>CM060919.1:308592748-314230248 GCA_030737875.1 Allium sativum
AATAGCAACAGTTTTTGATATTGTATATTTGAACTTATTCTTACTATGCATTCGGCAGCAATTGAATTTGGAGGTTTTCCATCTTTTCTAGTGTGGCCTTTGCACCATAATTCGTCTCTAGTGATATTAGATGTTGCCTTTTCCTTATTCTGCAAAAATAGCTTAACAACTTAAGAATGTTCAAGTGATAACAAATAATAATTGCTTTAACAATATTTTTTTACCATTTCTTCTTCCAATCTTGCATAACCTTTTATGCTCATGGTGTGTGGAACTTTATTCTTTTCTCTAATACTTTTGAATCTTTGGCTTGTTGCATATAAGATCAATTCAATAAATATGATATAGGAAAATGTAATATATTTAACAGTTAAAATCAGTAAGACAAAAATAACCACCTCAAACTTTTCTGACAAATTTTCAGTTACAAAAGCATTCCACTCGTCAGCGCTCTTTATATTTAACGGTTTTAGGCCTGCTAAAGTATCGGTAGAGCCGGGATTTTGAGATGCTTTTTTGATAGCTGCAACTAACCTTGATTTCGACTCCTTCCGTCGCTGTCCTATTATCATTAACAAGTAATCCTTATACACCATATCTACCTTGAATCTTGATTGCACACAAAAAAAAAACCCGCAGATTAGTCTCTAACAGTATTGCAAAATGCAATGTTGTACCACAGCAGGTATATAATATGTTGCTTTGAATATTGAGACATATAATATGTAACAGTATTGCAAAATGCAATGTGCATAATGCATATGTCATTATAAAGAGAACTACAGCAGGTATATAATATGTTGCTTTGAATATTGAGACATATAGGTACTCTAACATAAATAACATAGAATCAGTAAAATTAAATACAATTGAAAGCCAGAATTTATTATTCACTTGCTCATGTTATCGCCAACAGATGGTATACAAGTCAAATATCAGTACGTACCTCTATACAAGTCCACAGATCATCCCTCAAATCGTCACCGACATTCCTCCATGTGCTAATGGTAAAAGGCACCATCTCCCTTGCTAGAGTACCAATATATGACGACAAATGTTTGGAATTAGCACCTATTGCTTGTCCGCGTTCATTAAATTCAACTTCCGGCTTCTCATCCGGTATCATAGCTAATGATTTCATCATCGTTCTGCCTCTCTTTCTTCTAGCTTGCGTAAATCTTTGACCTTCACTAGAATCGGGTTGAAGTTCGTTTGGACTGGAATCATCGTTGGCTGAAGTTTCCTGGAAGTGTATTTGATGGGCAGGGGGCTGTACTGGGTTTGTATTGTCGAAGGGACTGTTACTGGAAGGAGGGGGCTGAATCTGGTTTGTAGTGTCGATGGGGATGCTACTGGAAGGAGGAGGGGGCTGCATCCCTTTTGTAGTGTGGTCAATGTTGCTTCCAGGTTTGCGAGGAGTGCGTATTGGGTATTCAACATGCTTTCGAGGAGATCTTCTTATAGCAATATTTAATTCACGAAGCAAAGGAATTGGTCCATCTGGGTGTTCATTGATTCTAATCCCAACCGGTCTTGCATCAGCAGCACGAATAGCTGCAAGTGCAGTTAAACTTTGCTTTTTTGCTCTTTTGTTTGCAATTTTTGAGCTCTAAAAAATAAAAATCTTAAGTCAGTTTTCAGTAGCGATAAAAACAGACAAGTAGCGATAAAAGAGTTCTAAGTCTTTGTAACCGTGGCTAAAAAATAAAAATCTTAAGTCATTTTTCAATGGCTGAACATACAAAATGCAATTAAATGCTAGAGTAGAAACTGTGGATTAACAGGGAGTGCAAGCCCAGATGTCTGCTGCGAAGATAACAATGTGACCGTAATAGTGTACTAACTTGCTTTCAATGGCTAAACATACAAAATGCTATTAAATGCTAACTGTTATATTCGTTTTTCTGTATATTTCATACAAAAGGAGACATAATATTAACGGAACCAGTTTGTCAAGTGGATGTACTGACTATTTTTGCCGATGGAACCAGTTTGTCTAAATCAAGTTAAGGAAAAGAAGTTACTTGTCAACTGGATGTTTGCTTTTAGCATTTACATTGAATGTAGAAGTCGACTTTTAAGGTAAAAAGCTTTGTAAGAATAAGACAGCATGTTTACCCATTACTCTCTTCGCAATGAGTTTATTTTTTTTCAAGTGGATGTACTGACTATTTTTGCCGATGGAGGTACTGACTATTCTTACAACAGCAAAAAGCAAGGAGACATTAAGGAAAGGCCTCGGATTGGATGATAAATTGGATGCATTGCTGATCGTTTTTCAAACACTGTCAAAGTTGAATAATAAAATGAAAGGCTTGGTTTTGAAACTGAGCTTGTCGGCTACACACAGTCAAAGTTGCATAATAAATAAAATGAGGCGTTAATATAAGATTATATTGGTACAACATCCCCGCAGTCTATAGTTTAAATTAAACATTCGAGTTCAACATCGAATCAAATGACTCATGCACAGATGCAAAATCATTTCGTGTATACGAATCAGAAACTTTAGCTAAATAAATATTGTTGTCTAAACAAGATAAAACAAGTACATCTCATGCACATTCAAGTTTCCAGATGTAGTTCGAACTTGAAATTTCCTTCAACCTCAAAGACTTTTGAACATTAAATAATGGATGGGAAACAGTAGCCACAATGCAAATATTGGATGAGAACCTCTTAAAATATTAATATCTATCATATAATTTTCCAGATGCAGCAGGGATGCAAACACAAAATACAAGCGACTACATGAACATCATAAGACGAACTGTGTTGTTCATCATAATTCATACAGTTTCGGTTCAAATTTGAGCTACAATGCAAATTGCAAAACATAGCACCACCCAATTTTTTTTTTATATATATTGTTGCGTAAGCTACAATTTTATTTATAAAATTTGCATTGAGCACTCTACGAGTGTATATATTAATATTTTAAACTCAAAATAAAAGTGATCTCAAAATGTTTTTTTTCTTTTTCTAAAAAGTCATGCAAATCTGTAAATATTTTTATTTTAAACTTCAAACATAACATTT
Source organism: Allium sativum (assembly GCA_030737875.1). Classification (NCBI taxonomy): domain Eukaryota; kingdom Viridiplantae; phylum Streptophyta; class Magnoliopsida; order Asparagales; family Amaryllidaceae; genus Allium; species Allium sativum. The sequence continues at coordinate 308,595,788 of CM060919.1, forward strand.
GTTATTTTATACAGTGAAATGATTTTTGGCCTAAAATAGAAAACATAACTCGAGAGTCGGACGTCCAGATTTCGAAATTCTACGAATTTGTTGCTAGCTGCCTGCTTTGTGTAGAACAATAGAAGAAAGGTATATTTGTTCCTTTTGTAATTGTAAAATATGAAGTTCTAGCTTTTTGATTTCGAAGATAAGATGAAAAATTGGTTGTATTAATGAGTCCAATCAGTTTTCTTATGTTTTACATGTGAAATGGTATGCGGGTCAAGATTAAAAAAATTAGTAAAACAAGTATTCTACTTATTAACATTTACTGTTAAGCAAGAAAAAGTATTGATAAGAAGAACTTGTAATTTTATATCAAAGAATCAATGTAAATGCTTGAGAAAAAAAATAAAACTATAACTTTAAATAGCTAACTATGGATATATCAACACATTGCGCACTGTATTATGCTCCAAAAGGTTCTATAACATATAAATGTGTCAATTTTGTTACCATTGTCAATATTTAATTACTTTCTTATTTTAAATGATCAACAGAAAACTATGTAAAATAAAAGGTTTGAAACACACTAAGGTTGATTATGGACCTACTTTGTTTAATTTTATGTTTTGTGTGTTGCCTTTTCAATAATCTAACAGAAATTTAATTTGTGAGCTTAATTCTAGGATGGATTCGTTTTTTTTTAATTATCAAAAAGTTTGAGTGTGTTATGCTACTTGAAAATAGTGCAACACACACCTTCCCTGTTTTTTACGTGGCATTTTTGTTATAACTAACTGGATGTTAACATTTTTAACAGAGTATGCACAATATTTTACATGCATACATATTCTTTGAGCAAAGCGCATTTCCGTTTGCGTTAAGTTTTGATGCTTAAACTATATATTTTCCAGTGAAAACACAATTTAATGAATGATGTTATTTGAAAATGTTTATTTTACGATCTCCTCGGCATATTACTCAAAGCAGAACTGTTTGTATAAGGATATATTCTTCTTTGCCTGGCTATTTGATTATATGGATATTGAAAGTAGAAAATCATTATGTGGAAAATGTGAAGTTCATATTTTTTTTCATACCCTTTTGTTTTCACTGTAAAAATTTAATGTTCAACATTATGTCATCAGCTTTATAATAGGTGAACATATTAAAATAACTTTAGTAGTTGGGACTTCCGCTAGAGGATCAATGTTTAATTCAATAGTTAATGTGTATAAGTAACAATTCATCTTAACTATTGTTGAACATGACTTAATTAAGGCTGTTTTTGTTGACAATTAACGCGTCGCACACATGTCCCGTTTTATAGTAAATTTTTTTTGTTAGCATTTGTTCATTGTAACATATTGAAACAAATTAGTCAATCAATAACTAGGACTGCCAAGGGTAGGATAAAGATACAGAGCAAAAACTACTGTATCTGCATATTTTTTTGGAAAATATTTCCGAATATCTCATATAGATATTGAAAGTTATCGAAAATTATTCGTGTTATAAAAAATTTGGATTCCAATGTCTTTTTCATTGATTCACTATGATGTTGCAGATATGTGGAGTTAAATCATGATGAAGCAAATGTCCTCAACACAACATACTAAAAGAAACAAAATAAGGCTAAAGTAAAAAAAGCATGTGGTAAAAAATGCAATATGTAACTTGAATACCTCTCCTTTGTGTAGCACCATCTTCCTCGTCGATAATTCAAGATCAATCTTCCTCGTCGACCTATAAAAAAACAAAACGATTTACAAAGAATTAGAACATCACACTAAATATAGCACTACTTTGTAACAACCACGTACAAAATAAAATACACATGCAAAGAACATACAATAGAAAATAAAATTATTTTGATACACGCTTAGATGTCAATCTTATATCAGATTTTTTTTTTTTTTTACAATCTAACAACACATTTTATGGTATAAATGAACAACACATTTTATGGTATATATGAACATGCATAAAATAAAAAATCAATAAAATATGCTTATAACATACCAAAATACCGTTACAACCCTCTCTTATGTAACTTTCATCCCCATTATCTACGTCTCTATCATCAAGTTGTGACTCATCCAATGGTTTACTAGTTGATTCTTCATCCTCGTCGTATTTTTCCAATTCGTGAAACCCTCTAGATGGCGCTCTCAACACAACATACCAATTTGAAGAACTATCTTCTCTAGAGAAGAAAACTTGAACCGCTTGTGTTGTTAAGATAAACGGGTCGCTTTCAAACTTGTTTTGAAATTGATGCAAATTGACCAATGTAGATCCATCTTCAACTTTGACTCCACGATACATATTTGCCCAATCACATTTAAACAAGGCAACTTGAAATTGACGATAATCCAACAAGAAAATCTCACGCAAGACCCCATAATATATTATTTTTTCAATAGACCCATCTACACAAACAGTACTTGCCTCAATGGAAACACCACTATTTTGTGTAGACTTCTCAAAGTCTTTCGTATGAAAACGTCGACCATTAACAATATAGCCAGAATAAGAAATTATTTGCGAATGAGGTCCGTATGAAAGCCATTTTATTATGTTGCTGACATTGGATATACGTCTATCATCTCTAACCTGGACAAACACAATATATTAAATAAAGATTTATGTTGATCTATTACTTTCATCATTAATAGTTTTTTAAGATATAGCTATCAACCTTTTTTCCGAACCAAAAACTAAAAGTCCCCGATTGCAATTTTGACAGTTCCAAATCGTCTTGTGCAAGATGAGGATGCAAATATTTTAGCTCCTCTTTGTGCATTTTGCATACATAAATGTAATTAAGGATCTAATTTATTTTGTATGTCATAGTTAAGTTGGACTTATACTTACTCTATATACGGCTCTACTTCTTCCGTATTAAACAAAACGTATCGATGAGCAGCATTAATCACCTCCTCATCGACTGTAGTAGATTTTCCTTTGGAAATAGGACGCCCCTCAAGTATAAAATCATTTTGTTCCACTTCATTTCAGTTTTTCCTCTCTCCAATTTGTAATGCATCTTTAATATATCCAGAGCAATATTTCATACATTCTTCGGCAACACAGCGCTCAGCAATGCACCCTTCAGGCCGTGCTTGATTTTTAACATACCCTTTTAATATTTTCATATATCTATAACCAAAATGAATAAACAAGTTACTTTCATAACTATACATACTTTTAACCGTCAATTATTTATAATAAATATTACCTCTCAAATGGATATATCCATCGATATTGGACCGGCCCATAAATTCTTGCTTCTCTCCCTAAATGTATTGTTAAGTGAATCATGATATCAAAAAAGGAAGGGGGAAAGAATCTCTCTAGATCACATAGTGTTAATGCAACTTGATACTCCATTAATTCTAGTTTATCCCTATCAAGCACTCATTGGCATATGTCATTATAAAATGAACATAGTCGTAGTAGTGCATTCCTTATCCCTGTAGGTAGAAGTCCTCTTAATGCAACGGACAATAGTTGTTGCATCAAAACATGATAATCATGAGACTTAAGGTTTGATATCTTGTCTTCTTTTGCAAAACATTTTCCAATATTTGAGCTATATCCATCAGGCACTTTCAAGTTCTTCATTCTACTATAAAAGATCTCTTTTTCTTGATCGGATAAGGTGCACGATACGGCTGGGAGCAATACTTTATTTCCAATGTCTATAGGATGCAAATTTTTCTAATGCCCATTGCTTCTAGATCTTGGCGTGAATTGAGGCCATCTTTTGATTTCCTTTGATATCAAGCAATGTACCAATAATACTTTCACCAATATTTTTCTCAATATGCATCACATCTAGATTATGCCGCAAAGGAAGTGCCTAAAAATTGACAAAACACAAATAATTAAGTACTAAGTAGCAAACATGAATAGAAAATGAAAAGCAATGTGTTTCTAGTTAAATTTCACCTTCCAATAAGGCAAGTCAAAGAAAATGGACCTCTTCTTCCACATTTTACATCCTTTTTTCATCATAGTTTTCATTTTCCTTTTCCTTTCACCTTTCTCTTCCTTTTTTAATTTTTTCCCCCAATCATTAATAATATCTTGAACATCATCAAAGATTTGAACACCAGTTTGTATTTGAGGCCTTTGTCTATTCTCTATAGTTCCATCAAATAAGTTTTTCCGTTGACGATACTCATGGTCAGGTTCAAGGAATCGTCTATGACCCATGTATGCACACTTTTTACTAAATGGTAGCCATATTGAGCAGGTATTGACACCACAAACTGGACATGCTCTCTTACCTTTTACAGGGCAACCAGTTAAATTTCCGTAAGCTGGAAAATCATTGATTGTCCACATAAGAATAGCATGTAATCTAAATTCACTACAACTATAAGCATCGTATGCTTTCACTCCTTTATCCCACAATTTTTTCAAATCTTCAATAAGTGGTTGCAAGTATACATCAATTACATTTCCAGGTTGTCGTGGCCCAGGAATTAACAAAGATAGCATCATATTATCTTTGTGCATACAAAGCCACGGAGGAAAGTTGTAAGCAACAAGAAACACTGGCCAACAACTATATCCACAATTCCAATCACCAAAAGGATTAAAGCCATCAGATGCAATGCCAAGCCTTAAATTTCGTGGATCGGAAGTAAAAGAATGATACATTCTATCAATCGTAGCCCACTGAGTAGAATCCACTGGATGACGCAATTTACCGTCTTCACTCTTATGACTGCTATGCCATCTTAGTTGTTCTGATGTTTCTGGGGATGCAAACATTCTTTTCAGTCTTGGCATCAGTGGGAAGTATCTCAAAACCTTCATAGGTATTTTGGTTTGCTTCCCATCTTTAGTAGTCTTGTTTTTTTTCCAGCGAGACTTACCACACTTAGGACAGAAATCACTATTTGCAAGCTCTTTTCTAAATAAACAACAATCATTTACACATGCATGTATCTGCTTATAGCCTAAACCAAATGACTTAAGCAACTTCTTTGTTGCATATGTAGAATCAGGAAGCATGTTTTCTTTAGGCAACATATCCTTTAGAAGTTTAAGAAGCTCTGTAAAAGCCGTGTCCGATATACCATTTCGCGCTTTGTGCTTGAAAAGAAGTACTGTAGCAGAAGGAATTTCGGCATTCTCCATCATTTCCTCAATACCTTCCCCATGTCTTTCTTCAACATTGGCTTCTACCTCCTCATCATAGATTTGCGCATCAACATACATTCTATAAGTATCTGTCTCACTTGTATTTTGTGATGGTCGTTTTTCTCCATGAAAAATCCATATATCATAGGTTGGGTCCATTCCAAAACAAATCAAGTGTGACACAACTTCCCTTGATGTTTGCCAAATTAGATTCCTATAATCATGACATGGGCATCTAATTTTTTCGGGATTCCCTTTACTCGCAACATGCCCATATACAAAATTTTCCACAGCTTGCCTATATTTGCTAGTTATTCTACAAACCAAAAAATGTATTAATACTCATTCTTAAATACTTATAGTGTGATGCTAGGGCACCTCGTTTTCTTCTTGCTAATACCAAAATTTTTATACTACATGCTTCCTAACACCAAACTCATTCATAAATATTTATATTTGTTTATAATGGTATTAGAAAGTACAAAAAATTTATTGTACTTATTATTTTTATTCGTGGTATTAGTAAGAGGAAAATGATGTGCCCTTAGCATCACACTACTTATAACTATGGAAGTAATAGCCAAAATGATGAAACCTTGGTAGATTGACCCATGCTTTGTCCATCTTGGTAAAACAAGGCCTCTAATTTTCGGACCTACTATAAATAATTATGCTCAACATTATTGTACAACTTGGTTATACGCACTCATCTTGGTAGATTACCCCTCTTATGTAACAAATATTAACTTATATATTTGTTAGAATTTTATATCTCAAATGATCATATATGGTTCAACAGTTCATCACATACTAGTGATAACTCCATGTCAACCAACCCATCGACCTACTGGAAAGTGTACGCAACGTACATCACATACTAGAGATAACTCCATGGCAACCAACCCATTGATTACCCTATCTCCACCTAGATGACCATCTCCAAGGGAACTAAACCAAAACTGCTCCGCTAGATCAGCATACAAACCAACACACTGCCTATCTAATATATTTTTTATTTTTTATTTTTTATTTCAGAAATAATGAAGCTGAAATATTCTGAGTTTCTTCTTAGAATATCTGCTTCATTATTTTCTTCTTTCAGCGTATATCTGAGTTTCTCATAATAGTCTCAGAGTGCTGACCCGCCCATTTTGGACTTTGGGTGAAAGCTTGCGCTCGGATTATCTTACTCCATACATGTCCATCTCCTTCAATGTTTATTTATTTTACTTAAAAAAAATTATTTGAAAAAATACACTGGGTTGATCTTTATGATCAAATTTATGCATTTTTCGTTTGACCATTTTATTTTATTTTATTTTTTAGCCAATAGGGTTAGTTTTGTCACATCCAATGTAAGTTTTATATCAATTGGTTATAGGAACTGCTAATCTTCGATGGTCCTAACTCCTAAGTAGTTGATGTTCGAGTTCAAAACCCCTATATCCAATTTCTTCTATACTCCTATACCAAATCAATTAACACCTCCTAATTTCCACTTTTTTGCAATTATGTCATCTTTCTTTTTTGGACTTAATTGCAAAAATTGAAAATTAGGTATGTTTGTTGGTTGGGTACAGGGGTACACAGAAAATTGGCCACATAAGATTTGCTCTCTGTTTTGAAAGTTTGTATAATTTGAAACCTCATAGTTTATACCAATAAAATCTGCTGGGTAATTCATTTACGACAATTAGACTGGTATATATATATCCAAATTAAGGCATGATGCAATCGTTTTCCTTTGGAATGCACGATCCTTTCATAGAAGTAACTATAATGATTATTGAAAACAAACACATGTGCAGACCCCTATTATCCTATCTAACAAGAAAGTGGTAGAAAAGTTGTAAAAATGGGGCTTGCCACATATGGAGTAAGATCCGGTTTCAGAAATAATGAAGCAAAATATTCTGAGAAGAAAGAAGAAAAATATCGATTTAGGTATACGCTGAAAGAGTAAATAGTTGGAGAAGAAAGATAGTACTTAGTTCTGAGTTTATTTTTTTGTTTCGGGAGCTGCTAAAGTTGATTTGACCTGATAAGAATAAAGCCTGCCGTTTGTTCCAGGATGTCTTTAGGCATCCACAGATTTTTGACAAAAAAATCATTTTCAAAGCAAAAACATTTTTTTTGAAAGCAAAAAAGATAACAGTCGTTTAATGCTACATATGTTATTCAGTGTCTATACAGCGATAATAATGTACTTCTGAGCTTTTCATCCAGAGGTAAACATGTTCAATTATATTTAATGTAATTAACCATTGTGTTTTTGTTAGCACACACATTTATTGTTTTTGTGGATGAAAATAACAGTGGAATAAATAAACCGAAATGAAAATGGAATTTCCGAAACAGAACAGAAATTTGGAAAATTGTTTAAGAACGGAACGGAAAATGGAATTTTTAACCTTGGATGAAATAGCTAGGTTGCAAAAGCACGGCAAAGGAGTCTATTTACGATTATGTTTAGAACCTCCTCCCTAATACGCAAACTATATGATAATTAATTCATTATTAATACAAAAGATTATAACAAGAATATTTATTTAATAGCATGAGCAGTTTCTATAGGAAGGGGCATCAGTTAAAATTTTGCACTAGGCATTATAAAACTCAGAACCGGCTATGATCAACAGCATTGTTGTGGTCCAGGCCTGATATGTAGGGGACAAAACTAAGTACATACATGACTTCTGGTTTCTAAATAAACAAGGTAACAAATGCTCAGATTTTTTCTTTTCAGCTTATACTAATATTTCAGAATGCCAATATATCAACCCATATATATATATATATATATATACACACACACACATATATACATATATATAACTCAGCAAATGTCAAAGTGTACTCATTAATATAGGTAGGATGCCAATATGGGCAAGACAGCAAACCACCGATGTACCAAACTTTAGAAGTTAGCAGGAAGGTTATGGGAAGGAATTTAATCAGAAGTTCCAGCACCAAAATAACCTTTGCGGAACCAAAAATTCTTTCATTTTTTTTGGGTGGCATATCACATAACTTCCATATTAGCCACTTATGGGTTTGGATCTGGGGGCATTTCGGTCCTTAAATAGGGTACAGTAAACAGAAATGTGGGGGTTTGATACAATGAAGTTGTAATAAGTATCTACGCAGCTTTTAAATCGAATATAAAGCTGCAAAGAAGGGGTGTGTCCGTTCTATTTTACACTCCAACCCACCACTTTCTAGCATATTACAGAGAAGTGTAATTCAAATAGTGTCCACATTTATATATCAGATGTCTAGAGACAAAATTATAGTAATGTTGACATACTTCTACCTAATGGTTGATGCCACGAGTGAGTTATGAAAGAAAGTGAGTACTTTTGACATACATCCACAAAACTTGTCAATCAAAGTTAACCATGAAAGTGAATATAAAAGATTACAGTGAGAATGCCAACACTCATACTGTCGTCCTCATAGAAAACTCATATTTACTTATTTTCTTTTTTAGTTGTCGCCATTGATTAAGCTGCAGTTTTAAACGTAACCAGGCACCAATAATAAACATTTAAAATATTGTTCATTCATCAAAATTAAAATCCTAAGCTATTATAAAGTTCATTCATGTAGTTTTGATCACCAAATAGTTAAGATAACATTTTTGTATACAGTTGTCGGAAAATTAAAAGGTACAAAGTAACAGGAGAATTAGATAGCTAAACTAACATGCCTACAAAGTAACAGGAGAATTATCAGCGAGAGGAAAACAGTAAAATTACACGAATGCAATAGCGGAGGGAAACAGTAAAATTACAATCACATGCAATTGAAACAACAAATAAAAATTTACCAGCGAGAGACCGCAGGCTAGAGCGGCGATTGAGCAGCGAAAGGGGAATTAGGGTTTTGGTGGAATACGATGGAAAAGGAATACTATGAACCGATGGAAAAGGAAATGTTAACGGATGAAAAAGGCATACGAAGGAATACGATTGAAATGTTGTGAACTGATGTCAAAAGGCACAATGTGTCAACCAGTGGGAAGAATAATTGAAACATGGAAATTGTTAAGTGTAGGGGTGTGAAATCAGTACGTTTTCAACATTATGCTTTGAATTGTGCCACATTTCAAATTAATAATTATTATTTAGTCTTAGTTATTAATTATTAGATATTTATATTTAATTTTTATTGTTTAGTAAAATCTTATTTATTAATTATTATAAATGTTATATTTATTGTTAATATTTTTATGAATTATTATATAATTTAGTTGCCTAATATTAAATATTACTTTGTAATTAAAATTGTCAAAAGCCGGCAGATCAAAAGCAATGCCAGGACTACTTACAACATTAAGTTTACACGCAAATAATTTTTTTCATCAAAAGCGCCACAAATTATAGCGCGGTTGTTAACTGCTGAGAACAAACAAGTTTGCCAAAATTATATTTATTAAAACTACTGAAATAATTACTACCAAATCAAGTATTACTTATTAATAATAATTATTAATTAATTAACTTTTACTTATTTTCTACTTAGTTAATTATAATCGAGAGAAATACTTATTAAAAGCTTATGTTACTATTAATTAATAAAGTAGCTAGTTAACATACATTAACTATTAAAAAAAATTACTACATATAAAAAATATTTATTACAACAGTGCGTTTTGCACAGTTGTAAAAAAGCATTTATTACAACTGTGCTTTACGCACCGTTGTAAAATTAAAGTTGTAATATGGTGTTTTTGTTGTAGTGATTTAATGTTGGTTCATGTATTCAAAGTGTCTTTTAAAATGAAAAGTTGTGTCAGTACAATGAAAAGTCGTGTTAGTTCGATGAAAAGTCATGTCAGTTCAATGAATAGTCATGTCAATTCAACGAAGGGTCGTGTACGTTTAGGGAAGAGTCGTATCCATTCGAAGGGTCATGTCTATTTGTAAGGTTACGTAAGCCACTATAACTATATGGTCATTTTGTTGTGCTGAAGGCAAGAAATTTGTTCATAAATTAAATTAAGCATTGTTATTTTAATTTCTCTTTCTCTAACATAGTATACCTATAATAGCATGTTCCACAACTTCAGAATTTCATCTTTTATCTAGGTGCTCCGAATCAGAACTCTAATAAAAAAAAGCCACATAATCTTTTTGTGCTCAACTAACAGGAAGATAATAACGTCTAGTGGACATAATGATGTAAATGTGGCTACCAACAACTTGGATTGAGGCTCTTCATTTTCCTTTCCTTTACATTTTAGCAAAGCAGCATCAGTCAATATATGGTTTATGAAAAAGAAAGTACATAAATTATGTACTGAATCTAATAATATATAGGCATCAACTATAAGACAATTAACATTATATCAAATAAATTAGGCCAACTAAAACAACATCCAACTTTATTTCACCTTTTTTTTTGAAAGGAAACATCGTTGATACATGCTCAGTTTTTAACATACAAACCTTTGCTTACAATTGTAAACTGCTCTTATCTCATCTGTATGAACCTATCATTGAAGGAACACAAGGTTTTAATATTTTTGCACCATTATATCTCCCAATTGTTACACTATGTATGTATGTGCACAAGTGTGCGTATGTTTGTTCGTGTGTGTGTATAAGCATGTGTGTTAGTAAACGAATTTATACCATTAGAACACAATTATTCTTTCTTGAAAATATGTGTAAGAACTAGGTTTTGTGATTATCTATTAATAACATAATAAAAAATTATAATGAGATTATAACTTATTAATCAAGTGGTAAATAATATTTAGGTGGGCAATTTGAATAGGATTATCCATTTATATATCTTAATGTGGGTTTTAAAGAATTAACTTGGACAAAAATATGATAAAGTGGTTATTTAATCATTTAAAATGATTAGAAATGGAAATCTATGGAAAACGTGTATGGATTTGAATAATCTTGTGGAAATAAGCTTAATAATGGGTTTTAGTAGAGAACAAAGGAATAATAATTGAATTTTATGATCAAAATATGTTAAATTGGAAGTTAGGAATAAATTGAGTCTAAATATCAATATTTGTGTGTAAATAGAATTGGAAAATTTGATAAATAAAGTTTTAGAAACTGTACAATGTTCGAAAATGTGAATAAATAGGAATTTTTAAAATTCATATGAGTTTTACTACATTAAATTGCAATAAATGTGTAAACCATGAATTTTTGGGAAAACCATAATTTTTGAATAAATTTCAGTTGAATGAATATTAAAATATATAAATATTTCTAGAAAATATTTATATCTATGTTAAAAATTAATATTAAGTAGTTGTAAAATTGTCACGCTAAAATAACGTGGTTTGGTTATTCTCAATAAGGGAAATGTTAATTTTGTTCAAAAAGAATGTAATAATGTACATTTTGAATAAAATGTAAATTCAAGTGTACATAAGCCTTAAAAAGATACTTGAAGTTGTTAAAAGTATGTTAATGTTTTTACAAAGGTTGAGATATACAAGTTCTAAAGAAAAATGGTATGTTTTGATAAAAAGAGGTTCAAAACAAGTGTAAATAGTTAATGTTATATGGCGTTTAATTACCTTATTAAGGCATACTTTCCCTTTTTTCCTCATAACAAGGTTAATTAAGCCAACTAATCATCAATTTTGGAAGGAAATTTCAAGAGAAAAGTTCTGTACGTATCTTTCTCCTGAATGAAACACTTATGCCTTCATTATAGAAAAGGGTAAAATGTCAACCTCTTGCTAAATCTAATATCCAAGCATCAAAAACTCAAATCAAAGTTAAATTAAGAGCTAAGTCAAGTGCTAAACATAGGTAATTTATCAAAACCAAAATTTATTTTTACTTTAATCTCTGATTTGTGAAAATTGTTTACTATATGTGAAAAAACTCCTTTTGCACGTCCTTATAATGTGTCTTACAGGTGCTAAGACTTAAAGTTGATCATCCAAGCTTCAATTTTGATCCAAATTCAAGTTATTTATTCTTATTCTCTGCTGCAAATCCAAGATGAGGTTCCTCCTCCACTTTCCAACTTGGATCAAGCTTAAATTGTTGAATCTATGTGTTAATTTATTGAAAATCATTTATAGTATAATAAATTTTGTTTAACAGCAGCGAAACATGGACCAAGTCCAGGTTTGGGGCTGCATATCTTGTTCGCTTCTTATCGGAATATTGTTATTCTTCCTTTTGTTGATAATCCTATTATTGTACTATATGCATGTAAATTTTCAGCAAAATATGTATCTGTTTGTGTGCCTGAGATTGATCATGAAGTTGATCTCATGGCTATTTTCTTGTCTAGGCGCATTTCCCTGCCTGGGTCAACCCATGATATACTTAGGTCGACCCAGGGGTCAACCCAAGCATAGGGTGGGTCGAGCCAGCCGGGGCAAAATGCCGAGGTAACTTCTTATGTCTTTGTGCTTTTATTCCCATACTTCGTTACATTTCCAGAGTGATTTAAAGCATGATTTAGCGATAGAATTCGAGTGATTTCATAAGTGTTTTGCAGCACTCTTAATCTAAAATTCGAACCGTGCCTATGTTCATTTTGGTTTACTTCAACAATGAAGAAGCCTATTTTACTAATAATCAATAGTTGCATTTTAATGTGTTTTGTGTAAAATATTCTGTGTCTTTTTCTTGTGTTTGTCTAGTACACGCGCACGTATTCTTAAATTTGCGTTTTAAAAGCGTTTTCGTATGCAAATATTGTTTTAAGGAACATTACTTTTACAAAATGATTTTATAAATATACGAATAACTAAATTAGAAGTGAGTTTTCCAAACATGATGACTTTTAAATATTTTCCATAAATTGATTTAAAATGAAATTTTTCTAAAGTGCATTTTCTTCTATAAAATTACACATTTTTGCACCCTTTGAGAAGGCGATGTTGTGATTTAAACGATTTAGTAAACCATGTGTTATGGGACATATAGTTCTATTTTATCAGATGATTCCAGACTTGTTTTTTCAAGGCTCTTGTGGTTAATGTTTCTAGTGCTTTCTTATGTTTTCTAATATGGAATTGACTTGCCTGCTGTAAACCAATAGTGAGAAATGTGGCATGGGACACACAGTTACCACTATTTGGGCTGTTATCTGAGAGTTTATGACACATCCTGTGGTTTTGCTAGTACTAGACCTTTGGATCAATCTTGTGACATTTATGACCTTTGGGTCATTCTTGAGGATCTAGTTCCATTTCTGACTTTTGGTCATTCTTCTGGTATTACGATGTTTTGGTTCATCTTATAAAGGTACCTCTCTTGTGGATATTAGTGCTGGCTTAGCTTTGAGCCATCTTGTGGTTAACACACGTAGGCATAACATCAACTTTCCAATTTTTTGTTTGGATCCAAAATTAGTATTGTTTATTAATTTTGTGTTTATTGATGATTTCACCATTCCAAGATGACTATTATTACATATACGTAGCTTCGAGCTATCCGAAGGTTTGTGTATATAAGGTGATTTAATTTCTTTGATTTTGTGATCTTGACTGAGTTCATGTGTATCTGCGATTTGCTATGGCTTTTATGATTCCCATCGTGCGATCTCATGTGATTTTTACCATGTGCTACCCTTGTTGAAAGAAACATTATGTTAGTGAAATTATGCTTTATGTGTAAAACCTTAGCGTGGCCTTATGCTTTTATCACCTATAACCCATGGATATTTGTGTTATATAATTCCTCTATGACTTAACGGAATGCTTTCCTTTGTGAATATATTTTTATCTTATATTATACTGATTGTCTTGTTCAAGTTAGACTGGCCTGTGTATTCATTACTCGGATCAGACCAAGCTGCAAGTTAGATCTTATGGCTTTTACTTAGTTGTTCTTCATGGATATCTCTGTTGACCCTTTTTGATATATGCATCGTTTTTGGTGTAGTCGGTCTTGTAGTTATACTGTGACTTGATGATGTTTATATTCTTTTATGGGATTTTGGTGTGTATATGCAAGGACCCGTAACTTCCCCGTGAAGGAAAGAGCAGATACTTTGAGAACAGGACAAAATAGAACGCAAACAGAAGCACTTTTCATTGTTATTACAACAATTCCATCACATACAAGAATATATAGAGTATAAATGAATAAATTACATTCGATAAATATCAGAGATTACAATAAATTACACAGCAGCGGAAAAATATATAAAACACAACTAGAAGTAATGCACGGATAAAGAGTTTTCCGAGCATCGTTCCAGCTGTAAATCAGGATCCTGTGAATATAAATATGCAAAACCAAAACTACTAGCCGCCCGTTCGGAAAATAGGGGCACCTAGAGTTTAGGTTAAAACAATAAACTCTAGGTCAGTCATGTGACTAGTGTGAGAACTAAAACAGTTATTTAAAACTTTACTTTAAAAGAGAGTAATTCAAGGGACCATGCCGTATAACACGGAACGGGTTTCCTCCCAATAATACCAGTGCATAGAACAAACAGCGCAATGCTAAATAAAGAAAAATGAAGCTGTTATAAGACCCGGGTCCCATCACACAATGCAACGCAAGCCAGAGGATAGGGTTTTTACCTTATAACAGCCAAAGCATGCTTGATACGTTTAAAACACATTATTTGATACTATTATAAGTGTATAGTGTCAAAACAATTTCAACCATAAATATCAATCATAGGCGGCATGAATGACCCATACCACAATGTCGCCATACTAGGTTCTACAAATAAAACCGCACTATCACGTATTGGAAATTGGATTTCCGTCATGAGTCGAGGCAAGGGGCAAGCTCCTCTCCGCGTTCGAGACACTCTAGCAAATGCCTCAGGACCCCATTCTGATCCTTGGATCTTCAGGGCCGGTCCTCACCTAACTTTGGAGGATTAGTTATTCCTGAGCACACGTTTCCCGGTCCTTACAGACCTATATCCGAGGCGCCTCGTATCCAACAACCACACAGGTGAAAAGTATATAAATGTCAGGGCTGGTAGGTCACTGACACCACCCTAGCTAGAAAGAAACGTCGTGCTCTCCCTGCAGTCACTATTCCGTTTTTGACTCATACCGAGGTGTGAGGCTCGCGAATTCACGTTATACACAAAGCTACGCCACACAGGCCGTGCTTTGATCATCAACCACAAGGCTTTGCTTTTCAAAAGAAGCCTTGATCAATTGCCAATTACGCGAGCCACACTGGCAATTGACTCCATGCGACTGATGTCCATCGATATACAACCTCTGAGCTCGTACGTCTCAGAGAAGGGCGTTAAGCAAGAGAATAAATTATCCGCCGCCAAACAGATGTATATTTAATAGAGATCAATCAACACAGAATAAAATACAATGTTAGACACACAATCCATTTACAAGTTCGTTCTGGGTCTGAACGAAACCGGAGGCACTTTCCTCGCATATCCATCCATCTCCAAGTACGTCTGGATGATCACCAACTGTTTCCCTCGTCTTGGGTGTACAGCCCAATCGAGATCATCAGTAATCACCCAAACGATGTGAAGACTTCCGGTCTTCAACCACCGTCTTCATCTTCGACATCTCGTCGAATCGGTTATTCAGAATGGGTATAACCCGACCTTTCTGAATAACCCATGTATATAATAAACAAATGTGACACAAACACAACGAACGCCTCATTCCAATTCAGAATATTCTTTTATTCACAAAATCACATTCTTAGGGAAATGTTCCCATTAATTTTTTCCAAGATAAATTCTTCTAAATTTATTCTTTAATCTTCCTTTGGATATCATTTCAAACTAGTCGGGATTAGCGAACCACACCGAAGTAATTATTTATTTTATTTCCCAATCCCAACCTATTCATCCCATGGAGAAAAACTGGTAATACCCCATATCTAACACCACGGTGTTATCGGTAAAATTAATTACCATTTCACGTTCAAATCTAATTAAAGATTTAACTATCGCATTGGAGCAAAACTGGTGGTACTCCATTCTCGATCACCTTTCAGATTTGATAATTTAAATTATCAATTCACATTTCAATCTAATTAGAGATTCCTTCAAACTCCACTTAGTTTTAATCCTTTCAAAAATCAACATCTTGCCTTTAACTGGGTTAAAGAACCAATGTCATCTAAAACACGATTCACGATAAACCCAAATCACATTTGATATTAATTACAAGGCTCTGAATAGAAAATATACCGGCTTATATTCAATTTCAAATTTTGAAACCAACAAATATCGTATTGGAAATAACGATATAAAATATATCTTTCAAATTCCTATAACAATATCTGTATAGTCACGAAATCCAACATCGAAATATTCCGAAGACAATTTCGATTCAACTCCAGTCCAATCCACGTATTGGGAATATTGATTATTTTTAAAATCACTTTCAAATTCAATTTATTTATTTCAAAAATAAATTGATTTTAATTCTAGTTCAAAACTAGTTCATTTCGTCAAAAATATATTTTTATCCTTTCAAATGTGGAATTTTTCATCCCAGTCCTTTCTAGTTCATATATTATGATTTTACACAAATTATAGATGTTTTTAAAAATTTTATCAAGGCCCGTACAGCCGATTTCCATCAACGGCCATCGAACTGCACTTACAGCGACCTTTTTCAAATTTGATTTTGAAATAATTCCAAATCCAACCGTTAGATTTCAAATTTCTAATATTCATTGGAAATCTCTTTTCGATACGAACCCAACGGTTCCGGTTTTAGGAGGATCCGACGGTCGGATCTCCCGAAACGTCAATTTGAAGTTAATGGTCGAAATTCACGAACTGCCGCAGCGCGGCGCGTTCTATTCAGGCCATTATATATATAATATATATATATTATGTATATTTCGTCGATTTCCTTTTAAAACGTATTTTATAAATCATTTTAAATTCGTTTCAAAAACAATTTCAACTTCTAATTCGTTTCAATTCAATTCAGTTTGAATTTACCTTCTATTTATTTCAATTCGAATTCATTTCAAATTGATTTCAATTCAATTTCAGTTCGTTTTAAATTTTCAAAACGATTTCAATTCGTTTTTAATTCAATTTGAATTCATTTCTATTCAATTCGAATTCAAATTCACTTTCTATTCAATTTGAATTCAAATTCACTTTCTATTCAATTCGAATCGAATTCATTTTCTATTCGATTCGAATTCATTTCAAATTGATTCAATAAAATTTCAATTTGAATTTTAATCTAATTTAATTTGAATTTCATTTCAAAATATTAAATTTTCAAATCACTTTTCAATATTCATTATAAAACGAATAAAATCGATATAAATATCGTTCACGTCAAAATGGCGCAACTCTAATCAACACAGCTTTATATATTTCAATAAATTCGTTATTCTATTCAACAAATGAATATTTATCCCATTCAACACATGAATTTATATTTCTTTCAACACATGACTAATCTCAACACATGAGTACTGTCAACACATCACTATTTTTGTTATGTAAAATATTTTATAAAACTATGGTATCTATCGTTTGATTTTTATTTAGACTCCACCGTGAAGTAGTTCTAATTTTAAATATGATAAAGATGTAAATTTTATTGTATAAAATATTTCACTCTACACATCAATAGTTTCAACTCATGAACATCGTCAACACAGGACTATTTTTATATTCAACACATGAATTTTCTTTTATAACATTCATTGTTTTCCCGATTGGAATGATGCCCAATCAATCACCATATAACGTTAATTATATGGATTCCATACAACACATGTATATAAAAGCAATGATAAACAATCAACCATCATCCAAGGTGCACCACACAACTGCATAAGCGTCAAATATAAATAATCGACGCTTACACAGTCTGTCGACCAATCGATCGACATACAATTAAATAATTGGGATTAGTGTACCCAAATTTCATCCCAACACCTGTGTGGGGTTTCGAATCAACAAACACAGATTTTTATTTGTGCAGTTGGGCGATGTGTAAAATTTATCGACCCAATCAATATCAGTCAAATCAGTGTTTATAAACAAATCGGCCGATTTGTTTATAAATATTTATTTATTCACATTCACGTTAAAAATTATATTTTTAACGATAAAATATTTTTAACTATATAAATATTTTATTTCCTTTCAACACAAGAATATTTTATTATTCAATCATTCCACAACACACTCAATTTTCACAACACATCAATCAAACAAACAAGCCATCCATGGTCTGTGGACGACGGGTGTCGGGTGCTGCTAAGCACCGTCTGCATCCTAGTATATATATATATAACTAGAAAAGGAGATTTAGAGTGAGAAGTTCTCACCAATAGCTATCCCAACTCCACGACACTTCATTTATAGAAATCTTCGTCGTTCTAGCCTTTTGTCACTTTCGTTGCCCGTAGCCACTACATATATAAAAATCACATTTTTATATTGCTGTTCAATATATATAAAAATCGAATTTTTACTTCGCTATTCAATATATAAAAATCGAATTTTTATATTGTTGCCATGTAAATAAAAATCACATTTTTACTTCGCTACTATATAGATAAAAATTCCATTTTTACATCGATGCTATATAGATAAAAATTCTATTTTTCCACCACTCCTATATAGATAAAAATTCTATTTTTATATCGCTACTATATAGATAAAAAGTTTGCCTTTTCAAATATAAAGATTATATTTTTACTCCTTCTATAATATAAAAATCATATTTTTATATTATCTAGTATATTAAAATCATATTTTTATAACTCTACTTTAATAAAAATCATATTTTTATTATCCTACATCAGTGAAAATCCTATTTTTTTATAGAAGTAAAAATCACTATTTATTTCAACAAAGAAAACATATTTTACTTTGGCAAAAATCAAAATCAAAAGTAAAGAAATAGGATAAACTCACAGTTGAGGGGTGGAAGATGAAATCGAACAAGAGACTGGGGAGAGGAAGACGCGGGTAGGGGTGCTGAGGTGGAAGGGGGGCAGCAGCGTTCTTCGTGGGCAGCATTAGGTTGTGGCGGTGGGGTTTAAACGGGGTGCGAGGTTCTTGAGTGGAGGAGCGGCGGGCCAGCGTGGGGCGCTGGGCTCGCGGAGGGCGGTGGCATCATCGGCGTGGACGAGGGCGACGGTGGTTAGGGCTAGGGCACGATCGATTTGAGCAGTTTTTTCTTTTCTTTTCTACTTTGATTTAAATCGAACCGGGGGGGAGGGGGGCAGAGAGAGATAAAGGAGAGGAGAGAGAGTTTTTTTTTTTTATTTAATTATCTCCCAAAAAGCAACTTTTATTTTCGACCTCTAAACGAGGCCCATCGCCTGTCGTTCATAGCGTATTACCCCCATACCGACCACAATGGGATATGTATCGTAGGCTGATTCGACTGTTTCGATCAGTTTTCGTTAAAATCAACATATAACTCTATATATTGAATTTGAGTGTGCATTTCAATTTACCGGGGTCACATACTAACCCGAAAAATTCCAGAAAAATATTTTCTAGCTTCGTATTGATGATATGGTCCTAACAAAATTAGTTTTGTCGAATTCCGAGATCGTTGGAAAAATGGCCATTTTCCAGTCGATTAAAATCAACTGAAACTGATCAAACAAGTTTTCTTTCGCCATGCTCACATATTGATTCGAAAAATTATGAAATTTGAAACCTAGCAATAATTTGACATCGCGGATCCAAAAAAAGTGGTTTCGTCGAAATCCGAGGTCGTTTGCAAAATAGCCATTTTTAAGGGCCTGAATTCTATAGCGACTATTCAGAATTTTCAACTGGACATATCTTTTGATTCCCGCTATGAAATTTTAATTTTTCGGATTCGTTGGAAAGATATTCTCAATAAGATCCTAATGTTTTTGGTTTCACTAAAATCCGGATTTGTTTTGCACCCGGTACATTCAATTGAAGTTTGAAATCGAATTATCAAACTACCGCGCCATTTTCAATTCTATTTATAATTATATATAATTATTTATATTCTAACGACGACGTATATAATATACGTTCGAATTATATTCAAAATAAATTTATCGTCGATATTATTTAAAATAATTCATTTTAAATGTTCAAAATTCGCTAAAATTGCCAAAATAAAAATTTTAAACTGGCCCAGATTTTCGGGTTGTTACAATCTCCCCCACTTAAAACTTTTCATCCCCGAAAAGGAACAAAGTTGAAAGTGGTTTGATTAATCAACTCTACGTTCGATCTGGCTTCCATTCTCCAACTTCTCATTTTCTGAGAATTTTCAAATTCTTCAAAAATTTGTCTAACACCCGGAATTTTCGAAAAATTTCGCCATAACCTCCTTTGTACGGGGAGAGGTTTGGAAATTTATTGGGCCGTATTAGGTACCCAATAAATCCTAATAAGCATACACATATTTATAGTGATATATTCTGGTGTTTACAGGGGAGCGTGTATTGATAATAACTCCAGAGAATAAATTCTCGTCACCCTGTCAAAGCCTGAGGGAGTGTGTATTTTACATGCTCCAGAGGATAAATCCTCGTCACCTCGTCCCGTGTGGGAAATAAATAGTCCATGTGCCGTATCTAATAACTAGAGAGACGTGATTATTGTCAACTCTAGACCCGTGTGGGGTTTTTATTAATCTGGCAATTTTATCGTTACAATTTAAATAGTCCATATCAGTCATCAGTTCAACCTGTAAAATATAGTCATCGCCATACAAGTCTCTCGCTCGTATGGTAAATCTTCCACCTCGTCACACAAGCTCCAAATGCTTATGTGGTATATGATGAAGTATGCCTATCTTCCAGAAGTATGCTATGTAATGTAGTTCAAAATTAATTGTTGCTATCCTATGGCGATGTTTATTATTTCACACAGAATAACCAGCACTCCGCATCTAATGGCATTCACAGGAGTTGATATAATAATATAAGTGTGCATCCAACTCATTAAGGTTTACCTATTTGTCGGGCACGCAAATAAAATCTTTACTCAACAGCTATCCAATTTCCTGTTCAAACATATATAATGCACAAGTATATATTTCTAACTATTTTCTTATCAGTTCAATGTGTGATTTAATTGAATGAATTTGTTCTGGTTTTTATTGATGATATTTTAATCTTCCCTAAATCAATGGCCAAAAGTTGTTTAACAAATCAACTCAACTTCCATTACTTTGATTACGACTTAAGTTCTTCAACTTTTCAGTTTCTGAGAACTTTTCAAATTTTTCAAAAATTTGGCTAACACCCTAAATTTTCGAAAAATTTCGCCATAACCTCCCCTGCACTGGGAGCCACAGCAAAATCCCGAAATTGCCATATAGGCCTTCTGATCTCAAAAAGAAAAAGCCAAGTGGCTAGCCAATCGGCTCATAAAATCATCATCACCCAAACAAAACAGTAAATTATCGTAAATATGTACCTATTTGTCGGGCAAACAAATTTTATTCTCTGCTCTAGCCTCCTTGCTATGACCCGTTCAATGTAAGTACTTGTATATGCAAGCAAATATGAACAATTTTCAATACAATTCAATATTCGAATCTATTAGGCTAAATGGTTCGAAATTATCAAACAAATAAACAACCAACACAAACATCAATCAATTAGTGAATTAACGTTTGAAATTCATAATTTTGATACATATACAAAAAATCATGTTTTTGATGCCAAATCACAACAATGTATTCTAGCCATATTAGTTTTGGTTCATACACCAGTCTATTGGAAATATATAGATATCACACCTTCGAAACACGAACATAAATATTGATGATGCCATGGTCATTATCAACATCATCTTCGGGCGACTAGAGCGTGATTCTATATCTATCCAGTATATTAAAACCTAAAATATACGTTCATGACGCGTATACGCGAAATCTTTATATACTCGATTGTCCAAATTCAAAATAAATAAATATTCAAATACGTGTAAAACGATTTAAATTTCAAAAAAAAATTGTTTTCATTTGAAAAATATACTCTTCACACTCGTTCTAGGATATCACTGATCCTATCTCTAACGAGTCATTCTAATTGGATACTGCTAATCCAATATCTGATGAATTCTTTCGTATGGTTCTAATGTGTCTTGTTCTCGAGCTCTGTAAACCAAAGCTCTGATACCACTGTAAGGACCGTAACTTCCCCGTGAAGGAAAGAGCGGATACTTTGAGAACAAGACACAATAGAACGCAAACAGAAGAACTTTTCATTGTTATTACAACAATTCCATCAGATACAAGAATATACAGAGTATAAATGAATAAATTACATTCGATAAATATCAGAGATTACAATAAATTACATAGCAACGGAAAAATATATAAAACACAACTAGAAGTAATGCACGGATACAGAGTTTTCCGAGCATTGTTCCAGCTGTAAATCAGGATCCTGTGAATATAAATCAACAAACCAAAACTACTAGCTGCCCGTGCGGAAAATAGGGGCACCCAGAATTTAGGTTAAAACAATAAACTCCAGGTCAGTCATGTGACTGGTGTGAGAACTAAAACAGTTATTTAAAATTTACTTTAAAAGAGAGTAATTTAAGGGACCACGCCGTATAACACGGAACGGGTTTCCTCCCAAGAATACCAGTGCATAAAACAAACAGCGCAATGCTAAATAAAGAAAAATGAAGCTGTTATAAGACCCAGGTCCCATCACACAATGCAACGCAAGCCGGAGGATAGGGTTTTTACCTTATAACAGCCAAAGCATGCTTGATACGTTTAAAACACATTATTTGATATTATTATAAGTGTATAGTGTCAAAACAATTTTAATCATAAATATCAATCATAGGCGGCATGAATGACCCATACCACTATGTCGCCATACTAGGTTCTACAAATAAAACCGCACTATCACGTATTGGAAATTGGATTTCCGTCATGAGTCGAGGCAAGGGGCAAGCTCCTCTCCGCGTTCGAGACACTCTAGCAAATGCCTTATGACCCCACTCAGATCCTTGGATCTTCAGGGCCGGTCCTCACCTAACTTTGGAGGATTAGTTATTCCTGAGCACACGTTTCCCGGTCCTTACAGACCTATATCTGAGGCGCCTCATATCAAACAACCACACAGGTGAAAAGTATATAAATGTCAGGGCTGGTAGGTCACTGACACCACCCTATCTAGAAAGAAACGTCGTGCTCTCCCTGCAGTCACTATCCCGTTTTTGACTCATACCGAGGTGTGAGGCTCGCGAATTCACGTTATACACAAAGCAACGCCACACAGGCCGTGCTTTGATAATCAACCACAAGACTTTGCTTTTCAACAGAAGCCTTGATCAATTGCCACTTACGCGTGCCACACTGGCAATTCACTCCATGCGACTGATGTCCATCGATATACAACCTCTGAGCTCGTACGTCTCAGAGAAGGGCGTTAAGCAAGAGAATAAATTATCCGCCGCCAAACAGATGTATATTTAATAGAGATCAATCAACATAGAATAAAATCCAATGTCAGACACACAACCCATTTACAATTTCGTTCTGGGTCTGAACGAAACCGGAGGCACTTTCCTCGCATATCCATCCATCTCCAAGTACGTCTGGATGATCACCAACTGTTTCCCTCATCTTGGGTGTACAGCCCAATCGAGATCATCAATAATCACCCAAACAATGTGAAGACTTCCGGTCTTCAACCACCGTCTTCATCTTCGACATCTCGTCGAATCGGTTATTCAGATGGGTATAACCCGACCTTTCTGAATAACCCACGTATATAATAAACAAATGTTACACAAACACAACGAACGCCTCATTCCAATTCAGAATATTCTTTTATTCACAAAATCACATTCTTAGGGAAATGTTCCCATTAATTTTTTCCAAGATAAATTCTTCTAAATTTATTCTTTAATCTTCCTTTGGATATCATTTCAAACTAGTCAGGATTAGCGAACCACACCGAAGTAATTATTTATTTTATTTCCCAATCCCAACCTATTCATCCCATGGAGCAAAACTGGTAATACCCCATATCTAACACCACGGTGTTATCGGTAAAATTAATTATCATTTCACGTTCAAATCTAATTAAAGATTTAACTATCGCATTGGAACAAAACTGGTGGTACTCCATTCTCGATCACCTTTCAGATTTGATAATTTAAATTATCAATTCACATTTCAATCTAATTAGAGATTCCTTCAAACTCCACTTAGTTTTAATCCTTTCAAAAATCAACATCTTGCCTTTAACTGGGTTAAAGAACCAATGTCATCTAAAACATGATTCACGATAAACCCAAATCACATTTGATATTAATTACAAGGCTCTGAATAGAAAATATACCGGCTTATATTCAATATCAAATTTTGAAACCAACAAATATCGTATTGGAAATAACGATATAAAATATATCTTTCAAATTCCCATAAAAATATCTGTATAGTCACGAAATCCAACATCGAAATATTCCGAAGATAATTTCGATTCAACTCCAGTCCAATCCGCGTATTGGGAATATTGATTATTTTTAAAATCACTTTCTCAATTTATTTATTTAAAAAATAAATTGATTTTAATTCTAGTTCAAAACTAGTTCATTTCGACAAAAATATATTTTTATCCTTTCAAATGTGGAATTTTTCATCCCAGTCCTTTCCAGTTCATATATTATTATTTTACACAAATTATAGATGTTTTTAAATTTTTTATCAAGGCACGTACAGTCGATTTCCATCAACGGCCATCGAACTGCACTTACAGCGACCTTTTTCAAATTTGATTTGGACATAATTCCAAATCCAACTGTTAGATTTCAAATTTCTAATATTAATTGGAAAGCTCTTTTCGATACGAACCCACCGGTTCCGGTTTTAGGAGAATTCGACGGTCGGATCTCCCGCAACGTCAATTCGAAGTCAATGGTCGAAATTCGCGAACTACCACGGCGCGGCGCGTTCTATTCAGGCCATTATATATATAATATATATATGTATGTATTATATATTTCGTCGATTTCCTTTTAAAACATATTTTATAAATCGTTTTTAATTCGTTTCAAAAACAATTTCAACTTCTAATTCGTTTCAATTCAATTCAATTTGAATTTACCTTCTATTTAATTCAATTCGAATTCATTTCAAATTGATTTCAATTCAATTTCAATTCGTTTTAAATTTCATTCAAAACGATTTCAATTCATTTTTAATTCAATTTTAATTTAATTCAATTTGAATTCATTTCTATTCAATTCGAATTCAAATTCACGTTCTATTCAATTTGAATTCAAATTCACTTTCTATTCAATTCGAATCGAATTCATTTTCTATTCGATTCGAATTCATTTCAAATTGATTCAATAAAATTGAATTTTAATCTAATTTAATTTGAATTTCATTTCAAAATATTAAATTTTGAAATCACTTTTCAATATTCATTATAAAATGAATAAATTCGATATAAATATCGTTCACGTCAAAATGGCTCAACTCTAATCAACACGGCTTTATATATTTCAATAAATTCGTTATTCTATTCAACAAATGAATATTTATCCCATTCAACCCATGAATCTATATTTCTTTCAACACACGACTAATCTCAACACATGAGTACTGTCAACACATCACTATTTTTGTTATGTAAAATATTTTATAAAACTATGGTATCTATCGTTTGATTTTTATTTAGACTCCACCGTAAAGTAGTTCTAATTTTAAATATGATAAAGATGTAAATTTTATTGTATAAAATATTTCACTCAACACATCAATAGTTTCAACTCATGAACATCGTCAACACATGACTATTTTTATATTCAACACATGAATTTTCTTTTATAACATTTATTATTTTCCCGATTGGAATGAGGCCCAATCAATCACCATATAACGTTAATTATATGGATTCCATATAACACATGTATATAAAAGTAATGATAAACAATCAACCATCATCCAAGGTGCACCACACAACTGCATAAGCATCAAATATAAATAATCGACGCTTACACAGTCTGTCGACCAATCGATCGACATACAATTTAATAATTGGGATTAGTGTACCCAAATTTCATCACAACACCCGTGTGGGGTTTCAAATCAACAAACACATATTTTTATTTGCGCAGTTGGACGATGTGTAAAATTTATCGACCCAATCAATATCAGTCAAATCAGTGTATATAAACAAATCGGCCGATTTGTTTATAAATATTTATTTATTCACATTCACGTTAAAAATTATATTTTTAACGATAAAATATTTTTAATTATATAAATATTTTATTTCCTTTCAACACAAGAATATTTTATTATTCAATCATTCCACAACACACTCAATTTTCACAACACATCAATCAAACAAACAAGCCATGCATGGTCTGTGGACGACGGGTGTCGGGTGCTGCCAAGCACCGTTTGCATCCTAATATATATATATATATATATAACTAGAAAAAGAGATTTAGAGTGAGAACTTCTCACCAATAGCTATCCCAACTCCACGACACTTCATTTATAGAAATCTTCGTCATTCTCGCCTTTTGTCACTTTCGTTGCCCGTAGCCACTACATATATAAAAATCACATTTTTATATTGTTGTTCAATATATTAAAAGTCGAATTTTTACTTCGCTATTCAATATATAAAAATCGAATTTTTGTATTGTTGCCATGTATATAAAAATCACATTTTTACTTCGCTACTATATAGATAAAAATTCCATTTTTACATAGATGCTATATAGATAAAAATTCTATTTTTCCACCGCTACTATATAGATTAAAATTCTATTTTTATATCGCTACTATATAGATAAAAATTTCGCCTTTTCAAATATAAAGATTATATTTTTACTCCTTCTATAATATAAAAATCGTATTTTTATATTATCTAGTATATAAAAATCATATTTTTGTAACTCTACTTTAATAAAAATCATATTTTTATTATCCTACATCAATGAAAATCCTATTTTTTTAATAGAAGTAAAAATCACTATTTATTTCAGCAAAGAAAACATATTTTACTTTGGCAAAAATCAAAATCAAAAGTAAAGAAATAGGATAAACTCACAGTTGAGGGGTGGAAGATGAAATCGAACAAGAGACTGGGGAGAGGAAGACGCGGGTAGGGGTGCTGAGGTGGAAGGGGGGCGGCAGCGGTCTTCGTGGGCAGCATTAGGTTGCGGCAGTGGGGTTTAAACGGGGTGCGAGGTTCTTGAGTGGAGGAGCGGCGGGCCAGCGTGGGGCGCCAGGCTCGCGGAGGGCGGTAGCATCATCGGCGTGGACGAGGGCGACGGTGGTTAGGGCTAGGGCATGATCGATTCGAGTAGTTTTTTTTCTTTTCTACTTTGATTTAAATCGAACCGGAGGGGGGGGGGAAGAGAGAGATAGAGGGGAGAGAGAGTTTTATTTTTTTATTTAATTATCTCCCAAAAAACAACTTTTATTTTCGACCTCTAAACGAGGCCCACCGCCTGTCGTCCATAGCGTATTACCCCCATCCCGAACACAATGGGATATGTATCGTAGGCTGATTCGACTGTTTCGATCAGTTTTCGTTAAAATCAACATATAACTCTATATGTTGAATTTGAGCGTGCATTTCAATTTACCGGGGTCACATACTAACCCGAAAAATTCCAGAAAAATATTTTCTAGCTTCGTATTGACGATACGGTCCTAACAAAACTAGTTTCGTCGAATTCCGAGATCGTTGGAATAATGGCAATTTTCCAGTCGATTAAAATCAACTGAAACTGGTCAAACACGTTTTCCTTCGCCATGCTCACATATTGATTCGAAAAATTATGAAATTTGAAACCTAACAATAATTTGATATCGCGGATCCAACAAAAGTGGTTTTGTCGAAATCCAAGGTCGTTTGCAAAATAGCCATTTTTAAGGGCCTGAATTCTATAGCGACTATTCAGAATTTTCAACTGGACATATCTTTTGATTCCCGC
Source organism: Allium sativum (assembly GCA_030737875.1). Taxonomy (NCBI): domain Eukaryota; kingdom Viridiplantae; phylum Streptophyta; class Magnoliopsida; order Asparagales; family Amaryllidaceae; genus Allium; species Allium sativum. The sequence continues at coordinate 308,623,805 of CM060919.1, forward strand.
TATGAAATTTCAATTTTTCGGATTTGTTGGAAAGATATTCTCAATAAGATCCTAATGTTTTTGGTTTCACTAAAATCCGGATTTGTTTTGCACCCGGTACATTCAATTGAAGTTTGAAATCGAATTATCGAACTACCGCGCCATTTTCAATTCTATTTATAATTATATATAATTATTTATATTCTAACGACGATGTATATAATATCCGTTCGAATTATATTCAAAATAAATTTCTCGTCCATGTTATTTAAAATAATTCATTTTAAATGTTTAAAATTCGCTAAAATTGCCAAAATAAAAATTTTAAACTGGCCCAGATTTTCGGGTTGTTACAGTATATATGTTAGTGTTTAATATAACCACTTATATGTAGTGCTTTTTATTGTACATGATGCATCTGTGTGTATGTATGGCTGTGTCTGTTGTTCTGTGCTCTGTGTTTATTATATATATTATGCTTTATTTTGAATAGATCTTGTACCCAATGTAGTATTGTATTGAATAAGACTTAAGTATTTCGATCGATTGAGAAAAGAAAAAATGTCGACATATTTGATACTTGTTTAGTAGAAGATTACAGATGGCCACTCTTACCAGCCCAGTTCTTTGTACTAAGAGACGACAGTACTCATCAATGTTCTTTGTTAATATATATCTCGGGGTAGGGCGTCAAAGCTTGGTATCATAGAAAATTTCATAACAAAATGTGATGAACACAAAACAATATACATACTATAGAACATCGATGTATAATACAAGTGTAGATTGTCCCTAATTGAAGTTATTCCTAATCTTGTCCTTAACCTTTCTCATTTTCTTTTGGTGTGGATATAAGTGGGGAATACATCTAGGAATACGTAATCTTAAATTCCATAGTATCCCTTTTGTATTAAGTTTTATTGATAATCTTACCCTTGTGAATGGTCTAATCTTACTTTTCTATTTTCAGCTAATGGCTGGAAATGACTGCGAGCATCCTTCGGATGTTGAGTCGTCCAATGGATCATGTCCCGAAGATGTCTATATATCCATATATCATATGTTAGAGCTTATTAGAATTATATAACCTCTCGTTCCTCTTTTTTCTTTTCCTCTACACAAATTCGTATTTGTGCACATATGCAGTTATTTTACACACCTCGGAGGCAAGCAAATCAAAGTTGTCGAGTCAGTTCTTGAGATTTAGGCGTGGCTCCGCGCACGGGAGCGTGTCTCTATGCGGATGGATATTTAGAACATCACCATGTTTTTATAGCACCGAACATGCTACAAGGTCATGCACTTGATTAGTATGAGTTGTTAGTGGCAAAAGTTGATGAGGCCACCTTAGAGTGGAAGCAATTCAAGAAAAGACATGACCTCAAATTTGTGCTCGAATCCGAAAAGAAAACCTTAGTTCCTTGTTTCCTAAATCTTAAAAAGGGAAGTCGACTGTACCGAGTATGTCGTTTCATTTGGGCCTTATCCAAATATGTCTAGAGCATATTTCTACTTCATATAAGAAAAGTATTAATTTCCAAAATGGTCAACAAAAGTATCTTATGAAATCTCTCATGTTGCGCAACTCAAGTTGACCTTAGAAGAGTTAGTGGATGCAACCCTTACTCTCGAAATGGTCAAAAGGGAGAAAGATAGTGATGATGAGTTTGGGATTAGGAGAAATCCAAACAAGAAGCGCTTTCCATTCACAAGTCCAAGCCTATCAATCAAAGCAATAAGTAGAAACAAAGCGGCTCTAGCTCTCAAACTTATGTGGCACCCCCATTCGGCTTCAAAATGAGAGGTTACAATTATCGGTTGCATGATGATTTTTTACGGCGTTTATTGCAAGAAGAAGGGTTATGAGATCTCCTCTTGTCCTAAGAGGTAAAAGGGGTCTAGTAGAGGAACCTTGATGTGGTGAGAGCATCAGGTAGTCCATCTCAGCCTCGAGGTACACCTTCCATTCTTAAAGGCTCATTATTGCCTCATGATCGATCAATTCGGTTTTCGTTTGATACAGGTGCATCCCATTCGATCGTATCAAAAGAACTTGTTGATGCTTTAACCTTGGATGTTGTGCGTTTGCTCACTTCACTACAAATTGTGAATCCTATTGGGGGATCCACAATGCTCAGTTTAATGTGTGAGGACATTGAAATATTCTGATGTAGCCATTCTTTTCATGCGAATCTGCATGTGGTTCACTCTCTTGGATTTGATATGATTCTTGATCTGGACTGACTCATTCGACACGAGGTAATGATTTTTGTGCAGAGAGGGTTTTATACCTTCGACATCCCGATTCACCTGATCATTTATCCCTTATTCATCGAGACATCAACTGAAGCAACTCTATTGTCTCTTGGGTCTCGAGAACACAATGATAATCATGATGTGTCTCATATTCCTATAGTAAGTGATTTTCTTGATATATTTGAGCTAATTTTGGGTTTGCCACCCAAATGGGCTATCGAGTCCCCAATCGATTTAGTTATCGGTGCACATCCAGTGAGTCGGCCTTCGACTAGGACGTCGATTAAAGAGAATGTGGAACTTAAGAAGCAACTTCTTGAGCTTGAGTCAAAGCATTTCTTTTAGTCTAGCTCTTCACTGTAGGGTGATGCAATGGTATTTGTGAAGAAGACTGATGGGTCTCTTAGGATATGCTTCAATTACAGCAAGCCTACAAACTAACCATCAAAAATAGATATTTATTACCCAGGATCAACGACATATTCAATCAACTGAGTGGAGCAAAGATTTTTCTCAGCTTGACCTTGCCACGGGGTTTCATCAGCTTCGAGTTGCGGAGGATAACATTCCTCTAACCACACTCTGCACTTGATACGGTTCTTATAAGTTGCTTTTCATGCCATTTGGTTTGGAAAATGCTCTGCATACTTTGTCGATATTATGAATCAAGTATTTCGGGAATATCTGATAAACTTTTGCTCGTAATCAATGATGATATCCTTGTGTATTCCAAGCCCAAAGCCGAGAACGCAAATCATTTGAGGGTTATTTTGAGTACTCTTCGAGAACATCAACTCAAAGCAAAATTCTCTAAGTGACATTTCTACGAGAAGCAAATTAAGTTCTTAGGCCATGTCATAGCATCTGATGGAATCCACGTTGTAACACCCCATATTTTTAACAACACTAAAAGAGGATAAACTAAGTAATAATTAATTTAATATTTGGAATTAAGGGGAATAGACTGCGCTATTGCGTCCGTCTCGAAATTCTGGTCAAGATAGACATTTGGTTTGCATAAAATGGACACTGTATGAAGAAGTTATGAGGATTTTAAGTTTGTATACGCGTAGAAGAATTATATATATACATATGAGTCAGAATCTTATCCAAAATCATTCAAAAATCAAAATGGTGGAAGGCGGCAAATTTCACGCACTAGGGGTTTGACCCCCCTACAGGTGTGTCAACACTAGGGTCGACACCCCTAGGGATGACGTGGCAGTCGGTTTCAGAGGTGCTGACAGCTATAAATATGTGTCCATTTCTCCTGTTTTCTTCATTGGAAATCATAGAGACCAAATGCTGTCGGAGTCTGAATTGAGACGGATCCTATCTTCTACAACGATCAACTAAAGCTAATCAAAGTTATAGATTCGAGTGTAGATCCAACCTCAGCTATTTTCTACCTTTTCTTTTCATCCAAACACTGTGATTTCTAGGTTACTCTTAGATTTAAATGATTAAAAGTAAAACATGATAGTACTGTGATTTGGATCTGCCTTGAATCATGAATATATGTTATTCTTGAATCTCAAACTTTATTATGCTAGATCTAATTCACCTGTGGTTTGTTTATCATGTCACCTTTGTGGATCTGAAATTTTGTCAAGTTTGTGGTTAATTTGGGATTATCATTATATGGACAATTGAACCATTGTTTAGATATAGATCATCATATTGTGATTAATTGAGATCTGTCATTATTGGACATGTTGGATCTGTTCATCCTAAGTACATTGGATCTAGTTTTATCATCACCCTTTTCACTAGATCTATTTTTATATCCACATTATTATTCCAATTACTTGTCTATGCCAATATATATGTTTATGTCACTTTTAGAATGATCACTATTGTCATTTTTCCGATCATCTTTCACTTTTATTGTCTATCGCTAGGCTACTTTCTAGCCTAGATGCGGCCAAATATATGTGAATGCATTAGTTAAGGAACGGGGGAAAAAGGTTAAAATTGGCATAATTTAAATAATGTTTATATGAATTGGACATATAATTCACTTTGTATAAAATTGGGAAAAAAGGGGCATAATCACCTAAAAAGACATAGGTGAGAATTTGGATAATAATGAATTGTCTAATAATTACACTTAGAAATTGTAATTGCACTTATGGCATGAGGTTAGGTTGCATTAGTGGTGGAAGTCTGCCCGGACCCGACCGGCATATCCAGCAACCACTAATGTTGAACCTAATGTAAGAGGTCTAAGTGTGCAAATACGAGACGAACTACGACACGAGGTTAGGCCCAACTTGTGGAAGAAGTCTGCCCGGACCCGACCAGCATATCCAACATCCACAAGTTGTAGGCCTAATGTGGGAGGTCTAGCCCATTATAAACCACAAATATACATCGTAATAAATTGGACTACTTAACATAATCTAATCCATAGGGATTGTATGATTATGAATTAAGTTAGGGTTAAGTAAAATTGGTTCGAAAGTGGGTGGGTTAAGCAAATCTGAGGGGGTGGGTAATATTTACATATAGGCCCACAAACTTAACCCGATAAGGTTATGTAATTAAAGGCACCTAGTGGTATACATGACCGGTGGAAATAATAAAGTTATGTAATTAAAAACACCTTTTAGGGTAAACATAACTAGTGGAAATGATAGGGTTATGTAATTAAAGACACCTAGTGGTATACATAGCCAACAAAAACCTAGTGAGGGATACAAGACAAAGGGGAGAACTTGTATCATATTGTGTGGGACCCGTTTCATCCAGTAACCCGGAGTAGGTATCAAAACATGTACTCCATACTAGATCGGAGAAGTAGCAAGCTTACTGGACTGATTGTAAGAGTTCCAAACATGAAGGACGGTGTGGGCAGAGCAAACCGACAGGGCCATGTGCGTGCATGAGCCGAGCAGAAAGGGATAAGATGACCGTGACACCTGTAGATATGGGGTTGTACATATCAGCGAGGGGTTGCCACTTTAGAACGTGATATATCCTACGGTGGGGCCGACACAGTGTATCTACGTGGATTAAGGAGTCGATCGATTAGGATAGTAGTTAGGGTACACTTAGACGCATGCCTAATTCTACTACCTTATAGTGGAAGGGATCATCTCATTCTGGATATGCTAGTAATAGTGCAGAGTAATCATTAGAAGCGTATACACCTTATCATGTCTACCTTGTCACACCTGTCTTTTATGTAGTTATCTCTCTCTTATCCACTTTATATGCCTGTCATGTTACTTTTATTTATTTACTTGTTAAAAGTAACTAGACTCGCCAGACTTTATGTCTGACCCTTTTTGTTTTTCCTTCTTTCTTCTGTCCCCCCCCCCCCAGGTTCTCTGGGAGGAAACACTCAGGCTTGACTGTGATTCTGCTTACTTTTGCTGGAGCTGCTGACATGTATGGCTCAAGCTCCTATCCTTGTTGCTAAGGCTATATTTTGTTTTTGGGGAATTTTATTTCTTTTATGTACTCTGATATTTTTGAAGTACAAGACAGTAGCTTTTATGTTGTAATGGGCTTTTGTATTTCAGACATGTGATTTTTTTGGATGGCGATATCTTATGATAAATAAGTTTTTATTCCGCTGTTATTATTATATATGTCTGTCTTGTAATATTTCCGTTCTGTTTATTATAACGCTTCATGAAACTTAATGCATTCCCTTTTTGAGTGACATTAACGGACGTGGGGTGTCACACTTGGTATCAGAGCTGAAGGTTACCAGATTAGATAAAAGTTTTTGAAAGCTATTTTCAAAAAGGTTTTAAAAGAAAGCATTTTCAAAATGAGAAGTTTGCTTTGAAAGACATTCCCCAAAAAGCCATAAGTAATATCTTTCGATCCCTTGTCTGAATCTCTTTCCTTTTCTTTTTCAGCTTGTCTGGGGAACCCAACATTCCAGAGGGAGTTACAATACCAGGATGGTTCCGTAGGTATTTGGAGGCTACGACGCCTGCTGAAAGGAAACGTTCCTCCCCCAGCTACACACATTGTTCCTCCTCCTCCGCGTGCAGACAACTTCTCAAAGATCTGCAAGGATTTCCATGCTATAGGAGGGAAGTTGTTCCATGGAACCGATATGTTTGTTGAAGCTAGGAATTGGATAAAGGAGACCGAGGACTTGTTTGTAATCTTTGAAGTAGAGGATCGAAGAAAGATTCAGGTAGCTGCTTGGCTATTGAAGGATGAAGCTTCATTTTGGTGGGAGGTAACCTAAGCAGGCCATCCGGTGGAAACTTGGGATGACTTTAGACAGAGTTTTGAGATGAAATTCCTTTCCCAAGCCGAGAAGATAATGCAGATGGAGAGGTTTTTAGCACTTAAACAAGAGAACTTGACGATTAATGAGTATGTGAACAAATTTAACCAGCTGGCAAGATTTGAACTGGAACTGGTAGACACGCCGCATAAGAAGGCTTTGGGGTTTGCTAAAGGGATAAATGAACCCCTTCATGGGGTTTGTCATGTCCCATATCCCAATGGGAGTCACCTTTGAAAGACTAGTTGATATGGCCTTGATGTATGAGGAAGAGAAAAGGGGAAAGAAGGAGGTTAAAGCTGAGGAAACAACGCAAAATAAGAAGGTGTGGCCCAAGAAGGGACAACAACAACAACAGAAGAAAGGAGGAAAGAATGACAAGGGTAAGGAGAAAAGGAAGTGTCTCAGTTGTGGGAAAGAGGGTCATTTGATCAAAGAATGTAAAAGAAGGAAGAACACTTGCTTCGATTGTGGAGAAGTCCACTTTGCTAGGGAGTGCCCGAAGAAACAGGGATCACAAGGACAAGGTCAAAGGGAAGGAACTTCTGGAGGGCAGGTGCATGCTCTCGCGATCAGTACTCCTGATAGAGGCAGAAAAATTTCTGTGGAAGGTTTAATTTCTCTTTCTAACCATTCTATAAGAACACTTTTTTATTCTGGCGCCTCACATTCATTTATATCTAGTTTTTGTGGTTGAATCTCTGCACTTAATTACTAGTATGGTAGAGGATCCGGTAGTTGTTTCAAACCCCATTGGTGGTTCGGCTCATTTATCTATGATTTGTCGGGGTTTGAAAATATCTATGTTAGGCATCGAGTTTGAGTGCGACGCGTATGTGCTCGGGTTTATAGGCTATGGTTTGGTTCTAGGAATGGATTGACTTACCACGTATGGTGCCATTCTGGATTGTGAGAGGAGGGTCGTTAGGCTTCTGACTTGTCATGGGAGGACCCTCGATATTCCTTGTGACCCCCAAGGGTTTGTTATGCTTAGTTTCCTAGAGTCTCTTGATGCATCTATAGATGATTTGCAATCTATTCCTGTAGTCCGAGATTATTCTGATGTTTTTGAGGAGGTTCAGGGCTTACCTCCGAGGCACAAGATCGATTTTCGTATATATCTGGTGGACAATGCAAAGCCAGTTGCATTGCCAGTGCGCCATATGGCTCCAAGGGAAAGGAGGGAGCTGTGTAAGCAAATAGGGGAGCTACCTGAGAAAGAATTTATCAGACGAAGCATATCTGAATAGGATGCTCCAGCTGTATTCCCAACTAAGGTGGATGATTCGCTTCGTTTATGTGTGGACTATAGAGAGCTGAATCAACTCACTAAGAAGAATAGGCACCCACCTCCGAGGATAGACGACTTATTTGATCGGCTTGTTGGTGCCTCTGTATTTTCTCAGTTAGACTTGGCCATGGGGTTTCATTAGTTCAGGGTGGCAGAGGATAGCATATATATGACTGCTTTTAGGACTCTAGATGGTTTCTTTGAATGGTTAGTTATGACTTTTGGCTGACGAATGCACCCGCCTATTTTGTTGACCTGATGAGTAGGGTGTTTCGGGGGTTCCTAAATAAATTTGTCGCAGTCTTTGTTGATGACATTTTGATCTTCTCCAAGAGTGAACAAGAGCATGCCCAACATTTGGGAGAAGTTTTTAAAACTCTCTGTGACCATCAGCTTACAAAGTTCTCCAAATGCCATTTTTGGAGAAAGGAGGTGAGATTCTTAGGGCATGTAGTCTCCAAAGAAGGGATAGCCGTGGATTCCGTAAAAGTAGTTGCGGTGCAAGATTAGCAGATTCCTAAAAATGTAACAGAGGTGAGGAGCTTTCTTGGATTGGCAGGTTATTATAGGAAGTTCATTAAGGACTTCACAAAGATATCAGCCCCACTCACCAGGCCGACGAAGAAGAACTTGGCATTTTCATGGGATATCGATTGTGATGTTGCTTTCCAACGTGTGAAGAGGGCTCTTACAACAGGCCCAGTCTTGACTTTTTCCGATGGGAACAAAGTGTTTACAATTTACACTGATACATGTGGTACATGGCTTGGTGCGGTTTTGATGCAAGAAGGAAATGTAGTGTGTTATGGGGGTAGACAGTTGAGAGTTCACGGGAAGAACTACCTCACCCATGATAAGCTAGCTGCCATAGTATTCGCGCTAAAGACGTGGCGTCATTATTTACTTGGAGAGAAGTTCGAGTTATACACCAATCATAAATCTCTCAGGTATCTGTTCTCACAGAAGGATCTTAATTTAAGGCAACAAAGGTGGATGGAGTTCTTAGCTTCTTATGATTTTGAAATTGCTTATACCCCTGGCAAGGGCAATGTAGTGGCTGACGCACTAAGTAGGCAAAGGATGGCCTTAGGTCCTCTGTTTTTGGAGAGGAAAAGCTTGGAGTTCATATCAACCATTGATTTTAAACCCTCCATCAAGATTTTTCCTGATTTATTTGCATCGCTAGAAATATGGCCAACTCTTATGGATCAGATAGGAGCTTCACATCAAGGTGACCTACAGATTTTAGACATCATGGATAAGCTCCGAAAAGGGGAGACTTCTAGTCACCTCAGTCGATATAACATAGATGAAAAGGGGTGGTTGCGACGAGATGGAAGGCTTTGTGTTCCTCAAACTGGAAGCTTGATAAAGGCAGTCCTAGAAGAAGCCCATCATTCTAAGATGATTATTCATTCAAGCAGTGATAAGATGTACAAAGACATGAAAAGGGTTTTCTTTTGGGTTAGGTTGAAGAAAGATGTGGCCGAATTTGTTTCTCAATGTTTAGTTTGCCAGCAAGTCAAAGCTGAGCAAAAGAAGCCCGGTGGTTTACTTCATCCTTTGGAGGTTCCACAGTGGAAATGGGAGAGCGTCTCAATGGATTTCATAGATGGTTTGCCTAGATCGAAGAAAGGCAACACCAATATCTTGGTTGTGGTAGATAGACTCACTAAGAGCGCACTTTATTCCAGTTAAGAGTAAGAGGACAACATCATGGTTGGTAGCAATCTATGTCCGAGAGATAGTTCATCTTCATGGGGTACCTTCCAGCATCATGAGCGATTGTGACCCCATCTTTACCAGTGAATTTTGGAGGAGCTTGCAAGAAGAATTAGGTACACAATTGTGTTTGAGCGCCACTTATCATCCTCAAACCGATGGGCAAACAGAGAGGGTGAACAGAATTCTTGAAGATCTTTTAAGGCTGTGTATCCTAGACTTCGGAGGGACTTGGGAAGAGCACCTTCCTTTAGTAGAGTTTGCCTATAACAACAGCTATCAAGCTAGCATCAGCATGGCACCTTTTTAAGCACTGTACGGACGACCCTGTAGATCACCAACTTGTTGGTGGGAATCTACACAAAGATTATTATTTGGACCAGATATAGTTACGGAAACGTCTGAGAAGATTGACCTTATTTGACGGCGGATGAAGACAACCTAAGTTAGGCAGAAATCCTATGCATACAAGAGAAGGACTAACATCGAATTTGAAGTGGGATATTTATTTTTTATCAAAGTGTCACCTCTGAGGAATGTGGTTCGCTTCAGATCAGTAGGGAAGTTAGCATCTAGGTTTGTAGGACCATTTCCAATAACGAGAGGATTAGCCAAATGGCCTATAGAGTAAAGCTTCCAGAAAATTTATCCAGTGTTCATGATGTTTTCCATGTTTCTCATATGCAGAAGTGTTTGCATGACACCGCAGAAGTTGTTGAGCCAAGCATATTGGAAGAAGTGGAAGTAGAGCGGGAGGCGACAGTCAGATGAGTCTCTACCCATATTCTTGGAGCAGAGGTTAAGAAGCTACGCAATAAAGAGATCAAGATGATGAAGGTTCAATGGGTAGATAACCCAGAGGATGCGACTTGGGAGACCGAAGACAAGATTCAGGCTTCGTACCCTTTTCTTTTAAAGGGTATGTTGTTAACTCCTTTTCCAAAAAATATATATGTGCTTGATTCTATCATCTGAATATATCCTATCCATTGTATCTTCGACCTTTAGATAGGGGAATCCTATGAATGTAAACATGTGTTTGAGACATGTTATGTTTGATGGATGCAAGTTGATGCAAGTTTTTGCTAGTGGCTGCCTGTGGATGCATACACACACACATTAGCCACTGGATCGGCTCAGTCACTCTCGTACTGCATATGGATGTGTGTGCATCTTCTTTTCTTTTATGGATGGAAATGGATGTATTAACATATGGATGTTGCATTTGGACAATGAGTGTGCACACATATAGAACTCACATGTTATAATAGGATTATTCGCATACATATTGGATACATGACACTAACATACATTGCATTAAGGAGGTCGACTGAATCAGTAGACCACCTAATCTTTGCATTAGTATAGGGACATATACACACACCTTTGCATATGTTCATATAAGCATTAGAAATCTTTAAGGACAATGGATGTGAGTGATTGATGGATGAGTAGATGGATGGTAGGATATGCATTCTTCTCAATTTAGAGATTTCGGGGACAAAATCCTTTGAGTAAAGGGAATGTAACACCCCGTATTTCTAACAACACTAAAAGAGGATAAATTGAATAATAATTAATTTCATATTCGGAATTAAGGGAAACAGACTGCGCCATTGCGTACATCTCAAAATTCTGGTCAAGACAGATATTTGGTTTGCATAAAATGGACACCGTATGAAGAAGTTATGAGGATTTTAAGTTTGTATACGCGTAGAAGAATTATATATATATATGAGTTAGATATGAGTCAGAATCTTATCCAAAATTGTTCAAAAATTAAAATGATGGAAGGCGGAAAATTTTACGCACTAGGGGGTTGACGCCCCTACAGGGGTATCGACACCAGGGTCGACCCTCCTACAGGGGTGTTGACACCCCTAGGGCTGACGTGGCAGTCGGTTTCAGAGGTGCCGACAGCTATAAATATGTGTCCATTTCTCCTGTTTTCTTCATTGGAAATCATGGAGGTCAAATGTTGTCGGTGTCTAAATTGAGACGGATCCTATCTTCTACAACGATCAACTAAAGCTAATCAAACTTAGAGATTCGAGTGTAGATCCAACCTTAACTATTTTCTACCTTTTCTTTTCATCCAAACACTGTGAGTTCTAGGTTACTTTTAGATTTAAATGATTAGAAGTAAAACGTGATAGTACTGTGATTTGGATCTGTCTTGAATCATGAATCTATGTTATTCTTGGATCTCAAACTTTATTATGCTAGATCTATTTTTATAGATCCAAACACTGTGATACGGACAATTGAACCTTTGTTTAGATCTAGATCATCATATTGTGATTAATTGAGATCCGTCATTATTGAACATATAAATTCTTATTTGGATCTGTTCATCCTAAGTATATTGGATCTAGATTTATCATCACCCTTTTCACTAGATCTGTTTTTATGTCCACCTTATTATGCCAATTACTTGTCTATGCCAGTATATATGTTTATGACACTTTTAGAATGATCACTATTGTCAGTTTTCCCATCACCTTTCCCTTTTATTGTTTATGTCTAGGCTACTTACTAGCCTAGATGCCGCCAAATATATGTGAACGCGTTAGTTAGGGAACGGGGGAAAAAGGTTAAAATTGAAATAATTTAAATAATGTTTATATGAATTAGACATATTATTCACTTTGTATAAAATTAGGGAAAAAGGGGCATAATCACCTAAAAAGACATAGGTGAGAATTTGGATAATAATGAAATGACTAATAATTACAATTAGAAATTGTAGTTGCACTTATGACACGAGGTTAGGTTGCATTAGTGGTGGAAGTCTGCCCGGACCCGACCGACATATCCAGCAACCAATAATGTTGAACCTAATGTGAAAGGTCTAAGTGCGAAAATACGAGACGGGCTATGGCATGAGATTAGGCCCAACTTGTGGAAGAAGTCTGCCGGAGCCGGCCGACATATCCAGAATCCACAAGTTGTAGGCCTAATGTAGGAGGTCTAGCCAATTATAAACCATAAATGGACATGGTAATAAATTGGACTACTTAACCTAATCTAATCCATAGGGGTTATGATTATGAACTAAAGTTAGGGTTAAGTAAAATTGGCTGGACAGTGGGTGGGTTAAGCAAATCTGAGGGGGTGGATAATATTTACATATAGGCCCACAAACTTAACCCGACAAGGTTATGTAATTAAAGACACCTAGTGGTATACATGACCGGTGAAAATAATAAAGTTATGTAATTAAAGAAACCTTTTAGGGTAAACATAACTAGTGGAAATGATAGTGTTATGTAATTAAAGACACCTAGTGGTATACATAGCTAATGAAAACCTAGTGGGGGATACAAGGAAAAGGGGAGAAGTTGTATCATATTGTGTGGGACCCATTTCATCCAGTAACCCGGAGTAGGTATCAAAACATTTACTCCGTACTAGGTCGGAGACGGGGCACGCTTACTGGAATGATTGTAAGAGATCCAAACATGGAGGACAGTGTGGGCGGCGCAAACCGACCGGGCCATGTGCATGCATGAGCCGGGCAGAAGGGGATAAGAAAACCGTGACACTTGTAGATATGGGGTAGTGCATATCCGCGAGGGGTTGCCACTTTAGGACGTGATACATCCTACGATGGGGCCGGCACAGAGTATCTACGTGGATTAGGGATCTGATCGATTAGGGTAGTAGTTAGGGTACACTTGGACGTATGCCTAGGTCTACCACCTTATAGTGGAAGGGATCATCTCATTCTGGATATACTAGTAATAGTGCAGAGTAATCATTAGAAGCGTGTACACCTTATCCTGTCTACCTTGTCACACCTGTTTTTATGAAGTTATCTCTCTCTTATCCACTTTATATGCCTGTCATGTTACTTTTATTTATTTACTTACTAAAAGTAACTAGACTCGCCAGACTTTATGTCTGACCTTTTTTTTCTCCTTCTTTCTTCCGTTCCCCCCTCCCCAAGGTTCTTAGGGAGGAAACACTCGGGCTTGACAGTGATTTTGCTTACTTTTGCTAGAGCTGCTGATATGTATGGCTCAAGCTCCTATCCATGTTTCTATGGCTACTTTTTGTTTTTGGGGAATTTTATTTCTTTTACGTACTCTGATATTTTTGAAGTACAAGGCAGTAGCTTTTATGTTGTAATGGGCTTTTGTATTTCAGACATGTGATGTTTTTGGACCACGATATCTTATGATAAATAAAGTTTTATTCCGCAGTTATTATTATATATGTCTGTCTTGTAATATTTCCATTCTGTTTACTATAACGCTTCACGAAACTTAATGCATTCCCTTTGTGAGTGACATTAACGGACGTGGGGTGCTTCATAGGTTGATCCTTATATTATCAAGGTTATTCAGAGTTCGAAGTGAGCTGGGAATGTTTTTGAGATTCATCGCTTCTTGAGATTAGGGTTATTACCATTGATTCATCATAGACTTCTCGCGCACTATGCATCCCCTCACCAACTTCATTCGCAAAGGAGTTCGTTTCATCTGGACCATGTGAAACCTCATTTCAGCAATTAAAAGAGCTTCGCACTCATGCATCTATCTTAGTGGTTCCTGAATGGAACCAAGATCTTGTTGCATATACTGATGCAAGCCATAGTAGTCTTAGCGCTGTTCCTATGTTGCGTGATCGGGTAGTTTCACACGTTTTAAGGCAATTACGCCCGAACGAAGTCAAATATGGCATCCATGATCTTAAGCTAACCGCCATAATTTTCGTATTGTAGATTTGGCACCATTATTTGTTGGGCGAGCACTCTATCCTCTATATTGATAACAAGACACTCAAGTATTTGTTCACTCAGAAGGAGCTCAACATGCAATAGCGATATTGGCTCGAGTTCCTTGCATCTTATGACTTCAACATTTAGTAGAACCCAGGGAAGCGAAATTGAGTTGTCGATGCTTCAAACTATAAGCAAGCGGTCATTGTTTCCATGATGATTGCAGAATGGAATTTTTTGGAGATTCTACCTTTCTGTGACGTTCGATACCATGCTTCTATTACAGATTCTTATCTTATTGTGTAGCATAAATGTTCGACCTACTCTTTTAGATCGGATTGCTGAGGCTCAGCAGTAGCCTCTGACATTTCTTCCCTTATTCAAAAAACTAAGTCTGGATCCCACGACGAGATCGAGATGAGGGATTTCAGCATCGATAGCCATGGATGCCTTCACAAGAAGGCAGATTAGTTGTACTTCCTATTTCAAAGCTTATAAACGACATTCTAGTTGAATGTCATCGTTCTAGGTATACTATTCATCCAGGTAACAACAAGATGTATACCTTCATGTATCGCTTTTATTATTTGGACGACATAAAGCATGATATGGAAAGTTACATAAGCAACTGCACATTTTATTCTTGATTTGACATTAACGAAATCAAGCCACGGTATCATTTGGGTGATCGTGGATCGTCTCACCGAGTCTGCACATTTTATTCTTATTAAATCTAATAGGACGATGTTACTATTTTAAGGTTTTACATTAACGAAATCATGTGATTGCACAATATTCCTAGTTCCATAGTCTGTGACCGTGATTCGCTGTTTAAAAGCTATTTTGGAAGATTCTTTAGTTTGCTTAGGTACAAAGCTAAATTTTAGCACTGCATACCACCTACAATCAGATGGACTAAGTGGGTGAATCACATATTTGAAAATTTGCTTTGAGCTTGTATTCTTGATTTGGTGGTAGCTAGAAGGATTATATCCTTTTGATCTATTTCATTTATAATCATATCTATTAATCTTTGATCGGCATGGCTCCATTCAAGGTCTTATATGAGAGACCGTATCATCTCCTTCCTATCAGCTCAAGTATAAGGAAAACTTATTTTAGTCCCTGACTCCATTCATGGAGCATCTGAGAAGATCATTCTTGTTAGAGAAAGGATGAGAGAGGCTCAGAGTTGCTAAAAATCCTATGCGGACAACAGCAGGAAGTCTCTCGAGTTTCAATTGGTGATCACGTGTACATTCGAGCTTCTCCTTTCAAAGGAGCAATATACTTTAGTCAGAACGGGAAATTGGCACAATGATACATTAGGCCATTTCCTATTACAGAGCATATCAGTCCAGTTGCTTACAAAGTAGCACTTCCTGATCGGTTTTCTGGTGTTCATGACATATTTAATGTCTCTCAGCTAAAGAAGTGTTTGTGTGATTTTGATTATGTGATTGATACTCGTGCTTTAGAGAAGCTTATATCTCATCTAACGTGTCTATTGTGCAACATCCTATCCATATTTTGTATTATTGGTACGGAGGTTAAATGCCTTCGAAACAAGAACTTACCGCTTGTGAAATTTCCATGGACTGATAATCCCAACGATTGCACTTAGGAAACCAGAGAGTTTATCAAGCAGTTATATCCATATTTCTTATCTTCCATTGCTATGGGTAAGAAACTATTATAACTCAAGCTACCTTTTACCTTGTTTGCCCCTTTTGAAATGAGATAAAATTGAGATGATACAACTCTTCCTGAAGGAAATTGTAGAGAAACAATATTTATAAGGGAGGAGTCCATAATAATCCGGCTTTTTGATTATCTATTAATAACATAATAATAAATTATAATGAGATTATAATTTATTAATCAAGTGATAAATAATATTTGGAGTGCATAATTTGAATAAAACTGTCCAAGTATACTTAAATATGGGTTTTGGGAATTAACTTGGAGGAAATTCGATAAAATGGTTATTTAATCATTTAAAATAATTAAATGTGGAAATCTAGGGAAAATGTGTTCGGATTGGAATTAGCCTGTGGAAATAAGCTTAACAATTGGTTATACCGGAGAACAAAGGAATAAATGAATTTTGTGATCAGAATATGTCAAATTGGAAGTTGGGAGTAAACTGAGTTTAAAACTCAATATTTTTGTAAATTAAATTCGAAAATATTAAATAAAGTTATAGAAACTTTATAATGTGTGAAAATGTCAATAAATAGGTATTTATAATTTTTCCATGAGTTTTATTGCATTAAATTGAAATAAACGTGTAAACAGTGAATATTTGAAAAGACCACGATTTTTGAATAAATTTGAGTGGAAATGAATACTGAAACATGTAAATATAGTTGAAAAATATTTATATGTGTGTTAAAAATAAATTCTAAGTAGTTGTAAAATTCTCATGTTAAAATAATGTGGTTTGGTTATTTTCAACAAGAGAAATGTTAATTTTGTTTGAAAAGAATGTAAAATGTATATTTTCGATAAATTGTAAATGAAAGTGTAAATAATCCTAAAAAGAATATTTAAAGTTGTTAAAAGTATTTTGTTAAAAAGAGGTTGAAAACAAGTGTAAATAGCACTACGCCATAGATGACCTATTGCAATGAAATTACAAGGTGTTGCCAGATAAAATGTTGCCACAGCTACAAGATTTTGATCCTACTGCAATGCTGTATTTTTTGTGTTACCATAGCCATATAATTGTGTTGTTGTAGCTAAACAAGTTTTACTCTATTTCCCACTAACATTGTCATGTCTTACATAGTGATCCGCACCTTTAGTTAAAAAAATCTCAAATGTCAATCATAACGTACTACCCTTCCTCTATTTTGCGCTAACATTTTCATTCATGTGCTTCCTTTTCATTTAGTTCCCCCCCAAATCGCTAAACCCTTCTCTACTTCTTTGGAGAAAATTATGGTGGTGGCTTGCTTAGGGTTTTGCGATTTCCTTTTATTCCTAAAATTCTATGCTTCCACTCCATCTCTAAAGCACTTAGATATCCAGTTTGCAAAGTTCCTTTGATTCAATCGAGTTGAAGTTTTTCAATTTGATTCACAGTTCGATCTCGTTCTTGGATATGATTTTTTTCGTTTTAATTTCCTTCGGATTTTAACTTGAACTTTTATGTTATTAGGCCGATGATGGCTATGGTGAATATATAGAGTTTTTATCTCTTAAAATGCGACTGGTTTTCTGTTAAACTTCAACTGTTTTGCTGCCACGACTTCAAATCTCCATATATTTTGAATATATTCGGATATATGATTTTAATTCGTGGATTTTGAAATTAGTGTTATTTTTAACTATATATTTGGTTTTTGGATTTTTGAAAATTTTTGTTACACTGTCTACATTCTGGATTTTTGATAATTCTGAACCTTCATGTTCACTTTAATTCGCTGCATTAAATTTCTTTAATTAATATTTGTCCATTACCCTGTCTCTTATTCGATTGCTTCTGTAGTTGAAAAGTTAGATGAACTTTAGGAACTATTATAGATATATATGTTGCAAATATGTACATGCATGAAATAGTTAACTTTTAGTCATAGCTTTGGTTCTGTGTATATATACATGTTGTGTATATGAACTGTTGCACTGTATGTTTACAGCAAATATATTGCACTGTTATATATATATATATCCACAACTATTTAAAAGGGGTGCCTATGATTAATCTTAATAAACAGTAATACTTGTTAATTGCACAAGTTAAATCTAGGCACTAAATTTGGTGTTATGAAAAAAATGACGATGATTTTTCTTGGTTTACGAATTGTTACAAGAAATGATACATCTAGCTTATTTAATAAGATATACAGTTGTATGAAAATGGTTTCATAAGGGTGCTTATATATACATGATAGTATTCATTTCTTAAGTATTTGCATGTTTGTCATATACATGATTTTTCACCTAGTTCCCAATCAGATAAGAACTATATGCATAGTTAGAAATTATGTGCAAATTCACTTCATCTATGAATGTTTACACCTGTTGTACATTGATGTGTGCATCACGATTGACATTATTGTATTCCAGTTAATCAAGCATTGTTTAAGTAACTCTTGGATATGCTTAAAATGCCATACAATGATATATCTGCATACATGGATTAATAAACTGCTAATGGATGATTGTTCCTTTATGATGCATACTTATAAATTTTAAGTGATATCACAAATTTTATGTAATCCATTGACATTATTTTATGTGTGTGTGTGTGTATTAGAGTGTCTAATGAATATATACATGTTTTTTTGGTCATGCACACGAGTATTGAATGCATGAAATACATGCCTGAAAGTCTACTACATGAAATGTATGATATGGAATATATACATAATCATTTACAGTTTTTGATATTACTGAAATGATTTGCAGTTTGTGATATCACTTCAATTCTTCCTTCAATTCAAGTTCAATGACCGCTCAATCAATTTCTACTTCAAATTCGTCAACAGCGGCGACAACTAAGAACTGCCACCACAAAATTAAGGACTGTGAAGGTAGGGCCGAATGCGGGAGGAAGTTATTTGGTTGCTCCATATGGCCGGTAAGTATAATTTAGGTCTTTTTGGTTGCTTTTTCAATTATCATATCTTTCAGTGATGTTTTAGTCGAGAATTTTCGATATGTGCAGAATGGTGATTGTGGGTATTTTATGTGGCATGACGAAGTGTATGAAATCAATAGTAATGCTGAATTGGATGATACTACTGTTAAATTGTTGGGAAAAGAAAAGACTATATCGCAATTGCTCGTGGGAAGGAAGACAATTGAAGAAAAGCTGCATAGCAAAAACAAAAGAGGGCAAAAGCCGATGAATTTGTGGCAGATATGAAGGAAGAGTTGGCCCTAATACGCGTTGAATATGGAAAACACGAGAAAGGAGAAAAATTCTTTGCAACAACTTTAGCTATGTCCTGGATCATGTTTGGAATTCTTTTGTGTGTTGCTATGGCAATGTAGTGCAGTAACATGAAATAGCATGCATGGACAAATTTTCAGGTATAATTTTAAGTTTTGTCATAGAATTTTTTCCATGTTATAGGAAATCTATAATTTTTGCCACATTTAGTAAGTAAGCCATTTACTCAGTATTCAATTGTATCAGACTGAAGCATGTGTCAGAATGTAACTGAAGCAATGCCTCGGTTCACAATTGAAGTAATGGTTGAGTTTGTACTTGAACGAGTCGTGGTATATTTATACTATGGCATAGATTTACAACTGAGGCAGTGCCTTAGTTATACTATGGCATACTATTACATTCCTTATACCGTTATTGCTTTAAACAAATTGAGACATTGCACCAATTTGCAACCGGGGCATGCATGCCTTGCATATTGTGCTAAAATGCAACTAAGGTATACATGCCATGAATTGTGCTGAAATGCAACTTAGTTATACTATGACCATAGTTTGTGCTGAAATGTAACCGAGGCATGCATGACTTTGGTTGTGCTAAAAACATTAGTTGTACTAAAGGCAATGCTGAAATGCATGAATTTTGAAACTTATTTATTTTGCAGGTGAAGGAGACATGATGAAGTTTTTCAAGAACTTGTTACTGAAGTCACTAGAGGTACTGGAGGCAGTAGAGGCACTGAATGCACTAGAGGCTCGCGCTATATTTTGAAACTATTTTAGTCTGATGTAAACATGAATTTAGTACTAGCTGTGTTTATAAGTACTGTCTGTATAACTGAATTTAGTGGCTATATTTTGTTATGTTGTAGTTGACTAAGCAGTACTTGTGTTGCTAGTTAATTTGAAATGAGAAGTTCTTTGTTAATTTCAGTGTGTGATGTTAATTACTGTTATGTTGCAGTATGTTATGTAGTGTTGCCATAGCTATAATATAATGTTGCAGTATGTGATGTTAAATATTGTCATAGGTATTATATAGTGTTGCCACTGGATGGTAAAAGTGTTGTCATAGATTATTGAAATTGGACCCCACAATAGGATTCCGTAAACCCGGGCTACTGATTTTAGTAGGCCTCGCAATGTGGGCCCCACATGTTGGGGGCTAGATTGTGGGGCCCACTTTTGAGTAAATTTAGTACATGTGGCAACAACTGTACCGATGTGACGGCCCGCCCCGCACCAGCCGACATTTCCAATGAAGGTGCGCTGTGCCATTGCCAGACTAGCATACGATGGCCGCCAAAGAAAGGAAAAAAAGGAATTTGAACTAGCAAGGAACCTATAGTATATCTCACAGCGCATGGAACAAAATATAATAATAGCATAACTTTGACATAAAAGTAGGTGAGACAGTGCATAAGCTGAAAACTAAACCATCATAGCAGCGGAAAATCCAAAATACAGCTTATGTTCCACATCATCATTATTACAACTTTTAGAAACTGTCTCCAAAGCAAAATAAGAACGGTACACTACTATTGCCCAAAGTAGTGACCAACAACGACATAGGGAGATTATATATATATATCATACGTAGAAGCCTCCTACTCGTCGCCGGTACAGCTACTCGTGCATAATCACCTGACCTGTCTCTATTCTGCCCGTTTAAGAGCACCCAGAGTATCTCTGGGTCAGACAAAAGTCTGTTCTGAGTGATAAGCAGCAAAATAGAACAATAACAGGTATATTAAACCATACCTAAACCTGGACCTGCAACCAAAGAGTTAGCACAACAAGATGTACAGTACTCTAAGGTGACACTAACATATGGTGTAAAGATATGAGGGCGGGGGTGTGCATGTCATAGTGATGTCAAACCATCAAGCATAGCAAACATCCTCACATCTCTCACTCAGTGCGTAAAGCATACGATATCCACCGTTTTGATCACTCAAATCCTTGTTATGATCACTCTTCCCCATGGAGTCATGATGGCTCCACTACACTGATCCATAGCCACTAGTTCTTGCTATGTCCACTCTGCCCCATGAAATCATGACGAATCCACTGCACTGACTCATAGCCATGCTACGATCACTCTGCCCCATGGAGTAACAATTACCCCACTGCACTGATCCGTAGACTAACATCCGTCTTGATGGTGAATCAAAGTTATGTACATTGATAACCCCTTTGCATACGTCCCGCAGCAAAGACCAACTCATGAAGTTAACTCATTGGTTCCCAACTGGATCTTGAGTTCTACTTCCTATTTGGACTACCTTTGCATCTCGGGTTTGGTCTTCTCCGGATCGGTCTTCATTTGGTTCGTAGCTTATGCCTCGTATCCAAGCTCCTTGGCTCGGTTCGTAGTCTCCCTTCTGGTTCAGGTCAGACTTTCCATACGAGTCGGGTCGTGGTGCTCTGGTTCTCGCCGGTTCGTGACACCCTTTGGTTCGGGTCGGTGACCCAACAATGGTTCGTGGCAACCTAGTTCATAGCTCTTTCCTTCCTGGCGTCGGGTTGGTTCATATGTCGTAGGTCCAAGCATCGATTCGTTGTGTACTTTTCACAAGCGGTTCGGGTCGGAGATGGATTCCTGGATCACGAGCAGGTTGAGTTGCAGTGGATATCACGATCGGGTCGGTTTGGAGAGGGGGCGATCCGATCCGGTTTCTACACAATTTCTTGCAACTCTTCCAGCGACTGTTTTACGCCATACGACTGCGTTTTCAACCATTCTAACTGTTCTAATCAATCACAAAGCATACCATATAGTCATAGCAACGTATAGAATTGACCACAAACACCAAAACAACAATTTGATATGTCAAAACAGACCAATCATACCCAAAACCCATATTTTTCCCCAAATCTAATGATAGGATTAGCAAAACTTAACCAAATTAACCCAAACTTCTATCAGAGCCCTAAAATACTAGTTTAGAATTTTACAAATTTTTCCGGATTTTTCTGAGTTATAATTTCGCTAATTATCACTAATCAACCCTAATTAGCCGTAATTAGTGAAAAACAATGCAAATCACTAGCCTTAGCCACAAATAAATCTTAGATCTGAAAATATCTCTAACTTGGGTCAAATCTCTATGCAACACAGTAGCTCCAACTCTGGTTTGGTGCTATTTCTCCTTGATTTGACATAGATTGGCTTAATCCTTGATTAGGGAGCGATTCAGATGAAATTAGAAGGTGAAGTCCATGGCTAGGGTTAGAGAAATGTTTTAGGCAGCTGAGAAAATGAAAATAGATCGTTTCCTAACTGATTTCAGTCTCCCCATAACCTTAATCCCGAAATGGGTTATGGGCCTAGCTGCTAATCACCCTAATTAGGCCCGGTTAAGTTGTTTTTCACCTTCTAAACCTTATTTCAGCCATATCTCCCAAACGGTTAGTCCATTTGGCTAATATGACCACTCTACAAAAAGGTAAACCATCATCCGGATCTAATGGAAGTAGTTTCAAATCAAAATTCCTTACTAATCCAAAGTTATGGCCGAAACAAGATCATCTAGGGGCAAAACGGTCATTTATAAATCGGCAAAAATCAAGAACATGGGGAATGACCCCAATAGTCGTTCCCCAAAGTTACATGACTATACGACCTCGTACGAAAAAGAAATAAATATCCTACGATCCTTTGATGCGTAGAATGCGGGTCGTTACACTCCCCCCCCCTCCCCCAAGAAATTTCGCCCCCGAAATTCCTTAACCAAAAACATACAAAGGTATTCTGCACGCCTATTAGTCATTCACAAACAATCAACACACAAAACAAACAAAACAAACCTGTCCTAGCATGCAGAAAGACTAATTCGAAATTTAAAATCTTACCAGGCAAAGAGTTCTAGATACGTCTTCCTAATGCTCTCCTCTGTCTCCCAAGTACAGTCATTCTCATCCTCACCCCACTGAACCATGACTAGATTCACCACTTTCCTTCGAAGTTTCTTCGTATCGTGCTCAATAATACGAATCGGCTTGTGGTTCCCAACCGCCTCGGGTTCTACTTCGACATCATCCAACTGATCAGGTGAAATTGCCACATTGGGGTCATGCACGAATTTCCTTAACTGGGAAACAAGAAATACGTTATGAACTCCTGCCATCTTGTCCGACAACTCAACTTTATATGCCAAATTCCCAACTTGTTCGAGAACTGGGAATGGACCAACAAGTCATGGTGTTAACTTGCCTCTCCTACCAAATCGTATCACGCTCTTTAATGGAGAAATCTTGACAAACACCAAGTCACCAATGGAGAATTTTAAATCTCTTCTCCTCTTATCGTCATAACTCTTCTGCCTATCTTGGGAAGCCTTCATCCGTTGTCGGATAACTTTGATCTTATCTGAGGTTTTTCTTATCACATCTGGCCCACGCACAAATTTCTCACCGGTTTCTAACCAACATAACGGTGAGTTGCAAGGTCTCCCCTACAAAGCTTCAAATGGAGCCATACCAATACTGGATTGATAAATGTTATTATATACAAACTCTACTAGATGCAAATGGTTATCCCATGATCCGCCAAAATCTAATATGCAAGCTCTCAAGAGATCTTCTAATACTCAATTCACCCTCTCTATCTTACCATCGGTTTGAGGATGGTACGCGGTACTGAGATGTAATTCTGATCCTAACGCCTCTTGTAAGATCTTCCAAAATCCATTAGTAAACAACGGATCTCAGTCACTTACAATGTGAAACACCCCACCTCCATTAAGGTCACTCACGAAGGGAATACCTTAACTTTGGTGGAGGGTTATAGGTACCAGACACAGAAAATTTTACAGTACAGATAAGTATAAGCAGCGGAATTCAAATTATTCATTGAATATGTGGTTCAATACAAAAGCATTACATCAAATTGTCTCAAAAAAACTCCCAAAACATTACAACATAATTTTTGTCTTGATTATTTAATAAAGAAGCATAAACCATAAATAAAACTACATAAATCCCCAAGGATAATGTCCAAGAGCCATAGCCAAGGTGAGAGAGAGTACAAATCATACATCTACTATCTTCAAGCTTGCAAAGAGTCTGACTAAGCTGCAGTATTCCCACCCTGTGGACCTGGGAGGGAACAGAAGAAAAGAGGACGAAAGAAAATGGGTCAGACAATAAGTCTGGTAAGTTCGATGATTACTGGTATTTAAACAAGAAAAGGGATCATGACAGTAATAACAGAACATAGGATAATACCCTAATATAAGATAAGAGGAATATGTGATCGCACCCATTACTATAGTCTCTGCACCTACTTAACCATTGGATCCACCAGCTCTACGTGTTTATAACAAAAGATCCCCTTAATGATCGGCTCCTACTCGCATGCATTCATATCCTGTGTCATTCGGCCCCGCTTGACTGTAGATACCTGTGTTGGTCCCACTATGGGGTGTATCAGTCCCTCTGGTGGCAACCCGACACGATTCAGGATGCACAGTGTATACTACTGATGCCCAGTGCCTGATTTTTCTACTCCGGAGTATGTGCACGCCCATACTCCGTCGGAACCTACACTGGCCCACCAACCGCCGACGTCTTGACCGTTTATACTCAGCCCAGTAATCGTGCCCCACCCTGCCTAGTTTCAGGGTACCATGATACATCTATGTGGGTTACTGCTGAAATGGGTCCCCGTTACTATGGTTTTCTAATCAACATGTTTATTTGTCTAAGTGTCCAAGTTTACTTAACCCCACCCATTTGTTTAGTTAACATGTTGAATCGGTTAAGTGTTTCCTAAATTGACTTAACCCTACTAATCCTGACTTAGCTTTAATTTATTAAAGCACCAACCACTCACATTAGACAGGTCTTGTTGTGGTCACTGGATGTGCCGGTCGGTTCCAGGAAGGTTTACACCACAACTCAGTCTAACCTCGGGTTCTTTTTTGGCTTGATGCACTAGCCATCCACATTAGACAGGTCTTGTTGTGGTCACTAAATGTGTCGGTCGGTTCCGGGCAGATTAACACCACAACTCAGTCTAACATCGAGTTAGGTATATTCGCCTTTTTCTAAATTCACATTTTTTTCTATATATGTCTAATTTCTTTATGTAAATTTAATTTAATTTAATCATGCCATAATTATCCTTTGATTATGCTCACCATAAATGGTATATCAGATATACAATTTTATGAACAAATCTATGCCATGAATTTTCATATTCTCCCATCGCTACCCCGTGGAACGTACGCATGAATCACATAAAATGTTGGGCTAGTAAATTAGCCCAAACTCATAAACAAAAAGGGTAATAAACAAGGGACACAAAATAGCATACATTTCAACTTGTCATGTGTAACTTGGCATACAGGTATCATTAACTTTAATTAAATGGGTAAAGGTGAACTAAGTTGGGTCTAATTGTCATGTAAACTTGACAAAGGTCTAGCATGGAGGTTTAACATATAATCACAGTTTCAACCCACAACTTAGCATATTAACTTATGTATGTCAAAACACAAGAAAGCTACTATAATCATTTTTAAATCACAACTTAGCATATTAACTTATGTATGTCAAAACATAAGAAAACTATTATCAACATATTCGGATCATAACTTAACAGGATGACTTATGTGTTAAATCATAAGAGGACTACAATTCCAAGTTTTTCAACCATAAATAGAATCAACCTAACATGAATATACATGAGTGTTGATCTAACATATAAGCATGTGTCTTAGATCATAAACTTGCAAATAACCACCAATTTATAACATGACATGTTCTACCATTTAATTGGTAGAATAAATCCATTACCCAATCATAATAGATTCCAATAAATACGATATGTTCATCACCATAAGCATATAGACATGATTAATATACAATATATTCATCACCACAAGCATGTAGACATGATTAATATACAATATGTTCATCGCCACAAGCATATAGGCACGATTAATATACAATGATACTTTAAGATAAACGAGAATCAAATCTTATACATAAGCATCATTCTATATTCACATTACAACATGTCACGATTCATTTGGAGGAACGTTTAAATCTGCGTAATAACTAACTTACAAACTAAAAAGGAATTCTTGTGTTTTGAAATCTGAATTCTGAAATTGGTAAGCTCGCCTTTGATGTAGATCGTTGAATTTGATAATCTTTTAATTTGATTTTTGATTCAAGTTCTTATCTTGTCTATGAATTGGTGACGGCTACTCCAAGTTTTCCATTGACTGCATGATAGTTCTAGGACTATTTTTGTGTGATTTTTAGGTTTGAGCATAGGGTTGTTTATATAGAATTTCAACTCAATTTGAGCCGTCGGATGATCCTAGGGTTAACCACAACCATCCAGTGAAGATAGGGTGACACCTCGGCCCTAGTGACTCAACATTGAGTCACAAAATCATCACCATTCAGATCTGCCTGGGGGAGGGGGGGAGGGGCCAGGTTGACCCCCAGGTCAACCTGTAGGGGGAGGTCGACACTAGGGTCGACCCCCTGGTCGACCTGGGTCCTGGGCGGGAATTTTCCCGCCCAACCCGCTTCTATCTTCTAATTCGAATTTGAATTTGTTTTTCGAGCTGTTTGAATTTATTTGAATTTTCTGGAAACTTCCGACAGCCATAACTTCTTCATACAAAGTCCAATTTATGCAAACTCGGACTCTATCTCAACCAGAATTCCGAGAAGAACACAATGGCGTAACCCGTTTCCCTTAATTCTCACATCTTAAATTATGTATTGTTTAATTCGTTAATATAACGTTAACAGAAAATACGGGGTGTTACATTCTCCCCTCCTTTTAGGATTTCGTCCCCGAAATCTTCAAGTCGAGAAGAACTTATATCCTACCATCCAATCACCCATCTACTCAACCATCAAACACAGGCGTCCATTGTCCTTAAAAGATTTCTAATGCTTTATGATCATATCCATTGTGTGTGTACTTGTCCTTATCTAGTGCAAAATCAGGTGGTCTACTGATTCAGTTAACTTCCTTGATGCAAATTATGTCAGTGCCATGAGTCCATTATGAATGCAATTTTTCCTACTCAAAATTTCCTACATGAGTGCACAATCATTCATACAAATGCAACGTCCACATGATAACACATCAAGTTTCAATCTATATACCAATGCATATATGCATATGCAATATGGGAGTGACTGAGCCGATCTAATATTTAATGTGTGTGTATATGCATCCACTAGCAACCACTAGCAACCACTTGCAACCATCAATCATAACATGTTTCAATTACATGTTTACATCCAAATGGGTTCCTACCTAAGGATAAAGGATAGGATCAAGGAGATATACCTAAAAAGATAGATACATGCATAAACGTAAGGAAAAAGAGATTAAGGATGTACGCTCAAATAGAAAAGGGTAGGCTGCGCGTATTCTGTCCTCAGTTTCCCAAGTCGCGTCTTCTTCGGTGTCGCTCCATTGAACTTTGATGAGCTTAACTTCACGGTTGCGTAGCTTTTTGACTTCTGTTCCCAAGATACGGGTTGGAACTCTCCTCACATTTGCTTCTCGTTCAACTTCCTCTAGCATACTTGGTTCTACCACTTCCGCAGACTCGTGTAAGCATTTCCATAGGTGAGAGATATGAAAGACATTATGAACCCCAGCCAACCTTTCGGGAAGCTGTACCCTATAAGCCATCTTCCCAATCTTTTCGATGATAGAGAACGACCCTAAAAATCTTGGTGCTAACTTTCCTGCGGATCCAAAGCGAACGACGTT
Source organism: Allium sativum (assembly GCA_030737875.1). Taxonomy (NCBI): domain Eukaryota; kingdom Viridiplantae; phylum Streptophyta; class Magnoliopsida; order Asparagales; family Amaryllidaceae; genus Allium; species Allium sativum. The sequence continues at coordinate 308,651,688 of CM060919.1, forward strand.
CCTCAAAGGAGATACTTTAAGGAACACCTTGTCTCCAACTTCGAACTCAAGGTCAGTTCTTCTTTTGTCTGTGTAGGACTTCTGTCTGTCTTGGTCAGTCTTCATTCTTCTTCGTATCAAGTCTACTTTCTCTGAAGTTTCCCTAATCATGTATGGTCCAAGTATGAGCTTGTCTGTGGACTCCCACTAGCAAGTTGGTGACCTGCACGGTCTTCCATATAAAGCTTCGAAAGGCGCCATGCCTATGGTGGCTTGGTAGCTATTGTTATAGGCGAATTCCACCAAAGGTAGATGATCCTCCCATGTACCTCCGAAGTCAATAATGTATAATCCCAAGAGGTCTTCTAATACTCTATTGACTCTTTTCGTCTGGCCATCGGTTTGAGGGTGATAGGCCGTGCTTAAGCATAATTGTGTGCCTACAGCCTCTTGTAAACTCTTCCAAAACTCGCTCGTGAAGATAGGGTCTCGATCACTCACTATGCTGGAGGGTATCCCATGGAGTCGAACTATCTCTTTGAGATATATGGATGCTAGAGATGAGGCAGTCCTTCTACTTTTGACGGGTATAAAGTGGGCGCTTTTTGTGAGCCTATCCACTATTACCTAAATGCTGGTATTGCCCCTTCTTGACCTAGGAAACCCATCTATAAAGTCCATCGAGATGTTATCCCATTTCCACTGTGGGACTTATAGAGGATGGAGCAGACCACCAGGCTTCTTCTGCTCCACCTTGACTTGTTGGCATATTAAACACGTAGAAACAAATTCAGCTACGTCTTTCTTCATGCCATTCCAAAAGAAAACTCTTTTGATGTCTTTATACATTTTGTCTCCGCCTGGGTGTATGGTCAGCTTGGAATGGTGTGCCTCTTCTAGAACCCCCATTACCAAATCCCTTGCTTGGGGGACGCGTAGTCTTCCATCTCGTCTCAACCAGCCCTTGGCATCAATGGAGTACCTATTGAGGTGACTGGAAGTCTCACCCCTAATTAACTTGTCCATCACATCGGCTAGCTGAGGGTCTTCTCTTTGCGCGGCTCCGATTGAGTCTAATAGAGTTGGTCGCACTTCCAACGTTGCTAGCAAGCCAGGTACAAAGTCAGAGGAGGGTTTGAAGTTAAAGCTTGCTATGAACTCCAAGCTTTGCCTTTCCACAAAGAGAGGGCTTAAGGCCAGCTTCTTTCTACTTAAGGCGTCTGCTACTGCATTGCGCTTGCCAGGAGTGTAGGAAATCTCAAAATCGAACGAGGCAAGAAACTCCATCCATCTTTGCTGCCTCAAATTGAGATCTTTCTGCGAGAAAAGGTATTTCAACGATTTATGGTCAGTATACAGTTCAAACTTCTCACCTAGGAGATAATGGCACCAAGACTTAAGCGCAAAAACGATGGCTTCCAACTCTAGGTCGTGGGTTGGGTAGTTTTTTCTCGTGTACTTTCAACTGCCTTCCACCATAAGCTAATACCTTCCCTTCTTGCATCAGAATAGCGCCTAGTCCCGATCCGCAAGCATCTGTGTAAACTGTAAACATCTTGCTTCCATCAGGCAATGTCAGAACTGGGGCTGTTGTTAGAGCCCTTTTCAAATGTTGGAAAGCAATATCGCAATCCAAATCCCAATTGAAAGCTAGGTTCTTCTTTGTCAACCTTGTCAGTGGAGCTGAGATTTTTGCAAAATCTTTGATAAATTTTCGATAAAAGCCTGCTAGCCCGAGAAAGCTTTGGACTTCGGTTGCGTTTCAAGGAACCTTCCAATCTTGCACAACAACCACTTTCGCGGTGTCCACAGCTATCCCCTCTTTTGACACCACGTGTCCAAGGAACCTAACTTCTTCTCTCCAGAAATGGCATTTGGAGAATTTCGCCTTCAACTGATGTGCACGGAGAGTATCCATGACTTCTTTTAGATGCTGAGCAAACTCTTCCTCATTCTTTGAGAAGATCAAAATATCGTCTACGAAGACCACCACAAACTTATTGAGGAACTCTCGGAACACCGTGCTCATTAAATCAACGAAGTAAGCGGGTGCATTTGTCAAGCCGAAGGGCATGACAAGCCACTCGAAGAAACCATCTGGAGTTCTGAACACGGTCTTATCAATGCTGTCTTCAGCCACCCTTAGCTGATGAAACCCGGTAGCCAAATCTAATTGGGAGAAAACCGATGCACCTACTAGCTGATCGAACAAATCATCTATTCTCGGGAGTGGGTGCCTATTCCTTTTGGTCAGCTTGTTTAACTCCCTATAATCAACGCATAGGCGAAGCGAACCGTCCGCCTTAGTGGCGAACACTACTGGAGCACCCCATTCAGAAATACTCCACCTTATAAACCCCTTCTCAAGCAATTTTTTAACTTGCTTGCTGAGTTATTTCCTCTCCCTCGGAGCCATGTGTCTAACGGGTAAAGCAATGGGTTTTGCGTTGTCCACGAGGTATATGCAGAAGTCTATCTCCCACTTCGGAGGTAAGCCCTTTACCTCTTCAAACACATCCGAGTATTCACGGATTACCCTTACAGACTGCAAGTTCTCAACAGACGCATCAAGAGATTCTAGATAACTAAGCATAATGGAGTTCATGGGATTACAAGAAATTTCGAGAGTGTTACCGAGATGAGACATGAGTCTAACCACTCTTTTTTCACAATCGAGGACCGCACCATTACTGGATAGCCAGTCCATGCCTAGAATCAACCCGTAGCCCGTGAAGCCCAAAACAAAGGCATTACATCTAAACCCAATGCTTAGTATAGATATTTTCAAGTCCAAACAAACCATTGACAAATAAGCTGAGCCCCCAATTGGATTTGAAACAGCCAAGGGATCCTCTACTATACTGGTGTCTAGGTGCAAAGATTCCACTAAAGCAGTAGATATAAAAGAGTGTGATGCGCCAGAATAAAATAGTGTACGAACAGGATGATCAAAAAGATAGACTAAACTTTTGGCAGAAATATTTCTACCTCGTTCTTGCGGAGGTGCCGTGAGAGCGTGAACTTGTCCTCCAGAAGAAGGTCCAGCTTCCTACCCTTGCTTCTTTGGACAAGCCCTAGCCATGTGTCCTGTCTCACCACAGTGGAAACAGCCTCCCATCTTCCTTTTCTTCTTCTTGCAGTCGTTGATCAGATGTTCGGGAATGCCACCGAAATTACACTTTCTCTTTTCACGTGGTTTGTTGTTTTTCCCGCCTTTCTTTGAACCAGCCTTCTTGTTCTGTGACCCCTCCCCTTCTTATCTTGAGGCACTTCCGCTTTTGCCTCATTCTTGCCCTTGTCTTCCTCATGTAAGAGTGCCATGTCCACTAACCTCTCGTAAGTAGCCCCCATAGGTATATGGGTCATAGCCAAGCTGTGAAGTGGCTCATTCAATCCTTTGACAAAACGGAGATCCTTCTTATGAGGAGTATTTACTAAGTCCAGTCCGAATCGGGCCAACTGATTGAATTGATTGACGTACTCCTTGACCGTCATACTTCCTTGCTTAAGAGATAAGAACATTTCCAGCTGTAGACTTCGCTCAGTTTGTGAGAGGAATTTCATCTCAAACCTTATTCTGAAATCCATCCATGTGTCAACTGGTCTTTCAGCGTTAGTGACTTCCCACCAATAGGAAGCTTCGTCTTTGAGCAACCATACAACCAGCTGTATCTTTTGCATATCGTCCACCACGATGATAACGAACAGATCCTCAGTTTCTTTGAGCCAGTTCCTAGCTTCTATGAATGATTCAGTTCCCTTGAAATCCTTTCCACCCATGGCCCTAAAGTCCCTACAAATCTTTGAGAAAGCATTTGCCCGAGGAGGAGGAGGAGGAACCGCTGCAGCTGGAGGAGGAGGAATATCTGCTGGGCCTGCGTCGTTGGCCCTAGCCTCTAAGTACCTCCTGAACCATCCAGGTATCGGTACACCCTCTGGAAGGTTAAGATTCCCAGACATACCGAAATGAAAAAGAAAAGATTCAAAACGAAGGATAGAAAGATAGTGCATATGGCTTTGGGGATTATGCCTTTTTAAATTTAAAACAACACTCTTTCTTGAAAAATGCTTCTTTATATTTCTTTTTGAAAATAATTTTCAAAAACTCTTATCTAATCTGGTAAACCTTTGCTCTGATACCAAGTGAAACACCCCACCTCCGTTAAGGTCACTCACGAAGGGAATGCCTTAACTTTGGTGGAGGGTTATATGTACAAGACACAGAAAATTTTACAGGACAGATAAGTATAAGCAGCGGAATTCAAATTATTTATTGAATACGTGGTTCAATACAAAAGCATTACATCAAATTGTCTCAAAACAACTTCCAAAACATTACAACATAATTTATGTCTTGATTATTTAATAAAGAAGCATAAACCATAAATAAAACTGCATAAATCCCCAAGGATAATGTCCAAGATCCATAGCCTAGGTGAGAGAGTCCAAATCATACATCTACAATCTTGAAGCTTGCAAAGAGTCTGACTAAGCTGCAGTATTCCCTCCCTGTGGACCTAGGGAGGAACGGAAGAAAAGTGGACGAAAGAAAATGGGTCAGACAATAAGTCTGGTAAGTTTGGTGATTACTAGTATTTAAACAAGGAAAAGGATCATGACAGTAATAACAGAACATAGGATAATACCCTAATATAAGATAAGAGGAACATGTGATCGCACCCATTTCTATAGTCTCTGCACCTACTTAACCGTTGGATCCACCAGCCCTATGTATTTATAACAAACGATCCCCTTAATGATCGGCTCCTACTTGCATGCATTCATATCCTGTGTCATTCGGCTCCGCTTGACTGTAGATACCTGTGCTGGTCCCACATTAGGGTGTATCAGTCCCTCTGGTGGCAACCCGACACGATTCAGGATGCATAGTGTATACTACTGATGCCCAGTGCCTGATTTTTCCACTCCGGAGTACGTGCACGCCCATACTCCATCGGAACCTACACTGGCCCACCAACCGCCGACGTGTTGACCGCTTATACTCAGCCCAGTAATCATGCCCCACCCTGCCTAGTTTCAGGGTACCATGATACATCTATGTGGGTTAATCCTGAAATATGTCCCATTTACTAGGGTTTTCTAATCAACATGTTTATTTGGATAAGTGTCCAAGTTTACTTAACCCCTCCCATTCGTTTAGTTAACACATTGAATCGGTTAAGTGTTTCCTTAATTGACTTAACCCTAACAATCCTGACTTAGCTTTAATTTATTAAAGCACCAACCACTCACATTGGGCAGGTTTTGTTGTGGTCACTGGATGTGCCGGTCAGTTCCGGGAAGGTTACACCACAACTCAGTCTAACCTCGGGTTCTTTTTGGGCTTGATGCACTAACCACCCACATTAGATAGGTCTTGTTGTGGTCACTGGATGTGCCGGTCGGTTCTGGGCAGCTTTACACCACTACTCAGTCTAACCTCGGGTTAGGCATATTCGTCTTTTTCTAAATTCACATTTTCTCTCTCTATATATGTCTAATTTCTTTATGTAAATTTAATTTAATTATGCCATAATTATCCTTTGATTATGCTCACCATAAATGGTATATCAAATATACCATTTTATGAACAAATCTATGCCATGAATTTTCATATTCTCCCATCGCTACCCCCGTGGAACGTACGCATGAATCACATAAAATGTTGGGCTAGTAAATTAGCCCAAACCCATAAACAAAAAGGGTAATAAACAAGGGACATAAAATAGCATACATTTCAACTTGTCATGTGTAACTTGGCATAGAGGTATCATTAACTTTAATTAAATGGGTAAAGGTGAACTGAGTTGGGTCTAATTGTCATGTAAACTTGACAAAGGTCTAACATGGAGGTTTAACATATAATCACAGTTTCAACCCACAACTTAGCATATTAACATATGTATGTCAAAACACAAGAAAGCTACTATAATTATTTTTAAATCGCAACTTAGCATATTAACTTATGTATGTCAAAACATAAGAAAACTATTATCAACATATTCAGATCATAACTTAACATGATGACTTACGTGTTAAACATAAGAGGACTACAATTCCAAGTTTTTCAATCATAAATAGATTCAACCTCACATGAATATACATGAGTGTTGATCTAACATATAAGCATGTGTCTTAGATCATAAACTTGCAAATAACCACCAATTTATAACATGGCATGTTCTACCATTTAATTGGTAAAATAAATCCATTACCCAATCATAATAGAGTCCAATAACATACGATATGTTCGTCACCATAAGCATATAGACATGATTAATATACAATATGTTCATCACCACAAGCATGTAGACATGATTAATATGCAACATGTTCATCGCCACAAGCATACAGACATGATTAATATACAACGATACTTTAAGATAAACGAGAATCAAATCTTATACATAAGCATCATTCTATATTCACATTACAACATGTCACGATTCATTTGGAGGAACGTTTAAATCTACGTTATAACCAACTTACAAACTAAAAAGGAATTCTTGTGTTCTGAATTCTGAATTCTGAAATTGGTAAGCTCGCCTTTGATGTAGATCATTTAATTTGATAATCTTTTAATTTGATTTTTGATTCAAGTTCTTATCTTGTCTTTGAATTGGTGACGGCTACTCCAAGTTTTCCATTGACAGCATGATAGTTCTAGGATTATTTTTGTGTGATTTTTAGGTTTGAGCATAGGGTTGTTTATATAGAATTTCAACTCAATTTGAGCCGTCGGATGATCCTAGGGTTAACCACAGCCATCCAGTGAAGATAGGGTGACACCTCAGCCCTAGTGACTCAACACTGAGTCACAAAATCGTCACCATTCAGATCTGCCCGCGGGGGGGGGGGGGGGGGGGAGGGGGGGCGCAGGTCGACCTGTAGGGGGGAGGTCGACACTAGGGTCCTGGGCGGGAATTTTCCTGCCTAGGCCGCTTCTGTCTTCTAATTCGAATTTGAATTTGTTTTTCGAGCTGTTTGAATTTTCTGGAAACTTCCGACAACCATAACTTCTTCATACGAAGTCCAATTTACGCAAACTCGGACTCTATCTCAACCAAGGTTCCGAGACGAACACAATGGCCTAACCCGTTTCCCTTATTTCTCACATATTAAATTAAGTATTGTTTAATTCGTTACTATACCGTTAACAGAAAATACGGGGTGTTACACAATGCCTTTGGGTACTCCATGAAATCTCACTACCCACTTCATATACAGTTCTGCTAACTTAGTTGCTGTTCTGTTCGACTTGACGGGTATAATCCTTGCACTCTTGGTCAACTGGTCCACAATCACCCAAATGCTATCATGGCCCGATCTTGTCCTTGGTAACCCACCAATGAAATCCATTGAGACGTGTTCCCATTTCCATTCTGGGATTTCTAATGGTTGCAACAACCCACTAGGTTTCTTTTGCTCAGCTTTAACTAACTGGCAATTCATACACTTGGATATAAACTTCCCAACGTCTCTTTTCATCCCTTCCCAGTAGTAGGTCTGCTTCATGTCTCGACACATTTTGTTACAACCGGGATGTATAGTCAGTTTTGGGTGATGACATTCTCTAAGCACTTAATCTCTCAATCCACTGGCATTGGGGTACAACTAGTCTACCATTCTTTCTAAGCCATCCATCTCGATCAAGCCCATACTTGTTCATCTCTTCATCGATTCCCACCTCTAACTTGGAGTTGATTTCCAATAAGTTTGGATTGTCCCTCTGACTGGAACGAATCCGCTCAATCAAAGTGGGTCTGATCGTCAAACTTGCTAACATCTCTGGATCCAATTCGCACTTTGGTCTGAAATCGTACCCTGCGATATACTCCAGTTGCTTCCACTCAAGAAACATAGCCCCTAAACTGGCATGTCTCCTACTCAGTGCATCAGCTACTACGTTTCCCTTTCCAGGTGTATATAAGATATCGAAATCATATGAAGCCAAGAATTCTAACCATCTCTGTTGTCGAATATTTAAATCCTTCTGGGAGAAAAGATACTTTAATGATTTATGATCGGTGAACAACTTGAATATTTCTCCCAAGAGATAATGTCTCCACATCTTCAATGCGAACACGATCACTACTAATTCCAAATCATGGGTAGGATAATTTTTCTCATGCGGTTTCAGTTGCCGACTAGCATAAGCTACAACCCTACCTCCTTGCATCAATACAACACCCAGTCCGGTACCACATGCATCTGTATATACTGCCATCTCTTCATTCCCCTTAGGAATGACTAACACTGGTGACGTGTCAACTTTTCCTTTAGACTCTTGAATGCATTCTCTCACTTTTCGTCCCAGACGAAAGCTTGATTCTTCTTGGTCAACTAAGTCAACGGTGCTGCTATTTTGGAGAAGTCTTGGATAAACTTACGATAATATCCAGCTAATCCCAAGAAACTTCTTACGTCTGTTGCATTCTTGGGCGTAGACCAATCTTGTACCGTAGCCACCTTCGCAGGATCCATGGCAATACCATTCTCTGAAACAACATGGCCCAAGAATCTCACTTCCCTCCTCCAGAAGTGACATTTAGAAAACTTTGCTCTCAATTGGTGTTTTCTCAACACCTCCATCACTATCCTCAAATGTCCGTGTGTTCTTCTTCTATCCTCGAATAAACCAAGATATCATCTACGAACACAAGAACAAACTTATTTAATTGATATCTGAATACCCTATTCATAAGATCCACAAAATATGATGGTGCATTGGTCAACCCGAATGGCATGACCAACCACTCATAGAATCCAGACAGCGTCCGAAAGGCCGTTTTAGCTATACTCTCTGCTTCCACCCAAAGATGATGAAAACCTGTCGCGAGATCCAACTGGGAGAACACACTCGCGCCACTCAACTGATTAAACAAATCATATATCCATGGTAGAGGATACTTATTCTTCCTCGTCACCTTATTCAACTCGCGGTAGTCCACACACAATCGAAGGGAACCATCTGCCTTGGTAGCAAACACAACTGGTGCTCCCCACTCAGAAACACTTATTTTGATAAATCCCTTCTTCAAAAGATCGCTTACTTACACCCCAAGCTCTTTCTGCTCCCTTGGTGCCATACGACGAAGTGGCATCACTATAGTTCTGGCACCTTTCACTAAATCAATACAAAACTCAATCTCTTGGTGTGGTGGAAGTCCGGTCACTTCCTCGAAGACGTCCAGATACTGGCTAGCCATGGGCACATCTAAAACCTCATCATGCGGGATGTCGAGGGAATTTAGAAAACTAGCCATTACCCCATCACTAGTTAGACCACCAAACACTACCCTCCACCCGTCATCCACTCTAACTGTCACCAAAAAGCCCTCACAGTCTACCACCACCCCATACATTTGGAGTCAATCGACTCCCAAAGTAATGCCAAACCCAGTAAAGCCCAAAACAAAGCAATCACAAACAAATATACATCCATGAATCGATATAACCACATTACGACAAATCATACTAAGGCTAGTTGAACCGACAATCGGGTTCATCATTGCTAAAGGTTTATCGACTATCTCGAGTTCTAATACCAACCTATCTACCGGGTCACTAGATATGAAGGAACGGGAAGCTCCAGTATCAAACAACACTCGAGCATGAACATCATAAACATAAAAGCATACCTTGAATGACGACATTCTTTCCTTTCTCCGCCGCAGTTGGGGCATTCGACGAAGAAGGAACAACATTGATAGCATATGCTTTCACAATCTGCATTTCTTTAAGGGGTTGTGGACAATTATCTTTGTGATGTCCCACTTGGCCGTAGTTAAAACACTTCTTGTCCGCTGGCTTTGCTCGACATTCTTTAGCATAATGGCCCATCTTGCCACAGCCAAAGCACTCAACATCTTTCTTACTCTTCTTTTGACCATCCTTAGCTTGGTTTTGCTTCCTCTTATTTTGAGAATTATTCTTGCCTCCACCGCTTACTTGCGGCTTTGGCCCCTCTACAGATGCAACAACGACTTCGGTCTTGGGCTTATGATAAAGGCTCTCTGACCTCAATGCTTTCCCCATAATCGATTCAAAAGTCTCATCAATATGATTTATTAGCCTTTCTCCCAAGTACTTATCTAAGCCTGTTATGAACTTCTCATTCTTTTTCTCGAGAGTGTCAGTAAGGGATAATCCATACTTCGATAAAGTATCAAACTCAGCAATGTACTCCGAGACTGCCCTACCATTCTGCTAAAGCTCTAGAAGTTTCCTAAACAATTCTGATTTCTGAGCAGCTGGGATAAAATTTTAACTGAATCGGGCCTTAAACTGATCCCAAGTACTCAGGGGTAGCTGCCTTAATAGCATTCCACCAATTCATAGCCCGTCCTTGTAGCTGATGGGATGCTAGCTTTCTCTTCACCGCGTCTTCGATTCCCAGATCCTCGAAGATACGCTCACAACTATCAAGCCAATCCTGAACTTCTGTAGCTGATTCCGTTCCATGGAATAGCTTCCCACCAAGACTAGTGTAATCCTTGCAAAACTTGGCAAAATCAGCCCTAGGCGCCTGCACCGCTGCACCACCACCATTAGCAGCATTAGGAGCTGCTCCTTACACATCTCTAAGCATCTCTCTCATGAAGTCAGTGAACATCGTCCTCATATCAGGAGCATTCACATTATTAGCTCCTCTACCAGTACCCCCCGTATGTCGGCTCATCGTTCAATTTGTAAGGAGAAAACAATTAACCATCTCTTCAGTGGTGCCAGTGTAGTGCGACTCCGTCCTTAGATATACTAATAGTATGAATATATTGCTTTTGAAAACCAAAATATCACAAATACGCGCTCTCATATACGTATACTATCTCTCCCTGGTCTCTTTCCCTAGGTTAACTATGCAACCTAGAGCTCTGATACCAAGTGCGACGGCCCGCCCCGCACCAGCCGACATTTCCAATGAAGGTGTGTTGTGCCAATGCCCGACTAGCACGGGACAGTCGCCAAAGAAAGGAAAAGAAAGGAATTTGAATTAGCAAGGAACCTGTAGTATATCACATAGCGTATGGAACAAAATATAATAATAGCATAACTTTGACATAAAGCAGGTGAGACAGTGCATAAGCTGAAAACTAAACCATCATTGTATTGTCCCGTATTTTCTGACCATTTATTTAAAATATTTTATTTATTTAAAATATTGATTTAAGTTTAAATAATGGAATTTGACCATTTTATTTTGAATATTTAAATTATATTAATTATATGATAATATTTTATTTTTGGAATATTTGGAAAATGTTGAATTTGCAATATAACGTGAATGGGCAATTTTAAATGGTTTAATATCGTTCGTATTGAAACTTTTAGTAGCGATTACATTTTAAAACGACGATTGAACGTTGAATTTATAATTTAAAAATAAAATGAGCTGCAGCAGCGCGGTAGTTCGTAATATGGCGTTTTGAAGTTTAAACGGCTGTACAAGATCCATAATAAGTCGGATTTTCTCGAAGAAAGAAACGTCCGAATCTGTTGGATAATATTTTTCTAATGGAAGAAAAAAAATCTAGTTTTCGTGTTGTAGATTTTGTTTTATGTCCAAATCAAATTTTAAAATAGACGCTATGGAATTCCTTTATAAATTATAACGTTTATTTATATTAAATAAAAGGTTTTTAAATATTTATAATATCGATTTGGCTTCAAACTCAATCCGAGTTATTTTATTTTAGTAGTATATGAAATTCTGGTCGTGTATAGCCCATTCCAATATTTTATTTATATTATATTGAGGTATTTTAAAATTGGTTTATTTTATTTGAATTGGGCAGTTATAAAAGGGAATTTATTCAAACGACCTTCGTTTTCGATGAAACAAATTTTATTGGGATGCAATAGTAAATTATTGCTAGACTTCAAGTTGTGCGTCAATCGGACTTATTTTGTGAGCACGGCAAAATAAAATGCAAATAAAACGACCATTTGGACGTGAACGAGCGCTATTTGAGAAAACGGACTCGGAATTCAACGAAACAAGTTTCATTAGGATCGTAACGTCAAATTATACTACACCGTCCATTTCTGTCTCGAATGGAGTTTGTACGTGAGCACATGAGCGAATAAATAACGTTCGAAATAGTGATAGGTACGAAATAAAAATCGTTAGTCCACATCGTTCGTCAAATCAACATAAAATATATTTTTTCCAGCTTCATATACACCAACTTTTCAGCCTAAATGAGTAAATCCCGTCCAACAATATTTTCCAGTGACCATATTTGCAATAAAACCCCTATTCCCTTTTTAATTTATTTCTTCAATTTGGTAATGAATTCGAAAGGGGGTTCCAAATGGAAAGTGGTAGATCGGGATGATATCTACCTACAGTAAAAAGTTGAGGTGGAACGGAGGGTTGTGGTGGCCGGAATCGTGGTTTAAAGCCACGAATTCAGTTTCATTTTTCAGGGTTTTTGAGGAGTTTGGGTTGACGACTGGTGGAGCTATTAAAGGAGGATGTAGAAGGAAGACAAGGCTTCGATTTAGCACCGGTCTCGGGTGCTACGATGGTCGGAGTTGCCGGGAATTGTGAGATGAACGGAGAATTGATTTCTGAGTTGATTTTTCGAAGCGGCATATGGTTTTGGGGTTTTCCGGCGATCTGAGTCGCCGAGGGGAGTCGTGGTCGGTGGGGACAGGTGTTGGGTGGCGGCGACGTTCATCTGGCGGTGGTATGGTCGTCGGAAACGGCCTGAGGTGGCGGAATTTGGGGGTTGATCGGAATTGAGGCAATTCGGAAATTCTGGCGAAGGAGGCATTGAGGGAGGCTAGCATGTGGCGGCTGCTCTTGACGGAGGTGACAATGGCGGTCTCAGGTGGGTCCCAGGGTCGACGGTGGCGGCGTTCTGGTGCTCCGATGAGGATAAGCGATGGAAGGTGCTTTGGCTCGTGGGATAAAAGAGAAGTATCGGGTTCCTGGAAATCACCAAGGAGAAACCGTGTGGGATTAAAATGGTAGGCTAACGTGGACAGTATATAAAGGTAATAAAGGTAAGGATTTATTTATTATTTAACTTATATAAAAACTGGTTAAACCTTTGTATTAGCGTTACTTTTTCATACGTTAACGGATTTCAGTGAAACTGGATCCGTTGGATCGTAGGGACGAGACCTAGGCAATGACACTGACTAGGCACTGATTGGACACAACTGAAATTTCAGATAATGTCAAATGCTCGACTGAAATTAAAAGGAACAAACACGTTAACCGTCAACCAGAATAAAACTGGTGAGTTAATTCTTATACCTTCTGGAATTCTGTGATGTGGTAAATTCATATTAAAATATAATTTATTGTTAAAAGTATAAATTGGTTGATTGGTTGCTATCGGCTGTATATTGTGTGATTTGTTGCTATCATTTATATTTTATCATTTTTAAATAGTAGATTATTGAAATTTATTTCATATATTATTATGGAATGTTATATAGAGCTGTGATGCAGGGAAGAACAGGTTGGAGGGATCCGACCGAATCCCTTAAATATTATATATGTTATTTGTTGGAACGTGATGGTTGAATGGATATTCACCTGTGTTGAGTTTAAAATCAACCGACAGTGTTAATTGAGTAGTTGGCAGTGAATGGCCTAAAATGTACTGCTTTTAGACGTCGTTCTACTGTTCGGTGAATCGACGCAGTTTTAAAGTTGTAAATTATTTTATAACTGAATTGAAGTTTTTCAGTCATTTATATTAATAATTAAATTAGAAATTTATAAATAAATATTTTAATCAAGTTTATAAAAGAAATTATTTAAACGGTTTTATCGTATGATTTGAACATGTGCCAAAAGCTAAAAAACCAGAGAATTTACCTATGTGTTGGTAAAGTGGAATAATTGTATTTTAAAACAATTAAATAGTGATTTTAAATTAATTAAGTTATTTAATTAATTTAAAAAGGGAAATGACAAATGGAAGTCAGTTAACTGCTAACTGATAGGTACAGTTGGCAAAATCAACCATTGTAATTAAAATGGATAATTGAATAAATTTGATATTCGTTAAGTTTAACGAATAGAGTAAATATTAGATAATCTCCGGTTAACTATTATTAAAGAAATTATCGAGTTGTCTAGTATAAATGAAGTTAATTATTATTTAATAAGATTTCCAAAATGATAACGACTCTATTTTTAGTAAATAGCAAAGTTAATTATTTTAATATAGTTAATATGAAAATTAATTATTATTTTAATTAATAATAATTAAAGCGATGACTTTTAATTAGACATCGATTTAGAAGTGATTAAGTGGCGATTAGTTTTTGATCAAAGAGGCGATAAGAGTTTATAAGGGGATTTATAATCCAAGTGTTCAAATGAGATTTGTAAATGGGATTTGTCAATAAAATGCAAGAATATAATAAAGTTTTACTTAATTGTTAAATTAAGTAAACTGAATTCAAATAGAATAAAACTTATGAGAAAGATAAATAATAGGATGATAATAGACTAAATTATAGGAATGGTTTTAGAATAAAATCTAAAGCTAAATTGTTACAAGATGGTAAATGGATTTGAAAAGGTGATTTGGGAGAAATCCAAGCAAGGTTTAAAAAGGAGTTTTTAAACGAAACGACGACTTAAATGTTAAAAGAAGTGTATTAAGCGAAACATGGTAATTGAAATAAGGATTCCAACACAAAGGCAATATACAAAAATGGTTTGTGTTAAATATTGATAAAGGGATTTTTGGAAATGAAATCCAAGTTAAAAAGGTTTTATTTTAAAGAAGTGGATAAGCGGATTTTAGTTACAAATCCAAGATAAAGTATTTTTTTAGGATGACCAAATAAATGGAAGCAGATCAGTTGACGTGAGATTTTATTAAAATCCAAAGGTTATAAGCGAAATATTGTTTCAAGTTAAAAGTGGCGTTTATTGAATATTGACTTAATCAAACGAATTAAGTAACGGTATTATTGAACAAAGATTTCAAATATAAGAAACGGTTTATAAAACCAGATTTGAAATCAAGGTGGTAAATGAGATTTTAATATCAGTGGTTAAGTGACAGACTAATATTATTCTAAGGTAAGAACGTTGTCGATCAAGGTCTGAGAGGTAAATAAAATACCCCAACTTGAATGGCTTCACTATTATCGAGGAATGATATTCGTTTGTGGTGAGTGCTAAGTGTTGGAATTGTTTAATTATTCCATACAAGAAATATTGAAATGAGTACGAGGTTTTTGAATATAAATGTTGGATGACAAGATATATAAGAATATTTGGTTTTAAATTATATAAATTTGACTTTTGATTTGTCATATCAGAATTGGTAATTTTGTTAATTCCATTAAGTAAAATATATATGTATTTATATATTGAGATGCCAATTTAAAGGGAAATGGGAAAAAGGTTTTGTAGGAATATGGCAATATTACCTATGGTATAGGAAATGGTAAATTAGGTATATAAATGTACTCTAAGACATATAAAATAGTTTTGTTATATAAAAATAAGGATAAATAAAGGTCAAATATATTGGGAGGATTAGAAGTTATTACCTATTTTGTAAATTATTTTTAAAGAGGCCAAGAACTATCAAATACTGAATCAATAAAATCAGTTATTTACACAGTTGTTATTTAATAATTAAATCACCGACTATCAAACCTGACCAATACGCTTGTTGATACGGAAAGACCGGGATCAAATTTATATTCGAAAACCATTCCGACCAACAAATACGTGTAGAGAGTAATTCAAGATGGAGCAATTGAAGGCCGTGGATCTTCATAAGCGGAAGGACTACTTGTCGAATTTCTCTGGCTTGCAACCAGAGTTGTTTGGTTTGTGATTCTGTCGTGGTTTAAGTCTACGGATTGCAAGGACTTCTCGCTACTGATCCTTGGGGTGATTCCTATATAAGGATGCAGTAGGAGGGTGCCTTCGGTTCATTCTGTTCCTGGATGACTTGTATGGACAGATGTCTGAGAGAATATTTCCAAAAGGATAACGTACGTTGATTTCTTCAAACGTACCATAGTTGGTGGTGGAGGACGACGGTTCTCTTAGCCTAACCACTAGAGTATTTTTGTAGGCGTCAATTAGTTATATCTGGCGGATCTGACAATGTGGCATTCAAAGTGAATGATGACCAGATGTTCTAAAAGGAAAATTCTAGCCTCAAGCCTCATCAACCGGGAAATGACAAAAATCGGGCAGGCAACATGGCTATGTGGGTCGCTCCCATTAGGGTGTATAATCACCTATCTAGAGAAATTTCATTTGCTTCTTTAATCTATATTCGATGCTGTCCCTTTTTGGGAGACGGTTGCTGATCCCAACCGTCGGTGATATACATTCAATACACTCAAGCGAAATGAGTGGTCGGTCATGTGTGGGCCGGGCTGCAAGACGTTCTTGTTGAACCCAGTGTATTCGCCTCTAGAGATACACTATCAGCAGGTGGTCCCATACCTTGTCATAGTCGGAATCCAATTTCCAATAACCGCCCGTGGGTATCGATTGTATAATATATGTGGAGCGTGAGATGCAAGCGTTCCGCTAGATTGTTAATTATTTGTATTTAGTCACTGTGATAATATCAGAATAAGTTATGATTTCAAAAACGTTTTGGGTTATAGTAAGGTAAAAACCGTCTGTGTTTATGTGTGGGCTGATCTTACTATTATCCTTTGATTTTATAAAAGATTTTCCAAAGTTAAACAAGTTGTGTGTTTTTCTATGAATTTATCACTGAAAGTATTCCATACTAACCCGGTGAATTTTACTTTGCTTCAAATGTGCTCGGGTCAGACCGAGTATGTTCCAGGTTAGGTTTCGCTTGGAGTTTCAGGAGCTGGAAACAGGCGGCTTCACCACTAGTTATATAAAGTTATTCTTCCGTTGTGACTGATATATGTTTACTCTGATGGTTAGTATGTATATACAGTTCTTTTGTATAAAAAGATTTGTGATATTATATTTTATCTGTTCCGCTGTGAGATTCTGATGTGGTGTTCTTCTTCTTTCTTCTATTCTAATATTTTTTTTCTTTTCTCACCCTCTAACTTCTTTCTAATAACAATCTGGGATTCGATACTTGGATTTTTGGGCAAGTAATACGAGCTATGTGTTATTGTCAAAAATAAGAGTGTAGAATTTTTCCTCGGGTCGTTACAGTGGTATCAAAGCTATTGGTTTAGTGATAATCTTGGCTCTGTGGCGTGACTCAATAGAGATGGGGTTAGTAATATCCTAGATTGGGTCGGTGTATATATATATAAGAGCATGTATTTGTAATTTGATATAAAATTATCTTTGAAATTATTTTTGCCTAATTTATTTTATAAAGTAATAAAAGTATTGATTTTCACGAATTATTATAATATAGGCAATCCTTTAGATTTGTTAATGTTGATTTGAATGATATGTTTGGATTGTGTTGTTGATTGATTGAATATAAATCTGGAACGGATAGACTTGGTTGAAACCCAATATGGAATAAATAATTTGGATAAATCAATCCAAATTTAATAAATACGAATGGATAATTAAAGAGATAAATGGAATGCTAAGACTTGGTTACTAACAATTATAATCTCGTGTGGATTGAATTGTGTGTATAATTAGTTGATATGAATGATATGGGTATTTTGAACCTAATTTACATTTGTTTGGGGACTAATGAAATCCATTTGAGTTGAGAGCAGGTGCAGAAGTGCCAATTCAGCTTTAAATCCAACAAAGAGGAAATTATGGAGTTAATTGAATCCAGCTTGAATCGAGCTACATAATAACTAAGCAAGCTCGTGTATAATATATCGCTTATCGCGTAATAGCGCTCGTAAAAAGGTACGCCTACGTAGAATATAAAATTTCTGGTTTTATTTGGGTTTTGAGTTTGGATTTAGAATTTTTCCGACCCTGTTGGTCGATGTATATATATTTCTTGAACCTGCGATATTGCGGATGTTCCTCCGTACAGAGGAGACTCTGCTAAAAAATTTCCAAAATTTAAGGTGTTAGAATTTTTTTGAAGATTTTTAGGAATTTTTTTTATTTGAATTAATTTGGTTTTATGACCGATCAGACTTGTTTTGGATATAAAATCGAGTTTCAAAATTATTATTTTTATAAAGATAATGGGTTGTAACATTTTTTCTGCCTTAGCAATTTCGAGGACGAAATTATTTTAAGGGGGAAGGAATGTAATGTCCCGTATTTTCTGACCATTTATTTGAAATATTTTATTTATTTAAAATATCGATTTGAGTTTAAATAATGGAATTTGACCATTTTATTTTGAATATTTAAATTATATTAATTATATGATAATATTTTATTTTTGGAATATTTGGAAAATGTTGAATTTGCAGTATAACGTGAACAGGCAATTTTAAATGGTTTAATATCGTTCGTGTTGAAAATTATAGTATCGATTTCATTTTAAAACGACGATTGAACTTTGAATTTATAATTTAAATATAAAACGAGCTACAGCGGCGCGGTAGTTCGTAATATGGCGTTTTGAAGTTTTTACGGCTGTATAGGATCCATAATAAGTCGGATTTTCTCGAAATAAGAAACGTCCAAATTTGTTGGATAAAATTTTTCTAATGGAAGAGAAAAATCGAGTTTTCGTATTGTAGATTTTGTTTTATGTCTAAATCAAATTTTAAAATAGTCGCTATGGATTTCCTTTATAAATTATAACATTTATTTATATTAAATAAAAGGTTTTTAAATATTTATAATATCGATTTGGCTTCAAACTCAATCCGAGTTATGTTATTAGTAGTATAAATTCTGGTCGTGTATGGCCCATTTCAATATTTTATTTATATTATATTGAGGTATTTTAAAATTGGCTTATTTTATTTGAATCAGGCAGTTATAAAAGGGACTTTATTCAAACGACCTTCGTTTTCGACGAAACAAATTTTATTGGGACCGCAACAGTAAATTATTGCTAGATTTCAAGTTGCGCGTCAATCGGAGTTATTTTGTGAGCGTGGCAAAATAAAATACAAATAAAACGACCATTTGGACGTGAATGAGTGCCATTTGAGCAAACGGACTCGGAATTCGACGAAACAAGTTTCATTAGGACCGTAACATCAAATTATACTACGCGGTCCATTTCTATCTCGAATGGAGTTTGTACGTGAGCACATGAGCGAATAAACAACATTTGAAATAGCGATAGGTACGGAAAAAAAATCGTTAGTCAACATCATTCGTCAAATCAACATAAAATATATTTTTTCCAGCTTCATATACACTTACTTTTCAGCCTAAATCAGTTCATCCCGTCCAACCATATTTTCCAGCGACCATATTTGCAATAAAACCACTATTCCCTTTTTAATTTATTTCTTCAATTTGGTAATGAATTCGAGGGGGGGTTCCAAATGGAAAGTGGTAGATTAGGACGATATCTACCTATTGTAAAAAGTTGGGGTGGAACAGAGGGTTATGGTGACCAGAATCGTGGTTTAAAGCCATGAATTCAGTTTCATTTTTCAGGGTTTTTTAGGAGTTTGGATTGACGATTGGTGGAGCTGTTAAAGAAGGATTTAGAGGGAAGACAAGGCTTCGAATTGGCACCGGTCTCGGGTGCTACGATGGTCGAAGTTGCCGGGAATTGTGAGATGAACGGAGAATTGATTTCTGAGTTGATTTTTCGAAGTGGCATATGGGTTTTGGGGTTTTCCGACGATCTGAGTGTCCAAGGGGAGTCGCGGTCGGTGGGGACAGGTGCTGGGTGGCGGCGCCGTTCACCTGGCGGTGGTTTGGTCGTCGACAACGGCCTGAGGTGGCGGAATTTGGGGGTTGATCGGAATTGGGGCAATTCAGAAATTCTGGCGAAGGAGGCGTTGAGGGAGGCTGGCGTTTGGGGCGTGGCGGCTGCTCTTAACGGAGGTGACGGTGGCGGTCTCAGGTGGGTCCCAGGGTCGACGGTGGCGGCGTTCTGGTGTTCCGATGAGGGTGAGCGATGGAAGGTGCTTTGGCTCATGGGATAAAAGAGAAGTATCGGGTTCCTGGAAATCACCAAGGAGAAACCGCGTGGGATTAAAATGGTAGGCTGACGTGGATAGTATATAAAGGTAATAAAGGTAAGGATTTATTTATTAATTATTTAGCTTATATAAAAACTGGTTAAACCTTTGTATTAGCGTAACTTTTTCATACGTTAACGGATTTCAGCGAAACTGGATCTGTTGGGATCGCTGGGACGAGACCTAGGCAATGACACTGACTAGGCACTAATTGGACACAACTGAAATTTCAAATAATTTCAAATGCTCGACTGAAATTAAAAGGAACAAACCCGTCAACCGTCAACTAGTATAAAACTGGTGAGTTAATTCTCACACCTTCTGGAATTCTGTGATGTGGTAAATTCATATTAAAATATAATTTATTGTTAAAAGTATA
Organism: Allium sativum; assembly: GCA_030737875.1. Taxonomy (NCBI): domain Eukaryota; kingdom Viridiplantae; phylum Streptophyta; class Magnoliopsida; order Asparagales; family Amaryllidaceae; genus Allium; species Allium sativum. Next base: position 308,672,080 of record CM060919.1, read on the forward strand.
AATTGGTTGATTGGTTGTTATTGACTGTTTATTATGTGATTGGTTGCTGTCATTTATATTTTATCATTTTTAAATAGTAGATTATTGAAATTTATTTCATATATTATTATGAAATGTTATAACGAGCAGTGGTGCAGGGAAGAACAGGTTGGAGGGATCCGACCGAATCCCTCAAATATTATATATGTTGTTTGTTTTAAATTAAATATATATTGAACTGATTAAACCCCATATAGTAGTAAAACCTATTGGAACGTGATGGTTGAATGGATATTCACCTGCGTTGTGTTTAAAATCAACCAACAGTGTTAATTGAGTAGTTGGCAGTGAATGGCCTAAAATGTACTGCTTTTAGACGTCGTTCTACCGTTCGGTGAATCGACGCAGTTTTAAAGTTATAAATTATTTTATAACTGAATTGAAGTTTTTCAGTCATTTATATTAATAATTAAATTAGAAATTTATAAATAAATATTTTAATCAAGTTTATAAAAGAAATTATTTAAACGATTTTATCGTATGATTTGTACATGTGCCAAAAGCTAGAAAAGCAGAGAATTTACCTATGTGTTGGTAAAGTGGAATAATTGTATTTAAAACAATTAAATAGTGATTTTAAATTAATTAAGTTATTTAATTAATTTAAAAAGGAAAATGACAAATGGAAGTCAATTAATTGCTAACTGATAGGTACGGTTGGCAAAATCAACCGTTGTAATTAAAATGGATAATTGAATAAATTTGATATTCGTTAAGTTTAACGAATAGAGTAAATATTAGATAATCTCCGATTAACTATAATTAAAGAAATTATCGAGTTGTCTAGTATAAATGAAGTTAATTATTATTTAATAAGATTTTCAAAATGATAACGACTCTATTTTTAGTAAATAGCAAAGTTAACTATTTTACTATAGTTAATATGAAAATTAATTATTATTTTAATTAATAATAATTAAAGCGATGACTTTTAATTAGACATCAATTTAGAAGTGATTAAGTGGTGATTAGTTTTTGATCAAAGAGGCAATAAGAGTTTATAAGGGGGTTTATAATCCAAGTGTTCAAATGAGATTTGTAAATGGGATTTGTCGATAAAATGCAAGAATTTAAGAAAGTTTTACTTAATTGTTAAATTAAGTAAAGTGAATTCAAATAGAATAAAACTTATGAGAAATATAATTAATAGGATGATAATAGACTAAATTATAGGAATGGTTTTAGAATAAAATCTAAAGCTAAACTGTTACAAGATGGTAAATGGATTTGAAAAGGTGATTTGGGAGAAATCCAAGTAAGGTTTAAAAAGGAGTTTTTAAACCAAACAACGACATAAATGTTAAGAGAAGTGTATTAAGCGAAACATGGTAATTGAAATAAGGATTCCAACAAAAAGGAAATACACACAAATGTTTTGTGTTAAATATTGATAAAGGGATTTTTGGAAATGAAATCCATGTTAAGAAGGTTTTATTTTAAAGAAGTGGATAAGCGGATTTTAGTTACAAATCCAAGATAAAGCATTTTTTTAAGGATGCCCGAATAAATGGAAGCATATCAGTTGATGTGAGATTTTATTAAAATCCAAAGGTTATAAGCGAAATATTGTTTTAAGTCTAAAGTGGCGTTTATTGAATATTGACTTAACCAAACAAATTAAGTAAGGGTAGTATTGAACGAAGATTTCGAATATAAGAAACGATTTATAAAACCAGATTTGAAATCAAGGTGGTAAATGAGATTTTAATATCACTGGTTAAGTGACAGACTAATATTATTCTATGGTAAGAACGTTGTCGATCAAGATCTGAGAGGTAAATAAAATACCCCAACTTGAATGGCTTCACTATTATCGAGGAATGATATTCGTTTGTGGTGAGTGCAAAGTGGTTGAATTGGTTAATTATTCCATACGAGAAATATTGAAATGTGTACGAGGTTTTTGAATATAAATGTTGGATTACAAGATAAATAAGAATATTTGGTTTTAAATTATATAAATTTGACATTTGAATTGTCATATCAGAATTGGTAATTTTGTTAATACCATTAAGTAAAATATATATGTATTTATATATTGAGATGCCAATTTTAAGGGAAATGGGAAAAAGGTTTTGTAGGAATATGGAAATATTACCAATGGTATAGGAAGTGGTAAATTAGGTATATATATTTACTCCAAGACATATAAAATAGTTTTGTTATATAAAAATAAGGGTAAATAAAGGTCAAATATATTGGGAGGTTTAGAAGTTATTACCTATTTTGTAAATTATTTTTAAAGAGGCCAAGAACTGTCAAATACTGAATCAATAAACTCATTTATTTACACAATTGTTATTTGATAGTTAAATCACCGACTATCAAACCTGACCAATACGCTTATTGGTACGGAAAGACCGGGATCGAATTTATATTCGAAAACCATTCCGACCAACAAATACGTGTAGAGAGTAATTCAAGATGAAGCAATTGAAGGCCGTGGATCTTCATAAGCGGAAGGACTACTTGTTGAATTTCACTGGCTTGCAACCAGAGTTATTTGGTTTGTGATTCTATCGTGGTTGAAATCTACGGATTGCAAGGACTTCTCGCTACTGATCCTTGGGGTGATTACTATATAAGGATGCAGTAGGAGGGTGCCTTCAGTTAATCCTATTCCTGGATGACTTGTATGGACGAATGTCTGATAGAGTATTTCCAAAAGGATCACGTATGTTGATTTCTTCAAACGTACCATAGTTGGTGGTGGAGGATGACGGTTCTCTTAGCCTAACCACTAGAGTATTTTTGTGGGCGTCAATTAGTTATATCTGGCGGATCTGACAATGTAGCATTCAAAGTGAATGATGACCAGATGTTCTAAAAGGAAAATTCTAGCCTCAAGCCTCATCAACCGGGAAATGACAAAAATGGGGCAGACAACATGGCTATGTGGGTCGCTCCCATTAGGGTGTATAATAACCTATCTAGAGAAATTCCATTTGCTTCTTTAATCTATATTCGATGCTGTCCCTTTTTCGGGAGACGGCTGCTGATCCCAACCGTCAGTGATATACATTCGATACACTCAAGCTAAATGAGTGGTCGGTCATGTGTGGGCCGAGTTGCAAGACGTTCTCGTTGAACCCAGTGTATTCGCCTTTAGAGATATACTATTAGCAGGTGGTCCCATACCTTGCCATAGTCGGAATCCAATTTCCAATAAGCGCCCGCGATTTTCGATTGTATAATATATATGTGGAGCATGAGATGCAAGCGTTCCGCTAGATTGTTAATTATTTGTATTTAGTCACTGTGATAATATCAGAATAAGTTATGATTTCAAAAACGTTTTGGGTTATAGTATGGTAAAAACCGTCTGTGTTTATGTGTAGGCTGATCTTACTATTATCCTTTGATTTTATAAAAGATTTTCCAAAGTTAAACAAGTTGTGTGTTTTTCTGTGAATTTATCACTGAAAGTATTCCAGACTGACCCGGTGAATTTTGGTTTGCTCCAAATGTGCTTGGGTCAGACCGAGTATGTTCTAGGTTAGGTTTCGCTTGGAGTTTGAGGAGCTGGAAGTAGGCGGCTTTACCTCTAGTTATATAAAGTTATTCTTCCGCTGTGAATGATATATGTTGTACTCTGATGGTTGGTATGTATATACAGTTCTTTAGTACAAAAGGATTTGTGATATTATATTTTATCTGTTCCGCTGTGAGATTCTGATGTGGTGTTCTTCTTTCTTCTATTCTAATATTTCTTTCTTTCTTTTCCCACCCTCTAACTTCTTTCTAATAACAATCTGGGATTCGGTACTTGGGTTTTTGGGCAAGTAATACGAGTTATGTATTATTGTCAAAAATTAGAGCGTCGAATTTTTCCCTGGGTCGTTACAATCATAGCAGCGGAAAATCCAAAATACAACTTATGTTCCACATCATCATTATTACAACTTTGAAAAACTGTTTCCAAAGAAAAATAAGAAAGGTACACTACTAATGCCCAAAGTAGTGACCAGCAGCGACACAGGGAGATTATATATATATATCATACGTAGAAGACACCTGCTTGTCTCCGGTACAACTACTCGAGCATAATCACCTGACCTGTCTCTAGTCTTCCCGTTTAAGAGCACCCAAAGTAATAAAACTCTGGGTCAGACAAAAGTCTGGTATGAGCGATAAGAAGCAAAATAGAACAGTAACATGTATACTAAACCATACCTGAACCTGGACTTGCTACCAAAGAGTTAGCACAACAAGATGCACAATACTCTAAGGTGACACTAACATATGCTATAAAGATATGGGGGTGGGGGTGTGCATGTCATAATGATGTCAAACCATCAAGCATAGCAAACATCCTCACATCTCTCATTCAGTATGTAAATCATACGATATCCATCGCTTTGATCACCCAAATCCTTGCTATGATCACTCTGCCCCCATGGACTCATGATGGCTCTACTACACTGATCCATAGCCACTAGTCCTTGCTATGTCCACTCAACCTCATAAAGTCAGGACGACTCCACTGCACTGGCTCATAGCCATGCTACGATCACTCTGCCCCATGAAGTAACAACCACTCCACTGCACTAATCCGTAGACTAACATCTGTCTTGGTGGTGAATCAAAATTATGGACGTCGATAACCCCTTTGCACACATCCCGCAGCAAAGCCCAACTCATGAAGTTAACTCGTTGGTTCCCAACTGGATCCTGAGTTCTACTTCCTATTTGGACTACCTTTGCATCCCGGATTTGGTATTCTCCGGATCGGTCTTCATTTGGTTCTTAGCTTATACCTCGCGTCCAAGATCCTTGGATCGGTTTACAGTCTCCCTTCTGGTTCGGGTCGGACTATCCATACGAGTCGGGTCGTGGTGCTCTGGTGCTCACCGGTTCGTGACACCCTTCGGTTCGGGTCGGTGACCCAACAATGGTTCGTGGCAACCTGGTTCGTGGCTCCTTCCTTCCTGGCATTGGGTCAGTTCGTATGTCGTAAGTCCAAGCATAGATTCGTGGTGTCCTTGTCACGAGCGATTCGGGTCGGAGATGGGTTCCTGGATCACGAGCGGGTTGAGTTGCAGTGGATATCACGATTGGGTCGGTTTGGAGAGGGGGCGATCCGATCCGGTTTCTACACAATTTCTTGCAACTCTTCCAATGATTGTTTTACGCCATACGACGGCGTTTTCAACCATTTTAACTGTTCTAATCAATCACAAAGCATACCATACAGTCATAACAACATATAGAATTGACCACAAACACCAAAATAACAATTTGATATGTCAAAACGGATCAAACATACCCAAAACTCATATTTTCCCCTTAAGCATGTTTAAGCAAATCTAATGATAGGATTAGCAAAAATAAACCCAAACTTCTATCAGAGCCCTAAAATACTATTTTAGAATTTTACAAATTTTTCCAGATTTTTCTGAGTTACAATTTCGCTAAATATCACTAATCAACCCTAATTAGCCGTAATTAGTGAAAAACAATGCAAATCACTCACCTTAGCCACAAATAAATCTTAGATCTGAAAATATATCTGATTTGGATCGAATCTCTATGCAACACAGGAGCTCCAACTCTGATTTGATGCTATTTTCTCCTTGATTTGACATAGATTATCTTAATCCTTGATTGAGCGATTTGGGATGAAATTAGAAGGTGGAGGCCGTGGCTTGGGTTAGAGAAATGTTTTAAGCGGCTGAGAAAATGAAAATAGATCGTTTCCTAACTGATTTCAGCCTCCCCATAACCCTAATCCCGAAATGGTTATGGGCCTAGCTGCTAATCACCCTAATTAGGCCCGGTTAAGCTGTTTTTACCTTCTAAACCTTGTTTCAGCCATATCTCCCAAACAGTGAGTCCGTTTGGCTAATGTGACCACTCTACGAAAAGGTAAACCATCATCCAAATCTAATGGAAGTGGTTTTAGGTCAAAATTCTTTACCAATCAAAAGTTATGGCCGAAACAAGATCAGTTAGGGGCAAAACGGTCATTTAAAAATCGACAAAAATCGTGAACATGGGAAATGACCCCAGTAGTCGTTCAACAAAGTTACACGACTATACGACCTCGTACGAAAAAGAAATAAATGTCCTATGATCCTCCGATGCGTAGAATGCGGGTCGTTACAACCGATATTGCCATAGGGTCGTAAAGGTGTTGCCTTTGACTCTATGGCAACGCGACAAAATGCAATACCTGGAATGTGTTGCCACAGATCAATTTTTTGCCTATAGAAACATTTTTTGGCACTTCCTGCATCTCTTCTCTGGTGTTGCAGTATGCAGTCAATGGCTTAGTGTAGTGTTAATAGTGTTACATAGTCTCTAGTTACCTTCCAAAGGCCTAAATTTTCTTTTATTCCCTTAACAAGGCTAATTGAGCCCATTAATGATCAATTTTGGAAGCAAATTTCTAGAGAAAGGTTCTTTACATATCTTTCTCCTAAATGAAACACTTACTCCTTCATTACAGTAAAAAGAAAAATGGCAACCTCTTGCTAAATCTAATATCCAAGCTTTAAATACTCAAAATTAAAGTGAAATAAAGAGAAAAATCAAGTGTAAACATAGGTAATCTATCAAAACCAAAATCTATTCTCAGTTCATCTATGATTTGTGAAAAATGTTTACTATACGTGAAAAATCTCCCTGTAATGTATTTTACAGGAGTTGAGACTTCAAGTTGATCATCCGAGCCTCAAATTTGATCCAAATTAAAGTTGCTTAATATTATTCTCTGCTGCAAATCTAAGGTAAGGTTTCCCTTCACACTTTCTAACTTGAATCAAGTTTAAATCATTGAATTGTGTATTGATTTGCGAAAAATCGTCTACCGTAAATTTGATTTTGTTTAAAGCAGCAAAACGTGGCTTAAGTCCGTGTTTGGGGCCGCATATTTTCTTCATTCATTATCGTAATGTTGCGATTCTTTCTTCAATTGATGCTCCAGTTGTTATGTTGTGTGTAACAATCAGGAATTTTGATAATAGATTAGTTATTTAATAAGATTTAAAAAATATGAATTTCTGCAAATGATGAAATTTTACCCTGAAACTTTAATCGTTGTGTTCGTCTTGGAATTCTGGTCAACTTTCATGTTTGGAGTTTCGTGAACGGAGCCCGTATGAAAATGTTACGGACAATATACGAAATACACACAGAAATAATAAAATATAATAAATAATATATTTATTTCCTTTTGCAACCCACCTTCACTGTGCCAGTAGGTTGAAGGAGGGTCGACCGCTTGATAGGAGGGTGTCGACTACTTCGTGCCTGAACTGCCTAGTGACGGCAAGGTTAAACGGGTTTAGTTTTATAAAAGTATTATATAAACGGGCGGATGTTTATTTAACCAAATCTAACGGTTCATGGCCAATTCCACTCCTATAAATAAAGTGGTAAGGCCTCATTCTTTTCTATACAAATCTGCAGGCAGCAGCGATGCTCTGCCATTTCCCTTTCTCTTCAAATAAATTTCTTAATCAAAAATAGGTTCATATACAATCAATCAAATATAAATAATATAGATTTGAAAGCGAATATTAAATTCAAGTGGAAAAGGATTTGAATTGACGTCTAAGCTATTCTTCATCAGATTATCCCTTATTTTCCTATTTTCTTGCAAATCTACAAATCTGAAAGTATCTCCTTTTCATAATAATTGTAGATCTGTAAGAATTTGAGGATTTTAGGCCTAAAAGATTATTCAGATTTGGATGCTTTCAGGAGAGTGGGAAATTTATATACAAAGTTACAATAACATATTATCACGTTTGTATTCGATCTTAAATCTATGCTTGACATTTATCATATCTGTTCATAATATTGTTAAATTCGAAATGATGCTTATCAGATCTATTAATAAACGTTGTTAAAACCTAAAAGCATAGATTTGTGGTTTTGAATAATAATGTTTGTTGGCTTACTTAATTGTTTATATTATTATCTACAATTGTGTTTGAAAATATATTGTGGTTATTGTAAAACACTGTAGATTTGGAAATCAGTCCCATAAAACTTTGTTAAGATGTAGTTTAAATCCAAATCTCTAGTTTCAGTGTTAAATAATAAATCATGTAATTTTGATTAAAAAGATATAAACATGTTTGTGCTAAATTTTGTTGGGGTTTAACTCGGTTAATGTAAATTGTGCCTTTTTGTTCTTTTAAAATAAAAATGCATTATTTGAAACCGAAAAGAAATATGTCAAATATTGAAAAGGGAAAAGTTGTGTAAATTCACATATATATATATATATATATATATATTTATGCATAGTTTACATCAACTATTCCAAAATATACATCAATAGATTTTTCTTGAGGTTTGAAATATGTTTATTCCAATATTCAGGCATGATTTACAATAATTATAGTTAACAGTCTTTTTGTAAGATTTGGAACTTTATTACAAGATTGAATACAAAAAGGAATGCTTGGTTATTAGTTGAACCAAATTATTAAACTTAACGATAATGGTAATAAAAGAAAATAACTCCGTTAACTAGGAGAATATATATATATATATTATCCGTCCAAATCTACGTAAACAATGAAGTATATATATATAAATGAATGTTTCAATGTTGTATGAACTTCATTTTATGGAATTATACATAAATGTAATCCATATTAAATGAATATATTTGTGGTGATCATTGTAGCAATTAGTGTAATTGATTGCTATAGATAGGTCCATTAATAAATAAATAACAATTGTAACCGTCAATTGATTGGGGAAAACAAATTTAATTAGGCAGTTAAGCCTAATCGTTATAATTTCTAAATTGGCTAGGATGAATGTTGTACATCCCAATTAGGGAATTAAATTATAACTGCACTAAGACACGAGATTAAGTTCAACTTGTGTTATAAGTTTGCCCGGAACTGCCTAGTAAATCCAGCATGCACAAGTCATCGGCTTTATGTAAGGGGTCTAGTGCATATATATATATATATATATATATATATATATATATATATATATTTATATATATACAGACACACACACCCATACATACAACAAACAATAAATAAATAAATTAGTAGTGTTTATTGAGTACAACAAATATATATCTCGAGACTGATAATTAAGGATAGTTAATGCGTTAGAAAAATATTAACGTTATGGTCATAAATGACAATAAATCTATTGAACATAAATAATTGAAATAAAAAGGGGATTAATGGGTATCGATTGCCGTTTTTAAATTCTAAGTACAATGAGGAAAATAATTAAATAAGTATCCTCGGCTAAGAAGGATATAACTTTCCCTATTTATACCAGATAATCTAGAGCCTATAATGATAAATTAGGATTGGACTTAATAGGTTAATGATGCGATTTCAATTGCCTTATTCGAAAGAAGTCTGCACTTTCCACCAATCGAATATATCTTCAACTGATGTGAGATATCATTAATTATAGGAACCCATGATGATGTTAGTTTGTGTAATACTGATTATTTCCACAAAATAAGATTTACTCTATAAATGAGGTCATAAGCGGCCAATATGGGTCCTCCTCCCGTCCGCAAGGAGAAACCAAATAGGAAATAATCTATAAGCATAGTCGGCTTTAGGATTAAGGTCCTAAGTGGTTAGATCCACCTATAAAAAGTATTAAGTGATCATGTAGCCCACCTCCCATAAATGAAAGCATTAAAGACTAATTGGGCATGAGCTTGATAACCTCAGCGAATAGTCCACTTCCTTGGGTCGTAAGTGACTTAGACTGGACTTAGATTATTTCCAAAAATAGATATTTTAACTTTTCCTTTCTATAGGATATCAAACAAACCAACTCGGGTTTCGCTGGACTTAAATTTTCTCATTTTGCGAAAAACTCGAGTCCACTAAAATTTGGGTTATTACACTTATTCAACATCACATAATTATGGAAAAATCATCTAAAAATAATACAAATTGCATAAAAATGAAATTTATCTCACTTCCAGTAAAAATGAAGAAAAATCATTAAAAAAATAACGTAAATTGCATACAAATGAAAATATCTCAGTTCTAGTAAAAATGCAGAAAAATAAGAACTATATAGACAAATTGCAAACATGTTTGCAGTTTTTTGATATACTGAAATATGTTCGAAATCTCTATGGAATTAATTATATATATGTCTGCATATTTTTACAAAAGTGCAGACATTACTACAACTTTTTTCTTTTCCAACATCTACAATATACTATATGTTGTAATACACATAAGTGAATATGCGTTTGTCATATTCTATTTAGTCCCACATTATGGGAATACGGCTAACATCAGCTCTTAAGCCTATATATAAAGGAGCCAATGTAATAGAAATATGTACACTTGAATCAAGAGAAATAAATGTCTCTCCCTTATCTCTTATGTTCTTTCTGATAGCTTCTTTTATTATCTATTCCGTTTTATTTTATAACACGTTATCAGCACAATGCTATATATTATTATAATATATAATTAGATCGGCTGTTTTCTTTTTACTGGGTCTTCCTTTTTTTTACCTTAGTAGTTTTTAGATATCTGCCTATTCATATTTGACTTGGTATTATGGTATATTGAATATTTTTTTTTAGGAAGATCCATTCAATTTCCTTTTATAATATTATATATGGATCTTTTACCCCCATACGCCATATATAAAACATCTTCATTTGCTACTTTATCTCTTCAATAACAGAGAATCCATTGCTAATAGGTATGCATATATGTAAACTGCAGGCTGCTTCTTATTTAATATAATGCTTGCTGTAGATCTTCAACTTTGTAATAATAGACTACCTATTCTTATTTTTATTTTATCTTACTACTTTACTGTAATGTTTCATCTCGCCAGGTGAGATGCTTTAAATATTTAGAATTACATTACCATGTATGGCTTACTTTTATATGTTTTTTCATCTTTCAATACAAGCAAGCTGCTTGTTAGACAACATATGTATTACTATGGCCATTATTTTTGTTATGTAGCATGGTGTGTGGCTCCTTGATAGTTTGTATTGTTTCATTATTGTAATAAGTTCAATGTAAATGTATAGAGAACAACTTGCAGATTTGGATATTATTTTTTTATGATTCCGTGCCGTAATATATTCAATTTATTACATGCATATCTACGGTCCTATTCTATTTTATGAGATCTACATTTTTTTTATGATATAACAGTACTATAGTTTCATTGTTTTGTCTGTTCGTTAATTTATTAATTCATTTTGATAATTATAGAACATGTATACTGATATGTGAATTTTGTTTAATTAAGCATCTGCAATTTTTTTTTTTTGCAGTTTGCAAAATGTCAAACATTACTAAACTTGAATTTAAAGCATTAGACATTTCTGGAGACAATTATTTGTCATGGATACTGGATGCCGAGATCCACTTGTAATCTCAGTGCTTACAGAATGCCATTAAAGATGGTAATAATATGCCCCAGCAGGACAAAGCAAAGGCTCTAATATTTTTAAGACGCCACATCCACGATGATCTAAAATCAGAATATTTAACTGAAAAAGATCCTCTTCACTTATGGAACTCCCTGAGTGAGCGTTATGACCACCAGAAGACGGTCATACTTCCAAACACAAGGCAAGAGTGGTTGAACCTGAGGTTTCAATACATTAAAACCGTAAGGGAATATAATCCGCTATGTTTAGAATTACTTCTAAACTAAAATTATGTGGAGAGAAGGCAGATGATGCATAAATGTTGGAAAATACCTTCTCAACATTTCATGCCTCGAATGTGCTCCTGCAGCAGCAATATCGAGAGCGTCATTTTACAAAATATTATGAAATCATTGAATGTTTTTGATTGCTGAACAAAACAATGAATTGCTTCTTAAAAATCACTCCTCAAGACCAACTGGTTCAGCCGCATTACCAGAAGTTAATGGTAATTTTGCCTACTTCGAAAGAGGTCGTGGCAGAGGCAGAAGTTGAGGACGTGGTCGTGGACGAGGATATGGACGTGGATACAACCCGAGCAGAGGTGGTTACAGTGGTTTTAGGGGAAACAAAACTATTGATTTCAAAAAGCAACAAAAGAAAAATGAGCCTGAAAACAGTAATAATTCGGCTGTACAAAATAAAAAGGATTATGAGGAAATTTGCTATAGATGTGGGCGCACTGGTCATTGGTCACGTACTTCCTGATCATCAAAGAAAATAGTTGAAGAATATGATAAATAAAAAAATATCGAGACAAACAATACCGAGGGATTGTCCAATAATGCTAACCTGAAGTTAGATGATTTCTTTGAAGATTATGATGGAAATTTATTCAGCGATGAAAATTTGAATGCAATATTCGAAGATATGACCGAACCAACCAATAACTAGCCTAAAGCTCATTATTTGATTTTTATTTTTCATTTCCTTTCAGCACGTTTAGTTTGAAAGTTTTCTATTTGTTTTTCTTTTAGTTTATCCTTGTGGAATTGCAGAAATAATGTGTAATGTTGGACATGATAAGTAGTTTATTCTCATGAACATTTATTTATATTTTTAAGTTATTTCAGTTATTAACTAGCTGTATTGTTTTTAATTCTTAAGGTATAGATCGATTAAGTGATGATATATGCCTGGTTGATAATGGACCACTCATACGATATTGAAAAACCCGAAGTTTTTCCCTGAATTGTCTGAAAATGTTTCATATAAAGTTTCAACTATAGTTGATTCAGCCAATATAATTGAAGGGTCTGGAAGAGCCCATATAGTGTTACCAAATGGTACACATATATTCATTCAAAATGCACTATATTCAAGCAATTCTAAAAGAAATTTGCTTAGTTTCGAAGATATAAGAATGAATGGATATCATATTGAAACTATGAATGAAAACAATAAAGAATATCTTTGTGTTATTTCTAAAATTGAAAGACAGAAGTTTATTTTAGAAAAATTTGGTACAATTTCAACTGGATTATACTTTATCAAAATTGGCATAGTTGAATCTCATTTTATAAATATGATCTAGAAGCTCACAGATTCAAAGAAATTGATTCTTTGGCATGATCGTTTAGGTCATCCTGGATCAACTATGATGCATAAAATTGCTAAAAACTCAAATAGGTATGATTTGTCAAATCAGTTGAATTTACCAAGTGATTACATGTGTACATCATGTGCATAAGGAAAATTAATTACTCGACCCTCATATAGTAAAATCACCTCTGAATCTCCAGAATTTTTGCAAAGAATTCAAGGTGATATATGTGATCCAATTCATCCTGCTTGCGGACCATTTAGATACTTTATGGTATTAATTGATACATTAACTCATTGGTCACATGTATGTTTGCTATCTACTAGAAACATGGCATTTGCCAAATTACTTGCTCAAATAATTAAATTAAGAGCACACTTCCCAGATCATCAAATCAAATGAATACGATTAGATAATGCAGAAGAATTCACTTCTCAAGTATTTGATGATTATTGCTTACTGCAGGAAATTGAAGTTGAACATCCAATAACTCATGTTCATACTCAAAATGGTCTAGCAGAATCATTAATTAAGCATTTGCAACTTATTTCAAGACCTTTACTTATGTAAACAAAGTTGCCGGTTTCAGCTTGGGGACATGCAATCTTACATGCATCCAAATTGATTAAAATTAGACCAACGGCTTATCATCAAGTTTCACCATTACAGCTTTTAACTGGATCCCAACCAAACATTTCACATCTACGAAAATTTGGTTGCGTTGTGCATGTACCCTTACTCCCCCACTTCATACTAAAATGGGTCCTCAAAGACTGCTGTGAATTTATATGGGATTTGACTCACCTTCAACAATTCGTTATCTTGAACCCCTTACACGTGATGTCTTTACTGCGAGATTTGCATATTGCAAATTTGATGAGTCAAATTTCCAGCCGTTTGGGGGAGAAAAGAACGTTCCAGTAGAACAGCGTGAAATTTCATGGAATAATCCTTCTATGTTTCATTTGGATCCACGTACCAAACAATGTCAATACGAGGTACAAAGAATTTTGCATATTCAAAATATTGCAAATCAAATGCCAGATGCATTTAATGATGCTGCAAAAATAACTAAATCTCACATTCCAGCAGCAAATGCGTCAACTAGAATTGAAATACCTGAAGGACCAACAACAACAAATGAATCTAAAGCTAGAAAAAAACGTAGAAGACTGATGGGTTCAAAAGACTTGGCGCCTAGAAAAAGAAAGTCTAATGAAAAATCATCAATTAACAAATCTCCTGAAGAGGTTGTAAGCGATCCAAAGGATAACTCAAAAGAAAATTCCAATTCTCCTGAATTCGGTGAAGGAACTATTATCCCAGAAGAAATAATATAAGCTTTCGAAAATAAAATGGTACAAATAATAATGAGATCTCAGTATTCTATATGAATTATGGAGAAATGTGGGATCAAAGTAAAATAACAATTGATGATGTATTCTCATTTGCATTAGCTATTGAAATAACTGAAAGTCATGACTATAATGAGAATAATGATAATGAACCAACTAGCATAAATGAATGTCGAAAAAGACAAGATTGGCCAAAGTGGAAAGATGCTATTCAGGTTTAGTTAGATTCATTTCAAAAACATGGTGTATTTGGACCAATAGAGAAAACACCAGAAGGTGTTAAACCAGTTGGTTACAAATGGGTATTCTTTAGAAAACGAAATGATAAAAATGAAGCTGTGAGATACAAAGCAAGGTTTGTTGCACAAGGTTTCTCGCAGAGACCAGGTTTTGACTTCAAGGAAACATATTCTCCTATTATGGATGTCATAACATTTCGATATTTAATAAGCCTTGTGGTTTCTAAAAAGCTTGATATAAGATTGACTGATGCTGTGACAAGTTATCTATACGGTGAATTGGATACCGATATTTACATGAAAATCCTAGCTGTATATAAATTGCCTGAAGCAAAATCAAAGTCAATGTATTCATTAAAATTAAGATGATCACTATACAGTTTGAAATAATTTGGAAGAATGTGGTATAACTGTCTTAGTAAATATTTAGTAAAACTAGTATAAAAACAATCTCATTTGTCCATGTGTTTTTATAAAGAAATCGGTGAAGGGATTTTCTATTTTAGCAATATATGTTGATGATATAAATTTGATTGGAACTCTAGAAGAGATTAATGAAATAATAGATTACCTAAAACACGAATCTGAGATGAAAGATCTTGGCAAAACCAAATACTATCTCGGTCTACAGATTAAGCACAATAACAATGGTATATTAATCCATCAATCAAATTACACTGAGAAAATCCTAAAGTGTTTTCAAATGGATAAAGCATATCCACTTAATACGCCTATGGTTGTCAGATCACTAGATATCAAAAAGGACCCTTACCGACCAAAATAAGATGATGAAGATGTACTTGGTCCAGAAGTACCATATCTTAGTACAATTGATGCATTATTATATTTACCGCAATGCACGAGACCAGATATTGCATTTTCAGTCAATCTTCTAGCAAGATATAGTTCTGCACCAACTAAAAGACACTGGAATGGTATAAAACATATCATGAGATATTTGCGAGGAACCATAGGTTTAGGCTTGTTTTATTCTAACATAGGCAATAATCCAAATCTAGTTGGTTATGCTGATGCAGGTTACCTCTCTGATCCACATAAAGCAAAATTACAAACTGGATATGTGTTTACAAACAGCAATGCTGCTATTTCATGGAGATCTACAAAACAAACATTGGTAGCAACATCATCCAATCATTATGAAATTCTAGCACTACATCTGAAATTCTAGAGCTACATGAAGCGAGTCGAGAATGTGTTTGGTTAAGGTCATTAATTGAACATATTCGAAGTACATGTCAAATTCCTTCAACTACAGAAAGATCAACTATTATTTATGAAGACAATGCAGCATGCGTAGCTTAGATTCAAGCAGTATATATCAAGGGTGATAGGACAAAAACATATTTCTACTAAATTCTTTTTCACACATAAGCTTCAAAAGGACAATAAGATAGAAGTGAAGCAAATCCAATCTCAAGAAAATCCAACAGATCTATTCACGATGGCACTTCCAAAATCAACATTGCAAAAGATGATATATAAAATTGGTATGCGCTGCTTGCATCACCAAACTATTTGAATAATGCGTTACGAATCGGGGGGAGCATATATTATGCTGTAATGCACTCTTTTCCTTCACTAATATTTTTCCCATTGGGTTTTTATTAGTAAGGTTTTTAATGAGGCCTTATTTTGATCCATAAGTATCAACCCTCATTGGAACATAGTCAATATGTTTCCTGGAGATGAATTAAAAATTGTACTATTTTCCTTGTTGATGATTTTTCCCGCAGGGTTTTTCATAAAAAGATTTTTAATGAGGCAATTAATCTTATCATCTTTACATACGCATATTCAAGGAGGAGTGTTGTAATACATATAAGTGAATATGCATTTGTCATATTTTATTTAGTCCCACATTATGGGAATTAGGCTAACATCAGCTCCAAAGCCTATATATAAAGAAGCCAATGTAATAGAAATATGTGCACTTGAATCAAGAGAAATAAAGATCTCCCTTATCTCTTATGTTCTTTCTGATAGTTTCTTTTATTATCGGTTTCGTTTTATTTTATAACACTATGGGAATAGTCATAGATATGTCTGCACTATTTCACAATAAGTACAGACATTTCTGCAACTTTTATTAGTAATATTCTATTGATATTTACAACTATCTGAATACTTTTTAAAGCAGTAGCGGAAAAAACCACGAAAAAAATGTTGCTATAGTAACAAAGACCTGCTTTATAGCAAAACTTACGCAGGGATGCACCATACATAATTTAGATTTTAGTGACCCGTTCCTAATATCCACTTTCTAATTTATCTAATAGAAATGAGGATAATTTTATTCGAAGTTTCTTAGAAATATTTATGCTTTCAAAAATCCCATTTTTACTTCCTTTTCAAATAGGAAATAATTTATAACTTAAGCCTTTCTACCCAAATGTTTCACATTTTCTTCAAAATTTCACTTTTACAAAATAATTTGATTGTATGTTTCAAAAATTATCAAAAATCATTTTTGAAGGTTTCCTGGCAAAATTATCTGTTAGTTTAAAAATATTTTGTTCCTTTCCTTCAAAATTTCCTACTTTTCCAAACCTTCTTTTTAGTAGAAATTAACATCCATCTTTCTACAAAAAAAATTTCTCTTTCCTTAATTTATTTTCTTCTGTATTTTAATTATTTCATCCCTTGACATTATTATCTACTACCTTCATAAATGTCCTTTCTGTTTCTCTAAATAATGCTTACCCTAATGGATATTTATTTTCCTATTTCAAATCAAATATTTACATCATACTATAATAGGTCTTAATTGCTTTATTAATATCTTTTGTTTCTTGTACCCTTTCACTTGTTAACCATTTAGTGTTGTTTTCAAATTTCATATAATATTATTTATTAGGAAGTTTATTCTGTTAAAACATTTATTTCCTAATGCATTTATTTACCATGCATTTATAAATTGTTCGTGTTTATGATTAACATAATGGAGCTCAAATTCTAGTTCTAACTCTTTCTGTTTTTTCTTTCATATCTCCATCATAAATGAAAATTGGGTCACTGGTTTAATTTTCATTTATTTCCTATTATATAGAGAATTTCAATTCTTTCCATATTACAAATCATATGGTTTATACAACAATTGTATGTGTACTAGATTCTAAATTGATAAGGAAGTTAATCAATCACTTACTATTTGACTTTTATGGTATTTCTATAAATTAAGGCCAAGTTTTCCCTAGGAGGTCCAGTAGATGCTATCTCTGTTCTAAAGGGAAAATTTTATCTCTCTTTATCATTCCACTTACAGTCGCTTCACCCATCCTTTCGGAAGATGGTCGCAATTATTTGATGGTTAGAATCTAAATAAAGAAAAACTTACTTTTAATATATATATATATATATGCACTTATATAAACATTTGAAACTCCTTTTCAAAATAATAAGTATGCCTCCCGCACATATAGTTTTCCCTGTTGATCGGATAAGCTAGGTTCTGATACTAAATGTAACAACCCACTTGGAATGGGCCTAAATCCCAAAAAAAGGCTCATCAAAACTTCAAGCCTCTCAAAATGAGTCGTTAATTTATGTAAGAAATAAATTTCTCAGAGCCAGATTATAATGAATCAGAATTCGGCGGAATGGACAAAGTATAATAGTAAAATTAAGATGCATCATTCCATAAAATCATGAGATCTCAAAACATGTCACAACCATAAAATTATAAACGTTGAGTTAGAAATATGTATACATCATAAATATCTTACTAATGTCATACATAATAATCATAATAAATAAATGGCAATTGCCATCATTCCATGAATGCTACATTCCAGCATGAACTTCGAAGTCATCCAACCTAACCTCTGTTGTTAGGAGGAGGGGGCAGAACAAAAGCTTCTGGTGAATAAAATCTTTAAGCTTATATCCTTTTAAGTACACTTCGGCAGTTAGAAAACTATCAAGGATATGTCTAGGCGACATCACACACAAATACGACTATTTATCTAATACTATATTGGAAATAGGAAAATCATACATCCACTAAATACCATACAAAAAGGATGGATTTCAAAAATCACTTAATATCTAAGGGCAGACTCCTACAATCATGTAATACCCAATGGCAGACCCACCCACTTAAGACTTGATTCCTAGTAGACTCAGCAAATATATAAATACTCATAAAATAGTGTGAGAGATAGTATGCAACCAGTTAGCATCGGCAAGGCACGTGACTATTTGACCATTTAGTACCTTACCAATGGCGTTCCCCACATAACTATCTAGCTGTCACTAAAGGCGAACCTCCAAAGAACTATCTACTCAATTTAAGACCATTTAATGCCTCAATCAAAGAAAGGTGGACCTATCAATAACTTAATACCTAATAATGAAGGACCTTGTGATTATAGCCCATACTCTTACGGATAAATCCATAAGGAAAAGGGTGAGACTCAATCACTTAATACCCCTAAAAGTCGGATTAACCAATTAATACCTACCTAGGCCTATCACAATGATAAATGGGTTATGACACTAGACATCTTGCATAAGCTAACTTTTTTATAAATACTGATAACCGAGTTGTCCAAGCATACTTCTACTGCAAAAAGGAGGTTAACCTTACGTCCTCACGTCATTGAATACATAATAAAGGTCATTAACATGCACAAGTATACAAATTCCTAATAGAGACATTTAATTCGAATATCCTAATTTAGAAGCAATACATATGTGTATAAGATATAGGAGTATACTGTAATCAATATTAATGATAATTCAATGAATAGGCGCACTTGGAAAAGTGCACTAATCGTTTGAAATGTCAACAAGCGTGCAAAATTATAGATTTACAATTCATTTTCCCTACAACTTATATCACAACATAAAAGATCCCAAAAATAGGACTAACAAATTAAGCAGGATATTAATTACATCATGTATCACAAATATACTTTTAACCTTAAGCCTTAGATTACTTCAATAAACTAAAGAGACCTATTTATAAACAACATATGTATATTTTATTATAGTGCTATTTCACTTTCTTTCAGTTTTGGGAAACTTTACATAAAAATAAGGATTTTGATTTCATACAGTCTATATCCCTCAAGTCAACAATTTTACGAGTAAAACAGGGATTTGAATTGCATATATTAATTGTTCCTTAATCCAGTATTTTTATATGAAATTTACACTTTGAATAAGTGCAGGAAAGAAATTAAAACAAGACCGAATTATTTTGAGACCCAGAAATAAGAACATAAAAATCCCTTTAATTTACATTCATAACCAAAAATCCATATAAACAACATAGATTGACATTTTTGCTTTAACTAGATATCTAAAGGGGTTTTAATTTTGCTTTCCCAATGCTCAAATCCCTTAGGCATACAAAATCAAAAAATCTAAATTGAACAAGTACATATAAAAATCAAAGTATAAAGATCCCAGACACAACCTTCAGAAAAGGAAACAGTGCTCAACCTTAAATGAAATCCTACTTTGAATCGTTGCCACACGAAATGAATCTCCCCTCCCTTAATTTATATACGTTTAATCAAGGAAGAATCACATACACATATAAATATTAGATCCTAAACTAAATAAAAATAGAAGAAGGAGAAGATAAAAAAATAAGACTAACCTTTTCCTAAATATGTATCTAAAAAGAGATATAAATGGAAGAACATCATCATAGAAGAATGTGATATAGAGTGGGGTCTTATTTATAGATGCTAAAGTAGGAACAGTTAAATTTAAATAACAAAGTATGAACCTTTGTTGACATCAAATCCTACCATAGAAAACTCTAGTCGTCGCCCAGTCATCGCCATATAGCGGTCGACCTCCCCTATATAGGATGGCCGACTTAGTGGTTGACCCCCTTCTGATCCTGGGTGTAGTGAATTTATTCTCACGTGAATATATTTATTAGTAGTTTTTCTAAAACAGCATATATACCAAAACTGGAGAAAATGGTCTTTCTTCCATGGCCCACAAAAACGGACACCCTAGTCAATTGGTTAGGTCTTCCGGTAACAAAATACTAAACCCGCAAACAATCAACGACAAAACAAGGGGAAAAAACAAGTAGAAAACAAAGACTCAATGCCTAAAAAACAAGAAGAATCTAAACAGCGAGATCAGACCAACAACACAAAAAGATGGGCACCATCCACAGCAATGCCAATTGAGATCCATAAGGTAATCCAATATCTGCATCTGTAAGGAACAACAGAGAAATCTCAACATTTCCACCACCACATCAACAGCCTGCATGCCAGAGACTCTACCAAACAGAGCAGTTACTCAGCACAATGATCAGTCCACCAGATTAGCCCGTAAATTCCAATCAGAAAACAAGTTCGTCTCTATCCCGAACAACAACTTCTAATGATATCTGGAAAAAAAACGCTCACCGCACTCCTTCTCGGGAACGGGGCACATGAGAGATGGAAAAAACATCGACCATGGAATACGATAGAGGATTAGAATGACCCTAAAGGGCTTACCCTTGAACATGAAATAAACATCATCGAAGACCTTCCAATAAATGACTGTTACACTAATCGAAATCTCATTAAAAAAACCTTGTTCCTGGCATACCAAAGATGCCAACAGATGAGACAAGGGATGAGTCTGAAAAGAATAGATCTAAGATCCTTTCCCAGAGCCCTAGCCCACCAAACACAAAGAAGAGATGGCAAAGAAAAGTATACTCCTGAAGACCATCCAAACCCCCAAAGGAATCCCAAATAGAGCTAGCACCTCACTTTCTAAAATAAGCAAGCTATAAATTCCACTGAACCATTCCAGTAGCACCTGCAACCTGACACTAATGGGATGACGATTCACATAAGATTAGCATCGATAAGGAGGCCGTCACGGAAGATTTTCCACATAAGGATGTAAACTTTAGGAGGAAAGCGGGGGTCCCAAATGAAAAAAATCCGAGATCCTACGAACTGGGATTCTAGCAGAATTCCAGGCTATAGGAAGGGTAAAGGGGTTATCGTTCCTATCAAAATGCCTACCATGAGAATCGGTAAAAACTTTGATCGACTGCATCCGCTTCCAGGTTTGACTCGCATAAGACGGGGATCCGGAGAAATCCAATGAAGAAATTCGGCAATACTTAGCATGTAGAAACGATGCCCACAGCGAGTCATTAGCTCGAAACCTTACCAAAATCTTGCAGGAATAGGCCTGACACTTATATCTACGATTGCAAAGGCCTAGTCCTCCCTCTCGTCTAGGATGAAAAATTGTATCCTACGAGATCCAATGATGCCTAATCATTGCATCCTTTTTTCCCAAAAAAAGAAGAGATAATACCAAAGAATGATAAGAAAGAAAAAAGGACGAAGTAGGCATCATGGCTGCAAAGACATTAGATCCTAAAGAGTCGAGAACAGATTTAATGAGTACCAGTCGACTGTCCTGAGAAATGAGAGAAGAGTTCCACCTCAAGATCTTTCCTTTAGCTTTGTCATTTAGGGGATCAAAAACCGCATTAAGCTTGCAACCTCGGTACTGCATGTTTCCAAGATAAGGAAGAGGAAGAGATCCTCTCTGGAAAACAGAAAAGGACTTGATCTAGGAAATCCTATTCACATCCGTGGACTTGGCGAGAACAAAACAACTCTTCGAAGCGATTAACCATGTGACCTGAGAAACATTCACAAAGGTGCAAAAATGAAAAAAGCAAACGGATAGAATGATGATACCCATTAGTAAAGACAATGATGTTGTTGGCAAACGATAACGAAGAAATAACAAGGCAACTGCTCGAAATACCAAACCGTTGAATCTGACCTGCAATAATAAGCGAGTGAATCCCTCTTATTAGAGATTCAGTTGTAATGATGAACAAGATAGGCGAGAGGGGGTCTTCTTGAAGGAATCCCTTCCCCGAAATAAAAATGTCTTTGGTCGCTCCATTGATAAGAATGGTAAACCAACCATTCAAAATCATCCTCCAAACCATGTCAATAAGTAGCTCTGCGAAACCAAAAGAATGAAGAACCCAGGTGATGAAGAACCACGACATGCGGTCGTATGGTTTCATCATGTCAAGCTTAATCACAGCATTAGATCCTATGATCTTCCAGTATATTTGAATAATTATCTCTTAGGCGAGAAGGACATTGCCAATTATTAGGCGGCATTTTACAGAACCCGCCTGGGAGGAGGAAATAACCCGATCAAGAATGGAAACTAGCCTAAAGGCCAAGATCTTGGAGACGACCTTGTTAGAGAAGTTACAAAGATTAATCGGATGAAAATAAGAACAAAATCGATGGTTCTCACACTTAGGGATAAGCAAAATATTGGTGGACATCCAGCTCCTGGGTAGCAAGGCACCTGTTTAGAAGGATCGGACTGCCAAAGAGAAATCAGGACTAATGATTACACATGCAATCCGATAGAAATCCTTGTTGAAACCATCCAGCCCACTCCCACTCCTCTTGCTAAGAGGGAAGACACTCAATCGAATTTCTTCTAACCTCTGAGGCCAGCAAAGAGATGGAGTCTCAACTAGAAGAACCAACAGAGGAATAAAAGAAAAAAGCACAGGATCAGAGAGAACGACAAATGGACTCCTCGGAAAATACTTAAAATGGGACACAATTGTCTCCCCGACATCTGAAGGAGATGTAGCGACAGACAGGTTTGGACGAAGGATCTGGAAGATGGTGAGAATATTGTGTTTCTTTCTAATGGAAGAGTGGAAAATTTCGAGTTGGAGTCGCTAATAATTTTCCACTTAATCCTAGCTTTCTACCGAAGAAAAGTGTTCTCAATACAAAGCTCTAAGTTAAACGCGAGCTGGGTTTCGACCCATTCCTCCTTCCAAGAAGGAGAGTGATCGGCATCATACGATGCTTCGACGAAGATAAGAGCCTCTTCCGTACACAGACTTGTTCAAAAATATACTTAAACACCTGTGAATACCACGCCTTAAGACAAGATTTAAGGCGCATGAGTCTGACCGAGAAGACTGTAATTAGGGTACTAGAAATGGGAAAAGACCAAGAATCCTCCACAGTCAGGATAAAGGAGTGATGGGAATAAACGTAATTATTATATAAATATTTTACTTTTGTATGTCTATCTAGGGTATATTTTATGGCGTGTTACACCAACTCTGATCGATTTGCTACATTTGATCATGAAATTAGCATGGAAGGCTGTGCCCATACACCAAATCGGAATTTGCCCAGACATGTATCATTGGGATCAACTATCCAAGTTGTTGTGGTCTTTTTTTCCAACGTTGAATCACCCACTTATACATCCACATGAACATCTATCTACTACGCCAAGAACCCACAATGCCTAATTTTCCACGTCGATGCTTGCACGTGTTATCACCATGGGGACGCACTGCCTCTAGTCCTTTTCTCTATTGGGTCATTTATTCTTCGCATCGACGTGCATGTCAGATAGTCGTTGGGATGGACCCTTGAACAATAACCTAGTTATCCTCTCTCCTCGGCTCTCAAGATTGAGCCTCAAACTATTAGCCAATTATTTTGTGTACTGGCGTGCATATCTGTGTTGCTGCGACGTGGTCCCAAACTATGCTATGCAAAACTAAATGTCGCTTATTTTCCACACTGATGAATGTCAAGTTCATCGTCGGGATGAGTCCCAAATATTTTGTTTTCTATTATTATGATATCCTAATCCTTTTAGGTTCTTTACTATTTCATGATAGTTAATGTTTGGAAAAGTTGTATATATCATGAGCTAATATCATAATATTCTATTTTTTTCCTTCTGTTATAATAGATATTATAATTCAGCAAAAAGTTTTAAAAACTTGTTTCTTTACACTTACTAACTTTTAAGAATAGTTCATAAATGTAAATTAACTGTAAATAAATTGCAAATTCACTGGACTTAATTGTAAATAAAATAAATTACACTAAATTTTTAATAAATTAAATAAATTGTACTAAACTGTAAATTAAAATATGATGTACTAAACTGTAAATTAAATGAACTTTACTAGACCGTAAATTAAAATATAAACTAAAACTACTTATAAGCCTAAATTCTTAATATGTATGATTTTAAATTTTGTAGTTCTTTCCACTTACCTGATGTCCTAAGATGAAGTCCTTGGGCCTTCCTTGATCCTCCTTCTATTGGTCTTATAATATTTTAGTTATTATCTTCTTCTTCAAAGAAAATATTTAATTTATGTGAACCCCTAAAAATTGAGAGGGATACTAGACACAAAGGAAGAAGAAAGTATGGAATGAGAGGGTTGGGCTTGGCCCTATTTATAGTTTTGCTAGAAAGCTGGGACATATTTGTACGTTCATAGAGAATCTTGGGTCATTGGATCAGTCAAATCAAATTAAGAGCTGAAATGCCACAAATTAAAATCCAACCATGCACTTAAGATGAGAACACAAATGTGTATGCTGAAAGTATACAATCTCAAGTCTAATTCCTCTTTTCATATTTGGCCAAGTCTATGGCCAGGTACTACACACGTGTGTCGATCCCCTCCATAGGCGATCAACGCCATGATCGAGCCGCCATGAGAAGCGATCGACTTGTGTCGTTTTCTTTAGCTTTAAATTTGTTTATGAACTCCAACTTTTGGATCCTTTCATAACTTTTTCGTTTTAGCTCGAATAATGACAAGTCAAATATGAAATTATCTGGAAAATCGTCACAGACTTAATGCTGTCATAGCCAAATTCGAACATCTGTATGAGTTTATTTTATTATTTAATTAAATTTTTTAATTAATCTTATTATTAAAATCTTAGGGTGTTACATTTTTTTTCTGAATGGTTCCATTTCAAAGAGGATAAATAAACATAGATTTACGTTTTGTCTCTCAACTTCATCAGAAATCTATCCTAATCGATACGTATGCATGGTGATTTTTTAACCTTAGCAAAGATCTGTTTCAATCTCTCAGAAGCGAACCAATTTTTTTTTTTTTTGCAAACTTCGCCTATTTCCAAGAATAAATTGTTTGAAGATTAGATATGAGACTATTTCGAAGCTTTGAAAAAAATTTGTGAAAGTTCAAATCTCATGAGAAGAAGGGGGCTTGAAAATCCTAGGATCGACTAAGGGGGATAATTAGCAAATGGACAGTGTAACATTCACATGATGTAATAAATCAGGTAGCATATATAAGTGGCGGGTTGAATTATATGCAATACCCGATCAACCCATTATCATTTATAATGTGACTATATAAGCTTGTATATTTTTTTAACGGAAAGAACACACGGGGATTTTATACTTGTTCGGAGTTACCCTATGTATAGCCCTACAAAACTCCGGGTTGTGCATATTTCTTTACAAATAATATCCAATCTTACAATCCTCGATTTCAAGGGCTCGGAGATTCACCTCAAACTGCTTCCGAGTACAGGGCGCTCTCTTAATTTGGTCAGGCTACAAGATCATCTAATTGGTTTATGGGTTACAATCACATCCAGTTGATTTGAACGGGTTAATGAAGCGTATTAGAAGAGAGCATATAAGGCGTAAGTGTAGAGGTCGTGATAAATTGCAAATTTAGGAACAACCACCATGATAGTTGCACTTGTTGCATCAGTGAGAAACCATTGAGCACCACCATGCATATATAAGCTTGTATATATCTGTTGTATATCTGTTGAATATCAACACAACGATTAAAATACAATTTATTAGTTCACATCATCTGTTTCATCATTTCTTTACCGATTAATCATTTTTCCCAATCAATCTAATAAAATGTTTAATTTTCATTGTGTTTTGATAGAAAAGCAGAATTGAGATGAAACAACTTTTTATCATTGAAGAATTGTTATACAAGAAATAAATATAAATTGGCTTGAATAATAGGCATGTGACCGTTGCTTTCTCATTAGTCTTTCTTTCCTTTATTACTGCCTCTCAAATTAGTGGTAGGTTTTGCAACTCTAATTTTCTATTTCGTGGACTAACATTGGTAAAAGAGTAAGAAATTTCAATCCTTCGTCATACTGGTGAAGATACAAGTAAGATCCAGGTATGGAAGTTCCATCTTTTACTTGGTATTTGTTTGTAACTCTTTGATTCCAAGTGCATCTCTGAATCTGTAGAAATTTTTGGTTGAGAGTGATTTTGTAAGCATGTCGTACCTCTGATAGTAAGCTGGAATATGATTCACTTGTAAATCTTTCTTTTGAACTTGCTCTCGAACAAAATAGATATCGATTTCTATGTATTTGGTTCAATTATGCTGAATATGTTCTGTTGTCATGTAGATTGTGCTCAAATTCTCACACTAAATTATAGGATTTCTGTTATATGATAATTTTAGCTCCTTTAACAATTGTTGTAGTCATATTCAGCTGTAGTACTAGCAACACTCCTATATTCCACTTCTGTGCTTGATCTCGAGATGGTTGTTTGCTTTTTAGAGCACCAAGAAATAAGACTTTCTCCTATATAAATGCAATAACCAGAAAATTGATTTTCTATCATCTATGTCTGTATCCCAATCTACATCTGAATAAGCTGTAATATTTAAGTTTTTGTGGCCTTTTAGTGATAAGCCAAAGTTGATTGTTGCTTTCAAGTATTTGAGTATTCTTTTCACTGCTATCCAATGCTCACTTTCGGGTTTCTGCGAAAATTGAGATACTTTGTTAACACTCAAAGAAATATCAGGTCGTATTATAGTAGCATATTGTAATGCTCCTACAACACTCCTGTATTGTTTGATATTTGAGATAGCTTCCACCCCTTGTTCTTTGACAAGTGTTGGTTTGATATCGTAGGAGTTGGTTGGCCATTTTCTTCAATCATGTTTGTCTTGTTTGGAAGCTTTGTAATATACTTTCTTTGGAAAAGATGAATTTCTTTATCTGGTTTTCTTGTAATTTTATTCCAAGGAAATAAGATAATTCACCTAAATCTTTTTATTGAGAACAACTTGTTCAAATAATCTGCTAATTTTCTGATTTTAGTTTCACTGCTGCCTGTGATAATTAAATCATCCACATATATTAATATATAAGTGGTAGATGATTCACTAATTTTTGTGAATAGAGATGTGTTAGATCTAGTAGGTGAATAGCCTAGTGTTGTCAAACTTGCTTTAAGTACTTCAAACCATACTCTGGGTGCTTACTTCAGACCATAGATTGTTTTATTCAGTTTACGTACAAATGTTGGGTCTTGTGCGTAGCCTTGTGGTTGTTGCATGAATATCTCTTCATGTAGATTCCCATTTAAGAATGCATTGTTGACATCTAACTGCTTGATTTTCCAGTAAATACGTAGTGCTATAGTCAATATATGTCTAATAGTTGAGGGTTTTGCCACTGGTGAGAAAGCTTCATTATAATCAAAACCAAATTCTTGTGTGAATCCTTTTGCAATAAATCTTGCTTTATATCTAGTAATGGATCTATCTGGATTCTTTTTTAGTCTGTATACCCACTTGCATCCAATTATGTTCTTGTTGTTTTGGGGACTCACTAGTTCCTATGTACAATGATTTATCAGTGCTTGAAATTCTTCATCCATTGCCTTTCTCCATTCTTTGTGTTTGGCTGCTTATTGATAACTATTTGGCTCTTGTTCAGTTATGACTACAGTATAAGTATTTGGTTTGAATATGCCTCTTTTTGTTCTGGTTATCATTAGATGTCCAGTTTGACGTTGTGATAGTTGAGTTGGTGAGTCATTTTGTCTACTGCTAGTGTTTTGATTGCTATCATTGGCGATTTCTTCTCTTATTTCTTCTGATTGTCTGCGACTTGATTCTGTAGGAGATTGAATGACATGGCTAGTTTTCTCTGGCAGATCATCATTAGTTTCATTATCACTGTGGTGACCTTCATATTACTAGAAGCCTTGTCACCGTTCTCTTGATGTCATGTGTCATCAATATTGTGCAGATTAGGTATACTAACCTTTGGATTATATATCTTGGCTTCAGTTTGTATATCTGATCTGCTATAAGGGAAAATATTTTCTTCAAAAATAACATGGCTGCTTGCAAATATTTAACCAGACTTGTCTATACATCTAAACCCTTTTTGATTATTGCAATAACCTATGAAAGTGCAGGGTTTAGATCTATAGTCAAGTTTATGATTATTATAAGGCTTAAATATAACGATATGGATTTCGCTCGGACCTAATCGATCGCTAAATCGACCAAGACCGTTCGAATCCCGCATATGCTAACTCTGGGCATACAACACATCAGAACAAATAACATAAGACTTTATAAACATCATAATAATGTTACATCAGAGTACAGAATATATCAGAGTACATCGAAATATAATATAGTGGAAGATTAATTTACAATAAATGTAATACAATGCACAGCGGGACAATTAAACTAACACAACAGAAGACTATCAATGCTCTGGACACCACTTTAAACTTCGATCCAGAATCCTGCTCAATAAATAAATATATGCAAAACAAGCCACTCGACTGCCCGTGTGGAAAATAAGGGCGCCTGAGTTTGCAAGTGAAACAAACTACGAGTCAATCATGGGACTGTATAAGAAATCTTTCTTAACTTATCAAATAATAAGGCTAATCACAGGACTACGCCGCTAACGCAGAATGGGTTTACTCTATTGGATTGCCCGTGCATAAATTAAATAAATTTTTTATTCAAAATAGCGCAATGCTTTTTAGAAAAATGAAACCATTATAAGACTTACGTCCCATCACACAATGCAACGCAAGCCGAAGGATAGAGTTTTACCTTATAATGGTCAAAATTGATTGATACGTATAAACTTGATATTATTATTAGTGTCTGGTCAGTTTAGAAATACTTTCAAAATAAATGTATCAATCCTAGACGGCATAGCTACCATATACTATGTCACCGTATGTAGGTTTACAATCAAATCCGTAATGTCGTATTGGAAATTGGGTTTCCATTATGAGTCAAGGCTAGGGATGGTCTCCTTACTGATTCGAGACACTCTAGCAAATGTCTTAAGGCTCGGACGCTGGCGAATCCTTGGATCCTGCAGGGCCGGTCCACAAATACTTTAGTGGATTATTATGCTTGAACACACATTTCCCGGTCCTATTGGACATATCACTTGGCTAGTAGCGACCAATATATCGAGGCCTCGAAATCTACCATCCACATAAGTAAATATGTCTGGGCTCCATACCATGACACCACTTCTAGCTAGAAAGAAACGTCGTGCACTCCCTGCATTCCCTTATCCCGTTTCTGACTCTTACCGGGGTGTGAGGCTCACGAAGTTACGCTATACACAAAGCTATGCTAATTACAGCTGTGCTTCGATCGTCAACCACAAGGCTCTGCTTTTCAACAAAAGCCTTTATCTTTTGCATCTTGACATGCCACATTGACAATCCGTGCCATGCAATTGATATCTACCAATATATAACCTCTGAGCTCGTACGTCTCATAGAAGGGTGTTAAGCTAGAGAATAAATTCTCCGCCACCAAACAG
The DNA here is from genome assembly GCA_030737875.1 of Allium sativum. NCBI lineage: Eukaryota > Viridiplantae > Streptophyta > Magnoliopsida > Asparagales > Amaryllidaceae > Allium > Allium sativum. The sequence continues at coordinate 308,702,136 of CM060919.1, forward strand.
ATATATATTTAATAGAAATCAATTAACACAAAACGAAGTCCAATGTCAGACACGAATCCATTTACAAGTCCATTCTGGGTCTGAGCGAAACCGGAGACACCTTATTCCTCGTCCCATATGTCCAATACGGAAGAGAGGTTCTCGCATATCCGGACAATCAACAAGTACATCCGGACAACTCCCAATTTTAACCCTTTACTAGGAGCTGCTCAATGTCGGGCATCAGTAGTCGTCCATTCGATGTGAAGATCGTCGGTCTTCAATCACCGTCTTCAATATCTTCGATTTAAATCGTCGTATAATTATTTGAACTGAGATTGAACTCGGTCTTTTCAAATAATTCTCGAATATATATAATTTAAATCATTTCATATCGTTAATATTGGTTTATAATGATTTATCTCTATTTTTATTTATATAAGAATAATCCAATTTAATTTAACGACGCTTCAGGTCAATATGCGGCCCTGGCGCTGTTTTTACCCAAATTTGATTTACACATTTCTCGAAATCTAACCGTTGAATTTAACAAATTTCATATCGTTGGAAAGATCTTTCCAAATCGGACCTAACGGTTCCAGTTTTGGGAAAATCCGACGGTTGGATCTTTCGGTATAATCGTTTAAAGTTACGATTCCGAAACGCGAATTAGCGCGCACGATTCGTTTAATTTTAATATATATATATATATATATATATATATATATATATATATATATATATATATATCATTCGACGATTCCACCAACATGTTTAACATGCTAAATAAAAGAATATTTTATTTTGCATACAATGTAAATGTTTCTAATGAAAAATAAAAAAGAGATATTTTATTTGCATACAAATTCCTATATTTTCTAATAACAAATAAAAAGAGATTTTGTGTGCATACATTCCCAATGCTTTCTAATAACCAATGAAAAGAAGTTTTATTTGCATACATTTCCAATGTTTTCTAATAACAAATAAAAGAAGTTTTATTTGTGTAACATATTCTACATGTCTCTAATGACAAATAAAAAGAAGTTTTATTTGTATAACATTTCTACATGTTTCTAATGTCAAATAAAAGAAGAATTTGCGATCATAACTTTCTACATCCTAATGGCAAATAAAAAAATTATTTTATTCGCATAACTTTCTACATTTCTAATGTCAAATAAAAGAAGTATTTTATTCACATAACTTTCTACATTTCTAATGTCAAATAAAAGATTTCTAATGTCAAGTAAAAGAAGTAATTTATTCGCATAACTTTTCTACATTTCTAATGGCAAATAAAAGAAGTTCTATTTACTACATGTTCTATAATTCTAATGACAAAATAAAAAGAAGATTTTGTCTACATACATGTTTTATAATTATAATGACAAAATAAAAAGATAATTTATTTGTCACAGCATTTTCTACATTTCTAATGACAAAACAAAAAGAGTATCTATTTGTCATAACATTTTCTACATCTCCGATGAAAAAATAAAAAGATAATTTATTTGTCATAACATTTTCTACACTTCTAATGACAAAACAAAAAGAGTATTTATTTTTCATAACATTTTCTACATCTTTGACGACAAAATTAAAAGAGAATTTATTTGTCAAAACATTTTCTACATCTCTGATGACAAAATAAAAAGAGAATTTATTTGTCATAACATGTTTTACATTTCTAATGTATAAATAAAAAGAAAATTTATTTGCAACATGCTTTATGTCTCTAATGTCAAATAAAAGAAGCGTTTAATTTACATGTCATTTTCTATGTTGCTAATGACAAACAAAAGAAGAATTTTGTTTACATGACATTTTCTATGTCACTAATGACAAATAAAAGAAGAATTTTATTTATATGACATTTTCTATGTCGCTAATGACAAATAAAAGAAGAATTTACTTGCATAACTTTTCTATATGTTTCTAGTGTCAAATAAAAAGAAGTTTTATTTACTTGCATAACTTTTCTACATTTCTAATGGCAAATAAAAGAAGTTTTATTTACATATATTTTCTATACTTCTAATGACAAAATAAAAAGATGTTTTTTTCTACATACATGTTTTATAATTCTAATGACAAAATAAAAAGATGATTTTGTCTACATACATGTTTTATAATTCTAATGACAAAATAAAAAGATGATTTTGTCTACATACATGATTTATAATTCTAATGAGAAAATAAAAAGATGATTTTGTCTACATACATGTTTTATAATTCTAATAACAAAATAAACAGATGATTTTGTTATATGTATACAATTTCTATTTTTATTATAAAAAATAAAAAGGAATATTTTTATTTGTATACCATTTCAATGTTTAACATGACAAATGACAAATAAAAATGATATTCTTATTTGCATACAAATCAATTTTTAACATAACAAATAAAAATGATGTTTTTATTTGTTTTCAATTCTAATTTCAACATAACAAATAAAAATGATATTTTTATTTGTTTACAATCCTAATTTTAAAATAACAAATAAAAATGATATTTTTATTTGTTTACAATTCTAATTTCAACATAGCAAATAAAAATAATATTTTTATTGTTTAAAATTCTAATTTTAACATAACAAATAAAAATGATAATTTTATTTGTTTACACAACAGATCAACATAATCAAGATATTTCAAATCAAATCACGTACAATGCACAGCTGAATCTTAACGGCGAATATATAAAAAAAATCTCCAACGCAATAACAAATAAATTTTAATTTTAATTTTTAAATAAGAAGTCTCACATAGATCGGTTTCGAAAATCGTTTAAACAACAATTTGTTTTAACAAAATTAAACAATAGTTTAATTTTATCAAAATTCCAACAACATCCGAATTTTCCAGATTGGTTCCATGGCGTAGATCTCTTCACCACGATTTCGATGCCTCTGAAATCATCTAATTCTGATCCAATTTGCAAAAGATATTGTCGTTTCAATATTGATTACATAAGTTAATTTACTAAAACTAATTAACTTTAATTAATAAATTCTTAAGATTAATTACCCTTCTTCCTTCTGTTACTGAACCAAATCGAATTGCAGAAACCCAAATACGCCAACCTAGGGTTGATTCACGCACGCACTACGAGTCTCCAGGCCACCATCAGGAGTCACCACCTTGAAGCCTATCGCCGGAGCTTCCATCGCCTATCACCCCACAGGTCGCGGCAGCACCTTGGTGCCGGAATCCACCTTCGAACGCCGGCCATTTGTGGCCTGTTTCCTCTCAAACCGTGAAATAATAACTTATCTTAACCTTCATAACGTAGAGCTTGAAAATCTCAACAAAATTCCCTTTGAAAGCCGGGTCTAATTTGAATCGGATTTGAAGAGATTGAAGAATTTAAATTGTAGCGTTCTGGCCATAGGTTTAAGAAGAACGACGGCTGTTTAGAAATAGGATTAGGGTTTTCTAAACCTAAGGCATTTATAATTCAATATTATTTAATTCATTACTCACTAAAAGGTTCGTTAATTCCTACTAACTCCAAATCCAACCCCCAGCTAAATACCCCCCTATTCTGGACACAATGGACTAAGTCACATCAGCCCATTTGATCGTTTCAGCCCATTTTTCTTTAAATTAAATTATAAAAACATTTTAATATTAAATTCGATCGTACATTACTGGGGCCACATACTAACTCCAAAAATTCCCTAAAAATAAATCTAGCTATGTTTTGATGATACGGTCCTAACAAAATTAATTTCGTTGAATTTGGAGACCGTTTGAAAAATGGTCTTTTTCTGGTCGATCCAATTTGACTGAATTTGACAAAACACGTTTTCTTTTGCCACACTCACATATTAATTCCAAAAATTATGACAATTAGAATCTTGCAATAATTTGACACTCCGGATCCAACCAAAGTGGTCTCGTCGAAAACAGAGGTTGTTTGCAAAATGACTACTTATAAGGTCTATATATTATATTTAATTCCATAGTGACTATTTCAAATTTTAAACTGGACATAACTTTTTATTTCCGTTATGAAATCAAGATTTTTCACATTCGTTAGAAAGATATTTTTAAACGGATTCAAATATTTCTTGTTTCATCCAATTCTGACTTATATTGAATTCGGTATATTCATTTAAAAGTTAGAAATCAAATTTTCAAACTGTCGCGCCATTTCAGGCTCGTTTTATAATCAAAATAAATTTATTCGTTCTAACTTCGATTTAAATTAATTTGTAGTCGTTATCATTTAAAATAAATCATTTTAAATATTCAAAATCCATTAAAATTGCTAAAATAAATTTTTTTAAATTGGTTTAGAATTTCCGGGTTGTTACAATCTCCCGCACTTAAAATTTTTCGTCCCCGAAAAGGAATGGGGTTGGAAGTTGTTTAATAAACCAACTCAACTTTCATTCTTTTATTAGTTTCAATAATTTTATTAGTTGAACTAATAATTACACAACACAATCATTAACCAATTAGTTGATTAGCTTTTCAAATATATATAACTTTTATATATTTAAAAATCATATTTTCTAAGATCGGATTATATATATAATCACAAATACGTTAATTATAAACTTGTTACTCTCAACTCATTCTAGGGTATTTCTAACCCCATCTCTAACGAGTTTTTCTCATTCTAGGATACTACTGATCCTATCTCTAATGAGTATTTATTTATAGGATATTTCTAATCCTACCTCTGATGAGTCTTTTGTTCAGTTCTAACGAGTTGTACTCCAAAGATTTGAGTTAACCAAAGCTCTAATACTAGCTGTAACGACAACATATTTCGCACAGACCTAATCGATCGCTAAATCGACCAAGACCGTTCAATTACCGCATACGCTAACTCTGGGCATACAACACATCAGAAGAAATAATAGAAGACTTTATAAACATCATAATAATGTTACATCAGAGTACAGAATATATCAAAGTACATCGAAATATAATACGACGGAAAATTAATTTACAATAAATGTGTACAATGCACAACGAAACAATTAAACTAACACAGCGGAAGACTATCAATGCTCTGGACATCACTTTAAGCTTTGATCCAGAATCCTGCTCAATAAATAAATATCTGCAAAACAAGCCACTCGACTACCGCGTGGAAAATAAGGGCACCCGAGTTTGCAAGTGAAACAAACTACGAGTCAGTCATGGGACTGGTATGAGAAATCTTTCTTAACTTACCTAATAATCAGGCTAATCACAGGACCACGTCGCTAACGCGAAACGGGTTTACTCCATTAGATTGCAGTGCATAAATTAAATAAATCTTTTATTCAAAACAACGCTATGCTTTTTAGAAAAATGAAACCATTATAAGACTCAGGTCCCATCACACAATGGAACGCAAGCCGGAGGTTAGAGTTTTACCTTATAATGGTGAAAATGCTTTATACATATAGAACTTGATATTATTATTAGTGTCTGGTCAGTTTAGAAATACTTTCAAAATAAATGCATCAATCCTAAACGGCATAACTACCATATATTATGTCGCCATATATAGGTTTACAATCAAATCCGTAATGTTGTATTGGAAATTGGGTTTCCATTATGAGTCAAGGCTAAGGATGGTCTCCTTACCGATTCGAGACACTCTACAAAATGTCTCAGGGCTCGGACACTGGCGAACCCTTGGATCCTGCAGGGCCAGTCCACAAAAGCTTTAGTGGATTAGTTATGCCTGAACACACGTTTCCCGGTCCTATTGGACCTATCACTTGGCCAGTAGCGACCAATATATCGAGTCCTCGAAATCTATCATCCACATAAGTAAAAATGCCTGGGCTCCATACCATGACACCACTTCTAGATATAAAGAAACGTCGTGCACTCCCTGCGTTCCCTTATCCCGTTACCGACTCTTACCGGGGTGTGAGGCTCGTGAAGTTACGCTATACACAAAGCTATGCTGATTAGAGTTGTGCTTTGATCGTCAACCACAAGGCTTTGCTTTTCAACAAAAGCCTTGATCTTTTGCATCTTGGCATGCTACATTGACAATCCGCGCCATGCAATTGATATCTATCAATATATAATCTATGAGCACGTACGTTTCAGAGAAGGGTGTTAAGCAAGAGAATAAATTCTCCGCCACAAAACATATGTATATTTAATAGAAATCAATTAACGCAGAATGAAGTCCAATGTCAGTTACACATTCATTTGCAAGTCCGTTCTAGGTCTGAACAAAATCGAAGAAACATTATTCATCGTCTCGTATGTCCGATACGGAAGAGAGGTTCTTGCATATCTGGAAAATCAACAAGTACGTCCGGACAACTTCCACATTTAACTCTTTATTGGGAGTTCCCAATGCCAGGCATCGGTAGTCGTCCATTCAATGTGAAGATCGTCGGTCTTCAATCACCGTCTTCAATATCTTCGATTTAAATCATCGTATAATTATTTGAACTGAGATTGAACTCGGTCTTTTCAATTAATTCTTGAATATTTATAATTTAAATCATTTCATTCGTTAATATTGTTTTATAACAATTTATCTCTATTTTTATTCATATAAGAATAGTCCAATTTAATTTAACGACGCTTCAGGTCAATATGCGGCCCTGACGCTGTTTTTACCCAAATTTGATTTACACATTTCTCGAAATCTAACCGTTAGATTTAATAAATTTCATATCGTTGGAAAGATCTTCCCAAAGGGCTCCTAACGGTTCCAGTTTTGGAAAAATCCGACGGTCGGATCTTTCGGTATAATCGTTTAAAGTTATGATTCCGAAACGCGAACTACCACGCGCGATTCGTTTAATTTTAATATATATATATATATATATATAAATCGTTTGACGATTCCACTAACATGTTTAACACGCCAAATAAAAGAATATTTTATTTTGCGTAACAATTTAAATGTTTCTAATAATAAATAAAAAAGAGATATTTTATTTGCATACAAATTCCTATATTTCCTAATAACAAATAAAAAGAGATTTTGTTTCCATACATTTCCAATGTTTTCTAATAACCAATAAAAAGAAGTTTTATTTGCATACATTTCCAATGTTTTCTAATAACAAATAAAAGAAGTTTTATTTGTGTAACATTTTCTACATGTCTCTAATGATAAATAAAAAGAAGTTTTATTTGTATAACATTTCTACATGTTTCTAATGTCAAATAAAAGAAGTATTTTATTCGCATAACTTTCTACATTTTTAATGTCAAATAAAAGAAGTATTTTATTCGCATAACTTTCTACATTTCTAATGTCAAATAAAAGAAGTATTTTATTTGCATAACTTTTCTACATTTCTAATGGCAAATAAAAGAAGTTTTATTTACTACATGTTCTATACTTCTAATGACAAAATAAAAAGATGATTTTGTCTACATACATGTTTTATAATTCTAATGACAAAATAAAAAGATAATTTATTTGTCATAACATTTTCTTCATTTCTAATGACAAAACAAAAAGAGTATTTATTTGTTATAACATTTCTTACATCTCTAATGACAAAATAAAAAGAGAATTTATTTGTCATAACATTTTCCACATTTCTAATGACAAAACAAAAGGAGTATTTATTTGTCATAACATTTTCTAAATCTCTGATGACAAAATAAAAAGAGAATTTATTTATCACAACATTTTCTACATCTCTGGTGACAAAATAAAAAGAGAATTTATTTGTCATAACATGTTTTACATTTCTAATGTATAAATAAAAAGAAAAATTATATGCTACATGCTTTATGTCTCTAATGTCAAATAAAAGAAGAATTTAATTTAAATGTCATTTTCTATGTCGCTAATGACAAATAAAAGAAGAATTTTAATTACATGACATTTTCTATGTCGCTAATGACAAATAAAAGAAGAATTTTATTTATATTGCATTTTCTATGCCGCTAATGACAAATAAAAGAAGAATTTACTCGCATAACTTTTCTATATGTTTCTAATGTCAAATAAAAAGATGTTTTATTTACTCGCATAACTTTTCTACATTTCTAATGGCAAATAAAAGTTTTTATTTACATACATGTTCTATACTTCTAATTACAAAATTAAAAGATGATTTTGTCTAAATACATGTTTTATAATTCTAATGACAAAATAGAAAGATGATTTTGTCTACATACATGTTTTATAATTCTAATGACCAAATTAAAAGATGATTTTGTCTACATACATGTTTTATAATTCTAATGACAAAATAAAAAGATGATTTTGTTATCTGTATTTAATTTCTATTTTTAATATTATAAATAAAAAGGAATATTTTTATTTGTATACCATTTCAATGTTTAACATGACAAATGACAGATAAAAATGATATTCTTATTTGCATACAAGTTTATTTTTAACATAACAAATAAAAATGATATTTTTATTTGTTTACAATTCTAATTTCAACATAACAAATAAAAATGATATTTTTATTTGTTTACAATTCTAATTTTAACATAACAAATAAAAATGATATTTTTATTTGTTTACACAACATACTAACATAATCAAGATATTTCAAATCAAATCACGTATAATACACAACTGAATCTTAATGGCGGATATATAAAAAAATCTCCAATGCAATAACAGATAAATTTTAATTTTAATTTTTAAATAAGAAGTCTCACATTGATCGGTTTTGAAATCGTTTAAACAACAATTTGTTTTAACAAAATTAAACAATAGTTTAATTTTATCAAATTTCCAACAACGTCCGAATTTGTCCAGATTGGTTTCACGGCGTAGATCTCTTCACCACGATTCTGGTGCCTCAGAAATCATCTAATTCTGATCCAATTTGCAAAAGATATTGCCGTTTTAATATTGATTACATAAGTTAATTTACTAAAACTAATTTACTTTAATTAATAAATTCTTAAGGGTTACTCTTCTTCCCTCTATTACGTGTTTTTCCCTGAACCAAATCAAATTGTAGAAACCCAAATACGCTAACCTAGGGTTGATATATTCATTCACGCACTACGAGACTCCAAGCCGCCATCAGTATTCACCACCTTGAAGCCCATCGCCGGAGTTTCCATCGCCTATCACCCCACAGGTCGCGGCAGCCCCATGGTGCCGGAATCCACCTTCAAACGCCGGCCATTTGTGGCATGTTTCCTCTCAAACCGTGAAACAATAACTGATCTTAACCGTTCATAACGTAGAGCTTGAAAATCTCTACAAAATTCCCTTTGAAAGCTAGGTCTAATTTTAATCGGATTTGAAGAGACTGAAGAATTTAAATCGGAGCGTTCTGGCCATAGGTTTAAGAAGAACGACGGCTGCTTAGAAATAGGATTAGGGTTTTCTAAACCTAGGGTATTTATAATTCAATATTATTTAATTCATTACTCACTAAAAGGCCCGTTAATTCCTACTAACTCCAAATCCAGCCCAGCGAATATTGTCCTAGCCAAATACCCCTATTCCAGACACAATGGACTAGGTCTCATTAGCCCATTTGATCGTTTCAGCCCATTTTTCTTTAAATTAAAATATAAAACATTTTAATATTAAATTTGATCGTACATTTTAATTTACCGGTGCCACATACTGACTCCGAAAATTCCCAAAAAATAAATCTATTTATGTTTTGACGATATGGTCCTAACAAAATTAATTTCATCGAATTTGGAGACCGTTTGAAAAATGGTCTTTTCTGGTCGATCCAATTTGACAAAGAACATTTTCTTTTGCCACGTTCACATATTAATTCCAAAAATTATAAAAATTGGAATCTTGAAATAATTTGACATTCCGGATCCAACCAAAGTGGTCTCGTCGAAAACGGAGGTCATTTGCAAAATGGCTATTTATAAGGGTTGTATATTATATTCATTTCCATAGCGACTATTTCAAATTTTAAACCGGAAGTAACTTTTTATTTCCATTATAAAATCTGGATTTTCACATTTGTTAGAAAGATATTTTTAAACAGATTCAAATATTTCTTGTTTCGTCAAATTTTGACTTGTATTGAATTCGGTATATTCATTTAAAGTTAGAAATCGAATTTTCAAACTGTCGCGCCATTTCAGGCTCGTTTTATAATTAAAATACATTATTCATTCTAACTTCGATTTAAATTAATTTTTAGTCATTATTATTTAAAATAAATCATTTTAAATATTCAAAATTCATTAAAATTGCTAAAATAAAATTTTTAAATTGGTTCAGAATTTCCGGGTTGCTACATTAAGTAAGGAAAACACAGGCAACCAAATGTTTTTAGACTGTTGTAATCAGGTTTGACATTAAATGGCTTTTCTAGAGGTGTTATATCTTTCAGTACTTCAGTGGGCATTCAATTTATTAGATGCACAACAGTACTGAAAGCATCAGGCCAAAATTTAGGTGGCAAAGATGCTTGAGCTAACAAAGTTAAACTGGATTCAACTATGTGTTTATGTTTCCTCTCAACTATACCATTCTGTTCAGAAGTATATGGACATGTTACTCTATGTATAATACCCTTACTTTTAAAATAATATGTCAGGGGTTTGTATTCTAATCCTCCATCAGATATCATGACTTTAATTTGACAGTTTATTTGGTTTTCAAACATATTGATAAAATTGATGACAACACTAATATCATATTTAGCTTTTAAAAAGTATATCCAAGTATATCTAGTTTAAGCATCAACAAATGATATGTAGTATTTGTATCCATAATCAGAAAATATAGGAGATGGACCCCAAATATCAGTGGTAATTAATTGACCAGATTTGGAATACACAGTTAATGAATCTGAAAGTGGTAACTTGTAGTTTTTTCCCATCTCGCATTAAGTACATACATAAGGTAATTTTACGGGAATAAATTTTATTTTATTATCATTAAGAATTTTTGTTACAATACTAGCACGAGGATGTCCTAACTTATAATGCCATAAGTCAAAAGTACTTCTAGTTTGAACTTCATCAGTTAGATCAGTCAGATTACAATGTGAGTGATTATTGATAGTAGTATTGTGGTTGCTGAGATTGAATTCATAGAGTCTCTTCATAGCATTACCCCGAAGAAGAATTTTCCTAGTTATTATGTCTCTAACTATACAATATTTAGAGAAAAATTCAAAGTATACATTATTATCTTTAGAAAATTGAGACACACTACTTAGTTTTTTTCTTAATAGTGGGTACTCTTAGTAAATTATGCAAAAATAACAGTCTATTACCAATGATACTACCAGCGCGAGAGATTTTAACACATTTACCATTGCCCATACTTATAGTTTGATTACCTTTGTATTTTTTTTCCAAGATTCAGGTTGTTCATATTGTTACTGATATGATGGCTACCTCTTGAGTTTGGGTATCACGATTCATCTAGAATATGATCAGTTCTAGTATGTTTATTGTGATTCCTTGTGTTGTCAGTTTGATTAGTTGCATCTCCTTGTCGTTGTGCTAAATTGAGAGTGAAATTAGTGTTTCTTTGATTGATGTTGCTGGCTTGGCCTGCTAAGTAGTTTGAATTGTATTTGAAATAGCATTTGATAGCAGTATGGCCAATCTTCTCACATATTTGACACTTTGGTCGATTGTTGTTGTTGTTACTCCAGCATCCTCTTCCGCTACCACCTCTACCTCTGGTGGCGGGGTTGCCCCTCTGAAAGGTTTGCTCATTTATGTAATTATTACTTATCTGATTTCTATTATTGTCATTACTTTTATTTTAATTGCATAGTTAATAGAGAAATCAATTTTTTGACCTTTCTTGCCTTCAAGTCTAGCTTCATGTGCTAATAAAATAGAGTGAACATCATCAAGAGATGAGAATTCTTTCTGTGAGGAAATTATGGGTTCTACAGCCTCATATTCTTTACTTAAGCCATTGAGAATAGTCAAGATTTGTTCAGAATCTTGAATTTTATGACCAATAGCTTCTAACATGTCACAAACAGATTTAATTTTGCTTAAGTACTCTCTAATGGTAGTATTATCTCTTTTATTTTTTGCAATTGTCTTTTATAAAACATGACTTTAGCAGTTGACTAGTTGTTGAAGGATTTTTCTATTGTTGTCCATATCTCATTAGCAATTTTGCAGCCAATCACTTGTGGTAATAAGCATTGATTGATAGATGATAGTAGCTATGAACTGATTAAACGATCTTGCATGTGGTATTTCATGTATTCTTCATTACTGACTATTTTACTCTCTTGATCAGTAATGAATTTCGGTGGAACCGATAAAGTCCCCATGATGAAGCCTTCAAGGCCATAACCTAGGATTGCAGTCTCGATCTAAAGTTTCCAAAGCAAGTAATTTTTTTTGTCCAATCGCATTGTAATTAGTTGTGATTGAGGACTAATTACAGTTTTGGTGAGTTTGTCAACAGCAATGACGCTTTCAATCGTTTCAGTACCATTGTCAGAAGCTGATGAAGCAATATCACTGGTCGTGATGACCAAACTATGAATAATCAAATGGCTGTTAAGCCTTAATAAAGTTCTGATACCATGATAGAAAAGCAGAATTAAGGTGAAATAACTGTTTATTATTGAAGAATTGTTATACAAACACTACAAGAACATACCAATATCGTGACGGACAGTGGCGACGGCTAGCAACGGCTAAAAAAGCGGCCCTCGCAAGCCGTCGCCAACCGTCGCCTAAAACAAATAAAACCGGGAGGCTACAGGAAAACAGATCATTCACGAAACCATCCCAATCTCCCCCAAATCAAACCCCGATCCCCCAAACCCTACCACCCCACGCCCTGCCATCGCCAGCCGACACCGTCACCGCCAGCCGACACCCTCCGCCGCCGCCTAACTGATTCCTCCCCCTCCGGCCTTTTCGAGCTCTCTCCATCACTCCAAACCAATCTCTCTCTCTAAGGTATGAATTATAACCTAATTTCATGAATTAATTATTCAATAGTGATACAAATGTATGTGTTAGTTGATTATATAATGGTTGTTGAATTAATGTAGTTGATTTAGTAATGATTGGAACCCTAGATTGTTGATTTAGTTGTTTATCGGTGTGATGTTTGATTTTGTGTTAATGTATATGTTAACAAACCGTTATGGCGTACATGTTGTTGGATATAGCTAGTTAAAAGCGATGGTTGTGAAATTGTTGGGTTGTAGACGGGGCTTGAAAATGAATTGTATTGTGGAAATTATTGGAATGGAATGACTATGTATGGCGCAAGTAGGATTTTGATTGATGGTCATGATAGAAATTGCTTAGATAATAAAAATCACATTTTTATTATGTATGATAAAAATATTCATGTGTTTAATAAATTCTTTGAACAATGAAAATCAGTTTTTTATTATATGTATGAACCACTAAAAATGTTAACGTATTGAATAAATTCTTTGAACAATAAAAATAATATTTTTATTGTACGTATGAACCATTAAAAATATTCGTGCGTTGAATAAATTTTTTGAACAATATATGTATGTGTTATCGAAATCACTGACATATATTTTTGAATCAGGAAAAATATCCAATTATTACATTGACCGTAGTTGGATGTATGAAGTTAGAATTGGAATGAAAGGCTCAGTGAAAGAAGATTTCTATAATGGTGTAAATGAATTTGTTAGATTTGCAATATCTAATAATCGAAATTACGAGGAGCTTCGTTGCCCGTGTAGTAAGTGTAAACTGATGAGGTTTCATAAACCAGACATCGTTAAAGTACATTTGTACAAATCAGGTTTTGTGCCAAATTATTATTTATGGGATCGTCATGGAGAACTTGTTGCGCCTACAGTAAACCCTGTAGTGTCGGAGGTCGAATTAGTTATGACGAATCCAATAGAAGATATGGTGGAAGATGCAGCACGGTCAATGTTCCCTATCGGTCAGGTTGACGACGATGACGTCAATATAGAAGAAGAACCGAACACGGAAGCCAGAAAAATATATGATTTATTGGCTTCAGCTAAGCGGCCATTGTGGAATGGTTGTGAAAGTGGAACTGAATTATCGGTAACCGCTGAGTACATCACCATGAAATCAAAATTTAACCTTACAGAAGCTGCATTTACAGCGGTTGTACAAGCTGCGAAAAGACATATGCCACCCGATAATCTGATGTGCGATAGTCATTACAAAGTGAAAACACTAATGTCGGCTTTTGGTTTGCCGTACCAAAAAATAGATACTTGTGTTAAAGGTTGCATGTTGTATTGGAAAGATGATATTAATCTTAGAAACTGTAAGAAATGCGACGGGGAACGGTATAAACCTAGAAAAAAGAAAGGTAAGGAAGTTCCGTATACAAGAATGCATTATATACCAATCATCCCTAGACTACAACGGTTATATGCATCCTCAGTCACTGCATGTCATATGCGATGGCATAGTGTGCGAACACCTGAAGATGGAACTTTGACACATCCATCGGATGGAGAAGCATGGAAACATTTTGATAGGATATATCCAACATTTGCCGCAGAGAGTCGTAACGTAAGACTTGGTTTATGTACAGATGGGTTTTCACCATTTTCTTAGTTTGGTAGTAAATATTCATCTTGGCCTATTATCGTTACTCCTTATAATTTACCGCCGTGGATGTGTATGAAAACTCCATATATGTTTCTCACTGTTGTCGTTCCTGGTCCTAATGATCCAAAACAAGGCATCAATGTTTATCTACAACCATTAATCGAAGAGTTGAAAAAACTATGGGATGATGGAGTTGAAACCTACGACATTTCAAGAAAAAAGAATTTTCGTATGTTCTCTTGTTTGTTATGGACGATTAGTGATTTCCCTGCATATGGGATGCTTTCAGGTTGGAGTACCGCCGGTCGTCTATCTTGTCCTTTATGCATGGAAGAATCACAAGCATTTTTCTTACGGTATGGAAGGAAGCATTCGTGGTTTGATTGTCACCGTTGTTTTTTGCATACCAATCATACTTTTAGAAGAGATAAAAAAAAACTTTAAAGCTAACAGCGGAATGACTTTGCAAGCACCCAAAATTTGGACGAGTGAAGAAATATACGATATTGTAAAGGATTATCCGAAGATCCATGAGACTGGAGAGCAGACAGAAATTCCGGGTAAATCTGACATTCATAATTGGTATAAATAAAGCATATTCTAGGAGCTACCTTATTGGAAAGATCTCAAACTTCGACATAATATCGACGTTATGCACAATGAAAATAATGTATTTGATAACGTGTTTAATATTGTTTTGAATGTCAAAGGGAAAACAAAGGACGATATACATTCGAGACGTGACATAGAAGAATATTGTAAACGTCCAGAACTTCATATGAAGCCCAATGACAATAAAAAACCCAAAGCGTGCTATGAACTAGACAACAAACAAATAAAACTTGTACTGAAATGGGTTGAGGGACTGAAATGTCCGGATGGGATTTCTTCTAATCTTCGTAGATGTGTTGACTATAAAAACTGAGTGGGATGAAAAGTCATGATTGTCATATCATGATGGAATATTTATTACCAGTGGTGTTCAAAGAATTGTTGCCTGTAAAAGTGTGGGGCGTTTTAACAGAGTTAAGCTTATTCTATAAACAGCTTTGTTCGGCAACGTTAAAAATTGATCGTCTCCGTAAACTTGAAGTAGAAATTCCGATATTGATTTGCAAATCAGAGAAAATCTTCCCTCCGGGATTTTTTAATGTAATGGAGCATTTACCTATTCATCTTCCATCCGAAGCTATTCTTCGAGGTCTAGCACAATATGGATGGATGTATCCTTTTGAAAGGTAAAATTTATGCTTACGATTCAAAGTGACGTTAGTGCATATAAATTGAATTAATTTTATTTTAGGTATTTGAACCATCTGAAGAAAAAAGTACGACAAAAAGCACAAGTTGAAGGTTCGATTTGCAAATCTCATCTTGAAGAAGAAGCTTCGTTCTTTTTTTCTCATTACTTCAGTGATCATGTGAACCTATCATTTGTAAGTGGTTCTCGTAATGATGAAACCGTGGAACCCAATTTTTGTCCGACAATGTTATCAGTTTTTAGACAACATGGTCGATTGTCCGGAAAATGTGTAGAAATTTGGTTAGATGATACAGATCACCACGTGGCACACACATATGTTCTTCTAAATTGTGCTGAAGTTGCACCATTTGTTAGGTACTAAATTTTTAACTTTATTACAGTTATGTGTACATAAATTGTTTGCTAGTAATAAAATCATTTATATTTGCAGTATTTACGAATCAGAAAATCCAAATGGCGATCTCAGTAAAGATTTTGCTAAATGGTTCTCGAAGTACGTTTTCGATCCAATAAACTGCGTCAATGACAAGGGTTTGCAACATCTTGCGCTTGGACCAAAAAGAAATGTTAAGACTTATCCAATATTCTTCGTCAATGGATTTAAATTCAACACCAAAGACCATGGTACTGACAGATTAACATATAACAGTGGTGTATTTGTCAAAGGTAGTGATGATCCCGAAGAGCATATAAAAGACTTTTATGGCGTGTTGACACAGATTTTAGAGTTGACATACTATGTACAACCCGTTGAAAAAGTTGTTCTATTCAAGTGCAACTGGTTCAGCAATGTTCCTGGTACTGGAATCAACGTGCATAAAGATTGCAAGCTTATAGAAATAAAGCACACATCGCATTACTATAAGTATGATCCTTTTGTATTGGAAAAGCAAGCATTACAAGTTTACTTTGCTCCGTATCCGTCCTTAAAAAGAGATAAAGCAGATTGGTCTGCTGTAATTAAAACAAAGGCAAGATTTACCTTTGAAGGAATTGCTATTCCAGACGATTCAGCGTATCAAACGGATGCAAATCAAAGCGATGAAATAATAATTGCTAATGATGTTAATTTAGAGTCTTTAAACGATGAATCAAATGAATTAATATAAGCTTTTGAGAGTACAGTGGACAACGATATAGAGTATGAGACCGAGACTGAATCAGAAAATGAAGAAGAATAATGTTATTTGCATTGCTATGTTGTGAACTTATATGATGTGCTATGTTGTGAACTTATATGATGTGCTATTTTGTGAACTTATCGCTATGTTGTAGTTGCATTTGACAATATATGTTGTATGAGTTTATTTGGTAATGGATGTGCATAATGATGTATGAGTTATTGTGATTTTCATAATTGTTTGTGTGATGGTCATAATTGTTCATACTTGCTTTATGTGATGTGAATTAACTTGTTTGTGACAGATATGCCTCCTAGACGCCGACCTACCCACAGTTCAGAGGCGGGTGCGAGCGGTACAGCACCGGATACACGTCCGGTCGTAGAGGTTGTACCCAAGTCCGCAGGGTAAGTTATTGATTTCGTAAATGCTTAGTATTCCAAAGTTATTAAATGCATGCTAATATCGTACTTTCCGCAGGGGGTTTGATATTATTTCAGGAGAGGTTGTTTTACGTGTGTCTAGACAAGCATATGTCGCTAGGTGGACAGAGGCGTGGCCTCACTGGGACGATATTCCTGTGCAGATTAGGAATGCCATCCTCGCGGAGGTTCTTGTAAGTATAAATTTATTTCTCATTTGCAAAATTATATGAAATATGTAATACAATTTGTTTGGTAATTTATAGTGTGTTGTACGGGTCCGGGAAGAAGATATGGATGTTTTCCTCACCGCATGGAACCAGAAGATGAGGAAAAATTATTCAGGCAATATATACAAGGCAAAAAGAGCGACAAAGAGGCCTCAGTGGATGAGCGAGGAGGTCTACGGCGATTTCCAGAAATTGTGGGCCACGGATGCTGCGAGGGTAATTAATTAAGCTTATTTTAAAATTTTATTTTGTATGTTAATCAATTAATTATATAATTAAATATACAGGAGCTTTCAAAGCGAAACCGAGAAAATAGGCTCAAAAATCCTGCTTTGCATCGGGCCGGGTCTAAGTCGTTCTCCCAGCATCGTCGCGAATTGGTACGAACGATAAATCACATATACAAATAGTTCTAAACTTTTAAAATCGTACTGACAAATATATATTTTATCATTTCAGATGTCGACTCTCCAGCGGGAGCCTACATTTGCTGAGGTATTTACACAGACTCATGCCGTCGAGCGGACAGATGCGGAGGGTAACATCTCATATACCTGGTCGGATCCTAAGTCCTGCGAAACGATGGTTAGCATTTGTAATATTTTGTATCTCACATTGTTATTTTGAATTGAGTATTTAATGTATTCCATAATTGTCCGCTATTGCAGGACAAATACAGGGCGGCCTTAAACGCTCGAGCGACGCAGTTGGGTCAAGAGCCAGACGTGGAGGAGTGCAATCGCATCTGGAACAGAATCATCGACCCTCCTACTAGGGGTAGACGCTACGGCTTCGGAAACATTGAGGTAAAGCGTTTATAGTATATAAAAAAACTTTTGACAATGGTTTCTAACTTTTTTAATATAATTACAGATAGCGGGGACTCAGGCCTCTTATACGAGGCGTCAGGATGAGGAGGAGATCCACATGCTTCGACAACAGGTTGCAGCCCTGGAAGATTTTCAGAAGAACAGGCTGGAGACCGTGTTGGATGCGCGGATTGCTGCATATCTTCAGCAGCATGGTGTGATGCCTCCGAGTCAGCCCGTGGAGGAGGACGATGAGGACGATGGGGACGAGGAGGACGGTGAGAGTGACGATGAGTAGGTTAGTACTTGTTTTTTCTTTGGACATGTTTTGTAAATACAACTTGTTGTTGGTGATGGACATGGTTTGTTTGTGGTATTTTGTGGAGACATGGTTTGTTTGGTTGATGGTATTGTTGACATGGTTTGTTGTGTTGAT
Organism: Allium sativum; assembly: GCA_030737875.1. Lineage (NCBI taxonomy): Eukaryota > Viridiplantae > Streptophyta > Magnoliopsida > Asparagales > Amaryllidaceae > Allium > Allium sativum. Next base: position 308,720,868 of record CM060919.1, read on the forward strand.
GGTTTTTTGCTAGTTTATCGTTTATATGTTTGTTTTTTGGGCGTTTTGATGGTATGAGGTGATTTATAGTGTTGATGAGGTGATTGAATGTGAATGTGAGTTGATGGAATGTCAAATTGAGTGTATATGAGTTGCATTTGAACTCCGTTTTGAGTTTGTGTGGTTTGTTGGCTTGTTAGCTGCTGAAATACAAAAAAAAGTTACAGTTTGGCGACGACTAGCGACGGCTAGTGAGGGTTTCCTGGTCACGTTGAGTGACGACTGGCGACGGCTAGTGAGGGTTTTTCACCCAGATTTGTCACGAATAGCGACGGCTTGCGACAATTTATTTGCTGGGCGTAGTGACGGTTAGCGACGGCTTGTTAGGGCTAAATGGTGACGGTTTTTGACGGTTTGTAACAGTTTGTTTGAATTATAACCGTTTGTCCACGTGGCAAATTTACCGTGGCCAGCCGTCGCAAATTTGATGTCCACAGCCGTCACCATGGCCGACGCTATATACTTGGCGTCCACATTATTTGTGACGGCTTATAGTGACGGCTAGCGACGGCCGTCGACGGTTTTTTGCCGTCGCTATTTGAGCCGTTTCTTGTAGTGAAAATGATACAAGTTGTATAGAGAAGTCCTTTATTTATAATACAAGAAATAAATGTAAATAGGTTTGAATAATGGACATGTGACCGTTGCTTTGTTATAATGGGAATCTGGCAGTTGTTTTTGCATTATTCTTTCTTTCCTCTATTATGTTTAGTGGCAATAGAATATCACAAGCACAATCATGGCTACGGCATTTCCCAAACAGAACAAGCACATGTTGCATTAATTAAAGTTAGCTCCCTACAGTTTAGAAATAAAACAAGATAATGATGCAACCCCATACATATAGTTCATTAAAACTAGCATCATGAAGGTCATTATTATTGCCACACGTGATTAACTCAATAATCAGCTGATTCGCCTAACCATTGTTCACTAAAATAATAAATCATCACACACATCTATAAGACTATAGCCATATCAATCAAATGTAAAGATAACAAAACAGAAACAAGCCTCCTTGGTCCTTAACAATTAGTTCAACTGCACTCCAGAATCATAAGTATCACCAGCCTTCCAATTTTCTGGAATATTATTAACTGACACCAACGAACTCTGATCATCACTATTCTCGTCACCATCATCTCCACTTAGCAGCATCCTTATAGACAATGTCCCGCTCGGAGGAGAAACGACTGCCCACACTGCTCCATGGCTTCTGCTCAACAATTTGCATGTCAAATTCTCCGTCTGCAAATCACATTTTTAAACAAGTTCTGAATCTTCATACGCATCAGTTGCCAATTATTTTTAAACAAAAATCAAAATATTTGCACGCCACATACCTCGCACACTTGGACCGCGGTTATGTCCTGGTTTCCTTGTTGAAACCATATCTGAAAGGCCAAGTAGTTAGGGAAATTGCTGCTTTCGTCTATCTTGAAAATGATATTTTTGTTCGGGTAGTTGCAAGAAACCCTAAAAAAACACATGATTGACGTCAGACATAGCTGCAGTGTTGTGTATGTGAATTCAAATTTTGGTTCACTAAAAGATATGGACATCTAGCTCAAATAGTTTGGTGCATTTTTGAACTTTTCTTGAATATTACCAAAATAATAGTAATGACAATGCATCAATCAGTATGGATAATAGTTGATCCTTATTTTATTAGAAGAAAACAGGTGCTTAGTATAATACAGAAATTACCTCTTGTATTCCAGTGCACAAAACTCATAAAACTATGTAGCTTGAAATTTTATGATTGTAATTGCTACTAAGAAACATGCATGTGCTTGGTCTTGTAGACTATTAATGCATTATTACCTCTTGTATTCAATGTCTACTACACCAAGAGCAATAAGAGATGCACCCGAATCAGCAGTCTGACCCATCTCTACAAAAGCTTTCTTGCTTAATATGAAATCAGTGTTGCCGCTTGCACCAGAATCAGTGATTATGATTATGACACCATTGTCTGAACATAAGTTTGCATTGGTGCATCTTACCTATATATGTGAGAAATATGCATATAACTCATGGCAATTTCACATGAAAACGTGCACTATGAATATTAGAGTATCAGATATATAATTATGTACTTGATAGCAGGCACCACAACCGACGCCATTTCTGTACAGATTGCTTGCGGCAGATACATCACCACCATTAAGAGTTGAACCAAACGATCCATACCCACATGCTCCAACTGTGTACATGATATTATATTTAGTTAATTTGTGTACATTTGCTAGTAGTAAAGATAATATTGCTAAGTATATGGCTAAAAACCTGAAGTCCCATTTTGTTCTGAATTAGGATAGTAGGCAACACTGGATTGAATGAAGCTGTCTGCAGCTGTAGCAAGTGAATGAAGGTGAATGAAACTGATGAAGAGCACTGCCAAATATTTAGAAGAGGCCATTGATTAGAAAATGAATAAGAGAGGAAACAAATGAAGTTGGTTATGATTTATGCAGGCTCTGGCACTGCTATTTATAAGGAACTCCAAGATAGCTTTAAACTATAGGGAAAGGTACTATCACACCAACTACTATAATACATAATCATATTGCCATGGTGGAAGACTCATCCATCTTTTAACACATTTAAAAAAATAACGGAACTGTTACAAAAGAATATTGGTTTGATCATCGGAAACAACTTTTGACCAAAAAAGTAATCTTACCTATTGAAAAGAACAACAATTACGTTATTCTTTTGATCAAGTTATTTTATAAACAGATGACCATATTTAAAAGCTAGCGTTCCTACCAGTAAAAATTAAAAAAGATTCCGGAAAGTATTTAATTAAGTTGGATCATGTCAAAAGGTAATATATATTTTCTTATCTTTTTTCTAAATTCACTGCCATCCTCAAGTCATTTTCATAATCCATGTAAAAACCCTTGAATTTTTCCGTCTTCAAAATCATTTGCCTTCTGACTTCATTCAATGTCCACCTTTCATTGTTAATTAACCAATTTGATTGAACGAAGGGTTATGATTGTACGTGACAGATCAAAAATGATATTTGGCTACAGAGGATTTTAGCTCATATAAAAACATCTGAATTGGGTACGTTTGGTGAGAACTGACATTGTGAATAATGGAAAAGAAAGTAATCCGACAAGCAGACAACAGTTAAATTTTGTGTTTTCCCACAACTAATCAATTTCAAATTAAGCTTCTTTACATGCCTATGTGACCTAGAAACATTTATCTAGTAGTCTAGTACCTAGCAAGATATCATAAGTCAGAGGTCAAAAGTCGAAAATAGTTGTGAGTAATAGACTAAGAAGGTTTATGTGCCTTTGCACCAGAAATCTAAAAAGTGTAAGTTGATTATTCTGAATTCTGAAAAATACCAGCACCTACGGGTTTCAGCACGAGTTTGTAGAAACATGAGATGCAAATCAACATTTTTTCTACCACTTACTCAATGGGGAACTTGTGAGGAAATAATGATTCAACTATAATCTTCTAATGCATGTAATTTTCAGTTCAAATCAGTTGGGTTTCCATCCATGTTTTCTGCGCCTGGGTAATAATTATATGTAGGCTTGCAAGTGCATCTCCAAGCTAATACTGTAAATTAGGTTTCAGTGACAAATATTTATTTACGGTGTTTTTTCCAGCCCACCTGTTTTAAAAAATAAGGGTTCAGACCACAGTATAAATACTGCGCCTTTACCCCTTATTTCGAGACCGGAAATAACATCTTTTTCGACTAAATTAGAGTTAAACTTTAACTTCAACCAAGAATTCAATTCGATCTGATTATATTCGTTTCGATTATAATCGTTTCAATTCGATTCGAGAACAATATTCATCTTCCAATTTGATTTTTGAACTTCGATCGATTATATTCGGTTATACTTCCAGGGGCGGATTTAGGGGGGTCTAGTGGGGTCACTGGACCCCACTAGACTTTTTATATTTTATTTTCCTTTCTAATATTTTGTAAACTATTGAAAAACTGATGTATAGTTTATAGTTCTCAGGTCATAGTTTGCAGCTTTATCTGTCAGTATGTATATTTCCATCATCAACTTCTATTTGAACATCGTGGGTTATAGCTTTTAGGTATTAATCAAGTAATATGATAAGCGTATGAAATAGAGTGGGGCATACAAAGTCAAAAAATGTCGAGCTTCCTTAAGTTTACCTATTTTTGGCCCCCACTGGGCTGTAGCGCTGGCTCCGCCACTGTATACTTCGATTGGGTAGAGAGTGAATTTCGATATCAAGTAATTCGATTATACCTACGATTATAAATTTCGATTTTGATTGCTTCAGATAATTTGATTTCTAATTATCATTTCGTTTTAGATTATCATTTCTAATTATCATTTCGATTATCATTTCGTTTTAGATTATCATTTCTAATTATCATTTCGATTATCATTTCGTTTTAGATTATCTTCGTTTTCAGCAGTTACACTATTTTGTTTGGTTCGTCCAGATTATTGTGGCCTGATTTGTCTTTTGAAAGATGAAATAGATTTGTCGGTTGAAAGATGAATATTTCAGATGATCACAGGTATGCGCAATAATCTTCTATTAATGTATTTTTCTATATATTTTTTTTTATCTTTTTTCGTCTTTTTTTACAGTCACGTTCCAAGTGTTCTGTATGTCATTGATTTTAACAAAAACAACTTTGATATTAGACTTTCTCTGGATTCTATCATTTCTAGTCTGCGAAATAAAATATGTGAAGTTTGGGATCATCTTACTCCGTTATGTTCTGATATCTTTTATGTTTGGGATTCAGTCATTTCTAATACACATATTACAATCAGATTAATTGTGTATTCGAGAATTGGGTGGATGAAACCGATGATAATAAAAGAGCTGGGGTGATCTACAGGTAGGAATTGAAACAAATTTTTTGATGTGTTCTTATTTTACATATGCAAGGACTTAAATTAAAAGTCCTTAAATTAAACAGTCAAAATTTTGATGATAAAAGTCCTTAAATTAACAGTCCTTGCATATGTAAAATAAGAATTTTGATGTGTTCTTTCTAGTATGCTAAAAAAACAACTTTGCAGAGAGTAAAGATATATATGCTAAAAAAACAACTTTGCAGAGAGTAAAGAATAAACTTACGATTTATAGATGTGATGGAGGTGGTTTAGATATGAAATTGTATAAACTGGTAAATATGCCTGGAAAGGTCGAAGGGGGGAAGAACTTGATTTATGTGAAAGGGATAAAACATGACATCCTATTTATTGAGAGGAGGAAGATGTTTGAGGGGATTTGGGGCATGATAATTATAGAAATGAATGATATTAAAAATATATACTACATATAGGAAGAAAAGTGGTCAAAGAATTAATGATAATTAATATATGTTACAATTATAATTGATGTACGCAGATTTAAAGGGATTGACTGCTTTTAGATAAAGTGATTAAAATATATACGCATAAAAAGAGAAATGGTTAAAAAATTAATGTACATTACAATTATAATTAAGGTACACAAATTTCAAGGGAATGACTGTTCTAAATAAAGTGATTAAAAATGGCGTATATGTATTATATAAAGTAAAGTAGGAAATAAAGTTTAAAAAAAGCCACATAAAGTAGAAAATAAGTAAACATATAAACATTTGGATTTCAAATATGAAAATATACTTAAGTAGAAACGGATTTGTGGAATTGATATATATATATATATATATATATATATATATATATATATATATATATATATCAGAAATCAATTATATAAATGAATGATATTAAAAATATATACTTATAAGAAAAGAAATGGTCAAAGAATTAATGATAATTAAAGTATGCGAATTTCAAGGGATTGACTGCTTCTAAATAAAGTGATTAAGAAGATGGCGTATACGTATTTTATAAAGTCAAGTAGGAAATAAAATTTTAAAAAAGCTATATAAAGCAGAAAATATGTAAACATATAAACATTTGGATTTCAAATTGGAAAATATAATTAAGTAGAAATGAATCTGCGGAATTGATATATGTGTCAGAAATTAATTATAGAAATAAATGATATGAAAAATATATACATATAAGAAGAGAAATGGTTCAAAGAATTAATGATAATTAACGTACGCGAATTTCAAGGGATTGACTGCTTCTAAATAAAGTGATTAAAAAATGGTGTATACGTATTATATAAAGTAAAGTAGGAAATAAAATTAAAAAAAGCTATATAAAGCAGAAAATAAGTAAACATATAAACATTTGGATTTCAAATTTGAAAATATAATTAAGTATTGCGGAATTGATATATGTATCATAATTTAATTATAGAAACGAATGATATTAAAAATATATACATAGAAGAAGAGAAATGGTCAAAGAATTAATGATAATTAATATACGTTACAATTCTAATTGATGTACGCAGATTATATGTATATATTACATTAAAATTATAATTAACGTTTGTATACTTATCTACGAGTGAGTTAAATGAATGATACAAATTAAGTAAAGGGCATTTTCGTCAGTTCAGGTGTATACCAAAAAAGCGTGACACCAAATCTATTCCAAAATTTCGTATAAAACAAAAATTCTTATAGGTAGGAATTGAAACAAAAATTGCGATGCAGAGATTTGATGATGTAGAGGTTTTTTCACAGGCTCGGCGGAGAGGTGGACATTGACGAAGGTAAAGATAAATAAATTAGAGGAAGAAAACTGTTTAGGTGTTGAAAGCCAAGGACCAAGTAGGGGAGTAGATGTATTCAAAAAGTGCGACACTTGAATTTCAAAATTACGAACAGAGCCTCTGAGCCATCGAAACCAAACTCAATTTTTATGATATAGTATAGATGTATTCAACAACTCATTTAACCTTTACTGAATTCAAAACCGAATTTATAATTTTTCATTAAAACCTGAAGTGTTAAATGTTCATTTTTCGTTTAAAAATGTAATCTTTACACTACAAGAAAATACTGATTTTGCAGCGGACGAATAGGTCGCAAATCCGTCGCTAAACATGTATTAGCGGTGGATTTGTGACGGATAACACTGGTCGGTAAATTTCACACGATATTCTAGTGACCATTTTGCGATGGGAGTTAACGTCAATTCTCCGACACTTTACCGTCGTTTGTCAATATATTTAAATTTAATTTTAAAAAATTTTACCGACATTTTACATACAGATATATATTTCTTTAATATATATTTTAAAAATATTCCATCGGAGATCCCTTGCTAAACAGCAAGGGACTAGAAACGGATAATTCCAACTTTTGCTACACCTTAGATATCTATCGGTAATTCGTCACAAATGCTAACATTTTAGCAAGGTTACTGGTGATAGTTGTTTTTATTTCCGTCGGCAATCACACGCAGATTTTCCAAACCCACTCGTATTCCCTTTTTACTCTGTTAGTAAATGTTACTACAATAAAATACTAATTTACAACTGACGGACGCCAATGTTAATTAAGATACTTAGTTAATATAAACTCAAAAATAACACCATTCATAATCAAATAACAACATAGAATATCCATTAACATACAACCACAATACATAGTTAAGTTGCTAAATTCAAAACATAATCAATGCTTTCGTAACAATTATGGAATAACAAAAGACAATGTATATTTCATAGTGAAATTATACAAATACCGGATACAAAAACAAGAATAGCACACAGGAGCACCAAAATTGACTCGCCAAAGAATGCAAACTGCCAACGGAGATGGTTCCCAACTTGGATTTATATGGATACAAGTAATATCAGATTACATGATATCAATTACCATTAAACATTTTTTACTTAAATAAGTGAAGTAACCAACTATTGTAAGTATCAACAAGTTTTGGGATATAGTAGTATTGAAACCTCGCTTGGCTTTTGGGGCGGAAGTCATGTTTTGGGATATAGTTGTAAATAGACATTGTATTATCTGTAAGACTGTGCACTCTACAATAGCAACATGTGTTCCACCTTTGCATTATTGCCTAATATGTCTTCAGTGCTTCATTCTTTTTTTCCCTTATATATGCTAAACACTCCAATTTACATGAGTTTAATTTGGATATTCATGGAGTATAAGTTAAAGAAGTACTTCTCATTTTTTTTAAATAAAAGTAAATAATATAATATAACAAAAGGGAGAATCCAGCCATTCTCCAACGGCTCACAACAACGGTTTCCGTAGAAAGCAGTAACCATGCACACATACATATGAATAATAGTAACAAAAAACCAGGAAAAACAAAAACCACTAGAACGGTTAATGGCCTCGCGCTACCAATGTAGAAGGCTAGACCCCGGAGGCCTAAGAAGACAGACATCACAGTCAAGGTTGGGTATGAACATCGCTGTAGGCTCCTCCATGTACCCATGAGTCGTCTCTGTGCACAGGATCCCAAAAATGGTGATAGCTAGAGCAGACCGCTAAAAGTAAAACAAATCTAGCTCCAAAAGCTCTGGCTATTCCTGCTTCAGGAGGACGTCGTATGAGAGAAAGGAATGCATCACACATCATCTCTCTATCCATGATCAGCAATCAATAGCACGTGCCCCATCCTAGGACCCGCTATAACACCCTAAAACTTTAAAGAACACTATAATGATAAACTAAGGAATACTTAATCAAATATTGAGAATTAAGTAAAACGGACTGTGCCATTGCATTCATCTTGGAATTCTGCTTAAGATAGACCCCAAGTTTGCATAAAACGGACATCGAATGAGAAAGATATTAAGGTTAGAAGTCTGTATACGCGTAAGAGAATTATATATATACAAAACCAATCAAAACATTCAAATTAATTCAAAAATCAGAGCCACGGGGTAGGATGGGAGTTCGTCCTGTTAGGTTCAACCCCACCCTAAGGGTGTCGACCCATGGGTCGACACCAAAACAGGGGTGTCGACACCCATGTCGACCCCCCCCCCCCCCGAGATCTGGGCATAATTCAGTTTCTGAAAGTGGACTCGTTTCTTGACAAGATTCGTTAATCCTAGGCTATAAATAGGACCTTAATCTCGTTGTTTTATTCATCTAAATCAATGGCGGCAACGAGGTGCTGCCCGGACTCAAAGTAAAATAGCATATTCTTCTTCAACAACAAGTTATAGGGATCTGTGCTTCTGCATTTTCAATCAATCTTCTGTTCTTTAGATCCAAACACAGTGATTTTACGTTGCTTTTAAATATAAACACCTAAAATGTAATCTCGACATGTTTATAAGTTTGGATCTAACCCTATGCCCATTAGAAACCTGAATCATAATAAATCTGTCATTACTTGTACACCTGATTTATTGATTAGTGTCTATATGCCTATTCATGAAATCCCTATTATGTTAGTTGCCTAATCATGTCACCTTATGCCTATTATGTTAGTTTGTCTAATCATATCACCTTATGCCTATTATGTTAGTTTGCCTAATTATGTCATATTATGCCTGTTTTATTTACTATGCCTATTCTTGTTCTCTTTTCTCCCTGTTTCCCTTTTTGTATTATAGCCAGGCTACCTACAAGCCTAGGCCTATCGCAGAAACACGCGAACGCACGAAATTGGGAATGATTAATTCGGGTTATGATTCATATTGTAAAACATGGTTGAGAATTTTAGGCATAATTTGTACCTTGAACCAAAACTTGGAATTTGGGGGCATAATCTATATCTTGATCTAAATATGGGGCATAACTTGTATCGTAGATCGGACGGGGATTTGGGGCATGATAAACATGAAAAATTGTTAGTAACGAAAATGCCTAGATTCATAGTAATTACAAACTGTAACCGCACTTAGACATGAGGTTAGATTACACTGTGGTAGAAGTCTGCCTGGAACCGCCCGACAAATGCAGCATCCACAAATGGTAAATCTAATGTGAGGGGTCTAAATGCGTAAACATACACGTGATGGCGTTAAGACATGAGGTTAAGTCCAACTTATGGAAGAAGTTTGCTCGGACCCAACCGACATATCCAGCATCCACAAGTGGTAGACTTAATGTGGGAGGTCTAACGCAGTGATAACCATACATGAATGAATGGTGATAAACTTGTAATACTTAACCTGATTGAATCCAAAAGGATTACCTAAACTAGTTAACTTAAGTAGTGGTTAAGTAAACTTGCTTGAATCAGTGGGAGGGTTAAGTTAATCTTGTTAAATATGTGGGGACGAGTTATACATATAAACCCGACAAACTTAACCTGTTATGGTTATGCAATCTTGTTAAACTGGTAGGCATAACCTATTGAAATCCTAGTAGTGGGGATGCAAGCCTAGGGGGAAGCTTGTATCATCTAGTTTGTGAGACCCGTTTCAGTCAGTAATCCTTCTTGGTATCAAACTGGGAACCCCGAACTAGGTCGGGGTCTGGGCACGCTTACTGAGCTGATTACAAGAGGTCACTTGAGTGTGGGTGTTGACGACATGTTCCAACCGAGTCATATGTGTGCATGCGTCCGCTTGTTAGGGAAGATAAGACGTTGTGACATCAGTTGATATGGTTGTGCACATCTTGTAAACAAAGGGTTTCGACTTTAGGAAGTGATACATCCTACTGTGGGGCCAGCACAGGGTATTTACGAGTAAGGGAGCCGATCGATTGGGGGTAGTAATTAGGGTACATCTAGTCTTGCTTATTGTGGAGCCCGTTATTGTCGTTGGGGGTTAACAACTGTCCATTCTATTGGGCTGCCTGTTATTGTATGGGGTAAAACATCTAACTAGAAGTACACCTACATCTACCATCTTGTACTTGTTGGAATCATCTTGTTCTTGTTATATTAGTATTGGTGCAGAGAAAAGTATTATAGAAGCGCAACACATGTTCTGTTCAGTTTATCCTGTTTACCATGTTATACCTGCCTTATGACACTGTTATCTCTCTCTCTCTCCAACTTATATGCCTATCATGATGCTTTTACTTATTTATATGCTAAAAGTAACTGGACTCGCTTGACTTTATGTCTGACCCATTTTGTTTCCTCTTATTTCTCTTCTGTTCCCCCTTAGGTTCTCTGGGTGGGAATACTCAAGCTTGATCAGGATTCTTCTTTCCTACTGCTTGGAGCTTCTTAGATGTACTATTTGATTTCATATCTTCTGTACTATGGCTATATTTTGGGAATTATGCTCTTTTTATGTATTATTGTACTATGATGATGATTTTTGTACAAGACCGAAATTTTATGTTTTTAGTATTCCAGACTTATTATGTAATTGGGTTTGAACCACGAAGCTTTTCTATTAAATAAATTTTTAATTCTATTGTTATTTTACATCTGTCCTGTAATGTTTTTGTTTCTGTTTATCTATAACGCATCACGAAAACTTAATGCATTCTGATAAATAGTGACATCAACGGACTTGGGGTGTCACATTTGGTATCAAAGCTGATGATTACCAGATCGGATAAACGATTTTGGAAATTGTTTCCAAAAAGGTTTTAAAAGAAATAATTTTCAAAAGAAAAGTCTGTTTTGAAAAACATATTCCCTAGAGCCATATGAAATATCTTTCGATTCTCTGTTTGAATCCCTTTTTCCTTTTCTTTTCATCATGTCTGGAACCTAATATTCCTGAGGGCATTACGATACCGGATTGGTTCCGTATGTATCTTGAGGCTACGACGCCTGCTAGAGGCCAAGCAGACTCCCCTCCGAGATGCAGCCGTCGTTCCTCCTCCTCCGCGTACTGTTCTCTAAGATATGCAAGGATTTCTGTACTATGGGTGGAAAGCCATTCCGAGGAACTGAGACTTTTGTAGAAGCAAGGAATTGGCTTAAAGAGACGGAGGATTATTGGAATTTTCGAAGTTGATGACCGTAGGAAGATTCAGTTGGTTGTTTGGCAGCTGAAAGACGAGGCCTCATTCTGGTGGGAAGTGATGCAAGAAGGGCGTCCAGTGGAGACTTAGGATGATTTCCGATAGAGATTCGAATTGAAGTTTCTTTCTCAAGCCGAGTAAAGAATGCAAAAGGAAAGGTTTCTGGCACTTAAGCAAGGAGCTATGTGTGTGAAAGAGTATGTTAATAAGTTTAACCAATTGGCAAGGTTTGGTTTCGAGCTAGTGAATACCCCGCACAAGAAAGCTTTGAGGTTTGTTAGGGGATTGAATGAACTCCTACATGGGTTGGCTATGTCTCATATTCTGATGGGAGCAACTTTTGAGAAACTCGTTGGTATGGCATTAATGCATGAGGAAGATAAGGGTGAAAAAAGAGAGGCTAAGGTTGAGGAAACACAAAACAAGAAAGTTTGGCCCAAGAAAGAACAACAAACAAAGAAGGGCGATAAGAATGGCAAAGCTTGAGATAAGAGGAAATGTCATCATTGTGGACGCGAGGGTCATGTGATCAAGGATTGCAAGAAAAGAAAGAACGCTTGTTTCCATTGTGGAGAAGTCAGACATCTTGTCAAAGACTGCCCGAAGAGGCAAGGATAGGGTCAAAGGGCAGGATCTTCTGGAGGGCAGGTGCATGCTCTTGTGGCTAGCGTGCTAGATAGAGGTAGGAAAGTTTCCGTTGAAGGTTTGATTTCTCTTTTAAATCATCTAGTTAGTACTCTTTTTGATTCTGGCGCTTCGCATTCTTTTATATTTGATTCTATGGTTGAGTCTCTACACCTTAGCACTAGTATGGTTTTGGATCCCGTTCTTGTCTCAAACCCCATTGGTGGTATGGCTCATTGTCTATGATTTGTCGAGGTTTGAGAATATCTGTGTTAGGCATAGAGTTTGAGTGTGACGCATACGTGCTTGGTTTCACGGGCTATGGTTTGATTCTAGGGATGGATTGGCTAGCCATGCATGGTGCCATTCTGGATTATGAGAGGAGGGTCGTTAGACTTTTGACTTGCCATGGGAGGACCCTCGAGATATCTAGTGACCCCAAAGGGTCTGTCATGCTTAGTTTCATAGAGTTGCTTGATGCATCTATCGATGACTTACGATCTGTCCTAGTAGTCTGTGAGTATCCTGATGTTTTTTAGGAGGTTTCGGGGCTTACCTTCGAGGTGTGAGATTGATTTTCGTATATACTTGGTGGGCAATGCAAAGCAAGTTGCATTGCCAGTGTGCCATATGGCTCCAAGAGAAAGGAGGGAGCTCAACAAGCAAGTAGGGGAACTACATGAGAAAGGGTTTATTAGGCAAAGCATATCTGAATGGGGTGCTCCAGTGGTATTCTCTACTAAGGGTCATGGTTCGCTTCGCTTATGTGTGGATTACAGAGAGTTGAATAAATTCACTAACAAGAATAGGCACCCACTCCCGAGGATAGATAATTTGTTTGACCAGCTTGTTGATGCATCTGTTTTCTCTCAGTTAGACTTGGCCATGGGGTTTCATCAGTTGAGGGTGGCCGAGGACAGTACAAACAAGACCTCTTTTTGAACTCCAGATGGTTTCTTCGAGTGGCTCGTTATGCCTTTTGGGTTGACGAATGCACCCGCCTATTTTGTTGATCTGATGAGTAGGGTGTTTCGGGAGATTCTAAATAAGTTTGTTGTGGTCTTTGTTGATAAAGTATTGATTTTCTCGAAGAGCAAGGAAGAGCATGCCCGACATTTAAGGGAGGTTTTGAAAACTCTCCATGCGCACCAGCTTAAGGAAAAATTCTCCAAATGTCGTTTTTGAAGAAAAGAAGTGAGATTAAAGGGACATTTTACCGTAAGGTCTTCCTTTCATGTGCTAATTAGTTTCTAGGACACGACCTTAAAATAATTATTTTCCAGGACAAAATTTTATTCGTCTACTTCTTCCTTCTATTTTTCTTCTCGTATGCATTCTCGACGCTAAAAAAACCCTTATCGATTTCAAATCCACTTTTTTCTTCATATTTATACTTTCAAAATCAAATCTTCTGCTAATAAACTTTTGAAACAAAATCAAAACTGCTGCTAATTCATCTTTCTCACCAAAATTAAAATCAAATTTGCTGCTAATGTACTTTCGAAACAAAATCAAAAAGTATTTATCTTTGTGAAAGCATTCGAGCCTCCTTAGAAATTTGACGCTGATGGTAACGTAAATGATGCTGCTACCAAAAAAAAATTGAAAGAACTTTTGTTTTCGCTCCAGACTTTTACCTATACACTTCAGAATAAATGATTATATTATTTGCTATCAAATATTATGAACCAGGTGAATACATATGTACGTACATACCTGGAAATATATATATATATATATATATATATGTATGTAATATTGATTAGGTATTATGAACCAAGTGAATACATATGTGCGTACAAACCTGGAAATGTTTATATATATACATATAAGTATTGGTTTTGTTTTTATAACCAATAGAAGGGCAATGTGTTTTTTCAAGGTTGTACGTATATAGGCCTTATAGGATTTTATGTTAAAAGTGTAAGTTATATGATTTCCTGAGAAAGAGAAAAAATTGTTTATCTTTTTTCTGTTAAAAGTATAAGTTATATGATTTCCTGAGAAAAAGATAAAATCGTTTATCTTTTATCTGTTAAAAATGGCGCCCTGAAGTGTGGAATTTATGAAATGAATAGTCCAGTAGTAATGAGGTTGATTAGATGGTATGCTTACATATGAAATGAATAGTCCAGTAGTAATAAGGTTGGTTAAATGGTATGCTTTTATCTATTTTGTAATATATATATATATATATGTGTGTGTGTGCGTGTGTGTGTGTGTGTGTAATATTGACTAGGTATTATGAACCAAGTGAAACATATGTGCATACAAACCTGGAAATGTTTATATATATACATATAAGTATTGGCTTTGTTTTTATAACCAATAGAAGGGAAATGTGTTTTTTCAAGGTTGTATATATATAGGCCTTAAAGGATTTTCTATTAAAAAGATATATATATGTGTGTGTGTATGTGTGTGTGTAGTATTGACTAGGTATTATGAACCAAGTGTATACATATGTGCATACAAACCTGGAAATGTTTATATCTATACATATAAGTATTGGTTTTGTTTTTATAACCAGTAGAAGGGAAATGTGTTTTTTCATGGTTGTATATATATAAGCCTTATAAGATTTTCTGTTAAAAGTATAAGTTATATGATTTCCTGAGAAAAAGATAAAATTGTTTATCTTTTTTCTGTTAAAAGTATAAGTTATATGATTTCCTGAGAAAAATATAAAATCGTTTATCTTTTTTCTGTTAAAAATGGCGCCCTGAAGTGTTTAATTAGCATAGAATTTATCAAATGAATAGTCCAGTATTAAAGAGGTTGTTTAGATGGTATGCTTACATATGAAATGAATGGTCCAGTAGTAATGAGGTTGGTTAAATGGTATGCTTATATCTATTTGGTCTTATATATATGTATATATATGTGTGTGTGTGATATTGACTAGGTATTATGAACCAAGTGAATACATATGTGCGTATAAACCTGGAAATGTTTATATATATACATATAAGTATTGGTTCTGTTTTGTTAACCAATAGAAGGGCAATGTGTTTTTTCAAGGTTGTATATATATAGGCCATATAGGATTTTTTGTTAAAAATTATAAAATTAAATGGTTTTCTAAAAAAAGATAAAACCATATCTTTTTTCTAGTTAAAAGTATAAGTTATATGATCTCCTGAGAAAAATATAAAATTGTTTATCTTTTTTTTTGCTAAAAGTATAAGTTATATGATTTCCTGAGAAAAAGATAAAATCTTTATCTTTTTCTGTTAAAAATGGCGCCCTGAAGTGTTTAATTAGCATGGAATTTATGAAATGAATAGTCCAGTAGTATTGAGGTTGGTTAGAAGGTATGCTTACATATGAAATGAATAGTCCAGTAGTAATGAGGTTGGTTAAATGGATATTGACTAGGTTTTATGAATTAAGTGAATATATATGTGGGTACAAACCTGGAAATGTTTATATGTATATATAAGTATTGGTTTTGTTTTTATAACCAATAAAAGGGCAATGTGTTTTTTCAAGGTTGTATATATATGGGCCGAATAGGATTTTATGTTAAAAAGCAAAAAATTAAATGATTTTCCAAGAAAAGGATAAAAACATATCTTTTTTCTGCTAAAAGTATAAGTTATATGATTTCCTGAGAAAAAGATAAAATCATTTATCTTTTTTCTGTTAAAAGTACAAGTTATATGATTTCCTGAGAAAGTATAAAATTGTTCATTCTCTGTTATCTGAATAACACCATCAACCATTAGAAATTCATTATCAAATTCATTATTAAAGTTTCAACATCAGCCATTACAAAATCATCAGTAAGAACAACAGAACACCTGTCAATAAGGTTTCATCGTCAGTTATGTTACTGACTTACATCCATGCATAGGAACATAACATCTCACTACATCAAACTCCACAAAAACCAAAAAAAAAATCTAATAGAAAAACGATTCATGAGATACACTACAAATATGCATCATCAGGCGAATGTTTAGATCCAATATACGCGACAAAATAAATCATTTGGCAATAACAGGACAGAAAATTGATTCTTCAAATAGGAATAATCGAATCATGAGATACAAAGAAAATCAACTAATTCTGGTGAATGTTTACTGGATTCGTTTGAAGCACGATATGTTTTTGAAAATCTTATGTTTAATTGTTCAACGAAGATCGATTTTACAACTTGAGAAAGGAAATGCTTTATGAAATAAAGAGCGCACTAATTTTTGTCCTTAAAACTATTTCCGACAATGTCGTGTCCTGTAAAAAAATTAGACCCCAATGGTAAGCCCTTAACACAAATTTCCACTTTCTAGGGCTTGTAGTCTCTAAAGATAGGATAGCAGTAGATCTCGCAAAGGTAGTTGCAGTTCAAGATTGGCAGATCCCAAAGAATGCAACAGAGGTGAGGTGTTTCCTTGGTTTAGCGGGCTATTACAGGAAGTTCACTAAGGACTTCGCAAAGATATCAGCCCCACTCACCAGACTGATGAAGAAGAACCTGACATTTTCTTGGGATATAGATTGTGACGATGCTTTTCAGCGATTGAAGAGGGCTCTGACAACTGCCCTAGTCTTGACCTTGCCCGATGGGAACAAATTGTTCACAGTATACACTGATGCATGTAGTACAGGGCTTAGTGCAGTTCCGATGCAAGAAGGATGGGTAGTATGTTATGGAGGTAGACATCTAAGAGTTCATGAAAAGAACTACCCTACCCATGACTTAGAGTTAGCTTCCATAGTATTCGCACTTAAGACTTGACGCCATTGAGAGAAGTTCGAATCGTACACTAATCATAAATCTCTCTAGTACTTGTTCTCGCAGAAGGATCTTAATTTTAGGCAACAAAGATGGATGGAGTTCCTAGCATCCTATGATTTTGAGATTTCTTATACCCCTGACAAGGGTAACGTGGTGGCAGACGCATTGATTAGGTAGAGGATGACTTTGAGTCCTCTGTTTGTGGAGAGGAAAAGCTTGGAGTATATATCGACTTTTGATTTTAGACCTTCCAACGAGTTTACACCGGGTTTATTGGCATCAATGCAGGTGTGACCTACTCTGTTGGACCAGATAGGGACTTCGCGGCGTGAGGACCCACAGCTGGCAGATATCTTGGATAGGCTCAGTAGAGGGGAGACTTCTAGTCAACTCAGTAGATATTCCATGGATGATAGAGGGTGGTTGCGATGAGATGGAAGGCTTTGTGTTCTCCAAGTTGGGAGTTTGTTGAAGACAGTCCTTTAGGAAGCTCGTCATTATAAGATGACTATTCATCCATGCGGTGATAAGATGTATAGAGATATGAAGAGGGTTTTCTTTTGGGCTGGGATGAAGAAAGATGTGGCGGAGTTTGTTTCTCGATGTTTGATTTTTTAGCAAGTTCAAGGCTGAGCAAAGGAAGCCTGGTGGTTTTCTTCATCCTTTGGAAGTCCCAAAGTGGAAGTGGGAGAGTGTCACTATGGATTTCATTGATGGTTTGCCTAGATCAAGGAAAGGCGACACCACTATTTGGTTTGTAGCTGATAAACTTACTAAAAGCGCTCATTTCATCCCTGTTAAGAGTAAGAGGACAAAAACATGATTGACATCAGTTTATCTTCATGAGATAATCCATCTGCATGGAGTACCTTTCAGTATCGTGAGTGATCGTGACCCCATATTTACCAGTGAGTTTTGGAGGAGCTTGCAAGAAGCATTAGGTACACAGTTGTGTTTGAGCACCGCTTATCACCTACAGACTGATGGACAGACAGAAAGTGTGAATAGAGTTCTTAATGATCTTTTAAGGCTGTGTTTCCTAGACTTTGGAGGGACTTGGGAAGAACATCTTCCTTTAGTAGAGTTCGCCTACAATAGCAGTTATCAAGCTAGCATTAGCATGGCACCCTTCAAAGCATTATACGGATGACCCTGTAGATCACCAACTTGTTGGTGGAAATCTACAGAAAGACTACTACTTGGACCAAATATGGTTAGAGAGACTTCAGAAAAGATTGAGCTTATCCGCAGGAGAATGAAGACAACTTAGGACAGGTAGAAGTCCTATGCAGATAGGAGAAGGATTGACATTGAGTTTGAGGTAGGAGACATGGTTTTCATCAAGGTATCACCTTTGAGGAATGTAGTTCGTTTTGGATCTGTAGGGAAATTAGCACCAAGGTTTATAGGATCATTTCCCATAACAGAAAGGATTGGCCAAATGGCCTATGGAGTAAAGCTACCAGAGAGACTGTCCAACATTCATGATTTTTTCCACGTTTCTCATTTACGAAAGTGCTTGCATGATACCGCAAAAGTAGTTGAGCCGAATATGCATGAGGAAGTAGGGGTGGAACGGGAGGCGATAGTTAGACGAGTTCCTACCCGTATTCTTGGATCAGAAGTTAATAAGCTATGCAACCGAGAGGTCAAGTTGATGAAAGTTCAGTGGGGAGATAACCAAGAGGATGCAACTTGGGAGACTGAAGATAAGATTCGCACTTCGTACCCTTTTATTTTCAAGGGCATGTTTTTAACTTTATTTCCAAAACTTTTATTCATGCTTTTTTCTATCGTTCAAGTATATCCTATCGATTGAATCTTCGACCTTTAGGTAGGGAACCCATGGATGTAAACATGTGTTTGAGACATGTTATGTTTGATGGATGCAACTGGATGCAAGTGTTTGCTAGTGGTTTCCTGTAGATGCATATACACATACATTAGGCACTAGATCGGCTCAATCACTCTCATACTGCATATGGATGCATGTGCATATTTTTCTTTTTTTAATGGATGAAAGTGGGTGTATCATCATTTGGATGTTGCATTTGGATGAATGATTGCGCACACATATAGAACTTACATGTTATAATAGGACTATTTGCATACATATTCGATTCATGGCACTAACATACATTGCATTAAGGAGGTCAACTGAATCAGTAGACCGCCTGATCTTTCGCATTAGTATAAGGACATATACACACACCTTTGCATATGTTCATATAAGCATTAGAAATCTTTTAAGGACAATGGATGCCTGTGATTGGTAGATAAGTAGACAAACGATGGATGTTTGGATATACATTCTTCTTAACTTGGAGATTTCGGGGACGAAATCCTCTAAGTAGGGTAGAATGCAACACCCCAAATTTTTTAAGAATGCTATAATGATAAACTAAGGAATACTTAATCAAATATTGAGAATTAAGTAAAAAGGACTGCGCCATTTCGTTCATTTCGGAATTGTGCTTAAGATAGACCCCAAGGTTGCGTAAAACAGACATCATATGAGAATGATATTAAGGTTAGAAGTTTGTATACGCATAAGAGAATTATATAACATAAAAAAACCAATCAAAACTTTCAAATTAATTCAAAAATCAGAGACGCGGGGTAGGGCGGGAGTTTGGCCCGTTAGGGGTCAACCACACCCTAAGGGTGTCGACCAATGGGTCGACACCAACACATGGGTGTCGACACCCATGTTGGCCCCCCCGAGATATGGGCAGAATTCAGTTTCTGAACGTGGGGTCATTTCTAGACTAGATTAGTTGACCCTATGCTATAAATAGGACCTTAATCCCATTGTTTTTTCATCTAAATCAATGCGACAACGAGGTGCTGCCCCGACTCAGAGTAAAATATCCTATTCAACTTCAACAACAAGTTATACTGATCTGTGCTTCTGCATTTTCAATCAATCTTCTGTTATTTAGATCAAATCATAGTCAGTTTACATTTCTTTTAGATATAAACACCTAAAATGTAATCACGGCATGTTTATAAGTTTGGATCTAAGCATATGCCTATTAGAAACCTGAATTATAATAGATCTTCCATTACTTGTACACTTGATCTATTGATTAGTGTCTATATGCCTATTCATGATATCCCTATTATGTTAGTTGCCTAATCATGTCTCCTTATGCCTAATATGTTAGTTTGTCTAATCATGTCACCTTATGCCTATTATGTTAGTTTGCCTAATTATGTCATCTTATGCCTATTTTATTTACTATGCCTATTCTTTTTCTCTTCTCTCCCTCTTTCTATTTTTGTTTTGTAGCCAAGCTACCTTCGAGCCTAGGCCTATTGCTGCAACACACGAATGCACGAAATTGGGAATGATTAATCCAAAGCATGATTCATATTGTGAAACATGATTGAGAATTTTAGGCATAATTTGTACCTTGAACTTAAACTTGGGATTTGGGGGGTATAATCTATATCTTGATCTGAATCTGGGGCATAACTTGTATCGTAGATCGAACGGGGATTTGGGGCATGATAAACATGAAAAATTGTTAGTAATGAAAATGCCTAGATTCACAGTAATTACAAACTGTAACCGCACTTAGACACGAGGTTAGATTACACTGTGGTAGAAGTCTGCTCGGAACCGCCCAGCAAATGCAGCGTCCACAAGTGGTAAATCTAATTTGAGGGGTCTAAATGCGTAAACATACACATGATGGCGCTAAGACACGAGGTTAAGTCTGACTTGTGGAAGAAGTCTGCTCAGACCCAACCGACATATCCAACATCCACAAGTGGCAGACTTAATGTAGGAGGTCTAGTGTAGTAATAACCATACATGAATGAATGGTGATAAACTTGTAATACTTAACCTGATTGAATCCAAAAGGATTACCTAAATCAGTTAACTTAAGTAGCGGTTCAGTAAACTTGCTTGAATCAGTGGGAGGGTTAAGTTAATCTTGTTAAATATGTGGGGACGAGTTATACATATAAGCCCGACAAACTTAACCTGTTAGGGTTACGCAATCTTGTTAAACTGGTTGGCAAACTTGTTCAAATCCTAGTAGTGGGGATGCAAGCTTAGGGGGAAGCTTGTATCATCTAGTTTGTGGGACCCGTTTCAGTCAATATCCAATCTTGGTATCAAACGAGGAACCCCAAACTAGGTCGAGGTCTGGGCACGCTTACAGAGGTGATTATAAGAGGTCACTTAGTGAGGGTGTTGACGGCGCATTCCAACGGAGTCATGCGCGTGCATGGGTCCGCTTTCTAGGGAAGATAAGACACTATGACATCAGTGGATATGGTTGTGAACATCTTATAAACAAAGGGTTGCCACATTAGGAAGTGATACATCCTACTATAGGGACAACACAAGGTATCTACGAGTAAGGGAACCGATCGATTGGGGGTAGTAATTAGGGTACACCTAGTCTTGCTTGTTTAGGAGCCTAATATTGTCATTGGGGGTTAACACCTATCAGTTCTATTGGGCTGCCTGTTATTGTATGGGGTAAAACCTCTCGCTAGAAGTTCATGTAACAACCCGGAAAATCAGAACCAATTTAAAATTTTTAATTTGGCTATTTTAAAGGATTTTGAAAATTTAAAATAAATTATTTTAAATAATAACGACCAAAAAATCTATTTGGATCGAAGTTATAGCGAATATATTTATTTTAATTATAAAACAAGGCCTGAAAAGGCGCGACAGTTTGAAAATTTGAATTCGAACTTTGACTGACTGTACAGGATGCAAAATAAAACGGATTTTAGTGAAACCAAAAATATTTAAATCAGTTTATGAATATCTTTCTAACGATTCTAAAAAATCAAAGTTTCTTTGCAGGAATCAAAAGTTATGGCCAAATTAATTTTCAGAAAGGTTGCTATGGAGTTTATATAGCCCTTGAAAATAGACATTTTGCAAACGACCGCCGTTTTCGACAACACCACTTTTGTTGGATCCGAGATGTCGAATTATTGCTAGGTTTCAAATTTCATAATTTCTGAAATCAATATGTGAGCATGGCAGAGGAAAATGTGTTTGGTAGATTTCAGTCAATTTGGATCGACCAGAAAATGGTCATTTTTCAAACGGTCTCCATATTCGACGAAATCAGTTTTCTTGGGACCGTATCATCCAAATATAGCTAGATTTATTTTTCTGGAATTTTTGGGATCAGTATGTGGCCCCGGCAAATTGAAATGTACGTTCAAATCCATATTTGAATGTTTTATATTTTAATTTGAAGAAAAACTGACTGAAACAGTCGAATAGGCTTACGAAACATATTCCATTGTGTTCGGAATGGGCGTATTTAGCTAGGGGCGATAGTCATTGGGTTTTAATTGGAGTTTATTTGGGAAAACATATATTTTTGAACTTATATAATTATGGACCAATTAGAAAAATTCATTCATAAACTAAAAAAAAATAAAGAAAACGACTTTATCTCTTCCCGCTCTAGATCTCGACGACAGGAACCCTCTACCACCTTCTCTCCTCTTTTCTGGCGAATCCATGCAGTAAAAACCCTATCTCTAGTTGAACTTTTTGTAGAGCTCGCCTCCCTCTTCAAATTAGTACCAACCACTCCTCTCATCGCGTGTACAGGGAGAATCGACGCCCCAAACTTCACCACTTTCATCCACCGTCGTGCCCTCCCTGGTGGATCGAACTGGGCGCCTCCACCATGTGTAGGAGCGCGACTCCAAGCTCAACGACGCTGCACAAGCTGATCGACCTCTCGTTCAATAGTTTACACGAAAATCAAAAACCTAGTTTTGAACCTCGTTGGCAGGTAACAGCTGTTTTATTTTGAAAAGAAAATAACACTTTAAAAGCGCTATGGATTTTGATTTCACGATAAAAATCATATCTTTTTGCTATTTTGTCGAAATCCAGTGAAACAAGAGACACCGGGACCGAGTGGACTTCTTCTACATTCTAGAAGAGACCGGAGAATTTTTGGATCTTCCTCCAATTTTTGAAGAAGTGGAACCCAATGTGAGATTTCTAAATTATAAACGATATGGAATGGCGATGTATAAATTATATAATCGATGTATAAGTTATATAAGCGTTGTACCCCTCATGTATAAGCGTTGTATAAATTATATGTGCGATGTATAAGTTATATATGTGTTGTAAAAATTATATGTGTGTTGAATGGAGTTGAAATGAAATGGAAATATATTTATATACGTATATATATTTATATACGTATATATATATATACTCCCCTCGTCCACAGACCATAGACGATATATATTGGTTGTGATTGTTTGAATTTTGGTTGACGTGAAATTTGGTTGATAGATGCGAATGGTTGATAATGATTGTTTGTGGTTGAAACAAAATTGGAATTATTTATGGAAAAATCCATTGTGATATGAAAATGATCGAAATGTTTAGATTATAAGGATAAGCCTCTTTGGGAACGCTGCGAGGCGTAAGGTAGTGCGAGGAACCATACTCAGGACGGTGCCAGTTTTAAACCCCCTGCCTTTATGCTACCGAAATTTTCTGAAATATTCATATGTTTGATTTATATTCATGTATTAAAACATATTGATGTGTTGGAAAATATTCATGTTTGAAATAAATTGTTTTAACAATAAAAATCACATTTTTATAATATATATGAATCACTAAAAACAATCATGTTTGAAATAAATTGTTTTAATAATAAAAATCACATTTTTATAATATATATGAAAAGTTAAAAATAGACATGTGTTGAAATAAATATTTGTTGGGTAAAAATACTATTTTTATCAAATATAGGAAATGAAAATAGTTTGGAAATCGAAGAATGGAATATATTTATATATATATATATATATAATTAAAATAAAACGAATAACGAAGCTGCAGTTCGTATTTTTAAATCGTGATTTTAAACGATTATTGCGGGAGATCCGACCGTCGGATTTTCCCGAAACCGAAACCGTTGGCTCCATTTTGAAAATATCTTTCCAACGATACCAAATTTGTAAAGATCCAACGGTTAGATTGTGTGAAATGTTTAATTCAAATCTGAATAAAAACAGCGCCAGAATGAATTATATTTATATATATAAATATAATTAAAATAAAACGAATGACGACGCTGCAGTTCGTATTTTGAAATCGTAACTTTAAACGATTGTACTGGGAGATCCGACTGTCGGATTTTCCTAAAACTGGAACTGTTGGATCCATTTTGAAAAGATCTTTCCAATGGTATAAAATTTGTAAAGACCTAGCGGTTAGATTTTCAGATATGTGTAAATCATATCTGAAGAAAAATAGCGCCATGACCGCGTTATGGCCTGAAGCGTCGGTTGAATAAATTGGCTATATTTAAATAAATAGAAAAAATAGTGATAAATCGTTATAAAATATTGTAAATGATATGGAATGGAAATAAACCGAATTTACCCGGTTTATTGGATATTTGATGGTTGAATGTGTTTGACGTGAAAATTACACACCCCGGTATTAGCCAGAAACGGGAGAGGACATCAGGGAGGACATGCGTTTCTTTCTAGCTTGGAGTGGTGTTTTGGGTTTTACACGCCCGGGCATTTTACTTATGTGTATGATGGATAGAGAGGCACCTCGGTTATTTCGGTCTCTTCGGAGCTGATATTTTGGTCGGGATATGACCAATTTACGCCCCCATAGTGCGGGGAAACGCAGTGTTCAGGCATTTTAATCCACTCCATGTGGACCGGCCCTGAAGTTCCAAGGCTTTCCTGCGCGCTTCCTGAGTGGTGGGCTAGAGGTCTCAAAGCGGTAAGGACGATCCCTTGCCTTGGTTCATAACGGAAATCCAATTTCCAAATACGACACCGTGCGGTTTTGATTGTAAACTTATATATGGCGACATAATATATGGTATCCATGTTGTCTATGATTGATACTTATGACTGAAATTGTTTTTGAAACATATAAACACTAGTAATAATATCAAATGCTTTTGTTTTATTCCTACTAAGCATATTTTGGCCATTATAAGGTAAAACTCTATCCTTCGGTTTGCGTTGCATTGTGTGATGGGAACTGAGTCTTATAATGGCTTCATTTTTGTGAAAAGCATTGCGATGTTTAAATGATTTACTTGTTTTTGAGCACCGGCAATCCAATGGAGTAAACCCGTTCCGCGTTAGTGGCGCAGTCCTGGGATTTGCCTTATTATAATGTAAGTTAGGTAGATTTCTCATACCAGTCCCATGACTGACTCGTAGTTTGTTTCACTTGCAAACTCGGGTGTCCTATTTTGTACACGGGAAGCCTTGTATTCAGGTTTTAGCAGGCTCTCTCTGGATAGCTATGGAGCTGAAGATGGATTCTATCACTTCTTTCTTTTTATGTTGTTCAGCTCCTGTTGTACATATTATGTTTTGATTCCGCTGTAGACAGTTTATGTAAAGCTGAAACTGTATTTTGTACTAAGTATGATCTTGTTATACTGTGTGACTCTGATGATTATGTTCATCCAGTGTATTCTATTGTACATTTTCTGGTGTATTTATATATTTCTGTTCTGCTGCTATCTGTTTATGTGTTATAATCCAAAGATTACCCTTGCCACCTTGGAACGGGGGTTTGGGGTCGTCACAACGTGGTATCAGATCTTTGGTTAAGCTTAGCTCTGGAATATAACATATTAACGAACTCGTCAGAAATAGAATCAGAAGTATTCTATGACGAATTACTCATTTCAGATAGGATCAGTAATATCCTATAATGAGTGTAGCAAAATGAAATACACCCTTATAGACACATTTACATTCAAGTATATGTCTCAATGCTTTAAAAATACATTTTCTGTTGGCCTAACACTTTGTCTGCTATTTGCAGACATTGAAAAATGAATGGCAGAAGTAGAAGAGGTAGGTCAGAACCGGATATTGAGGCTCTATTAAACAAGTATCGAAATCTGGGTGGAGTACCGTTCCCGGGCAATGAATCCATTATTCAAACACAAGAATGGATGTGCTCTGTCGAGAAAATCTTTGAAGGTTCAAAGTTGAGAGATGATCAGAAAAGATTACTGGCATCTTGGGCACTCAAAGACGAAGCTTTAATCTAGTGGGGAACTGTCGTTAAAGATAATCCAGAAGGTAATATTACCTGGGATAGATTTAAAGAAATTTTCAATGAAATATTTATTCCTCTAGAAGAAACTGAGCGGTTATGTGATGAATTCTATTATCTGATACAAGGAGATATGACCATTTCGGAATATCATAAGAAATTCGATGAACTTTCTCGTTTTTTCCTGCATCTAATTCAAGATCCTAAGAGGGCAAATCCGAGGTTTACTAACGGGCTTCAAAGAAAGTACCAAAGTAGTGTAACTGCACATGTGCAATAGCCTTTTTCTAAAATGATATACATGGCTTACCAGTATGAAGATCTGGATAAGAAAGGTCTTTTGAGAAACGAAGAGGAATGTAGTTTTAGTAACAAAAGGAAATTCGAAACTGATAGCCCAGAGACAAGTATGCAGCCTGAGGCAAGTACGACGTCTGGGGTTAGAAAGAAGCCTAAATTCAATAGAAAAAAGGTTAAATTTGAGGATGGGCCAGTAACAACTGCCACCTGCTCAAGCTGCAATAGGCAAGGACACTTGGCGATAAGTTGCAAATCCTGGAACAAACGAGAGAAGGATAAATTTAAATCCAAGAACAAGTTTCAAGAGAATAGAAAATGCAATCTTTGCCATCAGACTGGTCATATAAAGCGAGACTGCCGGCTTTTGAAAGCGACCGAAAAGGTACATGTAAATGAAGTGGCAGAAGTCTCGGCACCCTCAGCTAGTCAGGGATGGCCAGATGTTTTAGAAGGCATGCTTATTGTCAAAAACAATCCAGTTAAAGTACTGTTTGATACAAGCGCGTCGCGAAGCTTTATTGCAAGTAATGCGGTTAAGAAACTAGATTTGAATTTGAAAAAGCTCAAAGCACCCATGACTGTCCATAATCCAGTTTGGGGTTCGGTCGATCATAGATGGATTTGTGGGTGCCTGTTTCTTTTTTCTGTTATCAGTTCCCTACTATCTCTATCATCATGAATTTCACATAATTTGATCTTATTCTGGGATTGGATTGGTTAACCAAATATGAAGCTAAGGTTAAATGCGCCGACAGAGTCGTAAGGGCGAAGATTAAATCAGGGAATTATATAATCATCCCATGCGAAGGTCCGAATTCTGATAGAAAAGACTTTTGGTCCGCTCTTGATGTTTCTTTTGCTCAAATAGAAAATATTCCTGTCGTTACGGAGAATATTCTGGTCGACGTAGAAAATATCCATGTTGTCAAGAACTATGCGGATGTGTTCGAAGAAGTTGTTAGCTTACCTCCGCGTAGGGAAATTGATTTCAAAATTGCTTTAATTCCGAATGCAAGGCCAGTAGTTCACGGTATTCGAAGAATGACCTTGAAGGAAAAAGAAGAATTAGACAATCAGACTCGACAGCTTGTATGGAAGGGTTTTATCAGGACTAGTTTCTCTGATTGGGGAGCGGCAATGGTGTTTGTACCAAAGTCAGACGGTACTCTCAGACTATGTGTGGATTATCGTGACTTGAATAAGCAGACATTAAAGAATAAATATCCATTGCCGCGAATTAATGATTTATTGGATCGATTGAATGGCGCGTAAGTATTTTCACGAATGGACCTAGCTACTGGTTTTCATCAACTTCGTACTGCCAAAGAATGTGTTCCTTTGACAACATTCAGAGGTCCAGATTTATTCTATGAGTGGTTAGTAATGCCGTTCGGCTTATGTAACGCTCCAACTTATTTTGTCGATCTAATGAACCGGGTATTCAAAGAAGTATTGAATAAATTTGTACCGGTCTTCATTGATGATATTCTAATCTTCTCTAAGTCAGAGAGCGAGCATGAAAAACATTTGGAACAAGTGTTAGAGATTCTGAGAAAGAATGTTTTAAAAGCAAAATTTTCCAAATGTATATTCTGGCAAGAAGAAGTCAAGTTTCTTGGCCACGTTGTATCAAAAGAAGGAATTTCTGTGGATCCCAGTAAAATCACTACAATTCAGGATTGGAAGCAGCCAACTACACCCACAGAGGTTCGAAGTTTTCTAGGATTAGCTAGTTATTATCGGAAGTTCATTAAGGATTTTTCGAAGATATCTAGTTCGTTAAAGAAGCTTACTAAGAAACATTCAAGGTTCAATTGGACTTCGGAATGCGAGACAGCTTTCCAAGAGCTAAAGTTAAGATTGACTACTGCTCCAGTGTTAACAATTATTGATGGCAATCTGGACTTGAAAGTCTGGACAAATGCTTCTAAAGAAAGCCTTGGTGCAGTATTAATGCAAAGAGGCCAAGTAGTAGCTTATGCTAGCCGTTAATTGAAGCCGCATGAGAAGAATTATGCAACTTATGATCTTGAATTATTAGCCATCATGTTCGCTATGAAAATCTGGAGACATTATCTATTGGGTGTGAGATTTGAATTTTTTACTGATCATCAATCATTGAAGTATTTGTTCACCTAGAAAGATTTGAATATGAAACAGCAGCATTGGCTAGAATTTCTTGCAGCATATGATCTAGATATTTTGTATACTCCGGGGAAAGCCAATGTATGGCTGATGCGCTCAGCAGAAAGAATGTAATCATCGCCAATCATATAATCACGCCTTCGTTGATTGATAACATATCTACTCTCCAGAAGGATGACCACTTCATTCAGAAGATCACGGAGAGAATTCAGAAAGGCGAGCCCTCGAGTTTTCAGATCGATAATGATGGGATTCTGAGGTTAAAGGGCCGAATTTGTGTTCCAAACATATCTGAGCTCCGAAGAGAAGTATTGGATGAATGTCACAAATCCAAATTGAGTATCCATCCAGGAGTAAGCAAAATGTATAATGATATCAAACGTACTTTCTAGTGGAGATAAATGAAAAGATACATTTCCTTGTACGTTAGCCGGTGTACTACTTGTCAAGAGCGATCAACAGAAACTCGCCGGATTGTTACAACCGTTGGAAATTCCAGGTTGGAAGTGGGAACATATTTCTATGGATTTCATAGATGGTTTTCCCAGAACCCGGAGAGGAAACGACAGTATTTGGGTGATCGTATGTAACGGCCCGGGTTTCGCCCGATTTAATAAAAATGTTACTTTTGTCTAATCTTTCAATGTAAACAAAAATGTCATTTTTGTCTTCATTCTTTTAAAGTAAACAAAATGCTATTTTTTCTTTAATTCTTTTTAATGATCAAAATGTAATCTTTCTTCTTAATGAACAAAAATGTATTTTTGTTTAAACTCTTTTTAATGTATAAAATCTACATTTCCAATTCATTCTCTTTTAAGGTGACAAAATGAATGTTTTCTAATTCATTTCTCTAAAGTGACAAAAATGAATGAATTTACTTCATTCCTTTCAAACTGACAAAATGAATGAATTCTTTCTATAATCCTATTTTCACAAAAATGTGATTTCACAAAAATATGTACTTTTAGTAACGTAAAAAATATGTACTTTTAATACGAACCAAAAATACGTTCTTTTAATATGAACAAAAATATCTTCTTTTTATAACGTACAAAAATGATACTTATGTTATAACAAAAATGATACTTATGTTTGAAATAAAACGACGCTTAAAATTTGCTCTTTTTATTTTGAAACAAAACGACATTAAAATTTCATCTTTTTATTATAAACAACACGACATAAAAAAATGTCATCTTTTTATTTATAACAACACGATGCTAAAAATCAAATCTTTTCATTTTAACAAAATGATGTTAAAAACCCAATCTTTTCATTTTAACAAAACAGTATTTTTAATATGAACAAAGCGATATTAAAAAGATAATCTTTTAATATGAACAAAAAGAAAGACATTAAAAATTATTCCCAACAATTCAATAAACAAATATGATGAATTTGGTTTAACTATTTCCAACATACACAAATGCAAATTTTAAACACACAAATTCTAAGGAACCATTCGTATATATATGTATATAAATCTAAATAAAAATGAGATTTTGATCGCATTGACAAAACTGAAATAAAGAAGTAAATAGCAGCGCAACATCAGATCTGAAATAATGGATCTGGAATTAATAATAAATTTCATCGCGAATTTAGAACATAAATTTGAATCTCAATAAATATGAGATTTTAATCGTATCAACCCATGCAAATACATCAAACACAACAGAAATACATAAACAAATAAATCCTAAATTACCATAGCGCAGAATAATATACATATAGCGATTCAGAGGCGAGAACAATAATTAAAATATAATTATTTATAAAAATAGATAAGATTTATCACATCGTTTTGAATTTCTGAGCCGATCAGATCCAAAAGTTAGCCAAATTTCAACTTGCTCAGAATCAGGTCTAGTCAGTTTCATCGCGAAGGTCTTGGTCTCACGATCGTGGTGCACCTAAAATCGTTCGAATCCGAGTTCGTATGAGTAAGATATGGATTAAACAAGATTGGAAAATTTTGAATTAAAATAATTAGTCAACCTAAGTTTGAAAAAGTCAACCCTTCTCTCCATCTTCCTCCCAACATTGCCAAGGCCGTTACATTTTCTATTTTGAACCCATTATTAGGTTTCCATTTATCTCTAAATTGGTGAAGCTTGAAGACGATCGGAATGTGGCATATCGGAGAGGGAGGAGAGGGCTTGGTGCGCCTTGGGAGGTGGAGGTCGTGGTGGGGCCCACGTGGTGCAGCGGGGCTGAGTTGGGCGCGGGTTAGGGGTGTTTTACCTCGAGATTCGTGCAACTATATATGATCATAACCGTATGAAATCGAAGTTCTCATGAATCTCTTCAAATAAGTCTAAAGGAGGGATTGATTTCACTGTGTGGATTGGGAGAAATTGTGGAAGGAATTTCAGAGCTCTCTTGGCCATTGAGGAAGAAGATGGCGGCTGGTCATTTGGATTAGGGTTTGGGGTTTGTCATTTAGCATATTATTTATATTATTTAATTAGTTAATTACCCAATTAAGGCCCGATTTGCAACTTTGTCAGATTTCAGCCCAACGACTGTCATTCTTACCTATTAACCCCTATTCCGGACTCATCTAGCTATGTCCCGTAGGCCCAAATGACTGTCTTGACCCGGTTTTCTTTATTTTAAATTATTTTCTTTTATTTTTAATTCAACCGTATGAATAAATTCACCGGGGCCACAAATTAACTTCGAAAAATCCCGAAAAATATATTTAGCTATGTTTTGATGTTCCGGACCTAGGAAAATTAATTTCGTTCAATTCTGAGCCCATTTGAAAAAATGGCCTTTTTCAAGTCGATTAAATTGACCGAAATTGACAAAACACAAATCTTTTTGCCACGGTCACAAATTAATTCTAAAAATTATGAAAAATTAAACTTAGTAATAATTTGACATTTCGAATCCAACGAAAGTGGTTTCATCGAAAACAGAGGTCGTTCGAAAAATGGCTATTTTTAAAATTAAAATATATATATAAATCCTACAGCGACTATTCTGAAATTTAAACTGGGCACAACTTTTGATTCCCGCTATAAAATTTTGATTTTTCGGATTCGTTGGAAAGATAGTTTAAAAGAGATTCTAATATTTATGGTTTCACTAAAATCCGTTAAATTTTGCATCCTTTACGGTCAGTCAAAGTTCAAGTTTGACTTTTCAAACTACCGCGCCATTTCTAACTCCTTTTATAATTAAAATTAAATTATTCATCCTAACTTCGATTTAAATAAATTTTTAATCATTATTATTTTAAATAAATTATTTTAAATATCAAAACCCATTAAAATTAGTTAAAATAGATTTTTAAATTTACCCCAAAATTCAGGGTTGTTACATCGTAGATCGTTTCATAAAGACCACCCATTTTATACCTGTCAGATCAAATAGAACCGCTCAGAGTCTGGCGTAGATTTATTTCAAGGAAATTGTTAAACTGCATGGAGTTCCCATGAGTATCGTTAGTGATCATGACCCGATTTTTGCTAGTAAATTCTGGGAAGCATTCCAAGCAGAATTGGGAACGAAACTGAACTTGAGCACCGCTTATCATCCTCAAACAGATGGTCAAACTGAGAGGGTGAACCATATTCTTGAAGATTTATTACGGGCTTGTGTTATTGATTTTGGCGGATCATGGAAAGACCACTTGCATTTGGCTGAGTTCTCATACAAAAAACAGCTACCAAGCGAGCCTGAAAATGTCACCATTTGAAGCATTGTATGGTAGACCGTGTCGATCTCCCGCTTGTTGGGTAGAACCTGGTAATAGACTTGTATTGGAACCGATATGATTCGCGAAGCTGCGGATAAAGTCGATTTCATTAAGAAACGATTATTAGCAGCTCAAAGCCAACAGAAGAGCTATGCAGATTCGAGAAGAAGAGATTTGTCTTTTTCTGTTGGTGACTATGTATATTTGATGGTTTCTCCAATGAGAGGAGTAGTCCGATTTGGCAAAACAGGGAAGTTGGCGCCTAGATTTATTGGTCCATTTCCTATACTCGAACGGATTGGAACTCTCGCTTATAGAGTTCAGTTGCCTGACTGGTTGCCTGGGGTACATGATGTGTTTCATGTTTCTCAACTTCGAAAGCATGTACATGATCCAGATTTGGTCATGGAAGAAGCCGCGCAACAGGATTTGGAAATTACTCCAGAATTAGCTGTGAGAAGAGAGCCGATAAAGATCATTAGCAAAGAAACTAAAGAGCTGAGGAACAAGAAGGTTCACTTAGTCAAAGTGCAATGGAGTGGAGATCCGCGAGACTGTACTTAGGAAACTGAGGAGAGCATTAAGAAAGTTTATCCCAATTACATGGTGGATATCTCTGATTAACTTTAGTGCAAGGTACATTTACCATATTTTGCATTTCCGTATTGTTTTCTACTTGGTTGTTGTTTCCTTTTCATGGATGTAAATTTTTTAATCATATAGTCTGAATGATTTTAAAAGAGTATATGAATTAATTACTATATATTTGAAAAGGTTAAAAATAAATTGATTGTTGTTTGTGTTGTGTGATTGTTAGTTTAAATGGAAAACATTGGAATAATAAAACCAATAAGAGAGTGAAGGGTAAATTTATGCAAATTGAATCAAATATTAAACTGATTTAAAAATTGATTGGAATATATGCATGTACATCATATATGTTTGAACAGGTAAATGGATTCGTTGTTGAGTAAAGAATTTATTTGCGTGCCCGACAAATAGGTAAACCTTAATGAGTTGGATGTGCAATTTTATTATTATATCAACTCCTGTGAATGCCCTTGGATGCGGAGTGCTGGTTGTTCTGTATGAAATAATAAACTTCGCCATAGGATAGTAACAATTAATTTTGAACTACGCTACATGGCATACTTTGTGAAGATAGCATACTTTATCATGTACCACATAAGCATTTGGAGCTTATGTGACGAGGTGGAAGATTTACCATATAAGCGAGAGGCTTGTATGGCGATGACTATATTACAGGTTAAACCGAAGACTGATATGGACTATATAAAATGTAACAGTAAATTGCCAGATTAATAAAAAAAACCACATGGGTCTAGAGATGACAATAAACACGTCTCTCTGGTCATTAAGGCACAAAAACCATTTATAGGGTGACGAGAATTTATTCTCCGGAATTATGATCTATACACACTCCCTTGTGGACAACGGAATATATCACTATAAATATGTGTATGCTTTTTAGGATTTATTGGGTAACTAACACGGCCTAATAAATTTCCAAACCCCTCCCCGTACAAAGTAGGTTATGGCGAAATTTTTCGAAAATTTAGGGTGTTAGCCAAATTTTTGAAGAATTGGGAAATTCTTAAAAACTGAAAAGTTGAAGAATGAAAGCCAAAATGAAAGTTGAGTTGGTTAATTAAACAACTTTCAGCTTCGTTACTTTTCGGGGATGAAAAGATTTTAAGTGTGGGAGATTGTAACAACCCGGAAAATCAAAACCAAATTAGAAATTTTAATTTGGCTATTTTAAAGGATTTTGAATATTTAAAATAAATTATTTTAAGTAAAAACGACCAAAATATCTATTTGGATCGATGTTATAGCGAATATATTTATTTTAATTATAAAACAAGGCCTGAAATGGCGCGGCAGTTTGAAAATTTGAATTCGAACTTCGACTGACTGTACAGGATGCAAAATAAAATGGATTTTAGTGAAACCAAAAATATTTAAATCTGTTTATGAATATCTTTCTAAGAATCTAAAATTTTGAAGTTTCATAATGGGAATCAAAAGTTATGGCCAAATTAATTTTCAGAAAGGTCGCTATGGAGTTTATATAGCCCTTGAAAATAAACATTTTGCAAACGACCTCCGTTTTCGAAGAAACCACTTTTGTTGGATCCGAGATGTCGAATTATTGCTAGGTTTCAAATTCCATAATTTTTGAAATCAATATGTGAGCGTGGCAAAGGAAAATGTGTTTGGTAAATTTTAGTCAATTTGGATCGACCAGAAAATGGCCATTTTTCAAACGATCTCCAAATTTTACGAAATCAGTTTTGTTGGGACCGTATGCTCCAAACATAGCTAGATTTATTTTTCTGGAATTTTTGGGATCGGTATGTGGCCCCGTCAAATTGAAATGTACGTTCAAATCCATATTTCAATGTTTTATATTTTAATTTGAAGAAAACTGACTGAAACAGTCGAATGGGCTTACGAAACATATTCCATTATATTCGAAATCGGGGTATTTAGCTAGGGGCGACAGTCGTTGGGTTTGAATTGGAGTTCGTTTAGGAAAACAAATATTTTTGAATATGGACCAATCAGAAAAATTCATTCATAAATTAAAAAATAAAGAAGACGACTTTCTCTCTCCCCGCTCCAGATCTCAACGATGGAAACCCGCTACCACCTTCTCTCCTCTTTTCTGGCGAATCCATGTAGTAAAAACCCTATCTCCAGTTGAACTTTTTGTAGAGATCGCCTCACTCTTCAAATCAGTACCAACCACTCCTCCTCTCGTCGGATGCACAAGGAGAATCGACGCACCAAACTTCACCACTTTCAGCCGCTGCCGTTCTCTACGACGCTGCACAAGCCGATCGACCTCTCTTTCAACTGTTTACACGAAAATCAAAAACCTAGTTTTGAACCTCGTTGGCAGGTAACGGCTGTTTTATTTTGAAAAGAAAATAACACTTTAAAAGCGCTACGGATTTTTATTTCACGATAAAAATCATGCCTTTTTGCTATGTTGTCGAAATCCAGTGAAACAGGAGACACCGGAACCGAGTGGACGTCTTCTACATTCTAGAAGAGACCGGAGAATTTTTGGAGCTTCCTATAATTTTTGAAGGAGTGGAACCCAGTGTGAGATTTCTAAATTATAAGCGATATGGAATGGCGATGTATGAATTATATAATTGATGTATAGGTTATATAAGCATTGTATACCTCATGTATAAGCATTGTATAAATTATGTGTGCGATGTATAAGTAATATACGCGTTGTAAAAATTATATGTGCGTTGAATGGAGTTGAAATGAAATGGAAATATATTTATATTTAGATATGTATATCTATATATGTATATGTATATGTATATGTATATGTATATGTATGTATATACACTCCCCTCGTCCACAGACCATGGACGATATATATTGGTTGTGATTGTTTGGATTTTGGTTGACGTGAAATTTGATTGATAGATGCGAATGGTTGATAATGATTGTTTGTGGTTGAAACAAAATTGGAATTATTTGTGGAAAAATCCATTGTGATATGAAAATGATTGAAATATTTAGATTATAAGGATAAACCCCTTAGGGAACGCTGCGAGGCGTAAGGTAGTGCGAGGAATCGTACTCGGGACGGTGCCGGTTTTAAACTCCCTGCCGTTATGCTGCCGAAATTTTCTGAAATATTCATGTGTTTGATTTATATTCTTGTATTGAAACATATTGATGTGTTGGAAAATATTCATGTTTGAAATAAATTGTTTTAACAATAAAATTCACTTTTTATAATATATATGAGGTGTTAAAAATAGACATGTGTTGAAATAAATATTTGTTGGGTAAAAATACTATTTTTATCAAATATAGGAAATGAAAATGGTTTGGAAATCGAAGAATGGAATATATATATATATATATATATATATATAATTAATTAAAATAAAACGAATAACGAAGCTGCAGTTCATATTTTGAAATCGTGATTTTAAATGATTATTGCGGGAGATCCGACCATCGGATTTTCCCGAAACCGAAACCATTGGGTCCGTTTTGAAAATATCTTTCCAACGATACCAAATTTGTAAAGATCCAATGGTTAGATTGTGTGAAATGTTTAATTCAAATCTGAATAAAAACAGCACCAAAATGAATTATATTTATATATATAAATATAATTAAAATAAAACGAATAACGACGCTGCAGTTCGTATTTTGAAATCGTAACTTTAAACGATTGTACCGGGAGATCCGACCGTCGGATTTTCCCAAAACTAGAACCGTTAGATCCGTTTTGAAAAGATCTTTCCAATGGTATAAAATTTGTAAAGATCTAATGGTTAGATTTTTAGATACGTGTAAATCAAATCTAAAGAAAAACAGCGCCATGGCCGCGTTATAGCCTGAATCGTCAGTTGAATAAATTGGCTATATTTAAATAAATAAATTAAATAGCGGTAAATCATTATAAAATATTATAAATGATATGGAATGGTAATAAACCAAATTTACCTGGTTTATTGAAAATTTGATGGTTGAATGTGTTTGACCTGAAAATTACATTAATGAAATGAATTATGGATGTCAAATAATTTAACCATGGAAATGAATTGATTTGAATTCTAAATATACGTGAATTATTTGAAAAGACCGAGTTAATTCTCATTTCATATAATTGGTCAACGATTAGAAGTCGAAGTATGAAGACGGTGCAAGACCGAAAATCTTCACATCGAATGGATGGCTACTGATGCCTTTGATGGAGTTGCTGCCCTAAAGGGGCTACAGTGGTGGCGTACTTGTTGATCGTTCGAAGGTGCGAGGGCCTCTCTTCTATATTGGACATACGGAAGAGGAATAAGGTGCCTCCGGTTTCGTTCAGTCCCAGAACGGACTTGTAAATGAATTGTGTGTCCGACATTGTATTTCATTTTGTGTGATTGATATACATCAGTCACATTGCGTGAATTGCCTGTGTGGCATGCTGAGATGCAGTGATCAAGGCTTTTATTGAAAAGCAGAGTCTTGTGGTTGATGATCAAAGCAGGGCTTTAAATAGCTAGCTTTGTGTTTAGCCTTTATTCGCGAGCCTCACACCTCGGTATGAGCCAGAAACGGGAGAGGACATCAGGGAGGACATGCGTTTCTTTCTAGCTAGGAGTGGTGTTTTGGGTTTTACACGCCCGGGCATTTACTTATGTGGATGATGGATAGCGAGGCGCCTCTGTTATTTCGTTCTCTTCGGAGCCGACAGTTTGGTCGGGATATGACCAGTTTACGCCCCATAGGGCAGGGAAACGCAGTGTTCAAGCATTTTAATCCACTCTGTGTGGACCGGCCCTGACGATCCAAGGCTTGCCTGCGTGCTTGCCTGAGGGGCGGTCCAGATCATCTCGAAGCGGTAAGGATGATCTCTTGCCTTGGTTCATGACGGAAATCAAATTTCCAAATACGACACCAAGCGGTTTTGATTGTAAACCTATATATGGCAACATGATATATGGTACCCATGACGTCTATGATTGATACTTATGATAGAAATTGTTTTAGAAACATATAAACAATAGTAATAATATCAAATGCTTTTGTTTTATTCGTATCAAGCATATTTTGGTCATTATAAGGTAAAACTCTATCATCCGGTTTGTGTTGCATTGTGTGATGGGAACTGAGTCTTATAGTGGCTTCATTTTTGTAAAAAAGCATTACGATGTTTAAATGATTTACTTGTTTTTGAGCACCGACATTCCAATGGAGTAAATCCGTTCCGCGTTAGCGGCGTGGTCCTGGGATTGGCCTTATTATAATGTAAGTTTAGTAGATTTCTCATACCAGTCCCATGACTGACTCGTAGTTTGTTTCACTTGCAAACTCGGGTGCCCTATATTCTACACAGGCAGCCTTGTATTCAGGTTTTAGCAGGCTCTCTCTGGATAGATATGGAGATGAAGATGGATTCTATCACTTCTTTCTTTTTATGCTGTTCAGCTCCTGTTGTACATATTATGTTTTGATTCCGCTGTAGACATTTTATGTAAAGCTGAAACTGTATTTTGTACTAAGTATGATCCTGTTATACTGTGTAACTCTGATGATTATGTTCATCCAGTGTATTATGTTGTACATCATCTGGTGTATTTATATATTTCTGTTCTGTTGTTATCTGTTTATGTGTTATATTCCAAAGATTACCCTTGCCACCATTGAACAGGGGTTTGGGGTCGTCACAGTACACCCACGTCTACCATCTTGTACTTCTTGGGATCATCTTGTTCTTTTTATACTAGTATTGGTGCAGAGAAAATTCAACGCATGTTCTATTCAATTTATCATGTTTACCTTGTTATACCTGCCTTATGACACTGTTATCTCTCTCCTACTTATATGTTTGTCATGATGCTTTTACTTATTTATATGCGAAAAGTAACTAGACTCGCCAGGCTTTATGTCTGACCCATTTTATTTCCTCTTCTTTCTCTTCTTCCCCCCAGGTTATCAGGGTGGGAATACTCAAGCTTGATCAGGATTCTTCTTTCCTACTGCTTAAAGCTTCTTAGATGTACTGCTTGATTTTGTATCTTCTCTACTATGGCTATATTTTGGGGATTATGCTCTTTTTATGTATTATTGTACTCTGATGATGATTTTTGTACAAGACAGAAATTTTATGTTTTTAGTATTCCAGACTTTTTATGTAATTGGGTTTGAACCACGAAGCTTTTCTATTAAATAAAGTTTTAATTCCGCTGTTATTTTATATCTGTCTTATAATGTTTATGTTTCTATTTTTGTTTACCTATAATGCTTCACGACTTAATGCATTCCGATAAAGAGTGACATTAACGGACGTGGGGTGTCACATCCACCGAATGAGTGAGAGCTAAAATCATAACCAATCACCAATTAGAGCCAGTCCAGAAACCTGAAAACCTTGTCCTACACAACTAGCAAACTATTTTAGACACATGGGGGGGGGTAGCGAAAGAGTAGGAAGAAAGGGTAACGCTAGAATAAACCAAGAAGCCCACGAAACACACAAAAGCAATGAGTCAACTAATACCTTGTCTTGGAGTGGATGTTAGCCTTGATACGTCAAAGGCAACAGCCAACCTCGTAGACCGGGAACCAATAACCCCCCCTCCCCCGAAACAGCCTACCCTGAAAAGTAAGGAAGACATCATTCCTGATCTTCCAGATAATGGTCGGAGGGTTCATAGACATTTCTTCAAAGATTGCCTTGTTCCGCGAGCACTAAATGTGCCGGCAGATCAAATAAGGAATCAGACGAAAGAGGCTCACACGAAGATTTTTGCCTGAGATGCCAAACCACCATAAACTTAGGCAGTCTTCGATCGAGCTGGCTTTACCTCGACAACCGATCAGATTCCCGAAGTAATTCCAAACAGACCTGGCACAAACCCCAGAGAACAACAAATGAAAGTAGGATTCAGTGCTACCAATACTGCAACACTTGTACCTGGAAACGAGCAGGATACTGATTCTCTGAAGGTTCTCATCTATTGGTAAGCCATTGTGCAAGGTTTTCCACATAAATAGAGAGACCTTTGGGGGAATATGGACATTCCAAACAAAAGAAAAAAGAGGTGGCCTAGGCGTAGGATTCCGCATAGAATTCCAAGTAGTTGTGAGTGAGAAGGGATTGCCGTCCTAAGAGGTACCACCCCCATGAGCATCTGATAACGCCTTCACGGATTGCATCCATTTACACTTCTCACTAGCGTAGGACGGGACACCCGTGTAAT
Source organism: Allium sativum (assembly GCA_030737875.1). NCBI lineage: Eukaryota > Viridiplantae > Streptophyta > Magnoliopsida > Asparagales > Amaryllidaceae > Allium > Allium sativum. The sequence goes on from CM060919.1 coordinate 308,761,074, forward strand.
GTGTTCTTGCCATCCTTAGGTACCTAGCACGGAGGAATGTAGCCCAAAGGGAGTTGTTCGCTCTAAACCTCACCCAAAGTTTGCAAGCAAAGGCCACATAGACGTCCTGAGGGTTACGGAGGCCTAGACCTCCTTCACTTTTGGAACGATAAATAACGCTCCAAGAGATCTAGTGGTGGCGAGAAGCGTTCTCCTTGGATCCCCTGAAAAATGAAGAAGCCAAGGAATGGTACGAATGGAAGAAGGAAGCAGTAGGAGCCCTTTCAGCAAAGATATGAGCTCCCATGGAGTCTAGGACAAACTTAATGAGGACTAGTCTTCCTGCCTAAGAAAGGAGGGTAGCATTCCAACGAAGGATCTTTCCCCTGACTTTGTCCTTTAGGGGATCGAAAATGGCGTTGAGCTTTCTTCCTCGATATATAACAATACCCAGGTAAGGAAGCGGAAGCGAGGTTGCCTTCAAGTCTGTATAAGACTCGATCCATGAAGATCTAACAACAGAGATGTCTTTCGCGGGAACGAAGCAGCTTTTGGAAGAGTTAACGAGTTGACCTGGGCATCTCTCATATTGCTGAATAAGACTCATAAGGTCTCTAAAGGACCAACGACTGCCATTAGTAAAAATGATGATGTCGTCAGCAAAAGATAAAGAGGAGATGAGCTGGCAGCTCCTAGTGATCCCGAACCTGTGAATCTTCCCAACAATCATAAGGGAGTGCAAGCTACGAATAAAAGCCTCAGCAATAAGGACAAAGAGAGTAGGGGATAGGGTGTCTCCCTGACGAAGCCCTCTCCCGGACCTAAAAACTGGTGGATGGTTCGTTGATGAGAACGGAGAACCAGCAGTTGCAGATAAGCCTCCAAACGACATAATAAGGGGTTCCGGGAAATCGAAAGCCCTAAGATTCTTGATGATGAAGAACCACAACATGCGGTCGTAAGCCTTAGCCATATCAAGCTTAACAACCTCATTAGACTCGCGGACCTTCATGTCGATCTGTAAAACCAGCTCCTTAGCTAAAAGGATGTTATCGGTGATTAACCGTCCTTTTATAGTCCTTCCTGAGAAGAAGAGATAAGACTCTCAAGAAACGAGGCTAACCTAGAAGTTAGAACCTTAAGAGATGACTTTGTTAGAGAAATTACATAAACTGATAGGACGAAAATCGGCACAAGAATTAGGTTGGTCATTGTTAACACTAAAATTCGCACTGGCCAAATATAAAGAAGCAGAAGCTCCGATACCAGAAAGTATAAAAGGAAAAGCCTTGGATACACCAATGTCGATACCAAAAGAAGGAGATGAAATCTTATTTCTCCTATAACTTTTGATTGGTGAAAGATTCAGACCTAAAACCATTTCCACTGGATTCAGATGATGGTTTCCCATTCCGTAGAGTTGTCACATTAAATAAACGGACGTACTGTTTGGGAATAATGGCTAAAACAAGATTAATAAAGGCTGTTGATGAAAGGCTGATGACGAAAGGCTATTGACGAAAGGATGATGACGAAAGGCTGTTGACGAAAGGCTGATGACGAAAGGCTGATGGCGAAAGACTGTTGACGAAAGGCTGATGATGAAAGGCCGATAATGAAAGGTTGTTGACGAAAGGTTGGTGAGGAAAGGCTATTTATAAAAGGCTGATGACAAAAGGCAATTGGTGAAAGGCTGATGACGAAAGGTTGTTGATGAAAGGCTATTGACGAAAGGCTGGTGATGAAAGGCTGCTGATGAAAGGCTGATGACGAAAGGGGTAAAGCCAAAAAAGACAAAAACGACAATAGAAGGCTGTAGAAAGTAGGAGAAAGCCAGAAAAAGACAAAAACGATAGTAGAAGGCTGTAGGAAGCAGGAGAAAGCCAGAAAAAGACAAAAAAACGAGACCAGAATGGTACAGAAAGCTGGAGAAAGGCAGGAGAAGAAAAAAACACAAAAAGCCAAAAATGAGAGCAAAAAGGTGACACCAAAAAAGTAGCCAAAAAAGAGCTGGAAAAAGAAGCAGCAAAAAGGAGCCCAAAACCTGTATAAACAAGAGCCCAGGAGTCACATTTTAAAGGACTTTTCTCCTAATTCCACAATCTTCCTCTCTAATTCTAGAACGTAAACCCAAATTTGTAAATCAATTTGGGAATTTCTTATGTAACCTCCTTTATGAATAAAATCATCAAAGTCCTTAAAGTGGTTGTAGTTTCAAGTTGAACCGAACCACTATAAATTGCGTGTTCTTACTTTTCCCGCATGCTATGCTATTTTTCAGTATAACTTTGTGTGTATTTTGCTATGCGGTTGGATCATCAGAATATTCATGCACAAGCCGTTAGGTTCTTAGCAACATGACGCTTTCTCCATAGTCCATTTCCATAGACCTGTCTCCGGTGTTGATGAAAAATATCGTTAACATTTTGGTGCTAGAAGGAGGGCCCTAAACCTCCGTTCCCTTTTTCTACCTTTAACCTTTTGGATGGTATTGCCACATTCCTAATTGTGCTATTCCATCCCAGTTTGGACAAAGCTCTGAAGAAGCAAGATTAGAGAAGGAATCTCAACAAGGAGCTTCCACATACCAAGGTACCCTGAAAATCAATTAAAGAATGATTCAATTAGGGAAAGGTGGAAAATAAGGAACCAACATGTCATTAATTCCAGAAAACAACATCAAAATATCCAAACTAGAAACTGGAAGATCTTCAACTTTAACAAAAGATGAATTGGAAATATGACACTTGGCTACGCAAATTGATACACTAGGATATTTATTGAAGCATACTTGGTCCGAAGATCCTCTGAAGCAGAACCTTATGAAGTGGAATCAAGGATCATAGCACCTCAAGAACTTTATAATTAAATCGAGTCTTCATCAAATATATATAACAGCCCAATGTCATGGAGAAGTAACCAAGCATCAAAGGAGGCAGTTAGTTTAGAAGAAAACGAAAGCCTAACATGGATAAAAGATAAAAAGTTGCAAAGAATCCCCTTCTTCAAAGAGCTAATGATGGTGAAGGTTCCATATGGTATAAAAGAGCACAAACTTGCGTATGATGGGACTATTGACCCTAAAGAACACCTTGCCGTGTTTGAGAATTACGTAGATACGTATAACGCTTTTGAACCCCTTCGATGCAAGGTCTTCATAATGACTCTTCATGGAAGAGCTATTAAATGGCGCAAACATTATCATGGCCCTCTCATCATATCTTGGATGCAATTGTCTACCGCATTTAGCATGCAATTCCATATGCAAAAGGATTCAACAAGTAGCATTTATGGTTTAGACGGAATCAAGCAATGACCGGAGGAGTCCCTTAATTGCTATCTAAAGAGGTTTCACAATAATTCACTCAAAGTGAAAGGGGCAACAGATAGAGAGAAGCTAAGAGTTGTACGATCGGGGCTGCTTGTACCATCCCCCTTTTGGAAGGAGCTTAATTGAACGAATGTGAAAGCTTGAATGATTTATATTTCAGAGCTAAAAAATTCATTCTTATGGAATAAATACTTAACACAAGGAAAAGCTTGAAGCAAGAACAAGAGAAAGGGCCTGGTTCCAATCCCCTTGCAGAGGTTCTACAAAATAGAACAAAAGGAAAGGCTATTGCTCTTATCACAAGACTGAAGGACACAAAACCAAACATTGTTGGAGTTTGATAAAGATACATCAAGCCAAAAAGAAAAGAAAGCTCATTTGAGATATTCAAAGTAAAATATATGGGAAAGCTGGTCTGAGACAACGCAACATGGAAATGGGAACTTAACAATAAGTGTCTTATCTCAAATGATTACTTTTGTTATTCGTTTAGCTTTATCATTTTTCCTATAGTCAAACAAATATTAATGTAAGTTCGAGTGCTATTACAGGTAAAAACCAAACCGTGTTCAGGCTCATGTATATAACAAAAGCTCAAGTGGAGCACTTTCTGTTTGTCTCATCCCATGAGAGGGAACGAAAGGTCAAATAGAAGCACTTAAAGAAACATAATGCATGAATAAATACACAACCAAGTTATACATAAAAGACAAGCTTTGGTGGAGACTATTCATACAAATCTGCAGCAATGGAATGATTAAACGCTCATCATAGCTCAGATCAAATAAGATTCTTCTAAATCCTATCTCCCCTATTTTAGAATTTCATGACTTTGTCAGACATGTTATATTGACATACTTAAATGCTTCTATGGAAGGTGTGGAACCTACCCTTGGTAAATGATATTAATAAAGCTTCTGAAGGGAGAAGCTACATCAACAAATATTCCGATGGAAGAAGCTGCATCAACAAAGCTTCCAAAGGGAGAAGCTACATAAACAAAGCTTCAAGAGAGAGAAGCAACAACAAACACAACCTCCCAGAAGAGGAGTGGCAAACAAAGCTTCTAGAGAGAGAAGCAACAACAAACACAACCTCCCAGAAGAGGAGCGTCAAACAAAGCTTCCAAGATGAGAAGCCACAAAGTTACATCTCCACCTAGTGGAGTCGCCTCCTAAGTAGGGCTAACAAACAAAGTTACATCCCCACCTAGTGGAGTCGCATCCTAAGTGGGGCTAATGAACAAAGTTACATCTCCAAGTCGCCTTCTAAGTGGGGCTAACGCACAAAGTTACATCTCCACCTAGTGGAGTCACCTCCTAAGTGGGGCTAACAAACAAAGTTACATCTCCACCTTGTAGAGTCGCCTCCTAATTGAGGCTAACACCCCCTACAAATTATAATATCCCAAAGTGGGACTAGTAATTCCCACATTTTCCCATATAAAAGGACCAATGTCGCTCTCTTAGAGAGCATTCATTCATTTGCATATCCTATGGGTTGGGAGTAAGGCAAGACGTTAGATACTCTACGGCTAGAAAACTGAGAGAAGCTCCCGTTAAACGACTAGTTATCACATGACAGGGTTATTTTATAACGAAAGCAGTCCTCTATATATAAACACCCGAAGATTACTTCTTGGAATATTTAAGACTCTTTCTTACAAATGTTCTTTGAGCGAACCTCCGAGAAACACACACATAATTTATGGTTGCTTGATCGCTTTCGATAATATTTGGGTAGGTTGACACTATACAAATGTATGGTCTTTGGATGGTTTGTGATGCTTTCGTTGGATGATCCTTAAGTAAACTTCGATGTTTCTTCCATGCCTTTTATTAGTGCATTCTATTTAGCTATGACATTCTTTAATAATCTTAGTTAAAGATATGGTTCTTTGACATGAATTTCTTATTTATGCTTTACCCAAGTATGAATCTTGGGGCTTCCATATGATTTCTGGTTTATGCTTTACCCAAGTATGAATCTTGGGGCTTCCATATGATTTTTGATTTATTCTTTACCCAAGTATGCATCTTGGGGTTTCCATATGATTTCTGATTTATGCTTTACCCAAGTACGAATCTTGGGGTTTCCATGTGATTTTTGTTTTCTATTTATCCAATTATGAATCCTGGTTTTTTTTTACTAATTCCGGCTTGCAGGGTTCTAAACTTGTATGATATGTACTCGGTTTGGCATTTCTAGTCTCTTATTTGAAACCTTTAAGCAAAGGTTACAATTTCCTAGTGCCTAACGAAGGGAAGTTTCTGACCTTATGTTATTTTTATCCCAAATCCTATTGCTATAGGTTTGGACTAAAAAAATGCTTCATATTTTACAAGTGAAATATCACCCACTATGCAAGTCATGTTACTTTTATTAACACATTATATTCATCAATGATGAACATTTGATTGCAAATATCAAAATGTAAATTTTGGATTTGTTATATCACATTTTTAAGAAGGAATTCTCGATAATTGATTGTTTAAGTAACAATAATAATGCTTATCCAGCATTGATAGAAGAATGTTGTGCTTTAAATCACATCATCCCGCATGAATACATACTTGAACGCTATGTCCATAAAAAATTTCATAATTTTGGTGTAACACCACGTATTTTCTGTAAATATTAAAATTAACAAATCTAAGAACACTTAATTCTAAATGTGGGAAATAATTAAAACGAGTTGCGCTATTGCGTTCGTCTCGGAATTCTGCTTGAGATAGAGTCTGAGTTTGCATGAATCGGACTCTGTATGAAGAAGTTATAGAGTTCAGAAGATTTAAAGAATAAACAGAAAATAATAATTAAAATCAAAAACCAGTTCAAAATTCAAAATTTATACAGAATAGGCTGAGCGGTAAATTTCCCGCTCAGGGTGTCGACCCCCCCAGGGGGTGTTGACATAGGTGTCGACCCACCTTGTAGGGAGTCGACCCCTTTGAGATCTGCTTTCTGTGACGAATTTCTATAGTCCTGAGCTAATGTGGCCTTCTCTAATTAGCCAATGGCTAATTTCTGAGGTATTGGGGCTTATGTGTCATGCTATGGTTGGTTGGATGACATATCTCTTTAGTTTGATGGCTCTGATTTCTCCTAGACTAATCTAAAGGCTTGAATTAAACCTAGACTTCTATATAAGCACCCCAAACCTCAACCCAAGACTACAAAATGAAGCCGTCATGCTGTCCATGCCTAAGTTAGTCTAGCCTCCATCTTCTCCAAATTAGAAATCAAGTTAGAAAGCTCCAAACAGAATCCAAATTAGAGAATCAAACGTCTACATCAAAGGATAGCTTTTCAAATTCAAAAATCAGATCCCAGAATACAAGATCCGTCCTTTTTCTGTAAGTTTAGTTATTATTCAGATTTAAACAACTAATAGAAATCATGACTGTAATAATCGGATCTAGAACGATGCCTAATTCTGATTCGTGTCTATCCTTTTGTCAAATTTAAATTGTTTATGCCTATGTGACTATTGTGATTGATGTAATGACACCTATCATGCCTATGAGACTATTGGACTGGCATAATAGAACCTATCATGCCTATGAGACTGTTGTGACTGACACAATAAAACCTATCATGCCTATGAGACTGTTCGACTGACATAATAGAACCTATCATGCCTATGAGACTGTTGGATTGACATAATGGAACCTATCATGCCTATGAGGCTGTTGTGATTTATATGATGGAACCTATCATGTTGTACATCCTATGCCTATGAGACTATTTTGGTTTATATGATGGGGCTTATCATGTTATACGTGAAAATTAGTGATTCTCTTAAGTCAAATTCTATCTAATCTTTATAACTATGGTGTAAATTGCTTAGCATGTCTACACATAGTGTTAATGTAAAACATTGAAACATGATTCTTGAATTTGGTACAACTTCACATGCTTATTTTTCCTTATGTAAATTCCTCTGCTCCTCCTCTATTTTCCCTTTTTACTTGCTTTTGTGAATACTAAGTTCATTCGGAACTTAGATTGAATCTCATTGTACGTGCGATTATAACGCGGGGAAAATTGGGTATAATTTAATTGAGTAAATTTTGGGCATAACATGGGAATGTGGCATAAACTTGTATTTACTAGACTTGTGGAAAATTTGACACATAGATTTGGACACATATGACAAATATGTAAATTGGCTAAAGATGAACATGCCTAACCCGAGGTTAGATTGAGTTGCGGTGTAAGACTGCCCGGAACTTCCTGGCACATCCTACGACCGCAATAATATATATCTAAAGTGAGAGGTTAGCGCATTTAAGCCCAAAAACCCGAGGTTAGATTGAGTTGCGGTGTAAGGCTGCCCGGAACCGCCCGGCACATCCAGCGACCGCAACAATATAGATCTAATGTGAGAGGTTGGTTCTTTAATGAATAAATTAAAGATAAGAAACAGACAGGCTAAGAATGGTAGGGTTAAGTTAATCAAAGCAACACTTAACCAATATAACATGATGTGTGATAGGGTAAGTAATTGTAAAAACCCGTAACTTCCCCGTAAAGGAAAGCGTCGGATAGTTCGAGAACAAACCACAACATAACACATACAGAAGAACATTTCATTGTATATTACAACAATGCACCAGAATACAAGAGTATACAGAGTATAAATGAATATTACACAGAAATATCAGAGATTTAAATTACATTTAAATACATCGCAGCGGAAAATAATACAATACACAACTAGAATGAGATATACGGATACAAAGCTTTCCGGATATCGTTCCATCTGTAAACCAGGATCTTGCGAATATAAATCTGCAAGACCAAAACTACTAGCTGCTCATGTCAAAATAGGGGCACCCAGAGTTTAGGTTAAAACAATAAACTCCAGGTCAGTCATGGGAATGGTGTGAGAACTAAAACAGTTAATCTTTATTTTTAAAATTAGGTAAATCAAGGGACCACGCCGTATAACATGGAACGTGTTTCCTCCCAAGAATACCGGTGCATAAAACAAACAGCGCAATGCTAAATAAAGAAAAATGAAGCTGTTATAAGACCTAGGTCCTATCACACAATGCAACGCAAGACGGGGGATAGGGTTTTCCCTTATAACAGCCAAAGAATGCTTGATACGTTTAAAACAAATCATTTGATACTATTATCAGTGTATAGTGTATAAAACAATCTTCAAATCATAAGTATCAATCATAGGCGACATGAGCGTCCCATGCCACTATGTCGCCATATATAGGTTTACAAATAAAACCGCAAATGTCACGTATTTGGAAATTGGATTCCCATCTGTGAACCGAGGCCAGGGATCGTCCTCTACCGATTCGAGACAATCTAGCCTACCATGTCTCTGGATCAGAGCTCGAGTGACCCTTGGATCGTCAGGGCCGGTCCACCGATGTGGATTAAAATGCCTGAACACTACGTTTCCCCGCCCTTTAGGGCGCAAATGAGCCAACAAATGACTCCATCGGACTCGGATCGTCTGATCAAACCGAGGCGCCTCGCAACAGCAATAACCACACAGGTGAAAAGTATATAAATGTCAGGGCTGGAAGGTCACTGACACCACCCTAGCTAGAAAGAAACGCATGCCCTCCCTAAGGTCCTCTCCCGTTTTCGGTTCACAACCGGGGTGTGAGGCCCGCGAATTCACGTTACACAAAGCTGTGCCACACAGGTTGTGCTTTGATCATCACCACAAGACTTTGCTTTTCAACAGAAGCCTCGATCAATTGCATCTTAGCATGCCACACAGGCAAACCACTCTATGCAACCGATATCAGTCACACAGAATGAAATCCAATGTCAGACACACTGTCCATTTACAAGTTCGTTCTAGGTCTGTACGAAACAGGAGGCACCTAGTACCCCGCATATCCATCGATCTCCATGTACGTCTGGACGACCACCAACTGTTTCCATCTTCTTGGGTGTACATCCCAATCAAGATCATCAATAATCACCCAAACGACGTGAAGACCTCCGGTCTTCGACCATCGTCTTCATCTTCGACTTATCGTCGTATTAGTTATTCAGAATGGGATAAACCCGGTCTTTCCGAATAACTCGCGTATATTTTAAATAAGTGCTACACAAACACAACATACGCCTCATTCCAATTCATCAGTCACTAACTGTAAATTAATCAAGAGAATAGTTTCCCAAATATTAACCCCGAAGGCCGAAACCAACATCAGATCAATATCCAGAAAACCGTTCTGCTTGGCCAACCGACAGTTAGTTTCTAATTTTCACATTCATAGGGAAAGGTTCCCATTAATTTTATCCAAGGTAAATTCCTTGAATTTATTCTCTAATCTTCTTTTGAATTTTGATTCAACTAGTCGGGATTAATGAAACTCACCTAAGTAATCATTTGTTTTAATTTCCCAATCCCAACCTATTCATCCCATGAAGTAAAACTGGTAATACTTCATATCTAACACCACAGTGTTATCGGTAAATTCAGTTACCATTTCCCGTTCAAATCTAATTAAAGATTTAACTATCGCCTGGAGTAAAACTGGTGATACTCCATTCTCGATCTTTTCAATCTAATTAAAGATTCATTAAAACTCCACTTAGTTTTAATCGTTAACTGGGTTAAAGAATCAGTGTCATTTAAAACACAGTTCACGATAAACCCAAAATCACCTCCCATTAATTATCGGGTTAAAGAACAAGTGTTATTTAAAACACTGTCCACGATAAACCCAAAAATCAATATCAATTCAATTCCAATTAAATATTATTTAATTGGTACACTTCATTAAACCTAAATAAAAAGATTTAATCTTTTCTCAACTGGGCTTAAGAACAGTGTTAATGAAGACACCATTCACGACAAACCCAAATCACATTTGATATTAAACACAAGGCTCTGAATAGAAAATATACCGGCTTATATTCAATATCAAATTCTACGACTAACAAATATCGTATTGGAAATAACGATATAAATATATCTTTCAAATTCCCATAACAATATCTGTATAATCACGAAATCCAATATCAAAATATTCGGAAGACAATTTCGATTCAAATCCATTCCAATGCAATCATTGGAAATTCTGGTTATTTTCAAAACCATTTCAAATTCAATTTATTTATTCAAAAATAAATAGAATTATAATTCTAGTTCAAAACTAGTTCATTTCGATAAAAATCTATTTTTATCTTTTCAAATATGGAGTTTTTCACCCCAATTCTTTCTAAATCATTTCTTATGATTTTACACAAATTATTACTGTTTTTACTAATTTTATCAAGGCCCGTACAGTCGATTTCCATGAATGGCCATCGAACTGCACTTACAGCGACCTTTTCCAAATTTGATTTGGACGTAATTCCAAATCCAACCGTTAGATTTCTAATTTCTAATAATCATTAGAAAGCTCTTTTCGATACGAACCCAACGGTTCCGGTTTTAGGAGAATCCGACGGTCGGATCTCCCGTAATATCCGTTCGAAGTCCATGGTCGAAATTCGCAAACTACCGCGGCGTGTCGCGTTCTATTCAGGCCATTATATAATATATAATATATAATATATACTTCGTCGATTTCAATTCAAAACGTGCTTTATAAATCATTTTAAAATTCATTTTCAAAACGGTTTCAATTCTATTTCAATTCTATTCGAATTCATTTCAAAACGATTTCAATTCTATTCGAATTCATTTCAAAACGATTTCAATTCTATTTCAATTCTATTCGAATTCATTTCAAAATGATTTCAATTCTATTTGAATTCATTTCAAAATGATTTCAATTCTTCTCAAATATTTCTATTTCAAATATTTTTATTTCGAATATTTCTATTTCGAAACTGGAATGAGGCCCAATCAATTACCATATAATGTTAATTATATGGATTTTTTACAACACATGCATATATCAACGATGACAAATAATCAACCATCATCCAAATTGCATTCTACACTGTATAAGAATCAAATATAAATATCTAACGCTTATAACAGTCTGTCAATCAATCGATCGACATACAGCTAATTATTGGGACTAGTGTATGTCATATATCCTCCCAATACCCATGTGGGGTTTCAAACAATTAAACACAGATTTTTATTTGTGCAGTTGGGCGATGTGTAAAATTTTATCGTCCCAATCAATGTCCTTCAAATAGGTGTACATAAACAAACCGTCCGGTTTGTAAATGAATATTTATTTATTCACATTCACGTTAAAAATTATATTTTTAATGATAAAACTGTTTATTCAACCTATGAAAATATTCTATTCAGTTCATTTATTAAATAAAATGATTTCTTTATTTTTCTAACTTATTTTAGAAAATTTCGGCGGCATAACGGCACGATACTAGAAACGGGACGAGGCCTAGCCTTATCCCCGGTCTAGTGAAGGCCCACGCCATTCACATATCAATCAAATCAATTTCATTTCACCAAACAATTCAATTCAAACCAAATAATCTAACCAACTACACGACCAAACAATTAAACAAACAAGCCATCCATGGTCTGTGGATGACGGGTGTCGGGTGCTACTAAACACCGTCTGCATCCTAGTATATATATATATATATAACATAACTAGAAAAAGAAATTGAAGAGTGAGAAGTTCTCACAGAATTGCTAATCCAACGCCACGGCTCTTCTTAGTTAGAAATCTTCGCTGTTCTTGTCTCTTGTCACTATCTTTGCCCGTATTCTCTACATATGTAAAAATCACATTTTTACTTCGCTATTCAATATATAAAAATCGAATTTTTATTTCGCTATTCAATATATAAAAATCGAATTTTTATTTCGCTATTCAATATATAAAAATCGAATTTTTACTTTGCTATTCAATATATAAAAATCGAATTTTTACTTTGCTATTCAATATATAAAAATCGAATTTTTACTTTGCTATTCAATATATAAAAATCGAATTTTTATATCTCACTTTGTATAAAAATTATATTCTTATACTTCAACAATATAAAAGATTATATTTTTATTATGCTATTCATATAAAAAATCTCATTATTATATGGATAAAAATCCCCTTTTCATACAAATAAAACCATAGCTTCATCCGAATAAATATCCCAAAATTATACGAATAAAAATCTCGTCTTTAACACTATAAAAATCTCGCCTTTAACACTATAAAAATCTCGTCTTTACTTCACTAAGAATCAAATCTTTATAGTATTAAAAATCAAATCTTTTTATTGCAAAAATATCTTCCTTTCAACTTGGTAGAATACATAAAAACTGATTTTCTAAATGCAATAAAACTGGTTTAATAACATAAAGAAAAAAGTAAAAGAAAAATAAATTACCTTAATCGGTCGAAGGAGGGTGCTCGGATTAGGGAGGAAGGGGGCGGAGGCTTTTGCGCGTTCGAATGGGGGGGAAAGGTGGGTGGTTGCAGCGCCGGCGAGGGGAGGGTAGCTGGCGGTTCTCGGTGGTGGTGGGGGGTGGTCCTAGGGTTCGCAGTGCTCGATTTGTGGAAGGGGGCTCGCGGATGAAGGTGGACGAGGTGGGAGTCTGGGCGGAGGCGTCGGGGCCAAAGGGGGAGGGTCGCGACTTCGACGGTGGAGGATGAGGAGGGAGCGGTCGTGGGGGGAGCGAGATCCGGCGTCTTTATTTTGTTTTTTTTTCTTCTGAACGAATGAAAGGGGGAGGAGGAATTATATTATTATATATATATATTTAATTATTTAATTTCAAAAAGCAACCTTTTTATTTTGACTTCGAAACTAGGCCCACCGACTGTCGTCCATAGCTAATTACCCCCATTCCGAACACAATGGGATATGTATCGTAAGCTGATTCGACCGTTTCGATCAGTTTCCGTTAAAATCAACATATAACTCTATATATTGAATTTGAACGCGCATTTCAATTTACTGGGGTCACATACTAACTAGAAAAATTCGAGAAAAATATTCTTTAGCTTCCTATTTACGATACGGTCCTAACAAAACTAGTTTCGTCGAATTCTGAGACCGTTTGAAAAATGGCCATTTTCCAGTCGATTAAAATCAACTAAAACCGGTCAAACGCGTTTTCCTTTGCCACGCTCACATATTGATTCGAAAAATTATGAAATTTGAAATCTAGCAATAATTTGACATCGCGGATCCAACAAAAGTGATTTCGTCGAAATCCGAGGTCGTTTGCAAAATTCCCATTTTTAAGGGCCTGAATTCCATAACGACTATTCAGAATTTTCAACTGGACATGTCTTTTGATCCCCGCTATGAAATTTCGATTTTTCGGATTCGTTGGAAAGATGTTCCCAATTAGATTCTAATGTTTTTGGTTTCACTAAAATCCGGATTGTTTCGCACCCGGTATGTTCAATTGAAGTTTGAAATCGAATTATCGAACTACCGCGCCATTTTCAATTCCTTTTATAAATATAAATAAATATTTATATTCTATCGTCGATCTATACAACTATATACGATTGAATTTTATTCAAAAGAAATTTTCTCGTCGGTATTATTTAAAATAATTCATTTTAAATAATCAAAATTCGCTAAAATTGCCAAAATAAAAATTTTAAACTGGCCCAGATTTTCGGGTTGTTACAATCTCCCCCACTTAAAACTTTTCGTCCCCGAAAAGGAACAAAGTCGAAAGTGGTTTGATTAATCAACTCTACATTCGATCTGGCTTCCATTCTCCAACTTTTCAGTTTCTGAGAATTTTCAAATTCTTCAAAAATTTGGCTAACACCCTAAATTTTCGAAAAATTTCGCCATAACCTCCCCTGCACCGGGAGCTACGGGAAAATCCCGAAATTGCCATAAAGGCCTTCTGATCTCAAAAAGAAAAAGAAAAAGCCAAGTGGCTAGCCAATAGGCTCATAAAATCATCATCACCCAAACAAAACAGTAAATTATGTAGTAAACATGTACCTATTTGTCGGGCAAACAAATTTTATTCTCTACTCTAGCCTCCTTGCTATGACCTGTTTAATGTAAGTACATATATATGCAAGCAAATGCGTCCAAATTTCAATACAATTCAATATTTGACTAAATTGGCTATATGTTTAAAATTTCAACTAATTAAAATAGTAATCAAACAACACAACCATCAATCAATTAGTTGATTATCATTTCAAATGCATAGCTTTGATATATAGTCAAAAATCAGATTTTTGATGCCAAATCACAACAATAGGCCCTATCTAGTTTCGATTCTCACACCAGTCAATTGGAAATTTATAGAAATCTCACTTTCGTCGCTCAAATATAAATACTGGCGATGGTGCCCCGTCACCAGAATTATCCCCGGGCAACTAGTATGATTCTATAACTATCCAATACATTAAAACTTCGAATACACGTTTGCAAGACGTATATGCAAAATCTTTATATATCGGATTGTCCCGATCAATATAGAATAAATAATCAAATACGAATAGTTGATTTAAATTTTCAAAACAAAAATCGTTTTCATTTTAAAAATATACTCTTCACACTCGTTCTAGGATTCTACTGATCCCATCTCTAACGAGTCATTCTAATTGGATATTACTAATCCAATATCTGATGAATTCTTTCGTATGGTTCTAATGTGCCTTGTTCTCTGCTTTGTAGACCAAAGCTTTGATACCAACTGTAAAAACCCGTAACTTCCCCGTAAAGGAAAGCGTCGGATAGTTCGAGAACAAACCACAACAGAACACATACAGAAGAACATTTCATTGTATATTACAACAATGCACCAGAATATACAGAGTATAAATAAATATTACACAGAAATATCAGAGATTTAAATTACATTTAAATACATCGTAGCGGAAAATAATACAATACACAACTAGAATGAGATATACGGATAAAAAGATTTCCGGATATCGTTCCAGCTGTAAACCAGGATCCTGCGAATATAAATCTGCAAAACCAAAACTACTAGCTGCCCGTGTCAAAATAGGGGCACCCAGAGTTTAGGTTAAAAGAATAAACTCCAGGTCAGTCATGGGACTGGTGTGAGAACTAAAACAGTTAATCTTTATTTTTAAAGTTAGGTAAATCAAGGGACCACGCCGTATCACACGGAACGGGTTTCCTCCCAAGAATACCGGTGCATAAAACAAACAGCGCAATGCTAAATAAAGAAAAATGAAGCTGTTATAAGACCCAGGTCCTATCACACAATCCAACGCAAGACGGGGGATAGGGTTTTCCCTTATAACAGCCAAAGAATGCTTGATACGTTTAAAACAAATCATTTGATACTATTATCAGTGTATAGTGTATAAACAATCTTCAAATCATAAGTATCAATCATAGGCGACATGAGCGTCCCATGCCACTATGTCGCCATATATAGGTTTACAAATAAAACCGCAAATGTCACGTATTTGGAAATTGGATTTATATCTGTGAACCAAGGCCAGGGATCGTCCTCTACCAATTCGAGACAATCTAGCCTACCATGTCTCAGGATCAGAGCTCGAGTGACCCTTGGATCGTCAGGGCCGGTCCACCGATGTGGATTAAAATGCCTGAACACTACGTTTCCCCGCCCTTTGGGGCGCAAATGAGCCAACGAATGACTCCATCGGACCCGGATCGTCCGATCAAACCGAGGCGCCTCGCAACAACAACCACCACACAGGTGAAAAGTATATAAATGTCAGGGCTGGAAGGTCACTGACACCACCCTAGCTAGAAAGAAACGCATGCCCTCCCTGAGGTCCTCTCCCATTTTTGGTTCACAACCGGGGTGTGAGGCCCACGAATTCACGTTACACAAAGCTGTGCCACACAGGCTGTGCTTTGATCATCACCACAAGACTTTGCTTTTTCAACAGAAGCCTCGATCAATTACATCTTAGCATGCCACATAGGCAAACCACTCTATGCAACCGATATCAGTCACACAAAATGAAATCCAATGTCAGACACACTGTCCATTTACAAGTTCGTTCTGGGTCAGAACGAAACCGGAGGCACCTAGTATACCGCATATCCATCAATCTCCATGTACGCCTGGACGACCACCAACTGTTTCCATCTTCTTGGGTGTACATTCCAATCAAGATCATCAGTAATCACCCAAACGACGTGAAGACCTCCGGTCTTCGACCATCGTCTTCATCTTCGACTTATCGTCGTATTAGTTATTCAGAATGGGATAAACCCGGTCTTTCCGAATAACTCGCGTATATTTTAAATAAGTGTTACACAAACACAACATACGCCTCATTCCAATTCATCAGTCACTAACCGTAAATTAATCAAGAGAATAGTTTCCCAAATATTAACCGCGAAGGCCGAAACCAACATCAGATCAATATCCAGAAAACCGTTCTGCTTGGCTAACCGACAGTTAGTTTCTAATTTTCACATTCATAGGGAAAGGTTCCCATTAATTTTATCCAAGGTAAATTCCTTGAATTTATTCTCTAATCTTCTTTTGAATTTTGATTCAACTAGTCGGGATTAACGAAACTTACCGAAGTAATCATTTGTTTTAATTTCCCAATCCCAACCTATTCATCCCATGAAGTAAAACTGGTAATACTTCATATCTAACACTACAGTGTTATCGGTAAATTCAATTACCATTTCCCGTTCAAATCTAATTAAAGATTTAACTATCGCCTGGAGTAAAACTGGTGATACTCCATTCTCGATCTTTTCAATCTAATTAAAGATTCATTAAAACTCCACTTAGTTTTAATCGTTAACTGGGTTAAAGAATCAGTGTCATTTAAAACACAGTTCACGATAAACCCAAAATCACCTCCCATTAATTATCGGGTTAAAGAACAAGTGTTATTTAAAACACTATCCACGATAAACCCAAAAATCAATATCAATTCAATTCCAATTAAATATTATTTAATTGGTACACTTCATTAAACCTAAATAAAAAGATTTAATCTTTTCTCAACTGGGCTTAAGAACAGTGTTAATGAAGACACCATTCACGACAAACCCAAATCACATTTGATATTAAACACAAGGCACTGAATAGAAAATATACCGGCTTATATTCAATATCAAATTCTACGACTAACAAATATCGTATTGGAAATAACGATATAAATATATCTTTCAAATTCCCATAACAATATCAGTATAATCACGAAATCCAATATCGAAATATTCCGAAGACAATTTCGATTCAAATCCATTCCAATGCAATCATTGGAAATTCTGGTTATTTTCAAAACCATTTCAAATTCAATTTATTTATTCAAAAATAAATAGAATTATAATTCTAGTTCAAAACTAGTTCATTTCGATAAAAATCTATTTTTATCTTTTCAAATATGGAGTTTTTCACCCTAATTCTTTCTAAATCATTTCTTATGATTTTACACAAATTATTACTATTTTTACTAATTTTATCAAGGCCCGTAAGTCGATTTCCATCAATGGCCATCGAACTGCACTTACAGCGACCTTTTCCAAATTTGATTTGGACGTAATTCCAAATCCAACCGTTAGATTTCTAATTTCTAATAATCTTTAGAAATCTCTTTTCGATACGAACCCAACGGTTCCGGTTTTAGGAGAATCCGACGGTCGGATCTCCCGTAATATCCGTTCGAAGTCAATGGTCGAAATTCGAGAACTACCGCGGCGCGGCGCGTTCTATTCAGGCCATTATATTATATATAATATATAATATATACTTCGTCGATTTCAATTCAAAACGTGCTTTATAAATCGTTTTAAAATTCATTTTCAAAACGGTTTCAATTCTATTTCAATTCTATTCGAATTCATTTCAAAACGATTTCAATTCTATTCGAATTCATTTCAAAACGATTTCAATTCTATTTCAATTCTATTCGAATTCATTTCAAAACGATTTCAATTCTATTTGAATTCATTTCAAAATGATTTCAATTCTTCTCAAATATTTATATTTCAAATATTTTTATTTCGAATATTTCTATTTCGAAACTGGAATGAGGCCCAATCAATTACCATATAATGTTAATTATATGTATTTTTTACAACACATGCATATATCAACGATGACAAATAATCAACCATCATCCAAAGTGCATTCTACACTGTATAAGCATCAAATATAAATATCTAACGCTTATAACAGTCTGTCAATCAATCGATCGACATACAGCTAATTATTGGGACTAGTGTATGTCATATATCATCCCAATACCCGTGTGGGGTTTCAAACAATCAAACACAGATTTTTATTTGTGCAGTTGGGAGATGTGTAAAGTTTTATCGTCCCAATCAATGTCCTTCAAATAAGTGTACATAAACAAACCGTCCGGTTTGTAAATGAATATTTATTTATTCACATTCACGTTAAAAATTATATTTTTAACGATAAAACATTTTATTCAACCTATGAAAATATTCTATTCAGTTCATTTATTAAATAAAATGATTTCTTTATTTTTCTAACTTATTTTAGAAAATTTCGGCGGCATAACGGCACGATACTAGAAACGGGACGAGGCCTAGCCTTATCCCCGGTCTAGTGAAGGCCCACGCCATTCACACATCAATCAAATCAATTTCATTTCACCAAACAATTCAATTCAAACCAAATAATCTAACCAACTACACAACCAAACAATTAAACAAACAAGCCATCCATGGTCTGTGGATGACCGGTGTCGGGTGCTACTAAACACCGTCTGCATCCTAGTATATATATAACATAACTAGAAAAAGAAATTGAAGAGTGAGAAGTTCTCACAGAATTGCTAATCCAATGCCATGGCTCTTCTTAGTTAGAAATCTTCGCCGTTCTTGCCTCTTGTCACTTTCTTTGCCCGTATTCTCTACATATGTAAAAATCACATTTTTACTTCGCTATTCAATATATAAAAATCGAATTTTTACTTCGCTATTCAATATATAAAAATCGAATTTTTATTTCGCTATTCAATATATAAAAATCGAATTTTTATTTTGCTATTCAATATATAAAAATCGAATTTTTACTTTGCTATTCAATATATAAAAATCGAATTTTTACTTTGCTATTCAATATATAAAAATCGAATTTTTACTTTGCTAATCAATATATAAAAATCGAATTTTTATATCTCACTTTGTATAAAAATTATATTCTTATACTTCTACAATATAAAAGATTATATTTTTATTATGCTATTCATATAAAAAATCACATTATTATATGGATAAAAATCCCCTTTCCATACGAATAAAACCATAGCTTCATCCGAATAAATATCCCAAAATTATACGAACAAAAATCTCGTCTTTAACACTATAAAAATCTCGCCTTTAACACTATAAAAATCTCGTCTTTACTTCACTAAGAATCAAATCTTTATAGAATTAAAAATCAAATCTTTTTATTGCAAAAATCTCTTTCTTTCAACTTGGTAGAATATATAAAAACTGATTTTCTAAATGCATTAAAACTGGTTTAATAAAATAAAGAAAAAAGTAAAAGAAAAAAATTTTACCTTAATCGGTCGAAGGAGGGTGCTCGGATTAGGGAGGAAGGGGGCGGAGGCTTTTGCGCGTTCGAATGGGGGGGAAGGTGGGTGGTTGCAGCGCCGGCGAGGGGAGGGTAGCTGGCGGTTCTCGGTGGTGGTGGGGGGTGGTCCTAGGGTTCGCGGTGCTCGATTTTTGCAAGGGGGCTCGCGGATGAAGGTGGACGAGGTGGGAGTCTGGGCGGAGGCGTCGGGGCCAAAGGGGGAGGGTCGCGACTTCGACGGTGGAGGAGGAGGAGGGAGCGGTCGTGGGGGGAGCGAGATCCGGCGTCTTTATTTTGTTTTTTTTTTCTTCTGAACGAATGAAAGGGGGAGGAGGAATTATATTATTATATATATATTTAATTATTTAATTTCAAAAAGCAACCTTTTTATTTTGACTTCGAAACGAGGCCCACCAACTGTCGTCCATAGCTAATTACCCCCATTCCGAACACAATGGGATATGTATCGTAAGCTGATTCGACCGTTTCGATCAGTTTCCGTTAAAATCAACATATAACTCTATATATTGAATTTGAACGCGCATTTCAATTTACTGGGGTCACATACTAACTAGAAAAATTCCAGAAAAATATTCTCTAGCTTCCTATTTACGATACGGTCCTAACAAAACTAGTTTCATCGAATTTGAGACCGTTTTAAAAATGGCCATTTTCCAGTCGATTAAAATCAACTAAAACCGGTCAAACGCGTTTTCCTTTGCCACGCTCACATATTGATTCGAAAAATTATGAAATTTGAAATCTAGCAATAATTTGACATCGCGGATCCAACAAAAGTGATTTCGTCGAAATCCGAGGTCGTTTGCAAAATTCCCATTTTTAAGGGCCTGAATTCCATAGCGACTATTCAGAATTTTCAACTGGACATATCTTTTGATCCCCGCTATGAAATTTCGATTTTTCGGATTCGTTGGAAAGATGTTCCCAATTAGATTCTAATGTTTTTGGTTTCACTAAAATCTGGATTGTTTTGCACCCGGTATGTTCAATTGAAGTTTGAAATCGAATTATCGAACTACCGCGCCATTTTCAATTCCTTTTATAAATATAAATAAATATTTATATTCTATCGTCGATCTATACAACTATATACGATTGAATTTTATTCAAAAGAAATTTTCTCGGTGGTATTATTTAAAATAATTCATTTTAAATAATCAAAATTCGCTAAAATTGCCAAAATAAAAATTTTAAACTGGCCCAGATTTTCGGGTTGTTACAGTAACACAAGAGGGCTACACTTAACCAATGTAACATGACAAGTGGTAAGGTTAAGTAACACAAGAGAGCAACACTTAACCAATATAACATGATGTGTGATAGGGTTAAGTAACACAATAGGGCAACACTTAACTAATGTAACATGACAAGTGGTAGGGTTAAGTAACACAAGAGGGCCACACTTAACCAATGTAACATGACCAGTGTTAGGGTTAAGTTAACACTTAACCAATGAACGAGTGGGGTTAAGTTAATGGGAAACACTTAACCAATATAACATGATGAATGAACAGGGTTAAGTTAATAGAAAACACTTAACCAATTACAACATGATAAATGAGAAGGGTAAAGTTAATAAGTAACACTTAACCAATATGACATGGCGTGTGGATGGGTTAAGTTAACTTGAACGGATGGATAACACTTAGCCAATTTGGGGGCGGGACCCATTTCAGCAGTATCCCACATAGATGTATCACGGTACCCTGGAACTAGGCAGGGTAGGGCACGATTACTTGGCTGATTATAAGTGATCAAAGTAGCGGTAGGGGGTGCAGCAGTGTAGTTTCAACGGAGTATGGGCATGCATGTGCTCCGGAGTTGAAAAGCAGGCACTGGGCATCAGTAGTATACACTATGCATCTGGAATTTGTGTCGGGTTGCTATCATAGGGATTGATACACATTATGGTGGGACCAACACAGGGTATCTACATGCAAGAGAGGGCCGATTGACACAGACATAATGAAATTTAATACAAGTAGGGAGCCGATTGATAGGGTAGTAAGGGAACATCTAACATCTTCATGGCAATTAGGCTGGTTGAGGTAAGATCCTCATACTAGATTTACACCTGAAGGCTACCACAATTGCGGGGATGGGACCACCTTATTTTATAACACAGGATGCTAGTTAAGACACTAGTAGGAGATACAGATCCTTTTTCACAGGATACAAGTTGGGACACTAGTAGGGAATACGAATCATTCTATAAAAGACACTAGTTAGGATGCTAGTTGGGTGGGGAAGAGAAAATAGGAAATCAGAGAAAGAACTGAAGCACATTCATTGTATCTTACCTTGTCATATCTAACGATCATCATTTGTTGTCTTGCTATGCTTATTATCAGGGTTATGGTCTGGTATCCAGTTTATTCATGTCATGATCCTTTTACCAGTTTACATGCTGAATAATCACTGGACTTACCAGGCTTTATGTCTGACTCTGTTTTTTTCACTCTCTTTTCTTCCGTCCCCCCCGGTTCACAGGGAGGGAATAATACCACTTAGCTCAGTTTTCTTTCCAAGCTCGAAGATAGACGATGTATTGCTTTGGACTCTCTTTTCCACTGCTATTGCTGGCTCATGCTTTATTGGGGAATATCATTATCACTTCATGTTGATTTATTTTGTTAAATAAGACAGATGCTTTATTGTAATGGGTAAGGGTGTTTTGGTGTTGGAAACAATCTTTGTACAAGCTGTTTTACCAAGATGTTGTTTTATCAATGAAGTGAAGTTTTATTTATTTTCCGCTATTTAAAATTTTGTCTGTTTTGTAATTTATCTGTTCAATACACTTGTGACTCTCCACTAAAGTTAATGCATTCCGTTTATGAGTGACCTTAACGGAGGTGGGTTTTTACGCGTGTTATCAGAGCTGAAGGTTACCAGAACTGATAAAGGATTTTGGAAACCCGTTTTCAAAAGCATTTTTATAAAGAAGTATTTTCTAAAACATGATTTAAAGAAGCGTTTTTCAAGAGAAAAGTTATGTTTTTAAAAGGCGTATTCCTCAAAGCCATATGCACCACCTTTCGATTCTCTATTTGAATCTCTTCTTCCTTTCTTTTCGCCATAGTTTCGTAGGAACATGGCACATGTCTAGGGCGAAGTAGTGCCCAACCTCCATCTGTAGCCGTAGTAGTTTCACCTGCGGCTAATTTTCTTTCAAGCCGTGTAGGTTGTCGTGCGATGGAGGTTGTTTTGAGGAACTTGTCAACAAGCTACACAAGGATAGTTAGAATAAGAATAAGAGAGTTTGGGCTAAGGAGCACAAGCCCAAGGATAAGAATCTTGTTGATATAGCTTAATCCACGCAGAAGGAGAAAGGTGAAAAGAAAGAGGCCAAAGTGGAAGAATCACAAACAAGGGATTGGATACAAGAAGAATGGAAGAAATTGTAGATCCCGCGACAAGAGGGGGTGTCTTTACTATGGTATAGTGGGTCAATTAATTGTAGGAAGAAGAAGGCAGGGTGTTGTTTTCAGTATGGTGGAGCAGGGCATTTTATCAAGGATTGTCGAAGGACAAGGAAAAGGGCGAAGGACATAATCTTCTAGCGGGCAATTGCATGCTCTCACTGCTAGTGTACCTAAGAGAGGTAGGAACGTTTCCGTTGAAAGTTTAGTTTTTCTTTTCAATCATCCTGTTAGAACTTTGTTCGATTCTGGCGCTTCACATTCTTTTATATCTGCTTCCATAGTTGAGTCTCTGCACCATAGTACTTGTATAGTAGAAGATCCCATTATTGTCTCAAATCCAATTGGTGGTTCGACTCATTTATCTATGATTTGTTTGGATTTGGGAATATCTGTACTAAGCGTTGAGTTTAGATGTAATGCTTACGTTTTTTTTTCATGGGTTATGGGCTAATTCTAGGGATGGATTGGTTATTCAGTAATGGTGCCATTCTCAATTGTGAAAGGAAGGTAGTTAGACTTTTGAATCGCCTCAGTAATACCCTCGAAATCTCGTGTAACCCTAAGGATTCTGTCATGCTTAGTTACCTAGAATCTCTTGATATATCTGTTGATAATTTGCAATCTGTTCAAGTAGTCCATGAGTATCCCGATGTCTTTGACGAAGTGAAGGGTTTACCCCTAAAAACGTGAAATAGATTTTCGCATATACTTGGTCGATAATGCCAACCCTGTTGCATTAGCCATACAACACATGGCTCCTAGGGAGAGGAAGAGCTCAGCAAGAAAAGTTAAAAAGTTGTTTGAGAAGGGGTTTATTAGGCGAAGTATTTCTGAATGGGGTGCTCCAGTGGTGTTTGCAACCAAAGCGGATGGTTCACTTTGCTTATGCATGGATTTTAGAGAATTAAACAAGCTGACTAAGAAAAATAGGCACCCACTTTCAAGAATTGATGATTTGTTTGAAAAGCTTGTAGGTGCGTTTGTTTTCTCCCAACTAGATTTGGCTCCGGGGTTTCATCAGCTAAGAGAAGCTGAGGACAGTATAGACAAGGCTGCTTTTAGGACCCCTGACGGTTTCTTTGAGTAGCTCGTCATGCCTATCGATTTGAAGAATGATCCCGCTTATTTTGTTGACTTAATGAGTAGGGTGTTTAGGGAGTTCCTTAATAAGTTTGTAGTAGTCTTCGTGGAGGATATCTTGATTTTGTCAAAGAACGAGGGAGAACATGCTTTGCATTTAAGAGAAGTCATGGATACACTTCGATCACATCAACTTAAGGCGAAGTTCTCCAAGATGTCATTTTTGGAGAGAAGAAGTAAGGTTTCTAGGACATGTGGCGTCCAAAGAAGGGATAGCAGTAGATCCCGCAAAAGTAGTCGCGGTGCAAGACTGAAAGGTCCCAAGGAATGCAACAAGAGTAAGAAGCTTTCTTGGACTAGCGGGTTAATATAGGAAGTTCATTAAGAACTTTACGAAGGTATTAGCCCCACTTACCAGATTAACGAAGAAGAATCTAACCTTTGCTCGAGATATTTATTGTGATGTCGCTTTCCAACGATCGAAGAGGGCTCTTAAACGGCCCCAGTTTTGACTTTTACCTTACAGTAGTAAAAGGTTTATGGTATACACGGATGCATGCAACACGGAACCAGGCGCCATTTTGATGTGAAAAGGAAGGGTAAGGTCGTAGTGGATGCCTTAAGAAGAAAAAGATTGACTTCAAGTCCTCTTTATGTGAAAAGGGAAAGTTCAGAATACACATCAACCTTTGATTTTAAAACCTTTGTTTAAGTTAGTAGTTGGCACCGGTAGGAGTAAGACTTACGCTTTTGGATCAAATAGGGACTTCACAAAGAAAAGACTCTCACATAGTTGACGCAATAGATAATTTAAGTAGAGAAGAGACCTCTAATCACCTTAATAACTACACTTGGAAACAAGGTTAGCATCTGTTTATTTTCAAGAGATAGTTCTTCCACATGGAATACCCTCTAGTAAATTTTGAAGACCCTTTGAGGAAATGTTAGCATGACACAACAAAAGTTGTAGTCCCAAGTATACTAGAAGGAGAAGAGGTGGAACGAGATGCGACAGTGTAATGGGTTCCAACTCATATTTTGGAAATAGAAATTAAGAAGCTACGCAGTCGTGAAGTTAAGACAGTCAGAGCACAACGGGGTGAAGCTCAAGAAGATGAGACTTAGAAGGCTGAAGACTAGATACATGCATCATACCCTTTTGAGGGTATATCCTTGATCTCTCTTTTTCTGTAAAGTTTGTTTGCATGCTAGTCTTTATCTTTTAAGTATAACCTCTCGGTCCTATCCTCGATCCTTAGGTAGAAGCCAATGGATGTAAACATGTGTTTGAGGCATGTTATGTTTGGTGGAAGCAAGTGGATGTAAGTGTTTGCTAGTGGTTGCTTGTGGATGCATATGCACACACACTAGGTACTAGATCGGCTCAGTCACTTTCATATTGCATATGCATATATGTATTTATGTTTGGATTGAAACTTGATGTGTTATCATATGGATGTTGCATTTGAATGTATGGTTGTGCACTCATATAGAAATGATATGTATCAATAGGGTTCTTTTGCATACATAATGGACGCATGGCACTATCATGAATTGCATTAAGGAGGTAAAATGAATCAGTAGACCGCCCGATTTTGCATTAAATAAGGACATATACACACACTAAGCATATGATCATGAAAGCATTAGAAAATCTTTTTAAGGACAATGGATGTCTGTGATTGATGGTTGAGTAGATGGATGTTGGATGTTAGGATACATTCTTCTTAACTTAGAGATTTCGGGAACGAAATCCTTTAAGGAGGGGAGAACGTAACACCCCGTATTTTCTATGAATATTAAAATTAACAAATCAAAGAACACTTAATTTTAAATGTGGGAATTAAGTAAAAAGGGTTGCGCCATTGCGTTCGTCTCGGAATTCTTCTTGAGATAGAGTCCGAGTTTGCGTGAATCAAACTCCGTATGAAGAAGTTATGGAGTTAAAACAATTTCAAGAATAAACAGAAAATAATAATTAAAATCAAAAACCAGTTCAAAATTCAAAATTTAGACAAAACAGGTTGAGCGGGAAATTTCCCGCTCAGGGTGTCGACCCCCCCAGTGGGAGTCGACAAAGGTGTCAACCCCTCTAGAGTCGACATAGGTGTCGACCCCCCTGTAGGGAGTTGACCCCTTTGAGATCTGCTTCCTGTGACGAATTTCTATAGTCCTGAGCTGATGTGGCCTTCTCTGATTGGCCAATGGCTAATTTTTGAGGTATTAGGGCTTATGTGTCGTGCTATGGTTGGCTGGATGACACATCTCTTTAGTTTGATGGATCTGATTTCTCCTAGACTAATCTAAAGGCTAGAATTAAACCTATACTTCTATATAAGCACCCCAAACCTCAACCCTAGACCACACAATGAAGCCGTCATGCTGTCCATGCCTAAGTTAGCCTAGCCTCCATCTTCTTCAAATTATAAAACAAGTTAGAAAGCTCCAAACAAAATCCAAACTAGAGAATCAAACGTCTACACCAAAGGATAGATTTTCAAATTCCCAGAATACAAGATCCGTCCTTTTTCTGTAAGTTTAGTTATTATTTAGATTTAAACATCTAATAGAAATCATGACCGTAATAATCGGATCTAGAACGATGACTAATTCTGATTCGTTCCTTTCCTTTTGTCAAATCTAAATTGCTTATGCCTATGTGACATTGTGATTGATGTAATGACACCTATCATGCCTATGAGACTATTGGACTGACATAATAGAATTTATCATGCTTATGAGACTGTTGTGACTGACACAATAAAACCTATCATGCCTATGAGACTGTTGGACTGACATAATAAAACCTTTCATGCCTATGAGACTGTTGGATTGACAAATGGAACCTATCAAGCCTATGAGGCTATTGTGATTTATATGATGGAACCTATCATGTTGTACATCTTATGCCTATGAGACTATTTTGATTTATATAATGGGGCTTATCATGTTGTACATGAAAATAAGTGATTCTCTTAAGTCAAATTCTATCTAATCTTTATACCTATGGTGTAAATTGCTTAGCTTTTCTACACATAGTGCTAATGTACAACATCGAAACATGATTCTTGAATTTGGTACATCTTCACATGCCTATTTTTCCTTATGTAAATTCCTATGCTCCCTCTCTATTTTTTCCATTTTACTTGCTTTTGTGAATACTAAGTTCATTCGGAACTTGGATTGAATCTCATTGTACATGCGATTATAACGCAGGGAAAATTGGGTATAATTTAATTGAGTAAATTTTGGGCATAGCATGGGAATGTGGCATAAACTTGTATTTACTAGACTTGTGGAAAATTTGACACATAGATTTGGATACATATGACAAATATGTAAATTGGCTAAAGATGAACATGCCTAACCCGAGGTTAGATTGAGTTGCGGTGTAAGACTGCCCAGAACCGCCCGGCACATCCAGTGACCGCAACAATATAGACCGAATGTGAGAGGTTAGCGCATTTAAGCCCAAAAACCCGAGGTTAGATTGAGTTGCGGTGTAAGGCTTCCCGGAACCGCCCGGCACATCCAGCGACAACAAACAATATAGATCTAATGTGAGAGGTTGCATGCCTAACCCGAGGTTAGATTAAGTTGCAGTGTAAGACTTCCCAGAACCGCCCGGCACATCCAGCGACCGCAACAATATAGATCGAATGTGAGAGGTTAGCACATTTAAGCCCAAAAACCAGAGGTTAGATTGAGTTGCGGTGTAAGGCTTCCCGGAACCGCCCGGCACATCCAGCGACCGCAAACAATATAGATCTAATGTGAGAGGTTGGTGCTTTAATGAATAAATTAAAGCTAAGAAACAGACAGGCTAAGAATGGTAGGGTTAAGTTAATCAAAGCAACTCTTAACCAATATAACATAATGTGTGATAGGGTTAAGTAACACAAGAGGGCAACACTTAACCAATGTAACATGACAAGTTGTAGTGTTAAGTAACACAAGAGAGCAACACTTAACCAATATAACATGATGTGTGATAGGGTTAGGTAACACAAGAGGGCAACACTTAACCTATGTAACATGACAAGTGGTAGGGTTAAGTAACACAAGAGGGCCACACTTAAGCAATGTAACAAGACAAGTGGTTGGGTTAAGTTAACACTTAACCAATGAACGAGTAGGGTTAAGTTAATGGGAACCATTTAACCAATATAATATGATGAATGAACAGGGTTAAGTTAATAGAAAACACTTAACCAATTACAACATGATGAATGAGAAGGGTTAAGTTAATAAGAAATACTTAACCAACATGACTTGGCATGTGGATGGGTTAAGTTAACTTGAATGGATGGACAATAGTTAGCCAATTTGGGCGGTATACGAATAGACCCTAGAAAACCCTAGTAACGGGGACCCATTTCAGCAGTAACCCACATAGATGTATCACGGTACCCTGAAACTAGGCAGGGTGGGGCATAATTACTGGGCTGATTATAAGCAGTCAAAGTAGCGGCAGGGGGTGTAGCAGTGTAGTTCCGACGGAGTATGGGCGTGCACGTGCTCCGGAGTGGAAATGCAGGCACTGGACATCAGTAGTATACACTGTGCATCTAGAATTTGTGTCGAGTTGCTATCATAGGGACTGATACACCTTATGGTGGGACCAGCACAGGGTATCTACATGAAAGAGATGGCTGATTGACACAGACACAAGGAAAGTTAATACAAGTAGGGAGCCGATCGATAGGATAGTAAGGGTAAATCTAACATCTTAATGGCAATTAGGCTGGTTGAGGTAAGATCCTCATACTAGATGTACACCTAAAGGCTACCACAATTGCAAGGTTGGGATCACCTTATTTTATAACACAGGATACTAGTAGGAACACCAGTAGGGGATATAGATCCTTTTTCACAGGATACTAGTTGGGACACCAGTAGGGAATACAAATCGTTCTATAAAAGACACTAGTTAGGATGCTAGTTGGGTGGTGCAGAGAAAATAGGAAATCAGAGAAAGAACCTAAGCGCATTAAGTGTATCTTACCTTGTTATATCTAATGATCATCATTTGTTGTCTTGCTATTCTTATTATCATGGTTATGTTCTGGTATCCAGTTTATTCATGTCATGATCCTTTTACATGTTTACATGCTGAATAATCACTGGACTTACCAGGCTTTATGTCTGACTCTGTTTTGTTTCGCTCACTTTTTTCCGTTCCCCCCTCCAGGTTCACAGGGAGGGAATATTACCACTTAGCTCAGTTTTCTTTCCAAGCTCGAAGATAGACGAGGTATTGTTATGGACTCTCTTTTCCACTGCTATGACTGGCTCATGCTTTATTGGGGAATATCATTGTCATTTCATGCTTCTTTATTTTGTTAAACAAGACAGATGCTTTGTTGTAATGGGTAAGGGTGTTTTGGTGTTGGAAAACAATCTTTGTACAAGTTGTTTTACCAAGCGGCTGTTTAATCCATGAAGTAAAGTTTTATTTATTTTCCGCTGTTTAAAATTTTGTCTGTTTTGTAATTTATCAGTTCTATACATTTATGATGCTCCACTGAAGGTAATGCACTCCCTTTATGAGTGATCTTAACGAAGGTGAGGTGTTACATTTAGCTTCATGTTCATGCCCAATTTGATTAAGGAAAGTTTATGCTTCCCCTTGCATCATTACTCTTGGTTATACGAAACTAACACCAAATATTTTACTGGTTCTTGAGTGATAGGCAAGCTGTGCAGGAGCCACAGGATTTTGTCCTAAAGAACAAAAGCTTCTTTATACTAAAGGGGGGCTAAGTGTTAACACCTAAATTCGCATTGGCCAAATATAAAGAAGCAGAAGCTCCGATACCAGAAAGTATAAAAGGAACAGCCTTGGATACACCTATGTCGATACCAAAAGGAGACGAAATCTTGTTTCTCCTATAACTTTCGATTGGTGAGACATTCAGACCTCAAACCATTTCTATTGGATTCATATAATGGTTTCCCATAGAGTGGTCACATTAAATAAATGGATGTACCGTTTGGGAATAATGGCTAAAACAAGTTTAACAAAGGCTGTTGATGAAAGGCTGATAACGAAAGGCTATTGACGAAAGGCTGATGACGAAAGGCTGTTGACGAAAGGCTATTGATGAAAGGCAGATGACGAAAGGCTGTTGACGATAGGCTGATGACGAAAGGATGTTGACGAAAGGCTATTGACGAAAGTCTGATGATGAAAGGCTGATGATGAAAGGTTGCTGACGAAAGGCTGGTGAGGAAAGGCTGTTGACGAAAGGCTGATGACGAAAGGCTGTTGGCGAAAGGCTGACGACGAAAGGCTGTTGATGAAAGGCTATTGACGAAAGGCTGGTGACGAAAGCCTATTGACGAAAGGCTGATGACGAAAGGGGTAAAGCCAGAAGAACACAAAAATGACAGAAGAAGGCTATAGGAAGCAGGGGAAAGTTAGAAAAAGACAAAAACGACAGCAGAAGGCTGTAAGAAGCAGGAGAAAGCCGTAAAAAGACAAAAAACGAGACCAGAATGGTACAGAAAGCTGGAGAAAGGTCGGAATAGGAAAAAACACGAAAAGCCAAAAACGAGAGCAAAAAGGTAACACCAAAAAAGTAGCCAAAAAAAGAAAGGGAGAAAGAAGTAGCAAAAAGGAGACCAAAACCTCTATAAACAAGATCCCAGGAGTCACATTTTAAAGGACTTTTCTTTTAATTCCACAATCTTCCTCTCTGATTCTAGAAAGTAAACCCAAATTTGTAAATCAATTTGGGAATTTCTTATGTAACCTCCTCCATGAATAAAATCATCAAAGTGCTTAAAGTGGATGTAGGTTCAAGTTGAACCGAACCACTATAAATTTTGTGTTCTTACTTTATCTGCATGTTATGCTACTTTTCACTTTATCTTTGTGTGTTTTTTGCTATGCGATTGGATCATCAGAATATTCCTGCTCAAGCCATTAGGTTCATAGCAACCTGACGCTTTCTCCACGGTCCATTTCCATAGACCTATCTCCGGTGTCGACGAAAAATATCATTAACAGTCACATTTGGGGATAAGGACCAAATTCGTGGAGGGCCGCCCCATAGGATGTTCTTCACCAGAAAAGAAAGACTGAATGGCGAGGCAGAAGTCTTCCTGGATGACATGCCATACACTCCTATAGAAAATCCTGTTGAAACCATCTGGCCCAGACTCACAGTCCTTGCTAAGAGAAAATACGTATGCACGTATCACATCTGAGGTAGGTGGTGCGGCAAGGTCAGAGTTATCAGACGGAAGGATCAGACGGGGGATGAAGCCAAGAAGGGATGGGTCTGAGACCGAGACCAAAGTAGAGCCAAGGAAAGACTGGAAATGGGATAAAGTTGTGTCTTTGACTTCTACAGGGTTAGAAGCCAAGGACAAATCTAGGCGAAGAATCTGACTGGTTGAAAGAAGTCGATTCTTCTTAAGAATAGAAGAGTGAAAAAACCTGGAGTTAGTATCACCATCAGCAATCCATTTGATCCTGTCTTTTTGGCGCAAATGGTCTTATTCAATGCGAAGCTCAGAGGAGAAGGCAAGCTGGGCTACCGCCCAAACCTCCTTATGGACGGTAGATGGTTCTTCATCAAAATCCGCCTCCTTAAGAACAAGAGTTTCTTCAGCCGCTCTGACGCGGTCAAAGATATTCTTGAAAACAAGCAGATTTTACGTCTTAAGACAAGTCTTGAGACATTTTAGCTTACGAGAAAAGACTACACAGGAGGGACCACTCAAATGGGAGATCCAGGATTCTTCCACAACTCTATGGAAAGAATGATGAGGTCTCCACATACTCTAAAACCGAAAAGAGGATGGACCAAAAAGAGAAAGGGGAGAAAAAGTAAGAAGTGGTCAGAAAAGGTACGATGCAGGTGAGATATGGACAAAATGGAAGGAAGACCGAACCAACCCTCCGAAGCGAAAATCTTGTCTAGCCTAGAGAGAATCCAGTTTGGACCTTCTTGGTTGTTACACCAAGTGAAGGCCGATCCGACAAAAGGCACTTCAGACAAACCTGAGCTGATAATGAAAGCATTGAAATTCGCTATCGCGAGACGGTTAACGGCATTTCCTCCATGTTTCTCTGCCTGGCTTTCGACGACGTTGAAGTGGCCACCTAACACTGATACAGAAAAACCCAAGTTGGAAAGAGAGAGGAAATCGGTCCATAGGACTTGTCTCTCGATCCTATCGCACTTAGCGTAAACCGCTGAGAATAAAAAGGAAGAGGAGAAAGGGAGAAATGAACAAGCAACCGACAAAAGCTGATCTGAGTCGAACAAAGGGTGAACGACAAGGCCTTTGGACTATAAATCTAAATCTTGTCGGACGCATTGGCTATGGCACCACCAAAGCCGATGGACAAAACTGACTTGGTCAACGCGTTCGGACCCATCATAGGTTCCATAAGCGCTACCAAACAGACAGAATTGACAATGCACTTGAGTCTCGCAGGAGACTCAACATTGCCAATACCCCAAGCGTTGCAGAAAAGGAAGATTACCATCAATACAGAGACAAACAAGGAAGAAAACAGAGGAGGAGAGAAGAGACCATGCCCACCTCCTGACTTAGATAAAATAAAGAGTGTATCGAGTAGATCTAACGATCTGCTCGAACGCCGCTATAGAGCGTGTGCGAATGGCGCGGGGGGTGGGAGTGACCGACTGCCGACCGCAGCGAGAGGAAAGAGAAGCCCGACTAGTCGAGGAATCACCGGATGCGATGGAGATAGAACCAGGCGACGCCAAGCTAGGCCTATCAGGATATGAATTCTTAGTAAGGCGATATAAGCGATCATTAATGATCGTTATCACGGCCTTACTAAGAAGGGGGTAGGAAATCGGAGGGGAAAACAACGAGGAGACGACAAAATCGCTCTAGGTGAGACAGAAGTAGTGGATGAGGAGAGAGAAGGAGAATCCAATGAAACGGTGGAAGAAGGGAAGAATGTGGAGTTGCTCGAAAGTGAAAACACCGGTCTATGTGAGAATTGTACCGATGCCGACCTGTCATGAGGTTGACTCACTGGACAAAAATGTAGAGTTTTGAACCTGACAAACCAATCCCGACCAAGAAGACAAGCCAAATGAAAGAAACTACAGAAGCAACATGCTAAAACCGATAGAGAGCCAATAGTGGTACATGTAGTTTCCATGTAGCTAGCAGCAGAAGTGCTAGCTAGATGGTAACTACATATGCCTGACCGATAGCAACGCTGAGGGACAAATGGGAACCCACTAGGAAACGAACAAGGGCAAGTATCAGATGGACCGAACACAACCAAGCTACTGGAAAGCCTATTGTGTTCCATATTGATCCAAACCAACTGAATAACCAACAACAGGCGATAAAACGTGGCTAGCCACCCCAGCATGGCTAAAATCCAAAATGCACAAATGCAGCCTGCAAACGGCGAAAAGGGGAAGGGACAGAACGATAAAAGCCTACCATCACTTATGAATGAGGCAACATAAATAAGGCAACCAGAACTAAGAGAAGAAGGCTAAAGGCACAAAGGCCATCCTCGGAAATCACTACCAAGCGCTGAATGAGTAGCAGCCCAAACATGGAAAAATGGACCAAAAAGCCAACCCACAAGCCAACACACACATGACCCATACCATAAACACCCGAAAAGGAATATGTAGTAATGGGGAGCACACACAAGCATGTGTA
Organism: Allium sativum; assembly: GCA_030737875.1. NCBI lineage: Eukaryota > Viridiplantae > Streptophyta > Magnoliopsida > Asparagales > Amaryllidaceae > Allium > Allium sativum. The sequence goes on from CM060919.1 coordinate 308,795,020, forward strand.
ATTGCTCACTAAAGCAAGCAACGCATCATCCCAAAAGGAAAAATAAAAGCCCACAAGAGACAGATCAAAACCATCAATATCCCATAAACAAGGAAAACATCCCACAATGAAAGATTGATTTGAAGTTGCGGATCCGATTGTGACAATAAAACAACAGCCGATGTCAAATTGCTCGATAAGGAGCATCGGGAGCCACAACCAAACCATCCTCTCCTAAATGCCAAGAGTGAGAAAACCATACCTCGGCGGCAATTGAGGCATTTAGAATGATTCTTCTCTTGCCAACAATAACCTCCAATCCGGATATGGAAACAACAATCAATGACATAGGAGCCATGCGACCAGCTACACAACTCGGACCACACTACCCATAGTTCAGCTTCATTGCCTCGCCAAGAGAGGACCCGTCTGGCTGCAAATGAATCTTAGCCTTCAATTCCTTATGCCACAATCTGTATCGAGCACCACGCAACCAAGTATGTTTAACAGAAGAATCACAGGTATCTCCAATCTTACCTGGGCCAACCAAGGTCTCATTTCCCCCAAGAGAATAAAAAGCATTGGAAATAATAATCGGAGGGGGAGCTTGGGCATAACTAACCAAAAGCTCATCGGCTGATGAAGGATGTCACGGAACAGAGACACGAACGAAGCTTCTAACGTTGAGAGCAACGTTGGGAAGCTTGCTGGGAAACATAGACACGAGAAAAAGGCTGAATTTCTACCTTAACTGGACTGGAAACGGGTGAGGTGGTCAAATCCCTACCCCGAATCGAGTCGGCATCGATAACCTTGCCGAAGCCAGGGCCAAAAACACCCCTGCAAGCTAGAGAACCCACCAAGAACCCATGATCTACCACAATAGGAGAAAATCCCGATTTCTTGAAACTCGGGCGAAGGAGAAAGGAGGTGGTTAATTCCCCTTTTCTTTAATAACAACAAGACTGAGCTTGGTTTCTGGAGCCACCATTTCAAGCCGATGATAGTACTCACGAGGAGGCAGCGAGCTAACTAACACCGAGTAATGAGGGGATAGCTCCAGAAAGTATTGCTCATATTAGTTAGCTGGAAGTGAGCATAATTGTTTTTCTCATTAGTTACAGTTTTCTTTACTTCTAGCGAACTTACATGTTCATGGATACTATACTTTTATCTCTATGTAGATCTTCAGGCAAAAATTGCAGCAGCGTGTGTATTGAAGTGGTCATCCACATGACAATAAGAGGACATGTAATATATCATGCAGATACAACCATTTTTTAATAGTTAACTTAGTTAAAATTTTACTAAACATATTTAAGCTTTCCAAGAAATTTTTTCATTGTTATAGCATGTAGTGTTAAAAGAACATCATGTTGTGTACTGAATTTAACAAATGATTACAATGTACGAGTTTGATTTTTTTTTCAAATTATTTAAAATTAGTTAATTTGAACAGAGTGCAAGAAAAGCAAAAAAACATACCTTCAGCTTGGTTCTCTGCTAAATCAAAGGGTTGTGTAGTTACAAGTTGATACAAGAATTGCACGTAGCATCACTTCCCTCTTTTTCTTGAGTTCCTCTTTTTTAATCATTACCACAGTAATGTACAAATTCAATAATTTATGGTTTAAAATAAAAATAAAAATAACAATTCAGAATTGATCACTTTGCCAAGATGTACAAATAATAATTATACCATCTTAATATTCTTGATCTCCTCTCTTGTTCTTATGAATAACATTTTTTTGCTTTAGTCACATACATGATAACACTTATTCTGGAAAAAATAAAGGACTGTATAATATGAAATCTTATCGTCTTATCAAACTCATACGTCAGCTGCTCAGTGACCAACATGAAGACTGAACCCCTAAACATCTTTAAGAGGCCTTTCTTTCCCTGGCTAGAGATAAGCACATAGGGCCTAAGGTAAGATTAAGCACGTAAACTGGGATAAATTTTATAAACTTAGTTAATTTGTTATTTTTTATAAAAACTGGATGATTTGTAAAATATATATTTAATTCTCAAAAACGTATGTGCAAAGACTAATTCTGTAATAGCATTAATATAACATCGGTTGAATGGTCAAAAAAGTGAAGACATATTAGCCAATTTGATACAGAGTTGTTGGCAGGGTGGTAATTTAATGGTCAAAGTTACAACATCTCATTACCTAGCTGAATTGTGCAAGAGAGTTAACGCGTGTAAAATAACTACATGTGTGCGTATGTTCGTTCATTAAAGAACGAATATATGTCTAAAAACTCCACAACGGCATCTTATAAACATTTCCTTATAAAAATCTAGTTATACATATGACCAGAGTAAACCCGATACTTTCCAAGAAAATAGAAAATATATCATGGAAAATTAGATAACATATTAAAGAAAATATTTATACCTGGATAAGAATTAAAGTTGGATGTGCACAGTTTCTTCATGCCTGAAACTCTCCATAGTGCACCTGAGTTTCAAAATTGCTAATATACCAAAAATTGTGTATGTCAGATTCTGCAAAATGATAATAGCTTCTTGATTTGCTGAGTTGTATCCATGTTTTGCTGTAAAATTACAATAGTACCCCTCGTGAATTACACCATTTTGTCTAATTTGCACTTTCTCACGAAAACCATTTTGGGTACGGTAGCAAGATTCCTCGTGTTAGATGTACAAAAACTAAAATAATAGGAAGATTTTAAAACTCTGAAACTCATAAGGTAAACTTTGGTTTTCATGATGATATCGATCATGACCAAAAGAAGAGCGGTTTAACCTTTTTATATCAAAATTTATAGCTTCTGAACATAAACTCTTTATGTAGCTTGTATATTCTTTTTTTAATCAAAGTATGTACACATAATAACTGTCCAATCTACCAAGAATATGAATGATATTAGTAGAATGCCAATATTCCATACAAAATTGAAATTTCACACACAAAAAAAATCTTGAATAACATATGAAAGATTAGCATCCTGTATATTATTTTATATAGTCTTATATTATATTTCTGCAAGAAAAGTTTAGATTTCAATTAACCAAACTAAACAAGAAAAGGAAAAAAATTATGGGATTGTTTATACATGTTCAAAATTTCTACAGTTACAACACATAATTGGAACATGATTAGGCATTGTAGATGGAACTGGTATTTTAACTTATTTATTTCTTAAAATGAAAAAATTACATGACTAGGTTGATAACTCAGTAAAGAAAATGGAACTACATGGGACACTGTAAAGCTTCGAACCAAATAAGTAAATACTCAGACTGAATTGATTAATAACTCATCAAAAAGTTTTAACTGAATCATCAAAATAAGAATCTTCTTTCCTAATTGAACCATACTAACATAGGAAACTAAAATAAAAGGTGTTTGTAATGTGCAAGCCACGGTTTTGTCGTACAATCTTAGAAGCAAAAAAGAAATTATAAATGGTCATTTTTCAGCGGAATGTTCTCAAAATTGAGTAGGAATAATTTCAGAATTGACCCACATATTTATCACAGAAGTAAATGTAGTATACACCATCAAAATTTCAAGGATTGAAATGATTATTTAAACAATGTAGCATTAATCATGAACAATAAAAAAAATAGATAACTCTCACTGAGTTAGTTCAAAGAAGATGGAACAACATACAAATGTCCCAGGGACAAATAACCAACCAAGGTCGACAATTATTTCAAACATGAAAAAATTTATGAACTTATAAATTACTCCTGGAAAAGCACAAAATTGGGTTCTATTTACACACACCATATATATACATGTATATGTGAGGGTATATGTATGTATGTGTGAGTGTATATATGTATTTGTGTGCCTCTGTGTGTGTATACTGGTATGTGCTACAGAAGGAACGAATACCAAAAAGTAAAAAGTAAAAACATTATCATGAAAAGTTAGTTTCTAACTAACTAAATACCAATAAAATAAAGACAATTTTCAATAACTATAACCGTGTTTTCGTTGGTATCAAATAGCTTAAAATTCACCCAAAAAAACCACGTTTGTTTGAAACTTAATGGCCAATGGCATATAAACTTTAGTCCCATCAATTTAAATTAGTTATCGATGTCATAGTTGGGCTAACAAAAAAATCAAATTAATAAAACAAGATAGTGCTAAAAAAAACTTTTTACATTAAAGTAGAAATACAGTGCAAATATACAATGCATATGAATAACATGTTGAGTTGTTGCCTTAATGAGTAAGTACAGATCTACTCCAAATGGAGTACAAAATGATTTCAATAATATACGACATAAGAATTATTAACGGTAGCCAGCAATACAAATTTAATATAAAAAAAAATTAACCATGGCACCTTATTAACAAACTCAAGATAATGTAATAGATATGTATTAGAATAAATTTTCGCTTATTTTGTTAGTAGAGTATGCATGCATATGCTAACTATTAAATGGAATACAAGTGACGTCCATATGCGAGCAACCCATGTTTTAAGTCTAGTTAATATATTTGCCTTAATGCTTTGATCTATGATCTATTTGAAAATCAAATCCAATAGGTAGGTCAAATAATCAAGCATAGAAAATTAGGTAAGTACAACCTAAAACTTGCTTAACAGATTTTGAAAGGTTGAGAACAAAGGATGTCACAAAAAGCTTTGTTGTTTTTGCTTTTAAATTTAAGCAATATATATATTTTACTAATCTAGCTACCAAAATTTTGGTATAGCCCTAGACAATGCGTAGAAAGATTAATTAAATAAGTGATCTTTTCTCTGTAAACTTGCTAATTTATTTCCACATTTTTATACAGAAGCAACAATCGACAGAAGTTCTGGAATATTGACAGGTATTAAATTGGTCAAGCAACTAGTGTTTAATTTAAAGGTACTAAATTAGCTTACCGAGCAAAAAGCCACATTACGATTAGTGATGAAGGAAAAACAGTGAACAAACCAAAATAGCTAGTTTAATGAATTGTGGTTATAATCTGTTGTCATAATTTAAAGGACTGTTATCACCTTATACTACCTGAATCACATTCGTTCAAACAATTTCCAATTGTTGGTTAACACAATAAGCAATGGATCAACCCTTTTTCCACTATTTCCAAGTGTTGGTTATCACAATAAGTTAAAATTACATCTTCCTTAATCCCTTTACACCTCCACTCCGACCGCCTAGGTGAACCGCACCCCCACCCCAGTCTCGGCCAACTCGGTCAACCCTAGCGCCTGAAATCCATCCCCAAACTCGCCGGCTTCATAGCCCAAAACCGAACAAAATATCAAACAAGAAATTATCAAGTGGTATGGATTTATAGATCGAACAAAGCTCAACAATTTTCGTTCATGAAGTTTGATTTATTACTGAAGGGATTAGAAGAAATTGGGGCATGAAATTTTGAGAGTTTTCCGCCCTCTATCGGTTTTGAATGACAACCTGAAAGTTTGACCACGGGTTGAAAGAGATAAAGGGTTTTGACTAATATATATTATATTTATTTTTATTATTTTAATTCCAAAAATACCCATTTATTGATACGAACTCCAAATCGAACCCAACAACCGTCGTCCCTAGCTAATTACCCCCATTCCAGACACAATGGGATATGTTTCGTAAGCCAATTCTACAGTTTTGATCATTTTTTATCAAAATTAAAATATAAATTAATATAACGTTCAATAATGAATTTCAACATACATTTTAATTTACCGGGGCCACATACTGACTCCAAAAATTACAAAAAAAATTATTTCTAGCTATGTTTTGACGACACGGTCCTAACCAAACTAATTTCATCAAATTTGGAGATCATTTGAAAAATGACCATTTTCTAGTCAATTAAATTTAAACTAAAATTCAAAACACGTTTATATTTACCACGCTCACATATTAATTCCAAAAATTATGAAATTTGAAATCTAACTATAATTTGACAATCCGGATCCAACAAAAGTGGTTTCGTCGAAAACGGAGGTCATTTGCAAAATGACTATTTTTAAGGGTTATATATTATATTAAAATATATATAAATTCCATAGCGGCTATTCTAAATTTTAAACCGCCATAACTTTCAATTTATATTATGAAATCTGAATTTTTCACATTTGTTAGAAAGATATAATTAAACAGATTCAAATGTATCTTGTTTTACTGAAATCCGATTTATTTTGAATTCTGTACATTCAATTAAAATTTAAAATCGAATTTTCAAACTACCGCACCATTTCAATCTCTATTTATAATTAAAATAAATTTATACATTCTAACTTTGATTTAAATAAATTTTTAGTCGTTATTATTTACAATAAATCATTTTAAATAATTAAAATCCATTAAATAGCAAAAATAAAAAAAATTAAACTGGTTCAGAAATTCCGGGTTGTTACAATCTCCCTCACTTAAAATCTTTTCGTCCTTTAAACGAAACGGAGCTGAAAGTTCTTAGACCAACCAACTCAACTTTCATTCTGGCTATCATTGTTCAACTTTTCAATTTCTAAGAATTTTCTAATTTCTCAAAAATTTGGCTAACACCCTAAATTTTCGAAAAATTTCGCCATAACCTCCTTTGTACGGAGAGGGTTTGAAAATTTTATTGGGCCATATTAGGCACCCAATAAATCAAGAAAAAGCATACACATGTTTTGTGTCCTATTTGTGTACAAGGGAGAACGTGTAAAAGCCGAAATCTCAGACCTTGCCCCAGTGTTGGAAATAAAATAATCCATGTGTCGTATCTAAAACAAGAGAGACGTGAATTTTTGTCACCTCCAGACCCGTGTAGGGTTTTTATTGAATCCAAACCCAAGCACCGTTACATGTATTCCTTAATTAAGTCCATAATCAGTCTTCTGCTTAACCTGTAATACAATCATCACAATACAAGCATCTCGCCTGTATGAAAATCCAAACCTCGTCATATAAGCGCCAAATGCTTATATAGAATATGATACGATATGCTGTCTTCATGCATTATGCCATGCAGTGTAGTTCATAATTTATTTGTTACTATCGTATGGCGTAGTTTATAATCTCACATAGAATAACCATCACAGCGCATCCAAAAACACTCACAGTAGTTGATATAATAAATAAAATTGCGCAGCCAACTCATTAAGATGCACCTGTTTGTCGGGAACACAAATTAATTCCCTATTCAACAGTAAATCCATAACTTGTTCAATAATATATATACATGTATATGTATGCAATTCCAATCAATTTACGATTTAATTCAATATTCGATTCGATTTGGCTTTACTTATCATTCATTCTTTTATTGGTTTTCTCAATCCAATATTTTTATTAATCATACCAATAATCACACATCATAACCAGCAATCAATTAATTGATTAACTTTTCTAATATATAACTTTATATAACCAAAAATCATATTTTAATGCCAAATCACAAACAATAAACCCTAACTATGTTTTGGTTCTTACACCAGTCAATTGGAAATATATAGATATCTCACTTTCAAAACTCGAACACAAACTACTGATGCTACGTGGTCTTCAATAGAATCACCTCCAGGTGACTAGAGTATGATTTTATATCTATCCAGTATATTTGAGACTTTGAATACACGTGGATCAGACGTATATGCAAAATCTTTGTATACCTGATAGCCCAAAATCTATATAAAATAAAATATTCAAATACGAATAATAAATTTAAAATTTCAAAACTAAATTTGTTTTTATAGATAATACTTTTCAAACTCACTCTAGGGTATTAGTAATCCTATCTCTAACGAGTCATTCTTATAGGATATTACTAATTCTATCTCTGATGAATTCTTTCGTTCGGTTCTAATGTGCCTTGTTCTCTAGCTTTGTAAACCAAAGCTCTGATACCATGCTGAAACGTTCCGAAATCCCCCGGTCTCCGAAGAGACGGGAAACAACGGATTGTTTGAGAACACAACTCATCAGAACGCAAACACTAGAACATTTCATTGCGATTACAACAATTTACATCAGAGTACAAGAATATATCAGATATGAATAAATAATTTACAGCGGAAAATATCAGAGATTTAAAGTCAATTAAAATATATAATGTAAAAATACAATGCACTGCGGAAATACATCAACAACACAACTGAAAGGAATGTACGAACATAAAGCTTTCCAAATATAGCTCCATCTGTAATCCAGTACCCTGGGAAAACAAATATCTACGAAAACCAAAACTACTAGATGCCCGTGTGGAAAATATGGGCACCTAGAGTTTAGGTGGAAACAATAAAATCTAAGTTAGTCATGGGACTGGTGTGAGAACAAAAACAGTTGTTAAAACATTACTTTAAAAGTTGGGAAATTGTGGGACCATGCCGTATAACATGGAACGGTTTTACTCCACATGAATCTCAGTTTAAAATAAAACAACGCAATGCTCTTTGGAAAATGAAGCTATTTTAAGACTCAGGTCCCATCACACAATGCAACGCAAGCTGGAGGATAGAGTTTTCGTTTATAATAGCCAAACATGCTTGGTACGTTTAAAACAAATCATTTTGATATTACTGTAAGTGCATAGTGTATCAAACAAGTTCAGATATAAATGTATCAATCATAAACGGCATGAGAACCCCATCCCACTATGTCACCATATAGGTTTACAACTAAAATCGAAAAGTCACGTATTGGAAATTAGATTCCATCTATGAGTCGAGGAAAGGGATGGCTCCCCACCAATTCAAGACACTCTAGCAAATGCCTCAGGACTACACTCTCTGGGCAACCTTGGATCTTGCAGGGCCGGTCCACACTTACTTTAGTGGATTAGTTATTCATGAACACACGTTTCCAGCCCTATTGGACCTATCACTGAGCCAGTAGGGACTCATATCTGAGGCGCCTTGCATTCCATCATCCACATAAGTAAAAATGCCTAGGCTCCATACCATGACACCACTCCTAGCTAGAAAGAAACGTCGTGCACTCCCTGCGTTTCATATCCCGTTTTTGACTCATACCGGGGTGTGAGGCTCGTGAATTAACGCAATACACAAAGTTGTGCTATTTAAAGCTGTGCTTTGATCATCAACCACAAGACATTGCTTTTCAACAAAAGCCTTGAACATTTGCATCTTAGCATGCCACATTAACAATTCAGGCCATCCAACTGATGTCTATCAATATATAACCTCTAAGCTCGTACGTCTCAGAGAAGGGCGTTAAGCAAGAGAATAAATTCTCCATTGCCAAATAGATATATATTTAATAGAAATCAATCAATATAGAATGAAATCCAATGTCAGACACACATCCATTTACAAGTCCGTTCCAGGTCTGAACGAAACCGGAGGCACCTTATTCCTCATCCCATATGTCTAATTTAGGAGATAGGTCCTTGCATATCCGGTCAATCTCCAAGTATATCTGGACGATCACCACTTATTACCTTGTCTTGGGTATACAACCCAATCAAGACATTAGAAATCATCCAAACGATGTGAATATTTCCAGTCTTCAACCACCGTCTTCATCGTCGACTTTTAGTTGTCGTATTCGTTATTTAGAATGGGTTAAACCCGGCATTTTCGAATAATTCGCGTATTTTATAATCAATAATCCAGTGCTATAAAAACACATCATACACCCCATTCCAATTCAGAATATTTGTTTATTCAAATATTCACATTTTTAGGGAAAGGTTCCCATTAATTTTATCAAAGATAAATTCTTTTAAATTTATTCTTTAATCTTCCTTTGGATATCAATTTCAAAGATTTCATTTTATCTTTTAACAATTCTAAACCAAATTAAGGCTTATAAAACTAGTCGGGATTATCGAGCCTTACCGAAATAATCATTTATTTTATTTTTCCAATCCCAACTTATTCATCCCATGGAGCAAAATTGGTAATACCCCATATCTAACACCCACGGTGTTATCGGTAAATTTAATTACCATTTCACGTTCAAATCTAATTAAAGATTTAACCATTGCCTGAAGAAAAACTGATGATACTCCATTCTCGATCATTTCATGAATTTGATAAATTTAATTATCTTATTCTCATTTCAATCAAATTAAAATTCATTAAAACTATGGTTCAGTTTTAATATCAAAAATCATTACTTTATGATTATTCAATTTTAGGAAATTAAAGAACGAATGTCGTTAAAAACACAGTTCACAACAATCATCTTCCATCAAAATGGAATCTTCACGGAAATTATAACAGTATATAATAGATATCAATTTCTGTATCAAACTAGTACTATAAGTGGAATAGTGGCAAGGCCTTTTTAATTCCATAAATAGTAACGGTCTTCTTTTACAGTAGCTCAGCTCGATCATTACCAAATCGAATTCTGTTCAATTCCAATTTAATATATTAAATTGCAAAACTTTACTTTGGAAAATTCCATTAATCTTAATTAAAAGATTATAAATTCCAAATCATATCTTCACTCTTAATTGGGTTAAAGAATGAATGTTATTTAAACATTGTTCACTATAAATCCAAATTCCAGTTTGATATTAAATATAAGGCTCTGAATAGAAATTAATATCGGCTTATATTCAATACCAAATTCTGAAACCATGGATGTCGTTTTGGGAATAACGATATCTATATCTTCCAAATTCCTCAACAAAATCCATATAATCACGGAATCCAATATCGAAATATTCCGAAGAATATTTCCATCCCAATTTTTCTTTGGAAAATTCTGGTTATTTTAAAACCCCTTTTTCAATCCAATTTATTTATTTAAAAGCATTGGATTATTATTCTAGTTAATAACTAGTACATTTTGATAAAAATATATATTTATCTTTTCAAATATGGAATTTTTTCAACCAAAATCTTTTCAAATCATTTATTATGATTTTACACAAATTTTCCATATTTTTAATAATTTTAATATCGCCATTTCAGTTGGTTTCCAATAACGGCTACCAAACTGCATCCATAACGACCTTTCCTAAAATTGATTTGAACATATGTTAAATCCAACCGTTCAAATTTAAATCTCGTATATTCATTGGAAATATCTTTTCGATATGAACCCAATGGTTCCGGTTTTGTGAGAATCCGACGATCGGATCTCCTATTACATCAATTTGAAGTCAATGGTTGAAATTCGCGAACAATCGCTGCGTGGCGCGTTCTATTCAAACCATATATATAATATATATTTCATCGATTTCAATTCAAATCATACTTTGTATATTCGTTTATAAATTTATTTCAAAATGATTTCAACTTTATTTTCAATTTTAAATCAAAATTGAATATTCCATATCATTATAATATAAAAATGATAATATTTTCAAAATATCAAATTTTGAAATCCATTTCCTTTTTGTATTCATTATAAAACGAAAAAAATCGATAAACAAATCTATTCGAGTTAAAAATGGCATATATACTTAAATCAACTTCCATATTTTTATATTTTCGTGTCCATCCCAAATCGGACATCAAAATCACATTTTGATTTTTTTTTTGAATATTATTTTAAAATATTCATAATTTTAAAATATTCGTTAGTTTAAAATATTCGTTATTTTGAAATATTCGTTCTTTCTGAATCAGAATGCGACTCAATCAATTATCATATAATTTTAGTTATATGGATTTCATACATCGCATGTATTCCACAATAATGATAAATAATCATTAAACATTCAAACATCATCCAGAGTGCATTCCACAACTGTATAAGCACTAAAATAAATAAGTAACACTCATCACAGCCTGTCAACCCGTCGATTGACATACAACTAAATATTGGGATTAGTGTATGTCAAATATCATCTCAATACCCGTGTGGGGTTTTCAAACAACAATAGTCGGTTTAAATAAATGTTGGTTAATAAATTTAACCAATTCAAACTCGGTTTGAATTATTTTTCTAATTAACCAATTTTCACTATTTAAATTATCATAAATGAATATTTATATCACATTTCAACAACCACAATGTGTATCCACATTGTTTGAAATACGAGTGCCGTATATTCAAACAATGCTTCTTGTGTAGATGAGTCGTGAATAGTTCATGTGTTGAACTCAAGCAATGCCACATACAACAGATAAAATCAACACTGGCAGTTTCTATATATTTATAGTTATAAAATAAATTAAATAACTATACAAATATTTTAGTGAGAGAATTCTCACTTTGGGTTCCACTCCGTCATTCTTTTGGTGAGGATTTTTTTTAACAAAATTAATCAAGCGTTTAATTTTGTCAAAAATTCCAACAGCCTCTGTTTCTGTTCTGGTCAGTTCCATGTTGTAGTGCTCGATGATACGAGTGCAACGCAACTCATTTCACTGAATTCTGGTTTCACATGCAGAAGATACAATGGTTTGAATGTTAATTACATATTAAATGATTAAATTAATAATTAAAATTATTAATTACATCTTCCTTCTTTCTTAATCCCTTCAGACCGGAAATCGACCCCTACTCCGTTCTTTAATCCACCCACCGCCGCTAACATGAGCCACTAGCCACTGATCAACTATCTCCACTCCGACCGCCTACGTGAACCGCACCCCCACCCCCAGTCTCGGCCAACTCGGTCAACCGTAGCGCCTGAAATCCATCCCCAAACTCACCGGCTTCAAAGCCCAAAACCGAACAGAATATCAAACAAGAAATTATCAAAGTGGTATGGATTTATAGATCGAACAAAGCCTAACAATTTTCATTCATGAAGTTTGATTTATTACTGAGGGGATTGGAAGAAATCGGGGCATGAAATTTTGAGAATTTTCTGCCCTCCATTAGTTTTGAACAACAGCCTAAAAGTTTGACCACGGGTTGAAAGAGATAAAGGGTTTTGACCAATATATATTATTTTATTTTTATTATTTTAATTCCAAAAATACCGTTTATTGATACGAACTCCAAATCGAACCCAATGACTATCGTTCCTAGCTAATTACCCCTATTCTGGACACATAGGGATATGTTTCATAATCAATTCTATCGTTTTGATCAGTTTTTATCAAAATTAAAATATAAATTAATATAACGTTCAATATTGAATTTCAACGTACATTTTAATTTATCGGGACCACATATTGACTTCAAAAATTACAAAAAAAATATTTCAAGCTATGTTTTGATGATACGATCCTAACAAAACTAATTTCGTCGAATTTGGAGATCGTTTGAAAAATAGCCATTTTCTAGCCGATTAAATTTTAACTGAAATTCAAAGCACATTTAAATTTACCATGCTTACATATTAATTCCAAAAATTATGAAATTTGAAACCTATTTGTTATTTGACATTCCGAATCCAACAAAAGTGGTTTCGTCGAAAATGGAGGTCATTTGCAAAATGGCTATTTTTAAGGGTTATATATTATATTAAAAAATATATAAATTCCATAGCGACTATTCTAAATTTTAAACTGGTCATAACTTTCAGTTTATATTATGAAATCTGAAAATTTCACATTCATTAAAAAGATATATTTAAACAGATTCAAATGTTTCTTGTTTTACTGAAATCCGATTTATTTGGAATTCTGTGCATTCAACTGAAATATAATATTGAATTTTCAAACTACTCCGCCATTTCAAACTTTATTTATAACTAAAATAAATTTATACGATCTAACTTCGATTTAAATAAATTTTTAGTCGTTATTATTTAAAATAAATCATTTTAAATAATCAAAATCCATTAAAATAGCTAAAATAAAATAAAATAAAATTGGTTCAGAATTTTCGGGTTGTTACAATAATCCACCCGAAATGGGCCTAAATCCCAATCTAGAAAAGGACTATCGAAATAATAGTTGCTCAAAATGAGTCGTTGGTTTCTATAAGAAATAAATTTCATAGGGACAAACTATAATGAATCAGAATTCACAATGGAATGGACAACATATATGGTAAAATAAGACGTACCATTTTATAAAATCATAAGATGTCAAAATAAATCACAGCTATAGAGCCATGAATGCCGAGTCACAAACACACATACATCATAAATATCTTACTAATGTCATACATACTAATCGTAATAAATAAAAGATAATTGCCGTCATTTAGGTCATCCAACCTAATCTCTATTATTAAGCGAAGGAGGTTAGAACAAAAGGTTCTGATGAATAAAATCTATAATTTTAAATACTTTTACATACATTAGGCAGTCTGAAAGCTATCAAGAGTATGTTTAGGTGATATCTCACACATATACAAATATTTATCTACTACTATATTGGAAAGATCATATAACCAGTTAGCACCATACAAAATAAGGGAAGAGTCCAACGATCACTCAATACCCAATTGAGGACCCGACCACTTAAGACCTAGTTCCTAGTAGATACCACAAATATATAAATACTCACAAAATAGTACGAGAGACGGTATGTAGCCACTTAGCACCAGGAAGGCAGACGACTATTTAACCATTTAATACCTTAACAAGGGCGGTGTAACGACCCGCATTCTACGCATCGGAGGATCGTAGAATATTTATTTATTTCTCGTAAGGAGTCGTATCGTCATGTGACATTGGGGGACAACTATTGGGATCATTTCCCATGTTCATGTTTTTTGCCGATTTTTAAATGTCCGTTTTGCCCCTAACTGATCTTGTTTTGGCCATAACTTTTGATTGGTAAGGAATTTTGACCTGAAACCACTTCCATTAAATCCGGATGATGGTTTAGCTTTCGTTGAGTGGTCATATGTTAAAAACGGACTTACCGTTTGGGAGATATGAACGAAATAAGGTTTAGAAGGTGAAAAACTGCTTAACCGGGCCAAATGAGGTAATTAATGAATGGGCCCATAACCCATTTCGGGAATAGGGTCATGGGAAGGCTGAAATGAGTTAGGTTTTCATTCTGTTTCAGTTTTCTAGCTGCTATTTACCTCTTAAAAACCCTAACAATGGCCTCCACCTTCTAACTTCATCCCAAATCGCTCTCTAATCAAGGATTAAGCTTAGCAACATCAAATCAAGGAGAAATAGCACCATTTTTGAGTTAGAGCTGCTGTTAGACATTGGTATTCGCCCAAGTCAGAGGAGTTTCAGTTCTGAAAGTTTTAGTTGTGGCAAAGGTGAGTGATTAGCCTTGTTTTTACACTAATTATGGTTAATTAAGGGTAATTAGTGTTAATTAGCGAATTTAAACATGACTAAATTCTAGAAAAATATTTATAAATTTTGAAATATTGTTTTAGGCCTCTATTAGAAATTTGGGTTGATTTAGTTAAGTTTTGTTAATCCTAACATTAGTTATTGTTAAACATGCTTAAAGGGAAAATATGGGTTTTGGGTATGTTTGATTCATTTTAACTTATCAAATTGTTGTTTTGGAGTTTGTGGTCAATTCTATATGTTTCTATGACTGTATGTATGCTTTGTGATTGATTAGAACAGTTAGAATAGTCGAAAACGCCGTCGTATGGCGTAAAATAGTCGCAGGAAAAGTCGTAGGAAATGACCCAGAGCCAGATCGGATCCCCCCCTTATCGAACCGACCCGATCGTGAATGTGAAGACCACGAGCTGGAGGACTGCTCGCACCTGAAGCTCATGATCCGACCTGACCGTGGAGAGTTATCATGACCTGATCCGACCGTGGAGGAGCATCATGAGTCGTACTACCCCATTCACTAGCCAATGGCGACGAACGAAGACCACAAACTGACCCGTGCTTCGACGAGGACCACGACCTGTGCTTCGAGGAGTGCCACGATTCGACCAGAGGCACCACGAGCCGCCGCCGCCAGAGCTCAACGAACCGCCAGGGATGGTCACGACCGATCCGAACCAAGGTGCATGGACTGGAGACATGAACCATGAACCGAACTAGAAGTATAACCTGAAGTAAAGAGAAGTGAAGAAGAAGAAGACCGATCCAGAGAGGAAGAGACCAACACCCGAGATGCAAAGGTAGTCCAAATGGGAAGTTTGTACTTAGGATCTAGTTGGGAACCAACGAGTTAACTTCATGGTTGGACTTTGCTACGGGACGTGTGCTAAGGAGTTATCGACGTCCATAACTTTGATTCACGACCGAAAGACGAATGTTAGGCTACGGATCAGTGCAGTGGGGTAGTTATTACTTCATGGGGCAGAGTGATCGTAGCATGGCTATGAGCCAGTGCAGTGGAGTTATCATGACTCCATGGGGCAGAGTGGACATAGCAAAATATTAGTGGTTTCAAATCAGTGCAGTGGAGCTGTCATGACTCCATGGGGCAGAGTGATCGTAACTAAGTATTGGGTGATCAAAGCGGTGGATATCATATGCTTTACGCAATGAGTGAGAGATGTGAGGATGGTTGCTATGCTTGATTGTTTTCCATCACTATGACACGCACACCCCAACCCCTGTATCCTTTACACCATATGTTAGTGGCACCTTAGAGTATTGTACGGTATGTTGTGCTAACTCTTTGATTGCAGGTCCAGGTTCAGGTATGGTTTAGTATACCTTTTATTGTTCAGTTTTTCTGTTTATCGCTCATACCAAACTTTTGTCTGACCCTGAATTTTATGTCTCTTTACTCTGGGTGCTCTTAAATGGGCAGACTAGAGACAGGTTAGCTAGTTGTGCACGAGTAGCTGTCCGAAGACGAGCATGAGGCTTACACGTACTATTATATATATATATATATATTCTCCCTATGTCGCTGTTGGTCACTACTTTGGGCATTAACAATGTACCTTTCCTTTCTTTTGCTTTAGAGATAGTATTTTGAAGTTGTAATAATGGTTATGGATCATAAGCTGTATTTTGGATTTCCGCTGCTATGATAATTATGGTTTAGTTTTCAGCTTATGCACTGTCTCGCCTGTTTTATGTCAAGTATGTTATTATTATATTTTATTCCATGCGCTGTGAGACATTCTACAGGTTCCTTGTTAGTTTAAATTCCTTTCTTTTCCTTTCTTTGGCGACCGTCCTGTGCTAGTCGGGCATTGGCACAACGCACTTTCATTGGAAATGTCGGCCGGTGCGGGGCGGGCCGTCACATTTGGTATTAGAGCCAGGTTGCGTAGTTAACCTAGGGAAGATACCAGAGAGTGATAGTACGAATATGAGAGCGTGTATTTGTGATATTTTGGTTTTCAAAAGCTATATATGTATATACTATTAGTATATTTAAGGATGAAGTCACATTGCACTGGCACCACTGAAGAGATGGTTAATCGTTTTCTCCTTACAGATTGAACGATGAGTCGATATACGAAGGGTACTGGTAGAGTAGCTAATAATGGGAATGCTCCTGATATGAGGACGATGTTCACCGACCTCATGAGAGAGATGTTTAGGGATGTTCAGAGGGCAGCTCCTAATGCTGAAAATGGTGGTGGTGCAGCGGTGAAGGTGCCTGGGGCCGATTTCACCAAGCTATGCAAGGATTACACTAGTCTTGGTGGAAAGCTGTTCCAAGGAACGGAATCAGCTACAAAAGTTCAGGATTGGTTGGATAGCTGTGAGCGTATCTTCGAAGAATTAGGTATCGAGGATGCGATGAAAAGAAAGCTAGCATCCCGGACGGGCGATGAATTGGTGGAATGCTATTAAGGCAGCTACTCCAGAAGATCAAGTTACATGGGATCAGACTAAGGCCCGATTCATTGAAAAGTTTATCCCAACTGCTCAGAAATCAGAGTCGTTTAGGAAATTTTTGGAGCTTAAGCAGAATGGTAGGGCAGTCTCAGAGTACATTGCAGAGTTCGATACTTTATCTAAGTATGGATTATCCCTTATCGATACTACCGAGAAGAAGAACGAGAAGTTCATAATTGGTTTGGATGGATACTTGGGGGAAAGGCTTATTAACCACATCGATGAGACATTTAAATCGATTGTGGGGAAAGCATTGAGGTCAGAGAGTCTTTACCCTAAGTCGAAGACTGAGGTTGCATCTGTAGAGGAGCCAAAACCGTAAGCAAGCGGTGGAGGCAAGAATGGTTCTCAGAATAAGAGAAAGAAGAATCAGACCAAGGATGGCCAGAAGAAAAAAGAATAAGAAAGATGTTGAATGCTTTAGCTGTAGCAAGAAGGGCCATTATACTAAAGAATGTCGAGCAAAGCCAGCCGACAGGAAGTGCTTCAACTGCGGCCACGTGGGACATCACAAGGATAAGTGTCTGCAACCCCCTAAAGAGAAGTTGATTGTGAAAGCATATGCTCTTAATGCTGTTCCTTCTTCGTCGGATGCCCCAACCGCGGCGGAGAAAGGAAAGAATGTCATCATTCAAGGTATGCTTTCTGTTTATGATGTTCCTATTCGAGTATTGTTTGATACCGGAGCTTCCCGTTCCTTCATATCTAGTGACCTGGTAGATAGGTTGGGATTGGAACCCGAGATAGTCGATAGACCTTTAACGGTGACAAACCCGATTGGTGGTTCAACTAGCCTTAGCATGATTAGTTGTAATGTGGTCTTATCGAGTCATGAATGCATGTTTATTTGTGATTGCTTTGTTTTGGGCTTTACTGGGTTTGACATTATTTTGGGAGTCGATTGGCACCAAAGGTACGGGGTGGTGGTAGACTGTGAGGGCTTTTTGGTGACAGTTAGAGCGGATGATGGGCGGAGAGTAGTGTTTGGTGGTCTACCTAGTGATGGGGGTAATGGCTAGTTTTCTAAATTCCCTCGACATCCCGCATGATGAGTTGTCAGATGTGCCCGTGGCTGGCCAGTATCCGGACGTCTTCAAGGAAGTGACCAGACTTCCACCACATCGAGAGATTGAGTTTCATATTGATTTAGTGAAAGATGCCAGACCTATAGTGATGCCACTTCGTCGTATGGCACCAAGGGAGCAGTGAGAGCTCGACGTGCAAGTAAGCGATCTGTTGAAGAAGGGATTTATCAGAAGAAGTGTTTTTGAGTGAGGAGCACCAGTTGTGTTTGCTACCAAGGCAGATGGTTCCCTTCGATTGTGTGTGGACTACCGCGAATTGAATAAGGTGACGAGGAAGAATAAGTATCCTCTACCGCGGATAGATGATTTATTTGATCAGTTGAGTGGCGCGAGGGTGTTCTCCCAGTTGGATCTCGCGACAGGTTTTCATCAGCTTAGAGTGGAAGCTGAGAGTATAGCTAAAACGGCCTTTCGGGCGCCGTATGGATTCTATGAGTGGTTGGTCATGCCATTCGGGTTGACCAATGAACCATCGTAGTTTGTGGATCTTATGAATAGGGTATTCAGGGATCAATTGAATAAGTTTGTTCTTGTGTTCGTAGACGATATCTTGGTTTTTTCGAGGACAGAGGAAGAACACAAGGAACACTTGAGGATAGTGATGGAGGTGTTGAGAAAACACCAATTGAAAGCAAAGTTTTCTAAGTGTCACTTCTGGAGGAGGGAAGTGAGATTCTTGGGCCATGTTATTTCAGAGAATGGTATTTCCGTGGACCCTGCGAAGGTGGCTACAGTACAGGATTGGTCTACACCCCAGAATGCAACAGACGTAAGAAGTTTCTTAGGATTGGCAGGATATTATCGTAAGTTTATCCAAGACTTCTCCAAGATAGAAGCACAGTTGACTCGGTTGACTGAGAAGAATCAAGCTTTCGTCTATGACGAAAAGTGCGAGAATGCATTTAAGAGTCTAAAGGAAAAGTTGACATGTGCACCAGTGTTAGTCATTCCTAAAGGGAATGAAGAGATGACGGTATACACAGTTGTCTGTGGTACTAGACTAGGTGTTGTATTGATGCAAGGAGGTAGGGTTGTAGCTTATGCTAGTCAGCAACTGAAACCGTACGAGAAAAGATATCCTACCCATGATTTTGAATTGGCAGCGATCGTATTCGCATTGAAGATGTGGAGACATTACCTCTTGGGAGAAAGATACGAGTTATTTACCGATCATAAATCGTTAAAGTGTCTTTTCTGTCAGAAGGATCTAAATCTCCGACAATAAAGATGGTTAGAATTCTTGGCTTCCTATGATTTCGATATCGCATATACACCAGGAAAGGGCAATGCGGTAGCTGATGCATTGAGTAGAAGACATGCCAGTTTAGGGGCTATGTTTCTAGAATGGAAGGAACCGGAGTACATCGCTGGGTATGATTTTAGACCAAAGTGCGAATTGGATCCAGAAATGTTAGCAAGTTTGACGATCAGACCCACTTTGATTGAGTGGATTGGTTCCAGTCAGAGGGACGATCCTAACCTATTGGAAATCATCTCAAAGTTAGAGATGGGAATTGACGAAGTGATGAATAAGTATGGGCTTGATCGAGATGGATGGCTTAGAAAGAATGGAAGACTAGTTGTGCCTAATGTCAACGGAATGAGAGATGAAGTGCTTAGAGAATGTCATCACTCAAAACTGACTATACATCCCGGTGGTAACAAAATGTATTGTGATGGCCCGCCCCGCACCAACCGACATTTACTCCAAAAGTGCGCTGTACACATGTCCAGTGAGCACGGGACGGTCTCCAGAAGAAAAAGAAAGAAGAGAATGGCTAATCAAGGAACCTGTAATATGTCTCACAGCGCATAGAACAAAATATAATAATAACATACTTGACATAAAACAGGAGAGACAGTGCATAAGCTAAAAACCAGAACTAAGCATCATAGCAGCGGAAATCCAAAATACAGCTTATTACAACTTTTCAAACTGTCTCAAAGCAAAAGTAAGTTAAAGGAGGTACACTACTAATGCCCAAGTAGCGACCACCAGCGACATAGGGAAAATATCTATATATCATACGTGGAAGCCTCCTGCTCGCCTCCGAATCAGCTACTCGCGCATCGCCAGCTAACATGTCTCTAGTCTTCTCGTGTGAGCACCCAGAGTAATAAGAGGAGACATAAAACTCTGGGTCAGACATAAAGCCTGGTATGAGCGATAAGCGACAAAACATAACAATAACAGGTATAATCCAATCATACCTGAACCTGGACCTGCAACCAAAGAGTTAGCACTACATACTGTACAACACTCGAAGGTGCCCTTTCAAATGGTGTAAAGATAACGGGGGTGAGGGTGTGCATGTCATAGTGATGTCAAACAATCAAGCATAGCAATCATCCTCACATCCCTCACTCAGTGCATAAAGCATACGATATCCACTACTTTGGTCACCTAATACTTTGGGCCATGACGGAATCCAATTCCGTGTAACTATCACTACAAGCCCACCATCCATCTCTCAATGGTGAACCAAAGTCATGAATACCGACAACCCCTTTGCACACGTCCCGCAGCAAAGCCCAACCATGAAGTGAACTCATTGGTTCCCATCTGGATCCTGAGCTCTAACTTCCATTTGGACTACCTTTGCATCTCGAGTTTTTGGTCAATACTGGATCGGTTCGGATTCCTCCTTGCCATCGGTTCGGTTCAGATTGCTTCATCACCTCGGATCGGATCGAGTTCCTCAAGTCCCTCCATGATGCACCGAATCGGGTCGGGTCGTGCTCCATGCTCCAACTCGTGGTATCCACTTGGTGGCAGTTCGGATCATCAACACCTCAACGGGTCGGGTCAGGGTCTCCTAGTCCATCTCCATCCATGGGTTCGGGTCGGAGCTGCTGGCGGAGTCGTGGACCATCTTCGGATCGTGCTCCATGCTCCACGGTTCGGATCATGCAAGCGGATCGGGTGCTCCAGTACGTGGCGCGGTTCGGGTTCGAGCTCCTTCCACCATCAGGTCGTGGTCTCTATAGCTGATCCGATCTGGTTCATATAATGGTGGCCTTCCTTTTTGCCACTCTCTCCTGTGCCAAGCTTCGGTTCGGTTCGGTGATACTTTGCTCAGTCCGCTCCGGTCCGAGCCCATCCACCCGATCCGATCCGAAAGCCTGCACTGTTTTCCTGTAACTTTTCCAGCAAACATTTTACGCCATTCGACGACGTTTTTGACCATTCCAACTATTCTAATCAATCACAAAGCATAACATACAGTCATAGCAACATGTATAATCAACCACAAACACCAAAACAACAATATGATAGGTTAAAATGAATCAAACATGGCCAAAACTCCATATTTTCCCTTAAGCATGTTTGGGTGAAACTTATGATATGATTAGCAAAACTTAACCAAATTACCCCAAATTCACATCAGAGGTCTAAAACAATATTTCAGAATTTATGAATATTTTTCTAGATTTTTAACATGCACAAATTCGCTAATTTCCATTAATCACCCCTTAATCCCCCAAATTCTGGGATTTGCAAAATTAGTCGAAATTAACCCAAATTCATATTAGAGGCATAAAATGATGTTTTAGAATTTTAGGAATTTTTCTAGATTTTTCTGAGCCATAATTTCGCTAATCTTCGCTAATTACCATAATTAGCCAAAATTAGTGAGGAACTATGCAAATCACTCACCTTAGCCACAAACAAACTTTAGATCTGAAATAATCTTTGATTTGGATCCAATCCCTATGCTAAACAGCAGCTCCAATGTTGCTTTGGTGTAGATCTCCCTTGATTTGATGTTGCTAAGCTCAATCCTTGATCAAAAGATGATTTGGAGGTGATTTAGAGGTTAGAGGCCATTTCTAGGGTTTCTTGGAGATAAGTGGAGGCTAGAAAACTGAAATGGAATGATTCTCTAACTCATTTCAGCCTCCCCATAACCCTAATCCCGAAATGGGTTATGGTCCTATTCACTAATCACCCTATTTGGCCCGGTTAAGCAGTTTTTCACCTTACAAACCTTATTTCAGCCATATCTCCCAAACGGTTAGTCCGTTTGACTATTATTACCACTCTACGGAAAGGTAAACCATCAAACGAATCTAATGGAAGTAGTTTCAGGTCAAAACTCCTTTCCAGTCAAAAGTTATGGCCAAAACAGTACCAACTAGGGGCAAAACGGTCATTTAAAAATCGACAAAAATCATGAACATGGGAAATGACCCCAATAATCGTCTCCCAAAGTTACATGACCATACGACTTCGTATGTGAAAGAAATAAATATTCCACGATCCTATGATGCGTAGAATGCGGGTCGTTACACTCTCCCACCCTTAAGAAATTTTGCCCCTGAAATTCCCTAACCAAAACACAAAAAGGGTTCCGCATGCCTATCAACCATAAACAACAATCAACAGGCAAAACAAGTCTATCCTAGCATGCCGTTTACTAACAAGGGAAGAAACTATCACTACCAAAACCTTACTAGGCAAAGAGTTCTAGATACTTCTTCCTTATACCTCCTTTGTTTCCCAAGTATGGTCTTTTTCATCCTCACCCCACTGGACTTTGACTAGTTTCACCGCCTTCCTTCGAAGCTGCTTCGTATCGTTCCCAACAATACGCATAGACTTGCGGTTCCCAACCGCCTCGAGTTCAACTTCGATGTTATCCAACTGATCAGGTGAAATAGCCACACTAGGGTCTTGCACAAACTTCCTTAACTGGGAAACATGAAATACGTTGTGAACTCCTACCATCTTGTCAGGTAGCTCTACCTCATACACCAAATTCCCAACTTGCTCGAGGACTGGGAATGGGCCAACAAATCTTGGTGCTAACTTTCCTCTCCAACCAATCCGAATCACATTCTCTATGGAGAGATCTCGACGAACACCAAATCGTTAACGAAGAATTCAAAATCTCTACGTCTCTTATCGAGTTAAGCCTTCTGCCTATCTTTATCCCTTCCCAATAGTAGATCTGCTCTATGTCTCTATACATCTTGTTACCACTGGGATGTATAGTCAATTTCGAGTGATGATATGCTCTAAGCACTTCACCTCTCAGTCCATCTACGTTGGGTACAACTAGTCCCTTATTCTTTCGAAGCCACCCTTCTCGACCAAATCCTTACCTGATCATTCTCTTTCCATCGATACCCATCTCTACCCTAGAGATGGTTTCCAATAGGTTAGGATCGTCCTTCTAACTGGAAACAATCCACTCAATCAAAATCGATCTAGTCGTCAAGATTACTAGCGTTTTTGAATCCAATTCAGTCTTGGGTCTGAAATCATATCCTGTGACATACTCTAGTTGTTTCCATCCTAGAAACAAAACCCCTAAACTGGCATGTCTCCTACTCAATGCAACTAGTACTGCACCCAAATCCTTTACTATGATCACTCTGCCCCATGGAGTCATGGCGACTCCACTGCACTGATCCATAGCCACTAGTCCTTTGCTATGTCCACTCTGCCCCATGAAGTCATAACAACTCCACTGCACTGGCTCATAGCCTTACTACAATCACTTTGTTCCCCATCGCTGGAACCCTACAGGTGATAGTCTACTCAAGGGAAGAAAAATAGGAACAACATAGCAACCATAACATCCATCAAACAAGTCCTACCTATCACCTGCTAAATTCATAAACACATCAACACCTACGTGACTGGTCTAACCAATCCCAATATGTCGATTCTAGTATGTCTGGTCCAACCAACATCAATAACTAATGGAAGCCCAGCCTCCATACATACACCGATGCGTACTTGACTGGTCCAACCAATCCCAGGCCAATGGAAGCCCCGCCTCCCTTCGGACTGCCGTACGTCCAACGTACGTTTATCCTCCAAGGATAATTAAACTAATGGAAGCCCAGCCTCCAATCGGACTATCGTACGTCCAACGTACGTTTATCCTCCAAGGATAACTAGATCACGTCCAACTGATCCAAGGTAACGGGCGTCCCCAGATACCCCTGCTTTTAGTCCTCCTAAAATACTTGAGTCCAACCCAAGTCTATCCATTATCTTGCTGCCCTCTCAAGTCCAACTCAAGCTGAATCCAATTCCTTGCAGCCTTCTCGAGTCCAACTCGAGTCAATCTATAACTCAGACCCAGTCTTGAGTACCGACAAACTCTAGTCCAACGTGAGTCGTCTCCCTATTCGTTGCATCTCCAAGATCAACGAACACCTATTTTCTTTTACGAGTTCAAGTCCAACTTGAATCGCTCTAATCTTCGTTGTATCTTCCATGATCAACGAACACATCCTATTCCTTCAAAGTTCTACTACCCAATAGAGAACATCAACATAGGGTCCTAAACAATCCATTACTTTGCATCTTTCTCGAGTCCCACTCGAGCAATCTCATAACCCTATCGAGTCTAACTCTGGGCAGTCTATACCTTTGAACAGTCTTATCATGTTCCGTCTGCCCCTCACTCCTCGAGTAAACCAAGATATCATCCAATGAAAAGTCACAACAACTATTTACCCCTCACGCAACCCATCCTAGTCGAAATCGACATTCCCCAAGCACAAGCCCCAAAGGCCTAAACCAATATCAGACAAGCACCCAAGGAACATCTCCTCCGAGTTCAGACAATCCACATGAGGTGATACTAACAAAACAATCTAGCACTGGAGTACTGATTTGCCTCCCAGAGATAACTAGAACTTATTACAACGATAACTTCTTAGCTTCCTTAACTCCAGTTACTATCGCCATCACTAGGTAGGTACCTAATACCACCCTATTCCTTTGGAGTAGATCGACTCCCCAAAATAATGCTAAACCCAGTAAAGCCCAAAACAAAGAAATCACAAGGAAACATACATCCATAACTCGATAAAACCACATTAACTAATCATGCCAAAACTAGTCGAACCACCAATCGGGTTCGTCACTACTAAAGGTCTATCGACTAACTCAGGTTTGTCAAACAAAACCCGATCAAAACATCTTAAATAGAAAGCATACCTCGAATAACGACACCTTTTTCCTTCTGCGCCGCAGTTGGGGCGTTTGACGAAGAAGGAACAGCGTTGATAGCATACGCTTTCACAATCTGCTTCTCCCTAGGAGGTTGTGGGCAAGCATCCTTGTGATGTCCCGCCTGGCCGCAGTTAAAGCACTTCCTTTCCCCAGGCTTTTCTCGACAATCTCTGGCATAATGGCCCTTCTTGCCACAACTAAAACATTCGCCATCTTTCTTATTTTTCTTACTCTGACCATCCTTGGTCGGGTTCTGCTTCCTCTTGTTCTGAGAATTCTTCTGGCCTTCACCGCCTGCTTGCGGCTTTGGCTCCTCTGCAGATGCCGTAGCAACCTCAGTCTTCGACTTAGGGAAAAGGCTCTCTGACCTTAAATGCCTTTCCTACAATAGACTCGAACGTCTCATCGATATGATTTATAAGTCTTTCCCCCAAGTACCCATCCAAGCCAGTTATGAACTTCTCGTTCTTCTTTTCGACTGTATCGATAAGGGACCATCCATATTTCGATAAAGTGTCGAATTCAACGATATTCTCCAAGACTGCTCTACCGTTCTGCTTAAGCTCGAAGAACTTCCTGAACAGTTCTGATTTATGAGCAGCTGGAATAAACTTATCACAAAAGCGAGTCTTAAACTGATTCCAAGTAACTTGATCTTCTGGAGTAGTTGTTCTAATGGCATTCCACCAATTCATCGATCGCCCTTGCAGCTGACGAGACGCTAGCCTTCTCTTCATCGCATCCTCAAGACCCAAGTCGTCGAAGATACGGTCACAACTATCCAACCAATCCTGAACATCTGTGGCTGACTCCGTTTCGTGGAACGGCTTCCCACCAAGGTTAGTGTAATCCTTGCACAACTTGGCGAAATCGACCCTAGGCGCCTGCACTACTGGACCAC
This sequence comes from Allium sativum, assembly GCA_030737875.1. Lineage (NCBI taxonomy): Eukaryota > Viridiplantae > Streptophyta > Magnoliopsida > Asparagales > Amaryllidaceae > Allium > Allium sativum. The sequence continues at coordinate 308,821,533 of CM060919.1, forward strand.
CACCATTTCCGGGATTGGGAACTGCTCCCTGAACATCTCTAAGCATGTCTCTCATGAAGTTAGTGAACATTGTCCTCATGTCAGGAGCATTCCCATGGTTGGTCCCTCTACCAGCACCTCTAGGATATCGGCTCATCGTTAATCTGTAAAAGGGGAAACGATTAAAGATCCCATAGTGGTGCTAGTGCAGTACGACTTCATTCTTATGCTACCAATAGTATATATATAACTTTTGAAAACCAAAGTAATCACAAATACGCGCTCTCATATACGTACTATCTCTCCCTAGTGTCTTTCCCTAGGTTAACTACGCAACCTAGAGCTCTAATACCAACTGTGACGGCCCGCCCCGCACCAACCGACATTTACTCCAAAAGTGCGCTGTACACATGTCCAGTTACCACGGGACGGTCGCCAGAAGAAAAAGAAAGAAGAGAATGGGCTAATCAAGGAACCTGTAATATGTCTCACAGCGCATAGAACAAAATATAATAATAACCTACTTGACATAAAACAGGAGAGACAGTGCATAAGCTAAAAACCAGAACTAAGCATCATAGCAGCGGAAATCCAAAATATAGCTTATTACAACTTTTCAAACTGTCTCAAAGAAAAAGTAAGATAAAGGAGGTACACTACTAATGCCCAAGTAGCGACCACCAGCGACACAGGGAGAATATCTATATATCATACGTGGAAGCCTCCTGCTCGCCTCCGAATCAGCTACTCGCGCATCGCCAGCTAACCTGTCCCTAGTCTGCTCGTGTGAGCACCCAGAGTAATAAGAGGAGACATAAAACTCTGGGTCAGACATAAAGCCTGGTATGAGCGATAAGCGACAAAACATAATAATAACAGGTATAATCCAATCATACCTGAACCTGGACCTGCAACCAAAGAGTTAGCACTACATACTGTACAACACTCTAAGGTGCCCTTTCAAATGGTGTAAAGATAACGGGGGTGGGGGTGTGCATGTCATAGTGATGTCAAACAATCAAGCATAGCAATCATCCTCACATCCCTCACTCAGTGCGTAAAGCATACGATATCCACTACTTTGGTCACCTAATACTTTGAGCCATGACGGAATCCAATCCCGTGTAACTATCACTACAAGCCCACCATCCATCTCTCAATGGTGAACCAAAGTCATGAATACCGACAACCCCTTTGCACACGTCCCGCAGCAAAGCCCAACCATGAAGTGAACTCATTGGTTCCCATCTGGATCCTGAGCTCTAACTTCCATTTGGACTACCTTTGCATCTCGGGTTTTTAGTCAATACTGGATCGATTCGGATTCCTCCTTGCCATCGGTTCGGTTTGGATTGCTTCATCACCTCGGATCGGATCGAGTTCCTCAAGTCCCTCCATGATGCACCGGATCGGGTCGGGTCGTGCTCCATGCTCCAACTCGTGGTATCCACCTGGTGGCAGTTCGGATCATCAACACCTCAACGGGTCGGGGTCTCCAAGTCCATCTCCATCCATGGGTTCGGGTCGGCGCTGCTGGCGGAGTCGTGGACCATCTTCGGATCATGCTCCATGCTCCATGGTTCGGATCGTGCAAGCGGATCGGGTGCTCCAGTACGTGGAGCGGTTCGGGTTCGAGCTCCTTCCACCATCAGGTCGTGGTCTCTATAGCCGATCCGATATGGTTCATATAATGGTGGCCTTCCTTTTTGCCACTCTCTCCTGTGTCAAGCTTCGGTTCGGTTCGGTGATACTTTGCTCAGTCCGCTCCGATCCAAGCCCATCCACCCGATCCGATCCGAAAGCCTGCATTGTTTTCCTGTAACTTTTCCAGCAAACATTTTATGCCATTCGACGACATTTTTGACCATTCCAACTATTCTAATCAATCACAAAGCATAACATACAGTCATAGCAACATGTATAATCAATCAGAAACACCAAAACAACAATATGATAGGTTAAAATGGATCAAACATAGCCAAAACCCCATATTTTCCCTTAAGCATGTTTGGGTGAAACTTATGATATGATTAGCGAAACTTAACCAAATTATCACAAATTCACATCAGAGGTCTAAAATAATATTTCAGAATTTATGAATATTTTCCAGATTTTTAACATGCACAAATTCGCTAATTTCCACTAATCACCCCTTAATCCCCCAAATTTCGGAATTTGCAAAATTAGTCGAAATTAACCCAAATTAATATCAGAGGCATAAAATGATGTTTTAGAATTTTAGGAATTTTTCTAGATTTTTCTGAGCCATAATTTCACTAATCTTCGCTAATTACCATAATTAGCCATAATTAGTGAGGAACTATGCAAATCACTCACCTTAGCCACAAACAAACTTTAGATCTGAAATAATCTTTGATTTGGATCCAATCCCTATGCTAAACAGCAGCTCCAATGTTGCTTTGGTGTAGATCTCCCTTGATTTGATGTTGCTAAGCTCAATCCTTGATCAAAAGATGATTTGGAGGTGATTTAGAGGTTAGAGACCATTTCTAGGGTTTCTTGGAGATAAGTGGAGGCTAGAAAACTGAAATGAAATGATTCTCTAACTCATTTCAGCCTCCCCATAACCCTAATCCCGAAATGGGTTATGGGCCTATTCACTAATCACCCTACTTGGCCCGGTTAAGCAGTTTTTCACCTTCCAAATCTTATTTCAGCCATATCCCCAAACGGTAAGTCCGTTTGACTATTATGACCACTCTACGGAAAGGTAAACCATCAAACGAATCTAATGGAAGTGGTTTCAGGTCAAAACTCCTTTCCAGTCAAAAGTTATGGCCAAAACTGTACCAACTAGGGGCAAAACGGTCATTTAAAAATCGACAAAAATCATGAACATGGGAAATGACCCCAATAATCGTCTCCCAAAGTTATATGACCATACGACTTGTGAAAGAAATAAATATTCCACGATCCTATGATGCGTAGAATGCGGGTCGTTACATGTATCGAGATATGAAGTAGACCTTCCACTGGGAAGGGATGAAGAGAGACTTTGGGAAGTTTATATCCAAATGCATGAACTGCCAGCTAGTTAAAACTGAGCAAAAGAAGCCTAGTGGTTTGTTACAACCATTAGAAATTCCAGAATATAAATGGGAACAAGTCTCAATGGATTCCATTGATGGGTTACCAAGAACTAGATCGGGCCATGATAGCATTTGGGTGATTGTGGACCGATTGACTAAGAGTGTAAGGTTTATACCCGTCAAGTCGAATAGAACGACAACTAAGTTAGCGGAACTATATATGAAATGGGTAGTGAGATTTCATGGAGTACCTAAAAGCATTGTGAGTGACCGAGACCCGTTGTTTACTAGTGGGTTTTGGAAGAGCCTACAAGAGGCTCTAGGGTCAGAACTACACCTCACTACCGCGTATCATCCTCAAACTGACAGTCAGACAGAGAGGGTGAATCGAGTATTAGAAAATCTCTTGAGAGCTTGCATATTGGATTTTGGTGGATCATGGGATGACCATTTGCATCTAGTAGATTTTACATATAATAATAGTTACCAATCCAGTATTGATATGGCTCCATATGAAGCTTTGTACAGAAGACCGAACAACTCACCGTAATGTTGGTTAGAAGCCGGTGAGGAATTTGTGCTTGGGCCAGATGTGATAAGGGAAACCACAGATAAGATCAAAGTTATCCGACAACGAATGAAGGCTGCCGAAGATAGGCAAAAGAGTTATGCTGATAAGAGGAGGAGAGACTTAAAATTCTCCATTGGTGACTTAGTTTTTGTCAAGATTTCTCCATTAAAGAGCATGATACGATTTGGTAGGAGAGGTAAGTTAACACCAAGATTTGTTGGTTCATTCCCAGTTCTCGAGCAAGTTAGGAATTTGGCATATAAAGTTAAATTACCAGAGAAGATGGCAGGAGTTCATAACGTATTTCATGTTTCCCAGTTAAGGAAATTCGTGCGCGACCCTAGTGTGACTATTTCACCAGATCAGTTGGACGATATCGAGGTTGAACTAGAGGCGGTTGGGAACCGCAGGCCTATGCGTATTGTTGGGAACGATACGAAGCAGCTTCGAAGGAAGGCCGTGAAACTAGTCAAAGTTCAGTGGGGTGATGATGAGGAAGACTGTACTTGGGAAACAGAGGAGAACATAAGGAGGAAGTATCCAGAACTCTTTGCCTGGTAAGGTTTTTATATCGGTATAGTACTCCCTTGTTAGTAAACCACATGCTAGGATAGGCTTGTTGTGTTGTTTTGTATGCTTTATTGTTTTGTTAATGATTGGTAGGCATGCGGGATCCTTTGTATGCGTTGGGTTAAGGAATTTCGGGGACGAAATTTCTTAAGGGGGGAGAATGTAATGACCCGCATTCTACGCATCGGAGGATCGTAGAATATTTATTTCTTTCTCGTAAAGAGTCGTATGGTCGTGTGACATTATGGGACGACTATTGGGATCATTTCCCATGTTCATGATTTTTGCCGATTTTTAAATGTCCGTTTTGCCCCTAGCTGATCTCGTTTTGGCCATAACTTTTGATTGGTAAGGAATTTTGACCTGAAATCACTTCCATTAGATCCGGATGATGGTTTACCTTTCCGTAGAGTGGTCATAGGTGAAAACCGGTCTTACTGTTTGGGAGATATGGACGAAATAAGGTTTAGAAGGTGAAAAACTACTTAACCGAGCCAAATGAGGTGATTAATGAATGGGCCCATAACATATTTCGGGATTAGCGTTATGGGGAGGCCGAAATGAGTTAAGTTTTCATTCTATTTTAGTTTTCTAGCCGCCATTTACCTCTTAGAAACCCTAACAGTGGCCTCCACCTTCTAATTTCATCCCAAATCTCTCTCTAATCAAGGATTAAGCTTAGCAACATCTAATCAAGGAGAAATAGCACCATTTCTGAGTTAGAGCTGCTGTTAGACATTGGTATTCGCCCACATCAGAGGAGTTTCAGTTCTAAAGTTTTAGTTGTGGCAAAGGTGAGTGATTAGCCTTGATTTTACATTAATAATGGTTAATTAAGGGTAATTAGTGTTAATTAACGAATTTAAACATGATTAAATTTTGGAAAAATATTAATAAATTTCGAAATATTGTTTCAGGCCTCTATTAGAAATTTGGGTTGATTTGGTTAAGTTTTGTTAATCCTAACATTAGTTATTGTTAAACACGATTAAGGGGGAAATATGGGATTTGGGTATGTTTTATCCATTTTAACATATCAAATTGTTGTTTTGGTGTTTGTGGTCAATTCTATATGTTGCTATGACTGTATGGTATGCTTTGTGATTGATAAGAATAGTTATAATAGTCGAAAATGCTATCGTATGGCGTAAAACATTCGCAGGAAAAGTTGCAGGAAATGACCCAGAGCCAGATCGGATCGCCCCCCTTAACCGAACCGACCCGATCGTGAATGTGAAGACCACTAGCGGGAGGACTGCTCACACCTGAAGCTCACGACCCGACCCGACCGTGGAGAGTTATCACGACCTGATCCGACCGTGGAGGACCATCACGAGTCGTACTACCCCATTCACGAGCCAATGGCGACGAACGAAGACCACGAACCGACCCGTGCTTCGAGGAGGACCACGACCCGTGCTTCGAGGAGGACCACGATCCGACGAGGGGCACCACGAGCCGTCGCTGCCAGTTCTCCACGAACCTCCAGGGATGGTCACGACCGATCCAAACCAAGGTGCATGGACTGGAGACATGAACCACGAACCGAACTGGAAGTATAACCTGAAGTAAAGAGAAGTGAAGAAGAAGAAGACCGATCCAGAGAGGAAGAGACCAAAACCCGAGATGCAAAGGTAGTCCAAATGGGAAGTTTGTACTTAGGATCCAGTTGGGAACCAACGAGTTAACTTCATGGTTGGACTTTGCTGCGGGACGTGTGCTAAGGAGTTATCGACGTCCATAACTTTGATTCACCACCAAAAGACGAATGTTTGGCTATGGATCAGTGCAGTGGGGTAGTTATTACTTCATGGGGCAGAGTGATCGTAGCATGGCTATGAGCCAGTGCAGTGGAGTTATCATGACTCCATGGGGAAGAGTGGACATAGCAAAGTATTAGTGGTTACGGATCAGTGCAGTGGAGCCGTCACGACTCCATGGGGCAGAGTGATCATAACAAAGTATTGGGTGATCAAAGTGGTGGATATCGTATGCTTTACATACTGAGTGAGAGATGTGAGGATGGTTGCTATGCTTGATTGTTTTCTATCACTAAGACATGCACACCCCCACCCCCGTATCCTTTACACCATATGTTAGTGGCACCTTAGAATATTGTATGGTATGTTGTGCTAACTCTTTGGTTGCAGGTCCAGGTTCAGATATTGTTTAGTATACCTATTATTGTTCTGTTTTGCTGCTTATCGCTCATACCAGACTTTTGTCTGACCCAGAGTTTTATGTCTCTTCTTATTACTCTGGGTGCTCTTAAATGGTAAGACTAAGGACAGGTTAGCTGGTTGTGCACGAGTAGCTGTCCGGAGACGAGCAGGAGGCTTACATGTACTATTATATATATATATATATATATATATATATATATATATTCTCCCTGTGTCGCTGATGGTCACTACTTTGGGCATTATTAATGTACCTTTCCTTTCTTTTGCTTTAGAGACAGTATTTTGAAGTTGTAATAATGGTTATGGATCATAAATTGTATTTTGGATTTCTGCTGCTATGATGATTATGGTTTAGTTTTCAGCTTATGCACTGTCTCGCTTGTTTTATGTCAAGTATGTTATTATTATATTTTATTCCATGCGCTGTGAGACATTCTACAGGTTCCTTGTTAGTTTAAATTCCTTTCTTTGGCGACCGTCCTGTGGTAGTCGGGCATTGGCACAGCGCACTTTCATTGGGAATGTCGGCTATTGCAAGGTGGGTCGTCACAGGCGGGCTCGTAACTATTTATCTATCACGAAAGGCGAACTCCTAGCTACTTAATACTTCCCATAGACAGGTGTCCTTTGTGTGGCGTTACTAATTAATTGGGTTATCCCTAGGTAGACACTCACGTTAGTCTCCTAGAGAAAGCGGACGACTTCCGAAGAACTGCTTACTCAATTCAAGACCATTTAATATCTCAATTGAAGAAAGGTGGACCCATTAATCACTTAATACCTAAAAAGGGAGGAACTTATGACTACAACCCATGCTCCTAAGGATAAACTCATAAGGAAAGGGTGAGTCTCAATCACTTAATACCCCCTAAAAGGTGGATCAACCACTTAATACCTAACTCAAGGCAAGCCTATCACAATATTAAATGACCTATGAGACTAGACGTCACACATTAACCTACCTTTTTTGTAGCTACTGATAACGGGGTTGTCTAAATAGACTTCTACAACAAGAAGGGGGTTAACCTCAGTTCATCATGTCACTGAATACATAATAAAGGTCATTAACACTCACAAGCATACAAATATCTAATGGGAACATTTAATTCGAACTTCCTAATTTAGAAACGATAAATATGTATTTAAAATATGAAGAGTACACTGTAATCAATATTAATAATAACGCATTAAATAGGCGCATATGAAAAAATGCACTAATCGTGCGAAATGTCACCTGCGCATAAAATTATAGATCTATAAGTCATTTTCTCCACAATTTATATCATAGCATAAAAGATCCCAAAAATAGGACTAATGGATTAAGAAGGGTAACAACTACATCGAATATCACAAATATAATTATAATCCTAGGTTTTAGATTACTCCAATAAACCAAGGAGATCTATTTATTAATAACATACGTATATTTTGCTATTTCACTTTCTTTTAGTTCCGAGAAACTTTACATAAAAATAAGGATTTTTATTACATGCAGTCTATAACCCTTAAATCCACCATTTTACGAGTAAAATATGGTTTTTAACTACATATAGTTTATTGTCTTTAATTCATTATTTTTATATAAATCTAGACTTTGAATATGCAGAGGAAAGAAATCAAAATAGACTGGATTATTTTGAGATTCAGAAATAAGAACACAAAAATTGCTTTAATTTACATTTACAACTCAAAATCCATATAAACATCATAGATTAAAATTTCTATTTTATTTGGAGATTTGAGGGACGTTTTAATTTTGCCTTCCCAATCCTCAAATCCCTCAAGCATACACAATTTATGTTTTTAAACTAAACAGGTACAGGTAAAACGACAACTATAAAGATCTTACTCATAGCTTTTGGAGAATGAAGCTGTGCTTAACCCTAAATGGAATCCTCCTTTTGGATTGCTGCCACGCGAAAAGAATGAAAATCTCCTCTCATTATTTAAGTAAGTTTAATCAAGGAAGAATCGTATACACATATAAATATTAGATCCAAAACTAAATAAAAATAGAAGAAGGAGAAGATAAAAAGGTAAAACTAGTCTTTCCTTAAATCTGAATCTAAAATGAGATAGAAATAGAAGAATGTAGTTATAGGAGAATGTGATTCAGAGTGGGGATCTAGGGTCTTATTTATAAATGTTAAAGTCAATTGGAATTGTTATATCCAAATCTGTGCAGTGAAAATGCTCAGCGAATCCAATGCGGTAGTGATGCAAAATGTTGTAGCGGGGATAAAGCGAGGAAACAGTGAAATATAGCGGACGCGTCTGGATCACGAGAATTATAATTATACGATGTTGGACTAGCGGATGAGGATCGATGACTTCTCTATCGACCCGTTGATGATGACTTGATGTTGTGGGATGAAGGTGAGCTTGGTGAGGATAATGGAATTATTCTGCAGTTATCTATTGGGGATATAAGCGCTATTTATTCTCCTGATTCCTTGGGATACGTGCTCTATTTGGTTAGGCGAATTTTTCTCCATATTAGGTATATGTCTCCTTTCACGGGGTCTTTTTATTTTCCAGATCCAATCTGAGTTGTTCTAGTCTTTAGCACTGTGTAATGTTTATGTTTTATCTATTTGGTTGTATGATAGTGATTGGACACTTCAAACCAGCTAGCTGCTCTGTGCATGTGCAGAGCACCTGTTTTCTATCTCCATAAAAGTGGTACGACAACTATAACCTGGCTTGTTTGAAAAAAAAACTGTCAATTTAATTCTAACTAAGAAATTCTTAATTTTAGATAAAAGAATGTTCAAACATATGAAAATAAGTGTAAATTCTTTTTTAGCTTAACTGAATTTAACATAATATTATAGTATTTTCTATTTTGAATAATATTTGTTAGAAAATTCTGTTAGAAGACTAATTTTTTGAATCTTATTATAAATCAGTATCATTTTTTAAATTCATTTCTTTTATAGAAGATATAGCTGAAATAACGAAATATAGCAAAAATGATGGGATATACATGAAATGTCAGAATATAGTGGGGCTTAAAGAGGAAAAGCTATTTTAGAGGCTACTTGGAAATAGTAGTTGTAGAAATCCGCTAGACGATACAATGGGGATATGACGGGGTAATAGCGGGGGCATTAACTGCACATATTCAAATTATAAAAACTGAACCTTCAGTGGCATCAAATCTTGAAAGAAATAATCTGAAAAACTTTAGCTTCCACACAGTCATCACCAAAAAGCGATCAACCTCCTCTATATAAGGCGATCGACCCTTTTTTAGTCCAGGGTGTAGTAATTTATTCTCACATGAATATTTTTATTAAAAGTCAATGTTAGTTAGTTAGTATTTAATCTTTTAACGTTATCCCCTTCTTACACACACACACACATACGCACACACGTTTAAACTTCTAATATGGATTATTTTTCATGCTTATCCATTAATTCAACTTCTAATTTCAAACTTTATTTATTTTAATTTTCAAAACTTGATTTATCCGTAACTTTTTCATACGAATTCATCTTCGGTAATCTATATAAAAAAAGGATCAAAATCTCGCCACGAACGCAATTGTATAACTTTCATGGACAAATTCTATAAGTATTAAAAATTTGCATTTTGACTTATTATTATTATTATTTAATAATTTTAATTTTCTATGTCTATTTAGGGTATACTTACGATTATTACATCAACCTAGATCGATCTGCAACTTTCTACCATGAAACTAGTATGGCTATCGGTGTCCCATACACCAATTCGGAATTTGCCTAGACATGAATCGTTGGGACCGATCACCTTAGTTGTTGCGATCTCTTATTTGCCACGTTGAAGACCCAGCTTTTCCATCTATACATGCATATATCTACTGTGCTAATAAGTAACGTCTTATTTCAACGTCAATGTTTGCACGTCTGGTCACTGTTAGGACACACTCCCCTAGCCCTTTTCCCTACTGGATCAATTATTTCTCATGCCGACGTGTATGTTTATTCGCCGTTGGGATAGACCTCTGAACAATACTCTAGTTGCGCTCTCTCCTCAGCTCTCATGATGAGCCTTAAACTATTGGCCAATTATTTTCGGCATCGACGTTCATGCTTGTACATATTCGGATGGGTCACAAACTATGGTACATAAAACAATGGGTCACTTATTTCCCACATCGAAGAATGTCAAGATTGTCGTCAGAAAGAGCCCCAACTATATTGTTTTCTATTATTATGATATTCCAATCCTTTTAGGTTCTTTACTGTTTCATGATAATTACTATTTGGTAAAGCTGTATCATCATGAGTTAATATCATAATAAAAAAATTCTTGTATTATAACAAATGTTATAATTCAACTACAAGTTTTAAAAAGTTATTTCTTTACTTTTATTAACTTTTTTAGAGTCATTCATTTTATGTTTACAAATTTACATAAGTTACTTGTGTGTTTGGTCTTTTCTATAAATTCTACATTTTCTTTTTAGTTTTATGTTATGAGAAATTTCTCCATTTTTATGCTATTTCTGCATAAATTAAATGGATTTAAAACTGCCTTTAAACCTGAAGGTTATAGGATTATAAGCTATTTAACACATGTAAAAGAAATGTAAATTAACTGTAAATAAATTACAAATTACTAGACTTAACTGTAAATAAAATAAATTGTACTAAATTGTAAATAAATTAGATAAACTGTACTAAACTGTAAATTAAAATAAAATGTACTAAGCTGTAAATTGAAATAAAATGTACTAAATTTTAAATTAAAATGAACTATATTAAACTGTGAATTAAAATATAAACTAGAACACTGCAAGAAAAATACTCTATTGCAACTAGCTATTTGCAACAGGCGGCACATGACAGTTCCAATAAATGATATTTGGCAACATACCTATTATAGCAGTTGCAATAGATGAGATTTAGCAACATTTTCTTTCTATTGCGAAAAACATATTTTTAGCAACAGCGCTTCCATTCCTGTTGCAAAAATATACTTTTAGAAACTGTGCTTCCATAACAGTTGCAACAAATATATTATTTACAACTGCACTTCTAAATCAGTTGCGAATAAATATCTTTAGCAACTGTTTTCGCCACTTGCAATAACTGTAATTTTTTACAACTAGTAAAGCCAGTTGCGAAAAACATACTATTAAAAATAAGTGTAAGCTTTTAATGATTAACATCTAATAACAAATTTTAAATAGTTACTATTAAATGATCAACTACTAGTAATTATATAATAATTAAGGCTAATATTTAATAATTAATAATCAAATTTAAGTATTATAAAATGATATTTATAATGGTTAATTAAATAATAATAATTAATAATTTACAAATAATAATAATTAACATTTAAAATATTAATAAAATAAATAAATAAAACTAAAGGATAATAATTAATAATTAATTTGAAATATGAATATGTTTAAATATTAAATAATTAATAAATTCATAATAAATAAATAAATAAACGATAATTGACTAATATTACTATTAAGGAGTAATTAATAATTAATAATAATTTCTTGTATGAATTGTGTTTGATCCAGGCATTTTTATGAATTAATTAATATTTTTTGTTACCATTAATAATCATTTTTATATTTTCAATATTATATTTAGTTAATAGTGATCAGTAAATTGTAGTTAATAATCATCAGTTACATTTAATAATAAATAAATAGTTAATATTAAATAATTAGTAATCAATAACTAGTACTTAATTATTAGTACTTAAAATTTAATATTTAATTTATAAATAACAATTAACGATTACAAATTAGTATTTAATTGTTTATTTTTAATAATAAATAGTTATAATTAAATAATAAACTATTGGTTAAATAATTCATCATGGTTAGTCATGAAGTAATAAATAATAAATAAGTATTTATGTTTTAATAATTATAATTAAATAATTAACATTTAATAGGTAATATTCAAAACTAATAATTAATAGTTTATAAATTTTATACTTAATAATTGATAATAATATTAAATAATAATAAAGTAACATTTTCTATATACTAATTAACTATAAATAATGGTTAATTAATAATGACCATTAAAAAATTAAGAACTAATAATTAAGACAAATATTTAATAATTTATAATTAATGAGCAATATTAATATATAAGAAGTAACAGCTACTATCTAATATTTTATAATTATATTTAATATTTACTATTTAATTGTAATAGTTGATAATTATATAAACTACTTAATATTTAAAATTATAATTAATAATTACTAAATAATAAATGTACTTTATACTTTTATAGATTTGTAATTGTGTTCTCAACTAGTAGCGAATTTTATAATTTTGTATGACAAAATATTATAGGTAATCAATAAGCACCAAACCTCGTCCTTTAACTTATTTTTATAATTTTGCAGTTTTACAATAAATGATTTTTAACAACTTGTGTTTTTCAATAGTTGCAATAAAGAGTTTTTAACATCTATTATATGGGTCAGTTGAAATAAGAGCAGAAAATTTTCGATCTTCCTGCTTTCGTTTTTCGTCCACCCGCCATTGCTACTACCAAAATTTGAAGTTCCGCCTAAAAGCCACCTGCAGCAAACATACACTGCACTTAAATCCCAAATCAACAAACCCTAGATCTAACCACATATCTTATAATTCAAACAAAACACAATCACAACATTTAATGATAGCTAGTTAGATCTGACATCTCCTTCATTCTCGCTCTCCTCTAGGGTTCAAGATACGAAATCCATATTCCGCAAACATCCCGGCTCTCTAACTCCACACTCTTCTCAGAAGCAGAGAGGACGCCTCGATTAGCCAAGGAGCACGTAGATCCGAACTCTGTGATAGTTGATCCGAACTCAAGTTCGTTCCGATCAAAGTTTTTAGGATTCAAAAGCAAGAGCCTGTTTCCACCTCGAGCTCCGGCGAATTCAAATGCTAATCCCCTTAAAAGGAAGATGAATTTGGAAACCGTAGTTGAAAATGGCATGGTGAGTTCGGGATCGTCTAATTCTGGCGTTCAGGTATAAATTTTTGTGCATATTTACTATTTAGTTGGAGTAAAGATGTTAAATATGCATCTGTTTGCTAAAATCAAGTAATGGAAAATGTCTTAGAATGATGATGAATTTAAAGCTCGGTGAATCTCTTACTCCTATTTTAGTATGGGTTTGAGTTGAATAATTGGTGCCTTTTTTTTACCTTTGAATGTTCATTGATGATTTTAGTGGGCCGATATGCAGAGGCTGATTTTGCTTGTCATGCCTATTAAAGGTACTTCAAGTGACATAAAAAGGGAGAGAGCGAATCATCAGTACCCAATTTCCTGTGTACCCCTGTACCCAACCAATCAGCATCCCCTGATTTTCACTTTTTGCAATTAAATTCGAAAAAGAAAGAGGACTTAATTGCAAAAAGGTGGAAATAAGGGGGTGTTGATTTGTTTGTTACAGGGGTACAGAAGAAATTGGGTACGGGGGATTTTCTCTCGAAAAGGGATAGACAGTGCATAGAATATACTAGTATTAGACAACAATCCTAAACTTGAACTTCGGTATTTAAAGCTCAAAAGCACTACCATAAGTAAATATTACTGTAATTATTGATTGAGGGTGAAATAAAATTTTGACGCACTTTATTTCTATATGCATTGATTAGATTACATGTGAAAAATTGGTGTCTTAATTAATTTGTGCAGATAACAAAATCAGATGCTGAGATCTATAGGGTTTCGCCATCTTCTTTCCGCCATCATCATCCGCTCTGATACACCACAATCTCCATCTTCTTTTGTTTACAGCAGCAAGCTCTACGACAACAAGTTTCTGATTTCTTCATCTTTTCCTTTTATTTGAGAAAGAAATATAAAGATACAAGCACCATAAGCATGTTTCCAATCGATTCTCCCTCAGAATTGCGCACCAGGGTTAAAGGGATTTTATTGAATTAGGCCCAGTTGTCTGAGCGTTGGGATGGATAGTGCTTTTAGCGACTGGGTGAGTGCCATCAACTAATAGGTGAAATTCTAGCGACTCCAGAAGCAGCAATAATTGATGTTGTCATCCAAACTGTTAGGCTTGCAAATAAGGCTCATGTTAATGAAACGAGTATTTCATGGGTAATGGAGTGAGTGCCAACTTATTTGTGAAATTTTGGCAACTCCAGAAGCAAAAACTACTGATGTTGCTGTCCAAACCGCTAGGATTGCAAATAAGGCTTATGTTGATGAAAAGAACTAACTCCAAATGTTGTAGATTAAGAGAACTACACTACGGTAGAAGGGGATCATTTTGAAGTTTTGCCTACCTTAGGGTGCGTTTGGTTTCAATTTTGAGTTTTCAATTTTGAGTTTTCATGGTTGTTTTCAATTTTCCATTTTGAATGTTTTCACTATTTCTCAAAATGCGTTTGGTTATCCTTTTTTCGAAAACAAGTTTTCAAAACTAAAAATTGAAAATGCGTTTGGTTTGAAATATAGTTTTCAAATTTTGAAAATTTGAGTTTTCATTTTGGCAATTCAAACATATATTATTCAAATAGTCACTCCCAATGATATATACTGTTCATTTTTCATGTTTGCATGAACATACTACATGTTGTAAATCGAACAAAAAACAAAATGAAGAATTCAAACATAAAGAAGTTGAATAAAACCAACTGTAAATATATCAAGCTGCTAATTAAAAACTATTATATATGAAAGATAATAAGCTGAATTCTAAACATAATGATTAAACATTAAAGAGAATACAATATTTTAAATTACATAAGGCCGAATAGTACATGAATAAAATTACAATAAAAAAGTTCATAACACGGTTTTAAATTTAACATAAGAGATAGGTTAGATAAAGAGAAAGTTGAAAGAGAACAACTCAAGCATCTATTATAACAATATGATATTTATATTAGCCACAAACTTTGTAAGCAACGTGCTTCTGATGTCTTCCAAGTTACATCTGCAAATGATAGTACAAAAGTAAGATATCTACTGAATCACAACATAAAAGTAAATAAAAATAAGAGTACCTGAACAACTCAGATATGTTACTAAAATAAAGATGGATTGATTTATTAAATTGGAATTGAAATAAAATTGTACCTGAACTATAAATGACGAGTTGTTACATACTCGTTCCACATCCTTGTGGCTATTTGATCTCTAACATATCCCATTTGAGCCGATTGACTAACATTAAACTGCACAACCTCTTGTTCATGACTTGACTCCAATATGGGTTGAAATACCATGTTTTCAGATGAATATTCAGTAAATAGAGTATCCATCGTGTGTTCTTCCCGAATAAAGTTGTGTATTGTGCAACATGCAATTGGAATTTGCCTTTGTCTAGAAAGCGGGAAATTTGTCATCAACTTTAAAATAGGAAATCTTGCTTTTAGAACTCCAATACAACGCTCAATAATGTTCCGACATGATGAATGTCTATAGTTAAATAAGTCTTCCTTTCCACGTAGTCTTCCTTGTCCGTTATAGTCACGTAAATGATATCTTTGTCCACGATAAGGAGAAAGAAATCCAGGTATGTTTGGATATCCAGAATCAACAAGATAGAATTGTTCTACAAATAAATTATAAAACCATCATATGAAAGAATTATGCTTTTGAATAAGTTAATTATAAATATTTATAAATTTTTGTTATCTATCACAAATAAAACTAGTTAAAAGTACCTCCTCGTGGCAATGGAAATTTGTTGCTTGGTTTTGAAACTGCATCGATAAATACTCGAGAATCATTAGCGGTACCTTCCCATCCAGCATATACAAATATGAATCTCATATCGAAGTCACATGCAACCATCACATTTTGTGTCACGGCATTTTTCCTGCCACGGAAGGATGTTTGCCTTGAAGAAGGAGCCCACGCTGAAACATGTGTTCCATCTATTGCTCCAATACAATTCTGTTGTATGATATTGAATGACAATATTACTATTATTCTATTTCTAACTAGATAAATATCATAAGTATTCGATTGTATCACCTTGAAATGAGGATACTTTTGCAAAAGACGCTGATGGACAGTATCCTGATTTTTTGGTTGAATAACTTCCATGCCTAACGAGCAAACAGCTCGCAAAACTTTACGAAACCATTTTGAGATTGTATGATTGGAATGCTGAAAACGATCACCAACCACTCTATAGCGTGTTGTGTGTCTTATAATCATCAAAAACATAGCAACACCCTCCTCAACATCCACTTTTTTACCATTTTTTAGTAGTCCCTTCTCTTTCAAAGCATTACAAAAGTTCAGAAACACATGTTTTTGCATGCGAAACATTTCATGACAGACAGGTGGATGCCCATTTAAAATCTCAAGCATAAATCCTTTTCCGGTAAGAGATGATGTCCTACAAGGCCTTCCACTAACGACACTTCTTCGGTTAGCAAACAAAAAATTAATCATCATTATATCTTCACTGTCATCTGATGTAATGTCATCCATTATTATGGAATCATCATCGCTTGAACCATTGTCGCTTAAACCATCATTATATGTGTTTAAAATTTCACCAAACTCAACAGGCATCTCACTGGAAAAATACTTAATATGAATTCATCATTTAATGAACTTTTGCATTTATAATAAATTTTCGAAAGGTTGACTGAAAAATTAGACAAGTTTTAAATTATAAACTTACTTGGTAGAATTCGTTATGCTCTCTTCATCCATGTTATAGTAACTTTAGTACCTAATATAAAGTTAACGGAGCAAATGTCAAACAAATACGTGTTATATGTAATATAAAATTTGTAACCATGGGTAGAATTTTATCATTAAACAAAAATATCAAAGGCTCATATCATGGAAAAATCATCATAAGACATCCAAAAACAAAGACCACAATGAAAAATAAATTGACATTCACAACAGGCCATTCACATCAACAATACATGGAACAATCCAAAGTGAAATCAGACATAGCATTGACAGCAACTTCAAACCAGAAAAAGGCATAGACACCACCAGACCCAAACATAACAACGTACAAATAATCCTAACAACATAACAATGTATCATAGTTTAGAATTAGCTAAGCTCCTAGCACAAAAGAACAGTAGAGCAAAATACAACAATAACATGATTTAATTCAGATAAACAATATGTGAATCAAAGAAGCTCTAAAACAGGCAAGCGCCTATGCTCCGCCATCTTCACAAATGTCACTCGAAAAGCTGGATCCTTAAAAGCTTTTACTGCTTTGACATAAACTTCGTTTGTCACCTCGGTCATGCTATTCAATATGTCTAAACAAGCCATATGTGAGTAAGGGCCCAAATCAGTGGCACTGCTCTCCGAAGTAGACGAATTTCTCTGAAGGCGTGCAAGCTTTTCTTTCAAGCATGCATTTTTCAACTCAGCTTCTTCACTACGTATGCTAATCCACTTTTCCATAAAAGCTTCAAGTTTGTCTGTCTTGTTACTTTTCAATTTCTTATGACGACGATCGTTCGTACTCGTATCATCACTCATACGGAAGCTTGCTCCATCATCATCTTCGGTCTCCACGTGCACGTGCACTCCTTTGGATAAGAAATTTTCTTCTAATTGTCGTTCTTCATCTGAAGTAGGAGGTTGCTGAGTAGAAGCATTTCCCAATCCACCTGTGGCGGTTGTCCCACCAAATATCTCTCCAAGAATTGCATAATGCTCACATCCTTCCTTCCTAAATTTCTTGTACTCCGTCTTGTTTTTCTATAATTGCAAAAGTAATATATTATATATTATTTAATTACAATATTTACAAGGATTATAAATTTTAGTTTAATTGTACATTTTTTCATAACGTATATTACCGTATAGAAGTGTTGCCAAACTTCTTCTGGGGCATTGACTTGATTTGTATTAGAATCCCATGTAACTCCCGTATGTGCTAAAAGATCAGAAAATAGACGATGCTCACAACGAAGACGATTCCATTTTCCTTTTAGCTTATCTATCCCGTAGTCTAATTGCGTTGCCTGAATCATCTGCTGATTAATTTGACCCCAAACGTCTTTTGTGAAAGTAGAACATTGTAATTTTCCCGCTTTCACATTCTCATAAAGTATATCAATGAAAATCTTCTCATTCTTTGCGGACCATGACATCGGTTCTTTTGTTTTTCCACCTCCCATATTCTATTTTTTAAGAAAAAACAACTTTATAAGTGGTTCCTCAAAATGACTCTAACACATGAATATTATTGAATATTATTGAATTAGTTTCAACACATGAAAATAATTCTAACACATGAATATTATTGAAAATTTCGGCAGCATAACGGCAGGGTAGTTAAAACCGGCACCGTCCCTAGTACGGCTCCTCGCTCTACCTTAAAGCCTCGCAGCTTTTGACAATGGGGATTTTCAATATCTAGTTCGTACGCAGACGAATTTTCCCATATACTAATCCTATTGGGATTTCAATCACAATCAATCATTTCAAATCAACCATTCATGATATTCACCAAATTTCACATCAACTAATAATTCAAACAATATCACAGCCAATACATATCGTCCATGGTCTGTGGACGAGGGGAGTATATATATATATATATATATATATATATATATATATATACGTATATAACTATGATATACGTATATAACTATGACATAGTTCACGTATATGCTAGTAAAGAAAGAATCCTATGACATAGTTCCTAAATTTTAATGGCTTTAGTCTGACTTCTATTCTGTTAAAATCAAATCCTATGACTTGTTGTTATTGATGAAGAGAATCGGCTGCTTCAAATAAGATAATCTGAAAGAATTCTGGCTACGAAATTGAGCTTGTATCATCAATGGTAAATGTATTCATACCTGGTTATCAATAGTTAAATTGACTGCTTCAGTTTTTGTTATGTAACCCTGAATGCCTGCTTCTATCTGCATTGTGTATGATAATAAAAATTATTCGAGGGCATAAAGAAATATTATGATGCAATGAGTAAGAAAGATTCAGAACAACTTATAACGTTTGACTCTTTATTCGATATTGTAGGCAATTTAACATAAGCAGTACTTCACAGACGAATATGTTATATGCATATCATATTAAATAGCGGAGCTGCTATTTTTTTCTGGAAAAAAATAAAAATAAAAAATTGGATGCTTAGATTATACTACATAAGTACTTTACATAGCATATAAGATACTAACTGACAAATAAGTTCAAATCCTTCAAAATCGAATTCCAACTTGCATCAGGTCGCAATGCCTTGACCATTTAAACAACTGCTATATGCAGAGCTTTACTGTCTATGAACACGGCTTTTGTAGTTTCTTAAATTTCTTTCTTTCTTTGTGATTGCAGTTACTCTAAAATAAAAGTGAAAAAATTAAGCAAAACCAGTAAAACTGGAAATAAAAAAAACAGCAGCCAAAATACAGCTATACATGTTCCCATTTCTTGAAACTTTCTGCATCCTTTTCAAATAATTGTTCAAATAAACCAAACAATGCATGATAGAACTTCTCTCAAAATGTGCTGCCTAGCAACTGTTTATGTGAACCAAAAAGGACAGTTAGAAAGGGACAGAACAGCAAAAGATCAACGGTTTTTCAGACTGAGGCAGACACAAGAATTAAACCAGTTGTTCTGAATAAAACATGCATCCCATATGTTATATGCATATCATATGATGCATGTGCTGCAGCACAATAGGCAGAAAAGCAAATGCAAATGCAAGTGAAATGAGTGGATATGTGGACTATCAGGATGGATTGCTGTGTGTAAGACAACTGTGCAAAACATAAAAGTGTAAACTGTGTGTAAGAAAAATGAGAAACAATAGCAGATTCCTTTTTTTTTTGTATTTATTTAAAGCAAATAGTGCTTGGACAAACATAACTTGAGACAAGAAGTTGTAAGCAACTCAATGCATCAATTCAAACGAAAACAAAACAGAAACTAAGGAAACATACACAAAAGCAAAAAAGAAACTAAGGAAAACAGATTTGAGACAGTATTTTTTTTCTGAGAAAAAAATAAGAAACAAATGCAAATGCAATTACACAAAAAATACAATCAACAGTCAAAAATACAATCATCTGAATGAAATACTATGGAGCAAAATTCCCCAAATTAAACAATAATCATCAATATAAATTTTATTATGTAATCAATACAACGGGTTTTTAAAGTGGACTACCAAAACAAGAACTCATCTAAACTACACACAGGGAGTGATGTATTGCTGAAACGCATGATCATAATACGCGGTACAAGGCAACTGCAACGTAGAAAATTGAAATACGACAGATCATCACCAAACATGCAGCAGTGGTTCACTTCCAATACAAAAATATAGCAGCAAAACATGGTTTCTTCGGTCAAGAGACCAAAAACAGAGCCAAACTCTGTAGCATAAACACAGCTAGCCTCCACTTTCATTGGTTAGTGTTCATGTCATGGAGAATCTCCACTTTCATTCACCTTGCTACAGGATTTTAAGTTCATTGTAACTGGGGTTAATAGCCGAGAGAGGAGAGACGACAGTGTCATTCACAAGTTTATTAGTTGGACCAATGTATGGCACGACTATTTTTCATTCACAAGTTTTTTTTTCCTCCTTAATATAATAACAGCACAGGCTAATTCTCAACATTACAGGATATTTGAACAATGATCAAGCTACTTCATCAACCATTGATGAAGATGGTTGGTTGAAAACTGGAGATATTGCATATTTTGATCAGGATGGTTATATGTACATTTTGGATCGCTTGAAAGATACCATTAAATACAATGGTTTTCAGGTATAAACTAGAATCTAACTGCAATTATGAATATGTATAAAAGAACTTGAGTCCTGCTATTTACATCCTATCAGGAAGTACAATTTATTCACTCTTCATTTTATCCAGCATAGTTTAGTTGGATACTGCATATCACGCATACTTTATTTCATGCTATTCAATTTATCATCTCCCTTAGAAGACCCTAAACTCTACCATTAATACTCTTTTTCTCACAAAATTCTCTCTCCATAAATGTCTTTGCACTATCTTGTTGTCATCGCAATGCCCTCCCCCATCATTGTGCAGCTCTCACTCCATCATTTTATTATCTTTTTTACTTCATTCGGTAATATGTTATCAATTAACAACCGAAAGGTGGTCCGAAATATAGGGATTTTCATGTTATTCAAAATTCGTTTAGTTCAGTTAGTAACAATTAACCTGCTCTGAGTTCAGTAGTATGTTTTTTTTTTCTTTTGGAAAGTAACAATTATGTTTATATACATAATCAATAACTAAAGAAAAATGACCCATTACAGGGTAAGACCAAAAAAATTGAAAATAAATGTGAAGCTGAACAGTATATATACAAAAGCCAAAACGTAAATCCTCAAACAGAGATTTTTCATCATTCAGAGGACTTGATTTGTTATCTTTGGTGCGATATTCCATATGCAGTTCAGTTTATGAGTGTGTTTATTGCTTAGTTAATGTAATTAATTATAATCATATATTGATGATACGCTTAACTCGTAATATATATGCAAAGAAATATCTAGAATCAAATGCACTTTAATTAACATGTCCATGCACGTCATTAAAACATTAAAATGGAGTAACAGATATAATGTATACATTGCATGCTTTTTGTAATGAACGATGCTATGTAAAGGAAAAATGAGAAGTATAATGTGGCAAAATTCACGCGAGGAGTTGGGGATTCAATTATCAAAAACTAAAGTAACGTATGGATTGACCTTCAGGTGTTTAGACTAGAGTGTGTTTAATTTCTGGTAGATTAGCAATTTCCATTAATAATATTGATCATTACAACTTTAGCTGTTTCAAAATTAAAAATTGTTATAAGTTCTCACTTTAAATAGCCCAAATGATGCGTCTATCAATGCTACCATCAGTTTAGGTGGGTGATCAGGTTCAGGCACAGAATCAATAACATGGCTTGTAACCGAAAGGCAACCACATTCAGTTCAGTTAGTAAGTATGGGAAAGCAAATTCAACCTCAGACTTCTGATAAATCAGATCAACTATCTCAATTTTTGAATCAAAGAATCAAAGAACAGAAGCATTCGACCAAACTACAATATAATAAATCAAAGAATTTACCTTAGAACAGCACCAAATTAAAAGTGGTCCACAAAACCCTAATCCGCACTAGAAGGAAGAAACGCTGTCACAAATTGCAAAAATCTAGATGAGGTAGTGAAATCGAAACAACGGAAGTACAAACGAAATAAGAAATCGCGATTTTACCTCACGTTGAATGATCGGCGAATTTGAGAGAAACCATTTTTTGCGGCCAGAAAACAAAGCTACGTTGTAAGAACGCGTTTGGTTGGATTTTGGGGTTTGGGTTTTGAAATTTTGAGCGGGCCTCAAAAGGCTGAAAATAAAATAAACTTGTTTTGAGTTTTCTTTGGTAGGCCCATTTTCAAAAATAACAATTTTTCAAACTCAGTTTTTCAAAATGGCAAAAGGAACAAGTTTTCATCATTTTTCAAAACTAAAAACTGAAAATGATTTGAAAATAGTAAACCAAACGCACCCTTAGTTTCTGGACTTTAACCAGCACCTTTATGTTTGAAAATCGGTTATGTATCACAAGAGAAGTAATGATGGAAGAAATCATGGAGGTGAGTCATTTGTTCAATTTTATCGTCAAAGGATCACATGTTTTAAACGTGTTTTCATGTTATACATATGTTGTTGATAGATTTACTTTATCTTGAGTTATAATTTAATACTACGTATGCTAAAATATAAAAGAAGTAATATATATATATAAGGGAGGTTCCAGGGCACCCTTCTTTTCTAGCACCCAATTGCCCCTCTACAATAGCCATGCATTTATTATTTAAGAAGTTAGTGGGGGGGGGAGAGAGAGTTAGTGGGAGAAGAGAGAAACGAGATTATGTGGTGGAAATTAGGGGGGCTAAAGGGGTGCTGCACTATTTGGGGAGCTCCTGATCCTCTCTCTCTCTCTCTCTATATATATATATATATATATATATATACATACATACATACATACATACATACATACATACATACATATATATATATATATATTGACGTGTATCTCAGATTGTAGCCATTATCTTAAATATTTGTATTACTACTTCTATCTTTGTAATCAATCTGCTTATGCCAATGGAAGAAAACATTGTCAGCTTATACAAGAAAATCGAAAAACTCATTTTTGTGTAAATGGCAAAAACAGAATTGAGAAGTCAAATAAAACTCTATTCATGTTATTCAGTTTTAGGCCCGAATAATTTAATAGTGAAACGATAACTTATTGGCCTTCGTTTCTTTGCACTCACTCTTCATACGTTGGCCCTAAAATTAGTTGTCGAGGATCTAGAATATAAAAAGTTGTTTGATCTAAAATTGTTACTTGTACGTTATTGTGTTTGAAAAGTATTGAATTAATCACTTAGAATATATATTAGAACTAAAGTCACATAGAATATATATTAGCAGCCGACTTTTCTAAGTGACTAACAAATATGATATTATGTGGTTTTCATATGATTATGGATGGTATTTTTTTGTATATGGGGCAATGTTAGCACCAACCGAATAGTTTTGTTGTTCATAATTTAGCTTGGTGTGTGAATTAATAAAAGATTATGGATGTTCTTAAACAAAAAAAACTGCGCAAATAACTTTTAAATGGTAAATGTTAACTATTAAAAATAAATGTGGTAAACTATAAATACATAATATACATATTTTTGCTTCTAATCTGCGCAGGTGATCGTGAGAATGGGACCATTAAAAAAAAGATGAGGAGAGTAATCAGATTGTACAAAAGACATCTTCAAATTTGGTTTCAATTTTTGACCATATATTCACGTTTGACTCAGTAGCTGATACTCAATCAAGTCAGGTAATTAATTTTAATTTTTCGATGGAGTGTAATTTTTCCTTTTATATCATAATTACTTTAATCACTTCGTTCAACTTTTATCAGCATGAAATATTTGAATTTGTTGGACTTTCTTTGGTGGAAAACTATTTGGCTGGTTTTAATAGTTCGATTTTTGCCTATGGACATGTATTTTTTAAATGCATGGAGTAAATGCATATATGTTTTTGTTTTTGTTTAACTACTTATGTTTAATCATTATATATGTTTTTGTTTAACTATATATGTTTAATCAAGGTGCGCTCATATTCTGAAGCATTGCTTGGAGGTTTGTTGGTGCTTCTGCGAAGTGCGCATTCTTCATGAAAGTGATGATCGTTTTGGTTAGCAGCAGCATTCTTCTATACAAGATGAAGGACAGATTCACTGTAATTGATTTTGGTCCCCGCTAGGTAATTTACTTTCTTTTTTTGTTAAGAAAGCATCGTAGATTTGTTGAAACAAGTCAGTTAAAAAAGTTGGATTTTGCAGTATTGCACATCAGTGGGTTGCAAGGAACCACGGAAGGTGTTGTCAGTTCTAGGTTTTTATTTGATGTAGAATTCATTGGAATGACATACATATTCCTGGATTGGCATGTGCATGTTCATGATCGACAACTAACTTGGAGCATGAACTGCAGATTTGTTCTAGTGAACTGATGATATTTATTTTCTTGTTATAGTATATGTATGATAGAGTAGAAATATGATTATAAAAACTCTATTCGAGAAAAATGTGTTGTGAGAGATAATAAATTGTTATACATGAATGATGTATGAAAATTGTAGAAATTTTTGTTATAATTGTTTGTACTATTAAGACTTTGTTAAAATAAAAAATTTATTTGTTTATTTCATTCTGTGACATACATTATAACTAAAACAAATACATTTAATATGTAGTATCTATAAGCTATAAATTTTTTTTTACCAGATTTATAAATCTGTTGCAACGGACATATACTGTTGCAAAAGGATCTATTGCAACAGTAAAAGTCCATTGCAATAAGTCTACCGCAAAAGGAAATAACCGTTGCAAAATGTATCTGTTGCAATATCAAATATCTGTTGCAAAAAAGTATACCACAACATCTTATTGCAACAGGCAGAAAATGTTGCGAACTTTTTACAACATCGGCTATACCAACAGGCACTAGTCTGTTTCAACTGGTCTGCTGCAACAAATATTGTCTGTTGCGAAAAGTGTTTTTTGTTGTAGTGGAACTACTTTTAAACCATAATTCTTAATATTTATGATTCTAAATTTTGTAGTTCTTTCCACTCACCTGATGTCCTAATTAAAATGAAGTCCTTGGGCATTCCTTGATCCTCCTTCTATTGGTATTCTAATATTTTAGTTGTTATCTTCTTCTCCAAAGAATTTTTTTAATTTATATCTCAACCCCTAAAAGTTGAGAGAGATACTAGGCACAAAGGAAGAAGAATGTGTGGAATGAGAGGGTAGCACTAGGCTCTATTTATATGTTTACTAGAGGATCTTGGGCTATTGGATCAATCAGATATAATCTGGAGCTGACATGTCATAGGTTAAAATCTGACCATACACTTCAGATGAGAATACAAATTGTGTGCTAAAAGTATTAAATCTCAAATCAATTTACCCTTTTCGTATTTGGCCAAGTTTATGGCCAGGTACTACATGCATGGGTTGACCCCCCCCTCCATAGGCGATGGACGTCATGGTCGACTGGCCATGAGAGGCAGTCGATCAATACTATTTTTTTTGTGATTAAATTTATTTAGAAATTTTGACTTTTCGATCCTTTCATAGCTTTTTTCTTTTTAGCTTGAATTAAGACAATCTATATACGAAAATTGTCTAGAAAAACGTTACGAATTCGATGGTATCATAGCCAAAATTTAGACATCTATATGAGTTGATTTTGTTATTCAATTAAAATTTTCAACTAATCTTATTATTAAAATATTAGGGCTTTACAGATTTATTTCTGCTAAATGATTCCACCTCAAAGTAGAGAAATAAGTATATATTTGCTTAACGACGTACTCAGCATGAGCCTGATGGGGTCGGCCGACCCCACTAGATTTTAGAAATAAAAAAAAGAATGACGTAAAGCATTGCAACACAGCAGGCCAGTAGCAACACACATATTTCCAGAGTGCAAAATTCAGTTTTCCCCATTCCTTCATCTTCTCCAACTCAAACAATTCTCTAATTCCATTACAAATTAAATAACCTTTGATTCGAAAATCAAACTTTTAAGTGGATTGCAATTGATTTGTTCTTCTTATTTCCTGGCATTCTCTTATAAGGTATAACTATTTATGATTTGTTCTTCTTGTTTCCATGACTTCGATTTGTAGACAATAGTTGAATCAATCAACAATGTTGAACCTTTGCACTTGTTTCCATGGCTTTGATTTGTAGACAATAGTTGAATCAATCAACTATGCTGAACCAATGCTTGCTTAAGGCAGAAAATAACAATTAAGCAAATGGAATACATTTTTCATAGAGTACCAATTAAAACAGATTGATTTGGAATCCAGTAAATGCTAATAGTAAAGCAATCAGTTAAACATAAAATGGTATTCTTGGGTATTTTGAAGTTTGGCTTGGGTATTTATGTAGATGTTAATATCTATATATATAAGTTGATTTCTTATTTTATTTATAGGAAAAGTCAAATAGTTACTAAAAGACATGAGTAATAATTTGTTAAGCTATTTCAACAAATTGAACAAAAGGTGTTCTAGTTCTAATTCTAGTGATGCTCCCCATCTCCATAAAGTTGCATATGATATATTTTATGACATTTTGAGAAGAAAAAACATATGATATATTTTGTGATATTTTGTAAATTATATTTTATGATGATGATTTGTATGTTTTTAATCAAAGGTAATATAAATGTGCTCCAAATTTAGATTCATCTGATTCTAATATAGAAAATGATACGTCAAAATTAAGAGAAATGAAAATCCACCCCCACTGTATAAAGTTTCTGCGTACGTCCCAGGATCTTCTATCTTTTTCTCAATTCCATCACAAATCTATGCTAATCAATCTAAATGCATGGCAATTTCTCAACCTCGACTTGGATTATTTCAGTCTCTCAGTAACAGAGCAATTTTTGTTCAAGCTTCGCCTATTTTAAAGAACAAACGGTTTGAAGATTATATATGAAATTATTTCGAAGCTTTGAAAAATTTGTGAATTCAAATCTCACGAGAAGAAGGGAGGCTGAAAACCCTAGTTTTGACCGAGGGGTAATAAGCAAATGGACAATGTAAACGTGCATGCCATGTAATAAATGGGGTAACACATATAAGTACCGGATCAAATTCTATGCAATACCCTATCAGCCTATTATATTGCGGTTATATAAGCTTGTATATATCTGTTGTATCACTTTTGAATATCAACATAACAATCACAATAAAATTTATCAATTCACACCATCTGTTTCATCATTTCTTTACCGATTAATCATTTTTCTCAATCAATCAAATAAAAGGTTATGGTCTTAATATTTATGATTCTAAATTTTGTAGTTCTTTCCACTTACCCGATAACCTAAGATGAAGTCCTTGGGACTAGATCCTTGATCCTCCTTCTATTTGTTTTATAATATTTTAGTTATTATCTTCTTCTCTAAAGAAATTTTCTAATTTATATCTCAACCCCTAAAAATTGAGAGAGACACTAGGCACAGAGGAAGAAGAATGTGTGGAATGAGAGGGTAGGACTAGGCTCTATTTATAGATTTACTAGAGAATTTTGGGCTATTGGATCAATCAGATCTAATCTGGAGCTGACATATCACAGATTAAAATCTGACCATACACTTAAGATGAGAATACAAATTTGTGTGCTAAAAGTATAAAATCTCAAATCAGTTTCCTTTTTTCATATTTGGCCAAGTTTATGGCCAGGTACTACACGCGTGGGTTGACCCCCCTCCATAGGCGATGGACATCATGGGGAACCGGCTATGAGAGGCAGTCGATCTACGTCAATTTTTTTTGTGATTAAATTTATTTATAAATTTCGACTTTTGGATCCTCTCATAGCGTTTTCTTTTTAGCTTGAATTAAGACAATCTATATATAAAAATTGTCTAGAAAATCGTTTCGGACTCAATGGTGTTATAGCCAAAATTTAGACATCTATATGAATTTATTTTGTTATTTAATTATATTTTTAATTAATCTTATTATTAAAATCTTGGGGTGTTATTGATATATTTTTGTGAATGATTCCATCTTAAAGTATATAAATAAACATATGGATCTGCTATATCTTTCTCAGCTTCATTGCAAATCCATGATAATCTGTATGCGTGACGATTTTTCAATCTCAACTCAGATCTGTTTCAGTTTCTCAGTAACAAAGCAATTTTTTGTTTAAGCTTCGCCTTTTTGCAAGAACAAATGGTTTGAAGACGATATCTGAAATTATTTCAGAGCTTTGAAAAATTTGTGAAAGTTCAAATCTCACGAGAACAAGGGAGGCTGAAAACCCTACTACAAGAAAATGTAATGTTTAAAACAACAATCAGATACTAACTAAAATTTTGTCTCTAGCATAGAACAAGTTAAGGACGGAAATTATGTTGTCTCAAATAATAAAACTAGAGACCTACTTTGAATCTCTAATCGGTATTAATTCCTCTTGCAATCCCAATTTTCAAGGGAACTTAATCTTAGCCGTCCATTCACTAATTAACTAAATCACATCAAATAAAGGTTGCCCACTTTCTCTTCACTTGCCCACTTTCTCTTCACCATCATTTTAGTGCTGTAGGGCGTATCGTTTGTGGCAATTCAATCTTGTGGTGCTTCTTCTTCAAAAGCGATTAAAAAAATCCTTGATTCAGCGATGGATTAGTTGACATGGATGTTGAAATTAATGATTCAAATATTTTTAGAGAAGGAAAGAAACTGATTGATTGTCAATCAATTAATTGACTTGTATATGGAAAGATATAAGAGGAAGTTTGTGGAAGAAAAATAAAAGATCAATCAAGCAATTAATGAAGAATCAATTTACTTAGGGAAAGAGATTGAGACCATAATTGCACCATCCATTTATGCTCCAATCAAATCAAGGAAAATATTATTTATTTTTCGTTCAGGTCTAAGTAATGTAGAAACTTCTCTTCTTTATCCCCAAGAAATCCCTCTATATAAACAGGGGTCATGTTATTGTATGAAGCATAAAATCCACCATTAGTCTTCTCTCTTATGTAATCTTTTGTACTCATTTCTTCATTGAGAAATAAAAGTTGTTGGGTCTCCGTGGACGTAGGCAAAGCCGAACCACGTTAAAAGTTGGTGTGCTCTTTCCTCTATTTTCTATTTATTTGTTCTCTCTATAATTCGTGCCACTTGTTTTTATTTTTGGCGTTGTTGAAATTGTTGACAGACTAGATCATTGGGTTTATTCGTATTCCGCTGCCCAAATCTCTGATTTTGCACTACAGATTGGTATCAGAGCTAGTTGTCCTGTTTAAAGACTTTTTCAACCATGTCAAATTCCGCAAAGAATAACGGTGGTAGAAGTGCTACAAATTATGGAGTCGCTAGATTTGATGGAAAGGGGGATTTTGGCACATGGAAGATGAAGATGGAAGCGGTGTTGAAGAAAGAGAGGACATTTAAAGTTGTCTCAGATCCAGAGAAATTGAAGAAATTAGCACCTGAAGAGTTAGAAGAATTAGAAGAGGATGCTCTTACTACCATCCAGCTTAGCCTTTCTGATGAAGCACTTAGAGAGTTTTCTCATGTGAAAACTGCTAAGGAATTGTGGGATGCTCTTCAGAGAAAGTTCTACGACAAGTCTCTCACCAACCGCATCATCTTACAGCAACAACTCTATTCTTTCAAAATGAGGCCTGGAACATATGTATTTGCTCATATAGATGCCCTCAACACACTTGTCATGAATCTTCGAGCAGTTGATGTAAAGATTGAGGATGAGGCGCAAGCTGTTATTCTTTTATGTTCTTTACCTGCAGAGTATAACACTTTTGTTAACTCTATGATCTATGGACGTTCGTCTATTTGCTTGGAGGATGTGAAGACAAATTTGCATAACGAGATGTTGAGAGGAAAGTTAGCAAGCATGAGCACGGAGAATGATTCTGAAAGCCTTGTTGCACAGAGAGGAAGAAGTAAAAGTAGACCCAATCATGGTGGAGATAGAGCAAAGTCCAGATCTCAGTCAAGAGGAGCCCGGAAGGGAGTTTGTCATTATTGCAGAAAACCTGGACATTATATTGCAAGTTGCCCCAAGTTGGAGAATAAAAACAAAGCTGTTCCCCAGAAATATTCAGCATCTACAACGGAGACATCAGATTCAGATAATGATCCTGGCATTTTTACAGTTTCCGCCTCTCCTATGAAGAGTACTTTGTGGATTATTGACTCGGGAGCATCCTATCACATGACACCTGATAGGCACTCCTTTTCCACTTATCGTCAGCTTGATGGTGGAGAGGTTCTCATGGGAAATAATGCTTCTTGTCGCATGATTGGTATTGGAACAGTAAAAATCAGGATGTTTGATGGTGTTGTTCGTACTTTATGCGATGTCAGGCATGTGCCTGATTTAAGGCGTAGTTTGATCTCAATTGGAGCATTGTGCAATTTTGGCTTAAAGTGTGTAATAGAAAAAGATTCATTAAAAATTACAAATGGCTCATTGATAGTAATGAAAGGGGTAAAAGATGGAAATCTATATTTGCTAAAGGGTACAACTGCTGTTGCGGAGTCTGCTTCAGTTATTGATTCAGTTGATTCCGATTCTACCAGATTGTGGCATTTTTGTATGGCCCACATTGGAGAGCACAGTTTAGAAGTATTGAGAAAGCGAGGCTTGATTGACGGCGTTCATCATTCAAAACTTGACTTTTGTGAAGGATGTGTACTTGGAAAGCAAACAAAGGTTTCTTTTGGCATTGCAGAGCATAAGTCTAAAGATGTTTTAGAGTATGTTCATACTGATGTTTGGGGCCCCGCACCATGCCTATCTTATGGAGGAGCCAGGTATTTCGTTTCATTTGTTGATGATTTTTCTAGAAAAGTATGGGTTTACTTTATGAAGTCCAAAGATGAAACTTTTGATAGGTTTCAAAGTTGGAAATCTCTTGTTGAGAAGTAGTCTGGAAAGAAAGTGAAGGTTCTTCGTCCGGATAACGGTGGTGAATTCACTTCTCAAAAGTTCATCAAATTTTGTGAGTTCGAGGGAATCAAAAGACATTACACCACACCAGGAGACCCTCAGTCAAATGGGGTTGCAGAGAGAATGAATCGGACTTTGTTGGAAAGAACTCGTTGCTTACGGCTGACTGCGAGATTAAATAAGAGATTTTGGGCAGAAGCATTATCTATGGCGGTTTTCCTTATCAACCGCACACCTTCTACCGCCATAGATATGAAGATTCCTGAAGAAGTATGGAAGGGAGGGCCTGTATCATATTCCTTTCTCAAAGTGTTTGGTTGTCCAACTTATGTGCATGAGAGTAAAGGGAAGTTGGATCCAAGATCGCGCAAGTGTATTTTTCTTGGATATAAGAAAGGAATTAAGGGGTATAAGATGTGGTGTCCTACTACCCAGAAGATTGTTACTAGCAGGCATGTTACATTTGATGAGAAGGCTATGTTGAAGGTGGAGCCTTCTTCTTCAATTAATGA
The DNA here is from genome assembly GCA_030737875.1 of Allium sativum. Lineage (NCBI taxonomy): Eukaryota > Viridiplantae > Streptophyta > Magnoliopsida > Asparagales > Amaryllidaceae > Allium > Allium sativum. Next base: position 308,853,443 of record CM060919.1, read on the forward strand.
TGATGTTGAGAGGACAAATTCAGAATACCAAACACAAGGCAGATCATCAGACTTCCATACGAGTAAAAAAGGTGATTCCGATGACACCGTGGTTGATAGGGAAGAGACAGAAGATCAACCTCAAGGTGAAGCTCAAATTCACACTCGACCAATGAGAGAGAAGAAAAGACCTACATGGCTCAATGATTTTATAGGATTAAGCATTGAAGATATTGACTTTGATGACATGACAGCTTATGCATTAAGCATATTTCATGATGAACCAAGAGACTACAAAGATGTCATTAGTTCAGTCAATAGCTCTAGTTGGCTAGTAGCAATGGAGGAGGAGATTGAGTCTTTGCACAAAAATCACACTTGGGATTTAGTGCCACTTCCTTCCGACAAGAGAGCAATTGGATGTAAATGGATATATAAGGTGAAAGATGGCGGCAATGGTGACTTGAGGTACAAAGCAAGATTAGTGGCGAAGGGTTATGTTCAGAAGAAAGATGTGGAGTTTCATGATATTTTTTCTTCAGTTGTTAGACACACTTCCATTCGCATTCTTTTTCCATTAGTTGCTCACTTCGACATGGAGTTGGAACAATTAGATGTCAAGACAGCATTCTTGCATGGTGATCTTGAGGAGGACATTTACCTACAGCAGCCAGAGGGGTTCATTGATAGCAGCAGGCCGGGTCATGTTTGTAAACTTAACAAATCTCTTTATGGCTTAAAACAGTCTCCTAGACAGTGATATAAGAAATTTGATAAGTTTATGATCTCACATGGTTACTCTAGAAGCTTTAAGGACCAATGTGTCTATTTTAAAAAATGTAACGATGACATCATCTATTTGTTACTTTATGTTGATGATATGTTGATAGCTTCTAAGGGCATGTCTAAAATTTCGGAGTTGAAGATGGAGCTCAGTAAGGAATTTGAGATGAAAGATTTGGGAAACGCATAGAGAATTTTGGGGATGGAGATTCAGAGGGATAGAAAACAAAGAGTTTTGAGGCTCACTCAAACTCAATACATCGAGAAAGTCCTATCTCGATTCGGTATGGAGAATGCTAAACCGGTGGCTACTCCATTAGGCTCTCAATTCAAGATATCCAGAGATATGTGTCCCACATCGGATGAAGACAAAAGGGATATGCGTAATATTCCTTATTCTTGTGCGGTTGGAAGCCTTATGTATGCTATGGTATGCACAAGGCCCGATTTAGCTCATGCAGTTAGAGTTGTCAGTCGATATATGTCTAACCCAGGTAAAGAGCATTGGCAAGCAGTGAAGTGGATACTCAGATATCTTCGTGGCACTTCTTCAGTTGGCTTGTTATATGGTGGAGTAGATGGAGACATCTCTCTTAGAGGATACTGGTATTCAGATTACGCTGGAGATAGAGATGGACGGAAGTCGGTGTCGGGCTATGTTTTTACACTTGGCATAGGCCTGATTTCGTGGAGATCAAAGTTGCAGTCTATCGTAGCTTTGTCGACTACCGAAGCAGAGTTGATATCGATTGTGGAAGCAACAAAGGAAGGATTGTACTTACTTCAGTTGTTGGATGATCTTTCAATGGCACAACAGACAGTGGAGCTATTTTCAGACAGTCAGAGTGCGATTCATCTTGTTGAGAATCAGGCTTATAGTTCACGGACGAAGCACATTGATGTTAGAGGCTTCTTTCTTATGCTTGAGGAAGAACGAAGCAAGATCAAATTTTGAAAGTGGGTACTTCAGATAATCCTTCAGATATGATGACCAAGTCACTTCCAAAGGACAAGTTTGAGCATTGCTCAAACTTGATCAGTTTGCTTCCTATTACTTGAGCACCATGGGGCGCTGGGCCCAACAACTTCTATGCTGAATGTTGAAGATGAGATAATGAAGAAAGATTTTCATATTTGAATCAAGGTGGAGTGTTGAAATTAATGATTCAAATATTTGTAGAGAAGGAAAGAAACTGATTGATTGTCAATCAATTAATTGACTTGTATATGGAAAGATATAAGAGGAAGTTTGTGGAAGAAAAATAAAAGAACAATCAAGCAATTAATGAAGAATCAATTTACTTAGGGAAAGAGATTGAGACCATAATTGCACCATCCATTTATGCTCCAATCAAATCAAGGAAAATATTATTTATTTTTCTTTCATGTCCAAGTAATGTAGAAACTTCTCTTCTTTATCCCCAAGAAACCCCTCTATATAAACAGGGGTCATGTTATTGTATGAAGCATGAAATCCACCATTAGTCTTCTCTCTTATGTAATTTTTTGTACTCATTTCTTCATTGAGAAATAAAAGTTGTTGGGTCTCCGTGGACGTAGGCAAAGCCGAACCACATTAAAAATTGGTGTGCTCTTTCCTCTATTTTCTATTTTTTTGTTCTCTCTATAATTCTTGCCACTTGTTTTTATTTTTGGCGTTGTTGAAATTGTTGACAGACTAGATCATTGGGTTTATTCGTATTCCGCTGGCCAAATCTCTGATTTTGCACTACAATGGACTGAGTAATTAGGCGTAGTGAAAGGTTGGGTTTCCCCAATTTGATTTACCAAATTGCTTTTAGATTGTATTATCTCATTGCCCTAAAGATATTCATATTTTGATTTTATAGGATTTTTACTGCCTTATACAAAGAAAAAAAAAAAGACATGCAGTTATAGTGGTAATTACATTTATTCCTGGGGATCGTGTTTGTAGTCTAGTTTTTAACATTCATCGTTCATCTTTTGATCAGAGAATATATGATGGGTTCATACATTGAAAAAACATAATTCCTGTACTACTTATATATGCTTGGTACATATGGGATTATGACTACCATAAATACTACCAATGTTTTCAATAATCGTCGACCCATTAGTAATTGTAATTTTGATTTTTAGTTATTGGATTTGAGACGGACAAATTTGTTCTTAATTGGTCCCTAGTTAATTTGAGGCAAATTTTAATTGTCCTTAATTTTTTAGGGGCCTGAAATTAAGAACAAATATTTTTGTATCTGTTGGGTCTTAAGCAAAATATTGAGACAAAATAGCCTAATTAGTAACAAATAAATAAAGTATCTAATCCTTTTATTTTTTGTAGCAGCTAGCTAGTCTCGGCTGAGGGGACAATAAGCAAATGGACATTGTAACGTGCATGCGATGTAATAAATGAGGTAGCACATGTAAGTCCCTGGTCGAATTGTATGCAATACCCGAATCAGCCCATTACCATTTATAATGCGGCTATATTATAAGCTTGTATATATTTGTTTTATCACCCTTCAATATCAACACAACAATTACAACACAATTTATCAATTCACATCATCTGTTTCATCATTTCTTTACCGATTAATCATTTCTCTCAATCAAACTAATAAAAGGTCACGGTCTTCATTTCTGTGCTTCAACTTACTGCCCTTTAGAACAGAAATGGAAGGGTTCACTCAAAGAGTTTTTGCTTTCCGCGCTTATCTACACGATCAAAATAATAATTTCTAGTAATTGAAATATTGGGTATTTACGACTTATTTTGCCGTCAACAGGGTGGTACTACCCACGTCTGCCCCACCCCGTTGCCATCCCATATCACACGCACAATCATGGCTCCGGCACTTACCAAGCTGAACAAGCACATGTTACATTAATTAAAGTTGGTTCATTAAAACTAGTATCATGAAGGTCATTATTATTGCCACATGTGATTAACTCAATAATAAGCCGATTCTCCTGGCTATTACTCACTAAAATAATAAATCATCACACAAATCTATAACCCCACCAATCAAATGTAAAGATAACAAAGCATTAACAAGCCTCATTGGTCCTAATTAACAATCAGTTAAACTGCACTCCAGAATCATAAGTATCACCAGCCTTCCAATTTTCTGGAATATTATTAACTGACACCAATGAACTCTGATCATCACTATTCTCGTCACCATCATCTCCACTTAGCAGCATCCTTATAGACAATTCCCCGCTCGGAGGAGAAACGACTGCCCACACTGCTCCATGGCTTCTGCTCAACAATTTGCATGTCAAATTCTCCGTCTGCAAATCACATTTTTAAACAAGTTCTGAATCCTCATACGCATCAGTTGCCAATTATTTTTAAACAAAAATCAAAATGTTTGCATGCTACATACCTCGCACACTTGGACCGCGGTTATGTCCTGGTTTCCTTGTTGAAACCATATCTGAAAGGCCAAGTAGTTAGGGAAGTTGCTGCTTTCGTCTATCTTGAAAATGATATTTTTGTTCGGGTAGTTGCAAGAAACCCTAAAAAAACACATGATTGATGTCAGACGTAGTTGCAGTGTTGTGTATGTGAATTCAAATTTTGGTTCACTAAAAGATTTGGACATCTAGCTCAAATAGTTTGGTGCATTTTTGAACTTTTCTTGAATAGTACCAAAATAATAGTAATGACAATGCATCAATCAGTATGGATAATAGTTGATCCTTATTTTATTAGAAGAAAACAGGTGCTTAGTATAATACAGAAATTACCTCTTGTATTCCAAGTGCACAAAACTCATAAGACTATGTAGCTTGAAATTTTATGATTGTAACTGCTACTAAGAAACATGCATGTGCTTGGTCTTGTAGACTATTAATGCATTATTACCTCTTGTATTCAATGTCTACTACACCAAGAGCAATAAGAGATGCACCCGAATCAGCAGTCTGACCCATCTCTACAAAAGCTTTCTTGCTTAATATGAAATCAGTGTTGCCGCTTGCACCAGAATCAGTGATTACGATTGTGACACCGTTGTCTGAACATAAGTTTGCATTGGTGCATTTAACCTATATATGTGAGAAATAAGCGTATATATAACTCATGGCAATTTCATATGAAAACGTGCACTATGAATCTTAGAGTATATATCAGATATATAATTATGTACTTGATAGCAGGCACCACAACCGACGCCATTTCTGTACAGATTGCTTGCGGCAGAAACATCACCGCCATTAAGCGTTGAACCAAATGATCCATACCCACATGCTCCAACTGTGTACATGATATTATATTTAGTTAATTTGTGTACATTTGCTAGTAGTAAAGATAATATTGCTAAGTATAGGGCTAAAAACCTGAAGTCCCATTTTGTTCTGAATTAGGATAGTAGGCAACACTGGATTGAATGAAGCTGTCTGCTTTGGCAAGTGAATGAAGATGAATGAAACTGATGAAGAGCACTGCCAAATATTTGGAAGAGGCCATTGATTAGAAAGTGAATAAGAGAAGAAAAAAATGAAGTTGGTTATGATTTATGCAGGCTTTGGCACTGCTATTTATAGGGAACTCCAAGATAGCTTTTAAACTATAGGGAAAGGAACTATCACACCAACTACTATAATACATAATCATATTGCCATGGTGGAAGACTCATCCATTCTTTAACACATTTAAAAAAATAATGGAACTATTACAAAAGAATATTGGTTTGATCATCGGAAACAACTTTTGACCAATAAAGTAATCTTACCTATTGAAAAGAACAACAATTACGTTATTCTTTTGATCAAGTTATTTTATAAACAGATGACCATATATAAAAGCGTTCTTACCTGTAAAAAATAAAAAAGATTCGGGAAAGTATTTAATTAAGTTGGCACATGTCAAAAGGTAATATATATTTTCTTGTCCTTTTTTCTATATTCACTGCCTTCCTCAATTCATTTTCATAATCCATGTAAAAACTCTTGAATTTTTCCGTCTTCATGATCATTTGCCCTCTGACTTCATTCAATCTCCACCTTTCGTTGTTAATTAACCAATTTGATTGAACGAAGGGTTATGACTGTACATGACAGATCAAAAATGATATTTGGATACAGAGGATTTTAGCTCATATAAAAACATATGATCAATTGGGTAGGTTTGGTGAGAACTGACAGTAACGAATAAGAGAAAACACGTGTGTTAGTATCTTATATTACTCCCGATGGATCAGTTACAATATTAGATTAGTAATGGGCCTAGCCCACTTAGCCCATCTGTACAATAGTCTATATATTGCTTTCAGTAATGTATTGTAAGAACAATGTTCATTTCTCATTCGATAATATCAAAATCACAAGTTCAACTCTGTGCCTATTCATTTTCTTTCCTGCAACATAATCTCAAATTCTTAATTTGGTATCAGAGCTGGTTTTGCTCAGAGCATTCTGATCAATCTGTTTCAAGGTGATCAGCTTGTTGTCCATCAGAAAAATTTCATCATCTGGACCCCTTCATCGAAAATTCAAGAATCCTCTCATTTGAAGGGTGTTGCTGCCAGTAATAAACAGTGCCTTTCCGAGATCATCACACTGGCTGCATCTGTTTATCAAAGGCAGTTGTGTGGTAAAGAAAACTCAATTGGTTCAGAAATAACTGGTCAAGAAGATCAAGAAAATTACACAATTGAAATCAAGTGCCTCCTGAAAGACTTGTTTCAAAATCAAGAAAATTCAATCTGTCCAGAAATCAATTTTCAATCAAGAATAGAAAATTCATCATAAAAAAAAGTCTTAAGTCTGCAGCAAAATTTCAGTTGTGTATTTCTAAAACCTTCACAATTCAAAGTTCTTTCTGATTAAGCTTTCTTTACCTGTGTGCGTCATTTTTTTCCTGATATAATGTCGAATGAGGGAGGAATTACCAGCCCTCAAATATCAAGCACAGGGGGTGGACAGAGTCAACCTCCTAGCAACAATCCTCCAAATGATCCAGTCAATGACCTGATGAAAGCCATTGTGAAACCACATAGTCAGATAATTTCTGTTCAACTGGATGAATCCAACTTTCTGCTTTGGAAACTACAAATTGAAACAGCAATCAGAGGATATGGGTTAGATGACTACATATTCGGTACTAGAATAATTCCACCAAAATATACAAGAGACAGTGAAGATAAACTTGTGCAGAATTCTGAATACATTGCCTATCAAAGGCAAGATAGTCTTGTGTGTGCTTGGATGATGTCATCCATAAGTACATCTATCCTACCTCAGTTAATTGGGTGTAAGACTGCTCATGAGGTATGGACAGCAGTTGAGAGAAATTTTTCTTTTCAATCATCAGCCAGAGTTATGCATTATAGAAGGCAATTACAAAATATGAGAAAGAATGACATGTCAATGAACGAGTATCTACTTAAGATCAAGAACCTATGTGATCAACTAGCCTGTGCAGGACACAAGATTTCAGAGTCTGAACACATTCTTTACATAATTAGTGGTTTAGATCATGATTATGAGGCTGTTGTTGCCATAATTTCAACTATGGAACCTACTCCTACCATTCAGTATGTGTACTCTACACTACTTTCACATGAGGGAAGAATAGATCACACCAAAGCTATCAATTCTGATCTGTCTGTTAACTATACTTACAACAAGAATAAACAACAAGAAAAAGGTCAAGGACAGGGATCAAGAAATCAGTACAACAATCAGAGAGGAGGATCATCAAATAGAGGTGGTAGAAGAGGTGGTAGGAGTAACAACAATAATAGAATTCAATGTCAGATTTGTGGAAAATATGGTCACAGTGCTAGCAAATGCTATTTCAGATATAATTCTAACTATACTTCTTCACAGCAAAACAACAACAATAATGTGAATATGATCAATGTGCAGAGAGAAGGTAGTAAAAATCAAGCTGAAGTGTTAAATTCTGAAACAAGCTCCATTGAAGAGACCAATGATGATTGCTGGTACCCGGATTCAGAGGCTACAAATCATGTTACCAACAATCTAAGCAATCTTAATTTGGGGAACAAAGAATATAAAGGTACTCAAAATCTTTTTGTAGGTAATGGTAAGGTTGCACACATCACACACAAAGGAAATGCAAGTTTAAATGGACCCAAAGAACTTATTCTAAAAAATCTTCTAAGGGTTCCTTCAATTAAAAAAAACTTGTTGAGTGTTTCCCAATTTGCCAAGGATAATGATGTTTATTTTGAATTTTATCCTAATTCATGCATAGTCAAAGATATTCTAACACAGAAAATTATTTTGCAGGGTAGTGAATACAATGGATTGTACAGATTTGATATATCAAATCATGAAAACCCTAAATGTAATGAGGAAAAATGTGTGATGACTGTCATGAATGATTCTGAAGTCTGTAAAAAATTTGAATTGTGGCATTGCAAGTTAGGTCATCCTAGCTTTAAGATTGTTAAGGAGGTTATGAGTAATAACAATATGGATATTAATGAAAATTCAAAATCTTATGTTTGCTCATCTTGTCAATTGGGAAAATCTCACAAACTTGCATTTCCTAATTCTAGCACAACCTACACTAAACCACTAGAATTAATTGCAACTGATTTATGGGGTCCTGCCTCTGTCAGTTCTGACTACGGCTAAAAGTATTATATATCTTTTATAGATGCATACTCTAGATTTACATGGATTTATATGCTGAAGTCTAAATCTGAAACTTGCAATGTTGTCATGCATTATGTTAAAAAGGTTGAAAATATGACTGGGTACAATGTTAATACCATTCAAACTGATGGTGGAAGAGAATTTTTACCCCTAAAATCATTTTTTGAGAAAAAGGGTATTAATCATAGAACAACTTGCCCATATACCTCTGAGAAAAATGGTTTAATTGAAAGAAAGCATCGACACATTGTAGAAACTGGATTAACTTTGCTTGCTCAAGCTTCTATGCCATTAAAATTCTGGCCAGAAGCTTTTAACACAGCTGTTCACTTAATAAATTTATTACCAACTAAGGTTTTAAATTTAAAAAGTCCACAGGAAGTGTTATTCAAAGTTAAACCAGATTATACTCACTTAAGAATTTTCAAATGTCAATGTTTTTCTTGCTTAAGGCCATATAATAAACATAAATTAGACTTCAGATCAACTTCATGTACTTTTCTGGGGTATTTCAATAGTCAGAAAGGGTATAAATGTCTGGACAGTTCAGGCAGAATATATATTTCAAGACATGTTAAGTTTAATGAGCAGGTGTATCCATTCAGTTGTTTGAATATAAAAACAACTGAAAGGGTAATAAATCCTCGAATTGTCATACCTGATATTCCTGATGAAGTTCAAGTAGCAATGCCAACTCAACATGTGAAGAGTGGCACCATTACCAGCTCTCAACACACAGTTCCCTTAAGAGAGCCAGGTCAAGAGCATATCGATGATACTAGTGCTGACAATCAAAGTATTGACAGCCAAAGTCAAACAAGTCAAGGAATGAACAGTGGCAGCAGTGATCAAACACCTGTTAGAGAAATGCCAGACAATAATAACAATCAGAATACTGCTGCAAATGATAATCTCAACAAACATCCTATGCTAACTCGTGCCAAATGTGGAATATTCAAACCAAAGAATATTAATTCTACTGTTTTGCAGGATGAACCAGTTTCTTTCAATGAAGCAATTCAATTTGAAAACTGGAAAAGGGCCATGCATGATGAGTATAATGCTTTAATGAAGAAAGGAACATGGTCACTGGTTGAAAAACCAGAAAATAAAAACATTATTGGCTGTAGATGGATTTATAAATTAAAGAAAAATTCTGATGGTTCAATTTCAAAATTCAAGGCAAGATTAGTGGCTAAAGGATATTCACAACAGTATGGATTTGATTTTTCAGAAACATTTTCATCTGTCGTGAAATCACCATCTATTAGAATAATTTTAACTATTGCCTTGAATAGAAATTGGACAATCAGACAGCTTGATGTTAATAATGCTTTTCTCAATGGTGATTTACAGGAGGAAGTATTTATGGAGCAACCTGAAGGGTTCATTCAAAGCAGCAATAAAAAATTGGTGTGCAAGCTGAACAAGACAATATATGGTTTAAAACAGGCACCCAGGGTTTGGTATGACAAGCTGAAATCAACACTTGTCAAACATGGATACAATTCTACTAAATCTGATAATTCTATCTTTACAAAGTTTACTAATTCAGATTCTACATATATTCTGATTTATGTGGATGATTTTATTATTACAGGTAGTAACAAAACAGAGATAGAGCATATTACTGAAATACTGAATGCTGAATTCTCTATCAAAGATTTGGGTGATTTAAGCTACTTTCTGGGCATTGAAGTTAAAAGAACATCTGAATCAGAGATCCATCTCAATCAAAGAAAATACATATCAGAGATTCTATTAAGAGCTAAAATGGATAAAGCCAATTCTCTGCCAACTCCTATGGTTATAAACAGTCAGTTATCTAAGCATAAAGGTGAAGCTATGCATGATGCAAGGTTGTATAGAAGTATTGTTGGCGCGTTACAGTAAGCAACTATTACAAGGCCAGACATATCATACAGTGTCAATAAAGCAAGTCAATTTATGCAGAACCCATTAGATACTCACTGGAAGGCTATCAAAAGAATTTTAAGATATATAAAGGGTACTCTAAATCATGGACTTATATTAAAAGCAAGCAACACTCTAAATATAAATGCATATGCATATGCAGATTGGGCAACTGATATAGAAGATAGAAAGTCTACATCTGGATACTGTATTTACTTAGGAAAAAATCCTGTGTCATGGAGTGCAAGGAAACAGAGTAATGTGTCAAGATCCAGCACTGAAGCTGAATTCAGGTGTGTTGCAAGTGCCGCAGCAGAAGTAATTTGGATCAAATCTCTCCTAAGTGAACTTAAAATTAATTCAGAAAAGAGGGCTGTAATTTGGTGTGACAATGTCAGTGCTATATCCCTCACATCTAATCCAGTTCTTCACTCAAAGACAAAACATTTAGAGTTAGATCTCTATTTTATTCGAGAACAGGTTATGCAGAAGAAATTGAGAGTTGGGTACATACCTACACAGCATCAAAAGGCTGACATACTTACCAAACCTCTGTCGAGATTGAACTTTACCAGATTAAAGGAGGAATTGAATGTTGATGCTGCAGATCCAAAGGAACGATCTACCAGAATCATCTACATACCAGATTGACAAAGCTTGGGTGACGATGCTGCAGCTCATCTCAGCTGAAGATCTATTAGAGCTCAGATTTTTAAAGCTGAAGGACTTTAGAATTCAGATTCGTCGATTGTCTTATGTTTTTCTCAGAATCGCCTCTTGCGGCGCCATGATTCTCAGCAAACCCTAATCCTAGTTGGGTTTGACGGGGGAGTAAAGAATAAGAGAAAACACGTGTGTTATTATCTTATATTACTCCCGATGGTTCAGTTACAATATTAGATTAGTAATGGGCCTAGCCCACTTAGCACATCTGTACAATAGTCTATATATTGCTTTCAGTAATGTATTGTAAGAACAATGTTCATTTCTCATTCGATAATATCAAAATCACAAGTTCAACTCTGTGCCTATTCAATTTCTTTCCTGCAAACATAATCTCAAATTCTTAATTAATTGTGAAGAATGGAAAAGAAAGTAATCCGACAAGCAGACAACAGTTAAATTTTGTGTTTTCCCACAACTAATCAATTTCAACGCTGCCAGATAGCCCGAAAGAAAAGAGTCAGGGATGTGCCGATCTTAAATTGAAAGGTGGAAATTAGTGGAGACAAGCATTTTGGAATCAATTTAGACTTCAGGACTAAAGGCGGCTCTACTATTCGGGAATACTATTCAATTTATACAAAAGAGATTCTACTTTTTGAGATCTAGTGTTGAAAATATTCACCGCAGTGCAGAATCAATGGTCGTCGGTTTTGAGGCGCGGGCTCGCTGTCCTTAAAGCAATATCTGTCCCCACTCGTCTGAGTTTGCCAATGGGTCGAACGACAGACTGCTTCCCAGGATACAACAAAACCTAAACCCAGAGACGTGGCAATGGCTGTGAGTTTAATGCGATTTTTATTGTTTGGAGATAAAACAGAAACTGTAGTATGCAAGAGGAGAGAAGAAGATATTCTGTCTGGGCGAGAAGAGATGTATTTATAAAAGACAAAGAGGCATGACCGTTCTGGAATAGGCACATTTCGCCTCTGTACGGTCACGCACGTGCCCCAAGTGCCAAGTGCCCAATCTTCAACCTATAAATATTTTATAGGCCCAAGCCCATATGCATACCCAACCAAGCCAATACTCAAACCCATGTCATTTTAATTCACAATATCATATACAAGGCTTTGTTATATATTTTGGAATAGTCCAAAAGACTTGGTGATGTGGGACTTAATGTTCTCCTCATTAAAACAATCTACCTCAACATCTAGTGTGCATTATATTCTGAGGTAGAATTGACAAACAACAGACAGATTCAACTCAAACAAATTTTCTTTCTATTTTTTCATATATAAAACAGGAAGAAGCAGATGAAGTCTTTGAAATACGAATATGAATGTCTTATCTACGTATGAAGATACATATATACCTTATAAACACATACATACCAATGTCTCATACAGCTACGCTAACCTCCTGAAGTTATATATTCAATATTTGTCAACCAAAAAGCAAAAGTTATTTTCCTTTTAACCAAAGTATCCCAAACATATTGCATTTTTTTCAACCCTTTCATAGTTCAATAGGAACATGAAGCAAGAACCTAATTATGACGTGCAAAGTAAAAAGATTAATCGGTTCACTGATTTACATGCTACTAAGCAGCGAAAAATTAATTCTGCATTGAAACTCTCGTTTCATGTCTCTGTTGAGTATGAATGCTCAGATAATACTGAATGCTCAGATGTTGAATTGCTCTTAAGAAGTATCTAGTTCATGCAGAGAGTCGTGTCCAAATTAAGCTTCTTTACATACCTATAGGACCTAGAAACATTTTCCTAGTACCTAGCTAGCACGATATCATAAGTCAGAGGTCAAAACAAGAAAATAGTTGAAAGTGTAAGTTGATGTGCCTTTGCACCAGAAATCTAAAAAGTGTAAGTTGATTATTCTGAAAAATTCCAGCAGCTACAGATTTCAGCACAAGTTTGTAGAAACATGAGATGCAAATCAGCACTTTTTCTACCACTTACTCAATGAGGAACTTGTGAGGAAATTATGATTTAACTATAGACTTCTAATGCATGTAATTTTCAGTTCAAATCAGTTGGGTTTCCATCCATGTTTTCTGCGCCTGGGCCTGGATAAGATTAACAATTATATGTAGGCCGCTTGCAGGAGCATCTCCGAACTAATGCATATTTCAGGGGCGCAAATTAAGCAAACATGTTCCACGACTATTTCTAACAAATCAAGATCTTGAACCGGTTCCTAACACCTATTTAATAGGTGTTTGACTTCAAACCATATTTTTCTTGATCGGACCTTAAATCGAACCATGATGACTAAAGTTTTAGTATTTTGATAATTCAAGAAGTTAAAACCATTAGAATCTTGGATTTTTTTTTTCTTAACAGAAAATTTAAGCATGTATAGAAGCTATATGCAAAAGTATTGAAAATAAAAATGTGTAACAACTCATATTTTACTTATCGAATGATCTTAATATGTCCATTTTATTCATGTGAGGTTGAGTAACTCTGTAATATTGGAATATGACTCTTAGGACTATTTTGTACGCCTACGGTTTTTTCAAAATTTCTATATGATCACTTGACAATGGAAGTCTTGTTTGAACTATAACTTTTGATAGAAGTCAAATAATGGTCTTAAACCGGTAATATTACTTCAGGATGATGGTTTCAGATTCCGTGGAGTGTTAATAATAAGAAGAAAAAAATAGACGCACAGCTAGGTAATTATGACTGTTTTAAGTTTCGATTGTCGATTAGGCCGTTAACTCATTTCAGAATTAGTATTAATAGAAGGTTGTATGAATCAGACTAGAAACTTTCCTTCTTTTCTAAATCAGATCTAAAACTCCATTAACTTTAGATCCATCCACATTCACATATGTTACTCTCTAAATCTAATCAAATCTCAGACTAGAGAGAAGATCTTAACATGGATATTAGAGATCATCGATTTTAGTTTATTTACATTACTTTCCATTGTTGTCCATATTGGATCTATAAAAACTTGGTTGAATTCAATAGTTAGTGAGTGGTTTATTCATTTCCATATATAGTTTTATCCACGTTCATATAGTAGAATTACATGATTTAACATGGTACCTGGCCATAAAACATTTACTAACTTTGAATACATGTTAATCTAAGCATATGATTTAACTTTGAATTCATGTAATATTTAGATCTAGGAAAGAATTGGTTTGATTATCTTATGCTTATGTATTATTTGTTTGAATGGACGTATGTGCATGTTATTCTATGCTTGCATGTCATGCTTTGATATTGTTTTTCAAGTGTTCTGAATGCTTAAAAAGATAGGTGGGTACATTTGGCAAATCAAAGGAAAAATGATCGAAATTGGATCTGGATGATGGTTTCTCATTCCGTTGTGTGGTCACATTAAGAAAACGGACTTACCGTTTGGGAGGAATAACTGAAATAAGATTAATTTGTAGAGGGTTACACAACTTAATTGGGTCAAAAAAGGCTATCACTTGATGGTTCCAAAATCCATTTCGGGATTTGGACTTGTGGGGGTTGAATAGGGTAGATGAATCTTCTCCTATTCACTTTAACAACTCCCAAAATAGATCTCGTACCCCATTAATGGCTTCCACCTCCTTAGTCCTCTATTAAACCCTAATTTAATTAGCTAAACCTCATCGTTAGTAAAGATTAGGTCAAATTAACTTCAAATCAAGAGAAAAATGCAGTAACACCTAGGAATTTGTTTTAAACAGTATTCTTTTTTGATCTAGCAAGGCTTTGGTAATTAAGGTGAGTGATTAGTACCTTTGCTCACTAAGTGGGGTGTATTAGCCTATAATCACCTTCTAAAAATATGGAAAAATGTTTATTAATCATATTATCATGCATATATAAATTTGAGATAATTTGGACAATGTTTGTAAAACCCGAAATTTAAGGAAGGGTTAAATGCTACCTTATGAACATATATCATTTCTTTTGTTTAATGTTTTGATTGCCTTGAATGAAACAAGTGTTGTTTGAGCATGCTTTCATATGCTAGATGCTTGCCTAGGAATACTAGAATGGATGAAAACTCCAAACGAATGGCAGATTAGATATAGAAAGCTATATGGTGGGGAACGGCGTGGCTTCGGTTCGGCGTAGGCTGGGTCAATACCAAATTTTTAAAGGATAAAAAGGAAGGCCCCAAGAAGCCACATGCAAAGATTCAAGTCCTTTAGGGTTCGAGAGGTGAATATATGGTGCAAACAGTTCAGATTGGCCAACATCTCGGATTTGCCAACATTCGGGATCAGCCGACATTCTAAATCAGCTAAGACCTCGGATTGGCCTACTTCGAATCGGCATAGAAGGAGAGCACTCATTGATCGGTACGGTGGAGTTCGAAAGGAGTTCCACTCAGATCGGCATGCCAGGCACATAGATTCATATTTATCTGAATCGGCATGGGTGGAATACTAATCTCGATTTAGATTTACATGACTTGTATGCCGATTTAAAGATGATTCGGGTCGGTGTGCTAGCTACACCAAGCGGGATCGGATACACTGAGCCATTCCCAAATGGGTTCAGGTCAAGTCACCTTATGTAGGGTTTAACGTAGCTTTTGGGAGCTTGGTGGCAGAGCTTAACTCGTAGCTTGCAGCATGGAGACTTGTATGATGTTCTACTTCTATGACAGATTTTCCTTATTGAAGAATAAATATAATACGACTAATCAAACGGGAGATGTAGAATAAAGGACAAGAAGTCGTACTCATGTGGCTGTCTAAGATGGATAAAGGATAGGACATTGTCCTATAACAATTGTTAGGGTTGTCTTTATTGTGGGATAGGCAGCCCAGAGGCAGATTCTTCTACGGGAAAATATGTGCAAAGGAATTATCTATATACACAATTATGGTACGCCTCTGGGAGAGGGGCATCCTTACCCTGCCTTTTGGTCCGGATATCAAAAGCAGTCCATGTCCACATAACTCGGCTTGTCGTTCGATTAAACAGCCCAGAAACATCGCTAAGATACCCAAAAATAAAGCTCGGATGGAGTCGTAAAAGTATAGTCATCGCGGCTAGTCGAAACTGCTCAAAATCGCCTAAGTGCATCGGGTCGATATAACCTTTTCCATCACATCTCGTATCCCAAACCTCTTCACCAATTTCATATCCCTAATTTTGAATCCTCGGATCTGAACGATGCTTTTCATATCCTTGAAGCTCACCTAAATATCCACCAAGTTCCAAGATCGGTGCGACCACCTTCGTATCATGGGGTATGAAATCAATAAAGCAACGAAAAGCAGAAGACTTCAAGACAATGAAGAGCAGAACAAACTAAGTCCCTGGGTTACGTACCGACCTATGGGTCGGTAGAGATCCCATGATATGAAATTTGGAGCTTGTGCTTTCTAGCCACCACTTCCCACCTACTTCCACCTGCTTCTTCTTCCTATAAATACCCCTTATTCTGCAGCGTAAAAAGAGTTGAAACCTTGCTTATTTGACACTTTTGAAAGAAGATCTTGCCACCTTGACCCCCAAGCTTGCTCCATCACTCCGCAAAGAAGAAACTTGCCTTTTTTCGAATACTTAGACATTGTGGACAACATCGACATTTTGGGAAAGACTTTGGCTTCAGTTGGGACCTAACTGAATTTACTTTCCATGATTGCCAATGTATTCATATGGAACTATGGTTCCCACCATTGTACTTTGACTAAAAGGTGAATAAAACGAGAAAAACCTTTAAAGAGGACGTAGGTTCTCGTGGACTGAACCACTACCGTGTTGTTTATTTTCCTGCATAATTTCTACTATGGACTTCCATTTTATTTGAACTCTTTGGCAGTTATGCCAACTTTTTGCACATCAACATTCTGGTGCTTTCAATGAGACAAAAGACTTCATCTTTCCTGCTAATCTTCAACTGAAACTTGGAAGTGCTACTTAGTCTCCTTAGACTTACCGATCAAGTTTACCGATGTAATGAAGAAAGGAAAAGCTCCTCTCGCCGAGCCTTCGACCATCGATCCGGAAACCTCTCCACAATGACAAAGTGCGAAAGTTTCGACTGCCATGGATATGGTGACTTCCTCCAACCCGCAAGCTTCGGTCATGTAAGATCAATTCTTTGAAAAGACCAAAAAAAATGGAGGAAACTCGGCGATAGCTTAACGAGCAGATTAAGCAAAATATTGGCATGATGCAAAGGATGCACCATAGTACCCATGGGGATGTCATGCGCCTTCAAGCCAATAGGCCTCCACTGCCCACTCGATACATTTTGAAAAGCTCTTCCTATGATACTTATCACAGCAACCATATAACACCCCGCCTCCACTAGGGTCACTCGCAAAGGAATGCACTAGCTTTAGAGGGGCATTATTGGTAAACATGCATAATGATATAGCAAGGCAGGACATGGCATATATATATATGTAAATAAACAGAGTAAGTAAATAAAACAGCGGAAGATTTATAAACCATTTCAAAACACAAGTCTGGTACATCAAAATGTCAATTTCCCAAAATTACAAGTCTAGATAAATACATCATCTGATAAACTGAAATACATAAGTACTATCCCCAAATAAGAGTGATAAACCATAGCGGCTCAAGTCCAAAGCATACTTGAGCTATCCAAGGAAGCAGCTAAAATCCAAGCTAGGCTCCAGTATTCCCTCCCTGAGAACCTGGGGGGGGGGGGAAACGGAAGAAAAGAGGCGAAAGAAAACAGGTCAGTCAAAAAGACTGAGTAAGCCCTGCTACGATCAGTCTATAAACTAATAAAGTTAACATCATGATGGAAACTGAGATGATCATAGATAACAACATACTGGCATGGTAAATTAACTACAAGATAGATAGAGGTGTCATCGCATAAAACAAGGTTAAGTTTTGCACCACGGTGTACTAGCAAACCAACACAACAGGTATTGATCCCTTAGCCCAAACTTTGGCCCAATAACATGAAGTGACCTTAATAAAAGGTCCAGCCCAACGGTCTAGTCGATCGGCTCCCTATAAACCTAACACGTCAAGTGTTGGTGTCCATATGGCCCACATATGGTTGTAGTTAGACTGTGCTGGGTCCACCTTTGGGTGTATCAAGCCCTCGGGTGTCAACCCCAGACACTTAAGCAATAATGCACAGCCCTAACCTACTGGTACCCGTGCCTCGAGTTTGTCCAACATCGGACTACGTGCACGTCCGTAGCCCGCCGGACCCGCACCGCTGTACCACTCGGCCATCGCCCTTTGGTCGCTTACATCCGTCCAGTAATCGTGCCCCGCCCTAGCCTAGTCTCTAGGGTTGTGATGATACCCAACTGGGATTACTGCCGGAACAGACCCGCTGCTAGGGTTTCCTAAGAGGGTTAAGTGTGATTTAACCCTTCACTAATCTTGGATTAAACTGGTTAAGTGTGGCTTAACCCCATTCTAATCCCTTGAACTCCCAAATGGATTAAACTAGTTAAGTGTAACCAACGGTTCACAACCTAACCACATTCTAATCCCTCGAATCCCCAAATTGGTTAAGTATTAGTGGACCCTGACTTAACCCTAATCATGAGGCATTAATTAATTTAATGCACCTTAACCTCTCACATTAGACTTTGTTGCGGTTACTAGTTAAGCCGGGCGGGTCCGGGTAGCTTTACACCACAACTTGGTCTAACCTCGGGTCTTGGCACCCCATGACCAACTTCTCACATTGGGTCTTATTGTTTGTAGCCACTAGTTAAGCCGGTCGGTTCCGGGTAGAATTACGCTACAAACTCACCCCAACCTCGAGTTGGCCACTCTTATGTTTTCTAAGTGTCATGTCCACTTTATTTCAAAACATAATCACAAGTCAAACAATTACTTGGGTAGACCTAACTTAATAGGTAAATTCCCAAGGGGTAGACCTAACTTAATAGGTAAATTCCCAATCTTATATTTTCATGTATTTTAAGTTTACCCAAAACCCCCAACGTCATTCTATCGCTTACATATTCGTAATAACGCATAAAGGATAGGAAGAGGGAACTTGGCACAACATACATGATAAACTTGCACAACAACCATGCATAACATGTTAGACTTGTACAACTTAGCATAGTGAACTTGCATATTACCATAAACATGCATAACATGGTTAAACTTGCATAACTTAGCATAGTGAACTTGCATATTACCATAAACATGCATAACTTGTAAAACATGCACAACTTGCCATTTTTAAACTTGCATAAGCATGCATAACTCAATAAACTTGCAAATCATGGCTTAGTAAACTTGCATAAACATGCATAACTCAATTAACTTGTAAATCATGACTTAGCAAACATGCATAAACATGCATAACTCAATTAACTTGTAAATCATGACTTAGCAAACATGCATAAACATGCATAACTCAATTAACTTGTAAATCATGGCTTAGCAAACATGCATAAACATGCATAACTCAATTAACTTGTAAATCATGACTTAGCAAACATGCATAACTCAATTAACTTGTAAATCATGACTTAGCAAACATGCATAAACATGCATAACTTGTTAAACTTGCAAATCAAGGCTTAGTAAACTTGCATAAACATGCATAACTTGTTAAACTTGCAAATCAAGGCTTATTAAACTTGCATAAACATGCATAACTCAATAAACATACAAATCATGACTTGGCAAACTTGCATAAACATGCATAACTCATCAAACATGCATAAACCCCAACTTTCATCACACATTAACTTTAGAGTTTCTAAAATGAAGGTAAGAGGGCTTACAATGCTTATGCGGACTCAAATAACTATAGCAAATGTAAAGAACCCCTTATGCAACTAATTAAAAACCCCAAATGCAAGCAAACTTGATCAAGACTCCTCCTTTATGATGCCAATAGAGAAACAAGCCTTTAATGCAAGCTAAGGAGGATCATACAAGCCTAAATATGCTTGTATGCATGGAAAATCACTTAGGGATTAATTTAGGAATTGTATGAAGAGGGTGGAGGCCATGAGAGTTTGGATTTTGGCATAGTTTTGTTGCTAGAATGAATAATGAGTGATTTAGGGTAGGTTAGGGTCTTAGTTATAGATTAGGCTGGTGTTTTTAGGCCATAGGATTAACCCTAGATTCAATTAGGTCCATCAGATCCCGGAACTCTCTAGAAACAAGCCCCCCAATCAAGCCAAGATCAAAATGGTGCGCCAGGCCAGTTAGCCCGGCCACACCCTGTCGACAGGGCTGTCGACAGGGAAGTCGACATGCCTAGACCCCTGTCGACAGGCCTGTCGACATGGGGTCCTTGGCGGGAATTTTTCCCGCCTGCCCAGTTTGCCCTATCCCTAGTTTTTAATTTTAAAATTTAAATCTGTTTTTAATTATGGAAATTTCTGAAAACTTCCATGGGCCTTAACTGGGTCATACGGACTCCGATTTTCGAAAACTCGGACTCTATTTCGCGTATTTTTCCGAGACGAACGCAATGGCATAGCCCGTTTCCCTTGATTCAGATTTTATAATTAAATTCTGCCTCAATTTACGTTATTACAGGTTATTGAAAATACGGGTTGTCACAAACCATAGCCAAAGACAAAGAATTAATAGCAATGGTGCTACGCTCACAATCAAAGAGGGAGCTCGTCTTTCCGACCCCTCCCGATTGGGGCCTAGTTTTGATCCTGGAATTAGCGCCAACCCTCTATAAGGCAGCCTCAACCTACCTTCGTCCAGAACTTTTTGCCAACTCAACTAGCTGCAAATCTAGTTCAAGATCATCTTTTCCAACCTCCTCAAAATCATAGAATTGAGGTTAATGATGTGCCCGAGGATGATGTATATGTTTATCCAAGAAGGCGCTCAAGGCCGCAAACTCCAAGGTGGACAACTACCCTTGGAATCCAACGGAGGTCCAACATGTGATTCTCACCGACATAATTCGAAGGATCATAAGAGAAACAAAGGGGCAGGTCAACGACATTCGGGAAAGCAGTACGAGACGTAACCCATTTACTCTGGTCATCCCCAACACCAAATGGCCGAGATGCTTTAATAAGCCACAACTATCGGCTTACACGGGGAAAATTGATCCCTAGAACTTCTTGAACCATTACGAGTGGATCATGGACTCGAGCCGCGCCATCAAAGCAGTAAAGTGCAAGCGATTTTGCATCTTTCTTGAAGGCATGACTTTGCTTTGGTTCTCTGAATCTCCACAAGAACCATTGCGACTTTCGACCAGTTGGCTATCGAGCTGGTGAAGTAGTTCATAATGCATATCGTCGGCCGAAAGTCACCTTGTCTCTCTCCAACATCTACCAAGGCACCTAGGAAACTTGTAAGAGCTACCTTGAACGCTTCAACAACGCCTTGACCAAAGTCGAAGATCCTGAACCTTGCACCATCCTTGTTCATCTTGCCATGGGTGTATTACCTTATTCCAAGTTGGGAATTAGATCGATAGAAAACAACCAAAGTCATTGGAAGTTTTGTTTAAGAAGGCGAATCAGTTCCTATGCTAGGAAGAAGCATGCAGGAATAGGGTTGCTCAAGCTGGCCACCCTAACAACCCACACTTGACTTCCATGCAAGATAGTGTCAAAGCTAAACAAGTCGGAAAAAGCTTCAACAAGGGAAAATGGTCGCTCATTTCAAGCCCAAGCCAAGCAATGGCTAACCAGGGAGCCACAACAATCTGGAAAGGAACTCCAAGGAGCATGACCGCTTCCCATCATATAAGGCTTACACTCCAATGAATAATCAGTTAGAGAATTATACCTCGAGACCTGCAATACGATGCAATACAAAAAGCTGACGTTGCGAGAATCTACCGGCCGGGAGAAAAACTCCAGGTAACATTGTAGATTCCATGACATTTTCCACCATAATAGAATTGACTGCCAACAACTCAGGGACGCAATCGAGAAACTCATTTGTGAGAAACAATTCGAGCTATACGTCTAGAATCCTACTTCGAAAGAAGTAGCCACGGGCCCTAAAACTCCTGTACACCCTCAGATCCAAACTGCACATGGGTTGTCCAATCCGAGACCTCCTCAAAGGGGTATCATGATTAACACTATTTGTTGTAGACCTCACCCAGCAAACAAAAGCTTCTAATGTATGCAAGGGTACACCAATTCTACCAAGCACATCAACTAGAAACAGTGCTCCGCTGCTTCTTATGACCAAGTCCGGGAAAAGATGCAAAAGACTATGAGGGATGATATACTCTTCCGAGAGAAGGATGTTATGTGAATTGATATTCCCACTACAAATCTGCTTTTCATCCCCACATACATAGGTCTGGATTATGTCAAATAAGTCCTCATTGACTCGGGAGCTCTATAAACATTATCTTCAAATCAGCCTACGATCAAATAAAGCTTAAGGCCAGAGGTTGAAGCTATGCAAAGATACCATTCATTGATTCAGTGGTGAATTCAACCGACCAATCGGTCTTCTAGAGCAACCGGTATAACTAGGAGACGGGGATCAGCCAAGTCAGGATCATCACCTTCATCGTCATCGATGTCCCCTCTCGCTACAATGTCTTTCTCAGACAACTAGCCCTCGCCGAGTTCTGGATATTTATGGCACCTTGGTGCTTCCTTATGAAGTTCCCGACGGATGATGAGATCAGAACCATCCGAAGCGAGCAAGTCACAACAAGAGCCTGCTACCTTGCTGAGTGGAAAACGAAATCAACAACGAAAAAGGCAAAGGTGTGGGGATAACACTCTGCAACAAAACCATCAGCGTGTAGTAGCCACCGAAGTCTGAGCCCTTGTTCAGATGCCACAATCGTCTCTCTTGTGATCTCAATCCTCGGAAGGATGAACAACCCGAGTATGAAACGACTACTCCAGTGTAACCAACCATTGATGCCACAATCAACCACATCGTACCCTCTTGGGTCTTGAAAGTTGGATCGTAGCTCCAACCAATTATCAGGGAAAAACTTGAGGACTTTTTACGGACCAACTTAGACGTATTTTCTTGAACTCACTTTGATATGTGTGGCATCGACCCAGGAATCGCTTGTCACATGCTTGGTGTCGACCCCAAAGTATCTTCTCTTCAAACAGAAGCGTCGTATCTTAGGATCCAAAAGATCAGTGACACTTAGAGAGGAAGTGGATAGACTACTTGACATCGGCTTTATTCGTGATGTCATCTATCCAGAATGGGTCTCCAAACAATCTTAGTCAAGAAATCAAATGGGAAGTGGTGGACAGGCGTCGACTATTCTGTCTTGAATAAAGCATACCCAAAAGATACTTCCCCACTTTCGAAGATCGATCAACTCATTGCTTCTACTGCGAGACACCATCTTCTCTCGTTCACACCGGGCAATAATCAAATTTTGATGTATATTCCAGATCTTGAGCATACTTCATTATCATCGATCTCGGGTTATATTGCTATGTTTTCATGCCATTTGGTCTTAAGAACGCTAGAGCCACTTAACAACGACTCATCAACCGAATGGTCAAATACCAAATTAGAAGATCCATGGAAATTTATGTGGATGACATGCTCGTGACAACACGACTATTGAACAATCACATCAATGATCTTATGGAGATGTTCAGTGTTCTCTGTAAATATTGCGTGAAACCAAAATATACAATGTTAAATTATGTGATTTTAATTAAAATATACAATGTTGAATTATTTGATTTTAATTAAAAAAGTCACACGCCTATTTGTGTTCAACGTTGTTGAGGTTTTGGTTTAATTATTGTAAATATGTTGTTTTCCCCTTTTTGAATAAAAAACATTATTTTGAATTCACAAGGAATATGACAAAAAAAATAAAAAAGGGAAAAGTAGCGCAAATGTACGTATAAATATAAATGTACATATTTGTGTGTAGTTTGCATCAACTATTCCAAAATATACATAACATATATATATTTCTTGTGATTTTGAAATATGTCTATTCCATTTATTAGGCATAATTTACAATAATTATAACTAATGATCTTTTTGTAAGGTTTGGAACCTTTAGGCAAGATTGAATGCAAAAAGGAAGGTTTGTTATTAATGAAACCAAAATTTTAAATCTAACAATTAATAATAATAATAATAATAATAAAGAAAGATAACTACGTTGACCATACTATATATATATATTATCCATCTGAATCTACGTAAAACGACAAAATATACATTATATTTTTTTGGCAAGCCAAAATATACATTATAAGGTATTCATTTATGGAATCATATATATAAATGTAATCCATATTAAATTAATATATTTATGGTGACCATTATAGCAATTAATGTGATTGGTTGCTATAGATAGGACCACAAATAAATAACAATTGTAACCGATGTTGATTGGGAAAAGATGAATTTAATAAGGTAATGATTACAATTCCTAATATATATATATAAGGATTAATGTTGTAAACCCTAATTAGGGAATTTAATTTAAAATTCATCCAGACATGAGTTTAGGCTCAACTTGTGGTAGAAGTCTGCCCGGAACCGACCGACAAATCCAGCATCCACAGGTGGTCAGCTTAATGTGAGGGGTCTAGAGCGTAAATATAATTGTACTAAGACACGAGGTTAAGTTCAACTTGTGGTAGAAGTCTTCTCGGAACCGACCTGCAAATTCAGCATTCACAAGTGGTCAACTTAATGTGGGAGGTCTAATGCACAAATATATATACATATATATAACAGGCAAAAAAAGGATTAGTAATGTTTGTTAGGGTATACCAAATAAATACATTCAGGACTGATAAGATAAGGATACCCATTATGAGTTAATGCCTTAGGAAAATTATGATCGTTAGGCTCATAAATGACATTAACTATAACCAATGGAAATTAGGAATTTTACGATTGTCTTAGGAAAACATGAACGTTATGGCAATTAAACTGTGAACAAAAGTAAGCGAAATAAAATGGGGATAAATGAGTGTTGATTGTTGTTTAAATACTAAGTCCAGTTAGAGAAATAATTAAATAAATATCCTAGGGTAAGGAGGATATAACTTTACTTATTTATATTAATTAATATAGAACTTATAATTAAAAGTTAGAGTTGGACTTAGTAGGTTAAAGATATAAAATATTATTAACCATAGGAACCGTGACGATAATGAATCATGTGCATATAGTATTTTCATAAAGAGAAACTAAACAAAAAGGACTTAATGACGTAGCCCGCTTTATCCCAATGGGGAAAGGTATTAAAGGCTAATGGGGTACGAACTTAATAACCTTCGCGTATAGTCCACTTCCTAGGTCTTAAGCGGCCAGGGTTGAAGAGTTCACCTAGGAGTAGGTCATTCAGTTTAGGGGTCTTAAATGGCGTGAGTGTGTGGGGCCTACCCAAACATAGAAACTTAAAACGTCAGATATGGCTACCTATACTACAAGAAGTAGTAAGCGACTAATGAGGTTATCCAATAAGGTCTGCTAGATGATATAGCGAGCGATAAAATACCATCTCTCACCTTACACGGGGTAAGGGTATATGCGTGAATGACGGAAGCCTTAACTAGTAGGGCCCGTAGCTAGTACCCTCTAGTTTATGTTAACACTGAATATATTATCGAAGTGACCAATGGGTCCGCCTAGGGTTTTAAGCGGTCAAGGAGAATCCACCCTATCTATCTTTAATAGTGAGGCATTAAAATATAAAGGATGAGCGAATGAATATATATGCACACACACACACTCTGTAATTAGGGGTTCACTCTCGATTAAATAAATAGCCATGTTCTGGTATAAAGGCTTCACAAATATTTACATAAACGTCCTATCTCGGTATTATTCTTTGGGAAGAGTAGTGGAGTCATGCATAAACATTTACAAGGTTAGGCTATAATCAATAACCTTGGTAGGCATACATCTTGGGTTGAACCAAACAGGATACATTTGTGTATTATAATATTTGTTGTACATTTCCTATGAACCAGAATCTTGTTGTTCTGACACCCCACCTCATTACAACCTCCCAGGTTTCTAGAGAAGGTTGGTTCTCACAGGTGTTTTAGTTTGGCTTTCGGTTCTCGTTCTCTCTCATGCTCGGTATTTGCAAAGTGACTTACTTTAAAAAGGTAGTTCCTTGAGTTAATACTAGTTTATCTTATTTTGTTTCCATTATGAGTTATCTTATTGTACTCTAATTATGCTCATGCTCATTTATATGCAGGTATCATATTTACATGCTCCATGCTTAGATGTGTTCAAGTTTTGATTTTTGTCGAAATTTGGGAACAGAAAAGTGTATACAGATATTTGTACATGAGAATAACACTTATGTGTTACGAGCATGAAACTGATATAAAGCATGTTTTTCCTTCTAAATTATATAAATTTCCACCAAACTACATAAAGCTTATGTCAAATGGGTTGTCGGAAAATGCAATCTTGCTAACACACACTTGATGCAAATGGTTAGTCATATAAGGATTTCAGATGGAACTTATTCAACAATTGGATTGTCAAATTTCGTAAAATAGTATTATTTGCATTCTTTTTAAAATATATTACTTAACAACCGGATGCTCGGTGAAGAGCGAATTATATGCGATTTGTGCCTACCTGCGGAATTTTAAAATTAACATTTCTTGGGTATTTTATACACAAGTTTTAAGGAACGTCCAACGGACATGTGTCGATAAAAATTTATGTAAACTTTTTTCGTTGCAAAATACAATAAACGCAAATGGAAATAAAAAATCGGAAATATAGTTTGGTTGCCAAACCAACTTGTAATATTCACGCATAATTCATAAAGATTATGTTTTTTATTTTGGGCACAAGAATTATTTTTATTTGACTACTATATAATACAATATAATTAGAAGGGGAATAACTACATCAATGGATACGTTATATCTATTAAATAAAAAGTTGAAGAAAAAGTGATATTTAGTTTTGTTTTATATTTAAAATGAACATATGGTTTAACTATTTTACACTTCTTTAGTAAGTTTGTTTCCACTATTCAATATTAACTATTAAAGTTTTGAGTTATGAAATAATGATTCTACATATTGAACGAATAATCCTTCGAAAAGAAATTTCTTCTCTGTTAACAAGTTATTTTTTATGCACATCCTACAAATAAGATTGTTTTCATCTATTAACCATCATGTTTTATGGTCGTACATTGTTGACACGTCTTTTGGCAAGGCAGTCACATCATAGATTTATGTGAACGGAACAACTCGGGACTTGAGTAGAAGCTTTGGAAAGCTCGGAATGGCTTGGACGGAACATGGAAACATCACAAAAGCCTGGATTAGGCATAAAAATCTCATGTTGGTAAGGACCGATACGGCCAACATCTTGGGTCGAACCATATCCTCTGGCTCAACATACCACATGGAAGCAAACTCAAGGTCGGCTCAACCCCTCTCATTAGTGAACTTCACCTCGACTCGCATCACCGTGCTATCTGAGTAGACTATTAACTTCGGGTCGGATCGGCTATACCGACCCGATTCACACCGACCTAGGGATGACCGACCCGAAGCCTGCAGCATCCAAGACCTACAATCTCAATCTGTTACCTACCTATTCTTACTCCTATTATCTCGGATCGAGATATACGAATGTCGTATCAATCAAAGAAGACTTTCTCAACTGGTTTTCTGCTTGCTTGGATTAGGCAACTCGTGTCACGGTCTACCCGGGACAGTTGCCACGTGGTATACCGACATGGAGAGGTCAACCACCTATAAATACCCACTTCTAGGACTTAGAAGGGGATCGGATTCTCTCTTAACTCGCTACACGCAAGGACATTGCAACTAGGGAAGATCAAACTCAATCACTCATGTAAGGACTTTATGTTGTATAAATCATTTCTTTCTCTACATTATTTAAACAACTGTAATGTATCTTGTAATATGACAGTATAAACAATAGATTATAAAGTGGACGTAAGTCCGATTGCCGAAAGAATATAAAAATTGTTATGTGTTTCATATTTTTACTTTATTTTTGCATTTTGTGGCTATGTTCT
This sequence comes from Allium sativum, assembly GCA_030737875.1. Classification (NCBI taxonomy): domain Eukaryota; kingdom Viridiplantae; phylum Streptophyta; class Magnoliopsida; order Asparagales; family Amaryllidaceae; genus Allium; species Allium sativum. The sequence goes on from CM060919.1 coordinate 308,881,358, forward strand.
TGAGAATTATCTATGATTTTTGTATGGATTGTACGCTTCAGGGGTTGAACGTCAAGTGACCACTTTTTGACAATAACACTTTGGCACGCTAGGTAGGCAAATAACAACAAATTCACTTTATTGTTTAAAGGAAATTTTCCCGTCTTTGGACTAAAGGTGGTGAAGCGGAAGAAGGATGGAATGTCTTCCCATACTCAAGCTACTGGCAACACAAGCACTAGGAACGAAGGAAGTCAGGCAGCTTCATCTTATAGAGATCCTTCCACCTACCTAACCAAGAAATAGATGGATGGAGTGCTTGCTAAACTTGGATCACAGATGGGAAAACAGGAAGAGCTTCTCCATCGGTAAGTGGAAATGATGAACTCTTTATAGAACAGATGGATGGATTTGGACGACCAGGAGGTTAAGGCCCAGGTGTGGGAGCAGGAACCAGCACTGTAGCGCCCACGTGACCAGTAGGTATCCCCCGGCTTGGATCGACACAAGTCCCCGCTTGGCCAAAAGCCCCTGCTGACCTGAGTATGGTAGGAAGTATTTACTTACAATCTGATAATCAACAATGCGACGTTTCAGCTTGCAACACTCTGGATGGAGGCTCTGGACAAGCTCAAAACAATGCCACTTTGGATAGAAGTGGCATGGAGGCTACAGAAGTTCAGGCCGATAATGCCAATCTGGGTGGCTCGGCTATGCTAACCCAAGGCATGCCAACCCGAACTTGGGAGCCACAAACGAGCTTCCACCGACTACTGGACTTCACGCTCGCGGAACCAGCATTGGATTAGATAACTGGCAATAATTTCTCGAAAAGGGAAATCGAACCACTGACGTGATTCGATGATTCACAAGGGGCTATCTCAGGATGATGTAGATAGCGTCAATCAAAGCCTATTCACACAGGATATCAGGAATTTACGTAATCCGCTTGACTTTAAATTGTCAGCACTGGAAGCTTACAATGGTAGGATCCTACCGTTCACCTAATGCGCTACATTCCCCATATGGAAGTATTATTGGCGTTGAACCCATCATGGCTAAGTACTTCCCTCTGTACCTAACAGACGTCGCCGCTATGTGGTTTCGGTGGATGGAAACGGAATCGATCGGTAGTTGGAACATATTGGTTGCAAGGTTTATTAAATAGTTCAAGGTTCATATTGCTTAACCCAAAAATATCATGTCTCTAACGTCTATTAAGGAGAGGTCTGCAGAAACTCTGTGCTCATCTCTGGAGAGGTCTAATGTGATGGTAGTGTCAGTGGATCGACCGGAACTGTCCATGGTCTTGATGGTAGTTGTATCCGGCATCTTGAGGGAAACAAATTTCATAGTTTCCCTACAATGAGATCTATCGAGGAACCTTGGCAAATTCTACTTTGAAGTGGATAGGTTCTTGCGTGAGGAGGACACTAATGTCGGGAAGGATGTTCTTAAAGCTACCATGACTAAGGATAGAGGACCATCTGACTTTGGAAAGGGTACAGGCAAAGAAAAGTACATGCGAAAAATGATCATAAATTCCAGCTCCAGAGAGGGCCCTAGTTCGACAAGTATACTGAGATCAATTCCTCATTGTTCGATATCTTATTGGAAAATTGTGGATCAGTCATTTTTCCAAGGCCTCCCAGAAGGGAGACAACCCCAAAGGAAAAGGCATCTGGAAAGAACTACATGTTCCATGACATGGTCGGTCACGCTATCAATGACTATAGGGATTTTCATGTCTAAATCGAGGAACATAATAGGCACGTAGAGTCATCCGCGTACGTTAAACCACTACTAGTGTCGGCACCGACAATGCAACCTCTTATTTTGCGGAGAGGGAATGATCCTGGACCGAGTGTTCGCGGGATTATCATCGACTGATCTGGATTAGGTCACAGTGGATTTTCTGGATTTCTTAGGATAAGCGTTTTCATTTCTATTTTATATGGTTTCTCGGATGACTACGTCGACTCACTCATGCACGGGGATTAGGTTCTCATGCTTAGGCATGCTCAGTGCTCGACTATGAAACCATCCGACAATAAATGGCTAAGTTTAAGTACACACATATGCAATTGGGATTTAGTCCCTATGCATTCTCTGGATTCAATGATAAATCAATCAGGCTTTATTTTTGTTATGTAATAAATTTGGATCTAATAAAACGGATTTCCAAGCATGCATCATGCTTAAAGAACTTAATTGTCTTGTCAAGATGTGATAGGACTATCTAATTTGGTCAAGAGTATGGTTATACTCGATCGAGGCTTCCCATATGGATTATATCTGCGAAGTAGGATTAACTTGTCAGGATTTGACGAGACAACTCAATCATAACTCGAGTATGGATTATTTTCAGTTTGGATTTTCGTGTATGGATTATGCCCGAAGGGTTGAGTTATCTTATTAGTTCTTAACAAGGCGACTCAATCATGGATCGAGTATTGATTATACTCACTGTGATTCTTCAAGCATAGTTTATGCTCGAAAAGGCTAAATAGTAATATTAGGATTTGGCAAAGCTATTTGCTTAGTTTATTTGCGATTATGGACTACGCTCGCAATCGGATAGATCCGACGAGGCCATGGATTTCTTGTTTTGGATTTCTCTTATATTACAATCCGTAGCAATCGCTATATTTTTCTTGGTATTCGGATTTTCTTATAATATGATCCGGAGCGATCATGGCTTTCTTATAATATGGTTTGGCAGGACCATGGATTTTTAGTCTTCTATTGATACGATCTAGTGCGATAGTGGACTTCTGGGTTTCAGATATCAGATTTCTATTCAGGATTCTCATGGATTTCTATGGCTTATAGATTATTCAAAACACATCTTCCACCGAAAGATATGTTTTGAAAGAAAAAGTGTTGACAAGCCTTTTTGGCAAGGCAGTCACATCATAGATTTATGCGAAAGGAAGCACTCAGGACTTGAGTAGAAGCGTTGGAAAGCTCGGAATTAATTGGACGGAACATGGAAACAATCATAAAAGCCTGGATTAGGCATGGGAATCTCAGGCTGGTAAGCCCTAGTTCGGCAAGCATCTCGGGTTGAGCCTTATGCTCTGGCTCAACATACCACATGGAAGCAAACCTATGGTCGGTTCGACCCCTCTCATTGATGGACTTCACCTTGGCTTGCATCACTATTCCATCTGAGTAAACTATTAACTTCAAGTCAGATCAACTATACCAACCCGGGTCACAACGACCTGAAGCCTGCGAGCAACAAAGACCTGCAAATTCGGTCCCTACCTACCTATTCTTACTCTTATTATCTTGTATCAACATATATGTATGTTGTATCAACCAAAGAAGACTTGCTCAAACGATTTTGTGCTCGCTTGGATTAGGTGACACATGTCATAAACGACTCGGGACGGTTGCCATGTGGCATACCGACTCAGAGAGGTTGACTACCTATATGCCTTCTTCTCGGACTTAGAAAAGGATCAGATTCTCTCTTAACTGCCTACACGCAAGGACATTACAACTAAGGAAGATCAAACTCAGTCACCAATGCAAGGACTTTGTTTGCATAAATCATTTCTTTCTCTACATTCTTTCAAACAACTGTATTGTATATTGTAATCTAACAGTATAAACAAAATATTATAAAGTGTACATAGGCCTGGATTGTCGAACCACAGTTGTTTGTTCCCTGTTTTTATTTTATTCTTGCATTTCGTGGCTGTGTTTGTGAGAATTATCTGTCATTTGTGTACAGATTGTAAACTTCGAGGGTTAAACGTCAAGTAATCACTTTTTGACGTCAGCATACATACATCATTAAATTGTGATAGTTTGATTGCTGCATTCTCCAATGGGGATATTATTGTATATAATTTTGGTGTAGTTGATCCTAATTATAGTAGATTATTATCTTATGGTCGTATGGTTTTGCTTATTTTTCATATTTGTACTAAAAAGAAATTGCTTGATTTTTGCTCTTCTTTTATCTATTTTTTCACTATTCAAACAATTTTGCATTAATCCCCTTTAAAAATTTAATTTTTCAGGAAAGTGATTTTGATTGATTGCTTCAGTTTAGTAAAATGTTTATGTAAGTCACGGTTTTAATTTGTTTCAAATTAGCATTTTTAACACAAAATTTAGATCCATTAGTTCATGCATATTCCCATTGGTTATAATATATAACATAATACTGGTTTTCTTGAATATCTTTGTAGATGAGTTGGGAAAAATCAGAATTTTATATTCATGTTTTATTGTAGAAAATTCAATGATTTTGTATTCATTTAACATTAAGTGTAGTAGTATAGTATAACATATATTTAATTTTAGTTTGTTTCAAAACATTTATATTTTAGGTACATTTTCAGTCACTTAGAAAAAATAAAAGCATCAAATGCAAAACTGATGACTGAAGCTTTTTTCTTCACTAGTGAAAAATAAATATTAACATATTTGAGTTTTGTACACATGAATGTCAAATGCTAGAAAGTAAGAATTGTTATAAATTAAGCTCATTTAAAAATAAAAAAAAAAAAACAAGAAAAAATTGTGAAGGACAAAAATTAAGCTCATTTTCGAAACATCTGACACACCCAAAATAGTTTCAAACTCATTTTCAAAACGTTATCGTGGTGCGTCAATTTTCTCCATGCTGCTCATAACATCACAATTGTAGATTTCAGTTGGCACATCAACAAACTCTGCTTATATCAAGGTTCAGTTTTTTCTATTTGAAAAGTCTGTGTTTCACATTTCATTTATTAAGTTACATCTGTTAAGCATGCCATACCACCATACTCATGAAAATTACTTGTTATTTTTTATTTTTTACGCATGCAAGACGAGCCTGAGCTTTGGATAATGATTCCACATATGAATGACAATAAAAGCGAGCAAACTGGAATAACATCCAATTGTTTAGGTACGATTATCAGTTTTACTATGGCCATCCACGAAGAAAGGGACCGGTATTCCACAAACGTAAAAGCTTTTAGCTCAGTTTTGTAACCTAGCTTTTCTTACAAGTTTCGTAACCGAACCTCAATTCTGAAACTGATCTAAGCTCTGTTTTACAACTGAGTTATAGGTCCATTTTATAACTGACATATAGCTCAGTTACAAAACTGAGTGGTCAGTTACAAAACTTAGCTAAGTTCAGTTTTGTAGATGCTGGAACGACCAAAAAATTTACGGTGAAATCCCTCCGTGTGTCCACCCAATCACAGCCCCCTGATTTCCACCTTTTACAGTTAAATCCCTCAATTATTGTGGGACTTAATTGCAAAAGATGAAAATCACGGAAATCTAGGCCGTTGGGCACACCGGGACAAGGGATAGTGATAAAAGAATTGCCCTCAACAGATTGCAGGTCCGCTAAAGCAGATTATGTTAACGAGGGTGACGGCACGCGCTTTGTGCGTGATCGTTACACATGCTTCTTGCATTAATTATTATTCTAGGATTTGATTATCTTTAAAAAAATTCAAAATAAAATGATTTGTAGTGTCATTTAGTCATATTTTTGTCTTGTTGAAATAATGTGTAGTTGATTCGAATTTTTGATATTAAGCTGTAATATCAATTTTTTTGATCGTTTTGATTTTTAGTTGGATTATTAATTAAAAAACAAACTTGCAAACAAACTTTATTTGTTAGATCCTATATTTAAGAGATATTAACGGTTGCTAGTATTTGTAGATGAAGGACATGGATTTATGGGAAAAGTTTATTTGGTAGATCTTAATTTTAAATGATATAAAAATAAATTTTTGGTAGTTCACGGTGATACAAAATGGTGAATCTTCAAAAATAATATAATTATTATAAAAAAATGTTGGTAGATTTATGTAGAAAGATCTTATATTTAAATAGTTATACTCTTGGAATAAACAACTAAAAATTGAATATGTCAAGAATAATCGTAGGAAGATTTTGTCTTCTATTTGATTGGAGAAATAATATAAGGTAATAATTTAATATTTAATATTTAAAAACGTATATATAAGAATAATTGTAGGAAGATTTTGTCTTCTATTTTATTGGGGACTTCAAATTCGGATCAAAAGTTTGTGCTTCCAAGACAACTATTAATATGAGTGTTACTGCAGGCGCTTCACGCGTAAGTTAAAACTTCCATAAATTGTTTATGTAACATGAGGGTTACGACATACGTTTCAAGCATGATAATAACACATGTACCGTAAGCAACATTTTTTTAATATATATATATATATATATATATATATATATATATATATATATATATCACATATTCAAAACAAATGATTTTCATAAATATTTAGCTATGTTTTTGCATTCGATCATGTGCAGTTAATTTGAATTTTAATTTCGAAAATGCAACATTTTTTTATAGTGTGATATTTTTGTTATTTAATGCATATGAAGTTTATTTTTTTGTTACTATTTTTAAGTAATATTAAGTTTTGTAATTATATGTAAAAAACATTTTGAAGTAATAAAAAAACTATTAGATCCTAATTTTAAGAAATGTTAATATTTACTAGTATTGCCGCACAACGGTGGAAAAACCGACCGTTAAGGTGTTTAATATTGAATGCAAAAATGTTTATTAAATTTTACTTTAAGTCGGATTTTAAAAGGAAAAAAATTATAATATAGTTTAAGAGAAAATGAAAATAATTAAAAAGTGTAAATCCAACTACACTTAATTGTAAATGTAAATTAAGTTCAGACTAAGAATATGCCATTACCGTATAGATATGGTATCTTAAATTTGATTTGAATGAAGCACCAACTGGTGCTTCAACACCATCACCCTATATACGTCTATGAATGGATCTCACCTTCTATTGTGAAGTCAAACTCATACCATTCTATGACAAAAAAACAAAATATTTTCAGTATTTTCATCTTGAAAGATCCCTTCAATTCAATTAACTTTGCATGTCAGAACCTACCTACTCTGAAGATGGAAACTTTGGAATGAAATTGCACTCTATTTACAAAAGCTTACTAATGAGAAAACACTTCATTTGCACTATGTTAGGCAGCAACAAAATGCTATTAGAACTTTTGTTGGTTTAGTTTATGGGTGTTTCTGAATATATTTCTATAAATAGGTAGTAACTTGATCTAATAAGCCTCAAATTGTGGACTTTGTAAAAACTAAATATTTGACTAACTCAGTAAAACATCATACTTGTTTTATCTATAAAACATCGGTCCTCATGAAAGCGGACCACTTGAAAGTTATTATTAGTAAAACAAAATACATATAACATTGTCCATAGAGTAAAGTTAAGAACATATTTTCACAAAAATTGAAAAGGAAAAGAACATACATATACAATCATTTAAGATGACAAGAGATAAAAATAAAGAAAAAGGTAAGGGCTGCAGTAAAAATGCTGATGTGTTACACCTTGCTACCAATACCATGCACTTAAGATGCTAGAAGTAGCCGGAAATGTTCCTAAAAATGGTCCAAATAGTGCATTACCAATGCACAAGTGATTATGAACTTGGATATCCATACATTAAGTGGTTTTGAAGCAAGCTGGAACTGGATAACGCTGCAGTAAGTGCATTTGAAACTGGGCACTAAAAAAAGCTGACTGTAGAATAGAAGCACCAGAAGAAATGGACCATAATGAAAACGTCGAAAAGCATCAAAGAAATATATTCAATACACAAGGCAACGCAAGGAGATGGTCCAAAAGTGCTGAAAACTGAAAGACTCGCATGAGCACAAAGCTGGACTTGTGATATATTTTCCTGTTCGACAAATATATATTCAAAGTAATATCACAATTTTAGTAGCTACCAAAATACCAAAAAAGACAATTCAAAACATAATTTAATTAACTTATATATAAACATACCACTGTAAAATCATTTTAGACTCAACTCCAGCATTAGTGTATAATTGTAGAATACACGAAATAATATGTATACAAAAGAAAGGAAGATATAATTAACTAATAGGTACTTATACAGAAAATTTACAAACATCAACTATTTAGACATTTCTCCATGCTTCGATGTGCAACCACTAGCACACGAAGTATATAATTCCAAATATAGTTCAAATACTGCCTTCTCGATCATCATGTATCATTATCACTTGATGTGGCACATCAAAACTGATAATGTTCAAAATACACACCTCAGGTATGAAAGACCGATCTTTGAATTACCTTCATATTCCCTTCCAAGCCTTAAAAACACACTAACATATTGCATATGTGATAAAACCTTACTGAAAGTATGGATACTTAGTTGTTCTATTTTAATGCCACTGGTTTTATTTCTTATAGGTTTTCTTGTTATGTTGCTCCTACCATGAATTATTCTAAATTCAAATCAGGAAAATATCTTCTAGTGTATACTTAATTATCAAAGAATAATCATCACTTTTGCGATGATTTCTTAATTATTGACCATAACAACAAAAAATGTTACCTTTTTTCGTAATCAAAGATATTTTCTTAACGAACTTATAAGCATAAAGCTTGTTTTCTAACTAGTGTACTTAATACAGTTATCCTTTATATAAAAAAAATAAAAAAAAGGAAAACTAAAAGAATAGAATATTTAAGTGATTTATAGTAATCTATCAGCCATAATTTGTAAGACAATAGATGATGACCTATCAGCGAAAACATCTACCATTTTCATAACTAAGGTATCATCATAGTTCATCTACAGATTTTGATCCGCAGGCCAACTTATATCGAACAACTTAGATCAAAACAGATGCACCGAGTCCCGTTGTGTAGAAGCAATTTAAGAATCCTACCGAGTTTTGTTTATCAAGCTTAAGTAGAGCACAAAGTGCAATGTATTCAAGTTTTGACCCATACATTAGTTAGTTAGATAATCAAATACAATCCAAATCTCACTTTTCCTTTCCATTGATGTAAAACAAAGATAAATCTCGTACGAAGGCAAACATGACTGCTGTCCAAGTTCAATAAACTTAATTTCTTCCTCGGTTTTACTATAAATCGATTCTCATTTGCATAGCAAACCATTTCTAGAAATAAAATCCAATAAATCTTTAGCTCTACGCAAGGCTTATAAGAAGTAATTCACAAAGGCTTAACTTCCTGGTTCAAAATCAAAACTATATGAATCAGAGTTTCGTATTTCTAAAATAAACAGTTAAAATGCTATTGGCATTTTCAAATAAAATACAAATTAACCTGATGTCCTTTTTCAGCAGCCATTTCCCTCTCGTTGATTCACAGAGAGCTTTCTTCCTTCGCTACCTTTTCTACTTATAGGAATTTGAGGAGGAACCGATGCCATAAGATTCGAACGTTGGGGAGTAGGAAGCATTTCTGCAGGTCTCGCAAATAGAAAATTGGTCGATCAAATGGGAACAGTAACAAAAGATGAGGAATTTGCGCATTGATTTGGATTGTGGAGGAATTAACGCGGATTTGTGTAGCGGACGAAAAACTGGAGAGAAAGGAGGAAACGCGAAATTGAAAATTTTCAGCCAAAAATAATTGGTTTCAATAGTTTGATTCAGGGTACGTTATAGCAGAGAAACCTCCCTAACGATCCGTTTGAATATAAGATTCAAATTTGTGAAGAGCTAGAGTGAGAATCATTTTATTTTGTACCTAGTAAGTTTTGTTGGTTTCAACCTTTTCTCCGATCATCCATACCATGCATTTATTTTGACTTCTATATTTTACTTATTCCTTAGTATAATTTGAATGCTTGTTGTCATAACATTTACTATTATATCATTAATATATATATGTCAATAAATCATAACAGTTTCTTAGGTGTGGTATGTCACATACTCGAGAATAAAATCTACTCCAAACCACTTGTTACACAATGACACTAGTCTAAGTATAGACATGAAATTGTGGTTAAAACTTAATTATATAATCGGTATCAATGTTTATGCAAGATAAATTCAAAATATGTATTCTTCTGTTACTTTAAATAGTCGAAAATGAGTGTATATTATTTCATATCAACAAAATACTTATTATTGATCTATATGGTAACAAATAATTAAATCTCGACATTGTTGCTGCAAAGAAAAACATAAACAATGAAACACGGTATCACAAAGCGATTTGGTCGCAGTCGCGACGTAAGCATAAAAATGTCTAGAAATCCCTTTATATTACCTCTTTTGGGCCCAAAAACATGGATTATGGTGCTTTGCATGATAACCCTTGTAGCCCTCTGAATTAGCTTCAGGTACAACTTTCGTTTCGCCTAAATGGCCTTACGGTATGAAAGTTACGCACGTTTCGTAAATGTGTGCAGAAATGTCTTCATGGTCTTTTCAGACCTGAGAACTACTCAGGACTTGAGTATAAACTTGCATTGATCAGCATTCACTTGGATGAAGTGTTAAAGCTTTGGAATTCAATCACCAGAATCACCCATCGGGTCAGGTCAAATGGATCGGTTCGAATGATATGGGTCGAACCCGACCCGCCGCATCTCACTATCGCATGCACCAGAGAAGTTTGGTACAGGAGCTCACCGGGTCGAACTCGACCTGACCCCACGTCAACCGCGCACATCAAATGAGTTTGGCAAACCAAACCAACCCGACCCGCCTGGAGATGCTACTACACTTCAACGTGATCCCACTTTCAAGGCACGTTCATCTCTTATTTTACAGGTTCAAAGTCCACGTGGCTTCACACGATCAGAAGAGACCATCTCCACTCACCCACTACATTTTGGCAGCACATTGGATACGTGCCACATGGCACTCGACCCACAGTCTTCCTTTGACTGTAAATACATGATTTCTTGGAATTTTAAAGGGACTTTTTCCTCTTTCACTTGAATGGCTTCATTACTCTCTGCATACAACAAAGCCGTACTCACCACACAAGAACACGAGGATTTCATGTATAAACTTCTTATTTCTTACTTCTTTTAATTGTAAACACGAGGATTTCGTGTATAAACCTAAGTGAATTGTACTTGTATAATGAGTTCTTACTGATTGTAAGACTTGCTTTTGTAACTTCTTAGGATTTGAGAAGCTATAAAGTGGATGTAGGCAAGGATTTTTCCAAACCACTATAAAATACCGTCTGTCTCTTTGTTATTTACTACATTTACATTTTGTGATCAGTGTTTGTGAGGACTTCACACTGCATTAGGTGTTAGCTCCATTTTTCAGTCTAATAAACAATGAAACGCTTTTGCTGGTAGTATCTCACTAGAGAAAGTGATGCTTAAATAAATATCAACTATGAAAAGCAAGTGCTAACATGATTATAGGTGCATGCGGGAAGCAATGGAAGAAGCGGAGGAAAAGATAAAATTAGATAATACAAGCTATGCAAAATTATGGATGAAAGGTCCGTTCGATTGTTGGAGCTTCGTATTCAGTATTTTTAGACTTTAACTATGAAACACGTCTTGCATATTGTTAATTCTATATTGTTATTATTATGGAACTGGATATTGTTTCTTGATGTTTGTTTGACTGTAATTTGCATATGTATTGAATTTGATATCTTATGTATTGAACTTTTTTTTGTTAATTCATACTATTTTGTGGTCAATAATATTATTTTCTTAATGTTGATTTTATTATAAGTTGCTATGTTGAGATAATATCATAGCCGATTGCATATTAAATACAGCTTACGCTATGACGTATGCCATATTGGTTACCTATGACGACCCAAACCCCCAATCTCAGGCGGAAAGGATAGTCGTTAGAATATAACACATTTAACACCACGGTAGAACACAGAACATAGCATAACATCCGATAATAATGTACATGAATAATACATCAAAAGATAATATCAGAGTTACAATAACGCAAGATCATAATTATACATAATAGTATCTTAGATAGCAAATGAATATACAGTGGAATCAAAGATAATTAACATAGCAGAGTCTTGAAAGAGTTCAAAAGAAATATAAAAAATCCAAACTTCAGCTCCAAATCCAAAACAGCATCCACAACTCCAGTACACATCCAAAAGAAAGCAAAAACCTACTTACTTTGCTGCTCGTGTAAAAATATGGGCACCAGAGTTTGCAAGGGAAAAACAAACTACGATTCAGTCATGGGACTGGTATGGGAAACTACTGACACACATTTTAGTCAAAGCTGTCACATGTCAAGTTTTTGGTTAGCAACACGCTCAAGCATTGAGAATCGTCAGCAAACATAAAGCGATTTGGCATAAATTGCAACGCAAACATAAAATGGTCCTAAACCTCCTTTAGATGACCACTTTTGCTCCCGAAAACATCAATTACGGTGCTTGGCATTGTATATCTTGTAGCCCTCTAAATTAGCTTCAGATACAACTTTCGTTTGGACCAAATGGCCTTACGGTTTGAAAGTTACACCCGTTTCCGTAAACGTATGAAATCTATTTGGAGAACTACTCAGGACTTGAGTATAAATTGGCATTCATTGGCAATCACTTGCATGAAATGACGGAAAGTTGTAAAACTTGGATTCTATATGCAAACATCACCGGGTCAGATCTTCCCTTTTGGATCCAATGGAGGCATATTAGCCTCACTAACTTATCATCGAGTCAGGTCAAGTAAACTGGGTCGAATTCGACTCGAACCCACATCAACCATACGTTTCTAGTGGACTTAGCATTTTGAGGTCATTGTCTCGGGTCGAACATGGTCTACCCGACCCACTTGGGACGTCAACTACATGCAACATTACTTATTCTTGTGGCAAGTCTTACTTCTTTTTACCGATTCAAGTTACACATGGCTGCACACGATTAATGGAGACTTTCTCCACTCACCCCTACATTTTGGCGAACCATTGGACTCATGCCATGTGGCATATCCGACACGGAGCCCTTCGATGGCTATAAATACACGCATTCAAGGCATTTCGGGGGGTGCGGGGGGAGGGGGGACATCTCCTCTCCTTTTTCATGGCTTCCACCACTACTCCATGCAAGGACTTTGCGCTACAATATATCATCAAGCTCACTACATAACATGAGGATTTCGTGTATAAATTCATGTACTTAACACCAGAATTTCCTGTATAAACACTCTTATTTCTCCTCATCTTCTCAATGTACTGATTTCTGTTGTAATATGTCAGTATAAATAAAAGATTATAAAGTGGACGTAGGCTTGGATTGAGCCGAACCACTATAAAATATCGGTGTCCCTTCATTATTTACTGCATTTATTATTTGTTATCTATGTTCGTGAGGATTTCACACCGTATTGGGTGTTAATGCCACTTTTTGGTCTAATATTTTGGCGCTCCAGGAAGGGGGTACACTATCACTTCGACTTCTAGGTAGAAAGGAAGAGGATTGCTTGATTTTTCGACTCAATGGTTAAAAGGAAGAAAAATGAAACCTTCTCTCATGCTGAGGATATCGGCATAAAAGGCACAAGGAACGAGGCAAACTAGGAGGCTTCCTCTCACGAAGATCCATCAGCATACATGACTAGAGATGAAATGGATTGTGTTCTAGCTGAATTGAGAACTCAGATGGCACCTCAAGATGAGCTTCTTCAGAAATAACAGGATATGATGAACGAGTTCTTCACTCTGATGGAAGGCAGACCGAGCAAAAACCCTCAACTTGTCGGAGAAAATATTGTTGAAGCTCAAGCAGCAACAAATTTGTCTCGAATTGGTCAACCACCTCGGGTCGGGTCGAACGCGAGCCCAGGGCAGCCATAAGGCAACTGACCTCCACCCAGTAATGCACGACATGTAACTACAGCTATTAACATTTTGGATGAAAACATTGGCAATGCAACGGTCACTACAAACTCAAATCGAGCTCAACCGACTTCTGCTCCAATTCATATGAATTTAACATCACCAGACTCAACTCACCTTCAGCGTGAAACTGCTCAGTTCGAGCCGCATGGACCGGGTCGGGTCGAATCATTTGACCCGCGACCCAGAGGCAACTTCAACCCGCTCCAAGAAGCACATCATACCCTTCCTCAATCTCATACACTCAACGCTGGGGGCACCAGTGTAGGATTGGACAACTGGCAATAGTTGCTAGTAGATGGAAATCACATTGCAAACGTGATTCGATGCTTCATGAGAGGCGACACTTCTTAACATGACGTAGATGACGTCAACCACAATCCATTCACATAGGAAATCAAGAATTCCCGCAACCCTCCAGACTTCAAACTCCCAGTTCTAGAGCCATACAACGGCAGGACGGATCCTACCGTGTATTTAGTGCGCTACATGCACCACATAGAAGTTTTATTTGCGTTAGACAACGTCATGGAGAAATGCTTCTCTCTCTACTTGAATGATACAGCTACTATGTGGTTTTGGTAGTTGGAATCTGAATCGATCAACAGTTGGAACACGTTGGTCGCTCGCTTCATTGAACAATTTTAGGTCCACATTTCTCGACCCAAGAATGTCATGCCACTCACTTCAATCAAGCAGATGTTCGGCGAAACTCTGTGTTCATTCCTTGAAAGATTCAACGTCGCAGTAGTGTCAGTTGATCGACCTGAACCGTCGATGGTACTGGGAAAAAGTATATGGTATCCTGGATAAGTCGAATTTCAAAACTTCATTGCACCGAGATCCACCACGAGTTCTTGGCGAATTCTACTTCGAAGTAGAAAAATTTCTGTGTGAGGAAGATGGAAACTCCGAGAAGGAAATTCTCGACATCAACATGGTTAATAATAGAGGACCATCCAACTCTGGAAAAGGCAATGACAGAGGCAGAGAAAAATCCGCTGCTAACAACGATCGTAATGCTCCACCCCGGAGAGGGCCCAGATACGAAAAATACACTGAACTCAGTGCTACACTATTCGACATATACATGGACAAGAATGATGTTATCTCCTATCCAAAGGCTCCTAGGAGGGAGCTAACCCTAAGAGAGCATGACTCTGGAAAGCACTGCATATTTCATGACATGGATGACCATAACACTAATGACTATAGGCATTTGCGTGACTTGGTCGAAGAACAGGTTAGACGTGGAGAGCTACCCGAGTATGTCAAACAACCAACAAAGCCTACATCTGCGCTTCCACCGCCTGCTCCCCAGAGAGGAAATGAACCCGGATCGAGTTCTTGCGGGATTATCATTAGGTGATCTAGATTAGATCACCCCGTATTTTCTACATTTCTTAGGATTTAAGATATATTTCTGTTTACTTTCCTTTTAGTCATCTGAATGATTAAGTTAAAGTACACACGTAACGGATTAGGATTGCGTGCTCTGGATTCAATGATAAACCTAACAGGATTTGTCTATAATCACATTTGAATTGAATAACATGAACTTTTCTAGCATGAATTATGTTTGGCAACTTAAGTGTCCTGTCAGGATATAACAAGATTCTCAATCTCAACTAAAGTATAGCTAATACTTATCTCGGAACCCTAGATATGGATTATGCCTAGGGACGGACTATCTTGTCAGGTTGTGGCAAGTACAGATCTATCTCGATATGAGTATGGTTTATGCTCAGTTGGATTCCTAATTATGGATTGTACTCAGGAACGTCAAATTGTCTTGTCAGGATCTAACAAAGGAACCCAATAAAATTCGAGTATGGCTTATGCTCAGTTCGAACTTCCTGATATAGATTATGCCAAGAAGATTAGGTCCCTCGCCAGGACTTGGAAGGATGATTCGAATGTCCCTCGAGTGTAGTTTATGCTATACTAGACGCCCAAGCATGTTTATGCTTGAAAAGATTAAGCAGTACGATCAAGTTTTGACACATCCGTTTTCCTTCTCTTTTTTGCAGGTATGGATTATACTTACAACTGGTGGGCCCGGCGAGGCCCTGGTTTTCTTGGATTCCCGGCCTTAATATGATCTTGAGCAATCGTCGGTTTTCTATCCTTAATATGATCCGGCGCGATCGTGACATTATGGATTTCTATGGATTTTGGATTTCTCGCATTATCCATAACACATATTATTTCTATTACAAGATATGTTCTGTGGGGCAAAATGTTGACACGCCTTTTAGTCATAGTTGTCACACGTCAAGTTTCTGGTTAGCAACGCACTCAAGCATTAAGAACATCGTTAGCAAACATAAAGCAATTTGGTCTAAATCGCAACGCAAACATAAAATGACCGGAAACCTCCTTTAGATGACCTCTTTTGGGCAGGAAAACATCAATTACAGTGCTTTGTACTATAACACTTGTAGCCCTATGAATTAGCTTCAGGTACAACTTTCGTTTGGCCCAAATGACCTTACAGTTTGAAAGTTACGCCCGTTTCCGTAAACATATGCAGAAATCTATCAAGAGAACTACTTAGGACTTGAGAATAAAATGGCATTCATTGGCAATCACTTGGATGAAGTGAAGGAAAATTGGAAAACTTGGATTCTACATGCAAACATCACCGGGTCAGATCTACCCTTTCGGATCGAGTGGTGGCATCTTAGCCTCACTAACTTATCATCGGGTTGGGTCGAGTAAACCAGGTCGAATTCGAACCGACCCCATATAAAACCTATATCCCTAGTGGACTTGGCATTTTTACGTCATCGTCTCGGGTCGAACAGGTTCTACTCGACCCGCTTGGGACGTAAACTGCATGCAACATGACCTATTCTTATGGCGTATCTTACTCATATTTTACGATTCAAGTTACACATGGCTGCACACGATTAATGGACCCTTCCTCCACTTACCCACTACCTTTTGGCGAACCGTTGGACTCATGTCACGTGACACATATGACCCGAAGCCCCTCGACGGCTATAAATACACACATTCAAGGCATTTCGGGGGGACTTCTCTCCTTTTTCATGGCTTCCACTACTACTCCACGAAAGGACATTTCGCTACAATATATCATCAAGCTCACTACATAACACAAGGATTTCGTGTATAAATTCATGTACTTAGCACGAGGATTTCGTGTATAAAAACTCTTTTTTCTCCTCCTCTTCTCAATGTACTAATTTCTCTTGAAATCTGTCAATATAAATAAAAGATTATAAAGTGGAAGAAGGCTTGGATTGAGCCGAACCACTATAAAATATCGTGTATCCCTTCACTATTTACTGCATTTAATATTTGTGATCTGTGTTCGTGAGGATTTCACACTGCATTGTGTGTTAGTGCCACTTTTCGGTCTAACAGAAACCCTGTAGTTAACTTAACTTATTTAAAAATAAGGCATATCACGGGACCACGTCGTATATCACGGAACGGGTTTACTCCACACGAATGCCAGTGCATAAAAACAATGCAATACTTTTTGAAAAATGAAGCCATTATAAGACTTAGGTTCCATCACACAATGCTAGCGCAAGACGGAGGATAGATTTTTACCTTATAATGGACAAACATGCATAATACGAGAAAATCATTTGATATTATTATTAGTGTCCAACTTAAAAAAAAATCAAAAATAAATGTATCAATCTTAGATGGCATAATACCCTATCCTTTTATGTCACCATAAGTATACAACTACAATCGTAAAGTCTTGTATTGGAGATTGGATTCCATCATGAACCAAGGCAAAGGATCTTCCTTATCCAATTCGGAGCACCTCTGACCAGGTGTCCAGACATCACACGCGCGTGAACCTTCGGAGCGGCAGAGCCGGCCCACCAATTCATGGTGAGTTTGGGTTTCTCGTGAACATAACATTCCCCGGACTTATCGGACCTACTATCTGGTTAGTACGTCGACCACTATGGCCTTGTGCGGCCACTTCCGAGGTACCTCAATTCCAACAGCCACATAAGTAAATTTCCTAGGCTTCGATTAGGCACTTAAAGCGCTTAGCGGTTCCAAAGAGATGGAGGTGACAAAAGGTGTAGCGTGGAAAATAGCAGGGATATAGCGGAGGCGCAATAAGGTATATAAGATGTGAAACCAAATATTTAAAATTAATTAATTATCATTCTCACATTATATGTGTAGAAGAAAGAAACATTAATTAATCATTTAAAGTAGAATCGAAGAATATTATGGTTACTCTTATTAAATTTGATGATTATAATAGATTTCCACAATACATTGGGCACTAATTACTTAAAATCAGCTCTTTACACAAACTTTATTAATTTATAAAAAAAAAGAGCTAGTCAAATTGTGACGACCCGAACTTCCCCGGTCTCCAAAGAGAAGAGAAAGGATGGATTTTCTGAGAACACGACAAATTAGAACACAAACAGAAGAACATTTCATTGCTTATTACAACAATTTACATCAGAGTACAGAATATACCAGAATATGAATAAATATTATACATCAGAAAAATATCAGGAATTTAAAATTACAATGCAGCGGAAAAATAATACATAACACAACTGAAAGGAATACACGGATACAGAGCTTTCCGAGTATGGTTCCAGCTGTAAATCTAGGATACTATGAATATAATATCTGCAGAAACCCAACTACTAGCTGCCCATGTGGAAAATAGGGGCACCCAGAGTTTAGGTTAAAACAATAAACTCCAGGTCAGTCATGTGACTGGTGTAAGAACTAAAACAGTTATTGAATCTTTACTTTAAAAATAAAGTAAATCAAGGGACCATGCCGTGTAACACGGAATGGGTTTCCTCCCAAGAATACCAGTGCATATAACAAACAACGCAATGCTTTTTGAAAAAATGAAGCAATTATAAGACCTAGGTCCCATCACACAATGTAAAGCAACCTGGACGATAGGGTTTTCCCTTATAATAGACAAACATGCTTGGTACGTTCAAAACAAATCATTTGATACTATTATAAGTGCATAGTGTATAAAGCAATTTCAAATATAAATGTATCAATCATAAACGGCATGGGTACCATATATAATGTCGCCAATACTAGGCTCTACAATCAAAACCGAAATGCCACGTATTGGAAACTGGATTTCCGTCATGAGTCGAGGTAAGGGATGTACTCCTCGCCGGCTTCGAGACACTCTAGCAAATGGCTCAGGATCTCCCGCAGTAGAACCTTGGATCCTCCAAGGTCGGTCCTCTCTTACGTTTGAGGATTGGCAATTCCTGAACACACGTTTCCCCGCCCTATAGGGCGTCTATGAGCTAGATGACCCAATATCTGTCGGCTCCGCAGAGACCGACATATCCGAGTCGCCTCGCATTCCAACAACCACAAAGATAAAAATAATATAAATGTCTAGGCTTGCAAAACCCTAACACCACCCATAGCTAGAAAGAAACGTCATGTCCTCCTTGGGTCCCTTATCCCGTTTTCAACTCATACCGAGATGTGAGGCTCGCGAATTTACGCTATACACAAAGCTATGCTATATTAAAGCCGTGCTTTGATCATCAACCACATGACTCTGCTTTTCAATAGAAGCCCTGATCATCTGCATCTAAGCATGCCACACAGGCAATTCACGCCATGCGATTTATGTCTATCGATATATAACCTCTGAGCTCGTAAGTCTTAGAGAAGGGCATTAAGCAAGAGAATAAATTCTCCGCCGCCAAAGAGGTATATATTTAATAGAGATCAATCAACACATAATAAAATCCAATGTCAAACACACATCTATTTACAAGTTCGTTCTAGGTCTGAACGAAACCGGAGGCACCTTATTCCTCGTCCCGTGTCCAATACAGGAGAGAGGTCCTCGCATATCCGGTCGATCTCCAAGTACGTCTGGACTATCACCACTTATTACCTTGTCTTGGTAGTACGGCCCAATCAAGACATCAGTAATCATCCAAACGATGTGAAAAGCTCCGGTCTTCAACCACCGTCTTCATCGTCGAATCAGTTATCCATAATGGGTATAAATTTGGCCTTTCTGAATAACTCGCATATATAATAAACAAGTGCTATTAAACCCAACATACGCCTCATTCCAATTCAGAATGTTCATTTATTCAAATATTCACATCTTTAGGGATATGTTCCCATTAATTTTATCAAAGATAAATTCTTTAAAATTTATTCTTTAATCTTCCTTTGGATATCATTCAAACCATATTAAGGTTTTCCACACTAGTCGGGATTAACGCACCTTACCAAAGTAACCATTTATTTAATTTCCCAATCCCAACCTATTCATCCCATAGAGCAAAATTGGTATTACCCCATAACTAACACCACGATGTTATCGGTAAAATTAATTATTCCCGTTCAAATCTAATTAAAGATTTAACTATCGCTTGGAGCAAAACTGGTGTTACTCCATTCTCGATCATTTCTGGAATTTGATAATTTAAATTATCACATTCTCTTTTCAATCTAATTAAAGATTCATTAAAACTCCACTTAGTTTTAATCTTCCCAAAAATCAATATTAATGATTATTTAACTTTGGAAACACTAACATGTCGCATCGACAATCTACACCGTTCTATTAATTTCTACCAATATATACCCTCTAAACTCATACGACTTAGAGAAGGGTGTTAAGCAAGAGAATAAATTCTCCACCACCAAACAGATATATATTTAGCATAGATCAACCATATAGTTCAAAATACAATATTAGACATGTAATCCTATCTTTAACTGGGTTAAAGAACTAATGTCCTTGTAAACACAGTTCACGATAAACCCAAATCCACTTCCATAAAAATGGAATCTTTACGGAAAACCGATCAATATATAATCGATATCAATTTCCGTATCCGACTAATAATATAAATGGAATGACGACAAAGCCTTTTAAATTCCATATATATTAACAGTCTTCCTCCACATAAGCTCATTTCGATTATTATCAAATCGATTTCCATTCAATTCCAATTTAATATATTAAATTGGAAAACTTTACTTCGGAAAATTCCCTATAAATCTTGATAAAAAGATTTATAAATTCCAAATCACATTTCACTGTAAATCGGGTTAAAGAACGAATGTTGTTAAAAACATAGTTCACAATAAACCCAATTCACATTCCATTTTCAATTCTAATTAAATGTTAATTAATTGGTAATTCTTCTTTAAATCTTAATTAAAAGATTTATTCTTTTCACAATGGGTTTAAGAACGGTGTCATTTAAAACACAGTTCACGACAAACCCAAAATCCAATTCAACATTAAATACAAGGCTCTGAATAGAAATTATATCGGCTTATATTCAATATCAAAATCTGAAATCAACAAATATTGTATTAACGATATATATATATATATATATATATATATATATATCTTCCAAATTCCTCCATAATTATCCATATAACCACGGAATACAATATCGAAATATTCCGTTGATAATTTCGATTCATATCCATTCCAATTCATATATTGGAAATTCTAGTTATTTTTAAAACCATTTCAAATCCAATTTATTTATTTAAAAATATTAGATTTATAATTCTAGTTCATAACTAGTTCATTTCGATAAAAATATATTTTTATCTTTTCAAATATGGAATATTTCATCCAATTCTTTCCAAATCATTTATTATGATTTTACACAAATTATTGATATTTAATAATTTTATCAAGGCCCGTACAGTCGATTTCCATAAACGGTCATCGAACAGCACTTACATCGACCTTTTCCAAATTTGATTTGGACATAATTACAAAACCAACTGTTAGACTTCAAATCTCTTGTATTCGTTGGAAATCTCTTTTCGGTACGAACCAAACGGTTCCGGTTTTAGCAGAATCCGACGGTCGGATCTCCCATAATGTCAATTCGAAGTCAATGGTCGAAATTCGCGAACTACCGTGGTGCGGCGCATTCTATTCAGGCCATTAAATATATATAATATATATATATATATTATATATATTTCATCAGTTTCCTTTTTAAAACGTATTTTATAAGTCATTTTAAATTCATTTTCAAAACGATTTCAACTTCATATTCAATTTTAAATCAAAATTGAATATTCCATATCATTACTATGTAAATGATAATATTTTCAAAACATTAGATTTTGAAATCACTTCCTTTTCGATATTCATTATAAAAATGAATAAAATCGATATAAATATCGTTCGCGTCAAAATGGCGTTAATTTAATCAACACGACTTTATATATTTAAATATTTTCGTGTCCTTCCCAAATCGGACATCAAAATCATATATTGATCTATTACTGAATATTATTTTAAAATATTAGTTATTTTAAAATATTCATTACTCGTCATTTCAAAATATTTGTTAATTTAAAATATTTGTTCTTTTTGAATTGGGATCAGACATAGTCAATTACCATATAATTTTATTTATATGGATTTCATACACACATGTACACAACAATAATCAAACACAGTCAACCATCGTCCAGAGTGCATTACACAACTGCATAAGCGTTAAATATAAATAATTAACACTTACAATGGTCTGTCAACCCATCGACTGACATACAACTAAATATTGGTATTAGTGTATGTCCAATATCATCCCAATACCCGTGTGGGGTTTTCAAACAACAAACACTGATTATTATTTGTGCAGTTGGGCGATGTGTAAAATATATCATCCCAATCAATATCAGTCAAATGTGTGTACATAAACAAATCGCCCTATTTGTAAATGAATATTTATTTTATTCATATACACGTTAAAAATTATATTTTTAACTATAAGATATTTATTTCCACTCATGAATATTTTAAACAGTTCATTTATATAATAAAAATGATATTTTTATTGTTTTAACATTTTTAGAAAATTTCGGCAGCACAACGGTGCGATACTTGAACAGAAATAAGGTCTAGCCTTATCCCTCGCCTACTAATGGCTCGTGCTATATACATACCAATTCTAATCAATTCGTTTCATTTCCCAAACCAAATTCAACCAAATAATCTAATCAACTAAACAACCAAACAAACATGGTTTCAAACAAAGGTGTCGGGTGCTACTAAGCACCGTCTGCATCCTGGTATATATTTTTAACTAGAAAATAAACTAAAGTGAGAAGTTCTCACCTTTGGGTTCAACTCCTCCATTTCATTTCTGAATTTCTAAATAGCTTGGATTTGCCCGAAATTCAACGCAGTCTTTTCCACGCTGTTCATATTGAAAATCACATTCTCAATATGATGTTTATATATTTTTAATTCGCTACATATATAAAAATAATATTTTTATATTCTCTATTATATAAAAATCCTATTTTTATATTGTGAAAAAACATATCTTTTCCTTTTTTTTAAAATCTAATCTTTTCGTTATTTAAAAATCTTATCTTTCCTAATTTAAAAATCAAATCTCTAAACAAATAAAAATCGAATCTTTTCCAATTTAAAAATCAAATCTTTAAACAAATAAAAATCGAATCTTTTCTAATTTAAAAATCAAATCTTTAAACAAATAAAAATCGAATCTTTATATTCCTACTAATCATATAAAAATCATATTTTTATATTTTAGAAACCATGCTATTTTCATTTTTAAAAAATCCATTTTTAATTACATGACATTCATATAAAAATTATATTTTTATTTCAAATCTATATATGAAAAGATCATATTTTTATATAAAAATTATATGTATTAAAATTATATTTTTATTTTAACTAATTTTTTTTATATATAACTAGAAACCGCATTTTTATCTAAGAAATCAAAATCACATAAGGAAATAAAGAAAACTTACCATTTTTAGGGTATTTGGTCGGAGGAGTCCCACATGTTCGGTCTGAGGCGAAGGGGAGGCGGCGCTAGGGGTCTGAGGTGGTGGTGGACGGCGCAGGTGGCGGCTGTGGGAGATCGTGGTTGGGGTGCTTCGGTTTTTAAGGGTTTGGGTTTTGGAATTGGAAGATGGAGTGTGGCGGCTTGGGGGAGGATCGACGATGGAGGGGGGATGGGGATAGTCGACGACCGGCGGCGGCGGCCTGGGCTAGGCACGGCGGCGTTGGGTGTCTCCGTCATCGATGGGAGCGATTTTGGGGGAGAGCGGGTTATTTTATTTTATTTTGATTTCTGAGTTGGAAGATAACGACCGGGGTGGGGTGGGGAAGGGGGGCGAGTAATAATATATATATTTATTTTATTATTATATTATTCAAAAAGTATGTTTGTTTCATTTGACCTCTGAATCGAGCCCAACGAGTGTCACTTGAAACCAATTACCCCTATTTGGAACACAATGGGATATGTTTCGTAACCAAATTCGGCTGTTACAATCAGTTTCCGCTAAATTTAAAATATAAATCATTATATTTTAAATTCAAACGCACATTTTAATTTACTGGGGCCACATACGGACTCCAAAAATTCCAAAAAATTAAATCTGGCTATGTTTTGACGATACGGTCCTAACAAAACTAATTTCGTCAAATTTGGAGACCGTTTGAAAAATGGTCCTTTTCCAGTCGATTAAATTCAAATTGAAATTGCCAAACACGTTTAAATCCGTCGCGCTCACATATTAATTCCGAAAATTACGAAAATTGGAATCGAGCAATAATTTGACATTCTGGATCCAACAAAAGTGGCGAGTAATAATATATATATTTATTTTATTATTATTATTATTCAAAAAGTATGTTTGTTTCATCCGACCTCTGAATCGAGCCCAACGAGTTTCACTTGAAACCAATTACCCCTATTTGGAACACAACGGGATATGTTTCGTAACCAAATTCGGCTGTTACGATCAGTTTCCGCTAAATTTAAAATATAAATCATTATATTTTAAATTCAAAGGCACATTTTAATTTACTGGGGCCACATACGGACTCCAAAAATTCCAGAAAATTAAATCTGGCTATGTTTTGACGATACGGTCCTAACAAAACTAATTTCGTCAAATTTGGAGACAGTTTGAAAAACGATCCTTTTCCAGTCGATTAAATTCAAATTGAAATTGTCAAACACATTTAAATCCGCCACGCTCACATATTAATTCCGAAAATTACGAAAATTGGAATCGAGCAATAATTTGACATTCTGGATCCAACAAAAGTGGTCTCATCGAAAACGGAGGTCGTTTGCAAAATTGCTATTTTTACGGGCTATATTTATATAGCGACTATTCTGAATTTTCAACTGAACATAAATTTTTATTCCAGCTATGAAATCTGGATTTTTCAGATTCTTGGAAAGACATTTTCGAACAGATTCAAATATTTCTGGTTTCACTGAAATCCAGTTTATTTTGAATCATGTACATTCATTTGAAATTTGAAATCGAATTTTCAAACTACCGTGCCATTTCCAATTCCTTTTATAATTAAAATAAATATTCGTATTCTAATTTCGATTTAAATAAATTTTCACATTCTAATTCTATTCAAAATAAATTTCTCGTTGTTATTATTTAAAATAAATCATTTTAAATATTCAAAATTCATTAAAATTTCTAAAATAAAAATTTTAAATTGGTTCCGATTTTCCGGGTTGTTATAATCTCCCCCAATTAAAATCTTTTCGTCCCCGAAAAGGAACGAAGATGATAGTTGTTTTACTAATCAACTCAACTTTCATTCTGGCGTTCATTCTTCAACCTTTCAGTTTCTAAGAATTTTCCAATTCTTCAAAAATTTGGCTAACACCCTAAATTTTTGAAAAATTTCGCCATAACCTCCTTTGTACGGGGAGACATTTAAAACCTCAACTAGCCACGCAGGGCCCTCATCATCCAAAAAGAAAAAGAAAAAGCCAAGCGGCTAGCCAATCGGCTCATAAAATCATCCAAACCCAATAAATTAGTAAACATGTATTTGTCGGGCATACAATTTTATTCCTCTTCTCTAGCCTCCTTGCTATGACCTGTTCACACATATATATGTACAAGCATGCAATTTTTCCAAACAATTTGCAATTCAATTCAAATTTGACTAAATTTGGCTTAACGGTTCAAAGTTTTTAATTAATCAAACCAATAATCAAACAACACAAACAACAATCAATTAGTTGATTATCGTTTCAAACACATAACTTTTTTATATATATAAAAATCCATTTTTGTGTGTCAAATCAAAAACAATAAATTCTAGCTAGTTTTTGGTTCTCACACCAGTCAATTGGAAATATATGGATATCCCACTTTCAAAACCCGAACATAAACTACTGATGCTGACATGTCAATCACCAGTATAATCAGAGTCATCTCCGGGCGACTAGATTGTGATTCTATGTCCATCTAGTATACTTAGGGCTTCGTGTAAAGGTTTGCAAGGCGTATATGCAAAATCTTTATATATTGGATTGCCCAAATTCAATATAAAATAATATAATCAAATACGTATAATTAGACCGAATTTTTTAAAACAAAATTTGTTTTCATTTTTATTTTAAAAATAACACTCTTTATACTCGTTCTAGGATACTACTGATCCTATCTCTAACGAGTCATTCTCTTTGGATATTACTAATCCAATCTTTGATGAATTATTTCGTTTGGTTCTAATGTGTCTTGTTCTCGAGCTCTATTAACCAAAGCTCTGATACCAAACTGTGACGACCCGAACTTCCCTGGTCTCCGAAGAGAAGAGAAAGGACGAATTGTCTGAGAAAATGACAAATCAGAACACAAACAGAAGAAAATTTCATTGCTTATTACAAAAATTTACATCAGAGTACAAAATATACCAGAGTATGAATAAATATTATACATCAGAAAATATCAGAGATTTAAAATTACAATGCAGTGGAAAAATAATACATAACACAACTGAAAAGAATACACGAATACAGAGCTTTCCGAGTATGGTTCGAGCTGTAAATCCAGGATCCTATGAATATAATATCTGCAGAAACCCAACTACTAGCTGCCCGTGTGGAAAATAGGGGCACCCAGAGTTTAGGTTAAAATAATAAACTCCAGGTCAGTCATGTGGCTGGTGTGAGAACTAAAACAGTTATTTATTCCTTACTTTAAAAATAAAGTAAATCAAGAGACCACGTCGTGTAACATAGAATGGGTTTCCTCCCAAGAATACCAGTGCATATAACAAACAGCGCAATGCTTTTTGGAAAAAATGAAGCTATTATAGGACCGGTCCCATCACATAATGCAATGCAAGCCGGAGGATAGGGTATTCCCTTATAATAGCCAAACATGCTTGGTACGTTTAAAACAAATCATTTGATACTATTATAAGTGCATATTGTATAAAACAATTTCAAATATAAATGTATCAATCATAGACGGCATGGGTACCATATATCATGTCGCCAATACTAGACTCTACAATCAAAACTGAAATGTCACGTATTGGAAATTGGATTTCCGTCATGAGTTGAGGGAAGGGATGTATTCCTCGCCGGCTTCGAGACACTCTAGCAAATGCCTCAAGGTCTCCCGAAGTAGACCCTTGGATCCTCCAAGGTCGGTCCTCTCTTACTTTTGAGGATTGCCAACTCCTGAACACACGTTTCCCCGCCCTATAGGGCGTCTATGACCCAGATGACTCAATATCCATCAGCTCCGTAGCGACCGACATATCTGAGGCGCCTCGCATTCCAACAACCACAAAGGTAAAAATAATATAAATGTTTGGGCTTGCAAAACCCTGACACCACGCATAGCTAGAAAGAAACATCATGTCCTTCTTGGGTCCCTTATCCCTTTTTAACTCATACCGAGGTGTGAGGCTCGCGAATTAACGCTATACACAAAGCTATGCTATATTAAAGTCGTGCTCTGATCATCAACCACAAGACTCTGCTTTTCAATAGAAGCCTTAATCATCTGCATCTCAGCATGCCACAAAGGCAATTCACGCCATGCGACTGATGTCTATCGATATATAACCTCTGAGCTCGTACGTCTCAGAGAAGGGCGTTAAGCAAGAGAATAAATTCTCCGTCGCCAGACAGAAATATATTTAATAGAGATCAATCAACACATAATAAAATCCAATGTCAGACACACATCTATTTACAAGTTCGTTATAGGTCTGAACGAAACCGGAGGCACCTTATTCCTTGTCCCGTGTCCAATACAAGAGAGAGGACCTCACATATCTAGTCGATCTCGAAGTACGTCTGGACGATCACCACTTATTACCTTGTCTTGGGTGTACAGCCCAATCAAGAGATCAGTAATCATCCAAACGATGTGAAGACCTCCGGTCTTCAACCATCGTCTTCATCGTCGACTTATCTTCGAATCAGTTATTCAGAATGGGTATAAACTCGGCCTTTCTGAATAACTCGCGTATATAATAAACAAGTGCTATATAAACACAACATACGCCTCATTCTAATTCAGAATATTCTTTTATTCAAATATTCACATCTTTCGGGATATGTTCCCTTTAATTTTATCAAAGAAAAATTCTTTAAAATTTATTCTTTAATCTTCCTTTGGATATCATTCAAACCATATTAAGGTTTTCCACTAGTCGGGATTAACGCACCTTACCGAAGTAACCATTTATTTGATTTCCCAATCCCAACCTATTCATCACATAGAGAAAAACTGGTATTACCCCATAACTAACACCACAATGTTATCAGTAAAATTAATTACCATTTCTCGTTCAAATGTAATTAAAGATTTAACTATCGCTTGGAGCAAAATTGGTGCTACTCCATTCTTGATCATTTCCCAAATTTGATAATTTAAATTATCACATTCTCTTTTCAATCTAATTAAAGATTCATTAAAACTCCACTTAGTTTTAATCTTCCCAAAAATCAATATTAATGATTATTTAACTTTGGAAACACTAACATGTCGCATTGACAATCTACACCGTACTATTGATTTCTACCGATATATAACCTCTAAGCTCGTACGTCTTAGAGAAGGGTGTTGAGCAAGAGAATAAATTCTCCGCCACCAAATAGATATATATTTAGCAGAGATCAACCATACAGTTTGAAATACAATGTTAGACATGGAATCCTATCTTTAACTGGGTTAAAGAACTAATGTCCTTTAAAACACAGTTCACGATAAACCCAAATCCTCTTCCACAAAAATGGAATCTTCACGGAAAACCGATCAATATATAATTGATATCAATTTCCGTATCCGACTAATAATATAAATGGAATAACGACAAAGCCTTTTAAACTCCATATATATTAACAGTCTTCTTCCACAGAAGCTCATTTTGATTATTATCAAATCGAATTCCATTCAAATCCAATTTAATATATTAAATTGGAAAAATTTACTTTGGAAAATTCCCATTAAATCTTAATAAACGATTTATAAATTACAAATTATATTTCACTGTAAATCAGGTTAAAGAATGAATGTCGTTAAAAACACATTTCACAATAAACCCAATTCACATTCCATTTTCAATTCCAATTAAATGTTAATTAATTGGTAATTCTTCTTTAAATTTTAATTAAAAGATTTATTCTTTTCACACTGGGTTTAAGAATGGTGTCATTTAAAACATAGTTCACGACAAACCCAAAATCCAATTCGATATTAAATACGAGGCTCTAAATAGAAATTAAATCGGCTTATATTCAATATCAAATTCTGAAATCAACAAATATCGTATTAGGAATAACGATATATATATCTTCCAAATTCCTCCACAATATCCGTATAATTACGGAATGCAATATCGAAATATTCCGATGATAATTTCGATTCAAATCCACTCCATTTCATATATTGGAAATTCTAGTTATTTTTAAAACCATTTCGACTCCAATTTGTTTATTTAAAAATATTGGATTTATAATTCAAGTTCATAACAAGTTCATTTTGATAAAAATATATTTTTATCTTTTCAAATATGGTATTTTTCATCTTAATTCTTTCCAAATCATTTATTATGATTTTACACAAATTATTGATATTTTTAATAATTTTATTAAGGCCCGTACAGTCGATTTCCATGAACGGTCATCGAACTGCACTTACAACGACCATTTCCAAATTTGATTTGGACATAATTCCAAATCTAACCATTAGATTTCAAATAATACAAACCCAACGATTCCGGTTTAAGGAGAATCCGACTGTCGGATCTCCCGTAATGTCAATTCAAAGTCAATGGTCGAAATTTGCGAACTGCCGCAGTGCGGCGCGTTCTATTCAGGCCATTAAATATATAATTATATATTATATATATTTCATCGATTTCCCTTTTAAAACATATTTTATAAACCGTTTTAAATTCGTTTTCAAAATGATTTCAACTTCATATTCAAATTTAAATCAAAATTGAATATTCTATATCATTAATATGCAAATGATAATATTTTCAAAACATTAGATTTTGAAATCACATCCTTTTCGATATTCATTAAAAAATGAATAAAATCGATATAAATATCGTTCATGTCAAAATGGCGTTAATTTAATCAACACGGCTTTATATATTTAAATATTTTTCGTGTCCTTCCCAAATCGGACATCAAAATCATATTTTGATCTTTTACTGAGTATTATTTTATAATGTTAGTTATTTTAAAATATTTATTACTCGTCATTTTAGAATATTTGTTAATTTAAAATATTCGTTTTTTCCGAATTGGAATCAGACACAGTCAATTACCATATAATTTTATTTATATGGATTTCATACACACATGTACATGAAAATAATCAAACACAGTCAATCATCATCCAGAGTGCATTACACAACTGCATAAGCGTTAAATATAAACAATTAACGCTTACAACAGTCTGTCAACCCATAGATTGACATACAACTAAATATTGGGATTAGTGTATGTCCAATATCATCCCAATATCCGTGTGGGGTTTTCAAACAACAAACACTGATTATTATTTGTGAAGTTGGGTGACGTGTAAAATATATCGTCCCAATCAATATCAGTCAAATGTGTGTACATAAACAAATCGTTTGATTTGTATATGAATATTTAATTTATTCATATACACGTTAAAAATTATATTTTTAGCTATAAAATATTTATTTCCACTCATGAATATTTTATACAGTTCACTTATACAATAAAAATGATATTTTTGTTATCCTAACATTTTTAGAAAATTTCGGCAGCACAACGGCGCGATACTAGAACCGGAATAAGGTCTAGCCGTATCCCTCGCCTACTAATGGCTCGCGCCATGTACATACCAATTGTAATCAATTCGTTTTATTTCCCAAACCAAATTCAACCAAATAATCTAATCAACCAAACAACCAAACAAACATGGTTTCAAACAAAGGTGTCGGGTGTTACTAAGCACCGTCTGCATCCTAGTATATATTTTTAACTAGAAAATAAACTAAAGTGAGAAGTTCTCACCTTTGGGTTCCACTCCTCCATTTCATTTCTGAATAGATTGGATTTGCCCGAAATTCAACGCAGTCTTTTCCACGCTGTTCATATTGAAAATCACATTCTCAATATGATGTTTATATATTTTTAATTCACTACATATATAAAAATAATATTTTTATATTCTCTATTATATAAAAATCCTATTTTTATATTGTGAAAAATCGTATCTTTTCCTTTTTTTAAATCTAATCTTTTCGTTATTTAAAAATCTTATCTTTCCTAATTTAAAAATCAAATCTTTAAACAAATAAAAATCGAATCTTTTCTAATTTAAAAATCAAATCTTTAAACAAATAAAAATCAAATCTTTGTATTCCTACTAATCATATAAAAATCATATTTTTATATTTTAGAAACCATGCTATTTTCATTTTTTAAATCCATTTTTAATTACATGACATTCATATAAAAATTATATTTTTATTTCAAATCTATATATAAAAAAGATCATATTTTTATGTCAAAATTATATGCATAAAAATTATATTTTCATTTTAACTAAAAATCATATTTTTATATAACTAGATACCGCATTTTTATCTAAGAAATCAAAATCACATAAGGAAATAAAGAAAACTTACCATTTTTAGGGTATTTGGTCGGAGGGGGCCCACATGGTCGATCTTAGGCGAAGGGGAGGCGGCGCTAGGGGTCTGAGGTAGTGGTGGATGGCGTAGGTGGCGGTGGTGGGAGATTGTGGCTGGGGTGATTCAGTTTTTAAGGGTTTGGGGTTTGGAATCGGAAGAAGGAGAGTGGCGGCTTGGGGGAGGATCGGCGATGGAGGTGGGGTATTCGACGACTGGTGGCGGCGGCCTGGGCCAGGCGCAACGGCGCTGGGTGTCTCAGACATCGAGGGGAGCGATTTTGGGGGAGTGCGGGTTTTTTTTATTTTGATTTCTGAGTTGGAAGATAACGGGAGGGGGAGTAATAATATATATATATATATTTTATTATTATTATTTTTCAAAAAGTAAGTTTTTTCATTCGGCCTCTGAATCAAGCCCAACGACTGTCGCCCCCTAACTAGTTACCCCCATTCTGAACACAAAGGGATATGTTTCGTAACCCAATTCGGCTGTTACGATCAGTTTCCGCTAAATTTAACATATAAATCATTATATTTTAAATTCAAACGCACAGTTTAATTTATCAGGGCCACATGCTGACTCCAAAAACTCTAGAAAAATAAATCTGACTATGTTTTGACGGTACGGTCTTAACAAAACTAATTTCGTCAAATTTGGAAACCGTTTGAATAACAGTCATTTTCCGGTCGATTTAAATTCAAACTGAAATTGCCAAACACGTTTGAATTCGCCACGCTCACATATTAATTCCAAAAATTATGAAAATTGGAATCTAGTAATAATTTGACATTCCGGATCCAACAAAAGTGGCCTCGTCGAAAACGGAGGTCGTTTGCAAAATTTCTATTTTTACGGGCTATATTTCTATAGAGACTATTCTGAATTTTCAACTGGACATAACTTTTTATTCCCGCTATGAAATCTAGATTTTTCAGATTCGTTGGAAAGATATTTTCGAACAGATTCAAATATTTCTGGTTTCACTAAAATCCAATTTATTTTGAATCCTATACATTCATTTGAAATTTGAAATCGAATTTTCAAACTACCATGCCATTTCCAATTCCTTTTCTAATTAAAATAATTATTTATATTCTAATTTTGATTTAAATAAGTTTATACTTTCTAATTCTATTCAAAATAAATTTCTCGTCGTTACTATTTAAAATAAATCATTTTAAATATTCAAAATTCATTAGAATTTCTAAAGTAAAAATTTTAAATTTTTTCCGATTTTCCGGGTTGTTACACAAATCAAGATATATATATTATTATTGCTAAAGTGGATGATAAAAAGCGTTGATTTAGCGGATGCGGCGGAAAATAGCGGGGCTAAAAGTGGATCTATGGTTCATCAGCGCTAAATTGAAATAGCGTAGCGGTAGAAGGGTGTTACTGGCTATAGCGGGGATATTACAGGGCTTTAGCGGGAATTTAACTGCATATAGCCTCCATACCATGGCATCACTTCTGGCTATAACGAGAATTTATTCTCGTACCGTGGTGTGAAGCTCGCGAATTAACGCACCACAAAGCTTTGTTTTTCAACAAAAGCCTTGATCTTTCGGCCAGCAGCGCTTAACATGCCACATTGTCATTTCATACCATACAACTGATGTCCACCAATATATAACCTCTAAACTCGTACATATTAGAGAAGGGTGTTAAGCTAAGAGAATAAATTCTCTTCCAGCAAACAATATATTTAGTAGAGATCAATTAATATAGCATAAAATACAATTTCAGACACACAAACCTTTTGCAAGTTCGTTCTGGGTTTGAACGAAACCGGAGGCACCTTATTCCTCATTATATACGTCCAATATAAGAGAGAGGCCCTCACACATCCGGACAATCAACAGGTACGTCTGGACTACTGCCACTATAACTCCTTCAAGGGAGCTACCCATAACTAGGGCATCAACAACAATCCATTCAATGTGAAGATTCTAGTTCTTACACCGTCTTCAATATCTTTGACTTTTAATCGTCGTTCAATTACTCGAAATGTGTTAAACCCAGTCATTTTGAATAATTTGCACCAAAACAAATCAAATCTGTATTTGGATTATTAACTCACCAATTAAGTCTCCTTTAATTCGATCCATTTCATAAGATTTAAAATCTTATTCTAAAATCCGATTAAGTCGTTTGGCTTTCCAAAAATCATTTCATAACCTATATTAAAGGTTTACTTAACAATTCAATTTAATTTACGAACTAAAATTCTTATCTCAAAAATTCTTTCTCAAAATCAGTTATATAAGCTTTACAAAAAATTGCCAAATTCCACTTAACCACTTTTATCATTTAAAACCAAGTGAAATTGATTTAAAATCATCTCAAATCATTTATAATAATTTATAATGATTTTTCACTATTTTTATTTATATAAAAATAGCCCATACCCGTAACTTTCAATTATAGGTCATTACGGGTCATAAAGCTATTTTTATTCAAATTTGAATTGAACATTTCTCAAAATCTTACCAGTAGATTTCAAAACTCTTATTATCATTTGAAAGATCTTTTCAATATGATCCCAACGGTTCTAATTTCGAGACAATCCGATAGTCGGATCTCCCTGTATATTCATTTAAAGTTACAAGTCAAAATCGCGAATTACCGCTACGCGACACGTTCTATTTTAATCCGTATTCAATGTGTATATATATATATATATATAATACGTCGAATCACTTCCAAACCATTTTATGTATTATTTAAAAAATATATAATATTTTTCCAAACTCATATATTAATTTTCCCACTACAAAAAAATATTTTCAATAAACTCATATTATAATAATATTATAATGATTAAAATAACATTATTTTTCGAACTTCGATATTTTCAATCAAACTTCCCTGATATTCGTTATAAAAATAAACGTTTTGAAAAGAAACTCCTTTAAAACACTTTCTAAATAGCCTAACTGAACTTCACTTTTTATCGTTGCAATTCATTTCAAATTCAAAACTTTGACAAGTCAAAGTCGAATGAAAATTAGTTCAAATTTACTTACTACAGTTACGGAAATTCATCGATATTTTATTATCTTCATGTCCATCCAAAAACGTACGTTAAAATCAAATTTTGATTTTTCAGTTATTATTGTATTAATAAAATATTCGTTAAAAACCATTTTCCTTTATGGAGATTTAACCAATGAACCATTTTATTGTTCATTTTTACACAGTATATATTGTAACACTCATTCATCCATCACACCGCATCCAATTCAGACGTAAAGTGCACTACACCATATAAGCCTTAAATAAATAATGCTTTTACAGTCCTGTCAATCATTACATTGACAGACTACAAACTAGGGATTAGTGTTCATTATCATCCCAATACCCGTGTGAGGTTTCCATCACATTCACAAACAATCGTGACTTATCTACACACTTGGGAGATGTGTAAAATTATCATCCCAATACCCATGTGGGTTTACATCATAATCCTTGTATCTTATCTACACACTTGGGAGACGTGTGGGTTAACTGTCATTCCAAAACCATGTGGAGTTTTCTACACAATCAATGTGACTTATCTACACACTTAGGAGATGTGTAAAATTATCATTCCAATACCTATGTGGGGTTTATATCAGAATCCACATAGCTTACTGTGACGACCGCCCACAAAACCTGCACTTAACAAGAGGAATACTACACTAAAAGATGTGTCAAGCAGCTATGGACGATCATTAAGGTAGAATAACACAAGCGGAACATGTCGTATAACTCGCAGCGTAGAGATAAAATATAATAGAACATATACAAAAGGCATATAATACTGAAGCATAATTGAGCAGAATCTTAAAACTTTCATATCAACTCGAAAGATTATCCATACATCATAGGATAACAACATAAGAGTCTGTACAAAATGCCTCACTACAGGTTACTCAGAGAATCATGCATCAACATAACAATGGAAACAACTAGATATGTATAGTAGAAAATAATACGTAAGCCTCCTTTACGTTGTCACTCAGCAGCATCGTCCTCATTGTAATAACCCGGAAATCCGAGCAAATTTAAAAATTTTATTTTGGCAATTTTGATGAATTTTGAATATTTAAAATGAATTATTTTAAATAATAACGACGAGAAATTTATTTTGAATGGAATTAGAACGTATATATTTATTTGAATCGTCGTTAGAATATAAATATTTTATTTTAATTATAAAAGGAATTGAAAATGGCGCGGTAGTTCGATAATTCGATTTCAAAGTTCAAATGAATGTACAGGATTCAAAATAAACCGGATTTTGGATAAATCAAAAATATTAGAATCTAACTGAGAATATCTTTCCAATGAATCCGAAAAATTGAAATTTCATAGCGGGAATCAAAACTACGTCCAGTTGAAATTTCAGAATAATCGCTATGGAATTCTGGCCCTTAAAATGGAAATTTTGCAAATGACCTCGGTTTTCGACGAAACCACTTTTGTTGGATCCGGGATGTAGAATTATTGCTAGGTTTCAAAATTCGTAATTTTCTGAATCAATATGTGAGCGTGGCAAAGGAAAACGCGTTTGACCAGTTTCAGTTGATTTTAATCGACTGGAAAATGGTCATTTTTCAAACGGTCTCGGAATTCGATGAAATTAGTTTTGTTAGGACCATATCGTCGATATGAAGCTAGAAAATATTTTTCGGGAATTTTTAGAGTCCGTATGTGGCCCTGGTAAATTGAAATGTGCGTTTGAATTGAATATATATAGATCTATATTTTTAATTTAGTGGAAACGTTTCGTAACAGCCGAATTGGGTTACGAAACATATTCCATTGTGTTCGGAATGGGGGTATTATGCTAGGGACGACAGTCGTTGGGTGCGATTTGGGATTAAAATGAAAAGTCAACCTTTAAGGAGAAAAAGAATATATATTAAATTATTATATATAATTATTTAACACCCCCACCCCTCCTTTACCTTCCCCCTCCCCCCTCGATTATCAGATGGGAAAAAAAGAAAAAAGAAGGAAAAAAAAGAGACCGTAGTTCGATCTCGTCGCCCAACGCAAGGCACCGTCGATCGCTACCCCTAGACCGCCCTGTCGCCGTCCTCCCACGCCACCGCCTCCCTCTCCACTCGCTCCCCCTTCCTCCATACATGAAACCAGAACCCTCCCCA
Source organism: Allium sativum (assembly GCA_030737875.1). Lineage (NCBI taxonomy): Eukaryota > Viridiplantae > Streptophyta > Magnoliopsida > Asparagales > Amaryllidaceae > Allium > Allium sativum. Next base: position 308,918,178 of record CM060919.1, read on the forward strand.
AGCCCTAAGACCGAATCGAACCCCCAGACCCTCCAGATGCCACCTCCGCCTGAATCCGACGCCGTGCGTCCACCTTAGGGGAACCGCGCCCCTCCCGACCACTGACTCCGGTGCGACACTCTCCCCCCCCCTTGATGAACGTTGTAAGTTTTGTTTATTTTCATTTTTATTTTGTTTTTTTATTTATCTGAATGTAATTAGTGTTAGGATCTTAAAAAAGGAAATAACCTTGAATAAAAAAATACATTTTTTTAATATAGATTACATGAACTAAAAATTTGATTTTTATATAAATTACATAGTATAAAAATATGAATCTTAGTTATAAAAGGATTTGGATTTTGACACTAGAAAGATATGATTTTTAGAAAAATAAAAATTTGATTTTTATTATATGTAATAGCAAAAGTTATGATTTTTATTATACGAAAAGATTTGAGTCTTCTAAAAATATAAGATAATATTTTTAGAAATATAAAGATGAGAGTTTTAACACTTTAAAGTTAAGATTTTTAACACTGTAAGAAAAATATATATATATTCTTTTCTATATATATAGGGAAGTAAAAATGAAATTTTTATATAGTTGTTGGCGAATAGGAGAAAATATGATTTTTAATATATATAGAAAGAATAAAAATATGATTTTTATATTATAGAAAGAATAAAAATATGATTTTTAATGTATAGAACATCATATTAAAAATGTGATTTTAATATGAACAGCATGGAGAAGACTGCGTTGGAAGTACGGGCAGATCCAGACTGTTCTGAATTTCAGAAATAAAATGGCGGAGTAGATCCCCAATGTGAGAACTTCTCACTTTAAATCTTGTTTTCTAGTTAATATATATACTAGGATGCAGATGGTGCTTAGCAGCACCCGACACCCATCGTCCACAGACCATGGACGGCTTGTTTGTTTGGTTGCTGTGTTGTGAAATTTGATTGTGTGATGTGAAATGAAATAAAATATTTTATGGTGGAAAATATTTTATAGTTAAAAATATGATTTTTAACGTGTATATAAAATAAATAGTAATAAACAAATCGGACGATTTGTTTATACACACTGATTTGACTGATATTGATTGGGACGATAAACTTTACACATCGCCCAATTGCACAAGTAAAATGTGTGTTTGTTGATTTGAAACCCCACACGGGTATTGGGATGAGATTTGACGTACACTAATCCCGATTGTTTAGTTGTATGTCAATCGATGGGTTGACAGACTGTGTAAGCGTTAATTATTTATATTTAATGCTTATGCAGTTGTGTGGTGCACTCTAGATGATGGTTGATGATTTATCGTTGTTGTTACCTACATGTGTTGTAGAAAATCCATATAATTAAAATTATATGATAATTGATTGGGCCTCATTCCAATTTGGAAAATAAGAAATATTAATTCATGTGTTGAATAGAAATATATATTCATGTGTTGAATAGAAAAATAAGTATTCATGTGTTGAATAGAAGAAAATTCATGTGTTGAATAGAAATATATATTCATGTGTTGAATAGAAAATTAAAAATTCATGTGTTGAAGAAAATATTCATTTGTTGAATAGAATAACGAAGTTATTGAAATATATATAAAGCCGTGTTGGTTAGATAGGCGCCATTTTGACGTGAACGATATTAATATCGATTTTATTCATTTTTATAATGAATATAGAAAAGGAAGTGATTTCAAAATATAACATTTTGAAAATATTATCATTTGAATATCGATGAGGTGGAATATTCAATTTTGATTGGAAATTGAATAGGAAGTTGAAATCGTTTTGAAAACGAATTTAAAACGATTTATAAAATACGTTTTAAAAGGAAATTGACGAAATATATAATATATATATATATTATATATATAATGGCCTGAATAAAACGCACCGCGCCGCGGCAGTTCACGAATTTCGACCATTGACTTCGAATGGATATTACGGGAGATCCGGCCGTCGAATTCTCCTAAAACCAGAACCGTTGGTTTCGTATCGAAAAGAGCTTTCTAAAGAATATTAGAGAATTGAAATCTAACGGTTGGATTTGGAATTATGTCCAAATCAAATTTGGAAAAGGTCGCTGTAAGTGCAGTTCGATGGTCGTTGATGGAAATCGACTGTACGGGCCTTGATAAAATTATTAAAAATATCAATAAATTGTGTAAAATCATAAGAAATGATTTGTGAAGAATTGGGATGAAAAAATTCCATATTTGAAAAGATAAAAATAGATTTTTATCGAAATGAACTAGTTTTGAACTAGGATTATAATTTTATTTATTTTTAAAATAAATAAAGTGGATTTGAAATGATTTTGAAAATAACCAGAATTTCCAATAATTGAATCGGAATGGATTTGAATCGAAATTATCTTTGGAATATTTCGATGTCGGATTTCGTGATTATACAGATATTGTTATGGAAATTTGAAAGATATATTTATATCGTTATTTCCAATACGATATTTGTTGATCGTAGAATTTGATATTGAATATAAGCCGATATATTTTCTATTCAGAGCCTTGTATTTAATATCAAATGTGATTTGGGTTTGTCGTTAATGGTGTCTTCATTAACACTGTTCTTAAACCCAGTTGAGAAAAAGATTAAATCTTTTTATTTAAATTTAATGAAGTGTACCAATTAAATGGAATTTAATTGGAATTGAATTTGAATTTATTTTTTGGGTTTATCGTGAACGGTGTTTTAAATAACACTTGTTCTTTAACCCGATAATTAATGGAATGTGATTTCGGGTTTATCGTGAACCGTATTTTAAATGACATTGGTTCTTTAACCTAGTTAAAGCCAGGATGTGATTTTCCCAAGTTAAATAATCATGGATATTGATTTTTGGGAAGATTAAAACTAAGTGGAGTTTTAATGAATCTTTAATTAGATTGAAGTGATCGAGAATGGAGTATCACCAGTTTTGCTCCAGGCGATAGTTAAATCTTTAATTAGATTTGAACATGAAATGGTAATTGAATTTACCGATAACACCATGGTGTTAGATATGAAGTATTACCAGTTTTACTTCATGGGATGATTAGATTGGGATGGGGAAATTAAATAAATGATTACTTCGGTGTGGTTCGCTAATCCCGACTAGTTTGAATTGATATTCAAAAGAAGATTAAAGAATAAATTTAAAGAATTTATCTTTGATAAAATTAACGGGAACCTTTCCCAAAGTATAAGAATATTTGAATAAAAGAATATTCTGAATTGGAATGAGGCGTATGTTGTGTTTGTGTAACACTTGTTTATTATATACGCGAGTTATTCAGAAAGACCGGGTTTATCCCATTCTGAATAACTGATTCGACGTGGTGTTGAAGATGAAGACGGTGGTCGAAGACCGGAGGTCTTCACGTCGTTTGGGTGATTACTGATGATCTTGATTGGGCCGTACACCCAAGAGGAGGGAATCAGTTAGTGATCGTCCAGACGTACTTGGAGATCGATGGATATGCGGGGTACTAGGTGCCTCCGGTTTCGTTCAGACCCAGAACGAACTTGTAAATGGACTGTGTGTCTGACATTGGATTTTATTCTATGTGATCGATTTCTATTAAATATATCTATTTGGTGGCGGAGAATTTATTCTCTTGCTTAACGCCCTTCTCTGAGACGTACGAGCTCAGGGGTTATATATTGATGGGTATCAAACTCATGGAGTGAATTGCCTGTGTGGCATGCCTAAGTGGCAAATGATCAAGGCTTCTGTTGAAAAGCAAAGTCTTGTGGGTGATGATCAAAGCACCGCCTGTGTGGCATAGCTTTGTGTAACATGGATTCGCGAGTCTCACACCCTAGCTGTGAACCAGAAACGGGAGAGGACGGCAGGGAGGGCATGCGTTTCCTTCTAGCTAGAAGTGGCGTCAGTGGTTTTACACTCCCTGACGAGTTTGACTTATGTGGTTGTTGCTGTTGCGAGGCGCCTCGGATATATCGGTGACTGTGTGGAGCCGATGGAGTCGTTGGACTCATTGACACCCCAAAGGGTGGGGAAACGCAGTGTTCAGGTATTTTAATCCACATCGGTGGACCGGCCCTGAAGATCGAAGGGTCACTCGAGCTCTGATCCTGAGACACGGGCTAGAGCGTCTCGAATTCGGTGAGGACTATCTTTTTCCTTGGTTCACAGATGGAAATCCAACTTCCAATATGTGACGGCCCGCCCCGCACCAACCGACATTTTCTCCAAAAGTGCGCTGTACACATGTCCAGTTAGCACGGGACGGGTCACCAGAAGAAAAAGAAAGAAGAGAATGGACTAATCAAGGAACCTGTAATATGTCTCACAGCGCATAGAACAAAATATAATAATAACATACTTGACATAAAACAAAAGAGACGGTGCATAAGCTAAAAACCAGAACTGAGCATCATAGCAGCGGAAATCCAAAATATAGCTTATTACAACTTTTCAAATTGTCTCAAAGCAAAAGCAAGATAAAGGAGGTACACTACTAATGCCCAAGTAGCGACCACCAACGACACAGGGAGAATATCTATATATCATACGTGGAAGCCTCCTGCTCGCCTCCGAATCAGCTACTCGCGCATCACCAGCTAACCACAACCTGTCTCTAGTCTGCTCGTATGAGCACCCAGAGTAATAAGAAGAGACATAAAACTCTGGGTCAGACATAAAGCCTCGTATGAGTGATAAGCATCTAAACAGAATAATAACAGGTATAATCCAATCATACCTGAACCTGGACCTGCAACCAAAGAGTTAGCACTACATACTGTACAACACTCTAAGATGCCATTTCAAGTGGTGTAAAGATAACGGGGGTGGGGTGTGTATGTCATAGTGATGTCAAACAATCAAACATAGTAAGCATCCTCACATCTCTCACTCAGTGCGTAAAGCATACGATACCCACTACCTTGGTCCCCTAATCCTTTGGGCCATGACGGAATCCAATCCCGTGTAACTATCACTACAAGCCCACTATCCATCTCTCAATGGTGAACCAAAGTTATGAATACCGACAACCCCTTTGCACACGTCCCGCAGCAAAGCCCAATCATGAAGTGAACTCATTGGTTCCCATCTGGATCATGAGCTCTAACCTCCGTTTGGACTACCTTTGCATCTCGGGTTGTTGGTCTTCACCGGATCGGTCTTCTTCACTTCACTTGCTTCAGATCGGTCAAACGTCATCAGTTTAGCTCAGTCAACCTTCAGCTTCCGGTTCAGATCGGTCGTGCTGAGTTTCTCCGCCTGGTCGGTCAAAACACCCTGGTCGGTTTTTCCCTCATCTCGATACTGGTCGGTTTCATCGCCTCAATCCTGGTCGTTCGAAGCTCCTCTGGTCGGTCCAAAACATGGTCGGTCGAAGCTCCTCTGGTTGGTCCAAAACCTGATCGGTCGAAGCTCCTCTGGTCGGTCCAAAACATGGTCGGTCGAAGCTCCTCTGGTTGGTCCAAAACCTGATCGGTCAAAGCTCCTCTGGTCGGTCCAAAACATGGTCGGTCAAAGCTCCTCTGGTCGGTCCAAAACATGGTCGGTCGAAGCTCCTCTGGTCGGTCCAAAACCTGATCGGTCGAAGCTCCTCTGGTCAGTTTTTCCTGGTCCTCAAACCTGCACCATTCCAGCAAGCTATTTTCGCCTCTCGACGGCGTTTTCGACCAATCTAACACTTCTAATCAATCACAAAGCATACCATACAATCATAGGAACATAAGGAATCAACCACAAACACCAAAACAACAATATGACATATCAAAATGGATCAAACATGGCCAAAACCCCATATTTTCCCTTAAGCATGTTTTAAGCAAAACTGATGATAGGATTAACAAAACTTAACCAAATTAACCAAATTTTCTAACAGAGGTCTAAAATAATATTTCAGAATTTCTGAACATTTTTCCAGATTTTTAACATGCATAAATTCGCTAATTATCACTAATCACCCCTTAATCCCCCAAATTCCGGGATTTGCAAAATTAGTCGAAATTAACCCAAATTCATATCAGAGGCATAAAATGATGTTTTAGAATTTTGGGAATTTTTCTAGATTTTTCTGAGCCATAATTTCGCTAATCTTTGCTAATTACCATAATTAGCCATAATTAGTGAGGAACTATACAAATCACTCACCTTAGCCACAAACAAACTTTAGATCTGAAATAATCTCTGATTTGGATCCAATCCCTACGTGTTCCAGCAGCTCCCTCGCTGATTTGGTGAAGATCTTCTTTGATTTGATGTAGATTAGGCCAAAACTTGATTAGGAAGTGATTAGAAGGTGATTTGGGTGTTGGAGGCCATTGCTAGAGCTTGAAAGAGGTAAGTGGCGGCTGGAAAAATGAGTCTAAAACCGAAATCCTAACCCTAGCAGCCCTTAAGTACCCCAAATCCCGAAATCCCCCATTGGGCCTAGTCGCTAATCACCCGGTTTAGCCCAATTAAGCTGTTTTTCACCTTCTAAACCTTGTTTCAGCCATATCTCCCAAACGGTAAGTCCGTTTGGCTAATGTAACCACTCTACGGAAAGAGAAACCATCATTCGAATCCAATGGAAGTGATTTCAGGTCAAAATTCCTTTTCGGTCAAAAGTTATGGCCAAAACAGTACCAACTAGGGGCAAAACGGTCATTTAAAAATCGACAAAAATCATGAACATGGGAAATGACCCCAATAGTCGTTTCCCAAAGTTACATGACCATACGACTTCATATGTGAAAGAAATAAATATTCTACGATCCCATGATGCGTAGAATACGGGTCATTACACTCTCCCCCCCTTAAGAAATTTCGCCCCCGAAATTCCCTAACCAAAACACACAAAGGGTTCCGCATGCCTATCAATCATAAAACAACAATCAACATGCAAAACAAGTCTATCCTAGCATGCGGTTTACTAACAAGGGAAGAAACTATCATTACCAAAACCTTACTAGGCAAAGAGTTCTGGATACTTCTTCCTTATATCTTTCTCTGTTTCCCAAGTACGGTCTTTTTCCATTCTCACCCCACTGGACTTTGACTAGTTTCACCGCCTTCCTTCGAAGCTGCTTCGTATCGTTCCCAACGACACGCATAGACTTGCGGTTCTCAACCGCCTCGGGTTCAACCTCGATATCGCCCAACTGATCTGGTGAAATAGCCACATTAGGGTCTTGCACAAACTTCCTTAACTGGGAAACATGAAATACGTTGTGAACTCCCGCCATCTTGTCAGGTAGCTCTACTTCATACGCCAAATTCCCAACTTGCTCGAGGACTGGGAATGGGCCAACAAATCTTGGTGCTAACTTACCTCTCCAACCAATTCGAATCACATTCTCAATGGAGAGATCCTGACGAACACCAAGTCGCTAACGAAGAATTCCAAATCTCTTCATCTCTTATCGAGATAAGCCTTCTGCCTATCTTTATCCCTTCCCAGTAGTATATCTACTCTATGTCTCAATACATCTTGTTACCACTGGGACGTATAGTCAATTTCGAGTGATGATATGCTCTAAGCACTTCACCTCTCAGTCCATCTACGTTGGGTACAACTAGTCCCTTATTCTTTCGAAGCCACCCTTCTCGATCAAATCCTTACTTGATCATTCTCTTTCCATCGATACCCATCTCTACCCTAGAGATGGTTCCCAATAGATTAGGATCGTCCTTCTAACTAGAAACAATCCACTCAATCAAAACCGATCTAATCGTCAAGCTTACTAGCGTTTCTGAATCCAATTCAGTCTTGGGTCTGAAATCATATTCTGTGACATACTCTAGTTGCTTCCATCCTAGAAACAAAACCCCTAAACTGGCATGTCTCCTACTCAATGCAACTAGTATTGCACCCACATCCTTTACTATGATCACTTTGCCCCATGGAGTCATGGCGACTCCACTGCACTGATCCATAGTCACTAGTCCTTTGCTATGTCCACTCTGCCCCATGAAGTCATAACAACTCCACTGCACTGGCTCATAGCCTTACTAATCCTTTACTATGTCCACTTTGCCCCTCGAGTCATGACGACTCTACTGCACTGGCTCATAGTCCTACTACAATCACTTTGTTCCCCATCGCTGGAACCCTACAGGTGATAGTCTACTCAAGAGAAGAAAGATAGGAACAAACATAGCAACCATAACATCCATCAAACAAATCCTATCTATCACCTGCTAAAGTCATAAACACATCGACACCTACATGATTGGTCTAACCAATCCCAATATGTCGATTCTAGTATATCTGGTCCAACCAACATCAATAACTAATGGAAGCCCAGCCCCCATACATACACCGATGCCTACTTGACTGGTCCAACCAATCCCAGGCCAATGGAAGCCCCGCCTTCCTTCGGACTACCGTATGTCCAACATACGTTTATCCTCCAAGGATAATTAAACTAATGGAAGCCCAGCCTCCAATCGGACTACCGTACGTCCAACGTACGTTTATCCTCCAAGGATAACTAGATCACGTCCAATGGATCCAAGGTAACGGGCGTCCCCAGATACCCCTGCTTTTAGTCCTCCTAAAATACTTGAGTCCAACCCAAGTCTATCCATTATCCTGCTGCCCTCTCGAGTCCAACTCGAGCTGAATCCAATTCCTTGCAGCCTTCTCGAGTCCAACTCGAGTCAATCTATAACTCAGACCCAGTCTTGAGTACCGACAAAACTCTAGTCCAACGTGAGTCGTCTCCCTATTCGTTGCATCTCCAAGATCAACGAACACCTATTTTCTTTTACGAGTTCAAGTCCAACTTGAATCGCTCTAATCTTCGTTGTATCATCCATGATCAACGAACATATCCTATTCCTTCAAAGCTCTACTATCCAATAGAGAACATCAATATAGGGTCCTAAACAATCCATTTCTTTGCATCTTTCTCGAGTCCCACTCGAGCAATCTCATAACCCTATAGAGTCTAACTCTGGGCAGTCTATACCATTGAACAGTCTCATCATGTTCCGTCTGCCCATCACTCCTCGAGTAAACCAAGATATCATCCAATGAAAAATCACAACAACTATTTACCCCTCACGCAACCCATCCTAGTCGAAATCAACATTCCCCAGGCACAAGCCCCAAAGGCCTAAACCAATACCAGACAAGCACCCAAGGAACATCTCCTCCAAGTTCAGACAATCCACATGAGGTGATACTAGCAAAACAATCTAGCGCTGGAGTACTCATTTGCCTCCCAGAGACAACTAGAACAAATTACAACGATAACCTTTCAGCTTTCTTGACTCCAGTTACTATCGCCATCACTAGGTAGGTACCTAATACCACCCTATTCCTTTGGAGTAGATCGACTCCCAAAATAATGCTAAACCCAGTAAAGCCCAAAACAAAGCAATCACAAGGAAACATACATCCATGACTCGATAAGACCACATTACAACAAATCATGCCAAATCTAGTCGAACCACCAATCGGGTTCGTCACTACTAAAGGTCTATCGACTAACTCAGGTTTGTCAAACAAAACCCGATCAAAACATCTTAAATAGAAAGTATACCTCGGATAACGACACCTTTTTCCTTCTGCGCCGCAGTTGGGGCATTTGACGAAGAAGGAACAACGTTGATAGCATACGCTTTCACAATCTGCTTCTCCCTAGGAGGTTGTGGGCAATCATCCTTGTGATGTCCCGCCTGGCCGCAGTTAAAGCATTTCCTTTCCCCAGGCTTTTCTCGACAATCTCTGGCGTAATGGCCCTTCTGGCCACAACTAAAGCATTCGCCATCTTTCTTGTTTTTCTTACTCTGACCATCCTTGGTCCGGTTTTGCTTCCTCTTGTTCTGAGAATTCTTCTTGCCTTCACCGCCTGCTTGCGGCTTTGGCTCCTCCGCAGATGACGTAGCAACTTCGGTCTTCGACTTAGGGAAAAGGCTCTCTGACCTTAATGCCTTTCCTACAATAGACTCGAACGTCTCATCGATATGGTTTATAAGTCTTTCCCCCAAGTACCCATCGAAGCCAGTTATGAACTTCTCGTTCTTCTTCTCAGGAGTATCAATAAGAGACAGTCCATACTTCGACAAAGTGTCGAACTCAGCAATATAATCAGAAACTGCCCTCCCATTCTGCTTGAGTTCCAAGAACCTCTTGAACAACACTGACTTCTGGGCAGCTGGAATGAACTTCTCGCTAAAGCGAGCCTTGAACTGAACCCAAGTAACCTGGTCCTCTGGAGTAGCTGTTCTAATGGCATTCCACCAATTCATCGCTCGCCCTTGCAGCTGACGAGACGCTAGCCTTCTCTTCATCGCATCCTCAAGACCCAAGTCATCGAAGATACGGTCGCAGCTATCCATCCAATCTTGAACATCTGTGGCCGACTCCGTTCCGTGGAACGGCTTCCCACCAAGATTAGTGTAATCTTTGCACAACTTGGCGAAATCGACCCTAGGCGCCTTCACTACTGGGCCAACACCAGCTCCGGGATTGGGAACTGCCCCTTGCACTTCTCTAAGCATGTCTCTCATGAGGTTGGTAAACATCGCCCTCATGTCAGCGGCATTCCCATTATTGGCCCCTCTACCGGTACCTCTAACATATCGGCTCATCGTCAATCTGAAAAAGGGAAACGATTAACGACCACATAGTGGTACTAGTGCAGTGCAACTTCATTCTCATACTACTAATAGTATATATATACATAGCTTTTGAAAACCAAAGTAATCACAAATACGCGCTCTCGTATACGTACTAACTCTCCCTAGTGTCTTTCCCTAGGTTAACTACGCAACCTAGAGCTCTGATACCAAGTGTGACGGCCCGCCCCGCACCAACCGACATTTTCTCCAAAAGTGCGCTGTACACATGTCCAGTTAGCACGGGACGGGTCGCCAGAAGAAAAAGAAAGAAGAGAATGGACTAATCAAGGAACCTGTAATATGTCTCACATCGCATAGAACAAAATATAATAATAACATACTTGACATAAAACAGAAGAGACAGTGCATAAGCTAAAAACCAGAACTGAGCATCATAGCAGCGGAAATCCAAAAATATAGCTTATTACAACTTTTCAAACTGTCTCAAAGCAAAAGCAAGATAAAGGAGGTACACTACTAATGCCCAAGTAGCGACCACAACCGACACAGGGAGAATATCTATATATCATACGTGGAAGCCTCCTGCTCGCCTCCGAATCAGCTACTCGCGCATCACCAGCTAACCACAACCTGTCTCTAGTCTTCTCGTATGAGCACCCAGAGTAATAAGAAGAGACATAAAACTCTGGGTCAGACATAAAGCCTGGTATGAGCGATAAGCATCTAAACAGAATAATAACAGGTATAATCCAATCATACCTGAACCTGGACCTGCAACCAAAGAGTTAGCACTACATACTGTACAACACTCTAAGATGCCATTTCAAGTGGTGTAAAGATAACGGGGGTGGGGTGTGCATGTCATAGTGATGTCAAACAATCAAACATAGCAAGCATCCTCACATCTCTCACTCAGTGCGTAAAGCATACGATACCCACTACCTTGGTCCCCTAATCCTTTGGGCCATGACGGAATCCAATCCCGTGTAACTATCACTACAAGCCCACTATCCATCTCTCAATGGTGAACCAAAGTTATGAATACCGACAACCCCTTTGCACACGTCCCGCAGCAAAGCCCAATCATGAAGTGAACTCATTGGTTCCCATCTGGATCCTAAGCTCTAACCTCCGTTTGGACTACCTTTGGATCTCGGGTTGTTGGTCTTCACCGGATCGGTCTTCTTCACTTCACTTACTTCAGATCGGTCAAACGTCATCAGTTCAGCTCAGTCAACCTTCAGCTTCCGGTTCGGATCGGTCGTGCTGAGTTTCTTCGCCTGGTCGGTCAAAACACCCTGGTCGGTTTTTCCCTCATCTCGATACTGATCGGTTTCATCGCCTCAATCCTGGTCGTTCGAAGCTCCTCTGGTCGGTCCAAAACATGGTCGGTCGAAGCTCCTCTGGTTGGTCCAAAACCTGATCGGTCGAAGCTCCTCTGGTCGGTCCAAAACATGGTCGGTCGAAGCTCCTCTGGTTGGTCCAAAACCTGATCGGTCGAAGCTCCTCTGGTCGGTCCAAAACATGGTCGGTCAAAGCTCCTCTGGTCGGTCCAAAACATGGTCGGTCGAAGCTCCTCTAGTCGGTCCAAAACCTGATCGGTCGAAGCTCCTCTGGTCAGTTTTTCCTGGTCCTCAAACCTGCACCATTCCAGCAAGCTATTTTCGCCTCTCGACGGCGTTTTCGACCAATCTAACACTTCTAATCAATCACAAAGCATACCATACAATCATAGGAACATAGGGAATCAACCACAAACACCAAAACAACAATATGACATATCAAAATGGATCAAACATGGCCAAAACCCCATATTTTCCCTTAAGCATGTTTTAAGCAAAACTGATGATAGGATTAACAAAACTTAACCAAATTAACCAAATTTTCTAACAGAGGTCTAAAACAATATTTCAGAATTTCTGAACATTTTTCCAGATTTTTAACATGCATAAATTCGCTAATTATCACTAATCACCCCTTAATCCCCCAAATTCCGGGATTTGCAAAATTAGTCGAAATTAACCCAAATTCATATCAGAGGCATAAAATGATGTTTTAGAATTTTGGGAATTTTTCTAGATTTTTCTGAGCCATAATTTCGCTAATCTTCGCTAATTACCATAATTAGCCATAATTAGTGAGGAACTATACAAATCACTCACCTTAGCCACAAACAAACTTTAGATCTGAAATAATCTCTGATTTGGATCCAATCCCTACGTGTTCCAGCAGCTCTCTCGCTGATTTGGTGATGATCTTCTATGATTTGATGTAGATTAGGCCAAAACTTGATTAGGAAGTGATTAGAAGGTGATTTGGGTGTTGGAGGCCATTGCTAGAGCTTAAAAGAGGTAAGTGGCGGCTGGAAAAATGAGTCTAAAACCGAAATCCTAACCCTAGCAGCCCTTAAATACCCCAAATCCCGAAATCCCCCATTGGGCCTAGTTGCTAATCACCCGGTTTAGCCCAATTAAGCTGTTTTTCACCTTCTAAACATTGTTTCAGCCATATCTCCCAAACGGTAAGTCCGTTTGGCTAATGTAACCACTCTACGGAAAGAGAAACCATCATTCAAATCCAATGGAAGTGGTTTCAGGTCAATATTCCTTTCCAGTCAAAAGTTATGGCCAAAACAGTACCAACTAGGGGCAAAACAGTCATTTAAAAATCGACAAAAATCATGAACATGGGAAATGACCCCAATAGTCGTTTCCCAAAGTTACATGACCATACGACTTCATATGTGAAAGAAATAAATATTCTACGATCCCATGATGCGTAGAATACGGGTCATTACACAATACGTGACATGTGCGGTTTTAATTGTAGAGCCTAGTATTGACGACATGATATATGGTACCCATGCCGTCTATGATTAATATTTATGATTGAAATTGTTTTGACACTATACACTTATAGTAATAATAAAAGATGAAATTTAGCGTATCAAGCATTCTTTGGCTATTATAAGGTAAAACCCTATCCTCCGGCTTGTGTTGCATTGTGTGATGGGACCTGGGTCTTATAATAGCTTCATTGTTCTTTATTCAGCATTGCGCTGTTGTTTTATGCACTGGTATTCTTGGGAGGAAACCCGTTCCGTGTTATACGGCGTGGTCCCTTGATTTACCTAACTTTAAAATAAAGATTAATAACTATTTTAGTTCTCACACCAGTCACATGACTGACCTGGAGTTTATTGTTTTAACCTAAACTCTAGGTGCCCTTATTTTGACACGGGCAACTAGTAGTTTTGGTTTTGCAGATTTATATTCACAGGAACCTGGTTTACAGCTGGAACGATACTCGGAAAGCTCTGTATCCATGTATTACTTCTAGTTGTGTTTTGTATTATTTTCCGTTGCAGTAATGTATTTAAATCTCTGATATTTTCTGTGTAATATTTATTCATGCTCTGTATATTCTTATATTCTGATGAAATTGTTGTAATAAACAATGAAATATTCTTCTGTTTGCGTTCCGATGTGGCTTGTTCTCAACTCAATCCGTGATTTCCCGTAAGGGGGATTTCGGGTAGTTACATTCTGGTATCAGAGCTTTGGTTTACAAAGCTCAGAGAACAAGACACATTAGAACCATACGAAAGAATTCATCAGAGATTGGATTAGTAATATCCATTGAGAATGACTCGTTAGAGATGGGATCAGTAGTATCCTAGAACGAGTGTGAAGAGTATATTTTTGAATTGAAAACAATTTTTGTTTTGAAAATTTGAATCAATTATTCGTATTTGAATATTTATTTATATTGGTTTGGACTATCAGGTATATAGAGATTTTAATATACGTCTGATCCACGTGTATTGGAAGCCGCCAATATACTGGATAGATATAGAATCACATTCTAGACACCCGGGGATGATTCTGATGATGTGGCCACATCATCAGTATTTATGTTCGAGTTTCGAAAGTGTGATATCTATATATTTCCATTAGACTGGTGTGAGAACCAAAATTAGATAGGGCTTATTGTTGTGATTTGGCATCAAAAATCTGATTTTTGGACTATGTATCAAAGTTATGAATTTGAAAAGCTAATCAACTAATTGATTGATGGTTGTGTTGTTTGATTAATTAAATGTTGAACCTTTAGCCAAATTGAACCAAATAGTGAATTGTATTGAAAATTTATCGCATTTGCATGCATATACATGTACTTACATTGAACAGGTCATAGCAAGGAGGCTAGAGCAGAAAAATAAAATTGTTTGCTGAAACGACCCGAACTTCCCCGGTAAGGAAAGCCCGGATAGAGTTGAGGACAACACACAAAAGAACGCTGACAAAAGAACATTCCATTTTATATTACAACAATTCCATCAGAATACAAGAATATACAGAGTATAAATAAATATTACACAGAAAATATCAGAGATTACAATACAATACATAGCTGCGGAAAATAATACAATACACAACTAGAAGTAATACACGGATCCAGAGCTTTCCGCGTATCGTTCCAGCTGTAAACCAGGATCCTGTGAATTCAAATCTGCAAAACCAAAACTACTAGCTGACCGTGTCAAAATAAGGGCACCCAGAATTTAGGTTAAAACGATAAACTCCAGGTCAGTCATGTGACTGGTGTAAGGACTAAAACAGTTATTAATCTTTATTTTAAAGTTAGGTAAATCAAGGGACCACGCCGCTAACGCGGAACGGGTTTCCTCCCAAGAATACCAGTGCATAAAACAAATAGCGCAATGCTAAATAAAGAAAAATGAAGCTATTATAAGACCCAGGTCCTATCACACAATGCAACGCAAGCCGGGGGATAGGGTTTTTACCTTATAATAGCCAAGAATGCTTGATACGTTTAAAACAAATCTTTTGATACTAATAATAAGTGTATAGTGTATAAAACAACTTCAAATCATAAGTATCAATCATAGACGGCATAAGCGCCCCATCCCACTATGTCGCCATATATAGGATTACAACTAAAATCGAAACGTCACGTATTGGAAGTTGGATTTCCATCTGTGAACCGAGGCAAAAGATAGTCCTCTACCGATTCGAGACAATCTAGCCCATGTCTCAGGTCAGAGCTCGAGTGACCTTGGAGCGACAGGGCCGGTCCACCGATGTGGATTAGATGAAATCCTGAACACTGTGTTTCCCCGCCCTTCGGGGCGTAAGTGAGCCAACTAAATGACTCCATCGGTTCGAGAACAACCGATATATCCGAGGCGCCTCCAATTCCAACAACCACATGAGTCAAACTCGTCAGCCAGTTCAAGCACTAACGCCACTCCTAGCTAGAAGAAAACACATGTCCTCCCTGAGGTCCGTCTCCCATTTTTGGTTCACACCGGGGTGTGAGGCTCGCGAATCAACGCTACACAAAGCTATGCCACACAGGCTGTGCTTTGATCATCAACCACAAGACTCTGTTTTTCAACAGAAGCCTTGATCATTTGCATCTTGGCATGCCACACAGGCAATTCACGCTATGCAATCGATATCAATCACACAGAATGAAATCCGATGTCAGACACACTGTCCATTTACAAGTTCGTTCTGGGTCTGAACGAAACCGGAGGCACCACGTACCTCGCATATCCATCGATCTCCACGTACGTCTTGACGATCACCAACGGATTCCCTCCTCTTGGGTGTACAGCCCAATCAAGATCATTAGTAATTATCCAAACGATGTGAAGACCTCCGGTCTTCGACCACCGTCTTCATCCTCGACACCACGTCGAATCAGTTATTGTAACAACCCGAATTTTTAATAACATGTTAAAACAAGAAAACAGGGAAGAATTAAACTATAAGTTAAGAATCAGCGGGAATGGGTTACGCCATTGCGTTCGTCTCGAAATTCTGCTTGAAAACGAGTCCGAAATTTCGTAAATCGGAGTCTGTATGACCAAGATATGGCCCATAGAGGATTTCAGAAAATTCAAAATTCAGCCCGAAATTCAAATTCAGCCAGAAGAAGATTGGGTGGGAAAATTTCCCGCCCTACCCCAGGTCGACTGGGGTGTCGACCTGCCCCCCCCCCCCAGGTCGACTGGGGTGTCGACCTCCCTGGTCGGCCAGGTTTTCCCTCGTGCACCTGTTTGCTCCTTTGGTCTGCTCAGCTAGCCTATGACGGGATTTGATGGTTCAGATCTAAACTAGGGTTAATCCTATGGCCTAAACTATTCTCTACACCTATAAAAACACCCTAATGCCTAGCCTAAACCATCACAAATCATCCTAACAACTAAATTCTGCCAAAATGCTCCCTAATCATGGCCTCCATCTTCATCTTGAGAGCTTCTAAGGCAAAAAGGAGCAAGCTTTCTTCTTTCTATCAAAGGAGCTACTTATTCTCAAGGCTTCTGGTGTTGCTAATCATTCCTAGAGCTTCTACAACGTCTCTATCTTGTTCTATTTGGTTCTAGTTCCCATAGCCACGCTTTGTAAGCCCCACTCTACTCTTAGATTTAAACTATGAAGTTAATATGAACATGTAGCAAGTTGAAATGGGATTTTTGGTGTAATACTTGTCTTGGGGCTATATTTGTATGCATAGATCCATTTATGACACTTTTGATCTATGATTGTGGAACTATCATGAACCTAGTACCGTTCATCTTGATTTTTGGGTAGAAAGCTATGAGCTTTATTTAGTGGTTATGCATAATGCAACATAGAACCCCTCACAACCTTGATGTTAACTTGCATATGATGTTGAACTACATGCTACCCACAAGTTTATCACTCTATGTCAACTATTATCATGTTTCACCTTTGCCTATGATGTTGAACTACATGCTAGTTTATTTGCTAAGTTTGATGTCATGCATGTTTTGAGGCCAATAACCCTATATGCTAGTTGTGATGAACACCTTTGCCTTAAATATCATCATGTTTAACCTATGACCAACTTTACTACCTTATGCCCACCTTGGTCATATTTTTATGTTCCTTGATTCACTTGTGTTGATGTGAGTTTACGTGCGAATGGGAATACGTTATGGGTAGTTAGGCAAACTTGAAATAACATGAAAAACATGACTTGAAAATATGACATGAAACTTGATTATGCTTGAAAACTTGAATGTGGTCATGACATGTAGAAAACCATAAAGTGGCCAACTCGAGGTTGGGTTGAGTTTGTAGCGTAAATCTGCCCGGAACCGCCCGGCAAATCCAGTGGCTACAAACAATAGGACCCAATGTGAGAAGTTGGTCACATCGCGCTTGAAACCCGAGGTTAGACTAGGTTGTGGTGTAAAGCTGCCCGGACCCTCCCGGCATATCCAGTAACCACAACAAAGTCTAATGTGAGAGGTTGGGTGCATTAAATTAACTAATGCCACATGTTAGGGCTAAGTCATGAGCCACTTGGATACACTTAACCAAATTGAAACATGATTGGATAGGGTTAACCACACTTAACTCGTTAGAAACCCTAGTTACGTGGTCCTTTTCAGCAGTAACCCTCTCGGATGTATCACGATACCCTAGGGACTAGGCTAGGGTGGGGCACGATTACTGGGCTGATTGTAAGCGACCAGAACG
The DNA here is from genome assembly GCA_030737875.1 of Allium sativum. Taxonomy (NCBI): domain Eukaryota; kingdom Viridiplantae; phylum Streptophyta; class Magnoliopsida; order Asparagales; family Amaryllidaceae; genus Allium; species Allium sativum. Next base: position 308,936,265 of record CM060919.1, read on the forward strand.
ACGGCTGAGTTGGTGCGCCGGTGTAGGTTCAGGCGGACTATGGTCGTGCACATAGTCCGGAGTTGAAAAAGCAGGCACGGGCACCAGTAGGTTTAGACTGTGCGTGCTTGATTTGTGTCATTGGTTGGCACCCTAGGGTGGACCTAGCACAGTTTGACTACATTCCGTGATTAGGCTGTATGACACCGACACTCGACGAGTTAGGCTTATAGGGAGCCGATCGACTAGACCGTGTAGTTGGACCCCGACTTGGGTCACCTCATGATATTGGGCCAAGGGATCATTTCTTGTTTATACTTGACATGGGTTGGATTACTAGTATTATTGGTGCAAAACTAAACCTTGTATATGCGATGCCACACTTGATCTACCTTGTTATCTATTTATCATGCCAGTTAGTTACCATCTTTATGTTTCATCTCAGTTTCTCATGTTTAGTTAACTTCATTAGTTTTTATACTAATAGTAGGTAGGACTTACCAGTCTTTATGACTGACCCTTTTTCTTTCGCCTCTTTTCTTCCGTCCCCCCCCAGGTTCTCAGGGAGGGAACACTAGTGCTTAGCTTGGACATTTGGCTTGCTTTCTTGACAGCTCATGTACGGTTTGGACTTGAGCTTGCTATGGATTCACCACATCTATCTTGGGGATAGTTTACTTTATGTTATTTTCAGTTTATGTTTTCTAGACTTGTGGTAGTTGGAAAATAATGACTAAGTACTTTGATGTAAGTTGACTATTTGGTTTTGAAATGATGGTTTTTAAATTTCTACCGCTGCTTTACTTATTTATTTATCTATGTTCTGTCTTGTGATATCTCTGTGCATGTTTACCTAGACAACACCCCTCCAAAGCTAGTGCATTCTCTCGTGAATGGCCCTGGCGGAGGTGGGGTGTTACATTTGGTATCAAAGCCAGAGGTTTTACTAGACCGGATAAAAGTTTTAAAAACCCTTTTTGAAAAACTATTTTCAAAACCAATTAAGTATTTTTCCAAGAAAAGTCTAGTTTATTTTATAAGGCTATTCCCCAAAAGCCATTAGCACTATCCTTTGTTTCCTCGTTCTAAATCTATCTTTTCCTTTTTCAGCATGGCCGATCTTAACCTTCCCGAGGGAGTACCCATACCCGGATGGTTTCGAAGGTACTTGGAAGCTAGGGCCAACGATGCGGGCCCAGAAAACACTCCCACTCCTCCTCTTGTACCTGAGGTTCCTCCTCCTCCTCCTCAGCGTCCACAAGTGGATTTCGCAAAGATTTGCAAGGACTTTAAGGCAATGGGTGGCAAGAATTTTGTTGGGACAGAGACTTATGTTGAGGCAAGAAACTGGTTAAAGGAAACTGAAGATCTTTTTGCTATCTTTGAAGTAGAAAACCGTAGGAAAGTTCTATTGGCAGTATGGCTATTGAAAGAGGAAGCTGCTTATTGGTGGGAAGTCACCAACGCTACTAGGCCTATAGAGACTTGGGCCGACTTTAGGATGAGGTTTGGGCTTAAGTTTCTATCATCTGCTGAGGAAAATCTGCAAATGGAGAAGTTTATATCTTTGAAGCAAGGGGACATGACCGTGAAGGAGTATGTGAATAAGTTTAACCAGCTTGCTCGATTCGGTTTAGACATGGTTAACACACCTCAGAAGAAGGCTCTACGCTTTGCTCGAGGATTGAATGAGCCATTGCAAGGATTGGCCATGTCTCATATACCCATGGGGGCCACTTTAAAGAGCTTAGTGGATATGGCCTCGCTTCAAGGAGATGATAAGAATGGCAAGAAAGAAGTTAAGCTTAATGAGACTCAAACCAAGAAGGCGGACTCCAAGTGGGGAGGCAACCAGAACAATCAGAGCAACCAGAACAACAAGAACAACAAGAACAACAAGGGTAACAAGGCCAACAACAACAAGGCAAAGGAGACAAGGAAGTGCAACTTTTGTGGGATCACTGGACACATAGCCAAAGATTGTAGGAAGAAGAAGAGGAAGTTGGGAGAATGCTTTCATTGCGGAGAGTCTGGATACTTCAGTAAGGATTGCCCAAAGAAGCAAGGGCAGGGGCAAGGACAGACTCAGCGGGCAGGACCTTCTGGAGGGCAGATGCATGCTCTCAACACTACTCCAGCTCCGGACCGAGGTAGTATTTCTGTAGAAAGCCTTGTTTACATTTCTGGTTTTCCTGTTCGAACTTTATTTGATTCTGGGGCATCGCATACCTTTATTTCTTCTGACATTGTTGAAAGTTTGCACCTAAGTACTAGTCTAGTTGAGGATCCCGTTAGTGTTTCAAATCCAATTGGGGGTTCCGCCCATCTATCTATGATTTGTATGGATTTGAGGATTTCTATCTTGACCGTAGAATTCACATGTAATGCTTATGTTCTCGGGTTCATGGGATACGGGTTGATTTTGGGCATGGATTGGTTGTCTAGTTATAGAGCCATTCTCGATTGTGAGCATAGGGTAGTGAGGCTTATGACTCGCCTTGGCAATACCCTAGAGATTTCTTGTAACCCTCTGGATCCCGTCATGTTATGTTATCTTGAATCCCTCGACTCGTCTATTGACAATCTTCAATCTGTGAGGGTGGTCCGAGATTATCCTGATGTTTTTGATGAGGTGAAGGGGTTACCCCCTAAACGCGAGATAGACTTCCGTATTTATCTTGTTGATAATGCCAAGCCAGTTTCATTGCCTGTTAGGCACATGGCCCCGCGAGAAAGAAAAGAGCTTAGCAAGCAGATCAAGGAGTTGCTTGAGAAAAATTTCATTAGGCGAAGCATTTCTGAATGGGGTGCTCCTATGGTATTCGCTACTAAGGCGGATGGTTCGCTTCATCTATGTGTTGATTATCGTGAGTTAAACAAGCTGACAAAGAAGAATAGGCACCCGTTACCGAGGATTGATGATCTCTTTGACCAGCTTGTTGGTGCTTCTGTTTTCTCTCAACTCGATCTAGCCACCGGATTCCATCAGCTTAGAGTGGCTGAAGATAGCATTGACAAGACTGCGTTTAGGACTCCAGATGGATTCTTTGAATGGCTCGTCATGCCGTTCGGTTTGACTAATGCACCCGCATACTTCATTGATTTGATGAGTAGGGTGTTTAGGGAGTTCCTTAACAAGTTCGTGGTTGTCTTCGTGGATGATATTCTGATATTCTCTAAGGACGAGGAAGAGCATGCTATACATCTCAAGGAGGTTATGGATACGCTTAGAGCTCATCAGTTAAAAGCCAAGTTCTCCAAATGCCATTTCTGGAGAAGTGAAGTTCGGTTCCTTGGGCATATAGTTTCTAAGCAAGGCATAGCTGTGGATCCCGCTAAAGTAGTGGCGGTACAAGACTGGAAAGTTCCGAAGAATGCAACTGAAGTGAGAAGCTTTCTCGGTCTGGCAGGATTTTATAGGAAGTTCATTAAGGACTTCGCTAAGATTTCAGCCCCTCTCACTAAGTTAACGAAGAAGAACTTAGTTTTTGCATGGCACTTAGAGTGCGAGCTTGCTTTTCAAAGGCTCAAGAAAGCCCTCACCACAGCTCCAGTTCTAGCATTACCCGATGGAGGGAAGTTGTTTACCGTGTACACCGATGCATGTGGCACGGGATTAGGCGCTGTCCTGATGCAAGAAGGGAGAGTGATATGCTTTGGGGGTAGGCAACTCAAAGTTCATGAGAAGAACTATCCCACTCATGATTTGGAATTGGCGGCGATCGTCTTTGCACTCAAATCTTGGCGCTATTATCTTCTAGGCGAAAGGTTTGAGTTATATACTGATCACAAGTCACTCAAGTACCTCTTCTCGCAGAAAGATTTGAATCTAAGGCAGCAGAGGTGGATGGAATTCTTGGCATCATATGACTTCGAGATAGCTTATACCCCTGGCAAGGGTAATGTTGTGGCGGATGCGCTAAGTAGAAGAAGGTTGACTTTGAGTCCCTTGTTTGTTGAGATGAAGAGCCTAGAGTTCTTGGCAACCTTTGATTTTACACCTGCTGTTGAGTCGATGACTGGTTCGTTAGCATCCCTTGAGCTTAGACCTACACTTCTTGATCAAGTTGGGGCTTCACAGAGGGAAGACCCGCAGATAGTCGAGATCATGGACAAGTTGATTCATGGTGAGACGTCAAGTCACCTCACCAGATATACTATTGATGATAAGGGATGGCTAAGGCGTGATGGAAGACTATGTGTCCCATAGGTGGGAGACTTGGTAAATAAAATTCTTGAGGAGGCGCATCACTCGAGGATGACCATACATCCCGGAGGGGATAAGATGTACCGGGACATGAAGCGCATTTTCTTTTGGGATGGAATGAAAAAGGATGTTGCAGAGTTTGTTTCTAGATGCATTGTTTGCCAACAAGTAAAGGCCGAGTCGAAGAAGCCCGGTGGGTTACTGCATCCATTGGAGGTCCCGCAATGGAAGTAGGAAAGTATCTCTATGGATTTTGTGGATGGATTGCCGAGATCAAGGAAGGGGAATACTAGCATATGGGTCATAGTGGATAGACTCACAAAGAGTACTCATTTCATTCCAGTAAAGAGCAAGAGGACCGCATCATGGCTAGCATATGTTTATCTTCGAGAGATAGTGCGATTGCATGGAGTTCCTTCTAGCATAGTGAGCGATCGTGACCCAATCTTCACTAGCCAATTTTGGAACAGTTTGCAAGAAGCGATGGGTACGCGGTTGAATCTAAGTACAGCCTATCACCCACAGACGGATGGCCAGACCGAAATGGTGAATAGGGTACTAGAAGATCTGTTGAGGCTATGCATTCTTGACTTTGGTGGCACTTGGGAAGACCACCTTCCTCTCGTAGAGTTTGCTTATAATAACAGTTACCAAGCAAGCATAGGGATGGCACCATTCGAAGCTTTGTATGGGAGGCCGTGCAAGTCACCAACATGTTGGTGGGAGACGACGGATAAGCTTATACTTGGGCCAGACATGATAAGGGACACATCCGAGAAGGTTGAGTTGATTCGAAGGCGGATGAAAGCGGCCCAAGATAGACAGAAATCTTACGCAGACAAGCGAAGGACAGACTTAGAGTTTGAAGTTGGAGATATGGTCTTTGTGAAGGTTTCTCCCTTACGAAATGTGGTTCGTTTTGGAGCAGTTGGAAAGCTAGCACCAAGGTTCGTAGGACCATTCCCTATCATCGAGAGGATTGGGCAAATGGCTTATAGAGTGGAACTGCCCGAGAAGCTGGCTGGAGTGCACAATGTCTTTCATGTCTCGCATCTCCGAAAATGCCTACATGAATCAGCCGAAGTAGTTGAGCCTAGTATTCTTGAAGACGTGGAGGTAGAGAAAGAGGCAACCCTGAGGCGAGCTCCGATTCGTATCTTGGGAACGGAGATCAAGAAGCTGAGGAATCGAGAAGTCAAGTTAGTAAAGGTTCAGTGGAGTGAAGCCGATGAAGATGCAACTTGGGAAACCGAGGAGAAGATGCGTGGGCTTAATCCATTCCTTTTTTAGGGTACATTCTCGATCTCTTTTCCTAGTTAGCATATCTTTCTTTTGCTATCCATGTTTATCTTGTTATTCCGTTAATCTTGTCATGAGAACCTTAGGTAGAAACCCTTTGGATGAAACATGTATTTGAAACATGTTATGGTTGATGGTTGCAAATGGTTGCAAGTGTTTGCAAGTGGTTACTCGTGGATGCATGATACACGTTAGGCACTAAGATCGGCTCACACACTTTCATATTGCATATGCATGAGTGTTTATGCTTATTCATGGATGAAACTTGTTATGCTATCACGTGGAAGTTGCATATGGATGAATGATATGTGCACTCATGTAGAGATTATAAATTATGTTAGGAATTTGCATACATTTGGACTCATTTCACTAACATATTTTGCATTAAGGAGGTTTACTGAATCAGTAACCGCCTGATTTTCGCATTAGTTAGGTGCATATACACACACTTTTGCATATGTTCATACAGCATTAGAAATCTTTTAAGGATAATTACTTGTGGATGATGTTTGAGTAGATGGATGATGGATGGTAGGATTCGTTCTTCCTAACTTAGAGATTTTGGGGACGAAATCCTTTAAGGTGGGGAGAATGTAACAACCCGAATTTTTAATAACATGTTAAAACAAGAAAATAGGGAAGAATTAAACTATAAGTTAAGAATCAGCGGGAATGGGTTACGCCATTGCGTTCGTCTCGAAATTCTGCTTGAAAACGAGTCCTAAATTTCGTAAATCGGAGTCCGTATGACCAAGATATGGCCCATAGAAGATTTCAGAAAATTCAAAATTCAGCCCGAAATTCAAATTCAGCCAGAAGAAGATTGGGTGGGAAAATTTCCCGCCCTACCCCAGGTCGACTGGGGGGTCGACTGGGATGTCGACCTGCCCCCCCAGGTCGACTGGGGTGTCGACCTGGGTGTCGACCTGGGGGTCGACCTCCCTGGTCGTCCAGGTTTTCCCTAGTGCACCTGTTTGCTCCTTTGGTCTGCTCAGCTAGCCTGTGACAGGATTTGATGGTTCAGATCTAAACTAGGGTTAATCCTATGGCCTAAACTAGTCTCTACACCTATAAAAACACCCTAATACCTAGCCTAAACCATCACAAATCATCCTAACAACTAAATTCTGCCAAAATGCTCCCTAATCATGGCCTCCATCTTCATCTTGAGAGCTTCTAAGGCAAAAAGGAGCAAGCTTTCTTCTTTCTATCAAAGGAGCTACTTATTCTCAAGGCTTCTAGTGTTGCTACATCATTCCTAGAGCTTCTACAACGTCTCTATCTTGTTCTATTTGGTTCTAGTTCTCATAGTCACACTTTGTAAGCCCCACTCTACTCTTAGATTTAAACTATGAAGTTAATATGAACATGTAGCAAGTTGAAATGGGATTTTTGGTGTAATACTTGTCTTGGGGCTATATTTGTATGCATAGATCCATTTATGACACTTTTGATCTATGATTGTGGAACTATCATGAACCTAGTACCGTTCATCTTGATTTTTGGGTAGAAAGCTATGAGCTTTATTTAGTGGTTATGCATAATGCAACATAGAACCCCTCACAACCTTGATGTTAACTTGCATATGATGTTGAACTACATGCTACCCACAAGTTTATCACTCTATGTCAACTATTATCATGTTTCACCTTTGCCTATGATGTTGAACTACATGCTAGTTTATTTTCTAAGTTTGATGTCATGCATGTTTTGAGGCCAATAACCCTATATGCTAGTTGTGATGAACACCTTTGCCTCAAATATCTTCATGTTTAACCTATGACCAACTTTACTACCTTATGCCCACCTTGGTCATATTTTTATGTTCCTTGATTCACTTGTGTTGATGCGAGTTTACGTGCGAATGGGAATATGTTATGGGTAGTTAGGCAAACTTGAAATAACATGAAAAACATGACTTGAAAATATGACATAAAACTTGATTATGCTTGAAAACTTGAATGTGGTCATGACATGTATAAAACCATAAAGTGGCCAACTCGAGGTTGGGTTGAGTTTGTAGCGTAAATCTGCCCGGAACCGCCCGACAAATCCAGTGGCTACAAACAATAGGACCCAATGTGAGAAGTTGGTCACATCGCGCTTGAAACCCGAGGTTAGACTAGGTTGTGGTGTAAAGCTGCCCGGACCCGCCCGGCATATCCAGTAACCACAACAAAGTCTAATGTGAGAGGTTGGGTGCATTAAATTAACTAATGCCACATGTTAGGGTTAAGTCATGAGCCACTTGGATACACTTAACCAACTTGAAACATGATTGGATATGGTTAACCACACTTAACCCGTTAGAAACCCTAGTTACGTGGTCCTTTTCAGCAGTAACCCTCTCGGATGTATCACGATACCCTAGGGACTAGGCTAGGGTGGGGCACGATTACTGGGCTGATTGTAAGCGACCAGAACGACGGCTGAGTTGGTGCGCCGGTGTAGGTTCAGGCGGACTATGGTCGTGCACATAGTCCGGAGTTGAAAAAGCAGGCACGGGCACCAGTAGGTTTAGACTATGCGTGCTTGATTCGTGTCAGTGGTTGGCACCCTAGGACTTGATACACCCTAGGGAGGACCTAGCACAGTTTGACTACATTCCGTGATTGGGCCGTATGACACCGACACTCGACGAGTTAGGCTTATAGGGAGCCGATCGACTAGACCGTGTAGTTGGACCCCGACTTGGGTCACCTCATGATATTGGGCGAAGAGACCATTTCTTGTTTATACTTGACATAGGTTGGATTACTAGTACTATTGGTGCAAAACTAAACCTTGTATATGCGATGCCACACTTGATCTACCTTGTTATCTATTTATCATGCCAGTTCGTTACCATCTTTATGTTTCATCTCAGTTTCTTATGTTTAGTTAACTTCACTAGTTTTTATACTAATAGTAGGTAGGACTTACCAGTCTTTATGACTGACCCTTTTTCTTTCGCCTCTTTTCTTCCGTTCCCGCCCCAGGTTCTCAGGGAGGGAACACTAGTGCTTAGCTTGGACATTTGGCTTGCTTTCTTGACAGCTCATGTACGGTTTGGACTTGAGCTTGCTATGGCTTCACCACATCTATCTTGGGGATAGTTTACTTTATGTTATTTTCAGTTTATGTTTTCTGGACTTGTGGTAGTTGGAAAATAATGACTAAGTACTTTGATGAAAGTTGACAATTTGGTTTTGAAATGATGGTTTTTAAATTTCTACCGCTGCTTTACTTATTTATTTATCTATGTTCTGTCTTGTGATATCTCTGTGCATGTTTACCTTGACAACACCCCTCCAAAGCTAGTGCATTCTCTCGTGAATGACCCTGGCGGAGGTGGGGTGTTACAGTTATTCAGAATCGGATAAACCCGGTCTTTCTGAATAACTCGCGTATATAATAAACAAGTGTTACACAAACACAACATACGTCTCATTCCAATTCATCAGTCACTAACCGTAAATTAGTCAGAGAACAATTCCCCAAATATTAACCCCGAAGGTCGAAACCAACATCAGTTCGATACCCAAGAAACCATTCAACTTAACTAATCTTCAGTTAGTTGCTAAATTTCACATTCTTAGGGAAAGGTTCCCATTAATTTTATCAAAGATAAATTCTTCAAATTTATTCTTTAATCTTCTTTTGAATATCAATTCAAACCAAATTATGGTTTTATCCAAACTAGTCGGGATTAACGAACCTTACCGAAGTAATCAATTGTTAAATTTCCCAACCCAACCTATTCATCCCATGAAGTAAAACTGGTAATACTTCATATCTAACCCCACAGTGTTATCGGTAAATTAAATTACCATTTCACGTTCAAATCTAATTAAAGATTTAACTATCGTCTAGAGTAAAACTGGTGGTACTCCATTCTCGATCATTTCCTGAATTTGATAATTTTAATTATCAAATTCACTTTTCAATCTAATTAAAGATTCACTAAAACTCCACTTAGTTTTAATCTTTGACTGGTTTAAAGAACCAATGTCATTTAAAACACGGTTCACGATAAAACCATAATCGCGTTTCATTTCCACCAGCCTTTAACCGTAAATTAGCAAGTGAATAATTCCCTAAGTTATAATCCCGAAGACCGAAACCAACATCAGATCAATACCCAAGAAACCATTCAACTTAACTAATCTTTAGTTAATTTCTGATTTTCTTAACTCCTTTGGGTCTAAGAACAGTATTATTGAATATACCGTTCACGACAACCCAAAATCACATTCCATTTCAATCAGTCCTTAACCATAAATTAGCAAGTGAGCAATTCCCTAAGTATTAACCCCGAGGCCGAAACCAACATCAGATCAATACCCCAGAAACCATTCAACTTAACTAATCTCCAGTTAGTTTCTGATTTTCTTAACTCCTTTGGGTCTAAGAACAATATTATTGAAGATACCGTTCACGACAACCCAAAATCACATTCCATTAATTATCGGGTTAAAGAACAAGTGTTATTTAAAACACTGTTCACGATAAACCCAAAAATCAATACCAATTCAATTCCAATTAAATATTATTTAATTGGTACACTTCATTAAATCTAAATAAAAGATTTAATCTTTTCCTCAGCTGAGCTTAAGAACAGTGTTAATGAAGACACCATTCACGACAAACCGAAATCACATTTGATATTAAATACAAGGCTCTGAATAGAAAATATATCGGCTCATATTCAATATCAAATTCTACGACCAGCAAATATCGTACTGGAAATAACGATATATATATATATATATATCTTTCAAATTTCCATAACCACATCTGTATAATCACGAAATCCAACATCGAAATATTCCGAAGACAATTTCGATTCAAATCCATTCTAATGCAATTATTGGAAATTCTGGTTATTTTCAAAACCATTTCAAATCTAATTTATTTATTTTAAAAATAAATAAATTACTATTCTAGTTCAAAACTAGTTCATTTCGATAAAAAAAATCTATTTTTATCTTTTCAAATATGGAGTTTTTCATCCCAATTCTTTCTAAATCATTTCTCATGATTTTACATTAATTATTAATATTTTTAATAATTTTATCAAGGCCCTTGCAGTCGATTTCCATCAACGGCCATCGAACTGCACTTACACCGACCTTTTTCAAATTTGATTTGGATATAATTCCAAATCCAACCGTTAGATTTCTAATTTCTTATATTCGTCAGTAAGCCCTTTTCGATACGAACCCAACGGTTCTGGTTTTAGGAGAATCCGACGGTCGGATCTCCCGCAATATCCATTCGAAGTCAATGGTCGAAATTCACGAACTGCCGCGGCGCGGTGCGTTCTATTCAGGCCAATATATATATATATATATAATATATATATATATATTATATATATTTCGTCGATTTCCTTTCAAAACGTATTTTATAAATTGTTTTAAATTCGTTTTCGAAACGATTTCAACTTCATTTCAAATTCAAATCAAAATTGAATTTTTCCTCATAAATTCGTTTTAAATTCATTTCAAATTGATTTTAATTTGAATCGATTTCAATTCAATTTCAATTCGTTTAAATTCAATTCAAAACGATTTCATTTCTATTTCAATTTAATTCGAATTTCAATTATATTCGAATTTCAAATCATTTCAATTTATTTCGAATTTCAAATCAATTCAATTTAATTCGAATTTCAATTCACTTCAATTTAATTCGAATTTCAATTCACTTCAATTTAATTCAAATTTCAATTCACTTCAATATTCATTTCAATTTGAATAAAATCGATATAAATATTGTTCACGTCTAAATGGCGTCAATCTAATCAATACGGCTTCATATATTTCTTTTTTCAAATATTCTATTTCAAAATTTTCTATTCAAATATTTCTTTTTCAAAACTGGAATGAGGCCCAATCAATTACCATATAATGTTAATTATATGGATTTTCTACAACATACGTATATAACAGCAACGATAAATCATCAACCATCATCCAAAGTGCGTTCTACACCGTATAAGCATCAAATATAAATATTTAACGCTTATAACAGTCTGTCAATCAATCGATCGACATACAACTAATTATTGGGATTAGTGAATGTCATATATCATCCCAATACCCGTGTGGGGTTTCAAACAATCAAACACAGCTTTTATTTGTGCAGTTGGGCGATTTGTAAAATTTATCGTCCCAATCAATATCAATCAAATGTGTGTATATAAACAAATCTCCGATTTGTTTATTACTATTTATTTTATGTACACGTTAAAAATTCTATTTTCAACCATAAAATATTTTTAACTATATAGATATTTTATTTCACACCACAGATTCAATTTTCACAACAACATACAATCAAACAAACAAGCCGTCCATGGTCTGTGGACGACGGGTGTCGGGTGCTACTAAACACCGTCTGCATCCTAGTATATATTTTAAACTAGAAAATTAAATTAAAGGTGAGAAGTTCTCACATTGGGGTTCCACTCCACCATTCTTTATTTCTGAACGGTTCGGATTTTGTTTTGATCACCATCGGTTCCATCGCAATCTATTTCACTCTGTTCGTAGTAAAAATCATATTTTTAATATGATGTTCATTTTTATATTCTCTACTATATAAAAATCATATTTTTATTATCCTTTCTATAATATAAAAATTATAGTTTTTAACCTTTCTATATTATAAAGATTATATTTTTATTCGCTATCCAAACAAGAAGAAAAGAAATCACCTTTTTATGTATATAAAAATCGAACCTTTATATCGCTACTTTCATAATAAAGGTCATATTTTTAAACCGCTATCATATTATAAAAATCTTATTTTTATAATGCTACTTCATATATAAAAATTATATTTTTATACCGCTATATATATGTAAAAGATCACATTTTTAATACGCTTTCATGACAACAAAAATCGCCTCTTTATATATTGATATACATAATAAAAATCTGTTCTTTATGCAACGATATGTAAAATAAAAATCCGTTCTTTATATGTCACAAACCAAATTTTAATCTTGCTGGAACCATGTTATTTATATTTTTAAAGGCAACACATTTTTTTATTTTTAAACAGGGTCATTAACATAAAAATCCTTTCTTTACGATGTTAAAAATCCTTTCTTTACGATGTAAAAATCCTTTCTTTACGATGTAAAAATTCTTTCTTTTTGATGTAAAAATCCTTTAGGAAATAAGTAAATAAATTAAATTAAAAATAAATAAAAACTTACAGCGCCTACAATTCGAGGGGGGGTGTTTGCTGGTCGTTGCGGTGGCTGTGCTCCTCTGGTCGGCGGTCTGAGGTGGGGTAGGGCGAAGCTCCGGTGGCGTTGGGGGTTTGTGGAGGGTTTGGGTGCGGTTTCCACGATTTGGGGCTTTGGGTTTGTACTTGAAGGAGGAGAGAGGGGGTAGCAGATCAGAGGGGGGTCGGAGTGGAGGGGGTCACGGCGGTCGCGCCAGTGGTGCGATGGTGAATCGCGGTTTTCCGCGATGGAGGTTTTCATTTTTTTTTATTTCTCTGTAAATCGATTTCGGGTTTGGGAAATTAGGGGGCGTTGACCGAAGTGAATGGGGAGATGAGGCCTTGGGCCCATTTTTTTTTTTTTTATTTCAAATTTCAAAAAGTAAGATTTTTATTTGAACTCGAAATCGAACCCACCGACTGTCGTCCCTAGCTAATTACCCCCATTCCGAACACAATGGGATATGTATCGTGAGCCAGTTCGGCTGTTACGATCAGTTTCCGTTAAAAATAAAATATAAATCTGTATATTCAATTTTAAACGTACATTTCAATTTACCAGGGCCACATACGAACTCTAAAAATTCACGAAAAATATTTTCTAGCTTTGTATTGACGATACGGTCCTAACAAAACTAATTTCATCAAATTCCGAGACCGTTTGAAAAATGGTCATTTTCCAGTCGATTAAAATCAACTGAAACTGGTCAAACGCATTTTCCTTTGTCACACTCACATATTGATTCGAAAAATTACGAAATTTGAAAACTAGCAATAACTTGACATCACGGATCCAACAAAAGTGGTTTCGTCGAAATCTAAGGTCATTTGCAAAATGGCTATTTTTAAGAGCCGAAATTCCATAGCGACTATTCTGAAATTTCAACTGGACATATCTTTTTATTCCCGCTATGAAATTTTGATTTTTCGGATTCGTTGGAAAGATATTATCAATTAGATTCTAATATTTTTGGTTTCACTAAAATCCGGTTTATTTTGAATCCGGTAAGTCATTTCGAATTATCGAACTACCGCGCCATTTTCAATTCCTTTTATATATATAAATAAATATTTATATTCTAACGATGATCTATATAAATATATACGTTCTAATTCTATTCAAAATAAATTTCTCGTCGATATTATTTAAACTATTCCATTTTAAATATTCAAAATCGCTAAAATTGCCAAAAATAAAAATTTTAAATTGGCTCGGATTTCCGGGTTATTACAATCTCCCCTACTTAAAACTTTTCGTCCCCGAAAAGGAACGAAGCCGAAAGTTGTTTAACAAATCAACTCAACTTCCAGTATTTTCATTACGGCTTAAGTTCTTCAACTTTTCAGTTTCTAAGAACTTTTCAAATTCTTCAAAAATTTGGCTAACACCCTAAATTTTCGAAAAATTTCGCCATAACCTCCCCTGCACCAGGGACTTCGGGATATTTCATATAGCCTCCCATGGCCTTCTTCAATCAAAAAGAAAAAGAAAAAGCCAAGCGGCTAGCCAATCGGCTCATAAAATCATCATCACCCAAACAAAACAGTAAATTATGATAAATAGGTACCTATTTGTCGGGCAAACAAATTTTATTCTTCTGCTCTAGCCTCCTTGCTATGACCTGTTCAATATAAGCACATGTATATGCATACAAATGCGACCAATTTTCAATACAATTCAATATTTGGTTAAATTTGGCTAAAGGTTCAACATTTAATTATTCAAACAATAATCAAACAACACAACCATCAATCAATTGATGAATTATCATTTCAAACTCATAATTTTGATATATAGTCAAAAATCATATTTTTGGTGCCAATTCACAACAATGTATTCTAGCTATATTTTGGTTCTCACACCAGTCTAATGGAAATATATAAATATCACACCTTTGAAAATCGAACATCAACTTTGGTGATGGAGCTCCATCATCAAAATCATCTCCGAACGACTAGAGCGTGATTCTATATCTATCCAGTATATTAAAACTTCGAATATACGTTTGCAAGGCGTATATGCAAAATCTTTATATATTGGATTGTCCAAATCAATATAAATAAATAATCAAATACGTATAATTGATTTAAATTTTCAAAACAAAAATTGTTTTCAATTTAAAAACATACTCTTCACACTCGTTCTAGGATACTACTGATCCCATCTCTAACGAGTCATTCCTATTGGATATTACTAATCCAATTTCTAATGAATTCTTTCGTACGGTTCTAATGTGTCTTGTTCTCGAGCTCTGTAAACCAAAGCTCTGATACCAACTGAAACGACCCGAACTTCCCCGGTAAGGAAAGCCCGGATAGAGTTGAGGACAACACACAAAAGAACGCAGATAGAAGAACATTCCATTGTATATTACAACAATTCCATCAGAATACAAGAATATACAGAGTATAAATAAATATTACACAGAAAATATCAGAGATTACAATACATTACATAGCAGCGGAAAATAATACAATACACAACTAGAAGTAATACACGGATACAGAGCTTTCCGCGTACCGTTCCAGCTGTAAACCAGGATCCTGTGAATTCAATTCTGCAAAACCAAAACTACTAGCTGCCCGTGTCAAAATAAGGGCACCCAGAGTTTAGATTAAAACAATAAACTCCAGGTCAGTCATGTGACTGGTGTAAGGACTAAAACAGTTATTAATCTTTATTTTAAAGTTAGGTAAATCAAGGTACCACGCCGCTAACGCGGAACGGGTTTCCTCCCAAGAATACCAGTGCATAAAACAAACAGCGCAATGCTAAATAAAGAAAAATGAAGCTATTATAAGACCCAAGTCCTATCACACAATACAACGCAAGCCGGGGGATAGGGTTTTTACCTTATAATAGCCAAGAATGCTTGATACGTTTAAAACAAATCTTTTGATACTAATAATAAGTGTATAGTGTATAAAACAACTTCAAATCATAAGTATCAATCATAGACGGCATAAGCGCCCCATCCCACTATGTCGCCATATATAGTATTACAACTAAAATCCAAACGTCACGTATTGGAAGTTGGATTTCCATCTTTGAACCGAGGTAAAAGATAGTCCTCTACCGATTCGAGACAATCTAGCCCATGTCTCAGGTCAGAGCTCGAGTGACCTTGGAGCGACATGGCCGGTCCACCGATCTGGATTAGACGAAATCCTGAACACTGCGTTTCCCCGCCCTTTGGGGCATAAGTGAGCCAACTAAATGACTCCATCGGTTCGAGAACAACCGATATATCCGAGGGCCTCCAATTCCAACAACCACATGAGTCAAACTCGTCGGCCAGTTCAAGCACTGACGCCACTCCTAGCTAGAAGAAAACGCATGTCCTCCCTTAGGTCCGTCTCCCGTTTTTGGTTCACACCGGGGTGTGAGGCTCGTGAATCAACGCTACACAAAGCTATGCCACACAGGCTGTGCTTTGATCATCAACCACAAGACTCTGCTTTTCAACAGAAGCCTTGATCATTTGCATCTTGGCATGCCACACAGGCAATTCACGCTATGCAATCGATATCAATCACACAGAATGAAATCCGATGCCAGACACACAGTCCATTTACAAGTTCGTTCTGGGTCTGAACGAAACCGGAGGCACCACGTACCTCGCATATCCATCGATCTCCACGTACGTCTGGACGATCACAACCTGATTCCCTCCTCTTGAGTGTATAGCCCAATCAAGATCATCAGTAATTATCCAAACGATGTGAAGACCTCCGGTCTTCGACCACCGTCTTCATCCTCGACACCACATCGAATCAGTTATTCAGAATGGGATAAACCCGGTCTTTATGAATAACTCGCGTATATAATAAACAAGTGTTACACAAACACAACATACGCCTCATTCCAATTCATCAGTCACTAACCGTAAATTAGTCAGAGAACAATTCCCCAAATATTAACCCCGAAGGCCGAAACCAACATCAGATCAATACCCAAGAAACCATTCAACTTAACTAATCTTCAGTTAGTTGCTAAATTTCACATTCTTAAGGAAAGGTTCCCATTAATTTTATCAAAGATAAATTCTTCAAATTTATTCTTTAATCTTCTTTTGAATATCAATTCAAACCAAATTATGGTTTTATCCGAACTAGTCGGGATTAACGAACCTTACCGAAGTAATCAATTGTTAAATTTCCCAACCCAACCTATTCATCCCATGAAGTAAAACTGGTAATACTTCATATCTAACACCACGGTGTTATCGGTAAATTCAATTACCATTTCACGTTCAAATCTAATTAAAGATTTAACTATCGTCTGGAGTAAAACTGGTGGTACTCCATTCTCGATCATTTCCTGAATTTGATAATTTTAATTATCAAATTCACTTTTCAATTTAATTAACGATTCATTAAAACTCCACTTAGTTTTAATCTTTGAATGGGTTAAGGAACCAATGTCATTTAAAACACGGTTCACGATAAACCCATAATCGCATTTCATTTCCACCAGCCTTTAACCGTAAATTAGCAAGTGAATAATTCCCTAAGTAATAATCCCGAAGGCCGAAACCAACATCAGATCAATACCCAAGAAACCATTCAACTTAACTAATCTTTAGTTAATTTCTGATTTTCTTAACTCCTTTGGGTCTAAGAATAGTATTATTGAAGATACCGTTCACGACAACCCAAAATCACATTCCATTTCAATCAGTCCTTAACCATAAATTAGCAAGTGAGCAATTCCCTAAGTATTAACCCCGAGGTCGAAACCAAAATCAGATCAATACCCCAGAAACCATTCAACTTAACTAATCTCTAGTTAGTTTCTGATTTTCTTAACTCCTTTGGGTCTAAGAACAATATTATTGAAGATACCGTTCACGACAACCTAAAATCACATTCCATTAATTATCGGGTTAAAGAACAAGTGTTATTTAAAACACTGTTCACGATAAACCCAAAAATCAATACCAATTCAATTCCAATTAAATATTATTTAATTGGTACACTTCATTAAATCTAAATAAAAAGATTTAATCTTTTCCTCAGCTGAGCTTAAGAACAGTGTTAATGAAGACACCATTCACGAAAAACCTAAATCACATTTGATATTAAATACAAGGCTCTGAATAGAAAATATATCGGCTCATGTTCAATATCAAATTCTACGACTAGCAAATATCGTACTGGAAATAACGATATATATATATCTTTCAAATTTCCATAACCACATCTGTATAATCACGAAATCCAACATCGAAATATTCCGAAGACAATTTCGATTCAAATCCATTCCAATGCAATTATTGGAAATTCTGGTTATTTTCAAAACCATTTCAAATCCAATTTATTTATTTTAAAAATAAATAAATTACTATTCTAGTTCAAAACTAGTTCATTTCGATAAAAAAATCTATTTTTGTCTTTTCAAATATGGAGTTTTTCATCCCAATTCTTTCTAAATCATTTCTCATGATTTTACATTAATTATTAATATTTTTAATAATTTTATCAAGGCCCGTGCAGTCGATTTCCATCAACGGCCATCGAACTGCACTTACAGCGACCTTTTTCAAATTTGATTTGGACATAATTCCAAATCCAACTGTTAGATTTCTAATTTCTTATATTCGTGAGTAAGCCCTTTTCGATACGAACCCAACGGTTCCGGTTTTAGGAGAATCCGACGATCGGATCTCCCGCAATATCCATTCGAAGTCAATGGTCGAAATTCACGAACTGCCGCGGCGCGGCTCGTTCTATTCAGGCCATTATATATATATATATATATATATATATATATATATATATATATATATATCGTCGATTTCCTTTCAAAACGTTTTTTAAAAATCGTTTTAAATTCGTTTTCGAAACGATTTCAACTTCATTTCAAATTCAAATCAAAATTGAATTTTTCCTCATAAATTCGTTTTAAATTCATTTCAAATTGATTTTAATTTGAATCGATTTCAATTCATTTAAATTCAATTCAAAACGATTTCATTTCTATTTCAATATAATTCGAATTTCAATTATATTCGAATTTCAAATCATTTCAATTGATTTCGAATTTCAAATCAATTCAATTTAATTCGAATTTCAATTCACTTCAATTTAATTCGAATTTCAATTCACTTCAATTTAATTCGAATTTCGATTCACTTCAATATTCATTTCAATTTGAATAAAATCGATATAAATATCGTTTATGTCTAAATGGCGTCAATCTAATCAACACGGCTTCAAATATTTCTATTTTTAAATATTCTATTTCAAATATTAATATTCAAATATTTCTTTTTCAAAACTGGAATGAGGCCCAATCAATTACCATATGATGTTAATTATATGGATTTTCTACAACACACGTATATAACAGCAACAATAAATCATCAACCATCATCCAAAGTGCGTTCTACACCGTATAAGCATCAAATATAAATATTTAACGCTTATAACAGTCTGTCAATCAATCGATCGACATACAACTAATTATTGGGATTAGTGTATGTCATATATCATCCCAATACCCGTGTGGGGTTTCAAACAATCAAACACAGCTTTTATTTGTGCAGTTGGGCGATGTGTAAAATTTATCGTCCCAATCAATATCAATCAAATGTGTGTATATAAACGAATCTCCGATTTGTTTATTACTATTTATTTTATATACACGTTAAAAATTCTATTTTCAACTATAAAATATTTTTAACGGTATAGATATTTTATTTCACAACACACATTCGATTTTCACAACAACATACAATCAAACAAACAAGCCGTCCATGGTCTGTGGACGACGGGTGTCGGGTGCTACTAAACACCGTCTGCATCCTAGTATATATTTTAAACTAGAAAATTAAATTAAAGGTGAGAAGTTCTCACATTGGGGTTCCACTCCACCATTCTTTATTTCTGAACGGTTCGGATTTTGTTTTGATCACCATCGGTTCCATCACAATTTATTTCACTCTATTCATAGTAAAAAACATATTTTTAATATGATGTTCATTTTTATATTCTCTACTATATAAAAATCATATTTTTATTATCCTTTCTATAATATAAAAATTATAGTTTTTAACCTTTCTATATTATGAAGATTATATTTTTATTCGCTATCCAAACAAGAAGAAAAGAAATCACCTTTTTATGTATATAAAAATCGAACCTTTATATCGCTACTTTCATAATAAAGGTCATATTTTTAAACCGCTATCATATTATAAAAATCTTATTTTTATAATGCTACTTCATATATAAAAATTATATTTTTATATCGCTATATATATATGTAAAAGATCACATTTTTAATACGCTTTCATGACAACAAAAATCGCCTCTTTATATATTGATATATATAATAAAAATCTGTTCTTTATACAACGATATGTAAAATAAAAATCTGTTCTTTATATGTTACAAATCAAATTTTAATCTTGCTGGAACCATGTTATTTATATTTTTAAAGGCAACACATTTTTTATTTTTAAACAGGGTCATTAACATAAAAATCATTTCTTTACGATGTTAAAAATCCTTTCTTTACGATGTAAAAATTCTTTCTTTACAATGTAAAAATCCTTTCTTTTCGATGTAAAAATCCTTTCTTTTTGATGTAAAAATCCTTTAGGAAATAAGTAAATAAATTAAATTAAAAATAATTAAAAACTTACAGCGCCTACAATTTGAGGGGGGGTGTTTGCTGGTCGTTGCGTAGGCTGCGCGGTGGCTGTGCTCCTCTGGTCGGCGGTCAGAGGTGGGGTAGGGTGAAGCTCCGGTGGCGTTGGGGTTTGTGGAGGGTTTTGGTGCGGTTTCCACGATTTGGGGATTTGGGTTTGTACTTGAAGGAGGAGAGAGGGGGTAGCAGATCGGAGGGGGTCACGGCGGTCGCGCCAGTGGTGCGATGGTGAATCGCGGTTTTCCGCGATGGAGGTTTTCAATTTTTTTTATTTCTCTGTAAATCGATTTTGGGTTTGGGAAATTAGGGGGGTGTTGACCGAAGTGAATGGGGAGATGAGGCCTTGGGACCATTTTATTTTATTTTATTTCAAATTTCAAAAAGTAAGATTTGTATTCGAACTCGAAATCGAACCCACCGACTGTCATCCGTAGCTAATTACCCCCATTCCGAACACAATGGGATATGTATCGTGAGCCAGTTCGGCTGTTACGATCAGTTTCCGTTCAAATTAAAATATAAATTTGTATATTCAATTTTAAACGTACATTTCAATTTACCGGGGCCACATACGAACTCTAAAAATTCACGAAAAATATTTTCTAGCTTTGTATTGACGATACGGTCCTAACAAAACTAATTTCGTCAAATTCCGAGACCGTTTGAAAAATGGTCATTTTCCAGTCGATTAAAATCAACTAAAACTGGTCAAACGCGTTTTCCTTTGCCACGCTCACATATTGATTCGAAAAATTACGAAATTTGAAACCTAGCAATAACTTGACATCACGGATCCAACAAAAGTGGTTTCGTCGAAATCCGAGGTCGTTTGCAAAATGGCTATTTTTAAGAGCCGAAATTCCATAGCGACTATTCTGAAATTTCAACTGGACATATCTTTTTATTCCCGCTATGAAATTTTGATTTTTCGGATTCGTTGGAAAGATATTATCAATTAGATTCTAATATTTTTGGTTTCACTAAAATCCGGTTTATTTTGAATCCGGTACAGTCATTTCGAATTATCGAACTACCGCGCCATTTTCAATTCCTTATATATATATATAAATAAATATTTATATTCTAACGACGATCTATATAAATATATATGTTCTAATTCTATTCAAAATAAATTTCTCGTCGATATTATTTAAACTATTCCATTTTAAATATTCAAAATCGCTAAAATTGCCAAAAATAAAAATTTTAAATTGGCTCGGATTTCCTGGTTATTACATTTGCCCGACAAATAGGTACATGTTTATTGTATTTCTTTGGGTTTGAATGATTTTATGAGCCGCTTGGCTGTTTCTTTTTCTTTCTGGATTGATGAGGGCCATGGGAGGCTATTTGAAATATCCCGAAGTCCCCGGTGCAGGGGAGGTTATGGCGAAATTTTTCGAAAATTTAGGGTGTTAGCCAAATTTTTGAAGAATTTGAAAAGTTCTTAGAAACTTAAAAGTTGAAGAACTTAAGCCATAATGAAAGTTGAGTTGATTAGTAAAACAAATTTTAGCTTCGTTCCTTTTCGGGGACGAAAAGTTTTAAGTGGGGGAGATTGTAATAACCCGGAAATCCGAGCCAATTTAAAATTTTTATTTTGGCAATTTTGATGAATTTTGAATATTTAAAATGAATTATTTTAAATAATAACGACGAGAAATTTATTTTGAATGGAATTAGAACGTATATATTTATTTGAATCGTCATTAGAATATAAATATTTTATTTTAATTATAAAATGAATTGAAAATGGCGCGGTAGTTCGATAATTCGATTTCAAAGTTCAAATGAGTGTACAGGATTCAAAATAAACCGGATTTTGGTGAAACCAAAAATATTAGAATCTAATTGAGAATATCTTTCCAATGAATCCGAAAAATTGAAATTTCATAGCGGGAATCGAAAGCTACGTCCAGTTGAAATTTCAGAATAGTCGCTATTGAATTTTGGCCCTTAAAAATGGAAATTTTGCAAACGACCTCAGTTTTCGACGAAACCACTTTTGTTGGATCTGGGATGTTGAATTATTGCTAGGTTTCAAAATTCGTAATTTGCTGAATCAATATGTGAGCGTGGCAAAGGAAAACGCGTTTGACCAGTTTTAGTTGATTTTAATCAACTGGAAAATGGCCATTTTTCAAACGGTCACGGAATTCGACGAAATTAGTTTTGTTAGGACCGTATCATCGATACGAAGCTAGAAAATATTTTTCGGGAATTTTTAGAGTCCGTATGTGGCCCCGGTAAAATGAAATGTGCGTTTGAATTGAATATTTATATATCTATATTTTTAATTTAGTGGAAACCTTTCGTAACAGCCGAATTGGGTTACGAAACATATTCCATTGTGTTCGAAATGGGGGTATTACACAAGGGACGACAGTCGTTGGGTGCGATTTGGGATTAAAATGAAAAGTCAACCTTTAAGGAGAAAAAATATATATTAAATTATTATATATAATTATTTAACACCCCCACCCCTCCTTTACCTTCCCCACCCCCCCTCGATTATCAGAATGGAAAAAAAGAAGGAAAAAAAAACGAGACCGCGGTTCGATCTCGTCGCCCAACGCACGGCATCGTCGATCGCCACCCCCAGACCGCCCTGTCGCCGTCCACCCACGCCACCGCCTCCCT
This sequence comes from Allium sativum, assembly GCA_030737875.1. Classification (NCBI taxonomy): domain Eukaryota; kingdom Viridiplantae; phylum Streptophyta; class Magnoliopsida; order Asparagales; family Amaryllidaceae; genus Allium; species Allium sativum. The sequence goes on from CM060919.1 coordinate 308,959,262, forward strand.
CTCCACTCGCTCCCCCTTCCTCCATTCACGAAACCAGAACCCTCCCCAAGCCCTAAGACCGAATCGAAGCCCCAGACCCTCCAGATTCCACCTCCGCCTGAATCTGACGCCGTGGGTCACCTCAGGGGAACCGCACCCCTCCCGACCACTGACTCCGGTGCGACACTCCCCCCCGATAAACGCTGTAAGTTTAGTTTATTTTCCTTTTTATTTTGTTTTTTTATTTATCTGAATGTAATTACTGTTAGGATCTTAAAAAAGGAAATAACCTTGAATAAAAAAAATAATACATTTTTTTTAATATAGATTACATGAACTAAAAATTTGATTTTTATATAAATTACATAGTATAAAAATATGAATCTTATTTATAAAAGGATTTGGATTTTGACACTAGAAAGATATCATTTTTAGACAAATAAAAAATTTGTTTTTTATTATATGTAATAGCGAAAGTTATGATATTTATTATACGAAAAGATTTGAGTCTTATAAAAATATAAGATAAGATTTTTAGAAATATAAAGATGAGATTTTTAACACTGTAAAATTAAGATTTTTTAACACTGTAAGAAATATATATATATATATATATTCTTTTCTATATATATAGGGAAGTAAAAATGAAATCTTTATATAGTTGTTGGCGAATAGGAGAAAATATGATTTTTCTATATATATAGAAAGAATAAAAATATGATTTTTATACTATAGAAAGAATAAAAATATGATTTTTAATGTACAGAACATCATATTAAAAATGTGATTTTAATATGAACAGCGTGGAGAAGACTACGTTGGAAGTACGGGCAGATCTAGACTGTTCTGAATTTCAGAAATAAAATGGCGGAGTGGATCCCCAATGAGAAAACTTCTCACTTTAAATCTTGTTTTCTAGTTAATATATATACTAGGATGCAGACGGTGCTTAGCAGCACCCGACACCCGTCGTCCACAAACCATGGACGGCTTGTTTGTTTGGTTGCTGTGTTGTGAAATTTGATTGTGTGATGTGAAATGAAATAAAATATTTTATAGTGGAAAATATTTTATAGTTAAAAATATGATTTTTAACGTGTATATAAAATAAATAGTAATAAACAAATCGGACGATTTGTTTATATACACTGATTTGACTGATATTGATTGGGACGATAAACTTTACACATCGCCCAACTGCACAAGTAAAATGTGTGTTTGTTGATTTGAAACCCCACACAGGTATTGGGATGAGATTTGACGTACACTAATCCCGATTGTTTAGTTGTATGTCAATCGATGGGTTGATAGACTGTGTAAGCGTTAATTATTTATATTTAATGCTTATGCAGTTGTGTGGTGCACTCTGGATGATGGTTGATGATTTATCGTTGTTGTTACCTACATGTGTTGTAGAAAATCCATATAATCGTTATATGGTAATTGATTGGGCCTCATTCCAATTTTGAAAATAAGAAATATAAATTCGTGTGTTGAATAGAAATATATATTCATGTGTTGAATAGAAAAATAAGTATTCATGTGTTGAATAGAAGAAAATTCATGTGTTGAATAGAAATATATATTCATGTGTTGAATAGAAAAATAAAAATTCATGTGTTGAAGAAAATATTCATTTGTTGAATAGAATAACGAAGTTATTGAAATATATATAAAGCCGTGTTGGTTAGATAGGCGCCATTTTGACGTGAACGATATTTATATTGATTTTATTCATTTTTATAATGAATATAGAAAAGGAAGTGATTTCAAAATATAACGTTTTAAAATATTATCATTTGTATATCGATGAGGTGGAATATTCAATTTTGATTGGAAATTGAATAGGAAGTAGAAATCGTTTTGAAAACGAATTTAAAACGATTTATAAAATACGATTTAAAAGGAAATCGACGAAATATATATATTATATATATAATGGCCTGAATAGAATGCGCCACGCCGCGGCAGTTCGCGAATTTTGACCATTTTTATCGAATGGATATTAGGGGAGATCCGACCGTCGGATTCTCCTAAAACCGGAACCGTTAGGTTCGTATCGAAAAGAGCTTTCTAACGAATATTAGAGAATTGAAATCTAACGGTTGGATTTGGAATTATGTCCAAATCAAATTTGGAAAATATCGCTGTAAGTGCAGTTCGATGGCCGTTGATGGAAATCGACTGTATGGGCCTTGATAAAATTATTAAAAATATCAATAAATTGTGTAAAATCATAAGAAATGATTTGTGAAGAATTGGGATGATATTTGAAAAGATAAAAATAGATTTTTATCGAAATGAACTAGTTTTGAACTAGGATTATAATTCTATTTATTTTTAAAATAAATAAAGTGGATTTGAAATGATTTTGAAAATAACCAGAATTTCCAATAATTGAATTGGAATGGATTTGAATCGAAATTATCTTTGGAATATTTCGATGTTGGATTTCGTGATTATACAGATATTGTTATGGAAATTTGAAAGATATATTTATATCGTTATTTCCAATACGATATTTGTTGGTCGTAGAAATTGATATTGAATATAAGCCGATATATTTTCTATTCAGAGCCTTGTATTTAATATCAAATGTGATTTGGGTTTGTCGTGAATGGTGTCATCATTAACACTGTTCTTAAACCCAGTTGAGAAAAAGATTAAATCTTTTTATTTAGATTTAATGAAGTGTACCAATTAAATGGAATTGAATTTGTATTGATTCTTTGGGTTTATCGTGAACGGTGTTTTAAATAACACTTGTTCTTTATCCTGATAATTAATGGAATGTGATTTCGAGTTTATAATGAACCGTGTTTTAAATGACATTGGTTCTTTAACCCAGTTAAAGCTAGGATGTGATTTTCCCAAGTTAAATAATCATGGATATTGATTTTTGGGAAGATTGAAACTAAGTGGAGTTTTAATGAATCTTTAATTAGATTGAAGTGATCGAGAATGGAGTATCACCAGTTTTGCTCCAGGCGAAAGTTAAATCTTTAATTAGATTTGAACGTGAAATGGTAATTGAATTTACCGATAACACCGTGGTGTTAGATATGAAGTATTACCAGTTTTACTTCATGGGATGAATAGGTTGGGATGGGGAAATTAAATAAATGATTACTTCGGTGTGGTTCGATAATCCCGACTGGTTTGAATTGATATTCAAAAGAAGATTAAAGAATAAATTTAAAGAATTTAACTTTGATAAAATTAACGGGAACCTTTCCCAAAGTATAAGAATATTTGAATAAAAGAATATTCCGAATTGGAATGAGGCGTATGTTGTGTTTGTGTAACACTTGTTTATTATAAACGCGAGTTATTCAGAAAACCGGGTTTATCCCATTCTGAATAACTGATTCGACGTGGTGTTGAGGATGAAGATGGTGGTCGAAGACCGGAGGTCTTCACGTCGTTTGGGTTATTACTGATGATCTTGATTAGGCCATACACCCAAGAGGAGGGAATCAGTTAGTGATCGTCCAGACGTACTTAGAGATCGATGGATATGCGGGGTACTAGGTGCCTCCGGTTTCGTTCAGACCCATAACGAACTTGTAAATGGACTGTGTGTCTGACATTGGATTTTATTCTATGTGATTGATTTCTATTAAATATATATCTGTTTGGCGGCGGAGAATTTATTCTCTTGCTTAACTCCCTTCTCTAAGACGTACGAGCTCAGGGGTTATATATTGATGGATATCAAACGCATGGAGTGAATTGCCTGTGTGGCATGCCTAAGTGGCAAGTGATCAAGGCTTCTGTTGAAAAGCAAAGTCTTGTGGGTGATGATCAAAGCACCGCCTGTGTGGCATAGCTTTGTGTAACGTTGATTCGCGAGCCTCACACCCCGGTTGTGAACCAGAAACGGGAGAGGACTGCAGGGAGGGCATGTGTTTCCTTCTAGCTAGAAGTGGCATCAGTGGTTTTACACGCCCTGACGTGTTTGACTTATGTGGTTGGTTCTGTTGCGAGGCGCCTCGGATATATCGGTGACTGTGTGGAGCCGATGGAGTCATTGGACTCATTGACACCCCCAAAGGGTGGGGAAACGCAGTGTTTAGGCATTTTAATCCACATCGGTGGACCGGCCCTGAAGATCGAAGGATCACTCGAGCTATGATCCTGAGACACGGGCTAGAGCGTCTCGAATTCGGTGAGGACTATCTTTTGCCTCAGTTCACAGATGGAAATCCAACTTCCAATACGTGACATGTGCGGTTTTAATTGTAGAGCCTAGTATTGGCGACAAGATATATGGTACCCATGTCGTCTATGAGTAATATTTATTGTTGAAATTGTTTTGACACTATACACTTATAGTAATAATAAAAGATGAAATTTAGCGTATCAAGCATTCTTTGGCTATTATAAGGTAAAACCCTATCCTCCGGCTTGTGTTGCATTGTGTGATGGGACCTGGGTCTTATAATAGCTTCATTGTTCTTTATTTAGCATTGCGCTGTTGTTTTATGCACTGGTATTCTTGGGAGGAAACCCGTTCCGTGTTATACGGCGTGGTCCCTTGATTTACCTAACTTTAAAATAAAGATTAATAACTGTTTTAGTTCTCACACCAGTCACATGACTGGCCTGGAGTTTATTGTTTTAACCTAAACTCTGGGTGCCCTTATTTTGACACGGGCAGCTAGTAGTTTTGGTTTTGCAGATTTATATTCACAGGAACCTGGTTTACAGCTGGAACGATACTCGGAAAGCTCTGTATCCGTGTATTACTTCTAGTTGTGTTTTGTATTATTTTCCGCTGCTGTAATGTATTTAAATCTCTGATATTTCCTGTTTATTCATACTCTGTATATTCTTATATTCTGATGAAATTGTTGTAATAAACAATGAAATATTCTTCTGTTTGCGTTCCGATGTGGCTTGTTCTCAACTCAATCCGTGATTTCCCGTAAGGTGGATTTCGGGTAGTTACACTCATCAAGATCTTTCATCTGTCACCTACTACTTAGTCTGCCCATCCACAAAACAAAGGATGAAAAGCCTAAGGTAATAAGAGGAAATATAAAACTTGAGTCAGACAATGATCTTAATGAGCGATAAAACAACTAACTAACATCATCAATAAAGTATATGAGAATAGATATATCAACTAACTAATCTACCGATATCAATAGAGAAGAAACCCAAACCTGTCTTCCCCACATCTGACACACATCTAACAGTGATAATCTTTACTAACAATCAGAATAGAAAACATAGCAAGCATAGCAACCAGTTATCCAGTATAGACTATCCTAATCAAGATCAACATCCCCCAAGCATAAGCCCCGAAGGCCTAAACCAACATCAGACAAGCACCCAAGAGATGTCTCCTTCGACGTCTAACAATCTACACAAGATTATACAAGCAAAACAAACAAAACCCATGACTCTGGCTATCGCTGCCTATCCTGCTTTGAAACCATTGTTAATCGTATAACTGGCTTAACTTGCCGTCCATCAAGGGATAATGGTAACCCCGGTTCTAACAAAAGTTCATATGCCTTTCCACGATATGTATCTAGACCTTTCAACAATACCCAGGATACTCGACCAGATCCCCTCTAGTAATTTGGGCGTCCCAATTATACCCCTGCTTTTGGTCCCCTAGAACCTACGACAATGATAGTCTCTTAGCCTTCAATATCTCTAGCCATCCAACTTGCTGACCATTCATAAGCTCAAGCGACTTCTCAAGCAACCATTATCCATGAACTCACAACTTTGAGTCATCTTCACATTCGTTACATTACGACGATCAACGAACACTTCACAACACTTCGAACATTCCAACTCGAATTCACTTCGAAGCCACGACCATCATCGAACCAAAAACATAATTCATTTGGTTGATTTTCAATTCATAGCGTTTCACACTTTTTCCATGAGTCACATCCACAGCGTTTCATTTTCGTCCACAGCATTTCCAAAATGCAATGGTTTATCAATCACCTATCCATGCATTTTCACATGTGTAAGCCGGATCCATGTGCAGATCATATTGATCCACGCTAAAGACCCTTGTCGATCCCTCACAAGAAACTTGCCCGATCTATACCAACACGGTTCAAAAAATCGCTGCTGATCCATAAATTTTGGCACGATCGATCTATTAGCAGAAAATTTGCCTGATCCATGTTGGTGCCTTGACCAATCCATAGTTTTTACATGCCCGACCCATCAGCAGGACTTTTTCCCGATCCGTGCTTTTTGAGTTCTCCGATCCATGTAAAAATCCTTTCGATCCATGTCCAGAAATCGTACGATCCATCCCAAAAATACATGTTGATCCACTCAATTTCTCAACGCCCGATCCATGAACTTTAACGTTGCCCGATCCATCAACAAATCTCCTCTATCCATGCAAAAACTCCACTGATCCATCTGATTTCACTGTGCACACCCTTGGTCGATCCATGCTATTTCGTGGCCGATCCATCCAAGTTTCTTGCATGACAAACCACGCACAATCGATCCAAACTTGAAAACAAGTCAACTTCAAATTCGTATGATTTCAGACAACCATCCAACAACAAAATCAAGCAATCATTAACAAACACTAATACTTCAGATAATCATCAATCAAGAATATAAAAATTCACCAAACCATGATAAACGATGAACAAATCAAATGAATGGATCCAACTTGCATAAACATAAAATTAACCCATGAATTTACTGTTATAAGTTGCTAGATTAGATCCTATGGTGATCTGAATTCAAAATATACTTACATTGATTAAATCTAGGTGAAATCAACTTGAAATGATGGAAATAAGATCAAACAATCCATATACTCGATTGAATCCTACCGAGAGGTGCATATCACGCACCAAATCCACCAAGTAGCTTTAAAACGATGATATACAAACCAGACACCGAAGAACAATGAAGAACGGTCTTCGAGTAAATCAATTTGGTGGGATCAACCTTTCTTCGATGTTGATCTTCAATCTTCTAAATTAATGGAGTAGAGAGGTATTTGATTGGAGTAGGGAGAATCTCAAACCTCAACCAAATAGAGAAATGAAGAAACCAAACAATTCTCCTTGCCTCTACCCCCTTATTTATAGCCATCTAACCAGCCCACTAACAGACCATACCAAATCAGCACACTAATTGCTAGTTAGCCTATCCAGAAAATGTGTAGCACTAAAACAGTGATTCCTCTCAAACCGCTAAGCCAAATCTTTAATGTGATTATTCTACGGAATTGGCAACACCATTTCCAGTCCAATAAAATCGATTTCAGCACATGACTCGATCCCAGTCAAAAATTATGCAAAGTACAAAAATGACAGAGGCAAAATGGTCACAAATAAAATTGATAAAGATTATGGACATGTTACCTATCTCCATAAACAACATATCAAAATATGAGAATGATTCAACCTTTAGGGAGTTAAACAGATATATTTTACGATCCTTCAATATGTAAATTGCAGGTCGTTACATTCTTCCCCTCTTAGGAATCTCGCCCCCGAAATGCCGAGCAAACACAAGCAACCAAAATTATTTTGTATTCCTATCATCCGTGAGCAGCTAATTTACTATCCAAACTAGCGACCACAAGCTATGCATCCATAGCCTTAACCTAGCACATGAAATTCTAACAATAATAGTACAAGTTACAATGGTGTAAGGGTGATATGACATTAATGGGTCATGCCAACGAAGAGTTCTGCATAGATCGTCTTCATTCTCTCTTCGATTATGCATGTACAATCATCATCTTCCTCACCCCATTGTACCTTGACTAGCTTATCCATCTTCCTCCCAAATTGTTTTGTGTCATTCCCCACAATGCGAAGCGGCTTATGAGGTTTCAAAACTATGGACTCGACTTCTAGGTCTTTGTACTGATCTGGAGATACCAGCACATTTGAATCATACACACACTTATATAGAAATGACACATGGAAACATTGTGCACACTCGACATCTTCTCAAGTAAATCCAATATATACGCGATCTTTCAAATTTGCTCGACTATCGGAAACGGTCCAACAAACCTTAGGGCTAACTTTCCTTTATTTCCAAAATGAACCACATGCTTCATAGGAGAAATCTTCAAGAAAACCATATCGCCAACGTTGAATTACAAATCCTTATGATGCTCATCGGCGTAATTCTGCTAACGATCTTGGGCTGCCTTCATTCATTGCTGAATGATCTCAATACAATTAGATGTTTCTCTTATCATCCCAGCCCCAAGTATCATCTTATCTCCAGTTTTTGATCAACATGCCGGAGAATTACATTGTCTGACATATAGCACCTCATATGGTGCCATCCCAATGCTCGACTGGTAACTGTTATTGTATGCAAATTCAACTAAATGTAGATGGTCTTCCCACGATCCCCCAAAATCCATTACACAAGCTCTTAGGAGATCTTTCAAAACTCGGTTAGCTCTCCCAGTTTGACCATTAGTATGGGATGATAAGCCATACTCAAACATAACTTGGTACCTAAAGTTTATTGCAAACTTTTCCAAAATCCACTTGTGAACAAAGGATCTCGATCACTCACGATGCTCTTCGGGATCCTTGCACCTTTGGTCAAGTGATACACGATGACCAAAATCCCTTCATTTCTTGCCCTCGTTCTTGGTAATCCATCGAAAAATCGATCGATACTTTCTCCCATTTCCACTTAGGAACTTCCAATGGCTGAAGCAACCCATTCGGCTTCTTCTGTTCAGCTTTCACTAACTGACGGTTCATATACTTGGAAATAAACTTTCCAACATCGCTTTTCATCCCATCCCAGTAGTAAGCCATTTTATGTCCTGATACATCTTATTGCCACCAGGATGAATCGTCAAATTCGAGTAATGACATTCCCTCAGAACCTCATCTCTCAATCTATCGATATAAGGAACAACCAGTCGTCCTTTCTTATGAAGCCAACCATCTCGGTCAACTTCAAATTCCTTATCCTTCGATTCCAACTTCTGGATGATCTCGACATGCTTTACATCACGCTTTTGGCTCTCGCCAATCCATTTGATGAGAGTATGTCTTATCGATAAGCTTGCCGATATTTCAGGCTCTAACTCACACCGAGGCCTGAAATCAAATCCTGCCAAGTACTCGAGGTGCTTCCATTCTGAAAACATAGCTCCTAATATAGCATCTCTTCGACTTAACGCATCTGTAACTGCGTTAACTTTACCAGGAGTGTAGGCAATATCAAAATCGTAAGATGCCAAAAACTCTAACCATCGCTGCCGTCGAACATTCAAATCCTTTTAGGAGAAGAGATACTTCAACGACTTGTGATCCGTAAACAACTCGAATCGAACTCCCAACAGGTAATGTCTCCACATCTTCACAGCAAACACGATCGCCGCTGACTTTAAATCATGAGTCGGATAATTCCTTCCGTGCGTCTTAAGTTATCGACTCGCATATGCCACAACTCTATCTTTTTGCATCAGCACTGCTCCAAGTCCAGTACCGCATGCATCGGCATATACCACCATATCCTCATTCCCACTTAGAATAATCAAAATAGGAGCACTCGTCGGTTTCTCTTTCAGGATTCCAAAAGCTTGATCACACTTCACATCCCATGTGAGCAATTGGTTCTTCTTCCGAAATCATGTTAATGGTGCAGCTATCTTGGAGTAATCCTTGATAAACTGATGATAGTATCCTGCCAACCCAAAGAAACTCCTTACATCCGTTGCATTCTTAGGTTCCCAGTCCTGGATTGCTTCCACCTTAGCAGGATCCACTGCTATTTCGTTTCTAGAAACAACATGGACTAAGAACCTCACTTCCCCCTTCCAAAAGTGACACTACAAAAACTTAGCTCTCAGCAGATGCTTTCGCAAGATTTCCAAAACAACTTGCAAGTGCGTCTTATGCTCTTCTTCATGCCGGGAGTAAACCAGGATATCATATACGAACACAAGCACAAATTTGTTCAACTGATCTCTGAAAACCCTAATAATAAGATCCACGAAATATGTTGGTGCGTTAATCAACCCAAATGACATCACTGGCCACTTAAAGAAATCAGATGGTGTCGCTGTCTTTGGCACACTATCCTTTGCCGCTCTCAACGGGTGAAATATTGTTGCCAAATCCATCTGAGAAAACACCTTGGCCTCATGAAGTTGATCAAACAAGTCGTCTATCCTTGGCAATAGATACTTATTATTCTTGGTCACCTTGTTCAGCTCATGATAATCCACACACGATCTCAAAGATCCATCGGCCTTGGTTACAAACACAAATAGTGTACCGCATTTGGACATGCTTCTCCGAAAGAATCCTTTTCCCAAAAGGTCACGAACCTGCACCTCTAACTCTCGCTGTTCCTTAGGCGCCATCCACCTAAGGAGCATAACGATAGGTCTAGCACCTTCGATCAAATCAATCTTAAACTAAATCTCGCGATGATGCAGGAAACCTTTGACCTCGTCAAAGACATCATCGAGCTCACTACTGATCAACACAGATGACAAGTCTTCCCGTGGAATCACAAGCGAATACAAGAAACTTACGAAGACCCCGTCTTTTGGCTTACATCGAATCACAACCACTCGCCCTTCCACATTCCCGACTATCACCTCAAGCTTCTCGCAATCCACTTTTGCCACATACCTTTTGAGCCAGTACATACCGAAAATGATCCGAAACCCAACGAAGTTCAAAACAAAGCAATCACACACAAAAGAAAAACCATGACTTGGTAACATAAGACCACGACAAAGCATACAAAGGCTAGACGAACCCCTAACTAGATTAATCACAACCAAAGGTCTATCACAAATCTTGGGTTCCGAACCCAAGCAGCACACAAGCTCATTACAAATGATAGAATGTGATGCTCCAATATCAATCAACAATCGAACTGAAACACTTTCAATAGAAAGCGTACCTTGAACAGCAAAACTCTTCCCTTTCTCCTCTGCTGCAGGAGCTTTTGAAGAAGATGGCACAACTTCCAGAGCATATGCCTTCACTATCTGCTTACCCTTAGCTAGTTCTGGACAATCCTTCTTATCATACCCTAGGCTTACCACATTTAAAGCACTTCCTTTCATCTTTCGGGTTCTTGCAATCCTTGGAGAAATGTCCCTTCTGTTGGCAGTTATAGCAAACCACCTCACTTTTCGATTTCTTCTGGCCATCTTTTCTTTTTTACTGTTGTTGCTTCCTCTTCTTGTTATTACCACTTTGCTGCAATTTCGGTTTCTCTTTGGCAGCAAAAACAATAGCTTCTTCTTTGGGAAACAAACTCTCGTGCCTCAAAGCTTTTTCCACAATCTTCTCATATAACCAATTGATTCCTAAGATAATTATACAAGCCTATCACGAACTTCTTGTTCTTCTGATAAGGAGTGTCAATATACGAATGAGCATTCTTGGACAAAGTTTCAAAGTCAAAAACATAATCCAACACTGGTCGACCATTCTATTTCGGCTCCAAAAACTTTTTGAAAAGTATTGACTTCTGAGCAGTTGAAATGAAATTTGTCTCGAACTTGACTCAAAACTAATCCCATGTGATCTCATCTTTAGGAGTCTCTAGAGTGATAGAGTTCCACCAGTCATAGCTCTGTCATGTAGCTTTCTCGAAGCAAGCTTCCTCCTAGTCGCATCCTCAATACCCAAGTCTCCGAATATCTGAATGCAAGTGTCTAGCCACCCTTGAATCTCTATAGTCGGTTCTGTCACTTTGAAAAATTTCCCACCAAGAGAAGTGAAGTCTTTACATAGCCTTGTGAAGTGCACAATCCTTGGTACCTACACTTGAACCAAAACATCGAACGTGGGTGCTCCTGGAGCGGGTACCCTCCTCATGATCGCTGCCATCATATCCTCTAACATAGCCGAGTAATCTGGTATACCGCCATCATCCTCTCCAGGAACAGTCTCCTCCCTAGCAGTGTGTCTCTATGATCGACGACTCATTCTAAATCTGAAAAATAGAATGATTAGTCCACACCTGAGAAAACTGCAATGGAGTTCGAATGCTATTATACTATACACTAATATATAGTATACAACCATCAGAAATCTACAAATACGTCTCTCATTCATTATTACGTCTTTGAACTTTAGCAGAAATCGATTAACCAGAGCTCTGATACCAAATGTGACGACCGCCACAACTCTTGCACTTAACAAGAGGAATACTGTGCTAAAAGGCGTGCCAGGCAACCACGGACAATCATCAGGGTAGAATAACACAAGAGGAATCTGTCGTATAACTCGCAGCGCAGAGATAAAATATAATAGAACATATCAACATGTAAAAACCCGGAAATCCGAGCCAATTTAAATTTTTTATTTTGGCAATTTTACAGAATTTTGAATATTTAAAATGAATTATTTTAAATAATATCGACGAAAAATTTATTTTCGACGAAGTTAAAACGAATAAATTTATTTAATTATATAACGAGCCTGAAATGGCGCTGTAGTTCGAAAATTCGATTTTGAATTTCAAATGAATATACAGGATTCAATATAAATCAGAATTGAACGAAACAAGAAATATTTGAATCTGTTTGATCATATCTTTCTAAGGAAGTTAAGAAACTGAGATTTCACTTTATAGAGTGTAAGATATGTCCAGTTTAAAATTCAGAAAAGTCGCTATGGAATTTATATATATTTTAATATATATAAAGGCCTTGAAAATAGAAATTTTGCAAATGACCTTCGTTTTCGACGAAACCACTTTTGTTGGATCTGGATGTCAAATTATTGCTAGGTTTCAAAATTCATAATTTTCTGAATCAATATGTGAGTGTGGCACAGTTAAACGCGTTTGACCAGTTTCAGTCAATTTCGATCGACCAGAAAATGGCCATTTTTCAAACGGCCTCAGAATTTGATGAAATTAGTTTTGTTAGGACCGTATCGTCAATACGAAGCTAGAAATAATTTTTCTGGAATTTTTGGGGTCCGTATGTGACCCCGGTAAATAGAAATGTGTGTTTAAATTGAATATATAGTGATTTATATTTTAATTTGAAGAAAACCTGATCAAAACATTAGAATTGGCTTACGAAACATATCCCATTGTGTCCAGAGGGGGGTTATTTAGCTAGGGGCGACAGTCGTTGGAGTTTGTTTAGCGTTAGAGGCGTTAAATTCCATAATGAAATAAAATAGAATAAAATATTATTATAAAATAATATAACCCCCCCCCCCCGTTTTAAACCCTAGTTCCCAAATTCAGAACAACCGTCGTCTTCAAAACGAAAGGCCGACTTTGCTCGATTCTTCATCCTCAAATCGCTCTCCAATTTCCTAGAATTAAATTAAGAAATCAAAGAGATTTTCGTTGGCTTTCAATCCATACGGGTTTCGTCAGTTATGGTTGCGAGATTTGGAGGAAATTGCTGCTCAAAGGCAGCGACTTCGCACTCAAATCTCGGCGTCTGTGGTTGATCGAACTGGCGGCGCTCAGGGGTGTTGGTGGCGGGCGCGGAGGCGCCTCAGGTGGCGAACTCTGATCGTCAGCACGGCGGCTCTGGAGGCGGAAAGTTGATGACCTAGCAATCGAAGATGGGTTTTCTGCTTCAGACCAGGGACGACGGGAAAGAAAGGTTTAACAATTTAACTACTTTCGATTTTTATTTACTTTAACAGTTTTTTTAAAATCAGTTTTTTTTAGGTATATAATTACATAAATAAAATCATTGTTTAAAATATATATAAATAGAAATTATTTTAAAATATATATATATATAAAGAAATTGTTTTAAAATATATCGCATTTGTTTTGAAAAATATATCGCATTTGTTTTGAAAACATATACCGCATTAGGTTGGAAAATATACTTTGTTTTAAAAGAAAAACATACTTTGTTTAAAAAGAAAATATACCTTTTTTAAAAGAAAAACATACTTTGATTAAAAAGAAAATATACTTTGTTTAAAAAGAAAAATATACTTTGTTTTAAAAGAAAAACGTACTTTGATTAAAAAGAAAATTATACTTTGTTTAAAAAGGAAGAATATACTTTGGTTAGAAAAGAAAAATATAAATAGACGACATTTTTAACTATAAAAAGATGTGATTTCTAATGGCGGAAAGTTTTGATTTTTTTTAAAAACAAGAAATGTTTGATTTTTATATACGAATTAGCAACTTAAAAATATGATTTTTATTTATATAGTAGCAGTATAAAAAAAATGTGATTTTTAAAAATCAACTGCGTGAAACAGATGACGATGGATCTGACTGAAATCAAATCGGAATCCAAACCGTTCAGAAATATAGAATGGCGGAGTGGAACCCCAAGGTGAGAACTCCTCACGTTTAATTTATTTCTAGTTAAAATATATACTAGGATGCAGACGGTGTTTAATAGCACCCGACACCCGTCGTCCACAGACCATGGACGGCTTGTTTGTTTGTTTGATTTTGATGTGTAGTTGATTGTGTGATGTGGAATGGAATAAAATATTTATATAGTTAAAAATATTTTATAGTTAAAAATAGAATTTTTAACGTGTATATAAAAGGAAATGAATAAATATAAAAAAATCGGATGATTTGTTTATATACACACATTTGGCTGATATTGATTGGGCGATAAATTTTACACATCGCCCAACTGCACAAATAAAATCTGTGTTTGATTGTTTGAAACCCCACACGAGTATTGGGATGATATATGACATACACTAATCCCAATAATTAGCTGTATGTCGATCGATTGATTGACATACTGTTATAAGCGTTGAATATTTATATTTGATGCTTATACAGTGTAGAACGCACTTTGGATGATGGTTGATTGTTTATCGTCATTGTTGTTTATATGAATTGGATGAAATCCATATAACTGAAACTATATGGTAATTGACTGTGTCTGATTCCAGTTCAAAATTATCGAATAATTTAAAATAATATTCAATGAAAATTGAATTGGGAAGCCGTGTTATGTAGTTAAACGCCATTTCAACGCGAACGTGAATTTTGTCGATTTTACAATGAATATCGAGAAGTGATTTCAAAATCGAATATTTTGAAATGAATTCGAATTAAATCGAATATTTTGAAATGAAATTGAAATTGAAATGAAAAAGAAATGAATTCGAATTGAAATTGAATAGAAATGAATTCGAATGAAATTGAATAGAAAAGAATTCGAATTGAAATTGATAAGAAATGAATTCGAATGAAATTAAATAGAAAATGAATTTGAATTAAATTGAATAGAAATGAATTCGAATTGAAATTGAATATAAAATGAATTCGAATTGAATTGAATAGAAAATGAATTCGAATTGAAATGAATTTGAAATTTGAATTGAACCGAAATGAAATTAAAACGAATTTATATTGAAAAATTCAATCTTGATTTGAATTTGAAAAGGGAGTTGAAATCATTTTGAAAACGAATTTAAAACGATTTATAAAATACGTTTTAAAAGGAAATCGACGAAATATATATAATATAATATATTATATATATATAAATATAATGGCCTGAATAGAACGCGGCAGTTCGCGAATTTCGACCATTAACTTCGAATGGATATTACGGGAGATTCGACCATCGGATCCTCCTAAAACCGGAACCGTTGGGTTCGTATCGAAAATAGCTTTCTAACGAATATTAGAAATTAGAAATCTAACGGTTGGATTTGGAATTATGCCAAATCAAATTTGGAAAAGGTCGTTGTAAGTGCAGTTCAATGGTCGTTGATGGAAATCGACTGTACGGGCCTTGATAAAATTATTAAAAATAGTAATAATTTGTGTAAAATCATAAGAAATGATTTGGGAAGAATTGGGATGAAAAACACCATATTTGAAAAGATAAAAATAGATTTTTATCGAAATGAACTAGTTTTGAACTAGAATAGTAATTTATTTATTTTTAAAATAAATAAATTGGATTTGAAATGGTTTTGAAAATAACCAGAATTTCCAATAATTGAATTTGAAAGGATTTGAATCGAAATTGTCTTTGGAATATTTCGATGTTGGATTTCGTGATGATACAGATATTGTTATGGGAATTTGAAAGATATATTTATATCGTTATTTCTAATACGATATTTGTTGGTCGTAGAATTTGATATTGAATATAAGCCGATATATTTTCTATTCAGAGCCTTGTATTTAATATCAAATGTGATTAGGGTTTGTTGTGAATGGTGTCTTCATTAACACTGTTCTTAAGCTCAGTTGAGAAAAAGATTAAATCTTTTTATTTGGATTTAATGAAGTGTATCAATTAAATGGTATTTAATTGGAATTGAATTTGAATTGATTTTTGGGTTTATCGTGAATGGTGTTTTAAATAACACTTGTTCTTTAACCCGATGATTAACGGAATATGATTTTGGGTTCTCGTGAACGGTATCTTCAATAATACTGTTCTTAGACCCAAAGGAGTTAAGAAAATCAGAAACTAACAGGAGATTAGTTAAGTTGAATGGTTTCTGGGGTATTGATCTGATGTTGGTTTCGGCCTTCGAGGTTAATACTTAGGGAATTGCTCACTTGCTAATTTACGGTTGGGGACTGATTGAAAGATGATGTGATTTTGGGGTTTATCGTGAACCGTGTTTTAAATGACACTGATTCTTTAACCCAGTTAAAAATTAAAACTAAGTGGAGTTTTAATGAATCTTTAATTAGATTGAAAAGATCGAGAATGGAGTATCACCAGTATTACTCTAGGCGGTAGTTAAATCTTTAATTAGATTTGAACGTGAAATGGTAATTGAATTTACCGATAACACTGTGGTGTTAGATATGAAGAATGACCAGTTTTACTTCATGGGATAAATAGGTTGGGATTGGGAAATTAAAACAAATGATTACTTCGGTAAGGTTCGCTAATCCCGACTAGTTTGAAGTGATATTCAAAGGAAGATTAAAGAATAAATTTAAAAGAATTTATCTTTGATAAAATTAATGGGAACCTTTCCCTAAGAATGTGAAATTTAGAAACTAACTGTAGGTTAGCAAAGAAGATGGGTGGTTTCCTGGGTATTGATCTGATGTTGGTTTCGGCCTTCGGGGTTAATGTTTGGGGAATTATTCTCTTGCTAATTTACGGTTAGTGACGGATGAATTGGAATGAGGCGATGGATGTGTTTGTGTAACACTTGTTTATTATATACGCGAGTTATTCAGAAAGACCGGGTTTACCCCATTCTGAATAACTGATTCGACGATAAATCGAAGATGAAGACGGTGGTTGAAGACCGAAGGTGTTCACGTCGTTTGGGTGATTACTGATGATCTTGATTGGGCCGTACACCCAAGAGGAGGGAATCAGTTGGTGGTCGTCCAAACGTACTTGGAGATCGATGGATATGCGAGGTACAAGGTGCCTCCGGTTTCGTTCAGACCCAGAACGGACTTGTAAATGGACTGTGTGTCTGACATTGGATTTAATTCTGTGTGATTGATTTCTATTAAATATATATCTGTTTGGCGGCGGAGAATTTATTCTCTTGCTTAATGCCCTTCTCTGAGATGTACAAGCTTAGAGGTTATATATTGGTGGATATCAATCGCATGGAGTGAATTGCCTGTGTGGCATGCCTAAGTGGCAAATGATCAAGGCTTCTGTTGAAAAGCAGAGTCTTGTGGTTGATGATCAAAGCACCGCCTGTGTGGCATAGCTTTGTGTAGCGTTGATTCACGAGCCTCACACCCCGGTGTGAACCAGAAACGGGAGAGGACGGCATGGAGAGAATGCGTTTCCTTCTAGCTAGAAGTGGCGTCAGTGGTTTTACACGCCCTGACGAGTTTGACTTATGTGGTTGTTGCTGTTGCGAGGCGCCTCGGTTATATCAGTTTCGGCCGATGCATTCTGGTCGGCAGACGGACCAGACTTACGCCCCATAGGGCGGGGAAACGCATGTTCAGGGTTTAAGTTTAATCCACATCGGTGGACTGGCCCTGCACGTTGCCTAGTTACAGTTGCGGCTGAGTCCTGAGGAGCAGGCTAGAGCGTCTCAAAATGGTTAGGATTGCGCCTTGCCTTGGTTCACCGATGGAAATCCAACTTCCAATACGTGACTTTACGGTTTTATTTGTAGAGCCTAGTATGGCGACATGATATATGGTACCCATGCCGCCTTCGGGGTTAATACTTAGGGAATCGTTCTCTTACTAATTTACGGTTGGAGTCTGATTAAGAATCAAAAGATAAAATTTCGCGTATCAAGCATTCTTTGGCTGTTATAAGGTAAAACCCTATCCTCCGGCTTGCGTTGCATTGTGTGATGGGACCTGGGTCTTATAACAGCTTCATTTTTCTTTATTTAGCATTGCGCTGTTTGTTTCATGCACTGGTATTCTTGGGAGGAAACCCGTTCCGTGTTATACGGCATGGTCCCTTGATTTACCTAACTTTAAAATAAAGATTAATAACTGTTTTAGTTCTCACACCAGTCACATGACTGACCTGGAGTTTATTGTTTTTACCTAAACTCTGGATGCCCCTATTTTCCGCACGGGCAGCTAGTAGTTTTGGGTTTTGCAGATTTATATTCGCAGGATCCTGATTTACAGCTAGAACGATACTCGGAAAGCTCTGTATCCGTGTATTACTTCTAGTTGTGTTTTGTATTATTTTTCGCTGCTATGTAATGTATTGTAATCTCTGATATTTTTCTATTGTGTAATATTTATTTATACTCTGTATATTCTTGTATTCTGATGGGATTGTTGTAATAAGCAATGAAATGTTCTTCTATTTGCGTTCTTTGGTGTGTTGTTCTCAAAGTATCCGGGCTTTCCTTACCGGGGAAGTTACGGGTTCTTACAGTGGTATCAGAGCTTTGGTTTACAGAGCTCGGAGAACAAGACACATTAGAACCATATGAAAGAATTCATCAGAGATTGGATTAGTAATATCCAATGAGAATGACTCGTTAGAGATGGGATCGGTAGTATCCTAGAACGGATGTGAAGAGTATATTTTTAAAATGAAAACAAATTTTGTTTTGAAAATTTAAACTTTATTCAACGTATTTTAATATTTATTTGTATTGAATTTGGACAGTCCAATATATAAAGATTTTGCATATACGTCTGATCCGCGTGTATTCGAAGTTTTAGTATACTGGATAGATATAGAATCACACTCTAGTCGCCCGGAGATGGCTCTGATGATCGCTATAGTACGTACATCATCATAATTTATATTCGAGTATTGAAAGTGGGATTTCTATATGATTCCAATTGACTGGTGTGAGAACCAAAAACTAGATAGGGCTTATTGTTGTGATTTGGCATCAAAATCTAATTTTTTGGGCTATGTATCAAAATTACGAATTTGGAACGTTAATTCACTAATTGATTGCTGATTGTGTTGTTTGATTATTGTTCGTTTAATTAAAAGTGGAACCATTTAGCCAAATTGAACCAAATAGTGGATTGTATTGAAAATTTGTCGCATTTGCATGCATATACATGTACTTACATTGAACAGGTCATAGCAAGGAGGCTAAAGCAAAAGAATAAAATTGTTTGCCCGACAAATAGGTACATGTTTACCATAATTTACTGTTTTGTTTGGGTGATGATGATTTTATGAGCCGATTGGCTAGCCGCTTGGCCTTTTCCTTTTCTTTTGGATTGAAGAAGGCCATGGGAGGCTATATGAAATATCCCGAAGTCCCCGGTGCAGGGGAGGTTATGGCGATTTTTTTTGGAAATTTAGGGTGTTAGCCAAATTTTTTGAAAAATTTGAAAAGTTCTTAGAAACTGAAAAGTTGAAGAACTTAAGCCGTAATGAAAAGAAAGAAAGTTGAGTTGATTTGTGAAACAACTTTCGGCTTCGTTCCTTTTCGAGGATGAAAAGTTTTAAGTGGGGGAGATTGTAACAACCCGGAAATCCGAGTCAATTTAAAATTTTTATTTTGGCAACTTTACCGAATTTTGAATATTTAAAATGAATTATTTTAAATAATATCGACGAAAAATTTATTTTCGACGAAGTTAAAACGAATAAATTTATTTTAATTATATAATGAGCCTGAAATGGCGCTGCAGTTCGAAAATTCAATTTCGAATTTCAAATGAATATACAGGATTCAATATAAATCAGAATTGAACGAAACAAGAAATATTTGAATCTGTTTGATCATATCTTTTTAACGAAGTTAAGAAACTGAGATTTCACCTTATAGAGTGTAAGATATGTCCAGTTTAAATTTCAGAAAAGTCGCTGTGGAATTTAATATATTTTAATATATATAAAGGCCTTGAAAATAGAAATTTTGCAAACGACCTTCGTTTTCGATGAAACCACTTTTGTTGGATCCGGGATGTCAAATTATTGCTAGGTTTCAAAATTCATAATTTTCTGAATCAATATGTGAGCGTGGCACAGTTAAACGCGTTTGACCAGTTTTAGTCAATTTCGATCGACCAGAAAATGGCCATTTTTCAAACGGCCTCAGAATTTGACGAAATTAGTTTTGTTAGGACCGTATCGTCAATACGAAGCTAGAAATAATTTTTCTGGAATTTTTGGGGTCCGTATGTGACCCTGGTAAATTGAAATGTGTGTTTAAATTGAATATATAGTGATTTATATTTTAATTTGAAGAAAAACTGATCAAAACATTAGAATTGGCTTATGAAACATATCCCATTGTGTCCAGAGGGGGGGTTATTTAGCTAGGGGCGACAGTTGTTGGAGTTTGTTTGGCGTTAGAGGTGTTAAATTCTATAATGAAATAAAATAGAATAAAATATTATTATAAAATAATTTTGCTCAAGAATATTATTATAAAATAATATAAACCCCCCATTTTTAAACCGTAGTTCCCAAATTCAGAACAGCCGCCGTCTTCAAAACGAAAGGCCGACTTTGCTCGATTCTTCATCCTCAAATCGCTCTCCAATTTCCCAGATTAAATTAAGAAATCAAAACTAAATCAAAGAGATTTTTGTTGGCTTTCAATCCATACGGGTTTCGTCAGTTATGGTTGCGAGATTTGGAGGAAATCACTGCTCAAAGGCAGCGAGTTCGCGCTCAAATCCCGGCGTCTGTGGTTGATCGAACTGGCGGCGCTCAGGGGTGTTGGTGGCGGGCGCGGAGGCGCCTCAGGTGGCGAACTCCGATCGTCAGCACGGTGGCTCTGGAGGCGGAAAGTTGATGACCTAGCAATCGAAGATGGGTTTTCTGCTTCAGACCAGGGACGACGGGAAAGAAAGGTTTAACAATTTAATTACTTTCATTTTTTATTTATTTTAACAGTTTTTTTAAAATTAGTTTTTTTTAGGTATATAATTGCATAAATAAAATCATTGTTTAAAATATATATAAATAGAAATTATTTTTAAAAATATATATAAAGAAATTGTTTTAAAATATATCGCATTTGTTTTGAAAAATATATCGCATTTGTTTTGAAAACATATACCGCATTTGTAACGACCCGAATTTCGCCTGACCCCAATCAATCGCAAGATCGATTTGAGACCGTTCAAAACCCGCGTACGTTAACTTTGGGCATACAACACATCAGAACAACAACACAGACTTTTATAACATCAATAATAAATGTTACATCGGAGTACAGAATGTATCAGAGTACATCAACAAATAATACAGCGGAAGATACGTTTACAATAAATTAAATACATTGCAGCGGAACTAATTTCTGCGGAAGGCCATCAATATTCTGACCCCAGCTTCATACTTCAAATTCAGAATCATGCTTAACTATATCTGCAAAAAGCTACTCGACTGCCCGTGTGAAAAGAGGGCACCCGAGTTTGCAAAGTGAAACAAACTATAGGCCAGTCGTGGGACTGGTGTGAGAATTCTTAACTTAACCTATCTAATAAGTAGGCTAATCACAGGACCACGCCGCTACCGCAGAATGGGTTTACTCCATTTGATTGCCAGTGCATAAATAAAGTAAATCGTCAAATAACGCAATGCTTTTTTTTTAGGAAAATGAAACCATTATAAGACCCAGGTCCCATCACACAATGCAACGCACACCAGAGGATAGGGTTTTACCTTATAATGGTCAAAAGATGTTAAATACGTAAAAACGATATTATTATTAGTGTATATATATATATTTAAAACATTTCAATATAAATGTATTAATCTTAGACGGCATAGGTACCATATACTATGTCGCCGTATATAAGTTTACAATCAAGACTGTAATGTCGTATTGGAAATTGGTTTTCTGTCATGAAATCGAGGCTAGGGATCGTCCTCTTCCGATTCGAGACACTCTAGCAAATGCCTCAGGATCCTCCACAGTGAACCCTTGGATGCGGTAGGGCCGGTCCCTACCTAACGGTAGTGGATTAGTTATGCCTGAACACACGTTTCCCGGTCCCTTTGGACCTATAATATGACCACTTCCGGCCTATAAAACCCGAGGTACCTCAATCCATAATCCACATAAGTAAAATGCTGGGTCGTGTTAAAGCCCAAACACCACTCCTAGCTAGAAAGAAACGTGTGCACTCCCTACGGTCCATATCCCGTTTTTGATTCATACCGAGGTGCGAGGCTCGCGAAGTCACGATATACACAAAGCTATGCCTAAGGAGACCGTGCTTTGATCATCAACCACAAGGCCTGCTTTTCAACAAAGCCTTGATCATTTGCATCTTAGCATGTCACATTGTCAGACCCTACCATATTATTGATCATCTACCAATATACATATAACCACTAAGCTCATACGTCTTAGAGAAGGGTGATAAGTAAAGAATAAATTCTTCACCACCAAACAGAAATATATAATCAGTAGCGTTCAACAAATACAGCAGGAAGTAATACAATGTCAAACACACAATCCATTTACAAGTCCGCTCTGGGTCTGAGCGAAACAACGTGTCCGTCGATCTCCAAATGCGTTTGGACGACCATCACCAAATACCTTGCCTTGGAAGGCCAATCCCAATTCAAGATACCAGTCATCATCATCCCAACGATGTGAAAACCTTCGGTCTTCAATCACCGTCTTCATCTTCGACTCTTGATCGTCGTGATGATTATTCAGAATGGGTTAAACCCGGTCTTTCTGAATAACTCGCGTATTTTGGGATTAAAAAGCAAATATTGGAAAATCACACATTACGCCACATTCCAACTCCGAGTATTCTTTTAATAAGGTATTCAATTTAAAAGATTCTCATTAATTTTATCCAAGATAAACACTGAAAATAAAATCTATAAATCAATTTCCGAAATATGGAATTTCACAGAAATCAAATCAATACATAATCGATATAAATTTCTGTATCGGACTAATAATATAAATGGAATAATGGTAAAGCCTCTTAAATTCCATATATAATATCGGTCTTCTTTTACAGAAGTCCATTTCGATTATTACCAATCGAATTTCCACTTAATTCCTATTTAATATATTAAATTGGAAAAACTTGATTTTTAGAAAATGCCTTTTTAAATCTATAAAATAGATTCATAAGTTCCAAATAATAATTTCAATGTAAATTGAATTAAAGGACAAATGTCGTTTAAAACATCGTCCACGATAAATCCACTTCACATCTCAATTTATTTAAAATTACGAATTCTAGAAATCTTAATAAAAGATCTCCCTTTAAATATCAATTAAAAACATTGAAAATATTCTTTATATAAAAGACTCTAAATGAGAGTATTCTTTATATTACAGATTTTTATCTTTTACAAATATTCTTTGTTTTAACATATACTTGATTAACAATATATATTTTGAAAAAATATATATACACTTTATATAAAAAGGATTTCTAATGTAAAAATATTCTCATTTAAAAGAATACCTGAATCGAGATGCGACTCAAACATGTACCATATGTGACGAGAAAGAATTTCGCTCGGTCCGAACCAGTCGCTAAACCGACCCAGACCGTTCGAAACGCCCTATCGTTTGAGAACACAACAAATCAGAACGCAGACGGAAGAACATTTCATTGTATATTACAACAATGCATCAGATTACAAGAATATACAGAGTATAAACAAATAAATATTACACAGAAATATCAGAGATTTAAATTACATTTAAATACAGCGCCGCGGAAAATAATACAATACACAACTAGAAGTAGATATACGGATACAAAGCTTTCCGGATATCGTTCCAGCTGTAAACCAGGATCCTGTGAATATAAATCTGCAAAACCGAAACTACTAGCTGCCCGTGTCAAAATAAGGGCACCCAGAGTTTAGGTTAAAACAATAAACTCCAGGTCAGTCATGGGACTGGTGTGAGAACTAAAACAGTTAATCTTTATTTTTAAAGTTAGGTAAATCAAGGGACCACGCCGTATAACACGGAACAGGTTTCCTCCCAAGAATACCAGTGCATAAAACAAACAGTGCAATGCTAAATAAAGAAAAATGAAGCTATTATAAGACCCAGTTCCCATCACACAATGCAACGCAAGCCGGAGGATAGGGTTTTTACCTTATAATAGCCAAGAATGCTTGATACGTTTAAAAGAAATCATTTGATACTATTATAGGTGCATAGTGTATAAAACAACTTCAAATCATAAGTATCAATCATAGGCGGCATGAATGCCCCATACCACTATGTCGCCATATATAGGTTATACAATCAAAATCGCAAAGTCACGTATTTGGAAATTGGGTTTCCATCTATGAACCGAGGCAAAAGATAGTCCTCAACCGATTCGAGACGCTCTAGCCCATGTCTCAGGATCAGAGCTCGAGTGACCCTTGGATCGTCAGGGCCGGTCCACCGATGTGGATTAAAATTCCTAAACACTGCGTTTCCCCGCCCTTTGGGGCGTCAATGAGCCAAAGAATGACTCCATCGGACCCGGATCGTCCGATCTAACCGAGGCGCCTCGCAACAGCAACAACCACACAGGTGAAAAGTATATAAATGTCAGGGCTGGTAGGTCACTGACACCACCCTAGCTAGAAGGAAACGCATGCCCTCCCTGAGGTCCTCTCCCGTTTTTGGTTCACAACCGGGGTGCAAAACTCGTGAAGCAAACGTTACACAAAGCTACGCCACAAAGGCCGTGCTTCGATCATCAACCACAAGACTTTTCTTTTCAACAGAAGCCTCGATCAATTGCCACTTAGGCATGCCACACAGGCAATTCACTCCATGCGTTTGATATCCATCAATATATAACCCCTGAGCTCGTACGTCTCAGAGAAGGGCGTTAAGCAAGAGAATAAATTCTCTGCCGCCAAACAGATATATATTTAATAGAGATCAATCACACGGACAAAAATCCAGTGTCAGACACACAGTCCATTTACAAGTCCGTTCCGGGTCTGAACGAAACCGGAGGCACCTAGTACCCCGCATATCCATCGATCTCCAAATACGTCTGGACGATCACCAACTGTTTCCATCTTCTTGGGTGTACAGCCCAATCAAGATCATCAGTAATCACCCAAACGACGTGAAGCCTCCGGTCTTCGACCACCGTCTTAATCTTCGACTTATCGTCGTATCAGTTATTCAGAATGGGATAAACCCGGTCTTTCCGAATAACTCGCGTATATATATTATAAAAGTGTTACACAAACACAACATACGCCTCATTCCAATTCATCAGTCACTAACCGTAAATTAATCAAGAGAATAATTCCCCAAATATTAACCCCGAAGGTCGAAACCAACATCAGATCAATATCCAGAAAACCATTCTTCTTGGCTAACCGACAGGTAGTTTCTAAATTTCACATTCATAGGGAGAGGTTCCCATTAATTTTATCCAAGATAAATCATTAAAATTTATTCTTTAATCTATCCTTTTGAATTTCGATTCAACTAGTCGGGATTAACGAAACTTACCGAAGTAATCATTTGTTTTAATTTCCCAATCCCAACCTATTTATCCCATGAAGTAAAACTGGTAATACTTCATATCTAACACCACAGTGTTATCAGTAAATTCAATTACCATTTCACGTTCAAATCTAATTAAAGATTTAACTATCGCCTGGAGCAAAACTGGTGATACTCCATTCTCGATTATTTCAATCTAATTAAAGATTCATTAAAACTCCACTTAGTTTTAATCTTTAATGGGGTTAAAGAATCAGTGTCATTTAAAAACACTGTTCACGATAAACCCCAAGATCACATTCCATTAATTATTGGGTTAAAGAACAAGTGTTATTTAAAACACTGCTCACGATAAACCCAAAAATTAATTCGAACTCAATTCCAATTAAATATTATTTAATTGGTACACTTCATTAAATCTAAATAAAAAGATTTAATCTTTTCTCAACTGGGTTCAAGAACAGTGTTAATGAAGACACCATTCACGACAAACCCAAAATCAAATTTGATATTCAATACAAGGCTCTGAATAGAAAATATATCGGCTTATATTCAATATCAAAATCTACGATTAACAAATGTCGTATTGGAAATAACGATATAAATATATATCTTTCAAATTTCCATAACAACACCTGTATAATCACGAATTCAAACATCGAAATATTCCGAAGACAATTTCGATTCAAATCCACTCCAATGTAATCATTGGAAATTCTGGTTATTTTTAAAACCCTTTTCAAATTCAATTTATTTATTTAAAAATAAATAGAATTATAATTCTAGTTCAAAACTAGTTCATTTCGATAAAAATCTATTTTTATCTCTTCAAATATGGAGTTTTTCATCCCAATTCTTTCTAAATCATTTCTTATGATTTTACACAAATTATTACTATTTTTAATAATTTTATCAAGGCCCGTACAGTCGATTTCCACCAATGGCCATCGAACTGCACTTACAGCGACCTTTTTCAAATTTGATTTGGACGTATCTCCAAATCCAACCGTTAGATTTCAAATTTCTAATATTCATTAGAAAGCTCTTTTCGATACGAACCCAACGGTTCCGGTTTTAGGAGAATCCGACGGTCGGATCTCCCGCAATATCCGTTCGAAGTCAATGGTCGAAATTCGCGAACTGTCGCGGCGCGGCGCGTTCTATTCAGGCCATTATATTATATATATATTATATATATAATATATACTTCGTCGATTTCAATTCAAAACGTGTTTTATAAATCGTTTTTAAATTCATTTTCAAAACGGTTTCAACTTCATATTCAATTTCAATTCGAATTCATTTCTATTTAATTTCAATTCGAATTCATTTCTATTTTATTTCAATTCGAATTCATTTCTATTTAATTTCAATTCGAATTCATTTCTTTTTTATTTCAATTCGAATTCATTTCTATTTAATTTCAATTCGAATTCATTTCTTTTCAAAATTTCAGATTTTGAAATCACTTTCGATATTCATTATAAAATGAATAAAATCGATATAAATATCGTTCACGTCAAAATGGCGTCAATCTAATCAATACGGCTTCATATATTTCGATTTTCAAATATTCTATTTCAAATATTTCTTTTTCAAATATTTCTATTTTAAATCTGGAATGAGGCCCAATCAATTACCATATAATGTTAATTATATGGATTTTCTACAACACATGTATATATCAACAACGATGAATAATCAACCATCATCCAAAGTGCATTCTACACTGTATACGCATCAAATATAAATATTCAACGCTTATAACAACCTGTCAATCCATCGATCGGCATACAACTAAACAATCGGGATTAGTGTACGTCAAATATCATCCCAATACCCGTGTGGGGTTTCAAGCAATCAAACACAGATTTTTATTTGTGCAGTTGGGTGATGTGTAAAATTTATCGTCCCAATCAATGTCCTTCAAATAGGTGTACATAAACAAACCGTCCGGTTTGTAGATGAATATTTATTTATTCACATTCACGTTAAAAATTATATTTTTAACGATCAAACTATTTTATTCAACCTATGAATATTCTATTCGGTTCATTTATTAAATAAAATGTTATCTTTATTTTTCTAACTTATTTTTAGAAAATTTCGGCGGCATAACGACACGATACTAGAAACGGGACAAGGCCTAGCCTTATCCCCGGTCTAGTGAAGGCCCACGCCATTCACACATCAATCAAATCAATTTCATTTCACCAAACAATTCAATTCAATCAAATAATCTAACTAATTTATGCAATCAAACAAACAAGTCCATGGTCTGTGGACGATTGTGTCGGGTGCTACTAAGCACCGTCAGCATCCTAGTATATATATAACTAGAAAAAGAAATTGAAGAGTGAGAAGTTCTCACCGATAGCTATCCTAATCTCCACGACACTTCTAATGCAGGAAATCTTCACTGTTCTCGTCTCTTATCACTTTCTTCGCCCGTAGCCACTACATATATAAAAATCGAATTTTTACTTCGCTATTCAATATATAAAAATCATATTTTTACTTCGATGTTCAATATATAAAAATCACATTTTTACTTCAATGCTCAATATATAAAAATCACATTTTTACTTCGATGCTCAATATATAAAAATCACATTTTTACTTCGATGCTCAATATATAAAAATCGAATTTTCACACCGCTACTATATAGATAAAAATCATATTTTCACATCGATGTTCATATAGTAAAGATTATATTTTTATCACGCTATTCTTCATATAAAGATTTCGCCTTTTCACATATAAAGATTTCGCCTTTTCAAATATATCATTATAAAAATCACATTTTTATTTTTTTATACATATAAAGATGGTATTTTTAATATTCCTATCATGTAAAAATTATATTTTTAATTCACTACATAAACAAAATCATATTTTTACATCATCTATACAGTAAAGATTATATTTTTAATACTTTAAAAATATAAAAATCATATTTTTATATCATCTATATAAAAACCCTTTTCTTTTATAAAAATCGAATTGTTTCCATTTTAAAAAATCGAATCTTTTCTATTGTAAAAAAAATCGCATCTTTTCTTAATTGAAAATCTAATTCTTTTATAATTAGAAATCTATACCTTACCCATCATAAATATCTGATTTTTAATTCATGTTATTATATAAAACTGATTTAAAATCACATAAAAAGAAAATATACTCTCTATCATTCATACTTTTCATCACTTAGAAGAATCGAAATAAAGTACATAATAAAAAGCTTACTTCGCTTTCGAATTTCCAGAGCAGGGGGTTCCAGTGCATCGCAGCGGTCAAAGGGGGGTTTACCGTTCGTCAGGGGGGTGGTGGAGGTGTGGCGACACGGTGACATGCCGTGGTGGTCTTGGTGGCTCGGTTTGGGGGTTTCAGGGGGGCGTCGGGTTTGTAGCAGCGGAGGGGAGGAGGGGAGGCTTGTGGTCGGCGCTCAGGCGAAGGAGGGGCAAGGGGGGAAAGGCGTAGTCGCATAAAGATGGGGCCAGGGTCTTCGCGGGTTTCGAGCTAGGCGAGAGGACGGAGAAGGAAGAGGAGGCGGGGGAGGGGCGATGGGGAGGCGCCTGCTCCGGCGTTGGCAGGAGGGGTGGAGGGCGATTGGCGCGGCGGCGGCCATCAGAGGGTGCGATTTGTTTTTTCTTTTCTTTTTATTCGATTCTGAAGAATGAACGTGGGGGGGGGGGGTAGAGAGAAATAGGGGGAGAGGGAGAGAGAGTGTTATATTATATTTTTTTTAATTATTTATGAAAAAGTTGACTTTTACATATGACCTCTAAACGAGGTCCACCGCCTGTCGTCTATAGCGTTTTACCCCCATTCCGAACACAATGGGATATGTATCGCAAGCTGATTCGATAGTTACAATCAGTTTCCGTCAAAATCAACATATAACTCTATATATTGAATTTGAACGCGCATTTCAATTTACCGGGGTCACATACTAACTCTAAAAATTGCAAAAAAATATTTTCTAGCTTCGTATTGACGATACGGTCCTAACAAAACTAGTTTCATCGAATTCTGAGACCGTTAGAAAAATGGCCAATTTCCAGTCGATTAAAATCAACTTAAACTGGTCAAACGCGTTTTCCTTTGCCACGCTCACATATTGATTCGAAAAATTATGAAATTTGGAATTTAGTAATAACTTTACATCACGGATCCAACAAAATTGGTTTCGTCGAAATCCGACGTCGTTTGCAAAATGACTATTTTTAAGGGCCTGAATTCCATAGCGACTATTCAGAATTTTCAACTGGACATATCTTTTGATTCCCGCTATGAAATTTCAATTTTTCGGATTCGTTGGAAAGATATTCTCAATTAGATCCTAATGTTTTTGGTTTCACTAAAATCCGGATTGTTTTGCACCAGGTACATTCAATTGAAGTTTGAAATCGAATTATCGAACTACCGCGCCATTTTCAATTCCTTTTATAATTATATATAAATATTTATATTCTAACGATGACGTATATAATATATACGTTCGAATTATATTCAAAATAAATTTTCGTCGATATTATTTAAAATAATCTATTTTAAATATTCAGAATTCGCTAAAATTGCCAAAATAAAAATTTTAAACTGGCTCAGAATTTCCGGGTTATTACAATCTCCCCCACTTAAAACTTTTCGTCCCCGAAAAGGAACAAAGTCGAAAGTGGTTTGATCAATCAACTCTACGTTCGATCTGGCTTCCATTCTCCAACTTTTTAGTTTTTGAGAATTTTCAAATTTTCAAAAATTTGGCTAACACCCTAAATTTTCGAAAAATTTCGCCATAACCTCCCCTGCACCGGGAGCCACGGGAAAATCCCGAAATTGCCATATAGGCCTTCAGATCTCAAAAAGAAAAAGAAAAAGCCAAGCGGCTAGCCAATAGGCTCATAAAATCATCATCACCCAAACAAAACAGTAAATTATGTAGTAAACATGTACCTATTTGTCGAGCAAACAAATTTTGTTCTTCGGCTCTAGCCTCCTTGCTATGACCTGTTCAATGTAAGTACATATATGCAAGCATATGCGACCAATTTTCAATATCGTTCAATATTTGATATAATTAGGCTAAATGGTTCAAAATTAGCAAACAAATAAACAAACAACACAAACATCAATCAATTAGTGAATTAGAGTTTCAAATTCATAATTTTGATACATATACAAAAATCATGTTTTTGATGCCAAATCACAACAATATGCCCTATCTAATTTTTTTGGTTCTCACACCAGTCAATAGGAGATATATAGATATTACACGTTCGTCACTCGAATATAAATTCTAATGATGGAGCTCCATCATCAAAATCATCTCCGGGCGATTAGAGTGTAATTCTATATCTATCCAGTATATTAAAACTTCAAATACACGTTTGCAAGGCATATATGCAAAATCTTTATATACTGGACTGTCCTAATCAATACAAATAAATAATCAAATACGAATAGTTGATTTAAATTTTCAAAACCAAACTTGTTTCCACTTTGAAAATTTACTCTTCACACTCGTTCTAGGATACTACTGATCCCATCTCTAACGAGTCATTCTCATTGGATATTACTAATCCAATATCTGATGAATTCTTTCGTATGGTTCTAATGTGTCCTGTTCTCTGAGCTTTGTAAACCAAAGCTCTGATACCAACTGTGACGAGAAAGAATTTCGCTCGGTCCGAACCAGTCGCTAAACCGACCCAGACCGTTCGAAACGCCCTATCGTTTGAGAACATGACAAATCAGAACGCAGACGGAAGAACATTTCATTGTATATTACAACAATGCATCAGATTACAAGAATATACAGAGTATAAACAAATAAATATTACACAGAAATATCAGAGATTTAAATTACATTTAAATACAGCGCAGCGGAAAATAATACAATACACAACTAGAAGTAGATATACGGATACAAAGCTTTCCGGATATCGTTCCAGCTGTAAACCAGGATCCTGTGAATATAAATCTGCAAAACCGAAACTACTAGCTTCCCGTGTCAAAATAAGGGCACCCAGAGTTTAGGTTAAAACAATAAACTCCAGGTCAGTCATGGGACTGGTGTGAGAACTAAAATAGTTAATCTTTATTTTTAAAGTTAGGTAAATCAAGGGACCACGCCGTATAACACGGAACGGGTTTCCTCCCAAGAATACCAGTGCATAAAACAAATAGCGCAATGCTAAATAAAGAAAAATGAAGCTATTATAAGACCCAGTTCCCATCACACAATGCAACGCAAGCCGGAGGATAGGGTTTTTACCTTATAATAGCCAAGAATGCTTGATACGTTTAAAAGAAATCATTTGATACTATTATAGGTGCATAGTGTATAAAACAACTTCAAATCATAAGTATCAATCATAGGCGGCATGAATGCCCCATACCACTATGTCGCCATATATGGGTTATACAATCAAAATCGCAAAGTCACGTATTTGGAAATTGGGTTTCCATCTATGAACCGAGGTAAAAGATAGTCCTCAACCGATTCGAGACGCTCTAGCCCGTGTCTCAGGATCAGAGCTCGAGTGACCCTTGGATCGTCAGGTCCGGTCCACCGATGTGGATTAAAATTCCTGAACACTGCGTTTCCCCGCCCTTTGGGGCGTCAATGAGCCAACGAATGACTCCATCGGACCCGGATCGTCCGATCTAACCGAGGCGCCTCGCAACAGCAACAACCACACAGGTGAAAAGTATATAAATGTCAGGGCTGGTAGGTCACTAACACCACCCTAGCTAGAAGGAAACGCATGCCCTCCCTGAGGTCCTCTCCCGTTTTTGGTTCACAACCGGGGTGCGAAACTCGCGAAGCAAACGTTACACAAAGCTATGCCACAAAGGCCGTGCTTCGATCATCAACCACAAGACTTTGCTTTTCAACAGAAGCCTCGATCAATTGCCACTTAGGCATGCCACACAGGCAATTCACTCCATGCGTTTGATATCCATCAATATATAACCCCTGAGCTCGTACGTCTCAGAGAAGGGCGTTAAGCAAGAGAATAAATTCTCCGCCGCCAAACAGATATATATTTAATAGAGATCAATCACACGGACTAAAATCCAGTGTCAGACACACAGTCCATTTACAAGTCCGTTCTGGGTCTGAACGAAACCGGAGGCACCTAGTACCCCGCATATCCATAGATCTCCAAATACGTCTGGACGATCACCAACTGTTTCCATCTTCTTGGGTGTACAGCCCAATCAAGATCATCAGTAATCACCCAAACGACGTGAAGACCTCCGGTCTTCGACCACCGTCTTCATCTTCGACTTATCGTCGTATCAGTTATTCAGAATGGGATAAACCCGGTCTTTCCGAATAACTCGCGTATATATTTTATAAAAGTGTTACACAAACACAACGTACGCCTCATTCCAATTCATCAGTCACTAACCGTAAATTAATCAAGAGAATAATTCCCCAAATATTAACCCCGAAGGCCGAAACCAACATCAGATCAATATCCAGAAAACCATTCTGGTTGGCTAACCGACAGTTAGTTTCTAAATTTCACATTCATAGGGAGAGGTTCCCATTAATTTTATCCAAGATAAATCATTAAAATTTATTCTTTAATCTATCCTTTTGAATTTCGATTCAACTAGTCGGGATTAACGAAACTTACCGAAGTAATCATTTGTTTTAATTTCCCAATCCTAACCTATTTATCCCATGAAGTAAAACTGGTAATACTTCATATCTAAAACCACAGTGTTATCGGTAAATTCAATTACCATTTCACGTTCAAATCTAATTAAAGATTTAACTATCGCCTGGAGCAAAACTAGTGATACTCCATTCTCGATTATTTCAATCTAATTAAAGATTCATTAAAACTCCACTTAGTTTTAATCTTTAACGGGGTTAAAGAATCAGTGTCATTTAAAAACACTGTTCACGATAAACCCCAAGATCACATTCCATTAATTATTGGGTTAAAGAACAAGTGTTATTTAAAACACTACTCACGATAAACCCAAAAATTAATTCGAATTCAATTCCAATTAAATATTATTTAATTGGTACACTTCATTAAATCTAAATAAAAAGATTTAATCTTTTCTCAACTGGGTTCAAGAACAGTGTTAATGAAGACACCATTCACGACAAACCCAAAATCACATTTGATATTCAATACAAGGCTCTAAATAGAAAATATATCGGCTTATATTCAATATCAAAATCTACGATTAACAAATGTCGTATTGGAAATAACGATATAAATATATATCTTTCAAATTTCCATAACAACACCTGTATAATCACGAATTCAAACATCGAAATATTCCGAAGACAATTTCGATTCAAATCCACTCCAATGTAATCATTGGAAATTCTGGTTATTTTTAAAACCCTTTTCAAATTCAATTTATTTATTTAAAAATAAATAGAATTATAATTCTAGTTCAAAACTAGTTCATTTCGATAAAAATCTATTTTTATCTCTTCAAATATGGAGTTTTTCATCCCAATTCTTTCT
This sequence comes from Allium sativum, assembly GCA_030737875.1. Taxonomy (NCBI): domain Eukaryota; kingdom Viridiplantae; phylum Streptophyta; class Magnoliopsida; order Asparagales; family Amaryllidaceae; genus Allium; species Allium sativum. The sequence goes on from CM060919.1 coordinate 308,993,545, forward strand.
AAATCATTTCTTATGATTTTACACAAATTATTACTATTTTTAATAATTTTATCAAGGCCTGTACAGTCGATTTCCACCAATGGCCATCGAACTGCACTTACAGCGACCTTTTTCAAATTTGATTTGGACGTATCTCCAAATCCAACCGTTAGATTTCAAATTTCTAATATTCATTAGAAAGCTCTTTCCGATACGAACCCAACGGTTCCGGTTTTAGGAGAATCCGACGGTCGGATCTCCCGCAATATCCGTTCAAAGTCAATGGTCGAAATTCGTGAACTGTCGCGGCGCGGCGCGTTCTATTCAGGCCATTATATTTTATATATAATATATATAATATATACTTCGTCGATTTCAATTCAAAATGTGTTTTATAAATCGTTTTTAAATTCATTTTCAAAACGGTTTCAACTTCATATTCAATTTCAATTCGAATTCATTTCTACTTAATTTCAATTCGTATTCATTTCTATTTAATTTCAATTCGAATTCATTTCTATTTAATTTCAATTCGAATTCATTTCATTTTAATTTCAATTCGAATTCATTTCTATTTAATTTCAATTCGAATTCATTTCTTTTCAAAATTTCAGATTTTGAAATCACTTTCGATATTCATTATAAAATGAATAAAATCGATATAAATATCGTTCACGTCAAAATGGCGTCAATCTAATCAATACGGCTTCATATATTTCGATTTTCAAATATTCTATTTCAAATATTTCTTTTTCAAATATTTCTATTTTAAAACTGGAATGAGGCCCAATCAATTACCATATAATGTTAATTATATGGATTTTCTACAACACATGTATATATCAACAACGATGAATAATCAACCATCATCCAAAGTGCATTCTACACTGTATAAGCATCAAATATAAATATTCAACGCTTATAACAGCCTGTCAATCCATTGATTGGCATACAACTAAACAATCGGGATTAGTGTACGTCAAATATCATCCCAGTACCCGTGTGGGGTTTCAAGCAATCAAACACAGATTTTTATTTGTGCAGTTGGGCGATGTGTAAAATTTATCGTCCCAATCAATGTCCTTCAAATAGGTGTACATAAACAAACCGTCCGGTTTGTAGATGAATATTTATTTATTCACATTCACGTTAAAAATTATATTATTAACGATCAAACTATTTTATTCAACCTATGAATATTCTATTCGGTTCATTTATTAAATAAAATGTTATCTTTATTTTTCTAACTTATTTTTAGAAAATTTCGGCGGCATAACGGCACGATACTAGAAACGGGACAAGGCCTAGCCTTATCCCCGGTCTAGTGAAGGCCCACGCCATTCACACATCAATCAAATCAATTTCATTTAACCAAACAATTCAATTCAATCAAATAATCTAACTAATTTATGCAATCAAACAAACAAGTCCATGGTCTGTGGACGATTGTGTCGGGTGCTACTAAGCACCGTCTGCATCCTAGTATATATATAACTAGAAAAAGAAATTGAAGAGTGAGAAGTTCTCACCGATAGCTATCCTAATCTCCACGGCACTTCTAATGCAGGAAATCTTCACTGTTCTCGTCTCTTATCACTTTCTTCGCCCGTAGCCACTACATATATAAAAATCGAATTTTTACTTCTCTATTCAATATATAAAAATCATATTTTTACTTCGATGTTCAATATATAAAAATCACATTTTTACTTCGATGCTCAATATATAAAAATCACATTTTTACTTCGATGCTCAATATATAAAAATCACATTTTAACTTCGATGCTCAATATATAAAAATCGATTTTTCACACCGCTACTATATAGATAAAAATCATATTTTCACATCGATGTTCATATAGTAAAGATTATATTTTTATCACGCTATTCTTCATATAAAGATTTCGCCTTTTCACATATAAAGATTTCGCCTTTTCAAATATATCATTATAAAAATCACATTTTTATTTTTCTACACATATAAAGATGGTATTTTTAATATTCCTATCATGTAAAAATTATATTTTTAATTCACTACATAAACAAAAATCATATTTTTACATCATCTATATAGTAAAGATTATATTTTTAATACTTTAAAAATATAAAAATCATATTTTTATATCATCTATATAAAAACCCTTTTCTTTTATAAAAATCGAATCGTTTCCATTTTAAAAAATCGAATCTTTTCTATTGTAAAAAAAATCGCATCTTTTCTTAATTGAAAATCTAATTCTTTTATAATTAGAAATCTATACCTTACCCATCATAAATATCTGATTTTTAATTCATGTTATTATATAAAACTGATTTAAAATCACATAAAAAGAAAATATACTCTCTATCATTCATACTTTTCATCACTTAGAAGAATCGAAATAAAGTACATAATAAAAAGCTTACTTCGCTTTCGAATTTCCAGAGCAGGGGGTTCCAGTGCATCGCAGCGGTCAAAGGGGGGGTTTACCGTTCGTCAAGGGGGTGGTGGAGGTGTGGCGACGCGGTGACATGCCGTGGTGGTCTTGGTGGCTCGGTTTGGGGGTTTCAGGGGGGGGCGTCGGGTTTGTAGCAGCGGAGGGGAGGAGGGGAGGCCTGTGGTCGGCGCTCAGGCGAAGGAGGCGCAAGGGGGGAAAGGCGCAGTCGCATAAAGATGGGGCCAGGGTCTTCGCGGGTTTCGAGCTAGGCGAGAGGACGGAGAAGGAAGAGGAGGCGGGGGAGGGGAGGGGCGATGGGGAGGCGCCTGCTCCGGCGTTGGCAGGAGGGTTGGAGGGCGATTGGCGCGGCGGCGGCCATCAGAGGGTGCGATTTGTTTTTTTTTCTTTTTATTCGATTCTGAAGAATGAACGTGGGGGGGGGGGGGGGGGGGCAGAGAGAAATAGGGGGAGAGGGAGAGAGAGTGTTATATTATATATATATTTTTTAATTATTTATGAAAAAGTTGACTTTTACATACGACCTCTAAACGAGGTCCACCGCCTGTCGTCTATAGCGTTTTACCCACATTCCGAACACAATGGGATATGTATCGCAAGCTGATTCGATAGTTACAATCAGTTTCCGTCAAAATCAACATATAACTCTATATATTGAATTTGAACGCGCATTTCAATTTACCGGGGTCACATACTCACTCTAAAAATTGCAGAAAAATATTTTCTAGCTTCGTATTGATGATACGGTCCTAACAAAACTAGTTTCGTCGAATTCTGAGACCGTTAGAAAAATGGCCAATTTCCAGTCGATTAAAATCAACTGAAACTGGTCAAACGCGTTTTCCTTTGCCACGCTCACATATTGATTCGAAAAATTATGAAATTTGGAATTTAGCAATATTTTTACATCACGGATCCAACAAAAGTGGTTACGTCGAAATCCGACGTCGTTTGCAAAATGGCTATTTTAAGGGCCTGAATTCCATAGCGACTATTCAGAATTTTCAACTGGACATATCTTTTGATTCCCGCTATGAAATTTCAATTTTTCGGATTCGTTGGAAAGATATTCTCAATTAGATCCTAATGTTTTTGGTTTCACTAAAATCCGGATTGTTTTGCACCCGGTACATTCAATTGAAGTTTGAAATCGAATTATCGAACTACCGCGCCATTTTCAATTCCTTTTATAATTATATATAAATATTTATATTCTAACGACGACGTATATAATATATACGTTCGAATTATATTCAAAATAAATTTTCGTCGATATTATTTAAAATATTCTATTTTAAATATTCAGAATTCGCTAAAATTGCCAAAATAAAAATTTTAAACTGGCTCAGAATTTCCGGGTTATTACACCATATAATTTGGATTACATGGATTTCACACACATGTGATAATAACAGTATAATCATCAAATCATCCATCTACATCCAAAGTGTAATTTCCACTGTGTAAGCGTTAAAATTAAATAATAACGCTCATTGCAGCCTGTCGATCTAACGATCAACATACAACTAAATATTGGGATTGGTGTATATAAATTTTCATCCCAACACCCGTGTGGGGTTTCAACCAACAAACAAATAATAAACTAATTTGTGCACTTGGGCGATGTGCGAAAAATTATCGTCCCAATCACATACACAAGTCGGGTAACTTGTGAATGGAAGTGTAATACACAATACACATAATGATGACAAGAAAATATCTCTATTGCAATGAATGAATAAGCATAATAACTTTGTCTCTATTGACAAATTCTATTTTGCTAATTTAAACTCTAAACAAAAATGGTTATTTTATTTTGGCAATTCTAATGAGACAAAATGATAAATATGTTGATTTAACTAACCTATCTTGACAAGTATATATCTTGCCAAACATATATATATATATATATATAAATTGTTTCAACTAATTCATTTTGACAATAATGAATATTTCTGACAAAATGTATAATTTGGTTTAACTAGTATAAATTGACTAAAATGAATAATTATTTTTAACTAATGTAAATTTACTGAAATGAATAATTTGTGTTTCAATTCTAATAAAATATGCTAATGCTATATTTTGTTTCATTCTTTTAATTTAGACAAAATGAGTGTTTTTGTCTATTTTACTTTAATGATAAAAATGTGAATGTTTAGTTATTAAAATGTAACTTTTAAATTCTATCCTTTATTTCAAACAATCTTTATTCATATCAAAATTATAAATCAAAAATAAAATTTTTAATCTGATGGTTTGTTTGCATTAATGAATTGCAAACAAAGATGAACTTTATTTTAAGGTTTTATTTGCAACAAGGAATGCAAATAACAAATGTGACTTTTATTTTTTATTTAAAAGTATATTTGAGTGAATGTAAATAAAGAACAAAATTTATTTAAATGAGTATTTACATTATTAAATGTAAATAAAAGAAACAAATTTTATTTAAATGAGTATTTGCATTTATGAATGCAAACAAAGAATAGTTTTGTTTTTAAATTATATGTACATTAGTGAATGTAAATAAAGAACAAAATTTATTTTCAAAGTATATTTTAAACAAATTCTATTAAATGTATAAAAGTGTGTACATTTGTATTGGTAAATGTAGATAAAGAAAATAGACTATAGTTTCATTGAATATTTGCATTGATAAATGCAAATAAAAGAATAAACCTTAATTTCAATGCATATATATTGATAAATGCAAACAAAGAAATAAAATTTATTTTCAATATATTTGTATGTATTCGCATTGGTGAGTGCAAATGAATAATTTGTTTCAATATACATTTGCATTAGTAAATGCAAATAAAAGAACAACTTCTATTTACTATATATATATATTTGCATGGCTGAATGTAAATAGAAGTACAAACTTTATTTTCAAAACATGTTTACATTTTTGAACACAAAATAAAGAACAAAACTTTATTTTTAATATATGTTTTATTTTCCAGTTTTATTGTTGTTGTCGAACACAAATAAACGTGTACTTTTTTATTTTCAAGTTATGTTTGCATTGTGAGATGCAAATGAGAAAAATGAATTTTATTTCATGCTATATTTGCATTGAATAGTGCAAATGAAAAGCAACCTTTTAATTTCTATGTTTATTTGCGTTGAAAAATATGAATAAAATATCTACCCAATTTCTATGTAACTTCTGAAAATAATTTCTTATTTACATATAAAATGTAAACAAAATTGTTACTTTCATTTCAGTAATCAAGTTTTAACAAAAAATGATATTTTCAATTCAATAATCAGATTTTGACAAAAATGAAAATTTTCATTTCACTAATAAAGTTTTGGCCAAAAATATGATCTCTTATTTCAATACTTATGCTTTAACCAAAATGTTATTTTTATTTGAATATTAATTATATTGAAAATATAATCATTCTACTTCAATTTTGATTACATTGAAAAATGTAATCATTTTATTTCAATTTTAATTACATTGAAAAATGTAATCTTTTAATTTATTTCTAATTACATTAAAAAATGTAATCTTTTTGATTAATTTCTAACATTTCAACAAAAAAAAAATAAAAAGGATAACATTGTTTTTTTTTCTTTCGACAATTCTAACATAAACAATTTTCATATGAATCATTCTTTACATTAAAAATGTGATTTTTTTATGTTTTCAACACTTTTATTTTAACATGAACACTTTTCATATGAATAATTCTTTTCATTATAAATACGATTTTTAATGTTTCATGTTTCCATTTCAAACAGTTGAACATTTTTAATCTATTCTATATATACGCTAAAAATGTAAATTTTATCGTTAACTTGGTTTCAATTCAAACAAATGAACGTTTTATGTTTTTATTGTAATTCATAAACCGTGTTCTAAATGTAAACAAACAAAAATAGGATTTTTATTAGTTAGCCAAATTCTGTCGTAATAAAAATATATTCTATTTGTTGTTCATATCCTATTGTAAAGTAAACAGATAAACAAAAATAAAGTTTTTGTTTGTCGATCAAATTCTATTGTTCATCTAAGAATAATAAAAATAATATATATTTTTTAAAATAAATTAGAATAACTAGACCTGAATAAAATATGATTTAAATCTAAATTTAGATTTATTTTCTAATCGCAAATAAAATTCAACAATATATTAAATTCAACGCGGATCTAGCATATCATGAACAACAAAACAAACCACCAACAACAATCAACCATTCATCAATCACAGAACATTTCAAATCTGAATTTCATCACAATACAATTATTTTTAACGCAAGAAAAATAATTTATAATTAATTAAATAATAAAATTCAGAATTCTCACATTGATATGGCTGAAAATTCGACTGTTTCGGATTCAGCTCTGGTCTGCGCCATTGCGAATATCTTAATTTTCTGATTCCAGCGCAATTTACGGTTTGTGAAACGGACCTTGTATGAGAGAGTTATTGATTTTTAATGATCGGATAAATTAAATATTTAAAAAATAAATAATAATATAATAATACCCTCTTCTTCCTCACGCTGTATCGGCCGCACCCAATTTCATCCTCCTAACACCCACGTCGCACCCACATCCGAGCCACCGACCGCCGATCAGACCACGCCACTCCGACGCTCCGCCCACGAGCCACCACCGCCCAGAAGGCCACCCAACTCGGTCCCCACCTCGCCTCAAAATCCGAACCCGAACGCGCTGTCTTCCTCACCAGAATTCGCGAAATCCATGCACTGAAAACTGATCTTAACCGTACGGATTTGTAGAGCTCTCCGTCCTCTTCGATTTGATATATAGTTTGTCAATTTTCATAGAGTGGATTGGAAGAAATTGATGTTTGAAAATGGGAGATTTCTGGCCATCGTTTTAAGGGGTAGGCGGTGGCTATGAATTAGGGTTAGGGTTTTATTTTTTTATTTTTTTATTATTAAAAAAATGTGTTATAAAGGTGAAAATGCGGGTTGTCTCCGAATTGGGCTTGCTTACTGTCGATCTTAACGTTTTGAGGCCTTCTGAACGCAATGGGATGGGTTTCGGGGTCCAATTCCGAAATCTGTAGAATTTTTTATTTAAAATCCCATTAAAAATTAATTAATTAAATATTAACCGTACATATAAATATGTCGGGGCCACATATGACCTCAGAAAATTCTAAAAAAAATATTTTTAGCTTTCTTATGACGATATGGTTCTAACGAGACTAATTTCATCGAATTTTGAGACTATTTGAAAAATGGCTATTTTTAAGGTGTTTAAATTTAACTAAAATAGTCAAAACACATTTTCTTATGCCACGCTCACATATTAATTCGAAAAATTCTAAAAATTGAAATCTAGCTATAATTTGACATTCCGGTTCCAACAAAAATGGTTTCGTCGAAAATGGAGGTCGTTTAAAAAATGACTATTTTTAAGGGCAATATATTTAATATTAAAAATACATTTTTAAACAAAAAATTTCCGAAACTCAAAATATATAAGTGTTTATACTTTTTAAATGCAGAAACATCATTCCAGACTCAATGGAAGTGGTTTCGAGTCAAAATTCCTTCATATGTGAAAAGTAGCCTTTTGGGCCATATATATTATATATATAAAATTCTACAGCGACCTTTCTAAAAATTGAATTGGCCATAACTTTTGATTTCCGCTATGAAATTTCAATTTTTCAGATTCGTTAGAAAGATATGATTAAACAGATTTAAATATTTCTGGTTTCACTCAATTCTGATTTATTTTGAGTCCTGTACATTCAGTTAAAGTTCAAAATCAAATTTTCAAACTACCGCGCCATTTCTAAATCCTTTTATATATAAATTAAATTTATTCGTTCTAACTTCGATTAAAATGAATTCTAGCCATTATTATTTAAAATAAATCACTTTATATTTTCAAAATTCATTAAAATTTTCTAAAATAAAAATATTAAATTGGTTCAAAATTTGCGGGTTGTTACAATCTGCCCCACTTAAAATCTTTTCGTCCTCGAAAAGGAAATGAAGCTAAAGTTGTTTATTTAACTAATTTAATTTTCATTCTCTAATTGTTTAATAATTTTATTAGTTGAACTCATATTCACACAACACAATCATCAATCAATTAGTTGATTAAATTTTCAAAAATATATAACTTTTATATATTCAAAAATCATATTTTCTAAAATCGAATTATAAATATAATAACAAGTACGTTAATTATGAACTCTTCTTCACTCTGACTCATTCTAGGGCATTGCTAACCCCATCTCTAATGAGTATTCTCATTCTAGGATACTGCTGATCCTATCTCTAATGAGTATTCTTATTGGATATTACTAATCCAACCTCTGATGAGTCTTTTGTTCAGTTCTAATGAATTGTATCCCAAAGATTTGAGCTAACCTGAGTTCTGATACCAGCTGTAATGACCCCGAATTTCGCCCGACCCCAATCGATCGCAAGAATGATTTGAGACTGTTCAAAACCTGCGTACGTTAACTTTGGGCATACAACACATCAAAACAACAACACAGACTTTTATAACATCAATAATAAATGTTACATCAGAGTACAGAATGTATCAGAGTACATCAACAAATAATACAGCGGAAGATACATTTACAATAAATTAAATACATTGCAGCGGAACTAATCTCAGCGGAAGGCCATCAATATTCTGGACCCAGCTTCAGACTTCAAATTCAGGATCCTGCTTAAATATATCTGCAAAAAGCTACTCGACTGCCCGTGTGAAAAGAGGGCACCCGAGTTTGCAAAGTGAAACAAACAACAGGTCAGTCGTGGGACTGGTGTGAGAATTCTTAACTTAACCTATCTAATAAGTAGGCTAATCACAGGACCACGCCGCTACCGCGGAACGGGTTTACTCCATTTGATTGCCAGTGCATAAATAAAGTAAATCGTCAAATAACACAATGCTTTTTTTTTTAGGAAAATGAAACCATTATAAGACCCAGGTCCCATCACACAATGCAACGCACACCACAGGATAGGGTTTTACTTTATAATGGTCAAAAGACGCTAAATACGTAAAAATGATATTATTATTAGTGTATATATATATATATATATATTTAAAACATTTCAATATAAATGTATTAATCTTAGACGGCATAGGTACCATATACTATGTCGCCGTATATAAGTTTACAATCAAGACCGTAATGTCGTATTGGAAATTGGTTTTCTGTCATGAAATCGAGGCTAGGGATCGTCCTCTTCCGATTCGAGACACTCTAGCAAATGCCTCAGGATCCCCCGTAGTGAACCCTTGGATGCGGTAGGGCCGGTCCCTACCTAACGGTAGTGGATTAGTTATGCCTGAACACACGTTTCCCGGTCCCTTTGGGCCTATAATATGACCACTTCCGGCCTATAAAACCCGAGGTACCTCAATCAATAAACCACATAAGTAAAATGTCGGGCCGTGTTAAAGCCCAAACACCACTCCTAGCTAGAAAGAAACGTGTGCACTCCCTACGGTCCATATCCCGTTTTTGATTCATACCGGGGTGTGAGGCTCGCGAAGTCACGATATACACAAAGCTATGCCTAAGGAGACTGTGCTTTGATCATCAACCACAAGGCCTGCTTTTCAACAAAGCCTTAATCATTTGCATCTTAGCATGTCACATTGTCAGACCCTACCATATTATTGATCATCTAGCAATATACATATAACCTCTAAGCTCATACGTCTTAGAGAAGGGTGATAAGTAAAGAATAAATTCTTCACCACCAAATAGAAATATATAATCAGTAGCGTTCAACAAATACAGCAGGAAGGAATACGATGTCAAACACGCAATCTATTTACAAGTCCGCTCTGGGTCTGAGCGAAACAACATGTCCGTCGATCTCCAAATGCGTTTGGACGACCATCACCAAATACCTTGCCTTGGAAGGCCAATCCCAATTCAAGATACCAGTCATCATCATCCCAACGATGTGAAAACCTTCGGTCTTCAATCACCGTCTTCATCTTCGACTCTTGATCGTCGTGATGATTATTCAGAATGGGTTAAACCCGGTCTTTCTGAATAACTCGCGTATTTTGGGATTAAAAAGCAAATATTGGAAAATCACACATTACGCCACATTCCAACTCCGAGTATTCTTTTAATAAGGTATTCAATTTAAAAGATTCTCATTAATTTTATCCAAGATAAACACTGAAAATAAAATCTATAAATCAATTTCCGAAATATGGAATTTCACAGAAATCAAATCAATACATAATCGATATAAATTTCTGTATCGGACTAATAATATAAATGGAATAACGGCAAAGCCTCTTAAATTCCATATATAATATCGGTCTTCTTTTACAGAAGTCCATTTCGATTATTACCAATCGAATTTCCACTTAATTCCTATTTAATATATTAAATTGGAATAACTTGATTTTTAGAAAATGCCTTTTTAAATCTATAAAATAGATTCATCAGTTCCAAATAATAATTTCAATGTAAATTGAATTAAAGGACAAATGTCGTTTAAAACATCGTCCACGATAAATCCACTTCACATCTCAATTTATTTAAAATTACGAATTCTAGAAATCTTAATAAAAGATCTCCCTTTAAATATCAATTAAAAACATTGAAAATATTCTTTATATAAAAGACTCCAAATGAGAGTATTCTTTATATTACAGATTTTTATCTTTTACAAATATTCTTTGTTTTAACATATACTTGATTAACAATATATATTTTGAAAATATATATACTTTATATAAAAAGGATTTCTAATGTAAAAATATTCTCATTTAAAAGAATACCTGAATCGAGATGCGACTCAAACATGTACCATATAATTTGGATTACATGGATTTCACACACATGTGATAATAACAGTATAATCATCAAATCATCCATCTACATCCAAAGTGTAATTTCCACTGTGTAAGCGTTGAAATTAAATAATAACGCTCATTGCAGCCTGTCGATCTAACGATCAACATACAACTAAATATTGGGATTAGTGTATATAAATTTTCATCCCAACACCCGTGTGGGGTTTCAACCAACAAACAAATAATAAACTAATTTGTGCACTTGGGCGATGTGTGAAAAATTATCGTCCCAATCACATACACAAGTCGGGTAACTTGTGAATGGATGTGTAATACACAATACATATAATGATGACAAGAAAATATCTCTATTGCAATGAATGAATAAGCATAATAACTTTGTCTCTATTGAAAAATTCTATTTTGCTAATTTAAACTCTAAACAAAAATGGTTATTTTGTTTTGGCAATTCTAATGAGACAAAATGATAAATATGTTGATTTAACTAACCTATCTTGACAAGTATATATCTTGCCAAACATATATATATATATATATAATAGCCTCAACTAATTCATTTTGACAATAATGAATATTTCTGACAAAATGTATAATTTGGTTTAACTAGTATAAATTGACTAAAATGAATAATTATTTTTAACTAATGTAAATTTACTGAAATGAATAATTTGTGTTTCAATTCTAATAAAATATGCCAATGCTATATTTTGTTTCATTCTTTTAATTTAGACAAAATGAGTGTTTTTGTCTATTTTACTTTAATGATAAAAATGTGAATGTTTAGTTATTAAAATGTAACTTTTAAATTCTATCCTTTATTTCAAACAATCTTTATTCATATCAAAATTATAAATCAAAATAAAAATTTTAATCTGATGGTTTGTTTGCATTAATGAATTGCAAACAAAGATGAACTTTATTTTAAGGTTTTATTTGCAACAAGGAATGCAAATAACAAATGTGACTTTTATTTTTATTTAAAAGTATATTTGAGTGAATGTAAAAAGAATCTCATTTCCAAAGTGTATTTACATTATTAAATGTAAATAAAAGAAACAAATTTTATTTAAATGAGTATTTGCATTTATGAATGCAAACAAAGAATAGTTTTGTTTTTAAATTATATGTACATTAGTGAATGTAAATAAAGAACAAAATTTATTTTCAAAGTATATTTTAAACAAATTCTACTAAATGTATAAAAGTGTATACATTTGTATTGGTAAATGTAGATAAAGAAAATAGACTATAGTTTCATTGAATATTTGCATTGATAAATGCAAATAAAAGAATAAACCTTAATTTCAATGCATATACATTGATAAATGCAAACAAAGAAATAAAATTTATTTTCAATATATTTGTATGTATTCGCATTGGTGAGTGCAAATTAATAATTTGTTTCAATATACATTTGCATTAGTAAATGCAAATAAAAGAACAATTTCTATTTACTATATATATGTAACGACCCGGAAAAATGCGATCTTGGTTATCCGATATACAACACATATCGAACATCCAAGGATCGAAAATAACCGAATAGTTAATGAAAGAAATTAGAAGGTGAGAATAGATAAGATAGAAACGTAGAATAGAAGAAGAAGAAGAAGAACACAACATCAGAGTAACACGAACCTCACAGCGGAACGAATAACATATAATAGATAACATAACTTTGAAATATAACAGTTATGTATACAATAGCACTTATCAGAGTACAACACTTACAACACAGCGGAAATAACTATAGCTATATGATCTTGAAGCCTCCTGCTCCACGCTCTTCCAGTATATCTGTAAAACCCGACTACTTGACTGCCCGTACAAATTTAGGCACCCAAGAGTTTAGGGAAAACAACAAATAAACTCCGGGTCAGTCATGGGACTGGTGTGAGTAAAACAGTTTAAAACAGGTATATGAACAAGTAAACGATATCTCATAAGACCACGCCGCATAACGGAACAAGTTTTTCCCTTATGAGAATCCAAAATATCTTTATATCAAAAACCTTTTGATATTAATATAATGTCTATGTACAAATAGATATCAACTAGCATAAACGCTTTCATCTCACGTTCTGTATATAGTATACAATCAAAATCGCAAGCACGTACTGGATAATGGATTTCCAACTATGACAAGGTATGGAATCACCTTTCGATCAGTGTACTCTAGGAACGATACACTGGAGTTCAACAAGAACATCTTGTAACTCAGCCACACATGACCGACCACTCATTTCGCTTGAGTGTATCGAATGTACATCACCAACGGTTGGGATCAGCAACCGTTCCCGTATATATATATGGGACAGCATTGATAGATTAAAAGAAGCAAATGAATATTCACTAGATAGGTGATTATACACCCTACTTCGGTGCGACCGACTTAGCCATGCTGCCTGCCCGATTTCTGTCATTTACCGGTTGATGAGGCTAGAAGCTACGCTTTATCATTACATCAGATTCACTTCGAATGCTACATTGTCAGATCCATCGAAAATCACTAATTGACATCTGCAACAATACATTACGTGTTAGCTAAAAGAAGTTTCCTTCTCCGCTTTCACTCTTGGTACGGTTGAAGAAATCAAGGTACGTGACCTTTCTGGAAATACTCTGTCAGACATTCATTCATACAAGTCATCCTCATTCACTTAGAATGTCACATCGTCATACCCGCCAAATCAAAAATTGACTTATCCAGAAATAACACGGGTATACAGCTAAGAGAAACGAATTCCTCCGCCACCAAACGTGAATACGTTTGAACAGGTCAACTTACGCGATTTATTAGATATACTCTGTCAGACCTTCGTCCATACAAGTTGTCCTGGGACTGGACAAACCGAAGGCACTATTCAGTATATCCATCTTAGTCACTGTTATCTAAGACTTATACAACAGCCCTTGCATTTTACTCCGTCTTCAATTAACTTTGGCATATATGATTCGCAACGCTTATGCCAATACAGAGTGGTTCTTTGGATAATAATCCAACCGGTCTCTCCATATTAACAACGTTAAAATGGCCAAAACTTCGATAGTCTGTGATTTAACTATCGAAGAAAACAAGTGTGCAAACAACGATATTATTTCCAGATGGAAATTATATCAAGCAAACAACATTTAACATAAATCTCTTTAGTTCATTTATTTACTTATCTCCTGTTTCCCTATATTCTAAATTCTTATTTTTCTTTTATCATAAAACATTTCTGATTCTCGTTTGGAAATCATTTCCAAAACTCCTTTACGATCAAACCTTACCATTTCTTAGTCAAGAAGGAAGTCACTCAAGTTGGGGTATAATTACCTCTCAGACCTTAACTGAACAACGTTATAACTTCGAAATGGTCAAAGTTTATCTTTTAATCTTTAACAACTTCTTTACGCCTTTCTCGGATTTAATTTTACTAATACACTTCTATATTTAAAACATTGGTTATAACGATAACGTTATAATCCCTACTTTCGAATTATCTAACTTCAATTATAACTTCTATTCTTTTTAGTGAATAATTAACCTAACACTTATTTATTTATAAATAAATAAATCTCTATTTAAACACTGGAAAGTATAAGTACTTTCCCGAATTCGATATAATCGAATTTGCCGATTAACTCTCTTCGAGAAATCTCTATTTGATTAACTCTTCTTCGAATAACCTATATTCGATTAACTCCTTCTCGAATAAACGATATTCGATAATCTCTCTTCGAATAACTAATATTCGATAACTCTTCCTTTTCAAATATCTCATATTTGAAAATCTCACTCCGATTAAACTATAATCGATAACTCCCTTCGATGAAACTAACATCGATAACTCCTTTCGATGAAACTAACATCGATAACTCCTTTCGATGAAACTAACATCGATAACTCCTTTCGATGAAACTAACATCGATAACTCCTTTCGATGAAACTAACATCGATTAATTTAACTCGCCGAACTTAACTCGACTAACTTAACTTGACTCGACTAACTCGACTTACTTGGTTCAACCAATTCGATTCGATTAACTAGGCTCGACTAACTTGGTCGAACCACCCGATCAACTCAACTTATTTATCTTAACTTATTTCTCAACTCGATCAACTCGATTAACTCCTATCGAATAACTAATATTCGATTAAACTCCATTCGCTTGACTCTAGATCGCAGCGATCACAATGGTTACGCCTGACTCCCTCAGGAAACATCCGACCGCCGTAGGCTATTTACAGCCCTGCGAATTACGCTAGCAGTCGTACAAGATGGCAACTTACCCTTAATACTATGTTTGACTAATTTTGTCTCAAATAACTATATTTGATTAACTCTAGTTCGTTTTAACTCTAATCGATTAACTCTAACTAATTAACTCTAACTGATTAACTCTAACTGGTTAACTCTAACTGATTAACTTCAACTGGTTAACTCTAACTGATTAACTCTAACTGGTTAACTCTAACTGATTAACTCTAACTGGTTAACTCTATTTGACTAACTCGACTTGACTAACCCCTTTCGAATAACATATTCGATTAACTAACTTTCGAATACCATATTCGATTAACTCCTTTCGAATGTCTATATTCGATTAACTAACTTCGAATACCATATTCGATTAACTCCTTTCGAATGTCTATATTCGATTAACTAACTTCAAATACCATATTCGTTTAACTATATTCACTTTATAAAGATTTCCTTTTTAACAACGTTTTATTCATTTGAAAAGATTTACTTTTAAATAACGGTTCTACACTTTAAAAATGATTTCCTTTTTATAATGTTCCCTTTCCAATTCTATTTGTAAATGGTTTACAAATATTTCCTTTTCAAATTTATTCTTGAAATATTCTAACTCCTTAAATTTTCGGGAAAATTCGCCATAACCTCCTTTGTATCGGGAGCATCAGGAAAATCCCCAAACTCGCCAAACAGGCCTTTCCATTCAAAAAGAAATGTTTTGAATTTATTTTCCTTTTTAAAATATCTCCTATTTATAAATATCCCAATTTATAAATATTCCTTATTTATAAATATTCCACTTTATAAATATCTCTTATTTATAAATATCCCATTTTATAAATATTCTATTTTCAATATCACTTTGAAAATCCCCTTATCAACATTTCGGTATGTCATGGTATTCAATCATATCAAATCACGATGTTCAATATCGTCCATACACACACAATCAACAACAGATTATATATCACATCATATAACGCAATATATGAAAAACCATAAAATAACTGTTGAGGAATCCAGTCGGATTCCTCCAACCTGTTTCCCTGCATCACAGATGTTAGACAATAGAATAACATCGATTTCACTTCACTGTTAAATATTCTGATAAACAGAATCGACATATAGATATTTAACAGTTTATATATATATATACATACATATATATATATATATATATATGTATAATATTTCTACTAACTGACTAGCAGTTCAATCAAACAGTCAACACACAGTAAATCAGACAATTTCTAACAGTTCTAAAAATACAACATGAAATTATAAACTGTTTAGAGTTGGTGAGATTTACTCACATTGACGCGTTAACCGTTATATAGTCGGTTTGCGTTCTTTGATTTCGACGGACAATTTATTTCTCCATAAATTGTAACGAGCTCGGATCCACTTCCAGTCAGCTTCATTGTGAAGCTCTCGTCCATACGGTCCCAACGCAACTTACGGTTCGAATTTCTGACCATGTATGAGCGAGATATAGCATTTATAAGATTGTGTACATTTTAAATTAAACAAAGCTTTAAAATATTTAGAGTTGGGCCCTAACCTTTATATAAACTTCCTGGCCCACTACCATAATTCCACCGACCCAGTACGAGCCCCTTCTTCCCCAAATGCAGGTTCTCGCGATTACCAGTATTCCCAACGCAATTGATCTTCCACCGAAACTCAACAATACACATTGTTTTTTTTCCAAATTAACATCACCATTTAAACCTCCATCACAATCCTATCCAACACAACAACACTCCCGATGCCCTTCCACTCAGCGCTGTGTACACAACATCTCCTTACCTCACGGTTTACTGCTCCTAAAACGTTTCCATGGCCGCCCATTCGATCTCCCCTTTCTCCTCAAACACATCATCGAATTCAACAAGGATAACACCATCGAGATCCTCTTCGAAAGCCCTCCCTTCCCATACCAAATTGGCAGAACTCGGATACCCTTTTCTGGAATGCGTCGACAGTCCAGTCTTGAGCCAACAGTGGTTTGATCGACTTCTTTATACCCCAAATTTCACCAGAGAATCACACAACGAGCGCCTCGCCTCCCTGATCGCCCTACTACCCTCGGTTTTCCTCCTTGTCGCCTGTACTCCTTGCGACGGCCAACCCTAGCTTTCCTGCTGTAAAACCCGTCGACGGAACCCATGCTCGAGCTCAGCAATACATACACGAAATTGAAGAGCAGCCTCAGTAGAATCCATATCCATATATTTGTGGATTTATAGATTTTTGTTTGAATTCATTTTGAATTTTCCAAGCCCAAGGTTTTACTGTTGAAAGAAAAAAAACAACGGCGCAAGAATTTTGACCTTAGGAAAGTGAAACTAGGTTTAGAATTGTTTGAAGGGTATTTATAGGAAATTCAAAATATCTAGATATTTTCTAGAGAGAATATTCCCAGTATATTCCCTTTTTATTTATTCGTTTTGCCTTCTAAAAATCCGTGTGATCACACACGATATTCAAAAATCACGAAACTGGACATGTAGCTAGAGTTTGACATTACGGTCCCAAGGAAACTGGTTTCGTCGAATTCCGACTTCGTTTGCTCACACAGCGTATTTTTATCTGTCAAAATACTGACTATTCTTCACTCTAAAAATCCCTACGGTCACACAGTGACTCTAAAAATCACGAAACTGGAAATCTAACAACTATTTGACATTGCGGATCCAACAAAATTAGTTTCGTCGAATTCCGACTTCGTTTGCAAAAGTGGCTATTTTTAAAGCTCTGGATGACCCATTTAAATATATAAATATATAAATATATTTAAATATAATTAAATTAAATATTTAAAAATAAATATTATCGTCTATATTCATAGAGGAATATCATACAGCTCCAGGGTAATTATATACTCGCTATTCCGAGTCCAGATTGATTCGATATTCAATTTACATTGAAAAATCCTTTTATAACGTATATAAAGTGTTACGAATTATAAAGGAATTTCATAGCGACTTTTCTGAAATTTGATTTGGACATATCTCAATATCTACACGACGAAATCCCGATTTTTCTCTTCCACTAGAAAGATATACTCCACCAGCTCTACACGTTTCTTGTTTCACAGAAATCCGGCTTAAAACGAATCCTGTACATTCAGTTGAAGTTCAAATCGCCAAATAGCGAACTGCAGCGCCATTTCGAGCTCGTTTATAAATATATTATAAACTATACGTTCAACTGTCGTCGATTCAATATAATCGTTATTATATTTCGAATCGAAACTCCACCAAATCTCGTATGCTATTCAATTCACACGATATTGTGAATTTCACTATTTCCGACTATTTCGACATTATAATATATTATTATATTATAATTATTTATTAAATATTCAATATTATTCAATTAAACGATCATTAACTTCTCTAAATCACCAATTATATAATTAAATTAATTAATTATATATCTCTAAAAATGCGGGTCATTACATTCTTCCCCACTTAAAATAATTTCGTCCTCGAAATTGCTAAGTTAGAGGACGACCCTATCTATTGGAATTCCTAAGATTTGTTTACCCCTTATTTCTGATTTCAACTGAACCAATTAATACTGACAAAAATATTAATCCATTTCGACCAACTAAAATTTTCAAAAATTTTAAAAAATTTCTAACACTTAAATTTTCGGAAAATTTCGCCAGCGTCTTCTTTGTATCGGCATATACGTCAAACCACAACTCGCCTCTCTAGGCCTTCTCCAACCCAAAAGAAAATCAAACAGCCAAGCGGCTTGCCAATTCGGCTCATAAATCTCATGCTTATATCAAATATAAACTTGTACCTTTTTGTTGGTTATATCAACTTTTATCCCTTTCACCTGCTGTCAATTCAGCATATACCAATGTATTTCCAATCAAACTCCAACCAAGTTATTCTTAACACAACCATTCGCTTATTCAAGCCGAATTCAATTTCAAATTCGAGTTTCAAATTCCAAACTCTTAACTTATCATTTCAAATCCCAATCCAGATTATCCGCTAATCAATTCCATTTTCATTTAACTTAGTCAAGGTTAAATTCTAATTTATTATTCACTTTCACCAATTAAATCCATTTAACTTCATAAGTTAAATTTAAACTTCAAATTTCAAATTCCTGAGTTCATTTCAAATTAATTTGAAATCACAATACCAATTCAAAACATTTGAATTTCTAAACACCTTGTTTTCTCAAAACAATTCAAATCAAAATCTCTGGTAGTAATCCACCAATTAGAAACTCGAAAATCACACTGATGATATTGCGCAGTCATCATCGGAATTATTTTCTAGCGACCCAAGTGATTTTCAATACTATATCATTTTCAAAACCCCTACTAAATACATCCATTTTGAAAACATTTCAAAATCTCCCTGGAACTTAAAATTTCCTTATTTTAATTCCAAATCTGATTTGAATTCATATCTAATTCATCTTATCTTATATACTTTACTGATATGATTCTGATTGGTATATATATAACCATTTCACATTTTAATCTCATTCGATTATAATTACAACCAATATATCTAATATATGATAATATATCACATATCCATACTGTGTCGGTCCATCGTATTCAAGTGTTCATTTACTCCTACCGATACAGTGGATCAAACTGATCGACCAGAACTCATAAACAACTCAGCCAATGAATCCCCACAATATAAAACCATTTTTATATCAAATACAAATACGCACTCATATATATACACTCAAACTCAATCTAGGGTGTTACTAACCCTATCTCTACCGAGTCACGCCACAGAGCCAAGGTAATTCTTAACTTAAGCTCTGATACCAACTGTAACGACCCGGAAAAATGCGATCTTGGTTATCCGATATACAACACATATCGAACATCCAAGGATCGAAAATAACCGAATAGTTAATGAAAGAAATTAGAAGGTGAGAATAGATAAGATAGAAACGTAGAATAGAAGAAGAAGAAGAACACAACATCAGAGTAACATGAACCTCACAGCGGAACGAATAACATATAATAGATAACATAACTTTGAAATATAACAGTTATGTATACAATAGCACTTATCAGAGTACAGCACTTACAACACAGCGGAAATAACTATAGCTAGATGATCTTGAAGCCTCCTGCTCCACGCTCTTCCAGTATATCTGTAAAACCCGACTACTTGACTGCCCGTACAAATTTAGGCACCCAAGAGTTTAGGGAAAACAACAAATAAACTCCGGGTCAGTCATGGGACTGGTGTGAGTAAAACAGTTTAAAACAGGTATATGAACAAGTAAACGATATCTCATAAGACCACGCCGCATAACGGAACGGGTTTTTCCCTTATGAGAATCCAAAATATCTTTATATCAAAAACCTTTTGATATTAATATAATGTCTATGTACAAATAGATATCAACTAGCAGAAACGCTTTCATCTCACGTTCTACATATATAGTATACAATCAAAATCGCAAGCACGTACTGGATAATGGATTTCCAACTATGACAAGGTATGGAATCACCTTCCGATCAGTGTACTCTAGGAACGATACACTGGAGTTCAACAAGAACATCTTGTAACTCAGCCACACATGACCGACCACTCATTTCGCTTGAGTGTATCGAATGTACATCACCAACGGTTGGGATCAGCAACCGTTCCCGTATATATATATGGGACAGCATTGATAGATTAAAAGAAGCAAATGAATATTCACTAGATAGGTGATTATACACCCTACTTCGGTGCGACCGACTTAGCCATGCTGCCTGCCCGATTTCTGTCATTTACCGGTTGATGAGGCTAGAAGCTACGCTTTATCATTACATCAGATTCACTTCGAATGCTACATTGTCAGATCCATCGAAAATCACTAATTGACATCTGCAACAATACATTACGTGTTAGCTAAAAGAAGTTTCCTTCTCCGCTTTCACTCTTGGTACGGTTGAAGAAATCAAGGTACGTGACCTTTCTGGAAATACTCTGTCAGACATTCATTCATACAAGTCATCCTCATTCACTTAGAATGTCACATCGTCATACCCGCCAAATCACAAATTGACTTATCCAGAAATAACACGGGTATACAGCTAAGAGAAACGAATTCCTCCGCCACCAAACGTGAATACGTTTGAACAGATCAACTTACGCGATTTATTAGATATACTCTGTCAGACCTTCGTCCATACAAGTTGTCCTGGGACTGGACAAACCGAAGGCACTATTCAGTATATCCATCTTAGTCACTGTTATCTAAGACTTATACAACAGCCCTTGCATTTTACTCCGTCTTCAATTAACTTTGGCATATATGATTCGCAACGCTTATGCCAATATAGAGTGGTTCTTTGGATAATAATCCAACCGGTCTCTCCATATTAACAACGTTAAAATGGCCAAAACTTCGATAGTCTGTGATTTAACTATCGAAGAAAACAAGTGTGCAAACAACAATATTATTTCCAGATGGAAATTATATCAAGCAAACATCATTTAACATAAATCTCTTTAGTTCATTTATTTACTTATCTCCTGTTTCCCTATATTCTAAATTCTTATTTTTCTTTTATCATAAAACATTCCTGATTCTCGTTTGGAAATCATTTCCAAAACTCCTTTACGATCAAACCTTACCATTTCTTAGTCAAGAAGGAAGTCACTCAAGTTGGGGTATAATTACCTCTCAGACCTTAACTGAACAACATTATAACTTCGAAATGGTCAAAGTTTATCTTTTAATCTTTAACAACTTCTTTACGCCTTTCTCGGATTCAATTTTACTAATCCACTTCTATATTTAAAACATTGTTTATAACGATAACGTTATAATCCCTACTTTCGAATTATCTAACTTCAATTATAACTTCTATTCTTTTTAGTGAATAATTAACCTAACACTTATTTATTTATAAATAAATAAATCTCCATTTAAACACTGGAAAGTATAAGTACTTTCCCGAATTCGATATAATCGAATTTGCCGATTAACTCTCTTCGAGAAATCTCTATTTGATTAACTCTTCTTCGAATAACCTATATTCGATTAACTCCTTCTCGAATAAACGATATTCGATAATCTCTCTTCGAATAACTAATATTCGATAACTTTTCCTTTTCAAATATCTCATATTTGAAAATCTCACTCCGATTAAACTATAATCGATAACTCCCTTTGATGAAACTAACATCGATAACTCCTTTCGATGAAACTAACATCGATAACTCCTTTCGATGAAACTAACATCGATAACTCCTTTCGATGAAACTAACATCGATTAATTTAACTCGCCGAACTTAACTCGACTAACTTAACTTTACTCGACTAACTCGACTTACTTGGTTCGACCAATTCGATTCGATTAACTAGGCTCGACTAACTTGGTCGAACCACCCGATCAACTCAACTTATTTAACTTAACTTATTTCTCAACTCGATCAACTCGATTAACTCCTATCGAATAACTAATATTCGATTAAACTCCATTCGCTTGACTCTAGATCGCAGCGATCACAATGGTTACGCCTGACTCCCTCAGGAAACATCCGACCGCCGTAGGCTATTTACAGCCCTGCGAATTACGCTAGCAGTCGTACAAGATGGCAACTTACCCTTAATACTATGTTTGACTAATTTTGTCTCAAATAACTATATTTGATTAACTCTAGTTCGTTTTAACTCTAATCGATTAACTCTAACTAATTAACTCCAACTGGTTAACTCTAACTGATTAACTCTAACTGGTTAACTCTAACTGATTAACTCTAACTGGTTAACTCTAACTGGTTAACTCTAACTGGTTAACTCTAATTGATTAACTCTAACTGGTTAACTCTATTTGACTAACTCGACTTGACTAACCCCTTTCGAATAACATATTCGATTAACTAACTTTCGAATACTATATTTGATTTACTCCTTTCGAATGTCTATATTCGATTAACTAACTTCGAATACCATATTCGATTAACTCCTTTCGAATGTCTATATTCGATTAACTAACTTCGAATACCATATTCGTTAAACTATATTCACTTTATAAAGATTTCCTTTTTAACAACGTTTTATTCATTTGAAAAGATTTACTTTTAAATAACGGTTCTACACTTTAAAAATGATTTCCTTTTTATAATGTTCCCTTTCCAATTCTATTTGTAAATGGTTTACAAATATTTCCTTTTCAAATTTATTCTTGAAATATTCTAACTCCTTAAATTTTCGGGAAAATTCGCCATAACCTCCTTTGTATCGGGAGCATCGGGAAAATCCCCAAACTCGCCACACAGGCCTTTCCATTCAAAAAGAAATGTTTTGAATTTATTTTCCTTTTTAAAATATCTCCTATTTATAAATATCCCAATTTATAAATATTCCTTATTTATAAATATTTCACTTTATAAATATCTCTTATTTATAAATATCCCATTTTATAAATATTCTATTTTCAATATCACTTTGAAAATCCCCTTATCAACATTTCGGTATGTCATGGTATTCAATCATATCAAATCACGATGTTCAATATCGTCCATACACAGACAATCAACAACAGATTATATATCACATCATATAACGCAATATATGAAAAACCAAAAAATAACTGTTGAGGAATCCAGTCGGATTCCTCCAACCTGTTTCCCTGCATCACAGATGTTAGACAATAGAATAACATCGATTTCACTTCACTGTTAAATATTCTGATAAACAGAATCGACATATAGATATTTAACAGTTTATATATATATATATACATATATATATATAATATTTCTACTAACTGACTAGCAGTTCAATCAAACAGTCAACACACAGTAAATCAGACAATTTCTAACAGTTCTAAAAATACAACATGAAATTATAAACTGTTTAGAGTTGGTGAGATTTACTCACATTGACGCGTTAACCGTTATATAGTCGGTTTGCGTTCTTTGATTTCGACGGACAATTTATTTCTCCATAAATTGTAACGAGCTCGGATCCACTTCCAGTCAGCTTCATTGTGAAGCTTTCGTCCATACGGTCCCAACGCAACTTACGGTTCGAATTTCTGACCATGTATGAGCGAGATATAGCATTTATAAGATTGTGTACATTTTAAATTAAACAAAGCTTTAAAATATTTAGAGTTGGGCCCTAACCTTTATATAAACTTCCCGGCCCACTACCATAATTCCACCGACCCAGTACGAGCCCCTTCTTCCCCAAATGCAGGTTCTCGCGATTACCAGTATTCCCAACGCAATTGATCTTCCTCCGAAACTCAACAATACACATTGTTTTTTTTTCAAATTAACATCACCATTTAAACCTCCATCACAATCCTATCCAACACAACAACACTCCCGATGCCCTTCCACTCAGCGCTGTGTACACAACATCTCCTTACCTCACGGTTTACTGCTCCTAAAACGTTTCCATGGCCGCCCATTCGATCTCCCCTTTCTCCTCAAACACATCATCGAATTCAACAAGGATAACACCATCGAGATCCTCTTCGAAAGCCCTCCCTTCCCATACCAAATTGGCAGAACTCGGATACCCTTTTCTGGAATGCGTCGACAATACAGTCTCGAGCCAACAGTGGTTCGATCGACATCTTTATACCCCAAATTTCACCAGAGAATCACACAACGAGCGCCTCGCCTCCCTGATCGCCCTACTACCCTCGGTTTTCCTCCTTGTCGCCTGTACTCCTTGCGACGGCCAACCCTAGCTTTCCTGCTGTAAAACCCGTCGACGGAACCCATGCTCGAGCTCAGCAATACATACACGAAATTGAAGAGCAGCCTCAGTAGAATCCATATCCATATATTTGTGGATTTATAGATTTTTGTTTGAATTCATTTTGAATTTTCCAAGCCCAAGGTTTTACTGTTGAAAGAAAAAAAACAACGGCGCAAGAATTTTGACCTTAGGAAAGTGAAACTAGGTTTAGAATTGTTTGAAGGGTATTTATAGGAAATTCAAAATATATAGATATTTTTTAGAGAGAATATTCCCAGTATATTCCCTTTTTATTTATTCGTTTTGCCTTCTAAAAATCCGTGTGATCACACACGATATTCAAAAATCACGAAACTGGACATGTAGCTAGAGTTTGACATTACGGTCCCAAGGAAACTGGTTTCGTCGAATTCCGACTTCGTTTGCTCACACAGCGTATTTTTAACTGTCAAAATACTGACTGTTCTTCACTCTAAAAATCCCTACGGTCACACAGTGACTCTAAAAATCACGAAACTGGAAATCTAACAACTATTTGACATTGCGGATCCAACAAAATTAGTTTCGTCGAATTCCGACTTCGTTTGCAAAAGTGGCTATTTTTAAAGCTCTGGATGACCCATTTAAATATATAAATATATAAATATATTTAAATATAATTAAATTAAATATTTAAAAATAAATATTATCGTCTATATTCATAGAGGAATATCATACAGCTCCAGGGTAATTATATACTCGCTATTCCGAGTCCAGATTGATTCGATATTCAATTTACATTGAAAAATCCTTTTATAACGTATATAAAGCGTTACGAATTATAAAGGAATTTCATAGCGACTTTTCTGAAATTTGATTTGGACATATCTCAATATTTACACGACGAAATCCCGATTTTTCTCTTCCACTAGAAAGATATACTCCACCAGCTCTACACGTTTCTTGTTTCACAGAAATCCGGCTTAAAACGAATCCTGTACATTCAGTTGAAGTTCAAATCGCCAAATAGCGAACTGCAGCGCCATTTCGAGCTCGTTTATAAATATATTATAAACTATACGTTCAACTGTCGTCGATTCATGATCGACGCTAGTCTATGAATTAGAAAAGCGCGACATTTAAATTAAATTCTGCAAGCATACAGGTGTGTAGCATACAGGTCGAACACAGGGAGGTGAATTAAATCAATTATTTATCTAATCTCTTGGGCGAGTTAGACAAAGCTTAGAGGTTGATTTTTTTCGCAAGGCAAAATAAAAACTGAAACTACGAATAAAAGATGCAATTAAATTCACTACAGATTCGAATCTAATCGGATCTGTAATAAATTCAATGATTAAAATAAAATAGAACACTGGAAATAAAATTGCAGAAAAGAAATCAACAACTAAAAATAAAAATTAGGATTACCGCTGAATCTAATCAGACGGTCAATCACTAGCAAGAAAAATAGAAGCAATAGCAAATTGTGTTCTAGCAAATCTAATTGACTAGACAACACAATTTGCCACGAAAATAAAATGCAGAAACTAAAGAAAAGAAAGCTTTATTAAAACTCAAAGAGAGTACAGAAGAATATTTTTTACAATGGTTACATCACATATTTATAGATGAGAATGGGAGAACCATAATTAGGTCTATGAATAATTGGGCCTCCTCATTCATGAATATCTCTTGCCTTCCTTGACTAACTTGATTGGAGAAAATCTGGGCATATCATGGTAAATATTTTCCATATCTTTCAATTTTCCCATGTGGCTTGATTGATAGAAGATTGCATCTAATTAATTCTTCCAAACAAGGACGCTTATCAGACTCCTAAGGCAATATAAGATAAAATCTTCAAAATTGATTTTTCTTCTTGGCAACAATTTAATCAGAAATTCTTCTAATTGAAATTGAATGATTTGAATTTAATTCCATGATAAGAATATGGCTATTGCTGAAATGTTAATTGGTGCACATCATAAATACATACACATGAATATGTGTATGTATATAACATAACACTAATCCAGATATTTCTCAAAGCAAAGGGCCAGTGTGAACGCGCTCCATTTCTTTGGCAAAAAGTGAGCTTGACAGGGTTCGAACTCAGGTCTCTTAGCACCAATTCCTATGCCTTTACCAGTGAGGTACTACTTCTTTTGCAATTGAAATGAATTTGATGTGAGGAAGTAGCTCTTTCTTGTAGTTGGTCTTTGATTTGAAATGAAGGAGGCAACGCTTGAAATCTGTAAAAACACATAAAAAATACCCGAAGTATCATTTATTTATTTACAAAAGATAAAGCATAAGAGTCATAAAATAAACACTTTTCAATGTCAATCAAATAACCCCACACTTATCTTTTACTCGTCCTCGAGTAAAACAAAAATGAAAAACTAAACTAGATAGGTCACACTTTCGTAGGAAACACGATTGCATTGAGCGTATGCAACAAGCCGTTAAACCTCTAGGTGTCCCTAGTAGGACGAGTGGTGTCTCGTGAGGGTTTTCAGCGGATACTACCCACAAAATCCACATGCAGTATGCTATGATTCTAATGGAACTACATGAATGCAATGGACATATGCAAAAATAAAAACGAAAAATGACAACACGACTTATTTCAGGAAAGTGGTACAACAAATTAAGTTAATAATTTCTAACCAGTTGATTTTATTTTAGATACCTCGACTTGTCACAAATTTTCAATATAAATCAAGTTTTCAAATGTTAAATTTCAGTTTGGCCAGTTAGTTCGGTCGATAACATAGTGCAGCCATGAAATAAATTCTTAGTTTGCTTGGCACAGTTTGCAAAGTGGTATTCTAATTTTTTCATGTATGGCTAGTCAAATCAATAAGGTCAAGAAGTGTTTGGGTATCATCGCTTATTCTTTATTCTATAAAATTTTAAGATTTATGATTAAGTACATACACCTAACTAAAAAGACCAAGGTTTACCACCCATGCACTGCCTCGCGGACTAACGGAGAGTGGGTAAAGAGCTTGGCGGATTGTGCAGGCCGACTTTGACTTTGTCAACAACGTGTCGGTAATCCTTAGGTGTCCAATCTCATAAAATGAGACCAAGATATTCCAACTTTGACTTTGTCAACAACGTGTCGGATAGAGCTTGGCGGGTTTGCACACCAACGCTCGATATACAAGCAATGTTGGATACCCTTGGAATACTATTATTATTATTATCGAAAATATAAGCACAAAAGAGAGTTACGCGAATTCAACTTGACACAACTTAGTTTTAAAGATTTGAAAAGCCAATATAAGTATTTTAAGTCCTCCACTTATTTAAACAAAGTCTACAATATAGAATAGATTTCATGGCCATCACCTAAGAATCTCCCTATGTACCGGTTACACTATTATCCCTCAAAATTAAACTTTTCATTATATTTCAAATTCGAACTTAGCTGAGAGAGAAAAATACTATCAACTGGCTAAAAAATTGTAAACTTATTTTGCTGTATCAATTGAAAATGAGTCGTATTTCAAAAAAAAAATTTATGGTATGTTACTACAATCTAAAATGTATGATGATCCTACTTAATTGGTTGAAAATAAAAAGAAATAAAAACAAGGAAAAATGAAAATGGATGAAATGCAGACTCCCCCCCCACACTTGATTGAGACAGTGTCCCAACTGTCTAAAGCAGAAAAACAAAAATGAAAAAAATGAAAAATAAAAATAAAAGAAAAAGAACGTGTACCACCTGATTTCATGGTGGATGATCATGCAGATCGATAGAGTCATCTTCGTCATATTGCTCGAATTCTAAAAATGGTTTCAGTCGTTGACCGTTTACTTTGAAGACTTTTCCATCCCTAGGATTTTCAATTTCAACCGCTCCATGAGGGTATATTGTTTTCACGACATAAGGTCCAGTCCATCGAGATCTGAGTTTTCCTGGAAACAAGTGAAGTCTAGAGTCGTATAAAAGAACTTTTTGACCTATGTTGAATTCCTTACGAAGTATGTTTTTGTCGTGTTGGGCTTTGGTTCTTTCTTTGTAGATTTTTGCATTTTCATATGCCTCATTTCTTAATTCCTCTAATTCAGAAATTTGTAACTTCCTGTGTGAGCCGGCTTTTTCTAAGTCAAAGTTCAAAAATTTTATGGCCCAAAGAGCGCGATGCTCTAATTCAAGAGGTAAGTGACAGGCCTTTCCAAAGACTAATCGATATGGTGACATCCCTAGATTGGTTTTATAAGCAGTGCGAAAAGCCCAAAGTGCATCAATCAGTTTTACAGACCAATCTTTTCTATTGGAATTCACGGTTTTCTCAAGAATTTGTTTGATTTGTCTATTGGAAACTTCTACTTGCCCACTCGTTTGTGGATGGTAGGGGGTCGACAGCTTGTGTGTGATTGAGTATTTCTTGAGCAAGGACTCAAAAGCACGATTGCAGAAGTGAGTGCCATTATCGCTAATGATAGCTCGAGGTGTGCCAAAGCGTGAAAAGATGTTTTCTTTGAGGAATTTGACAACAACCTTGTTGTCGTTGGTTTTGGTCGGAATGGCTTCAACCCATTTTGAGACATAATCTACTGCAAGCAAGATGTAAAGATTCCCAAATGAATTAGGGAATGGTCCCATGAAATCGATGCCCCAAACATCGAATAACTCAATCACTAAAATGGGGTTGAGAGGCATCATGTTTCGCTTGGAGATTCGACCCGTTCTTTGACATCGCTCACATTTAGAGCAAAATTCGAAAGCGTCACGGAAGAGTGTGGGCCAATAAAAACCGCTTTGCAAAACTTTTGCAGCAGTTTTTCTTGCTCCAAAATGACCGCCACAAGCTTGGTCATGTGAGAAGGAGAGAATACTTTGGTGTTCATGATCGGGTACACACCTTCGAATGATTTTGTCTGGACAGTATTTGAAAAGATATGGGTCGTCCCAATAGAAGTTTCGAACTTTCGAGAGAAATTTTTGTTTGTCTTGTTTCGACCATTCAGCGGGGCATTTGTTGTGTGACAAGATAGTTCACAATGTCAGCGTACCAGGGGGTGTTAGAAATCGAAAGGAGTTGTTCGTCAGGAAAATAGTCATCGATTTGGGTGTCGTTATCATTTTCGTGCACAATTCGAGAGAGATGATCAGCTACGACATTTTCAGAACCCTTTTTATCTCGTATTTCTATATCGAATTCTTGAAGAAGAAGGATCCAACGAATCAAGCGGGCCTTGGCATCCTTTTTAGAAAGCAGATATCGTAAGGCAGCATGGTCAGTGTAAACTATGACTTTGGATCCTACGAGATATGGTCTGAATTTCTCAAGAGCGAAGACAACTGCCAAAAATTCCTTTTCAGTAGTTGAGTAATTAAGTTGGGCCTCGTTTAAGGTTTTGCTGGCGTAATAAATGACTCGAGGGAGTTTATCAATACGCTGACCCAAGATGGCTCCAATAGCAAAATCAGAAGCGTCGCACATAAGTTCGAAGGGTTGAGTCTAATCAGGAGGTTGAATGATGGGAGTTGTGGTCAAGAGTGATTTAAGAGTTTCAAAAGATGTTTTGCAATCATTGGAAAATTCAAACTTTACGTCTTTGGCAAGTAAATTCGAGAGAGGTTTTGAAATTTTTGAGAAATCCTTAATGAATCTTCTATAGAATCCTGCATGGCCAAGAAATGAACGAACATCTTTGACAGACTTAGGAGGAGGTAAATTAGCAATCAAATCGATTTTGGATTTATCGACTTCTAGGCCATCTTTGGAGACGACATGACCTAGAACTATCCCCATTTTTACCATAAAGTGGCATTTTTCCCAATTAAGCACGAGTGATTTCTCCTTACAACGCTTAAGGACGAGTTCTAAATGAGTGAGACATTGGGAAAAAGATGATCCATATATTGAAAAATCGTCCATGAATATCTCCAAGAATTCTTCCACCATATCAGAGAAGATACTCATCATACACCTTTGGAAGGTCGCGGGGGCATTACAAAGACCAAAAGGCATGCGACGATAAGCAAAGGTTCCAAAGGGACAAGTAAAGGTGGTCTTATGTTGATCTTCTAAAGCAACAGGAATTTGGTTATAGCCAGAGTATCCATCGAGAAAACAGTAGTACTCATGTCCCGCTAAGCGTTCGAGCATTTGGTCAATAAAAGGCAAGGGAAAATGGTCTTTTCGTGTGGCTGAGTTAAGCTTTCGATAGTCGATACACACACGCCACTTGGTTTTGATTTTTGTTGGGACGAGTTCATTACTGTCATTTTTGATCACTGTGACTCCCGACTTCTTTGGTACAACTTGTACCGGACTCACCCAAGTACTATCAGAGATGGGATAGATGATGTTATTATCTAGACATTTGATTATCTCCTCCTTGACCACTTCTCTCATGTTTGGGTTTAATCGCCTTTGAGCCTCACGGGTGGGTTTAGCCTCATCAACTAAATGTATGCGATGTTCCACAATTGATGGGCTAATTCCTTTTATATCGCTAATTTCCCACCCCAAGGCGTCCTTATTTTCCCGTAAAGTTTCCAAAACTTTTTCTTCTTGGTCTTCGGTAAGATTAGAGGCCAAGATGACGGGGAAAGTTTCTGAGGAGTCTAGGTAGGCATACTTAAGGTCTGGTGGCAAGGGTTTGAGGTCTAACTTAGGAAGTTCTT
This sequence comes from Allium sativum, assembly GCA_030737875.1. Lineage (NCBI taxonomy): Eukaryota > Viridiplantae > Streptophyta > Magnoliopsida > Asparagales > Amaryllidaceae > Allium > Allium sativum. The sequence continues at coordinate 309,025,363 of CM060919.1, forward strand.
GTGTATCAACATTGGTCAACATTCCTTGGTTAGATTTAGGTGACGAAGTGTCAGAGTCAAGAATTTTGTTTAGTTCAGAAATGTATTCGAGTTCATCGAAATCAGAGTCGAAATGGTCAAGACACATTTTCAGGGCTTCAGAAGTGTCACTAGAGGTTTCCTCAACTGTGGTTTGAATCATGTCAATTTCATCGATCTCAAAATCCCTAGGTTGCTTGTTGAGATTAAAGATGTTTAGCTCAATGGTTAGGTGCCCGAAGGAAAGTCGAAGCTGACCATTCCTACAATTAATAACAGCATTAGAGGTTGCTAAGAAAGGGCGTCCTAAGATCAATGGTATTTGAACGTTGGGATTTGAGACAGGCTCTGTTTCTAGAACTATAAAATCGACAGGGAAGTAAAACTGTTCGATTTGTATCAAGACGTCTTCGATAATTCCCAATGGCTTTTTGACAGATCGATCGGCTAGTTGAAGTGTGATGTTTGTTGGTTTAATCTCCCCTAGTCCAAGTTGACGATAGACAGTATAAGGGAGAAGGTTGACACTGGCACCAAGGTCGAGTAGGGCACGAGAGATGTGAGTGTTTCCTATTTTACAATCAATCGTAGGGCAGCCAGGGTCTTTATACTTGACTGGGGCAAGATTCGAAAGAACAGAGCTTGTATTTGCAGTTAGAAAAGCGGTTTTCGGGACATTGGTCGCACGTTTTTGTGTGCACAATTCCTTAAGACATTTAGCATATTGAGGAATTTGTTCAATGGTGTCTAAAAGAGGAATGTTCACACGGACTTGTTTGAAAATTTCCAAGATTTTATCGAAATTTGCCGCTTTCTTCTTATTGTTGAGTCTATGGGGAAATGGAGCTACTGGTTTTTCGACTCTGTGATGAGTTTCATCATTCGAGGGAGAAGGTTTATCCAAGGAAATAGAAGGTGGTAAGGTCGTAGAAGATGGAATGTTGGTATTGCCAACATTAATTTTCGAAGGTGGGTCGGGTTTGCCGACACTGGGAGAAGAACTGTTGGGATTGCCAACATTTAAGGGAACTTGAGGTTTAGAAGAATTGGCATTCGAAGCCAATGGGTGATCAGCAAGATTAGGGATTGGGGTCGAGTTAGAAGGTTCGTCAGGGTCGTCCACGTTATTATCAATCCTCTTACCAGATCGAAGGGTTGTAATTGCGTTGACTGGATTATGATTTTCGTCCTCACAAGAATTTACAGCACGAGAGTTATATTTTGGATTTACCTCAGGTTGACTAGGCAACTTTCCCTTCTCATGAGTTTTCATAAATTCCTTCATCATATTAAACATTTGGTCCATTTTAGCATCTTGGGAGTTTATTTTAGCTTCGTAAGAGTTCATCTGTTTTTCTAGACGCCCAATATCTTGTGATGGTTGAGAAGATTGAGATGATTGGTTTGATGATTGAAAATTGGGGTGCCTATACGGTTGTTTGGATTGAGGTGTAGCTTGAGAGGTTTGAGAATTGGGGGGTGGACCTTGGTAATTCGGATTGGGAATAAAGGGTTGCACGTGAGATGGGTTAGCCGAATTATTGGGGTTCGACCAGGAAAAATTTGGGTGGTTCCTCCAACCAGGGTTGTACGTGGATGAGTAAGGATTATTTTGAGCTATGGCATTGGCTTGGTCTTGAGAGTAATAGTGGGGTAACCCTTCTGCGGTTTGAGGAGTTTGATTTTCTAAGGGAATTTGACTTGGGTCCACGACATGCACTCCTCTAGTAGAAGTACGAATGGGAACACGAATCGATTCCCACTCCATGTCCTTTTCAGAATAATCTTCTAAAAACCGCCAAGCTTCATCGGCTGTTTTAGACATAAAGTCTCCTCCACACATTGATTCTAGTTGAGTTCTAGTCTGATAGTTTAACCCTTCATATGGAATTTGACATAAGTGATCTTTTAGAATTCCATGATGAGGACAACTATATAATAGCTGGTTGAATCTCTTAAAGTATTTTGAAAATGTTTCCCCCTCATTTTGACAAAATTGATTTATCTCGGTTCGGATTTTTAGAGTTTTATGGAAAGGGAAAAACTTTTTCAAGAATGCAGTGACAAATTCATCCCAACTTCTTATGGAATGTCGTGGAAGAGAATTTAGCCATCTTTTAGCGCTTTCAAGTAGTGCAAATGGAATTAGCCTTAGCTTGATCGATTCGTTAGATAGTTGTTGCATTTTTGTTGTGGAGGCATACAATTCAAATTCACTTAGAAATTCATAAGCATTTTCAGACCCAGTAAATTTTGGTACCCCTTGGATAAAAGAATGTTTTAGCTCAAAATTGTTTCCTTCAGCTGGTGGAAACACAATGACAGATGGTTGAACGGTCCTAGTCGGATAACATCGATCACGAAGAGACAAGGGTCTATCCATTTGGATATTGAGATTTTGAAAATTTTGATTTATTTGATTTTGATCCCCAAAGTTTGGAAAATTTTGATTCACTCGATTTTGATCCAATTCGGTTGGAAAATTTTGGTTGATTCGAGAGCCCCTAGGAGAATTTTGTTGGCTAACACTTTTTTCACTCATTGTTGTTAGATGCAAGCACAGAAATTAGCTACAATGAAGTTTTCTGTCCTTATTGGCTCCTAACCCAAAATTATAAAGTGACACGTTTGATTATTTAGATCAAAAGATTTCTCAGCCAGTTAACGGACAGGAGTTATCGGTGCACCAGGAATCACCCTAGCAATGCAGCCGAAGGTTTAAGTACCTTCAGAGTAACAACCGATATAATATTTACGAATCACCGTAATATTTATAAATGGTTATTTCTCTGCCGTAGTCTAGACACCAAGAAATAATTCGTTCCAAATGAATCAACTATCACAATATAATTAAGCCCTAGATGAGCCCGTGACTCCCTTAAGTCCAACGTCTAACCGTTATTATTAGTCAGGTTCTACGATGAAATGCAATTTGTGGGCTAAGGAAAGGGTGATGAAATCCCTCACCTTATGTGAATTGGGGTATTGCCCTTAACAGATTGAATAAAAATGCAGAGATAACAGCAATCACACAAAGTAATTGCATAAATTAAAAATTGTACATTCAAAGCCGCTGCCCCTGCAGAAATTTTTTACAACAATTGTCTATATATATTTTTTCTTTTGCAGCAGAGCACCTGTAGAGTTTTTAAAAATTATCACCTTGATCGGCAGTCCTCCAGTGAATTTGGGAAGCGCTAGCGCGTTCACACCCCACTTGGTGTGCAACCGCTCCGATAATTTCAAATCAAATATTTGTCTGCAAATTGCTTGACTGTATCGTTCGATTTGTTTGCTTGAATCTTCACTTCAAAGTTGGCTTTTGATTTAAAACTCCTTTTTTTTTAAATGAAGAAATAAAACAACAAAAGAAAGGATTAAAAAAAAATTGGAATTAAGATAAGAACTAACTAGGAGAAAATTTTAAACTAACTGCCACAAAAACAATTTAAAGACCATACAAACTAAAACAGACTTCTCTTTTTTTTTTTTTAAATGGACCCACCTAGATAAAACAGACTGATAACAACAGAGGGGGAAAAAATAGCACTGTATCCCAATCGCAATCGAACCAATATGTAGACAAACTTTCTCCAGGATCACATAGAAAATTTCGGTCCAAATTACAAGTACTCACGCCCACTTTCCTCTGTACAATATCGGAAATACTCAATCAATTGGGCAGAAAACTAAAGACTGGAAACTCTAAACTCTTTCCTTTTGTTTTGCGCCAGTTAATATGAACACACAGTGATTATAAACTGGTCAGTACAAGCACCATATTCAGCAAGAAATCCCAACGCTATTTCTCAGAAGTCTTATTCTCTGAAACCGACCCAAACACCGAAAATAAAATCACACCCTAATTTTACCAACTGTAATTGAATCAGACAAAACTAACGATCAAGCCAAAGCAATTCAAGCACCAATTCCGTCTCCTTTTACCCCTTTTTTTCGATTTGATTTGGGGTTACTTGGCTCTAAGAAGGGGGTTCAGAAGTTTGCGTGGTGGGGAATCGGACAGGATTTTTGGGTTGCTTTCTTTTGAATCGTGATGGGAGCGATTTGGGATGTGGTTGTTGAGCTGATGTCTCGAATTGGGTTCTGGATGAGCAGCGGTGGTAGTCTGACGCGTTGAGGGTGGATTTGTTCTCGGTGGCAGAAGTTGCGGACAGGTTTTTTTTTGTGAGTTTGAAGTTGTGTTGAGCAATGGAGTCTGATTGTGCGTGAAGTTTGTGGCAGATGCGAGTGGTGGGTAGGAAGTTCAACGGTGATTTGATGTTGAATGGTTGGTGGCGAATGGTGTATGTAGGTAGGACGTTTTGGACTGGTGCAAAGAACTTAAGGCGGGGGGTTCGTTTGGTACTGGTGATGATAGCGAAGGCTTGGAGCAGATGGGACACGAGTTGATTGCGGGATGGTCTTCTGATGGGTTTAAGTCCGTGAAGATGAAGTACGCAGGGGGATTGTATGATGATTGGGGAGAGGTTTGGCCAAAGAGAAGATGATCAAAGGCAGAGAAGACTACAGAAAGAAAGGGGAAAAGAATAGAAAGAAATTTGTTTGTTTGTTTTTTTTTCTTTTTTTTCGGTGGAAAATGGTTTTTTTTTGTTTTTTTGTTTTTGTTTATAGAAGAGAGGAAGAAAATAGATAAGAAGGAAGGAAAGAAACTGGACGCAAATAATAGCAAGAAATTTTTTTATTTGAAAGATTATGGTATCATTGAACAACACCAAATCTACTCAATTAAGATTTTTTTTATAGAAGAAACAAAAGAAAACTAAAATAAATAAATAAAAACTAACACGAATCAGAAAATAAATAAACAATAAAATTTAATCGTTGCCTCCCCGGCAACGGCGCCAAAAACTTGATCGACGCTAGTCTATGAATTAGAAAAGCGCGACATTTAAATTAAATTCTGCAAGCATACAGGTGTGTAGCATACAGATCGAACACAGGGAGGTGAATTAAATCAATTATTTATCTAATCTCTTGGGCGAGTTAGACAAAGCTTAGAGGTTGATTTTTTTCGCAAGGCAAAATAAAAACTGAAACTACGAATAAAAGATGCAATTAAATTCACTACAGATTCGAATCTAATCGGATCTGTAATAAATTCAATAATTAAAATAAAATAGAACACTGGAAATAAAATTGCAGAAAAGAAATCAACAACTGAAAATAAAAATTAGGATTACCGCTGAATCTAATTAGACGGTCAATCACTAGCAAGAAAAATAGAAGCAATAACAAATTGTGTTCTAGCAAATCTAATTGACTAGACAACACAATTTGCCATGAAAATAAAATGCAGAAACTAAAGAAAAGAAAGCTTTATTAAAACTCAAAGAGAGTACAGAAGAATATTTTTTACAATGGTTACATCACATATTTATAGATGAGAATGGGAGAACCATAATTAGGTCTATGAATAAATGGGCCTCCTCATTCATGAATATCTCTTGCCTTCCTTGACTAACTTGATTGGAGAAAATTTGGGCATATCATGGTAAATATTTTCCATATCTTTCAATTTTCCCATGTGGCTTGATTGATAGAAGATTGCATCTAATTAATTCTTCCAAACAAGGACGCTTATCAGACTCCTAAGGCAATATAAGATAAAATCTTCAAAATTGATTTTTCTTCTTGGCAACAATTTAATCAGAAATTCTTCTAATTGAAATTGAATGATTTGAATTTAATTCCATGATAAGAATACGGCTATTGCTGAAATGTTAATTGGTGCACATCATAAATACATACACATGAATATGTGTATGTATATAACATAACACTAATCCAGATATTTCTCAAAGCAAAGGGCCAGTGTGAACGCGCTCCATTTCTTTGGCAAAAAGTGAGCTTGACAGGGTTCGAACTCAGGTCTCTTAGCACCAATTCCTATGCCTTTACCAGTGAGCTACTACTTCTTTTGCAATTGAAATGAATTTGATGTGAGGAAGTAGCTCTTTCTTGTAGTTGGTCTTTGATTTGAAATGAAGGAGGCAACGCTTGAAATCTGTAAAAACACATAAAAAATACCCGAAGTATCATTTATTTATTTACAAAAGATAAAGCATAAGAGTCATAAAATAAACACTTTTCAATGTCAATCAATTCAATATAATCGTTATTATATTTCGAATCGAAACTCCACCAAATCTCGTATGCTATTCAATTCACACGATATTGTGAATTTCACTATTTCCGACTATTTCGACATTATAATATATTATTATATTATAATTATTTATTAAATATTCAATATTATTCAATTAAACGATCATTAACTTATCTAAATCACCAATTATATAATTAAATTAATTAATTATATATCTCTAAAAATGCGGGTCATTACAATATATATATATATATATATATATATTTGCATGGCTGAATGTAAATAGAAGTACAAACTTTATTTTCAAAACATGTTTACATTTTTGAACACAAAATAAAGAAAAAAACTTTATTTTCAATATATGTTTTATTTTCCAGTTTTATTGGTGTTGTCGAACACAAATAAAAGTGTACTTTTTTATTTTCATGTTATGTTTGCATTGTGAGATGCAAATGAGAAAAATGAATTTTATTTCATGCTATATTTGCATTGAATAGTGCAAATGAAAAGCAACCTTTTAATTTCTATGTTTATTTGCGTTGAAAAATATGAATAAAATATCTACCCAATTTCTATGTAACTTCTGAAAATAATTTCTTATTTATATATAAAATGTAAACAAAATTGTTACTTTCATTTCAGTAATCAAGTTTTAACAAAAAAAAATGATATTTTCAATTCAATAATCAGATTTTGACAAAAATGAAAATTTTCATTTCACTAATAAAATTTTGGCCAAAAATATGATCTCTTATTTCAATACTTATGCTTTAACCAAAATGTTATTTTTATTTCAATATTAATTATATTGAAAATATAATCATTCTACTTCAATTTTAATTACATTGAAAAATGTAATCATTTTATTTCAATTTTAATTACATTGAAAAATGTAATCTTTTAATTTATTTCTAATTACATTAAAAAATGTAATCTTTTTGATTAATTTCTAACATTTCAACAAAAAATCAAATAAAAAGGATAACTTTGTTTTTTTTTTTCGACAATTCTAACATAAACAATTTTCATATGAATCATTCTTTACATTAAAAATGTGATTTTTTTTTATGTTTTCAACACTTTTATTTTAACATGAACACTTTTCATATGAATAATTCTTTTCATTATAAATACGATTTTTAATGTTTCATGTTTCCATTTCAAATAGATGAACATTTTTAATCTATTCTATATATACGGTAAAAATGTAAATTTTATCGTTAACATGGTTTCAATTCAAACAAATGAACGTTTTATGTTTTTATTGTAATTCATAAACTGTGTTCTAAATGTAAACAAACAAAAATAGGATTTTTATTAGTTAGCCAAATTATGTCGTAATAAAAAAATATTCTATTTATTGTTCATATTCTATTGTAAAGTAAACAGATAAACAAAAATAAAGTTTTTGTTTGTCGATCAAATTCTGTTGTTCATCTCAGAATAATAAAAATAATATTTTTTTTTGAAAAATAAATTAGAATAACTAGACCTGAATAAAATATGATTTAAATCTAAATTTAGATTTATTTTCTAATCGCAAATAAAATTCAACAATATATTAAATTCAACGCAGATCTAGCATATCATGAACAACAAAAAAACCACCAACAACAATCAACCATTCATCAATCACAGAACATTTCAAATCTGAATTTTATCACAATTCAATTATTTTTAACGCAAGAAAAATATTTTATAATTAATTAAATAATAAAATTCAGAATTCTCACATTGATATGGCTGAAAATTCGACTGTCGCGGATTCAGCTCTGGTCTGCGCCATTGCGAAGATCTTAATTTTCTGATTCCAGCGCAATTTACGGTTTGTGAAACGGACCTCGTATGAGAGAGTTATTGATTTTTAAAGATCGGATAAATTAAATATTTAATAAATAAATAATAATATAATAATACCCTCTTCTTCCTCACGCTGTATCGGCCGCACCCAATTTCATCCTCCAAACACCCATGTCGCACCCACATCCGAGCCACCGACCGCCGATCAGACCCCGCCACTCCGACACTCCGCCCGCGAGCCACCACCGCCCAGAAGGCCACCCAACTCGGTCCCCACCTCGCCTCAAAATCCGAATCCGAACCCGAACGCGCTGTCTTCCTCACCAGAATTCGCGAAATCCGTGCACTGAAAACTGATCTTAACCGTACGGATTTGTAGAGCTCTCCGTCCTCTTCGATTTGATATATAGTTTGTCAATTTTCATAGAGTGGATTGGAAGAAATTGATGTTTGAAAATGGGAGATTTCTGGCCATCGTTTTAAGGGGTAGGCGACGGCTATGAATTAGGGTTAGGGTTTTATTTTTTTATTATTTTATAATTAAAAAATTGTGTTATAAAGGTGAAAATGCGGGCTGTCTCCGAATTGGGCTTGCTTACTGTCGATCATAACGTTTTGAGGCCTTCTGAACGCAATGGGATAGGTCTCAGGGTCCAATTCTGAAATCTGTAGAAAGTTTTATTCAAAATCCCATTAAAAATTAATTAATTAAATATTAACCGTACATATAAATATGTCGGGGCCACATATGACCTTAGAAAATTCTAAAAAAAAATATTTTTAGCTTTCTTATGATGATACGGTTCTAACGAGACTAATTTCGTCGAATTCTGAGACTATTTGAAAATGGCTATTTTTAAGGTGTTTAAATTTAATTGTAATAGTCAAAACACATTTTCTTATGCCACGCTCACATATTAATTCAAAAAATTCTGAAAATTGAAATCTAGCTATAATTTGACATTCCAGTTCCAACAAAAATGGTTTCGTCGAAAACGGAGTCGTTTGAAAAATGACTATTTTTAAGGGCAATATATTTAATATTAAAAATACATTTTTAAACAAAAAATTTCCGAAACTCAAAATGTAATAACCCGGAAAATCTGGGCCAGTTTAAAATTTTTATTTTGGCAATTTTGGCGAATTTTGATTATTTAAAATAGATTATTTTAAATAATATCGACGAGAAAATTTATTTTGAATATAATTCGAACGTATATATTATATACGTCGTCGTTAGAATATAAAAATTTATATATAATTATAAATAGAATTGAAAATGGCGCGGTAGTTCGATAATTCGATTTCAAACTTCAATTGAATGTACCGGGTGCAAAACAATCCGGATTCTAGTGAAACCAGAAATAGTAGGATCAAATTGATAATATCTTTCCAACGAATCCGAACAATCGAAGTTTCATAGCGGGAATCAAAAGATATGTCCAGTTGAAAATTCTGAATAGTCGCTATGGAATTCAGGCCCTTAAAAATGGACATTTTGCAAATGACCTCGGATTTCGACGAAATCAGTTTGGTTGGATCCGCAGTCTCAAGTTATTGCTAGGTTTCAAATTTCATAATTTTCCGAATCAATATGTGAGCATGGCAAAGGAAAATGCGTTTTGACCATTTCAGTTGAATTTAATCGACTGGAAATTGGCCATTTTTCCAACGGTCTCGGAATTCGACGAAACTAGTTTTGTTAGGACCGTATCGTCGATACGAAGCTAGAAATAATTTTTCTGTAATTTTCGGGATTCGTATGTGACCCCGGTAATTTGAAATGTACGTTTAAAATTCAATATAGTGATTTAAATGTAAATTCAAGGGAAACTGATCGTAACAATCGAAACAGCTTGCGATACATATCCCATTGTGTTCGGAATGGGGGTGAAACGCTATGGACGTCAGGCGGTGGGTCTCGTTTTGAGGTCGAAAATAAAAGTTGCTTTATAAAGTAAAATTTAAAGTAATTAAATAATTAAATATATATATTTTTCATATAACCCCCCCCTCTTCTCGTTTTCATTCAAAGTCAAAGAAAAAAAACAAAATGAAAAAAAACCCGATCAGCTAAAAACCTGTCGACCCTCCCCTGAGCCCTAGCGCCGCCGCCATCAGGCGCTCCGCCAGCCGCCTCCCTCCCCAGGTCGATGCCACCGTCGACGAACTCCCCAGCGCCACGCCCTCCTCTCCTCCGCCCTCTTCTAATGAACCCGAGCCCCAAGCCAACGCCACCTCCATCCCATCGACGTGGAGCCATCGTCGTTGGACCCCGCAAACCCCCCTCCTCCTCTCGCCGCACCTCCCCCCCCAACTCTGGCGAGCAGCAGCACAGCCCCCCTGTGAGTTTTTATAATTTATTTAACTGAGTTTTTATAATTTATTTAACTGATTTTTTTAATGATTTATTTAACTGATTTTTTTTATGATTTAAAACCGATTTTAAAATGATTTAAAACTGATTTTTAGAAAAAGATTTCATTTTTTAAAACAATGAAAAGGTTGGATCTTTAAGATTAAAACGGCGAGATTTTATAAATAGGTAAAGGTGAGATTTTTTATCTATAAAAAGATATGATTTTTCTTTCTAAAAATATGGTTTTTAATTTATAACAAGGTAATAAAATATAATTTTTACATGATAGGAAGATTAAAAATAGCATCTTTATATGTGTAGAAAAATAAAAATGTGATTTTTATAATGATGTATATGAAAAAGTTCAATCTTTATATTTGAAAAGATAAAATCTTTATATGCAAAAAGACGAAAACTTTATTTTTAGAAAGACGATATTTTGATATGAGTAGTGAAGTAAAAATATGATTTTTACTTCGAGGAAAATATAAACTTTATTTTTATAAAGGCGAAATCTTTATGGGAAGGATAGCGTGATAAAAATATAATCTTTACTATATGAACATCGATGTGAAATTATATTTTTTATCTATATAACATAGTAGTAAAAATTCGATTTTTATATATTGAATAGCATAGTAAAAATTCGATTTTTATATATTGAATAACATAGTAAAGATTCAATTTTTATATAAAGTATAACGAAGTGAAAATTCTATTTTCACAATATGAAGTTAGCGATAAAAATATGATTTTTATATAATAGAGAATATAAAAATGTGATTTTTATATATATAGTGACTACGGGCAACGAAGATGACGAAGATGGGATAACGAAGAAGAGTCGTGGTATTGGATAGCTTTCGGTGAGAACTTCTCACTCAAAATTTCTCTTTTGCTAGTTATATATATATATATATATACTAGGATGCAGACGGTGCTTAGTAGCACCCGACACCCGTCCACAGACCATGGACTTGTTTGTTTGGTTGAGTAGTTAGTTAGAATATTTGATTGAATGGAAATTGTTTGGTGAAATGAAATTGATTTGATTGATGTGTGAATGGCGTGGGCCTTCACTAGACCGGGGATAAGGCTAGGCCTCGTCCCGTTTCTAGTATCGTGTCGTTATGCCGCCGAAATTTTCTAAAATAAGTTAGAAAAATAAAAATATCATTTTATTTAAAGAATGAACTGAATAGAAATTCATATGTTGGAATAAAATGTTTTGTCGTTAAAAATATAATTTTTAGCGTGAATGTGAATAAATAAATATTCATTTACAAACCAGACGGTTTGTTTATGTACACCTATTTGAAGGACATTGATTGGGTCGATAAATTTTACACATCGCCCAACTGCACAAATAAAATATGCGTTTGATTGTTTGAAACCCCACACGGGTGTTGGGATGAAATTTGAAGTTCACTCATCCTGATTGATTAAATATGTCGATCGATTGATTGACAGGCTGTTATAAGCGTTAGATATCTATATTTGATGCTTATACAGTGTAGTGCACTTTGGTTGATGGTTGATTATTTTTCCATGCTAGTATATACATGTGTTGTATGAAAACCCATATAATTAACTTTATATGGTAATTGATTGGGCCTCATTCCAATTTGAAAAATAAAGAATATTATAAAATAAAAGTTCATGTGTTGACAGTACTCATTCATTGAGATTGGTCATGTGTTGAACGAAATATTTTAGTAATAAAATCTGCACCTTTATCGATATAAAATAAAAGTTCATGTGTTGACAGTACTCATTCATTGAGATTGGTCATGTGTTGAACGAAATATTTTAGTAATAAAATCTGCACCTTTATCGATATAAAATAAAAGTTCATGTGTTGACAGTACTCATTCATTGAGATTGGTCATGTGTTGAACGAAATATTTTAGTAATAAAATCTGCACCTTTATCGATATAAAATAAAAGTTCATGTGTTGACAGTACTCATTCATTGAGATTGGTCATGTGTTGAACGAAATATTTTGATAATAACAACTATTTTGAAAAAGAAATATTTGAAATAGAATATTTGAAAATAGAAATTTATGAAGCCGTGTTGATTAGATTGACGCCATTTTGACGTGAACGATATTTATATTGAATTGAAAACGATTTCGAAATGAATTGAATTGAAAACGATTTCGAAATGAATTGAATTGAAAACGATTTCGAAATGAATTGAATTGAAAACGATTTCGAAATGAATTGAATTGAAAACGATTTCGAAATGAATTGAATTGAAAACGATTTCGAATTGAATTGAATTGAAAACGATTTCGAAATAAATTGAAAACGAATTCAAACTAAATTGAAAACGAATTCAAACTGAATTGGAAACGAATTGAGATGAATTCAAATTGAATTGAAATTTGAATTGAATAGAAATGAATTTTAAAGCGAATTTATAAAGAAGAATTCAATTTTGATTTGAATGGAAATGGAAGTTGAATATGTTTTTGAAACGAATTCAAAACTATTTATATAATTCGTTTTAAATAGAAATCGACGAAATATATATTATATATATTATATATATAATATAATGGCCTGAATAGAACGCGCCGCGCCGCGGCAGTTCGTAAATTTCGACCATTTATTTCAAACGGACATTACGGGAGATCCGACCGTCGGATTCTCCTGAAACCGGAACCGTTGGGTTCGTATCGAAAAGAGCTTTCTAACGAATATTAGAAATTCAAAATCTAACGGTTGGATTTGGAGATACGTCCAAATCAAATTCGAAAAAGGTCGTTGTAAGTGCAGTTCGATGGCCATTGTTGGAAATCGACTGTACGGGCCTTGATAAAATTATTAAAAATAGTAATAATTTGTGTAAAATCATAAGAAATGATTTGGGAAAAATTGGGGTGAAAAACTCCATATTTGAAAAGATAAAAATGTGTTTTTTTTCGAAATGAACTAGTTTTGAACTAAATTTAGAACCCAATTATTTTTAAATAAATGAATAAGATTTAAAAAGGGGTTTTAAATAATCGAATTTCTAATATATTTGATTAAATTTGAAATGGGTTTATCGTGAACAGTGTTTTAAATAACACTAGTTCTTTAACCCGATAACAAATAGAATGTGATTTGGGTTTGTCGTGAACTGTGTTTTAAATAACACCTAGTTCTTTAACCCAGTAAAAAGAGTTTTAATGAATCTGCAATCAGATTGAAATTCGAATTGATAATCTAAATTACCAAATTTAGAAAATGGGCGAGAATGGAGTATCACCAGTTTTGCTCCAAAGCGATAGCTAAATCTTTAATTAGATTTGAACGTGAAATGGTAATTGATTTTACCAATAACACCGTGGTGTTAGATATGGAGTATTACCAGTTTTGCTTCATGGGATGAATAGGTTGGGATTGGGAAATAAAATAAATAATTACTTCGTTACGGTTCGCTAATCTCGACTAGTTGGGAAAAACCATAATTTGGTTTTAAATGACATCCAAAGGAAGATTACAGGATAAATTTTAAAGAATTTATCTTGGATAAAATTAATGGGAATCTTTCCCTAAGAATGTGAAATTTAGAAACTAGCTGTAGGTTGGCTAAGAAGAATGGTTTCCTGAATATTGATCTGATGTTGGTTTCGGCCTTCGGGGTTAATGTTTGGGAAATTGTTCTCTTGCTAATTTGCGGTTAGTGACTAATGAATTGGAATGAGGCGTATGTTGTGTTTGCGTAACATTTGTTTTTAATATACGCGGGTTGTTCGGAAAGTCCGGGTTTACACCCATTCTGAATAACCGATTCGACGATATGTCGAAGATGAAGACGGTGGTTGAAGACCGGAAGTCTTCACATCGTAGGGATAATTACTGACGATCCTGATTGGGCTGTACACCCAAGAGGATGGAAATAGTTGGTGGTTGTCCAGACGTACTTGGAGATGGATGGATATGCGAGGAAAGTGCCTCCGGTTTCGTTCAGACCCAGAACGGACTTGTAAATGGATTGTGTGTCTGACATTGGATTTTATTCTGTGTTGATTGATTTCTATTAAATATACATCTGTTTGGCGGCGGAGAATTTATTCTTTTGCTTAACGCCCTTCTCTGAGACGTACGAGCTCAGAGGTTGTATATCGATGGACATCAGTCGCATGGCATGAATTGCCTGTGTGGCACGCTAAGATGCAATGATCAAGGCTTCTGTTGAAAAGCAAAGTCTTGTGGTTGATGATCAAAGCACGCCTACGTGGCAGCTTTGTGTATAGCGTGAATTCGCGAGCCTCACACCTCGGTATGAGTTAAAAACGGGATACGGACTGCAGGGAGAGCACGACGTTTCTTTCTAGCTTTGGTGGTGTCAGTGACTTACCAGCCCTGACATATATATACTTTTCACCTTTGTGGTTGTTGGATGAGGCGCCTCGATTATAGGTCTGTAAGGACCGGGAAACGCGTGTTCAGGCATAATTAATCCTCTAACGTAAGTGAGGACCGGCCCTGAAGATCCAGGGGTTACCCAGTGTGCGTAATCCTGAGGCATTTGCTAGAGTGTCTCGAACGCGGAGAGGAGCTTGCCCCTTGCCTCGACTCTTGACGGAATCCAATTTCCAATACGTGTAATTCGGCTTTAATTGTAGAACTAGTATGGCGACATAGTAGATGGTAGCTATGCCGCCTATGATTTATATTTATGATTGAAATGTTTTGACACTATACACTTATTATAGTATCAAATGATTTGTTTTAAACGTACCAAGCATGTTTGGCTATTATAAGGGAAAACCCTATCCTCCGGCTTGCGTTGCATTGTGTGATGGGACCTGGGTCTTATAATAGCTTCATTTTTCGAAAAAGCATTGCGCTGTTGTTTTATGCACTGGTATCCTTGGGAGGAAACCCGTTCCGTGTTATACGGCGTGGTCCCTTGATTTACCTAACTTTAAAACCAATATTAATAACTGTTTTAGTTCTCACACCAGTCACATGACTGACCTGGAGTTTATTGTTTTAACCTAAACTCTGGGTGCCCCTATTTTCCGCACGGGCAGCTAGTAGTTTTGGTTTTGCAGATTTATATTCACAGGATCCTGGTTTACAGCTGGAATGATATCCGGAAAGCTCTGTATCCGTATATCATCTTCAGTTGTGCTTTGTATTATTTTTCCGCTGCTATGTAATTTATTGTAATCTCTGATATTTATCGAATGTAATTTATTCATTTATACTCTGTATATTCTTGTATCTGATGGAACTGTTGTAATATACAATGAAATGTTCTTCTGTTTGTGTTCTGATTTGTCCTGTTCTCAAACGTTCAGGGGTTTCGAACGGTCTAGATCGGTTTAACGACTGATTCGGATCGAGCGAAATTCCAGGCCGTCACACAAAATATATAAGTGTTTATACTTTCTAAATGCAGAAACATCATTCCAGACTCAATGGAAGTGGTTTCGAGTCAAAATTCCTTCAAATGTGAAAAGTAGCCTTTCGGGCCATATATATTATATATATAAAATTCTACAGCGACCTTTCTAAAAATTGAATTGGCCATAACTTTTGATTTCCGCTATGAAATTTCAATTTTTCAGATTCGTTAGAAAGATATGTTTAAACAGATTTAAATATTTCTGGTTTCACTCAATTCTGATTTATTATGAGTCCTGTACATTCAGTTAAAGTTCAAAATCAAATTTTCAAACTACCGCGCCATTTCTAACTCCTTTTATATATAAATTAAATTTATTCATTCTAACTTCGATTAAAATGAATTCTAGCCATTATTATTTAAAATAAATCACTTTATATTTTCAAAATTCATTAAAATTTTCTAAACTAAAATTTTTAAATTGGTTCAAAATTTGCGGGTTGTTACAGCATTAGATTGGAAAATATACTTTGTTTTAAAAGAAAAACATACTTTGTTTAAAAAGGAAATATACTTTGTTTTAAAAGAAAAACGTACTTTGATTAAAAAGAAAATATACTTTGTTTAAAAAGAAAAATATACTTTGTTTTAAAAGAAAAACATACTTTGATTAAAAAGAAAATTATACTTTGTTTAAAAAGGAAGAATATACTTTGGTTAGAAAAGAAAAATATAAATAGACGAGATTTTTAACTATAAAAAGATATGATTTCTAATGGCGGAAAGTTTTGATTTTTTTTAAAAACAAGAAATGTTTGATTTTTATATACGAATTAGCAACTTAAAAATATGATTTTTATTTATATAGTAGCAGTATAAAAAAATGTGATTTTTAATAATCAACTGCGTGAAACAGATGACGATGGATCTGACTAAAATCAAATCGGAATCCCCGTTCAGAAATATAGAATGGCGGAGTGGAACTCCAAGGTGAGAACTCCTCACGTTTAATTTATTTCTAGTTAAAATATATACTAGGATGCAGACGGTGTTTAGTAGCACCCGACACCCGTCGTCCACAGACCATGGACGGCTTGTTTGTTTGTTTGATTTTGATGTGTAGTTGATTGTGTGATGTGGAATGGAATAAAATATTTATATAGTTAAAAATATTTTATAGTTAAAAATAGAATTTTTAACGTGTATATAAAAGGAAATAAATAAATATAAACAAATCGGATGATTTGTTTATGTACACACATTTGGCTGATATTGATTGGGACGATAAATTATACACATCGCCCAACTGCACAAATAAAATCTGTGTTTGATTGTTTGAAACCCCACACGGGTATTGGGATGATATATGACATACACTAATCTCAATAATTAGCTGTATGTCGATCGATTGATTGACAGACTGTTATAAACATTGAATATTTATATTTGATGCTTATACAGTATAGAACGCACTTTGGATGATGGTTGATTGTTTATCGTCATTGTTGTTTATATGAATAGGATGAAATCCATATAACTGAAATTATATGGTAATTGACTGTGTCTGATTCCAGTTCCAAATTATCGAATAATTTAAAATAATATTCAATGAAAATTGAATTGGGAAGCCGTGTTAAGTAGTTAAACGCCATTTCAACGCGAACGTGAATTTTATCGATTTTATAATGAATATCGAGAAGTGATTTCAAAATCGAATATTTTGAAACGAATTCGAATTAAATCGAATATTTTGAAATGAAATTGAAATGAAAAAGAAATGAATTCGAATTGAAATTGAATAGAAATGAATTCGAATGAAATTGAATAGAAATGAATTCGAATTGAAATTGAATAGAAATGAATTCGAATGAAATTGAATAGAAAATGAATTCGAATTAAATTGAATAGAAATGAATTCGAATTGAAATTGAATATAAAATGAATTCAAATTGAATTGAATAGAAAATGAATTCGAATTGAAATGAATTTAAAATTTGAATTGAACCGAAATGAAATTAAAACGAATTTATATTGAAAAATTCAATCTTGATTTGAATTTGAAAAGGGAGTTGAAATCGTTTTGAAAACGAATTTAAAACGATTTATAAAATACGTTTTAAAAGGAAATCGACGAAATATATATAATATATATTATATATAAATATATATATAATGGCCTGAATAGAACGCGCCACGGCAGTTCGCGAATTTCGACCATTAACTTCGAATGGATATTACGGGAGATCCGACCGTTGGATCCTCCTAAAACCAGGACCATTGGATTCGTATCGAAAAGAGCTTTCTAACGAATATTAGAAATTAGAAATCTAACGGTTGGATTTGGAATTATGTCCAAATCAAATTTGGAAAAGGTCGCTGTAAGTGCAGTTCGATGGCCGTTGATGGAAATCGACTGTACGGGCCTTGATAAAATTATTAAAAATAGTAATAATTTGTGTAAAATCATAAGAAATGATTTGGGAAGAATTGGGATGAAAAACTCCATATTTGAAAAGATAAAAATAGATTTTTATCGAAATGAACTAGTTTTGAACTAGAATAGTTTATTTATTTTTAAAATAAATAAATTGGATTTGAAATAGTTTTGAAAATAACCAGAATTTCCAATAATTGAATTTGAAAGGATTTGAATCTAAATTGTCTTTGGAATATTTCGATGTTGGATTTCGTTATGATACAGATATTGTTATGGGAATTTGAAAGATATATTTATATCGTTATTTCCAATACGATATTTGTTGGTCGTAGAATTTGATATTGAATATAAGCCGATATATTTTCTATTTAGAGCCTTGTATTTAATATCAAATGTGATTTGGGTTTGTCGTGAGTGGTGTCTTCATTAACACTGTTCTTAAGCCCAGTTGAGAAAAAGATTAAATCTTTTTATTTAGATTTAATGAAGTGTACCAATTAAATGGTATTTAATTGGAATTGAATTTGAATTGATTTTTGGGTTTATCGTGAACGGTGTTTTAAATAACACTTATTCTTTAACCCGATGATTAATGGAATGTGATTTTGGGTTGTCGTGAACGGTATCTTCAATAATACTGTTCTTAGACCCAAAGGAGTTAAGAAAATCAGAAACTAACTGGAGATTAGTTAAGTTGAATGGTTTCTGGGGTATTGTTCTGATGTTTCGGCCTTCGGGGTTAATACTTAGGGAATTGCTCACTTGCTAATTTACGGTTAGGGAATGATTGAAATGTGATGTGATTCTTTAACCCATTTAAAGATTAAAACTAAGTGGAGTTTTAATGAATCTTTAATTAGATTGAAAAGATCGAGAATGGAGTATCACCAATTTTACTCCAAGCGGTAGTTGAATCTTTAATTAGATTTGAACGTGAAATGGTAATTGAATTTACCGATAACATCGTGGTGTTAGATATGAAGAATGACCAGTTTTACTTCATGGGATAAATAGGTTGGGATTAGGAAATTAAAACAAATGATTACTTCGGTAAGGTTCGCTAATCCCGACTAGTTTGAAGTGATATTCAAAGGAAGATTAAAGAATAAATTTAAAAGAATTTACCTTTGATAAAATTAATGGGAACCTTTCCCTAAGAATGTGAAATTTAGAAACTAACTGTAGGTTAGCTAAGAAGATGGGTGGTTTCCTGGGTATTGATCTGATGTTGGTTTCGGCCTTCGGGGTTAATGTTTGGGGAATTATTCTCTTGCTAATTTACGGTTAGTGACGGATGAATTGGAATGAGGCGATGGATGTGTTTGTGTAACACTTGTTTATTATATACGCGAGTTATTCAGAAAGACCGGGTTTACCCCATTCTGAATAACTGATTCGACGATAAGTCGAAGATGAAGACGGTGGTTGAAGACCGGAGGTCTTCACGTCGTTTGGGTGATTACTGATGATCTTGATTGGGCCGTAGACCCAAGAGGAGGGAATCAGTTGGTGGTCGTCCAGACGTACTTGGAGATCGATGGATATGCGAGGTGCAAGGTGCCTCCGGTTTCGTTCAGACCCAGAACGGACTTGTAAATGGACTGTGTGTCTAACATTGGATTTTATTCTGTGTGATTGATTTCTATTAAATATATATATGTTTGGCGGCGGAGAATTTATTCTCTTGCTTAACGCCCTTCTCTGAGACGTACGAGCTTAGAGGTTATATATTGGTGGATATCAATCGCATGGAGTGAATTGTCTGTGTGGTATGCCTAAGTGGCAAATGATCAAGGCTTCTGTTGAAAAGCAGAGTCTTGTGGTTGATGAACAAAGCACCGCCTGTGTGGCATAGCTTTGTGTAGCGTTGATTCGCGAGCCTCACGCCCCGGTGTGAACCAGAAACGGGAGAGGACGGCAGGGAGAGCATGCATTTCCTTCTAGCTAGAAGTGGCATCAGTGGTTTTACACGCCCTGACGAGTTTGACTTATGTGGTTGTTGCTGTTGCGAGGCGTCTCGGTTATATCGGTTTCGGCCGATGCATTCTGGTCGGTAGACAGACCAGACTTACGCCCCATAGGGCGGGGAAACGCATGTTCAGGGTTTAAGTTTAATCCACATCGGTGGACTGGCCCTGCACGTTGCCTAGGTACAGTTGCGGCTGAGTCCTGAGGGGCGGGCTAGAGCGTCTCAAAACAGTTAGGATTGCGCCTTGCCTTGGTTTACTGATGGAAATCCAACTTCCAATACGTGACTTTGCGGTTTTATTTGTAGAGCCTAGTATGACGACATGATATATGGTACCCATGCCGCCTATGATTGATATTATTGATTGTATATAAAATCAGAAACTAACTGGAAATGAGCTAAGATGGGTGGTTTCCTAGGTAATGGTCAGATGTTGGTTTCGGCCTTCGGGGTTAATACTTAGGGAATCGTTTTCTTACTAATTTACGGTTGGAGTCTGATTAAGAATCAAAAGATAAAATTTCTCGTATCAAGCATTCTTTGGCTGTTATAAGGTAAAACCCTATCCTTCGGCTTGCGTTGCATTGTGTGATGGGACCTGGGTCTTATAACAGCTTCATTTTTCTTTATTTAGCATTGCGCTGTTTGTTTTATGCACTGGTATTCTTGGGAGGAAACCCGTTCCGTGTTATACGGCGTGGTCCCTTGATTTACCTAACTTTAAAATAAAGATTAATAACTGTTTTAGTTCTCACACTAGTCACATGACTGACCTGGAGTTTATTGTTTTAACCTAAACTCTGGGTGCCCCTATTTTCCGCACGGGCAGCTAGTAGTTTTGGGTTTTGCAGATTTATATTCACAGGATCCTGATTTACAGCTGGAACGATACTCGGAAAGCTCTGTATCCGTTTATTACTTCTAGTTGTGTTTTGTATTATTTTCCACTGGTATGTAATGTATTGTAATCTCTGATATTTTTCTATTGTGTAATATTTATTTATACTCTGTATATTCTCGTATTCTGATGGGATTGTTGTAATAAGCAATGAAATGTTCTTCTGTTTGCGTTCTTTGGTGTGTTGTTCTCAAAGTATCCGGGCTTTCCTTACCGGGGAAGTTACGGGTTCTTACACAACATGTATATAACAGTGAAGCATAATTGAGAAATTTTTTAAAACTTTCACACCAACTCGAAAAAATATCCTTAAATCATAGGATAACAACATCAGAGTCTATACAAAATGCCTCACTACAGGTCACTCAGAGAAGCATACATCAACATAATAACATTAACAACTAGATATGTATAGTAGAAAATAATATGTAAGCCTTCTGCTCGTCGTCGCTCAGCAGCATCGTCCTCATCAAGATCTATCACCTGTCACCTGCTACTCAGTCTGCTTATCCACAATACAATGGATAAACAACCCAAGGTAATAGGAGGAAACATAAAACCTTGAGCCATACAATAGTCTTAATAAGCGATAAAACAACTAACTAACATCATCGATAAAGTATATGAGAATAGGTAGATCAACTAACTAATCTACCAATATCAACAGAGAAGAAGTCCAAACTCGTCTTCCCCACATCTAACAGTGATAACCTTTACTAATAATCAAAACAGAAAACATAGCAAACATAGCGACCAGTTATCCAGTGTAGACTATCCTAATCAAGATCGACATCCCCCAAGCACAAGCCCTGAAAGCCTAAACCAACATCAGACAAGCACCCAAGAGATGTCTCCCTCGACGTCGAACAATCTACACAAGATTATACATGCAAAACAAACAACACCCATGACTCTGGCTATCCTACTTCGAAACCATCGTTAATCGTGTGACTGCCCTAACCTGCCATCCGTCAAGGGCTAATAGTAACCCCGGTTCTAGCAAATATCCATACTCCTTTCCACGATACGTATCTAGGACTTTCAACAATACATAGGGTACTCGACTAGATCCCCTCCAGACATTTGGACGTCCCTGTTATACCCCTACTTTGAGTACATTAGAACCTATGACAAAATAATCTCTCAGCCTTCAATATCTCTAGCCATCCAACTTGATGACCATTCATAAGCTCAAGCGACTTCTCGAGCAACCATTATCTATGAAGTCACAACTTTGAGTCGTCTTCACATTCGTTACATTACGATGATCAATGAACACTTCACAACAATTCGAACATTCCAACTCGAATTCACTTCGAAGCCACGACCATCGTCGAACCAAAAACATAGTTTATTTGGTCGATTTTCAGTTCACAGCGTTTCACGCTTTTGATATGAGTCACATCCACAGCATTTCCAAAACACTATGGTTTCCCTATCACCGATCCATGAATTTTCACATGTGCAATCCTGCTCCATGCGTAGATCCTACCAATCCACCCTAAAGACCCTTGCCCATCCCTCACAAGAAACTTGCCCGATCCATACCACAACGCTTAAGAAAATCGCTGTCGATCTATAAATTTTGGCATGCCCGATCCATCAGCTGAACTTTTTCTCGATCCATGCTTGCGCCTTGATCGATCCATAGTTTTTACATGCCCGACCCATCAGCAGGACTTTTGCCTAATCCTTGTCCAGAAATCGTCTGATCCATCCCAAAAATACATGTCGATCCGCTTAATTTCTCAACGCCTGATCCATGAACTTGAACGTTGCCCGATCCATTAACAAATCTCCTCCGATCCATGCAAAAACTCCACTGATCCATCTGATTTCACCGTGCGTACCCTTGGTCCCATGCTATTTCGTGGACGATCCATCCAAGTTTCTTGCACGACAAACCACGCTCACTCAATCCAAACTTGAAAACAAGTCAACTTCAAATTCGTATGATTTCAAACAACCATCCAACAAAAAAAATCAAGCAATCATCAGCAAATACTAATACTTTAGATAATCATCATTCAAGAATATAAAAATTCACCAAACCATGATAAATGATGAACAAATCAAATGAATGGATCTAACTTGCATAAACATAAAATTTACCCATGAATTTACCGTTACAAGTTGCTAGATTAGATCTTATGGTGATCCGAATTCAAAATATACTTACAATGATTTGATCTAAGTGAAATCAACTTGAAATGATGAAAATAAGATCAAACAACCCATATACTCGATTGAATCCGTGCAAGAGATGCTTATCACTCACCAAATCTACCAAATAGCTTTAAAACGATGATCTACAAATCCGGACAACAAAGAACAATGAGGAATGACCTTCAAATCAATCACTTTGATGCGATCTACCTTTCTTCGATGTTGATGTTCAATCTTCTAATCTAGATCTATGAAATTAATGGAGTGAAGAGGCATTTGATTGGAGTGGAGAGAATCTCAAACCCCAACCAAATAGAGAAATGAAGAAACCAAACAATTCTCCTTGCCTCTACCCCCTATTTATAGCCATCTAACCAGCCCACTAATGGGCCACACCAAATCAGTCCACTAATGACTAGTTAGCCTGTCCAGAAAATGTGTAACACTAAAACAGCGATTCTCTTAAATCGTTGGACCAAATCTTTAATGTGACCACTCTACGGAATTGGCAACATCATTTTCGATCCAATGAAATCAATTTCAGCACCTGACGCGATCCCAGTCAAAAGTTATTCCCTATACAAAACTGACAGAGGCAAAATGGTCACAAATAAAATTGATAAAATTATGGACATGTCACACATCCCCATAAACGACATATCAAAATATGAGAATGACCCGACCCTCAAGGAATTAAATATAAATATTTTACGATTCTCTAATACGTAAAATGTGTGTCATTACACTTATCTACACACTTGGGAGACATGTAAGCATATAGTCATCCCAAAACCCATGTGGGGTTTTTTTATCATAACCAATAAACAATAATCAATCAATTTAGTGTTCGGTCTCCTTCCTTTTCGTTGGCTCCTCCGCAACCTAAACCCTAGATCTGATTTTCGGCCTTCTTCTTTTTTCTCTTTTTTTGGTTTTGTTCTTCCAGCCTCCACCGCTTCCTCACCAAACATGCTCGAGTTCAAGCTCCACTACCCCTTCTTGTTTCCTTAGCCTCACCGCCTTCGCTGGTTCTTTACGAGCGATTGATTTTTGATCTTGGACTTCGCGTTCTTCGTTTTTGGCTGTTCTTTCTTTGTGGCTTGTTTGCTAATAGATCTTCAAATGGTGCTTCTTGTGTTGTTGGCTGGGATGGCTTTGCTTTGATCTCGATGTGATTTGGGGGTGCAGTAAAGCCAATTACCGTGAATTTGCTCCCGACTCGTCCATCTTCGCCTAGTAAGCTGAAACTCTGTCACTGGGCATAGCATTCTTCGCCTTGCTCGGGTGGCCCTCTTGGGTTTTGGATTCTCTAGTCTTTGGCATGTCTGTGTTGTAGCGATTTGTGGTGCATTGGATTTATTTGCACCTCTAGTTGTCATCTTTGTCACTGCATTGTTGGTTGGTTCTTTGGCTTTGGTGGTGGTTGTGCTTTATGGTGCGTTGGGGCTGTTTCCGGCTTGCTTGGTTGTTCAGTGGTGGCTAAGAAGTGTGTTTTCTGTTTTGTTGGGGTGTGAGCTTGGAGTGCTCGTGCTACTGCACGGACCTGTTGTGATCCGTGGCTCTCATTTGCTTTCTGGTTGGTGTGGTGCTTGTTTGGTGGAAGGCTGATGTCTTGTTTTATTCGAATCTAGGTTTGTTTTGTGGTTCGGGTCTGTATGGTTTCTCTTTTTTTCTTTTTTCTGTTTTGTGTTATTTGTATTTAGCGTCTAGTTTGCTTCGTCTGTATGTGTTCTGTTGTTTTAATGAAATTCTGTATTGAAAAAAAAATCAATCAATTTCTCAACCCAAAACCAATTAAGGTCCAATCATTTTCCAATTGACAATGTTTATAATAAAGATGTCAGGTGTTCAAGGGATTTCACATATATGATATAAATATCATATATTTATTGCAATACTCAACATTTAACATTATATTAAACATAAATGATCAATGTTAAACATAATTAAACATACTTAATTAGCAATTAACAATTAATTAATTTAATCCCCATCTACATGAGTTTCGGTTTCTCACCGTGGGTTCCCACTCCATCAAACTTTATTCGGAAGGAACATGGACTCGCACACACTGCTATGTCTCGCGTACGACACCTACGACACTTGTCGGCAGCTAAAGGGACTGCATCTGGCAGCTATTGGCTTCAAACAACTCAAAAGCTCACACGTACTCACGAATCTTGCGGATTTGGTAGTTTAAAGCAATTTAGAGGGGTTTAGGGGGGTATAAGCATACGGTATAGGGTGGGACCCACGGTAGAGGACTGGTAGGATGCTGCGTAGCTGGTGGGGCCCTGGCGTGAGCTATGGGGAAGGCAAGAGGTACAAAAGTGGGATTTGGAGGGACTTAATGGGAAAAGGAGGTTAAAAATTGGATCTTTGTGGTGTTGTGGTAGAAGGGGGCCCACGGCATGATAGGAGGGGGTGGGACTGCTTGTGTGTGCTGGTGGAGAGGTGATAGTGGGGTGCCAGCAGTCAATGGGTGGAGGATAGGGGTAAGGAGACCATTGGAGGAGGAAGATGGAGGAGGAGTAGTTTTGTGAAAATGAAAAGGAAAAGGAGAAAGAAAATAAGGAAGATGGGGTTTTGTGTCAAAGGAGTTTGCCTCGAATGAGTCATCAGGAGGGAAGAAGGAAGAAAAACACTTCAAGATCCTCGATGGTCGACACCTCATTTCGGTGTTTTAAAAGCACTTCCGATAACGAACGCTAAAGTGTGATAGTTTAGCTCTACATCTTTTGATCGTGTGATCTAACAACAATTCTGTTTTACACGAAAATTTGTACTTTAGTATAAAATGTAATTTTGAATCAAACGGAATAGGTCTCATCGAATTCCAAATTAGTTTGACCATCTATTTTATTTTTCGATCGCGTTTCCGCTTAATTATGACGAGTTGACCCGGTATACGTTTAATTCTTGCACGCTCACATACTAACTCCGAATATTATAAAATTTGGAATCTTACCATTTTTCGATTCTATGGATCCGATAAAATTGGTTTCGTCAAAATCTGAGGTCAGTTAAATATTGTTCCTCTGTAAACTGCTGAAATCAGCATTAAAACGTTAAATTTTCAAAATTGACCATAAATTCTCATAAAATTAAATTAAAAATAATTTTTAAATTGGTTTCAAAATTCTGGGTCATTACATTATTATAAATGTTACTAATGCAAGAAAATATAAGTTAGTAACATTTATATTACAATTTTGTTCCTGTTAACATTTATTATTGAGTAACAGATAGGAGTGAGCAAATGGTTGGTTCAGTTTGAAACCGATCAAAAGCGTTAAAACCAAAACAACCAATCAAGAAACATAAACCGAACCAAACTAATATTTTTTAAAACCAAAACCAACGAACCGATAATATCTGGTTAAGTTTGGTTGGCTTGTTTGGTTTATCTTAAAATGAAATAGATCTTCTAGTTGTTAATATAACATAGGATTTAAAAAATTGAGTTCAAATGATGAAAATATTTTAAAAATCAAACTCTTCTTCTAAAAATGTCAATATGAAATTAAAGAAAAAATAATATTGATACGAAATTATTGTAAATAATATCATTGTTAGTCGTAAAAAAAATTAACTTTTAAATAAATTGATTTTTAAATTTGGTTTAATTGGTTGGCTTAGTTTTCAAATATTAAAAACCAAACCCGACCAATAAACTAAAGTAATATAAAAATAAAAACCGAAACCAACCAATTAACTTATGAAACCAAACCAAACCGACCAAACGTAACTGGTTTGGTTGGTTTAATTGGTTTTAACCAATAAATTCTCACCCTTGGTGATGGATATAAGCATTGTAAATATAACGCTACCAATGCTTATAAGCACTGTAAACATAATGTTACCAATGCTTATAAGCATTGTAAATGAATATTTGCCAATGCTTATAACCGTTGGCAAATTGAATTCAGTGATAGATATAAGCATTAAAAATGAATGTCGATGCCAATATACTGACATGTATAAGCGTCATTTAAATTATTAGCAACGCTTATACTCATTGGGAATCCGCTGTTTCAATGGATTGCTTGGATATTTAGCATTTCCATTGTTAGTTGGGAATCCGCTGTTTCAGTGGTGTGCTTGGATATTTAGCATTTCCTTTGTTAATGTTTTTGATAAGATTATTCAAGGTAAATCCTACAGAACTTACAGTTCTCTTTTTAAGCAGTTCTTCCCAAAATTTTGC
Source organism: Allium sativum (assembly GCA_030737875.1). Classification (NCBI taxonomy): domain Eukaryota; kingdom Viridiplantae; phylum Streptophyta; class Magnoliopsida; order Asparagales; family Amaryllidaceae; genus Allium; species Allium sativum. The sequence goes on from CM060919.1 coordinate 309,052,694, forward strand.
TTATGAGACTTTGACTTCCTTTATTAGTATTCGAGGTCTTACTCAACTACCTTATTAATCCAATCCGTCGTTTTTTTTATGATAGGGTGCTATCTTATTGTTGATTGATGCGCCTTTTTCTTATGCTTGAGACAAGCAACCTACGTGGTTTGGAATGTTCATAACATGGGTAGTTGTCCTTTCAACTCATGATGGAGATTATTTTGTGTGATCTTACGGCTTTCAAACCACTTTTGATTTTCAGTAGAGCTTGGTGATCGTAGTCATATTGTTTTCACTTGATCTTATTTTTATCCACGTAAAAAGATAATAATTCTGATAATTGACCAAAAAATGAATATTTGAAAGTGATGATAACTGATTGTACCAAGCCTTTAGTATGAAATAAGTTACGTTGTTTTATTATATCAGGGTCATATGCTCTAGTGGTCGGTATAGAGTTTGAGATCCTTCACACTCTTTGGACTTTGGAATAATCTATGACCGAAGAATGGGGGTTTTAGAACTTAAAAGTATATTGTATTTCGAAATAGTTACTAGTCTTGTAATTTGATTGTCCTATTCTTAGGTGATTTTGCATAGTAAATCTGAGTCTTGTAATTTGGATATTTAATGACAGTTTATTCTCGAGTTGCGGATTTACTTGAAGCTATCTTTATATGAGGCATGATTATTTTCCTTGAATATTCCTTCTCTTTGTAGTGCATCAATGGTGGAGTGATTAAATAATGGATTTTGATATTTATTTTCTAAACAAGTTTTTTTTGACGAATTTGTCCTTATGAACTGTTCGTTACATGATTCTTGATGAGTGTCTTTCTATTTTTTTTCTAGGACACCACATAAGGGACTATGATAGTCTAAATATCAAAGTTTTGTTCTCAATAGTAAAGCTGAAAGAGAGTTTTGTAACACTTGTGATCACATGTAAGCTTAATGTTATTAAACGCGAAATGCGCACCGAAGCGCAAAGCCCTCTTAGAGCTTAAGCGCAATGCGCAAACGCAAAGCGCATACATCATCGAAGCAAGGTGCACCATGTAAATCATGTAAAACATTATGAATTAATAGAAAATAATGCATTCATAAGCAAATCAAATTGTCATAAAACAACTGGAACATGTTATGTAACAACAAGACTCAAATGGAATTACTTAGTGCTAATTTCAAGTCATAATAACAAAAGAAACATAGGCGGTTTAACTACTAATCCCTGTTAGATCAGTCCTTGACATAAATCAAGCATCCTCTTCTTCAAGATTTTTAAAATCTTCATCCTGACTATTATTAGGATCTTTATCACTTTCCTTAATTTCCATTTCCTCTTCCTTATTGACTTTATTCTCATCAACTAAACGCCTTTTACACGATGATTCTAGTAGGCATGTTTCCTTTGGTTGGTGACTTTTGAAGATCCACATGAGGCATGCAACCTATAAAAGGCATGCACTAGTAAAATTTGACCATTGATTAAAATTTGAATCAAAGAGATAGTTCAGTCAACGTTCATTATTAAGATTTATGGAAGATTATAATTTTCGGTATTACTCGTACATTGCTTATATGTTGACCAGTAGCTTATAAATCGATTTTTTGGTTCAAATTTCAGAAGATATATTGCTGGAAAAAGAAGCCAAATGGCTAGAATTGGAAATCTTACCTCGAATTGTAACGAGACTCTAGCACTCCATAAGAAATAACAACGTCTTTGTATAATAATCCATCTTGTTTGGAAAATACAAAATCATCATCATCATCATCATCCAACTCTCTCACAAGCCTCTCGACCAACCATTCATTAATATTATCAACATAGGCTAACAGGATAGTATCTATGGTTTCACAAAGTTCACATCTATGTCTCAAAGCTCTATTGTATTTGACAAACACCAAATCATTCAGTTTTTGTTGTGCAAGTCGATTTTTTTTGTGAGGCTACAAATAGAAACAATCAAAAGATGAGCTACTTAATTATTTGAACTTCTAAATACTTCAAATTTACTTACATGCTCGAATAAACTCCAATTTCCCTTGCATCCAGATGAGCTACATGTGAGATTAAGAATTTGAATAGCAAAATTTTGTAGCTTTGGAGCATGCTTGCCATACGCACCCCACCATGCAGTTAACGAAGAAATAGAGGAAACAAATAACGTGCACAAGTATTTCGTAGGAAAAACATGAGTATTGTAATTGGTTAATATTTTATAAATTAAACCTGGAGATTTGAGTGACCTTTGGTCTAATAGCCATAGGCAAGCCAGAAAACCCTTCCGTTTTTTTATATATCTCTAAATGGTCTCGAATCTTGTCTTGCACCTCAACATCAATTATCATATTCTCCATGCATTTGTACAAACCCAACGTTAACTTTCTATCATTCTCAATGTTTGGATTCAAGTAGTAGAACTCCGGATTGAGATAATATGCAGCTGCATGCAAAGGTTGGTGGAGTTGAATGTCCCACCTCTTATCAATAATCTCAAAAAGAGGTTTACATTTCTCTATATTGTTCTCAAAAGAAGATAGTATGACCTCTTGGGCTCTATCCATAGCTTTATAAATGTAACCCATTGCCGGCCTTTTTTCTCCTTCAACTAAGCGAAGAACTTTCACAAGAGGTCCCGCTACCTTAAGTGTAACAACCTGAATTTCCCCGCCCTTCGAATCGACCACAAGGCCCATTCCGGAGATCGGAAATACTCGGATCATTAACTTTGGGCGCACAACACATCAAAACAAACAAAAGAAGACTTTTATTAACATCATGATAATGTTACATCAGAGTACAAAATATTAGAGTACATCAAAAATTATACAACGGAAGATAAATTTACAGTAAATGTAATACAATGCAGCGGAAACATAAACTAATACAACGGAAGAATATCAATTCTCTGGACACAGCTTTAAGCTTCAATCTAGGATCCTGCTCAATGAAATAATTTGCAAAACAAACTACTCGACTGCCCGTATGGAATGCAAGGGAAAAACAAACTACGAGTCAGTCATGGGACTAGTATGAGAAATTCTACAGTTATAATTAACTTATATAGAATATGGCTTATGACGGGACCACGCCGTATGACACGGAACGGGTTTACTACACTAGATTGCCAATGCGCATACAACTACCATAAATAATAGATGCGTGGATCTACAATGCATCACACAACATGCAATTCCTCAATCTACACGTTTAGGCTTAATCCTTAAACATAGATTTTTCGAAATCCAATTCACTTTACAGAAATTATTTCTTTGGACTTTATTCCCGAATTCTTATTTCAAAATCATTTGAAATACATATCTAACTTTTATATCAAACTAGATTTCACTTCGGGATCTCAAATCCAAATCTTTGGAAATATGAATTCCAAAACAAATGCATACAAATGATTTGCAACCAAATATCGGGAGGTATTCAACACTCAGACAAGGCGACGGTTTCGCACACTTCATATATATATATATATATATATATATATATATATATACGTGCACCTCCCATACATGGAGCAGGCTACACCATACAATGCCCATAAACTTTTAGTCGTCCTGGTTACCCGAATATTTAGCCACATACTAAATTATTTTTATATCCCGAAGTAGGAAAATTCATTTCCAACATAATAATCACAAATACTTTCAAACTATACTTATGGTACTTCACATCAGCAATTCACACATATGATCAGTCACTATTAATCACATAACCTTTGAGCTCGTACGTCTCAAAAAAGGGTGTTAAGCAAGAGAATAAATTCTCTGCAACTAAATAGACACATCATCAATAGCAACTAATCGGTTATGAAATGAAAGACAATGTCATACACATAATACATTTCCAAATCATTTCGACAACATCGGGTTTAGGCCTCGAAATCCTTTCTGTTTTATAAAACAATTTTATAAAACATTCCCTGTCCAAAATCGGGAATATATTTCTTTTAATTTAAGAAAAATATCATTTCAAAACCATTCATTAAATTTGAAATGAACTCAACAACATCGCTAAACATCTCATAGTCAAATCGCGAAGTGTTTCATAAGATGTTAGCATACAAATATTTCTATCCAACCCAATGCTAAATGTAAAAGCATATCTTGCTCATAAACTGGTCGAGCACAATTCAATCAATCAATCAATCACAATCAAGTATATTTGGTTTATACCACATCTTATGTTTTGGTAAATTTAATTACCATTCATTCATACCAATCTAATTAGAGTTTTATTAAAACTCTTCTTAGTTTTAACCTCTGAACTTCATTACATAATGATTGTTCATCTTTTAGGAAAATTAATCATGTCATTAACTGGGTTAAAGAACCAATGTCATTTAAAACACCGTTCACGATAAACCCAAAATCATCTTCGATTTAATATGGAACTTTCACGGAAATCTGATAGAACGTAATCGGTATAAATTTCCATATCGAAAAAATACTATAAGTGGTATAATGGCAAGGCCTTTTAAATTCCATAAAGAGTAGCGGTGTTCATTCATAGAAGCTCATCTCAATTATTCTTAAATCGAATTACATTCAACTCCAATTTAGTTTATTAAATTATAATACTTCACTTTGGAAAATTGTTTCATTTCAAAGCTCTCGTCGATACGGTTCCAAAGCATCTTGTTTTGCTTAATTCCGAATTCGTATGAAAAAGCTATGATCGTTTAAATTAAACTAATTATTTTACCCTTTGTTTTTCTCTGTTCGATTGTTTACATTGAAGGTTTTCCTCCACAAAAAATTATCATGAACTCTAAATCACTCCAAATTAGTTTCATTGGAAAGCTCTCGTCGAGACGGTTCTAACGCACCCGATTTCGCTTCATTCCGAGTTTGTATGAAAAAGTCATGACCGTTTTATAATTGAATATTTTTTTTTAACTGTTCGGCCATTAATGGCCGGACAGAAGGCATTTGCTCGGCCATTAATAACCGAACGGCTGTTAAACCCCCCAATTTTTTTTACAATTTCGTCCCCATAATGATATGGCTAATGCCCGAAGGTCTATGATGTCATATACATGCAAATTATGCTTCCGTAACTCGATGAAGCAACTCATAACACAAAATTCACATGCATAAACATTCACACAAGAGATTTGCAATGATTCCTGATTATAAACCCCAAAACGATTAAATTCTCTAACTAAAGAAATCAAATGCGATATAAATGAATTGTGAAGACTTAGAACTTTGCCGGGGCGATAACGGAGCTTCCTAATATCACCAAATCATCTAGTAACTTATGAATTAGATTATGTGGACAATTCTAATCATAATTTCCAATCTAATTAAAACATGAACACATGAATTCAACTAAGTTACACTAGCCTACCCAATTCACTAGCATATTATCAACCAACAATCATCTCATAACTCAAACAATTGACTAGCAAATAATTAATCTTAATCTAGTCCTCTTTAGTGAGTAGTGCCTCACCTATAGTGGATAAAAATCATATTTTTATCATACTACTTAGCATTTAGCATCATATTATAATTACATATGGTTAATCAATAATCATTTCATCAATCCAAACTATTAGCGAACAACAATTAACTAACTAGCCCTATTATAGTTTCAAATTCCTCACCTTTGCTTGCTAGAAGCAAGAAATCAATCCTATGACAAGCTTGAACAACCTCTCTTCCAATATTGCATGCAAATCTCCAATCTAAGCACATATGATTGAAGTTCCTAAGAGTTAGGTCATAGGAAGTCACAGAAATCAAAGAGGAAACAAGATGGAGAAGATGAAGAGGAGCTTGCTTACCCTTCTTTTTGGATTTGCACTTGATTTCAACAAGATTGAAGCTTGGAATCAAGAACCCTAGCTTAGGAATTTATGTTTCCCATTCCACTCACCATTTTTTTTATTTTTCTCTAAGTGTTGGAATGAATGAATGGGAGAAGGATGATTGGGCACTTAAGGAAGTGGACTAAGTTGGCTAACCATGCCCTAATCAAGGTGCCAAAATTCCAAAACTCGGAACATATCGAAGTTTATACTTTTCGAACTCCTAAACGACATTTTGGACTCGATGGAAGTGGTTTCGAGTTCAAATTCATCCGCATGCAAAATATGAATTTTTGGACACATACGATGATTTAAAAATAGAATTTTTAAATTCTGACGTATTTTCCTATAAAATTATATTAAAAATAATTTTTTTTTGCAAGGCTAACCGGTTTTTTAAGTGATCCGTAACACTTTATTAATAAAATTAAAAAGATACAACTTACACAGGTGATATACCATGTGTATATCAACTAAGTTACATTTCCCACACAGGGGAGTACACATTTACATAGTCTCTTTAATCCATGTTACATCAGTACATGTTCATATTATTTTCATTGTACCTAAGAAGCACATGAGATCCCATATTCTCAGTCAACCATTGTCGAAGGGGGCATTCATCTAAGCTCTGGTCATACTACGTGTTTGTGGCGATTTCCCTGCGCTGGAACTAGCTAGAGAGGTAGACGCTACAGATTTTGGAACTATTATATCAGGTGGCGTAGGTTTATAACCTGGCGGAGGTGGAATGTTAGCATATGGATACAAAATTTCCTTTCTTCCTTTGCCAATTATTGTTTTCCTACTCCGTAATTCAATATAGTTTTTGGCCATGAGCTCCATTAGCTTTTTCTTTTCACTATGTATATGGGGGTCCAGATCACCGCTTTCAATTTCAACACCTAGACTGTCAATGGTTTCAAGCACGGTCTTATCAATGTTAACCTTCACTTTTTCTTTTGTTCTTGGTTTCTTCCTGCTTTTGCTATTCGTAACCGGTGACAGATTGAAGTTGTTATGTAGAAAACCATCAAGGTCAACAGCTTCAAGTATTTCAGCAGAGAACACTTGTTGGCTGTCATTATTCGCCACAGTATTCTGAAGCACCGACTTGGAATTTTGTTGTTGACTTCCACTTTGATTCATTCTGAGTGGCGAGGTTCCTTGCAAGAAGCCTGGTTTAAAGCCACAAACATTACTCAGAGCAGATTCATTCGCTGTTAAGGGAAGGTGCACGTCAAAACCGCCAGTAGTCAAAGTCCTCTCAAACTCAGTAACGTCTTCCATTATGGTTTTTAAAGCATCCTTAGTGGCAATCATTTCTTGCTCACTGCAGTTCTCAACTGGTGTGCTAACTTCTTTGGCAACTGCATTTTCATGTGGCATTGAATAATCAACATCAGTTTGACTATTTTCGTCTCCCCCAATGCTTTTTCTAGGTACTGCCTTGTTGGGATCAATTTCAGCAACATACTTCTTATTTAAATCAGTATCAGTTATTCCCTCAACTATTTCACTTTCTTCTATGCTGCAGTTTTCATCTCCACCTAAGTTGTACAAAGCACCAAAACTATTGTCCGTTCTCAACATCTCAGGGATGTGACACTCCACTACTTAAAATCTTTTCGTCCCTGGAAAGGAACAAAGACGTAAGTAAGTTTATTATTTAAAATATAACCTTTCAAAATTGATTTTGAAAATCTATTCCTTATTACGAATACGCTCTCTCGTATATATAGTACTCTTAACTCATTCTAGGGCATTACTAACCCTATCTCTAATGAGCTACTTATTCTAGGATACTACTGATCCTATCTCTAATGAGTATTCTTATAGGATGTTACTAATCCAACCTCTGATGAGTCTGTCATTATGTTCTAACGAGTTGTACCCCGAAGATTTGAGTTAACCAAAGCTCCGATACCAATTTGTAGCAACCCGAATTTCCTCGCCCTTCGAATTGACCGAAGGCCCAATCCGAAGAACGGAAATACTCGAATCATTAACTTTGGGCGCACAACACATCAGAACAAACAACAAAAGACTTTTATTAACCTCATAAAAATGTTACATCAGAGTACAGAATATCAAAGTACATCGAAAATTATACAGCAGAGGATAAATTTACAATAAATGTAATATAATGCAGAGGAAACATAAACTAATACAGCAAAAGACTATCAATGCTCTGGACACAACTTTAAGCTTCAATCTAGGATCCTGCTCAATGAAATAATTTACAAAACAAACTACTCGACTGTCCATGTGGAAAAATATGGGCACCCGAGTTTGCAAGGGAAAAACAAACTACGAGTCAGTCATGGGTCTGGTATGAGAAATTCTACAGTTATAATTAACTTATATAAAATATGGCATATCACAGGACCACGCCGTATGACATGGAATGGGTTTACTCCAATAGATTGCCAGTGCACATACGACTACCATAAATAATAGACGTATGGATCTACAATGCATCACATAACATGCAGTTCCTCAATCTACCCATTTAGGCATAATCCTCAAACTTAGATTTTTCGAAATCCAATTCACTTTACAAAAATTATTTCTTTGGACTTTATTCCTGAATTATTATTTCAAAATCATTTGAAATACATATCTAACTTTTATATCAAACTAGATTTCACTTCGAGATCTCAAAACCAAATCTTTGAAAATATGAATTCCAAAACAAATGCATACAAATGAAATGCAACCAAATATCGGGAGGTATTCATCCCTCAGACAAGGCGATGGGTTCGCACCTTACCAACTCGATATATATACGTGCACCTCCCACACATGGAGTAGGCAACACAGTACAATTCCTATAAACTTTTAGTCGTCCGGGTTACCCAAATCTTGAGCCACATACTAAATCATTTTTATATCCCGAAGTAGGGAAATTCCTTTCACAACATAATAATCACAAGTACTTTCAAACTATACTTATGGTACTTCACATCAGCAATTCACACATATGATCAGTCACTATTAATCACATAACCTTTGATCTCGTACGTCTCAAAGAAGGGTGTTAAGCAAGAGAATAAATTCTCCGCCACCAAACAGATACATCATCAATAGCAACTAATCGCTTATGCGATGAATTACAATGTTAAACACATAATACATTTCCAAATCATTTTGACAACATCGGATTTAGGCCTTGAAATCCTTTCTGTTTTATAAAACATTTTTATAAAAAATTCCTTGTCCAAAATCGGTAATACATTTCTTTTCACTTAAGAAAAATATCATTTCAAAATCATTCATTAAATTTGAAATGAACTCAACAACATTGCTAAACATCGCATAGTCAAATCGCGAAGTGTTTCACAAGATGTTAGCATACAAATATTTCTACCCAACCCAATGCTAAATGTAAAAGCATATCTTGCTCATAAACTGGTCGAGCACAATCCAAACAATCAATCAATCACAATCAAGTATATTTGGTTTATACCACATCTCATGTTTTGGTAAATTTAATTACCATTCATTAATTCCAATCTAATTAGAGATTTATTAAAACCCTTCTTAGTTTTAATCTCTAAAATTCATTACTTAATGATTGTTCAACTTTTAGGAAAATTAATCCTGTCATTAACTGGATTAAAGAACCAATGTCATTTAAAACCCATTCACGATAAATCCAAAATCATCTTCGATTTAATATGGAACTTTCATGGAAATATGATCGATCGTAATCGATATAAATCTCCGTATCGAATTAATACTATAAGTGGAATAACGACAAGGCCTTTTAAATTCCATAAATAATAGCGGTCTTCATTCACAGAAGCTCATCACAATTATTGTTAAATCGAATTACATTCAATTCCAATTTAGTTTATTAAATTAGAAAATAACACTTTGGAAAATTGTTTCATTTCAAAGCTCTCGTCTATAAGGTTCCAACGCATCTTGTTTTGCTTAATTCCGAGTTTGTATGAAAAAGTTATGATCGTTTAAAATAAACTAATTATTTTACCATTTGTTTTTCTCTGTTCGATTGTTTACGTTGGAGGTTTTCCTCCACAAAAAATTATCATGAAGTCCAAATCACTCCAAATTATTTTCATTGGAAAGCTCTCATCGAGACGGTTCCAATGCACCTGATTTCGCTCAATTCCGATTTTGTATGAAAAAGTCATGGCTCTTTTAAAATTGATTTTTTTAACTGTTCGGCCATTAATGGTCAAACAGAAGGAATTTGCTCGACCATTAATGGCCAAACGGGTATTAAACCCCTAATTTTTTTACAATTTCGTCTCCATAATTATATCGGTTAATGCCCGTAGGTCTATGATGCCATATACATGCAAATTATGCTTCCATAACTCGCTGAAGCAACTCATAACACAAAATTCACATGCACAAACATTCACACAAGAGATTTGCAATGATTCTTGATTATAAACCCCAAAACGATTTAATTCTCTAAGTAAAGAAATCAAATGAGATATAACCGAATTGTGAAGACTTAGAACTTTGCCGGGGCGACAACGGAGATTCCTAATATCAACAAATCAGCTAGTAACTTATGAATTAGATTGTGTGGACAATTATAATCATAATTTCCAATCTAATTAAAACATGAACACATGAAATCAACTAAGTTACACTAGCCTACCCAATTAACTAGCATATTATCAACCAACAATCATCTCATAACTCAAACAATTGACTAGCAAATAATTAATCTTAATCTAGTCCTCTTTAGTGAGTAGTGCCTCACCTATAGTGGATAAAAATCATATTTTTATCATACTACTTAGCATTTAGCATCATATTATAATTATATATGTTCAATCAATAATCATTTAATCAATCCAAACTATTAGCTAACAACAATTAACTAACTAGCCCTTTTATAGTTTAAAATTTCTCACCTTTGCTTGCTAGAAGCAAGAAATCAATCCTATTACAAGCTAGAACAACCTCTCTTCCAATATTGAATGCAAATCTCCAATCTAAGCACATATGATTGAATTTCCTAATAGTTAGGTCATAGGAAATCATAGAAATCAAAGAGGAAACAAGATGGAGAAGATGAAGAGGAGCTTGCTTACCCTTCTTCTTGGATTTGCACTTGATTTCAACAAGATTGAAGCTTGGAATCAAGAACCCTAGTTTAGGAATTTCTATTTTCCATTCCACTCTCCATTTTCTAATTTTTTTCTCTAAGTGTTGGAATGCATGGATGGGAGAGGGATGATTGGGCACTTAAAGGAAGTGGGCTAAGTTGGATAACCAAGCCCTAACTAACGTGCCAAAATTCCAAAACTCGGAACATATCGAAGTTTATACTTTTCGAACTCCTAAACGACATTTTGGACTCATTGGAAGTGGTTTCGAGTCCAAATTCATCTGTATGCAAAATGTGACTTTTTGGACACATACGATGATTTAAAAATATAATTTTTTAATTCTGACGTATTTTCCTATAAAATTATATTAAAAATAAATTTTAAATTTGTTCCAAAATCTCAGGGATGTGACATTAAGAGAACAAATGACATTTTTCCAAAAATTTGACATCAAAACATAACCAATGATCTTTCGTCCAGTAGGGTCTTTGGAATAGTTACTTGTTACCCACCTTTCTGAATGAACATCTTATGGAGATTATTCTTTGTTTGTGGACCCTGGCCAATGCGAGGAAGGTTATGGCAAATCGTGTCTTCCCTAGTCTAAGTAACTCATTTTGTCTAGTTAATTCTCTCAACATATTCACCATTCCAGACTTCGTGTATATAAATGGATTTGACACATCTTTTGCAATGCAACTTTTCAATCTTGGAATATTAAAAAGGTCCTCCAACATGAGATCTATACAATGAGTAGCGTAAGGTGTCCAAAACAAGTGCATATATCAAATCATCAACATTCTACCAACTGCCTTATTATTAGCAGCACTTCCGTAAAAACTTGCACAATATTTTTTGGTCCAATCATCTCCACATACTTGGATACCATTTCAAACAACATATACTTAGTTTTTGCAACAGTGGAGGCATCAATTGATTCAAGGAAGAATCTACCTCTAGGAGTGCTGACTAAAAAAATTATAAGACCACCGTGTTTTTTATCTTCCCAACCATCGCACATAATTGAACACCCATGAATTACCCACTGTTCTTCATGAATTTCATACGTTTTCTTCTCTCTTCAACTTCTTCTTTCAACAGTGGTACCCTAACTTCATGGTAGCTAGGTGATTTCATTCCCGGTCCATATTGCCCTTAAGTTTCCACATACATGGCAAAACTTGGATGATTGACTACATTAGAAGGAATGTGATGCACACGTAAATGTGTAAATTTATATTCATATATTTATTCTTATTTTAGTTAAATAAATAACATATTGGGCAATTTTTACATGTTTTAACCAAAAACTAAAATTCTCAAATTATTATGCATTCATCTTCATATTGGGGAAGAACAGTTATTTGTGCATGTATTTATTTTTGATAAAATTTACTTGTTCATTTTCATGTGTCTTGTAAAATTTTGGAGCAAAAATGAAGTATGCACATGAAGATACGAAGATAAACATGCATATACACAAGAAGATGGAGATGGAATTAATTCACACACCACTTAGTGGAGGATCCCACCTACCCATTATCCCTCTTTCTTTATTGATACAATTAATGGCTAATGTATTGGATAATGGGGCAAAGGAGGCACATGCACTTTTAATGATTTATTAGTGGATAAAGACAAATTGAAGCTTCATGAAGAGGGTATTTTTGGTAGTCCCTAAAAAAAGTAATTAGGGTTTAAGAGTTTTAGATCATGTATATATAACTCCGTGTTTCATGTAAATGGATCCTCTTTTTTAGTTAGCTTGTTGTATGATCAAAGCTCTTTTCATGGCTAGTTAGCCATTTTTATTTCTATGGAATTTTTCTTTTTTTAGTGCAATGTTAATTAGTTCTCCTTTATTTACATGCTTTTTTCTTCTATTTTAGTAGTGTAGATTTACATTTCATGCAAGTAGATTAGTTAAGTTTATTCTTGTTCTTTAGTTCTTTCATTCCTTTTTGTTCTTGTTTATGTTGAAATCTACATTTATTAGCATGATTACATATATTAGAAGCTAAACCCTTTCAATTTAGCGGCAATGAAGCTCTCTTGATTATGTAGATGCAACATATTTTGATTTTGTGTTCTCTTTTTGTGCTTAATGAAATATGATTATGGCAAAGAAATGATTGTTTAAATTGAAATTTGATGGCCTATATTTCTAAACAATAGTTAATAGGTCATGCTTAAAATAGATTTGATTCCCATCTTTTTGTCATTTTCATGAGAGTTAAACAAGTGGGTTAGAGGTTGTGTTAAAGTTTGATGACTTATGTTGGGATAATTAATAGTACAAATACGCCATGCTTAGGATAAACACATCAACTAATCACACTTATGACCAAAATAGAGAGATCATAATTTAATAACTTGTTGAACTATATGATCTAGAAAATGGATTTTCTTCTAAGTTGATATTTAACTCTCTTATTTTTATCTATCTTAGTTTGTTAGTTTAGTTTAGTTGTAGTTGTAGTTAACATCTCTCGACATTGGTTTAATTTGATTGAGTATAATTTAAAATTATTTTTTTCTCCGCGGATCGACCCGTATTTACCACGTACTACAAGTGTATGCCATGCGCATGCGGTTTTGTACACTTCGCGATGGATTTATAATCAATAGAATATTCGTCGTCGAACAAGTTTTTGGCGCCGTTGCCGGGGAAGGAATTTTATTTTAGTTTTTTTCTTCGAATTAATTTTGTGTGTGTTTTCCAAACAAAAAAAATGTTGTGTGTTTTGTTTCATTTTGTTTTGATCTTCTGTGAGTGTTGAATTTTTTGTTTTCATTTCACTTGTGTGTCTTTGTGTTTATTGATCTTTGTCTTCATTTAGTGTTGTTTTATTTCTTAAAAAAATACTTTGTTTTCATTTTTTTGTTTTCAGTGTCTCTTGCTGTCACTTTCAGTTTCAGTCTTATATTTGTGTTAGTTTTAAAAAAAAGAATTGTGAATTTTTGCATTGTTTTCACCTCACCTCATTTCTGTTTATACACCTGTATTTTGTCTCCAGTTTTCTTGGTCCCTTAGTTTTATAAAAAAGAGAGAGTGAGAGTGAGAGAGAGAGATAGTTTGTGTTTTTTTCTCTGTGTTTGAATCTTAGGCTTCAGCTTGTATTTACATTTCTCACCATATTTCAAGTTCCAAACTGAAACTAGGTGTTACACTTCAGCTTCTTTCATTTGCATATTTCATCTTCTTTCATTTGCATATTTCATCTTCTTTCAAGTTATACAATTCACATTTTCATTTTCTTTTCATCACACTAACTCACTATTTTAATCTTCATCTTTTTTTCTTTTAAAAAAAATCAATTTGCATTTGTGTTTTGATCACTGTTTTGGTCCTTTAGTATTTTCCTTTTGTGTGTTCTGTGCATTCTTCTGTTCATAGGTGATAGCTATAGGAGTTTCCTGAATATCATTCTCATTTCTATTTCACTTGAAGCAAAAATTTGCCTTGAATACATCATTTCATAAATTGTTTGATACATTTCAACTTTATGTCTTAACTTGAGTACATAATTTTGACTCTCCCTCGTTTTCGTATTGCACTTCTACATCACTATTTCCGACTACTCAAAAACTAATTCCATTCACCTTCTACTCCTTCATCCCCTGACCATCATCAAACTTCTGACAACACAACCATCAAACAAACTCCCCGCCCCTACAAAACTCCCTGTTGCCATCAATTACACATCACTACCAATAGTCCATCCACATTCATACAACCAGCTAGCATCCAACTTCTACCACTTCCCTATCCACCACTTTGCAGCTGCCAACACAGGAAATCAACCTCCCAACCATCGACATACACAATTCAGTTCAACACTACATAACACCACTTCATCATCCCATATAAACTCCATTCCATACAACTCATATTCAAACCAACTACATCAATATACATAACCCATTACCGCCTACCTTCTGCTTAAACTTCTCACAAACCACCCTACCTACTGCCCTCCTGTCAGCAACACCACAAACAAGTTTTACCACCCACCCGATCGACATACCCAAACATCAAAACAGCCCAATTACATCAACCATCAGACAAAACTTTCACAAACTCCTCAACTTGCCACATTCATCCTTCACGATACACCTCCCATAACTGCACCACCAAAACTTCATCGATATTCCCTTCCCACCACCACCAATTCATCTTACACAAACACTTCTCAACACATACAAGTACAACCTCTTACATAAGCATTCATTACAAAAATTCATCTTGCACAAATATTCATTACCCCTGCACGCACAGTTCATCACCCAGTTTCTGGATTTTGCGTGTGTGTCAAATTCACCACGATTCATCTCCATGTTTTCACTACACCATCATCTCAGCATTTCCATCCATCCACCACAACAATCGCACTGCTCCAATTCACCTACCACCCTCGACCAGAACGCCCCAATCACCTCAATACCTGAAGCCACCAAAGTTATTGACCTGCTGCCTCCAAATCGAATTACCACCGAACAAAATCACCAGCTTCGACCTACAATCAAATTGAGCAACGTAACACCAATTCCCTAGGTCACCAACGACTTCAATTCAACACTATCCCCTAAAAGTGAACCTAATCGGCACCTGATCCTTCGCGAATCCCCAATTTTGTTTTCTTTGATTTCTCTTTTTTTATTGAGAAGAGCGGGGGCTTGTTAATGGGCAAGGGTATTGGATTCTGCCTCACTCGTGGGCCAATTTGAAGTGGCTTTTGTTTTAATTTTTGTTAACATGTTTCTTCGGTGGGCTTATATTGTGTTTTAGTAGTCCATTTGCTTTGTATGTTTTATAAAGTTTAGTTTGAACTTTAATTTTAGTGTGAATCCATTCTCCACTTAAAAAAACTTTGTGTTAGACTTTGAATTTTAGAGTAGTCAAGTTGTCCTTGTCAAATGTTATAAAAAATCATTTTTAAATCCCTTTTCAGGTTGTGTAACAATCCGAAGTCTGATAGACCAATTTTTTTATTCAAAATTCTAATCTATCGAAACGCGTGTTGCTTTGCTTTGGTATACTGCAGAAAAGACAGAGATATAAAATATATCAGAACTCAGAAAAACATCTCACAGCGGAATGGATAAAATATAATGTAATCAAAATATAGCCTTACCATAGTAAACAGAGACGAGGAACTCGGTCGGGAGCTATTCAGGTATCTGTATAAACATATGCTAAGGTCTGCATTTTCAGTGGTTATGGTCCTACCTGACCCCTCCCTCAATTAGTGAAAGACGAACAAGATTGAGAACTAACGATCTGGCCCACAAGCAACCTACAAACAATAAATCCTAATTGGCATGTTCCTCGCCCAAAGCCTTGATAGCAAATGGTCTATAGTCTTTTAGTTTAGTTCTTCGCCTTTCCGCATCGTGCATCACGTAACAAGTTGACTGTCGATGTTAGGTACCCGATGACTTGCTATCACCTAGGTTAGACCTGTCAGTTATTCAAGAGTCGTATCCTAGTGTAATGTCCCGTATTTTTGTGATCAGATATTTAATATAATTTACTATTTTAAATATTATATTTGGAATATTAATAAATTTTAATATTGAATTCATTAAAAAAACGATGACTGAATATATATATATATATATATTATATTTAATTATAAACGAGCTCGAAATGGCGTTGTAGTTCGTAATATAAAGGTTTGAACTTTAATTGAATATACATGATCCGATATAAGTCGGAATTCTATGAAACAAGAAACGTTGGAATCTAATTGATAATAATTTTCATATGAAAGAGAAAAATCCAGATTTCGTATAATAGAAGGTAAGTTATGTCCAAATCAAAATTTGAAATAGTCGCTATGGAAATCATTATTAAAATATAACGTTAATAAATAAATAAATAAATAAATAAGGATTTTTAATATAATTTGAATATCAGTTAATCCGAAACTGTCAATATCGGGTTGTATAATTTATATTGAAGTTGTATATATATTCTGTTTGGATATACATGATAAAAATAATTTATTATTATTTTATTGATTTATTTGGGAATTTATATAATATTTTATTCGATATTATATAAGCGTTTAAAATAGCCATTTTTGCGAACGGTCTCAGTTTTCGATGAAATTAGTTTCATTGGAACCGTATCGTTAAATTATTGTAAGAAAATCAAATTTCATGGCAAACCGATGTCGTATGTGACTTCGGTGGCTAAAAACGTCCCTGTATCTATTTAATTGTTTAGATTATTTGGATAGTGGTAATTTTTAACGAATAAGCAACTGGCCAAACAAACTCCAAATTCAACGAAACATGATTCATTGGATCCGTTAGGAAGAGGTCTAGTAAAATGTTAAGGTCTCATATTTTTTGGATTTTTTCTGTAATTATGAGAATTTTAAACGCTTGATTTTTCATCGATATTTATAAAGGACTTTTCATAAACGACCTCGGAATTTGACGAAACCAATCCCATTGGGTGCGGAATATTTTTTTATGCTAGGATTAGGTGTTACATCTCGAATTTGAAATAATATAGGCTATTAATTTTACGAAAAACTGAGCATAAGTTTCCATACAATAAAATAATAATATTCCTACCCAGAAGTTATTTTCCTTATAAAATACATACATTCTAAATGGACGGACAGAAATCCAAACACTTAATCCATCCAGTCTCCAAATCCATCGTCTTATACCCAAAATCTCTCAACTAGTAAATTGATCAGCTCATCAAGAGCTTCGATTCGAACGACTGTGATGGTGTATGAGTGATCGATGTAGCCAGAATTTGATCATGAAGGGACTGCGGGTTATGGCCTGTTGCAGGCGAACGACGTCACATGTGTTGGCGATGCTCCGGTAGAAGGCGGAGGGAGCTCTGGCGCGCCGGTCGGTGGGACTTGATCAAGGTCCGATGAACTGTATAGGCGGGGCGGTCTTACTTCAAGGAGCGTGGGTTACCTTCAGCACCAAAGGAAATAACGAAGACGTCAGGCTTGGAAATCTGATAACAGAAAAAGATTAGGGTATATAATTTTATAACTACTTAATTATAGTTATCTAGGAAGTGCGTAAATTTTTGTTATCGTGGACAGTTGGCATTCTGAATAATGCAGAAGCATGGGTTCATGAATAATGGAAATAATGCAGAAGCATGAGGAAGACAACATGACCTGGGTTCATGAATAATGCAGAAGCATGGGTCGATGTTGTACTGGAACAATGGAAATAAACAAAATCTTGGCCACGATCATTCCAAGCTAAACGTAATTAATTAAATTAAATTAGTTTTTAGAACTAAATTAAGTAAGCAAATTTATATAACATATACTGTAATTTATAATGCTTATAAACATATATGAATGCAGGGTTCATAATGCAGTAGGAACAGACTATTTGAAGAAGAAAGACTGTCGGCCATAAATTTCCTCAAACAACGTAATTAAACATTTTTTTAGCTAATTTAAATTATAATTATAATTTAATTAAGGAAATTAGGGAAGTTAATTCAATTTCTTAACGTATCTTATGATATTTACATTTCATACTTGCATTGACAGAATGAAACGAAATAAAAGGCGTTGGGACCGCATCAACGGACATTACATTCTGGAGCCAGTCTGGATACGATTGAAATCAACCGCATTTTTCAGTTAAATTAAACGCTTGTTTAATTTAACTGAAATGAACTATTTTAACAGCGAATCAAATCAAGGTGAGTTTACTCACTCAGTTATTCCCACTTATATTTTATATAAGCTGGGTTTCTTTTTATATTGTGTTCTATAATTGCTGATTGTTTGTTGTGTGTTGACTGTTTACATATATATTGTCTGAATTGATTGAATTGCGTGTTAGTTAAAGAAAACAAATCGTTATTTTTAATGATTTTTTCTCCAAACGAGTTAACTTACCTTGTTGGTCATGGTAATAAAACAACCGTGTTTAATTCAATGAATTGTTTGAACTGGTTGTTAATGTTAAATGAATTGATTGATATTCAATTGCTGTCATAGTAGTAACCGGTAAAATTGAAGTAAATGATGTTAATATAAGTAACTCATTTGGATGTAGAGAAGAACAGGTTGGAGGGATCCAACCGGATTCCTCAAAAATATTAGATGTTATTTATTTTCATATTATCATTATATGAACTATTTAAACCCATCTGTTTGGATGATTGATTTGATTGTGATCATTGACCTGAAATTCAACAAATTGCTTTATTGTAACCAATGGACAGTATTGGTTGAGTAATTGGCAACAGTTGGCCGATAAATCAATCGTTTGAAATATTAATTTACCGTCAGGTAAATCGATATAAAAATGAAGTTATGAAATTTATTTTATAACTGAAAATAGATTTTTTTTATATAAATATATTATTTAAAAATGAAGTTATAAAAAGGGAAATCGGCCGTGTGCGGAGCACGTGCCTCATCGTAATTAATGTAACGATTTATAACTGAGGTTAATTGTTTTTAAGAAACAATTAAAATGGAATTACATCATTATTTATTTAATATTAATTGAAGTAAATGATATTTATTTAAATTAATTTATTAATTTAAATGAGGTTGTTTAAATTAATTAATTAATTAATTTAAATGAAGAGACGAGTTATAGTTGTTTAACATGAATAAGATTTTAAAAAGAAATTTAATACTAATTAATACATTTAAGTAAGTAACCGACTTTTGAAATGGAATAGGGATGTGTTTTGGAAAAAGGTTATAAACGAGTTCTATATTAAACTCGAGTTTTATAATAAAGTTATAAAAGGAATTATAAGCAAACACGATGGCTTAAAATAAATGTTGACTTAATACTTGAATTAAGTAAAGGAAATGAGATAAAAAGAGGTTTATATTAAACCTGAATTTATAAACTAGGTTTATAAAAGGATGTGAAGTCAAAACGTTGATTTTGAATCAAAATACTTAATAATGGAATTAAGTTAAATAAATGGAATTGAAATGAGATTTTCAAAATTGAACGATTAAAAGGGATTGGTAATTGAATTCGGTAAAGGATTTAAAAATGAGATATGGTAATAGTAATTCTACTTATAAAATGAACGCTTTGAAAGAAGGTAAGGTTAAGAAGTGATTTTATTTAAGAAATTACTTAATAATACATTAAGTAATTATAAGTTATATTTAAAGAAAGAAATATTTCAAAAGTAAGACGGTTTTATAAACCATATTTTAAATAAAATAGTTTAATGAGATTTGTTTGATACCAGAATGAATATGGGTTCTTAGTTACGACTCATATCAATCTTAAAGATGAGAAAGTTGTTGATCAATGTCGAGAGTTAAATAAATACCCCAACTTGAATGACTTCAGGATTGTCTGAAGGTGATATGTGTGATAAATGGGAAAGGGGTTAAGAACAATTTATTATTTCCATACGAGAAATAATAACGCAACGTAAATTGCGAGGTTTGAAAATATATAATGAAATTTTCAAAGTAACGGAAACGAGAAGATTTGAGAATATATATACTTCTATATATATAAGGATATTCCCTAAGAAAAAGAAATAAAAGGAAATGAAAGATAAAGTGTTTGAATGAGTTATTCTAAAAGAATAAGCGTTAGTTATTTTTTTCAAATAATGAAACAAAGTGGATTTCGTAACGTTATTTTACGAATGATAAATTGAATTGATTTTCTCAATTATAGATAACGAGAAATGTTGTAGCCAATATTTTGAAAACAATAATAGAATAGAAAATTGGATATAATATAGGATATTTTCCTAAACCTTAAAATAGAATAGTTTTGAATTAATATTATGTTAAATAAGA
The DNA here is from genome assembly GCA_030737875.1 of Allium sativum. Lineage (NCBI taxonomy): Eukaryota > Viridiplantae > Streptophyta > Magnoliopsida > Asparagales > Amaryllidaceae > Allium > Allium sativum. Next base: position 309,073,409 of record CM060919.1, read on the forward strand.
ATTGAAAAGTTATATTTGTAATATCAAAATATTTAAAGAGTTTCAAATTAACATTCGTTAGTTGTTTTAATTTAAAAGGCCAAGTAATGTCGAGTACTGAATTAGTGAACTCATTTTATTTATTTTGTTATTTGATAGTTAAATCACTGACTATCAAATCTGGCCAATACGATTGTTGGTACAGAAAGACCAGGATCGAATTTATATTCGAAAACCATTCCGAACCAGCAAATACGTGAAGATTGAAGATGGAGCAATTGAAGACCGTGGATCTTCATAAGCGGAAGGGTTACTTTGATAAATTTCTCTGGCTTGGAACCCGAGAGTTTTGATTGTAATTCGGTCATGGTTGGAATCTTCGGATTGCAAGGACTACTCGCTACTGGTCCAGAGGGTAATTTAAGAATGCAGTAGGAGGGTGCCTTCGGTTTGTCCAGTCCCAGGACAACTTGTATGGACAAATGTCTGGTAGAGTATTTATAAAGGAGTTACGTACGTTAGTTTCCTCAAACTTATTTCTGTGGCGGCAGAGAAGACACCTTCTCTTAATTTAACAACCCGAGTATTTTTATGGAAATCAATTAGTGATTTCTGGCTGATCTGACGATGTGGCATTCAAAGTGAATGGTGATCAGATGTTCAAACATAAAATTAAAATCAAGGTAAATTACTAAATTAATTAATTAATTAATTAATTATTTATGTACTCAAGCCTCTTCAACCGGGAAATGGTATAAAATCGGGTAGGTCGCATGGCTATGTGGGTCACACCCATCAAAAAGGTATATTCATTACCTGATATGGTGAAATTAAATGCCTTCGGTTGTTCCTTTATTTTTGTATGCTATCGGTTCGGTTGGCTGACCCCCAACCGTGGTAATGATATATTCGGTACTCTCAAGGGAAGAGAGGGGTCGGTCATGTTTAGCCGGGGTTGCAAGATGTTCTTGTTGAATCCCCAATGTATTCATCTCCAGAGGTACATTGTTGGAAGGTGGTCCCATACCTTGCCATAGTTGGAAATTCATTCTCCAATAAGCACCCGCGGTTTTGATTGTATACTATGTATGTAGAGCGTGAGATGCAAGCGTTCTGCTAAATTGCTATTTACTTGATATTGGACATTATTATAATATCAGAAGAATATTGATTTCAAAAATGATTTGGGTTATAGTAAGGTAAAAACCGTCCATATTTATGTGTGGATTTGGTTTTACTATTATCCTTTCTTTCAAAAAGATTTTAACTTTAAAATCAAGTTGGATGATACCCATAAACTTAGTGTGTTTTCTCTTTCTGGTTCACCAAACTGATCCGTGCGTTTGTAATGCTCGGGTTAGACCGTGTCGTACAGGTTCAGGTTATCGGATGCAGTGAAGAGACGAGCTGGAGAAGTCCAGACATATGATATATATATATTCCGCTGTGTATTGTATACGAGGACATGTCATTATATTTGTCCAGATTTGTGATGTACTCTGATGACTGTAAATTTTATTTTAAAGCTCTCCATAAAGATTTATTTCTATATTTTATTTTGTTTCGCTGCGATGTGAGACTCTGTGTTGTGTTGTTGTTGTTGTTGTTCTTCTATTCTAATATTTATTTCTTTCTTATCTCGCCCTCTATATTCTTTCTTTTGGCATCTGGGTTTCCAGTGCATTTTGGGTTGGACTTGGGTTGTTTGGTCAGCTCAAAGGGTACTGGAAGTTCGGATCGTCACACCTAGCCTAGTCACAAGGCTCATCGGATCGTCGAATCACCTATGGCACCTTACAGTCTTTTGATTGCTCACTATCATGGCAATCAAGGCATACCCACCAATAGAAACGTGCAGACCTACCCTCTATGAGCATAATAGAATGTTTTCACTGCATAGAGGGCCACCAGGAGTACCCTCCACGTCCCAAGAAGCCGCGTGCTTCCCCTTCCAGTCATTCGGAGCCAGCAACAAGCAAAACAAGCAGAATAATCAGATGGACGTGTGCTCCCTTCGTGTCCCATGACACCACGATGATATAACCCGTTGGATTATTCACCCTCAAACGTATGGACTGGACCAAGCGCCTTATTTTATTGTGTTATTAGACCTTATGTATAAACATTCAATTATGCGCTTGCTCTACCTCATCATGTTTCTAGTTAAATTTGTCATTTCCAACTATATTTACTTATTATTCAAGTTACCAAGTTCTTTCTGAGCTCCTTATATTTTTAAGGAACAGACCCTTCTTGCTTATTAATTTTGGTTACAAAGCTTGACTTTTTTCGTTCATTAATAAGCCCATAACATTTTATTCTCTAGATTGTAATCTAAGATCTGTAATCTACAATCTTTTTATACTATTCGTTGTCTGATTCTATTGTTACAATAACATGTCATACTTAATATGTTATTAAGTATATATCCATTCTCATGTTTTCTGTTTAACATGTCACTTATTATTTATGATTAAATATAACTTATTTCATTTTATAAGTTTGCCTCATTATTTCTTATTTAATCATAATTTCATCTTACACTATCACTAAAACTTATTGTTGTTTACTTATTATCTTAGTTCTCTTAACTAAGTTTTAATAATAAGTTTCCTTTCCATATATATAACTTATGTTGTCCTTATCAGTAGATTTCAGATCCTCGTTCTCACATATAACTTAATTTACAATTAAGTACAACTTATCTCATTACATAAGTTATTCCATTTTCTTTCTCGTTTATTATAACCTAAGTTATAATATCCACTTGTCCCTAGGACAAGCCTACCTATTATATAACATTCTCATTAATGTAATTTATTTATAATTGGTTATTATCATTCCCCATTTATTCCACTTCTTTTACTGTTGTAACTTTCATTCATTTCTTATTCATTTCCATTAATCACAATTAGTATCATTTATTTTCATCTTTATATATATATATATTTATATTTATATTTATATAAATGTTTCTGCACTAGACCTCTCACATTAATTTAACAACTTGTGGATGCTGGATTTGTTGGGCGGTTCCGGGCAGACTTCTACTACAAGTTGAATTTAACCGCGTGTCTTAGCACTGTTACATGTATATTTATGCACTAGACCCCTCACATTAAATTAACAACTTGTGGATGCTGGTTATGCCGGGCGGTTCCAGACAGACTTCTACCACAAGTTGAATTTAACCTCGTGTCTAGGCGCGGTTATAGTTTTCTAATTTCTGTAAATTTAGGCATATTCATTCTTTCTAAATTTTACTATATTCTATTCTTACATGTCACACTTAATGTCTTATTAAGTCCATTATTTGATTATCATATCGCATGTAATTAACTCCAATCTAAAATAATAACATGTACTATCAATCATGTAATTATTCTAATCTAACAATTTAACATGTAATTGTCTCAATTCTTACAGCTAAGGTTTCAAGTACAGAATATGCCACGGATTAGCATGTAATTATTCCAATTTCACTGTAATTTAACTTACAGTATCCAATTAACAAGTTATTAAAACATGCAAATATACATCATTAATTGTTTCCACATATTTTAACAGGTTTATACTTTTCAACATATTAACATTTCAACGCATCAAATTAACATTTCAACATATTATATTAACATTATGGCAAATTTACATTGCATATTAACGGGGAACGTCAAATGATAATATACCATTATCAAAAATGATGTAACTTAAATCCACTCACCTAATTGCTTTCCAATTCCTGAACCGGGTCCAGATCTAGCATTCCATGGTTCCCCTAACTGGATTTAGAACCTAACAACTATGGATCCACAATTCTTAAAAAAAGAAAAGGGAAGGAAGAGGAGAAAATTGAATAGATCAGATCCAAGAATTTACCTTACTTCGAATATGATTTTGAACACCTTCTTTATTAATATTCATTCTTTTCCTTCATGTCTTGAATCACAATTTTCCTAAACTAATTATTTTATTTTTCTGAAGAGATTTGAGGAGGAAGAAGAATGGAAGAGTATAGACGTCGTCTCAGAAATATGATATCTAGGCTTTGCTAGCCTATTTATAGGTGTTCAGGATCTTATCGTACATGCAGCGCTGAGTCGGCAACGAACTTGGTTAAGAAAACAATCCAGATTCATTGATGAATCAGCCCGTATCTGGGGTGGGTCGAAACCTTGGTCGACCCCCTATGGGTCCTGCTAGCTGTTTTGGCACAAAATTTTTATTTTTGAACATTTGAATCTCTGGAATTTATTTTAATATTATATTTACATATAACCTCCTTATATGTATGTAGAACTTCCAAAGCCTATTTTACGTGTATATACATACGCACATCTTTTATTTCGTTTTCAAAATTCAAATGGTATTGCACCATTATTTAATTCTTACCATATTTCTTTGACTGCATCCTTATTTTGAACTTTTCTCTTGTGTATGTATGTATGTATATATATATATATGCATATATATATATATGCACATATATACATATATATTCTCATATATATATACATATATTTTCTTTACTTCCTTATATGTATATTTTTCCTTATATGTGAGTTTATATATATTTTCTCTTATGAACTTGTGTTATTTTAGCCGTTTGCTTAAAACAAAAATATGGCAGCGACGAGGATCGAACTCTACACCACTTGCATGAGAGCCACATGCTCCAACCAACTGGACTACTTAGACTTTTATTAAAAATGCTTAGAACAATGGTGATCATTGTTCTTTTCTTATTCCTCTTTTTCATTTAACCTATTGCATGTAACCTTATCACTTTGCATGCATCTTTCTCTTCCATTTTTCTTTTATTATTAATGCATAATATTTGTAAATCATTGCATGCGACATATTTATACTGCATGCAACCAAATCTTTCTTTCTTTCAACGTATGCGTTGCATTTTTATTTGCATGAATCTTTTCTTCTTTTTCAGTGCATGTATTTATTTCATGCAATCATATATTATCTTTATTTTATTCTTCTTTTATAAATTTATTATCTATGCATATATATACACATACACACTATTAATTATTTAATTTTCATAAAATGCGGGGTGTATCATTCTCCCACTCTTAGGAAATTTCATCCCCGAAATTTGATAAAGGTAAAAATCAAAAAACCCTTGCATAATATTCATCCATCACGTGTGTATCCAATTTTTGCAAATATTGTGCACTGTGCAGAGTGTAATACAACATAATAATACATATATGCCTAAGCGGTACCTCTTATGTGTGTGCAAATTTTTCAAAAAATATTTAAAAACATGATGCGCACATCCTAAATATACTAAAAGTCTACATGAATGCAATATTTTGAAAATCAAAATGCATTTTCATCCAAATTTTCCCACACTCTAGCAGAGCAAGAGCACAGTTCATCCAATTTTTGCATCCAAAATCATACCAACCAACTTTATTTTTCGAATTTCAGAAAAATCTAATTCTCTAAATTCCATTTCTTATGTTACAAAAAGGTGGACAATGGAAAACTTCACATCTTCCATTTTTCTTTTTCAACCTTTTTCTATCTGTATTTGGATTTTATGAAACTATTTATAAAGATTCCTTATTTTGCTATCCAAGCATAGCCCGCATAAGAAAATTTTCTTTGTTACTGGTTTTATTTTTCATCTTATCTTGGAATTTTTTATTCTTATTCATCTTTTCTCGGAATTTTCCATCTTTCTTTAAATGTCCTGTTTGTTGCTTTACTGAATTTGCTGTTTCATTTTTAATTATCCCATTACTCTTTCCTAGCTTATTTAACTTAATCCTCTGATCTAAGTTTAATTTTAAATAAGCTTTCTAGTCCTTCAACTAAAACAGGAAAATAGATGATATACACACTACTACTAAGGGATAAGAATCTCAGGACTGTGTCCCCCTCTGAAATATTCAAACAACAGGATGTAAACACTTACTTACCCTCTACTGTCTAGTAGTCACCACTAGTCCTTGTTGTGTACTAAAAGAATTTTTTTTAAGCAACACCCTAGGCTTTTCAATGCTTACACATTCTACGGGAACTTACCATTATTCCAAGATATTCTCACTATCTACTTCATAGCCTCAAAACTTTTCCCGTCTTCCCTAGGCACTAATCCTCGCATACTCCACATTTTTAAAATACGGTTTGGCCTTTTCATTTCTCTTTTCTTTCAAAAGTTAAAAGTATCAAAACTTTATTTTCCTCACTAAAACTTACTTTTGCCAAACCATAAAGCATGTTATTTTATAAAAAAAATGTAAATCATTTTTTTTACAAACCACAAAAACTAGAGTAGATACGGACAACTATTTCTCAATCTGGTTTATAACTTGTTCTTACCAACAAGGTAAGTTCAATTACTTACTACAAGGTGCAAACATCTACTCTATTCTTAATTTCTACAACTTATTTTGTCCACCCCAAAAAAAATTCTCTTTTAAAGCGATTATCAAAAATGATTATCAAAAGAATATAGATTTCAATACTTTCTTTATTGGAAATTCTAGTTTTTAACAAAATGCCACATTAAAATGCAACATTTCCTATGTTTTGCTTTTTAATCCTTTCATACTATATAACTTGAAAACTAGCGAGCTATACATGCTCTATGGTATGCACCTTTAAGCGAGATAATTTTATTTTAGACAATTTTTTTTAAAAAAAATCACTTTTTACAAAATATGCACATTTTACTTCAAAACCCAATATGTAATTCTTTACATATTTTAAAACTATGACTTTTAAGTTCAAAACTTTGAAAAATACCATAAACCACTTTCCAAAAGCTTTTTTTCTATTTCAAGTTCTTAAAAGTTAGAAATGGGGTTAGACTCAAAGCGAGTTTCCAATTTTAACTAGACTTTCCTAAACACTCCCACAAAGTCAATTCTCTCAACTATATATATTCCTAATTCATTTTTCTCTTTTTAACCTTTTCCAATCTATAAGGTTTTACCGCCAAGCCCATTAATCTGAAACACTAACACATGGGATTCACCTTTCCTTTCATACAAAGTATATTGTACACCTTCCACCCAAATCACCTAAGGGTCTTAGATTTCCATATTTATTCCTTTAGTACAAAACAAACATCCCAATTCTTACCATATTATACTTTTTTCTATTTAGCGGGTTTCTCTATGGATCTAGGTATATATATATATATATATTATATTTATATTTTTAAAAATACAAACACGCACTACTACAAAAGTGGGCATATTCGACATAAGTTTTATGTGGCCTTAGATCGAAAAAGTGTTGCATTTTCTCCTTTTTTTCAAATAGGCAACACCGGAAGGGCGTGGCATCCGCGGCCGTTGCCTTAGCCCTCTAAGGAAACGCTTTAGCACATCTACTGCCACAGAAAGAAAGTGTTGCATTATTGACGTAATGCAACACTATTTGCATGTAATGCAACAATATTCAGCGTTGCTTGAAAATTAGTTAGATCCTAGCTACCAGGACACGATAGTAGCGGCCACGTCAGCTGCCTACGTGTCACACGACACGTCAGCTCTCCACATCAGCTGCACACGTGTCACATGCCACATCAGTTGTGGCGTCTACGTGCCATGTGGACTTACCACTATTTTATGTAATGCAACACCACTGTATTATGGAATGCAACACCATTATCTTGAAATACAACATCAGGAAAAAAGCAAATGCAACGCTTTAATTATAAATTTTGCAATATTAGTTTTGTACATAGAAAAAAAAAAACACATCCATTACATTCATCATCATATTCAAACCTTCAATACATACAACTTTCAATACATACGATCAAATACGTAATTCAACGCTTTGAATATATAACACATACGATCAAATACATAATTTAAAAGTAACAAAAGTGCCAACACATACCACCTTCAATAAGAGTGCCAATAAATACGATCAATGTGCATTCTACAAAGTAGCAATGCCATGAACCAGAAACCGTATCTCTCCATGTCATTTTAGGTCCTCCACTTGCCGGCTTTATCTCTTCTCGTCATTCCAGATCCTGCAATTTGAATTTACATGTTATTTGATAAGTGCATATGTGCTGTGTGCATCTGTGCATTTGGCCATCTAATTAACTTATAAATCTTAGTGAGTTACGCATACAATTATAACAGTTAACCATTCACCATTGGTCAATCGTGCCACCTCAGAATTGAGTATGCTTCGTCTTCTGTGCAAACATTTCCAGTTCACATATTTACCTGACACCATCCATCGGGTCCCTCGCACATCCTTTCAAGCTTTAGAACATCATCATCTCCATATCCCCTAAACCCCAATCTTCGAAAGTTATGGAGGACTCGTCTCTATACATCATTGCCACTGTTCTTAAGGCACATTAGAATTTCGAAGATGTGCATGACGTTCTTAAGGTGACTCTCAATCATAATTCGTGGCCTATACGGGTAATACCCAATAACTCTTTTCTAGTACATGCCCATCGTACAGTAAGCGTGATCATGCGCTAATGTTGAAAGTTTTTACAAAACCTGGTGGTGCTATTTACCTGCAAGCATGGTCTGTTGAAGAATTTGAGCCTGAACCAGCGTTAGAAGTGGAATCATGGGCTAAAGTTGATGGCTTTCCCGAGTTCCTAAAGAGTAATGTCCCTGCTGTTGAAGAAATAATGAAGCCAATGGGACATGTGCTTGCAATTGAAAACTGCAACTGGTCTCAGTATGACCATACATCTTTCTACCTGAAAATGCAATTTTATGAAGGCATTGGCAATATCAATACGTTTGCTGCTCAATTCAACAAGGTTTACCTCATTAAGGTTCAGCGCTGTACCCATGCTCATCTTGGAACAAGGTCTGAACTTCTTTTTGTGAGCAATAGGGAGGAACAGGTGGTTCTATGTTTGCATCATTACGGATGGGAATGGGAAATGGATTCAAATGAAAGATTTGATGCAATGATACAAGTGTTGTGCTACTCCCCTTGCCAAGCTTATTTTCGGAAGCCACCCATGACATACATGTTGATAACCAAGCCTCAGTGAACCAAAGGAATGATCAGTGGGTAAATATACAAGTTGATCAGGAATTTGACTGGCCAAACTACCTCACCCCTTGCCCTGATGCTGCGGGTCTATCACATGCTGCAGGTCCATCACATGCGGCTACTCACTTCGGACTGGCTCTCCCACGACCGCAAAGCCCTAACAAATCAGTGGGAAGTTCCACAACCCTGTAAAGCCCTGATATGGTATGAACTAATGCTACTATAATGTCATTTTTTGGATGTGTACATATTAAGTTAACTTTATGATACTTTTGGATGTGGATGTGTGTGTTATTTTTTGGATGTGTATGGTATGAACTAATTGATGCTGCCTTATGATACTTGTGCGTGTATGGTATGAACTGATGTGTATTGTATGGACTGATGCTGCCTTATGATACTTGTGCGTGTATGGTATGAACTGATGTGTATTGTATGGACTGATGCTGCCTTATGATACTTGTGCGTGCGTGTTAGTTACATGTATTTGTATCACAAAATCTGAGTGCAAACACATCGTAGTGCAAACACACCGCAGTGCTACACATGTATTTGTATGAACTTTATGGTACAAACACACTGCAGTGCAAACATACCATAGTGCTACACATGTATTTGTATCACAAAACCTCAAGCATACAATTGTATGTCATTTTTTGGATGTGTATGGTATGAACTGATGCACTGCGGTGCCTTATGATACTTTTTTGTATGACTGCTTTATGATACGTAGTAAGGCATAATATAGAGGCAAAACTGAGCATACGTTTCCAAAATCGAAACATTGAAATGGGTAGTTTCCAAAATCAAATGGAAAATACCTGTGCATGTTAGATATGGGTGTACGACCTGTCCGGGTTGGGAAATTGGTAGCCTCAAGCACACCGCAGTGCTACACATGTATCTGTATCACAAAACCTCAAGCATACAATTATATGTTAATGTAAATGAACACAAAGTGCAAATCGATTTCGATGGTAAAGTCCCCATTCCTTAACTAGCTCGACCTCTATAATAAACCAATGTCTTTTTCATGCCAATAGCCCAGTTCTCATGGCCCAAAAAGGTACCACTCAATTAAGTGAAACCTAAATCCTGGTGGCAAACGCACCGGTGCCATCTCCTTTTTTTGGCTTATTGCTGGGTATAATTTTCGAATAAACCTCAGCATAATCCCAAATCCCAAATCAATGGTAAAAGCGCAACTAATTACTCATAATCTAATCTTTCACCGACTAATCACTCATAAGCGAACGAGGTTTCCTAAGTTTGGTATGTCCAAGCAACTAATTACTCATAAGCGAATGGGTTTTCCAAAATGTAACAAATGAACTAATTACTAATTACTCATAATCCAATCTATAATAAGCGCAACTAATTCACAGTGCTATACAAACTGAATCTGAGGGAAAAAACTGGCGATGTCAACGCCCTGAGCAATCAAAGCTAGAAAGCGTTTCAAAGCTTCAACCTTTTCGGAATAAAATTTGTTGTCGAGGAGAGGAGCGATATCGACGTGAATTTAGGTTTAAATTTTTGTCAATAGTAAAAAGGGGGAAAACGATTAGATGATAGAGAAGAAAACGATTTGTGACCAGATTGTTCTTACATTATTTCATGAAGGGAGAAGATTGCGCCAAAATTTCGTCAAAAGAATGCAATGAAGTGGCTGTCAATGATTGAATGATGGCTAACGTTTAGATCATCAGACCCATAGATGGTTTGAACCGTTGGATTAATCTTGCATCTACGGTTGGGGTTTTTATATGTTGATAACGCGGATCGCTGAGCTGGATTATATATACGTAATGCTATACTTTTAATTGGTGTTGCACGTCAAAACACTAGAATTCCCACAGCAATAGTGCATTCATGTATGATGCAACAACATATGAATATTGTTGCAGAAGCTCAAAGAAATCATAGTTTTCGCCACACTTTTCATGCAACGCATACAAATTAGTGTCGAATATGCCCACTTTTGTAGCAGTGATGTTCACTCACTATCTATAAGGGAATCATAAACCTAAGATCTAGTACCATATGTAATAACCCCAAGTCCGACAGACCGATTTTTTTCAAAATTCTAATCTATCGAAACTCGTGTTGGTTTGCTCTGCTATCCTGCAGAAAAGTTAGAGATATAAAATATATCAGAGCTTAGAAAAACATCTCACAACAGAATGGATAAAGTATAATGTAATTAAAATATAGCCTTACCGTAGTAATAATGTTGCCTAACCAGTATCCAAAGCTATCGTATCTCTACCGCAAATCTAACCTGCAAGTATGTTATAAGGAGGGAGTCAGAACAGAAGTCTGGTGACTGATTTAAACTACAAATTTTGGATAATCCTACATATACCGTTAAGTTACATTTTGTTATTTATTAGGTTACTTGGGTTAACAACACTCAAGGCTTACACACACGTCGTACCAATCTATTTTCCAGTGGATTAACCTAATACAGTATATATGTAGCTACCCCTAATATTGAGATACACCCCATGGTACCCCACTCGCACAATCTCCACCGTAGTGCCATAAAAATGTACACAGTCCCTCATCCTACGCCAGAGTGATGTACGGATCTCTATACAACCATGTTACGTTCCACATATATCTACCATTATTATGCTACATAAGCGTACGGACTACGACCTTCGATCGATTCAGATTCCATCACAGAGTAATGCGCTCCAGTCTACGATACACCACACAGAGCAGGCATGCATGTATTTAGACTTTCCCACGTATGTATCGTCAATCGTACTAGATGCCTTAACCGCACATAACCTCTACTGTGCACCAAGTCCCGTGGTAGGGCTGTACTAGAAACACGGAACTCGGTCGGGAGTTTTTCAGATATCTTTATAAATAGATGCTAAGGTCTGCATTTTCAGTGGTTGTGGTCCCTCCTGACCCCTCCCTTAACAAGTGAAAGACGAACAAGATTGAGAACTAATGATCTGGCCCACAAACAACCTACAAACAACAAATCCCAATTGGCCTGTGCCTCACTCATAGCCTTAATAGCAAAAGGTCGATTATCTTTTGGTTTTGTTCTCTGCCTTTCCGCATCGTGCATCATGTAACAAGCTGACTGTCGATGGTAGGTACCCGACGACTTACTATCACCTAGGTTAGACTTGTCGGTTATTCAAGAGTGGTCGTAACCTAGCCTTGTCACAAGGCTCCTCGGATCGTCGAATCACCTATGCCACCTTACTGTCTTTTGATTGCCCATTATCATGGCAATCAAGGCATAATCACGGGCAGACTTCTACCACAAGTTGAATTTAACCACGTGTCTAGGCGCGGTTACAGTTTTCTAATTTCTTTAAATTTAGGCATATTCATTCTTTCAAAATTTTACTGTATTCTATTCTTACATGTCACACTTAATGTCCTATTAAGTCCAATCGTGTCACATGTAATTAACTCCATTCTAAAATAATAACATGTACTATCAATCATGTAAGTACTCTATTATAACAATTTTACATGTAATTGTCTCAATTCTTATAGTTAAGGTTTCAAGTACAGAATATGCCACAGATTAGCATATAACTATAACTTACAGTATCCAATTAACGAGTTATTAAAACATGCAAATATACAACAGTAATTGTTTCCACATATTTTAACAGGTTTATACTTTTCAACATATTAACATTTCAACGCATCAAATTAGCATTTCAACATATTATTAACATTATGGCAGATTTACATTACATACTAACAGGGAATGTCAAATGATAATATACCATTATAAAAGATGATATAACTTAAATACGCTCACCTAATTGCTTTTTAATTCCTGAATCTCGTCCAGATTTAGCATTCCATGGTTCCCCTAATTGGATTTAGAACCTAACAACCATAAATCCACAATTCTTAATAAAAGAAAAAGGGAAGAAAAAGGAGAAAATTGTAATGACCCAGGATTTTCAGCCCCGAAAATCGACATAAATACATTACCATCTCTCATGTCGATCCTCCAAAACACCGAGAACACTGGAACGTTTATGGAATGAAGTTAGATGGTGAGATAAGAAAGAAAGAAATATTAAGATAGAAGAAGAAGAATCAACATAACACAGAGTCTCAAATCGCAGTGGAACAAAATATAGAAATAAATCTTTATTGCGAGCTTTAAATAAACTTACAATCATCAGAGTACATCAACATCACTGGACAGTTATAATAATCTGCCCCTATACAACACAGCGGAATAATATCGTACGTATGAACTCTTCCAGCCCGTCTCTTCACAACATTCGATAACCTGAACCTGTATACTCCAGGCTAACCCGAGCATTTACAAAACACCGGGTCAGTCTGGTGAACCAGAGTGAGATAAACTCGCACAATATTAAGGGTAAATCATTCAATCATGATTTTAAAGTTCAAAATCTTTTCTAAAGAAAAGGATAATCGTAAGACCAAATCCACACATAAACACGGACGGTTTTTACCTTACGATAACCCAAAACAGTTTTGAAACCAATATCTTTTCTGATATTATAATAATGTCTAAATACAAGTAAATAACAATCTAGTGGAGCGCTTGCATCTCACGCTCCACATATACAGTATACAATCAAAACCGCAGGCGCTTATTGGAGATTGGATTCCAACTCTGACAAGATATGGGACCACCTGCCGATCGTGTATCTCTAGAGACGAATACACTGGTTTCAACAAGAACGTCTTGCAACCCGGCCCACACATGACCGACCGCTCATTTCGCTTGAGTGTATCGAATGTATATCACCGACGGTTGGGATCAGCAACCGCCTCCCGAAAAGGGACAACATCGAATATAGATTAAAGAAACAAATGGAATTTCTCTAGATAGGTGACTATACACCCTAATGGGAGCGACCCACATAGTCATGCTGCCTGCCCGATTTTTGTCATCTCCGTGTTGATGAGGCTTGAGGACAGAATTTTACTTCGAACCTTTGGTCATCATTCACTTTGAATGCCACATCGTCATATCCATCAGATATCACTAATTGACATCCACAAAAATACTCTAGTTGTTAAGCTAAGAGAACTATCGTCCTCCGCCACCAACTATAGTACGTTTGAAGAAATCAACATACATAATCCCCTTTGGAAATACTCTGTCAGACACTCGTCCATACAAGTCATCCAGGAACAGGATGAACCGAAGGCACCCTCCTACTGCATCCCAAGAATCACCCTACAGATCAGTAGCGAGAAGTCCTTACAATCCGTAGATTTCAATCCAGACAAAATCACTGTTGAAATATCTCCGGCCGCTAAACCAGGGACATTCAATAAGTAGTTCTTCCGCTCATGAAGATCAACAGTCTTCAATTTCTCCATCTTCAATAATCTTCTTTCACGTATTCGCTGGCTGGAATGATTTTCGAATATAAATTCGATCCCGGTCTTTCCGTACCAATGATCGCATGGGTCAGGTATGATAGTCGGTGTATTAACTATCAAATAAATAATTGTGTGAATAACATGAGTTTACCAGTTCAGTACAACACTACACGGCCTCTTTAGATAAAAACGATTTACGATTGTTAATCTTAAACTCTTTAATATTTCACCATTCAACACGTAACTTATTTGACGTAAGATTACGATTTCAAACTATTTCGCTTTCACATCATATTAAATTCTTTATTCTATTTTCATTTCAAAACCATTTACTATTTTATTTCTCATTAACATATTGGAAAACGACCCATCTTTTTCAAGTGAACATCTTTATGAAATCTTCTTTATTTAATCACTTGGATATAATAACCAACTATCTTTAGTATAAACCATTCGCAAAACTTAGCATTTCAATTCCCTTTTATCTCGAAAATACCATTTCAGATTTTTATATAATCTCTTTTTATTTCCTTTACTTCTTAAATACCATTTATATACATGTATATAATAAGTCTCGAATCTTTTCCTCCTCCATTACTTGGGACGTCTAATTATAAATTCTCGACCTTTTACTTACATTGTGTTATCATTTCTCATATGGAATAGATTATTTTCACCTTCTCATTACAACTAATATTACCCTCAGATAATCCCGAAGTTGTTTAAGTTGGGGTATTTGATTACCTCTCATACCTTGATCAACAACGTTCCTACCTTTAGGTAGACATCAGTTGTAATTCAAAACCTGACATATGTTCTAATTCCAAACACGCCTCATTTCCTTTTTATAAACTTTGTTTATAAATCATGGTTTAATCTAACCCTTTCATTATCAATTTCCTTTTTACTTAATTCAAACATTAAGCAAACATAAATTTAAGCCGTCGAATTTGCTTAAATTTTCTTTTTCCATTTTGTTATAAAGTCTTCGGTTTTATATAAACCCGCCCATGAATTCCTTTTACAATGAAATCATATTTTATTCCATCTTCAATTACCCAACTCCAGATGATCCTTTATTTAAATTAATTAATAATAAAATTAATTTAAATAAATTTCCTCTATAAAATCATTTGAAATCAATTACAGACTCAATTTAGAAATAATAATAAATTTTTTTATAAACTTTAATTCAAAACAATAGATTTAAAAATCTATTTCCAGTTATAAAATAAATTTTATAACTTTATCTCGTCGATTTACCTGACGGTAGATCGATATTCATAAAACGGTTAATTCATAGGCCATGTACTGTCAATTACTTAACCAATGGTACCCGTTTGTTTAAACCAAACAAATGGTGAATTTCAGGTCAATATTCAACCATCTAGTCAAAACAATTCAATAATGGTCTCATAACAGTCTATAACGACAATTCAATATCAACCACAACAATCAATCAAACAATTCATTTATTAAAACACGTTTATTTTATAAATGTGACCAATAATGTAAGTTACCTTAATTGGAACCAATCGTTAAAAATAACGATTTAGGTTTTATTGAAATTAAACGACGTTTAATTTCATCAGTTCAAACAATATGTGAATATATATCATCAACTAGTCAAACTCTAGCAACCATAACACAAAAAAAATAAAACCCAACTTATAAAATATAAGTGGGGAGAACTGAGTGAGTTTAACTCACCTTAAATCCGATTCGTCGATAAATGGTTTGATTCAGTCAATTCAAACAGACGTTTAAATTAACTAGCAATTTCCAACAGCCTCCATGTCTGTCCGAACCAATCCCATGTTGTAGTACTTGACAAGGTGAATCCAACGCTTCTAACGGTTCATCGATCTGATCACGTATGTATTCGGAATTAAAAATCTAAGTTTTAAAAACCTTTGAAGTTAAATAAACCTTTTTAATTAAAATAACTTGTTGGGCCTTACTGTTTAAACACGTCCAGCCCAATATGAGGGAAACCAAGCCCGCATCCATCCTTTACTAAACCATCGGATCCCATTTTTTCTTCAAACCCTCATATCCTTCTTCCGCTGCCACGCCAAAAATGGCGAAAAAGAAGCTCGGCCGAAATCCTTCTTCCGTCCATGACCGGAAACCCCTGTCCTCCTCCACCGAAACCCACTCCATCGCTTCCTACCCTGAAGCATACCCTCCTCCGTCCCTTCATCAAAGATCGGCGCCTTCCATACATCTTCTAGGTTCCGCCAACTCTACTTCCCACCCCTCCTTTGCCTCGATTCAGCTCAGCTCCGTGCCGCTACCACAGAGGACCACCGAACCGAGCTCTAGGCCGAACCTCAAGTTCCCAAACAGATAAGTAAATTTTTATTTTATTTTTTAATCTGAATGGTTTGCTGCTTGTGTATTGAAAAAAATGATGGGGGTTGGTATTTATACTTGCGGTTTTTGATCATGATAAGAACGACGTCAATTTGATTTTGAATCATAGGTTTTAGGTTTTGTTCAGTCTAGTTCTTAGGGGTTTGTTCTTTCATTTCAGCTGCAAACCGAGCTGTATTGCATTGGAAATGAAGGTTTGATGATTTCGTGATGTTGTATAAGGATTTGGTGTTGTATTTTCATGTACTGTTTTCTGCTTAAACATGTATATTGATCGAACTGTTCATACGTAGGTTAGGTGAAGCTTTATAGCTATTGGGATTTTAATTCCATATGAAGATTTGATCTGTAACCTATATCCTATATTATGTATGGTAGAACAATCCTAGTGCGGATTTGTTCATGAGATTTTGACCATACATATAGATATACTCAACTATTCATTTCATAAATTCGATGTAAAAAATATATTCAACTGTTCACTGCACTGTATAGATTAATTTATACATACATTTGATTTTTTCTAGCTGTTCATTGTCTGTGCAGATTTGAAATTTGTATTTGGGCAGATTTGATGCATGACAACACAAGATTTGTACCAGAGATATGGGTCTGTACATATAACTATATCCTTAGCTATTCGATTTGTTTGTTGTACAAATATACACATATTCGTTTCCATTCAGCTATGTATGTCACTATTTCTATAGCTGTTCATGATTTATTTTTTTCTTTTGTTTCAGATCTATGCTCAATGGGGACACTTCGGTTTACTGTTTCTTGAATGAAACAGGCACGCAGAACTTATGAAATGAATTGTCTTTTCTTTATTTTGCATTTGTACAAATAATAACGTATTGGTTTCCTTTGCGATTGCATTTGTACAAATAAAAATAATAATGTATATGCTGTTTTTTCTTTGTATTAATGCTCCCAGTTTTTTCCCATGTTGAATACATTCAAATTTTCATGTTTATGGAGCAAACCTTTCCTTTGTTGGACACATGAGGAAAATATGAAACTTGGCTTATTAGACTTAATGTTTGATATGTAAAGGAGGGAAAATAAATAAAAATTTCTTTAAGCATTTATTATTCTAATTTATACCATGCCACTATTTCATTATAATAACGCTTAACCAAACTTTATGACCATGAACTTTTATTTAGTACGAATCTTGCAAATAAGTACTAACAACTTAAATAAATAAATAATATTATTATCATGTATATCCAAGTAAAATAATATATCCCCTCAGGTATGAACCAATAAAAATATAACTCAACATCACCATTTTGAGTTCAACGACATATAAAATCCCTTTTATAATTTATTACGTAAACGTTATCGTTTATTAACGAATTTCATAGCGACTATTTGAAAATTTCAATTGGACATAAAACAAAATCTACAACACGAAATCTTGATTTTTCTCTTGCATTAGAAAAATATACACAAATCGATTCAAATGGTTCTGGTTTCACAGAATTCCGACTTAAAACGAATTCTGTATACTCAGTTGAAGTTCAGAACGAAATTTATGAACTACCGCGCCATTTCTAGTTCGTTTATAATATAATTATAAATTAAACGTTCTAACGTCGTTTTAATAACGAATATATTTATATATTTCAATATAAACCATATTTAAACCACTTTAAATCGCTCGTTCACCTTATACCGCAAATTCACCATTTTCCAAATATCCCGAAAATAAGATATTATTATATTATCAATATAATTTAAATATTCAAATTGAAATGGTCAAATCTCATTATTTAAATCAAAAACAATATTTGAAATAAATAAAATATTTCAAATAAATGGTCAGAAAATACGGGACATTACATTATTCCCCCCTTAAAATAATTTCGTCCCCGAAATTGCTAAGGTAAAAAAAATGTTGTAAATCCCATTAACTTTAAAAATATATTTTATTTCAAAACAAAACCAATTATTATTGTAAAACAAAATTTTCAAAAATTATCGAAAATATTCTAATACTTTAAATTCTCAGAAAAATTCAGCAGAGTCTCCCCTACACGGAGGAACTTCTGCGATATCGCAGGAACAAATAATATCGACCCACACGGTCGGAAAAAACAAAAATCAAAACCCAAATTTTATATTTTTTGCGTAGGCGTACCTTTTTCGAGCGCTATTGAGTCTACTACTCAATTTACGTGTAATCTACGCGATCAAACTCAATCCTCATAATCCTCTGGCACCTGTACTTAACTCAATTCATCATATAAGAACACATATATGAAATATTTAAATAACACTTCATTTTTTTTCTGGGTTTCAATTTATTTAACTCTACATTAAACCATGAGTTATACTCAGTCAATCTAACAAGCAAACAAACATCAATCAACAACCAAGGCACAACCACTTAACCAAATCAACCTAATCCACATTCAATATTACTATTTAATTGAATTCAACATATTTGAATCCCAACTGATTTATATTCATTTGATTTCTTTTTAATCATTATTTATTAAATTTCCAAATTCCAATCAACTTTATTGAATTTCAACATAAATTCTTAATTTCATTCCAAAATAATTATTAATGATTTATTTCGATTTCACTTAACCCAGTTAAGTTTCAAATTCAAAAATTTTAACCAAATTCTGAATCCCATTCAAATCAGTCAACACAACATAAAATAATTTGAGAAAATTATTTCTTTTCTATACAAAAATAAATTTTGGGTAAAATTATTCCATTTACCCTCTATATAAAACAATATTGTGTTCCTTTACCAGTTCAGTGCTTTTCAACAATTGAACCGACCCACAATACAATACAAAACCTTTGTATATAAAATTTACAAATACGCTCTCATATATATACACTCAAACTCAATCTAGGGTGTTACTAACCCCATCTCTATCGAGTTACACCACAGAGCCAAGGTTATTACTAAACCAATAGCTTTGATACCACTATAACGACCCAGGGTTTTCAGCCCCGAAAATCGACATAAATACATTACCATCTCTCATGTTGATCCTCCAAAACACCAAGAACACTGGAACGTTTATGGAAAGAAGTTAGAGGGTGAGATAAGAAAGAAAGAAATATTATAATAGAAGAAGAAGAATCAACATAACACAGAGTCTCACATCGCAGCGGAACAAAATATAGAAATAAATCTTTACTGAGAGCTTTAAATAAACTTACAATCATCAGAGTACATCAACATCACTGGACAGTTATAATAATCTGCCCCTATACAAAACAGCGGAATAATATCGTACGTCTGAACTCTTCCAGCCCGTCTCTTCACAGCATTCGATAACTTGAACTTGTACACTCCGGGCTAACCCGAGCATTTACAAAACACCGGGTCAGTCTGGTGAACCAGAGTGAGATAAACTCGCACAGTATTAAGGGTAAATCATTCAATCATGAATTTAAAGTTCAAAATCTTTTCCAAAGAAAAGGATAATCGTAAGACCAAATCCACACATAAACACGGACGGTTTTTACCTTACGATAACCCAAAACAGTTTTGAAACCAATACCTTTTCTGATATTATAATAATGTCTAAATACAAGTAAATAACAATCTAGTGGAGCGCTTGCATCTCACGCTCCACATATATAGTATACAATCAAAACTGCAGGCGCTTATTGGAGATTGGATTCCAACTCTGACAAGGTATGGGACCACCTGCCGATCGTGTATCTCTAGAGAGGAATACACTGGGTTCAACAAGAACGTCTTGCAACACGGCCCACACATGACTGACCGCTCATTTCACTTGAGTTTATCGAATGTATATCACCGACAGTTGGGATCAGCAACCGCCTCCCGAAAAGGGACAGCATCGAATATAGATTAAAGAAACAAATGGAATTTCTCTAGATAGGTGACTATACACCCTAGTGGGAGCGACCCACATAGCCATGCTGCCTGCCCGATTTTTGTCATCTCCATGTTGATGAGGCTTGAGGCCAGAATTTTACTTCGAACCTTTGGTATCATTCACTTTGAATGCCACATCGTCAAATCCATCAGATATCACTAATTGACGTCCACAAAAATACTCTAGTTGTTAATCTAAGAGAACCGTCGTCCTCCGCCACGAACTATAGTACGTTTGAAGAAATCAACGTACGTAATCCCCTTTGGAAACACTCGTCCATGCAAGTCATCCAGGAACAGGATAAACCAAAGGCACCCTCCTACTGCATCCCAAGAGTCACCCTACAGATCAGTAGCGAGAAGTCCTTGTAATCCGTAGATTTCAATCCCGACAGAATCACTGTTGAAATATCTCCGACCGCTAAACCAGGGACATTCAATCAGTAGTTCTTCCGCTCATGAAGATCAACGATCTTCAATTTCTCCACCTTCAATAATCTTCTTTCACGTATTCGCTGGTCGGAATGGTTTTCGAATATAAATTCGATCCCGGTCTTTCCGTACCAACGATCGTATGGGTCAGGTTTGATAGTCAGTATTTTAACTATCAAATAAATAATTGTGTGAATAACATGAGTTTACCAGTTCAGTACAACACTACATGGCCTCTTTAGATAAAAATGATTAACGATTGTTAATCTTAAACTCTTAAATATTTCACCATTCAACACATAACTTATTTGATGTAAGATTACGATTTCAAACTATTTCGCTTTCACATCATATTAAATTCTTTATTCTATTTTCATTTCAAAACCATTTACTATTTTATTTCTCATTAACATATTGGAAAACGACCCATCTTTTTCAAGTGAACATCTTTATGAAATCTTCTTTATTTAATCACTTGGATATAATAACCAACTATCTTTAGTATAAACCATTCGCAAAACTTAGCGTTTCAATTCCCTTTTATCACGAAAATACCATTTCAGATTTTTATATAATCTCTTTTTATTTCCTTTACTTCTGAAATACCATTTATATACATGTATATAATAAGTCTCGAATCTTTTCCTCCTCCATTACTTGGGATGTCTAATTATAAATGCTCGACCTTTTACTTACATTGCGTTATCATTTCTCATATGGAATAGATTATTTTCACCTTCTCATTACAACTAATATTACCCTCAGATAATCCCGAAGTCGTTCAAGTTGGGGTATTTGATTACCTCTCATACCTTGATCAACAACGTTCCTACCTTTAGGTAGACATCAGTTGTAATTCAAAACCTGACATTTGTTCTAATTCCAAACACGCCTCATTTCCTTTTTATAAACTTTGTTTATAAATCATGGTTTAATCTAACCCTTTCATTATCAATTTCCTTTTTACTTAATTCAAACATTAAGCAAACATAAATTTAAGCCGTCGAATTTGCTTAAATTTTCTTTTTGAATTTTTTTTATAAAGTCTTCGGTTTTATATAAACCCGCCCATGAATTCCTTTTACAATGAAATTATATTTTATTCCATCTTCAATTACCCAACTCCAGATGATCCTTTATTTAAATTAATTAATAATAAATTTAATTTAAATAAATTTCCTCTATAAAATCATTTGAAATCAATTACAGACTCAATTTTGAAATAATAAATATTATTTCTTTTTTTTATAAACTTTAATTCAAAACAATAGATTTAAAATCTATTTCCAGTTATAAAATAAACTTTATAACTTTATCTCGTCGATTTACCTGTCGGTAGATCGATATTCATTAAACGGTTAATTCATAGGCCATGTACTGTCAATTACTCAACCAAGGGTACCCGTTTGTTTAAACCAAACAAATGGTGAATTTCAGGTCAATATTCAACCATCTAGTCAAAACAATTCAATAATGGTCTCATAACAGTCTATAACGACAATTCAATATCAACCACAACAATCAATCAAACAATTCATTTATTAAAACACGTTTATTTTATAAATGTGACCAATAAGGTAAGTTACCTTAATTGGAACCAATCGTTAAAAATAACGATTTAGGTTTTACTGAAATTAAATGACATTTAATTTCATCAGTTCAAACAATATGTGAATATATATCATCAACTAGTCAAACTCTAGCAACCATAACACAAAAAAAATAAAAACCCAACTTATAAAATATAAGTGGGGAGAACTGAGTGAGTTTAACTCACCTTAAATCTGATTCGTCGATAAATGGTTTAATTCAGTCAATTTAAACAGAAGTTTAAATTAACTAGCAATTTCCAACATCCTCCATGTCTATCCGAACCAATCCCATGTTGTAGTACTTGACAAGGTGAATCCAACGCTTCTGACGGTTCATCGATCTGATCACGTATGTATTCGGAATTAGAAATCTAAGTTTTAAAGAACCTTTAAAGTTAAATAAACCTTTTTAATTAAAATAACTTGTTGGGCCTTACTGTTTAAACCCGTCCAGCCCAATATGAGGGAAACCAAGCCCGCATCCATCCTTTACTAAACCATCGGATCCCATTTTTTCTTCAAACCCTCATATCCTTCTTCCGTCGCTACACCAAAAATGGAGAAAAAGAAGCTCGGTCGAAATCCTTCTTCCGTCCATGACCGGAAACCCCTGTCCTCCTCCACCGAAACCCACTCCATCGCTTCCTACCTTGAAGCAAACCCTCCTCCGTCCCTTCATCAAAGATCGGCGCCTTCCATACATCTTCTAGGTTCCGCCAACTCTACTTCCCGCCCCTCCTTTTCCTCGATTCAGCTCAGCTCCGTGCCGCTACCACAGAGGACCACCGAACCGAGCACTAGGCCGAACCTCAAGTTCCCAAACAGATAAGTAATTTTTTTTTTTATTTTTTTATTTTTTAATCCGAATGGTTTGCTGCTTGTGTATTGGAAAAAAATGATGGGGGTTGGTATTTATACTTGCGGTTTTTGATCATGATAAGAACGACGTCAATTTGATTTTGAATCATAGGCTTTAGGTTTTGTTCAGTCTAGTTCTTAGGGGTTTGTTCTTTCATTTCAGCTACAAACCGAGCTGTATTGCATTGGAAATGAAGGTTTGATGATTTCGTGATGTTGTATAAGGATTTGGTGTTGTATTTTCATGTACTGTTTTCTGCTTAAACATGTATATTGATCGAACTGTTCATACGTAGGTTAAGTGAAGCTTTATAGCTACTGGGTTTTTAATTCCATATGAAGATTTGATCTGTAACCTATATCCTATATTATGTATGGCAGAACAATCCTAGTGCGGATTTGTTCATGAGATTTTGACCATACATATAGATATACTCAACTATTCATTTCATAAATTTGATGTAAAAAATATATTCAACTGTTCACTGTACTGTATAGATTAATTTATACATGCATTTGATTTTTTTCTAGCTGTTCATTGTTTGTGCAGATTTGAAATTTGTATTTGGGCAGATTCGATGCATGACAACACAAGATTTGTGCCAGAGATATGGGTCTGTACATATAACTATATCCTTAGCTATTCGATTTGTTTGTTGTACAAATATACACATATTCGTTTCCATTCAGCTATGTATGTCACTATTTCTATAGTTGTTCATGATTTTTTTTTCTTTTGTTTCAGATCTATGCTCAATGGGGACACTTCGGTTTACTGTTTCCTGGAAGAAACAGGCACGCAGAACTTATGAAATGAACTGTCTTTTCTTTATTTTGTATTTGTACAAATAATAATGTATTGGTTTCCTTTGCGATTGCATTTGTACAAATAAAAATAATAATGTATATGCTGTTTTTTCTTTGTATTAATGCTCCCAGTTTTTTCCCATGTTGAATACATTCAAATTTTCATGTTCATGGAGCAAACCTTTCCTTTGTTGGACACATGAGGAAAATATGAAACTTGGCTTATTAGACTTAATGTTTGATATGTTAAGGGAGGGATAATAAATAAAAATTTCTTTAAGCATTTATTAGTCTAATTTATACCATGCCACTATTTCATTATAATAACGCTTAACCAAACTTTATGACCATGCACTATTATTTAGTACGAATCTTGCAAATAAGTACTAACAACTTAAATAAATAAATAATATTATTATCATGTATATCCAAGTAAAATAATATATCCCCTCAGGTATGAACCAATAAAAATATAACTCAACATCACCATTTCGAGTTCAACGGCATATAAAATCCCTTTTATAATTTATTACGTAAACGTTATCGTTTATTAACGAATTTCATAGCGACTATTTGAAAATTTCAATTGGACATAAAACAAAATCTACAACATGAAATCTTGATTTTTCTCTTGCATTAGAAAAATATACTCAAATCAATTCAAACGGTTCTGGTTTCACAGAAATCTGACATAAAACGAAATCTGTATACTCAGTTGAAGTTCATAACGAAATTTACGAACTACCACGCCATTTCTAGTTCGTTTATAATATAATTATAAATTAAACGTTCTAACGTCGTTATAATAACGAATATATTTATATAATTCAATATAAACCATATTTAAACCACTTTAAATCGCTCGTTCACCTTATACCGCAAATTCACCATTTTCCAAATATCCCGAAAATAAGATATTATTATATTATCAATATAATTTAAATATTCAAATTAAAATGGTCAAATCTCATTATTTAAATCAAAAACAATATTTTAAATAAATAAAATATTTCAAATAAATGGTCAGAAAATACGGGACATTACAAAAATTGAATCTACCAAATCCAAGGAATTACCTTACTTCGAATATGATACTGAACACCTTCTTTATTAATATTCATTCTTTTCCTCCAGATCTTTGAATCAGAATTTTCCTAAACTAATTATTCTATTTTTATGAAGAGATTTGAGAAGGAAGAAGAATGGCAGAGTACAGACGTCATCTCAGAAATATGGGATTTAGGCTAAGCTCTACTAGCCTATTTATAGTGTTCAGGATCTTATCATACACACAGCGCTGAGTCAGCAACGAACTTAGTTAAGAAAATAGTCCAGATTCATTGAAGAATCTGCCCAAATCTGGGGTGGGTCGACCTCCCTATGGGTCGCGCGAGCTGTTTTGGCGCCGAAGTTTTATTTTTGAACATTTGAATTTCTGGAATTTATTTAAATATTATACTTACATATAACCTCCATATATGTATACAAAACTTCCAATGCCTAATTTACGCGTATATATATATATATATATGCACATATTTTATTTCATTTTCAAATTTCAAATGGTGTTGTACCGTTGTTTAATTCTTACCATATTTCTTTGATTGCAGCCTTATTTTGAACTTTTCTCTTGTGTGTGTGTATATATATATATATATTTGCACATATATACATATATATTCTCATATATATATATATTCTTTACTTCTTTATATGTGCATTTATACATATTTTCTGTTATGAACATGTGTTATTTTGGTCGTTCACTTAAAACAAAAATATGACGATAGTAAGGATCGAACTCTGTACCTCTTGAATGACAGCCACATGCTCCAACCAACTGTACTACTTAGGATTTTGTTAACATGGCTTAAAACAATGGTGGTCATTGTTCTTGTCTTATTCCTCTTTTACATTTAAACTATTGCATGTAACCTTATCACTTTGCATGCATCTTTCTCTTCCATTTTTCTTTTATTATTAATGCATAATATTTGTAAACCATTGCATGCAACATATTTACACAACATGCAATCAAATCTTTCTTTCTTTTAATGTATGCATTGCATTATTTTCTTCTTCTTTTTCAGTGCATGTATTTATTTCATGCAATCATATATTATCTTTGTTTTATTCTTCTTTTATAAATTTATTATCTATATGCATATATACACACATATGCACTATTAGTTATTTAATTGTCATAAAATGAGGGGTGTTATAGGTTGCAAATCAGAAGGAAGGATTTACTTGGATTGCTCGTGCTGCTTTGCTTATTTAAAAAAAATTGCAGCTTCAAATAATGGCTAATAAATTTCTACATGCTCTGGTATTGTATTTTTAACTCTTTTTTTATTTACTCGCATTGTAATTTGCTTGGATTTGCATTCATAAAAAAAATCCAAAAACAGAATAAAAATTCATTCGTAGTTGCATCGTTAATTCACGTTTAATTTATGTTTTGCATTCATCTTAATTTTGTTTTTACTTTCTAAGGACATCATTATATTTTGACAAATTGGTTTATTTCTAACGAATTATTTCTTGGTGTTTAGACTACGACAGAGTAATAACCGTTTATAAATATTACGGTGATTCGTAAATATTATAGCAATTATTCCTTTTGAGGTACTTAAAACTTCGACTACATTGCTAGGGTAATTCGTGGTGCACCAATAACTTCTGTCTGTTAACTGGCTGAGAAATCTTTTGTTGAAATTAATCTAACCATCATTATATAATTCTAGAAAATTTGTAAATAGGTAATTCGTATTCATATAGTTGCATTAGGTTCATGCATATATTAAAAAAAATCAAATCTAAAAAAAATCTTTTGTGAATACTTCCTTTTCTCTTAAAAAAAATTCAAAAAGAAAGAAGCTTTCTTTAAAATGTATGAATTTCCTTATTTCCATGGATTTTACAATGGTTGTGAAAATCAATGTAATACATATAATTTAACACCAAATTATATGGATATTTTAATAACAACTATTGTTCAAACATTTCGGATTTTGCACCACAAAATTTTCAAACTAACGATCAACCCTCTGATCTTGAAACAAGTATTCAATTTTTACTTTAACAAAGTCAAAGAATAAATGAATGGTGTAATTCATACTTGTGCAATAATTCAAGTCAAAGTTTTCAAAATAATCAAAATTAAAATTCAATTTCAAATTCAAATGATTTTGATCATAACCCTTGCCAATTCAATTTCGAACTCCAAAATGAATTTCAAATTCAGAATGAAAATGTGAATCACTTTTCAAATGATTTTGGAAATGGGAATAATTTCAATTGTGGTGCAACTGAAAACTTTTGTTCTCAACAATTTCAAATTGAAAATTCTCATGTAAATTATTATAAATTTGATTTTGTTGAGAAAATGAACGAAATTCACGATGATTACATGGATTTGTTGTTTGAAACCTATTTGAATTTTCGTGAGAAACATAATCAAATCCAAATGTGTGACGATTCGAGTAATAATCCGCCTTTGCCCACAATCGATGATTTTCAAATAACCACTTTTGAAATTGTAAATCTTAATGCAGTTGTTGAAAACATGGTAATTGATTTGGATTTTAATTCTTTAATGCAGAACTAAATCTCAAATTTGATCTTCCTTTTTCTGAAAATAAAAAATTTCAAACAACTTTAGACTTTGAAAATGATGTATGCAATAAAGTTGTAAATAATACAATGGAAGACGAATTTGACGAACATGAATTCTTCGGTTTTATCAAACATGAGTTGTCGAGTCCTAAAGGGGTAGATTTGAATCAACTTTTTGATTTTGAAATCAATAATTCAAAAGAAATTTTCAATGATAAATTTGAAATTCAATTTGGGGAACATAAACTTGAAATTCAATCAATTGTTCAATCTACCTTAAAAATTATCGAAAATAAGACAACTCACACGCTTTTTAATAAAATAAATGTCGTTTTTTCAAATCTATGACATAATATTATACTAGTGTCAAAATTTGGGCTTTGTGCCTTTGGACTCTTGGGGTCTCATGGTTAAATAGGCTGTTGATTGCAGCTTCGGCATGTTGCGTTGAAACGAATTATTTTGATCATTTTTGATCTGGCATGTCCATTCAATTGAATGGATACAACTGTTTCATTTTAATTGCGTACTCATATTCATGCACAGCTTGATTAAAACGGTTGCAACCTTTCCAAAGTTCATTAATGTTCAGATAGGCATCTCCTCCAACCAATAAATACATGGCCCAAATTGAGATAGAATACACATTAGTTATTCTTCTCAATCTGCTACCTCTTCTTTAGAGTACAACTCTGTTTTAGTTTTTATACTCTACTTCAGTTTGTCAGAGCTCCGTTTACTGGCACCACGCTACGAGGTTGGTCCGTTTTATCCTGTGAAACAAATTGCTATTACGTCAATTGGTGCATACGATGACAATATTGTTTCAAGGAAACAGAATCATTTCTGAACTCGGACATTACTGAAATATTCATCTTCTAGTCTATGAGTGACGGTTTTGTACCACTCCAATCTAGTGCATAATCGGTCTCGCTTACTGTCATTGTTGTAATCGCAGTTTGACTTGAAAATTGTGGCATTATTGAGTAACATTGATTGTTGCTACTGTCTATTTGTAATACATCGTGTATTGACAAAAGATCTAACATTGTAATACAATCATGTATTGACAAAAGATCTAACATTGCAATACAATCATGTATTGACAAAAGATCTAACATTATAATACAATCGTGTATTGGCAATATTCTAACAATCTTGAAACAATATGGATTGTTGCATACGACAACAATGATGTCGCCTAATTGCAGCAATAGTTTTGCATCGACACAGATGGTGACCAACACTCTGCTTTCGTCGGTGCTTCCAACAATGGCTCTATCTCATGGAGAAGGGCTAGAGAAGTTCAACGGCATTAATTTTAAGCATTGACAATAGAAAATGTTGTTTTATCTAATAACATTGGGACTCGCCAAATTTCTGACTAAAAATGTTTTTGAAAGATCAAAAGCAAATTTGGATGAAATTTCAAAAAGGCATTGCTGTATGGATTTATGTGCAGTAATATCAGAATGCAACCTTGTCTAATGAATGATTTGTAAACACAGGAGCCACTCAACACATATGTGCCAATAAGTGGATTTTACAACCTATGAAACTGCAACCGATGATAAACAACTTTTCATGGCAATTCATCTGCATCAAAGATCGATGGCAAAAAAAAAACTTGTGTTGAAACTAACTTTTGGAAAGGAACCAAGTTTAAATGACGTTCTCTATGTTCCATCATATTACATGAAGGGTAGTACCATGACAGAATTATCTGAATAATTTTTTTATTGAAATAGACATTGCCAACAAAATGACCATATTGATCGCTACCATAGATATTAACCTTGAGCCTCTTTCCTTCCACTAATTTTACTAATTCCTCCTTTGACTCCTTCCTACATGGCATTGCACTCTCAGCTCATCACCCCACAGGTTCAACAAAAATCCATAGAAAGCATAAATAATAAGTAAGAGTGTTCTAATAAGCATGCATATATCCTAGCATCATTACTACATGAATGGCAGTATCTCACTAAGCATCGAACTAGAAACCTTTGTAAGTATGTTGAGATATGAACAAGTAACAAAATCAAAAGCTAGAGTGACATTACGAGGTAAATAAGTAAAAAGACTTACCTGAATGTAACGATATCATTGTGCCAGTAGATTACCCAAATTTGGCAATCATTACCCAAATGTAACAATCATTACTACCAGGGGTGAATCTAGACCTATACTCTAGAGGGATCAAAAACTGAGAGGGGTCAGCTTTAACTTAGCTTTTAGTAAAAAATATGGTTAATAGTGTACTAATTTTAGTAAAAACAAAAATTACCCGAATGGATTTGCCCTTGAATTTACTACAATCATTACTTTGTGCTAATAGAATTACCTGAATTACCTAAATGTAGCAATAACTTTGTGCTTGTAGAATTACCTGAATGTAACAATCATTACTACAATCTTCAGATTACCCAAATTTGGCAAATCTTGCTTTGTGCTAGTAGATCATGGGCATCATTTACATTTACAGTGGCAAATCAAATTCCACTTTATAGCTGAATTAGGTAAAGCACGACTACTTATAATTATACCTGAGACTTTGATGAAGGTTGATTAGCACATTGGAATGGTGCGAATGATCTAACTAGGGCAAAGCTGGAGAGGGTTGTTCATTTCTTCCGGAGGAGGAGATTTCACAGAAAGGTGGAGGCACGATTTGGTGACTGAAAACCCTAATTTGGGTTTTCGATCGGTCGTCATTAAAGTAAAACAAAAGGAAAAGAGAGCGACCAAAATTTGTGTTCAGAGTGCCTAAAGGGGTGCATAATACGATACGCATTTGATTTGGACAAAGTCCATATGAAATTAACTAATCCGGAGCTTTCTTGATGGACGGTTAGATTTAGGGTGGTGCGGATCACAAAATGTAGTTTGATACGGCTCTAAGCACTATCAAATGTGATTCAGCTATAACCCGTATTTTTTCTCCACAGCTTTGTGTGCCAAATTGGCTGTTATGGTGTAGTGGTAAGAACCTGATTTCAGGAACATTTCTCAGAAAACATGGATTCAAATTATTCCTTGAACCTGAGAATGAAGTGTATGTAGGAACAGGATATGTGTGTGATGGTTCGTTTAAAGAAAATTTAACCACTATTGTACTACACACTAATATGAATAAAAGTGAATCTTCTGTTTATATTGGTAACTCTTCCAACATGTGGCATCCTAGATTAGGGCATGTAAAATTTGATACATTGCAGAAATTAATTAATCTAGAATTTATACCTAAGTGTAACTTAGACACCAATTATAAATGTCAAATTTGTGCAGAAGCAAAATTGACAAGAACCTCGTTTCATCAACCGCTAGATATAATACATACAAATGTATGTAAACAATACAAAACGGAAGTTCAGAATCAACTCAACAAGAAATCAAAGCTTTAAGAAGTGATAGAGGAGGAGAATATGTATTCCCTTTTGAAAAATTTTGCACTGAACATGGTATTTTACACCAAATTACAACACCATATTCAT
The DNA here is from genome assembly GCA_030737875.1 of Allium sativum. NCBI lineage: Eukaryota > Viridiplantae > Streptophyta > Magnoliopsida > Asparagales > Amaryllidaceae > Allium > Allium sativum. The sequence goes on from CM060919.1 coordinate 309,104,824, forward strand.
CTCAATCCAACGATATAGCTGAACGGAAAAATAGAACTCTTAAAGAAACGATTAATGCTTTATTCTGGCTGCCAGATAACTTTTGGGGAGAAGCTATTCTTTCGGGAAATCATATTTTTGAATAAAATACCCTTAAAAAAACTTCTAATCTCCTCGTAAACTTTGGGAAAATAGACCACCATGGTGATGGCAAGGAATTTCGCTCGATCCGAATCAGTCGTTAAACCGATCTAGACCGTTCGAAACCCCTGATCGTTTGAGAACAGGACAAATCAGAACACAAACAGAAGAACATTTCATTGCTTATTACAACAATTCCATCAGATACAAGAATATACAGAGTATAAATGAATAAATTACATTCGATAAAAATATCAGAGATTATAATAAATTACAAAGCAGCGGAAAATAATACAAAGCACAACTGAAGGTGATATACGGATACAGAGCTTTCCGGATATCATTCCAGCTGTAAACCAGGATCCTGTGAATATAAATCTGCAAAACCAAAACTACTAGCTGCCCGTGTCGAAAATAGGGCACCCAGAGTTTAGGTTAAAATAATAAACTCCAGGTCAGTCACGTGACTGGTGTGAGAACTAAAACAGTTATTAATATTGGTTTTAAAGTTTGGTAAATCAGGGGACCACGCCGTATAACACGGAACAGGTTTCCTCCCAAGAATACCAGTGCATAAAACAAACAGCGCAGTGCTAAATAAAGAAAAGTGAAGCTGTTATAAGACCCAGGTCCCATCACACAATGCAACACAAGCCGGAGGATAGGGTTTTCCCTTATAACAGCCAAAGCATGTTTGATACGTTTAAAACACATTATTTGATACTATTATAGGTGTATAGTGTCAAAACAATTTCAATCATAAATATCAATCATAGGCGGCATAGCTACCATCTATTATGTCGCCATACTAGTTCTACAATTAAAACCGCAATATCATGTATTGGAAATTGGATTCCGTCATGAGTCGAGGCAAGGGGCAAGCTCCTCTTCACTTTTGAGACACTCTAGCAAATGTCTCAGGACTACACACTCTGGGCAATCCTAGATCTTCAGGGCCGGTCCTCACTTACGTTAGAGGATTATTTATTCCTGAACACACGTTTCCCGGTCCTTACAGACCTAAAATCGAGGCGCCTCATCCAACAACCACAAAGGTGAAAAGTATATAAATGTCACGGCTGGTAAGTCACTGACACCACCAAAGCTAGAAAGAAATGTCGTGCTCTCCCTGCAGTCCGTATCCCGTTTTTGACTCATACTGAGGTGTGAGGCTCGCGAATTCACGTTATACACAAAGTTGCCACGTAGGCCGTGCTTTGATCATCAACCACAAGACTTTGCTTTACAACAGAAGCCTTGATCCATGCAACTCAGCATGCCACACAGGCAATTCATGCCATGCGATTGATATCTATCGATATATAACCTCTAAGCTCGTACGTCTCAGAGAAGGGCGTTAAGCAAGAGAATAAATTCTCCGCCGCCAAACAGATATATATTTAACAGAAATCAATCAACACAGAATATAATCCAATGTCAGACACACAATCCATTTATAAGTTCGTTCTGGGTCTGAACGAAACCGGAGGCACTTTCCTCGCATATCCATCGATCTCCAGGTACGTCTGGACGACCACCAACTGATTCCCTCATCTTGGGTGTACAGCTCAATCAAGATCATTAGTAATCACCTAAACGATGTGAAGACTTCCGGTCTTCAACCACCGTCTTCATCTTCGACATATCGTCGAATCGGTTATTCAGAATGGGTATAAACCCGGCCTTTCCGAACAACCCGCGTATATTAAAAACAAATGTTACACAAACACAACATACGCCTCATTCCAATTAATTAGTCACTAACCGTAAATCAACAAGAGAACAATTTCCCAAATATTAACCCCGAAGGCCGAAACCAACATCAGATCAATACCCAGGAAACCATTCTTCTTAGCTAACCTACAGCTAGTTTCTAAATTCCACATTCTTAGGGAAAGGTTCCCATTAATTTTATCCAAGATAAATTCTTAAAAATTTATCCTTTAATCTTCCTTTTGATGTCGTTTCAAACCAAATTATGGTTTTCTAAACTAGTCGAGATTAGCGAACCACACCGAAGTAATTATTTATTTTATTTTCCAATCCCAACCTATTCATCCCATGAAGCAAAACTGGTAATACTCCATATCTAACACCACGGTGTTATCGGTAAAATTAATTACCATCTCACGTTCAAATCTAATTAAAGATTTAACTATCGCTTTGGAGCAAAACTGGTAATACTCCATTCTCGCTCACTTTCAATATTTGATAATTTAAATTATCAATTCACATTTCAATCTAAATGCAGATTCGTTTAAACTCCTTTTACTGGGTTAAATAACTAATGTCATTTAAAACACAGTTCACGACAAACCCAAACCTCATTCTATTTATTTATCGGGTTAAAGAACAAGTGTCATTTAAAACACCCTTCACGATAAACCCACGAATCAACTCTATTTAAAACCCATTTCAAATCCAATTTATTTATTTGAAAATAAACGGGTTTTATTTTAGTTCAAAACTAGTTCATTTCGATAAAAATCTATTTTTATCTTTTCAAATATGGAATTTTTCATCCCAATTTTCCCCAAATCATTTCTTATGATTTTACACAAATTATTGATATTTTTAATAATTTTATCAAGGCCCGTACAGTCGATTTCCATTAACGGCCATCGAACTGCACTTACAACGACCTTTTCCAAATTTGATTTGGACGTATCTCCAAATCCAACCGTTAGATTACAAATTTCTAGTATTCGTTAGAAAGCTCTTTTCGATACGAACCCAACGGTTCCGGTTTTAGGAGAATCCGACGGTCGGATCTCCCGTAATGTCCGTTCGAAGTTAACGGTCGAAATTCGCGAACTGCCGCAGCGCGGCGCATTCTATTCAGGCCATTATATTATATATATAATATATATTTCGTCGATTACTATTTAAAACGAATTTTATAAATAGTTTTGAATTTGTTTCAAAAACAATTTCAACCTTTATTTCAAATTCAAATCAAAAATTGAATTTTCTATTATAAATCCTTTTTACTTTCATTTCTATTTGATTTCAATTCAAATCGATTTTAATTCGATTCGAATTCATTTTCTTTTCAATTCAATTCAATTCGAATTCGTTTTCTTTTCAATTCAATATCGTTATATATTCAATTCGAATTCAAATTCGTTATATATTCAATTGAAATCAAATTCGTTATATATTCAATTCGAATTCAATTCGTTTTCCATTCAATTTAATTCAAATTTCATTTCAAAATATTCGATTTCGAAATCACTTTTCAATATTCATTTTAAAATGAATAAAATCGATATAAATATCGTTCACGTCAAAATGGCGTCAATCTAATCAACACGGCTTCATATATTTCTATTTTCAAATATTCTATTTCGAATATTTCTTTTTCAAATATTTCCTTTTCGAATATTTCTATTTCAAATATTTCTATTTTTAAAATATTTCGTTCAACACATGACTAATATCAACGGATGAGTACTGTCAACACATGAACCTTTATTTTATATTGATAAAGATGTAAATTTTATTATTAAAATATTTCGTTCAACACATGACTAATCTCAACGGATGAGTACGGTCAACACATGAACCTTTATTTTTTTATTGATAAAGATGTAAATTTTATTATTAAAATATTTCGTTCAACACATGACTAATCTCAACGGATGAGTACGGTGAACACATGAACCTTTATTTTATAATATTCTTTATTTTTCAAATTGGAATGAGGCACAATCAATTACCATATAGCGTTAACTATATGGATTCCATACCACACATGCATATAATAGCAACGATAAATAATCAACCATCATCCAAAGTGCACTACACTGTATAAGCATCAAATATAGATATCTAACGCTTATAACAGCCTGTCAATCAATCGATCGACATACAACTAATTATTGGGATTAGTGTATGCCGTATTTTATCCCAATACCCGTGTGGGGTTTCAAACAATCAAACACATATTTTATTTATGCAGTTGGGCGATGTGTAAAATTTATCGACCCAATCAATATCAGTCAAATCAGTGTATATAAACAAATCGGCCGATTTGTTTATAAATATTTATTTATTCACTTTCAAGTTAAAAAATATATTTTTAACGACCAAAATATTTTATTCAAACTATGAATATTCTATTTGGTTCATTTATTCAATAAAATGATATTTTTATTCCTCTAACATATTTTAGAAAATTTCGGCGGCATAACGGCACGATACTAGAAATGGGACGAGGCCTAGTCTTATCCCCGGTCTAGTGAAGGCCCACGCCATTCACATATCAATCAAATCCATTCAATTCACCAAACAATTCAATTCAAACCAAATAATCTAACCAAATACACGACCAAACAAACAAGTCCATGGTCTGTGGACGATTGTGTCGGGTGCTACTAAGCATCATCTGCATCCTAGTATATATATATAACTAGAAAAAGAAATTAAAGAGTGAGAAGTTCTCACCAATAGCTATCCCAACTTCACGACACTTCTTAAGTGGAAATCTTCGTCGTTCTCGTCTCTTATCACTTTCGTCGCCCGTAGCCACTACATATGTAAAAATCGAATTTTTACTTTGCTATTCAATATATAAAAATTGAATTTTTACTTTGCTATTCAATATATAAAAATCGAATTTTTCCTTTGCTATTCTAAATATAAAAATTGAATTTTTACTACGCTATTCGATATATAAAAATCGAATTTTTACTTCGTTATTCAATATATAAAAATTGAATTTTTTCTTTGCTATTCAATATATAAAAATCGAATTTTTTCTTTGCTATTCAATATATAAAAATCATATTTTTAACCCTTTTACATTATAAAAATTATATTTTTCTCGAAGCAAAAATCATATTTTTACTTCCCTACTCATCTCAAAATATCGTCTTTTCATATTTTAAAATATCGTCTTTTCATATTTTAAAAATATCGTCTTTTCATATTTAAAAATATCGTCTTTTCATATTTAAAAATATCGTCTTTTCATATTTTAAAAATCTGATTTTTAACACTTTAAAAATCTCGTTCTTAACCGATGTATAATTAAATTGATTTTTAAATTAAAAATGAAGAACAGTAAAAACTTACATTGCATTTCGGGGGGGGGGGGGGAGAGGTTTTATCATCGTCGCCTGAGAAAAAGAGGGGGGGGAGATGGTCGGAGGTTGCTCGCGGGGGGGGGGGGGGGCTGCTCTGACGTGGCGGTAGGCAGGGTGGTGGTCGGCGGGGGAGGGTGCGGATGAGGGGGCTTCGCGGATGGGTTAAGAGGAAGGGAAGAAGGAAGCGGAGGGAGGAGAAGTGGAGGGGGAGCGCCAGTCAATCGACGGTGGCAGGTGGCGTGGGGCGAAGGCGGTAGCGTGGGCGTCGAGGTCTGGGTTTTTTTTTTATTGATCTGAATCGAATTGAAAGGGGGGGCCAGAGGGAAGGTAAGGGCTTTTTTTTATTTAATTATTTTATTTTTCACCAAAAAGCAACTTTTATTTTCGACCTCTAAACGAGGCCCACCGCCTGTCGTCCATAGCGTTCCACCCCCATTTCGAACACAATGGGATATGTACCCCAAGCTGATTTGATCGTTTCGATCAGTTTTCGTCAAAATCAACATATAACTCTATATATTGAATTTGAACGCGCATTTCAATTTACCGGGGTCACATACCAACTCTAAAAATTGCAAAAAAATATTTTCTAGCTTCGTATTAACGATACGGTCCTAACAAAACTAGTTTCATCGAATTCCGAGACCGTTGGAAAAATGGCTATTTTCCAGTCGATTAAAATCAACTAAAACTGGTCAAACGCGTTTTCCTTTGCCACTCTCACATATTGATTCGAAAATTATGAAATTTGGAATCTAGCAATAACTTGACATCACGGATCCAACAAAAGTGGTTTCGTCGAAATCCGAGGTCGTTTGCAAAATTCCCATTTTTAAGGGCCTGAATTCCATAGCGACTATTCAGAATTTTCAACTGGACATATCCTTTGATTCCCGCTATGAAATTTTGATTTTTCGGATTCGTTGAAAAGATATTCACGAATAGATTCTAATGTTTTTGGTTTCATTAAAATCCGGATTGATTTGCACCCGGTACGTTCATTTGAAGTTTGAAATCGAATTATCGAACTACCACGCCATTTTCAATTCTATTTATAATTATATATAAATATTTATATTCTAACGACGGCGTATATAATTTATACGTTCTAATTATATTCAAAATAAATTTATCATTGATATTATTTAAAATAATCTATTTTAAATGTTCAAAATTCGCTAAAATTGCCAAAATAAAAATTTTAAACTGGCCCAGAATTTCGGGTTATTACAATCTCCCCCACTTAAAACTTTTCGTCCCCGAAAAGGAACGAAGTCGAAAGTGGTTTGATTAATCAACTCTACGTTCGATCTGGCTTCCATTCTCCAACTTTTCAGTTTCTGAGAATTTTCAAATTCTTCAAAAATTTGGCTAACACCCTAAATTTTCGAAAAATTTCGCCATAACCTCCCCTGCACCGGGAGCCACGGGAAAATCCCGAAATTGCCATATAGGCCTTCTGATCTCAAAAAGAAAAAGAAAAAGCCAAGCGGCTAGCCAATAGGCTCATAAAATCATCATCACCCAAACAAAACAGTAAATTATAGTAAACATGTACCTATTTGTCGGGCAAACAAATTTTATTCTTCGGCTCTAGCCTCCTTGCTATGACCTGTTCAATGTAAGTACATGTATATGCATGCATTTGCAACCAATTTTCAATACAATTCAATATTTGATGCAATTTGGCTAAATGGTTCACAATTATCAAACAAATAAACAAACAACACAAACATCAATCAATTAGTGGATTAACGTTTCAAATTCATAAATTTGATATATATACAAAAATCATATTTTTGATGCCAAATCACAACAATGTATTCTAGCTATATTAGTTTTGGTTCTCACACCAGTCTAATGGAAATATATAGATATCACACCTTCGAAACACGAACACAAATTCTGATGATGATATATCAATCATCAAAATCATCTCCGGGTGTCTAGAATGTGATTCTATATCTATCCAGTATATTAAAACTTCGAATATACGTTCATGACGCGTATATGCAAAATCTTTATATATCAGATTGTCCAAATTCAAAATAAATAAATATTCAAATACGTATAAAACGATTTAAATTTTCAAAACAAAAATATTTTCATTTGAAAAATATACTCTTCACACTCGTTCTAGGATACTACTGACCCTATCTCTAACGAGTCATTCTAATTGGATATTGCTAATCCAATATCTGATGAATTCTTTCGTATGGTTCTAATGTGTCTTGTTCTCGAGCTCTGTAAACCAAGGCTCTGATAACAAATGTGACGGCAAGGAATTTCGCTCGATCCGAATCAGTCGTTAAACCGATCTAGACCGTTCGAAACCCCTGATCGTTTGAGAACAGGACAAATCAGAACACAAACAGAAGAACATTTCATTGCTTATTACAACAATTCCATCAGATACAAGAATATACAGAGTATAAATGAATAAATTACATTCGATATAAATATCAGAGATTACAATAAATTACATAGCAGCGGAAAATAATACAAAGCACAACTGAAGGTGATATACGGATACAGAGCTTTTCAGATATCATTCCAGCTGTAAACCAGGATCCTGTGAATATAAATCTGCAAAACCAAAACTACTAGCTGCCCGTGTCGAAAATAGGGCACCCAGAGTTTAGGTTAAAACAATAAACTCCAGGTCAGTCATGTGACTGGTGTGAGAACTAAAACAGTTATTAATATTGGTTTTAAAGTTTGGTAAATCAGGGGACCACGCCGTATAACACGGAACGGGTTTCCTCCCAAGAATACCAGTGCATAGAACAAACAGCGCAATGCTAAATAAAGAAAAGTGAAGCTGTTATAAGACCCAGGTTCCATCACACATTGCAACGCAAGCCGGAGGATAGGGTTTTCCCTTATAACAGCCAAGGCATGCTTGATACGTTTAAAACACATTATTTGATACTATTATAGGTGTATAGTGTCAAAACAATTTCAATCATAGGCGGCATAGCTACCATCTACTATGTCACCATACTAGTTCTACAATTAAAACCGCAATATCACGTATTGGAAATTGGATTCCGTCATGAGTCGAGGCAAGGGGCAAACTGCTCTCCGCTTTCGAGACACTCTAGCAAATGTCTCAGGACTACACACTCTGGGCAATCCTGGATCTTCAGGGCCGGTCCTCACTTACGTTAGAGGATTATTTATTCCTGAACACACGTTTCCCGGTCCTTACAGACCTAAAATCGAGGCGCCTCATCCAACAACCACAAAGGTGAAAAGTATATAAATGTCAGGGCTGGTAAGTCACTGACACCACCAAAGCTAGAAAGAAACGTCGTGCTCTCCCTGCAGTCCGTATCCCGTTTTTGACTTATACCGAGGGGTGAGGCTCGCGAATTCACGTTATACACAAAGCTGCCACGTAGGCCGTGCTATGATCATCAACCACAAGACTTTGCTTTACAACAGAAGCCTTGATCCATGCAACTCAGCATGCCACACAGGTAATTCATGCCATGCGATTGATATCTATCGATATATAACCTCTAAGCTCGTACGTCTCAGAGAAGGGCGTTAAGCAAGAGAATAAATTCTCCGCCGCCAAACAGATATATATTTAACAGAAATCAATCAACACAGAATAAAATCCAATGTCAGACACACAATCCATTTACAAGTTCGTTTTGGGTCTGAACGAAACCGGAGGCACTTTCCTCGCATATCCATCGATCTCCAGGTACGTCTGGACGACCACCAACTGATTCCCTCATCTTGGGTGTACATCCCAATCAAGATCATCAGTAATCACCCAAACGATGTGAAGACTTCCGGTCTTCAACCACCGTCTTCATCTTCGACATATCGTCGAATCGGTTATTCAGAATGGGTATAAACCCAGCCTTTCCGAACAACCCGCGTATATTAAAAACAAATGTTACACAAACACAACATACGCCTCATTCCAATTCATTAGTCACTAACCGTAAATCAACAAGAGAACAATTTCCCAAATATTAACCCCGAAGGCCGAAACCATTCTTCTTAGCTAACCTACAGCTAGTTTCTAAATTCCACATTCTTAGGGAAAGGTTCCCATTAATTTTATCCAAGATAAATTCTTAAAAATTTATCCTTTAATCTTACTTTTGATGTCGTTTCAAACCAAATTATGGTTTTCTAAACTAGTCGAGATTAGCGAACCACACCGAAGTAATTATTTATTTTATTTTCCAATCCCAACCTATTCATCCCATGAAGCAAAACTGGTACTCCATATCTAACACCACGGTGTTATCGGTAAAATTAATTACCATCTCACGTTCAAATCTAATTAAAGATTTAACCATCACTTTGGAGCAAAACTGGTAATACTCCATTCTCGCTCACTTTCTATATTTGATAATTTAAATTATCAATTCAAATTTCAATCTAATTGCAGATTCGTTAAAACTCCTTTTACTGGGTTAAAGAACTAATGTCATTTAAAACACAGTTCACGACAAACCCAAACCTCATTCTATTTATTTATCGAGTTAAAGAACAAGTGTCATTTAAAACACCCTTCACGATAAACCGACAAATCAACTCTATTTAAAACCCATTTCAAATCCAATTTATTTAGTTGAAAATAAACGGGTTTTATTTTAGTTCAAAACTAGTTCATTTCGATAAAAATCTATTTTTATCTTTTCAAATATGGAATTTTTCATCCCAAATTTTCCCAAATCATTTCTTATGATCTTGCACAAATTATTGATATTTTTAATAATTTTATCAAGGCCCGTACAGTCGATTTCCATTAACGGCCATCGAACTGCACTTACAACGACCTTTTCCAAATTTGATTTGGACGTATCTCCAAATCCAACCGTTAGATTACAAATTTCTAGTATTCGTTAGAAAGCTCTTTTTGATACGAACCCAACGGTTCCGGTTTTAGGAGAATCCGACGGTCGGATCTCCCGTAATGTCCGTTCGAAGTTAATGGTCGAAATTCGCGAACTGCCGCAGCGCGGCGCGTTCTATTCAGGCCATTATATTATATATATAATATATAATATATATATTTCGTCGATTACTATTTAAAACGAATTTTATAAATAGTTTTGAATTTGTTTCAAAAACAATTTCAACCTTTATTTCAAATTCAAATCAAAAATTGAATTTTCTATTATAAATCCTTTTTACTTTCATTTCTATTTGATTTCAATTCAAATCGATTTTAATTCGATTCGAATTCATTTTCTTTTCAATTCAATTCGAATTCGTTTTCTTTTCAATTCAATATCGTTATATATTCAATTCGAATTCAAATTCGTTATATATTCAACTGAAATCAAATTCGTTATATATTCAATTCGAATTCAATTCGTTTTCCATTCAATTTAATTCAAATTTCATTTCAAAATATTCGATTTCGAAATCACTTTTCAATATTCATTTTAAAATGAATAAAATCGATATAAATATCGTTCACGTCAAAATTGCGTCAATCTAATCAACACGGCTTCATATATTTCTATTTTCAAATATTCTATTTCGAATATTTCTTTTTCAAATATTTCCTTTTCGAATATTTCTATTTCAAATATTTCTATTTTTAAAATATTTCGTTCAACACATGACTAATCTCAACGGATGAGTACTGTCAACACATGAACCTTTATTTTATATTGATAAAGATGTAAATTTTATTATTAAAATATTTCGTTCAACACATGACTAATCTCAACGGATGAGTACGGTCAACACATGAACCTTTATTTTTTTATTGATAAAGATGTAAATTTTATTATTAAAATATTTCGTTCAACACATGACTAATCTCAACGGATGAGTACGGTCAACACATGAACCTTTATTTTATAATATTCTTTATTTTTCAAATTGGAATGAGGCCCAATCAATTACCATATAGCGTTAACTATATGGATTCCATACCACATATGCATATAATAGCAACGATAAATAATCAACCATCATCCAAAGTGCACTACACTGTATAAGCATCAAATATAGATATCTAACGCTTATAACAGCCTGTCAATCAATCGATCGACATACAACTAATTATTGGGATTAGTGTATGCCGTATTTTATCCCAATACCCGTGTGGGGTTTCAAACAATCAAACACAGATTTTATTTGTGCAGTTGGGCGATGTGTAAAATTTATCGACCCAATCAATATCAGTCAAATCAGTGTATATAAACAAATCGGCCGATTTGTTTATAAATATTTATTTATTCACTTTCAAGTTAAAAATTATATTTTTAACGACCAAAATATTTTATTCAAACTATGAATATTCTATTCGGTTCATTTATTCAATAAAATGATATTTTTATTCCTCTAACATATTTTAGAAAATTTCGGCGGCATAACGGGACGATACTAGAAATGGGACGAGGCCTAGCCTTATCCCCGGTCTAGTGAAGGCCCACGCCATTCACACATCAATCAAATCCATTCAATTCACCAAACAATTCAATTCAAACCAAATAATCTAACCAACTACACAACCAAACAAACAAGTCCATGGTCTGTGGACGATAGTGTCGGGTGCTACTAAGCACCGTCTGCATCCTAGTATATATATATAACTAGAAAAAGAAATTAAAGAGTGAGAAGTTCTCACCAATAGCTATCCCAACTTCACGACACTTCTTAAGTGGAAATCTTCGTCGTTCTCGTCTCTTATCACTTTCGTCGCCCGTAGCCACTACATATGTAAAAATCAAATTTTTACTTTGCTATTCAATATATAAAAATCGAATTTTTACTTTGCAATTCAATATATAAAAATCGAATTTTTCCTTTGTTATTCAATATATAAAAATCGAATTTTTACTACGCTATTCGATATATAAAAATCGAATTTTTACTTCGTTATTCAATATATAAAAATCGAATTTTTTCTTTGCTATTCAATATATAAAAATCATATTTTTAACCCTTCTACATTATAAAAATTATATTTTTCTCGAAGTAAAAATCATATTTTTACTTCCCTACTCATCTCAAAATATCGTCTTTTCATATTTAAAAATATCGTCTTTTCAAATTTTAAAAATATCGTCTTTTCATATTTAAAAATATCGTCTTTTCATATTTAAAAATATCGTCTTTTCATATTTAAAAATATCGTCTTTTCATATTTTAAAAATCTGATTTTTAACACTTTAAAAATCTCGTTCTTAACCGATGTATAATTAAATTGATTTTTAAATTAAAAATGAAGAACAGTAAAAACTTACATTGCATTTCGGGGGGGAAGGTTTCATCATCGTCGCCTAAGAAAAAGAGGGGGGGGAAGATGGTCGGAGGTTGCTCGCGGGGGGGGGGGGGGGAGGGGGGGTGGTCTGACGTGGCGGTAGGCAGGGCGGTGGTCGGCGGGGGAGGGTGCGAATGAGGGGGCTTTGCGGATGGGTTTAGAGGAAGGGTAGAAGGAAGCGGAGGGAGGAGAAGTGGAGGGGGAGCGCCAGTCAATCGACGGTGGCAGGTGGCGTGGGGCGAAGGCGGTAGCGTGGGCGTCGAGGTCTGGGGTTTTTTTTTATTTTTTTATTTTACTGATCTGAATCGAATTGAAAGGGGGGGGCAGAGGGAAGATAAGGGCTTTATTTTTTTTATTTAATTATTTTATTTTTCACCAAAAAGCAACTTTTATTTTCGATCTCTAAACGAGGCCCACCGCCTGTCGTCCATAGCGTTCCACCCCCATTCCGAACACAATGGGATATGTACCGCAAGCTGATTTGATCGTTTCGATCATTTTTCGTCAAAATAGACATATAACTCTATATATTGAATTTGAACGTGCATTTCAATTTTCCGGGGTCACATACCAACTCTAAAAATTGCAGAAAAATATTTTCTAGCTTCGTATTAACGATACGGTCCTAACAAAACTAGTTTCGTTGAATTCCGAGACCGTTGGAAAAATGGCTATTTCCCTGTCGATTAAAATCAACTAAAACTGGTCAAACGCGTTTTCCTTTGCCACTCTCACATATTGATTCGAAAAATTATGAAATTTGGAATCTAGCAATAACTTGACATCACGGATCCAACAAAAGTGGTTTCGTCGAAATCCGAGGTCGTTTGCAAAATTCCCATTTTTAAGGGCCTGAATTCCATAGCGACTATTCAGAATTTTCATCTGGACCTATCCTTTGATTCCCGCTATGAAATTTTGATTTTTCGAATTCGTTGGAAAGATATTCACGAATAGATTCTAATGTTTTTGGTTTCATTAAAATCCGGATTGATTTGCACCCGGTACGTTCATTTGAAGTTTGAAATCGAATTATCGAACTACCGCGCCATTTTCAATTCTATTTATAATTATATATAAATATTTATATTCTAACGACGGCGTATATAATATATACGTTCTAATTATATTCAAAATAAATTTCTCATTGATATTATTTAAAATAATCTATTTTAAATGTTCAAAATTCGCTAAAATTGCCAAAATAAAATTTTTAAACTGGCCCAGAATTTCGGGTTATTACAACCATCCTACAAATACTTAAAAGCGTGGAGGTGTCATGCCAAGGTAGAGGTGCCAATACCAAAGAAGGTCAAAATTGAACCAAAAACAGTTGATTCTGTATTCATTGGATATACACAAAACAGTGTCGCATATCGATTTTTGGTACACAAATTTGAAATTGATGATATTCATGAAAATACCATCATTAAGTCGAGAAATACTAGATTTTCGAACATATATTCCCCTTAAAACAGGGTACTGAAAATCATACACCTAAGAGATCAAGGGAAGATGAAGTTCCTAATTCTCTTGAGGATGTTGAACAAAGTAACACTCAACAATGTAGTGTTGAGCGGAAAGTGGAAGAACCAAGAAAAAGTAAAAGGTCAAGAACCTTAAAAACCTTTAGATAAGACGTCTATACCTTTATGTTAGAAGATGATCCATTGACATACAAAAAAACTATGATTTCCAGCGATGACCCTTACTGAAAAGAGGCGATTAGCAATAAGATTGAATCCATTATGTCCAATCATACAAGGGAATTGGTTGATCTACCTCAAGGACGTAAGACCTTAGGTAATAAATGGATATTTAAAAAGAAATTGAAACCTGATGGTTCAATAGACAAGTACAAAGCTCATCTGGTAGTCCAAGGATTTAGATTAAAGGAAGACCTAAACTGTTTTGATACATATTCACCAGTAACATGGATAACGTCAATAAGAATGCTTATTGCATCCATACATGACATAGAAATACATCAAATGGATGTTAATACTGCATTCTTGAATGGTGAACTAGAGAAAGAAATCTATATGAAACGACCTGAAGGATTTCTAAGCTCAGAAAATGAGAATAGAGTTTGCAAACTATTAAAATCTCTTTAAGGCCTTAAGCAAGCTCCAAAATAGTGGCATAATAAGTTTGATTAAACTATGTTATCAAATAGATTCATGATAAATGAATCAGATAAATGTGTGTACATAAAACACACACATATTGGATATATCATTGTTGGTTTGTATATTGATGACCTGTTGATCGTAGGCAATAACAAGACCATAATAACATCTACAAAGGATATGTTATCCTCTAGATTCAATATGAAAGACCTATGACTGGATGATGTGATATTGGGTGTAAATAATTATGAGAACACCACAGGGATATGCATTATCCAATCACATTACATCACCAAAATACTTGAAAAATTCAAGCAATATAATGGAATTGTTGCAAAATCACCAATAGATATGAGCCAAAATTGGGTAAAGAACACTGGTGATGGTATTTACCAGTTAGAATACCCCCGTATATTAGGAAGCATCATGTATGTTATAAACTTTACTAGGCCTGATATCGCATATGCTGTAAGCAAACTAAGTAGATTTACCAGCAGTCCTGGTAAGCGATAATCAGAATTCTAGGATATCTAAAGTATACGCAGAGCTATGATCTATACTATACAAACTATCCTTCAATAGTGGAAGGATACAGTGACACAAACTGGATCACTGGATCACATGATACAAAGTCTACAAGTGGATATGTGTTCACATTAGGAAATGGTGCATTTTCATGGAAATCATCCAAGCAGACTTGTATCGCTAGATCTACGATGGAATTGGAGTTTATTGCACTAGATAAGACTGCTGAAGAAGAATAATGGATTCGAAGCTTCCTGGAAGACATTCCTAATTGGAGCAAACCTATGCCTCCAATATATATACATAGTGATAGTCAATCAACTATTGGAAGAGCTAATAGTACAGTATACAATGGTAAATCTAGGCATATTTGTCGTAGACATAAAACGATAAGACAACTTCTCTCTAACGGGGTTATCATAATAGATTACATTTGATCTAAAGATAACTTAGCGGATCCACTTACAATAGGCTTCCCTAGAGAGAGTTCAAACCTTATCGATGGCAATGGGGCTAAGGCCTATAGAATAAAGGTTTTTCTAAAATAGAAACCCCACCTAGTTGACTGGAGATCCCAAGATCTAGGTTCAAAGGGACAACGAAGTTTAAGAGAAACTTGATGGCATTGTTGTACTAACCATTCCTATGATAAGTCAGTGCATTATATGTTGAATAAGGATAAGTATTGATACATTTAATGATGTCTATATTTGAGGAATTAGATAATACTCTTTACAGAATCACCTACGTAAGTGCGAAGGTGCAGATTCGAAGAGAATTATGAGGCCAAATTCTCTAAGCACTTATGAGACCAGGCAGGTCTTCAAGGAAAAAATGAACACATACAGAGAACCAAGGATTATAAGAAACATTTATCGTGTGTTATCTAATTTGGTATTACACAAAAGGCTTACAGTTCAAGGACAGTCTATGTCTACTGATTTTCATGTGATTCAAATAGGTAATCACTAGGAAAGTTCAAGGCCCACGTGCTACTTTAACCGATGTGATAAATGATTCAAGAAACTAAGAACAACTGCTCATTCATGTGGGGGATTGTTGGAAATAAATGAGCAAGAGAAAGAGGAATTTTGGAAGAAGACAGGAAAGCAAACCTAAGTCCCACATTATGAAATATGAATACCCACTTCTCTATAGGATTATATAAATAAAGGAGAAGAGGGCTTGTAAACTTAGTGTGGCTAAGCCAAGACACAATATTATATTGATGTCAAATTTGGGCTTAGTACCGTGGAACTATTGGGGTCCATGACACAATAATATATTGATGTCAAAAATTGGGTTTAGTGCCTTAAGACTCTTGGGATCCATGACACAATATTATATTGATGTTAAAAATAGGGCTTAGTGCCTTGGGACTCTTGGGGTCTATGACATAATATTATATTAGTGTCAAAATTTGGGCTTTGTGCCTTGGGACTCTTGGGGTCTCATGGTTAAATAGGCTTATGATTGCAGCTTCAGCATGTTGCGCTAAAACGAATTATTTTGATTATTTTTGATCTGACATGTCCATTCAATTGAATGAATACAATCGTTTCATTTTAAATGCATACACACATTCATGCACCCGCTTGGTTAAAGAGTCGCATCCTTTCCAAAGGTCATTAATGTTCAGATAGGCACCTCCTCCAGCCTATAAATACATGACCCAAAACGAGATAGAATACACATTAGTTATTCTTCTCAATCTGCTACCTCTTCTTCAAAATACACCTCTGTTCTAGTTTCTATACTCTACTTTAGTTCGTCAGAGCTCCGTTTGTTGGCACCGTGCTACAGGGTTGGTCCGTTTTATCCTGGGAAACAAATTGCTATTACGTTAATCGGTGCATACGAGGACAATATTGTTTCAAGAAAACAGAATCATTTCTGGACTCGGACATTACTGAAATATTCATCTTCTAGTCTGTAGGTGACGGTTCTGTACCGCTCCAACCTAGTGCACAATCGGTCTCTGTTACTGTCATTGTGGTGATCGCAGTTTGACTTGACAATTGTGGCATTATTGAGTAACATTGATTGTTGCTACTATCTATTTGTAATACATCATGTATTGACAAAAGATCTAAGATTGTAATACAATCATGTATTGGCAAAAGATCTAACATTGTAATACAATCATGTATTGACAAAAGATCTAACATTGTAATACAATAGTGTGTTGAAATATTCTAACAATAACTGGACCCCCGCTCTCACACAACAACAGCTCTCACATTCCATCAAAACGGCTTGTGTCAGTGATTGGAAGCTTTCAGTTTTAGAGGCACTGTGTTCTTTTCTTTGGCTGAAACTTGAAAACTATGTCTAAAGGTTAGTTTACTTTATTTAATTTATTTTATGACAACATTTGGTATCGGAGCCATGCCTTTCGAATAGTTTTCAGTTCATAATTTCCCAAATATCTAAAGTTGAATAAGTAATTTGCTTTCGTGATCTCTGAGCTACTGCGTATTATTCTTGTCATGATCTTTGACCTAGTGCATATTATTTTGAAAGGGTTTTTATATTGTTTACACCAGTTTAATAGCAATGGATTCTTCTATATGTTTTATCAAGAACCTGTTAACCTTAAGAATCTTAAATAAATAATTGATTGCGACATGTATGACACTATTATGTTTAGAGACAGTAGCATAATACAGCTAGGCTATTCATTAATTGTCAAAAGTAGAACAAGGGTACAACTACCCACGTTTACACGGTACTCACTTATGCATGCTTTGGAAAGTGATGTCAATTATGAATTGTCATTGTGTAAGAGTAGCCACAACATCTTTACACTAAATATAAGTATCACGAGATACAAATTTGAATTCTATGAAGTGACATCATGATTCCATTTTATTAAGTCAAATATAATAGTTTAGAAATTATACTTAATACCCAAAGGTATAAGTACTTTTTCTGACAATTCATATTAAAGTTTTGTGTCTTGTTTTCGAATTCGGCTGTGCATTTAGCGTTGTTTAGTTGCTGCCCAAAGGACAATTATAATAATGATCTACTTTGCATGTGAGGATATATTTTATCATTAAGCGATGTAAGCTTTTTACTTCATTCCTGCAGTTCCTCAACCTGCTATTTCTGAAAACAAAATTCCTACACCTGATGGAGATAATTTCTCAGAATGGAAGGAGAAAATTCTTCTTACCTTAGGATGGATGGACCTGGATTTAGCCTTGCGTGTTCATGAGCCTGCTGCTCTTACAAAAATAAGCGCTCAGGCAGAAAAGAATCATTTTGATTAGTGGGAGAGATCCAATAGCCTCTGCATGAATCTTATTTAGTCCCACATGAGGGAAAACATTCTAGGCTCCATTCCTAAGTGTGATAAGGTCAAAGTTTACCTCAAAGCTGTTGAAGAATAGTTTGCGAGATCTGAAAAGGCACTTGGTAGCACCCTGCTGAACAAATTGTCATGTATTAAGTACCATGGTGATAAAGGAGTGCGCGTGCACATCATGGAAATGAGAGACATTTCAACTCAGTTGAAGTCATTAGAGATGGAAATTTCAGACTCTTTTCTCATTCATTTCATAATCAATTCATTTCTTGTAGAATATGGGCTATTTAAGATCTCTTACGACACACATAAAGACAAGTGGTCAGTTAATGAATTATTGATCAAGTGTGTTCAAGAATAAAGAAGGTTGAAGCAGGAGAAATTAGAAAGTGCTCATCTAGTTTCTCAAGGAAATGCACAAGAAAAGTAGCCACATATTTCTTGCAATATAGCAAAGAACAAGTTGCTGTCCATTAAGAAATCCAATAGCAATAAGGATGCACGGAAATGTTTTTCTACAAAAAGAAGGGGGCATTTCAAAAAGAACTACGAGAAATATAAAGCGTGGCTCGTGAAGAAAGGTAATCCTCTTTCCCTAGTATGTTATGAATCTAATGTAGTTAATGTTCCTAGTGTTACATGGTGGATTGACTTCGGTTCTAATATTCATGTTGCCAATACTACACAGGGATTTCTAAACCTATGTAAACCGATGGAAACTGAACAATGTATCTACTTCGGAAACATAATGCATCCACATGTGGAAGCGGTTGGAACATTCAGGCTTGTTTTGAAATCTGGTTTTGCGTTAGATCTGAATAAAACTTTTTACATTCCTTCATTTTCTAGAAATCTTATTTCTGTTTCACAACTTACTCCTTTGGGTTTTAGTTTTGAGTTCTTTGAAAGTAGTTTTAATTTTCTACAAAAGGTTGTAATAATTGGTAATGGAAAAATTAAAGATGGTTTGTTTAAATTGTCTTTGGATCAAACTTTTGGTTTTAGTTTATTAACAACAGACAGTTGTATTGGCATGAAAATGAGTATTATCAATAAGAACTCAATTATGTTATGGCACAGAAGGTTGGGGAATATTTCCCTAGACATAATAAAAAGATTGGTAAATAAAGGAGTTTTACAAACTCTTGATTTTTCTAATTTAAGTACTTGTTTTGACTGTATAAAAGGGAAACAACCTAACAAGAATAAAAAGGGTGCTTAAAGGAGTTCTAATACATTAAAAATCATACACACTGACTTATGCACACTTTTTCAACACCTTGTTTCAATGATCAAAAATACTTCATAAACTTTATTAACGACCACATAAGGTACATGTGTCTCTACTTTCTATATGAGAAGCACGAAGCATTGAATGCTTTTAAATCTTATAAGGTGGAAGTAGAGAAACAAACAGAAAAAATGATAAAAATTGCGTGATCGGATCAAGGTGGTGAATATTATGGTAGGTATACAAAAAATGGACAAAAACCAGGTCCATTTGCAAAATTCCTTGAAGAACATGGAATTGTTGCTTAGTATATGATGTCTGGCTCACCGCAAATGAATAGTGTGGTTGAAATGAGGTATCGTACTCAAATGGATATGGTTAGAAGTATGATTAGCAATTCTAATCTCCCTTTGTCTTTGGGGACTGAGGCTTTAAAAACCGCAGTGTATATTTTAAACAGAGTTCCAACTAAGGCAATTCCTAAAACACCTTTTGAGTTGTGGATGGTTAGAAACCAAGTTTAAAACATTTACACATTTGGGGTTGTCAAGTAGAGGTCAGAGTGTAAAATCCACAAGAAAGAAAACTGGATCTTAGAACAGTCAGTGGTTATTTCATTGGCTATGCAGAACGTTCCAAAGGGTATAAATTCTATTGTCCAAGCCGTGATATTAAGATTGTTAAAGCAAGAAATGCAGGATTTCTTAAGGATGGCAATTTTAGTGGGAGTACGAAACCTCGAAACTCAGTTTTTGATGAACTTCGAGATCAAGAAAACATTCCTGAATGTTCAAAAGATTTTGATGTTCTTCATGACATTCCACAAAATGTTGTACAAGAAGAACAACCGATAGTTGAGTTTCCAATCTATGAAGATCAAGTTGCTACTGAAGTTCAAAAACCTCCAAATGAGGAAGTTTATACCACATTGAGAAGATCCTCATGAGAAAGAAGTGCAATTTCTTACGACTATTATGTGTACCTTCACGAGTCTGACTATGATATTGTGTTGAAGAAGATCCAGTCTTGTTTTCACAAGCCATTAAAAGGAAAAACACAAATTCTTGGTATAATGCTATGAAAGAAGAAATGGATTCTTTGTCTACTAATAAAGTTTCGGAACTAGTTGATTTGCTGAAAAGAGTCAAACCCATCGGGTGCAAGTGGGTCTATAAGACCAATCATGACTCAAATGGACAAATCGAAAGACATAAAGCAAGACTAGTAGCAAAAGGATTCACACAAAAGAAAGGTATTGACTACCATGAGACCTTCTTTCCGGTTTCTCGGAAGGACTCGTTGATAATAATCATGGAATTAGTAGCTCATTATGACTTAGAGCTACATCAAATGGACGTGAAAATGATATTCCTTAATGGTGATTTGAAAGAGGAAATATACATGACTCAACCAGAAGGATTTACTTCAGATAAAGGGAGCCATCATGTTTGTAGACTTAAGAGATCAATATATGGATTAAAACAGGCTTCACATGAATGGTATTTCAAATTTCACAGTGTTATTTCTTCATTTGGTATTACTGAAAACACTGTTGATCAATGTATATATCTTAAGGTCACTGGAAGCAAATTCATATTTTTAATTCTCTATGTTGATGGCATTTTGTTAGCAAGTAGTGACTTGGGTTTACTTTATGAAGTTAAACAATATCTTTCTAAAAAAAATTGATATGAAAGAAATGGGTGAAGAATCATTTATCATTGGCATTGAGATTCGCAAGGATAGAACTAAAGGAATTTTAGGGCTATCTCAAAAGGCCTATATCAATAAATTTTTAGAAAGATATAACATGAAAGATTGCTCACCTAGTGTGGCACCCATAATAAAGGGAGATAAATTCAGTTTGAGTCAGTGTCCGAGAAATGATCTGGAAAAGGAACGAATAAAGATCATTCCATATGCATTTGTTGTTGGTTTAATGTATGCCCAAGTTGTACAAGACCAGACATTGCATTTGCAGTTGGAACGTTAGGCAGATATCAAAGCAATCCTGGCATGGACCATTGGATAGCAGCAAAGAAAGTATTAAGGTATCTACAAGGAAATAAGGATTACATGCTCATATATATGAAATCCGAACGTTTGGAAGTTGTTGGGTTTTCAAATTTAGATTTGGCTGGTTGCGTTGACTCTAGAAAATCAACATCAGGTTTCATTTTCTTACTTGCTGGTGCTGCAATATGTTGGAAAAGTGTTAAGAAAAACTTGATTACAACTTCCACAATGGAAGCAGATTTTGTGTCATGTTTTTAAGCAACATCACATGCAAAATGGTTAAGAAATTTTATCACAGGGCTCAGAGTAGTGGATTAAATTTCTAATCCAATATGTCTGTACTATCATAATTTGGCTGCAGTTTTCTTCTCTAATAGTAATAAAAGTGGGAGCCGAAGTAGACATATCGATATAAAGTACTTGGCTGTTAGAGAACGGGTATAAGAGAATGAAGTGACTATTGAACACATTAATACTTCAAAGATGATTGCGGATCCCATGACTGAGGGATTACCACCCAAATTAAATAAAGATTATGTGGAGCATATAGGACTCTTTAGTATGTCAAGTTTTTGTTTTGGTGTTTAAGTATTGTCTCTTGCATTTGCAGGATAAATGGACTATCATCTTATATATGGATTCAAATGTATACATAGAGTTTTATTAAATGATGTATGGATTGGGATGAGTATTTTAACTTACTCATAATGAAGTTATGAAATAAAGTTCAATTCAGTCAAAAATTATTGTACTGTGATACATGGAAGGTGATATTTTCAAATGAATTTATTTTCCGCCATGATTCTTATACTAATACTATTCTGAATTGAAAATATAGTTTTAAGCAGGAAAGCTATTTATAGAAGTCAAATGAGAAAAACCATTTTCCTGTTCCCCATGGACCAAGTGGGAGAATGTTATACATATGTCTAAACCATTAAAGATAATGATCCATATGCCCATTCAAAAAAAAGGAAACAGCAAAATGATCTTTAGTGTTTTTCTCTAGAAGAACAGCTCGTACCAGATATTTCTCAAGATGAGCGAATTAATAGTTTACCGTTTTGATTTAATACCCACGATAATGGATAGTGGTGTGTAAATAGAAATAACTGGATCCCTGATCTCACACAACAACTCTCACATTCCATCAAAACAGCTTGTGTCAGAGATTGGAAGCTTTCAGTTTTAGAGGTGCTTTGTTCTTTTTCTTTGGCTGAAACTTGAAAACCATGTCTAAATGTTAGTTTACTTTATTTAATTTATGTTATGACAACATGCAGCTAAAAAACGCGAGGCTATGTCGGTTAGAACTGTCTACTGGGGTTTTCTCAAAAAAGCCAATTTCCCAGGCTCCTTCATTTCTTACACCGCCTTCTGCAACTTCACTGACATCCTCCAGCCCCTTCCGACCAACTCCCCCTTATGCCTGAGTCTTGGTGCTCCTCTAACAATGATGTTAATAAGAATGAAAAAAAACATAATATCACAAAATAAGACAAATCTCTTAATCATTATGGCTTCGTTTGTTTTTTGGAAACTAGAGCTGAACGCTTAAAATTTTCAGCAATCAAAACAAAAAGGGCGCTTGTTTTGAAAAAGTAAAATAAGCGAGACCTGGTTTTCAGCTATTTTTCAGTGAATTTTTTCAGCTACAATTAATTGTTGATTAGAAATTCAGATCTCCACCTTATTATAAATACCTGCGTACTTCACTTCTCATGGACAACGAAATCTCTTTCTCAACCATCGCAGCTTTCTACCTTGTCCAGATTTCAGTTACACTTCTGGAAATTCAAGTAAGTATTTCAATTTTAGTGCTAATTTCAGTTTAAGCTCAGCTTTGTTAGCTGTGTTTTGCATTAATTATAAATAAGTTTGCAGTTATAATTAATGAAAATATTACTGAAGCCATTGATCTGTTAGCATGAATTTTGAATGTTTATTGGAATTCAATTACAAAGAGAAAGCTCATAGTATCTTTATCTTATCAAAACTGGCTTCCTTGTTGAAATGTTTTGTCTGTAAGTGGTTGAAAAAAATACGTGGTCAGTAGGAAGCTCCCGGTATTCTTTTAGGTTTTGATGCGTAAAACGACGTTTGGTGCATTGATTTCATTTTGACCCGTTAGAAATTACTTCCTATGTTTAATGTCCTGATGTCTTAATTCCACTACTATGTTAATTATGTCTATATATTAATAGCTAATAGAAAATAGAACTGACGTGTTTTTAGTTCTATTAGGTGTTTCAATTAAAAAGATTGGTTTCCAGGTTGACATGTTGTGGTATAACATAAATAAGGATGGACTAAATCTTTGTATTTATACTCAATTCTAGTCTCTGGGTCATATCTTCTAAATATAACGTATAAAATAACATGTGAACGAAAAAAAATCATGTCAACAACTTTCTAAAACTTTCAGCTTTATTTGATTAACAACTCAGTATGATAAAACCTGCTTAGTAGTTAGGTAATGAGAACCATAACTGCATAGTTAATGAATCACCTTTGACGACTGTACTGTTTGCATTATGTAAGATGTCGGAGCATGCTCTGTGCAGACAAGAAATCGGCTCATCTCAATCCTTTCCTGTCCTTGCATAGTTAAGAAGCTTCCCTGATTCAACTATTATTGGGTTCGCAACCCTTATAATTGCTAAAGTGAGCAGTTCATAATATTTGTTCATGTTCTCCCAGTATGTATTCCCTTTTTGTTCACTATTTCCTATGTACATGTGATTATTCTCATTTTTTGATAGCCTATTAATAATGTTCTCAGTTTGTACAACTTTACGTTGCACTAGATTCGTCGTAGCCTGTAAGCCCAAGTATGCAAACCACATGGAGTCATATTGTTAAGTACTTAAAACTTGCACTACACCAAAATAGTATATTTACAACATTTTATATTTGTCAAATTCTAACACTCATAAATGTTATAAGTTAATAGCAGTAATAAAATGTTAGGATACATAAAAAAGCATTAGTAATAATATATATTCTTTTGTGTGAACTATACAATATATTATTTAAAATATATGGCACAAATAAGTGTTACAATAATGGAGACACATGTAAAAAGTCCATCGAATCGGGGAGGATTTGATAATTTCTGTATCTTTTTCATTTCTCATGCTTCCTCATTTTCAGGCTGCATAAAATTTAATTTTATTACTAGGGTTTGAGCCTCTTTCATGCAATATCAATAATCGATGCTTCTTGTCTAGGTGACAAGAACCGCGGCTTCCCATGGTCCTTCTATTTCAATAAACATCGGCGACAACGATTTTCTTCTCACGATACTTACCAATGGCTCATGACATCACGACTTCAGAGTTCAAGAGGTTCACTCATGAAATTTTCTTGTATCAAGGTTCGATTTGCATCAAAATTCATTTTTCTGGATGATTAATTATTTTTAGCAACTTGTACAAGTCGAATCTCTTGAAGGTTTATCAAAGGCCTAAACTGCCGAAAATGATACAATGCAACTATTGAAAAGTAGCCTTCTTATCTGAATCTCTTATAGACTTAACAAAGCCCTGTTGTGGAGAAATTTTGACTCAAGACCGCTCAAATCATAAAAATCCAAATCAATGGAAGACAAGATCGTGGTATACGTGCAAAAACAACAAATCAATATCTCAAACAATCTCAATCAAATCGAAAAGCAAATCACAATCTCCACACGAGAGAAATAAGGAAGCAATAACGAAAGGTAAATCATGTAGGGATTTACAGTGGTTCCAGTTAGCGTACATCCACTTGAGAGAGAGAAATAGAGCCTTTTATTAATACCAAAGAAGAGTATAAGAGATTGATTACAATGGTCACTCAATTCACTCAAGAATTTTATTTGTGGAAATAAGAATTAAAGAAAATAGATTTAGGTTAGAGATCCTAAAACACTACTGGGAGATAAAATGGATCCCTTTCACTCTCTCATCTAGGCTCCTTTTATAAGACGAATGCTTCATACCCAAGTTTTATATATATGGCAAAAGATATTATCAATTATGCCACCTAATGAGGGAAAGCAATATCTATCCAAATCCCATTAATTAGGGAAAATAATATCTACCCAAATACCATTTATTTGGGAATGAAAAATCTACCTAAATCCCATTATTTAGGGAAAGCAATATCTACCCAAATTCCATTAATAAGGGAAAGAAATATCTCCTCTTTCTCCCCCTAAGAAAAATTTCTTTCCATTTAATCTAATTTAGCATCACTAAATTTAACACTCCACCTTGATGCAAACTCACCTATCTCCAACTCCATGAATTAATGGTATCCATACAATCACTTGTAACTGATAGCTCCAACTATCACCAAATCTACCTTCACCAAGCTTCAGTGCTTTCCCAATGAGTTCCGGCAAAGCCACCCCTCATTACACTCAATCAACGATTTCAGGCAAAGCCCCTACCCGCTAATAAAGTGTTGAAAACACCCAACTCCAAAACTAGTCTCACCAAAAGACAAACATACGAAGAAGATAGAACTTCAACCACTCACTGATACTCTTCTTCATCCATGGCCAAGCTTTTCTCCCAACCGTGCCTCCCCGTGGCACCTTGCACCTCTCCAAGCGAACTAAGTTCGAGCAGTGCTCGAACTTTCTAATCGACAATGCCTTAGTGAACATATCTGCCGCATTATCCTTTGTGTGCACTTTCCGAAGGCATACTTGCTTGTCTTCGTCCATGGATACTAGAAACGACTCCATCACTTCAATATGCTTGATCCATGAGCTAAATGCCCAATTCTTCGCTAAATGAATAACACTTTGGATATCACATTCAACATCAACACTGTCATGTTCAAAGCCCAAGTCACACAACAGTCGCTTTAAATAGAATGCTTCCTTTGCTGCCTCCACCACAGCTATCAACTCCACCTCCGTAGTGGATAAAGCAACTACGGTGCAATCTTGATCTCCAACTTATGGCAGTACCACCAAGAATGAACACATATCTAGAAGTTGATTTTCTCCGATCCCTATCACCAGCATAGTCCGAGTCACAGTGACCAACCAACATGCAATTCTTCTCCTTACTACCCCAAAAAACAAGACCATGAGATGATGTACCTTTCAAATATCTCAAGATAATCTTTACTGCTTCCCAATGTGATTTCCCTGGATTTGCCATGTACCGACTAACCACTCCAATGGCACTTGCAATATTGGGCCTTGTACACTATATGGCATACATCAAACTACCAACCGAACTAGCATATGGAACTTTGGCCATATAAGCCTTGTCTTTTACTCGATAGGTGATCCCTTACTCGAAATCTTTACATGCAAAGGTAAAGGTGTATTTGATGCCTTTGCATCCTCCATGCTATACCGGCAAAACACTTTTCTAATATATTCCTTTTGATTTAATTTCAACTCAAAATGCGTTCGATCCCTTTCAATTTCCATGCCCAAAATCTTCTTTGCTTCTCCATGGTCTTTATCTCGAATTCTACCTTTAATTTCAATTTTAGCTCGTTGATTTCAGTCTTCTCCTTAGAAACAATGAGCATATCATCTATATACAAGAGTAAATACACCCAACAATCATTATCCAACCTTTTGAAATAATCACAAGAATTGTTGATGCTTCTTTCAAAACCATTTTCAAGCATAAAATGATCAAATCTATTGTGCCATTGCCTAGGTGATTGGTTCAAACCATTTAGTGATTTCTTCAACTTGCAAACCAATTTTGACTTACCATCTACAACAAACCCTTCTAGTTGCTCCATGTAAATGTCTTCATCCAAGTCACTATGCAAGAAGGCGGGTTTCAAATCAAATTGCTCTAATTCTAAGTCGTGAATAGAAACTATGGCAAGTAATATCCAGATAGAAGTATGCCTCACAACCGGTGCGAAGATCTCATCATACTCCTTTCCCTTCCTCTGTGCAAACCCCTTAGCAACTAGCATAGCTTTTTATCTTCCATCGTCCTTCACCTTTTATATCCGTTTGCACCCAATAGCACAGTTACCTTTAGGAAGTCGAACCAACTCCCAAGTTTGGTTCTTCATCAATGATTGCATCTCTTCCTTCATGGCATAAATGCATTTCGAGTTATCATTCGAACTCATGACATCATCAAGGTCCATCGGCTCATCTTCGACTACACGAAGAGCATAGTCCAACTTGTCACAAAAGCTAAAATAACTCCAATCACCATATCTTTTGGGTGGCCTTATAGCACGACGACCAACCCGAGTAGCAATACCATCACCGATCAACCTTCATCTCCACCTTAAATTGAATCTTTGCTATAATCATGCACATCACCAACACTACTAAAGGAACCCTGTGGACTATGTGACGTAACATCCAACAACTCTACTCTCTCTAGGCTTGAAAGTGGGAATAATTCCTTCTCCTTTGATTCACCATGAACCAAATCTGTACCATCCGATGATCCTTCATTCACCTTGAACAAAGTTGACTCATCAAAAGTTACATGACAAGAAACCATAACTTTATTCATTTTCGTATTCCAAATTCGATAGCCATTAGCCCCATTCATATAGCAAGCAAAATCCCCTTGAAATCTCTAGGCACAAGCTTATCACTCCTCGGACCATGCACATAAAAAGGACTACCAAATACACGAAGATAACTCAAGTCAATGATCTTCCCCTTCCACATTTCCTCTGGAATTTTGTTATCAATAGCCAATCACGGAATTCGATTAATAATATGCATTGTGGTTCCATCAACAATTTGTTGGTGTACATCCACTTGAGAGAGAGAGAGCCTTTTATTAATACCAAAGAAGAGCATAAGAGATTGATTACAATGGTCACTCAATTCACTCAAGAATTTTATTTGTGGAGATATTAATTGAAGAAAATAGATTTAGGTTAGAGATCCTAAAACTTCATTGGGAGATAAAATGAATCCCTTTCACTCTCTCATCTAGGCTCCTTTTATAAGACGAATGCTTCATACCCAAGTTTTATATGTATGGAAAAAGATCTTATCAATTATGCGACCTAATGAGGGAAAGCAATATCTATCCAGATCTCATTAATTAGGGAAAACAATATCTACCCTAATCCCATTAATTTGGGAATGCAATATCTACCCAAATCCAATTGATTTGGGAAAGCAATATCTATCCAAATCCCGTTAACGAGGGAAAGAAATATCTACCCAAATCCCATTAATTAGGGAAAGCAATATCTTCTCTTTTAACCCCTAAGAAAAGTTTCTTCCGTTTAATCTGATTTTGCATCACCAAATTTAACAAGCCCTAAATAGCCATAATGTGTATGAGGTTATAGCAATGATATTGCTAAGTATTTGGGTATCGCGACCATTTTGTTATAGTAGATCATATATGTCCAGTCTCTATTGTGAATAAACATGGTAAAAATGCTGAAAAGGTCTTATTTATTGCTTTTGCTTAACGAAGAAAAGAACATTATAGTCCATTTGTCTTCAATTTACTTATTGCTTAATTTTGATATTTGTTAAGAATTGAATTATTTACAAATATAATATTTCATACTGTTTGTTTATAAAATATGAGGCTATATAGTTCTGAACTTCAAACTTTGAACAAGGTACTTAAAATGATTGTTAAAAAAATGTTTAGTGAAGGGTTTGTTGTGGGTACTATGTGCTCTATCTTTTTTGTGTCTGTACACTACTCATGTGTCTACATATTTAGTGAATTAGATTTTGCTTGTTGGTTTATTAAGGAGAATACCATGGGTTGGGGGTATGCTTGGCACCGAGTGCTAGCTTCGTTCTCCAACATGTATATATATCCCTTTTCTTTAATCTCAACATGTCCCCTTTGAATATTAATTTCCTACATATTCCTATACAACAAAGAAAATATAGAAGGCATCATAATCACGTAAGATTTTGGTTTTTGCATAGGAAAGGGAAAAATATAACAAATATTGAATGGATAGATAATCTTTACGTAGTTTATAATGTTGTGTGAAGCCATTTTACAAATAAGATGGATCAATATATATATATATATGGACCACTCGAAAGCTGGTTTCACATGGCCTTTCTGGTGAACAAACTTTATCCTCGGCAGGGCATTTTAACATATTTGAGTAATATTATATAAGACCAATTACACATTACGCGCTAAATGGGCACCAAGCTGCATTGTTCGTTAGTTGTATATTAAATCCCTAAGAAGTTGTAGAATTTATAATAAAAGTATACTGATCGTGGTGCTTGTTTCAATGTGTTTTTAATAGCCTTTAGGGGCACTGTTTGCATCATCACATCAAATACGTAAGAAATTATAGAAGCATATCAACTCTTGGCTGCAGAGGTACATTAAATATTAGTCATGTCATTTAACAACAAGGTGTATTAGTTATGTATTTTGACATTAATAGCAAGGAAAATGTCTGCCTGCATTTTTTCCATTACCTTTAATTGTTTTGGGAGATAATTGATCAAACCGACCGTTAGGGAGGTTTGATTACTGTCAGTTGCCCAAATTCAATTTCTCTGAAGCCAAAATTTAGTGGAACCTGTCGCGTGCGTTGTTTTCTCGGATAGCAAATATTTCCACTGTTTTCACTCTATTTTCTCCTGATCTTCGCTTCAAATTTCGATATTTCTCCATCAAATTCTCGTATACCGAATCAGTCTCCCCCTTGAACTCCAAATTTAATTCATCCAAAACCCTAAATATACATCGCTTATGCTCAAATCGACGTCGCCATGTACCTCATCCTGCAGCTAGATGCATGGATCTGCCTCGGAATACCTGATGCTACAGCAATCTCAGCGCCTCCTAATTTCCTTTGTGTGTGTTATTTCCTCTTTCTCCTTGCGTGAACCTAGCTATCACGGAATCTATCAGAAGGTACCAAATTTTTTTCCTTTGCGTGTGTTATATTTGATAAGAATTGACACAATCTATGTCAATCTCTGCATATATGGTATTCCATTGAAATAAAATAAATATCATGATAAGGATTGACGTAATCTATGTCAATCTCTGCATATATGGTATGCCATTGAAATAAAATAAATATCATGATAAGGATTGACATAATCTATGTCAATCTCTTAAGGGTAGCGATCCCACAAAGCCCTATACTTTTCTAGGCAAATGTCAATGGTGCCGAGAACAAGGACATGTGATTGCTCATTGTCCTTTATTTAAGCAAAAGTATCCTAATGTCATTCCTCCTTCGAATTCTCAACCTCCGTCAAACCTATTCACACCAAAACCTCAAGCAAACATCGTAAATCACTCTGCCTCTTCATCCTCTTCAACATGGCTTCTCGATAGTGGTGCTTCCCTCCACGTCACGACAAATCTAAACAATCTATCCCTCCATGCTCCTTATGATGGAACCGAAGAGTTGATCGTTGGTGATGGCAAAGGCCTTAAAATCACTCATGTCGATTCTTGTTCTTTACATCACTCAAACTAAATAATATCTTAGTTGTTCCTGCCATGTCTGAAAATATAATTTCTGTTTCTCAACTTTGTCATGATAACAATATCTCAATTGTCTTTTCTTCCACCTCTTTTCATATGAAGGATCTCAAAACGGGGGAATCTCTATTCCAGGGGCTGGTTGCAACAGGCATTTATCAGCTCAAATCCACAACCCCTACAGTCTACGCAAGCACAAATATTTCACTTGATTGGCATCATCGTTTAGGGCATCTGTCTCATAATATTTGTAGGCAAATCGTTTCCAAAAATAAACTTCATGTTCCTAGTATCTCCACTTTAGATTGTAATTCATGTGATTACAATAAAAGTCATAAACTTCCTTTTTCTACTTCCTCTATTGTGTCTACTGCCCCACTTGAGTATGTTTATTTTGATCATTGGACATCACCAATTTACTCTCATGATGGTTTTAAATATTATCTTATTTTCATTGATCATTTTTCTAAATACATTTGGTTGTATTATTTGAAACAAAAATAAGATGCAAAACATATATTCATTTGCCATAAAGCTCTGGTTGAAAAATACTTTCAACTGACTCTCAAAACTCTCTACTCGGACAATGGTAGTGAGTATGAAAGCCTACGTAATTACCTATCCATCAATGGAATTTCACATCTCAAAATTCCACCCAACACCCCTCAACACAATGGCTATTCGGAGCGACGACATCGACACATTGTTGAGACATTTCTATCTCTCTTAACTCATGCTAAAATGCCCCTTGAATATCGGACAAATGCTTGTTCAACAACTATTTACTTGATTAATCGACTTTCCACGTCAACTCTAAACAATGTGTCACCCTACTTTAAATTATTCGGCCAACATCCTAATTATTCCAAGCTTCAAAGTTTTGGATGTCTTTACTACCCATGCCTTAAACCCTACAATTCTCGCAAACTTGAACTCAAATCTCAACCATGTATTTTTGTTGGTTATTCACCTACTCAAAGTGCATATTACTGTCTTGAATTAAACACCAATCATGTTTATGTTTCTCATCATGTTCACTTCAAAGAGATCATTTTTCCTTTTTCTAAACTTAAAAATTCAACTGCCTCCTTGTCCGACCTCGTGGAAAAATGGGAACCTCTCACATTATCTATATTATCAAATACTCAATCTTCCTCCTCTCATTCATTGCAAACTAACTCACCTTCCAACACACGTCCTACCTCATTCCCTACTTCACCCCTTTCATCTCCTATGTCCGCAACAACTCATCTCAACCTCCTAATACCACTACTGAGCTTTCCTCTACTTCATTTTAGTCAAACCTCGATATATCCACATCTACAAATTCAACACCCAACTGTCCTGTAGATTCTCCTCAAATGACCACAAGACTTCAACATGGCATTAGGAAACCAATTAGTAAACTGAATTTAATGCGGAGGTCCATGAAATGGAGATCCCAAAAAATATCACCCAAGCGTTAAAAAGCCCTGCTTGGCGTAAATCTATGGATGAAGAGATTAATGCATTGGTGAAAAATAGAACTTGGGATCTTGTACCTTCATCTATGTCACAAAATGTAGTGGGTGCAAATGGAATTTTCGAATTAAAAAGAATAAGTATAGTGACATTATTCAGTACAGGGCTCGCTATGTTGCAAGAGGTTTTAATCAGAGAGCTGGCATTGACTACGATGAGACTTTTAGCCCCGTAGTTAAACCCGCCACGGTTCGGCTTGTTCAACTTCCTCTACTTCAATGGCGTACCATATATGCAGAGATTTACATAGATTATGTCAATCCTTATCAATATTTATCGTTTATTTAATGATACTTTCAGATTACGGGGTATTGGGTTTAACCTTGAAATGTGAATAAAATGACATGTCTAACATATGGTTTCAATTAGCAAAACTTTCTTTATCCCTGTTTTTCTCAGAAATTATCAACATGGTTATATGAATTTCTGTGCTTTCAATTAAGTCTGAACAAACCGAACTAATGTATAAGTGCATGTACCATGCGTTTAAGCCTTATTTAAGAAACATTAATTCTGGATGTTAACTTTTTGAATTTAGGAGGAAATATGTAGATATAATATTGGATAACTATTATATGACAATATGCAAACTTTGGTGTTGTAAATTAATCTTTCATGTGTCTTTATTCTAACTCTTTCATTTTTTTTAATTCAAACTTCTAGTGTAATATATTTTAATGACGTTCTGTGCAAAATTCGTAGAAAACACATTCATACATTCAAAGAAAATACAAACTGGATTATATTTTATTATTATTATATTTTCTTTGTGTAGTAAGTAATTTGTCTTAAACCTAAATAACATGGTGCTAGCAGGCTTAAGTCAAGATGATGCATTTCTCTTTCCAACCAGGTATATAAACTATTCTGTTATGTCAGCCACCTTTTAGAAAATTATCTACTATTATACATACATGTTATGTCTATGAAGTGAACAACCACCTTTTAAATATATCATGTTACCAATGAGGCTATGAGGTGATCTTAATGAAGACTCCTATTTGAATCTCCATGTGCTAACTATTCCTTATCATAGCTTATGTAGCCATATTGATCAAATAGGGTTTAACCTTGAAATTTGTGGTCTTTATTTATTTCATTATGAAGATTAATTTTTAAAATATTCATAAGGTAATTTACGTCTTCTTATTTTTAATATCTTATTCAACACGGTTTAAGGAATTACCGATACTCTTCATTCCTATTTTCTCTAAGCTTTTTAGCTTACAACAGATATTAATTCAAAGAATTGATCCAGTTTTAATCAGCCAGCATCTAAGGATGGTGTTTATGGTAATGTTGATTATTAGAATTGTATAATATTTTCCAGTTGGGAGGAAATTGTGTTTTAAAGTGTGAGACCAATAGGATTTGAAATGGCAATTTTGGCTTTAAGTTCATGAAGACGCCTTTGGATACCACTTAGACGGTGTGGTTATGTATATATGATAAGTTTTTATTTGTCAACATGTTTTTTCTGTTAAGCTTTGTCCAAATAAAAATGCATCTTCCCTTTATTGAGCTTATGTGCCAAATCTGGCAGTTAGATCTGGCATGCAGACAAGTTGATTTGTACGTTAATGGGATCGCTTCATATTTTAGCATGCATGAACGACATTTCATTATCCATAGTTGATAACCTGAATAAAGGCTTAATTTTGTTTATCTACCTCTATATTCATTCTAAACAAAAATATATGGATGAAGCAAAGTAATCAAGATTATTAACATAAAAGGTTTATATAAATTCAGACCACATAAAAGGTTTATAAAATTTCACAATGTTGCTTGGTATGGCTGGTAATGCGCTTATGGTAATCGTACCATGTGGTCTCTTCATTAGTGATCTAATGTGGTAAGCTATATATCAATCAGCAAATTATAAATACGTCCAAGTTATTTATATATCTCTTTAATTGACAAATGTTTATAATTTTTGTTCCAACTACTGTGCTGTAATGTTACTCACCTTAAGTGACTTAAGTTTCTTTTACACATGACACATATGCAAGTTTGCTGGTGCTTCATAGGCATCAGTTTTCCAATGACACATATTATCCAACCACAACAATAAAATTTGTGTACAATAAATATAATTTTAACACAACCATTTTTTTAGTATAACTACAAAGGCTGTGAGCTTAAGTACAACGGAAGCCTAGTAGCTGTGAGCTTCCCAGGTTTTATTTTTCCTTTTACTTTTATTCGTTCTCTAATTTAATGTTTGGCTAAAAAATAGCACATATTATTCGTGTTTGGCTAATAATATCATATTATTCACATTGTTCAACATATAGGATGTTTTTATAGTTCAAACTACAACAAGATTAAAATTTGATTGTTAGGAAATGTTATATCCAATATTTAGAAGAATACGGGATACTCTCTATGGTGCATTCTTTAAATGCCGGTCTGATGGTTAAGATTTTCTGACAAAATGTGAATGAAGAAAATAATTTCATAGAGGAATCTTTGAGCCTTAATCAATGGCAGTCTTTAACTTCAACTTCGAAAACTATTTTCACTATTTATGATCACATTAACGTATTAATGGTTTATTAATTATCCTAGACTATCCTAAGTTACAACAATTAGCAATTGCAATCATGTTTTGATAATAAAAAATGCTACACACTCGCCTAAAAGTAAGTCTTCATGCTGCCTAATATTGGTTGTAGCAATAGTTTTAGGCCCAACATTTTAAAAATTATGAAGTAATTAAATTAGCATAGTTTGAGTTAATAAAAAAACTGCATAGCAAACTTTTTGATAATATGGGAATTTCTATTGCTGCTACCGCATGCCAATGAGAGACATGGCGGCAGGTAACAGAGCATGTTTTCTGTTTTTGCCTTTGGGGGGCTGCATATTAAATGAATTAGTTTCTTATTAGAATAAATGCGGTGTTGATCCATTTCATAATAGCAATATGTTTTCATGAAACAATTAATTAGCATGGAATATTAGTCAGGATAGACCAATGTTTTTGTTAGGTGAAATATCTGTCTGTTATATCAATTTCAATTTGATAAGTTATTTCTTAACATACCTCTTTAATTGATAGGTGCCTTTTCAGTTAGCAAATTTGTTGACTTATCTTTATGTATTAATTTCCTCTTGTGGATTGTTTAAGAAAGAATTTTCATGGATCTTCTTTTCTTTCAGAAGTAAAATATATTTTAAGTTGTCCTATTCGGAAGATACCAGATTCCCGGTTTTCGTCCATCCTCAGCTTCCTCAAATTCGAACATGATGTATTCCTTTGGTTTTCCTTTCAGTTTCTTTTTTTCCTTTTCTTTTCCCCTTTTTTTACATTTATGCTCCTCGTTCCTGATTTTGTACAATTTTTAGGTGGCCGTTTTCATTTTTTTATTTTGTTTTTCTGTAATTTGATACAATATTATAATCAATTTTCATAATGTAGAAGTTGACTCATTAAATATGAATATGATCATAGAAAATTATGTTGGGCAATCATTTTCTTTGTCTCGATTAACTATTTTGTCCTGTGTTTTGCTGTTAAAATTCGACAACGGAACACGACCCGTTTGTTTAATTAGTACTAATACGACATGGTCATGATAATATTTATTATTCCTATTTTTATGTATTGTAATTGATGACAAATGGCTTAAATAAAATTCAACCATGCAGATTAAATTGTAAGTGATGATTGATAAAATCAAGGAAGTTTTATGCAACTGCTGAAATAAAAATTCAGATATTTTATGAAAAGTAAACGAAGCAAACAATTTCTACAATCCTTATAAATAAATTCATCCGCAGTATCTGCAATTGGCTTTGGACCAAGGTTTCTACCAATACATCTTCAATGCATACTGTTATAGGATTTTGGAAGCAAATATATTGAAAGGAGAATCAGTCATTCAGTGTGTGAATGAAGTTAAGTTAATTACTTACAATTTATTATTTTAACTATTGTTAATTCTACTAAGATGCCTGCATCACTTTCAACATGGTTTTATAATGTAACAACCCGGAAAATCTTAACCAATTTAAAATTTTTATTTTGGTAATTTTGATGAATTTTGAATATTTAAAATGAATTATTTTAAATAACAACGACAAAAAATTTATTTTGAATAGAATTAGAACGTATATATTTATATAAATCAAAATTATAATATAAATATTTATTTTAATTATAAAAGGAATTGGAAATGGTGCGGTAGTTCGAAAAATCGATTTCAAATTTCAAATTTCAAATGAATGTACAGGATTCAAAATAAACCGGATTTTAGTGAAACCAAAAATATTAGAATATATTTGAGAATATCTTTCCAATGAGTCCGAAAAATTGAAATTTCATAGCGGGGATAAAATGTTATGCCCAGTTGAAAATTCAGAATAGTCGCTATGGAATTTTTGGCCCTTAAAAATGGAAATTTTGCAAATGACCTCTGTTTTCGACGAAACCACTTTTGTTGGATCCGGGATGTCAAATTATTGCTAGATTCCAAAATTCAGAATTTTTGGGATGAATATGTGGCATGGCAAAGGAAAACGTGTTTGAACAGTTTCAGTCAATTTCGATCGACCAGAAAATAGCCATTTTTCAAACGGTCTCAGAATTTGATGAAATTAGTTTTCTTAGGACCGTATTGTTAATACAAAGCTAAAACTAATTTTTTTGGAATATTTAGAGTCAGTACGTGGCCCCGATAAATTGAAATGTACGTTCAAATCCAATATATATTGATTTATATTTTAATTTGGATAAAATCTGATCAAAACATTAGAATTGGCTTATGAAACATATCCCATTGTGTCCGGAATGGGGGTATTTGGCTAAAGGCGATAGTCTTGGGTTTTATTTGGAGTTCGAATCAGTAAACATGAATTTTTCAAATTAAAAGAATTAAAAATAATAAATTATTTTCTATAAAAGGGGGAGGGCAACTAAAAACCCTAGCCCTAATCAGTAATTGTCGCTGCCTATACCAAATCAACGATTCCCGAGCTCCCAAATTCAAACCCTCAGATCTCCACCGTCCTGCTTTGTTTCGACCTGGTTTCAAAGGGGAAAATGTCATTCTAGAGGAGCTCGATGGCTTGAACAGTGGTGATGGCGTCTGGCACTTTGTGGTGGCTGGAATCTTGTTTGAAAGGGGAGGATTTTGGAGCAGTTTTATGAGGTGTAGGGGGGACCGGACTTTGAGGGGCTGGGCGGCAGAGGTAGGCCTCACGACGGCGGTTCATACGATGGTCGGCGATCGTCTTATGGCGATCTGACGAAGTAGCGGTGGGGTTTCACTTTGGGGCTGATGGGTTCGAGCAATTCAAAGGGGAAGACGGTTTAACAGAAGAGAAGGTAGCGAATTTAAACGTTGTTTTAAACGTTATTAAATAGTTAATTTTATTTTAATTAATTCAAAATGTAATCAACACATTATAATCCATAACTCTTTCATACGAGGTCGAAAAGACAAGCGGTCAGTTGCGTTGAACTCGTGTCGGCGAACTCTACAATTCACAACTGACCAGAGATGAAACGGGGCAAAACAAAATTTCAGACAAAAACAAATCTGAACAGAACAGAACAAAATTCAGAAAATAAAACTAACGGAGTGGATCCAAAGTGAGAATTCTCTCACTATAAATTTTCTGTACAGTTATTTATTTTATAACTGCATATATGAATTGCTCCCCGTCATCCACAGACCATGGACGACTTGTTTGTTTGATTGTATTGTGACAATTGATTATGATGTGAAATGGGCTATATAAAATATATGAATAGTAAAAATATCATTTTTATGGTGTATATGAAGTATATAAAATAACATTTTTATTGTATGTATGAAGTGTTAAAAATACTCATGTGTTGAATAAATTCTTTGAACGATAAAAATAATATATTTATCATGTATGTGAAGTGTTAAAAATATTCATATGTTGAATAAATTGTTTGAACAATAAAAATAACATTTTTATTGTACTTATGAAGTATATAAAATACTCATGTGTTGAATAAATTCTTTGAATGATAAAAATAACATTTTTATCATGTATGTGAAGTAATAAAAATAGTCATACGTTGAAATGAATTCTAGTTTGTTAAAAATAACATTTTTAACATGTATACGAGCTATTAACAATAGTCACACCTTGAAATAAATATTAGTTCGCTAAAATTATCATTTTTAGCGTATATATGGTATATATAAAATTGTCATATGATGGAAATATTATTAGTTCGCTAATAATATTATTTTTGGCTTATATATGGGTTGTGTGAAATTATATATGCATTGAATGAATATATAAAAGCGCCATATGAAAATGTATATATAGGTGTTGTATGAAAATATACATATATGATATATTGAACAGGTCATAGCAAGGAGGCTAGAGAAGAGGAATAAAATTGTATGCCCGACAAATACGTACATATTTACTGTTTTGTTTGGGTATGATGATTTTATGAGCCGATTGACTAGCCTCTTGGCTAGCCGCTTGGCTAGCCGCTTGGCTGTTTCTTTTTCTTTTTGGATTGGAGAGGCCTGTATGACAATTTCGGGATTTTCCCAGTGCTCCCGTACAGAGGAGGTTATGGCGAAATTTTTCGAAAATTTAGGGTGTTAGCCAAATTTCTGAAAAATAAGAAAGTACTTAGAAACTGAAAAGTTGAAGAACTTAAGCCAGAATAGAAATTGAAATTGTTATTAAAACGAAATTAAAACGATTTATGATATACGTTTTAAATGGAAATCGACGAAATATATATAATATATTATATATACATATGGCCTGAATAGAACGCGCCGCGCCGTGGTAGTTCGCGAATTTCGACCATTGACTTCGAATTGACATTACGGGAGATCCGACCGTCGGATTCTCCTAAAACAGGAACCATTGGGTTTGTATCGAAAAAATCTTTCCTCGAATATAAGAGATTTGAAATCTAACGGTTGGATTTGGAATTATGTCCAAATTAAATTTGGAAAAGGCCACTGTAAGTGCAATTCGATGACTGTTTATGGAAATCAACTGTACGGGCCTTGATAAAATTATTAAAAATATCAATAATTTGTGTAAAATCATAATAAATGATTTGGAAAGAATTAGGATGAAAAATTCCATATTTGAAAAGATAAAAATATATTTTATCGAAATGAACTAGTTATGAACTAGAATTATAATCCAATATTTTTTTTAATAATTAAATTGGATTTGAAATGGTTTTAAAAATAACCGAATTTCCAATATATGAATTGGAATGGATTTGAATCGAAATTATCTTCGGAATATTTTGATATTGGATTTCGTGATTATACGGATATTATGGAGGAATTTGGAAGATATATATATCGTTATTTCAATATAATATTTGTTGGTTTCAGAATTCGATATTGAATATAAGCCGATATAATTTCTATCCAAAGCCTTGTATTTAATATTAAATTGGATTTTGGGTTTGTCGTGAACTTTGTTTAAATGACATTAGTTCTTTAACTCGAGTAAAAGCAAGATTAATTTCCAGAAAGTTGAACAATCAATAAGAAATGATTTTTGGGATTGAAACCAATTAGAGTTTGAATAAATATTTAAATAGATTATGAATGAATAAATGGTAATTAAAAGTTACCAAAACATGAGGTGTGTTAGAACCAAATATACTTGGTTGCTGATATTTATTTTGATTGATTGATTGAATGTTTGGATTGTGCCCGACCAGTTTATGAGCAAAATATGCTTTTACATTTAGCATTGGGTTGGGTAGAAACACCGGTATGCTAATGCCTTGAGAAACATTTCACGATTTGACTATGAGGTGTTAGCGAAGATGTTGAGTTCATTTCAAATTTAATGAATGATTTTGAAATGATATTTTTCTTAAATGAAAAGAAATGTATTCCCGATTTTGGACAGGGAATGTTTTATAAAAATGTTTTATAAAATTGAAATGATTTCGAGGACTAAAACCCGATGATTTCGAAATGATTTGGAAATGTATTATGGTTTTACATTATTGTACATCACGTATTCGATTAGTTGCTATTAATGATGTATCTGTTTGGTGGCGGAGAATTTATTCTCTTGCTTAACACCCTTCTTTGAAACGTACGAGCTCAAAGGTTATGTGATTAATAGTGACTAATCATATGTGTGAACTGCTGATGTGAAGTACTATATTATGAAAATAATTGTGATTATTATGTTGTGAAATGATTTTCCGTACTTTGGGATATGAAATGATTTGGTACGTGGCTAAAGATTTGGTAACCCGTTCTACTAAAATTATGGGTGGGATCCAGTGCCTTAGGGTGAGTGGTCAGTGTGTAGTCTGCTCCATGTGTGGGAGGTGCATATATATATATATATATATATATATATATATATATATATATATATATATATATATCGAGTTGCTTAGGTACGTGCCCTTTTCCTTGTTTGAGGGGAGCCCGATATTTGGTTGCATGCTTGTTTGTATGCATTTGTTTTGGAATTCATATTTCCAAATCATTTGATTTGAGATCCCGAAGTGAAATCTACTTTGATATAAAAGCTAGATATGTATTTCAAAATGATTTGAAATAAGAAATCGAGAATAAAATCCAAAGGAATAATTTCTGTAAATTGAACTGGATTTGGAAAATCTAAGTGTGGTGATTAATCTAAATGGGTAGATTGGGATATTGCATGTTGGTTGATGCATAGTAGATCCATATCTCTATTACTGTTTGTTATTTATACACTGGCATTCATGGGGTAAACCCGTTCCACGTCAGCGGCGTGGTCCTGTGATTTTCCTTATCATTTTGATAAGTTAATTTTAACTGTAGAGTTTCTCACACCAGTCCCATGACTGACTCGTAGTTTGCTTTTCCCTTGCAAACTCGGGTGCCCCTATTTTCCACAGGCAGTCGAGTAGTTTATTTTGCAGATATATTTAGCAGGATTCTGGATCGAAGCTTAAAGCTGTGTCCAGAGCATTGATACTCTTCCGCTGTGTTACTTTATTTATTTTCCGTTGTGCATTGTATTACATTTATTGAAAAATTATCTTCCGATGTATTATTATATTTATTCGTACTCTGATATTTCTGTACTCTGATGTAACATTTATATGATGTTTATAAAAGTCTTTTGTTATTTGTTTTGATGTGTTGTATGCCCAGAGTTAGCGTATACGGGATTCGAACGGTCTTGGTCGGTTTAGCGATCGATTAGGTCCGGACGAAATCTGTATCGTTACAGCTGGTATCATAGCTTTGGTTAACTCAAATCTTTAGGGTACAACTCGTTAGAACAGAATAAAAGACTCATCAGAGGTAGGATTAGTAATATCCTATTGAAGAATCCTCATTAGACATAGAATCAGTAGCATTCTAGAATGAGTGTCTCATTAGAGATATGGTTAGTAATGCCCCAGAATGAACGCCAAACTGAAAGTTGAGTTGGTTGGTAAAACAACTTTCAGCTCAGTTCCTTTTCGAGGACGAAAATATTTTAAGTGGGGAAGATTGTAACAACCCAGAAAATCCGAACCAATTTAAAAATTTTATTTTGGTAATTTTGATGAATTTTGAATATTTAAAATCAATTATTTTAAATAACAACGACAAGAAATTTATTTTGAATAGAATTAGAATGTATATATTTATATAAATTGAAATTAGAATATAAATATTTATTTTAATTATAAAAGGAATTGGAAATGGCGCGGTAGTTCAAAAATTCGATTTCAAATTTCAAATGAATGTACAGGATTCAAAATAAACTGGATTTTAGTGAAACCAAAAATATTAGAATCTATTTGAGAATATCTTTCCAACGAGTCCGAAAAATTGAAATTTCATAGCGGGGATAAAAAGTTATGCCCAGTTGAAATTTCAGAATAGTCTCTATGGAATTTTTGGCCCTTAAAAACGGAAATTTTGCAAACGACCTCTGTTTTTGACGAAACCACTTTTGTTGGATCCGGGATGTCAAATTATTGCTAGATTCCAAAATTCAAAATTTTTGGGATGAATATGTGAGCGTGGCAAAGGAAACATGTTAGAACAGTTTCAGTCAATTTCGATCGACCAGAAAATAACTATTTTTCAAACTGTCTCAGAATTTGACGAAATTAGTTTCGTTAGGACCGTATCTTCAATACAAAGCTAGAAATAATTTTTCTGGAATTTTTAGAGTTAGTATGTGGCCCCGGTAAATTGAAATGTACGTTCAAATCCAATATATATTGATTTATATTTTAATTTGGATAAAAAATGATTAAAACATTAGAATTGGCTTATGAAACATATCCCATTGTGTCCGGAATGGGGGTATTTGGCTAGAGGCGACAGTCGTTGGGTTTTATTTGGAGTTCGAATCGGTAAACATGAAATTTTCTAATTAAAATAATTAAAAATAATAAATTATTTTCTATAAAAGGGGGAGGGCAACTAAAAACCCTAGCCCTAATCAGTAATTGTCGCCGCCTATACCAAATCAATGATTCCCGAGCTCCCAAATTCAAACCCTCAGATTTCCACCGTCTTGCTTTGTTTCGACCTGGTTTCAGAGGGGAAAATGTCAATCTAGGGGAGCTCGATGACTTGAACGGTGGTGATGGCGTCTGGCACTTCGTTGTGGCTGGAATCTTGGTCGAAAGGGGCGGATTTTCGAGCAGTATTATGAGGTGTAGGGGGGACCGGACTTCGATGGGCTGGGCGGCGGAGGTAGGCCTCGCGACGGTGGTTCATACGATGACCGGCGATCGTCTTCTGGCGGTCTAACGAAGTAGCGGTGGGGTTTCATTTTGGGGCTGATGGGTTCGAGCAATTCAAAGGGGGAAGACGGTTTAACAGAAGAGAAGGTAGCGAATTTAAACGTTGTTTTAAACGTTATTAAATAGTTAATTTTATTTTAATTAATTCAAAATGTAATTAACGCATTATAATCCATAACTCTTTCATACGAGGTCGAAAAGACGAGCGGTCAGTTGCGTTAAACTCGTGTCGGCGAACTCTACAATTCATAACTGACCAGAGCTGAAACGGGGCAAAACAGAATTTCAGAAAAAAACAAATCTGAACAGAACAGAACTGAAATTCAGAAAATAAAACTGATGGAGTGGATCCAAAGTGAGAATTCTCTCACTATAAATTTTCTGTACATTTATTTATTTTATAACTGCATATATGAACTACTCCCCATCGTCCACAGACCATGGACGACTTGTTTGT
Organism: Allium sativum; assembly: GCA_030737875.1. Taxonomy (NCBI): domain Eukaryota; kingdom Viridiplantae; phylum Streptophyta; class Magnoliopsida; order Asparagales; family Amaryllidaceae; genus Allium; species Allium sativum. Next base: position 309,148,665 of record CM060919.1, read on the forward strand.
TTGATTGTATTGTGACAATTGATTGTGATGTGAAATGGACTGTATAAAATATAAAAATAATAAAAATATCATTTTTATGGTGTATATGAAGTATATAAAATATTCATGTTTGAAATAAATTATTTGAACAATAAAAATCCCATTTTTATTGTTTTTATGAAGTGTTAAAAATAGTCATGTGTTGAATAAATTGTTTGAACAATAAAAATAAAATTTTTATTGTATGTATGAAGTGTTAAAAATACTCATGTGTTGAATAAATTCTTTGAACAATAAAAATAACATTTTTATTGTATGTATGAAGTGTTAAAAATACTCATGTGTTGAATAAATTCTTTGAATAATAAAAATAATATATTTATCATGTATGTGAAGTGTTAAAAATACTCATATGTTGAATAAATTGTTTGAACAATAAAAATAACATTTTTATTGTACGTATGAAGTATATAAAATACTCATTTGTTGAATAAATTCTTTGAACGATAAAAATAACATTTTTATCATGTATGTGAAGTAATAAAAATAGTCATACGTTGAAATGAATTCTAGTTTGTTAAAAATAACATTTTTAACATGTATACAAGCTATTAACAATAGTCACACCTTGAAATAAATATTAGTTCGCTAAAATTATCATTTTTAGCGTATATATGGTATATATAAAATAGTCATACGATGGAAATATTATTAGTTCGCTAATAATATTATTTTTGGCTTATATATGGGTTGTGTGAAATTATATATGCGTTGAATGAATATATAAAAGCGTCATATGAAAATGTATATGTAGGCGTTGTATGAAAACATACATATATGATATATTGAATAGGTCATAGCAAGGAGGCTAGAGAAGAGGAATAAAATTGTATGCTCGACAAATAGGTACATATTTACTGTTTTGTTTGGGTATGATGATTTTATGAGCTGCTTGGCTGTTTCTTTTTCTTTTTGGATTGGAGAGGCATGTATGGCAATTTCGGGATTTTCCCGGTGCTCCCGTACAGGAGAGGTTATGGTGAAATTTTTCAAAAATTTAGGGTGTTAGCCAAATTTCTGAAAAATTAGAAAGTTCTTAGAAACTAAAAAGTTGAAGAACTTGAGCTAGAATAGAAATTGAAATCATTTTTAAAACAAAATTAAAACGATATATAATATATGTTTTAAATGGAAATCGACGAAATATATATAATATATATATTATATATATGGCCTGAATAGAACGCATCGCGCCGCGGCAGTTCGCGAATTTCGACCATTGACTTCGAATTGACATTACGGGAGATCCGACCGTCGGATTCTCCAAAAACCGGAACCATTGGGTTCGTATCGAAAAAAGCTTTCCAACGAATATAAGAGATTTGAAATCTAACGGTTGGATTTGGAATTATGTCCAAATCAAATTTGGAAAAGGTCGGTGTAAGTGCAATTCGATGACCGTTTATGGAAATCGACTGTACGGGCCTTGATAAAATTATTTAAAATATCAATAATTTGTGTAAAATCATAATAAATGATTTGGAAAGAATTGGGATGAAAAATTCCATATTTGAAAAGATAAAAATATATTTTATCGAAATGAACTAGTTATGAACTAGAATTATAATCCAATATTTTTTTTAATAATTAAATTGGATTTGAAATGGTTTTAAAATAATCGAATTTCCAATATATGAATTAGAATGGATTTGAATCGAAATTATCTTCGGAATATTTCGATATTGGATTCCGTGATTATACGGATATTGTGGAGGAATTTGGAAGATATATATATCGTTATTTCAATACGATATTTGTTGGTTTCAGAATTCAATATTGAATATAAGCCGATATAATTTCTATCCAGAGCCTTGTATTTAATATTAAATTGGATTTTGGGTTTGTCGTGAACTTTGTTTAAATGACATTAGTTCTTTAACTCGAGTAAAAGTAGGATTAATTTCCAGAAAGTTGAACAATCAATAAGAAATGATTTTTGGGATTGAAACCAATTGGAGTTTGAATAAATCTTTAAATTGATTGTGAATGAATAAATGGTAATTAAAAGTTACCAAAACATGAGGTGTGTTAGAACCAAATATACTTGGTTGCTGATATTTATTTTGATTGATTGATTGTTTGGATTGTGCTCGACCAGTTTATGAGCAAAATATGCTTTTACATTTAGCATTGGGTTGGGTAGAAACACTGGTATGCTAATGCCTTGAGAAACACTTCACGATTTGACTATGAGGTGTTAGCGAAGATGTTGAGTTCATTTCAAATTTAATGAATGATTTTGAAATGATATTTTTCTTAAGTGAAAAGAAATGTATTCCTGATTTTGGACAGAGAATGTTTTATAAAAATGTTTATAAAACAGAAAGGATTTCGAGGGCAAAAACCCGATGATTTCGAAATGATTTGGAAATGTATTATGGTTTTACATTATAGTTCATCACATATTCAATTAGTTGCTATTAATGATGTATCAGTTTGGTGGCGGAGAATTTATTCTCTTGCTTAACACCCTTATTTGAGACGTACGAGCTCAAAGGTTATTTGATTAATAGTGACTAATCATATGTGTGAACTGCTGATGTGAAGTACTATATTATGAAAGTACTTGTGATTATTATGTTGTGAAATGATTTTCCCTACTTTGGGATATGAAATGATTTGGTATATGGCTAAATATTTGGTAACTCGGTCTACTAAAAGTATGGGTGGGATCCAGTGCCTTAGGGTGAGTGGTCAGTGTGTAGTCTGCTTCATGTATGGGAGGTGCATATATATATATATATATCGAGTTGCATAGGTACGTTCCCTTTGCCTTGTCTGAGGGGAGCTCGATATTTGGTTGCATGCTTGTTTTTATGCATTTGTTTTGGAATTCATATTTCCAAATGATTTGATTTGAGATCCCGAAGTGAAATCTACTTTGATATGAAAGCTAGATATGTATTTCAAAATGATTTGAAATAAGAAATCGGGAATAAAATCCAAAGGAATAATTTCTGTAAATTGAATTGGATTTGGAAAATCTAAGTGTGGTGATTAATCTAAATGGGTAGATTGGGATATTGCATGTTGGTTGATGCATAATAGATCCATATCTCTATTACTAATTGTTGTTTATACACTGACATTCATGGGGGTAAACCCATTCCACGTTAGCTGCGTGGTCCTATGATTTGCCTTATCATTTTGATAAGTTAATTTTAACTGTAGAGTTTCTCACACCAGTCCCATGACTGACTCGTAGTTTGCTTTTCCCTTGCAAACTCGGGTGCCCCTATTTTCCACGGGAAGTCGAGTAGTTTATTTTGTGGATATATTTACCAGGATTCTGGATCGAAGCTTAAAGACGTGTCCAGAGCATTGATAGTCTTCCGCTGTGTTACTTTATTTATTTTCCGTTGTGCATTGTATTACATTTATTGTAAAATTATCTTCCGCTGTATTATTATATTTATTCGTACTCTGATATTTTTGTATTCTGATGTAACATTTATATGATGTTTATAAAAGTCTTCTGTTATTTGTTCTGATGTGTTGTATGCCCAGAGTTAGCGTATACGGGATTCGAATGGTCTTGGTCGATTTAGCGATCGATTAGGTCCGGGCGAAATCTGTATCGTTACATATAACTTTACCTGTGACATTACTTACTCTAAATTAATTTGAAAGAAAAGAGTTGTAAAGGTGAACATTCAAGCCTTAAATATTGATTATAAACATTGCTTGCAACTCTTGGTTTTATTTGTTAATATCCTGACCCTCCCGCCGTTGTGATAGGAGCTATTGATCTGAATCTAATTTTGGATTCAAGAAGATGCCTATAAAAAAAGCAGCATTGGGTAACTTTCTAAGTGCATATTTGTAGAACAATTAGTATAACAAATCATGCCTTTCGACCTTTGTTTTTTATAAAAATACCAGCTAAAAGGTATTTTGATGCTGTTGTTTTACGCATAGAAAAAAATATATTACAGAAGTTATGAAAACTCAAGCAGTCTTTTGTTTTTACAGGTAGTTTGCAATGAATGGTTATCTGTCCATCTAAAAGGAGAGAATTGAAAAGGATGATTTTCTTGCTTTAAATAGTGGTGTGGTTGTTCAAGTACTTATTTCTAAATTATAAGTTAATTTAGAGAACATACAATCTATGAGCACAGAATGTTATTGATTAGGATGACATAACTTCTATGTTAGCGACATATTTGTATCGGTATATGAAATCATTTTTACATACCAAATCTTTGTATTTACGGTTTGTAGATGAATGTCAAATACTCTTCCATCTGATGGCAATTAATAAGTATAATAAATATAAACATAAAATTTCATTTTAAAATAAATAAATTGTTTGAAGAATTTTTTTTGGCTTACTAAAAACTTATTACACATGCAGCACTACTTCAAAACTAATTAAAAATGTAGCTTTGTTGTAGTTAACTCACATCAAATTGATCAGAACACACAGTTGATATTGCAAATGGCACAAGTATAACATGTTTTGGACATTTCAAATTGCATTGGTTGGCAACTTTTCAAATATCTAGCAAAACTTATGAAAAAAGAAACCTGCATCATTTGAAAAATGTCAGTGTTTCCTGACCAACTAAACGTTAAGTTGATCAAAATAGGACTACGTTTCTAATTAGTTTTAAAATTCTACTATATGCATAATAAGTTATAAAATGTAGGGTAATTTTTATTTTTTATTCAAATCTTTGTTTAAATTCAAAAGGACTAAAATATAATGATAAAACGTATATTTGAATGGTGTATCTATCGTTATGTACATATTGTGAAAAAAAAACTATTATCCAGACAAAAAAAGTGCATCATTTATTATGCTAAAATACACATAATATAAGTCGTCGTCTTGAAAAGATTTTTTTTTTTTGAAAAAAAATCGAGTAAATAATACGCATACGAATACCTAAATATATGTACCTAAATACCTATATTGTTTTCACCATATCACTATTTTTTTCTTTCCACCAAATCATTCTCTCCTCTTGTAACTCATTATTTAAATATAAATGACTGTATCAAATGCAAAATGGATTCTCTCAAACGGTGGTGTCATATAACTCTTGTCATATATACATACATATACATATATAATTTGAATTCAAAATTTTAAATACTTTATTATTCAAAATCAATTTAGATTCTTACATAGGCTTAAAGTGGATAATGCATTGGATAGATTCTTCGAAGACACACCATGGGACCATCTCAAAAAATAGTACTTCCCATGATTTTGTATCTTTATAGTTGCTTTCGTTCATAGATAAAGTGAAGAAACTAACTTTCCCTGTGTAATGTATCTTCATAAACAACATAGCATATTCATATTGAGCCCAAAGCCTAATTTAATGATTCAAAATTTAATTTCTAAAGTTTCTCTAAAACATCTATTCTATTTTAAATATACTTCGAATCTATAGTTAATATCATATTTCTACTGCAATATAGTTTATTAGAATTAAATAGATTAATTTTAAAATGCAATAAATTTTTAAATCAATCATATTACTGTTAATTAGTTTTAAAATGCAACATTTTTTTTCTATTAAGTCACATAATCAAACGGTCAGTTTTTCCACCGTTGTACGGTAATACTAGTGTAATCTACAGCTAAATCCAAACATATCAGAGGAACTTCGCCACACATTTCAGTTTGTTACCGCAGATTATAAAACATTCAAATGACATTTCATTACTAACTGCTAATGACAGCAGGTCTCAATCATACGTACATTTTATTCACTAATATTTTCATATGTGTAAGAAATTATAAAACCGCACTACTGGGACTTTGTTATAATTGAAAGCTCATTCTTAATGTTCATGTCTTATAGAGTAACTATAGAAATGATATCAGAGCTTTAAAATTTTCAAAGGTATAATTGAATCAAAACTTTCTGTAACGACCCGAAAATTAGCGACCTTGATTATCCGATATACAACACATATCGAACATCAAGAGTCGAAAATACCGGATGGTTAATGAAAGAAGTTAGAGGGTGAGAATAGATAAGATAGAAACTTAGAATAGAAGAAGAAGAACAACACAACATCAGAGTAACACGAACCTCACAGCGGAACGAATAACATATAATATATAACATAACTTTGAAATATAAATCTATACTTGAATATACATATCATTTCCAAAGTACAACACTTACAACACAACAGAAAATAACCATAGCTATATAATTCTGAAGCCTCCTGCTCCAGCTCTTCAAGTATCTATAAATCCTGACTACTTGTGTAACAACCCGGAAAATGTGAACCAGTTTGAAAATTTTAAATTGGCTATTTTGGTGGATTTCAAGTATTTAAAATAAATATTTTAAATAATAACGACGAAAAGTGTGGTTGAATCGACGTTTGAAAATAAATATAATTACTTTGAATTATAAACAAGGCCTGAATTGGCGCGGCAGTTTCAAATTTTCATTTCAAACTTTGATTGATTGTACCGGGTGCAAAATAAAACGGATTTTAGTGAAACCAAAAATATTTAAATCTGTTAATGAATATCTTTCTAACGAATCTGAAAAATCGAAGTTTCATAGTTGGAGTCAAAAGTTGTGGCCAAATGAATTTTCAGAAAGGTCGCTATAAAATTTATATAGCCCATGAAAATGGCCATTTTGCAAACAACCTCGGAATTCGATGAAACCAATTTTGTTGGATCCGGGATGTCAAATTATTGCTGGGTTTCAAATTTCATAATTTTTGAAGCTAGTATGTGAGCGTGGCAAAGGAAAATGTGTTTGGTTGATTTCAGTTAAATTGGATCGACCAGAAAAGGGATATTTTTCAAACGATCTCATAATTCGACGAAACTAGTTTTGTTGGGACCGTATCGTCAAAACATAGCTAGATTTAATTTTCGGGAATTTTTAGGATCAGTACGTGACCCCGGCAAATTGAAATGTACGTTCAAAACAAATATTGAATGTTTTATATTTTAAATTGAAGAGAAACTGAATCAAACAGTCGGATGGGCCTTCGAAACATATCCCATTGTGTTCGGGATGGGGGTATTTAGCTAAGGACGACAGTCGTTGGGTTTGGATTGGAGTTCGTGGGAGATAAGGGGTATTTTAGAAATTTAAAAATATATATAAAAAATATGATTGGCTAGTCAAACCCTCTCTCTCCCCGATCCTCTATACGACGCACGGCGGAAAAGGCTCCCTGACTTCTCTCCTCTTTTTCTCACAAACCACGCAGTAAAATCATAGGCCCCTGTGGAACTTTTTGAAGAGCTCGAGGAGAGCTTCAAATCCATATCCATCTCAACCTCCCTCGTGCACCGTACGTCGAGATCTGAACCAGGGAAGCCACCGCCTTTAGCTCGCCGCCGAGCCCGCCTGGAGCCACCGAAGTGGACCCCACCACCACGCGCCTGAGCGCCGTTCCTCCCTCCTCGATGTTTTACCCTCTGATCGTCTTATCGATTCACGGTTTTCGCGAAAATCGCGACCTTAGTTTTGAACAAACTGCTGAGAGGTACGACTGAATTATTTTAAACTATATTATAGCACTTTAAAGCGTTACGGTTTTTGATTTCACTGTAAAAATCATATCTTTCTCGTTTTTTGACGAAATCCAGTGAAACAAGAGACAGTGGACTCGTGTGGACGTCTTCCACATTCTAGAAGAGACCGCATATTTTTCTGAGCCTTCTGCTATTTTTGGTGGAGTGGAACCCAATGTGAGATTTCTGAATTATAAACGATATGGAATTGACAATGTATAAATTATATATTCGAAGTATGAGTTATATAAGCGTTGTACACCTCATGTATAAGCGTTGTATAAGTTGTATGTGCGATGTATAAGTTATATATGCATTGTAAAAAATTTATATGTGTTGAAATAGAAGTGAAATGTACTTATATATATATGCCCCTCATCCACAAACCATGGACGACATTTATTGGTTGTGATTGGTGTGAAAATTGGTTGATAGCGAATGGTTGATTAGAATTGTTTGTGGTTGAAATTGATTGATTGTGGTTGAAAAATACCCGTTTGTGGTTGAGAATTATTTGGTTGAAACCACATAGGATTAGTTTGTGGAAATGGAAAATAATAAACATGCCGCCTTCGTGCGAACTAGATGCATGAAATCCCCACTGTCAAAAGCTGCGAGGATTTAAGGTAGAGCGAGGAGCCGTACTAGGGACGACCCCGGTTTTAACTACCCTGCCGTTATGCTGCCGAAATTTTCTGGAATGTTTCTGTGTTTGATTTAATTTGAATGTTGAAATAAAATTCATGTGTTGAATGTTGAAGTAAAATTCATGTATTGAATAGAAATTCATGTGTTGAATTAAATTCATGTGTTGAATGGAGTTCGTGTGTTGAATAAATTCTTTGAAAGATAAAAATAACATTTATATCATATATATAGATTATATAAAATACTAGTGTTTTAAATAAATTGTTATAACACTAAAAATAACATTTTTACCTTATATATAAACTACATAAAATAATCGTGTTTTGAAATAAATTGTTTTACAATAAAAATCACATTTTTATTATAAATATAAACTATAGAAGTTATTCATGTGTTGAATAGAAATTCATGTGTTGAATTAAATTCATGTGTTGAATGGAGTTCGTGTGTTGAATAAATTCTTTGAAAGATAAAAATAACAATTTTGTTACATATATCAACTGTAGGAAATATTCATGTGTTGAATAAAGAACAAGAACGATAAAAATCAAATTTTTCTCGCATGTGCGAAGTCGAAAACATTCATGTGTTGAATATATAGATTGAACAATAAAATCTACATTTTTATTGTGAATATGAAGTGCAAAAAATATTCATATGTTGAATAAATATTTTTGATGATAAAAATATCATTTTTATCAAATGTATGAAAAGAATGTAGTTATGAAATCGAAGAAAGAATTATATATATATATATATAATTAAAATAAATCGAATAACGAAGTTGCAGTTCGTGTTTTGAAACCGTGATTTCAAACGATTAGTGCGGGAGATCCGACCATCGGATTTTCCCGAAACTGAAACTGTTGGGTTCTCCTTGGAAATATCTTTCCAACGACACCCACTTTGTGAAGATCCAACGGTTGGATTGTCTAGAATGTTTAATTCAAATCTGAAGAAAAACAGCGCTAGAATCGATTATATTTATATATATATATATATATATATAATTAAATTAAATCGAATAACGACGCTGCAGTTCGTATTTTGAAATCGAAACTTCAAACGAGTGTACCGGGAGGTCCGACCGTCGGATTTTCCCAATACTGAAACCGTTGGATTCGTTTTGAAAAGATCTTTCTAATGATATAAATTTTGTGAAGATCCAACGGTTAGATTTTTAGATATGTGTAAATCAAATCTGAAGAAAAACAACGCCACGGCCGCGTTATCGCCTGAAGCGTTGTTTTGAATGAAATGGCTATTTTTAAATAAATAAAAATAGCGAGAAATCGTGATAAAATATTATAAATGATATGGAATGGAAATAAACTGAATTTGCTCGGTTTATGTGATATTTGATGGTTGAATGTATTTGGCGTGAAAATTACATTTAAAAACAGAATTATTGGTGTCGAATAATTTAACCATTGAAAGGAATTGATTTAAATTCAAAATATACGTGAATTATTTGAAAAGGCCGAGTCAAATCTCATTTCAAATAATTGATCGGCGATATGAAGTCGATGATGAAGACGGTGGTTGAGGACCGGAGATATTCACCTCGGTTGGATGATAACTGATGTCTTGATTGGGAGCCATCCCGAAATATAGACAATAAGTGGTGATCGTCCAGACGTGCTTGGAGATCGATGGATATGCGAGGTATATAGTGCCTCCGGTTTCGTTCAGACCCAGAACGAACGTGTAAATGGACTGTGTGTTTGACATTGGATTTTGTTCTGTGCTGATTGATCTCTATTAAATATATATCTATTTGGCGGCGGAGAATTTATTTTCTTGCTTAACGCCCTTCTCTGAGACGTACGAGCTCAGAGGTTATATATCGATAGAAATCAGTCGCATAGAGTGAATTGCCTGTGTGGCATGCCTAAGTGGCAGATGATCAAGGCTTCTGTTGAAAAGCAAAGTCTTGTGATTGATGATCAAAGCATGGCCTGTGTGGCATAGCTTTTGGTACAATGTTAATTCGCGAGCCTCACACCCCGGTATGAACCAGAAACGGGGGAGGACATCAGGGAGGGCATGCGTTTCTTTCTAGCTAGAGGTGGTGTCAGTGCTTAAACTAGCTGACATATATATATATATATTATTTTCACCTGTGTGGTTGTTGTTGTTGCGAGGCGCCTCGGTTATATCCGTCGATCCGAAACCGATGGAGTCATTCGTTGGCTCATTTACGCCCCCAAAGGGCGGGGAAACGCATTGTTCAGGCATTTTAATCCACTCCGTGTGGACCGGCCCTGACGATCCAAGGGCCCACCTGAGTTTGGGTCCTGAGGGGCGGGCTAGAGCGTCTCGAATTCGGTAAGGACTATCTTTTGCCTTGGTTCATGACGGAAATCCAATTTCCAAATACGTGACTTTGCGGTTTTGATTGTATACCTATATATGGCGACATGATATATGGTACCCATGCCGTCTATGATTGATATTTATGATTGTATATAAAATTAGAAACTAACTGGAAACGAGCTAAGATGGGTGGTTTCCTGGGTATTGGTCTGATGTTGGTTTCGGCCTTCGGGGTTAATACTTGGAGAATCGTTCTCTTACTAATTTACAGTTGGAGTCTGATTAAGAATTAAATGACAAAATTTACATTTTAAGTGATTTTACTTTATTCGTATCAAGCATATTTTGGCCATTATAAGGTAAAACTCTATCCTCCGGTTTGCGTTGCATTGTGTGATGGGAACTGAGTCTTATAATGGATTCATTTTTATAAAAAGCATTGCGATGTTTAAAGATTTACTTGTTTTAAAGCACTGGCAATCCAATGGAGTAAACCCGTTCCGCGAGAGTGGCGTGGTCCTGTGATTATCCATATTATAAAATGTGTTAAGTAGATTTCTCATACCAGTCCCATGACTGACTCGTAGTTTGTTTCATTTGCAAATTCGGGTGCCCCTCTTTCTACACGGGCAACCTTGTATTCAGGTTTTAGCAGGCTCTTTCTGGATAGCTGGAGCTGAAGATGGATTCTATCATTTATCTCTTTTTATGCTGTTCAGCTCCTATTGTACATGTTATGTTTGTTTTCCGCTGTAGACATTTATGTATAGCTGAACTGTATTTGTACTAAGTATGATCCTGTATACTGTGTAACTCTGATGATTATGTTTATCCAGTGTATTATTTGTACATTATCTGGTGTATCTATTTATTTATGTTCTGCTGTTATCTGTTTATGTGTTATATTCCAAAGATTACCTTTAACACCGTCGTGCGGGGTTTTGGGGTCGTCACAGCGTGGTATCAGAGCTTTGGTTAAGATTAGTTCTGGAATATAACATATTAACGAATTCGTCAGAAATAGAACCAGTAGTGTTCTAGGGCGAATAACTCATTTCAGATAGGATCAGTAATATCCTATTATGAGTAAAGCAGAATGGAATACACCTCGATAGATACATTTACACTCAAGTATATGTTTCTATGCTTTATAATATCTCTTCTGTTGACTTGACACTTGGTCTGCTATTTGCAGAAGTACCAGAAAATGAGTGTCAGAAACAGAAGGAATGCAGAACCAGATCTAGAGGCTCTATTTAAGAGATATCGAAATCTGGGTGGAGCACAATTCTCGGGCAATGAATCGATTATTCAAACTCAAGCTTGGATGAGTTCTGCTAAAAGAATTTTTGAGCGTTTCCAGCTGAGAGATGATCAGAAAAGATTAGTGGCATCTTGGGCGCTCAAAGAAGAAGCTTTAATCTGGTGGGAAACAATCACTAAGGATAATCCAGAAGGTGATATCACCTGGGATAGATTCAAAGAGATTTTCAGTGAAAGATTTACTCCTCCAGAAGCAACTGAGCGGTTATGTGATGAATTCTACTATTTGATACAAAGAGATATGGATATTCCAGAACATCATAAGAAATTCAATAAACTTTCTCACTTTGCCCCTCATCTAATTCAAAATCCGAAGAGGAAGAATATGAGATTTATTAACGGGCTTCAAAGAAACTACCAAAGTAAAGTAATGGGGCATGTGAAGCTTCCTTTTTCAGAAATGATATACATGGCTTACCAGTATGAGGATCTCGACAAGAAAGGTATGTTACGCTACGAAGAGGAAGTCAGTTCTAGTAACAAAGAGGAGTCTGAGACTGATAGTCCTGAGGCCAGTAAGAAGCCCAAAGTCAATCGAAAAAGGGCCAGATCTGGGAAAGAACCAGTAACGACTGCCACATGCTCAAGCTGCAATAGGCAAGGACATTTGGCGATAAGTTGCAAATCTTGGAACAAACGAAGAAAGAATGGGTTCAAATCCAAGAAGAAGCTTCAAGAGAATAGAGGATGCCATAAGTGTCACCAGACTAGTCATATTTTAAAAAATTGCCAGCTATCAAAGAAGTCTGAAATAGTACATGTAAATGAAGTAGCAGAAATCCCTGTACCCTCGGCTAGTCAGGGAAGGTCTGATGTTTTAGAAGGCACGCTGACTGTCAAAAACATCGCAGTTAAAGTACTGTTTGATACAGTCGCGTCACGAAGCTTTATTGCATAGAATGCAGTTAAGAAGTTGGATTTGAAATTGAAAAAGCTCAAAGAACCCATCACTGTCCATAATCCGGTTGGAGGTTCCCTCGATCTTAGCTCGGTATGTGCGGTGCCTATCTCTTTTTCCTGTTATAAGTTCCCTATCATTTCTATCGTCGTGAATTTTACTAAATTTGATCTTATTTTGGGATTGGATTGGCTAACCAAATATGAAGCAGAGGTTAAATGCGCCGATAGAGTGGTCAGGGCAAAGATTAAATCAGGAAATTATATCACCAAACCATGTGAAGGTCCGAATTCTGATAGAAAAGACTTTTGGTCAGCTCTAGATGTTTCTCCTGCTCAAATAGAAAATATCCCTGTAGTCACAGAGAATATTCCAGACCTCATAAAAGATATTCCTGTCGTCAAGAATTATGCAGATGTGTTCGAAGAAGTTGTTAGTTTACCTCCGAAGAGAGAAATTCATTTTAAGATCGCTTTAATTCCGAATGCAAGGCCAGTAGTGCACACTATTCGGAGAATGACTCTAAAGGAGAAAGAAGAGTTAGATAATCAAACTCGACAGCTGGTATGGAAGGGTCTGATCAGGCCTAGTTTCTCTGATTGGGGAGCAGCAGTGGTATTTGTCCCAAAGTCAGACGGTACTATTCGACTATGTGTGGATTATCGTGACTTAAATAAGCAGACAATAAAGAATAAATATCCATTGCCGTGAATCAATGATTTGTTGGATCGATTGAATGGTGCACAAGTATTTTCAAGGATGGACCTAGCAACAGGTTTCCATCAGCTTCATATTGCCGAAGAGTGTGTTCCTATGACAACATTCAGAGGTCCAGACTTATTCTATGAGTGGTTAGTAATGTCGTTCGGCTTATCTAACGCTCTAGCTTACTTCGTCGATTTAATGAATAGAGTGTTCAGAGGAGTCTTGAATAAATTTGTTCTAGTTTTTATTGATGATATTCTAATCTTCTCTAAGTCAAAGGCCGAACATGAAAAACATTTGGAACAAGTTCTAGAAATTCTGAAAAGGAATGTATTGAAAGCTAAACTTTCCAAATGTATATTCTGGCAAGATGAAGTAAAGTTTCTTGGCCACGTCGTATCAAAAGAGGGAATTACTGTGGATCCAAGTAAAATCATCGCTATTCAAAATTGGAAACAGCCTAGTACTCCCACAGAAGTCCGAAGTTTTCTTGGATTGGCTAGTTATTATTGGAAGTTCGTTCAAGATTTTTCGAAGATATCTAGTCACTTAACAAAGCTTACAAAGAAACACGCAAAGTTCAAGTGGACTCCAGAATGTGAGGAGGGTTTTGAGAAGCTAAAGTTAAGATTAACAACTGCTCCAGTGTTAACGATTATCGATGGCAATCAAGACTTGAAAGTCTGGACAGATGCCTCTAGAGAAGGCCTTGGTGCAGTATTAATGGAAAGAGGTCAAGTGGTTGCTTATGCTAGCCGTCAGTTGAAGCCACATGAAAAGAATTACGTTACTCATGATCTTGAGTTGTTGGCTATCGTATTTGCTTTGAAAATCTGGAGACACTACCTTTTGGGTGAGAAATTCGAACTGTTTACAAATCACCAGTCACTAAAGCATCTGTTCACCTAGAAAGACATGAATCTGAGGCAGCAACGTTGGCTAGAGTTCCTTGCAGCATACGATTTTGAGATTTTGTACACTCCAGGGAAAGCCAATGTTGTGGCCGATGCGCTGAGTAGAAAGAATGTAATGATCGCCAGTTTTATTATTACGACTTCATTGATGGATAAAATATCTGCTCTTCAGAAGGACGATCACTTCATTCAAAGGATTAAAGAAAGGATACAGAAAGGCGAACCCTTGAGTTTCCAGATTGATAACCAAGGGATTCTAAGGCTAAAGGGTCAAATTTGTGTTCCTAACATTGCGGAACTCCGGAAGGAAGTGCTGGATGAATGCCACAAGTCAAAACTTAGTATCCATCCGGGAGTAAGCAAAATGTATAATGATATTAAGCGTACATTCTGGTGGAGGTCGATGAAGAGAGACATTTCTTTATATGTTAGTAGGTGCTCTACTTGCCAACTAGTCAAAAGCGACCAACAGAAACTTGCCGGATTATTGCAACCGTTGGACATTCCAGGTTGGAAGTGAGAACATATTTCCATGGACTTCATAGATGGTTTGCCCAGAACCAGGAAAGGAAATGACAGTATTTGGGTGATCGTAGATCGCTTCACGAAGACCGCCCATTTCATACCTGTTAGATCGAACAGAACTGCTTAGAGTCTGACGCAGATTTATTTTAAGGAAATTGTTAGGCTACATGGAGTGCCGATCAGTATAGCCAGTGATAGAGATCCAATATTTACTAGCAAATTCTGGGAGGCATTTCAAGTAGAACTGGGAACGAAGCTGAACCTGAGCACCGCTTATCATCCTCAGACAGATGGTCAAACTGAGAGGGTGAATCGTATACTAGAAGATTTATTGCGGGCTTGTGTTCTTGATTTTGGTGGGTCAAGGGAAGACCATTTGCATTTGGATGAGTTCTCATACAACAACAGCTACCAAGCGAGCCTGACAATGTCACCATTCGAAGCACTGTATGGTAGACCGTGCCGATCTCCTGCTTGTTGGGTTGAACCTGGTAATAGACTTGTATTGGGACCAGATATGATTCGCGAAGCTGCGGATAAAGTCGATTTCATTAAGAAACGATTACTCGCCGCTCAAAGCCGACAGAAGAGCTATGCTGATTCGAGAAGAAGAGAGTTGGCTTTTTCTGTTGGTGACTATGTGTATATAAGGGTTTCTCCGATGAGAGGAATGATTCGATTTGGCAAAACTGGGAAGTTGGCGCCCAGATTTATTGGTCCATTCCCTATACTTGAACGGATTGGAACCCTCGCTTATAGAGTTCAATTACCTGATTGGTTTCCTGGAGTACATGATGTATTTCACATTTCTCAACTTAGAAAGCATGTTCATGATCCGGACTTGGTTGTGGAAGAAGCCGCACAACATGATATAGAAATTACTCCAGAATTGGCTGTGAGAAGAGAGCCGCCAAAGATTGTTGGCAAAGAAACCAAAGAGCTGAGGAACAAGAAGGTTCACTTAGTCAAAGTGCAATGGAGTGGAGATCCGCTAGATTGTACTTGGGAAACTGAGGAAAGCATTAAGAAAGCCTATCCTAAGTGCAGGGTGGATATCTCTGATTGACTCCGGTGCAAGGTGCATTTACCATATTTTGTATTTCCATTTTGTTCTCTACTTGGTCGTTGTTTTCTTTTCATGGATGTAAAATTTTAATCATATAGTCTGAATGATTTTATAAGAGTATATGAATTAATTAGTATGTTTTTTAAAGATGAAAACAAATTGATAACTGGTTGTGTTGTTTGATTTTTGATTGTTTAATTAGAGTTTTGAACCATTTGGACAAATTGAACAAATATTGAACTAAATTGAAAATAGATAGAAATATATACATGTGCATTATATATGTGTGAACGGGTTGTGGATAAACAGCTAAGCAAAGGAATAAAATTGTTTGCCCAACAAATAGGTACACGTTTATTGTATTTCTTGGGATTTGATGATTTTATGAGCCGATTGGCTAGCCGCTTGGCTTTTTCTTTTTCTTTTGGATTGGTGAGGGCCATGGGAGGCTATTAGAAATATCCCGAAGTCCCCCGTACAAAGGAGGTTATGGCGAAATTTTTCAAAAATTTAGGGTGTTAGCCAAATTTTTGAAGAATTTGAAAATTCTTAGAAACTGAAAAGTTGAAGAATGGAAGCCAGATTGAAAGTAGAGTTGGTTAATTAATCCACTTTCGACTTTGTTCCTTTTTGGGGATGAAAAGTTTTAAGTGGGGGAGATTGTAACAACCCGGAAAATGTGAACCAGTTTGAAAATTTTAAATTGGCTATTTTGGTGGATTTTAAGTATTTAAAATAAATATTTAAAATAATAACGACGAAAAGTGTGGTTGAATCGACGTTTGAAAATAAATATAATTACTTTGAATTATAAACAAGGCCTGAAATGGCGCGGTAGTTTCAAATTTTCATTTCAAACTTTGATTGATTGTACCGGGTGCAAAAAAAACGGATTTTAGTGAAACCAAAAATATTTAAATCAGTTAGTGAATATCTTTCTAACGAATCTGAAAAATCGAAGTTTCATAGTTGGAGTCAAAAGTTATGGTCAAATGAATTTTCAGAAAGGTCGCTATAGAATTTATATAGCCCATGAAAATGGCCATTTTGCAAACGACCTCGGAATTCGACGAAACCACTTTTGTTGGATCCGGGATGTCAAATTATTGCTGGGTTTGAAATTTCATAATTTTTGAAGCAAGTATGTGAGCGTGGCGAAGGAAAATGTGTTTGGTCGATTTCAGTTAAATTGGATCAACCAGAAAAGGGCCATTTTTCAAACGATCTCAGAATTCGACGAAACTAGTTTTATTGGGACCGTATCGTCAAAACATAGCTAGATTTATTTTTCGGGATTTTTAGGATCAGTATGTGGCCCCGGCAAATTGAAATGTACGTTCAAAACAAATATTGAATGTTTTATATTTTAAATTGAAGAGAAACTTACTCAAACAGTCGGATGGGCCTTCGAAACATATCCCATTGTGTTCGGGATGGGGTTATTTAGCTAGGGACGACAGTCGTTGGGTTTGGATTGGAGTTCGTGGGAGATAAGGGGTATTTTCGAAATTTAAAAATATATAAATAAAATAAAAAATATGATTGGCCAGTCAAACGCTCTCTCTCCCCGATCCTCTATACGACGCACGACAGAAAAGGCTCCCTGCCTTCTCTCCTCTTTTTCTCACAAATCACGCAGTAAAATCATAGGCCCCTATGGAACTTTTTGAAGAGCTCGAGGAGAGCTTTAAATCCATATCCATCTCAACCTCCCTCGTGCATCATACGTCGAGATCTGAACCCGGGAAGCCGCCGCCTTTAGCTCGCCGCCGAGCCCGCCTGGAGCCACCGAAGTGGACCCCACCCCCACGCGCCTGAGCGTCGTTCCTCTCTCCTCGATGCTGTACCCTCTGATCGTCCTATCGATTCATGGTTTTCGCGAAAATCGCGACCCTAGTTTTGAACAAACTGCTGAGAGGTACGGCTGAATTATTTTAAACTATATTGTAGCACTTTAAAGCGCTACGGTTTTTGATTTCACTG
This sequence comes from Allium sativum, assembly GCA_030737875.1. Taxonomy (NCBI): domain Eukaryota; kingdom Viridiplantae; phylum Streptophyta; class Magnoliopsida; order Asparagales; family Amaryllidaceae; genus Allium; species Allium sativum. The sequence continues at coordinate 309,166,592 of CM060919.1, forward strand.
TAAAAATCATATCTTTTTCATTTGTTGACGAAATGCAGTGGAACAAGAGACAGTGGACTCGTGTGGACGTCTTCTACATTCTAGAAGAGACCGCATATTTTTCTAAGCCTTCTGCTATTTTTGGTGGAGTGGATCCCAATGTGAGATTTCTGAATTATAAACGATATGGAATTGACGATGTATAAATTATATATTCGAAGTATGAGTTATATAAGCGTTGTACACCTCATGTATAAGCGTTGTATAAGTTGTATGTTCAATGTATAAGTTATATAAGATTTGTAAAAAAATTATATGTGTTGAAATAGAAGTGAAATATACTTATATATGTATATATATACACGCCCCTCGTCCACAAACCATGGACGATATTTATTGGTTGTGATTGGTGTGAAAATTGGTTGATAGCGAATGGTTAATTAGAATTGTTTGTGGTTGAAATTGATTGATTATGGTTGAAAAATACCCGTTTGTGGTTGAGAATTATTTGGTTGAAACCACATAGGATTAGTTTGTGGAAAAGGAAAATAATAAACATGCCGCCTGCGTGCGAACTAGATGCATGAAATCCCCACTGTCAAAAGCTGCGAGGCTTTAAGGTAGAGCGAGGAGCCGTACTAGGGACGACCCCGGTTTTAACTACCCTGCCGTTATGCTGCCGAAATTTTCTGAAATGTTTCTGTGTTAGATTTAATTTGAATGTTGAAATAAAATTCATGTGTTGAATGTTGAAGTAAAATTCATGTGTTGAATAAATTCTTTGAAAGATAAAAATAACATTTTTATCATATATATAGATTATATAAAATACTAGTGTTTTAAATAAATTATTTTAACACCAAAAATAACATTTTTACCTTATATATAAACTATATAAAATAATCGTGTTTTGAAATAAATTGTTTTACAATAAAAATCACATTTTTATTATAAATATAAACTATAGAAGATATTCATGTGTTGAATAGAAATTCATGTGTTGAATTAAATTCATGTGTTGAATGGAGTTCGTGTGTTGAATAAATTCTTAGAAAGATAAAAATAACATTTTTGTTATATATATCAACTATAGGAAATATTCATGTGTTGAATAAAGAACCAGAACGATAAAAATCAAATTTTTATCGCATGTGCGAAGTCAAAAACATTCATGTGTTGAATATATAGATTGAACAATAAAATCTACATTTTTATTGTGAATATGAAGTGCTAAAAATATTCATATGTTGAATAAATATTTTTGATGATAAAAATATCATTTTTATCAAATGTATGAAAAGAATGTAGTTGTGAAATCGAAGAAAGAATTATATTTATATATATTTATATAAATATAATTAAAATAAATCGAATAACGAAGCTGCAGTTCGTGTTTTGAAACCGTGATTTCAAACGATTAGTGCAGGAGATCTGACCATCAGTTTTTCTCGAAACTGAAACCATTGGGTTCTCCTTGGAAATATCTTTCCAACGACACCCACTTTGTGAAGATCCAACGGTTGGATTGTCTAGAAAGTTTAATTCAAATCTGAAGAAAAACAACGCCAGAATCGATTATATTTATATATATATAAATATAATTAAATTAAATCGAATAACGACGCTGCAGTTATTATTTTGAAATCGAAACTTCAAACGAGTGTACCGGGAGATCCGACCGTCGGATTTTCCCAAAACTGAAACCGTTGGATTCGTTTTGAAAAGATCTTTCTAATGATATAAATTTTGTGAAGATCCAACGGTTAGATTTTCAGATATGTGTAAATCAAATCTGAAGAAAAACATCGCCATGGCTGCGTTATGGCCTGAAGCGTTGTTTTGAATGAATTTGCAATTTTTAAATAAATAAAAATAGCGAGAAATCGTGATAAAATATTATAAACGATATGGAATAGAAATAAACTGAATTTGCTCGGTTTATGTGATATTTGATGGTTGAATGTGTTTGGCGAGAAAATTACATTTAAAGACAGAATTATTGGTGTCGAATAATTTAACCATTGAAAGGAATTGATTTAAATTCTAAATATACGTGAATTATTTGAAAAAGCCGAGTTAAATCTCATTTCAAATAATTGATTGGCGATATGAAGTCGATGATGAAGGCGGTGGTTGAAGACCGGAGATCTTCACCTCGGTTGGATGATAACTGATGTCTTGATTGGGAGGCATCCCGAAATATAGATAATAAGTGGTGATCATCCAGACGTGCTTGGAGATCGATGGATATGTGAGGTATATAGTGCCTCCGGTTTCGTTTAGACCCAGAACAAACATGTAAATGGACTGTGTGTCTGACATTGGATTTTGGTCTGTGTTGATTGATCTCTATTAAATATATATCTGTTTGGCGGCGAAGAATTTATTCTCTTGCTTAACGCCCTTCTCTGAGATGTACGAGCTCAGAGGTTATATATCGATAGAAATCAGTCGCATAGAGTGAATTGCTTGTGTGGCATGCCTAAGTGGCAGATGATCAAGGCTTCTGTTGAAAAGCAAAGTCTTGTGGTTACTGATCAAAGATGGCCTGTATGGCATAGCTTTGTGTATAACGTTAAATCGCGAGCCTCACACCCCGGTATGAACCAGAAACGGGAGAGGACATCAGGGAGGGCATGCGTTTCTTTCTAGCTAGAGGTGATGTCAGTGCTTAAACTGGCTGACATATATATATATATATATTATTTTCACCTGTGTGGTTGTTGCTGTTGCGAGGCGCCTCGGTTATATCGGTCGATCCGGGACCGATGGAGTCATTCGTTGGCTCATTTACGCCCCAAAGGGCGGGGAAACGCAATGTTCAGGCATTTTAATCCACTCTGTGTGGACCGGCTCTGACGATCCAAGGGCCCACCTGAGTCTGGGTCCTGAGGGGCGGGCTAGAGCATCTCGAATTCGGTAAGGACTATCTCTTGCCTTGGTTCATGACGGAAATCCAATTTCCAAATACGTGACTTTGCGGTTTTGATTGTATACCTATATATGGCGACATGATATATGGTACCCATGCCGTCTATGATTGATATTTATGATTGTATATAAAATTAGAAACTAACTGGAAACGAGCTAAGATAGGTGGTTTCCTGGGTATTGGTTTAATGTTGGTTTCGGCCTTCAGGGTTAATACTTAGGGAATCGTTCTCTTACTAATTTACAGTTGGAGTCTGATTAAGAATTAAATGACAAAATTTACATTTTAAGTGATTTTACTTTATTCGTATCAAGCATATTTTGGCCATTATAAGGTAAAACTCTATCCTCTGCTTTGTGTTGCATTGTGTGATGGGAACTAAGTCTTATAATGGCTTCATTTTTATAAAAAGCATTGCGATGTTTAAAGATTTACTTGTTTTAAAGCACTGGCAATCCAATGGAGTAAACCCGTTCCGCGAGAGTGGCGTGGTCCTGTGATTAGCCATATTATAAAATGTGTTAAGTAGATTTCTCATAACAGTCCCATGACTGACTCGTAGTTTGTTTCACTTGCAAACTCGGGTGCCCCTCTTTCTACACGGGCAGCCTTGTATTCAGGTTTTAGCAGGCTTTTTCTGGATAGCTGGAGCTGAAGATGGATTCTATCATTCATCTCTTTTTATGCTGTTCATCTCCTATTGTACATGTTATGTTTGTTTTCCGCTGTAGACTTTTATGTATAGCTGAACTGTATTTGTACTAAGTATGATCCTGTATACTGTGTAACTCTGATGATTATGTTTATCCAGTGTATTATTTGTACATTATATGGTGTATCTATTTATTTCTGTTCTGCTGTTATCTGTTTATGTGTTATATTCCAAAGATTACCCTTAACACCGTCGTACGGGGTTTTGGGGTCGTCACAACTTGATTGCCCGTACAAAATTGGGCACCAAAGAGTTTAGGGAAAACAAAACAAAATAAACTCCGGGTCAGTCATGGGACTGGTATGAGTAAAACAGTTAAAAACAGTTTGAACAAGTAAACGATATCTCATAAGACCACGCCGTATAATGGAACGGGTTTTTCCCTTATGAGAATCCAAAACATCTTTATATTAAAAACCTTTTGATATTATAATAATGTCTATCAACCACAATATAATAATCATCTAGCAGAAACGCTTTCATCTCACGTTCTACATACATAGTATACAATCAAAACCGCAAGCACGTATTGGGAAATGGATTTCCATATATGACAAGGTATGGAACCACCTTTCGCTAGTGTACCTCTAGAGAGGAATACACTGGGTACAACAAGAACATCTTGCAACCCAGCCACACATGACCGACCACTCATTTCGCTTGAGTGTATCGAATGTATATCACCAACGATTGGGATCAGCAACCATTTCCCAAATGGGACAGCATCGACAATAGATTTTTAGAAGTAAATGAAACTCTAGATCAGGTGATTATACACCCTAATAGGTGCGACCTACATAGCCATGCTGCCTGCCCGAATTTTGTCATTTCCCGATTGTGAGGCTAGAGGCCATCCTTATCTCTGACAGATCACACGTTTATTCACTTTGAATGTCACATCGTCATACCTTCCAAATCACAAATTGATTTCCCCAAAAATACCATGGGTATACAGCTAAGAGAAACGAATTCCTCCGCCACCAAACGTAAATACGTTTGAAGAGATCAACTTACGCGATCTATTAGATATACTCTGTCAGACCTTCTTCCATACAAGTTGTCCTGGGACTGGACAAACCGAAGGCACTATTCAGTACACCAATCTTAGGCAATTGTTATCTAAGATTTATACAACAGCCCTTGCACTTTACTCCATCTTCAATTATCTTTGGCATATATGGTTCGCAAAGCTTATGCCAATACGGAGTGGTTCTTCGGATAATAATCCAACCGGTCTCTCCATATTAACAACGTTAAAATGGTCAAAAACCTCGATAGTCGGTGAGTTAACTATCAAAGAAAAACCGGTGTTCAAACAACGATATTATTTCCAAGTGCAAATTATATCGATCAATCATCATTTAACATTTATCTCTTTCGTTCATTAATTTACTTATCTCTTGTTTCCATATATTCAACATTTCTTATTTTCTAAATTTAGAAAATATACGTTATTAACAATGGAAAAACATTTCCAATTCTTGTTTTCTATATTAGAAAAACATTTCTGGTTTCTTATTTGGAAAACATTTCCAGAGCTCCTTCACTGGATTTAAACTGATGTTTAAATCAAACATCGCCATACCAACTCAAGCCATTCACTTAACCATCATTCACTATCAAACCTTACCATTCCTTAGTTAAGAAGGAAGTCAATCAAGTTGGGGTATAATTACCTCTCAGACCTTAACTGAACAACGTTTTAACTTCGAAATAGTCAAAGTTTATCTTTTAAACCTTTAACAACCTTCGTTACGTAACTCTCGGATTCTATTTACCAATCCACTTCTTTATTGAAAACATTGATTTTAACTATAGCGTTAAAATCCCTACTTTCGAAATATCTAACTTAACATCTACTTTTATTTCTTACTTTGAATAATTAACCTATTCTCATTTATTTATAAATAAATAAATTTTGATTTAAACACCGGAAAGTAAATAATACTTTCCCGAATTCGATATAATCGAATTCGACGATTTACTCTCTTCGAATAACTAACATTCGATTAACTCACTCCGAATAACTTATATTCGATAACTCTTTCTTTCGAATAAACGATATTCAATAATCTCTCTTTTCGAATAAACTATATTTGATTACTCTCTCTTCGAATAAACTATATTCGATTGCTCCTTTTGATTAAACCATAATCGATAATTCCTTTCGATTAAACTAATCGATAACTCCTTTCCTTTAACTTTATTCGATCTCTTTCTTTTGAATACTCTATATTCGATAATCTCACTTTTGAATAAATTATATTCGATAATCTCTTTCTTTTAACTTTATTGGAATAACTCTATTTGATTAACTCTTTTTGATTTAACTCTAATTGATTAACTCTATTCGATTAACTCTATTCACTTAACTTCTTTCGAATAACTAGATTCGATAACTCCTTTCACTTAACTCCTTTCAATAACTAGATTCGATAACTCCTTTCGAATAACTAGATTCAATTTACCAATATTCGACTGATTCTAACTCGATTAACTCTATTGGAATAACTCTAACTGGTTAACTCTAACTCATTTACTCTATTCGATTAACTCTAACTGGTTAACTCTAACTGATTAATTCTAACTGGTTAACTCTAACTCATTTACTCTATTCGATTAACTCTAATCGAATAACTAATATTCGATTAACTCATTTCGATTTACTCTTTTGAATTAACTCCTTTGATTTATTCCTTTGAATTATCTCCTTTGATTAATTTCTTTGAATTATCTCCTTTGATTAATTTCTTTGAGTTAACTCCTTTGATTAATTCCTTTGAATTATCTCCTTTGATTAATTTCTTTGAATTAACTCCGTTGATTAATTCCTTTGAATTATCTCCTTTGATTAATTCCTTTTTTCTATTTGTTTACTCAACAAATAACTATTCCCTTTTCAAATTTATTTAACAAATAAATATTTCTTTTATCTTTTCTATTTATTTATCAAATAAATATTTCTTTTTATAAAATCCTATGATTTTATAAATACTTTATTTTCAAAATATTTCCTTTTATAAAATCGTTTGTTTTATAAAATTCCTTTATTTCAATGTACATTGAAATATTCCTTTTTACATCCAAGGGTTTCTTATGATATTAAAAATACCGAATAACAATGATCAACATCATTCTAACACACATAATCCATAACAGATTATATATCACATCATATATCAAAATATATGAAAAACAGTAAAATAAATGTTGAGGAATCCAATCGGATTCCTCCAACCTGTTTCCCTGCATCACAAATGTTAAACAATATAGATAACATCACTTCATTTCAATATGAAATATTCTGCTAAACAGAATCAACATTGGATTAATGATTTATATATATATCGTTATCTATAATTTCAACCAATACACAAGCAATTCAACCAAACAGTTAACACACAGAAATCAACAGAAAATTATCAGTTCTAAGAATACGTTATAAAAATATAACTGTTCAGAGTTGGTGAGTTTTACTCACCTTGGACTGTTATCGTTAAAAACGATTAACTGCCTTTGATTCAGACGGACAATTTATTTTGCCATAAATTGTAACGAGCTTCGATTCATTCCCCGTCAGTTCCACGGCGTAGCCCTCGTCCATACGATCCTAACGGATCTGAACGTTCGTGATTCTGATATCATACGACGAAGATATGGCATTTACAAGTTCGAACCTTATTTAATATAAAAATAAACTTAAATTAAAACTTTCAATGGGCCTTTACCCTTAAATCCTTGGCCCACTTCAAATGAAACAACCCAGCCCGCCTACCCCCTTTCTTCCCCAACGACTTGCAAACTCCAGGCTGAAAACAAATCACCTCCAATGACCACGCTAACACCTCCTCCTTCACTCACTTTAAAAATACAACTAAAATATCCACAAATTCCCTCATTCAATCCTCTTCCCATCGATACCACTGTCACCCAACTCGCACCCATCTCCGGCACCTCGACATCACCCCGTCGACACACCACAATAGAAGTCCCCTAAACATTTTCATCATGAAATCCACCAAAACACCCTCAATCGAAGCGTCACGATCTCCTGAGCATCACGCTACCCTTCTCTCAACCCAGAACCTCCCTCATCGGCCTCCGATTTCAACCCTAGCTTCGCTTCTTACTTTTGAGCTTCCCAAAAACTGGATCGCACCACTCAAATTTCATACGGGAATGGAGAGAATTGCTTGAGGATGCCAAATATACATGTAAATCGATTTATAGAATTTTATTTGGATTGTTTGGATTTTATGAAGTGGGTTTGTTTCACGTTTTAATTTTCTTAACTGGTGGCTTGGAGTATTTGGTTTTATACGGGGATGAAAATCTTGTGTTGTTGTAAAGGTAAAGATGTGGCATGGTTTAGATCAGAAAATCAGTTAGGATATTTTATTTCTGATTATTCTATATTTGTTTTAGCCTTCTAAAAATCCATGTGATCATACACGATGTTCAAAAATCACGGAAATGGTCATGTTGCTACAACTCGACATTACGGTCCCAACGAAACTGGGTTCGTCGAATTCCGACTTCGTATGCTCACATGGCGTATTTTTAACCATAGAAATATCGACTGTTTTTCACTTTAAAAATCGGTGCGGCCACATACTAACTTCAAAAATCATGGAAATTGAAATCTAACAATAATTTAACATTGCGGACCCAACAAAATTAGTTTCGTCAAATTCTGAGGTCGTTTGCAAAAACGGCTATTTTTAAAGCTCTAAATAACCCTTTTAAATATATAAATATATTTAAATATAATTAAATTAAATATTTATAAATAAATAGTATCGTATATATTCATAGTGAAATACCATACAGCTCCAATAGGATTTATAACTCGATATTCAAATCCCGGGTTGAATCAATATTCGATTTATTATGAAATTCCTTTTTTAAAATATAAATAAATCGTTATAAATTATAAAGGAATTCCATAGCGACTTTTCTAAAATTTGATTTGGACATAAATCAAAATATACACGACGAAATCTCGATTTTTATCTTCCACTAGAAAAATATACTCCACCAGCTCCATACGTTTGTTGTTTCACAGAAATCCGATTTAAAACGGATCCTGTATTTCCAATTGAAGTTCAAATCGCCAAATAGCGAACTGCCGTGCCATTTCGAGCTCGATTATAAATATAATATAATTTATATGTTCAACCATCGTTAATTAAATATATTCGTTATCGAATTCAAATTTCAAACTGAATTATATAATTTGAATTTCCCAATTCACACCATATCGCCATTTCAGCCAATTCTGATTATTTCAGAATTAAATATATTATTTAATTATTATTTAAATTAAATATTCACTCTTATTTAATTCAATGACCATTAAATTCTCTAAATCACTATTTAAATAATTAAATAAATTAATTATTATATTGCTGTTTATATATGTGTGTGCTCTCTTCATTTCAGAAGATCACACATTTTTGGTTCAAAAAAAAATTATTATATTGCTGTAAAATGCGGGTCGTTACATTCTTCCCCACTTAAAATAATTTCGTCCTCGAAATTGCTAAGGTAGAAAACAAACCCTATTGACTGGTTAGAACCTATTTGTTCACTTCTTAATTTCAGTTTCAACTGAACCAATTTAATTTCAATTAAATATTAATTAGTTCTTATTATCGAAAATTTTCAAAAATCCTAAAAAAATTCTAACGCCTTAGCTTTTTCAAAAAATTTCGCCAGCACCTCCTTTGTATGGCTCCATCGGTATAATTACAACTCGCCTCTCTAGGCCATCTTCAACCCAAAAGAAAATCAAACAGCCAAGCGGCTTGCCAATTCGGTTCATCAAAATCTCATACCATATGAAATATAAACTTGAACCTTTTTGTCGGGCATATAAACTCTATCACTTCCATATGCTATCAACTCAGCATATACCAATGTTATCCCAATCAAATTCTGATCAATTTATCCTCAACACGTTTATTCGCTTATATCCAAAGCAAATCCCATTTCAACTCAAGTTAAATTCTTGATTCCAAATCTTGATTTACCAAACCAATTCTATTTCAACTTAACTGATTTCAATTAAATTCCAGTTTACTTTTACAAATTTCTATTTAAATTTGTTTTAATTCGAACAATCTTTTCCTGGGAGTTTTAAATAACTTTGTTTTTCACAAATCAAATATTCCCTTTCAGAATCAAACAACTTGTTTTTTTCAAAACAATTCAAAAACAAAATTCTTTGGTAGTAATCCGTCACTTAGAACTTGAAAATGAACAATGATGATGTGGCCATCATCATCAGAGTTATTTCCCAGCTATCAAAGTGAGTTCAATACTATATCACTTTTTAAAACTCATATTTAAACATTTCCATTTGGAAATCAATTCAAAATACCATTCACAATGCTTGTAAACAATTTAAAATCTCCCAGGATTTTTAAATTTCATATCCTTAATTCAAATCCATTTACAAACACTTCTACAAATTTCCAGAGTTTTAATTCCAATTCTGATTTAATTTCAGATTTAATTCATTTCGATTTCCATATATTTCACTTATATGAATTCTGATTGGTTATTTACATAACCATTTAATTTATAATCTTACTCGATTATAATAACAACCAATACATCCAATATTATAATTCTAATATTTATATTTCCTCTATATCAAAATATACTTTGGGTAAAATTATTTCATTTACCCTCTTTTCAAAACATATCGTGTCGACCCATCGTATTCGAGTGTTTAGAAACTTCTACCGATACAGTGGATCAAACTGATCGACCAGAACCCCTAAACAACTCAACCAATAAATCTCCATGGTATAAAATCATTTTATTTCAAATAAAAAATACGTTCACTCGTATATATACACTAAACTCAATATAGGGTATTACTAACCCTATCTCAACTGAGTCACGCCACAGAGCCAAGGTAATAACTTAACCGTAAGCTTTGATACCAACTGTAACGACCCGAAAATTAGCGACCTTGATTATCCGATATACAACACATATCGAACATCAAGAGTCGAAAATACCGGATGGTTAATGAAAGAAGTTAGAGGGTGAGAAAAGATAAGATAAAAACTTAGAATAGAAGAAGAAGAAGAACAACACAACATCAGAGTAACACGAACCTCACAGCAGAACGAATAACATATAATATATAACATAACTTTGAAATATAAATATGTACTTGAATATACATATCATTTCAAAAGTACAACACTTACAACACATCGGAAAATAACCATAGCTATATAATTCTGAAGCATCCTGCTCCAGCTCTTCAAGTATCTGTAAATCCCGACTACTTGACTGCCCGTACAAAATTGGGCACCCAAGAGTTTAGGGAAACCAAAACAAAATAAACTCCAGGTCAGTCATGGGACTGGTATGAGTAAAACAGTTAGAAACAGTTTGAACAAGTAAACGATATCTCATAAGACCACGCCGTATAACGGAACGAGTTTTTCCCTTATGAGAATCCAAAACATCTTTATATCAAAAACCTTTTGATATTATAATAATGTCTATCAACCACAATATAATAATCATCTAGCAGAAACACTTTCATCTCACGTTCTACATATATAGTATACAATCAAAACCGCAAGCACGTATTGGGAAATGGATTTCCAACGATGACAAGGTATGGAACCACCTTTCGCTAGTGTACCTCTAGAGAGGAATACACTGGGTTCAACAAGAACATCTTTCAACCCGGCCACACATGACTGACCACTCATTTCGCTTGAGTGTATCGAATGTATATCACCAACAGTTGGGATCAGCAACCATTTCGTGAATGGGACAGCATCGACAATAGATTTTTAGAAGTAAATGAAACTCTAGATCAGGTGATTATACACCCTAATAGGTGCGACCTACATAGCCATGCTGCCTGCCCGATTTTTGTCATTTCCCGGTTGTAAGGCTAGAGGCCACGCTTATCTCTGACATATCACACGTTTATTCACTTTGAATATCACATCGTCATACCCGCCAAATCACAAATTTATTTTCCCAAAATACCACGAGTATACAGCTAAGAGAAACGAATTCCTCTGCCACTAAACGTAAATACGTTTGAAGAGATCAACTTACGCGATCTATTAGATATACTCTGTCAGACCTTCTTCCATACAAGTTGTCCTGGGACTGGACAAACCGAAGGCACTATTCAGTACACCCATCTTAGGCAATTTTTATCTAAGATTTATACAACAGCCCTTGCACTTTACTCCGTCTTCAATTATCTTAGGCATATATGGTCCGCAACGCTTATGCCAATACGGAGTGGTTCTTCGGATAATAATCCAACCGGTCTCTCCATATTAACAACTATAAAATGGTCAAAAACCTCGATAGTCGGTGAGTTAACTATCAAAGAAAAACAGGTGTGCAAACAACGATATTATTTCCAAGTGGAAATTATATCGATCAATCATCATTTAACATTTATCTCTTTCGTTCATTAATTTACTTATCTCCTGTTTCCATATATTCAACATTTCTTATTTTCTAAATTTAGAAAATATACGTTATTAACAATGGAAAAACATTTCCATTTCTTGTTTTCTATATTAGAAAAACATTTCTGGTTTCTTATTTGGAAAACATTTCCAAAGCTCCTTCACTGGATTTAAACTGATGTTTAAATCAAACATCGCCATACCAACTTAAACCATTCACTTAACCATCATTCACTATCAAACCTTACCATTCCTTAGTTAAGAAGGAAGTCAATCAAGTTGTGGTATAATTAACTCTCAGACCTTAACTGAACAACATTTTAACTTCGAAATAGTCAAAGTTTATCTTTTAAACCTTTAACAACCTTCCTTACGTAACTCTCGGATTATATTTACGAATCCACTTCTTTATTGAAAACATTGATTTTAACTATATTGTTAAAATCCCTACTTTCGAAGTATCTAAATTAACATCTACTTTTATTTTTTACTCTGAATAATTAACCTACTCTCATTTATTTATAAATAAAGGAATTTTGATTTAAACACCGGAAAGTAAATAATACTTTCCCAAATTCGATATAATCGAATTCGACGATTTACTCTCTTCGAATAACTAACATTCGATTAACTCGCTCCGAATAACTTATATTCGATAACTCTTCCTTTCGAATAAACGATATTCAATAATCTCTCTTTTCGAATAAACTATATTCGATTAATCTCTCTTCGAATAAACTATATTCGATTACTCCTTTCGATTAAACTATAATCTATAACTCCTTTCGATTAAACTAATCGATAACTCCTTTCCTTGACTTTATTCGAACAAACTATATTCGATCTCTTTCTTTTGAATACGCTATATTCGACAATCTCACTTTCGAATAACTTATATTCGATAATCTCTTTCTTTTAAATTTATTTGAATAACTCTATTGGGTTAACTCTTTTTGATTTAACTCTAATCGATTAACTCTATTTGATTAACTCTATTCACTTAACTTCTTTCGAATAACTAGATTCGATAACTCCTTTCACTTAACTCCTTTCAAATAACTAGATTCGATAACTCCTTTCGAATAACTAGATTTGATTAACTAATATTCGACTGATTCTAACTCGATTAACTCTATTGGAATAACTATAACTGATTAACTCTAACTGGTTAACTCTAACTCATTTACTCTATTCGATTAACTCTAACTGGTTAACTCTAACTGATTGATTCTACCTGGTTAACTCTCACTCATTTACTCTATTCGATTAACAATAATCGAATAACTACTATTCGATTAACTCATTTCGATTTACTCTTTTGAATTAACTCCTTTGATTTATTCCCTTGAATTATCTCCTTTGATTAATTTCTTTGAATTATCTCCTTTGATTAATTTCTTTGACTTAACTCCGTTGATTAATTCCTTTGAAATATCTCCTTTGATTAATTTCTTTGAATTAACTCCTTTGATTAATTCCTTTGAATTATCTCCTTTGATTAATTCCTTTGAATTATCTCCTTTGATTAATTCCTTTGAATTAATCCTTTTTTCTATTTGTTTACTTAACAAATAACTATTCCCTTTTCAATTCTATTTATTTGACAAATAAATATTTCTTTTATCTTTTCTATTTATTTATGAAATAAATATTTCCTTTTATAAAATCGGTTGATTTTATAAAATTCCTTTATTTCAACGTACATTGAAATATTCCTTTTTACATCCCAGGGTTTCTTATGATATTAAAAATATCGAATAATAATGATCAACATCATTCTAACACACATAATCCATAACAGATTATATATCACATCATATATCAAAATATATGAAAAACAGTAAAATAAATGTTGAGGAATCCAGTCGGATTCCTCCAACCTGTTTCCCTGCATCACAGATGTTAAACAATATAGATAACATCACTTCATTTCAATATGAAATATTCTGCTAAACAGAATCAACATTGGATTAACGATTTATATATATATCGTTATCTATAATTTCAACCAATACACAAGCAATTCAACCAAAAAGTTAACACATAGAAATCAACAGATAATTATCAGTTCTAAGAATATGTTATAAAAATATACTATTCAAAGTTGGTGAGTTTTACTCACCTTGGACTGTTATCGTTAAAAACGATTAATTGCCTTTGATTCAGACGGACAATTTATTTTGCAATAAATTGTAACGAGCTTCGATTCACTCCCCGTCAGTTCCAAGGTGTAGCCCTCGTCCATACGATCCTAACGGATCTGACCGTTAGTGATTCTGATATCATACGACGAAGATATGGCATTTACAAGTTCGAACATTATTTAATATAAAAATAAACTTAAATTAAAACTTTCAATGGGCCTTTACCCTTAAATCCTTGGCCCACTTCAAATGAAACAACCCAGCCCACCTACCCCCTTTCTTCCCCAACGACTTGCGAACTCCAGGATGAAAACAAACCACCTCCAATGACCACGCTAACACCTCCTCCTTCACTCACTTTAAAAATCCAACTAAAATATCCACAAATTCCCTCATTCAATCCTCTTCCCATCGATACCACTGTCACCCAACTCGCACCCATCTCCGGCATCTCGACATCACCCCGTCGACGCACCACAACAGCAGTCCCCCGAACATTTTCACCATGAAATCCACCAAAATACCCTCAATCGAAGCGCCATGATCTCCTGAGCATCACGCTACCCTTCTCTCAACCCAGAACCTCCCTCGTCGGCCTCCGATTTCAACCCTAGCTCCGCTGCTTACTTTCGAGCTTCCCAAAAAATGGATCGCACCACTCAAATTTCATACGAAAATGGAGAGAATTGCTTGAGGATGCCAAATATACATGTAAATCGATTTACATAATTTTATTTGGATTGTTTGGATTTTATGAAGTGGGTTTGTTTCACGTTTTAATTTTCTTAATTGGCGGCTTGGAGTATTTGGTTTTATACGGGGATGAAAATCTTGTGTGATTGTAAAGGTGAAGATGTGGCTTGGTTTAGATCAGAGAATTAGTTAGGTTATTTTATTTCTGATTATTCTATATTCGTTTTAGCCTTCTAAAAATCCGTGTGATCATACACGATGTTCAAAAATCACGGAAATAGTCATGTAGCTACAACTCGACATTACGGTCCCAACGAAACTGGTTTCGTCGAATTCCGACTTCATATGCTCACACAGCGTATTTTTAACCATCGAAATATCAACTGTTTTTTACTTTAAAAATCGGTACGGCCACATACAGACTTCACAAATCACGGAAATTGAAATCTAACAATAATTTAACATTGCGGACCCAACAAAATTAGTTTCGTCGAATTCTGAGGTCGTTTGCAAAAACAGCTATTTTTAAAGCTCTAAATAACCCTTTTAAATATATAAATATAATTAAATTAAATATTTATAAATAAATATTATCGTATATATTCACAGTGAAATCTACACGATGAAATCTCGATTTTTCTCTTCCATTAGAAAAATATACTCCACCAGCTCCATACGTTTCTTGTTTCACTGAAATCCGATTTAAAACAGATCCTGTATTTCCAGTTGAAGTTCAAATCGCCAAATAGCGAACTACCGCGCCATTTCGAGCTCGATTATAAATATAATATAATTTATATGTTCAACCATCGTTAATTAAATATATTCGTTATAGAAATCAAATTTCAAACTGAATTATATAATTTGAATTTCCCTATTCACACCGTATCGCCATTTCAACCAATTCTGATTATTTCAGAATTAAATATATTATTTAATTATTATTTAAATTAAATATTCACTCTTATTTAATTCAATGACCATTAAATTCTCTAAATCACTATTTAATTAATTAAATTAATTAATTATTTTATCACTGTAAAATGCGGGTTGTTACACTTTCCCTGTTTAACAATTTATTTCCTAAAGAAAATGAGGGCAGTAGCAAGTTCATTATAAACTAAATACATACTTTATGAGATTGGATATATAATTTATAGTTCCCTCACAATCATCATATTAAAACCATATCATGAAATAACTGCCCATGGTATGTGCATGAGAAGATGGATAATTCTTTATGAAACGATCTGAAATCCCCTTATGGGAAAGCCCGGATTGCTTTGAGAACACGACGCATTGGAAATACAATATCAGAGATTAAGAATTTACATAGCAGCGGAAAGTAATGCATAAGTACAATGCGTAGCAGAAAATAACAGCTGATATAACTGAAAGGGATACACAGATACAAAGCTTTCCGAATATAGCTCCAGGTGTAAACCAGGATCCTGTGAAAGAAATATCTGCAAAAACCAAAACTACTAGCTATCCATGTGGAAAATGTGACGACCCAAACTTCCGAGGAACGGAAATAAGGATAATCGTAGGAGTACAACATAATTAAAACAATAACAGATCACAGAACATAAAAACCATTACAGCGGAAATGTAAATGTCATCACAGCATAACATCTCAGAAATCAGAATACGCAGTACAGGATACAACTTAGCAAAACAGATGTCTAAAACAGGGAAAGAAATAAAGTCTCAATCTCCCAAAGTACATCAATACTAAAATGTCTCAAATACTTAAGAAGCAAAATAAAAGATAGAATGATAAGGTTCTTCATCATCTTCATCAGCAAGCTCTAGTCCAGAAGATATCCTTACCTAAAGACCTGTCAATTGGCTGCCCGTGTGGAAAGAGGGCACCCGAGTTTGCAAAGGTGAAACAAACTACGAGTCAGTCATGGGACTGGTATGAGAATTCTAACTAGAATACTAATAGTAAAAAGGCAAATTCAAAGACCACGCCGCTAACGCGGAACGGGTTTAACCAATGAATTGCCGTGCATAATAGGTAACTAAACAGATATATAAGTGAAACGTAATATAACGAAATGCTTTATTTGAAAAGTGAAACCGTTATAAGACCCAAGTCCCATCACACAATGCAACGCAAACCGGAGGATAGGGTTTTCCCTTATAACAATCAAAAGATGATAAATACGTAAAAAGCGGTACTATTAATAGTGTGTATATGTTTTGATAAACAATTCAAAGTAAATATATTAATCCTAGACGGCATGGGTACCATGATATCATGTCGCCATACTAGTAATACAATCAAAGACGCGTGGGACGTATTGGAAAGTTGGATTCCATCTCGAGTCAAGGCTAGGAACAATCTCCTGACCGATTCGAGACACTCTAGCAAATGCCTTAGGATTCGGACGCTGGCGAACCCTTGGATCCTGCAGGGCCGGTCCACAAATACTTTAGTGGATTAGTTATGCCTGAACACACGCCTCCCGGTCCTATTGAACCTATAATACGGTCGTTGGTGACCGCAAAAATAAACCGAGGCCTCAAAAATTCCATCATCCACAAAAGTAAAATGTCAGCGCTGGTAGGTCCCTGACACCACTATAAGCTAGAAAGAGAACGTGTGCACTCCCTGCGTTCCTATGCTCCGTTTTAGACTCAACCGGGGTGTGAGGCTCGCGAAGTAACGTTATACACAAAGCTTTGCCAAATTAGGCTGTGCTTTGATCATTCCACAAGGCTCTGCTTTACAACAAAAGCCTTGATCGATAGCATCTTGACGTGCCACACTGACAACTCACGCCATGCGATTGATAAATGTTAATATATACTAGGGTGTTAAGTGAAGAATAAATTCTCCACCACCAACAAGTATACATTAATAAATATCAAATTAAATACACAACATGAAGTTCAATGTCGGACACACATCCATTTACAAGTTCGTTCTAGGACTGAACGAAACCGGAGTCACCGAGGTGCTCGCATATCCGGACAATCAACAAGTGCGTCCGGACAACTACCACTATTAACCCTTTATTGATAGCTAGTCAACGCCGGGCATCAGTAGCCATCCTTTCGACGTGAGGATCACCGGTCTTCAAACGCCGTCTTCGATATTTTGAATTGAACGCCGTAAAATTATTTGAAATGAGTTGAACTCGGGCTTTACAAATAATTTATCATATTGTTATTATTTAAATCATTTAATATTATCAATATTTATTTATACCGATTTATCGCTATTTTTATTGTTGCATATAAATTCTACTATATGTGATGTTATAAATTGTGATTCTAATACTGCACATAAATTCTAATATATGCAGTGTTTTAGCAATGTGTATTCTTTATAAATCGTGTTTTACTCGCATTATGAATGCGGACAAAGAAGTAAATTTTATTTCTAACATTTGATTCGCATTGTACATACGAATCAAAAGTGAATTTTTAACTCTAAAGTCTTGTTCGCATTGGTGGATGCGAACCAAAAAGCCAATTTCTTATTACAATGATTTGTTCGCATTTGTGGATGCGAACAAAAGTAAATTTTTAATTCTTAATCTTTTGTTTGCATTGTGGATGCGAACAAAAGGACAATCTCTTATTTTAAATCTTTTGTTTGCATTGTGGATGCGAACAAAAGGATAATTTTATATTTTTAATCTTTTGTTTGCATGGAGGATGCGAACAAATGGATGAACTTTTGTTTTAAATCTTTTGTTTGCATTAAGGATGCGAACAAAAGGATAATTTTTTTGTTTAAATCCTTTGTTTGCATTGAGGGTGCGAACAAAAGGATAAACTTTTATTTTTAATCTTTTGTTTGCATTGAGGATACGAACAAAAGGATGAACTTTTGTTTTAAATCTTTTGTTTGCATTGAGGATGCGAACAAAAGGATAATTTTTTTGTTTTAAATCTTTTGTTTGCATTGAGGATGCGAACAAAAGGATAAACTTTTATTTTTAATCTTTTGTTTGCATTGAGGATGCGAACAAAAGGATGAACTTTTGTTTTAAATCTTTTGTTTGCATTGAGGATGCGAACAAAAGGGTAATTTTTTTGTTTTAAATCTTTTGTTTGCATTGAGGATGCGAACAAAAGGATATTTTTTTTAATCTTTTGTTTGCATTGAGAATGCGAACAAAAGGATAATTTTATATCTTTAATCTTTTGTTTGCATGGAGGATGCGAACAAAAAGATAATTTTATATCTTTAATCTTTTGTTTGCATTGTGAACGCGAACAAAAGGATAATTTTATATCTTTAATCTTTTGTTTGCATTGTGAACGCGAACAAAAGGATAATTTTTTTTGTTTTAAATCCTTTGTTTGCATTGAGGATGCGAACAAAAGGATGAACTTTTGTTTTAAATCTTTTGTTTGCATTGAGGATGCGAACAAAAGGATAATTTTTTGTTTTAAATCTTTTGTTTGCATTGAGGATGCGAACAAAAGGATAAACTTTTATTTTTAATCTTTTGTTTGCATTGAGGATGCGAACAAAAGGATGAACTTTTGTTTTAAATCTTTTGTTTGCATTGAGGATGCGAACAAAAGGGTAATTTTATTGTTTTAAATCTTTTGTTTGCATTGAGGATGCGAACTAAAGGATAATTTTTTTTTAATCTTTTGTTTGCATTGAGAATGCGAACAAAAGGATAATTTTATATCTTTAATCTTTTGTTTGCATGGAGGATGCGAACAAAAGGATAATTTTATATCTTTAATCTTTTGTTTGCATTGTGAATGCGAACGAAAGGATAATTTTATATCTTTAATCTTTTGTTTGCATTGTGAATGCGAATGAAACAAAAGTAAATTTTTATTCTAAGTGTCACTTACATTGTAGAAATGTAAATAAGATAAAATGAGAGTTTAGTTCCAAATATCATTTACAGGGTAGAAATGTGAATGGAATAAAAAGTAAATTTTGTTCCAAAGGTTATTTACATTGTGGAAATATAAAAAAAATAAAAAGTAAATTTTTCCTTAAGCGTTATTTACATTATGGGGATGTAAATAAAAATAAAAAGTAAACTTTTCTTCAAGTGTTATCTACACTATGCAAATGTACATAAAATAAAAGTAAACTTTATCTTCAAGTGTTATGCATATTTTAAGAATGTACATAAAATAAAAAGGGAAAACTTTGTTTCAAGTGTTATGTACGTTTTAAGAATGTACATAAATAAAAAGGAAAACTTCGTTTCAAGTGTTATGTACATTTTAAGAATGTACATAAAAAAAATTCTTTTCCAAATGTTATTCACATTTTTAGAATGTAAATAAATACAAAAGTAAATTTTTGTCTTAAGTTTCATTTACCTTTTAATAATGTAAAATAAAAGAAAATAAATTTTGTCTCAAGTTTGATTTACATTTTAAGAACGTAAATCAATACAAAAGTGAATTTTTTTGATAATCTCTATTTTGGTATTTTGTTCGCATTTGTGAAAGCAAACAAATATAATCCTTTCTTTTATTTAAAGTAAACTTTTCTTTTCTTTTTTGTTCTTCTTTATTTATTTAATATTTTGTTCGCATTAAAAAATGTAAACAAAATATAATCTTTGGTGAATTTCTATTTTTGACCGTTTTTGTTCGCATCGAGGGATGCAACAAAATAAAATCCTTTGTTCTTTTTACTTTGAATTGGAAAGTAAATCAATCCAAATTCAAACGAGGTTTTAACATACAAATGGTGTCAACGTATTTGAATAGAAAAATAAATCAATTCAACGCTACACAATAGTGATAACAGCATAGGTGGTAACAATATAATTGAATTGAAAAGAAAATCAATCCAACTCTACTCAATGGTGATAACAATCATATTTGAATTGGAAAGTGAATCAATTCAACTCTGAACTATGATGATAACATATGGATGGTGACAACACATTTTCCTTATTTTAAATAGAAGATTTGTCAATTTAATTATGACAAAGTGTATAGCATAGGGATGTTGTCAATTACATAAATCTATACTATTCATTTCATACATAAAATCAAACATCACAAATACGTTCACACAAACACATCTGAGCCATAACTATATATATATATTATATCGCAATTAAATAATTTAATTTATTATTAAATTAAAATATAGAATCTCACAGTCGTTGCGAATAAGCTGAAAATTCCAACAGCTCAGAAATCCTCCGTTTCAGTTCTGATGCGTAGATCTCCTTCGTATGATCACAACACTTCTGAAATTTTCAGATTTCGAATCCGAACGAAGAAGTTATGACAAAAACAAATTGATAATTAAATTTGGATTAATTAATAACTAAGGTGATTAGGCCTTAACCTCTACTTCCTCCTTCAGTTACTTTGGTCGTGAACTTCCTTATTTGTTCAAATCATTGAACGCGGATTGCAGGAGATAGGATGAACGGTTTGGAGCGCCGTTGGTTGGAGGAGCACCGGCTTGGAAAGGGCTACGTGCGCCGAGCACGCCGGGAGGTGCGGCGGCCTGAGGTGGCAGCGGCGGCGTGCAAAAGGCGGCGGGTTTGAGGCCCGATTCCGCGAGCTACGGACCACGAGGCGGTGTGCTACTGGTCGGAGAAGAAAGAGGAGGTGGAGAGCTTTGAAACGGTGTATAGCTTGCGTTCTGATTCGAAGTGTGGTGGGAGAATTCGAAGAGAGAAGGTAGGGAAAGGTAGGCGGCTGCTTTGGGGTTGAGAACGATGAGGAACAGTAAACCGTATTTTATACGGTATATTTTAGGGTTATTTAATTAATTAAATTATTAATTAAGCCCAATTAAGCCCGTTTAGCAAAACTTCATATTTTTCAGCCCAACGACTGTCTAGCCTACCTAATTACCCCCATTCCGGATCCATCTGAATCTGTCCCGCAGGCCCAGGAGTTCGTCTCGGTCCCCGTTTCTCAGATTTAAAATATAATTCATTTATTTTTAAATTTGAACGTATACAGAAATTTACTAGGACCACATCTGAACTCAGAAAAATTATTTCTGGCTTTCTTTTGACGATACGGTCCTAACAAAATTAATTTCGTCTCATTCTGAGACTGTTTGAAAAATGGCTATTTCTAAGCCGATTAATTTTGACCGAAACTGTCAAAACACAGTTTCTTTTGCCACGCTCACATACTAGCTCGGAAAATTCTAAAAATTGAAACCTAGCAAAAATTCGACATTCCGGTTCCAACAAAAGTGGTTTCGTCGAAAACAGAGATCGTTTGAAAATTGGCTATTTTCACTGGCTTTTAAATTATTTAAAAATAGAATTTTCAAATTCTGCCACAATTTTCCGCCAAAATAATTAAAATAAAATTTTTAAATTGGTTCGGATTTTCCGGGTTGTTACATTCTCCCACACTTTAAAGCTTTTCGTCCCCGAAAAGAAATAAAAGTAGGAAACAAACGGAAAATGTAAATTATGGTAAACGTACCTTAGATCAGAATTAGTCAGAGATGTCCACTCTGCACTTGGGGTAAGCCTTCTTGATGCTCTCCTCTGTTTCCCAAGTACAGTCCCTAGGATCCCCGCTCCATTGAACTTTGACTAGGTGAATCTTCTTGTTTCTCAACTCTCGGGTCTCCTTGCCAATGGTCTTCATTGGGTCTTTCCGCACCGTTAGATTAGGAGTAATGTCCAAGATCTGTTGGTTCAACTCATCCTCAATCAAATCAGGATCATGCACATGCTTGCGGAGTTGAGACACATGAAATACATCATGCACCCCAAGCAACCAATCTGGCAACTGCACTCGATAAGCTAGAGTCCCAATTCTTTCGAGAATAGGAAATGGGCCGATGAATCTTGGTGCCAATTTTCCAGTTTTCCCAAATCGAATAACACCCCTTAGTGGAGAAATCTTCAAGTACACAAGATCCCCGACAGAGAATTCTACATTTCTTCTTCCCTTGTCGGCATAGCTCTTTTGTCGACTCTGAGCTGTCAATAGGCGCTTCTTAATCATGTCAACTTTATCAGACGCTTCCCGAATCATATTGGGGCCCAAGACTACTCGGTTTCCTTGCTCAACCCAGCTTGTAGGAGATCTGCATGGCCTGTCATAGAGAGCTTCGAATGGCGACATCCCTAGGCTTGCTTGATAGCTGTTGTTATAAGAGAATTCTACCAAGGGTAAGTGATCTTCCCAAGAGCCACCAAAATCAAGGATGCAAGCACGCAACAAGTCTTCTAAAATGCGATTCACCCTCTCAGTCTGGCCATCTGTCTGAGGGTGATAGGCTGTGCTCAAACTCAACTTAGTTCCTAGCTCAGTTTGGAAAGCTTCCCAAAACTTGCTAGTAAATATCGGGTCGCGATCACTGACAATTCCTCTAGGCACTCAATGCAGCCTGACTATTTCTTTAACATAAAGCCGTGCTAGACTCTGAGCGGTTCTGTTGGACTTGACGGGGATAAAGTGGGCAGTCTTTGTGAGGCGGTCAACAATTACCCATATGCTGTCATTTCCCCTTTTAGAACGGGGCAAGCCATCGATAAAGTCCATAGAAATTTCATCCCATTTCCAGCTTGGGACATTTAGCGGTTGCAACAATCCTGCTAGCTTTTGCTGATCACTCTTGACTAGTTGGCAGGTGGGGCATCTAGCAACGTAGATAGAAATGTCTCTCTTCATGGATCGCCACCAAAAAGTACGCTTAAGATCGTGATACATCTTGCTTACTCCCGGATGGATGCTGAACTTGGATTTATGACACTCGTCCATGACTTCCCTTCTGAGATCAGGAATGCTGGGTACACAGATTCGGCCTCGGAGCCTCAGAACTCCTTGGTCGTCTAACTGAAAGCTCGTGGGTTCGCCTTCTCTAACCTTTTTGCTAAATTTCTGAATAAATTTGTCATTCTTCTGAAGGTCAGAGATCTTATCGATCAAGGAAGGAGTGATAATAATGTTGGCAAGGATAAGATTGACGTTGGCTGTACTCTTCCTGCTGAGAGCATCCGCCACTACATTAGCTTTCCCTGGGGTATATAAAATGTCCAGGTCATAGGGTGCAAGGAATTCAACCCAACGCTGCTGCCTCGCGTTTAAATCTCTTTGGTTGAATAAATGCTTTAATGACTAGTGATCAGTGTACATCTCAAATTTCTCGCCCAAGAGATAGTGCCTCCATATTTTAAGAGCAAATACGATGGCCATTAGCTCAAGATCGTGGGTGGCATAATTCTTCTCATGCGGTTTTAATTGGCGACTGGCATAAGTGACCACTTTGTCTCTTTGCATAAGCACCGCACCAATACCTTAAATACATAAAAGATAACATGTTAAAACGAGATTCGACATTAAAGAAAATGTTATCTCTTACATGTTTATTTAAATAAAAAGAATGACCTTCTTTTGAAGCGTCAGTCCAGACTTTCAAATCCTGATTGCCATCTATGATGGTCAACACAGGTGCAGTGATCAATCTTTGTTTCAGCTCTTGGAAGGCTGTCTCACATTCTGGTGTCCAAACGAACTTCGTGTGCTTCTTAGTTAGCTTCGTCAGTGGACAAGATAATCTCGAGAAATTCTCAACGAACTTTCGATAATAGCCAGCAAGTCCTAAGAAGCTTCTGACCTCAGTGGGAGTCCGTGGCTGCTTCCAATCTTGGATGGCTGAGATCTTCCCTGGATCTACTGCAATGCCTTCCTTTGAAACGACATGGCCGAGGAATTTCACCTCTTCTTGCCAGAATATGCATTTGGAGAATTTTGCCTTCAGCACATTTCTTCGCAAAATCTCCAAGACTTCTTTTAGATGTTTTTCATGCTCAGCAATGGTTTTGGAAAAGATAAGAATATCATCAATGAACACCAACACGAATTTTTTTAAAACATTTCGGAAGACTCTATTCATCAGGTCTACAAAATATGTTGGAGCATTACAAAGACCGAAAGGCATTACTAGCCATTCATAAAAGATATCCGGTCCTCTGAAAGCAGTCATGGGAACACACTCTTCTGCAATGCGCAGTTGGTGAAAACCTGTAGCTAGGTCCATCCTCGAGAATATTCGTGCTCCATGAAGGCGGTCTAAAAGATCATCGATGCGGGGTAGTGGGTATTTATTCTTTAGAGTTTTCTTGTTTAGGTCGCGGTAGTCAACACACAACCGGAGAGTGCCATCTGATTTTGGGACAAACACCACGGCTGCGCCCCATTCTGAAAAGCTGGGCCTTATGAGACCCTTCCACAGAAGCTGTTTGGTTTGATTGCTCAACTCCTCTCTTTCCTTTGGCGACATCCTTCGAATAGGGTGCACAACCGGTTTTGCATTAGGATTTAAGTGAATTTTGAAATCAATCTCTCTGCGTGGAGGCAAGCCGTCAACTTCTTTGAATACGTCTGCATAGTCTCTTACGATCGGAATATCTTCAATAGAAGCAGAGGTGACTTCTAAAGAAGACCAGAATTCTTTCCTATCTGTGGCTGAGCCATGGCATGGAATAGTGATAATATCCCCAAATTTGGTTTTGATTTTGACTACTCTTTCAGCATAAAGTAATACAGCCTCAAATTTTGTTAGCCAGTCCATTCCGAGTATGATATCATAACCGGAGAAATTCATGATGATCAATTTGAAAGGAAATAGGAAGTAGGAATAAGAAATGGGTACTTTACAATATTGGTCAAGAATAAGTGAACCCCCTATTGGACTATGTGCTCTAATCAGTTCTTTCAGTTTTCGTGGTTTTAATTTAAGCTTCTTAATAGTGTCAACAGATATGAAACTCCTTGCGGCACAAGTATCAAATAAAACTGTAATAGGGATGTTTTTAATGCTAAGGGTACCTCCTAAAACATCAGGCGTACCTGCACCTCCAGTAGAAGCCGGTGCAGCTGGACCATCATAGACGTGAGCCACCTGAGATTTCTTGAGCAGAGGGCAATCCTTGATGAGATGTCCAGGCTTGTGGCAGTTGAAACATTCTCTTGGGCCACGGGGATTCTGTGCACTATTCTGAGTGGGTCCAGACTCATTTCTTCTAGGTCTCTTTGGGGTACGACACTCGTAGTCAAAATGGCCTATCCTCTGACAATTGAAGCACTTGACTTTAGACTTGTCCTTCTTCCTCTTCTCTTGGGGTTTGGCTGTAGAAGAGCTACCTCCCTCTGGCTTCTTGTCCGCCTCTTTCTTTTTGTTGTTAGCTTGATTCTTTTCTCGGTCCTGAGAGTTTTTCTGATCAATTTCTTCGTACCTGCATGCCATCTCTATCACCTTGGCAAATGGGCGCTCGATGTGTGCAGCCACCCTGTTGTGGTATTTTCTTGCAAGCCCCTTAATGAATCTCTTATTCTTTGGAATCTCGCCTTGGACTAGCTCAGGGGCGTATCTAGAAAGATCTTCAAACTTCTTCACGTACTCAGCAATAGACAAGCTCCCCTGTTGAAGGTTAGCGAACTCATCGTGAAGGCGCTCGACTTCATGAGGTGGAGTGTACTTCTCATTGAACAGTTCCTTAAATTTCTCCCATGTGACTTCAGCGACATTATTTCCAATCATGATCGTCTCCCACCAAGTTTGGGCTTGGCCCTGTAAGAACCATACTGCCATGTATCTCTTCCTGTGGTCTTCAAGCTCCAATCCATCCAAAATCTTTTCCATATTCTTCAGCCATTCTTGTGACTCTGTCACGGTCCCATGCTCTGTGAAATGTACACATCCAAGATTCTTTATTTTCTTTGCCACTTTGTCAAGATCAAAAGCACGGGGAGGTGGTGGTGGTAGCACCTCAGCATCAAAGTCGGGTTGGTCCTCAACAACTGGGGCTGGACCTCTTCCCCCGCCTCTACCTGCAGCTCCTCCACGACCTCTAGCTCGAGCCCTGGCTGCTCTGGCTCTCGTACTCATTTTTCAATTAGTCTGTACCATCAGGGAAAGAGTCAGACCAAGAGAAATGGTAATTTCAAAAGAAAGGTGAAAAGTATGGACATATGAATGATGAAAATGAAGTAATGACTGATAAATATGTGCTATTCTGCTATGCTCATCCTAGGACATAAATCCCATCTCTAATGAGCTATTCGCCTTAGTACTCTACTGATTCTATTAAGACGAATTGTTCTAAAAATGTTACACTCCAAAGCTAAGGTTAACCAAAGCTCTGATACCAAATGTGACGACCCAAACTTCCGAGGAACGGAAATAAGGATAATCGTAGGAGTACAACATAATTAAAACAATAACAGATCACAGAACATAAAAACCATTACAGCGGAAATGTAAATGTCATCACAGCATAACATCTCAGAAATCAGAATACGCAGTACAGGATACAACTTAGCAAAACAGATGTCTAAAACAGGGAAAGAAATAAAGTCTCAATCTCCCAAAGTACATCAATACTAAAATGTCTCAAATACTTAAGAAGCAAAATAAAAGATAGAATGATAAGGTTCTTCATCATCTTCATCAGCAAGCTCTAGTCCAGAAGATATCCTTACCTAAAGACCTGTCAATTGGCTGCCCGTGTGGAAAGAGGGCACCAGAGTTTGCAAAGGTGAAATAAACTACGAGTCAGTCATGGGACTGGTATGAGAATTCTAACTAGAATACTAATAGTAAAAAGGCAAATTCAATGACCACGCCGCTAACGCGGAACGGGTTTAACCAATGAATTGCCGTGCATAATAGGTAACTAAACAGATATATAAGTGAAACGTAATATAACGAAATGCTTTATTTGAAAAGTGAAACCGTTATAAGACCCAAGTCCCATCACACAATGCAACGCAAACCGGAGGATAGGGTTTTCCCTTATAACAGTCAAAAGATGATAAATACGTAAAAAGCGGTACTATTAATAGTGTGTATATGTTTTGATAAACAATTCAAAGTAAATATATTAATCCTAGACGGCATGGGTACCATGATATCATGTCGCCATACTAGTAATACAATCAAAGACGCGTGGGACGTATTGGAAAGTTGGATTCCATCTCGAGTCAAGGCTAGGAACAATCTCCTGACCGATTCGAGACACTCTAGCAAATGCCTTAGGATTCGGACGCTGGCGAACCCTTGGATCCTGCAGGGCCGGTCCACAAATACTTTAGTGGATTAGTTATGCCTGAACACACGCCTCCCGGTCCTATTGAACCTATAATACGGTCGTTGGTGACCGCAAAAATAAACTGAGGCCTCGAAAATTCCATCATCCACAAAAGTAAAATGTCAGCGCTGGTAGGTCCCTGACACCACTATAAGCTAGAAAGAGAACGTGTGCACTTCCTGCGTTCCTATGCTCCGTTTTAGACTCAACCGGGGTGTGAGGCTCGCGAAGTAACGTTATACACAAAGCTATGCCAAATTAGGCTGTGCTTTGATCATTCCACAAGGCTCTGCTTTACAACAAAAGCCTTGATCGATAGCATCTTGACGTGCCACACTGACAACTCACGCCATGCGATTGATAAATGTTAATATATACTAGGGTGTTAAGTGAAGAATAAATTCTCCACCACCAACAAGTATACATTAATAAATATCAACTTAAATACACAACATGAAGTTCAAAGTCGGACACACATCCATTTACAAGTTCGTTCTGGGACTGAACGAAACCGGAGTCACCGAGGTGCTCGCATATCCGGACAATCAACAAGTGCGTCCGGACAACTACCACTATTAACCCTTTATTGATAGCTAGTCAACGCCGGGCATCAGTAGCCATCCTTTCGACGTGAGGATCACCGGTCTTCAAACGCCGTCTTCGATATTTTGAATTGAACGCCGTAAAATTATTTGAAATGAGTTGAACTCGGGCTTATCAAATAATTTATCATATTGTTATTATTTAAATCATTTAATATTATCAATATTTATTTATACCGATTTATCACTATTTTTATTGTTGCATATAAATTCTACTATATGTGATGTTATAAATTGTGATTCTAATACTGCACATAAATTCTAATATATGCAGTGTTTTAGCAATGTGTATTCTTTATAAATCGTGTTTTACTCGCATTATGAATGCGGACAAAGAAGTAAATTTTATTTCTAACATTTGATTCGCATTGTACATACGAATCAAAAGTGAATTTTTAACTCTAAAGTCTTGTTCGCATTGGTGGATGCGAACCAAAAAGCCAATTTCTTATTACAATGATTTGTTCGCATTTGTGGATGCGAACAAAAGTAAATTTTTAATTCTTAATCTTTTGTTTGCATTGTGGATGCGAACAAAAGGACAATCTCTTATTTTAAATCTTTTGTTTGCATTGTGGATGAGAACAAAAGGATAATTTTATATTTTTAATCTTTTGTTTGCATGGAGGATGCGAACAAAAGGATGAACTTTTGTTTTAAATCTTTTGTTTGCATTAAGGATGCGAACAAAAGGATAATTTTTTTGTTTTAAATCCTTTGTTTGCATTGAGGAGCGAACAAAAGGATAAACTTTTATTTTTAATCTTTTGTTTGCATTGAGGATACGAACAAAAGGATGAACTTTTGTTTTAAATCTTTTGTTTGCATTGAGGATGCGAACAAAAGGATAAATTTTTATTTTTAATCTTTTGTTTGCATTGAGGATGCGAACAAAAGGATGAACTTTTGTTTTAAATATTTTGTTTGCATTGAGGATGCGAACAAAAGGGTAATTTTTTGTTTTAAATCTTTTGTTTGCATTGAGGATGCAAACAAAAGGATTTTTTTTTTAATCTTTTGTTTGCATTGAGAATGCGAACAAAAGGATAATTTTATATCTTTAATCTTTTGTTTGCATGGAGGATGCGAACAAAAGGATAATTTTATATCTTTAATCTTTTGTTTGCATTGTGAACGCGAACAAAAGGATAATTTTATATCTTTAATCTTTTGTTTGCATTGTGAACGCGAACAAAAGGATAATTTTTTTTGTTTTAAATCCTTTGTTTGCATTGAGGATGCGAACAAAAGGATGAACTTTTGTTTTAAATCTTTTGTTTGCATTGAGGATGCGAACAAAAGGATAATTTTTTGTTTTAAATCTTTTGTTTGCGTTGAGGATGCGAACAAAAGGATAAACTTTTATTTTTAATCTTTTGTTTGCATTGAGGATGCGAACAAAAGGATGAACTTTTGTTTTAAATCTTTTGTTTGCATTGAGGATGCGAACAAAAGGGTAATTTTTTTGTTTTAAATCTTTTGTTTGCATTGAGGTTGCGAACAAAAGGATAATTTTTTTTTTAATCTTTTGTTTGCATTGAGAATGCGAACAAAAGGATAATTTTATATCTTTAATCTTTTGTTTGCATGGAGGATGCGAACAAAAGGATAATTTTATATCTTTAATCTTTTGTTTGCATTGTGAACGCGAACAAAAGGATAATTTTATATCTTTAATCTTTTGTTTGCATTTTGAATGCGAATGAAACAAAAGTAAATTTTTATTCTAAGTGTCACTTACATTGTAGAAATGTAAATAAGATAAAATGAGAGTTTAGTTCCAAATATCATTTACAGGGTAGAAATGTGAATGGAATAAAAAGTAAATTTTGTTCCAAAGGTTATTTACATTGTGGAAATATAAATAAAATAAAAAGTAAATTTTTCCTTAAGCGTTATTTACATTATGGGGATGTAAATAAAAATAAAAAGTAAACTTTTCTTCAAGTGTTATCTACACTATGCAAATGTACATAAAATAAAAGTAAACTTTATCTTCAAGTGTTATGCATATTTTAAGAATGTACATAAAATAAAAAGGGAAAACTTTGTTTCAAGTGTTATGTACATTTTAAGAATGTACATAAATAAAAAGGAAAACTTCGTTTCAAGTGTTATGTAAATTTTAAGAATGTACATAAAAAAAAAATTCTTTTCCAAATGTTATTCACATTTTTAGAATGTAAATAAATACAAAAGTAAATTTTTGTCTTAAGTTTCATTTACCTTTTAATAATGTAAAATAAAAGAAAATAAATTTTGTCTCAAGTTTGATTTACATTTTAAGAACGTAAATCAATACAAAAGTGAATTTTTTTGATAATCTCTATTTTGGTATTTTGTTCGCATTTGTGAATGCAAACAAATATAATCCTTTCTTTTATTTAAAGTAAACTTTTTTTTTTCTTTTTTTTTTGTTCTTTATTTATTTAATATTTTGTTTGCATTAAAAAATGTAAACAAAATATAATCTTTGGTGAATTTCTATTTTTGACCGTTTTTGTTCGCATCGAGGGATGCAACAAAATAAAATCCTTTGTTCTTTTTACTTTGAATTGGAAAGTAAATCAATCCAAATCCAAACGAGGTTTAAACATACAAATGGTCTCATCGTATTTGAATAGAAAAATAAATCAATTCAACGCTACACAATAGTGATAACAACATAGGTGGTAACAATATAATTGAATTGAAAAGAAAATCAATCCAACTCTACTCAATGGTGATAACAATCATATTTGAGTTGGAAAGTGAATCAATTCAACTCTGAACTATGATGATAACATATGGATGGTGACAACACATTTTCCTTATTTTAAATAGAAGATTTGTCAATTTAATTATGACAAAGTGTATAGCATAGGGATGTTGTCAATTACATAAATCTATACTATTCATTTCATACATAAAATCAAACATCACAAATACGTTCACACAAACACATCTGAGCCATAACTATATATATATATATTATATCGCAATTAAATAATTTAATTTATTATTAAATTAAAATATAGAATCTCACAGTCGTTGCGAATAAGATGAAAATTCCAACAGCTCAGAAATCCTCCGTTTCAGTTCTGATGCGTAGATCTCCTTCGTATGATCACAACACTTCTGAAATTTTCAGATTTCGAATCCGAACGAAGAAGTTATGACAAAAACAAATTGATAATTAAATTTGGATTAATTAATAACTAAGGTGATTAGGCCTTAACCTCTTCTTCCTCCTACAGTTACTTTGGCCGTGAACTTCCTTATTTGTTCAAATCTTTGAACGCGGATTGCAGGAGATAGGATGAACGGTTTGGAGCGCCGTTGGTTGGAGTAGGACCGGCTTGGAAGGGGCTACGTGCGCCGAGCACGCCGGGAGGTGCGGCGGCCTGAGGTGGCAGCGGCGGTGTGCAAAAGGCGGTGGGTTTGAGGCCCGATTCCGCGAGCTACGGACCACGAGGCGGTGTGCTACTGGTCGGAGAAGAAAGAGGAGGTGGAGAGCTTCGAAACGGTGTATAGCTTGCGTTCTGATTCGAAGTGTGGTGGGAGAATTCGAAGAGAGAAGGTAGGGAAAGGTAGGCGGCTGCTTTGGGGTTAAGAAAGATGAGGAACAGTAAACCGTATTTTATACGGTATATTTTAGGGTTATTTAATTAATTAAATTATTAATTAAGCCCAATTAAGCCCGTTTAGCAAAACTTCATATTTTTCAGCCCAACGACTGTCTAGCCTACCTAATTACCCCCATTCCGGATCCATCTGAATCTGTCCCGCAGGCCCAGGAGTTCGTCTCGGTCCTTCTCAGATTTAAAATATAATTCATTTATTTTTAAATTTGAACGTATACAGAAATTTACCGGGACCACATCTGAACTCAGAAAAATTATTTCTGGCTTTCTTTTGACGATACGGTCCTAACAAAATTGATTTCGTCTCATTCTGAGACTGTTTGAAAAATGGCTATTTCTAAGCCGATTAATTTTGACCGAAACTGTCAAAACACAGTTTCTTTTGCCACGCTCACATACTAGCTCGGAAAATTCTAAAAATTGAAACCTAGCAAAAATTCGACATTCTGGTTCCAACAAAAGTGGTTTCGTCGAAAACAGAGATCGTTTGAAAATTGGCTATTTTCACTGGCTTTTAAATTATTTAAAAATAGAATTTTCAAATTCTGCCACAATTTTCCGCCAAAATAATTAAAATAAAGTTTTTAAATTGGTTCGGATTTTCCGGGTTGTTACATAAAATATGGGTAGCCAGAGTTTAGGTTAAAACAATAAACTCTAAGTCAGTCATGGGACATGTGTGAGAACTAAAACAGTTATTAGTTTTTATTTTATAGTTAGGCAAATCACGGGACTACGCCGTATAACACGGAACGGTATTATCCCCCATGAATACCAGTGCATAAAAATAAACAGCTCAATGCTAAAGAAAACAAATGAAGCTATTATAGACTCAGGTCCCATCACACAATGAACGTAGTCGAGGATAGAGTTTTCCCTTATAATAGCCAAATATGCTTGATACACAAAATTTCATCTTTTATTATTACTATAAGTGAACTAATCAACTTCAAATATAAATGTATCAATCATAGGTGGCGTAGGTACCATTATATTATGTCTCCATATATATATTTACAACTAAAATTGTGAAATCACATATTGGAAATTGGGTTTCCATCTATGAACCAAGGCAAGGGATCATCCTCACCGATTTCGAGACACACTAGCAAGTGCCTCAGGACTCGGACGCTGCCGAGCCCTTGGAATTCGCAGGGCCAATCATCTGTCGAAGATTAATTATACCATAAACTATATGTTAGCCGGTTCTATTGAACCTCCAAAATGGGTCAGTATGCTGACCACTCTAGAGCCACTAGGGACACAAATCATATCCGAGCCTTTCAATCGGCCCGAATTATGAGGTACCTCGCTTTCCATCAAATAATATGCAATATCCACGTGTGTAAACAGTCTGGGCTCCATACCATGACGTTACTCGTAGCTAGAACTAACATATGTCCATTTCCCTGCAGTTACTATCCCATTTTTGGTTCATACCAGGTGTGTGAAGCTCGCGAATTAACGCTACATAAAGCTATGCTAATTAAAGTTGTGCTTTGATCATCAACCACAAGACTCTACTTTTCAACAAAAGCCTTGATCATTTGCATCTATGAATGCCACACTGTCATTCCATACCGTACCACCGATTTCCACCAATATATAACATTTAAGCTCGTACGTCTCAGAGAAGGGTGTTAAGCGAGAGAATAAATTCTTCGCCACCAAACAATATATATTTAGCAGATATCAATGAATACAGTATAAAGGAATACAATGTCAGACACACTATCCATTTGTAAGTCTGTTCTGGGTCTGAATGAAACCGAAGGCACCTTATTCCTCGTTCCATATGTCCAATACAGGAGAGAGGCCATCGCATATCCAGTCGATCTCCAAGTACTTCTCAATGAATACCACTTATTACCTTGTCTTGGGTGCACATCCCAATCAAGATATCAGTAATCATCCAAACGATGTGAAGATCTCTGGTCTTCAACCACCGTCTTCATATCATCGACATTAAGTCACTGTATCAGTTATTTAGAATGGGATAACCCGGTCTTTCTGAATAATTCGTGTATCTTATAATCAAGTGCTATAAAAACACATCATACACCTCATTCCAAATCAGAATATTCTTTTATTCAAATATTCACATCTTTAGGGAAAGGTTCCTATTAATTTTATCAAAGATAAATTCTTTTAAAATTATACTTTTATCTTCCTTTGGATATCAATTTCAAAAGAATTTCATTTTATCTTCATCAATTCTAAACCAAAATTAAGGTTTCTAAAACTAGTCGGGATTGTCGAGCCTTACCGAAATAATTATTTATTTTATCTTTCTATTCCCAACCGATTCATCCCATGGAGCAAAACTGGTAGTACTCCATATCTAACACCCACTGTGTTATCGATAAATTTAATTACCATTTCACGTTCAAATCTAATTAAAGATTTAACTATCGCATGGAGTAACACTGGTGGTACTTCATTCTCGATCATTTCATGAATTCGATAAATTTAATTACCTTATTCTCATTCCAATCTAAATAAAGATTCATTAAAACTCCAATTCAATTTTAATCTGAAAAATTATTACTTAATCATTATTCAAATTTAAGAAATTATTCTTATCTTTAATTGGGTTAAAGAACTAATGTCATTTAAAACACAGTTCACAATAAACCCAAATCAACTTCCATCAACTATGGAATCTTAATGGAAAACAGATCAATATATATAATCGATATAAATTTCTGTATCCAGTCAAGACTATAAATGGAATAACAACAAGGCCTTTTAAATTCCATATATAGTAATGGTCTTCCTTCATAGAAGTTCGTCTCTATTATTACCGAATCGAATTCCATCCAATTCCAATTTAATATATTTAATTGGAAAACTTTACTTTGGAAAATTTCCATTAGATCTTAATAAAAAGAACTATAAATTTCAAATCATCTCTTCACTGTTAATTGTGTTAAAGAACAACTTTATCACGATAAACCCAAAAATCCAATTTCAATTCAACTCCAATTAAATATTAAATAATTGGTAAATTTCTCCAAATCTTATTTAAAAGATTTATTCTTTTCTCAACTGGGTTTAAGAACAGTGTTAATGAAAACACCATTCACGACAAACCCAAAATCCAATTTGATATTAAATACAAGGCTCTAAATAGAAATTATATCGGCTTATATTCAATATCAAGTTTTGAAACCAACAAATATCGTATTGAGAATAATGATATATATATATATATCTTCCAAATTCCTCCACAATATCCGTATAGTTACGAAATCAATATGAAATATTCAGAAGATTATTTCTATTCAAAATCCATTGCAATTTATGAATTGAAAAACTCTAGTTATTTTAAAACTCATTTTTTTCCCAATCCAAATTATTTATTTAAAAATCATTTGGATTATTATTCTAGTTAATAACTAGTTCATTTCGATAAAAATATATTTTTATCTTTCCAGATATGGAATTTTTCATCCAAAATCTTTCCAAATCATTTATTGTAACGTCCCGTATTTTTGGCAGTCAAATATTTTATTTAATTTAGTATTTTAAATATTATGTTTGGAATATTAATGAATTTTAATATTTAATTCGTTTATTTAAAACGATGTTTAAACATTATAATTTATATAATTATAAAACAAGCTCAAAATGGCGCGGCTGTTCGTAATATTGAATTTTGAACTTCAACTAGATATACAGGATTCGATATAAATTGGATTTCTGTGAAACGAGAAACATTGGAACAGTGTTGATTATAATTTTCATATGAAAGAGAAAAATCTAGATTTCGTATTGTAAAGTGTAAGTTATGGCCAAATCAAATTTTGAAATAATCGATGTGGAAATCGTTATTAAAATATAGACCTTTAAAATAGCCGTTTTGCAAACGGACTCAGATTTCGACGAAATCAGTTTTATTAGAACCGTAACATTAAATTATTGTACGGTGTTGAATGGCAGGGCAAACCGATGTCATATGTGGCCACGGTAGCCGTAAACGCCCGTTCATTTTCTATAGTGCGTATTTAAATTAATTTAATTTAATAAAGAGATATTCGAGTATAACTTGAGCAGACGATCGAATTAAGCCACGAAACCAGTTCCATTGAGTTCGTATCGTCGATTAGAGTCAGGATAGGTATATAATTTGTTATTTTTGAAGATCGGGTAATTTAGTGTCCAAAATGGCATTGTGGTACGCGTAAAAATAGCCTACCGGGAAAACAGTCTCAGAATGCGACGAAACTGGTGCCGTTGGGTTCGTATCAAAGAATTATTTTAGGATTTCAAGTTGATTTGATTTATCTAGTGATCGTGGAAAAATTAAATGCATGTTTATTTCTGGTTTTATAAAAGAATTTTTTTCAAACGAAGTAGGAATTCGACGAAACTTGTCCCATTGGGTCCGGAATACTTTTTTACACTAAGAATAGCTTTTTTATCAGTAAACAGGGATCATATGTGGTACTTTTTACGCGTTACTTTACCGCGAAGTTTCGATATAATTAAATATTAATATATCAATCCCACACTCTACTCTCTCTCTCTCTCTCTCTCTCTCTCTATATATATATATATATATATATATATATATATGATTCATCGATTCGGGTCAAACCCTAAAGCTGTTGTCAACATAACATTTCCGCCGCCACTTATATTTTAATGGCCAGAATCTTCCATTGCTTTTCATCTCCGATCTCCCAATCCCCTCCTCGTTATCAGAACTTCCCAACCAGAAACGTCTCAGCTAGCTGAGAACTCCAAATCGAATGGTGATGATTAGTTTTTGTACCATGTACTGACCGGAATCCACTTCCAAACAGCGGGCGTTCGAACTCATTTTGGGGGCAAGAGGGGACGTCGAGATGAAGGAGTTTCCGGGCGTTGGACCATCACATGGAGGCGCGAGTTTTTGGGGCCTCGGATCAGTGGTCGGGCGGACGGTAGGGTTGCGTTGGCTAGCCAATGGAGTGAGCAGCGTAGGGGATTGATGTCTGGGATGGAACGACGTGCAGAAGGGAAGAACATGAGGGATTGTTTCGGTCAAATTTGTAAAACAGAGTAAACAGTTAAATGGTGGTAATTAGATTTCTTAATTTTATATTAAATGATAAATGAATTTCAATAATTTAATCATCATAGGTATGGCTGAGACTTGAAGCAACAGCGCGTAACGAAGATAAGAGGAGGATGGACTATTTGGAAAAATAACGGTAAGGGTCGGCCAACTCTTTTGTAATGTAATTAAACAAAAACCGATATTAGTTTAACCCAGTAATATGTAAGGATAAACGTTTATATAAAATCATAGTAACTTAGTTAATGTGATGCAGGCAATACAAGAACATAGGAAGACCGTGGAAAAGGAATGGAAAAGGGAACAGGCGCCCATCTTTATTTAACGTAATTAATGGTTTTTGAGTAACTTAATTATGAAATTTGTTAATAGTAAAACCCACATTAACTTAGGACCCTTTTCATTGTTGCAGGAGTTGCTTGAATAGTACAGAACAATGGAAGTTGCACCGCAACCATATAACAAAGGAAAATTTAATCGGCCATAACCTTCTGATCAAATGTGAATTAATAAAGTAATTAAATTAATAAATTATGATTAAGAAGTTGGTTAATTAATTAAATTGTTCACATATAAATTATGAATAACTTTTAAATTGTTG
The DNA here is from genome assembly GCA_030737875.1 of Allium sativum. Lineage (NCBI taxonomy): Eukaryota > Viridiplantae > Streptophyta > Magnoliopsida > Asparagales > Amaryllidaceae > Allium > Allium sativum. The sequence continues at coordinate 309,204,445 of CM060919.1, forward strand.
ATCAGAATGAAACGAAACAAGAAACATTGGACTCGTCTCAATGAGCACTACATTATGGAGCAGAACTGGGCATAATTGGAATAAACTGGATTTTTCAGTTAAATTGAACGTCTGTTTAATTTAACTGAATTGAGCCGTTTAATGAGCAATCACACCAAGGTGAGTTAAACTCACTCAGTTTTACCCATTTATATTTTATATAAATTGGATTTTTATTTTGTGCACTCTGCTTGCCAATGGTTGACTGTTTGCTAGTTATAATTTATTTGCTGATTTAACTGATGAAATTAAACCGTCGTTTAATTTCAGTGAAATACCAAATCGTTATTCTAACGATTGGTTCCAATAAAGGTAACTTACCTTGTTGGTCACGTTTATAAAATAAACCTGTTTAATTGGTTGAATTGTTTGAATTGCTTGTGGTTGGATTAAGTGCTCGTTATTATCAGTTAAATGATTGAATGGTCTGATTTGAGATAACCATTTGTATACATAGAAGAACAGGTTGGAGGGATCCAACCGGATTCCTCAAATATATTATTTATTTTTCATATTATCATATATGAACTGTCATGATTGGATAATTGAGTTTGGTAATGACCATTGAATGAAAAGTCAACCTGTGTGGTGTTTTAACCAATGAGCTATATTGGTTGAGTAATCGACAGTAAATGGCCTTAAAGAAATGATATCGATTTACTGTCAGGTAAATTGATATAACTGAAGTTATAAAATTTATTTTATAACTAAAGATAGGTTTTGAAATATATATATATATATTTTGAATAAAAGTTTATAAAGAGAATAAATATATATTATTTAAGTTAATAATTGATTTTATAAAGACAAATGCTGATGGTAATCAGATTTAGAAATATGTGAATATAAATTAACCTAACGGTTAAATTTGGAAAATGGTTTTGTTAAGGAACAATTTAATGGAATTATCGTAATTAATTATGTTATATTATAAATTAATTAAAAAGGAGAAATGAATTGAATCGGTTAATGAGATAACCAGATTTAAGTTGACTAAGTTAACAGTTTTAACCGGGATTGACCATTAAATTAGTTTGTATTGAATTAATCCAATAGAAGAGTTTAATGAATATTGTTTAGATTTTAATAAAGATTCTAAAAAAGGATTTATTATTTATTTTAGTTAATAAAGGAATTAACTACTAATGTAGTTAATGATTGAATAAATTATTATTTTTAATAATAATTTAGAAAATTACTTTTTCATGGGAATTCATTTAAAAGTAATCTAAGTGAAAAGAAATCCAATTGATCGGTGAAAGAGTTTATCAATAGGTTTTGTTTAAACATGAGTTTTATAACAAAGTTATAAAAAGGGATTTTTAAGCAGATATTATAGCTTAAATAAATGTCACTAAATTATTTGAATTAAGTAAAAGGAAATTAAGAAAAAAGGTTTTATAATAAACAAGAGTTATATGAAAGAGGTTTGAGGCGTTATATCGTTAATTCTAAATTGTCGTTATTTAAGAATGTGATTAAATAAAAGTGGGAGATTAGAATGAAATATCGGGTTTTGGGATTTCAACTTATATTTATCTTCAGATATGAACGTTGTTGGCTAAGGTCTGAGAGGTAATTAAAAATACCCCAACTTGGACGACATCAGGATTAACTGAGGATGATATTAGTTGAAATGGGAAAGGAATTTAGTAATGATTTATTATTTCCATTAAAGAAAAATAAGGCGTTGTTAGTGAAGATTTAGAAAAATATAAAATGATGATTCCAAAGAGTAAAAGAAATATGAGGGGATTGCGTGTAATTATAGCCATGTTTAGAGCGAGAAAGGAAACGTAAAGTTTTGATTTATTTTATCAAAATAAGCGTTGTTTATTGTTTTCAAGTAATAAATGATATTTCGTAACATCGGTTTACGAGTAATAAGTTAAAGTGATTTTCCAATATTATATAACATAAAAATGTGGCTAATGTGTTGTAAGTGGATAGAAACAACTATATATGATATAGGACTTTCCTAAGGATTAAAAAGAATTTGTGTAAAGAAAATCTTACGTTAAGTAAGGAACGAAAAGTTATATTTGTAATAGTGAGATATGTAAGGTTTTAAATTTACATTTGTTTTAATCAAAAGGCCAAGTGGTGCTGAATACTGAACCAGTAAACTCATTGGATTGTTATGATTAAAACACTGATTCTTTTGATAGTTAAATCACCGACTGTCAAATCTGTCCAATACGATTGTTGGTACGGAAAGATCGGGATCAAATTTATATTCGAAAACCATTCCAACAAACAAATACGTGAAGATATCAAAAGATGGTCGAGATGGAGCATTGAAGACCATGGATCTTCACTAAACGGAAGAACTACTAATAATCTCTGGTTAGCTCCCAGAGATAAACTGTGGTTCTGTCGTGGTTGGAATCTACGGGTTGCAAGGACTTATCGCTACTGATCTGTAGGGTGATTCCTTGGATGAAGTAGGAGAGTACCTTCGGTTCATCCTGTCCCTGGATGACTTGTATGGACGGATGTCTGACAAAGTATTTCCAAAGGAATTACGTATGTTGATTTTTTCAAACGTACCGTAGTTGGTGGCGGAGGACGACGAATCTCTTAGCTTATCAACTAAGAGTATTTTTGTGGATGTCAATTAGTGATATCTGGCGGATCTGACGATGTGGCATTCAAAGTGAATGATGACCAGGTGTTCAAAAGTTAATAAATCTCAAGCCTCACCAACCGGGAATTGACAAAAATCGGGCAGGCAGCATGGCTATGTGGGTCGCTCCCATTAGGGGTGTATAATCACCTTTTTAGAGAAAATCCTTTTGCTTCTTTAATCTATTTCGATGCTGTCCCTTTTCGGGAAATGGTGGTTTGAGCCCAACCGTTGGTGATATACATTCGATACACTCTCGCGAAATGAGTGGTCGGTCTTGTGAGGGCCAGGTTGCAATACATTCTTGTTGAACCCAGTGTATTCGCCTCTAGAGATACACTATCGGCAGGTGGTCTCATACCTTGTCAAGGTCGGAATCCAATCTCCAATAAGCGCCTGCGGTTTTGATTGTATACTATATATGTGGAGCGTGAGATGCAAGCGTTCCACTAGATTGATATTTACTTGTATTTAGACATTATTATAATATCAGAAAAGATATTGATTTCAAAAATATTTTGGGTTATCGTAAGGTAAAAACCGTCTGTGTTTATGTGTGGATTTGGTCTTACGATTATCCTTTTCTTTGAAAAGATTTTAACTTTAAAATCATGTTGTGTGTTACCTCAATACTGTGCGAGTTTTTCTCACTCTGGTTCCCCAGACTAACCCGGTGTTTTGTAAATGCTCGGGTTAGCCCGGGGTTTACAGGTTCAGGTTATCGAATGTTGTGAAGTCCAGAGACGAGCTGGAGATGTTCAGACGTATGATATTATATAGCTACCATTCCGCTGTGTGTTGTATATGAGGACAAGTTATTATAACTGTTCAGGTGTGTGATGTAATCTGATAATTGTAAGTATTTTTAAAGCTCTCAGTAAAGATTTATTTTTATATTATATTTTATTCCACAGCTATGTGAGACTATGATTCTGTGTTGTGTTGGTTCTTCTTCTTCTTCTTCTTCTTCTATTCTTATATTTCTTTCTTTATTATCTCACCCTCTAAATTCTTTCTAATAACGTTCCAGTGTTTTTGGTGTTTGGAAGGTCGGCATGAGGTACGGGAAATGTATTTATGTCGATTTTCGGGGCCGAAAATCGTTGGGTCGTTACAGTGGTATCAGAGCTATTGGTTAAGTGATAACCTTGGCTCTGTGGTGTAACTCGATAGAGATTGGGTTAGTAATACCCTAGATCAAGATTGAGTGTGTGTATATATATATATATATGAGAGCGTATTTGAAAATTTTATATACAAATGTTTTGTATTGTGTTGGTTGATCGGTTCAAGTGTTGAGAAGCATTGAACCGACAATCGATAAAGTATTGTTTCGTAAAGAGGGTAAATGAAATAATTTTACCCGAAATATATTTTTGTATTGAAAAGATATAACTTTCTCAATTTATTGAGATACTAGTGTGTTTGATCGATTTGAATGTAATTCAAATCGGGTTGAGAATTCGAATTGGAACTTAACTTGTCTAAGTGGAATCGAATTAAGAATGATATCGAAATTAAATAAAACAGCGTTGGAAATTGGAAATTAAATGAATAAATAATAATAAAATATGAGAAACCAAAGTAAAATATTAATATTGATGTAAATTCAATTGATTTGGTCGTGTATTGGTTGTTGATTGTGATTGGTTTGTTATTGGATGGTGGTTTGTTTGAATCGAATAATCCAAAAATTTAATAAAGCTAAATGAATTCCAAACTAAAGAATAATTCCAGTATAATTAAACTGGAATGAAACTGTATGAATTGAAATCTATGATTAACCATGTATTTGATAATGAATTGGTGCTAATGTTTGATTTTATAATTGGCGTAGTTATACCAGTTGATTAGTGAAATATTATCTCAGAATTTAATATATCTGTTACAGATATGTGAATTGAGTTGAGTACAGGTGCCAGATGGCTTTGAGAATTGAATATAGTTGCGTATACTGCACATAAATTGGGCAAGTATGCTAAATAGCGCTCGAAAAGGTACGCCTACGCGAAAATATAAAATTTTGGGGTTTTGATTTTTTTTGTTTTCCGACCGTTGGTCGATGTATATATATTATTAGTTTCTGCGATATCGCAGATGTCACTCCGTGCAGGGGAGACTTTGCCGAATTTTCTCGGGAATTTAAGGTGTTAGAAAAATTTTGATATTTTTGTAAATATTTATTTATGGTATTAAATTGGTTTTTGATTTATAATAAATTGGATTTGAAATTTAATGGGTTTGTAATGTTCTTTCATACCTTAGCAATTTCGAGGACGAAATTATTTTAAGGGGGGAGGAATTTAATGTCCCGTATTTTTGGCAGTCAAATATTTTATTTAATTTAGTATTTTAAATATTATGTTTGGAATATTAATGAATTTTAATATTTAATTCGTTTATTTAAAACGACGCTTAAACGTTATAATTTATATAATTATAAAACAAGCTCGAAATGGCGCGGCAGTTCGTAATATTGAATTTTGAACTTCAACTGGATATACATGATTCGATATAAATCGGATTTCTGTGAAACGAGAAACGTTGGAACCGTGTTGATTATAATTTTCATATGAAAGAGAAAAATCCAGATTTCGTATTGTAAAGTGTAAGTTATGGCCAAATCAAATTATGAAATAATCGCTGTGGAAATCGTTATTAAAATATAGACCTTTAAAATAGCCGTTTTGCAAACGGACTCAGATTTCGACGAAATCAGTTTTATTAGAACCGTAACGTTAAATTATTGTACGGTGTTGAATGGCGTCGCAAACTAATGTCATATGTGGCCACGGTAGCCGTAAACGCGTGTTCATTTTCTATAGCGCGTATTTAAATTAATTAAATTTAATAAAGATATATTCGAGTATAACTTGAGCAGAAGATCAAATTGAGCCACGAAACTAGTTCCATTGAGTTTGTATCGTCGATTAGAGTCAGGATAGGTATATAATTTGTTATTTTTGAAGACCGGGTAATTTGGTGTCCAAAATGGCATTGCGGTGCACGTAAAAATAGCCTACCGGGAAAACAGTCTCAGAATGCGACAAAACTGGTGCCGTTGGGTTCGTATCAAATAATTATTTTAGGATTTCAAGGTTTCAAGTTGATTTGATTTATCTAGTGATCGTGGAAAAATTAAACGTGTGTTTATTTCTGGTTTTATAAAGGAATTTTTTTCAAACGAGGTCGGAATTCGACGAAACTTGTCCCATTGGGTCCGGAATACTTTTTTACACTAAGAATAGCTTTTTTATCAGTAAACAGGGATCATATGTGGTACTTTTATGCATTACTTTACCGCGAAGTTTCGATATAATTAAATACTAATATATCAATCCCACACTGCACTATATATATATATTTATATGATTCATCGATTCGGGTCATACCCTAAAGCCGTGATCAACATAACATTTCCGCCGGCACTTATATTTTAATGGCCAGAATCTTCCATTACTTTTCATCTCCGATCTCCCAATCCCCTCCTCGTTATCAGAACTTCCCAACCAGAAACGTCTTCAGCTAACTAAGAACTCCAAATCGAACGGTGATGATTAGTTTTTGTACCATGTACTGACCGGAATCCGCTTCCAAATAGCGGGCATTCGAACTCATTTTGGGGGAAAGAGGGGACGTCGAGATGAAGGAGTTTCCGGCGTTGGACCATCAGATGGAGGCGCGAGTTTGTGGGGCCTCGGATCAGTGGTCGGGCGGACGGTAGGGTTACGATGGCTAGCCAAAGGAGTGAGCATCGTAGAGGATTGATGTCTGGGATGGAACGACGTGCAGAAGGGAAGAACATGAGGGATTGTTTCGGTCAATTTTCTAAAATAGAGTAAACAGTTAAATGGTGGTAATTAGATTACTTAATTTTATATTAAATGATAAACGAATTGCAATAATTTAATCGTCATAGGTATGGCTGAGACTTGAAGCAGCAGCGTGTAACGAAGATAAGAGGAGGATGGACTGTTTGGAAAAATAACAGTAAGGGTCAGCCAACTCTTTTGTAACGTAATTAAACAAAAACCGATATTAGTTTAACCCAGTAATATGTAAGGATAAACGTTTATATAAAATCATAGTAACTTAGTTAATGTGATGCAAGCAATACAAGAACATAGGAAGACCGTGGAAAAGGAATGGAAAAGGGAACAGGTGCCCATCTTTATTAAACGTAATTAATGGTTTTTGAGTAACTTAATTATGAAATTTGTTAATAGTAAAACCCATATTAACTTAGGACCCTTTTCATTGTTGCAGGAGTTGCTTGAATAGTACAGAACAATGGAAGCTACACCGCAACCATATAACAAAGGAAAATTTAATCGGCCATAACCTTCTGATCAAATGTGAATTAATAAAGTAATTAAATTAATAAATTATGATTAAGAAGTTGGTTAATTAATTAAATCGTTCACATACAAATTATGAATAACTTTTTAATTGTTGATCAGAATGAAATGAGACAAGAAACGTTGGGCTCGTCTCAAGGAGCACTACATTATGGAGCAGAACTGGGCATAATTGGAATAAACTAGATTTTTCAGTTAAATTGAACGTCTGTTTAATTTAACTGAATTGAGCCGTTTAATGAGCGATCAAATCAAGGTGAGTTAAACTCACTCAGTTTTACCCATTTATATTTTATATAAATTGGATTTTTATTTTGTGTACTCTGCTTGCCAATGGTTGACTGTTTGCTAGTTATAATTTATTTGCTGATTTAACTGATGAAACTAAACCGTCGTTTAATTTCAGTGAAATACCAAATCGTTATTCTAACGATTGGTTCCAATAAAGGTAACTTACCTTGTTGGCCACGTTTATAAAATAAACCTGTTTAATTGGTTGAATTGTTTGTGGTTGGATTAAATGGTCGTTATTATCAGTTAAATTATTGAATGGTCTGATTTGAGATAACCATTTGTATACAGGGAAGAACAGGTTGGAGGGATCCAACCGGATTCCTAAAATATATTATTTATTTTTCATATTATCATATATGAACTGTCATGCTTGGATAATTGAGTTTGGTAATGACCATTGAATGAAAAGTCAACCTGTGTGGTGTTTTAACCAATGAGCTATATTGGTTGAGTAATCGGCAGTAAATGGCCTTAAAGAAATGATATCGATTTACTGTCAGGTAAATTGATATAACTGAAGTTATAAAATTTATTTTATAACTAAAGATAGGTTTTGAAATATATATATATTTTTTGAATAAAAGTTTATAAAGATAATAAATATATATTATTTAAGTTAATAATTGATTTTATAAAGACAAATGCTGATGGTAATCAGATTTAGAAATACGTGAATAGAAATTAACCTAACGGTTAAATTTGGAAATTGGTTTTGTTAAGAAACAATTTAATGGAATTATCGTAATTAATTATGTTATATTATAAATTAATTAAAAAGGATAAATGAATTGAATTGGTTAATGAGATAACCAGATTTAAGTTGACTAAGTTAACAGTTTTAACCGGGATTGACCATTAAATTAGTTTTTATTGAATTAATCCAGTAGAAGAGTTTAATGAATATTGTTTAGATTTTAATAAAGATTCTAAAAAAGGATTTATTATTTATTTTAGTTAATAAAGGAATTAACTACTAATGTAGTTAATGATTGAATAAATTATTTATTTTAATAATAATTTAGAAAATTACTTTTTCATGGGAATTCATTTAAAAGTAATCTAAGTGAAAAGAAATCCAACTGATCGGTGAAAGAGTTTATCAATAGGTTTTGTTTAAACCTGAGTTTTATAACAAAGTTATAAAAAGGGATTTTTAAGCAGATATTATAGCTTAAATAAATGTCACTTAATTATTTGAATTAAGTAAAAGGAAATTGAGATAAAAGGTTTTATAATAAACCAGAGTTATATGAAAGAGGTTTGAGGAGTTATATCGTTAATTCTAAATTGACGTTATTTAAGAATGTGATTAAATAAAAGTGGGAGATTAGAATGAAATATCGGGTTTTGGGATTTCAACTTATATTTATCTTCAGATATGAACGTTGTTGGCTAAGGTCTGAGAGGTAATTAAAAATACCCCAACTTGGACGACATCAGGATTAACTGAGGATGATATTAGTTGAAATGGGAAAGGAATTTAGTAATGATTTATTATTTCCATTAAAGAAAAATAAGGCGCTGTTAATGAAGATTTAGAAAAATATAAAATGATGATTCCAAAGAGTAAAAGAAATATAAGGGGATTGCGTGTAATTATAGCGATGTTTAGAGCGAGAAAGGAAACGTAAAGTTTTGATTTATTTTATCAAAATAAGCGTTGTTTATTGTTTTCAAGTAATAAATGATATTTCGTAACATCGGTTTACGAGTAATAAGTTAAAGTGATTATCCAATATTATATAACATAAAAATGTGGCTAACGTGTTGTAAGTGGATAGAAACAACTGAATATGATATAGGACTTTCCTAAGGATTAAAAAGAATTTGTGTAAAGATAATCTTACGTTAAGTAAGGAACGAAAAGTTATATTTGTAATAGCGAGATATGTAATGGTTTTAAATTTACATTTGTTTTAATCAAAAGGCCAAGTGGTGCTGAATACTGAACCAGTAAACTCATTGGATTGTTATGATTGAAACACTGATTCTTTTGATAGTTAAATCACCGACTATCAAATCTGTCCAATAAGATTGTTGGTATGGAAAGACCGAGATCGAATTTATATTCGAAAACCATTCTGACCAACAAATACGTGAAGATATCAGAAGATGGTCGAGATGGAGCATTGAAGACCATGGATCTTCATTAAATGGAAGAACTACTAATAATCTCTGGTTAGCTCCCAGAGATAAACTATGGTTCTGTCGTGGTTGGAATCTACGGGTTGCAAGGACTTCTCGCTATTGATCTGTAGGGTGATTCCTCGGATGCAGTAGGAGAGTACCTTCGGTTCATCCTGTCCCTGGATGACTTGTATGGACGGATGTCTGACAAAGTATTTCCAAAGGAATTACGTATGTTGATTTTTTCAAACGTACCGTAGTTGGTGGCGGAGGACGACGGTTCTCTTAGCTTATCAACTAAGAGTATTTTTGTGGATGTCAATTAGTGATATCTGGCGGATCTAACGATGTGGCATTCAAAGTGAATGATGACCAAGTGTTCAAAAGTTAATAAACCTCAAGCCTCACCAACCTGGAATTGACAAAAATCGGGCAGGCAGCATGGCTATGTGGGTCGCTCCCATTAGGGTGTATAATCACCTATCTAGAGAAAATCCTTTTGCTTCTTTAATCTATTTTGATGCTGTCCCTTTTTGGGAAACGGTGGTTTGAGCCCAACCGTTGGTGATATACATTCGATACACTCAAGTGAAATGAGTGGTCAGTCATGTGAAGGCCGGGTTGCAAGACGTTCTTCTTGAACCCAGTGTATTCGCCTCTAGAGATACACTATTGGCAGGTGGTCCCATACCTTGTCAAGGTCGGAATCCAATCTCCAATAAGCGCCTGCTGTTTTGATTGTATACTATATATGTGGAGCGTGAGATGCAAGCGTTCCACTAGATTGATATTTACTTGTATTTAGACATTATTATAATATCAGAAAAGATATTGATTTCAAAAATGTTTTGGGTTATCGTAAGGTAAAAACCGTCTGTGTTTATGTGTGGATTTGGTCTTACGATTATCCTTTCTTTGAAGATTTTAACTTTAAAATCAAGTTCTGTGTTACCTCAATACTGTGCGAGTTCTTCTCACTCTGGTTCACCATACTGACCCGGTGTTTTGTAAATGCTCAGGTTAGCCCGGGGTGTACAGGTTCAGGTTATCAAATGCTGTGAAGTTCAGAGACGAGGTGGAGATGTTCAGACGTATGATATTATATAGCTACCATTCCGCTGTGTGTTGTATATGAGGACAAGTTATTATAACTGTCCAGGTGTGTGATGTACTCTGATAATTGTAAGTATTTTTAAAGCTCTCAGTAAAGATTTATTTCTATATTATATTTTATTCCACTGCTATGTGAGACTATGATTCTGTGTTGTGTTGGTTCTTCTTCTTCTTCTACTCTTATATTTCTTTCTTTCTTATCTCACCCTCTAAATTCTTTCTAATAACGCTCCAGTGTTTTCGGTGTTTGGAAGGTCGGCATGAGGTACGGGAAATGTATTTATGTCGATTTTCAGTGCCGAAAATCCTTGGTTCGTTACATTTATAATGATTTTACACACTTTTTCCATATTTTTTTGTAATTTTATTGAGGGCTTACAGTCGGTTTCCAATAATGGCCACCGAACTGCATCCAATCGACCTTTTCTGAAATTGAATTGGACATATTTTAAAATCCGACCATTCAAATTTAAATCTCTTATATTCGTCGGAAAGCTCGTTTCGATACGAACTCAACAGTTCCGGTTTTAGGAGAATCCGACGGTCGGATGTTCCGTTGCGTCCATTTGAAGTCAATGCTTGAAATCGCGAACGGTCGCTGCGCGACGCGTTCTGTTTAGGCCATTAAATATATAAATAATATATATCGTTGATTTCTATTTAAAACGTATTTTATAAATCGTTCTAAATTCGTTTTAAAAACGATTTCAAATTACATTTCAATTTTAAATCTAAATTGAATATTCCATATCATTATAAAATTTAAAATGATAATATTTTCAAAATATCTGATTTTGAAATCCATTTCCTTTTCGTATTCATTATAAAATGAATAAAATCGATTGATAAACCCGATCGAGTTAAAATGGCGTCTAGTACTTCATTCGTCTTAACATTTCAATATTCTTGTGTCCATCCAAAATCGGACATCAAAATCATAATTTTATTCTTCACTGAATATTAATTTAAAATATTCGTTATTTTAAAATATTCTTTATTTCTGAATCGGAATGCAACTCAATCAATTACCATATAATTTCAGTTATACGGATTTCATACATTGCATGTATTCAACAATAATGATAAATAATCATTACACATTCAAACATCATCCAAAGTGCATTCTACAACTGTATAAGCATTAAAATAAATTACGCTCATCACAGTCTGTCAACCCATCGATTGACATACAACTAAATATTGAGAATAGTGTATGTCAACTATCATTCCAATATCCGTGTGGGGTTTTCAAACAACAAATACTGATTATTATTTATGCACTTGGGCGATGTGTAAAAATTATTGTCCCAATCAATATCAGTTAAATAGGTGTGCATAAACAAGCCTTTCGACTTGTAAATGGATGTTTATTCCAATTTTACTATTTTAAATTATAAATGGATATTTATAATTTTAATTTCAACTTCCACAATAATATTAACAATATTTTAATATGTTAATCATCACTGTCACAATCAAAACACAATACAATCAATTAAATCATCCACGGTTTGCGGACGAGGGAGGTGAGCTAACAGGCACCGTACAACATTTGTGATAATTAAAAACTGATAAAAAATCAATACTGCCAGTTCATATATGCAGTTATAAATAAATAACTGTACAAGTATTATAGTGAGAAGTTCTCACATTCGTTTCCACTCCTCCATTCTTTATTTCTGAATTTCTATACAGTTTGGGTTAAAATTTGCCTGAACTTCTAACTCCCTCCGTTTCTGTTCTGGTCAGTTCTAAAATGTGGAGCTTGTTGCCACGATTCCAACGCTTCCATTTTTGCTGAATTCGGATTCCGTATGCAAAAGATATAATATTTTAAAGGTTAATTGCTTTAATAACTAATTTAAATAAATAAATAATTAAATTACCTTAACCATTTTCCTAATCCATGTCCCTTTTCTTCATTATCATTAGTTAACCGCTGAACCCATCTCGCAGGAAAAAAAACCTCTCTGTCGCTGCCTCCAAGAGCCGCCGCCACCACATAAGAGAGCCCCCTAACCACCGCCGTTCCGCCGCCATCCTACCCTTGCAGCCACGACGAACTCGCATATATGAGAGCCCCCAAAATCAGGTTCGAACGCAGCATGTTCCAGCTCGAAATTCTTCCTCATTCCTACTCAAAAATCGATCACTAGAGAGATTTGAAGGAGCTCTTCGACTTTTGCTTTTTAAATTTTGAAAATCATTGAACAGGTTTGCGGATTTTTGGGGAAGAAGATAGGATGATTTCTGTCATTCAATCTATTTGACGCGGCTGTGGATAATGAACGGGATAACTAGGGTTTGACATTGAAGATAGCTTATATACATAATTTACATTATAATATTTTATTCAATTATTTCTAAAAAGGGAAATTTTCGCACAAACTCCAAATAAATCCCAATGAATGTCGCTAGCCAAATACCTCCATTCCGGACACAATGGGATATGTTTCATAAGCCAATTCGACTATTTCGATCAGTTTTCATCAAAAATAAAATATAAATCAATGTATATTGAATTTAAACATACATTTTAATTTACCGGGGCCACATACTGACTCCAAAAATTACAGAAAAATAAATCTAACTATGTTTTGATGATACGGTCCTAACAAAACTAATTTCTTCAAATTTGGAGATTGTTTGAAAAATGGCCATTTTCCAATCGATTAAATTTAAAATGAAATTACAAAACACGTTTAAATTTACCATGCTTACATATTAATTCCAAAAATTATGAAATTTGAAACCTAATAATAATTTGACATTTCGGATTCCAAAAAAGTGGTTTCATCGAAAATGGAGGTTGTTTGTAAAATGTCTATTTTTAAGGGCTATATATTATATTAAAATACATATAAATTCCATAGCGACTATTCCGAATTTTAAACTGGACATAACTTTCAATGTATATTATGAAATTTCAGTTTCTTACACTCAATAGAAAGATATAGTTAAATAGATTCTAATGTTTCTTGTTTTACTGAAATTTTATTTATTTTGAATCTTGTACATTCATTTGAAATTTAAAATCAAATTTTCAAACTACCGCGCCATTTTAGGCTCGTTTTATAATTAAAATAAATTTATACATTCTAACTTCAAAATAAATAAATTTTTAATCGTTATTATTTAAAATAAATCATTTTAAATATTTAAAATCAATTTAAAATGGATAAAATAAAATTTTTAAATTGGTTCAGAAATTCCGGGTTGTTACAATCTCCCCCACTTAAAACCTTTTCGTCCTTGAAAAGGAACGGAGCTGAAAGTTGTTTAACTAACCAACTCAAGTTTCATTCTGGCATTCATTCTTCAACTTTTCGGTTTCTAAGGCTTTCCTAATTTCTCAAAAATTTGGCTAACACCCTAAATTTTCGAAAAATTTCGCCATAACCTCCTTTGTACAGCCCTATCGGTAAAACCACAATTTGCCTCATAGGGTGCTCATCAATCAAAAAGAAAAAGCCAAGCGGCTTGCCAATCGGCTCATAAAATCATCAAACCCAATGAATATAGTAAACATGTACCTATTTGTCGGGCATACAATTTTATTCCTCTTCTTAGCTTCCATGCTATGGCCTATTCATTATATACACATGTACATATATGCAATTTCAATCAATTTTCAATTTATTTCAATATTTGATTCAATTTGGCTAAAATTTACCTTTCATTCTCTTATTGCTTAAATTAATTATCATTCCAATAATTTTATTGGTTAAATTAATAATCATACAACACAATCAGTAATCAATTAGTTGGTTAGCTTTTCAATCATATAACTTCCAATCAATTAGTTGGTTAGCTTTTCAATCATATAACTTCTATATATACTCAAAAATCATATTTTCACTGTTAGATCACAAACAATAAACGCTATCTAAATTTTGCTTCTCACACCAGTCAATTGGAAATATATAGATGTCCCACCTTCGAAACTCGAACATAAACTCTGATGATGAGATCTCAATCATCAGAATTATCTCCGGGCGACTAGAGTGTGATTCTATATCTATCCGGTATATTTGAGACTTCATATACACGTGGATCAAATGTATATTAAAAATCTCCTTATACTCAATAGTACAAAATCAATTTAAAATAAAATAATCAAATAGGTATAATAAGTAATAATTTTTCAAAATCAATTTGTTTTTAATAAAAAAAACACTCTTCAAACTCATTCTAGAATACTACCAATCCTATCTCTAATGAGTTATTCTCATAGGATTTTACTAATCCTATCTCTGATAAATTCTTTTGTTTGGTTCTAAGGTGTCTTGTTCTCAAGCTTTGTAAAACCAAAGCTCCGATACCAAACAGAAATAACCCAAAATCCCCCTTACGGGAAAGTCCAGATTGCTTTGAGAACACGACGCATCAGAACACAAACACAAGAACATTTCATTGCTATTACAATAATTTACATCAAAGTACAAGAATATTCCAGAGTATGAATAAATATTACACATTGGAAATACAATATCAAAGATTAAGAATTTACATAGCAGCGGAAAATAATACATAAGTACAATGCATAGCGGGAAATAACAACTGACACAACTGAAAGGGATACACGGATACAAAGCTTTCCGAATATAGCTCTAGCTGTAAACCAGGATCCTATGAAAGAAATATCTACAAAAACCAAAATTACTAGCTACCCGTGTGGAAAATATGGGCACCCAGAGTTTAGGTTAAAACAATAAACTCAGAGTCAGTCATGGGACTGGTGTGAGAACTAAAACAGTTATTAATTTTTATTTTAAAGTTAGGCAAATCATGGGACCACGCCGTATAACACGGAACCAGTTTTGTCCCCCATGAATACCAGTGCATAAAAATAAACAGTGCAATGCTAAAGAAAAAAATGAAGCTACTATAAGACTCAGGTCCCAACACACAATGAACGCAGTCAAGGATAGAGTTTTCCCTTATAATAGCCAAATATGCTTGATACGCGAAATTTCATCTTTTATTATTAATATAAGTGAACAAATCAACTTCAAATATATATATGTATCAATCATAGGTGGCGTACGTACCATTATATAACGTCGCCATATATGTATTTACAACTAAAATCGTGAAATCACGTATTGGAAATTGGGTTTCCATCTATGAACCAAGGCAAGGGATCATCCTCAACGATTTTGAGACATACTAGCAAGTGCCACAGGACTCGGACGCTGGCGAGCCTTTGGAATCGGCAGAGCCGGTCATCTGTCGATGATTAATTATACCATAAACTATATGTTAGCCGGTTCTATCGAACCTCCTAAATGGGTCAGTATGTTGACCACTTTAGAGCCACTAGGGACTCAAATCATATCCGAGCCTTTCAATCGGCCTGAAATCCGAGGTACCTCCTTTCCATCAAATAATATGCAACATCCACATGAGTAAACAGTCTTGGCTCCATACCGTGACGTTACTCGTAGCTAGAACTAACATATGTCCATTTCCCTGCGGTCACTATCCCGTTTTTGGTTCATACCTGGGGTGTGAAGCTCGCGAATTAATGCTACACAAAGCTATGCTAATTAAAGTTGTGCTTTGATCATCAACCACAAGACTCTGCTTTTCAACAAAAGCTTTGACCATTTGCATCTCAGCATGCCACACTGTCATTTCATACCATACCACTGATTTCCACCAATATATAACCTCTAAGCTCGTACATCTCAGAGAAGGGTGTTAAGCAAGAGAATAAATTATCTGCCACCAAACAAATATATATTTAGGAGAGATCAACGAATACAGTATAAAGGAATACAATGTCAGACACACTATCCATTTGCAAGTCTGTTCTGGGTCTGAACGAAACCAGAGGCACCTTATTCCTCGTCCCATATGTCCAATACAGGAGAGAGGCCCTCGCATATCCGGTCGATCTCCAAGTACGTCTGGACGATCATCAATTATTACCTTGTCTTGGGTGTACATCCCAAATCAAGACATCAGTAATCATCCAAACGATGTGAAGATCTCCAGTCTTCAACCACCGTCTTCATATTATCGACATTTAGTTGCCATATCAGTTATTCAGAATGTGATAAACCCGGTCTTTCCGAATAACTCGTGTATCTTACAGTCAAGTGCTATAAAAACACATCATACGCCTCATTCCAATCCAAAATATTCTTTTATTCAAATATTCACATCTTTAGGGAAAGGTTCCTGTAACAACCCAGAAAATCCGAGCCAATTTAAAATTTTTATTTTGGCAATTTTTAACAAATTTTGAATATTTAAAATGATTTATTTTAAATAATAACGACGAGAAATTTATTTTGAATAGAATTTGAACGTATATATTTATATATATCGTCGTTAGAATATATATTTATTTTAAATTATAAAAGGAATTGAAAATGGCGCGGTAGTTTGAAATTTCGATTTCAAAGTTCAAATGAATGTACTGGGTGCAAAATAAACCGGATTTTGGCGAAACCAAAAATATTAGAATCTAATTGAGAATATATTTCCGACGAATCCGAAAAATTGTAATTTCATAGCGGGAATCAAAAGTTATGTCCAGTTGAAAATTCAGAATAGTCGCTATCGAATTTCGGCCCTTAAAATGGAAATTTTGCAAACGACCTCGGTTTTTGACAAAACCACTTTTGTTGGATTCGTCATGTCAAATTATTGCTAGATTCCAAAATTCGTAATTTTTCGAATCAATATGTGAGCATGGCGAAGGAAAACGCGTTTGACCAGTTTTAGTTGATTTTAATCGACTGGAAAATGGCCATTTTTCAAACGGTCTCGGAATTTGACGAAATTAGTTTTGTTAGGACCGTATCGCCAATACGAAGCTAGAAAATATTTTTCGGGAATTTTTTGAGTTAGTATGTGGCCCCGGTAAAATAAAATGCGCGTTCAAATTTAATATACAGAGTTATATTTTGATTTTGACGAAAACTGATCGAAAGGATCGAATCAGCCTGCGATACATATCCCATTGTGTTCGGAATGGGGGTAATTAGCTATGAATAACAGTCGGTGGGTTCGATTTCGAGTTCGAAATTAAAAGTTGCTTTTTGAAATCGAATAATTAAATTATTAAAAAAAAAACCTATTACCTCTCAGGCCCCCCCATTCATTTTGAAAATAAAAAAAAAGAAAAAGGGGAGCGACGGGGGGGAGGGAACCGCCGCCGCCACTCCATCGCGGGCCCCCCAGGTCGTGCGCCGCCTCCACCTTCTTCTTCTCCCTCCTCTTCCTTCCTCCGTTCTTCTTAAACCCCTCCCTCGTCCTCAGCTACGGACGCAGCCCCCCGATACCCTCGAGACCCTCAAACCCGCACCCCCTTCCCATCCAGAGCCACCGCGACCTCCACCCAGAAGTCCCCGCCACCTGCGCCTCCCCGCAGCGCCACCCCGCCACCTCATTCCGACCGACGACAGCCTCCACCACCCGAAGTGCCCAAAAACAGTGAGTTTTAAATATTTATTTACATCCCTTTGTTTTGATCAGTTTTAAACATACAATAGCGTAGTAAAGTTTAGATTTTTAGTAGGGAAATGATTAGTTTTTTTAATGAGGTAAAAATGCGATTTTTAATAAGGTAAAAAGGTAAGATTTTTATAATGAAAAAGTTTAGATTTTGGATTAGTGAAAATATATGATTTTTAAACTGTAAAGGCATGATTTATCTATGTATGAAAAATAGGGTTTTCAATATATAAAGATTATATTTTAAAATAGAGAAGTTAAGATTTTTAGAATATGAAAAGAACAAGATAAAAATATAGTCTTTGTTATGAAAGGAAAGGTATAAAAATATAATTTTTATTCATGTAGCGAAATAAAAATACGATCTTTACATATAGAAATTTGAAGAAAAAAAATAGTTTTTATTATATAATAGCATAATAAAAATATATGATTTTTATGTATAGAAAGCGATATTAAAAATGTGATTTTTAATATCGACTACGTGAAACAGATCTCATGGGAAACACGACAAGGATTTCCTACATAAGAAGAGTCGTGGCGTTTGGTTTTGCTTATCGGTGAGAACTTCTCACTTTAATTCTTGTTTTCTAGTTAAAATATATACTAGGATGCAGACGGTGCTTAGCAGCACCCGACGCCCGTCGTCCACAGACCATGAACGACTTG
Source organism: Allium sativum (assembly GCA_030737875.1). Lineage (NCBI taxonomy): Eukaryota > Viridiplantae > Streptophyta > Magnoliopsida > Asparagales > Amaryllidaceae > Allium > Allium sativum. The sequence continues at coordinate 309,223,138 of CM060919.1, forward strand.
TATGCTTGTTTGATGTGTTGTGAAGTTTGTTTTGTGATGTTGACGTGAAATGTGTTGAAATAAATTAATTATCATTAAAAATATAATTTTTAACGTGAATGTGAATAAATAAATATTCATTTACAAACCGGACGGTTTGTTTATGTACACTTATTTGAAGGATATTGATTGGGACGACAAATTTTACACGTCGCCCAACTGCACAAATAATATTCAGTGTTTGTGGATTGAAACCCTAGACGGGTGTTGGGATGATATTTGACGTACACTAATCCCAATTGTTTAGTGGTATGTCGATCGTTTGATGGACAGACTGTATGAGCGTTAATTAGTTATATTCAATGCTTATGCAGTTGTGTGGTGCACCTTGGATGATGGTTGATTATTTATCGTTGCTATTATATACATGTGTTGTATGGAATCCATGTAATTAACAATATATGGTAATTGATTGGGCCTCATTCCAATCGGGAAAAAGAATATTATAATATAAAGATTCATGTGTTGAATAGAATAAATAGTCATGTGTTGACGATACTCATGTGTTGAGAATAATCATGTGTTGAAAATTATCATGTGTTGAAAGAAATATTTTAACAATAAAATTTACATCTTTATCATATATAAAATTAGAAACTAACTGGAAAATAGATAAGGTGAGTGGTCTCCTGGGTATTGATCTGATGTCGGTTTCGGCCTTCGGGGTTAATACTTAGGGAATCGTTCTCTTACTAATTTACGGTTGGAGTCTGATTAGAAATTAAACGAAAGAAATCAAAATTTTATGAAATATATTAAATAACAAAAATAGTCATGTGTTGACAGTACTCATGTGTTGAGAATAGTCATGTGTTGAAAGAAATATAGATTCATGTGTTGAATAGAATAAATATACATTTGTTGAATAGGATAACAAAGTTATTGAAATATATAAAGCCGTGTTGATTAGAAATGCGCTATTTTGACACGAACGATATTTATATCGATTATATTCATTTTTTTTATAATTTTAGAAAAGAAAGAGATTTCAAAATATAACGTTTTGAAAATATTATCATTTGTATATCGATGATGTGGAATATTCAATTTTGATTCGAAATTGAATATGAAGTTGAAATCGTTTCGAAAACGAATTTAAAACGAATTATAAAATACGTTTTGAATTGAAATCGACGATATATATAATATATATATTAAATGGCATGAATAGAACGCGCCATGCTGCGGCATTTCGCGAATTTGGACCATTGACTTCGAATGGACATTGCGGGAGATCCGACCGTCGGATTCTCCTAAAACTGGAACTGTTGGGTTCGTATCGAAAAGTGCTTTCTAACGAATATTAGAAATTTGAAATCTAACGGTTGGATTTGGAATTATGTCCAAATCAAATTTGGAAAAGGTTGCTGTAAGTGCAGTTCGATGGCCGTTGATGGAAATCGACTGTACGGGCCTTGATAAAATTATTAAAAATATCAATAATTTGTGTACAATCCTAAGAAATAATTTGTGAAGAATTGGGATGAAAAATTCCACATTTGTAAAGATAAAAATAGATTTTTATCGAAATGAACTAGTTTTGAACTAGAATTAAAATCCAATTATTTTTAAATAAATAAAGTGGATTTGAAATGGTTTTGAAAATAACCAGAATTTCCAATATCTAAAGTGGAAATGGATTTGAATCGAAATTGTCTTTGGAATATTTCGATGTTGGATTTCGTGATTATACAGATATTGTTATGGGAATTTGAAAGATATATTAATATCGTTATTTCAAATACTATATTTGTTGGTCGTAGAATTTGATATTGAATATAAGCCGATATATTTTCTATTCAGAGCCTTGTATTTAATATCAAATGTGATTTGGGTTTGTCGTGAATGGTGTCTTCATTAACACTGTTCTTAAACCCAGTTGAGAAAAAGATTAAATCTCTCTATTTAGATTTAATGAAGTGTACCAATTAAATAATATTAATTGGAGTTGAATTTAAATTGGTTTTTGGGTTTATCGTGAGCGGTGTTTTGAATAACACCTGTTCTTTAACCCGATTAACAATAGAAAGTGATTTTTGGTTTATCGTGAATCGTGTTTTAGATGACATTGGTTCTTTAACCCAGTTAAAGAAAGGATATTGATTAGTGGGAAGATTAAAACTAAGTGGAGTTTTAATGAATCTTTAATTAGATTAAAGTGATCAAGGATGGAGTATCACCAGTTTTGCTCCAAAGCGATAGTTAAATCTTTAATTAGATTTGAACGTGAAATGGTAATTAATATTTACCGATAACACCGTGGTGTTAGATATGGAGTATTACCAGTTTTGCTCCATGGGATAAATAGGTTGGGATTGGGAAATAAAAATAAATAATTACTTCGGTGTGGTTCGCTAATCCCGACTAGTTTGGAAAACCATAATATGGTTGAAATGATATCCAAAAGAAGATTAAAGAATAAATTTATAAGAATTTATCTTTGATAAAATTAATGGGAACCTTTCCCTAAGAATGTGAATATCTTGATAAAAGAATATTCTGAATTGGAATGACGCGTATGTTGGGTTTGTGTAACATTTGTTTATTATATACGCGGGTTATTCGGAAAGGCCGGGTTATACCCATTCTGAATAACCGATTCGACGATATGTCGAAGATGAAGACGGTGGTTGAAGACCGGAAGTCTTCACATCGTTTGGGTGATTACTGATGATCTTGATTGGGTTGTACACCCAAGAGGAGGGAAACAGTTGGTGATCGTCCAGACGTACTTGGAGATCGATGGATATGCGAGGAAAGTGCCTCCGGTTTCGTTTAGACCCAGGACGAATGTAATAACCCGGAAATCCAAGCCAATTTAAAATTTTTATTTTGGCAATTTTAGCGAATTTTGAAAATTTAAAATGATTTAATTTAAATAATAACGACGAGAAATTTAGTTTGAATTGAATTCGAACGTATATATTTATTTAAATCGACGTTAGAATATAAATTTTTATTTTAAATTATAAAAGGAATTGAAAATGGCGCGGTAGTTCGAAATTCGATTTCAGATTTCAAATGGATGAACAGGATTCAAAATAAACCGGATTTAAGCGAAACCAAAAATATTCGAATCTATTTGAGAATATCTTTCCAACGAATCCGAAAAATCAAAATTTCATAGCGGGAATCAAAAGATACGCCCAGTTGAAAATTCAGAATAGTCGCTATGGAATTCTAGCCCTTAAAAATGGGAATTTTGCAAATGACCTCGGTTTTCGACGAAACCAGATTTGTTGGATCTGTGATGTCAGGTTATTGCTAGGTTCTAAAATTCGTAATTTTCTGAATCAATATGTGAGCGTGGCAAAGGAAAACGCGTTTGACCAGTTTCTGTTGATTTTAATCGATTGGAAAATGGCCATTTTTCAAACGGTCTCAGAATTTGACGAAATTAGTTTTGTTAGGACCATATCGTCAATACGAAGCTAGAAATATTTTTCGGGAATTTTTAAAGGCTGTATGTGGGCCCAGTAAATTGAAATGTGCGTTCAAATTCAATATATAGAGTTATATTTGGATTTTGACAGAAACTAATCAAAACAGTCGAATCAGCCTCCGATACATATCCCATTGTGTTCGGAATGAGGGTAATTAGCTAGGGACGACAGTCGGTGGGTTCAATTTCGAGTTCGAAATAAAAAGTTGCTTTTTGAAATTTTAAAATAATAAAATATATATTATTTATATAACTTCCTACCCTCCTCTCTCTCTCTTCATTATAAATTAGAAAAAAAAGAGGGAAAAATGAAATAGAGAACCCCCCCTATACCACCGTCGCCCGCTGCTGCTACCCCAGTTGTCGGCCACCCATCAACGCCGCCTCCTCCCCTCTCTCTCCTCTTCAGCGACGCTCCCCCTTCCCCAATCGATCGAGAACCCCCCCACCCCGACGCGAGTTACCCCCCGCTCCCCACCACAACCCACAAACAGCCGTCGCACCCTCTCCCTCTTGCACCACCACCTGAAGGCCCCACGCCGCCCATGAAACCACCCAACAACGAAGACAGCGCCGCCGGCCAAGGAAGCCGCCACCACCGGTCAGCGAGCACCTTTCCCCTCCTCTCCTTCGATTAAAAATGTGAGCTTTTACTTTCACTACGTTATTTACTTACTTCGATGTAAAGTCTAGATCTTTAAATTAATAAAGTTGTGATTTTTACTTATATAAAGAGGTGATTTTCAAATAAAAGATTGGATTTCTATTAACATAAAGATGAGATCTTTATGTATGTAAAGTTATGATCTTTAAAAATATAACCTTTGTTTGTTTGAAAATATTATTTTTAATATTATATAGATAATAAAAATTCGATCTTTATATTGTAGGAGGAATAAAAATATGATTTTTATTCATGTAGAGTAATAAAAATAGAATTTTTATCTATATAGTAGCGATGTAAAAATAGAATTTTTATCTATATAGTAGCGATGTAAAAATAGAATTTTTATCTATATAGTAGCGGTATAAAAATGTGATTTTTATATACATAACAACAATATAAAAATGTGATTTTTATATATGTAGTAGCTACGGGCGATGAAATTGACAAAAGGCGAGCACGGCGAAGATTTCTACATATGAAGAGTCGTGGCGTTTGGTTTAGCTTGGGTGAGAACTCCTCACTTTATGTAATGACCCGCATTGTCAGAGGTATTATAATTAATTTATTTAATTATATAAATAGTGATATAGTGAATTAAATAGTTGTTTAATAAAATAATATGGAATATTTAGTTAATTTAAATAATTAAATAATATATTTAATTCTAAAATAATCAAAATTGGCTGAAATGGCGATATGGTGTGAACCGGATCATCTGTGATATTTATTTCAGCTTGGAATTGAATTTGAATAACGAATATATTATATAAACGACAGTTTGAACGTAGAATTATAATATAATTAAAATCGAGCTCGAAATGACGCTGCAGTTCGTAAATTGGTAGTTCGAACTTCAACTGAATGCACCGGATTAGTTTTAAGCCGGATTTCTGTGAAACTAGAAACGTGTGGAGTTGGTGGAGTATATCTTTCTAGTGGAAGAGAAAAATCGGGATTTCGTCGTGTAGATTTTGATTTACGTCCAAATCAAGTTTCAGAAAAGTCACAGTGGAATTCCTTTATAATTTATAAAGGAATTATTTATATTTTAAAAAGGAAATTCAATATAAATCGAATATCGGGTTGACCCAGAAGTGAATATCGAGTTAGAAATTCATATAGGAATATTCTAGAGCTGTATGGTATTCCACTGAATATATATACGATAATATAGATTTATTTATATTTTATTTTATTTTATTTTATTTAAATATATTTATATATTTAAATGGTTATTCAAGACTTTAAAAATAGCCAGTTTTGCAAACGACCTCAGAATTCAACGAAACTAATTTTGTTGGATCCGCAATGTCAAATTATTGTTATATTTCCTGTTTCGTGATTTTTAGAGACACGGTGTGGCCGTACGGATTTTTAGAGTGAAAAATAGTTAGTATTTCGACGGTTAAAAATACGTTGTGTGAGCATACAGAGTCGGAATTCGACGAAACCAGTTTCGTTGGGACCGTAATGTCGAACTCTAGCTACACGTCCAGTTTCGTGATTTTTGGGTGTCGTATGTAATCACGAGAATTTTTAGAAAGCAAAATGAATATAGAAATGAGAATATACCAGGAATATTCCGTTCTACAAAATATCTAAATATCTAAAATGCCTATAAATACCCCCTTAAACTTTCTTCTAACCTAATTTCATTTTTCCACGATCAAAATGTGAGCCGCCAGTAATTGCTCTTCTCAAACAAAAATACGCTCCTTTGAAAAATCAAAGAGAATTCATAGAAAAATATATAAATCAAACTAGCTACATATATCGATCCACAGCAAGAAGATCTTTACACTGATGTGCACCATGTTGGGTTCGACGCTATGTTTTTCACGTTGAAATTATACAGCGGGAAACTAGGGTTTGGGTTCTCGATCGATTTAGGCAATAAGGGTTTATGGCGGGTTCATTTTCGAGTTAAGGGGATGAAGGAGAGTTGTGTACGTTGTTTTGGTGGAGCTCGGTGGTCATCCTGGTCGTAGGCGATCACTGTACAGCGTTCGATAGCTGGAAACCACGAGTGAAAGGAGGAAACCGAAGTGAGCAAAGGTGGTATTAGTTTGAGCGGTTTGTGATGAGGAGGACAATGGTGAAGTCCGTTTGAAAAATAAGGTAGTATTGATGGAGAAAGTGATCGGAAATGGTGTGTTGAACGAGCAGGTATCGCAGCAAGTATTTGGGGAAGAAGAAAGGACCGATGGGCTTTTGTACTGTTGATGGGCCGGCAAGTTTATATTGGTGAGAGGTCCATTTAGTTTTAAATTAAAATCCTTTTTAAATATTGTATAACTTGTAAAGTAAATATCTTCTTCGTACGATATCAGAATCACGAAACGTAAGTTGCGTTGGGACCGTATGGATGAGAGCTTCACAATGAAGCTGACTGGGAGTGGGTTGGAGCTCGTCTGAATTTACGGCGAATTTAATTGTTTGATTCAAAATCAAATAACAGTTTATCGCTCTTTAACGATGAACTGCAAATGTGAGTAAAACTCACCAACTCTGTACAGTTCAATTTTATAACATATTCTTAGAACTGTTAAATATTGTCTGTTTGACCGTGTGTTGACTGTTTGATTGAACTGCTAGTCAGTTAGTAGAAATTATATATATATATATATATATATATATAAACCGTTAAATATTTATATGTGATTCTGTTATCAGAATATTTCACAGTGAAGTGAAATCGATGTTAATTATATTGTCTAACATCTGTGATGCAGAGAAACAGGTCGGAGGAATCCAACTGGATTCCTCAACAGTTATTTTACTGTGATTTATATATTGTGATATATAATCTGACGTTGGTTATGTGTGTTTGGACGATAGTTATCATTGTTATATGGGGTGTTAAATACCATAAGAAATACCAGAATGGGGAAAAGGGATTTTCAAAGTATATTTTGAAAATAATTTATTTATACAAAATCAATGGATTTTATATTATAAAAGAAAAAGGATTTTGAATTAAAGAAATATATTTGTAAATCAAATATAAAAGAATATATTTGTAAAAGGAATATAAGGGGACTATATTTGTAAATCAAATACAAAGGAAAATATTTGTCAATAAATTAGAAAGAGAAATATTTGTAAACCATTTACAAATAGAATAGAGATCAAAAGAGAATATTTTTAGAACATTTACAAATAGATTAAATGGGATTATTTATTTATTTAGGAAATAATTAAAAGTATAAAGGATTTATTTATTTAGAAAAAATAAATAAGATTACAAGGAACATTTATTTAGAAAAATAAATAGGATTATAAAGGAGTATTTATCTAGGAAACAAATAGAGTTAAGCAAGTAGAGTTAATCAAATAAAGTAATTCGATTAAAGTAAATCAAAGGAGTAGTTAATCGAGTATAGTTTATATTCGAAGGAGTTAATCGAATATAGTTTATATTCGAAGGAGTTAATCGATATTAGTTATTCGAAGGAGTTAGTCGATTATAGCAGTTCAAAAGGAGTTAGTCAATTAAAGTTAATCGAAAGAAGTTAATCGAATATAGTTAGTCAAATCGAGTTAACCAAACCAAGTTAGTCAAGAATGGTTAGCTAAACCAAGTTAGTCAACAATGGCAAGTCAAACCAAGTTAGCCGAGTTAATCGAATATGGTCAGTCAAACTAAGTAAGTCGAGTTAGTCGAGCCTAGTTAATCGAGTCGGGTTGGTCGAACCAAGTAAATCAAAAGGAGTTAACCAAGTTGAATTAGTCAAGATGAGTTCATCAAACCGAGTTAATCCAAAAGAGTTAATCGAATATAGTTTATTCGAATAGAGTTAGAGGAGTTAACCGAATATAGTTTATATTCGAAGGAGTTAATCGAATATAGTTTATATTCGAAGGAGTCAATCGAATATAGTTTATTCGAATGGAGTTAGAGGAGTTAATCAAATACAGTTTATTCGAATAGAGTTAGAGTAGTTATCGAATATTGTTTATTCGACAGGAGTTAAGTGAATAGGGTAAATCAAATAGAGTAAATCAAATAGAGTTAAGCAAATAGAGAAAAGGAGTTAATCGAATAGAGTTAATCGAATATAGTTATTCGAAAGAAAGGTTAAGTAAGGAAGTTAGTTAAAGAAATATAAAGTGAACTTTGCCTATTTCAAGGTTAGAAGTGTTGTTCAGTTAAGGTCTGAGAGGTAGCTATACCCCAACTTGATTGACTGCGGTTTTAATTTAGAAATGGTTACGGTTCGAGAGTGAAGTGGTTAAGTGGATTTAGTTAATAAGTAAAATGGTTTAAGTTGGCATCGCGATGGTTTGTCTAAACCATCTGTCTAAGTCCAATGTTTGAGTTTTGGAAATGTTTTCCAAAGAAGTATTAGAATTGTTTTCTAATATAGAAAACAAGGAAATGAAAATGTTTTCCAATGGTAATAACATATATTTTCTAAATCTAGAAAATAAGAAATGTTGAATATAGGGAAATAGGAGATGAAAAATGAACTAAAGAGATTAATGTTAAATGATGTTTGTTCGATATAATTTCCATCTGGAAATAATATCGTTGTTTGCACACTTGTTTTTCTTTGATAGTTAACTCACAGACTATCGAAGTTTTGACCATTTTAACGTTGTTAATATGGAGAGACCGGTTGGATTATTATCCAAAGAACCACTCTGTATTGGCATAAGCATTGCGAATCATTTATGCCAAGGATAATTGAAGACGGAGTAAAAGTGCAAGGACTGTTGTATAAGTCTTAGATAACAGTGACTAAGATGGATATACTGAATAGTGCCTTCGGTTTGTCCAGTCCCAGGACAACTTGTATGGACGAAGGTCTGACAGAGTATATCCAATGGATCACGTAAGTTGATCTGTTCAAACGTATTCGCGTTTGGTGGCGGAGGAATTCGTTTCTCTTAGCTGTATACCCGTGTTATTTTTGGATAAGTCAATTTGTGATTTGGCGGGTATGGCGATGTGAAAATTTTAAGTGCATAAGATGAATGTCTGACAGAGTATTTCCATAAAGGTCACGTACATTGATTTCTTCAACCGTACCAAGAGTGGAAGCGGAGAAGGAAACTTCTTTAGCTAACACGTAATGTACTGTTGTAGACGTCAATTGTAACAACCCGTATTTTTGAATAACATGTTATAACATAAATGGAGGCAGAATTAAACTGTAAAATCTGAATCAAGGGAAACGGGCTATGCCATTGCGTTCGTCTCGGAAAAATACGCGAAATAGAGTCCGAGTTTTCGAAAATCGGAGTCCGTATGACCAAGATATGGCCTCGCGAAGTTTCACGAAAAATTCCCAAATTAAAGTATACTTAATTAAGTGAAATGGGTTGCGCAGAGAAATATATATATATTGATATATATATATATAATTGAAAATTAAATAAATAAATATGCAAAAATGTTCAAAACAGCGAATTGGGAGAGGGGAATAACCGAACCGGCCGATTTTTGAGGTCGACCCAAGCCCGCTGGGTCGACTAGGGGTTAATCCAGGGTGTTTGGCTGTCAACCCGTGGGCCGATTCGCTCAAATGCAGATTTTTCATTTGAATGGTTCTCATGGTCCATCTTTAATCTAAAGGCCCTAGATGGTTCCTACACTTGACTTCTTCCCCAAGACATGCTTTGATGGCTTGGATTGAATCTAGGGTTAATCCTATGGCCTAAAACACTTGCCTAATCTATAAATAAGACCCTAACCTACCCTAAATCATCATTATTCATTCATACAACTAAACTATGGCAAAATCAATCCTCTCATGGCCTCCACTCTCTTCATAAAATTCCTAAATAAATTCCTAAGTGATTTTCCATGCATACAAGTGTTTTCAAACTTGTATGAGCATCATTAGCTTGCATTCAAGTCAAGTTTATATATTTGCATCATAAAGAAAGAGTCTTGATCATTTTGGCTCAAGGGTTTTGCTTGCATTTTGGGTTTAATTGATTGCATAAGGTCTTTGTCATATTTTTGTGACTTCTTAAGCATTGTAAGCCCTATTCTACTTTCATACTTAAACTCTAAAGTTAAATGTATGATATGCAAGTTTATATGCAAGTTTATCATGTTGTGATATGCAAGTTTATATGCAAGTTTATCATGTTGTGATATGCAAGTTTATATGCAAGTTTATCATGTTGTGATATGCAAGTTTATATGCAAGTATGCCATGTTATGTTATGCAAGTTTGGGTTGAACATTTTGTTCATGCTATCATGTTATGCAAGCTTATTTTGGGTTTATGAACATAAAGCTTTAAGCTTTATGCCAAAGGTTGCATTTTAGCAACATGTAAGTTATCATATCTCTTATGATAACTTGCATGTGAGGCTAAATGCGAACTTATGGCCATCTCTACACGTCATTTAGCACCATGTATCACCAATATGCTAAGTTTGATTTTATGCATGCTTTTGAGGCCTAAAAATGTAATATGCAAGTGTATGAACATATGAACATTTCATATGCCACCATGTTAAGCTTGTGGCTTCAATACCTTTATGTCATGATTATGCCAAGTTCCCTCTTTCTATCCTTTATGCGCTATTGCGATATGTAAGCGATGGGATTGCGTTTGGGGTTGGGTAAACTTAAAAGACATAAAACATAAGCTTGGGAATTTACCTATTAAGTTAGGTCTACCCATTGGGAATTTACCTATTAAGTTAGGTCTACCCAATTGCTTGAAAACTTGTAATATGTTTTGGAAACATGATGGACATGACACTTAGAAAAGATAAGTGTGGCCAACTCGAGGTTGGGTTGAGTTTGTAGCGTAAACCTACCCGGAACCGACCGGCTTAACTAGTTGCTACAAACAATAGGACCCAATGTGAGAAGTTGGTCATGTTGTACCTTGAACCCGAGGTTAGACCAAGTTGTGGTGTAAAGCTACCCGGACCCGCCCGGCTTAACTAGTAACCACAACAAGGTCTAATGTGAGAGGTTAAGGCGCATTAAATTAATTAATGCCTCATGATTAGGGTTAAGTCATGGTCCATTTAATACTTAACCAATTTGGGCTTGGTAGATTAATCGGGGTTAAGTCGTGAACTCATCGTTACACTTAACCAAGTTAATCCAGGATTAGCAAGGGGGTTAAACCGTACTTAACCCACTAGAAAAATCCTAGCAATTGGGGCCCACTCCAGCAGTAATCCCAAGTTAGTATCATCATGACCCTAGGGACTAGGCTAGGGTGGGGGCACGATTACTGGACTGGAGGTAAGTGACCAAAAGCGACGGCAGAGGGTACGCCGGTGTAGTTCCGGGCGGACTCTAGTCGTGCACATAGTCCGTAGCCGGAGAAAACATGCACGGGTACCAGTAGATCGGGACTGTGCACTCATGTTCATGGTGTCCAGGGGTTGACACCCTAGGGCTTGATACACCCGAAGGGTGGACCCGGCACAGTTCGACTACAATTATGATTGGGCCGTATTGACACCAACACGTGACGAGTTAGGCTTAGGGAGCCGATCGACTAGACCGTTTGGTTGGACCTTGTATTAGGGTCATTTCATGTTATTGGGCCAAAGCTTGGGCCAAGGGATCAATACTTGTTTATTCAAGTCATGTTAGTTTGCTAGTACACCTGTGGTGCAAAACCTTAATCCTGATTATGCGATGACACCTTTATCTACCTTGTTAGTTAATCATCATGCTAGTATATTGTTATCCTTATGTTCATCCCTGCTGCTCATGCCAGTTAACTTTATCAGTTTACATTGATTGTAGTAGGGCTTACTCAGTCTTTTTGACTGACCTGTTTTCTTTCGCCTCTTTTCTTCGGTTCCCCCCCCCCAGGTTCTCTGGGAGGGAATACTGGAGCTTAGCTTGGATTTCGGATTGCTTGCTTGTGGGATTTCAGCTCATGTACGGTTTCGACATGAAGCTAGCTATGGTTACCACTTAATTGGGGATAGCACTTATTTATTTCAGTTTTTCAGTTGATGTTGTTTTATCTAGACTTGTTTATTTGGAAAGCTATGTTGTACCAGACTTGTTTTGAAATGTTTTGAAATCTTCCGCTGTTTTATCTATGTTATTTACTCTGTTTACATATATACATATGTTCTTGTTCTGCCTTGATATATCATTATGCATGTTTACCTGATTCAAACGCCCCTCCAAAGTCAGAGTGCTTGCAAGAGCCACCCTGGTGGAGGTGGGGTGTTACATTTGGTATCAGAGCATATGGTACGAGAAGGAACAAAAAAAAAACTTTTAGAAAACTTTTGGAAAACTATTTTCAAAACCAAGTATAAAGTATTTTCCAAAGAAAAGTCTAGTTTATTTTAAAGGCTATTCCCCAAAAAGCCATTAGCAAAATTCCTTTGTTTTTCTCCATTCTGAATCTGTCCTTTTCTTCGTTTTCAGTATGGCCGATAACTTTGCTATTCCGGAGGGAGTACACGTACCTGTTTGGTATAGGAGACTTTTGGAGGCTAGGGCGACCGAAGCCGGCCCCGCAGATGTTCCTCCTCCTCCTCCTCCGGTAGTTAATGTTCCTCCTCATCCTCCTCCTCCGGTGGTTAATGTTCCTCCTCCTCCTGTCGCTGAGGTTCCTCTTCCTCCTCCCCCTCAGCATCCTCAAGTGGACTTCGCAAAGACTTGCAAAGATTTCAAAGCAATGGGTGGCAAGAACTTTCAAGGCACTGAGACTTTTGTAGAGGCCAGAAATTGGTTGAAAGAGACCGAGGATTTGTTTGCTATCTTTGGGTTAGACGATCAGAGGAAGCTCTTGTTGGCGGTTTGGCTTATGAAGGATGAAGCCGCTTATTGGTGGGAAGTCACCAATGGTACTAGGCCTGTTGAGACTTGGGCCGATTTCAGGGCAAGGTTCATGCTTAAGTTTCTATCTTCTACTGAGGAGAATCTGCAAATGGAGAGGTTCATAACTTTGAAACAAGGAGATATGTCTGTCAAAGAATATGTGAACAAGTTCAATCAGTTAGCTCGTTTTGGCTTGGATATGGTGAATACTCCTCAGAAGAAGGCTCTTCGTTTTGCTAGAGGATTGAATGAGCCGTTGCAGGGATTGGCTATGTCACATATTCCCCATGGGGCCACGTTTGAGAGTTTGGTTGATATGGCGTTACTTCAGGGAGATGTCAAGAAAGAAACCAAGATGAATGATACTCAAGCCAAGAAGACTGATTCCCAGGGAAAAGGAAATCAGGGTAATCCAAGTGGTCAGAGCAGTCAAGGCAATCAGAACAAGAACAAGAGTCAAGGCAACAAGGGGAACAACAACAAGGGCAATAACAACAAGGGCAAGAACAACAAGGGGAAGTGCCATTATTGCGGTTCAGTTGGGCATCTTATTAAGGATTGTAAGAAGAGGAAAAGGAAGAATGGTGAATGCTTTTTCTGCGGTGAGACTGGACATTTCAGTAAGGATTGCCCGAGGAAGCAAGGGCAAGGCCAGGGTCAGACTCAGCGTGCTGGACCTTCAGGAGGGCAAGTTCATGCTCTCAATGTCGCTCCAGTTCCCGATCGAGGTAGTATTTCTATTGAGAGCCTTGTATATATTTCTGATTTTCCAGTTCGTACCTTGTTTGATTCTGGTGCATCGCATAGCTTTATCTCATCTGATCTTGTTGATAGTTTGCACCTTAGTACTAGCTTGGTAGATGATCCCGTCTGTGTCTCAAATCCTATTGGGGGTTCCGCCCATTTGTCTATGATATGTGGGGATTTGAGGATCGCTATACTGAGTGTAGAGTTCTTGTGCAGTGCTTATGTTCTTGATTTTAGGGGATACGGATTGATATTGGGCATGGATTGGCTGTCCAGATATGGAGCCATTCTTGATTGTGAGCATAGGGTTGTGAGGCTCGTGACTCGCCTCGGAAACACCCTAGAGATTTCTTGTGATCCGAGAGGTCCCGTCATGTTGTGCTATCTGGAATCACTCGACTCGTCAATGGAAACTCTTCAGTCTGTGAGAGTGGTTCGAGAGTATCCGGATGTTTTCGATGAAGTTAGGGGGTTGCCCCCTAAGCGAGAGATTGATTTCCGCATTTATCTGGTGGATAATGCAAAGCCTGTTTCTTTGCCCGTTCGGCACATGGCTCCGCGTGAAAGGCGGGAGCTAAGTAAGCAAGTGAAAGAGTTGCTTGAGAAGAACTTCATTAGACGAAGTATATCTGAATGGGGAGCGCCTGTGGTATTTGCTACCAAGGCGGATGGTTCTCTCCAACTTTGCGTTGACTATCGAGAGTTGAATAAGCTGACTAAGAAGAACAGACACCCGTTACCGAGGATTGATGATCTCTTTGACCAGCTTGTCGGTGCTTCTGTTTTCTCTCAGCTTGATCTTGCTACGGGGTTCCATCAGCTCAGGGTAGCTGAAGATAGTATAGACAAGACTGCGTTCAGAACTCCAGATGGATTCTTCGAATGGCTTGTCATGCCGTTCGGCTTGACTAATGCACCCGCATATTTCGTGGACTTGATGAGTAGGGTGTTCAGGGAGTTCTTGAACAAGTTTGTCGTGGTCTTCGTAGATGATATTCTGGTCTTCTCTAAGGATGACGCAAGGCATCTCATGGAGGTGATGGATACGCTTAGAGCGCATCAGTTGAAGGCCAAGTTCTCCAAGTGTCACTTTTGGAGAAGGGAAGTTAGATTCCTTGGGCATATAGTATCTAAGCAAGGCTTAGCGGTGGATCCCGCTAAGGTAGTGGCAGTTCAGGATTGGAAGACTCCAAGGAATGCAACCGAAGTGAGAAGTTTTCTAGGTCTTGCGGGTTTTTACTGGAAGTTCATCAAGGACTTCGCAAAGATATCCGCTCCTCTCACTAAATTGACGAAGAAGAATTTAGTTTTTGCTTGGAGCATAGAATGCGAGCTTGCTTTTCAGAAGCTCAAGAGAGCCCTCACATCAGCACCTGTTCTAGCTTTGCCCGATGGAGGGAAGTTATTTACCGTATACACCGATGCATGTGGCACGGGGTTAGGAGCTGTTCTTATGCAAGAAGGAAGAGTGATATGCTTTGGCGGTAGACAACTCAAAGTGCATGAGAAGAATTATCCCACTCATGACTTAGAGTTGGCAGCAATAGTATATGCACTCAAGGCTTGGCGCCATTATCTTCTGGGAGAAAGATTTGAGCTTTATACCGATCACAAGTCATTGAAGTATCTCTTTTCTCAGAAGGATCTGAATCTGAGGCAACAAAGATGGATGGAATTCTTGGCGTCCTACGATTTTGAGATAGCTTATACCCCTGGCAAGGGGAATGTGGTAGCAGATGCATTGAGTAGAAGAAGGTTGACCCTAAGTCCTCTATTCGTTGAGATGAAGAATTTAGAGTATGTGGCAACCTTTGATTTCTCTTTGGCGATTGAGTCGATGACCGGTTCTTTAGCATCTCTGGAACTCAGACCTACCCTTCTTGATCAAGTTGGGGCTTCGCAGAGAGAAGACCCTCAGATAGTTGAGATTATGGATAAGCTAATTCGAGGAGAGACGTCTAGTCATCTCGCTCGATATTCTATTGATGACAAGGGTTGGCTGAGGAGAGACGGAAGGTTATGTGTTCCAATGGTAGAAGATCTAGTAAGAAGAGTTCTTGAGGAAGCGCATCGCTCTAAGTTGACTATACATCTGGGCGGAGATAAGATGTATAAAGATATGAAGCGCATTTTCTTTTGGCCTGGGATGAAGAAGGATGTGGCAGAATTTGTCTCTAGATCTATCATTTGCCAGCAAGTTAAGGCCGAGTCGAAGAAGCCCGGTGGGCTATTGCATCCTCTAGACGTTCCACTATGGAAGTGGGAGAGTATTTCCATGGATTTTATCGATGGGCTACCAAGGTCAAAGAAAGGGAATACGAGCATTTGGGTTATTGTGGATAGACTTACGAAGAGTGCTCATTTCATTCCAGTGAAGAGCAAGAGGACCGCATCTTGGCTAGCGTCTGTATATCTTCGTGAGATTGTGAGACTACATGGAGTCCCTTCTAGTATAGTCAGTGACCGTGACCCAATCTTTACAAGTCAATTCTGGAATAGCTTGCAAGAAGCTATGGGCACAAGGTTGAATCTAAGTACGGATTATCACCCACAGACGGACGGTCAAACCGAAAGGGTGAATAGGGTACTCGAGGATCTGTTGAGGCTTTGTATTCTGGATTTTGGTGGTACTTGGGAAGACCATCTTCCTCTTGTTGAGTTTGCATATAATAACAGTTATCGGGCAAGCATAGGGATGGCACCATTTGAAGCTTTATATGGGAGGCCGTGCAAGTCGCCTACATGTTGGTGGGAGACTACAGATGAGCTTATACTTGGGCCTGATATGATCAGAGATACATCCGAGAAGATCGAGTTGATTCGGAGACGGATGAAAGCGGCCCAAGACCGACAGAAATCCCATGCTGATAAGCGAAGAACGGATTTGGAGTTTGATGTTGGGGATATGGTTTTCGTGAAGGTTTCTCCTTTGCGGAATGTGGTCCGATTTGGAGCTGTTGGGAAGTTGGCACCGAGGTTTGTTGGACTATTCCCTATTATAGAGAGGATCGGGCAGATGGCTTATAGAGTGAAGTTGCCCGAGAAGCTTGCTGGAGTACACGATGTTTTTCATGTCTCGCATCTCCGGAAGTGTTTACATGAATCAGCAGAGGTTGTTGAGCCAAGTGTTCTAAAAGATGTAGAAGTGGAGAAAGAGGCTACCTTGAGGAGAGCTCCGATTCGTATCTTGGGGACGGAGACCAAGAAGCTAAGTAATCGAGAGGTCAAATTGGTGAAGGTTATGGGGTGAAGCCGAAGAAGACGCAACTTGGGAAACCGAGAAGAAGATGCGTGGGCTTTATCCATTCCTTTTTGAGGGTACACTCTCAATCTCTTTTCTTTGTTAGCATATCTTTCTCTTTGCTATCCATGTTTATCTAGTTTATCGTGTTAATCTTGTCATGAGAACCTTAGGTAGAAACCCTTTGGATGAAACATGTGTTTGAAACATGTTATGCTTAATGGTTGCAAGTGGTTGCAAGTGTTTGCAAATGGATACTCGTGGATGCATAATACACGTTAGGCACTAAGATCGGCTCATACACTTTCATACCGCATATGCATGAGTGTTTATGCTTATTCATGGATGAAAACTTGTTATGCTATCACGTGGATGTTGCATATGGATGAATGTTATGTGCACTCATGTAGAGATTATAAATTATGTTAGGAATTTGCATACATATGGACTCATTTCACTAACATATTTTGCATTAAGGGGGTTTACTGAATCAGTAACCTCTTGATTTTCGCATTAGATAAGTACATATACACACACCTTTGCATATGATCATACAGCATTTAGAACCTTTTAAGGACAATGATTGCTCGTGGATGATGTTTTGAGTAGATGGATGATGGATGGTAGGATACGTTCTTCCTAACTTGGAGATTTCGGGGACGAAATCCTTTAAGGAGGGAAGAATGTAACAACCCGTATTTTTGAATAACATGTTATAACATAAATGGAGGGAGAATTAAACTGTAAAATCTGAATCAAGGGAAACGGGCTATGCCATTGCGTTCGTCTCGGAAAAATACGCGAAATAGAGTCCGAGTTTTCGAAAATCGGAGTCCGTATGACCAAGATATGGCCTCGCGAAGTTTCACGAAAAATTCCCAAATTAAAGTATACTTAATTAAGTGAAATGGGTTGCGCAGAGAAATATATATATATTGATATATATATATATATAATTGAAAATTAAATAAATAAATATGCAAAAATGTTCAAAACAGCGAATTGGGAGAGGGGAATAACCGAACCGGCCGATTTTTGAGGTCGACCCAAGCTCGCTGGGTCGACTAGGGGTTAATCCAGGGTGTTTGGCTGTCAACCCGTGGGCCGATTCGCTCAAATGCAGATTTTGCATTTGAATGGTTCTCATGGTCCATCTTTAATCTAAAGGCCCTAGATGGTTCCTACACTTGACTTCTTCCCCAAGACATGCTTTGATGGCTTGGATTGAATCTAGGGTTAATCCTATGGCCTAAAACACTTGCCTAATCTATAAATAAGACCCTAACCTACCCTAAATCATCATTATTCATTCATACAACTAAACTATTGCAAAATCAATCCTCTCATGGCCTCCACTCTCTTCATAAAATTCCTAAATAAATTCCTAAGTGATTTTCCATGCATACAAGTGTTTTCAAACTTGTATGAGCATCATTAGCTTGCATTCAAGTCAAGTTTATATATTTGCATCATAAAGAAAGAGTCTTGATCATTTTGGCTCAAGGGTTTTGCTTGCATTTTGGGTTTAATTGATTGCATAAGGGCTTTGTCATATTTTTGTGACTTCTTAAGCATTGTAAGCCCTATTCTACTTTCATACTTAAACTCTAAAGTTAAATGTATGATATGCAAGTTTATCATGTTGTGATATGCAAGTTTATATGCAAGTTTATCATGTTGTGATATGCAAGTTTATATGCAAGTTTATCATGTTGTGATATGCAAGTTTATATGCAAGTATGCCAAGTTATGTTATGCAAGTTTGGGTTGAACATTTTGTTCATGCTAACATGTTATGCAAGCTTATTTTGGGTTTATGAACATAAAGCTTTAAGCTTTATGCCAAAGGTTGCATTTTAGCAACATGTAAGTTATCATATCTCTTATGATAACTTGCATGTGAGGCTAAATGCGAACTTATGGCCATCTCTACACGTCATTTAGCACCAAGTATCACCAATATGCTAAGTTTGGTTTTATGCATGCTTTTGAGTCCTAAAAATGTAATATGCAAGTGTATGAACATATGAACATTTCATATGCCACCATGTTAAGCTTGTGGCTTCAATACCTTTATGTCATGATTATGCCAAGTTCCCTCTTTCTATCCTTTATGCGCTATTGCGATATGTAAGCGATGGGATTGCGTTTGGGGTTGGGTAAACTTAAAAGACATAAAACATAAGCTTGGGAATTTACCTATTAAGTTAGGTCTACCCATTGGGAATTTACCTATTAAGTTAGGTCTACCCAATTGCTTGAAAACTTGTAACATGTTTTGGAAACATGATGGACATGACACTTAGAAAAGATAAGTGTGGCCAACTCGAGGTTGGGTTGAGTTTGTAGCGTAAACCTACCCGGAACCGACCGGCTTAACTAGTTGCTACAAACAATAGGACCCAATGTGAGAAGTTGGTCATGTTGTACCTTGAACCCGAGGTTAGACCAAGTTGTGGTGTAAAGCTACCCGGACCCGCCCGGCTTAACTAGTAACCACAACAAGGTCTAATGTGAGAGGTTAAGGCGCATTAAATTAATTAATGCCTCGTGATTAGGGTTAAGTCATGGTCCATTTAATACTTAACCAATTTGGGCTTGGTAGATTAATCGGGGTTAAGTCGTGAACTCATCGTTACACTTAACCAAGTTAATCCAGTATTAGCAAGAGGGTTAAACCGTACTTAACCCACTAGAAAATCCTAGCAATGGGGGCCCACTCCAGCAGTAATCCCAAGTTAGTATCATCATGACCCTAGGGACTAGGCTAGGGTGGGGGCACGATTACTGGACTGGAGGTAAGTGACCAAAAGCGACGGCAGAGGGTACGCCGGTGTAGTTCCGGGCGGACTCTGGTCGTGCACATAGTCCGTAGCCGGAGAAAACATGCACGGGTACCAGTAGATCGGGACTGTGCACTCATGTTCATGGTGTCCAGGGGTTGACACCCTAGGGCTTGATACACCCGAAGGGTGGACCCGGCACAGTTCGACTACAATTATGATTGGGCCGTATTGACACCAACACGTGACGAGTTAGGCTTAGGGAGCCGATCGACTAGACCGTTTGGTTGGACCTTGTATTAGGGTCATTTCATGTTATTGGGCCAAAGCTTGGGCCAAGGGATCAATACTTGTTTATTCAAGTCATGTTAGTTTGCTAGTACACCTGTGGTGCAAAACCTTAATCCTGATTATGCGATGACACCTTTATCTACCTTGTTAGTTAATCATCATGCTAGTATATTGTTATCCTTATGTTCATCCCTGCTGCTCATGCCAGTTAACTTTATCAGTTTACATTGATTGTAGTAGGGCTTACTCAGTCTTTTTGACTGACCTGTTTTCTTTCGCCTCTTTTCTTCCGTTTCCCCCCCCCCAGGTTCTCAGGGAGGGAATACTGGAGCTTAGCTTGGATTTCGGATTGCTTGCTTGTGGGATTTCAGCTCATGTACGGTTTCGACATGAAGCTAGCTATGGTTACCACTTAATTGGGGATAGCACTTATTTATTTCAGTTTTTCAGTTGATGTTGTTTTATCTAGACTTGTTTATTTGGAAAGCTATGTTGTACCAGACTTGTTTTGAAATGTTTTGAAATCTTCCGCTGTTTTATCTATGTTATTTACTCTGTTTACATATATACATATGTTCTTGTTCTGCCTTGATATATCATTATGCATGTTTACCTGATTCAAACGCCCCTCCAAAGTCAGAGTGCTTGCAAGAGCCACCCTGGTAGAGGTGGGGTGTTACATCAATTAGTGATTTTTGATGGATCTGACAATGTGGCATTCGAAGTGAATCTGATGGGATGATGAAGCGTAACCACAAGCCTCATCAACCGGTAAATGACAGAAATCGGGCAGGTAGCATGGCTATGTAGGTCGCACCTATTAGGGTGTATAATCACCTGATCTAGAGTTTCATTTATTTCTATAATCTATTGTCGATGCTATCCCATTCGAGAAACGGTTGCTGATCCCAACCGTTGGTGATATACATTCGATACACTCAAGCGAAATGAGTGGTCGGTCATGTGTGGCCGGGTTGCAAGATGTTCTTGTTGAACCCAGTGTATTCCTCTCTAGAGGTACACTAGCAGAAGGTGGTTCCATACCTTGTCATAGTTGGAAATCCATTATCCAATACGTGCTTGCGATTTTCATTGTATACTATATATGTAGAACGTGAGATGAAAGTGTTTCTGCTAGATTGATATCTATTTGTACTTAGACATTATTATAATATCAGAACGATATTGCTTTGTCAAAGATGTTTTGATTCTCATAAGGGAAAAACCCGTTCCGTATTCACGGCGTGGTCTTATGAGATATCATATACCTGTTTAAACAGTTTTACTCATACCAGTCCCATGACTGACCCAGAGTTTATTTTGTTTTGTTTCCCTAAACTCTTGGGTGCCTAAATTTGTACGGGCAGTCAAGTAGTCAGGATTTACAGATATACTTGAAGAGCTGGAGCAGGAGGCTTCAGAATCATATAGCTATAGTTTATTTCCGCTGTGTTGTAAGTGTTGTACTCTGATAAGTGCTATTGTATACATAACTGTTATATTTCAAAGTTATGTTATATATTATATGTTATTCGTTCCGCTGTGAGATTCGTGTTACTCTGATGATGTAAGTTCTTCTTTTCTTCTTCTATTCTAAGTTTCTATCTTATCTATCCTCACCCTCTAATTTCTTTCATTAATTACCAGGATTTTTATATGTGCGGTTAGTCGTCATCGTGTTTATGTCGATAACCAAAGTCCCAAAAATCCGGGTCATTACAGTTGGTATCAGAGCTTAAGTTAAGAATTACCTTGGCTCTGTGGCGTGACTCGGTAGAGATAGGGTTAGTAATACCCTAGATTGAGTTGAGTGTATATATACGAGTGCGTATTTGTATTTGATATAAAAATGGTTTTTTATTGTGGAGATTCATTGGCTGAGTTGTTTATGAGTTTTGGTCGATCAGTTTGATCCACTGTATCGGTAGGAGTAAATAAACACTTGAATACGATGGACCGACACAGTATGGATATGTGATATATTATCATATATAGGATGTGTTGGTAGTAATTATCATCAGATAAGATTATAAAATGTGAAATGGTTATATATAACCAATCAGAATTTATACAAGTGAATTATATAAAATTGAAATGAATTAAATCTGAATTTAGATCAGAATTGGAATTTAAAATCCCAGAAATGGGAAAGGTGTTTGTAAATGAATCTGGATTTAATATATGTGAATTTTAAGATCCTGG
Source organism: Allium sativum (assembly GCA_030737875.1). Classification (NCBI taxonomy): domain Eukaryota; kingdom Viridiplantae; phylum Streptophyta; class Magnoliopsida; order Asparagales; family Amaryllidaceae; genus Allium; species Allium sativum. The sequence goes on from CM060919.1 coordinate 309,245,323, forward strand.
GAGATTTTAAATTTGTTTACAACATTGTAAAAGGATATTTGGAATTGATTTCAAGGTGGAAATGTTTAAAAATGGGTTTTGAAAGTGCTATTGTATTGTACTCACTTCGGTAGCTGGAAAATAGATTCCGATGTTGATCATGACATCATCGGTGTTCATTTTCGAGTATGTAAGTGACGGATTACTACCAAGGATTTTGTTTTGAATTTGTTTTGGGAAAACAAGTTGTGTTGAATTTCAAAAAGGAAAATTTGATTTTTGAAAAAGGTAAACTGTTTAAAAACTTCCAGGAAGAAAAGGTTGTTTAAATTTAAACAAATTAAAGTAAAATTTGTAAAATCCAATAGAATTGAGATTGAATTAAAAGCCAGTTAAGTAAAAATCGTATTGAAATAGATTGATGTCAAGAGGAATTAGACTTGATTAGAGATAATCTGGAATTATATTGGACTGGTGAGTTATGGATTTGAAATCAAGAATACTACTCGAGTTTGAAATAAAATTCGACTTAGGTATAAGCGAATGGTTGTGTTAAAGATAAATTGATTTGGGATCAAGTTGGAACTGCATTGGTATATGTTGAATTGATGACAGGTGAAGTGATAGAGTTGATATACCCGACAAAAAGGTACAAGTTTATATTTGATATAAGCATGAGATTTATGAGCCGAATTGGCAAGCCGCTTGGCTGTTTGATTTTCTTTTGGGTTGGAGATAGCCTAGAGAGGCGAGTTGGAGTTTTACCGATAGGGCTGTACAAAGGAGTTTATGGCGAAATTTTCCGAAAATTTAAGTGTTAGAAAATTTTCAGAATTTTTGGAAATTTTAGTTAGTCGGAATGAATAAATATCTTAGTCAATATTAATTGGTTCAGTTAAAATCAGAAATAAGGGGTAAACAAATCTTAGGAATTCCAATAGATAGGGTCGTCCTCTAACTTAGCAATTTCGAGGACGAAATCATTTTAAGTGGGGAAGAATGTAATGACCCGCATTGTCAGAGGTATTATAATTAATTTATTTAATTATATAAATAGTGATATAGTGAATTAAATAGTGGTTTAATAAAATAATATGGAATATTTAATTAATTTAAATAATTAAATAATATATTTAATTCTGAAATAATCAAAATTGGCTGAAATGGCGATATGGTGTGAACCGGATCATCTGTGATATTTAATTCGGCTTGGAATTGAATTTGAATAACGAATATATTATATAAACAACAGTTTGAACGTAGAATTATAATATAATTAAAATCGAGCTTGAAATGACGATGCAGTTCGTAAATTGGCGGTTCGAACTTCAACTGAATGTATAGGATTCGTTTTAAGCCGGATTTCTGTGAAACAAGAAACGTGTGGAGCTGGTGGAGTATATCTTTCTAGTGGAAGAGAAAAATCGGGATTTCGTCGTTTAGATTTTGATTTATGTCCAAATCAAGTTTCAGAAAAGTCGCTGTGGAATTCCTTTATAATTTATAAAGGAATTATTTATATTTTAAAAAGGAAATTCAATATAAATCGAATATCGGGTTGACCCAGAAGTGAATATCGAGTTAGAAATTCATATAGGAATATTCTAGAGCTGTATGGTATTCCACTGAATATATATATGATAATATAGATTTATTTATATTTAATTTAATTTTATTTAAATATATTTATATATTTAAATGGTTGTTCAAGACTTTAAAAATAGCCAGTTTTGCAAACGACCTCAGAATTCAACGAAACTAATTTTGTTGGATCCGCAATGTCAAATTATTGTTAGATTTCCTGTTTTGTGATTTTTAGAGACACGGTGTGGCCGTACGGATTTTTAGAGTGAAAAACAGTTAGTATTTCGACGGTTAAAAATACGCTGTGTGAGCATACGGAGTCGGAATTCGACGAAACCAGTTTCGTTGGGACCGTAATGTCGAACTCTAGCTACATGTCCAGTTTCGTGATTTTTGGGTGTCGTATGTAATCACGAGAATTTTTAGAAATAAAAATGAATATAGAAATGAGAATATACCAGGAATATTCCGTTCTACAAAATATCTAAATATCTAAAATGCCTATAAATACCCCCTTAAACTTTCTTCTAACCTAATTTCATTTTTCCACAATCGAAATGTGAGCCGCCAGTAATTGCTCTTCTCAAACAAAAATACGCTCCTTTGAAAAATCAAAGAGAATTCATAGAAAAATATATAAATCAAACTAGCTACATATATCGATCCACAGCAAGAAGATCTTCACACTGATGTGCACCATGCTGGGTTCGATGCTATGTTTTTCACGTTGAAATTATACAGCGGGAAACTAGGGTTTGGGTTCTCGATCGATTTAGGCAATAAGGGTTTATGGCGGGTTCATTTTCGAGTTAAGGGGATGAAGGAGAGTTGTGTACATTGTTTTGGTGGAGCTCGGTGGTCATCCTGGTCGTAGGCGATCACTGTACAGCGTTCGATAGCTGGAAACCGCGAGTGAAAGGAGGAAACCGAAGTGAGCAAAGGTGGTATTAGTTTGAGCGGTTTGTGATGAGGAGGACAATGGTGAAGTCCGTTTAAAAATAAGTGAGTATTGATGGAGAAAGTGATCAGAAATGGTATGTTGAATGAGCAGGTATCGCAGCAAGTATTTGGGGAAGAAGAAAGGACCGATGGGCTTTTGTAGTGTTAATGGGCCGACAAGTTTATATTGGTGAGAGGTCCATTTAGTTTTAAATTAAAATCCTTTTTAAATATTGTATAACTTGTAAAGTAAATATCTTCTTCGTACGATATCAGAATCACGAACCGTAAGTTGCGTTGGGACCGTATGGACGAGAGCTTCACAATGAAGCTGACTGGGAGTGGGTTGGAGCTCGTCTGAATTTACGGTGAATTTAATTGTTTGATTCAAAATCAAATAACAGTTTATCGCTCTTTAACGATGAACTGCAAATGTGAGTAAAACTCACCAACTCTGTACAGTTCTATTTTTATAACGTATTCTTAGAACTGTTAAATATTGTGTGTTTGATCGTGTGTTGACTATTTGATTGAACTGCTAGTCAGTTAGTAGAAATTATACATATATGTATATATAAAAATAAACCGTTAAATATTTATATGTGATTCTGTTATCAAAATATTTCACAGTGAAGTGAAATCGATGTTAATTATATTGTCTAACATCTGTGATGCAGAGAAACAGGTCGGAGGAATCCAACTGGATTCCTCAACAGTTATTTTACTGTGATTAATATATTGTGATATATAATCTGACGTTGATTATGTGTGTTTGGACGATAGTTATCGTTGTTATATGGGTTGTTAAATACCGTAAGATATACCAGAAGGGGGAAAAGAGATTTTCAAAGTATATTTTGAAAATAATTTATTTATATAAAATCAATGGATTTTATATTATAAAAGAAAAAGGATTTTGAATTAAAGAAATATATTTGTAAATCAAATATAATAGAATATATTTGTAAAACGAATATAAGGGGATTATATTTGTAAATCAAATATAAAGGAAAATATTTGTCAATAAATTAGAAAGATAAATATTTGTAAACCATTTACAAATAGAATAGAGATCAAAAGAGAATATTTGTAGAACATTCACAAATAGATTAAATGGGATTATTTATTTATTTAGGAAATAAATAAAAGTATAAAGGATTTATTTATTTAGAAAAAATAAACAAGATTACAAGGAACATTTATTTAGAAAAATAAATAGGATTATAAAGGAGTATTTATCTAGGAAACAAATAGAGTTAAGCAAATAGAGTTAATCAAATAAAGTCATTCGATTAAAGTAAATCAAAGGAGTAGTTAATCGAGTATAGTTTATATTCGAAGGAGTTAATCGAATATAGTTTATATTCGAAGGAGTTAATCGATATTAGTTATTAGAAGGAGTTAGTCGATTATAGCGGTTCAAAAGGAGTTAGTCGATTAAAGTTAATCAAAAGAAGTTAATCGAATATAGTTAGTCAAATCGAGTTAACCAAACCAAGTTAGTCAAGAATGGTTAGCCAAACCAAGTTAGTCAAAAATGGCAAGTCAAACCAAGTTAGCCGAGTTAATCGAATATGGTCAGTCAAACTAAGTAAGTCGAGTTAGTCGAGCCTAGTTAATCGAGTCGGGTTGGTCGAACCAAGTAAATCAAAAGGAGTTAACCAAGTTGAATTAGTCAAGATGAGTTAATCAAACCGAGTTAATCCAAAAGAGTTAATCGAATATATTTTATTCGAATAGAGTTAGAGGAGTTAACCGAATATAGTTTATATTCGAAGGAGTTAATCGAATATAGTTTATATTCGAAGGAGTCAATCGAATATAGTTTATTCGAATGGAGTTAGAGGAGTTAATCGAATACAGTTTATTCGAATAGAGTTAGAGTAGTTATCGAATATAGTTTATTCGACAGGAGTTAAGTGAGTAGGGTAAAGCAAATAGAGTAAATCAAATAGAGTTAAGCAAATAGAGAAAAGGAGTTAATCGAATATAGTTATTCGAAAGAAAGGTTAAGTAAGGAAGTTAGTTAAAGAAATATAAAGTGAACTTTGCCTATTTCAAGGTTAGAAGTGTTGTTCAGTTAAGGTCTGAGAGGTAGCTATACCCCAACTTGATTGACTGCGGTTTTAATTTAGAAATGGTTACGGTTCGAGAGTGAAGTGGTTAAGTGGATTTAGTTAATAAGTAAAATGGTTTAAGTTGGCATCGCGATGGTTTGTCTAAACCATCTATCTAAGTCCAATGTTTGAGTTTTGGAAATGTTTTCCAAAGAAGTATTAGAATTGTTTTCTAATATAGAAAACAAGGAAATGAAAATGTTTTCCAATGGTAATAACCCTTTACTTTCTAAATCTAGAAAATAAGAAATGTTGAATATAGGGAAACAGGAGATGAAAAATGAACTAAAGTGATTAATGTTAAATGATGTTTGTTCGATATAATTTCCATCTGGAAATAATATCGTTGTTTGCACACTTGTTTTTCTTTGATAGTTAACTCACAGACTATCAAAGTTTTGACCATTTTAACATTGTTAATATGGAGAGACCGGTTGGATTATTATCCAAAAAACCACTCTGTATTGGCATAAGCATTGCGAATCATTTATGCCAAGGATAATTGAAGACGGAGTAAAAGTGCAAGGGTTGTTGTATAGGTCTTAGATAACAGTGACTAAGATGGATATACTGAATAGTGCCTTCGGTTTGTCCAGTCGCAGGACAACTTGTATGGATGAAGGTCTGACAGAGTATATCCAACAGATCGCGTAAGTTGATCTGTTCAAACGTATTCGTGTTTGGTGGCGGAGGAATTCGTTTCTCTTAGCTGTATATCCGTGTTATTTTTGGATAAGTCAATTTGTGATTTGGCGGGTATGACGATGTGACATTTTAAGTGCATGAAGATGAATGTCTGACAGAGTATTTCCAGAAAGGTCACGTACATTGATTTCTTCAACTGTACCAAGAGTGGAAGCGGAGAAGGAAACTTCTTTAGCTAACACGTAATGTACTGTTGTAGACGTCAATTAGTTATTTTCGATGGATCTGACAATGTGGCATTCGAAGTGAATCTGATGGGATGATGAAGCATAACCTCAAGCCTCCTCAACCGGTAAATGACAGAAATAGGGCAGGTAGCATGGCTATGTAGGTCGCACCTATTAGGGTGTATAATCACATGATCTAGAGTTTCATTTATTTCTATAATCTATTGTCGATGCTGTCCCATTCGAGAAACAGTTGCTGATCCCAACCGTTGGTGATATACATTCGATACACTCAAGCGAAATGAGTGGTCGGTCATGTGTGGCCGGGTTGCAAGATGTTCTTGTTGAACCCAGTGTATTCCTCTCTAGAGGTACACTAGTAGAAGGTGGTTCCATACCTTGTCATAGTTGGAAATCCATTATCCAATACGTGCTTGCAATTTTTATTGTATACTATATACGTAGAACGTGAGATGAAATCGTTTCTGCTTGATTGATATCTATTTGTACTTAGACATTATTATAATATCAGAACGATATTGCGTTGTCAAAGATGTTTGGATTCTCATAAGGGAAAAACCCGTCCCGTATTCACGGCGTGGTTTTATGAGATATCATATACCTGTTTAAACTGTTTTACTCATACCAGTCCCATGACTGACCCGGAGTTTATTTTGTTTTGTTTCCCTAATTTCTTGGGTGCCTAAATTTGTACGGGCAGTCAAGTAGTCGGGATTTACAGATATACTTAAAGAGCTGGAGCAGGAGGCTTCAGGATCATATAGCTATAGTTTATTTCCGCTGTGTTGTAAGTGCTGTACTCTGATAAGTGCTATTGTATACATAACTGTTATATTTCAAAGTTATGTTATATATTATATGTTATTCGTTCCGCTGTGTGATTCGTGTTACTCTGATGATGTAAGTTCTTCTTTTCTTCTTCTATTCTAAGTTTCTATCTTATCTATCCTCAACCTCTAATTTCTTTCATTAATTACCAGGATTTTTATATGTTTGGTTAGTCGTCATCGTGTTTATGTCGAAAACTAAAGTCCCAAAAATCCGAGTCATTACACTTTAAATCTTGTTTTCTAGTTAAAAATATATACTAGGATGCAGACGGTGCTTAGCAGCACCCGACACCCGTCGTCCACAGACCATGGATGACTTGTTTGTTTGATTGCTGTGTTGTGAAATTTGATTATGTGATGTGAAATGAAATAAAATATTTTATAGTGGAAAATATTTTATAGTTCGTGTATATAAAATAAATAGTAATAAACAAATCCGAGATTTGTTTATATACACTGATTTGACTGATATTGATTGGGATGATAAATTTTACACATCGCCCAACTGCACAAATAAAAAATCTGTGTTTGTTGATTTGAAACCCCACACGGGTATTGGGATGAAATATGACATACACTAATCCCAATAATTAGTTGAATGTCGATCGATTGATTGACAAGCTGTGTAAGCGTTGAATATTTATATTCAATGCTTATACAGTGTAGAATGCACTCTGGATGTTGGATTGTTGTTTTCATTATTGTTATACACCTTTGTTGTGTGACATTCATATAATCACATTATATGGTAATTGACTGTGTCTGATTCCAGTTCAGAATTATCGAATATTTTAAAATAATATTCAGTGAATATTGAAATGTGAAGCCGTGTTAAGTAGTTAAACGCCATTTTAACACGAACGAGAATTTTGTCGACTTTATTCATTTTACAATGAATATCGAAAGTGATTTCAAAATCTGATATTTTGAAATGAATTGAAATTCGAATTAAATTGAAATGAATTGAAATTCGAATTAAATTGAAATGAATTGAAATTTGAATTAAATTGAAATTCGAATTAAATTAAAATAAATTGAAATTCGAATTAAATTGAAAAAAATTGAAATTAGAATTAAATTGAAATTTGAATTAAATTGAAATGAATTGAAATTCGAATTAAATTGAAATGAATTGAAATTCGAATTGAATTGAAATAAATTGAAATTCGAATTAAATTGAAAAGAATTGAAATTCGGATTAGATTGAAATAGAATTGAAATCGTTTTGAATTGAATTTAAAACATATTGAAATTGAACTGAAATGGATTTGAATTGAAACCGATTTGAATTGAAATGGATTTGAATTGAAATCGAGTTGAAATGAATTTAAAACGAATTTATATTGGAAAGATTCAATTTTGATTTGAATTTGAGATGGAAGTTGAAATCATTTTAAAAACGAATTTAAAACGATTTATAAAATACGTTTTAAAAGGAAATCGACGAAATATAAATAATACATATATTATATATATAATGGCCTGAATAGAACGTGCCGCGCCGCGGCAGTTCGCGAATTTCGACCACTGACTTCGAATGGATATTGCGGGTGATCCGACCATCGGATTCTCCTAAAACCGGAACCGTTGGGTTCGTATCAAAAAGAGCTTTCTAATGGATATTAGAGATTTGAGATCTAACGGTTGGATTTGGAATTTTATCCAAATCAAATTTAGAAAAGGTCGTTGTAAGTGCAGTTCGATGGCCGTTGATGGAAATCGACTGTACGGGCCTTGATAAAATTATTAAAAATATCAATAATTTGTCTAAAATCATAAGAAATGGTTTGTGAAGAATTGGAATGAAAAACTCTATATTTGAAAAGATAAAAATAGTTTTTTATCGAAATGAACTAGTTTTGAACTAGAATTAAAATCAATTTGGATTTGAAATAAATAAATTGAAATGGTTTTAAAAGAAACCAGAATTTCCAATAATTGAATTGGAATGGATTTGAATCGGAATTGTCTTTGGAATATTTCGATGTTGGATTTCGTGATTATACAGATATTGTTATGGAAATTTGAAAGATATATTTATATCGTTATTTCCAATAGGATATTTGTTGGTCGTAGAATTTGATATTGAATATAAGCCGATATATTTTCTATTCAGAGCCTTGTATTTAATATCAAATGTGATTTGGGTTTGTCGTGAATGGTGTCTTCATTAACACTGTTCTTAAACCCAGTTGAGAAAGAGATTAAATCTTTTTATTTAGATTTAATGAAGTGTATCAATTAAATGATATTTAATTGGAAATGAATTTGAATTGATTTTTGGGTTTATCGTGAACGGTGTTTTAAATAACACTTGTTCTTTAACCCGATAATTAATGGAATGTGATTTTGGGTTGTCGTGAACGGTATCTTCAATAATACTGTTCTTAGACCCAACTGAGTTAAGGAAATCAGAAACTAACTGGAGATTAGTTAAGTTGAATGGTTTCTTGGGTATTGATCTGATGTTGGTTTCGGCCTTCGAGGTTAATATTTAGGGAACTGTTCTCTTACTAATTTACGGTTAGAGACTAATAGAATGGAATGTGATGTGGGTTTATCGTGAACCGTGTTTTAAATGACATTGGTTCTTTAACCCAGTTAAAGATTAGAACTAAGTGGAGTTTTAATGAATCTTTAATTAGATTGAAATGATCGAGAATGGAGTATCACCAGGTTTGCTCCAGGCGATAGTTAAATCTTTAATTAGATTTAAACGTGAAATGGTAACTGAATTTACCGATAACACCGTGGTGTTAGATATGAAGTATGACCAAGTTTACTTCATGGGATGAATAGGATGGGATTGGGAAATTAAAACAAATGATTACTTCGGTAAGGTTCGTTAATCCCGACTAGTTGAATCGATATTCAAAAGAAGATTAAAGAATAAATTTGAGGAATTTATCTTTGATAAAATTAATGGGAACCTATCCCTAAGAATGTGAAGTTTAGCAACTAACTGAAGATTAGTTAAGATGAATGGTTTCTTAGGTATTGATCTGATGTTGGTTTCGGCCTTCGGAGTTAATATTAGCGGAATTGTTCCCTTACTTATTTACGGTTAGTGACTGATGAATTGGAATGAGACTTATGTTGTGTTTGTGTAACACTTGTTTATTATATACGCGAGTTATTCAGAAAGACCGGGTTTATCCCATTCTGAATAACTGATTCGACGTGGTGTCGAAGATGAAGACGGTGGTCGAAGACCGGAGGTCTTCACGTCGTTTGGGTAATTACTGATGATCTTGATTGGGCCATACACCCAAGAGGAGGGAATTAGTTAGTGATCGTCCAGACGTACTTGGAGATCGATGGATATGCGGGGTACTAGGTACCTCTGGTTTCATTCAGACCCAGAATGAACTTGTAAATGGACTGTGTGTCTGACATTGGATTTTATTCTGTGTGATTGATTTCTATTAAATATATATCTGTTTGGCGACGGAGAATTTATTCTCTTGCTTAAGGCCCTTCTCTGAGACGTACGAGCTCAGGGGTTATATATTGATGGATATCAAACGCATGGAGTGAATTGCCTGTGTGGCATGCCTAAGTGGAAATGATCAAGGCTTCTATTGAAAAGCAAATCTTGTGGGTGATGATCAAAGCACGGCTTGTGTGGCATAGCTTTGTGTAGCGTTGATTCGCGAGCCTCACACCCCGGTTGTGGACCAAAAACGGGAGAGAACATCAGGGAGGGCATGCATTTCCTTCTAGCTAGAAGTGGCGTCAGTGGTTTTACACGCCCTGACGAGTTTGACTTATGTGGTTGTTGCTGTTGCGAGGCGCCTCGGTTTGATCGGACGATCCGGGTCCGATGGAGTCATTCATTGGCTCATTTACGCCCCAAAGGGTGGGGAAACGCAGTGTTCAGGCATTTTAATCCACATCGGTGGACCGGCCCTGACAATCCAAGGGATCAACTGTGTCTGGGTCCTCAGGCTCGGGCTAGAGAGTCTCGAATCGGTGAGGACTATCTTTTTCCTCGGTTCACAGATGGAAATCCAACTTCCAATACGTGACTTTGCGGTATTGATTGTAGAGCCTAGTACTGGCGACATGATATATGGTACCCATGCCATCTATGATTAATACCTATGATTGAAATTGTTTTGGCACTATACACTTATAGTAATAATAAAAGATGAAATTTAGCATATCAAGCATTCTTTGGCTATTATAAGGTAAAACCCTATCCTCCGGCTTGTGTTGCATTGTGTGATGGGACCTGGGTCTTATAATAGCTTCATTGTTCTTTATTTAGCATTGCGCTGTTGTTTTATGCACTGGTATTCTTGGGAGGAAACCCGTTCCGTGTTATACGTCGTGGTCCCTTGATTTACCTAACTTTAAAATAAAGATTAATAACTGCTTTAGTTCTCACACCAGTCCCATGACTGACCTGGAGTTTATTGTTTTAACCTAAACTCTGGGTGCCCTTATTTTGACATGGGCAGCTAGTAGTTTTGGTTTTGCAGATTTATATTCACAGGATCCTAATTTACAGCTGGAATGATATCCGGAAAGCTCTGTTTCCGTATATCTCCTTCAGTTGTGTTTTGTATTATTTTTCCGCGACTATGTAATTTATTGTAATTTCTAATATTTATCGAATGTATTTTATTCATTCATACTCTGTATATTCTTGTAATCTGGTGAATTGTTGTAATTAACAATGAAATGTCCTTCTGTCTGCGTTCTAATTTGTCGTGTTCTCAAAAACAATCAGGCGTTTCGAACGGTCTTGGTCGGTTTTGTGACTGATTCGGATCGAGCGAAATTCCATGTTGTTACAGCTGGTATCAGAGCTTTGGTTTACAAAGCTCGAGAACAAGACACGTTAGTACCAAACGAAAGAATTCATCAGAGATTGGATTAGTAATATCCAATGAGAATGACTCGTTAGAGATGGGATCAGTAGTATCCTAGAACGAGTGTGAAGAGTAAATTTTTGAAAATGAAAACAAATTTTTGTTTTGAAATTTAAATCGTTTTATACGTATTTGAATATTTAAATTAATTTGGACAATCCAATATATAAAGATTTTGCATATACGCCTTGCAAACGTGTATTCGAAGTTTTAATGTACTGGATAGTTATAGAATCACACTCTAGTTGCCCGGGGATAATTCTGGTGATGGGGCACCATCGCCAGTATTTATTTTCGAGTTACGAAAGTAGGATTTCAATATATTTCCAATTGACTGGTGTGAGAACCAAAATTAGATAGGGCTTATTGTTGTGATTTGGCATCAAAAACGTGATTTTCTTTATATATATATCAAAATTATGAGTTCGAAATGATAACCAACTAATTGATTGCTGATTGAGTTGTTTGACTATTGGTTGATTAATTAGAATTTGAACCATTTGACCAAAATAAATCAAATATTGAATTGTATTGAAAATTAGTCGCATTTGCATGCATATACATGTACTTACATTGAACAAGTCATAGCAAAGAGGCTAGAGCAGAAGAATAAAATTGTTTGCCCAACAAATAGGTACATGTTTATTGTATTTCTTTGGGTTTGGATGATTTTATGAGCCGATTGGCTGTTTCCTTTTCTTTTTGGATTGAAGAAGGCCATGGGAGGCTATATGAAATATCCCGAAGTCCCCGGTGCAGGGGAGGTTATGGCAAAAAAATTCGAAAATTTAGGGTGTTAGCCAAATTTTTGAAAAATTTGAAAAGTTCTTAGAAAATGAAAAGTTGAAGAACTTAAGCCGTAGTTAAAATAATGGAAGTTGAGTTGATTTGTGAAACAAATTTCGGCTTCGTTCCTTTTCGGGGACGAAAAGTTTTAAGTGGGGGAGATTGTAATAACCCGGGAATCTGAGCCAAATTTTGTTTTTTTGGCAATTTTAGCGAATTTTGAATATTTAAAATGATTTATTTTAAATAATAACGACGAGAAATTTAGTTTGAATTGAATTCGAACGTATATATTTATTTGAATCGACGTTAGAATATAAATTTTTATTTTAAATTATAAAAGGAATTGAAAATGGCGCGGTAGTTCGAAAATTCGATTTCAAATTTCAAATGGATGTACAGGATTCAAAATAAACCGGATTTTAGCGAAACCAAAAATATTCAAATCTATTTGAGAATATCTTTCCAACGAATCCGAAAAATCAAAATTTCATAGCGGGAATCAAAAGATACGCGCAGTTGAAAATTCAGAATAGTCGCTACGGAATTCTAGCCCTTAAAAATGGGAATTTTGCAAACGACCTCGGTTTTCGACGAAACCACTTTTGTTGGATCTGTGATGTCAGGTTATTGCTAGGTTCCAAAATTCGTAATTTTCTGAATCAATATGTGAGTGTGGCAAAGGAAAACGCGTTTGACCAGTTTCAGTTGATTTTAATCGACTGAAAAATGGCCATTTTCCAAACGGTCTCAAAATTTGATGAAATTAGTTTTCTTAGGACCGTATCGTCAATACGAAGCTACAAAATATTTTTCGGGAATTTTTATAAGCTGTATGTGGGCTCGGTAAATTGAAATGTGCGTTTAAATTCAATATATAGAGTTATATTTGGATTTTGATGGAAACTGATCGAAACAGTCGAATCAGCCTCCGATACATATCCCATTGTGTTCGGAATGAGGGTAATTAGCTAGGGACGACAGTCGGTGGGTTCAATTTCGAGTTCAAAATAAAAAGTTGCTTTTTGAAATTTTAAAATAATAAAATATATATTATTTATATAACTTCCTACCCTCCTCTCTCTCTCTTCATTATAAATCAGAAAAAAAGAGAGGGAAAAATGAAATCGAGAACCCCCCCATACTGCCGCCGCCCGCTGTTACTACCACAGTCGCCGGCCACCCATCAACGCCGCCTCCTCCCCTCTCTCTCCTCTTCAGCGACGCTCCCCCTTCCCAATCGATCGAGAACCCCCCCCCCCTCCGACGCGCGTTACCCCCCCAACCCACGAACAGGCGTCCCACCCTCCCCCTCTTGCACCACCGCACCACCACCTAAAGGCCCCACGCCGCCCATGAAACCACCCAACAACGAAGACAGCGCCACCGGCCAAGGAAGCCGTCACCACCGGTCAGCGAACACCTTTCCCCTCCCCTCCTTCGATTAAAAATGTGAGCTTTTACTTTCACTACGTTATTTACTTACTTCGATGTAAAGTATAGATCTTTAAATTAATAAAGTTGTGATTTTTACATATATAAAGAAGTGATTTTCAAATAAAAGAATGGATTTCTATTAACATAAAGATGAGATCTTTATGAATGTAAAGTTATGATCTTTAAAAATATAATCTTTGTTTGTTTGAAAATATTATTTTTAATGTTATATAGATAATAAAAATTCGATCTTTATATCGTAGGAGGGATAAAAATATGATTTTTATTCATGTAGAATAATAAAAAATAGAATTTTTATCTATATAGTAGCGAGGTAAAAATAGAATTTTTATCTATATAGTAGCGATGTAAAAATAGAATTTTTATCTATATAGTAGCGATGTAAAAATAGAATTTTTATCTATATAGTAGCGGTATAAAAATGTGATTTTTATATACATAACAACAATATAAAAATGTGATTTTTATATATGTAGTAGCTATGGACGATGAAATTGACAAAAGGCGAGCACGGCGAAGATTTCTACATATGAAGAGTCATGGCGTTTGGTTTAGGTTGGGTGAGAACTCCTCACTTTAAATCTTGTTTTCTAGTTAAAAATATATACTAGGATGCAGACGGTGCTTAGCAGCACCCGACACCCGTCGTCCACAGACCATGGATGACTTGTTTGTTTGATTGCTGTGTTGTGAAATTTGATTATGTGATGTGAAATGAAATAAAATATTTTATAGTGGAAAATATTTTATAGTTGAAAATATAATTTTTAACGTGTATATAAAATAAATAGTAATAAACAAATCTGAGATTTGTTTATATACACTCATTTGACTGATATTGATTAGGACGATAAATTTTACACATCGCCCAACTGCACAAATAAAAAATCTGTGTTTGTTGATTTGAAACCCCACATGGGTATTGGGATGAAATATGACATACACTAATCCCAATAATTAGTTGTATGTCGATCGATTGATTGACAGGCTGTGTAAGCGTTGAATATTTATATTCAATGCTTATACAGTGTAGAATGCACTCTGGATGATGGATTGCTGTTTTCATTATTGTTATACACCTTTGTTGGGTGAAATCCATATAATTACATTATATGGTAATTGATTGTGTCTGATTCCAGTTCAGAACTATCGAATATTTTAAAATAATATTCAGTGAATATTGAAATGTGAAGCCGCGTTAAGTAGTTAAACGCCATTTTAACACGAACGAGAATTTTGTCGATTTTATTCATTTTACAATGAATATCGAAAGTGATTTCAAAATCTGATATTTTGAAATGAATTGAAATTCGAATTAAATTGAAATGAATTGAAATTCGAATTAAATTGAAATGAATTGAAATTCGAATTAAATTGAAATAAATTGAAATAAATTGAAATTCGAATTAAATTGAAAAGAATTGAAATTCGAATTAAATTGAAATGAATTGAAATTCAAATTAAATTGAAATGAATTGAAATTCGAATTAAATTGAAATTCAAATTGAATTGAAATAAATTGAAATTCGAATTAAATTGGAAAGAATTGAAATTCAAATTAGATTGAAATAGAATTGAAATCGTTTTGAATTGACTTTAAAACGGATTGAAATTGAACTGAAATCAATTTGAATTGAAACCGATTCGAATTGAAATGGATTTGAATTGAAATCGAGTTGAAATGAATTTTTAACGAATTTATATTGGAAAGACTCAATTTAGATTTGAATTTGCGATGGAAGTTGAAATCGTTTTGAAAACGAATTTAAAACGATTTATAAAATACGTTTTAAAAGGAAATCGATGAAATATATATAATATATATATTATATATATATAATGGCCTGAATAGAACGTGCCGCGCCGCGGCAGTTCGCGAATTTCGACCATTGACTTCGAATGGATATTGCGGGAAATCCGACCGTCGGATTCTCCTAAAATCAGAACCATTGGGTTCGTATCGAAAAGAGCTTTCTAATGGATATTAGAGATTTGAGATCTAACGGGTGGATTTAGAATTATGTCCAAATCAAATTTGGAAAAGGTCGCTGTAAGTGCAGTTCGATGGCCGTTGATGGAAATCGACCGTATGGGCCTTGATAAAATTATTAAAAATATCAATAATTTGTGTAAAATCATAAGAAATGATTTGTGAAGAATTGGGATGAAAAACTCCATATTTGAAAAGATAAAAAAGATTTTTATCGAAATGAACTAGTTTTGAACTAGAATTAAAATCAATTTGGTTTTGAAATAAATAAATTGAATTTGAAATGGTTTTAAAAGAAACCAGAATTTCCAATAATTGAATTGGAATGGATTTGAATCGAAATTGTCTTTGGAATATTTCGATGTTGGATTTCATGATTATACAGATATTGTTATGGAAATTTGAAAGATATATTTATATCGTTATTTCCAATAGGATATTTGTTGGTCGTAGAATTTGATATTGAATATAAGCCGATATATTTTCTATTCAGAGCCTTGTATTTAATATCAAATGTGATTTGGGTTTGTCGTGAATGGTGTCTTCATTAACACTGTTCTTAAACCCAGTTGAGAAAGAGATTAAATCTTTTTATTTAGATTTAATGAAGTGTATCAATTAAATGGTATTTAATTGGAAATGAATTTGAGTTGATTTTTGGGTTTATCGTGAATGGTGTTATAAATAACACTTGTTCTTTAACCCTATAATTAATGGAATGTGATTTTGGGTTGTCGTGAACGGTATCTTCAATAATACTGTTCTTAGACCCAACTGAGTTAAGGAAATCAGAAACTAACTGGAGATTAGTTAAGTTGAATGGTTTCTTGGGTATTGATCTGATGTTGGTTTCGGCCTTCGGGGTTAATATTTAGGGAACTGTTCTCTTACTAATTTACGGTTAGAGACTAATAGAATGGAATGTGATGTGGGTTTATCGTGAACCGTGTTTTAAATGACATTGGTTCTTTAACCCTGTTAAAGATTAGAACTAAGTGGAGTTTTAATGAATCTTTAATTAGATTGAAATGATCGAGAATGGAGTATCACCAGGTTTGCTCCAGGCGATAGTTAAATCTTTAATTAGATTTAAACGTGAAATGGTAACTGAATTTACCGATAACACCGTGGTGTTAGATATGAAGTATGACCAGTTTTACTTCATGGGATTAATAGGTTGGGATTGGGAAATTAAAACAAATGATTACTTCGGTAAGGTTCGTTAATCCCGACTAGTTGAATCGATATTCAAAAGAAGATTAAAGAATAAATTTGAGGAATTTATCTTTGATAAAATTAATGGGAACCTATCCCTAAGAATGTGAAGTTTAGCAACTAACTGAAGATTAGTTAAGATGAATGGTTTCCTGGGTATTGATCTGATGTTGGTTTCAGCCTTCGGGGTTAATATTTGGGGAATTGTTCCCTTACTAATTTACGGTTAGTGACTGATGAATTGGAATGAGGCGTATGTTGTGTTTGTGTAACAATTGTTTATTATATACGCGAGTTATTCAGAAAGACCGGGTTTATCCCATTCTGAATAACTGGTTCGATGTGGTGTCGAAGATGGAGACGGTGGTCAAAGACCAGAGGTCTTCACGTCGTTTGGGTGATTACAGATGATCTTGATTGGGTCGTACACCCAAGAGGAGGGAATCAGTTAGTGATCGTCCAGACGTACTTGGAGATCGATGGATATGCGGGGTACTAGGTGCCTCTGGTTTCGTTCAAACCCAGAACGAACTTGTAAATGGACTGTGTGTCTGACATTGAGTTTTATTCTGTGTGATTGATTTCTATTAAATATATATCTGTTTGGCGGCGTAGAATTTATTCTCTTGCTTAACGCCCTTCTCTGAGACGTACGAGCTCAGGGGTTATATATTGATGGATATCAAACGCATGGAGTGAATTGCCTGTATAGCATGCCTAAGTGGCAAATGATCAAGGCTTCTGTTGAAAAGCAAATCTTGTGGGTGACGATC
Source organism: Allium sativum (assembly GCA_030737875.1). Classification (NCBI taxonomy): domain Eukaryota; kingdom Viridiplantae; phylum Streptophyta; class Magnoliopsida; order Asparagales; family Amaryllidaceae; genus Allium; species Allium sativum. The sequence continues at coordinate 309,262,764 of CM060919.1, forward strand.
AAAGCACGACCTGTGTGGCATAGCTTTGTGTAGCGTTGATTCGCGAGCCTCACACCCCGGTTGTGGACCAAAAATGGGAGAGGATATCAGGGAGGGCATGCGTTTCCTTCTAGTTAGAAGTGGCGTCAGTGGTTTTACACGCCCTGACGAGTTTGACTTATGTGATTGTTGCTGTTGCGAGGCGCCTCGGTTTGATCGGACGATCCGGGTCCGATGGAGTCATTCGTTGGCTCATTTACGCCCCAAAGGGTGGGGGAACGCAGTGTTCAGGCATTTTAATCCACATCGGTGGACCGGCCCTAACGATCCAAGGGCTCATCTATGTCTGGATCCTGAGGCTCAGGCTAGAGAGTCTCGAATCGGTGAGGAATATCTTTTGCCTCGGTTCACAGATGGAAATCCAACTTCAAATACGTGACTTTGCAGTATTGATTTTAGAGCCTAGTACTGGCGACATGATATATGGTACCCATGCCATCTATGATTAATACTTTTGATTGAAATTGTTTTGACACTATACACTTATAGTAATAATAAAAGATGAAATTTAGCATATCAAGCATTCTTTGCTACTATAAGGTAAAACCCTATCCTCCGGCTTGCGTTACATTGTGTGATGGGACCTGAGTCTTATAATAGCTTCATTGTTCTTTATTTAGCATTGCGCTGTTGTTTTATGCACTAGTATTCTTGGGAGGAAACTCGTTCCATGTTATACGGCGTGGTCCCTTGATTTACCTTACTTTAAAATAAAGATTAATAACTGCTTTAGTTCTCACACCAGTCCCATGGCTGACCTGGAGTTTATTGTTTTAACCTAAACTTTGGGTGCCCTTATTTTGACACTGGCAGCTAGTAGTTTTGGTTTTGCAGATTTATACTCACAGGATCCTGATTTACAGCTGGAATGATATCCGTAAAGCTCTATATCCGTACATCTCCTTCAGTTGTGTTTTGTATTATTTTTCCGCGACTATGTAATTTATTGTAATCTCTGATATTTATCGAATGTATTTTATTCATTCATACTCTGTATATTCTTGTAATCTGATGAATTGTTGTAATTAATAATGAAATGTTCTTCTGTCTGCATTCTAATCTGTCGTGTTCTAAAAAACAATCAGGCGTTTCGAACGGTCTTGGTCGGTTTAGCGACTGATTCGGATCGAGCGAAATTCCATGTTGTTACAATGAACTTGTAAATGGACTGTGTGTCTGACATTGGATTTTATTCTGTGCTGATTGATCTCTATTAAATATACATCTGTTTGGCGGTGGAGAATTTATTCTCTTGTTTAACTCCCTTCTCTGAGACGTACGAGCTCAGAGGTTGTATATCGATGGACATCAGTCGCATGGAGTGAATTGCCTGTGTGGCATGCCTAAGTGGCAGATGATTAAGGCTTCTGTTGAAAGGAAAAGTCTTGTGGTTGATGATCAAAGCACGGCCTATGTGGCATAGCTTTGTGTATAACGTGAATTCGCGATCCTCACAACTTGGTATGAGTCAAAAACGGGATACGAACCGTTGGGAGAACACGACGTTTCTTTCTAGCTATGGGTGATGTGAGTGACCTACCAGCCCTGACATTTATATACTTTTTACCTGTGTGGTTGTTGGAATGCGAGGCGCCTCGATTATAGGTCTGTAAGGACCGGGAAACGTGTGTTCAGGAATTACCAATCCTCAAACGTAAGAGAGGACCGGCCCAGTCGATTCCAGGGGTTGCCCAGAGTGTGTAGTCTCGAGGCGTTTGCTAGAGTGTCTCGAAGCGGAGAGGATCTTTCCCCTTGCCTCGACTCACGACGGAAATCCAATTTCCAATACGTGATATTTCAGTTTTATTTGTAGAGCCTGGTATTTGCGACATAGTGGTATGGGACACTTATGCCGTCTATGATTGATACTTATGATTGAATTTGTTTTGAAACTATACACCTATAGTAATATCCAAAAATAATCTGTTTTTTTTTTTTGCGTATCAAGCATTATTTGGCTATTATAAGGTAAAAACCCTATCCTCCGGCTTGCGTTGCATTGTGTGATGGGACCTAGGTCTTATAATAACTTCATTTTTCTTTATTTAGCATTGCGCTGTTTGTTTTATGCACTGGTATCCTTAGGAGGAAACCCGTTCCGTGTTATACAGCGTGGTCCCTTGATTTACCTAACTTTAAAGTAAAGATTAATAACTGTTTTAGTTCTCACACCAGTCACATGACTGACATGGAGTTTATTGTTTTAACCTAAACTCTGGGTGCCCCTATTTCCACACGGGCAGCTGGTAGTTTTGGTTTTGTAGATTTATATTCACAGGATCCTGATTTACAGCTGGAACGATGCTCGGAAAGCTCTGTATCCGTGTATTACTTTTAGTTGTGTTTTGTATTGTTTTTCCACTACTATGTAATTTATTGTAATCTCTGATATTTATCGAATGTGTAATATTTGTTTATACTCTGTATATTATTGTATTCTGATGGAATTGTTGTAATAAACAATGAAGTGTTCTTCTGTTTGCATTCCGATTTGTCGTGTCAGTTCCCATTAATTTTATCAAAGATAAATTCTTTTAAAATTATACTTTAATCGTCCTTTGGATATCAATTTCAAAAGCATTTCATTTTATCTTTATCAGTTCTAAATTAAAATTAAGGTTTCTAAAACTAGTCAGCAAGTAATCATTTATTTTATCTTTCCAATCCCAACCTATTCATCCCATGGAGCAAAATAGGTAGTACTCCATATCTAACACCCATTGTGTTATCGGTAAATAAAATTACCATTTCACGTTCAAATCTAATTAAAGATTTAACTAACGCCTGGAGTAAAACTGGTGGTACTTCATTCTCGATTATTTCATGAATTCGATAAATTTAATTACCTTATTCTCATTTCAATCTAATTAAAGATTCATTAAAACTCCAATTCAGTATTAATCTCAAAAATCTTTACTTAATAATTATTCAAATTTAAGAAATTAATCTTATCTTTAACTGGGTTAAGGAACTAACGTCATTTAAAACACAGTTCACAATAAACCCAAATCAACTTCCCTCAACTATGGAACCTTCACGGAAAACAGATCAATGTATATAATCGATATAAATTTCCGTATCCAATCAATACTTTAAATGGAATAACAACAAAGCCTTTTAAATTCCATACATAGTAACGGACTTCCTTCACAGAAGTTCATCTCGATTATTACCGAATCGAACTCCATTCAATTCCAATTTAATATATTAAATTGGAAAACTTTACTTTGGAAAATTTCCGTTAAATCTTAATAAAAAGATTTATAAATTCCATATCATCTCTTCACTGTTAATTGGGTTAAAGAACAACTATTATTTAAAACACCGTTCACGATAAACCCAAAAATCCAATTTCAATTCAACTCCATTTAAATATTGATTAATTGGTAAATTTCTCCAAATCTTATTTAAAAGATTTATTCTTTTCTCAACTGGGTTTAAAAACAATGTTAATGAAGACAATTTTCACAACAAACCCAAAATCCAATTTTATATTAAATACAAGGCTCTAAATAGAAATTATATTGGCTTATATTCAATCAAATTCTGAAACCAACAAATATCATATTGGGAATAATGATATATACAACTTCCAAATTCCTCCACAATATCCGTATAATTACGGAATCCAATATCGAAATATTCCGAAGATTATTTCCATTCAAAATCCATTCCAATTTATGAATTGAAAAACTCTGGTTATTTTAAAACTCATTTTTTCCCAATCCAATTTACTTATTTAAAAATCATTTAGATTATTATTCTAGTTAATAATTAGTTCATTTTGATAAAAATATATTTTTATCTTTCCAAATGTGGAATTTTTCATCCAAAATCTTTTCAAATCATTTATTATGATTTTACACATATTTTCCATATTTTTTTTATAATTTTATTAAGGACCTTACAATCAGTTTCCAATAGCGACCATCGAACTACATCCATAACGACCTTTTTTGAAATTGATTTGGATATATTTTAAAATCCGACCGCTCAAATTTAATTCTCTTATATTTGTTGGAAAGCTCTTTTCGATACGAACCCAATGGTTCCAGTTTTAGGAGAATCCGATGGTCGGATCTCCCGTTACGTCCATTTGAAGTTAATGGTCGAAATTCGTGAACGGTCGCTGCGCGGCGCGTTCTATTCTGGCCATTAAATAAATATATATATATATATATATATATATATATATGTAATATATCATCGATTGATGTTTAAAACATATTTTATAAATCGTTTAAAATTCATTTTAAAAATGATTTCAAATTCCATTTCAATTTTAAATCTAAATTGAATATTCCATATCATTATAAAATTTAAAATGATAATATTTTCAAAATATCTAATTTTGGAATCCATTTCCTTTTCGTATTCATTATAAAATGAATAAAATCGATTAATAAACCCGATCGAGTTAAAATGGCGTTTACTACTTAACTCGTCTTCACATTTCAATATTTTTGTGTCCATCCAAAATCGGACATCAAAATCATAATTTTATTCTTCACTGAATATTATTTTAAAATATTCGTTATTTTAAAATATTCTTTACTTTAAAATATTCTTTATTTTTGAATCGGAATGCGAATCAATCAATTACCATATAATTTCAGTTATACGGATTTCATACATCGCATGTAGTCAACAATAATGATAAATAATCATTACACATTCAAACATCATCCAGAGTGCATTCTACAACTATAAAGCATTAAAATAAATAAATAACGCTCATCACAGTTTGTCAACCCATCGATTGACATACAACTAAATATTGAGATTAGCGTATGTCAAATATCATCCCAATACCCGTGTGGGGTTTTCAAACAAAAAATACTGATTATTATTTATGCACTTAGGCAATGTGTAAAAAATTATCGTCCCAATCAATATCAGTTAAATAGGTGTACATAAACAAGTTGTCCTACTTGTAAATAGATATTTATTCAAATTTTACTATTTTAAATTATAAATGGATATTTATAATTTTAATTTTAATTTCCACAATATTTTAATATGTTAATCATCACAGTCATAATCAAAACACAATACAGTCAATTAAATCGTCCTTGGTTTGTGGACGAGGGAGGTGAGCTAACAGGCACCATACAACATTTGTGATAATCAAAAATTGATAAAAATCAATATTGGCAGTTCATATATGCAGTTATAAAATAAATAACTGTACAAGTATTATAGTGAGAAGTTCTCACATTCGTTTCCACTTTGTTGTTCTTTATTTATGAATTTCTGTACTGTTTGGGTTAAAATTTGCCTGAAATTCTAACATGCTCCATTTCTGTTGTGGTCAGTTCTGAAATGTAGAGCTCGTTGCCACAATTCCAACGCTTCCGGTTGTGCTGAATTTGGATTTCGTATGCAAGAGATATAATATTTTATAGGTTAATTGCTTTAATAACTAATTTACATAATTAATTAAATTATCTTAACCATTTTCCTAATACATCTCCCTTTTCTTTGTTATCATCAGTTAACCGCTAAACCCATCTCGTAGGAAAAAAAACCTCTCCGCCGCCACCACATCAGAGACCCCCTTAACCTCCGTCGTTCCGCCGCCATCCTACCCTTGAAACCACAACGAACTCACATATATGTGAGCCCCAAAAATCAGGTTAGAAGGCAGCGTGTTATAGCACGAAGTTCTCCCTTATTCCTACTCGAAAATCGATCACGTCCGATCACTAGGGAGATCTGAAGGAGCTCTTCGACTTTTGCTTTTTAAATTTTGAAAATCGTTGAGCGGGTTTGCGGATTTTTTGGGAAGAAGATCAGATGATTTCTGTCGTTCAATCTATTTGAGGTGGCTGTGGATAATGAACGGGATAGCTAGGGTATGGCATTGAAGATAGCTTATATATATAATTTATATTATAATATTTTATCCAATTATTTTTTAAAAGGGAAATTTTCGTATGAACTCCAAATAAAACCCAATGAATGTCGCCCCTAGCCAAATACCCCCATTTCGGACCAATAGGGTATGCTTCATAAGCCAATTCGACTGTTTCGATCAATTTTCATCAAAAATAAAATATAAATCAATATATATTGAATTCAAACATACATTTTAATTTACCGGGGCCACATACTGACTCCAAAAATTACAGAAAAATAAATTTAGCTATGTTTTGACGATATGGTCCTAACAAAACTAATTTCGTCAAATTTGAAGATCGTTTGAAAAATGGTCATTTTCCAGTCGATTAAATTTAAAATGAAACTACAAAACACGTTTAAATTTACCACGCTCACATATTAATTCCAAAAATTATGAAATTTGAAACCTAACAATAATTTTACATTCCGGATCCAACAAAAGTTGTTTTGTCGAAAAAGGAGGTCATTTGCAAAATGGCTTTTTTTAAGGGCTATATACTATATTAAAATATATATAAATCCCATAGCGACTATTCTGAATTTTAAACTGGACATAACTTTCAATTTATATTATGAAATCTCAGTTTCTTACACTTGTTAGAAGGATATAGTTAAATAGATTCTAATGTTTCTTGTTTTACTGAAATCCGATTAATTTTGAATCATGTACATTCATTTGAAATTTAAAATCGATTTTTCAAAGTACCGCGCCATTTTAGGCTCGTTTTATAATTAAAATAAATTTATACGTTCTAACTTCGAAAAAATAAATTTTTAGTCATTATTATTTAAAATTAATCATTTTAAATATTTAAAATCAATTTAAAATAGGTAAAAATAAATGTTTCTTGTTACACTTTATCAGAAGATATACTTTGCAAAAGGTGGAACTGTAAATGTATAGTTTAATAATTGCAAAAAGGCTTCACCCCTCAAAAGTAGATGCATCAAACATAAGGGCACTACATGTGTATGAATACAAGTGCGCTATCTGCTGATGCAATATATTAAAGTGAAAATAAGGGACACATCCCTAAAAATTTGGAAATTATAATGGCTCCCCCTGTAACTTTACATGCAAAGCGGTCCCTATTTTTGGACCTTACGTGTTTTCCAAAGAAAAAAGGACTATGGAAAAAAAATCGCAAATATTCCCAGAAGCAACTTGGAATTTTTTTTGCATATATCTCAGCATTAATATTGAATATATCCATACATGTATGCATATATTCATTCACAATTTATATTGAAAAATCTAGGTGAATATATGCATATATGTATGCATATATTGAGTATACTTGCTGAGATGTATGCATATAAAGATGAACTAATATGCATAGGCTACGAATTGTTGCTGAAATGTGTGCATTTATTCTGTATTATATGCTAAAATGAATGCCTAAAAGGCGTACGCTTGGAAAAACATGTCAGGATTGAATTAATGCATCAAACGATGCATTTATTGTAGCACTACTGCATACTTTTCTGTATTAATAATGCAGTTTGATGCATAACTACAATTTATACAGAAATGTATGCATAAATTGCAAATAAATGCATCTTTTGATGCAATATACTGTAGTTTCGTGTTTTTTTGGGTTTTGATGCGTTTTTTGGTGGATTTAACGCATGAATTTGATGACCTAGTTGTTGTATTTAATTATGCATTTCCATGATTTTTTTTTGATTTTTTGATGATTTTTCGAAAAATAGGACCTAATTTTTAAACTTATAAGGAAGGGATGTGAGCCTAATTTCGAAACCTTTTAGGAACATAAGACCAACTAACCCTAAATTAAATATAGGCAGCAAAATTTTTAAAAACAATACTATTAAAACTTAGGGTAGAAGTAGAAACAGATGGTAATCAGTCCGTACATGCTAGCTCATCTGTTATTTATGTATGCAGGATTTTCATCGAGAGCAAATACTGGTACTTTTATGCTACACAACAGGAGGGATATATGAATCCTATAAAAATGTTTGAGAACCAAATCAATCAAATTAGAAGTTTCCAAATAATATTGAATGGATATTAATACATGTACGTTAACGCATGCTCTATTACTGATTCATACCTAATTAGAAAAAGAAGAAGTAGTGATTCATGTAATAAAGGTATGATTTAATTATTTTGTGGTGCTTGTAGATTCATTTCATAATTGCTGATATATGCTTGGATTTTCTTTCTTTCCTGCTTTCAATTCTTTGTTCAACCATCATCATAATAGGATAGAAAAACATGAAATTACCTTTTTTTTAATTAAATGTATATATTACAAAGCACCATAAATCATCTTTTTTAATCCTTAAAAGCTCAAATGTTCTAGAAAGCCAAAAGTTAAAAGAAAGATGGCATAAACAAAGCAATAAATAAAATTTATCTGTAAGATGGTTTCATAGATCCAAACATGATCAGATATAAGAAACTACGAAAGATAACATCCAATTCATCTAATAACTCTGTCATATAAAAGTTGTTATCGTATATCCTGTTTGGATACAAACGACTTCATCATAATTAGTAAGAACATAAAAATTCTCTAATAGAGGTACTTATATTGTACACTATTACTACAACAGAAAAAGCTAGAAGAGAAGGATTGTGCTGGTACAATGCATCAATGTGAATTTATGGTAGTATGGAAAAGGTTTAATTCCTTACCAAATATGAATCAGTACAAAAAATGTAAGGAGCAAATGATGAATTATATCAAAAAAGTAAGCTTATGGGATAATGAAATATATGTAATTTCAAATTGATCACAATAAATAATATAAGAAATGAGCAATTAAAAGATTCAAAGACAAAAATATATCATGTAAAAAGTATCTAATTTAGAAAATAATCTGTTAGTATAACAATGACCAAAATTTCTAGCATAGTTTCTGTAAACAAATATTTCTTCTGTAATTTTTAAAGGTAATTTATCCTAGTATATATAGTTTACTACAAATGCATACACACTAATAATTATCAATAACACATAATCTAGTCATATATGTTATTTATTTCGGTTCACATTTGGTCAAACGGTTGTCATAATATACTAAATATGATGTAGTTAAAATGAAAAAGAAACAATGATCTTAGAATATGAATTTCTTTATTCAAAGGAAAATAGAAATATAAACTAAGATTTTAATGAATTGAATGAAATACAAAAGATTAGAAATATCAACGTTGAAGTTGATGTAAATTTTCAAATAGTTTTATGTTTTGGGGTTTGTTTTTGAAGAGGGCAGAAAGAAAAGAAGAAGGAAGGTGTAAGGGTTAGTCCCACATTGTAGAAGATTGAAAGGAATGCTAGTGTATCAAGGGCTTCCTTAAGAGGATGTTGTGGCCTTGGGGTACCCAAATGTTAACTTTGTTGTGAGGAGGAAGACCATGCATAACTATACCACATACGTGTGCGCCAACAACTCAGTATTTTTGAACAAGTTTAAAGTTTTAATTTTAGCTATTTTAATGGGTTTTGAATATTTAAAAAGATTTATTTTAAATAATAACAACTAAAAATTTATTTAAATTGAAGTTAGAACGTATAAATTTATTTTAATTATAAAACAAACTCGAAATGGCGTGGTAGTTTTAAAATTCGATTTTTAATTTCAAATGAATGTACAGAATTCAATATAAATCTGATTTCAGTAAAACAAGAAACGCTAGAATCTGTTTAATTATATCTTTCTAACGAATGTAAGAAACTGAGATTTCACTTTATAAATTGTAAATTATGTCCAGATTGAAATTCAAAATAGTCATTATGGAATTTAAATATGTTTTAATATTAAATATATCCCTTGAAAATAACAATTTTGCAAACTACCTCCGTTTTTGATAAAACCACTTTTGTTGGATCTGGAATGTCAAATTATTGTTATGTTTAAAATTCCATAATTTTTGGAACTAATATGTAAGCGCAGTAAATTTAAACATGTTTTCAATTTCAGTTTGAATTTAATCAACCAGTTAAAAGGCCATTTTTCAAACGGTCTCTAAATTCGTAATTTCTGGAGTGAGTATGTGGCCCCGGTAAATTAAAATGTACATTGGAATTTAATATTGATCGGTGTATTAATTTATATTTTAATTTTGATAAAAACTGATCGAAACAATCAAATTGGCTTACGAAACATATTCCAATGTGTTGGGAATAGGGGTATTTGGCTAGGAACGACAGTCGTTGGGTTTGATTTGGAGTTCGGGAATTGAACAAGATATTTTTGTATTAAATAGTATTAAAAATTATATATAAATAAATATCCTTAAAACCCTAATCCCCTTCTTCATTCATCTGCGCCGCCGTTTCTCTCAAATGAAGGGCAATTTTGTTCCGAATTTAATCCCTCAAAATCACGCGATCTATCACGAATTATCAAATGGCTTCTGAAGGAAAATTAAAGAGGGTTTTATGAGCTTCAAAACCGTATAGGTATGACCGAAATCCATTGCCTGGATTTCTCGATTTCAGCGCTCAAAGGAGCCGCGTTCGAGCTCCGCTGAAGGAGTGTGGTGGCCATCGAGTGGCATGCCATCCCAGGCATAGGTGGAGTGGCTCGGGCTCTTCATCGTGGCACCCTCTGATCGTCGTCTGGTGGCTTCGTCTGTCGCGCACGGTGGAGAGAGAAAGTGGAACACGGGTTCAACGTAGGCCTGGGCTTTTTCACGAAGGGGGGAGGGGGAAGAATAAAAAATGTAATTAGTTAATTAATGATGTAATTAATTATTTAATTAATGTAACTAATGTATAAACCTGTATATCTTTTTCATACGAGCTCAGAATTTAGCAAACTCAATTGCATTACGATCGTGAAGACGAACTCTACATTTCAGAACTAACCAGAACGGAAGCTGTTGCAGTTTTTGATAAAATTAAATGCTCATTTAATTTTGTTAAAAACAAATCCTTCAATAAATATTGACGGAGTGGAAACAAAAGTGAGAATTCTCTCACTGAAATATTGCACAGTTATTTATTTTATATAAACTACCAGTATTGATTGTTATCAGTTTTTAATTATCACAAATGTTGTACGGTGTCTGTTAGCTCACATTCACTATTGTTTGAAAACCATGGATGATCTGATTGACTATATTGTGTCTTGTTTGTGATGTTGAAATATTTAACATATTAAAAATTATGTTAATATTAATGTGGTAGGTGAAATTAAATTATAAATATCCATTTATAATTTAAACAGTGAAAATTTGCTAATTTGAAATATAATTCAAATGGAATTAGAATCGGTTAAATTTATTAACCAATGATTAATCTGAATTGACTGCTGTTGTTTGAAAGCCCCATACGGGTCTGGGGACGATAATTAATTCACATCTCCCTTGGATTTAATTGTATGTCAACTGATTGATTAACAGACTGTTATAAGTGTTATTTAATTATTTAATGCTTACACAGTTGTAAATTGCACTCTGGATGTGAATTGAATGTTTAATGGTTGTTTATCACTATTTTTGGAATACATGCGATGCATGGAATCCATGTAAATAAAATTATATGGTAATTGATTGAGTCAGATTCCAATTCAGAAATAACGAATATTTTAAAATAATATTCAGTAAAGAATCAAAATATGATTTTGATGTCTGATTTGGATAGACACGAAAATATATAAAAATATGAAGCCGGGTTAAGTATAGAAATGCTATTTTAACACAAACAAATTTTTTTATATCGATTTTATTCATTTCTAGAATGAATATTGAAAGACTGAATTTCAAAATCAGACATTTCGAAAAATATTATCATTTTAATATTATAATGATATGGAATATTCAATTTTGATTTAAAATTGTAAACGATGTTGAAATCGTTTTAAAATGAATTTATATATGATTTATAAAATACATTTTAAATGGAAATCAATGATATATATATTATATATATAATGGTTTGAAAAGAACGCACCGCGCAGCGACCATTCATGAATTTCAACCATTAACTTCGAATTGGCATAACGGGAGATCCGACCGTCGGATTCTCCTAAAACCGGAACTGTTGGGTTTGTATCGAAAAGAGCTGTCGAATGGTAATTAGAGATTTGAAATCTAATGGTTAGATTTTAAAATATGTCCAAATCAATTTTGGAAAAGGACGTTATGAATGTAGTTCGGTGGCCTTTATTGGAAACCGACCGTAAGGGGCCTTAATAAAATTATTAAAAATATGGATAAATTATGTAAAATCATAATAACTGATTTGGAAAGATTTTGGATGAAAAATTCCAAGTTTGAAAAGATGAAAATATATTTTTATCGAAATGAACTATTTAATAACTAGAATAATAATCCAATTATTTTTAGAAATAATAAATTGGATTGAAATGGTTTTAAAATAACCAAAATTTTCCAACGTATGAATTGGAAAGGATTTAAATGGAAATAATCTTCAGAATATTTCGATATTGGATTCCGTGATTATACGTACATTGTTGAGGAATTTGGAAGATATAGATATTGTTATTCCCAATACGATATCCGTTGGTTTCAGAATTTTTTATTGAATATAAGCCGATATTATTTTCTATTCAGAGCCTTGTATTTAATATCAAATTGGATTTTGGGTTTGTTGCGAATGATGTCTTAAATAACACTGTTCTTAAACCCAGTAGAGAAAGGATAAATCTTTTAACCAAGATTTAAGGAAGTTTTCCAATTAATAAATATGATTGGAATTAAATGGTAGTGGATGACGGGTTCATTGTGAACAATGTTTTAAAGGACATTAGTTCTTAAACCTGATTAACAACAAAGTTATAATCCAGAATTTTTAAATCTTTTTATTAAGATTTAATGGAAATTTTCCAAAGTAAAGTTTTCCAATTTAATACATCAAACTGGAATTGAATAGAATTCAATTTAATAATAATCGAAATGAGCTTATGTGAATGAAGACCGTTACTATTTATGGAATTTAAAAGGCTTTGCCGTTATTCCATCTATATTATTAGTACAATACAGAAATTTATATCGATTATATATTGATCTATTTTCCGTGAAGATTCCATTGTTAATGGAAGTTGATTTTGAGTTTATCGTGAACTGTGTTTTAAATGACATTTTTTCTTTAACTCAAGTAAAAGCAGGATTAATTTCTTAAAGTTTGAAAAATCATTAAGTAATGACTTTTTGAGATTAGAACTAAACTAGAGTTTTAATGAATCTTTAAGTAGATTAAAATGAGGATGGGATAATTAAGTTTATCGAATTCATGAAATGATCGGGAATGGAGTACTCCCAGTTTTACTCCAGGCAATAGTTGAATCTTTAATTAGACTTGAACGTGAAATGGTAATTAAATTTACCGATAACACCGTGGGTGTAAGATATGGAGTACTACCAGTTTTGGTCCATGGGATTAATAGGTTGGGACTGGGATAATATAATAAATGATTACTTCAATAAGGCTCGATAATCCCGACTAGTTTTATAAACTTTAATTTGGTGTAGAATTTTTAAAGGATAAAATAAAACCTTTTGAAATTAATGTCCAATGGAAGATTAAAGAATTAGGTTGAAAGAATATATCTTTGATAAAACTAATGGGAACCTTTCCTCTAAGATGTGAATATTTGAATAAAAGAATATTCTGAATTGGAATGAGGTGTATGATGTGTTTTTATAGCACTTGATTATAGATTATAAAATACGCGAGTTATGAGGAAAGACCGGGTTTATCCCATTTTGAATAACTGATACGGTGACTAAAAGTCGACGATTAAGACGGTGGTTGAAGACCGGATATCTTCACATCATTTGGATGATTACTGATCTCTTGATTGGGTTATACACCCAAGACAAGGTAATAAGTGGTGACCGTTCAAACGTACTTAGAGATTTACTGGATATGCGAGGACCTCTCTCCTGTATGGGACATATGGGACGAGGAATAAGGTGCCTCCGGTTTCGTTCAGACCCAGAACGGACTTGTAAATGGATGTGTATCTGACATTGGATTTCATTATATGTTGATTGATTTCTATTAAATATATTTCTGTTTGGTGGCAGAGAATTTTTTGTCTTTCTTAACACCCTTCTCTAAAACGTACGAGCTTAGAGGTTATATATTGATGGACATCAGCTGTATGGCATTAATTGTCAATGTGGCATGCTAAGATGCAAATGATCAAGGCTTTTTGTTGAAAAGCAGAGTCATGTGGATGATGATCAAAGCAAGGCTTTAATTAGCATAGCTTTTTGTATAGCATTACTCCGCGAGCCTCACACCCCGGTATGAGTCTAAAACGGGATCTGGGACGTAGGGAGTGCATGACGTTTCTATCTAGCTAGAATTGGTGTCATGGTATAGAGCCCAGACATTTTTACTTATGTGGATGATGGAATGAGGCGCCTCATATATTGAGTCTCTAATGGCTTATAGATAGGTCCGATAGGAAACGTGGGTTCAGGAATAATCAATCCTTAAAAGTAAAAGAGGATCGGCCCTGTAGTGTAACGACCCAGAAAATCTGAACCAATTTAAAAATTTTAAATTGGCTAAAATAATGGATTTTAAATATTTAAAATAAATATTTTAAATAATGGCAATGGAAAGTGAGTTTGAATCGACAATTGAAAGCGAATATAATTAATTATAATTACAAACAAGGCCTGAAAAGGCGATGCAGTTTCAAAAATTGAATTCAAACTTTGTCGGACTGTACCGGGTGCAAAACAAAACGGATTTTAGTGAAACCAAAAATATATAAATCTGTTAGGGAATACCTTTCTAACGAATCTGAAAAATCGAATTTTCATAACGGAAAGAAAAAGTTATGGCCAAATGAAATTTCAGAAAGGTCGATATGGAATTTATATAGCCCGGGAAATTGGCCATTTTGCATACGACCTCGGAATTCGACGAGACCACTTTTGTTGGATCCGGGATGTGAAGTTATCGCTAGGTTTCAAATTTCATAATTTTTGAAGCTAGTATGTGAGCGTGGTAAAGGAAAATGTGTTTTGGTCAATTACAGTTAAATTGGATCGACCAGAAATGGGCCTTTTTGCAAACGGTCTCAGAATTCGACGAAACTAGTTTTGTTGGGACTGTATCGTCAAAACATAGCTAGATTTATTTTTCTGGAATTTTTCGAATCAGTTTGTGGCCCTAGCAAATTGAAATGTACGTTCAAATTAAATATTGAATGTTTTATATTTTAATTTGAAGGAACACTGACTGAAACATTCGAATGGGCCTTCGAAACATATCCCATTGTGTTCGGAATGGGGGTAAAACGCTAGGGACGACAGTCGTTGGGTTTGGATTGGCGGTCGCGTCAGAAAACCCCTTTAAAACTTCCCCGACCAATCAGAATTTTTTTTTAAAAAAAGAAAATACTTTCTCTCTCCCCGACGATCGAAGGCGGAAACCTATTCGCCAGTTCCCGAGCTTTTTCCGGCCGCCACACGCCTCGTTGACCCCCGACCCTTTGGAACTTTTTGTAGATCTCTCCGAGAGCTTCACATCCATAGCTGGTACGCCACCCCTCGTCGCCCCATCAGCGAGATTTCCTCCTCCAAAGTCGCGCCGTTCGCGGTCGATTTTCTCCTCCTCGCCACCGCCGAGTTCGCCGTCGTCAGGGATGCAGGTGCGCCTCTCCAAGCTCGTCGACGTGGCATAGGCTGATCAGCATATCGTGCTTCGGATTGGGAGAAAAGATCAAACCTAGTTTTGAACCATATTGAAAGGTATACGGCAAGATTTATTTTCAACAGTTTTAACACCTTTAAACCGTTGCAAACTTTGAAAAATCATATCATTATTTGTTTCTTGACGAAATTCGACGAAACAAGAAACATCGTGACCGTGAGGACGTCTTCGGCATTTTAGAAGAGACCGCATATTTTTTTGAGCCTTCTGCTATTTTTGGTGGAGTGGAACCCAATGTGAGATTTCTAATTTATAAACAATATGGAAAACGACGATGTATAAATTATATAGTCGATGTATGAGTTATATAAGCGTTATAAACCTCATGTATAAGCGTTATATAAGTTGTACGTTCGATGTATAAGTTATATATGCGTTGTAAAAATTATATATGTGTTGAAATAGAAGTGAATTGCTATATATATAAATAAATATATATATATATATATATATATACGCCCCTCGTCCACAAACCATGGACGATATTTATTGATTGTGATTGGTGTGAAAATTGATTGATAGCGAATGGTTGTTTGGGATTGTTTGTGGTTGATATTGATTGGTTGTGGTTGAAAAATACCCATTTGTGGTTGAGAAATATTTGGTTGAAACCACATAGGATTAGTTTGTGGAAATGAAATAAATATATACATGTCGCCTGCGTGCGAACTAGATGCATGATCCCCATTGTCAAAAACCGCGAGGTTTTAAGGTAGAGCGAGGAGCCGTACTAGGGACGGTCCCGGTTTTAACTACCCTGCCGTTATGCTGCCGAAATTTTGAATAACATTCATGTGTTTGAATTATTTTCAGTTGCTGAAACTATATTTATTCGTTGAATAGAAAACCTTCATGTGTTGAATCGATATTCATTCGTTGATTAGAAATTCATGTGTTGAATGGTCTTCGTGTTTTAAATATAAAAATCACATTTTTATCCATATACATAAGCTATAGAAAACCTTCATGTGTTGAATCGATATTCATTCGTTGAATTGAAATTCATGTGTTGAATGGTATTCGTATTTTGAAAGAAATTGTTTTATAATAAAAATTCCAATTATAACATCAATATGAAATGTATAGAATAATCCTGTTTTGGAAAAAAATGTTTTACAATATAAAAATCACATTTTTATTATATACGTGAATTGTTGAAATGGGGAGTGTTAAAAATAGCAACTCGTTCAAATAAATATGCATGAGTCGAAATATTCATTAATTAGCTAATGATATGATTTTTGCCTATGCGTGCAACATTAGAATGAATGGTGTTTTTATGCCAAATGGAATCAAATATGAAGTTGAATGGAAAATGATAAGTGATAAAAATTGCATATATGTACATGCATATTTATTGAACAGGTTATAGCAAAGGGGCTAGAGAAGAGGAATAAAATTCAGTGCCCGACAAATAGGTACACATTTACTATTTTGTTTGGGTGATGATTTTATGAGCCAGTTGGCTAGCCGCTTGGCTTTTTCTTTTTCTTTTTGATATGAGACGCCCGTGTGGCTATTTGGGAATTTTTCCAGCCCCTCCCGTATAAAGGAGGTTATGGCGAAATTTTCCAAAATTTAAAGGCGTTAGTGAAATATTTGAAGTGAAAACGATATAGGAATTTTTGAATGAACTATATTTATATAAATAAATAAATATAAATAAAATTAAAACGAAACGTGGCCGCGCTGTTCGTGTTTTGAAACCGAGATTTCAAACGATTAGTACGGGAGATCCGACCATCGGATTTTCCTGAAATCGCAACCGTTGGGTTCGCTTTGGAAAAATCTTTCCAACGGCACCAACTTTGTAAAAATCAAACGGTTGGATTGTCTGGAATGTTTAATTCAAATCTGAAGAAAAAAAGCGCCAGAAACGATTATATTTATATATATATATATATATATAAATATAATTATATTTAATCGAATAACGACGCTGTAGTTCGTATTTTGAAATCGAAACTTCAAACGATTGTACCGGGAGATCCGACCGTCGGATTTTCCTGAAACTGGAACCGTTGGATTCGTTTTGAAAAGACCTTTCTAATGATGTAAATTGTGTGAAGATCCAACGGTTAGATTTTCAGATATGTGTAAATCAAATCTGAAGAAAAACAGCGCCACGGCCGCGTTATGGCCCGAAGCGTCGTTTTGAACAAAGTGGCTATTTTAAAAATAAATAAAAATAGCGATAAATCGTTATAAGATACCATAAACAATATGGAATGGAAATAAACTGAATTTGCTCGATTTATGTGGTATTTGATGGTTGAATGTGTTTGGTGTGAAAATTACCTTAAAGAACAAAATTGGTGTTGTCGAATAATTTAACCATTGAAGTAAATTGATTTGAAATTCTAAATAATACGTGAATTATTTGAAAAGGCCGAGTTAATTCTCATTTCAAATAATTGAAAGTCAAAGATGAAGACGGTGGTCGAAGACCGGAGATCTTCACCTCGTTTGGATGGTAACCGAGGTCCTGATTGGGAGGCATCCCGAAATATGGATAATGAGTGGTGATCGTCCAGACGTACGTGGTGATCGATGGGTTTGCGGGGTATTTAGTGCCTCCGGTTTCGTTCAGACCCAGAACGGACTTGTAAATGGACTGTATGTCTAACATTGGATTTTATTCTGTGTTGATTGATCTCTGTTAAATATACATCTGTTTGGCGGCGGAGAATTTATTCTTTTGCTTAACGCCCTTCTCTGAAACGCATGAGCTCAGAGGTTGTATATCGATGGACATCAGTCGCATGGCATGAATTGCTAATGTGGCATGCCTAAGTGGCAAATGATCAGGGCTTCTGTTTAAAAGCAAAGTCCTGTGGTGATGATCAAAGCACCGCCTGTGTGATGTAGCTTTGTGTATAATGTGAATTCGCGAGCCTCACACCCCGGTATGAACCAGAAACGGGAGAAGGACCTCAGGGAGGGCATGCGTTTCTTTCTAGCTAGGGTGGTGTCAGTGACCTACCAGCCCTAACATTTATATACTTTTCACCTGTGTGGTTGGTTCTGTTGCGAGGCGCCTCGGTTTGATCGGACGATCCGGGTCCGATGGAGTCATTTGTTGTCTCATTTACGCCCCAAAGGGCGGGGAAACGCAGTGTTCAGGAATTTTAATCCACATCGGTGGACCGGCCCTGACGATCCAAGGGCCCACCTGTGTCTGGGTCCTGGGACACGGGCTAGAGCGTCTCGAATTCGGTAAGGACTATCTTTTTCCTTGGTTCATGACGGAAATCCAATTTCCAAATACGACATCGTGCGGTTTTGATTGTATATATATATATGGCGACATGATATTTGGTACCCATGCCGCCTATGATTGATAGTTATGATTCAAATTGTTTTT
This sequence comes from Allium sativum, assembly GCA_030737875.1. NCBI lineage: Eukaryota > Viridiplantae > Streptophyta > Magnoliopsida > Asparagales > Amaryllidaceae > Allium > Allium sativum. The sequence continues at coordinate 309,281,742 of CM060919.1, forward strand.
GAAACATATAAACACTAGCAATAATATCAAATGCCTTTGTTTTATTCGTATCAAGCATATTTTGGCCGTTATAAGGTAAAAACTCTATCCTCCGGTTTGCGTTGCATTGTGTGATGGGAACTGAGTTTTATAATGGCTTCATTTTTATAAAAAGCATTGCGATGTTTAAAGGAAAGATTTGTTTTAAAGCACTGGCAATCCAATGGAGTAAACCCGTTCCACGAAAGTGGCGTGGTCCTGTGATTGGCCATATTATATATGTGTTGAGTAGATTTCTCATACCAGTCCCATGACTGACTCGTAGTTTGTTTCACTTTCAAACTCGGGTGCCCCTTTTCTACACGGGCAGCCTTGTATTCAGGTTTAGCTGGTTCTTTCTGGATAGCTGGAGCTGAAGGTGGATTCTATCATTTATCTCTTTTTATGCTGTTCAGCTCCTATAGTACATATTTTGTTTGTTTTCCACTGTAGACATTTATGTATAGCTGAACTGTATTTGTATTAAGTAAGATCATGTATACTATGTAACTCTGATGATTACTTTTACCCAGTATATTGTATTGTTCATTATCTGGTGTATTTATTTAATTTTGTTCTGCTATTATCTGTTTCTGTGTTATATTCCACGGATTACCCTTGTCGCCGTCAGCACGGGGTTTGGGGTCGTCTCATGTAGGAACCACGGGTTGCCCAGATTGTGTAATCCTGAGGCATTTGCTAGAGTGTCTCGAATTGGAAGGAGCCATCGCTTGCCTTGACTCATGATGGAAATCCAATTTTCAATACGCGACTTTTCGATTTTAGTTGTAAACCTATATGGCGACATAATAGGATAGGGTACTATGCTGTCTATGATTGATACATTTATATTTGAAGTTGATTTATTCAATTATAGTAATAATAAAAGATAAATTTTGCGTACCAAGCATATTTGGCCATTATAAGGTAAAACTCTATCCTCCGGCTTGCATTGCATTGTGTGATGGGACCTAAGCCTTATAATGGCTTCATTTTTCCTTTTTAGCATTGTGTTGTTGTTTATGGTATTCTTGGGAGGAAACCAGTTCATGTTATATGGCGTGGTCCCTTGATTTATGCAAGCTTAAAATAAAGTTTAATACCTGTTCTGAGTTCTCACACCAGTCCCATGACCGACTCGGAGTTTATTGTTTTCCACCTAAACTCTGGGTGCACATATTTTCCACGTAGACAGTTAGTAGTTTTGGTTTTTCGTAGATATTTCTTTTCTCAGGATCCTAGATTACAGCTGGAGCTATACTCGGAAAGCTTTATATTCGTGTATTTCATTCAGTTGTATTAGTTGATGTATTTTCCGCTGTACATTGTATTTATACATTTTAAATTTATGTATTTTAATCTCTGATACTTTTCCATTGTATATTATTTATTTGTACTTTGATATATTCTTGTACACTGATTTAAATTATTGTAATAGCGATGTAATGTTCTCATGTTTATGTTCTGAAGCGTCGTGATCTCAAAACAATCCGGGCTTGTAAAGACCAAAAAGTTCCGATCCTGATTATTGATACTAATACATATCCCGTATCACATATCCATTTAATCAAGCACCAAAAATTTCCAGATCGTTAATAGAAAGAAATTAGAGGGTGAGAAATAGAAAGAAAGATAGTTGGAATAGAAGAAAAAGAAGAACAAAACACCACAGAATCAGAGTATCAAAAATCTCATAGCGGAATTGAATAAAATAAAATAAAATATATTATATAACAATCCTTGAAATACAAACTGGTACTTGTACTCATATATATCATCATAGTATAATTCATATACAATACAACAGAAATAAACTCTATATATCTAATGCCGAAGCTTCCTGCTCCAAGCTCCTTTAAGTGAATCTGTAAAATCCTGAAATCACTTGACTGCTCGTACAAATTTAGGCACTAAAGAGTTTAGGGAAAACACAAAAAATAAACTCTGGGTCAGTCACGGGACTGGTGTGAGTAAACGATTTTAAAACAGATTGATTTAACGTTCAAAAATTCTTTTGAAATAAATGATAATCGTAAGAGCAATCCACACATAAATTCGGATGGTTTTTACCCTACGATAACCCAAAACGGTTTTGAAAATAATATTATTCTGATATTATCATAATGTATAAATACAAATAAATAACAATCTAGCAGAACGCTTGCATCTCACACTCTACATATATAGTATGCAATCAAAACCGCGGGCGCTTATTAGAGATTGGATTCCGACTATGACAAGGTATGGAACCACCTGTCGATAGTGTATCTCTAGAAGGGAATACACTGGGTTCAACAAGAACATCTTGCAACCCGGCCCACACATGACCGACCACTCATTTAGCTTGAGTGTATCGAATGTATATCACCAACAATTGTGTACGACAACTATTTCCCGAAAAGGGACAGCATCGATAGATTTAAGAAGCAGTTGGAACTTCTCTAGATAGGTGATAATAGACCCTAATGAGAGTGACCCACATAGCCATGCTGCCTGCCCGATTTTTGTCATTTCTCGATTGATGAGGCTTGAGGTTAGAATTTACCTTTAGAACATCTAGCCACCATTTAGTTTGAATGTCACTTTGTTAGATCCGTCAAATCACTAATTGACGTCCACAAATAAACTGTCGGTGTAAAAGAAGTGCCCTTCTTTGCCACCAACTCGGTATATTTGTAAAACCAACGTACGTGATTTTTAGAAAATGCTCTGTCAGACATTCGTCCACACAAGTCATCCATGAACAGGATGAACCAAAGGCACTCTCCTACTGCATCCAATATAGGAATCACCCAATGGATTAGTAGTGAATAGTCCTTGCAATATCCGAAGATTTCAATTACGATAGAATCACTACTGAAATATCTCTGGGAGCTAACCAGAGAAATTCAACAAGTGGTTCTTCCACTTATGAAGATCTACGGTCTTCAATTCTTTAAATTTGTATAATCGTCCTCACAAGTTAGTTTACGTAAAGTTGGTTCGAAGTTTTTTTGGGTTCAGTTCCCATCCCGGTCTCTTTGAAACTAACACGTATGGGATATTTATTTGATAGTCGGTGTTTTAACTATCAAATTTAAACAGTGTAAATGAGTAAAACTATTTATACAAATTATTCCATTTTTAATTTACATGACTTGCCAATTTATTTTATTTTACTAGCACAAATTGAAAATTACAATCAGCATAAGATTATTTAATTTAAATAAAATGGGTCAACGTTTATTTGAATAAATTTTGATTCGTTTGGTTACATCAAAGCATAACAGATGATTAACAATAATCATTCAAAACAACATTAACATTCAACAATAATTTAACATTTTATTTCAAACTAATAATAGTTTGACATATCTGATCCTGGATAACGGCTTATTACATAATACTTATTTATCAAAAATCATTTGAAAATAATTTTTTTGATTTTATTTATATTTCTATTTCTTTTTAATAGACTATATAAATATATATAAATACTGTAGATTCAAAATCATGTTTACACGGCAACGTTTATTTTGCAATTACGAAGTAATTTAGTAGTTTACCGCCCCTTTCTTATATATATATAACTTTTGTTTGAAATCAATTCAACACAGGAATTTCTAAGGCCCATTATGGTCTAATTATATGCGCCCATGTTCTAATTTAATTTATCGTCCACTGTAAAATATTTAAGTGAATTTCTCCCTTATTTAAATTATATGTAAATATATACAAATTTAAAAAGGAAGCTTATGTTTTAAATAGTGTTAATTAAATATTAATTTACTGTTAGGCCCGAAGGCCCAAAGCCAGTCCAAAACTTGATCAATCTCAGCCCATTTTCAATTCATTTTATCTCCAGTCCCCGTTTTCTTCGTTCCTTTGCCATGCTTTTGTAAAAATTGAAAATCCTATGCCAACGCAACAGTAGCAACACAAAAACATGAATCTGCACAGTTCGTTCTCTCCTTTCTGATTGATCTTTCCCTCCCTTTTTATTGTATTTTATTTTTACTACAAATAATGACACTATAGAAGAACATTATCCATCTCTAGATGATATAAACTATGAAGTCCTTTTTAGTATGGAACCACGTAATATAGAAGAAGTAAAATATATATATATATATATATATATATATATATATATATATATATATATATATATATAACTTAATTCTCGAGATGGAGAAAAGATTCCTTAAGCCGACCGTCAGCAAAGGCAAAATAGGAAGATTCATACAGTGAAGGGTAAGACTTCTAAGTGGCCTTGAAATACTGTGTTTAGTTTGGCAAGTGAGTTTGAAAGCATTCACCATGACAAGCAAAAGGATGTCCAAAATGAAAATGAGAGAAAGATGAAGCTGAACAAATATTCACTAATGTAAGCTCTCTTCCTTCAAATTTCGGGAAGAATCTTAAACAAAAGAGATTGAAAGAAACTGGTCCTGTTTGATGGAAGTAATGAACTCCTCTAGTTGATAAACCATGAACATACTGGAATGCAAGACCTACAAACTAAATTCTCAATTTCTTTGATATAACCACTGTCTTCCTTCTCCAAAATTGCCATTGTTTGTTATTTTAGCAAACACTTTCTACTTTATAATTTACACCACTTTTCTACCTGGAAGTATTGCATCTACCCCTAGAAATAACCGCTTCCCTGTTGATTCAATTCATAAACAAACTTGACTTCATGCTATTGGGTTTTAAATAAACAGAAGGATATACTTCCTCTGTTAAACGTACGGATGAGGTTTCCAACCGTCTACAGTGACTCATTTCAGCAAGAACATCATATATATATATATATATATAATATGATGTAGTTAGTAGCAGCTACAAGAGTACCTAAAACTGAATCTAGTATCTATTCAACCGTCTACAATGCATATTTTTTCCATTTTGGACTAACTTTACACATTAGATAGACTAAAAAAATGAGCAAAGTTGTTCCAACTGATTATGTTTTGTGTCAATCTTTAGAGGAGTCGACAAATCACTTGTTTTTCAAATGTGACTAATCAAAAAAAAAATAGTAGGCACTGTATTAAGCAACTGTTCAACCTAGCAATATCCACTCAAACTGATTATTAGAAATTCTTAACACAACTTTGCATTGTAAGGTAAATAATAAATTGCCACAAAGCAGTGTAGATATAAGCCCGAGTTTTACAATATGGAATTTATGGTGTCGACGGTGTAACTGATTATTAAACAACCAATCACTTTCAGTTCTAGTAAGAACTGAAATAATTAAATAAGAAGTTTCGACTCTTATGATGAAATTTTCAATTAACAGTCAATCGCCTATTTAGACTCAAGGGATTGGAACTCATCCGCTTTGCTTCTTCTTTTCGTATCATATCCAAATCCTATCAGCAATCTAGTGTCTGATTCTCCGCTCTATGCACTTGTGTTTGCTTCCATGTTTCAATCTCTCGCTTCATTGGACTGTCAAATCCATTTTCTTTATGATTTTTCCATGACACACCACTGTTTTTTTATACGAGAAGTATGTTTACTGATATAGGTATCAGTTCCTCAGTTCGTCAAATTCCCAATCTTAATCTAACTACTACAAAATACTTAATTAAATCATCAGGACACATTTAAGTATATATGTAGTTTGCATCTACTAGGATTTAAGGTAAAATATTTACTAGTTACTGCCGTTCTTTTTTCTGATCATCTTTCACTATCCCAGGTTATTAATCCATAACCTCTAATCTAACTAATTCCAACTTTTGAACATATATAAAAAATCAAAGATGATAGATACATGTCACCACCCAAATAATTTAAATACAAACTATAAAAAAAAGTTGTTTTATTCACTTTTCATGTTACTGCTGCTTATATTTCTTTCACTGCTTTTGCAATACTTCATATAAATTCTTATGATATAAGATGATACCACCAATCAGATGTTTATATCTACATAAATATGCTTGAGTTAAAATTAGAGATATCCATAGATAAGGATAGGGAAGAAAATAGGATTAAGAGTTTACTCACCAAAGTTGTGTTCTCTGCATTTTCAATTCTCAGATTTTGCTCACCTATTATTTTACATTCTAGCTTTGGTTTCCAGATCCCATTGTCACACGATCCAAACTCGACCTTTCGGGAAAGCCCGGATTGAGTTGAGAACACGACAATCAGAACAGAAATAGAAGAACATTTCATTAGAAATAATGGTTATTTCAAAACCATTCACAAATCCAATTTATTTATTTAAAAATTATTGGATTTCAACTCTAGTTAATAACTAGTTCATTTTGATAAAAATATATTTTAATCTTTTCAAATATGAAATTTTTCATCCTATATCTTTCCAAATCATTTCTTATGATTTCACACAAATTATTAAATTTTTTAATAATTTTATCAAAGCTCGTACAGTCGATTTCCATAAACGGTCATCGAACTGCATTTACAATGACCTTTTCCAAATTTGATTTGGACATAATTCAAAATCCAACCATTAGATTTCAAATCTCTTATATTCGTTGGAAAGAACTTTTTGATACTAACCCAATGGTTCCGGTTTTAGGAGAATCCGATGGTCGGATCTCCCGTAATGTCCATTCGAATTCAATGGTCGAAATTCGAGAACTACCGCGATGCAGCGCGTTCTATTTAGGCCATTATATATATATAATATATATATTTCGTCGATTTCCATATAAAACTTATTTTATAAATTCGTTCTAAAATGATTTTAAATTCATTTTCAATTTTAAATCAAAATTGAATTTTCCTTATCATTATAATATATAAATGATAATATTTTCAAAATATCAAATTTTGAAATCATTTCCTTTTCGATATTCATTATAAAAATGAATAAAATCGATATAAATATCATTCACGTCAAAAATGACGTTAATCTATTCAACACGGCTTCATATTTTTCAATATTTTCGTGTTCACCCCAAATCGAACATCAAAATCACATTTTGATCCATTACTGAATATTATTTATTTTAAATGTTCATTATTCGTCATTTTAAAATATTCGTTAATTTAAAATATTTGTTCTTTCCGAATTGGAATCAGACACAGTCAATTACCATATACTTTTATTTATATTGATTTCATACACACATGTACACAACAATAATCAAACAAAGTCAACCATCATCCAGAGTGCATTACACAACTGCATAAGCGTTAAATATAAATAATTAACGCTTACAATAGCCTGTCAACCCATCGTTTGACATACAACTAAACAATTAGGATTAGTGTATGTCAAATATCATCCCAATACCCGTGTGGGGTTTCAATCAACACACATAGATTTTTATTTGTGTCGTTGGCGATGTGTAAAATATATCATCCCAATCAATATCAGTCAAATGTGTGTTACATAAATAAATCGTCCGATTTGTAAACGAATATTTATTTTATTCATATACACGTTAAAAATTATATTTTTAACGATAAACTATTTATTTCAACACGTGAATATTTTATACAGCTCATATATAGAATAAAAATGATATTTTTATTGTTCTAATATTTTTAGAAAATTTCGGCAGCATAACGGCGTGATACTAGAACCAGAATAAGGTATAGCCTTATCCCTTGTCTAATAATAGCTCGCGCCATACACATACCAATTCTAATCAATTCATTTCACTTCCCAAACCAAATTCAAACAAATAATCCAATCAACCAAACAACCAAAAAAACATGGTTTCAAACAAAGGTGTCGGGTGCTACTAAGTACCGTCTGCATTCTAGTATATATATTTAACTAGAAAACAAATTAGAGTGAGAAGTTCTCACCTTTGGGTTCCACTCCTCCAGTTCTATTTCTGAATTTCCGAACCTTTTGGATTTGCCAGAAATTCCAACGTAATCTTTTCCACGCTGTTCATAGTAAAAATCACATTTTTAATATGATGTTTATATATTTAAAAATCGCATTTTTATATCACTATATATATACATATATATAATAAAAATCATATTTTTATATAACTAAAAATCGAATTTTTATCTAACTAAAAATCATTCCTTTTCTAAATAGAAATCATTTATATAAAAATTGCATCTTTAAAACAATTTCATTCATATAAAAAATCGCATCTCTAAAATGATTTCATTCATATAAGAATCGTATTTTTATAATCTCGCTTTCAATATAAAAATCATATTTTTATAATTCTAATATATATAAAAATTATATTTTTATCTTCATGTAATCTATATAAAAATCATATTTTACAACGCTACTTTCTATATAAAAATTCTATTTTTATAATGCTAAAAATCATTTTTTTATAACGCTATATACATTTAAAAATATAATCTTTTTATTTTAAAAATCTAATCTTTTTACTAACAAAAATCATATCTTTAAATAAATAAAAATCTCATATTTTAATTAAAAAAACAATGTCAATTAATAAATTAACTAAATTCATTACCTAGAAAGAAAATAAAATAATAAACAAAAACTCACTTATGGAGCTTGGGGGTAGGGGCGCCGAAGTTTGGAGGTGGCAGTGGTGCGGCCAGGTGGTCACGGAGGATCTGGGTGCGGGTTTTAGGGGTAGGGTTTGGGGATTTTTGGTTTAGAGGGGGGAGAGGCCGAGGAGCTCGCGACTGGAGGAGGAAGGGGTGAGAAAGGGAATCGCCTGCGATAGTGGTGGACGGAGCAGGCGGCGTGGGATGGGTGGCGCGGTTTTCTTCCCCCATCGCTCCTTTTTTTATTTATCTTTTTCGTTCAGAATGATGTATTGGGGGGGAGGGGTTGACTAAGAGAGAGGATGGGGGAAATTTGAATTTATATAATAATTTAACTATTATATTATTTTATTCTCCAAAAGTTAGTTTTTCTTTTGAACCCCAAATCGTACCCAATGAATGTCGCCCCTAACCAAATACCCCCATTCCGGACACAATGGGATATTCCCGGTAAGCCGATTCGATCGTTACAATCATTTTTTGTTTAAATTAAAATATAAATCAATATATATTAAATTTGAACGTACATTTTAATTTACGGGGCCACATACTGACATCGAAAATTCCAGAAAAATAAATCTATCTATGTTTTGATGATACGGCCCTAACAAAACTAATTTCATCGAATTTGGAGACCGTTTGAAAAACGGTCATTTTCCAGTCGATTAAATTCAAACTGAATTTACCAAACACTTTTAAATTCACCATGCTCACATATTAATTCCAAAAATTATGAAAATTGGAATCTAGCAATAATTTGACATTCCAGATTGAAAAAAGTGGTCTCGTCGAAAATGGAGGTCGTTTGCAGAATCACTGTTTTTAAGGGGTATATTTTATATAAATTCCATAGCGACTATTCTGAATTTTCAACTGGACATAACTTTTTATTTCCGTTATGAAATCTGGATTTTTCTCATTAATAGGAAAGATATTTTCAAATAGATTCAAATATTTTTGGTTTTACTAAAATCTGGTTTATTTTGAATCCTGTACATTCATTTGAAATTTGAAATCGAAATTTCAAACTACCGCGCCGTTTTCAATTCCCTTTATAATTAAAATAAATATTTATATTCTAATTTCGATTTAAATAAATTTATACGTTCTAATTCTATTCAAAATAAATTTCTAGTCGTAATTATTTAAAATAAATCATTTTAAATATTCAAAATTCATTAAAATTGCCAAAATAAAAATTTTAAATTGGTTCTTATTTTCCGGGTTATTATAATCTCTCCCACTTAAATCTTCTCGTCCTCGAAAAGGAACGGAAATGAAATTTGTTTAACTAACCAACCCAACTTTCAGTTTGGCTTTCATTCTTCAACTTTCCAGTTTCTAAGAATTTTCAAATTCTTCAAAAATTTGGCTAACACCCTAAATTTTTGAAATTTTTCGCCATAACCTCCTTTGTATGGGGAGACATTTAAAACCGCAACTACCCACGCAGGGCCCTCATCATCCAAAAAGAAAAAGCCAATCGGCTCATAAAATCATCCAAACCCAAGAAATATAGTAAACATGTACCTATTTGTCAGGATACAATTTTATTCCTCTTCTCTAGCCTCCTTGATATGACCTATTCAATATATATACATGTACATGTATACAATTTCCAAACAATTTTCAATTCAGTTCAATATTTGACACAATTGGCTTAATTTCTCTTATTGGTTTTATTGTTCAATATGTTAATTAGTTCAACTAATAATCAAACAACACTTTCAGTAATCAATTAGTTGATTAAATTTTCAAATTCATAATTTTGACATATATATATATATATATTCAAAATCATGTTTTTGATGCCAATTCACAACAATATATTCTAACTATATTTTGGTTCTCACACCAGTCAACTGGAAATATATAGACATCCCACTTTCGAAACTTGAACACAAATGCTGATGATGTCTAGACTATCATCAGAATCATCTCCGTGCGACTAGAGTGTGATTCTATATCTATCCAGTATATTAAAAATTCGAATATACGTTTGCAAAGCATATATTTAAACTTCGAATAGGGTTTAAATTTTCAAAACAAAATTTGTTTTTATAATCAACACTCTTCTAACTCATTCTAGGATGTTACTGATCCTATCTCTAACGAGTCATTCTTATTGGATATTGCTAATCCAATCTCTGATGAATTATTTCGTCTGGTTCTAACGTGTCTTGTTCTCAAGCTCTGTAAAACCAAAGCTCCGATACCAAAGCTCACACGACCCAAACTCGCCCTTTCAGGAAAGCCCGAATTGAGTTGAGAACACGACAATCAAAACACAAACAGAATAACATTTCATTGGAAATTCTGGTTATTTCAAAACCATTCACAAATCCAATTTATTTATTTAAAAATTAATGGATTTCAATTCTAGTTAATAACTAGTTCATTTTGATAAAAGTATATTTTTATCTTTTCAAATATGGACTTTTTCATCCCAATTCTTTCCAAATCATTTCTTATGATTTTACACAAATTATTAACATTTTTAATGATTTTGTCAAGGCCCGTACAGTCGATTTCCATAAACGGTCATCGAACTGCATTTACAACGACCTTTTCCAAATTTGATTTGGACACAATTCCAAATCCAGCCATTAGAATTCAAATCTCTTATATTCGTTGGAAACCTCTTTTCGATACGAACCAAACGGTTCCGATTTTAGGAGAATCCAACGGTCGAATCTCCCGTAATGTCCATTCAAAGTCAATAGTCGAAATTCGCGAACTGCCACGGCGCGGCGTGTTCTATTTAGGCCATTAAATGTATATATAATATATATATTATATATATTTCATCGATTTCCGTTTAAAATGTATTTTATAAATTCGTTTTAAAACGATTCTTACTTCATTTTCAATATTAAATCAAAATTGAATTTCCTTATCATTATAATATATAAATGATAATATTTTCAAAATATCAGATTTTGAAATCATTTCCTTTTCGATATTCATTATAAAAATGAATAAAATCGATGTAAATATCATTCACGTTAAAAATGGCATTAATCTAATCAACACGGCTTCATATTTTTCAATAATTTCGTGTCCATCCCAAATCAAAAATCAAAATCACATTTTGATCCCTTACTGAATATTATTTATTTTAAATATTCATTATTCGTCATTTTAAAATATTCGTTAATTTAAAATATTTGTTGTTTTTGAATTGGAATCAGACACAGTCAATTACCATATAATTTTATTTATATGGATTTCATACACACATTTACACAACAATAATCAAACACAGTCAACCATCATCCAGAGTACATTACACAACTGCATAAGCGTTAAATATAAATAATTAATGCTTACAACAGCCTGTCAACCCATCAATTGACATACAACTAAACAATTGGGATTAGTGTATGTCAAATATCATCCTAATACCCGTGTGGGGTTTAAATCAACACACACAGATTTTTATTTGTGCCGTTGGGCGATGTGTAAAATATATCGTCCCAATCAATATCAGTCAAATGTGTGTACATAAACAAATCGTCCGATTTGTAAATGAATATTTATTTTATTCATATACACGTTAAAAATTATATTTTTAATGATAAAATATTTATTTCAACACATGAATATTTTATACAGTTCCGTTGTACAATAAAAATAATATTTTTATTATTCTAATATTTTTAGAAAATTTCGGCAGCATAACGGCGCGATACAAGAACCGAAATAAGGTCTAGCCTTATCCCTCGCCTAATAATGGCTCGTGCCATACACATACCAATTCTAACCAATTCATTTCACTTCCTAAACCAAATTCAAACAAATAAACCAATCAACCAAACAAACATGGTTTCAAATAATGGTGTCAGGTGCTACTAAACACCGTCTACATCCTAGTATATATATTTAACTAGAAAATAAATTAGAGTGAGAAGTACTCGCCTTTGGGATCCACTCCTCCTGTTCTATTTCTGAATTTCTGAACTGTTTGGATTTGCCCGAAATTCCAATGCAATCTTTTCCACGCTGTTCATAGTAAAAATCACATTTTTAATATGTGTTTATATATTTAAAAACCTCATTTTTATATCACTAGATATATAATAAAAATCATATTTTTATATAACTAAAAATCGAATTTTTATCTAACTAAAAATCATTCCTTTTCTAATTAGAAATCATTTATATAAAAATTGCATCTTTAAAACAATTTCGTTCGTATAAAAAATTGCATCTTTAAAATGATTTCATTCATATAAGGATCGTATTTTTATAATCTCGTTTTCAATATAAAAATCATATTTTTACAATTCTAATATATATAAAAGTTAAATTTTTATCTTCATGTAATCTATATAAAAATCATATTTTTACAACGCTACTTTCTATATAAAAATTTATTTTTATAATGCTAAAAATCATATTTTTTTATAATGCTATATACATTTGAAAATCTAATCTTTTTATTTTAAAAAATCTTATCTTTTTACTAACAAAAATCATATCTTTAAATCAATATAAATCTCACATTTCATTAAAAAAAACAATGCCAATTAATAAATTAATTCATTACCTAGAAAGAAAATAAAATAATAAACAAAAACTCACTTATGGACTTTGCAGGTGGGGGCGCTGAAGTTTGGAGGTGGCAGTGGTGCGGCCAGGTGGTCACGGCAGATTTAGGTTGCGGGTTTTAGGGGCAGAGTTTGGAGATTTTCGGTTTAGAGGGGGAAGAGGCTGAGGAGCTCGCGACTCGAGGAGGAAGGGGGAGAAAGGGAATCGCCAGCGGCGGTGATGGACGGAGCAGGCGGCGTGCGGTGGGTGGCGCGGTTTTCTTCCCCCATCGCTCCTTTTTTTAATCTATCTTTTTCATTCAGAACGATGTATGGGGGCACCGGGGGGGAGGGGCATTGACTAATAAAGAGGATGGGGGAAATTTGAATTTATATAATAATTTAATTATTATATTATTTTATTCTCCAAAAAGTTAGTTTTTCTTTCGAACCCCAAATCGAACCCAATGACTATCGCCCCTAACCAAATACCCCCATTCCGGATACAATGGGATATGCCCGGTAAGCCGATTCGACCGTTACGATCAGTTTTTGTTTAAATTAAAATATAAATCAATATATATTAAATTTGAACATACATTTTAATTTACCGGGGCTACATACTAACTCCGAAAATTCCAGAAAAATAAATCTGGCTATGTTTTGACGATATGGTCCTAACAAAACCAATTTTGTCGAATTTGGAGACCATTTGAAAAACGGTCATTTTTCAGTTGATTAAATTCAAACTGATTTTACCAAACATGTTTAAATTCACCACGCTCACATATTAATTCCAAAAATTATGAAAATTGGAATCTAGCAATAATTTGACATTCCGGATCCAACAAACGTGGTCTCGTCAAAAACGGAGGTCTTTTGCAGAATCGCTGTTTTTATAGGCTATATTTTAGTAAATTCCATAGCGACTATTCTTAATTTTCAACTGGACATAACTTTTTATTCCCGTTATGAAATTGGGATTTTTCACATTTGTTGGAAAGATATTTTCAAACAGATTCAAATATTTCTGGTTTTACTAAAATCTGGTTTATTTTGAATCCTGTACATTCATTTGAAATTTGAAATCGAATTTTCAAACTACTGCGCCGTTTTCAATTCCCTTTATAATTAAAATAAATATTTATATTCTAATTTCGATTTAAATAAATTTATACGTTCTAATTCTATTCAAAATAAATTTCTAGTCGTAATTATTTAAAATAAAGCATCTTAAATATTCAAAATTCATTAAAATTGCCAAAATAAAAATTTTAAATTGGCTCTGATTTTCCGGGTTGTTACACATTGTCTGTTTTAAATCTCGTTCTTTGTATAACACTGTTCACTTGCTTTTTCAATGTCTTTGATATTGTTCTTAGGTTTAAGCTCTCTGTTCTCACACTGTTTTCCTATCATTTTCATTCCTTGTTTTGATTTGTTTCTTAGTGAATTCATGTTTGTATCATGTGAACTCTACTGGTATTTATAGATCAAAGATTTGAGGCTTTATGCTAAGTAGGGTTTTCGGTAAGAAGGCATAAATGCAGCATCTACAGTGAGATGATGTTTTGATGTTTGATGTTACAAGACTCTTATAGTTATCAGTCTTTGCCTGCCTAACCATGTCTATCTGCACATGCGTGTACCTTATACACATTAACTATTCAAGCTTAGCAACTAAGAAAAAATCCACCTATTGAAGCTCATGTTCTAGCTGGTACTTGGCTATCCATCTCTTATTTCAAATCAAAAACTATGCTGCTTAGAACATGGATCGGCACATGTGTTTGAGATTTGTTTTGATCCTCTTCACCCTTTCTTTTTAGCTACTGTTTGACATTACAGTGGTGCTTTCACATGGAAAATGTTGCCTTATCTATGGGTTTGTAGGCCTATAATTCTCTCATGTCACATTGCAGACCTAACTTCTATTGTGAGCTTCATTTTTAATGCTAATGTCCTTGTTTGTCTAAATTTTTCTATTCTATCTTGTCTAGCCTATTCTACTTACGGCTTACACACTAGCAATCCTATTTGATTGATTTGAATCGGCTTTGAAACCTTGTTTCTTTTCTTGTCACATTGCTAACATGTCATATTTCAGATTTTTCTTAGATTTTCTTTTTGTTTGATACATCATGCACACATTTAGATATAATGTACATGTCTTATATACACATATAAATTCATTTATATACATACATACTATATCTACTTGTCTCGTTTGTATTTGAAGTCTGGTTCTTATGTGTATATGAAGTAAGATAGTGTTCTACTTATGTATATTTTCATGAATTGAAAAAGCGAGTTCAAGCGTAGGCAAATAGTGTTAAAACAACGTACGCTTGATTATATATTATATGTGAATACGACAAGTTAATGTATGATATTAAAATAATTATTCTAATCTTAATGAGTTAGATCTTGTAAATGTATATCTTATATCAAATTTATATCTTCCTTTTTCCTTTTCTAACTTAAGAAATCTATATTCACGGGAGTTTAAAAGCAATTAAAAACTTAACAAGACGATAAAATATTAACTACTTATTTTATACAAAAATACATTTGTTTTCGACTTTTTAAACCATCTGCAGATATATTTGTTTGGAATTTCCCTGACATTTTCCAATACATATAAATCTTAATTTTTTTAATTAGTAGCATAATCTATCATTATAGATTATAAAACTAGTCGAAAAACCGGGTCGTTACAATCTACCCCCTTTAAAAGAATTTTGTCCCCGAAATTAAAGAGTACGAGGATATTCCAGTAGTATTCAAAAATCAAAGACCCATATCAAACATATTCATTTCCATAGACAAAAGTATATGTTATCACAATTGGGAAACATTTCCATTTCATATTCACACATCTTTATTCTTCCACATTCATTAGTTCCTAACCGTAAACTGGTAAGGAAATAATAGTCTAAGTATCAACCTCGAAGATCGAGATCAACATCAGATCAACACTAAGAGTATTATTTATCTTAACCGATCCCAGGTAGGTTCCAATTTCTCGACTCCATATCTCAATTCCTAATCACCCTGTATTATTCCATTTCCTTATTATGAGAAAATACTCCAGATTATATTTGGGAAAATAATCCCAAAATTTACTTACTTTACTTATTTGGACCATATATATATATATATGTGTATATGTATGTATATCAAATTCTCCTTTTTAAACTCTAATCCAATTTAACTGACCAGTCCAACTCTACTCAACTTAACCTCAGTCAACTCTGGTCCAATCAATTCAATTCACTTTACTTGTTCTATTTAAATTCCCAAGTTCCTGAATCCGAATTCCCTGTTTTATTTCAAATCAGTTTGAAATCACCTTTCTTATTTTCAAAACCTTTGCATTTCCCAAGACCACCATTTATTTTTATTTTCCAAATAATCTTCCATCAAAAATCTTTCTAACTTCAGGGATTTCAAATTCAAGTTCCAGTTTGAATTTAGTTTTGGTTCGTCTCATTTGTATGTCTTGTTCGTATACAAATTTCATTTGGTTTTATATACCCACCTTAATGTTATAATCTAATACCAGATATAATAGCAACTATCACACCCATTTATAATAATTTAAGAAAATCATTATTTTATATCAAAATATAATATTGGGTAAAATTATTTCATTCACTCATCATTTAAAATAATACTATGTCGAATTACTCTATCCAAGAGTTTAGAAATACTTTTCGATTCAGAGTTCGACCACTGCATCGACCAGAATTCATAAACTACTCGATAAACCAATCAATACAATATAAAACAGTTTTTTTATTAATTTACAAATACGTACTCATATATATATATATATATATATACATACATACATACTCAAACTCAATCTAGGGTATTACTAACCCCATCTCTATTGAATCACACCACAGAGCCAAGGTTATTACTAAACCATTGCTCTGATACCAACTGTAACGACCCGAAAAGTTCCGATCCTTTTTATCGATACTAATACATATCCTGTATCACATATCTATCTAATCAAGCACCAGAAATTTACAGATCGTTAATAGAAAGAAGTTAGAGGGTGAGAAATAGAAAGAAAGAAAGTTAGAATAGAAGAAAAAGAAGAACAAAACACCACAAAATCAGAGTATCACGAATCTCACAACGAAACTGAATAAAATATATTATATAATAATCCTTGAAATACAAACTGGTACTTGTACTTACATATATCATCAAAGTACAATTCATATACAATACAGTGGAAATAAACTCAATATATCTAATGCCGAAGCTTCCTGCTACAATCTCCTTTAAGTTAATCTGTAAAATCCTGAAATCACTTGACTGCCCGTACAAATTTGGGCATCCAATAGTTTAGGGAAAACACAGAAAAATAAACTCTGTGTTAGTCATGGGACTGGTGTGAGTAAACGATTTTAAAACTGATTGATTTAACGTTCAAAAATTCATTTGAAATAAATGATAATCGTAAGACCAATCCACACATAAATTGTAACAACCCGGAAAATCTAGCCAGTTTAAAAAATTTTAATTTGGCTATTTTTGTGGATTTTAAATATTTAAAATAAATATTTTAAATAATAACGGCGAAAAGTATGTTTGAATCGATGTTTGAAAATAAATATAATTATTTTAAATTATAAACAAGGCCTGAAATGGCGCGGTAGTTTCAAAATTTCAATTCAAACTGTGACTGACTGTACCGGGTGCAAAATAAAACGGATTTTAGTGAAACCAAAAATATTTAAATCTGTTAGTGAATATCTTTCTAACGAATCTGAAAAATCGAAGTTTCATAGCGGGAATCAAAAGTTATGGCCAAATGAATTTTCAGAAAGGTCGCTACAGAGAATATATCACCCTTGAAAATAGACATTTTGCAAACGACCTCAGATTTCGACGAAACCTCTTTTGTTGAATCCGGGATGTCAAATTATTGCTAGGTTTCAAATTCCATAATTTTTGAAGTTAATATGTGAGCGTGGCGGAGGAAAATGTGTTTGGTTGATTTCAGTTAAAATGGATCTGAAACACCCCACCTCCATTAAGGTCACTCACAAAGGGAATGCCTTAACTTTGGTGGAGGTTTATAAGTAAAAGCCACAGATAAACTCAAGTCAGATATAAATACACATATTTTAAACATCGGAAACCAAACAAACTTTTATTTCATCAATACGTGTATCAAACAAAAGATTTCCATAATTGTCTCAAAATACTTCCAACATTACAACCTCATAACTGCCTTGATTATTAAAGAAGCATGAAAACATAAATAAAGTGACAAAAATCCCCATAGTGATATCCAAAGCCATTATCCGAGCAAGAAAGATCCAAATCATACATCTACGTTCTTGGTGCTTGTAAAGAGACTGACTGAGTTGAGCTGTTTCCTCCCTGTGGACCTGGGGGGGGGGGGACGAAAGAAAAGAAGACGAAAAGAAAATAGGGTCAGACATAAAGCCTGAGTAAATCTAGTAACTCTTCAGTATGTGAATAAGAAAAGGGTATGATGGATGTAAACTAAAAATAGGAAAGTGTCACAAGCTAAGGAAGTGTCGAATGTATTATCACACCCATACTATATCTCTGCACCTACTTGAGTTTATTCTAACTGGCACCCCGTGGTGAGGGTGAAGTGATCCCCATTCTTATTAAAAGATCGGCTCCTACTCGCGTTAACATGTGTCATACGCCCCCCAAGAATTGTAGATACCTATGCTGGTCCCACCATGGGGTGTATCAAGACCCACGGTGGTGGCCCTGACACAAATCCTAGAAGGCATAGGTTATACTACTGGTGTCCCCAGTGCCCTGGTTGTCTGCTCCGGAGTGTGTGCACGCCCGCACCCCGTTAGACCTGCACTGTGCACCCACCGCCGTCGTTTGACCGCTTACAATCAGCCCAGTAATCGTGCCCCACCCTGCCTAGTTTCAGGGTACCGTTGATACCTAACTTTGGGTTACTGCTGAAACGGGTCCCTCGTTACCAGGATTTTCTAGTCAACATGTTAAGTGGTTAAGTTTTTTTATTTTCCTAACCCCACCCATCAATTCTTGTTAACATGTTGAATTTGGTTAAGTGTTATAATTGACTTAACCCTACCATCTGTCCTTAGCCTCTTAGGAGCACCAGACCACTCACATTAGACAGGTATTGCTACGGTTACTGGATGTGCTGGTCGGTTCCGGGCAGGTTTACACCGTAGCTCAGTCTAACCTCGGGTCCTTATTGGGCTCAATGCTTAACCATCCACATTGGACAGGTATTGTTATGACTACTGGACAGCCGGGCGTGTCCGGGCAGGTTTACATCACAACTCAATCCAACCTCGGGTTAAGCATATCATGTTTTCTAAATTTACATATTTTATTACTTCTCAACTATATGTAAATGTCATATCTTTTATTTTTGGGTATTTCAATTCATACCGCTTATGTGTCATAATCCTTGGCATGTGCCAAACATGCCAACATATATTTTCATATTTTTCACCCAACGTTATTACCCCCGTTTGTTCGCAACGTTATAACATGTGTTGTGCTTGTCACAATTCAGCCCAACTTTATAAACGTGAGGAAAAGGGGAAATCATGAACATGTAATACATAAAGGTGTGTGGCGCATGAACTTGCAATTTGGCGATTCAACTAACATATAACATGGGTCATGTGAACTTGCATTCAAATCAAAGTATGACTAAGTAGGTGACATATGAAGTGACATAGTTTAGGCAAATACAAACTTGTGTTTATACATGTTAACTTGGCATAATATCAACCACAAAACTATCATGTTGTATATTCACAAAAATGTACAATTTTTACATCTAATCATATAGCCTATTTCAACATGAACTTGCATAGTTTATGAAACCCAAACGATGTTTGACATAGAACCAATTATGTTTTGCAAATAAACATGAACTTGCATAGTTTATGAAACATAGATCCAATTATACTTGCAAACATAGATCTAATTATACTTGCCAATAAACATAAGAATGATATCATAGGTTTCGGGTCATGTAGGCATAAAAGGTCTATAACATGTTTACATAAATTCTAATTTAGACTAAGGGAATATAAATAGTCCATGCCATCGACATATACAAAAAGGGATAAATTTCTAGTTTTTGCCACAAACTTGCAAGTGCCATTGTTTTTCATATACAATTGTTCAATAGGCTTGCATCAATCAATTTATGCCACAAACGTCAATACACAAGTCATGATAGAACCATTACAATACACAAAATTTATACGATATAACAACACGATTCTATTTTCATTTACATCGAATCACATCACAGTTTTTATTCATATTCTGAAAGGTCACTATACTTACAACGAATGCAGAATCTTGAATTCTGGATTCTGAATTTTGAAACTGAGATGCGCTCCTTTAGGTAGACTAACGTTGCGTTGATTGATTTGATTAAACTTTAATTTGATTCGTCTCTTAGGCTTTAGTGTTGGCTTGTCTCTAGGCTTTCTAATTGACGGCCATTCCTAGTTCCTCTCCAGCAGCATGACGGCTTTTGTATTCTATTATTTGTGTGAATTTAGGGTCAGACTTGAGTTGTATTTATAGAATTTTAAATTGTTTTGAGCCATCAGATGAAGATAGGAGGAATCTAGACCATACAAAGTTCAAAGAGCCAATCAAAAGGTGACACGTAAGCCCTAGTGACTCAGCCAAGCATCAGAATTCGACCAGACCCTGACTAGGCCAGCCAGGACCTGACCAGCAGGTCATTCTGACCTGGGCGCACTTGGCAGGTGCACCAGGCCAAAAATGTACTGGCGCACTTCCCAAGTGCGCCAGTTCAACTTTGTTATGGCGCACTTCCCAAGTGCGCCAGTGCATTCTGACCCGTTTTCTGGTTTTTCTGCCCAACTTCGTTCGTCCATATCTTCTTCATACGATATCCGTTTTACGCAAACTTGGACTCTATCTTAAGCAGAATTTCGAGACGAACGCAATGGCATAACCCATTTCCCTTGATTCCATCATTTATAATTAATTATATTTTAATTTGTGAAGCTTAACGTTATAGAATTCACGGGGCGTTACAGGATTGACCAGAAAATGGCCATTTTTCAAACGGTCTCAGAATTCGACGAAACTAGTTTTGTTGGGACCGTATCGTCAAAACATAGCTAGATTTATTTTTCTGGAATTTTTAGAATCAGTATGTGGCCCCGGCAAATTGAAATGTACGTTCAAATCCAATATTGAATGTTTTATATTTTAAATTGAAGAAAAATTGACTGAAACGGTCGAATGGGCCTACGAAACATATCCCTTTGTGTTCGGAATGGGGTTATTTAGCTAGGGGCAACAGTCGTTGGGTTTGAATTGGTGTTCGTTTACGAAAACCCTATTTTTCGAATTAATATAAATGTCGGCGAATCAGATTTTTTATAAAAAAATATATATTAAAACCCGCTTCTTTCTCCCCGATCAGCGAAACCGAAGGCGGAAAGGAGCTCCATCCTTCCCGACCAAATTGCAGCGAATCCAAGCCGAATCAGCCCCTGCCCCAGTTCAACTTTTTAAAGATCTCTTCCTCCTCTTCAAATCCATACCTATGGCACCCCTCCTCGTCTCGTATTGCGTGCAAACGACCTCCCCGAAGTCGCCACCTTGAAACCGCCGCCACGCACGTGCCTGACCACCGAACCATATCGCACCCCCTTGCGCCAAAGCGCCTCTCGCCCCTCTTCGAGGTGGTATACTCTGATCGTGTCAACATGCTACGGATTTGTAGAAAATTGCGGCCTTAGTTTTGAACAAACTACTGAGAGGTACGACCTATATTTATTTTAACTGATTTCGACAAATAAAAGCGTTGCAAACTTATAAAAATCGTATCTTTTTCGTTTGTGGTCGAAATTCAGTGAAACAAGAGACGCCGGGACCGTGGGGACGTCTTCTACATTCTAGAAGAGACCGCATATTTTTCTGAGCCTTCTGCAATTTTTGTTGGAGTGGAACCCAATATGAGATTTCTAATTTATAAACGATATGGAAAACAACGATGTATAAATTATATAGTCGATGTATGAGTTATATAAGCGTTGTACACCACATGTATAAGCTTTGTATAAGTTGTATGTTCGATGTATAAGTTATATATGCGTTGTAAAAGTGATATATGCGTTGAAATAAATTGAAATGATATTGAAATGAAATCGAAATATAGTTATATACGTATATATATATATATATATATACATACTCCCCTCGTCCACAGACCATGGACGATATATATTGGTTGTGATATTGTTTGGATTATTGGTTGATGTGAAATTTGGTGAATATCATGAATGGTTGATTTGAAATGATTGATTATGGTTGAAATCCCAATAGGATTAGTATATGGGAAAACTCGTCTGCGTATGAACTAGATATTGAAAATCCCCATTGTCAAAAGCTGTGAGGCTTTAAGGTAGAGCGAGGAGCCGTACTAGGGACGGTGCCGATTTTAGCTACCCTGCCGTTATGCTGCCGAAATTTTCAATAATATTCATGTGTTAGAATTATTTTCATGTGTTGAAACTATATTCATGTGTTGAATAGGAATTCATGTGTTGAGTAGAAATTCATGTGTTGAGTGAAGTTCATGTGTTGAATAAATTCTTTGAAAGATAAAAATAACATTTTTATTATATATATAAACTATAGAATTATTTTCATGTGTTGGAACTATATTCATGTGTTGAATAGGAATTCATGTGTTGAGTAGAAATTCATGTGTTGAATGAAGTTCATGTATTGAATAAATTCTTTGAAAGATAAAAATAACATTTTTACCTCATATATGAACTATATAAAATAATCGTGTTTTGAAATAAATTGTTATACAATAAGGATCACATTTTTATTATATATATAAACTATAGAATTATTTTCATGTGTTGAAACTATATTCATGTGTTGAATAGGAATTCATGTGTTGAGTAGAAATTCATATGTTGAATGAAGTTCATGTGTTGAATAAATTCTTTGAAAGATAAAAAAACATTTTTGTTATATATATAAACTATAGAATTATTTTCATGTGTTGGAACTATATTCATGTGTTGAATTGGAATTCATGTGTTGAGTAGAAATTCATGTGTTGAATGAATTCTTTGAAACATAAAAATAACACTTTTATTATATATATAGACTATATAAAATATTAGTATTTTAAATAAATTGTTTTAACACCAAAAATAACATTTTTACCTTATGTATGAACTATATAAAATAATCGTGTTTTGAAATAAATTGTTTTACAATAAAAATCACATTTTTATTATATATATAAACTATAGAAAATAGTCATGTGTTGAATAAAGGACTAGAATGATAAAAATCATATTTTTATCGTATGTGTGAAGTCAAAAACATTCATGTGTTGAATATATAGATTGAACAATAAAATCCACATTTTTATTGTGAATATGAAGTGCTAAAAAATATTCATGTGTTGAATAAATATTTTTGATGATAAAAATATCATTTTTATCAAATATATGAAGTGAATATGGTTTTTAAATCGAAGAATCGATTATATTTATATATATATATAAATATAATTAAATTAAATCGAATAACGACGCTGTAGTTCGTATTTTGAAATCGTAACTTCAAACGATTGTACCGGGAGACCCGACCATCAGATTTCCCCCAAACTGAAACCGTTGGATTCGTTTTGAAAAGATCTTTTTAATGATATAAAATTTGTGAAGATCCAACGGTTAGATTTTCAGATATGTGTAAATCAAATCTGAAGAAAAATAGCGCCACGACCGCGTTATGGCCTGAAGCGTCGTTTGAGTGAATTAGCTATTTTTAAAAAAATAAAAATAGCGATAAATCGTGATAAAATATTATAAACGATATGAAATGGAAATAAACTGAATTTGCTCGGTTTATAGGATATTTGATGGTTGAATGTGTTTGGTGTGAAAATTACATTAAAGAACAGAATTAGTGATATCGAATAATTTAACCATTGAAATGAATTGATTTGAAATTCTAAATATACGTGAATTATTTGAAAAGGACGAGTTAATTCTCATTTCAAATAATTGATCGACGGTTAGAAGCCGAGGATATGAAGACGGTGCAAGACCGATGATCTTCACGTCGAATGGAGGGGTGCTACTGATGCTCATGATAGGAGTAGCTACCTTGAAGGGGCTGAAGTAGTAGCCGTCCGGACGTACTTGTTGATTGTACGGATATCTGAGGTATTGAGTGCCTCCGGTTTCATTCAGACCCAGAACAAACTTGTAAATGGACTGTGTGTCTGACATTGGATTTTGTTCGGTGCTGATTGATCTCTATTAAATATATATCTGTTTGGCGGCGGAGAATTTATTCTCTTGCTTAACGCCCTTCTCTGAGACGCACGAGCTCAGAGGTTATATATCGATAGAAATCAGTCGCATTGAGTGAATTGCCTGTGTGGCATGCCTAAGTGGCAGATGATCAAGGCTTCTGTTGAAAAGCAAAGTCTTGTGGTTGATGATCAAAGTGCGGCCTGTGTGGTACAGCTTTGTGTATAACGTTGATTCGCGAGCCTCACACCCCGGTATGAACCAGAAACGGGAGAGGACATCACGGAGGGCATGCGTTTCCTTCTAGCTAGGGTGGTGTCAGTGACCTACCAGCCCTGACATTTATATTATTTTCACCTGTGGGTTGTTGGATTGCGAGGCGTCTCGGATATATCGGTGACTATGTGTAACAACCCGAAAATCTGGGCCAGTTTAAAATTTTTATTTTGGCAATTTTAGCGAATTTAGATTATTTAAAATGAATTACTTTAAATAATATCGACGAGAAATTTATTTTGAATATAATTATAACGTGTATATTATATACGTCGTCGTTAGAATATAAATAATTATATATAATTATAAATGGAATTGAAAATGGCGCGGTAGTTCGATAATTCGATTTCAAACTTCAATTGAATGTACCGGGTGCAAAACAATCCGGATTTTAGTGAAACCAAAAATAATGGAATCTAATAGTGAATATATTTCTATCGAATCCGAAAAATCAAGATTTCATAGCGGGAATCAAAAGATATGTCCAGATGGAAATTCTGAATAGTCGCTATGGAATTCAGGCCCTTAAAAATGGACATTTTGCAAACGACCTCGGATTTCGACGAAACCAGTTTTGTTGGGTCCGTGATGTTAAGTTATTGCTAGATTCCAAATTTCATAATTTTTCGAATCAATATGTGAGCGTGGCAAAGGAAAACGCGTTTGACCGGTTTCAGTTGATTTTAATCGACTGGAAATTGGCCATTTTTCTAACGGTCTCAGAATTCGACGAAACTAGTTTTGTTAGGACCGTATCGGCAATACGAAGCTAGAAAATATTTTTCTGGAATTTTTAGTGTTAGTATGTGACCCCGGTAATTTGAAATGTACGTTTAAAATTCAATATAGTGTTTTAAATGTAAATTCAACGGAAACTGATTGTAACGATCAAATCAGCTTGCGGTACATATCCCATTGTGTTCGGAATGGGGGTGAAACGCTATGGGCGACAGGCGGTGGGCCTCGTTCAGAGGTCGTATGTGGGAAGTCAACTTTTTAATAATTAAATAATAATAAAATAAATAAATAAATAAAAAAAACCCCTTTCCCCTTATCTCTGGC
The DNA here is from genome assembly GCA_030737875.1 of Allium sativum. Classification (NCBI taxonomy): domain Eukaryota; kingdom Viridiplantae; phylum Streptophyta; class Magnoliopsida; order Asparagales; family Amaryllidaceae; genus Allium; species Allium sativum. The sequence continues at coordinate 309,307,438 of CM060919.1, forward strand.
CCCCCCCTTCTTCGAATTCATTCAGAATAAAAAAGAAAAAAAAAAAAAAAAAAAACTCGAATCGATCGAGCCGTTCCCCCCCCTCCTCGACGTCGATCGACGCCAGCACCACCGCCCCACCGCTACTACCGCCGCCGATCCTCCAGGCGCCCCCTTCCTCTCGCGACGCGCAACCCTTACCCCCCCCCTCGCCGACTTCACCGTAGCCCCTTTTTCTTTCCCGCCCAGTCGACCCCGATACCTCGCCGACCCCTCCTCTAGCCTCCGACGCCCTGTCTCCTCTTCCCCCCCCCCCCCTTCGAAGTTCAACAGTGGAAACCGCTGTAAGTTATTTTTATTTTTGCTTTTTGATTTATTTTAATTTAATTAACTGATTTCTTATTTTAATTTTATAAACTGATTTTCTTTTTAGCAAAGTATTAAAAACTGATTCTTAAAAGTATTAAAAACTGATTTTTAAAAGTATTAAAAACTGATTTTTAAAAGTATTAAAAACTGATTTTTAAAAGTATTAAAAACTGATTTTTAAAAGTATTAAAAACTGATTTTTAAAAGTATTAAAAACTGATTTTCTTTTTTAGCAAGGTATTAAAAACTGATTTACATTTTAAAGTTAAAAACTGATTTACATTTTAAAGTTAAAAACTGATTTATATTTTAAAGTTTGAAAACTGATTTTTATTTTAAAATTTTAAAGGAAAGAAGATTTGAAACTTTAAAATAGAAAAGATTTAAACTTAAAAAGTAAAAGAAAAGATTTGATCTTTACTATGAAAAAGGTTCGATATTTGATATGAAAAGGATTTGGTCTTTAGTTTAGAAAAGATTATATTTTTAAATATAAAAAGATTTGATTTTTATAGTGTTTTTTTTTAAACATAAAGATTATATTTTTAATTTAGAAAAGATCATATTTTTAAAATAGAAAAGGCAGAATTTTTATTGGGTAGAAGAACTAAAAATTCGATTTTTATATATTGAACTTTGAAGTAAAAATTCGATTTTTATATATATAGTGACTACGGGCAACGAAGATGACGAAGAGGCGATAACGAGGGAGACTTCTGCAAATGAAGAGCCGTGGAGCTGGATAGCTATAATGTGAGAATTTCTCACCTTTCAATTTATTTTTCTAGTTATATATATATACTAGGATGCAGACGGTGCTTAGTAGCACCCGACACAATCGTCCACAAACCATGGACTTGTTTGTTTGGTTGCATAGATTAGTTGAATTATTTGTTTGAATTGAATTGTTTGGTGAGATGAATTGATTTGATTGATATGTGAATGGTGTGGGCCTTCACTAGACCGGGGATAAGGCTAGGCCTTGTCCCGTTTCTAGTATCGTGCCGTTATGCCGCCGAAATTTTCTAAAATAAGTTAGAAAAATAAAAATAGCATTTTATTTAACGAATGAACTGAATAGAAATTCATATGTTAAAATAAAATGTGTTATCGTTAAAAATATAATTTTTAACGTGAATGTGAATAAATAAATATTCATTTACAGACCAGACGGTTTGTTTATGTACACCTATTTGAATGACGTTGATTGGGTCGATAAATTTTACACATCGCCTAACTGCACAAATAAAACATGTGTTTGATTGTTTGAAACCCCACACGGGTGTTAGGATGAAATTTGAAGTTCACTCATCCTGATTGATTAAATATGTCGATCGATTGATTGACAAGCTGCTATAAGCGTTAAATGTCTATATTTGATGCTTATACAGTGTAGTGCACTTTGGTTGATGGTTGATTATTTTTCAAGGCTATTATACATATGTTGTATGAAAATCCATATAATTAACTTTATATGGTAATTGATTGGGCCTCATTCCAGTTTTAAAATAGAAATATTTGAAAAAGAAATATTTGAAATAGAATATTTGAAAATAGAACTTTATGAAGCCGTGTTGATTAGATTGACGCCATTTTGACGTGAACGATATTTATATCGATTTTATCGATTTCGAATTGAATTGAAAACGATTTCGAAATGAATTGAATTGAAAACGATTTCGAAATGAATTGAATTGAATATGAATTCAAATTGAATTGAAATTTGAATTGAACAGAAATGAATTTTTGAAACGAATTTATAAAGAAGAATTCAATTTTGCTTTGAATTGAAATAGAAGTTGAAATAGAATTTGAAACGAATTTAAAACTATTTATATAATTCGTTTTGAATAGAAATCGACGAAATATATATTATATATATAATATAATGGCCTGAATAGAACGCGCCGCGCCGCGGTAGTTCGCGAATTTCGACCATTTATTTCAAACGGACATTGCGGGAGATCCGACCGTCGGATTCTCCTAAAACCGGAACCGTTGGGTTCGTATCGAAAAGAGCTTTCTAGCGAAGGTTAGAAATTTGAAATCTAACGGTTGGATTTGGAATTATGTCCAAATCAAATTTGAAAAAGGTCGCTGTAAGTGCAGTTCGATGGCCATTGATGGAAATCGACTGTACGGGCCTTGATAAAATTATTAAAAATAGTAATAATTTGTGTAAAATCATAAGAAATGATTTGTGAATATTTGGGATGAAAAACTCCATATTTGAAAAGATAAAAATAGATTTTTATCGAATTGAACTAGTTTTGAACTAGAATTATAATTCTATTTATTTTTAAATAAATAAATTGAATTCGAAAAGGGTTTTGAAAATAACCAAAATTTCCAATAATTGCATTGGGGTGGATTTGAATCGAAATTGTCTTCGGAATATTTCGATGTTGGAATTCGTGATTATACAAGTGGTGTTATGGAAATTTGAAAGATATATATTTATATCGTTATTTCCAATACGACATTTGTTAGTCGTAGAATTCGATATTGAATATAAGCCGATATATTTTCTATTCAGAGCCTTGTATTGAATATCGAATGTGATTTGGGTTTGTCGTGAATGGTGTCTTTACTAACACTATTCTTGAACCCAGTTGAGAAATGATTAAATCTTTTTATTTAGATTTAATGAAGTGTACCAATTAAATAATATTTAATTGGAATTGAATTGATATTGATTTTTGGGTTTATCGTGAACAGTGTTTTAAATAACACTTGTTCTTTAACCCGATAATTAATGAATGTGATTTGGGGTTTGTCGTGAATGGTGTCTTCACTAACACTATTCTTGAACCCAGTTGAGAAATGATTAAATCTTTTTATTTAGATTTAATGAAGTGTACCAATTAAATAATATTTAATTGGAATTGAATTGATATTGATTTTTGGGTTTATCGTGAACAGTGTTTTAAATAACACTTGTTCTTTAACCCGATAATTAATGAATGTGATTTGGGTTTGTCGTGAATGGTGTCTTCACTAACACTGTTCTTGAACCCAGTTGAGAAAAGATTAAATCTTTTTATTTAGATTTAATGAAGTGTACCAATTAAATAATATTTAATTGGAATTGAATGGATATTGATTTTTGGGTTTATCGTGAACAGTGTTTTAAATAACACTTGTTCTTTCACCCGATAATTAATGGGACGTGACTTTGGGTTTATCGTGAGCCGTGTTTTAAATGACACTGATTCTTTAACCCAGTCACAGATTAAAACTAAGTGGAGTTTTAATGAATCTTTAATTAGATTGAAAAGATCGAGAATGGAGTATCACCAGTTTTGCTCCAGGCGATAGTTAAATCTTTAATTAGATTTGAATGTGAAATTTAGAAACTAACTGGCGGTTAGCCAAGCAGAATGGTTTTCTGGATATTGATCTGATGTTGGTTTCGGCCTTCGGGGTTAATATTTGGGGAATTATTCTCTTGATTAATTTACGGTTAGTGACTAATGAATTGGAATGAGGCGTATGTTGTGTTTGTGTAACACTTACTTAAAATATACGCGTGTTATTCGGAAAGACCGGGTTTATCCCATTCTGAATAACTGATACGACGATAAGTCGAAGACGATGGTCGAAGACCGGAAGTCTTCACGTCGTTTGGGTGATAACTGATGATCTTGATTGGGCTGTACACCCAAGAAGATGGAAACAGTTGGTGATCGTCCAGACGTACTTGGAGATCGATGGATATGCGGGGTACTAGGTGCCTCCGGTTTCGTTCAGACCCAGGACGGACTTGTAAATGGACTGTGTGTCTGACATCGGATTTCATTCTGTGTGACTGATATCGGTTGCATAGGATGGTTTGCCTGTGTGGCATGCTAAGATGCAAATGATCAAGGCTTCTGTTGAAAAGCAAAGTCTTGTGGTGATGATCAAAGCACGGCCTTTGTGGCGTAGCTTTGTGTAACGTTTACCTCGCGTGTTTCACACCAGGTATGAACCAAAAACGGGAGACGGACCTCAGGGAGGACTTGCGTTTCTTTCTAGCTAGAAGTGGCGTCAGTGGTTTTACACGCCCTGACGAGTTTGACTTATGTGGTTGTTGCTGTTGCGAGGCGCCTCGGTTATATCGGTTTCGGCCGAATGCATTCTGGTCGGCTGACGGACCAGACTTACACCCCATAGGGTGGGGAGACGTAGTGTTCAGGCATTTTAATCCACATCGGTGGACCGGCCCTGACGATCTAAAGGGTCGATGCGCTCTGACCCTGTGGCTCGGGCTAGAGAGTCACGAAAACGGTTGAGGACTATCTTTTGCCTCGGTTCATAGACGGAAATCCAATTTCCAAATACGTGACATTTGCGGTTTTATTTGTAAACCTATATATGGCGACATGATATATGGTACCCATGCCGCCTATGATTGATACTTATGATTTGAAGTTGTTTTATACACTATGCACTTATGATAGTATCAAATGATTTGATTTAAACGTATCAAGCATTCTTTGGCTGTTATAAGGGAAAACCCTATCCCCCGGCTTGCGTTGCATTGTGTGATAGGACCTGGGTCTTATAACAGCTTCATTTTTCTTTATTTAAGCATTGCGCTGTTTGTTTTATGCACTGGTATTCTTGGGAGGAAACCCGTTCCGTGTTATACGGCGTGGTCCCTTGATTTTACCTAATGATTTAAAATAAAGATTAATAACTGTTTTAGTTCTCACACCAGTCACATGACTGACCTGGAGTTTATTGTTTTAACCTAAACTCTGGGTGCCCTTATTTTGACACGGGCAGCTAGTAGTTTTGGTTTTGCAGATTTTTTATTCACAGGATCCTGGTTTACAGCTGGAACGATATCCGGAAAGCTTTGTATCCGTATATCTCATTCTAGTTATGTATTGTATTATTTTCCGCTGCTATGTATTTAAATGTAATTTAAATCTCTGATATTTCTGTGTAATATTCATTTAAACTCTGTATATTCTTGTAATCTGATGCATTGTTGTAATATACAATGAAATGTTCTTCTGTATGAGTTCTGTTTTGCCGTGTTCTCAAACGATAGGGCGTTTAGAACGGTCTGGATCGGTTTAGCGACTGGTTCGGACCGAGCGAAATTCCTTGCCGTCACATTTGGTATCAGAGCTTTGGTTTACAAAGCTAGAGAACAAGGCACAGTAGAACCATACGAAAGAATTCATCAGATATTGGATTAGTAATATCCAATTAGAATGACTCGTTAGAGATAGGATCAGTAGTATCCTAGAACGAGTGTGAAGAGTATATTTTTAAAGTGAAAACAAAATTTGTTTTGAAAATTTAAATCAAATATTCGTATTTGATTATTTATTTTAATGAATATGGACAGTCCAGTATATAAATATTTTGCGTATACGTCTGATCCACGTGTATTTGAAATTTTAATATACTGGATAGATATAGAATCACACTCTAGTCGCCCGAAGATGATTCTGATGATAGTTCGAACATCATCAGAATTGGTATTCGTGTTTCGAAGGTGTGATATCTATATATTTCCTATTGACTGGTGTGAGAACCAAAATTAGATAGGGCCTATTGTTGTGATTTGGCATCAAAAATTTGATTTTTTGTATATGTATCAAAATTATGAATTTGAAACTCTAATCCACAAATTGATTGATGTTTGTGTTGTTTGTTTATTTGTTTGCTAATTTTTAGCCATTTAGCCTAATTGAAACAAATATTGAATTGTATTGAAAATTGGTCGCATTTGCTTGCATATACATGTATATCATTGAACAGGTCATAGCAAGGAGGCTAGAGCAGAGAATAAAATTTGTTTGCCCGACAAATAGGTACATGTTTACTACATAATTTCCTGTTTTGTTTGGGTGATGATGATTTTGTGAGCCTATTGGCTAGCCGCTTGGCTTTTTCTTTTTCTTTTTGAGATCTGAAGGACCGGGGAAGCTATTTGAAATTCCCCGATGCTCCCGGTGCAGGGGAGGTTATGGCGAAATTTTTCAAAAATTTAGGGTGTTAGCCAAATTTTTGAGATTTTAGGAAATTCTCAGAAACTAAAGAGTTGGAGAGTAGAAGCCAGATCGAGCGTAGTGTTGAATAATCAAACCACTTTCGACTTTGTTCCTTTTCGGGGACGAAAAGTTTTAAGTGGGGGAGATTGTAACAACCCGAAAATCTGGGCCAGTTTAAAATTTTTATTTTGGCAATTTTAGCGAATTTAGATTATTTAAAATGAATTACTTTAAATAATATCGACGAGAAATTTATTTTGAATATAATTATAACGTGTATATTATATACGTCGTCGTTAGAATATAAATAATTATATATAATTATAAATGGAATTGAAAATGGCGCGGTAGTTCGATAATTCGATTTCAAACTTCAATTGAATGTACCGGGTGCAAAACAATCCGGATTTTAGTGAAACCAAAAATAATGGAATCTAATAGTGAATATATTTCTATCGAATCCGAAAAATCAAGATTTCATAGCGGGAATCAAAAGATATGTCCAGATGGAAATTCTGAATAGTCGCTATGGAATTCAGGCCCTTAAAAATGGACATTTTGCAAACGACCTCGGATTTCGACGAAACCAGTTTTGTTGGGTCCGTGATGTTAAGTTATTGCTAGATTCCAAATTTCATAATTTTTCGAATCAATATGTGAGCGTGGCAAAGGAAAACGCGTTTGACCGGTTTCAGTTGATTTTAATCGACTGGAAATTGGCCATTTTTCTAACGGTCTCAGAATTCGACGAAACTAGTTTTGTTAGAACCGTATCGGCAATACGAAGCTAGAAAATATTTTTCTGGAATTTTTAGTGTTAGTATGTGAACCCCGGTAATTTGAAATGTACGTTTAAAATTCAATATAGTGTTTTAAATGTAAATTCAACGGAAACTGATTGTAACGATCAAATCAGCTTGCGGTACATATCCCATTGTGTTCGGAATGGGGGTGAAACGCTATGGGCGACAGGCGGTGGGCCTCGTTCAGAGGTCGTATGTGGAAGTCAACTTTTTAATAATTAAATAATAATAAAATAAATAAATAAATAAAAAAAAAACCCCTTTCCCCTTATCTCTGGCCCCCCCTTCTTCGAATTCATTCAGAATAAAAAAGAAAAAAAAAAAAAAAAAAAAACTCGAATCGATCGAGCCGTTCCCCCCCCCCCTCCTCGACGTCGATCGACGCCAGCACCACCGCCCCACCGCTACTGCCGCCGCCGATCCTCCAGGCGCCCCCTTCCTCTCGCGACGCGCAACCCTTACCCCCCCCCTCGCCGACTTCACCGTAGCCCCTTTTTCTTTCCCGCCCAGTCGACCCCGATACCTCGCCGACCCCTCCTCTAGCCTCCGACGCCCTGTCTCCTCTTCCCCCCCCCCTTCGAAGTTCAACAGTGGAAACCGCTGTAAGTTATTTTTATTTTTGCTTTTTGATTTATTTTAATTTAATTAACTGATTTCTTATTTTAATTTTATAAACTGATTTTCTTTTTAGCAAAGTATTAAAAACTGATTTTTAAAAGTATTAAAAACTGATTTTTAAAAGTATTAAAAACTGATTTTTAAAAGTATTAAAAACTGATTTTTAAAAGTAATAAAAACTGACTTTTAAAAGTATTAAAAACTGATTTTTAAAAGTATTAAAAACTGATTTTCTTTTTTAGCAAGGTATTAAAAACTGATTTACATTTTAAAGTTAAAAACTGATTTACATTTTAAAGTTAAAAACTGATTTATATTTTAAAGTTTGAAAACTGATTTTTATTTTAAAATTTTAAAGGAAAGAAGATTTGAAACTTTAAAATAGAAAAGATTTAAACTTAAAAAGTAAAAGAAAAGATTTGATCTTTACTATGAAAAAGGTTCGATATTTGATATGAAAAGGATTTGGTCTTTAGTTTAGAAAAGATTATATTTTTAAATATAAAAAGATTTGATTTTTATAGTGTTTTTTTTTAAACATAAAGATTATATTTTTAATTTAGAAAAGATCATATTTTTAAAATAGAAAAGGCAGAATTTTTATTGGGTAGAAGAACTAAAAATTCGATTTTTATATATTGAACTTTGAAGTAAAAATTCGATTTTTATATATATAGTGACTACGGGCAACGAAGATGACGAAGAGGCGATAACGAGGGAGACTTCTGCAAATGAAGAGCCGTGGAGCTGGATAGCTATAATGTGAGAATTTCTCACCTTTCAATTTATTTTTCTAGTTATATATATATACTAGGATGCAGACGGTGCTTAGTAGCACCCGACACAATCGTCCACAAACCATGGACTTGTTTGTTTGGTTGCATAGATTAGTTGAATTATTTGTTTGAATTGAATTGTTTGGTGAGATGAATTGATTTGATTGATATGTGAATGGCGTGGGCCTTCACTAGACCGGGGATAAGGCTAGGCCTTGTCCCGTTTCTAGTATCGTGCCGTTATGCCGCCGAAATTTTCTAAAATAAGTTAGAAAAATAAAAATAGCATTTTATTTAACGAATGAACTGAATAGAAATTCATATGTTAAAATAAAATGTGTTATCGTTAAAAATATAATTTTTAACGTGAATGTGAATAAATAAATATTCATTTACAGACCAGACGGTTTGTTTATGTACACCTATTTGAATGACGTTGATTGGGTCGATAAATTTTACACATCGCCTAACTGCACAAATAAAACATGTGTTTGATTGTTTGAAACCCCACACGGGTGTTAGGATGAAATTTGAAGTTCACTCATCCTGATTGATTAAATATGTCGATCGATTGATTGACAAGCTGCTATAAGCGTTAAATGTCTATATTTGATGCTTATACAGTGTAGTGCACTTTGGTTGATGGTTGATTATTTTTCAAGGCTATTATACATATGTTGTATGAAAATCCATATAATTAACTTTATATGGTAATTGATTGGGCCTCATTCCAGTTTTAAAATAGAAATATTTGAAAAAGAAATATTTGAAATAGAATATTTGAAAATAGAACTTTATGAAGCCGTGTTGATTAGATTGACGCCATTTTGACGTGAACGATATTTATATCGATTTTATCGATTTCGAATTGAATTGAAAACGATTTCGAAATGAATTGAATTGAAAACGATTTCGAAATGAATTGAATTGAATATGAATTCAAATTGAATTGAAATTTGAATTGAACAGAAATGAATTTTTGAAACGAATTTATAAAGAAGAATTCAATTTTGCTTTGAATTGAAATAGAAGTTGAAATAGAATTTGAAACGAATTTAAAACTATTTATATAATTCGTTTTGAATAGAAATCGACGAAATATATATTATATATATAATATAATGGCCTGAATAGAACGCGCCGCGCCGCGGTAGTTCGCGAATTTCGACCATTTATTTCAAACGGACATTGCGGGAGATCCGACCGTCGGATTCTCCTAAAACCGGAACCGTTGGGTTCGTATCGAAAAGAGCTTTCTAGCGAAGGTTAGAAATTTGAAATCTAACGGTTGGATTTGGAATTATGTCCAAATCAAATTTGAAAAAGGTCGCTGTAAGTGCAGTTCGATGGCCATTGATGGAAATCGACTGTACGGGCCTTGATAAAATTATTAAAAATAGTAATAATTTGTGTAAAATCATAAGAAATGATTTGTGAATATTTGGGATGAAAAACTCCATATTTGAAAAGATAAAAATAGATTTTTATCGAATTAAACTAGTTTTGAACTAGAATTATAATTCTATTTATTTTTAAATAAATAAATTGAATTCGAAAAGGGTTTTGAAAATAACCAAAATTTCCAATAATTGCATTGGGGTGGATTTGAATCGAAATTGTCTTCGGAATATTTCGATGTTGGAATTCGTGATTATACAAGTGGTGTTATGGAAATTTGAAAGATATATATTTATATCGTTATTTCCAATACGACATTTGTTAGTCGTAGAATTCAATATTGAATATAAGCCGATATATTTTCTATTCAGAGCCTTGTATTGAATATCGAATGTGATTTGGGTTTGTCGTGAATGGTGTCTTTACTAACACTATTCTTGAACCCAGTTGAGAAATGATTAAATCTTTTTATTTAGATTTAATGAAGTGTACCAATTAAATAATATTTAATTGGAATTGAATTGATATTGATTTTTGGGTTTATCGTGAACAGTGTTTTAAATAACACTTGTTCTTTAACCCGATAATTAATGAATGTGATTTGGGGTTTGTCGTGAATGGTGTCTTCACTAACACTATTCTTGAACCCAGTTGAGAAATGATTAAATCTTTTTATTTAGATTTAATGAAGTGTACCAATTAAATAATATTTAATTGGAATTGAATTGATATTGATTTTTGGGTTTATCGTGAACAGTGTTTTAAATAACACTTGTTCTTTAACCCGATAATTAATGAATGTGATTTGGGTTTGTCGTGAATGGTGTCTTCACTAACACTGTTCTTGAACCCAGTTGAGAAAAGATTAAATCTTTTTATTTAGATTTAATGAAGTGTACCAATTAAATAATATTTAATTGGAATTGAATGGATATTGATTTTTGGGTTTATCGTGAACAGTGTTTTAAATAACACTTGTTCTTTCACCCGATAATTAATGGGACGTGACTTTGGGTTTATCGTGAGCCGTGTTTTAAATGACACTGATTCTTTAACCCAGTCACAGATTAAAACTAAGTGGAGTTTTAATGAATCTTTAATTAGATTGAAAAGATCGAGAATGGAGTATCACCAGTTTTGCTCCAGGCGATAGTTAAATCTTTAATTAGATTTGAATGTGAAATTTAGAAACTAACTGGCGGTTAGCCAAGCAGAATGGTTTTCTGGATATTGATCTGATGTTGGTTTCGGCCTTCGGGGTTAATATTTGGGGAATTATTCTCTTGATTAATTTACGGTTAGTGACTAATGAATTGGAATGAGGCGTATGTTGTGTTTGTGTAACACTTACTTAAAATATACGCGAGTTATTCGGAAAGACCGGGTTTATCCCATTCTGAATAACTGATACGACGATAAGTCGAAGACGATGGTCGAAGACCGGAAGTCTTCACGTCGTTTGGGTGATAACTGATGATCTTGATTGGGCTGTACACCCAAGAAGATGGAAACAGTTGGTGATCGTCCAGACGTACTTAGAGATCGATGGATATGCGGGGTACTAGGTGCCTCCGGTTTCGTTCAGACCCAGGACGGACTTGTAAATGGACTGTGTGTCTGACATCGGATTTCATTCTGTGTGACTGATATCGGTTGCATAGGATGGTTTGCCTGTGTGGCATGCTAAGATGCAAATGATCAAGGCTTCTGTTGAAAAGCAAAGTCTTGTGGTGATGATCAAAGCACGGCCTTTGTGGCGTAGCTTTGTGTAACGTTTACCTCGCGTGTTTCACACCAGGTATGAACCAAAAACGGGAGACGGACCTCAGGGAGGACTTGCGTTTCTTTCTAGCTAGAAGTGGCGTCAGTGGTTTTACACGCCCTGACGAGTTTGACTTATGTGGTTGTTGCTGTTGCGAGGCGCCTCGGTTATATCGGTTTCGGCCGAATGCATTCTGGTCGGCTGACGGACCAGACTTACACCCCATAGGGTGGGGAGACGTAGTGTTCAGGCATTTTAATCCACATCGGTGGACCGGCCCTGACGATCTAAAGGGTCGATGCGCTCTGACCCTGTGGCTCGGGCTAGAGAGTCACGAAAACGGTTGAGGACTATCTTTTGCCTCGGTTCATAGACGGAAATCCAATTTCCAAATACGTGACATTTGCGGTTTTATTTGTAAACCTATATATGGCGACATGATATATGGTACCCATGCCGCCTATGATTGATACTTATGATTTGAAGTTGTTTTATACACTATGCACTTATGATAGTATCAAATGATTTGATTTAAACGTATCAAGCATTCTTTGGCTGTTATAAGGGAAAACCCTATCCCCCGGCTTGCGTTGCATTGTGTGATAGGACCTGGGTCTTATAACAGCTTCATTTTTCTTTATTTAAGCATTGCGCTGTTTGTTTTATGCACTGGTATTCTTGGGAGGAAACCCGTTCCGTGTTATACGGCGTGGTCCCTTGATTTTACCTAATGATTTAAAATAAAGATTAATAACTGTTTTAGTTCTCACACCAGTCACATGACTGACCTGGAGTTTATTGTTTTAACCTAAACTCTGGGTGCCCTTATTTTGACACAGGCAGCTAGTAGTTTTGGTTTTGCAGATTTTTTATTCACAGGATCCTGGTTTACAGCTGGAACGATATCCGGAAAGCTTTGTATCCGTATATCTCATTCTAGTTATGTATTGTATTATTTTCCGCTGCTATGTATTTAAATGTAATTTAAATCTCTGATATTTCTGTGTAATATTCATTTAAACTCTGTATATTCTTGTAATCTGATGCATTGTTGTAATATACAATGAAATGTTCTTCTGTATGAGTTCTGTTTTGCCGTGTTCTCAAACGATAGGGCGTTTAGAACGGTCTGGATCGGTTTAGCGACTGGTTCGGACCGAGCGAAATTCCTTGCCGTCACATTTGTATGTGGAGCCGATGGAGTCGTAGAACTCATTTACGCCCCAAAGGGCGGGGAAATGTAGTGTTCAGGCATTTTAATCCACATCGGTGGACCGACCCTGACGATCCAAGGGTCGATGCATTCTGATCCCGACACTCGGGCTAGACAGTCTCGAATTAGGTAAGGACTATCTTTTGCCTTGGTTCATGATGGAAATCCAATTTCCAAATATGATACCGTGCGGTTTTGATTGTATACCTATATATGGCGACATTGTGGTATGGGGCATTAATGTCGTCTGTGATTGATACTTATGATTTGAAATTGTTTTTAAAACATATAAACACTAGTAATAATATCAAGTGCCTTTGTTTTATTCGTATCAAGCATATTTTGGCCATTATAAGGTAAAACTCTATCCTCTGGTTTGTGTTGCATTGTGTGATGGGAAATGAGTCTTATAATGGATTCATTTTTATAAAAAGCATTGCGATGTTTAAAAGATTTACTTGTTTTAAAGCACTGGCAATCCAAATGGAGTAAACTCGTTTCGCGAATGTGGCGTGGTCCTGTGATTGGCCATATATTAAAGTAAACTAAGTAGATTTCTCATACCAGTCCCATGACTGACTCGTAGTTTGTTTCACTTGCAAACTCGGGTGCCCCTTTTTCTACACGGGCAGCCTTGTATTCAGGTTTTAGCAAGCTCTTTCTGGATAGCTAGAGCTGAAGATGGATTCTATCATTTATCTCTTTTTATGCTGTTCAGCTCCTATTGTACATATTATGTTTTGTTTTCCGCTGTAGACATTTATGTATAGCTGAACTGTATCCTGTACTAAGTATGATCCTGTATACTGTGTAACTCTGATGATTATGTTTATCCAGTGTATTATATTGTACATTATCTGGTGTATTTAATTATTTATGTTCTGCTGTTATTTGTTTATGTGTTATATTCCAAAGATTACCCTTGCCACCGTCGTACGGGGAACGAGGTTGTCACATAAATACTTGTAACACCCCGTAATTCTGTAACATTAAGCTTCACAAATTAAAGTGTAATTAATTCTAAATAAAAGAATTAAGGGAAATGGGTTACGCCATTGCATTCGTCTTGGAATTCTGCTTGAGATAGAGTCCGGGTTTTCGTGAATCAGACTCCGTATGAAGGAGTTATGACCTTCGGAAGTTTCAGAATAAAATTTAAAATTCAAACAGCTCGGTTTCATGTTCAAAATTCGAAAAACAGGCTCAAACTGGGCTGGGCGGGAAAATTCCCGCCCAGGGACCAGGTCGACCATGGTATCGACCTGGTCACCCCAGGTCGACCATAGTGTCGACCTGCCAGCCGACCTACCTAGTCGGCCTGGTTTGTCTGGTTGGGTCCTGGCTCGAATTTCTGGGCCTGGTCTTATCTCTAGGGCTGAGTTGTCTTCTTTTGATTGGCTTCTCTTTAGAACGGATGGCTTTGATTAAACCTGGATTCATCGACGGCTCTAATTAACTTGCAACTCTATAAAAACACCCTAGGTCTCTAACTAAAATTCACACAAAAATAAGAACTTGAGCCGCCATATTGTCTGAAGAAAACTAAGGAGAGCCTCCACTTGAAAAGAGATGAACAACGAATCAACTCAAGCTAATTCAAATTTGAGATTAAAGCTACTAATAAAATCAAAACAACAATGTCTACCCAAAGGAACGCATCTCAATTTCAGAACTCAGAATCCAGAATTCAAGATTCCGCATTCGTTGTAAGTATAGTGGCTCTTTAGATGAGAATGCGATTAAGACATGATTTGATGTAAATTGTAATATGGAATTATATCAGTATTGACGATGTTGTTTTGTATTTGGCATTTGTGATAATTTGAATGTTGTGGTGATTGAATCTTTTATGTATTGAGAATCAAACAATCAACACCTTATGCGGATTGTATGTATACAGTTAGATCTAAATATATGCTTATGCAAGTTATAGGTTGCAAGTTAGATTTACACATGTATTGATATGATTCATGTAGGCTCTATGTATATATGTTTATGTTAAACCAATTGTGCCTACATGATTAGAATAGATCTATATTCACTTGTTCTTATGCAAGTGAAAACTTATAATTGGATCCATGTCAAAATCCGTTTAGGATTCATATGATTAATGAAAGTTTATTGTTAGATCTATGTTTATACATATGTGTTGCAAGTTCACACCCTTAAGTGGTTGTCAAAATTATACATATAGTTTTGTCATATGCCAGTTTTATGTTTGAGGTTATGCCTAGGTCTATGCATTAACATGTTACACCATGTTGTAATGGATTCATGTGACACCTATTAGGTTATACCATGTTATACCTTTATGTTAGGCTAAAACTATATGATTCATGTGACACCTATTTAACTAGACACAATATTTATATGCAAGTTTGTGGCATGTTATGCAATGTTATGATTCATGTTATGCAAGTTCACCTCATTAACCTAGTTTACACCTTTTGTGTCAACATACATGCATTGAAATTTGACATGCCAGTATTATGTCACATGCTACCCAATAACTATGTTTATGTCAAAATTACATGATGTGCATTGTTGAAACCTATGTTATGTATCCTACCTCCCTTTTATCTCTTGTTTTTGGATTGGGCCAATTAGTGGGCCCAATGCCTTTATGCGATTTATATAAACGAACAAACGGGAGTAACGTTGGGGGTAATTATTAATTTAAAACATGTTAATATGTAGGTGGGCCCAAAACCATGAAATTGGTTAAGGCCATGAATGGTGTAAATTTATACACCGTTAGTTTTGAATTAAATATGTGACATGAATAATTTACTTAAATAAAATGTAAATTTAGAAAATACGAATATGCCTAACCCGAGGTTAGACTGAGTTGTGGCGTAAGACTGCCCGGAACCGACCGACATACAGGCAGCCACAACAATACCTGTCTAATGTGGGTGGTTAGAGCATTGATCCTAATAAAGACCCGAGGTTAGACTGAGTTGCGATGTAAACCTGCCCGGAACCAACCGGCACATCCAGTGACCGCAACAATATCTGTCTAATGTGAGTGGTTGGTGCTTTAAAGAATAGATTAAAGCTGAGTCAGGGTTGGTAGGGTTAAGTCAGATAAGGAAACACTTAACCAACTTAACATGTTAACAAGACAAGACTTGTAGGGGTTAAGTAACTGAGAAAACACTTAGCCAACTTAACATATTAACTAGACTAGAGGGTGAGGTTAAGTAAATTCAGGACACTTAACCGTTATAACCTGATAATTAGATAAGTGGGCGATGTTAAGTAAATTTAGAATACTTAACCATTATAACACGTTAGCTAGATAAGTGGGTAAGGTTAAGTAAATACTCTTAGCCAATTTAATATGTTAGCTGGACTAGAGGGTAGGGTTAAGTAAACTTAGAACACTTAACCATCATAGTGTGATAAATGAACAGGGTTATGTTAAAACATGAAGGGACAATACTTAACCATTAGAACATGTTAATTAAACAGATGTTAGGGTTAAGTTAACTAAGGGAACACTTAACCATTATAACATGTTAGTTAAAACAGATGGGCAAGGTTAGGTTAAAAGGGACGCTTAACCAATACAAGGTGAATGGGTAGGGTTAAGTAATAAGAAATACTTAACCAATATAACTTGGTTTGTGATAAGGTTAAGTCAACGTGAATTACTGATAACACTTAACCAGTTTAACATGACAAATGAACGGGTTAAGTTAACTTGTATCGACTAATGACACTTAACCAATCCAACTTGACGAGAAAGTGAACTAAGTAGTAAACCTTAGTTGAAAGGGGCTAAGTAGTAAACCTTAGTTAAGAAAACGACGATTCAGGAAACTAAGTGGTAAACCTTAGTTAGGAAAACTAAGTAGTAATCCTTAGTATAACACAAGGAGGAGCGAACGTCCATCTGATCTTAAAGAAGGCTCCAATGAATTGGGTTACGAAGCCCGAGGCTTCGAGGGGACGTGAGGGTACTCTTGGTATCCCTCTGTGAAAATGTCGATGATCCGCCTGGGCTCACAGAGGTTAAGGTCTGCATTAGAAGAACCAAGGGTATGCCTTGGTTGCAATATAAGGCAACCTAAAGACTAGGATGGACCAGCGTGATTCGGCCGGACAAATGGCCCTGTGATAGCGACCCGTCGTCTACCTACCATCTTGATCCAGTCGAGATACGCATGCGGAAAGGCAGAGAACTCCCAACAGACCATATACTTGCTATCTAGTTATGGGTGAGGCTGGCCAATAGGAAAGTGGGGGCATAGGTGGCAGGAGTATAGTTCTCGTGCTTGATTTTCTTGGATTGCCTTTCATTAGTTGAGGGAGGGGTCAGGTGGGACCATAGCCACTGGAAAAACAGACCTTAGCATCTGCATCGGCAGATATCTAAAAGCTCCCGATCGAGTTCCGTGTTCCTAAAATAGCCCTGCCATGGGACTCGGTTCGCACATTTCAGGACATGTGCATCTAGACAGCGATAAACGATTCGCTACACATACGTGAGGAAAGTCTAGGAACATATACCACTCTAGGTTAGACTAGGGGCATCCTTCGACAGGTAGCATAATCCCTAGTTGGACCTAGGTGGCATAAATCCTGAATCCGAGAAGTATTAGATAAGTCGCATAAACCCTAGTTGAATCTAGGAAGCGCTCGGTAAGAAAAACCTAGATTAGATCTAGGTAATAAATAATAGATGTACACCTAAAGGCAACCGCAATTACAGGGATTGGGATCACGTTATCATCTTTATATAGATTACTAGTTGGGATACTAGTTAGGTGGTGCAGAGATATAGAATGGGGGTGTGATAGTATATTCGGGTTAAAACTGTCTTGCTTTGGTTTATATTAGTCTGTTATTCTGGTACTGTCCCATTTTTCAGTTTACTCCTGTCATGAACTTTATCCTGCTCACATGCTAAAAGCCAATAGACTTACTCAGGCTTTATGTCTGACTCTGTTTTTCTTTCGTCTTCTTTTCTTCCGTTCCCCCCCCCCAGGTAGTTAGGGAGGGAATAGCTCTGCTTAGTATGGACTGTTACTCTTTCCAAGCTTGATGACTCTTGGATATATCGCTTCAGACTCTCTTTTCCGCTGCTATGGCTGGCTTATGCTACATTGGGGAATATAAATGTTATTTTATGCTTCTTTATTTTGTAAGACAGATGATACTCTGGTATTGGAAATCAATTGTTGTACAAACTATTTTATCAATAAAGTAAAGTTTTATCTTTCGCTATTTTAATTTTGTCTGTCTTGTAATTTATCTGCATCTTTTACCTCAAATGCTCCACAAAACTTAGTGCATTCCCTTTGTGAGTGACACTAACGGATGTGGGGTGTTACAATACTGATGGTTTTTACCTTACAATAACCCAAAATGTTATTGAAAACAATATTATTCTGATATTATCATAATGTCTATATACAAACAAATAACAATCTAGCAGAACTCTTGCATCTCACACTTTACATATATAGTATACAATCAAAACCGCGGGCGCTTATTTGGAGATTGGATTCCGACTATGACAAGGTATGGAGCGACCTGCTGATATTGTATCTCTTGAAGGGAATATACTGGGTTCAACAAGAACGTCTTGCAACCCGGCCCACACATGACCGACCACTCATTTAGCTTGAGTGTATCGAATGTATATCACCAACAATTGTGTACGACAACTATTTCCCGAAAAGGGACAACATCGATAGATTTAAGAAGCAATTGGAACTTCTCTAGATAGGTGATAAAAGACCCTAATGGGAGCGACTCACATAGCCATGCTGCCTGCCCGATTTTTGTCATTTCTCGGTTGATGAGGCTTGAGGTTAGAATTTACCTTTAGAACATCTGGCCATCATTTACTTTGAATGTCACATTGTAAGATCCGTCAAATCACTAAATGACATACAAAAATAAACTCTAGGTGTAAAAGAAGTGCCCTACTTTGCCAACAACTTGGTATATTTGTAAAAATCAACGTACGTGATTTTTAGAAAATACTCTATCAGACATTCGTCTATACAAGTCATCCAGGAACAGGATGAAACCAAGGCACTCTCCTATCGCATCCAATATAGGAATTACCCCATAGATCAATAGCAAATAGTCCTTACAATATCCGAAGATTTCAAATACGATAGAATCACTGCTGAAATATCACTGGGAGCTAACCAGAGAAATTCGACAAGTGGTTCTTCCGCTTATGAAGATCTACGGTCTTCAATTATTTAAATTTATATAATCATCCCTGCAAGTTAGTTTACATAAAGGTTGTTCGAAGTGGTTTTTGGTTCAGTTCCCATCCCAGTCTCTTCGAAACTAACATGCATGGGATATTTATTTGATAGTCAGTGTTTTAACTATCAAATTTAAATAGTGTAGATGAGCAAAACTATTTATACAATTATTCCATTTTTAATTTACTTGCCTTGCCAATTTATTTTAGTTTACTAGCACAAATTCAGAATAACAATCAGTATACGATTATTTAATTTAAATAAAATGGGTCAACGTTTATTTGAACACATTTAGATTCATTTGGTTACATCAAAGCATAACAGATGATTAACAATAATCATTCAACACAACATCAACATTCAACAATAATTTAACGTTTTATTTAGAACTAATAATAGTTTGACATATCTGATCTTGGATAACGGCTTATTACATAATACTTATTTATCAAAAATCTTTTGAAAATAAATTTTTCCATTTTATTTATAATTTTAATAGACTATATATAAATATGTATAAATACTGTAGATTCAAATTCACGTTTACACAACAAAGTTTATTTTGCAAATAGGAAATAATTTAGTAGTTTACCGATCCTTTCTTCATATACATATATATAAATATATATATATAACTTCTGTTTAAAATCAATTTAACGCAGGAATTTCTAAGTTCTGGTACGGTCTAATTCTAATTTAATTTATCGCCATTGTAAAATATTTAAGTGAATTTCTCCCTTCTTTAAATTATATATAAATATATACAAATTTAAAGAGAAAGCTTAAGTTTTAAATAGCATTAATTAAATATTCATTTACTGTCAGACCCGAAGGCCCAAAGACATTCCAAAACTTGATCGATCTCAGCCCATTTTCAATTCATTTTCTCACCAGCCCCCATTTTCTTCATTCCTCTGCCATGCTTTTGTCAGAATTGAAAATCCCATGCCAACGCAACAGTAGCAACACAAAAACTGGGATCCGCACAGTTCGTTCTCTCCTTTCTGATTGATCTTTCCCACCCCTTTTATTGTATTTTATTTTTACTACAAATAATGACACTATAGAAGAGCATTATCCGTCTCTAGATGATATAAAATATGAAGTCCTTTTTCGTATAGAACCACGTAATATGGACGAAGTAAAAAAAAAAATATAGCATAATTCTCGAGATGGAGAAATGATTCCTTATGCCGATCGTCAGCAAAGGCATAATGGGAAGATTCATATAGTGAAGGGTAAGACTTCAAAGTAGGGATGGCAATGGGGCAGGGTGGGCGCGGGTAGTACCTCCCCATCACCTGCCCCATTGGGTGATTTTTTGCCCCATGACCGCTCCATACCCGCACTGGTACCCATTAAATGGGTTTTGAACAAGTTGTGGATAATGTCGGGTATTCGTGGGTATCCGTTATATTTATTCAAATTATTTTTTAGCCGTTTATTGGAATTATTTAAAAGTACATTTGGTAAAAAAACAAATTAGACCAATACTGTAACGACCCAGGTTTTTGAACGATTAATTTTAAATATTTAATATCGTTTTAAATATTGAATTAACAATATAAAAGAATTTTTATAGTGAATTATCAATCAAATAATCGAAATACGAGAACAAAATATAATTGAAATCGAAGTAAAAAACAGAATCAAAATAGTCCAAATGATCAGTGTCAGTTCTGTCTGAACATGAACGATAATAATAATTTATTATCGGTGAATTTAATGGTTGGAGATCGATTTATATTTTAAATCGAATTTAATTTAAAACATTAATTTAATTTGTTATCCCTTCTATACAGTCAAATTAAACTTTAGAAACCGTTCCGTTGAATTCAGAATAATGGATAACGCTGGAAACATCAGTCGTTACGGTTGAATAGCGGTTCGGGACTTCGAGTTAGGGACCACAAAATATTTTAAAGAAAATTAAATAAATATTTTCCATTAGCCGTCCTACCTATATTATTTCATTTCGCAGACCTAAGGAGTTAATCGCGCAACTAATTTTATTCTTCTCGAGCTGTATAATCTGTCTCCCATGTTTGATATCAAACAAACAACAATTCAATGGCCTGTGTACGGTCTGTTCCCAAAACCAAATTGAAAGTTGTACCAATATCATTCCTCTTTTACTCTTCCACAAATCAGAAATCAAAATCGCGATGGACTTTTTGGGTCTCGAAGAGGTTTCAGTATCAAATCGAAATAAAATCCCACCGAACCAATTAACTCGCGAGGCTCAAGCATGATGGTTGGGGCGAGGCTATTTCTTTCCGTCAAGAGTGGAGCGATCGATTTTCAAGGCCATGAGGAAGGATGATGAGTGCATTGATCTTCTGGGAGTGGTGCGATTTTAAATCGCGGACGTCTGAACTCAAGAAGATCGAGTTAACTCACTTGAGTTTCATTAACTGAGATCGCGATTGGGGAATATTTTGTAGAGTGGTGATGCCGTGAATCCTGAGGCTCAAAATATTGTATTAAATCAAAAGTGCGATGAAGATACCCCTGATCGATTTTGGAAGGGTTTGAGGAGCTGCAATGATGATAGGGTGATGGTCCGAGTGATGAATGAACAAGGAAGGAGGCACTATTTTATTCAGGAAGGAAGGAAGAAATAGTTAAAATGGATTAAGGTAAAATTTATCTAAACTAGCTAGTAAATTCGCAAATTTCATTATTTAAAAATCAAGTTTGATTACGTGATTAATTTCATATTTTTGGTCGAGTAATTAATTAAGGAAGAAATAATTTTTACAAGGTTGAATCAATCGAAAACAAGTCGTGTGAAGTTTGGAGTTGCAAAACCTTTGATGAAGGAATTAGAATTGGGAATGAATAACAATTGAAAATCACGGTGAGTAAATCTCACTCACCTTTTATTTAGAATTATTTTTATTCGTTAAAAATAATTGTTTGATGAGTGTTTGAAATGCTTTCTGGTTGATTCAAAGATATTAGTTATTTAGGGTTAACTATTACATATATATTGGTTTGGTGATTGGATTGTTCCCGCAGTATCATTAGCGGATGACCCTACGCCCACGTATATAAGTGGATCCCCTTTTATACTGCGATATCCTGCCTTGAAGCAGGATGGGTATTATTTCTGTTGACTAACGTTTGTGGATGCAGGAAAACAGGTTGGAGGAATCCAACTGGATTCCGCAAAAATATATTATCTGTTCGTTTATTTGTTTGCATATATACTGTCATATATGATGTGTTAGAAAATAACTAATTGGTCGCTTTGGTGTTTGAATTTCACTGGGCCCAAAGGTTGATATTTAAAAATATCGCGAAAAGGGGTATTTGAGATTGAAAAGAGGAATTCTATTTTAGAAAATAGAATTTGAATTTTTAAAAAGATTTGAAATATAAACTTGTTTGAAAAATAAAAACAAATAGTTATGTTATAAACGAAGTTTATAAATAGTTCTTTTATAAACAAAATTTATAAATGAAGTAAAAAGGATTATCATTGGATAAATTCAGAAATAAAAATACAAGTGTGAAATTGAAAAGGGAAATCTATTTTCAAAAAAATAATAATAATAGAAATATCGATTTCAAAAGGAATTGAAATCGAGACTTGTTTAAAGAATGAATAAAGAAAATTCAAATAGAAATTGAATATAGAAAATATAAAGGAATTCAAATATAGAATTTGAATATCGAAAGTGAAATGGAATTTGAATAAAGAAATTTTAAATGTGGAATTTGAAAATAGAATTTCAAAATAGAATTTGAAATGGGAATTTGAATTAAGAATAGAGTTGAAATGGGAATTGGAATATATAATTCAAATGGAGTTTGAAAATAGAATTTGTATATGGAAAATTTAAATAGAATTTGTATATAGAAAATTTAAATAAAATTTGTATATAGAATTTGAAGAGAATTTGAATATATTGAATTTGAACATACAGAAATTTGAATTCAAAGGAATTCAAATAGAATTTGAATTTAAAGGAATTCAAATGGATTTGAAAAAAAGGAGCTCAAATGAAATTCAAATATAGAGATTTGAAAATAATGGAATTTAAACTATGGAATTTTATTATAGAATCCAAATGGAATTTAAAATATATCAGAATGGGGTAGAATTTATTTTAAACAAGGTTTAAAAGTTTATATTTATAAATATAATTAAAACGAACTCGCCGCAGCGCTGCAGTTCGAAAATTGGCGATTCGAACATCAATTGAAGTCGGAATTCTTTGAAACAAGAAACGTCAGGACCGATTTGATAATAGTTTTCTAATGGAAGAGGAAAAATCTGGATTTCGTCGAATAGATTCTAAGTTATATCAAAATCAAATTTTTAGAAAAGCAACGCCATAACCATTTAAAAACCATAACGGTTTATTTAATTTTATAAAAGGGATTTTAAGCGAATAAAATCCGAATTTCTATTTAGAAAATTTCAGAGTTGAAAAATATATGCGAATTCAAGTTGTGTAAATGAATATGATTTTTGAAACAGAAATCAGATTTTTGATTATTAAATAAATTAACTAATTTGAATAGAAATTAGTTAAATGAAATTTTGAATTGATATTGGGCTTTGAATAAGTGAATTCGATTTGTAAATTTATATTGGAAATCAAAAAGGAAACTAGAATCGAAATTGAAGATTTTCAATTTGGTTATAAGCAAGTTAAATATTTTGTTTGAACATGTTATGTTCAAACAAAGAAGTGAAATAGGCAAAATAACCAATTAAAGAATAAATGAGCGAAACTGGATTCAAACGATTGGATAGTATTGAATTGAATCGAAAACAGGTGTGCATGTGTTAGACAGGTATGAGATGGAGTATATGAAGATTTTAATTTATGTGCCCGACAAAAAGGTACATGTTTAAATTCATAGATGAGATTTTATGCGCCGTATCGGCAAGCCGCTTGGATTTTTCTTTTTCTTTTGGATTGGAAAGGGCCATGGGAGGCTATTTGAAATTTCCCGAAGCTCCCGGTACAAAGGAGGTTATGGCGAAATTTTCCGGGAATTTAAGGAGTTATAATATTTTTCAGATAATTTGATAGTTAGAAATCAATATATCAATATATGTATATTGAATTCGATAAGGAAACGAATTTTAAAATAGAATATTATAAACAAAAAGGGAAATCTATAAAATAGAAATAGAAAGCGAACTTTATACATGTTTTAAAAATGAATAATTGGGTTTCATAGTGTGTTTATTCGAGGTTAGTGGTTTTGTCTGTTTTGAAGTTGAGGATGTTTTCAGTCAAGGTCTGAGAGGTAATTTTACCCCAACTTGATTGATTTAATTTTTAATCGATAAATAGCAAGATCCAGTCTCGAAGAGAAGTGTTTGAAAAAGAGTTAGTTAAGTAAAATATTTTGGGCTGTTGTAACGATGTTTTATAACGCATCCGTTTGAACCTAAGTGATGAAATTTTGGGAATATAAAAGTAAATATTTCCTGAGTATAATTAAAGTAGTCAGGAAAGAGATAAGTGATTGAAAATGTTTTCAATTGTGAATATAATATATTTTCTAAATACAGAAAATAAAGGAGGGCGATATTCAGAAATGTTTTTTTCAAATAGCGTAAAGGGCCAATATGGTTATTGAAAATATTTGGTTAACAAATATTGATAAGGAAATGGAGAAGAGATTTAATTAATGAAATATTAATTAAAGAGCCCATTGATTTGTTTGATATGTTGGATGAACACTTGTTTTTCTTCGATAGTTAAATCACAGACTATCGAAGTTTTTGACCATCGTTGTCAATATGGAGAGACCGGTTGGATTATTATCCGTGAACCACTCTGTATTGGCAGTAGAGTTGCGAATCAGATTATACGAAGATAATCGAAGACGGAGTAAAATGCAAGGGTTTTTTCTATTTATAGAAATTGCGCCTTCGGTTTCGTTCAGTCCCAGAACGAACGTAAATGGACGAATGTCTGACAAAGTATTTCCAATGATCTAATGGGTTGGTCTGTATAAATATATATGGTTGCAACGGATTTATTCCCTTAGCATAACATCCAGAATATTTGTGCAAATCAATTAGTGATTAACGGATCTGACAATGTGGCATTCAAAGTAATTGTGCTATCAATGAATGGAAAGTAATCGTAGCCTCAGGCCTCAACAACCGGGAAATGATAAAAATCGGGCAGGCAGCATGGCTAAGTGGGTCGCTCCCATTAGGATGTATAATCACCTATCTAGAGATTCATTTAATTCCTTAATCTATTCGATGCTGTCCCAGTCGGGAAACGGTTTCTGATCCCAACCGTTGGTGATATACATTCGATACACTCAAGCGAAATGAATGGTCGGTCATGTGTGGGCCGGGTTGCAAGATGTTCTTGTTGAACCCCAGTGTATCGCCTCTAGAGTACACTGATCGGAAGGTGGTTCCATACCTTGTCATGTGGGAAATCAAATCTCCAATAAGCTCCCTGCGGTTTTTTATTTTATATCATATATGGAGCGTGAGATGCAAGCATTCCGCTAGATTCTATTTATTTGATGTAGACATTATTATAACATCACTGGATTTGATATCAAAGTGTTTTGGGTTATAGTAAGGTAAAAACCGTCCATGTTTATGAGTGGGCTGGTCTTACTATTATCTTTTCTTTCGAAAGGATTTTGAAAGTTAAACAAAATGATTGGAGTTTACTCACACCAGTCCCGTGACTGACCCAGAGTTTATTTTGTTTGTTTTCGCTAAACTCTTGGGTGCCCAAATTTGCACGGGCAGTCAAGTAGCTGGGATTTTTCAGATTCACTTGGAAGAGCTGGAAGCAGGAGGCTTCACCAGTTAGCTATAGATTATCATATTCCGCTGTGAACCATGTTTGTATCTGAAACAGGGGTTTATAACTGATCCAGGAATAACTGTTGTGCTCTGATGATGGTATGTATATAAAGTTATTGATTTGTATTTCAAAAAGTTATGTTATTTAATATATTTTATTCGTTCCGCTATGAGTTGATGATCTTCGTTTTTTTCTATTTTAATATTTCTTTCTACTTCTCATTCTCTAACTTCTTTCTAATAATGATTTGTATTTCTGTGCAATTTGGGTTGGACGTGTGGTGTTATTAGTCAACTCAAATAGTACGGATTTGCGGGCCTTTACAGTTGGTATCAGAGCTTAGGTTGAGCGAATACCTAGGCTTTGGTGGGGTTGTGCTCATTAGAGATCGGGTCAGTAGTACCCTAGAATGAGTTGAGTATATATATATACGAGAGAGCGTATTTGTTAATTGATATAAAAACTGTTTTTTATTGTGCTGGCTAGTCTGTTGAGCTGTTTATGAATTCTAATCGATTTGTGGGATGCCACGACGTCGATAAGAGTTTGTAAATACTTGAACATAAGATTGAACACGATATTGTTTAAAGTGGGTAAATGAAATAATTTTACCCAAAAATTCTATTTTCATAGAAAAGGAATAATTTTCTGAAACTATTATAATAGATGGGTGTGTTTGATGCTGTTTTTATAATCAAATGAGATGAATTAAAATTGAATTCAAACCAGAATTTGAAATCTAAATCCTGGAGAGTTTGAAATATTTTTGGAAGTATATTAAAATAATATAGCTTTGTTTTGGGAGAATTTTTGAATAAAAATCATTTTGAATGAATTTTAAAAATGATAAAGCACTGAACTCACTTCAGTGGCTGGGAAATAATTCTGATGATGATTGCAGCTTCATCAGTATTCATTTTCGAGTTCTAAGTGACGAATGGCTTCCTTAGAAAAGTTTTTGATGAAATTTGTTTTGAGAGGAAACAAGTAGTTTGAGAATTCAAATGTTTTGAATTTGAAATGAAAATATATATGTACATGTTTAAGTTATTTCAAAAGGATATGAAATGAAAATTCTGGGTTTTGGATTCTGGAAGTGGAATTTAACTTAATCGGGTTAAATGGATTGAAGTGAATTAATTGATAAAAATCAATTTGAAAGGAATACGAATCGGGTGTGAACGTATTGAATGTAAATCATTCGAATAGAATGGATGTGAGTATATAGAATGTGTAATAGGAGAGAAAACCAAAAGTTTGGTGGAATTAAAATTTGTTGAAATGTGAAGAGTTGAATTTCAACATAAGTGAGATTTTAAAAAGTAATAGATTTGTACCATTTTTCTACCTTAGCAATTTCGAGGACGAAATTATTTTAAGGGGGGAAGAATGTAACGACCCAGGTTTTTGAACGATTAATTTTAAATATTTAATATCGTTTTAAATATTGAATTAACAATATAAAAGAATTTTTATAGTGAATTATCGATCAAATAATCGAAATAAGAGAACAAAATATAATTGAAATTGAAATTAAAAACAGAATCAAAACAGTTCAAATGAACAGTGTCAGTTCTGTCTGAACATGAACGATAATAATAATTTATTATCGGTGAATTTAATGGTTTAAGATCGATTTATATTTTAAATCGAATTTAATTTAAAACGTTAATTTAATTTGTTATCCCTTCTATACAGTCGAATTAAATTTTAGAAACCGTTCCATTGAATTCAGAATAATGGATAACGCTGGAAACATCAGTCGTTACGGTTGAATAGCGGTTCGGGACTTCGAGTTAGGGACCACAAAATATTTTAAAGAAAATTATATAAATATTTTCCATCAGCCGTTCTACCTATATTACTTCATTTCGCAGACCTAAGGAGTTAATCGCGCAGCTAATTTTCTTCTTCTCGAGCAGTATAATCTGTCTCCCATGTTCGATATCTAACAAACAACAATTCAATGGCCTGTGTACGATCTATTCCCCTTATCGCCTATATATGCATCGCGATACCCTTCTCTGCTTTGGCAATTCATTTTCGTTCCCAAAACCAAATCGAAAGCTGTACCATTATCATTCCTCTTTTATTCTTCCACAAATCAGAAATCAAAATCGCGATGGACTTTTTGGGTCTCGAAGAGGTTCCAGTACCAAATCGAAATAAAATCCCACAGAACCAATTAACTCGCGAGGCTCAAGCACGATGATTGGGGCGAGGCTATTTCTTTCCGTCGAGAGTGGAGCGATCGATTTTCAAGGCCATGAGGAAGGATGACGAGTACATTGATCTTCTGGGAGTGGTGCGATTTTAAATCACTGACGTCTGAACTCGAGAAGATCGAGTTAACTCACTAGAGTTTCAGGAATTGAGATCGCGATTGGGGAATATTTTGTAGAGTGGTGATGCCGTGAATCTTGAGGCTCGAAATATTGTATTAAATCAAAAGTACGATGAAGATACCACTAATCGATTTTGGAGGGGTTTGAGAAGCTGCAGTGATGATATGGTGATGGTCCGAATGATGAATGAAGAAGGAAGGAGGCACTGTTTTATTCAGGAAGGAAGGAAGAATTAGTTAAAATGGATTAAGGTAAAATTTATCTAAACTAGCTAGTAAATTCGCAAATTTCATTATTTAAAAATCAAGTTTGATTACGTGATTAATTTCATATTTTTGGTCGAGTAATTAATTAAGGAAGAAATAATTTTTACAAGGTTGAATCAATCGAAAACAAGTCGTGTGAAGTTTGGAGTTGCAAAACCTTTGATGAAGGAATGAGAATTGGGAATGAATAACAATTGAAAATCACAGTGAGTAAATCTCACTCACCTTTTATATAGAATTGTTTTTATTCGTTAAAAATAATTGTTTGATGCTTGTTTGAAATGCTTTCTGGTTGATTCAAAGATATTAGTTATTTAGGGTTAACTATTACATATATTGGTTTGGTGATTGGATTGTTCCCGCAGTATCATTAGCGGATGACCCTACGCCCACGTATATAAGTGGATCCCCTTTTATACCGCGATATCTTGCCTTGAAGCAGGATGGGTATTATTTCTGTTGACTAATGTTTGTGGATGCAGGAAAACAGGTTGGAGGAATCCAACTGGATTCCGCAAAAATATATTATCTGTTCGTTTATTTGTTTGCATATATACTGTCATATATGATGTATTAGAAAATAACTAATTGGTCACTTTGGTGTTTGAATTTCACTGGGCCCAAAGGTTGATATTTAAAAATATCACGAAAAGGGGTATTTGAGATTGAAAAGAGGAATTCTATTTTAGAAAATAGAATTTGAATTTTTAAAAAGATTTGAAATATAAACTTGTTTGAAAAATAAAAACAAATAGTTATGTTATAAATGAAGTTTATAAATAGTTCTTTTATAAACAAAATACATAAATGAAGTAAAAAGGATTATCATTGGATAAATTCAGAAATAAAAATACAAGTGTGAAATTGAAAAGGGAAATCTATTTTCAAAAATAATAATAATAATAGAAATATCGATTTCAAAAGGAATTGAAATCGAGACTTGTTTAAAGAATGAATAAAGAAAATTCAAATAGAAATTGAATATAGAAAATATAAAGGAATTCAAATATAGAATTTGAATATCGAAAGTGAAACGGAATTTGAATAAAGAAATTTTAAATTTGGAATTTGAAAATAGAATTTCAAAATAGAATTTGAATATAGAATAGAGTTGAAATGGGAATTGGAATATATAATTCAAATGGAGTTTGAAAATAGAATTTGTATATGGAAAATTTAAATAGAATTTGTATATAGAAAATTTAAATAGAATTTGTATATAGAATTTGAAGAGAATTTGAATATATTGAATTTGAACATACAGAAATTTGAATTCAAAGGAATTCAAATGGATTTGAAAAAAGGAGTTCAAATGAAATTCAAATATAGAGATTTGAAAATAATGGAATTTAAACTATGGAATTTGAATATAGAATCCAAATGGAATTTAAAATATATCAGAATGGGGTAGAATTTATTTTAAACAAGGTTTAAAAGTTTATATTTATAAATATAATTAAAACGAACTCGCCGCAGCGCTGTAGTTCGAAAATTGGCGATTCGAACTTCAATTGAATATATAGAACTCAATTGAAGTCGGAATTCTTTGAAACAAGAAACGTCAGGACCGATTTGATAATAGTTTTCTAATGGAAGAGGAAAAATTTGGATTTCGTCGAATAGATTCTGAGTTATATCAAAATCAAATTTTTAGAAAAGCAGCGCCATAACCATTTAAAAACCATAATGGTTTATTTAATTTTATAAAAGGGATTTTAAGCGAATAAAATCCAAATTTCTATTTAGAAAATTTCAGAGTTGAAAAATATATGTGAATTCAAGTTGTGTAAATGAATATGATTTTTGAAACAGAAATCAGATTTTTGATTATTAAATAGAATTAACTAATTTGAATAGAAATTAGTTAAATGAAATTTTGAATTGATATTGGGCTTTGAATAAGTGAATTCGATTTGAAAATTTATATTGGAAATCAAAAAGGAAACTAGAATCGAAATTGAAAATTTCCAATTTGGTTATAAGCAAGTTAAATATTTTGTTTGAACATGTTATGTTCAAACAAAGAAGTGAAATAGGAAAAATAACCAATTAAAGAATAAATGAGCTAAACTGGATTCAAATGATTGGATAGTATTGAATTGAATCGAAAACAGGTGAGCATGTGTTAGACAGGTATGAGATGGAGTATATGAAGATTTTAATTTATGTGCCCGACAAAAAGGTACATGTTTAAATTCATAGATGAGATTTTATGCGCCGTATCGGCAAGCCGCTTGGCTTTTTCTTTTTCTTTTGGATTGGAAAGGGCCATGGGAGGCTATTTGAAATATCCTGAAGCTCCCGGTACAAAGTAGGTTATGGCGAAATTTTCCAGGATAGAATATTTTTCAGATAATGTGATAGTTAGAAATCAATATATCAATATATATATTGAATTTGATAAGGAAACGAATTTTAAAATAGAATATTATAAACAAAAAGGGAAATCTATAAAATAGAAATAGAAAGCGAACTTTATACATGTTTTAAAAATGAATAATTGGGTTTTATAGTGTGTTTATTCAAGGTTAGTGGTTTTGTCTGTTTTGAAGTTGAGGATGTTTTCAGTCAAGGCCTGAGAGGTAATTTTACCCCAACTTGATTGATTTCATTTTTAATTGATAAATAGCAAGATCCAGTCTCGAAGAGAAGTGTTTGAAAAAGAGTTAGTTGAATAAAATATTTTGGGCTGTTGTAACGATGTTTTATACATGATCCGTTTGAACCTAAGTGATGAAATTTTGGGAATATAAAAGTAAATATTTCCTGAGTATAATTAAAGTAGTCGGGAAAGAGATAAGTGATTGAAAATGTTTTCAATTGTGAATATAATATATTTTCTAAATACAGAAAATAAAGGAGGGCGATATTCAGAAATGTTTTTTTCAAATAGCGTAAAGGGCCAATATGGTTATTGAAAATATTTGGTTAACAAATATTGAAAAGGAAATGGAGAAGAGATTTAATTAATGAAATATTAATTAAAGAGCCTAGTGATTTGTTTGATATGTTGGATGAACACTTGTTTTTCTTCGATAGTTAAATCACAGACTATCGAAGTTTTTGACCATCGTTGTCAATATGGAGAGACCGGATGGATTATTATCCGTGAACCACTCTATATTGGCAGTAGCGTTGCGAATCAGATTATACGAAGATAATTGAAGACGGAGTAAAATGCAAGGGCTTTTTCTATTTATAGAAATTGCGCCTTCGGTTTCGTTCAGTCCCAGAACGAACGTAAATGGACGAATGTCTGACAAAGTATTTCCAATGATCAAATGGGTTGGTCTGTATAAATATATATGGTTGCAACGGATTTATTCCCTTAGCATAACATCTAGAATATTTGTGCAAATCAATTAGTGATTAACGGATCTGACAATGTGGGATTCGAAGTAATTGTGCTATCAATGAATGGAAAGTAATCGTAGCCTCACGCCTCAACAACCGCGAAATGACAAAAATCGGGCAGGCAGTATGGCTAAGTGGGTTGCTCCCATTAGGATGTATAATCACCTATCTAGAGATTCATTTAATTCCTTATTCTATTCGATGTTGTCCCAGTCGGGAAACGGTTGCTGATCCCAACCGTTGGTGATATACATTCGATACACTCAAGCGAAATGAGTGGTCGGTCATGTGTAGGCCGGGTTGCAAGATGTTCTTGTTGAACCCCAGTGTATCGCCTCTAGAGTACACTGATCGGAAGGTGGTTCCATACCTTGTCATGTGGGAAATCAAATCTCTAATAAGCGCCCTGCGGTTTTTGATTTTATATTATATATGGAGCGTGAGATGCAAGCGTTCCGCTAGATTCTATTTATTTGATGTAGACATTATTATAATATCACTGGATTTGATATCAAAGTGTTTTGGGTTATAGTAAGGTAAAAACCGTCCATGTTTATGTGTGGGCTAGTCTTACTATTATCTTTTCTTTCAAAAGGATTTTGAAAGTTAAACAAAATGATTGGAGTTTACTCACACCAGTCCCATGACTGACCCAGAGTTTATTTTGTTTGTTTTCCCTAAACTCTTGGGTGCCCAAATTTGCACGGGAAGTCAAGTAGCTGGGATTTTTCAGATTAACTTGGAAGAGCTGGAAGCAGGAGGCTTCACCAGTTAGCTATAGATTATCATATTCCGCTGTGAACCATGTTTGTATCTGGAAACAGGGGTTTATAACTGTTCCAGGAATAACTGTTATGCTCTGATGATGGTATGTATATAAAGTTATTGATTTGTATTTCAAAAAGTTATGTTATTTAATATATTTTATTCGTTCCGCTGTGAGTTGATGATCTTCATTTTCTTCTATTCTAATATTTCTTTCTACTTCTCATTCTCTAACTTCTTTCTAATAATGATTCGTATTTCTGTGCAATTTGGGTTGGACGTGTGGTGTTATTAGTCAACTCAAATAGTACGGATTTGCGGGCCTTGACAAATACTCAAATGCTAACCTCAAAATACCAATACATATTTAAACCAACATCCAAAAAAGAAGAGAAAACAACAAAAGTATCCATCAAAATATCAACAGCTAGTTATAAATTGTTGAGTAAAGGCATGCACACAAATACCGAGCAACCAACATCAATGTTTTTTGTATTGACTATTGATAATAAATCACATTTAATACGGGCACGAGTACCCACGGACATGGATATCTTACTATCCGTACCCGCCCCATTAATTAATAGATATTAAAAATACCCATTTATTTTACCCATGGATACGCATATAACTATCCGTTTCATGTCAATGACGAATTTTACCCGCGGATAACCGCAGGTATGGATTTTTTTGCCATCTCTACTTCTAAGTGGCCTTGAAATACTATGTTTAGTTTGGAAAGTGAGTTTGAAAGCATTCACTGTGACAAGCAAAAGGATGGATGTCCAAAATGAAAATGAGAGAAAGTTGACGCCGAACAAATATTCACTAATGTAAGCTCTCTTCCTTCAAATTTCGGGAAGAATCTTAAACCCAAGAGATTGAAAGAAACTGGTCCTGCTTGATGGAAGTAATGAACTCCCCTAAATATACTGGAATACAAGACCTGCAAACTAAATTTCCAATTTCTTTAATATAACCACTGTCTTCCTTCTCAAAAATTTCCACTGTTTGTTATTTCAGCAAACACTTTTCAACTTTTTAATTTCCACCACTTTTCTACCCAGAAGTCTTGCATCTACCCCTAGAAATAACCACTTCTCCATTGATTCAATTCATAAACAAACTTGACTTCATGCTATTGGGTTTTAAATAAACAGAAGAAGGATATACTTCCTCTGTTAAACGTACGGACGAGGTTTCCAACCATCTACAGTGATTCATTTCAGCAAGAACATCATATATATATATGTATATATGTATATTACGATGTTGTTAGTAGCAGCTACAAGAGTACCTAAAACTGAATCTAGTATCTATTTAACCGTCTACAGTGCATATTTTTTCCATTTTGGACTAACTTGACACTTTAGACAAACTAAAAAAATGAGCAAAGTTGTTCCAACTGATTGCGTTTTGTGTCAATCTTTAGAGCAGTCGAAATATCACATGTTTTTCAAATGTTACTAATCAAAAATAATAATAATAGTAGTAGGCACTATATTAAGACACAGTTCAACCTAGCAATATCCACTCAAACTGTAACAACCCGTATTTTCAATAATCTGTTATAACGTAAATCGAGGCAGAATTTAATTTATAAATCTGAATCAAGGGAAACGGGCTATGCCATTGCGTTCGTCTCGGAAAAATACGCGAAATAGAGTCCGAGTTTTCGAAAATCGGAGTCCGTATGACCCGATTAAGGCCCAACGAAGTTTTCAGAAAATTTCAAAGTAAAAACAGATTTCAAATTCAAGTTTGAATTTGAGAAATTGGGTCATATTGGGGCAGGCGGGAAAATTCCCGCCACAGTACCCAAGTCGACAGCCCTGTCGACTTGGGAGTCGACTTGGTTGGACCCAAGTCGACAGCCCTGTCGACTTGGCTGTCGACTTGGTCCAGCCGGGCAGTTCTGCCTGGTGCACCATTTTGAGATTGTGTTGAGCTTGGGGGCCAGATTCGGTTTTAAGGGCTGAGATTGCAACTAGGGTTTAATCCTATGGCCTAAAACACTTGCCTAATCTATAAATAAGACCCTAAGCTAGCCCTAAATCATCATTAATTAATCCTACAACTAAACTATGGCAAAATCAATCCTCTCATGGCCTCCACTCTCTTCATAAAATTCCTAAATAAATTTCTATGAAATTTTCCATGCATACAAGTGTTTTCAAGCTTGTATGAGCATCATTAGCTTGCATTCAAGTCAAGTTTCTATATTTGCATCATAAAGCAAGGGTTTTGATCACTTTGGCTTAAGGGTTTTTCTATTAAAGCTTGCATTTTGGGGTTTAATTGATTGCATAAGGGCTTTCTTGTATTTGCTATACTCATTTGAGTCCTCATAAGCATTGTAAGCCCTATTCTACTTTCATACTTAAACTCTAAAGTTAAATGTATGATATGCAAGTTTGCCATGATATGCAAGTTTACTATGATGTGTTATGCAAGTTTACTATGATGTGTTATGCAAGTTTACTATGATGTGATATGCAAGTTCATCAAGTTATGTTATGCAAGTTTGATATGCAAGTTGTCATATGATATGCAAGTTATGTTATGCAAGTTTGATATGCAAGTTTGTCATATGATATGCAAGTTATGTTATGCAAGTTTGGGTTGATCATTTGGCTCATGTTATCATGTTATGCAAGCTTATCTTGGGCTTATGAACATAAAGCTTCAAGCTTTATGCTAAATGTTGCATTTTGGCAACATGTAAGTTATCATATCCCTTATGATAACTTGCATGTGAGGCTAAATGCGAACTTATGGCCATTTCTACATGTCATTTAGCACCATGTATCACCAATATGCCAAGTTTGGTTTTATGCATGCTTTTGAGGCCTAAAAATGTAATATGCAAGTGTATGAACATATGAACATTTCATATGCCACCATGTTAAACTTGTGGCTTCAACACCTTTATGTCATGATTATGCCAAGTTCCCTCTTTCTATCCTTTATGCGCTACTGCGATATGTAAGCGATGGGATGGCGTTTTGGGGTTGGGTAAACTTAAAAGACATAAAAACATAAGCTTGGGAATTTACCTATTAAGTTAGGTCTACCCATTGGGAATTTACCTATTAAGTTAGGTCTACCCAATTGCTTGAAAATTTGTAACATGTTTTGGA
This sequence comes from Allium sativum, assembly GCA_030737875.1. Lineage (NCBI taxonomy): Eukaryota > Viridiplantae > Streptophyta > Magnoliopsida > Asparagales > Amaryllidaceae > Allium > Allium sativum. Next base: position 309,343,264 of record CM060919.1, read on the forward strand.
AACATGATGGACATGACACTTAGAAAAGATAAGTGTGACCAACTCGAGGTTGGGTTGAGTTTGTAGCGTAAACCTACCCGGAACCGACCGGCTTAACTAGTTGCTACAAACAATAGGACCCAATGTTAGAAGTTGGCCATGTTGTACCTTGAACCCGAGGTTAGACCAAGTTGTGGTGTAAAGCTACCCGGACCCGCCCGGCTTAACTAGTAACCACAACAAGGTCTAATGTGAGAGGTTAAGGCGCATTAAATTAATTAATGCCTCATGATTAGGGTTAAGTCATGGTCCACTTAATATTTAACCAATTTGGGCTTGGTAGATTAATCGGGGTTAAGTCGTGAACTCATCGTTACACTTAACCAAGTTAATCCATGATTAGCAAGAGGGTTAAACCGTACTTAACCCACTAGAAAATCCTAGCAATGGGGGTCCACTCCGCAGTAATCCCAAGTTTGTATCATCATGGCCCTAGGGTCTAGGTTAGGGTGTGGGGCACGAATTACTGGGCTGGAGGTAAGCGACCAATAAACGACGGCCGGGTGGTACTCCGATGTAGTTCCGGACGGACTATGGTCGTGCACGTAGTCCGTATTTGGAGAAGTCACCCATGGGTACCAGTAGATCGAGACTGTGCACTCATGTTTATGGTGTCCAGGGGTAGGCACCCTTGGGCTTGATACACCCGAAGGGTGGACCCGGCACAGTTCGACTACAATTATGTTTGGGCCGTATTGACACCAACACGTGACGAGTTAGGCTTAGGGAGCCGATCGACTAGACCGTTTGGTTGGACCTTGTATTAGGGTCATTTCATGTTATTGGGCCAAAGCTTGGGCCAAGGGATCAATACTTGTTTATTCAAGTCATGTTAGTTTGCTAGTACACCTGTGGTGCAAAACCCTTAAACCTGATTATGCGATGACACCTTTATCTACCTTGTTAGTTAATCATCATGCTAGTATGTTGTTATCCTTATGTTCATCCCTGTTGCTCATGACAGTTAACTTTATCAGTTTACATTGATTGTAGTAGGGCTTACTCAGTCTTTTTGACTGACCTGTTTTCTTTCGCCTCTTTTCTTCCGTTCCCCCCCCCCAGGTTCTCAGGGTGGGAACGTCGGAGCTTAGCTTGGATTTCGGATTGCTTGCTTGTGGGATTTCAGCTCATGTACGGTTTCGACATGAAGCTAGCTATGGTTATCACTTATTTGGGGATAGTACTTATGTATTTCAGTTTTTCAGTTGATGTTTTTTTTTATCTAGACTTGTTTATTTGGAAAGCTATGTTGTACCAGACTTGTTTTGAAATAGTATGAAATCTTTCGCTATTTTATCTATGTTATTTACTCTGTTTACATATATACATATGTTCTTGTTCTGCCTTGATATATCATTATGCATGTTTACCTGATTCAAACGCCCCTCCAAAGTCAGAGTGCTTGCAAGAGCCACCCTGGCGGAGGTGGGGTGTTACATTTGGTATCAGAGCATATGGTTTACGAGAAGGAACAAAAAGGTTTTTAAAACTTTTGGAAAACTATTTTCAAAATCAAGTATAAAGTATTTTCCAAAGAAAAGTCTAGTTTATTTTAAAGGCTATTCCCCAAAAAGCCATTAGCAAAATTCCTTCGTTTTTCTCCATTCTGAATCTGTCTTTTTCTTCGTTTTCAGTATGGCCGATAACTTTGCTATTCCGGAGGGAGTACACGTACCTGTTTGGTATAGGAGACTTTTGGAGGCTAGGGCGACCGAAGTCGGCCCCGCAGATGTCCCTCCTCCTCCTCCAGTAGTTAATGTTCCTCCTCCTCCTGTCGCTAATGTTCCTCCTCCTCCTGTCGCTGAGGTTCCTCTTCCTCCTCCCCCTCAGCATCCTCAAGCTGACTTCGCAAAGACTTGCAAAGATTTCAAAGCAATGGGTGGCAAGAACTTTCAAGGCACTGAGACTTTTGTAGAGGCCAGAAATTGGTTGAAAGAGACCGAGGATTTATTTGCTATCTTTGGGTTAGACGATCAGAGGAAGATCTTGTTGGCGGTTTGGCTTATGAAGGATGAAGCCGCTTATTGGTGGGAAGTCACCAATGGTACTAGGCCTATTGAGACTTGGGCTGATTTCAGGGCAAGGTTCGTGCTTAAGTTTCTATCTTCTGCTGAGGAGAATCTGCAAATGGAGAGGTTCATAACTTTGAAACAAGGAGATATGTCTGTCAAAGAATATGTGAACAAGTTCAATCAGTTAGCTCGTTTTGGCTTGGATATGGTGATTACTCCTCAGAAGAAGGCCCTTCGTTTTGCTAGAGGATTGAATGAGCCGTTGCAGGGATTGGCTATGTCACATATTCCCCATGGGGCCACGTTTGAGAGTTTGGTTGATATGGTGTTACTTCAGGGAGATGTCAAGAAAGAGATCAAGACGAATGATACTCATGCCAAGAAGACTGATTCCCAGGGAAAAGGAAATCAGGGTAATCCAAGTGGTCAAAGCAGTCAAGGCAATCAGAACAAGAACAAGGGTCAATGCAACAAGGGGAACAACAACAAGGGCAAGAACAACAAGGAGAAGTGCCATTATTGCGGTTCAGTTGGGCATCTTGTTAAGGATTGTAAGAAGAGGAAAAGGAAGAATGGTGAATGCTTTTTCTGCGGTAAGACTGGACATTTCAGTAAGGATTGCCCGAAGAAGCAAGGGCAAGGCCAGGGTCAGACTCAGCGTGCTGGACCTTTAGGAGGGCAAGTTCATGCTCTCAATACCGCTCCAGTTCCCGATCGAGGTAGTATTTCTGTTGAGAGCCTTGTATATATTTTTGATTTTCCAGTTCGTACCTTGTTTGATTCTGGTGCATCGCATAGCTTTATCTCATCTGATCTTGTTGATAGTTTGCACCTTAGTACTAGCTTGGTGGATGATCCCGTCTGTGTCTCAAATCCTATTGGGGGTTCCGCCCATTTGTCTATGATATGTGGGGATTTGAGGATCTCTATACTGAGTGTAGAGTTCTTGTGCAGTGCTTATGTTCTTGGTTTTAGGGGATACGGATTGATATTGGGCATGGATTGGCTGTCCAGATATGGAGCCATTCTTGATTGTGAGCATAGGGTTGTGAGGCTCGTGACTCGCCTCGGGAACACCCTAGAAATTTCTTGTAATCCGAGAGGTCCCGTCATGCTGTGCTATCTTGAATCACTCGACTCGTCAATGGAAACTCTTCAGTCTGTGAGAGTGGTTCGAGAGTATCCGGATGTTTTCGATGAAGTTAGGGGGTTGCCCCCTAAGCGAGAGATTGATTTCGGCATTTATCTGGTGGATAATGCGAAGCCGGTTTCTTTGCCCGTTCGGCACATGGCTCCGCGTAAAAGGCAGGAGCTAAGTAAGCAAGTAAAGGAGTTGCTTGAGAAGAACTTCATTAGACGAAGTATATCTGAATGGGGAGCGCCTGTGGTATTTGCTACCAAGGCAGATGGTTCTCTCCGACTTTGTGTTGACTATCGAGAGTTGAATAAGCTGACTAAGAAGAACAGACACCCGTTACCGAGGATTGATGATCTCTTTGACCAGCTTGTCGGTGCTTCTATTTTCTCTCAGCTTGATCTTGCTACTGGATTCCATCAGCTCAGGGTAGCTGAAGATAGTATAGACAAGACTGCGTTCAGGACTCCAGATGGATTCTTCGAATGGCTTGTCATGCCGTTCGGCTTGACTAATGCACCCGCATATTTCGTGGACTTGATGAGTAGGGTGTTCAGGGAGTTCTTGAACAAGTTTGTCGTGGTATTCGTAGATGATATTCTGATCTTCTCTAAGGATGAGGAAGAGCACGCAAGGCATCTCATGGAGGTGATGGATACGCTTAGAGCGCATCAGTTGAAGGCCAAGTTCTCCAAGTGTCACTTTTGGAGAAGGGAAGTTAGATTCCTTGGGCATATAGTGTCTAAGCAAGGCTTAGCGGTGGATCCCGCTAAGGTAGTTGCAGTTCAGGATTGGAAGACTCCAAGGAATGCAACCGAAGTGAGAAGTTTTCTAGGTCTTGCGGGTTTTTACCGGAAGTTCATCAAGGACTTCGCGAAGATTTCCGCTCCTCTCACTAAATTGACGAAGAAAAATTTAGTTTTTGCTTGGAGCATAGAATGCGAGCTTGCTTTTCAGAAGCTCAAGAGAGCTCTCACATCAGCACCTGTTCTAGCTTTGCCCGATGGAGGGAAGTTATTTACAGTATACACCGATGCATGTGGCACGGGGTTAGGAGCTGTTCTGATGCAAGAAGGAAGAGTGATATGCTTTGGTGGTAGACAACTCAAAGTGCATGAGAAAAATTATCCCACTCATGACTTAGAGTTGGCAGCAATAGTATATGCACTCAAGGCTTGGCGCCATTATCTTCTGGGAGAAAGATTTGAGCTTTATACCGATCACAAGTCATTGAAGTATCTCTTTTCTCAGAAGGATCTGAATCTGAGGCAACAAAGATGGATGGAATTCTTGGCGTCCTACGATTTTGAGATAGCTTATACCCCTGGCAAGGGGAATGTGGTAGCAGATGCATTGAGTAGAAAAAGGTTGACTCTGAGTCCTCTATTCATTGAGATGAAGAATTTAGAGTATGTGGCAACCTTTGATTTCTCTTTGGCGATTGAGTCGATGACCGGTTCTTTAGCATCTCTGGAACTCAGACCTACCCTTCTTGATCAAGTTGGGGCTTCGCAGAGAGAAGACCCTCAGATAGTTGAGATTATGGATAAGCTGGTTCGAGGAGAGGCGTCTAGTCATCTCGCTCGATATTCTATTGATGACAAGGGTTGGCTGAGGAGAGACGGAAGGTTATGTGTTCCAATGGTAGAAGATTTAGTAAGAAAAGTTCTTGAGGAATCGCATCGCTCTAAGTTGACTATACATCCAGGCGGAGATAAGATGTATAAAGATATGAAGCACATTTTCTTTTGGCCTGGGATGAAGAAGGATGTGGCAGAGTTTGTCTCTAGATGTATCATTTGCCAGCAAGTTAAGGCCGAGTCGAAGAAGCCCGGTGGGCTATTGCATCCTCTAGACGTTCCACTATGGAAGTGGGAGCGTATTTCCATGGATTTTATCGATGGGCTACCAAGGTCAAGGAAAGGGAATACGGGCATTTGGGTTATTGTGGATAGACTTACGAAGAGTGCTCATTTCATCCCGGTGAAGAGCAAGAGGACCGCATCTTGGCTAGCGTCTGTATATCTTCGTGAGATTGTGAGACTACATGGAGTCCCTTCTAGTATAGTCAGTGACCGTGACCCAATCTTTACAAGTCAGTTCTGGAATAGCTTGCAAGAAGCCATGGGCACGAGATTGAATCTAAGTACTGCTTATCACCCACAGACGGACGGTCAAACCAAAAGGGTAAATAGGGTACTCGAGGATCTGTTGAGGCTTTGTATTCTGGATTTTGGTGGTACTTGGGAAGACCATCTTCCTCTTGTTGAGTTTGCATATAATAACAGTTATCAGGCAAGCATAGGGATGGCACCATTTGAAGCTTTATATGGGAGGTCGTGCAAGTCGCCTACATGTTGGTGGGAGACTACAGATGAGCTTATACTTGGGCCTGATATGATCAGAGATACATCCGAGAAGATCGAGTTGATTCGGAGACGGATGAAAGCGGCCCAAGACCGACAGAAATCCTATGCTGATAATCGAAGAACTGATTTGGAGTTTGATGTTGGGGATATGGTTTTCGTGAAGGTTTCTCCTTTGCGGAATGTGGTCCGATTTTGAGCCGTTGGGAAGTTAGCACCGAGGTTTGTTGGACCATTCCCTATTATAGAGAGGATCGGGCAGATGGCTTATAGAGTGAAGTTGCCCGAGAAGCTTGCCGGAGTACACGATGTTTTTCATGTCTCGCATCTCCGGAAGTGTTTACATGAATCAGCAGAGGTTGTTGAGCCAAGTGTTCTGAAAGATGTGGAAGTGGAGAAAGAGGCTACCTTGAGGAGAGCTCCGATTCGTATCTTGGGGACGGAGACCAAGAAGCAAAGGAATCGAGAGGTCAAGTTGGTGAAGGTTCAATGGGGTGAAGCCGAAGAAGACGCAACTTGGGAAACCGAGGAGAAGATGCGTGGGCTTTATCCATTCCTTTTTGAGGGTACACTCTCAATCTCTTTTCTTTGTTAGCATATCTTTCTCTTTGCTATCCAAGTTTATCTAGTTTATCGTGTTAATCTTGTCATGAGAACCTTAGGTAGAAACCCTTTGGATGAAACATGTGTTTGAAACATGTTATGCTTGATGGTTGCAAGTGGTTGCAAGTGTTTGCAAGTGGTTACTCGTGGATGCATTATACACGTTAGGCACTAGATCGACTCACACACTCCTCATATTGCATGTGCATGAGTGTTTATGCTTATTCATGGATGAAAATTTTTGTGTTGTCACATGGATGTTGCATATGGATGTATGTTATGTGCACACATATAGATGTTATACATTATGTTAGGAATTGCATACATATGGATTCATTTCACTAACATAATTTGCATTGATGATATTTGCATCAGATAAGTACATATACACACACCTTTGCATATGTTCATACAACATTTAGATTCTTGTAAGGACAATGATTGCTCGTGGATGATGTTTTGAGTAGATGGATGTTGGATGGTAGGATACGTTCTTCCTAACTTGAAGATTTCGGGGACGAAATCCTTTAAGGAGGGGAGAATGTAACAACCCGTATTTTCAATAATCTGTTATAACGTAAATCGAGGCAGAATTTAATTTATAAATCTAAATCAAGGGAAACAGGCTATGCCATTGCGTTCGTCTCGGAAAAATACGCGAAATAGAGTCCGAGTTTTCGAAAATCGGAGTCCGTATGACCCGATTAACGCCCAACGAAGTTTTCAGAAAATTTCAAAGTAAAAACAGATTTCAAATTCAAGTTTGAATTTGAGAAATTGGGTCATATTGGGGCAGGTGGGAAAATTCCCGCCACAGTACCCAAGTCGACAGCCTTGTCGACTTGGGAGTCGACTTGGTTGGACCCAAGTCGACAGCCCTGTCGACTTGGCTGTCGACTTGGTCCAGCCGGGCAGTTCTGCCTGGTGCACCATTTTGAGATTGTGTTGAGCTTGGGGGCCAGATTCGGTTTTAAGGGCTGAGATTGCAACTAGGGTTTAATCCTATGGCCTAAACCACTTGCCTAATCTATAAATAAGACCCTAAGCTAGCCCTAAATCATCATTAATCAATCCTACAACTAAACTATGGCAAAATCAATCCTCTCATGGCCTCCACTCTCTTCATAAAATTCCTAAATAAATTTCTATGAAATTTTCCATGCATATAAGTGTTTTCAAGCTTGTATGAGCATCATTAGCTTCCATTCAAGTCAAGTTTCTATATTTGCATCATAAAGCAAGGGTTTTGATCACTTTGGCTTAAGGGTTTTTCTATTAAAGCTTGCATTTTGGGGTTTAATTGATTGCATAAGGGCTTTCTTGTATTTGCTATACTCATTTGAGTCCTCATAAGCATTGTAAGCCCTATTCTACTTTCATACTTAAACTCTAAAGTTAAATGTATGATATGCAAGTTTGCCATGATATGCAAGTTTACTATGATGTGTTATGCAAGTTTACTATGATGTGTTATGCAAGTTTACTATGATGTGATATGCAAGTTCATCAAGTTATGTTATGCAAGTTTGATATGCAAGTTGTCATATGATATGCAAGTTATGTTATGCAAGTTTGATATGCAAGTTTGTCATATGATATGCAAGTTATGTTATGCAAGTTTGGGTTGATCATTTGGCTCATGTTATCATGTTATGCAAGCTTATCTTGGGCTTATGAACATAAAGCTTCAAGCTTTATGCTAAATGTTGCATTTTGGCAACATGTAAGTTATCATATCCCTTATGATAACTTGCATGTGAGGCTAAATGCGAACTTATGGCCATTTCTACATGTCATTTAGCACCATGTATCACCAATATGCCAAGTTTGGTTTTATGCATGCTTTTGAGGCCTAAAAATGTAATATGCAAGTGTATGAACATATGAACATTTCATATGCCACCATGTTAAACTTGTGGCTTCAACACCTTTATGTCATGATTATGCCAAGTTCCCTCTTTCTATCCTTTATGCGCTACTGCGATATGTAAGCGATGGGATTGCGTTTTGGGGTTGGGTAAACTTAAAAGACATAAAAACATAAGCTTGGGAATTTACCTATTAAGTTAGGTCTACCCATTGGGAATTTACCTATTAAGTTAGGTCTACCCAATTGCTTGAAAATTTGTAACATGTTTTGGAAACATGATGGACATGACACTTAGAAAAGATAAGTGTGACCAACTCGAGGTTGGGTTGAGTTTGTAGCGTAAACCTACCCGGAACCGACCGGCTTAACTAGTTGCTACAAACAATAGGACCCAATGTGAGAAGTTGGCCATGTTGTACCTTGAACCCGAGGTTAGACCAAGTTGTGGTGTAAAGCTACCCGGACCCGCCCGGCTTAACTAGTAACCACAACAAGGTCTAATGTGAGAGGTTAAGGCGCATTAAATTAATTAATGCCTCATGATTAGGGTTAAGTCATGGTCCACTTAATACTTAACCAATTTGGGCTTGGTAGATTAATCGGGGTTAAGTCGTGAACTCATCGTTACACTTAACCAAGTTAATCCATGATTAGCAAGAGGGTTAAACCGTACTTAACCCACTAGAAAATCCTAGCAATGGGGGTCCACTCCGCAGTAATCCCAAGTTTGTATCATCATGGCCCTAGGGTCTAGGTTAGGGTGTGGGGCACGAATTACTGGGCTGGAGGTAAGCGACCAATAAACGACGGCCGGGTGGTACGCCGATGTAGTTCCGGACGGACTATGGTCGTGCACGTAGTCCGTATTTGGAGAAGTCACCCATGGGTGCCAGTAGATCGAGACTGTGCACTCATGTTTATGGTGTCCAGGGGTTGGCACCCTAGGGCTTGATACACCCGAAGGGTGGACCCGGCACAGTTCGACTACAATTATGTTTGGGCCGTATTGACACCAACACGTGACGAGTTAGGCTTAGGGAGCCGATCGACTAGACCGTTTGGTTGGACCTTGTATTAGGGTCATTTCATGTTATTGGGCCAAAGCTTGGGCCAAGGGATCAATACTTGTTTATTCAAGTCATGTTAGTTTGCTAGTACACCTGTGGTGCAAAACCCTTAAACCTGATTATGTGATGACACCTTTATCTACCTTGTTAGTTAATCATCATGCTAGTATGTTGTTATCCTTATGTTCATCCCTGCTGCTCATGACAGTTAACTTTATCAGTTTACATTGATTGTAGTAGGGCTTACTCAGTCTTTTTGACTGACCTGTTTTCTTTCGCCTCTTTTCTTCCGTTTCCCCCCCCCCCCCGGTTCTCAGGGTGGGAACGTCGGAGCTTAGCTTGGATTTCGGATTGCTTGCTTGTGGGATTTCAGCTCATGTACGGTTTCGACATGAAGCTAGCTATGGTTATCACTTATTTGGGGATAGTACTTATGTATTTCAGTTTTTCAGTTGATGTTGTTTTTTTATCTAGACTTGTTTATTTGGAAAGCTATGTTGTACCAGACTTGTTTTGAAATAGTATGAAATCTTCCGCTGTTTTATCTATGTTATTTACTCTGTTTACATATATACATATGTTCTTGTTCTGCCTTGATATATCATTATGCATGTTTACCTGATTCAAACGCCCCTCCAAAGTCAGAGTGCTTGCAAGAGCCACCCTGGCGGAGGTGGGGTGTTACACAAACCGATTATTAGAAATCCTTAACACAACTTCGCATTGTATGGTAAATAATAAATTACCTCAAAATAGTGCAGATATAAGCCCGAGTTTTACAATACGGAATTTATGGTGTCGATGTTGTAATTGATTATTAAACAACCAATCACTTTCAGTTCTAGTAAGAACAGAACTAATTAAATAAGAAATTTCGATTCTTATGATGAAATTTTCAATTAACAGTCAGTCGCCTGTTTAGACTCAATGGATTGGAACTTATTCGCTTTGCTTCTTCTTTTCGTATCACATCCAAATCCTATCAGTAATCTGGTGTCTGATTCTCTGCACTACGCACTCCTGTTTGCTTCCATGTTTTAATCTCTCGCTTCATTGGACTGACAAATCCGTTTTCTTCATGATTTTTCCATGACACTCCACTGTTTTTTTATAGGAGAAGTATGTTTGCTGATATGGGTATCACTTCCTCAGGTTATCAAATTCCCAATCATAATCTAACTACTACAAAATACTGAATTAAATCATCAGGACACATTTCAGTATATATGTAGTTTGCATCTACTAGGATTTAAGGTAAAACATTTACTGTTTACTGCCATTCTTTTTTCTGTTCTTCTTTTACTGTCTAAGGTTATTAATCCATAACCCCTTCTCTAACTAATTCCAGCTTTTTAACATATATAATAAATCAAAGATGATAAATACATGTCGCCACCCAAATAATTTAAATACAAACTATAAAAAAATTAGCTGTTTTATTCACTTTGCATGTTACTGCTGCTTATATTTCATTCACTGTTTTTGCTATACTTCATATAAATTCTTATGATATAAGATGATACCACCAATCAGATGTTTATATGTACATAAATATGCTTGAGTTAAAAATAGAGATATCCATAGATAATGATAGGAAAGAAAATAGGATCAAGAGTTTACTCACTAAAGTTGTGTTCCCTACATTTTCAGTTCTCAGGTTTTTCTCACCCATTATTTTACATTCTAGCTTTGATTTCTAGATCCCACTGTATGTTTTAAATCCCGTTCTTTGTATAACACTCTTCACTTGCTTTTTCAATGTCTTTGCTATTGTTCTCAGGTTTAAGCGCTCTGTTCTCACACCGTTTTCCTATCATTTTCATTCCCTGTTTTGGTTTGTTTCTTAGTGAATTCATGTTTGTATCATGTGAACTCTACTGGTATTTATAGATCAAAGATTTTTGGCTTTATGCTGGGTAGGGTTTTCGGCAAGAAAGCACAAATGCAGTGTCTACAGTGAGATGATGTTTTGATGTTTGATGTTACAAGACTCTTATGGTTATCAGTCTTTGCCATTACCTAGCCATGTTCTATCTACATATTCATGTACCTTATACACATTAACTATTCAAGATTAGCAACTAAGCAAAAATCCACCTATTGAAGCTCATGTTCTAGCTTGTACTTGGCTAGCCATACCTTATTTCAAATCAAAGACTATGCTGCTTAGAATAGGGATCGGCACATGTGTTTGAGATTTGTTTTGATCCCCTTCGCCCTAGCTTTTCAGTTGCTATTTGACATTACAGTGGTGCTTTCACATGGCAAATGTTGCCTTATTAATGGGTTTGCAAGCCTATAATTCTCTTATGTCACATTGCAGACCTAGCTTCTATTGTGAGCTTCATTTTTAATGCTAATGTCTTGGTTTGTCTAATTTTTTCTAATCTATCTTATCTAGCCTATTCTACTTCCAGCTTACACACTAGAAATCCTATTTGATTGATTTGAATAGGTTTTGCATCCTTGTTTCTTTTCTTGTCACTTTACTACCATGTCATATTTCAAATTTTGCTTAGATTTGCTTTTTATTTGATACATCATGCACACATTTAGATATAGTGTACATGTCTTGTATACACATATAAATTCATTTATATACATACATACTATATCTACTTGTCTCATTTGTATTTGAAGTCATGTTCTTATGTGTATATGAAGTAAGATAGTGTTCTACTTATTTATATTTTCATGAATTCAAAAACCGAGTTCAAGCGTAGGAAAATAGTTACGTTTGATTATATATTATATATGAATACGACAAGTTATTGTATGATATTAAAATAATTATTCTAATCTAAATGAGTTAGATCTTATAAATGTATATCTTGTATCAAATTTATATCTTCCTTTTTCCTTTTCTAACTTAAGAAATCTATATTTACGAGAGTTTAAAAGCAATAAAAAACTTAACAAGACGATAAAATATTAACTATTTTTTTTATACAGATGTACATTTGTTTTCGGCTTTTTAAATCATCTACAGATATATTCATTTGGAATTTCCTGACATTTTCCAATATATATAAATCTTATTTTTATTAAATTATTAGCATAATCTATCATTATAAATTATAAAACTATTCCAAAACCCGGGTCGTTACAGGGCTCCTCCATCTCTTCGGGGATCCAGGGAAGTCTAGGTCGTTTCAGTTGGTATCAGAGCTTTGGTTTACAAAGCTCGAGAATAAGACACATTAGAACCAAACAAAAGAATTCATCAGAGATAGGATTAGCAACATCCTATAAGAATGACTCGTTAGAGATAGGGTTAGAAATACCCTAGAATGAGTTTGAAGAGTGTTGTTTATTAAAAATGAATTTAGTTTTGAAAATTATAACTTATTATACATATTTGAGTATTTTATTTTATATTGAATTTGGACTATCGGGTATATGAAGATTTTGTGTATACGCCAAGCTAGCGTATATACGAAGCCTCAAATATACTGGTTAGATATAGAATCACACTTTAGTCGCATTGGGATGATTCTGATGATTGTAGCTACATCATCAGAATTTATGTTCGTGTTTCGAAAGTGGGAAATCTATATATTTCCAACTGACTGGTGTGAGAACCAAAACTTAGATAGAAATTATTGTTTTTGATTTGGCATTGAAATAGGATTTTTAGGTATATTTAAAATTATATATTTAAAAAATTAATCAATTAATTGATTGCTGGGTGTGATGTGTGATTATTAGTATAGCTAATAAAATTATTGGAATGATAATTAATTTAACCAATATGAGAATGAATGTTAAATTAAACCAAACCAAATATAATATAAAGCTGAATAAAAAAATTAGTTCGAATTGGATTCATATATTATATAGATATGCATATATATATACACACGCACGCACATGCTGAGCAGGTTATGGATTTATTGTTGAGTAGAGAAATATATGGCGTGCCCGACAAACAGGTGCACCTTAATGAGTTGGTTGCGCAATTTTATTTATTATATAAACTACTGTGAGTGTTTTTGGATGCATTGTGATGGTTATTCTGTGTGATATTAAAAACATTCGCCATAGGATAGCAACAATTAAATTATGAATTATACCGCATGGCATACTACATGAAGACAGCATATCATCTCATATTCCATATAAGCATTTGGCGCTTATATGACGAGGTTTGGATTTCCATACGAGCGAGACGCTTGTATGGTGATGACTGAATTACATGTTTAACAGAAGACTGATTATGATTTAATAAACATATAAAGGTGCTTGGGGCAGGATTTAATAAAAACCCTACACAGGTTTGGAGATGACATAAATTCACGTCTCCCTTGTTTTTAATTAAGGAACATGGATTATTTTATTTCCAACACTAGGGCAAGGTATGAGATTTTGACTTTTTACACGTCTCCCTTGGGCATAGATAGGTCACAAAAATTGTGTATGCTTTTCATTGATTTATTGGGTGCCTAATATGGCCCAATAAAATTTTCAAATCCTCCCCGTACAAAGGAGGTTATGGCGAAATTTTTCAGAAATTTCGGGTGTTAGCCAAATTTTTGAGAAATTAGAAAGTTCTTAGAAACTGAAAAGTTGAAGAATTGGAGTCAAGCGAAGGTTGAGTTCATTAAGTAAACAACCTTCAATTCTATCTTCCTTTTCGAGGATGAAAAGATTTTAAGTGGGGGAGATTGTAACAACCCGGAATTTCTGAACCAATTTAAAATTTTAATTTTAGCTATTTAAATAGGTTTTGAATATTTAAAATGATTTATTTTGAATAATAACGACTAAAAATTTATTTAAACCGAAGTTAGAACGTATAAATTTATTTTAATTATAAAACAAACTCGAAATGGCGCGGTAGTTTGAAAATTCAATTTTTAATTTCAAATGAATTTACAAAACTCAGTATAAATCGGATTTTAAAAAAACAAGAAACATTAGAATCTGTTTAATTATATCTTTCTAAGAATATAAGAAACCGAGATTTCACTTTATAAATTGTAAGGTATGTCCAGATTAAAATTCAGAATAGTCGCTATGGAATTTATATACATTTGAATATTATATATAGCCCTTAAAAATAGCTATTTTGCAAACGACCTCCGTTTTTGACGAAAACACTTTTGTTGGATCTAGAATATCAAATTATTGTTATGTTTAAAATATCATAATTTTTGGGACTAATATGTGAGCGCAGTAAATTTAAATGTGTTTTCAATTTCAGTTTGAATTTAATCGACCAGTTAAAAGGTCATTTTTCAAACGGTCTCCAAATTCAACGAAATTAATTTTTTTAGGACCGTATCATCAAAACATAGCTAGATTTCAATATTCGTAATTTTTGGAGTCAGTGTGGCCCCGGTAAATTAAAATGTACTTTAGAATTCAATATTGACCGTTATACTAATTTATATTTTAATTTTGATAAAAACTGATCGAAACAGTCGATTTGGCTGATGAAACATATTCCATTGTGTCCAAAATGGAGGTATTTGGCTAGTAACGATAGTCGTTGGGTTTGATTTGGAGTTTGGGAATTAAACAAGATATTCTTGAATTAAATAATATTAAAAATTATATATAAATAAATATCCTTAAAACCCTAATCCCCTTCTTCATTCATCTGCGCCGCCGTTTCTCTCAAATGACAGGTGATTTTGTTTCAAATTTAATTCCTCAAAATCACGCAATCTATCATGAATTATCAAATGGTTTCTAAAGGAAAATTAAAGAGGGTTTTACGAGCTTCAAAACCGTATGGGTATGATCAAAATCCAATGCCTGGATTTCTCGATTTCAGCGCTCAAAGGGGCTGTGTTTGAGCTCCGCTGGAGGAGCATGGAGGCCACCGAGTGGCACGCCATCCCAGGCGTTGGTGGAGCGGCTCGAGCTCTTCGTCGTGGCACCCTCCGATCGTCGTCCAATGGCTTCGATGTCGCGCACAGTGGAGAGAGAAAGGGGAACACGGGTTCGACATCGGCCTGGGCTTTTTCACGAAGGGGGAGGAGAATTAAAAAAGTAATTAGTTAATTAATGATGTAATTAATTATTTAATTAATGTAATTAATGTATAAACTTGTATATCTTTTTCTTACGAGCTCGAAATTTAGCAAACTCAATTGCGTTGCGATCGTTAAGACAAACTCTACATTTCATAACTGACCAGAATGGAAACGGAAGCTGTTGCAGTTTTTGATAAAATTAAATGCATGTTTAATTTTATTAAAAACAAATCCTTCAATAAAGATTGACGGAGTGGAAACCAAAGTGAGAATTCTCTCACTAAAATATTGTACAGTTATTTATTTTATATAAACTGCCAGTATTGATTTTTATCAGTTTTTAATTGCCTGTTAGCTCACATTCACTGTTGTTTGAAAACCATGGATGATCTGGTTGACTGTATTGTGTCTTGTTTGTGATGTTGAAATATTTAACATATTAAAAATTATGTTAACATTGATGTGGTAGCTGAAATTAAATTATAAATATCCATTTATAATTTAAACAGTGAAAATTTGCTAATCTGAATAGTAATTCGAATGGAATTAGAATTGGTTAAATTTATTAAGCAGTGATTAATTTGAATCGACTGTTGTTGTTTAAAAACCACATACGGGTCTATGGACGATAATTAATTCACATCTCCCTTGGATTTAATTGTATGTCAACCGATTGGTTGACATACTATTATAAGTGTTATTTAATTATTTGATGTTTATACAGTTGTAAATTGCACTCTGGATGTGAACTGAATGTTCAATAGCTGTTTTTCACTATTTTTGGAATACATGCGATGTATGGAATCCATATAAATAAAATTATATGGTAATTGATTGAGTCTGATTCCAATTCAAAAATAATGAATATTTTAAAGTAATATTCAGTAAAGAACCAAAATATGATTTTGATGTCCGATTTTGGATGAACACGAAAGTATATAAAAATATGAAGCCGGGTTAAGTATAGAAACTCTATTTAACTCGATCGAAATTTTTTATATCGATTTTATTCATTTTTAGAATGAATGTCGAAAGACTTAATTTCAAAATCAGACATTTTGAAAATATTATCATTTTAATATTATAATGATATGGAATATTCAATTTTGATTTAAAATTGAAAACGAAGTTGAAGTCGTTTTAAAATGAATTTATAAACGATTTATAAAATATGTTTTAAATGGAAATCGGTGATATATATATAATGGTTTGAATAGAACGCGCCACGACCGTTCGTGAATTTCAACCATTAACTTCGAGTTGGCATAACGGGAGATCCGACCGTCGGATTCTCCTAAAACCGGAACCGTTGGGTTCGTATCGAAAAGAGCTTTAGAATGGTAATAAAAGATTTGAAATCTAACAGTTAGATTTTAAAATATGTCCAAATCAATTTTGGAAAAGGTCGCTATGGATGCAATTCGGTGGCCGTTATTGGAAACCGACTGTAAGGGCCTTAATAAAATTATTAAAAATATGGATAAATTATGTAAAATCATAATGACTGATTTGGAAAGATTTTGGATGAAAAATTCCAATTTTGAAAAGATGAAAATATATTTTTATCGAAATGAACTATTTACTAACTAGAATAATAATCCAATTATTCTGGGAAATAATAAATTGGATTGAAATGTTTTTAAAATAACCAAAATTTTCCAACGTTTGAATTGAAAGGATTTAAATGGAAATATTCTTCGGAATATTTCAATATTGGATTTCGTGATTATACGGATATTGTAGAGGAATTTGGAAGATATAGATATCGTTATTCCCAATACGATATCCGTTGGTTTCAGAATTTGATATTGAATATAAGCCGATATTATTTTCTATTCAGGGCCTTGTATTTAATATCAAATTGGATTTTGGGTTTGTCGTGAATGGTGTCTTAAATAACACTATTCTTAAACCCAGTAGAGAAAGTGATAAATTTTTCAACCAAGATTTAAGGAAGTTTTCCAATTAAAAAATATGATTGGAATTAAATGGTAGTGGATGATGGGTTCATTGTGAACGGTTTTTTAAAGGACATTAGTTCTTAAACCCGATTAACAGTGAAGTTATAATCCGGAAATTACAAATCTTTTTATTAAGATTTAATGGAAATTTTCCAAAGTAAAGTTTTCCAAATTAATATATCAAATTGGAATTGAATAGAATTCGATTTAATAATAATCGAAATGAGCTTTTGTCAATGAAGACCATTACTATTTATGGAATTTAAAAGCCTTTATCGTTATTCCATCTATATTAATAGTATGATATAGAAATTTATATCGATTATATATTGATATGTTTTCCATGAAGATTCCATAGTTAATGGATGATGATTTTGGGTTTATCGTGAACTGTGTTTTAAATGACATTTTTTCTTTAACTCAAGTAAAAGCAGGATTAATTTCCTAAAGTTTGAATAATCATTAAGTAATGACTTTTGAGATTAAAACTGAACTAGAGGTTTAATGAATCTTTCAGTAGATTAAAATGAGAATGGGATAATTAAGTTTATCGAATTCATGAAATGATCGAGAATGGAGTACCCCCAGTTTTACTCTAGGCGATAATTGAATCTTTAATTAGATTTGAACGTGAAATGGTAAGTAATTTATCGATAACACCGTGGGTGTTAGATATGAAGTAATACTAGTTTTGCTCCATGGGATGAATAGGTTGGGATTGGGATAATATAATAAATGATTACTTCGGTAAGGCTCGATAGTCTCAACTAGTTTTATAAACTTTAATTTGGTTTATAATTGTTAAAGGATAAAATAAAACCTTTTGAAATTGATATCCAATGGAAGATTAAAGAATTAGTTTGAAAGAATATATCTTTGATAAAATTAACGGGAACCTTTCCTCTAAGATGTGAATATTTGAAAAGAAGAATATTTTGAATTGGAATAAGGCGTATGATGTTTTTTTATAGCACTTGATTATAGATTATAAAATACACGAGTTATGCAGAAAGACCGGGTTTATCCCATTATGAATAACTGATACGGCGACTAAAAGTCGACGATCAAGACGGTGGTTGAAGACCGGAAATCTTCACATCATTTGGGTGATTACTGATGTCTTGATCGGGCTATACACCCAAGACAAGGTAGTTGTAATGACCCGAGTTTTGACCTCAATCGTAAACACATACATTATTTGATCTTGAGTATATATTTGCAAATCCAATTTTAAATCTAGACTTTAAATTGGTTTAAACATGTCAAAGGGTCGAAATTGCTTTTCTTTGACTTATATGTATATATGATAGCATGTATTTGATAACACTTATTTAAAATTCATTTTTAACATATATGATAAATAACACTTTTGCATAGCATTTTTTTTAAAATGCCATTTTCTTTGAAATTGCTTGTTAATATTTTTAAAAGCTTTAAAAAACCTTAGTTAGCAAACTCCTTGCTTTTAACATGATTAAAACACCTTGCATATAAAATGTAAATCACTCTCTTTATGCTCTCATATAAATGCAAAAGGATATTTGAATCTTTGTATACATTTAAAAATTTAAAACATGTATTGTCTCATCTAAGTTCATGACCTCATAGTGGTGATAGTATATGAAATCTCATGTGTATAGACATTGAAACAAGAGAACATGAATTGTCAAATTCTCTTTTCACTTCATGACCAAACCCATGAATCACCAACACATAGATCATGCTAGCAAGTAGGCCTTTAGGGAGTATCTAGGCGCATGACATAACAATTTAGGGAAGAACATTTTCAGTTTTTAAGTCACTTCTTTTCATTTTTCTGAAAATACAAGTCATGCGCATTTTTCAAAACATTAGCAAATTTGTCAAATAAATGAGTGCATCAAAAGATGATATATATGCATCATCACCTAATGTACACTAGTAGATTTCATATCATAGATCTTGCTAAGTATTTATCCACGTGTTTTCATCTCATGATATTGATTTGTGTAGTACTATATTTTCAGATTTTAGCCATACTTGCAAGGCAAGTTTGAATATAAATAAAATTGTTGTAAAATCAAAATGACATGTGAGCAAGGGGGTTTGATAACTCAATGAAAATCTGAATATATATGGTACCTAAACTATCACAACATTCATGTAAACCAAGGGAAAGGATTGGTAGGAACTAGTTGTATAAGAGAGCAAAAAATGTGATGTTACTTAAAGGCACATGGGGGAAGGTTTTGTACAAGGTTTAGGGGTTGTAGGAGGTGGAATCTAGCCTGAAATGCCATGTGAATTTGAGGAGAGTTTGCCAAGATTTTGAGAGAGAAAAGGGTTGTTGGTGTGGTCTTTCAAATGTCAAGCCAAAAGGCTGTTTTTGTTGTTTCAAATCAGCATTTAATGCTCCAATATTTTAACCATTCTCACCCCTATATAAGACCAGTACATACACACAACTCACTCACACCAACACACAATAGTTCAACAGGTTTTTAGAAAGAAAAACAAGGATTTTTGGAAGCTTTTAAGGTGAGCTAAACAACACTTTTATTTTCTGTTTTTCATTACTGCAGTTTTATTTATGAAACATAAAGTGAGCCTGTATTCCTTTTATGATCTTGTTCAAGCCATCTTGCATATATGGTTGGCTGTTATGGGTTAGTAAATCATGGACTTATGTGTGAACATCATCATAGAATCTTGTTTAAGTGGCATATGTTAAGGTGTAGTACCTGATATAGCATCAGGCTCTGTTTTCTTTTGGATAAATATCCCTATAGTTGGATAGTTTAGTGGTCATAGGGTAGTAGTTTGAAGGGGTGATGCCTGACCTTGCTAATCACCTTTTACATGGGTTGTACATGTGTGCAAGGTGGAGTTAACTAACCAAAAACACTTCTGTCATGTTGAAAATAAAAACAACAGTTTATTCTCTGTTGCTCATTCCAAAAGTGGATTTTCAAATTGGATTAAAACTATGTTTGATTTCATAAACATGATCAGTAAACCAAATGGTGATTTTTAAAACCGAAATCAAGATTTTTGAGTAAGTAAATCTCGAGAAATTAAATAATGGCCGAAAGTTCAACTTAGATGAACTTCCGGCGCACCAATCGATGGGAAGGAGTGGTGTTCGGCCTGGAGGAGCATGGCGGGGGGTAGATCATGGGAAGAATGTAAATTAAATTTTTAAATGAATAATTTGTGTAAATTAAAAGAAAATAGGGTTTAAGAACTGTTTTGGGTTGAAAACGTCAGAACTGCTCTTCATTAAAGGAGCTGGGGAGGTGCGGTCAGTGGGGGTTAGGGCCGTCGGAGTCTGGTGCTGACATGGCCAAGTGGCGGTGGTGGCTGGTGGTCGAGAGGAGGAGCAACGAGGTGTTTCTTTGATGATGTTCTTTTGGGTTTAAACATGGTGGATCGGCAAAATTTGAACCAGGCCGAGGGAGGAGGACTGGTGAGTGGTGGCGTGATCAGGTGGAGGAGTGGGGTTGGTGGCGACTGCCGGTGGTGGCTGAAGGAGCCCCTGACACGTGTGCACGTGCACAACTATGGACGGAGAAGGAAGAAGAAAAGGAGGAGTGGCCACCGTGGGTTTTTGAGATCGGGCAAAGGAAAACACTGGAAAATCAACATGGTACTTTGATACTTGGTAAGTACCAGGGAGCTGGGTGTTTTGACCTGCGCATGGTGTCCAGGTTGATTTGGCAAGGAAAACGTGGGGGTTTTAGACCTGGTATGTTCCGAAAGTGGTACTTTACCAATTCAAATTTAAAATGAAGATTTTAAACCATAATTTTTAATTTAAATAAGTTTTTAAAATTTAATAAGGATTTAAAATAAATAGAGAAATAAATATTTGAATAAAAATAATATTTTTATTTAATTTACAAGGAAATAGAAAAGAAAGTGAATCAGGATGCTTTTCGTCAAAGACTGATAAATAAACACAGAATTGTAATTCGAATTGAATTAGGAATTTAATTTGAAATGATAATTAGAAATGATTTTCTAATAAAATATTTTAACTGTAAAGTCAAACAAAGAGAAGTCGTTAAAGAATAACAGATCGAGTATGATTTTGACTGACGACGAGAAATCAGCACAGAAGCTGTTATTTTCGTTAAATTATAAATTTATTTTATAATTTAAATTTGAATCTATTTTATGATGGGATATTTAAAATTATTAATTCAAAACAAGGTAGAACAACTGTATGTAACACATACGGTAGAATTTGTCGGTTTTATCTGATATCTAAAATAGCTGATATAAGAACTAATCATGAACAGTTCTAAACTTTAAAAAAACAAGAACCATAGAAAATGGTTTAATCGTGTTTAGCCAGAATAAATAAAAAGGAATTTTATCAGTATAGAAAGGAAATAAGTTGATCGAGAATAAGGGATCAAAAAGGGGAAATTTGACGAGAAATTACCAAGTGTGAAAGTGTAACATAAATGATTAAATCACAGTTTAAGTCATTTATAAGTAATCAGATCAAAGAAAAATGATGAGAAATATTTTTCTAAGGATAAATAAAGTAAGAATTTATTTTTAGAAGTGATGAACAAAACCAGAAGAAAACCGTGTGCAACGCACACGCAGAAATTGGCCGTTTTGAAAAGATAATCAATATATCAGTTATTGGCAAGATGATCATATACTGTTTGGTTCGACTATAACTGTATATGCAGATTTGATTATAATATTGTTAGATTTATAATTAAGTGAAAAATGTTCGTTAATCATTTCAAAGAGGCTGAAATAAATACTTCACTTTGAATTGATTATACGCCGCACGTCAGAGATATTCAAGACGATGATCGTAAACAATATCATTGGTCTGTTCAGTCCCAGGACAAACCTGAATGGACGGTGTCTAACAACATATATCAGTTAGATTCTACGCATCGAATTTATGTAAGTGTATTACGTTGGTGGCGGAGGAATTCGTTTCTCTTAGCTTTATTGCCCGTGATATATTTGGGAAACTGAATGAGTATTTCTAACGGGTAGGACGATGTGACATTAAAAGGAAATGAACCAGTGATGATGACGTAAGTCTAGCCTCAAGCCTCACACCCAGGAAATGACAAAAATCGGGCAGGCAGCATGGCTCTGTGGGTCGCTCCCATTAGGGTGTAGTATCACCTATCTAGAGAAATTCCTTTTGTTTCTAAATCTATCGATTCTGCCCATTCGGGGATGGTTGCCGCACACAACCATCGGTGATATACACTCGATACACTCAAGAGAAATGAGTGGTCGGTCATGTGAGGGCCGGGTTGCAAGACGTTCTTGTTGAACCCAGGTGTATTGGCCTCTAGAGATACATCAGCGGAAGGTGGTCCCATACCTTGTCATAGTTGGAAATCCAATTTCCATAAGTGCCAAGCGGTTTTTATTTGTATACTATATCGGAGAATGTGAGATGCAAGCATTCTTCTAGATTCTAAATTATTTGTGAAAACACCTAAACATTATGATAATATATGTTTTTAAGTATACAAAGTGTTTTTGATCTCATAAGGTAAAAACCCATTCCGTATTTACGGTGTGGTCTTATGAGATATTTTTATTTGTTTTAAACTGTTTACTCATACAAGTCCCCTGACTGACCCGGAGTTTATTTTCTGTGTTTTCCCTTAAACTCTTGGGCATTCATAACACTTGTTATGAATAGACAAGTGAATCAGAATTTGATGAAACTTGTGAAGCTGGAATGAAGACTTTGCTGTATGCCGGCCCATCTATCTACTGTATAATTAAGCCTATCAGTTGATCATCTATGATATGTATAATTAATGATGTACTATGAGTGGCTGTATCACTATACATATGATGCTCTGATGTAATATTTTTGCTGTGTAATGTTATAAAGTATTATCTTTTTTGTGAAAATTCCGCTGTGAGATTCTGATGTTTCTGTGATTTATCTTCTATCTACTCTTATTTCTTATTAATGGCACAACTTGAGATGTGTTCGAAAGTTGGGTCGTTACAGTTGGTATCAGAGCTTAGGTTCTTGATTACCTAGGCTTTGGGTGAGTGTGAGAGAGCGTATTTTTATATAAAATTTAAAATAAACTTAAAACAACTTGGATGTTATACCTAAGTTAGTTATGTCCCATCAAGACTCGATTGACAACCTGTTTATTCAGGTGATCAAAATGAGTGGACGTGGACGAAGAGGTCGAGCTAGAGGGTCATCCATTGTTACTGGTCGTAATACTGGATCCCAAGATCAAGGGGAAATAGTAGAAGAAGTTGCACCAGTTCAACAGAACAAGAGTTTTGCGACTATTTGTAAGGAGTATACGACTTTGGGAGGAAAAGTTTTTAAAGGAACTGAGTCTTTTATTAAGGTTCAAGCTTGGATGAGGTCCTGTGAAAGAATTTTCAAAGGGTTGGAGTTGAATGACGATCAGAAACGTCTTTTGGCATCATGGCAACTTCAAGGAACTGCTGCGATTTGGTGGGACGCTCAAACTACAAATGTTCCTGAGGAAGATTTTACTTGGGACAAGTTCAAAGGGGCATTTGAAGCGCAATTTTTGCCTGCTGCTGGAAAGACAAGAATGTATCGAGATTTTATTGATCTCAAGCAGGGGAATATGAAAGTATCCGAATACGAGAACAAATTCAACTCGCTTTCTTGTTTCGGGCCAGAACTGATTAATACCCCACTCAAGAAGAATGAAATGTTCATAGCGGGATTAAAGGATAGTTTGTAAGTTCAGATGATTGGACATCTCAAGATTCCATTCGTTGATCTAGTAGATATGGCTGTTCGTTATGAGGCACTGGAGGGTAAGAAGCCAGTTACAAAAGCAGCACAGACGGGAGGAAATAGTGGTGAGAATCCGAACAAGAGGAAATTCAATACAAACTGGAACAATAACAACAACGGAGTACCTAAGATGGGAGAAAAGGCCAAAGAACTATTCAAAGATACCATATGCCACAACTGTTTGGAGAAAGGACATATTGCCAAATTCTGCACCAAACCAGCAGCAGAAAAGCCACAGAAAACTCAAAAACCGAAGCAATCTCAACCGAAGGGAACAAGTGATGTTATTCCCCAAAGGTTTTCATGCTACCATTGTCATCAGCCGGGGCACTTGGTTAAAGACTTGCCAATGAGAAAAGCACAACAACCAAAGGTCTATGCTTTGATGGATAAGTCGTCAACTTCTGAGAATATGGAAGGAGCTTCAGAAGGTACGTTACTTTTTCTTTTCTTTTTTGGTAAATGGAGTTAATTAGCTAGGGTAAACCTCAAGATAAATTAAATATGGTTGGATTAAATTAGAATAATATCCAATCGCATTGATACCGGAAATCAAGTTAGAATTTTAAATTTGATTTAAAATTCGGATTTCCTGGAATTAAGGCTGGGCTTGAAGGTTATTAGATATGAACTCAAGGAAGGTGAATTGATCGATTTGTGAAATCAAATCATATTTGAGAATCCCGAAATAGAGATCATTAAATACATAAACAAAGATTTTGGGAAATACTTAACGGAGTTAAGTAAATTAGCCGTTGAGTTGAGAAGGGAATTTTGGACAGATATTTTTGAATAGGATATTTCAGATGTGTGTTTTTATTGATGTGTGTTTATATATATAAGTCGATTACTCTAATCTACTGCTTACAAATTTTGGGGATGAAATTTTTATAAGGGGGGTAGATTGTAATGACCCGAGTTTTGACCTCAATCGTAAACACATACATTATTTGATCTTGAGTATATATTTGCAAATCCAATTTTAAATCTAGACTTTAAATTGGTTTAAACATGTCAAAGGGTTGAAATTGCTTTTCTTTGACTTATATGTATATATGATAGCATGTATTTGATAACACTTATTTAAAATTCATTTTTAACATATATGATAAATAACACTTTTGCATAGCATTTTTTTAAAATGCAATTTTCTTTGAAATTGCTTGCTAATATTTTTAAAAGCTTTAAAAAACCTTAGTTAGCAAACTCCTTGCTTTTAACATGATTAAAACACCTTGCATATAACATGTAAATCACTCTCTTTATGCTCTCATATAAATGCAAAAGGATATTTGAATCTTTGTACACATTTAAAAATTTAAAACATGTATTGTCTCATCTAAGTTCATGACCTCATAGTGGTGATAGTATATGAAATCTCATGTGTATAGACATTGAAACAAGAGAACATGAATTGTCAAATTCTCTTTTCACTTCATGACCAAACCCATGAATCACCAACACATAGATCATGCTAGCAAGTAGGCCTTTAGGGAGTATCTAGGCGCATGACATAACAATTTAGGGAAGAAAATTTTCAGTTTTTAAGTCACTTCTTTTCATTTTTCTGAAAATACAAGTCATGTGCATTTTTAAAAACATTAGCAAATTTGTCAAATAAATGAGTGCATCAAAAGATGATATATATGCATCATCACCTAATGTACACTAGTAGATTTCATATCATAGATCTTGCTAAGTATTTATCCATGTGTTTTCATCTCATGATATTGATTTGTGTAGTACTATATTTTCATATTTTAGCCATAGTTGCAAGGCAAGTTTGAATATAAACAAAATTGTTGTAAAATCAAAATGACATGTGAGCAAGGGGGTTTGATAACTCAATGAAAATCTGAACATATATGGTACCTAAACTATCACAACATTCATGTAAACCAAGGGAAAGGATTGGTAGGAACTAGTTGTACAAGAGAGCAATAAATGTGATGTTACTTGAAGGCACATAGGGGAAGGTTTTGTACAAGGTTTAGGGGTTGTAGGAGGTGGAATCTAGCCTGAAATGCCATGTGAATTTGAGGAGAATTTGCCAAGATTTTGAGAGAGAAAAGGGTTGTTGGTGTGGTCTTTTAAATGTCAAGCCAAAAGGCTGTTTTTGTTGTTTCAAATCAGCATTTAATGCTCCAATATTTTAACCATTCTCACCCCTATATAAGACCAGTACATACACACAACTCACTCACACCAACACACAATAGTTCAACAGGTTTTTAGAAAGAAAAACAAGGATTTTTGGAAGCTTTTAAGGTGAGCTAAACAACACTTTTATTTTCTGTTTTTCATTACTGCAGTTTTATTTATGAAACATAAAGTGAGCTTGTATTCCTTTTATGATCTTGTTCAAGCCATCTTGCATATATGGTTGGCTGTTACGGGTTAGTAAATCATGGACTTATGTGTGAACATCATCATAGAATCTTGTTTGAGTGGCATATGTTAAGGTGTAGTACCTGATATAGCATCAGGCTCTGTTTTCTTTTGGATAAATATCCCTGTAGTTGGATAGATTAATGGTCATAGGGTAGTAGTTTGAAGGGGTGATACCTGACCTTGCTAATCACCTTTTATATGGGTTGTACATGTGTGCAAGGTGGAGTTAACTAACCAAAAACACTTCTGTCATGTTGAAAATAAAAACAACAGTTTGTTCTCTGTTGCTCATTCCAAAAGTGGATTTTCAAATTGGATTAAAACTATGTTTGATTTCATAAACATGATCAGTAAACCAAATGGTGATTTTTTAAACCGAAATCAAGATTTTTATGTAAGTAAATCCCGAGAAATTAAATAATGGCCGAAAGTTCAACTTGGATGAACTTCCGGCGCACCAATCGATGGGAAGGAGTGGTGTTCGGCCTGGAGGAGCATGGCAGGGGGTAAATCATAGGAAAAATGTAAATTCAATTTTTAGATGAATAATTTGTGTAAATTAAAAGAAAATGGGGTTTAAGAACTGTTTTGGGTTTGGGTTGAAAACGTCAGAACTGCTCTTCATCAAAGGAGCTGGGGAGGTGCAGTCAGGAGGGGTTAGGGCCGTCAGAGTCTGGTGCTGACGTAACCAAGTGGCGGTGGTGGCTGGTGGTCGAGAGGAGGAGCAACGAGGTGTTTCTTTGATGATGTTCTTTTGGGTTTAAACATGGTGGCTCAGCCAAATTTGAACCAGGCCGAGGGAGGAGGACTGGTGGGTGGTGGCGTGATCAGGTGGAGGAGTGGGGTTGGTGGCGATGGCCGGTGGTGGCTGAAGGAGCCCCTGACACATGTGCACGTGCACAACTATGGACGGAGAAGGAAGAAGAAAAAGAGGAGTGGCCACCGTGGGTTTTTGAGATCGGGCAATGGAAAACAGTGGAAAATCAACATGGTACTTTGGTACTTGGTAAGTACCAGGGAGCTGGGTGTTTTGACCTGCGCATGGTGTCCAGGTTGATTTGGCAAGGAAAACGTGGGGGTTTTAGACCTGGTATGTTCCGAAAGTGGTACTTTACCAATTCAAATTTAAAATGAAGATTTTAAACCATAATTTTAAATTTAA
Source organism: Allium sativum (assembly GCA_030737875.1). Lineage (NCBI taxonomy): Eukaryota > Viridiplantae > Streptophyta > Magnoliopsida > Asparagales > Amaryllidaceae > Allium > Allium sativum. Next base: position 309,370,632 of record CM060919.1, read on the forward strand.
ATAAGTTTTTAAAATTTAATAAGGATTTAAAATAAATAGAGAAATAAATATTTGAATAAAAATAATATTTTTATTTAATTTACAAGGAAATAGAAAAGAAAGTGAATCAGGATGCTTTTCGTCAAGGACTGATAAATAAATATAGAATTGTAATTCGAATTGAATTAGGAATTTAATTTGAAATGATAATTAGAAATGATTTTCTAATAAAATATTTTAACTGTAAAGTCAAACAAAGAGAAGTCGTTCAAGAATAACAGATCGAGTATGATTTTGACTGACGACGAGAAATCAGCACAGAAGCTGTTATTTTCGTTAAATTATAAATTTGTTTTATAATTTAAATTAGAATCTTTTTTCTGATGGGATATTTAAAATTATTAATTCAAAACAAGGTAGAACAACTGTATGTAACACATACGGTAGAATTTGTCGGTTTTATCTGATATCTAAAATAGCTGATACAAGAACTAATCATGAACAGTTCTGAACTTTAAAAAAACAAGAACAATGGAAAATGGTTTAATCGTGTTTAGCCAGAATAAATAAAAAGGAATTTTATCAGTATAGAAAGGAAATAAGTAGATCGAGTATAAGGGATCAAAAAGGGGAAATTTGACGAGAAAATACCAAGTGTGAAAGTGTTACATAAATGATTAAATCACAGTTTAAGTCATTTATAAGTAATCAGATTAAAGAAAAATGATGAGTGTAATGACCCGAGTTTTTGACGACCTTGGTTATCCGATATACAACACATATCGAACATCCAAGGATCGAAAATACCGGTCATTAACAGTTGGTATCTGTAACAACCCGAAAATCTGGGCTAGTTTAAAATTTTTATTTTGGCAATTTTAGTGAATTTTGAACATTTAAAATAGATTATTTTAAATAATATCGACGAAAATTTATTTTGAGTATATTTAGAACGTATATATTATATACGTCGTCGTTAGAATATAAATAATTATATATAATTATAAATAGAATTGAAAATGGCGCGGTAGTTCGATAATTCGATTTCAAACTTCAAATGAATGTACCGGGTGCAAAAAAATCCGGATTTTAGTGAAACCAAAAACAATAGGATCTAATTGGGAATATCTTTCCAACGAATCCGAAAAATCGAGATTTCATAGCGGGAATTAAAAGATATGTCCAGTTGAAAATTTTGAATAGTCGCTATGGAATTCAGGCCCTTAAAATAGGAATTTTGCAAGCGACCTCGGATTTCAATGAAACCACTTTTGTTGGGTCCGTGATGTCAAATTATTGCTAGGTTTCAAATTTCATAATTTTTCGAATCAATATGTGAGCGTGGCAAAGGAAAACGCGTTTGACCAGTTTTAGTTGATTTTAATCGACTGGAAAATGGCCATTTTTCCAACGATCTCAAAATTCGACGAAACTAGTTTTGTTAGGACCGTATCGTTAATACGAAGCTAGAAAATATTTTTCTGGAATTTTTAGAGTTAGTATGCGGCCCCAGTAAATTGAAATGCGCGTTCAAATTCAATATATAAAAATATATGTTGATTTTGACGAAAACAGATTGTAATACCCAAATCAGCTTACGATACATATCCCATTGTGTTCGGAATGGGGGTAATTAGCTATGGACGACAGGCGGTGGGCCTCGTTTAGAGGTCGTATGAAAAGGTTACTTTTTGAAATTAAATAAATTAAAAAGTAAAATTACTCACTCTCTCTCGTCTCCTTAACCGTTCAGCCCCCCCCCCCCCCCGATTAAATCAGAAATCGAAAAGGAAAAAAAAGGAAAGAGGAGCGGGCGACCGGGGGGGGAACCGCCGCCGCCTCCATCGCCCCCTCCCCCCCCCCCCTCAACGGCGCGCCGTCCGCCACAGCCCCCCCCCTCTCCGTTCTTCCTCCTTCTCCTCCCTCCAGTGCAAGGTCGCGAGCCCCAATCCAACGTGCCGCCGTGAAGACCACCGCTCCTCTGAACCCCCTCCCGACCACCAGCAAGGCGCAACAGCATCCCACGCTCCTTCTCCGACTTCGGCAGTGAGTTCTTCGGTTTTTATTTATTTATTTTATCTTTTTTATAATATATATAATCTCTATAGAATGGTCATATAAGAAGGAAAGGATCTTTTATTATAGAGAGTTCAAAATATAATTTTTATTATATATAGAAGTTAAAAATATAATTTTTATAGCATGTAAAGGTCGAAAATATAATTTTCATAATAAATAGATAATAAAAATGTGATCTTTATATGGTAGGATGTAGTGAAAGACAATATTTAAATATGAAAAGGCGAAATCTTTAAACATGAAAAGGCGAAATCTTTAAATATGAAAAGGCGAAATATTTAAATATGAAAAGGCGAAATCTTTAAATATGAAAAGGCGAAATCTTTATGTATAGAATAACGTGATAAAAATAGAATTTTTATCTATATAGTATCGATGTGAAAATAGAATTTTTACCTATATAATAGCGAAGTAAAAATTCGATTTTTATATATTGAATAGCGAAGTAAAAATTCGATTTTTATATATTGAATAGCGAAGTAAAAATTCGATTTTTATATATTGAATAGCGAAGTAAAAATTCGATTTTTATATATTGAATAGCGAAGTAAAAATTCGATTTTTATATATTGAATAGCGAAGTAAAAATTCGATTTTTATATATTGAATAGCGAAGTAAAAATTCGATTTTTATATATTGAATAGCGAAGTGAAAATTTGATTTTTATATATTGAATAGCGAGGTAAAAATTCGATTTTTATATATGTAGTGAATACGGGCAATGAAAGTGACAAAGGGAGAGAACGACAAAGATTTCTACATAAGAAGAGTCGTGGCGTTTGGATTAGCTTTGGTGAGAACTTCTCACTCTAAATTTCTTTTTCTAGTTATATATATACTAGGATGCAGACGGTGCTTAGTAGCACCCGACACCCGTCATCCACAGACCATGGATGGCTTGTTTGTTTAATTGATGTGTTGTGAAATTGGTTGTGAAGTTGATGTGAAATAGATAATGAAATATATTCATGTGTTGAAATAAATTAATTATCGTTAAAAATATAATTTTTAACGTGAATGTGAATAAATAAATATTTATAAACAAATCGACCGATTTGTTTATATACACTAATTTGACTGATATTGATTGGGATGATAAATTTTACACATCGCCCAACTGCACAAATAATATGCAGTGTTTGTTGATTTGAAACCCCACACGGGTGTTGGGATGAAATTTGGCGTACACTAATCCCAATTATTTAATTGTATGTCGATCGATTGGTCGACAGGCTGTGTAAGCGTTAATTATTTATATTTGATGCTTATGCAGTTGTGTGGTGCACCTTGGATGATGGTTGATTGTTTATCATTGCTATTTTATACATGTGTGTATGGAATCCATATAATTAACATTATATGGTGATTGATTGGGCCTCATTCCAATCGGGAAAATAATGAATATTATAAAAGAAAATTCATGTGTTGAATATAAAAATAGTCATGTGTTGACGATGTTCATGTGTTGAAACAATTTATGAGTTGAGTAAATTATTTTAAATAATAAAATTTACATCTTTATCATATTTAAAATTAGAACTACTTCACGGTGGAGTCTAATGGAAAATCAAACGATAGATACCATAATTTTATAAAATATTTTACATAACAAAAATAGTGATGTGTTGACAGTACTCATTTGTTGAAATTAGTCAAGTGTTGAAAGAAATATAGATTCATGTGTTGAATAGAATAAATATTCATTTGTTGAATAAAATAAAGAAGTTTTTGAAAAATATAAAGTCGTGTTGATTAGAGATGCGTTATTTTGACGCGAACGATATTTATATCGATTTTATTCGTTTTATAATGAATATTGAAAGGTGATTTCAAAATTTAATATTTTGAAATGAAATTCAAATTAAATTAGTTTAAAATTCAAATTCAAATTTTATTGAATCAATTTGAAATGAATTCGAATCGAATAGAAAATGAATTCGATTCGAATTGGATAGAAAGTGAATTTGAATTCGAATTGAATAGAAATGAATTCAAATTGAATTAAATTGAAATTGAATTAAAAACGAATTGAAATCGTTTTGAATGAAATTTAAAATGAACTAAAATTGAATTGAAATCAATTTGAAATGAATTCGAATTGAATTAAATAGAAGGTAAATTCAAATAAAATTGAATTGAAACGAATTAGGATTCGAATTGAATAGAAAGTGAATTTGAATTCGAATTAATTAAAATTGAAATGAATTCGAATTGAATTGAAATCAAACCGATTTGAAATTGAATGTAGCGTTGAAATGGGTTTGAAAACGAATTTAAAACGATTTATAAAATACGTTTTAAAAGGAAATCGGTGAAATATATATAATATATATATTATATATATATAATGGCCTGAATAGAACGCGCCGCGCCGTGGCAGTTCGTGAATTTCGACCATTGACTTCGAAATGACGTTGCGGGAGATCCGACCGCCGGATTCTCCTAAAACCAGAACCGTTAGGTTCGTATCGAAAATAGCTTTCCAATTAATATTAGAAATTTGAAATCTAACAGTTGGATTTGGAGTTATGTCCAAATCAAATTTGGAAAAGGTCGCTGTAAGTGCAGTTCGATGGCCATTGATGGAAATCGACTGTACGGGCCTTGATAAAATTATTAAAAATATCTATAATTTTTGTAAAATCATGATATATGAACTGGAAAGAATTGGGCTGAAGAATTCCACGTTTGAAAAGATAAAAATATATTTTTATCGAAATGAACTAGTTTTGAACTAGAATCAAAATCAATTTATTTTTGAAATAAATAAATTGAATTTGAAAGTGATTTTAAAAATAATCAATCTTCCTAATACGTGGATTGGACTGGAGTTGAATCAAAATTATCTTCGGAATACTTCGATGTTGGATTCCGTGATTATACAGATATTGTTATGGGGATTTGAAAGATACATTCATATCGTTATTTCCAATACGATATTTGTTGGTTTCAGAATTAGATAATGAATATAAGCTGATATATTTTCTATTCAAAGCTTGTATTTAATATCAAATGTGATTTGGGTTTGTCGTGAATCGTGTTTTAGATGACATTGGTTCTTTAACCCAGTTAAAGACAGGATGTTAATTTTTGAAAAGATTAAAACCAAGTGGAGTTTTGATGAATCTTTAATTAGATTAAAATGTGAATTGATAATTTAAATTATCAAACCTGAAAAGTGATCGAGAGTGGAGTATCACCAGTTTTGCTCCAAAGCGATAGTTAAATCTTTAATTAGATTTGAACGTAAAATGGTAATTAATTTTACCGATAACACCTTGGTGTTAGATATGGAGTATTACCAGTTTTGCTCCATGGGATGAATAGGTTGGGATTGGGAAATAAAATAAATAATTACTTCGGTGTGGTTCGCTAATCCCGACTAGTTTGAATTGATATCCAAAGGAAGATTAAAGGATAAATTTAGAAGAATTTATCTTGGATAAAATTAATGGGAACCAATTCCCTAAAAATATGATTTTGTGAATAAAAGAATATTCTGAATTGGAATGAGGCGTTCGTTGTGTTTGTGTAACATTTGCTTATCATATACGTGGGTTATTCAGAAAGGTCGGGTTTACACCCATTCAGAATAACCGATTCGACGAGATGTCGAAGATGAAGACGGTGGTTGAAGACCGGAAGTCTTCACATCGTTTGGGTGATTACTGATGATCTTGATTGGGCTGTACACCCAAGATGAGGGAAACAGTTTGTGATCGTCCAGACGTACTTGGAGATCGATGGATATGCGAGGAAAGTGCCTCCGGTTTTGTTCAGACCCAGAACGAACTTGTAAATGGATTGCGTGTTTGACATTGGATTTTATTCTGTGTTGATTGATCTCTATTAAATATACATCTGTTTGGCGGCGGAGAATTTATTCTCTTGCTTAACGCCCTTCTCTAAGATGTACGAGCTCAGAGGTTGTATATCGATGGACATCAGTCGTATGGAGTGAATTACTAGTGTGGCACGCGTAAGTGGCAATTGATCAAGGCTTCTGTTGAAAAGCAAAGTCTTGTGGTTGATGATCAAAGCACGGCCTGTGTGGCGTAACTTTGTGTATAACGTGAATTCGCGAGCCTCACACCTCGGTATGAGTTAAAAATGGGATACGGACCCAAGGAGTACACGACGTTTCTTTCTAGCTAGGGTGGTGTCAGTGACCTACCAGCCCTGACATTTATATACTTTTCACCTGTGTGGTTGTTGGAATGCGAGGCGCCTCGGATATAGGTCTGTAAGGACCGGGAAACGTGTGTTCAGGAATAACTAATCCTCAAAAGTAAGAGAGGACCGGCCTTGGAGGTTCCAAAGGATCAGAGTGGGGTCCTGAGGCATTGCTAGAGTGTCTCGAACGCGGAGAGGAGCTTGCCCCTTGCCTCGACTCATGACGGAAATCCAATTTCCAATACGTGATATTGCGGTTTTAATTGTAGAACTAGTATGGTGACATGGTATATGGTACCCATGCCGTCTATGATTGATATTTATGATTGAATTGTTTTGACACTATACACTTATTATAGTATCGAGTGATTTGTTTTAAACGTACCAAGCATGTTTGGCTATTATAAGGGAAAACCCTATCCTCCGGCTTGCGTTGCATTGTGTGATGGGACCTGGGTCTTATAATAGCTTCATTTTTCCAAAGAGCATTACGCTGTTTTGTTATATGCACTAGTATTCTTGGGAGGAAACCCGTTCCGTGTTATACGGCGTGGTCCCTTGAATTACTCTCTTTTAAAGGTAAAGTTTTAAATAACTGTTTTAGTTCTCACACCAGTCACATGACTGACCTGGAGTTTATTGTTTTAACCTAAACTCTGGGTGCCCCTATTTTCGACACGGGCAGCTAGTAGTTTTGGTTTTGCAGATTTATATTCACAGGGACCTGATTTACAGCTGGAACGATGCTCGGAAAGCTCTGTATCCGTGTATCACTTTCAGTTGTGTTTTGTATATTTTTCCGCTGCTATGTAATTTATTGTAATCTCTTATATTCATCGAATGTATTTTATTCAATTATACTCTGTATATTCTTGTATCTGATGGAGTTGTTGTAATATACAATGAAATGTTCTTCCGTTTGCATTCCAATTTGTCCTGTTCTCAAAACGATCAGGGGTTTCGAACGGTCTTTGTCGGTTTAACGATCGATTCAGATCGAGCGAAATTCTTTGCCGTTACATTTGGTATCAGAGCTTTGGTTTACAGAGCTCGAGAACAAGACACATTAGAACCATACGAAAGAATTCATCAGATATTGGATTAGTAATATCCAATTAGAATGACTCGTTAGAGATAGGATCAGTAGTATCCTAGAACGAGTGTGAAGAGTATATTTTTCAAATGAAAATAATTTTGTTTTGAAAATTTAAACCATTTTATACGTATTTGAATATTAATTTATTTTGAATATGGACAATCCAATATATAAAGATTTCGCGTATACGCGTCATGAACGTATAGTCGAAGTTTTAATATACTGGATAGATATAGAATCACATTCTAGACACCCGGGGATAATTCTGATGATGTGGCCACATCATCAATATTTATGTTCGTGTTTCGAAGGTGTGATATCTATATATTTCCATTAGACTGGTGTGAGAACCAAAACATATATAGATAGATTTATTTGTTGTGATTTGGCATCAAAAACATGATTTTTGTATATGTATCAAAATTATGAATTTGAAACTTTAATCCACTAATTGATTGATGGTTGTGTTGTTTGTTTATTTGTTTAATAATTTTGAACCATTTAGCCTAATTGTACCAAATATTGAATTGTGTTGAAAATTGGTTGCATTTGCTTGCATATACATGTACTTACATTGAACAGGTCATAGCAAGGAGGCTAGAGCAGAGAATAAAATTTGTTTGCCCGACAAATAGGTACATGTTTACTACAATTTACTGATTTTGTTTGGGTGATGATGATTTTATGAGCCGCTTGGCTTTTACTTTTTCTTTTTGAGATCAGAAGGCTTGTATGGCAATTTCGGGATTTCCCCGTGGCTCCCGGTGCAGGGGAGGTTATGGCGAAATTTTTCGAAAATTTAGGGTGTTAGCCAAATTTTTGAATTTTTTTAAAATTCTCAGAAACTGAAAAGTTGGAGAATGGAAGCCAGATCGAACGTAGAGTTGATTAATCAAACCACTTTCGACTTTGTTCCTTTTCGGGGACGAAAAGTTTTAAGTAGGGGAGATTGTAACAACCCGAAAATCTGGGCCAGTTTAAAATTTTTATTTTGGCAATTTTAGTGAATTTTGAACATTTAAAATAGATTATTTTAAATAATATCGACGAAAATTTATTTTGAGTATATTTAGAACGTATATATTATATACGTCGTCGTTAGAATATAAATAATTATATATAATTATAAATAGAATTGAAAATGGCGCGGTAGTTCGATAATTCGATTTCAAACTTCAATTGAATGTACCGGGTGCAAAAAAATCCGGATTTTAGTGAAACCAAAAACAATAGGATCTAATTGGGAATATCTTTCCAACGAATCCGAAAAATCGAGATTTCATAGCGGGAATTAAAAGATATGTCCAGTTGAAAATTTTGAATAGTCGCTATGGAATTCAGGCCCATAAAATGGGAATTTTGCAAGCGACCTCGGATTTCGATGAAACCACTTTTGTTGGGTCCGTGATGTCAAATTATTGCTAGGTTTCAAATTTCATAATTTTTCGAATCAATATGTGAGCGTGGCAAAGGAAAACGCGTTTGACCAGTTTTAGTTGATTTTAATCGACTGGAAGATGGCCATTTTTCCAACGGTCTCAGAATTCGACGAAACTAGTTTTGTTAGGACCGTATCGTCAATACGAAGCTAGAAAATATTTTTCTGGAAATTTTAGAGTTAGTATGTGACCCCGGTAAATTGAAATGCGCGTTCAAATTCAATATATAGAAATATATGTTGATTTTGACGAAAACAGATTGTAACAGCCGAATCAGCTTACGATACATATCCCATTGTATTGGGAATGGGGGTAATTAGCTATGGACGACAGGCGGTGGGCCTCGTTTAGAGGTCGTATGAAAAAGTTGCTTTTTGAAATTAAATAATTAAATAAATTAAAAATGAAATTCCTCACTCTCTCTCCTCTCCTTAACCGTTCAGCCCCCCCCCCCCCCCCGATTAAATCAGAAATCGAAAAGGAAAAAAAAAGGAAAGAGGAGCGGGCGAAGGGGGGGAACCGCCGCCGCCTCCATCGCGCCCCCCCCCTCAACGGCGCGCCGTCCGCCACAGGCCCCCCCTCTCCGTTCTTCCTCCTTCTCCTCCCTCCAGTGCTAGGTCGCGAGCCCCAATCCAACGTGCCGCCATGAAGGCCACCGCCCCTCTGAACCCCCTCCCGACCACCAGCAAGGCGCAGCAGCATCCCACGCTCCTTCTCCGACTTCGGCAGTGAGTTCTTCGGTTTTTGTTATTTATTTATTTTATCTTTTTTATAATATATATAATCTCTATAGAATGGTCATATAAGAAGGAAAGGATCTTTTATTATAGAGAGTTCAAAATATAATTTTTATTATATATAGAAGTTAAAAATATAATTTTTATCGCACGTAAAGGTTGAAAATATAATTTTCATATTAAATAGATAATAAAAATGTGGTCTTTATATGGTAGGATGTAGTGAAAGACAATATTTAAATATGAAAAGGAGAAATCTTTAAATATGAAAAGGCGAAATCTTTAAATATGAAAAGGCGAAATATTTAAATATGAAAAGGCGAAATCTTTAAATATGAAAAGGCAAAATCTTTATGTATAGAATAACGTGATAAAAATAGAATTTTTATCTATATAGGATCGATGTAAAAATAGAATTTTTACCTATATAATAGCGAAGTAAAAATTCGATTTTTATATATTGAATAGCGAAGTAAAAATTCGATTTTTATATATTGAATAGCGAAGTAAAAATTCGATTTTTATATATTGAATAGCGAAGTAAAAATTCAATTTTTATATATTGAATAGCAAAGTAAAAATTCGATTTTTATATATTGAATAGCGAAGTAAAAATTCGATTTTTATATATTGAATAGCGAAGTAAAAATTCGATTTTTATATATTGAATAGCGAAGTAAAAATTCGATTTTTATATATTGAATAGCGAAGTAAAAATTCGATTTTTATATATTGAATAGCGAAGTAAAAATTCGATTTTTATATATTGAATAGCGATGTCAAAATTCGATTTTTATATATTGAATAGCGAAGTGAAAATTCGATTTTTATATATTGAATAGCGAGGTAAAAATTCGATTTTTATATATGTAGTGAATACGGGCAACGAAAGTGACAAAGGGAGGGAACGACGAAGATTTCTACATAAGAAGAGTCGTGGCGTTTGGATTAGCTTTGGTGAGAACTTCTCACTCTAAATTTCTTTTTCTAGTTATATATATATATATACTAGGATGCAGATGGTGCTTAGTAGCACCCGACACCCGTCATCCACAGACTATGGATGGCTTGTTTGTTTAATTGATGTGTTGTGAAATTGGTTGTGAAGTTGATGTGAAATAGATAATGAAATATATTCATGTGTTGAAATAAATTAATTATCGTTAAAAATATAATTTTTAACGTGAATGTGAATATATAAATATTTATAAACAAATCGACCGATTTGTTTATATACACTAATTTGACTGATATTGATTGGGATGATAAATTTTACACATCGTCCAACTGCACAAATAATATGCAGTGTTTGTTGATTTGAAACCCCACACGGGTGTTGGGATGAAATTTGGCGTACACTAATCCCAATTATTTAATTGTATGTCGATCGATTGGTCGACAGGCTGTGTAAGCGTTAATTATTTATATTTGATGCTTATGCAGTTGTGTGGTGCACCTTGGATGATGGTTGATTGTTTATCATTGCTATTTTATACATGTGTGTATGGAATCCATATAATTAACATTATATGGTGATTGATTGGGCCTCATTCCAATCGGGAAAATAATGAATATTATAAAAGAAAATTCATGTGTTGAATATAAAAATAGTCATGTGTTGACGATGTTCATGTGTTGAAACTATTTATGTGTTGAGTAAATTATTTTAAATAATAAAATTTACATCTTTATCATATTTAAAATTAGAACTACTTCACGATGGAGTCTAATGGAAAATCAAACGGTAGATACCATAATTTTATAAAATATTTTACGTAACAAAAATAGTGATGTGTTGACAGTACTCATTTGTTGAGATTAGTCAAGTGTTGAAAGAAAAATAGATTCATGTGTTGAATAGAATAAATATTCATTTGTTGAATAAAATAAAGAAGTTTTTGAAAAATATAAAGCCGTGTTGATTAGAGATGCGTTATTTTGACGCGAACGATATTTATATCGATTTTATTCGTTTTATAGTGAATATTGAAAGGTGATTTCAAAATTTAATATTTTGAAATGAAATTCAAATTAAATTAGATTAAAATTCAAATTGAAATTTTATTGAATCAAATTGAAATGAATTCGAATCGAATAGAAAATGAATTCGATTCGAATTGGATAGAAAGTGAATTTGAATTCGAATTGAATAGAAATGAATTCAAATTGAATTAAATTGAAATTGAATTAAAAACGAATTGAAATCGTTTTGAATGAAATTTAAAACGAACTGAAATTGAATTGAAATCAATTTGAAATGAATTCGAATTGAATTAAATAGAAGGTAAATTCAAATAAAATTGAATTGAAACGAATTAGGATTCGAATTGAATAGAAAGTGAATTTGAATTCGAATTAACTAAAATTGAAATGAATTCGAATTGAATTGAAATCAAATCGATTTGAAATTGAATGTAGCGTTGAAATGGTTTTGAAAACGAATTTAAAACGATTTTTAAAATATGTTTTAAAAGGAAATCGACGAAATATATATAATATATATATTATACATATATAATGGCCTGAATAGAACGCGCCGCGCCGCGGCAGTTCGTGAATTTCGACCATTGACTTCGAATTGACGTTGCGGGAGATCCGACCGTCGGATTCTCCTAAAACCAGAACCGTTAGGTTCGTATCGAAAAGAGCTTTCCAAAGAATATTAGAAATTTGAAATCTAATGGTTGGATTTGGAGTTATGTCCAAATCAAATTTGGAAAAGGTCGCTGTAAGTGCAGTTCGATGGCCGTTGATGGAAATCGACTGTACGGGCCTTGATAAAATTATTAAAAATATCTATAATTTGTGTAAAATCATGATATATGAACTGGAAAGAATTGGGATGAAGAATTCCACATTTGAAAAGATAAAAATAGATTTTTATCGAAATGAACTAGTTTTGAACTAGAATCAAAATCAATTTATTTTTGAAATAAATAAATTGAATTTGAAAGTGATTTTAAAAATAATCAGTCTTCCCAATACGTGGATTGGACTGGAGTTGAATCGAAATTATCTTCGGAATACTTCGATGTTGGATTCCGTGATTATACAGATATTGTTATGGGGATTTGAAAGATACATTCATATCGTTATTTCCAATACGATATTTGTTGGTTTCAGAATTAGATATTGAATATAAGCTGATATATTTTCTATTCAAAGCTTGTATTTAATATCAAATGTGATTTGGGTTTGTCGTGAATCGTGTTTTAGATGACATTGGTTCTTTAACCCAGTTAAAGACAGGATGTTAATTTTTGAAAAGGTTAAAACCAAGTGGAGTTTTGATGAATCTTTAATTAGATTAAAATGTGAATTGATAATTTAAATTATCAAACCTGAAAAGTGATCGAGAGTGGAGTATCACCAGTTTTGCTCCAAAGCGATAGTTAAATCTTTAATTAGATTTGAACGTAAAATGGTAATTAATTTTACCGATAACACCTTGGTGTTAGATATGGAGTATTACCAGTTTTGCTCCATGGGATGAATAGGTTGGGATTGGGAAATAAAATAAATAATTACTTCGGTGTGGTTCGCTAATCCCGACTAGTTTGAATTGATATCCAAAGGAAGATTAAAGGATAAATTTAGAAGAATTTATCTTGGATAAAATTAATGGGAACCTATTCCCTAAAAATGTGATTTTGTGAATAAAAGAATATTCTAAATTGGAATGAGGAGTTCGTTGTGTTTGTGTAACATTTGCTTATCATATACGTGGGTTATTTAGAAAGGTCGGGTTTACACCCATTCTCAATAACCGATTCGACGAGATGTCGAAGATGAAGACGGTGGTTGAAGACCGGAAGTCTTCACATCGTTTGGGTGATTATTGATGATCTTGATTGGGTTTTACACCAGAGATGAGGGAAACTGTTGGTGATCGTCTAGACGTACTTGGAGATCGATGGATATGCGAGGAAAGTGCCTCCGGTTTCGTTCAGACCCAGAACGAAATTGTAAATGGATTGTGTGTCTGACATTGGATTTTATTCTGTGTTGGTTGATCTCTATTAAATATACATCTGTTTGGCGGCAGAGAATTTATTCTCTTGCTTAACGCCCTTCTCTAAGACGTACGAGCTCAGAGGTTGTATATCGATGGACATCAGTCGCATGGAGTGAATTGCCAATGTGGCACGCGTAAGTGGCAATTGATCAAGGCTTCTGTTGAAAAGCAAAGTCTTGTGGTTTATGATCAAAGCACGGCCTGTGTTGCGTAGCTTTGTGTATAACGTGAATTCACGAGCCTCACACCTCGGTATGAGTTAAAAACGGGATACGGACCCAAGGAGTACACAACGTTTCTTTCTAGCTAGGGTGGTGTCAGTGACCTACCAGCCCAGACATTTATATACTTTTCACCTGTGTGGTTGTTGGAATGCGAGGCGCCTCGGATATAGGTCTGTAAGGACCGGGAAACGTGTGTTCAGGAATAACTAATCCTCAAAAGTAAGAGAGGACCGGCCTTGGAGGTTCCAAAGGATCAGTGGGGTCCTGAGGCATTGCTAGAGTGTCTCGAACGCGGAGAGGAGCTTGCCCCTTGCCTCGACTCATGACGGAAATCCAATTTCCAATACGTGATATTGCGGTTTTAATTGTAGAACTAGTATGGCGACATGATATATGGTACCCATGTCGTCTATGATTGATATTTATGATTGAATTGTTTTGACACTATACACTTATTATAGTATTGAGTGATTTGTTTTAAACGTACCAAGCATGTTTGGCTATTATAAGGGAAAACCCAATCCTTCGGCTTGCGTTGCATTGTGTGATGGGACCTGGGTCTTATAATAGCTTCATTTTCCAAAGAGTGTTGCGCTGTTTTGTTATATGCACTAGTATTCTTGGGAGGAAACCCGTTCCGTGTTATACGGCCTTGTCCCTTGAATTACTCTCTTTTAAAGGTAAAGTTTTAAATAAATGTTTTAGTTCTCACACCAGTCACATGACTAACCTGGAGTTTATTGTTTTAACCTAAACTCTGGGTGCCTCTATTTTCGACACGGGCAGCTAGTAGTTTTGGTTTTGCAGATTTATATTCACAGGGACCTGATTTACAGCTGGAACGATGCTCGGGAAGCTCTGTATCCGTGTATCACTTTCAGTTGTGTTTTGTATATTTTTCCGCTGTTATGTAATTTATTGTAATCTCTGATATTCATCGAATGTATTTTATTCAATTATACTCTGTATATTCTTGTATCTGATGGAGTTGTTGTAATATACAATGAAATGTTCTTCCGTTTGCGTTCCAATTTGTCCTGTTCTCAAAACGATCAGGGGTTTCGAACGGTCTTTGTTGGTTTAACGATCGATTCAGATCGAGCAAAATTCTTTGCCGTTACAGTATCAGAGCTTAAGTTAAGAATTACCTTGGCTCTGTGGCGTGACTCGGTAGAGATAGGGTTAGTAATACCCTAGATTGAGTTTGAGTGTATATATATATACGAGTGAGCGTATTTGTTATTGATATAAAATTTGTTTTATATTGTGGAGATTCATTGGTTGAGTTGTTTATGGGTTCTGGTCGATCAGTTTGATCCATTGTATCGGTAGGAGTTTATAAACACTCGAATACGATGGGTCATCCTGGTATGTTTTGAAAAGATGGTAAATGAAAATAATTTTACCCAACGTATATTTTGATATATATTGGATATATTGGTTGTTATTATAATCGAGTAAGATTATAAATTAAATGGTTATGTAAATAACCAACCAGAATTCATATAAGTGAAATACGTTAAATCAGATAAGTTAAATCTGAAATTTAAACCAGAAATTGAATTAAAATTGGATAAGTGTTTGTAAATGGATTTGGATTAAAAATAAGGAAAATTTAAAATCCTGGGAGATTTTAAATTGTTTTACAAGCAGTGTGAATTATATTTTGAAATTCAAAGTGGAAATGTTTAGAAATGGTTTTATAATATTGTACTCACTTCGATCGCTGGAAAATAGATTATGATGATGACAGCTGCATCATCGGTATTCATTTTCGAGTTGTAAGTGACGAATTACTACCAGAGATACTGTTTTGAATGTGTTTTGGGAAAGACAAGTTGTGTTGAATTTCAAAAAGGAAAATTTGATTTTTGAAAAGATTAAACTGTTTAAAAAACTCCCAGGGAAGGACTGTTTGAATTAAAAACAAATTTAACAGAAATTTGTGAAAGAAAATTTGAATTAAAGTAGAGCCAGTAAAGTGGTAACTGAGATTGAATTAGAATGATATCAAGACAAATTGGATTGTGGGATTCAAATTTAAAGTGTAATGTGATAATCAAGTTAAGAGTTGGGAATCGAGAAGAAACTCGAGTTAAAATGATATTTGGCTTGGTAAAAAGGCGAATGGTTGTGTTGGAGATGAAAGTGATTTCAGAATTTGATTGGGATAACATTGGTATATGCTGAGTTGATAGCATATGGAAGTGATAGAGTTGATATGCCCGACAAAAAGGTACAAGTTTATATTTCATACGGTATGAGATTTTGATAAGCCAAGTTGGCAAGCCGCTTGGCTGTTTGGTTTTCTTTTGGGTTGGAGATGGCCCAGAGAGGCAAGTTGGAGTTTTAGCTATTAACCAGTACAAAGGAGGTGCTGGCGAAATTTTTCGAAAAGTTAAGGCGTTAGAAAATTTTCAGGATTTTTGAAAATTTTCGTTGATAAGAATTAATTAATATTTAATTGAAATTAAATTGGTTCAGTTGAAACTAAAGTTAAGAAGTGAACAAATATGTTCTAACTAGTCGATAGGGTCGTCCTCTACCTTTTAGCAATTTCGAGGACGAAATTATTTTAAGTGGGAAAGATTGTAATGACCCGCATTTGCAGAGGTATTATAATTAATTTATTTAATTATATAAATAGTGATATAGTGAATTTAATGGTCGTGGAATTAAATAATGGTGAATATTTAATTAAAATAATAAATTAAATAATATATTTAATTTTGAAATAATCAGAATTGGCTGAAATGGTGATATGGTGTGAACTGGATCATCTGTGATATTTAATTCAGTTCAGAATTGAATTAGAATAACGAATATATTATTTGAACGACAGTTTGAACGTAGAATTATAATATAATTATAATCGAGCTCGAAATGGCGCTGCAGTTCGTAAATTGGCGATTCAAACTTCAACTGAATGTACATGATTCGTTTTAAGCCGGATTTCTGTGAAACAAGAAACGTTAGGAGCTGGTGAAGTATATCTTTCTGGTGGAAGAGAAAAATCGGGATTTCGTCGTGTAGATTTTGAGGTATGTCCAAATCAAATTCTGAAATAGTCGTTATAGAATCGTTTATCGACCGTATCGGTTTATTCGATATAACTAGAGATCGGGTTTGAATTTAGACAAGGTTCTTTTGGGACATAACGATAATTTGATTTTTAGAATTTTACTGTAATTTTTAATTAATTAAATAAGCAACTTTTTATTTGAAGAATTCTGCACCCTGTAATCAACATTTTGAGGTTTCAAAATATGAGATAATCTACCGGTATTATTATATTTTTGGGATCGTGGGACATTGCTCGTCTCACTGGTATTTTTATTTCTGTCATTGGCCGTCCGGATGAGGACAGAACTTCATGTAGAAGGGTCACCAAAATGTAAAACAAATATCTACATTTCTATGATCAAATAAAGGGCCACACCATTTGCTTTCGTCCATAGGAAAACAACCAACGTGGAAGAAGCTAATCCATATAAACTAAAATAACATGGTATAAATAGACCGTTAACATTTCGTTTAACCCTAATTTCACTCTCCTTAGGTCATAGAAAAATCCGCCGCTCTCGTTTATCATTTCTCAGTAAAACGTCCATCTTCATCAGTCCCATGCCAAAGGAAGTGGCATAGTATCGTCGAACATGTAACCAGGGTCGGTGGAGAGTAGCACGGTGGTTCTGGTGGGTTTGGGAGGTCTGCCGTTGAGGAGGCATGGTCGGACCATAAGGAAAACAAACGAAGAGGGGGTCAGATGCGGTTGTACAGGGAGTGTAAAGATGGAGTAGTGGAATTCATTGTTTAGGGAGGGAGACAGACGTGTTTAGTGGAAGTCTGGATGGATTCGGTGGTTGTACAGTTCACGCGGAGATGGCTGGAATCATGGTGAAGGGTCTTGTTGCGAGTGGAGGTTTGAGGGGGAGTATAGAAGGAGAAGGCGATGAGAGGAATGATGGCGATGTCAGATTTTGGAATGGTGGAGTATACGTAAGTGATGACCTGGTTTTTACGGTCTGTAGAAGGTTTGGAAGGAGTTTACTGGATTGGGCATTTCGCAAATAGGAGGAGCGGTTAACAGTAAAATAGGGATTTAAAGAAATGGTTAAGACTTTAATTACTGATTAGTGGTGTTCATGAAGTTGAAGTAGGGGATGGGGTGAGTTGTTTTTCCGTGAGTAGAAGTGCAGCTATCAGGAAGAGGAGCTTACGGCTGTTATTTGGGAAGAAGGACGTCGGGTTAAAAAGGGAGCAAATGGGCCGGGTTTCGAAAATGGGTGAGGCTCAGTTTTAAGTAAAACCAAGTTATTTTATTTTAAATGAATATCCAAACTTGTATAAGTCATAACGTGATCATACGGTATCGAAACTCAGCGAAACAAGATCCGACAGGATCGTATGGACGGACACTACCCAATGGAACTGACGGGAAGTGGATTGGAGCTCGTTAAAATTTATGGAGAAATAAATTGTTTGATTCAAATCAAACAAATAGTTTATCGTTCTTTAACGATGAACTGCCAATGTGAGTAAATCTCACTAACTCTGAACAGTTTATAATTTCATATTGTATTTTTAGAACTGTTAAAAATTATCTGATTGACTGTGTTGACTGTTTGATTGAACTGCTAGTCAGTTAGTTGAATTTCTATATTGATTCTGTTTAACAGAATACATCATATGGAACTGAAAGTGATGTTATCTATATTGTTTAACATCTGTGATGCAGGGAAACAGGTTGAAGGAATCCAACTGGATTCCTCAACATTTATTTTACTGTGATTCATATATTGTGATATATGATGTGATATATATATATATAATCTGTTGTTGATTGTGTGTGTTTGAGTGGTATCGATCATTTGTGATATGGTATGTTAAGTACCATAAGAATACCAGAATGATATAAGGGGATTTTCAAAGTATAATTTGAAAAAAAAAATTATTTATATAAAATCAATGGATTTTATATATAAAAGGAAAAAGGATTTTTTTTTAAAAGGAAATATATTATAAAAATCCAAAGAGTTAAAAAGAATATATTTGGGAAACGAATATAAGGGGGAAAATATTTGTAAAACAAATATAAAAGAAAAATATTGGTAAAACAAATAGAATAGAGATATAAAGGAAATATTTGTAGAACATTTACAAATAGATAAAATGGGATTATTTATTTATTTAGGGAATAAATAAAATAAAGGATTATTTATTTAGGGAATAAATATAAGTATAAAAGGATCATTTATTTATAGAAAATAAATAAATAGAATAATGGAAATATTTATTTAGAAAATAAATACGATATTTTAAAAGGAGTTAAAATTAATCAGTTAGAGTTAAAGGAGTTAATCGAATATAATTTATTCGAATAGAGTTAAAGGAGTAAATCGAATATAGTTTATTTGAAAGGAGTTAATCAGTTAGAGTTAACCAGTTAGAGGTAATCAAATAGAGTTAATCGATTAGAGTTAAAAACGAACTAGAGTAAATCGTATAGAGTTAAAGAAATAGAGCTAAGCAAAATTAGAAAATGACTAGATATTAATAAGTTGAATGGTTTCCTGAGTATCGATCTGATGTTGGTTTCGGCCATCGGGGTTTATACTTAGAAAGTTATTCTCTTGTTAGTTTATAGTTAGAGTCTGATAGATGTGGAAGAATAGTGATACATAATTAAGCCATGGAAATGTTTTCCAATGTTAATAACGTACATTTTCTAAACATAGAAAATGTGGATATATATATATATATGATTGATGATTGATGGATAGAATTTCCATTTGGAAATAATATCGTTGTTTGCACACGTGTTTTCTTTTATAGTTAAATCACAAACTATCGAAGTTTTGACCATTTTAACATTGTTATTATGGAGAGACTGGTTGGATTATTATCCAAAGAACCACTCTGTATTGGCATAAGCGTTGCGAATCATATATGCCAAAGATAACTGAAGACGGAGTAAAGTGCAAGGGCTATTGTATAAGTCTTAGATAACTGTGCCTAAGATGGATATACTGAATAGTACCTTCGGTTCATCCTGTTCCTGGATGACTTGTATGGAGGGATGTCCGACAGAGTATTTCCAAACGATCACGCACATTGATTTCTCCAACCATACCAAGAGTGGAAGCGGAGAAGGAAACTTCTTTTAGCTAACACATAATGTATTGTTGTAGACGTCAATCGGTGATTTGATGGTTTTGACGATGTGACATTCGAAGTGAATCTGATGTGATGATGAAGCGTAACCTCAAGCCTCATCAACCGATAAATGAAAGAAATCGGGCAGACAGCATGGATAAGTCGGTCGCTCCGAAGTATGGTGTATAATCACCCGATCTAGAGTTTCATTTACTTCTAAAAATCTATTGTCGATACTGTCCCAGTCGGGAAACGGTTGCTGATCCCAACCGTTGGTGATATACATTCGATACACTCAAGCGAAATGAGTGGTCGGTCATGTGTGGGCGGGTTGCAAGATGTTCTTGTTGAATCCAGTGTATTCCTCTCTAGAGGTACACTAGCGAAAGGTGGTTCCATACCTTGTCATAGTTGGAAATCCATTACCCAATATGTGCTTGCGGTTTTGATTGTATACTATATATGTAGAACGTGAGATGAAAGCGGTTCTGCTAGATGATTATTATATTGTGGTTGATAGACATTATTATAATATCAAAAGGTTTTTGATATAAAGATATTTTGGTTACTCATAAGGGAAAAACCCGTTCCGTTATACAGCGTGGTCTTATGAGATATCGTTTACTTGTTCAAACTGTTTTAAATTGTTTTACTCATACCAGTCCCATGACTGACCCGGAGTTTATTTGGTTGTTTTCCCTAAACTCTTTGGTGCCCAATTTTGTACGGGCAGTCAAGTAGTCAGGAATTTATAGATACTTGAAGAGCTGGAGTAGGAGGCTTCAGGATCATATAGCTATAGTTTATTTCCGCTGTGTTGTAAGTGTTGTACTTTGATAATGATGTATATTCAAGTACAAATGTATATTTCAAGTTATGTTATATATATTATATGTTATTCGTTCCGCTGTGAGGTTCGTGTTACTCTGATGTTGTGTTCTTCTTCTTCTTCTATTCTAAGTTTCTATCTTATCTTTCCTCACCCTCTAATTTCTCTCTTTAATGACCGGTATTTTCGATCCTTGGATGTTCGATATGTGTTGTATATCGGATAACCAAGGTCGTCAAAAACCCGGGTCATTACAATGAGAAATATTTTTCTAAGGATAAATAAAGTAAGAATTTATTTTTAGAAGTGATGAACAAAACGGGAAGAAAACCGTGTGTGACGCACACGCTGAAATTGGCCGTTTTGAAAAGATAATCAATATATCAGTTATTGGCAGGATGATCATATACTGTTTGGTTCGACTATAACTGTATATGCAGATTTGATTATAATCTTGTTAGATTTATAATTAAGTGAAAAATGTTCGTTAATCATTTCAAAGAGGCTGAAATAAATACTTCACTTTGAATTGATTATACGCCGCGCGTCAAAGATATTCAAGACGATGATCGTAAACAATATCTTTGGTCTGTTCAGTCCCAGGACAAACCTGAATGGACGAGTGTCTGACAACGTATATCAGTTAGATTCTACACATCGAATTTACGTAAGTATATTACGTTGGTGGCGGAGGAATTCGTTTCTCTTAGCTTTATTGCCCGTGATATATTTGGGAAATCGAATGAGTATTTCTAACGGGCAGGACGATGTGACATTCAAAGGAAATGAACCAGTGATGATGACGTAAGTCTAGCCTCAAGCCTCACACCCAGGAAATGACAAAAATAGGGCAGGCAGCATGGCTATGTGGGTCGCTCCCATTAGGGTGTCGTATCACCTATCTAGAGAAATTCCTTTTGTTTCTAAATCTATCGATTCTGCCCATTCGGGTATGGTTGCCGCGCACAACCATCGGTGATATACACTCGATACACTCAAGAGAAATGAGTGGTCGGTCATGTGAGGGCCGGGTTGCAAGACGTTCTTGTTGAACCCAGGTGTATTGGCCTCTAGAGATACATCAGCGGAAGGTGGTCCCATACCTTGTCATAGTTGTAAATCCAATTTCCATAAGTGCCAAGCGGTTTTTATTTGTATACTATATCGGAGAATGTGAGATGCAAGCATTCTTCCAGATTCTAAATTATTTGTGAAAACACCTAGACATTATGATAATATCTGTTTTTAAGTATGCAAAGTGTTTTTGATCTCATAAGGTAAAAACCCGTTCCGTATTTACGGCGTGGTCTTATGAGATATTTTTATTTGTTTTAAACTGTTTACTCATACCAGTCCCCTGACTGACCCGGAGTTTATTTTCTGTGTTTTCCCTTTAACTCTTGGGTATTCATAGCGCTTGTTATGAATAGACAAGTGAATCAGGATTTGATGAAACTTGTGAAGCTGGAATGAAGACTTTGCTGTATGCCGGCCCATCTATCTACTGTATAATTAAGCCTATCAGTTGATCATCTATGATATGTATAATTGATGATGTACTATGAGTGGCTGTATCACTAGACATATGATGCTCTTTTGTAATATTTCTGCTGTGTAATGTTATAAAGTATTATCTTTTTTGTGAAAATTCCGCTGTGAGATTCTGATGTTTCTGTGATTTATCTTCTATCTACTCTTATTTCTTATTAATGGCACAACTTGAGATGTGTTCGAAAGTAGGGTCGTTACAGTAGTAATTGGTGATCATTCAGACATACTTGGAGATCGACCAGATATGCGAGGAACTCTCTCCTATATTGGACATATGGGACGAGGAATAAAGTGCCTCCAGTTTCGTTCAGACCCATAACGGACTTGTAAATGGATGTGTGTCTGACATTGGATTTCATTCTGTATTGATTGATTTATATTAAATATATATTTGTTTGGTGGCGGAGAATTTATTCTCTTGCTTAACACCCATCTTTGAGACGTATGAGCTTTGAGATTATATATTGATGGGCATCAGTTGTATGGCATGAATTGTCAATGTGGCATGCAAAGATGCAAATGATCAAGGCTTCTTGTTGAAAAGCAGAGTCTTGTGGATGATGATCAAAGCACGACTTTAATTAGCATAGCTTTGATTATAGTGTTAATTCGCGATCCTTACAGCCCGGTATGAGTCTAAAACGGGATCAGGGGCGCAGGGAGTGCATGACGTTTCTTTCTAGATAAAAGTGGTGTCATGGTATGGAGCCAAGAAATTTTTTCTTATGTGGATGATGGAATGAGGCTCCTCGGATATTGAGTCTCTAATGGCTCAGAGATAGGTCTGATAGTATGTGTTCAGGAATAACCAATCCACAAAAGTAAGAGAGGACTGGCCCTGCAGGAACCAAGGGTTGCTCAAAGTGTGTAATCCTGAGGCATTTGCTAGAGTGTCTCAAATCGGAAGGATCCATCGCTTGCCTTGACTCATGATGGAAATCCTGTTTCCAATACGCGACTTCTCGATTTTAGATGTAAACCTATATGGCGACATAATATGATAGGATATTATGCCGTCTATGATTGATACATTTATATTTGAAGTTGATTTATTCACTTATAGTAATAATAAAAGATAAATTTTGCGTACCAAGCATATTTGGCCATTATAAGGTAAAACTCTATCCTCCGGCTTGCGTTGCATTGTGTGATGGGACCTGAGTCTTATAATGGATTCATTTTTCCTTTTTAGCACTGCGTTTTTGTTTATGATATTCTTGGGAGGAAACCCATTCCGTATTATACGGCGTGGTCCCTTGATTGACCCAACTTTAAAATTAAATTTAATAAATGTTTTGAGTTCTCACACCAGTCCCATGACTGACTCGAAGTTTATTGTTTTCCACCTAAACTCTGGGAGCCCATATTTTCAACATGGGAAGCTAGTAGTTTTGGTTTTTCACAGATATTTCTTTTCTCGGGATCCTGGATTACAGCTGGAGCTATACTCGGAAAGCTCTGTATCCGTATATTTCATTCAGTTGTGTTAGATGATGTATTTTCCGCTGTACATTGTATTTATACATTTTAAATTTATGTAATTTAATCTTTGATACTTTTCCTCTATATATTATTTATTTCTACTCATATATATTCTTGTACTGTAATGTAAACTATTGTAATAGCAATGATTGTTGATGGTTCAAACCCCCAGTTTCCACCGCCGTCCGTCCGACCGAACCGGGTAGGGCCGGGTACATGTACGGGTTTCGGGTTCGGGTCTTGATCAAATAAATATATTTTTGGATAGAATTTACAAGCGGTTATAGTCCGAATTTAGGCTCATTATGGACTTGAATTCAAATTCAAATATGGGCGGGATCTGAAATGTTTCTAAACGTTAGAAAAAGGGGCGCGACGCTTTGTGACCGTTACAAATGAAGAGATGCTTCATTTTGAATTTGAAACGTTGTAAAACTATCACAAATAGACAGATGCGATGTTTGGATGAATGGACGTATCCCTCCACTGCTATAAATACCAATGCCAGAATACTGTTGAAAACTACTTCTAAAATTCCTCTTCTTCTCAAAATGATTCCGTAAAGCCATTAAACTGTTTCTAAACAGTTCTATTTGAAACACTTCAGAAGTGTTTCGATTCTGAAAGCATTGCAGAATTGTTATCATCTTCTTCCTCTTCATTCTGTTCTTCAATTGCATCATCAGTAATCAATTTTTAGAATGTTCTTGATCGGATCAAAGTCATACAAACTTTGAATCCATTTTCTTTGTTCTAATGCTTTATTGGATCCTTAAATTCGATGTTCGATAACTAGTTTGCACCTGGTGGGTTGAACTATTGTTTGAAAGAATCTACCAAATATATCCTTAAAGTCTATAACGGCTCGACTTTCAATGACCACGAAAGTCGTGTCATTATTAAAGAAACAGAAATAGATAGAGAATAGAACTAAACAAGAACATCAGAATCTCACAGTGGAATTCAACAAAATATAATATCACATTATATATTACATATCAGAGTTTATTACATTATAGTACATTATTAGAATACACATCATATGTGATATTGGCCCAATACATCATACAAACTAGATACGTAGATATAGATATAACTAATAAGCTGACTCCGGAACTCCTAGTCCAAATTACTCCAAAAGATTTCCACTTATCACTGGATCACTTGCCTACTCGTAACAATTGTTGTGAGTACCCAAGAGTTTAGGAAAAACACAGAAAAATAAACTCTGGGTCAGTCAGGGGATTGGTGTGAGTAAACAATTTTAATCAGTTTAAAAGCAAGATAATATGGAACGGGGTTTTTCTCTTATGAGAATATATTGATTTAATGTTAGAAAACCTTTCGAAAGAAAAATATGATAGTAAGACCTGCCCACACATAAACATGGACGGTTTTTACCTTACTATAACCCAAACCATTTTTGATATCAAAATCATCTGATATTATAATAGTTTTTATCAAATAAATTACCGTCTAGAGGAACGCTTACATCTCACGCTCCACATATATAATATAAAATCAAAAACCGCAGGCGCTTATTAGAGATAGGATTCCAACTATGACAAGGTGTGGGACCACCTGCAGATCAGTGTACTCTAGAGGGGATACACTGGGGTTCAACAAGAACATCTTGCAACCCGGCCACACATGACCGCCCACTCATTTAGCTTGAGTGTAGCAAATGTATTATCACCCCACGGTTGGGATCAGCAACCGCTACCGAATGCTGCAGCAACGAAAAGGAGATCAAGAAGACAAAAAGGAATTTATCTAGATGGGGATAATACACCCTTCTTGGGAATGACCCACCTAGCCATGCTGCCTGCCCGATTTTTTTCATTTCCTGGTTGTGAGGCTTGAGGCTACGTTATCTTCTAGAACACCGGTCCACTGTTTACTTTGAATGCCACATCGTCAAATCCGTAATCACATATTGATTATACAAATACATACTGGGTGTAAATAAAGAGAAGTTACCTTCTCCCCACCAACTTGGTATATTCGTAAAAATCAACGGGCGTGACCGTTGGAAATACTCTGTCAGACATTCGTCCATACAAGTTGTCCTGGGACTGGACATACCGAAGGCACTATTTTATAAAAAAATAACCCTTGCATATTTCCGTCTTCAATTATCATCAATAACCTCTGATACATGACATATAAATTGATTCGAAGTGGAATATATGTCCTGGACTCTTCGAAATGATCAGCGTATGTCTTTTAACGTCATATGATATTTAAGGAAGCTGATTTATATAAAATCTTTACTTCAAAATCAGTTCTTGTTCCAAAGGAACAGTTATCAACTCAAAATGATTGAATTAATACAATTCAAGGCTCAACACAAATGAATTACTCAGGTAGTCGATAATAATGTCAACTATAGTTGATATCTTTAACTTATTAATTCATTTCATATATTATTTAAATTATAAGCTTCGACAAAACAAAATCGCATATTTCTGTATTGTTTATAATCCAGATTTTGACTGTCTTCTGTAGAAAAACAATTACACACAGCATTTAATTATATTACTAGAAGGCACGTGCTTCGCACACGTCGATTAATACAATAATGCTAGTTCGTTAATTACGACAATTATTTTGTAATCAATACCTTTGTCTCACTTTGTAAATATATTTAAATCGTTGAATAATTAACAAGTTAAACAAAATTTGGAATTTTAAACAAACAGCTATTTATTCTCTATTTTAGCCATATTGATTTCTCTTTCCTTTTATTTTATCTTTTCTATATTTCTACTATTTATATTATAATATATTATATTCCCTTTCTTTTCATTTCTAATTAATTTTCTTCGGCCCAACCCGACCTAGTATCTTCAGCCCATTCTTCTTCCCTTTTTCTTATATATTCTTTTCTCTTTCTAATTTACTCGATGGCCCAATATTCTTTGGCCTAACCATTCTCTCTTTTTATTCTATTATTTTCTTTTTCTTTTTAATTTCTTCTTTCCTAATTTAATTGCCTGGCCTAATTTTCTTTTACCTCATTTATTCCAGCCTAGCTCCTATTCCTAAATTGTTCAAATTTCTTGAAGGCCTTAAACAGAAATGTCTCGGACCAAAATAAACCAGCCCAAATCCCTTACTTCTTCGCTAGCCATTCTTCTTGGATACCATCCTTTTTTCTAATCTTTCCACTGCTATCTCCGTTCATTTCTACTGCCATTTCTACTTACTTCTTCCTACCTTCTTCTTGCTCGATTTCTCTTAGCCAAACCCAAGTCGTTGATCAATCCAAAACAGCAACCGCCATGATCCTACTCACCCCTTGCCGCTCCTTTCTTCTCCTTCGACCTGTCTATATTCTTCTCCCTAGCTGCTCCAGTTTTTACAATGCACAGAGGTGCGCGGTGCACGTGCACAAACTATCTAGTCGTTAAGTACTGGTCACGCACCCCTCCACAAACGCAACACCATCATCTGCAACTATCCATACACCCAGATCACGCTCTGACCACCTTTACCGTAATATCACCCTTCTAGTCGAACTTCACAAAGCAATATATAGGTCCATGAAAACTCCTCCAGCCACCTCCTCCGACAACCAGAATGCACCATACCCTGGCCCCACCTTGGTGACGACCTACGCCACCTATTCCCCCTTGTGCGTAACCCCCTAGCGCCCACATGGCGGTGCAGATCCACCAAGATCCACGGTTACAACAAAGTTCCCTAAAAACCCTTTTTTTGCCTCGTTCACGAAATTTACACAACAGAAAAATTATTTTATATTTTTCCTCCATTCTCTGACCCGACACGCTCTTTCAGTCTTCACGTCGTCGACCGTGGTCACCGGGATCGTCGGAAAAAGTCAAAAAAACAATTTCCCTACATCTCATGGTATCCCAATATCCACATGCTTAAAAATCATGAAATAGGTTTCAAAATTCATGATTTCTCCCTATGATTTCATTCGTATGTTTGAATTTCGATTATAAATTGATCAGAATTTCTTGTTTTACAGTTTGGTTACAGGAAACTAGGTATATCTGAGTATAGACAAATTTATATGATCTGAAACCATTTTTGTTTTGCACCATGGACATATATAAGTAACTTGTATCAAGGAACTCGACTCTAAATTTGTTGAATTAAATCCATGGGATTTTATAAGATAAAAGAGTAGCCGTGTACTTCAGAGCATATAAACACAGAGGCCACTATCATCAGTATACCCCATACTTAATATGTATTCAACTAAATGACCTGTACATATTCAATATTACTCAAAGGAAAGGTTTAGTAAGTTACTCACTATTTTTCTTTACTTATTACTTAAAACTCTGTTCTCTACTAGTTTTTTGTTCCAGTTTTCAATTCAGTATAATATTGGTTTAAGCAATAACACATGATGAATATGTTCATAGAAACACACTTCAAAAGCATATATTTAACTATATAAGTTCAGATCATAAGATGTAGAAATCGTGAAATAAGTTCAAAGGAAGAATACTTGAAGTTTACTCACCAATTCCCAGCTCCTCTCTAATTTACCGCTTCTCATAAAATCTACTGCTTCTTTGTGATCTTCACACGTTTAATTATTTGTGTGAGAAGAGTCTGGCCATAAGGTTGTATTTTGATAACCAGATTCACGCAATTGTTTGTGTGAAAAGGGTAGGAGTTTATAGGTCTATTTATAGGTAGGAATTAACATTTAACAATTCATTACATTAAATTCCCTGTAGACTCTCTACTTGATAGATAATACAATACATACAGGCTTCAGATTTTTAGTTTCCCAGTTTTGATTTAGTTTCAGAAACAAATGCTAACTTGAATATAAATACACCCTATTTTTGTACAATTTGGTGTTATTGCTTAGTTTATATGAGTATGGCATCTTTCTAAGTCCATCTCTAATTAATGAAATGCTGCAAAATGTTTCCATGAACGTTTGTCTTTGTTCAAAATATAAAATAGATAAGTTGTTGTATAAAATTCTTAGCTGCATCATCATAGGGTTTAGGCTAGGTTAATAATACATCCACTTGCATTCTTTCCAGCATGACATTGGCTTTTTAAAAGATTTTCCCGTAGCACATCCCATTAAAACTTTGTATCCTTATGTTTATAAAATGGTTTCATATATTTTGCCATATCTTTTCATTTGACTTGCGGCCATTTCAATTTTTAATCACATAAATGTTTCAACTTCTTATGTCTGTTTTAATATGCAGCAAAGTTCTGATTTAATATCCAGCAAGGATCTTCAAATGGGATTTGCAATACACATCATGTTTTGTACTTTAGTGTTTAGAGAATGGTATACGTATATGAGGCCATTTATATATAGAGGTTGTGTTGTTCTTTTTTAAAAATGTGTCTATACATATGTTTGCAGCATGCATAGGATTTTGATTTAAGAGATTATCTAATTCTTCCTTAGAAATAAAATCCAAATTCTTATTACAAAAAAACAAATATGTACTTGTTATCCTATCCAATAAGTAATACTATTTTCCCATAATATATCCATATGTACACTTTTACACATATGTATTCATACATATATAGATTTTAGATTAAAGTTACTTAACTTTGTTATTATTTGTTTTAATTTCATTTTATTTTAATTAACTAATTTTAAACTAATTTTTATTATTAAACAAAGTCGTTAAAAATCAGGACATTACAATCCATCCCCCTTAAAAGAATTTCATCCCTGAAATTAAAGAAGAACAAATAGATTTCAGTTCTAACTAAAGTTTATCACACATCCGTAACTACTTATCACATCTTCTGGATAGACTTCTTACTTATTTAATTGATTAGAACTCAAAAATATGATTTACGTTTCAAAGAATTTCGATTCATAATGAATCTTATACATTGAATTTAAGTTTAGAATTTTAAATTACGAATTACCCCATTTCGGAAAACTTGATTTTTTTTCCAATTAATACTTTGAAACATTATTCACTTTATTTCTTATATTAAATTCACCGGATACTTTTCTAACTCAAGTTAACTCCATTTAACTTATCCTGAAGCTAAGCCTAATTCATTTAACTCTTTCCAGTTATAACTTGGAATTTTATTATCCAGTCTTTTACTTGATCGGGAGATAATTTAGAAGTAACTTAAGAAGATAACTTAAGTAAACCTATATTAAGTATATTTATTATAATTTATTTTATAGTTCAAATTTACAAATACGCTCTCTCAATACTCACCCAAAGCCTAGGTATTCGGTAAACCTTGTGCTCTGATACTAACTGTAACGGCATGACTTTCGATGACCTCGGAAGTCGTGTCATTATTAAAGAAATAGAAACAGAAAGAGAATAGAACTAAACAAGAGCATCAGAATCTCACAGTGAATTTAACAAAATATAATATCACATAATTATTACATATCAGAGTCTATTACATCATAGTACATTATTAGAATACACATCATACATGATAGCGGCCCAATACATCATACAAACCAGATACATAGATATAGATATAACTAATAAACTGACTCTGGAACTCCTAGTCCAAATTACTCCAAAAGATTTCCACTTATCACCTGGATCACTTGTCTACTCATAACAATTGTTATGAGTACCCAAGAGTTTAGGAAAAACAAAGAAAAATAAACTATGGGTCGTTCAGGGGACTGGTGTGAGTAAACAATTTTAAATAGTTTAAAAGCAAGATAATATGGAACGGGGTTTTTCTCTTATGACAACATATTGATTTGACGTTAGAAAACCTTTCGAAAGAAAAGATAATAGTAAGACCTGCCCACATATAAACATGGACGGTTTTTACCTTACTATAACCTAAACCATTTTTGTAACCGTCTAGCGGGACGCTTGCATCTCACGCTCCATATATATAATATAACATCAAAAACCGCGGGTGCTTATTGGAGATTAGATTCCAACTATGACAAGGTATGGATGGGACCACCTGTCGATCAGTGTACTCTAAAGAGGATACACTGGGGTTCAACAAGAAGATCTTCCAACACGGCCACACATGACCACCCACTCTTTTAGCTTGAGTGTTGCGAATGAATTATCACCCCACGGTTGGGATCAGCAATCGCTACCGAATGCTGCATCAACGAAAAGGAGATTAAGAAGACAAAAAGGAATTTCTCTATATGGTGATAATACAACCTACCTGGGAATGACCCAGCTAGCTATGCTGCCTGCACCATTTTTGTCATATCCTGATTGTAAGGCTTGAGGCTACGTTATCTTCTAGAACACCAGTCCACTGTTCACTTTGAATGCCACATTGTCAAATCCGTAATCACATATTGATTGTACAAATGCACACTGGATGTGAAATAAAGTGAAGTTACCTTCTCCCCACCAACTTGGTATATTCGTAAAAATCAACGGGCGTGACTGTTGGAAATACTCTGTCAGACATTCGTCCATACAAGTTGTCGTGGGACTGGACAAACCGAAGGCACTATTTTATAAACAAAATAGCCCTTGCATATATCCATCTTCAATTATCTTCAATAACCTCTGACACGCGATGTATAAATTGATTCGAAGTGGAATATATATCATGGACTCTTCGAAACGATCAGCGTATGTCTTTTAACGTCATATGATATTTAAGGAAATTGATTTATATAAAATCTTCACTTCAAATTCAGTTCTTGTTCCAAAGGAACAGTTATCAACTCAAAATGGTTTAATTAATATAATTCAAGGCTCAACACAAATGAATTACTCAGGTAGTCGATAATAATGTCAATTATAGTTGATATGTTTAACTTATTAATTCATTTCATATATTCTTTAAATTATAAGCTTCGACCAAACATAATCGCATATTTCTGTATTGTTTATAATCCAGATATTTGACTGTCTTCTGTAGATAAACAATTACACACAACATTTAACTATATAACTAGAAGGCACGTGCTTCGCGCATGGAAATTAATACAATCATGCTAGTTCATTAATTACGACAATTATTTTGTAATCAGTACCTTTTTATCACTTTATAAATATATTTAAATCATCGAACAGTTAATAAGTTAAACAAAATTTGGAATTTTAAACAAAAAACTATTTATTCTTTATTTTAGCCATATTGATTTCTCTTTCCTTTTATTTTATCTTTTCTATATTTCTACTATTTATATTACAATATATTATATTCCCTTTCTTTTCATTTCTGATTAATTTTCTTTGGCCCAACCCGACCCAGTATCTTCAGCCCATTCTTCTACCCTTTTTCTTATCTATTTTTTCTCTTTCTAATTTACTTAATGGCCCAATATTATTTGGCCCAACCATTCCCTCTTTTTTTCTTTTATTTTTTTTCTTTTAATTTCTTCTTTCCTAATTTAATTACCTGGTCCAATTCCCTTTTATCTCATTTACTCCGGCCCAGCTCCTATTTTTAAATTGTTTAAATTTCTTGAAGGCCTTAAACATAAATGTCTCGGCCCAAAATAAACCAGCCCAAATCCCTTACTTCTCCGCTAACCATTCTTCTTGGATACCTTCCTTTTTTCTAATCTTTTCACTACTATCTCCATTCGTTTCTACTACCATTTCTACTTACTTCTTCCTACCTTCTTCTTGCTCGATTTCTCTTAGCCGAACCCAAGCCGTTGATCAATCCATCACTGCAGCTGCCATGATCCTGCTCACCCCTTGCCGCTCCTTTCTTCTCCTTCGACCTGTCTATATTCTTCTCCCTAGCTACCCTAGTTTTTACAGTGCACGTGCACAAACTACGTAGTCATTAAGTACTGGTCACGCACCCCTCTACAAACGCAACACCATCATCTGCAACTATCCATACACTCAGATCACGCTCCGACCACCTTTACTGTAATATCAACCTTCTAGTCGAACTTCACAAAGCAATATAGGTCCATGAAAACTCCTCCAGCCACCTCCTCCAACAATCAGAATATACCCTGGCTACACCTTGGTGACGACCCACGCCACCTATTCCCCCTTGTGCGCAACCCTCTAGCACCCACGTGGCGGTGCAGTTCCACCAAAATCCACGATTACAACAAAGTACCCTTAAAACCCTATTTTTGCCTCGTTCGCGAAATCTACACAACAGAAAAAATATTTTATATTTTTCCTCCATTCTCTAACCTGACACGCTCTTCCAGTCTTCACGTCATCGATCCTAGTCACCGGGATCATCGAAAAAACTTAAAAGAAACAATTTCCGTTCATCTCATCGTATCCCAATATCAACATGCTTAAAAATCATGAAATAGGTATCAAAATTCTTGATTTCTCCCTATGATTTCATTCGTATGTTTGAATTTTGATTATAAGTTGATCGGAATTTCTCGTTTTACAATTTGGTTATAAGAAACTAGGTATATCTGAGAATATACAAATTTATATGATCTGAAACCATTTTTGTTTTGCACTATGGACATATATAAATAACTAGTATCAAGGAACTCGGCTCTAAATTGTTGAATTAAATCCATGGGATTTTATAAGATAAAAGAGTAGCTGTGTACTTCTGAGCATATAAACACAGGCCACTATCATCAGTATACCCCATACTAAGTATGTATGCAACTAAATGACCTGTACGTATTCAATATTACTCAAAGGAAATGTTTAGTAAGTTACTCACTATTTTTCTTTACCTACTAATTACTTAAAACTCTGTTCTCTGCTGGTTTCTTGTTCCAGTTTTCAATTCAATATAATAGTGGTTTAAGCAAGAACACATGATGAATTTGCTCATAGAAACATGCTTCAAAGCATATATGTAACTATATAAGTTCAGATAATAAGAGGTAGAAATCGTGAAATAAGTTAAAAGGAAGAACACTTGAAGTTTACTCACCAATTCCCAGCTCCTCTCTGTTTTATTGCAGCTCTTAAAATCTACTGCTTCTTTGTGATCTTCACAGGTTTAATTATTTGTGTGAGAAGAGTGTGGTCTTAAGGTTGTATTTTGATCACCAGCTTCACTCAATTGTTTGTGTGAAAAGGGTAGGAATTTATATTTCTATTTATAGGAAGGATTTAAAATTTAATAATTCTTTACATTAAATGCCCTGTAGACTCTCTACCCGAACGATAATACAATACATACAAGCTTTAGATTTTTAGTTTCCCAGTTTTGATTTGGTTTCAGAAACAAATGATAACTTGAATATAAATACACCTTATTTTTGTACAATTTGGTACTACTGCTAAGTTTACAGGAGTATGGCATCTTTCTTAGGCCATCTCTAATTAATGAAATGTTTCCATGAATGTTTGTCTTTGTTCAGAATATAAAATAGATTAGTTGTTGTATAAAAATCTTACCTGCATCATCATAGGGTTTAGGCTAGGTTAATAGTACATCCACTTGCATTCTTTCCAGCATGACATTGGCTTTTAAAAAAAAATTCCATAGCACATCCCATTAAAACTTTGTACCCTTATGTTTATAAAATGGTTTACATATATGCTGCCATATCTTTTCATTTGACTTGCGGCCAATTCAATGTTTAATCACATAAACGTTTCAACTTCTTTTGTCTGTTTTAATATGCAACAAAGTTCTGATTTAATATGCAGCAAGGATCTTCAAATGGGATTTGCAATACACATCATTTATCATACTTTAGTGTTTAGAGAATGGTATACATATATGAGGCCATATGTATATACAGGTTGTGTTGTTCTTTTTTAAAAATGTGTCTATACATATGGTTGCAGCATGCATATGATTTTGATTTAAGAGATTATCTAAATTCTCCTAAGAAATAAAACTCTAATTCTAATTACAACAAAACAAATATTTACTTGTTATCCTATCCAATAAGTAATATTATTTTCCCATAATATATCCATATGTACACTTTACACATATGTATTCATACATATATAGATTTTAGATTAAAGCTACTTATCTTTGTTATTATTTATTTTAATTTCATTTTATTTTATTTAACTCATTTTAAACCAATGTTTATTATTAAACAAAGTCATTAAAAATCAGGACATTACAAAGTCTAAAGTACGACATTCATCATCATCCATTAGTCTCAAACCGCAAAATACCCAACAAAATTTTAGAGAATATCTTCAACCATGGAAGGTTTGAGCGTTCTCCAAGTGATGAATCAGCATTTGACTAAATTGGAACAGTTTGATGGCGAAAATTTCACTTGTTGGCAAGAGAGCATGAAGTTCTTTTTGATCACTGTTAAATTGTTCTACATCTTGGAAGAAGCATTGGAAGTTATACCGGAGTAAACTACTGGAGAGGATGCCGTTCTGAAGGCAAAAAGTGCAAAGCACAAAGAGGACGATTTCCTGTGGAGAGGGCATATTCTAAATGCATTGTCTACTTCAGTTTACGATGCTCATAATGCAAAGGACCTCTGGAATGGATTGGAGAGAAAGTATCACATATCTGAGGCAATCAATAAAAGTTTCTTATTTGTAATTTTATGGATTTCAAAATGGACGCCAACAAGTCCATAGTTGGACAGGTAAGTGAAATCTTACTGTTGGTGAATCAACTTAAAGATGCCGGTATTGATCTCCTTGAATCTTTTGTTGTTGGACTTATTATTTCAAGACTCCTAAATTCCTGGAATGATTATAAGAAAAATTGAAACATGCGGAAATGGATTATGATTTAGACAGTTTACCACGTCATCTTCGTATTGGTGAGGATTCTCGTAAATGTGAACTAGATGATAATCCGCAAACTGAATCTTTGTCTACGACAAATAATGTTAAAATTAATGATAAATTGAAGCCTAAGAATGAGACACAGTTTAAGAAGAAAAACAAAAATTCCAAAAACAAAAAGAAGGGAGCCTGTTACTACTGTAACCAACCCGACCACTATGCCCGAGACTGTCGTCTTCGGAAGAAATGACAAAAACAGAATGTGGTCGAAGAAAAGCTTATGGTTATCGTACAAGAGGAGAACTCTGTTGATGGCATTGATAATGATTGGTGGCTCGATACTGGAGAAACCATTCATATTTGCAAAGACCGTAATATTTTGAAGACTTATGAAGAGAATAATGGAGAATCCAGTGATGTTACTGGCACAAACAAAGTTGCAAGCAAAGTTCTGGGAAAAAGCACAATTGAACTTACATTCACCTCAGGGAAAGTTCTTACATTAGTCAATGTATTTTATGTACCCGATATATGTAAGAATTTGGTTTTTGCATACCTTATTAACAAAGGAGAATTCAAGATGGTGTATGAGTCTGATAAGTTAGTGTTGTCCAAGAACAACAAGTTTATTGGACATGGATTTTCTTGTAATAGCATGATTAAGTTGAATCTAGCAAAGAAATCTTCTGCTTATATCATTGATTCCGTTAATTTATAGCATGGTAGATTAGGACATGTTAACTATAAATATCTTAGAAATATGCATAACTTAGGATTAATTTTTTATTGTGATTTTGATTCTATCTCTAAATGTGAAATTTGTGTTCAAGCAAAAATACATTTGAAATCCTTTAAATCTGGTGAAAGGAAAACTGGTTTGCTTGATTTAGTATATAGTGATGTGGGTGACTTAAAAAGTCATATCACCTATGGTGGTAGCCAATTCTATATAACATTTATTGATGATTATACTAGATATGCATATGTATATCTAATGAAATCAAAAGATGAAGCTTTTGATAAAATTCAAAATTTACAAAGCAGAAGTCGAAACACAATTAGGAGTTAAGATTAGAGTGTTACATTCAGATCGTGGGGGTGAATATTTTTCAATTGAATTTACCTTGTTTTGTAAACAAAATGGTATAGTTCACTAGTGTACCGCCCCGTATACACGACAACAAAATGGTGTGGCTGAGAGGATAAATAGAACTTTAGCAGAAATGGTTAATGTCATGCTCATAAGTTCTAATTTACCTTATAACATGTGGGGTGAAGCTATGTTATCTGCATATTACATTTTAAATAAAGTAATAATATTTCCCCTTATGAATTATGGTTTAATAGAAAACCTAACCTCACTAGACTTAAAGTTTGGGGTTGCTTATTATATGTTAAAAAACCTGACCCCAAATGACCAAAGTTAGGTAATAGGGAATTTAAGTGTGTTTCCATAGGATAGTCTCTTAATAGTATAACTTATAGGTTCCTTATTCTTGATACCTTAGAAATTATAGAATCTGTAGATGTAGAAATTTTTGAAAATCAAACTATTTAGAGTCCATTGAGGTCATCTAGTCTGGAACCAACTGAGACTAATGATACCAAGGACGATGAATATGCTCCTGCTCAAAACAGAAAGGAAGTGTCTGTACCAGATAATAGTACTGAAAACAGAAGAAGTAAAAGAGTGAGAATAGAGAAGGACTATGGTAATGACTACATAACATATCTCGTAGAAAGAATTAAGGACGAAGTCCTTAATGTGACAAAATATGTAATGAATGTCGATGATGATCCCAAAACTTATTCTGAGTCTATGATTTCTAGAGATTCTAATTTCTGGAATGAAGCTATCAATGATTAAATGAATTCCATAATGTTAAACCAAACTTGGGTTTTAACTGATTTACCTCCTGGTGATAAACCTATAGGATGTAAATGGATGTTCAAGAAAATGTTGAATACAAATGGATCCATTGATAAGTTTAAAGACAGATTAGTTGCTAAGGGCTATAACAAAGACAAGGAGTAAATTACTTTGATACATATGCTCTGGTTGCTCGAATATCTTCTATACGTTGTTTAATAACACTTGCATATATTCATAATTTGGTCATGCATCAAATGAATGTAAAGGCAGCTTTTCTAAATGGAGATTTAGAAGAAGAGATATATATGGAACTACTTGAAGTTTTCATAACCTTAGGCCGTGAAATCAAAGTTTGTAAATTAGTAAAATCTCTTTATGGACTGAAGTAAGCTCCCATTCAGTGGCATGATAAGTTTGATAAAGTTGCACTATCATTTGGATTCATTGTTCATGATGCTGATAAATGAATTTATAGCAAATCGGATAACAACATTTATGTTATAATATGTTTATACATTGATGACATGCTAATATTTGGTTCCAATATATCATGTGTGTATGAAACTAAGAAGTTTCTATCTTCTAAATTTGATATGAAAGATCTAGGAGAGGCTGAGGTAATTCTAAGAATTAAAATCACTAGGAAAGCAGGGAGTTATTACTAGCCCAATCTCATTACATTGAGAAGTTCCTAAAGAAGTATGGTCATTATAATGACAAACCAACACCAACTCCATTAGATCCAAGCATCAAATTAGAAAAGAACACAGAACGTACCATTTTTCAACTAGAGTATTCTACTATTATTGGGAGTCTTATGTATGCTGTGCATTGCACTAAACCTTACATCGCACATGCTATAAGTGTATTGTGTTGATTTACGTGTAATCCAGGTTTTGAACACTGGAAAGCCATTTCCAGGGTTTTAGCTTATTTGAAAGGAACCATCGACTATGGTTTATCTTATAAAGAATATCCTGGTGTAATAGAAGGATATAGTGATGCAACCTAGAACAATATAGAATCTAAGTCTACGACTTGATGGATATTTACATTAGGAGGCAATGTTGTGTCTTGGGCTTCCAAGAAATATACATGTATATCTTATTCAACTATGTCGGAATTGATTGCATTAGCAGATGCATGTAAGGAAGCTGAATGGCTTAGAAATTTGTTAATGGAAATCCCATAATGGAAAAAGCCATCTCCAGCAGTCTTGATTAACTGTGATAATCAAGCAACGATGTATAATGTCTTTAATAAGATATATAATGGGAAGTCTATACATCTGAGTCTAAGACATCAGATGGTAATACATTTACTCAAAAGTGGAGTTATAACCGTTGACTACGTAGAAACGAAGAAAAACTTGGTTGACCCACTTACAAAAGGTCTTCCAAAGGCTATGGTTTCTATAAAGTCAAAAGAAATGGGACTAAGGTTTATGAATGAAGATTGATCATCCTTAACTGTAAACCAACTTGTGTCTTGAAATGGATAGACAAAGGTCAATGGATACCAACAAGTTAAGAGAATGATTATTGAACACTAAATCATTAATCCCATAATATTTAATGTTGGATTCTGCAAGAACAAAGGATGGATAAATGTCCTTAATAAGTCTAGAAACCTTAAAAGGTGCATCGCAGAAACACCTTAAGAGACTTACCTATATGAGTATGGAAATCAGGTCATTTCCTAGGAAAGTAAGACCTCTTTCTAAAAGTTCACTCATGAACCAGGATTAAAACACATGGCCATTAACGTGTTGAGCAATACAGAACAGTCTAACTAAGGAATTCAACATGTGTGATTGTTCCGATTTTATCATTAAGGGATACTTAAGTCAAGATTCGTTCACCATAGAATCTCGATAGAACTTTGAATGGCTTACACTAAGTAAAGATTCAAATCCAAAAGATACCTTTTATTTATGTGTCGTTTCCACGATGATGCAAAACTTGATCTTAGAACTACATAGGCTTGATCCCACTTTGGTATGCAGGAAGTCACACTAGTGATTCAGCCGTCCACTTTATTTATTTTTCTTATTTTGAAAATTGGGGGATATTGTTGTAAATTTTCAAATAGTTTTGGGTTTTGGGATTTGTTTTTGAAGAGGGTAGAAAGAAAAGAAGGAAGGTATGAGGATTTGTCCCACATTGTAGAAGATTGAAAGGAATGCTAGTATATCAATGGCTTCTTTAAGAGGATGTTGGGGCCTTGGGGCACCCAAATGTTTACTTTGTCGTGAGGAGGGAGACCATGCATAACTATACCACACACGCGCGCCTCGCCACCCTCGTCCGACCGAACCGGGCTTGGTACGGGTATCGGGTTCGAGTCTTGATCCAATAAATATATTTTTGGACAGAATTTACAAGCGGTTACAGACTGAATTTAGGATATTACGGATCCGAATTCATATTCAAACAGGGGCGGGCTCTAAAATGCTTTCTGAACATTAGAAAAAGGGGCGCAGTGCTTTGTGACCGTTACAAATGAAGAGGTGCTTCATTTCGAATTTGAAACATTGTAAAACTGTTGAAAACAGACAGATGCGACGTTTGGATGAATGGACGTATCCTTCCGCTGGCTATAAATACCCACACCAGAAAACTACTGAAAACTACTTTTAAAATTCCTTTTCTTCTTCTCAAAACGATTATGTGATGCCATTAAACCGTTTCTAAACAGTTCCGTTTGAAACACTGCAGAAGTGTTTCAATTCTGAAAGTGTTGCAGAATTGTTATCATCTTCTTCCTCTTCATTCTGTTCATTAGTTGCATCATTAGTAATTAATTTCTAGAGTGTTCTTGATTGGATCAAAGTCGTACAAACTTTGAATTCAATTTCGTTGTTCCAAGGCGTTATTGTATCTTGAAAGTCGATTGTTCGACAACCCGTTTGTACCTGGTGGGTTGAACTATTGTTTGAAAGAATCTATCAAATAGATCCTTAAAGTCTGAAGTACGACATTCATCGTCATCCAATAGTCTTAAACCACAAAATCCCTAACAGAAGTTTCTGATTTTAATTTGAGCAGATTTTTATTAAATGGTTTGAAATCATTTAAAGATAAATTTAATGAGATGTATTTCTTACTAATCAATTTTGATTGTATCATTTTTTTTCTTTTATTTGTGATTATAACTGAAATAAATTTATACTTGCCTTAATTTTGTTGTTTAATTTTGCCTTAAACATGGAAGGGTTCTGGTCAGTGTGTTCTAATGTGCAGACGTAAGATACAATAATGAAATTTGTTACAAAGAATGAATCCAACAAAATAGGATTGTGGAGATTCTAGATCGTAAAGTTCAATAGTTTGTTCACCTATTCTTGATAAAAATGCTAGTAAATCCACAATCAAAAGTAAAAAAATATTCATAAATTACAGTCTAAGTTTTCTATCCACAAATGATTACACAAAATTGTATTTAATTAGTCCTAGGCGGCAGCAGGAGCTGTAGCAATTACAGTTGCCCAAAAAAACATTGTGATTGGATTTTTTACAGTTAAAACTATAAAAAAAATAGTAAATAATATGGTTACCCATTTCTCTATATCATATTTATTTCATTCTACCATAGAACCACATCAAGGTAAAGTATGGTATATTGTTGAATCCATGGCCATGCTTTTTTATTGCGGCTTTTTTCCTAACAAATTCTGTAAGTTCTTATGCTTCTTGCTAGTTGCAATGTTAAATATTTGTATAAAGCATGTGTTCTCTATATTGGTTGTTGCATGTGCCTTGATTTTTTAATATGTTTTTTCATCACTAAATAGAACACATATTACTTTATGTCAAATTAACTGTGTAGAACTCACTGCGTCTGGAAATTTTATGTCACCTATTGTGATGGAAGTATCTGGGTCATGTTTCACAAAGTGGAGAGTTAATGTTTAGCCATTATCCGGTTCTCCTGCTAATTTGAGGTTTACGTACACCGCTCTTCTCAATCCTTATGACAAAATAATGGTATGATCTCAATCTCAACAATCATTTGTCTTTCATTTTGTTGTAGAGTTAATCATGCTTCTTATTGGTGTAAGGTCTTGATCTTCCTCACCGAGGTTGTTTGTCCCATGGATCTATGACACCGGAAAGACGAGTTTCAAGAACATCAATCTATTTCGAGTCTATGCTATATAGTCAATAGGTTATCTACTCATATATTCTATTTTGCTGAGAATTTGAATCAGCTACTGACTAAAATTAAAGAGGTGAAATATTAAATGATTTGATTGACTCAAAATCGTTTATATTTCTTCTAAGGGAATGTTTTTTCAAAACTGAATTATGAATTTCATATTGTGGGAAGATAATATCAGCTCTTAAGCAATATTAAACTAGTTGAGTAATAAAATGCATGACATGTATATTTAATTTGATGAGCGACATTTCATTTTGGACAGTTACAATATTTAGAAAAAATGGGG
This sequence comes from Allium sativum, assembly GCA_030737875.1. NCBI lineage: Eukaryota > Viridiplantae > Streptophyta > Magnoliopsida > Asparagales > Amaryllidaceae > Allium > Allium sativum. The sequence goes on from CM060919.1 coordinate 309,412,334, forward strand.
ATTTTACTATAAGGGCTTACTTAGCTTATACAATTAATTTCTAGGACATGGGTTGCAAATAATTACTTTCCATGACATTTTTCATTTGTCGCTTCTATTTAACTTAATAAAACCTAATTACTAAATCGGTCGAATCAGTACTTTCAACCTTTACCAAAACAACATTTCGACGAAATCGATCTTCGCCATATTCCTAAATCAAGCATCTACTAAAAAAGTAAGTTTTTTTAACAATGATTGAATAGTAAGTATAATTTTTCTCTAAATGTTGTTTTTTATGGGCATTGTTATCGATACTCCAAATATTGTTAAGGAGAGGTCAAATTTTAAAAACACTCCAATCATAAAAAGAATGTTAGGGGGAGTCACATACTTAATTTTTTACGTTCCCTTTTTACCCTGCTAATAACATCAGTTGCTATCCCAAATCCCAATCAATTTTAAATGAAAAAAAAAACAAATCTCTAAATTATTTGCAAACAAAAAAAAGTGACCGTTTGAGGAGAAATAATGGTGCAAACAAAGAACGTGAAATAAATGAGATTATTGATAACTTAACGTATGAGAAATGAAATTATTTTAAAAAAAGAGACCGACAAATGAGAAATTAAATTATTTAAAAAAAAGCGATCGACAAATGAAATTTTTGATAATTTGATATAAAAATCTAATGCAGTTCGACTAATATACTGCATAATTTTTTTTATTAACAACTAAAAAAAGAATTATTGTAAAGAAGGATAATTTGGTAAAATAAACTTTATTTGTTAAGGGGGTGCTCTCTTCATTGATACTCCCCTTAACAAATTCTTTTTTCTTTTTAAATTGACCCCCCCATAACAATATTTGGAGTGTCAATAACAACCCCCTTTTTTATTACTTAGTTGTTTGCCTTTTTTTTATTATATTGCTTTAATCGATCAATTTTAATTGATAATCAGTGTTTACTCATGCAAACTCTTTTATAATGAATCAATCAACGATAATTACTAGTTAGTGTTTACAAATACAGCCATGCAAACTCTTTTTTTTTAAATAATACTCATATATTACAAGTTACTAATAATTTTCTTTTTTGGAAAAGATAAACGGTTTGGTCTTTCCCTGAAAAGTGGCTATAAAATTGGTCTGTCATTAATTATGTAATGTGATTTGTTTGATTGATTGCTCCTTCGAATATTTTGAACTGAACTAATTGGACACTAAAAGTTGTTAGTTTTCAGAAAAATATCATATATCTTTTTTACTGCTTTGTGTTTTGGTTTACTTCATAAATTGAATAATTGGGTACATTCATCCAGGATAAAAATGGGGACAAGGTCAAAAAGAAAACAAGTTGTCTTTAAAGATGCTACATGCATCTTCATGGACAAAGGGATTCAATGCATAAACAGTAGACCACTTTCTTCTCTGTACTGTGAAGAACACAGTCAAAGAAAATCATTGTCAATAACACCACTGGTAACCTTTTTAACTTAAATTATGTGTACAATAATTATCTATTTTGATTTTTATGCACAGCAATATGAAATTTATACAACATACTGTCAATAAAAGAAATTGATACAATATAATGTCAGTAAAAGAATGCATTTATATTTTTAAAAAAGAATTATAAACAATAGCCATTACAAATTCATAATAAATTATGTGAATTTCATAATCAAATATAACATCAGTTCTATCAGTAACTATTAGCTTTTTCCAGATTTGGACTATGTTACTTTAATTTTTAATATTTGATACCAAATTTATTTTGTTTGTAATGACTAAAGACACACTGAATTGGATAAATAGAAAACACTATATCTTAATAACAAACAGTACAAACAACAATACATTTAAACAAATTTTCTGTTTATATTTATTATTTAAAATTATTACATACCATATAAAATAGATTTAAAGCTTAGATAAAAATGATATAATCATTTCAATATTTAACTGCTAAAAAAGGTAAATATGTTTAGCTTTATCATTATTGGATATAATTAGATGTTTATATATAATAATTTTTGAAAATAAGTGATATATGTTACACAAGTTTATTGTTTTAATAATTATTTCAAATTATTACACTCCTTATACACCTGATTTCCAAACTATGTCAAAAAGATATATCATATTATCTTTTTCTACACATTATTGTGCATGCATGGTATTTTTTGGATGATATAGCATTTAATTTCTATTCAGTATTGTTTTCATGCACTATAATAATATCTTAAACATCCTAAACTAATAATAAGATTTTTGTTAATGCAGGAACAATTTTAACATGAACAGTATGAACCAAGTAATACAGAAATACAAAGAGAGTTTGATGAAGAAAATACAATTTCAGATAACCAAACTGAGGAAACAAATACTAATTGGATGATGCAGATAACCAAAGTGAGGAAACAAGTACTGACCTAGACGATGCATATAAGTATGAAATCATGGAAACAGGGAGAAAAAGAAAAAAGCAATAGTACACTGGAACATATAGATGTAATTTAGATGCAATCTATAAAGTGATGTTAGTTATTAAAAAGGAAAATATTCTTTCTCAGGAAACAAAAGATTTCATAGAGAAAACACCTTTTAAAAATATTTTAATTTTTTTTCTCAAAGATTCAATATCAAGACAAGATATGAGAATATGTGCTTCAAATCTTGATGATATAATTACTTCTTTCTATGTTACTGAAAATGCTTTTAAAGTAGGAGACAAAATTTTGAAAATAACTCCCAAAGAAGTGGGTCTTATATTTGGAATGCCACTAGCTGGGGAGGATTTATTTCCTATTCCGGCTTCAAGCAAGGCTTCTGCCATGGAAAGTTTTTCTGACTTTTTAAGTTCCAATTTCAATGAAGAAAATGTAATAAGTAGTAAAACAGTGACAAGTAGGTTGAATTCAATGATTAAACAGGAAAAAGGAGAGAAAAATCTAGTAAAGTTATTGTTATTACTACTTATCATAACATTCTTTTTCCCCAACAATCAAAGCTATATGCCATGGGTTTTTTTGTGTAAATTGTTAAGTCTAAAAAAAATGATCTCAATCTCTTGGCCGTGAGTAATTTGTCAAAATGTTTTAAAAAATGTTAACAAATATTATGCTGATCCAAGGAATACACCGGGTTGCTCTATGGTTTTGTTGGTATGTTTTTATAATAATCGCTTAATACATATACACTGAATATTGTCTTTATTATAAAAATATAAAACCATTTATCTTTTTCTTGCAGTACTGGTTCTGTAAGAGAACCCAAATCATTGATAAAAAAGAAGGCGTTGAAGACAAAATCCCAAGAATGAGGAAATGAGATTTATCAAAACTAAAGGACATCGATTTAACCGAAGTTGATGATAACAAGGTATCATGTTTATAAATATTTAGTTTTGTTTTTAGTGCATTTATATTTTTGCAAAATATGCTGGCCTAATTCCATTTATGCGGTTAAGGTCCTGTTTATAAATATTTAGAAAACATAAATGCATTTAACATTTCAGATTAATAAATAAATAACATATTATATTGTAATTATATATCCTACTTCCGAATACATATTAAACATATTTTTTAGTTTTGTCATGATATGAAGTTCTTACATAAGGTGTACAAATGATATAAACAGAATATAGAAAGGATAAATGCATTTATCTTTTACAAGTTCTAATATAAGTCTTGGAATTGTATGCATGAATTGTGTGACATATTTTTGCAATTTGTACCTTTCCCGCATACACTACACTTTCAAGTAAGAAAAAAATAATATGAATTGCCTCTTAGAATATAGATTCAAGCTAAGAAGAATTACGTATATAGTAATGATTGTCTTGCCCAATACAGCTTTTGTGTAATAGTGATGAATAGTTGATCTGACTATTTTTTTAAATATTTTCCATGTAGATTTTAAATTTCTTTTTAGATGTTACAAAAGAGGAGAAGGATCTTTTGTCAAAATAAATTAAACCAGTTGAAGGTGATGATAAGAAGTCTAAAAAAAGGAAATTAGATGAAAATATGGAAGTTAAAAGTTTGAAAAAAAGTTTGAAGGAGCTGGAAACAAAAATCAACTTTTTGACAAATGAGTTGAAAAGTTTTGGGGAGCAATTAAACGATGAAATAGTTTTACGTGCAGCAGCTGAAAGAAGAATCCAAATTCTAGAAATGAAGATTCAAAAGTGTGAAGGTCAAGAGGTCACGGAAAAACAAGATTTGAAAGAAAAGAATGATGATACTAACGGTAAGACAAAAAAACCAATTGGTATGACAAACATAAATAGATGTACTAACTTTATATGTTTTAATTTGATAAATACTGAAGATTTCATTTTAGAAACCGAAGAAGGTTTAACATATGAAAAAAAACAAACAAGCTACCGAGAAATTTCCTGGTGAAAAAGCAATTAACGTTGAAGATGAAAGTAGTCCTAAAGAAGAAAAGAAGAAGATGAAACCAAAAAATGTTGAAAAATGTCCACTACTACAACATCTTAGTGAAGAACAGCAAGAAGTTGTAAAAACTTTTTTTTAAGTTTCTGGGGGATACAAGTAAGTAATTAACCTACTTTATACTCACACAAACTAATTTTATTTTATCAACAATCGTTTAATTTTACAGCAATGAAGCATTCACTTGTGATGATGAAAATTTCATCACCATAACAAAATGCATGATAGAAGAACTCCTATATCAACATAGTATTTGTGGTCAAGTACAACAAAATATACTTTCCATGAATATAAGTTTTCTCATTTTATTAATGTTATTTTCAAATGTAGGTCATCGATTGGTTCCGGTTCCGGAAAACAAAGCTACAAGAAGAAAGCAACAACATTGTTTATATAAACATAACAATGACAGTAAGTGGAGCATATTATCAAATTAACATTTTTTAAACAAAAAAAAAATCTAAAACATAATATTAACAGAAAAGTGCAACTGGTGGAAACTTGGAAAAAATCAAGAAATAAATGATTATTCCATTCATGAAAAAGTCACTTTTAAATCCATTATGTTCCAACATACTGTTCCCCATACATGGAAATGAACATTGGACCTTGCTAGAACTAGTTGTTGGAGATTGCACCTGGAATCACTATGACTCTCTACGCTTAACCACGAGATCAAAAGCTAGGAGAAGCAGTCATGCACAAATTGCAAACAACGTGGTAAGTGCAAATTAAAAAAAGTAAAAAGATAAATGTGTTTATATTTATTATAAATTTCTTTCAATTAATGCAGAAAGCAGCAGTCAACACAATAAATAGAGAGTTACAAGATGAAGGACATAAAACCATTCTCAAAACAAAAAAATCAGTGATAAATAATGTTAACTGTGCTCAACAAAATACTGGGTAATTTTTAGCAATTCAATTTTACAATTAAAATTTCCTAATAATCATATATGTAATATGTTATATAAATTTAACAAATTTGACTATGGCTAATTCGTAGTAATCATATACGTAGTATGTTATATAATTTGGAAGGAATTTAACCACTATGAGTAAATAATAGCATTGAGTTCTAGAAGATATAAATGGTTTTATCTTTTTGACAAAAGTGAGCTAAAAAAATAGTCTGAAATGTACGAAGGTTATGTTTACAGTTGTTATTTAAGATAAGATATTTTCAAACAATACACAAATGATCCAAAACTTTATGTAATGATTAAATGTTACTACTAACTTGATTTTCTCAAAACGATAAATGTTTTTATCATTTCCTTATAGTAAGCTACAAATTGATTTTTGTATAAAGTACTGCTTGTTTGCATTATCCTAGTAATAATTACAAGGAATGCAGGCACGATTGTGGAATACTTATAATGATGTTCATGCAAAAAATAACTCAAGGAATGGAAACTTCAATAAAAATCAGTACTGAACAACTAGATGCATTCCGAGCAACTATAGCGGCCCAAATACTTACTGACGAACCATACTATTAAAAGCTTGAGAAATATTGCAGCTCTGGTGAAACCTTTAAAACGCTATTGATCATGAATGATGTTCCTAAATTGTAAATGTTGATGTTAACAATTAGATATGAATTTGTTGTTTAATTTGTAATAGCTGATACTGATTTGATTGTAGTTGTTAGAGATTATATTTGAGTTTGGAGATTAATTACAAACTTCTGATTTACTGTTCTGTCTACAATGTTATCAATCAAAAGCTAAATGTTGTTATCTTTTGTTTGAAAAGTCAATTGCTTTTATTTGCTGGTCAAAGAACCAAAACAGTAATAATTTATGTATGTATTTAGATTTATCTTTGTTATTACATTTAATGCTAATACACGATCTTTATACAATTTAAAAAAAAATACTGACATAACAAGAGTCTTTTAACAAAAACATAAATACGTTTATATTTTCATTAATGTCCAGCTTTTTGTTAGTGTGTATGATTAATTGCTGATTTTCGTTAATGTGAATGATTAATTGGTTGATATTGTTACTGTGTATTATTAATTGATATCAGAATTGTAATCATCTCAATTATTAATTCATTGCCGTTAATAGAAATATATAAAATAAAAGGATAAAAATATTTATCTTTCTCATCCTGTAACCGACATAAGATAATAATTTAACAGTGAAATCATTGTGCAATTATTTACTAATGTATTGAAACAAAAATACCTCATAGGACACAGATACACAGACAACATGAACTTGTTAAATTTAGTGCATACAACAAACTTAAATTATTGCCTTTTCATCAAAATACAAATGTAGTTATCTGTTCAAACCATTACTGTCGAAAAAACGAAAAAAATCAAATAATCATTCAACATAACACTTCATAAACTTAAGATAGCCAAATAAGCAAATAATCGTTCAACAAAAGAACAAGTTGCATAATATAAAATAAAAAGATAAAATTGAATATCTTTTTAATAACCTAAACCACATCATATAACAAAACGTAAACGAAAACTTACAAAATTTCAATCAGTTCTTAACATTAATCACTCATAAAAATCAACCTTCATCTCATGCATACAACCAAAATTTCATTTTACCATATTATTCAACTGTAACACTAAATTTAAAATAATCATTCAAATACAATGAATTTTAAACAACAATTCAATCATTCAAAGAACAACTTCTTCTATTATGCCCTAATTTTTTACACTTTCCAGATTTGTTTTGTTTAGCACGAAAATCAACACCTTCAATTCTATTCACTCTAGGCCTACCAGCTCAACGAACAGCTTTAGGAGGAAGAACAGTATATGATTCTTTAGGCTCAATTGCTTCTTTATCAAAAGTTGGAATTGTATTTATTGCATGTGAATAAGCAGCTCGATAACACTCAACGGTGAAGTACGGCTCAATGTAATCATAAACAGAATTTTTAGACAAATATATGCACTTCAAAGCATAGGCACAAGGAAAAACCTTCACTTTCCATTGATTAAAACTGCAAATGTGATTTTTAAGATCCACTTTTTGCGATATTGGAGAATGAACTTAATAAATAAATTTGCAAAACTCAAAATAAAGCGTATTTAAATAAATAACATTATTACATTAACACAAAAAAAACTTCACATTACCATCTTATCCTATATAATGTGTCTAATATCATGATATCTCTATAATAAGCATTTCTTTCATGCATTACATAATATCACACTAAAAATACATAAATCGTTAAATTTATAGTATAAAATTAAATTACACTAAAATTATCCTATTGTCACATATTTCTCATTCAACTTTTTCATTAGCTTAATGAGCAAAATATTAAAAATATAAATGCACATATCTTTTTCAGAAACAATTTGCACTAAAAAAAATGTTAACTGTTTACATCATAATCCCAAAAAAACACATACCTAGATGATTTAGTAACACTCCACCCAAACCCTTCATCCTTCAATTTCAACAAACAAGCATCCATTTTTGGACAAAGACTAGTATTCTAGTTAGCTGCTTCTTCTCTTCGATTGGACATTTGCAACATAAGCTTAATTCGAATACCATCAAGACATGTAGTTACAGGCAGACTTCTTTCATCCAAGATCCATGAACTGAAACTCTTCGCTACATTAGATTTATTTTCACCATATCTGTAACAACCCGGAAAATCAGAACCAATTTAAAATTTTTATTCTGGCAATTTTAATGAATATTGAATATTTAAAATGATTTATTTTAAATAATAACGACTAGAAATTTATTTTGAGTAGAATTAGAATGTATAAATTTATTTAAATCGAAGTTAGAATATAAATATTTATTTTTAATTATAAAAGGAATTAAAAAGGGCGCGATAGTTTGAAATTTCGATTTCAAATTTCAAATGAATATACAGGATTCAAAATAAACCGGATTTTAGTGAAAGTAGAAATATTTGAATCTGTTTGAAAATATCTTTCCAACGAATCTGAAAAATCCAAATTTCATAGCGGGAGTAAAAAGTTATGTCCAGTTGAAAATTTAGAATAGTCGCTATGGAAACATAGCCCTTAAAAATAGCGATTTTGCAAATGACCTCCGTTTCGACGAGACCACTTTTGTTGGATCTGGAATGTCAAATTATTGCTTGATTCCAATTTTCATAATTTTTGGAATCAGTATGTGAGTGTGGAAAAAGAAAACGTGTTTGGTCAACTCAGTTTGAATTTAATCGACTGGAAAATGACCGTTTTTCAAATGGTCTCCTAATTTGACGAAACTAGTTTTATTAGGACCGTATCGTCAAAACATAGCCAGATTTATTTTTCTGGAATTTTTGGAGTCAGGATGTGGCCCTAGTAAATTGAAATGTACGTTTAAATTAAATATATATTGATTTGTAATTTAGTTTTAACGAAAACTGATCATAACGGTCGAATTGGCTTATGAAACATATCCCATTTCATTCGGAATGGGGGTAATTAGCTAGGGGCAACGGTCGTTGGGTTTAAATTGGAGTTCGAATAGAAAGATGACTTTTTGGAGAGTAAATTAATTAAATATATAATTAAAAATAAAAAAGTCAAACCCTCTTTCTCCTTACACCCCCCTCTTCGTTAATAACTGAAGTAAAATAAAAGGAAAAAAAAACAACAAAATCGCGATTTCCAGCCACCGCCGCCTCATTGCACCGCCTCCCCACGCCCTTCGTCGTCGCCGCCGGGGCCCCACCACTGCAGCGCCTCCCCATCGTCTTCCGCCCTCCCCATTCGAAGCTCCAAACACCCAAACCAAAGAAGACCGGCCGCCGTGGACACCCTATCCCCCCGCCGGCCAGAGCAGCACCCCCTCCGCCTCAAATCCGCCTGCACCACCTCCTCCAGCCACCTGCGTCATCCCTCATCCTCCAAAATCCAGTTGTAAGGGTTTTTCTTTGTTTATTTATTTTTATTTCTTTAGGGTAATTAATTTTAACAGATAAAAATCGGTTCTTCTTAAATAGCATTGCTGAAAATAAATTTGATTTTTATATATAAAGTTTTGGAATAAAAATAGGATTTTTATATAGGTATGTTAATAAAAATATGATTTTTATGCATGTACGTTAATAAAAATGCGATTTTCATTATTTGAGTAGCGTTATAAAAATACGATTTTATTATATAAATGACAATATAAAAATGTGATCTTTTATATGTACATAATAATATAAAGATTCGATTTTTATTTATGTAAAGTGATGATTTTTAAATATATAGATGCAAAATAAAATTATGATTTTTATATACTTAGCATAATAAAAGTATTATTTTTATTATATGTAACGATATAAAATATAATTTTTAATGATGTAAAAATATGATTTTTATCCGTGTAGCGTTGTCATAAAAATTGGATTTTTATATATGAAGTAGCGATAAAAATTCGATTTATATACATATGAAGTGGAAATTAAAAATATGATTTTTATATATATAATAGTGATATGAAAATGTGATTTTTATAATATAAACATCATATTAAAAATGTGATTTTTACTATGAACAGCATGAAAAAAGGACTGCGTTGGAATTTCGGGCAAATCCGGACTGTTCTGAAATTCACAAATAAAACGGCGGAGGAGAAACCCAAGGTGAGAATTCCTCATTAAAATTTCATGTATAGTTGTTTATTTCATGAAACACCCCACCTCCGTTAAGGTCACTCACAAAGGGAATGCCTTAACTTTGGTGGAGAATTATAGGTAAAAGACACAGATAATTTACAAGACATACATATATAAGCAGCGGAAAAACTAAATTTATTTCATACGTGGTTCATAACAAAAACATTACAGCAAATTATCTCAAAACAACTTCCAAATCATTACATCAAAATCTTTGTCTTGATTATAACATAAAGAAGCATAAAACACAAATAAAACTGCATAAATCCCTAAGTGGTAGTGCGTCCAAAGCCATAGCCAAAGATAAGAGGTTCCAAGCCATACATCACAGAGTCTTCAAGCTTGGAAAGATGAACGGTCCGAATTAAGCTGAGCTATTCCCTCCCTGGCTACCTGAGGGGGGAGCGGAAGAAAAGAGAGCGAAAGAAAATGGGTCAGACATGAGTCTGGTAAGTCCAGTGATTATTCAGCATGTAAACTGGTAAGAGAACCATAACATGAATAAACTGGATGCAGGACAATAACAAAGAAATAAGGTAACATAGGATAAGGCAAGATAAACTAATCATACTATCGCACTCATATCCATATTCTCTGCACCTACTAGATATTTCAACCATCATCATGAGTTCAAACCCAGTGATCCCTTTTTATCGATCAGCTTCTACTCGCACGCATTTACTACTTGTGTCATACGGCCCTGCTCGATTGTAGATACCTGTGCTGGTCCCACCATGGGGTGTATCCAATCCCGTTATGGCAACCCGACACGATTCAAGATGCATAGTGTATAACTACTGATACCCAGTGCCTGCTTTTTCCACTCCGGAGTACGTGAACGCCCGTACTCCGTCGGAACCTACACTGACACACCAACCGCCGTTGTTTTGACCACTTATAATCAGCCCAGTAATCGTGCCCCACCCTGCTTAGTTCAGGGTACCATGATACATCTATGTGGGTTACTGCTGAAATGGGTCCCCGTTACTAGGGTTTCCTAATCAACATGTTAAATTGGTTAAGTGTCCAGGTTAACCTAACCCCACCCATCAGTTTAGTTAACATGTTTTATTGGTTAAGTGTTGCCTTAATTAACTTAACCCTACCATTCCTAGCTTAGTTTTAATTCATTCATTAAAGCACCAACCACTCACATTAGACAGGTATTGTTGCGGTCACTGGATGTGCCGATCGGGTCCGGGCAGTTTTATACCGCAACTCAGTCTAACCTCGGGTTCTTTTGGGCTCAATGCACTAACCTCTCACATTAGATATATATATTGTTACGGTTGCTAGATGTGCCGGGCGGTTCCGGGAAGTCTTACACCGTAACTCAATCTAACATCGGGTTAGGCATATTCGTCTTTTCTAAATTTACATATTTACCTCTTTATGTTTATATGTAAATTATTGTCATTCAGGTCAAGCCTCACTTTCCCTTTAAATCAAGTTCATAATTTTTGGTATAAAAATTATACCACTTTATGCCATAAACCATTTACATGATTATGAGTCAAATATGCCAATTACATGTAATTTCATGTTTTTCCCCAACGTTACCCCTGTTAAACGTTCGCATAAATCACATAAAATGTTAGGCTCGCTACATAGCCTAACTCATGCACAAAAGGGGAAAAAGAGGAACATGTAATATTTCAACATCATAAAAATATGGATCTAACAACACATGTGTCATATGAATTCGGCATAGGACAATATACATTTAATTATGAACTTGCAAATTTAGATCTACTAAATATGAATCGTAAAATAGGGGTTTTACATAGAACTACATAAACTTAATTTAGGCATGTAGTTGTGAACTTGCAAATTAGCATATAGTTCTAGTCATATATGTGAACATGGTTAAACTTGCATAAACATAGAAAAATTCCCAAATTGACATACAACATATAGGTGTCATCACCAAATTATACAACAAGATATGTCATCGCCAAATTATACAACATGATATGTCATCGCCAAATTATACAACGTGATATGCCATCGCCAAATTATACAACATGATATGCCATCGCCAAATTATACAGCATGATATGTCATCGCCAAATTATACAACATATAGATTCATTGCCAAGCATTTAACATTTATCATCAAATTACATACAACATGATCACAAACTTAACATGATAAGAGTCATAGTCTTAATCAATTCAGTTTTAGCAAAAAGGATAGGCGTAAATTTACATTAGGCATTGTTCTACATCCAGTTATTTTAGTCATGATTATAATATCATTTAGGTCTAAATGATAATTGGACTTACAAAAAGGAGACTAGTCTTGTGTTCTGGTATCTGTATTCTGAAACTGAATAGCTCTCCTTTGTTGTATACGTTGAATTCTCTTAGTTGAATTTGATTTGATTCGTAGTTTCTAACTTGCTTTCTAGTTGAAGGAGAATGGCGGCTACTCTAGGTTGAGTATTGACAGCATGATGGTTCTAGGAATATATTTGTGTGGCTTAGGGTTTAGATTTAGGTTGCTTATATAGAATTTTGATTTAGTAGGAGCCGTTAGATCAACCTAGGGCCAATCAAAGACATTCAAACCTAAGAGAACCAACCAGAACTTGCCACACAAGCCCTAATGACACAGCAAATCGTCACTCAAAGGAATACGTCATGTTTCAGATCTGGCCCGAGGGGGAGATCGACCACCAGGTCGACCCCTAGGTCGACCCCAAGGTCGACCTATGTGACCCAGGTCGACCTGATTTCTGGGCGGGAAATTTCCCACGCAGCCTGCTTCGGGGTTTTTGAATTTCAAAACTTGAATTTGGATTTCGGGCTGGTTTTATTATTTAAATTCTTGAATCTTCTGAAGGTCATAACTCCTTCATACGGAGTTCGATTTAGGCAAACTCAGACTCTGTCTCAAGCATAATTATGATACGAACGCAATGGCGTAACCTATTTCCCTTAATTCTCACATTTGTAAATAATTATTCTTTAATTCGTTACTTTAATGTTTACAAAAAATACGGGGTGTTACATTTCATAACTGCATATATTAACTGTTCCCCCTCATCCACAGACCATGGATGTTCGCTCGATCCGAATCAGTCGCTAAACCGATCAAGACCGTTCGAAACGCCTGATTGTTTTGAGAACACGACAAATTAGAACGCAGACGGAAGAACATTTCATTGTATATTACAACAATTCCATCAGAATACAAGAATATACAGAGTATAAATAAATATTACACAGAAAATATCAGAGATTTAAATTACATTTAAATACATCGCAGCGGAAAAATAATACAATACACAACTGAAAGGAATGCACAGATACAGAGCTTTCCGAGTATCGTTCCAGCTGTAAATCAGGATCCTGTGAATATAAATCTGCAAAAAAAAACTACTAGCTGCTCTTGTCGAAAATAAGGGCACCCAGAGGTTAGGTTAAAACAATAAACTCCAGGTCAGTCATGGGACTGGTGTGAGAACTAAAACAGTTATTAATCTTTATTTTAAAGTTAGGTAAATCAAGGGACCACGCCGTATAACACGGAATGGGGTTCCACCCAAGAATACCAGTGCATAAAACAACAACGTATTGCTAAATAAAGAACAATGAAGCTATTATAAGACCCAGGTCCCATCACACAATGCAACGCAAGCCGGAGGATAGGGTTTTTACCTTATAATAGCCAAGAATGCTTGATACGTTTAAAACAAATCATTTATAATTACTATAAGTGTATAGTGTATAAGACAACTTCAAATCATAAGTATCAATCATAGACGGCATAAGCGACCCATCCCACTATGTCGCCATACTAGGCTCTACAAATAAAACCGCAAAGTCGCGTATTGGAAGTTGGATTTCCATCTGTGAACCGAGGCAAAAGATAGTCCTCTACCGATTCGAGACTCTCTAGCCCGAGCCTCAGGACCCAGACACAGGTGAGCCCTTGGATCCTCAGGTCCAGTCCACCGATGTGGATTAAACTTAAACCCTGAACATGCGTTTCCCCGCCCTATGGGGCGTAAATGAGCCAACGAATGACTCCAACGGACCCGGATCGTCTGATCAAACCGAGGCGCCTCGCAACTGCAACAACCACATAAGTCAAACTCGTCAGGGCGTGTAAAACCACTGACGCCACTTCTAGCTAGAAAGAAACGCATGCCCTCCTTGACGTCCTCTCCCGTTTTGGTTCACACCGGGGTGTGAGGCTCGCGAATCAACGCTACACAAAGTTATGCCACACAGGCCGTTCTTTGATCATCAATCACAAGACTTTGCTTTTCAACAGAAGCCTTGATCATTTGTCACTTAGGCATGCCACACAGGTAATTCACTCCATGGGTTTGATATCCATCAATATATAACCCCTGAGCTCGTACGTTTCAGAGAAGGGCGTTAAGCAAGAGAATAAATTCTCCGCCGCCAAACAGATATATATTTAATAGAAATCAATCACACAGACTAAAATCCAATGTCAGACACACAGTCCATTTACAAGTTCGTTCTGGGTCTGAATGAAACCAGAGGCACCTAGTACCCCGCATATCCATCGATCTCCAAGTACGTCTGGACGACCACAAACTGATTCCCTCCTCTTGGGTGTACGGCCCAATCAAGATCATCAGTAATTATCCAAACGACGTGAAGACCTCCGGTCTTCAACCACCGTCTTCATCTTCGACATCAAGTCGAATCAGTTATTCAGAATGGGATAAACCCGGTCTTTCCGAATAACTCGCGTATAAAATAAAAAAGTATTACACAAGCACAATATACGCCTCATTCCAATTCATCAGTCGCTAACTGTAAATTAGTAAGAGAACAATTCCCCAAATATTAACCCCGAAGGCCGAAACCAACATCAAATCAATACCCCAGAAATCATTCAACTTAACTAATCTCCAGTTAGTTTCTGATTTTCTTAACTCTTTTGGGTCTAAGAACAGTATTATTGAAGATGCCGTTCACGACAACCCAAAATCACATTCCATTAATTATCGGGTTAAAGAATAAGTGTTATTTAAAACACTATTCACGATAAACCCAAAAATCAATACCAATTCAATTCCAATTAAATATTATTTAATTGGTACACTTCATTAATTCTAAATAAAAAGATTTAATCTTTTTCGCAACTGGCTTAAGAACAGTGTTAATGAAGACACCATTCACGACAAACCCAAATCCCATTTGATATTAAATACAAGGCTTTGAATAGAAAATATATCGGCTTATATTCAATATCAAATTCTACGACCCACAAATATCGTATTGGAAATAACGATATAGATATATATATCTTTCAAATTTCCATAACAACATCTGTATAATCACGAAATCCAAGATCGAACTATTCCAAAGATGATTTCGATTCAAATCCATTCCAATTCAATTATTGGAAATTCTGGTTATTTTCAAAACCATTTCAAATCCAATTTATTTATTTTAAAAATAAATAAATTATTATTCTAGTTCAAAACTAGTTCATTTCGATAAAAATCTATTTTTATCTTTTCAAATATGGAGTTTTTCATCTCAATTCTTCCCAAATCATTTCTTATGATTTTACACAAATTATGGCTATTTTTAATAATTTTGTCAAGGCCCGTACAGTCGATTTCCATCAACGGCCATCGAGCTGCACTTACAGCGACCTTTTCCAAATTTGATTTGGACATAATTCCAAATCCAACCGTTAGATTTCTAATTTCTAATATTCTTTAGAAAGCTCTTTTCGATACGAACCCAACGGTTCCGGTTTTAGGAGAATCCGACGGTCGGATCTCCCGCAATATCCATTCGAAGTCAATGGTCGAAATTCGCGAACTGCCGCGGCGCGGCGCGTTCTATTCAGGCCATTATATATATAATATATATTATTTATATTTCGTCGATTTCCTTTTAAAACGTATTTTATAAATCATTTTAAATTCATTTTCAAAACGATTTCAGCTTCCTTTTCAAATTCAAATCAAAATTGAATTTTCCCTTACAAATTCGTTTTAAATTCATTTCAAATTGATTTCAATTCAAATCGATTTTTAATTCAATTTCAGTTCGTTTTCAATTCAATTCAATTTCAATTCGAATTCAATTCTATTCAATTTCAATTCGAATTCATTTTAATTCAATTTCAATTCGAATTCATTTCTATTCAATTTAATTCGAATTTCAATTCTATTCAATTTCAATTCGAATTCATTTCTGTTCAATTTAATTCGAATTCATTTTTATTCAATTTAATTCGAATTTCAATTCTATTTAATTTAATTCGAATTTTGAAATCACTTTCAATATTCATTGAAAATGAATAAAATCGATATAAATATCGTTCACGTCAAAATGGCGTCAATCTAATCAACACGGCTTCATATATTTCTATTTTCAAATATTCTATTTCAAATATTTCTTTTTCAAATATTTCTATTCAAATGTTTCCTTTTTCAAAACTGGAATGAGGCCCAATCAATTACCATATAATGTTAATTATATGGATTTTCTACAACACATGTATAAAATAACAACGATAAATAATCAACCATCATCCAGAGTGCACCACACAACTGCATAAGCATTAAATATAAATAATTAGCGCTTACACAGTCTGTCAATCCATCGATTGACATACAACTAAACAATCGGGATTAGTGTACGTCAAATCTCATCCCAATACTCGTATGGGGTTTCAAATCAACAAACACAGATTTTATTCGTGCAGTTGGGCGATGTGTAAAATTTGTCGTCCTAATCAATATCAGTCAAATGTGTGTATATAAACAAATCGTTCGATTTGTTTATATTAATTTATTTCATTTCATATATACGTTAAAAATTCTATTTTTAACTATAAAATATTTTTAACTATATAAATATTTTATTTCACATCACACAATCAACTACACAGCAAAATCAAACAAACAAGCATACAAGCCGTCCATGGTCTGTGGACGACGGGTGTCGGGTGCTACTAAACACCGTCTGCATCCTAGTATATATTTTAACTAGAAAATTAAATTAAAAGTGAGAAGTTCTCACCTTAGGGATCCACTCCTCCATTTTATAATTCTGAACGGTTCGAATTTGCCCGTCATTCCAACGCAATCTTTTCACGCTGTTCATATTAAAAATCACATTTTTAATTCGCTATACATATAAAAAAATCGAATTTTTATTTCGCTACTACATATATAAAAATCGTATCTTTATATTCTCTATCTTATAAAAATCATATTTTTATAATCTCTACAAAAAAAATTATATTTTTATTCTTTCTATAATATAAAAATCATATTTTTATTCTTTCTATAATATAAAAATCATATTTTTATTCTTTCTATATATGTAAATAAAACCAATTTCTTTATATTTTATATATAAATAAAGATCCTTCTTTATATGAAAATATTATAACTTTATATAAATTAAAATCTTAGCTTTATATAAATTAAAAATCTTATTTTCCTATATCGATATGCATAATAAAAATCAAAACTTTTTATTGTTGCAAATCAAATCTTTTTGATGTTGAAAATCAAAGTTTCATTCGCTACTTATATATTAAAACTGAAATTAAATAAACTAAGATAAATAAATAAAAACAACTCACGGTTTTCAGCAGAGGGAGGGCTGCGTGCCATTCGTCGGGGACAAGAGGTGGTGGCGGTATGGCCAGGCGACCTGCAGCGGTCCTTGGGTGGTCGGGATGAGGGTTTTCTTCGGTTTTGTAACGACCCGAACTTCCCCGGTCTCCGAAGAGAAGAGAAAGAACGAATTGTTTTGAGAACACGACAAAGTAGAACGCACGCGGAAGAACATTTCATTGTATATTACAACAATTCCATCAGATTACAAGAATATACAGAGTATGAATCAATATTACACAGAAATATCAGAGATTTAAATTACATTTAAATACATCGCAGCGGAAAATAATACAATACACAACTAGAAGAGATATACGGATACAAAGCTTTCCGGATATCATTCCAGCTGTAAACCAGGATCCTGTGAATATAAATCTGCAAAACCAAAACTACTAGCTGCCCGTGTCAAAATAGGGGCACCCAGAGTTTAGGTTAAAACAATAAACTCCAGGTCAGTCATGGGACTGGTGTGAGAACTAAAACAGTTAATCTTTATTTTTAAAGTTAGGTAAATCAAGGGACCACGCCGTATAACACGAAACGGGTTTCCTCCCAAGAATCAGTGCATAAAACAACAGCGCAATGCTAAATAAAGAACAATGAAGCTATTATAAGACCCAGTTCCCATCACACAATGCAATGCAAGCCGGAGGATAGGGTTTTTACCTTATAATAGCCAAGAATGCTTGATACGTTTAAAACAAATCATTTGATACTGTTATAAGTGCATAGTGTATAAAACAACTTCAAATCATAAGTATCAATCATAGACGGCATAAGCGCCCCATCCCACTATGTCGCCATACTAGGCTCTACAAATAAAATCGCAAATGTCACGTATTGGGAAATTGGATTTCCATCTATGAACCGAGGCAAAAGATAGTCCTCAACCGATTCGAGACAATCTAGCCCATGTCTCAGGATCAGAGCTCGAGTGACCCTTGGATCGTCAGGGGCGGTCCACCGATGTGGATTAAAATTCCTGAACAATGCGTTTCCCCGCCCTTTGGGGCGTAAGTGAGCCAATAAATGACTCCATCGGACCCGGATCGTCCGATCAAACCGAGGCGCCTTGCAACAGCAACAACCACATAAGTCAAACTCGTTAGGGCGTGCAAAACCACTGACGCCACTTTTTTAGCTAGAAGGAAACGCATGCCCTCCCTGAGGTCCGTCTCCCGTTTTTGGTTCACACCGGGGTGCGAGGCTCGCGAATTCACATTACACAAAGCTGTGCCATATAGGCTGTGCTTTGATCATCACTACAAGACTTTGCTTTTCAGCAGAAGCCTTGATCAATTTCCACTTAGGTGTGCCACACAGGCAATTCACTCTATGCGTTTGATATCCATCAGTATATAACCCCTGAGCTCGTACGTCTCAGAGAAGGGAGTTAAGCAAGAGAATAAATTCTCCGCTGCCAAACAGATATATATTTAATAGAAATCAATCACACAGACTATTTACAAGTCCGTTCTGGGTCTGAACGAAACCGGAGGCACCTAGTACCCCGCATATCCATCGATCTCCAAGTACGTCTGGATGATCACCAACTGTTTCCATCTTCTTGGGTGTGCAGCCCAATCAAGATCATCAGTAATTATCCAAACGACGTGAAGACCTCCGGTCTTCAACCACCGTCTTCATCTTCGACACCACGTCGAATCAGTTGACACACAGTCCATTTACAAGTCCGTTCTGGGTCTGAACGAAACCGGAGGCACCTAGTACCCCGCATATCCATCGATCTCCAAGTACGTCTGGATGATCACCAACTGTTTCCATCTTCTTGGGTGTACAGCCCAATCAAGATCATCAGTAATTATCCAAACGACGTGAAGACCTCCGGTCTTCAACCACCGTCTTCATCTTCGACACCACGTCGAATCAGTTATTCAGAATAGGATAAACCCGGTCTTTCTGAACAACTCGCGTATATATATAATAAACACGTGTTACACAAACACAACATACGCCTCATTCAAATTCAGAATATTCTTTTATTCAAATATTCTTATATTTTGGGAAAGGTTCCCATTAATTTTATCAAAGATAAATTCTTTAAATTTATTCTTTAATCTCCTTTGAATATCAATTCAAACTGGTCGGGATTAGCGAACCACACCGAAGTAATCATTTATTTTAATTTTCCAATCCCAACCTATTCGTCCCATGAAGTAAAAATGGTCATACTTCATATCTAACACAACGGTGTTATCGGTAAATTCAATTACCATTTCACGTTCAAATCTAATTAAAGATGTAACTATCGCCTGGAGTAAAACTGGTGATACTCCATTCTAACACCTTTTCAATCTAATTAAAGATTCATTAAAACTCCACTTAGTTTTAATCCTTACCTGGGTTAAAGAATCAGTGTCATTTTAAAACACAGTTCACGATAAACCCAAAATCACATTCCATTAATTATCGGGTTAAAGAACAAGTGTTATTTAAAACACTGTTCACGATAAACCCAAAAATCAATACCACTTCAATTCCAATTAAGTATTACTTAATTGGTACACTTCATTAAATCGAAATAAAAGGTTTAATCTTTTTCTCAACTGAGCTTAAGAACAGTGTTAATGAAGACACCATTCACAACAAACCCAAATCACATTTGATATTAAATACAAGGCTCTGAATAGAAAATATATCGGCTTATATTCAATATCAAATTCTATGACCAACAAATATCGTATTGGAAATAACGATAGATATATATCTTTCAAATTTCCATAACATCTGTATAATCACGAAATCCAACATCGAAATATTCCGAAGACAATTTCGATTCAAATCCATTCCAATGCAATCATTAGAAATTCTGGTTGTTTTTAAAACCCTTTTCCAATCCAATTTATTTATTTAAAAATAAATAGAATTTTAATTCTAGTTCAAAACTAGTTCATTTCGATAAAAAATTATTTTTATCATTTCAAATATGGAGTTTTTCATCCCAATTCTTCCCAAATCATTTCTTATGATTTAACACAAATTATTACTATTTTAAATAATTTTATCAAGGCCCGTACTGTCGATTTCCATCAACGGCCATCGAACTGCACTTACAGCGACCTTTTCCAAATTTGATTTGGACATAATTCCAAATCCAACCGTTAGGTTTCAAATTTCTAATATTCGTTAGAAATCTCTTTTCGATACGAACCCAACGGTTCTGGTTTTAGGAGAATCCGACGGCCGGATCTCCCGCAATATCCGTTCGAAGTCAATGGTCGAAATTCACGAACTGCCGCGGCGCGGCGCGTTCTATTCAGGCCATTATATTATATATATAATATATACCTTGTCGATTTCCTTTTAAAACGTATTTTATAAATCGTTTTAAATTCGTTTTCAAAATGATTTCAACTCCTTTTTAAATTCAAATCAAAATTGAATTTTTCCTTATAAATTCGATTTAAATTCATTTCAAATTGATTTCAATTCAAATTGATTTCTAATTCAACTTCCATTCGTTTTCAATTCAATTTCAATTCGAATTCAATTATATTCAATTTCAATTCGAATTCTAATTTGTTTCAATTCGGTTCGAAATTCAATTTAAAATATTCGATTTTGAAATCACTTTTCAATATTCCTTATAAAACGAATACAATCGATATAAATATCGTTTACGTCAAAATGGCGTCAATCTAATCACTACGGCTTCATATATTTCTATATTCAAATATTCTATTTCAAATATTTCTGTTCAAATATTTCTATTCAAATATTTCTTTTCAAATATTTATATTCAAATATTTCTTTTCAAATATTTCTATTCAAATATTTCTATTCAAATATTTCTTTTCAAATATTTCTATTCAATCTTTTCAAATATTTCTATTCAAATATTTCTATTCAAAACTGGAATGAGGCCCAATCAATTACCATATAATGTTAATTATATGGATTTTCTACAACACATGTATACAATAACAACGATGAATAATCAACCATCATCCAAAGTGCATTCTTCACTGTATAAGCATCAAATACAAATATTTAACACTTATAACAGTCTGTCAATCAATCAATCGACATACAACTAAACAATCTGGATTAGTGTACGTCAAATATCATCCCAATACCCATGTGGGGTTTTCAAACCATCAAACACAGATTTTATTTGTGCAGTTGGGCGATGTGTAAAATTTATCGACCCAATCAATATCAGTCAAATGTGTGTATATAAACAAATCGTCCGATTTGTTTATTTTTATTTCATTTCATATACACTTTAAAAATTCTATTTTTAACTATAAAATATTTTCAACTATATAAATATTTTATTTCATTTCACATCACACAGTCAACTACACATCAAAATCAAACAATCAAGCATACAAACCGTCCATGGTCTGTGGACGACGGGTGTCGGGTGCTACTAAACACCGTCTGCATCCTAGTATATATTTTAACTAGAAAAACAAAATTTAAAGGTGAGAAGTTCTCACAAATTAGCTAATCCAGTACCACGACTCTTCTTAGGTAGAAATCTTCGCCGTTCTTGCCTCTTGTCACTTTCTTTGCCCGTATTCACTACATATATAAAAATCACGTTTTTACTTTGCTACTCAATATATAAAAATCGAATTTTTACTTTGCTATTCAATATATAAAAATCAAATTTTTACTTTGCTATTCAATATATAAAAATCAAATTTTTTACTTTGCTATTCAATATATAAAAATCGAATTATTACTTTGTGAAAAAACATATTTTTATACGGTTTAAAAATCTTACCTTTGTCTTCTAACAAATATCTATTCCTTTACTTGCTAAAAGTCTGAACTTGATTAAAACAAGAAAACCTAAACTTGAATTTAAATAAATCAAACAAATCAGATTTTATATTAACTAAAATAATAGTAGGAAAACTTACAGTTAACATCAGGAAAGAGGGGGTGCGTTCGATTGGGGGTAGGGGGTTTGGCGTGGCGTCGGTTTACTGGAGGAAAGGGGAGAGAAGGGAGCGGAGGAGGAGGTAGGCGCGGCACATGGTGGCGGAAAGGGAGAGGGCGGCTCGTGGATCTCGAGGTGGGCACTGGTGGTCTCGTGCGTCGAGCAGAAGGGGGGAGGATCGATGCGGGAAGGAGAAGAGGGGAGGTTCGACAGTGGGGCGCGCCGAGCTGGGGAGGTGGCGGCGCTGCTCCGCCCTCTACGGCGGTGGTGGCGGGTGGAGCGCGACAGCGCTCTGCCCCTTTTTTTCTGTTGAAATGAATTTCAACGGGGGGGCCTGAGAGGAAGTAAGGAGAGGAGAGAGAGTGTTTAATTTTAATTTATTTATTTTCAAAAAGTTGACTTTTTCATTTGACCTCTAAACGAGGCCCACCGCCTGTCGTCCATAGCGTATTACCCCCATTCCGAACACAATGGGATATGTATCGTATGCTGATTCGATCAGTTTTCGTCAAAATCAACATATAACTCTATATATTGATTTTGAACGCACAATTCAATTTACCGGGGCCACATACTAACTAGAAAAATTCCCGAAAAATATTTTCTAGCTTCGTATTGACGATACGGTACTAACAAAACTAGTTTCGTCAAATTCTGAAACCGTTGGAAAAATGGTCATTTTCCAGTCGATTAAAATCAACTAAAACTGGTCAAACGCGTTTTCCTTTGCCACGCTCACATATTGATTCGAAAAATTATGAAATTTGAAACCTAGCAATAACTTGACATCCCGGATCTAACAAAAGTGGTTTCGTCAAAATCCGAGGTCGTTTGCAACATTTCCATTTTTAAGGGCCTGAATTCTATAGCGACTATTCAGAATTTTCAACTGGACATATCTTTTGATTCCCGCTATGAAATTTTGATTTTTCGGATTCGTTGGAAAGATATTATCAAATAGAACCTATTATTTTTGGTTTCACTATCCGGTTTATTTTACACCTGGTACATTCAAATGAAGTTTGAAATCGAATTATCGAACTACCTCGCCATTTTCAATTCCTTTTATAATTTAAAATAAATATTTATATTCTAACGACGATCTATATAAATATATTCATTCGAATTCTATTCAAAATAAATTTCTCGTCGTTATTATTTAAAATAATTCATTTTAAATGAATAAAATTCGCTAAAATTGCCAAAATAAAAATTTTAAACTGGCCCAGATTTCCGGGTTATTACAGGTTTTTGGGGGTTATGGTCGAGTTAAGGGGGAGGGAAGGGGCGCTAGTGGCGCTGGAGGGTCGGGGTAGTTAGGGGGAGGCGATGGCAGGTCATCCGAGGTTTGGGGGAGGCGGTTGGGTGTAGGGTCACGGCGGCGGGAGATACTGGGCGCGGGGTTCGATTCAAAGAAGGGGAGAGAGAAGCGGTGGAGGAAGGAGGAGGAGAGGGAGGATGCGGCGCTGGTTGGGGGTGGTGGGGCAACGGATGGAGATCGCCTGAGGCGATGGTGCGTGGATCGACGGGGGGCTGAGCGTTCTTTTTTTTCCGATCTGGTTTGATTGAGGGAGAAAAAGGGTAGAGGCTTATATAAATTAATTAATTATTTTATTATTTTAAACTCTCAAAAAGCAACTTTTATTTTGAACTCGAAATCGAACCCACCGACTGTCATCTCTAGCTAATTACCCCCATTCTGAACATAATGGGATATGTATCGTAGGCTGATTTGATCGTTTCGATCAATTTTCGTCAAAATCAAAATATAACTCTATATATTGAATTTGAACGCGCATTTCAATTTACTAGGGCCACATACGGACTCTAAAATTTCCCAAAAAATATTTTCTAGCTTCGTATTGACGATACGGTCCTAACAAAACTAGTTTCATCGAATTCTGAGGTCGTTTGCAAAATTTCCATTTTCAAGGGCCGAAATTCCATAGCGACTATTCTGAAATTTCAACTGGACATATCTCTTGATTCCCGCTATGAAATTCCAATCTTTCGGATTCATTGGAAAGATATTCACAAATAGATTCTAATATTTTTGGTAATGCCAAAATCCAGTTTATTTTGCACCCGGTACATTCATTTGAACATTGAAATCGAATTATCGAACTACCGCGCCATTTTCAATTCCTTTTATATATATAAATAAATATTTATATTCTAACGACGATTCGAATAAATATATACGTTCGAATTCTATTCAAAATAAATTTTTCGTCATTATTATTTAAAATAATTCATTTTAAATATTCAAAATTCGCTAAAATTGCCAAAATAAATTTTTTAAATTGGCTCGGATTTCCGGTTTATTACAATAGACGACTTGTTTGATTGTATTGTGTTGTGGTGATTGATTGTGATTGTGATAGAAATAGAAAAAAAATATTCATGTGTTGAATAAAATATTTAAACAACAAAAATATCATTTTTATTGTATAAATGAACTGTATAAAGTATTCATGTGTTGGAATAAATATTTTATGGTTAAAAATATAATTTTTAACGTGTATATGAATAAAATAAATATTCATTTACAAATCGGACGATTTGTTTAGATACACACATTTGACTGATATGGATTGGGACGATATATTTTACACATCGCCCAACTGCACAAATAATAGTTGTTATTTGTTGGTTGAAACCTCACACGGGTGTTTGGATGATATTTGACATACAATAATCCCAATTGTTTAGTTGTATGTCAGTCAATTGGTTGACAGGCTGTTGCAAGCGTTAATTATTCATATTTAATGCTTATGCAGTTGTGTAATGCACTCTGGATGATGGTTGACTGTGTTTGATTATTGTTGTGTACATGTGTGTATGAAATCCATATAAATAAAATTATATGGTAATTTGCTGTGTCTAATTCCAATTCGGAAAGAACGAATATTTGGAAATGACGAGAATGAATATTTTAAAATAACTAATATTTTAAAATAATCTTCAGTAATGCTTCAAAATTTGATTTTGATGTCCGATTTGGGATGGACACGAAAATATTTAAATATATGAAGCCGTGTTGATTAAATTAACGCCATTTTGACGTAATGATATTTATATCGATTGTATTCCTTTTTATAATGAATATCGAAAAGGAAGTGATTTCAAAATCTAATGTTTGAAAATATTATCATTTACATATTAATGATATGGAATATTCAATTTTGATTTAAAATTTAATATGAAGTTGAAATCGTTTTGAAAACGAATTTAAAACGATTTATAAAATACGTTTTAAAAGGAAATCGGTGAAATATATATAATATATATATCTAATTGCCTGAATAGAACGCGCCGCTCCATGGCAGTTCGCAAATTTCGACCATTGACTTCGAATTGACATTACAGGAGATCCGACTGTCGGATTCTCCTAAAACCGAAACCTTTGGATTCGTGTCGAAAAGAGTTTTCCAACGAATATAAGAGATTTGAAATCTAACGGTTGGATTTAACATCATGTCCAAATCAAATTTGGAAAAAGGTTGTTGTAAGTGCAGTTCGAAGACCATTTATGGAAATTGACTGTACGGGCCTTGATAAAATTATTAAAATATTAATAATTTGTGTAAATCATAATAAATGATTTGGAAGGAATTAGGATGAAAAATCCCATATTTGAAAAGATAAAAACATATTTGTATCGAAATGAACTAGTTATGAACTAGAATTATAATCCAATATTTTTAAATAAATAAATTGAATTTGAAGTGGTTTTAAAAAATAACCAGAATTTTCAATATATGAATTGGAGTGGATTTGAACCGAAATTATCTTCGGAATATTTCAATATTGGATTACATGATTATACAGATATTGGGGAGGAATTTGGAAGATATATATATCGTTATTCCAATACGATATTTATAGATTTCAGAATTTGATATTGAATATAAACCGATATATTTTCTATTCAGAGCCTTGTATTTAATATCAAATGGGATTTTGGGTTTGTCGTGAATGGTGTCTTAAATAACACTTTTCTTGAACCCCGAGTGAAAATAATAAATCATTCGATTAAGATTATTAGAGTTTCCAGTTAATTAACATTTAATTGGAATAAAATGGAATGTGAATTGGGTTTATTATAAATTGTGTTTTAAATGGCATTCTTTTTTTAACCCGATTTACAGTGTAAGGTGATTTGGAATATATAAATCTTTTAACTAAGATTTACTAGAAAATTTTCAATGTAAAGTTTTCCAATTTAATATATTGGAATGGAATGGAATTCGATTGGTAATAATCAAAGTGAACTTCTGTGGAGGAAGACTGTTACTATATACGGAATTTAAAAGGCTTTTCTGTTATTCCATTTATATTATTAGTCGGATATGGAAATTGATATCGATTATATATTGAATTGTTTTTCGTAAAAAATCCATAATTAATGGAAGGTGAATTGGGTTTATTGTGAACTGTGTTTTAAACGGCATTCGTTCTTTAACCCGATTTACAGTGTAAGGTGATTTGGAATATATAAATCTTTTAACTAAGATTTACTGGAAAATTTTCAAAGTAAATTTTTCCAATTTAATAAATTGGAATGGAAAGGAAGACTGTTACTATATATGGAATTTAAAAGGCTTTGCTGTTATTCCATTTATATTATTAGTCGGATATGAAAATTGATATCGATTATATATTGATTTGTTTTCCTTGGAAATTCCATAATTAATGGAATGTGATTTTGGGTTTATCGTGAACAGTGTTTTAAATGACATTGGTTCTTTAACCCAGTTAAAGACAGGATTGATTTCCCAAAGTTAAATAATCATCAATATTGATTTTTTTGCGGGGAAGATTAAAACTAACGGAGTTTAATGAATCTTTAATTAGATTGAAATGAGAATTTGATAACTTAAATTATCAAATTTGGGAAATGATCGAGAATGGAGTATCACCAGTTTTGCTCCAAGCGATAGTTAAATCTTTAATTAGATTTGAACGTTAAATGGTAATTAATATTTACCGATAACACCGTGGTGTTAGATATGGAGTATTACCAGTTTTGCTCCATGGGATGAATAGGTTGGGATTAGGAAATAAAACAATGATTACTTCGGTGTGGTTCGCTAATCCCGACTAGTTTTGGATAAACCTTAATATGGTTTGAATTGATATCCAAAGGAAGATTAAAAAATAAGTTTAAAAGAATTTATCTTTGATAAAATTAATGGGAACCGATTCCCTAATGATGTGAATATTTGAATAGAAGAATATTCAGAATTGGAATGAGGCGTATATTGTGTTTGTGTAACACTTGTTTATTATATACGCGGGTTATTCGGAAAGACCGGGTTTATCCCATTCTGAATAATTGATACGACGATTAGTCAAATATGAAGACAGTGGTTGAAGAACGGAGGTCTTCACATCGTTTGGATGATTACTGATGTCTTGATTGGGCTGTACACCCAACACAAGGTAACAAGTGGTGATCGTCCAGACGTACTTAGAGATCGACCGGATATGCGAGGACCTCTCTCTTGTATTGGACATATGGGACGAGGAATAAGGTGCCTCCGGTTTCGTTCAGACCCAGAACGAACTTGTAAATGGACTGCGTGTCTGACATTGGATTTTATTCTGTGTTGATTGATTTCTATTAAATATACATATGTCTTGTAAAGGAGAATTTATTCTCTTACTTCACCCTTCTCTGAGACGTACGAGCTTAGAGGTTGTATATCGATAGACATCAGTCGCATGGCGTGAATTGCCTGTGTGGCATGCCTGAGTGGCAAATGATCAAGGCTTCTGTTGAAAAGCAGAGTCTTGTGGTTAATGATCAAAGCATAGCTTTAATATAGCGCCGCTTTGTGTATAGTGTTAATTCGCGAGCTTCACTTCCATGTATAAACCAGAAATGGGAGAAGGATCCAGGGAGAACATACATTTCTTTCTAGTTAGAGGTGGTGTCCGGGTTTTGCACGCCCTGACATTTTTATATTTTTACCTATGTGGTTGTTGGAATACGAGGCGCCTCGGATATATCGGTTACAACGAAACCAATGGATATTGAGTCATCTGGCTCATGTATGCCTTATAGGGCAGGGAAACATATTGTTCAGGGATTTTTAATCCACTTAAAATGTGGACCGACCCTGTGGCTCCTGGGTGCAGTTGTGACTGTAGCCTGAGACACGGACTAGAGCATCTCGAATTCGGTAAGGACGATCTCGTGCCTTGGTTCATGATGAAAATCCAACATCCAATACGTGACATTGCGGTTTTGATTGTAGAACCTAGTATTGGCGATATGATATATGTACACATGCCGTCTAGGTTTGATACATTTATATTTGAAGTTGTTTTATACACTATGCACTTATAATAGTGTCAAATGATTTGTTTTAAACGTACCAAGCATATTTGGCTATTATAAGGGAAAACCCTATCCTTCAGTTTGCGTTGCATTGTGTGATGGGACCTAGGTCTTATAATAGCTTCATTTTTCCAAAAAACATTGCGTTGTTTGTTTGATGCACTGGTATTCTTGGGAGGAAACCCGTTCCGTGTTATACGGCGTAGTCCCTTGATTTACTTTATTTTTACAGTAAAGATTAAATAACTGTTTTAGTTCTCACACCAGTCACGTGACTGACCCGGAGTTTATTGTTTCAACCTAAACTCTGGGTTCCCCTATTTTCCACACGGGCAGCTAGTAGTTTTGGTTTTGCAGATTTATATTCATAGGATCCTGGTTTACAGCTAGAATGATATTCGGAAAGCTCTGTATCCGTGTATCTCTTTCAGTTGTGTTTTGTATTATTTTCCGCTGCATTGTAATTTTTTAACGAAAAGGAATTTCGCTCGATCCAAATCGATCGCTAAACCGACCAAGACCGTTCGAAACCCCTGATTGTTTTGAGAACACAACAAATCAGAACACAAACAGAAGAACATTTCATTGCTTATTACAACAATTCCATCAGAATACAAGAATATTACAGAGTATGAATAAATATTACACAGAAAATATCAGAGATTTAAATTACATTTAAATACATCGCAGCGGAAAATAATACAAAACACAACTAGAAGTAATACACGGATACAGAGCTTTCTGAGTATCGTTCCACCTGTAAATCAGGGTCATGTGAATATAAGTCTGCAAACCCAAAACTACTAGTTGCCCGTGTCAAAATAAGGGCACCCAGAGTTTAGGTTAAAATAATAAACTCCAGGTCAGTCATGTGACTGGTGTGAGAACTAAAACAGTTATTAATCTTCATTTTAAAGTTAGGTAAATCAAGGGACCACACTGTATAACACAGAACGAGTTTCCTCCCAAGAATACCAGTGCATAAAACAACAGCGCAATGCTAAATAAAGAAAAATGAAGCTATTATAAGACCCAGGTCCCATCACACAATGCAACGCAAGCCGGAGGATAGGGTTTTTACCTTATAATAGCCAAGAATGCTTGATACGCTAAATTTCATCTTTTATTATTACTATAAGTGTATAGTGTCAAAACAATTTCAATCATAAGTATCAATCATAGATGGCATAAGTGCCCCATACCACTATGTCGCCATATATAGGTTCCACAATCAAAACCGCAAAGTCACGTATTAGAAGTTGGATTTCCATCTGCGAACCGAGGCAAAGGATCGTCCTCTACCGAATTCGAGACAATCTAGCCCATGTATCAGGAACAACCGCAACTTCCCCATGGATCGTCAGGGCCGGTCCACCGATGTGGATTATTATGCCTGAACACTACGTTTCCCCGCCCTTTGGGGCGTAACTGAGCCAAATGACTCCATCGTCTCCACACAGTCACCGATATATCCGAGGCGCCTCGCAACAGCAACAACCTCACAGGTGAAAATAATATAAATGTCTGGGCTGGTAAGTCACTGACACCACCCTAGCTAGAAGGAAACGCATGCCCTCCCTGAGGTCCTCTCCCGTTTCTAGTTCACAACCGGGGTGTGAGGCTCGCGAATCAACGCTACACAAAGCTATGCCACACAGGCCATGCTTTGATCATCAACCACAAGACTCTGCTTTTCAACAGAAGCCTTGATCATATTGCCACTTAGGCATGCCACACAGGCAATTCACTCCATGCGATTGATATCCATCAATATATAACCCCTGAGCTCGTACGTCTCAGAGAACGGCGTTAAGCAAGAGAATAAATTCTCCGCCGCCAAATAGATATATATTTAATAGAAATCAATCACACAGAATGAAATCCAATGTCATACACACAGTCCATTTACAAGTTCGTTCTGGGTCTGAACGAAACCGGAGACACCTTGTACCTCGCATATCCATCGATCTCCAAGTACGTCTGGACGATCACCAACTGATTCCCTCCTCTTGGGTGTACAGCCCAATCAAGATCATCAGTAATCACCCAAATGATGTGAAGACCTCCGGTCTTCGACCACCGTCTTCATCCTCGATACCACGTTGAATCAGTTATTCAGAATGGGATAAACCCGGTCTTTCTGAATAACTCGCGTATATAATAAACAAGTGTTACACAAACACAACATACACCTCATTCCAATTCAGAATATTCCCTTTTTCAAATATTCTCATACTTTGGGAAAGGTTCCCATTAATTTTATCAAAGATAAATTCTTTAAATTTATTCTTTAATCTTCTTTTGAATATCAATTCAAATTAGTCGGGATTAGCGAACCACACCGCAGTAATCATTTATTTTATTTCCCAATCCCAACCTATTCATCCCATGAAGTAAAACTGGTCATACTTCATATCTAACACCACGGTGTTATCGGTAAATTTAATTACCATTTCACGTTCAAATCTAATTAAAGATTTAACTATCGCCTGGAGCAAAACTGGTAATACCCCATTCTCGATCACTTCAATCTAATTAAAGATTCATTAAAATCCCACTTAGTTTTAATCTTCCCAAAAATCAATATCCTGTCTTTAACTGGGTTAAAGAACCAATGTCATCTAAAACACGGTTCACGATAAACCCAAAATCACATTCCATTAATTATCGGGTTAAAGAACAAGTGTTATTTAAAACACCGTTCACGATAAACCCAAAAATCAATTCCAATTCAATTCCAATTAAATATCATTTAATTGGTATACTTCATTAAATCTAAATAAAAAGATTTAATCTTTTTGTCAACTAGGTTTAAGAACAGAGTTAATGAAGACACCATTCACGACAAACCCAAATCACATTTGATATTAAATACAAGGCTCTGAATAGAAAATATATCGGCTTATATTTAATATCAAATTCTACGACCAACAAATATCGTATTGGAAATAACGATATAAATATATCTTTCAAATTTCCATAACACTATCTGTATAATCACGAAATCCAACATCGAAATATTCCAAAGGCAATTTCGATTCAAATCCATTTCCACTTTATATATTGGAAATTCTGGTTATTTTCAAAACCATTTCAAATCCACTTTATTTATTTTAAAAATAAATGGGATTATAATTCTAGTTCAAAACTAGTTCATTTCGATAAAAATCTATTGTTATCTTTTCAAATTTGGAATTTTTCACCCCAATTCTTCACAAATCATTTCTTATGATTTTACACAAATTATTACTATTTTAAATAATTTTATCAAGGCCCGTACTGTCGATTTCCATCAACGGCCATCAAACTGCACTTACAGCGACCTTTTCCAAATTTGATTTGGACATAATTCCAAATGCAACCGTTAGATTTCAAATCTCTAATATTCGTTAGAAATCTCTTTTCGATACGAACCCAAGGTTCCGGTTTTAGGAGAATCCGACGGTCGGATCTCCCGTAATATCCATTCGAAGTCAATGGTCAAAATTCGCATACTGCCGCGGCGCGTTCTATTCAGGCCATTTAATATATATATAATATTATATATATATATTTCTTCGATTTCCTTTTAAAACGTATTTTATAAATCGTTTTAAATTCGTTTTCGAAACGATTTCAACTTCATATTCAATTTCTGATTAAAATTGAATATTCCATATCATTAATCTATAAATGATAATATTTTCAAAACGTTAGATTTTGAAATCACTTCCTTTTCTATATTCATTATAAAAATGAATAAAATCGATATAAATATCTTTCACGTCAAAATGGCGTCAATCTAATCAACACGGCTTTTATCCAACACATGAATGTTTTCTTCTATTCAACACATGAATATTTATTTTATTCAACACATGAATATTTAGTCTATTCAACACATGAATTTATATTCTATTCAACACATGAATATTTTCTTCTATTCAACACATGAATATTTATTCTATTCAACACATGAATTTTTCTTCTATTCAACACATGAATATTTACTTCTATTCAACACATGAATTTTCATTTTATAATATTCTTTATTTTCCAAATTAGAATGAGGCCCAATCAATTACCATATAATGTTAATTGTAACAACCCGTATTTTTGAATAACATGTTATAACATAAATCGAGGCAGAATTTAATGTTAAAATCTGAATCAAGAGAAACGGGCTGTGCCATTGCGTTCGTCTCGGAAAAATACGCGAAATAGAGTCCGAGTTTTCGAAAATCGGAGTCCGTATGACCAAGTTATGGCCCGTCAAAGTTTTCAGAAAATTTCAAGTTCAAAAACAGTTCAAATTTGAATTTAGAATTCAAATTCAGCCAAAACAGACTGGGTGGGAAAATTCCCGCCCAGACAAGTCGACAGGGGGGTCAACACTAAGGTCGACCTCCCCCCAACCAGGTCGACACTAGAGTCGACCTGGGGGTCGACCTCCCTGGTCGGCCAGGTCGGCCTGGTGCACCTATTTTGGCTGTTTGGACCTGTTTTGGAGGCTAGTGACGTGAATTGATGGCCCAGATCTGAATTAGGGTTAATCCTATGGTCTAAATTAACCTAATCATCTATAAAAAGACCCTAATACCTAGCCTAAATCATCATAAATCAATCCTATAACTAAACTATGCCAAAATGTTTAATCATGGCCTCCACCCTCTTGTCATAGCCTCCATCTTCATTCATATGAGAGTTCCTAAGCTTGTTTGAGAGTTTCTAAGCTTGATTTAAGGCCAAAGTTCAATCTTTCTTCATCAAAGCAAGGATCTTTTGCTTGTTTCTCAAGGGTTTTCATTGGAGCTTATCATTTGGGAGTGTTTAGAGTTGCTAGTGGCTTCGTCTCAATCTTATTTTATTTTATAAGTCTTCATAGCATTGTAAGCCCTATACTACTCTTAGATTCTAACTATGAAGTTAAATGTGATATGTTGCAAGTTTGAGTTTGGGCCTAAGTATGATATGTGCTTTGATTCTATCATGTTATGCATAGGTTTATTCTATGCATGTTTGTAAAGCTATCACCTTGACCTTGTGAGCTAAATGCTATAAGCTTTATGTTGAAATGTTGCATTATGCAACATGAGAACTCTCATAACCTTTATGATAACTTGCATATAATGTTATATGCGAACTTCTAGTCATCATCCTATGTCATCTAGGACCATGTATCACCTGTTCGCTAAGTTTGAATGTTATGCATGTAACATGCAAGTTTAAATGAACATATTTATGCCTCATATGCCACCATGTTTAACTTGTGGCCAACATTATTACCTTATGCCCTTTTGTCATGCTTTTGCCAAGTTCCCTCTTTTGATCTATGTTATGTTATGCGAAACGTACATGCGATGGGAATGCGTTGGGTTTGGGTAATATTAATGACATGAAAACATGGTTTTAAAATACGACATGAACATTGACTTGTGATTATGTTTGTAAACATAATGATGGACATGACACTTAGAAAATATGAGTGTGGCCAACTCGAGGTTGGGTTGAGTTTGTAGCATAAATCTACCCGGAACCGACCGGCTTAACTAGTGGCTACAAACAATAAGACCCAATGTGAGTAGTTGGTCATGTCGCACTTGAAACCCGAGGTTAGACTAAGTTGTGGTGTAAAGCTACCCGGACCCGCCCGGCTTAACTAGTAACCACAACAAGGTCTAATGTGAGAGGTTGGGCGCATTAAATTAATTAATGCCACATGATAGGGTTAAGTCATGGACTACTTGAATATACTTAACCAATTAAACACGATGGATTGGTAGGGTTAAGTCATGGACTACTTGAATATACTTAACCAATTAAACCCGATGTATTGATAGGGTTAAGTCATGAACTGCTTGAATACACTTGACCAACTCAATACATGGTTAGGATAGGGTTAACCACACTTAACCCGCTTGAAATCCTAGTTACGTGGTCCTTTTCAGCAGTAACCTACTTGGAAGTATCATGGGTACCCTGGACTAGGCTAGGGTGGGGCACGATTACTGGACTGATTGTAAGAGACCAAAAGAGACGGCTGAAGGGTGCACCGGTTGTTCAGGCGGACCATGGTCGTGCACATTAAGTCCGGAGTTGGACATGGGCACCAGTAGGTTTAGACTGTGCGTGCTTGAATTGTGTCCGTGGTTTACACCTTAGGGCTGGATACACCCTGGGGTGGACCTTGCACAGTTAACTACATCCCACGATTAAGCCGTATGACACCGATACACGACGAGTTAGGCTTATAGGGAGCCGATCGACTAGACCGAGTAGTTGGACCTCGATTTAGGTCATCTCATGATGTGGGCCAGCTTTGGGCCAAGGGATCATTTCTTGTTTATACTTGACATGGATTGGAATACTAGTACACACCTGGTGCAACTTAACCTTGTATATGCGATGCCACACTTGATCTATCTTGTTAACTTTTCACCACGCCAGTTATCACCCTACATCTCATCTCTGTTTTACATGTTCAGTTAACTTTATTAGTTTTTATACTAATAGTAGATAGGACTTACCAATCTTTTTGACTGACCCGTTTTCTTTCGCCTCTTTTCTTCCGTTTCCCCCCCCCCTCAGGTTTACAGGGTGGGAACACTAGTACCTAGCTTGGATCTTTAGCTGCTTTTCTGGATAGCTCATGTACGGTTTGGACTTGAGCACGCTATGGCTTTATTCTACCTTGGGGATAGTTACTTTATGATTTTCTTTCCAGTTTTCAGTTGATGTTTCTAGACTATGTTTTGTGGAAAATAATGACCAAGTACTTTGATGTAACTTGACTATGGTTTTGAAATGTTAGTTTTATCTGCTGCTTTATTTACTCTGTTTTTACTTATATGTTCTGTCTTGTGATATCTGCATGCATGTTTACCTCGTTTAACGCCCCTCCATAGCTAGTGTGCTTGCAAGAGTGGCAATGGCGGAGGTGGGGTGTTACATTTGGTATCAGAGCCAGGTTTACAAGATTTGAGCAAAAGGTTTTTAAAACTTACCTTTTGAAAAAAAAATATTTTCAAAACTAATTAAGTATTTTCCAAGAAAAGTCTAGTTATTTCAAAAGGCTATTCCCCAAAAGCCATTAGCACTATCCTTCGTTTCCTCGTTCTGAATCTATCTTTTTCTTTTTCAGTATGGCCGATCTTAACCTTCCCGAGGGAGTAACCATTCCCGGATGGTTCCGGAGGTACTTGGAAGCTAGGGCCAATGATGTGGGCTCAGCAAACACCCCCACCGTAACTGAGGTCCCTCCTCCTCCTCCTCAGAATCCACAAGCAGATTTCGCTAAGGTTTGCAGAGACTTTAAGGCAATGGGTGGCAAGAATTTTATTGGGACGGAGACTTTTGTGGAGGCAAGAAATTGGTTGAAAGAAACTGAAGATCTCTTCGCCATCTTTGATGTGGAAGACCATAGAAAAGTTCTGTTGGCAGCATGGCTATTGAAGGAAGAAGCTGCTTATTGGTGGGAGGTCACCAATGCTACTAGGCCTATAGAGACTTGGGCCGACTTTAGGACGAGGTTTGGGCTTAAGTTTCTATCATCTGCTGAGGCGAATCTGCAATTGGAGAAGTTTATATCTTTGAAGCAAGGGGAAATGACAGTGAGGGAGTATGTGAATAAGTTTAACCAGCTTGCTCGATTCGGTTTGGACATGGTTAATACTCCCCAGAAGAAGGCTTTACGCTTTGCACGAGGGTTGAATGAGCCATTACAAGGTTTAGCCCTGTCTCATATACCCATGGGGGCCACTTTTGAAGGCCTAGTGGACATGGAATTGCTTCAAGGAGACGATAAGAATGGCAAGAAAGAAGTCAAGCCTAATGAGACTCAAGCCAAGAAGACGGACTCCAAGTGGGGAGGAAATCAGAGCAATCAGAACAACAAGAACAACAAAGGCAATAAGGCCAACAACAGCAAGGCAAAGGACCCAAGAAAATGCAACTTCTGTGGGATTGTTGGGCACATAGCCAAAGATTGCAGAAAGAAGAAGAGGAAGTTGGGCGAATGCTTTCACTGTGGAGAGCCTGGACATCTTAGCAAGGATTGCCCCAAGAAGCAAGGACAAGGGCAAGGACAGACTCAGCGTGCAGGACCTTCTGGAGGGCAAGTGCATGCCCTCAACACTGCTCCAGTTCAGGACCGAGGTAGTATTTATGTAGAAAGCCTTGTTTATATTTCTGATTATCCTGTTCGCACCTTATTTGATTCTGGCGCATCGCATAATTTTATTTCTTCTGACATTGTTGAAAGTTTGCACCTAAGTACTAGTCTAGTTGAGGATCCCGTTAGTGTTTCAAATCCAATTGGGGGTTCCGCCCATCTATCTATGATTTGTGTGGATTTGAAGATTTCTATCTTGACCGTGGAATTCACGTGTAATGCTTATGTTCTTGGGTTCACGAGATACGGGTTGATTTTGGGCATGGATTGGTTGTCCAGTTATGGAGCCATCCTCGATTGTGAGCATAGGGTGGTGAGGCTCATGACTCGCCTTGGTAATACCCTAGAAATTTCTTGTAACCCTAGAGGTCCCGTCATGTTATGTTATCTTGAATCTCTTGACTCGTCCATCGATGATCTGCAATCTGTAAGGGTGGTCCGAGACTATCCTGATGTCTTTGAAGAAGTTAAGGGGTTACCCCCTAAACGAGAGATAGATTTCCGCATTTATCTAGTCGATAATGCCAAGCCAGTATCATTTCCCGTTAGGCACATGGCCCCACGAGAAAGAAGGGAGCTCAGTAAGCAAATCAAGGAGTTGCTTGAGAAGAATTTTATTAGGCGAAGCATTTCTGAATGGGGTGCTCCTGTGGTATTCGCTACTAAGGAGGATGGTTCGCTTCGTCTATGTGTTGATTATCGAGAGTTGAACAAGCTGACAAAGAAGAATAGGCACCCGTTACCGAGGATAGACGACCTCTTTGACCAGCTTGTTGGTGCTTCTGTTTTCTCTCAGCTCGATCTAGCCACCGGATTTCATCAGCTTAGAGTGGCTGAGGATAGTATTGATAAAACTGCGTTTAGGACTCCAGATGGATTCTTTGAATGGCTTGTCATGCCATTTGGTTTGACTAATGCACCCGCCTACTTCGTAGATTTGATGAGTAGGGTGTTCAGGGAGTTCCTTAACAAGTTTGTAGTTGTCTTCGTGGATGATATTCTGATTTTCTCAAAGGATGAGGAAGAACATGCTAGACATCTCAAGGAAGTGATGGATACGCTTAGAGCTCATCAGTTGAAAGCCAAGTTCTCCAAATGCCATTTTTGGAGAAGGGAAGTTCGATTTCTTGGACATATAGTCTCTAAGCAAGGCATAGCTGTGGATCCCGCGAAAGTGGTTGCAGTTCAAGACTGGAAGACTCCAAGGAATGCAACTGAAGTAAGAAGCTTTCTCGGTCTGGCGGGCTACTATAGGAAGTTCATCAGGGACTTCGCTAAGATTTCATCCCCTCTTACTAAGTTGACGAAGAAGAAGTTAGTTTTTGCATGGGACTTAGAATGTGAGCTTGCTTTTCAAAGGCTCAAGAGGGCCCTTACTACAGCTCCAGTTTTGGCATTACCTGACGGCGGTAAGATGTTCACCGTGTACACCGATGCATGTGGCACAGGGTTAGGTGCTGTTCTGATGCAAGAGGGAAGAGCGATATGTTATGGGGGTAGGCAACTTAAAGTTCATGAGAAGAACTATCCCACTCATGATTTGGAGTTGGCGGCGATCATCTTTGCTCCCAAATCCTGGCGCCACTATCTTCTAGGCGAAAGATTTGAGTTGTATACTGATCACAAGTCACTCAAGTACCTCTTCTCACAGAAAGATCTGAATCTAAGGCAGCAAAGGTGGATGGAATTCTTGGCATCTTATGACTTCGAGATAGCTTATACCCCTGGCAAGGGTAATGTTGTGGCAGATGCACTAAGCAGAAGTAGGTTGACTTTGAGTCCCTTGTTTGTTGAGATGAGGAGCCTAGAGTTCTTGGCAACCTTTAATTTTGCAACAGCTGTTGAGTCGATGACGGGTTCGTTAGCATCCCTTGAGCTTAGACCTATACTTCTTGATCAAGTTGGGGCCTCACAGAAAGGAGACCCGCAGATTGTCGAGGTCATGGACAAGTTGATTCGTGGTAAGACGTCTAGTCACCTTGCTAGATATACTATTGATGACAAGGGTTGGCTAAGGCGTGATGGAAGGCTATGTGTTCCACAAGTAGGAGACTTGGTGCATAAAGTTCTCAAAGAAGCGCATCACTCGAAGATGACTATACATCCTGGAGGAGATAAGATGTATAGGGACATTAAGCGCATTTTCTTTTGGGCTGCAATGAAGAAAGATGTGGCAGAGTATGTTTCAAAGTGCATGGTGTGCCAACAAGTGAAAGCCGAGTCGAAGAAACCCGGAGGGCTATTACATCCATTGGAGGTCCCGCAATGGAAGTGGGAAAGTATTTCTATGGATTTTGTGGATGGATTGCCTAAGTCAAGAAAAGGGAATACGGGCATATGGGTCATAGTTGACAGACTTACGAAGAGTGCTCATTTCATTCCAGTAAAGAGCAAGAGGACCGCATCATAGCTAGCATCTATTTATCTTCGAGAGTTATTGCGGTTGCATGGAGTTCCCTCTAGCATTGTTAGCGATCGTGACCCAATCTTCACTAGCCAGTTCTGGAATAGTTTGCAAGAGGCGATGGGTACGCGATTGAATCTAAGTACAGCCTATCACCCTCAGACGGATGGCCAAACCGAAAGGGTGAATAGAGTGCTAGAAGATCTCTTGAGGCTTTGTGTTCTTGACTTTGGTGGTACTTGGGAAGACCACCTCCCTCTTGTAGAGTTTGCTTATAATAATAGCTATCAAGCTAGCATAGGGATGGCACCATTTGAAGCTTTGTATGGGAGGCCGTGTAGGTCACCATCTTGTTGGTGGGAGACAACGGATAGGCTTATACTTGGGCCCGATATGATACGGGACACATACGAGAAAGTTGAATTGGTGAGAAGACGGATGAAAGCGGCCCAAGACCGACAGAAATCCTATGCTGACAAGCGAAGGATAGATTTAGAATTCGAAGTTGGGGATATGGTTTTCGTGAAGGTTTCTCCTTTGCGTAATGTGGTACGTTTTGGAGCAGTTGGGAAGCTGGCACCAAGGTTCGTAGGACCCTTCCCTATCATAGAGAGGATTGGAAAGATGGCTTATAAGGTGGAATTGCCCGAGAAGCTAGCCGGAGTGCATAATGTCTTTCATGTCTTGCATCTCCGAAAGTGCCTACATGAGTCCGCTGAGGTGGTTGAACCAAGCATTCTTGAAGACATGGAGGTGGAGAAAGAGGCAACCCTGAGACGAGCTCCGATTCGTATCATGGAAACAGAGACAAAGAAGCTAAGAAGCAAAGAAGTTAAGCTTGTTAAGGTGCAATGGAGTGAAGCAGAGGAAGACGCAACTTGGGAAACCGAGGAGAAGATGCGTGGGCTTTAACCATTTCTTTTTGAGGGTACATTTTCAATCTCTTTTCCTAGTTGGTATATCTTTCTTTCGCAATCCATGTTTATCTAGTTTATCTAGTTTCGTAAATCTTGTCATGAGAACCTTAGGTAGAAACCCTTGGTTGAAACATGTATTTGAAACATGTTATGCTTGATGTTTGCCAGTGGTTGCAAGTGTTTGCAAGTGGATACTCGTGGATGCATGATACACGTTAGGCACTAAGATCGGCTCACACACTTTCATACCGCATATGCATGAGTGTTTATGCTTATTCATGGATGAAACTTGTATGCTATCACATGGATGTTGCATATGGACGGATGTTATGTGCACTCATGTAGAGACTATAAGTTATGTTAGTAATTTGCATACATATGGACGCATTGCACAAACATATTTTGCATTAAGGAGGTTTACTGAATCAGTAACCACCTGATCTTCGCATTAGATAGGGGCATATACACACACTTTTGCATATGTTCATACAGCATTAGAAATCTTTTAAGGACAATGATTACTTGTGGATGATGTTTTGAGTAGATGGATGAGGGATGGTAGGATACGTTCTTCCTAACTTGAAGATTTCGGGGACGAAATCCTTTAAGGTAGGGAGGATGTAACAACCCGTATTTTTGAATAACATGTTATAACATAAATCGAGGCAGAATTAAATGTTAAAATCTGAATCGAGGGAAACGGGCTGTGCCATTGCGTTCGTCTCGGAAAAATACGCGAAATAGAGTCCGAGTTTTCGAAAATCGGAGTCCGTATGACCAAGTTATGGCCCGTCAAAGTTTTCAGAAAATTTCAAGTTCAAAAACAGTTCAAATTTGAATTTAGAATTCAAATTCAGCCAAAACAGACTGGGCGGGAAAATTCCCGCCCAAACAGGTCGACAGGGGGGTCGACACTAGGGTCGACCTCCCTCCAACCAGGTCGACCTGGGGGTCGACCTCCCTGGTCGGCCAGGTCGGCCTGGTGCACCTATTTTGGCTGTTTGGACCTGTTTTGGAGGCTAGTGACGTGAATTGATGGCCCAGATCTGAATTAGGGTTAATCCTACGGTCTAAATTAACCTAATCATCTATAAAAAGACCCTAATACCTAGCCTAAATCATCATAAATCAATCCTATAACTAAACTATGCCAAAATGTTTAATCATGGCCTCCACCCTCTTGTCATAGCCTCCATCTTCATTCATATGAGAGTTCCTAAGCTTGTTTGAGAGTTTCTAAGCTTGATTTAAGGCCAAAGTTCAATCTTTCTTCATCAAAGCAAGGATCTTTTGCTTGTTTCTCAAGGGTTTTCATTGGATCTTATCATTTGGGAGTGTTTAGAGTTGCTAGTGGCTTCGTCTCAATCTTATTTTATTTTATAAGTCTTCATAGCATTGTAAGCCCTATACTACTCTTAGATTCTAACTATGAAGTTAAATGTGATATGTTGCAAGTTTGAGTTTGGGCCTAAGTATGATATGTGCTTTGATTCTATCAATAGGTTTATTCTATGCATGTTTGTAAAGCTATCACCTTGACCTTGTGGGCTAAAAGCTATAAGCTTTATGTTGAAATGTTGCATTATGCAACATGAGAACTCTCATAACCTTTATGATAACTTGCATATAATGTTATATGCGAACTTCTAGTCATCATCCTATGTCATCTAGGACCATGTATCACCTATTCGCTAAGTTTGAATGTTATGCATGTAACATGCAAGTTTAAATGAACATATTTATGCCTCATATGCCACCATGTTTAACTTGTGGCCAACCTTATTACCTTATGCCCTTTTGTCATGCTTTTGCCAAGTTCCCTCTTTTGATCTATGTTATGTTATGCGAAACGTACATGCGATGGGAATGCGTTGGGTTTGGGTAATATTAATGACATGAAAACATGGTTTTAAAATACGACATGAACATTGACTTGTGATTATGTTTGTAAACATAATGATGGACATGACACTTAGAAAATATGAGTGTGGCCAACTCGAGGTTGGGTTGAGTTTGTAGCATAAATCTACCCGGAACCGACCGGCTTAACTAGTGGCTACAAACAATAAGACCCAATGTGAGTAGTTGGTCATGTCGCACTTGAAACCTGAGGTTAGACTAAGTTGTGGTGTAAAGCTACCTGGACCCACCCGGCTTAACTAGTAAACACAACAAGGTCTAATGTGAGAGGTTGGGTGCATTAAATTAAATAATGCCACATGATAGGGTTAAGTCATGGACTACTTGAATATACTTAACCAATTAAACACGATGGATTGGTAGGGTTAAGTCATGGACTACTTGAATATACTTAACCAATTAAACCCGATGTATTGATAGGGTTAAGTCATGAACTGCTTGAATACACTTGACCAACTCAATACATGGTTAGGATAGGGTTAACCACACTTAACCCGCTTGAAATCCTAGTTACGTGGTCCTTTTCAGCAGTAACCTACTTGGAAGTATCATGGGTACCCTGGACTAGGCTAGGGTGGGGCACGATTACTGGACTGATTGTAAGTGACCAAAAGAGACGGCTGAACGGTGCACCGGTTGTTCAGGCGGACCATGGTCGTGCACATTAAGTCCGGAGTTGGACATGGGCACCAATAGGTTTAGACTGTGCGTGCTTGAATTGTGTCCGTGGTTTACACCTTAGGGCTGGATACACCCTGGGGTGGACCTTGCACAGTTAACTACATCCCACGATTAAGCCGTATGACACCGATACACGACGAGTTAGGCTTATAGGGAGCCGATCGACTAGACCGAGTAGTTGGACCTCGATTTATGTCATCTCATGATGTGGGCCAGCTTTGGTCCAAGGGATCATTTCTTGTTTATACTTGACATGGATTGGAATACTAGTACACACCTGGTGCAACTTAACCTTGTA
Source organism: Allium sativum (assembly GCA_030737875.1). Taxonomy (NCBI): domain Eukaryota; kingdom Viridiplantae; phylum Streptophyta; class Magnoliopsida; order Asparagales; family Amaryllidaceae; genus Allium; species Allium sativum. The sequence goes on from CM060919.1 coordinate 309,455,674, forward strand.
TATGCGATGCCACACTTGATCTATCTTGTTAACTTTTCACCACGCCAGTTATCACCCTACATCTCATCTCTGTTTTACATGTTCAGTTAACTTTATTAGTTTTTATACTAATAGTAGATAGGACTTACCAGTCTTTTTGACTGACCCGTTTTCTTTCGCCTCTTTTCTTCCGTTCCCCCCCCTCGGGTTTACAGGGTGGGAACACTGGTACCTAGCTTGGATCTTTAGCTGCTTTTCTGGATAGCTCATGTACGGTTTGGACTTGAGCATGCTATGGCTTTATTCTACCTTGGGGATAGTTACTTTATGATTTTCTTTCCAGTTTTCAGTTGATGTTTCTAGACTATGTTTTGTGGAAAATAATGACCAAGTACTTTGATGTAACTTGACTATGGTTTTGAAATGTTAGTTTTATCCGCTGCTTTATTTACTCTGTTTTTACTTATATGTTCTGTCTTGTGATATCTGCATGCATGTTTACCTCGTTTAACGCCCCTCCAAAGCTAGTGTGCTTGCAAGAGTGGAATTGGCGGAGGTGGGGTGTTACATTAATTATATGGATTCCATACAACACATGTACATAATAACAACGATAAATAATCAACCATCATCCAGAGTGCACCACACAACTGTATAAGCATTAAATATAAATAATTAACGCTTACACAGTCTGTCAACCCATCGGTTGACATACAACTAAACAATCGGGATTAGTGTACGTCTTCAAATCAACAAACACAGATTTTTATTTGTACAGTTGGGCGATGTGTAAAATTTATCGTCCTAATCAATATCAGTCAAATCGGTGTACATAAACAAATCGTTCGATTTGTATATGAATATTTATTTTACTTCAACACATGAATATATATTTTATTTCAACACATGAATATATATTTTATTTCAACACAAGAATATATATTTTTATTTCAACACATGAATATATATTTTATTTCAACACATCACACTATCAAATTTCACTACACAAAAATCAAACAAACAAGTCATCCATGGTCTGTGGACGACGGGTGTCAGGTGCTGCTAAGCACAGTCTGCATCCTTGTATATATTTCAAACTAGAAATTAAAATAAAAGTGAGGAGTTCTCACCTAGAAGCTAAACCAAACGCCACGACTCTTCATATGTAGGAAATCTTCATCGTCTTTCCAACGAGATCTGTTTCACGCGGTATATGTTAAAAATCATATTTTTACCATCGCTATATTAAAAATCACATTTTTAATTTGCTACACATATAAAAATCACATTCTTATATTCTCTATTATATAAAAATCATATTTTTAATTCGCTAATGAATATATAAAAATCGAATTTTTACTTTGCTTTCACTATAATAAAAATCTACTCTTTTCATTATTAAAAATCTTATCTTTTTATAGTTGAAAATCTCGTCTTTTTATAATCTAAGCACAATGCAAATTTCCAGATTTAAAAAGCAATGCTATATTTTTCACTCGCCTTTCATATGACAAAAACTATATTTTTCACTCGCCTTTCATACGACAAAACCTATATTTTTCACTCGCCTTTCATATGACAAAAACTATATTTTTCACTCGCCTTTCATATGGATGAAAATCCAATTTTTCTACTTCTTTAAAAATTATATTTTTACTTAAACCCCATCATAAAAATATTTTCTTTACACGATAAAATATCATATCTTCCTATAATGAAAGATCATATTCTTCAACAATGAAAAAACCTATTTTTACCCCACTAAAGATCATATTTTTATATTCTGTATTATATAAAAATTCTATTTTCAATTCGCTACTCCTATAAAAATCTAATTTTTATTTCACTACTACTTATATAAAAATCGTATTTTTATATTCTCTACCTTATAAAAATAATATTTTTATAATCTCTACATTATAAAAATAATATTTTTATTATCTCTGTAATATAAAAATCATATTTTTATTATCTCTATTATATAAAAATCATAATTTTATTATCTCAAAAATTCCTATCTTCTTCTAAATGGAAAATCAAGTTTTTAGCTAACTAAAAGTATAATCTTTACATATGAAAAATATTATCTTTACATATAAAATTACTATCTTTTACATATAAAATTTCTTATATAAAAACAAACAAACCCATATGTCATGAATAAATAAAAATGATAAAAATGATTAAGACTTACAACGGAGAGTGGGGGGGACTGTCAGGGTTTGCTGAGGCGTTAGGGCGGAGCGCAGTCGCTCGAAGGGAGGGGGTCTGGTTCGCCGCGGGTGGTGGCAGCTCAGGGGAACGGCGGCTGTCGGATTGGGCCTGGGGAGGGTTCGAGAACGTCAAATCGAAGAGGGGAGGGAGGGGCGCGGCGATTGGAGCTTTGCTAGAGGGGGCGACGACGTAGAGTCGGGGCACGGTGAACCTCCGACGTGGTGGTGGTCGCGATTTGTTTTTCTTTTTTTATTTCTTCTTCGATTCAGAATGAAAAAAAAGGGGGGGGGGTTTGACTGTAAATAGAGAGAGGGAGAAGTTATATAATAATATATATTATTTTATTTTAATTTTCTTCTATAAAGCAACTTTTTATTTCGAACTCGAAATCGAACCCACCGACTGTCGTTCATAACTAATTACCCCCATTCCGAACACAATGTGATATGTATCGCAAGCCGATTCGATCGTTTCGATCTGTTTCCGTTAAAATCTATATATTGAATTTGAACGCACATTCTAATTTACCGGGGCCACATACTGACTCTATAAATTCCAGAAAAATATTTTCAAGCTTCGTATTGACAATACGGTTCTAATAAAACTAATTTCGTCAAATTCCGAGACCGCTTGAAAAATGGCCATTTTCCAGTCGATCAAAATCAACTAAAACTGGTCAAACGCATTTTCCTTCGCCATGCTAACATATTGATTCGAAAAATTATGAATTTTGGAATCTAGTAATAACTTGACATCCCGGATCCAACAAAAGTGGTTTCGTCGAAAACCGAGGTCGTTTGCAAAAATTCCATTTTTAAGGGCCAGAATTCCATAGCAACTATTCTGAATTTTCAACTGGACGTAACTTTTGATTCCCGCTATGAAATTTCAATTTTTCGGATTCGTTAGAAAGATATTTTCAATTAGATTCTAATATTTTCGGTTTCGCCAAAATCCAGTTTATTTTGAATCCTGTATGTTCAATTGAAATTTGAAATCGAATTTTCAAACTACCGCGCCATTTTCAATTCCTTTTATAATTAAAATAAAATATTTATTTTCTAACGACAATCTATATAAATATATATGCTCAAATTTCTATTCAAAATAAATTTCTCGTTGTTATTATTTAAAATAATTCATTTTAAATAATCAAAATTCGCTAAAATTGCCAAAATAAAAATTTTAAATTGGCTCGGATTTCCGGGTTATTACAATCTCCCCCACTTAAAAATTTTCGTCCCCGAAAAGGAACGAAGCCGAAAGTTGTTTAACTAATCAACTCAACTTTCATTATTTTCATTACGGCTTAAGTTCTTCAACTTTTCAGTTTCTAAGAACTTTTCAAATTTTTCAAAAAAATTGGCTAACACCCTAAATTTTCGAAAAATTTCTCCATAACCTCCCCTGCACCGGGAGCTTCGGGATATTTCAAATAGCCTCCCATGGCCCTCACCAATCCAAAAAGAAAAAGAAACAACCAAGCGGCTTGCCAATCGGCTCATAAAATCATCCAAAACCCAATAAATTAGTAAACATGTACCTATTTATCAGGCAAACAATTCTATTCTTCTGCTCCAGCCTCCTTGCTATGACCTGTTCAATGTAAGTACATGTATATGCATGCAAATGCGACTAATTTTCAGTACAATCTACTATTTGGTTCAATTTGGCTAAAGGTTCAATATTTAATTAATCAAACAATAATCAAACAACACAACCATCAATCAATTAGTTGATTATCATTTCAAACTCATAATTTTGGTACGTATACAGAAAATCATGTTTTTGATGCCAAATCACAACAATAAACCTATCTAGCTTTGGTTCTCACACCAGTCTAATGGAAATATATAGATATCACACTTTTGAAACTCGAACATAAATACTGATGATGTGGCCACATCATCAGAATCATCCCCGGGTGTCTAGAATGTGATTCTATATCTATCCAGTATATTAAAACTTCAAATACACGCGGATCAGACGTATACGAAAAATCTTTATATACTTGATTGTCCAAATCAATATAAATAAATATTCAAATACGAATAATTGAATTAAATTTTCAAAACAAAACTTGTTTTCAATTTTTATTTTTCAAAACAACACTCTTTACACTCGTTCTAGGATACTACTGATCCCATCTCTAACGAGTCATTCTCATTGCATATTACTATTCCAGTCTCTGATGAATTCTTTCTTTCGGTTCTAATGTGTCTTTTTCTCCGAGCTCTGTAAACCAATGCTCTGATACCAACTGTAACGAAAAGGAATTTCGCTCGATCCGAATCGATCGCTAAACCGACCAAGACCGTTCGAAACCCCTGATTGTTTTGAGAACACAACAAATCAGAACACAAATAGAAGAACATTTCATTGCTTATTACAATGATTCCATCAGAATACAAGAATATTACAGAGTATGAATAAATATTACACAGCAAAAAATCAGAGATTTAAATTACATTTAAATACATCGTAGCGGAAAATAATACAAAACACAACTAGAAGTAATACACGGATACATTGCTTTCCGAGCATCGTTCCAGCTGTAAATCAGGGTCCTGTGAATATAAATCTGCAAACCCAAAACTACTAGCTGCCCGTGTCAAAATAAGGGCACCCAGAGTTTAGGTTAAAACAATAAACTCCAGGTCAGTCATGTGACTGGTGTGAGAACTAAAACAGTTATTAATCTTCATTTTAAAGTTAGGTAAATCAAGGGACCACGCCGTATAACACGGAACGGGTTTCCTCCCAAGAATACCAGTGCATAAAACAACAGCGCAATGCTAAATAAAGAAAAATGAAGCTATTATAAGACCTAGGTCCCATCACACAATGCAACGCAAGCCGAAGGATAGGGTTTTTACCTTATAATAGCAAAGAATGCTTGATATGCTAAATTTCATCTTTTATTATTACTATAAGTGTATAGTGTCAAAACCATTTCAATCATAAGTAACAATCATAGACAGCATAAGTGCCCCATACCACTATGTCGCCATATATAGGTTCTACAACCAAAACCGCAAAGTCACGTATTGGAAGTTGGATTTCCATCTGCGAACCGAGGGAAGGGATCGCCCTCTACCGAATTCGAGACAATCTAGCCCATGTCTCAGGAACAACCGTAACTGCCCCATGGATCATCAGGGTCGGTCCACCGATGTGCATTATTATGCCTGAACACTACGTTTCCCCGCCCTTTGGGGCGTAAATGAGCCAAATGACTCCATCGGCTCCACACAGTCACCGATATATCTGTGGCGCCTCGCAACAGCAACAACCACATAGGTGAAAATATTATAAATGTCAGGGATGGTAGGTCACTGACACCTCCCTAGCTAGAAGGAAACGCATGCCCTCCATGAGGTCCTCTCCCGTTTCTGGTTCACAACCGGGGTGTGAGGCTCGCGAATCAACGCTACACAAAGTTATGCCACACAGGTCATGCTTTGATCATCAACCACAAGACTCTGCTTTTCAACAGAAGCCTTGATCATATTGCCACTTAGGCATGCCACGCAGGCAATTCACTCCATGCGATTGATATCCATCAATATATAACCCCTGAGCTCGTATGTCTCAAAGAAGGGCGTTATGCAACAGAATAAATTCTCCGTCGTCAAACAGATATATATTTAATAGAAATCAATCACACAGAATGAAATCCAATGTCAGACACACAGTCCATTTACAAGTTCGTTCTGGGTCTGAATGAAACCGGAGGCACCTTGTACCTTGCATATCCATCGATCTCCAAGTACGTCTGGACGATCACCAGCTGATTCCCTCCTCTTGGGTGTACAGCCCGATCAAGATCATCAGTAATCACCCAAACGATGTGAAGACCTCCGCTCTTCGACCACCGTCTTCATCCTCGACACCACGTCGAATCAGTTATTCAGAATGGGATAAACCCGGTCTTTCTGAATAATTCGCGTATATAATAAACAAGTGTTACACAAACACAACATACGCCTCATTCCAATTTAGAATATTCCTTTATTCAAATATTCTCATACTTTGGGAAAAGACTCCCATTAATTTTATCAAAGATAAATTTTTTAAATTTATTTTTAATCTTCTTTTGAATATCAATTCAAGTTAGTCGGGATTAGCGAGCCACACTGCAGTAATCATTTATTTTATTTCCCAATCCCAACCTATTCATCCCATGAAGTAAAACTGGTCATACTTCATATCTAACACCACGGTGTTATCGGTAAATTTAATTACCATTTCACATTCAAATCTAATTAAAGATTTAACTATCGCCTGGAGAAAAACTGGTAATACCCCATTCTCGATCACTTCAATCTAATTAAAGACTCATTAAAACTCCACTTAGTTTTAATCTTCCCAAAAATCAATATCCTGTCTTTAACTGGGTTAAAGAACCAATGTTATCTAAAACACGGTTCACGATAAAACCAAAATCACATTCCATTAATTATCGGGTTAAAGAACATGTGTTATTAAAAACACCGTTCACGATAAACCCAAAAATCAATTCCAATTCAATTCCAATTAAATATCATTTAATTGGTATACTTCATTAAATCTAAATAAAAAGATTTAATCTTTTTCTCAACTAGGTTTAAGAACAGTGTTAATGAAGACACCATTCACGATAAACCCAAATCACATTTAATATTAAATACAAGGCTCTGAATAGAAAATATATCGGCTTATATTCAATATCAAATTCTACGACCAACAAATATCGTATTGGAAATAATGATATAAATACATCTTTCAAATTTCCATAACACTATCTGTATAATTATGAAATCCAACATCGAAATATTCCAAAGGCAATTTTGATTCAAATCCATTTCCACTTTATATATTGGAAATTCTGGTTATTTTCAAAACCATTTCAAATCCACTTTATTTATTTTAAAAATAAATGGGATTATAATTCTAGTTCAAAACTAGTTCATTTCGATAAAAATCTATTTTTATCTTTTCAAATTTGGAATTTTTCACCCCAATTCTTCACAAATCATTTCTTATGATTTTACACAAATTATTACTATTTTTTATAATTTTATCAAGGCCCGTACAGTCGATTTCCATCAACGGCCATCGAACTGCACCTACATTGACCTTTTCCAAATTTGATTTGGACATAATTCCAAATCCAACCGTTAGATTTCAAATCTCTAATATTCGTTAGAAAGCTCTTTTCGATACGAACCCAACGGTTCCGGTTTTAGGAGAATCCAACGGTCGGATCTCCCATAATATCCATTCGAAGTCAATGGTCGAAATTCGCGAACTGCTGCGGCGCGGTGCGTTCTATTCAGGCCATTTAATATATATATATTATATATATATTTCATCGATTTCCTTTTAAATCGTATTTTATAAATCGTTTTAAATTCATTTTCGAAACGATTTCAACTTCATATTCAATTTCTAATAAAAATTGAATATTCCATATCATTAATCTATAAATGATAATATTTTCAAAACGTTAGATTTTGAAATCACTTCCTTTTCCATATTCATTATAAAAATGAATAAAATCGATATAAATATCGTTCACGTCAAAATGGCGTCAATCTAATCAACATGGCTTTTATTCAACACATGAATGTTTTCTTCTATTCAACACATGAATATTTATTTTATTCAACACATGAATATTTAGTCTAATCAACACATGAATTTATATTCTATTCAACACATGAATATTTTCTTCTATTCAACACATGAATATTTATTCTATTCAACATATGAATTTTTCTTCTATTCAACACATGAATATTTACTTCTATTCAACACATGAATTTTCATTTTATAATATTCTTTATTTTCCAAATTAGAATGAGGCCCAATAAATTACCATATAATGTTAATTATATGGATTCCATACAACACATGTATATAATAACAACAATAGATAATCAACCATCATCCAGAGTGCACCACACAACTGTATAAGCATTAAATATAAATAATTAACGCTTACACAGTCTGTCAACCCATCGATTTACATACAACTAAACAATCGGGATTAGTGTACATCAAATATCATCCCAATACCCGTGTGGGGTTTCAAATCAACAAACATAGATTTTTATTTGTGCAGTTGGGCGATGTGTAAAATTTATCGTCCTAATGAATATCAGTCAAATCGGTGTGCATAAACAAATCGTTTGATTTGTAAATGAATATTTATTTTACTTCAACACATGAATATATATTTTATTTCAACACATGAATATATATTTTATTTCAACACATCACACTATCAAATTTCACTACATAGAAATCAAACAAACAAGTCATCCATGGTATGTGGACAACGGGTGTCAGGTGCTTCTAAGCACCGTCTGCATCCTAGTATATATTTCAAACTAGAAATTAAAATAAAAGTGAGGAGTTCTTACCTAGAAGCTAAACCAAACGCCACGACTCTTCATATGTAGGAACTCTTCGTCGTCTTTCCAACGAGATCTGTTTCACGCGGTATATGTTAAAAATCATATTTTTACCATCACTATATTAAAAATCACATTTTTAATTTGCTACACATATAAAAATCACATTCTCATATTCTCTATTATATAAAAATCATATTTTTAATTCGCTAATGAATATATAAAAATCGAATTTTTACTTTGCTTTCACGATAATAAAAATCTACTCTTTTCATTGTTAAAATCCTTTTCTATTTATAGTTGAAAATCTCGTCTTTTTATATTCTAAGCACAATGCAAATTTCCAGATTTAAAAAGCACTGCTATATTTTTCACTTGCCTTTCATATGACAAAAACTATATTTTTCACTCGCCTTTCATATGACAAAAACTATATTTTTTTCACTCGCCTTTCATATGACAAAAACTATATTTTTCACTCGCCTTTCATATGACAAAAACAATATTTTTCACTCGCCTTTCATATGGATGAAAATCCAATTTTTCTACTTCTTTAAAAATTATATTTTTACTTAAACCCGTTCATAAAAATATTTTCTTTACACGATAAAATATCATATCTTCCTATAATGAAAGATCATATTCTTCAACAATGAAAAATCCTATTTTTACCCCACTAAAGATCATATTTTTATATTCTGTATTATATAAAAATTCTATTTTCAATTCGCTACTCCTATAAAAATCTAATTTTTATTTCACTACTACTTATATAAAAATCGTATTTTTATATTCTCTACCTTATAAAAATTATATTTTTATAATCTCTACTTTATAAAAATCATATTTTTATTATCTCTATAATATAAAAATCATATTTTTATTATCTCTATTATATAAAAATCATATTTTTATTATCTCTATTATATAAAAATCATATTTTTATTATCTCAAAAATTCCTATCTTCTTTTAACTGGAAAATCAAGTTTTTAGCTAACTAAAAGAATAATCTTTACATATGAAAAATATTATCTTTACATATAAAATTACTATCTTTTACATATAAAATTTCTTATATAAAAACAAACAAACCCATATGTCATGAATAAATAAAAATGATAAAAATGATTATGACTTACAGCGGAGAGGGGGGGACTGTCAGGGTTTGCTTAGGCGTAAGGGCGGAGCGCAGTCGCTCGAAGGGGGGGTCTGGTTCGCCGCAGGTGGTGGAGGCTCAGGGGAACGACGGCTGTCAGATTGGGCCTGGGGAGGGTTCGAGAACGTCAAATCGAAGAGTGGAGGGAGGGGCGCGGCGATTGGGACTTTGCTGGAGGGGGCGACGACGTAGAGTCGGGGCGCGGTGGTCCTCCGACGTGGTGGTGGTCGCGATTTTTTCATTTTTTATTTCTTCTTCGATTCAGAATGAAAAAGGGGGGGGGAGTTTGACTGTAAATAGAGAGAGAGGGAGAAGTTATATAATAATATATATTATTTTATTTTAATTTTCTTCTATAAAGCAACTGTTTATTTCGAACTCGAAATCGAGCCCACCGATTGTCGTTCATAACAAATTACCCCCATTCCGAACACAATGGGATATGTATCATAAGCCGCTTCGATTGTTTCGATCTGTTTCCGTCAAAATCAAAATATAAATCTATATATTAAATTTGAACGCACATTCCAATTTACCAAGGCCACATACTGACTCTATAAATTCCAGAAAAATATTTTCCAGCTTCGTATTGACGAAACGGTTCTAACAAAACTAATTTCGTCAAATTCCGAGACCGTTTGAAAAATGGTCATTTTCCAGTCGATTAAAATCAACTAAAACTAGTCAAACACGTTTTTCTTCGCCACGCTCACATATTGATTCGAAAAATTACGAATATTGGAATCTAGCAATAACTTGACATCCCGGATTAAACAAAAGAGGTTTCGTCGAAAACCGAGGTCGTTTGCAAAATTTCCATTTTTAAGGGCCAAAATTCCATAGCGACTATTCTGAATTTTCAACTGGACGTAACTTTTGATTCCCGCTATGAAATTTCAATTTTTCGGATTCGTTAGAAAGATATTTTCAATTAGATTCTAATATTTTCGGTTTCGCCAAAATCCGGTTTATTTGGAATCCTGTATGTTCAACTGAAATTTGAAATCGAATTTTCAAACTACCGCGCCATTTTCAATTCCTTTTATAATTAAAATAAAATATTTATTTTCTAACGACGATCTATATATATGTTCAAATTTCTATTCAAAATAAATTTCTCATCGTTATTATTTAAAATAGTTCATTTTAAATAATCAAAATTCGCTAAAATTGCCAAAATAAAAAATTTAAATTGGCTCGGATTTCCGGGTTATTACAAATTTGTAAATCTCTGATATTTATCAAATGTGTAATATTAATTCATACTATGTATATTCTTGTACTCTGATGTAAATTATTGTAATAAGCAATGAAAAGTTCTTCTGTTTGTGTTCTAAATTGTCGTGTTCTCAATTCAATCCAGGCTTTCCTTAATGGGGAAGTTCGGGTAGTTACAATATCTTTTTCCAGGAAAAAACAAATTAGCCCAATGATCATACGGCTTATCATTCAAATATTCAATAGCTTTTGCACCCCTGATTTCTTTAAATTTAGCCATTGCTTTTTCAAATTCATAGGCACTTGAAGCTAAAGCACATTGTTCTAGCAAATGACCTACCCAAGTACCCGTCCCACTTTTAACAATACCAGCAATATTACTTTGCATATGATGTAGATAGTACGAATGATAGCTACTTGGAAATTTTTTAGGAATACTCAACAACAAATCCCAATGCCTATCACTTAAAAAATTCAATGGTTTAGCAAACCTAAGAGCATATCTTAGTGGGTCAAAAAACAACTCCAATACTCTTCATTTTCTTTAGGCACAAGAGCCATTGCCAATGGAAAAAAACCTGAAACCTGAAACATAAAACAACAACACCAACAACTATTCTAAATAACATTTTCCAACAATACAAATTAAAATTTTAAGTTATACTACAAAGCATGATAAAATTAATGAACTACATAAAAAAAAAATATTGTTCTATCTTTTTCTTCTATTACCTTACAAGTTCCTATTTAGTAAATCTTAAAACTATAATATAGTAACTTGATTATCAATATCTAATTATGTACTAATTAAAAAAATAATTGATAACATTACGTACCTTGATTCCCATTTTTAGCAGTAGCAGCCATAAAAATCCCACTTCAGCCCTTTAAAAAAGTTGCATCCAAAAAATCATAGGTCGACAATACCTAAATTCAAATATACAAGCCTCGTAGCAAACAAATGCTCTCCCAAATTGGTTAGTCTCTTCATCCACATCCGTACTTGTATAACTTTTCGGATTATATTTCTTAATTGCCTTCAAATACCATATTAAATCATTATATGATTTTTTTTTCATCACCATATATATCACTAATAGACAATTTCCTACCCTTATATGCATAATAGTAACTTAAATCCACATCATAATCTCTCCTCAAACTTTTCACAATATCCTTTGTTTTCCTTTTCAGCTCATCACGTATTTGATTAACAATCAAAGCTTTTACAAGATCACTGTTAATAGCTGGACTACTAACTGAACTAAATCCACCTCCACATGAATGACTTAGATGAATATTTTTAACAATCAACTTATCCAATTGCTTTAATTTGCAAGAAGCATGAATTCTAAATGAACAACCATCAACAACACATCGAACTGTCACCCGCTCCTTATAATTCTTAACATATTGTACTTTAAATCCATTTTTCAAACAATATGCACTAACCATTCTACATAATTCAATAGCCGAATCAAATATTTGTCCAACACCAGTAAAAAAAAAATCTAAATTTGAATTTTTCTTCAACAATTCATGCAAGTTTTTCTCTTGGCAATAAGCAGAGTCTAAATCATTATTATATTCAATCAAATTAAGAATTGATTCTCCAACATCAACAATTGAGACTGATTTACTACTGTCAACAGCAACATCATTTGAATTATTCTTTAAGAATATAAAAAAAACCAAGAAATCCTCCTTTTAAAACCATGACAAACACAATATAGCTTGTAGATCACTATCCGTCTAAATATAAGTAGTTTTAGATTCTCTAGCGTAGAACACATCAAAGCATAAAGGCTTAAAAGTATTCCACACCTCACAAACCTTACTTCCTACATAACTAATTGATGCATCTAAACCAAGATGAATACTAGATGAATTCTTATTAAAATCAAATACAACCATCACGGATATATCAGACCTGCAATTCAAAACATAAATAAGTAAATAACTATACAATTTAAACCTTTTTATAAACCATTTACAAAATGATAAAACCAATTACCTTTTTTACTGCTGTTATGATATTGAATAAAATACAGAATTATACAACAATTTTAAAATAACATAAATGATTTAAAACATTTTTGTATTATAATTGTTCTGTTATCATTACATATAATTGTTATATTATCTTCACATACAATTGTTGTGTTATCTTGACATATAATTATTAATCATTTATCATTTGAATTATATATAAAACATAACTGTTGCACAATATAACCAATTTATCTTTAAAATTAACTATAACAAATTATTGTTATTTTCCATTGAAGCCCAAATAACCACTTATCTTTTTATTTTAAATAAATTTTTTAAAAAAGATAAAACAAGTTATCTTTTTCACTTTTGTTTTGTTAATGAAAAAAAATCATAACTATACAAAATCTACAATTAAAATCACTATAAACAACCATTAAAAGCACATTTCACATGTCATATGAAAATTTTAATTTAATTACACCATACCTTTCAGCATCCTGTTCAACTAAAGGAATACTTGAACTTTGAGTTTGCTCTCCATTGACTGAACTACATAGTCCACAAAAATAAAGAACATATTAGCACATTTCGATATCATACACCTCAATTTTGGATTCAATTACAAATTTAAAATCTCTTGGTAAAATTATGATCCACTATTCAATTCAAAATTATGTAAATCACCTGATAAAAAATAAAAAAATCAACAAAATAAAAAAATTACGTCTTAAATATCAAGAGTTTACAAAATTTATGTAGAAATATAAAATACGAAGAAAAACGAAATTATTAAAACTCGTCTGAAAGAATTAACGATCCCATATCAAATTTGAAAATATTGAAAAATCTGAGATATCGTGATCACAGCGCCTGATTAATTTGAAGAGATTGATATTTTTAAAAAAGAAAACGGCTCACCATGTTTTCTGTCCTCCAAAGTAATTGTTTAAAGACCGTGTCCTGGAAATAAATGAATACGTGAATAGGAGCCCTTGAAGTAAATATCCTATAGAAAAAATTCCACATATAAAATTTGTGCTTAGGCATTGTGGATTATGACATGCTTGAGAAATCACCCCTACTTTTTCTCCCAAAATTGATCATCGCTGGTGCAAGTGCATATCTCACGGATTTTGACTATCCTCATATGAGAAAGGTATTTAGTCTTGATTGCAATATATTATATAGATTGGTATTTATTTCCGAAATTTATTTTTATCATAAACTAATAGATTGCGGATTCTCTTGGGGCATTTCTTATGATGGATATGGCTCACATTAGTGGGCTCGCGGTTGCTTTTGTTATTGCTGATCTGTTTGAATATTGTGATGTGGTCATTATAACTACTCATAAGGTATGAATTTTAATTTTTAATCAGTCTGTTGAGTCCATCTAATGTGCTTTTTTAATCATTTGTACCCCACGTACATCCATAAGGTTGTAACAACCCAAAATTTTGGAACTAATTTAAAAACTATTTTTAATATAATTTTGTGTGAATTTACGGTCAAATTTCAAAATTCGATTATTTAAAAGACGGTTCGAGTAGTTTACATAAGTACATTATTAAGATGAACTCGGATTTCAATGAAACATTTTATTGAATCTGTAGTGTTGAATAATGATAGAATCCCAAATTTCATAATTTTTGGAACTAGTGCGTGCGCATGCGAGAAGAAAACGTATGCTAAAATCGCATATTTAAATCAAGTTGAAACACGTTCGAAAAGTAAAACGGAAGATCAAACGAACTCGGAATTCGACGAAGCTTATTCAATTGGATCCGAAATTACGTTTACTGTCAGAATCCAAAATTTCGTAGCAAACGGAATTAATTTGTGATCATGTGATCAAAAGAGGTAGAGGCTAACTAGCACACTATAACGACACGGATTTCGCTCGGACCTAATCGATCGCTAAATCGACCAAGACCGTTCGAATCCCGCATACGCTAACTCTGGGCATACAACACATCAGAACGAATAACAGAAGACTTTTATAATCATCATAATAATGTTATTTTTGTTATAACTCAATCTATTTAACAAAAATGTAATTTTTGTTATGACTCAAATCTTATTTAACAAAAATGTAATTTTTGTTTAACTCAAATCTTATTTAGCAAAAATGTAATTTTTGCTTAACTCAAATCTTATTTAACATATGGGACGAGGAATAAGGTGTCTCCGGTTTCGTTCAGACCTAGAACGGACTTGTAAATGGATGTGTGTCTGACATTGGATTTCATTCCATGTAAATTGATTTCTATTTAATATATATATGTTTGGTGGCAGAGAATTATTCTCTTGCTTAACACCCTTTCTGAGATGCACAAGCTCAGAGGTTATATATTAACATTATTGTTCGCATGGTGTGGATTGTCAATGTGGCATGCCAAGATGCAAATGATCAAAGCTTTTGTTGAAAAGCAGAGCCTTATGGTTGATGATCAAAGCATAACCCATTTAGGCATAGCTTTATGTATAGCGTTACTTCGCGAGCCTCACAAACCGGTATGAGTCAAAAATGGGATAAGGGAATGCAGGGAGTGCACACGTTTCTTTCTAGCTAGATGTGGTGTCATGGTATGGATCCTAGACATTTTTACTTATGTGGATGATGGATTATGAGGCCTTGGATATATTGGTCGATAGTGGCCAATTGATAGGTCCAATAGGACCGAGAAGCGTGTGTTCAGGAATTGCCAATCCACTAAAATATTCGTGGACCGGCCCTGCAGGATCCAAAGGTTGCCCGTTGGTGTAATCTTGAGACATTTTCTAGAGTGTCTCGAATCAGTAAGGAGATCGTCCATAGCCTTGACTCATGATGGAAACCTATATATGGCGATATAGTAGGATCGGGTGCTATGCCGTCTAGGATTGATACATTTACTTTAAAAGTATTTAAAAATTGGTTAGACACTAATAATAATATTAAATATTATTTTCTACGTACCAAGCATGTTTGATCATTATAAGGTAAAACTCTATCCTCCGGTTTGCATTGCATTGTGTGATGGGACTTGAGTCTTATAATGATTTCATTTTTCTAAAAAGCATTGCGTTGTTTTGAATAAAAATTTATTTAATTTATGCATTGGAAATCCAATGGAGTAAACCCATTCCGCGTTAGCGGCGTGGTCCTATGATTAGCCTTTTTATTAGGTAAGTTAAGTAAAGATTTCTCATACCCGTCCTATGACTGACTCGTAGTTTGTTTCACTTGCAAACTCGAGTGCCCTTATTTTCCACACGGGCGGTCGAGTGGCTTGTTTTTTAGATATGTATTTATCGAGTAGGATTCTAGATCGAAGCTTAAAGCGGTGTCCAGAGCATTGATAGTCTTCCGCTGCATTGTATTAAATTTATTGTAAATTATCTTCCGCTGTATTATATTCAATGTACTCTGATATTCTGTACTCTGATGTAACATTATTATAATGTTTATAAAAGCCTTCTGTTATTTGTTCTGATGTGTTGTATGCCCAAAGTTAGCGTATGCGGGATTCGAACGGTCTTGGTCGGTTTAGCGACCGATTAGGTCCGGGCGGAATCCCTGTCGTTACAGCTGATTGGGAGGATTCATTGCCCAAACCCACACGGTTTGGACACAGATTCAGAAAGGAGGGGCCCACCGAGATGGCCCAGGTTGGGGGCGCTGGAAGGCGTGGCCGAGGCGGATGGAAACCCACTGGGTTTGGGGCTTTGGTTCATCGCGAATACTCTACGGTTTTTAATCAACCCCGTATAGAATCAAGCTCGTGAAATTCTCTACAAAAATCTCTAAAGGAGGAGGAAGTTTTATAGTATGGATTAGAAGAAATTAGTGGAGGAAGAAGAGAATGTTTATGGCCATTGAAATGAGGGGGTGGCGGCTATGAATAGAGTATTAGGGTTTAGGAATTTGATATTTATAATAAAATAATATTAAATTCTCCTAATTATTAGATTTAGCCCATTAACCCTTTTCAGCTCAAATTTCAGCCCTACGAAAGTTGTTCCTACCCAATTGCCTCCGTTCCGGACACAATGGGCTAGGTTTCATCAGCCATTCGATCGTTTCAGCCCACTTTTCTTTATTTTAAAATATAAATCATTTAATCATTTAATCTGATCGTACATTTAAATTTACCGGGGCCACATACGAACTCCAAAAATTCCCGAAAAATAAATCTAGTTATGTTTTGATGATACAGTCCTAACAAAATTAATTTCGTCGAATTTGGAGACCTTTTGAAAAATGGCCTTTTTAATGGTCGATTAAATTCAATAGAAAGCAATTTAATTTACCATGCTCACATATTAATTCCAAAAATTATGGAAAATTAAACTTAGCAATAATTTGATATTACGGATCCGACAAAAATGGTTTCATCGAAAAGGGAGGTAATTTGTAAAATGACTTTTTTTTAATAGCTTTAATATTATTTAAAAAATGGAATTTTTAAATTCTGGCACACTTTCTAACCAAAATTTCTTAAAATAAAATTTTTAAATTGGTTCTGATTTTCCGGGTTGTTACACACACTTTTTTAAGCAATGAATTAGAAAAATTGAAATGAAAAAGAGGCCATCAATAGGCCAAGGTGGTTTTTGTGACACCCCACATACGTTAATGTCACTCTTTATCAGAATGCATTAAGTTCCGTGAAGCGTTATAGGTAAACAGAAACAGAATATCATAAGATAGATATAAAATAGCACCGGTCCACCTTTTTAAACATCCTAACATTTCCCTTTTCTTTCTCAAAAATGTCGGCCACATTTCCTTTTTCCTTCTCTGTTCGCCCTAACCTTTCATCCTGCCTATCCTCCTTTCAGATCCAAAGCCACCTAGCACCTCCACCGCAATAAGATATCCTCCTCCAAATCCTCCTTCGGATCCATCACCTGACCATCGTCCTGGATCGCAACCATCCTCGTCTAACCCTCCTATCTTCGTTGGTTTTATCCCTAAGAAATGGTCCTCCCTATTCGATTCGAAGTTGCGCAATGTAGGGGAGTACTCGACGCTGCCTATGAAACTCGTCTTCTTAGGGAAAGCACCTCTACCCTCCGCTGAAATTTTTGAAGCAACAAAAGAACAATGGGATGGCTACCTCGTTGGTCATTTCCTGGATAGCCCTTTGTCGTACTCTACAGTCATCAATTGACTGGAAAATCTCTGGCATCCAAAGGGAGGTATCAAGGTAAGATCTACAGGAAAAAGTCCTTTTCTTTTACATAGAAAATATCGAGGATAGAGATAGAATTCTTCGTGCTAATCTGGTAATTGTTCAGAATAAACTCTTTATTGTGAGGCCTTGGGTTGCTAACTTAGGTGATTTAAACGAGAGCATTAGGTCTGTTCCCGTCTAGATTAAACTAACGAACCTACCTCTTTACGGTTGGTCTATAATGGGGATCAGTCGGTTAACTATGAGGGTCGGTAAATTTCTTTGTATGGACCTGTCAACAGAGAAGCTTAAAAGACTAGACTTTGCAAAAAGTTCAGTAGAAGTAACTCCGCATGACGACCTACCAACTGATTTTTTTGCTTTGTTGCCCGATGGTAGTGAACAAACAGTATATGTAACCTACTTATGGAAACCTGAAATTTGCGTGAAGTGTGATTCTTTTGGGCATTTTACTGTCAAGTGTGATAAAAATAAAGTAAAATCTGCTAACATTGCAGCTTGTAATGACAAGAACCACAACTTTGTTGTTGATTCAACAGTTGGAAGACAAGCTATTGTGAATGTTACTAACAGTGCAGACACACGGGACAGGAATAAATCTGTCTGGCAAAAGTCATTAGCAAGAAGAGGGTAGATATGGAATCATCGCAAAAGAATAATTTAGATAAGGTTGTGGAGGAGATAAGTATAGTCGGTAATAGTAACAACATGTTCTTCGTGCTTGACAACGTGAATAATGGTGAAACTGAGACGGAGAAGGAGGCAGATTTTTGAAGATGGTGAAATGAGAAAGTTAGTGAATTGCTCTCCCGAGCGTTCCCTCATCATTGGCAATATTGAAAAAAAAATCATCGCTACAAGTTGTTCTGCAAGTCCTGTACGTGATGAAGGTAACAAAACTTCTTTGCGTAAGGTTATGCAAGATGCAGAAAATGTTAAATGTATAGAGGATGTATTGGTTGGGCAGGCTCAGCTAAATCTAGTTGAGTTAAAAAAGAATGTTGTGTGCTCTCCTGTTAAGTCCACAGTTGATAATGACACTTTGAGTAAGGAAGCAAATTTCGATAGTATTTGTATTGAAGGAAGAATGAAACATGTCAGTGGTTTTATTGCAAATGATCATCAAATTAGTCAATGTGATGAAGCCAACATTGACACCTTCCTGGTGGGTAACTTTGATTGTGTTGAAGTTGCTGACAAAGTGGTGAAGAAGAAAACAAATAGTAATGAAGATAAAACTGAACCTAAGGGTTATGAAAAAGGATTTCGAGAAACAATTGAAAAAATTAGAGAAGAAATTAGAAGTGGAGATTTTGACAGTCATGTTAGCGTGAAAAAACCAAGTTGTTGGAGATTATGACAAAGAATTATAATGCTATGGACATGTCTGTTGTTGACCGTGAAAGAAAGGATACAGTTAAAGCAAGTGTTCGCAACGTTAAGACCTCTTCGCCAAATGCTCTTAAGCCAAGATTTCTGAACTACAATAAAAATAGTTGTGATGCTATGCGCACTTCATTGAACAACAAGCAACAACAATCTACATGCAAAACAACTCAAGTTTCCCCTATTCTCAAAAGCAAAGAAACAACGCATAGAAAACTAGGACCTTATGATCATATTCCACCACCACCGGGTTACAAGGCGCTGCCAGACATTATCATCAACTCGCCCACTATAGTGACTTCATCTAGTCGTCAAATGGGTAGGAGTCGATTATGAGAAGCAAAAAAATCAAGCTTTTGAAAGGGATCGATGACAACAAAGGCTGATGACTTCTGTTGTTTGAAATCTGCTTGAGATTATGTCATATTATTATGTAATCTTACATGTTAAGTCTTAAGTAACATAGTGTATGCAATGAGTCTTTCTCTTTGAGCTTGTAATGCTTTACTTCCCTGCGTGGAAGTTTATCCAGTCGATATGCATACTGCATATCTCCTGGTCACTGATGTATCTTTTATTTTTCAACAGATAAAGGAGTGTTACGGATCACTATAAAAACCGGTCAACCTTGCCAAAAAAATAGCAGTGGAAATTTTAAACTTCATTATTTTGCAGAAAAACATCGTAGTCTCAAAGCCAGTTACAACATCAGGCATAAAATACTGAAACTGATTACATCAAAAAAAACATTTGTCTTACGCTGAAAACCATCAAAGTACAGAAATGTAAAATCATAATCCCTAGTAATAGCCATAATAAAGAAGACAAGTAGTCGAAGTGATACATCAAAGCAGATCTAAATCCAAGCAGAAACAGAAGAGAGAATCCAAATCAAGCGTAAGAGTTCCCACCCTGAGAACCTTGGGGGGAAGGGAAGAGAGAGAGAGAGAAGGAAACAAAATGAGTCAGATATAAAGTCTGGCAAGTCCAGTGATTTTTAGCATATAACGAAGTTAAAGCATCATGAAAGGCATATAAACTGGATGAGAGATAACAGTATCATGTAACAGGTATGAACAGACTGAATAGAATAAGCAGTATAAACAGGGTGAACTATGCTTCTCGGTTACTTTCTCTGCACCAAACTAGTATATCATATTATGATAGGATTAGGTGTCCCCTAATTACTTAACAGAAACAGAATGATCCCAACAGAAACATAATGGTAGTTCTAGGTGTCCTCTAGTAACGGGTTTTACCCAAACAGAAATAATAGGCACCTTAACAGAAATAACAGGTGTTACCCCAAACAAAAATAATAGGTACCTCAACAGAAACAGTCAGGACTAGATGTACCCTAATTACTATCTTAAGCGATCGGCTCCCTAACTTGTAAATACCATGTGTCGGTGCCATAGTAGGGTGTATTACTTCCTAAAGTGGAAAACTAAAGAAGGGGTATACAAACCTGTTTACTGGTGCCACAGCGGCTTATTTTCTTCTAAAGATCGGACTCATGCACGCACACGACTCCGTTGGAACGCGCCCGTATACACCCCTTTTTCAGATGAAGCTCTTATAATAAGTTCAGTATGCGTGCCCTAACCCCTACCTAGTGTGGGGTCCCCGTTTAATACCAGAATTGCTTACCGACTGATATGGGTCCCACACAGCAGATGATACAAGTCAAAATCCTAAACTTGTGTCTCCAATTAACTAGGATTTTTAACAGGTTAAGCCTACAAAGTATCAGGTTCGCCTAACCCCCACAGATTAGCAGATTACGTTTTCACAAGTTAACAGTTTTATTTAACCCCAACAGATTAAAAAGGTTTACTTAACCCCAATAGATTAAACTGGTTTCACAAGTTACTTACAGTTTCATTAACATGTTCCACTTAATCTTTAAATTAAGCCTACAGATTTATATGACCCCAAATTCCAGTCATAATTCACAGTATAACATATGCCCCAAATTTTAGGCATATTTCACAGTATAGGTTATGCCCCCAAATCCTAGTCATGATTCATAGTACAAAATATGCCCCCAAATTATCATTCCTAATCTTGTTCGTACATATATTTCAGCGATATTAGCCTAGGCTCGAAGGTAGCCTAGGCTATAAAAATAACAAAGGAATGAAAGAGAGAAGAACAGAAATAGGCATATAATAATAGAGATAGGAATATGATAGCAAAAATAGGCATATCATAAATAAGCATATAAGAACTGAACAGCAGATCAGGTGTAAAGAAGAATACATGCAATAGAAGGAGCTGTTTATGCATGAATCAGATACTTAACAGGCATAGGTTAAGATTCAGGTTTATAAACATTTCAGGGTTACAGTTAAATTTTTATATCTAAAAGTAACACTAACTTACAAAGATTGGATCTTAAGAACAGAGAATAATATGCTGAATTTGCAGAAGAGATTCTTGTATATGTATAGGATGGTGTTGAAGAAGATAGTCTAATTCAATCCAAGAAGAGGCAACATTTCATTGTCTCCATTGTTTTAGGTGTAGAAAAAAAATAGAAATGTTGTCCTATATATAGCTTATCCTCAACGAACCCAGTTAACGGTTTTGTCTATATTTAGATAAATGTATTGTGCCAGATCGGGGATGGGTCGACCCGCCTGGCAATGGGTCGACACATAGGTCAACCCAACCCAGGCATGGGTCGTCCCAACCCCGTTTGGATCTCACCTACTTTTACCGCTTACTTTTTCGAACTATTTTGAATTTCTGGTTTGTAATATATATATATACATATAAGTCTCTTATATGTATACAGACTTCAAAGCTTCACATCGTCCTCATACGATGTCCGTTTGACGCAAACTCGGAGTCTATCCTAAGCAAAATTTCGATACGAACACAATGGTACAGTCCTTTTTACTTAATTCCCAATATTTAATAAAGTATCCTTTAGTTTATTGTTATAATGTCCTTTAAAATTATGGGTTGTTACATTCTCCCCTACTTAAAAGATTTCGTCCCCGAAATCTCTAAGTTAAGAAGAATATTTACCTTAATATCCATCAACCATCTACTCATCCATCAATCATAGGCATCCTTTGGCCTTAAGAGATTTATAATGCATATATGAATATATGCAAAGGTGTGTGTATATGTCCCTAGGATAATGCGAAAATCAGGCGGTCTACTGATTCATTCGATCCCCTTAATGCAATATATGTCTGTTCCATGAATCCAAAATGTATGCAAATAGTCCTAGTATATCATGTAAACTCTATATGTGTGCACAATCATTCGTCCAAATGCAACATCCATATGATGATACATCCAATTTCATCCATTAAAAAGAAAAATGCACACAAATTTATATGCGGTATGAGAGTGCTTTGAGCCGATAAAGTGCCTAGTGTGTGTATGCATCCACGAGCAACCACTAGAAAACACTTGCATCCACTTGCATCCATCAAACATAACATGTCTCAAACACATGTTTACATCCATTGGTTTCCTACCTAAAGGTCAAAGATTCAATTGATAAGATATACTCAAATGACAGAAGCAAGTATGAATAAAAGCTTGGAAAAATAAGTTAAGAACATACCCTTGAAGAGAAAAGGGTACGAAGCGTGAATCTTGTCTTCAGTCTCCCAAGTCGCATCCTCGATGTCTTCTCCCCATTGTACTTTCATCAACTTAACCTCTCTGTTGCGTAGCTTCTTAACCTCGGATCCAAGAATATAGGTAGGAACTCGTCTCCCTTTCTACCTCTACTTGCTCAAGCATGCACGGCTCAACTACCTATGTTGTATCGTGCAGACATTTCCGCCAATCTCTCTGGTAGTCTCACCCTATAAGCCGTCTGACCTATCCTTTCCACTATGGGAAATGGCCCTACAAACCTCGACGCCAATTTCCCTACAGATATAAAGCGAACCACTTTCCTCAAAGGTGATACTTTGATGAAAACCATGTCTCCCACCTTAAACTCGATATCGGTCCTTCTCTTATCTGCGTAGGACTTCTGCCTGCCTTACTTGTCTTCATGCGTCTGCGGATAAGATCAATCTTCTCTGAAGTCTCCCTAATCATCTCAGATCCAAGTAGAAGTCTATCCATAGACTCCCACCAATAAGTCAGTGATCTGCAAGGTCGTCCGTGCAGTGCCCCGAAGTGTTCCATGCCTATACTAGCCTGATAACTATTGTTGTAGGCGAACTCAACCAATGGTAGATGCTCCTCCCAAGTCCCTCTGAAGTCTAGGATACACAGCTTCATAAGATCCTCAAGACCTATATTCACCCTCTCAGTCTTCCCATCGGTTTGAGGGTGATATGCGATGCTCAAACATAACTGTGTACCTAATGCATCTTGCTGGCTCTTCCAGAACTCACTAGTCAAGATGGGGTCACAATAACTCACTATGCTAGAAGGTACTCCATGTAGACGGATTATCTCCAGATGATAAACTGATGCCAACCATGCTGTCGTTCTCTTACTCTTAACAGGAATGAAATGAGCGCTCTTTGTAAACCTATCAATAATAACCCAAATACTGGTGCTGCCTTTCCTCGATTTAGGCAAACCATCAATAAAATCCATAAAGACGCTCTCCCACTTCCACTGTGGGACCTCTAAAGGATGAAGAAAACCGCCGGGCTTCATTTGTTCAGCTTTAACTTGCTGGCAAACTAAGCATCGAGAGATAAACTCCGCTACATCTTTCTTTATCCCAACCCAAAAGAAAACCCTCTTCATATCTCTATACATCTTATCACCGTCCGGATGGATAGTCATCCTATAATGATGGGCTTCCTCAAGAACTGTCTTCAATAGACTTCCAACTCGGGGAACACAAAGCCTCCCATCCCTTCGTAGCCACCCTTTATCATCCGTGGAATATCTGCCGAGGTGACTAGAAGTCTCCCCTCTCCTGAGCCTATCCAAGATGTCTGCTATCTGTGGGTCCTCTCGCTGCGAAGATCCTATCTGATCTATAAGAGTAGGTCGCACCTCTAAGGATGCCAACAAACCAGATGTAAGATCTGTAGATGGCCTAAAATCGAAGGTCGATATGTACTCCAAACTTCGCCCCTCTATGAATGGAGGACTCAAAGTCATCCTCTGCCTACTCAACGCGTCCACCACGACATTACCCTTGCTAGGGGTATAAGAAATCACAAAATTATAGGATGTTAGGAACTCCATCCATCTCTGCTCTCTCAAATTGAGATCCTTCTGTGAGAACAGATACTTGAACGACTTATGGTCCGTGTATAACTCGAACCACTCTCCAAGCAGATAATGCCGCCAAGTCTTAAGAGGGAATACTATAGCAGCCAATTCCAAATCATGGGTAGGGTTGTTCTTCTTATGAACTCTCAACTGTCTACTACCGTAGCATACTACCCTTCCCTCCTACATCAAGACGGCACCAAGTCCTGTACCGCATGCATCAGTGTATAATGTGAACACTTAGTTCACATCAGGCAAAGTCATAACTGGGGTTGTTTTCAGAGCCCTCTTCAATAGATGAAAAGCATCCTCATAGTCAAAGCTCCCAGAAAAGGTCAAATTCTTATTCGTCAGTTTGGTGAGTGGGGCTGATATCTTGGCGAAGTCCTTGATAAACTTCCTATAATAGCCCGCCAAACCAAGAAAACTCCTCACCTCCATTGCGTTCCTTAGAATCTTCCAATCTTGAACTGCAACTACCTTTGCGGGATCCACTGTTATCCCATCCTTGGAGATTACATGCCTTAGAAACCTTACTTCCTCTCTCCTAAAGTGACATTTGGAGAATTTTTCATTAAGCTAGTGCGCTTGGAGAGTCCTCATAACCTCCCTTAGATATAGGGCATGCTCTTCCTTGCTCTTCAAGAAAATTAGAATGTCATCCACAAAGACCACAATGAACTTACTCAGAAACTCCCTGAACACCCTACTCATCAAATCCACAAAAATACGCGGGTGCATTCATCAACCCAAAAGGCAGGACTAGCCCCTCAAAGAAGCCATATGGAGTTCTGAAAGTGGGCTTGTATATACTGTCCTCGGCCACCCTCAACTGATGAAATCCTATTGCCAAGTCTAACTAAGAGAAAACAGATGCGCAAAAAAGCTGGTCAAACAGATCGTCAATCCTCGGAAGTGGGTGCCTACTCTTCTTAGTGAGCTTATTCAACTCCCTGTAATCCACACATAGACGAAGTGAACCGTCCGCCTTGGTAGCGAAGACGAATGGAGAATCCCATTCAGATATACTTTGCCTAATAAACCCCTTCTCAAGTAGCTCCTCTACTTGTTTGCTAAGTTCCCTCCTTTCCCTAGGAGCCATGTGGTGCACAGGCAATGTGACTGGCTTCGCATTATCCACTAAATATATCCAGAAATCAATCTCATGCCTCAGAGGTAAGCCCCTAACATGCTCAAAAACATCCGGATACTCATATATTACAGGTACACATCGCAAATCATCGACAGAAACATCAAGTGATTCTAGGAAACTAAGCAGGACAGGTCCCTTTGGGTCACAACAAATCTCGAGAGTCCTTCCTTGGCAAGTCAAATTCTAACGAACCTCCTCCCATAGTCTAGAATGGCACCATACACGGCTAGCCAATCCATCCCTAGAATCAGAACATAGCCCATAAAACCAAGCACATATGCGTCGCACTCAAACTCGACGCCCAACACAGATATCATCAAACCCTGACATATCATAGACATATGAGTCGTGCCCCCAATGGGGTTTAAGACAATAACGGGATCAGAAACAATACTATTACTAAGGTGCAAAGACTCAACCACATAATCAGATATAAAAGAGTGAGAAGCGCCAAAATCAAAAAGGGTCCTAACTGGATGACCGAAAAGAGAAATCAAACCTTCGACAGAAACTTTCCTACCCCTGCCCGGTGCACTAGCCTCGAGAGCATGCACCTGCCCTTCAGAAGATCCTGCCTTTTGGCCCTATCCTTGCTTCTTCGGGCACTCCTTAGTATAGTGTCCAACCTCACCATATTTGAAGCAAGCATTCTTCCTTTTTTGCAATCTTTGACCAAATGACCTAAGATCATACAACCATGACACTTTTTCTTGCCTTGAGCTTTGTCGTTCTTTCCGCCCTTCTTTTGCTGTTCTTTCTTAGGCCACATTTTCTTATTTTGTGTCCCATCGGTTTTAACCTCCTTCTTCTCATCCTTACCATCTTCGTGCATCAATGCCATATCAACCAGCCTCTCAAAAGTAGCCACCATTGGAATGTGAGATAATGACAATGCTTGAACAGGTTGGTTTAATCCTCTTGGAGACCTTAAAGCTTTCTTGTGCAGAGTATTCACTAGCTCCAGACCAAACCTCGCCAACTGATTAAACTTATTGACATACTTTTTAACAAACATGCTTCCTTGCTTAAGTGCTAGAAATCTCTATATCTGCATACTCGCTTCTTTCTGAGAGAGGAACTTTGTCTTAATCTCTATCGAAAATCATCCCAAGTATCAACTGGATGCCCTGCTTGCATCACTTCCCACCAGAACGAAGCCTCGTCCTTAAGATGCCTTGCAGCCAACTGTATCTTTCTACAGTCATCAACCTCGAAAATCCCAAACAAGTTTTCTGTCTCTTTTAGCCAATTATGTGCTTCCCCAAAGTTCTCAATTCCCCTGAATGGCTTTCTCCCATAGCACAGAAGTCCTTACATATCTTAGAGAAATTATCCACTTGCGGGGGGGGAGGAGGAACAACGGTTGTAGCTAGGGGAGGGACGTCTCCTTGGCCTCCGGCAGGCATCGCAGCCTCAAGATATCTATAGAACTAAGCCGATATCTGAACGCCCTTGGGAAGATTCAATTCCCAAGACATGATGAAAAGAAAAAGGAAATGGGGATTCAAACAGAGAATCAAAAGATATTTATACGGATTTGGGGAATTTGTTTTTCAAAAATAAACTTTCCTTTGAAAACACTTCCTTTTTGAAACTTTTTGAAAACAATTTCCAAAACCTTTTATTCGATCTTTTAACCGTCAGCTCTGATACCAAATGTGACACCCCACGTCGGTTAATGTCACTCTTTATAAGAATGCATTAAGTTTCATGAAGTGTTATAGGTAAACAGAAACAGAATATCACAAGATAGATAAAAATAGTAGCGGAAATTTAAAACTTCATTATTGTGCAGAAAAACATCGTAATCTCAAAACCAGTTACAACATCAGGCATAAAATACTGAAACTAATGACATCAAAACAAAACATCTGTCTTGTGCTTAAAACCATCAGAGTATAGAAATGTAAAATCATAATCTCCAGTAATAGCCATAATAAAGCAGACAAGTAGTCGAAGCAATACATCAAAGCAGATCCAAATCCAAGCAGAAACATAAGAGAGAATCCTAATTAAGCCTAAGCATTCCCACCCTGAGAACCTTGGGGGGAAGGGAAGAGAGAGAGAGAGAGAAAAGGAAACAAAAGCGTCAGACATAAAGTCTGGCAAGTTCAGTGAATTTTAGCATATAAAGAAGTTAAAGCATAATGACAGACATATAAACTGGATGAGAGATAACAGTATCATGTAACAAGTATGAAAATATTGAACAGAATAAGCAGAATAAACAGGGTGAACTATGCTTCTCAGTTACTTTCTCTCCACCAATACTAGTATATCAGATTATGATAGGATTAGGTGTCCCCTAATTAATTAACAGAAAAACAGAATGATCCCAACTGAAACATAATGGTAGTTCTAGGTGTCCTCTAGTAACGGGTTTTACCCAAAAAGAAATAACAGGCACCTTAAGATAAATAACGGGTGTTACCCGAAACAGAAATAACAAGTACCTCAATAGAAACAGACAGGACTAGATAAACCCTAATTACTACGCCGAGCGATCAGCTCCCTAACTTGTAAATACCTTGTGTCGGTCCTACGGTATGGTGTGTTACTTCCTAAAGTGGCAACCTACTGAAGGACACAGACGTATTTACTGGTGCTACATCGGGTTATTTTCCCCTACGGACCAAAATCATCCACGCGCATGACTCAGTTGGAACACGCCTGTATATGCCCCCTTTTTAGATGAACCTCTTATAATCAGTTCATTATGCGTGCCCTGACCCTACCTAATGTGGGATCCCCGTTCAATACCAGAATGGGTTACCGGCTGATATGGATCCCACACAATAGATGACACAAGTCTATCCCCTATACTTGTGTCCCCCAATTGACAAAGATTTTTAACAGGTTAAGCCTATAGATTATCAGGTTCGCCTAACCCCAAAGATTAACAGGTTAAGTTTTCACAGGTTAACAGGTTTAATCCTAACAGATTAAAAAGGTTTACTTAACCCCAACATATTAAACAGGTTTCACAGGTTACTTACAGTTCCGGTAACGTGTTCCGCTTAATATTTAAATTAAGCCTTTAGATTTATATGCCCCCAAATTCCAGTCATAATTCATAGTATAACGTATGCCTTAATTTCTAGTCATATTTCCCAGTATAGGTTATGCCCCCAAATCCCAGTCATGATTCATAGTACAGGATATGCCCCCAAATTATCATTCCCAATTTATCCTAATTTCGTTCGTATGCATATTTCAGCGATATTGGCCTAGGCTCGAAGATAGCCTAGGCTATAAAAATAAAAAGGGAATGAGAGAGAGAAGAACAGAAATAATAACAGAAATAGGCATATAATAACAGAGATAGGCATATGATAGCAGAAATTGGCATATTAGAAATATGCATATAAGAACTGAATAGCAGATCAGGTGTACAGAAGAATACATGCAATATTGTAATTGTTTAGGTATGAATCAGATTCTTAACATGCATAGGTTCAGATCCAGGTTTATAAAAATGTCAGGGTTACTGTTAAATTTTTATGCCTAAAAGTAACATGAACTCACATAGATTGGATCTAAAGAATAGAGAATAATATGCTGAAGTTGCAGAAGAGATTCATGCATATGTATAGGCTGGTGTTGAAGAAGATAGTCTAATTCAATCTAAGAAGAGGCAGAATTTCATTGTCTCCATTGTTTTAGGTGTAGAAAAACAATAGAAATGTTGTCCTATATATAGCCTATCATTAACGAACCGAGTTAACAATTTCATCCATATTCAGAAAAATGTATCATGGCACATCAGGGATGGGTGGACTCAACCCCACTTGGGTCGACCTATGTGTCGACCCACCTGGCCATGGGCTGACCTATCATGGGTCGACCCATAGGTCGACCCAGCCCAGGCATGGGTCTCCCCATCCCGGTTCGGATCTCACCTACTTTTCCTGCTTACTTTTTTGAAATGTTTTGAATTTCTAGTTTGAATTATATATACATATAAGTCTTTTATATGTATACAAACTTCTAAGCTTCATATCTTCCTCAGACAATGTCCATTTTACGCAAACTCGGAGTCTATCCTAAGCAGAATTCCAAGACAAACGCAATGGTACAGTCCGTTTTACTTAATTCCCAAAATTTATTAAGTATCCTTTAGTTTATTGTTATAATGTCCTTTAAAATTATGGGGTATTACAGTTTTGTTGAGAGCCACGGGATCATGCCACCTCAACAATCCGCGTGAGGGGTGGTAATTTTGTTTTTAAACCCCTCCCTCTTTTCCTTTTCTTTCTCTCTTTCTTTCCTTTTTGCAAATCACCTCCTCCTTCCTCCTCTTCCTCTTTAATGGCCTCCCCTTGCCTCCCCCTCCACCAAAGCTGTAACACCCCGTGTATTCTATAACAGTGAAATTCACAAATTAAAGTATAACTAATTTCAAATCAAAGAATTAAGGGAAACGAGATACGCCATTGCGTTCGTTTCGGAATTCTGGTTGAGATAGAGTCCGAATTTGCGTAAAACGGACTCTGTGTGAAGAAGATATGGCCTCCGGAAGTTTCAGAATTCAGTTTAAAATTCAAACAGACGAAAACAGCTCAGAAAAACCAATTTAAAATTCAAAAATCGGGCCCAATTGGCCAGGGCGGGAAAATTCCGCCCAAGGCACCCAGGTCGACTTGGCAGTCGACCTAGGGCTAACCAGGTCGACTGGGCAGTCGACCTGGGTAACCCGTGTCGACTGCCAAGTCGACACGGTGTCGACTGGGGTGTCGACCTGGGCCCTGAGCCAGGTCGAACCCAGCCCACCCTGGCTGGCCTGGTCTGTGTTTGGTCGATTTTCTGAGCCTTGCCTTGTCACTAGGGCTAGGTGTCAGCTCCTGGTTGGTCTCTCCTTCAAACGAACGACTATTATTAAACCAAGCTCCATCGACGGTCTAAATCAACTCACAAACTCTATAAAAAGGACCTAAGACTAACCCTAATTCACACAAACTAAAATGGAGATGAGACCGTCATGCTGCTGAGGAGAGACTAAGGATAGCCGTCAGATATTGGGAGGCAATTAGGAGATAAATCAAAAGCTTAAAGCAACGTTAATTAAATCAAAGCAACGCCTACAACAAAGGATAGCATCTCCAAATTCAGAATTCAGATTCCTGAATTGAAGATTCGTCATACGTAGTAAGTAGAGTGCTATTCCGATGTGAATAATTAATTGTGTTTGATTTGTGTAAAATGCGAAATGGAATTGTGGCGATAATAATCTATATTTGTATGTTATTTTGATTCTAAACGATTTGGGAATGTTATGGTATACGATTGGATATTTGCAAGTATGTGATTTGCGTTGGAAGTTAACAACGAAATGGAATTGTGGCGATAATAATCTATACTTGTATGTTATTTTGATTCTAAACGATTTGGAAATGTTATGGTATACAATTGGATTCATACAAGTATATGATTTATGTTGACAACCATATGTTGTGGTATTTTATTTGGGATTCATGCAAGTATATGATTCACTATTATGCCAATATGATGTACATACTTTTATGATCACTTTTAGTGTGTAATTGGGTACGACTAAGTACTATAGTTTATATGAATCTATGTTGGAATTAGCCAATCATATTTTTGTATTAGAAACAAAAGTAAGCACCTTTATGAACATGACTAAACTATGTTTGGTATTATGCCTAGTTGAAACATGTTTTAGGCCTAAGTTGTTATCAAAGCCATATGGTGATATATGTGACACAATTAAGTTAGATTTACATTCCAATTGCAAGTTTACATGAATAGAATGATTCATGTTTAAGTATTGTTTATGCCATAATCATATGAATAGAATGATTCATTTTTAAGTATTGTTTATGCCATGATTATATGAATAGAATGATTCATGTCTAAGTATTATTTATGCCATGATTACATGAATAGAATGATTCATGTTTAAGTATTATTTATGCCATGATTATATGCTGTTACAATTGCAAGTTCACATGTGCCTACTTTATGATTGAATCGTTATGTTGCAAGTTCATGCGTTCACACTCCCCTTTTTATGTTACCTCATAAACACCATGTTATAAGCCTCCCCTTTTTCATATGGCTAAGTTGGGTTTAAATGTTAAACCCAACATATCTTATATTGTAGCGAACGTGTAAAACGGGGGTAATGACGTTTGGGTTAAAATTTAGAACATATGTGTTGGCATGTTGACGCATGCCAATAACCTTGAAAAACAATTAAGTGGCATAAATGAATTTTAACCAATAAAGATAAATTTGAATAATGGGCCGCAAATATTTACATATAAAAAGAAAAGAGACAAAATATGTAAATGTAGAAAATACGATGTGTTTAACCCGAGGTTGGATTGAGTTGTGATGTAAACCTGCCCGGAACCGCCCGGCTGTCCAGTAGTCACAACAATACCTATCCCATGTGGGTGGTTAAACACGGAGCCCAATAAGGACCCGAGGTTAGACTGAGTTGTGGCGTAAGACTGCCCGGACCCAACCGGCAACAGGTAGCCACAACAATACCTGTCTAATGTGAGAGGTCAAGGCTTTAATAAGACAATTAAGGCTGAGTCAGGATTGATAGGATTAAGTAAATTAAATTAATACTTAATCAAAATGGAACATGCTAAACTAAACAGACTGATTGGGGGTTAGGTTTATTAAACACTTAACCAACTTAGCATGTTGGCTAGAAATAGAAAACCTAGTAGCGGGGGACCCTTTTCAGCAGTAACCCTACAAGGTGTATCAGGATAACCTGAACTAGGAAGGGTGAGGCACGATTACTGGGCTGACTGTAAGAGGTCAAATCGACGGCGGTGGTGCAGCAGTGTAGGTTCTAACAGGGTGCGGGCGTGCACACACTCCGGCGTAGAAAAATAAGGCACTGGGCACCAGTAGTATACCTTTGCATTCTAGAATTGTGTCAGGCCGCCACCATGGGACTTGATACACCCCATGGTGGGATCAGCATAGGTAACTACAACATCGGGGGCCGTAAGACACATGTAACTATGCGAGTAGGAGCCGATCATCAGAAATGGATCACTTCACCCTGATTATGGGGTGCCTGTTGGGAACTAGTTTATATGGGTACAGAGATTAATATGGGGTACGATAGTGTATTCGACCCTAGACAACTTAACTTAGTTTCCGGTGCTTTCTCATTTCCAGTTTATACTTATTGTAACACCCCAAATTTCGGTTAATGCTAAAATTCACTAATTACAGAATAAATAATCTCAGATGTGAGAATTGGGGGAAACGGGCTGCGTCATTGCGTTCGTCTCGGAAAAATACGCGAAATAGAGTCCGAGTTTTCGAGAATCGGAGTCCGTATGGCCCGGTTATGGCCCAATGAAGTTTACAGAAAATTCAAAGTTCATAACAAATTTAAATCTCAGGTTCAAATTTCGAAATTGGGGCCATTGGGCGCAGGAGGGAAAAATTCCCGCCTAGCTACCCAAGTCGACATCCCTGTCGACTGGGCAGTCGACTTAGCTAGGACCAAGTCGACAGCCCTGTCGACTTGGGTGTCGACAGGGGGTGCTCGGCCAGTTTGGCCTGGTGCACCATTTCAGGGTTTGGGCTGTGTTTTGGGGCTGGTTTCTGGAAGCTTCCGAGATCTGATGGTCCTAATCTAATTTAGGGTTAATCTAATGGCCTAAAACACTTGCCTAATCCTATAAATAAGACCCTAAGCTAGCCCTAAATGATCATAATCCTATCCTCTAACTAAACTATGCCAAAATTTTCTATGATCATGGCCTCCACTCAAAACCCTAGCCTCCATCCTCATTCTAATATTATTTCTATGAAGGCTTTCATGTTCATACAAGCATCTTTGAGTTGTATGAGTGATCATTAGCTTGCATTCATCATCAAGTTGCAAGCTTTATCTTCAAGGCTAGAGTTTTTGGGTGATTTTTGGCAAGGGTTTGCTTATTGGAGTCTAGTGGTGAGTTGCTATAGCCTTAATAATCAATTGTTAAATTGATTATGATAGGATATGATAAGATATGGCTATGTTTGTGGATCAATGTGTTTATGCAAGTTTAGT
The DNA here is from genome assembly GCA_030737875.1 of Allium sativum. Taxonomy (NCBI): domain Eukaryota; kingdom Viridiplantae; phylum Streptophyta; class Magnoliopsida; order Asparagales; family Amaryllidaceae; genus Allium; species Allium sativum. Next base: position 309,489,624 of record CM060919.1, read on the forward strand.
ATAGTGTATGTTGTGTGTTTTGCGAGTTTTATGCTATATGTTATGCAAGTTTAATGCTATGTTTTATGATGCTCATTATGCAAAAGACTATGTTGAACATTGATTCATATGTAACATGTTATGCAAGCTATATGTGAGATTATATGCAAGTTCATATGTAACATGTTATGCAAGCTATATGTGAGATTATATGCAAGTTCATATGTAACATGTTATGCAAGCTATATGTGAGATTATATGCAAGTTATGTGCATAATTATGTGCAAGTTCATATGTAACATGTTATGCAAGTTATGTGTTGGGTTATATGCAAGTTATGTACATAATTATATGCAAGTTCGTATGTAACATGTCATGCAAGTTATGTGTTTGGTTATATGCAAGTTATGTGCATGATTATATGCAAGTTCATATGTAACATGTTATGCAAGTTATGTGTTTGGTTATATGCAAGTTAACATGTGACATGCTATGCAAGATCACACCTATGACATAAGAATCATATGCAAGTTACCCCTTTGTGACATATGTGCTTCATGCAAGTTTGGGTTAAATGCTAGTTGGGTTTAATGTATGCTCATATATGCAAGTTGACACCATTTAAACCCATGATAAAGTTATATGTTAGGATTGGTTAAACCCATGGCATTTGTGATGAATCTTCCCTTTATTATGTCATGTTATGAGAACGAATTACGTGGGGAACGATGGGGTTAATATGCATGTTAATAAGATGGTGTGAAATGGGTATGCTTAAGCATAACATAAAGTGAATGGACATAATTGGGAATTTACCTATTAAGTTAGGTCTACCCATATTATGGAATTGGGAATTTACCTATTAAGTTAGGTCTACCCATATTATGGATTTGGGAATTTACCTATTGAGTTAGGTCTACCCATATTCTTGAAATTGGTAATTAATTAGGGATAATTAATACAAATTATGGGGGTGATTAATTAGGTGTAATTAATCAACTAAGACACGAGGTTGGACCCTTTTGTAGCATAAGACTGCCCGGAACCGACCGGCAAATCCAGCGGCTACAAATGATTGGCCCAATGTGAGAGGTCTTAGTCATAAACTAAATACGTGACAAGTGTAAAGACACGAGGTTAGACTCTGTTATGGTGTAAGGCTGCCCGGAACCAACCGGCATATCCAGCTGCCATAAAAGACAGTCTAATGTGAGAGGTCTTTACAAAGGTTACGATCTTAATTAATTAAGAAACACTTAACCAAATTAGCATGTAGTGAGGCATGAGGGGTTAAGTGGGTGCCTTGGGTGGCATGTAGTAACTAGTGGGGGTGCCTTGGGTGGCATAAGGAAACTAGTGGGTTGCCTTGGGTGGCAATAGAAAATACGATTAGAATACTTAACCAAAGTGGAACATGTAATTAAACATGATTAAAGGGTTAAGTAAGTGCCTTGGGTGGCATGTGGGAATCAAGTAAGTGCCTTGGGTGGCATGTGGAAATCTAGTGGGTGCCTTGAGTGGCAATTGAAATATGATTAAATGACAAGCTTACGTAGTAGCTTGTGGGGGCCTTAAGTGGCAATTGAAATATGATTAAATGACAAGCTTAAGTAGTAGCTTGTGGGGGGCCTTGAGTGGCAATTGAAATATGATTAGATGACTTAACTAAACCTTAACATGTAAGTGGGCATGATTATAAAAAGGGGTTAAGTGGGATGCACTAGATAAAATGACAAGCTTAAGTAGTAGCTTGTGGGGGCCCATTTCAACCAATATCACAAACGTATCTTTGTGGGCTCGACCCAAGTCGAGGACGGGACACGCATATTGGGCTTGACTGTAAGAGGCCAAAACGGGTTAGCGGTGGCAACGCAAGTCCAACGGGTTTCATATGCGTGTGTGGACCCGGGCTGGTAAGTAAGACGTTGTTGCATCGTGTAGGTATAAGCCGTGCACCGTTGATATTATCAGGTTGCCACTTTGGGGAATGATACACCCCACTGTGGGGCCAGCTCGGGTATCTACGTTAGGGAGCCGATCGCTTGGGGAGTAGTGGGTACACCTAGTGGAGATTGGGGCAGACGGCACCTATGTAGTCAGCTAGGGGTACACGAAACTACTATTAAAAATTACTAAGTACACTTAGTGGGATCAACCTTTAAGTAGGAATTACCCTTGGGTGGGTAGAACGGGTGTGGTGCAGTGTAGGAATTACCCTTGGGTGGGTAGATCTGGGGTGGTGCAGTATAGTAATTATCCTTGGGTGGGTAAATGCGTCTTTTCGGTTATCTTAGTACATCCTGTGTTTAGTTGGCTACTTATTGTAGTCATTATCCCCAGAGGTACCGTACCTTGTTTATATCATACCCTAATTACTTTAATAAATGTATTGTTAAGGTTATAGGACTCGCTTAGACTTATGTCTGACCCCGTTGTTTTTTATCTTTTTCCCAATCCTCAGGTTTTCAGAGTGGGCCTAGCACTAGTGGGCTTTGATCAGACTGCTTTATCTATCTTTTGGAGCTTGGACCATGGATGTAAAGCTCAGTTTATCTTTTCTATTATGGCTATTAAGTTATGTAGTGGGATTATGTACTTTTGTTTTATCAGGATGGATAATATGTACTTGACTCTTGTTTATGGTTTTGGTGTAACCAAACATGTTTTACCTTCCGCTGCAATGAAATGATGTTTTAAATTCTCAAGTACTACTTATATCTGTCTTGTTGTAATTTTTCTGTTCTATATTCACTTAAAATACTCCACCGATGTTATGGCATTCCCATAGTGAGTGACCGTAGCGGGTGTGGGGTGTTACACGTGGTATCAGAGCTTAAGGTTACCAGAACAGATAATTTTTTTAGAAAAACTATTTTCTAAGAATATTTTTGAAAGGAGTATTTTCAAAAACATGTCTTTTAAGAGAAAAGTTTTTGAAAGAAAAGCGTAATCCCCGATAGCCATATCTTTATCTTTCGAATTCTCCGTTTTGAATCTCTTCCTCTCTCGTTTTGAGTTTCCCCTCCGTGTATAGATGATCTTTCTAAGATAGATAAGAATGGAAAACCACTTCAAGGGACTTAGACGTTAGTCGGATTAGAAGTTGGTTCAAGAAGGAGGAGGACTGGTAGGTACCTATTGGATAGACGATGGGAGGAAGGCTCAAATAGTTGTTTGGTTAATGAAGGATGAAACCTCATTGGTGGGAGGTTACGAGTGGAGAATGGGAAGAAGAAGGCGAGTAGTTATCCTTTTGGGAGGAATAGGACACCTTATTAGGGTTGTCCAAAGGGGCAAGGGCAAGGTATGGAATCTCCTGGAGGGTAGTTGTATTCCCTCACTGCTAGTGTACCAGATGGGGATAGGACCGTCTAGGTTGGAATTTGGATTTCTTTATTATCCGGTTCGAACTTTATTTGATTCTGACGCATCGAGTTCGTTTATCTCATCATTGTTAGTTGAGTCACTGCACTGAGACACCAGTTTAGTAGATGATCCCTTAGTTGTTTCAAACCCAATTGGGGCTCCATGATGTGTTTGGGTTTGAAAGTTTCTATACTTAGCGTTGAGTTTAGATGTGATGCTTCTTGGGCTTCACGGGCTATGGGTTAGTTTTGGGCATGGACTGGTTATCCAGTAATGGTGCTGTTCTTGTTTGTGGAAGGAGAGTTGTTAGGCTTACGACCCGCTTGGGTAACACTCTCGAGATCTCTTGTAATCCCATGGAATATGTTATGCTAAGTTATCTAGAATCGCTTGACACGTCGGTCTAGAGTTTGCGATCTATTAGAGTGGTCCGGGAATACTCGGATGTGTTTGAGGAGGTGAAGGGCTTACCTCCGGAGCGGGAGATTGACTTCCGAATATATCCGGTAGACAATGCCAAACCAGTATCTTGGCCAGTGTGCCACATGGCTCCTCGTGAGAGGAGGGAACTCCATAAGCAAGTAGGCGATTTGCTTGAGAAGGGGTTCATAAGACGAAGTATATCGGAGTGGGGTGCTCCAGTAGTTTTTGCCACGAAGGCGGATGGGTTCCTCAGACTTTGTGCAGGCTAAAGAGAACTAAATAAACTCACAAGGAAGAATAGACACCCATTGCCGAGGATTGATGATCTCTTTTATCAGTTAGTTGGCGCCTCAGTATTTTCGCAGTTGGACTTAGCCACGGGGTTTCGTCAGTTGAGAGTGGCTGAGGATAGTATAGAGAAGACTGCCTTTAGGACTCCGGATGGTTTTTTTTTATGAGTGGCTGGTGATGCCATTTGGGTTGACGAACGCCCTCGCATACTTTGTTGATTTGATGAGAAGGGTGTTCAGGGAGTACCTAAATAAGATCGTGATGGTCTTTGTAAATGACATCTTGGTCTTTTCTAGGAGCGAAATAAGTTTTCGTATGTGCTCAATAGGTTGAGCAAAGCCAGTTATGGGATAAACGGTGGTTTTGGAGCGAGACTGGCGAGGACATCCAGAGTTGGACAAGGGCTTAATTATTTAGCCTTTTTTACTAGTATCATCTCACGTAGGTCATCTGAATTCGAAGGAGGTATCCCTTAGGTGTTTGTCTGATATTGGTTTAGGCCTTTGGGGCTTGCATTTGGGGGATGCCGAGATCGACTAGGGTGGTCTGCGTGAGAGATGGACAGTTGTGATGATTTTGGATGGGGTAATATCCTGGTTTTCTCTAAAGGTGGAGAAGAGCATGCCCTACATCTTAGGGAAGTGTTGGAGACTCTTCGAGCGCATAGTCTTAGGACAGCAAAAGTGGATGGGATTCTTAGCATCCTATGAGTTTGAGATAGCGTATACCCATGGCAAGGGTAACGTGGTAGCGGACGCCTTAAGTAGAAAAAGGTTGTCCTTGAGTTCATTGTTCGTTGAACGACGGAGCTTAGAGTTTATTTCTATGTTTGACTTTAGACCTTCCGTTGACTTTGTACCCGGTTTGCTAGCCTCTTGGAGGTTAGGCCTACTCTTTTGGGGAGGATTGGCGGAGCACAGCGAGACGACCCACAGTTGGTTGAGTTAGTAGAGAAGCTCATAAGGAGGGGGAGTCGTCCAGCCATTTGAGTAGGTGCACCCTAGATGGTAAGGGGTGGTTGCGTAGAGACAGTAGACTTTGTGTACCGCAAGACGAGGGTTTGAGGAAGGCTATACTTGATGATGCACATCGTTCGAAGATGACCATTCATCCCGGTAGGGACAAGATGTACCAAGACATGAAGCGAGTTTTCTTTTGGGCCGGTATGAAGAAAGACGCGGCCGAGTATGTCGCTAGATGCTTGGTGTGCCAACAAGTAAAAGCGGAGCAAAAGAAGCCCGGTGGGTTGCTTCACCCATTGGAAGTTCCGCTATGGAAGTGGGATAGTGTCTCGATGGATTTTGTCGATGGATTACCGAGATCGAGGAAGGGTAATACGGGAATTTGGGGTGTGGTAGACAGACTTACTAAGAGTGCCCATTTTATACCCGTGAAGAGTAAGAGGACTGCTGCAGAGCTAGCTTCAGCTTACATTCGAGAGATTGTTAGATTACATGGTGTACCTTCCAGTATAGTGAGCGATCGAGATCCTATCTTCACTAGCGAGTTTTGGAAGAGTTTGCAAGAGGCGGTAGGGACTCAGTTATGTTTGAGCACCGCAAATCATCCTCAGACGGACGGCCAGACCGGGAGGGTGAATCGCATTTTAGAAGACCTTTTGAGGCTATGTATCTTGGATTTTGGAGGATCTGTTGGGAAGTTAGCACCAAGGTTTGTTGGACCGTTTCCTATTAAGGAAAGGATTGGACAGATGGCCTATAGAGTGGAGTTGCCCGACAGACTTAGTGGTGTACATGATGTATTCCATGTGTCACATTTGAGGAAGTGCCTACATGAAACCGCAGAGGTGGTAGAGCCGAGCTTGCGTAGAGAAGTAGAGATAGAGCGTGATGCGACTATTCGACGAGCTCCTACACGCATCCTTGGGTCAGAGATTAAGAGGTCGAAAAACAGGGAGGTTCAACTAGTCAAAGTGCAATGGGGAGAAGATGAGAGCGACGCTACTTGGGAGACGGAAGCGAAAATGCGTTCATTATACCCATTCCTTTTTGAGGGTATGTCTTTTAACTTCTCCTTTATCGTTTGTCTAGTACTTATCTTTAGTATGTCCTCTTGTTAGTGCCTTTGACCTTTGGATAGGGTAAACCTATGGTTGAAACATGTGTTTGAGACATGTTATGATTGATGGATGCATGTGGATGCAAGTGTTTGCTAGTGGTTGCTCGTGGATGCATATACACACACTCTAGACACTAGATCGGCTCAATCACTTCATATTGCATATTGCATATAATTGTGTGTAGGTAGCTATATTTATGGATGTATAATGATTGTGTTATCATATGGATGATGCATTTTGGTGAATGATTGTGCACTCATGTAGATATTGTATGTGTCGATAGGGTTCTCTCGCATACATAATGGATGCATGGCACTATCATGGTTTGCATATGTTCATACATTAGATAGGGAACATATACACACACTTTTTGCATATGCTCATACATCATCAGAAATTGTTTTAAGGACAATGGATGCCCGTGTTTGATGGATTGAGTAGATGGTTGTTTGGATGGTAGGATATGCATTCTACTTAGCTTAGAGATTTCGGGGACGAAATCCTTTAAGGAGGGGAGAATGTAACACCCCGAATTTCGGTTAATGCTAAAATTCACTAATTACAGAATAAATAATCTCAGATGTGAGAATTGGGGGAAACGGGCAGCGTCATTGCGTTCGTCTCGGAAAAATACGCGAAATAGAGTCCGAGTTTTCGAGAATCGGAGTCCGTATGGCCCGGTTATGGCCCAATGAAGTTTACAGAAAATTCAAAGTTCAAAACAGATTTAAATCTCAGGTTCAAATTTCGAAATTGGAGCCATTGGGCGCAGGAGGGAAAAATTCCCGCCTAGCTACCCAAGTCGACAGCCCTGTCGACTGGGCAGTCGACTTGGCTAGGACCAAGTCGACAGCCCTGTCGACTTGGGTGTCGACAGGGGGTGCTCGGCCAGTTTGGCCTGGTGCACCATTTCAGGGTTTGGGCTGTGTTTTGGGGCTGGTTTCTGGAAGCTTCCGAGATCTGATGGTCCTAATCTAATTTAGCGTTAATCTAATGGCCTAAAACACTTGCCTAATCCTATAAATAAGACCCTAAGCTAGCCCTAAATGATCATAATCCTATCCTCTAACTAAACTATGCCAAAAATTTCTATGATCATGGCCTCCACTCAAAACCCTAGCCTCCATCCTCATTCTAATACTATTTCTATGAAGGCTTTCATGTTCATACAAGCATCTTTGAGTTGTATGAGTGATCATTAGCTTGCATTCATCATCAAGTTGCAAGCTTTATCTTCAAGGCTAGAGTTTTTGGGTCATTTTTGGCAAGGGTTTGCTTATTGGAGTCTAGTGGTGAGTTGCTATAGCCTTAATAATCAATTGTTAAATTGATGATGATAGGATATGATAAGATATGGCTATGTTTGTGGATCAATGTGTTTATGCAAGTTTAGTATAGTGTATGTTGTGTGTTTTGCGAGTTTTATGCTATATGTTATGCAAGTTTAATGCTATGTTTTATGATGCTCATTATGCAAAACACTATGTTGAACATTGATTCATATGTAACATGTTATGCAAGCTATATGTGAGATTATATGCAAGTTCATATGTAACATGTTATGCAAGCTATATGTGAGATTATATGCAAGTTCATATGTAACATGTTATGCAAGCTATATGTGAGATTATATGCAAGTTATGTGCATAATTATGTGCAAGTTCATATGTAACATGTTATGCAAGTTATGTGTTGGGTTATATGCAAGTTATGTACATAATTATATGCAAGTTCGTATGTAACATGTCATGCAAGTTATGTGTTTGGTTATATGCAAGTTATGTGCATGATTATATGCAAGTTCATATGTAACATGTTATGCAAGTTATGTGTTTGGTTATATGCAAGTTAACATGTGACATGCTATGCAAGCTCACACCTATGACATAAGAATCATATGCAAGTTACCCCTTTGTGACATATGTGCTTCATGCAAGTTTGGGTTAAATGCTAGTTGGGTTTAATGTATGCTCATATATGCAAGTTGACACCTTTTAAACCCATGATAAAGTTATATGCTACGATTGGTTAAACCCATGGCATTTGTGATGAATCTTCCCTTTATTATGTCATGTTATGAGAACGAATTACGTGGGGAACGATGGGGTTAATATGCATGTTAATAAGATGGTGTGAAATGGGTATGCTTAAGCATAACATAAAGTGAATGGACATAATTGGGAATTTACCTATTAAGTTAGGTCTACCCATATTATGGAATTGGGAATTTACCTATTAAGTTAGGTCTACCCATATTATGGAATTGGGAATTTACCTATTGAGTTAGGTCTACCCATATTCTTGAAATTGGTAATTAATTAGGGATAATTAATACAAATTATGGGGGTGATTAATTAGGTGTAATTAATCAACTAAGACACGAGGTTGGACCCTTTTGTAGCATAAGACTGCCCGGAACCGACCGGCAAATCCAGCGGCTACAAATGATTGGCCCAATGTGAGAGGTCTTAGTCATAAACTAAATACGTGACAAGTGTAAAGACACGAGGTTAGACTCTGTTATGGTGTAAGGCTGCCCGGAACCAACCGGCATATCCAGCTGCCATAAAAGACAGTCTAATGTGAGAGGTCTTTACAAAGGTTACGATCTTAATTAATTAAGAAACACTTAACCAAATTAGCATGTAGTGAGGCATGAGGGGTTAAGTGGGTGCCTTGGGTGGCATGTAGTAACTAGTGGGGTGCCTTGGGTGGCATAAGGAAACTAGTGGGTTGCCTTGGGTGGCAATAGAAAATACGATTAGAATACTTAACCAAAGTGGAACATGTAATTAAACATGATTAAAGGGTTAAGTAAGTGCCTTGGGTGGCATGTGGGAATCAAGTAAGTGCCTTAGGTGGCATGTGGAAATCTAGTGGGTGCCTTGAGTGGCAATTGAAATATGATTAAATGACAAGCTTAAGTAGTAGCTTGTGGGGGCCTTAAGTGGCAATTGAAATATGATTAAATGACAAGCTTAAGTAGTAGCTTGTGGGGGGCCTTGAGTGGCAATTGAAATATGATTAGATGACTTAACCAAACCTTAACATGTAAGTGGGCATGATTATAAAAAGGGGTTAAGTGGGATGCACTAGATAAAATGACAAGCTTAAGTAGTAGCTTGTGGGGGCCCATTTCAACCAATATCCCAAACGTATCTTTGTGTGCTCGACCCAAGTCGAGGACGGGACACGCATATTGGGCTTGACTGTAAGAGGCCAAAACGGGTTAGCGGTGGCAACGCAAGTCCAACGGGTTTCATATGCGTGTGTGGACCCGGGCTGGTAAGTAAAACGTTGTTGCATCGTGTAGGTATAAGCCGTGCACCGTTGATATTATCAGGTTGCCACTTTGGGGAATGATACACCCCACTGTGGGGCCAGCACGGGTATCTACGCTAGGGAGCCGATCGCTTGGGGAGTAGTGGGTACACCTAGTGGAGATAGGGGCAGACGGCACCTATGTAGTCAGCTAGGGGTACACGAAACTACTATTAAAAATTACTAAGTACACTTAGTGGGATCAACCTTTAAGTAGGAATTACCCTTTGGTGGGTAGAACTGGTGTGGTGCAGTGTAGGAATTACCCTTGGGTGGGTAGATCTGGGGTGGTGCAGTATAGTAATTATCCTTGGGTGGGTAAATGCGTCTTTTCGGTTATCTTAGTACATCCTGTGTTTAGTTGGCTACTTTGTGTAGTCATTATCCCCAGAGGTACCGTACCTTGTTTATATCATACCCTAATTACTTTAATAATTGTATTGTTAAGGTTATAGGACTCACTCAGACTTATGTCTGACCCCGTTGTTTTTTATCTTTTTCCCAACCCTCAGGTTTTCAGAGTGGGCCTAGCACTAGTGGGCTTTGATCAGACTGCTTTATCTATCTTTTGGAGCTTGGACCATGGATGTAAAGCTCAGTTTATCTTTTCTATTATGGCTATTAAGTTATGTAGTGGGATTATGTACTTTTGTTTTATCAGGATGGATAATATGTACTTGACTCTTGTTTATGGTTTTGGTGTAACCAAACATGTTTTACCTTCCGCTGCAATGAAATGATGTTTTAAATTCTCAAGTACTACTTATATCTGTCTTGTTGTAATTTTTCTATTCTATATTCACTTAAAATACTCCACCGATGTTATGGCATTCCCATAGTGAGTGACCGTAGCGGGTGTGGGGTGTTACACTTATCATACCCAGTTCTTTATTCATAGACTGAATAGTCCTAGACTTACTCAGACTTTATGTCTGACTCTACTTTTCTTTCGCCTTCTTTTCTTTCATTCCCCCCCCCCCCCAGGTCCACAGGGAGGGAATACCGCAGCTTGACCAGTTTTCACATCCAGCTTGAAGAGAAAGAATGCATTGCTTGGATCTTTTCCGTTTTGGACTATGGCTTTGGATAGCAATTATGGGACTTTTGCAGTTTATTTATGTTTTCTTTATGCTTCTTTAAATAATGTAATCAAGATAGTTATGAAGATGTTATGTTTTTGGAAGTATTGTAAGACAATTATGGCATGGTTTGTGTAACACGTATTTTAATGAAATAAAAGTTGTTGTTGTTTTCCGCTGTTCAAAAATATGTGTTCTTATATCTGTCTTGTATATCTGTGACTTATACTTATAAACCTCCACCAAAATTAGGGCATTCCCTTTGAGAGTGACCCTAACGGAGGTGGGGTGTTTCACTTGGTATCAGAGCATGGTTTACCAGATAAGATAAAAAGTTTTGAAAATTTATTTTCAAAAAGGAAATTTAAAGAAGCATTTTTTTACAAGATAAAATATTATTTTATTTTAAAAAGGCAAAGTCCCCCAAAGCCATAGGTATTATCTCTTATCCTTCGTTTTGAATCTATCCTTTTTGTTTCAGCATGTCCGAAGAACTTAACTTGCCAGAGGGTGTACCAATACCTGGTTGGTTTAGACGGTTCTTAGAAGCAAGGGCCACTCGGCCAGGTCCTACCGTTCCTCCTCCCCCAGCTGCAGGAAATCATCCAGCTGCAGCAGCACCTCTTCCTCCACCTCCTCCGCGGGGAAACACTTTTGCTAAGATATGTAAAGATTTTAAAGCTATGGGAGGAAAGGATTTTCATGGAACTGAGTCCTTCGTGGCAGCTAGAAATTGGCTGAAAGAAACCGAGGACTTATTCGTCATCTTTGAGGTAGAAGATAGGCAGAAAGTACAACTGGCAGTATGGCTACTAAAAGGTGAGGCTTCCTACTAGTGGGAAGTCCCTAATGCAGAAAGACCAGTGGAAACATGGGAGGACTTTAGGGCAAGGTTTGAGGCTAAATTTCTCTCAGACGCGGAAAGGAGTTTACAGTTGGAAAAATTCTTATTTCTTAAGCAAGGGAATAAGACAGTCAAAGAGTATGTTAATCAGTTCGATGAGCTGGCTAGGTTCGGACTGGACCTAGTCAACACCCCGTACAAGAAGGCTCTCCATTTTGTCAAAGGGTTGAATGAGCCATTACACATTTTGGCCATGACCCATATACCCATGGGAGCTACGTATGAAAGATTGGTACAGATGGCATTGCTGAACGAAGAGGATAAGGGCAAGAAGGAGACAAAGGCAGAAAGCTCTCAAGGGAAGAAAGAGGGTTTACAGCCTAAGAAGACAGACTTTAAGAAGGGCGGGAAAGGCAACAAAGAGAAGAGGAAGTGTAATTTCTGTGGCAAATTGGGGCACTTAGTGAAAGATTGCCGGAAAAAGAAGGCCAAGATGAATGGCGGGTGCTTTTCTTGCGGTGAGACAGGCCACATGGCAAAAGACTACCCAAAGAAACGAGGGCAGGGGCAGAGGGCTGGATCCACCTCAGGAGCACAGGTTCATGTTCTAGAAGCGCCACCTCTGCAACAGCGAGGTATAAATACTTCTGTAGAAAGTGTAGTTTATCTTTATGATCACCCCGTTCGCACTTTATTTGATTCTGGCGCATCACACTCCTTTATCTCGTCTGCTTTAGTAGAATCTCTGCACCTAAAAACTAGTATGTTAGAGGACCCCTTAATTGTTTCAAACCCGATTGGGGGCCCAGCTCATTTGTCTATGATCTGTGTGGGATTGAAAATTTCTATTCTAAGCGCAGAATTTCAATGTAGTGCCTTTGTTTTGGGCTTTTCGGGATATGGTTTGATTTTGGGCATGGATTGGCTATCCAGTAATAGGGCCATCCTTGATTGTGAGAAAAGGGTTGTTAGGCTCCTAACCCAGCTTGGTAACACTTTGGAAATTACTTGTAATCCCTCGTATGCGGTTATGCTTAGTTACCTTGAATCGCTAGATGCCTCTGTTGAAAATTTGCAATCAGTTAGAGTGGTCCGGGAATATCCGGATGTCTTCGAAGAGGTGAAGGGCTTGCCTCCAAAGCAGGAGATAGACTTCCGCATATATCTTGTAGATAATGCAAAGCCCGTTGCGTTGCCCGTTAGACACATGGCTCCACGGGAAAGGAAAGAGCTCAGTAAACAGATTAAAGGGCTTCTAGAGAAGGGGTTCATTAGAAGAAGCATTTCAGAATGGGGCGCTCCAGTGGTGTTCGCTACAAAGGCGGATGGTTCACTCCGTCTATGTATTGACTATAGGGAGCTCAACAAGCTAACGAAAAAGAATAGGCACCCTCTCCCCAGAATTGACGATCTGTTTGATCAGCTTTTAGGAGCGTCTGTTTTCTCCCAACTCGATTTAGCGACCGGTTTTCATCAGCTAAGGGTGGCTGGAGATAGCATCGATAAAACGGCATTCAGAACCCCAGACGGCTTCTTTGAATGGCTTGTCATGCCTTTTGGCTTGACAAACGCACCTGCTTACTTCGTGGACCTAATGAGTAGGGTGTTCAGAGATTTCCTCAATAAGTTCGTAGTGGTCTTCATAGACGATATCTTGATCTTCTCAAAGAGTGAAGAGGAGCATGCCCAGCACTTAAGGGCAATCATGGAAACTCTGCAAACCCATCAGCTAAAAGCCAAATTCTCCAAATGCCACTTTTGGAGAGAGGAAGTAAGATTTCTTGGGCACATAGTATCCAAGGAAGGGTTAGCTGTAGACCCAGCTAAGGTAGTAGCGGTGCAGGATTGGAAGACACCAAAGAACGCAACAGAGGTCCGAAGCTTTCTCGGGCTAGCAGGCTTCTATCGAAAATTCATCAGAGACTTTGCAAAGATATCAGCTCCGCTCACAAAGTTGACCAAGAAGAATCTAGTGTTCAATTGGGACTTCGATAGCGAGTTTGCTTTCCAGCGACTGAAAAGGGCTCTTACAACAGCCCCAGTTTTAAGGTTGCCAGATGGAAGCAAGATGTTCACAGTTTATACAGATGCATGTGGGATAGGGCTAGGCGCTGTCTTAATGCAAGAAGGAAGGGTAGTAGCTTATGGCGGGAGACAATTGAAAGTGCATGAAAAGAACTACCTGACCCATGATCTTGAGTTAGCCGCCATCGTCTTTGCACTCAAGTCTTGGCGACACTATCTCTTAGGTGAGAAGTTCGAACTTTACACTGACCATAAATCATTGAAATACCTTTTCTCACAGAAGGACCTTAACTTGAGGCAACCGAGATGGATGGAGTTTCTTGCCTCGTACGATTTCGAGATCTCCTACACTCCGGGCAAAGGCAACGTAGTGGCAGACGCATTGAGCCAAAAGAAACTGACCCTAAGCCCGATGTTTGTTGAAAGACAAAGCCTAGAGTTTATAGCCAGCTTTGACTTTAGGCCCTCCTCCGATTTTGTACCGGGCTTGCTAGCATCCCTCGAAGTACGCCCGACTTTAGCGGACTCAATAGGGACAACACAACGCGAAGACCCTCAGCTTGTGGAAACGATTGATAGACTAATTAGGGGTGAGACTTCAAGTCACCTCAACAGATACTCCATCGACGATAAGGGTTGGCTAAGGCGAGACGGAAGACTATGCGTCCCACAGACAAGGGATTTACTAAAGAAGGTTCTCGAGGAAGCACATCACTCCAAGATGACGATACACCCAGGCGGAGATAAAATGTACAAGGACATAAAGAGAACTTTCTTTTGGGACGACATGAAGAAGGACGTGGCAAATTTCGTTTCTAAGTGTATGGTGTGCCAATAGGTTAAGGCGGAACAGAAAAAGCCTGGCGGTTTGCTCCATCCTCTAGAGGTCCCGCAGTGGAAGTGGGATAGCATCTCAATGGACTTCATTGATGGGCTGCCTAGGTCTAGGAAAGGCAACACTAGCATTTGGGTAATAGTGGATAGGCTTACTAAAAGCGCCCACTTTTTACCTGTCAAAAGTAAAAGAACTGCCTCATCCCTAGCATCTCTTTACCTCAAGGAAATTGTTCGACTCCATGGAATACCATCTAGCATTGTTAGTGACCGAGACCCTATCTTCACAAGTGAGTTTTGGTGGAGTCTGCAAGAAGTGGTAGGCACACAGTTATGCTTGAGCACAGCCTATCATCCCCAAACCGACGGCCAAACAGGAAGAGTGAACAGAGTTTTGGAGGACCTTTTAAGACTGTGCGTCCTTGACTTCGGAGGGACGTGGGAAGACCATCTTCCTTTGGTGGAATTTGCCTACAACAACTACCAAGCAACCATCGGAATGGCGCCCTTCGAAGCTTTATATGGAAGACCGTGCTGATCGCCCACTTGTTGGTGGGAGTCTACTGATAAGCTCATACTTGGACCAGATATGATCTGAGAGACTTCAGAGAAAGTAGACTTAATACGAAGAAGGATGAAGACGGCCCAAGACAGACAAAAGTCCTACGCCGACAAGAGGAGGACCGACCTTGAATTTGAGGTTGGGGACAGAGTTTTTCTTAAGGTATCTCCGCTAAGGAATGTTGTTCGTTTTGGAATCACAGGAAAGCTAGCACCAAGGTTCGTAGGACCATTTCCTATTATTGAGAAGATTGGGAAAATGGCCTATAGATTAGAGCTACCCGAAAAATTGGCCGGAGTTCACAACGTCTTTCACGTTTCACATCTCCGAAAATGTCTACATGAGTCTGCTGAAGTGGTAGAGCCAAATATCCTAGAAGAAGCTGAAGTGGAACGCGAAGCAACCGTAAGGAAAGTTCCAACCCGCATATTAGGAACGGAAGTGAAGAAGCTACGCAACCGCGAAGTCAAGCTCGTCAAAGTTCAGTGGCGCGACGCCGAAGAAGATGCAACTTGGGAAACTGAAGCTAGAATACGCGCAGCCTACCCTTTTCTTTTCGAGGGTACAGCTTTGATCTTTCCTTTTTCCTTAAGTTGCGCTTTTATCTATCTTTTTAGGTATATCTCCTCTACCTTATCTTTTAGGAAGAAACCCTTTGGATGAAAACATGTGATTAAAACATGTTATGGATGATGATTGCAAGTGGTTGCAAGTGATTGCTAGTGGTTGCTCGTGGTTGCATATACACACACAATCTAGGTTTTAGATCGACTCAGTCACTTCATATTGCATATGCATATATGTTTGCATTCGTATATGGTTGAACTTTAATGTGTTGTCATATGGATGTTGCATTTGTATGAATGATTGTGCACTCATGTAGAATCATGAATAGGAGAATTTGCATACATAATGGATTCATTGCACTTACATAATTCGCATTAAGGAGGTCAACTGAATCAGTAGGCCGCCTGATTTTGCATTAGATAAATACATGTACACACACATTTGGCATATGATCATGAAGCATTAAAAGTCTTTTAAGGACAATGGATGCTCGTGTTTGATGGATGAGTAGATGGATGTTTGGATGTTAGGATATACATTCTTCCTAACTTGAAGATTTCGGGGACGAAATCCTTTTAAGTGGGGGAGAATGTAACACCCCGTGTATTCTATAACAGTGAAATTCACAAATTAAAGTATAACTAATTTCAAATCAAAGAATTAAGGGAAACGGGATATGCCATTGCGTTCGTTTCGGAATTCTGCTTGAGATAGAGTCTGAGTTTGCATAAAATGGACTCCGTATGAAGAAGATATGGCCTCCGGAAGTTTCAGAATTCAGTTTAAAATTCAAACAGACGAAAACAGCTCAGAAAAACCAATTTAAAATTCAAAAATCGGGCCCAATTGTCCAGGGCGGGAAAATTCCCGCCCAAGGCACCCAGGTCGACTTGGCAGTCGACCTGGGGTCGACACGGTGTCGACTGGGGTGTCGACCTGGCCCCTGAGCCAGGTCGAACCCAGCCCACCCTGGCTGGCCTGGTCTGTGTTTGGTCGATTTTCTGAGCCTTGCCTTGTCACTAGGGCTAGGTGTCAGCTCCTGGTTGGTCTCTCCTTCAAACAAACGACTATTATTAAACCAAGCTCCATCGACGGTCTAAATCAACTCACAAACTCTATAAAAAGGACCTAAGACTAACCCTAATTCACACAAACTAAAATGGAGATGAGACCGTCATGCTGCTGAGGAGAGACTAAGGATAGCCGTCATAAATTGGGAGGCAATTAGGAGATAAATCAAAAGCTTAAAGCAACGTTAATTAAATCAAAGCAACGCCTACAACAAAGGATAGCATCTCCAAATTCAGAATTCAGATTCCTGAATTGAAGATTCGTCATACGTAGTAAGTAGAGTGCTATTCCGATGTGAATAATTAATTGCGTTTGATTTGTGTAAAATGCGAAATGTAATTGTGGCGATAATAATCTACATTTGTATGTTATTTTGATTCTAAACGATTTGGGAATGTTATGGTATACGATTGGATATTTGCAAGTATGTGATTTGCGTTGGAAGTTAACAACGAAATGGAATTGTTGCAATAATAATCTATACTTGTATGTTATTTTGATTCTAAACGATTTGGAAATGTTATGGTATACGATTGGATTCATACAAATATATGATTTGTGTTGACAACCATATGTTGTGGTATTTTATTTGGGATTCATGCAAGTATATGATTCACTATTATGCCAATATGATGTACATACTTTTATGATCACTTTTAGTGTGTAATTGGGTACGACTAAGTACTATAGTTCATATGAATCTATGTTGGAATTAGCAAATCATACTTTTGTATTAGAAACAAAAGTAAGCACCTTTATGAACATGACTAAACTATGTTTGGTATTATGCCTAGTTGAAACATGTTTTAGGCCTAAGTTGTTATCAAAGCCATATGGTGATATATGTGACACAATTAAGTTAGATTTACATTCCAATTGCAAGTTTACATGAATAGAATGATTCATGTTTAAGTATTGTTTATGCCATAATCATATGAATAGAATGATTCATGTTTAAGTATTGTTTATGCCATGATTATATGAATAGAATGATTCATGTCTAAGTATTATTTATGCCATGATTACATGAATAGAATGATTCATGTTTAAGTATTATTTATGCCATGATTATATGCTGTTACAATTGCAAGTTCACATGTGCCTACTTTATGATTGAATCGTTATGTTGCAAGTTCATGCGTTCACACTCCCCTTTTTATGTTACCTCATAAACACCATGTTATAAGCCTCCCCTTTTTCATATGGCTAAGTTGGGTTTAAATGTTAAACCCAACATATCTTATATTGTAGCGAACGTGTAAAACGGGGGTAATGACGTTTGGGTTAAAATTTAGAACATATGTGTTGGCATGTTGACGCATGCCAATAACCTTGAAAAACAATTAAGTGGCATAAATGAATTTTAACCAATAAAGATAAATTTGAATAATGGGCCGCAAATATTTACATATAAAAAGAAAAGAGACAAAATATGTAAATGTAGAAAATACAATGTGTTTAACCCGAGGTTGGATGAGTTGTGATGTAAACCTGCCCGGAACCGCCCGGCTGTCCAGTAGTCACAACAATACCTATCCAATGTGGGTGGTTAAACACGGAGCCCAATAAGGACCCGAGGTTAGACTGAGTTGTGGCGTAAGACTGCCCGGACCCAACCGGCAACAGGCAGCCACAACAATACCTGTCTAATGTGAGAGGTCAAGGCTTTAATAAGACAATTAAGGCTGAGTCAGGATTGATAGGATTAAGTAAATTAAATTAATACTTAATCAAAATGGAACATGCTAAACTAAACAGACTGATTGGGGGTTAGGTTTATTAAACACTTAACCAACTTAGCATGTTGGCTAGAAATAGAAAACCTAGTAGCGGGGGACCCTTTTCAGCAGTAACCCTACAAGGTGTATCAGGATACCCTGAACTAGGCAGGGTGGGGCACGATTACTGGGCTGACTGTAAGAGGTCAAATCGACGGCGGTGGTGCAGCAGTGTAGGTTCTAACGGGGTGCGGGCGTGCACACACTCTGGCGCAGAAAAATAAGGCACTGGGCACCAGTAGTATACCTTTGCATTCTAGAATTGTGTCGGGCCGCCACCATGGGACTTGATACACCCCATGGTGGGACCAGCATAGGTAACTACAACATCGGGGGCCGTAAGACACATGTAACTATGCGAGTAGGAGCCGATCATCAGAAATGGATCACTTCACCCTGATTATGGGGTGCCTGTTGGGAACTAGTTTATATGGGTACAGAGATTAATATGGGGTACGATAGTGTATTCGACTCTAGACAACTTAACTTAGTTTACGGTGTTTTCTCATTTCCAGTTTATACTTATCATACCCAGTTCTTTATTCATAGACTGAATAGTCCTAGACTTACTCAGGCTTTATGTCTGACTCTACTTTTCTTTCGCCTTCTTTTCTTTCGTTCCCCCCCCCCTCAGGTCCACAGGGAGGGAATACCACAGCTTGACCAGTTTTCACATCCAGCTTGAAGAGAAAGAATGTATTGCTTAGATCTTTTCCGTTTTGGACTATGGCTTTGGATAGCAATTATGGGACTTTTGCAGTTTATTTATGTTTTCTTTATGCTTCTTTAAATAATGTAATCAAGACAGTTATGAAGATGTTATGTTTTTGGAAGTATTGTAAGACAATTATGGCATGGTTTGTGTAACACGTATTTTAATGAAATAAAAGTTGTTGTTGTTTTCCGCTGTTCAAAAATATGTGTTCTTATATCTGTCTTGTATATATGTGACTTATACTTATAAACCTCCACCAAAATTAGGGCATTCCCTTTGAGAGTGACCCTAACGGAGGTGGGGTGTTTCAAAAGCCGCTGCCACCGCTTGCTCACCCCCCTTTGACCAGGTCACCCCCTCCGACGGTGGGTCCCACATCTCCACCAAAGCTCCAAAACACTTCCTTTTACCTCTTTTTGCACTTAAACCCTTCCAAACTTCCTCCTTTCTTCCTCCTACTACCTCTTACACCACCATCGAGCCACCTCCAACCCCTTGGATCCTGCTCAAGACTAGATGAGGCCCAAGTCCGTGGGTCCCACCGCCCCCTTTTTGTCCGTTTCACCCTCAGTTTCACTTTAAAACTCTGGATCTACTAGTATTTGTTAAGTGTGAAGTGATTCGGCGAAGAAAGGAGAGATCTTTGGTTTGGTAGCATTTCGTGAAGAGCCTAAAATGAAGTGTCGATATGTAGGGATGCTTGGGGTGAGAATTTCTCGCTTAAAATGTTTAATTTGCTTATTTAGATCAAAAATAGGTTGCTAGTGGTTGGTTGAAATAGGTATACAAATTGTAAAAATCATAACTTTTTCATACGTTATCGAAATTCAGTGAAACATGATGCGTTAGAACCATATCGACGAGGGCATCGCAATGAACCAGGTTTGGAGCAATTTGGAGGTCATGGCAATTTTTTGTGGAGTAAAACGTCTGATTTACTTCATCAACATTTAGCGTTATTTAGCGATAAACGACCAATGTGAGAACTCTCTCACTCAACAATTTTTTTACAGTTATTATAATCATAAATGAATATATTGATTGCCTACGCTGATTTTTGTGTAGTTAACTATCACAAATTGTTACATGATATGTTGTAGCTCAGATCACAAATTGCTTGCAAACCATATGGATGAATGGATGATTGATTGTAATATTGTTGTAAAAGCAATGAAATGTTCTTTTGTTTTATGTTTTAATGTGTCGTGTTCTCATAACGATACATCATTTTGAACGGTCTTGGTCGGTTTAGCGATCAATTCGGACCGGGAAAAATTCAGGTCTTTACAGTTTGGTATCAGAGCTTTGGTTTACAAAGCTCCGAGAATGCGACACATTAGAACGAGGCAAAAGAATTCATTAGAGATAGGATTAGTAACATCCTATAAGAATAATTCGTTAGAGATAGGGTTAGTAATTCCCTAGAATGAGTTTGAAGAGTATTATTTATAAAAATGAATTTAGTTTTGAAAATAATTATATCACATTATAAGAATTTGAATATTTTATTTGATACTGATTTTGGACTATCAAGTATAATAAGATTTTGAATATACGTCTGATCCACATGTATTTGAAGTCTCAAATATACTAGATAGATATATAATCTCACTCTAGTCACCCGGGAATGATTCTATTGATGACTAGCAGCATCAATAGTTTATTTTCGAGTTGTGAAAGTAGGATGTCTATATGATTCCAATTGACTAGCGCGAGAACCAAAAGAAGAAAAGAAAAAAAATAGTTAGAATTTGATGTTTGTGGTTTGGCTTTGAGAATATGTTTTTAAGTATATAAAAGAAATATATATATATATATATATATTTGAAAGGTTAATTAACTAATTGATTGCTGGTTGTGATGTGTGCTAATTAGTTTAACTAATAAATATATTGGAATAACGAAAACCAATATGAGAATGAAAGTAAAATTAAACCAAAACAAATATGATGTGGAATTGAATTGATTTTTTTTTTCCGAATTGGATGTGTATATATATATTGGACAAGTTGTTATATAAAGCTTAAGAATTGGAATAAAAATGCGTGCCCGACAAAAATGTACATTTTTATTTTATTTGTTGGATGTGATGGTTGTTTGAGTGTAATAATAATATACATCATTTGATAGGGAATAACAAATGTGGACCACACTACATAACATAACCATATAAGGATGTAAGTGTTTGATGCTTATATGTCGAGGACTGCATAGCATAGCATAACCGTATAGTATGTAGTTGTTTGATGCTTATACGATGAGAGCCTAGATGGGCGTGTTGTGATTAATGAGAGCCTATGCAGACGTGTTGTGATTGATAAGGGCCTAGATGGGCGTGTTGTTACTGATGAGGACTCGCACTAAATTTAAATTTTATAAGTTATTATAACCTTATTTGATTATATAAATAATCGTTTATGATTACTATGTTTGTTTTGTGATTGATGAGGGCCTAGAGAGGCGAGTTGTAGTTTTACCGATCACTTCATATAAAGGAGGCAATTGCGAAAATTTCCGAAAATTTAAGGCATAGCCAAATTTCGAGAAATTGGAAAGTTTATAGAAGAATTTGAGCTAAAACAAAGGTTGAATTGGTTAAGTAAACAACCTTCAGCATTGTTCCCTTTCGAGGACAAAAAGTTTTAAGTGGGGGAGATTGTAACAACCTAGAATTTTGGAACCAATTTAAAAATTATTTTTAAAATAAATTTGTGTGAATTTATGGTCAAATTTCAAAAATCGATAATTTAAAAGCTGATTTGAGCAGTTTACAAAGGAATATTATTAAAATGACCTCGAAATTCAACAAAACTTTTTTATTGAATCCGTAACGTCGAATAATGGTAGAATCCCAAGTTTCAAAAATTTTGGAGCTAGCATGTGTGCAAGCGAAAAGAAAACGTACACTAAAATCACATACTGAAATTAAGCTGAAACGCATTTAAAAAATAAAACGGAAGGTCAAACGAAATCGAAATTCGACGAAACCTGTTCAATTGGATCCGGAATTATGTTTTTTTGTCATAATTCAAAATTTCATAGCAAATGGAATTAATTTATAATCGTGCGATTAAAAGAGGTGGAAGCTAACTAGCACACTTTCACAAAACATTGAATTAGAAAACTTGAAATGAAACAGAGGTCATCCAACGAGACAAGGTGGTTTTGTTGAGAGCCACATGATTGTGCCACCTCAACGATCCGTGTGAGAGGTGGTAATTTTTTATTTAAGCCTCTTCCTCTTTTCCTTTTCTTTCTTTCTTTCTTTCCTTTTTGCAAATCACCTCCTCCTTCCTCTTCTTCAATGGGCTCCCCTTGCCTCCTCCTCCACCAAAGCCACCGCTTCCCCTTCC
This sequence comes from Allium sativum, assembly GCA_030737875.1. NCBI lineage: Eukaryota > Viridiplantae > Streptophyta > Magnoliopsida > Asparagales > Amaryllidaceae > Allium > Allium sativum. The sequence continues at coordinate 309,511,912 of CM060919.1, forward strand.
CCCCTCCGATGATCGGAGCAGGTCAGGTCACCCTTCTTCGGCTGTGGGTCCCACATCTCCACCAAAGCTCCCAAAATACTTCCTTTTACCTCTTTTTGCACTTAAACCCTTCCAAACTTCTTTATTCCTCCTACCACCTACTATGCCACCATCGAGTCACCTCCAGCTCCGCGGATCCCACTCCAGCCTAGGTCAGGCCCAAACATCGAGCCTGTGGGTCTCACTACCTCCTTTTGTGTCGGTTTCGCCCTCAGTTTCGCTTTAAAACTCTGGATCTACTAGTATTCGAGAAGTGTGAAGTGATTCGGCGAAGAAAGATGAGATCATTGGTTTGGTAGCATGCCGTGGAGAGCCCATTATGAAGTGTCATGATGTAGAAATGCCTGGGGTGAGAATTTCTTGCTTAAAATGTTTAATTTTCTTAGTTAGATCAAAAAATAGGTTGCTAAGTGGTTGGTTGAAATAGGTATACAACTTATAAAAATCATAACTTTTCATACCTTTTTATAATTTAGCTAAACAAGATGCATTGGAACCATATCGATGAGAGCTTCGCAATAAACCTGATTTGGAGCGATATAGAGGTCGTGATAATTTTTGTGGAGTAAAACGCCTGATTTACTTCATCAACGTTCAGCCTTATTTAGCGATAAATGACCAATGTGAGAACTCTCTCACTCAACATTTTTTTTACAGTTATTATAATCATAAATGAATATATATTGATTGTCTATGCTGATTATTGTATAGTTAATTATCACGAATTGTTGTATAGTATATGATAGTCACATCACAAATTGCTTGCAAACCATATAGATGAATGGATGATTGATTGTAATATTGTTATAATAGAAATGAAATGTTCTTTTGTTCTGTGTTCTGATGTGTCGTGTTCTCATAAGGATACAGCATTTTGAATGGTCTTGTCGGTTTAGCGATCGATTCGGATCGAACAAAATTCGGTCGTTACAGAGGTTGAGCATTTTAGTGTATCTAAAATGTGTGTTTCAAAAAATTTATACTCTTGTCCCACCTTTGTAAACGTAGTTAAAAATAATTGATTTCTAATCATTTATCTCAGCAAAAACACTTGCCACTCTTGTCCAACCTTTTTAACGTGACTTGTTTTAGTTTTTCAATAATATTGCTCTTTTTGTGTTCCTTACTTGGAATTTTGATAATTCTGAATGAATATTTGAACTTATCGTGAGTATGTGTTGACAATATAATGAAAGCTGTATATGTTTCATACAACATAGGAATCTCAGCAAAGCTTACTGCTTTTGCATAAGTTTCTGTAATTCAATCTATATTAATTTTTATATCTTTCTGTTCTTATATTTCTTCAAGGTTGTACATCTGATTGTCCATTCGAAGTAGGTATATTAAAACTTATCAGGGTTGATGATATTTTATGTCTTGCGTTTTTTATGTAACCTGAGGTATTGATTAATTTTAAATAGGTTGAAGTTCATATGACTTATTTATTTGAAAATGAGATTTAAATATGTCCAATAGAACAAATACTAGCATCTAATATTGAGAAAATGTCATCATGGTTTGCACAAACTCAGTTTCCGAAATTGAGTTGAAACTCAGTTTTTAAATTGAATTTGCATTCGAAACTGAGTTGCATCTGAGTTTCGCACACTTAGTTTGCAGCTCTATTTCGCAAACGATTTGCAACTTTGTTTCTCATACTGAGTTTGCAATTCAGTTTTGCAAACTGAGTAAACTCAGATAAGTGGATAAGGTGTTGTTTTTTATTATCGCCATATGCATGTATCACCTATTCCATTGCAACTTGTTATTTCTATTTAAAATTGAGTGCATTTAGATTTTGTAGGCACTTGCGGAGGAGAAAAAAAACAGAATTTGGAATATAATGGCAACGAGGAAGCAAACATGTGTGACCTTAACAACGGCCCACATCTCGCCTTCGCAATATCAAAAGTTCTATGTATCTTTAGTATAACTTTATTTTATTTTTTTAGTTTAAACATGATATTATGGTATTTTGACATTAGAAGCATGTAGCTCATATGAATATCATGGGAATGTGACATTGTTGAGTTTGAGATATGAGAGTGTACTAAATCTTATATTTAATTGATATGTTGAATTATATATGTGGTATGGAAATCATAAAGATATGCTATATTCATTTGTTTTAAGAATTTTAATAATAATTGTGTAAGAAATAGAAAAGAACTTAATTTGGTATTGTAACTCATATAAGTGTTACCGATATTTTGGATTAGCAATGGTTATAAATGTTGCAAAGCTAAAAAATCAACATAGCAATTTATGTATGGCAAAATTTATAAGCGTTAGTAGGATAATGATACTAACATTTATAAGTATTACACTTTTTTGTTTTGTAACATTTGTAAATGTCACTAAAAAATTGATTTCTAGCGCTTATAAGTGTTACTAAATCTTAAGGTTCCAACATTTATAAGTGTTAGCGATGAGTCTGTCTGAAACACTTATAAGTGTTACAAATTTGGCCGGCTGATTCCCCACATGCCATTGGTCACACTTAAAAAATGTTACATAAATTATTTGTAACACTTATACACATTTGGAATCCCCTATTTTGGTGTAGTGCTGGTAGTTACTTGAGCAGCTAATAATCTTGCAGGATGCATTGATTACAAGACTAATTTTCAGCAAGAGATGGAAAAAATAATGTTGTATTATGAACTTAATTTTGTCACGATCATAGTAGCATTCAGAGCTCTTTCTTTCCTTTTTCTTACACTTGAATTATTGTCACATTTTATTAGTTACATTCGCTTTTTCTACAAAAAGAAAAAGGAAAAAATAACCTTAACTACACAATGCTAATTTTAGAATCATGGAAATCGTGTTCCTAATTCAAATATAACTAAAATATGATGTGTTAATATAACTTATAAATGAATTTTTCAGGGGATGTATTAGTTAGATGGTTATTACTTTTGCTCTTATTTTTGAGTGCTAGTTTATTAATTAGATGGTTTAAGATCTGAAAGTGTTATGCATTCGTACATAAAATTATGGCTGATTTAATACACTGCATTCGTATGATAAAATTTGGTTTATAAGTTATGCCATCAAAGGGGAAAACTAACGGAAAAGGCTAAGATATAATGTTGATGTTGATATCTGCGAAGATAGAGCTGTTTTCATAAAAGATCCTGAAATGGAAAAGGATTTTCTAGAGATGTGTTTGAGGGAAGTTGCGAGTCGTGGGTATAAAGGAATGTCTCTTACTAAAGATTCGTGGACAAGATTGGAGAAAGCGTTTAAGAAAAAATGGAATGTAAATTTTGCCCATAAATAAATAAAAACCGTTATGACTATTTGCAAAAAGACTATGAAGCATGGGTAAATGCAGTTGGACTATTCAGACATGGTTTTTGTGCTACCACCAACTCATTACACTTGCCATTGGAAAAATGGAAAGAAGTCATTCAGGCAAGCAAACAAAATTTTGTAATGCATTGTAATCATTTGTAATATATAAAACCATGTATTATGCTTATAAAATTATATCATAATGTTTTTCATAAACAGCAAAATACAAGAGTGGCTAAGTTTCGAAGCAGTTATTTAAAATACCCTGATCTTACGAAAAGTATCTTCGAGAAACGCTAGCAAAAGGTTCGCATGCGTGGTCGTCTTCATCATCATTCCCACGTCGTACTAATGATACTGAAGATGCCGAGGATCATTTTGCAACAGAAGATGAAACAAATACTTGTACAGTTGATATGACCAATAGTATGGATATTAACTATTTTGAAGGAATAAGAGTAACTGAAGATAGTAACAATGCCATGTGTGAGGAAGACATCAATCCCACTCGTCCCTCGAAGATAACAACCCGTCGATCAAAAAAAACTTAAAAGAAATCCAGGTGGTGAAACATTAGAAAATCAAATAGATGGACTAGTTGGCATCATAAAGGAACAAATGGAGGAAGAGCGGAAGCAAATGGAGGAACAACGAAAGCAAATTGAGGAAGAGAGGATTAACAAAGGACCTTCTTACAGTGATGTTATGATATTCTTAAGAGAATTGGTAACTTCGGGACTTATATCACAAAACGAATATAGAGAAACAAAGATGTTGTTTTGTAACAAGCCAGAACTGAAGATTGCTTCCATTGATGAACGCACTATTGAGGAGAAAGCTGAATTTTTGCATTTTGCTTTTAATAAGTAGTTTTTTTTTGCAGAATGAGAAGGAAGTTTGGTTATTCACCAAACAGCTATGTCTATTATTATTACTGAAATTCCAAAATCATAGAAAAATGCAACAAAAAGTATTGACTTCTTCTATTTTTGGAAAACAATACATGAAGGAGTTGTTGGTGGGTCCTTCTGTTCTCATATACGATGAATTTTGAATGGATAAACACTAGTTTAAAAATCTACGTCGTTTTTTCTGACATAGGAATTGGCTATGTAATAGCAAACACCTTGACGTTGCAAAAAAATGGCAATGTTTTTTTCCACTATAAGTCATAATGAATGAAATCGTATAATATGGTACAAATTTCAACACTCTGGACAAATAGTTCATAAATATTTTCATGAGGTATTGAACGCGATGACGAGTTTTGCTCAAGAAATGATTGTTCCTCCGGATTTTACCAAACTCGTCGAGAATATTTGATCATATGTTGAGAAGGTGCTTTTAAAGGTGCAGTTGGGGCATTGAACGATACATTAATAGTTGCAAACATTCCAATTGATTAGTAAATATCATTCATAGGACAAAGTCAAGGAAATTGTTATCGAAATGTATTAGCTATATGTGATTTTGACATGAAATTTATATATGTGATGGCTAGTTGGGAAGGAATAGCGCATGACTTAAGGGTCCTCAATGAAACATTGCGTAATGCTGCAAATAATTTTCCTTTACCACCTCCAAGTAAGTAATTTATGATTGTTAACTAACATCACAAACCATTATTTACTTTGCTTTTATGTTGATGTAAGTATGTTTTATCTTTGTGATGCGGCGTATATTAACACTAGAGGCTTCTTATCGGAATATTCGATACTGGTGGTAAACATATAGCGGTAATCTGGCGATAACAAGAAAGGAACGGTTTAATCATGCTCATGCAAAATTAAGAAATGTTCTTGAAAGAAGTTTCAGTGTTTTGAAAAAGTGGTTTCCCATTCTGGATAAAATGCCTCCGTATAAGTTTTCCACATAAAGAGATATAGTCATCGCATGCATGGCAATACTTAACTTTTTAAGCAGAGTTGCTCTTCATGACGAGTTGTTTGAGCAAGATGAACAAGGAGGAAGAGAATGATACCACTGAATCATCTAGCATAATCAATGATGCAGAACCATCACAAGTTATCATGAAAAATTGTGATTGAGTTGGAAATATATCATTATGACTTGGTGAACTTGTGATGGTTCTACATCATTGATTATGCCAGACGATTCAGTAGTATCATTCTCTTCCTCCTCTTCTTGTTCAGCTTGCTCAAACAACTCATCATGAAGAGCAACTCTACGTAAAAAGTTATGTATTATCATGCATGTGATGACAATATCTCTTTGTGTAAAAAACTTATACGGAGGCATTTTATCCAGAATGGGAAACCTCCTTTTCAAAACACCAAAACTTCTTTCAATAACATTTTTTAATTTTGCATGAGCATGATTAAACCGTTCCTTTCTTGTTGTCGCCTGATTACCGCTATAGGTTTTCAACCAGTATCGAGTATTCCGATAAGGAGATAAGAAGCCTCTAGTGTTAATATACACTGCTTCACAAAGATAGAACATACCTACATCAACATAAATGCAAAGCAAATAATGATTCGTGATGTTAATTAACAATCATAAATTACTAGGTAAAGGAAAATTATTTGCAGCATTACGCAATGTTTCACTGAGGACCCTTGAGTCACGCGCTATTCCTTCCCAACCAGCCATCACATATATAAATTTCATGTCAAAATCACATATAGCTAATACATTTTGATAATAATTACCTTAACCTCGTCCTCTGAATGGTATTTTCTCATCAATTGGAATGTTTGCATCTATTAATGTACCATCTATTGCCCCAACTGCACCTTTAAAAGCCCCTTCTCATAAACCAACATATGATCAAATATTCTCGATGGGTTTGGTTAAATCCGTAGGAACAATCGTTTCTTGAGAAAAACTCATCATCACATTTAATACCTCATGAAAATATTTATGAACTGGTTGTCCAGAGTGTTGAAATTTGTACCTTATTATACGGTTTCGATTATTATGACTTATAGTGGACAAAAACATTGCCGTGTTTTCTTCAACGTCAAGGTGCTTGCTATTACATAGCCAATTCCTATGTCAGAAATAACGGCATAGATTTTTAAACGAGTGTTTATCCAGTCGAAATTCATCGTATATGACAATAGAAGGACCCTTCAACAGCTCCTTCATGTATTGTTTTCCAGAAAAAGAAGTCAATACTTTTTATCGCATTGCTCTATGATTTTTTATTTTCAGTAATAATAATAAAAAACCATTTGGCGAATAACCAAATCTTCCTTCTCATTCTGCAAAAAAGAAAAAGAAAAACACTAATTCAGTGAAACCATGCATAAATGTTATTACAAGTTTATATAAAAACAAAGCTGACAAATTATTATTGAAGGCAATACACTAAATTATTCACTCTTTGCATGCTTCATTATTGACAATAGAAACTAGAAAACTACTTATTAAAAGAAAAATGCAAAAATTCAGCTTTCTTCTCAATAGTGTGTTCATCCATGAAAGTAATATTCAGTTCCGGCTTGTTACAAAACAACATCTTTGCTTCTCTATATTCGTTTTGTGATATAAGTCCCGAAGTTACCATTTCTCTTAAGAATATCGTAACATCACTGTAAGAAGAAGGCCCTTTGTTAATCCTCTCTTCCTCAATTTGCTTTCTCTGTTCCTCCATTTTCTCCTTTTAGATGCCAACTAGTCCCTCTATTTTATTTTCTAATGTTTCACCACCTGAATTTCTTTGATGTTTTTTTTTTTGATCGATGGGATGTTGATTTCGAGATACGAGTGGGATTGATGTCTTCCTCACACGTAGCATTGTTACTATCTTCAGTAACTCTTATTTCTTCAAAATAGTCACCAACCATACTATTAGTCATATCAACCGTACAGGTATTTTTTTCATCTTTTGTTGCAAAATGATTATCGACATCTTCATTATCATTAGTAGGATGCGGGATTGATGATGAAGACGACCACGCATGCAAACCTTTTGCTAGCGTTTTCTCAAAGATACTTTTCATAAGATCAGGGTATTTGAGAGAACTGTTCCGAAACTTAGCCGCTCTTGGATTTTGCTGTTTATGAAAAACAATTACGATATAATTTTATAAGCATAATACATGGTTTTATATATTAGACATGATTACAATGCATTACAAAATTTTGTTTGCTTGCCTAAGTGACATCTTTCCTTTTTATGGTGGCAAGTGTACTGAGTTGGTGACAGCACAAAAACCACGTCCGGATAGTCGAACTACCTTTACCCATGCTTCATAGTCTTTTCACAAATAGTCATAATGGTTTTTATAAATTTTATGGACAAAAATTACATTCCATTTTTCATTAAACTCTTTCTCCAATCTTGTCAGCGAATCTTTAGTAAGAGATATTCCTTTATACCCATGACTCGCAACTTCCCTTAAACACATCTCTAGAAAGTCCTTTTCCATTTTAGGATCTTTTGTGAAAGCAACTCTATCTTCGCAGTTATCAACATCATCACTGTTGTCGTAGCCTTTTTCGTTAGTTTTTCCCTTTGATGGCATAACTATTTAGCCAAATTTTATCATATGAAATGTAGTGTATTAAATTAGCCATAATTTCATGTACGATGCATAACACTTTCAAATCTTAAACCATCTAACTAATAAACTAGCACCAAAAAATAAGAACAAAAATAATAACCATTTAACTTATACATCCCCTGGAAATTTCATTTTATAAGTTATATTAACACATTATATTATAGTTACATTGAATCAAGAACACGGTTTCCATGATTCTAAAATTAACATTGTGCAGTTAAGGTTTTTTTCTTTCTTTTTTTGTACAAAAAGTGAATGTAATAAATGTGACAATAATACAAGCGTAAGAAAATAGAAAGAAAAAGCTCTGAATGCTACTATGGTCGTGACAAAATTAAGTTCATAATACAACAATATTTTTTCCATCTCTTCCAGAAAATCAGTGTTGCATTCAATGCATCCTGCAAGATTGTGATCTGCTCAAGTAACTACAAGTTTTAAGTACTTAACAATATGACTCCATGTGGTTTGCACACTTGGGCTTACAGGCTACGGTGAATCTAGTGCAACGTATAGTTGTACAAACCAAGAACATTACTAACAGGTTATCAAAAAATGAGAATAATCACATGTACATAGGAATGGTGAACAAAAAGGGAATACATACCGAGAGAACATGAACAAATATTATGAACTGCTCACTTTAGCAATTATATTGGTTGCAAACCCAACAATAGTAGAATCAGGGGAGCTTCTTAACTATGCAAGGACGTGAAAGAATTGAGAAGAGCCAATTGCTTGTCTACATATAGCATGCTCCGACATCTTACGTAATGCAAACAGTATAGCCTCAAAGTTGATTCATTAACTATGCAGTAAAGGTTCTCATTACATAATTACTATGTAGATTTTATCATACTGAGTTGTTAATCAAATAAAGCTGAAAGTTTTAGAAAGTTGTTGACATGATTTTGTTTCGTTCACATGTTATTCTATACGTTATATTTAGAAGATATGACCCAGAGACTAGAATTGAGTATAAATACAAAGATTTAGTCCATCCTTATTTATGTTATATCACAGCATGTCAACCTGGAAACAATTCTTTTCAATTGGATCACCTAAAATTAAGAAATAAAAACACGTAAGTTCCATTTTCTATTAGCTATTAATATATAGTCATAATTAACATAGTAGTGGAATTAATAGACCAGGACATTAAACATAGTAAGTAAATTCTAACGGATCAAAATGAAATCAATGCACCAAACATGGGTTTACACATCAAAACTTAGAAGAATACTGCGAGCTTCCAACTAATAGCGTATTTTTTCAACCACTTACAAACAAAATATTTCAACGAGGAACCCAGTTTTCATAAAATAAAGATGCTGTGAGCTTTCTCTTTGCCATTGAATTCCAATAAACATCCAAAATTCATGCTAACAGATCAATGGCTTCAGTAATATTTTCACTAATTATAACTATAAACACACTTATCAAACCGACCGTTAGAGAGGTTTGCTTACTGTGAGTTGCCCAAAATCAATTTCTCTAAAGCCAAAAAATTAGTGCGCCTTTCTCTCATGTATCTTCCGTGTCTTGCTTTCTTCCCCCTTTCTCGCTGCAAATATCCCTCCTTCCTTCCCTTTCTGATTGTTTGTCTACTTTAACATCGTTCTCTCTGGCATTTTTAATTTTCCTCGAATTGATTCCAAATATTCTCCGTCCACTATGAAATAATCCCATCCACTACAAAATCATCTCGGTATTTTTTGCTGCAATTAAACCTTCCCATGTTCTGCAAATATCTCCGTCCACTATGAAATTATTCCAACTCATCTCCTACTGCAATCTCTGAGCTACACAAAAATTTATTTCAAATCAAATACGCAAAATTTGTGCTACGATTCATAAGAGAAAAACCCTACTTGTTTACAGTCATTTTATTATCATTCATAGTACGAGAAGAGAAGGTTGTCTAGAGGTCTTCACCGTGTGTTTCTGTCATTCATCTTCTGGTAATGTCCATGAGTCGATTTGATTTTTGCTCACTTTTTCACTTTTTCAATTTTGATTATTTTGGGAGAGTAGATCAGAAATTATCACAAATTATTATAGTAAACCATTTCTGATTTCATATAGGAGGATAAACAAAAAAATTACTTGGGTTCATTCTCTGCTTATTTATTTGTATATTTTTCAGTTTACTGAAAAATAATGAAAAGTAGTAAACATTTTTTTTTTGAAAAGGAAACATAAAATGTATATAAACATATTACGCGCATCGATGTTACCTACATCAATCCACATAAGTAGACAACCACAAAGCTTGTGTAATCGAAGTGTATTATTATAATTTATAATGAGCCATGTTTGCAACTAGAGCAGATTCAGCCAACCATCCTATTTCAGGTTCTGCTACACGATGTCCAATATTATAGTGAAGCAGCTAATACCACATGTAGGATAAATTAGAATAAGTGTTGAGTCTACGAATAAATCAAGATGACCAAACATGGCTTTTACTGACTTGTTGAATGTGTTTATGTTCATAAAGGGAGGCATGTACGGGGCTACAAGATAAAAAGGATTTGAAGAGAACCAATTCTTGTTTTGGTCGATGCAAAGGAACCTCATGCCCAGCCCCCCTAGCTGTTACCAATGTCAAACCCTCATACACCTGTGTCCATCCACTTGCCTGACCATCATCATACCATGGTTTCCATGGAGTTGTAGTTGGAAGTTTAAGTGCATCGATGTTGTACCTTGTTGATGTAATTGGTATTACAACATCTGTGTCTCCGCTAAATATCTATATGCGTGGTCCATGGTTTATAAGCTCATGATATATAGGAAGAACATGTCTTCGGGAGTCCTTCCAATAAGTGTTAACAAGATCACTGCATGTATCCCACTTTTTGGGTGCATCTATTATGTAATTTGTTACATTAATTTTCTTTTAAACTTAAATTCCATTTTAGGCAAAAATTAATGATAGCGGACTTGAAGCATATAAAGTAATCACAAAGAAATAGGTACTTCTTACTTCATTTCAAATTAACCATTTGTATTCATGTAAAGTGATAAAAATATAAAAGGGAATTATTTGCATGATTCAGTTGCACAAGATGATGGACTGAATAGCTATCAACATAAAAGTTGTTGTAGAAGAAACCAAAGGTAGCTTATTTTTATTTTTTTAGAATGCATATAAGTAAGAAAAACAAGATTGTTCCTCCTAAAAGTGGAGCAGTTTAAGATAAAAACATGAATGCTAATAGTGAATGCTTTGATATGTAGAAAATTATTATTGTTAAATGAGGGTTTAAAACACATAAAAACATGAATTCATAACACATTGATTTTATAATATTTTTAAAAACTAACATGTTAACTAAATCCAATGGTGCTGTCCAATATGACGATGTGTATGTCTACTCAGGATATTCATTTTGACTAAGACGGTCAATGCTGCAGTTGGATACGTATAGTTTAATATCCGTATCTGCGAATATTTTTAGATTTCCGAACATACTACTATCCAGGATAATGAATACATATATCCAAAAATATCCATGTCCAAAACTTAAAAATGCACAACCATAAGGTTATCCGAATATATCCGTAAAATTATCCAAGAAGTAATCATAAATGTCAGTAACTGAAACTAAAAAATGCACATCCGATGTGGTTATCCAAAGAAATTCTCATAAATATTCGAAAAATTATTTGAACAATACCCGAAAATGATATCAGATAAATTTACACTTCTATCATTCACACTGAAATTTGCGTACCAAAATATTTTTTGCAAGCTGATTGCATCAAATTAAAAATTATATTGACGACCTCAATCATATAAATTCCATATAACAAATATTTCAATAGAAATAGTTTCCAAAACATGAAAACCACAATTTCAATACTAAAATAAAACAAAACAAAATATCATAGAAACATATACTTAATCACGTCATAATTGTAATCATACCACATAATATAATGGCACGTGATTTAAAATGTTTCACACCACCAAATTCAAATACAATAATCGCTTTCGGCTGTAAGGGTATGTAAACCAGCTTTTGAGATTAATTTAATTATTTTAAAGAAATTTATACATTAACTTAGGAATAAGTAAATTAAACATTATACACACACATACAATGTTGCTACTTCACCATTAACACATGTCTTTTTCTCACCATTAATACACGTCTTCATATAACTACTTCATTGTGGGAAATTCCTAACCAAAACGCTGCTCTACTTTTATCCTTTCACTTTTTCTGATTCCCCAAAATATACTCACTAATATAAGTATCCAGAAAACTTTCTTCTCTAACTTGTATTCATATAATTCCTTTTTTCGTAATGAAAGAAAATACAATGTTGCTTTCCGAAGTGGTTTTCAATACCAACTGGAATACTGTTAGAGTTAGAGTTGGTAGATTGTGGAAGTTAATCAGTCAAGGGACGAAAGAAATGTATGGTATCAACATGCAATTTTTGGATTCAGAGGTATTCTCTTCTTCACAAATTCTGTACGGTACTACGTCCAAAAATATTTTTAATCATTTCCATCTTCACCCATTCAACACTGTTCTTACTATAATTTTATTTTGTCAACAAATTTAATAAGGAAACGAAAAAGAGGTGTCAATTCGAAAACATATTCTACAACAATTTGATAATGTGTTTGAGGAGTCTTTGGTGTATGACATAACACGGTTTAATATACAAGAGGCTGACAAAACATATTGTAACAACCTGGAAATTTCAGAACCAATTTAAAAAAATTTATTTTAACAATTTTAATGGATTTTTAATATTTAAAATGATTTATTTTAAATAATAACGATGAAAAATTTATTTAAATCGAAGTTAGAACGAATAAATTTATTTTAATTATAAAACGAGCTTGAAATGGCGAGGTAGTTTGAAAATTCGATTTCAAATTTCAATTGAATGTACAGGATTCAAATAAATCGGATTTCAGTAAAATCAGAAATAATAAAATCTGTTTAGAAATATCTTTCTAACGAATCCGAAAAATTGAAATTTCATAGAGGGAATAAAAAGATTTGGCCAGTTGAATATTCAGAATAGTCGCTATGGAATTTATATATATATTTTTTAATATAATATATAGCCATTTTACAAACGAACTCCGTTTTCGACGAGACCACTTTTGTTGGATCTGGAATGTCAAATTATTGCTAGATTCCAATTTTCAAAATTTTTTGAATCAATATGTGAGCGCAGTAAATGTAAATGTGTTTGGTAATTTAAATTTGAATTGGATCGACCAGAAAATGGTCATTTTTCAAACGGTCTCCAAATTCGACGAAATTAGTTTTGTTAGGACCGTATCATCAAGACATAGCTAGATTTATTTTTCGGGAATTTTTGGAGTCAGTATGTGGCCCCAGTAAATTAAAATTTACGTTTAAAATTCAATATATTGATTTATATTTTAATTTAGATAAAAACTGATCGAAACAGTCGAATTGGCTTCCCGTACATATCCCATTGTGTTCGGAATGGGGGTATTTAGCTAGGGGCGACAATCATTGGGTTTAAATCCGAGTTCGGATATTAAATTCATTTTTTTGTGAATTAAAATTGAATTAAAAAAAATCAATATTTTATTATAAATACCCTTGCTTTCCCAAACCCTAACCTAACCCTAAACCTATTTGCTACAGGCGCCGTTCTAAAATGAATGGCCACCCTCGTTCTATTTTAATTCATTAATCAAATCCAAACAATACCGAATTAATTCATAGATTCTAAATAGAAATTGAAGAGATTCGTTCAAACTTTAGATCTCCATATGGTTTTGATTGAAATTCATTTCGAAAATCCATCGATTGCAGCACCCAAAGTCATCTTGTTCATGAAAGATTTCTGGGAACTGGGGTGCATCGAGTTGGACAGGGTCATGGGCAACGGAGGGCATGGTCGAGGCGATTAGTGTGGTGCACGGCGATGGCACTCCAGTGCCCCGGTTGGCGTGCGATTGGAGGAACCCTAATGGGTTCGGTTATGTGAGCATCTGGAGCATTAAAAGGAAGAAGACAAAGAGAAATTTGCAGCGTATAGTTTTAACACTGTTTTCAAATCAATATTAACATTGATTTCAAATCAAAATTAACATTGATTTCAAATCAAAATTAGCATTGTTTTTTTAATTTAAAATTAGCATTGTTTTTAAATTAAAATTAGCATTATTTTTTTAAATAAAATTAGAATTATTTTTTGAAAATAAAAAGAGCATTATTGTTGAAACTAAAAATAGCATTATTTTAAAAATATAAATAGGATGATTTTTAATAGAAATAGCATAGTATAAAAATATGATTTATTTATATATAATGTTTGAATAAAAATATGGATTTTTATATATTAACGTTTGAATATAAAAATATGATTTTTTAAAATATAGATTACATTATATTAAAAATGGGATTTTAAAATATATATAGCATGATTTTTATAAAGAAATAACACAGTATAAAAATGTGATTTTTTTATAAAGGTCGTTGCTTAAAAATGTGATTTTAACATAAACCGTGTGAAACAGATTGCGATTGAACCGACTGGATGTAAAACCGAATCCAAATCATCCAATAAAGTATGGCAGAGTGGAAACCAAAGGTGAGAACTCCTCACTAAAAATTGTACACAGTTATTTATTTATTTTCATCACTGAAAAATATATATATTTTCAAGTGTAGGTTTCTACCAGTCTAATCATTATAAATTGTACATGATACCTGCTAGATCACCTTCCTCGTCCACAAACCATGGACGATTTAAATTGACTGTATTGCATGTTGGTTGTGATGTGAAATGATTAACATATTAAAAACAATGTTAATATTAATAGGATAGTGAAATTAAATTATAAATATTCATTTATATTTTAAAGAGTGAAAATTAGTTAAATTTATTAACCAATAATTTTTTTAAATAAATTGTTGTTGTTTGAAAATCCCACACGGGTATTAGGATGATATTTGACATACACTAATCCAATATTTAATTATATGTCAATCGATGGATCGACAGTCTGTGATGAGCGTTATATATTTATTTTAATGCTCACACAGTTGTAAATTTCACTATGGATGTGAATGGACTGTTTAATGAGTGCTTATCATTATTGTTGTATACCTGCGATGTATGAAATCCATATAACTGAAATTATATGGTAATTGATTGAGTTGCGTTCCGATTCAGAAATAAAAAATGTTTTGTAATAAACAATATTTTATAATAAATAACTTTTTAGAATTAAAGATTATTTTAGATTAAAAAGATATTTTAGAATTAAAAAGACATTTTAGATTAAAAAAGACCTTTTAGAATTAAAAAGACATTTTAGATTAAAAAGAATTAAAAAGACATTTTAGATTAAGAAAGACCTTTTAGAATTAAAAAGACATTTTAGATTAAAAAAAACTTTTTGAATTAAAAAGACATTTTAGATTAAAAAAAAAGACCTTTTAAAATTAAAAAGACATTTTAGATTAAAAAAGACCTTTTAGAATGAAAAAGACATTTCAATGGAAAAGACATTTTAAATGAAAAAGACATTTCAATGGAAAAGACATTTTAGTGTAAAAAGACATTTTAATGTAAAAAAGGACATTTTAATGAAAAAGGGACATTTTAATGAAAAGAACATATTAATGTAAAGAATATTTTTAAAATAAAGAATCTTTTAAAATAAAGAATATTTTAAAATAAAATGTTTTTAACAATAAAAAATCACATTTTTATTATATCTATAAAATAAAGTATATGTTAAAATACATTTTTGTTAGATAATAAAAATGTCACTTTTCAACATGTTAATGAATATAAAATAATCATTTGTTGAATTATATTTTTGTACATTGAAAATTGTCACTTTTAACTTTTTAATGAAAATTAATTAATCATTTGTTGAATTATATTTTTGTACATTAAAAATATTATTTTTAACATGTTAAAGAAGTGAATAAAATATTCATGTGTTGAATAAAAATTTTGAACAATAAAAATATCATTTTTATTGAATGTACAAACCATATAAGGTATTCATGTGTTGAATAAAATTTTAGGAACAATAAAAATAATTATGTGGTGAAACGCCCTTTTTATCGATCAAGTTATTCATTATATAATGAATATCGAAAAAAATGTGATTTCAAAATTTAATATTTTGAAAATATTATCATTTTAATATGATAAAGATATAGAATATTCAACTTTGATTTAAAATTGAAAATAAAGTTGGAATCGTTTTAAAACGAATGTATAAACGATTTATAAAATACGTTTTAAATACGAAATATATTATATATTTAATGGCCTGAATAGTACGCGCCGCGCAATGACCATTCGCGAATTTCGGCCATTAACTTCAAACTGATGTAACGGGAGATCCGACCGTCGGATTCTCCTAAAACCGGAACCTTGGGTTCATATCGAAAAGAGCTTTCCAATGAATATAAGAAGTTTGAAATCTAACGGTTGGATTTGGAATTATGTGCAAATCAAATTTGAGAAAGGTCGTTATGGATGCTGTTCGGTGGCCGTTATTGGAGACCGACTGTAAAGGACTTAATAAAATTATTAAAAATATGGAAAAATTATGTAAAATCATAATTAATAATTTGGAAAGATTTTGAATGAAAAATTACATATTTAAAAATATAAAAATATATTTTTACCGAAATGAACTAGTTATTAACTAGAATAAATCTTTAATTAAGATTTAATGAAGTTTTCCAATTAATTAATACTTATTTGGAATTAAATAAATAAATTGGATTTTGGGTTTGTCGTGAAGGGTGTCTTAATAAACACTGTTCTTAAACCCCATGTGAAAAGAATAAATCTTTAAATTAAGATTTTGAAAATTTTACTAATTAATTAATGTTTAGTTAGAATTGAAATGAAAGTTGATTGTGGGTTTATCGTGAACTATGTTTTAAACGACATTTGTTCTTTAATCCCAATTAATAGTGAAAATATAATTTGGAATTTATAAATCTTTTATTAAGATTTAAATGGAATTTATAAATCTTTTATTAAAATTTAAATGGAAATTTTCCAAAGTAAAGTTTTCTAATTTAATAGAATATATTGGAATTGAAGGAAATTCGATTTAATAATAATCGAGATAAGCTTCTATAAAAGAAGACCGTTGTTATATATGGAATTTGAAAGGCTTTGCTGTTATTCCATTTATATTATTAGTCTGATGCGGAAATTTATATCGATTGTATATTGATCCGTTTTCCGTGAAGATTCCATAGATAATGGAAGATGATTTGGGTTTATCGTGAACGGTGTTTTAAATGACATTAGTTCTTTAATCCAGTTAAAGATAAAGATTAATTTCCTAAATTTGAATAATCATAAAGTAATGATTTTTGATATTAAAACCAAATTAGAGTTTTAATAAATATCTAATTAGATTGAAACGGGAATGAGATAATTTAATATATCGAATTCTTGAAATGATCGAGAATGGAGTACCACCAGTTTTACTCCAGGCGATAGTTAAATTCTTTAATTAGATTTAAACATGAAATGGTAATTAATTTTACCGATAACAATGTGGGTGTCAGATATGGAGTGCTATTAGATTTGCTCCATGGGATGAATAGGTTGGGATTGGGATAATAAATATAAATAAATGATTACTTCGGTAAGATTCGATAATCCCGACTAGTTAATGAAAACCTTTTGAAATGATATTCAAAAGAAGATTAAAGAATAAACTAAAAGAATTTATCTTTGATAAAATTAATGGGAACCTTTCCCAAATAATGTGAATATTTTATTAAAAGAATATTATGAATTGGAATGAGGCGTATGATTGTTTTTATAGCACTTGATTATAAAATACGCGAATTATTCGGAAAGACCTAGTTTAACCCGTTCTGAATAATTAATATGACGAACAAGAGTCGAAGACGAAGACGGTGGTTGAAGACCGGAGTTCTTCACATTGTTTGGGTGATTACTGATGTCTTGATTGGGCCGTACACCCAAGACAAGGTAATAAGTGATGATCGTCCAAACGTACCTGGAGATCGACAGATATGTGAGGGTCTCTCTCCTGTATTGGACATATGGGACGAGGAATAAGGTGCATCCGATTTTGTTTAGACCCAGAACAGACTTGTAAATGGATGGTATGTATGACGTTGTATTCCTTTATGCTGCATTCGTTTATCTCTGCTAAATATATATCTGTTTAGTAGCGGAGAAATTTATTCTCTTGCTTAACACCCTTCTCTGAGACGTACGAGCTTAGGAGTTATATATTGGCAGAAATCAATGGTATGGTATGGATTGACAATGTGACATGTTAAGATGCAAAGGATCAAGGCTTTTGTTGAAAAGCAGAGTCTTGTGGATGATGATCAAAGCACAGCTTTAGTTAGCATAGCTTTGTGTATAGCGATACTTCGCGAGCCTCACACCCTGGTATGGACCAGAAACGGGAGAGGACTGCAGGAAGAACATACGTTTCTTTCTAGCTAGAAGTGGTGTCATGGTATGGAGCCCAGACATTTTACTTATGTGGATGACGAAATGAGGCGCCTCGGTTATTGAGTCCCTAGTGGCTCAGATTTTATGCCCCATAGGGCAGGGAAATGTATTGTTCATACATTACTAATCCACTAAAGTATTTGTTGACTGGCCCTGAAGATCCAAGGTGCAGTTGCGGCTGATCCTGAGATATGGGATAGATTGTCTCGAATCCGGTAAGGACGATCCCTTGCTTTGGTTCATAGATGGAAATCCAACTTCCAATACGACATCCTGCGGAACTAGTATGGTGACATGATATATGGTACCCATGCCGTCTATAATTGATACATATATATTTGAAGTTGTTTTTGACACCATGCACTTATAATAATATCAAAAATAATTTTTTTTATACGTATCAAGCATGTTTGGCTATTATAAGGGAAAACTCTATCCTCCGACTTGCGTTGCATTGTGTGATGGGACCTGAGTTTTATAATAGCTTCATTTGTACAAAAAGCATTGCGTTGTTTTATTTTAAACTAAGATTCATGTGGAGTAAACTCGTTCCGTGTTATACGGTGTGGTCCCCTTATTCACCCAACTTTCAAATCAAGCTAATAATTGTTTTAGTTCTCACACCAGTCCCATGATTGACCTGGAGTTTATTGTTCTAACCTAAACTCTGGGTGCCCATATTTTCCACACGGGTAGCTAGTAGTTTTGGTTTTGCAGATATTATATTCGCAGGATCCTTTTTTATAGCTGAAGCAATATTCGGGAAGCTCTGTATTGGTGTATTCCTTCTATGACACGACCCGAACTTCCCCGTAAAGGAAAGGATGAATTACTTTGAGAACACGACAAATCAGAACACAAACAGAAGAACATTTCATTGTTTATTACAACAATTCCATCAGAATACAAGAATATACAGAGTATGAATAAATATTATACATCAGAAAAATATCAGAGATTCAATTTACATTACATAGCAGCGAAATATAATACATAAACACAATTGAAAGAGATAAATAGATATAGAGCTTTCCGAATATCATTCCGGCAGTAAACCAGGATCCTGTGAATATAAATCTGCAAAACCAAAACTACTAGCTGCCCGTATGGAAAATAGGGGGCACCCAAAGTTTAGGTTAAAACAATAAACTCCAGGCCAGTCATGTGACTGGTGTGATAACTAAAACAGTTATTTAAAACTTTACTTTAAAAGAGAGTAATTCAAGGGACCACGCCGTATAACACGAAACGGGTTTCCTTCCAAGAATACTAGTGCATGGAATAAACAGCGCAATGCTTTTTGAAAAAAATGAAGCTATTATAAGACCCAGGTCCCATCACACAATGCAACGCAAGCCGGAGGATAGGGTTTTCCCTTATAATAGCCAAATAATGCTTGATACGTTTAAAACAAATCATTTTGATACTATTATAGTGTAAAGTGTATAAAACAACTTCAAATATAAATGTATCAATCATAGGCGGCATGAGTACCATCTATCATGTCGCCAATACTAGGCTCTACAATCAAAACCGCAAAATATCATATTGAAAATTGGATTTCTGTCATGAGTCGTGGCCAGGGATGAATCCTCACCGATTCGAGACACTCGAGCAAATGCCTCAGGACTACACACTCTGGGCAACCCTTAGATCTTCAGGGTCGGTCCTCCGTTACGTTTGAGGATTAGTTATTCATGAACACACGTTTCCCGGTCCTATCGGACCTATATCCATCGGCTCCGAAGAGACCGATATATCCGAGGCGCCTCGCAATCCAACAACCACATAGGTAAAATAACAATGATGTCAGGGCGAGTAAAACGATGAAACCCCCCATAGCTAGAAAGAAACGTCGTGCACTCCCTGCAGTCACGATCCCGCTTTTGACTCATACCGAGGTGTGAGGCTCACGAATTAACGCTATACACAAAGCTACGCTGTATTAAATCCGTTCTTTGATCATCAACTACAAGACTCTGCTTTTCAACAAAAGCCTTGATCACTGCATCTCAGCATGCCACACAGGCAATTCATGCCATGTGACTGATATCTATCGATATATAACCTCTGAGCGCGTACGTCTCAGAGAAGGGCGTTAAGCAAGAGAAAAATTCTCCGCCGCCAAACAGATATATATTTAATAGAAATCAATCAGCACAGAATAAAATCCAATGTCAGACACACAATCCATTTATAAGTCCGTTCTGGGTCTGACACCACTTATTACCTCGGCTTGGTGTACAGCCCAATCAAGACATCAGTAATCATCCAAACGATGTGAAGACCTCTGGTCTTAAACCACCGTCTTCATCGTTGACATATCGTCGAATCAGTTATTCAGAATGGGCATAAACCCAGCCTTTCCGAATAACTCGCGTATATAATAAACAAGTGCTATAAACCGCAACATACGCCTCATTCCAATTCTGAATATTCTTTTATTCAAATATTCACATACTTTGGGAAAGGTTCCCATTAATTTTATCAAAGATAAATTCTTAAAAATTTATTAATTAATCTTCCTTTGGATTTCAATTCAAACCGTATTCTGTCTTTAACTGGGTTAAAGAACCAATGTCATTTAAAACACGGTTCACGATAAACCCAAAATCACATTCCATTCCATCAGCCTCTAACCGTAAATTAACAAGTGAACAATCCCTTAAGTATTAACCCCGAAGGCCGAAACCAACATCAGATCAATACCCAAGAAACCATTCAACTTAACTAATCTCCAGTTAGTTTCTGATTTTCTTAACTCTATTGTTAATCAGGTTAAAGAACCAATGTTATTTAAAACACCGTTCATGATAAACCCAAAGACCAATTTCAATACAATTCCAATTAAATATATTAACTTGGAAAAATTTACTTTGGAAAATTCCAGTTAAATCTTAATAAAAAGATTTATAAATTCCAAATCTTATTTCACTGTAAATCGGGTTAAAGAACGAATGTCGTTGAAAACACAGTTCACAACAAACCCAAAATCTAATCAATCTCTAACCGTAAATAAGTAAGAGAACAATTCCCTAAGTATTAACCCCGAAGGCCGAAACCAACATCAGACCAATACCCAGGAAACCATTCAACTTAACAAACCTCCACTCAGTTTCTAATTTTCTTAACTACATTCGGCTCAAGAACAACATTATTAAAATTACCATTCACGACAAACCCGACATCCAATTTGATATAAAATATAAGGCTCTGAATAGAAAATATATCGGCTTATATTCAATATCAAATTCTGAAACCAACTAATATTGTATTGGAATAACGATGTATATATCTTCCAAATTCCTCCACAATATCTGTATAATCACAAAATCCAATATCGAAATATTCTGAAGATAATTTCGATTCAAATCCATTCCAATTAATATATTGGAAATCCTGATTATTTTTAAAACCATTTCAAATCCAATTTATTTATTTTAAAAATATTGGATTTATTATTCTATTTCAAAACTAGTTCATTTCGATAAAAATATATTTTTATCTTTTCAAATATGGAATTTTTCATCCCAATTCTTTCCAAATTATTTATTTTGATTTTACACAAATTATTGATATTTTTAATAATTTTATCAAGGCCCGTACAGTCGATTTCCATAAACGGCCATTGAATTGCACTTACAGCGACCTTTTCCAAATTTGATTTGGACATGATTCCAAATCCAACCGTTAGATTTCAAATCTCTAATATTCGTTAGAAATCTCTTTTTGATACCAACCCAACGGTTCCGGTTTTAGGAGAATCCGACGGTCGGATCTCCCGTAATGTCCGTTCGAAGTCAATGGTCGAAATTCACAAACTTCCGCGGCGCGGGCGTTCTATTCAGGCCATTATATATATATATATAATATGTATATTATATATATATATAATATGTATATTATATATATTTCACCGATTTCCATTTAAAACGTATTTTATAAATCATTTTAAATTTGTTTTCAAAACAGTTTCAACTTCGTATTCAATTCCAAATCAAAACTGAATTTTCCATCATAAGTTCGTTTTAAATTCATTTCAAATTGATTTCAATTCAATTTCAATTTTAATTCGTTTTGAATTCATTTTAAATCGATTTCAATTCAATTTCAGTTCGTTTTGAGTTCATTTTAAATCGATTTCAATTCAATTTCAATTCATTTTGAATTCATTTCAAATTGATTTCAATTCATTTTCAGTTCGTTTTGAGTTCATTTTAAATCGATTTCAATTCAATTTCAGTTCGTTTTGAATTCATTTCAAATTGATTTCAATTCAATTTCAGTTCGTTATGAATTCATTTCAAATTGATTTCAATTCATTTTCAAATTCAAATCAAAAATTAATATTCTATATCACTTTAATATTTTCAAAACATCAGATTTGAAATCACTTTTCGATATTCATTATAAAATGAATAAAATCGACCAAATTCTCGTTCATGTTAAAATGGCGTATAACTACTTAACACGGCTTCATATTTCAATATTCATTGAATATTATTTTAAAATGTTCGTTAATTCTGAACTGGAATCAGACTCAATCAATTACCATATAATTTCAGTTATATGGATTTCAACATCACATGTATACAGCAATGACGATAAACAATCATTAAAAATTCAAACAACATCCAGAGTGCATTCTACAACCGTATAAGCATTAAAATAAATAAATAAATAATGCTTATACAGCCTGTCAACCCATCGATTGACATATCACTAATTATTGGGATCAGTGTATGTCAAATATTATCCCAATACCCGTGTGGGGTTTTCAAACGACAAATGTTGTTTATTATTTGTGCAGTTGGGCGATGTGTAAAATTTATCGTCCCAATCAATATCAGCCAAATATGTGTACATAAACAAATCGTCCAATTTTTTTATAAATATTTATTTTATTCATATACACATTAAAAATTATATTTTTAACTATGAAATATTTTTAACCATAAAATATTTTATTCCATTCCACATCACACAATCAATTTTCACCACACTACAATCAAACAAACAAGCCATCCATGGTCTGTGGATGACGGGTGTCGGGCGCTGCTAAGCACCGTCTACATCCTAATATATATTTCAACTAGAAAAATAAAAATAAAATTTAAAGTGAGAAGTTCTCACCTTTGGGTTCCACTCCGCCGTGCTTTGATTGTCGATCTATGTAGTATACCTACGTTAAAAATTATATTTTTAACCAATCAATAATTATTTCTTCATATGATTATTTTATAAATAACATACATAAGCTAAAAATTATATTTTTATTTTTTTAAAAATAATTTCAAATTTCTATAACAATGCTACATAGTTAAAAATCACAATTTTCTATTGCTAATGAATATATAAAAATCACATCTTTATTTTCTCTATTATATGAAAATCATATTTTTTATTATCTTTATAATATAAAAATCATATTTTTATTATCTTTATAATATAAAAATCAAAATTTTATTATCTCTATAACATAAAAATCATATTTTTATTATCTCTATAATATAAAAATCATATTTTTTTTACATCGCTACTTTTAAAAATAAAAATCCCGTTATTATATCGCTTTTCTATTATAAAATTTATATTTTTATTCTCATGCCTTTCATACAAAAATTTAATCTTTTTATCGCTACATATATTTCATATTTTTAAATCACTAAAAGTTAAATTTTTATCCAAACATTTCATAATAAAGCTTATATAAATAAACCTAAAATAAGGAAACTCACATTGGAAGGGGGGAAGGACTGGAAGCGACGCTGGGGCGTTCTCAGGCGGCGGCAGTCCAAAGATGGCCAGAGTTGTGGCTATTGAGGCAGCGCGGTGGGTTTCAGGGGGGTTTTGGGGGTCTCGGTCACTAATTGGAGAGGAGGAGGAGAGAGTGGGGGGGAGATCGGAGGGGGCGGCGCTGGCTGCGAGTGGTGGAGGAGGGGGAAGGCTGGACGTCGGCGACGGCGGCCTAGGGCTAGGGCAGAGCGCGATATTTTTTTCTATTTGTCTGTTGAAAATAACGACGGGAGAGGGAAGGTAAGGGGAGGGAGTGGTCAACGCTATATAATAGAATATATATTTAATTTAATTCTTCAATTAATACGAAAAAGTAACTTTTTATTTCTAACTCCAAATCGTTCCCACCGACTGTCGTCCCTAGCTAAATACCCCCATTCCGAACACAATGGGATACGTTACGTAGGCTGATTCGATTGTTTCGATCAGTTTCCGTCAAAATCAAAATATAAATCAATATATTGAATTTTTAACGTACATTTCAATTTACCGGGGCCACATACTGACTCTGAAAATTCCAGAAAAACTATTTCTAGCTTCGTATTGACGATACGGTCCTAACAAAACTAATTTTGTCAAATTTGGAGACCGTTTGAAAAATGGCCATTTTCTGGTCGATCCAAATTGACTGAAACTGTCAAAACACGTTTTACTTTGCCACGCTCACATATTAGTCCCAAAAATTATAAATTTTGGAATCTAGAAATAATTTGACATCCCGGATCCAACAAAAGTGGTTTCATAAAAAAGGAGGTCGTTTGCAAAATTTCCATTTTTAAGGGCTATATTTTCCGTAGCGACTATTCTGAATTTTCAATTGGACATAACTTTTTATTCCCGCTATGAAATTTCAGTTTTTCAGATTTGTTGGAAAGATATTTTCAAATAGATTCTAATATTTATGGTTTCACTAAAATCCGGCTTTTTGAATCCTGTACATTCATTTGAAATTTGAAATCGAATTTTCAAACTACCGCGCCATTTTCTATTCCTTTTATAATTAAAAATAAATATTTATATTCTAACGACGATTCAAACAAATATATACGTTCTAATTCTATTCAAAATAAATTTTCTCGTCGTTATTATTTAAAATAATCATTTTAAATATTCAAAATTCATAAAATTGCCAAAATAAAAATTTTAAATTGGCTCATATTTTCCAGGTTGTTACAATCTCCCCCACTTAAAATCTTTTCGTCCTTGAAAAGGAACGGAGCTGAAAGTTGTTTTACAAACCAACTCAACTTTAATTATTTTCATTATGGCTTAAGTTCTTCAACTTTTCAGTTTCTAAGAACTTTTCAAATTCTTCAAAAATTTGGCTAACATCCTAAATTTTCGAAATTTTTTGCCATAACCTCCCCTGTACGGGAGCACCGGGAAAATCCCGAAATTGCCATGCAGGCCTCTCCAATCCAAAAAGAAAAAGAATCAGTCAAGCGGCTAGCCAATCGGCTCATAAAATCATCCAAAACCAAAGAAATACAATAAACATGTACCTATTTGTCGGGCAAACAATTTTATTCCTCTTCTCTAGCCTCCTTGCAATGACCTATTCAGTATATATGTCAGTATATGCATGCAATTCCAACAATTTTCAATACAGTTCAATATTTGGTTCAATCTGGCTAAATTTACCGTTCATTCACATAATGGTTTAAATAAATAATCACACAGCACAATCACCAATCAATTAGTGAATTAACGTTTCAAATTCATAATTTTGATACATATACAGAAAATCATGTTTTTGATGCCAATTCACAACAATAAACCCTAACTAGTTTTTGCTTCTCACACTAGTCAATTGGAAATATATAGAAATCCCACTTTTGAAACTCGAACAGAAATGTTGATGACGCCGCGGCATCATCAGAATCATCTCTGGGCGACTAGAGTGTGATTCTATATCTATCCAGTATATTAAAACTTCGAATACACGTTTGCAAGGCGTATATGTAAAATCTTTATATACTGGATTATCCAAATTCAATATAAAATAAATATTCGACTACGTATAAATGGTTTAATTTTTCAAAACAAAATTCGTTTTCATTTTTATTTGAAAAATATACTCTTCACACTCATTCTATGATACTACTGATCCCATCTCTAATGAGTAATTCTCATTAGATATTGCTAATCCAATCTCCGATGAATTCTTTTGTTCGGTTCTAATATTTCTTATTCTCCGAGCTCTGTAAAACAGAGCTTTGATACCAAAATGACACGACCCGAACTTCCTCGTAAAGGAAAGTACGAATTGCTTTGAGAACACGACATATCAGAACACAAATAGAAGAACATTTCATTGTTTATTACAACAATTCCATCAGAATACAAGAATATACAGAGTATGAATAAATATTATACATCAGAAAAATATCAGAGATTCAATTTACATTACATAGCAGCGGAAAATAATACATAAACACAGCTGAAAGAGATAAACAAATACAGAGCTTTTCGAATATCATTCCGGCCGTAAACCAGGATCCTGTGAATATAAATCTGCAAAACCAAAACTACTAGCTGCCCGTGTGGAAAATAGGGGGTACCCAGAGTTTAGGTTAAAACAATAAACTCCAGGTCAGTCATGTGACTGGCGTGAGAACTAAAACAGTTATTTAAAACTTTACTTTAAAAGAGAGTAATTCAAGGGACCACGCCGTATAACACAGAACATGTTTCCTCCCAAGAATACTAGTGCATAGAATAAACAGCGCAATGCTTTTTGGAAAAATGAAGCTATTATAAGACCCACGTCCCATCACACAATGCAACGCAAGCCGGAGGATAGGGTTTTCCCTTATAATAGCCAAATAATGCTTGATACGTTTAAAACAAATCATTTTGATACTATTATAGTGTAAAGTGTATAAAACAACTTCAAATATAAATGTATCAATCATAGGCGGCATAGGTACCATCTTTTCATGTCGCCAATACTAGGCTACAATCAAAACCACAAAATATCGTATTGGAAATTGGATTTCCGTCATGAGTCGAGGCCAGGGATGGCTCCTCACCGATTCGAGACACTCTAGCAAATGCCTTAGGACTACACACTCTGGGTAACCCTTGGATCTTCAGGGCCGGTTCTCCGTTACGTTTGAGGATTAGTTATTCCTGAACACACGTTTCCCGGTCCTATCGGACCTGTATCCATCGGCTCCGAAGAGACCGATATATCTGAGGCGCCTCGCAATCCAACAACCACATAGGTAAAATAACAACGATGTCAGGGCGAGTAAAACGCTAACACCACCCATAGCTAGAAAGAAACGTCGTGCACTCTTTGTAGTGACGATCCCGTTTTTGACTCATACCGAGGTGTGAGGCTCGCGAATTAACGCTATACACAAAGCTACGCTATATTAAAGCTGTGCTTTGATCATCAACCATGAGACTCTGCTTTTCAACAAAAGCCTTGATCACTGCATCTCAGCACGCCACACATGCAATTCATGCCATGCGACTGATATCTATCGATATATAACCTCTGAGCTCGTACGTCTCAAAGAAGAGCGTTAAGTAAGAGAATAAATTCTCTGCCGCCAAAAAGATATATATTTAATAGAAATCAATCAGCATAGAATAAAATCCAATGTCAGACACACAATCCATTTATAAGTCCGTTCTGGGTCTGAACAAAACCAGAGGCACCTTATTCCTCCCCACCTGTCCAATACAGGGGAGAGGTCCTCGCATATCTGTCGATCTCTAAGTACGCCTTGACGATCACCACTTATTACCTCGGTTGGGGTGTACAGCCCAATCAAGACATCAGTAATCATCCAAACGATGTGAAGCCTCCAGTCTTAAACCATCGTCTTCATCGTTGACATATCGTCGAATCAGTTATTCAGAATGGGCATAAACCCGACCTTTCCGAATAACTCGCGTATATAATAAACAAGTGCTATAAACCGCAAAATACGCCTCATTCAATTATGAATATTCTTTTATTCAAATATTCACATACTTTGGGAAAGGTTCCCATTAATTTTATCAAAGATAAATTCTTAAAAATTTATTCTTTAATCTTCCTTTGGATTCCAATTCAAACTGTATTCTGTCTTTAACTGGGTTAAAGAACCAATGTCATTTAAAACACGGTTCACGATAAACCCAAAATCACATTCCATTCCATCAGCCTCTAACCGTAAATTAGCAAGTGAACAATCCCCTAAGTATTAACCCCGAAGGCCGAAACCAACATCAGATACTCAAGAAACCATTCAACTTAACTTATCTCCAGTTAGTTTCTGATTGTCTAATCTCTATTGTTAATCGAGTTAAAGAACCAGTGTTATTTAAAAACCGTTCACGATAAACCAAAAGAACAATTTCAATACAATTCCAATTAAATATATTAAATTGGAAAACTTTTCTTTGGAAAATTCCAGTTAAATCTTAATAAAAAGATTTATAAATTCCAAATCTTATTTCACTGTAAATCGGGTTAAAGAACGAATGTCGTTGAAAACACAGTTCACAACAAACCCAAAATCCAATCAGTCTCTAACTGTAAATTAGAAAGAGAACAATTCCCTAAGTATTAACCCCGAAGGTCAAAACCAACATCAGACCAATACCCAGGAAACCATTCAACTTAACTAACCTCAAGTCAGTTTCTAATTTTCTTAACTACATTCGGTTCAAGAACAGTATTATTAAAGATACCATTCACGACAAACCCAAAATCCAATTTGATATTAAATACAAGGCTCTGAATAGAAAATATATCGGCTTATATTCAATATCAAATTCTGAAACCAAAAAGAATAACGATAAATATATCTTCCAAATTCCTCCACAATATCCGTATAATCACGAAATCCAATATCGAAATATTCTGAAAATAATTTCGATTCAAATCCATTCCAATTCATATATTGGAAATTCTGGTTATTTCTAAAACCATTTCAAACCCAATTTATTTATTTAAAAATATTGGATTATAATTCTAGTTCATAACTAGTTCATTTCGATAAAAATATATTTTTATCTTTTCAATTATGGAATTTTTCATCCCAATTCTTTCAAAATCATTTATTATGATTTTACATAAATTATTGATATTTTTAATAATTTTATCAAGGCTCGTACAGTCGATTTTCATAAACGGTCATCGAACTGCACTTACAGCGACCTTTTCCAAATTTGATTTGGACATAATTCCAAATCCAACCGTTAGAATTCAAATCTTTTGTATTCGTTGGAAAGCTCTTTTCGATACGAACCCAACGGCTCTGGTTATAGGAGAATCCGACGGTCGGAACTCCCGTAAAGTCAATTCGAAGTCAATGGTCGAAATTCGCGAACAGCCGCGGTGCGACGCGTTCTATTCAGGCCATTATATATATATATATATATATATATATATATATATATATATATTTCGTCGATTTCCATTTAAAACGTATTATATAAATCGTTTTAAATTTGTTTTCAAATCAGTTTCAACTTCATATTCAATTCCAAATCAAAATTGAATTTTCCATCATAAATTCATTTCAAATTGATTTTAATTCAATTTCAATTCAATTTCAATTCGTTTTGAGTTCATTTTAAATCGATTTCAATTCAATTTCAGTTCTTTTTGAGTTCGGTTTAAATCGATTTCAATTCAATTTCAATTCGTTTTGAATTCATTTCAAATTGATTTCAATTCATTTTCAGTTCATTTTAAATCGATTTCAATTCAATTTCAGTTCGTTTTGAATTCATTTCAAATCAATTTCTGTTCGTTTTGAATTCATTTCAAATTGATTTCAATTCATTTTCAAATTCAAATCAAAATTGAATATTCTATATCACTTCAGTATTTTCAAAACATCGGATTTTGAAATCACTTTCCGATATTCATTATAAAATGAATAAAATCGACCAAATTCCCGTTCGTGTTAAAATAGAATTTTACTACTTAACACGACTACACATTTCAATATTCGCTGAATATTATTTAAAAATGTTCGTGAATTCTGAACTGGAATCAGACTCAATCAATTACCATATAATTTCAGTTATATGGATTTCAACATCACATGTATACAACAATGACGATAAACAATCATTAAAAATTCAAACAACATCCAGAGTGCATTCTACAACCTTATAAGCATTAAAATAAATAAATAACGCTTAAACAGCGTGTCAACCCATCGATTGACATATCACTAATTATTGGGATAAGTGTATGTCAAATATTATCCCAATACCCGTGTGGGGTTTTCAAATGACAAATATTGTTTATTATTTGAGCAGTAGGGCAATGTGTAAAATTTATCGTCCCAATCAATATCAGCCAAATATGTGTACATAAACAAATCGTCCGACTTGTTTATAAATATTTATTTTATTCATATACACGTTAAAAATTATATTTTTAACTATAAAATATTTTTAACCATAAAATATTTTATTCCATTCCACATCACACAATCAATTTTCACCACACTACAATTAAACAAACAAGCCATCCACGGTCTGTGGATGACGGGTGTCGGGTGCTGCTAAGCACCGTCTGCATCCTAGTATATATTTCAACTAGAAAATTAAAAATAAAATTTAAAGTGAAATAATTTTCTGGTCGATCTAAATTATTTTTTCAACTAGTAAAACATGCAACTCTTGTTTAATAAAAGAGGAACTCAATCTATTAAAAGGGTGTGGGTGGACTCCTGCATGTAGTTGCTAACGTGTTCAGTGTTACGAATAAAAGAGGAACTCAATCTATTAAACAAGAGTTGCATGTCAAAAATGATAGGTGTGATTGTGTTCATCCTATTACATTAACGAAAAACAGTTAAAATTATTCTTGAAGTTTACTTATCTATTCATGCAACGGACTATTTGTGGTTTCTTTCTAGGGCGAACAAAGAGATATAGTTGACTAGACAGTCATGGATAAATTTGACCATTCTCCAACTAGTGTTATCACTTCGTTGACTGTATCAGCTTATGGACGTACGTTTGTTTCGCATTCAAGCCAATTAAATCTGCTACATTTGTGTAACAACCCAGAAAATCAGAACCAATTTAAAATTTTTATTTTGGCAATTTTAATGAATTTTGAATATTTAAAATGATTTATTTTAAATAATAACGACTAGAAATTTATTTTGAATAGAATTAGAACATATATATTTATTTGAATCGAAGTTAGAATATAAATATTTATTTTAATTACAAAGGGAATTGAAAATGGCGCGGTAGTTTGAAAATTTGATTTCAAATTTCAAATGAATGTATAGGATTCAAAATAAACCGGATTTTGACGAAACCAGAAATATTTGAATCTATTTGAAAATATCTTTCCAACGAATCTGAAAAATTCAGATTTCATAGAGGGAACAAAAAGTTATGTCCAATTGAAAATTCAGAATAGTCGCTATGGAAATATAGCCCTTAAAAATAGCCATTTTGCAAACGACCTCCGTTTTCTATGAGACCACTTTTGTTGGATCCAGAATGTCAAGTTATTGCTAGATTACAATTTTCAGAAATTTTAGAATCAATATGTGAGTGTGGTGAATTTAAATGTGTTTGGTAATTTCAGTTTGAATTTAATCGACTGGAAAATTACCGTTTTTCAAACGGTCTCCAAATTCGACGAAATTAGTTCTTTATGACCATATCGTCAAAACATAGCCATATTTATTTTTCTGGAATTTTGGAGTACGTATGTGGCCCCGATAAATTAAAACGTACGTTTAAATTCGATATAAATTGATTTATATTTTAATTTAAATAAAAACTGATCGAAACGGTTGAATTGGGTTATGAAACATATCCCATTGTGTCCGGAATGGGGGTATTTGACTAAGGACGACAGTCGTTGGGGTTCGCTTGGAGTTCGGAATTTTAAACTTCAAAAATTAGAAATAATTGAATTAAATATTAATTTATATATATTATATATAGCCCATTCTCTTCAAAAACCCTAGCCTATCCTTACATCCGTCGCTCCACAAAACTGGTGGCCAAAAACGCTCTGAACTTTGCCCCTAAATCCACGCCAATCCGTTCATCTTCTCCACATCATTTTAAAGGAAAAATCATCTTCTCCACGAGATCTTTCCTCAGATTGAGTTTGATGAGATTTCATGAAATGTTTTGTTCGATTGGAACCCACAAAGCCGTCGACTTAAGTGGGGTTTTCTGGCGCAAGCGAGCCGTCGTGTTTGGCTTGGTTCATGGCGATGGGTGGCGTTGTCGAGGGGGTCGATGTGGTGGCAGGGGATGGAGGTCAGATTGCCTGAATCGGCGGTGGGAGTTAGTCAAAGGGAGGGAGCGGGTTCCAGTATCACGAGAAAGAAGAAGAGGGTTTGGGGGGATAATAATGTAATTAATTTGCTAATTATTAATTAATAATTAATGTAATCAAATCTTTAAATGATCGTATCTTTTGCAATCTAAATCAGAAATGCGTTGGATTCGCAACGACGAGCACTACATTTCAGAACAGACCAGAACTGGAACGGAGCAAGTTGAAATTTGGGAAAAATTCAAACCCGAACTGTTCAGAAATGAAACCGATCAATGTGAGAACTCCTCACTAAAATTATTTCTATACAGTTATTTATGTTATAACTGCGTATATGAACTGCTCTTTGTCGTCCATAGACCATGGACGACTTGTTTAATTGTATTGTTGTGGAAATGGACTGTATTGTGATTGTTGATTGTATTGTGTTGAATAAAAATATTTGAATAATAAAAATATCATTTTTATTGTATATATAGAATGGAATAAAATATTTGGATAATAAAAATATCATTTTTATGTATATATAAAATATATAAAATATTCATATATATGGAATAAAATATTTGGATAATAAAAATATCATTTTTATTGTATATATAAAATATATAAAATATTCATGTATATGGAATAAAATATTTGAATAATAAAAATGTCATTTTTATTGTATATACGAACTGTATAACATAGTCATGTGTTGAAATGAATATTTATAAATCAATCGGATGATTTGTTTATGTACACCCATTTATCTGATACTGATTGGGACGATATATTTTACACATCGCCCAACTGCACAAATAAAATCTGTGTTTGTTGATTGAAACCCCGTACGGGTATTGGGATGATATTTGACGTACACTAATCCCAATTGTTTAGTTGTATGTCAGTCGATGGGTTGACAGACTGTTTAAGCATTAAATATTTATATTTAATGCTTATGCAGTGTAGAATGCACTCTGGATGATGGTTGATTGTTTATCCTTGTTGTTCGATACATGTGTTGTTTGAAATCCATATAAATAACATTATATGGTAATTGACTGTGTCTGATTCCAGTTCAGAAAGAATGAATATTTTAAAATAACGAATTTTTTAAAATAATGAATATTTTAAAATAATATTAAGCAAAGGATCAAAATCTGATTTTGATGTCCGATTTGGGATGGACACAAATATATTTAAATATATAAAGCCGTGTTGATTAGATTAATGCCATTTTGACGTGAACGATATTTATATCGATTTTATTCATTTTTATAATGAATATCGAAAAGGAAATGATTTCAAAATCTGATATTTTGAAAATATTATCATTTATATATTATAATGATAAGGAATATTCAATTTTGATTTAAAATTGAAAATGAAGTTAGAATCGTTTAAATGAAGCTAAATAGATTTATAAAATACGTTGTAAATGGAAATCGACGAAATGTATATAATATATATATATATATATATATATATATTATATTTTATGGCCTGAATAGAACGCACCGCGGCAGTTCGCGAATTTCGACCATTGACTTCGAATTGACGTAACGGGAGATCCGACCGTCGGATTCTCCTAAAACCAGAGCCTTTGGGTTCGTATCGAAAAGAGCTTTCCAACGAATACAAAAGATTTGAATTCTAACGGTTGGATTTGGAATTATGTCCAAATCAAATTTGGAAAAGGTCGCTGTAAGTGCAGTTCGATGACCGTTTATGAAAATCGACTGTACGAGCCTTGATAAAATTATTAAAAATATCAATAATTTATGTAAAATCATAATAAATGATTTCGAAAGAATTGGGATGAAAAATTCCATAATTGAAAAGATAAAAATATATTTTTATCGAAATGAACTAGTTATGAACTAGAATTATAATCCAATATTTTTAAATAAATAAATTGGGTTTGAAATGGTTTTAGAAATAACCAGAATTTCCAATATATGAATTGGAATGGATTTGAATCGAAATTATCTTCGGAATATTTCGATATTGGATTTCATGATTATACGGATATTGTAGAGGAATTTGGAAGATATATATATATCGTTATTCCCAATACGATATTTGTCGTTTTCAGAATTTTATATTCAATATAAGCCGATATATTTTCTATTCAGATGCTTGTATTTAATATCAAATTGGATTTTGGGTTTGTCGTGAACGATGTCTTCATTAACATTGTTCTTAAACCCAGTTGAGAAAAGATATAAATCTTTTTATTAAGATTTAATGAAGTTTACCCATTTAATTAACATTTAATTGGAATTAAATTGAAATTAGTTTTTGGGTTTATCGTGAACGGTGTTTTAAATAACACTTGTTCTTTAACCCGATTAACAATGGAATGAGATTTTGGGTTTGTCGTGAATGATATCTTTAATAATACTGTTCTTAAACCCAATGGAGTTAATAAAATTAGAAACTAATTGGGGATTAGCTAAATTGAATGGTTTTCGGGGTATTGATCTGATGTTGGTTTCAGCCTTCGGGATTAATACTTAGGGAATTGTTCTCTTACCAATTTACGGTTAGAGACTGATGGGATGGGGTCTTCAGTAACATTGTTCTTAAACTCTATGTGGAAAGAATAAGTCTTTTAATTAATATGTAGAGAATAATTACTAATTAATTAACATTTAATTGGATTTGAAATGGAATGTGAATTGGGTTTGTTGTGAACTGTGTTTTTAACGACATTCGTTCTTTAACCCGATTTACGGTGAAATGTGATTTGGAATTTATAAATCTTTTGTTAAGATTTAAAGGAGATTTTCCAAAGTAAAGTTTTTCCAATTTAACATATTAAATTGGAATTGAATGGAATTTGATTTGGTAATAATCAAAGTGAGCTTCTGAAGAGGAAGGCTATTAATATATATATGGAATTTAAAAGGCTTTGCCGTTATTCCATTTATATTATCGGTTTGATATGGAAGTTTATGTCGATCTGTTTTCCATGAAAATTCCATTGTTAATGGAATGAGATTTTGGGTTTATTGTGAGATGTGTTTTAAATAACATTAGTTCTTTAACCCAGTTAAAGATAAGATTAATTTATTAACTTTGAAGAAAATCGTTAGCTAATGATTTTTTGAGAATAAAACAGAATTAGAGTTTTAATGAATCTTTAATTAGATTGAAATGTGAATCTGATAACTAAAATTATCAAATTCAAGAAATGATCGAGAATGGAGTATCACCAGTTTTGCTCCAAGCAATAGTTAAATCTTTAATTATATTTGAACATGAAATGGTAATTAATTTTACCGATAACACCGTGGTGTTAGATATGAAGTATTACCAGTTTTACTTCACGGGATGAATAGGTTGGGACTGGGGAATTAAACAAACGATTACTTCAGTATGGTTCGCTACTACCAACTAGTTTGGATAGACCTTAATTTGGTTTGAATTGATATCCAAAGGAAGATTAAAGAATAAATTTAAAGAATTTATCTTTGATAAAATTAATGGGAACCTTTCCTAATGTATAAGAATATTTGAATAAAAGAATATTCTGAATTGGAATGAGGCATATGTTGTGTTTGTGTAGCAATTGTTTATTATATACGTTAGTTATTCGGAATGACCGGGTTTATCCCATTCTGAATAACTGAGTCGGCGATGAAGACGGTGGTAGAAGACCGGAGGTCTTCACATTGTTTGGATGATTACTGATCTCTAGATTGGGCTGTACACCCAAGACGAGGTAATAAGTGGTGATCGTCCAGACGTACTTGGAGATCCACCGGATATGCAAGGACCTCTCTCTTGTATTGGACATATAGGATGAGGAATAAGGTGCCTCCGGTTTCGTTCAGACCCAGAACGAACTTGTAAATGGATGTGTGTCTGACATTAGATTTCATTCTGTGTGATTGATAGACATCGGTTGCATAGCATGAATTGCCTGTGCGGCATGCTGAGATGCAAATGATCAAGGCTTCTGTTGAAAAGCAAAGTTTTTTGGTTGATGATCAAAGCACGACTTTAATATAGCATAGGTTTGTGTATAGCGTTAATTCGCGAGCCTCACACCCCGGTGTGAACCAGAAACGGGAGAGGACCTCAGGGAGGACATGTGTTTCCTTCTAGCTAGGAGTGGTGTCTGGGTTTTGCACGCCTAGACGTGTTATTTATGTGGATGATGGATAGCGAGGTGCCTCGGTTATATCGGTCATTGTTGTGCCGATGGATGGTTTGGTCGATATATGACCAGTTTTCGCCCCATAGGGCGGGAAACTTATTGTTAAGGCATTTTAATCCACTTCGTGTGGATCGGCCCTGACGCTCCAAGGGCCCACCTGAGTCTGGGTCCTGAGACATGGTAGGCTAGACTATCTCGAAGCGGTAAGGGCGATCCCTTGCCTTGGTTCACAGATGGAAATCCAACTTCCAATACGTAACATTTCGGTTTTAATTGTAGAGCCTCGTATGGCGACATAGTGGGATGGGGCACTATGTCGTCTATGATTGATACATTTATATTTGAAGTTGTTTTCATACACTTTACACTATAATAGTATCAAAATGATTTGTTTTAAATGTACTAAGCATGTTTGGCTATTATAAGGTGAAACTCTATCCTCCGGCTTGCGTTGCATTGTGTGATGGGACCTAAGCCTTATGATAGCTTCATTTTTCCAAAAAGCATTGCGTTGTTTGTTTTGTGCAATGGTATTCTTTGAAGGAAACCCGTTCCGTGTTATACGGCGTGGTCCCTTGATATATCTGATTTTAAAGTAAAGTTTTAAATAACTGTTTTAGTTCTCACACCAGTCACATGACTGGCCTGTAGTTTATTGTTTTAACCTAAACTCAGGGTGCCCCTGTTTTCCATATGGGCTTAGAGGTTATATATCGACAGAAAATCAATGGTACGGTTTAGATTGTCGATGTGGCATGTTTCTGTTTCCAAAGCTAAATAATCATTAATATTGATTTTTGGGAAGATTAAAACTAAGTGGAGTTTTAATGAATCTTTAATTAGGTTGAAATGTGAATTTCGTAATTTAAATTATCAAATTTGGGAAATGATCGAGAATAGAGTACCACCAGTTTTACTCCAGGTGATAGTTAAATCTTTAATTAGATTTGAACGTGAAATGGTAATTAATTTTACCAATAACACCGTGGTGTTAGATATGAAGTATTACCAGTTGCTCCATGGGATGAATAGGTTGGGATTGGGAAATTAAACAAATGATTACTTCGGTAAGGTTCGCTAATCCCGACTAGTTGATAAACCTTAATTTGGTTTAGAATTGATATCCAAAAGAAGATTAAAGAATAAATTTAAAAGAATTTATCTTTGATAAAATTAATGGGAACCTTTCCCAAAGTATAAGAATATTTGAATAAAAGAATATTCTAGATTGGAATGAGGCGTATGTTGTAATTTTATAGCACTTGTTTATAAAATACGCGAGTTATTCGGAAAGGCTAGGTTTATACTTATTCTAAATAACTGATTCGACGCTAAGTCAACGATGAAGACGGTGGTTGAAGACTGGAGGTCTTCCCATCGTTTGGATGATTACTGATGTCTTGATTGGGTTGTACACCCAAGACAAGGTAATAAGTGAAGATCGTCCAGATGTACTTGGAGATCGACCGGATATGCACGGACCTCTCTCCTATATTGGACATATGGAACGAGGAATAAGGTGCCTTCGGTTTCGTTCAGACCCAGAATGAACTATTAAATGGATGTGTGTATGACATTGGATTTTATTTTGTGTTGGTTAGTATCTATTAAATATATATCTATTTGGTGGCGGAGAATTTATTCTCTTTCTTAACACCCTTCTCTGAGACGTACGAGCTCAGAGGTTATATATCGATAGACATCAGTCGCATGACATGAATTGCCTGTGTGGCATCTTGAGATGCAAATGATCAAGGCTTTTGTTGAAAAGCAGTCTTGTGTTTGATGATCAAAGCACGGCCTTAAAGCGCATAGCTTTGTGTATAGCGTTAATTCGCGAGCTTCACACCTCGGTATGAGTCAAAAATGGGATCGTGACTGCAGGGAGTGCACGACGTTTCTTCCTAGCTATGGGTGGTGTCATGGTATAGATCCCAGACATTTATATTTTTATTACCTATGTGGATGATGGATTGCGAGGCGTCTCGGATATATCGGTTACTACAGAGCTAATGGATAGATCTGATAGGTCCGGGAAACGTGTGTTCAGGAATACTAATCCACCCACGTAAGTGTGGACCTACATTAAAGATCCAAGGGTTCACTGTGGGGGATCCTGAGGCATTTGCTAGAGTGTCTCGAATCGGTGAGGAGCCATCCCTTGCCTCGACTCATAGATGGAATCCAATTCCCAATATGTGACATTTTAGTTTTAATTGTAGAGCCTAGTATGGCGACATGATATATGGTACCCATGCTGTCTATGATTGATACATTTATATTTGAAGTTGTTTTATACACTATGTCCTTATAATAGTATCAAATGATTTGTTTTAAACGTACCAAGCATGTTTGGCTACTATAAGGAAAAATCCTATCCTCCGGCTTGCGTTGCATTGTGTGAAGGGACCTGGGCCTTATAATAGCTTCACTTTTCCAAAAGCATTGCGTTGTTTGTTTTATGCACTGGTATTCTTGGGAGAAAACTCGTTCCAAGTTATACGGCGTGGTCCCTTGATTTACTTTATTTCTAAATTAAAGTTTTAAATAATTATTTTAGTTCTCACACCAGTCACATGACTGAGCTGGAGTTTATTATTTTAACCTAAACTCTGGGTGCCCATATTTCCATACGGGCAGCTAGTAGTTTTGGTTTTGCGGATATTATAATCACAGGATCCTGGATTTACAGCTGGAACTATACTCGGAAAGCTCTATATCCATGTATTTCTTTCAGTTGTGTTATGTATTATTTTTCCGCTGCTTTGTAATTTGAATCTCTGATATTTATCAAATGTATATTATTTGTTCATACTCTATATATTCTTGTACTCTGATATAAATTGTTGTAATAGCAATGAAATGTTCTTTTGTTTGTGTTCTGATTTGTCGTGTTCTCAACTCAATCCGGGCTTCCCTTTACGGGGAAGTTTGGGTCGTTTCAGTTGGTATCAGAGCTTTGGTTTACAGAGCTTGAGAACAAGACACATTAGAACCAAACGAAATAATTCATCAGAGATTGGATTAGTAATATCCAATGAGGATGACTCGTTAGAGATGGGATTAGTAGTATCCTAGAATGAGTCGAAAGAGTGTTATTTTCAAGATAAAAGTGAAAACAAATTTTGTTTTGAAACATTAAACCATTTATACGTATTTGAATATTTATTTGTATTGAATTTGGACAATCCAATATATAAAGATTTTGCATATACGCCTTGCAAACATATATTCGAAGTTTTAATATGCTGGATAGATATAGAATCATATTCTAGACGCCCGGAGATGATTCTGATGATTGAGATCTCACCAGCAGACCTTATGTTCGAATGTCGAAGGTGTGATATCTATATATTTCCAGTTGACTAGTGTGAGAACCAAAATTAGATAGGATTTATTCGTACTGATTTGGCATCAAAAATGGATTTTTAGTATATGTAAAAAGTTATGTGCTTGAAACGATAATCAACTAATTGATTGTTGGCTGTGTTGTTTGATAATTAGTTCACTAATTAAATAATTCAAACCCGTATGATAATATAAGGTAAAGCGAACCAAATCGAATCAAATATTGAACAGAATTAAAAATTGATTAGAATTGCATACATGTACATACATATATATTGAACAGGTCATAGCAAGGAGGCTAGAAAAGTGAAATAAAATTGTATGCCCGACAAATAGGTACATGTTTTGTAACGACCCGTATTTTCAGTGATATAATAATTTATTTATTTAATTATATAAATAACGATTTAGGGATTTGAATGGTCATAGAATTAAATAATAGTGAATACTTAATTAATATAATAATTAAATAATATATTTAAATTCCAAAATAGTCGGAATTAGTAGACACCACAATACGATGTGAATTGGATCATATATAAGCTATAATCCAGTTTAGAATTGAATTAGAATAACGAATATATTATTTAAACGTATAATTATATTATAATTAAAATCGTGCTTGAAATGGTGCGGCAGTTCGCTATTTGGCGATCTGAACTTAAATTGAATATACAGAAGCCGTTTTAAATCGGATTTCTGTGAAACAAGAAACGTTCGGAGCTGGTCAAGTATAGTTTTCTAATGGAAGAGAAAAATTGGGATTTCGTCGTGTAGATTTTGATTTATGTCCAAATCAAATTTTCGAAAAGTTGTTATGGAATTGGTTTATAATTTATAACGATATATAAAAGGAATTTCAATATAAATTGAATATCGATTCAACCGAGATTTGAATATCAGGTTAGAAATCCATGTAGGATTATTATGGAGCTATATTATATTCTAGTGCGAATATATACGATAATATTAAATTATTTTTATTTAATTTAACTGTTTTTAAATATAATTATATATATATAGGTTATTTAAAGTTTTAAAAATAGCCAGTTTTGCAAACGAGCTCCGTTTTCGATGAAACTAACTATGTTGGATC
Organism: Allium sativum; assembly: GCA_030737875.1. Lineage (NCBI taxonomy): Eukaryota > Viridiplantae > Streptophyta > Magnoliopsida > Asparagales > Amaryllidaceae > Allium > Allium sativum. Next base: position 309,552,948 of record CM060919.1, read on the forward strand.
CGCAATGTTAAATTATTATTAGTTTTCAAGTTTTGTGATTTTTGAAGTCAATTTGTGGCCGTACGGGTTTTTAATGTGAAAAATAGTTTGTATTTTGATGGTTAAAAATACCCTGTGTGAGCAAACGGAGTCGGAATTCGACGAAACCTGTTTTGTTAGGTCCATAATGTCAAACTCTAGCTATATGTACATTTTCATAATTTTTGAATACTGTATGTGATCATAGGAATTTTTAAACCAATAAATATGAACAGAAATACAATATAAAATAAAATACGAAGCTTACCGTGTAAGCTACACTACCCTATAAATATCCCTAAAATCTCTCAAACCCTAAAAGACTTTTCTTCAGTGGTCAAAACTTGTGCCGTCTCCTTTTTCTTCATAACGTGAGGAATCTTATACAAGAAAATCAAAATCAAACAAGGGAAAATCCTAGAAATTTTAAAACATATATTATTGAAATCAATGAGTGCTCCTCTCCATTCCACTGTAATTCTTGGAGGGTTTGATTCATTCCTGTCGCATCGCATTTTTTTGAACGATGCCTAGGGTTTCGTTTTGGCGGGACTAGGGGAAGAGTTGGAGGATGATGTCTGAGGAGAAATGGTAGTAGAGGAGGAGGCGCACCTAATGGTGCTGGCGCAGTCACCTCCGATGATCGGAGAAGGCGGGATTTGGTTGTTGAAGGGTTTCGAGTCAGCTTAGTTTTTCTGGAAATTTGGGTGTCGTGGAGGGGCATTGTTTATAGCGGCGAGGGTCCAGGGAGAGGCAGTTCTGGCGGCGTCATTGGGGAGGTGTTCGATGGTCAGGAATGATGGCGGTGGGGGTTGATGTGCGTGGAAGTTCAACTGATTTGCAGGGGAGAACGACCTTCAGTAAAAAACGTATTATAGGTGATTAAATTAAAGAACAATTAAGTTAATTAAACAGCAATTAGGAATTTAAAGTGGTGGAGCAAAGCCTGAAGTTGCGGTTATGTTGTACATGGAAGAAGGCATACAGTAGGGTGTGGGAACATAGATGGATGGGCCGATATTTTTGGTGAAACCCATATAAGATCTGTGTTTTCGAAGTGGCCTTGCGGTTGGCATTTAGGGGATAGAGCATGGATTTCTCTAATCGATTGGAAACATTGTAATAGGTGGAAGGGGGTCGGCAAGAAATATGGGCTGAGGAAACAAGTTGATGCCCAATAAAAAAATAAAAATAAATTTTAAATTTATTTAAATCATATAGTATGTATAAACTTGTTAATATCGTACTTCACTCATACAATATCAGAATGGCAAACGGACAGATCTGTTGGTATCGTACGGAAGCAAGCTTCACAAGAGAACTGGTTTGAAGTGATTTGGAACTCATTTGAATTTATGGCAAGATAGAACGACAAATTGGATTAATCGACTGTTAATCATTATTTAACGATAACTGTCCAAGGTGAGTAAAACTCGCTAACTCTTCTCAGTTATATTTTTATAACTGATAAATGATGGTTGTTTGCTGTGTGTTGACTGTTTGGTTGAACTGCTAGTTAATTGGTTGAAAATATATATAATGATATTTATAAATCGTTAAATCGAATATTGATTCTGTTATCAGAATATTTCACATTCGTGTTATTCATGTGATTAACATCTGTGGATGCAGGGAAACAGGTCAGAGGGACCCAACTGGGTTCCTCAACATTTATTTTACTGTTTTTCATATATTGTGATATATGATGTGATTTATAATCTGTTGTTGATTATGTGTGTTTAATCATTGTTATTTGGTGCTTTTAAATACCAAAGGAAATACTGGAGCGTGAAAAGGGAAATTTCAAAAATATAATTTGAAATAAAATATTTATATAAAATCAAAGGATTTTGTATAAAAAGGAAAATATTTGTCAAACAAATAGAAAAGAAAAATATTTGTAAAACAAATAGAAAAGGAAAATATTTGTAAAACAAATCGAAATGGAAAATATTTGTAAAACAAATAGAAAAGGAAAATATTTGTAAAACAAATGGAAAAGGAAAATATTTGTGAAAATAATAGAAAGAAAAAGGTATTTGAAAAACAATTATGAATAGAATTGTATAAAAAGAGAATTTTACACTAGGAAGGTCTAGACCCGTGCTTCGCATACGGGTATAACAGAATATGAATTCAAAGTAAACATTTAAGAGAAATCTGTTTTAACGGATAAAGTAAGAAGATAAATTTATAAATAAGGTTTCATAAATTAAATAAAATGTTTATCATTGGATAAATAGAATATATAAGTCAGGACTTAAATAGAGAAGTAAGAATCGATTTCAACATCGATATTTGAAACTGAATATGGACGAAGAGTTAGTCGATTATGAGTTAATCGGTTAGAGTTAATCGAATTTGAGTAATCGATTAGAGTTAATCGAATTAGAGTAATCGATTAGAGTTAATTGAATTAGAGTAATTGATTAGAGTTAATTAGTTAGAGTTAACCAGTTAGAGTTAATTAGATAGAGTTAACCAGTAAGAGTTAACCAGATAGAGTAAACTGAACATAGTTAATCGAATTAGGATTAATTGAATATTAGTTATTCAATTAGAGTTGATCGAATATAGTTATTTAAGATAGAGTTAGTCAAACATAGTTATTCAGGATGAGTTGCCATTTTGTACGACTGCTAGCGTAATTCGCAGGGCTGCAGATAGCTTACGGTGGTTGGATGTTTCCTGAGGGAATCAGGCGTAACCATTGTGATCGATGCGATCTAGAGTCAAGCGAATGGAGTTAAATCAAATATTAGCCATTCGAAATAAAGTTAAAACAGACATAGTTATTCGAATATAAGTTAATCGAATATTAGTTATTCGATAGGAGTTAAATAAGTTGAGTTAAATAAGTTGAGTTAATCAAGTAAGTTAATCAAGTTGAGTTAATCGAGTTGAGTTAGTCAAGATGAGTTAATCAAACCGAGTTAATCCAAATGAGTTAATCCAAAGGAGTTATTTGAAATAGTTTATTCCAGTAGAATTAAAGGAGTTATTCAAAATAGTTTATTCGAATAGAATTAAAGGAGTTATTCAAAATAGTTTATTCGAATAGAATTAAGGGAGTTAATCGAATATAGTTTATTCGAAAGGAGGTTAATCGAATGTAAATCATTCGAAGAGAGTTAATCGATTGTAAATCATTCGAAGAGAGTTAATCGAATGTAAATCATTCGAAGAGAGATTATCGAATATAGTTATTCGAAGAAAGAGTTATCGAATATAGTTATTCGAAGAAAGAGTTATCGAATATAGTTTATTCGAAAAGGAGTTATCGAATAGAGATTATTCGAAAGAGAGTTATACGTTGAAATTCGATTATATTGAATTCGGGAAAGTACACTTTCCATTTTAATCAAGATTTAATGATTTCTTCATAAATTGTCTAATTAGTTATTTAGTTAAATTAAGGAATAAAAGTTATATTTTGAAGCTAGATATTTAAGAAGAAGGGATTATAACGCTATAGTTATAATCAATGTTTTAAAATAAAGAAGTGGATTCATAAATAGAATCCGAGTTACGTAAGAAAGTTGGCTAAAAGATTTAAAAGATGGACTTTGTCTATTTCGAGGTTAGAAATGTTGTTCAGTTAAGGTCCGAGAGGTAATAATACCCCAATTTGATTGACTTCGTTTATAACTAAGGGATGGGTAAGGTTCGTTAGTGAAGGTTGGTTAAGTAAATTTAGTTAATGAGCGTAATGGTTTGAATTGGTTCAGTGATGTTTTATTTAAAACATTTGTTTAAATCAAATGAAGGAGATTTGGAAATGTTTTTCCGAATAAGAATCAGAAATGTTTTCAAACATAGAAAATAAGGGATGGAGCAAATACAAAATGTTTCCAATGATAAATAAAGTATATTTTCTAAATCTAGAAATAAGAATTTACAAATATATAGAATTAGGTAAATGGATAAATTAATGATAATTTAATCTAAAGAGATAAATGTGGAATGATGATTGATCGATAGATTTTCCATCTGGAAATAAGATCATTGGTTGTACACCTATTTTTCTTTGATAGTTAAATCACCGACTATCGAAGTTTTTGACCATTTTTCCGTCGTCAATACGGAGAGACCGGGATCAGATTCATTATCTGAAAACCACTTTGAATCGACGTTAGCGTTGCGATCAAATATGATGAAAATAATTGAAGACGGAGTTATGCAAGGGCTATTCTGTTTACAGAATAGTGCCTTCGGTTTGTCCAGTGCCAGGATAACGAGAATGGACGAATGTCTAACAAAGTATATCTAACGGATCGTGTAAGTTGATCTCTTCAAACATACTTATGTTTGGTGGCGGAGGAATTCGTTCCTCTTAGCTTTATGCCCGTGGTTTTTTTTAGGGAAATCAATTTGTGATTTGGCAGGTATGACGATGTGGCATTCAAAGTGAATGGTGGTCAGTGTTCCAAAAGATACGTTATGACCGCAAGCCTCATCAACTGGGAAATGACAGAAATCGGGCAGGCAGCATGGCTAGGTGGGTCGCTCCCATTAGGGTGTATAATCACCTATCTTGAGAAATTCCTTTTACTTCTTTAATCTACCGATGTTGTCCCTTTTCGGGAGACGGTTGCTGATCCCAACCGTTGGTGATATACATTCGATACACTCAAGCGAAATGAGTGGTCGGTCATGTATGGGCCGGGTTGCAAGACGTTCTTGTTGAACCCGGTGTATTCGCCTCTAGAGATACACTATTGGCAGGTGGTCCCATACCTTGTCATAGTTGGAATCCAATCTCTAATAAGCGCCCGTGGTATTGTTTGTATACTATATATGTGGAACGTGAGATGCAAGCGTTCTGCTAGATTGTTAATTACTTGTGATTAGACATTATTATAATATCAGAAAAGTATTGATTTCCAAAACTGTTTTGGGTTATCGTAAGGTAAAAACCATCCGTATTTATGTGTGGATCGGTGTTACAATTACCTTTTCTTTTGAAAAGGATTTTGAAAAGTTAATCCAAATGATTTGAGTTTACTCACACCAGTCCCATGACTGACCCAGAGTTTATTTTGTTTTGTTTTCCCTAAACTCTTGGGTGCCCAAATTTTTACGGGCAGTCAAGTAGTTTAGGTCTTTACAGATATACTTGGAGGAGCTTGAAGTAGGATGCTTCAGGATTATATAGCTATTGTTATTTCCGCTATGTGTAAGTGTTGTACGCTGATAATGTTATTGTATATATATATACTGTTTTATTATAAAGTTATGTTATATATTTTATTCATTCTGCTGTGAGATTCGTATTACTTTGATTCTGTTCTGTAGTGATCATCTTCTTCTTCTATTCTAATTTTCTATCTTATCTATTCTCACCCTCTAACTTCTTTCTATTAATGATCGGGTATTTCCGATGTCTGAATAATCAACATGGTAGTTTTGTGTTGATTTTCAGAGTCGAAAATCCTAGTTCGTTACAGTGGTATCAGAGCTGAAGGTTAAGTGATTACCTTGGCTCTGTAGCGTGACTCAGTAGAGATGGGGTTTGTAATGCCGTAGATTGTGTTGAGTGTATATATACGAGTGAACGTATTTGTGGATTTCAATAAAAAAAATTGTTTTATATTGTGGAGCTTTATTGGTTGAGGTGTTTATGGGTTCTGATCGATCAGTTTGATCCACTGTATCGATAGGGATTACTAAACACTTGAATACGATAAACCGACACAGTATGTTTTGAAAAGAGGGTAAATGAAATAATTTTACTGAAATTATATTTTGATATAAAAAAATGATTAATATTTGAAATATTATAGAATATTGGATGTGTTGGTTGTTATTATAATCGAATGAGATTATAAATTAAGTGCTGATGTAAAGAACCAATTAGAATTCATATAAGTGAAATATATGAAAGCAGATGAATTATATTTGAATTTAAATCAAAATTAGAATTAAAACCCTGGAAGGTTATAAAAGTGTTTGTAAATGAATCTAGTTTAAATGTATGTAAATTTTAAAAATCCTGGGAGATTTTAAATTTGTTACAAGTATTGTAAATGGTATTTTGAAATGAATTTCAAAATGGAAGTACTTAGAAATGATTTTAAAAGTGATATAGTATTGAACTCACTTCGATGGCTGGAAATAGATTCCGATGATGATCATGACATCATCTGTAACAACCTGTATTCTACGCATCGGAGGATCGTAGAATATTTATTTCTTCCTTATATGAAGTCGTATGGTCATGTAACTTTGGGAAACAACCACTAGAGTCATTTCCCATGTTCATGATTTTTGTCGATTTTTAAATGACCGTTTTTCCCCTAGCTGATCTTGTTTCAGCCATAACTTTTGATTGGAATGGAATTTTGACTTGAAACCACTTCCATTAGATTCATTTGATGGTTTACCTTTCCGTAGAGTGGTCACATGTGAGAAACGGACTTACCGTTTGGGAGATATGGCTGAAATAAGCTTTGGAAGGTGAAAAACTGCTTAACCAGGCCAAATAGGGTGATTAGTGAATGGGCCTATAACCATTTCAGGATTAGGGTTATGGGGAGGCTGAAAAGAGTTAGAGTTTCATTCCATTTCAGTTTTCTAGCCTCCACTTACCTCTGAGAAACCCAAAAAATGGCCTCCAACCTCTAAATCACCTCCAAATCACCTTCTAATCAAGGATTAAGCTTAACAACATCAAATCAAGGGAGATCTTCACCAAATCAAGATTTGAGCTGCTGTTTGGCATTAATATTCACGCCCAAATAGAGAATCATTTTAGTTTGAGGTTTTATTTGTGGCTAAGGTGAGTGATTTGCATAGTTCCTCACTAATTATGGTTAATTAAGGGTAATTAGTGTTAATTAGCGAATTTAAAAATGATAAAATTCTGGAAAAATATTTATAAAATTCGAAATGATGTCTTAGACCTCTGATATGAATTTGGGTTAATTTGGTTAAGTTTTGCTAATCATATCATTAGTTTCACCTAAACATGCTTAAGGGAAAATATGGGGTTTTGGCTATGTTTGATCCATTTTAACCTATTATATTGTTGTTTTGGTGTTTGTGGTTGATTATACATGTTGCTATGACTGTATGGTATGCTTTGTGATTGATTAGAATAGTTGGAATGGTCGAAAACGCCGTCGAATGGCGTAAACTGCTCGCTGGAAAAGTTGTAGGAAATGCTACAAGAATCCGGATCGGATAAGGGGGTCGGATCGGATAGTCGAACCGAACCAAAGTGGTGGCATCTCCAGCAACATACAAATGCTAGGGCGAGAAGGAAGGCCCGGACCGGATCGAATTGGGGTGAAGCTGGATCGGATTGGACAAGAACCAGGAGTGGGATCGGACCGGGGCATCACAACCGAAGGGGCGTAGCGTGGGATCGGAGAGCACGAGGAGAACCGAACCGGGAGCAACACCCGAACCGAACCGAAGTGATGTGACCGATCCGAACCGAACGTGAAGATCGAAAAACATAGTACGAGCTGAAGACCCGAACGTCATGGCCGAACCGAACCGAAAGACATGGACAAGAGAACCGAACCGAATACCAGTATTGACCAAAAACCCGAGATGCGAAGGTAGTCTAAGTTGGAAGTTAGAGCTCAGGATCCAGTTGGGAACCAATGAGTTCACTTCATGATTGGACTTTGCTGTGGGACGTGTGCTAAGGAGTTGTCGACGTTCATAACTTAGATCCACCACTGAAAATGAATGATGGGCTACTTATTAGTGCAGTAGAGTCACTATGACTCGAGGGGCAAGGTGATGGTAGCAAGACTACGTTATCAGTGCAGTAGAGTCATTATGACTCGAGGGGAAAAGTGATCGTAGTAAGACTATGAGCCAGCACATATGGGGTGAACAACCCCATGGGGAAAGTGGACATAGTAAAGGATTGGTAAGGCTATGAGCCAGCGCAGATGGGGTGAATAACTCCATGGGGCAAGTGGACGTAGCGAAGGATTAGTGGCTATGTATCAGTGCAGTGAAGCCATTTATGACTTCATGGGGGTAAGGTGATCATAGCAAAGTATTGAGGTGATCGAAGTGGTGAATATCGTATGCTTTACGCACTTGAGTGAGAGATGTGAGGATGGTTGCTATGCTTGATTGTTTGCCATCACTATGACATGCACACCCCCACCCCCGTACTATTCACACCATGTGTTAGTGACACCTTAGAGTATGTACAGTATGTAGTGCTAACTCTTTGGTTGCAGGTCCAGGTTCAGGTATGGTTTAGTATACCTGTTATTGTTCTGTTTAGATGCTTATCGCTCATACCAGACTTTTTGTCTGACCCAGAGTTTTATGTCTCTTCTTATTACTCTGGGTGCTCACACGAGCAGACTAGAGACAGGTTAGCTGGTGATGCGCGAGTAGCTGATTCGGAGGCGAGCAGGAGGCTTTCACGTATGATATATAGATATTCTCCCTGTGTCGTTGGTGGTCGCTACTTGGGTATTAGTAGTGTACCTCCCTTATCTTGCTTTTGCTTTTTGAGATAGTTTGAAAAGTTGTAATAATGTTTTGGCTTTGGATCATAAGCTGTACTTGGATTTTCCGCTGCTATGTTAGTTTGCTTTCAGCTTATGCACTGTCTCACCTGTTTATGTCAAGTATGTTGTTATTATATTTTATTCCATGCGCTGTGAGACATTCTACAGGTTCTTTGTTGTTTCTTCGTCTTCTTTCCTTCCTTCTGACGACCGTCCCGTGCTAACTGGACATGTGTACAGTGCACTTTTGGAGTAAATGTCGGTTGGTGCGGGGCGGGCCGTCACATCATCGGTGTTCATTTTCAAGTTGTAAGTAACGGATTACTACCAAAGACATTGTTTTTGAATTTATTTGAGAAAAGCAAGTGTTTGAATCCTGAAAAGGAAAGTTTGATTTTCGATATGGTAAACTGTTTAAAATTCCCAGGGAAAGATTGTGGAATTAAAACCAAATTGAATTGAATGTCGAAAAAGCAATTGGAATTAAATTGAAATCAATTATGTGAAAATTGAATTGAATTAGAATATAATGATATCGAGTAAGTTGAATTATTGAGTAAGAATTTTGAATTGAGATTGGAATTGGAGTTTGAATGTAATTCGACTTGTATAAGCAGATGATTTGGATTTGTAGATAAAAACAAATTGGAATTCGATTGGGATGACATGGGTATATGCTGAATTAACAGCAGATGGAAAGATATAATGATATGCCCGACAAAAAGGTACATGTTTAAATTTCCATATGAGATTTTATATGCTGAATCGGCAAGCCGCTTGGCTTTTTTATTTTCTTTTTGAAAGGAAAAGGCCTAGAGAGGTGAGTTAGGGTTTGAACTATTGACCGGTACAAAGGAGGTGCTGACGAAATTTTTCGAAAATTTGGGGGTTAGAAAATTTTCAGAATTTTTCATTAATCGAAATAAATAAATAATTTAGTTGAAATTAATATTTTAATTGGAATTAAACGGGTTCAGTTGAAACTAAAGTTAAGAAGTGAACAAATCATTTCTAACCAGTCAATAGGGTTTGTTTTCTACCTTAGCAATTTCGAGGACGAAATTATTTTAAGGGGGGGAAGAATGTAACGACCCGTATTTTCAGTGATATAATAATTAATTTGTTTAATTATATAAATAACGATTTAGGGATTTGAATGGTCGTAGAATTAAATAATAGTGAATACTTAATTAATATAATAATTAAATAATATATTTAAATTCCAAAATAGTCGGAATTAGTAGAATCCACAATACGATGTGAATTGGATCATATATGAGCTATAATTCAGTTTGGAATTGAATTAGAATAACGAATATATTTTTTAAACGAAGTTTGAACGTATAATTATATTATAATTAAAATCGAGCTTGAAATGGCGCGGCAGTTCGCTATTTGGTGATTTGAACTTAAATTGAATATACAGAAGCCGTTTTAAATTGGATTTCTATGAAACAAGAAATGTTCGGAGCTGGTGAAGTATAGTTTTCTAATGGAAGAGAAATATTGGGATTTAGTCATGTAGATTTTGATTTATGCCTAAGTCAAATTTTCGAAAAGTCGCTATGGAATTCCTTTATAATTTATAACGATATATAAAAGGAACTTCAATATAAATTGAATATCGATTCAACCGGGATTTGAATATCGGGATAGAAATCCATATAGAATTATTCTGGAGCTGTATGATATTCTAGTGCGAATATATACGATAATATTAAATTATTTTTAAATATAATTATATATTTAAATAGGTTATTTAAAGCTTTAAAAATAGCCAGTTTTGCAAACGAGCTCCGTTTTCTATGAAACTAATTTTGTTGGATCCGCAATGTTAAATTATTATTAGTTGTCAAGTTTCATGATTTTTGAAGTCAATTTGTGGCCGTACGGATTTTTAATGTGAAAAAAAATAAGTATTTTGACGGTTAAAAATACGCTCTGTGAGCAAACGGAGTCGGAATTCGACGAAACCAGTTTTATTAGGTCCGTAATGTCAAACTCTAGCTATATGTACATTTTCATGATTTATGAATACTATATGTGATCATAGGAATTATTAAACCAATAAATACGAATAGAAATACAGTATAAAATAAAATACGAAGCTTACCGTGTAAGCTACACTACCCTATAAATATCCCTAAAATCTCTCAAACCCTAAAAGACTTTTCTTCAGTGATCAAAACTTGCGCCGTCTCCTTTTTCTTCAAAATGTGAGGAATCTTATACATAAAATCAAAATCAAACAAGGGAAAATCCTAGAAATTTTAAAACATATGCTCCTCTCCATTCCACTGTAATTCTTGGAGGGTTTGGTTCATTCCTGTCGCACTGCATTTTTTTGAATGATGCCTAGGGTTTCGTTTTGGCGAGGCTAGGGGAAGAGTTGGTCGATGATGTCTGAGGAGAAATTGTAGTAGAGGAGGAGGTGCACCTAATGGTATTGGCGCGGTCACCTCCGATGATCGGAGAAGGCGGGATTTGGTTGTTGAAGGGTTTCGAGTCAGCTTAGTTTTTCTGGCAATCTGGGTGTCGTGGAGGGGCATCATTTATAGCGGCGAGGATCCAGGGAGAGGCGGTTCTGGCGGCGTCATTGGGGAGGTGTCCGATGGTCAGGAATGATGGCGGCGGGGGTTGATGTGCATGGAAGTTCAGTCGATTTGCAGGGAAGAACGACCTTCAGTATGAAACATATTATAGGTGATTAAATTAAAGAACGAATAAATTAATTAAACATCAATTAGGAATTTAAAGTTGTGGAGCAAAGCCTGAAGTTGTGGTTATGTTGCATATGGAAGAAGGCATACAGTAGGGTGTGGGAACATAGATGGATGGGCCGATATTTTTGGTGAAACCCATATAAGATCTGTGTTTTCGAAGTGGCCTTGCGGTTGGCATTAAGGGGATGGAGCATGGTTTTCTCTAATCGTTTGGAAACATTGAAATAGGTGGAAAGGGGTCGGCAAGAAATATGGGCTGAGGAAACAAGGTGAAGACCGATAAAAAAATAAATACAAATTTTAAGTCTATTTAAATCATATAGTATGTATAAACTTGTTAATATCGTACTTCACTCATACGATATCAGAATGGAAAACAGACAGATCCGTTGGGATCGTACGGACGCAAGCTTCACAAGAGAACTGGTTTGAAGTGATTTGGAACTCATTTGAATTTACGGCAAGATAGAATGGCAAAATGGATTAATCGACTGTTAATCATTATTTAAAGATAACTGTCCAAGGTGAGTAAAACTCACTAACTCTTCTCAGTTATATTTTTATAACGTATTTTTATAACTAATAAATGATGGTTGTTTGCTGTGTGTTGACTGTTTGGTTGAACTGCTAGTTAATTGGTGTGACGGCCCGCCCCGCACCAACCGACATTTACTCCAAAAGTGCGCTGTACACATGTCCAGTTAGCACGGAACGGGTCGTCAGGAGGAAAGGGAAGAAGGAAATGAACATACAAAGAACCTGTAGAATGTCTCACAGCGCATAGAATAAAATATAATAATAACATACTTGACATAAAACAGGAGAGACAGTGCATAAGCTGAAAATCAGAACTAAACATCATTGCAACGGAAATCCAAAATACAGCTTATTACAACTTTCAAACTGTCTCAAAGCAAAAGTAAGATAAATGAGGTACACTACTAATGCCCAAGTAGCGACCACCAACGACACAGGGAGGATGTGTATATATATATCATACGTGGAAGCCTCCTGCCCGCCTCCGAATTAGCTACTCGCGCATCACCAGCTAACCTGTCTCTAGTCTGCTCGTGTGAGCACCCAGAGTAATAAGAGGAGACATAAAACTCTGGGTCAAACATAAAGCCTGGTATGAGCGATAAGCATCTAAAGTGAACAATAACAGGTAGACTAAAACATACCTGAACCTGGACCTGCAACCAAAGAGTTAGCACTACATACTGTACAACACTCTAAGGTACCATATCAAACAGTGTAAAGATACGGAGGTGGGGGAAGTGTGCATGTCATAATGATGGCAAACAATCAAACATAGCATCCATCCTCACATCTCTCACTCAGTGCGTAAAGCATACGATATTCACCACTTCGATCACCCAACATACCTCGCTACGATCACTCTGCCCCATGAAGTCATAAATGGCTTCACTGCACTGATAACGTAGCCACAAATCCTTCGCTATGTCCACTTTGCCCCATGGAGTCACAAGAACCCCACTGCACTGGCTCATAGCCTTACTAACCCTTACTATGTCCACTCTGCCCCATGGAGTCGCAATGACCCCACTGCACTGGCTCATAGTCTTACTACGCATCACCTTGCCCCTCGGGTCATAATGACCCTACTGCACTGATAACGTAGTCTTGCTACCATCACCTTGCCCCTCAGGTCATAATGACCCTACTGCACTGATAAGTAGCCATCATTCATTTTTAGTGGTGACTCGAAGTTATGAATGTCGACAACTCCTTAGCACACGTCCCGCAGCAAAGCCCAACCATGAAGTGAACTCATCGGTTCCCAATTGGATCCTGAGCTCTAACTTCCCATATTGGACTACCTTTGCATCTCGGGTTATTGATCAATACTGGGTCGGGTCGGGTTCCTCCTCAAGCCATCGGTTCGGGTCGGGTATCCTCCATCTGCTCGGGTCGGGTCCTCTTCTGATACGGTTCGGGTCGGGTGTCTCTCCTTGGTTCGGGTCGGGTGCTTTACTTCGGGTCGGGTCGGGTGTCATTCCCCTCCAGTTCGTGCTTCCGCTCCGATCCGGCTCCTCATTCTTCACATGCTCCCATCCGATCCATCTTCAGGCTACCGCTCCGATCTGCCTCCCCCTTAATCCGATCCGATCCCAGATCAGTTAGCGTGACCTTCCTTTTTGCCAACTTTTCCCAAGTGTCAGGCTCCGATCCGATTGAATCCCTTGCCCAGTTCAACATATCCGATTCGATCCGAAACCTGCACTGTTTTCTGAAACTGTTCCAGCAAGTGTTTACACCATTCGACGACGTTTTCGACCATTCTAACTATTGAAACCAATCACAAAGCATTTCATACAGTCATAGCAACATGCATAATCAACCACAAACATCAAAACATCAATATGATAGGTTAAATTGGATCAAACTGACCCCAAAATCCATACTTCCCCTTAAGCATGTTTAGGTGAAACTAATAATAGGATTAGCAAAACTTAACCAAATTAACCCAAATTCATATCAGAGGTCTAAAACATTATTTAGGAATTTATGAACATTTTTCCAGAATTTTATCATGTTTAAATTCGCTAATTAACACTAATCACCCCTAATTAGTCATAATTAGTGCAAAACTATGCAAATCACCCACCTTAGCCACAAATAAACTAAGATCTGAAATAAATCTCTGATTTGATGTGAATCACAATGCTAAATAGCAGCTCCAATGTTGCTTTGGTGTAGATCTTCCTTGATTAGGGGTTGCTAAGCCAAACCCTTGACCAAAAGGTGATTTAGAGGTTGGAGGCCATTTTTAGGGTTCCTTGGTGATAAGTGGAGGCTAGAAAACTGAAATGGAATGATTCTCCATCTCATTTCAGCCTTCCCATAACCCTAATCCGGAAATGGGTTATGGGCCTACTCACTAATCACCCGATTTGGCCCGGTTAAGCAGTTTTTCACCCTCCAAACCTTATTTCAGCCATATCTCCCAAACGGTAAGTCCGTTTGGCTATTATGACCACTCTACGGAAAGGTAAACCATCAAACGAATCTAATGGAAGTGGTTTCAGGTCAAAATTCCTTTCCAATCAAAAGTTATGGCCAAAACAGTACTAACTAAGGGCAAAATGGTCATTTAAATATCGACAAAAATCATGAACATGGGAAATGACTCTAATAGATGTTTCCCAAAGTTACACGACCATACGACTTCATACGGGAAAGAAATAAATATTCTACGATCCTATGATGCGTAGAATACGGGTTGTTACAATTGGTTGAAAATATATATAATGATATTTTTAAATCGTTAAATCGAGTATTGATTCTGTTATCAGAATATTTCACATTCGTGTTATTCATGTGATTAACATCTGTGGATGCAGGGAAACAGGTCGGAGGGACCCAACTGGGTTCCTCAACATTTATTTTACTGTTTTTCATATATTGTGATATATGATGTGATTTATAATCTGTTGTTGATTATGTGTGTTTGATCATTATTATTTGGTACTTTTAAATACCAAAGGAAATACTGGAGTGTAAAAAGGGAAATTTCAAAACTAAAATTTGAAATAAAATATTTATATAAAATTAAAGGATTTTATATTAAAAGGATAATATTTCTAAAACAAATAGAAAAGGAAAATATTTGTAAAACAAATAGAAAAGGAAAATATTTGTGAAACAAATAGAAAAAAAGAAGGTATTTGAAAAACAATTATGAATAGAATTGTATAAAAAGAGAATTTTACACTAGGATGGTCTAGACCCGTGCTTCGCACACGGGTATAACAGAATATGAATTCAAAGTGAACATTTAAGAGAAATCTGTTTTAACAGATAAAGTAAGAAGATAAATTTATAAATAAGGTTTTATAAATTAAATAAAATGTTTATCATTGGATAAATTGAATATATAAATCAGGACTTATATAGAGAAGTAAGAATCAATTTCAACATCGATATTTGAAACTGAATATGGAAGAAGAGTTAGTCGATTAAGAGTTTATCGGTTAGAGTTAATCGAATTAGAGTAATTGATTAGAGTTAATCGAATTAGAGTAATCGATTAGAGTTAATCGAATTAGAGTAATATATTAGAGTTAACCAGTTAGAGTTAATTAGATAGAGTTTACCAGTAAGAGTTAACCAGATAGAGTAAATTGAACAAAATTAATCGAATTAGGATTAATTGAATATTAGTTATTCAATTAGTGTTGATCGAATAAAGTTATTTGAGATAGAGTTAGTCAAACATAGTTATTCAGGATGAGTTGCCATTTCGTACGACTGCTAGCGTAATTCGCAGGGCTGTAGATAGCCTACGGCGGTCAGATGTTTCCTTAGGGAATTAGGCGTAACCATTGTGATCGCTGCGATCTAGAGTCAAGCGAATGGAGTTAAATCGAATATTAGCCATTCGAAATAAAGTTAAAACAGACATAGTTATTCGAATATAAGTTAATCGAATATTAGTTATTCGATAGGAGTTAAATAAGTTGAGTTAAATAAGTTGAGTTAATCAAGTTGAGTTAATCGAGTTGAGTTAGTCAAGATGAGTTAATCAAACCGAGTTAATCCAAAGGAGTTATTCGAAATAGTTTATTCGAATAGAATTAAAGGAGTTATTCGAAATAATTTATTTGGATAGAATTAAAGGAGTTATTCGAAATAGTTTATTCGAATAGAATTAAGGGAGTTATTCGAAATAGTTTATTCAGATAGAATTAAGGGAGTTAATCGAATATAGTTTATTCGAAAGGAGATTAATCTAATGTAAATCATTCGAAGAGAGTTAATCGAATGTAAATCATTCGAAGAGAGTTAATCAAATGTAAATCATACGAAGAGAGATTATCGAATATAGTTATTCGAAGAAAGAGTTATCGAATATAGTTATTCGAAGAAAGAATTATCGAATATAGGTTATTCGAAAGCAGTTATCGAATAGAGATTATTCGAAATAGAGTTATACGTTGAAATTCGATTATATCAAATTCGGGAAAGTACACTTTCCGTTTTAATCAAGATTTAATGATTTCTTCATAAATTGTCTAATTAGTTATTTAGTTAAATTAAGGAATAAAAGTTATATTTTGAAGTTAGATATTTAAGAAGAAGGGATTATAACGCTATAGTTATAATCATTGTTTTAAAATAAAGAAGTGGATTCATAAATAGAATCCAAGTTCGTAAGAAAGTTGGTTAAAAGATTTAAAATATGGACTTTGTCTATTTCAAGGTTAGAAATGTTGTTCAGTTAAGGTCTGAGAAGTAATAATACCCCAACTTGATTGACTTTGTTTTTAACTAAGGGATGGGTAAGGTTCGTTAGTGAAGGTTGGTTAAGTAAATTTAGTTAATGAGCGTAATGGTTTGAATTGGTTTAGTGATGTTTTATTTAAAACATCTGTTTAAATCAAATGAAGGAGTTTTGGAAATGTTTTTCCGAATAAGAATCAGAAATGTTTTCTAATATAGAAAATAAGGGATGGAGCAAATATGAAATGTTTCAATGATTAATAAAGTATATTATCTAAATCTAGAAATAAGAATTTACGAATATATAGAATTGGGTAAATGGATAAATTAATGATAATTTAATCTAAAGAGATAAATGTGGAATGATGTTTGATTGATAAATTTTCCATCTGGAAATAAGATCGTTGGTTGTACACATATTTTTCTTTGATAGTTAAATCACCGACTATCGAAGTTTTTGACAATTTTTCCGTCGTCAATACGGAGAGACCGGGATCAGATTCATTATCTGAAAACTATTCTGTATGGACATTAGCGTTGCGATCAAATATGATGAAAATAATTGAAGACGGAGTTATGCAAGGGCTATCATGTTTACAGAATAGTGCCTTCGGTTTGTCCAGTCCTAGGACAACGTGAATGGACGAATGACTGACAAAGTGTATCTAACGGATCGCATAAGTTGATCTCTTCAAACGTACTTATGTTTGGTGGCGGAGTAATTCGTTCCTCTTAGCTTTATACCCGTGGTATTTTTTGGGGAAATCAATTTGTGATTTGGCGGGTATGACGATGTGGCATTCAAAGTGAATGGTGGTCAGGTGTTCCAAAAGATACGTTATGACCTCAAGCCTCATCAATCGGGAAATGACATAAATCGGGCAAGCAGCATGGCTAGGTGGGTCACTCCCATTAGGGTGTATAATCACCTGTCTAGAGAAATTCCTTTTGCTTCTTTAATCTATCGATGCTGTCCCTTTTCGAGAAACGGTTGCTGATCCCAACCGTTAGTGATATACATTCGATACACTTAAGCGAAATGAGTGGTCGCTCATGTGTGGGCTGGGTTGCAAGACGTTCTTGTTGAACCCTGTGTATTCGCCTTTAGAGATACACTATCGGCAGGTGGTCCCATACCTTGTCATAGTTGGAATCCAATCTCCAATAAGCGCCCGCGGTTTTGTTTGTATACTATATATGTGGAACGTGAGATGCAAGCGTTCTGCTAGATTGTTAATTACTTATGATTATACATTATTATAATATCAGAAAAGTATTGATTTCCAAAACTGTTTTGGGTTATCGTAAGGTAAAAACCATCCGTGTTTATGTGTGGATCGGTCTTACGATTACCTTTTCTTTTGAAAAGGATTTTTAAAAGTTAAACCAAATGATTTGTGTTTACTTACACCAGTCCCATGACTGACCCAGAGTTTATTTTGTTTTGTTTTCCCTAAACTCTTGGGTGCCCAAATTTGTACCGGCAGTCAAGTAGTTCAGGTATTTATAGATATACTTAGAGGAGCTTGAAGCAGAAGGCTTCAAGATTATATAGCTATTGTTATTTCCGTTGTGAGATTCGTATTACTCTGATTCTGTTCTGTAGTGATCTTCTTCTTCTATTCTAATTTTCTATCTTATCTATTCTCACCCTCTAACTTCTTTCTATTAATGATCGGGTATTTTCGATGTCTGAATAATCAACATGGATGTTTTGTGTTGATTTTCGGAGTCGAAAATCCCAGTTCATTACATGTTTACTAATTTATTGGGTTTGGATGATTTTATGAGCCGATTGGCTAGCCGCTTGGATTTTTCTTTTTCTTTTTGAGATGAGGGGGCTCGTGTGGCGGTTTGGGGATTTTCCCAATGCTCCCCGTACAAAGGAGGTTATGACGAAATTTTTCAGAAATTTAGGGTGTTAGCCAAATTTTTGTAAATGTAGAAATTCTTAGAAATTGAAAACTTGAAGAATGAAAGTTAAGTTGGTTAGTTAAACAACTTTCAGCTCCGTTCCTTTTCGAGGACGAAAAGATTTTAAGTAGGGGAGATTGTAACAACTCGGAAAATCAGAAATAATTTAAAAAATTTATTTTGGCAATTTTAATGAATTTTTAATATTTAAAATGATTTATTTTAAATAATAACGACTAGAAATTTATTTTGAATATAATTAGAACGTTCATATTTATTTGAATCCAGGTTAGAATATAAATATTTATTTTAATTATAAAGGGAATTGAAAATGGCGCGGTAGTTTGAAAATTCGATTTCAAATGAATGTACAGGATTCAAAATAAACCGGATTTTGGCGAAACCATAAATATTTGAATTTGTTTGAAAATATCTTTGCAAAGAATCTGAAAAATCCAAATTTCATAGCCGGAATAAAAAGTTATCTCCAATTGAAAATTCAGAATAGTCGCTATGGAAATATAGCCCTTAAAAATAGCCATTTTGCAAACGACCTCCGTTTTCGATGAGACCACTTTTGTTGGATCCGGAATGTAAAGTTATTGCTAGATTCCAATTTTCAGAATTTTTGGAATCAATATGTGAGTGTAGTGAATTTAAACGTGTTTGGTAATTTTAGTTTAAATTTAATCGACTGGAAAATGACCATTTTTCAAACGGTCTTCAAATTCGATGAAATTAGTTTTGTTAGGACCGTTTCATCAAACATAACCAGATTTAATTTTCGGGAATTTTTGGAGTCCGTATGTGGCCCCGATAAATTAAAATGTACGTTTAAATTCGATATAAATTGATTTATATTTCAATTTAAATAAAAAATGATCGAAACGGTCGAATTTGCTTATGAAACATATCATATTGTGTCCGGAATGGGGGTATTTGGCTAAGGGCGATAGTCGTTGGGGTTCGTTTGGAGTTCGGAATTTTAAACTTCAAAAATTAGAAATAATTGAATTAAATATTAATTTATTGCCCATTCTCTTCCAAAACCCTAGCCCATCCTTACATCCGCCGCTCCACAAAACCGATGGCCAAAAACGCTCTGAACTTCGCCTCCAATTCCACGCCAATCCGTTCATCTTCTCCACATCATTTTAAAGGCAAAAATCATCCTCTCCATGAGATCTTTCCTCAGATTGAGTTTGATGAGATTTCATGAAATGTTTTGTTCGATTGGAACACACAAAGCCGCCGACTTGAGTGGGGTTTTCTAGCGCAGGTGAGGTGTCGGGTTTGGCTTGGTTCATGGCGATGGGCGGCGTTGTCGAGGGAATCGTCATGGTGGCAGGGGATTGAGGCCAGATTGCCTGAATCGGCGGCGGGAGTTAGTCAAAGGGAGGGAGCGGGTTCCAGTATCACGAGAAAGAAGAAGAGGGATTAGGGGGGATAACAATGTAATTAATTTGCTAATTATTAATTAATTAATAATTATTGTAATCAAATCTTTAAATGATCGTATCTTTTGCAAACGAAATCAGAAATTCGCAAAATTAGTTGTGTTGGATTCGCAACAAAGAGCACTACATTTCAAAACAGACCAGAACTGAAACGGAGCAAGTTGAAATTTGGGACAAATTCAAGCCCGAACTGTTCAGAAATTCAGAAATGAAACCGATCAATGTGAGAACTTCTCACTAAAATTATTTCTATACGGTTATTTATTTTATAACTGCGTATATGGACTGCTCCCCGTCATCCACAGACCATGGACGACTTGTTTGATTGTATTGTGTTGTGGAAATGGACTGTATTGTGATTGTTGATTGTATTGTGTTGAATAAAAATATTTGAATAATAAAAATATCATTTTTATTGTATATATAGAATGGAATAAAATATTTGGATAATAAAAATATCATTTTTATTGTATATATAAAATATGTAAAATATTCATGTGTATGGAATAAAATATTTGGATAATAAAATTATCATTTTTATTGTGTATATAAAATATTCATGTGTATGGAATAAAATATTTGAATAATAAAAATATCATTTTTATTATATATATATGAACTGTATAACATAGTCATGTGTTGAAATGAATATTTATAAACAAATCGAATGATTTGTTTATGTACACCCATTTATCTGATACTGATTGGGACGATATATTTTACACATCGCCCAACTGCACAAATAAAATCTATGTTTGTTGATTGAAACCCCACATGGGTATTGGGATGATATTTGACGTAAACTAATCCCAATTGTTTAGTTGTACGTCAATCGATGGGTTGATAGACTGTATAAGCATTAAAAATTTATATTTAATGCTTATGCAGTGTAGAATGCACTCTGGATGATGGTTGATTATTTATCATTGTTGTTCGATACATGCGTTGTTTGAAATCCATATAAATAACATTATATGGTAATTGACTGTGTCTAATTCCAGTTGAGAAAGAATGAATATTTTAAAATAACGAATATCTTAAAATAATGAATATTTTAAAATAACGAATATTTTAAAATAATAAATATTTTAAAATAATATTCAGTAAAGGATCAAAATCTGATTTTTGATGTCCGATTTGGGACAGACACAAATATTTTAAATAGATAAAGCCGTGTTGATTAGATTAACGCCATTTTAACGTGAACGATATTTATATCGATTTTATTCATTTTTATAATGAATATCGAAAAGGAAATGATTTCAAAATCTGATATTTTGAAAATATTATCATTTATATATTATAATGATAAGGAATGTTCATTTTTGATTTAAAATTGAAAACGAAGTTAGAATCATTTTTAAAACGAAGTTAAATAGATTTATAAAATACGTTTTAAATGGAAATCGACGAAATATATTTATTATATATATATATATAATGGCCTGAATAGAACGCGTCGCACCGCGGTAGTTCGCGAATTTCGACCATTGACTTCAAATTGACTTTACGGGAGATCAGACCGTCAGATTCTCCTAAAACTGGAACCGTTGGGTTCATATCGAAAAGATCTTTCCAACGAATACAAGAGATTTGAAATCTAACGGTTGGATTTGGAATTATGTCCAAATAAAATTTGGGAAAGGTCGCTGTAAGTGCAGTTCGATGACCGTTTATGGAAATCGACTGTACGGGCCTTGATAAAATTATTAAAAATATCAATAATTTATGTAAAATCATAATAAATGATTTGGAAAGAATTAGGATGAAAAATTCCATAATTGAAAAGATAAAAATATATTTTTATCGAAATGAACTAGTTATGAACTAGAATTATATTCCAATATTTTTAAATAAATAAATTGGGTTGGAAATGGTTTTAGAAATAACCAGAATTTCCAATATATGAATTGGAATGGATTTGAATCGAAATTATCTTCGGAATATTTCGATATTGGATTCCATGATTATACGGATATTGCAGAGGAATTTGGAAGATATATATATCGTTATTCCCAATACGATATTTGTCGTTTTCAGAATTTGATATTGAACATAAGCCGATATATTTACTATTCAGAGCCTTGTATTTAATATCAAATTGGATTTAGGGTTTGTCATGAACGATGTCTTCATTAACACTATTCTTAAACCCAGTTGAGAAAAGATATAAATCTTTTTATTAAGATTTAATGAAGTTTACCCATTTAATTAATATTTAATTGGAATTAAATTGAAATTGGTTTTTGGGTTTATCGTGAACGGTGTTTTAAATAACACTTGTTCTTTAACCCGATTAACAATGGAATGAGATTTTGGGTTTTTCGTGAATGGTATCTTTAATAATACTGTTCTTAAACCCAATGGAGTTAAAAAAATTAGAAACTAATTGGAGATTAGCTAAGTTGAATGGTTTCCTTGGTATTGATCTAATGTTGGTTTCGGCCTTCGGGATTAATACTTAGGGAATTGTTCTCTTACCAATTTACTGTTAGAGACTGATGGAATGGGATCTTCAGTAACACTGTTCTTAAACCCCATGTGGAAAGAATAAATCTTTTAATTAAGATGTAGAGAAGAATTACCAATTAATTAACATTTTATTGGATTTGAAATGGAATGTGAATTGGGTTTATTGTGAAATGTGTTTTTAACAACATTCATTCTTTAACCCGATTTACAGTGAAATGTGATTTGGAATTTATAAATCTTTTGTTAAGATTTAAAGGAGATTTTCCAAAGTAAAGTTTTCCAATTTAACATATTAAATTGGAATTGAATGTAATTCGATTTGGTAATAATCGAAGTGAGCTTCTGTAGAGGAAGGCTGTTAATGTATATGGAATTTAAAAGGCTTTTCCATTATTCCATTTATATTATCGGTTGGAAATGGAAGTTTATATCGATTATATATATCAATCTGGTTTCCATAAAAATTCCATTGTTAATGGAATGAGATATTGGGTTTATTGTGAGCTGTGTTTTAAATGACATTAGTTCTTTAACCCAGTTAAAGATAAGATTAATTTCGTAACTTTGAAGAAAATAATTAACTAATGATTTTTGGAGATTAAAACTGAATTAGAGTTTCAATGAATCTTTAATTAGATTGAAATGTGAATCTGATAACTAAAATTATCAAATTCAAGAAATGATCGAGAATGGAGTATCACCAGTTTTGCTCCAAGCGATATTTAAATCTTTAATTAAGTTTGATCATGAAATGGTAATTAATTTTACCGATAACACTGTGGTGTTAGACATGAAGTATTACCAGTTTTACTTCATGGGATGAATAGGTTGGGATTGGGAAATTAAACAAACGATTACTTCGGTAAGGTTCGCTAATTCCGACTAGTTTGGATAAACCTTAATTTGGTTTGAACTGATAACTAAAGGAAGATTAAAGAATAAATTTAAAGAATTTATCTTTGATAAAATTAATGGGAACCTTTCCCAAAGTATAAGAATATTTGAATAAAAGAATATTCTAAATTGGAATGAGGCGTATTGTGTTTGTGTAGCACTTGTTTATTATATACGCGAGTTATTCGGAAAGACCGGGTTTATCCCATTCTGAATAACTGAATCGGCGATGAGTCGACGATGAAGAGGGTGGTTGAAGACCGGAGGTTTTCACATCGTTTGGAGGATTACTGATGTCTTGATTGGGATGTACATCCAAGACGAGGTAATAAGTGGTGATCGTCCAGACGTACTTGGAGATCTCGGATATGCGAGGACCTCTCTCCTGTATTGGACATATGGGACGAGGAATAAGGTGCAGCCGGTTTCGTTCAGACCCAAAACGAACTTGTAAATGGATGTGTGTCTGACATCAGATTTCATTCTGTGTGATTGATAGACATCGGTTGCATAGCGTGAATTGCCTGTATGGCATTCTGAGATGCAAATGATCAAGGCTTCTGTTGAAAAGAAGAGTCATGTGGTTGATGATCAAAGCACGACTTTAATACAACATAGCTTTGTGTATAGCGTTAATTCGCGAGCCTCACATCCCGGTGTGAACCAGAAACGTGAGAGGACCTCAGGAAGGACATGTGTTTCCTTCTAGCTAGGAGTGGTGTCAAGGTTTTGCACGCCCAGACGTTTTACTTATATGGATGATGGATAGCGAGACGCCTCGGTTATATCGGTCACTGCGGTGTCGATGGATGGTTTGGTCAATATATGACCAGTTTTCGCCCCCATAGAGCGGGGAAACATATTGTTCAGGCATTTTAATCCACTTCGTATGGACTGACCCTGATGCTCCAAAGGCCCACCTGAGTCTGGGTCCTGAGACATGGTAGGCTAGATTGTCTCGAAGCGGTAAGGACGATCCCTTGCCTTGGTTCACAGATAGAAATCCAACTTCCAATATGTGACATTTCGGTTTTAATTGTAGAGCCTAATATGGCGACATAGTGGGATGGGGCAGTATGCCGTCTGTGATTGATACATTTATGTTTGAAGTTGTTTTCATACACTTTACACTATAATAGTATCAAAATGATTTGTTTTAAACGTATCAAGCATGTTTGGCTATTATATGGTAAAACTCTATCCTACGGCTTGCGTTGCTTTGTGCGATGGGACCTGAGTCTTATAATAGCTTCATTTTTCCAAAAAGCATTGCGTTGTTTGTTTTATGCACTGGTATTCTTGGGAGGAAAAGCCGTTCCATGTTATACGGCGTGGTCCCTTGATATATTTGATTTTAAAGTAAAGTGTTAAATAACTATTTTAGATCTCACACCAGTCACATGACTGACCTGGAGTTTATTATTTTAACCTAAACTCGGGGTGCCCCTACTTTCCACACAGGCAACTTGTAGTTTCGGTTTTGCAGATATTATATTCACAGGATCCTGGTTTACAGCTAGAATGATATTCAGAAAGCTCCGTATCCATTTATCTCTTTCAATTGTGTTATGTATTATTTTCCGCTGCTATATAATGTAATTTAAATCTCTGATATTTATCAAATGTATATTATTTGTTCATACTCTGTATATTCTTGTACTCTGATATAAATTGTTGTAATAGAAATGAAATGTTCTTCTGTTTGTGTTCTGATTTGTCGTGTTCTCAACTCAATCCGGTCTTCCCTTTATAGGGAAGTTTGGGTCGTTTCAATTTGTTTGACTCAATTAACGTTGTTGGCCACAAGATCCTTTACCTATAACGCAACAAAAGCAACTAAGATTTATTTTGACGTCGAATCTCCTCAATTACTTGGCATCACTTCACAGTACCTAATGTCCCAAAAAAAAATTCCCGATTCAATAACTTTTCCAAACACAAAGACGCTTATAATAGTTGCTTCCCTTGCTTACAAGGTGCAAAACGATGATGGTCGAAAATTTTTATACATTGACCACAATATAAATGCTGACTCGAACGAGCTGCAACGTGTTGATTCCACACTGTCCCAATTTACAAACGAAGTTCGTTCCATTGACTGTCGGGTACTTACTCTCTATGTTTAATGCATACCAGTATTTGCATTTCATTTCTTATTTCATGCTTGAATGCACGTTTAACACCACATTTGACATAACTACATCAAATTGGTCCTAAATGACCTTATGTTACTTCCAACGTGCGTGTTAACATTACAATCATATTACACATGCATGCTATAATTTCTTATACCTGCATGTTATTATTTCTTTACCTGATCAGCATATCATTACGGATGTGCATGCATTAACAAATTTAATGAAATAACATCTCCTATTTGTCGTATACTTTTGTACATTTGACCCTTACTTTTGTACTACTGCACCAATCATTCTTTTTTGATAGGGAAAAATTTATGTTATTCCCGTCACTATAGTTAAGCTGAAAACTACAACTCATTGGAGTTATCTTTCTTGCTACTATGTAAATGCTCGGTTCGACTCGACGGGACTCAATATTCTGGTTGATATAAGATGATGCCAAATCCTTTAAACAGGTTTAACCGTTTCGTATTCTGTTTGTTTATACACTTTCAAATGCACTATGCTTTTCACCCTGCAACACAGGTATCGTGTAAATTTGGACATTATGGACTCCACCATGTCTACTACTATCACTGCTTTCGGTAACGAAGTTGAAGCTATTATAGGACATAATGTTGACGACCTTCTCGCTATCTACAAATCGGTACGATTTTACTTGCACTCTTACCAACTTTTATATATAATACTTGATTGTGTTCTGATGCAATATATCTTACTTTTATATGCCCTACCATAGACATTGGACATACACAAACACGTCCATATTTATTGTAAAAAAATTTCATTTTCTTTTTTTTGGATTGCTTTCGTTACACTGTATATCTGTGGATCCATGCGTCATAGTTGTATCATTAAATTAGTAGTTTCTTACATCATAATATAACATGCATACCATTATTCTGTCACTGTTACCTCCTCCTACGTTTTTTTTACTTTGTTTCCTATTTTAACATCCCTGCTACAACATATGTTTGCATATATGCAGTATATCCCTACTTTAGTACACCCTACCTTGGCATTGCGTATAACATAACACGTATATGCTTCCTTCATGCTTCAGTTCCTGCATCCATGTGTTCCAATATGCTTCCTTTAATTGTCACTCTGTTGCCTTACGTTGGACCATGCTTTGAGGATTTAATCCTCCCATCATTTTTCCAGTACACTTTTTTTTCCTAAAACTAGATTACATATTTTTATGCATTATATATACACCCATTTTTTTCCATGCTATCTCCAGTTGAATGAGGTTGACAAAACTGACAACATATTCAACCAAATTCCCCGTTCTAAGGCTGTGGTGGAGTTCAAACCCAGCACCCGTGAGATGAATAAAACTGATATTTACTATACTGCTAAAAAAATTTCAAAGAAGAAAAATATCACCGATTCAGAAGATGTGCAATCACAGGTTCATTTACGCTACAATTTCAATGACTTTCAACACTTCCTCGTTTACTGTTATTCTAGATAACTCCACCAAGCGAACTTAGCTCCACCCCAGATTTTCAATCACCTACGGACAGTACCATTACACGAAAATCAACCATTGATAAAGGAAAAAAAAAGGTGACTGAGGTATGTCTTACATAACTATATAGTTACAAGGACACCTCAACCCATACAAATTTAGAATTGATTTTTTTGGTTGTAGGAAATTGTTTCACCAAAAGATTTGGCACCCGATATGCTTCGGATAAAAAAAGGTCCTGCCCGAGGAATTGTCATACAGGTTACAAAATAAATTTGTATTACCATTGTTGTTATTTGGTATCAGATTTTCATGTGATAAATGTATTCAAAATCTCACCTTAATGCAAGTGTTAACAATAATTTTTTAAACGCTCTGCATTTCTCAATTGAAACAGGCTGCATATAAAAATTTTATACGTACACTTTTCTTATCCTAACTAAAATCTGAATTTCGTTTAATCTATTTCATGTGCATTCAAATTCATCGGCGTTAATTGTACTAAGTCGTTTAATGGATCTTCCATTTCTTACTAATTTTTCTTCTTATTACTACTCACTTGAACCTTACGTCTAATTTAACTATTTGCAATTGCTTATCTTTCTTTTCAGGACTTGGACGACAAAAGAACTGCATTTGTTTCCTCGTCAAAGAAGACCCGGGATAAAAGACAGAAAAAGTAACTTCTATCCCTACTGCCCTGCTGTCATTTATGTAGCCACTCTGTTATTTTAAGTACTTATATAACTTTCCTTTTATTTCCTTTTTGAACACGTTATATTTGGTTTGTTGTACCTTACGACCTATGTGTGTTTATTGTTACTCATCAAACATTAGTTGAACGACCAAAGTATTATTTGTTGTACCTTGTATCTACATATACCTATATTTCATTCCTTCACCACAACTACAATGAATTTCAAAACCAACTTATTTTCATCCTTACATTTCCACTACAACCATTAGCTTCCTCTGTTTTTGCTGCAATGTTAATTGGAATTATTAATATGCGGTTCACATTATTTACTATTTAAACTATATTATTTTACTTTCCAACTTTACTTCCATGCATCCTTTCATTATAACTATTACTTTATGAAACGACCCAAACTTCTCCTTTCGGGAAAGCCCGGATTGAATTGAGAACACGATGCATCAGAACACAAACAATAGAACATTTCATTGCTATTAAAACAATTACATCAGAGTACAAGAATATATCAGAGTATGAATAAATATTACATAGAAAAATATCATGGATTTAAAATACATAGCAGCGGAAAAATAATGTATAAATACAATGACTAACACAACTGAATGAAATACATGGATACAAAGCTTTCCGAATATAGCTCCAACTGTAATCCAGGATCCTGTGAAAAGAAATATCTGCGAAAAACAAAACTACAAGCTGCCGTGCCATTTCAAGCTCATTATATAATTAAAATAAATTTATACGTCCTAACTTCGATTTAAATAAATTTTTAGTCGTTAAAATTTAAAATATATTATTTTGAGTATTAAAATCCATTAAAATATCTAAAAATAAAATTTTAAATTGTTTCAGAATTTTCGGGTTGTTACACTTTATTTCCATAGGTTATCCCGTCATTACTTTATATCGTATAAACCCATGCTTCATTGTTTACTCCCGACTACGTCTAACATTTGCTTCCTACGTTGTTAGCTTTGGTTGTTACTTGCCCATGTCTACTACCAATACTCCATACAATTTTTTTCCTACCACCATTTATAAAAAATGATTCTGCTCCCTACATACTTGTGTCCTGTTCATATTCCGACATAAAATATACTTCAAAACAAAATATGCTTAGCGGTAATTATGTCAAACGCTCCGATTAATATTTTCATCAACTTCAATTCCTGCGCAGGCCACCAAAACCATTCACCACCCTACTTCCCTCAGTTTTTCTATTATTTGAACTATAGCATAAACATAAACTAAACGACACCCGTGTGCGAAGCAGGGATACTCACTAGTTGATTCCAAATATTCTCCGTCCACTATGAAATAATCCCCGTCCACTGCAAAATCATCTCGGTATTTTTTGCTGCAATTAAACCTTCTCCCATGTTCTGCAAATATCTCCGTCCACTATGAAATTATTCCAACTCATCTCCTACTGCAATCTCCGAGCTACTCGAAAATTGATTTCAAATCAAAAACGCAAAATTTGTGCTACGATTCATAAGAGAAAAACCCTACTTGTTTACAGTTATTTTTTTGCCGTTCATAGTACGAGAAGAGAAGGTTGTCTCGAGGTCTTCACCATGTGTTCCTATCATTCATCTTCTGGTAATGTCCATGAGTCGATTTGCTTTTTGCTCACTTTTTCAATTTTGCAATTTTGATTATTTTGGGGGAGTAGATCAGAAATTATCACAAATTATTATAGTAAACCATTTCTGATTTCAAATAGGAGGATAAACAAAAAAAAATTACTTGGGTTCATTCTCTGCTTATATATTTGTATATTTTTCAGTTTATTGAAAAATAATGAAAAGCAGTAAACATTTTTTTTTTTGAAAAGGAAACATAAAATGTATGTAAACATATTACGTGCATCGATGTACTTACATCAATCCACATCATAAGTAGACAAATACAATTGCGTAACCAAAAAGCTTGAGTAATCGAAGTATATTATTATAATTTATAATGAGCCATGTTTGCAACTAGAGCAGCTTCAGCCAACCATCCTATTTCATAATCTGCTAAGTGATGTCCAATATTATAGTAAAGCAGCTAATACCACATGTAGGATAAATCAGAATATATATTGAGTCTATGAATAAATCAAGATGAACAAACATTGCTTTTATTGACTTGTTGAATGTGTTTATGTTCATAAAATGAGGCAGGTATGGGGCTACCAGATAAAAAGGATTTGAAGAGAACCAATGCTTATTTTGGTCGATGCATAAGGAACCTCATGCCCAGCCCCCTAGCTATTACCAATGTCAAACCCTCGTACACCTGTGTCCATCCACTTGCCTAACCATCATCATACCATGGTTGCCATGGAGTTGTAGTTGGAAGTCTAAGTGCATCGATGCTATACCTTGTTGATGTAACTGGTATTACAACATCTGTGTCTCCGCTAAATATCCATATGCGTGGTCCATGGTTTATAAGCTCATGATATATAGGAAGAACATATCTTCAGGGGTCCTTCCAGTAAGTGTTAACGAGATCACTGCATGTATCCCACTTTTTTGGTGCATCTATTATGTAATTAGTTACATTAATTTTCTTTTAAACTTAAATTCCATTTTTGGAAAAAATCAATGATAGCGCACTTGAAGCATATGAAGGAGTCACAAAGAAATAGGTGCTTCTTACTTCATTTCGAATTAACCATTTGTATTCATGTAGAGTGAAAAAAATAATAAAAGGGAATTATTTGCAGGATTCAGTTGCACAAGATGATGGACTGAATAGCTATCAACATAAAAGTTGTTGTAGAAGATACCAAAGGCAGTTTATTTTTATTTTTTAAGAATGCATATAAGTAAGAAAAACAGGATTGTTCCTCGTAAAAGTAGAACAGTGTAAGATAAAAACATGAATGTTAATAGTAAATGCTTTGATATGTAGAAAATTATTATTGCTGAATGAGGGTTTAAAACAGCATAATGTTCCCATGGCGTAGTTTGTGCATTCGGTCCGTACTTTTTTGCAAAGTCTTAGAGTGGTTTTAGGATCTGCAAAAAAGGTGAATTTATTAACAGTTTCTATAATATATTTGAAAAAAAGGGACCTTATCCATTGATAATAATACGTCATTTATGTAAATACTCACAATATATTTGTGAATTCATACATTCCACAAAAGCTACAGTCTATGTTTACAAACAAATAATTATTATTTTCTTCGTTTCAAACACAAGGTATGATTTTATTTTTCCTCCTTTTCTAATTATTTGACCTTATGCTGGAACAAAATGCTTATGACTTATTTTTGATATCGCAAGGTGGTTCTCTCAATTTACATCACCAAAAGGTCGATTTTCTCATTGTTGTGCAACTTATGTAAAACATATTTTTATCTATCATTTTTAATTTTTAGCTTGAGTGACTATCAAATTGTACATATTTTAGTTTTAAATATTGCAAACTCCACTGTATATGATTTGATGATTGCAACTTTATTTTCTTATTAGGTACAAAACAACTTCGGCTTATGTATGCAAATAGCTGGATTCAAGTTGATGATCTGTTGAATGGTCATGAGATGGCTCTGGTAGCTTTATGGAACAGTAAAACAAACAAAGATGCACGGTACATCCGCGCATGCATTTTAAATATTTTCTTGTAAGGCTGATTTCTTGTGCATGTCTGGAAATATAGAGCAAGCTGATCAAAGAATATACAGGTTGCTTGGTCCAGTTTAAAGGGATATATCTTTAGTGCATTAAGAAACCAAGAGTTTAAAAGCTTATTAGTAGATTTGCTTGGTCCAATTTTAAGGGATTTTACACTGATAAACTTGGTTCTTAAAGTTTGTTTCAGCAAGTCTCTTCTTTCTGAAAACTTTGAAGATCTTAAAGGATTTATTGATTTGATTGAATCTTTAATGGAAATTGTGTCACCAAATTACAAACTAGCCCTTTCTTTATGCAGGCCAACCTTAAAATTATCAGTTCCTATGTTTGGGCATGTTCAATTTTGTGCAACTAAATTCCCCAGGTTGTACCTATGCCTCCAGTGCATTTATGGTTAGAAACATCTAAATTCACAAATGATTCGAGGAATACAACTATTTCTTTTAGGTTTTTAAAGTGAGTGGCAGTTGTATATCCATTCGCTGCAAAGTTACGGTGATTATGTTTAGATGCATGTATAGTGAAGGACGAAATGTTATTTGTTTTACAGAATGCACAAGAAAGAGGTATTGAGTTAGCCGAGTTATTGCGATGTTTTGTACAACGAGGTTAAATTTGTATTCTTCTCTGTTAGCATTACTTTGCAAAAGAATTTCTTTTGTAGGTGTGTTTTTAACTAAAAAATATTTTGGATCAAACTCAAAATATATATTTTTGTCACTTGCAAATTGAGACACAACTCATAAGATTTTTCTTAATTTTAGGCACTCTTAGTAAATTATTAAAATATACTTGTTTTTCACCTTTTATGCAAGAAAGTCTAATGTGCAATTTTTATACATTCACCATTGCCTATGTGTATAGACTTTTTACCTTTGTACTCCTTTTGCCCAAGGTTGAGATTATCAAGACCGTTGGTGATGTGGTTGGTTGCTTCAAAATTTGGGTACCAACTTTCATTTGTCATGTGATCAGTCTTTACAGCAACACTATGTTATTGGCCTTGAGCACTTTCAATTTGATTTTTTGTTTCAATTTGTGCAACATTGGCACTTGAGTTATTTCTTCTAGCATTATTTTGGTTCTGACTGTGTAAATAATTTTGACTGAACCTAAAATAAAGCTTTGAGGAAGTGTGGCCAACTCTTTTACATATTTGGCATTTTAGTTTATTATTTTTATTGTTGAACCTTCCTTTGCCTCTTGACCTGTCGGTGTATCCACCTCTTTAATTGGTTTATGATGATTAATCAGTCTTTGATCCATTAGAATTCTTGTTTCTGTAATTGACAACATAGTTTACAGATAGATCTAAATCTTGAGAGTTCTTAAATTCAATTCCTGCTTCATGTGTTAATAAGATTGAATGAACATCTTAATTAAATAATGAAATTTTGTTTGTTGAGATAATTGCCACAACAGCTTCATAATCAATGATCAAACCATTTTGGATAGTTAGGACGTGATCTGATATGTTACTTTACTGCTAGTTGCTTCCGACAAATCACAAATATTCTTAACTTTTGAAAACTCGCTCATAGTTTGATTCTCCTTTCTTGCACTTTATAATTGTCTCCTGTAATGCATTACTTATATAGCTGATTGAGTGTTAAAAGCCTTTTTAACTGTTGTCTAGATTTCGTTTGTAGATTTGCACCCCATTACTTGAGGCAATAAGTTTGAAATTATTGATTATAGCACTACAACAAATATACCCTATTACAACGGCCATTTTACAACGGGCACTGGCTGCCCATTGTAATAGAATGTCATTACTACGATCACACTCTGGACCGTTATAATAGATGCTTATTCAACACCCTTTTACAACGGGCACGGACTGCACGTTGTAATGTAATGCTATTACAACGGTCGTTTATTGACCGTTCTAATAGAATTCCTTTACAATGCTCTTTGTATAACAGGTAAAAACTGAACATTCTAATAGAGTGATATTACAACGATAATTTAAGGCCCATTGTAATAAATGTTGAATTTACAACGTTCACAAATTGTTTGTTGTAAAAGATGTCTATTTTACAATGGTCAAAAAATTATTACTAATTAGTACTGGTTATGTTTGATTGTTTAATAATTAATCAATAATAATATATTACTAATTATTAACTATGATATTATATTATTAATTACTAATCAGTAATAATGTTATATTATTTATTAATATTTAATAATTAGTCATTAATAATATTATATTTGATAATTAATCATTAATAATAATTATTAACAATAATACTATATTGTTTATAACATCATTGTAAAAGTAATAATGTCTTCAATGTCTACCCAAATAGCTATAAAAAAGTTTTAAATTAATGCTTTCTTTATATTATTGTATACATATTAGATTTCATTCAATGATGTTATATAACTTATATTATTGCCTTTAACTATAATATTACATGAATAATTACTAATCAATTATAATACTATATTATTTATTAATATTTAATAATGAATTAATAATATTAGATTAATCATTTGTAACTTGTAATAATTAATGATTATTATTAATTAATCACTAATTAATAATTATTATTTATAATCAGTATTCCAACATGCTTAACTTTACTTTTCAGTTATTCGTAAGTAAAATCGGGTAATTAATATAAAATATATAATAATTTATAACTAACAATAAATTAAATATTAATAATTTATGATTAATAACATTACTATTAAAAGTAAAAATAATGCTGAAAATGAATAATTAACAATATATACATGTTAATTAATAATTTATACATATTACTTTTCTATTACAATATCATAATTGTAATAATTAATTATATATACATGTTAATAAATAAATGGTAAGTGATTACTAACTACTAGTAAAGAGTAACTAATAAGCAACAATAATGTATTTTTGTATAAATTAATTTATAATTTGTGTTTGAAAGAGGAATTTTCATGAATAAATTAATTATTTGTTATTATAAATTGATAATTAAGACAAATAACTTTAACTTTAACTTAATTAAGACGAATATTTAATAATTCATAATTAACAAACAATATTAATAACTAAGAAGTAACATTTAGTATTTTATATTTTATAATTAATAATTATTAATGTAGTATAATTTTAGTTGATGATTGTTAATAAATAATTATGTATAACAAAGGTTTAAGTTTTACAATTAAAATTTTATTATAATTTATGATTTATAGTTAAATATTAAAAACCATAACTGGTGATTTATCACTATATTCATTGTTATGCGCCTCTTTTTAGACCCAGCCATACAAATATATGATGATTCCCAAATAATAATTTAGCATTTATAATTATTACTTTTATTAATATTAATGTACTTTATTAACAAGATGATCAACATGTTGTTAAGAGATGGCGGCATCTAAAATTTCAAGACCGGCCACAACTTGCAGATCTAAATACAATCACGTTGAAACTTACAAAAGCCATAACCCTAGCTCCTCAATTTGCGAATTCAATTGCATCAGGAATCAATTGGGGTTGCGAATTGAGGGTTCGCGGACTGGGGTTGTGCGAATCGGTGATGGTTGAGGATGTATGAATCGATGATGGTTGAGGATGTGTGAATTGAGGCCGCGAACTAGAGTTTCTATGTAGATGAGTTTTTAAATAAGTTGAATGTGGATCCAGTTCTCTCACGTTTTGACAGTATGCTATTTGATCCGGTTGTTATGTTTATGGATAAGGAAGATGGTGCATCTGGTTTGTATTTTCTTCTAACTGCAAGAATGATTATTTTATTAAGGGAAAGAAATCCTTTTCTGGTAAGCTTTACAAGTCCGCATCTTTTTTTGATACATTTCATCCTCTTATCCTATTTACCTCTATTACCAAAATCCTTAAACACTTAAAATCATACACTCATTTGGAAATAATCATAACAAAAACAGCAGGATAACTTCTTGGAATGTTGTTAAGAAATCGAAGTCCTACCTTCAGTTTGAATATAATCAAATTAATTTAACACTGCAGCGGACGCTTGGGTAGAATCTTCTGATTGTAGACTTTGGTAATAGTTAACCAAAACATTCCATCTGTAAGGATGAGCATTGCGTTTTACAAAGTTGTTACTCTTGTTTGATAAAGCTAAAGTATTTTAGGATAATAATAAGTCCAGTTCACCACAGTCAAGTTCATAGTGGAAAAATCCAAACACGTTTGGTCTGGATTTTGATTTTCGTTCCAATTATAAATTAATTGGAGCAAGTGCAAGACTTGAACTGCTATTTGTACTTCTATTTTTTCTATTACATTGCATTAGGCAGAAATATTTACACACAGTAGATGCATTATTCTCACAAGCATTGTTATCAAATCCTGCTTCCCAAGCCGTTGCAAAATTTGGATCATTGGATATATTCTTTGTCTTCATCTTGCTCTCTTGTGTTATTTCTTTGCACTTATATGATGATTTCTTTATATGGCAATCAACTTTGCACTGGTAGGCTGAAGTGATAAAAGCCCAGAGATGTCACTAGTATGAGATGTGTTGGATGGATTTCCATTCTCTATGGAGATGATTGAGACAATATTGTCTATAGTTAAGGCAAACTGATGATATTATTGTGGCGTAATATAAGGATATGCTTTTATTTATGGGGTTAGGTTGTCGGCAAGATGCTGAAACCCATGAAATAGAGCATTACACATAGAGTTAATTATGGGCATGTTCCGAAGTGGTTATATTGCCAATGGAAGGAGAAAAATGTGTATTGCATGAGCCTTTGTGGACATGTTTGTATTTTCTGGTTCTTTAATTATAGATATATGTTTACAATAATTTTGTATTTTCTGGTTATATTGCTCCCGAATCTGACGTTGACTTTGTAACTTTTTGCTTCTGTTGATTCAGTTCTTGTTGAGACAGATCCTAAAAGTGAACCATGTTTGTGATTTTATGGGTTTGGATGAATTTTTATTGAATGCGATTTTGTTTGATTGCGGTTCAATACTGATACCAAGACATAAACAATGTAAGTGCATAATCTACATCTTGTCTATCTTCAAGCAGATCACTACAAACAATCGTTGCATCTACTGGCCATGACCATCAACGATGTAAGTGCACCATCACCGAAGATGAAGATGAAGATATTGAGTGCGAGAGGATGTGAGTGAGTGTAACTAAGCGTATGTAGTGAGGCAGTATTTGTACAAATGAGTATTTTGTATAATAATTGTGTAACAGAAAGAAATAAAACCGTGTATTATTCAAAGTAATAAAATATTTATATTAAAATAAGAAATTTCTGATTTTAATATTTTAATTTATGCAAATTTTTTATTTTACAACAATTAGATCTTTTTTTTACAACGAAACAGACCTTTTACAACGGGCAATTCCCGTTGTAATAATGTTTTCGCAATGGACATCGGGGCCGTTGTATTAGCCCATGTGGTAATTGGTCCCATTTTACAATGGTCATTTCCCATTGTAAAAAAAGGTTTTATACAATGGCCTTGATGTTCGTTGCGAAAACACTATTACAACGGGAATTGCCAATTGTAAAAGGTCTGTTTTGTTGTATTGTAAGAACCGATGAGTCCATCTTTCTTGTGATACTTAACATACTCATTAATGTTAACGGTTATGTTTTCTTCATCCATTTTGTATTTTTATGGTATCGCTGAAGTCCCATGAATGTGCCCTTCCAAGCCATACCCTTCAATGGCTGTTTCTACCTGAAATTTCCATAACAAATAGTTTTTTGTTTTAAATGAATATGATTAGTTTGCTCGTTTATATCTATCTTGATTATTTTTTCTATTGTTGCAGTTCGTTTTTGGGAATTTGCACCATATTCAGAGGTTTTTGATTAAGTGATTTTAGCCTTGATGAATGAAAAACTAGATTATTGAGGGAATGAGAGGTAGAGATGGTGCGATGATAAATCTTGAAGGCAAGAATGACAATCTTAAATTGATTTATGATCGGGTAACTGGTATTTTTCATCAAAAACAAGCTTGATGCAGCCAGTTAAACTTAAGTAATGAAATGTGGATTTTGATATATTTTATGGCATGGCACTTTCTTTGGTCTTGAGATGATGATTTCAGTTTACGTGAGATGGATTTTCTGTCTTTCTTGATTTCTCTTCTTCTTGATTCAATATAGCGTCACTGTTGTAGTCAAACAACTATATTTGACACGACAATTTGCGCTATATTACATAACTTCTCTAACAAGGTTATATTTAAGGTCATAGCCACTAGGCTGGCTCCGTTTCTTCAGCGTATTATCTCCTCTTCTCAAGATGGGTTTGTAAAAGGATGGTTGATCACGGATAATGTCCTTTTAGCCCAGGAACTGGTGTCTCAGATTGATCGGAAGGTCAGAGGTTCTAATGTAATCGTCAAGCTGGACATGGCTAAAGCTTGTGATCGCTTGTCCTCGTTTTTCAACATTAAGGTTCTAAGGGCTTTCGGGTTTCCTGAACCCCTTATTGATATATCTGGAGGTTCATTTCCAGTTGTTGGTTTTTCGTTCTCATAAACGGATCAGCCAACGGGTTCTTAAAGGCGGGAAGGGGACTTCGTCAGGGAGATCCTCTTTCCCCATCTCTGTTCGTTATCACTGTTGGGGCTTCCGTACGTGGATTGCATACACTTACAATAGCAAATCAGATTCATCATTTTGTCATCCCTTCTGGCTTCCCTCTCAATTCTTCCTTATCTTTTGCTGACGACGTTATCATTTTCACGAATGGTAGCTATCACTCGGTCCGTCGTTTAGTTAGCTTCATTTAGCAGTACGAGAGGTGTTCGAGCCAACTTGTTAATTTTTCTAAAAGTTGCTTCGTTCCGGAGAAAGACCTATCTTCTGTTAGATCCTCATGGATTGAGACTTTCATCGGATTCAAGGCAGCCTCCCTTCCCTTGTCGTGCCTTGGTATTGTTCTATACAGAGGTCGTAAGCTCAGCGCCATCTTCGAGCTCCTGAACGATAGTGCCAGGGGTAAGATCATCCAGTGGAATGCGGCGCTTCTATCTTAGTCCAGTTGTCCTCAAGTCTGTGCTTGGTTCTATAGGATCACAAGTGTTTGCTGCTATGACTCCTACCATCTCTTTCTTACGTTTTTATCGCTCTTTGGCATCATCCATTTTCTAGGGTAAAAAGGACAACGCTAAACATCACTATTGGATTTCTTGGGACATCATCTGTCATCCCAAAAGTGAAGGGGGTTTAGGCCTCAGAAATCCAAAGGATACTGCATTGCCTTTGCATGCAAGCTGTGGGCTTGATTTAAGGTGAACGACTCCTTATGGGCGACGTTCCTTCATGCCAAGTACTGCATTCTTCAGGCCGCGAACTTCCACGGTAGCTCGTCCTACGTGAGTGAGATGTGGAAATGGATGCAATCCATGAAGGCCTTTTCGGATTCACATGGTGTTGGATTCGGATGGGATGGCAACCCCTTTTCGTTAAGAGTGGCGTGGAATTCAGCAAGGACACCAACTCCACATCTCCATCACTTCTCCTTTATCTGGGATATCTGTATTCCACCGAAAGTTTCTCTATTTATGTGGTAGATCCTACATAATGGGCTACCAATAGATGAGAACCTCCGCAGGATTGGCATCCCTATCATGTCCCGTTGCAGGTGTTATGGGTTTGGTAACACATAATCCATATCTCGCTTATTTTTCCTTGGCTTTATTGCCAAAGATATTTGTAATTACTTTGACAACTTGGTTGGTCTTCAAAGTAATGCGTCTTCTCTCACTGATTTACTGAGGTTCTGGTGGGCTGGAATCTTAGGGAAGTCGTTTCGATCGACCCTTTTCAGGTTGATCCCATCTTATCCGTTTGCATTAATGGTGCTCGCGGAATGAGGCAATTTTTGTTGATGTTCCTATGGATCCTCCTATCATTATATAAAGGGTAAAGAATGATGTGTTCATTGTTTTCGTTGCATACCGTTTAGAGGTTCTTTTGGTTCCCACTCTAGGCGGTTGGCCGAAGCCTTTGGTGTTACATCGGCACCCACCGGTCAGGGATTGGTTGAACTCTCAGCTTATAGGTGAGTGGGATTGGTTCCTCTTTCCTCTCCACACCACCCCCTTTTTCGGTGTTGATTCTGTTTGTGAGTACTATGGGGTCTGGATTTATAAGTTCTTGTAGGATCACCTGGGTTTGGTTCTGTTGGTGCTAGAGTAGCTATCTTGAATTTGGAGCTTTTAGATGGTTTGGTTTGCGAATTTCATCAGTTATTGGAGTAGATCGACCATCTCCTTGCTACTGGCCTCTGTCTTGTGGGATGTATCGTTAGGGAGGCTTGGTTGGGTAGTCTCCATTCCTATTAGCATCTGCTTTAGCATTAGTGGTCGTCTGCTTCTTGTTATTATTTCTCCTGTACTTTTGTTTCGCCTTTTTTGTTTGTATTTCAGCTTTGTCTATTTTGTGTGTGTACAGATATCCTATAGCCATCTCTACAGATTTGTTTTCGTGAGACATTGGAGAATGGTTAGATACTCCTTTTACTTATATATATGTATAATAAAAAAGAATCTACTCTTAGATGATGGGATTTAATCTCATATGAGAGAAAACTCAAGTGATGAAATCTTTCTGATGAGTTAAAATCAACCATTCTTATCAACTAATGTGATGTGAACGGCTTTGATACCATAAAAGAAATGATTCGACTCGATGATTCATAAATGATTTTGCGTTTGAGATATTTTTTGTTTTGAAGTGAACAATGCATTTGGTAATTTAATGAAAAAATAATAGTGCTTTCATTAAGATAATCGTTCAAATGTATAGGGGCATTTATACATTTGTGCTTAAACCCGCATTGGCTTTTGGGTTAGTATACCCATTACTCGACTCATTACATTACAACACTAAGGGTCTGCTTGGGAATTTTAGGGTACCATTTATGAGAAATTTGATAGTATCGACTTTGGTCATTAATGATCATTGCGTTTTTTATTGGTTTACATGATGTTTTATTATAACCGATCAATGTGTGCTTGAAAGTTTAATATATACCAGTTTTGACAGTTTTTCACTAAAGCAACATAACGTTCATATCCGTATATTTATTTACAGGAAAATATTCATAAGGACAAAAATTATGGCTTTTTTTAGCCATAAGGACAGCCCATTAAAATTTTAATCACAAGGACAGTATATGGAAATATTTTATGAAATCGTATTTGATGGCGCGCGCGCTGCGTATTTCTTCCTTAATTCGATTTTTGAATCTTGATCTCCCATTATTCTCAATCGCGATTATTTTTTTTCAACATATTTTGATTTATAACAATCATCTTCAAACATTCGTATTGATCGCGCAGCAAATTCGATCTCGTGCATATCGGTATTGATTGCACATTGGAATTCGATCTCGCTCAGAATTTTAAAATCAATATTTTTTTCTGTTTGCATCAATTGGATTTTGTTTTCCTCTCATGATCATTTTAATTTAATGTTAATTATTTCGATTAGGTTTTTTTGTATGTATCGGTGATTAATGGTTTCTGTTGGTTCTACAAGCAGGTTCGTGATTTTGTTTCCTTATTCAGATGTTGGGTACGAGTTTTTTGTTTTGTAGGTATCAATTTCATTTAATTAGCTCAGCTTTATATTTGTTATTTGTGTTTTTTATGTTATATTTATTATGTAGCTGTATTCTTACATTAACTATGTATTTCAATCGATTGCTTTAATCAATCAAAATTTAATGTAAATCATTTTCGTATTATTTTAGTTTTTTTTTATTACAGAAGTTTGTAGGTATCGGTTTATTAATTATTTAGGTATCGGTTTTTGGTATTAACTGTGTTATGCTTTTGTTCTTATAATTTTCGTGTTGTATAAATTTTGTACTTATAATGTTGCATCAAGTTTGTAAGTTAATCGAACTTATTTTATTTTAAACAATCAAACAGTGATGTAAATTTTTTATCTTCTATACATTGTTTAATAACACTTGCATATATTCATAATTTGGTCATGCATCAAATGAATGTAAAGGCAGCTTTTCTAAATGGAGATTTAGAAGAAGAGATATATATGGAACTACTTGAAGTTTTCATAACCTTAGGCCGTGAAAACAAAGTTTGTAAATTAGTAAAATCTCTTTATGGACTGAAGTAAGCTCCCATTCAGTGGCATGAGAAGTTTGATAAAGTTGCACTATCATTTGGATTCATTGTTAATGATGCTGATAAATGAATTTATAGCAAATCGGATAACAACATTTATGTTATAATATGTTTATACATTGATGACATGCTAATATTTGGTTCCAATATATCATGTGTGTATGAAACTAAGAAGTTTCTATCTTCTAAATTTGATATGAAAGATCTAGGAGAGGCTGAGGTAATTCTTAGAATTAAAATCACTAGGAAAGCAGGGGAGTTATTACTAGCCCAATCTCATTACATTGTGAAGTTCCTAAAGAAGTATGGTCATTATAATGACAAACCAACACCAACTCCATTAGATCCAAGCATCAAATTAGAAAAGAACACAGAACGTACCATTTTTCAACTAGAGTATTCTACTATTATTGGGAGTCTTATGTATGCTGTGCATTGCACTAAACCTTACATCGCACATGCTATAAGTGTATTGTGTTGATTTACGTGTAATCCAGGTTTTGAACACTGGAAAGCCATTTCTAGGGTTTTAGCTTATTTGAAAGGAACCATCGACTATGGTTTATCTTATAAAGAATATCCTGGTGTAATAGAAGGATATAGTGATGCAACCTAGAACAATATAGAATCTAAGTCTACGACTTGATGGATATTTACATTAGGAGGCAATGTTGTGTCTTGGGCTTCCAAGAAATATACATGTATATCTTATTCAACTATGTCGGAATTGATTGCATTAGCAGATGCATGTAAGGAAGCTGAATGGCTTAGAAATTTGTTAATGGAAATCCCATAATGGAAAAAGCCATCTCCAGCAGTCTTGATTAACTGTGATAATCAAGCAACGATGTATAATGTCTTTAATAAGATATATAATGGGAAGTCTATACATCTGAGTCTAAGACATCAGATGGTAATACATTTACTCAAAAGTGGAGTTATAACCGTTGACTACGTAGAAACGAAGAAAAACTTGGTTGACCCACTTACAAAAGGTCTTCCAAAGGCTATGGTTTCTATAAAGTCAAAAGAAATGGGACTAAGGTTTATGAATGAAGATTGATCATCCTTAACAGTAAACCAACTTGTGTCTTGAAATGGATAGACAAAGTTCAATGGATACCAACAAGTTAAGAGAATGATTATGGAACACTAAATCATTAATCCCATAATATTTAATGTTGGATTCTGCAAGAACAAAGGATGGATAAATGTCCTTAATAAGTCTAGAAACCTTAAAAGGTGCATCGTAGAAACACCTTAAGAGACTTACCTATATGAGTATGGAAATCAGGTCGTTTCCTAGGAAAGTAAGACCTCTTTCTAAAAGTTCACTCATGAACCAGGATTAAAACACATGGCCATTAACGTGTTGAACAATACAGAACAGTCTAACTAAGGAATTCAACATGTGTGATTGTTCCGATTTTATCATTAAGGGATACTTAAGTCAAGATTCGTTCACCATAGAATCTCGATAGAACTTTGAATGGTTTACACTAAGTAAAGATTCAAATCCAAAAGATACCTTTTATTTATGTGTCGTTTCCACGATGATGCAAAACTTGATCTTAGATCTACATAGGCTTGATCCCACTTTGGTATGCAGGAAGTCACGCTAGTGATTCAGCCGTCCACTTTATTTATTTTTCTTATTTTGAAAATTGGGGGATATTGTTGTAAATTTTCAAATAGTTTTGGGTTTTGGGATTTGTTTTTGAAGAGGGTAGAAAGAAAAGAAGGAAGGTATGAGGATTAGTCCCACATTGTAGAAGATTGAAAGGAATGCTAGTGTATCAATGGCTTCCTTAAGAGGATGTTGGGGCCTTGGGGCACCCAAATGTTTACTTTGTCGTGAGGAGGGAGAGCATGCATAACTATACCACACACGCGCGCCTCGCCACCCTCGTCCGACCGAACCGGGCTTGGTACGGGTATCGGGTTCGAGTCTTGATCCAATAAATATATTTTTGGACAGAATTTACAAGCGGTTACAGACTGAATTTAGGCTATTACGGATCCGAATTCATATTCAAACAGGGGCGGGCTCTAAAATGCTTTCTGAACATTAGAAAAAGGGGCGCAGTGCTTTGTGACCGTTACAAATGAAGAGGTGCTTCATTTCGAATTTGAAACGTTGTAAAACTGTTGAAAACAGACAGATGCGACGTTTGGATGAATGGACGTATCCTTCCGCTGGCTATAAATACCCACACCAGAAAACTATTGAAAACTACTTTTAAAATTCCTTTTCTTCTTCTCAAAACGATTATGTGATGCCATTAAACCGTTTCTAAACAGTTCCGTTTGAAACACTGCAGAAGTGTTTCAATTCTGAAAGTGTTGCAGAATTGTTATCATCTTCT
Organism: Allium sativum; assembly: GCA_030737875.1. Taxonomy (NCBI): domain Eukaryota; kingdom Viridiplantae; phylum Streptophyta; class Magnoliopsida; order Asparagales; family Amaryllidaceae; genus Allium; species Allium sativum. Next base: position 309,596,616 of record CM060919.1, read on the forward strand.
TCCTCTTCATTCTGTTCATTAGTTGCATCATTAGTAATCAATTTCTAGAGTGTTCTTGATTGGATCAAAGTCGTACAAACTTTGAATTCAATTTCGTTGTTCCAAGGCGTTATTGTATCTTGAAAGTCGATTGTTCGACAACCCGTTTGTACCTGGTGGGTTGAACTATTGTTTGAAAGAATCTATCAAATAGATCCTTAAAGTCTGAAGTACGACATTCATCGTCATCCAATAGTCTTAAACCACAAAATCCCTAACAGAAGTTTCTGATTTTAATTTGAGCAGATTTTTATTAAATGGTTTGAAATCATTTAAAGATAAATTTAATGAGATGTATTTCTTACTAATCAATTTTGATTGTATCATTTTTTTTCTTTTATTTGTGATTATAACTGAAATAAATTTATACTTGCCTTAATTTTGTTGTTTAATTTTGCCTTAAACATGGAAGGGTTCTGGTCAGTGTGTTCTAATGTGCAGACGTAAGATACAATAATGAAATTTGTTACAAAGAATGAATCCAACAAAATAGGATTGTGGAGATTCTAGATCGTAAAGTTCAATAGTTTGTTCACCTATTCTTGATAAAAATGCTAGTAAATCCACAATCAAAAGTAAAAAAATATTCATAAATTACAGTCTAAGTTTTCTATCCACAAATGATTACACAAAATTGTATTTAATTAGTCCTAGGCGGCAGCAGGAGCTGTAGCAATTACAGTTGCCCAAAAAAACATTGTGATTGGATTTTTTACAGTTAAAACTATAAAAAAATAGTAAATAATATGGTTACCCATTTCTCTATATCATATTTATTTCATTCTACCATAGAACCACATCAAGGTAAAGTATGGTATATTGTTGAATCCATGGCCATGCTTTTTTATTGCGGCTTTTTTCCTAACAAATTCTGTAAATTCTTATGCTTCTTGATAGTTGCAATGTTAAATATTTGTATAAAGCATGTGTTCTCTATATTGGTTGTTGCATGTGCCTTGATTTTTTAATATGTTTTTTCATCACTAAATAGAACACATATTACTTTATGTCAAATTAACTGTGTAGAACTCATTGCGTCTGGAAATTTTATGTCACCTATTGTGATGGAAGTATCTGGGTCATGTTTCACAAAGTGGAGAGTTAATGTTTAGCCATTATCCGGTTCTCCTGCTAATTTGAGGTTTACGTACACCGCTCTTCTCAATCCTTATGACAAAATAATGGTATGATCTCAATCTCAACAATCATTTGTCTTTCATTTTGTTGTAGAGTTAATCATGCTTCTTATTGGTGTAAGGTCTTGATCTTCCTCACCGAGGTTGTTTGTCCCATGGATTTATGACACCGGAAAGACGAGTTTCAAGAACATCAATCTATTTCGAGTCTATGCTATATAGGCTTGATGAATCAATAGGTTATCTACTCATATATTCTATTTTGCTAAGAATTTGAATCAGCTACTGACTAAAATTAAAGAGGTGAAAATGATTTGATTGACTCAAAATCGTTTATATTTCTTCTAAGGGAATGTTTTTTCAAAACTGAATTATGAATTTCATATTGTGGGAAGATAATATCAGCTCTTAAGCAATATTAAACTAGTTGAGTAATAAAATGCACGACATGTATATTTAATTTGATGAGCGACATTTCATTTTGGACAGTTACAATATTTAGAAAAAATGGGGATTTTACTATAAGGGCTTACTTAGCTTATACAATTAATTTCTAGGACATGGGTTGCAAATAATTACTTTCCATGACATTTTTCATTTGTCACTTCTATTTAACTTAATAAAACCTAATTACTAAATCGGTCGAATCAGTACTTTCAACCTTTACCAAAACAACATTTCGACGAAATCGATCTTCGCCATATTCCTAAATCAAGCATCTACTAAAAAAGTAAGTTTTTTTAACAATGATTGAATAGTAAGTATAATTTTTCTCTAAATGTTGTTTTTTATGGGCATTGTTATCGATACTCCAAATATTGTTAAGGAGAGGTCAAATTTTAAAAACACTCCAATCATAAAAAGAATGTTAGGGGGAGTCACATACTTAATTTTTTACGTTCCCTTTTTACCCTGCTAATAACATCAGTTGCTATCCCAAATCCCAATCAATTTTAAATGCAAAAAAAAAAAACAAATCTCTAAATTATTTGCAAACAAAAAAAAGTGACTGTTTGAGGAGAAATAATGGTGCAAACAAAGAACATGAAATAAATGAGATTATTGATAACTTAACGTATGAGAAATGAAATTATTTTAAAAAAAGAGACCGACAAATGAGAAATTAAATTATTTAAAGAAAAAAGCGATCGACAAATGAAATTTTTGATAATTTGATATAAAAATCTAATGCAGTTCGACTAATATACTGCATAATTTTTTTTATTAACAACTAAAAAAAGAATTATTGTAAAGAAGGATAATTTGGTAAAATAAACTTTATTTGTTAAGGGGGTGCTCTCTTCATTGATACTCCCCTTAACAAATTCTTTTTTCTTTTTAAATTGACCCCCCCCCCTTAACAATATTTGGAGTGTCAATAACAACCCCCTTTTTTATTACTTAGTTGTTTGCCTTTTTTTATTATATTGCTTTAATCGATCAATTTTAATTGATAATCAGTGTTTACTCATGCAAACTCTTTTATAATGAATCAATCTACGATAATTACTAGTTAGTGTTTACAAATACAGCCATGCAAACTCCCTTTTTTTTTAAATAATACTCATATATTACAAGTTACTAATAATTTTCTTTTTTGGAAAAGATAAACGGTTTGGTCTTTCCCTGAAAAGTGGCTATAAAATTGGTCTGTCATTAATTATGTAATGTGATTTGTTTGATTGATTGCTCCTTCGAATATTTTGAACTGAACTAATTGGACACTAAAAGTTGTTAGTTTTCAGAAAAATATCATATATCTTTTTTACTGCTTTGTGTTTTGGTTTACTTCATAAATTGAATAATTGGGTACATTCATCCAGGATAAAAATGGGGACAAGGTCAAAAAGAAAACAAGTTGTCTTTAAAGATGCTACATGCATCTTCATGGACAAAGGGATTCAATGCATAAACAGTAGACCACTTTCTTCTCTGTACTGTGAAGAACACAGTCAAAGAAAATCATTGTCAATAACACCACTGGTAACCTTTTTAACTTAAATTATGTGTACAATAATTATCTATTTTGATTTTTATGCACAACAATATGAAATTTATACAACATACTGTCAATAAAAGAAATTGATACAATATAATGTCAGTAAAAGAATGCATTTATATTTTTAAAAAAGAATTATAAACAATAGCCATTACAAATTCATAATAAATTATGTGAATTTCATAATCAAATATAACATCAGTTCTATCAGTAACTATTAGCTTTTTCCAGATTTGGACTATGTTACTTTAATTTTTAATATTTGATACCAAATTTATTTTGTTTGTAATGACTAAAGACACACTGAATTGGATAAATAGAAAACACTATATCTTAATAACAAACAGTACAAACAACAATACATTTAAACAAATTTTCTGTTTATATTTATTATTTAAAATTATTACATACCATATAAAATAGATTTAAAGCTTAGATAAAAATGATATAATCATTTCAATATTTAACTGCTAAAAAAGGTAAATATGTTTAGCTTTATCATTATTGGATATAATTAGATGTTTATATATAATAATTTTTGAAAATAAGTGATATATGTTACACAAGTTTATTGTTTTAATAATTATTTCAAATTATTACACTCCTTATACACCTGATTTCCAAACTATGTCAAAAAGATATATCATATTATCTTTTTCTACACATTATTGTGCATGCATGGTATTTTTTGGATGATATAGCATTTAATTTCTATTAAGTATTGTTTTCATGCACTATAATAATATCTTAAACATCCTAAACTAATAATAAGATTTTTGTTAATGTAGGAACAATTTTAACATGAACAGTATGAACCAAGTAATACAGAAATACAAAGAGAGTTTGATGAAGAAAATACAATTTCAGATAACCAAACTGAGGAAACAAATACTAATTTGGATGATGTAGATAACCAAAGTGAGGAAACAAGTAATGACCAAGATGATGCAGATAAGTATGAAATCATGGAAACAGGGAGAAAAAGAAAAAAGCAATAGTACACTGGAACATATAGATGTAATTTAGATGCAATCTATAAAGTGATGTCAGTTATTAAAAAGGAAAATATTCTTTCTCAGGAAACAAAAGATTTCATAGAGAAAACACCTTTTAAAAATATTTTAATTTTTTTTCTCAAAGATTCAATATCAAGACAAGATATGAGAATATGTGCTTCAAATCTTGATGATATAATTACTTCTTTCTATGTTACTGAAAATGCTTTTAAAGTAGGAGACAAAATTTTGAAAATAACTCCCAAAGAAGTGGGTCTTATATTTGGAATGCCACTAGCTGGGGAGGATTTATTTCCTATTCCGGCTTCAAGCAAGGCTTCTGCCATGGAAAGTTTTTCTGACTTTTTAAGTTCCAATTTCAATGAAGAAAATGTAATAAGTAGTAAAACAGTGACAAGTAGGTTGAATTCAATGATTAAACAGGAAAAAGGAGAGAAAAATCTAGTAAAGTTATTGTTATTACTACTTATCATAACATTCTTTTTCCATAACAATCAAAGCTATATGCCATGGGGTTTTGTAACATACCGTCCGTCGTCCACTTCAAGCTGGTAATTAAACCAACTCAAACCGTTCGAAAGGACAGAATGTTATTAGCTTCTGAGGTAAATAGAATAAATCGCAGAACCACAGACACAGAAAAACAGAATATCTCGCAGCGGAATAAATAAATTATACAATAGTAGTTCATGAAGCTACTAAATAAAAATCAAAATTTATACATAATATCAGAGTTACAAAATTAAATACAGCGGAAGTCTAAATACAAGAATTTCTAATACAAAGGAGCAATAGCCAGAATCAACAGGTAGAGGTGATATCTCAATAGTCTCCAGCTTCAAAAGGTGAAATCTCAACACTGCAATACTCGATCTGACCCAAGCAATAATGCAAAACAAAACAACTCGGATCAGGACTAACATTCTCATGGAAGTAAATCAACTTAAATGAAATGTTCAATGAAATGCAATCAGTAACTTAAAGGATGTTTGGGATCACCATCCTCTAAGGATCCGTCAAACTAATATCATATAATATAATCCGCTATTATAATAGTGTCTATGTTTAAATATACTATTGAAAATAGTGTAAGCGGGATTACCATTATTACCCTTACACCGTTTATACCGTTATCGTACAGTTTGCATATAACACACCAGTACGTCGGCGGATAGGGATGCGCCGTGATACGACAACGCTAAATCAAAATCGTAGGGTGCTCGAACAGGATAATATGACAAGGCACACGAGGAATACCCACGGTAGGATTCTACCGATGCACGCCCGGACCGGTGTAACGCATAGCCGCAACTACCGCCCACCTCGAACAACACTCCCATAATTAAGGGTGGCCACCAATCAAATCACAAAGTAATTGATATAGTTCGAAGAAGTGTGTCCGATGGAGGTGCGACCTCACTTAATCACGGTATAGCACCTGTTTTAGTCATTTTAATTATGACCCGAAGGTCAAGGCTATCCATCAACATTCTCTTTCTTCAATCCAGTAATCACCACCAAACCATCCTACTTCATTCTGGAACTCCACCGCGTACATAGTTGTTAAAGTGGTTTTCGGTATTGGCAGAGAGTATGACAATATCAGATCCCGGTCTCTTTAACAACCAAACGTTTACATTTTTCACACCGTGGCCATTTTAATAAAATCATATCTTGAAATAAATTGATTTAAGAAATTTCTTTAATTCAAACCAAACAGTTTATGAATCAATTCCATATATAAAATTATATATATACCGATTCATATTCAGTTACTTAAAATCGAATTCACTTCATGTCAAATATAAATTCAAATAAAATCAATTTACACAATATACGCTCATTTCTTATAAAAGTTCATAATTTAAATCAATTCAAATTCGCATTCAGTTGATTTAAAATCAAATTCATTCCTTAATTAGGAAATTCAATTTCAAAACAAGTTCACAATTCAAGTTCATCTCTTAAGTTCGAATTAAATTCAAATTCAAATTCTCATCTTAAATGAGTTCATTTATTAAACCAATATCATTATACAAATTCAAATCTTTAAACCGTGAATTTAAATCGTGAAATCTTAACTTATCCTCCTGTTGAGTTTATTATTAAAGTTTATAAAATATATATAAAATAAGCATTAAAAATATTATTTATAAATTTATATAGAAAATAACTTTATAAACATATATAGGTTTAAATTAACTTATAAATATGTTTAAAAAGAATAATTTATTATAATATATTGATTTAAAGTTAAAAATACATATATGATTAAATTATATAGTTTAAAATAAATAAATTATAAGTAAAACCTTAAATAAGCATTTAAATAAAAAAAAAATTTACTCATAAAATCATTTTAAAACATATAATTTATAATTTACAAATTTAAGTATAAATCTTTAAAATATAAATATAAAATATCTTAAATTAATATTATTACAATCAAATTTTCCAAATCATTTTAGTTTGAAAACATAGCCAACGGTGTCCGTATATAGTTTTCTACCCTATGGTCAAGTGATACGGATATTTATCATTTCAACCCACAATTTATAAAATTTCTACGGGTTTATCATTTCAACCCGCAATCCCAAATTCAGTAAAAATCGTTCAGGTCTATCATTTCAACCCATAACGATTTTTCCCTAATCTAATGTTCGTTCGGGTATGTATCATTTCAACCCTTAGTGATTTTTCCTAAACTAGGGGTATCAATAATCACAAACAACAATCAAATAACAACAATCACAGTATATATATCATCAGTGAAACTACGTGTCATATGAGTATATCGTGTCACATATAAAAGTGTATATTTTAAACAAACAATTTCTATTGACAATCCTACACATTTCATAACAGTTCATTTAGTTGATCTAACATCTATGAAGTAATGTGAGTCAGGTGTGAGATAAACTCACCTTTCGTGGCAATGGATGGAGACGACAAATGAATAGACATAAAACGAACCGACAAGATCCAAGCATATTACGACAATAGGCGCGACTCAAAATCGGATCAAGTACGACAACCCAAGATCAAGACAGCCAACTAGCATACATGACTTGTTTCAAGAAACTTGCCAAACCCAATACAACAACATAGAGGACTTGCTATAGTGATAACCATGGAGGAACTGGGCTAAATAATCAAAACAATTCTTCTTTTCAAACAGCAACCCAGGTACATGCAGTAGGCTTCATGGACTTATATATATAATAGGCGAACTAGAAATGAGTAAACTCAGCAAAAGAAAAAAATCCCAACAATCGTATGCTGCACATCCCGACAGAGTAGATGAATGGACACGACTGGTTCATGGGTGGCGGCACGCTGACATTTGGGAAAAACGATAACAGGTAGGGTTAGCAACATTCGGGTTTCAAGTTTCAGCTGCTCTTTTTATTTTCATGATGGCTACAAGTTTGAGGAAGTCAAAGATGCCAACGGAAGGAAAAGAAAGTGGAAAATTCTTTCTCTTCTTCTTTTTTTTCTTTGTTGAACGATTGAACAAATAGAAGGGAAAAATAAAAGTGAGTTGAAGAGAATGGTGACGGAAGAGATTGGTTTTGGGAATGACGGGCGTGGGAGAGAACACGACTTCCACGTTTTGAATCATACATGCAAAGAGTGGTCTCTTGCAAGTGCAGGTTGCCATTCTCCATTTTTTTTTATATATATTGTGGAGAGCTTTCCGGGATTTGAAGAACACAAAACTTCAAGTAACGACATATGAGCCATGCGAATGAGGGGAGCGAGCTTAAAAGAAAAATTAGAAGAGGAAGCGAAGCAGGTTTTGTAAACCAAAGGGTGAAGAGAACATGGGAAAACGCATAGGAAAGGAAGGAACAACGTTTAGGGAAATCGCAATAGGCAAAAGGTGGAACCAATAAATAACACGTAGGTAGAGAATAAATGTATAGGTTTGCATACATGAAATTGTGGAAGGGAAACGTGGCTTTGGAAATATTAAAGGTGCATGCACATGGATGTTAGAACTTTGAAGTAGATGCATGCATACTATTTAAACATGAAAGTGTTAGGAATGGTAATGAGAACAAACGCACATACCAAATCAAATAGAAAATGAAACATGCATTTCCATGTAAAAAGTGTCCACTTGCATAAACAAAAAAAAACAAACGGATGGGTTACTAAAACAAAATGAAAGATTTTGCAGACCCAAAATGACTAAGAAAAATATGCGGAATCCAAATAGGGACACGTCGAATTCAAATGGCTTTGTTTCAAAAATGAACTGTGCAAGGTTTTTCGCAATTACATTGCGAACCGAGCACCGAAACTGACAAATGAATATATATCGGTAATCAGCTCGATGAGACGGTCGCAACGGTATACAGTTTGCAGTGCCAGGATGCACCGTTCAAAAAGACATTACAGACCGCTTTTAAAAAGAAAAATGGCACGATAAAACAATTAAACGGAAGTCAAAACGTCCGATTTTCACAAAACGAATTTCGCCGTTGGATTCGTGGCAACGAGTAGAATATTTTTCATGTTTGTCCAAACTAGTTTCGGAGAGATTTTACGGTCGCTAAAATTTGAACCGTTAGGCGCTTCTTTGCACTGAAAATGCTCGTCTGACAAATATTCAAATTTTTCGACGAATTTTCACAGCTGCTACATCTCACGGTACTAGATTCAAATACCAAATTCCCGTTACCAAAAACTATAAAATATTTTCAAAATAAAAATTCAATTTAAATTAGAATTTAAATCGTTAAAAATAGCGGGATGTTACAGTCTCCCCCGCTTAAAAACTTTTCGTCCTCGAAAAGGAACGATGCAGAGAAATAGAAATTAAATAACTAATACTTAAACCAGATGGTTCATATTTATCCACATACATATATATAAAATTTGAAATATGTATAAATCAAAAATTAAAATATTTTCAAACCTACGTTATCTATATTTAACTTATAAAACTTGTCAAATTCCATAAGTTTAATATATAAACATCACAAAATAAAATCTTTATAAACCAATTTAAATTTACAAATTCCTATATATAAATACATATATACATTTATAAGCAATAGCGATATAGATTTCAACCAAGAGAAATCATTTTATTAAAAAAATTATATAAAATATATGTTTTTAAAAAAATAAAAAATCTTAAAGTATAAACATCAAATCTTTTAAAATATAGGTTTTACCAAACATAATATTATTTACAACTATATATCAAAACTGTATCAAGAAAATATCAATTTCAAACCAATATTCAATTAGAATGAACTCGCCAGAAGAATTATACTCTCTTTCTACTTTCTATCTTGTTAGGGATAAGGATAAATTATAGAATTCAAGTTGAAAGCTGAACGAACGAAAGAACCTAAGCAAAGTGGATCTACGAAGGAAGATGGATTCAAATGGAAAGGAAATTTCATAAAAGAATATAAATATATAAATACAAAATTATATCCGAAAAATATTTGTTTAAAACATTTAAAACCATTTTAAAAACCATTTAAAAAAAATATTTGTACTTTCAAAATACGCTCTCTCTCAAGAAGGATTCTGCGATTGATTCTACTCATTCTAGGGTATCACTACCCTATCTCTAATGAGCTTTTACCTCATAGGCTAAAACTTTGAAAAACCAAAGCTCTGATACCAACTGTAACATACCGTCTTTCGTCCACTTCAAGCTGGTAATTAAACCAACTCAAACCGTTCGAAAGGACAGAATGTTATTAGCTTCTGAGGTAAATAGAATAAATCACAGAACCACAGACACAGAAAAATAGAATATCTCGCAGCGGAATAAATAAATTATACAATAGTAGTTCATGAAGCTACTAAATAAAAATCAAAATTTATACATAATATCAGAGTTACAAAATTAAATACAGCGGAAGTCTAAATACAAGAATTTCTAATACAAAGGAGCAATAGCCAGAATCAACAGGTAGAGGTGATATCTTCAATAGTCTCCAGCTTCAAAAGGTGAAATCTCAACACTGCAATACTCGATCTGACCCGAGCAATAATGCAAAACAAAACAACTTGGATCAGGACTAACATTCTCATGGAAGTAAATCAACTTAAATGAAATGTTCAATGAAATGCAATCAGTAACTTAAAGGATGTTTGGGATCACCATCCTCTAAGGATCCGTCAAACTAATATCATATAATATAATCCGCTATTATAATAGTGTCTATGTTTAAATATACTATTGAAAATAGTGTAAGCGGGATTACCATTATTACCCTTACACCGTTTATACCGTTATCGTACAGTTTGCATATAACACACCAGTACGTCGGCGGATAGGGATGCGCCGTGATACGACAACGCTAAATCAAAATCGTAGGGTGCTCGAACAGGATAATATGACAAGGCACACGAGGAATACCCACGGTAGGATTCTACCGATGCACGCCCGGACCGGTGTAACGCATAGCTGCAACTACCGCCCACCTCGAACAACACTCCCATAATCAAGGGTGGCCACCAATCAAATCACAAAGTAATTGATATAGTTCGAAGAAGTGTGTCCGATGGAGGTGCGACCTCACTTAATCACGGTATAGCACCTGTTTTAGTCATTTTAATTATGACCCGAAGGTCAAGGCTATCCATCAACATTCTCTTTCTTCAATCCATTAATCGCCACCAAACCATCCTACTTCATTCTGGAACTCCACCGCGTACATAGTTGTTAAAGTGGTTTTCGGTATTGGCAGAGAGTATGACAATATCAGATCCCGGTCTCTTTAACAACCAAACGTTTACATTTTTCACACCGTGGCCATTTTAATAAAATCATATCTTGAAATAAATTGATTTAAGAAATTTCTTTAATTCAAACCAAACAGTTTATGAATCAATTCCATATATAAAATTATATATATACCGATTCATATTCAGTTACTTAAAATCGAATTCACTTCATGTCAAATATAAATTCAAATAAAATCAATTTACACAATATACGCTCATTTCTTATAAAAGTTCATAATTTAAATCAATTCAAATTCGCATTCAGTTGATTTAAAATCAAATTCATTCCTTAATTAGGAAATTCAATTTCAAAACAAGTTCACAATTCAAGTTCATCTCTTAAGTTCGAATTAAATTCAAATTCAAATTCTCATCTTAAATGAGTTCATTTATTAAACCAATATCATTATACAAATTCAAATCTTTAAACCGTGAATTTAAATCGCGAAATCTTAACTTATCCTCCTGTTGAGTTTATTATTAAAGTTTATAAAATATATATAAAATAAGCATTAAAAATATTATTTATAAATTATAAATTTATATAGAAAATAACTTTATAAACATATATAGGTTTAAATTAACTTATAAATATGTTTAAAAAGAATAATTTATTATAATATATTGATTTAAAGTTAAAAATACATATATGATTAAATTATATAGTTTAAAATAAATAAATTATAAGTAAAACCTTAAATAAGCATTTAAATAATTTTTTGTTACTCATAAAATCATTTTAAAACATATAATTTATAATTTACAAATTTAAGTATAAATCTTTAAAATATAAATATAAAATATCTTAAATTAATATTATTACAATCAAATTTTCCAAATCATTTTAGTTTGAAAACATAGCCAACGGTGTCCGTATATAGTTTTCTACCCTATGGTCAAGTGATACGGACATTTATCATTTCAACCCACAATTTATAAAATTTCTACGGGTTTATCATTTTAACCCGCAATCCCAAATTCAGTAAAAATCGTTCAGGTCTATCATTTCAACCCATAACGATTTTTCCCTAATCTAATGTTCGTTCGGGTATGTATCATTTCAACCCTTAGTGATTTTTCCTAAACTAGGGGTATCAATAATCACAAACAACAATCAAATAACAACAATCACAGTATATATATCATCAGTGAAACTACGTGTCATATGAGTATATCGTGTCACATATAAAAGTGTATATTTTAAACAAACAATTTCTATTGACAATCCTATACATTTCATAACAGTTCATTTAGTTGATCTAACATCTATGAAGTAATGTGAGTCAGGTGTGAGATAAACTCACCTTTCGTGGCAATGGATGGAGACGACAAATGAATAGACATAAAACGAACCGACAAGATCCAAGCATATTACGACAATATGCGTGACTCAAAATCGGATCAAGTACGACAACCCAAGATCAAGACAGCCAGCTAGCATACAGGACTTGTTTCAAGAAACTTGCCAAACCCAATACAACAACATAGAGGACTTGCTATAGTGATAACCATGGAGGAACTGGGCTAAATAATCAAAACAATTCTTCTTTTCAAACAGCAACCCAGGTACATGCAGTAGGCTTCATGGACTTATATATATAATAGGCGAACTAGAAATGAGTAAACTCAGCAAAAGAAAAAAAATCCCAACAATCGTATGCTGCACATCCCGACAGAGCAGATGAATGGACACGACTGGTTCATGGGTGGCGGCACGCTGACATTTGGGAAAAACGCTAACATGTAGGGTTAGCAACATTCAGGTTTCAAGTTTCAGCTGCTCTTTTTATTTTCATGATGGCTACAAGTTTGAGGAAGTCAAAGATGCCAACGGAAGGAAAAGAAAGTGGAAAATTCTTTCTCTTCTTCTTTTTTTTCTTTGTTGAACGATTGAACAAATAGAAGGGAAAAATAAAAGTGAGTTGAAGAGAACGGTGACGGAAGAGATTGGTTTTGGGAATGACGGGCGTGGGAGAGAACACGACTTCCACGTTTTGAATCATACATGCAAAGAGTGGTCTCTTGCAAGCGCAGGTTGCCATTCTCCATTTTTTTTATATATATTGTGGAGAGCTTTCCGGGATTTGAAGAACACAAAACTTCAAGTAACGACATATGAGCCATGCGAATGAGGGGAGCGAGCTTAAAAGAAAAATTAGAAGAGGAAGCGAAGCAGGTTTTGTAAACCAAAGGGTGAAGAGAACATGGGAAAACGCATAGGAAAGGAAGGGACAACGTTTAGGGAAATCGCAATAGGCAAAAGGTGGAACCAATAAATAACACGTAGGTAGAGAATAAATGTATAGGTTTGCATACATGAAATTGTGGAAGGGAAACGTGGCTTTGGAAATATTAAAGGTGCATGCACATGGATGTTAGAACTTTGAAGTAGATGCATGCATACCATTTAAACATGAAAGTGTTAGGAATGGTAATGAGAACAAACGCACATACCAAATCAAATAGAAAATGAAACATGCATTTCCATGTAAAAAGTGTCCACTTGCATAAACAAAAAAAACAAAAACGGATGGGTTACTAAAACAAAATGAAAGATTTTGCAGACCCAAAATGACTAAGAAAAATATGCGGAATCCAAATAGGGACACGTCGAATTCAAATGGCTTTGTTTCAAAAATGAACTGTGCAAGGTTTTTCGCAATTACATTGCGAACCGAGCACCGAAACTGACAAATGAATATATATCGGTAATCAGCTCGATGAGACGGTCGCAACGGTATACAGTTTGCAGTGCCAGGATGCACCGTTCAAAAAGACATTACAGACCGCTTTTAAAAAGAAAAATGGCACGATAAAACAATTAAACGGAAGTCAAAACGTCCGATTTTCACAAAACGAATTTCGCCGTTGGATTCGTGGCAACGAGTAGAATATTTTTCATGTTTGTCCAAACTAGTTTCGGAGAGATTTTACGGTCGCTAAAATTTGAACCGTTAGGCGCTTCTTTGCACTGAAAATGCGCGTCTGACAAGTATTCAAATTTTTCGACGAATTTTCACAGCTGCTACATCCCACGGTACTAGATTCAAATACCAAATTCCCGTTACCAAAAACTATAAAATATTTTCAAAATAAAAATTCAATTTAAATTAGAATTTAAATCGTTAAAAATAGCGGGATGTTACAGGTATTTTGTGTAAATTGTTAAGTCTAAAAAAAATGATCTCAATCTCTTGGCCGCGAGCAATTTGTCAAAATGTTTTAAAAAATGTTAACAAATATTATGCTGATCCAAGGAATACACCGGGTTGCTCTATGGTTTTGTTGGTATGTTTTTATAATAATCGCTTAATACATATACACTGAATATTGTCTTTATTATAAAAATATAAAACCATTTATCTTTTTCTTGCAGTACTGGTTCTGTAAGAGAACCCAAATCAATGATCAAAAAGAAGGCGTTGAAGACAAAATCCCAAGAATGAGGAAATGAGATTTATCAAAACTAAAGGACATTGATTTAACCGAAGTTGATGATAACAAGGTATCATGTTTATAAATATTTAGTTTTGTTTTTAGTGCATTTATATTTTTGCAAAATATGCTGGCCTAATTCCATTTATGCGGTTAAGGTCCTGTTTATAAATATTTAGAAAACATAAATGCATTTAACATTTCAGATTAATAAATAAATAACATATTATATTGTAATTATATATCCTACTTCCGAATACATATTAAACATATTTTTTAGTTTTGTCATGATATGAAGTTCTTACATAAGGTGTACAAATGATATAAACAAAATATAGAAAGGATAAATGCATTTATCTTTTACAAGTTCTAATATAAGTCTTGGAATTGTATGCATGAATTGTGTGACATATTTTTGCAATTTGTACCTTTCCCGCATACACTACACTTTCAAGTAAGAAAAAAATAATATGAATTGCCTCTTAGAATACAGATTCAAGCTAAGAAGAATTACGTATATAGTAATGATTGTCTTGCCCAATACAGCTTTTGTGTAATAGTGATGAATAGTTGATCTGACTATTTTTTTAAATATTTTCCATGTAGATTTTAAATTTCTTTTTAGATGTTACAAAAGAGGAGAAGGATCTTTTGTCAAAAGAAATTAAACCAGTTGAAGGTGATGATGAGAAGTCTAAAAAAAGGAAATTAGATGAAAATATGGAAGTTAAAAGTTTGAAAAAAAGTTTGAAGGAGCTGGAAACAAAAATCAACTTTTTGACAAATGAGTTGAAAAGTTTTGGGGAGCAATTAAACGATGAAATAGTTTTACGTGCAGCAGCTGAAAGAAGAATCCAAATTCTAGAAATGAAGATTCAAAAGTGTGAAGGTCAAGAGGTCACGGAAAAACAAGATTTGAAAGAAAAGAATGATGATACTAACGGTAAGACAAAAAAACCAATTGGTATGACAAACATAAATAGATGTACTAACTTTATATGTTTTAATTTGATAAATACTGAAGATTTCATTTTAGAAACCGAAGAAGGTTTAACATATGAAAAAAAAAACAAGCTACCGAGAAATTTCCTGGTGAAAAAGCAATTAACGTTGAAGATGAAAGTAGTCCTAAAGAAGAAAAGAAGAAGATGAAACCAAAAAATGTTGAAAAATGTCCACTACTACAACATCTTAGTGAAGAACAGCAAGAAGTTGTAAAAACTTTTTTTTAAGTTTCTGGGGGAAACAAGTAAGTAATTAACCTACTTTATACTCACACAAACTAATTTTATTTTATCAACAATCGTTTAATTTTACAGCAATGAAGCATTCACTTGTGATGATGAAAATTTCATCACCATAACAAAATGCATGATAGAAGAACTCCTATATCAACATAGTATTTGTGGTCAAGTACAACAAAATATACTTTCCATGAATATAAGTTTTCTCATTTTATTAATGTTATTTTTCAAATGTAGGTCATCGATTGGTTCCGGTTCCGGAAAACAAAGCTACAAGAAGAAAGCAACAACATTGTTTATATAAACATAACAATGACAGTAAGTGGAGCATATTATCAAATTAACATTTTTTAAACAAAAAAAAAATCTAAAACATAATATTAACAGAAAAGTGCAACTGGTGGAAACTTGGAAAAAATCAAGAAATAAATAATTATTCCATTCATGAAAAATTCACTTTTAAATCCATTATGTTCCAACATATTGTTCCCCATACATGGAAATGAACATTGGACCTTGCTAGAACTAGTTGTTGGAGATTGCACCTGGAATCACTATGACTCTCTACACTTAACCACGAGATCAAAAGCTAGGAGAAGCAGTCATGCACAAATTGCAAACAACGTGGTAAGTGCAAATTAAAAAAAGTAAAAAGATAAATGTGTTTATATTTATTATAAATTTCTTTCAATTAATGCAGAAAGCAGCAGTCAACACAATAAATAGAGAGTTACAAGATGAAGGACATAAAACCATTCTCAAAACAAAAAAATCAGTGATAAATAATGTTAACTGTGCTCAACAAAATACTGGGTAATTTTTAGCAATTCAATTTTACAATTAAAATTTCCTAATAATCATATATGTAATATGTTATATAAGTTTAACAAATTTGACTATGGCTAATTCGTAGTAATCATATACGTAGTATGTTATATAATTTGGAAGGAATTTAACCACTATGAGTAAATAATAGCATTGAGTTCTAGAAGATATAAATGGTTTTATCTTTTTGACAAAAGTGAGCTAAAAAAATAGTCTGAAATGTACGAAGGTTATGTTTACAGTTGTTATTTAAGATAAGATATTTTCAAACAATACACAAATGATCCAAAACTTTATGTAATGATTAAATGTTACTACTAACTTGATTTTCTCAAAACGATAAATGTTTTTATCATTTCCTTATAGTAAGCTACAAATTGATTTTTGTATAAAGTACTGCTTGTTTGCATTATCCTAGTAATAATTACAAGGAATGCAGGTACGATTGTGGAATACTTATAATGATGTTCATGCAAAAAATAACTCAAGGAATGGAAACTTCAATAAAAATCAATACTGAACAACTAGATGCATTCCGAGCAACTATAGCGGCCCAAATACTTACTGACGAACCATACTATTAAAAGCTTGAGAAATATTGCAGCTCTGGTGAAACCTTTAAAACGCTATTGATCATGAATGAGGTTCCTAAATTGTAAATGTTGATGTTAACAATTAGATATGAATTTGTTGTTTAATTTGTAATAGCTGATACTGATTTGATTGTAGTTGTTAGAGATTATATTTGAGTTTGGAGATTAATTACAAACTTCTGATTTACTGTTCTGTCTACAATGTTATCAATCAAAAGCTAAATGTTGTTAAATTTTGTTTGAAAAGTCAATTGCTTTTATTTGTTGGTCAAAGAACCAAAACAGTAATAATTTATGTATGTATTTAGATTTATCTTTGTTATTACATTTAATGCTAATACACGATCTTTATACAATTTTAAAAAAAATACTGACATAACAAGAGTCTTTTAACAAAAACATAAATACGTTTATATTTTCATTAATGTCCAGCTTTTTGTTAGTGTGTATGATTAATTGCTGATTTTCGTTAATGTGAATGATTAATTGGTTGATTTTGTTACTGTGTATTATTAATTGATATCAGAATTGTAATCATCTCAATTATTAATTCATTGCCGTTAATAGAAATATATAAAATAAAAGGATAAAAATATTTATCTTTCTCATCCTGTAACCGACATAAGATAATAATTTAACAGTGAAATCATTGTGCAATTATTTACTAATGTATTGAAACAAAAATACCTCATAGGACACAGATACACAGACAACATGAACTTGTTAAATTTAGTGCATACAACAAACTTAAATTATTGCCTTTTCATCAAAATACAAATGCAGTTATCTGTTCAAACCATTACTGTCGAAAAAACGAAAAAAATCAAATAATCATTCAACATAACACTTCATAAATTTAAGATAGCCAAATAAGCAAATAATCGTTCAACAAAAGAACAAGTTGCATAATATAAAATAAAAAGATAAAATTGAATATCTTTTTAATAACCTAAACCACATCATATAACAAAACGTAAATGAAAACTTACAAAATTTCAATCAGTTCTTAACATTAATCACTCATAAAAATCAACCTTCATCTCATGCATACAACCAAAATTTCATTTTACCATATTATTCAACTGTAACACTAAATTTAAAATAATCATTCAAATACAATGAATTTTAAACAACAATTCAATCATTCAAAGAACAACTTCTTCTATTATGCCCTAATTTTTTACACTTTCCAGATTTGTTTTGTTTAGCACGAAAATCAACACCTTCAATTCTATTCACTCTAGGCCTACCAGCTCAACGAACAGCTTTAGGAGGAAGAACAGTATATGATTCTTTAGGCTCAATTGCTTCTTTATCAAAAGTTGGAATTGTATTTATTGCATGTGAATAAGCAGCTCGATAACACTCAACAGTGAAGTACGGCTCAATGTAATCATAAATAGAATTTTTAGACAAATATATGCACTTCAAAGCATAGGCACAAGGAAAAACCTTCACTTTCCATTGATTGAAATTGCAAATGTGATTTTTAAGATCCACTTTTTGCGATATTGGAGAATGAACTTAATAAATAAATTTGCAAAACTCAAAATAAAGTCTATTTAAATAAATAACATTATTACATTAACACACAAAAAACTTCACATTACCATCTTATCCTATATAATGTGTCTAATATCATGATATCTCTATAATAAGCATTTCTTTCATGCATTACATAATATCACACTAAAAATACATAAATCGTTAAATTTATAGTATAAAATTAAATTACACTAAAATTATCCTATTGTCACATATTTCTCATTCAACTTTTTCATTAGCTTAATGAGCAAAATATTAAAAATATAAATGCACATATAATTTTCAGAAACAATTTGCACTAAAAAAAAATGTTAACTGTTTACATCATAATTCCAAAAAAACACATACCTAGATGATTTAGTAACACTCCACCCAAACCCTTCATCCTTCAATTTCAACAAACAAGCATCCATTTTTGGACAAAGACTAGTATTCTAGTTAGCTGCTTCTTCTCTTCGATTGGACATTTGCAACATAAGCTTAATTCGAATACCATCAAGACATGCAGTTACAGGCAGACTTCTTTCATCCAAGATCCATGAACTGAAACTCTTCGCTACATTAGATTTATTTTCACCATATCTGTAACAACCCGGAAAATCAGAACCAATTTAAAATTTTTATTTTGGCAATTTTAATGAATATTGAATATTTAAAATGATTTATTTTAAATAATAACGACTAGAAATTTATTTTGAGTAGAATTAGAATGTATAAATTTATTTAAATCGAAGTTAGAATATAAATATTTATTTTTAATTATAAAAGGAATTAAAAAGGGCGCGGTAGTTTGAAATTTCGATTTCAAATTTCAAATGAATGTACAGGATTCAAAATAAACCGGATTTTAGTGAAAGCAGAAATATTTGAATCTGTTTGAAAATATCTTTCCAACGAATCTGAAAAATCCAAATTTCATAGCGGGAGTAAAAAGTTATATCCAATTGAAAATTTAGAATAGTCGCTATGGAAACATAGCCCTTAAAAATAGCGATTTTGCAAATGACCTCCGTTTCGACGAGACCACTTTTGTTGGATCTGGAATGTCAAATTATTGCTTGATTCCAATTTTCATAATTTTTGGAATCAGTATGTGAGTGTGGAAAAAGAAAACGTGTTTGGTCAACTCAGTTTGAATTTAATCGACTGGAAAATGACCGTTTTTCAAATGGTCTCCTAATTTGACGAAACTAGTTTTATTAGGACCGTATCGTCAAAACATAGCCAGATTTATTTTTCTGGAATTTTTGGAGTCAGGATGTGGCCCTAGTAAATTGAAATGTACGTTTAAATTAAATATATATTGATTTGTAATTTAGTTTTAACGAAAACTGATCATAACGGTCTAATTGGCTTATGAAACATATCCCATTGCATTCGGAATGGGGGTAATTAGCTAGGGGCAACAGTCGTTGGGTTTAAATTGGAGTTCGAATAGAAAGATGACTTTTTGGAGAGTAAATTAATTAAATTTATAATTAAAAATAAAAAAGTCAAACCCTCTTTCTCCTTACACCCCCTCTTCGTTAATAACTGAAGTAAAATAAAAGAAAAAAAAACAACAAAATCGCGATTTCCAGCCACCGCCGCCTCATTGCACCGCCTCCCCACGCCCTTCGTCGTCGCCGCCGGGGCCCCACCACTGCAGCGCCTCCCCATCGTCTTCCGCCCTCCCCATTCGAAGCTCCAAACACCCAAACCAAAGAAGACCAGCCGCCGTGGACACCCTATCCCCCCGCCGGCCAGAGCAGCACCCCCTTCGCCTCAGATCCGCCTGCACCACCTCCTCCAGCCACCTGCGTCATCCCTCATCCTCCAAAATCCAGTTGTAAGGGTTTTTCTTTGTTTATTTAATTTTATTTCTTTAGGGTAATTAATTTTAACAGATAAAAATCAGTTCTTCTTAAATAGCATTGCTGAAAATAAATTTGATTTTTATATATAAAGTTTTGGAATAAAAATAGGATTTTTATATATGTATGTTAATAAAAATATGATTTTTATGCATGTACGTTAATAAAAATGCGATTTTCATTATTTGAGTAGCGTTATAAAAATACGATTTTTATTATATGAATGACAATATAAAAATGTGATCTTTTATATGTATATAATAATATAAAGATTCGATTTTTATTTATGTAAAGTGATGATTTTTAAATATATAGATGCAAAATAAAAATATGATTTTTATATACTTAGCATAATAAAAGTATTATTTTTATTATATGTAACGATATAAAATATAATTTTTAATGATGTAAAAATATGATTTTTATCCGTGTAGCGTTGTCGTAAAAATTGGATTTTTATATATGAAGTAGCGATAAAAATTCGATTTATATACATATGAAGTGGAAATTAAAAATATGATTTTTATATATATAATAGTGATATGAAAATGTGATTTTTATAATATAAACATCATATTAAAAATGTGATTTTTACTATGAACAGCATGAAAAAAGGACTGCGTTGGAATTTCGGGCAAATCCGGACTGTTCTGAAATTCACAAATAAAACGGCGGAGTAGAAACCCAAGGTGAGAATTCCTCATTGAAATTTCATGTATAGTTGTTTATTTCATGAAACACCCCACCTCCGTTAAGGTCACTCACAAAGGGAATGCCTTAACTTTGGTGGAGAATTATAGGTAAAAGACACAGATAATTTACAAGACATACATATATAAGCAGCGGAAAAACTAAATTTATTTCATATGTGGTTCATAACAAAAACATTACAGCAAACTATCTCAAAACAACTTCCAAATCATTACATCAAAATCTTTGTCTTGATTATAACATAAAGAAGCATAAAACACAAATAAAACTGCATAAATCCCTAAGTGGTAGTGCGTCCAAAGCCATAGCCAAAGATAAGAGGTTCCAAGCCATACATCACAGAGTCTTCAAGCTTGGAAAGATGAACGGTCCGAATTAAGCTGAGCTATTCCCTCCCTGGCTACCTGAGGGGGGAGCGGAAGAAAAGAGAGCGAAAGAAAATGGGTCAGACATGAGTCTGGTAAGTCCAGTGATTATTCAGCATGTAAACTGGTAAGAGAACCATAACATGAATAAACTGGATGCAGGACAATAACAAAGAAATAAGGTAACATAGGATAAGGCAAGATAAACTAATCATACTATCGCACTCATATCCATATTCTCTGCACCTACTAGATATTTCAACCATCATCATGAGTTCAAACCCAGTGATCCCTTTTTATCGATCAGCTTCTACTCGCACGCATTTACTACTTGTGTCATACGGCCCCGCTCGATTGTAGATACCTGTGCTGGTCCCACCATGGGGTGTATCCAATCCCGTTATGGCAACCCGACACGATTCAAGATGCATATTGTATAACTACTGATGCCCAGTGCCTGCTTTTTCCACTCCGGAGTACGTGAACGCCCGTACTCCGTCGGAACCTACACTGACACACCAACCGCCGTTGTTTTGACCACTTATAATCAGCCCAGTAATCGTGCCCCACCCTGCTTAGTTCAGGGTACCATGATACATCTATGTGGGTTACTACTGAAATGGGTCCCCGTTACTAGGGTTTCCTAATCAACATGTTAAATTGGTTAAGTGTCCAGGTTAACCTAACCCCACCCATCAGTTTAGTTAACATGTTTTATTGGTTAAGTGTTGCCTTAATTAACTTAACCCTACCATTCCTAGCTTAGTTTTAATTCATTCATTAAAGCACCAACCACTCACATTAGACAGGTATTGTTGCGGTCACTGGATGTGCCGATCGGGTCTGGGCAGTTTTACACCGTAACTCAGTCTAACCTCGGGTTCTTTTGGGCTCAATGCACTAACCTCTCACATTAGATATATATATATTGTTACGGTTGCTAGATGTGCCGGGCGGTTCCGGGAAGTCTTACACCGTAACTCAATCTAACATCGGGTTAGGCATATTCGTCTTTTCTAAATTTACATATTTACCTCTTTATGTTTATATGTAAATTATTGTCATTCAGGTCAAGCCTCACTTTCCCTTTAAATCAAGTTCATAATTTTTGGTATAAAAATTATACCACTTTATGCCATAAACCATTTACATGATTATGAGTCAAATATGCCAATTACATGTAATTTCATGTTTTCCCCCAACGTTACCCCTGTTAAACGTTCGCATAAATCACATAAAATGTTAGGCTCGCTACATAGCCTAACTCATACACAAAAGGGGAAAAAGAGGAACATGTAATATTTCAACATCATAAAAATATGGATCTAACAACACATGTGTCATATGAATTCGGCATAGGACAATATACATTTAATTATGAACTTGCAAATTTAGATCTACTCAATATGAATCGTAAAATAGGGGTTTTACATAGAACTACATAAACTTAATTTAGGCATGTAGTTGTGAACTTGCAAATTAGCATATAGTTCTAGTCATATATGTGAACATGGTTAAACTTGCATAAACATAGCAAAATTCCCAAATTGACATACAACATATAGGTGTCATCACCAAATTATACAACAAGATATGTCATCGCCAAATTATACAACATGATATGTCATCGCCAAATTATACAACGTGATATGCCATCGCCAAATTATACAACATGATATGCCATCGCCAAATTATACAGCATGATATGTCATCACCAAATTATACAACATATAGATTCATTGCCAAGCATTTAACATTTATCATCAAATTACATACAACATGATCACAAACTTAACATGATAAGAGTCATAGTCTTAATCAATTCAGTTTTAGCAAAAAGGATAGGCGTAAATTTACATTAGGCATTGTTCTACATCCAGTTATTTTAGTCATGATTATAATAACATTTAGGTCTAAATGATAATTGGACTTACAAAAAGGAGACTAGTCTTGTGTTCTGGTATCTGTATTCTGAAACTGAATAGCTCTCCTTTGTTGTATACGTTGAATTCTCTTAGTTGAATTTGATTTGATTCGTAGTTTCTAACTTGCTTTCTAGTTGAAGGAGAACGGCGGCTACTCTAGGTTGAGTATTGACAGCATGATGGTTCTAGGAATATATTTGTGTGGCTTAGGGTTTAGATTTAGGTTGCTTATATAGAATTTTGATTTAGTAGGAGCCGTTAGATCAACCTAGGGCCAATCAAAGACATTCAAACCTAAGAGAACCAACCAGAACTTGCCACACAAGCCCTAATGACACAACAAATCGTCACTCAAAGGAATACGTCATGTTTCAGATCTGGCATAAGGGGGAGATCGACCACCAGGTCGACCCCTAGGTCGACCCCAAGGTCGACCTATGTGACCCAGGTCGACCTGATTTCTGGGCGGGAAATTTCCCACGCAGCCTGCTTCGGGGTTTTTGAATTTCAAAACTTGAATTTGGATTTCAGGCTGGTTTTATTATTTAAATTCTTGAATCTTCTGAAGGTCATAACTCCTTCATACGGAGTTCGATTTACGCAAACTCAGACTCTGTCTCAAGCATAATTATGATACGAACGCAATGGCGTAACCTATTTCCCTTAATTCTCAAATTTGTAAATAATTATTCTTTAATTCATTACTTTAATGTTTACAAAAAATACGGGGTGTTACATTTCATAACTGCATATATTAACTGTTCCCCCTCATCCACAGACCATGGATGTAACGACCGGGAATTTCGCTCGATCCGAATCAGTCGCTAAACCGATCAAGACCGTTCGAAATGCCTGATTGTTTTGAGAACACGACAAATTAGAACGCAGACGGAAGAACATTTCATTGTATATTACAACAATTCCATCAGAATACAAGAATATACAGAGTATAAATAAATATTACACAGAAAATATCAGAGATTTAAATTACATTTAAATACATCGCAGCGGAAAAATAATACAATACACAACTGAAAGGAATGCACAGATACAGAGCTTTCCGAGTATCGTTCCAGCTGTAAATCAGGATCCTGTGAATATAAATCTGCAAAAAAAAAACTACTAGCTGCCCTTGTCGAAAATAAGGGCACCCAGAGTTTAGGTTAAAACAATAAACTCCAGGTCAGTCATGGGACTGGTGTGAGAACTAAAACAGTTATTAATCTTTATTTTAAAGTTAGGTAAATCAAGGGACCACGCCGTATAACACGGAATGGGGTTCCTCCCAAGAATACCAGTGCATAAAACAACAACGTATTGCTAAATAAAGAACAATGAAGCTATTATAAGACCCAGGTCCCATCACACAATGCAACGCAAGCCGGAGGATAGGGTTTTTACCTTATAATAGCCAAGAATGCTTGATACGTTTAAAACAAATCATTTATAATTACTATAAGTGTATAGTGTATAAGACAACTTCAAATCATAAGTATCAATCATAGATGGCATAAGCGACCCATCCCACTATGTCGCCATACTA
Organism: Allium sativum; assembly: GCA_030737875.1. Classification (NCBI taxonomy): domain Eukaryota; kingdom Viridiplantae; phylum Streptophyta; class Magnoliopsida; order Asparagales; family Amaryllidaceae; genus Allium; species Allium sativum. The sequence goes on from CM060919.1 coordinate 309,621,604, forward strand.
GGCTCTACAAATAAAACCGCAAAGTCGCGTATTGGAAGTTGGATTTCCATCTGTGAACCGAGGCAAAAGATAGTCCTCTACCGATTCGAGACTCTCTAGCCCGAGCCTCAGGACCCAGACACAGGTGAGCCCTTGGATCCTCAGGGCCAGTCCACCGATGTGGATTAAAATTAAACCCTGAACATGCGTTTCCCCGCCCTATGGGGCGTAAATGAGCCAACGAATGACTCCAACGGACCCGGATCGTCCGATCAAACCGAGGCGCCTCGCAACTGCAACAACCACATAAGTCAAACTCGTCAGGGCGTGTAAAACCACTGACGCCACTTCTAGCTAGAAAGAAACGCATGCCCTCCCTGACGTCCTCTCCCGTTTTGGTTCACACCGGGGTGTGAGGCTCGCGAATCAACGCTACACAAAGTTATGCCACACAGGTCGTTCTTTGATCATCAATCACAAGACTTTGCTTTTCAACAGAAGCCTTGATCATTTGTCACTTAGGCATGCCACACAGGTAATTCACTCCATGGGTTTGATATCCATCAATATATAACCCCTGAGCTCGTACGTTTCAGAGAAGAGCGTTAAGCAAGAGAATAAATTCTCCGCCGCCAAACAGATATATATTTAATAGAAATCAATCACACAGACTAAAATCCAATGTCAGACACACAGTCCATTTACAAGTTCATTCTGGGTCTGAATGAAACCAGAGGCACCTAGTACCCCGCATATCCATCGATCTCCAAGTACGTCTGGACGACCACAAACTGATTCCCTCCTCTTGGGTGTACGGCCCAATCAAGATCATCAGTAATTATCCAAACGACGTGAAGACCTCCGGTCTTCAACCACCGTCTTCATCTTCGACATCAAGTCGAATCAGTTATTCAGAATGGGATAAACCCGGTCTTTCCGAATAACTCGCGTATAAAATAAACAAGTATTACACAAGCACAATATACGCCTCATTCCAATTCATCAGTCGCTAACCGTAAATTAGTAAGAGAACAATTCCCCAAATATTAACCCCGAAGGCCGAAACCAACATCAAATCAATACCCCAGAAATCATTCAACTTAACTAATCTCCAGTTAGTTTCTGATTTTCTTAACTCTTTTGGGTCTAAGAACAGTATTATTGAAGATTCCGTTCACGACAACCCAAAATCACATTCCATTAATTATCGGGTTAAAGAAAAAGTGTTATTTAAAACACTATTCACGATAAACCCAAAAATCAATACCAATTCAATTCCAATTAAATATTATTTAATTGGTACACTTCATTAATTCTAAATAAAAAGATTTAATCTTTTTCGCAACTGGGCTTAAGAACAGTGTTAATGAAGACACCATTCACGACAAACCCAAATCCCATTTGATATTAAATACAAGGCTTTGAATAGAAAATATATCGGCTTATATTCAATATCAAATTCTACGACCCACAAATATCGTATTGGAAATAACGATATATATATATATATATCTTTCAAATTTCCATAACAACATCTGTATAATCACGAAATCCAAGATCGAACTATTCCAAAGATGATTTCGATTCAAATCCATTCCAATTCAATTATTGGAAATTCTGGTTATTTTCAAAACCATTTCAAATCCAATTTATTTATTTTAAAAATAAATAAATTATTATTCTAGTTCAAAACTAGTTCATTTCGATAAAAATCTATTTTTATCTTTTCAAATATGGAGTTTTTCATCTCAATTCTTCCCAAATCATTTCTTATGATTTTACACAAAATATGGCTATTTTTAATAAGTTTGTCAAGGCCCGTACAGTCGATTTCCATCAACGGCCATCGAGCTACACTTACAGCGACCTTTTCCAAATTTGATTTGGACATAATTCCAAATCCAACCGTTAGATTTCTAATTTCTAATATTCTTTAGAAAGCTCTTTTCGATACGAACCCAACGGTTCCAGTTTTAGGAGAATCTGACGGTCGGATCTCCCGCAATATCCATTCGAAGTCAATGGTCGAAATTCGCGAACTGCCGCGGCGCGGCGCGTTCTATTCAGGCCATTATATATATAATATATATTATATATATTTCGTCGATTTCCTTTTAAAACGTATTTTATAAATCATTTTAAATTCGTTTTCAAAACGATTTCAGCTTCCTTTTCAAATTCAAATCAAAATTGAATTTTCCCTTACAAATTCGTTTTAAATTCATTTCAAATTGATTTCAATTCAAATCGATTTTTAATTCAATTTCAGTTCGTTTTCAATTCAATTCAATTTCAATTCGAATTCAATTCTATTCAATTTCAATTCGAATTCATTTTAATTCAATTCGAATTCATTTCTATTCAATTTAATTCGAATTTCAATTCTATTCAATTCCAATTCGAATTCATTTCTATTCAATTTAATTCGAATTCATTTTTATTCAATTTAATTCGAATTTCAATTCTATTTAATTTAATTCGAATTTTGAAATCACTTTCAATATTCATTGAAAATGAATAAAATCGATATAAATATCGTTCACGTCAAAATGGCGTCAATCTAATCAACACGGCTTCATATATTTCTATTTTCAAATATTCTATTTCAAATATTTCTTTTTCAAATATTTCTATTCAAATGTTTCCTTTTTCAAAACTGGAATGAGGCCCAATCAATTACCATATAATGTTAATTATATGGATTTTCTACAACACATGTATAAAATAACAACGATAAATAATCAACCATCATCCAGAGTGCACCACACAACTGCATAAGCATTAAATATAAATAATTAGCGCTTACACAGTCTGTCAATCCATCGATTGACATACAACTAAACAATCGGGATTAGTGTACGTCAAATCTCATCCCAATACTCGTATGGGGTTTCAAATCAACAAACACAGATTTTATTCGTGCAGTTGGGCGATGTGTAAAATTTGTCGTCCTAATCAATATCAGTCAAATGTGTGTATATAAACAAAACGTTCGATTTGTTTATATTAATTTATTTCATTTCATATATACGTTAAAAATTCTATTTTTAACTATAAAATATTTTTAACTATATAAATATTTTATTTCACATCACACAATCAACTACACAGCAAAATCAAACAAACAAGCATACAAGCCGTCCATGGTCTGTGGACGACGGGTGTCGGGTGCTACTAAACACCGTCTGCATCCTAGTATATATTTTAACTAGAAAATTAAATTAAAAGTGAGAAGTTCTCACCTTAGGGATCCACTCCTCCATTTTATAATTCTGAACGGTTCGAATTTGCCCGTCATTCCAACGCAATCTTTTCACGCTGTTCATATTAAAAATCACATTTTTAATTCGCTATACATATAAAAAAATCGAATTTTTATTTCGCTACTACATATATAAAAATCGTATCTTTATATTCTCTATCTTATAAAAATCATATTTTTATAATATCTACAAAAAAAATTATATTTTTATTCTTTCTATAATATAAAAATCATATTTTTATTCTTTCTATAATATAAAAATCATATTTTTATTCTTTCTATATATGTAAATAAAACCAATTTCTTTATATTTTATATATAAATAAAGATCCTTCTTTATATGAAAATATTATAACTTTATATAAATTAAAATCTTAGCTTTATATAAATTAAAAATCTTATTTTCCTATATCGATATGCATAATAAAAATCAAAACTTTTTATTGTTGCAAATCAAATCTTTTTTATGTTGAAAATCAAAGTTTCATTCGCTACTTGTATATTAAAACTGAAATTAAATAAACGAAGATAAATAAATAAAAACAACTCACGGTTTTCAGTAGAGGGAGGGCTGCGTGCCATTCGTCAGGGACAAGAGGTGGTGGCGGTATGGCCAGGCGACCTGCAGCGGTCCTTGGGTGGTCGGGATGAGGGTTTTCTTCGGTTTTGTAACGACCCGAACTTCCCCGGTCTCCGAAGAGAAGAGAAAGAACGAATTGTTTTGAGAACACGACAAAGTAGAACGCACGCGGAAGAACATTTCATTGTATATTACAACAATTCCATCAGATTACAAGAATATACAGAGTATGAATCAATATTACACAGAAATATCAGAGATTTAAATTACATTTAAATACATCGCAGCGGAAAATAATACAATACACAACTAGAAGAGATATACAGATACAAAGCTTTCCGGATATCATTCCAGCTGTAAACCAGGATCCTGTGAATATAAATCTGCAAAACCAAAACTACTAGCTGCCCGTGTCAAAATAGGGGCACCCAGAGTTTAGGTTAAAACAATAAACTCCAGGTCAGTCATTGGACTGGTGTGAGAACTAAAACAGTTAATCTTTATTTTTAAAGTTAGGTAAATCAAGGGACCACGCCGTATAACACGAAACGGGTTTCCTCCCAAGAATCAGTGCATAAAACAACAGCGCAATGCTAAATAAAGAACAATGAAGCTATTATAAGACCCAGTTCCCATCACACAATGCAATGCAAGCCGGAGGATAGGGTTTTTACCTTATAATAGCCAAGAATGCTTGATACGTTTAAAACAAATCATTTGATACTATTATAAGTGCATAGTGTATAAAACAACTTCAAATCATAAGTATCAATCATAGACGGCATAAGCGCCCCATCCCACTATGTCGCCATACTAGGCTCTACAAATAAAATCGCAAATGTCACGTATTGGGAAATTGGATTTCCATCTATGAACCGAGGCAAAAGATAGTCCTCAACCGATTCGAGACAATCTAGCCCATGTCTCAGGATCAGAGCTCGAGTGACCCTTGGATCGTCAGGGGCGGTCCACCGATGTGGATTAAAATTCCTGAACACTGCGTTTCCCCGCCCTTTGGGGGCGTAAGTGAGCCAATAAATGACTCCATCGGACCCGGATCGTCTGATCAAACCGAGGCGCCTTGCAACAGCAACAACCACATAAGTCAAACTCGTCAGGGCGTGCAAAACCACTGACGCCACTTTTTTAGCTAGAAGGAAACGCATGCCCTCCCTGAGGTCCGTCTCCCGTTTTTGGTTCACACCGGGGTGCGAGGCTCGCGAATTCACGTTACACAAAGCTGTGCCACACAGGCTGTGCTTTGATCATCACTACAAGACTTTGCTTTTCAGCAGAAGCCTTGATCAATTTCCACTTAGGTGTGCCACACAGGCAATTCACTCTATGCGTTTGATATCCATTAGTATATAACCCCTGAGCTCGTACGTCTCAGAGAAGGGCGTTAAGCAAGAGAATAAATTCTCCGCTGCCAAACAGATATATATTTAATAGAAATCAATCACACAGACTATTTACAAGTCTGTTCTGGGTCTGAACGAAACCGGAGGCACCTAGTACCCCGCATATCCATCGATCTCCAAGTACGTCTGGATGATCACCAACTGTTTCCATCTTCTTGGGTGTACAGCCCAATCAAGATCATCAGTAATTATCCAAACGACGTGAAGACCTCCGGTCTTCAACCACCGTCTTCATCTTTGACACCACGTCGAATCAGTTGACACACAGTCCATTTACAAGTCCGTTCTGGGTCTGAACGAAACCGGAGGCACCTAGTACCCCGCATATCCATCGATCTCCAAGTACGTCTGGATGATCACCAACTGTTTCCATCTTCTTGGGTGTACAGCCCAATCAAGATCATCAGTAATTATCCAAACGACGTGAAGACCTCCGGTCTTCAACCACCGTCTTCATCTTCGACACCACGTCGAATCAGTTATTCAGAATGGGATAAACCCGGTCTTTCTGAACAACTCGCGTATATATATATAATAAACACGTGTTACACAAACACAACATACGCCTCATTCAAATTCAGAATATTCTTTTATTCAAATATTCTTATATTTTGGGAAAGGTTCCCATTAATTTTATCAAAGATAAATTCTTTAAATTTATTCTTTAATCTCCTTTGAATATCAATTCAAACTGGTCGGGATTAGCGAACCACACCGAAGTAATCATTTATTTTAATTTTCCAATCCCAACCTATTCATCCCATGAAGTAAAACTGGTCATACTTCATATCTAACACAACGGTGTTATCGGTAAATTCAATTACCATTTCACGTTCAAATCTAATTAAAGATGTAACTATCGCCTGGAGTAAAACTGGTGATACTCCATTCTAACACCTTTTCAATCTAATTAAAGATTCATTAAAACTCCACTTAGTTTTAATCTTTACCTGGGTTAAAGAATCAGTGTCATTTTAAAACACGGTTCACGATAAACCCAAAATCACATTCCATTAATTATCGGGTTAAAGAACAAGTGTTATTTAAAACACTGTTCACGATAAACCCAAAAATCAATACCACTTCAATTCCAATTAAGTATAACTTAATTGGTACACTTCATTAAATCGAAATAAAAGGTTTAATCTTTTTCTCAACTGAGCTTAAGAACAGTGTTAATGAAGACACCATTCACAACAAACCCAAATCACATTTGATATTAAATACAAGGCTCTGAATAGAAAATATATCGGCTTATATTCAATATCAAATTCTACGACCAACAAATATCGTATTGGAAATAACGATATATATATATATCTTTCAAATTTCCATAACATCTGTATAATCACGAAATCCAACATCGAAATATTCCGAAGACAATTTCGATTCAAATCCATTCCAATGCAATCATTAGAAATTCTGGTTATTTTTAAAACCCTTTTCCAATCCAATTTATTTATTTAAAAATAAATAGAATTTTAATTCTAGTTCAAAACTAGTTCATTTCGATAAAAAAATATTTTTATCATTTCAAATATGGAGTTTTTCATCCCAAATCATTTCTTATGATTTTACACAAATTATTACTATTTTAAATAATTTTATCAAGGCCCGTACTGTCGATTTCCATCAACGGCCATCGAACTACACTTACAGCGACCTTTTCCAAATTTGATTTGGACATAATTCCAAATCCAACCGTTAGGTTTCAAATTTCTAATATTCGTTAGAAATCTCTTTTCGATACGAACCCAACGGTTCTGGTTTTAGGAGAATCCGACGGCCGGATCTCCCGCAATATCCATTCGAAGTCAATGGTCGAAATTCACGAACTGCCGCGGCGCGTTCTATTCAGGCCATTATATTATATATAATATATACCTTGTCGATTTCCTTTTAAAACGTATTTTATAAATCGTTTTAAATTCGTTTTCAAAATGATTTCAACTCCTTTTTAAATTCAAATCAAAATTGAATTTTTCCTTATAAATTCGATTTAAATTCATTTCAAATTGATTTCAATTCAAATTGATTTCTAATTCAACTTCCATTCGTTTTCAATTCAATTCAATTTCAATTCGAATTCAATTATATTCAATTTCAATTCGAATTCTAATTTGTTTCAATTCGGTTCGAATTTCAATTTAAAATATTCGATTTTGAAATCACTTTTCAATATTCCTTATAAAACGAATACAATCGATATAAATATCGTTTACGTCAAAATGGCGTCAATCTAATCACTACGGCTTCATATATTTCTATATTCAAATATTCTATTTCAAATATTTCTGTTCAAATATTTCTATTCAAATATTTCTTTTCAAATATTTATATTCAAATATTTATATTCAAATATTTCTATTAAAATATTTCTATTCAAATATTTCTTTTCAAATATTTCTATTCAATCTTTTCAAATATTTCTTTTCAAATATTTCTATTCAAAACTGGAATGAGGCCCAATCAATTACCATATAATGTTAATTATATGGATTTTCTACAACACATGTATACAATAACAACGATGAATAATCAACCATCATCCAAAGTGCATTCTTCACTGTATAAGCATCAAATACAAATATTTAACACTTATAACAGTCTGTCAATCAATCGATCGACATACAACTAAACAATCTGGATTAGTGTACGTCAAATATCATCCCAATACCGATGTGGGGTTTTCAAACCATCAAACACAGATTTTATTTGTGCAGTTGGGCGATGTGTAAAATTTATCGACCCAATCAATATCAGTCAAATGTGTGTATATAAACAAATCGTCCGATTTGTTTATTTTTATTTCATTTCATATACACTTTAAAAATTCTATTTTTAACTATAAAATATTTTCAACTATATAAATATTTTATTTCATTTCACATCACACAATCAACTACACATCAAAATCAAACAATCAAGCATACAAACCGTCCATGGTCTGTGGACGACGGGTGTCGGGTGCTACTAAACACCGTCTGCATCCTAGTATATATTTTAACTAGAAAAACAAAATTTAAAGGTGAGAAGTTCTCACAAATTAGCTAATCCAGTACCACGACTCTTCTTAGGTAGAAATCTTCGCCGTTCTTGCCTCTTGTCACTTTCTTTGCCCGTATTCACTACATATATAAAAATCACATTTTTACTTTGCTATTCAATATATAAAAATCGAATTTTTACTTTGCTATTCAATATATAAAAATCGAATTTTTACTTTGCTATTCAATATATAAAAATCGAATTTTTACTTTGTGAAAAATCATATTTTTATACGGTTTAAAAATCTTACCTTTGTCTTCTAACAAATATCTATTCCTTTACTTGCTAAAAGTCTGAACTTGATTAAAACAAGGAAACCTAAACTTGAATTTAAATAAATCAAACAAATCTGATTTTATATTAACTAAAATAATAGTAGGAAAACTTACAGTTAACATCAGGAAAGAGGGGGTGCGTTCGATTGGGGGTAGGGGGTTTGGCGTGTCGTCGGTTTACTGGAGGAAAGGGGAGAGAAGGGAGCGGAGGAGGAGGCAGGCGCGGCACATGGTGGCGGAAAGGGAGAGGGCGGCTCGTGGATCTCGAGGTGGGCACTGGTGGTCTCGTGCGTCGAGCAGAAGGGGGAGGATCGATGCAGGAAGGAGAAGAGGGGGGTTCGACAGTGGGGCGCGCCGAGCTGGGGAGGTGGCGGCGCTGCTCCGCCCTCTACGGCGGTGATGGCGGGTGGAGCGCGACAGCGCTCTGCCCCTTTTTTTTCTGTTGAAATGAATTTCAACGGGGGGGGGGGGGGGGCTGAGAGGAAGTAAGGAGAGGAGAGAGAGTGTTTAATTTTAATTTATTTATTTTCAAAAAGTTGACTTTTTCATTTGACCTCTAAACGAGGCCCACCGCCTGTCGTCCATAGCGTATTACCCCCATTCCGAACACAATGGGATATGTATCGTAAGCTGATTCGATCAGTTTTCGTCAAAATCAACATATAACTCTATATATTTAATTTGAACGCACAATTCAATTTACCGGGGCCACATACTAACTAGAAAAATTCCCGAAAAATATTTTCTAGCTTCGTATTGACGATACGGTACTAAAAAAACTAGTTTCGTCAAATTCTGAGACCGTTGGAAAAATGGTCATTTTCCAGTCGATTAAAATCAACTGAAACTGGTCAAACGCGTTTTCCTTTGCCACGCTCACATATTGATTCGAAAAATTATGAAATTTGAAACCTAGCAATAACTTGACATCCCGGATCTAACAAAAGTGGTTTCGTCGAAATCCGAGGTCGTTTGCAACATTTCCATTTTTAAGGGCCTGAATTCTATAGCGACTATTCAGAATTTTCAACTGGACATATCTTTTGATTCCCGCTATGAAATTTTGATTTTTCGGATTCGTTGGAAAGATATTATCAAATAGAACCTATTATTTTTTGTTTCACTAAAATCCGGTTTATTTTACACCCGGTACATTCAAATGAAGTTTGAAATCGAATTATCGAACTACCGCGCCATTTTCAATTCCTTTTATAATTTAAAATAAATATTTATATTCTAACGACGATCTATATAAATATATTCATTCGAATTCTATTCAAAATAAATTTCTCGTCGTTATTATTTAAAATAATTCATTTTAAATGATCAAAATTCGCTAAAATTGCCAAAATAAAAATTTTAAACTGGCCCAGATTTCCGGGTTATTACAGGTTTTTGGGGGTTATGGTCGAGTTAAGGAGGAGGGAAGGGGCGCTGGTGGCGCTGGAGGGTCGGGGTAGTTAGGGGGAGGCGATGGCAGGTCATCCGAGGTTTGGGGGAGGCGGTTGGGATTAGGGTCACAGCGGCGGGAGATATTAGGCGCGGGGTTCGATTCAAAGAAGGGGAGAGAGAAGCGGTGGAGGAAGGAGGAGGAGAGGGAGGATGCGGCGCTGGTTGGGGGTGGTGGGGCAACGGATGGAGATCGGCTGAGGCGATGGTGCGTGGATCGACGGGGGGCTTAGCGTTCTTTTTTTTCTGATCTGGTTTGATTGAGGGAGAAAAAGGGTAGAGGCTTATATAAATTAATTAATTATTTTATTATTTTAAACTCTCAAAAAGCAACTTTTATTTTGAACTCGAAATCGAACCCACCGACTGTCATCTCTAGCTAATTACCCCCATTCTGAACATAATGGGATATGTATCGTAGGCTGATTCGATCGTTTCGATCAGTTTTCGTCAAAATCAAAATATAACTCTATATATTGAATTTGAACGCGCATTTCAATTTACTGGGGCCACATACGGACTCTAAAATTTCCCAAAAAATATTTTCTAGCTTCGTGTTGACGATACGGTCCTAACAAAACTAGTTTCATCGAATTCTGAGGTCGTTTGCAAAATTTCCATTTTTAAGGGCCGAAATTCCATAGCGACTATTCTGAAATTTCAACTGGACATATCTCTTGATTCCCGCTATGAAATTCCAATCTTTCGGATTCATTGGAAAGATATTCACAAATAGATTCTAATATTTTTGGTTATGCCAAAATCCGGTTTATTTTGCACCCGGTACATTCATTTGAACATTGAAATCGAATTATCGAACTACCGCGCCATTTTCAATTCCTTTTATATATATAAATAAATATTTATATTCTAACGACGATTCGAATAAATATATACATTCGAATTCTATTCAAAATAAATTTTTCGTCATTATTATTTAAAATAATTCATTTTAAATATTCAAAATTCGCTAAAATTGCCAAAATAAATTTTTTAAATTGGCTCAGATTTCCGGGTTATTACAATAGACGACTTGTTTGATTGTATTGTGTTGTGGTGATTGATTGTGATTGTGATAGAAATAGAAAAAAAATATTCATGTGTTGAATAAAATATTTGAACAACAAAAATATCATTTTTATTGTATAAATGAACTGTATAAAGTATTCATGTGTTGGAATAAATATTTTATGGTTAAAAATATAATTTTTAACGTGTATATGAATAAAATAAATATTCATTTACAAATCGGACGATTTGTTTAGATACACACATTTGACTGATATGGATTGGGACGATATATTTTACACATCGCCCAACTGCACAAATAATAGTTGTTATTTGTTGGTTGAAACCTCACACGGGTGTTGGGATGATATTTGACATACAATAATCCCAATTGTTTAGTTGTATGTCAGTCAATTGGTTGACAGGCTGTTGCAAGCGTTAATTATTCATATTTAATGCTTATGCAGTTGTGTAATGCACTCTGGATGATGGTTGACTGTGTTTGATTATTGTTGTGTACATGTGTGTATGAAATCCATATAAATAAAATTATATGGTAATTGGCTGTGTCTAATTCCAATTCGGAAAGAACGAATATTTGGAAATGACGAGAATGAATATTTTAAAATAACTAATATTTTAAAATAATCTTCAGTAATGCTTCAAAATTTGATTTTGATGTCCGATTTGGGATGGACACGAAAATATTTAAATATATGAAGCCGTGTTGATTAAATTAACGCCATTTTGACGTAATGATATTTATATCGATTGTATTCCTTTTTATAATGAATATCGAAAAGGAAGTGATTTCAAAATCTAATGTTTGAAAATATTATCATTTACATATTAATGATATGGAATATTCAATTTTGATTTAAAATTTAATATGAAGTTGAAATCGTTTTGAAAACGAATTTAAAACGATTTATAAAATACGTTTTAAAAGGAAATCGGTGAAATATATATAATATATATATATCTAATTGCCTGAATAGAACGCACCGCTCCATGGCAGTTCGCAAATTTCGACCATTGACTTCGAATTGACATTACGGGAGATCCGACTGTCGGATTCTCCTAAAACCGAAACCTTTGGATTCGTATCGAAAAGAGTTTTCCAACGAATATAAGAGATTTGAAATCTAACGGTTGGATTTAACATCATGTCCAAATCAAATTTGGAAAAAGGTTGTTGTAAGTGCAGTTCGAAGACCATTTATGGAAATTGACTGTACGGGCCTTGATAAAATTATTAAAATATTAATAATTTGTGTAAATCATAATAAATGATTTGGAAGGAATTAGGATGAAAAATCCCATATTTGAAAAGATAAAAACATATTTTTATCGAAATGAACTAGTTATGAACTAGAATTATAATCCAATATTTTTAAATAAATAAATTGAATTTGAAGTGGTTTTAAAAAATAACCAGAATTTCCAATATATGAATTGGAGTGGATTTGAAACGAAATTATCTTCGGAATATTTCAATATTGGATTCCATGATTATACAGATATTGGGGAGGAATTTGGAAGATATATATCGTTATTCCAATACGATATTTATAGATTTCAGAATTTGATATTGAATATAAACCGATATATTTTCTATTCAGAGCCTTGTATTTAATATCAAATGGGATTTTGGGTTTGTCGTGAATGGTGTCTTAAATAACACTGTTTTTGAACCCCGAGTGAAAAGAATAAATCATTCGATTAAGATTATTAGAGTTTCCAGTTAATTAACATTTAATTGGAATAAAATGGAATGTGAATTGGGTTTATTATAAACTGTGTTTTAAATGGCATTCTTTTTTTAACCCGATTTACAGTGTAAGGTGATTTGGAATATATAAATCTTTTAACTAAGATTTACTAGAAAATTTTCAATGTAAAGTTTTCCAATTTAATATATTGGAATGGAATGGAATTCGATTGGTAATAATCAAAGTGAACTTCTGTGGAGGAAGACTGTTACTATATACGGAATTTAAAAGGCTTTTCTGTTATTCCATTTATATTATTAGTCGGATATGGAAATTGATATCGATTATATATTGAATTGTTTTTCGTAAAAAATCCATAATTAATGGAAGGTGAATTGGGTTTATTGTGAACTGTGTTTTAAACGGCATTCGTTCTTTAACCCGATTTACAGTGTAAGGTGATTTGGAATATATAAATCTTTTAACTAAGATTTACTGGAAAATTTTCAAAGTAAATTTTTCCAATTTAATAAATTGGAATGGAAAGGAAGACTGTTACTATATATGGAATTTAAAAGGCTTTGCTGTTATTCCATTTATATTATTAGTCGGATATGAAAATTGATATCGATTATATATTGATTTGTTTTCCTTGGAAATTCCATAATTAATGGAATGTGATTTTGGGTTTATCGTGAACAGTGTTTTAAATGACATTGGTTCTTTAACCCAGTTAAAGACAGGATTGATTTCCCAAAGTTAAATAATCATCAATATTGATTTTTTTGGGGGGAAGATTAAAACTAACGGAGTTTAATGAATCTTTAATTAGATTGAAATGAGAATTTGATAACTTAAATTATCAAATTTGGGAAATGATCGAGAATGGAGTATCACCAGTTTTGCTCCAAGCGATAGTTAAATCTTTATTTAGATTTGAACGTTAAATGGTAATTAATATTTACCGATAACACCGTGGTGTTAGATATGGAGTATTACCAGTTTTGCTCCATGGGATGAATAGGTTGGGATTAGGAAATAAAACAATGATTACTTCGGTGTGGTTCGCTAATCCCGACTAGTTTTGGATAAACCTTAATATGGTTTGAATTGATATCCAAAGGAAGATTAAAAAATAAGTTTAAAAGAATTTATCTTTGATAAAATTAATGGGAACCGATTCCCTAATGATGTGAATATTTGAATAGAAGAATATTCAGAATTGGAATGAGGCGTATATTGTGTTTGTGTAACACTTGTTTATTATATACGTGGGTTATTCGGAAAGACCGGGTTTATCCCATTCTGAATAATTGATACGACGATTAGTCAAAGATGAAGACAGTGGTTGAAGACCGGAGGTCTTCACATCGTTTGGATGATTACTGATGTCTTGATTGGGCTGTACACCCAACACAAGGTAACAAGTGGTGATCGTCCAGATGTACTTAGAGATCGACCGGATATGCGAGGACCTCTCTCTTGTATTGGACATATGGGACGAGGAATAAGGTGCCTCCGGTTTCGTTCAGACCCAGAACGAACTTGTAAATGGACTGCGTGTCTGACATTGGATTTTATTCTGTGTTGGTTGATTTCTATTAAATATACATATGTCTAGTAAAGGAGAATTTATTCTCTTACTTCACCCTTCTCTGAGACGTACGAGCTTAGAGGTTGTATATCGATAGACATCAGTCGCATGGCGTGAATTGCCTGTGTGGCATGCCTGAGTGGCAAATGATCAAGGCTTCTGTTGAAAAGCAGAGTCTTGTGGTTAATGATCAAAGCATAGCTTTAATATAGCGCCGCTTTGTGTATAGTGTTAATTCGCGAGCTTCACTTCCATGTATAAACCAGAAACGGGAGAAGGATCCAGGGAGAACATACATTTCTTTCTAGTTAGAGGTGGTGTCCGGGTTTTGCACGCCCTGACATTTTTATATTTTTACCTATGTGGTTGTTGGAATACGAGGCGCCTCGGATATATCGGTTACAACGAAACCAATGGATATTGAGTCATCTGGCTCATGTACGCCTTATAGGGCAGGGAAACATATTGTTCAGGGATTTTTAATCCACATAAAACGTGGACCGACCCTGTGGCTCCTGGGTGCAGTTGTGACTGTAGCCTGAGACACGGACTAGAGCATCTCGAATTCGGTAAGGACGATCTCGTGCCTTGGTTCATGATGAAAATCCAACATCCAATACGTGACATTGTGGTTTTGATTGTAGAACCTAGTATTGGCGATATGATATATGTACACATGCCGTCTAGGTTTGATACATTTATATTTGAAGTTGTTTTATACACTATGCACTTATAATAGTGTCAAATGATTTGTTTTAAACGTACCAAGCATATTTGGCTATTATAAGGGAAAACCCTATCCTTCCGTTTGCGTTGCATTGTGTGATGGGACCTAGGTCTTATAATAGCTTCATTTTTCCAAAAAACATTGCGTTGTTTGTTTGATGCACTGGTATTCTTGAGAGGAAACCCGTTCCGTGTTATACGGCGTAGTCCCTTGATTTACTTTATTTTTACAGTAAAGATTAAATAACTGTTTTAGTTCTCACACCAGTCACGTGACTGACCCGGAGTTTATTGTTTCAACCTAAACTCTGGGTTCCCCTATTTTCCACACGAGCAGCTAGTAGTTTTGGTTTTGCAGATTTATATTCATAGGATCCTGGTTTACAGCTAGAATGATATTCGGAAAGCTCTGTATCCGTGTATCTCTTTCAGTTGTGTTTTGTATTATTTTCCGCTGCATTGTAATTTTTTAACGAAAAGGAATTTCGCTCGATCCAAATCGATCGCTAAACCGACCAAGACCGTTCGAAACCCCTGATTGTTTTGAGAACACAACAAATCAGAACACAAACAGAAGAACATTTCATTGCTTATTACAACAATTCCATCAGAATACAAGAATATTACAGAGTATGAATAAATATTACACAGAAAATATCAGAGATTTAAATTACATTTAAATACATCGCAGCGGAAAATAATACAAAACACAACTAGAAGTAATACACGGATACAGATCTTTCTGAGTATCGTTCCAGCTGTAAATCAGGGTCATGTGAATATAAATCTGCAAACCCAAAACTACTAGTTGCCCGTGTCAAAATAAGGGCACCCAGAGTTTAGGTTAAAACAATAAACTCCAGGTCAGTCATGTGACTGGTGTGAGAACTAAAACAATTATTAATCTTCATTTTAAAGTTAGATAAATCAAGGGACCACACTGTATAACACAGAACGAATTTCCTCCCAAGAATACCAGTGCATAAAACAACAGCACAATGCTAAATAAAGAAAAATGAAGCTATTATAAGACCCAGGTCCCATCACACAATGCAACGCAAGCCGGAGGATAGGGTTTTTACCTTATAATAGCCAAGAATGCTTGATACGCTAAATTTCATCTTTTATTATTACTATAAGTGTATAGTGTCAAAACAATTTCAATCATAAGTATCAATCATAGATGGTATAAGTGCCCCATACCACTATGTCGCCATATATAGGTTCCACAATCAAAACCGCAAAGTCACGTATTAGAAGTTGGATTTCCATCTGCGAACCGAGGCAAAGGATCGTCCTCTACCGAATTCGAGACAATCTAGCCCATGTATCAGGAACAACCGCAACTTCCCCATGGATCGTCAGGGTCGGTCCACCGATGTGGATTATTATGCCTGAACACTACGTTTCCCCGCCCTTTGGGGCGTAACTGAGCCAAATGACTCCATCGTCTCCGCACAGTCACCGATATATCTGAGGCGCCTCGCAACAGCAACAACCTCATAGGTGAAAATAATATAAATGTCTGGGCTGGTAGGTCACTGACACCACCCTAGCTAGAAGGAAACGCATGCCCTCCCTGAGGTCCTCTCCCGTTTCTAGTTCACAACCGGGGTGTGAGGCTCGCGAATCAACGCTACACAAAGCTATGCCACACAGGCCATGCTTTGTTCATCAACCACAAGACTCTGCTTTTCAACAGAAGCCTTGATCATATTGCCACTTAGGCATGCCACACAGGCAATTCACTCCATGCGATTGATACCCATCAATATATAACCCCTGAGCTCGTACGTCTCAGAGAACGGCGTTAAGCAACAGAATAAATTCTCCGCCGCCAAATAGATATATATTTAATAGAAATCAATCACATAGAATGAAATCCAATGTCAGACACACAGTCCATTTACAAGTTCGTTCTGGGTCTGAACGAAACCGGAGGCACCTTGTACCTCGCATATCCATCGATCTCCAAGTACGTCTGGACGATCACCAACTGATTCCCTCCTCTTGGGTGTACAGCCCAATCAAGATCATCAGTAATCACCCAAACGATGTAAAGACCTCCGGTCTTCGACCACCGTCTTCATCCTCGATACCACGTTGAATCAGTTATTCAGAATGGGATAAACCCGGTCTTTCTGAATAACTCGCGTATATAATAAACAAGTGTTACACAAACACAACATACACCTCATTCCAGTTCAGAATATTCCCTTTTTCAAATATTCTCATACTTTGGGAAAGGTTCCCATTAATTTTATCAAAGATGAATTCTTTAAATTTATTCTTTAATCTTCTTTTGAATATCAATTCAAATTAGTCGGGATTAGCGAACCACACCGCAGTAATCATTTATTTTATTTCCCAATCCCAACCTATTCATCCCATGAAGTAAAACTAGTCATACTTCATATCTAACACCACGGTGTTATCGGTAAATTTAATTACCATTTCACGTTCAAATCTAATTAAAGATTTAACTATCGCCTGGAGCAAAACTGGTAATACCCCATTCTCGATCACTTCAATCTAATTAAAGATTCATTAAAACTCCACTTAGTTTTAATCTTCCCAAAAATCAATATCCTGTCTTTAACTGGGTTAAAGAACCAATGTCATCTAAAACACGGTTCACGATAAACCCAAAATCACATTCCATTAATTATCGGGTTAAAGAACAAGTGTTATTTAAAACACCGTTCACGATAAACCCAAAAATCAATTCCAATTCAATTCCAATTAAATATCATTTAATTGGTATACTTCATTAAATCTAAATAAAAAGATTTAATCTTTTTGTCAACTAGGTTTAAGAACAGAGTTAATGAAGACACCATTCACGACAAACCCAAATCACATTTGATATTAAATACAAGGCTCTGAATAGAAAATATATCGGCTTATATTTAATATCAAATTCTACGACCAACAAATATCGTATTGGAAATAACGATATAAATATATCTTTCAAATTTCCATAACACTATCTGTATAATCACGAAATCCAGCATCGAAATATTCCAAAGGCAATTTCGATTCAAATCCATTTCCACTTTATATATTGGAAATTCTGGTTATTTTCAAAATCATTTCAAATCCACTTTATTTATTTTAAAAATAAATGGGATTATAATTCTAGTTCAAAACTAGTTCATTTCGATAAAAATCTATTGTTATCTTTTCAAATTTGGAATTTTTCACCCCAATTCTTCACAAATCATTTCTTATGATTTTACACAAATTATTACTATTTTAAATAATTTTATCAAGGCCCGTACTGTCGATTTCCATCAACGGCCATCAAACTGCACTTACAGCGACCTTTTCCAAATTTGATTTGGACATAATTCCAAATGCAACCGTTAGATTTCAAATCTCTAATATTCGTTAGAAAGCTCTTTTCGATACGAACCCCAGGTTCCGGTTTTAGGAGAATCCGACGGTCGGATCTCCCGTAATATCCATTCGAAGTCAATGGTCAAAATTCGCATACTGCCGCGGCGCGGCGCGTTCTATTCAGGCCATTTAATATATATATAATATTATATATATATATATATATTTCTTCGATTTCCTTTTAAAACGTATTTTATAAATCGTTTTAAATTCGTTTTCGAAACGATTTCAACTTCATATTCAATTTCTAATTAAAATTGAATATTCCATATCATTAATCTATGAATGATAATATTTTCAAAACGTTAGATTTTGAAATCACTTCCTTTTCTATAATCATTATAAAAATGAATAAAATCGATATAAATATCTTTCACGTCAAAATGGCGTCAATCTAATCAACACAGCTTTTATCCAACACATGAATGTTTTCTTCTATTCAACACATGAATATTTATTTTATTCAACACATGAATATTTAGTCTATTCAACACATGAATTTATATTCTATTCAACACATGAATATTTTCTTCTATTCAACACATGAATATTTATTCTATTCAACACATGAATTTTTCTTCTATTCAACACATGAATATTTACTTCTATTCAACACATGAATTTTCATTTTATAATATTCTTCATTTTCCAAATTAGAATGAGGCCCAATCAATTACCATATAATGTTAATTGTAACAACCCGTATTTTTGAATAACATGTTATAACATAAATCGAGGCAGAATTAAATGTTAAAATCTGAATCAAGGGAAACGGGCTATGCCATTGCGTTCGTCTCGGAAAAATACGCGAAATAGAGTCCGAGTTTTCGAAAATCGGAGTCCGTATGACCAAGTTATGGCCCGTCAAAGTTTTCAGAAAATTTCAAGTTCAAAAACAGTTCAAATTTGAATTTAGAATTCAAATTCAGCCAAAACAGACTGGGCGGGAAAATTCCCGCCCAAACAGGTCGACAGGGGGGTCGACACTAGGGTCGACCTCCCCCCAACCAGGTCGACACTAGAGTCGACCTGGGGGTCGACCTCCCTGGTCGGCCAGGTCGGCCTGGTAAACCTATTTTGGCTGTTTGGACCTGTTTTGGAGGCTAGTGACGTGAATTGATGGCCCAGATCTGAATTAGGGTTAATCCTATGGTCTAAATTAACCTAATCATCTATAAAAAGACCCTAATACCTAGCCTAATTCATCATAAATCAATCCTATAACTAAACTATGCCAAAATGTTTAATCATGGCCTCCACCCTCTTGTCATAGCCTCCATCTTCATTCATATGAGAGTTCCTAAGCTTGTTTGAGAGTTTCTAAGCTTGATTTAAGGCCAAAGTTCAATCTTTCTTCATCAAAGCAAGGATCTTTTGCTTGTTTCTCAAGGGTTTTCATTGGAGCTTATCATTTGGGAGTGTTTAGAGTTGCTAGTGGCTTCGTCTCAATCTTATTTTATTTTATAAGTCTTCATAGCATTGTAAGCCCTATACTACTCTTAGATTCTAACTATGAAGTTAAATGTGATATGTTGCAAGTTTGAGTTTGGGCCTAAGTATGATATGTGCTTTGATTCTATCATGTTATGCATAGGTTTATTCTATGCATGTTTGTAAAGCTATCACCTTGACCTTGTGGGCTAAAAGCTATAAGCTTTATGTTGAAATGTTGCATTATGCAACATGAGAACTCTCATAACCTTTATGATAACTTGCATATAATGTTATATGCGAACTTCTAGTCATCATCCTATGTCATCTAGGACCATGTATCACCTATTCGCTAAGTTTGAATGTTATGCATGTAACATGCAAGTTTAAATGAACATATTTATGCCTCATATGCCACCATGTTTAACTTGTGGCCAACCTTATTACCTTATGCCCTTTTGTCATGCTTTTGCCAAGTTCCCTCTTTTGATCTATGTTATGTTATGCGAAACGTACATGCGATGGGAATGCGTTTGGTTTGGGTAATATTAATGACATGAAAACATGGTTTTAAAATACGACATGAACATTGACTTGTGATTATGTTTGTAAACATAATGATGGACATGACACTTAGAAAATATGAGTGTGGCCAACTCGAGGTTGGGTTGAGTTTGTAGCATAAATCTACCCGGAACCGACCGGCTTAACTAGTGGCTACAAACAATAAGACCCAATGTGAGTAGTTGGTCATGTCGCACTTGAAACCCGAGGTTAGACTAAGTTGTGGTGTAAAGCTACCCGGACCCGCCCGGCTTAACTAGTAACCACAACAAGGTCTAATGTGAGAGGTTGGGTGCATTAAATTAATTAATGCCACATGATAGGGTTAAGTCATGGACTACTTGAATATACTTAACCAATTAAACACGATGGATTGGTAGGGTTAAGTCATGGACTACTTGAATATACTTAACCAATTAAACCCGATGTATTGATAGGGTTAAGTCATGAACTGCTTGAATACACTTGACCAACTCAATACATGGTTAGGATAGGGTTAACCACACATAACCCGCTTGAAATCCTAGTTACGTGGTCCTTTTCAGCAGTAACCTACTTGGAAGTATCATGGGTACCCTGGACTAGGCTAGGGTGGGGCACGATTACTGGACTGATTGTAAGAGACCAAAAGAGACGGCTGAAGGGTGCACCGGTTGTTCAGGCGGACCATGGTCGTGCACATTAAGTCCGGAGTTGGACATGGGCACCAGTAGGTTTAGACTGTGCGTGCTTGAATTGTGTCCGTGGTTTACACCTTAGGGCTGGATACACCCTGGGGTGGACCTTGCACAGTTAACTACATCCCACGATTAAGCCGTATGACACCGATACACGACGAGTTAGGCTTATGGGGAGCCGATCGACTAGACCGAGTAGTTGGACCTCGATTTAGGTCATCTCATGATGTGGGCCAGCTTTGGGCCAAGGGATCATTTCTTGTTTATACTTGACATGGATTGGAATACTAGTACACACCTGGTGCAACTTAACCTTGTATATGCGATGCCACACTTGATCTATCTTGTTAACTTTTCACCACGCCAGTTATCACCCTACATCTCATCTCTGTTTTACATGTTCAGTTAACTTTATTAGTTTTTATACTAATAGTAGATAGGACTTACCAGTCTTTTTGACTGACCCGTTTTCTTTCGCCTCTTTTCTTCCGTTCCCCTCCCCCTCAGGTTTACAGGGTGGGAACACTGGTACCTAGCTTGGATCTTTAGCTACTTTTCTGGATAGCTCATGTACGGTTTGGACTTGAGCACGCTGTGGCTTTATTCTACCTTAGGGATTGTTACTTTATGATTTTCTTTCCAGTTTTCAGTTGATGTTTCTAGACTATGTTTTGTGGAAAATAATGACCAAGTACTTTGATGTAACTTGACTATGGTTTTGAAATGTTAGTTTTATCTGCTGCTTTATTTACTCTGTTTTTACTTATATGTTCTGTCTTGTGATATCTGCATGCATGTTTACCTCGTTTAACGCCCCTCCAAAGCTAGTGTGCTTGCAAGAGTGGCAATGGCGGAGGTGGGGTGTTACATTTGGTATCAGAGCCAGGTTTACAAGATTTGAGCAAAAGGTTTTTAAAACTTACCTTTTGAAAAAATAATATTTTCAAAACCAATTAAGTATTTTCCAAGAAAAGTTTAGTTATTTTAAAAGGCTATTCCCCAAAAGCCATTAGCACTATCCTTCGTTTCCTCGTTCTGAATCTATCTTTTTCTTTTTCAGTATGGCCGATCTTAACCTTTCCGAGGGAGTAACCATTCCCGGATGGTTCCGGAGGTACTTGGAAGCTAGGGCCAACGATGTGGGCCCAGCAAACACCCCCACCGTAACTGAGGTCCCTCCTCCTCCTCCTCCTCAGAATCCACAAGCAGATTTCGCTAAGGTTTGCAGAGACTTTAAGGCAATGGGTGGCAAGAATTTTATTGGGACGGAGACTTTTGTGGAGGCAAGAAATTGGTTGAAAAAAACTGAAGATCTCTTCGCCATCTTTGATGTGGAAGACCATAGAAAAGTTCTGTTGGCAGCATGGCTATTGAAGGAAGAAGCTGCTTATTGGTGGGAGGTCACCAATGCTACTAGGCCTATAGAGACTTGGGCCGACTTTAGGACGAGGTTTGGGCTTAAGTTTCTATCATCTGCTGAGGCGAATCTGCAATTGGAGAAGTTTATATCTTTGAAGCAAGGGGAAATGACAGTGAGGGAGTATGTGAATAAGTTTAACCAGCTTGCTCGATTCGGTTTGGACATGGTTAATACTCCCCAGAAGAAGGCTTTACGCTTTGCACGAGGGTTGAATGAGCCATTACAAGGTTTAGCCCTGTCTCATATACCCACGGGGCCACTTTTGAAGGCCTAGTGGACATGGAATTGCTTCAAGGAGACGATAAGAATGGCAAGAAAGAAGTCAAGCCTAATGAGACTCAAGCCAAGAAGACGGACTCCAAGTGGGGAGGAAATTAGAGCAATCAGAACAACAAAGGCAATAAGGCCAACAACAGCAAGGCAAAGGACCCAAGAAAATGCAACTTCTGTGGGATTGTTGGGCACATAGCCAAAGATTGCAGAAAGAAGAAGAGGAAGTTGGGCGAATGCTTTCACTGTGGAGAGCCTGGACATCTTAGCAAGGATTGCCCCAAGAAGCAAGGACAAGGGCAAGGACAGACTCAGCGTGCAGGACCTTCTGGAGGGCAAGTGCATGCCCTCAACACTGCTCCAGTTCAGGACCGAGGTAGTATTTCTGTAGAAAGCCTTGTTTATATTTCTGATTATCCTGTTCGCACCTTATTTGATTCTGGCGCATCGCATAATTTTATTTCTTCTGACATTGTTGAAAGTTTGCACCTAAGTACTAGTCTAGTTGAGGATCCCGTTAGTGTTTCAAATCCAATTGGGGGTTCCGCCCATCTATCTATGATTTGTGTGGATTTGAAGATTTCTATCTTGACCGTGGAATTTACGTGTAATGCTTATGTTCTTGGGTTCACGGGATACGGGTTGATTTTGGGCATGGATTGGTTGTCCAGTTATGGAGCCATCCTCGATTGTGAGCATAGGGTGGTGAGGCTCATGACTCGCCTTGGTAATACCCTAGAAATTTCTTGTAACCCTAGAGGTCCCGTCATGTTATGTTATCTTGAATCTCTTGACTCGTCCATCGATGATCTGCAATCTGTAAGGGTGGTCCGAGACTATCCTGATGTCTTTGAAGAAGTTAAGGGGTTACCCCCTAAACGAGAGATAGATTTCCGCATTTATCTAGTCGATAATGCCAAGCCAGTATCATTGCCCGTTAGGCACATGGCCCCACGAGAAAGAAGGGAGCTCAGTAAGCAAATCAAGGAGTTGCTTGAGAAGAATTTTATTAGGCGAAGCATTTCTGAATGGGGTGCTCCTGTGGTATTCGCTACTAAGGCGGATGGTTCGCTTCGTCTATGTGTTGATTATCGAGAGTTGAACAAGCTGACAAAGAAGAATAGGCACCCGTTACCGAGGATAGACGACCTCTTTGACCAGCTTGTTGGTGCTTCTGTTTTCTCTCAGCTCGATCTAGCGACCGGATTTCATCAGCTTAGAGTGGCTGAGGATAGTATTGATAAAACCGCATTTAGGACTCCAGATGGATTCTTTGAATGGCTTGTCATGCCATTCGGTTTGACTAATGCACCCGCCTACTTCGTAGATTTGATGAGTAGGGTGTTCAGGGAGTTCCTTAACAAGTTTGTAGTTGTCTTCGTGGATGATATTCTGATTTTCTCAAAGGATGAGGAAGAACATGCTAGACATCTCAAGGAAGTGATGGATACGCTTAGAGCTCATCAGTTGAAAGCCAAGTTCTCCAAATGCCATTTTTGGAGAAGGGAAGTTCGATTTCTTGGACATATAGTCTCTAAGCAAGGCATAGCTGTGGATCCCGCGAAAGTGGTTGCAGTTCAAGACTGGAAGACTCCTAGGAATGCAACCGAAGTAAGAAGCTTTCTCGGTCTGGCGGGCTACTATAGGAAGTTCATCAGGGACTTCGCTAAGATTTCATCCCCTCTTACTAAGTTGACGAAGAAGAAGTTAGTTTTTGCATGGGACTTAGAATGTGAGCTTGCTTTTCAAAGGCTCAAGAGGGCCCTTACTACAGCTCCAGTTTTGGCATTACCTGACGGCGGTAAGATGTTTACCGTGTACACCGATGCATGTGGCACGGGGTTAGGTGCTGTTCTGATGCAAGAGGGAAGAGTGATATGTTATGGGGGTAGGCAACTTAAAGTTCATGAGAAGAACTATCCCACTCATGATTTGGAGTTGGCGGCGATCATCTTTGCTCTCAAATCCTGGCGCCACTATCTTCTAGGCGAAAGATTTGAGTTGTATACTGATCACAAGTCACTCAAGTACCTCTTCTCACAGAAAGATCTGAATCTAAGGCAGCAAAGGTGGATGGAATTCATGGCATCTTATGACTTCGAGATAGCTTATACCCCTGGCAAGGGTAATGTTGTGGCAGATGCACTAAGCAGAAGTAGGTTGACTTTGAGTCCCTTATTTGTTGAGATGAGGAGCCTAGAGTTCTTGGCAACCTTTGATTTTGCAACAGCTGTTGAGTCGATGACGGGTTCGTTAGCATCCCTTGAGCTTAGACCTATACTTCTTGATCAAGTTGGGGCCTCGCAGAAAGGAGACCCGCAGACTGTCGAGGTCATGGACAAGTTGATTCGTGGTAAGACGTCTAGTCACCTTGCTAGATATACTATTGATGACAAGGGTTGGCTAAGGCGTGATGGAAGGCTATGCGTTCCACAAGTAGGAGACTTGGTGCATAAAGTTCTCAAAGAAGCGCATCACTCGAAGATGACTATACATCCTGGAGGAGATAAGATGTATAGGGACATGAAGCGCATTTTCTTTTGGGCTTGAATGAAGAAAGATGTGGCAGAGTATGTTTCAAAGTGCATGGTGTGCCAACAAGTGAAAGCCGAGTCGAAGAAACCCGGAGGGCTATTACATCCATTGGAGGTCCCGCAATGGAAGTGGGAAAGTATTTCTATGGATTTTGTGGATGGATTGCCTAAGTCAAGAAAAGGGAATACGAGCATATGGGTCATAGTTGACAGACTTACGAAGAGTGCTCATTTCATTCCAGTAAAGACCAAGAGGACCGCATCATGGCTAGCATCTATTTATCTTCGAGAGTTAGTGCGGTTGCATGGAGTTCCCTCTAGCATTGTTAGCGATCGTGACCCAATCTTCACTAGCCAGTTCTGGAATAGTTTGCAAGAGGCGATGGGTACGCGATTGAATCTAAGTACAGCCTATCACCCTCAGACGGATGGCCAAACCGAAAGGGTGAATAGAGTGCTAGAAGATCTCTTGAGGCTTTGTGTTCTTGACTTTGGTGGTACTTGGGAAGACCACCTCCCTCTTGTAGAGTTTGCTTATAATAATAGCTATCAAGCTAGCATAGGGATGGCACCATTTGAAGCTTTGTATGGGAGGCCGTGTAGGTCACTATCTTGTTGGTGGGAGAAAACAGATAGGCTTATACTTGGGCCCGATATGATACGGGACACATCCGAGAAAGTTGAATTGGTGAGAAGACGGATGAAAGCGGCCCAAGACCGACAGAAATCCTATGCTGACAAGCGAAGGATAGATTTAGAATTCGAAGTTGGGGATATGATTTTCGTGAAGGTTTCTCCTTTGCGTAATGTGGTACGTTTTGGAGAAGTTGGGAAGCTGGCACCAAGGTTCGTAGGACCCTTCCCTATCATAGAGAGGATTGGAAAGATGGCTTATAAGGTGGAATTGCCCGAGAAGCTAGCCAGAGTGCATAATGTCTTTCATGTCTCGCATCTCCGAAAGTGCCTACATGAGTCCGCTGAGGTGGTTGAACCAAGCATTCTTGAAGACATGGAGGTGGAGAAAGAGGCAACCCTGAGACGAGCTCCGATTCGTATCATAGAAACAGAGACAAAGAAGCTAAGAAGCAAAGAAGTTAAGCTTGTTAAGGTGCAATGGAGTGAAGCAGAGGAAGACGCAACTTGGGAAACCAAGGAGAAGATGCGTGGGCTTTATCCATTTCTTTTTTAGGGTACATTTTCAATCTCTTTTCCTAGTTGGTATATCTTTCTTTCGCTATCCATGTTTATCTAGTTTATCTAGTTTCGTAAATCTTGTCATGAGAACCTTAGGTAGAAACCCTTGGTTGAAACATGTATTTGAAACATGTTATGCTTGATGTTTGCCAGTGGTTGCAAGTGTTTGCAAGTGGATACTCGTGGATGCATGATACACGTTAGGCACTAAGATCGGCTCACACACTTTCATACCGCATATGCATGAGTATTTATGCTTATTCATGGATGAAACTTGTATGCTATCACATGGATGTTGCATATGGACGGATGTTATGTGCACTCATGTAGAGACTATAAGTTATGTTAGTAATTTGTATACATATGGACGCATTGCACAAACATATTTTGCATTAAGGAGGTTTACTGAATCAGTAACCACCTGATCTTCGCATTAGATAGGAGCATATACACACACTTTTGCATATGTTCATACAGCATTAGAAATCTTTTAAGGACAATGATTACTTGTGGATGATGTTTTGAGTAGATGGATGATGGATGGTAGGATACGTTCTTCCTAACTTGAAGATTTCGGGGACGAAATCCTTTAAGGTGGGGAGGATGTAACAACCCGTATTTTTGAATAACATGTTATAACATAAATCGAGGCAGAATTAAATGTTAAAATCTGAATCAAGGGAAACTGGCTGTGCCATTGCGTTCGTCTCGGAAAAATACGCGAAATAGAGTCCGAGTTTTCGAAAATCGGAGTCCGTATGAGCAAGTTATGGCCCGTCAAAGTTTTCAGAAAATTTCAAGTTCAAAAACAGTTCAAATTTGAATTTAGAATTCAAATTCAGCCAAAACAGACTGGGCGGGAAAATTCCCGCCCAAACAGGTCGACAGGGGGGTCGACACTAGGGTCGACCTCCCCCCAACCAGGTCGACACTAGAGTCGACCTGGGGGTCGACCTCCCTGGTCGGCCAGGTCGGCCTGGTAAACCTATTTTGGCTGTTTGGACCTGTTTTGGAGGCTAGTGACGTGAATTGATGGCCCAGATCTGAATTAGGGTTAATCCTATGGTCTAAATTAACCTAATCATCTATAAAAAGACCCTAATACCTAGCCTAATTCATCATAAATCAATCCTATAACTAAACTATGCCAAAATGTTTAATCATGGCCTCCACCCTCTTGTCATAGCCTCCATCTTCATTCATATGAGAGTTCCTAAGCTTGTTTGAGAGTTTCTAAGCTTGATTTAAGGCCAAAGTTCAATCTTTCTTCATCAAAGCAAGGATCTTTTGCTTGTTTCTCAAGGGTTTTCATTGGAGCTTATCGTTTGGGAGTGTTTAGAGTTGCTAGTGGCTTCGTCTCAATCTTATTTTATTTTATAAGTCTTCATAGCATTGTAAGCCCTATACTACTCTTAGATTCTAACTATGAAGTTAAATGTGATATGTTGCAAGTTTGAGTTTGGGCCTAAGTATGATATGTGCTTTGATTCTATCATGTTATGCATAGGTTTATTCTATGCATGTTTGTAAAGCTATCACCTTGACCTTGTGGGCTAAAAGCTATAAGCTTTATGTTGAAATGTTGCATTATGCAACATGAGAACTCTCATAACTTTTATGATAACTTGCATATAATGTTATATGCGAACTTCTAGTCATCATCCTATGTCATCTAGGACCATGTATCACCTATTCGCTAAGTTTGAATGTTATGCATGTAACATGCAAGTTTAAATGAACATATTTATGCCTCATATGCCACCATGTTTAACTTGTGGCCAACCTTATTACCTTATGCCCCTTTGTCATGCTTTTGCCAAGTTCCCTCTTTTGATCTATGTTATGTTATGCGAAACGTACATGCGATGGGAATGCGTTGGGTTTGGGTAATATTAATGACATGAAAACATGGTTTTAAAATACGACATGAACATTGACTTGTGATTATGTTTGTAAACATAATGATGGACATGACACTTAGAAAATATGAGTGTGGCCAACTCGAGGTTGGGTTGAGTTTGTAGCATAAATTTACCCGGAACCGACCGGCTTAACTAGTGGCTACAAACAATAAGACCCAATGTGAGTAGTTGGTCATGTCGCACTTGAAACCCGAGGTTAGACTAAGTTGTGGTGTAAAGCTACCCGGACCCGCCCGGCTTAACTAGTAACCACAACAAGGTCTAATGTGAGAGGTTGGGTGCATTAAATTAATTAATGCCACATGATAGGGTTAAGTCATGGACTACTTGAATATACTTAACCAATTAAACACGATGGATTGGTAGGGTTAAGTCATGGACTACTTGAATATACTTAACCAATTAAACCCGATGTATTGATAGGGTTAAGTCATGAACTGCTTGAATACACTTGACCAACTCAATACATGGTTAGGATAGGGTTAACCACACTTAACCCGCTTGAAATCCTAGTTACGTGGTCCTTTTTTGCAGTAACCTACTTGGAAGTATCATGGGTACCCTGGACTAGGCTAGGGTGGGGCACGATTACTGGACTGATTGTAAGAGACCAAAAGAGACGGCTGAAGGGTGCACCGGTTGTTCAGGCGGACCATGGTCGTGCACATTAAGTCCGGAGTTGGACATGGGCACCAGTAGGTTTAGACTGTGCGTGCTTGAATTGTGTCCGTGGTTTACACCTTAGGGCTGGATACACCCTGGGGTGGACCTTGCACAGTTAACTACATCCCACGATTAAGCCGTATGACACTGATACACGACGAGTTAGGCTTATAGGGAGCCGATCGACTAGACCGAGTAGTTGGACCTCGATTTAGGTCATCTCATGATGTGGGCCAGCTTTGGGCCAAGGGATCATTTCTTGTTTATACTTGACATGGATTGGAATACTAGTACACACCTGGTGCAACTTAACCTTGTATATGCGATGCCACACTTGATCTATCTTGTTAACTTTTCACCACGCCAGTTATCACCCTACATCTCATCTCTGTTTTACATGTTCAGTTAACTTTATTAGTTTTTATACTAATAGTAGATAGGACTTACCAGTCTTTTTGACTGACCCGTTTTCTTTCGCCTCTTTTCTTCCATTTCCCCCCCCTCAGGTTTACAGGGTGGGAACACTGGTACCTAGCTTGGATCTTTAGCTGCTTTTCTGGATAGCTCATGTACGGTTTGGACTTGAGCACGCTATGGCTTTATTCTACCTTGGGGATAGTTACTTTATGATTTTCTTTCCAGTTTTCAGTTGATGTTTCTAGACTATGTTTTGTGGAAAATAATGACCAAGTACTTTGATGTAACTTGACTATGGTTTTGAAATGTTAGTTTTATCCGCTGCTTTATTTACTCTGTTTTTACTTATATGTTCTATCTTGTGATATCTGCATGCATGTTTACCTCGTTTAACGCCCCTCCAAAGCTAGTGTGCTTGCAAGAGTGGCATTGGCGGAGGTGGGGTGTTACATTAATTATATGGATTCCATACAACACATGTACATAATTACAACGATAAATAATCAACCATCATCCAGAGTGCACCACACAACTGTATAAGCATTAAATATAAATAATTAACGCTTACACAGTCTGTCAACCCATCGGTTGACATACAACTAAACAATCGGGATTAGTGTACGTCTTCAAATCAACAAACACAGATTTTTATTTGTGCAGTTGGGCGATGTGTAAAATTTATCGTCCCAATCAATATCAGTCAAATCGGTGTACATAAACAAATCGTTTGATTTGTAAATGAATATTTATTTTACTTCAACACATGAATATATATTTTATTTCAACACATGAATATATATTTTATTTCAACACAAGAATATATATTTTATTTCAACACATGAATATATATTTTATTTCAACACATCACACTATCAAATTTCACTACACAAAAATCAAACAAACAAGACATCCATGGTCTGTGGACGACGGGTGTCAGGTGCTGCTAAGCACAGTCTGCATCCTTGTATATATTTCAAACTAGAAATTAAAATAAAAGTGAGGAGTTCTCACCTAGAAGCTAAACCAAACGCCACGACTCTTCATATGTAGAAAATCTTCATCGTCTTTCCAACGAGATCTGTTTCACGCGGTATATGTTAAAAATCATATTTTTACCATCGCTATATTAAAAATCACATTTTTAATTTGCTACACATATAAAAATCACATTCTCATATTCTCTATTATATAAAAATCATATTTTTAATTCGCTAATGAATATATAAAAATCGAATTTTTACTTTGCTTTCACTATAATAAAAATCTACTCTTTTCATTATTAAAAATCTTATCTTTTTATAGTTGAAAATCTCGTCTTTTTATAATCTAAGCACAATGCAAATTTCTAGATTTAAAAAGCAATGCTATATTTTTCACTCGCCTTTCATATGACAAAAACTATATTTTTCACTCGCCTTTCATACGACAAAACCTATATTTTTCACTCGCCTTTCATATGACAAAAACTATATTTTTCACTTGCCTTTCATATGACAAAAACTATATTTTTCACTCGCCTTTCATATGGATGAAAATCCAATTTTTCTACTTCTTTAAAAATTATATTTTTACTTAAACCCCATCATAAAAATATTTTCTTTACACGATAAAATATCATATCTTCCTATAATGAAAGATCATATTCTTCAACAATGAAAAAACCTATTTTTACCCCACTAAAGATCATATTTTTATATTCTGTATTATATAAAAATTCTATTTTCAATTCGCTACTCCTATAAAAATCTAATTTTTATTTCACTACTACTTATATAAAAATCGTATTTTTATATTCTCTACCTTATAAAAATAATATTTTTATAATCTCTACATTATAAAAATAATATTTTTATTATCTCTGTAATATAAAAATCATATTTTTATTATATCTATTATATAAAAATCATATTTTTATTATCTCAAAAATTCCTATCTTCTTCTAAATGGAAAATCAAGTTTTTAGCTAACTAAAAGTATAATCTTTACATATGAAAAATATTATCTTTACATATAAAATTACTATCTTTTACATATAAAATTTCTTATATAAAAACAAACAAACCCATATGTCATGAATAAATAAAAATGATAAAAATGATTAAGACTTACAACGGAGAGTGGGGGGACTGTCAGGGTTTGCTGAGGCGTTAGGGCGGAGCGCAGTCGCTCGAAGGGAGGGGGTCTGGTTCGCCGTGGGTGGTGGCAGCTCAGGGGAACGGCGGCTGTCGGATTGGGCCTGGGGAGGGTTCGAGAACGTCAAATCGAAGAGGGGAGGGAGGGGCGCGGCGATTGGAGCTTTGCTGGAGGGGGCGGCGACGTAGAGTCGGGGCACGGTGAACCTCCGACGTGGTGGTGGTCGCGATTTGTTTTTCTTTTTTTATTTCTTCTTCGATTCAGAATGAAAAAAGGGGGGGTTTGACTGTAAATAGAGAGAGGGAGAAGTTATATAATAATATATATTATTTTATTTTAATTTTCTTCTATAAAGCAACTTTTTATTTCGAACTCGAAATCGAACCCACCAACTGTCGTTCATAACTAATTACCCCCATTCCGAACACAATGTGATATGTATCGCAAGCCGATTCGATCGTTTCGATCTGTTTCCGTTAAAATCTATATATTGAATTTGAACGCACATTCTAATTTACCGGGGCCACATACTGACTCTATAAATTCCAGAAAAATATTTTCAAGCTTCGTATTGACAATACGGTTCTAATAAAACTAATTTCGTCAAATTCCGAGACCGTTTGAAAAATGGCCATTTTCCAGTCGATCAAAATCAACTAAAACTGGTCAAACGCGTTTTCCTTCGCCATGCTAACATATTGATTCGAAAAATTACGAATTTTGGAATCTAGCAATAACTTGACATCCCGGATCCAACAAAAGTGGTTTCGTCGAAAACCGAGGTCGTTTGCAAAATTTCCATTTTTAAGGGCCAGAATTCCATAGCAACTATTCTGAATTTTCAACTGGACGTAACTTTTGATTCCCGCTATGAAATTTCAATTTTTCGGATTCGTTAGAAAGATATTTTCAATTAGATTCTAATATTTTCGGTTTCGCCAAAATCCAGTTTTTTTTGAATCCTGTATGTTCAATTGAAATTTGAAATCGAATTTTCAAACTACCGCGCCATTTTCAATTCCTTTTATAATTAAAATAAAATATTTATTTTCTAACGACAATCTATATAAATATATACGTTCAAATTTCTATTCAAAAATAAATTTCTCGTTGTTATTATTTAAAATAATTCATTTTAAATAATCAAAATTCGCTAAAATTGCCAAAATAAAAATTTTAAATTGGCTCGGATTTCCGGGTTATTACAATCTCCCCCACTTAAAATTTTTCGTCCCCGAAAAGGAACGAAGCCGAAAGTTGTTTAACTAATCAACTCAACTTTCATTATTTTCATTACGGCTTAAGTTCTTCAACTTTTCAGTTTCTAAGAACTTTTCAAATTTTTCAAAAAATTTGGCTAACACCCTAAATTTTCGAAAAATTTCTCCATAACCTCCCCTGCACCGGGAACTTCGGGATATTTCAAATAGCCTCCCATGGCCCTCACCAATCCAAAAAGAAAAGGAAACAACCAAGCGGCTTGCCAATCGGCTCATAAAATCATCCAAAACCCAATAAATTAGTAAACATGTACCTATTTATCGGGCAAACAATTCTATTCTTCTGCTCTAGCCTCCTTGCTATGACCTGTTCAATGTAAGTACATGTATATGCATGCAAATGCGACTAATTTTCAATACAATCTACTATTTGGTTCAATTTGGCTAAAGGTTCAACATTTAATTAATCAAACAATAATCAAACAACACAACCATCAATCAATTAGTTGATTATCATTTCAAAGTCATAATTTTGGTACGTATACAGAAAATCATGTTTTTGATGCCAAATCACAACAATAAACCTATCTAGCTTTGGTTCTCACACCAGTCTAACGGAAATATATAGATATCACACTTTTGAAACTCGAACATAAATACTGATGATGTGGCCACATCATCAGAATCATCCCCGGGTGTCTAGAATGTGATTCTATATCTATCTAGTATATTAAAACTTCAAATACACGCGGATCAGACGTATACGCAAAATCTTTATATACTTGATTGTCCAAATCAATATAAATAAATATTCAAATACGAATAATTGAATTAAATTTTCAAAACAAAACTTGTTTTCAATTTTTATTTTTCAAAACAACACTCTTTACACTCGTTCTAGGATACTACTGATCCCATCTCTAACGAGTCATTCTCATTGCATATTACTATTCCAGTCTCTGATGAATTCTTTCGTTCGGTTCTAATGTGTCTTTTTCTCCGAGCTCTGTAAACCAAAGCTCTGATACAAACTGTAACGAAAAGGAATTTCGCTCGATCCGAATCGATCGCTAAACCGACCAAGACCGTTCGAAACCCCTGATTGTTTTGAGAACACAACAAATCAGAACACAAATAGAAGAACATTTCATTGCTTATTACAACGATTCCATCAGAATACAAGAATATTACAGAGTATGAATAAATATTACACAGCAAAAAATCAGAGATTTAAATTACATTTAAATACATCGCAGCGGAAAATAATACAAAACACAACTAGAAGTAATACACGGATACATTGCTTTCCGAGCATCGTTCTAGCTGTAAATCAGGGTCCTGTGAATATAAATCTGCAAACCCAAAACTACTAGCTGCCCGTGTCAAAATAAGGGCACCCAAAGTTTAGGTTAAAACAATAAACTCCAGGTCAGTCATGTGACTGGTGTGAGAACTAAAACAGTTATTAATCTTCATTTTAAAGTTAGGTAAATCAAGGGACCACGCCGTATAACACGGAACGGGTTTCCTCCCAAGAATACCAGTGCATAAAACAACAGCGCAATGCTAAATAAAGAAAAATGAAGCTATTATAAGACCTAGGTCCCATCACACAATGCAACGCAAGCCGAAGGATAGGGTTTTTACCTTATAATAGCCAAGAATGCTTGATATGCTAAATTTCATCTTTTATTATTACTATAAGTGTATAGTGTCAAAACCATTTCAATCATAAGTAACAATCATAGACGGCATAAGTGCCCCATACCACTATGTCGCCATATATAGGTTCTACAACCAAAACCGCAAAGTCACGTATTGGAAGTTGGATTTCCATCTGCGAACTGAGGGAAGGGATCGCCCTCTACCGAATTCGAGACAATCTAGCCCATGTCTCAGGAACAACCGTAACTTCCCCATGGATCATCAGGGTCGGTCCACCGATGTGCATTATTATGCCTGAACACTACGTTTCCCCGCCCTTTGGGGCGTAAATGAGCCAAATGACTCCATCGGCTCCACACAGTCACCGATATATCTGTGGCGCCTCGCAACAGCAACAACCACATAGGTGAAAATATTATAAATGTCAGGGCTGGTAGGTCACTGACACCACCCTAGCTAGAAGGAAACGCATGCCCTCCATGAGGTCCTCTCCCGTTTCTGGTTCACAATCAGGGTGTGAGGCTCGCGAATCAACGCTACTCAAAGTTATGCCACACAGGCCGTGCTTTGATCATCAACCACAAGACTCTGCTTTTCAACATAAGCCTTGATCATATTGCCACTTAGGCATGCCACGTAGGCAATTCACTCCATGCAATTGATATCCATCAATATATAACCCCTGAGCTCGTATGTCTCAAAGAAGGGCGTTATGCAACAGAATAAATTCTCCGTCGTCAAACAAATATATATTTAATAGAAATCAATCACACAGAATGAAATCCAATGTCAGACACACAGTCCATTTACAAGTTCGTTCTGGGTCTGAATGAAACCGGAGGCACCTTGTACCTTGCATATCCATCGATCTCCAAGTACGTCTGGACAATCACCAGCTGATTCCCTCCTCTTGGGTGTACAGCCCGATCAAGATCATCAGTAATCACCCAAACGATGTGAAGACCTCCGCTCTTCGACCACCGTCTTCATCCTCGACACCATGTCGAATCAGTTATTCAGAATGGGATAAACCCGGTCTTTCTGAATAATTCGCGTATATAATAAACAAGTGTTACACAAACACAACATACGCCTCATTCCAATTTAGAATATTCCTTTATTCAAATATTCTCATACTTTGGGAAAAGACTCCCATTAATTTTATCAAAGATAAATTTTTTAAATTTATTTTTAATCTTCTTTTGAATATCAATTCAAGTTAGTCGGGATTAGCGAGCCACACTGCAGTAATCATTTATTTTATTTCCCAATCCCAACCTATTCATCCCATGAAGTAAAACTGGTCATACTTCATATCTAACACATGGTGTTATCGGTAAATTTAATTACCATTTCACATTCAAATCAAATTAAAGATTTAACTATCGCCTGGAGAAAAACTGGTAATACCCCATTCTCGATCACTTCAATCTAATTAAAGACTCATTAAAACTCCACTTAGTTTTAATCTTCCCAAAAATCAATATCCTGTCTTTAACTGGGTTAAAGAACCAATGTTATCTAAAACACGGTTCACGATAAAACCAAAATCACATTCCATTAATTATCGGGTTAAAGAACATGTGTTATTTAAAACACCATTCACGATAAACCCAAAAATCAATTCCAATTCAATTCCAATTAAATATCATTTAATTGGTATACTTCATTAAATCTAAATAAAAAGATTTAATCTTTTTTCTCAACTAGGTTTAAGAACAGTGTTAATGAAGACACCATTCACGATAAACCCAAATCACATTTAATATTAAATACAAGGCTCTGAATAGAAAATATATCGGCTTATATTCAATATCAAATTCTACGACCAACAAATATCGTATTGGAAATAATGATATAAATACATCTTTCAAATTTCCATAACACTATCTGTATAATTATGAAATCCAACATCGAAATATTCCAAAGGCAATTTTGATTCAAATCCATTTCCACTTTATATATTGGAAATTCTGGTTATTTTCAAAACCATTTCAAATCCACTTTATTTATTTTAAAAATAAATGGGATTATAATTCTAGTTCAAAACTAGTTCATTTCGATAAAAATCTCTTTTTATCTTTTCAAATTTGGAAATTTTCACCCCAATTCTTCACAAATCATTTCTTATGATTTTACACAAATTATTACTATTTTTTATAATTTTATCAAGGCCCGTACAGTCGATTTCCATCAACGGCCATCGAACTGCACCTACAGTGACCTTTTCCAAATTTGATTTGGACATAATTCCAAATCTGTGACGGCAAGGAATTTCGCTCGGTCCGAACCAGTCGCTAAACCGATCCAGGCCGTTCGAAACGCCCTATCGTTTGAGAACACGACAAAACAGAACGCATACAAAAGAACATTTCACTGTATATCACAACAATGCATCAGATTACAAGAATATACAGAGTATGAATGAATATTACACAGGAATATCCGAGATTTAAATTACATTTAAATACATAGCAGCGGAAATTAATACAATACACAACTAGAGGAGATATGCGGATACAAAGCTTTCCGGATATCATTCCAGCTGTAAACCAGGATCCTGTGAATATAAATCTGCAAAACCAAAACTACTAGCTGCCCGTGTCAAAATAGGGGCACCCAGAGTTTAGGTTAAAACAATAAACTCCAGGTCAGTCATGTGACTGGTGTGAGAACTAAAACAGTTATTAATCTTTATTTTTAAAGTTAGGTAAATCAAGGGACCACGCCGTATAACACGGAACGGGTTTCCTCCCAAGAATACCAGTGCATAAAACAAACAGCGCAATGCTAAATAAAGAAAAATGAAGCTGTTATAAGACCCAGGTCCCATCACACAATGCAACGCAGCCGAGGATAGGGTTTTCCCTTATAACAGCCAAAGAATGCTTGATACGGTTAAAACAAATCGTTTGATACTATTATAAGTGCATAATGTATAAAACAACTTCAAATCATAAGTATCAATCATAGGCGGCATGAGCGTCCCATGCCACTATGTCGCCATATATAGGTTTACAAATAAAACCGCAAAGTCACGTATTTGGAAATTGGATTTCCGTCTATGAACCGAGGCAAAAGATAGTCCTCAACCGATTCGAGACTGCCTAGCCCGAGTCTCAGGATCAGAGCTCGAGTGACCCTTGGATCGTCAGGGCCAGTCCACCGATGTGGATTAAAATGCCTGAACACTGCGTTTCCCCGCCCTTTGGGGCGTAAATGAGCCAACGAATGACTCCATCGGACCCGGATCGTCCGATCAAACCGAGGCGCCTCGCAACAGCAACAACCACATAAGTCAAACTCGTCAGGGCGTGTAAAACCACTGACGCCACTTCTAGCTAGGAGGAAACGCAGGCCCTCCCTGAGGTCCGTCTCCCGTTTTTGGTTCATACCGGGTGTGAAACTCGCGAAGTAAACGTTACACAAAGCTACGCCACAAAGGCCGTGCTTTGATCATCACCACAAGACTTTGCTTTTCAACAGAAGCCTCGATCAACTGCCGCTTAGGCATGCCACACAGGCAATTCACTCCATGCGTTTGATATCCATCAATATATAACCCCTGAGCTCGTACGTCTCAGAGAAGGGCGTTAAGCAAGAGAATAAATTCTCCGCCGCCAAACAGATATATATTTAATAGAAATCAATCACACAGACTAAAATCCAATGTCAGACACACAGTCCATTTACAAGTCCGTTCTGGGGCTGAACGAAACCGGAGGCACCTAGTACCCCGCATATCCATCGATCTCCAAGTACGTCTGGACGATCACTAACTGTTTCCATCTTCTTGGGTGTACAGCCCAATCAAGATCATCAGTAATCACCCAAACGACGTGAAGACTTCCGGTCTTCGACCACCGTCTTCATCTTCGACTTATCGTCGTATCAGTTATTCAGAATGGGATAAACCCGGTCTTTCCGAATAACTCGCGTATATTTTAAATAAGTGTTACACAAACACAACATACGCCTCATTCCAATTCATCAGTCACTAACCGTAAATTAATCAAGAGAATAATTCCCCAAATATTAACCCCGAAGGCCGAAACCAACATCGGATCAATATCCAGAAAACCGTTCTGCTTAGCTAACCGACAGTTAGTTTCTGATTTCGCATTCATAGGGAAAGGTTCCCATTAATTTTATCCAAGATAAATTCCTGAATTTATTCTCTAATCTTCCTTTGAATTTCGATTCCACTAGTCGGAATTAGCGAACTTTACCGAAGTAATCATTGGTTTTAATTTCCCAATCCCAACCTATTCATCCCATGAAGTAAAACTGGTAATACTTCATATCTAACACCACGGTGTTATCGGTAAATTCAATTACCATTTCTCGTTCAAATCTAATTAAAGATTTAACTAACGCCTGGAGCAAAACTGGTGCTACCCCATTCTCGACCATGTCAATCTAATTAAAGATTCATTAAAACTCCACTTAGTTTTAATCGTTAACTGGGTTAAAGAATCCGTGTCATTTAAAACACGGTTCACGATAAACCCCAAGTCACATTCATTAATTATCGGGTTAAAGAACAAGTGTTATTTAAAACACTGTCCACGATAAACCCAAAAATCAATATCAATTCCATTCCAATTAAATATTATTTAATTGGCACACTTCATTAAATCTAAATAAAAAGATTTAATCTTTTCTCAACTGGGTTCAAGAACAGTGTTAGTGAAGACACCCTTCACGACAAACCCAAATCACATTTGATATTCAATATAAGGCTCTGAATAGAAAATATATCGGCTTATATTCAATATCAAATTCTACGACTAACAAATATCGTATTGGAAATAACGATATATATATCTATATCTTTCAAATTTCCATAACAACATTTGTATAATCACGAAATCCAACATCGAAATATTCCGAAGACAATTTCGATTCAAATCCATTCCAATGCAATCATTGGAAATTTTGGTTATTTTCAAAACCATTTCAAATTCAATTTATTTATTTAAAAATAAATAGAATTATAATTCTAGTTCAAAACTAGTTCATTTCGATAAAAATCTATTTTTATCTTTTCAAATATGGAGTTTTTCATCCCAATTCTTTCTAAATCATTTCTTATGATTTTACACAAATTATTACTATTTTTAATAATTTTATCAAGGCCCGTACAGTCGATTTCCATCAACGGCCATCGAACTGCACTTACAGCGACCTTTTTCGAATTTGATTTGGACGTATCTCCAAATCCAACCGTTAAATTTTGAATTTCTAATATTCGTCAGAAAGCTCTTTTCGATACGAACCCAACGGTTCCGGTTTTAGGAGAATCCGACGGTCGGATCTCCCGTAATGTCCGTTTGAAATAAATGGTCGAAATTCACGAACTGCCGCGGCGCGGCGCGTTCTATTCAGGCCATTATATTATATATATAGTATATACTTCGTCGATTTCAATTTAAAACGAATTATATAAATAGTTTTAAAATTCGTTTCAAAAGCAATTTCAACTTTCATTTCAATTCAAATCAAAATTGAATTCTTCTTTATAAATTCGTTTTAAAATTCATTTCTATTCAATTCAAATTTCAATTCAATTTGAATTCATTTCAATTCGCTTTCAATTCAATTTGAATTCGTTTTCAATTCATTTCGAAATCGTTTTCAATTCAATTCATTTCGAAATCGTTTTATTTTCAATTCATTTCGAAATCGTTTTCAATTCATTTCATTTCGAAATCGTTTTATTTTCAATTCATTTCGAAATCGTTTTCAATTCATTTCATTTCGAAATCGTTTTCAACTCAATTCCTTTCGAAATCGTTTTCAATTCATTTCATTTCGAAATCGTTTTCAACTCAATTCCTTTCGAAATCGTTTTCAATTCAATTCATTTCGAAATCGTTTTCAATTCATTTCGAAATCGTTTTCAATTCATTTCATTTCGAAATGAATAAAGTCGATATAAATATCGTTCACGTCAAAATGGCGTCAATCTAATCAACACGGCTTCATAAATTTCTATTTCAAATATTTCTTTTTCAAAATAGTTGTTATTATCCAAAATATTTCGTTCAACACATGACCAATCTCAATGGATGAGTACTGTCAACACATGAACCTTTATTTTATATTGTTCTTTATTTTCTAAATTGGAATGAGGCCCAATCAATCACCATATAATGTTAATTATATGGATTTTCATACATTACACACATATAATAGCATTGAAAAATAATCAACCATCAACCAAAGTGCACTACACTGTATAAGCATCAAATATAGATATCCAACGCTTATAACAGCCTGTCAATCAATCGATCGACATATTTAATCAATCAGGATGAGTGAACTTCAAATTTCATCCCAACACCCGTGTGGGGTTTCAAACAATCAAACACAGTTTTTATTTGTGCAGTTGGGCGATGTGTAAAATTTATCGACCCAATCAAAGTCCTTCAAATAAGTGTACATAAACAAACCGTCCGGTTTGTAAATGAATATTTTACTTTATTCACTTCCACGTTAAAAATTATATTTTTAACGATAAAATATTTTATTTCAACACATGAATTCCTATTCAGTTCATTCTTTAAATAAAATGATATTTTTATTTATCTAACTTATTTTAGAAAATTTCGGCGGCATAACGGCACGATACTAGAAACGGGACAAGGCCTAGCCTTATCCCCGGTCTAGTGAAGGCCCACGCCATTCACACATCAATCAAATCAATTCATTTTACCACACAATTCAATTTCAATCAAATAATCTAACTAATTTTTGCAATCAAACAAACAAGTCCATGGTCTGTGGACGATTGTGTTGGGTGCTACTAAGCACCGTCTGCATCCTAGTATATATATATAACTAGAAAAAGAAATTGAAAGGTGAGAAATTCTCACCGATAGCTATCCAAACATCATGACTCTTCTTTGATATAAATCTTCATCGTTATCGCATCTTTGTCATCTTCATTGCCCGGTTCCTCTACATATGTAAAAATCGAATTTTTACTTCGCTATTCAATATATAAAAATCGAATTTTTACTTTGTTATTCAATATATAAAAATCGAATTTTTACTTCGAAGTTCAGTATATAAAAATCACATTTTTATTTCGAAGTTCAACATATAAAAATCATATTTTTATTTCGAAGTTCAACATATAAAAATCATATTTTTATTTCGAAGTTCAACATATAAAAATCATATTTTTATTTCGATGTTCAATATATAAAAATCATATTTTTATTTCGAAGTTCAATATATAAAAATCATATTTTTATTTCGAAGTTCAATATATAAAAATCATATTTTTATTTCGAAGTTCAATATATAAAAATCATATTTTTATTTCGATGTTCAATATATAAAAATCATATTTTTATTTCGATGTTCAACATATAAAAATCATATTTTTATTTCTTCAATGTATAAAAATCATATTTTTATTTCTTCAATTTTATATCAAAGATCGTATTTTTATAACTTCAACATCATATTAAAAATCTAATCTTTACAATGAAAAATATCTCGCCTTCTTATCATGAACTAATAAATTAACACATTATATATATTTTTTTTTTAAAAAAACAAACTTTCCTTATTTAAATTTGAATATTCCCTAATTGCTTTAAATTAAAACAAATGAATTTAGATAAGGTAAAAACTTACTTTGCTTTCAGTTTTCAGAGGAGTGGGAGGGGCTTTTGCGTCAACCGGAGGAGAGTGGCTAGGGCGGTGGCATTCAGGCGGCCAGGGGGAGGGACTGCGGCGGTTGCGGGTGTCGGATGTGGGTCCGGGGGCAGGCGGCGGCGGTCGATGAAGTCGACGGGGGTGGGGCTCGCGTTTTGGGGTTACGGAGGGGTTGTAGGGGAAGGGGGACGACGAGAAGAGGGGGATGGCCTTGGTGGGGCTCCGACGATGGGGAGGTCGCCATCGATGGCGGCGCGCTAGGGCAGGCGCGTCCTCCCCCTTTTCGTTTTTTTTTTATTCTGAATCTCATTTTGAACGGGGGGGGGGGCCAGAATGAATTAAGGGGAAGGGAAAGAATTTTTAATTAATTTTTTTTTATTATTTAATTATTTTATTTAGCAAAAAGTTGACTTTTACATACGACCTCTAAACGAGGTCCACCGCCTGTCGTCCATAGCGTATTACCCCTATTCTGAACA
Source organism: Allium sativum (assembly GCA_030737875.1). Taxonomy (NCBI): domain Eukaryota; kingdom Viridiplantae; phylum Streptophyta; class Magnoliopsida; order Asparagales; family Amaryllidaceae; genus Allium; species Allium sativum. Next base: position 309,664,317 of record CM060919.1, read on the forward strand.
CAATGGGATATCTATCGCAAGCTGATTCGACTGTTTGAATCAGTTTCCGTTTAACTTACATTTAAATCACTATATTGAATTTTAAACGTACATTTCAAATTACCGGGGTCACATACGAACTCTAAAAATTCCGGAAAAATATTTTCTAGCTTCGTATTGACGATACGGTCCTAATAAAACTAGTTTCGCTGAATTCTGAGACCGTTGGAAAAATGGCCATTTTCCAGTCGATTAAAATCAACTGAAACTGGTCAAATGCGTTTTCCTTTGCCACGCTCACATATTGATTCGAAAAATTATGAAATTTGGAATCTAGCAATAATTTGACATCACGGACCCAACAAAAGTGGTTTCGTCGAAATCCGAGGTCGTTTGCAAAATGTCTATTTTTAAGGGCCTGAATTCCATAGCGACTATTCAGAATTTTCAACTGGACATATCTTTTGATTCCCGCTATGAAATCTTGATTTGTCGGATTCGTTGGAAAGATATTCACAAATGGATCCTAATGTTTTTGGTTTCACTAAAATCCGGATTGTTTTGCACCCGGTACATTCAATTGAAGTTTGAAATCGAATTATCGAACTACCGCGCCATTTTCAATTCTATTTATAATTATATATAAATATTTATATTCTAACGACGACGCGTATAATATATACGATCGAATTATATTCAAAATAAATTTATCGTCGATATTATTTAAAATAATTCATTTTAAATAATCAAAATTCGCTAAAATTGCCAAAATAAAATTTTTAAACTGGCCCAGATTTTCGGGTTGTTACAAAATCCAACCGTTAGATTTCAAATCTCTAATATTCGTTAGAAAGCTCTTTTCGATACGAACCCAACGGTTCCGGTTTTAGGAGAATCCGACGGTCGGATCTCCCGTAATATCCATTCGAAGTCAATGGTCGAAATTCGCGAACTGCCGCGGCGCGGTGCGTTCTATTCAGGCCATTTAATATATATAATATATATATTATATATATATTTCGTCGATTTCCTTTTAAAACGTATTTTATAAATCGTTTTAAATTCATTTTCGAAACGATTTCAACTTCATATTCAGTTTCTAATAAAAATTGAATATTCCATATCATTAATCTATAAATGATAATATTTTCAAAACGTTAGATTTTGAAATCACTTCCTTTTCCATATTCATTATAAAAATGAATAAAATCGATATAAATATCGTTCACGTCAAAATGGCGTCAATCCAATCAACATGGCTTTTATTCAACACATGAATGTTTTCTTCTATTCAACACATGAATATGTATTTTATTCAACACATGAATATTTAGTCTAATCAACACATGAATTTATATTCTATTCAACACATGAATATTTTCTTCTATTCAACACATGAATATTTATTCTATTCAACATATGAATTTTTCTTCTGTTCAACACATGAATATTTACTTCTATTCAACACATGAATTTTCATTTTATAATATTCTTTATTTTCCAAATTAGAATGAGGCCCAATAAATTACCATATAATGTTAATTATATGGATTCCATACAACATATGTATATAATAACAACAATAGATAATCAACCATCATCCAGAGTGCACCACACAACTGTATAAGCATTAAATATAAATAATTAACGCTTACACAGTCTGTCAACCCATCGATTTACATACAACTAAACAATCGGGATTAGTGTACGTCAAATATCATCCCAATACCCGTGTGGGGTTTCAAATCAACAAACATAGATTTTTATTTGTGCAGTTGGGCGATGTGTAAAATTTATCGTCCTAATGAATATCAGTCAAATCGGTGTACATAAACAAATCGTTTGATTTGTAAATGAATATTTATTTTACTTCAACACATGAATATATATTTTATTTCAACACATGAATATATATTTTATTTCAACACATCACACTATCAAATTTCACTACATAGAAATCAAACAAACAAGTCATTCATGGTATGTGGACGACGGGTGTCAGGTGCTTCTAAGCACCGTCTGCATCCTAGTATATATTTCAAACTAGAAATTAAAATAAAAGTGAGGAGTTCTCACCTAGAAGCTAAACCAAACGCCACGACTCTTCATATGTAGGAACTCTTCGTCGTCTTTCCAACGAGATCTGTTTCACGCGGTATATGTTAAAAATCATATTTTTACCATCACTATATTAAAAATCACATTTTTAATTTGCTACACATATAAAAATCACATTCTCATATTCTCTATTATATAAAAATCATATTTTTAATTCGCTAATGAATATATAAAAATCGAATTTTTACTTTGCTTTCACGATAATAAAAATCTACTCTTTTCATTGTTAAAATCCTTATCTATTTAGAGTTGAAAATCTCGTCTTTTTATATTCTAAGCACAATGCAAATTTCCAGATTTAAAAAGCACTGCTATATTTTTCACTTGCCTTTCATATGACAAAAACTATATTTTTCACTCGCCTTTCATATGACAAAAACTATATTTTTTTCACTCGCCTTTCATATGACAAAAACTATATTTTTCACTCGCCTTTCATATGACAAAAACAATATTTTTCACTCGCCTTTCATATGGATGAAAATCCAATTTTTCTACTTCTTTAAAAATTATATTTTTACTTAAACCCGTTCATAAAAATATTTTCTTTACACGATAAAATATCATATCTTCCTATAATGAAAGATCATATTCTTCAACAATGAAAAATCCTATTTTTACCCCACTAAAGATCATATTTTTATATTCTGTATTATATAAAAATTCTATTTTCAATTCGCTAATCCTATAAAAATCTAATTTTTATTTCACTACTACTTATATAAAAATCGTATTTTAATATTCTCTACCTTATAAAAATTATATTTTTATAATCTCTACTTTATAAAAATCATATTTTTATTATCTCTATAATATAAAAATCATATTTTTATTATCTCTATTATATAAAAATCATATTTTTATTATCTCAAAAATTCATATCTTCTTTTAACTGGAAAATCAAGTTTTTAGCTAACTAAAAGTATAATCTTTACGTATGAAAAATATTATCTTTACATATAAAATTACTATCTTTTACATATAAAATTTCTTATATAAAAACAAACAAACCCATATGTCATGAATAAATAAAAATGATAAAAATGATTATGACTTACAGCAGAGAGGGGGGGACTGTCAGGGTTTGCTTAGGCGTCAGGGCGGAGCGCAGTCGCTCGAAGGGGGGGTCTGGTTCGCCGCAGGTGGTGGAGGCTCAGGGGAACGACGGCTGTCAGATTGGGCCTGGGGAGGGTTCGAGAACGTCAAATCGAAGAGTGGAGGGAGGGGCACGGCGATTGGGACTTTGCTGGAGGGGGCGACGACGTAGAGTCGGGGCGCGGTGGTCCTCCGACGTGGTGGTGGTCGCGATTTTTTCATTTTTTATTTCTTCTTCGATTCAGAATGAAAGGGGGGGGGGAGTTTGACTATAAATAGAGAGAGAGGGAGAAGTTATATAATAATATATATTATTTTATTTTAATTTTCTTCTATAAAGCAACTGTTTATTTCGAACTCGAAATCGAACCCACCGATTGTCGTTCATAACAAATTACCCCCATTCCGAACACAATGGGATATGTATCATAAGCCGCTTCGATTGTTTCGATCTGTTTCCATCAAAATCAAAATATAAATCTATATATTAAATTTGAACGCACATTCCAATTTACTAAGGCCACATACTGACTCTATAAATTCCAGAAAAATATTTTCCAGCTTCGTATTGACGAAACGGTTCTAACAAAACTAATTTCGTCAAATTCCGAGACCGTTTGAAAAATGGTCATTTCCTGTCGATTAAAATCAACTAAAACTGGTCAAACGCGTTTTCCTTCGCAACGCTCACATATTGATTCGAAAAATTACGAATATTGGAATCTAGCAATAACTTGACATCCCGGATTAAACAAAAGTGGTTTCGTCGAAAACCGAGGTCGTTTGCAAAATTTCCATTTTTAAGGGCCAAAATTCCATAGCGACTATTCTGAATTTTCAACTGGACGTAACTTTTGATTCCCGCTATGAAATTTCAATTTTTCGGATTCGTTAGAAAGATATTTTCAATTAGATTCTAATATTTTCGGTTTCGCCAAAATCCGGTTTATTTGGAATCCTGTATGTTCAACTGAAATTTGAAATCGAATTTTCAAACTACCGCGCCATTTTCAATTCCTTTTATAATTAAAATAAAATATTTATTTTCTAACGACGATCTATATATATATATGTTCAAATTTCTATTCAAAATAAATTTCTCATCGTTATTATTTAAAATAATTCATTTTAAATAATCAAAATTCGCTAAAATTGCCAAAATAAAAAATTTAAATTGGCTCGGATTTCCGGGTTATTACAAATTTGTAAATCTCTGATATTTATCAAATGTGTAATATTAATTCATACTATGTATATTCTTGTACTCTGATGTAAATTGTTGTAATAAGCAATGAAAAGTTCTTCTGTTTGTGTTCTAAATTGTCGTGTTCTCAATTCAATCCAGGCTTTCCTTAATGGGGAAGTTCGGGTAGTTACAATATCTTTTTCCAGGAAAAAACAAATTAGCCCAATGATCATACGGCTTATCATTCAAATATTCAATAGCTTTTGCACCCCTGATTTCTTTAAATTTAGCCATTGCTTTTTCAAATTCATAGGCACTTGAAGCTAAAGCACATTGTTCTAGCAAATGACCTACCCAAGTACCCGTCCCACTTTTAACAATACCAGCAATATTACTTTGCATATGATGTAGATAGTACGAATGATAGCTACTTGGAAAAATTTTAGGAATACTCAACAACAAACCCCAATGCCTATCACTTAAAAAATTCAATGGTTTAGCAAACCTAAGAGCATCTCTTAGTGGGTCAAAAAACAACTCCAATACTCTTCATTTTATTTAGGCACAAGAGCCATTGCCAATGGAAAAAAACCTGAAACCTGAAACATAAAACAACAACACCAACAACTATTCTAAATAACATTTTCCAACAATACAAATTAAAATTTTAAGTTATACTACAAAGCATGATAAAATTAATGAACTACATAAAAAAAGATATATTTTTCTATCTTTTTCTTCTATTACCTTACAAGTTCCTATTTAGTAAATCTTAAAACTATAATATAGTAACTTGATTATCAATATCTAATTATGTACTAATTAAAAAAATAATTGATAACATTACGTACCTTGATTCCCATTTTTAGCAGTAGCAGCCATAAAAATCCCACTTCGGCCCTTTAAAAAAGTTGCATCCAAAAAATCATAGGTCGACAATACCTAAATTCAAATATACAAGCCTCGTAGCAAACAAATGCTCTCCCAAATTGGTTAGTCTCTTCATCCACATCCGTACTTGTATAACTTTTCGGATTATATTTCTTAATTGCCTTCAAATACCATATTAAATCATTATATGATTTTTTTTCATCACCATATATATCACTAATAGACAATTTCCTACCCTTATATGCATAATAGTAACTTAAATCCACATCATAATCTCTCCTCAAACTTTTCACAATATCCTTTGTTTTCCTTTTCAGCTCATCACGTATTTGATTAACAATCAAAGCTTTTACAAGATCACTGTTAATAGCTGGACTACTAATTGAACTAAATCTACCTCCACATGAATGACTTAGATGAATATTTTTAACAATCAACTTATCCAATTGCTTCAATTTGCAAGAAGCATGAATTCTAAATGAACAACCATCAACAACACATCGAACTGTCACCCGCTCCTTATAATTCTTAACATATTGTACTTTAAATCCATTTTTCAAACAATATGCACTAACCATTCTACATAATTCAATAGCCGAATCAAATATTTGTCCAACACCAGTAAAAAAAATCTAAATTTGAATTTTTCTTCAACAATTCATGCAAGTTTTTCTCTTGGCAATAAGCAGAGTCTAAATCATTATTATATTCAATCAAATTAAGAATTGATTCTCCAACATCAACAATTGAGACTGATTTACTACTGTCAACAGCAACATCATTTGAATTATTCTTTAAGAATATAAAAAAAACCAAGAAATCCTCCTTTTAAAACCATGACAAACACAATATAGCTTGTAGATCACTATCCGTCTAAATATAAGTAGTTTTAGATTCTCTAACATAGAACATATCAAAGCATAAAGACTTAAAAGTATTCCACACCTCACAAACCTTACTTCCTACATAACTAATTGATGCATCTAAACCAAGATGAATACTAGATGAATTCTTATTAAAATCAAATACAACCATCACGGATATATCAGACCTGCAATTCAAAACATAAATAAGTAAATAACTATACAATTTAAACCTTTTTATAAACCATTTACAAAATGATAAAACCAATTACCTTTTTTACTACTGTTATGATATTGAATAAAATACAGAATTATACAACAATTTTAAAATAACATAAATGATTTAAAACATTTTTGTATTATAATTGTTCTGTTATCATTACATATAATTGTTATATTATCTTCACATACAATTGTTGTGTTATCTTGACATATAATTATTAATCAGTTATCATTTGAATTATATATAAAACATAACTGTTGCACAATATAACCAATTTATTTTTAAAATTAACTATAACAAATTATTGTTATTTTCCATTGAAGCCCAAATAACCACTTATCTTTTTATTTTAAATAAATTTTTTAAAAAAGATAAAACAAGTTATCTTTTTCACTTTTGTTTTGTTAATGAAAAAAATCATAACTATACAAAAACTACAATTAAAATCACTATAAACAACCATTAAAAGCACATTTCACATGTCATATGAAAATTTTAATTTAATTACACCATACCTTTCAGCATCCTGTTCAACTAAAGGAATACTTGAACTTTGAGTTTGCTCTCCATTGACTGAACTACATAGTCCACAAAAATAAAGAACATATTAGCACATTTCGATATCATATACCTCAATTTTGGATTCAATTACAAATTTAAAATCGCTTGGTAAAATTATAATCCACTATTCAATTCAAAATTATGTAAATCACCTGATAAAAAATAAAAAAATCAACAAAATAAAAAAATTACCTCTTAAATATCAAGAGTTTACAAAATTTATGTAGAAATATAAAATACGAAGAAAAACGAAATTATTAAAACTCGTCTGAAAGAATTAACGATCAGATATCAAATTTGAAAATATTGAAAAATCTGAGATATCGTGATCACAGCGCCTGATTAATTTGAAGAGATTGATATTTTTAAAAAAGAAAACGGCTCACCATGTTTTCTGTCCTCCAAAGTAATTGTTTAAAGACCGTGTCCTGGAAATAAATGAAGACGTGAATAGGAGCCCTTGAAGTAAATATCCTATAGAAAAAATTCCACATATAAAATTTGTGCTTAGGCATTGTGGATTATGACATGCTTGAGAAATCACCCCTACTTTTTCTCCCAAAATTGATCATCGCTGGTGCAAGTGCATATCTCACGGATTTTGACTATCCTCATATGAGAAAGGTATTTAGTCTTGATTGCAACATATTATATAGATTGGTATTTATTTCCGAAATTTATTTTTATCATAAACTAATAGATTGCGGATTCTCTTGGGGCATTTCTTATGATGGATATGGCTCACATTAGTGGGCTCGCGGTTGCTTTTGTTATTGCTGATCTGTTTGAATATTGTGATGTGGTCATTATAACTACTCATAAGGTATGAATTTTAATTTTTAACCAGTCTGTTGAGTCCATCTAATGTGCTTTTTTAATCATTTGTACCCCACGTACATCCATAAGGTTGTAACAACCCAAAATTTTGGAACTAATTTAAAAACTATTTTTAATATAATTTTGTGTGAATTTACGGTCAAATTTCAAAATTCGATTATTTAAAAGACGGTTCGAGTAGTTTACATAAGTACATTATTAAGATGAACTCGGATTTCAATGAAACATTTTATTGAATCTGTAGTGTTGAATAATGATAGAATCCCAAATTTCATAATTTTTGGAACTAGTGCGTGCGCATGCGAGAAGAAAACGTATGCTAAAATCGCATATTTAAATCAAGTTGAAACGCGTTCGAAAAGTAAAACGGAAGATCAAACGAACTCGGAATTCGACGAAGCTTATTCAATTGGATCCGAAATTACGTTTACTGTCAGAATCCAAAATTTCGTAGCAAACGGAATTAATTTGTGATCATGTGATCAAAAGAGGTAGAGGCTAACTAGCACACTATAACGACACGGATTTCGACCGGACCTAATCGATCGCTAAATCGACCAAGACCGTTCGAATCCCGCATACGCTAACTCTGGGCATACAACACATCAGAACGAATAACAGAAGACTTTTATAATCATCATAATAATGTTATTTTTGTTATAACTCAATCTATTTAACAAAAATGTAATTTTTGTTATGACTCAAATCTTATTTAACAAAAATGTAATTTTTGTTTAACTCAAATCTTATTTAGCAAAAATGTAATTTTTGCTTAACTCAAATCTTATTTAACATATGGGACGAGGAATAAGGTGTCTCCGGTTTCGTTCAGACCTAGAACGGACTTGTAAATGGATGTGTGTCTGACATTGGATTTCATTCCATGTAAATTGATTTCTATTTAATATATATATGTTTGGTGGCAGAGAATTATTCTCTTGCTTAACACCCTTTCTGAGATGCACAAGCTCAGAGGTTATATATTAACATTATTGTTCGCATGGTGTGGATTGTCAATGTGGCATGCCAAGATGCAAATGATCAAAGCTTTTGTTGAAAAGCAGAGCCTTATGGTTGATGATCAAAGCATAACCCATTTAGGCATAGCTTTATGTATAGCGTTACTTCGCGAGCCTCACAAACCGGTATGAGTCAAAAATGGGATAAGGGAATGCAGGGAGTGCACACGTTTCTTTCTAGCTAGATGTGGTGTCATGGTATGGATCCTAGACATTTTTACTTATGTGGATGATGGATTATGAGGCCTTGGATATATTGGTCGATAGTGGCCAATTGATAGGTCCAATAGGACCGAGAAGCATGTGTTCAGGAATTGCCAATCCACTAAAATATTCGTGGACCGGCCCTGCAGGATCCAAGGGTTGCCCGTTGGTGTAATCTTGAGACATTTTCTAGAGTGTCTCGAATCAGTAAGGAGATCGTCCATAGCCTTGACTCATGATGGAAACTTATATATGGCGATATAGTAGGATCGGGTGCTATGCCGTCTAGGATTGATACATTTACTTTAAAAGTATTTTAAAATTGGTTAGACACTAATAATAATATTAAATATTATTTTCTACGTACCAAGCATGTTTGATCATTATAAGGTAAAACTCTATCCTCCGGTTTGCATTGCATTGTGTGATGGGACTTGAGTCTTATAATGATTTCATTTTTCTAAAAAGCATTGCGTTGTTTTGAATAAAAATTTATTTAATTTATGCATTGGAAATCCAATGGAGTAAACCCATTCCGCGTTAGCTGCGTGGTCCTATGATTAGCCTTTTTATTAGGTAAGTTAAGTAAAGATTTCTCATACCCGTCCTATGGCTGACTCGAAGTTTGTTTCACTTGCAAACTCGAGTGCCCTTATTTTCCACACGGGCGGTCGAGTGGCTTGTTTTTTAGATATGTATTTATCGAGTAGGATTCTAGATCGAAGCTTAAAGCGGTGTCCAAAGCATTGATAGTCTTCCGCTGCATTGTATTAAATTTATTGTAAATTATCTTCCGCTGTATTATATTCAATGTACTCTGATATTCTGTACTCTGATGTAACATTATTATAATGTTTATAAAAGCCTTCTGTTATTTGTTCTGATGTGTTGTATGCCCAAAGTTAGCGTATGCGGGATTCGAACGGCCTTGGTCGGTTTAGCGATCGATTAGGTCCGGGCGGAATCCCTGTCGTTACAGCTGATTGGGAGGATTCATTGCCCAAACCCACACGGTTTGGACACAGATTCAGAAAGGAGGGGCCCACCGAGATGGCCCAGGTTGGGGGCGCTGGAAGGCGTGGCCGAGGCGGATGGAAACCCACTGGGTTTGGGGCTTTGGTTCATCGCGAATACTCTACGGTTTTTAATCAACCCCGTATAGAATCAAGCTCGTGAAATTCTCTACAAAAATCTCTAAAGGAGGAGGAAGTTTTATAGTATGGATTAGAAGAAATTAGTGGAGGAAGAAGAGAATGTTTATGGCCATTGAAATGAGGGGGTGGCGGCTATGAATAGAGTATTAGGGTTTAGGAATTTGATATTTATAATAAAATAATATTAAATTCTCCTAATTATTAGATTTAGCCCATTAACCCTTTTCAGCTCAAATTTCAGCCCTACGAAAGTTGTTCCTACCCAATTGCCTCCGTTCCGGACACAATGGGCTAGGTTTCATCAGCCATTCGATCGTTTCAGCCCACTTTTCTTTATTTTAAAATATAAATCATTTAATCATTTAATCTGATCGTACATTTAAATTTACCGGGGCCACATACGAACTCCAAAAATTCCCGAAAAATAAATCTAGTTATGTTTTGATGATACGGTCCTAACAAAATTAATTTCGTCGAATTTGGAGACCTTTTGAAAAATGGCCTTTTTAACGGTCGATTAAATTCAATAGAAAGCAATTTAATTTACCACACTCACATATTAATTTCAAAAATTATGGAAAATTAAACTTATCAATAATTTGATATTACGAATCCGACAAAAATGGTTTCATCGAAAAGGGAGGTAATTTGTAAAATGACTTTTTTTTAATAGCTTTAATATTATTTAAAAAATGGAATTTTTAAATTCTGGCACACTTTCTAACCAAAATTTCTTAAAATAAATTTTTTAAATTGGTTCTGATTTTCCGGGTTGTTACACACACTTTTTTAAGCAATGAATTAGAAAAATTGAAATGAAAACGAGGCCATCAATAGGCCAAGGTGGTTTTTGTGACACCCCACATACGTTAATGTCACTCTTTATCAGAATGCATTAAGTTCCGTGAAGCGTTATAGGTAAACAGAAACAGAATATCATAAGATAGATATAAAATAGCAGCGGTCCACCTTTTTAAACATCCTAACATTTCCCTTTTCTTTCTCAAAAATGGCGGCCACATTTCCTTTTTCCTTCTCTGTTCGCCCTAACCTTTCATCCTGCATATCCTCCTTTCAGATCCAAAGCCACCTAGCACCTCCACCGCAATAAGATATCCTCCTCCAAATCCTCCTTCGGATCCCTCACCTGACCATCGTCCTGGATCGCAACCATCCTCGTCTAACCCTCCTATCTCCGTTGGTTTTATCCCTAAGAAATGGTCCTCCCTATTCGATTCGAAGTTGCGCAATGTAGGGGAGTACTCGACGCTGCCTATGAAACTCGTCTTCTTAGGGAAAGCACTTCTACCCTCCGCTGAAATTTTTGAAGCAACAAAAGAACAATGGGATGGCTACCTCGTTGGTCATTTCCTGGATAGCCCTTTGTCGTACTCTACAGTCATCAATTGACTGGAAAATCTCTGGCATCCAAAGGGAGGTATCAAGGTAAGATCTACAGGAAAAAGTCCTTTTCTTTTACATAGAAAATATCGAGGATAGAGATAGAATTCTTCGTGCTAATCTGGTAATTGTTCAGAATAAACTCTTTATTGTGAGGCCTTGGGCTGCTAACTTAGGTGATTTAAACGAGAGCATTAGGTCTGTTCCCGTCTAGATTAAACTTACGAACCTACCTCTTTACGGTTGGTCTATAATGGGGATCAGTTGGTTAACTATGAGGGTCGGTAAATTTCTTTGTATGGACCTGTCAACAGAGAAGCTTAAAAGACTAGACTTTGCAAAAAGTTTAGTAGAAGTAACTCCGCATGACGACCTACCAACTGATTTTTTTGCTTTGTTGCCCGATGGTAGTGAACAAACAGTATATGTAACCTACTTATGGAAACCTGAAATTTGCGTGAAGTGTGATTCTTTTGGGCATTTTACTGTCAAGTGTGATAAAAATAAAGTAAAATCTGCTAACATTGCAGCTTGTAATGACAAGAACCACAGCTTTGTTGTTGATTCAGCAGTTGGAAAACAAGCTATTGTGAATGTTACTAACAGTGCAGACACACGGGACAGGAATAAATCTGTCTGGCAAAAGTCATTAGCAAGAAGAGGGTAGATATGGAATCATCGCAAAAGAATAATTTAGATAAGGTTGTGGAGGAGATAAGTATAGTCGGTAATAGTAACAACATGTTCTTCGTGCTTGACAACGTGAATAATGGTGAAACTGAGACGGAGAAGGAGGAAGATTTTTGAAGATGGTGAAATGAGCAAGTTAGTGAATTGCTCTCCCGAGCGTTCCCTCATCATTGGCAATATTGAAAAAAAAATCATCGCTACAAGCTGTTCTGCAAGTCCTGTACGTGATGAAGGTAACAAAACTTCTTTGCGTAAGGTTATGCAAGATGCAGAAAATGTTAAATGTATAGAGGATGTATTGGTTGGGCAGGCTCAGCTAAATCTAGTTGAGTTAAAAAAGAATGTTGTGTGCTCTCCTATTAAGTCCACAGTTGATAATGACACTTTGAGTAAGGAAGCAAATTTCGATAGTATTTGTATTGAAGGAAGAATGAAACATGTCAGTGGTTTTATTGCAAATGATCATCAAATTAGTCAATGTGATGAAGCCAACCTTGACACCTTCCTGGTGGGTAACTTTGATTGTGTTGAAGTTGCTGACAAAGTGGTGAAGAAGAAAACAAATAGTAATGAAGATAAAACTGAACCTAAGGGTTATGAAAAAGGATTTCGAGAAACAATTGAAAAAATTAGAGAAGAAATTAGAAGTGGAGATTTTGACAGTCATGTTGGCGTGAAAAAACCAAGTTGTTGGAGATTATGACAAAGAATTATAATGCTATGGACATGTCTGTTGTTGACCGTGAAAGAAAGGATACAGTTAAAGCAAGTGTTCGCAACGTTAAGACCTCTTCGCCAAATGCTCTTAAGACAAGATTTCCGAACTACAATAAAAATAGTTGTGATGCTATGCGCACTTCATTGAACAACAAGCAACAACAATCTACATGCAAAACAACTCAAGTTTCCCCTATTCTCAAAAGCAAAGAAACAACGCATAGAAAACTAGGACCTTATGATCATATTCCACCACCACCGGGTTACAAGGCGCTTCCAGACATTATCATCAACTCGCCCACTATAGTGACTTCATCTAGTCGTCAAATGGGTAGGAGTCGATTATGAGAAGCAAAAAAATCAAGCTTTTGAAAGGGATCGATGACAACAAAGGCTGATGACTTCTGTTGTTTGAAATCTGCTTGAGATTATGTCATATTATTATGTAATCTTACATGTTAAGTCTTAAGTAACGTAGTGTATGCAATGAGTCTTTCTCTTTGAGCTTGTAATGCTTTACTTCCCTGCGTGGAAGTTTATCCAGTCGATATGCATACTGCATATCTCTTGGTCACTGATGTATCTTTTATTTTTCAACAGATAAAGGAGTGTTACGGATCACTATAAAAACCGGTCAACCTTGCCAAAAAAATAGCAGTGGAAATTTTAAACTTCATTATTTTGCAGAAAAACATCGTAGTCTCAAAGCCAATTACAACATCAGGCATAAAATACTGAAACTGATTACATCAAAAAAAACATTTGTCTTGCGCTGAAAACCATCAAAGTACAGAAATGTAAAATCATAATCCCTAGTAATAGCCATAATAAAGAAGACAAGTAGTCGAAGTGATACATCAAAGCTGATCTAAATCCAAGCAGAAACAGAAGAGAGAATCCAAATCAAGCGTAAGAGTTCCCACCCTGAGAACCTTGGGGGGAAGAGAGAGAGAGAGAAGGAAACAAAATGAGTCAGATATAAAGTCTGGCAAGTCCAGTGATTTTTAGCATATAACAAAGTTAAAGCATCATGAAAGGCATATAAACTGGATGAGAGATAACAGTATCATGTAACAGGTATGAACAGATTGAATAGAATAAGCAGTATAAACAGGGTGAACTATGCTTCTCGGTTACTTTCTCTGCACCAAACTAGTATATCATATTATGATAGGATTAGGTGTCCCCTAATTACTTAACAGAAACAGAATGATCCCAACAGAAACATAATGGTAGTTCTAGGTGTACTCTAGTAACGGGTTTTACCCAAACAGAAATAATAGGCACCTTAACAGAAATAACAGGTGTTACCCCAAACAAAAATAATAGGTACCTCAACAGAAACAGTCAGGACTAGATGTACCCTAATTACTATCTTAAGCGATCGGCTCCCTAACTTGTAAATACCATGTGTCGGTGCCATAGTAGGGTGTATTACTTCCTAAAGTGGAAAACTAAAGAAGGGGTATACAAACCTATTTACTGGTGCTACAGCGGCTTATTTTCTTCTAAAGATCGGACTCATGCACGCACATGACTCCGTTGGAACGCGCCCGTATACACCCCCTTTTCAGATGAAGCTCTTATAATAAGTTCAGTATGCGTGCCCTAACCCCTACCTAGTGTGGGGTCCCCGTTTAATACCAGAATTGCTTACCGACTGATATGGGTCCCACACAGCAGATGATACAAGTCAAAATCCTAAACTTGTGTCTCCAATTAACTAGGATTTTTAACAGGTTAAGCCTACAAAGTATCAGGTTCGCCTAACCCCCACAGATTAGCAGATTACGTTTTCACAAGTTAACAGTTTTATTTAACCCCAACAGATTAAAAAGGTTTACTTAACCCCAATAGATTAAACTGGTTTCACAAGTTACTTACAGTTTCATTAACATGTTCCACTTAATCTTTAAATTAAGCCTACAGATTTATATGACCCCAAATTCCAGTCATAATTCACAGTATAACATATGCCCCAAATTTTAGGCATATTTCACAGTATAGGTTATGCCCCCAAATCCTAGTCATGATTCATAGTACAAAATATGCCCCCAAATTATCATTCCCAATCTTGTTCGTACATATATTTCAGCGATATTAACCTAGGCTCGAAGGTAGCCTAGGCTATAAAAATAACAAAGGAATGAAAGAGAGAAGAACAGAAATAGGCATATAATAATAGAGATAGGAATATGATAGCAAAAATAGGCATATCATAAATAAGCATATAAGAACTGAACAGCAGATCAGGTGTATAGAAGAATACATGCAATAGAAGGAGTTGTTTATGCATGAATCAGATACTTAACAGGCATAGGTTAAGATTCAGGTTTATAAACATTTCAGGGTTACAGTTAAATTTTTATATCTAAAAGTAACACTAACTTACAGAGATTGGATCTTAAGAACAGAGAATAATATGCTGAATTTGCAGAAGAGATTCTTGTATATGTATAGGATGGTGTTGAAGAAGATAGTCTAATTCAATCCAAGAAGAGGCAACATTTCATTGTCTCCATTGTTTTAGGTGTAGAAAAAAAATAGAAATGTTGTCCTATATATAGCTTATCCTCAACGAACCCAGTTAACGGTTTCGTCTATATTTAGAAAAATGTATCGTGCCAGATCAGGGATGGGTCGACCCGCCTGGCAATGGGTCGACACATAGGTCAACCCAACCCAAGCATGGGTCGTCCCATCCCCGTTTGGATCTCACCTACTTTTCCCGCTTACTTTTTCGAACTATTTTGAATTTCTGGTTTGTAATATATATATACATATAAGTCTCTTATATGTATACAGACTTCAAAGCTTCACATCGTCCTCATACGATGTCCGTTTGATGCAAACTCGGAGTCTATCCTAAGCAAAATTTTGATTCGAACACAATGGTACAGTCCTTTTTACTTAATTCCCAATATTTAATAAAGTATCCTTTAGTTTATTATTATAATGTCCTTTAAAATTATGGGTTGTTACATTCTCCCCTACTTAAAAGATTTCGTCCCCGAAATCTCTAAGTTAAGAAGAATATTTACCTTAATATCCATCAACCATCTACTCATCCATCAATCATAGGCATCCTTTGGCCTTAAGAGATTTATAATGCATATATGAATATATGCAAAGGTGTGTGTATATGTCCCTAGGATAATGCGAAAATCAGGCGGTCTACTGATTCATTCGATCCCCTTAATGCAATATATGTCTGTTCCATGAATCCAAAATGTATGCAAATAGTCCTAGTATGTCATGTAAACTCTATATGTGTGCACAATCATTCGTCCAAATGCAACATCCATATGATGATACATCCAATTTCATCCATTAAAAAGAAAAATGCACACAAATTTATATGCGGTACGAGAGTGCTTTGATCCGATAAAGTGCCTAGTGTGTGTATGCATCCACGAGCAACCACTAGAAAACACTTGCATCCACTTGCATCCACTTGCATCCATCAAACATAACATGTCTCAAACACATGTTTACATCAATTGGTTTCCTACCTAAAGGTAAAAGATTCAATCGATAAGATATACTCAAATGACAGAAGCAAGTATGAATAAAAGCTTGGAAAAATAAGTTAAGAACATACCCTTGAAGAGAAAAGGGTACGAAGCGTGAATCTTGTCTTCAGTCTCCCAAGTCGCATCCTCGATGTCTTCTCCCCATTGTACTTTCATCAACTTAACCTCTCTGTTGCGTAGCTTCTTAACCTCGGATCCAAGAATATAGGTAGGAACTCGTCTCCCTTTCTACCTCTACTTGCTCAAGCATGCACGGCTCAACTACCTATGTTGTATCGTGCAGACATTTCCGCCAATCTCTCTGGTAGTCTCACCCTATAAGCCGTCTGACCTATCCTTTCCACTATGGGAAATGGCCCTACAAACCTCGACGCCAATTTCCCTACAGATATAAAGCGAACCACTTTCCTCAAAGGTGATACTTTGATGAAAACCATGTCTCCCACCTTAAACTCGATATCGGTCCTTCTCTTATCTGCGTAGGACTTCTGCCTGCCTTACTTGTCTTCATGCGTCTGCGGATAAGATCAATCTTCTCTGAAGTCTCCCTAATCATCTCAGATCCAAGTAGAAGTCTATCCATAGACTCCCACCAATAAGTCAGTGATCTGCAAGGTCGTCCGTGCAGTGCCCCGAAGTGTTCCATGCCTATACTAGCCTGATAACTATTGTTGTAGGCGAACTCAACCAATGGTAGATGCTCCTCCCAAGTCCCTCTGAAGTCTAGGATACACAGCCTCATAAGATCCTCAAGACCTATATTCACCCTCTCAGTCTTCCCATCGGTTTGAGGGTGATATGCGATGCTCAAACATAACTGTGTACCTAATGCATCTTGCTGGCTCTTCCAGAACTCACTAGTCAAGATGGGGTCACAATAACTCACTATGCTAGAAGGTACTCCATGTAGACGGATTATCTCCAGATGATAAACTGATGCCAACCATGCTGTCGTTCTCTTACTCTTAACAGGAATGAAATGAGCGCTCTTTGTAAACCTGTCAATAATAACCCAAATACTGGTGCTGCCTTTCCTCGATTTAGGCAAACCATCAATAAAATCCATAAAGACGCTCTCCCACTTCCACTGTGGGACCTCTAAAGGATGAAGAAAACCGCCGGGCTTCATTTGTTCAGCTTTAACTTGCTGGCAAACTAAGCATCGAGAGATAAACTCCGCTACATCTTTCTTTATCCCAACCCAAAAGAAAACCCTCTTCATATCTCTATACATCTTATCACCGCCCGGATGGATAGTCATCCTGTAATGATGGGCTTCCTCAAGAACTGTCTTCAACAGACTTCCAACTCGGGGAACACAAAGCCTCCCATCCCTTCGTAGCCACCCTTTATCATCCGTGGAATATCTGCCGAGGTGACTAGAAGTCTCCCCTCTCCTGAGCCTATCCAAGATGTCTGCTATCTGTGGGTCCTCTCACTGCGAAGATCCTATCTGATCTATAAGAGTAGGTCGCACCTCTAAGGATGCCAACAAACCAGATGTAAGATCTGTAGATGGCCTAAAATCGAATGTCGATATGTACTCCAAACTTCGCCCCTCTATGAATGGAGGACTCAAAGTCATCCTCTGCCTACTCAACGCGTCCACCACGACATTACCCTTGCCAGGGGTATAAGAAATCTCAAAATTATAGGATGTTAGGAACTCCATCCATCTCTGCTCTCTCAAATTGAGATCCTTCTATGAGAACAGATACTTGAACGACTTATGGTCCGTGTATAACTCGAACCACTCTCCAAGCAGATAATGCCGCCAAGTCTTAAGCGGGAATACTATAGCAGCCAATTCCAAATCATGGGTAGGGTTGTTCTTCTTATGAACTCTCAACTGTCTACTACCGTAGCATACTACCCTTCCCTCCTACATCAAGACGGCACCAAGTCCTGTACTGCATGCATCAGTGTATAATGTGAACACTTAGTTCACATCAGGCAAAGTCATAACTGGGGTTGTTTTCAGAGCCCTCTTCAATAGATGAAAAGCATCCTCATAGTCAAAGCTCCAAGAAAAGGTCAAATTCTTATTCGTCAGTTTGGTGAGTGGGGCTGATATCTTGGCGAAGTCCTTGATAAACTTCCTATAATAGCCCGCCAAACCAAGAAAACTCCTCACCTCCATTGCGTTCCTTAGAATCTTCCAATCTTGAACTGCAACTACCTTTGCGGGATCCACTGTTATCCCATCCTTGGAGATTACATGCCTTAGAAACCTTACTTCCTCTCTCCTAAAGTGACATTTGGAGAATTTTTCATTAAGCTAGTGCGCTTGGAGAGTCCTCATAACCTCCCTTAGATATAGGGCATGCTCTTCCTTGCTCTTCAAGAAAATCAGAATGTCATCCACAAAGACCACAATGAACTTACTCAGAAACTCCCTGAACACCCTACTCATCAAATCCACAAAAATACGCGGGTGCATTCATCAACCCAAAAGGCAGGACTAGCCCCTCAAAGAAGCCATATGGAGTTCTGAAAGTGGTCTTGTATATACTGTCCTCGGCCACCCTCAACTGATGAAATCCTATTGCCAAGTCTAATTAAGAGAAAACAGATGCGTAAAAAAGCTGGTCAAACAGATCGTCAATCCTCGGAAGTGGGTGCCTATTCTTCTTAGTGAGCTTATTCAACTCCCTGTAATCCACACATAGACGAAGTGAACCGTCCGCCTTGGTAGCGAAGACGAATGGAGAATCCCATTCAGATATACTTTGCCAAATAAACCCCTTCTCAAGTAGCTCCTCTACTTGTTTGCTAAGTTCCCTCCTTTCCCTAGGAGCCATGTGGTGCGCAGGCAATGTGACTGGCTTCGCATTATCCACCAAATATATCCGGAAATCAATCTCATGCCTCAGAGGTAAGCCCCTAACATGCTCAAAAACATCCGGATACTCATATATTACAGGTACACATCGCAAATCATCGACAGAAACATCAAGTGATTCTAGGAAACTAAGCAGGACAGGTTCCTTTGGGTCACAACAAATCTCGAGAGTCCTTCCTTGGCAAGTCAAATTCTAACGAACCTCCTCCCATAGTCTAGAATGGCACCATACACGGCTAGCCAATCCATCCCTAGAATCAGAACATAGCCCATAAAACCAAGCACATATGCGTCGCACTCAAACTCGACGCCCAACACAGATATCATCAAACCCTGACATATCATAGACATATGAGCCGTGCCCCCAATGGGGTTTAAGACAATAACGGGATCAGAAACAATACTATTACTAAGGTGCAAAGACTCAACCACATAATCAGATATAAAAGAGTGAGAAGCGCCAAAATCAAAAAGGGTCCTAACTGGATGACCGAAAAGAGAAATCAAACCTTCGACAGAAACTTTCCTACCCCTGCCCGGTACACTAGCCTCGAGAGCATGCACCTGCCCTCCAGAAGATCCTGCCTTTTGGCCCTATCCTTGCTTCTTCGGGCACTCCTTAGTATAGTGTCCAACCTCACCATAGTTGAAGCAAGCATTCTTCCTTTTTTGCAATCTTTGACCAAATGACCTAAGATCATACAACCATGACACTTTTTCTTGCCTTGAGCTTTGTCGTTCTTTCCGCCCTTCTTTTGCTGTTCTTTCTTAGGCCACATTTTCTTATTTTGTGTCCCATCGGTTTTAACCTCCTTCTTCTCATCCTTATCATCTTCGTGCATCAATGCCATATCAACCAGCCTCTCAAAAGTAGCCACCATTGGAATGTGAGATAATGACAATGCTTGAACAGGTTGGTTTAATCCTCTTGCAGACCTTAAAGCTTTCTTGTGCAGAGTATTCACTAGCTCCAGACCAAACCTCGCCAACTGATTAAACTTATTGACATACTTTTTAACAAACATGCTTCCTTGCTTAAGTGCTAGAAATCTATATATCTGCATACTCTCTTATTTCTGAGAGAGGAACTTTGTCTTGAATCTCTATCGAAAATCATCCCAAGTATCAACTGGATGCCCTGCTTGCATCACTTCCCACCAGAACGAAGCCTCGTCCTTAAGATGCCTTGCAGCCAACTGTATCTTTCTACAGTCATCAACCTCGAAAATCCCAAACAAGTTTTCTGTCTCTTTTAGCCAATTATGTGCTTCCCCAAAGTTCTCAATTCCCCTGAATGGCTTTCTCCCATAGCACAGAAGTCCTTACATATCTTAGAGAAATTATCCACTTGCGGGGGAGGAGGAGGAACAACGGTTGCAGCTAGGGGAGGGACGTCTCCTTGGCCTCCGGCAGGCATCGCAGCCTCAAGATATCTTTAGAACTAAGCCGATATCTGAACGCCCTTGGGAAGATTCAATTCCCAAGACATGATGAAAAGAAAAAGGAAATGGGGATTCAAACAGAGAATCAAAAGATATTTATACGGATTTGGGGAATATGTTTTTCAAAAATAAACTTTCCTTTGAAAACACTTCCTTTTTGAAACTTTTTGAAAACAATTTCCAAAACCTTTTATTCGATCTTGTAACCGTCAGCTCTGATACCAAATGTGACACCCCACATCGGTTAATGTCACTCTTTATAAGAATGCATTAAGTTTCATGAAGTGTTCTAGGTAAACAGAAACAGAATATCACAAGATAGATAAAAATAGTAGCGGAAATTTAAAACTTCATTATTGTGCAGAAAAACATCGTAATCTCAAAACCAGTTACAACATCAGGCATAAAATACTGAAACTAATGACATCAAAACAAAACATCTGTCTTGTGCTTAAAACCATTAGAGTATAGAAATGTAAAATCATAATCTGCAGTAATAGCCATTATAAAGCAGACAAGTAGTCGAAGCAATACATCAAAGCAGATCCAAATCCAAGCAGAAACAGAAGAGAGAATCCTAATTAAGCCTAAGCATTCCCACACTGAGAACCTTGGGGGGAAGGGAAGAGATAGAGAGAAAAAAGGAAACAAAAGCGTCAGACATAAAGTCTGGCAAGTTCAGTGAATTTTAGCATATAAAGAAGTTAAAGCATAATGACAGGCATATAAACTGGATGAGAGATAACAATATCATGTAACAAGTATGAAAATATTGAACAGAATAAGCAGAATAAACAGGGTGAACTATGCTTCTCAGTTACTTTCTCTCCACCAATACTAGTATATCAGATTATGATAGGATTAGGTGTCCCCCAATTAATTAACAGAAAAACAGAATGATCCCAACTGAAACATAATAGTAGTTCTAGGTGTCCTCTAGTAACGGGTTTTACCCAAAAAGAAATAACAGGCACCTTAAGAGAAATAACGGGTGTTACCCGAAATAGAAATAACAAGTACCTCAATAGAAACAGACAGGACTAGATAAACCCTAATTACTACGCCGAGCGATCAGCTCCCTAACTTGTAAATACCTTGTGTCGGTCCTACGGTAGGGTGTGTTACTTCCTAAAGTGGCAACCTACTGAAGGACATAGACGTATTTACTGGTGCTACATCGGGTTATTTTCCCCTACGGACCAAAATCATCCACGCACATGACTCAGTTGGAACACGCCTGTATATGCCCCCTTTTTAGATGAACCTCTTATAATCAGTTCATTATGCGTGCCCTGACCCTACCTAATGTGGGATCCCCGTTCAATACCAGAATGGGTTACCGGCTGATATGGATCCCACACAATAGATGACACAAGTCTATCCCCTATACTTGTGTCCCCCAATTGACAAAGATTTTTAACAGGTTAAGCCTATAGATTATCAGGTTCGCCTAACCCCAAAGATTAACAGGTTAAGTTTTCACAGGTTAACAGGTTTAATCCTAACAGATTAAAAAGGTTTACTTAACCCCAACATATTAAACAGGTTTCACAGGTTACTTACAGTTCCGGTAACGTGTTCCGCTTAATATTTAAATTAAGCCTTTAGATTTATATGCCCCCAAATTCCAGTCATAATTCATAGTATAACGTATGCCTTAATTTCTAGTCATATTTCCCAGTATAGGTTATGCCCCCAAATCCCAGTCATGATTCATAGTACAGGATATGCCCCCAAATTATCATTCCCAATTTATCCTAATTTCGTTCGTATGCATATTTCAGCGATATTGGCCTAGGCTCGAAGATAGCCTAGGCTATAAAAATAAAAAGGGAATGAGAGAGAGAAGAACAGAAATAATAACAGAAATAGGCATATAATAACAGAGATAGGCATATGATAGCAGAAATTGGCATATTAGAAATATGCATATAAGAACTGAATAGCAGATCAGGTGTACAGAAGAATACATGCAATATCGTAATTGTTTAGGTATGAATCAGATTCTTAACATGCATAGGTTCAGATCCAGGTTTATAAAAATGTCAGGGTTACTGTTAAATTTTTATGCCTAAAAGTAACATGAACTCACATAGATTGGATCTAAAGAATAGAGAATAATATGCTGAAGTTGCAGAAGAGATTCATGCATATGTATAGGCTGGTGTTGAAGAAGATAGTCTAATTCAATCTAAGCAGAGGCAGCATTTCATTGTCTCCATTGTTTTAGGTGTAGAAAAACAATAGAAATGTTGTCCTATATATAGCCTATCATTAACGAACCGAGTTAACAATTTCATCCAAATTCAGAAAAATGTATCATGGCACATCAGGGATGGGTGGACTCAACCCCACCTGGGTCGACCTATGTGTCGACCCACCTGGCCATGGGCTGACCTATCATGGGTCGACCCATAGGTCGACCCAGCCCAGGCATGGGTCTCCCCATCCCGGTTCGGATCTCACCTACTTTTCCTGCTTACTTTTTTGAACTGTTTTGAATTGCTAGTTTGAATTATATATACATATAAGTCTTTTATATGTATAGAAACTTCTAAGCTTCATATCTTCCTCAGACAATGTCCATTTTACGCAAACTCGGAGTCTATCCTAAGCCGAATTCCAAGACAAACGCAATGGTACAGTCTGTTTTACTTAATTCCCAAAATTTATTAAGTATCCTTTAGTTTATTGTTATAATGTCCTTTAAAATTATGGGGTATTACAGTTTTGTTGAGAGCCACGGGATCATGCCACCTCAACGATCCGCGTGAGGGGTGGTAATTTTGTTTTTAAACCCCTCCCTCTTTTCCTTTTCTTTCTCTCTTTCTTTCCTTTTTGCAAATCACCTCCTCCTTCCTCCTCTTCCTCTTTAATGGCCTCCCCTTGCCTCCCCCTCCACCAAAGCTGTAACACCCCGTGTACTCTATAACAGTGAAATTCACAAATTAAAGTATAACTAATTTCAAATCAAAGAATTAAGGGAAACGAGATACGCCATTGCGTTCGTTTCAGAATTCTGGCTGAGATAGAGTCCGAGTTTGCGTAAAACAGACTCCGTATGAAGAAGATATGGCCTCCGGAAGTTTCAGAATTCAGTTTAAAATTCAAACAGACGAAAACAGCTCAGAAAAACCAATTTAAAATTCAAAAATCGGGCCTAATTGTCCAGGGCGGGAAAATTCCCGCCCAAGGCACCCAGGTCGACTTGGCAGTCGACCTAGGGCTAACCAGGTCGACTGGGCAGTCGACCTGGCAGTCGACACGATGTCGACTGGGGTGTCGACCTGGCCCCAGAGCCAGGTCGAACCCAGCCCACCCTGGCTGGCCTGGTCTGTGTTTGGTCGATTTTCTGAGCCTTGCCTTGTCACTAGGGCTAGGTGTCAGCTCCTGGTTGGTCTCTCCTTCAAACGAACGGCTATTATTAAACCAAGCTCCATCGACGGTCTAAATCAACTCACAAACTCTATAAAAAGGACCTAAGACTAACCCTAATTCACACAAACTAAAATGGAGATGAGACCATCATGCTGCTAAGGAGAGACTAATGATAGCCGTCATATATTGGGAGGCAATTAGGAGATAAATCAAAAGCTTAAAGCAACGTTAATTAAATCAAAGCAACGCCTACAACAAAGGATAGCATCTCCAAATTCAGAATTCAGATTCCTGAATTGAAGATTCGTCATACGTAGTAAGTAGAGTGCTATTCCGATGTGAATAATTAATTGCGTTTGATTTGTGTAAAATGCGAAATGGAATTGTGGCGATAATAATCTATATTTGTAAGTTATTTTGATTCTAAACGATTTGGGAATGTTATGGTATACGATTGGATATTTGCAAGTATGTGATTTGCGTTGGAAGTTAACAACGAAATGGAATTGTGGCGATAATAATCTATACTTGTATGTTATTTTGATTCTAAACGATTTGGAAATGTTATGGTATACAATTGGATTCATACAAGTATATGATTTATGTTGACAACCATATGTTGTGGTATTTTATTTGGGATTCATGCAAGTATATGATTCACTATTATGCCAATATGATGTACATACTTTTATGATCACTTTTAGTGTGTAATTGGGTACGACTAAGTACTATAGTTTATATGAATCTATGTTGGAATTAGCAAATCATATTTTTGTATTAGAAACAAAAGTAAGCACCTTTATGAACATGACTAAACTATGTTTGGTATTATGCCTAGTTGAAACATGTTTTAGGCCTAAGTTGTTATCAAAGCCATATGGTGATATATGTGAGACAATTAAGTTAGATTTACATTCCAATTGCAAGTTTACATGAATAGAATGATTCATGTTTAAGTATTGTTTATGCCATAATCATATGAATAGAATGATTCATGTTTAAGTATTGTTTATGCCATGATTATATGAATAGAATGATTCATGTCTAAGTATTATTTATGCCATGATTACATGAATAGAATGATTCATGTTTAAGTATTATTTATGCCATGATTATATGCTGTTACAATTGCAAGTTCACATGTGCCTACTTTATGATTGAATCGTTATGTTGCAAGTTCATGCGTTCACACTCCCCTTTTTATGTTACCTCATAAACACCATGTTATAAGCCTCCCCTTTTTCATATGGCTAAGTTGGGTTTAAATGTTAAACCCAACATATCTTATATTGTAGCGAACGTGTAAAACGGGGGTAATGACGTTTGGGTTAAAATTTAGAACATATGTGTTGGCATGTTGACGCATGCCAATAACCTTGAAAAACAATTAAGTGGCATAAATGAATTTTAACCAATAAAGATAAATTTGAATAATGGGCCGCAAATATTTACATATAAAAAGAAAAGAGACAAAATATGTAAATGTAGAAAATACGATGTGTTTAACCCGAGGTTGGATTGAGTTGTGATGTAAACCTGCCCGGAACCGCCCGGCTGTCCAGTAGTCACAACAATACCTATCCAATGTGGGTGGTTAAACACGGAGCCCAATAAGGACCCGAGGTTAGACTGAGTTGTGGCGTAAGACTGCCCGGACCCAACCGGCAATAGGTAGCCACAACAATACCTGTCTAATGTGAGAGGTCAAGGCTTTAATAAGACAATTAAGGATGAGTCAGGATTGATAGGATTAAGTAAATTAAATTAATACTTAATCAAAATGGAACATGCTAAACTAAACAGACTGATTGGGGGTTAGGTTTATTAAACACTTAACCAACTTAGCATGTTGGCTAGAAATAGAAAACCTAGTAGCGGGGGACCCTTTTTAGCAATAACACTACAAGGTGTATCAGGATACCCTGAACTAGGCAGGGTGGGGCACGATTACTGGGCTGACTGTAAGAGTTCAAATTGACGGCGGTGGTGCAGCAGTGTAGGTTCTAACAGGGTGCGGGCGTGCACACACTCCGGCGTAGAAAAATAAGGCACTGGGCACCAGTAGTATACCTTTTCATTCTAGAATTGTGTCGGGCCGCCACCATGGGACTTGATACACCCCATGGTGGGACCAGCATAGGTAACTACAACATCGGGGGCCATAAGACACATGTAACTATGCGAGTAGGAGCTGATCATCAGAAATGGATCACTTCACCCTGATTATGGGGTGCCTGTTGGGAACTAGTTTATATGGGTACAGAGATTAATATGGGGTACGATAGTGTATTCGACCCTAGACAACTTAACTTAGTTTACGGTGCTTTCTCATTTCCAGTTTATACTTATCATACCCAGTTCTTTATTCATAGACTGAATAGTCCTAGACTTACTCAGGCTTTATGTCTGACTCTACTTTTCTTTCGCCTTCTTTTCTTTCATTCCACCCCCCCCAGGTCCACAGGGAGGGAATATCGCAGCTTGACCAGTTTTCACATCCAGCTTGAAGAGAAAGAATGTATTGTTTGGATCTTTTCCGTTTTGGACTATGGCTTTGGATAGCAATTATGGGACTTTTGCAGTTTATTTATGTTTTCTTTATGCTTCTTTAAATAATGTAATCAAGACAGTTATGAAGATGTTATGTTTTTGGAAGTATTGTAAGACAATTATGGCATGGTTTGTGTAACACGTATTTTAATGAAATAAAAGTTGTTGTTGTTTTCCGTTGTTCAAAAATATGTGTTCTTATATCTGTCTTGTATATCTGTGACTTATACTTATAAACCTCCACCAAAATTAGGGCATTCCCTTTGAGAGTGACCCTAACGGAGGTGGGGTGTTTCACTTGGTATCAGAGCATGGTTTACCAGATAAGATAAAAAGTTTTGAAAATTTATTTTCAAAAAGGAAATTTAAAGAAGCATTTTTTAAAAAGATAAAATATTATTTTATTTTAAAAAGGCAAAGTCCCCCAAAGCCATAGGTATTATCTCTTATCCTTCGTTTTGAATCTATCCTTTTTGTTTCAGCATGTCCGAAGAACTTAACTTGCCAGAGGGTGTACCAATACCTGGTTGGTTTAGACGGTTATTAGAAGCAAGGACCACTCAGCCAGGTCCTACCGTTCCTCCTCCCCCAGCTGCAGGAAATCATCCAGCTGCAGCAGCACCTCTTCCTCCACCTCCTCCGCGGGGAAACACTTTTGCTAAGATATGTAAAGATTTTAAAGCTATGGGAGGAAAGGATTTTCATGGAACTGAGTCCTTCGTGGCAGCTAGAAATTGGCAGAAAGAAACCGAGGACTTATTCGTCATCTTTGAGGTAGAAGATAGGCAGAAAGTACAACTGGCAGTATGACTACTAAAAGGTGAGGCTTCCTACTAGTGGGAAGTCACTAATGCAGAAAGACCAATGGAAACATGGGAGGACTTTAGGGTAAGGTTTGAGGCTAAATTTCTCTCAGACGCGGAAAGGAGTTTACAGTTGGAAAAATTCTTATTTCTTAAGCAAGGGAACAAGACAGTCAAAGAGTATGTTAATCAGTTCGATGAGCTGGCTAGGTTCGGACTGGACCTAGTCAACACCCCGCACAAGAAGGCTCTCCGTTTTGTCAAAGGGTTGAATGAGCCATTACACAGTTTGGCCATGACCCATATACCCATGGGAGCTACGTATGAAAGATTGGTACATATGGCATTGCTGAACGAAGAGGATAAGGGCAAGAAGGAGACAAAGGCAGAAAGCTCTCAAGGGAAGAAAGAGGGTTTACAGCCTAAGAAGACAGACTTTAAGAAGGGCGGGAAAGACAACAAAGAGAAGAGGAAGTGTAATTTCTATGGCAAAGTGGGGCACTTAGTGAAAGATTGCCGGAAAAAGAAGGCCAAGATGAATGGCGGGTGCTTTTCTTGCGGTGAGACAGGCCACATGGCAAAAGACTGCCCAAAGAAACGAGGGCAGGGGCAGAGGGCTGGATCCACCTCAGGGGCACAGGTTCATGTTCTAGAAGCGCCACCTCTGCAACAACGAGGTATAAATACTTCTGTAGAAAGTGTAGTTTATCTTTATGATCACCCCGTTCGCACTTTATTTGATTCTGGCGCATCACACTCCTTTATCTCGTCTGCTTTAGTAGAATCTCTGCACTTAAAAACTAGTATGTTAGAGGACCCCTTAATTTTTTCAAACCCAATTGGGGGCCCAGCTCATTTGTCTATGATCTGTGTGGGATTGAAAATTTCTATTCTAAGCGTAGAATTTAAATGTAGTGCCTTTGTTTTGGGCTTTTCGGGATATGGTTTGATTTTGGGCATGGATTGGCTATCCAGTAATAGGGCCATCCTTGATTGTGAGAAAAGGGTTGTTAGGCTCCTGACCCAGCTTGGTAACACTTTGGAAATTACTTGTAATCCCTCGTATGCGGTTATGCTTAGTTACCTTGAATCTCTAGATGCCTCTGTTGAAAATTTGCAATCAGTTAGAGTGGTCCGGGAATATCCGGATGTCTTCGAAGAGGTGAAGGGCTTGCCTCCGAAGCGGGAGATAGACTTCCGCATATATCTTGTAGATAATGCAAAGCCCGTTGTGTTGCCCGTTAGACACATGGCTCCACGGGAAAGGAAAGAGCTCAGTAAACAGATTAAAGAGCTTCTATAGAAGGGGTTCATTAGAAGAAGCATTTCAGAATGGGGCGCTCCAGTGGTGTTCGCTACAAAGGCGGATGGTTCACTCCGTCTATGTTTTGACTATAGGGAGCTCAACAAGCTAACGAAAAAGAATAGGCACCCTCTCCCCAGAATTGACGATCTGTTTGATCAGCTTGTAGGAGCGTCTGTTTTCTCCCAACTCGATTTAGCGACCGGTTTTCATCAGCTAAGGGTGGCTGGAGATAGCATCGATAAAACGGCATTCAGAACCCCAGACGGCTTCTTTGAATGGCTTGTCATGCCTTTCGGCTTGACAAACGCACCTGCTTACTTCGTGGACCTAATGAGTAGGGTGTTTAGAGATTTCCTCAATAAGTTCGTAGTGGTCTTCGTAGACGATATCTTGATCTTCTCAAAGAGTGAAGAGGAGCATGCCCAGCACTTAAGGGCAATCATGGAAACTCTGCAAACCCATCAGCTAAAAGCCAAATTCTCCAAATGCCACTTTTGGAGAGAGGAAGTAAGATTTCTTGGGCACATAGTATCCAAGGAAGGGTTAGCTGTAGACCCAGCTAAGGTAGTAGCGGTGCAGGATTGGAAGACACCAAAGAACGCAACAGAGGTCCGAAGCTTTCTCGGGCTAGCAGGCTTCTATCGAAAATTCATCAGAGACTTTGCAAAGATATCAGCTCCGCTCACAAAGTTGACCAAGAAGAATCTAGTGTTCAATTGGGACTTGGATAGCGAGTTTGCTTTCCAGCGACTGAAAAGGGCTCTTACAACAGCCCCAGTTTTAATGTTGCCAGATGGAAGCAAGATGTTCACAGTTTATACAGATGCATGTGGGATAGGGCTAGGCGCTGTCTTAATGCAAGAAGGAAGGGTAGTAGCTTATGGCGAGAGACAATTGAAAGTGCATGAAAAGAACTACCTGACCCATGATCTTGAGTTAGCCGCCATTTTCTTTGCACTCAAGTCTTGGCGACACTATCTCCTAGGTGAGAAGTTCGAACTTTACACTGACCATAAATCATTGAAATACCTTTTCTCGCAGAAGGACCTTAACTTGAGGCAACCGAGATGGATGGAGTTTCTTGCCTCGTACGATTTCGAGATCTCCTACACTCCGGGCAAAGGTAACGTAGTGGCAGACGCATTGAGCCAAAAGAAACTGACCCTAAGCCCGATGTTTGTTGAAAGACAAAGCCTAGAGTTTATAGCCAGCTTTGACTTTAGGCCCTCCTCCGATTTTGTACCGGGCTTGCTAGCATCCCTCGAAGTACGCCCGACTTTAGCGGACTCAATAGGGACAGCACAACGCGAAGACCCTCAGCTTGTGGAAACGATTGATAGACTAATTAGGGGTGAGACTTCAAGTCACCTCAACAGATACTCCATCGACGATAAGGGTTGGCTAAGGCGAGATGGAAGACTATGCGTCCCACAAACAAGGGATTTACTAAAGAAGGTTCTCGAGGAAGCACATCACTCCAAGATGACGATACACCCAGGCGGAGATAAAATGTACAAGGACATAAAGAGAACTTTCTTTTGGGACGACATGAAGAAGGACGTGGCAGATTTCGTTTCTAAGTGTATGGTGTGCCAATAGGTTAAGGCGGAACAGAAAAAGCCTGGCGGTCTGCTCCATCCTCTAGAGGTCCCGCAGTGGAAGTGGGATAGCATCTCAATGGACTTCATTGATGGGCTGCCTAGGTCTAGGAAAGGCAACACTAGCATTTGGGTAATAGTGGATAGGCTTACTAAAAGCGCCCACTTTTTACCTGTCAAAAGTAAAAGAACTGCCTCATCCCTAGCATCTCTTTAACTCAAGGAAATTGTTCGACTCCATGGAATACCATCTAGCATTGTTAGTGACCGAGACCCTATCTTCACAAGTGAGTTTTGGCGGAGTCTGCAAGAAGCGGTAGGCACACAGTTATGCTTGAGCACAGCCTATCATCCCCAAACCGACGGCCAAACAGAAAGAGTGAACAGAGTTTTGGAGGACCTTTTAAGACTGTGCGTCCTTGACTTTGGAGGGACGTGGGAAGACCATCTTCCTTTGGTGGAATTTGCCTACAACAACAACTACCAAGCAACCATCGGAATGGCGCCCTTCGAAGCTTTATATGGAAGACCGTGCTGATCGCCCACTTGTTGGTGGGAGTCTACTGATTAGCTCATACTTGGACCAGATATGATCCGAGAGACTTCAGAGAAAGTAGACTTAATACGAAGAAGGATGAAGACGGCCCAAGACAGACAAAAGTCCTACGCCGACAAGAGGAGGACCGACCTTGAATTTGAGGTTGGGGACAGAGTTTTTCTTAAGGTATCTCCGCTAAGGAATGTTGTTCGTTTTGGAACCACAGGAAAGCTAGCACCAAGGTTCGTAGGACCATTTCCTATTATTGAGAAGATTGGGAAAATGGCCTATAGATTAGAGCTACCCGAAAAATTGGCCGGAGTTCACAACGTCTTTCACGTTTCACATCTCCGAAAATGTCTACATGAGTCTGCTGAAGTGGTAGAGCCAAATATCCTAGAAGAAGCCAAAGTGGAATGTGAAGCAACCGTAAGGAAAGTTTTAACCCGCATATTAGGAACGGAAGTGAAGAAGCTACGCAACCGCGAAGTCAAGCTCGTCAAAGTTCAGTGGAGCGACGCCGAAGAAGATGCAACTTGGGAAACTGAAGCTAGAATACGCGCAGCCTACCCTTTTCTTTTCGAGGGTACATCTTTGATCTTTCCTTTTTCCTTAAGTTACGCTTTTATCTATCTTTTTAGGTATATCTCCTCTACCTTATCTTTTAGGAAGAACCCCTTTGGATGAAAACATGTGATTAAAACATGTTATGGATGATGATTGCATGTGGTTGCAAGTGATTGCTAGTGGTTGCTCGTGGTTGCATATACACACACAATCTAGGTTTTAGATCGACTCAGTCACTTCATATTGCATATGCATATATGTTTGCATTCGTATATGGTTGAACTTTAATGTGTTGTCATATGGATGTTGCATTTGTATGAATGATTGTGCACTCATGTAGAATCATGAATAGGAGAATTTGCATACATAATGGATTCATTGCACTTACATAATTCGCATTAAGGAGGTCAACTGAATCAGTAGGCCGCCTGATTTTGCATTAGATAAATACATGTACACACACATTTCACATATGATCATGAAGCATTAGAAGTCTTTTAAGGACAATGGATGCTCGTGTTTGATGGATGAGTAGATGGATGTTTGGATGTTAGGATATACATTCTTCCTAACTTGAAGATTTGGGGGACGAAATCCTTTTAAGTGGGGGAGAATGTAACACCCCGTGTATTCTATAACAGTGAAATTCACAAATTAAAGTATAACTAATTTCAAATCAAAGAATTAAGGGAAACGTGATACGCCATTGCGTTCGTTTCGGAATTCTGCTTGAGATAGAGTCTGAGTTTGCATAAAACGGACTCCGTATGAAGAAGATATGGCCTCCGGAAGTTTCAGAATTCAGTTTAAAATTCAAACAGACGAAAACAGCTCAGAAAAACCAATTTAAAATTCAAAAATCGGGCCCAATTGTCCAGGGCGGGAAAATTCCCGCCCAAGGCACCCAGGTCGACTTGGCAGTCGACCTGGGGCTAGCCAGGTCGACTGGGCAGTCGATCTGGGTAACCCGTGTCGACTGCCAAGTCGACACGGTGTCGACTGGGGTGTCGACCTGGCCCCTGAGCCAGGTCGAACCCAGCCCACCCTGGCTGGCCTGGTCTGTGTTTGGTCGATTTTCTGAGCCTTTCCTTGTCACTAGGGCTAGGTGTCAGCTCCTGTTTGGTCTCTCCTTCAAACGAACGGCTATTATTAAACCAAGCTCCATCGACGGTCTAAATCAACTCACAAACTCTATAAAAAGGACCTAAGACTAACCCTAATTCACACAAACTAAAATGGAGATGAGACCGTCATGCTGCTGAGGAGAGACTAAGGATAGCCGTCATAAATTGGGAGGCAATTAGGAGATAAATCAAAAGCTTAAAGCAACGTTAATTAAATCAAAGCAACGCCTACAACAAAGGATAGCATCTCCAAATTCAGAATTCAGATTCCTGAATTGAAGATTCGTCATACGTAGTAAGTAGAGTGCTATTCCGATGTGAATAATTAATTGCGTTTGATTTGTGTAAAATGCGAAATGTAATTGTGGCGATAATAATCTATATTTGTATGTTATTTTGATTCTAAACGATTTGGGAATGTTATGGTATACGATTGGATATTTGCAAGTATGTGATTTGCGTTGGAAGTTAACAACGAAATGGAATTGTGGCGATAATAATCTATACTTGTATGTTATTTTGATTCTAAACGATTTGGAAATGTTATGGTATACGATTGGATTCATACAAATATATGATTTGTGTTGACAACCATATGTTGTGGTATTTTATTTGGGATTCATGCAAGTATATGATTCACTATTATGCCAATATGATGTACATACTTTTATGATCACTTTTAGTGTGTAATTGGGTACGACTAAGTACTATAGTTTATATGAATCTATGTTGGAATTAGCAAATCATACTTTTGTATTAGAAACAAAAGTAAGCACCTTTATGAACATGACTAAACTATGTTTGGTATTATGCCTAGTTGAAACATGTTTTAGGCCTAAGTTGTTATCAAAGCCATATGGTGATATATGTGAGACAATTAAGTTAGATTTACATTCCAATTGCAAGTTTACATGAATAGAATGATTCATGTTTAAGTATTGTTTATGCCATAATCATATGAATAGAATGATTCATGTTTAAGTATTGTTTATGCCATGATTATATGAATAGAATGATTCATGTCTAAGTATTATTTATGCCATGATTACATGAATAGAATGATTCATGTTTAAGTATTATTTATGCCATGATTATATGCAGTTACAATTGCAAGTTCACATGTGCCTACTTTATGATTGAAACGTTATGTTGCAAGTTCATGCGTTCACACTCCCCTTTTTATGTTACCTCATAAACACCATGTTATAAGCCTCCCCTTTTTCATATGGCTAAGTTGGGTTTAAATGTTAAACCCAACATATCTTATATTGTAGCGAACGTGTAAAACGGGGGTAATGACGTTTGGGTTAAAATTTAGAACATATGTGTTGGCATGTTGACGCATGCCAATAACCTTGAAAAACAATTAAGTGGCATAAATGAATTTTAACCAATAAAGATAAATTTGAATAATGGGCCGCAAATATTTACATATAAAAAGAAAAGAGACAAAATATGTAAATGTAGAAAATACAATGTGTTTAACCCGAGGTTGGATGAGTTGTGATGTAAACCTGCCCGGAACCGCCCGGCTGTCCAGTAGTCACAACAATACCTATCCAATGTGGGTGGTTAAACACGGAGCCCGATAAGGACCCGAGGTTAGATTGAGTTGTGGCGTAAGACTGCCTGGACCCAACCGGCAACAGGCAGCCACAACAATACCTGTCTAATGTGAGAGGTCAAGGCTTTAATAAGACAATTAAGGCTGAGTCAGGATTGATAGGATTAAGTAAATTAAATTAATACTTAATCAAAATGGAACATGCTAAACTAAACAGACTGATTGGGGGTTAGGTTTATTAAACACTTAACCAACTTAGCATGTTGGCTAGAAATAGAAAACCTAGTAGCGGGGGACCCTTTTCAGCAGTAACCCTACAAGGTGTATCAGGATACCCTGAACTAGGCAGGGTGGGGCACGATTACTGGGCTGACTGTAAGAGGTCAAATCGACGGCGGTGGTGCAGCAGTGTAGGTTCTAACGGGGTGCGGGCGTGCACGCACTCTGGCGCAGAAAAATAAGGCACTGGGCACCAGTAGTATACCTTTGCATTCTAGAATTGTGTCGGGCCACCACCATGGGACTTGATACACCCCATGGTGGGACTAGCATAGGTAACTACAACATCGGGGGCCGTAAGACACATGTAACTATGCGAGTAGGAGCCGATCATCAGAAATGGATCACTTCACCCTGATTATGGGGTGCCTGTTGGGAACTAGTTTATATGGGTACAGAGATTAATATGGGGTACGATAGTGTATACGACCCTAGACAACTTAACT
Source organism: Allium sativum (assembly GCA_030737875.1). Classification (NCBI taxonomy): domain Eukaryota; kingdom Viridiplantae; phylum Streptophyta; class Magnoliopsida; order Asparagales; family Amaryllidaceae; genus Allium; species Allium sativum. Next base: position 309,699,225 of record CM060919.1, read on the forward strand.
TAGTTTACGGTGTTTTCTCATTTCCAGTTTATACTTATCATACCCATTTCTTTATTCATAGACTGAATAGTCCTAGACTTACTCAGGCTTTATGTCTGACTCTACTTTTCTTTCGCCTTCTTTTCTTTCGTTTCCCCCCCCTCAGGTCCACAGGGAGGGAATACCGCAGCTTGACCAGTTTTCACATCCAGCTTGAAGAGAAAGAATGTATTGCTTGGATCTTTTCCGTTTTGGACTATGGCTTTGGATAGCAATTATGGGACTTTTGCAGTTTATTTATGTTTTCTTTATGCTTCTTTAAATAATGTAATCAAGACAGTTATGAAGATGTTATGTTTTTGGAAGTATTGTAAGACAATTATGGCATGGTTTGTGTAACACGTATTTTAATGAAATAAAAGTTGTTGTTTTCCGCTGTTCAAAAATATGTGTTCTTATATCTGTCTTGTATATCTGTGACTTATACTTATAAACCTCCACCAAAATTAGGGCATTCCCTTTGAGAGTGACCCTAACGGAGGTGGGGTGTTTCAAAAGCCGCTGCCACCGCTTGCTCACCCCCCTTTGACCAGGTCACCCCCTCCGACGGTGGGTCCCACATCTCCACCAAAGCTCCAAAACACTTCCTTTTACCTCTTTTTGCACTTAAACCCTTCCAAACTTCCTCCTTTCTTCCTCCTACTACCTCTTACACCACCATCGAGCCACCTCCATCCCCTTGGATCCTGCTCAAGACTAGATGAGGCCCAAGTCCGTGGGTCCCACCGCCCCCTTTTTGTCCGTTTCACCCTCAGTTTCACTTTAAAACTCTGGATCTACTAGTATTTGTTAAGTGTGAAGTGATTCGGCGAAGAAAGGAGAGATATTTGGTTTGGTAGCATTTCGTGAAGAGCCTAAAATGAAGTGTCGTGATGTAGGGATGCTTGGGGTGAGAATTTCTCGCTTAAAATGTTTAATTTGCTTATTTAGATCAAAAATAGGTTGCTAGTGGTTGGTTGAAATAGGTATACAAATTGTAAAAATCATAACTTTTTCATGCGTTATCGAAATTCAGTGAAACATGATGCTTTTAGAACCGTATCGACGAGGGCATCGCAATGAACCAGGTTTGGAGCAGTTTGGAGGTCATGGCAATTTTTTGTGGAGTAAAACGTCTGATTTACTTCATCAACGTTTAGCGTTATTTAGCGATAAACGACCAATGTGAGAACTCTCTCACTCAACAATTTTTTTACAGTTATTATAATCATAAATGAATATATTGATTGCCTATGCTGATTTTTGTGTAGTTAACTATCACAAATTGTTACATGATATGTTGTAGCTCAGATCACAAATTGCTTGCAAACCATATGGATGAATGGATGATTGATTGTAATATTGTTGTAAAAGCAATGAAATGTTCTTTTGTTTTATGTTTTGATGTGTCGTGTGCTCATAACGATACACCATTTTGAACGGTCTTGGTCGGTTTAGCGATCAATTCGGACCGGGAAAAATTCAGGTCTTTACAGTTTGGTATCAGAGCTTTGGTTTACAAAGCTCCGAGAATGCGACACATTAGAATGAGGCAAAAGAATTCATTAGAGATAGGATTAGTAACATCCTATAAGAATAATTCGTTAGAGATAGGGTTAGTAATTCCCTAGAATGAGTTTGAAGAGTATTATTTATAAAAATGAATTTAGTTTTGAAAATAATTATATCACATTATAAGAATTTGAATATTTTATTTGATACTGATTTTGGACTATCAAGTATAATAAGATTTTGAATATACGTCTGATCCACATGTATTCGAAGTCTCAAATATACTAGATAGATATAGAATCTCACTCTAGTCACCCGGGAATGATTCTATTGATGACTAACAGCATCAATAGTTTATTTTCGAGTTGTGAAAGTAGGATGTCTATATGATTCCAATTGACTAGCGCGAGAACCAAAAGAAGAAAAGAAAAAAAATAGTTAGAATTTGATGTTTGTGGTTTGGCTTTGAGAATATGTTTTTAAGTATATAAAAGAAATATATATATATATATATATATTTGAAAGGTTAATTAACTAATTGATTGCTGGTTGTGATGTGTGCTAATTAGTTTAACTAATAAATATATTGGAATAACGAAAACCAATATGAGAATGAAAGTAAAATTAAACCAAAACAAATATGATGTGGAATTGAATTGATTTTTTATTCGAATTGGATGTGTATATATATATTGGACAAGTTGTTATATAAAGCTTAAGAATTGGAATAAAAATGCGTGCCCGACAAAAATGTACATATTTATTTTATTTGTTGGATGTGATGGTTGTTTGAGTGTAATAATAATATACATCATTTGATAGGGAATAACAAATGTGGACCACACTACATAACATAACCATATAAGGATGTAAGTGTTTGATGCTTATATGTCGAGGACTGCATAGCATAGCATAACCGTATAGTATGTAGTTGTTTGATGCTTATACGATGAGAGCCTAGATGGGCGTGTTGTGATTAATGAGAGCCTATGCAGACGTGTTGTGATTGATAAGGGCCTAGATGGGCGTGTTGTGATTAATGAGAGCCTATGCAGGCGTGTTGTGATTGATAAGGGCCTAGATGGGCGTGTTGTTACTGATTAGGACTCGCACTAAATTTAAATTTTATAAGTTATTATAACCTTATTTGATTATATAAATAATCGTTTATGATTACTATATTTGTTTTGTGATTGATGAGGGCCTAGAGAGGCGAGTTGTAGTTTTACCGATCACTTCATATAAAGGAGGCAATTGCGAAAATTTCCGAAAATTTAAGGCATAGCCAAATTTCGAGAAATTGGAAAGTTTATAGAAGAATTTGAGCTAAAACAAAGGTTGAATTGGTTAAGTAAACAACCTTCAGCATTGTTCCCTTTCGAGGACAAAAAGTTTTAAGTGGGGGAGATTGTAACAACCTAGAATTTTGGAACCAATTTAAAAATTATTTTTAAAATAAATTTGTGTGAATTTATGGTCAAATTTCAAAAATCGATAATTTAAAAGCTGATTTGAGCAGTTTACAAAGGAATATTATTAAGATGACCTCGAAATTCAACAAAACTTTTTTATTGAATCCGTAACATCGAATAATGGTAGAATCCCAAGTTTCAAAAATTTTGGAGCTAGCATGTGTGCAAGCGAAAAGAAAACGTACACTAAAATCACATATTGAAATTAAGCTGAAACGCATTTAAAAAATAAAACGGAAGGTCAAACGAAATCGAAATTCAACGAAACCTGTTCAATTGGATCCGGAATTATGTTTTTTTGTCATAATTCAAAATTTCATAGCAAATGGAATTAATTTATAATCGTGCGATTAAAAGAGGTGGAAGCTAACTAGCACACTTTCACAAAACATTGAATTAGAAAACTTGAAATGAAACAGAGGTCATCCAACGAGACAAGGTGGTTTTGTTGAGAGCCACATGATTGTGCCACCTCAACGATCCGTGTGAGAGGTGGTAATTTTTTATTTAAGCCTCTTCCTCTTTTCCTTTTCTTTCTTTCTTTCTTTCTTTCCTTTTTGCAAATCACCTCCTCCTTCCTCTTCTTCAATGGGCTCCCCTTGCCTCCTCCTCCACCAAAGCCACCGCTTCCCCTTCCCCCCTCCGATGCGCGGAGCAGGTCAGGTCACCCTTCTTCGGCTGTGGGTCCCACATCTCCACCAAAGCTCCCAAAATACTTCCTTTTACCTCTTTTTGCACTTAAACCCTTCCAAACTTCTTTATTCCTCCTACCACCTACTATGCCACCATCGAGTCACCTCCAGCTCCGCGGATCCCACTCCAGCCTAGGTCAGGCCCAAACATCGAGCCTGTGGGTCTCACTACCTCCTTTTGTGTCGGTTTCGCCCTCAGTTTCGCTTTAAAACTCCGGATCTACTAGTATTCGTGAAGTGTGTAGTGATTCAGCGAAGAAAGATGAGATCATTGGCTTGGTAGCATGCCGTGGAGAGCCCATTATGAAGTGTCATGATGTAGAAATGCCTGGGGTGAGAATTTCTTGCTTAAAATGTTTAATTTTCTTAGTTAGATCAAAAATAGGTTGCTAAGTGGTTGGTTGAAATAGGTATACAACTTATAAAAATCATAACTTTTCATACTTTTTTATAATTTAGCTAAACAAGATGCATTGGAACCATATCGATGAGAGCTTCGCAATAAACCTGATTTGGAGCGATTTAGAGGTCGTGATAATTTTTGTGGAGTAAAACGCCTGATTTACTTCATCAACGTTCAGCCTTATTTAGCGATAAATGACCAATGTGAGAACTCTCTCACTCAACATTTTTTTTATAGTTATTATAATCATAAATGAATATATATTGATTGTCTATGCTGATTATTGTATAGTTAATTATCACGAATTGTTGTATAGTATATGATAGTCACATCACAAATTGCTTGCAAACCATATAGATGAATGGATGATTGATTGTAATATTGTTATAATAGCAATGAAATGTTCTTTTGTTCTGTGTTCTGATGTGTCGTGTTCTCATAAGGATACAGCATTTTGAATGGTCTTGTCGGTTTAGCGATCGATTCGGATCGAACAAAATTCGGTCGTTACAGAGGTTGAGCATTTTAGTGTATCTAAAATGTGTGTTTCAAAAAATTTATACTCTTGTCCCACCTTTGTAAACGTAGTTAAAAATAATTGATTTCTAATCATTTATCTCAGCAAAAACACTTGCCACTCTTGTCCAACCTTTTTAACGTGACTTGTTTTAGTTTTTCAATAATATTGCTCTTTTTGTGTTCCTTACTTGGAATTTTGATAATTCTGAATGAATATTTGAACTTATCGTGAGTATGTGTTGACAATATAATGAAAGCTGTATATGTTTCATACAACATAGGAATCTCAGCAAAGCTTACTGCTTTTGCATAAGTTTCTGTAATTCAATCTGTATTAATTTTTATATCTTTCTGTTCTTATATTTCTTCAAGGTTGTACATCTGATTGTCCATTCGAAGTAGGTATATTAAAACTTATCAGGGTTGATGATATTTTATGTCTTGCGTTTTTTATGTAACCTGAGGTATTGATTAATTTTAAATAGGTTGAAGTTCAGATGACTTATTTATTTGAAAATGAGATTTAAATATGTCAATAGAACAAATACTAGCATCTAATATTGAGAAAAAGTCATCATGGTTTGCACAAACTCAGTTTCCGAAATTGAGTTGAAACTCAGTTTTTAAATTGAATTTGCATTCGAAACTGAGTTGCATCTGAGTTTCGCACACTTAGTTTGCAGCTCTATTTCGCAAACGATTTGCAACTTTGTTTCTCATACTGAGTTTGCAATTCAGTTTTGCAAACTGAGTAAACTCAGATAAGTGGATAAGGTGTTGTTTTTTATTATCGCCATATGCATGTATCACCTATTCCATTGCAACTTGTTATTTCTATTTAAAATTGAGTGCATTTAGATTTTGTAGGCACTTGCGGAGGAGGAAAAAAAACAGAATTTGGAATATAATGGCAACGAGGAAGCAAACATGTGTGACCTTAACAACGGCCCACATCTCGCCTTCGCAATATCAAAAGTTCTATGTATCTTTAGTATAACTTTATTTTATTTTTTTAGTTTAAACATGATATTATGGTATTTTGACATTAGAAGCATGTAGCTCATATGAATATCATGGGAATGTGACATTGTTGAGTTTGAGATATGAGAGTGTACTAAATCTTATATTTAATTGATATGTTGAATTATATATGTGGTATGGAAATCATAAAGATATGCTATATTCATTTGTTTTAAGAATTTTAATAATAATTGTGTAAGAAATAGAAAAGAACTTAATTTGGTATTGTAACTCATATAAGTGTTACCGATATTTTGGATTAGCAATGGTTATAAATGTTGCAAAGCTAAAAAATCAACATAGCAATTTATGTATGGCAAAATTTATAAGCGTTAGTAGGATAATGATACTAACATTTATAAGTATTACACTTTTTTGTTTTGTAACATTTGTAAATGTCACTAAAAAATTGATTTCTAGCGCTTATAAGTGTTACTAAATCTTAAGGTTCCAACATTTATAAATGTTAGCGATGAGTCTGTCTGAAACACTTATAAGTGTTACAAATTTGGCCGGCTGATTCCCCACATGCCATTGGTCACACTTAAAAAATGTTACATAAATTATTTGTAACACTTATACTCATTTGGAATCCCCTATTTTGGTGTAGTGCTGGTAGTTACTTGAGCAGCTAATAATCTTGCAGGATGCATTGATTACAAGACTAATTTTCAGGAAGAGATGGAAAAAATAATGTTGTATTATGAACTTAATTTTGTCACGATCATAGTAGCATTCAGAGCTCTTTCTTTCCTTTTTCTTACACTTGAATTATTGTCACATTTTATTAGTTACATTCGCTTTTTCTACAAAAAGAAAAAGGAAAAAATAACCTTAACTACACAATGCTAATTTTAGAATCATGGAAATCGTGTTCCTAATTCAAATATAACTAAAATATGATGTGTTAATATAACTTATAAATGAATTTTTCAGGGGATGTATTAGTTAGATGGTTATTACTTTTGCTCTTATTTTTGAGTGCTAGTTTATTAATTAGATGGTTTAAGATCTGAAAGTGTTACGCATTCGTACATAAAATTACGGCTGATTTAATACACTGCATTCGTATGATAAAATTTGGTTTATAAGTTATGCCATCAAAGGGGAAAACTAACGGAAAAGGCTAAGATATAATGTTGATGTTGATATCTGCGAAGATAGAGCTGTTTTCATAAAAGATCCTGAAATGGAAAAGGATTTTCTAGAGATGTGTTTGAGGGAAGTTGCGAGTCGTGGGTATAAAGGAATGTCTCTTACTAAAGATTCGTGGACAAGATTGGAGAAAGCATTTAAGAAAAAATGGAATGTAAATTTTGCCCATAAATAAATAAAAACCGTTATGACTATTTGCAAAAAGACTATGAAGCATGGGTAAATGCAGTTGGACTATTCAGACATGGTTTTTGTGCTACCACCAACTCATTACACTTGCCATTGGAAAAATGGAAAGAAGTCATTCAGGCAAGCAAACAAAATTTTGTAATGCATTGTAATCATTTGTAATATATAAAACCATGTATTATGCTTATAAAATTATATCATAATGTTTTTCATAAACAACAAAATACAAGAGTGGCTAAGTTTCGAAGCAGTTATTTAAAATACCCTGATCTTACGAAAAGTATCTTCGAGAAACGCTAGCAAAAGGTTCGCATGCGTGGTCGACTTCATCATCATTCCCACGTCGTACTAATGATATTGAAGATGCCGAGGATCATTTTGCAACAGAAGATGAAACAAATACTTGTACAATTGATATGACCAATAGTATGGATATTAACTATTTTGAAGGAATAAGAGTAACTGAAGATAGTAACAATGCCATGTGTGAGGAAGACATCAATCCCACTCGTCCCTCGAAGATAACAACCCGTCGATCAAAAAAAACTTAAAAGAAATCCAGGTGGTGAAACATTAGAAAATCAAATAGATGGACTAGTTGGCATCATAAAGGAACAAATGGAGGAAGAGCGGAAGCAAATGGAGGAACAACGAAAGCAAATTGAGGAAGAGAGGATAAACAAAGGACCTTCTTACAGTGATGTTATGATATTCTTACGAGAATTGGTAACTTCGGGACTTATATCACAAAACGAATATAGAGAAACAAAGATGTTGTTTTGTAACAAGCCAGAACTGAAGATTGCTTCCATTGATGAACGCACTATTGAGGAGAAAGCTGAATTTTTGCATTTTGCTTTTAATAAGTAGTTTTTTTTTTTGCAGAATGAGAAGGAAGTTTGGTTATTCACCAAACAGCTATGTCTATTATTATTACTGAAATTCCAAAATCATAGAAAAATGCAACAAAAAGTATTGACTTCTTCTATTTTTGGAAAACAATACATGAAGGAGTTGTTGGAGGGTCCTTCTGTTCTCATATACGATGAATTTTGAATGGATAAACACTAGTTTAAAAATCTACGTCGTTTTTTCTGACATAGGAATTGGCTATGTAATAGCAAACACCTTGACGTTGCAAAAAAATGGCAATGTTTTTTTCCACTATAAGTCATAATGAATGAAATCGTATAATATGGTACAAATTTCAACACTCTGGACAAATAGTTCATAAATATTTTCATGAGGAATTGAACGCGATGACGAGTTTTTCTCAAGAAATGATTGTTCCTCCGGATTTTACCAAACTCGTCGAGAATATTTGATCATATGTTGAGAAGGTGCTTTTAAAGGTGCAGTTGGGGCATTGAACGATACATTAATAGTTGCAAACATTCCAATTGATTAGTAAATATCATTCATAGGACAAAGTCAAGGAAATTGTTATCGAAATGTATTAGCTATATGTGATTTTGACATGAAATTTATATATGTGATGGCTAGTTGGGAAGGAATAGCGCATGACTTAAGGGTCCTCAATGAAACATTGCGTAATGCTGCAAATAATTTTCCTTTACCACCTCCAAGTAAGTAATTTATGATTGTTAACTAACATCACAAACCATTATTTACTTTGCTTTTATGTTGATGTAAGTATGTTTTATCTTTGTGATGCGGCGTATATTAACACTAGAGGCTTCTTATCGGAATATTCGATACTGGTGGTAAACATATAGCGGTAATCTGGCGATAACAAGAAAGGAACGGTTTAATCATGCTCATGCAAAATTAAGAAATGTTCTTGAAAGAAGTTTCAGTGTTTTGAAAAAGTGGTTTCCCATTCTGGATAAAATGCCTCCGTATAAGTTTTCCACATAAAGAGATATAGTCATCGCATGCATGGCAATACTTAACTTTTTAAGCAGAGTTGCTCTTCATGACGAGTTGTTTGAGCAAGATGAACAAGGAGGAAGAGAATGATACCACTGAATCATCTAGCATAATCAATGATGCAGAACCATCACAAGTTATCATGAAAAATTGTGATTGAGTTGGAAATATATCATTATGACTTGGTGAACTTGTGATGGTTCTACATCATTGATTATGCCAGACGATTCAGTAGTATCATTCTCTTCCTCCTCTTCTTGTTCAGCTTGCTCAAACAACTCATCATGAAGAGCAACTCTACGTAAAAAGTTATGTATTATCATGCATGTGATGACAATATCTCTTTGTGTAAAAAACTTATACGGAGGCATTTTATCCAGAATGGGAAACCTCCTTTTCAAAACACCAAAACTTCTTTCAATAACATTTTTTAATTTTGCATGAGCATGATTAAACCGTTCCTTTCTTGTTGTCGCCTGATTACCGCTATAGGTTTTCAACCAGTATCGAGTATTCCGATAAGGAGATAAGAAGCCTCTAGTGTTAATATACACTGCTTCACAAAGATAGAACATACCTACATCAACATAAATGCAAAGCAAATAATGATTCGTGATGTTAATTAACAATCATAAATTACTAGGTAAAGGAAAATTATTTGCAGCATTACGCAATGTTTCACTGAGGACCCTTGAGTCACGCGCTATTCCTTCCCAACCAGCCATCACATATATAAATTTCATGTCAAAATCACATATAGCTAATACATTTTGATAATAATTACCTTAACCTCGTCCTCTGAATGGTATTTTCTCATCAATTGGAATGTTTGCATCTATTAATGTACCATCTATTGCCCCAACTGCACCTTTAAAAGCCCCTTCTCATAAACCAACATATGATCAAATATTCTCGATGGGTTTGGTTAAATCCGTAGGAACAATCGTTTCTTGAGAAAAACTCATCATCACATTCAATACCTCATGAAAATATTTATGAACTGGTTGTCCAGAGTGTTGAAATTTGTACCTTATTATACGGTTTCGATTATTATGACTTATAGTGGACAAAAACATTGCCGTGTTTTCTTCAACGTCAAGGTGCTCGCTATTACATAGCCAATTCCTATGTCAGAAATAACGGCATAGATTTTTAAACGAGTGTTTATCCAGTCGAAATTCATCGTATATGACAATAGAAGGACCCTTCAACAACTCCTTCATGTATTGTTTTCCAGAAAAAGAAGAAGTCAATACTTTTTATCGCATTGCTCTATGATTTTTTATTTTCAGTAATAATAATAAAAAACCATTTGGCGAAACCAAATCTTCCTTCTCATTCTGCAAAAAAGAAAAAGAAAAACACTGATTCAGTGAAACCATGCATAAATGTTATTACAAGTTTATATAAAAACAAAGCTGACAAATTATTATTGAAGGCAATACACTAAATTATTCACTCTTTGCATGCTTCATTATTGACAATAGAAACTAGAAAACTACTTATTAAAAGAAAAATGCAAAAATTCAGCTTTCTTCTCAATAGTGTGTTCATCCATGAAAGTAATATTCAGTTCTGGCTTGTTACAAAACAACATCTTTGCTTCTCTATATTCGTTTTGTGATATAAGTCCCGAAGTTACCATTTCTCTTAAGAATATCGTAACATCACTGTAAGAAGAAGGCCCTTTGTTAATCCTCTCTTCCTCAATTTGCTTTCTCTGTTCCTCCATTTTCTCCTTTTAGATGCCAACTAGTCCCTCTATTTTATTTTCTAATGTTTCACCACCTGAATTTCTTTGATGTTTTTTTTTTGATCGATGGGATGTTGATTTCGAGATACGAGTGGGATTGATGTCTTCCTCACACGTAGCATTGTTACTATCTTCAGTAACTCTTATTTCATCAAAATAGTCACCAACCATACTATTAGTCATATCAACCGTACAGGTATTTTTTCATCTTTTGTTGCAAAATGATTATCGACATCTTCATTATCATTAATAGGATGCGGGATTGATGATGAAGACGACCACGCATGCAAACCTTTTGCTAGCGTTTTCTCAAAGATACTTTTCATAAGATCAGGGTATTTGAGAGAACTGTTCCGAAACTTAGCCGCTCTTGGATTTTGCTGTTTATGAAAAACAATTACGATATAATTTTATAAGCACAATACATGGTTTTATATATTAGAAATGATTACAATGCATTACAAAATTTTGTTTGCTTGCCTAAGTGACATCTTTCCTTTTTATGGTGGCAAGTGTACTGAGTTGGTGACAGCACAAAAACCACGTCCGGATAGTCGAACTACCTTTACCCATGCTTCATAGTCTTTTCACAAATAGTCATAACGGTTTTTATAAATTTTATGGACAAAAATTACATTCCATTTTTCAGTAAACTCTTTCTCCAATCTTGTCAACGAATCTTTAGTAAGAGATATTCCTTTATACCCATGACTCGCAACTTCCCTTAAACACATCTCTAGAAAGTCCTTTTCCATTTTAGGATCTTTTGTGAAAGCAGCTCTATCTTCGCAGTTATCAACATCATCACTGTTGTCGTAGCCTTTTTCGTTAGTTTTTCCCTTTTATGGCATAACTATTTAGCCAAATTTTATCATATGAAATGTAGTGTATTAAATTAGCCGTAATTTCATGTACGATGCATAACACTTTCAAATCTTAAACCATCTAACTAATAAACTAGCACCGAAAAATAAGAACAAAAATAATAACCATTTAACTTATACATCCCCTGGAAATTTCATTTTATAAGTTATATTAACACATTATATTATAGTTACATTGAATCAAGAACACGGTTTCCATGATTCTAAAATTAGCATTGTGCAGTTAAGGTTTTTTCTTTCTTTTTTTGTACAAAAAGTGAATGTAATAAATGTGACAATAATACAAGCGTAAGAAAATAGAAAGAAAAAGCTCTGAATGCTACTATGGTCGTGACAAAATTAAGTTCATAATACAACAATATTTTTTCCATCTCTTCCAGAAAATCAGTGTTGCATTCAATGCATCCTGCAAGATTGTGATCTGCTCAAGTAACTACCAAGTTTTAAGTACTTAACAATATGACTCCATGTGGTTTGCACACTTGGGCTTACAGGCTACGGTGAATCTAGTGCAACGTATAGTTGTACAAACCAAGAACATTACTAACAGGCTATCAAAAAATGAGAATAATCACATGTACATAGGAATGGTGAACAAAAAGGGAATACATACCGAAAGAACATGAACAAATATTATGAACTGCTCACTTTAGCAATTATACGGGTTGCAAACCCAACAATAGTAGAATCAGGGGAGCTTCTTAACTATGCAAGGACGTGAAAGAATTGAGAAGAGCCAATTGCTTGTCTACATATAGCATGCTCCGACATCTTACGTAATGCAAACAGTATAGCCTCAAAGTTGATTCATTAACTATGCAGTAAAGGTTCTCATTACATAATTACTATGTAGATTTTATCATACTGAGTTGTTAATCAAATAAAGCTGAAAGTTTTAGAAAGTTGTTGACATGATTTTGTTTCGTTCACATGTTATTCTATACGTTATATTTAGAAGATATGACCCAGAGACTAGAATTGAGTATAAATACAAAGATTTAGTCCATCCTTATTTATGTTATATCACAGCATGTCAACCTGGAAACAATTCTTTTCAATTGGATCACCTAAAATTAAGAAATAAAAACACGTAAGTTCCATTTTCTATTAGCTATTAATATATAGTCATAATTAACATAGTAGTGGAATTAATAGACCAGGACATTAAACATAGTAAGTAAATTCTAACGGATCAAAATGAAATCAATGCACCGAACATGGGTTTACACATCAAAACTTAGAAGAATACTGCGAGCTTCCAACTAATAGCGTATTTTTTCAACCACTTACAAACAAAATATTTCAACGAGGAACCCAGTTTTCATAAAATAAAGATGCTGTGAGCTTTCTCTTTGCCATTGAATTCCAATAAACATCCAAAATTCATGCTAACAGATCAATGGCTCCAGTAATATTTTCACTAATTATAACTATAAACACACTTATCAAACCGACCGTTAGAGAGGTTTGCTTACTGTGAGTTGCCCAAAATCAATTTCTCTAAAGCCAAAAAATTAGTGCGCCTTTCTCTCGTGTATCTTCCGTGTCTTGCTTTCTTCCCCCTTTCTCGCTGCAAATATCCCTCCTTCCTTCCCTTTCTGATTGTTTGTCTACTTTAACATCGTTCTCTCTGGCATTTTTAATTTTCCTCGAATTGATTCCAAATATTCTCCGTCCACTATGAAATAATCCCATCCACTACAAAATCATCTCGGTATTTTTTGCTGCAATTAAACCTTCCCATGTTCTGCAAATATCTCCGTCCACTATGAAATTATTCCAACTCATCTCCTACTGCAATCTCTGAGCTACACGAAAATTGATTTCAAATCAAATACGCAAAATTTGTGCTACGATTCATAAGAGAAAAACCCTACTTGTTTACAGTCATTTTGTTATCATTCATAGTACGAGAAGAGAAGGTTGTCTAGAGGTCTTCACCGTGTGTTTCTGTCATTCATCTTCTGGTAATGTCCATGAGTCGATTTGATTTTTGCTCACTTTTTCAATTTTGCAATTTTGATTATTTTGGGAGAGTAGATCAGAAATTATCACAAATTATTATAGTAAACCATTTCTGATTTCATATAGGAGGATAAACAAAAAAATTACTTGGGTTCATTCTCTGCTTATTTATTTGTATATTTTTCAGTTTACTGAAAAATAATGAAAAGTAGTAAACATTTTTTTTTTTTGAAAAGGAAACATAAAATGTATATAAACATATTACGCGCATCGATGTTACCTACATCAATCCACATAAGTAGACAACCACAAAGCTTGTGTAATCGAAGTGTATTATTATAATTTATAATGAGCCATGTTTGCAACTAGAGCAGATTCAGCCAACCATCCTATTTCAGGTTCTGCTACACGATGTCCAATATTATAGTGAAGCAGCTAATACCACATGTAGGATAAATTAGAATTAGTGTTGAGTCTATGAATAAATCAAGATGACCAAACATGGCTTTTACTGACTTGTTGAATGTGTTTATGTTCATAAAGGGAGGCATGTACGGGGCTACAAGATAAAAAGGATTTGAAGAGAACCAATTCTTGTTTTGGTCGATGCAAAGGAACCTCATGCCCAGCCCCCCTAGCTGTTACCAATGTCAAACCCTCATACACCTGTGTCCATCCACTTGCCTGACCATCATCATACCATGGTTTCCATGGAGTTGTAGTTGGAAGTTTAAGTGCATCGATGTTGTACCTTGTTGATGTAATTGGTATTACAACATCTGTGTCTCCGCTAAATATCTATATGCGTGGTCCATGGTTTATAAGCTCATGATATATAGGAAGAACATGTCTTCGGGAGTCCTTCCAATAAGTGTTAACAAGATCACTGCATGTATCCCACTTTTTGGGTGCATCTATTATGTAATTTGTTACATTAATTTTCTTTTAAACTTAAATTCCATTTTAGGCAAAAATTAATGATAGCGGACTTGAAGCATATAAAGTAATCACAAAGAAATAAGTGCTTCTTACTTCATTTCAAATTAACCATTTGTATTCATGTAAAGTGATAAAAATATAAAAGGGAATTATTTGCATGATTCAGTTGCACAAGATGATGGACTGAATAGCTATCAACATAAAAGTTGTTGTAGAAGAAACCAAAGGTAGCTTATTTTTATTTTTTTAGAATGCATATAAGTAAGAAAAACAAGATTGTTCCTCCTAAAAGTGGAGCAGTTTAAGATAAAAACATGAATGCTAATAGTGAATGCTTTGATATGTAGAAAATTATTATTGTTAAATGAGGGTTTAAAACACATAAAAACATGAATTCATAACACATTGATTTTATAATATTTTTAAAAACTAACATGTTAACTAAATCCAATGGTGCTGTCCAATATGACGATGTGTATGTCTACTCAGGATATTCATTTTGACTAAGACGGTCAACGCTGCAGTTGGATACGTATAGTTTAATATCCGTATCTGCGAATATTTTTGGATTTCCGAACATACTACTATCCAGGATAATGAATACATATATCCAAAAATATCCATGTCCAAAACTTAAAAATGCACAACCATAAGGTTATCCGAATATATCCGTAAAATTATCCAAGAAGTAATCATAAATGTCAGTAATTGAAACTAAAAAATGCACATCCGATGTGGTTATCCAAAGAAATTCTCATAAATATTCGAAAAATTATTTGAACAATACCCGAAAATGATATCAGATAAATTTACACTTCTATCATTCACACTGAAATTTGCGTACCAAAATATTTTTTGCAAGCTGATTGCATCAAATTAAAAATTATATTGACGACCTCAATCATATAAATTCCATATAACAAATATTTCAATAGAAATAGTTTCCAAAACATGAAAACCACAATTTCAATACTAAAATAAAACAAAACAAAATATCATAGAAACATATACTTAATCACGTCATAATTGTAATCATACCACATAATATAATGGCACGTGATTTAAATTGTTTCACACCACCAAATTCAAATACAATAATCGCTTTTGGCTGTAAGGGTATGTAAACCAGCTTTTGAGATTAATTTAATTATTTTAAAGAAATTTATACATTAACTTAGGAATAAGTAAATTAAACATTATACACACACATACAATGTTGCTACTTCACCATTAATACATGTCTTTTTCTCACCATTAATACACGTCTTCATATAACTACTTCACTGTGGGAAATTCCTAACCAAAACGCTGCTCTACTTTTATCCTTTCACTTTTTCTAATTCCCCAAAATATACTCACTAATATAAGTATCCAGAAAACTTTCTTCTCTAACTTGTATTCATATAATTCCTTTTTTCGTAATGAAAGAAAATACAATGTTGCTTTCCGAAGTGGTTTTCAATACCAACTGGAATACTGTTAGAGTTAGAGTTGGTAGATTGTGGAAGTTAATCAGTCAAGGGACGAAAGAAATGTATGGTATCAACATGCAATTTTTGGATTCAGAGGTATTCTCTTCTTCACAAATTCTGTACTGTACTACGTCCAAAAATATTTTTAATCATTTCCATCTTCACCCATTCAACACTGTTCTTACTATAATTTTATTTTGTCAACAAATTTAATAAGGAAACGAAAAAGAGGTGTCAATTCGAAAACATATTCTACAACAATTTGATAATGTGTTTGAGGAGTCTTTGGTGTATGACATAACACGGTTTAATATACAAGAGGCTGACAAAACATATTGTAACAACCTGGAAATTTCAAAACCAATTTAAAAAAATTTATTTTAACAATTTTAATGGATTTTTAATATTTAAAATGATTTATTTTAAATAATAACGATGAAAAATTTATTTAAATCGAAGTTAGAACGAATAAATTTATTTTAATTATAAAACGAGCTTGAAATGGCGAGGTAGTTTGAAAATTCGATTTCAAATTTCAATTGAATGTACAGGATTCAAATAAATCGGATTTCAGTAAAATCAGAAATAATTAAATCTGTTTAGAAATATCTTTCTAACGAACCCGAAAAATTGAAATTTCATAGAGGGAATAAAAAGATTTGGCCAGTTGAATATTCAGAATAGTCGCTATGGAATTTATATATATATATTTTTTAATATAATATATAGCCATTTTACAAACGACCTCCGTTTTCGACGAGACCACTTTTGTTGGATCTGGAATGTCAAATTATTGCTAGATTCCAATTTTCAAAATTTTTTGAATCAATATGTGAGCGCAGTAAATGTAAATGTGTTTGGTAATTTAAATTTGAATTGGATTGATCAGAAAATGGTTATTTTTCAAACGGTCTCCAAATTCGACGAAATTAGTTTTGTTAGGACCGTATCATCAAGACATAGCTAGATTTATTTTTCGGGAATTTTTGGAGTCAGTATGTGGCCCCAGTAAATTAAAATTTACGTTTAAAATTCAATATATTGATTTATATTTTAATTTAGATAAAAACTGATCGAAACAGTCGAATTGGCTTCCCATACATATCCCATTATGTTCGGAATGGGGGTATTTAGCTAGGGGCGACAATCATTGGGTTTAAATCGGAGTTCGGATATTAAATTCATTTTTTTGTGAATTAAAATTGAATTAAAAGAAATCAATATTTTATTATAAATACCCTTGCTTTCCCGAACCCTAACCTAACCCTAAACCTATTTGCTACAGCCGCCGTTCTAAAATGAATGGCCACCCTCGTTCTATTTTAATTCATTAATCAAATCCAAACAATACCGAATTAATTCATAGATTCGTTCAAACTTTAGATCTCCATATGGTTTTGATTGAAATTCATTTCGAAAATCCATCGATTGCAGCACCCAAAGTCATCTCGTTCATGAAAGATTTCTGGGAACTGGGGTGCATCGAGTTGGATAGGGTCATGGGCAACGGAGGGCGTGGTCGAGGCGATTAGTGTGGTGCACGGCGATGGCACTCTTGTGCCCCGGTTGGCGTGCGATTGGAGGAACCCTAATGGGTTCGGTTATGTGAGCATCTGGAGCATTAAAAGGAAGAAGACAAAGAGAAATTTGCAGCGTATAGTTTTAACACTGTTTTCAAATCAATATTAACATTGATTTCAAATCAAAATTAACATTGATTTCAAATCAAAATTAGCATTGTTTTTTTAATTTAAAATTAGCATTGTTTTTAAATTAAAATTAACATTATTTTTTTAAATAAAATTAGAATTATTTTTGAAAATAAAAAGAGCATTATTGTTGAAACTAAAAATAGCATTATTTTAAAAATATAAATAGGATGATTTTTAATAGAAATAGCATAGTATAAAAATATGATTTATTTATATATAATGTTTGAATAAAAATATGGATTTTTATATATTAACGTTTGAATATAAAAATATGATTTTTTAAAATATAGATTACATTATATTAAAAATGGGATTTTAATATATATAGCATGATTTTTATAAAGAAATAACACAGTATAAAAATGTGATTTTTTTTATAAAGGTCGTTGCTTAAAAATGTGATTTTAACATAAACCGTGTGAAACAGATTGCGATGGAACCGACTGGATGTAAAACCGAATCCAAATCATCCAATAAAGTATGGCAGAGTGGAAACCAAAGGTGAGAACTCCTCACTAAAAATTGTACACAGTTATTTTTTTATTTTCATCACTGAAAAATATATATATTTTCCAGTGTAGGTTTCTACCATTCTAATCATTATAAATTGTATATGATACCTGCTAGATCACCTTCCTCGTCCACAAACCATGGACGATTTAAATTGACTGTATTGCATGTTGGTTGTGATGTGAAATGATTAACATATTAAAAACAATGTTAATATTAATAGGATAGTGAAATTAAATTATAAATATTCATTTATATTTTAAAGAGTGAAAATTAGTTAAATTTATTAACCAATAATTTTTTTAAATAAATTGTTGTTGTTTGAAAATCCCACACGGGTATTAGGATGATATTTGACATACACTAATCCCAATATTTAATTATATGTCAATCGATGGATCGACAGTCTGTGATGAGCGTTATATATTTATTTTAATGCTCACACAGTTGTAAATTTCACTATGGATGTGAATGGACTGTTTAATGAGTGTTTATCATTATTGTTGTATACCTGCGATGTATGAAATCCATATAACTGAAATTATATGGTAATTGATTGAGTTGCGTTCCGATTCAGAAATAAAAAATGTTTTATAATAAACAATATTTTATAATAAATAACGTTTTAGAATTAAAGATTATTTTAGATTAAAAAGATATTTTAGAATTAAAAAGACATTTTAGATTAAAAAAGACCTTTTAGAATTAAAAAGACATTTTAGATTAAAAAAGACCTTTTAGAATTAAAAAGACATTTTAGATTAAGAAAGACCTTTTAGAATTAAAAAGACATTTTAGATTAAAAAAAAACTTTTTGAATTAAAAAGACATTTTAGATTAAAAAAAAGACCTTTTAAAATTAAAAAGACATTTTAGATTAAAAAAGACCTTTTAGAATGAAAAAGACATTTCAATGGAAAAGACATTTTAAATGAAAAAGACATTTCAATGGAAAAGACATTTTAGTGTAAAAAGACATTTTAATGTAAAAAAGGACATTTTAATGAAAAAGGGACATTTTAATGAAAAGAACATATTAATGTAAAGAATATTTTTAAAATAAAGAATCTTTTAAAATAAAGAATATTTTAAAATAAATTGTTTTTAACAAAAAAAATCACATTTTTATTATATCTATAAAATAAAGTATATGTTAAAATACATTTTTGTTAGATAATAAAAATGTCACTTTTCAACATGTTAATGAATATAAAATAATCATTTGTTGAATTATATTTTTGTACATTGAAAATTGTCACTTTTAACTTGTTAATGAAAATTAATTAATCATTTGTTGAATTATATTTTTGTACATTAAAAATATTATTTTTAACATGTTAAAGAAGTGAATAAAATATTCATGTGTTGAATAAAAATTTTGAACAATAAAAATATCATTTTTATTGAATGTATAAAACATATAAGGTATTCATGTGTTGAATAAAATTTTAGGAACAATAAAAATAGTTATGTGGTGAAACGCCCTTTTTATCGATCAAGTTATTCATTATATAATGAATATCGAAAAAAATGTGATTTCAAAATTTAACATTTTGAAAATATTATCATTTTAATATGATAAAGATATAGAATATTCAACTTTGATTTAAAATTGAAAATAAAGTTGGAATCGTTTTAAAACGAATATATAAACGATTTATAAAATACGTTTTAAATACGAAATATATTATATATATTTAATGGCCTGAATAGTACGCGCCGCACAATGACCATTCGCGAATTTCGGCCATTAACTTCAAACTGATGTAACGGGAGATCCGACCGTCGGATTCTCCTAAAACTGGAACCTTGAGTTCATATCGAAAAGAGCTTTCCAATGAATATAAGAAGTTTGAAATCTAACGGTTGGATTTGGAATTATGTGCAAATCAAATTTGAGAAAGGTCGTTATGGATGCAGTTCGGTGGCCGTTATTGGAGACCGACTGTAAAGGACTTAATAAAATTATTAAAAATATGGAAAAATTATGTAAAATCATAATTAATAATTTGGAAAGATTTTGAATGAAAAATTCCATATTTAAAAATATAAAAATATATTTTTACCGAAATGAACTAGTTATTAACTAGAATAAATCTTTAATTAAGATTTAATGAAGTTTTCCAATTAATTAATACTTATTTGGAATTAAATAAATAAATTGGATTTTGGGTTTGTCGTGAAGGGTGTCTTAATAAACACTATTCTTAAACCCCATGTGAAAAGAATAAATCTTTTAATTAAGATTTAGAAAATTTTACTAATTAATTAATGTTTAGTTAGAATTGAAATGAAAGTTGATTGTGGGTTTATCGTGAACTATGTTTTAAACGACATTTGTTCTTTAATCCCAATTAACAGTGAAAATATAATTTGGAATTTATAAATCTTTTATTAAGATTTAAATGGAATTTATAAATCTTTTATTAAAATTTAAATGGAAATTTTCCAAAGTAAAGTTTTCTAATTTAATAGAATATATTGGAATTGAAGGAAATTCGATTTAATAATAATCGAGATAAGCTTCTATAAAAGAAGACCGTTATTATATATGGAATTTGAAAGGCTTTGCTGTTATTCCATTTATATTATTAGTCTGATGCGGAAATTTATATCGATTGTATATTGATCCGTTTTCCGTGAAGATTCCATAGATAATGGAAGATGATTTGGGTTTATCGTGAACGGTGTTTTAAATGACATTAGTTCTTTAATCCAGTTAAAGATAAAGATTAATTTCCTAAATTTGAATAATCATAAAGTAATGATTTTTGATATTAAAACCAAATTAGAGTTTTAATAAATATCTAATTAGATTGAAACGGGAATGAGATAATTTAATATATCGAATTCTTGAAATGATCGAGAATGGAGTACCACCAGTTTTACTCCAGGCGATAGTTAAATTCTTTAATTAGATTTAAACATGAAATGGTAATTAATTTTACCGATAACAATGTGGGTGTCAGATATGGAGTGCTATTAGATTTGCTCCATGGGATGAATAGGTTGGGATTGGGATAATAAATATAAATAAATGATTACTTCGGTAAGATTCGATAGTCCCGACTAGTTAATGAAAACCTTTTGAAATGATATTCAAAAGAAGATTAAAGAATAAACTAAAAGAATTTATCTTTGATAAAATTAATGGGAACCTTTCCCAAATAATGTGAATATTTTATTAAAAGAATATTATGAATTGGAATGAGGCGTATGATTGTTTTTATAGCACTTGATTATAAAATACGCGAATTATTCGGAAAGACCTAGTTTAACCCATTCTGAATAATTAATATGACGAACAAGAGTCGAAGACGAAGACGGTGGTTGAAGACCGGAGTTCTTCACATTGTTTGGGTGATTACTGATGTCTTGATTGGGTCGTACACCCAAGACAAGGTAATAAGTGATGATCGTCCAAACGTACCTGGAGATCGACAGATATGTGAGGGTCTCTCTCCTGTATTGGACATATGGGACGAGGAATAAGGTGCATCCGATTTTGTTTAGACCCAGAACAGACTTGTAAATGGATGGTATGTATGACGTTGTATTCCTTTATGCTGTATTCGTTTATCTCTGCTAAATATATATCTGTTTAGTAGCGGAGAAATTTATTCTCTTGCTTAACACCCTTCTCTGAGACGTACGAGCTTAGGAGTTATATATTGGCAGAAATCAATGGTATGGTATGGATTGACAATGTGACATGTTAAGATGCAAAGGATCAAGGCTTTTGTTGAAAAGCAGAGTCTTGTGGATGATGATCAAAGCACAGCTTTAGTTAGCATAGCTTTGTGTATAGCGATACTTCGCGAGCCTCACACCCTGGTATGGACCAGAAACGGGAGAGGACTGCAGGAAGAACATACGTTTCTTTCTAGCTAGAAGTGGAGTCATGGTATGGAGCCCAGACATTTTACTTATGTGGATGATGGAATGAGGCGCCTCGGTTATTGAGTCCCTAGTGGCTCAGATTTTATGCCCCATAGGGCAGGGAAATGTATTGTTCATAAATTACTAATCCACTAAAGTATTTGTTGACCGGCCCTGAAGATCCAAGGTGCAGTTGCGGCTGATCCTGAGATATGGGATAGATTGTCTCGAATCCGGTAAGGACGATCCCTTGCCTTGGTTCATAGATGGAAATCCAACTTCCAATACGACATCCTGCGGAACTAGTATGGTGACATGATATATGGTACCCATGCCGTCTATGATTGATACATATATATTTGAAGTTGTTTTTGACACCATGCACTTATAATAATATCAAAAAAAAAATTATACGTATCAAGCATGTTTGGCTATTATAAGGGAAAACTCTATCCTCCGACTTGCGTTGCATTGTGTGATGGGACCTGAGTTTTATAATAGCTTCATTTTTCCAAAAAGCATTGCGTTGTTTTATTTTAAACTAAGATTCATGTGGAGTAAACTCGTTCCGTGTTATACGGTGTGGTCCCCTTATTCACCCAACTTTCAAATCAAGCTAATAATTGTTTTAGTTCTCACACCAGTCCCATGACTGACCTGGAGTTTATTGTTTTAACCTAAACTCTGGGTGCCCATATTTTCCACATGGGTAGCTAGTAGTTTTGGTTTTGCAGATATTATATTCACAGGATCCTTTTTTATAGCTGAAGCAATATTCGGGAAGCTCTGTATTGGTGTATTCCTTCTATGACACGACCCGAACTTCCCCGTAAAGGAAAGGATGAATTACTTTGAGAACACGACAAATCAGAACACAAACAGAAGAACATTTCATTGTTTATTACAACAATTCCATCAGAATACAAGAATATACAGAGTATGAATAAATATTATACATCAGAAAAATATCAGAGATTCAATTTACATTACATAGTAGCGAAAAATAATACATAAACACAATTGAAAGAGATAAATAGATATAGAGCTTTCCGAATATCATTCAGGCAGTAAACCAGGATCCTGTGAATATAAATCTGCAAAACCAAAACTACTAGCTGCCCGTATGGAAAATAGGGGGCACCCAAAGTTTAGGTTAAAACATGTAACGACCCAGAAAATCTGAACCAATTTAAATTTTTTGAATTGGCTAAAATAATGGATTTTAAATATTTAAAATAAATATTTTAAATAATGGCGATGAAAACCGAGTTTGAATCGACAATGGAAAACGAATATAATTAATTATAATTATAAACAAGGCCTGAAATGGCGTGGCAGTTTCAAAAATTGAATTCAAAATTTGTCGGACTGTATCGGGTGCAAAACAATCCGGATTTTAGTGAAACCAAAAACATTAGAATCTAATTGATGATATCTTTCCAACGAATCTGACCAATCGAAATTTGATAGCGGGAATCAAATGATATGTCCAGTTGAAAATTCTGAATAGTCGATATGGAATTCAGGCCCTTAAAAATGGACATTTAGCAGATGACCTCGGATTTCGATGAAACCACTTTTGTTGGATCCGCAGTGTCAAGTTATTGCTAGGTTTCAAATTTCATAATTTTTGGAATCAATATGTGAGTGTGGCAAAAGAAAACGCGTTTGACCAGTTTCAGTTGATTTCAATCGACTGGAAATTGGCCATTTTTCAAACGGTCTCAGAATTCGACGAAACTAGTTTTGTTAGGACCGTATCGTCAATACGAAGCTAGAAATATTTTTCGGGAATTTTTAGAGTTAGTATGTGACCCCGATAATTTGAAATGTGCGTTTAAAATTCAATATAGTGATTTAAATGTAAATTCAACGGAAACTGATTGTAACGATCAAATCAGCTTGCGATACATATCCCATTGTGTTCGGAATGGGGGTTAAACGCTATGGACGACAGGCGGTGGGCCTCGTTTCGAGGTCGTGGGTAAAAGTCAACTTTATGCAATTAAATTAAATAATTAAATAATAAAAATAAATTTTAATCCCCTCCCTTTATCTCCCTTTCTGCCCCCCCCCCCCCCGATTCATAAAACAGAAAAAAAGAAGAAGAAAGCAACAGCAGCAGCCGCCCGCCTTCACCGTCGACCAGACCTCCACCGCGCCCTCCGATCTTCTCCCCCCCTCTTCCTTGCTCTCGCTCCCCTCCTAACGGCGACGCCCTGAATTCGCGAGCCCCCACCGAAGCCATTGCGACGCATCCGCCTCTCCCCGAAACCCTAGCGCCGCCGAGCCTGGCCGTCACCCCCCCCTCCTTCGCAGGTTAAAGTAAGTTTTATTTTATTTTATTCTTTTATTTTAATTCTGATTTTATTTTCTTAGAAAAGAACACTGTTTTTTAAAAAAAAGATTAAAACAGATTTTTTTTAAAAGGATTAAAACTGATTTTTTTTAAAAAAAGATTAAAACAGATTTTTAAAAAAAAGATTAAAACTGATTTTTTTAAAAAGGTTAAAACTGATTTTAAAAGGATTTAAAACTGATTTTAAAAAGGGTTTAAAAACTGATTTTATTTTAAGATTTAAACTTCAAAAAGAAAAAGATTTTTATATATTGAAAGTCGAAGTAAAAATCAGATTTTTATATATTGTAAGTCGAAGTAAAAATCAGATTTTTATATATTGAATAGCATCGTAAAAATTCGATTTTTACATATGTAGAGAATACGGGCAACAAAGCGACAAAAAGAGAGATTGGCGAAGATTTTTTGCAAAGAAGAGTCGTGGGATTGAATTAGCTATTCGGTGAGATTTCTGATTTAAAAATATTATATATGTGTGAAATGAAAGTGAATTGCTATATATAAATATATATCTATATATATATATATACGCCCCTCGTCCACAAACCATGGACGATATTTATTGGTTGAAATTGTTGTGAAAATTGATTGATAGCGAATGATTGTTTGGGATTGTTTGTGATTGATATTGGTTGATTGTGGTTGAAAAATACCCATTTGTGGTGGAGAAATATTTGGTTGAAACCACATAGGATTAGTTTGTGGAAATGAAATAAATATATACATGCCGCCTGCGTGCGAACTAGATGCATGATTCTCATTGTCAAAAACCGCGAGGTTTTAAGGTAGAGCGAGGAGCCGTACTAGGGACGGTCCCGGTTTTAACTACCCTGCCGTTATGCTGTCGAAATTTTGAATAATATTCGTGTGTTTGAATTATTTTCATATGCTTAAACTATATTTATTCATTGAATAGAAAACATTCATGTGTTGAATTGATATTCATTCGTTGATTAGAAATTCATGTGTTGAATGGTATTCATATTTTGAAATAAATTGTTTGACGATAAAAATCACATTTTTATCTATATATAAAAACTATAGAAAACATTCATGTGTTGAATTGATATTCATTCGTTGATTAGAAATTCATGTGTTGAATGGTATTCATATTTTGAAATAAATTGTTTGATAATAAAAATCACCGTTTATCTATATCTAAAAACTATAGAAAACATTCATGTGTTGAATTGATATTCATTCGTTGATTAGAAATTCATGTGTTGAATGGTATTCATATTTTGAAATAAATTGTTTGATAATAAAAATCACCTTTTATCGACTATATGAACTGTGTAAAATAATCTCGTTTTAAAAGAAATTGTTTTATGATAAAAATCCTATTTTTGTCACCTATATGAACCATATAGAAAAAATAGTGTTTTGAAATGAATTGTTTTACAATAAAAATCACATTTTTATTGTATGCATAAATCGTTGAAATGTGAAGTGTTAAAAATAGCCACTTGTTCAAAATAAACATATATGAGTTGAAATATTCATTAAACAGCTAATGAAATGATTTGCACCTATTTATGTAACATTAGAATGAATGGTGTTTTTAAACCAATTAGAAATCAAATATGAAGTTGAATAGAAAATGATAAATGATAAGAACTGTATATATATATGTACATGCATATTCATTGAACAGGTTATAGCAAAGGGGCTAGAGAAGAGGAATAAAATTTTGTGCCCGACAAATAGGTACACATTTACTGTTTTGTTTGGGTGATGATTTTATACGCCTGTTGGCTAGCCGCTTGGCTTTTTCTTTTTCTTTTTGAGATTAGAAGGACCGGGAAAGCTATTTGCGATTTCCCGATGCTCCCGGTGCAGGGGAGGTTATGGCGAAATTTTCCAAAATTTTAAGGTGTTAGAAAAATATTTGAAGTGAAAACGATATGGAAATCATAGAATGAACTATATTTATATAACTATATAAATATAAATAAAATTAAAATGAAACGAGGCCGTGCAGTTCGTATTTTGAAACCGTGATTTCAAACAACTAGTACGGGGAATCCGGCCATTGGATTTTCCCGAAACCTCAACCGTCGGGTTCGCCTTGGAATAATCTTTCCAACGGCACCAACCTTGTAAAAATCCAACGGTTGGATTGTCTGGAATGTTTAATTCAAATCTGAAGAAAAACAGCGCCAGGAGCGATTATATTTATATATATATATATATATATATATAATTATATATTTAATCGAATAACGACGCTGCAGTTCGTATTTTGAAATCGAAAATTCAAACGATTGTACCGGGAGATCCGACCGTCGGATTTTCCCGAAACTGGAACCGTTGGATTCGTTTTGAAAAGACCTTTCTAATTATGTAAATTTTGTGAAGATCCAACGGTTAGATTTTCAGATATGTGTAAATCAAATCTGAAGAAAAACAGCGCCACGGCCGCTTTATGGCCCGAAGCGTCGTTTTGAATAAATTAGCTATTTTAAAATAAATAAAAATAGCGATAAATAGTTATAAAATATCATAAGCGTTATGGAATGGAAATAAACTGAATTTGCTTGATTTATGTGATATTTGATGGTTGAATGTGTTTGGTGTGAAAATTACATTAAAGAACAAAATTGGTGTTGTCGAATAATTTAACCATTGAAATAAATTGAATTGAAATTCTAAATATACGTGAATTATTTGAGAAGGCCGAGTTAATTCTCATTTCAAATAATTGACCGACGATTGAAAGTCGAAGATAAAGACGGTGGTCGAAGACCGGAGATCTTCACCTCGTTTGGATGGTAACCGAGGTCCTGATTGGGAGGCATCCCGAAATATGGATAATGAGTGGTGATCGTCCAGACGTACGTGGTGGTCGAAGGGTTTGCGAGGTATTTAGTGCCTCCGGTTTCGTTCAGACCCAGAACGGACTTGTAAATGGACTGTGTGTCCGACATTGGAATTTGTTCTGTGTGATTGATAGCCATCAGTTGCACGGTATGAATTGCCTGTGTGGCATGCTAAGATGCAGTGATCAGGGCTTCTGTTGAAAAGCAAAGTCTTGTGGTGATGATCAAAGCACCGCCTGTGTGGCGTAGCTTTGTGTATAACGTAAATTCGCGAGCCTCACACCCCGGTATGAACCTAAAACGGGAGAAGGACCTCAGGGAGGGCATGCGTTTCCTTCTAGCTAGGGTGGTGTCAGTGACCTACCAGCCCTGACATTTATATACTTTTCACCTATGTGGTTGTTGCTGTTGCGAGGCGCCTCGGTTTGATCGGACGATCCGGGTCCGATGGAGTCATTCGTTGGCTCATTTACACCCCAAAGTGTGGGGAAACGTAGTGTTCAGGCATTTTTAATCCACATCGGTGGACCGGCCCTGTCGCTCCAAGGGTCGATGCGTTCTGATCCTGAGACACGGGCTAGAGCGTCTCGAATTCGGTAAGGACTATCTTTTGCCTTGGTTCATGACGGAAAACCAATTTCCAAATACGTGACTGTGCGGTTTTGATTGTATACCTATATATGGCGACATAGTGGTATGGGCCATTAATGCCGTCTATGATTGATAGTTATGATTTGAAATTGCTTTCAAAACATATAAACACTAGCAATAATATCAAATGCCTTTGTTTAATTCGTATCAAGCATATTTGGCCGTTATAAGGTAAAAACTCTATCCTCCGGTTTGCGTTGCATTGTGTGATGGGAACTGAGTCTTATAACGGCTTCATTTTTATAAAAAACATAGCGATGTTTAAAAGAAAGATTTGTTTTAAAAGCACGGGCAATCCAATGGAGTAAACCCGTTCCACGAAAGTGGCGTGGTCCTGTGATTAGCCTATTATATATGTGTTGAGTGGATTTCTCATACCAGTCCCATGACTGACTCGTAGTTTGTTTCACTTTCAAACTCGGGTGCCCCTTTTTCTACACGGGCAGCCTTGTATTCAGGTTTAGCTGGTTCTTTCTGGATAGCTGGAGCTGAAGATGGATTCTATCATTATTTCTTTTTATGCTGTTCAGCTCCTATTGTACATATTTTGTTTATTTCCGCTGTAGACATTTATGTATAGCTGAACTGTATTTGTACTAAGTAAGATCCTGTATACTGTGTAACTCTGATGATTACTTTTATCCAGTATATTCTATTGTTCATTATCTGGTGTATTTATTTAATTCTGTTCTGCTATTATCTGTTTCTGTGTTATATTCCAAAGATAACCCTGGTCTCCGTTAAAACGGGATTTCGGGTCGTCTCAACGTGGTATCAGAGCCTTGGTTAAGCTTAGTTCTGGAATATAACATTTGAACGAACTCGTCAGAAATAGAACCAGTAGTGTTCTAGGACGGGTAACTCTATACAGATAGGATCAGTAATATCCTAGTATGGGTAAAGCAGAATGAAATTACACCTCAATAGACACATTTACATTGAAGTATGTGTTTCTATATTTTAAAATACCTTTTCTGTGACCTGACACTTGATCTGCCATTTGCAGAAGTACTAGAAAATGAGTGTCAGAAGCAGAAGGAATGCAGAACCGGATATTGAGGCCCTATTAATCAAATATCGAAATATGGGTGGAATACCGTTCTCTGGTGAAGAATCTATTATGAAGACACAAGCTTGGATTCATTCGGCTGAGAAAATCTTCGAAGCATTAAAGCTGAGGGATGACCAGAAAAGATTGCTGGCCTCCTGGGCTCTCAAAGATGAAGCTTTGTTCTGGTGGGATTCGGTTATAGAGAATAATCCAGAAGGTGATATCACCTGGGACAGATTCAAAGTGATTTTCTTAGAAAGATTTACTCCTCCCGAACCGACTGAGCGATTATGTGACGAATTTTCTTATCTAATACAAGGTGACATGACCATCCCAGACTATCATAAGAAATTCAACGAACTTTCTCATTTTGCGCCTTATCTGATTAAAAACCCAAAGAGGAAGAATCTTAGATTTATCCATGGTCTTCAAAGGAAATACCAGAATAAAGTATTAGGGCATGTGAAGCTTCCTTTCTCAGAAATGATTTACATGGCTTATCAGTACGAAGATCTCCATAAGAAAGGAATGTTGTGCGACGAAGAAGAAGTCTGTTCTAGTGACAAAACAGAGTCAGAAACTGATATTCCTGAAACCAGTACGAGGTCTGAGGTCAATAAGAAGCCCAGTGCCAAGAGAAAAAGGGCCAGAGCTGAGAAAGAACCCGTAACGACCACCGTATGCAGTAACTGCCATCAGAAAGGGCATTTGTCGATAAACTGTGGACCCTTGAAAAAACGAAGAAAGAATAAATTTAAATCCAAAGACAAGTTCCTAGAGAATAGAAAGTGCATTCAATGCCGTCGGACTGGCCATCTTGAAAAGTACTGCAAGCAATTTAAGAAGTCCAAAGCAGTGCAAGTAAATGAAGTGGTAGAAGTACCTGCATCCTCGTCTGTTCAGGAAAGATCTGATGTTTTAGAAGGCACGCTCAATGTCAAAAACATCCCAGTTAAAGTACTGTTTGACATAGGCGCGTCACGAAGCTTTATTGCAAAGAGTGCAGTCAAGAAGTTGGATTTGAATTTGAAGAAGCTCAAAGAACCAATGACTGTCCAAAATCCAGTGGGAGGTTCCATCAATCTCAGTTGGATTTGTGCAGTACCTGTCTCTTTTTCTTGCTATAAATTCCCTATTATCTCTATCATCATGAATTTTAATGAATTCGATCTCATTCTGGGATTGGATTGGTTAACTAGATATGAAGCTGAAGTTAAATGCGCCGAGAGAGTGGTTAAAGCAAAGGCCCAATCGGGGAATTATATAACCATACCATGTGAAGGCCCGACTTCAAATAGTAAAGATTTCTGGTCAGCTCTCGATGTTTCTCCAGCTCAAATAGAAAATATCCCTGAGGTCACAGAGAATATTCCTGACCTCATCAAAGATATTCCTGTCGTCAAAAACTATGCGGATGTGTTCGAAGAAGTTGTTCGCTTACCTCCGCAGAGAGAAATAGATTTCAAAATTGCTTTAATTCCCAATGCAAGGCCGGTAGTTCACGCTATTCAAAGAATGTCCTTGAAAGAGAAGGAGGAATTGGACAACCAAACACGACAGCTCGTATGGAAGGGTCTGATCAGGCCTAGTTTCTCTGATTGGGGTGCAGCAGTGGTGTTTGTCCCAAAATCTGACGGTACTCTACGTCTATGTGTGGGTTATCGTGATTTGAACAAACAGACAATAAAGAACAAATATCCATTGCCACGAATAGATGATTTGTTGGATCGATTAAATGGAGCACAAGTATTTTCAAGAATGGACCTAGCTACAGGTTTTCATCAACTTCGAATTGCCGAAGAGTGTGTTCCAATGACAGCGTTCAGAGGCCCCGACTTATTCTACGAGTGGTTAGTAATGCCGTTCGGCTTATGTAACGCTCCCACTTACTTCGTTGATCTAATGAACAGAGTATTTAGGGGAGTACTGAATAAATCTGTTCGGGTTTTTATTGATGATATTCTAATATTCTCTAAATCAAAGGCCGAACATGAAAAGCATCTGGAACAAGTTCTAGAAATTCTGAGAAGGAATGTATTGAAAGCAAAGCTTTCCAAATGTATATTCTGGCAGGATGAAGTGAAATTTCTGGGCCATGTTGTATCGAAAGAAGGAATCGCTGTTGATCCAAGCAAAATCACGGCCATTCAGAATTGGAAACAGCCCAGCACCCCCACTGAAGTCCGCAGCTTTCTCGGATTGGCTAGCTATTATCGGAAGTTCGTTAAAGACTTTCCAAAGATATCTGGTCACTTAACAAAGCTTACAAAGAAGCATTCTAAGTTCAAATGGACTTCAGAAAGTGAGGAGGCTTTCGAAGAGCTAAAGTTGAGATTAACAACTGCTCCAGTGCTAACCATCATCGATGGCAACCAAGATTTAAAGGTCTGGACGGATGCTTCTAGAGAAGGCCTCGGCGCAGTGTTAATGCAAAGAGGCCAAGTAATTGCTTATGCTAGTCGTCAGCGGAAGCCACACGAGAAGAACTACGTAACTCATGATCTTGAGTTATTGGCTATCATGTTCGCTTTGAAAATTTGGAGACACTATCTCCTGGGTGAGAGATTTGAACTATTTACAGATCATCAGTCATTAAAGTATCTGTTCACTCAGAAGGACTTGAATTTGAGGCAGCAACGTTGGCTAGAGTTTCTTGCAGCATATGACTTTGAAATTATATACACTCCAGGAAAAGCCAATGTCGTGGCTGATGCGTTAAGCAGAAAGAATGTAATGATCGCCAGCTTTATTATCACAACGTCCTTGATTGACAAAATATCTATTCTTCAGAAGGAGGATAACTTTATTAAAGATATGATCAAAAGGATTCAGAAAGGCGAACCCTCGTGTTTTCAAATAGATAACGACGAGACCCTGAGATTGAAAGGAAGGATTTGTGTTCCTGACGTTCCTGAGCTAAAAAGGGAAGTGTTAGACGAGTGTCACAAGTCCAAGCTGAGTATCCATCCTGGTGTGGCCAAAATGTATAACGATCTCAAAAGAACTTTCTGGTGGAAGGCTATGAAAAGAGACGTTTCGATATATGTTAGTCGATGCCCTACTTGCCAACTAGTCAAAAGCGACCAGCAGAAATTGGCTGGATTATTACAACCCTAGAAGTTCCTGGCTGGAAGTGGGAACATATTTCTATGGATTTCATTGATGGTTTGCCCAGAACCAGAAAAGGAAATGACAGTATTTGGGTGATCGTAGATCGTTTCACGAAGACCGCCCATTTTATACCTGTCAGATCAAACAGAACTGCTCAGAGTCTGGCGCAGATTTACTTCAGGGAAATAGTTAGACTACATGGAGTGCCGCTCAGTATAGTTAGTGATAGAGATACAATATTCACTAGTAAATTCTGGGAAGCCTTTCAAGTCGAGCTGGGAACGAAGTTGAACTTGAGCACCGCTTATCATCCTCAGACAGACGGTCAGACTGAGAGGGTGAATCGCATTTTAGAAGATCTATTGCGGGCTTGTGTTCTAGATTTCGGTGGATCATGGGAAGACCATCTGCATTTGGCTGAATTCTCTTATAACAACAGCTACCAGGCGAGTCTGATAATGTCGCCATTCGAAGCATTATATGGTAGACCTTGCCGATCTCCTGCTTGTTGGGTCGAGCCAGGGAATAGACTTTTGTTGGGTCCTGATATGATTCGAGAAGCGGCCGACAAAGTCGATTTTATTAAGAAACGATTACTCGCCGCTCAAAGCCGACAAAAGAGCTATGCCGATAGAAGAAGAAGAGATATATCCTTTGAAGTTGGTGACTATGTATATTTGAAAGTATCGCCGATGAGAGGAGTTATCCGGTTCGGTAAAACAGGAAAGTTAGCGCCCAAATTTATTGGTCTGTTTCCTATTCTGGAACGGATTGGGACTCTCGCATATAAAGTTAAATTGCCAGACTGGTTGCCTGGAGTGCATGATGTATTTCATATATCTCAACTTCGAAAGCACGTTCATGATCCAGACTTGATCGTGGAAGAAGCAGCTCAACAGGACATTGAAATTACTCCAGAATTAGCCGTGAGACGTGAGCCGCTAAAGATTATCGGCAAAGAAACCAAAGAGCTGAGGAACAAGAAGGTTCACTTAGTCAAAGTGCAATGGAGTGGAGATCCGCGAGATTGTACTTGGGAAACCGAGGAGAGCATTCAGAAAGCTTATCCCAGATGCCGAGTAGATATCTCTGATTGACTCTGGTGCAAGGTACATCTACCCTACTTTGCATTACCATTCAATTCTCTACTCTATTGTTATTTTCTTTTCATAGATATACACTTTTAATTATATAGTTTGAATGATTTTTAAGGGGTATAGGATTTAATTAGTATATTTTTGAAGGTAAAAAACAATTGGATTGGTTGTTGTGTTGTGTGATTGTAGATTTATCAAACCACTTTCGACTTTGTTCCTTTTCGGGGACGAAAAGTTTTAAGTGGGGGAGATTGTAACGACCCAGAAAATCTGAACCAATTTAAAATTTTTAAATTGGCTAAAATAATGGATTTTAAATATTTAAAATAAATATTTTAAATAATGGCGATGAAAACTGAGTTTGAATCGACAATGGAAAACGAATATAATTAATTATAATTATAAACAAGGCCTGAAATGGCGTGGCAGTTTCAAAAATTGAATTCAAACTTTGTCGGACTGTATCGGGTGCAAAACAATCCGGATTTTAGTGAAACCAAAAACATTAGGATCTAATTGATGATATCTTTCCAACGAATCTGACCAATCGAAATTTGATAGCGGGAATCAAATGATATGTCCAGTTGAAAATTCTGAATAGTCGCTATGGAATTCAGGCCCTTAAAAATGGACATTTAGCAGATGACCTCGGATTTCGACGAAACCACTTTTGTTGGATCCGCAGTGTCAAGTTATTGCTAGGTTTCAAATTTCATAATTTTTCGAATCAATATGTGAGCGTGGCAAAAGAAAACGCGTTTGACCAGTTTCTGTTGATTTCAATCGACTGGAAATTGGCCATTTTTCAAACGGTCTCAGAATTCGACGAAACTAGTTTTGTTAGGACCGTATCGTCAATACGAAGCTAGAAATATTTTTCGGGAATTTTTAGAGTTAGTATGTGACCCCGGTAATTTGAAATGTGCGTTTAAAATTCAATATAGTGATTTAAATGTAAATTCAACGGAAACTGATTGTAACGATCAAATCAGCTTGCGATACATATCCCATTATGTTCGGAATGGGGGTTAAACGCTATGGACGACAGGCGGTGGGCCTCGTTTCGAGGTCGTGGGTAAAAGTCAACTTTATGCAATTAAATTAAATAATAAAAATAAATTTTAATCCCCTCCCTTTATCTCCCTTTCTGGCCCCCCCGATTCATAAAACAGAAAAAAAAAAAAGAAGAAAGCAACAGCAGCAGCCGCCCGCCTTCACCGTCGACCAGACCTCCACCGCGCCCTCCGATCTTCTCCCCCCCTCTTCCTTGCTCTCGCTCCCCTCCTAACGGCGACGCCCTGAATTCGCGAGCCCCCACCGAAGCCATCGCGACGCATCCGCCTCTCCCCGAAACCCTAGCGCCGCCGAGCCTGGCCGTCACCCCCCCTCCTTCGCAGGTTAAAGTAAGTTTTATTTTATTTTATTCTTTTATTTTAATTCTGATTTTATTTTCTTAGAAAAGAACACTGTTTTTTTTAAAAAAAGATTAAAACAGATTTTTTTTAAAAAGATTAAAACTGATTTTTTTTAAAAAAGATTAAAACAGATTTTTAAAAAAAAGATTAAAACTGATTTTTTTTAAAAAGGTTAAAACTGATTTTAAAAGGATTTAAAACTGATTTTAAAAAGGGTTTAAAAACTGATTTTATTTTAAGATTTAAACTTCAAAAAGAAAAAGATTTTTATATATTGAAAGTCGAAGTAAAAATCAGATTTTTATATATTGAAAGTCGAAGTAAAAATCAGATTTTTATATATTGAATAGCATCGTAAAAATTCGATTTTTACATATGTAGAGAATACGGGCAACAAAGCGACAAAAAGAGAGATTGGCGAAGATTTTTTGCAAAGAAGAGTCGTGGGATTGAATTAGCTATTCGGTGAGATTTCTGATTTAAAAATATTATATATGTGTGAAATGAAAGTGAATTGCTATATATAAATATATATCTATATATATATATACGCCCCTCGTCCACAAACCATGGACGATATTTATTGGTTGAAATTGTTGTGAAAATTGATTGATAGCGAATGATTGTTTGGGATTGTTTATGATTGATATTGGTTGATTGTGGTTGAAAATACCCATTTGTGGTTGAGAAATATTTGGTTGAAACCACATAGGATTAGTTTGTGGAAATAAAATAAATATATACATGCCGCCTGCGTGCGAACTAGATGCATGATTCCCATTGTCAAAAACCGCGAGGTTTTAAGGTAGAGCGAGGAGCCGTACTAGGGACGGTCCCGGTTTTAACTACCCTGTCGTTATGCTGTCGAAATTTTGAATAATATTCGTGTGTTTGAATTATTTTCATATGCTTAAACTATTTATTCATTGAATAGAAAACATTCATGTGTTGAATTGATATTCATTCGTTGATTAGAAATTCATGTGTTGAATGGTATTCATATTTTGAAATAAATTGTTTGACGATAAAAATCACATTTTTATCTATATATAAAAACTATAGAAAACATTCATGTGTTGAATTGATATTCATTCGTTGATTAGAAATTCATGTGTTGAATGGTATTCATATTTTGAAATAAATTGTTTGATAATAAAAATCACCTTTTATCTATATCTAAAAACTATAGAAAACATTCATGTGTTAAATTGATATTCATTCGTTGATTAGAAATTCATGTGTTGAATGGTATTCATATTTTGAAATAAATTGTTTGATAATAAAAATCACCTTTTATCGACTATATGAACTATGTAAAATAATCTCGTTTTAAAAGAAATTGTTTTATGATAAAAATCCTATTTTTGTCACCTATATGAACCATATAGAAAAAATAGTGTTTTGAAATGAATTGTTTTACAATAAAAATCACATTTTTATTGTATGCATAAATCGTTGAAATGTGAAGTGTTAAAAATAGCCACTTGTTCAAAATAAACATATATGAGTTGAAATATTCATTAAACAGCTAATGAAATGATTTGCACCTATTTATGTAACATTAGAATGAATGGTGTTTTTAAACCAATTAGAAATCAAATATGAAGTTGAATAGAAAATGATAAATGATAAGAACTGT
This sequence comes from Allium sativum, assembly GCA_030737875.1. Classification (NCBI taxonomy): domain Eukaryota; kingdom Viridiplantae; phylum Streptophyta; class Magnoliopsida; order Asparagales; family Amaryllidaceae; genus Allium; species Allium sativum. The sequence continues at coordinate 309,735,351 of CM060919.1, forward strand.
ATATATATGTACATGCATATTCATTGAACAGGTTATAGCAAAGGGGCTAGAGAAGAGGAATAAAATTTTGTGCCCGACAAATAGGTACACATTTACTGTTTTGTTTGGGTGATGATTTTATGAGCCTGTTGGCTAGCCGCTTGGCTTTTTCTTTTTCTTTTTGAGATTAGAAGGACCGGGAAAGCTATTTGCGATTTCCCGATGCTCCCGGTGCAGGGGAGGTTATGGCGAAATTTTCCAAAATTTTAAGGTGTTAGAAAAATATTTGAAGTGAAAACGATATGGAAATCATAGAATGAACTATATTTATATAACTATATAAATATAAATAAAATTAAAACGAAACGAGGCCGTGCAGTTCGTATTTTGAAACCGTGATTTCAAACAACTAGTACGGGGAATCCGGCCATTGGATTTTCCCGAAACCTCAACCGTCGGGTTCGCCTTGGAATAATCTTTCCAACGGCACCAACCTTGTAAAAATCCAACGGTTGGATTGTCTGGAATGTTTAATTCAAATCTAAAGAAAAACAGCGCCAGGAGCGATTATATTTATATATATATATAAATATAATTATATATTTAATCGAATAACGACGCTGCAGTTCGTATTTTGAAATCGAAAATTCAAACGATTGTACCGGGAGATCCGACCGTCGGATTTTCCCGAAACTGGAACCGTTGGATTCGTTTTGAAAAGACCTTTCTAATGATGTAAATTTTGTGAAGATCCAACGGTTAGATTTTCAGATATGTGTAAATCAAATCTGAAGAAAAACAGCGCCACGGCCGCTTTATGGCCCGAAGCGTCGTTTTGAATAAATTAGCTATTTTAAAATAAATAAAAATAGCGATAAATAGTTATAAAATATCATAAGCGTTATGGAATGGAAATAAACTGAATTTGCTTGATTTATGTGATATTTGATGGTTGAATGTGTTTGGTGTGAAAATTACATTAAAGAACAAAATTGGTGTTGTCGAATAATTTAACCATTGAAATAAATTGAATTGAAATTCTAAATATACGTGAATTATTTGAGAAGGCCGAGTTAATTCTCATTTCAAATAATTGACCGACGATTGAAAGTCGAAGATAAAGACGGTGGTCGAAGACCAGAGATCTTCACCTCGTTTGGATGGTAACCGAGGTCCTGATTGGGAGGCATCCCGAAATATGGATAATGAGTGGTGATCGTCCAGACGTACGTGGTGGTCGAAGGGTTTGCGAGGTATTTAGTGCCTCCGGTTTCGTTCAGACCCAGAACGGACTTGTAAATGGACTGTGTGTCCGACATTGGAATTTGTTCTGTGTGATTGATAGCCATCAGTTGCACGGTATGAATTGCCTGTGTGGCATGCTAAGATGCAGTGATCAGGGCTTCTATTGAAAAGCAAAGTCTTGTGGTGATGATCAAAGCACCGCCTGTGTGGCGTAGCTTTGTGTATAACGTAAATTCGCGAGCCTCACACCCCGGTATGAACCTAAAACGGGAGAAGGACCTCAGGGAGGGCATGCGTTTCCTTCTAGCTAGGGTGGTGTCAGTGACCTACCAGCCCTGACATTTATATACTTTTCACCTATGTGGTTGTTGCTGTTGCGAGGCGCCTCGGTTTGATCGGACGATCCGGGTCCGATGGAGTCATTCGTTGGCTCATTTACACCCCAAAGGGTGGGGAAACGTAGTGTTCAGGCATTTTTAATCCACATCGGTGGACCGGCCCTGTCGCTCCAAGGGTCGATGCGTTCTGATCCTGAGACACGGGCTAGAGCGTCTCGAATTCGGTAAGGACTATCTTTTGCCTTGGTTCATGACGGAAAACCAATTTCCAAATACGTGACTGTGCGGTTTTGATTGTATACCTATATATGGCGACATAGTGGTATGGGCCATTAATGCCGTCTATGATTGATAGTTATGATTTGAAATTGCTTTCAAAACATATAAACACTAGCAATAATATCAAATGTCTTTGTTTAATTCGTATCAAGCATATTTGGCCGTTATAAGGTAAAAACTCTATCCTCCGGTTTGCGTTGCATTGTGTGATGGGAACTGAGTCTTATAACGGCTTCATTTTTATAAAAAACATAGCGATGTTTAAAAGAAAGATTTGTTTTAAAAGCACGGGCAATCCAATGGAGTAAACCCATTCCACGAAAGTGGCGTGGTCCTGTGATTAGCCTATTATATATGTGTTGAGTGGATTTCTCATACCAGTCCCATGACTGACTCGTAGTTTGTTTCATTTTCAAACTCGGGTGCCCCTTTTTCTACACGGGCAGCCTTGTATTCAGGTTTAGCTGGTTCTTTCTGGATAGCTGGAGCTGAAGATGGATTCTATCATTATTTCTTTTTATGCTGTTCAGCTCCTATTGTACATATTTTGTTTATTTCCGCTGTAGACATTTATGTATAGCTGAACTGTATTTGTACTAAGTAAGATCCTGTATACTGTGTAACTCTGATGATTACTTTTATCCAGTATATTCTATTGTTCATTATCTGGTGTATTTATTTAATTCTGTTCTGCTATTATCTGTTTCTGTGTTATATTCCAAAGATAACCCTGGTCTCCGTTAAAACGGGATTTCGGGTCGTCTCAAAACAATAAACTCCAGGTCAGTCATGTGACTGGTGTGATAACTAAAACAGTTATTTAAAACTTTACTTTAAAAGAGAGTAATTCAAGGGACCACGCCGTATAACACGAAACGGGTTTCCTTCCAAGAATACTAGTGCATGGAATAAACAGCGCAATGCTTTTTGAAAAAAATGAAGCTATTATAAGACCCAGGTCCCATCACACAATGCAACGCAAGCCGGAGGATAGGGTTTTCCCTTATAATAGCCAAATAATGCTTGATACATTTAAAACAAATCATTTTGATACTATTATAGTGTAAAGTGTATAAAACAACTTCAAATATAAATGTATCAATCGTAGGCGGCATGAGTACCATCTATCATGTCGCCAATACTAGGCTCTACAATCAAAACCGCAAAATATCATATTGAAAATTGGATTTCTGTCATGAGTCATGGCCAGGGATGACTCCTCACCGATTCGAGACACTCGAGCAAATGCCTCAGGACTACACACTCTGGGCAACCCTTAGATCTTCAGGGTCGGTCCTCCGTTACGTTTGAGGATTAGTTATTCATGAACACACGTTTCCCGGTCCTATCGGACCTATATCCATCGGCTCCGAAGAGAACGATATATCCGAGGCGCCTCGCAATCCAACAACCACATAGGTAAAATAACAATGATGTCAGGGCGAGTAAAACGATGAAACCCCCATAGCTAGAAAGAAACGTCGTGCACTCCCTGCAGTCACGATCCCGCTTTTGACTCATACCGAGGTGTGAGGCTCACGAATTAACGCTATACACAAAGCTACGCTGTATTAAATCCGTTCTTTGATCATCAACTACAAGACTCTGCTTTTCAACAAAAGCCTTGATCACTGCATCTCAACATGCCACACAGGCAATTCATGCCATGTGACTGATATCTATCGATATATAACCTCTGAGCGCGTACGTTTCAGAGAAGGGCGTTAAGCAAGAGAAAAATTCTCCGCCGCCAAACAGATATATATTTAATAGAAATCAATCAGCACAGAATAAAATCCAATGTCAGACACACAATCCATTTATAAGTCCGTTCTGGGTCTGACACCACTTATTACCTCGGCTTGGTGTACAGCCCAATCAAGACATCAGTAATCATCCAAACGATGTGAAGACCTCTGGTCTTAAACCACCATCTTCATCGTTGACATATCGTCGAATCAGTTATTCAGAATGGGCATAAACCCAGCCTTTCCGAATAACTCGCGTATATAATAAACAAGTGCTATAAACCGCAACATACGCCTCATTCCAATTCTGAATATTCTTTTATTCAAATATTCACATACTTTGGGAAAGGTTCCCATTAATTTTATCAAAGATAAATTCTTAAAAATTTATTATTTAATCCTCCTTTGGATTTCAATTCAAACCGTATTCTGTCTTTAACTGGGTTAAAGAACCAATGTCATTTAAAACACGGTTCACGATAAACCCAAAATCACATTCCATTCCATCAGCCTCTAACCGTAAATTAACAAGTGAACAATCCCTTAAGTATTAACCCCGAAGGCCGAAACCAACATCAGATCAATACCCAAGAAACCATTCAACTTAACTAATCTCCAGTTAGTTTCTGATTTTCTTAACTCTATTGTTAATCAGGTTAAAGAACCAATGTTATTTAAAACACCGTTCGTGATAAACCCAAAGACCAATTTCAATACAATTCCAATTAAATATATTAACTTGGAAAACTTTACTTCGGAAAATTCCAGTTAAATCTTAATAAAAAGATTTATAAATTCCAAATCTTATTTCACTGTAAATCGGGTTAAAGAACGAATGTCGTTGAAAACACAGTTCACAACAAACCCAAAATCCAATCAATCTCTAACCGTAAATAAGTAAGAGAACAATTCCCTAAGTATTACCCCGAAGGCCGAAACCAACATCAGACCAATACCCAGGAAACCATTCAACTTAACAAACCTCCAGTCAGTTTCTAATTTTCTTAACTACATTCGGCTCAAGAACAACATTATTAAAATTACCATTCACGACAAACCCGACATCCAATTTGATATTAAATATAAGGCTCTGAATAGAAAATATATCGGCTTATATTCAATATCAAATTCTGAAACCAACTAATATTGTATTGGAATAACGATGTATATATCTTCCAAATTCCTCCACAATATCTGTATAATCACAAAATCCAATATCGAAATATTCTGAAGATAATTTCGATTCAAATCCATTCCAATTAATATATTGGAAATCCTGATTATTTTTAAAACCATTTCAAATCCAATTTATTTATTTTAAAAATATTGGATTTATTATTCTATTTCAAAACTAGTTCATTTCGATAAAAATATATTTTTATCTTTTCAAATATGGAATTTTTCATCCCAATTCTTTCCAAATTATTTATTTTGATTTTACACAAATTATTGATATTTTTAATAGTTTTATCAAGGCCCGTACAGTCGATTTCCATAAACGGCCATTGAATTGCACTTACAGCGACCTTTTCCAAATTTGATTTGGACATGATTCCAAATCCAACTGTTATATTTCAAATCTCTAATATTTGTTAGAAAGCTCTTTTTGATACCAACCCAACGGTTCCGGTTTTAGGAGAATCCGACGGTCGGATCTCCCGTAATGTCCGTTCGAAGTCAATGGTCGAAATTCACAAACTTCCGCGGCGCGGGCGTTCTATTCAGGCCATTATATATATATATATAATATGTATATTATATATATTTCACCGATTTCCATTTAAAACGTATTTTATAAATCATTTTAAATTTGTTTTCAAAACAGTTTCAACTTCATATTCAATTCCAAATCAAAATTGAATTTTCCATCATAAGTTCGTTTTAAATTCATTTCAAATTGATTTCAATTCAATTTCAATTTTAATTCGTTTTGAATTCATTTTAAATCGATTTCAATTCAATTTCAGTTCGTTTTGAGTTCATTTTAAATCGATTTCAATTCAATTTCAATTTCAATTCATTTTGAATTCATTTCAAATTGATTTCAATTCATTTTCAGTTCGTTTTGAGTTCATTTTAAATCGATTTCAATTCAATTTCAGTTCGTTTTGAATTCATTTCAAATTGATTTCAATTCAATTTCAGTTCGTTATGAATTCATTTCAAATTGATTTCAATTCATTTTCAAATTCAAATCAAAAATTAATATTCTATATCACTTTAATATTTTCAAAACATCAGATTTGAAATCACTTTTCGATATTCATTATAAAATGAATAAAATCGACCAAATTCCCGTTCATGTTAAAATGGCATTTAACTACTTAACACGGCTTCATATTTCAATATTCACTGAATATTATTTTAAAATGTTCGTTAATTCTGAACTGGAATCAGACTCAATCAATTACCATATAATTTCAGTTATATGGATTTCAACATCACATGTATACAGCAATGACGATAAACAATCATTAAAAATTCAAACAACATCCAGAGTGCATTCTACAACCGTATAAGCATTAAAATAAATAAATAAATAATGCTTATACAGCCTGTCAACCCATCGATTGACATATCACTAATTATTGGGATCAGTGTATGTGAAATATTATCCCAATACCCGTGTGGGGTTTTCAAACGACAAACGTTGTTTATTATTTGTGCAGTTGGGCGATGTGTAAAATTTATCGTCCCAATCAATATCAGCCAAATATGTGTACATAAACAAATCGTCCAATTTTTTTATAAATATTTATTTTATTCATATACACATTAAAAATTATATTTTTAACTATGAAATATTTTTAACCATAAAATATTTTATTCCATTCCACATCACACAATCAATTTTCACCACACTACAATCAAACAAACAAGCCATCCATGGTCTGTGGATGACGGGTGTCGGGCGCTGCTAAGCACCGTCTACATCCTAATATATATTTCAACTAGAAAAATAAAAATAAAATTTAAAGTGAGAAGTTCTCACCTTTGGGTTCCACTCCGCCGTGCTTTGATTGTCGATCTATGTAGTATACCTACGTTAAAAATTATATTTTTAACCAATCAATAATTATTTCTTCATATGATTATTTTATAAATAACATACATAAGCTAAAAATTATATTTTTATTTTTTTTTAAAATAATTTCAAATTTCTATAACAACGCTACATAGTTAAAAATCACATTTTTCTATCGCTAATGAATATATAAAAAGCACATCTTTATTTTCTCTATTATATGAAAATCATATTTTTTATTATCTTTATAATATAAAAATCATATTTTTATTATCTTTATAATATAAAAATCAAAATTTTATTATCTCTATAACATAAAAATCATATTTTTATTATCTCTATAATATAAAAATCATATTTTTTTACATCGCTACTTTTAAAAATAAAAATCTCGTTATTATATCGCTTTTCTATTATAAAATTTATATTTTTATTCTCATGCCTTTCATACAAAAATCTAATCTTTTTATCGCTACATATATTTCATATTTTTAAATCACTAAAAGTTAAATTTTTATCCAAACATTTCATAATAAAGCTTATATAAATAAACCTAAAATAAGGAAACTCACATTGGAAGGGGGGAAGGACTGGAAGCGACGCTGGGGCGTTCTCAGGCGGCGGCAGTCCAAAGATGGCCAGAGTTGTGGCTATTGAGGCAGCGCGGTGGGTTTCAGGGGGGGTTTGGGGGTCTCGGTCACTAATTGGAGAGGAGGAGAGAGCGGGGGGGGGGGGGGAGATCGGAGGGGGCAGCGCTGGCTGCGAGTGGTGGAGGAGGGGGAAGGCTGGACGTCGGCGATGGCGGCCTAGGGCTAGGGCAGAGCGCGATATTTTTTTCTATTTGTCTGTTGAAAATAACGACGGGAGAGGGAAGGTAAGGGGAGGGAGTGGTCAACGCTATATAATAGAATATATATTTAATTTAATTCTTCAATTAATACGAAAAAGTAACTTTTTATTTCTAACTCCAAATCGTACCCACCGACTGTCGTCCCTAGCTAAATACCCCCATTCCGAACACAATGGGATACGTTATGTAGGCTGATTCGATTGTTTCGATCAGTTTCCGTCAAAATCAAAATATAAATCAATATATTGAATTTTTAACGTACATTTCAATTTACCGGGGCCACATACTGACTCTGAAAATTCCAGAAAAATTATTTCTAGCTTCGTATTGACGATACGGTCCTAACAAAACTAATTTTGTCAAATTTGGAGACTGTTTGAAAAATGGCCATTTTCTGGTCGATCCAAATTGACTGAAACTGTCAAAACACGTTTTACTTTGCCACGCTCACATATTAGTCCCAAAAATTATAAATTTTGGAATCTAGAAATAATTTGACATTCCGGATCCAACAAAAGTGGTTTCATAAAAAAGGAGGTCGTTTGCAAAATTTCCGTTTTTAAGGTCTATATTTTCCGTAGCGACTATTCTGAATTTTCAATTGGACATAACTTTTTATTCCCGCTATGAAATTTCAGTTTTTCAGATTTGTTGGAAAGATATTTTCAAATAGATTCTAATATTTATGGTTTCACTAAAATCCGGCTTAATTTGAATCCTGTACATTCATTTGAAATTTGAAATCGAATTTTCAAACTACCGCGCCATTTTCAATTCCTTTTATAATTAAAAATAAATATTTATATTCTAACGACGATTCAAACAAATATATACGTTCTAATTCTATTCAAAATAAATTTTCTCGTCGTTATTATTTAAAATAATCATTTTAAATATTCAAAATTCATAAAATTGCCAAAATAAAAATTTTAAATTGGCTCATATTTTCCAGGTTGTTACAATCTCCCCCACTTAAAATCTTTTCGTCCTCGAAAAGGAACGGAGCTGAAAGTTGTTTTACAAACCAACTCAACTTTAATTATTTTCATTATGGCTTAAGTTCTTCAACTTTTCAGTTTCTAAGAACTTTTCAAATTCTTCAAAAATTTGGCTAACATCCTAAATTTTCGAATTTTTTTGCCATAACCTCCCCTGTACGGGAGCACCGGGAAAATCCCGAAATTGCCATGTAGGCCTCTCCAATCCAAAAAGAAAAAGAATCAGTCAAGCGGCTAGCCAATCGGCTCATAAAATCATCCAAACCCAAAGAAATACAATAAACATGTACCTATTTGTCGGACAAACAATTTTATTCCTCTTCTCTAGCCTCCTTGCAATGACCTGTTCAGTATATATGTCAGTATATGCATGCAATTCCAACAATTTTCAATACAGTTCAATATTTGGTTCAATCTGGCTAAATTTACCGTTCATTCACATAATGGTTTAAATAAATAATCACACAGCACAATCACCAATCAATTAGTGAATTAACGTTTCAAATTCATAATTTTGATACATATACAGAAAATCATGTTTTTGATGCCAATTCACAACAATAAACCCTAACTAGTTTTTGCTTCTCACACCAGTCAATTGGAAATATATAAAAATCCCACTTTTGAAACTCGAACAGAAATGTTGATGACGCTGCGGCATCATCAGAATCATCTCTGGGCGACTAGAGTGTGATTCTATATCTATCCAGTATATTAAAACTTCGAATACACGTTTGCAAGGCGTATATGTAAAATCTTTATATACTGGATTGTCCAAATTCAATATAAAATAAATATTCGACTACGTGGTTTAATTTTTCAAAACAAAATTCGTTTTCATTTTTATTTGAAAAATATACTCTTCACACTCTTTCTAGGATACTACTGATCCCATCTCTAACGAGTAATTCTCATTAGATATTGCTAATCCAATCTCCGATGAATTCTTTTGTTCGGTTCTAATATTTCTTATTCTCCGAGCTCTGTAAAACAGAGCTCTGATACCAAAATGACACGACCCGAACTTCCTCGTAAAGGAAAGTACGAATTGCTTTAAGAACACGACATATCAGAACACAAATAGAAGAACATTTCATTGTTTATTACAACAATTCCATCAGAATACAAGAATATACAGAGTATGAATAAATATTATACATCAGAAAAATATCAGAGATTCAATTTACATTACATAGCAGCGGAAAATAATACATAAACACAGCTGAAAGAGATAAACAAATACAGAGCTTTTCGAATATCATTCCGGCCGTAAACCAGGATCCTATGAATATAAATCTGCAAAACCAAAACTACTAGCTGCCCATGTGGAAAATAGGGGGTACCCAGAGTTTAGGTTAAAACAATAAACTCCAGGTCAGTCATGTGACTGGTGTGAGAACTAAAACAGTTATTTAAAACTTTACTTTAAAAGAGAGTAATTCAAGGGACCATGCCGTATAACACAGAACATGTTTCCTCCCAAGAATACTAGTGCATAGAATAAACAGCGCAATGCTTTTTGGAAAATTGAAGCTATTATAAGACCCACGTCCCATCACACAATGCAACGCAAGCCGGAGGATAGGGTTTTCCCTTATAATAGCCAAATAATGCTTGATACGTTTAAAACAAATCATTTAGATACTATTATAGTGTAAAGTGTATAAAACAACTTCAAATATAAATGTATCAATCATAGGCGGCATAGGTACCATCTTTTCATGTCGCCAATACTAGGCTACAATCAAAACCACAAAATATCGTATTGGAAATTGGATTTCCGTCATGAGTCGAGGCCAGGGATGGCTCCTCACCGATTCGAGACACTCTAGCAAATGCCTCAGGACTACACACTCTGGGTAACCCTTGGATCTTCAGGGCCGGTCCTCCGTTACATTTTAGGATTAGTTATTCCTGAACACACGTTTCCCGGTCCTATCGGACCTGTATCCATCGGCTCCGAAGAGACCGATATATCTGAGGCGCCTCGCAATCCAACAACCACATAGGTAAAATAACAACGATGTCGGGGCGAGTAAAACGCTAACACCACCCATAGCTAGAAAGAAACGTCGTGCACTCTTTGTAGTGACGATCCCGTTTTTGACTCATACCGAGGTGTGAGGCTCGCGAATTAACGCTATACACAAAGCTACGCTATATTAAAGCTGTGCTTTGATCATCAACCACGAGACTCTGCTTTTCAACAAAAGCCTTGATCACGGCATCTCAGCATGCCACACATGCAATTCATGCCATGCGACTGATATTTATCGATATATAACCTCTGAGCTCGTACGTCTCAGAGAAGGGCGTTAAGTAAGAGAATAAATTCTCTGCCGCCAAAAAGATATATATTTAATAGAAATCAATCAGCATAGAATAAAATCCAATGTCAGACACACAATCCATTTAAAAGTCCGTTCTGGGTCTGAACAAAACCGGAGGCACCTTATTCCTCCCCACATGTCCAATACAGGGGAGAGGTCCTCGCATATCCGTCGATCTCTAATTACGCCTTGACGATCACCACTTATTACCTCGGCTGGGGTGTACAGCCCAATCAAGACATCAGTAATCATCCAAACGATGTGAAGACCTCCAGTCTTAAACCATCGTCTTCATCGTTGACATATCGTCGAATCAGTTATTCAGAATGGGCATAAACCCGGCCTTTCCGAATAACTCGCGTATATAATAAACAAGTGCTATAAACCGCAACATACGCCTCATTCAATTATGAATATTCTTTTATTCAAATATTCACATACTTTGGGAAAGGTTCCCATTAATTTTATCAAAGATAAATTCTTAAAAATTTATTCTTTAATCTTCCTTTGGATTCCAATTCAAACTGTATTCTGTCTTTAACTGGGTTAAAGAACCAATGTCATTTAAAACACGGTTCACGATAAACCCAAAATCACATTCCATTCCATCAGCCTCTAACCGTAAATTAGCAAGTGAACAATCCCCTAAGTATTAACCCCGAAGGCCGAAACCAACATCAGATACTCAAGAAACCATTCAACTTAACTTATCTCCAGTTAGTTTCTGATTGTCTAATCTCTATTGTTAATCGAGTTAAAGAACCAGTGTTATTTAAAAACCGTTCACAATAAACCAAAAGAACAATTTCAATACAATTCCAATTAAATATATTAAATTGGAAAACTTTTCTTTGGAAAATTCCAGTTAAATCTTAATAAAAAGATTTATAAATTCCAAATCTTATTTCACTGTAAATCGGGTTAAAGAACGAATGTCGTTGAAAACACGGTTCACAATAAACCCAAAATCCAATCAGTCTCTAACTGTAAATTAGTAAGAGAACAATTCCCAAAGTATTAACCCCGAAGGTCAAAACCAACATCAGACCAATACCCAGGAAACCATTCAACTTAACTAACCTCAAGTCAGTTTCTAATTTTCTTAACTACATTCGGTTCAAGAACAGTATTATTAAAGATACCATTCACGACAAACCCAAAATCCAATTTGATATTAAATACAAGGCTCTGAATAGAAAATATATCGGCTTATATTCAATATCAAATTCTGAAACCAAAAAGAATAACGATAAATATATCTTCCAAATTCCTCCACAATATCCGTATAATCACGAAATCCAATATCGAAATATTCTGAAAATAATTTCGATTCAAATCCATTCCAATTCATATATTGGAAATTCTGGTTATTTCTAAAACCATTTCAAACCCAATTTATTTATTTAAAAAAATTGGATTATAATTCTAGTTCATAACTAGTTCATTTCGATAAAAATATATTTTTATCTTTTCAATTATGGAATTTTTCATCCCAATTCTTTCAAAATCATTTATTATGATTTTACATAAATTATTGATATTTTTAATAATTTTATCAAGGCTCGTACAGTCGATTTTCATAAACGGTCATCGAACTGCACTTACAACGACCTTTTCCAAATTTGATTTGGACATAATTCCAAATCCAACCGTTAGATTACAGATCTCTTGTATTCGTTGGAAAGCTCTTTTCGATACGAACCCAACGGCTCCGGTTATAGGAGAATCCGACGGTCGGAACTCCCGTAAAGTCCGTTCGAAGTCAATAGTCGAAATTCGTGAACTGCCGCGGCACGACGCGTTCTATTCAGGCCATTATATATATATATATATATTTCGTCGATTTCCATTTAAAACGTATTTTATAAATCGTTTTAAATTTGTTTTCAAATCAGTTTCAACTTCATATTCAATTCCAAATCAAAATTGAATTTTCCATCATAAATTCATTTTAAATTCATTTCAAATTGATTTTAATTCAATTTCAATTCAATTTCAATTCGTTTTGAGTTCATTTTAAATCGATTTCAATTCAATTTCAGTTCTTTTTGAGTTCGGTTTAAATCGATTTCAATTCAATTTCAATTCGTTTTGAATTCATTTCAAATTGATTTCAATTCATTTTCAGTTCATTTTGAGTTCATAAATCGATTTCAATTCAATTTCAGTTCGTTTTGAATTCATTTCAAATCAATTTCAGCTCGTTTTGAATTCATTTCAAATTGATTTCAATGCATTTTCAAATTCAAATCAAAATTGAATATTCTATATCACTTCAGTATTTTCAAAACATCGGATTTTGAAATCACTTTCCGATATTCATTATAAAATGAATAAAATCGACCAAATTCCCGTTCGTGTTAAAATGGAATTTTACTACTTAACACGACTTCACATTTCAATATTCGCTGAATATTATTTAAAAATGTTCGTGAATTCTGAACTGGAATCAGACTCAATCAATTACCATATAATTTCAGTTATATGGATTTCAACATCACATGTATACAACAATGACGATAAACAATCATTAAAAATTCAAACAACATCCAGAGTGCATTCTACAACCTTATAAGCATTAAAATAAATAAATAACGCTTATACAGCGTGTCAACCCATCGATTGACATATCACTAATTATTGGGATAAGTGTATGTCAAATATTATCCCAATACCCGTGTGGGGTTTTCAAATGACAAATATTGTTTATTATTTGAGCAGTTGGGCAATGTGTAAAATTTATCGTCTCAATCAATATCAGCCAAATATGTGTACATAAACAAATCGTCCGACTTGTTTATAAATATTTATTTTATTCATATACACGTTAAAAATTATATTTTTAACTATAAAATATTTTTAACCATAAAATATTTTATTCCATTCCACATCACACAATCAATTTTCACCACACTACAATTAAACAAACAAGTCATCCACGGTCTGTGGATGACGGGTGTCGGGTGCTGCTAAGCACCGTCTGCATCCTAGTATATATTTCAACTAGAAAAATAAAAATAAAATTTAAAGTGAAATAATTTTCTGGTCGATCTAAATTATTTTTTCAACTAGTAAAACATACAACTCTTGTTTAATAAAAGAGGAACTCAATCTATTAAAAGGGTGTGGGTGGACTCCTGCATGTAGTTGCTAATGTGTTCAGTGTTACGAATAAAAGAGGAACTCAATCTATTAAACAAGAGTTGCATGTTAAAAATGATAGGTGTGATTGTGTTCATCCTATTACATTAACGAAAAACAGTTAAAATTATTCTTGAAGTTTACTTATCTATTCATGCAACGGACTATTTGTGGTTTCTTTCTTGGGCGAACAAAGAGATATAGTTGACTAGACAGTCATGGATAAATTTGACCATTCTCCAACTATTGTTATCACTTCGTTGACTGTATCAGCTTATGGACGTACGTTTGTTTCGCATTCAAGCCAATTAAATCTGCTACATTTGTGTAACAACCCAGAAAATCAGAACCAATTTAAAATTTTTATTTTGGCAATTTTAATGAATTTTGAATATTTAAAATGATTTATTTTAAATAATAACGACTAGAAATTTATTTTGAATAGAATTAAAACATATATATTTATTTGAATCGAAGTTAGAATATAAATATTTATTTTAATTACAAAGGGAATTGAAAATGGCGCGGTAGTTTGAAAATTTGATTTCAAATTTCAAATGAATGTATAGGATTCAAAATAAACCGGATTTTGACGAAACCAGAAATATTTGAATCTATTTGAAAATATCTTTCCAACGAATCTGAAAAATTCAGATTTCATAGAGGGAATAAAAAGTTATGTCCAATTGAAAATTCAGAATAGTCGCTATGGAAATATAGCCCTTAAAAATAGCCATTTTGCAAACGACCTCCGTTTTCTATGAGACCACTTTTGTTGGATCCAGAATGTCAAGTTATTGCTAGATTACAATTTTCAGAAATTTTAGAATCAATATGTGAGTGTGGTGAATTTAAATGTGTTTGGTAATTTCAGTTTGAATTTAATCGACTGGAAAATGACCGTTTTTCAAACGGTCTCCAAATTCGACGAAATTAGTTCTTTATGACCATATCGTCAAAACATAGCCATATTTATTTTTCTGGAATTTTGGAGTACGTATGTGGCCCCGATAAATTAAAACGTACGTTTAAATTCGATATAAATTGATTTATATTTTAATTTAAATAAAAACTGATCGAAACGGTTGAATTGGGTTATGAAACATATCCCATTGTGTCCGGAATGGGGGTATTTGACTAAGGACGACAGTCGTTGGGGTTCGCTTGGAGTTCGGAATTTTAAACTTCAAAAATTAGAAATAATTGAATTAAATATTAATTTATATATATTATATATAGCCCATTCTCTTCAAAAACCCTAGCCCATCCTTACATCCGTCGCTCCACAAAACTGGTGGCCAAAAACGCTCTGAACTTTGCCCCTAAATCCACGCCAATCCGTTCATCTTCTCCACATCATTTTAAAGGAAAAATCATCTTCTCCACGAGATCTTTCCTCAGATTGAGTTTGATGAGATTTCATGAAATGTTTTGTTCGATTGGAACCCACAAAGCCGCCGACTTGAGTGGGGTTTTCTGGCGCAAGCGAGGCTTCGTGTTTGGCTTGGTTCATGGCGATGGGTGGCGTTGTCGAGGGGGTCGATGTGGTGGCAGGGGATGGAGGTCAGATTGCCTGAATCGGCGGTGGGAGTTAGTCAAAGGGAGGGAGCGGGTTCCAGTGTCACGAGAAAGAAGAAGAGGGTTTGGGGGGATAATAATGTAATTAATTTGCTAATTATTAATTAATAATTAATGTAATCAAATCTTTAAATGATCGTATCTTTTGCAATCTAAATCAGAAATGCGTTGGATTCGCAACGACGAGCACTACATTTCAGAACAGACCAGAACTGGAACGGAGCAAGTTGAAATTTGGGAAAAATTCAAACCCGAACTGTTCAGAAATGAAACCGATCAATGTGAGAACTCCTCACTAAAATTATTTCTATACAGTTATTTATGTTATAACTGCGTATATGAACTGCTCTTCGTCGTCCATAGACCATGGACGACTTGTTTAATTGTATTGTTGTGGAAATGGACTGTATTGTGATTGTTGATTGTATTGTGTTGAATAAAAATATTTGAATAATAAAAATATCATTTTTATTGTATATATAGAATGGAATAAAATATTTGGATAATAAAAATATCATTTTTATGTATATATAAAATATATAAAATATTCATATATATGGAATAAAATATTTGGATAATAAAAATATCATTTTTATTGTATATATAAAATATATAAAATATTCATGTATATGGAATAAAATATTTGAATAATAAAAATGTCATTTTTATTGTATATACGAACTGTATAACATAGTCATGTGTTGAAATGAATATTTATAAACCAATCGGATGATTTGTTTATGTACACCCATTTATCTGATACTGATTGGGACGATATATTTTACACATCGCCCAACTGCACAAATAAAATATGTGTTTGTTGATTGAAACCCCGTACGGGTATTGGGATGATATTTGATGTACACTAATCCCAATTGTTTAGTTGTATGTCAGTCGATGGGTTGACAGACTGTTTAAGCATTAAATATTTATATTTAATGTTTATGAAGTGTAGAATGCACTCTGGATGATGGTTGGTTGTTTATCATTGTTGTTCGATACATGTGTTGTTTGAAATCCATATAAATAACATTATATGGTAATTGACTGTGTCTGATTCCAGTTCAGAAAGAATGAATATTTTAAAATAACGAATATTTTAAAATAATGAATATTTTAAAATAATATTAAGCATAGGATCAAAATCTGATTTTGATGTCCGATTTGGGATGGACACAAATATATTTAAATATATAAAGCCGTGTTGATTAGATTAACGCCATTTTGACGTGAACGATATTTATATCGATTTTATTCATTTTTATAATGAATATCGAAAAGGAAATGATTTCAAAATCTGATATTTTGAAAATATTATCATTTATATATTATAATGATAAGGAATATTCAATTTTGATTTAAAATTGAAAATGAAGTTAGAATCGTTTAAATGAAGCTAAATCGATTTATAAAATACATTGTAAATGGAAATCGACGAAATGTATATAATATATATATATATTATATTTTATGGCCTGAATAGAACGCACCGCGGCAGTTCGCGAATTTCGACCATTGACTTCGAATTGACGTAACGGGAGATCCGACCGTCGGATTCTCCTAAAACCAGAGCCTTTAGGTTCGTATCGAAACGAGCTTTCCAACGAATACAAAAGATTTGAATTCTAACGGTTGGATTTGGAATTATGTCCAAATCAAATTTGGAAAAGGTCGCTGTAAGTGCAGTTCGATGACCGTTTATGAAAATCGACTGTACGAGCCTTGATAAAATTATTAAAAATATCAATAATTTATGTAAAATCATAATAAATGATTTCGAAAGAATTGGGATGAAAATTTCCATAATTGAAAAGATAAAAATATATTTTTATCGAAATGAACTAGTTATGAACTAGAATTATAATCCAATATTTTTAAATAAATAAATTGGGTTTGAAATGGTTTTAGAAATAACCAGAATTTCCAATATATGAATTGGAATGGATTTGAATCGAAATTATCTTCGGAATATTTCGATATTGGATTTCGTGATTATACGGATATTGTAGAGGAATTTGGAAGATATATATATATCGTTATTCCCAATACGATATTTGTTGTTTTCAGAATTTGATATTCAATATAAGCCGATATATTTTCTATTCAGATGCTTGTATTTAATATCAAATTGGATTTTGGGTTTGTCGTGAACGATGTCTTCATTAACATTGTTCTTAAACCCAGTTGAGAAAAGATATAAATCTTTTTATTAAGATTTAATGAAGTTTACCCATTTAATTAACATTTAATTGGAATTAAATTGAAATTAGTTTTTGGGTTTATCGTGAACGGTGTTTTAAATAACACTTATTCTTTAACCCGATTAACAATGGAATGAGATTTTGGGTTTGTCGTGAATGATATCTTTAATAATACTGTTCTTAAACCCAATGGAGTTAAGAAAATTAGAAACTAATTGGAGATTAGCTAAATTGAATGGTTTTCTGGGTATTGATCTGATGTTGGTTTCAGCCTTCGGGATTAATACTTAGGGAATTGTTCTCTTACCAATTTACGGTTAGAGACTGATGGGATGGGGTCTTCAGTAACATTGTTCTTAAACTCTATGTGGAAAGAATAAGTCTTTTAATTAATATGTAGAGAATAATTACTAATTAATTAACATTTAATTGGATTTGAAATGGAATGTGAATTGGGTTTGTTGTGAACTGTGTTTTTAACGACATTCGTTCTTTAACCCGATTTACGGTGAAATGTGATTTGGAATTTATAAATCTTTTGTTAAGATTTAAAGGGGATTTTCCAAAGTAAAGTTTTTCCAATTTAACATATTAAATTGGAATTGAATGGAATTCGATTTGGTAATAATCAAAGTGAGCTTCTGAAGAGGAAGGTTGTTAATATATATGGAATTTAAAAGGCTTTGCCGTTATTCCATTTATATTATCGGTTTGATATGGAAGTTTATGTCGATCTGTTTTCCATGAAAATTCCATTGTTAATGGAATGAGATTTTGGGTTTATTGTGAGATGTGTTTTAAATAACATTAGTTCTTTAACCCAGTTAAAGATAAGATTAATTTATTAACTTTGAAGAAAATCGTTAACTAATGATTTTTTGAGATTAAAACAGAATTAGAGTTTTAATGAATCTTTAATTAGATTGAAATGTGAATCTGATAACTAAAATTATCAAATTCAAGAAATGATCGAGAATGGAGTATCACCAGTTTTGCTCCAAGCAATAGTTAAATCTTTAATTATATTTGAACATGAAATGGTAATTAATTTTACCGATAACACCGTGGTGTTAGATATGAAGTATTACCAGTTTTACTTCACGAGATGAATAGGTTGGGACTGGGGAATTAAACAAACGATTACTTCAGTATGGTTCGCTAATACCAACTAGTTTGGATAGACCTTAATTTGGTTTGAATTGATATCCAAAGGAAGATTAAAGAATAAATTTAAAGAATTTATCTTTGATAAAATTAATGGGAACCTTTCCTAATGTATAAGAATATTTGAATAAAAGAATATTCTGAATTGGAATGAGGCATATGTTGTGTTTGTGTAGCAATTGTTTATTATATACGTTAGTTATTCGGAATGACCGGGTTTATCCCATTCTGAATAACTGAGTCGGCGATGAGTCGACGATGAAGACGGTGGTAGAAGACCGGAGGTCTTCACATTGTTTGGATGATTACTGATCTCTTGATTGGGCTGTACACCCAAGACGAGGTAATAAGTGGTGATCGTCCAGACGTACTTGGAGATCCACCGGATATGCAAGGACCTCTCTCTTGTATTGGACATATAGGACGAGGAATAAGGTGCCTCCGGTTTTGTTCAGACCCAGAACGAACTTGTAAATGGATGTGTGTATGACATTAGATTTCATTCTGTGTGATTGATAGACATCGGTTGCATAGCATGAATTGCCTGTGCGGCATGCTGAGATGCAAATGATTAAGGCTTCTGTTGAAAAGCAAAGTTTTTTAGTTGATGATCAAAGCATGACTTTAATATAGCATAGGTTTGTGTATAGCGTTAATTCGCGAGCCTCACACCCCGGTGTGAACCAGAAACGGGAGAGGACCTCAGGGAGGACATGTGTTTCCTTCTAGCTAGGAGTGGTGTCTGGGTTTTGCACGCCTAGACGTGTTATTTATGTGGATGATGGATAGCGAGGTGCCTCGGTTATATCGGTCATTGCTGTGCCGATGGATGGTTTGGTCGATATATGACCAGTTTTCGCCCCATAGGGCGGGGAAACTTATTGTTAAGGCATTTTAATCCACTTCGTGTGGATCGGCCCTGACGCTCCAAGGGCCCACCTGAGTCTGGGTCCTGAGACATGGTAGGCTAGACTGTCTCGAAGCGGTAAGGGCGATCCCTTGCCTTGGTTCACAGATGGAAATCCAACTTCCAATACGTAACATTTCGGTTTTAATTGTAGAGCCTCGTATGGAGACATAGTGGGATGGGGCACTATGCCTTCTATGATTGATACATTTATATTTAAAGTTGTTTTCATACACTTTACACTATAATAGTATCAAAATGATTTGTTTTAAATGTACCAAGCATGTTTGGCTATTATAAGGTGAAACTCTATCCTCCGGCTTGCGTTGCATTGTGTGATGGGACCTAAGCCTTATGATAGCTTCATTTTTCCAAAAAGCATTGCGTTGTTTGTTTTATGCAATGGTATTCTTGGAAGGAAACCCGTTCCGTGTTATACGGCGTGGTCCCTTGAAATATCTGATTTTAAAGTAAAGTTTTAAATAACTGTTTTAGTTCTCACACCAGTCACATGACTGGCCTGTAGTTTATTGTTTTAACCTAAACTCAGGGTGCCCCTGTTTTCCATATGGGCTTAGAGGTTATATATCGACAGAAAATCAATGGTATGGTTTAGATTGTCGATGTGGCATGTTTCTGTTTCCAAAGCTAAATAATCATTAATATTGATTTTTGGGAAGATTAAAACTAAGTGGAGTTTTAATGAATCTTTAATTAGGTTGAAATGTGAATTTCGTAATTTAAATTATCAAATTTGGGAAATGATCGAGAATAGAGTACCACCAGTTTTACTCCAGGTGATAGTTAAATCTTTAATTAGATTTGAACGTGAAATGGTAATTAATTTTACCAATAACACCGTGGTGTTAGATATGAAGTATTACCAGTTGCTCCATGGGATGAATAGGTTGGGATTGGGAAATTAAACAAATGATTACTTCGGTAAGGTTCGCTAATCCCGACTAATTGATAAACCTTAATTTGGTTTAGAATTGATATCCAAAAGAAGATTAAAGAATAAATTTAAAAGAATTTATCTTTGATAAAATTAATGGGAACCTTTCCCAAAGTATAAGAATATTTGAATAAAAGAATATTCTAGATTGGAATGAGGCGTATGTTGTAATTTTATAGCACTTGTTTATAAAATACGCGAGTTATTCGGAAAGGCTAGGTTTATACCTATTCTAAATAACTGATTCGATGATAAGTCAACGATGAAGATGGTGGTTGAAGACTGGAGGTCTTCACATCGTTTGGATGATTACTGATGTCTTGATTGGGTTGTACACCCAAGACAAGGTAATAAGTGAAGATCGTCCAGATGTACTTGGAGATCGACCGGATATGCACGGACCTCTCTCCTATATTGGACATATGGAACGAGGAATAAGGTGCCTTCGATTTCGTTCAGACCCAGAATGAACTATTAAATGGATGTGTGTATGACATTGGATTTTATTTTGTGTTGGTTAGTATCTATTAAATATATATCTATTTGGTGGCGGAGAATTTATTCTCTTTCTTAACACCCTTCTCTGAGACGTACGAGCTCAGAGGTTATATATCGATAGACATCAGTCGCATGACATGAATTGCCTGTGTGGCATCTTGAGATGCAAATGATCAAGGCTTCTATTGAAAAGCAGTCTTGTGTTTGATGATCAAAGCACGGCCTTAAAGCGCATAGCTTTGTGTATAGCGTTAATTCGCGAGCTTCACACCTCGGTATGAGTCAAAAATGGGATCGTGACTGCAGGGAGTGCACGACGTTTCTTCCTAGCTATGGGTGGTGTCATGGTATAGATCCCAGACATTTATATTTTTATTACCTATGTGGATGATGGATTGCGAGGCGTCTCGGATATATCGGTTACTACGGAGCTAATGGATAGATCTGATAGGTCCGGGAAACGTGTGTTCAGGAATACTAATCCACCCACGTAAGTGTGGACCTACATTAAAGATCCAAGGGTTCACTGTGGGGGATCCTGAGGCATTTGCTAGAGTGTCTCGAATCGGTGAGGAGCCATCCCTTGCCTCGACTCATAGATGGAATCCAATTCCCAATATGTGACATTTCAGTTTTAATTGTAGAGCCTAGTATGGCGACATGATATATGGTACCCATGCTGTCTATGATTGATACATTTATATTTGAAGTTGTTTTATACACTATGTCCTTATAATAGTATCAAATGATTTGTTTTAAACGTACCAAGCATGTTTGGCTACTATAAGGAAAAATCCTATCCTCCGGCTTGCGTTGCATTGTGTGATGGGACCTGGGCCTTATAATAGCTTCACTTTTCCAAAAGCATTGCGTTGTTTGTTTTATGCACTGGTATTCTTGGGAGAAAACCCGTTCCAAGTTATACAGCGTGGTCCCTTGATTTAATTTATTTCTAAATTAAAGTTTTAAATAACTATTTTAGTTCTCACACCAGTCACATGACTGAGCTGGAGTTTATTATTTTAACCTAAACTCTGGGTGCCCCTATTTCCATACGGGCAGTTAGTAGTTTTGGTTTTGCGGATATTATATTCACAGGATCCTGGATTTACAGCTGGAACTATACTCGGAAAGCTCTATATCCATGTATTTCTTTCAGTTGTGTTATGTATTATTTTTCCGCTGCTTTGTAATTTGAATCTCTGATATTTATCAAATGTATATTATTTGTTCATACTCTATATATTCTTGTACTCTGATATAAATTGTTGTAATAGCAATGAAATGTTCTTCTGTTTGTGTTCTGATTTGTCGTGTTCTCAACTCAATCCGGGCTTCCCTTTATGGGGAAGTTTGGGTCGTTTCAGTTGGTATCAGAGCTTTGATTTACAGAGCTTGAGAACAAGACACATTAGAACCAAACGAAATAATTCATCAGAGATTGGATTAGTAATATCCAATGAGGATGACTCGTTAGAGATGAGATTAGTAGTATCCTAGAATGAGTCGAAAGAGTGTTATTTTCAAGATAAAAGTGAAAACAAATTTTGTTTTGAAACATTAAACCATTTATACGTATTTGAATGTTTATTTGTATTGAATTTGGACAATCCAATATATAAAGATTTTACATATACGCCTTGCAAACGTATATTCGAAGTTTTAATATGCTGGATAGATATAGAATCATATTCTAGACGCCCGGAGATGATTCTGATGATTGAGATCTCACCAGCAGACCTTATGTTCGAATGTCGAAGGTGTGATATCTATATATTTCCAGTTGACTAGTGTGAGAACCAAAATTAGATAGGATTTATTCGTACTGATTTGGCATCAAAAATGGATTTTTAGTATATGTAAAAAGTTATGTGCTTGAAACGATAATCAACTAATTGATTGTTGGCTGTGTTGTTTGATAATTAGTTCACTAATTAAATAATTCAAACCCGTATGATAATATAAGGTAAAGCAAACCAAATCGAATCAAATATTGAACTGAATTAAAAATTGATTAGAATTGCATACATGTACATACATATATATTGAACAGGTCATAGCAAGGAGGCTAGAAAAGAGAAATAAAATTGTATGCCCGACAAATAGGTACATGTTTTGTAACGACCCGTATTTTCAGTGATATAATAATTAATTTATTTAATTATATAAATAACGATTTAGGGATTTGAATGGTCATAGAATTAAATAATAGTGAATACTTAATTAATATAATAATTAAATAATATATTTAAATTCCAAAATAGTCGGAATTAGTAGAATCCACAATACGATGTGAATTGGATCATATATAAGCTATACTCCAGTTTAGAATTGAATTAGAATAACGAATATATTATTTAAACGTATAATTATATTATAATTAAAATCGTGCTTGAAATGGTGCGGCAGTTCGCTATTTGGCGATCTGAACTTAAATTGAATATACAGAAGCCGTTTTAAATCGGATTTCTGTGAAACAAGAAACGTTCGGAGCTGGTCATGTATAGTTTTTTAATGGAAGAGAAAAATTGGGATTTCGTCGTGTAGATTTTGATTTATGTCCAAATCAAATTTTCGAAAAGTCGCTATGGAATTGGTTTATAATTTATAACGATATATAAAAGGAATTTCAATATAAATTGAATATCGATTCAACCGGGATTTGAATATCGGGTTAGAAATCCATGTAGGATTATTATGGAGCTATATTATATTCTAGTGCGAATATATACGATAATATTAAATTATTTTTATTTAATTTAACTGTTTTTAAATATAATTATATATATATAGGTTATTTAAAGTTTTAAAAATAGCCAGTTTTGCAAACGAGCTCCGTTTTCGATGAAACTAACTATGTTGGATCCGCAATGTTAAATTATTATTAGTTTTCAAGTTTTGTGATTTTTGAAGTCAATTTGTGGCCGTATGGATTTTTAATGTGAAAAATAGTTTGTATTTTGATGGTTAAAAATACCCTGTGTGAGCAAACAGAGTCGGAATTCGACGAAACCTGTTTTGTTAGGTCCATAATGTCAAACTCTAGCTATATGTACATTTTCATGATTTTTGAATACTGTATGTGATCATAGGAATTTTTAAACC
Source organism: Allium sativum (assembly GCA_030737875.1). Taxonomy (NCBI): domain Eukaryota; kingdom Viridiplantae; phylum Streptophyta; class Magnoliopsida; order Asparagales; family Amaryllidaceae; genus Allium; species Allium sativum. The sequence continues at coordinate 309,759,692 of CM060919.1, forward strand.
AATAAATATGAACAGAAATACAATATAAAATAAAATACGAAGCTTACCGTGTAAGCTACACTACCCTATAAATATCCCTAAAATCTCTCAAACCCTAAAAGACTTTTCTTCAGTGGTCAAAACTTGCGCCGTCTCCTTTTTCTTCATAACGTGAGGAATCTTATACAAGAAAATCAAAATCAAACAAGGGAAAATCCTAGAAATTTTAAAACATATATTATTGAAATCAATGAGTGCTCCTCTCCATTCCACTGTAATTCTTGGAGGGTTTGATTCATTCATGTCGCATAGCATTTTTTTGAACGATGCCTAGGGTTTCGTTTTGGCGGGACTAGGGGAAGAGTTGGAGGATGATGTCTGAGGAGAAATGGTAGTAGAGGAGGAGGCGTACCTAATGGTGCTGGCGCAGTCACCTTCGATGATCGGAGAAGGCGGGATTTGGTTGTTGAAGGGTTTCGAGTCAGCTTAGTATTTCTGGAAATCTGGGTGTCGTGGAGGGGCATTGTTTATAGCGGCGAGGGTCCTGGGAGAGGCGGTTCTGGCGACGTCATTGGGGAGGTGTTCGATGGTCAGGAATGATGGCGGTGGGGGTTGATGTGCGTGGAAGTTCAACTGATTTGCAGGGGAGAACGACCTTTAGTATAAAACGTATTATAGGTGATTAAATTAAAGAACAATTAAGTTAATTAAACAGCAATTAGGAATTTAAAGTGGTGGAGCAAAGCCTGAAGTTGCGGTTATGTTGTATATGGAAGAAGGCATACAGTAGGGTGTGGGAACATAGATGGATGGGCCGATATTTTTGGTGAAACCCATATAAGATCTGTGTTTTCGAAGTGGCCTTGCGGTTGGCATTTAGGGGATAGAGCATGGATTTCTCTAATCGATTGGAAACATTGTAATAGGTGGAAGGGGGTCGGCAAGAAATATGGGCTGAGGAAACAAGTTGATGCCCAATAAAAAAATAAAAATAAATTTTAAATTTATTTAAATCATATAGTATGTATAAACTTGTTAATATCGTACTTCACTCATACAATATCAGAATGGCAAACGGAAAGATCTGTTGGTATCGTACGGAAGCAAGCTTCACAAGAGAACTGGTTTGAAGTGATTTGGAACTCATTTGAATTTATGGCAAGATAGAACGACAAACTGGATTAATCGATTGTTAATCATTATTTAACGATAACTGTCCAAGGTGAGTAAAACTCGCTAACTCTTCTCAGTTATATTTTTATAACTGATAAATGATGGTTGTTTGCTGTGTGTTGACTGTTTGGTTGAACTGCTAGTTAATTGGTTGAAAATATATATAATGATATTTATAAATCGTTAAATCGAATATTGATTCTGTTATCAGAATATTTCACATTCGTGTTATTCATGTGATTAACATCTGTGGATGCAGGGAAACAGGTCAGAGGGACCCAACTGGGTTCCTCAACATTTATTTTACTGTTTTTCATATATTGTGATATATGATGTGATTTATAATCTGTTGTTGATTATGTGTGTTTAATCATTGTTATTTGGTGCTTTTAAATACCAAAGGAAATACTGGAGCGTGAAAAGGGAAATTTCAAAAATATATTTTGAAATAAAATATTTATATAAAATCAAAGGATTTTATATAAAAAGGAAAATATTTGTCAAACAAATAGAAAAGAAAAATATTTGTAAAACAAATAGAAAAGGAAAATATTTGTAAAACAAATCGAAATGGAAAATATTTGTAAAACAAATAGAAAAGGAAAATATTTGTAAAACAAATGGAAAAGGAAAATATTTGTGAAAAAAATAGAAAAATAAAGGTATTTGAAAAACAATTACGAATAGAATTGTATAAAAAGAGAATTTTACACTAGGAAGGTCTAGACCCGTGCTTCGCATACGGGTATAACAGAATATGAATTCAAAGTAAACATTTAAGAGAAATCTGTTTTAACGGATAAAGTAAGAAGATAAATTTATAAATAAGGTTTCATAAATTAAATAAAATGTTTATCATTGGATAAATAGAATATATAAGTCAGGACTTAAATAGAGAAGTAAGAATCGATTTCAACATCGATATTTGAAACTGAATATGGACGAAGAGTTAGTCGATTAAGAGTTAATCTGTTAGAGTTAATCGAATTTGAGTAATCGATTAGAGTTAATCGAATTAGAGTAATCGATTAGAGTTAATCGAATTAGAGTAATTGATTAGAGTTAATTAGTTAGAGTTAACCGGTTAGAGTTAATTAGATAGAGTTAACCAGTAAGAGTTAACCAGATAGAGTAAACTGAACATAGTTAATCGAATTAGGATTAATTGAATATTAGTTATTCAATTAGAGTTGATCGAATATAGTTATTTAAGATAGAGTTAGTCAAACATAGTTATTTAGGATGAGTTGCCATTTTGTACGACTGCTAGCGTAATTCGCAGGGCTGCAGATAGCTTACGGCGGTTGGATGTTTCCTAAGGGAATCAGGCGTAACCATTGTGATCGATGCGATCTAGAGTCAAGCGAATGGAGTTAAATCAAATATTAGCCATTCGAAATAAAGTTAAAACAGACATAGTTATTCGAATATAAGTTAATCGAATATTAGTTATTCGATAGGAGTTAAATAAGTTGAGTTAATCAAGTAAGTTAATCAAGTTGAGTTAATCGAGTTGAGTTAGTCAAGATGAGTTAATCAAACCGAGTTAATCCAAATGAGTTAATCCAAAGGAGTTATTCGAAATAGTTTATTCGAGTAGAATTAAAGGAGTTATTCAAAATAGTTTATCCGAATAGAATTAAAGGAGTTATTCAAAATAGTTTATTTGAATAGAATTAAGGGAGTTAATCGAATATAGTTTATTCGAAAGGAGGTTAATCGAATGTAAATCATTCGAAGAGAGTTAATCGATTGTAAATCATTCGAAGAGAGTTAATCGAATGTAAATCATTCGAAGAGTGATTATCGAATATAGTTATTCGAAGAAAGAGTTATCGAATATAGTTATTCGAAGAAAGAGTTATCGAATATAGTTTATTCGAAAAGGAGTTATCGAATAGAGATTATTCGAAAGAGAGTTATACGTTGAAATTCGATTATATTGAATTCGGGAAAGTACACTTTCCATTTAATCAAGATTTAATGATTTCTTCATAAATTGTCTAATTAGTTATTTAGTTAAATTAAGGAATAAAAGTTATATTTTGAAGTTAGATATTTAAGAAGAAGGGATTATAACGCTATAGTTATAATCAATGTTTTAAAATAAAGAAGTGGATTCATAAATAGAATCCGAGTTACGTAAGAAAGTTGGCTAAAAGATTTAAAAGATGGACTTTGTCTATTTCGAGGTTAGAAATGTTGTTCAGTTAAGGTCTGAGAGGTAATAATACCCCAATTTGATTGACTTCGTTTATAACTAAGGGATGGGTAAGGTTCGTTAGTGAAGGTTGGTTAAGTAAATTTAGTTAATGAGCGTAATGGTTTGAATTGGTTCAGTGATGTTTTATTTAAAACATTTGTTTAAATCAAATGAAGGAGATTTGGAAATGTTTTTCCGAATAAGAATCAGAAATGTTTTCAAATATAGAAAATAAGGGATGGAGCAAATACAAAATGTTTCCAATGGTTAATAAAGTATATTTTCTAAATCTAGAAATAAGAATTTACAAATATATAGAATTAGGTAAATGGATAAATTAATGATAATTTAATCTAAAGAGATAAATGTGGAATGATGATTGATCGATAGATTTTCCATCTGGAAATAAGATCATTGGTTGTACACCTATTTTTCTTTGATAGTTAAATCACCGACTATCGAAGTTTTTGACCATTTTTTCATCGTCAATACGGAGAGACCGGGATCAGATTCATTATCTGAAAACCACTCAGAATGGACGTTAGCGTTGCGATCAAATATGATGAAAATAATTGAAGACGGAGTTATGCAAGGGCTATTCTGTTTACAGAATAGTGCCTTCGGTTTGTCCAGTGCCAGGATAACGAGAATGGACGAATGTCTAACAAAGTATATCTAACGGATCGTGTAATTTGATCTCTTCAAACATACTTATGTTTGGTGGCGGAGGAATTCGTTCCTCTTAGCTTTATACCCGTGGTTTTTTTTAGGGAAATCAATTTGTGATTTGGCAGGTATGACGATGTGGCATTCAAAGTGAATGGTGGTCAAGTGTTCCAAAAGATACGTTATGACCGCAAGCCTCATCAACCGGGAAATGACAGAAATCGGGCAGGCAGCATGGCTAGGTGGGTCGCTCCCATTAGGGTGTATAATCACCTATCTTGAGAAATTCCTTTTACTTCTTTAATCTACCGATGCTGTCCCTTTTCGGGAAACGGTTGCTGATCCCAACCGTTGGTGATATACATTCGATACACTCAAGCGAAATGAGTGGTCGGTCATGTATGGGCCGGGTTGCAAGACGTTCTTGTTGAACCCGGTGTATTCACCTCTAGAGATACACTATTGGCAGGTGGTCCCATACCTTGTCATAGTTGGAATCCAATCTCTAATAAGCGCCCGTGGTTTTGTTTGTATACTATATATGTGGAACGTGAGATGCAAGCGTTCTGCTAGATTGTTAATTACTTGTGATTAGACATTATTATAATATCAGAAAAGTATTGATTTCCAAAACTTTTTTGGGTTATCGTAAGGTAAAAACCATCCGTGTTTATGTGTGGATCGGTGTTACAATTACCTTTTCTTTTGAAAAGGATTTTGAAAAGTTAATCCAAATGATTTGAGTTTACTCACACCAGTCCCATGACTGACCCAGAGTTTATTTTGTTTTGTTTTCCCTAAACTCTTGGGTGCCCAAATTTGTACGGGCAGTCAAGTAGTTTAGGTCTTTACAGATATACTTGGAGGAGCTTGAAGTAGGATGCTTCAGGATTATAATCGGGTATTTCCGATGTCTGAATAATCAACATGGTAGTTTTGTGTTGATTTTCAGAGTCGAAAATCCTAGTTCGTTACAGTGGTATCAGAGCTGAAGGTTAAGTGATTACCTTGGCTCTGTAGCGTGACTCAGTAGAGATGGGGTTTGTAATGCCGTAGATTGTGTTGAGTGTATATATACGAGTGAACGTATTTGTGGATTTCAATAAAAAAAATTGTTTTATATTGTGGAGCTTTATTGGTTGAGGTGTTTATGGGTTATGATCGATCAGTTTGATCCACTGTATCGATATGGATTACTAAACACTTGAATACGATAAACCGACACAGTATGTTTTGAAAATAGGGTAAATGAAATAATTTTACTGAAATTATATTTTGATATAAAAAAATGATTAATATTTGAAATATTATAGAATATTGGATGTGTTGGTTGTTATTATAATCGAATGAGATTATAAATTAAGTGGTGATGTAAAGAACCAATTAGAATTCATATAAGTGAAATATATGAAAGCAGATGAATTATATTTGAATTTAAATCAAAATTAGAATTAAAACTCTGGAAGGTTATAAAAGTGTTTGTAAATGAATCTAGTTTAAATGTATGTAAATTTTAAAAATCCTGGGAGATTTTAAATTTGTTACAAGTATTGTAAATGGTATTTTGAAATGAATTTCAAAATGGAAGTACTTAGAAATGATTTTAAAAGTGATATAGTATTGAACTCACTTCGATGGCTGGAAATAGATTCCGATGATGATCATGACATCATCTGTAACAACCTGCATTCTACGCATCGGAGGATCGTAGAATATTTATTTCTTCCTTATATGAAGTCGTATGGTCATGTAACTTTGGGAAACAACCAGTAGAGTCATTTCCCATGTTCATGATTTTTGTCGATTTTTAAATGACCGTTTTGCCCCTAGCTGATCTTGTTTCAGCCATAACTTTTGATTGGAATGGAATTTTGACTTGAAACCACTTCCATTAGATTCGTTTGATGGTTTACCTTTCCGTAGAGTGGTCACATGTGAGAAACGGACTTACCGTTTGGGAGATATGGCTGAAATAAGCTTTGGAAGGTGAAAAACTGCTTAACCAGGCCAAATAGGGTGATTAGTGAATGGGCCTATAACCATTTCGGGATTAGGGTTATGGGGAGGCTGAAAAGAGTTAGAGTTTCATTCCATTTCAGTTTTCTAGCCTCCACTTACCTCTGAGAAACCCAAAAAATGGCCTCCAACCTCTAAATCACCTCCAAATCACCTTCTAATCAAGGATTAAGCTTAGCAACATCAAATCAAGGGAGATCTTCACCAAATCAAGATTTGAGCTGCTGTTTGGCATTAATATTCACGCCCAAATAGAGAATCATTTTAGTTTGAGGTTTTATTTGTGGCTAAGGTGAGTGATTTGCATAGTTCCTCACTAATTATGGTTAATTAAGGGTAATTAGTGTTAATTAGCGAATTTAAAAATGATAAAATTCTGGAAAAATATTTATAAAATTCGAAATGATGTCTTAGACCTCTGATATGAATTTGGGTTAATTTGGTTAAGTTTTGCTAATCATATCATTAGTTTCACCTAAACATGCTTAAGGGAAAATATGGGGTTTTGGCTATGTTTGATCCATTTTAACCTATTATATTGTTGTTTTGGTGTTTTTGGTTGATTATACATGTTGCTATGACTGTATGGTATGCTTTGTGATTGATTAGAATAGTTGGAATGGTCGAAAACGCCGTCGAATGGCGTAAACTGCTCGCTGGAAAAGTTGTAGGAAATGCTACAAGAATCCGGATCGGATAAGGGGGTCGGATCGGATAGCCGAACCGAACCAAAGTGGTGGCATCTCCAGCAACATACAAATGCTAGGGCGAGAAGGAAGGCCCAGACCGGATCGAATTGGGGTGAAGCTGGATCGGATTGGACAAGAACCAGGAGTGGGATCAGACAGGGGCATCACAACCGAAGGGGCGTAGCGTGGGATCGGAGAGCACGAGGAGAACCGAACCGGGAGCAACACCCGAACCGAACCGAAGTGATGTGACCGATCCGAACCGAACGTGAAGATCGAACAACATAGTACGAGCTGAAGACCCGAACGTCATGGCTGAACCGAACCGAAAGACATGGACAAGAGAACCGAACCGAATACCAGTATTGACCAAAAACCCGAGATGCGAAGGTAGTCTAAGTTGGAAGTTAGAGCTCAGGATCCAGTTGGGAACCAATGAGTTCACTTCATGATTGGACTTTGCTGTGGGACGTGTGCTAAGGAGTTGTCGACGTTCATAACTTAGATCCACCACTGAAAATGAATGATGGGCTACTTATTAGTGCAGTAGAGTCACTATGACTCGAGGGGCAAGGTGATGGTAGCAAGACTACGTTATCAGTGCAGTAGAGTCATTATGACTCGAGGGGAAAAGTGATCGTAGTAAGACTATGAGCCAGCACATATGGGGTGAACAACCCCATGGGGAAAGTGGACATAGTAAAGGATTGGTAAGGCTATGAGCCAGCGCAGATGGGGTGAATAACTCCATGGGGCAAGTGGACATAGCGAAGGATTAGTGGCTATGTATCAGTGCAGTGAAGCCATTTATGACTTCATGGGGGTAAGGTGATCATAGCAAAGTATTGAGGTGATCGAAGTGGTGAATATCGTATGCTTTACGCACTTGAGTGAGAAATGTGAGGATGGTTGCTATGCTTGATTGTTTGCCATCACTATGACATGCACACCCCCACCCCCGTACTATTCACACCATGTGTTAGTGACACCTTAGAGTATGTACAGTATGTAGTGCTAACTCTTTGGTTGCAGGTCCAGGTTCAGGTATGGTTTAGTATACCTGTTATTGTTCTGTTTAGATGCTTATCGCTCATACCAGACTTTTTGTCTGACCCAGAGTTTTATGTTTCTTCTTATTACTCTGGGTGCTCACACGAGCAGACTAGAGACAGGTTAGCTGGTGATGCGCGAGTAGCTGATTCGAAGGCGAGCAGGAGGCTTCCACGTATGATATATAGATTTTCTCCCTGTGTCGTTGGTGGTCGCTACTTGGGTATTAGTAGTGTACCTCCCTTATCTTGCTTTTGCTTTTTGAGACAGTTTGAAAAGTTGTAATAATGTTTTGGCTTTGGATCATAAGCTGTACTTGGATTTTCCGCTGCTATGTTAGTTTGCTTTCAGCTTATGCACTGTCTCACCTGTTTATGTCAAGTATGTTGTTATTATATTTTATTCCATGCGCTGTGAGACATTCTACAGGTTCTTTGTTGTTTCTTCGTCTTCTTTCCTTCCTTCTGACGACCGTCCCGTGCTAACTGGACATGTGTACAATGCACTTTTGGAGTAAATGTCGGTTGGTGCGGGGCGGGCCGTCACATCATCGGTGTTCATTTTCAAGTTGTAAGTGACGGATTACTACCAAAGACATTGTTTTTGAATTTATTTGAGAAAAGCAAGTGTTTGAATCCTGAAAAGGAAAGTTTGATTTTCGATATGGTAAACTGTTTAAAATTCCCAGGGAAAGATTGTGGAATTAAAACGAAATTGAATTGAAAGTCGGAAAAGCAATTGGAATTAAATTGAAATCAATTATGTGAAAATTGAATTGAATTAGAATATAATGATATCGAGTAAGTTGAATTATTGAGTAAGAATTTTGAATTGAGATTGGAATTGGAGTTTGAATGTAATTCGACTTGTATAAGCAGATGATTTGGATTTGTAGATAAAAACAAATTGGAATTCGATTGGGATGACATGGGTATATGCTGAATTAACAGCAGATGGAAAGATATAATGATATGCCCGACAAAAAGGTACATGTTTAAATTTCCATATGAGATTTTATGTGCCGAATCGGCAAGCCGCTTGGCTTTTTTATTTTCTTTTTGAAAGGAAAAGGCCTAGAGAGGTGAGTTAGGGTTTGAACTATTGACCGGTACAAAGGAGGTGCTGACGAAATTTTTCGAAAATTTGGGGGTTAGAAAATTTTCAGAATTTTTCATTAATCGAAATAAATAAATAATTTAGTTGAAATTAATATTTTAATTGGAATTAAACGGGTTCAGTTGAAACTAAAGTTAAGAAGTGAACAAATCAGTTCTAACCAGTCAATAGGGTTTGTTTTCTACCTTAGCAATTTCGAGGACGAAATTATTTTAAGGGGGGGAAGAATGTAACGACCCGTATTTTCAGTGATATAATAATTAATTTGTTTAATTATATAAATAACGATTTAGGGATTTGAATGGTCGTAGAATTAAATAATAGTGAATACTTAATTAATATAATAATTAAATAATATATTTAAATTCCAAAATAGTCGGAATTAGTAGAATCCATAATACGATGTGAATTGGATCATATATAAGCTATAATTCAGTTTGGAATTGAATTAGAATAACGAATATATTTTTTAAACGAAGTTTGAACGTATAATTATATTATAATTAAAATCGAGCTTGAAATGGCGCGGCAGTTCGCTATTTGGTGATTTGAACTTAAATTGAATATACAGAAGCCGTTTTAAATCGGATTTCTATGAAACAAGAAATGTTCGGAGCTGGTGAAGTATAGTTTTCTAATGGAAGAGAAATATTGGGATTTAGTCATGTAGATTTTGATTTATGCCTAAGTCAAATTTTCGAAAAGTCGCTATGGAATTCCTTTATAATTTATAATGATATATAAAAGGAACTTCAATATAAATTGAATATCGATTCAACCGGGATTTGAATATCGGGATAGAAATCCATATAGAATTATTCTGGAGCTGTATGATATTCTAGTGCGAATATATACGATAATATTAAATTATTTTTAAATATAATTATATATTTAAATAGGTTATTTAAAGCTTTAAAAATAGCCAGTTTTGCAAACGAGCTCCGTTTTCTATGAAACTAATTTTGTTGGATCCGCAATGTTAAATTATTATTAGTTGTCAAGTTTCATGATTTTTGAAGTCAATTTGTGGCCGTACGGATTTTTAATGTGAAAAAAAATAAGTATTTTGACGGTTAAAAATACGCTCTGTGAGCAAACGGAGTCGGAATTCGACGAAACCAGTTTTATTAGGTCTGTAATGTCAAACTCTAGCTATATGTACATTTTCATGATTTATGAATACTATATGTGATCATAGGAATTTTTAAACCAATAAATACGAATAGAAATACAGTAAAATAAAATACGAAGCTTACCGTGTAAGCTACACTACCCTATAAATATCCCTAAAATCTCTCAAACCCTAAAAGACTTTTCTTTAGTGATCAAAACTTGCGCCGTCTCCTTTTTCTTCAAAATGTGAGGAATCTTATACATAAAATCAAAATCAAACAAGGGAAAATCCTAGAAATTTTAAAACATATGCTCCTCTCCATTCCACTGTAATTCTTGGAGGGTTTGGTTCATTCCTATCGCACTGCATTTTTTTGAATGATGCCTAGGGTTTCGTTTTGGCGAGGCTAGGGGAAGAGTTGGTCGATGATGTCTGAGGAGAAATTGTAGTAGAGGAGGAGGCGCACCTAATGGTATTGGCGCGGTCACCTCCGATGATCGGAGAAGGCGGGATTTGGTTGTTGAAGGGTTTCGAGTCAGCTTAGTTTTTCTGGCAATCTGGGTGTCGTGGAGGGGCATCGTTTATAGCGGCGAGGATCTAGGGAGAGGCGGTTCTGGCGGCGTCATTGGGGAGGTGTCCGATGGTCAGGAATGATGGCGGCGGGGGTTGATGTGCATGGAAGTTCAGTCGATTTGCAGGGAAGAACGACCTTCAGTATGAAACATATTATAGGTGATTAAATTAAAGAACGAATAAATTAATTAAACATCAATTAGGAATTTAAAGTTGTGGAGCAAAGCCTGAAGTTGTGGTTATGTTGCATATGGAAGAAGGCATATAGTAGGGTGTGGGAACATAGATGGATGGGCCGATATTTTTGGTGAAACCCATATAAGATCTGTGTTTTCGAAGTGGCCTTGCGGTTGGCATTAAGGGGATGGAGCATGGTTTTCTCTAATGGGTTGGAAACATTGAAATAGGTGGAAAGGGGTCGGCAAGAAATATGGGCTGAGGAAACAAGGTGAAGACCGATAAAAAAATAAATACAAATTTTAAGTCTATTTAAATCATATAGTGTGTATAAACTTGTTAATATCTTACTTCACTCATACGATATCAGAATGGAAAACGGACAGATCCGTTGGGATCGTACGGACGCAAGCTTCACAAAAGAACTGGTTTGAAGTGATTTGGAACTCATTTGAATTTACGGCAAGATAGAATGGCAAACTGGATTAATCGACTGTTAATCATTATTTAAAGATAACTGTCCAAGGTGAGTAAAACTCACTAACTCTTCTCAGTTATATTTTTATAACGTATTTTTATAACTGATAAATGATGGTTGTTTGCTGTGTGTTGACTGTTTTGTTGAACTGCTAGTTAATTGGTGTGACGGCCCGCCCCGCACCAACCGACATTTACTCCAAAAGTGCGCTGTACACATGTCCAGTTAGCACGGAACGGGTCGTCAGGAGGAAAGGGAAGAAGGAAATGAACATACAAAGAACCTGTAGAATGTCTCACAGCGCATAGAATAAAATATAATAATAACATACTTGACATAAAACAGGAGAGACAGTGCATAAGCTGAAAATCAGAACTAAACATCATAGCAACGGAAATCCAAAATACAGCTTATTACAACTTTCAAACTGTCTCAAAGCAAAAGTAAGATAAAGGAGGTACACTACTAATGCCCAAGTAGCGACCACCAACGACACAGGGAGGATGTGTATATATATCATACGAGGAAGCCTCATGCCCGCCTCCGAATCAGCTACTCGCGCATCACCAGCTAACCTGTCTCTAGTCTGCTCGTGTGAGCACCCAGAGTAATAAGAGGAGACATAAAACTCTGGGTCAGACATAAAGCCTGGTATGAGCGATAAGCATCTAAAGTGAACAATAACAGGTAGACTAAAACATACATGAACCTGGACCTGCAACCAAAGAGTTAGCACTACATATTGTACAACACTCTAAGGTACTATATCAAACAGTGTAAAGATACGGAGGTGGGGGAAGTGTGCATGTCATAATGATGGCAAACAATCAAACATAGCATCCATCCTCACATCTCTCACTCAGTGCGTAAAGCATACGATATTCACCACTTTGATCACCCAACATACCTCGCTACGATCACTCTGTCCCATGAAGTCATAAATGGCTTCACTGCACTGATAACGTAGCCACAAATCCTTCGCTATGTCCACTTTGCCCCATGAAGTCACAAGAACCCCACTGCACTGGCTCATAGCCTTACTAACCCTTACTATGTCCACTCTGCCCCATGGAGTCGCAATGACCCCACTGCACTGGCTCATAGTCTTACTACGCATCACCTTTCCCCTCGGGTCATAATGACCCTACTGCACTGATAACGTAGTCTTGCTACCATCATCTTGCCCCTTAGGTCATAATGACCCTACTGCACTGATAAGTAGCCATCATTCATTTTTAGTGGTGACTCGAAGTTATGAATGTCGACAACTCCTTAGCACACGTCCCGCAGCAAAGCCCAACCATGAAGTGAACTCATCGGTTCCCAATTGGATCCTGAGCTCTAACTTCCCATATTGGACTACCTTTGCATCTCGGGTTATTGATCAATACTGGGTCGGGTCGGGTTCCTCCTCAAGCCATCGGTTCGGGTCGGGTATCCTCCATCTGCTCGGGTCGGGTCCTCTTCTGATACGGTTCGGGTCGGGTGTCTCTCCTTGGTTCGGGTCGGGTGCTTTACTTCGGGTCGGGTCGGGTGTCATTCCCCTCCAGTTCGTGCTTCCGCTCCGATCCGCCTCCTCATTCTTCACATGCTCCCATCCGATCCATCTTCAGGCTAACGCTCCGATCTGCCTCCCCCTTAATCCGATCCGATCCCAGATCAGTTAGCGTGACCTTCCTTTTTGCCAACTTTTCCCAAGTGTCAGGCTCCGATCCGATCGAATCCCTTGCCCAGTTCAACATATCCGATCCGAGCCCTATATCTGATCCGATCCGAAACCTGCACTGTTTTCTGAAACTGTTCCAGCAAGTGTTTACACCATTCGACGACATTTTCGACCATTCTAACTATTGAAACCAATCACAAAGCATTTCATACAGTCATAGCAACATGCATAATCAACCAAAAACATCAAAACATCAATATGATAGGTTAAATTGGATCAAACAGACCCCAAAATCCCATACTTCCCCTTAAGCATGTTTAGGTGAAACTAATAATAGGATTAGCAAAACTTAACCAAATTAACCCAAATTCATATCAGAGGTCTAAAACATTATTTAGGAATTTATGAACATTTTTCCAGAATTTTATCATCTTTAAATTCGCTAATTAACACTAATCACCCCTAATTAGTCGTAATTAGTGCAAAACTATGCAAATCACTCACCTTAGCCACAAATAAACTAAGATCTGAAATAAATCTCTGATTTGATGTGAATCACAATGCTAAACAGCAGCTCCAATGTTGCTTTGGTGTAGATCTTCCTTGATTAGGGATTGCTAAGCCAAACCCTTGACCAAAAGGTGATTTAGAGGTTGGAGGCCATTTTTAGGGTTTCTTGGTGATAAGGGAGGCTAGAAAACTGAAATGGAATGATTCTCCATCTCATTTCAGCCTTCCCATAACCTTAATCCCGAAATGGGTTATGGGCCTACTCACTAATCACCCGATTTGGCCCGGTTAAGCAGTTTTTCACCCTCCAAACCTTATTTCAGCCATATCTCCCAAACGGTAAGTCCGTTTGGCTACTATGACCACTCTACGGAAAGGTAAACCATCAAACGAATCTAATGGAAGTGGTTTCAGGTCAAAATTCCTTTCCAATCAAAAGTTATGGCCAAAACAGTACTAACTAAGGGCAAAATGGTCATTTAAAAATCGACAAAAATCATGAACATGGGAAATAACTCTAATAGATGTTTCCCAAAGTTACACGACCATACGACTTCATACGGGAAAGAAATAAATATTCTACGATCCTATGATGCGTAGAATACGGGTCGTTACAATTGGTTGAAAATATATATAATGATATTTTTAAATCGTTAAATCGAGTATTGATTCTATTATCAGAATATTTCACATTCGTGTTATTCATGTGATTAACATCTGTGGATGCAGGGAAACAGGTCGGAGGGACCCAACTGGATTCCTCAACATTTATTTTACTGTTTTTCATATATTGTGATATATGATGTGATTTATAATCTATTGTTGATTATGTGTGTTTGATCATTATTATTTGGTACTTTTAAATACCAAAGGAAATACTGGAGTGTAAAAAGGGAAATTTCAAAACTAAAATTTGAAATAAAATATTTATATAAAATTAAAGGATTTTATATTAAAAGGACGATATTTGTAAAACAAATAGAAAAGGAAAATATTTGTAAAACAAATAGAAAAGGAAAATATTTGTGAAACAAATAGAAAAAAAGAAGGTATTTGAAAAACAATTATGAATAGAATTGTATAAAAAGAGAATTTTACACTAGGAAGGTCTAGACCCGTGCTTCGCACACGGGTATAACAGAATATGAATTCAAAGTGAACATTTAAGAGAAATCCGTTTTAACAGATAAAGTAAGAAGATAAATTTATAAATAAGGTTTTATAAATTAAATAAAATATTTATCATTGGATAAATTGAATATATAAATCAGGACTTATATAGAGAAGTAAGAATCAATTTCAACATCGATATTTGAAACTGAATATGGAAGAAGAGTTAGTCGATTAAGAGTTAATCGGTTAGAGTTAATCGAATTAGAGTAATTGATTAGAGTTAATCGAATTAGAGTAATCGATTAGAGTTAATCGAATTAGAGTAATATATTAGAATTAACCATTTAGAGTTAATTAGATAGAGTTTACCAGTAAGAGTTAACCAGATAGAGTAAATTGAACAAAATTAATCGAATTAGGATTAATTGAATATTAGTTATTCAATTAGTGTTGATCGAATAAAGTTATTTGAGATAGAGTTAGTCAAACATAGTTATTCAGGATGAGTTGCCATTTCGTACGACTGCTAGCGTAATTCGCAGGGCTGTAGATAGCCTACGGCGGTCAGATGTTTCCTTAGGGAATCAGGCGTAACCATTGTGATCGCTGCGATCTAGAGTCAAGCGAATGGAGTTAAATCGAATATTAGCCATTCGAAATAAAGTTAAAACAGACATAGTTATTCGAATATAAGTTAATCGAATATTAGTTATTCGATAGGAGTTAAATAAGTTGAGTTAAATAAGTTGAGTTAATCAAGTTGAGTTAATCGAGTTGAGTTAGTCAAGATGAGTTAATCAAACCGAGTTAATCCAAAGGAGTTATTCGAAATAGTTTATTCGAATAGAATTAAAGGAGTTATTCGAAATAATTTATTTGGATAGAATTAAAGGAGTTATTCGAAATAGTTTATTCGAATAGAATTAAGGGAGTTATTCGAAATAGTTTATTCAGATAGAATTAAGGGAGTTAATCGAATATAGTTTATTCGAAAGGAGATTAATCTAATGTAAATCATTCGAAGAGAGTTAATCGAATGTAAATCATTCGAAGAGAGTTAATCAAATGTAAATCATACGAAGAGAGATTATCGAATATAGTTATTCGAAGAAAGAGTTATCGAATATAGTTATTCGAAGAAAGAATTATCGAATATAGGTTATTCGAAAAGCAGTTATCGAATAGAGATTATTCGAAATAGAGTTATACGTTGAAATTCGATTATATTAAATTCGGGAAAGTACACTTTCCGTTTTAATCAAGATTTAATGATTTCTTCATAAATTGTCTAATTAGTTATTTAGTTAAATTAAGGAATAAAAGTTATATTTTGAAGTTAGATATTTAAGAAGAAGGGATTATAACGCTATAGTCATAATCATTGTTTTAAAATAAAGAAGTGGATTCATAAATAGAATCCAAGTTCGTAAGAAAGTTGGTTAAAAGATTTAAAAGATGGACTTTGTCTATTTCAAGGTTAGAAATGTTGTTCAGTTAAGGTCTGAGAAGTAATAATACCCCAACTTGATTGACTTTGTTTTTAACTAAGGGATGGGTAAGGTTCGTTAGTGAAGGTTGGTTAAGTAAATTTAGTTAATGAGCGTAATGGTTTGAATTGGTTTAGTGATGTTTTATTTAAAACATCTGTTTAAATCAAATGAAGGAGTTTTGGAAATGTTTTTCCGAATAAGAATCAGAAATGTTTTCTAATATAGAAAATAAGGGATGGAGCAAATATGAAATGTTTCAATGATTAATAAAGTATATTATCTAAATCTAGAAATAAGAATTTACGAATATATAGAATTAGGTTAATGGATAAATTAATGATAATTTAATCTAAAGAGATAAATGTGGAATGATGTTTGATCGATAAATTTTCCATCTGGAAATAAGATCGTTGGTTGTACACATATTTTTCTTTGATAGTTAAATCACCGACTATCGAAGTTTTTGACAATTTTTCCGTCGTCAATACGGAGAGACCGGGATCAGATTCATTATCTGAAAACTATTCTGTATGGACATTAGCGTTGCGATCAAATATGATGAAAATAATTGAAGACGGAGTTATGCAAGGGCTATCATGTTTACAGAATAGTGCCTTCGGTTTGTCCAGTCCTAGGACAACGTGAATGGACGAATGACTGACAAAGTATATCTAACGAATCGCACAAGTTGATCTCTTCAAACGTACTTATGTTTGGTGGCGGAGTAATTCGTTCCTCTTAGCTTTATACCCGTGGTATTTTTTGGGGAAATCAATTTGTGATTTGGCGGGTATGACGATGTGGCATTCAAAGTGAATGGTGGTCAGGTGTTCCAAAAGATACGTTATGACCTCAAGCCTCATCAATTGGGAAATGACATAAATCGGGCAAGCAGCATGGCTAGGTGGGTCACTCCCATTAGGGTGTATAATCACCTATCTAGAGAAATTCCTTTTGCTTCTTTAATCTATCGATGTTGTCCCTTTTCGAGAAACGGTTGCTGATCCCAACCGTTAGTGATATACATTCGATACACTTAAGCGAAATGAGTGGTCGCTCATGTATGGGCCGGGTTGCAAGACGTTCTTGTTGAACCCTGTGTATTCGCCTTTAGAGATACACTATCGGCAGGTGGTCCCATACCTTGTCATAGTTGGAATCCAATCTCCAATAAGCGCCCGCGGTTTTGTTTGTATACTATATATGTGGAACGTGAGATGCAAGCGTTCTGCTAGATTGTTAATTACTTGTGATTATACATTATTATAATATCAGAAAAGTATTGATTTCCAAAACTGTTTTGGGTTATCGTAAGGTAAAAACCATCCGTGTTTATGTGTGGATCGGTCTTACGATTACCTTTTCTTTTGAAAAGGATTTTAAAAAGTTAAACCAAATGATTTGAGTTTACTAACACCAGTCCCATGACTGACCCAGAGTTTATTTTGTTTTGTTTTCCCTAAACTCTTGGGTGCCCAAATTTGTACGGGCAGTCAAGTAGTTCAGGTCTTTATAGATATACTTAGAGGAGCTTGAAGCAGAAGGCTTCAGGATTATATAGCTATTGTTATTTCCGTTGTGAGATTCGTATTACTCTGATTCTGTTCTGTAGTGATCTTCTTCTTCTTCTATTCTAATTTTCTATCTTATCTATTCTCACCCTCTAACTTCTTTCTATTAATGATCGGGTATTTTCGATGTCTGAATAATCAACATGGATGTTTTGTGTTGATTTTCGGAGTCGAAAATCCCAGTTCGTTACATGTTTACTAATTTATTGGGTTTGGATGATTTTATGAGCCGATTGGCTAGCCGCTTGGATTTTTCTTTTTCTTTTTGGGATGAGGGGGCTCGTGTGGCGGTTTGGGGATTTTCCCAATTCTCCCCGTACAAAGGAGGTTATGACGAAATTTTTCAGAAATTTAGGGTGTTAGCCAAATTTTTGTAAATGTAGAAATTCTTAGAAATTGAAAACTTGAAGAATGAAAGTTAAGTTGGTTAGTTAAACAAATTTCAGCTCCGTTCCTTTTCGAGGACGAAAAGATTTTAAGCAGGGGAGATTGTAACAACTCGGAAAATCAGAAATAATTTAAAAAATTTATTTTGGCAATTTTAATGAATTTTTAATATTTAAAATGATTTATTTTAAATAATAACGACTAGAAATTTATTTTGAATATAATTAGAACGTATATATTTATTTGAATCCAGGTTAGAATATAAATATTTATTTTAATTATAAAGGGAATTGAAAATGGCGCGGTAGTTTGAAAATTCAATTTCAAATGAATGTACAGGATTCAAAATAAACCGGATTTTGGCGAAACCATAAATATTTGAATTTGTTTGAAAATATCTTTGCAAAGAATCTGAAAAATCCAAATTTCATAGCCGGAATAAAAAGTTATCTTCAGTTGAAAATTCAGAATAGTCGCTATGGAAATATAGCCCTTAAAAATAGCCATTTTGCAAACGACCTCCGTTTTCGACGAGACCACTTTTGTTGGACCCGGAATGTCAAGTTACTGCTAGATTCCAATTTTCAGAATTTTTGGAATCAATATGTGAGTGTAGTGAATTTAAACGTGTTTGGTAATTTTAGTTTAAATTTAATCGACTGGAAAATGACCATTTTTCAAACGGTCTCCAAATTCGATGAAATTAGTTTTGTTAGGACCGTTTCATCAAACATAACCAGATTTAATTTTCTGGAATTTTTGGAGTCCGTATGTGGCCCCGATAAATTAAAATGTACGTTTAAATTCGATATAAATTGATTTATATCTCAATTTAAATAAAAAAATGATCGAAACGGTCGAATTTGCTTATGAAACATATCATATTGTGTCCGGAATGGGGGTATTTGGCTAAGGGCGATAGTCGTTGGGGTTCGTTTGGAGTTCGGAATTTTAAACTTCAAAAATTAGAAATAATTGATTAAATATTAATTTATTGCCCATTCTCTTCAAAAACCCAAGCCCATCCTTACATCCGCCGCTCCACAAAACCGATGGCCAAAAACGCTCTGAACTTCGCCTCCAATTCCACGCCAATCCGTTCATCTTCTCCACATCATTTTAAAGGCAAAAATCATCCTCTCCATGAGATCTTTCCTCAGATTGAGTTTGATGAGATTTCATGAAATGTTTTGTTCGATTGGAACACACAAAGCCGCCGACTTGAGTGGGGTTTTCTAGCGCAGGTGAGGTGTCGGGTTTGGCTTGGTTCATGGCGATGGGCGGCGTTGTCGAGGGAATCGTCATGGTGGCAGGGGATTGAGGTCAGATTGCCTGAATCGGCGGCGGGAGTTAGTCAAAGGGAGGGAGCGGGTTCCAGTATCACGAGAAAGAAGAAGAGGGATTAGGGGGGATAACAATGTAATTAATTTGCTAATTATTAATTAATTAATAATTATTGTAATCAAATCTTTAAATGATCGTATCTTTTGCAAACGAAATCAGAAATTCGCAAAATTAGTTGTGTTGGATTCGCAACAAAGAGCACTACATTTCAAAACAGACCAGAACTGAAACGGAGCAAGTTGAAATTTGGGACAAATTCAAGCCCGAACTGTTCAGAAATTCAGAAATGAAACCGATCAATGTGAGAACTTCTCACTAAAATTATTTCTGTACGGTTATTTATTTTATAACTGCATATATGGACTGCTCCCCGTCATCCACAGACCATGGACGACTTGTTTGATTGTATTGTGTTGTGGAAATGGACTGTATTGTGACTGTTGATTGTATTGTGTTGAATAAAAATATTTGAATAATAAAAATATCATTTTTATTGTATATATAGAATGGAATAAAATATTTGGATAATAAAAATATCATTTTTATTGTATATATAAAATATGTAAAATATTCATGTGTATGGAATAAAATATTTGGATAATAAAATTATCATTTTTATTGTGTATATAAAATATTCATGTGTATGGAATAAAATATTTGAATAATAAAAATATCATTTTTATTATATATATATGAACTGTATAACATAGTCATGTGTTGAAATGAATATTTATAAACAAATCGAATGATTTGTTTATGTACACCCATTTATCTGATACTGATTGGGACGATATATTTTACACATCGCCCAACTGCACAAATAAAATCTATGTTTGTTGATTGAAACCCCACATGGGTATTGGGATGATATTTGACGTAAACTAATCCCAATTGTTTAGTTGTACGTCAATCGATGGGTTGATAGACTGTATAAGCATTAAAAATTTATATTTAATGCTTATGCAGTGTAGAATGCACTCTGGATGATGGTTGATTATTTATCATTGTTGTTCGATACATGCGTTGTTTGAAATCCATATAAATAACATTATATGGTAATTGACTGTGTCTAATTCCAGTTGAGAAAGAATGAATATTTTAAAATAACGAATATCTTAAAATAATGAATATTTTAAAATAACGAATATTTTAAAATAATAAATATTTTAAAATAATATTCAGTAAAGGATCAAAATCTGATTTTTGATGTCCGATTTGGGACGGACACGAATATTTTAAATAGATAAAGCCGTGTTGATTAGATTAACGCCATTTTAACGTGAACGATATTTATATCGATTTTATTCATTTTTATAATGAATATCGAAAAGGAAATGATTTCAAAATCTGATATTTTGAAAATATTATCATTTATATATTATAATGATAAGGAATGTTCATTTTTGATTTAAAATTGAAAACGAAGTTAGAATCATTTTTAAAACGAAGTTAAATAGATTTATAAAATACGTTTTAAATGGAAATCGACGAAATATATTTATTATATATATATATATAATGGCCTGAATAGAACGCGTCGCACCGCGGTAGTTCGCGAATTTCGACCATTGACTTCAAATTGACTTTACGGGAGATCAGACCGTCAGTTTCTCCTAAAACTGGAACCGTTGGGTTCGTATCGAAAAGAGCTTTCCAACAAATACAAGAGATTTGAAATCTAACGGTTGGATTTGGAATTATGTCCAAATCAAATTTGGGAAAGGTCGCTGTAAGTGCAGTTCGATGACCGTTTATGGAAATCGACTGTACGGGCCTTGATAAAATTATTAAAAATATCAATAATTTATGTAAAATCATAATAAATGATTTGGAAAGAATTAGGATGAAAAATTCCATAATTGAAAAGATAAAAATATATTTTTATCGAAATGAACTAGTTATGAACAAGAATTATATTCCAATATTTTTAAATAAATAAATTGGGTTGGAAATGGTTTTAGAAATAACCAGAATTTCCAATATATGAATTGGAATGGATTTGAATCGAAATTATCTTCGGAATATTTCGATATTGGATTCCGTGATTATACGGATATTGCAGAGGAATTTGGAAGATATATATATCGTTATTCCCAATACGATATTTGTCGTTTTCAGAATTTGATATTGAACATAAGCAGATATATTTACTATTCAGAGCCTTGTATTTAATATCAAATTGGATTTAGGGTTTGTCATGAACGATGTCTTCATTAACACTATTCTTAAACCCAGTTGAGAAAGATATAAATCTTTTTATTAAGATTTAATGAAGTTTACCCATTTAATTAATATTTAATTGGAATTAAATTGAAATTGGTTTTTGGGTTTATCGTGAACGGTGTTTTAAATAACACTTGTTCTTTAACCCGATTAACAATGGAATGAGATTTTGGGTTTTTCGTGAATGGTATCTTTAATAATACTGTTCTTAAACCCAATGGAGTTAAGAAAATTAGAAACTAATTGGAGATTAGCTAAGTTGAGTGGTTTCCTTGGTATTGATCTAATGTTGGTTTCGGCCTTCGGGATTAATACTTAGGGAATTGTTCTCTTACCAATTTACGGTTAGAGACTGATGGAATGGGATCTTCAGTAACACTGTTCTTAAACCCCATGTGGAAAGAATAAATCTTTTAATTAAGATGTAGAGAAGAATTACCAATTAATTAACATTTTATTGGATTTGAAATGGAATGTGAATTGGGTTTATTGTGAAATGTGTTTTTAACAACATTCATTCTTTAACCCGATTTATAGTGAAATGTGATTTGGAATTTATAAATCTTTTGTTAAGATTTAAAGGAGATTTTCCAAAGTAAAGTTTTCCAATTTAACATATTAAATTGGAATTGAATGTAATTCGATTTGGTAATAATCGAAGTGAGCTTCTGTAGAGGAAGGCTGTTAATATATATGGAATTTAAAAGGCTTTGCCATTATTCCATTTATATTATCGGTTGGATATGGAAGTTTATATCGATTATATATATCAATCTGGTTTCCATAAAAATTCCATTGTTAATGGAATGAGATATTGGGTTTATTGTGAGCTGTGTTTTAAATGACATTAGTTCTTTAACCGAGTTAAAGATAAGATTAATTTCGTAACTTTGAAGAAAATAATTAGTTAATGATTTTTGGAGATTAAAACTGAATTAGAGTTTCAATGAATCTTTAATTAGATTGAAATGTGAATCTGATAACTAAAATTATCAAATTCAAGAAATGATCGAGAATGGAGTATCACCAGTTTTGCTCCAAGCGATAGTTAAATCTTTAATTAAGTTTGATCATGAAATGGTAATTAATTTTACCGATAACACTGTGGTGTTAGACATGAAGTATTACCAGTTTTACTTCATGGGATGAATAGGTTGGGATTGGGAAATTAAACAAACGATTACTTCGGTAAGGTTCGCTAATCCCGACTAGTTTGGATAAACCTTAATTTGGTTTGAACTGATAACTAAAGGAAGATTAAAGAATAAATTTAAAGAATTTATCTTTGATAAAATTAATGGGAACCTTTCCCAAAGTATAAGAATATTTGAATAAAAGAATATTCTAAATTGGAATGAGGCGTATGTTGTGTTTGTGTAGCACTTGTTTATTATATACGCGAGTTATTCGGAAAGACCAGGTTTATCCCATTCTGAATAACTGAATCGGCGATGAGTCGATGATGAAGAGGGTGGTTGAAGACCGGAGGTTTTCACATCGTTTGGAGGATTACTGATGTCTTGATTGGGATGTACATCCAAGACGAGGTAATAAGTGGTGATCGTCCAGACGTACTTGGAGATCTCGGATATGCGAGGACCTCTCTCCTGTATTGGACATATGGGACGAGGAATAAGGTGCCACTGGTTTCGTTCAGACCCAAAACGAACTTGTAAATGGATGTGTGTCTGACATCAGATTTCATTCTGTGTGATTGATAGACATCGGTTGCATAGCGTGAATTGCCTGTGTGGCATTTTGAGATGCAAATGATCAAGGCTTCTGTTGAAAAGAAGAGTCCTGTGGTTGATGATCAAAGCACGACTTTAATACAACATAGCTTTGTGTATAGCGTTAATTCGCGAGCCTCACACCCCGGTGAAACGTAAGAGGACCTCAGGAAGGACATGTGTTTCCTTCTAGCTAGGAGTGGTGTCTGGGTTTTGCACGCCCAGACGTTTTACTTATGTGGATGATGGATAGCGAGACGCCTCGGTTATATCGGTCACTGCGGTGTCGATGGATGGTTTGGTCGATATATGACCAGTTTTCGCCCCCATAGAGCGGGGAAACATATTGTTCAGGCATTTTAATCCACTTCGTGTGGACTGGCCCTAATGCTCCAATGGCCCACCTGAGTCTGGGTCCTGAGACATGGTAGGCTAGATTGTCTCGAAGCGGTAAGGACGATCCCTTGCCTTGGTTCACAGATAGAAATCCAACTTCCAATATGTGACATTTCGGTTTTAATTGTAGAGCCTATTATGGCGACATAGTGGGATGGGGCAGTATGCCGTCTGTGATTGATACATTTATGTTTGAAGTTGTTTTCATACACTTTACACTATAATAGTATCAAAATGATTTGTTTTAAACGTATCAAGCATGTTTGGCTATTATATGGTAAAACTCTATCCTACGGCTTGCGTTGCTTTGTGCGATGGGACCTGAGTCTTATAATAGCTTCATTTTTCCAAAAAGCATTGCGTTGTTTGTTTTATGCACTGGTATTCTTGGGAGGAAAAGCCGTTCCATGTTATACGGCGTGGTCCCTTGATATATTTGATTTTAAAGTAAAGTTTTAAATAACTGTTTTAGATCTCACACCAGTCACATGACTGACCTGGAGTTTATTATTTTAACCTAAACTCGGGGTGCCCCTACTTTCCACACGGGCAACTTGTAGTTTCGGTTTTGCAGATATTATATTCACAGGATCCTGGTTTACAGCTAGAATGATATTCGGAAAGCTCTGTATCCATTTATCTCTTTCAATTGTGTTATGTATTATTTTCCGCTGCTATGTAATGTAATTTAAATCTCTGATATTTGTCAAATGTATATTATTTGTTCATACTCTGTATATTCTTGTACTCTGATATAAATTGTTGTAATAGCAATGAAATGTTCTTCTGTTTGTGTTCTGATTTGTCGTGTTCTCAACTCAATCCGGTCTTCCCTTTATATGGAAGTTTGGGTCGTTTCAATTTGTTTGACTCAATTAACGTTGTTGGCCACAAGATCCTTTACCTATAACGCAACAAAAGCAACTAAGATTTATTTTGACGTCGAATCTCCTCAATTACTTGGCATCACTTCACAGTACCTAATGTCCCAAAAAAAAAATCCCGATTCAATAATTTTTCCAAACACAAAGACGCTTATAATAGTTGCTTCCCTTGCTTACAAGGTGCAAAACGATGATGGTCGAAAATTTTTATACATTGACCACAATATAAATGCTGACTCGAACGAGCTACAACGTGTTGATTCCACACTGTCCCAATTTACAAACGAAGTTCGTTCCATTGACTGTCGGGTACTTACTCTCTATGTTTAATGCATACCAGTATTTGCATTTCATTTCTTATTTCATGCTTGAATGCACGTTTAACACCACATTTGACATAACCACATCAAATTGGTCCTAAATGACCTTATGTTACTTCCAACGTGCGTGTTAACATTACAATCATATTACACATGCATGCTATAATTTCTTATACCTGCATGTTATTATTTCTTTACCTGATCAGCATATCATTACGGATGTGCATGCATTAACAAATTTAACGAAATAGCATCTCCTGTTTGTCGTATACTTTTGTACATTTGACCCTTACTTTTGTACTACTGCACCAATCATTCTTTTTTGATAGGGAAAAATTTATGTTATTCCCGTCACTATAGTTAAGCTGAAAACTACAACTCATTGGAGTTATCTTTCTTGCTACTATGTAAATGCTCGGTTCGACTCGACGGGACTCAATATTCTGGTTGCTATAAGATGATGCCAAATCCTTTAAACAGGTTTAACCGTTTTGTATTCTGTTTGTTTATACACTTTCAAATGCACTATGCTTTTCACCCTGCAACACAGGTATCGTGTAAATTTGGACATTATGGACTCCACCATGTCTACTACTATCACTGCTTTCGGTAACGAAGTTGAAGCTATTATAGGACATAATGTTGACGACCTTCTCACTATCTACAAATCGGTATGATTTTACTTGCACTCTTACCAACTTTTATATATAATACTTGATTGTGTTCTGATGCAATATATCTTACTGTTATATGCCCTACCATAGACATTGGACATACACAAACACGTCCATATTTATTGTAAAAAAAATTCATTTTCTTTTTTTTGGATTTCTTTCGTTACACTGTATATCTGTGGATCCATGCGTCATAGTTGTATCATTAAATTAGTAGTTTCTTACATCATAATATAACATGCATACCATTATTCTGTCACTGTTACCTCCTCCTACGTTTTTTTTACTTTGTTTCCTATTTTAACATCCCTGCTACTACATATGTTTGCATATATGCAGTATATCCCTACTTTAGTACACCCTACCTTGGCATTGCGTATAACATAACACGTATATGCTTCCTTCATGCTTCAGTTCCTGCATCCATGTGTTCCAATATGCTTCCTTCAATTGTCACTCTGTTGCCTTACGTTGGACCATGCTTTGAGGATTTAATCCTCCCATCATTTTTCCAGTACACTTTTTTTTCCTAAAACTATATTACATATTTTTATGCATTATATATACACCCATTTTTTTCCATGCTATCTCCAGTTGAATGAGGTTGACAAAACTGACAACATATTCAACCAAATTCCCCGTTCTAAGGCTGTGGTGGAGTTCAAACCCAGCACCCGTGAGATGAATAATACTGATATTTACTATACTGCTAAAAAAATTTCAAAGAAGAAAAATATCACCGATTCAGAAGATGTGCAATCACAGGTTCATTTACGCTACAATTTCAATGACTTTCAACACTTCCTCGTTTACTGTTATTCTAGATAACTCCACCAAGCGAACTTAGCTCCACCCCAGATTTTCAATCACCTACGGACAGTACCATTACACGAAAATCAACCATTGATAAAGGAAAAAAAAGGTGACTGAGGTATGTCTTACATAACTATATAGTTACAAGGACACCTCAACCCATACAAATTTAGAATTGATTTTTTTGGTTGTAGGAAATTGTTTCACCAAAAGATTTGGCACCCGATATGCTTCGGATAAAAAAAGGTCCTGCCCGAGGAATTGTCATACAGGTTACAAAATAAATTTGTATTACCATTGTTGTTATTTGGTATCAGATTTTCATGTGATAAATGTATTCAAAATCTCACCTTAATGCAAGTGTTAACAATAATTTTTTAAACGCTCTGCATTTCTCAATTGAAACAGGCTGCATATAAAAATTTTATACGTACACTTTTCTTATCCTAACTAAAATCTGAATTTCGTTTAATCTATTTCATGTGCATTCAAATTCATCGGCGTTAATTGTACTAAGTCGTTTAATGGATCTTCCATTTCTTACTAATTTTTCTTCTTATTACTACTCACTTGAACCTTACGTCTAATTTAACTATTTCAATTGCTTATCTTTCTTTTCAGGGCTTGGACAACAAAAGAACTGCATTTGTTTCCTCGTCAAAGAAGACCCGGGATAAAAGACAGAAAAAGTAACTTCTATCCCTACTGCCCTGCTGTCATTTATGTAGCCACTCTGTTATTTTAAGTACTTATATAACTTTCCTTTTATTTCCTTTTTGAACACGTTATATTTGGTTTGTTGTACCTTACGACCTATGTGTGTTTATTGTTACTCATCAAACATTAGTTGAACGACCAAAGTATTATTTGTTGTACCTTGTATCTACATATACCTATATTTCATTCCTTCACCACAACTACAATGAATTTCAAAACCAACTTATTTTCATCCTTACATTTCCACTACAACCATTAGCTTCCTCTGTTTTTGCTGCAATGTTAATTGGAATTATTAATATGCGGTTCACATTATTTACTATTTAAACTATATTATTTTACTTTCCAACTTTACTTCCATGCATCCTTTCATTATAACTATTACTTTATGAAACGACCCAAACTTCTCCTTTCGGGAAAGCCCGGATTGAATTGAGAACACGATGCATCAGAACACAAACAATAGAACATTTCATTGCTATTAAAACAATTACATCAGAGTACAAGAATATATCAGAGTATGAATAAATATTACATAGAAAAATATCATGGATTTAAAATACATAGCAGCGGAAAAATAACGTATAAATACAATGACTAACACAACTGAATGAAATACATGGATACAAAGCTTTCCGAATATAGCTCCAACTGTAATTCAGGATCCTGTGAAAAGAAATATCTGCGAAAACCAAAACTACAAGCTGTCGTGCCATTTCAAGCTCATTATATAATCAAAATAAATTTATACGTTCTAACTTCGATTTAAATAAATTTTTAGTCGTTATTATTTAAAATATATTATTTTGAGTATTAAAATCCATTAAAATATCTAAAAATAAAATTTTAAATTGTTTCAGAATTTTCGGGTTGTTACACTTTATTTCCGTAGGTTATCCCGTCATTACTTTATATCGTATAAACCCATGCTTCATTGTTTACTCCCGACTACGTCTAACATTTGCTTCCTACGTTGTTAGCTTTGGTTGTTACTTGCCCATGTCTACTACCAATACTCCATACAATTTTTTTTCCTACCACCATTTATAAAAAATGTTTCTGCTCCCTACATACTTGTGTCCTGTTCATATTCCGACATAAAATATACTTCAAAACAAAATATGCTTAGCGGTAATTATGTCAAACGCTCCGATTAATATTTTCATCAACTTCAATTCCTGCGCAGGCCACCAAAACCATTCACCACCCTACTTCCCTCAGTTTTTCTATTATTTGAACTATAGCATAAACATAAACTAAACGACACCCGTGTGCGAAGCAGGGATACTCACTAGTTGATTCCAAATATTCTCCGTCCACTATGAAATAATCCCCGTCCACTGCAAAATCATCTCGGTATTTTTTGCTGCAATTAAACCTTCTCCCATGTTCTGCAAATATCTCCGTCCACTATGAAATTATTCCAACTCATCTCCTACTGCAATCTCCGAGCTACTCGAAAATTGATTTCAAATCAAAAACGCAAAATTTGTGCTACGATTCATAAGAGAAAAACCCTACTTGTTTACAGTTATTTTTTTGCCGTTCATAGTACGAGAAGAGAAGGTTGTCTCGAGGTCTTCACCATGTGTTCCTATCATTCATCTTCTGGTAATGTCCATGAGTCGATTTGCTTTTTGCTCACTTTTTCAATTTTGCAATTTTGATTATTTTGGGGGAGTAGATCAGAAATTATCACAAATTATTATAGTAAACCATTTCTGATTTCAAATAGGAGGATAAACAAAAAAAAATTACATGGGTTCATTCTCTGCTTATATATTTGTATATTTTTCAGTTTATTGAAAAATAATGAAAAGCAGTAAACATTTTTTTTTTGAAAAGGAAACATAAAATGTATGTAAATATATTACGTGCATCGATGTACTTACATCAATCCACATCATAAGTAGACAAATACAATTGCGTAACCAAAAAGCTTGAGTAATCGAAGTGTATTATTATAATTTATAATGAGCCATGTTTGCAACTAGAGCAGCTTCAGCCAACCATCCTATTTCATAATCTGCTAAGTGATGTCCAATATTATAGTAAAGCAGCTAATACCACATGTAGGATAAATCAGAATATATATTGAGTCTATGAATAAATCAAGATGAACAAACATTGCTTTTATTGACTTGTTGAATGTGTTTATGTTCATAAAATGAGGCAGGTATGGGGCTACCAGATAAAAATGATTTGAAGAGAACCAATGCTTATTTTGGTCGATGCATAAGGAACCTCATGCCCAGCCCCCTAGCTATTACCAATGTCAAACCCTCGTACACCTGTGTCCATCCACTTGCCTAACCATCATCATACCATGGTTGCCATGGAGTTGTAGTTGGAAGTCTAAGTGCATCGATGTTATACCTTGTTGATGTAACTGGTATTACAACATTTGTGTCTCCGCTAAATATCCATATGCGTGGTCCATGGTTTATAAGCTCATGATATATAGGAAGAACATATCTTCAGGGGTCCTTCCAGTAAGTGTTAACGAGATCACTGCATGTATCCCACTTTTTTGGTGCATCTATTATGTAATTAGTTACATTAATTTTCTTTTAAACTTAAATTCCATTTTTGGAAAAAAATCAATGATAGCGCACTTGAAGCATATGAAGGAGTCACAAAGAAATAGGTGCTTCTTACTTCATTTCGAATTAACCATTTGTATTCATGTAGAGTGAAAAAAATAATAAAAGGGAATTATTTGCAGGATTCAGTTGCACAAGATGATGGACTGAATAGCTATCAACATAAAAGTTGTTGTAGAAGATACCAAAGGCAGTTTATTTTTATTTTTTAAGAATGCATATAAGTAAGAAAAACAGGATTGTTCCTCGTAAAAGTAGAACAGTGTAAGATAAAAACATGAATGTTAATAGTAAATGCTTTGATATGTAGAAAATTATTATTGCTGAATGAGGGTTTAAAACAGCATAATGTTCCCATGGCGTAGTTTGTGCATTCGGTCCGTACTTTTTTGCAAAGTCTTAGAGTGGTTTTAGGATCTGCAAAAAAGGTGAATTTATTAACAGTTTCTATAATATATTTGGAAAAAAGGGACCTTATCCATTGATAATAATACGTCATTTATGTAAATACTCACAATATATTTGTGAATTCATACATTCCACAAAAGCTACAGTCTATGTTTACAAACAAATAATTATTATTTTCTTCGTTTCAAACACAAGGTATGATTTTATTTTTCCTCCTTTTCTAATTATTTGACCTTATGCTGGAACAAAATGCTTATGACTTATTTTTGATATCGCAAGGTGGTTCTCTCAATTTACATCACCAAAAGGTCGATTTTCTCATTGTTGTGCAACTTATGTAAAACATATTTTTATCTATCATTTTTAATTTTTAGCTTGAGTGACTATCAAATTGTACATATTTTAGTTTTAAATATTGCAAACTCCACTGTATATGATTTGATGATTGCAACTTTATTTTCTTATTAGGTACAAAACAACTTCGGCTTATGTATGCAAATAGCTGGATTCAAGTTGATGATCTGTTGAATGGTCATGAGATGGCTCTGGTAGCTTTATGGAACAGTAAAACAAACAAAGATGCACGGTACATCCGCGCATGTATTTTAAATATTTTCTTGTAAGGCTGATTTCTTGTGCATGTCTGGAAATATAGAGCAAGCTGATCAAAGAATATACAGGTTGCTTGGTCCAGTTTAAAGGGATATATCTTTAGTGCATTAAGAAACCAAGAGTTTAAAAGCTTATTAGTAGATTTGCTTGGTCCAATTTTAAGGGATTTTACACTGATAAACTTGGTTCTTAAAGTTTGTTTCAGCAAGTCTCTTCTTTCTGAAAACTTTGAAGATCTTAAAGGATTTATTGATTTGATTGAATCTTTAATGGAAATTGTGTCACCAAATTACAAACTAGCCCTTTCTTTATGCAGGCCAACCTTAAAATTATCAGTTCCTATGTTTGGGCATGTTCAATTTTGTGCAACTAAATTCC
Source organism: Allium sativum (assembly GCA_030737875.1). Classification (NCBI taxonomy): domain Eukaryota; kingdom Viridiplantae; phylum Streptophyta; class Magnoliopsida; order Asparagales; family Amaryllidaceae; genus Allium; species Allium sativum. The sequence goes on from CM060919.1 coordinate 309,790,765, forward strand.
CCAGGTTGTACCTATGCCTCCAGTGCATTTATGGTTAGAAACATCTAAATTCACAAATGATTCGAGGAATACAACTATTTCTTTTAGGTTTTTAAAGTGAGTGGCAGTTGTATATCCATTCGCTGCAAAGTTACGGTGATTATGTTTAGATGCATGTATAGTGAAGGACGAAATGTTATTTGTTTTACAGAATGCACAAGAAAGAGGTATTGAGTTAGCCGAGTTATTGCGATGTTTTGTACAACGAGGTTAAATTTGTATTCTTCTCTGTTAGCATTACTTTGCAAAAGAATTTCTTTTGTAGGTGTGTTTTTAACTAAAAAATATTTTGGATCAAACTCAAAATATATATTTTTGTCACCTGCAAATTGAGACACAACTCATAAGATTTTTCTTAATTTTAGGCACTCTTAGTAAATTATTAAAATATACTTGTTTTTCACCTTTTATGCAAGAAAGTCTAATGTGCAATTTTTATACATTCACCATTGCCTATGTGTATAGACTTTTTACCTCTGTACTCCTTTTGCCCAAGGTTGAGATTATCAAGACCGTTGGTGATGTGGTTGGTTGCTTCAAAATTTGGGTACCAACTTTCATTTGTCATGTGATCAGTCTTTACAGCAACACTCTGTTATTGGCCTTGAGCACTTTCAATTTGATTTTTTGTTTCAATTTGTGCAACATTGGCACTTGAGTTATTTCTTCTAGCATTATTTTGGTTCTGACTGTGTAAATAATTTTGACTGAACCTAAAATAAAGCTTTGAGGAAGTGTGGCCAACTCTTTTACATATTTGGCATTTTAGTCTATTATTTTTATTGTTGAACCTTCCTTTGCCTCTTGACCTGTCGGTGTATCCACCTCTTTAATTGGTTTATGATGATTAATCAGTCTTTGATCCATTAGAATTCTTGTTTCTGTAATTGACAACATAGTTTACAGATAGATCTAAATCTTGAGAGTTCTTAAATTCAATTCCTGCTTCTTGTGTTAATAAGATTGAATGAACATCTTAATTAAATAATGAAATTTTGTTTGTTGAGATAATTGCCACAACAGCTTCATAATCAATGATCAAACCATTTTGGATAGTTAGGACGTGATCTGATATGTTACTTTACTGCTAGTTGCTTCCGACAAATCACAAATATTCTTAACTTTTGAAAACTCGCTCATAGTTTGATTCTCCTTTCTTGCACTTTATAATTGTCTCCTGTAATGCATTACTTATATAGCTGATTGAGTGTTAAAAGCCTTTTTAACTGTTGTCTAGATTTCGTTTGTAGATTTGCACCCCATTACTTGAGGCAATAAGTTTGAAATTATTGATTATAGCACTACAACAAATATACCCTATTACAACGGCCATTTTACAACGGGCACTGGCTGCCCATTGTAATAGAATGTCATTACTACGATCACACTCTGGACCGTTATAATAGATGCTTATTCAACACCCTTTTACAACGGGCACGGACTGCACGTTGTAATGTAATGCTATTACAACGGTCGTTTATTAACCGTTCTAATAGAATTCCTTTACAATGCTCTTTGTATAACAGGTAAAAACTGAACATTCTAATAGAGTGATATTACAACGATAATTTAAGGCCCATTGTAATAAATGTTGAATTTACAACGTTCACAAATTGTTTGTTGTAAAAGATGTCTATTTTACAATGGTCAAAAAATTATTACTAATTAGTACTGGTTATGTTTGATTGTTTAATAATTAATCAATAATAATATATTACTAATTATTAACTATGATATTATATTATTAATTACTAATCAGTAATAATGTTATATTATTTATTAATATTTAATAATTAGTCATTAATAATATTATATTTGATAATTAATCATTAATAATAATTATTAACAATAATACTATATTGTTTATAACATCATTGTAAAAGTAATAATGTCTACAATGTCTACCCAAATAGCTATAAAAAAGTTTTAAATTAATGCTTTCTTTATATTATTGTATACATATTAGATTTCATTCAATGATGTTATATAACTTATATTATTGCCTTTAACTATAATATTACATGAATAATTACTAATCAATTATAATACTATATTATTTATTAATATTTAATAATGAATTAATAATATTAGATTAATCATTTGTAACTTGTAATAATTAATGATTATTATTAATTAATCACTAATTAATAATTATTATTTATAATCAGTATTCCAACATGCTTAACTTTACTTTTCAGTTATTCGTAAGTAAAATCGGGTAATTAATATAAAATATATAATAATTTATAACTAACAATAAATTAAATATTAATAATTTATGATTAATAACATTACTATTAAAAGTAAAAATAATGTTGAAAATGAATAATTAACAATATATACATGTTAATTAATAATTTATACATATTACTTTTCTATTACAATATCATAATTGTAATAATTAATTATATATACATGTTAATAAATAAATGGTAAGTGATTATAACTACTAGTAAAGAGTAACTAATAAGCAACAATAATGTATTTTTGTATAAATTAATTTATAATTTGTGTTTGAAAGAGGAATTTTTATGAATAAATTAATTATTTGTTATTATAAATTGATAATTAAGACAAATAACTTTAACTTAATTAAGACGAATATTTAATAATTCATAATTAACAAACAATATTAATAACTAAGAAGTAACATTTAGTATTTTATATATTATAATTAATAATTATTGATGTAGTATAATTTTAGTTGATGATTGTTAATAAATAATTATGTATAACAAAGGTTTAAGTTTTACAATTAAAATTTTATTATAATTTATGATTTATAGTTAAATATTAAAAACCATAACTGGTGATTTATCACTATATTCATTGTTATGCGCCTCTTTTTAGACCCAGCCATACAAATATATGATGATTCCCAAATAATAATTTAGCATTTATAATTATTACTTTTATTAATATTAATGTACTTTATTAACAAGATGATCAACATGTTGTTAAGAGATGGCGGCATCTAAAATTTCAAGACCCACCACAACTTGCAGATCTAAATACAATCACGTTGAAACTTACAAATGCCATAACCCTAGATCCTCAATTTGCGAATTCAATTGCATCAGGAATCAATTGGGGTTGCGAATTGAGGGTTCGCGGACTGGGGTTGTGCGAATCGGTGATGGTTGAGAATGTATGAATCGATGATGGTTGAGGATGTGTGAATTGAGGCCGCGAACTAGAGTTTCTATGTAGATGAGTTTTTAAATAAGTTGAATGTGGATCCAGTTCTCTCACGTTTTGACAGTATGCTATTTGATCCGGTTGTTATGTTTATGGATAAGGAAGATGGTGCATCTAGTTTGTATTTTCTTCTAACTGCAAGAATGATTATTTTATTAAGGGAAAGAAATCCTTTTCTGGTAAGCTTTACAAGTCCGCATCTTTTTTTGATACATTTCATCCTCTTATCCTATTTACCTCTATTACCAAAATCCTTAAACACTTAAAATCATACACTCATTTGGAAATAATCATAACAAAAACAGCAGGATAACTTCTTGGAATGTTGTTAAGAAATCGAAGTCCTACCTTCAGTTTGAATATAATCAAATTAATTTAACACTGCCGCGGACGCTTGGGCAGAATCTTCTGATTGTAGACTTTGGTAATAGTTAACCAAAACATTCCATCTGTAAGGATGAGCATTGCGTTTTACAAAGTTGTTACTCTTGTTTGATAAAGCTAAAGTATTTTAGGATAATAATAAGTCCAGTTCACCACAGTCAAGTTCATAGTGGAAAAATCCAAACACGTTTGGTCTGGATTTTGATTTTCGTTCCAATTATAAATTAATTGGAGCAAGTGCAAGACTTGGACTGCTATTTGTACTTCTATTTTTTCTATTACATTGCATTAGGCAGAAATATTTACATACAGTAGATGCATTATTCTCACAAGCATTGTTATCAAATCCTGCTTCCCAAGCCGTTGCAAAATTTGGATCATTGGATATATTCTTTGTCTTCATCTTGCTCTCTTGTGTTATTTCTTTGCACTTATATGATGATTTCTTTATATGGCAGTCAACTTTGCACTGGTAGGCTGAAGTGATAAAAGCCCAGAGATGTCACTAGTATGAGATGTGCTGGATGGATTTCCATTCTCTATGGAGATGATTGAGACAATATTGTCTATAGTTAAGGCAAACTGATGATATTATTGTGGCGTAATATAAGGATATGCTTTTATTTATGGGGTTAGGCTGTCGGCAAGATGCTGAAACCCATGAAATAGAGCATTACACATAGAGTTAATTATGGGCATGTTCCGAAGTGGTTATATTGCCAATGGAAGGAGAAAAATGTGTATTGCATGAGCCTTTGTGGACATGTTTGTATTTTCTGGTTCTTTAATTATAGATATATGTTTACAATAATTTTGTATTTTCTGGTTATATTGCTCCCGAATCTGACGTTGACTTTGTAACTTTTTGCTTCTGTTGATTCAGTTCTTGTTGAGACAGATCCTAAAAGTGAACCATGTTTGTGATTTTATGGGTTTGGATGAATTTTTATTGAATGCGATTTTGTTTGATTGCGGTTCAATACTGATACCAAGACATAAACAATGTAAGTGCATAATCTACATCTTGTCTATCTTCAAGCAGATCACTACAAACAATCGTTGCATCTACTGGCCATGACCATCAACGATGTAAGTGCACCATCACCGAAGATGAAGATGAAGATATTGAGTGTGAGAGGATGTGAGTGAGTGTAACTAAGCGTATGTAGTGAGGCAATATTTGTACAAATGAGTATTTTGTACAATAATTGTGTAACAGAAAGAAATAAAACCGTGTATTATTCAAAGTAATAAAATATTTATATTAAAATAAGAAATTTCTGATTTTAATATTTTAATTTATGCAAATTTTTTATTTTACAACAATTAGATCTTTTTTTTACAACGAAACAGACCTTTTACAACGGGCAATTCCCGTTGTAATAATGTTTTCGCAATGGACATCGGGGCCGTTGTATTAGCCCATGTGGTAATTGGTCCCATTTTACAATGGTCATTTCCCATTGTAAAAAAAGGTTTTATACAATGGCCTTGATGTTCGTTGCGAAAACACTATTACAACGGGAATTGCCCATTGTAAAAGGTCTGTTTTGTTGTATTGTAAGAACCGATGAGTCCATCTTTCTTGTGATACTTAACATACTCATTAATGTTAACGGTTATGTTTTCTTCATCCATTTTGTATTTTTATGGTATCGCTGAAGTCCCATGAATGTGCCCTTCCAAGCCATACCCTTCAATGGCTGTTTCTACCTGAAATTTCCATAACAAATAGTTTTTTGTTTTAAATGAATATGATTAGTTTGCTCGTTTATATCTATCTTGATTATTTTTTCTATTGTTGCAGTTCATTTTTGGGAATTTGCACCATATTCAGAGGTTTTTGATTAAGTGATTTTAGCCTTGATGAATGAAAAACTAGATTATTGAGGGAATGAGAGGTAGAGATGGCGCGATGATAAATCTTGAAGGCAAGAATGACAATCTTAAATTGATTTATGATCGGGTAACTGGTATTTTTCATCAAAAACAAGCTTGATGCAGCCAGTTAAACTTAAGTAATGAAATGTGGATTTTGATATATTTTATGGCATGGCACTTTCTTTGGTCTTGAGATGATGATTTCAGTTTACGTGAGATGGATTTTCTGTCTTTCTTGATTTCTCTTCTTCTTGATTCAATATAGCGTCACTGTTGTAGTCAAACAACTATATTTGACACGACAATTTGCGCTATATTACATAACTTCTCTAACAAGGTTATATTTAAGGTCATAGCCACTAGGCTGGCTCCGTTTCTTCAGCGTATTATCTCCTCTTCTCAAGATGGGTTTGTAAAAGGATGGTTGATCACGGATAATGTCCTTTTAGCCCAGGAACTGGTGTCTCAGATTGATCGGAAGGTCAGAGGTTCTAATGTAATCGTCAAGCTGGACATGGCTAAAGCTTCCGATCGCTTGTCCTCGTTTTTCAACATTAAGGTTCTAAGGGCTTTCGGGTTTCTTGAACCCCTTATTGATATATCTGGAGGTTCATTTCCAGTTGTTGGTTTTTCGTTCTCATAAACGGATCAGCCAACGGGTTCTTAAAGGCGGGAAGGGGACTTCGTCAGGGAGATCCTCTTTCCCCATCTCTGTTCGTTATCACTGTTGGGGCTTCCGTACGTGGATTGCATACACTTACAATAGCAAATCAGATTCATCATTTTGGCATCCCTTCTGGCTTCCCTCTCAATTCTTCCTTATCTTTTGCTGACGACGTTATCATTTGCACGAATGGTAGCCATCACTCGGTCCGTCGTTTAGTTAGCTTCATTTTGCAGTACGAGAGGTGTTCGAGCCAACTTGTTAATTTTTCTAAAAGTTGCTTCGTTCCGGAGAAAGACCTATCTTCTGTTAGATCCTCATGGATTGAGACTTTCATCGGATTCAAGGCAGCCTCCCTTCCCTTGTCGTGCCTTGGTATTGTTCTATACAGAGGTCGTAAGCTCAGCGCCATCTTCGAGCCCCTGAACGATAGTGCCAGGGGTAAGATCATCCAGTGGAATGCGGCGCTTCTATCTTAGTCCAGTTGTCCTCAAGTCTGTGCTTGGTTCTATAGGATCACAAGTGTTTGCTGCTATGACTCCTACCATCTCTTTCTTACGTTTTTATCGCTCTTTGGCATCGTCCATTTTCTAGGGTAAAAAGGACAACGCTAAACATCACTATTGGATTTCTTGGGACATCATTTGTCATCCCAAAAGTGAAGGGGGTTTAGGCCTCAGAAATCCAAAGGATACCTGCATTGCCTTTGCATGCAAGCTGTGGGCTTGATTTAAAGTGAACGACTCCTTATGGGCGACGTTCCTTCATGCCAAGTACTGCATTCTTCAGACCGTGAACTTCCACGGTAGCTCGTCCTACGTGAGTGAGATGTGGAAATGGATGCAATCCATGAAGGCCTTTTCGGATTCACATGGTGTTGGATTCGGATGGGATGGCAGCCCCTTTTCGTTAAGAGTGGCGTGGAATTCAGCAAGGACACCAACTCCACATCTCCATCACTTCTCCTTTATCTGGGATATCTGTATTCCACCGAAGGTTTCTCTATTTATGTGGTAGATCCTACATAATGGGCTACCAATAGATGAGAACCTCCGCAGGATTGGCATCCCTATCATGTCCCGTTGCAGGTGTTATGGGTTTGGTAACACATAATCCATATCTCGCTTATTTTTCCTTGGCTTTATTGCCAAAGATATTTGTAATTACTTTGACAACTTGGTTGGTCTTCAAAGTAATGCGTCTTCTCTCACTGATTTACTGAGGTTCTGGTGGGCTGGAATCTTAGGGAAGTCGTTTCGATCGACCCTTTTCAGGTTGATCCCATCTTATCCGTTGGCATTAATGGTGCTCGCGGAATGAGGCAATTTTTGTTGATGTTCCTATGGATCCTCCTATCATTATATAGAGGGTAAAGAATGATGTGTTCATTTCTTTTCGTTGCATACCGTTTAGAGGTTCTTTTGGTTCCCACTCTAGGCGGTTGGCCGAAGCCTTTGGTGTTACATCGGCACCCACCGGCCAGGGATTGGTTGAACTCTCAGCTTATAGGTGAGTGGGATTGGTTCCTCTTTCCTCTCCACACCACCCCCTTTTCGGTGTTGATTCTGTTTGTGAGTACTATGGGGTCTGGATTTATAAGTTCTTGTAGGATCACCTGGGTTTGGTTCTGTTGGTGCTAGAGTAGCTATCTTGAATTTGGAGCTTTTAGATGGTTTGGTTTGCGAATTTCATCAGTTATTGGAGTAGATCGACCATCTCCTGGCTACTGGCCTCTGTCTTGTGGGATGTATCGTTAGGGAGGCTTGGTTGGGTAGTCTCCATTCCTATTAGCATCTGCTTTAGCATTAGTGGTCGTCTGCTTCTTGTTATTATTTCTCCTGTACTTTTGTTTCGCCTTTTTTGTTTGTATTTCAGCTTTGTCTATTTTGTGTGTGTACAGATATCCTATAGCCATCTCTACAGATTTGTTTTCGTGAGACACTAGAGAATGGTTAGATACTCCTTTTACTTATATATATGTATAATAAAAAAGAATCTACTCTTAGATGATGGGATTTAATCTCATATGAGAGAAAACTCAAGTGATGAAATCTTTCTGATGAGTTAAAATCAACCATTCTTATCAACTAATGTGATGTGAACGGCTTTGATACCATAAAAGAAATGATTCATAAACGATTTTGCGTTTGAGATATTTTTTGTTTTGAAGTGAACAATGCATTTGGTAATTTAATGAAAAAATAATAGTGCTTTCATTAAGATAATCGTTCAAATGTATAGGGGTATTTATACATTTGGGCTTAAACCCGCATTGGCTTTTGGGTTAGTATACCCATTACTCGACTCATTACATTACAACACTAATGGTCTGCTTGGGAATTTTAGGGTACCATTTATGAGAAATTTGATAGTATCGACTTTGGTCATTAATGATCATTGCGTTTTTTATTGGTTTACATGATGTTTTATTATAACCGATCAATGTGTGCTTGAAAGTTTAATATATACCAGTTTTGACAGTTTTTCACTAAAGCAACATAACGTTCATATCCTTATATTTATTTACAGGAAAATATTCATAAGGACAAAAATTATGGCTTTTTTAGCCATAAGGATAGCCCATTAAAATTTTAATCACAAGGACAGTATATGGAAATATTTTATGAAATCGTATTTGATGGCGCGCGCGCTGCGTATTTCTTCCTTAATTCGATTTTTGAATCTTGATCTCCCATTATTCTCAATCGCGATTATTTTTTTTCAACATATTTTGATTTATAACAATCATCTTCAAACATTCGTATTGATCGCGCAGCAAATTCGATCTCGTGCATATCGGTATTGATTGCACATTGGAATTCGATCTCGCTCAGAATTTTAAAATCAATATTTTTTCTGTTTGCATCAATTGGATTTTTTTTTCCTCTCATGATCATTTTAATTTAATGTTAATTATTTCGATTAGGTTTTTTTGTATGTATCGGTGATTAATGGTTTCTGTTGGTTCTACAAGCAGGTTCGTGATTTTGTTTCCTTATTCAGATGTTGGGTACGAGTTTTTTGTTTTGTAGGTATCAATTTCATTTAATTAGCTCAGCTTTATATTTGTTATTTGTGTTTTTTATGTTATATTTATTATGTAGCTGTATTCTTACATTAACTATGTATTTCAATCGATTGCTTTAATCAATCAAAATTTAATGTAAATCATTTTCGTATTATTTTAGTTTTTTTTTATTACAGAAGTTTGTAGGTATCGGTTTATTAATTATTTAGGTATCGGTTTTTGGTATTAACTGTGTTATGCTTTTGTTCTTATAATTTTCGTGTTGTATAAATTTTGTACTTATAATGTTGCATCAAGTTTGTAAGTTAATCGAACTTATTTTATTTTAAACAATCAAACAGTGATGTAAATTTTTTTCCTACTATTTTTTAAAAAGAAAAATTATAACAGTTTACAGGTATCAGTTTTAAATATGTAGGTATCAGTTTTATGTCTGTGGGTATAAGAACTGTGTTAACCGGGTATCAGTTCTCAATTGTTTGGTTTGCTACTTGAATTTTATGATTTATATTTATCTTGCAGTGGTGAAAACAGTCTTCTTATTGTGGTTGTTTTCAATGATTCCTCTTTTAGCACTCAGTTGTTGGTTTATTTCTCTATTTATGATTTTCGAAATGAAATATGTTAGAATTGGTCTCAGCTCACTCCTATGTCGATTAAGATTAGCTATGTGCTTAAGAACGAAACTATAATTGTTGACACTGATTCTGATCTACAAAGTACCGTTTATTTTCAACTACACTAGAAGAGTGCTTTTTTTGTTTTGATGTTAAATTGAAGGATTTCCAATTGGAAAACATCATAGATGGTTCTTCTTCACTTTCAACCAATGTTTCAATGCCTTCGTCTTCTACTGGATGTTTGGTTGCAAACACTGTCGTGTATAGGAAAAGTTACTTGCAAGATTAGATAAAAAGAGGTTCTACATTAACAACTTTTGATTTTATTAGTTTTTGTTTTGGAGGGGCCAATGACTTTAGAGAATTCTTAATGGCACACCAAATTAAAACAGGTCATGAGTTACATTTCCTTAAGAATAGCTCTATTAGGATTACAACAGTTTGCTCATCATTTTCCACTGGATTTCTGTTTGAAGTGCATGCTTCTTGTGATTCGGGCAGCTTAGTAGGATTTTTATTCGAACTTTGGTTGTTGAGCATTGTTGTGGTGGTGGTCTAACAAATTTGAACAAACCTCATCTTTCTAGCTCATTTGTGAAATCATTGATAATAGATGAAATTAGAGATCATCCCAGTAAAAACCAAAAGATATCATGGCTGATTTTCATAGAGATTTTAATCTTCAATTGTCTTACTCTTTTGCTTAATGTGGGAAGCAACTTTTTTTAATGGAATTGTATAGTAATGATGCGATGTACTATAATGATTTGACTTGGTATTTAGAGGCATTAAAGACTCATAATCCAGGTTCTTATGTTGAGATGGAGGTTGACTCCTCTACAAAATCAATTTGAGAGAGTGTTTGGTTGCTTAAGTGTTTGTATTCTTGGGTTCAAGCATTGTCGACCCATGATATTTTTAGACGAGGATCATTTGAAGGTGAGGCCAGGTGTATTGATGGGTGCAACTGCAAACAGTGGTAACCTAGGTATGATGTAGTGTTAGTTTATTTTGTTGTAGTATCAGTTTGTAAGTATTTATTTGTTAGGTATTAGTTGTTTATGTAGGAGGGTATCAGTTTTTGGTTTTACAGTTTTTAGATATCAATTTTATATTATTTATGGTATCAGTTTTTAATGTTGTAGTTGGTAGTAGCAGTTTTATATGTCTGAAGGTATCAGTTTGTTCTTTGTAGCTAGTAGATAGCAATTTTGTATGTCTAAAGGTATCAATTTTTAATCTACAGCTTGTAAGTAGTAGTTTTGTATTTCTGAAGGTATTAGTTTTAATATTACAACTATACAATAGCAGTTTTCTTTGTCTGAAGGTATCAATTTTAATGTTATAGCTGGTAGGTAGCACTTCTAAATTTTGTAATTTGTTTCATAGGTTTCTTCCCTATAGCAATGGCCGTAGCTTCAATAGAAAATATAGACAATTGGAGTTGGTTTTTAAGTCATTTAAATGAAATGCTTCAAGAATATAGGACTTTGGTTTTTATGTCAAGGTATACGTTCATGTGTTTATGAGATTTTTCCAACGTCATTTCATAGTTATTGCTACCTTCATATGGAATAAAATTTTCTCTCAGCAATTAAGTCTAAAAATGCAAACATTTCAACTGTTGAATTGTTTAAGACACATTCTAGAGCATCTAGTGCGTTTGAGTTTGATTGTGCACATTCTAAATTTTTGGAAACTGGTGGTAATGTAAATGTGAATTTTTTGAGAGATAAACCATTTAATAACTGAGCTGACTTGTTTTTTCGGGATAAGCAGTATAGGGAGTATAGCTCTAACGTGGCTGAAAATTTTAATAGTTGTATTTTAGATGAGTGGGCTTTACCTATCACATCAAGCTTGCATGGAATACGTATTAAAATTATGGAGAAAATGGATAAAAGGAGAGAGGAATGTCGTTTATGGACTATGATTTTATGCCCGATGATGGAAAATAGCTTGAAAGAGTTGGTTGAAGAAGGTTTCGGATGGGATGTCTACAAATCTTCTGAATTTCTTTTTAAAGTGAGATCTCCAATCTTTCATCGTGTTGATCTCAAAGATTGGACTTGCAGTTGTAATTAATGGAAAGTAACGGGATTTTCTTGTGCTCATGCAATAAAATGCATTAACAACGTGAAATTAAATGTGTATGATTTCATTGAGCAGTATTTCACTGTAGAAGCTTATCGATCCTCGTATTGTAATACTGTTAATCCTATACCTACCTATGATAGAACCAATGTTGATTTAACCAGTGATGAAGTAACCCAAGGATAAACATGGAGCTGGAAGACCATCAACAAAATGAAAAAGAGGCTTTGCATTTTTCCAGAACAAGCAAAATAGATGCGGCGTGTGCAATCAATATGGCCATAACAAGCGTAATTGTCAAACTTCCAATAATATGTGATTTTTATTACATTTGTTTTAGGGCATACATGCAATTCTATGTTTTTTTTTCAATAAACTTGTACACGTTAGCAAAGTGGTGTTTGATACATTGGAAATGTGCTCAATATTCTATAGTTTTTATACAAATTCTTCATATCTTATTGTGTTTTTATTTTACTTTTACATTGATGTATTGTTGGTGTGATATTATATCATGTTTTTATGATCACTTATATCAGGTTTGTATGTTGTGTATCAGTTTTACTTCGTTGTAGGTATCAACTTTATGTGATATTTTTTTGTTTCAGCTGTTGGGTACCAGTTTTACCTTCTTGTAGGTATCATTTTTCTGTCAATTTATCGCTTACAGTTTTTAGGTATCAGTTTAAAGGCTCGGTAGGTATCAGTTTTATTTTTATTTTTGTTATCATTTCATGGGTATCAGTTTTGTTTTTAATTTTATTGTAACAGGGACTGGGTATTAAGTTTTTATCGTTCTAGGTATCTTTTTAAAAAATTGTCTTCCGTGCAGTTTTTATGTATAAGTTTTATATTGCAATAGGTATCGGTTTTAATTATTTTCTTTTTCATAGTGTTTAGGTATCAGTTTTATGCCTTGATAGGTAACAATATTTTATTTTTGGTTGTCTGCAGTTTATAGGTATCATTTTTACAGCATTTTAGGTATCAATTTTTGAAACATTCAGTCGTACATGACTATCACCGTATCACTTCTACATTAAAATTGGGATCACTTCAAAAATTTGACATGCAAAACAGTGCTATTATGAACATTTCATCCATCATCATATATATGAGCAACATTGATCTGAAAAACATATAGAACATTTTACAAATAAAACTGACATAAAATATTGTAACACCCCACATTTTTAATATAATTAAAAATGTAAAAATATGTATATATGCATAGATAGGTAAATAATGGTGATGTATAATGAAAAATAAATTCATACATTGAAGAGTAAGGAAATTAATGCGATAACAATGTGTGTAATCGAAGAGATGAGAAAATAAAAATACTTAATTTAAATATCAGAAATTAAGTAAAACGGACATCACCATTCTGTCCGTCTCGGAATTCTCGTCAAGATAGACACCTGGTTTGCGTAAAACGGACATCATATGAACAAGTTATTAAGCCTAGAAGTTTGTATACGCACAAGAGAAATATATGTATATATGTATATATATATATACACATATACAAACAAACTAAAATATAAAATAAAGAATAAATAAGGATTGCATGTAATAAATACATGCACTGAAAAAAAATGTAATGCATGCATTAAAAGAAAGAAAGGATTGGTTGCATGCAATGTAAATATGTTGCATGCACTGATTTGCAAACATAATGCATTAACATTAAAAGAAAAAGATTCATGCAATGGTTTAATTTAAGTATTGTAACTAACATGAAAAAGAGAAGTAAGGAGAGAACAATAATTATCATTATTCTAAGACTTATTAACAAAAGACTTCATAGCTCAGTTGGTTAAGACATTGTATTTGTAACATGGAGCCCGGGGGTTCGAACCTCGGTGACAACATAATTTTTATCTTTGTTTTAGAGAGGGTCAATTGAACATGCAAATATATGTATGTATACAAATTCAAAATTTGAAAAGATAAGAACGTACATATAAGGAAATAAAGAAAATATATGTATATATATGAGAATATATATATATGAGAATATATATATATGCATAAATATATGTATACAAAAGATAAAATTCAAGATAAAGCTACAGTCAATAAAATATGGCAAGAATCAAATAACGGTGCAACATCGTTTGAATTTTGAAAATAAAATGAAAATTGTGCGTATATATATATGCGTAAAATGGTCGGTAGAGTAATTGTATACATATAAGAATATTTCATGTGAATAAAACAGTTAAATAAATTCCAGAAATTCAAAAGTTCAAAAATCAAATTGCTACGCCAAAACAATTCAAACATTCGAAATTTGAATTTCTACGCCAAAACAGCTTGTGGGACCCAATGCTGACTCAGCGCTGCGCATACGATAAGATTTAGCTAGATTCATCTGCGAACCTGGACTATTTTCTTAACTGGATTCAATGCTGACTCAGCGCTGCGTGTGCGATAAGGTCTTGAGCACCTATATAAACACCCCTAAGGCTACAATTTTCTCTACACATCTTCATTATGCCTATACTCTTCCCTAATTCATATCAAAATAAATCAAAGACGGGGTTATGCTGCTCAAGTTCTTCGTTAGAATTCAAGTAGAGAATCAAAGGCTAATTCAACGACTTCAACAACTATTTTCTAAGAATCAAATCTAAATTAGAGGATCGATAATCTACGTCAAGGGATAGCTTTTCAGTTTCAGAAATCAGATCCTAGAATTCAAGATCCATTCTTAAATCAGTGAGTGGGATTACAATACACTTCATGCATAATAGTATTATTATCGTTCGTCATTCCTCATTTAAAATTCATGTTGCAATTTAAAATAATATTTGTATGCTTAATCTATTCCTCTTCCCTATTCTTCCTTTTTATTTTTGAAACTTTGGCTACCTTCGAGCCAAGGTCAACAGCGCGTAAATTATAGTTATTTGGGAAAAGCTTGAGATTTAATCGATGAATTAGGCAATTTGGGTAAAAAGATTATTACACGAATGGTTGTGTAAGTAAAGTAGAAATGGGTTAAGTAGCACTTGACATATGAATAAGCTTAACCAACATATGAGGAATGATAGCAACCTGTTAGGAACACATGTATGGGAAACTAGAATAATAGGTATAGCCTATTAACGGGATTATAAGCATGAACATAAATTTGGGTTTTTGGGTAAAGCTTGAATTTGAGACTTGAAAATTGGATATGCCGTTAAGATCCTAGAAACATAATTAAAAATGGAATATGTTGGACAAACCATGTTTTTATGCAATTATGGAACTCGACACATAACATGAAATTGACAATAGTGCATAACTTGAACACGAACATGCTTGTGAATTGGTAATTGACATTTGATATCTAGAATGAACATGAACATGCTTGTAAATTTATAATTGGCCTATGACACCTAGAATAGACATGAATTGTTAATTGGCTAAACATGAAACATGCCTAACTCGAGGTTAGAACGAGTTTGCAGTGTAATCCTGCCCGTAACCGCCCGGCACATCCAGTGACCGCAAACAATAGGTTCTATTGTGAGAAGTTAGTCATAACGTGCTTGAAACCAGAGGTTAGAATGAGTTGTGGTGTAATCTTGCCCGGAACCAACCGGCACATCCAGTGACCGCAACAATAGGTCTAATGTGAGAGGTTGGGCATTAATAAATTAATTAATGCTAATGACACATGCTAGTATGGTAAGGTTAAGTCAACATGAAACACTAGACAACACTTAACCAATTTGACATGATATATGGGTGGGTTAAGTCAGTGTGAACCGCTAGATAACACTTAACCAATTTGACATGATATATGGGTGGGTTAAGTCAACATGAACTAATAGAGAGCACTTAACCAATTTAGCATGGTACGTGGGTTGAATTAAATACGTGATTGGGGGTTAAGTCAACTTGGACACATGGGCAAACTTAACCAATATAACAGTATCAAAGCAAGGAAAAGTGGGGAATGATAAGATTAAATAATAGATAAACTTATCCTAGGGATAAGAAATGAATTTGACTTAAGATATAATACAGGACTCGAAGGGTGGGACGACTTATACCATGAAATAAGTTAATCTAAGCTGGAAATGTGGGAAAACGCCCGTACGCTATCATTTGATAAAGAGAACTTAATTCATGCTTGAATTCATTAGTAAACCTTAGTTAAAAGGAACTAAGTAACAAACCTTAGTTAAAGAGAACTAAGTAACAGAAACTAAGTATCAAACCTTGGTTAAGAGAACCAAGTAATAAACCTTAGTTAAGAGGACTAAGTAGTAAACCTTAGTTAAGAAAGCTAACGATTCAGGAAACTAAGTAATGAACCTTAGTTAAGAAGGCTAACGATTCAGGAAACTAAGTAGTAAACCTTAGTTAAGAGAACTAAGTAATAAACCTTAGTCAAGAAAGCCAAGTAGAACACGAGGAGGAGCGAACGTCCATCTGATCATGAAGAAGGCTCCAACGAACTGGGTTACGAAGCACGCGGCTTTGAGGGGACGTGAGGGTACTCTTGGTATCCCTCTGTAAGGTTGCAGACGATCCTCCTAGCCTCACAGAGGTTAAGGTCTGCGTTATAAGAGCCAAGGGTATGCCTTGGTTGCAATATAAGCAACCTAAAGACTAGGATGGGTCAGCATGAGGCGGTGATATCTTGTTTAGCCCAGTGATAACACGTCGTCGTCTACCTACCATCTTGAGTCAATCGTGATACGCAAGCGGAAAAGCGGAGAACTCCAAAAGACCATATACTTTGCTATCTAGTTATGGGTGAGGGTGGCCAATAGGTTTGTAGGGGCATAGAGGGCCTGAGTATAGTTCTCATTCTTGATTTTCTTAGGTGCCTTTCATTAGTTGAGGGAGGGGTCAAGTAGGACCATAGCCACGTACAAATAAAACAGACCTTAGCATCTGCATTGGCAGATAACTTAAAGCTCCCGACCGAGTTCCGTGTTTCTTGATTTTCCCTGCCACGGGACTCGGGCCGCACATATAGAGGACATGTGCAACAAGATATCTAGCACGTTTAACGACACGATTGGGACGTAAAGTCTAGGAACATATATCGCTCTGGGTAGTGTGTCATAGACTAGGGGGCATTGTTCGATAGGTAGCATAAACCCTAGTGGCCCTAGGTAGCATAAACCCTGGTCGGATCTAGAAAGCGTTCAATAGGTAGCATAAACCCCAGTGGCCCTGGATAGCATAAACCCTGGTTGAATCTACGAAGCACTAGATAGAAAACCATATATTAGATCTAGGTAATAAACGGAATCTAGCAAGATCAAGAGTAGTAGTCCAAACGATTTTGAGAATGGTGGCACTACACTAAAGTAGTATAGCTTTACATGATGAAGCCCGTACGACATACGGAAAGGGACTCTATATATACGTGGAAAGGATTATACGAGTTGGGGGTATCTACATATACGTTGTATTAGGTTAATCTACTAGTGGGACATGAGTATAACCTAGAGAGATAATATCACGAATAACCTAATAAGCAAGAAAATATAACTGAACGGTATATGTAGGATTATACAGAAGTTTATTCTAAGTCCACTCACACAGAACTTATGTTCTGACCCCCTCCTCATTACATACTTCCAGGTTAGGTTCATGACAGAGATGGTATAAGCTTTGGATACTGGTTAGGCAGTATGTTTTATAAGGTAAAGCTATATTTAAAGGATATTATACTTTGAATTCCTTCCGTTGTAAGATGCTTATGAATTCTGACATGTTTTCTTTATCTCTGTCTTTTTCTGCAGGATACCAGAGCGCCCAACTCGGGTTTCGATAGATTGGGTTTTTGAAAAAAATTCGGTCTGTCCGAATTCTAGTTGTTACATCTGGTATCAGAGCATCGGTTTAGTGATCTTAGGGAGATAATGAGTGAACGTATTTGTATTTTCTAAAATATAAATATATTATATATAAAAACCTAAATCCATAAAGTAGCCCACTAGGAATGGAAAGAGTTGGGATAGCTATTTTGTACACTAAAGGAATGAACCTAGAAATTTTAAGACCCTTAGGTGGTTTGTTTGGAAAGTGTATAATATGATTTGGTATTGGAGAAAGAAAGTATCCCATAAGAATTAAAACTGAAATGTTGTTATTTCAGAGTTATGGGTTTAGAAGTGAAACCTTATAAGTTAGAAAAAGGTTAAAATGTGGAAAACGGATTAGGAATATATATAGTTGAGAGAATTGGTTTGGAAAGTGCCTAGGAAAGCCTAGTTGAGTTGAAAGACCCACTTTGAGTCTAACCCAATAATAAACTTTTAAGAACTTGAATTTGTAAAAGAGTTTGTGGTTTTTTTTCAAGTTTTAATCTTAAAAGTATTTTTGATGTTTAAGAAAAATACGTAAAGGACATATTCAGTGCATGTTGAGTTTTTAAAGTAAACTGGTGTATACTTTGGTAAAACAATGATTTCTTGTTTTAAAAGAACTCTCTCATTAAAAAGTGCATAATATAGAGCATATATAGCTCGCTAGTTTTCATATTATAATATATGAAAGGATTGAAAAGAAAGTGTTGCGTTTTGTAAAAGAAAATTCTATTCTGTTAACAATAAATTTTGATTATTGCTTTACGAAGAAATTTTGTTGGGTGGACAAAATAAGTTGTAGGAATAGAATAGATGTTTGCACCTTATAGCGAGTAGTTAAATTAACATTGTAATTAGAAACAATGTAAGCCCGATAGTTGTCCTTGTCAACTCCAGTTTTAAAAAAAAATGTTTTGCATTTTATTTTGTAACATGTTTTTATGGTTTGGCGAAAACAAATTTTGGATAAGAAAACACTTTTAATTTTTGAAAGAAAAATGTAATGAAAGAGAAAGGAAAGTTTTCTTATGTGGTTGTGCTTGGATAGGAAAGTAGGAAGTTTTTATAGAATAGTTATATAAAAATCCGAGTGCAATTATAAAAGGTACAGTGGAAAATGTAAATTCTTCCGTTTTATATTTTTTTGTAACATAAGAAATCGAATTTAGAAAATTACATTTTTCTAAATTTCAAATTAAATGATGGTTGGTAGGGTTTTGGATGCGACAATTGGGTGAACCATGCTCTTATTCTATAAGAGTATGGGAAAACTTTGATGAAAAATATTTTGATTTTTCAAGAATATTGCTTCATATAGAACTGCAAGTATATTTAGGATGTGAGCATCATGTTTTGAAAGGTTTTTTAAAATTTGCATACATATAGGTGGATCCAAATTAGGCATACATACTTTACTATGATGTATCTCACTTTGCACATGTGCACAATGTTTGCAACAATTGGATGCACACTGGATGGATGGACATTGCGAGGGATTATCTATTTTACTCTTATCGAATTTCGGGGATGAAATTCTTTAAGGGTGGGAAAATGTAACACCCCACATTTTTTATATAATTAAAAATATACAAATATGTATATATGCATAGATAGGTAAATAATGGTGATGTATAATGAAAAATTAATTCATAAATTGAAGAGTAAGAAAATTAATGCGATAACAATGTGTGTAATCGAAGAGATGAGAAAATAAAAATAATTAATTTAAATATCAGGAATTAAGTAAAACAGACATCACCATTGCGTCCGTCTCGGAATTCTGGTCAAGATAGACACCTGGTTTGCATAAAACGGACATCATATGAAGAAGTTATTAAGCCTAGAAGTTTGTATACGCACAAGAGAAATATATGTATATATATATACATGTATATATATATACAAACAAATTAAAATATAAAATAAAGAATAAAATAAGGATTGCATGTAATAAATAAATGCACTGGAAAAAAAAATGTAATACATGCATTAAAAGAAAGAAAGGATTGGTTGCATGCAATGTAAATATGTTGCATGCACTGAGTTGCAAACATAATGCATTAACATTAAAAGAAAAAGATTCATGCAATGGTTTAATTTAAGTATTGTAACTAACATGAAAAAGAGAAGTAAGGAGAGAACAATAATTATCATTGTTCTAAGACTTATTAACAAAAGACTTTATAGCTCATTTGATTAAAACATTGGATTTGTAACATGGAGGCCGGGGGTTCGAACCTCGGCGACATCATTATTTTTATCTTTGTTTTAGAGAGGGCCAACTGAACATGCAAATATATGTACGTATACAAATTCAAAATTTGAAAGGATAAGAACGTACATATAAGGAAATAAAAAAAAATATGTATATATATGAGAATATATATATATGCATAAATATATGTATACAAAAGATAAAATTCAAGGTAAGGCTACAGTCAATGAAATATGGCAAGAATCAAATAACGGTGCAACATCGTTTGAATTTTGAAAATAAAACGAAAATTATGCGTATATAAATATTATATATATATGCGTAAAATGATCGGTAGAGTAATTGTATACATATAAGAATATTTCATGTGAATAAAACAGTTAAATAAATTCCAGAAATTCAAAAGTTCAAAAATCAAATTTCTACGCCAAAACAATTCAAACATTCAAAATTTGAATTTCTGCGCCAAAACAGCTTGCGGGACCCAGTGCTGACTCAGCGCAGCACGTACGATAAGATTTGGCTAGATTCATCTGCGAACCTGGACTATTTTCTTAACTGGATTCAATGTTGACTCAGCGCTGCGTGTACGATAAGGTCTTGAGCACCTATATAAACACCCCTAAGGCTACAGTTTTCTCTACACATCTTCATTATGCCTATACTCTTCCCTAATTCATATCAAAATAAATCAAAGACGGGGTTATGCTGCTCAAGTTCTTCGTTAAAATTCAAGTAGAGAATCTAAGGCTAATTCAACGACTTCAACAACTATTTTCTAAGAATCAAATCTAAATTAGATGATCGATAATCTACGTCAAGGGATAGCTTTTCAGTTTCAGAAATCAGATCCCAGAATTCAAGATCCATTCTTAAATCAGTGAGTGGGATTACAATACACTTCATGCATAATAGTATTATTATCGTTCCTCATTCCTCAGTTAAAATTCATGTTGCAATTTAAAATAATCTTTGTATGCTTAATCTATTCCTCTTCCCTATTCTTCCTTTTTATTTTTGAAACTTTGGCTACCTTCGAGCCAAGGTCAACAGCGCGTAAATTATAGTTATTTGGGAAGAGCTTGAGATTTAATCGATGAATTGGGCAATTTGGGTAAAAAGATTATTACACGAATGGTTGTGTAAACAAAGTAGAAATGGGTTAAGTAGCACTTGACATATGAATAAGCTTAACCAACGTATGAGGAATGATAGCAACCTGTTAGGAACACATGTATGGGAAACTGAAATAATAGGTATAGCCTATTAACGGGATTATAAGCATGAACATAAATTGGAGTTTTTGGGTAAAGCTTGAATTTGAGACTTGAAAATTGGATATGCCTTTAAGATCCTAGAAACATAATTAAAAATGGAATATGTTGGACAAACCATGTTTTTATGTAATTATGGAACTCGACACATAACATGAAATTGACAATAGTGACATAACTTGAACATGAACATGCTTGTGAATTGGTAATTGACATTTGATATCTAGAATGAACATGAACATGCTTGTAAATTTATAATTGGCCTATGACACCTAGAATAGATATGAATTGTTAATTGGCTAAACATGAAACGTGGCTAACTCGAGGTTAGAATGAGTTTGCAGTGTAATCCTGCCCGAAACCGCCCGGCACATCCAGTGATCGCAAACAATAGGTTCTAATGTGAGAAGTTAGTCATAACGTGCTTGAAACCCAAGGTTAGAATGAGTTGTGGTGTAATCCTTCCCAGAACCAACCGGCACATCCAGTGATCGCAACGATAGGTCTAATGTGAGAGGTTGGGCATTAA
Organism: Allium sativum; assembly: GCA_030737875.1. Lineage (NCBI taxonomy): Eukaryota > Viridiplantae > Streptophyta > Magnoliopsida > Asparagales > Amaryllidaceae > Allium > Allium sativum. The sequence goes on from CM060919.1 coordinate 309,812,516, forward strand.
TAAATTAATTAATGCTAATGACACATGCTAGTATGGTAAGGTTAAGTCAACATGAAACACTAGACAACACTTAACCAATTTGACATGATATATGGGTTGGTTAAGTCAACATGAACCGCTAGATAACACTTAACCAATTTGACATGATATATGGGTGGGTTAAGTTAATATGAACTGATAGAGAACACTTAACCAATTTAGCATGGTACGTGGGTTGAATTAAATACGTGATTGGGGGTTAAGTCAACTTGGACATATGGGCAAACTTAACCAATATAACAATATCAAAGCAAGGAAAAGTGGGGAATGATAAGATTAAATAATAGATAAACTTATCCTAGGGATAAGAAATGAATATGACTTAAGATGTAATACAAGACTCGAAGGGTGGGACGACTTATACCATGAAATAAGTTAATCTAAGCTGGAAATGTGGGAAAACACATGTACGCTATCATTTGATAAAGAGAACTTAAGTCATGCTTGAATTCATTGGTGAACCTTAGTTAAAAGGAACTAAGTAATAAACCTTAGTTAAAGAGAACTAAGTAACAGAAAATAAGTATCAAACCTTGGTTAAGAGAACCAAGTAATAAAACTTAGTTAAGAGGACTAAGTAGTAAACCTTAGTTAAGAAAGCTAACGATTCAAAAAACTAAGTAGTGAACCTTAGTTAAGAAGGCTAACGATTCAGGAAACTAAGTAGTAAACCTTAGTTAAGAGAACTAAGTGGTAAACCTTAGTCAAGAAAGCCAAGTAGAACACGAGGAGGAGCGAACGTCCATCTGATCATGAAGAAGGCTCCAACGAACTGGGTTACGAAGCACGCGGCTTCGAGGGGATGTGAGGGTACTCTTGGTATCCCTCTGTGAGGTTGCAGATGATCCTCCTGGGCTCACAGAGGTTAAGGTCTGCGTTAGAAGAGCCAAGGGTATGCCTTGGTTGCAATATAAGCAACCTAAAGACTAGGATGGGTCAGCGTGAGGCGGCGATATCTTGTTTAGCCCTGTGATAGCACGTCGTCGTCTACCCACCATCTTGAGTCAATCGTGATACGCAAGCGGAAAGGCGGAGAACTCCAAAAGACCATATACTTTTCTATCTAGTTATGGGTGAGGGTGGCCAATAGGTTTGTGTGCGCATAGAGGTCCTGAGTACAGTTCTCATTCTTGATTTTCTTGGGTGCCTTTCATTAGTTGAGTGAGGCGTCAAGTGGGACCATAGCCACATACAGATAAAACAGACCTTAGCATCTGCATCGGCAGATAACTTAAAGCTCCTGACCGATTTCCGTGTTTCTTGATTTTCCCTGCCATAGGACTCGGGCCGCACATATAGAGGACATGTGCAACTAGATATCTAGCACGTTTAACGACACGATTGGGACGTGTAACGACCAAGGGATTTTCGGCCCTGAAAATCGACATAAATACCTTTACCATACTCATGTCGACCTTCCAAACACCGAAAACACTGGACGTTATTAGAAAGAATTTAGAGGGTGAGATAAGAAAGAAAGAAATATTAGAATAGAAGAAGAAGAAGAAACACCACAACACAGAATCAGAGTCTCACATCGTAGCGGAACAAAATATAATACAGAAATAAATCTTTACTGAGAGCTTTAAAAAAATACTTACAATTATCAGAGTATAGAACTCAACTGGACAGTTATAATAATCTGTCCTCATATACATCACACAGCGGAATAAATATTAGATACAATACGTCTGAACAACTCCAGCTCGCCTCTGGACTTTGCAACTTCTGATGACCTGGACCTGTACACCCCGGGCTAACCCGAGCATTTACAAAACACCGGGTCAGTCTGGTGAACCAGAGTGAGAAAACTCGCACAGTATTTAGGTAACACACAACTTGATTTTTAAGTTAAAATCCTTTTGAAAGAAAAGGATAATCGTAAGACCAAATCCACACATAAACACGGACGGTTTTTACCTTACGATAACCCAAAACATTTTTAAAAATCAATATCTTTTCTGATATTATAATAATGTCTAAATACAAGTAAATAACAATCTAGTGGAATGCTTGCATCTCACGCTCCACATATATAGTATACAATCAAAACCGCAGGCGCTTATTGGAGATTGGATTCCGACCTTGACAAGGTATGAGACCACCTGCCGATAGTGTATCTCTAGAGGCGAATACACTGGGTTCACAAGAACGTCTTGCAACCCGGCCCTCACATGACCGACCACTCATTTCGCTTGAGTGTATATAATGTATATCACCAACAGTTGGGCTCAAACCACCGTTTCCCAAAAAGGGACAGCATCAAAATAGATTAAAGAAGCAAAAGGAATTTCTCTAGATAGGTGATTATACACCCTAATGGGAGCTACCCACATAGCCATGCTGCCTGCCTGATTTCTATCATTTCCTGGTTGATGAGGCTTGAGGCCAAAACTCCCTTTTTGGAATATCTGGTCACCATTCACTTTGAATGCCACATCATTAGATCCGTCAAGTCACTAATTGACGTCCACAAATATACTCTGTGTATAAAAGAAGTGCCCCTCTTTGCCACCACTCAGTATATTTGTAAAAATCAACGTATGTGGTTTCAGGAAATACTCTGTCAGACATTCGTCCATACAAGTCATCCAGGAACAGGATGAACCGAAGGTACTCTCCTACTGCATCTCATATAGGAATCACCCCATGGATCAGTAGCGAGAAGTCCTTGCAATCCGTAGATCTCAACCACGATAGAACCACAGTTTATCTCTGACCGCTAAACCAGAAATTATTAGCAATCCTTCCGCTTATGAAAATCAACGGTCTTCAATGCTCCACCTTGATTTTCTTCTGATATCTTCACGTATTTGTAGGTCGGAATGGTTTTCGAATATAAATTCGATCCCGGTCTTTCCATACCAACAATCGTATTGGACAGATTTGATAGTCTGTGATTTAACTATCAAAATAAACGGTGTTTCAATCATGACAATCCAGTGGATTCACTGGTTCAGTATTCAGCACCACTTGGCCTTTTAATTTAAAAAAATGTAAATTTAAACTCTAAAATCTTTCGATATTATAAATATCGTTTTCTCGCTTTCTTATTTCACATGAGATACTTCTTAAAACAAATTCTCTTTTAATACATAGGAAAATCTTATCATATTCAATTTCTATTTTCACTTGGAAAACAATTCACTGAAACAACGTTACTAAATATCTTTCAGTTCAATACTTGAAAACAATAACCAACGCTTATTTAAAAATTAAAACTATTTCAATACTTAGCTTTACATTTCCTTTTTACCTCGTGAATATCGTTATAATTTTCGCAATCCTCTTTCATTTCCATTTTACCTTAGTATCCTTATTTTATATATTTTCAAATGTCTACCAAAATGTTGCGCTATTATTTCTCTAATGAAATAATAAATTTCACTAACCCTTTCTACCATTTCAACTAATATCATCCTCAGGTAATCCTGAAGTCGTTCAAGTTGGGGTATTTTAATTACCTCTCAGACCTTGATCAACAACGTTCATACCTCAGGATGGATACAAGTTGTAATCCAATATTTCACTTTCACCAATCCCTTTACAAATCCATTCAACTATATTTCGCTTTGAAATCTTGTTCTAATTTCCCACTTCTACTTAATCCCATTATTAAGTAACGTTAATACAAAATTAACGATTTACCACTTCACCTCTTTTATATAACTCTGGTTTAGCACCAAACTCTTTTATATGAATTTTCTTTTACTTAATTTAAATAATTACGTAACACTTATTTTATGCTGCCATGTTCGCTTAAAATTTATCCTTATCATTTCGTTATAGAACTCAGGTTTAAAATAAAACCTATGCCTAAACTTTTTCCACCAATCATTTGGATTTCTTTTCAACTTCAATATATTTTTTACAAATTAAAGAAATGTCTAAATTATTATATAATAATTACTTCAATCATTACCACATTAGTAGTTAATTAATAGTAAATTCCCTTTTCAAAAATGTTATAAAAATTAAACAAATATTCTTAAAACACTTTGATTAGATTATTTCAAACAAACAAAAATAATAACTTATTCCAGTTAAAAATGGTCAATTATTCAACTCTAAACACGGTTATCTCGTTAACCGATTTTAATTCGTTTTCCCTTTAAATTAATTAATAATATAATTAATTTAAAATAATTCCATTTAATTGTTTCTTAACAAAACTATTATTCACTTTTCAACCGTTAGGTGAATTTCCTATTTTCATACTCATAATTCTGATTAACATCAAAATTGACTTTATTAACTCAATTAATAAAATAAGAACAAATACTTATTTTCTTTTTTTAAAAAAATTTTTATTCAAATAATATTCCAAAATCTACCACCACTTATAAAATACATTTATAATTTCATCTCTATCGACTCACCTGGCGGTGAATTGATATTTCTAAAACGATTGATTTTATAGGCCATATATCGCCAAATACTCAACCAATATTACTCATTGGTTTAAACTAAACTGATGTTAAACATTCAGTCAATAATCAACAATCCAATCAATCACCACAAACAGGACAGTTCATATGTAATAATATGAAAATAAATAATATATTTGAGAAATCCGGTTGGATCCCTCCAACCTGTTCTTCCCTGTATTTCAAACGGTTATCACAAACCAGATCACTTCATTTAACTGATATAAAATAGTAAATAGCAACAATTTTATATCAACCAACCAACAGAGCATTTCTATCAGTTCACACAATTCAAACAAAACACGTTTATTTTATAAACGTGACCAACGAGGTACAACGAAGTAATTTACCTTCATTGGAACCAATCCGTTAAAATAACGATTTGGTATCTCACTGAAATTAAACGACGGTTTAATTTCATCAGTTAAATCAACAATTGGATAAATAATTAGCAAACAGTCAACCATCAGCAAATCAAGCACACAAAATAAAAACCCAATTTATATAAAATATAAATGGGAAAAATACTGAGTGAGTTAAACTCACCTTGATTCCATTTGTCATTTTAAATGGTTCGTTAAAAGAAATCCTAGTTGCTTCCACCTCCGTCCATTCTGGCTCCAGATTATAGCATTCGGCGATATGGTTCTGACGTATCCCGGCTTGTTCTATTCTGATAACATGTGAACAAGTTATCAATATAGTGACCACACGGGTTAATTAAATAATCTATTTTCAATTTAATTTTAATTAACTTAACCAAAATTATTAACTACAACTAACGCGAATCCTAGCGTAAATTAAGACAGGTGTGTATTTTACTTGATACACTGTAGCGTATCAATAGTTTAACAGTGTATCTGTTAATAATTTTCCTATCCGCTACAGCTTTTACAGTATATATATATATATATATATATATATATATATATATATATATATATATATATATATATATATATATATATATATATATATATATGCAATGCGTGGATTAATTTTCTTTTGTTATGGAACTTAACTATACATCAGCCTACGTTGCACCCGCTCCGAAGTTCAATTCTTCCCACAGACTAGACTGCGTCCTCTCCTTCCCAGAAAGCCTCTATATTCTTTATTTACTAACTGGCACATTCAAACTTTGGCAATGTTATGAATATACAATTTAAAAACAGTGGTCACGTTTTAAACAAATGCCACACGGTATATTTGAAAACAATGGCCATGTTATAATAGTGATTACCCTCTCCTTACGTTACGTTAATATCCTAGGCATATTCTATTCTTAATTAGGCAAGATAAATCAAGGGTTTGACAAGTATAAATCTTTGGCCACGTACATATATTTGTACCAAACTAAACTAAATTATATAATAAATGGATCCTTAGTCCTTACCATCCAAACTATCGGCCCACTACCATGATGTACCGCCAGCTACAGGAGTTTATCTCCTTCCCCATCCCGTTTCTGAATTTCCGAAACTGCAACTACATCTCTTTTTTTTATATATAATGAAAGCCCACGCCCAATACCACTTTAAATACCCACAAAGCTATGTAAAGCTTCTCCCCCAAACAATCGCAGCGTCACTGCTATCTTTTCGCCGCATGTACCTCTTCTCCTTCCAACTTCTCAGTTCCATTTCTTCCTTGCGTTTCTATTTTTATTCACAGTTCTTTTTTTTTTTCAGATAGTTTGCTGAGGAAAGAATGGGTTTGAGGCAATCGTATATATAGAGGGGGAAAGTTTGGAGAGCACGTATCATGGTACATCATAGTGGATGTAGCTTTTAGGTTAGGCCTGTGTACACGTTGGTGAGGACGTGCATGTGTTGTCTATGTGATTTCAAGTTTTAGAGTAGCTGCGGTACTGGTGTGTGTTGTCAATCCGTTTTACTGTGCGATGGTTGTGTGATGTGAGAATACACTGGATGCTAAATCTCATAAAGAAGGGAGGAAAGGTAGTAGGCTAGCTGCGCTGATTTTACTGCACATACATGTTTTGATAAAATAGGTTAGGACCAGTATGTACAAGCATGAGTGGTCACTAATCTCTTATAGGATAGAAGAAAATATTTTGTATTATTTAGGGGAGGTAATCTGTGAATTGATTTGAAAATACATGCCTTAACCGTAAAGCTTTGTGTGATGGAACAGAGGCTTGGTGCTGAAGTACACTAGTGTAGACAACAAGGTATTTAACTAGGCTGCCTGTTTGTTTAGGGTTACGGGAAATGGCCTACGCATGTGTTTGAAGACATAGAGGTGGATTTTTTATTAATTTGTTCTAAAATGAAACTTAACCGTGAAGTTTCACGTAAGGCTAATAACAATCGATTTCTGCTTACTGATAAAAAAGCTAATCTTGGTGAAAAAAAGTATTTCGGACCCAATGGGACAAGTTTCGTCGAAATCCGAGGTCGTATGAAAAAATTTCTTTTATAAAACCAGAAATAAACACGCGTTTAATTTTTCCAGGATCATCAGATAAATCAAATCAACTTGAAACCTTGAGATCCTAAAATAATTCTTTAATACGAGCCTAACGGCACCAGTTTCGTCGCATTCTGAGACTGTTTCCCCGGTACGCTATTTTTACGCGCAACGCAATACCATTTCGAACACCCAATTTCACGGTCTCCAAAAATAACAAGCTATATAACTATCCTGACTCTAATCGACGATACAAACTCAACGGAATTGGTTTTGTGGCTTAATTCGGTCGTCTGCTCAAGTTACACTCGAATATCACTTCATTAAATTAATTACGTGCTATAGAAAATGAACGGGCGTTTACGGCTACCGTGGCCACATACGACTTCGGTTTGCCACGCCATTTAACACCGTGCAATAATTTAACGTTACGGTTCCAATGAAACTGATTTCGTCGAAAACAGAGACCGTTTGCAAAATGGCCATTTTAAAGGCCGATATTTAAATAACGATTTTTCACAGCGACTATTTTAAAATTTGATTTGGCCATAATTAACAAACCGTAACATGAAAATCTGGATTTTTCTCTTTCATATGAAAATTATCATCGATACGGTTCCAACGTTTCTTGTTTCACAGAAATCCGACTTATATCGGATCCTGTATATTCAATTAAAGTTCAAAACTCCATATTGCGAATTGCACGCCAATTTCAATCTCCATTTATATTTATATAAATTATAACGTTCGATCTCGTTTTAAATAACGATTTAAATATTAAAAATCCATGAATATTCCAAATATAATATTTTAAAATAATAAATAAAATAAAATACTTAACTGTCAAAAACACGGGTCGTTACAGGACGTAAAGTCTAGGAACATATATCGCTCTGGGTAGTGTGTCCTAGACTAGGGGGCATTGTTCGATAGGTAGCATAAACCCTAGTGTCCCTAGGTAGCATAAACCCTGGTCGGATCTAGAAAGCATTCAATATGTAGCATAAACCCCAATGGCCCTGGGTAGCGTAAACCTTGGTTGAATCTAGGAAGCGCTGGATAGAAAACCCTATATTGGATCTTGGTAATAAACGGAATCTAGCAAGATCAAGAGTGGTAGTCCAAACGATTTCGAGAATGGTGGCACTACACTAAAGTAGTATAACTTTACATGATGAAGCCTGTACGACATATGGCAAGGGGCTGTATATATACATGGAAAGGATTATATGAGTTGGGGGTATCTACATATACATTGTATTAGGTTAATCTACTAGTGGGACATGAGTATAGCCTAGAGAGCTAATATCGCGAATAACCTAATAAGCAAGAAAATATAACTGAACGGTATATGTAGGATTATACAGAAGTTTATTCTAAGTCCACTCACACAGAACTTATGTTCTGACCCCCTCCTCATTACATACTTCCAGGTTAGGTTCATGAAAGAGATGGTATAAGCTTTGGAGACTAGTTAGGCATTATGTTTTATAAGGTAAAGCTATATTTAAAGTATATTATACTTTGAATTCCTTCCGCTGTAAGATGCTTACGAATTATGACATGTTTTCTTTATCTCTGTCTTTTTCTGCAGGATACCAGAGCGCCCAACTCGGGTTTCGATAGATTGGGTTTTTGAAAAAAAATCGGTCTGTCGGAATTCTGGTTGTTACAAATATTGTTTTCCTACACGATCTAATTACATAAAACACAGTTCCTAGATATATCAATCACATTTTCTCAACCCAAGCATGAATTCATTCATTTACTCAATTCAGTCATGAATTTAACTAAATCCAGGCAGCATGCATGATCTACAAGTACTTCATACACAATTTTTTCTCTGGCTTGCAGCATATTTTTCTTTGTCACTTTCAGCGGCACTTCAGATCTGTTGTGTGTGACCATAAAATTCATGATAAATATTCCACAACCAACTCTGCATGATTGAAATATTTTGATAGTTAAAAATAATTGTTGTAGTATATGATACAAGTGATTAGACTATGACAACAATCAATACAAGTGATGGTTTTAACTAAATATATGAATAACAATAATTTTTGTATGAACTAAATTAAATCGTTGTATGCTGGTTGTGATTTCACTGTTGGTAGTGTGCATGGTGATAATTGGTAAAAATAATTTAATCAATGAGTATCAGTTTGAATAAATGTAGGTATCAGTTTGGATTTGTATTGGTATCAGTTTGTAAATTTGCTACATACAGATGAACGTTTTTAAGACAGAAAAGTCATAAAAAGATTACAAATCGGAATTCTGTTGTGCGCATTCTGGTTGAAGTATTTATGTTGGTCTAATCTGCATATCTTGAATGTTATTCTTTGTCCACAGTTGTTGGAATATTTTTTCAACTTCTAGTCTCTGTAATAAGTACACATTAGCATCACTTTTATAAAAAATAAGCTAGAAATTTTTCCATACCAGAGTTATTGCATCTCTCAAATTTGGATTATTTCTTTCATTGAATTTGTCGGCCTTATCGAATCGAAGTGCGACCATACCATTGATGGATATGTTAATGTAAGTAGCGTCCAATGGCCGTCATAGTGCATTGGGAAGTATATTGATTATGTATACTTGTTCAGAGCAACTTCTTGAAAGAATGGAACAACTAAATGTTTTATAATTCCTTTCCTTTTTCAACACTATCTTTCTGCTCAAATCAAAGTGTATGTTTGTATTTAATCTATAAATCAATCATGTAAAAAAATTGTATATTGGAAACTTACTATCATGGTTATAGACATTGCATAATTGTTATTTAACAAGTCACATATAAGGATGAACAAGTCATTAATCTAATTTATGAATGACAACAAATGTTACAAATTAAATTGATATGTTAGCTTTTGCTATACGACTGTTTGATATGTTGTTCCATCAGTTTTTTATTTATTATTTATTAGATATCAGTTTTTTATGTTGGAACATATCATTTTTTTGTTATGGACAGTTATTAGGTATCATTTTTATTTATTTTATAGTATCAGTTTTTATTGTAACAGCTACTAGGTAGCAGTTTTGTAACTATTAAGGTATCAATTTTAGTACTAAATAGGTTGAATAAAAAAGTTCCAGTTACTGGGTATCAGTTTGATTGGTATATAGGTATCAGTTTCATGTTAATAGTACTTATTCTATTTAAGAAACAGATGTTGGGTATTTTTTTTATGAAATTGGGTATCAGTACTAAAATTTGATAAAAGCATTACTTTCCCTTCTGTGAAGGTTCCTTCATGTACATGTCTCAGCATATCTTTGGTAATAATACATCCTTCCCTAAGCATATCGTCGTTTTCCCAAACAACTTAACTGTTTGTTTCAAACTAAAGTTAACATTAAATATAAAATTATGTATAATCTTACAGGACAAATAAAATAGAAAACGTACTTTATATCAGCTTTTGCAAACAATTTTTTTTTCTTTATAATCCTTTCCTCTTCCTCACTTAGATAACTTGTCACTTTTTTGCAGTGTGACAAATGTAGGTCTCTCCATGTACGCTCTAACACTTGAATTGGCTCTATTGTTTCTATGTTTGCTTTTCCTTTTTCATCTTTTTCGGTTTGTTGGTTTTCAGCTTTTGCTTCATCTTTTTTTTTTTTTTTTTTACTAATGAAAGTTGTAGTTCCTCCTTTTCTTCTTCAACTGCTTCATTTTCTTTCTTTTCCCTGTTTTCTTCCCTTTTTTGCTTACTTTTTGTGAATATTCGTATGAATCGTTACTTTTTTTAATTCTTCCTTTTGCCTTCAGTCTTTGAATGTAGGAGGGTGGTTTGCCACTAGTTGGCTTGACGGTTGATTTTTTAATCCTTTTTCGGGATGATTTTTCACTACTACCTTCATCTAGTTTTATTTCTAAAACATGCTTGAGTAACACCCAAATAAAAGGTGGGAGGAGTGATTTCTTCAAGTGTTTGTTTTTTCTTTTCATCTGTGCCACTATCATTGATGATTTTAGTATCATTTCTTGGCGTGGTTTCATGTTGTTCTTCAATAGACTTCTCTTTCTTTTGAGCTTTGTTTTCTTCCTCAACTAAAATACTTTCTATTTTCTTTTCTCCCTCTTTTACTTCAGCATTCAAATCATTTTTTTTGTTTCATGAATTTCCTCTCCCTCTGCCATAGGTAAATCATCCATTGTTGCTTTTGAATCTCCTTTTCCTCTTTTGTTTCATGTTCAAAGTCTGGCTTTTGTTGTTTCAACAGTTGTCTCAGTTTGTAAAGTTCATATTCTGCTTATCTTCTTAACTTTCTTTTTTTCTTTTGCTTCTCTTTTAAGTCTTTACTTTTTCCTTCCATATCTATAATGCAGAAGTTTGAAATTTTGATTGAGACATCTTGTTCGAAATAATCCTCTGGTTCTTGTTGTTCACCACATTTTCTTTTTTTGGTTTCCACAGCTTTTCCTCTTTTACTTCTGCTTGTTAAGGCTTCTGATGTCTCCAACAGCTTAGCCTCGTGTGGCTCAATATTTGTTATTTCCTTAACCTGCATATTTGAAAAATTAGAACGATATTAAGTAGGTGTCAGATTTGTAAATATTTAGGTATCATTTTTAAGGTTTCAGTTTTAAAGTAGCAATTTTTATTATAATTTAGATATTAGATTTAAGGTGTCATTTTTAGTATTTTTTTTAGGTATCAGTTTTATAATGTTACTTATAAGGTATCAGTTTTAGCATTTTTCTAGGTGTCGGTTTTAGCAGTATTCATGTATCACTTTTAATGAGTCATTTTTTAGGTATCAGTTTTAGCATTTTTTAGGTATCAATATGTAAAAACATCAATATGACAGGGGACTGAGGTATCAGTTCTGACTTGTACAAGTTATCAGTTATGAAAAACATTGTTTTATATATTAACTAGAGATGAAATAGTAAGTTAAATCAAAAGTGCAGACCTCTCCATGCTTTAATTCATTCAAGAATTTTCTGTTGACAATGTTCTTCAGACCCTTAAGATCCCACCTTGCAAAACGTGGGAGTTTATTGATGAAGTTTCTTCTTTGCTTATTGAGATTGATCTTCTCGCACATGACATACTGAATATAAAATAGAAAATAAATTTAAATATGAAATCATATTGATATGTTTGGATTAAAATAAAAATATTGTAAAAATCTTTTTGTACCGAAGAAAGCGTTGAGCATCTAGATATGTTCCTAGGCTTATGGATGATTTTTTTTTACAAATTTGGTAAAATTTGGTTGGATTATAGTTGGCCATTAAACATAATTCATTTTGTTTATGTCCAAAAGGAATGGTACAAATCCCCATCGTAGCTTCTGTTGGTTGTTGGGGAAGAAGAATGTTAGTGGTATCTCCATGATTAGAAGCAATGGTAGGTCTTCTTCATTCTGTTTTTTCTTTTTCCCACTTCCTGCTTTATTCCTCTCTCTATCAAATTTCTTGTTATAAAGGCTGCTGATTCGAAGTACCTCAAAGCAAAATATTTTTGTCAATTTTGGTTTTTGTTCTACATTGCTTCCTTCTAGTGGAATGTAGAAGTGTAAGCTGATATCTTTTTTCGTTATTTTCAATTTATCTTTACCAAACACAAAAGCATCTTCATTTGGTGAATAGAAAGCATAAACTACATGTTTGCGAAAAAATTAACAACTGCAAACAATTGTTTAATTCGTTTAGCTTTCGTAAACAATAAGGATTGTTGTAAAGGGTGTCGAACTCTGGGACCAAAAATTATTCTACTAAAAAATCCGATCAAGTTATTCCGAAATTTTGATTGTTTAAAAATAACAGAAAAAACAATTATTTATTAGATATCAGTTTTTTATGTTGGAACGTATCATTTTTTTTGTTATGGACAGTTATTAGGTATCATTTTTATTTATTTTATAGTATCAGTTTTTATTATAACATCTAGTAGGTAACAGTTTTGTACCTATTAAGGTATCAGTTTTAATACTGAATAGGTTGAATAAAAAAGTTCCAGTTACTGGGTATTAGTTTGATTGGTATATAGGTATCAGTTTCATGTTAATAGTACTTATTCTATTTAAGACACAGATGTTGGGTATTAGTTTTTTATGAAATTGGGTATCAGTATTAAAATTTGATAAAAGCATTACTTGCCCTTCTGTGAAGGTTCCTTTCAGTACATGTCTCAGCATATCTTTGGTAATAATACATCCTTCCCTAAGCATATCATCGTTTTCCCCAGAAACTTGACTGTTTGTTTCAAAGAAAAGTTAACATTAAATATAAAATTATGTATAATCTTACAGGACAAATAAAATAGAAAACTTACTTTATATCAGCTTTTGCAAACAAATTTTTTTTCTTCTATATAATCCTTTCCTCTTCCTCACTTAGATGACTTGTCACTTTTTTGCAGTGTGACAAATGTAGGTATCTCCATGTAGGCTCTAACACTTGAATTGGCTCTATTGTTTCTATGTTTGCTTTTCCTTTTTCATCTTTTTCAGTTTGTTGGTTTTCGGCTTTTGCTTTATCTTTTTTTTTACTAATGAAAGTTGTAGTTCTTCCTTTTCTTCTTCAACTGCTTCATTTTCTTTCTTTTCCCTATTTTCTTCCCTTTTTTGCTTACTTTTTGTGAATATTCATATGAATCGTTTCTTTTTTTAATTCTTCTTTTTGCCTTCAGTCTTTGAATGTAGGAGGGTAGTTTGCCACTTATTGGCTTGACGGTTGATTTTTTTATCCTTTTTTGGGATGGTTTTTCACTACTACCTTCATCAAGTTTTATTTCTAAAACATGCTTGAGTAACACCTAAATCAAAGGTGGGAGGAGTGATTTCTTCAAATGTTTGCTTTTGCTTTTCAACTGTGCCACTATCATTGATGATTTTAGTGTCATTTCTTGGCGTGGTTTCATGTTGTTCTTCAATAGACTTCTCTTTCTTTTGAGCTTTGTTTTCTTCCTCTACTAAAATAATTTCTATTTGCTTTTCTCCCTCTTCTACTTCAGCATTCAAATCAATTTTTTTTTTTCATGAATTTCATCTCCCTCTGCCATAGGTAAATCATCCATTGTTGCTTCTGAATTTTCTTTTTCCTCTTTTCTTTCATGTTCAGAATCTGGCTTTTGTTGTTTCAACTTCTGTCTCAGTTTGTAAAGTTCATCTTCTGCTTATCTTCTAAATTTTCTTTTTTCCTTTATCTTCTCTTTTAAGTCTTTACTTTTTCCTTCAATATCTATAATGCAGAAGTTTGAAATTTTGATTGAGACATCTTGTTCGAAATAATCCTCTGGTTCTTGTTGTTCACCACAATTTCTTTTTTTTGGTTTCACAGATTTTCCTCTTTTACTTCTGCTTGTTAAGGCTTCTGATGTCTCCAACAGCTTAGCCTCGTGTGGCTCAATATTTGTTATTTCCTTAACCTGCATATTTTGAAAAATTAGAAAGATATTAAGTAGGTGTCAGATTTGTGAATATTTAGGTATCATTTTTAAGGTTTCAGTTTTAAAGTAGCAATTTTTATTATAATTTAGATATTAGATTTAAGGTGTCAGTTTTAGTATTTTTTAGGTATCAGTTTTATAATGTTACTTATAAGGTATCCGTTTTAGCATTTTTCTAGGTGTCGATTTTAGCAGTATTCGTTTATCGCTTTTAATGAGTCATTTTTTTGGTATCAGTTTTAGCATTTTTTAAGTATCAGTATGTAAAAACATCAATATGACAGGGGACTGAGGTATCAGTTCTGACTTGTACAAGTTATTAGTTATGAAAAACATTGTTTTATATATTAAATAGAGATGAAATAGTAAGTTAAATCAAATGTGCAGACCTCTCCATGCTTTAATTCATTCAAAAAAATTCTATTGACAATGTTCTTCAGACCCTTAAGATCCCACCTTGCAAAACGTGGGAGTTTATTGCCAAAGTTTCTTCTTTGCATATTGAGATTGATCTTCTCGCACTGAATATAAAATATAAAATTAAATTAAATATGAAATCATATTGATATGTTTGGATTAAAAATAAAAATATTGTAAAAACCTTTTCTTACCGAAGAAAGCATTGAGCATCCAGACATGTTCCTAGGCTTTTGGATGAATTTTTTTACAAATTTTGTAAATTTTGCTTGGGTTATATTTGGCCATTAAACATAATTCATTTTGTTTATGTCCAACAAGAATGGTACAAATCCCCATCGTAGCTTCTGTTGGTTGATGGGGAAGAAGAATGTTAGTGGTATCTCCATGATTAGAAGCAAAGGTATGTCTTCTTCGTTATGTTTTTTCTTTTTTCCTACTTCTTGCTTTATTCCTCTCTCTATCAAATTTCTTGTGATAAAGGATGCTGATTCAAAGTTCCACAAAGCAAAATCTTTACAGTCCGATGGTATTGTCTGATTTGTCAATTTTGGTGTTTATTCTACATTGCTTCCTTCTAGTGGCATGCAAAAGTGTAAGCTGATATCTTTTTCCGTTATTTTCAATTTATCTTTACCAAACACAAAAGCATCTTCATTTAGTGAAGCATGCATAAACTACATGTTTGTGAAAAAATTAACAATTGCAAACAATTGTTTAATTCATTTAGCTTTCCTAAACAATAAGGATTGTTGTAAAGGGTGTCGAACTCTGGCACCAAAAATTATTCTACTAATAAATCCGATCAAGTTATTTCGAAATTTTGATTGTTTAAAAATAACAGAAAAAATCAAAAAGAGAGTTTTTAATAATAAATGAAAACAATTAGTGAGCAATGACATAAACTGGATTAATACTAATCAATAGCCAAAAGATAAATATAGATCTAATTCATGTTTCTGTCACAAACATGAATCAACGATAATTAAGTATTTAGAAACAAACATGTGAATAACGACAATCATAGTCTATGCAGGAGCTAAGCTCTTAAACAACCATAAGCTATCAGAACAGATTCACTACCTTATTCTAAAACCCTAAAAATTAGATCTAAATTTGATAAGCGTTAGATCGAACTCGAATATACCATATGAAGGAGCACAGCTCTTAAACAACACGGAGTATGAAGATTCAGATCTAGATCTACACACATGAAGTTCTAACCTTTTTGGCTATGTGATTCATATTGAATCTAATCTAAGCGTCATCACCCCCTAATTAAAGGGGATTAGATAGACATAACTAAAAGAAAAGAAGATAAAAAGAAAAGAAACAACATAATCAAAATAAATAAAAACTTAGAAGAGAAGAATAAGAACTTTATTCCAAGCAAAGAATTACAGAGTAAAACCTTAGAATTGAATGAATACAAATGAACTAGATACAAGTGTATTTATAGTTGCCCAGGCCAAGACTAAGTGGCTAATTACACAATATGGGAAAAAGGCCCTTTTTCAAAATAACAAATAAACCAAATAGCTAAATGTGAATGCATGTCAATGGATTTGCAAATGTCATAGCTTGTGGGTATCAAATGGCACCAACTCCAACTGTTTTGAGCATGAATAGGAACTCCATAACATCTGCGACAAGCTATCTTTATGAAAAGGCATTGAATCATAAAATATGCAGCAAAAGGTCGTTAAACAGCAACATTTCTTCAAGCTTTAATTTAGCTCTCAAAATCAGCACTCTTCTTATACCAATTCTTCAAGCTTTTCAACAATTAAGTGCATTAATCCATTCATCATAAATAATCTGGAAACACAACTATAAATACAGGGTATCAATTATTTAAAAGATAAAACAAGATAAATAACCAGATAAAATATAGACATTTACATGTATATCAAATACCCACACGCTTATCTTTTTATTCGTCCTCGAATAAACTAAGCTAAGATATGTCACACTTTCATAGGAAACACGATTGCATTTAGTGTATGCAACAAGACATTAAATCTCTAGGTGTCCTAATAGTAAGAGTGTTGTCTTGTGAGGGTTTTCAGCGGATACTACCCACAAAATCCAAAGCGTTTTTTGTATACAGATTAATCAAACAATATATTTAAGATCTTTCACATTCCAAGGACTTTAGCTAACTTCAATAATAATGGTTTAGTCCTAAATTGTCCATCCCATTATTGGTGTAAGAAATAGTAATAAATTTCAAGCTGAATCGTAATTCCTTGGTAACATTGTTATTGCCTTGAAGGTTAAGAGTATGGTGTCAACCAAAGTTCTACATTTCGATAATGTGCACTCAATCATTTATTCACTTTTTTTTGGAATAATTTTGCACCACTGTAACTGTAATGTATTGGATGTGAGTTATGCATAGATGAAGGAAAATTTTGTAAGTTCTAAAAATAGTATAGATAAGAGGGCAAGTATATTAGTTGAACTTCAAGCTACAAAAGATAAAGTAATAATAAGGCACATATGTGTTGGAGAATGGGGTTTTGATGACAACAACCTTATTTCAATTATCATTGATTATAAAATATGTTCTAACACTTTTTGTATAGAATATATATATATATATATATATATTTGCAGGAATTTTATACAGGAAATATTACTGAAGACTGTACAGTTATAAAGATGATAGAGATTCAAATTTCAGAGAAATTTCAAGACTCATGAGTAATCAAGATTTCAAGAAGTTCGAGAATTCAAGATTAATATAGTTATTGAGTCTAGATTCTGTAAGACTTTAAATAGCACTCCAGGTTCAAATTCTAATTCTAATTTTTAAATTCTAAACTTCAATTCTGTCCTCTATCCTCTCTATTTTATTTTTTTATTTGTTTCTATTTTTATTTTTTTTAAACTTAAGTTTTATATATTTATATACTTTATATGTATATTCTTATACTTTATATTTATATAGTTTAAAACCTTATAATTTTATAAATATATTTATATAGTTTAAATTTATGTTTTAATATGTTTTTCCATCATATAATATTAATTTAAAACACTAGATTTTTACTCAAGAATTTCCAGAAATATTTTAATATCAAAACACTTGAAAAATGCTTTGAAAATCAAAATTATACAAGGGTATGTCGACATACCAAAAACACCATGTCGACATACAACTGTCACTTTTTCCAATTTTGTAAGGAAGTGTCTTTTCACTATTTGAAAAGATTCAGAACCGTTTCAACCTTTCAAACTCTATAAAAAATGGTTAAAACCGAATTTTTTATCATCTCTTCTTCTCTAACTTCATCCTCTTTCTCTACGCCATTATTCTTAATCATTTTTATGGTTTTTACACTTATACTCTACCGAATTCAATTCCATTTTGATCAAACTTCTTCTCTCTAAACTCTCTACTCTCTGAATCAAGTGCTATTGAAGAGTTATAGGGCTGTTTGTAATTGTTTGAACTGAGTAAAAGTTGTCTGGGTTGAGTAAAAGAGGAATCAGTGTTTTCCTTATAGCCGTGAAATCAGGGAAGTAGGAATCGATGTGTCCTTGTAGCCATGTAATCTGGGAAGTAGGAATCTGTGTGCCCTTGTAGCCGATAACTCAAGGTGGTTGTACTTGACTATTGGAAATAGTAAAAAAAAACTCTGTGCAATCCAGCGTTGTGCGGACTGGACGTAGGAGCAATCTGAACCAGTATAAAATCTGGTGTGTTCTTTCCTTTTCTACATCTTTATTTCTGTTTATTTTGCATTTGTGTTTGAATTTGTGTCTATGATTGTGTTTGTAGTGTTTGATTCATCCCGTAGTTCACATTAGTTTTAGATTTTGTTTAAATTCTTACAAACACTATTCACCATCTCCCCTCTAGTGTTTTCTTTTCCTTAACGATCCATTCCGCATTCCCTAACAATTGGTATCAGAGCAAGGTCTTTCAAAAAGTTCATAATCTGATTTTTGAAATTTTGGTAAAATGGAAAATTTTGGAATATCTGTTAATACTAGTGTCAATTCATGCATTGTATCAATGTTGAAAGAGTCTGCATATAATAATTTTAAAGAAGCATGTAATCTACTGAAATATTGTTCAATTCAGAAAAGAATGAGTTCTATGGCTTTTGAAAATTCAAAAGTTGAAAAGATGGGTACCGTTGGCAATTCAAATTATGAAAAGATAACTGTTGGAAATCCAAATCTTGAACTGGTGTGTTACATGGCTGTAGAAAATTCAAATTCTGGAAAGCAATTGGTGGAAATGAAAAAGAATAAATGGATACTGGATAGTGGCTGTTCAAGACATATGACCGGATATCGAGAACTACTCAACAATCTGAAATTTGAAGATGGTGGAATGGTAAACTTCGGAGATAATTCTAATGGATATATCATTGGAATAGGCAATGTCGATAATTATGAAACTCCTACTATTTCTGATGTTTACTAGTTAGGAATTTAAAACACAACTTGCTAAGTATAAGCCAACTTTGCGATAAAGGTTATAAAATAATTTTTTAAAAGAATAAATGTTTCGTAGAAGATAGGAATTCAAAAGTCATATTCGAAGGAGATAGAGAGAAAATTATTTATATATTAAGTATGAAAATATCCAGCGATAATTTATGTCTTATGGCCAATACAGGTGATCCCTGGATCTGGCATAAGAGATTCGGTCATACGAATTTCAAACACATCTCTTGGATTTCTAAATTAGATTTAGTTAGAGGATTACCCAAAATGAAATTTAAAGTTAATAACTTATGCGATGCTTGTCAATTCAGAAAATTAAAGAAGAGTTCATTTAGATCAAAAGAGGAAATTACCACTTCAAAACCATTAGAGTTAATACACATGGATTTATTTGGTCCATCCCAAGTTCAATCAATAAATCATAACAGATATGTATATATAATAGTTGATGACTTTTCTGGATTCACTTGGATTTTGTTTCTTAAAAATAAAAGTGATGCTTTTGATCAATCTAAAACTTTTTCTAAAAGGATTAAAAATTTATCATCACTAAAAATTAAAATAATACATAGTGATCATGGCGGAGAATTCGAAAATGAGAATTTTGAAAAATATTGTAATAAAAAGGGAATAACCCACAAATTTTCAATTCTAAGAACTCATCAACAAAATGGAGTAGTTGAACGTAAAAATAGAATGATACAAGAATGTGCAAGAACTATGTTATCCGATAGTAATTTACCGAGGAATTTTTGGGCTGAGGCAGTTGCAACAGCTTGCTATATTAATAATAGAATTTCAATTAGACCTTTAACTCATAAAACACCATATGAACTTTTATATAACAAGAAACCAAAAGTATCATATTTTAAAATATTTGGAAGTAAATGCTTTATACTAAATACAAAAGATAATTTAGACAAATTTGATTCAAAATCCGTTAAAGGAATCTTTATTCGATATACAGAAAGAAGCAAAGCTTATAGAATTTTCAATACTCGAACCAACACTATAGAAGAAACAATAAACGTATCTTTCGATGAAAACTATAAAAGTATAACCCAAAACAACGAAGACGATTGTGAAAATGAAATTAATGAAATATATTATAAAGGTAATCAACCGAATAAAAGAATTAGATTACTTAGAGACCATCCTGCAGAAAATATCTTAGGAGATATTGAATCTGTTGTTAGAACTCATAATCAATTAAATATTATGAGTAATACCGCATTTATATCAACTATTGAACCCAAAAATCCAAAGGAAGCTACTTCCGATGATTCATGGATACTTTCTAGGCAAGAAGAATTGAATCAGTTTACTAGGAAGGAAGTATGGGAACTTGTTCCTAGGCCAGAGGATAAAAAAATAATAGGAACCAAATGGGTCTATAAAAATAAAAAGAATGAACACGGTGAGGTAGTAAGAAATAAGGAACGACTAGTAGCACAAGGTTATACTTAAGAAGAAGGAATAAATTACGATGAAACTTTTGCCTCGTAGCAAGACTAGAGGCTATTAGAATTTTACTAGCTTTTGCAAACTATAATAATTTCAAATTATATCAAATGGATGTCAAGAATGCCTTTCTAAATGGATTTGTCAAGTAAGACGTATATGTAGAGCAACCAACCCTATTTGAGGATGAAAAATTACCAAATCACGTATACAAGTTGAAGAAAGCATTATATGGATTAAAACAGGATCTTAGGGCTTGGTATGATAGATTACGAAATTATTTATTACAATCAAACTTTGAAATAGGAAAATTATATAATACTTTGTTTATCAAGAAGAATAACAAAGATATACAACTAGTACAAATATATGTTGATGATATAATCTTTGGATCAACAAATGAAAAAATGAACAAAGAATTTTCAGATATTATGACCGAAGAATTTGAAATGAGTCATATGGGAGATTTATCATTCTTTTTAGGTTTACAAATTCGACAATTAAAGAATGGAATATTTATTAATCAAGAAAAATATGCGAGAAATTTAATTAATAAATACAATCTAACAACAACAAATGGTAGGCCAACACCTATGACAACTAATATTGCTTTAAGTAAAGATGATACATCAAAAGATGTTGATCAAAAACTATATAGAGGAATGATAGGATCATTATTACATATAACCACTAGTAGACCAGATATAATGCATAGTGTATGTCTCTGTGCAAGATATCAATCACAACCTAAGGAAACTCATTTAACAGCCGTAAAACGTATTCTGAGATATGTAAAGCACACATTAGATTTTGGATTATTCTATCCTAAGAATGACTCATTCGATTTAGTTTCGTACTATGACGCTGATTATGCAGGATGCAAATCCGATCGTAAAAGTACTAGTGGAACATGTCACTTCCTAGGACATTCCCTTGTATCATGGTTCATTAAAAAGCAAAATACTGTATCTTTGTCAACAACTGAAGCAGAATATATATCTGCTGCTTTGGCTTGTTCACAAGTAATATATATGCAACAAGCTTTAAATGATTTTGTTTTAAGTATAAATAAATCACCTATATACTATGATAATACAAGTGCTATAAATATTTCTAAGAATTCAACTCATCATTCGAGAACTATACATATTGATTTGAGACATCATTTTCTAAGAGATAATGTAAGTAAAGAAAAGATTTTACTAGAATTTATAGAAACAGATAAACAAATTGCAGATATATTAACTAAACCATTAAATGAAGCAACATTCACTAAACTTAGGAGAGAATTAGGCATATGTTCATTGAGTTAGAATAATATAGTTATATATATATATAATAAGAAATCAAAATAATGAAATTTAAAACAAGACCCTGTCGACATAGAGTTTTTGGTATGTCGACATATAACTACCAAAAAATTAATTCCCACCAAAAGTTAGTTAATTCAACTATTAAACCTTTTATTTCGACTTTTCTTCTTCATTTTCATTCTTCTTCTCTGTAAAAACTCTGAATTAAAAAATACAATGGCCTCCACTAATCCAAATACTCAAATCAACTCCAATTCATATGTTGGACCATCCAAGGGTCTGTTTCAAGGATCTACGCTATCTAGGGTGATCAAAATTGAAGCAAAAATGGAGTATCTGCTGCAAATGGTGGCTGAGATGCAAGTACCCCAGATTAGGATGAGTCAGGAGCAAAACAGGCAAGCGAAAGTAATGAGAAGTCTCTTAAAGTTTATAATGGATAATGAGACTAATCCGATGATGAAAATCAAGTGACAGAAGAGGAGGAAGAACCTGAAGAAGAACCAAAAGAGGAAGAAGAAATGAAGGAGGAGGAAGAACAACAAGAGATTCAACCAACGATTACGGATGAAGATGATAACGTTGAATGCGTAGGAGAGATTCTATTTGATGAAAATGGGAATGTGATTGAAAAGAATGGAGAATTTTGTCTTCGTTATCCAAAATGTCCAATTCACAAATCTCCCGTTGTTAAAAATAATTAGTGATTAAGGTCTTCTTCGATTCTCGTTGTATTACTGTTTTACGATGTATCATATGTGTATAAATCTATTGTACAAAGTCGTGTCTAAT
Organism: Allium sativum; assembly: GCA_030737875.1. Taxonomy (NCBI): domain Eukaryota; kingdom Viridiplantae; phylum Streptophyta; class Magnoliopsida; order Asparagales; family Amaryllidaceae; genus Allium; species Allium sativum. The sequence continues at coordinate 309,835,271 of CM060919.1, forward strand.
AAAAATGTCGTTTATAATTAGTTATCTCTCTTTAAAAATATAAAGAATGATTAATTAAGGGGGAGTATTTTTGGATAGTTACGTATATTCTATTCATGGAGTTATACAATTTAGGGGGAGTACCTTTAGGATTTCTTTTTGATAATGCCAAAGGGGGAGAAATTGTAAATACATGCATAGTTTATAAGGATTCTTACAGAAAGGGGGAGTATGAGAAAGAACATCATCAACAGGTATGATATTTTATAAACTAAGGTTGTCCACATCAAAAATGGGGAGATTGTTGGGGAATGGAGTTTTGATGAAAACAACCTTATTTCAATTATCATTGATTATTAAATATGTGCTAACACTTTTTGTATAGAATATATATATGTATGCATGAATTATATACAGGAAATATTACTGAAGACTATACAGTTATAAAGATGATAGAGATTCAAAGATCAGAGAAATTTCAAGACTCATGAGTAATCAAGATTTCAAGAAGTTCAAGAGTTCAAGATTAATATAGTTATAGAGTCTAGATTTTGTAAGACTCCAAATAGCACTCCAGGTTCAAATTCAAATTCTGATTTTTAAATTCTGATTTTCAATTCTATCCTCAATCCTCCCTATTTTATTTTTCTATTTGTTTCTATTTTTATTTTTTTAAACTTAAGTTTTATATATTTATATGCTTTATATTTATATTCTTATACTTTATATTTATATAGTTTATAACCTTATAATTTTATAAATATATTTATATAGTTTAAATTTATGTTTTCATATGTTTTTCTATCATATAATATTAATTTACGACATTAGATTTTTACTCAAGAATTTACAGAATTATTTTAATATCAAAACACTTGAAAAATGCTTTGAAAATCAAAAATATACAAGCGTATGTTGACATACCAAAAACACCATGTCGACATACAACTGCCACTTTTTCCAATTTTGAAAGGAAGTGTCTTTTCACTATTTGAAATGATTCAGAACCGTTGCAACCTTTCATACTCTATAAAAAGGGGTTAAAACCGAATTTTTTATCATCTCTTCTTCTATAACTTCATTCTCTTTCTCTACACCATTATTCTTAAATCTTTTTTATGGTCTTTACACTTATACTCTACCGAATTCAATTCCGTTTTGATCAAACTTCTTCTCTCTACACTCTCTACTTTCTGAATCAAGTGCCATTGAAGAGTTATAGGGTTGTTTGTAATTGTTTGAACTGAGTAAAATTTGTTTGGGTTGAGTAAAAGAGGAATCGGTGTTTTCCTTATAGTCATGAAATTAGGGAAGTAGGAACCGGTGTGTCCTTGTAGCCGTGAAATCAGGGAAGTAGGAATCAGTGTGTCCTTGTAGCCGAGAAATCAAGGAGGTTGTACTTGACTATTGGAAATAGTAATAAAACTCTGTGCAATACAGTGTTGTGAGGGAGTGGACATAGGAGCAATCCAAACCAGTAAAAAATCTGGTGTGTTTTTTCCTTTTCTGCATATTTATTTATGTTTATTTTGCATTTGTGTTTGAATCTGTGTCTGTGATTGTGTTTATGGTGTTTGATTCATCCCGTAGTTCACATTAGTTTTAGATTTTGTTTAAATTCTTACAAACACTATTCACCCCCCTTCTAGTGTTTGTTTTGCCTTAACGATCCACTCCGCATTCCCTAATAATATGGACGTTTTGTTTCCTTTCATCTCCTCTACTACAATCCTCGCTTCTAAGTACGGTATGATGGATGTGGATGGAATTGAAATGCTTTATAGTCAAAAATGATGAATGACTATTTTATTCTCAGAGATTTTCACTTTATTGCAATTTTTTCATAAATGCATGATGAATGATGAGTGGAGATGGAATTGAATGGTACCGTATATAATTTCATTTGGTTCCTCCTCTACTAAGCGAATCATAACCAACACTTCATGAAAGAAAAGTTTTGTGTCCTAGTTACTCTACTTCTATAACCCTAATTCAACACACATGTCTAGATTGATGTTATTAAAAAGTTGAAAGGACAGATAAGCAAAGTTTCAAAAGATAGATAACCCATATAAAATAAGATGTGGTGTATGGTTATCCTACCTTAAAACAAGTACGGAGTGGACAGTGTAATATTGGTATAAAAAGTGATGTTTTTGAACCTTTGAAAAAAAATCGGTACAAGGTTCTATAGTATACCAATATAAGAAAAAGTTGTCGAAACATGGATGTAAATCGACTAAAACTTGGGTTTGAATAATGTGGAGTATCGAAGAAGAACGCTACAATGAGTCTTTTCTCCTTAAATTGGCCAAGTGGAATTTAGAACTTACAAGTTTGAAAATTTGAGTGGAAAAAATATTATGCATGAAAATGAACTCAGAAAATCCAACAAATATAGGTGAAAAATCATTTTTATTTGATTCTTTTTTTTTTACTTGCATATTTTAACATGTATAACAAGGGTTGACACGCTTACTCCAGAATACAACTGACGTCTACACAGTCTCAAGCTAGCATCTTAAAAAGACACACTACGACTCAATGAATAATTAATGTTCATTCCCATCACCTAACAATTCAAATTATCAATAAAGGACCAAGGTGTTATTTATGAATTTAAGTTAGTCCTTGTTCAACGAATGACCTAGTTCATAAAATTTGATTGCTGATGTAATGTAAATTCCTCCGTACACTTAAGTGTGACTGTATCCTCACAGTCCTTAATCAGACATATCTTAGTGAAAGGGAAAAAAATAAGTGGGTAAGCGTGGTTTACCAGATGCATGTGCAGAAAAAACACAGTCATCGAATAGATGAACCGGTCCACAATGGGCCAATGGATCAGCCTCATTAAGATTATGAGACACAGCTGAAGCACAGAAAACCAAATCATAAAGGATTTTAAATTATGTGTCAGGTTTAGAAAAAAAAAATTGTTTTATCAAAAGTTTGAGTTGCTAATTTAAAATTTTGAGCTTACAATTGATCGTAAAATCGAATTGAATTTCTGTAGCAATTAAAAAGAGGTCATCGAGTCAGGGTTCAGCAAAAGTTTCAAAAACAAAGTTCAACTTGTTCAGATGATGTATAAATTGAGAGACATGTGCATCATTCTCACCCCACACTTGTTTTGAGAAATATTGTTCAGTTTTGCTTTGATATTTGAAATGTTGTTGACTAAAGGTTCATTCGTAAATCTAAAGTTAAAACCAAACAAATTAATTTTCAGTAAATTTTGAAATCGTGTTTTCTCAAAAACAGTGTTATTCCAGAAAGAGTTCATATACTTTAGAAATTTATCATTGAAAAACAAGTGATTACAGTGAGGTTCAGTTGAAACAATCAAGTCGCAAGGGGCCTCAACAGTCTTAGAACAATTGTCATTGTGTTTAAGATCACACTCGATAGTTTCGGTGTTTTCAACCTCAAGAATTTCGTTCAAACGTTTTATTTTCAGTTTCCGACCCAACAACATTATCGTCAATCAGTTCAAGAAGTTTTCGCTCATCAAAGTCGTCCTCACTTATACAGTTGTTACCAACTTCGTCATTTCTTTCAGGTTGACGATCTAAAGTTGCTAAAGTTTCAAAATTTTCGGAATTTGAGAGAGGAAGATCATATTGAAGATTGACGTCTTCGTTTTCATGAGAATTTGAATTCAAATCAACTACAGAGATTTTAACAACTTCATAAGGATTTTCATCAATTTCGAAAGTTGTTAGTTGAAATTTTTTGACTTCAATAAGAGTTGAATTTTCAGTAGAAGCATTAGTTTGAGTTTGAATTTAAGTTTCACAGAAATCAGTGTTTTGCACAAGAGATTTTTCAAAATTTTCATTTTCATCAACAGTCATATCGTCAGTATCATCAAAAATCGTTATGTAATGTTGTGACGAAATTAATGGCAGATTATTGTTTTCAAAAGAAGCATAGACAGAAACTTGTTTGTCACTAGATTGGGATTTGTAGTTGTTGTACAAGTTCGTAACTTCAGTTTGAAGAAGAGCAATTTGATAAACTATCCCAGCAATTTTTATGCATTTCAGCTTGTTATCTGTTATTTTTTGAGCTAGTTCTTCGAAGTAAGTCAAGCCAAGTTTCATGAAATCCTCAAATTCATCAACTTCATCAATTCCTTTCAGTAATTGATTTTTTAGATTTTGTCAAACTTCAATAGTGTATCGAGTCAGTTGTCGAATGAGACGCACGTTTTCGATATCTTTATTTTCAAAATCTTGTTTTTCATCTAAAGTTCGCGCCCATTCCTTGATTTCCTCATGACAAATCCAAATCTCATGCATTAATTGATCAATTTCACTCATGCTTACTTCAAGAAAATCGGTAGACACATCAGACTTCAAGAAGTTATTTTTTAAATTCGTCGTTTCTATGTGTTCCTCACTGGTTGACCTTAAAAATTCATTCACCTCATCTCTAAAAAAAAATCCGTTCTTTATTTTCCACAGCCAACATCGCCAGAAATTTAGCTTGTTCGCAACACATTTTTCATATTCGATAACCAAACTTATATCTCCACTCGAATTACGAAAATCATTTTGGTTTTGATCGTTGAAAATCGTGTTGAAATTATTTTGATTTCCAGAATTTTGCTTAGTCATTTGGGCTAATAGTCGACTTATCTTAGTTAAATTCTCCTCAATCAAAAAATTTTCAGCTTGAAATTCATTCTGATTTGAATTGTAACCAAAATCATTTAAATTTTGAAATGAATTGAAATTTTGGTTGAACATGGGGCAAGCGCGCATGTACTAGAAGAAGAGAGTTTTTCGGAAAAATCAGTTGCAAAACTTATGGCTCTAAAGAAGCTCTTAAAAAATATGTTAAAATTAACAATTTCGTATCATATGAATACAAGTCTAGGCTAGGTTCGGACAGGGATTATCAGTGTTCCACGAATCACCATAGAAACACGACTGAAGGTTTAAGAACCTGTTTGAGTTCTAGACTTTATCGTTCCTTAGACTCCTCAGAGAGTATCAATCTTAATTGTCAATTTAACAAATATTTTTTTCTATGAGCTTTGAGGAATCCTCGATTTGATTTCAAAAATAATTTATTTCAAAAACAAACTATCCAATTTATCCCACATTCGTTGTAAAATTTCCAACCACACATCAACAGGAAAAATATTCAATCACAGAACAAACACAGAATAATAAACTGCAGAAATAAAAATTTTATAAGTAAGCCACGGCACCTGTAGAAATTTTTTACAAGCAATTTCTATATATTTTTCTTTGCAACAGTGCATCTGTAGAGTTTAGAAATCACTCACTTGGATCGGTAGTCAGTCTAGTGCAACTGAGTAGCGCTAGCGCGTTCGCACCCTACTTGGTGTGCAACCGCTCCTCACCAAATCTATTTGCAAAGCGATTTGTCCTTCGAATCCTTATTATTTTTACTTCAAATCCTTTTTCTTTTTTACTTTAGGAATTTTATTTTGGAAAGAAAAAAGCTAATAAAATGATTGAAACGAAGCCTGCAAACTACTAGCTAACTAGAAACTAAAAAAAATAAAAACAAAGACTACATTAAAAAAAAAGAACATAACTCAGCTAGGAAAATGAAAAACCAAACAAAAACAAGAAAAATGAAATAAGAATTCAAACTCAGGCTCAAAAATTCAAATCCGGGCTCAATGAAAATAAACGATTGGCTCAACACCAAGTCAAACCAACAAGGGCGCACACAATTAGCTTACACAGTCACCTTAAGCTTAAACATAAATAAAACCCAAATTAAAACTCAACTCAAACGTCCTAAAAAAACTGCAGAAAACTCAAAAGTGCTTTCCCCAAACCGACAGGAAAATAGAAAATGGAATTCGATAGTCTAAGAGTTAAGCGGATTCGGATCTTTGAATCTTCGAATTGCAGTGCTGAAATAGAGAATTTCTATTCATGAATTGTCAAACACTGACGGCAAAATAAACTTACCGATCGAAATTTTAATCGGATTTCTTGGTATCGAGTCGGGTTTTGAAGCGATGTGTGTAACAACCTGAAATTTCGAGCCGTAAATATTTAAATATTAAGGCTATTTAAATATTTAAATCTTGGATTTAAAGGTTTCATAACCTTGATTAAATCCCTTTATAAATAATAATTAATGAGGAGAAAACATGTTGTTGAGTTTTTGTTTAAAAAGATAAGTAGTTCGAAGAAAATCGATAATGTGACCAAAAATAGTTTTGTCGATAAACGAGGTTTTACTTGTTAAAAGTTGTTAGAATATCATATGCATGTAGTAAAAATAGATGAACACATATATGTATGAACATACCATATAAACCAAAATACAAATGGTATATGTGTACATGTTCTGGAATATGAAAAATGACTTAAAATGATAGGGACACGTGTCATCAAAAGAATGATACACATGTCTTATAAGTAAATAAGATAAAGACACATAAACATATTAGGTGTCCATGTGTATAAACATCTAAAGACACCTAAGTAGACATGTGTCTTCATCCTAAAGGTTGCACGAAGATAAGGAGGACAAGTGTCCAAAACTAAATTACCAAACTAGCCTTGAAAACTACTATATAAAGGGTGGAAAGGTTCATCCTTTTTCATGCATTCACAAACGAAAAAAAATTGAGATAAAGAGTAGAAGTTTGGGAGAATCCTAGATAATAAATACAAGATCAAGGCACAAGTACAAGGTGAGGAAAATTATTTAATTTCATTTATTCATTTCATATTTTGAAGAAAAGTTGAGAAATTTATGAATGAATGATTGGACTTGAAACCTTGAAAATGAAGTTCGGTATTTTGGGCATAATTTTTGCAATTATTAATGAAATTTCGACTTCTTTATCAATTTGGAAATTTAATTCAAAAAGCTACAACTTTATCCTTGGCAACTTTTTTCTAATTTGGTCGTTTGTGTACCTGAAAACTGAATGCAAAGTCAGGTAAAAATCAGTCTGAAATGGACATGTTAAAAATGCCTCATGATGTTTGATTTTATATATTAAATTGATAAATGATTTTGAGGGTTTCTATTGACGATAACTTAGTAAACTAAGAGAGCTTCTTACAGTAGAAAATTTGGAATCAAAAGCTATTTTATCATAAAAAAACAATGTCAAACATTTTGCCCAAAAACAGGCCAAAAATCTGAGTTTTGGTACTTTCTATAGCATTTCGAAACGCTATCTTTTCTCTGAATTAGTTATGAAGCATAATAAGCTACCCAGAACTTTTCATAGCATCCCAGAAACGCTGTAGTAAGATGTTTTTAGTCTAAAATCATTATAAACCGCCCAGAACTTGCCATTGCACTTCTGGAAGCGCTGTCTTTTCTCTTAATTGACTATGAAGTGTTTTTAGATGAACAAAACTTTTCATAGCATGTCGAAAACACTGTTATAGATGGTTTGATTATAAAATCATGGTAAACTATTCCAAATCCTCTCAAATTTGGACTTGAGCTTTTTTATAGTATCATAAACAAACTGACAAAAATGAGGATGTAAATCAAAGTAAAAGAGAGCCAAAACGTGTCAAAATTAAGACAAGGAAGGTTGACGAGTTTCGATGATTCGAGGAAAATAATCGATTACTTGGGAATGAAGATAAGTACTATATGATGTTGTATGGGACTTTTGCATGAAGATAGTAAGGAGTACTGTAAGTATACTTATCATTTAGTCCATTATTATTACATAAGCTTGTGTTTTAATTTAAAGATGCCTATGACCTCAACATACTATATTAACTGAAATCTTTGACTTCGGTAAGTGAAGAACATATACGACTGGTGACCGAGGACATTGATGACTTAGCATTGCATAGAATTTCGGGGATGAAATTCCTTTTAAGAGGGGTAGAATGTAACAACCTGAAATTTCGGGCAGTAAATATTTAAATATTGAGGTTATTTAAATATTTAAATCTTAGGTTTAATGGTTTCATAACCTTGATTATATCCCTTTAAAAATAATAATTAATGGGGAGAAAACATGTTGTTGAGTTTTTGTTTACAAAGATAAGTAGTTCGAAGAAAAATCGATAATGTGACCGAAAACAGTTTTTTCGATAAACGATGTTTTACTTGTTAAAAGTTGTTAGAATATCATGTGCATGTAGTAAAAATAGATGAACACATATATGTATGAACATAGAATATAAATCAAAATACAAATGGTATATGTGTACATGTTCTAGAATATGAAAATTGACTTAAAATGATAGGGACATGTGTCAACAAAAGAATGATACACATGTCTTATAAGTAAATAAGATAAAGACACATAAACATATTAGTTGTCCATGTATAGAAACATCTAAAGATACCTAAGTATACATGTGTCTTCATCCTAAAGCTTGAATGAAGATAAAGAGGACAAGTGCCAAAAACTAAATTACCATGCACCACATAAAATGGTAGCTTTCATTGTTTGTTTTGGACCGAAGGATTTTCGGCAATTTTGACTGGTTCGAAATTCCGGGGCGTTACAAGTGGTATCAGAGCTTAGGTTAGGTGCCTAAATAAAATTTCACATAAGATTAGAAAATCATCCTAAATTTTTTGAAATGAATATAAGTGGATAGGGTACTAATAATAATAATGTGTTGATTCATTATCATGCACCACATAGAGAGGTTTAATGAAGCTGTAAGTGCATACATGATTGGTTATAAAGTAGCGAAGGAATGGAGCGGCTTCGAAGGAATATGGAATAATAACTTATCGAGGAAGGAATTAAATGAGCTTTAGAAAATAAACTTAATGGAGATTAAGATGAGCAAATTGAACCTTACATTCATGGAAAACAAGGTAAGAAAATCTCTTTAAATATTTATATTATAATATAATGTGATACTGGAATTGTTTAGCATTGATGATGTTAGCTTAAAGCTGCTAAAAGATCTCTTAGCAATTCGATCATCACTTTTGATTCTTTGATTAGGTTTGGTCGAAACATATCTTATTGGGAAACTAGATTAATTATCTAGAATACTTACATCATACGCATTTTAAACTTTGAAAGTTTGCTTTCTCAAAACATTGCTATAAACTGACTATGTGTTTGACTAAAAAAAAGAGTTTGACATCATTCAATGCGAATGTCGTAACTAGTGTCCTATATAAGATTTTGAGTTACATCGAGTAATATGAAAAGATTGATATGGAAAAAAAGGGTTTATACTTAAGATGATTTTCGAAGTTGAGAGTATGGATTTTCCAAAAGAAAATGGTTATCCATGTGGGAGTAATGATTACAAAGTATAGAAGTGTTTTGAGAGAAAACTTTTTTTAAACTTATGAAAGATTTTTATTGATTATTTCATTAATGATGGATACCTTCGATGTGCGGTATAAGACAATGGATCTTGGGTAGTGCACTATTACTCTATGTGGTATCGAGCCAGTAGAGTGCATCCCGATTTAGTGAAGGGATGCTGGCTGCAATATGATGGTTATCTTCAGATAGTGATGATGATGTATGGTATAAGACAATAGATCTTGGGTAGTGCAACAATTACTCTATGTTGGTATAGAGCCGAGTAGAGTACGTCCCTACTTAGTGAGGGGATGCCAACTGCACTAGAATATCCTAATTGAGGGGGTGGCGTGGATCCACTTTGATGAATATAATCATATTATAAAGAATATTGATTAGAGTCTATTTTGAAAATATTACTCTCTGGTACATTTTGATGGGTACTACAACAAGGAGAGTAATACATAATTTATGAGTTGACTTTGATGAATATAATCATTGAAGATATTATTTGAGATGTCTATTTTGAAAATATTACTCTCTGGTATATTTCGATGGGTACCACAACATGAAGAATACATCCTAACTAGATGATGATGAGTTAGATGAGCCAAAGTACGAGGAATCTTTGGTACATTTTGATGGGTACCACACAAGAAGAGAAGGAGACCGGGTATCGATGTGGATTGCAAAGAACATGATCTTGAATTTGGGCATAAAAAGAAGTTATGGAGTGCCTGATCCAGTTACAGCTTGCAGGAGTGACAGAATGTTAAAAGGGTTCGAATCATATAATGTCCAGGTACGATTTCAATTTATGAAATTATTTTTAAAGTATACTTTCAAGAAAATTTCCTGGATACATAGAGTTTCTTCCGTGGAATATTTGGTTTTCTTTTTGATTAAGTATTGCATAGAATTTCGGGGATGAAATTCCTTTTAAGAGGGGTAGAATGTAACAACCTGAAATTTCGGGCAGTAAATATTTAAATATTGAGGTTATTTAAATATTTAAATCTTAGGTTTAATGGTTTCATAACCTTGATTAAATCCCTTTATAAATAATAATTAATGGGGAGAAAACATATTGTTGAGTTTTTGTTTACAAAGATAAGTAGTTCGAAGAAAAATCGATAATGTGACCGAAAACAGTTTGTCGATAAATGAGGTTTTACTTGTTAAAAGTTGTTAGAATATCATGTGCATGTAGTAACAATAGATGAACACATATATGTATGAACATAGCATATAGATCAAAATACAAATGGTATATGTGTACATGTTCTAGAATATAAAAAATAACTTAAAATGATAGGGACACGTGTCATCAAAAGAATGATACACATGTCTTATAAGTAAATAAGATAAAGACACATAAACATATTAGTTGTCCATGTATAGAAACATCTAAAGATACCTAAGTATACATGTGTCTTCATCCTAAAGCTTGAATGAAGATAAAGAGGATAAGTGTCAAAAACTAAATTACCAAACTAGCCTTGAAAACTACTACATAAAGGGTGGAAAGGTTCATCATTTCTCATGCATTCACAAATGAAAAAAAATAAGATAAAGAGTAGAAGTTTGGGAGAAGCCTAGAGAATAAACACAAGATCAAGGCACAAGTACAAGGTGAGAAAAATTATTAAAGTTCATGTATTCATTTTATATTTTGAAGAAAAGTTGAGAAATTTATGAATGAATGATTGGACTTGAAACCCTGAAAATGACATTTGGTATTTTGGGCATAACTTTTGCAATTTTTAATGAAATTTCGACTTCTCTACCAATTTGGAAAGCTAATTCAAAGGGATACAACTTTATCTTCGGCTACTTTTTTCTAATATGGTCGTTTGTGTACCTGAAAACTGAATGCAAAATCCGGTAAAAATCAGCCCGAAATGGACATGTTACAAATACCTCATGATGTTTGATTTTATATATTAAATTGACAAATGATTTTGAGGGTTTCATTTGATGATAATTTAGTAGACTACGAGATCTTATTACTGTAGAAAATTTGGAGTCAAAAGCTATTTTTATCATAAAGAAACAATGTCAAACATTTTGCCCGAAAGCAGGCCTAAAATCAGAGTTTTGGTACTTTCTATAGCATTCTGAAACGCTATCTTTTCTCTGAATTAGTTATGAAGCTTAATAAGCTGCCCAGAACTTTTCAAAGCGTACCAGAAACGCAATAGTAAGTTTTTTTTAGTCTAAAATCATTATAAACCACCCAGAACTTGCCATAGCACATCTGGAAGCGCTATCTTTTCTCTGAATTGACTATGAGGTGTTTTTTGTAACGAAAAGGAATTTCGCTCGATCTGAATCAGTCGCTAAACCGACCAAGACCGTACGAAACGCCTGATTGTTTTGAGAACACGACAAATTAGAACGCAGATTGATGGAACCCCCAACTGGATTTTGGATAGTCATTGGCTCTTTGAGCTTCTTCAAATTCAACTCCAGTTTCTTGACTGCACTCTTTGCAATAAAGCTTCGTGACACGCCTGTGTCAAACAGTACTTTAACTGGAATGTTCTTGACATTGAGCATGCCTTCTAAAACATCAGACCTCCCTTGCTTATCTGAGGGCTCAGAAGTTTCTGCTACTTCATTCATATGTACTGCCTCAGATTTCTTTGAGAGTTGACACTCCCGTGCAATATGACCTGCTTGACGACACTTATGGCATCTCCTTTCCCCATGTGGGTTCTTTTGTTTCATAGTGCGATTATATCCACTCTTGATCTGTTTCTTTAAAGATCGGCAACTTATCGAGAAATGTCCTCGCCTATTGCAGTTATTGCATACGGCGGTCGTTACGGGTTCTTTCCCAGATTCAGCCCTTTTTCTCTTGGCACTGGGCTTCTTATTGACCTCAGACCTCGTACTGGCTCCAGCAATATCAGTTTCCGACTCTGCTTTGTCACTAGAACTGACTTCTTCTTCGTCGCGTAACATTCCTTTCTTATGGAGATCTTCATACTGATAAGCCATGTATATCATTTCTAAAAAAGGAAGCTTCACATTCCTCATCACACTATTCTGATATCTCCTTTGCAGGCCATGAATAAATCTCAGATTTTTCCTCTTTGGATCTTGAATCAGATGAGGAGCAAAGTGAGCAAGTTCGTTGAATTTCTTATGATATTCTGGGATGGTCATATCACCTTGTATCAGATAAGAAAATTCATCACATAATCGCTCCGTCGCTTCAGGAGGAGTAAATCTTTCTAGGAAAATCTCTTTGAATCTGTCCCAGGTGATATCACCTTCTGGATTATCTTTGATGATTGTTTCCCACCAGATTAAAGCTTCTTCTTTGAGCGCCCAAGATGCTACTAACCGTTTCTGGTCATCCCTCAGCTGGATACGCTCAAAGATTCTTTCGACAGAACTCATCCAAGCTTGAGTCTGAATAATAGATTCATTGCCCGAAAACTGTGCTCCGTTCAGATTTCGATATCTCTTTAATAGAGCCTCTAGATCGGGTTCTGCATTTCTCCTGTTTCTGACACTCATTTTCTAGTGCTTCTGCAAATGGCAGATCAAGTGTCAGGTCACAGAAAAGATAATTTGAAACATAGAAACATATACTTCAAATGTAAATGTGTCTATCGAGGTGTACTTTCCTTCTGCTTTACTCATACTAGGATATTACTGATCCTATCTGTAATGAGTTACCCGTCCTAGAACACTACTGGTTCTATTTCTGACGAGTTCGTTAATATGTTATATTCCAGCACTAAGCTTAACCAAAGCTCTGATACCACGTGAGACAACCCCAAACCCCGTACTGACGGTGGCAAGGGTAATCCGTGGAATATAACACAGAAACAGATAATAGCAGAACAGAAATAAATAAATAAATACACCAGATAATGAACAATAGAATATACTGGATAAGAGTAATCATCAGAGTTACACAGTATACAGGATCATACTTAGTACAAATACAGTTCAGCTATACATAAATGTCTACAGCGGAAAACAAACAAAATATGTACAATAGGAGCTGAACAGCATAAAAAGAGATAAATGATAGAATCCATCTTCAGCTCCAGCTATCCAGAAAGAACCAGCTAAACCTGAATACAAGGCTGCCCGTGTAGAAAAAAGGGGGCACCCGAGTTTGAAAGTGAAACATACTACGAGTCAGTCATGAGACTGGTATGAGAAATCTACTCAACACATTTATAATATGGCTAATCACAGGACCACGCCACTTTCGTGGAACGGGTTTACTCCATTGGATTGCCAGTGCTTTAAAACAAATCTTTCTTTTAAACATCGCTATGCTTTTTATAAAAATGAAGCCGTTATAAGAATCAGTTCCCATCACACAATGCAATGCAAACCGGAGGATAGAGTTTTTACCTTATAACGGCCAAAATATGCTTGATACGAATAAAACAAAGGCATTTGATATTATTGCTAGTGTTTATATGTTTTGAAAACAATTTCAAATCATAACTATCAATCATAGACGGCATGGGTACCATATATCATGTCACCATATATATATATATACAATCAAAACCGCACAGTCACGTATTTGGAAATTGGATTTCCGTCATGAACCAAGGCAAAAGATAGTCCTTACCGAATTCGTGACTCTCTAGCCCGAGCCACAGGCAAGTACTCAGTCAAGCCTTTGGAGCGACAGGACCGGTCCACCGATGTGGATTAAAATGCCTGAACAATACGTTTCCCCGCCCTTTGGGGCGTAAACGAGCCAACGAATGACTCCATCGGACCCGGATCGTCCGATCTAACCGAGGCGCCTCGCAACAGCAACAACCACACAGGTGAAAAGTATATAAATGTCAGGGCTGGTAGGTCACTTACACCACCCTAGCTAAAAAGAAACGTATGCCCTCCCTGAGGTCCTTCTCCCGTTTCTGGTTCATACCGGGATGTGAGGCTCGCGAATTCACATTATACACAAAGCTACGCCACACAGGCGGTGCTTTGATCATCACCACAAGACTTTGCTTTTCAACAGAAGCCCTGATCATTTGCCACTTAGGCATGTCACACTAGCAATTCATGCCATGCGACTGATGTCCATCGATATACAACCTCTGAGCTCGTGCGTTTCAGAGAAGGGCGTTAAGCAAAAGAATAAATTCTCCGCCGCCAAACAGATGTATATTTAATAGAGATCAATCAACATAGAATAAAACCCAATGTCAGACACACAGTCCATTTACAAGTCCGTTCTGGGTCTGAACGAAACCGGAGGCACTAAATACCTCGCAAACCCATCGATCACCACGTACGTCGGGACGATCACCACTCATTATCCATATATCGGGATGCCTCCCAATCAGGACCTCGGTTACCATCCAAACGAGGTGAAGATCTCCGGTCTTCGACCACCGTCTTCATCTTCGATTTCTTATCGTCGATTCAGTTATTCAGAATGGGATAAACCTGGTCTTTTTGAGCAACTCGCGTATATAATAAACAAGTGCAACACTAACATATACACGCATCATTTCAATTCATTAGTCACTAACCGTCAATCAGTAAGAGAACGATTTCCCAAATATTAACCCCGAAGGCCGAAACCAACATCAGATCAACACCTAGGAAACCATTCGACTTAGCCAACCTTCAGTTAATTTCTAAATCACATCCATATTGTTTATAATATTTTATAACGATTTATCGCTATTTTTATTTATTTTAAAATAGTCAATTATTCAAAACGACGCTTCGGGCCATAACGCGACCGTGGCGCTGTTTTTCTTCAGATTTGATTTACACATATCTGAAAATCTAACCGTTGGATCTTCACAAAATTTACATCATTAGAAAGATCTTTTCAAAACGAATCCAACGGTTCCAGTTTCGGGAAATTCCGACGGTCGGATCTCCCGGTATAATCGTTTGAAGTTTCGATTTCAAAATACGAACTGCAGCGTCGTTATTCGATTAAATATAATTATATTTATATATATATATAAATATAATCGATTCTGGCGCTGTTTTTCTTCAGATTTGAATTAAACATTCCAGACAATCCAACCGTTGGATTTTTACAAAGTTCGTGCTGTTGGAAAGGTTTTTCCAAAGCGAACCCAACGGTTGTGATTTCAGGAAAATCCGATGGTCGGATCTCCCGGTATAATCGTTTGAAATCACGGTTTCAAAATACGAACTGCAGCGTCGTTATTTGATATATTTTAATTCTATTTATATATATATATCGATTCTTCGATTCCAAAGCTACTTTCTTTTCATACATTTGATAAAAATGATATTTTTATCTAACTGTCTTCTATTTCAACACTTCACTATTTTTAACAATTCGTTTATATAATAAAAATGTGATTTTTATTGTAAAACAATTCATTTCAAAACACTATTATTTCATATAGTTTATATAAATGATAAAAAGGTGATTTTTATTATAAAACAATTTATTTCAAAATAAGGTCATTTTACATAGTTCATATAGATGATAAAAAGGTGATTTTTATTATAAAACAATTTATTTCAAAATATGAATACCATTCAACACATGAATTTCTAGTCAACGAATGAATATCGATTCAACACATGAAGGTTTTCTATAGTTTATATATATAGATAAAAATGTGATTTTTATATTTAAAACACGAAGACCATTCAACACATGAATTTCTAATCAACGAATGAATATCGATTCAACACATGAAGGTTTTCTATACAACGAATAAATATAGTTTCAGCAAATGAAAATAATTCAAACACATGAATATTATTCAAAATTTCGGCAGCATAACGGCAGGGTAGTTAAAACTGGGACCGTCCCTAGTACGGCGCCTCGCTCCAACTTAAAACCTCGCGGTTTTTGACAATGGGGATCATGCATCTAGTTCGCACGCAGGCGGCATGTATATATTTATTTTATTTCCACAAACTAATCCTATGTGGTTTCAACCAAATATTTCTCAACCACAAACGGGTATTTTTCGACCACAATCAATCAATATCAACCACAAACAATCCCAAACAACCATTCGCTATCAATCAATTTTCACACCAATCACAACCAATAAATATCGTCCATGGTTTGTGGACGAGGGGCATATATATATTTATATATAGCAATTCACTTCTATTTCAACACATATATAATTTTTACAACGCATATATAACTTATACATCGAATATACAACTTATACAACGCTTATACAAGAGGTGTACAACGCTTATATAACTCATACATCGACTATATAATATATACATCGTCGTTTTCCATATTGTTTATAAATTAGAAATCTCACATTGGGTTCCACTCCACCAAAAATAGCAGAAGGCTCAGAAAAATATGCGGTCTCTTCTAAAATGCAGAAGACGTGCACACGAGTCCACTGTCTCTTGTTTCACTGAATTTCGTCAAGAAACGAAAAAGATATGATTTTTATAGTGAAATCACAAACGGTAGCGCTTTTAAAACGCTATAATATAGTAAAAAAATAAAACAGGTCATTACCTCAGAAAACTGTTCGAAACTAGGTTTCAATTTCTCTCTCGATCCGAAGCACGATATGCAGATCAGCCTACGCCACATCGACGAGCTTGGAGGGGCTCACCATCGCGCCGAACGCCGTTGAACTCGGTGGCGGATCTCGGCCAGGATTCGGGTGCGAACGGCGTGACTTCAGCGCCCTGGATCTCCTAATATAATCGACGATAATCCCTGAAACTTAGATGGATTTAATGCTTGGAGAAATCCCTACGAAATCCTCTAAAGAAGGGTTGAATTTTATTGAGCGTGGGAGAAGATAAGGAGGAGAGAAGCGGGGAGCTTCTGTCGCCGTTAATCGCGAGGGGAGAGAGAGAAAGACGGGTTTTCTCTTTTTTTTTTAAATTCTGATTGGTCGGTAAATTTTATAAGGGGTTTTCTGACGCGACCACCAATCTAAACCCAACGACTGTCGTCCCTAGCGTTTTACCCCCATTCCGAACACAATGGGATATGTTTCGTAGGCCCGTTCGACTGTTTCAGTCAGTTTTCATTCAATTTAAAATATATAATATTCAATATTCGATTTGAACGTACATTTCAATTTGCCAGGTCCACAAACTGATTCGAAAAATTCCAGAAAAATAAATCTAGCTATGTTTTGACGATACGGTCCCAACAAAACTAGTTTCGTCGAATTCTGAGACCGTTTGCAAAAAAACCCATTTCTGGTCGATCCAATTTAACTGTAATTGACCAAAACACATATTCCTTTGCCACGCTCACATACTAGCTTCAAAAATTATGAAATTTGAAACCTAGCGATATCTTCACATCCCGGATCCAACAAAAGTGGTTTCGTCGAATTCCGAGGTCGTATGCAAAATGGCCAATTTCACGGGCTATATAAATTCCATAACGACCTTTCTGAAAATTCATTTGGCCATAACTTTTGCTTTCCGCTATGAAAATTCGATTTTTCAGATTCGTTAGAAAGGTATTCACTAACAGATTTAAATATTCTTGGTTTCACTAAAATCCGTTTTGTTTTGCACCCGGTACAGTCCGACAAAGTTTGAATTCAATTTTTGAAACTGCAGCGCCATTTCAGGCCTTGTTTATAATTAGAATTAATTATATTCGTTTTCAATTGTCGATTCAAACTCGGTTTTCATTGCTATTATTTTAAATATTTAAAATCCATTATTTTAGCCAATTTAAATTTTTTTAATTGGTTCAGATTTTCTGGGTCGTTACAATCGTTCCAACTGTAAACCAGGATCCTGTGAATATATATCTGCAAAACCAAAACTACTAGCTGCCCGTGTCAAAATAAGGGCACCCAGAGTTTAGGTTAAAACAATAAAATCCAGGTCAGTCATGGGACTGGTGTGAGAACTAAAACAGTTATTAATCTTTATTTTAAAGTTAGGTAAATCAAGGGACCACGCCGTATAACACGGAACGGGTTTCCTCCCAAGAATACCAGTGCATAAAACAAACAGCGCAATGCTAAATAAAGAAAAATGAAACTATTATAAGACCCAGTTCCCATCACACAATGCAACGCAAGCCAGAGGATAGGGTTTTTACCTTATAATAGCCAAGAATGTTTGATACGTTTAAAACAAATCATTTGATACTATAATAAGTGTATAGTGTATAAAATAACTTCAAATCATAGGTATCAATCATAGATGGCATAAGCGCCCCATCCCACTATGTCGCCATATATAGGATTACAACTAAAATCGAAACGTCAAGTATTGGAAGTTGGATTTCCATATGTGAACCGAGGCAAAAGATAGTCCTCTACCGATTCGAGACGCTCTAGTCCGACCCTCAGGTCAGAGCTCGAGTGACCTTTGGATCGTCAGGGCCGGTCCACCGATGTGGATTAAAATGCCTAAACACTGCGTTTCCCCACCCTTTGGGGTGTCAATGAGCCAACGAATGGCTCCATCGGCTTCACATAGTCATCGATATATCCGAGGCGCCTCGCAACAGCAACAACCACATAAGTCAAACTCGTCAGGGCGTGTAAAACCACTGACGCCACTTCTAACTAGAAAGAAACGCATGTCCTCCCTGATGTCCTCTCCCGTTTCTGGTTCACACCCGGGGTGTGAGGCTCGCGAATCAACGTTACACAAAGCTACGCCACACAGGCCATGCTTTGATCATCAACCACAAGACTCTGCTTTTCAACAGAAGCCTTGATCATTTGCATCTTAGCATGCCACACAGGCAATTCACGCTATGAAATTGATATCAATCACACAGAATGAAATCCGATGTCAGACACAAAGTCCATTTACAAGTTCGTTCTGGGTCTGAACGAATCCGGAGGCACCTAGTACCCCGCATATCCATCGATCTCCAAGTATGTCTGGACGATCACTAACTGATTCCCTTCTCTTGGGTGTACGGCCCAATCAAGATCATCAGTAATTATCCAAACGACGTGAAGACCTCCGGTCTTCAACCACCGTCTTCATCTTCGACTCATCGTCGTATCAGTTATTCAGAATAGGATAAACCCGGTCTTTCCGAATAACTCGCGTATATAATAAACAAGTGTTACACAAACACAACATACTCCTCATTCCAATTGAATTTTCCCTTACAAATTCAAATCAAAATTGAATTTTCCCTTACAAATTCGTTTTAAATTCATTTCAAATTGATTTTAATTCAAATCGATTTTTAATTCAATTTCAATTCGTTTTCAATTCAATTTGAATTTCAAATTAATTCAATTTAAATTCAAATTCATTTCTATTCAATTTCAATTCGAATTCAATTTCAATTCGAATTCGATTCTATTCAATTTCAATTCGAATTCATTTCAAAACGATTTCAATTCTATTTCAATTTAATTCGAATTTCAATTCTATTCGAATTTCAAATCATTTCAGTTTATTTCTAATTTCAAATCAATTCAATTTAATTCGAATTTCAATTCACTTTAATATTCATTTCAATTTAAATAAAATCGATATAAATATCGTTCACGTCAAAATGGCGCAAATCTAATCAACACGGCTTCATATATTTCTATTTTCAAATATTTCTATTTTGAATATTTCTTTTTCAAATATTTCTTTTTAAAACTGGAATGAGGCCCAATCAATTTCCATAGATTTTATTTCTATGAATTTCCATACAACACATGTATATATCAACAATGACAAATAATCAACCATCATCCAAAGTGAATTCTACACTGTATAAGCATCACATATAAATACTTAACGCTTATAACAGCCTGTCAATCAATCGATCGACATACAACTAATTATTGGGATTAGTGTACGTCATATATCATCCCAATACCCGTGTGGGGTTTCAAACAATCAAACACAGATTTTATTTGTGCAGTTGGGCGATGTGTAAAATTTATCGTCCCAATCAATAACAGTCAAATGTGTGTATATAAACAAATCGTCCGACTTGTTTATATTTATTTCATTTTAAATACATGTTAAAAAATTTATTTTCGACTATAAAATATTTTTAACTATCTAAATATTTTATTTCATTTCACATCACACAATCAACTACACATCAAAATCAAACAAACAAGCATACAAGCCGTCCATGGTCTTTGGACGACGGGTGTCGGGTGCTACTAAACACCGTCTGCATTCTAGTATATATTTCAAACTAGAAATAAATTAAAGGTGAGGAGTTCTCACTGAGGGTTCCACTCCGCCGTGCTTTGCTTCTGAACTGCTGAACATCTGGATTTGTTTTGAAATTCCAATGCAGTCCCTTTCACGCTGTTTATAATAAAAATTATATTTTTATTGCTTTATTGTAATAAATAAAAATCATATTTTTATTTCTACTTCATATATTTTTACAACGCTTCATTCTATATAAAAATTATATTTTTATATTTCTACTTCTTATATAAAGATTGAATTTTTATTATCATAACTATATAAAAATTATATTTTTATATTTCTACTTTAATAAAAAACATATTTTTAATCCTCACTTACAATAAAAATTATATTTTTAATCTTCACTTACAATAAAAATTATATTTTTAATCTTCACTTACAATAAAAATTATATTTTTATTCGATTAAAAATTAGATCTTTTATCATATTAAATATATATATATAAACTGAATCTTTTCATGTTAAAAATTTACATAAAAACTGAATCTTTTCATGGACAAAAATCTATTCTTTTCTATGAACAACTCCATGAACAAAATCTATTCTTTTTACAAATAAAAACCAAATTTTCCTATAAAATAAAACTAGTTTTCCATATGTAAAAATCTAAACTTTATTTTCAGATTTATATAAAAGTAATAATTAAAAGAAACTGGAATAAATAAACTAAAATAAATAAACTTTACCTTTCTTTTGAAGGGGGAAAGGGTTTCGCAGTTCGTCGGAGGGGCGGCGGTCCTCTTGAGAGGCGACGGTCGGAGATACAGGTGGTGGCGGCGCTGCTGTGGAGGCCGCTTTGGGGCTGGGCGCGGAGGTGATTAGAGAAGAAGGTGGAAAGGAGAGAGAAGCAGAGGACGAGAAGGAGGATGGTCGGAGTGGGGCCACTCTCGAGGCACGCGACGGCGGAGGCGACTCCGATGGCTGACGCGCAGGCGAGAGGGAGGGGTCTAGGCGACAACGGATTTTGGGTTCCAGCGGATTTTTCCTATTTCGATTATGAACGAGGCCTGGGAAGATAAGGGTTAGCCAAAGATAATATATATATATATATATATATATATATTAATTTCCTTTTACATTCTAAAAAGTAACTTTTATTTTCGAACTCGGATTCGAACCCATCGACTGTTGTCCCTAGCTAATTACCCCCATTCCGAACAAAATGGGATATGTTGCGTGGGCCAATTCGACCATTACGATCAGTTTTCGTCAAATTTACATTTAAATCATTATATTGAATTTAAAACGTACATTTCAAATTACTGGGGCCACATACAACCACTAAAAATTCCAGAATTTTTTTTTCTAGCTTCGTATTGACGATATGGTCCTAACAAAACTAGTTTCATCAAATTCTGAGACCGTTTGAAAAATGGCCATTTTCCAGTCGATTAAAATCAACTAAAACTGGTCAAACGCGTTTCCTTTGCCACGCTCACATATTAATTCGAAAAATTACGAAAATTGGAATCTAGCAATAAATTGTCATCACGGATCCAACAAAGTGGTTTCGTCGAAATCCGAGGTCGTTTGCAAAATTTCCATTTTTAAGGGCCAGAATTCCATAGCGACTATTCTGAATTTTCAACTGGACGTAACTTTTGATTCCCACTATGAAATTTTGATTTTTCGGATTCTTTGGAAAGATATTGACAATTAGTTTCTATTATTTTTGGTTTTGCTAAAATCCTGTTTATTTTGCACCCGGTATGTTCAATTGAAATTTGAAATCGATTTGTCGAACTACGGCGCCATTTTCAATTCATTTTTTATATATAAATAAATATTTATATCCTAACGACGATCTATATAAAACATACGTTCGAATTCCATTCAAAATAAATTTCTCGTCGATATTATTTAAAATAATTCATTTTAAATATTCAAAATTCATCAAAATTGCCAAAATAAAAATTTTAAACTAGCTCAGATTTTCCGGGTCGTTACAATCTCCCCCACTTAAAACTTTTCGTCCCCGAAAAGGAACGAAGCCGAAAGTTGTTTAACAAACCAACTCAACTTCCAGTATTTTCACTACCGCTTAAGTTTTTCAACTTTTCAGTTTCTAAGAACTTTTCAAAATTTTCAAAAATTTGGCTAACACCCTAAATTTTCGAAAAATTTCGCCATATACTCCCCTGCACCGGGGACTTCAGGATATTTCATATAGCCTCCCATGGCCTTCTTCAATCCAAAAGAAAAAGAAAAAGCCAAGCGGCTAGCCAATCGACTCATAAAATCATCATCACCCAAATAAAACAGTAAATTATGGTAAATATGTACCTATTTGTCGGGCAAACAATTTTATTCTTTTGCTCTAGCCTCCTTGCTATGACCTGTTCAATATAAGTACATGTATATGCATGCAAATGCGACTAATTTTCAATACAATTCACTATTTGGTTCAATTTGGCTAAACGGTTCAATATTTAATTAATTCAAACAATAATCAAACAACACAATCAGCAATCAATTAGTTAATTGTCATTTCAAATTCATAACTTTGATATATATATAGTCAAAAATCACATTTTGATGCCAAATCACAACAATAGGCCCTATCTAATTTTGGTTCTCACACTAGTCTAATGGAAATATATAGATATCACACCTTCGAAACACGAATATAAATACTGATGATGTCCGGACATCACCAGAATTATCCCCGAGCGACTAGAGTGTGAATCTATATCTATCCAGTATATTAAAATTTCGAATACACGCGGATCAGAGGTATATGCAAAATCTTTATATATTGGATGGTCCAAATCAATTTAAATAAATATTCAAATACGAATAGTTGAATTAAATTTTCAAAACAAAACTTGTTTTCAATTTAAAAATATACACTTCACACTCGTTCTAGGATACTACTGATCCCATCTATAACGAGTCATTCTCGTTGGATATTACTAATCCAATCTCTGATGAATTCCTTCGTATGGTTCTAACGTGTCTTGTTCTCTGAGCTTTGTAAACCAAAGCTCTGATACCAAATGTAATGAAAAGGAATTTTGCTCGATCCGAATCAGTCGCTAAACCGACCAAGACCGTACGAAACGCCTGATTGTTTTGAGAACACGACAAATTAGAACGCAGACAGAAGAACATTTCATTGTATATTACAACAACTCCATCAGAATACAAGAATATACAGAGTATAAATCAATATTACACATTATAAAATATCAGAGATTACAATACATTACATAGCAGCGGAAAATAATACAATACACAACCAGAAGGAGATATACAGATACAAAGCTTTCCGAATATCGTTCCAACTGTAAACCAGGATCCTATGAATATATATCTGCAAAACCAAAACTACTAGCTGCCCGTGTCAAAATAAGGGCACCTAGAGTTTAGGTTAAAACAATAAACTCCAGGTCAGTCATGGGACTGGTGTGAGAACTAAAACAGTTATTAATCTTTATTTTAAAGTTAGGTAAATCAAGGGACCACGCCGTATAACACGGAACGGGTTTCCTCCAAAGAATACCAGTGCATAAAACAAACAGCGCAATGCTAAATAAAGAAAAATGAAACTATTATAAGACCCAGTTCCCATCACACAATGCAACGCAAGCCGGAGGATAGGGTTTTTACCTTATAATAGCCAAGAATGCTTGATACATTTAAAACAAATCATTTGATACTATAATAAGTGTATAGTGTATAAAACAACTTCAAATCATAAGTATCAATCATAGACGGCATAAGCACCCCATCCCACTATGTCGCCATATATAGGATTACAACTAAAATCGAAACGTCACGTATTGGAAGTTGGATTTCCATATGTGAACCGAGGCAAAAGATAGTCCTCAACCGATTTGAGACGCTCTAGTCCTCCCCTCGGGTCAGAGCTCGAGTGACCTTTGGATCGTCAGGGCCGGTCCACCGATGTGGATTAAAATGCCTGAACACTGCGTTTCCCCACCCTTTGGGGTGTCAATGAGCCAACGAATGGCTCCATCGGCTTCACATAGTCACCGATATATCTGAGGCGCCTCGCAACAGAAACAACCACATAAGTCAAACTCGTCAGGGCGTGTAAAACCACTGACGCCACTTCTAACTAGAAAGAAACGCATGTCCTCCCTGATGTCCTCTCCCTTTTCTGCTTCACACCCGGGGTGTGAGGCTCGCGAATCAACGTTACACAAAGCTACGCCACACATGCCGTGCTTTGATCATCAACCACAAGACTCTGCTTTTCAACAGAAGCCTTGATCATTTGCATCTTAGCATGCCACACAGGCAATTCACGCTATGCAATCGATATCAATCACACAGAATGAAATCCGATGTCAGACACACAGTCCATTTACAAGTTTGTTCTAGGTCTGAACGAATCAGGAGGCACCTAGTACCCCGCATATCCATCGATCTCCAAGTACGTCTGGACGATCACTAACTGATTCCCTCCTCTTGGGTGTACAGCCCAATCAAGATCATCAGTAATTATCCAAACGACGTGAAGACCTTCGGTCTTCAACCACCGTCTTCATCTTCGACTCATCGTCGTATCAGTTATTCAGAATGGGATAAACCCAGTCTTTCCGAATAACTCGCGTATATAATAAACAATTGTTACACAAACACAACATACGCCTCATTCCAATTCATCAGTCACTAACCGTAAATTAACAAGAGAATAATTCCCCAAATATTAACCCCGAAGGCCGAAACCAACATCAGATCAATACCCAGGAAACCAATCTGCTTAGCTAACCTACAGTTAGTTTCTAAATTTCACATTCTTAGGGAAAGGTTCCCATTAATTTTATCAAAGATAAATTCTTTAAATTTATTCTTTAATCTTCTTTTGAATATTGATTCAACTAATCGGGATTAGCGAACCACACCGAAGTAATCATTTACTTTATTTCCCAATCCCAACCTATTCATCCCATGAAGTAAAACTGGTAATACTTCATATCTAACACCACGTGTTATCGGTAAATTCAATTACCTTTTCATGTTCAAATCTAATTAAAGATTTAACTACCGCATGGAGCAAAACTGGTGATACTCCATTCTCGGTCATTTCAATCTAATTAAAGATTCATTAAAACTCCACTTAGTTTTAATCTTTGACTGGGTTAAAGAATCAGTGTCATTTAAAACACTGTTCACGATAAACCCAAAAATCAATACCAATTCAATTCCAATTAAATATTATCTAATTGGTATACTTCATTAAATCCAAATAAAAAGATTTAATCTTTTTCTCAACTGGGTTTAAGAACAGTGTTAATGAAGACACCATTCACTACCAACCCAAATCCCATTTGATATGAAATACAAGGCTCTGAATAGAAAATATATCGGCTTATATTCAATATCAAATTCCACAACCAACAAATATCGTATTGGAAATAACGATATAAATATATCTTTCAAATTTCCCTAACAATATCTGGATAATCACGAAATCCAACATTGAAATATTCCAAAGACAATTTCGATTCAAATCCATTTCCACTTTATATATTGGAAATTCTGGTTATTTTCAAAACCATTTCAAATCCACTTAATTTATTTTAGAAATAAATAGAATTATAATTCTAGTTCAAAACTAGTTCATTTCGATAAAAATCTATTTTTATCTTTTCAAATACGGAGTTTTTCATCCCAATTCTTCACAAATCATTTCTTATGATTTTACACAAATTATCACTATTTGTAATAATTTTATCAAGGCCCGTACAGTCGATTTCCATCTACGGCCATCGAACTGCACTTACAGCGACCTTTTCCAAATTTGATTTGGACATAATTCCAAATCCAACCGTTAGATTTCTAATTTCTAATATTCGTTAGAAAGCTCTTTTCGATATGAACCCAACGGTTCCGATTTTAGGAGAATCCGACGGTCGGATCTCCCGTAATATCCGTTCGAAGACAATGGTCGAAATTCGCGAACTGCCGCGGTGCGGAGCGTTCTATTCAGGCCATTATATAATATATACTTCGTCGATTTTCTTTTTAAAACGTATTTTATAAACCGTTTTAAATTCGTTTTCAAAACGATTTCAACTTCCCTTCCAAATTCGAATCAAAATTGAATTTTCCCTTACAAATTCGTTTTAAATTCATTTCAAATTGATTTCAATTCAAATCGATTTTTAATTCAATTTCAATTCGTTTTCAATTCAATTTGAATTTCAAATTAATTCAATTTAAATTCGAATTCATTTCTATTCAATTTCAATTCGAATTCAATTCTATTCAATTTCAATTCGAATTCGATTCTATTAAATTTCAATTCGAATTCATTTCAAAACGATTTCAATTTAATTCGAATTTCAATTCTATTCGAATTTCAAATCATTTCAGTTTAATTTGAATTTCAAATCAATTCAATTTAATTCGAATTTCAATTCACTTTAATATTCATTTCAATTTGAATAAAATCGATATAAATATCGTTCACGTCAAAATGGCGCAAATCTAATCAACACGGCTTCATATATTTCTATTTTCAAATATTTCTATTTCGAATATTTCTTTTTCAAATATTTCTCTTTCAAATATTTCTATTTCAAGTATTTCTTTTTCAAATATTTCTTTTTAAAACTGGAATGAGGCCCAATCAATTTCCATAGATTTTATTTCTATGAATTTCCATACAACGCATGTATATATCAACAATGACAAATAATCAACCATCATCCAAAGTGCATTCTACACTGTATAAGCATCACATATAAATATTTAACGCTTATAACAGCCTGTCAATCAATCGATCGACATACAACTAATTATTGGGATTAGTGTACGTCATATATCATCCCAATACCCGTGTGGGGTTTCAAACAATCAAACACAGATTTTATTTGTGCAGTTGGGCGATGTGTAAAATTTATCGTTCCAATCAATAACAGTCGAATGTGTGTATATAAACAAATCGTCCGACTTGTTTATATTTATTTCATTTTAAATACACGTTAAATTTTTTATTTTCGACTATAAAATATTTTTAACTATCTAAATATTTTATTTCATTTCACATCACACAATCAACTACACATCAAAATCAAACAAACAAGCATACAAGCCGTCCATGGTCTTTGGACGACGGGTGTCGGGTGCTACTAAACACCGTCTGCTTCCTAGTATATATTTCAAACTAGAAATAAATTAAAGGTGAGGAGTTCTCACCGAGGGTTCCACTCCGCCGTGCTTTGCTTCTGAACTGCTGAACATCTGGATTTGTTTTGAAATTCCAATGCAGTCCCTTTCACGCTGTTTATAATAAAAATTATAGTTTTATTTCTTTATTGTAATAAATAAAAATCATATTTTTATTTCTACTTCATATATTTTTACAACGCTTCATTCTATACAAAAATTATATTTTTATATTTCTACTACTTATATAAAGATTGAATTTTTATTATCATAACTATATAAAAATTATATTTTTATATTTCTACTTTAATAAAAACCATATTTTTAATCCTCACTTACAATAAAAATTATATTTTTAATCTTCACTTACAACAAAAATTATATTTTTATTCGATTAAAAATCAGATCTTTTATCATATTAAAAATATATATAAAAACTGAATCTTTTCATGTTAAAAATATATATAAAAACTGAATCTTTTCATGCACAAAAATCTATTCTTTTCTATGAACAACTCCATGAACAAAATCTATTCTTTTTATAAATAAAAACCAAAGTTTTCCTATAAAATAAAATCAGTTTTCCATATGTAAAAATCTAAGCTTTATTTTCAGATTTACATAAAAGTAATAATTAAAAGAAACTGAAATAAATAAACTAAAATAAATAAACTTTACCTTTGTTTTTGAAGGGGGAAAGGGTTTCGCAGTTCGTCGGAGGGGTGGTGGTCCTCCTGAGAGGCGGCTGTCGGAGATACAGGTGTTGGCGGCGCTGCTGTGGAGGCCGCTTTGGGGCTGGGCGCGGAGGTGATTAGGGAAGAAGGTGGAAAGGAGAGAGAAGCGGAGGACGAGAAGGAGGATGGTTGGAGTGGGGCCACTCTCGAGGCACGCGACGGCGGAGGCGGCTCCGATGGCTGGAGCGCAGGCGAGAGGGAGGGGGCTAGGTCTAGGCGACGGCGGATTTTGGGTTCCAGCGGGTTTTTCCTATTTTGATTATGAACGAGGCCTGGGAAGATAAGGGTTGACCAAAGACAATATATATATATATTTATTTTAATTTCCTTTTGCATTCTAAAAAGTAACTTTTATTTTCGAACTCGGATTCGAACCCACCGACTGTCGTCCCTAGCTAATTACCCTCATTCCAAACACAATGGGATATGTTGCATAGGCCAATTCAACTATTACGATCAGTTTTCATCAAATTTACATTTATATCATTATATTGAATTTAAAACGTACATTTCAAATTACCGGGGCCACATACAGCCACTAAAAATTCCAGAAAAATATTTTCTAGCTTCGTATTGATGATACGGTCCTAACAAATCTAGTTTCGTCAAATTCTGAGACTGTTTGAAAATTGGCCATTTTCCAGTCGATTAAAATCAACTAAAACTG
Organism: Allium sativum; assembly: GCA_030737875.1. Classification (NCBI taxonomy): domain Eukaryota; kingdom Viridiplantae; phylum Streptophyta; class Magnoliopsida; order Asparagales; family Amaryllidaceae; genus Allium; species Allium sativum. Next base: position 309,864,208 of record CM060919.1, read on the forward strand.
GTCAAACGCGTTTTCCTTTTCCACGCTCACATATTGATTCGAAAAATTACGAAAATTGGAATCTAGCAATAACTTGTCATCACGGATCCAACAAAAGTGTTTCGTCGAAATCCGAGGTCGTTTGCAAAATTTCCATTTTTAAGGGCCGGAATTCCATAGCGACTATTCTGAATTTTCAACTGGACGTAACTTTTGATTCCCACTATGAAATTTTGATTTTTTGGATTCGTTGGAAAGATATTGACAATTAGTTTCTATTATTTTTGGTTTCGCTAAAATCCGGTTTATTTTGCACCCGGTATGTTCAATTGAAATTTGAAATCGAATTATCGAACTACCGCGCCATTTTCAATTCCTTTTATATATATAAATAAATATTTATATCCTAACGACGATCTATATAAAACATACGTTCGAATTCATTCAAAATAAATTTCTCGTCGATATTATTTAAAATAATTCATTTTAAATATTCAAAATTCATCAAAATTTCCATAATAAAAATTTTAAACTGGCTCAAATTTTCTAGGTCGTTACATTTTTAGATGAACAAAACTTTTCATGGCATGACAGAAATGTTGTTATAGATGGTTTGAGTATAAAATCATGGTAAACTAGTCCAAATCCTCTCAAATTTGGACTTGAGCATTTTTATAGTATCATAAACAAACTGATAAAAATGAGGATGTAAATCAAAGTAAAAGAGAGCCAAAACGTGTCAAAATTGAGACAAGGAAGGTTGACGAATTTCGATGATTCGAGGAAAATAATTGATTACTTGGGAATGATGATAAGTACTATATGATGTTCTACGAGACTTTTGCATGAAGATAATAAGGAGTACTGCGAGTGTACTTATCATTTAGTCCATTATTATTACATAAGCTTGTGTTTTAATTTAAAGATGCCTATGACCTCAACATACTATATTAACTGAAATCTTTGACTTCGGTAAGTGAAGAACATATACGACTGATGACTGAGGACATTGATGAATTAGCATAACTGGCATAAGGTCCTAAAAATAAGAACATGAGGATTAGTAGGGGACTGGGACAGACATAGACTACCTATGTTTTGATAGCCATAATTGCATTATCGAAATGCATTCCTTTGTCTTATGTGAATATTATTTTCAAGAATTCCTATTTTCGATGATTAATTTGAAGTTATAATATATTTTATCACAAGGGAGATTTTGGTATTTAAAAGAGAAGATCTTTTGAAAGGAAGTTTCACAAGAAATATTTAGATACTTTTCAAAACAAGTATAAATAGAGTATTTCTACTTGGTATAAAAAGTATTAATGGAAGTAAATATTGATTTTAAATATTTTGTAAAGAAGAACTACGTTGGCTTGATCATGTATCTAATTGCTTACCCAATTAGATAAACGTACGTAGGCAGTCATAAGGGGTAGTAATGCAGCTGCTTTATTAATAAAAATATTTTTTCTATTTTATCTTGTAATAGTGCATCTTCATTTAAGCTATGCTAACGTGTTTATCAAGTGTGCAAGAATGAATATCGATGTCCATCTCATAAGAGTTGCACAATGGCATATTTACGGTAGTTGTGTTTAATTCATATTTAAGCACAAGTAGTTAATTGGATAAGTAGTATTTATTAAAATTTTATCCAGAGCAATTAGTGATGTTCTATATTTATCAAATAAAATGGTAGCTTTCATTGTTTGTTTTGGACAGAAGGATTTTCGGCAATTTCGACTGGTTCGAGATTCCGGGGCGTTACAATGTGGGTACGAATTATGGTTATGCGAATTGGATTTAGGGAGAGGCTGAGTTTTTTTGAAGTGTGGATGGTTTAAGTTGCGTGGATGAGGCCACGACGACTTTGGTCAGGGGATTGTTCGATCTGTAGATGGCAGCGTTAAGATGGAAACTGGTTTGTGGAGTCTGCGATGAAGTTTGTTGGTGTGTCGATGGAGATCTGTGCATTCATGGATGTTTGGATAGATCGTGGAGGTTTAGGATTGCAATGGGGTGCTCACGTTGAGCTTGTGATTTTTTTTGGTGATGGTTTCAAAGAGAGATGGTGCGGTTTTGGTTTACAGTGGCTAAGCCGGGTTTGTTGCCTTTGCGTTTGGGGTTCAGATGGTTTGTGAACTGATTAGGGGTTTCTAATGCAAGGATTGGCAGAAGAGGTGGAATTGCAGTTTTGGTTTGCTGATGCTATTGGGTTTTGAGTGGAGAATGGATTGGTATTGAATTTTAGAAGGATGGTTTTGTGATTGTAACAACCCAGAAAAATCAGAACCAATATAAAATTTTTATTTTAGTTATTTTAATGGATTTTGATTATTTAAAATGATTATTTTAAATAATAAGAACTAAAAATTTATTTAAATTGAAGTTAGAACGAATAAATTTATTTTAATTATAAAACGAGCCTGAAATGGTGCAGTAGTATAAAATTTCGATTTCTAATTTCAAGTTAATATACAGAATTCAATATAAGTCAGAATTGGACGAAATAAGAAATATTCGAATCTGTTTAAATATATTTTTCTAACGAATGTAAGAAACTAAGATTTTGTTTTATAAATTGGAAGATATGTCCAGTTTAAAATTCAGAATAATCGCTATGGAATTTATATATTTTTTAATATAATATATAGCCCATAAAAATAGCTATTTTGCAAACGACCTCCGTTTTCGACGAAACCACTTTCGTTGGATCCGAAATGTCAAATCATTACTAGATTCCAATTTCCATAATTTTTGGAAACAACATGTGAGCGTGGTGAATTAAAACGTGTTTGGCAATTTTAATCTGAATTTAATCGACTAAAAAATGACCGTTTTTCAAACGGTCTCCAAATTCGACGAAATTAGTTTTGTTAGGACCGTATCGTCAAAACATAGCTAGATTTATTTTCTGGGAATTTTTCGAGCCAGTATGTGACCCGGGTAATTTAAAATGTACGTTCAAATTCAAAATATATTGATTTACATTTTAATTTAAAGAAAAACTGAACAAAACCGTCGAATTGGCTTACCGGACATACGCCAATGGGTCTGGAATGGGGGTGATACGCTAAAGATGATGATTGTTGGGCTTAATTTGGAGTTTGAATGTAAAATTCACTTTTTGGGAATTAATTAAAGAATTAAATAAATAAATATTATATATAATCTCCCCCATCTCCTTTGAAGTCAACGTTGGAAAAAGATTTAAAAAAAAAGAAACCCCAGAAAACCCGTTACCCAAACTCGCTCCCCTCTTTGCCCCCGTCGCACCGCCGCGCCTAGAAGCGGTGCCGCCGACCTCGACAGCCCCCTCTCTCTCTCCGATCTTCCCTCTCCTCACATGTATACACCCATTTGAATGACACTGATTGGGACGATATATTTTACACATCGCCCAACTGCACAAATAATATTCAGTGTTTGTTGATTGAAACTCCACACGGGTATTGGGATGATATTCGACATACACTAATCCCAATTTTTTATTCGTATGTTAATTGGTTGGTTGACAGACTGTTGTAAGCGTTAATTATTCATAATTAATGCTTATGCAGTTGTGTAATGCACTCTGGATGATGGATGATTGTTTATCATTGTTGTTGTATGCATGTGTTGTATGAAATCCATATAAATAACATTATATGGTAATTGACTATGTTTGAATCCAATTCAGAAAGAACGAATATTTTAAAATAAGGAATATTTTAAAATAATGTTCAATAAAGGATTAAAATCTGAATTTAATGTTTGATTTTGGATGGATACGAAAATATTGAAATATATGAAGCCGTGTTGATTAGATATGCGCCATTTTGACGCGAACGATATTTATATCGATTTTTATTCATTTTTATAATGAATATCGAAAAGGAAATGATTTCAAAATCTGATAATTTGAAAATATTATCATTTTAACATTATAATGATATAGAATATTCAATTTTGATTCAAAATTGAAAATGAAGTTGGAATCGTTTTTAAAACGAATTTAAAATGATTTATAAAATACGTTTAAAAAAGAAATCGACGAAATATATAATATATATATATATATATTATATTTAATGTCCTGAATAGAACTTGCTGCCCTGCGACCATTCGCAAATTTCGACCATTAACTTCGAATTGACATTACGGGAGATCCGACCGTCGGATTCTCCAAAACCGGAACTGTTGGGTTCGTATCGAAAAGGGCTTTCCAACAAATGTAAAAGATTTGAAATCTAACTGTTGGATTTGGAATTATGTCCAAATCAAATTTGGAAAAGGTTGTTGTAAGTGCAGTTCAATGACCGTTTATGGAAATCGACAGAAAGGGCCTTAATAAAATTATTAAAAATATCAATAATTTGTGTAAAATCATAATACATGATTTGGAAAGAATTAGGATGAAAAATTCCACGTCTGTAAAGAAAAATATATATTTTTATCAAAATGAACTAGTTATTAACTAAATTTGAAATCCAATAATTTTTAAATAAAATAAATTGAATTTGTGAATGGTTTTAATATAACCAGGAATTTCCAACGAATAAATTGGAATGGATTTGAAATGGAAATAATCTTCGGAATATTCCGATATTGGATTCCGTGATTATATGGATATTGTTATGGAAATTTGGAAGATGTATTTTATATCGTTATTTCCATTACGATATTTGTTGGTTTCAAAATTTGATATTGAATATAAGCCGATATAGTTTCTATTTAGAGCCTTGTTTTTAATATCAAATTGGATTTTGGGTTTGTCGTGAGTGGTGTCTTCATTAACACTGTTCTTAAACCCAGTTGAGAAAAGAATAAATCTTTTAATGAAGATTTAGAGAAATTTTCCAATTAACTAATATTTAATTGGAATTGAATTAAGAATTGGATTTTTGGGTTTATCGTGAACTGTGTTTTTAACGACATTCGTTCTTTAACCCAATTAACAGTGAAATGTGATTTGGAATTTATAAATCTTTTTATTGAGATTTAATGAACATTTTCCAATGTAAAGTTTTCCAATTTAATATATTAAATTGGAATTGAATGAAATTCGATTTGGTAATAATTGAAGTGAGCTTCTGTGGACGAAGATCATTACTATAAATGAAATTTAAAAGGCTTTGCCGTTATTCCATTTATATTATTGGTTGGATACGGAAGTTTATATCGATTATATATATTGATCTGTTTTCCGTGAAGATTCCATAATTAATGGAATGGGATTTTGGGTTTATCATGAACTGTTTTTTAAAATGAAATTAGTTATTTAACCCAGTTAAAGATAAGATTAATTTCTTAACTTTGAATAATCATTAAGTAATGATTTTTCAGATTAAAATTGAATTAGAGTTTTAATGAATCTTTAATAAGATTGGAATGTGAATGGGATAATTAAATTTATCGAATTCATGAAATGATCGAGAATGGAGTAACACCAGTTTTACTCCAGGTGATAGTTAAATCTTTAATTAGATTTGAACGTGAAATGGTAACTAATTTTACCGTTAACACCGTGGTGTTAGATATGGAGTATTACCTGTTTTGCTCCATGGGATGAATAGGTTGGGATTGGGAAATATGACAAATGATTACTTTGGTACCCATGCCTCCTATGATTGATACATTTATATTTGAAGTTGTTTTAGATACTATGCACTTATAATAGTATCAAATGATTTGTTTTAAACGTACCAAGCATGTTTGTCTATTATAAGGGAAAACCCTATCCTTCGGCTTGCGTTGCATTGTGTGATGGGACCTGGGTCTTATAATAGCTTCATTTTTTCCAAAAAGCATTTTCCTGCTTGTTTTATGCACTGGTATTCTTAGGAGGGAACCCGTTCCATGCTATACGGCATGGTCCCTTGAATTACCTTATTTCTAAAGTAAAGTTTTAAATAACTGTTTTAGTTCTCACACTAGTCACATGACTGACCTAGAGTTTATTGTTTAAACCTACACTCTGAGTGCCCCTATTTTCCACACGGGCAGCTAGTAGTTTTGGTTTTGCAGATATTATATTCACAGGATCCTATATTTATAGCTGGAGCTATATACGGAAAGCTTTGTATCCGTGTATCTCTTTCAGTCGTGTTATGTATTATTTTTCCGTTGCTATGTAATTTAAATCTCTGATATTTTTCTTATGTAAATTATTATTCGTACTCTGTTATTTTCTTGTACTCTGATGTAATTGTTGTAATAGCAATGATAATATTATGTCGTTTGTGTTCAAATTTTTCTTGTTCTCTACTCAATCTGGGCTTTCCCGTAAGGGCGAGTTTAGTCGTTTCATCGTGGTATCAGATCTTTTGTTTACAGAGCTTGAGAACAAGACACATTAGAACCAAACGAAGGAATTCATCAGAGATTGGATTAGTAATATCCAATAAGAATGACTCGTTAGAGATAGGATCAGTAGTATCCTAGAACGAGTGTGAAGAGTGTTATTTTTAAAATAAAATGAAAACAAATGGTTTTTCAGTATATGAAGATTTAAACATTATTATATGTATTTGAATATTTTATTTTATATTAAATTTGGACAATCGAGTATATGAAGATTTTGCATATACGCGTCATGAACGTATATTCGAAGTCTCAAATATACTGGATAGATATAGAATCACACTCTAGTCACCCGAAGATGATTCTGATGATAGCAGCTGCATCATCAGAATTTATGTTCGAGTTTCGAAGGTGGGATATCTATATATTTCCAATTGACTGGTGTGAGAACCAAAACTAGATAGGGTTATTGTTGTGATTTGGCATCAAAAATATGATTATTGAGTATATAAAATTTATGAATTTGAAAATCTAATTCACAAATTGATTGCTGGTTATGTTGTTTGATTGCTAGTTTGATTAATAAAAATATTGGATTGATAATACCAATAAGAGAAATATAGACAAATCAAGTCAAATATTGAACTGAACCGAAAATTGATTGCAAATGCATACATGTACATAAATATGTGTGAACAGGTCATAACAAGGAGGCTAGAGAAGAGGAATAAAATTTTATGCACGACAAATAGGTACATGTTTACTATTTTATTGGGTTTAGATGATTTTATGAGACTATTGGCTAGCGCTTGGCTTTTTCTTTTTCTTTTTGGATGATGAGGGCCCTGCGTGGCTAGTTGCAGTTTTAAAGGTCTCCCCGTACAAAGGATGTTATGGCGAAATTTTTCTAAAATTTAGGGTGTTAGCCAAATTTTTGAAGAATTAGAAAATTCTTAGAAACTAAAAAGTTGAAGATGAAAGCCAAAATGAAAGTTGATTTGATTAGTTAAACGACTTTCAGCTCTGTTCCCTTTCGAGGACGAAAAGATTTTAAGTGGGGGGAGATTGTAACAACCCCGAAAAATCAGAACCAATTTAAATTTTTTATTTTAATGGATTTTGATTATTTAAAATGATTATTTTAAATAATAACGACTAAAAATTTATTTAAATTGAAGTTAGAATGAATAAATTTATTTTAATTATAAAACGAGCCTGAAATGGCGTGGTAGTTTAAAATTTTGATTTCTAATTTCAAGTTAATATACAGAATTCAATATAAGTCATAATTGGACGAAATAAGAAATATTTGAATCTGTTTAAATATATCTTTCTAACGACTGTAAGAAACTAAAATTTCATTTTATAAATTGGAAGATATGTCCAGTTTAAAAATCAGAATAATCGTTATGGAATTTATATATATTTTAATATAATATATAACCCTTAAAATAGCCATTTTGCAAACGACCTCTGTTTTCGACGAAACCACTTTTGTTGGATACGGAATGTCAAATTGTTGCTAGATTCCAATTTCCATAATTTTTGGAATAAATATGTGAGCGTAGTGAATTTAAACGTGTTTGACAATTTCAGTTTGAATTTAATCAACTGAAAAATGACAGTTTTTCAAATGGTCTCCAAATTCGACGAAATTAGTTTTGTTAGGACCATATCGTCAAAACATAGCTAGATTTATATTATGGGAATTTTTGGAGCCAGTATGTGACCCCGGTAATTTAAAATGTATGTTCAAATTCAAAATATATTGATTTACATTTTCTTAAACTAATCGAAATGGTTGAATTGGCCTACCGGACATATACCATTGTGTCTGGAATGGGGGTGATACGCTAGAGACGACTATCGTTGGGCTCAATTTGGAGTTTGAATGTAAAATTCACCTTTTGGGAATTAATTAACGAAATAAATAAAAATATATTATATATAATCTCCCTCCCCCTCCCCATCTCCTTTGATGTCAACGCTGGTAAAAGATTTAAAAAAAAAACAGAAATCCCGTTACCCAAACCCGCTCTCCCCTATGCCCACGTCGCACCGCGCCGCCGCGCTTGGAAGCGGTGCCGCCGACCTCCACAGCCCGCTTCTCTCCGATCTTCCCTCTCTTCACTCCTTCCTCCAATCGAAAACCGCCGCACCCCCTAAACCCGCCATCATCCCTCTAGCGCCACCACCGGCTACCGTCATTTCCTCCCCCCGACCATCTGCAGGCCCCATGCCACCTCTCCTCTGACGTCGAACCCCCTCCTCCAATTCGGACCAGAAACCCCCTCCCCCTTCAATCGATTGTTAATGCTCCTTGCTACGCCGATTTGGGTTTTCTTCGATGATCGGGAAAGGCCGGTGCATTCTCCCTTTTATTTTCATTTGTTTATGTAATAAAAATATGATTTTTATTTATAAAATTGGATTTATAAAAATGTGATTTTTATTTATAAAGTAGCCAAATAAAAATGTGATTTTTATTAATATAGATAGCGTTAAATAAAAAATAAGATTTTTATAATAGGTAGCAAATTAAAAATATAATTTTTATACATGAAGTAGTGGTATAAAAATTGGATTTATATATATGAAGTAGTGGCATAAAAATTGGATTTTTATATATGAAGTTAGCGATATAAAAATGTGATTTTTATTATGAAGTTAGCGATATAAAAATATGATTTTTATTATGAAGTTAGCAATATAAAAATATGATTTTTATTATGAAGTTAGCGAAATAATAATGTGATTTAGATATATATATATATATAACGTTGGAATAAAAATGTGATTTATATATATATATATAACGTTGGAATAAAAATGTGATTTTTATATATAACGCTGGAATAAAAATGTGATTTTTAATTATACATAGCGATGTTAAAAATGTGATTTTTAATATAAAAATCGTGTGAAACAGATTGCGATGGGACTGACAGGAAACAAATCCAAATCCAAACCGTTCAGAAATAAAGAATGGAGGAGTGGAAACCCAAGGTGAGAACTTCTCACTCTAATTTTGTTTTCTAGTTAAATATATACTACGATGCAGACGGTGCTTATTAGCACCCGACACCTTTGATTGAAACCATGGATGTTTGGTTGTTTGTTTTGTTTGATTTATTTGTTTGAATTTGGTTTGGGATGTGAATTGAATTGATTGGAATTGGTATGTGTATGGAGCAAGCTAGTATTAGGCGAGAGATAAGGCTAGACATTATTCTGGTTCTATTATTGTAACGAACTGGGATTTTCGACTCCAAAAATCAACACCAAACTACCATGTTGACTATTCAGACATCGAAAATACCTGATCATGAATGGAAAGAAGTTAGAGGGTGAAAATAGATAAGATAGAAAACTAGAATAGAAGAAGAAGAACACAATCAGAGTAAACACGAATCTCACAGCGGAACGAATAAAATATATTATAACATAACTTTGAAATAAAACAGTATATGTATATAATAACATTATCAGCGTACAACACTTACACACAGCGGAAATATCAATAGCTATATAATCCTGAAGCCTCCTGCTTCGAGCTCCTCCAGGTATATTTGTAAAGACCTGAACTACTTGACTGCCCGTACAAATTTGGGCACCCAAGAGTTTAGGGAAAACAAAACAAAATAAACTCTGGGTCAATCATGAGACTGGTGTGAGTAAACTCAAATCATTTAGTTTAACTTTTCAAAAATCCTTTTCAAAAGAAATGATAATCGTAAGACCGATCCACACATAAACACGGACGGCTTTTACCTAACGATAACCCAAACAGTTTGGAAATCAATACTTCTCTGATATTATAATAATGTCTAATCACAAGTAATTAACAATCTAGCAGAACGTTTGCATCTCACATTCCACATATATAGTATACAAACAAAACCGCGGGCGCTTATTGGGGATTGGTTCCGACTATAACAAGGTATGGGACCACCTGCCGATAGTGTATCTCTAGAGGCAAATACAACGGGTTCAACAAGAACATCTTGCAACCCGGCCCACACATGACCGACCACTCATTTCGCTTGAGTGTATCGAATGTATACCACCAACGGTTGGGAGCTACCCACCGTTTCCCGAAAAGGGACAACATCGATAATAGATAAAATAATAAAATGGATTTTCTCTAGATAGGTGATATACACCCTAATGGGAGCGACCCACTTAGCCATGTTGCCTGCCCGATTTCTGTCATTTCCCGGTTGATGAGGCTTGAGGTCATTACGTATCTTTTAGAACACCTGACCACAATTCACTTTGAATGCCACATCGTCATACCCGCCAAATCACAAATTGATTTCCCCCAAAATACCACGGGTATAAAGCTAAGAGAAATGAATTCCTCCACCACCAAACGTAAGTACGTTTGAAGAGATCAACTTACGCGATCCGTTAGATATACTCTGTCAGACATTCGTCCATTCACGTTTGTCCTGGGACTGGACAAACCGAAGGCACTATTCTGTAAACAAGATGGCCCTTGAATAACTCCGTCTTCATTATCTCCATCATATTTGATCGCAACGTTAACTTCCATACAAAGTGGTTTTCAGAAAATGAATCTGATCCCGGTCTCTCCGTATTGACGACGATAAAATGGTCAAAAACTTCGATAGTCGGTGATTTAACTATCAAAGAAAAACAGGTGTGCAAACAACGATATTATTTCCAAATGGAAATTCTATCGACCAATCATCATTCAAAGGTTTATTTCTTTAGATTAAATCATCTTTAATTTAGCCGTTTCCCATTTCTATATATTCGTAAATTCTTACTTTCTAAATTTGGAAAACATACTTTATAAATCATTTGGAAAACATCACCATATTAACTTCCATTTCTTATTTCCTATATTGGAAAACATTTCTGATCCTTATTTGGAAAACGTTTCCAAACTCCTTCATTTGATTTAAACTGATGTTTAAATAAAACATCACTAAGCCAATTCAAACCATTTCACTAATTGGCTCAATTCACTTAACCAATCTTCACTACCGAACTTTACCCATCCCTTAGTTAAAACGAAGCCAATCAAGTTGGGGTATAATTACCTCTCAGACCTACACTGAACAACATTTCTAACCTCGAAATAGACAAAGTTCACCTTTCAAATCTTTAACAAACTTCCTTACGCAACTCTCGGATTCTATTTACGTATCCTCTTCTTTATTTTAAAACATTGATTTTAACTATAGCGTTATGATTCCTTTCTTCTTAAATATCCAACTTCAAAATGTAACTTTTATTCCTTAATTTAACTAAATAACTAAACCACTAATTTATTAATAAATAAGTAAATCTTGATTAAAACGGAAAATAAATATTACTTTCCCGAATTCGATGTAATCGAATTCAATGTATAATTCTCTTTTTCGAATAATCTCTATTCGATAACTCCTTTTCAAATAAACTATATTCGATAACTCTTTCTTCGAATAACTACATTCGATTAATTCTCTTCGAATGATTTACATTCGATTAATCTCCTTTCGAATAAACTATATTCGATTAACTCCCGTAATTCTGTTCGAATAAACTATTTCGAATAACTCCTTTGGATTAACTCATTTGGATTAACTCGGTTTGATTAACTCATCTTGACTAACTCAACTCGATTAACTTAACTTGATTAACTCAACTTATTTAACTCCTATCTATAACTAATATTCGATTAATTTATATTCAAATAACTATGTCTGTTTCAACTTTATTTCGAATGGCTAATATTCGATTTAACTGCATTTGCTTGACTCTAGATCACAGCGATCACAATGGTTACGCATGATTCCCTCAGGAAACATCCAACTGCCGTAGGCTATCTGTAGCACTACGAATTACGCTAGTAATCATACGAAATGGCAACACATCCTAAATAACTATGTTTGACTAACAGTAACGACCCAGAAAATCTGAACCAATTTAAAAATTTTAAATTGGCTAAAATAATGGATTTTAAATATTTAAAATAAATATTTTAAATAATGGCAATGGAAAGTGAGTTTGAATCGACAATTAAAAGCGAATATAATTAATTATAATTATAAACAAGGCCTGAAAAGGCGATGCAGTTTCAAAAATTGAATTCAAACTTTGTCGGACTGTACCGAATGCAAAACAAAACGGATTTTAGTGAAACCAAAAATATCTAAATCTGTTAGGGAATACCTTTCTAACGAATCTGAAAAATCGAATTTTCATAACGGAAAGCAAAAGTTATGGCCAAATGAAATTTCAGAAAGGTCGCTATGGAATTTATATAGCCCGGGAAATTGGCCATTTTGCATACGACCTCGGAATTCGACGAAACCACTTTTGTTGGATCCGGGATGTGAAGTTATCGCTAGGTTTCAAATTTCATAATTTTTTAAGCTAGTATGTGAGTGTGGCAAAGGAAAATGTGTTTTGGTCAATTACAGTTAAATTGGATCGACCAGAAATGGGCCTTTTTGCAAACGGTCTCATAATTCAACGAAACTAGTTTTGTTGGAACCGTATCGTCAAAACATAGCTAGATTTATTTTTCTGGAATTTTTCGAATCAGTTTGTGGCCCTGGCAAATTGAAATGTACGTTCAAATTAAATATTGAATGTTTTATATTTTAATTTGAAGGAAAACTGACAAAAACATTCGAATGGGCCTTCGAAACATATCCCATTATGTTCGAAATGGGGGTAAAACGCTTGGGACGACAGTCGTTGGGTTTGGATTGGCGGTCGCGTCAGAAAACCCCTTTAAAACTTCCCCGACCAATCAGAATTTTTATATAAAAAAATACTTTCTCTCTCCCCGACGATCGAAGGCGGAAACCTATTCGCCAGTTCCCGAGCTTTTTCCGGCCGCCACATGCCTCGTTGACCCCCGACCCTTTGGAACTTTTTGTAGATCTCTCCGAGAGCTTCACATCCATAGCTGGTACGCCACCCCTCGTCGCCCCATCAGCGAGATTTCCTCCTCCAAAGTCGCGCCGTTCGCGGTCGATTTTCCCCTCCTCACCGCCGCCGAGTTCGCCGCCGTCAGGGGTGCAGGTGCGCCTCTCCAAGCTCGTCGACGTGGCATAGGCTGATCGGCATATCGTGCTTCGTATTGGGAGAAAAGATCAAACCTAGTTTTGAACCATATTGAAAGGTATACGGCCAGATTTATTTTCAACAGTTTTAACACCTTTAAACCGTTGCAAACTTTGAAAAATCATATCTTTTTCGTTTCTTGACGAAATTCGATGAAACATGAAACATCATGACCGTGAGGACGTCTTCTGCATTTTAGAAGAGACCGCATATTTTTCTCAGACTTCTGCTATTTTTGGTGGAGTGGAACCCAATGTGAGATTTCTAATTTATAAACGATATGGAAAACGACGATGTATAAATTATATAGTCGATGTATGAGTTATATAAGCGTTGTACACCTCATGTATAAGCGTTGTATAAGTTGTACGTTCGATGTATAAGTTATATATGCGTTGTAAAAATTATATATGTGTTGAAATAGAAGTGAATTGCTATATATATATATATATATATATACATATATATATACGCCCCTCGTCCACAAACCATGGACAATATTTATTGGTTGTGATTGGTGTGAAAATTGATTGATAGCAAATGGTTGTTTGGGATTGTTTGTGGTTGATATTGATTGATTGTGGTTGAAAAATACCCATTTGTGGTTGAGAAATATTTGGTTGAAACCACATAGGATTAGTTTGTTGAAATGAAATAAATATATACATGCCGCCTGCGTGCGAACTAGATGCATGATCCCCATTGTCAAAAACCGTGAGGTTTTAAGGTAGAGCGAGGAGCCGTACTAGGGACGGTCCCGGTTTTAACTACCCTGCCGTTATGCTGCCGAAATTTTGAATAATATTCATGTGTTTGAATCATTTTCATTTGCTGAAACTATATTTATTCGTTGAATAGAAAACCTTCATGTGTTGAATCGATATTAATTCGTTGATTAGAAATTCATGTGTTGAATGGTATTCGTGTTTCAAAAATATAAAAATCACATTTTTATCTATATATAGAACTATAGAAAACCTTCATGTGTTGAATCGATATTCATTCATTGATTAGAAATTCATGTGTTGAATGGTATTCGTGTTTTAAATATAAAAATCACATTTTTATCTATATATAGAAACTATAAAAAACCTTCATGTGTTGAATCGATATTCATTCGTTGAATTGAAATTCATGTGTTGAATGGTATTCACATTTTGAAATAAATTGTTTTATAATAAAAATCACCTGTTTATCATCTATATGAACTATGTAAAATGACCTTGTTTTAAAATAAATTGTTTTACAATAAAAATCCTATTTTTATCACCTATATAAACTATATAAAATAATAGTGTTTTGAAATAAATTGTTTTACAATATAAAAATCACATTTTTATTATATACATGAATTGTTGAAATGTGAAGTGTTAAAAATAGCAACTCGTTCAAATAAATATGCATGAGTTGAAATATTCATTAATTAGCTAATGACGTGATTTTTACCTACGCATGCAACATTAGAATGAATGGTGCTTTTAACCCAAATGGAATCAAATATGAAGTTGAATGGAAAATGATAAGTGATAAGAACTGTATATCTGTACATGCATATTTATTTGAACAGGTTATAGCAAAGGGGCTAGAGAAGAGGAATAAAATTTTGTGCCCGACAAATAGGTACACATTTACTGTTTTGTTTGGGTGATGATTTTATGAGCATGTTGGCTAGCCGCTTGGCTTTTTCTTTTTCTTTTTGACATGAGATGCCTGTGTGGCTATTTGGGAATTTTCCCAGGACCTCCCGTACAAAGGAGGTTATGGCGAAATTTTCCA
The DNA here is from genome assembly GCA_030737875.1 of Allium sativum. NCBI lineage: Eukaryota > Viridiplantae > Streptophyta > Magnoliopsida > Asparagales > Amaryllidaceae > Allium > Allium sativum. Next base: position 309,879,337 of record CM060919.1, read on the forward strand.
AAATATAAAGGCGTTAGTGAAATATTTGAAGTGAAAACGATATTGAAATTGTTGAATGAACTATATTTATATAAATATAAATAAAATTAAAACGAAACGTGGCCGTGCAGTTCGTATTTTGAAACCGTGATTTCAAACAACTAGTGCGGGAAATCCGACCATTGGATTTTCCCGAAACCGCAACCGTTGGGTTCGCCTTGGAGATATCTTTCCAACGCCACCAACTTTGTAAAAATCCAACGGTTGGATTGTCTGGAATGTTTAATTCAAATCGGAGGAAAAACAGCGCCAGAATCGATTATGTAACACCCCACGTCCATTAATGTCACTCACAAAGGGAATGCATTAACTTCCATGGAGGTCATAAGTGAATATAGAACAGAGAAATTACAACAAGACAGATAATAAATAGCACTTGGAAACCTAAAACTTCATTTTATTGCAGCGGAAATTAAATATGTTTGTTACATCATAAAACCATAGATCATAACCAAGTACAACATCCGTCTTCACAAAAACAAAATACATAATCCCATTACAATAAATAGCCATTAAAAAGAAAGATAACAAGCTGGACTTTACTTATGCAGTCCAAGCTTTCCAAGAGATAAGCGATCCAACTAGACTCCACTAGAACTTGGCCCAACCTGAGGACCTGAAGGAAAAAGAAGATGGAAAAGAGGGGGTCAGACATAAAGTCTGGCGAGCATGATAATTCTACAATACTATTATCAAAATAACTGGACTAAGGCATGAGCTGGAAAACAAGGAAATGTCTATGAAGAGCAGATTAAGGACATAGACAATCGCTAAAGGCAACGTTATAGGCGCTCCTAAATACTAAAGGATAAACACTATACTGCACCACACCAGTCACCCTAAAGATTGATCCCACTTAGCTTCACTTAGAAACTTTCTTAATGGCTTTACGTACTCCTAGCTGACTACATAGGTGCCGCCTGCCCCTATCTCCACTAGGTGTACCCCACTTTCTATTTTTCGATTGGCTCCCTACTCGTAGATACCCGTGCTGGCCCCACAGTGGGGTGTATCATTCCCCTAAAGTGGCAACCCGATATAACGGAGATGCACGGCTTATACCTACACGATGCAACAACGTCTTACCTACTAGCCCGGGTCCACACACGCATATGAAACCCGTTGGACTTGCGTTGCCACCGCTCCCTGTTTTGGCCTCTTATAGTCAGACCCAGTATGCGTGTCCCGTCCTCGACTTGGGTCGAGCCCACAAAGATACATTTTGGGATACTGGTTGAAATGGGCCCCCATTATTTCCCACAAGCATTCCACCTAAGCTTGTCCCATTAGTCCATCCACTTAACCCACTTAGTCATGTTCATTTACATGCGTATTTGGTTAAGTCTAATCGTATTTCAAATGCCTCTAAAGGCAACCACTAGATTCCTAATGCCACCCAAGGCACCTACTTAACCCCCATGTCCCACCTTACATGATTATCTGGCTAAGTATTTCTTAATTCATTAAGGCCATAACCTCATAAAGACCTCTCACATTAGACTGGCCTTTATGGCAGCTGGATTTGCCGGGCGGGTCCGGGCAGTCTTACACCATAAAAGAGTCTAACCTCGTGTCTTTACAACTGTTATGCTTTAGTTTGGGCCTAGGACCTCTCACATTGGGCCGACATTTGTGACTACTGGATTTGCCGGGCGGGTCCGGGCAGGTTTACGTCACAAACGGGTCCAACCTCGTGTCCTAAGCATTGATTATTATTAATAATCCACTTTCCCCAATTTTAATAATTCCTACTTGAATTATTAATTAATTCCAAATTCAACAATGTCCATAATTGACTCAATTATGGACATCCATTCAAGGCGTGCAAAATCATACAAAATTGCACCCAATTTATTAATTCCTAATATCACCCCTACCCCACGTTTGAACGTTTATTCGCAAAATATATATATTAGACTCGAATAGTCTAACTCATAGCATAAAAGAGATTATCACAATAACAACATGTATATATGACTAAATAAATCATAACAAGGGGTGAAACTTGCATACATCCAAAATTACAACTTGCATAAGGTTATACATGTCATGGATCTAAAGATGTCAACTTGTTCATAATTCACATAATATGATCTCAATCAAATTTCATAACTTGCCTAGGAACATGTGTGAATCAACATCATCTAATCTGACAATATGGGTTTTTATGGGTACACCTAACTCAATAGGCAAATTCCCATAATAAAAATTCATTTAGTCATAGATTCATGCATATGGGTACACCTAACTTAATAGGCAAATTCCCATATTCAAGATCCAATTTAAATTGTGGATTCATGTATATGGGTACACCTAACCTAATAGGCAAATTCCCATAATCATGACCCATTTAATTTTAAAAAAACATAAACTTTAAACATGATCCAATTCACATAAATAACAACATCATGATTTTACAACTTGTACGATTCAACACAACTTAACATGATATCATTATCATATAACATATGGATTTCAACATATGTGTTAACATGAGATCTACAACATATATAAGATTTACAACATAACATAGCATGGTTTACAACATTGCATAGCATGATAGCATAACGTAGCATAACATGATTTATATCATAGCATAACATAGCATAGGAGCATTTTCAACATATAATTCACAACAACATATGACAGCATAATAGAATAACAAGAGATCCACAATATAGAATTTACAATTACAATTCATATCACTTCTTGTGATCCATTCATAACTTAATCGAATTATTTTATAATAACATTGTGAGAATCAGCATACTCACTATTTTAAAGAAGAGAAATAGAAAGAGAGAGAGCTTTTGATTTGATTTGAGTAGATTTAGTTTGTAGATTAGGCCTTCTTCTTCTTTAGTTTGTGACGGCTACGTTGAACTCCATGGCAACGGCATGTCGGTAGCTCTCCAATTTTTCAAGTGATTTAGGGTTAGAGTCTACCCACTTATTTATAGATGTTAGGATGCATTTAAGCCATTAGATTAACCCTAGAATAGATTAGAGCCATTAGATTTCGACCAGCCCTCAAAACACAGCCCGAAAACCCAACCAGATGCACCCAGGTCACCTGGGCTCGACCAGGGAGGTCGACTCCCAGGTCGACTCTAGTGTCGACCTGCCCCCCCCCCCAGGTCGACTCCCAAGTCGACCCCCAGGTCGACCTGGTCTGGGCGGGAGTTTTCCCGCCTGCCTCCATTTCTGCGTTTTTGAAATCTGTTTTAAAATTTGAATTTTTCGTGAAACTTCTCGAGGCCATATCTCGGTCATACGAACTCCGATTTACAAAATTTCGGACTCTATTTCGCGTATTTTTCCGAGATGAACACAATGGCGCAGCCCGTTTCCCAATATTCTTATACTTGAAATTAATTATTCTTTCATTTGTGAATATTAGTATTAACTGATTTACGGGGTGTTACATTCTCCCCTCCTTAAAGGATTTCGACCCCGAAATCTTCAAGTCAAGAAGAATGTTTAACCTAACATCCAATCAACCATCTACTCAATCATCAAACACTGGCATCCACTGTCCTTGTAGACTTCTAATGCTTTTATGTTTAAATGCATAGTGTGTGTATATGTCTGTATCTAATGCAAAATCAGGCGGTCCACTGATTCAGTTGACCTCCTTAATGCAATTCATGATAGTGCCACGCATCCATTATGTATGCAAAAGATCCTAATTGCTTACGTACTACTCCTATATGCGTGCACATCCATTCAACCAAATGCAGCATCCATATGATGGTACAACCATTATACATACATTATACTAAATACATTCATTTATGCAATATGCAATATGTAGTGACTGAGCCGATCTAGTGCCTAAAGTGTGTATATATATGCATCCACGAGCAACCACTAGCAAACACTTGCGTCCATTTTGCATCCATCATACATAACATGTCTCAAACACATGTTTCAACCATATGATTTATCCTAACTAAAGGTCTAAGGTACTAACGAGAGGATAAGATAAGATAAGCTAAGCGATAATGGAGAAATTAAAAGACATACCCTCAAAAAGAAAAGGGTACAACGAACGCATCTTCTCTTCTGTCTCCCAAGTAGTGTTGCTCTCATCATCTCCCCATTGCACTTTAACTAGTCTGAACTCTCGGTTCCTCAACTTTTTGATCTCCGACCCAAGAATGCATGTAGGAGCTCGTCTAATTGTTGCATCACGCTCTATTTCCACCTCTTTAAGCAAGCTCGGCTCTACCACCTCCGCGGTCTTGTGCAAACACTTCCTCAAATGTGATACATGGAATACGTCGTGTACTCCACTAAGTTTCTCAGGCAACTCCACCCTATACGCCATCTTCCCAATCCTGTCTTTTATAGGAAACGGCCCTACAAACCTTGGCGCTAATTTCCCAACGGACCCAAAGCGAACAACATTCTGTAACGGAGATACTTTGATAAAAACCATGTCCCCAATGTCAAACTCAAGATCTGTCCTCCTCTTATCAGCATACGATTTCTGCCTATCTTGTGCTGCTTTCATCCTCCTTCGAATCAAATCAATCTTCTCCGAGGTTTTCCTAACCATATCGGGCCCAAGTAGGATTTTATCGGTAGATTCCCACCAACATGTAGGCGAACGGCAAGGCCTTCCATAAAGAGCTTCGAAAGGTGCCATGCCAATACTAGACTGAAAGCTATTATTATATGTGAATTCTACCAACGGAAGGTGCTCTTCCCATGTACCCCCAAAGTCTAGGATACAAAGCCTTAAAAGATCCTCTAGAATATGATTCACCCTCTCGGTCTGGCCGTCCGTCTGAGGATGATATGCGGTGCTCAAACATAGCTGAGTCCCTACCGCCTCTTGTAAACTCTTCCAAAATTCGCTAGTGAAGATGGGATCACGGTCGCTTACTATACTAGAAGGAATACCGTGCAAACGAACTATCTCTTTAATGTATACAGAAGCCAACCACGGAGCAGTCCTCTTACTTTTCACGGGAATAAAATGGGCGCTCTTAGTAAGTCTATCTACTATAACCCAAATCCCCGTATTACCCTTCCTTGATCTTGGTAATCCATCCACAAAATCCATTGAGACGCTTTCCAATTTCCATAGTGGAACTTCCAATGGGTGAAGCAATCCACCGGGTTTCTTTTGTTCTGCTTTTACTCGTTGGCACACCAAGCATCTAGCGACGTACTCGGCCACATCCTTTTTCATACCGGCCCAAAAGAAAACCCGCTTCATATCTTTGTACATCTTGTCTCTGCCAGGATGAATGGTCATCTTTGAGCGATGAGCATCATCAAGAATGGCCTTCCTTAAGTCTTCGTCTTGTGGTACACCAAGTCTATTATCCCTTCGTAACCAACCCTTATCGTCTAGGGTATACCTACGAAGATGGCTAGACGACTTCCCTCCTTTGAGCTTTTCTACTATCTCAACCAACTGTGGGTCGTCTTGCTGTGCCTCACCAACTCGTCCTAGAAGTGTAGGCCTAACCTCCAAGGATGCTAACAAAACAGGTACTAGGTCTAAAGTCAAACATGGAGATGAATTCTAAGCTTCTTCATTCAACAAACAACGGACTCAAGGACAACCTTTTCCTACTTAAGGCGTCTGCTACCACGTTACCTTTGCCCGGTGTATATGCTATTTCAAATTCGTAGGAGGCTAAGAATTCCATCCACCGTTGCTGCCTTAAATTCAAATCCTTTTGAGAGAATAAGTATTTTAATGATTTGTGGTCAGTGAACAGTTCGAATTTCTCACCAAGAAGATAGTGACGCCAAGACTTAAGCGCGAAAACAATTGCGGCTAGCTCAAGGTCATGCGTAGGGTAATTCTTTTCATGAACCCTCAACTGCCTTCCACCATAGGCTATTACTCTTCCCTCTTGCATGAGGACCGCGCCAAGTCCCATCCCACAAGCATCAGTATAGATGGTAAACGGCTTATTCCCGTCTGGCAGCACTAAGACTGGGGCTGAAGTTAAGGCTCTCTTTAAATGTTGGAACGCATCATCACAATCTTCGTCCCACGTAAAAACCAGGTTCTTCTTCGTTAACCGTGTTAATGGAGCTGATATTTTTGCGAAGTCTTTGATAAACTTCCTATAATAGCCAGCCAACCCCAAGAAACTTCTTACTTCGGTTGCATTTTTTGGGACCTTCCAATCTTGGATGGCCACCACCTTTGCGGGATCCACTGCTATCCCTTCCTTGGAAACCACGTGCCCTAAGAACCGTACTTCTTTCCTCCAGAAGTGACACTTAGAAAATTTTGCCTTAAGGTTATGCGCTCGAAGGGTTTCCAACACTTCCCTAAGATGTAGGGCATGCTCTTCTTTGTTCTTAGAAAAGACTAAGATGTCATCCACAAAGACTACCACGAATTTGTTAAGGTACTCCCTAAACACCCTACTCATCAAATCAACAAAATATGCGGGGGCGTTTGTCAAACCAAAGGGCATCACTAGCCATTCATAAAATCCGTCAGGAGTCCTAAAAGCAGTCTTATCTATACTATCCTCAGCCACTCTCAGTTGATGAAAGCCAGTGGCTAAGTCCAACTGCGAAAACACTGAGGCGCCAACTAACTGATCAAAGAGATCGTCAATCCTCGGCAGTGGGTGTCGGTTCTTTTTAGTAAGCTTGTTTAGTTCCCTATAGTCCACACAAAGTCTTAGGGACCCATCCGCCTTTGTGGCAAATACTACTGGAGCACCCCACTCCGATATACTACGTCTTATGAACCCCTTCTCAAGCAACTCCTTCACTTGTTTATTGAGTTCCCTCCTTTCACGAGGAGCCATGTGGCGCACTGGCAAAGATACGGGTTTAGCATTATCCACAAGATAAATTCGAAAGTCTATATCCCGCTTTGGAGGTAAGCCCTTCACCTCCTCAAACACATCCGGATATTCCCGGACCACCTCTACCGATCGCAGATTCTCTACAGACGCGTCAAGCGATTCAAGATAACTTAGCATAACGGAATCTATGGGATTACAAAAGATGTCGAGAGCATTACCAAGGTGAGTCACAAGCCTAACTACTCTCCTTTCACAATCAAGAATGGCCCCATTTCTAGATAACCAATCCATCCCTAAAATTAGCCCATAGCCCGTGAAGCCCAATACATAAGCATCACATCTAAATTCAACGCTAAGTATAGAGATTTTCAAATCCAAACATATCATGGTCAAATGAGCCGAACCCCCAATTGGATTTGAAACAACCAAGGGATCCTCTACTAAACTGGTGTTCAAGTGCAGTAATTCAATTAATGATGCAGAGATAAATGAATGAGATGCGCCAGAATCGAATAAGGTACGGACAGGATGATCAAACAGAAAAACTAAGCTTTCAACATAAATTGTTCTACCTCTTTCTTGCAGCGGTGGGGCCGCAATAGCCTGAACTTGCCCCCTTGCCTGCCCTGGTGCCATAAGAGCCTGCACCTGTCCTCCCGAGGTAGACCCTGCCCTCTGCCCCTTCTTTGGGCAGTCCTTCACCAAATGTCCCGTATCTCCACAATGAAAACAACCAGTCTTCTTTTTCTTTCTACAATCTTTGCTGAGATGGCCAGGTGTCCCACAATTGAAGCATCTCTTCTTCCCTTTGCCATTATTGTTTTTACCACCCTTCTTATTTTTCTGTTGGGGTTTCTTCTGATCCCCTTTCTTTTCAACTGCCTTATCCTCATGCATAAGTGCCATTTCTACTAGTCTTTCAAAGGTGGCTCCCATAGGGATGTGGGTCATAGCCAACCCTTGCAACGGTTCATTCAAGCCTCTAACGAACCTCAAAGCTTTCTTCTCTGGTGTGTTCACCAACTCTAAGCCAAACCTTGCTAACTGATTAAATTTATTGACATATTCCTTCACTGATAAGCTCCCTTGCTTTAATGTTAGGAATTTTTCCATATTTAAATTCTCCTCTGCCCTTGAAAGAAACTTTGCCTCAAACCTTCGTCTGAAATCCGCCCATGAATCAACTGGACGTTCCCCGTTAGTGACCTCCCACCAAAACGAGGCCTCTCCCTTCATTAACCAAGCAGCTAAACGGACTTTCCTCCCATCTTCCACTTCAAAAATATCCAACAATTCCTCAGTCTCCTTAAGCCAGTCTCTGGCCTCCACAAACGTCTCAGTCCCTTGAAAAGTTTTTCCTCCCATAGCCTTAAATTCCTTGCACGTCTTTGCAAAAGTGTCAACACGAGGAGGAGGAGGAATGGGTGCAACTGGGGGTGGAGGAACATCTGTTGGGCCTGCAGTGGTGGCCCTAGCCTCCAAATATCTCCTAAACCACCCTGGAACCGTCACACCTTCTGGGAGATTAAGATCTTCAGCCATGCTGAAACGGAAAAGGAAAGATTCAAAATAGAGAATTCGAAAGATAAAGATAAGGATATGGCTATTTGGGATTATGTTTTTCATAAAAACTCTCTTTAAATAACATGTTTTTGAAAGCACTTCTTCCAAAAATACTTTAGAAAAATATTTTTCTAAAAATTTTATCTGTTCTGGTAACCTTATGCTCTGATACCACGTGTAACACCCCACGTCCATTAATGTCACTCACAAAGGGAATGCATTAACTTCCATGGAGATCATAAGTGAATATAGAATAGAGAAATTACAGCAAGACAGATAATAAATAGCACTTGGAAATCTAAAACTTCATTTTATTGCAGCGGAAATTAAATATGTCTGTTACATCATAAAACCATAGATCATAACCAAGTACAACATCCGTCTTCACAAAAACAAAATACATAATCCCATTACAATAAATAGCCATTAAAAAGAAAGATAACAAGCTGGACTTTACTTCTGCAGTCCAAGCTTTCCAAGAGATAAGCGATCCAACTAGACTCCACTAGAACTTGGCCCAACCTGAGGACCTGAAGGAAAAAGAAGATGGAAAAGAGGGGGTCAGACATAAAGTCTGGCGAGCATGATAATTCTACAATACTATTATCAAAATAACTGGACTAAGGCATGAGCTGGAAAACAAGGAAATATCTATGAAGAGCATATTAAGGACATAGACAATCGCTAAAGGCAACGTTATAGGCGCTCCTAAATACTAAAGGATAAACACTATACTGCACCACACCAGTCACCCTAAAGATTGATCCCACTTAGCTTCACTTAGAAACTTTCTTAATTGCTTTACGTACTCCTAGCTGACTACATAGGTGCCGCCTGCCCCTATCTCCACTAGGGGTACCCCACTTTCTATTTTTCGATCGGCTCCCTACTCGTAGATACCCGTGCTGGCCCCACAGTGGGGTGTATCATTCCCCTAAAGTGGCAACCCGATATAACGGAGATGCACGGCTTATACCTACACGATGCAACAACGTCTTACCTACCAGCCCGGGTCCACACACGCATATGAAACCCGTTGGACTTGCGTTGCCACCGCTCCCTGTTTTGGCCTCTTATAGTCAGACCCAGTATGCGTGTCCCGTCCTCGACTTGGGTCGAGCCCACAAAGATACATTTTGGGATACTGGTTGAAATGGGCCCCCATTATTTCCCACAAGCATTCCACCTAAGCTTGTCCCATTAGTCCATCCACTTAACCCACTTAGTCATGTTCATTTACATGTGTATTTGGTTAAGTCTAATCGTATTTCAAATGCCTCTAAAGGCAACCACTAGATTCCTAATGCCACCCAAGGCACCTACTTAACCCCCATGTCCCACCTTACATGATTATCTGGCTAAGTATTTCTTAATTCATTAAGGCCATAACCTCATAAAGACCTCTCACATTAGACTGGCATTTATTGCAGCTGGATTTGCCGGGCGGGTCCGGGCAGTCTTACAACATAAAAGAGTCTAACCTCGTGTCTTTACAACTATTATGCTTTAGTTTGGGCCTATGACCTCTCACATTGGGCCGACATTTGTGACTACTGGATTTGCCGGGCGGGTCCGGGCAGGTTTACGTCACAAACGGGTCCAACCTCGTGTCCTAAGCATTGATTATTATTAATAATCCACTTTCCCCAATTTTAATAATTCCTACTTGAATTATTAATTAATTCCAAATTCAACAATGTCCATAATTGACTCAATTATGGACATCCATTCAAGTCGTGCAAAATCATACAAAATTGCACCTAATTTATTAATTCCTAATATCACCCCTACCCCACGTTTGAACGTTTATTCGCAAAATATATATATTAGACTCGAATAGTCTAACTCATAGCATAAAAGAGATTATCACAATAACAACATGTATATATGACTAAATAAATCATAACAAGGGGTGAAACTTGCATACATCCAAAATTACAACTTGCATAAGGTTATACATGTCATGGATCTAAAGATGTCAACTTGTTCATAATTCACATAATATGATCTCAATCAAATTTCATAAACTTGCCTAGGAACATGTGTGAATCAACATCATCTAATCTAACAATATGGGTTTTTATGGGTACACCTAACTCAATAGGCAAATTCCCATAATAAAAATTCATTTAGTCATAGATTCATGCATATGGGTACACCTAACTTAATAGGCAAATTCCCATATTCAAGATCCAATTTAAATTGTGGATTCATGTATATGGGTACACCTAACCTAATAGGCAAATTCCCATAATCATGACCCATTTAATTTTAAAAAAACATAAACTTTAAACATGATCCAATTCACATAAATAACAACATCATGATTTTACAACTTGTACGATTCAACACAACTTAACATGATATCATTATCATATAACATATGGATTTCAACATATGTGTTAACATGAGATCTACAACATATATAAGATTTACAACATAACATAGCATGGTTTACAACATTGCATAGCATGATAGCATAACGTAGCATAACATGATTTATATCATAGCATAACATAGCATAGGAGCATTTTCAACATATAATTCACAACAACATATGACAGCATAATAGAATAACAAGAGATCCACAATATAGAATTTACAATTACAATTCATATCACTTCTTGTGATCCATTCATAACTTAATCGAATTATTTTATAATAACATTGTGAGAATCAGCATACTCACTATTTTAAAGAAGAGAAATAGAAAGAGAGAGAGATTTTGATTTGATTTAAGTAGATTTAGTTTGTAGATTAGGCCTTCTTCTTCTTTAGTTTGTGACGGCTACGCTGAACTCCATGGCAACGGCATGTCGGTAGCTCTCCAATTTTTCAAGTGATTTAGGGTTAGAGTCTACCCACTTATTTATAGATGTTAGGATGCATTTAAGCCATTAGATTAACCCTAGAATAGATTAGAGCCATTAGATTTCGACCAGCCCTCAAAACACAGCCCGAAAACCCAACCAGATGCACCCAGGTCACCTGGGCTCGACCAGGGAGGTCGACTCCCAGGTCGACTCTAGTGTCGACCTGCCCCCCCCCCCCTCCACCCCCAGGTCGACTCCCAAGTCGACCCCCAGGTCGACCTGGTCTGGGCGGGAGTTTTCCCGCCTGCCTCCATTTCTGCGTTTTAGAAATCTGTTTCAAAATTTGAATTTTTCGTGAAACTTCTCGAGGCCATATCTCGGTCATACGAACTCCGATTTACAAAATTTCGGACTCTATTTCGCGTTTTTTTCCGAGACGAACACAATGGCGCAGCCCGTTTCCCAATATTCTTATACTTGAAATTAATTATTCTTTCATTTGTGAATATTAGTATTAACTGATTTACGGGGTGTTACAGATTATATATATATAAAAAAATATAATTATATTTAATCGAATAACGACGCTGCAGTTCGTATTTTGAAATCGAAACTTCAAACGATTGTACCGGGAGATCCGACCGTCGGATTTTCCCGAAGCCGGAACCGTTGGATTCGTTTTGAAAAGATCTTTCTAATGATGTAAATTTTGTGAAGATCCAACGGTTAGATTTTCAGATATGTGTAAATCAAATCTGAAGGAAAACAGCGCCACGGCCGCGTTATGGCCCGAAGCGTCGTTTTGAATAAATTGGCTATTTTAAATAAATAAAAATAGCGATAAATCGTTATAAAATATCATAAACGATATGGAATGGAAATAAACTGAATTTGCTCGATTTATGTGGTATTTGATGGTTGAATGTGTTTGGTGTGAAAATTACATTAAAGAACAAAATTGGTGTTGTCGAATGATTTAACCATTGAAATAAATTGATTTGAAATTCTAAATATACGTGAATTATTTGAAAAGGCCGCGTTAATTCTCATTTCAAATAATTGACCGATGATTGAAAGTCAAAGATGAAGACGGTGGTCGAAGACCAGAGATCTTCACCTCGTTTGGATGGTAACCGAGGTCCTGATTGGGAGGCATCCCGAAATATGGATAATGAGTGGTGATCGTCCAGACGTACGTGGTGATCGATGGGTTTGCGAGGTATTTAGTGCCTCCGGTTTCGTTCAGACCCAGAACGGACTTGTAAATGGACTGTGTGTCTGACATTGGATTTTATTCTGTGTTGATTGATCTCTATTAAATATACATCTGTTTGGCGGCGGAGAATTTATTCTTTTGCTTAACGCCCTTCTCTGAAACGCACGAGCTCAGAGGTTGTATATCGATGGACATCAATCGCATGGCATGAATTGCCTGTGTGGCATGTTAAGATGCAGTGATCAGGGCATCTGTTGAAAAGCAAAGTCTTGTGGTGATGATCAAAGCACCGCCTGTGTGGCGTAGCTTTGTGTATAACGTGAATTCGCGAGCCTCACACCCCGGTATGAACCAGAAACGGGAGAAGGACCTCAGTGAGGGCATGCGTTTCTTTCTAGCTAGGATGGTGTCAGTGACCTACCAGCCCTGACATTTATATATTTTTCACCTATGTGGTTGTTGCTGTTGCGAGGCGCCTCGGTTAGATTGGACGATCCGGGTCCGATGGAGCCATTCGTTGGCTCATTTACACCCCAAAGGGTGGGGAAACGCAGTGTTCAGGAATTTTAATCCACATCGGTGGACCGACCCTGACGATCCAAAGGCTTGACTAAGTACTTGCCTGAGGGGCGGGCTAGAGCGTCTCGAATTCGGTAAGGACTATCTTTTGCCTTGGTTCATGAAGGAAATCCAATTTCCAAATACGTGACTGTGCGGTTTTGATTGTATATATATATGGCGACATGACTCGTAGTTTGGTTCTATGACTGACTCGTAGTTTGGTTCACTTTCAAACTCGGGTGCCCCTCTTTCTACACGGGCAGCCTTGTATTCAGGTTTAGCAGGCTTTATCTGGATAGCTGGAGCTGAAGATGGATTCTATCATTTATCTCTTTTTATGCTGTTCAGCTCCTATTGTACATATTTTGTTTGTTTTCGGCTGTAGACATTTATGTATAGCTGAACTGTAATTGTACTAAGTAAGATCATGTATACTGTGTAACTCTGATGATTACTTTTATCCAGGATATTCTATTGTTCATTATCTGGTGTATTTATTTTATTTATGTTCTTCCATTATCTGTTTCCTTGTTATATTCCAAAGATTACCCTTGTCTTCGTCAGTACGGGATTTGGGGTCGTCTCACTGACTCTATCTCAAATAACTATATTCGATCAACTCTAATTGAATAATTAATATTCAATAAATTCTAATTCGATTAACTCCTTTGATTAACTCCCTTGATTTAACTCTACGTCCATATTCAGTTCCAAATATCGATGTTGAAATCGATTCTTACTTCTCTATATAAGTCCTGACTTATATATTCTATTTATCCAATGATAAATATTTTATTTGATTTATAAAATATTATTTATGAATTTATCTTCTCAATCTATCGGTCAGAATAGATTCTATTTAAAATCTTTACTTTAAATCTATATCATGTTGTACCCGTGTACGAAGCACGGGTCTAAACCTTTCAAATATAAAATTCTCCTTTTATACAATTCTAGTCACTTTTCAAGTATTTCCTTTTATAATCTATTTATTTACAAAAGAAACCCCTTTTTGATAATTCTATTTATTTTATAAAATATTTTCTTTTTATAAAATCTATTGATTTTATAAGTATTTCCTTTGATAATCTAACTATTCCCTTTCTATTTATTTTACACATATTTCCCCTTTCTATTCTATTTATTTTCAAATAAATATCCCTTTTCAACTCTATTTGTAAATAGTTTACAATAATTTCTTTTTCATTTCTATTTGTAAATGTTTACAAATATTTCCCTTCAATTCTATCTATTTGATTAACAAATAAGTATTCCTTTTTAATCTATTTATTTCCTAAATAAATAGTTTTCTTTTGATAAAATCATTTAATTTTGTAAATATTTCTTTTTCAATATAACATTGAAATTTTCCTTTTAACATTCCAGTATTCTTTATGGTATTTAACGTACCATATAACAATGATCGGTATCATTCAACCATACAAAATCAACAACATATTTCATATCACATCATATAACACAATATATAAAAAAACAATAAAATAAATGTTGAGGAACCCAGTTGGGTCCCTCCAACCTGTTTCCCTGCATCCACAGATGTTAATCAACATAAACAACACGAGTATGAAATATTCTGATAAACAGAATCAATATTCGATTAACGATTTATATATATCGTTATCGATATTTTCAATCAACTGACTAGCAGTTCAACCAAACAGCCAACACACAGCAAACAACCATTATTTATAAATTCTAAAAATATTTCAAGAAAATATAAATTGAGTAGAGTTAGTGAGATTTACTCACATTGGACGGTTATCGTTAAAAAACGATAATTGGTCATTGATTTGATTCAGGCGTTTAATTTCACCATAAATCCAAACGAGCTTCAATTCACTCCCGGTCAGTTCCATGGTGGAGCTCTCATCCATACGATCCCAACGGATCTTATTTTTCTGAATTCCGTTAACATATGAGCAAGTTAATGTCACTTGAATTTAATACACTATTAAATTAAATAAACTTTAACCATTAATGTATCGGGCCTCGCACTTACCTAAACTCAGCCCAAATTCCTTAACCCAAATTGAATAGTGTGCTCTTCCTCTTCTTCTAAAACAATACGCTGCTCTTAACCATGCCATTGCCGACGGTTTGAACTTCCACCGCTCCTCCCTTCTCAAACGAAAACTAAAACGAAAATCACCAACACTTCTCTACTCAAATCCTCTTCCACCTCATATCAAAAATATTCAACTCGACCTCCATAGCTATAATGCGTCGCACAGTAGATTTTCTGGAGCTCCGAGGTTCGATCGACATCTTTGATCAAAAGAAACCCCAATATTTTGCAAACGGCTTCTAAATAACCTCCTCATCCCAGATATCATACTGAAAACTCGAATCAACACTCGTACACCATGAGATTTCGAACCCTAAACTGCCGAGAATAACGCTGGGAAAATTCGGTGAACAAATTTTGATGTCAAGTACACTAAAACATATACCAGATTGTAGAGGAACATCCCAGGATCAACAATATCCATGATTTGGGATTTATAGAGTTTTATTTGATTTTAACATGATTTTAAGAAGATAAAAATTTCCACTAGAAGAAAATAATCGAGCGGCGCATTTTCTATTGACCAGAGTAGTTGTGAATTAGGGTTACGAATAGTTTCAGGTATTTATAGTGTATTTTTAATAATTTAATATTCGCTTAAATTTCAATATAATAAGCTAACGCTATTTATATTCGTCATTTAAAATTCCTATGGTCACACATGATACCCAAAAATCATGAAAATTGACATGCACCTTCAGTTCGACATTACGGTCCCAACGAAACTGGTTTCGTCGAATTCCGACTCCGTTTGCTCACACAACGTATTTTTAACCGTCAAAATACTGACTTTTTTCACATTAAAAATATGTACGGCCACACACTGACTCTAAAAATCACGGAACTTGATATCTAGCAATAATTTAATATGGCGGATCCAACAAAATTAGTTTCGTCGAATTCTGAGGTCGTTTGCAAAAGTGGCTATTTTTAAAGCTCTAAATAACCCTTTTAAATATATAAATATATCTAAAAACATTTAAATTAAATATTTAAAAATAAATATTATCGTATATATTCACAATAGAATATCATACAGCTCCAATGGAATTTATAACCTGATATTTCAAATCCAGTTTTACATCGATATTCGATTTATATTTAAAAATCCATTTTAAAATATAAATAAATCGATATAAATTAAAAAGGAATAACATAGCAATTTTTTCTAAAATTTGATTTGGACATAACTAAAAATCTACGCGACGAAATCTCGTTTTTTCTCTTCCATCAGAAAAATATACTTCACCAGCTACTAGCGTTTCTTATTTCACAAAAATCCAATTTAAAATGAACCCTGTACATTCAGTTGAAGTTCAAATCGCCAAATAGCGAACTACCGCGCCATTTCGAGCTCGATTATAATTATATTATAATTATACGTTCAAACTGCCGTTCAAATAATTTATTCGTTATTCTAATTAAATTCTAAACTGAATTAATTATCACAGATGATCCAATTCACACTATTTTGTGAATTCCACTATTTCAGAAATTAAATATGTTATTATATTATTTATTTTAATTAAATATTAAATATTATTTAATTCTGGGCATTGTAAATAACCAAAACCATTATTTAAATAATTAAATAAATTATTTATATACCGTAAAAATACGGGTCGTTACATTCTTCCCCCCTTAAAATAATTTCTACCTCAAAATTGCTAAGGTAGAGAACAAACCCTATTGACTAGTAAAAATTTATTTGTTTACTTAACAACTTTAATTTCAACTGAACCAATTTAATTTAAATTGAAATATTAATTAATTCTTATCAACGATAATTTTCTAAAATCCTGAAAATTTTCTAACACTCTAAATTATCGAAAAAAAATTCCAGCACCTCCTTTGTACTGGTCAATAGTTCAAACCCCAACTCGTCTCTCTAGGCCTTCTCCAATTCAAAAGAAAATCAAACAGCCAAGCGGCTTGCCAAATCGGCCCACAAATCACCAAATCCATAAAAATAAACGTGTACCTTTTTGTCGAGCATATCATTAAATCCTTTCATTCTGCTGCCAATTCAGCATATACCAAAGTCATCCCAATCAATCTCTGATCAATTTATCCTCAACACCGCTATTCGCTTAAACAAGCCAATTACCATTTCAAACTCAAGTTTCATTCTCGATTCCAAATTTCCTAACTCACCAATCCAATACCATTTCAGATTCTATCTCACAATTCAAAATCTGATTTTACTTCATATATTATATTCCAATTAAATTTCCAGTTAATTGGTTTCAATTCAATGCATATTTGCTTTCACGAATTTCTTTAATTTGCTTTTAATTCATACTATCTTCCTGGGGATTTTAAACAGTTTAGTTTTTCTAAAATAAATTATTCCCTTTCGGGATTCAAAACAACTTCCTTTTCCCAAAATAATTCGAAAACAATCTCTTTGGTAGTAATCAGTCACTTACAACTCGAAAATGAACACTGGTAATGTGGCCAGCATCATCAGAGTTATTTCCCAGCGATCGAAGTGAGTTCAATACTATATCACTTATCAAAACCATATTTAAACACCTTCAGTTTGAAATCTTTTTCAAAATATCATTCTTGATACTTGTAAACAATTTAAAATCTCCCAGAATTTTAAAAATTTCTTAAACTTAGCTCAAATCCACTTACAATCACTTTTTCCCCAGTTTTCAGAATTTTAATTCCAATTCCGATTTAATTCAGATTTAATTAATCTGCTTTTATATTATACGAACTCAAATTGGTTATTTATATAACCATTTCAATTATAATCAACCAACACAGCCAATATATGATAATAATTCCAAGAAATACCTCTCTTTTATATCAAAATATATTTTGGGTAAAATTATTTCATTTACCCTCTTTCAAACATACTGCGTCGGTTTATTGTACTTGAGTGTCCAGAAAACACCTATCGATACAGTGGATCAAACTGATCGACCAAAATTCATAAACAACTCAATCAATAAATCTTCACAATATAAAATCATTTTTATATCAAATACCAAATACATTCACTCGTATATATACACTCAAACTCAATCTAGGGTATTACTAACCCCATCTCTACTGAGTCAAGCCACAGAGCCAAGGTAATCACTTAACCTTCAGCTCTGATACCACTGTAACGAACTGGGATTTTCAACTCCGAAAATCAACACCAAACTACCATGTTGACTATTTAGACATCGAAAATACATGATCATTAATGGAAAGAAGTTAGAGGGTGAGAATAGATAAGATAGAAAATTAGAATAGAAGAAGAAGAAGAACACAATCAGAGTAAACACGAATCTCACAGCGAAACGAATAAAATATATTATAACATAACTTTGAAATAAAACAGTATATGTATACAATAAGATTATCAGAGTACAACACTTACACACAGCGGAAATATCAATAGCTGTATAATCCTGAAGCCTCCTGCTTCGAGCTCCTCCAAGTATATCTGTAAAGACCTGAACTACTTGACTGCCCGTACAAATTTGGGCACCCAATAGTTTAGGGAAAACAAAACAAAATAAACTCTGGGTCAGTCATGGGACTGGTGTGAGTAAACTCAAATCATTTAGTTTAACTTTTCAAAAATCCTTTTCAAAAGAAATGATAATCGTAAGACCGATCCACACATAAACACGGACGGCTTTTACCTTACGATAACCCAAACAGTTTGGAAATCAATACTTCTTTGATATTATAATAATGTCTAATCACAAGTAATTAACAATCTAGCAGAACGCTTGCATCTCACGTTCCATATATATAGTATACAAACAAAACCGCGGGCGCTTATTGGGGATTGGTTCCGACTATAATAAGGTATGGGTCCACCTGCCAATAGTGTATCTCTAGAGGCAAATACATTGGGTTTAACAAGAACATCTTGCAACCCGGCCCACACAGGACCGACCACTCATTTCGCTTGATTGTATCGAATGTATACCACCAACGGTTGGGAGCTACCCACCATTTCCCGAAAAGGGACAGCATCAATAATAGATAAAAGAATGAAATGGATTTTCTCTAGATAGGTGATATACACCCTAATGGGAGCGACCCACTTAGCCATGATGCCTGCCCGATTTCTGTCATTTCCCGGTTGATGAGGCTTGAGGTCATTACGTATCTTTTAGAACACCTGACCACAATTCACTTTGAATGCCACATCGTCATACCCGCCAAATCACAAATTGATTTCCCCCAAAATACCACGGGTATAAAGCTAAGAGAAATGAATTCCTCCACCACCAAACGTAAGTACATTTGAAGAGATCAACTTACGCGATCCGTTAGATATACTCTGTCAGACATTCGTCCATTCACGTTTGTCCTGGGACTGGACAAACCGAAGGCACTATTCTGTAAACAAGATGGCCCTTGAATTACTCCGTCTTCATTATCTCCATCATATTTGATCGCAACGTTAACTTCCATACAAAGTGGTTTTCAGAAAATGAATCTGATCCCGGTCTCTCCGTATTGACGACGATAAAATGGTCAAAAACTTCGATAGTCGGTGATTTAACTATCAAAGAAAAACAGGTGTGCAAACAACGATATTATTTCCAAATGGAAATTCTATCGACCAATCATCATTCAAAGGTTTATTTCTTTAGATTTAATCATCTTTAATTTAGCCGTTTCCCATTTCTATATATTCGTAAATTCTTACTTTCTAAATTTGGAAAACATACTTTATAAATCATTTGGAAAACATCACCATATTAACTTCCATTTCTTATTTCCTATATTGGAAAACATTTCTGATCCTTATTTGGAAAACGTTTCCAAACTCCTTCATTTGATTTAAACTGATGTTTAAATAAAACATCACTAAGCCAATTCAAACCATTTCACTAATTGACTCAATTCACTTAACCAATCTTCACTACCGAACTTTACCCATCCCTTAGTTAAAACGAAGCCAATCAAGTTGGGGTATAATTACCTCTCAGACCTACACTGAACAACATTTCTAACCTCGAAATAGACAAAGTTCACCTTTCAAATCTTTAACAAACTTCCTTACGCAACTCTCGGATTCTATTTACGTATCCTCTTCTTTATTTTAAAACATTGATTTTAACTATAGCGTTATGATTCCTTTCTTCTTAAATATCCAACTTCAAAATGTAACTTTTATTCCTTAATTTAACTAAATAACTAAACCACTAATTTATTAATAAATAAGTAAATCTTGATTAAAACGGAAAATAAATATTACTTTCCCGAATTCGATGTAATCGAATTCAATGTATAATTCTCTTTTTCGAATAATCTCTATTCGATAACTCCTTTTCAAATAAACTATATTCGATAACTCTTTCTTCGAATAACTACATTCGATTAATTCTCTTAGAATGATTTACATTCGATTAATCTCCTTTCGAATAAACTATATTCGATTAACTCCCGTAATTCTGTTCGAATAAACTATTTCGAATAACTCCTTTGGATTAACTCATTTGGATTAACTCGGTTTGATTAACTCATCTTGACTAACTCAACTCGATTAACTTAACTTGATTAACTTACTTGATTAACTCAACTTATTTAACTCCTATCTATAACTAATATTCGATTAATTTATATTCGAATAACTATGTCTGTTTCAACTTTATTTCGAATGGCTAATATTCAATTTAACTCCATTCGTTTGACTCTAGATCGCAGCGATCACAATGGTTACGCCTGATTCCCCCAGGAAACATCCAACCGCCGTAGGCCATCTACAGCCCTGCGAATTATGCTAGCAAACGTACGAAATGGCAACACATCCTAAATAACTATGTTTGACTAACTCTATCTCAAATAACTATATTCGATCAACTCTAATTGAATAATTAATATTCAATAAATTCTAATTCGATTAACTCCTTTGATTAACTCCCTTGATTTAACTCTACGTCCATATTCAGTTCCAAGTATCGATGTTGAAATCGATTCTTACTTCTCTATATAAGTCCTGACTTATATATTCTATTTATCGAATGATAAATATTTTATTTGATTTATAAAATATTATTTATAAATTTATCTTCTCAATCTATCGGTCATAATAGATTCTATTTAAAATCTTTACTTTAAATCTATATCATGTTGTACCCATGTGCGAAGCACGGGTCTAAACCTATCAAATGTAAAATTCTCCTTTTATACAATTCTAGTCATTTTTCAAGTATTTCCTTTTATAATCTATTTATTTACAAAAGAAATCCCTTTTTGATAATTCTATTTATTTTATTAAATATTTTCTTTTTATAAAATCTATTGATTTTATAAGTAATTCCTTTGATAATCTAACTATTCCCTTTCTATTTATTTTACACATATTTCCCCTTTCTATTCTATTTATTTTCAAATAAATATCCCTTTTCAGTTTTATTTGTAAATAGTTTACAAATATTTCTTTTTCAATTCTATTTGTAAATGTTTACAAATATTTCCCTTCAATTCTATCTATTTGATTAACAAATAAGTATTCCTTTTTAATTTATTTATTTTCTAAATAAATAGTTTTCTTTTTATAAAATCGTTTAATTTTGTAAATATTTCTTTTTCAATATAACATTGAAAATTTCCTTTTTAATATTCCAGTATTCTTTATGGTATTAAACGTACCATATAACAATGATCGGTATCATTCAACCATACAAAATCAACAACAGATTTTGTATCACATCATATAACACAATATATAAAAAAACAGTAAAATAAATGTTGAGGAACCCAGTTGGGTCCCACTAACCTATTTCCCTACATCCACAGATGTTAATCAACATAAACAACACGAGTATGAAATATTCTGATAAGCAGAATCAATATTCGATTAACGATTTATATATATCGTTATCGATATTTTCAATCAACTGACTAGCAGTTCAACCAAACAGCCAACACACATCAAACAACCATTATTTATAAATTCTAAAAATATTTTATGAAAATATAAATTGAGTAGAGTTAGTGAGATTTACTCACATTGGACGGTTATCGTTAAAAAACGATAATTGGTCATTGATTTGATTTTGGCGTTTAATTTCACCATAAATTCAAACGAGCTTCAATTCACTCCCGGTCAGTTCCGTGGTGGAGCTCTCGTCCATACGATCCCAACGGATCTTATTTTTCTGAATTCCGTTAACATATGAGCAAGTTATTGTCACTTGAATTTAATACACTATTAAATTAAATAAACTTTAACCATTAATGTATCGGGCCTCACACTTACCTAAACCCAGCCCACATTCCTTAGCCCAAATTGAATAGTGCGCTCTTCCTCTTCTTCTAAAACAATACGCTGCTCTTAACCATGCCATTGCCGACGGCTTGAACTTCCACTGCTCTTCCCTTCTCAAACGAAAACTAAAACTAAAATCACCAACACTTATCTCCTTGAATCCTCTTCCACCTCATATCAGAAATATTCAACTCGACCTCCATAGCTACAATGCATCGCACAGTAGATTTTCTGGAGCTCGGAGGTTCGATCGACATCTTTGATCAAAAGAAACCCCAATATTTTGCAAACAACTTCTAAATAACCTCCTCATCCCAGATATCATACTAAAAACTCGAATCAACACTCGTATACCATGAGATTTCGAACCCTAGACTGCCGAGAATGACGCTGGGAAAATTCGGTGAACAAATTTCTATGTCGAGTACACTAAAACATATACCAGATTGTAGAGGAACATCCCAGGATCAACAATATCCATGATTTGGGATTTATAGAGTTTTATTAGATTTTAACATGATTTTAAGAAGATAAAAATTTCCACTAGAAGAAAATAATCGAGCGGCGCATTTTCTATTGACCAGAGGAGTTGTGAATTAGGGTTACGAATAGTTTCAGGTATTTATAGTGTATTTTTAATAATTTAATATTCGCTTAAATTTCAATATAATAAGCTAACGCTATTTATATTCGTCATTTAAAATTCCTATGGTCACACATGATACCCAAAAATCATGAAAATTGACATGCACCTTCAGTTCGACATTACGATCCCAACGAAACTGGTTTCGTCGAATTCCGACTCTGTTTGCTCACACAGCGTATTTTTAACCATCAAAATACTGACTGTTTTTCACATTAAAAATCCGTACGGCCACACACTGACTCTATAAATCACGGAACTTGATATCTAGTAATAATTTAATATGACGGATCCAACAAAATTAGTTTCGTCGAATTCTGAGGTCGTTTGCAAAAGTGACTATTTTTAAAGCTCTAAATAACCCTTTTAAATATATAAATATATCTAAAAACATTTAAAAATAAATATTATTGTATATATTCACAATAGAATATCATACAGCTCCAATGGAATTTATAACTCGATAGTTCAAATCCAGTGTTACATCGATATTCGATTTATATTTAAAAATCCATTTTGAAATATAAATAAATCAATATAAATTATAAAGGAATTCCATAGTGACTTTTTCTAAAATTTGATTTAGACATAACTAAAAATCTACACGATGAAATCTTGATTTTTCTCTTCCATCAGAAAAATATACTTCACCAGCTCCTACATTTCTTGTTTCACAGAAATCCGATTTAAAATGGACCCAGTACATTCAGTTGAAGTTCAAATCGCCAAATAGCGAACTACCGCGCCATTTCGAGCTCGATTATAATTATATTATAATTATACGTTCAAACTGTCGTTCAAATAATATATTCGTTATTCTAATTAAATTCTAAACTGAATTAAATATCATAGATGATCCAATTCACACTATTTTGTGAATTCCACTAATTCTGACTATTTCAGAAATTAAATATGTTATTATATTATTTATTTTAATTAAATATTAAATATTAATTAATTCTGGGCATTGTAAATAACCAAAACCATTATTTAAATAATTAAATAAATTATTTATATACCGTAAAAATACGGGTCGTTACAATTATCGCACCGTAATGCTGCTAAAATTTTCTAAAATATGTTAGAACAATAAAAATATCATTTTTATTGATAAATGAACTGTATAAAATATTCATGTGTTGAAATAAATATTTTATAGTTAGAAACATAATTTTTAATGTGTATATGAATAAAATAAATATTCATTTACAAATCGAACGATTTGTTTATGTACACCCAATTGACTGACATTGATTGGGACGATATATTTTACACATCGCCCAACGGCACAAATAATATTCAGTGTTTGTTGATTGAAACCCCACACAGGTATTGGGATGATATTCGACATACACTAATCCCAATTGTTTAGTCGTATATCAATCGATTGGTTGACAGATTGTTGTAAGCATTAATTATTCATAATTAATGCTTATGCAGTTGTGTAATGCACTCTGGATGATAGATGATTGTTTATCATTGTTGTTGTATACATGTGTTGTGTGAAATCCATATAAATAACATTATATGGTAATTGACTGTGTCTGATTCCAATTCAGAAAGAACAAATATTTAAAATATAACGAATATTTTAAAATAAGAAATATTTTAAAATAATATTCAATAAAGGATTAAAATCTGATTTTAATGTCCAATTTGGATGGACATGAAAACATTGAATATATGAAGCCGTGTTGATTAGATATGCGCCATTTTGACGCGAACGATATTTATATTGATTTTTATTCATTTTCATAATGAATATCGAAAAGGAAATGATTTCAAAATCTGATAATTTCAAAACATTATCATTTTAATATTATAATGATATAGAATATTAAATTTTGGTTTAAAATTGAAAATGAAGTTGGAATCGTTTTTAAAACGAATTTAAAATGATTTATAAAATACGTTTTAAAAAAGAAATCGAAGAAACATATAATATATGTATATATATATTATATATATATATAATGGCCTGAATAGAACGCGTCGCGCTGCGACCGTTCGCGAAATTTGACCATTGACTTCAAATTGGCATTACGGGAGATCCGACCGTTGGATTCTCCTAAAACCAGAACCATTGGGTTTGTATCGAAAAGAGCTTCCAAACAAATGTAAGAGATTTGAAATCTAATGGTTGGATTTGGAATTATGCCCAAATCAAATTTGGAAAAGGTCGCTGTAAGTGCATTTCGATGACCGTTTATGGAAATCGACTGAAAGGGCCTTAATAAATTTATTAAAAATCTCAATAATTTGTGTAAAATCATAATAAATGATTTGGAAAGAATTGGGATGAAAAATTCCACGTTTGTAAATATAAAAATATATTTTTATCAAAATGAACTAGTTATTAACTAGATTTGTAATCCAATAATTTTTAAATAAAATAAATTGGATTTGTGAATGGTTTTAATATAACCAGGAACTTCCAACGAACAAATTAGAATGGATTTGGAATGGAAATAATCTTCGGAATATTTCGATATTGGATTCCGTGATTATACGGATATTGTTATGGAAATTTGGAAGATGTATTTTACATCGTTATTTCCAATACGATATTTGTTGGTTTCAGAATTTGATATTGAATATAAGTCGATATAATTTCTATTCAGAGCCTTGTATTTAATATCAAATTGGATTTTGGGTTTGTCGTGAATGGGGTTTTCATTAACACTGTTCTTAAACCCAGTTGAGAAAAGAATAAATCTTTTAATGAAGATTTAGAGAAATTTACCAATTAATTAATATTTAATTGGAATTGAATTAAGAATTGGATTTTTGGGTTTATCGTGAACTGTGTTTTTAACGATATTCGTTCTTTGACCCAATTAACAGTGAAATGTGATTTGGAATTTATAAATCTTTTTATTAAGATTTAATGGAAATTTTCCAAAGTAAAGTTTTCCAATTTAGTATATTAAATTCGAATTGAATGGAATTCGATTTGGTAATAATCGAAGTGAGCTTCTATGAAGGAAGACCGTTACTATAAATGGAATTTAAAAGGCTTTGATGCTATTCCATTTATATTATTGGTTGGATACGGAAGTTTATAACGATTATATCTATTGATCTATTTTCCGTGAAGATTCCATAATTAATGGAATGAGATTTTGGGTTTATCATGAACTGTGTTTTAATTGACATTAGTTCTTTAACCCAGTTAAAGATAAGAATAATTTCTTAACTTTGAATTATTGTTATGTAATGATTTTTGAGATCAAAACTAAATTAGAGTATTAATGAATCTTTATTTAGATTGGAATGTGAATGGGATAATTAAATTTATCGAATTCATGAAATGATCAAGAATGGAGTAACACCAGTTTTACTCCAGGCGATAGTTAAATCTTTAATTAGATTTGAACGTGAAATGGTAATTAATTTTACCGATAACACCGTGGTGTTAGATATGGAGTATTACATGTTTTGCTCCATGGGATGAATAGGTTGGGATTAGGAAATATGACAAATGATTACTTTGGTAAGGTTCGCTAATCCTGACTAGTTGATAAACCTTAATCCGGTTTAGAATTGATATCCAAAGGAAGATTAATGTATAAATTTAAAAGAATTTATCTTTGATAAAATTAATGGGAACCCTTCCCAAAGTATAAGAATATTTGAATAAAGGAATATTTTGGATTGGAACGGGGCATATGTTGTGTTTTTATAGCACTTGTTTATTATATACGCAGGTTATTCGGAAAGACCAGGTTTTTACCCATTCTGAATAACTGATTCGACGATATGTCGACGATGAAGACGGTGGTTGAAGACCAGAGGTCTTCACATCATCTGGATGATTACTGATGTCTTGATTGGGTTGTACACCCAAGACGAGGTAATAAGTGGTGATCGTCCAGACATACTTGGAGATCGATGGATATGCGAGGGCCTTTCTTCCGTATTGGACATATGGAATGAGGAATAAGGTGCCTCCGGTTTCATTCAGACCCAGAACGGACTTGTAAATGGATGTGTGTCTAACATTGCTTTGATTGATTTCTATTAAATATATATATATATATGTTTGGCAGCGGAGAATTTATTCTCTTGCTTAACACCCTTCTCTGAGACATTTGAGCTCAGAGATTATATATCGATAGACATCAGTCGTATGACGTGAATTGCCTTTATGGCGTGCTGAGATGCAAATGAGCAAGGCTTCTGTTGAAAAGCATAGTCTTGTGGTGGATGATCAAAGCACGGCCTTAAATGGCATAGCTTTGTGTATAGCGTTAATTCGCGAGCCTCACACCCTAGTGTGAACCAGAAATGGGAGAGAACCTCAGGGAGAACATATGTTTCTTTCTAGTTAGGAGTGGTGTCATGGTATGGAGCGTAGACATTTTACTCATGTGGATGTTGCATATTATTTGATGGATAGCGAGGCGCCTCGGATATATCGGTCACTTCGGGGCCGATGGATGACATGGTCGACATATTGACCAGGCTTACGCCCCATAGGGCGGGGAAACGTATTGTTTAGGGATTTTTAATCCACTTAAAATGTGGACTGTGACGGCCCGCACCGCATTAACCGACATTTCCCCCGAAAATGCGCTGTACACTTGTCCGCTAGCACGGGATGGTCATCAAAGAAAGGAAAGAAGATGAAAGAACTAACAAAAAACCTGTAGAATGTCTCACAGTGCATGTAATAAAATATAATAGTAAAATACTTGACATAAAACAGGCGAGACAGTGCATAAGCTGAAAACTAAAATCATCATCATCATAGCAGCGGAAATCCAAAATACAGATTATGATCCAACATCATTATTACAACTTTAAAACTGTCTATAAAGCAAAAGAAAGTAAAAGAAGGAGGTACACTATTAATGCCCAAGCAGTGGCCTTCAACAACACAGGGAGAATATCTATATATCAAACGTGGGAGCCTCCTGCTCGTCTCCGGTACAGCTACTTGCGCATACCACCTAACCTGTCTCTAGTCTGCTCGTTTAGGAGCACCCAGAGTAATAAGAAGATACATAAAACTCTGGGTCAGACAAAAGTCTGGTATGAGTGATAAGCAACAAAACAGAACAATAACAGGTATAATCCAATCATACCTGGACCTGCAACCAAAGAGTTAGCACTACACACCGTGCAATCCTCTAAGGTGCCACTAACATATGGTGTAAAGATACGGGGGAGGGGGTGTGCATGTCATAGTGATGGCAAACGATCAAGCATAGAAACCATCCTCACATCTCTCACTCAGTGCGTAAAGCATACGATATCCACTATTTGGTCACCTAATCCTTTGGGCCCTGACGGAGTCCAACCCCGTACAACTATCACTACAAGCTCACTATCCGTCTCTCAGTGGTGAACAAAGTAATGAATACCGACAACCCCTTTGCACACGTCCCACAGCAAAGCCCAACTCATGAAGTTGACTCGTTGGTTCCCAACTGGATCCTGAGCACAAACTTCCCACTTAGACTAACTTTGCATCTCGGGTTTTGGTCTTCTCAGGATCGGTTCGGTCTTCTCTCTTCACTTTGCTTTGGATCAGTTCGTCCATGTCAACTCCTCTGGTTCGGATCGTGGGCACCCATTGGGTTCGGGTCGGATCGTGGTGCTCGCCCTCCATCGGATCGGTTCGTGCTTCCTCCGTCGGATCGAGTCGTGGCACATGACCAGCTCGTGGCTCCTCCTCTCAAGCGGATCGGTTCAGATGAGTACACAGGTTCGGAGGCGGTTCGGATCGTGAATTTGTGGTGCACTCCAGGAGAACGGGTCGGGTTGGAGCTGCATGGTGCTCCACGGTTCGGATCGTGCTCCCCTTCTCCGATCCGATCCGATTCAGCTAATTTCCTGCACTTCTCTCCAGCGACTGTTTTACACCACACGACGGCGTTTTCAACCATTCTAACTGTTCTAAACAATTACAAAGCATACCATACAGCCATAGCAACATGTATAAACATCCACAAATAGCAAAACAACAATATGATATGTCAAAACGGATCAAACATACCCAAAAACCCTTATTTTCCCCTTAAGCATGTTTAACGACAACTAACGATAAGATCAGTAAAACTTAACCAAATCAACCCAAGTTTCTATCAGAGCCCCAAAATAATATTTTAGAATTTTACAAATTTTTCCAGATTTTTATGATGCAAAATTTCGCTAATTATCACCAATCACCCCTTAATCCCCTAAATTTCGGGATTAGCAAAATTAGTTCAAACTAACCCAAATTCATATCAGAGACATAAAATAATATTCTGGAATTTTACAAATTTTTCTGAGTTATAATTTCGCTAATCTTCGCTAATTACCCTAATTAGCCATAATTAGTGAAAAACAATGCAAATCACTCACCTTAGCCACAATTAAAATCTTAGATCTGAAACTCTACTGTTATGACACGGATCCCAATGTATTCCAGCAGCCCTATCTCTGATTTGACGCTAATCCGCCTTGATTTGGTGTTGATTTGCTTAATTAGTGAATAGGAATGATAAAAATGGTGTTTTGGGAGCGATTTAGAAGATGGAGGCCATTGATAGAGCTCAAGGGAGGTTTGTGGCGGCTGGAAAAATGAATAGGAACTATTCTCTAACTCATTTCAGTCCTCCCATAACCCTAATCCCGAAATGGGTTATGGGCTTAGTTGTTAATCACTCTAATTAGGCCCGATTAAGCTGTTTTTCACCTTCTAAACCTTGTTTCAGCCATATCTCCCAAACGGTGGGTCCGTTTCGCTAATGTGACCACTCTACGAAAAGGTAAACCATCATCTGGATCTAATGGAAGTGGTTTCAGGTCAAAACTCCTTACCAATCAAAAGTTATGGCCAAAACAAGATCAGCTAGGGGCAAAACAGTCATTTAAAAATCGGCAAAAATAATGAACATGGGAAATGACCCCAGTAGTCGTCTCCCATAGCTACATGACCATACGACTTCGTATGTGAGAGAAATAAATATTCTACGATCCTTCGATGCGTAGAATACGGGTCGTTACATTCTCCCCCCCCTTAAGAAATTTCGCCCCCGAAATTCCTTAACTAAGAAACAAGCAAAGGATTCTGCATGCCTACCAACCATTCACAACAATCAAACATACAAAACAACAAACAAGTCTATCCTAGCATGCGGAAAACTAAGTCGCAATCAAAATCTTACCAGGCAAAGAGTTCTGGATACGTCTTCCTAATGCTCTCCTCTGTCTCCCAAGTACAGTCATTCTCATCCTCGCCCCACTGAACCTTGACTAGATTCACCACTTCCTTCGAAGTTTCTTCGTATCGTACTCGATAATACGAATCGGCTTGCGGTTCCCAATCGCCTCGGATTCTACTTCGATATCAACCAACTAATCAGGTGAAATAGTCGTATCGGGGTCGTGCACGAATTTCCTTAACTGGGAAACATGAAATACGTTATGAACTCCTGCCATCTTCTCTGGTAATTCAACTTTATATGCCAAATTCCCATCTTGCTCGAGAACTGAAAATGGACCAACAAACCTTGGTGCTAACTTACCTTTCCCACCAAAACGAATCACATTCATCAACGGAGAGACCTTGACGAACACCAAGTCGTTAACGAAGAATTCCAAATCTCTTCGTCTCTTATCGACATAAGTCTTATGCCTATCTTAGGTAGTCTTCATTCTCTGTTGGATAACCTTGATCTTGCCTGAAGTCCCTCTTATTATTTCTGGTCTAAGCTCAAATTTCTCACCATTCTCCAACCAACATGATGGTGCCTTGCACGGTCATCCGTACAAAGTTTCAATTGGAACCATACCAATACTGGGCTAATAACTATAACTCAACCAGATACAAATGGCCATCCCATGAACCTCCAAAATCCAATATATAAGTTCTCAAAAGATCCTCTAGTATACGATTCACTCAAATACCATCATGACATGACCTAGTCCTTGGTAAACCATCAATATAATCCATTGAGACTTGTTCCCATTTCCATTTAGGAATTTCTAATGGTTGTAACAACCCACTAGGCATCTTTTACTCAGCTTTAACTAACTGGCAATTGATGCATTTAGACATAAACTTCCCAACGTCCTTATTTATATCCTTTCCCAGTGGTAGGTCTGATCCATGTCTCAATGAATTTTGTTACCACTGGGATGTATAGTCAGTTTCGAGTGATAATATGCTCTAAGCACTTCATCTCTCAGTCCGTCTACGTTGGGTACAACTAGTCCCCCATTCTTTCGAAGCCATCCTTCTCGATCAGATCCTTGCTTAATCATTCTCTTTCCATTGATACCCATCTCTACCCTAGAGATGATTTCCAATAGGTTAGGATCATCCTTCTAACTAGAACCAATCCACTCAATCAAAATCGATCTAATCGTCAAGCTTACTAGCGTTTCTGAATCCAATTCACTCTTGGGTCTGAAATCATATCCTGTGATATACTCTAGTTGCTTCCAACCCAGAAACGTAACCTCTAGACTAGCATGCCTCCTACTCAATGCAACTGTTACCGCACCTAAATCCTTTGCTATGTCCACTCTGCCCCATGAAGTCATGACAACTTCACTGCACTGGCTCATAGCCTTGCTATGATCACTCTGCCCCATGGAGTAATGACTACCCCACTGCACTGTTACGTAGCCTAATGTTCATCTATACTACCATCTCTTTGTTCCCCATCGCTAGAACCCTACAGGTGATAGTCTACTTAAGAGAAGAAAGATAGGGACAAACATAGCAACCATAACATCCATCAAACAAGTCCTACCTATCACCTGCTAAAGCCATGAACACGTCGACACCTACATGACTGGTCTAACCAATCCCAATATGTCGATTCTTGTATGTCTGGTCCAACCAACATCAATTACTAATGGAAGCCCAGCCTCCAAAAGGACTACCGTACGTCCAACGTACGTTTTATCCTCCAAGGATAACTAGATCATGTCCAACGGATCCAAGGTAACGGGCGTCCCCAGATACCCCTGCTTTAAGTCCGCCTAAAATACTTGAGTCCAACCCAAGTCTATCCATTATCTTGCTGCCCTCTCGAGTCCAACTTGAGCCAAATCCAATTCCTTGCAGCCTTCTCGAGTCCAACTCGAGTCAATCTATAACTCAGACCCAGTCTTGAGTATCCATTTCCGACAAACTCTAGTCCAACGTGAGTCGTCTCCCTATTCGTTGCATCTCCAAGATCAACGAACACCCATTTTCTTTTACGAGTTCAAGTCCAACTTGAATCGTCCTAATCTTCGTTGCATCTTCCATGATCAACGAACACATCCTATTTCTTCAAAGTTCTACTATCCAAAGAGAACATCAGCATAGGGTCCTAAACAATCCATTACTTTGCATCTTTCTCGAGTCCCAGTCGAGCCATCTCATAACCCTATCGAGTCTAACTCGGGGCAGTCTATACATTTAACAGACTTATCATGTCATGGCTGCCTATCACTCCTTGAGTAACCCAAGATATCATCCAATGAAGAATTGCAACAACTATTTATCTCTCACGCAAACCATCCTAGTCGGACTCGACATTCCCCAAGCACAAACCCCAAAGGCCTAAACCAATATCAAACAAGCACCCAAGGAACATCTCCTCTGAATTCGGACAATCCACATGAGGTGATACTTGCAAAACAACTAAGCACTGGAGCACTCATTTGCCTCCCAGAGACAACTAGAACTTATTACAACGATAACCTCTCAGCTTCCTTAACCTCAGTTACTATCGCCATCAGTAGGTAGGTACCTAATACCACCCTATACCTTTGGAGTAGATCGACTCCCCAAAATAATGCTAAACCCAATAAAGCCTAAACAAAGCAATCACAAGCAAACATACATCCATGACTCGATAAGACCAAACTACAACAAATCATACTAAGATCAGTCGAACCACCTATCGGGTTCGTCACAACTAGAGGTCTATCGACTATCTCGAGTTTGTCAAACAATACTCGAACAGAAACACCTTAAATAGAAAGCATACCTTTGATAACGACGCCTTTTCCCTTCTGCGCCACAGTTGGAGCATTCGACAAAGAAGAAACAGCGTTGATAGCATACGCTTTCACATTCTGCTTCTCCCTAGGAGGTTATGGACAATCATCCTTGTGGTGTCCCGTCTGGCCGCAGTTAAAGCACTTCCTTTCCCCAGGCTTTTCTTGACAATCTCTGGCATAGTGGCCCTTCTTGCCACAACTAAAGCACTCGCCACCATTCTTATTCTTCTTATTCTGACCATCCTTGGTCGGGTTCTGCTTCTTCTTGTTCTGAGAATTCTTCTTGCGGCTTTGGTTCCTCTGTAGATGCAATAGCAACTTCGGTCTTTGACTTAGGGAAAAGGCTCTCCGACCTTAATGCCATTCCTACAATAGACTCGAGCGTCTCATCGATATGGTTTATAAGTCTTTCCCCCAAGTACCCATCTAAACCAGTTATGTACTTTTCGTTCTTCTTTTCGACTGTATCGATAAGGGACAATCCATATTTCGATAAAGTGTCAAATTCAGCGATATACTCCGAGACTGCTCTACCATTCTACTTAAGCTCCAAGAACTTCCTAAACAATTCTGATTTATGAGCAGCTGGAATAAACTTATCACAAAAGCGAGTCTTAAACTGATTCCAAGTAACTTGATCCTCAGGAGTAGCTGCCTTAAAAGCATTCCACCAATTCATAGCTCATCCTTGTAGTTGACGCGATGCTAGCTTCCTCTTCATTGCGTCTTCGATTCCCAAATCTTCGACGATGCGCTCACAATTATCTAGCCAATCTTAAACTTCTGTAGCCGACTCCGTTCCGTGGAACGGCTTCCCACCAAGACTAGTGTAATCCTTGCATAGCTTGGCAAAATCGGCCCTAGGCGCCTGCACTACTGCACCACCACCGTTAGCAGCATTAGGAATTGCTCCCCGAGCATCCCTAAGCATCTTTCTCATGAAGTCAGTGAACATCGTCCTCATATCAGGAGCATTCCCATTATTGGCTCCTCTACCAGTACCCCTCGTATATCGGCTCATCGTTCAATCTGTACACAGAAAACGATTAACCATCTTCTTTGTGGTGTCAGTGCAGTGCAACCTCATCCCTAGTTATACTAATAGTATATATATAGCTAGCTTTTGAAAACCAAAAATAATCACACATACGCGCTCTCATATATGTGTAATATCCCTCCTTGATGACTTCCCTAGGTTAACTACGCAACCTAGAGCTCTAATACCAAGTGTGACGGCCCGCCCCGCATTAACCGACATTTCCTCCGAAAGTGTGTTGTACACATGTCCGCTAGCATGGGACGATCGTCAAAGAAAGGAAAGAAGATGAAAGAACTAACAAAGAAACCTGTAGAATGTCTCACAGCGCATGGAATAAAATATAATAGTAACATACTTGACATAAAACAGGCGAGACAGTGCATAAGCTGAAAACTAAAACCATCATCATAGCAGCGGAAATCCAAAATACATCTTATGATCCAACATCATTATTACAACTTTAAAACTGTCTCTAAAGCAAAAGAAAGTAAAAGAAGGAGGTACACTACTAATGCCCAAGCAGTGACCTTCAACAACACAGGGAGAATATCTATATATCGTACGTGGGAGCCTCCTGCTCGTCTCCGGTACAGCTACTCGTGCATACCACCTAACCTGTCTCTAGTCTGCTCGTTTAGGAGAACTCAGAGTAATAAGAAGAGACATAAAACCCTGGGTCAGACAAAAGTCTGGTATGAGTGATAAGCAACAAAACAGAACAATAACAGGTATAATCCAATCATACCTGAACCTGGACCTGCAACCAAAGAGTTAGCACTACACACTGTACAATACTCTAAGGTGCCACTAACATATGGTGTAAAGATACAGGGGAGGGGGTGTGCATGTCATAGTGATGGCAAACGATCAAGCATAGCAACCATCCTCACATCTCTCACTTAGTGCGTAAAGCATACGATATCCACTATTTGGTCACCTAATCCTTTGGGCCCTGGCGGAGTCCAACCCCGTACAACTATCATTACAAGCCCACTATCCGTCTCTCAGTGATGAACAAAGTTATGAATACTGACAACCCCTTTGCACATGTCCCGCAGCAAAGCCCAACTCATGAAGTTGACTCGTTGGTTCCCAACTGGATCCTGAGCACAAACTTCCCACTTGGACTACCTTTGCATCTCGGGTTTTGGTCTTCTCCGGATCGGTTCGGTCTTCTCACTTTACTTTGCTTCGGATCGGTTCGTCCATGTCAACTCCTCTGGTTCGGATCGTGGGCACCCATTGGGTTCGGGTCGGATCGTGGTGCTCACCCTCCATCGGATCGGTTCGTGCTTCCTCTGTCGGATCGAGTCGTGGCACATGACCAGCTCGTGGCTCCTCCTCTCAAGCGGATCGATTCAGATGAGTACACAGGTTCGGAGGCGGGTCGGATCGTGAATTCATGGCGCACTCCAGGAGAACGGGTCGGAGCTGCATGGCGCTCCACGGTTCGGATCGTGCTCCCCTTCTTCGATCCGATCCGGTTCAGCTAATTTCCTGCACTTCTCTCCAACGACTGTTTTACGCCATAAGATGGCATTTTCAACCATTCTAACTATTCTAAACAATCACAAAGCATACCATACAGCCATAGCAACATGTATAAACATCCACAAATAGCAAAACAACAATATGATATGTCAAAACGGATCAAACATACCCAAAAACCCTTATTTTCCCCTTAAGCATGTTTAACGACAACTAATGAGAAGATTAGTAAAACTTAACCAAATCAACCCAAATTTCTATCAGAGCCCAAGAATAATATTTTATAATTTTACAAATTTTTCCAGATTTTTATGATGCAAAATTTCGCTAATTATCACCAATCACCCCTTAATCCCCTAAATTCTGGGATTAGCAAAATTAGTCCAAATTAACCCAAATTCATAACAGAGGCATAAAATAATATTTTGGAATTTTACAAATTTTTATAGATTTTTTTGAGTTATAATTTCGCTAATCTTCGCTAATTACCCTAATTAGCCATAATTAGTGAAAAACAATGCAAATCACTCACCTTAGCCACAATTAAAATCTTAGATCTGAAACTCTACTATTATGACATGGATCCCAATGTATTCCAGCAGCCCTATCTCTGATTTGACGCTAATCCGCCTTGATTTGGTGTTGATTTGCTTAATTAGTGATTAGGAATGATAAAAATGGTGTTTTGGGAGCGATTTAGAAGATGGAGGCCATTGCTAGAGCTCAAGGGAGGTTTGTGGCGGCTGGAAAAATGAATAGGAACTATTCTCTAACTCATTTCAGTCCTCCCATAACCCTAATCCTGAAATGGGTTATGGGCTTAGCTGTTAATCACTCTAATTAGGCCCGGTTAAGCTGTTTTTCACCTTCTAAACCTTGTTTCAGCCATATGTCCCAAACGGTGAGTCCGTTTGGCTAATGTGACCGCTCTATGGAAAGTTAAACCATCATCGGATCTAATGGAAGTGGTTTCAGGTCAAAACTCCTTACCAATCAAAAGTTATGGCCAAAACAAGACCAGCTAGGGGCAAAACGGTCATTTAAAAATCGGCAAAAATCATGAACATGGGAAATGACCCCAATAGTCGTCTCCCAAAGCTACATGACCATACGACTTCGTATGTGAGAGAAATAAATATTCTACGATCCTTCGATGCGTAGAATGTCGGTCGTTACATGGACCGACCCTGATGATCCAGGTGTTGTTGCGGTTGAATCCTGAGGCGCGGGATAGAGTGTCTCGAATCGGTAAGGATGATCCCTTGCCTTGGTTCACAGATGGAATCCAACTTCCAATACGACAATGTGCGGTTTTGATTGTAGAGCCCAGTATGGCGACATGATATATGGTACTCATGCCGCCTATGATTGATACATTTATATTTGAAGTTATTTTAAACACTATGCACTTATAATAGTATCAAATGATTTGTTTTAAATGTACCAAGCAAGTTTGGCTATTATAAGGGAAAACTCTATCCTTCGGCTTGCGTTGCATTGTGTGATGGGTTCTGGGTCTTATAATAGCTTCATTTTTTCCAAAAAGCATTGCCATGTTTGTTTTATGCACTGGTATTCTTGGGAGGGAACCCGTTCCGTGTTATACGGCGTGGTCCCTTGAATTACCTTATTTCTAAAGTAAAGTTTTAAATAACTATTTTAGTTCTCACACCAGTCACATGACTGACCTGGAGTTTATTGTTTTAACCTAAACTCTGGGTGCCCCTATTTTCCACACGGGCAACTAGTAGTTTTGTTTTTGCAGATATTATATTCACAGGATCCTATATTTTCAGCTGGAGCTATATACGGAAAGCTCTATATCTGTGTATCTCTTTCACTTGTGTTATGTATTATTTTTCCGCTGCTATGTAATTTAAATCTCTGATATTTTTTTAATGTAAATTATTATTCGTACTCTGTTATATTCTTGTACTCTGATGTAATTGTTGTAATAGCAATGAAAATATTCTATCATTTGTGTTCCGATTTGTCTTTTTCTCTACTCAATCCGGGATTTCCCGTAAGGGCGAGTTTGGGTCGTTTCAGTAATGAAATTGTGTATGTGAATGTTGACAAGTTGGAGTTGCGGTTTGAAGATTGTGTAAATGACTGTTGTGTTGAATAAGAAAACGGGTGTAGATGTGGTATTGAATGCTACGGATGGTATGGGTTATAATTTTTAAGTTTGGGCTTGAAGAGATGATCAGGAGGGGATGGAAGGAATTGTTTTGTGAGATTATTTGCGGGGTGAATTGTTGGGGATGTTCGGCACTATTAGGATTGTTAAGGCTGAGTATGGTGTTGAACTGTAAGGATTTTCTGATCGGGTTTGGATCGGTGGTCAATGATTTGTTGGATTTTGTGATGGAGGCGGATGAAGGTTGAGTATGTGAGGGGCAGTTTGAATGTGGTTGGGGGATTGAAACGTGATGCTGAACAGGTATTGCGTGAGGAGTGTGAGATGATCAGGGAAGAAGATGGGAAGAAACAACAAGAAGGAGATCAAAAGCAGAAGAGAAGAGAAAATGCCAAAAAGGAATATATATTTTTATTGTTGTAAATGCAGAAAAATATGTAAAAGGGGAAAAATTGAAAAGGGGAAAAGAAATAAATTTAAAAGGGAAGGAAATTGAAAACAAAAATTGGCAAGTTTTTTCTCTTAATTGGAAGATTACGATATCGGTTTGACCAAAATCTGGGCCGAACACCCAAATGCAGTATGAAGTCCTCACAATCACAAGTCACAGATCACAGAATGCAGATAAAGCAATAAATACGGGGAGCACACGAGATTTTTATAGTGGCTCGGCTCAAACCAAGCCTACGTCCACTTTATATTTTCTTAGATCTTGAGAAATTACAATTACAATGCCATCTCACAATCCGAGAGATCCATTTATACACAATAACCTTGTGTTCTCATGAAGAAGAAGAGAGAAAAGAAGTGATTTTATACACGAAATCCTCGTGTTAAATTGATTTGAGGAGTATGCAAAGTCCTTGTTTTGATAATGGTGG
The DNA here is from genome assembly GCA_030737875.1 of Allium sativum. Lineage (NCBI taxonomy): Eukaryota > Viridiplantae > Streptophyta > Magnoliopsida > Asparagales > Amaryllidaceae > Allium > Allium sativum. The sequence goes on from CM060919.1 coordinate 309,917,830, forward strand.
AAGCCGTGAAGAAGAATGGCCAAAAGTCCCTTGAAAATCTTCCAAATGGTGTATTTATAGCCATTTCCTAATAACGGTTCGTAAGACACGTGGCACGCATCCCAATAATCTCGAAAAGTGGTGGAAAACGTCCAGAAATCCTCTCCAAGTCGTCCCAGGACAGGTGTGATGAGATCTGGGTTGATAGGAGGAAGATATGGCATAAGAATAGTTCAAAACAGGCTGCGTAGGAGCAGGTCCAGGAGTCGGTTTGTGATAAGCCTCCACGAGCCGAGGAGGGTCGTGATGGAGTGAGGAGTTGGTGGTCGAGTCGTGACCTTTATGCCACCCACGAGTCAGGGTCGTGATCAATGAATGCACCACGAATCAGGGGGTCTTCACGAGCCAAGGTGGGTCCCACGAGCCGAGATGGGTCCCATGAGCTGATTCATAATTCAAGCTAGTGATGCTTCATCACTTCATCCAAGCGATTGCCAGTCGATGGCAGATTACACCCATTCACGGAAACGAGCGTAACTTCCAACCTGTAAGTCCGTTTTGCCCAAATGAAAGCTCTACCGCAAAGCTCCGTAATTGCTGTTTTTGGGCCCAAAAGAGGCCGTCTGATAGGAGTTTCAGGCCAGTTTATGTTGATGTAAAGATTTTTACCAAACTGCTCCTCGTCTTCTGACGGTATTTTCCATACCCGAGCGCGATGCTATCCAGATATTCCATGTGTGATAGCTTTTACCGAGAAGTGTGTCAACAATATCATTGTATAATACCAAATCAAATCAATCAAGAATTTTCTTCTATATATAAAGGAAAACCAAAGGAATAAAATGAAAAATATTTTTGTGTGTTTTTTTTGTGTGGAAAATATAACCCGAAGGATTTACTAATAAAAAATATTTTGATCCCTGGCGACGGCACCAAATTTGTTTGCGAACAAATTAACAATTGTAAACAATTGTTTAATTCGTTCGGCTTTCCTAAACAACAAGGGTTGTTGTAAAGGGTGTCGAACTCTGGGACCAAAAATTATTCTACTAATAAATATAATCAAGTTATTCCGAAATTTTGATTGTTTAAAAATAACAGAAAATAAACAAAAAGAGAGTTTTTAATAATAAATGAAAACAAGTAGGGAGCAATGACATAAACTAGATTAATACTAATTAATAGCAAAAAGATAAATATAGATCTAATTCATGTTTCTGCCACAAATATGAATCGATGATAATTAGGTATTCAGAAACAAACATGTGAATAACGACAATCATAGCATATGTAGGAGCTAATCTCTTAAACATACATAGGCTATCAGGACAGATTCACTACTTTATTCTAAAACCCTAAAAACTAGATCTAAATCTTATAAGTGTTAGATCAAACTTGAATATACCCTATAAAGGAGCACGACTCTTAAACGACACAGAGTATGAAGGTTCAGATCTAACCCTTGGTTCAGATCTAGATCTATATACATGAATTTCTAACCTTTTTGGCTATGTGATTCATATTGAATTTAATCTAATCTAAGCGTCATCACCCCCTAATTAAATGGGATTAACTAGACATAGCTAAAAGAAAAGAAGATAAAAAGAAAAGAAATAACATAATTAAAATAAACAAAAACTTAGTATAGAAGAAGAAGAACTTTATTCCAAGCAAAGAATTACAGAATAAAACCCTAGAATTGAATGAATACAAATGAACTAGATACAAGTGTATTTATAGTTGCCCCGGCCAAGACTAAGTGGCCAATTACACAATGTGGGACAAAAGCCCTTTTTCAAAATAACAAATAAACCAAATAGCTAAATGTGAACCGATGTGAATGGATTTGCAAATGTCATAGCTTGCGGGCATTAAATGGCATCAACTCCAACTGTTTTGAGCATGAATAGGAACTCCATAAAATCTGCGATAAGCTATCTTTATGAAAAGACATTGAATCTTTAAAATATGCGACAGAAGGTGGTTGAATAGCAACATTTCTTCAAGCTTTAATCCAGCTCTCAAAATCAACACTCTTCTTACACCAATTCTTCAAGCTTTTGAACAATTAAGTGCATTAATCCATTCATCATAAATAATCTGGAAATGCAACTATAAATACACATGATCAATTATTTAAAAGATAAAACAAGATAAATAAGAAGATAAAATATACACATTTACATGTATATCACTACATCTAAATTCTCTTGATGTTTTTCTACTCTTTCAAAGCAATTTTATCATCATAGAAAACACTAAAAAAACTCGAAGAATGGAGTGCACTTTAATAAGCCAATTTGTTTTTTGTTCAGAGATAGGGCTGTAAATTTTGTTCGAATGTCTGACGTCCATTCATGTATGTGACCGAAATTCGTCTGTTCGTGTCCGTGACCGAAATACGTCTGTTCGTGTCCGTGACCGAAATACGTCCGTCCGAGTCCTTCTGATTTTCATTTAGGACATGAGTTAGGACAACAAAATTTGTATGAGAAAAAATCATGTCTGATCCGGGCTCGTCCGAATTACTTGAAATCCGGCGTATAGTTGAGAGAAAATCTAGTAAAATGTACAAAATGTGGTTAAATAGCCATATCCGATCGTGTCCGTGTCTGAAAAACATATGTTTGTGTCCGATCGGTTTTATTTAGGACACGAATTAGGAAAACGGAATTTGTTCGAGAAAAAATTTGGTTCGGTCCGATTTTTTTAGGACAGAAACTGAACACACCTCAGTCCGGTTCGGCCGACCAATTTACACCCCTATTGAGAGATTTTTTACCAGTTATATCATTTTGTATGCTGCTTGCAAACCGCGTCTATACGCGGTATCACTTTTACTTTCCTCATCTACAACTAAGTCCTTGTTTTTGTTTATTGTTTCGATCACTTCAGTGTCTCTGGGTCGTGCGTTCACGAAGTCATCATCCTGGTTTTTATAAAAAAAATCAGTATACAATTGAATGATATGGTTGGTATCGGTTTTGCATGCACTGGTACATACAAAATAAGTCAATAAATTCAGAATTATTCTTCCACATGTAATGGTATTATGCGTAGTTTATGGGTATTAGTTTTGCTATCATTTTTTATATGTTTTTCTTTGGTTACAGTAGGTGGGTATCAGTTTTATATCACTGTAGTTATCAGTTTCTGTTAATTTTATTGCCTATAGTTTATAGGTATAAGTTTTCTATGCATGTAGGTATCAGTTTTTATTCTTTTCTTTCTTACAGTGTATAGGTATCAATTTAGTGCCTTGGCATATATTAGTTTTTGGTATCTTCTTACTTGCGGTTTATCGGTATCAGTTTTACTAACACAAATGTATAAATTTTTGTGTATCAGTTGTTGGTGAATATTATTGTTTGACAATTAACAAAAACAGTATCAGTTTTGAATTTTTAAAGTATCATTTACTGTAAAAATGTCAATAGCATCAGTTTACTAACACAAAAAATATATTTTTCTTACTGAATTGTCATCATTATCTTCACGTTATTGGCCTTATATTTCTTTTCCTTTCAATTGAGCAATTTCCTGTTGAATATGGATATTATTGTTTGGATAATAACAAAAACAGTATCAGTTTTCTATTTTTAAGGCATCATTTACCTTAATTTGTTTTCATCCTTTGTCTTAATCTTGCTAACTTCTTCACTGTGTTTTGGATCATTAAACTTTTTAGACCACTTCTCCCAAGTTAGCTTCTTTTTTTCTTCCATCACTGGCATTTCAGTGCTTTTTGTAACATCAACAGTATCTATTTGTTTTTTTGTTCCAGTTTCTTTTATATTTTGATCATCTGGTTGATGTTGACGGACATCTCTATGTCCTTTTTCACCACCTAGGCTTTCAACATTTGATTGTAAATTTTTGACGGTATCAGTTAGGGTTTGGCTGGGTTTTTGTGATTCGATTTGGAGTCGAATTAGGGTTTCGGCAGTATCAGTTGGATTTTCGGTTTCTTTTGTTGAATCGCTAGTAGGGAAGAAGATGATTGTGATTCGATCTCCGTTGTTGATTAATTTCATGATTTTCGTGATTTTTGGTATACGAATTGAACTGGTATCAGTATCACGCTGAAGGTAGAGAATCTGCACGAGAAAATAGTGGAACAATTTTAGGCTGGGCTAAAATTAAGTCGTTCTCAATAAATTTTTAGTGCCTTGTCCTTGTGGCTAAAATTTTTAAATGTTTTGTCCTTATAAATTTTTCCCCTTTTAGGAAAGTATAAATTAAAAATGATAGAAAAGTGAAAATTCTTAATATAAGTAAGAATACTCATATTTCGGTGCTATCTGTAATAGCGCCAGTAGAGGACATCCAGGATGCTGCTAGTAGTTGGGCGATATCAAAGATGCCACCAACTGGCGTTATTCCAGAGAGCGCTATGTTAATTTGATGTTGTCACGATATAGAGGCAACAACAAATTAACAAAGTGACTATAACAACCACCTGGAATGGACCTAAATTCTAATCCAGAAAAAGTCCAATCAGAACTTAGAGCCATTCTAAATGGATCATTAGTTCCTATAAGGAAATACTTAAACAGGTATAACAAAGCAAACAAAACGAAATAAAATCTCACACAGTGGAAGGGATAAAATATAATAACTTAAAATGGATGTACCTTTAATTTAAAACTATAATAAATGTTGGTTACAACGAGTATCAATAAATAATAGAAGGTACATCAATGACTATCCCAATAATAATGATACTACCATAAATACTAAGACCCACATTGTAACACCCTGAATTTCGGTTAATGCTAAAATTCACTAATTACAGAATAAATAATCTCAGATGTGAGAATTGGGGGAAACGGGCTGCGTCATTGCGTTCGTCTCGGAAAAATACGCGAAATAGAGTCCAAGTTTTCGAGAATCGGAGTCCGTATGGCCCGGTTATGGCCCAATGAAGTTTACAGAAAATTCAAAGTTCAAAACAGATTTAAAATTCAGATTTAAATTTCGAAATTGGGGCCATTGGGCCCAGGCGGGAAAAATCCCGCCGAGCTAACCAAGTCGACAGCCCTGTCGACTGGGCAGTCGACTTGGCTAGGACACAGTCGACAGCCCTGTCGACTTGGGTGTCGACAGGGGGTGCTCGTCCAGTTTAACCTGGTGCACCATTTTAGGGTTTGGTTGTGTTTTGGGCTATTCTCTAGAAGCTTCCGGGATCTGATGGTCCTAATCTAATTTAGGGTTAATCTAAGGGCCTAAAACACTTGCCTAATCCTATAAATAAGACCCTAAGCTAGCCCTAAATGATCATAATCCTATCTCCTAACTAAACTATGCCAAAATTTTCTATGATCATGGCCTCCACTCAAAACCCTAGCCTCCATCCTATTTCTAAACTATTTCTATGAAGGCTTTCATGTTCATACAAGCATCTTTGAGTTGTATGCTTGCATTCATCATCAAGTTGCAAGCTTTATGTTCAAGGCTAGAGTTTTTGGGTGATTTTTGGCAAGGGTTTGCTTATGGGGGCTTAGTGGTGAGTTTCTATAGCCTTAATAATCAATTGTTAAATTGATTATGATAGGATATGATAAGATATGGCTATGTTTGTGGATAAATGTGCTTATGCGAGTTTAGTATAGTGTATGTTGTGTGTTTTGCAAGTTTTATGCTATATGCAAGTTTAATGCTATGTTTTATGATGCTCACTATGCAAAACACTATGTTGAACATTGATGCATATGTAACATGTTATGCAAACTATATGTGAGATTATATGCAAGTTATATGTAACATGTTATGCAAGTTGTGTACTTGGTTTTATGCATGCTAAGTATTTGGTTTTGTGCATGCTAGGTATTTGGTTTTATGCATGCTAAGGGTTTGGTTTTATGCAAGTTATGATGCAAGTTCATATGCAAGTTATGATGCAAGTTCATATGCAAGTTATGATGCAAGTTCATATGCAAGTTATGATGCAAGTTCATATGCAAGTTATGATGCAAGTTCATATGCAAGTTATGATGCAAGTTCATGTGCAAGTTTGTCTCTTTTTATGATATGCATAATATATGCATGTTTGCCTCTATGTATGACATAAGTACATGTGCAAGTTCACCCCTTTTAGACCTATGACATGTATGCAAGTTGACACCTTTATGATAGGTCTATGACATGAACATTTAAGCAAGTTACCATCTTTATGACATATGTGATTCATGCAAGTTGGGTTGGTTATTTATGCAAGTTGGGTTTATGGTCATATATACAAGTTGACACCTTTTAAACCCATGATAATGCTAATGATATGCTAAGTTGAACTCATTGTGTGTATGATGAATCTTCTCTTTTGAAGTATGTCATGTTAACGTATTTACGTGGGGATGATGGGGTAAAAATTAATGAACACATAAAATGGTGTGAAATGGGTATGCTTAAGCATAACATAAAGTGAATGGACATAATTGGGAATTTACCTATTAAGTTAGGTCTACCCATATTATGGAATTGGGAATTTACCTATTAAGTTAGGTCTACCCATATTATGGAATTGGGAATTTACCTATTGAGTTAGGTCTACCCATATTCTTGAAATTGGTAATTAATTAGGGATAATTAATACAAATTATGGGGGTGATTAATTAGGTGTAATTAATCTACTAAGACACGAGGTTGGACCCTTTTGTAGCATAAGACTGCCCGGAACCGACCGGCAAATCCAGCGGCTACAAATGTGGACCCAATGTGAGAGGTCTTAGTCATAAACTAAATACGTGACAAGTGTAAGGACACGAGGTTAGACTGTGTTATGGTGTAAGGCTGCCCGGAACCAACCGGCATATCCAGCTGCCATAAAAGACAGTCTAATGTGAGAGGTCTTTACAAAGGTTACGATCTTAATTAATTAAGAAACACTTAACCAAATTAGCATGTAGTGGGGCATGAGGGGTTAAGTGGGTGCCTTGGGTGGCATGTAGTAACTAGTGGGGGTGCCTTGGGTGGCATGAGGAAACTAGTGGGTTGCCTTGGGTGGCAATAGAAAATACGATTAGAATACTTAACCAAAGTGGAACATGTAATTAAACATGATTAAAGGGTTAAGTAAGTGCCTTGGGTGGCATGTGGGAATCAAGTAAGTGCCTTGGGTGGCATGTGGAAATCTAGTGGGTGTCTTGAGTGGCAATTAAAGTATGATTAAATGACTTAACCAAAATTTATAACATGTAAGTGGACATGGTTAAAGGGTTAAGTGGGATTCACTAGAAATGACAAGCTTAGGTGGGTAGCTTGTGGGGGCCCATTTCAACCAATATCCCAAACGTTTCTTTGTGGGCTCGACCCAAGTCGAGGACGGGACACGCATATTGGGCTTGTCTATAAGAGGCCAAAACGGGTTAGCGGTGGCAACGCAAGTCCAACGGGTTTCATATGCGTGTGTGGGCCCGGGCTGGTAGCTAAGACGTTGTTGCATCGTGTAGGTATAAACCGTGCATCAGTGTTGTTATCAGGTTGCCACTTTGGGGAATGATACACCCCACTGTGGGACCAGCACGGATATCTACGTTAGGGAGCCGATCAAATGGGGAGTAGTGGGTACACCTAGTGGAGATAGGGGCAGACGGCACCTATGTAGTCAGCTAGGGGTACACGAAACTACTATTAAAAATTACTAAGTACACTTAGTGGGATCAACCTTTAAGTAGGAATTACCCTTGGGTGGGTAGAACTGGTGTGGTGCAGTGTAGGAATTACCCTTGGGTGGGTAGATCTGGGGTGGTGCAATCTAGTAATTATCCTTGGGTGGATAAATGCGTCTTTTCGGTTATCTTAGTACATCCTGTGTTTAGTTGGCTACTTAGTGTAGTCATTATCCCCAGAGGTACCGTAACTTGTTTATATCATACCCTAATTACTTTAATGATTGTATTGTTAGGGTTATAGGACTCACTCAGACTTATGTCTGACCCCGTTGTTTCTTTATCTTTTTCCCAACCCTCAGGTTTTCAGAGTGGGCCTAGCACTAGTGGGCTTTGATCAGACTGCTTTATCTATCTGTTGGAGCTTGGACCGTGGATGTAAAGCTCAGTTTATCTTTTCTATTATGGCTATTAGGTTATGTAGTGGGATTATGTACTCTTGTTTTTATCAGGATGGATATTATGTACTTGACTCTTATTTATGGTTTTGGTGTAACCAAACATGTTCTACTTTCCGCTGGAATGAAATGATGTTTTAAATTCTCAAGTATTACTTATATCTGTCTTGTTGTAATTTTTCTGTTCTATATTCACTTAAAATACTCCACCGATGTTATGGCATTCCCTTAGTGAGTGACCGTAGCGGGAGTGGGGTGTTACACGTGGTATCAGAGCCAGGTTACCAGAACAGATAAAAATTTTAGAAAAACTATTTTCTAAGAATATTTTTGAAAGGAGTATTTTCAAAAACATGTCTTTTAAGAGAAAAGTTTTTGAAAGAAAAGCATAATCCCCGATAGCCATATCTTTATCTTTCGAATTCTCCATTTTGAATCTCTTCCTCTCTCGTTTTGAGTTCCCCCTCCGTGTGTAGATGATCTTTCTAAGATAGATAAGAATGGAAAACCACTTCAAGGGACTTAGACATTAGTCGGATTAGAAGTTGGTTCAAGAAGCAGGAGGACTTGTAGGTACTTATTGGATGGACGATGGGAGGAAGGCTCAAATAGTTGTTTGGTTAATGAAGGATGAAACCTCATTGGTGGGAGGTTACGAGTGGAGAATGGGAAGAAGAAGGCTAGTATTTATCCTTTTGGGAGGAATAGGACACCTTATTAGAATTGTCCAAAGAAGCAAGGGCAAGGTATGGAATCTTCTGGAGGGTAGTTGTATTCCCTCGCGGCTAGTGTATTATCCGGTTCGAACTTTATTTGATTCTGACGCATCGAGTTCGTTTATCTCATCATTGTTAGTTGAGTCACTGCACTTAGACACCAGTTTGGTAGATGATCCCTTAGTTGTTTCAAAACCAATTGGGGCACCATGATGTGTTTGGGTTTGAAAGTTTCTATACTTAGCGTTGAGTTTAGATGTGATGCTTTTTGGGCTTCACGGGCTATGGGTTAGTTTTGGGCATGGACTGGTTATCCAGTAGGGGTGCCGTTCTTGATTTTGAAGGGAGAGTTGTTAGGCTTATGACCCGTTTGGGTAACACTCTCGAGATCTCTTGTAATCCCATGGAATCTGTTATACTAAGTTATCTAGAATCGCTTGACACGTCGGTCTAGAATTTGCGATCTGTTAGAGTGGTCCGGGAATACTCGGATGTGTTTGAGGGGGTGAAGGGCTTACCTCCGGAGCGGGAGATTAACTTCCGAATATATCTAGTAGACAATGCCAAACCAGTATCTTGGCCAGTGTGCCACATGGCTCCTCGTGAGAGGAGGGAATTCCATAAGCAAGTAGGCGATTTGCTTGAGAAGAGGTTCATAAGACGAAGTATGTCGGAGTGGGGTGCTCCAGTAGTTTTTGCCACGAAGGCGGATGGGTCCCTCAGACTTTGTGTAGGCTAAAGAGAACTAAATAAACTCACAAAGAAGAATAGACACCCATTGCCGAGGATTGATGATCTCTTTGATCAGTTGGTTGGCGCCTCAGTGTTTTCGTAGTTGGACTTAGCCACGGGGTTTCATCAGTTGAGAGTGGCTGAGGATAGTATAGAGAAGACTACATTTAGGACTCCGGATGGTTTTTATGAGTGGCTGGTGATGCCATTTGGTTTGACGAACGCCCCCGCATACTTTGTTGATTTGATGAGAAGGGTGTTCAGGGAGTACCTAAATAAGTTTGTGATGGTCTTTGTAAATGACATCTTGGTCTTTTCTAGGAGCGAAATGAGTTTTCGTGTGTGCTTAATAGGTTGAGCAAAGCCAGTTATGGGGAAAACGGTGGTTTTGGAGCGAGACTGGCGAGGACATCCAAAGTTGGTCAAAGGCTTAATTGTTTAGCCATTTTTACTAGTATCATCTCACGTAGGTCGTCTGAACTCGAAGGAGATATCCCTTGGGTGTTTGTCTGATATTGGTTTAGGCCTTTGGGGCTTGCACTTGGGGGATGTCAAGTTCGACTAGGATGGTCTGCGTCAGAGATGGACAGTTGTGATGATTTTGGATGGGGTAATATCCTGGTTTTCTCTAAAAGTGGAGAAGAGCATGCCCTACATCTTAGGGAAGTGTTGGAGACTCTTCGAGCGCATAGTCTTAGGACAGCAAAAGTGGATGGGATTCTTAGCATCCTATGAGTTTGAGATAGCGTATACCCATGGCAAGGGTAACGTGGTAGCGGACGCCTTAAGTAGAAAAAGGTTGTCCTTGAGTTCATTGTTCGTTGAACGACGGAGCTTAGAGTTTATTTCTATGTTTGACTTTAGACCTTCCGTTGACTTTGTACCCGGTTTGCTAGCCTCCTTGGAGGTTAGGCCTACTCTTTTGGGGCGGATTGGCGGAGCACACCGAGACGACCCACAGTTGGTTGAGTTAGTAGAGAAGCTCATGAGGAGGGGGAGTCGTCCAGCCATTTGAGTAGGTACACCCTAGATGGTAAGGGGTGGTTGCGTAGAGACGGTAGACTTTGTGTACCGCAAGACGAGGGTTTGAGGAAGGCTATACTTGATGATGCACATCGTTCGAAGATGACCATTCATCCCGGTAGGGACAAGATGTACCAAGACATGAAGCGAGTTTTCTTTTGGGCCGGTATGAAGAAAGACGCGGCCGAGTATGTCGCTAGATGCTTGGTGTGCCAACAAGTAAAAGCGGAGCAAAAGAAACCCGGTGGGTTGCTTCACCCATTGGAAGTTCCGCTATGGAAGTGGGATAGTGTCTCGATGGATTTTGTCGATGGATTACCGAGATCGAGGAAGGGTAATACGGGAATTTGGGGTGTGGTAGACAGACTTACTAAGAGTGCCCATTTTATACCCGTGAAGAGTAAGAGGACTGCTCAATGGCTAGCTTCAATCTACATTCGAGAGATTGTTAGATTGCATGGTGTACCTTCCAGCATAGTGAGTGATCGAGATCCTATCTTCACTAGCGAGTTTTGGAAGAGTTTGAAAGAGGCGGTAGGGACTCAGTTGTGTTTGAGCACCGCAAATCATCCTCAGACGGACGGCCAGACCGGGAGGGTGAATCGCATTTTAGAAGACCTTTTGAGGCTATGTATCTTAGATTTTGGAGGTACATGAGAAGAGCATCTTCCATTGGTGGAGTTCGCATATAATAACAGCTTTCAGTCTAGTATTGGCATGGCTCCTTTCGAAGCTTTTTATGGAAGGCCTTGTCGATCACCTACATGTTGGTGGGAATCTACGGATAAGATCTTGCTTGGGCCTGATGTGGTTAGAAAGACTTCGGAAAAGATTGATTTGATTCGAAGAAGGATGAAAGCGGCGCAAGACAGACAGAAATCTTATGCGGACAAGAGGAAAGCAGAGCTTAAGTTTGATGTTGGGGACATGGTTTTATCAAGGTATCTCCGTTACGGAATGTGGTTCGCTTTGGATCTGTTGGAAAGTTAGCACCAAGGGTTGTTGGGCCGTTTCCTATTAAGGAAAGGATTGGACAGATGGCATATAGAGTGGAGTTGCCCGACAGGCTTAGTGGTGTACATGATGTATTCCATGTGTCACATTTGAGGAAGTGCCTACATAAGACCGCAGAGGCGGTAGAGCCGAGCTTGCTTAAAGAAGTAAAGGTAGAGCGTGATGTGATTATTCGACGAGCTCCTACCCGCATCCTTGGGTCAGAGATTATGAAGTTGAGAAACAGAGAGGTTCGACTAGTCAAAGTGAAAAGGGGAGAAGGTGAGAGCAGTGCTACTTGGGAGACAAAAGCGAAGATGCGTTCGTTATACCCATTCCTTTTTGAGGGTTTGTCCTTTAAACGTCTCCTTTATCGTTTGTCTAGTGCTTATCTTATCTATAGTATGTCCTCTCGTTAGTACCTTTGACCTTTAGATAGGGTAAACCTATGGTTGAAACATGTGTTTGAGACATGTTATGATTGATGGATGCATGTGGATGCAAGTGTTTGCTAGTGGTTGCTCGTGGATGCATATACACACACTCTAGACACTAGATCGGCTCAATCACTTCATATTGCATATTGCATATAATGGTGTGTATGTAGCTATATTTATGGATGTATAATGATTGTGTTATCATATGGATGATGCATTTTGGTGAATGATTGTGCACTCATGTAGATATTGTATGTGTCGATAGAGTTCTCTCGCATACATAATGGATGCATGGCACTATCATGGTTTGCATATGTTCATACATTAGATAGGGAACATATACACACACTTTTTGCATATGCTCATACATCATTAGAAATTGTTTTAAGGACAATGGATGCCCGTGTTTGATGGATTGAGTAGATGGTTGTTTGGATGGTAGGATATGCATTCTCCTTAGCTTAGAGATTTCGGGGACGAAATCCTTTAAGGAGGGGAGAATGTAACACCCCGAATTTCGGTTAATGCTAAAATTCACTAATTACAGAATAAATAATCTCAGATGTGAGAATTGGGGGAAACGGGCTGCGTCATTGCGTTCGTCTCGGAAAAATACGCGAAATAGAGTCCAAGTTTTCGAGAATCGGAGTCCGTATGGCCCGGTTATGGCCCAATGAAGTTTACAGAAAATTCAAAGTTCAAAACAGATTTAAAATTCAGATTTAAAATTCGAAATTGGGGCCATTGGGCCCAGGCGGGAAAAATCCTGCCGAGCTAACCAAGTCGACAGCCCTGTCGACTGGGCAGTCGACTTGGCTAGGACACAGTCGACAGCCCTGTCGACTTGGGTGTCGACAGGGGGTGCTCGTCCAGTTTAACCTGGTGCACCATTTTAGGGTTTGGTTGTGTTTTGGGCTATTCTCTAGAAGCTTCCGGGATCTGATGGTCCTAATCTAATTTAGGGTTAATCTAAGGGCCTAAAACACTTGCCTAATCCTATAAATAAGACCCTAAGCTAGCCCTAAATGATCATAATCCTATCTCCTAACTAAACTATGCCAAAATTTTCTATGATCATGGCCTCCACTCAAAACCCTAGCCTCCATCCTATTTCTAAACTATTTCTATGAAGTCTTTCATGTTCATACAAGCATCTTTGAGTTGTATGCTTGCATTCATCATCAAGTTGCAAGCTTTATGTTCAAGGCTAGAGTTTTTGGGTGATTTTTGGCAAGGGTTTGCTTATGGGGGCTTAGTGGTGAGTTTCTATAGCCTTAATAATCAATTGTTAAATTGATTATGATAGGATATGATAAGATATGGCTATGTTTGTGGATAAATGTGCTTATGCGAGTTTAGTATAGTGTATGTTGTGTGTTTTGCAAGTTTTATGCTATATGCAAGTTTATTGCTATGTTTTATGATGCTCACTATGCAAAACACTATGTTGAACATTGATGCATATGTAACATGTTATGCAAACTATATGTGAGATTATATGCAAGTTATATGTAACATGTTATGCAAGTTGTGTACTTGGTTTTATGCATGCTAAGTATTTGGTTTTGTGCATGCTAGGTATTTGGTTTTATGCATGCTAAGTATTTGGTTTTATGCATGCTAAGTGTTTGGTTTTATGCAAGTTATGATGCAAGTTCATATGCAAGTTATGATGCAAGTTCATATGCAAGTTATGATGCAAGTTCATATGCAAGTTATGATGCAAGTTCATGTGCAAGTTTGTTTCTTTTTATGATATGCATAATATATGCATGTTTGCCTCTATGTATGACATAAGTACATGTGCAAGTTCATCCCTTTTAGACCTATGACATGTATGCAAGTTGACACCTTTATGATAGGTCTATGACATGAACATTTAAGCAAGTTACCATCTTTATGACATATGTGATTCATGCAAGTTGAGTTGGTTATTTATGCAAGTTGGGTTTATGGTCATATATACAAGTTGACACCTTTTAAACCCATGATAATGCTAATGATATGCTAAGTTGAACCCATTGTGTGTATGATGAATCTTCTCTTTTGAAGTATGTCATGTTAACGTATTTACGTGGGGACGATGGGGTAAAAATTAATGAACACATAAAATGGTGTGAAATGGGTATGCTTAAGCATAACATAAAGTGAATGGACATAATTGGGAATTTACCTATTAAGTTAGGTCTACCCATATTATGGAATTGGGAATTTACCTATTAATTAGGTCTACCCATATTATGGAATTGGGAATTTACCTATTGAGTTAGGTCTACCCATATTCTTGAAATTGGTAATTAATTAGGGATAATTAATACAAATTATGGGGGTGATTAATTAGGTGTAATTAATCTACTAAGACACGAGGTTGGACCCTTTTGTAGCATAAGACTGCCCGGAACCGACCGGCAAATCCAGCGGCTACAAATGATGGGCCCAATGTGAGAGGTCTTAGTCATAAACTAAATACGTGACAAGTGTAAGGACACGAGGTTAGACTCTGTTATGGTGTAAGGCTGCCCGAAACCAACCGGCATATCCAGCTGCCATAAAAGACAGTCTAATGTGAGAGGTCTTTACAAAGGTTACGATCTTAATTAATTAAGAAACACTTAACCAAATTAGCATGTAGTGGGGCATGAGGGGTTAAGTGGGTGCCTTGGGTGGCATGTAGTAACTAGTGGGGGTGCCTTGGGTGGCATGAGGAAACTAGTGGGTTGCCTTGGGTGGCAATAGAAAATACGATTAGAATACTTAACCAAAGTGGAACATGTAATTAAACATGATTAAAGGGTTAAGTAAGTGCCTTGGGTGGCATGTGGGAATCAAGTAAGTGCCTTGGGTGGCATGTGGAAATCTAGTGGGTGTCTTGAGTGGCAATTAAAGTATGATTAAATGACTTAACCAAAATTTATAACATGTAAGTGGACATGGTTAAAGGGTTAAGTGGGATTCACTAGAAATGACAAGCTTAGGTGGGTAGCTTGTGGGGGCCCATTTCAACCAATATCCCAAACGTATCTTTGTGGGCTCGACCCAAGTCGAGGACGGGACACGCATATTGGGTTTGTCTATAAGAGGCCAAAACGGGTTAGCGGTGGCAACGCAAGTCCAACGGGTTTCATATGCGTGTGTGGGCCCGGGCTGGTAGCTAAGACGTTGTTGCATCGTGTAGGTATAAACCGTGCATCAGTGTTGTTATCAGGTTGCCACTTTGGGGAATGATACACCCCACTGTGGGACCAGCACGGATATCTACGTTAGGGAGCCGATCAAATGGGGAGTAGTGGGTACACCTAGTGGAGATAGGGGCAGACGGCACCTATGTAGTCAGCTAGGGGTACACGAAACTACTATTAAAAATTACTAAGTACACTTAGTGGGATCAACCTTTAAGTAGGAATTACCCTTGGGTGGGTAGAACTGGTGTGGTGCAGTGTAGGAATTACCCTTGGGTGGGTAGATCTGGGGTGGTGCAATCTAGTAATTATCCTTGGGTGGATAAATGCGTCTTTTCGGTTATCTTAGTACATCCTGTGTTTAGTTGGCTACTTAGTGTAGTCATTATCCCCAGAGGTACCGTAACTTGTTTATATCATACCCTAATTACTTTAATGATTGTATTGTTAGGGTTATAGGACTCACTCAGACTTATGTCTGACCCCGTTGTTTCTTTATCTTTTTCCCAACCCTCAGGTTTTCAGAGTGGGCCTAGCACTAGTGGGCTTTGATCAGACTGCTTTATCTATCTGTTGGAGCTTGGACCGTGGATGTAAAGCTCGGTTTATCTTTTCTATTATGGCTATTAGGTTATGTAGTGGGATTATGTACTCTTGTTTTTATCAGGATGGATATTATGTACTTGACTCTTATTTATGGTTTTGGTGTAACCAAACATGTTCTACTTTCCGCTGGAATGAAATGATGTTTTAAATTCTCAAGTATTACTTATATCTGTCTTGTTGTAATTTTTCTGTTCTATATTCACTTAAAATACTCCATCGATGTTATGGCATTCCCTTAGTGAGTGACCGTAGCGGGAGTGGGGTGTTACACACATCGTTGGGCTCCATCTCCAAAGCACTAACCTCAACTGTTCCCACCTACTAACCAGTTTATATGTTAAGAGGAGGAAGGTCAGAACATAAAGTTCTAATGAATGAAAATCATATAAGCTAGGAATAACTATTTCATATGTTTGGCAGTGTAAATCCTTTATGTTATGTATACATAAACAAACATACACAGCTAAACATATGAGGCGGGCATTCTAACAGTCACTTAAGGCATATATGTATATCTAAGGGCGGACACCCTTATAGTCATTTAATACCCCATGTGGCAGGCTATACCTAATCACTTATTGCCATTTCCGAATTTATTAGGGGTGGACATCCTTACAGTCACTCGATACCCTATGGTGGACCCCTAGCCACTTGGACCTTGTCCCAAATGTCAACATTATAAAAATATATACTCTCTTTGTAGGTAGAGAAATATTAACATCCACTTAATACCAGGTTAGGTTGGAACTCAACTTTATTTAAGACCCTCCTGGCGGACTATCCTGTTAAAGATCTAGCTGTCCCTACGGGTGAACTCCTAGCTACTTAATACTTCCCTTAGGCGGTGGTTCCTTTAGGCCAATAATATAAACCATCCCTATGTCATCCAAGCGCCTAGATAAGAAGCGGAAATTACTTAGAGAACTAACTGACTCATACGTTATCGTCTATTAAGACCATTTAATACCTTGTAAGGGAAAGGCAGACAACCACTTAAAACCTCGATGGGTAGGTCCCATGACTTGGGTCCAGAACAAAGGAGTGAATCTTAGGAATGGACCAAGTCCTAACCACATAATACCCAATAAGAGGCAGGTCAACCACTTAATACCTATCCCAAGGCAGGCTTATTTCACACACAATTATATACACACACACACATACACTAGACATCTCACATTAGGTCAATCGCCTGTAAATGCTAGATTTGTCGGGCGATTCCGGGCAGGTTTCTACTGCAAGTTAGGCCTAACCTCGTATCATAGTGTAATAATTATAATAGTCCATGACATCTAGACCTCTCACATTAACCAGTCTTACTTGTAGATGTTGGATATGTCGTTCGGTTCTGGGCAGGCTTCTAGTAATGGTTAACCTCATGCCTATGTATCATCAATTATAATTTAAAGCCATTAACTCACACACACACACACACACACATACAAATTCCTATGGGGATATTCAAATTTCCCTTTCCTAATTTAAACGTATTCAGTACGCACTTAATACGCATTAATATTACATTGAACTACGTTATAAATATATATAAATAGATAGGCACGAATTATGAGAATGAGAATAATGACCTAACCACGTTTGATATTTTAATCCTAATAATCACAAAGGTGTACAAGTCAATTTCCCTATTAATTAACACGGTCCAACATGTATATTCACAATTTATGATAAAAAAGGGAAATAACTACATATATGAATAAAACTTGCAACCTAGGCTTGAATAATTATTTAGATAATAGAAATATATACCAGGTGCAATATATCCAATTATATACGAAAAACCTTTGTTTTGGCACTGCTTCACTTTTATATTTATATTATACACAAAAACTTTAGATAATATATTGCAAATAATACGTTCAAACCAATATATTTGAAATGGACGTTTAAACCTATTAATTTACAATATAAAGGTCTCATGTTTTTAGCACACAAACATATACGAAAAAAAATAAGAAATAAGTGAACAAGAACCAAAAACTAAGAATTTCACAACATCCTAAGTCTAAATTTCCATTATCCAAACAACACAAACCCAAATACAACACTTTTGATTGACCATTTCAGCCATAAATAAAATATAGGATTTGGGGAGTTTTAACATTATATTATTGTTTAACCCAAATCCCATATAGGCATAATATTCCAAATCTAAACTACGAAAAATAAAAAATAAAACTTATAAAGTTTCCACTCACAGTTTTTTGAGAACGAGAAATAACAAGATAGATGTAGAATTGGATTTGGATCTAGCCTTCGCAATCATGCTCCAATCCTTCTATTAATATATATATATATATATGAACCAAGTGAATCAGAATCTTATATATATACAAACTAAATTCCATAATTCTTAAATCTATATAAATCTTAGAATAGAGAAGATAGAATTGAGGTTAGGGAAATATAAGAGAAACCTAACCTTATTCCTTGAATTAGCAATGGAAAAAGGACAGTATAGAGACGTAAGAATGAATTGAAGAAAAGGGTTAGGGAGAAGCTAGGAGGGTGGTATATATAGTTGCAAGTGTTAATAAAAAAACCCCTTTATTCTAAGGGTGGTCGACCCCATAGTCTCGATTTTTCCCAGGAAATCTATTTACTGGTCATTACCAATTTTACTAAATGTTGATTTAATTGATTGATTGCCTTCCTTAAGTTGACTATTCTTGTCTTTTTTCCATTTTTTAAACCATATCCTCTGATACCAACTGTAATGGCTCGAATTTGATTATTCTTGTCTCGTTCTTTATTTACATATACACACAATTCAAATTCTCATGAATATTCTTTTAGGCCAATTAATATGTATTTATATTTCATATATTTATTCATTTAATTTGAATTACAAACCCAGTGTGTAAACAATTTATGTATAACTTGTTTTATTGATGACTTCTTCATACGGACTTCGTTTTCAGCAAATTAAATATGTAAACGGATCAAAATATCACCACGAATGCAATAGTAACAATTTCGTGGCCCAATTATAACTAATTTTATTTTTAGTCCATTAATATTTGATTAATTTACTAGTGCTTATATTTAATTTATTTATCTATGGTATATTTTACGAGGGGTTATAGTGACATCTGAGGTGTCATCTATTGGTGGCATCCCAAATAGCACTTTGGTAATTTCTTACTACCACAAGATTGTAATAGCAAGAAATTTTCTTGGCGTTATCTGGATATGCTGCCAACTGGCGACATCTCAGACAACACTCTAGTAAAGACTTCCTACGACAAGATTGTGGTAGAAAGAAATAAACTTAGCGCTATCAAGGAGGCCGCCAATTGGCGGCATCACGGATAGCGTTCGGGTAATTTCTGGCTACCACAAACTAGTGGCAGTAAGAAACTTTCTTAGCGACTATTTGGCTAATTACCTAACAAACTGAGTAAACTATGGAAATTTAAATGATATTGCGGTAGGAAATTATCATGCGACTATTTCGTCTAACTTCCGAGCAAACTATGGAATTATACATGATAGCAAAATAACAATATAAACACAATCCAAACAAATAGTCTAACCATCAACATTTAAAACACAACAAATAGTCCAAGCATCAACATTCCAAAGACATAAAATACACAAGTAGTCAAATATTTATTCTGTTTTATTATTTTAAATATTGATTTGGAATTTATAAATGGATTTGTAATATAGAATTCATTTATATAACGAAGTTTGAACATTAAATTTTTATTTAATTATAAATCGAGCTCGTAACGTCGTGGTAGTTCATAATATAATGTTTTGAACTTCAAATGAATATACAGAATTCATTTTTAGTCGGAATTCTTTGAAATAAAAATCGTCTGAATCTGTTTGATTATATTTTCATAATGAAAGAGAAAACTAGATATTTCATATTATAGATTGTGAGTTTTGTCTAATTCAAATTTTTGAATAGTGCTATGGAATTCGTTAATAAACGATAACGTTTATTAAATAAAATATAAAAGGTTTTTTTTATATATTTTGAATATCGTTTAACTCAGAATTGTTAATATTGAGTTTAAAATATATATTGGTTTATTTTGGAGCTATATGAGATTTCATTTGAAGGTATACGATAATAATATTTTATTATTATTTAAATAGAATTGTTTTGGATTTAATAAAATTATATCGATATTATTTAAGCCTTAAGAATAGAAAATTTCCAAACCACCTCCATTTTCGACAAAATGAATTTTATTGGAATACGTATAGCTGGTTGTTGCTAGATTTCCAATTTGATGCCAATTGGTGTTGTTCTATATGTAGGTGCAATTTAAAGGTGAACCGATAAATAAATTAGAATTAAAATATCATCGTTTTACAAACGGAGTCGGTTTTCAACGAAATTAATTTCATTGGGATTGGAATGTTGAGACGAAATGGTATGTCCAATTTCATTGCATTTGGAGTTCGTGGATGTCGGTGCAAATATCGTGCATGCAATGTAATTAACGACGAAATAAAATTTAACCTTAAATAAATAAATATAAAATATGAATTACTTCTCCCATAAGTAATAAAATAAAATAAAAATTTCATGCCTACCCTATACTAATTCAAGGTACAAAACGTGTATACATTGTAGGCCTAACACATACACAGGTTATGTGTAATTATTTTCAACCCCTACTTCTGCTATCATGTGTGTTGTACGTTATGAAAATGCGCCTAATGAAAAGAAGATTCAAGCAGCTACTCTATGCCTAAGAAGGGACGTTGCTCTGATCCAAATATTTCTTCATATATATATATATATATATATATATATCATTCTCCTTCTTTTAATCTCCGATCTGATCAATAAAATATAAAAAAACTGCAATTATCTCGAGCATGTTGAGCCCTCCAAGTTTACCCGCGGTGAGCAGGTGCAGTTCACTATAGTGACCTGGGTGATGGTTTGAAACCACGGCGGTTCGAATGGCTTCTAGAGCGATTGGTGAATTCGAGTTTGAAGGGGTTCGAAGCTGTGGCAGAGGGCAATCAGGGGCTCAATGGGACGCTCTCTGATGGATGTACGATAACCTGTGGATGGATGGTGGTAGTCTGATGTTTGGTTCGTGCTGTGTGGGTTTTAAAAACGTGAGCAGCAGTGCACGCCAGGTGGTCGAGCAGTAGCATGGGTGAGCCGGGCATTTGCAGTGGAGGAGTTCGTCAGAGTTAGGTTGGTTTTGGCCATGAAGTAGTAGCATGAATGTGGCAGCGAGGTGTGGTGGAAAGGGATGCATGTGGGAAGAATGAACTAGAGTGGATATTCGAGAAGAAGGAGCATATATTGGGAAGGAAGCATTTTGGAACGTAACAGATGGTAAATATTTAGGCCGCAGTTCTTTCAGTAATCAAACTAATGTGAAAAAAGTTTGGACATTTTGTAAAGATGGGCCTTTGCGAAAAACAAATAAAATATCGGCTGTGTTGGCTTTTGATGAGTATTAAGGGACCAAGCATATTTTATTTGACATGGCAGTTTGGGTATAACGTTTTTAAAGAGATTCAGCAGTAGAAGTTTTAGTTTTGTTCAGTTCGGGTATAATGTAAGTCAGCTCATTTTTTTTGGAGGCAGAAAGTTTGGTTTAGGCAGCATATGGATTTCATGGGGAAGTTTTTCAATCGAGCCACATGTTTTTGGATCGTAGGCAAGTTGTTTTGCAGCAGGCATATGCAAGAAGGAATCAAGCTTGTTTTTTTAAAAAGAAAAAGAATTCATTTATATTATAATATTATTTAACATGTTAATCATTTTAATTAAAATCGACGATACTTAAACGTTAATAACTTTAATTTGCGTGCTTAGAATTGGATAAAACAAGAAGCATTGGAATCGTGGTAATGAGCATCATATAATGGAACTGTTTTAGATACAGACGGAGATAGATGGGTTTTACAGTTAAATTAAATGATTGTTTAATTTAACTGTAACCAAACCATTTCAACAAATGGAAATCAGTGTGAGTATATGTAACAACCACCTCCGCCAGGGTAACTCTTGCAAGTACACTGGCTTTGGAGGGGCGTTAAGCGGGGTAATCATGCATGCAGATATCACAAGACAGAACATATAAGTAAAACAGAGTAAATAAAGCAGTGGATAAAACTAACATTTCAAAACCATAGTCAAGTTACATCAAAGTACTTGGTCATTATTTTCCACAAAACATAGTCTAGAAACATAAACTAAAAACTGGAAATAACATAAAGTAACTATCCCCAAGGTAGAATAAAGCCATAGCGAGCTCAAGTCCAAACCGTACATGAGCTATCCAAAAAAGCAGCTAAAGATCCAAGCTAGGTACCAGTGTTCCCACCCTGTAAACCTGGGGGGGAAGGGGGGAAACGGAAGAAAAGAGGCGAAAGAAAACGGGTCAGTCAAAAGACTGGTAAGTCCTATCTACTATCAGTATAAAAACTAATAAAGTTAACTGGACATGTAAAGTAGAGATGAAACATAGGGTGATAACTGGCATGGTGAAAAGTTAACAAGATAGATCAAGTGTGGCATCGCATATTCAAGGTTAAGTTGCACCAGGTGTGTACTAGTATTCCAATCCATGTCACAACACCAGAAAAGTGTTTTTCTAACAGTTATTACCGTTACTAATATGCTTAGTAACAGTTATAACCGTTACTACAACATACGTGACAAACAGTTGTCACGAATATTGTAACGGTTATAACCATTATAAAGTGTGTATATTGTAACAGTTATAACCGTTACAAAGCTACGATTCTGTCACACTTATAACCGTTGGTGCTAAAAATTTTATCACACTTATAACCATTATAAAATTTCATTTTTATAATACTAATTACTGTAGCAAATATTACATATGTAACGGTTATTACTGTTAGTATGTAAAGCTATCTATTTCATATAATAAATTTAATAACAGTTATAACCATTACAAACTTGAATATTGTACCAAGCCTGTAACAGGTAATTCCATTAAACAAGTAACAATCATAATATGTTTCAAATAATTTCATAAAGCATATACAAATAAGAATATACAACATATAATATGATAATATTACAAAATAAATACAACAACATATCAAAATTTGTATCCTAAAGCAAATTCCATTTCAACAAACATCAAACTATCACAATATAACATAAAACCATTCATCATCCATAACAAATATCAAATAACATCGAACTATCATAATTTAACATGCAACCATTACACAACGCAAAGGATAAATGGGCCAAATTACAAACCTACCACTGACAAGATCAGATAGTATGCATACCATTTTGGGGCGCGTATACAAATACTTGCTTTACATTGCACGTAGAGCTGATAGCACGACAATAGCTTCTTTTGTCATCTCCAAAAACTTCAGCAATGGGATCATTCTCAAAATTATCTAGACTTTGAGTTTCATCGCCAGCTTCTGATTTTTGTCTTGCTTCTCTGCTTCAGCCAGAGCCTACGATGTCCAACAAATATAATAATATGAGTCAAGACATGAAGAGAATATAAACGATGTTCAACAGAAGCAATTTAGTCAAACAACTCACCCAACAAATAACTAATGTTCCTCAAAAGCTGCATACTTAATCTTAAAAATACAATGCAGACAAGCTTCATGCAGCTAAGGAAACATACATGCAACATTTATTACAAAAAAGAGTACAATAATACACAAAGGAGCAAGTTATATACTGAAAGGGTTGATCAACATCATCACCACCATTAGTATAATACCACTTCAGCTAACCACTAATACTAACATAACTTCTTAACTCAATTTTAGCACATTATTTTATTTATTTCGTAATTTCATGACTTCATAATCGTCAACTTTTGCAGACTATCCCCATAATTTATTAACTCTGTTTAAGTTTTCCTGAAACAGACCATCGCTCGGTTTAGGGAAACCGAAACCTGTTTCAGGTTTTGTCCTGAAACCTGAAACCGGTTTCAGAAACCGAAACCTTTTTCAGGTTTCATCCTGAAATAGGTTTCGGTTCCTGTTTCAGGAAACCAAAACCACAAACATATTTCGGTTTTCCGAAACCGAGCGACTCGGTTTCAAGAAATGGATATGTGATCATGTCCCATGTAGCAATGAATATAAAAAGAAAATTGGAGTCGTTCCTCTATACTTTGGTAGAAAAAAATGATATTTGGATGTAAAAGCATTTAAGGAATGATTTTCTAACCAAAACTGCTTTTGATGCAATCAGAACAAAAAAAGGTTGGATAACTAGTGTTCAATTATCTATTATAAATCATTTTATCCCAAATTGGTGGTGTTTAATTATTCACTATAAATCAATTTATCCCAAACTGGCTCACACAACATACAAATAGATGCTTAAACGACTTCCAACATGAGAGAGATTATCTAAATGAGGCAGTACGAATGAAACTGGTTGTATCTTGTATAAGTTGAAACTGGCTATATCATGTATAAGTTACAGTCTGAAAATCATGATCATTTATTTTTCAACTGTGACTTCACAAAAATTGTGATTAAATCTTGCTCTTAGGCTTTCAATTTGTAAACCGATTAATAAAGCTTGCTGGAATTAATCATAAACCTGGCCGACAACAATAATGCAGTGAACTTGGAAGCCAAACTAAAGAAAGTAACCCTCAAAATAATTGTTTGGAAATTATGGAGAGAGCATAATCGTAGAATTTTCAAACTAAAAGAAGCAAAGCATTATTAATTAATAAACTAATGGTAAACAAAATCATTTCTTACCAGCAAAAGAATGGAGGGAACTCACTGATAGATTGGAACAAGGACGAGATGTGTTTACAAAATAAATTTTCCATTTTGGCTGGTATGAATATGGAAAATCTGAAAAATGTGAGTGAGCAATTAGACAGCTCTTTGGGCTCTGAAAATAGGAGGTATCCACCTGCATAAAAGTGAAAGAAAATGCTGTAAAATTTCAACAGAATCCAACAAATGAGGTATGTGTGGAGAAGCTAGTCCAAAACTATATTGGAGAGATGGTTAAAGGTGCTATAGAAGATGGGATCAAATCTGATGAAGAAGGGCTTACTGATCATGTTGGCATGACTAAGAATGAACATGCAAAACCTGCAAAAGAAATTGATATGTCAGATCATTTGACAAACAATAAAAAAATAAGACGAATTCAACATAATTAATCAACGGAACAGGAAAAAGGTCCTGCCAAACCAATTATTTATGCCCCTCCTAAAATGTTGACAAGCAGCCAAAGTAAAAGTAAATGGGCATGAAATGATAGTAGTTTGAATGCTCCGCACAAACAGCTTGACGCAGCCAAACTCATTAACAAATTAGGCCTTCGCATGTAGGCTTACTAGAAAATAAACTTATTGACGAGATAGCCCATTTATATCAGTTAATCAAAATCATGACTATGCGAGTATTAAGTGGATATCCAAACCAGTTGGTTGGGAGCGTGATATGCGGATCTACTATTATTTCCGGTTCAGACTTGAGAAACATACAAAAGCAGACAGCATATATAAAAGCAACTCCAATGGCTAAAGCTGAAAGGACTAAAATTTAAGATGGTTGTTAGTTTATCATTTTTAGTTTTCGTCTATACAAAAGTGCGATCGATGCATATTCATTATGAAAAACGCAGTTTAAAAAAACGAAGTTATCATACAATAAGAAATAACCGAAGAATCAAAGATAGTTTTTAGTTATCACACAATAGGAAATAGACGTAATGAACGACTGCAGTAATTCATTGTTTATTATATAGACGTCGATCTAAAATATTGAATCTGTCATTCAGCATTACACATAATTGAAATAATATTCTATCTAATCCCTTTCTATTGGGCATGATGATGCCTTTTGTTTTGCTTATCACGAGACATAATCATTTCTTGTCAGAAAATTTATTTTGTATCCACCAAATGAAAGTATCTTGGATGATTTATCAAACTTTCCAAAATTTCCAATGCAGAAATTCTCAGCTTCAGCCTACACAAATTTCTGACCCGTCCACGTTCTCGATATGATCCTGCAACTTTAGTTATGGGTCCTTTATTTCTGTCTGAATACTATATAGGACAAGGATTACCGGTGGGTGAATTTCAATAGCAGTAAAAGATTTTATCAAACAAATGAATCTTGGGTCTAAAATTTAACAGAAAACTAGGGCTCAATTACTACACCTATGTTCAAATCGACTTCAAACTCCTATGGTATGCTGATATATTATTCCCCCCTCTTCGCCTTTTTCTACAAAAGATATAAAATCTGATAATAACTTGGCTACTTTGTATATAATTTGGCCCAAGCTTTTTTATTTTCCCTTCAAATTCAGGCGCATACATTTCATGAATTTCACTATTTTACCTACTGACCTATTTTGACTCTACATTCTTGCTATAAATGTAAAACAATGCCAATTTATTACTTGCTTTGTTTGAAAGACAAAAATAGTTGAAGTTAAGGTACCCAAATTGTATGGAAGTTAAGGTACCTAGATACAAATATACAAGTAGGAGCTACTCGATTTCTTACCAAACAATAGAACTGAAAGCAATTAGCCACAGCAGATTCAAATCACGAACTAGGGTTAAAAGCATGAGCCATATCCTCAAATCAAATGTGAGTTTCAAAAAATGGATAGTGGGCGGCAAAAGCAAATGAAATTCTCCCAATCTCCAATTTTATGAATTTCGATATTTGACTAATCAGCTATTAATAGCAAACCACAAACAGTACACATCAAAGAAATTCAAAAGCAAAATACTAGTATGCGTGCATGACTAGCAAAATACTATAAATTCAAGTTGCGTTGAAATACCTAGGAATATCTTGGAAAGAAAAAACACATGGTGCAGTAAACGAAGCAACTGTATTAGAATGAACAGGCTTGAAAATAAAGACATTTTTCACACCTCTTGTTTTAGGATGAAGAAAGCAAATTCAAGCTGACGACAATAAGCATTAAAAAGCATGACTCCTGGTCAACAAAAACAAAAAATTCACCTCATCCACTACTAAAATTATACCGTTTAACCATAGATATGTTATTTCCGCCATTATAAAGTGACGCATAATTAGCATACCTATTGTGAATAAAAAAAAGTATAACATTTCTTATTGCCCTTCCCGCACAAACGTATCTCTCAGTTTATGGTTATGTTTCTTTTCTAATTTGACTTTCAACCCTTTTTTTTCAATGTGCCAAGGGTATCAAAAACTGTGTATGTACTGTTTGATTTTGAGTGAAGGCAATATCACATTTCAATGTTCATTGCACTGAAAGTAAACTCATTCATTATTTTCTATTTCATTATAGTGAGATGTGAGCTATATGTGTTGTTCGCTTCGTCAATAATCACCCTATCATGTTTTACAACTAGAGTATGCCTTAGTTTTGAGTGAGTAACATGTTGTTCCTCTGATATCTTTTTGCTTCGACGTTTACGTGAAAGAGTAGCAGTTGGATTCATTGACGTTGATGGTTGCCAAGCCACATTCTAATTTCTCGTTAAAGCTAGGTCCTCTTTGGTAGAAAGACCAAAAAAACATGTTAAAATTGTTTACATTTTTATTTTTTATTGGTTACTAAAGACAAAAATACAAAATGATTTAACTGAAAATAAGTCTTATATGTCTAACAAAGGTGGATATGGGAATTTTACATGGTAATTGTCATCCTGCATCAGTCGCGGTATTAACTATTTAATACATTTCAACAGTTTCTACATTCAAATGTATTTTTGTTTATCTTCCGCGTACTGCTTCTGCAACTTGCTTTTCATGCTCGTCGTTCACGGAAGAAACATGTACACTTGGAATTAACACGTGTATTGTATCTATTACTGGTAGCATCATTAATTTATATGTTGAAATATTGTAGTTAAGTGCTATTTGAAATGAGCTAATTAGCCTACTGCTTGTAACTGCAATGACGTATGCCATGCTTACTATTTAAATATCATAGAATCTTAACTTGTTTAATCCACTAATCAGACTTTATAAATTGAGTTATGATTTCGTAAATGCATAGCTGTTGATATGTAACATTAGATAAATGTGAAATTATTTCAATGGGCAGCTTTCGTTATTTTATTACGTTCGTTAACTTAGTTAACATTGATTTTTCATATGTTTTGAATATGATCTAAATCTGTACTTTGACACTGACACTACCTCCTGGGTTTCCAGATACGGGTTCATTTTGGAAAGCAGAAAATGTCAAGCTATATATTAGAAATATAAATAATACTCTTGGTCTATCTAAGGTTTCATGATTTCATTTAATGTGTATTATGCCAAATTGCAGTTAATCATATTAACTATCGATCCAACAGAACAGACTTTTGCACATTAATTTTTTATATTCTTTCAGTAAAATTTCCTTGCACCTATCTGATTTTCGCTTAAAAATCCCTTATCTTATTGGGCCAAGAAAAGTTACATGGATCACCTTGTTTATCTCATTTATTCCTTTCTCAACATTATTTTTTTTCTCATTGTTTTTTTCTAATGCATTTGGGCTGGATGCCTAAAGTAATTAATCAAATCAGGCTGTCCAGAAAAAATAACAATGCATCAAAGTCTAAAACGAGTTTTAAATATAACGTATCTTTACCAATTATTTTCTTTTTTTCTTTTTAATTCGAAGTTCATAAGGTTTTTTTAGACCATATTTTCAGTTTGGTTTCGATCCCACTGAAACCACAATGAACTGACCAGAAACTCAATCTTCTGACTAGGACCAATTATTTCATGGTTCACATGTTGTTGGATTTTCAAGCTTTCAGTGGAGTTGTTAATGAGTACGCCTAAAAATAATAATAATAAAATAATGAAGTTAAAACAATAATAAACCTCCAATTCGCAACTTTTTCATAACATTAAAAAAGAATAATAATACAATTTACTAGATCAACACACAAACAACAATCTGTATTTTGTGTTTACCTTTTAGAAAGATAAGTATAGGAATCTATGATTACTAGTTTAATGCAAATCGGTAACAATAAAATTTTGGAGTTTTATCAAAATAAATCCAAAGAACTCAACAGTAATTTAACTGTCCATTCATGGTAAAACATGCCTGAATTCTTCCCTTTCTTCGCCTCTTTCTTTGCATATGTTAATTAAAGTAAAACTAGTTAATATGGCACATCAAATAACAAAAAAAAAAGTGAAGATTCATACCATTTTCTAATGTACGAATATCACATTAAGCAATATTGCTGTTGTAAAATAAAGTTAAAATGATTGACAATATTATTGTTTTAAAATACTACACTGCTAACCGGATTATCATTACAGTTCAGATCCATTTTAGATGTAGAATAATTTCATCAGGAATGATCTAAAGTGTACTAGAATAAGGAGAAATAGAAAAAAAAACATAAAATTACCTTAGCAATTCAGACACGGATGGCTTTAACAATTGGGATGCTACAAACAATTTGAGCGATTGAATGGATGCGGAGGAGGCTGACAGAACGTGGCAGAGGCGATTGCAAGATCAAGGCAAAAGCGATTTCTAGAGGCAGTAACCCTAGGTGATAGGTTTGAATGTTTTGGGAATCGCAAGTGTTATGGGTACGGTTTCGAAACGAAAGAGAGAAAAAAGGGTTAGAAAGGAAGGGAACATAAAATTACTATCTTGTCCACCGTATGCACAGAAGTTCCAAGTATTGTAACGGTTATAACCATGATATCCAGTCGTAATGGTAATAAACGTGACATATTAGTAACAGTTATAACCGTTACTAATTGGGACGGGGAAAATGTTACAAAATGGACTATTTGGTGTAGTGTGTCAAGTATAAACAAGAAATGATCCCTTAGCCCAATGTTGGCCCAAACCCATGAGAAGACCTAAATCAAGGTCCAACTACTCGGTCTAGTCGATCGGCTCCCTATAAGCCTAACTCGTCGTGTATCGGTGTCATACGGCTTAATCATGGAATGTAGTTAACTGTGCAAGGTCCACCCTAGGGTGTATCCAGCCCTAAGGTGTAAACCACAGACACAATTCAAGTATGCACAGTCTAAACCTACCGGTGCCCATGTTCAACTCCGGACTTAATGTGCACGACCATGGTCCGCCTGAACAACTGGTGCACCATTCAGCCGTCTCTTTTGGTCTCTTACAATCAACCAGTAATCGTGCCCCACCCTAGCCTAGTCCAGGGTATCCAGATACTCCCGAGTTGGTTACTGCTGAAAAGAACCACGTAACTAGGGTTTTAAACGGGTTAAGTGTGGTTAACCCTATCCTAACCATGTATTGAGTCGGTCAAGTGTGTCCAAGCAGTTCATGACTTAACCCTATCAATACATCGTGTTCAACTGGTTAAGTATATTCAAGTAGTCCATGACTTAACCCTACCAATCCATCATGTTTAATTGGTTAAGTATTCAAGTAGTCCATGACTTAACCCTACCAATCCATCGTGTTTAATTGGTTAAGTATTCAAGTAGTCCATGACTTAACCCTACCATGTGGCATTAATTAACTTATTGCACCCCAACCTCTCACATTAGACTTTGTTGTGGTTACTAGTTAAGCCGGGCGGGTCGGGTAGCTTTACACCACAACCTAGTCTAACCTCGGGTTTTAAGTGCGATATGACCAACTACTCACAACGAGTCCTATTATTTGTAGCCACTAGTTAAGCCGGTCGGTTCCGGGTAGATTTATGCTACAAACTCAACTCAACCTCGAGTTGGCCACTTTCATGTTTTCTACGTGTCATGTCCACGTTCATGTTTCAAGCATAAACACATGTCAAACTTTCATGTCATATTTTCAAGTCATGCTTTCATGTTATTTAAGTTTGCCCAACTACCCATAACGTATTCCCATCGTACGTAAATTTGCATCAACGCAAATAGATTAAAGAGGGAACATAACGGTATGACAAGGTGGGCGTAAGGTGGTAAAGTCTATCACAAATTAAACATGGTGATATTTGAGGCAAAGGTGTTCAACATACTAGCATATGGCCTCAACATGTATGATGGCATAAAAGGTGACTTGGCCTCATACATATCAAATAGCATAAGGGTGATTTGGCCACAAGCATGCATAATAGCATAAGGGTGCTTTGGCCACAAGTTAAACATGGTGGCATATGAGGCAAATGTGTTCATAAACTTGCATATTACATTATAAGCCTCAAAACATGCATGATATCAAACTTTAGCAAATAGGTGAAACATGATCATAAATGACATAGGATGATAGCTAGTGATTCGCATATAACATCATATGCAAGATAACATAAGGTTTATGAGAGATCATAAACTTGCATATTACATTATAAGCCTCAAAACATGCATAACATTCAAACTTAGCGAATAGGTGATACATGGTCCTAGATGACATAGAATGATGACTAGAAGTTCGCATATAACAATATATGCAAGTTATCATAAAGGTTATGAGAGTTCTCATGTTGCATAATGCAACATTTCAACATAAAGCTTATAGCTTTTAGCCCACAAGGTCAAGGTGATAGCTTTACAAACATACATAGAATAAATCTATGCATAACATGATAGAATCAAAGCACATATCATACTTAGGCCCAAACGCAAACTTGTAACATGTCATATTTAACTTCATAGTTAGAATCTAAGAGTAGTATAGGGCTTACAATGCTATGAAGACTAGAATAAATATAAAATAAGATTGAGACGAAGCCACACTAGCAAATCCGCAACCAAAGACGATAAACTCCACTTCAAGACTTGAGAACAAGAAGGAATAACCCCAAAGACAAAGAAAGATGGCTCTTTTACTTAAGAAAGATGGCTGCTTTATGACATAGATTGATTTGAGACACTCATGCTCTCATGAAGAAGGTGGAGGCCATGATTAGTGAACATTTGGGCAGCATTTAGTTGTAGGAATGATTAATGAAGGTTTAGGCTAGGTCTAGGAGTCTTTTTATAGAGATTAGGGGTAGTTTAGACCATAGGATTAACCCTAAAACGAATCTGAACGATTAACTCCCGTCAGAAACCAACAAAAGAGGACCCAACATGCCAAAATGGTGCACCAGGAAAATTGGTCCGACCGGGGGGGTCGACCCCTGGGTCGACATGGGTGTCGACCCATTGGGGGGGTCGACACTGGTGTCGACACCTATGTCGACCCTGCCTGGGCGGGAAAATTCCCGCCCAGTCTGTTTTGGCTGAAATTCGATTCTGAATTCGAATTTGAACTGTTTTCGGGCTTAGAATTTTCTGAAAACTTCATTGGGCCATAACTTGGTCATACGGACTCCGTTTTTCGAAAACTCGGACTCTATTTCGCGTATTTTTCCGAGACGAACGCAATGGCACAGCCCGTTTCCCTTGATTTAGATTTTATCATTGAATTCTGCCTTGATTTATGTTATAACTTGTTATTCAAAATATGGGTTGTTACATCCTCCCCACCTTAAAGGATTTCGTCCCCGAAATCTTCAAGTTAGGAAGAACGTATCCTACCATCCATCATCCATCTACTCAAAACATCATCCACAAGTAATCATTGTCCTTAAGAGATTCTAAATGCTGCATGAACATATGCAAAGGTGTGTATATGTACTTATCTAATGCGAAAATCAGGCGGTTACTGATTCAGTAAACCTCCTTAATGCAAAGTATGTTAGTGAAATGAGTCCATATGTATGAAAATTCCTAACATAATTTATAATCTCTACATGAGTGCATATAACATTCATTCATATGAAACATCCACGTGATAGCACAACAAGTTTCATCCATGAATAAGCATAAACACTCATGCATATGCAACATGAAAGTGTGTGAGCCGATCTTAATGCCTAATGTGTATCATGCATCCATGAGTATCCACTTGCAAACACTTGCAACCACTTGCAACCATCAAGCATAACATGTTTCAAATACATGTTTCATCCAAAGGGTTTCTACCTAAGGTTCTCATGACACGATTACGAGATAACAAGATAAACAAGGTAAACATGGATAGCAAAAGAAAGATATGCTAATTAGGAAAAGAGATCGAGAAGATAGTATACAAGTAAGCTCCACGGAAAAACAGGGATCAAGGATATACTCCTAAAAAGATATATGATGCGCGTATCTAGTCTTCAACCTTCTAAGCCGCATTTCCTTGAACTTAATTCCATTGTGCTTTGACCGTTTTTAACCTTTCAATTCCGTAGCTTCTTAATTCCTACTTCAGAAATGTGAGTTGGAACTCATTTCACTGTCGCTTCTCATTTCACTTTCACTTATTTTTTTCTAGCATACTCGGTTCTTAACTTAACTATATACTCATGACTTCATGCAAGCTTTCCCAAAATTCACTGTAAGGTATTCCACGTAGAAGAACTTTCCTTTGAAAATAAATACCAATCCATGTGGCCAAATGCACTTATTAACATGATTTCTATGAACCATCCGCGAACACTAATCGAATAGATCATTAATTTCCAATAAATGGGTCAAAAGATTCTAGGTAACTAATCCTGACAGAACTCTAAAGGTTACGCGAGACTTCGAGGGTATTACCAAGGCAAGTCAAGAGTCTAACTACCCTTCTTTCAAAACCGAGGATGGTACCCTTACTGGATAACCACTTCATCCCTAGAATCAACCTAAAGCCCAAAAACATAATTCCTACTTCCAAACTCAACACTTAGCATAGACATCCTTTTGCGAGAAGAGATACTTGAGCGACTTGTGATCCGTATATAACTCGAATCTCTTGCCCAAAAGATAATGGTGCCATGATTTAAGCGCAAAGACAATCGCCGCCGACTCCAAATCATGCGTGGGGTAGTTCTTCCCATAAACTTTGAGTTGCCTAACCCCATAACATATTACTCTTTCTTCTTACATCAGGACCGCGCCTAATCCCATGTCACGTGCATTGGTGTTCACGGCAAACATCTTCCCTCCATCGGGTAAAGCTAAAACTGGTGTTGTGGTAAGAGTCCTCTTAAGCCTTTGAAAAGCAGGCTCACACTCCAATTCCCATTCAAAGGCTAAGTCCTTTTTCGTCAACTTAGTAAGAGGAGCTGAAATCTTAGCGAAGTCCTTGATGAATTTCCTATAAAACCCTGCAAGACCGAGAAAGCTTCTTACTTCGGTTGCGTTCCTAGGAGCTTTCCAGTCTTGAACTACAACCACTTTCGTGGGATCCACAGCTATACTTTGCTTAGGAACTATGTGCCCAAGTAACCGAGCTTTCTTTCTCCAAAAATGACATTTTGAGAAGTTGGCTTTCAACTGGTGAGCTCTAAGCATATCCCTAACTTCCTTGAGATGTGCAGCATGCTCTTCCTCGTCTTTTGAGAAGATCAGAATATCATCCACGAAAACGACCACAAACTTGTTAAGGAACTCCCGAAACACCCTACTCATCAAGTCCACGAAGTATGCGGGTGCATTAGTCAAACCAAATGGCATAACAAGCCCTTCAAAGAATCCATCTGGAGTCCTAAATGCAGTCTTATCAATACTATCCTCAGCCACTCTAAGCTGATGGAATCCGGTGGCTAGATCGAGTTGAGAGAAAACAGAAGCACCTACAAGCTGGTCAAAGAGATCATCAATCCTCGGTAACGGGTGCCTATTCTTCTTTGTCAGCTTGTTCAACTCTCGATAATCAACACATAGACGAAGCGAACCATCCGCCTTAGTAGCGAATACCACAGGAGCACCCCATTCAGAAATGCTTCACCTAATAAAATTTTTCTCAAGCAACCCCTTGATTTGCTTACTGAGCTCCCTTCTTTCTCGTGGGGCCATGTGCCTAACGGGCAATGATACTGGCTTGGCATTATCGACTAGATAAATGCGGAAATCTATCTCTCGTTTAGGGGGTAACCCCTTAACTTCTTCAAAGACATCAGGATAGTCTCGGACCACCATTACAGATTGCAGATCATCGATGGACGAGTCAAGAGATTCAAGATAACATAACATGACGGGACCTCTAGGGTTACAAGAAATTTCTAGGGTATTACAGAGGCGAGTCATGAGCCTCACCACCCTATGCTCACAATCGTGAATGGCTCCATAACTGGACAACCAATCCATGCCCAAGATCAACCTATATCCCGTGAATCCGAGAACATAAGCGTTACCCATGAATTCTACGCTAAAGATAGAAATCCTCAAATCCACACAAATCATCGATAAATGGGCGAAACCCCCAATTGGATTTGAAACACAAACGGGATCCTCAACTAGACTAGTACTAAGGTGCAAACTTTCAACAAGATCAGAAGAAATAAAACTATGCGATGCGCCAGAATCAAATAAGGTACGAACAGGGAAATCAGAAATGTAAACATGACTTTCTATAGAAACACTACCTCGATCAAAAGCTGGAAGAGTGAGGAGAGCCTGCAACTGCCTTCCAGAGGGTCCTGCTCGCTGAGTTTGCCTTTTCCCTTGTCGTCGCTTTTTCGGGCAAATCTTTCTATAGTGTCCAGACTCTCCACAATGAAAGCATTCTCCCAACTTCCTCTTCTTCTTCCTACAATCTTTGGCTACGTGTCCAACGATCCCACAGAACTTGCACTTCCTTGTCTCCCTGGTCTTGTTGTCATTGCGGTTGTTGTTGTCCTTGCCTCCTTTCTCGGAATCTCCCTTCTTGCCTTGAGACTCATTCAACCTGACTTCCTTCTTACCACTCTTATCTTCCTCTTGAAGTAGGGCCATATTCACCAAACTCTCGAAGGTTGCCCCCAGGGGTATATGAGACATGGCCAAACCGCGCAATGGCTCATTCAATCCTAGAGCAAAGTGTAGGGCCTTCTTCCGAGCTGTGTTAGCCCATTCTAGACCGAACTGAGCAAGTTGATTAAACTTATCCACGTATTCTCTAACGGTCATGTCCCCTTGCTTTAGTGATAGGAACCTCTCCATCTGAAGGTTCTCTTTTGTCGATGATAGAAACCTCAGTCCAAACCTTCTCCTAAAGTCATCCCAAGTCTGAATTGGCCTAGTAGTGGTGGTGACCACCCACCAATATGCAGCTTCCCCTTTCAGCAGCCATACCGCTAACAGAACTTTCCTACGGTCTTCTATATCAAAGATAGCAAAGAGGTCTTCAATTTCCTTCAACCAGTTTCTTGCCTCAACAAAAGTCTCCGTCCCGACAAAATTCTTGCCACCCATCGCCTTAAAGTCCTTGCAAACCTTTGCGAAATCCTCTTGCGGATGCTGAGGAGGAGGAGGAACCTCAGCTACGGGAGGAGGAGAAATGTTAGCGATGGGGAAAGGAGGAGGAATATTCGCGGGGCCGGCTTCATTCGCCCTTGCCTTCATGTACCTTCTAAACCAAATAGGTACTAGTACGCCCTCCAGAATGGCAAAATTATCGGCCATACTGAAATGAAGAAAAAGATAGATTGAGAACGAGGAAACAAAGGATAGTGCTAATGGCTTTTGGGGAAAAGCCTTTTAAAATAAACTAGACTTTTCTTGGAAAATACATAATTGGTTTTGAAAATAGTTTTCCAAAAGGTAAGTTTTAAAAACCTTTTGTCCAATCTCGTAAACCATATGCTCTGATACCAAATGTAACACCCCACCTCCGCCAGGGTAACTCTTGCAAGTACGCTGGCTTTGGAGGGGCGTTAAGCGGGGTAATCATGCATGCAGATATCACAAGACAGAACATATAAGTAAAACAGAGTAAATAAAGCAGCGGATAAAACTAACATTTCAAAACCATAGTCAAGTTACATCAAAGTACTTGGTCATTATTTTCCACAAAACATAGTCTAGAAACATAAACTGAAAACTGGAAATAACATAAAGTAACTATCCCCAAGGTAGAATAAAGCCATAGCGAGCTCAAGTCCAAACCGTACATGAGCTATCCATAAAAGCAGCTAAAGATCCAAGCTAGGTACCAGTGTTCCCACCCTGTAAACCTGGGGGGGGGGGACGGAATAAAAGAGGCGAAAGAAAACGGGTCAGTCAAAAGACTGGTAAGTCCTATCTACTATCAGTATAAAAACTAATAAAGTTAACTGGACATGTAAAGCAGAGATGAAACATAGGGTGATAACTGGCATGGTGAAAAGTTAACAAGATAGATCAAGTGTGGCATCGCATATTCAAGGTTAAGTTGCACCAGGTGTGTACTAGTATTCCAATCCAGGTCAAGTATAAACAAGAAATGATCCCTTAGGCCAATGTTGGCCCAAACCCATGAGATGACCTAAATCAAGGTCCAACTACTCAGTCTAGTCGATCGGCTCCCTGTAAGCCTAACTCGTCGTGTATCGGTGTCATACGGCTTAATCATGGAATGTAGTTAACTGTGCAAGGTCCACCCTAGGGTGTATCCAGCCCTAAGGTGTAAACCACAGACACAATTCAAGTATGCACAGTCTAAACCTACCGGTGCCCATGTTCAACTCCGGACTTAATGTGCACGACCATTGTCCGCCTGAACAACCGGTTCACCATTCAGCCGTCTCTTTTGGTCTCTTACAATCAGTCAGTAATCGTGCCCTACCCTAGCCTAGTCCAGGGTATCCGGGTACTCCCGAGTTGGTTACTGCTGAAAAGGACCACGTAACTAGGGTTTTAAACGGGTTAAGTGTGGTTAACCCTATCCTAACCATGTATTGAGTCGGTCAAGTGTGTCCAAGCAGTTCATGACTTAACCCTATCAATTCATCGTGTTCAACTGGTTAAGTATATTCAAGTAGTCCATGACTTAACCCTACCAATCCATCATGTTTAATTGGTTAAGTATTCAAGTAGTCCATGACTTAACCCTACCAATCCATCGTGTTTAATTGGTTAAGTATTCAAGCAGTCCGTGACTTAACCCTACCATGTGGCATTAATTAACTTAATGCACCCCAACCTCTCACATTAGACTTTGTTGTAGTTACTAGTTAAGCCGGGCGGGTCCGGGTAGCTTTACACCACAACCTAGTCTAACCTCGGGTTTTAAGTGCGATATGACCAACTACTCACATTGAGTCCTATTATTTGTAGCCACTAGTTAAGCCGGTCGGTTCCGGGTAGATTTATGCTACAAACTCAACTCAACCTCGAGTTGGCCACTTTCATGTTTTCTACGTGTCATGTCCACGTTCATGTTTCAAGCATAAACACATGTCAAACTTTCATGTCATATTTTCAAGTCATGCTTTCATGTTATTTAAGTTTGCCCAACTACCCATAACGTATTCCCATCGTACGTAAATTCGCATCAACACAAATAGATTAAAGAGGGAACATAACGGTATGACAAGGTGGGCGTAAGGTGGTAAAGTCTATCACAAATTAAACATGGTGATATTTGAGGCAAAGGTGTTCAACATACTAGCATATGGCCTCAACATGTATGATGGCATAAAAGGTGACTTGGCCTCATACATATCAAATAGCATAAGGGTGATTTGTCCACAAGCATGCATAATAGCATAAGGGTGCTTTGGCCACAAGTTAAACATGGTGGCATATGAGGCAAATGTGTTCATAAACTTGCATATTACATTATAAGCCTCAAAACATGCATGATATCAAACTTTAGCAAATAGGTGAAACATGATCATAAATGACATAGGATGATAGCTAGTGATTCGCATATAACATCATATGCAAGATAACATAAGGTTTATGAGAGATCATAAACTTGCATATTACATTATAAGCCTCAAAACATGCATAACATTCAAACTTAGCGAATAGGTGATACATGGTCCTAGATGACATAGAATGATGACTAGAAGTTCGCATATAACATTATATGCAAGTTATCATAAAGGTTATGAGAGTTCTCATGTTGCATAATGCAACATTTCAACATAAAGCTTATAGCTTTTAGCCCACAAGGTCAAGGTGATAGCTTTACAAACATGCATAGAATAAATCTATGCATAACATGATAGAATCAAAGCACATATCATACTTAGGCCCAAACGCAAACTTGCAACATGTCATATTTAACTTCATCGTTAGAATATAAGAGTAGTATAGGGCTTACAATGCTATGAAGACTAGAATAAATATAAAATAAGATTGAGACGAAGCCACACTAGCAAATCCGCAACCAAAGACGATAAACTCCACTTCAAGACTTGAGAACAAGAAGGAATAACCCCAAAGACAAAGAAAGATGGCTCTTTTACTTAAGAAAGATGGCTCCTTTATGACATAGATTGATTTGAGACACTCATGCTCTCATGAAGAAGGTGGAGGCCATGATTAGTGAACATTTGGGCAGAATTTAGTTGTAGGAATGATTAATGAAGGTTTAGGCTAGGTCTAGGGGTCTTTTTATAGAGATTAGGAGTAGTTTAGACCATAGGATTAACCCTAAAATGAATCTGAACCATTAACTCCCGTCAGAAACCAACAAAAGAGGACCCAACATGCCAAAATGGTGCACCAGAAAAATTGGTCCGACCGGGGGGGGGGGGGGGGTCGACCCCTGGGTCGACATGGGTGTCGACCCATTGGGGGGGTCGACACTGGTGTCGACACCTATGTCGACCCTGCCTGGGCGGGAAAATTCCCGCCCAGTCTGTTTTGGCTGAAATTCGATTCTGAATTCGAATTTGAACTGTTTTCGGGCTTAGAATTTTCTGAAAACTTCATTGGGCCATAACTTGGTCATACGGACTCCGTTTTTCGAAAACTCGGACTCTATTTCGCGTATTTTTCCGAGACGAACGCAATGGTCCAGCCCGTTTCCCTTGATTCAGATTTTATCATTGAATTCTGCCTTGATTTATGTTATAACTTGTTATTCAAAATATGGGTTGTTACAGTATAACTCACTCAGTTTAACCCAGTTATATTTTATATAAGTCGGGATTTATTTTGTGTGTTATGCTTGATAATTGTTTGCTGAACACACACACACACACACACACACACACATATATATATATATATATATAGGATGAATTGGTTGATTGAAAAGTTAGTTAATTTAAATGAAATCTAATCTTTATTCAAACAATTATTTCCAAACGAGGTAACGTACCTTGTTGGTTGCGTTTATAATAATATAAACGTATTAAATCAAAATATGGATGCTTGGATTACTGTTATTTATTATTGTTGAATAATATATTTGTTTATTGAATTGAATAATATTATTTGAGAAAACGTATTTGGATGTAGAGAAAAACAATCTGGAAGGATCCAGCTGGATTCCTTAAATTTATTGTTTATTTTCATATTACAATTGTTTGACTAACCTACACTACAACAAAATATGATATTTATAACACATTTTTATAACATATTATTCTAAAATGTTTATTAATTACACTTAATTCTTTCTTTCAACCTGAATTTGTTTTGGTAATTAGAGTGTAACGGTGGCTTCTATTCACGGTCACTTAATCACAGCTAATTTTTCTATCTTCCCGCTAATCCATTCCCCTTCCTCCAAAACTAACACCGTACCTCACAAATCATCAACCGATTGGGAAAACCTCTCCCATCTCCATGCTCCTCAACCCTTATTCACGGTCTCACTCCAAAATTCCTTCCATCTCCAATCTCTGTCGAAGCTAGGGCGCGCGTTTTGGATCTAACAGTCAATTTGGATTTTGGTAACGATCTCGATTCTTTGTTTGTGTATGTTGTAGATCTGAATTTATGATTATGGATTTGCGATTATTAATTTACGATTGTGGATCTAATATTCGATTAGGGTTGCTTTTTTAGGGTAAACAAAATGTTATTTTTTAATTTTAGGGTTGGTGTTAGTGAACAGGTTCCCAGTGAAATCGTATGGGTTCATATACAGCGAGTAACATCATTTCATTACTGCTCTATATATAGATTTGATTCTTCACCGTATCAGTATGTATACAATTACAAATTTTTTATTCTTAAGGAAGAAATTAAGAAATTTATTTTATTACTAATTATAACATTCATCTTTTGTTCTGTCTTTATGAATGAAAACAAATTATTGACTTAGATAACTGCTATCGGTGTTCTTACTTTAAAGAACCATGCAGACAACTTGATATGTATTTAGACCAAGGTTTGAACTTCCAGGCGATACACTGGAGTTCCGCCTGTTCCATCCCGGATCCGGTACCCACTGGGTCGAAATTCGGGGAAAATTCAGTTTCGGAATTGTATATATCACTGTAGAACTGAAAAAACACGCACTTGCTAGTTACCTTCAATTGTCTTTGACTCGTTTCTTAATCGATGGCTCCTATTCAATATTTAGATCCCTTTTTTACTGTGAATAGGATTGAAAATTGATGAAGAATAATTCGAAATTCAGGGTTAGCTGAGATAAGAGAAGTTCATAAGTTAAATCTTGGTATTTTGAGTTGACAGAATGAAAAGAATTAAAAAAAATAGTGAATAGAGTGAATCGACCTCAACCAGAGTATTTGAGTTGAAGAAGCATGGCAAGTACACTACAGGCATACAGCTTTGTCCTTAGATAAATATGAAAGTTTGAGCCCATCGAGTTAAATGGGCTAATAGCACGATAATGAAAATGAATAAAGTGATATTTTATTAAGGCTATAAACTGGTTAGTTAGTGGTAATAGTATTAGTATCGAATTATCTTGGTTAGGATTGAATAATTAACATTCTTAAACAGAAAAAAATATGAAAGAAAATCCGGAACTGATAAACAGGAATTTAAACGGAATTTCCGAAACTTCCGAAACAGAACGAAAATACTTAAAATTATAAATGACCAGAACGAAACCGGAAAACGGAATGTCGAACCATGATTTAGACTTGTTTTATTGTTATTCTCGTTTGCCATTCAAAAATAAAATGGTAAAAAAAAGAAAAAAAAAGAAGAAGAAACAAAATCAAAAATTGTTTGTATTCAACGTATGCTACTCAAGTTTAAGGTTAAGTTTCTCTTCTGCCACTTCCTTGCAGAAAGCGGTTTGCAGTTTGTAATCTTGTTAGTAGTTTTAGCTAGAAAGATCAAAAGAACTGAACTTGGACTGCAAATATAAAAGCATACTTGATGTTGCATGCTTATGCTGATGGTACTTTTATTGTTCTTTATTCTTGCACAAATTATTATTAATTGTGTTTGTTCAATAAGACTACATGGACTTGTAGGTTGTCACTTGGAAGTTCAGTTTTTGTAAGAGTTCTATTCTTAGGAAGCAAAGAAGGGTTGACTGATGATATTTGTTACTTATAAGTTTTCCTAGAAAGCAAAGGCAAGTTGTATTTCATGTCAATGAAAACAAAGATTTCAAAGTATCCATTAAGAAAAATTGGGTCCTCGCATGTAACATTATTAAGACATGTCATAACTACAATTTTTTTCATTTTTCGAAAAAACTTTAATCTGTTTCATGAAAGATCAAGAATGAGAAATTTGCTCTTTTTTGTAAGTTTGGAAGTGCACCAGTCTAAATGTTCTGAAAATTACAAGCAATACAAGAATCCACCTTTTATTATGCATTTAATAGTGCGGTGAGAGCAGTGTAGTAAGTATAATTCGATAGTTTGGAAGCGCATCAGTCTAGGTCCCACTTGGGTGTTAAGCTACCCTCACCATTTTGATTTCTGACTAATACGCCTAAAGTATACTTACTACATAACATAAGCATGTAATCAAGTTTATATGCGCTACTTATGCATCAATTTAGTTTTAATGCCTCTTATAAGCGTCAAGATGCCTTGAGGTTGATCGAATATATGGGGACACTAAAAGCGAGCCCACTCCCATGTCCAGCCTGAGCTCCTCTAGTACTCCTAGCTATTTGAGGACCACTATATTTTGATTTTTCTTTGTTATTATGAACACATTGATGTCATCGAACAACTGGGTCTAGACATGAGGATTTGACAAGTTTGGTGCTTCTCTACTAGTTACGTTACATGGTACACCAGTATGCCTTAATTGATCAGTCGGCCTATTTCATCCTTTATACGCCGATATTCGTTAGTGAAGTGATTGCTAAACTGATGTAATTCATAATATTTCCCGTTACCCTTAGGCTCTTCCCTCTGCACAAACTGGAAAAGAGCATGTCATTGGAACGACATACACTGTCGAGGCGCCAAAACCCCAGAAAAGCGCTAGTTCAAAAAAAGCGCGCTTCAGTGGAAAAGCGCTAGAATTAAAATGCAGTTTTTTTTTAAAAGAAGTGCTGTTTAAAAATGAAAACAAGTATAGTTTTTATTTTATGTTTTAGAAACTGCAGTCTTCTTATTTTCAGAGTGCATATTTCTGGTTCTTTGTTTTAAATTCAGGTTTTTTTTAAAAGCAAAAATTTGAGTTTTATACTAATTTTTTAATGCAGTTTTTTTTGTTGTAAAACAACAAAACTGATGCAGTTTTCAAAGAAATAAGGTGGTACATTTTGATTACAAGTGAATTTGCTGCACAATGAACAAGTTACTTTTCATTTTTTATGTTTTATTTCACCGTTGAAATGGGAGCATCATATGGTGATGCACCTTGCTTTCAAATAAACTTCCGACTAGTCTTATGTCACATTTCATGGTTCGGCTCCTATTAAATATGCATTTAAAGTTTAGAATATTCAAACTCAATTTGATATTAGCTGCATAATATTTCATTTTACGATATTGATTCAGTAACTTAATCGGGTTACATTAGTTTTCGTATTCTTTTAGGTCCTTATATGAATGCAATTAAAGCAATAAAAGGTTTGATGCAACCTAAAACAATTTGATAGCCATGATAAGTTTGAACTTTAATAGATCTCTTGTGAATTTTATAAGCCATGTTAATTATATTATGTCGGGTTACATTAGTTTTCATATTCATTATTGTTGAATCAAATTTAAATAAGAAAACGGAAATCAAGTTATGCAGTTGATCATCACGTCCCAGATACTTGTTCCTATATATCACGCACGCTTATTAATAATTAAATTAAATGAACCTCTATATTAGTTGGTTTTAATCTAGCTTCTCCATTCCGTCAAGTCAGGGATTTTCCTAGCTTCACCTTTAGTTATTTCTTCGATGTCCATATCTGTTATACAAGTTCATTTGATCTTAAGCTATTTGACAACTCCATTTCTCTCTACTCACGAGCACTATTATTCTACTCTTAGCACAGATTTAACAAACAACTATAACTTCATTAAATATTTCTACATTCTCAAAATTTAGCCTGTAATTAATACTTGATATCGAATGGACTCATTATTGTTTTTTCTTTGGTTTAGATGATTTAATTCATTAAATTTTGCCTGAGTAAGCCATTTCTCCTTTTTGATGTTTGAGAATTGTGTACTTCTATGTTTTGATGTGTAATCATGCCATATGTAGATGAACTACTGTCTATAACAATATTTTTTACAATTAACCATATGTCATTCATTGATTTGTTGGTTGCTTTGATTGTGTTTTCCAAATTTTGTGGCTGTTTACTAAGTTTAAATCCCTTTTTCCAAC
Source organism: Allium sativum (assembly GCA_030737875.1). Taxonomy (NCBI): domain Eukaryota; kingdom Viridiplantae; phylum Streptophyta; class Magnoliopsida; order Asparagales; family Amaryllidaceae; genus Allium; species Allium sativum. Next base: position 309,961,943 of record CM060919.1, read on the forward strand.
TTGATGAGCTAACTTGATGGTATGATTATGACTGAGTACCACTAACATGTTTTCAAACTGTTCAAAACCCTAGAATTTATACTTTTACCACTATTATTATAATAATTACTTATTTTGTTTTGCAATATATATCACTTAACAACTTACATTTCATCGTATGAACTGTAAGGTTTTTCAACATTATTTTCCACACTACTAAATGTATTGGTTTATCCATTCACGTCGTTACTATTTGTGCAAAATACAAATACATTATTGGAAAATTCATATCAACTATCCTATTTGCTACAGGGGTTTGAGTTACTGTATGAGCAGGGTGCTGTGAATTCTTAAGTGTTTGAATAAGAAATGATATACTATAATAAAGCTTGATGTACACATCATTTTTGTTTGTCTGGCTTATAAAATTCAGAAGAGATCTATTAAATATAATTAACATGGCAACCTAAAAAGACCAAAGGCTAACAAATCTCGACATCAAGCAATAGCCGATTTTGCTCATCCATTCGTACCATGTCCATCGGCCACCATCTGAAACTCGAGCCCTTTTGAGACTTGATTTTGACCTGCAGCTGTGTTTTTTAAGGCAAAGTGTTTTGTTCTTAAAATTAAAAAGCAGTTTTTTTTTGAAGTGCTATTTTTTGGAACAAGTGCAGTTTTTTTTTAAAGTGCAGAATATGTTTCAGAAATTGCAAAAAAAAATTTGGGGGGTTGGGGGGGTTGGTGGTTCTGGGTGCAGTTTTTTTGTTTTAAATTCAGATTTTTTTTCAAAGTGTTGTTTCTTTGTTTGGTTCATGATGATGGTATGATGTTTCATTTTACCATGTGAGGTTCACTTTCAATTATGTTATAATAAGACTTAACTGAAGTATCTAAAACAAGAAGAAAAAAACATTACTACATTAGAGAACAATTGTTCATTTTTAATATCTTGAAATTAGAAAACAATCGCTTACCAGCGATGAAGGCAAGGAGGGACAAGGGCGAGGAGCGACGACGGCGATGGTCAAGGAGGAACGAGGGCGACAACATTGAAGATGAGCAAAGAATGGATGGAGCTAAGCTAGGGCTTGTCAATCAAATAATTGAAGACCACGGTTGTTACCGTTTGGTCTTAGAATAATAATAATAATTGATGAGTGTAGGAATAGCAAATGAGCAGCTGAGGTTGATGATGTTGATATGAATGAATACATATCCAGCTATGGAGCGTTTATCTAAAGTCGCGGGTTCAGTTCCGTTTAACATGTAGGTTAAAGTCTGTTCTCCTAACTTAATATACAGTAATCAAGCATCTCTCCTGCCTTCTCACAATATCTTAGATAATGTTCTAGGCACTCAAGAATTTTAGCATGTAGGTTAAAGTCTGTTCTCCTAACATAATATACAATAATCAAGCATTTCTTCTTATTTTCGAAATGTGTGTCTTTCTTAACAAAGTGAGTACAAATTTAATGTACTTTATGATGTAGCAATCTTTTTTCTATGTAGTTTTGGAGCTTGAGCACTCTTTCTTCCCGTGTGTATCCTTAATTGTATGTTGATGGAAAAAGATTGGGTTTATTTACACAGGTAAATAGATAATTCAATATTCTCAACTGTGTTTAATTTCAGAAAATAAAAATATTTTATGTTAAAACTCAACTATTATGTTGATTTTATTTTCATTATAGAACTTCCAAGGAGTACTCGCAATGGGCAAGAAGTTTCGTAGATGATGCAAAGAGAAATATAAGAAACGTAGAGAAACTTTTATGCCCTTGTTTAGATTGCCAAAATCTTAGTCGATAAGATAATGACGTTACTGTTGAGCATTTAATTATAAGGGGGATGGATCCTATGTACAAGAGCAGTACTAAGTGGTATCATCATGGCGAACAATTAAATGTGGGCGTAGACATGAAGTTGGACAATACATTTGATCTACTTAAAGCTATTCATTTTGAAGATGAAGATTTTTTGAATCATGCTTTTCTTACTGATGTTAATAAAGACGAGGATGTTCAAAACCGTGAGGATGATTTACTTAAGAATTTGGAGGATGCAGAAACCCCCTTATATCCTGATTGTGTAAATCAAACTAAACTATCTGCCATCATTGCTTTGTATAATCTTAAATGTGAGGTTGGATTATCCGATAATGGTTTTTGATAAGCTTTTGAAGGTACTACAGTTGTTGTTGCTGGTGAATAATGTACTTGATGTAAAAAAAAAATCTCAAAGTATTTGACATGGGGTTTGAAAAGATTCATGCTTGTAAGAAGGATTGTTGTCTTTTTAGAAAAGAGTTTCAAGATTTAGAAAGTTGTCTGAAAAGTAACTCTTTGAGATGGAAGATAAATGAGGACACTAAGGAGATTATACGAGGTATTCCAGCTAAAGTGTTGAGGTATTTTCCAATCATTCCAAGATTTAGGAGAATGTATAGATCGCAACAAATGGTAGAAGACCTAAGGTGGCATTTCAACAATAAAAGCAATGATGGAAAAATGCGACATCTTGTAGATTTTGTAACATGGAATGCAGTGGACGAGAGGTGGAAATCATTTTCATCTGATCCGCGCAATCTCAGACTTAGTCTTACTTTAGATGGTGTCAATCCATTTGCCTCGATGAGCTCCAAATACAGTTGTTGGCCAGTAATGCTTGTGACATATAATCTCTAGCCTATCTTATGTATGAAAAAGAAAATATGATGCTAACATTAATAATTCCTGGACCAAAGCAACCTGGAAATGATATTGATGTGTACTTGGCGCCATTGGTAGAAGACTTAAATTATTTATGGAATAATGGAATTGATGTATATGATGCATTCTGTAAATCAGTTTTTAATTTAAGAGCAATTTTACTATGGACAATAAACGATTTTCCAGCCTACGGAAATCTTGCAGGATGCTGTGTAAAAAGCAAAAAAGCTTGTCCATTATGCGGTGTTAACACTCATCATCGATGGTTGAAGCATTGCCGGAAAAGTGTTTATATGGTACATAGAAGGTTTCTAGACCCTTTACATCCATGGAGGAAACAAAAAACTTGGTTTGATAACACTAGAGGATGGTGATAGACCTAGAATTCTAACGGGACGAAACATTTCCGCTATTTTGGATGGTTTTTCAAATGTTTTTGGAAAAGATAAGAATGAAGCAACAAAAAGGAGGATGTACACGAAGAAGCTAAAGATGGAGTTGAGTAAGAAGTTAAAAACTAAAAAGCGGAAGGGGAAGAGTACTCATAGTAAAGAAGACGAAGATGATAGAAAAAAAGAGCTATTAAGGTGGAAAAAATATTAATCTTTTTTTATTTTCCATATTGGGAGGTTAGTATTAAAATTATATTTTGTTTAATAGACCTAACAATATAAAAGTTAATAAATTGTTGTGTTATTGATATTTGTAGGAACTTCCTTTGCGACATAATTTAGATGTGATGCATGTTGAGAAAAATGTCGCTGAAAGCCTACTAAGCACGATGTTGCATGACAGTAAATCGAAAGATGGAATTAATTCAAGGAAGGATTTGGAGGAATGGGGGATTCGACAAAGTCTTTATGCACAACCTCGTGGGAATAGAACATATTTACCACCTGCTCCATATACGTTGTCATTGTCCAAAAAAAAAAATTTTTGTAAAAGGTTACATGATTTTAAAGGTCCCGATGGTTATTGCTCAAATTTCAAAAGATTTGTATCATTAGAAGAGTGCAACGTTAGTGTGTTGAAGTCGTATGATTATCATGTGCTAATGCAACAATTGTTACCTGTTGCGGTTAGAGATTTGTTACCGAAAAAAGTTAGAACACTAATAGTTCGTTTGTGTTCGTTTTTCAATCAAATATGTCAACGTGTTCTTGAAAGAGAGACATTGGTGCGACTTAAAGATGAGATTATTGAAATTTTTTGTGGACTCGAAAGATATTTTCCACCTTCCTTTTTCGATATAATGGTACATTTGACAATTCATCTTGGAAGAGAAGCGCAATTATGTGGTCCGGTTCATTTTCGTTGGATGTACCCTTTTGAAAGGTATATGAAAACGATTAAAGATTATATAAGGAATTATGCACGACCTGAAGGGTGTATTGCAGAATCTTATCTTGCAGAAGAATCAATGAGATTTTTTAGTGAATTTCTACAAAAGAAAGTACAAATGGATGGGAAAGAAGTCTGAAATGAAGATTATGAAAACAAAGCGATACTTGAAGGACGTCCAATTTTAAAATCGAAGACAATTACATTGTCATCGAATGAAAAAAATATTGCTCATTTGGCTGTGTTAATGAATATAGCTACGGTGGAACCATACTTAGAGTAAGTACATAATATATTTTGTTTATACCTTTTTAATATATTTTTGATGTTGAATATAACTTGGGTAAAATTATTTAAACACCAGTATGCATTTGGAGGAGTTACAAAATTCTGATAAGCGTTTGGAAAAAAAATGCGACATTGCTGTGGAAAAAACATACAGATACTTTCTTAGATTGGATTAAAGAGAAGGTTAATTTAATTTTAATTATCCGTCCATGGACAAAAAAAATTCTTTTTTACTTCAAAATTTATGTAAAACGATTTGATTGCAGGTACCTTTTCAATCAACAAGTGATGAAATACTAAGAATGATTGCTTTTGGCCCAAGTAGTAATGCATTGTCCTATAAAGGTTATATAATTAACGGGCATCGTTTTCATACAAAAGACGTTGAAAGAGAAACCCAAAACTATGGAGTCACTTACGATGCGACAACCATGTGTAGGGCAAGCGCAAAAGATATTTCCCAAAGAGTTGATGTGGTCACTTATTATGGGGTAGTGACAGACATAATCTTGCTAGACTATCATGTTTTTTATATTCCCGTATTCAAATGTCACTGGGCAAATATAGGAAATGGTGTGAAGGTCGAAGATGGATTTACTCTTGTCAATTTACAACAAAATCAAGCTTCATTTGTAAAAGATCCATATATCCTTGCATCTCAAGCAAAACAAGTTTTTTATTCTAGAGAGAATGACCATTCTAATTGGTATGTTGTAATGAAAGCACCACCAAGAGGCTATCATGAGTTACAGACAGATGATCCTATTACGGAAGTTAGCTTTGTTAGGAAAGATTGTGACATGGATATTGATTCGGTTGAGAATGTTAGCTATGTTAGAGAAGATTGTGAAGGCATATTTGAGTAGATTTCCGTACTTATTTGCTTGTGAGGTTTGTAATCCCTACTTATTTGCTAGTGTACGATATTAGTCCAGATTTAGGGCGTAATATTAACAAATAAACGAGTTTGTGCATTTTTTAAAGATGAAGTTAAAAAGTACATAAAATATTTCATTGTTCATTCTACATGTAGGAAGTCTAAAGTATTATTTAATTTGTATGCCTTGTTTGAATTTGCAAATAATTTCTCTGCAAATACAATGGTTATGTCTAGCTGATGTCGAATGAACATTGTATATTGTTATTAAAATCACATCAATATTTCTGCAAATTGAGTGAACACGGTATTGACATCATTACTATTTTTTATAATTGTTTTGTAATCATTACTGTTTTATTATTATTATTTTGTTATTGTTTAATTTGTTCATTGCTTGTGGTACAGAAAATGAGCAACTATGGGAATGTGAGAACTAGACACATGCAAAAAGAATTCGACGATCATGAAAAGAAAAGCGCAACAAATATGCAGCTTGAAGACAATCAAGGAGACGATGAAATTACCCTTTCTAAATTGGTAGACTCATTCATTTTTTTTCCAATGTTTGTTAAGCATTTATAGCTAGGGAAATCCTTAATAAAGTAATACACATTAATGTTGTTTTGTTTTCAAACTATATACTTGATCATGTTTGAAAGAGAACTTGAATCTAGCTTTAGAAGCCATTATATGTTTTGTTGTTCTCTTTGCATATTTTTTTAAACTGAACGAATAGATATTTTACTTAATTTTATAATCATATCATATTATCTATATTTTTAGTAATATGTTTATCATGTGGTAAGTGTATAACATTTAGCTTAATGTTAATTATCAGTACGCATTTGAAACTCAATCATAGATTGTAGTATCTGCAGTGGATATTTGCAGTTTCTTACAAAAATACAATAATTGTAATCCAAATCATGTCAATCACACCTTAAAAAGAAATTATATCGTAAGAGCATGTCCATAATTGAAGATTATCCTCCCAAAAGAATTTGATTTTCATGATGCATGAAAGTGTGTAACTGGCATGCCCAGTTGAGGTAAGGCTTGCTTAGCTCCCTTTTATGATTCAATTAGCCCTTAGAAATGCGAACAATACTTTCAATAGGTTGATCCTTTATGGAGTTATGGGTTCTCCTTTATCTAAAAGCACATATTTGTATTCGAAAGTGAGTTAATATAATGGGTTGACTTGGCTTATTCCAGTGTGTATGGCCTCCTTTGCTCATGCTGAACTCATTTCTGGTCGGACCTCACGTTTTGACCAAATGTAAAAATGTCTCTTTTTTCTTGTTAACAGTGTTTTTGCCCCTTGGTTTGAATAGATTTAAGGCATTAAGTAAACGAGTTAAATGAGCAATCTAGATTAGTGGTTCAATTTTTGTAGGCGCAAAAACTATGTATTGTTGAACGTAGAATCTAGTGCTGTCAATGAACCCAAAACACAGCTGGCGACCTGAATCTGCTTCAGTGCAGGGTCAGAAACATATACTTAAACCTGAATCAATCCCATTCACTTTCTCTGCATTTTCGTAACAACACTAACTTATTTTGTTTTATTGTTATATATCTTTATCTAATTATATTTGCCTTAGCAGCCATTAAATATATCGATGAAATCAGGATGTCATTAGTAAATCATTCATTGTTTTTGTATAGGAATTATACTGCATAATTGCGCAATTATTTTTAGTAATAGCTAGCAACATGTTATTCTTTCTATGTTGTATTGACTTATGGAAACGACTGAGTCCATGAGCTTATCAAATCTTGTATTTTATCGAATAATCATTGCTACATGCTAAAGTATGAGTGAGTATTTTTTATGGCATAAGTTTTATTTATTCATTTATTTTTACTAACCACCCTGTCCATGTTGGGTTGGCATTAGAATGCTCCAAGTGTTTAATTTCAAACGAATTGTCGCTTGTTCAATCCTGTCGACACAAAAGAAAATAATGTAATGTGGATGTGTCATTCATGTATATGTATGTATTGCTGACTCAGAGATAAGCATCTGAATTTGAATCAGCTACATTCACCTGTGTGTGTGTATATATAATCACGTTATCTTTATATGTTTTAAATTTCAGTAGTTATTATATTTGTTAAGAGGATTAGGTAACCATGAGCTACTAACTGTGCATGTTTCATATCCACATACCTAATCAGAAACCAGAAACCGATGGAAACAATGTGGAAAACGATGCCAGATATTTGTAATATTATATGAACAAGTTGGAGCAAAATCATTTTCACTCATTTTAAAAACATTCTAAATTCGCCATCGTTTCTGTTATAAATATACAACTGAAAGGCATGTTTGCCGCACATGTTCAAGTCTTTTCTTTCACTTTCACTTTCACTTAGTGTATTTCATTAGAATTTATGTATTAATAGCCTCATTCATGACAGTTGTCCTTTTAATTTTTATAAACAGAAAATAGCGAAGAAGAGTAAGGCCATGAAAAGGAAAAGTCACATGCAAAACTAAATCGACGAACAGAGGAAGAAACGTTCAAGAAAAGAGCTGTTCGAAGACAATCAAGTAGAAGACGAGCCTAATATTGAACCAGAATAGAATTCTGAAATACATAACAGCCCACATGCATTATAAAATCATTAAGTTGAAATTGTATTAGAAAACAATGCAGAAATACAAGACATTCCACAAACCGTTGACAACGTAGTTCAAGCGGAAGGAAAACCGAGAAGAAAGCCTAGAGGGCCAACCAAAGTTAGAAGACTTCCATTCAATTCTTTGGAGCAAATAGATGTTGAATTTAATAGTACAGGCGAACCAATAGGGCCGGGGTCAGTCAAATTACCACTTGTACGAGAAATTGTTCCGGTTACATTAAGTGGATGGAAGCAACTTAGTACCGAGTTGAAAGATGTTTTATGGGAAAGCATCCAGGTGACACTCTTTTTTGCTTTAATATTAATTCTTATATTTATTGCTTTAAGATTAATTCTTATTTTTTTATCTTGGTTTCGATTGAGCAAACTGAAGTTAGCCCCCTGTCAAAATAATCACAAACTGAAATAATCTATATGTGCTTTCAATGTGAGTATGAATAGGATACTCAAAATGATAGGATACTCACAATTGTATAAACTGTATAAAATGATAGGATACTCACAAATGTATAAACTGTCATCATTACAATGATAGGATACTCACAAATGTATAAAATGTCATCATTACTCACAAATGTAATGATAGGATACTCACAAATAAGACAGCCAAATGTATAAACTCACATACTTTCATGTTATAAACTGTCATCGTTCTTTTATAGTGAGTCGGCGACCATTAATTTATGGATAGGATCTTTGACCCATATGTGCTTTCAAGCTTTAAAAAACATACAACCCTATTTGATAGGCATTTGACTCACATACTCATTTTCTGAATTGGACAATATGTATGAACTCTAAATTATAAAAGAAGGCAGTTCTGTATATATAGTGTGTATGCATGCGTGTGCCATGCGTATGTATTTGTGTTGAATTTGTATATATAAAGCGTCAGAAACATTAGATTCATTGTTTTCTCCTTGTAGATATACTTTAATATTGTGTGTGGGTTGGTTTGTTGGGGAGGGGGGTTGACAAATGTCTGAAATTATGGGGTTCTGGGGCTGAACGAAGGATGCTTCCTCTTCACCTCAATACATGACACCGGAAGTATGAACTATATTTTAAGAATTGATAATTCTAAACTTAATTATATCCACGGAACAACCGCACATTCTATATCTTGTATATGCAGATGAAGATACAATGTTTCAATTAGCACTGCACATATAAGCATTCATTGTACAATGAACTGCGCAAACTCTAATACAAATAAATTAGACATGTTCTCAGCTGTTCAATATGGTAACGTATGGACATACCTTGCTTCGTGCAATATTTAATATACTAGAATTTATCAGTCCAACTTAAGATTCATGGATGTTACAAATACTAATACTTATGTTTAGGTTGAATCAAACTATTTTGTACGCTGAACCTGAAAGATATATCCACACATGGTTGCCCCAGACGACGGGACTTCAGTCAGCAAACTGAAGTTAGCCCCTGTCAAAATAATAACAAACTAAAATAATCTATATGTGCTTTCAATGTGAGTATGAATAGGATACTCAAAATGATAGGATACTCACAAATGTATAAACCGTCATCGTTCTTTTATAGTGAGTCAGCGACCCCGGCCCATATGTGCTTTCAGTGTGAGTATCCTATCTTTTATAGTGAGTCGCTGACTCACTCAAAATGATAGGATACTCATTTTCACATACTCACAAATGTTTATATAGTTTATAAATGTATAAACTGTCAATGTGAGTTTATACATTTGACTATCATAAACTATCATATTTGTGAGTATCCTATCATATGGGTCATTCAACTGTCATCGTCATGTTAGAATCATTACACTATATAGGCATTTGACTCACATACTCAGTCAAAATAATCAGATATGCACAGGGGTCAAGCTACATACAAGTATATAACATGATCAGAGGTTATTTCCAGTATGAAATCCAATTAAGTCCGCAAAAATTAAACATGCTAAAATTTTATAATGGCAACTAACCAAGAGTAAAATAACCTATAGGAGATGTGCACAGGGGTCAAGCTGCATACAAGTATAGTACAAAAAAACATAATGTGAAAGGTGTACAATTTACCTTCACGATTCATAGTCGCAGGCTAAATGTATATAGGACTTGAGATGTTTAGTATGTGTGGCCTTAAATGATTTAATACATAAAAAAAATTATATTTGTAATACTATCATTGCGTACCCGAGTACTATGAATTGTGTTGGCACTGTCTTGAATAACCGGACAATGTCTCTCTGTAAGGTAAATCTGTATGCATGACACTGTTATTTGACAATTTGAAATTCAGTTTTTTCGGATTTCTATATTAATGTTTATGAGTAAGTTAATGATCTGAAAATTAATTCTGGGTTTAGAGGAGGCGGTTTCACAAACATGCAAGCGCTTCGTGTTTTCGTTCATCTTTTATGTTTGTGAATCCATTCCTCTAATTTTAATTTGTGGAAAAAGTGGTATGGTTAAGCATCCATCATTTTTTTTTTCTTCTTTTGTAATAGCCAAGGTTAAATTAAATGTGAAACTGGAACTAAAGCTCCATAAACATAACATAGTAGGTTTGCAGGATCTTCATTTCCACGTTTATGGAGCAGTTCCACATATTTGTTGTAACGACCCGCCATTTTTGACCGTGCCGAGCCGACAAAACATATCAACTCGAACCGTCCAAAACGACAGATTGTTATTAGCTTTTGAGGTAAATAGAATAAATCACAGAATCACAGATCACAGACAAAGATACATAGCAATATGATATCTCGCAGCGGAAATATAAATAATACAATAGTAGTTCATGAAGCTACTAAATAAAATTTTACATCAGAGTTTACATAAATAATACAGCGGAAGCTTAATACAATAAATTCTAATATAGGGATAAATGATAACAGCTTGAAACAGAAACAACAGGAATAGTTGAAAGCTAGAACAATCCGAATAAGTAGACATGGGTGGGCAAATCCAAATATAACTTTAGGCTCCAAAAGTGAATCTAAAGAGCTGTTATAATCGATCTGACCCGAACCATAACGCAAAACAAAATAATCCAGATCAGGACTAACATTCTCATGGAAGTAAATCAACTCAAATGAAATGTTTGATGAAATGCAATCAACAACTTAAAGGATGTTTGGAATCACCATCCTTTAAGGACCTGTCAATCTAATACACTATATGAAACAATATCCATCAATTAAGTAAATATCAAAATGACATAGGCGAGATTGCCATACTTACACCGTTGGTATATTTCATAACAAATCTTATATTTCAATTTCAACAAATCTTATCATATTTACAATTCAAGTCGAACACTCACATTTCAATTTAAATAAACCATATCGTGTTTTGTAATTTAAACATACAATTCGAAATCGTTATTTATTAATTCAAAATACTTTATAAAAACAAGTTTAGCTTTAGAAGAGTTCGTTAAAGTCGATTCTACAATCTAATCACTAATATTCAAATTCGGTTTACATAATTCAAATCAAATATTAATTTCAGTTTCAATAAATCGTATCATATTCCGTAACTTCAAATCGAATAATTCAAATTCATAAATTATAACTTCGAATCAACATCTTAAACCTCGAATTCAAATCATGAAAATCTTTACTTATCTACCCCTTTTAGTTTATTATTAAAGTTTGAAAATATATGTATATAAAAAAAATAAAAAATAACCTTGAAAAGAAATATATACATAAGTTTATAAATTTCTAAAATAAATTAGAAAATAGATTATAAATATATATATATATATAGGATTATAATAATATAAAAATAAGTTTAAAGAATTATTTAAAATATATAGTTTAAAAAAATTATAAGAAAAAAAAACTTAAACAAACATTAAGTCTATTTTTATTTATAAAATCATTTTAAAATATATAATTTAAAATCTATGAAATTTAAGTTTAAAATATAAAAATCTTAAATTGTTATTTAAAAATCAGAATTTTAAATCATTTTACTTCGGAAACACAACCAGCGGTGTCCGTATATCCTTTCCTATCCCATAGTCAAGTAAGACGGATATTTATCATTTCAATCCACAAATTAAAAATTTCTCCTAGTATATATCATTTCAACCCGCAATCCCAAATTCGGTAAAAATCGTTCAGGTCTATCATTTCAACCCATAACGATGTTTCCCAAATCTAATGTCCGTTCGGGTATGTATCATTTCAACCCTTAGTGGTTTTTCCTAAACTAGGGGTATCAACAATCGCATAGCATGAATCACAACATATATATCATCAGTGCAACTACGTGTTATATGAATATATCGTATCACATATGAAATGTGCGTACATATCAAATTAAACAATTTCTATCGGTAACCATATTCATTATTGATCTAACGTCCATGAAAAATATAAGTCAGGTGTGAGATAAACTCACCTTTCGTGGCACGGATAGAAGAGAACGGCAGACAGATGCAGAATGAGACGACTACTCCAAGGCATGACTCAGATGGATACACCCGATGATCACTCGATATTTATTTTATTTTTTCATTATAAGAGGCGATCGAAGAATTTTTCAATGGATTGGTACGGTTATTGGGGTTTGGGGAATGGTTTCAGAACTCAACACCGCACTCAATACAAAAATAAACACTAACCCAATTTAACCAAAATAAAACACAAAAATTCTTTGTACAAAATTATTATATAACCATATATGTTTTAAAACACACACCCAAAACCGGATTGTATAAATATATTTATATATAAATCCATATATAATTGTTTAAACTCTATATATATTTTCAAACAAATAGTTTTCAAAATAACTCACACACACACAAAACAATAACATAACTCACACCATCACAACAGACTCACGCACCCACATCTCACGCACACAAAACTTGAACACACACGGTACTACAGAAATCTATCCACACAGTAAAACCACTCACGCAACAAACACACAACATACACACACTGTACACACATCAACACATACATGCGCTCACGGTGGAAGAAGGAGGGACGGACGGCAGGCTTGGGTACTGCTGGTCGAGGCTTAGGTTCAGACGCGGATCAAGACGTAGGGGTTTGGCAGCGGGTTCGAATGGTAGGAGGAGTTGGGCACATATAGGAAATGGAATGCAGAATGGAAGGGATGGCTGTTGAAGGCTTCGGTGCTGCAATGGTCAGAGCGGAGGGATTCACGCATGCGGGTGGAGCAGTTCAATTTTTTATTTTATTTTTTGTACGAGATGAAGCAGTATGGGGAGATGGAAAGAAAGGAAAGTGGGAAGGAAAAGGGGACTGCATGGTGAAATGGAGCAAAATGAGGAGAAGCAGAAATGAATATAGAGAAAGGAATGGACGCCTTTGTTTGCTATTTTCCTTAAATACGCGAACTACATATTTAGCCTTTCAAACTTCCCCCCTTAACATGGCTTTTGAGTTGAAATTGTATACGTTGTATTTGGATAGTAAATGTAAAGGTAGAATTTGGGAAACACGTCTGTCAGCATGGTTTGGTTATGAAACAAATGAATGGGACGTTATGAAAGCATGCATGAAATAAAGGTGGGAATGGAACGATGAATGCATGACGTGCATGCATAAATAGGAAAAGAAATGGACATGCATGGCTTGTAAACGTGAAGGCTTTTGAAATGAGACAACCGTTTGGGAAAAGGAAGGGACGTGGCATCGGTTACTGCATTAGCTTTTGGAACAAAAGATTTTGGTATTGAAAACATGAACAGTTGCACTGGAAATGAAAGTTTAGGCATACGTTAAGAAAAGTAAAACAATAAGATTATGGGATATGAGGTTTGGGAATATGGAAAGAAAAATGTCGTTTGGTGGTTTGGAAATCCAAGAGAATGGAAACCAAATACAATGGAATGTGTATTCCATATTAAATGCAATGAAGGTTAGGAAACACTAATGAACACATAGTTTGCATGGTTTTTGGAATTCAATGCACGCACAGTTTGAAACAAAATGGACGCATAGTATATGGACATATTCAAAATGAACACTGATGCATGCATTTAAAAGACTTACGTATGCAACAATAAAGAAGAAAATGTGTCCATTTCTGTGAATAATTAAATAAATTGGTATTTTATTAAGACAAAATGATGGCTTTTGCAGACCCAAAATATCTAGAAAAATACGAGGGACTCGAATATGGACACTTCGTACTTAAATGACTTTATTTCAAAAATGAACTGTGCAAGCCTTTTCGCAATTTTAGCACGAACCGGACACCAAAACTGAAAAATGAATATATTATGGTAATCAGCGCGACGAGACGGAAACAAAGGTGTATAATTTGCAGTATCAGGATGCACCATTCAAAAATGCGTTACGGACCCCTTTTAACGTACAATGCGGACGGAAAACGGAGATCAAAACGTCCGATTTTCGCGAAATGAATTTCACCGTTGGATTACTGACAACAAATATAATATTTTTCATGTTTTCCCAAACTGGATTCGGAGAGATTACAAAATCGTTAAAATTTGAACTGATATGCGCAACTTTGCACTGAAAATTGCACGATTGACAAACATTCAAATTTTCCGATAAAATTAATTTCTACGCTATGTCTGGTTAGAAGCATCTCAAATATTTTTTTTTCGAATTTTTACTTTTATATTACATTTTTTTTAATTTAAGATATATCGGTTGCCGTTACTGTAAATAATTGTCAAAAACTGATTCAAACGAAATGACTAAAATTTGACGTTTTCAATATAAAATTATTTAAATCACTTCTAAATGAAAATAACAAAATATTAAACATAAACGTTTCATTATAAATCAATTTCATGTTTTAATATCCTAAATAAATTCAAATTCAACTATATAAACTTGATTTTATTTATATACAAAATAATATTGAAACTGAAAATTATATTCATCTCAAATCAAATTCATTCGTTATATAAAAACCATAATAAATTTAGTTTTAATTCAGAATCAAAAATAGTTATAAAAGTACAAACAAACTTAGCTTTAAACGAATAAAATAAAATAAAAATTTAAATTAAATAATCAAATAAAAATACACTTAAAATTCTGTGTTGTTACATTTGTTTGGGTAAAAACCTTTATTCTGTTTTAATAATCGGTGTATGATAAACTGATGCAATAACTTCAGCCCTAAATATGAACCATTGGATTCAACGGTCTATGCATTAGCGTTTAGACTAGATCTGTTAATTTGGTGCGTAAAATTGTCGTTCATGACAATTCCCTTGAACTCTTATTTTTATTTAACCATATAAACAACAATTTGTGGCGATTTAGGGTGTCTCTCGCATCCACTCCATTTAATTTTGATTGTAGTTTCAAGAATAAAGATAAGCATAATTTCGTATAAGGATATTAGAGGAACATCACTGATAGCCATAAATTCAGACTTAAGGAAAATTGTTCAGGTTTGATGTATTAGTCTATTTATACAGTGAACATATACCTTAATTTGAATTGTTTTTTATTTTGTGCAAAAATAGAATTGGGAATTGCTTGTAGCCATCTTTCTTTTGCGACTCTGCCAATATTGACCCTGACTAATATGCATTCAAATACTAAAAATTTGTAACTCTAATTATTTTTAATTGGTTTGTCAGGTGAAAAAATTATTTATTGCTTACCTCAAACACTTTACGTCGAATTTTGGTTGTCGTAGGCAAGGTTTAAATTGGATTTAGATTGGCACAGAACACTAGTTTTTCAACAAATGGGTGGTATTTGGTGGGCATCAAAATGTAGATTAGTTCTGCAGGTGTTACAAGCAAAGTCCATGGAGGAAAGACTTCAGTTAAAACCATCTAACATTAGACGTATGAATGAGTGGAAGAAATTTATCAAGTTGAAAACAAGTTAAGAATTCAATGTACGAACATAATTACATAACACAGAGGCACGGTATTTGTATATCTCCACTGTCCTGTCTCTGTATTTAATGAAGGAGAATTTTCATTCACTTTTAAATCAAAAGTCATCAGTACACCTACATCTGACCTAAGAATTTTGATATTCAGCACGAATCATCGGTCATTTCATTAAATAGTTTGAGTGTAAAATTTAAAGCCTACAACTGTACATGTATGGTGCAGGTCTTTAAAAAAGCATCGCAAAATATGGAAAAGGAAACAGTAGGAAAATGTATGACATGGTGGAATAAAAGAAGAACAATAGTTAAAAGACCTAAAATGGTACCATTCAATTCATTTGGTTCAACAAAAGCATGTCTAAACAGGCTAGCCTCAATTAATCGTTCTCCATGTCTTCTTTGTCAATGAGTTTTGCTGGATGTTCAAGGGATGATATCTGCAATACTTTTCAATACTAAAAGAAATCACAGTTGTCTAGTCTATTTATGAAATGATAAATAAATGTGATAATAGACATCATGCGTATGATGAATTGTTAAGATATTTACCTATATTGTAAGATGAAGCAAGAGATTCATTGTAATTTCTCTGATAACAACCACCTCTACCTGCTAACCTCAAATCGTCGACATGCATATTAACCTTGATGCACTTTGCATATAAACCTTGGTATCGGCTCATGAATGTATTATAATTTTCTTTATCTGTAATGACTAAGGTGAATATCATACTACCATATGATTCTTATTTTAGGGTGTGAGCGAGAAGAACAGAGCTATTAGGCAGAGGCAGTTGCCACACACGTCCAGTCGTAAAGGAATGGCGCGACTAGCTGAAGATTTGGTAATAAAATTGTAGTTATAATTTACTGCAATATTTACGAAACTTTTAAGTTAATTGCTTTTGTTATTTGGTGTTTTTTGAATGTAGAAAAGCGAAAGTAGCGATCGCTCTGCCGTCTGTAGAAGTGTAGTCTGGATCAAATCTCGCACTAAGAAAAATGGCGAACCGGTGAATATGATTGCGGCAGATGCTATAGTAAGTTCATACTTTTCAAATACGTATGATGGATATTTAAATACTATGTTTTAATGAGTTCTGAAAAAAATAAAAGATGTCATACATGTGGTATTTAAATACTATTTTTTAGTTTAAACTGCAATAATATGAAATTAATCATGTTTTGTAGGAAAAGATTAAACAAATTGAAAGTGTTTCACAATCGAGCTCGCTAATTAATTATAGAGAAGATGCACTTGCACAAGTGTTAGGGCGAGAAAGACCAAGTCGACTTAGAGCGATGGGAAGAGGAATGAGTCTTAGTAGAGCGGCTTTATTGCAAGTTAGAGATAAGCATACACTGCTACTTGAAAGTAAAGTGTTGGACTTGGAGAAGAGATTTCTGCAACTAGAGAAAAATCAGGTACAAATTACCACTACATATTGGATTACATATGAAATTATCATTAATTTATTTTTATTTTTATTTTTATTTTTATATACAGTAACTAGAGAAAACTCAAAACTAGAAATATAATTTAAAACAAACACTGCCTTAGATAATATGTGATGCATATTAGTTAGATACTTTGCTCCTTGGAAATACTAGTATTAGGATTTAAGTGAATGATGATGTCCCAGTTTTTCTGTACTAGCCGAAGCTTTTTGTAACTATTCCCTTTTTCTCAAATATTTGTAACTATTAGGATTTATCACTACACCATAATGGCCGTTTGGCAACCCTTATTTTTTTCAATTGCCAACACTTATTTGTGTTATAAGTTAGTCACAGTAATAAGCGTTGCAACATTAAAAATGTGTTACCAATAATACAAAATTATAAATTTTTTATTAGTAACGCTTATTTGGGTTGATAATTCAGGTTTTCGAGGGTAAAAAGGTAAACAGGTTTATTCTTTCTGGTTGTAACCCTATATTCCTTCCTCTCAACGCTTTTAGTTCCATCGGCCGCTAAATTAATTATTACCAATCCATGCCAATCGCAAATTGGAAGACTTCAAGGTTCATTTCCATGATTTGAAGAACTCGCAAATTTGAAGAATCGACTTCGCTTTGCTCTCCTCCAGTTCGACGTTCGCTTCAGGTAATTTCCGCAAATTTTGAGCTTTCGATTATGTTACTGAATTTTTTTATTAACTATTCTCCTATTTTCTATTTTCAATTGTTTCTGGTGGTTGAAATTGTTCATGTTACCCTTGAATGATTCGTTGGTAACAAACAAGATTTCATATTTGACTAGATTAAATCAATCCTTCAAAAATACGCAATTAAAAGGAAAAAATTCTGGAATCTACGATTTGGAATTCGCAATTATGCTCGAGGGGACTGAGAGGGAGGGGTTCAGGTTGCGGTCACTATTCCGATTTTGATTTCGGTGTTTGAGGCTTAGCTTGTTCAGGTTACTGCGGGTGATTTGCAAAAAGGAGGTTACTTGAGCGACTTTGTGGCTTGTGTCATCGGTCTGATGGTGGAGGTTAATTTGAGCTTTCCGATTGTATAAAAGTTCAAGCTTGTTTGGCTATTGAAATACTGTGTATAAAAGTTGAAGCTTGTTTTCCATGCAAGTTTACTAGGCATGGACGTTCTGTTGCCGCAGAAAATGATCTACTGTGTATCTATTGTGTTTTTTGTTGTGATTTCTCGAAACAAATTTGCACTTATTATTATTAGAAATCGAATTATCTTGAAAAATAGTTCAACTTTGGCACCTTATGCATGACAAGAATGTGATCATTGATGGTGATAACAAAGGGGCAAATTTTCCAGACACGACAATGTCTTTACAATTGTCAAATTTGGAAAATTTGTTCTGTTCCAAAGAAATTATTGGCCGTTAGGAAGTTTAGCTTAAACTTCCAAATAAAGAATTATATACTGGAGCATTTTCAGGTAACTTACCTGAAAGGAATTGTAAATATGTATGGCTTGACGGATGCATGTATGATGGTGAATGGATGAGAGGAATGAGACATGGAAATCGGAAGAATACTTGGCCATCTGGCGCTATGTATGAAGGAGAATTTGTCAGTGGATATATATGTTGAAATGGCACCTATATTGGAGCTTATAATTCAACATACAAAGGAAGTTGGAAATTAAATCTCAAATATGAGTTAGGGGGTCCAAACCTATCCAAATGGGGATTCTTTCGAAGGGTCTTGGATTCAAGGATATATTGAAGGCCCCGGAAAATATGTTTGGGCTAATGAGAATGTTTATGTTGGTAACATGAAAGGTGGGAAAATGAGTGAGAAAGGAACTCTTACGTGGAAAAATGGGGATGCATTTGAAGGAAACTGGTTGAATGGTATGATGCATGGATATGGTATTATCAAAGGAAAATAACCCCAATTCAAAGACGTGAAGTAAGCTCACCAGATTTTGGTCCTGCAAATTTTTTGATGGATTTTCCTAAAGCTGTATCACAATTTACACCACCTCATACTTCAGAATTGATGTTTATAAATCTCAGGGATGCATTTGTGTAACAGCCATTTGAAACTGAAAGTAAGCATCAAACTGAGAATTGATGAAGGGTGCTACAAAATGGAAGTCTTTTCAATGTCTCGGACTGTAACAAAATACTATTTTTCTGAGAATGCGTCTTGCTTTATTAAGTACTTCAAACTTATCATTCAAGTTTTAATATAATTATTCATTAAATTTTGATTTATGACTTCATAGTTATTTAGAAAATCTCTTAGACTACATCTTTAAATTCGGGTCTTCTTATTATTTCTCAGGATATCTCAAAGTATTAGGCTCATATCCTATACCTTTCTAAGAAAAACTGGGTCTGATGGTATTGTAGTGCCTGTGGTAAGCTAAACAATCCTTTTATTTTGGCCATATTGCAGTTAAAATAATTTTGATACATGCATTTCTTGTAGGTGGATTATGAGTTTGATCAATCATTGGTGTACATGCAAGATGATTGCGCGGTGATGAAAAACAGTTCTTAACCAATTTGTCTACTATTTTAAGTTGGTCACCTTTTTCTTCAGCATCAGAGCTATTTGATCAAGTAAGCTTAGTTTTACTTGCTAGACAATGTAATATCTTCAATTGCTCATTTCTATGGTGTGTTACTGAATCATGTTGATCTGGTTTGGAGTCATAAGACAATCAATGAAGATACTGATAACTTGAGTTATATGTTGTTGGTTAAGGAAAATACTTCAAAATTTGAAACTTTGCATGGTAGTCCGTGTTAGCTACATCCCATCACTTATGTTTATAGTTCTCTTAATGCCTTCTTTAATTGTTTGCATGGTAGTCCGTGAACTCCATGTGAGTTTGTGCAGACTCAGTTTGCGCAAACTGAGTTGCGCAAACTCAGTTTTCCAAACTGAGTTTGCGCGGAGTTGCGCAAACTCAGTTTGGCAAACCGAGTGCACAACTCAATTGCGCAAACTGAGTTTAGTTTGCCAAACTGAGTTGCGCAAACTCAGTTTGCCAGACTGAATTGCACAATAAGACCTGATTACTGATTTTCTCTCCATTTATGTTGCAGCTGTATGTTATTGACTATTTTTACCATAAAGAATTCATGACCCCGACGTAAGTAACTCTGTGAACTTGATTACGTGAGGCATCAATTAACTTATTGTGGGCTTGTAAATTGGCATACATAATGCATATGCTAAAGATCAATCTATCAGAATTCTCTGATGTTGTGAAGATCTTTTTCACTAGAATCACAGAGGAATGAGTATCAGTTTATAACTGATATCAGTGGACACATAATTTAAGTTTAGGAGACATTTTTTAACAGCCACATGTGTGTTAGCTGTACTACTGTTAAAAGTTTTGAAGTACCTACAAGATTATTCATGTTTTGTTTGAACAAATGTGTTGTTGGGTGGTTGTCATACTTCTAACAGTCAAATCATCCAATCATTGGAAAATGATTTGCAATTTGGTGGAAACAGACATGGTCGATTTTTATTGGCTACAGATTGATTTCAAATACAACCTGAACAAAATAGAATAATATATACACAAATGCCATCTTATGATACCTTGTATACAAACCATTCTTATGATACCTTGTATACAAACTTATGATACCTTGTATACAAACTTTGATAGAATATATATACACAAGTGTAAGATTTCATTAATGTTTGTTCAAGCTTGTTTGTTATTTATGTTTCTTCTATTATCTCAGATAGAATAATATATACACAAATGCCATTTTTTTTCTTTTTATGCATCTGACTTTTGTTTGACTACTTTGAAAACTTTACACTTTTTTTTACTATTAACCTCATATTGAAGTTGCAGATTTTGAAAAAAATTAACCCTTGTATGCATCAATGTATATTAACTGACAGTCCTTAGTTTTATTTTAAAAGTTGCACCATTTTTATGTTTCGAAACAAATTCTTGCTTGCAAAACTTCCAGACCACTATACTTAGTTTGTATGTCATATTGTAGACACTGGATAGAAACCAAATTGTATAATTATAAAGGTCTTCCCTGTTGGAAAAGCTGTCATGGTGGATGGTTTGATTTTAACAAATTCTTCCACGTGCAAATTAGTATCGTATACATGAAAGTTTTTTTTAAAAAAAGAATCAATATCAATATTCCAATGATTAGTAAGCTTGGCATATGATCATATAATTTGTATATTTGTATTGTTACATAAGGACTAATCTCACTTGCGGTGAAAATTGATAAAGCCAATTTTAATTTAGCTTTCTTTGAAACTACTGTTAAGGTATTTTAAGTTTTAGTGCGGACACAGTTCAAACTGTCACTTCTTTTTCAACAGAGTGAGTTATGTATGTGGTAATGGCAATTTACTAAATTAAAATTCTTACAATATGCTCTTGAGCTATTGATAAAGCATTTGATTATTTATTTTCTACAGATGTCCTCCTACTCAAGGCCTTCGACCGATTATCATGACTACTTCCTACGGTATTGTCCATCGGCCTATTCAGACGATTCAGGCGATCCTACTCAAATTGTTTGCTCAGCCGAATCTCAGACACCAACTCCGTTTAGCGTCTACGAGAGAATAAAGTCGAGTTTAGAAAGAGATTTGGCATTATTAAGTGTTCAGAATGATATGGCCTCGCCTACCAGATCGACAACACCTACAAGATTGGCACCCCTACCAACATGCTATGTTGGAGAAGCACAATCTCGAAGGTTGTTATGCCGTTGCAACATTGAACCAATATTCAGAACATGCTATTTGAATAGAAATGTTGGTCGCCGATATTTTATTTGTGCAAACACTGGAACTCTTAGAGATTGTGGATTCATCCACTGGATTGACGAACCATTATGTGATCGTGGTGTGGAATTTGCATTGGAGGTTCTTGAAGAAAACAAAAGGCTTAAAAAGGAGCTTAAATTGCAAGATTTCATCGAGCTCAATAGACAAAAGATGTGTCAAAATTGAAAAGGTATGACTTTGAACTTATAACATTTACAGCTATTTGAAACTTAATTGATGTTATTTAATTAAATGCACGCATAAAGCAGTAGAAGAAGCAGAGAAAATGAGAAAATTTGGTGGTACAAGCTATGCAAATTTTTGGATGTAAGGTTCGTTATATAGCTGGAGTTTCGCGTTTGGTACTTGTAGACTTCAAATATGAAAAACATCTTGCATTATGTTAATTCTGTATTGTTATTACTATGGAATCAGATATTGTATATGTACTAAATTTAGTATCTTTATGTATTGAATTTTTTTGTTAGTTCATACTTTGCTGTTATCATGAATATGAATTTTTTTTCCTTATTGATTTGGTTACATGTTGCTATGTTGAGATAATTCCATAGCTGAATGAATGCATATTAAATAGAGATTATGCTATCTTATATGCAAATATTAGCGTTGCATGTTGCCAACGCTTATAAGTGTTGCGAATATAATATTGCCAACGCTTATAAGCGTTGTGAATGAATATCTGCCAACGCATATAAGCGTTGCGAATGAATATTTGCCAACGCATATAAGCGTTGGGAATGAATATTTGCCAACGCTTATATGCGTTGGTAATACATTGCCACGCCCCCATAGCAATGCTAATAAGTGTTGCGGAAATTGTTTGCGACAGTTATACTCGTTGGCAATCACCTGTTTTGGTGTAGTGTATATGCATGGGTAATACGTTTAGCATTGGGATAGTCTTTTCTCAAATATTTGTACTTTTTGAAATTACGAGCCAGTGAATTTTCGATCTTGAATATCAGTTATTTGTACGTTTTGGAAATAATGGTACAACAAGAATGAATGGAAATTATTTAGATCTTATAAAACTGTTGTTCCATATGCAAAGTAAATTCCAATATAAAAGAACATACTTATTCTGCAACCACACATTTATTCTGCTACGTATGAACAATAGCTGATGAAAGTAAATTCATGAAGTTAGTTCTAACTAACTTTGTATTTTCTAAGATTTTGCAGAGTAGACACAGTAGGACAGAAGTAAACAAACCTCAAGTAATATTTTTTATTGGTTTCGCATCGTTCGTATTTTAACTTTTTATTCAATTAGTATCATAATTTTCCTATGTTTGAATGTAGTATAACTTTGATGAAAATATGAGGAAGTGTAATTTATTGGATTGGCGAGGGAATGAAGATATCGTTGCTGAAGGAAAATTCGTGTCAGACGATCTGAACCAGTTTGTCAATGATGTTCCTTTAGGGCCGGATGCGATGATAATTTTAGTTGAAAATCCAATCAAGCTGGATGTTTTTTTATGGAGGCCTACAACTTCTTTCTCAATTATTGGGGAAGCAAAGGATAATATTGTGGCGTGGCCGAAGAATAGTGTTGTGCTACATTCAACCAATCACAATGAAGGAGGAGAAGATAAGGTAAACATTTTTATTCACAATGAACATGCAATTTTATTATATACATTTTTTACTAAATAAATATTTTTATATCTAATAGAGTAGAAGTAGCAGCTTGGAATGCAAATGCAAGATTTTTGATTGGGGAGGGGGCAAGCAATTAGTGGCTTTAGGACGATTACATTCGAGCATCTCGGAGGAAATTATTAATGATGTTCCTCTCGGACCAGCGGCTATGATTGTTTGGATAGATGAACCACTAAATCCAGAAGCATTTTTGTGGAGGCCATCCCCTAGTTTGTTTCGAATTGGGGATGCTGCTGGCAAGAAGGTTGCATGGCCTGAATCGCAAGTAGTTGTTGAGACCAGTGATACTACAATTACTACTACGAATAATGATGTGGTGAAAACATTTCTGGTACTTGATTTTTATGTTGTCTTTTTATATTTTCAAGGATTAGCAACTTCATTTTTTTCTTTTGTTAACTTGCAGACTGCAAATTCAAGAACAAACAATAAATGCAAGTTACTGAGTTTATCGGGAAATGGGAAAGTAGTAGCTTTAGGATGGGTGGAGTCAACCGATCCAAATGCAAGGGTACATTTCAAACCATTAGGAAATAATACAGTTAAAGTTTGGATAGACACCGTAAAAGATCCAGAAGTAGAGCTATGGAGGCCGACATCTGAATTTCAGTACATGGAAGATGCCCTCTCTTCTACTATAGCTTGGCCTGCTGAGCACGTCATAATGGAATGAATTTTAAGTAAGACTTTACCGTTTGATTTTTATATTAATCTTAGCAAGCATGTAACTTTTATGAACTGTTTTATCTAGCTGTAATTTGTCTAGGGGAGTGCTTAATTAGTAACTGGTATGTTACGATCATTTAATTAACGTCATTCGGTCTGGCATTGCCATTGAATCCAGATAAAACTAGCAGTAATATGTCTTGACTGTAATATCAGTAGCCTACTTATTTTATGCTATCGAAAATATGATTTGGTCAGGTATAGCTGCAGCCATTTTGTTATATTCACCTATAGTTGTACGAATATTAATCCCTCCTTTTTACAATTTTTAAGCTCGAATGAAAAGACAGCTGAATGTGTAGCAACCTCACGTTTAAAATTCAAAGAAATTCACGTCTGTAAAACCAACAAATCAAACAATTTTTTTTTTAATGTTGATCCATCCGTAATAAACACTTGATAATTTAATTATAGTACGATACCAAATTTCATATCCCTGTTGCTTTACAACTAAATAGCAGTAGATGGCTTGATAATTTAATTGTGTAACTCTAATTAGTTTGAACACACGTGAAAAAAGGAATTCTCTTCAAAACTTTAGGCATCAAAAACTATTTAAGAAAGCAACTTCTCATATCTAGATACTAATTTTGCTTACTTTTTTCTGTTGGGAGTTCTTTTTTCCCTTCTTTACTGGCCTAACATAAAAGAGAAAAATATATACATGTTATAAAAATGAGAAAATCTATTTAAACACATTTTTTTTACATAAATTATACCCATTGGCACTTTTCATGTATGGACGAACTGAATCCAATGGTAAAGATTTTTTGATCTACAATCTATGTCAAATTTTAGTAGTCAAACTTCGAATAGCCGCTCCCTTCAGTTAAACAAGATGATGAAGTTGGAATAATATTGTGTAGTTGGAATAATATTGTGAAATGTAGAATTGTTGCCATGTCTGTATTTGTAGTCGTGGATTAAAGAAATTGCACCGTATACTGATAACATCAACTGTTTGAATTACGAGAACGTGTTGGTGGTGCTGACTTGATTAGTTGGGAGAAAATGATTTTTTGCATAGGCTACCTTTGTGCACCAATAAAATATTTAGTATGTGAACATCATTTACACCTTGCATGATTTTTTTTTAAGTTTAGTAATAAATAAGGAATTTAGGAAGTTGCAGCAGGTAGCTGAGTTCCTAATCCAAAGATCAGCATGTGCAAAAATAGTCTTTCAACTAAAGGGTAGCCAGTTCTGTTATAGTCTTGAGTTGAAGTAAAAACAGTTTTGATTTTACCTAATTTATTTCTCATAACTGGTAGGCATCGTCTACAGCTTTTTATCCAAATATATGGCTGTGGGAAAACCTATTGGAATTATCCGCAAATTATTAAACTAGAATCCAGTCGTGTTAACTGAATTGTATGTGGTACTAAAATATCGTCACAATTCCAGTTTTTTAACGCACATTGCTTATCTTTTGTAATGGCCTAACTGTATATAACAAGTATAAAAATGTGCTCAAAATACAGTGTACAACATATTAAATAATGTTATTGAGAGCAGTAGAGACCTGTTAGGCAGAGTCTGGTAATTGAGTTGGGTCTGGAACAGGGAAAATCTTAATACAATTGCAATGGTGAACCTGTGATCAGCAAATAAAAAACGTATAACCTCAAAATGCTGGCGCGTGGATGCATAAGTTAAACCTTTTCAACTGATCTTCAAGTACAAAACTTTAAACATAAGTTTCCAAGAACTACGATTTTTAAGGTAAGGTGGATGTCATATGTTAATGTTTGTATACGATTGACCAATGTCAGTTGACAAACATGTGGAATTTCAGTGTTCTTATTCTTAGAGTTCGATATATTTGTTATACTACTTACTGCTTGAAGAAACTGTGTCGACAGACAAGTTACGTTCGGATATTCGTATCGGAAATTCAAGAAATTCTAATAGACAGTTTTTTTAAACTGTACGATACAAGGACAACTATTTTATACGTTTAAGAGTATGCAGCTTTACACCACCCATTTAATAGTGGTTACGTCGACTGCTTGTATAGACAGTCTTATTCTTAAGCGGTTAGTCAAGCAAGTTGTAGGCAACAAACTTGTGTGCATCAAACAGGAAATTTAAAGCTTCAAGTATGTTAGAAAAAACACGTGTGGTGAATTAAAGCTAATTATGCAGCCGGAAACAGTAGTGATAGTGCGAGAAGTTAAAAATAATAAGTAGAAAGCAAGCCGCGAGAGTACATGTTTTGTGTTGACAGCCATATGAACGTGGAAATGGCTAAAGATGCGAAACATGAAGAAGTTTTCTGATATACAAGTAAAACAACATGCAATGGACCCTGCTACTCATATGATCTTTTAGTTGTTATTTTTCTTTAAAATTTTCAGCAGATGTTTGCGGAAAATTTGTTGCTCATGCTTCGTTTTTTACATAATTTTTTGTAAAGTTTTAAACTGAGGTTTTATATTTTCTGAAAAATAATTTTCTGTAAAGTTTAAAACTGACGTTCAACTTTTGGATTCTTTATGAAGGACTGTTATTGAATTCACAACGGTGCTGCTATTGTAAAGTATAAAACATAGTTTAAAACTAACGTTTTTTATATTTGCAGGTGCTAAATTTTTTTGATTAGGAAAATAGGACTTGACTTTGGTGATGGTGCTGCTATTACCAATGGAATGGTGAGTTATTCAACAATATTACTACGATTATAACAGACCCAGTTCGTATAACTTCTTATGATTGGCGTTTTGTCTAGCAGGTTTGGGTTGTTTTGTCTAGCAGGATTGGGTTGTTTTGACTTGTGTCTTTTGTGTGTTAACTCACGAACAATTACGAACTATGTTTTGTATTTTGTGTACTCAAGTTGACATCAATGGGAATTGAAAACATATGTAATGAATTAGATGTAAACTCATGGATTGAATTTCTTTTGCTAGTTGATACTTTATTTGCTATTAGTATATTTTGTATGTTCGTCTTTATCTTGTTATGAAGATTTATTTGATTATTATTATTAAAATGTATGAGCTGTAAAGGGAGGTTTACTATAACATGTTAATTTAATAGTGTCCTATGGAGGCTATCAAAGATATATGTTATAGCAGTAAAACTGCGTTATGTATAATCTTAAATCGATTTAGATGTATAATAACGGCCAAAATGAGCTATTGTATTGATACAGCATAGCGGCCAAAATGAGCTATTGTATTTGCGTAGCATAGCGGCAAATGTGAGCTGTCAAAGGGCATTGTAAAACTATAACACGTTTAATTAATAGCGTTGGATATCTGATATTGAATACTTATTTTACACCGGCAAACCTGTGTTATACATATTTTTACTTTGAATGAGATTCTTACGTATTATAGCGGTCAAAGTGAGCTACTGTAATAAAATAACATAGCAGCAAAACAATGCTATCAAACAGGATCTTTAATAACGGCAGTTAAAGCGTTATAAACGTTTAGCATTTTATTTATAACATGTTCATATACAGCAGTCATAAAACCGCTATTGTTCTTATCCATAGTGATTACGGGCCGTTATAAATTAGCAGTTTTGTTGTAGTGTCTAATTAGGTGATTGATTTGTTTATTGATTGTCGAATCGTAATTCAATATTTATTATGATATTAACCAATGGGCAGTATTTGTGACGACCCCCATAACCCCTGCAATATACAAGAGGAATAATGTGCTGAAAGGTGTGCACGACAGCTATGGACGATCATCAAGGTAGGTAAATATCATCCGAACATGTCGTAAACTCACAGCGCAAGGATAAAATACAATAGAACTTATATAAAGGTAATAATAGTGAAGATGGAAAACACCAAACTTTCAGAACAACTAGAAAGTAATGTCCATACTCTTGGATTACAACAGTAGTGTTTATACAATTTTCCTCACTACAACGCTCAAAGAAAATAGTAAACAGCGGAAATTCAAATACTATATAGTAAGAAAGATAGTACGTCAGCCTCCTGCTCGCCTCTGAACCGCAACTTCATCATCACTAAGCTTTCACCTGTCACCTACCACCTAGTTTGCCCATCCAAACAATCGGATGAACAACCCAAGGTAATAAGAGGGAAACATAAAACCTTGAGTCAGACAACAATCTTAGTGAGCAATAAAATAGCTAACAAACTTCATCAACAAAGTACATGAGAATGGGTAAATGAACGAACTTATCTACCCAACTCCAGAGAAGAGCTCACACCTGCCTTCCCCACACCTAATAGTGACAGTCTTTACGATCCACAACATCCAAAGGAATAACAATTCAACCATGGCAATCAGAACAACCATTCATATATGGCAAAAGCAACTCATACAACATCTAGTTATATCTCACGAAAACCATCCTAATCGAACTTGGCATCCCTTAAGCACAAGCCCTAGAGGCTGAAACCAATATCATACAAGCATCCAAAGAACACCTCATTCGAAGTCAGGCAATCTCCAGGAGATGGTACAATCAACACAACCAAGCATTCAAACGTCCATGACTGACTCTGGCTATCACCACCAATCTTGCTTTGAAACCATCGTTAATCGTATGACTGGCTATACAATTTGCCATCAACTATCAAGGACCATACTCGACGCCACGATTCTAGCAAAAACCCCACATGCTATACACAACACGTGTCTAGGCCATACACGATGCACAGGGCCCTCGACCTACAATCGGTCTTCAATTGCACCCTTACTTTGAGTCCTCTATAACCTACGACAACGATAATTTCTCAGCCTTCTCATCTCCAGTCGTTATCAATTACGACTATTTGTTATCTCAGAACACTTTATAACAATCACTTCATGCAAACCCAGTACATCCTTGAGTCGTCTCCACATTCATCACATCCAATGAACAACTTACCTCACTTCGTCATTCCCCATGGAATTCTCTTCGAAGTTATCACCACTTTCGAACCAAGAAAACATCAATCATGAGATTCGAAACAATCCATAGCATCACATCAATGTTGCGAAGGGAAATAAACAATAGCACTTATGTCAATCGTCACAACGACTAAAAGCGTTGGTGAAAACTACTCAGGCCGACCAAGATCTCAGACCAATCCATCCACTTAGACCGACCCGACCCTGCACGACCGACCCACTTCTCGAACCAGGCCCAACCGACCCAACATGGCTCCAGCCCTCCTTGTCTCGACCGACCCAACAACTAGAGTATACAACAGACCCAGTATCTTCACACCAGATCGACCTGACTCCTTAAGGACCGACCGACCCACTTCGGACCAGATTTCTCCAGTCTGCTCGACCATGCAACAGCCGACCGACCCCCTTGCTCAACCCTAGGCTCGTTCGACCGACCTCCTTGCTCAACCCTAGGCTCGCTCGACCGACCTCCTTGCTCAACACTTGGCTCGCTCGACCGACCCCAGCATTCTCACGTATGACCGACCCCAGTCATGTCTTGTTCTCTAAGACATACACCATGGTGCGACTGACCGACCCACCATGAACGACCCAAAACCTGCACCACCCCAATGCAACTCCAATTTCAACCAAAACTTTTCCAGTCGACAAAATCGATGAAATATACTCATCCAATTCATTCAACACAATCATAAGCATGTTATGAAGTCACTAAAAACATGAATACGACGATTTTTACTAAATTATGCAAATCATTCCAAAACCATGATAAATGAACATATGAAATAGATTGCGGATCTAACTTGCATAAACATATGAAATGGCATAGGAATTATCGGATTAAACATGCTAAATTAGGTCATAGAATGATTCATATGAAAATGGACTTGTCATGGTATAGATCTATGGTAAAAACACTTGAGTTTGATTAAAAACTTGATCGAACATTCATATACTTCATTGAATTCACGTGAGAGATGTAAATCACTCACTGATTCTCTCAAACAAGCTAAAATCAATGTAATAAGATTCCGGACAGCAAGCAGTTCGAACAAACCCCTTGATCCGATGAATTCCCACTTCGAATGATGTAGATCTAGCCTCCAATGGTGTAGATCTTCGATTTCCTTCCTTAGATTTTGATTTTTAATGGTGGAAAAGTGTAAGAGGAAGGAGGAACATAGGCCACCAAATGAGAGAATAGAGAAACTAAATCATTTCTCATACCTCCCACCCCCTATTTGTACCCTTCCATTAGCCCGCTAACGGGCCTTCCCAAATCAGCCCATTGTGGCTCTCCAAACATGAACAACCAACTGAAAAACCTTAAAAAAACGATTCCTCCCAACCTACTGAGCTAAATCTTTAATGTAACCACTCTATGGAAAGGCAATCATAATTTCCTTTCCAATGGCATAGGTCTCACCACCTGATTCGACCTGAGTCAAAAAAAATTCCCTGTACAAGGCTGACAGGGGAGAAATGGTCACAAACAAAATTGGTAAAAATTATGGACATGTCTCACGTCCCCATAAGCAACATATTAAAATATGAGAATGATCCAACCCTCAGGGAATAAAATAAAAATATCTTACGATCCTCCGATACGTAAAATGCGGGATGTTACATTCTCCCCCTTTTAAGAATTTTGCCCCCTAAATTCCAAGCAAACACAAGCAACCATAGTAATTCTGCTTGCCTATCATCCATGAGAAGCCAATTCTATCATCCAAACTAGCAACCATCAAGCCATGCATCCATAGCATTATCCTAGCATGCAGAATTCTACCAAACAACAACAAGATACAATGATATAACGATGGTACGATATCAAAGGGTCGTACCGACGAAGAATTCTAGATGAGTCTCCCTCATGCTCTCTTCCGTCTCCCACGAACAGTCGTCGCCATCTTTATTCCATTGTACCTTGACTAGCTTAACCGTCTTCCTCCTAAGATGTTTCCTGTCACTTCCCACAACACGAAGCGGCTTACGAGGTTTCTCAACCACGGTCTCTACTTCTAGGTCTTCATACCGCTCTGAAGATACCACCACATTCGAATCATGCACCAACTTCCGTAGAAACGACACATGGAAACCATTATGCATGCTCGACATCATTTCGGGTAACTCCAATCTATATGCGAGCTTTCCGATTCGCTCGACTATCGGAAACGGTCCAGCGAACCTAGGAGCTGACTTTCCTCTATTTCTGAATCTAACCATATGCTTCAATGGTGAAACCTTCACGAAAACCATGTCACCAACGTCGAATTCCAAATCTTTTCGATGCTTATCAGCATAACTCTTCTGATGATCTTGGGCCGCCTTCATTCATTGTCGAATGATCTCGATACAATCCGAGGTCTCTCTAATCGTTTCAGGCCCAAGTATCAACTTATCTCCAGTTTCTAACCAACATGCCGGAGAATTACACAGCCTCCCATACAATGCCTTGTATTGTGTCATCCCAATGCTTGACTGGTTGTTGTTATTATTTGCAAACTCAACTATATGTAGATGGTCTTCTCATGATCCCCCAAATTCCAACACACAAGCTCGTAGGAGATCTTCCAAAACTCAGTTGACCCACTCGGTTTAACCATCAGTTTGGGGATGATAAGCCATACTTAAACACAACTCGGTTCCCGAAGCTTCTTTCAAACTCTTCCAGAATCTGCTAGTGAATAACGGATCCCGATCACTCGCTATACTCTTTGGGATACTATGGAATCGAACTATCCATTTCACATAAAGTTCAGCCAAGTTTGACGTCGTCTTAGTCAATTTGACAAGAATGAACCTTCCACTTTTGATCAAATGATCCACGATTACCCAAATCCCTTCATTTCTTGCCCTGCATCTGGGTAGTCCATCGATAAAATCCGTCGATATCTGGTCCCACTTCCATGTAGGAACTTCTAATGGCTGAAGCAATCCACTCGACTTCTTCTATTTGGCTTTCACTAACTGATAGTTCATGCACTTGGAAATGAACTTTCCAATATCTCGCTTCGTCCCTTTCCAGTAGTAAAATCGCTTCATGTCCTAATACATCTTATTACCACCGAGATAAATCATCAACTTCAAGTGATGACATTCCCTCAAAACCTCATCTCTCAATCCGTTGATATCAGGAACAACTAATCTCCCTTGCTTCCAAAGCCAACATTCTCGATCGACCTTGAACTCTTTATCTTCTGGTTCCAGTTTCTGGAAAAACTCGACAAGCTTTACATCTCGCTTTTGGCTCTCGCCAATCCTCTCGATAAGAGTAGCTCTTATCGATAAGCTTGCCAACATTTTAGGTTCCAACTCACAACATGGCCTGAAATTGAACATTGCCAAATACTCGAGGCTTTTCCATTCCGAACATCGCTCCCAAACTTACATGTCTTCGACTCAACGCATTTGCAACCGCATTGCCTTTGCCATGAGTATAGGCTATACCAAAATCATACGATGCTAGAAACTTTAACCACCGTTGCTGCTGAAGATTCAAATCCTTTTAGGAGAAAAGATACTTCAACGACTTGTGATCCGTAAACAACTCGAGTCGAACTTCCAACAGGTAATGTCTCCACATCTTCAGAGCAAACACAACTGCCACTAACTCTAAATCATGAGTTGGGTAATTTCTCTCATGTGGCTTCAGCTGTCAACTTGCGTAGGCCACAAACTTATCCTTCTGCATCAGTACTGCTCCACGCCCAGTACCACATGCATCAGTATACACAACCATCTCTTCATTCCCACTTGGAATGATCAACACAGGAGCATTCGTCAGTCTCTCCTTCAAGATCCTATATGCTTGCTCACACTTTGCATCCTATGTGAACACTTGGTTTTTCTTCGTCAATCCTGTCAAAGGGGAAGCTATCTTGGAGAAATCCTTGATAAACCGTCGGTAATCACCTTCCAACACAAGGAAACTCTGAACATTCATCACATTCTTAGGTCTATCCCATTCCTGGATCGCTGCCACTTTAGCGGGGCCAACCCGTATCCCATTTCCAGAAACAACATGGCCTAAGAACCTCACTTCGCTCTTCCAGAAGTGACACGTCGAAAACTTAGCTCTCAGCTGATGCTTTTGCAAGATTTCCAAAACAACTCTCAAGTGCGTCTTGTGATCTTCCTCATTCGGTGAATAAACCAGAATATCATCTGCGAACACAAGCACGAACTTGTTCAACTGATCTCTGAATACCCTATTCATCAGATCTGTGAAATACGCTGGCGTGTTAGTCAACCCAAATGGCATCACTAACCATTCGAAGATCCCGGATGGTATCCAAGAAGCAGTCTTTGGCATACTATCCTTTACCACCCTTAACTGGTGAAATCCCGTTGCCAAATCCATCTAAGAAAACACTTTGGCCTCGTGAAGCTGATCGAACAAGTCATCTATCCTTGGCAACGGATATTTGTTCTTCTTTGCCACCTTATTCAGCTCATGATAGTCCACACACAATCTTAACGAACCATCCACCTTGGTTGCAAACACGACCGTTGCATCCAATTCAGAAACACTCCTCTGAATGAATCTCTTCCCTAGAAGGTCTCTAACTTGCACCTCCAACTCTCACTGTTCCTTAGGCGCCATCCGCCTAAGATGCATAACGATTGGTCTAGCACCCTTGACCAAATCGATCCCAAACTCGATCTCATGATGCGGCGGCAAACCTTTGACTTCGTCAAAGACATCCTCATACTCCTTAGCGATCAACAAAGATGATAAGTCTTTTTGTGGAATCGCAAGCGAATACAGATAGATAATGAAGAAACGCTCCTCGCGCTTACACCGTATCAACACTTTTTGACCTTCCACATCCCCTACTCTCACCTATAGCTTCTCGCAATTCACCCTTGCCGCATACCTCTTGAGCCAATCCATGCCCAAGATGATCCCAAACCCAGCGAAGTTAAGAACAAAGCAATCACATACAAAAATGCAACCATGACTCGACAACATTAGACCACGACACAACATGCACAAACTGGACAAACCCCCAACTGGATTAGTCATGATCAATGGTCTATCACAAATCTCGGGTTCCAAACCCAAGCGGAACACAAGCTCATTGCAAATGAATGAATGCGATGCTCCAGTATAAAACAAAACTCGGACTGAAACACCATTAACTGAAAGAGTACCTTGCACGACGACACCCTTCCCTTTCTCCTCTGCAGTAGGAGCTCTCGAAGAAGTTGGTATGGATTCCAAAGAATAAGCCTTAACCACTTGCTTCCCATTTGTTGATTCTGGACAATCTTTCTTCTCATGTCCTGGCTTTCCACACTTGAAGCACTTCTTCTCAGCTTTAGGATTCTTGCACTCATCAGAAAAATGGTCGTTCTACCAACAGTTAAAGCAAGTCACTTAATTATTCTTCTTCTCCTACCCATCCTTTCCCTTTTGTTGTTGTTGCTTCCTCTTCTTATTATTACCAGCTTGTTGTGGCTTCTGAACTTCCTTAGTTACAGCGACAACATTGGCCTCTTTAGGAAACAAGCTCTCATGAAGGAAAACCTTTTCCACAAGCTTCTCTAATGGATCATCA
This sequence comes from Allium sativum, assembly GCA_030737875.1. Classification (NCBI taxonomy): domain Eukaryota; kingdom Viridiplantae; phylum Streptophyta; class Magnoliopsida; order Asparagales; family Amaryllidaceae; genus Allium; species Allium sativum. Next base: position 309,996,773 of record CM060919.1, read on the forward strand.
AGATGATCCACCAGTGTCCTTCCAATATGTATCCAAACCCATAACAAACTTCTCGTTCTTCTGATAAGGTGTATCGATGTATGAACGATCATACCTGGATAGTGCCTCGAAATCAAAAATATAATCTAGAACTGGACTACCATTCTGCTTCAATTCTATAAATTTCTTGAAGAGAACGGATTTCTGGGCCATGAAAATGAATTTTGCTTCAAACTTAGCTTGGAATTGTTCTCATGAAATCTCTTCCTCTTGAGTTTCAAGTGTAATCGAATTCCACCATTCCATGGCATTGCCTTGCAGTTGCCTTGATGCAAGCTTTCTCCTTGTTGCACCATCTAATCCCAAGTCTCCAAAGATTCGCACATAAGAATCCATCCATATCTGAACCTCTTCAGCTGGTTCGGTTCCTTCAAATGAATTTCCTCCTGGAGATGTATAATCTTTGCATAGCTTTGCAAAACCCATAACTCTAGGCAACTGGACTCCTACATCTACTGTAGTTGCCACTCTAGTGGGCACCCTTCGCATGAATGCCTCCACCATGGCTTCAAACATGGTAGGGTAGTCTGGTTCACCTCCATTTCCCCCTCCAGTATTAGCTCCCCTAGCAGTGTGTCTTGTTGTTCGTCTACTCATTCTAAATCTGCAATATAGAATAATTAGTCACTTTCAAGAAAATTGCTAAAGGAATACAACCGCTACTACTATATATGCTAAAATATATAATAAGCATCCCATTGAAATCTACAAATACATCTCTCGTACATAATTATGTCTTTGAACTTTGGCTAAAATCGTTAACCAGAGCTCTAATACCAAATGTGACCACCGCCCATAACCCCTGCACTATACAAGAGGAATAATGCGCTGAAAGGTGTGCACGGCAGCTATGGACAATCATCAAGGTAGGTAAATATTATCGGGACCTGTCGTAAACTCGCAGCGCAAGGATAAGATATAATAGAACTTATACAACAGGTAATAATAGTGAAGCTGGAAAACACCAAACTTTCAGAACAACTAGAAAGTAATATCATTACTCTTGGATTACAACAATAGTGTTTATACAATTTGCCTCACTACAACGCTCAGAGAAAATACCAAATAGCGGAAATCCAAATATTATAAAGTAAGATAGTACGCCAGCCTCCTACTCGCCTCCAAACAGCAACATCGTCATCACTAAGCTTTCACCTGCTACTAGCCTGCCCATCCAAACAATCGGATGAACAACCCAAGGTAATAAAATGGAAACATAAAACCTTGAGTCGGACAATAGTCTTAGTGAGTGATAAAACAGCTAACAAACTTCATCAATAAAGTATAAGAGAATAGGTAAATAAAAGAACTAATCTACCCAACTCCAGAGAAGAATTCACACTTGCCTTCCCCATACCTGACAGTGATAGCCTTCATGATCCATAACATCCAAAGGAATAACAATTCAGCCATGGCAATCAGAGCAACCATTCATACATGGCAAAATCAACTCATACAACATCTAGTTATATCTCATGAAAACCACCCTAATCGAACTTGGCATCCCTCAAGCACAAGCCCCAGAGGCCGAAACCAATATCAGACAAGCACCCAAAGAACACCTCATTTAAAGTCAGATAATCTCTGTGAGATGGTATAATCAACACAACCAAGCATTCAAACGTCCATGACTGTCTCTAGCTATCACCGCCAACCTTGCTTTGAAACCATCATTAATCGTATGATTGGTTATACAATTTGCCATCAGCTGTCAAAGACCATACTCGATGCCCCAGTTCTAGCAAAAAACCCACACGCTATACACAACACGTGTCTATGCCATACACAATGCCCAGGGCACTCGACCTACAATCGGCATTCAATTGCACCCCTGCTTGGAGTCCGCTAGAACCAACGACAATGATAATTCCTCAGCCTTCCCATCTCTAGTCGATATCAATTACGACTATTCGTTAGCTCATAACACTTTAGAGAAACCACTTCATATGAACCCAATACATCCTTGAGTCGTCTCCACATTCATCACATCTAATAAGAAACTCACCTCACTTCGTCATTGCCCATGGAATTCTCTTCGAAGTTGTCACCACTTTTGAACCAAAGAAAACATCAATCATGAGATTCAAAACAATCCATAGCATCACTTCAATTTTGCGAAGGGAAATAAACCACAACACTTATGCCAATCATCACGACTAAAAGTGTTGCTGAAAAGTACTCATGGCCGACCAGGATTCCAGACCGACCCATCCACTTGGACCGACCCGACCGTGCATGACCGACCCACTTCTCGAACCAGGCCCAACCGACCCAACATGGCTCCAACCCTCTTCTCAACCGACCCAACAACTAGAATATACGACAGACCCAATATCTTCACACCAGACCGACCCGCCTCCTCCTTAAGGATCGACCGACCCACTTCGGACCAGATTTCTCCAGTCTGCTCGACCATGCAGCAACCGACCGACCCCCTTGCTCAACCATAGGCTCGCTCGATCGACCTCCTTGCTCAACCATAGGCTCGCTCGACTGACCTCCTTGCTTAAACCTTAGCTCGCTAGACCGACCCTAGTCTTCTCACGTACGATCAACCCCAGTCCTTTCTTGTTCTCCAAGACGTACACCATGGTGCGACCGACTGATCCACCGTGAACGACCCAAAACCTGCACCACCCAAATTCAACTCGAATTTCAACCAAAACTTCTCCAATCGACACAATCGACGAAATATACTCGTCCAATTCATTCAACACAATCATAAGCATGTTATGAAGTCACTAAAAACTTGAATACAACGATTTTTACTAAAATTATGCAAATCACTCCAAAACCATGATAAATGAACATATCAAATAGATTGGGGACCTAACTTGCATAAACATACGAAATGGCATGGGAATTATCAGTTTAAACATGCTAAATTAGATCATAGGGTGATTCATATGAAAATGGACTTGTCATGGTATAGATCTATGGTAAAACACTTGATTTTGATGAAAAACTTGATCGAACATTCATATACTTCATTGAATTCATGTGAGAGATGTAAATCACTCACCGATTCTCCCAAACAAGCTAAAATCGATGTAATAAGACTCCGAACAGCAAGCAATTTGAACCAAACCCCTTGATCCGATGAATTCCCACTTCGAATGTTGTAGATCTAACCTCCAATGGTGTAGATCTTTGATTTCCTTCCTTAGATTTTGACTTTTAATGGTGGAAAGGTGTTAGAGGAAGGAGGAACATAGGTCACCAAATGAGAGAATAGAGAAACTAAAAAAATTCTCATACCTCCCACCCACTATTTATACCTCTCCACCAGCCCAATAATTGTCCTTTCAAAATCAGCCTATTGTGGCTCTCCAAACCTGAACAAGCAACTGAAAACCCCTAAAACAACGACTCCTGCCAAACCGCTGAGTAAAATCTTTAATGTAACCACTCTACGGAAAGGCAATCATATTTTCCTTTCCAATTGTACAGGTCTCACCACCTGATTCAACCTAAGTCAAAAGTTTTGCCCTGTACAAGTTTGACAGGGGTAAAATGGTCACAAATAAAATTGGTAAAAATTATGGACATGTCTCAAGTCCCCACAAGAAACATATTAAAATATGAGAATGATCCAACCATCAGGGAATAAAATAAAATTATCTTGCGATCCTCAGATACGTAAAATGCGGGCTATTACAGTATTGGTTGGGTAATTGACAACATATGGTCTATAAATCAATCATTTTATAAAAGTTGATTTACCGTCAGGTGAATCAATAGAAACGAAGTTATAAAATATATTTTATAACTGAAGATAGATGTTTAAATCTATTAATTTGAATTAAAGCTTATAAAAAAGCGAAATAAATATTTATTATTTACGTTTATAAGTAATTATTGAATGATTTTATCACACAAATTCTTGTGTTAATAAGATTTTATAAGCAAATGAGTATAAATTAACGTAACGATTAAGAGTTGGATTAATTTTTCTGAGAAACAATTAAATGGAATCATTTATATTGATTATATTATTAATTAATTCAAAGAAAGGATTAATTGAAATTGGTTAACTAGATAACCGTGCTTTGAGTTGACAAAGTCAACCGCTTTAATTAGGATGGATTATTAAGTTAAATTAGTTTGCTGTAAATTAATCTAATGAAATAGTTAACGAATATTTGTTTAATCTTAATAAGATTTATTATTCACTTTAGTTAATAAAGAACTTAATTACTTTTACGATAGGTAATGATTAAGTAAATTATTATTTTAATTAATAATAATCTAAGAGATTTTTTTTTAATGAAATTCATATAAGCAAGTAATCGAGTTGAAATGAATCTAGTTGAATTGTGAAAGGAGTTTATGAACGTATCTTATTGTAGGAACCGAATTTTTATGAACAAAGTATTATAAGAGATTTTAAGCCAATGCGATAACTTAAATAAATATTTATTTAATATTTGAATTAAGTAAAAGGAAATTGAGATAAAAAAGGGTTTTGGATTAAACTAGAATTTATAAATAAGATTTATAAAAGGGTGTGAGGCTAAACGTTGATTTTAAGTTGATGATACGTAATAATGAAATTAAGTGAGATGAAAGGAATTGAAACGAGATTTTCAAAGCCGAAATGGTTGAATAAATTAGAAGTGGAATAATATGGGTTGATAAAGAGTTAAGATAAGAAAATTAATGAACTGGAACCTAAATGGAGATTTGTTAAGTGATTTTCTAAGTGTTAACCCGATGTTGATTTTGGTCTTCGGGGTTGATGCTTAGGGAGTTATTCTCTTACCAATTTACGGTTCGGGACTAATGAATATGAAGTATACGAATGCATGAATAACAAATAGGAATGTTTAAAGTATAAAAGATTTTGTGAAATTATAATAATTCCCAAGTATCGGAGATAAAAAGGATTTGATGATATAAAATAATATTTCCAATGTAAAGGAAATAAAAAAGAGAGTTTATGAAATTATATAATATTTACGAAGTAAAGGGATTTAAGAGCCGAGTTTGAATGATTTATTCAAAAGGGGATAAGAGTTAGTTATTGTTTCCAAACGATGAAACCCAAAGAGATTTCGTAATGTTGTTTTACATGAATTTGTTGAAACCAAAGTTGGAGATATATATGATTTAATTCTAAAGTGTTTAATTTTTTTTGTGAATATTCTAATAATAAAATAGGAAGTTAATACTGTGCTTTAAAATATTGAAAGATTAAGAAATTTTAATTAATTTTAATTAAAAAGGGCCAAATGATGCTGAATACTGAACCAGTAAATTCATTTTATTTGTATGGTTGCTTGGTTGTTTATTTGATAGTTAAATAACCGACTATCAAATCTGACTCATACGCTTGTTGGTATAGAGAGACCGAGATCGAATTATATTCGGAAACCATTCCAACCAGCAAATAAGAAATTAAGAAGGTATCAGATGTTGATCAAGACGGAGCCATTAAAGACTATGGATCTTCATAAAACGGAAGGATTACTTATATTTCTGGTAAACTTCTATATTTTTCAAAGTGTACTATATATTAACTTAACCTATAATTTAATACCAGAGATATAATGTGGTTCTATCGTGGCTGACATCTACGGATTTGCAAGGACTACTCGCTACTGATCTATAGGGTAGTTCCTAGGATGTGGTAGGAGGGTGCCTTCGGTTCATCCTGTTCCTGGATGACTTGTATGGACGAATGCCTAACAGAGTATTTCTTAAAAATCACATATGTTGATTTCTACAAACGTATTTCTGTAGGTGGCAGAGAACACACCTTCTCTTATCATAAACACCCAAAATACTTTTGTAGACGTCAATTAGTGATTTGGCAGATCTGACGATGTGGCATTCAAAGTGAATAGTAAAATGTTGTTAAAAAGGTAATGTTAAACCTCAAGCCTCTTCAACCGGGAAATGACAAAAATCGAGCAAGCAGCATGGCTAAGTGGGTCACTCCCAATTAAGGTGTGCGTAATCACCTATCTATAGAAAATCCATTTCCTTCTTTATTCTATCGATGTTGTCCTTTTCGGTAAACGGTTGCTGATCCCAACCGTTGGTGATATACATTCGATACGCTTAACGAAATGAGTGGTCGGTCATGTGTGGTCGGGTACAATATGTTCTTGTTGAACCCGGTGTATTCCCCTCTAGAGATACACTATCGGCAGGTGGTTTCATACATTTTCATAGTCAGAATCCAATCTCCAATAAGCGCCCGCGGTTTTGATTGTATACTACGTATGTGGAGCGTGAGATGCAAGCATTCTGTTAGATTGCTATTTATTTGTATTTAGACACTAATATAATATCAGAATAAGATATGATTTCAAAATGTTTTGGGTTATCGTAAGGTAAAAACCGTCTGTGTTTATGTGTGGACCGGTCTTACGATTATCCTTTTCTTTCAAAAAGAAATGTTTTGACTTTAAATTCAAGTTAGATGATATTATAAACTTATCGTGTTTTCTCACTCTATTTTACCAGACTGATCTGGTGTTTGTAATGCTTGGGTTAGACTGGGTTTTACATATTTAGGTTTGGATGCTGCGAACTTCAGAAGACGTGTTGGAGGAGTTCAAACATATGATATATATTTAGTGTGTATTCTGACATGTGTTGTATATGAGGACAATTTGATATAACTGTCCACATGTGTTGACTGTAAGTTGTACTCTGATAATTGTAAGTTTTATTTCAAGCTCTCAATAAAGATTTATTTCTATACTATATTTTGTTCCGCTGCGATATGAGACTCTGATTCTGTTATGTTGGTTAGTTGGTTCATCTTCTATTTTAATATTTCTTTCTTTCTTTTCTCACCCTTTAACTTCTTTCTATTAACTATATGGTGTTTCGATACTTAAGTCTTGGAAAGTAATACAGGTTTATGTTTTCCTGCTGAAATTCGGGCGTCGAATCCATTGGGTCATTACAGTTGTATTAGAGAATAAGGTTTATTGATAACCTTGGCTCTGTTGAGTAACCCTATCTTTATTGAGTAATCTATGTTAGTAATACCCTAGATTGAGTTTGAGTATACATATACATGAGAGCGCGTGTTTGTAGATTTTATATACAAAAGTTCTGTATTGTGTTATTTGATTGGTTCGATGTTGAACTGACAACTGATACAATATTGTTTTGTAAAGCGAGTAAATAAAATAATTTCACCCAAATTATATTTTCGTATAGAAAAGCAACAATTTTATCATAATTGTTGAGATATTGGTTTGTCTGATTGATTTGAATTCAAATTGGATTGAAAATTTGAATGGTTTAATATGTTTCAATGTTAAATTTGAAAAGGGAATGGATGATTTTTGAAATAAAATCAGGATTTGGATTTTGAAATGGAAGTAAACTAATTGGAAAATCAATTAGTAAACCGAATATAGAATTTGAACTTCACTTGGTTAAATTAAGTTAAGAATGGATATTGGAACTGAATAAGATAAATTTGGAATTTGGAATTGAATGAATAATCGTTGGACGGAGATCAATCAGATATAAATCGATTGAAAATTAAAGTATGGTAAATCAAAAGTAAATATTAATTTAAGTTAATATGGATATAAATTGAAGTTAATAATAGAAGAATGATTGGGTGAAGTTGGTTGTGCAATGATTGTTGATTGTATGTTAGCATAGTTGAATGAATTGGAAACTGAATTCCAGTATAATAAATTAAATGGAACCACATTTGAATTGAAAACAGGATGGTTTAACCCTTGTTTAGTTTTGAGATTGTGAAGTATACTTGTTACTAAGTGAATGTTATTTAAGAATTTCATGTAATTATTACTTACATCGTGAATTGAATTAAGCACAAGTGCAAGAAGGCTTTGAGGTTGATTTTGGGGTAGTATAACCAAAATAAGTTTAGCAAGTATGCTCAATAGCGCTTGCATAAGGTATGCCTACGTGAAAATATAATTTCTTGGTTTTGAATTTTGTTTTCCGACCGTGTGGGTCGATATATATATATTATTTGTTCATACGGTATCGCAGAAGTCCCTCTGTACATGTGAGACTCTGCCAATTTTTTCTGGGAATCTAAGTGTTAGAAATTTTTTGATGTTTTTGAAGTTTTTTATTTATAATAATGAAATGGATTGGTTTTCGATTTGTAATCGAATGGATTTTAGAAAAGATAATGGGTTTGTAGTATTTCTTCTACCTTAGTAATTTCGGGGACGAAATTCTTTTAAAGGGGAAAGAATGTAACATCCCTTGTTTTCGATAGTCCAATATTTATTTTATTATTTTAAATATTGATTTAGAATTTATAAATGGATTTATAATGTAGAATTCGTTTATATAACGAAGTTTGAACATTAAATTTATATTTAATTATAAATCGAGCTCGTAACGTCGCGGTAGTTCGTGATATAACGGTTTGAACTTCAATTGAATATACAAAATCCATTTTTAGCCGGAATTCTTTGAAACAAAAATCGTCCGAATTTGTTTAATTATATTTTTATAATGAAAGAGAAAATTAGATATTTCATACTATAGATTGTGAGTTATGTCCAATTCAAATTTTTGAATAGTCGCTATGGAATTCGTTAATAAACGGTAATGTTTATTAAATAAAATATAAAGGATTTTTATATACTTTGAATATCGTTTAACCCGGAATTGTAAATATTGAGTTAAATATATATTGGTTTATTTTGAAGTTGTATGAGATACATTTGAAGGTATACGATAATAATAATTTATTATTATTTAAATAGAATTGTTTTGGATTTAATAATATTATATCGATATTATTTAAGTCTTAAGAATAAAAAAATTCCAAACGGCCTCTGTTTTCGACGAAACGGATTTTATTGGAATATGTATGGCTAAGTATTGCTAGATTTACAGTTTGGAGTCCTTTGGAGTTGTTTTATTCGTAGGTGCAATTTAAAGGTGAACCGATAAATAAATTAGAATTAAAATAACATCGTTTTGCAAACAAAGTCGGTTTTCAATGAAATTAATTTCATTGGGACCGGAATGTTGAGACGAAACGGTATGTTCAATTTCATTGCATTTGGAGTTCGTGGATGTCGGTGCAAATATAGTGCGTACAATGTAATTAACGGCATAATAAAATTTAACCATAAATAAATAATATGAATTACTTCTCCCCTAAGTAACAAAATAAAATAAAAATTTCATTCCTACCCTATAATGATTCAACCCTATACTAATTCAAGGTACAGAACGTGTATACATCGCAGACCTAACACATACACAGGCTATGTGTAAATATTTTCAACCCTAACTTCTGCTATCCTATGTGTTGTACATTATGAAACTGCGCCCAATGAAAAGAAGATTCAAGCAGCTACTCAATGCCTAAAAAGGGACATTGTTCTGATCCAAATATTTCTTCACATATACACACACACATCCACTTCTTTCTTTTATTTCGAATTTCTCCCAGCCAAACAAAGATGCCACCTCCACCCTATAATTAACAAAACCAATGACAATCTTTCTCCTCCTTTTAATCTATGATCCGATCACTAAAATATAAAAACCCCAACTGCAATTATATCGAGAATGTCGAGCCCTCCAAGTTGACCCACGGCGACCAGGTGCAGTTCACTGTAGTGACCTGGGTGGTGGTTTGAAACCGCGACGGTTCGAGTGGCTTTTAGAGCGATTGGTGAAGTCGAGTTCGAAGGGGTTGGGAGCTGTAGCAGAGGACAGTTAGGCGCTCTATGGGGCGCTCTCCGATGGACGTACGAACAACTGTGGACGGACGGCGGCAGTCCGATGTTTGGTTCGTGTTGTATGGGTTTTAAAAACATGAACAGCAGAGCATGCCAGGTGGTTCGAGAATGTTTTCACCAAAACTTGGTTCAAACACCTATAGTACGAAAATCGTACTTCACCAACAAGGTTAGAATGTAAATGGAGTCGCACTCAACAACAATTGAAAGTAAAAAATGCAAAGGGAACAAAATGGAGACGAGATTTTAGAGTGGTTCAGCCTTAAGCTAGGCCTACATCCACTAAGAAGGTGGTTTGCATTACCATTATGACAATTACAAGGTACATCAACTCTCGTTCTTTATACATCTCATTGTTCTCTCAATATATTCTCACTTTTACATACAAATCTTGCTTAGATTCTTGAGATTCAATGAAAAAATGGCAGAATCTATGAAGGAAAAGGATGGATGAGCAATGGAGGAGGATGTCTTCAATATTTTTCACTTATAGGATTTTAATGGACGCCATGGCCAAGTAGATGAAAGACCTTCGGACGGAGATGATGATCATGGTTGAAATGTTTTTGGAATGGCCGAGGACGAAATTTAGCAACACTTCGTGGTGTCCAGAAGTCTCTCCCCTTTCTGGCAGAAGATATGACCTACTTATAGTTGAGCCCTCACGGAGGTTTGAACTGGGATTCACACGAGTCGCTTGTCCCATAATTACTAAAATGTCACTGCCTTGTTGTAGCCAGCTGTCAGCAACCGTTTTTAGGTCGTCCGGTATAAGTGACTTTACAAGACCGAACAACTTTGTGAAGGTGAGCGAAAGCTTCAAGTCCGAACAGTTTAGGCGAGTGTCTCCAGGCATGCAAGCGAGCTGGTTGGAGCGGACGTGTTTGATTGTAGACGAATGAGCGACCAACACTGTAACGACACACATTCTACGCATCGGAGGATCGTAGAATATTTACTTCATTATCATATGGGGTCGTATAGTTGTGTAACTTTGGGGAACGCCTATTGGGGTCATTTCCCATATTCATGATTTTTGCTGAATTTTAAATGAACGTTTTGCCCCTAGAGAATCTTGTTTCGCCTATAACTTTTGATTGGTAAGGAGTTTTGATCTTAAACCACTTCTATTGGATACGGATGATGGTTTACCTTTCCGTAGAGTGGTCACAATAGTCAAACGGACTTACCGTTTGGGAGATATGGCAGAAACAAGGTATAGAAGGTGAAAAACAGCTTAACCGGGCCTAATTAGGGTGATTAGCAGCTAGGCATAACCCATTTCGGGATTAGAGTTATGGGGGAGCTGAAATGAGTTAGGAAATGATCTCATTTCATTTTCTCAACCGCCTAAAACATTTCCCTAACCCTAGCCATGGCCTCCACCTTATAAAATCATCCGAAATCGCTCTCTAGTCGCATATTAGCTTAATCTACATCAAATCAAGGCAAATCAACACCAAATTAGAGTTGGAGCTGCTGTGTTGCATAGGAATTCGACCCATAATAGTAGAGTTTCAGATCTAAAATTTTATTTGTGGCTAAGGTGAGTGATTTGCATTGTTTTCCACTAATTACGGTTAATTAAGGGTGATTAGTGTTAATTAGCGAAATTATGCATGATAAAATTTTGGAAAAATATGTAAAAATTATTAAATATTATTTTAGGGCTCTGATAAAATTTTGGTCTAATTTGGACATGTTTTGGTAATCCTATCATTAGATTTGGTTAAACATGATAGGAGAAAATATGGGTTTTGGGTATGTTTTATCCATATAAAAATGTTAAATTGTTGTTTTGGTGTTTATGGTTGATTATACATGTTGCTATGACTATTTGGAATGCTTTATGATTGCTTAGTGAAGTTAGATTGGTCGAAAACGCCGTCATATGGCGTAAACACTTGATGGAAAAGTCGCAGGAAACAGTGCAGGAAATGGGATCGGATCGGGTTCCCCGAACCCACACGCTCGTGGAGCACCCCATGACTCCGACCCGCTCGCCTGAGTGCGTTACGAACCAGATCGATGGAGAGGTGCGACCCGAACAGCTTGCACCTGAGCCATTTGCTCACGAGCCGAAGCGCCCGACCCGGAGGATCAATCACGAACAAAAGGGGCACGACCCAAACCGAATGTTGATCACGAACCGGAGTGCTACTCCGAACCGATCCGCCAGAAGAAGGAGTGCACAGACCGATCTCGGTGGAAAAGCCCGACCGGAACCGATAGGGTCATCACGTACCGACCCATATGGAGCAGTCCGATCCGAACCGGAGTAGTGACCGCGAACCGAACCAAGGAGCTTGGACATGAGACGTGAACCATGAACCAAATGGAGACCGATTCGGAGAAGACCAAAACACGAGATGCAAAGGTAGTTCAAATGGGAAGTTAGAACTCAGGATCTAGATGGGAACCAACGAGTTAACTTCATGATTGGACTTTGCTGCGGGACGTGTGCAAAGGGGTTATCGATGTCTATAGATTTGACTCACCACTGAGAGATGGATATTGGCTATGGATCAATGCAGTGGAGTTGTCATGACTCCATGGGGCAAAGTGATCGTAGCAGGGCTATGATCCGGTGCAGTGGAGTTGTTATGACTCCATGGGGCAGAGTGGACATAACAAAGTATCAGCGGTTACGGATCAGTGCAGTGGAGCCGTCATGACTCCATGGGGCAGAGTGATCGTAACAAAGAATTGGGTGATCAAAGTGGTGGATATCGTATACTTTATGCACTTAGTGAGAGATGTGAGGATGATTGCTATGTTTGATGTTTGCTATCACTATGTCATGCACACTCCCATATTACCTTTATAATTTATGTTAGTGTTACCTTATAGTACTGTACATCTTGTTGTGCTAATTCTTTGGTTGCAGGTCCAGGTTCAGATATGGTTATGTATACCTGTTATTGTTCTGTTTTTGTTGCTTATCGCTCATACTAGACTTTTGTCTAACCTAGAGTTTTGTGTCTCTTCTTATTACTCTGGGTGCTCTTAAACGGGCAGACTAGAGACAGGTTAGGTGGTATGCACAAGTAGCTGTACCGGAGACGAGCATGAGGCTTCCACGTATGATATATGTATATATATTCTCCCTGTGTTGTTTATGGTCACTGCTTTGGGCATTAGTAGTGCACCTTTTCTATTTCTCTTTAGAGACAGTATTTTAAAGTTGTAATAATGATGGCTTGGATCATAAGTTGTATTTTGGATTCCGCTGCTATAATGGTTTAGTTTTCAGCTTATGCACTGTCTCGGCTGTTTTATGTCAAGTTATGTTATTATTATATTTTGTTCCATGTGCTGTGAGATATACTACAGGTTCTTTGTTGATTCTTCTCCTTCTTTTCCTTTGACGACCGTCCCATGCTGGTTGGGCATCGGCACAGCGCATTCCATTGGAAATGTCGATTGGTGCGGTACGGGCCGTCACATTTGGTATCAGAGCTCTAGGTTGCGTAGTTAACCTAGGGGAAAACACCAGGGAGAGATAGTATACGTATATGAGAGTGTGTATTTGTGATATTTTGGTTTTGAAAAGCTATATATATACTATTAGTATATTTAAGAATGAAGTCGCACTGCACTGGTACCACTGAAGAGATGGTTAATCTTTTTCTCTTTATAGATTAAACGATGAGCCGATATACGAGGAATACTGGTTCAGGAGCCAATAATAGGAATGCTCCTCATATGAGGATGATGTTCACTGACTTCATGAGAGAGATGCTTAGGGATGTTCAAAGGGCAGTTCCTAATGTTGTTAACGGTGGTGGGCAGTAGTGCAGGCGCCTAGGGCCGATTTCGCCAAGCTCTGTAAGGACTACACTAGTCTTGGTGGGAAGCCGTTCTACGGAACGGAATCGGCTACAGAAGATCAGGATTGGCTTGATAGTTGTGAGCGTGTCTTCGAGGATCTGGGATCGAAGACGCAATGAAGAGAAAGCTAGCATCCGGCCAGCTGCAAGGACGGACTATGAATTGGTGGAACACAATTAAGGCAGCTACCCCTGAGGATCAAGTTACTTGGGATCAGTTTAAGGCCCGATTCAGTGATAATTTTATCCCAGCTGCCCAAAAGTCAGAGTTGTTTAGGAAGTTCTTAGAGCTTAAACAGAATGGTAGGGCAGTCTCGGAATATATTGCTGAGTTCGATACTTTATCGAAGTATGGATTATCTCTTATCGATACTGCCGAGAAGAAGAACGAGAAGTTCATAACTGGTTTAGATCAGTACTTGGGAGAAAGGCTTATAAACCATATTGATGAGACTTTTGAATTGATTGTTGGGAAAGCATTGAGATCAGAGAGCCTTTATCCTAAGCCCAAGACTGAAATCGTTGTTGCATCTGCAGAGGGGCCAAAGCCGCAGGCAAGCGGTGGAGGCAAGAATAATTCTCAGAATAAAAGGAAGCAGAATCAGACTAAGGATGGTCAGAAAAAGAATAAGAAAAATGTTGAGTGCTTTAGTTGTGGCAAGAAGGGCCACTATGCTAAAGAATGTCGAGCAAAGCCAGCGGACAGGAAGTGCTTCAACTGCGGCCGAGTGGGACATCACAAGAAAAAATGTCCACAACCTCCTAAAGAGAAGTAGATTGTGAAAGCATATGCTCTTAATGATGTTCCTTCTTCGTCGCCCCAACTGCGGCGGAGAAAGGAAAGAATGTCGTCTTTCAAGTTATGCTTTCTATTTTTTATGATCCTGTTCGAGTATTGTTTGATACTGGGGCTTCCTATTCCTTCATATCTAGTGATCTAGTAGATAGGTTGGGATTGGAACCTGAGATTGTCGATAGACCTTTAGTTGTGACAAACCCGATCGGTGGTTCGACTAGCCTTAGTATGATTTGTCGAAATTTGGCCTTATCGAGTCATGGTTGTATGTTTGCTTGGGATTGCTTTGTTTTGGGCTTTACTGGGTTTGGCATTATTTTGGGAGTCGATTGGCTCCAAAGATATGGGGTCGTGGTAGACTGTGAGTGATTTTCGGTGACTATTAGGGCAGATGGGCGGAGGGTAGTGTTTGGTGGCCTACCTGGTGATGAGGTGATGGCTAGTTTTCTAAATTCCCTCGACATTCGCAAGACGAGTTACCAGGGGTTCCCATTGCTAGCCAGTATCCGGATATCTTCGAGGAAGTGACCGGACTTCCACCACACCAAGAGATTGAGTTTCGTATTGATTTAGTGAATGGTGCCAGACCTATAGTGATGCCACTTCATCGTATGGCACCAAGGGAGCAACGAGAGCTTGAGGTGAAAGTAAGTGATCTTCTGAAGAAGGGATTTATCAGAAGGAGTGTCTCCGAGTGGGGAGCACCAGTTGTATTTGCCACTAAGGCAAATGGTTCCCTTCGTTTATGTGTGGACTATCGCGAGTTGAATAAAGTGACTAGGAAGAATAAGTATCCTCTTCCACGGATAGATGATTTGTTTGATCAACTGGAAGGAGCAAGAGTGTTCTCCCAGTTGGACCTCGCGACAAGATTTCATCAGCTTCGAGTAGCAGCTGAGAGTATTCCTAAAACGGCCTTTCGGACGCCGTCTGGATTCTATGAGTGGTTGGTCATGCCATTCAGGTTGATCAATGCACCAGCATATTTTGTGGATCTTATGAATAGGATATTCAGGGATCAATTGAATAAGTTTGTTCTTGTGTTCATGGACGATATCCTTGTTTACTCGAGGACAAAGGAAGAACACAAGGAACATTTGATGATAGTGATGGAGGTGTTGAGAAAACACCAATTGAAAGCAAAATTTTCTAAGTGCCACTTCTGGAGGAGGGAAGTGAGATTCTTGGGCCATGTTATTTTAGAGAATGGTATTGTCGTGGACCCTACAAAGGTGGCTACGGTACAAGATTGGTCAATGCCCAAGAATGCAACAGACGTAAGAAGTTTCCTGGGGTTAGCTGGATATTATCGTAAGTTCATACAGGACTTCTCCAAGATAGTGGCACCATTAACTAAGTTGAGCAAGAAGAATCAAGCTTTCGTCTGGGACGGAAGGTGTGAAAATGCATTCAAGAGTCTAAAGGAAAAGTTGACGCGTGCTCCAGTGTTAGTCATTCCTAAGGGGAATGAAGAGATGACAGTATACATGGATGCATGTGGTACCGGACTAGTTGCTGTATTGATGCAAGGAGGTAGGGTTGTAGCTTATGCTAGTCGACAGCTGAAACCCAATGAAAAAAGATATCCTACCCATGATTTGGAATTGGCAGCGATCGTGTTCGCGTTGAAGATGTGGAGACATTATCTCTTGGGAGAAAGATTCAAGTTGTTTACTAATCATAAATCATTAAAGTGTCTTTTTTCTCAGAAGGATTTAAATCTCCGTCATCAGAGATGGTTAGAATTCTTGGTTTCCTATGATTTCGATATCGCATATACACCTAGAAAGGGCAATGCAGTAGCTGAAGCATTGAGTAGAAGACATGCCAGTTTAGGGGCTACGTTTCTTGAATGGAAGCAACTGGAGTATATCGCAGGGTATGATTTCAAACCAAAGTGCGAATTGGATCCAGTAATGTTGGCAAGTTTGACAATCAGACCCACTTTGATTGAGCGGATTGGTTCCAGTCGGAGGGACGATCCTAACTTACTGGAAATCATCTCCAAGTTAGAGATGGGTATCGATGAGGAGATGAACAAGTATGGGCTTGATCGAGATGGATGGCTTCGAATGAATGGTAGACTAGTTGTACCCAACGTTAATGGATTGAGAGATAAAGTACTTAGAGAATGTCATCACTCAAAACTGACTGTACACCCCGTGGTAACAAGATGTATCGAGACAAGAAGCAGACCTACTACTGGAAAGGGATGAAAAGAGACGCTGGGAAGTTTATATCCAAATGCATGAATTGCCAGCTAGTTAAAGCCGAGCAAAAGAAGCCTATTGGGTTGTTGCAACCATTAGAAATTCTAGAATGGAAGTGGGAACAAGTCTTAATGGATTTCATTGATGGGCTACCAAGGATTAGATCGGGCCATGATAGCATTTGGGTGATTGTGGACCGATTTACTAAAAGTGCAAGGATTATACCCGTCAAGTCGAATAGAACAACAGCTAAGTTAGCAGAACTGTATATGAAGTGGGTAGTGAGATTTCATGGAGTACCCAAAGGCATTGTGAGTGACCGGGATCCGTTGTTTACTAGTGGATTTTGGAAGAGCTTACAAGAAGCTTTAGAGTCAGAATTACATCTCAGTACCGCGTACCATCCTTAAACCGACAGTCAAACAGAGAGGGTAAATCGTATATTGGAGGATTTCTTAAGAGCTTGTATATTGGATTTTGGTGGATCATGGAATGATCATTTGCATTTGGTTGAGTTCGCACATAATAATAGTTATCGGTCCAGTATTGGTATGGCTCCATTTGAAGCTTTATACGGAAGACCGTGCAACTCACCATCATGTTTATTAGAAACCGGTGAGAAATTCGTGTTTGGGCCAGATGTAATAAGAGAAACTTCAGACAAGATCAAGGTTATCCAACGGCGGATGAAGGCTTCCCAAGACAGGCAGAAGAGTTATGCTAATAAGAAGCGAAGAGATTTACAATTCTCCGTTGGCGACTTGGTGTTTGTCAAGATTTCTCCGCTAAAGAGCGTGATTCGATTTGGTGGGAGAGGCAAGTTAGTACCAAGATTTGTTGGCCCATTCCCAGTTCTCGAGCAAGTTGGGAATTTAGCATATAAAGTTGAGTTACCTGACAAGATGGTAGGAGTTCACAACGCATTCCATGTTTCCCAGTTAAGGAAGTTCGTGCACGACCCTGATATGACTATTTCACCGGATCAATTGGATGACATCGAAGTAGAACCCGAGGCAGTTGGGAAGCGCTTGCCGATCCGTATTGTCGAGTACGATACGAAGCAACTTCAAAGGAAGGCGGTGAAACTGGTCAAGGTTCAGTGGGGTGATAATGAGCATGACTGTACTTGGGAAACAGAGGAGAGCATAAGGTAATCGTATCCAGAACTCTTTGCCTGGTAAGATTTTAATTAAAATTTAGCTATTTCGCATGCTAGGGTAGACTTGTGTTATTATGTGTGTTTAATTGTTTGTAAATGGCTGATAGGCATGCAGGACCCTTTATATGTTTTGGTTAAGGAATTTCGAGGGCGAAATTTCTTAAGGGGGGAGAATGTAACGACCCGCATTCTACGCATCGGAAGATCGTAGAATATTTATTTTATTATCATATGGGGTCATATAGAAGTGTAACTTTGGGGAACTATTGGGGTCATTTCCCATGTTCACGATTTTTGCCGAATTTTAAATGACCGTTTTGCCCCTGGCGAATCTTGTTTCGCCTATAACTTTTGATTGGTAAGGAGTTTTGATCTGAAACCACTTCCATTCAATTCGGATGATGGTTTACCTTTCCGTAGAGTGGGCACATTAGTCAAACGGACTTATCGTTTGGGAGATATGGCTAAAACAAGGTCTGGAAGGTGAAAAATAGCTTAACCGGGCCTAATTAGGGTGATTAGCAGCTAGGCCCATAACCCATTTAGGGATTAGGGTTATGGGGGGGGATGAAATCAGTTAGGAAACAATCTCATTTCATTTTCTCAGCCGCCTAAAACATTTCCCTAACCCTAGCCATGGTCTCCACCTTCTAAAATCATCCCAAATCGCTTTCTAGTCACATATTAGCTTAATCTGCATCAAACCAAAGCAAATCAACACCAAATCAGAGTTGGAGTTGTTGTGTTGCATAGGATTTCGATCCATAACAATAGAGTTTCAGATCTAAAATTTCATTTGTGGCTAAGGTCGGTTATTTGCATTGTTTTTCACTAATTACGGCTAATTAGGGGTGATTAGTGTTAATTAGCGAAATTATGCATGATAAAATTTTGGAAAAATATGTGAAAATTATTAAATATTATTTTAGGGCTCTGATAAAAATTTGGGCTAATTTGGACATGTTTTGTTAATCCTATCATTAGATTTGGTTAAACATGATTTAGGAGAAAATATGGGTTTTGGGTATGTTTTATCCATATAAAAATGTTAAATTGTTGTTTTGGTATTTATGGTTGATTATACATGTTGCTATGACTGTTTGGAATTCTTTATGATTGCTTAGTGAAGTTAGATTGGTCGAAAACGCCGTCGTATGGCGTAAACACTTGCTGGAGAAGTCGCAGGAAATAGTGCAGGAAATGGGATCGGATCGAGTTCCCCGAACCCACCCGCTCATGGGGCACCCCATGACTCCGACCCGCTCTCCTGAGTGCGTCACGAACCATATCGATGGAGAGACATGACTCGACCGCTTGCACACGAGCCACTTTCTCACGAGCCGAAGCACCCGACCCGGAGGCTCAATCACGAACAAAAGGGGCACGACCCGAACCGAATGTTGATCACGAACCGGAGTGCTGCTCCGAACCGAACCGCCAGAAGAAGGAGTGAACAGACCGATATCGGTGGAAAAGCCTGACCCGAACTGGTAGGGTCATCACGAACTGAACCGTATGGAGCAGTCTGATCCGAACCGGAGTGGTGACCGCGAACCAAACCAAGGAGCTTGGACATGAAACATGAACCACGAACCAAATGGAGGCCGATCCGGAGAAGACCAAAACCCGAGATGCAAAGGTAGTCCAAATGAAAAGTTAGAACTCAGGATCCAGATGCGAACCAACGAGTTAACTTCATGATTGGACTTTGCTGCGGGACGTGTGCAAAGGGGTTATCGATGTCTATAGCTTTAACTCGCCACTGAGAGACGGATATTGGCTATGGATCAGTGCAGTGGAGTTGTCATGACTCCATGGGGCAAAGTGATCGTAGCAGGGCTATAAGCCAGTGTTGTGGAGTTGTTACGACTTACTGGGGCAGAGTGGACATAGCAAAGTATTAGTGGTTATAGATCAGTGCAGCGGAGCCGTCATGACACCATGGGGAAGATTGATCGTAACAAAGAATTGGGTAATCAAAGTGGTCAATATCGTATACTTTACGCACTGAGTGAGAGAAGTGAGGATGATTGTTATGTTTGATATTTGCTATCACCATGTCATGCACACTCCCATATTACCTTTACACTTTATGTTAGTGTTACCTTAGAGTACTGTATATCTTATTGTGCTAACTATTTGGTTGCAGGTTCAGGTATGGTTATGTATACCTGTTATTGTTCTGTTTTTGTTGCTTATCGCTCATACCAGACTTTTGTCTGACCCAGAGTTTTATGTCTCTTCTTATTACTCTGGGTGCTCTTAAACGGGCAAACTAGAGACAGGTTAGGTGGTATGCACGAGTAGCTGTACCGGAGACGAGCATGAGGCTTCCACGTATGATATATATATATATATATATATATATATTCTCCCTGTGTTGTTGATGGTCACTGCTTTGGGCATTAGTAGTGCACCTTTTTTATTTTGCTTTAGAGACAGTATTTTAAAGTTGTACTAATGATGGTTTGGATCATAAGCTGTATTTTGAATTCCGCTGCGATAATGGTTTAGTTTTCATCTTATGCACTGTCTCGCCTGTTATATGTCAAGTTATGTTATTATTATATTTTGTTCCATGCGTTGTGAGATATACTACAAGTTCTTTGTTGATTCATCGTCTTCTTTCTTTTCCTTTGATGATCGTCCCGTGCTGGTTGGGCATCGGCACAGCGCATTCAATTGGAAATGTCGGCTGGTGCAGGGCGGGCCGTCACAAACACCATAATTGGAGGAAAGTGTCTGGTTGAAATAGTAATGACAGATTGAGGATCGAGCAACTAGGGCTGTAATTTGTTAGCAGACATAGAGCGTGTGTGCGATCCCTGGTATCTTTGGATTCTCGGCTAACTAGTCAGGAGTGGAATGTGCGACCGAACTCTCTGATATGGTGGTGAGCGGAGCGACCCTTTCCTGGATGTGCGAGTCTTGCTATTATTGTATCATGTGCGATTTTTAAGGGATAAACATTTTCCCCTCGAAGTTTGTAATTTTCAGCTTGTGAAGATTACATGCTTCGAAATAATGAAATGTCATGTCAATTGATGGATTAAGTCCAATTCTCCAATGTGGTGGTCATGTTTTCATAAGGTTCATATATATACATATGTATGATTGGGGTTTACGGTCGCTCATATGCTGACATAATTGGCTGATATTAAAGTCACTCGCTTGCATACGCTGGTTGAGTGAGTGAATTGATGCGTTGTTTTGGTTTGTTGGTTCTCTTTGCCTTCCTCTTACCTTATATACCACCTTCTTTCTGTATCGTTTCCCATTTCTTTTCTTCCAAAGAAACCCTTGATGGCGGTATTATTCTAGACGCTTGCTCCTTGTTTTGATTACCTTCAAAGCTCTCGATTATTTTGGTCCTTTCAATATTTCGTCTTTTAGCCGAGCCTAGTACCTCCACCATAGTTCTGCAACTTCAAGATTGATTTAGGCAGTCTGCTCGCTCAGATTCGAGATTTATCCGCTCGCTTGTAAGTAAACTTTTCTTTTTAATCTTATTTTGGTTTAATCTGGAGTATGAATTTGATAATCCTGGGTGAAGCTTTGAAAGACCCGAATATTAACCCAAATAGTCCCTCACGGATTCCCCGAATATTCTTGTGACTCCAACTAGGTCATTGCAAGATTATACAAGCAAAGATTTTTCCTGTTGAAAATATACAACCTTTTTCGCTCTTTAGTATTCCTTTGTTGTAAACTCGTGCTCGAGCTTTGTGTTCGCCCAGCTTTAATTTTGACATGGGTCGTTCTTGCTCAGCTTCTATATGAAGTCATGAACGACTCATTATGTGAATATGTGCGACCGCCTTGACTTGAATTCAAGCAGTTGACATGATACGGCTATTCGTGTTTATGTCAAAATCGGTGTGAGTTCAGATCTGGAATCTGGTTATCCACATGCAAGTGATCAAAACTCGTTGCGAATGACCAGACAAATGATGTGTGAATGGTAAAATATCTGAGTTGCGTTATGCTTTGCCAAGTTAAATTTGGCTGGATTATTTCTGTTTGCCCTGAAAGGGTTGGTTATGCACGACCCTATTTTGGTTTGGACTTACTAAGCTGTCGTCCTTTTGATAACACTAATTCTTTAGTGTTATAATATTTATGTAAGAATGCTAACTCTCTATCAATCACCCCAGAATCCCAAAGCCAAAATATGTCTGTCCAAGATAGAAGTTCGGACCAAATTGCTGTAATCATACCAAATACCGCCCCTGGGGTAGATGTTGCTCCATGCTTCCCAAAGCCCCGTGCTCTTTCTACTATACCTTATGAAAGGCATGTGACAGAGCTTTCTATTAGTTCATTCCAACAATTGTGCAACCAATTTGGAATTTTGGAAAAATAAGAAGCCAAGCTACCTGGTGAGAAAGAGTTTGCAGATATTACTCCAACTGGGTATGTTGCTGATACTCGTGGTATGCTGGTGAGCAGGGTCATTCCTCCTTTTAATCCTTATTTAGAAATGATTCTCCAGAGCTTGGCTATTGCCTCATACCAACTACACCCGAATGGTTATGTGATTTTAACAAGCCTTTATATCCTCTTTATGAGAGAAAAGCAATGTGCTCCTTCATTTGAAGATATATGCTCCTTATATTCTTTTAAAAAGAGGAATCAGCGTCCCTCCATTATTTTTGTAGAAAGTCGAGGTCCTAGAATTATTACTGACCTGGAGGACAGTGTTCGAGGATTTCCTAATCAATACTTCTTTGTTTGATGCCCTAATAGTTTTTGTGGCTTATGGATGGAGGGCGGTGAGTATATTTACTTATCATACCTCCTCTTTCTTTTTTATCTCGTTACTCAAGTCCTTGGTTTTGCTATAGTGCTTCCTGATCAGAATGTCGCCTTTAATCAAGATCTCAGTAATTTTTTACTAGCTGTTGGCGAAGGTGAGAGGAATAGGAAATTTTTGATTACCAAAGATTTCCTACGCCTTTATAGCTTGCTTTCTCCTTGCGCACCTTCGCGGTGGATGCTTCTTATAAAAAGGGTGCTGCTGGCAAATCTCCAGTCAAGAGGACCCCGAAGAAGAAGTGCCCCAGCCCCACAAAAAGCAATAAAGCAATTCTTAAACCTAAATCGATTTTCGCCAAAAAGGCAGTATCTAAGCATCGTAAGGGTAAAGATCTCATGATTTCATTGGACCAGACTGAGAAGGAGGGTCTTTCTTTTGAGGTAATTGACCAGGAAAATGTAAGCGTGACCTCCTCAAAAACTGCCTCGGATCTAGTGAAAGAGAATGAGCAGCTTGACGACATTGGGGCGAGTTCCAAGGAAGTTTTGAATGTTGATGAAAGTTCTCCCATTCGGGATAACCAAGAAGAAGGCGGTTCATTGACTTTTAAAGATTTTGGTGTTTCAGATTTGGCTAAAGGCTTCATCCAAGGTAATACTACCGTTCAAATATTTAAACCTCCAAATCTTGAGTACAGGAATTCCCAAAGCCCTTGTTTCTAGGTTAGGAAAGTGTTTTGTAATGCCAGGGACTGCTTCAATTTCTCCTTATATATCTAGCATGTCTCATTTTTCATCTTGCCCCGGTACTTTATGACACAAGTGCTAAAGTTTTCTTTTTCTCTCTTTTCAGATTCAGGAATATGATTATCTTTATCAGACAGCTTTTCTAAACAAGATGGTCTTGTTAATCCATAGAAACTCCTACAGTCCTGTCTTTCTCACTGCTCAAAGCATCCTCGATTACCTTCAGATTCCTCAAGTGAACATGCTCCTGAATCATCACTGGAAAATCGGGGAAGAAGAGGAAGCACGATCATTTACAAATATCTGAAAAAGAAGCTACGGGCGATAAGGATGCTAAGCAGAAGGGGGGCAATGATGAACAGGGTAAGGATGAGCCCAGGAAACCTCATAAATCGACCGAGCTCTTGGGCCCTAGTTTTTTGGTCCCTCCGAGAACATCCTCTGTAACCACTCAATCTATTGTTTCCACTTCCTGTCAGATCCGAACGATCCTCGATAGGCCTCCTTACGAAATTGCCCCGGGTAATCCAAAGCTGAAGGATCAATTCGAAGGTTGGGATTTAAGGGGAATAGATTTTGACTTAGACTTGTTCCCATCCGATGATCAGAATGTCGTTGGAGAACTGAGTGCTATAAAACATTACATGACCACCCAGCTTGACATTGTTAAGAACCAACTTAAAGTACAATTAGATGAAGCCGAGGATACTAGCAGGGAACGATTTGAATCATGGAACAAACTTTGCTTTGAATTCCAGAGGTTGAACACTCGACACCTCGAGCGTATTGAGCTTCTTGAGAATGATAAGACCGAGCTGATCCACATGATTAAATCTCAGGAATATGAGATTGCATCTTTGAAGGGTGAAGATAATAATATTAGTAGCTTATAAGCTGAAAATGAGAAGCTTCAGGGGGAGATTGAGGCTATCAAAAGGCAAATTCATGAGGCTCAATCTGGCAAAGAATCTGTTGAATCTCAATTGGCTTTAGAATAGCAAACTGTAGCTTCTTTTCAGCGGGAGAGGATAGCTCTCAAAGAGAAGATTACCTCCCAAAATACAGCCCTCCAAACTTCGAAAGAGGAAAAAATGAAGCTAACCAATGACCTTGAGCGGGCCAAAATTAAAACTGATGAAACCCTATTCTGATTTTATGTTCTCAGTGTTATCAATCGCGTAAGCTTGAGTTTTCTGAACAAGGATTTCCCTCGAACATTGGCTCTTGTTTGGGAACAAGTACTTAAATATTCCAAGGATAAAGAAGACATTTTTCTCCAAGAGACCCTCCTAGAGGTAGTAGACCGTGATGCTTTAGATAATGGTAGAAAAATACTAGCAGGCGAATGAGCTCAATCTCTAAGGAAAGAGGCTTCGAATATTGTCTCTGCTTACGCTTCTCGTCCTGCTGATGTCGAAGCTTCAAGCCCTCAGATTCCTTCTGCAAATGCTTCCATTATTAACGAAAATGCTTCTGAGGCTCACTTCACTGACGATCATGCTATTCAGGATGACACCTCCAAGCAATGCACTGGGGATGGTGAAGAAGAATGATGATCTTCATACTGGTTGTATATGCGAGTTCCAGTCCTCGCCCGCTACTTTATATTTGTGTTGCCCACTTTATGACCCTGCATCTGATCTGTGATTCTGTGATGAATTTATGTCTTACTTTGTTATCTTTCTCATTGGCACGTTGCATATTATATTCTTATCGTGGTTTACTCGTACCAGCTTTTGCTTTATTGGTCGTATGATTGTTACGATCTCACGGTGTGTAACACTAGTATTGTGGGTTCGTTTTAACGTCATGGTTATACCTCCATATTGAAATTCACTACAATCTTAGAATCTCAGTCTCTTTCTTTGATCCCGCTTAAGGGGTTTTATTTTATTACGCAGTTATATGTATTTCTCGATACATTGGTAATTCAAACCCTTTGAAGCTTTTATTTGAATACATGCCCTCCTCCGGAAAGGTGCATGTACCCTACAATGCATCTAATCGTGTTTCTTACTGACCTGGCGTTCCAAGCCTTTCGGAGACTCGATTAAACGCACATTCGTACATATACATATTATTATTTTTTAATGTGTACTCAACCCCATATCCCAGTGACCCAAGCCCTTCGAAGACTGGTTTTGAGTACGTGCCCCCAGGGGAGGACTTAGGTTTTAAGTTTTCGACCCAATCTTGGCCTTGTTTGATCGGGTTTATTATTCTCAAACAGAGACTTATTGGACACCCCCGTTCAGCTAGGATTTCTGAATTGTTTTGTTATCCCATTTCGGCTAGGATTTCTATTACCCCCTTTCGGCTAGGATTTCTGAATTGGATGTTTGCTGAGAATTGCGTGTCTTTGTGGCGGAAAGCACGGATTTCTGGCTTGGTGCGTTTTCCATCATTTGACTCAGAATGATTTTTTTTCTTTTGAGATTTGCAAGGTGGTAGGTTTGATTATCTTGCTTGGTTTGAATGGTGCTTTTGGCATTTGATGCTTGAATTATTCCAACCAGGATATGGTTGGGGAGCTCTCAGTCATGGTTGAGCTAGGGTTGAGAAGTCACCCACCTTTTTTGTCCTATATTCAAGAGATCGATTTTAGTATGAGTCGGCAAACATATGATTTATGTAAGCAAATAACTTTCGGCTTGTAAAGCTCTCGCTTGGTACAGTACAGGTAAATCACAAATTGTTTGTAGAAACACATCAAGAAGTAAAGCAAAGCAAAGTAATTGCAAAATAAAGGCGATGGGGGTTGCGCATTTTTAGTTTTGGATATTGAATTGTAGCTGATAGTTGTTACTCGATGACCGGCCGTAGTTCTACGGGTGCTTGGGCTTTCCCATGTGAACCGGGTTAACTGGTAGTGTTACTTTTCCCTTGGGCAGCTTTCTGAGGATCCTTGACATACTGCTGAAGTTGGTTCTTTCGGATGAGCTCTTCAATTAAGCTTCTCAGGTGCCGACATTCATTTATGTTGTGCCCTGGCTGATTATGAAACCGACAGAATTTTCCGGAGTTGGCTTGCTGCTCCGTAATCCTCTGTGGGTTTACTTGAGGAAAATCTCCTAAGTCTTTCGTAGCAGGATAGATCTTCTCTGGGGTCTCATTCAAAGGAGTCATCTATGTTTGCTTAAAAAATCGTAACTTCTTATGTGTTTTATTATCCTT
Organism: Allium sativum; assembly: GCA_030737875.1. Lineage (NCBI taxonomy): Eukaryota > Viridiplantae > Streptophyta > Magnoliopsida > Asparagales > Amaryllidaceae > Allium > Allium sativum. The sequence goes on from CM060919.1 coordinate 310,023,199, forward strand.
CTCATTAGTTCCTTTCTTTTGCCCAAGATCATTCTTCTGCCCTATTTGGAACTCATTAATTTTTCCTTCTTTAGCCATATTACTTCCTATGTCCTTCTGGATATTTGAGGCATTATCTTCCACGCTCATGTACTCTTCGGCTTTCTTATAGAATTTCTTTAGAGTCTTGGGTTTCTTCATTTTGAGCCATTTCCCAAATTCTGATTTCTTATTCATAGCACCTTTCAGAGCTGCCAATAAGTACCAAGGCTCTGGTTCTATTACTTCTGCCGCCGCAACATGGAATCGGGTAAGGAAAGCTTTGATGGTTTCCCCAGACATTTGCTCCATCTCGCTGAGTGACATCACGTCCCTTGCTTTGGTAGTTTGCAGACGAAACTGGTCTTGAAATCTTCTCGCTAAATCGGCAAATTGATCAATGCACTTAGGTGGAAGTCTAGTGAACCATAGTGAAGCCACACCTTCTAGGCATACGGGGAAATACAAGCATTTTATTTCGTCGGTTGCCCTGGCTCCGTTCATGTGTTGATCATATTTGAATAAAAAGATGTTTGGATCTCCAGTTCCACCATAAGTGCGATAGTTGGGGGGGGTGAATTTCTTAGGAAACTTTGCTTGTCGGATCCTTTCTGTAAATGGGTTTTTACTGGGTGAAAACTCTCATTCCTTCTCATCATCTTCTTGGACCGCCCTTTCATTCATTATTTGCTGAATCATGTCTGTAATATGCTTTTCGTTGTCCGCTTGTTCCGCGAGACTGGTGTTGATGCTTTTACCAGAGCGATCACGGTTTGAACTACGGTGCTTTGCGCTTCTTTTGGAGAATGTCCCTTTAGTAGGGCTTGCGGCACTCTGAGTTGTATATTTTACCTCGTGCTGTAGGACTTTGACCTTAGAATCTTTAACACCGGCCTCACCCTTGTCTTCCACCGAAAAGTAGGACCGATTATGGCCTGAAGCATAAGAGTTCTCTCTTTCATCAGCAATGTTTACGACATTCAGTGGCATAGGATTGATTTGAGTGCTAATTAGGGCATCAAGGCTCTCAATCATCATTTTTGTCGTGGCATCCATTTTCTCGTTCAAACCGGTCAAAGCCACATTTAACTCATCTCGTGTTACGGATGGCCTGGAAGATTCTTCGACTTCTCGATTCAAAGCCTGTGGTGTAGCCTCATCACCTTGAACATCCTCTGTAATCGTGGTAGCTCTACTGGATTTGTTATTTTTCTTTGAACCAGCCATGGCTTCGAGGAAAAAGACAGTTTAGGATCTCGAAGGTGGACTGTTTGAAATTAGAGGGAGATGTGAAGGAAGGGAATGTTAGTCGGCCCCACGGTGGGTGCCAAAATGTTTTCACCAAAACTTGGCTCAAACACCGATGGTACGAAAATCGTACTTCACCAACAAGTTTAGAATGTAAATGGAGCCGCATTCAACAACAATTGAAAGTAAATATGCGAAGGGAACAAAATGGAGACGAGATTTTAGAGTGGTTCAGCCTTAAACTAGGCCTACATCCACTGTAAAGGTGGTTTGCATTACCACGATGACAATTACAAGATACATCAACTCTCGTTCTTTATACATCTCATTGTTCTCTCAATATATTCTCACTTTTACATACAAATCTTGCTTAGATTCACGAGATTCAATGAAAGAATGGCGGAATCTATGAAGGAAAAGGATGGATGAGCAACGGAGGAGGAGGATGTCTTCAATCTTTTTCACTAATAGGATTTTAATGGACGCCATGGTCAAGTAGATGAAAGACCTTCGGACGGAGACGATGATCATGGTTGAAATGTTTTTGGGATGGATGAGGACAAAATTTAGCAGCACTTCGTGGTGGCCAGAAGTCTCTCCCCTTCCTGGGGGAAGATATGACCTATTTATAGTTGATCCCTCACGGAGGTTTGAACTGGGATTCACACGAGTTGCTTGACCCATAATTACTAAAATGTCACTGCCTTGTTGTAGCCAACTGTCAGCAACCGTTTCTGGTCGTCCGGTATAAGTGACTTTACAAGAGCGAACAACTTTGTGAAGGTGAGCGACTGCTTCAAGTCCGAACAGTTTAGGCGAGTGTCACCAAGCATGCGAGCTGGTTAGAGCGGATGTGCTTGATTGTAGACGAATGGGAGACCAACACCATAATTGGAGGAAAGTGCCTGGTTGAAATAGTAATGACAGATTGAGGAGCGAGCGACTAGGGCTGTAATTTGTCAGTAGACATAAAGCATGTGTGCGATCCCTGGTATCTTTGGATTCTCGGCTAACTAGTCGGGAGTGGAACGTGCGACCGAACTCTTTTGATATGGGGGTGAGCAGAGCGACCCTTTCCTGGATGTGCGAGTCTTTCTGTTATTGTATCATGTGCGGTTTTTAAGGGATAAACAAAGAAGTAGCATGGGTGAGCCGAGCGTTTGCAATGAAGGAGTTCGTCGGAGTTAGGTTGGTTTTAGCCATGAAGTAGTAGCATGAATGTGGCAGCGAGGTGTGGTGGAAAAGGATGTGTGTGGGAAGAATGAACTAGAAGGGATATTCAAGAAGAAGAAGGGGGCAGATATTGGGAAGGAAGCATTTCAGAACATAGCAGATGGTAAATATTTGGGCCGCATTTCTTTCAGTAATCAAATTAACATGTAGAAATTTGGGCATTTTGTAAAGATGGGCCTTTGTGAAAAACAAATAAAATATCGACCTTGTTGGTTACTGACAAGTATTAAAGGATCGGGCATATTCTATTTGACTTGGCAGTTTGGGTATAACGTTTTTAAAGAGATTCAGCAGTATTAGTTTCAGTTTTGTTCAGTTTGGGTATAATGTAAGTCAGCTCAATTTTTTTTTTGGAGGTAGAAGGTTCGGTTTTGGCAGCATATGGATTTCGTGGGAAAGTTTTTCAATCGAGCCACATGTTTTTGGAATGTAGGCATGTTGTTTTGTAACAGGCATACGCAGGAAGGAATCGGGCATGTTTTTGTTTTAAGAAAAAGTAATTAATTTATATTATAATATTATTTAGTATGTTAATCGTATTAATTAAAATCGAGGATACTTAAACATTAATAACTTCTATTTGCGTGCTCAGAATTGGATAAACAAGAAGTATTGGAATTGTGGAAACGAGCATCATATAATGGAACTGTTTTGGATAGAGACAGCGATAGCTGGGATTTACAGTTAAATTAGACGATTGTTTAATTTAACTTTAGCCGAACTGTTTCAACAAATGGAAATCAATGTTAGTATAACTCACTTAGTTTAACCCACTTATATTTTATATAAGTCGGGATTTATTTTGTGTGCTATGCTTGATAATTGTTTGTTTTTTGCTGAATATATATATGTGTGTGTGTCTATATATATATATATATATATATATATATATAGGATGAATTGGTTGATTGAAACGTTAGTTAATTTAGATGAAATCTAATCGTTATTCTAACGATTATTTCCAAACGAGGTAACTTACCTTGTTGGTTTCGTTTATAACAATATAAACGTATTAAATTAAAATATGCATGCTTGGATTATTGTTATTTATTTATTGTTGAATATTATATCTGTTTATGAATTGAATAATATTATTTGAGATAACGTATTTGGATGCAGGGAAAAACAGGTTAGAGGGATCCAACTGGATTCCTCAAATTTATTGTATATTTTCATATTACAATTATATGAATAGTTTGACCAACCTGATTAGATGATTGATTTTTTTATTGATTGTTGAATCGTAATTCAACGTTTGTTATGATATTAACCAACGGCAGTACTGGTTGGGTAATTGGCAGCATATGGCATATAAATCAATCATTTTATAAACGTTGATTTACCGTCAGATGAATCGATAGAAATGAAGTTATAAACTTTATTTTGTAACCGAAGATAGATTTTTAAATCTATCAATTTGAATGAAAGCTTATAAAATGGGAAATAAATATCTATTGTTTGTTATTTAAGTTTATAAGTAATTATTAAATGATTTTATAACGCAAATTCTTGTGTTAATAAGATTTTATAAGCAAGTGAGTATAAATTAGCGTAACGGTTAAGAGTTGGATTAATTGTTTCTAAGAAACAATTAAATGAAATCATTTAAATTAATTATGTTATTAATTAATTAAAAAAATGATTAATTGAAATTGTTTAACGAGATAATCGTGTTTTAAGTTGACTAAGTCAACCACTTTAACTGAGATGTTAATTAGTCTATTGTAAATTAATCTAATGAAATAGTTAACGGATATTTGTTTAATCTTAATAATATTTATTATTTAATTTAGTTAATAAAGAAATTAATTACTTTTACGATAGGTAATGATTAAGTAAATTATTATTTTAATTAATACTAATCTAGAAGATTACTTTTTTAATGAAATTCATTTAAGTAAGTGATCGAGTTGAAATGAATCTAGTTGAATTGTGAAAGGAGTTTATGAATGTATCTTATTGTGGGAACCGAGCTTTTATGAACAGTATTATAAGATATTTTAAGCCAATGCGATAGCTTAAATAAATATTTACTTAATATTTGAATTAAGTAAAAGGTAATCGAGATAAAAAAAGGGTTTTGGATTAAAACAGAATTCATAAATAAGATTTATAAAAGGGTGTGAGGCTAAACGTTGATTTTACGTTGACAATACTTAATAATGAAATTAGTGAATATTAGGCTCACGTCCCTATTTTGAAACTTAATTAGGCTCACATCCCTCCTATGTTTTAAATGTAAACCCGCCCCCTATTTTTCATATTTCTGCCTTTTTCTTTTTATTGCAAAAAAAGCGCTGGTGAGTAAAAAAAAAATCTAAAATTTGGAAATATTCTCGAAAGTCCACTGAAATTAAAAAAAAAAAAAAATTGCATACATGTATGCAACTATTACCAATAGTTGCATACATGTATGCAACTGTTACCAATAGTTGCAAGGTAATAGTTGCATACATGTGTGCAAATATTGCATAAGCTGTTTTGGCTTTAAAATCTGGACCGAAACTTGCATACATGTGTGCAACTATTTAAAATACTTGCACACATGTATGCATGTATTTGCACGAAGAAAACTTAAGTGAAAATTAGCCTGCGAACTAATGCACACTTTTATGAAAGAATTATGCAATACGTGCACAGATGTATGCAAGTAAATCAAACACATATGAATGACTTGAAGACATGCACAGATGTATGCAAGAAAATTCAAATACTTGCATACGATTATGCATTTTACTGCATTTTTGATGTATTGCTGTTTTTTTCGTTTTTAATGCCTTATTTGATGTTTTTTTAATCAGAATTTTTTGTCGAGTGCATATTTAATTTAAATATGAATTTACGTTTTTTGTTTTTTTTAGTGAATTTTCGAAACATAAGGACTAAATTTATAATAAGTTTATGACCGGATGTAAGCCTAATTTTAAAACTTAATAGAGATTTGTGCCAAACGGACCCATGAAATTAAGTGAAACGAATGGAATTGAAACGAGATTTTCAAAGCCGAAATGGTTGAATGGATTAGAAGTGGAATAATATGGGTTGATAAAGAGTTAAGATAAGAAAATTAATGAATTGGAACCTAATTGGAAATTTCTTAAGTTGAGTGATTTTCTGAGTGTTCACCTGATGTTGATTTCGGTCTTCGGTGTTGATGCTTAAGGAGTTATTCTCTTACCAATTTACGGTTAGGGACCAATGAATGTGAAGTATAGGAATGCATGAATAAGAAATAGGAATGTTTCCAAATATAAAAGGGTTTGTGAAATTATAATAATTCCAAAGTATCGAAGAAAAAGGATTTGATGATATAAAATAATATTTCCAATGTAAAGGAAATAAAAAAGAGATTTCGTGAAATTATATGATATATACGAAGTAAAGAGATTTAAGAGACGAGTTTGAATGGTTTATTCAAAAGGGGATAAGAGTTAGTTATTATTTCCAAACAATGAAACCCAAAGAGATTTTGTAGCGTAGTTTTACGTTAATTTGTTGAAAACAAAGTTGAAGGTATTTATGATTTAATTCTAAAGTGTTTAAAATGGTTTTGCGAATATCTTATAATAAAATAGGAAGTAAATACTGTGTTTTAAAATATTGAAAGATTAAGATGTTATAATTTTTTTTTAATTAAAAAGGGCCAAGTGATGCTGAATTCTGAACCAATAAATTTATTTTATTTGTACGGTTGAATGGTTATTTATTTGATAGTTAAATAACCGACTATCAAATATAACCAATATGATTGTTGGAATGGAAAGACCAGGATCGAATTATATTCAAAAAATATTCCGACCAGCAAATACGAAATTAAAAAGATATCAGATGTTGATCAAGACGGAGCCATTGAAGACCATAGATCTTCATAAAAGGAAGGATTACTTATATCTCTGGTAAACTCCTATATTTTTCAAAGTCTATTATATATTAACTTAACCTACAATTTAAAACCAGAGATATATCGTGGCTCTGTCATGGTTGAAATCTGCGGATTTGTAAGGACTACTCACTACTGATCTATAGGGTAATTCCAAGTATGTAGTAAGAGAGTGTCCTCGGTTCATCATGTTCCTAGATGACTTGTATGGACAAATGTCTGACAGGGTATTTCTTGAGAATCACGTACGTTAATTTTTACAAACGTATTTCTATAGCTGGCAGAGAAGACACCTTCTCTTAGCATAAACACCTAGAATATTTTTGTAGATGTCAATTAGTAATTTGGCGGATCTAAGGATGTGGCATTCAAAGTGAATAGTGATATGTTGTTCAAAAGGTAATGTTAAACCTCAAGCCTCTTCAACCGGGAAATGACAAAAATCGGGCAGGCAGCATGGCTTAGGTCGCTCCCAATTAGGGTGCATAATCACCTATCTAGAGAAAATCCATTTCCTTCTTTATTCTATCGATGTTATCCCTTTCGAGAAACGGTTGCTAATCCCAACCGATGGTGATATATATTCGATACACTCAAGCGAAATGAATTGTCGGTCATGTGTGGCTGGATTGCAAGATGTTCTTGTTGAACCCAGTGTATTCCCCTCTAGAGATACACTATCGGCAGGTGGTTTCATACCTTGTCATAGTCGGAATCTAATCTCCAATAAGCGCCCGCGGTTTTGATTGTATACTATCACACTACGTATGTGGAGCGTTAGATGAAAACGTTCTACTAGATTGCTATTTATTTGTATTTAGACGCTATTATAATATTAGAATAAGATATGATTTCAAAATGTTTTGGGCTATCGTAAGGTAAAACCCGTTCGTGTTTGTGTGTGGACCAGTCTTACGATTATCCTTTTCTTTCGAAAAGAAATGTTTTGACTTTAAAATCAAGTTGGATGATATTATAAACTTAGCAAGTTTTCTCATTCTGGTTCACCAGACCGATCCGGCGTTTGTAATGCTCGGGTTAGATCGGATTTTACAGGTTTAGGTTTGGTAGTTGCGAACTTCAAAAGACGCGTTGAAGGAGTTCAGACGTATGGTATATATTTAGTGTGTATTCCGATGTATGTTGTATATGAGGACAATTTGATATAACTGTCCAGATGTGTTGACTGTAAGTTGTACTCTGATAATTGTAAGCTTTATTTCAAGCTCTCAATAAAGACTTATTTCTATATTATATTTTGTTTCGCTATGATGTGAGACTCTGATTCTGTTATGTTGGTTAGTTAGTTCTTCTTCTATTCTAATATTTCTTTCTTTCTTATCTCACCCTCTAACTTATTTCTATTAACTATCTGGTGTTTCGATACTTAAGTCTTGGCAAGTAACACAAGTTTATGTATTATTGTCAAAATTCGAACGCCGAATCCGTCGGGTCATTACACTAACCATCAACATTTCAAACGAATAGTCTAGTCGTCAACATTCTAAACAAATACCTTCCTCTAAAAAAACATTCTAAAAATACACTATACGAGGTCTAACCATCAGCATCGCAATCTAGACAAGTTTTTAATATAAATTTATGCATTAAAGCCTAATCCTTCAAGTGTTTTAAAAGGCGAGGTGTTTTCCTTTTTGGCCTTGGCTTAATTTCAAACTTTTCCGGTGTCGATTCTTCCTCTTCCTAGATTTGTTCTTTAATACATTTTATGGGTTGTTGAGAACTTTCAACCACTATCATATGCTACGAAGATAACTCACAAGACGATTCACTATTGCATTTCCTACGACTTTGATATATTTTTCTTTGGCTTATAAGCTGGTGGTAATTGCACAACGTCTAACTGAATGGTCGAAGGCGGTGAATGAGGGGTAGAGAGATGGAGCGGTCTTTCCATTTTGTTCTTTGGAATATGAACGCAAGAAATATTTGATAGACATACACTTCACTTTTCTTTTTTCAGAAAATTTTTTCTCCAACTCATCCACTAACTGAAGGGCCCGATAAACTTTATCCATCTACAAATAACATATATTACTAAATCTTTTAAAACTCTTATACAACACTAAATTTTTATATGTACCGCATTTCTTTCGAGCAGAGCTCTAGGAGCGTAAGAAGGAACTTGTGCAGCAGAGGGTGGTGGTGGTCATGGCAACACATACTGATGTGTAATATCCCAATATCATTCCATGTACTGCTCATGAGTTAGTGTGACCTCATGTTACTCTTCCATACAAACAAATCGATTATTCAACAATGTTACCATCTCCTCATCCATATCTCCACCAGTTGAAACAGAATAACGGTGGAGAACTGATAAGGCATATGCTGGTGTAGATCAAACTGCCATATCACTCTACCTGGAAGATGAAATGCATATTATGTCAGAGAAAACAAAAGCAATCTAGCTCCCCATAGTTTTCTAACCTCTGTGCATAATAGGGGAAGCGCCTCAAGGTCTTCTTCTCTATAAAGGTTCCATGTCCCTGCGTCATAATCAAGAACATCGAGCTCGTTCCTATAAAACAACAAATTGCATCTCGGTGATAGTTTTGTGTTTGTGGGTCCAATCTATCTCCACCTACACATACATAAGTTTGTATACACTTTACTATATGCTTATATATTTATCGAACCATGCAACTAAATATATTTTACCTTGCCTCATATGTTTTGTGCTATCGACTATCGGTCTATTCATCGTAATACGACCAACCGAAGGATAATTCCAGGATCACAGCTACAAAAGGGATATATGTTGTATTTCAATTTTTTCCATTACTTACAAGACATAATGAATTACTTAAAAACCAAAACCATATCTAAACAAGACTCAAACAATCACCTATAGACCTCTGTTGTAACTATGCTACGTTGGTGAGCTCTGAATATGTGGAATCTACCACTGTAACCCCACATGAATATCATCGACATGAATTGAAGTCGTCTATTAAAGAAAGTCAATGAAGAGAGACTCTGGTCTTCGATCTATCACAGAATAACTGCTTAGTAATAATGTTCAATAGGATAGCATAAGTTCGTTGTGCTATCTGCAGTAGATATGCAGCCAACGGAATAACAATGACCAACTGAGATCTATATCAAGTGGTCACAACCATCTAACTACCACATCTAGCATCTTCCAAAGGAGTCAAAGCAAACAAAACCTTGAGCAAATTCATATAATTATGCGGAATATCATAACGAATAATGGGATCATCGTTTATTGGCAAACCCAAAAACACGGCCACATCCTTCAAAGTAATGGTCGTCTTACCTACTCGAAGATGAAAGGTAGATGTCTCAAGCCTTCAACTGTCTAGCAAAGTTGCAATCAAATTGGGATCGTGTTGTGCATAGCGTAACTGATGCACCAACCAAATCTCGCTCTATCTAAGAGCGCCAAAAACTCTGGATGATTGGAAGTGACTTGCTTAAAAAGTAATATTTCTTAGCTATAGTCAATGGCCACTTCTGGATCGCAACTCTCCGCTTAACAACAATTTAATCTTGTATTAAGTACACAAATTAAACCCGCCGTTCGTAGCTCGGGTGGTTTGAAGTCGGGAGATGGGGATCAAAGCACTGTGTGCGGACATGTTTGAATCCCGCTGCAAACCACTTTGGGGACTAGGACGTTAAGCATCCGTGTGCGACAACTATACAAAGCGGGGTAGACACACGGCGCGGGGTTTACTTAAGTGAGCGTCAATGTATGCTGTGATCTTAAGGTTCCACGCGTTACTAAAAAAAAAAATTGATAACATTTCTTGATAAAGTAAACATAATAGTATCGTCATCAAGTTTATATTAGTCCGGCGTTGATTCTGTAAGTACATAATGCTTAGGACAACTGGTTCAGGTTCCATTTTTTCATATTCTATCAATATAAAAGATACACAAATCAATCCCAAAATGCATTAACCAATACTCATAAGTAGTCAATGAAATGTTATTCAAATGATGTTGATAAACCACAAAACTGTTATACGCAAATAAATGGTAAAACAATTTCGCAGACTTACCAGATGTCATAAATGTTTCTCACGTTCTACTATGCAAATACTTACCAAGCAAACGACACATAATGGTTTAATCAAACAAACATGTTTTCAATCTACAAATAATACATAATCAAACTAAGACATACTAACACATCACAATTTCATGTTTTCAACGTATCAAACCCCACATACTAAATAACAAAACTAAACGTACAATAATTAAATTCAGTTTTAACATGATTTCAATCCAAATGTCATACCACATTATACAAATGCCACTCATTTTGTAATTTTATCAACTTAAATGTAACGCCCCGCCTCTATACTCGGATTGGCCAAGGTTGTTGAGGAGCGACTAAACCGAAAAATAAGGCTGTTGAGAAACGACTATTTGTGTAATAACTTTGAATGAGTGTCAAACATATTAGATAATGTGGTCTTACTGTTTAAATCTCACGAGAAAATCCGACACATCTAATTCAAGTTCAAACCAGCTACACAGTAGTTCTATATAATTCAGAATCAATATAAATACATAAAATAAAATTTTACTACATTAAACATCAATCGATACATTATAGGAACTATGCAACAAATCAATTCAACCTATACATCAAAATTTCTCTAAACCGTAGAATTACAACAAAAAAATTTATTATCAAAAAAACTGAAAAATACTTACCAGCAGGAGGAACTTGAGAATATGAGGTCATTATGGTAAATTTTAAGGAAAAACGAAGTTGTTTTGATTGATTTGGAGTTGGAGAGAATATTTCGTTTCGAGTGAAATATGAGTTAAGAGTGAAATAAAGGGGGAGAGAAGAACGTCTGGTTTAACTGACCTCCTTATTTGGACGACATCTAAAATAGCGTATATTGATGTAGAGTAATTTTAAGTGGATGACATTTGAGATGTTACGAAAGTCGGAAACAAAAAATATTGACAGGATCCGAGATGCGGCAGGTGGCCTACAGGATCAAAGGTGTTCTATTATTGTTATAAATTTGTAAACTGATATATTTTAATTGTAAGTTGTCAAAACTTCTCAAATCAAAACTTTTACCCATTAAACTTCGTTCAAGTTTGATAATTGATTTTGGCAGCAATACACCACTATCGAAAGGAAATTTAAGTTCCTTCAAGAGAGAAGTTACTGACGTAAATCTTCTGTGCGTGTAACTAAAACTATCAAGATAAAACCTTTACCAGTAACGAATCTGACAATTTTAACTTCTTCAGAATCCAACATATTCTACATCTACTCACTGTTCGTGAAAATGGTCTACTGAGAATAAATTTAATCATTGATTATATTGTGTGATTTTTATCTAAATCTTTAAGTAAAATTAATTGTCCAGATTTACAAGTGAATCCTATTCTAGTAAACTAACAAGGCGATGGTCCCAAATGAATTTAGCATTTCATGGCCGTATCTAAGCAAACCTCCAAATTTTAAAATGTCTCTATCCAACGCTACCCCACAGGAGGTCAACTCTACTATATTATGCTGATTCCTTTTCTTCCTCCTTTCTATAGCTTAGCTCAATCAATCATCCTCTTAATAACTCCACGGTAAAAAAAAATCAACCAAAAAGATGCATGAAAATCTCAGATGGTGGATATCGGCATCGCTCAACACGGCCTTGCTGCTCATAGGACAGACATGTGCAACTCTTCTAAACAGATACTACTAAGATCAAGGTGGTAATAGCAAATGGATAGAAACACTCACGTTTTCAGCAGCTTTTCCAATTCTATACATTCCTTTACTATTTTTCACTACCACTCCTACTTATGAGAAGCCCGATTTGGTAAAGGTTTCCATGGCTTACCTTGGCATAGGACTTTTGTCCGTGGCGGATAGTCTCATGTACTCATATGCACTTCTGTATCTCTCGGTTTCGACTTACTCGCTTCTGTGCTCCACTCAGCTTGCTTTCAACGCTGTGTTTTCGTATTTTATTAATAAGGAGAAGTTTACGCATCTAACACTTAACTCTGTTGTTCTGCTTTCCTGCTCCGCCGCCATTATCGGGCTTCGAACTGGGTCCGATTCCGCTTCTGTTGATCCAAAGAAAAGTATGTCTTATGAGGTTTATAGCCAGTAATCATGTATTAATGTTACAGCACAAAGTTTTCAGGCAATATGGTTGAAAAACTGTTGTAGGGTTGTCCATTGATCTGATAATAGTTTTCAGCACAAAATTTTCAACAAATGCCAAATATGCTAATTTCCAGGACGTCTGTGGAAATAGAGTTTCAAATTTTAATTTTGTAAGATGGTGTATGATAAAACAGTTTTTTGTGTGTAAATTTAATTATGTGGCAATTACGGTGTATGAGAAACAAACTTTGTCATCCACTAATTCAGTTTCAATTTTTTCTGCAGTACCTCTTGGTATCATTCTCACAATTGCTGCATCGGCAACATACTCCTTCATCCTTTCCATAATGGAGCTTGCATTTGACAAAGTCATAAAATCCCGCAACTTTTCTTCAGTTCTGAACATGCAAATATACACCGCGCTAGTCTCCACCTGTGCAGCATTAATAGGATTATTTGCAAGCAATGAATTCAAAACATTAAGAAGTGAAATCGAAGAATACAAAAAAGGCAAAATAGGGTGGATAATGACGGTGGTTTGGTCCTCGGTGGCTTGGCAAATGACAAACGTTGGTTTAGTGGGACTGATATTTGAAGTAAGCTCGCTGTTTTCTAATGTTATTAGTACTTTGGCAATGCCAATAGTTCCAGTGTTTGCAGTCATTTTGTTCAAAGATAAGATGGATGGCATGAAAGTGGTTTCACTTTTACTGGCTTTGTGGGGTTCTGCTTCTTACATTTACCAGAATTATCTCGACTACTACAATGTCAATGATAAAAACAGGGTTGAAGAAGAAGAGATTGAGGTTATAGGAAACTGAGTTACAATACTGTTTGTAGATTATTTATGACTAATGTAAATTTTCATGGTATTACAGTATATAAGTAATCCTGTCAAAAATAAGCAAGAAACCTCCACATTGCCTTGAAATTAACTATTTACACTAACTTTTTTTTTATTTGTTTTAAAAGATAACTAGTCAAATCAACATCTGTATGTTAATATTACTAAAACGAATGTTAAATACGTTAATTTAGCAGATACAAGGGAAAATAAAGAAGCTTTAAGCGGACGTACTGTTTGCTAACGCTAAATAGCATAGTGGTCAAAGAATGCTACACGCTATAGCGAAGATTTTGCGGTGTTTTAACAAACTTTAACTACAGCAGCATTGTAGCATACCTTAACACTAAAAGTACATAATAAATTAAATGATACATAATATGCTTTAAGACATGACAAGAAAAATATTTTGTCACGCACGATAAATATTAGGTTATTCAACACATTTTCCAAATTATTTTATACCTACGTGTACGTATGGGGCACACACCGCTACTTCACCCCAAACAAGTTACTTTGGTCCAAAGTTGTGTGTTTAACATCTTACTGGACAACAAACTAAGCTCACTTATGATGAACAGTAGAGATTTACCAAGTTTTATTGTCATCCTCGTACTATCTGTATATTCCAAAAACCTTATTTCTTATCTCATACTGGACAAGTATTATTGTTATCAGGATGTCACAAGAGTGGCAAACATGTATTGCTACAGCATCATCTAAAATGCGGATCAGCAGTTTAAAGTTTAAGAAGCAAGCTTGATATTTCATGAGATCGGAAACTAACCATTATTCCACTTCTGTATCTCTCGGTTTCGACTTACTCACTTCTGTGCTCCACTCAGCTTGCTTTCAACGCTGTGTTTTCGTATTTTATTAATAAGAAGTTTACGCATCTAACACTTAACTCTGTTGTTCTGCTTCCCAGCTCCGCCGCCATTATCGGGCATCGAACTGGGTCTGATTTTCGCTTCTGTTGATCCAAAGAAAAGTACGTCTTACGAGGTTTATAGCCAGTAATTATGTATTCATGACTTAATGTTACAGCACAACGTAATTATGCGGTTGTTGCTTTATGAATAAACTTTATCATCCACTAATTCAGTTTCTAATTTTTCTACAGTACCTCTTGGTATCATTCTCACAATTGCTGCATCGGCAACATACTCTTCATCCTTTCCATAATGGAGCTTGCATTTGACAAAGTCATAAAATCCCGCAACTTTTCTTCAGTTCTGAACATGCAAATATACACTGCACTAGTCTCCACCTGTGCAGTATTAATAGGATTATTCGCAAGCAATGAATTCAAAACATTAAGAAGTGAAATCGAAGAATACAAAAAAGGCAAAAGAGGGTGGATAATGACAGTAGTTTGGTCCTCGGTGGCTTGACAAATGACAAATGTTGGTTTAGCGGGACTAATATTTGAAGTAAGCTCGCTGTTTTCTAATGCTATTAGTACTTTGGCAATGCCCATAGTTCCAGTGTTTGCAGTCATTTTGTTCAAAGATAAGATGGATGGCATGAAAGTGGTTTCACTTTCACTGGCTTTGTGGGGTTCTGCTTCTTACATTTACCACAATTATCTCGACTACTACAATGTCAATAATAAAAACAGGGTTGAAGAAGAAGAGGCCGAGGTTATAGGAAATTGAGTTACAATACTATTAGTAGATTATTTATAAGTGATGTAAATTTTCGTGTTATTATAGTAGAAGTAATCCTGTCGAAAATAAGCAAGAAACCACCATATAGCCAAATCTTGCTCGTATAAGCATGTGATACAAGTTTTTGGGAAGATTTCTCCACAAATCAAATCTAAAAATGATCAAATTTCAAAGAATTATCCACGCGTTGATTTTGTTAAATCAACTACAACTTAATTATAAGGAAAACCTTAAAACACTGAATTAACTTCTGCCGCAATGAGATCCTGATGAAGCAAATGATGGAAAATTTATCTTACTCAAGGACAGCTAGTAAGTTAACAAGCTCGGCAAAAACCATGCTTATCGTCAGTTCCTAGATTAACTGATGGGAAAATAAATTTGATTAAGATGTGCCGTCAATCTTATACAGTAATATTATGTGTACATTCATTCTATGTGAACTTGAACTACCTAAAAGATGATGCATATAGCGTTGATCTCGCATAATAAGTTGATCATAGTAGTACTTCTAGGTCTAGCCCCCACAGGCACTTAACTGCAGCAAAAAATGAACCATATTCAAATCTAGAGATGGAAGAGCAACCAATTTTGCTATAAATGCATGTGTTACCTGTGGTTGCCTCATAAGTTTGATGTCTGGGAACAGAACCTGCCTAATCAATTGTAGTCTACCAGAAGAGAATAAAACTTCCTTCAAAACAAAAAAGATGTATCAATTACTGTATGATTCGATCATTTTTAGCATCAAAAGCAAGCGATGCTTCCCATTGTTGCATTGCAAGTATTAAATTGCTAACTGAATATAAAAAAAAATCAACGCATCATCAGGCGCACAAAATGCACACAAGTGCGACGTGAATGCCATATAGGAGGAGGAATTTTTCCAAAAGCACAGTTGACGCTTGACAAGCAAATTATACTAAGCCTCCTAATGCACTCGAACGACATACCTACTTTAAAACAAGGCCAACAAAGAATTAAAACTAGACAAGGCTTTCAAATTTCAAGTGTTCGACACTTCAACTAAATATATTAAGTCTCAACTCCTCACAAGCCAGAACTATGAATTATCAGCTTTCTTTTCAGAAGCAATATTAAATATGAATGTAAACATCATGCAGTCATAAATATAAATGTAAACAGTTTCACGAGATGGCTTACAGCTGGATTACAGCTCCATGAATAGATATTTGCATTTGCGTTTGGCCTGCATCTAGGGTCACTTGGACTAGTGCAAGGATCTTTATCTTTCGCCATTGCTGCATACCCTATTGCGGCGTCTTCGTTGCTGAATTCTCAATCTTTTTTAGGAAATTTTAGCTTGTTCCGTGGTTTTCCAGGTTCTTTTATGTCTTCGTCATTATCGATCTTGCACCCTTCGGCTGCCTCGCAGCCCCTCGAATAGATATTCGCATTTGCAGTTGACCTGCATTTTGGGTCCCCTGGACCACTGCATCCGGTTATGTCGTGTTTAATCGCTTCGTACGAGATGGGTGCTTCTTCTTGACCGTACTCTCTAGCCGATTTTGTCAGCACAAAGCATGTTGATGCTATGATTGTCAGTAGTAGCAGTGCTCGAGTCGAACTCATCTGCGTGTTTATCTTTATGAATCTTTTTATAATCTTTAATTAATTACTACGTGATCATGTAGTAATTACAAGTCTATTTATATCAGCCAACATGAATTTGTTGCATTGCTTATGAAACTGTTTACATTTATATTTATGACTGCATGATGCTAATGCACTCGAACGACATACCGTCACAGTTAACACTACCTTGACACAAGAACGTAAATTTGGTGCTAATTGCTTGCATATGAGTAAGCTTCATATTTAATATGATAAACTTTTATGTCACCGTCAACAAATCATAAAGATATTTTCCAAGAACATCAACCATTTTCCTCATCTGTTAGCAAAAACTTATAGCTTAAAAGCATACAAATAACTTGCAGTTCAAGCAGCAAATTGATAACAGTTGCAACAGTAAACTGAGATGAGATTACCAAAAAAACTGTGGTTGGAAGAAATAGAACTATGGGGTTTTCTTTGTCGATGAGCAGATAATTTTATTTTATTTTATTGGACTTTGTCATAGAACTCATTGAAAATTTTGAAGCATGCTATACAATATATACAAGATGGATAACTTTTTCAAGCCAAGGGAGCATATGACGTATTATCCACCGTGTAATGTTTTGTAAGATTCACTTGATTCTTACGTGCACATGAAGTCAAAAATGCGAAGAGATATGAGCATCTAGCATGCGTAATGGAAGCAAGCTCATATTTCCTTCGGACGTCTCATGTCTGAATGTATGATGCCCAAAAAAGAAAAGAAAAAGGCAGACATATGGATATTTACTTGACAGTTCAGCAATTTTCTGAGTTTTCAACTACTGCAAGTATTATTTTTAGTGCGCGCGCACACACCAATAAATAAATAAAAATAAAAAATATAGCATAAGAGCATTGATCATACTATCATACCATGTTTCCAGCTTCAACTTCATCAATTTCAGCACCAACGAACAAAACCTGTCTGAAGAAAATATCATAACGAAGATATTAAGGTCAATTTTATTTGCACCCCGCTAATCTCATTACCCATTACAAATATTCCTCTTAACTCATCCATCTTTTCATTCCAACACTACCCCTCTCTTCTTTTTCTTCTTTTTCTTCATTATTATTCATTCTTTGCTCCCTGTACAAATTCCACTGTATTTCTCTTCCCAAATCATCACATCGAAGTTCAAAATGAGAATTTTTACAAGGGAAATACAGGCAGAATATAAAATGAAGTCGGCAGAGATAATAAATCATGTATTTCTCTTCTCCACTGGCATGATTTTATCATCCACACTCTCATTCCCCGACCGAAACCAGCACGGATCATGTCACACAACCAAGTCCGGTGTGGGTTCTGACCACACCATTTGCTAACGTGAATATTGTCTCCCTCAAATTCTTCCAATTTCGAGTCTTGAAACAACCCAACCTACAATACAACTTCATTTCTACACAATAAGTGGTAATTCTTATGCTGCTATATCTAAATTCACCAAAATAAGACAATGGTAACAGTAGTGCGGGAACTGAGTTGGATTTTGAGAAATGAGATGAATAATAGAGAAGGAGACGAGGGATACATACACACACGCGTGCGCGCACGCACACACGCGTGCGCACACGCACACACACACACATATACATACATACATACATACACGAGAAAAACGGGATTTGTGAAATTGGGTTATTTTATGGGGTGTGGAAGAAGATTATCAAGATGCAAATGGAACTGGCTTGAAAATGAACATTGTAACATTAATTTGCACTCACCTCACCACTCAAACAAGGACCAAATTTGAAAGTGAATTTTGGCAACAACCTGCAGACTTCAGTACCAAAAAATATTCTACGAAAGCAAAATAAATATTTAAAACATAAAAAAATATAGAGAAGTTTCAACTGTTAGAGCATCTCTAGCAGTAGAGATGATTTAGGTGTGAGGAACAGAAAAAAGCACAAATTCCTCCCATCGTTCCAGTAGTGTAGCGGGAGGAAACACCGTGTTTAGAAGAAAGAAAAAAAACGGTTATTTGAAAACCATTTATAGATAAACGGTTTTCAAAAAACCATTTAGACTACTTTTAGGGCTATTTGACAGTAAACGGAAATCTGAAAATTATCTAGGATAGAAACGGTTTTCAGTTTCCCACTTGTAACTCTCAAAAATAAAATGGGGAAGCTCTCCCTCTCCCTCTCTCTCCCTCCCTCCCTCCCACCCTCTCTCCCCCTCCCTCCCCCCCCCCCCCACCCCACCCTCTCCCTCACCCCTCCCTCCCTCCCCCTCTCCCTCCCCCCACATCCAAACGACAAAAAAAAAATGGTGATCCTCCCCGAACTCCCCCAAATTGACACTGTTGGAGATGCTCTTACAACAGAGAAGGTCCATTTTACATATGGGATGATATATATAGACTAGATTGTGAAAAAGAAATAAAAAGCTCAAAGATGACTGAATATTGGGCAACATGGTTCTTTACTAGCATTTTCCCTTTTACACACACACGCGCACGCGCGCACACACACACACACACACACACACATATATATATATATATATATATATATATGGAGCGGCTACTGGGACACAAAATTAGACATAAATTTATATACACGAACTGTGGACCGCAAGATTTGTTTGTCTTTATGTGGAAGGTGGAATTCAGGGGGAGATCTAGTGGTCCATACTTTCTGTGTTTACTTTTGTGTCAACATTTTGTGTCCTTGCAGACTTCCCATATGTGTGTGTGTGAGTATGAGGCAAGTTCAATGGCACCCCAAACAGTGGAGCACCCCAATAGCCTACCAATTTTCCACCACACAGTCTATTTCTCTCTCCCTCCACTAACTCTCTCTCTCCTCCTCCACTACCTTTTTTAATATAAACGAAAGGTGGATTTCAGGGGGCTAAAGGGGTGCTGGAATTTTGGGGTGCAACCGAACGCTTGCCTATATATATATATATATATATATATATATATATATATAAACTATGTAGTTGGAAGACATTTATCATTATAGAATGTACTAGAGAACAACTTAATATTGCATAACCATTCAGTGTCACAAGATATATATACATGTATGTATGTGTATACATATATTTATATATAACTATGTAGCTGGAAGACGTTTATCATTGTAGAATATATTAGAATGTACTAGAGAACAACTTACTATTGCACAACCATTCAGTGTCACTAGACCAATTGACAAAGCGGATAACTATTATGTTTGAGAATATGGGGCAAGTAAAAACATAGCTGTTATGAAAAACGACTTTGTTGTCTCCACATGATGCAATGGTCGTCATCAAGCCAAGCTTAGGTATCATTAATCATGTATAGAAAAAGGTGAGGTAGCCACCTTGAATGATATGTTTGTTGAAACAAGTGCAGTTATTCACATAAAGCCATTAAGGCTAGTTTTGAATGATAAAATTTGACGAAGTGCAGTTATAAAACACTAGGACTGGTACTATGAAAAGTCACCGCTATATATTTATGTTGCTCCTCTTGATATTAAATTAAGTTCCCCAGGTAGAATTATTGTCGCCTTCACCCTCACCTGGCAGAAGAGCCAGACGCTGGGTTTATTTATATGCATCATGTAGAACAAGTGTTAAGCTTAACGACTACATTAAGCCCTAGCGCTTGTAATACATTAGAAATGCACCCATTATCACAAAATCAATTGTGAACATGAATATAGATCTTTATGTTAATTTTGATTTTTAGGTAGTGCTTTTGGTGTTGTCTGTATCGTACAAGTCAAAGCAAGTGTATAAACATTTCCATAAGAAGAGACCTGACCTCGCTTTTTTTTGTTTATGTGAAAGATAAAATAAAAACTTGTCTAGAAGTACTCAATAATAGTGCACATGAATGTAGCAATATAAGGTTATTACAAGTCAAGTATATCAAACAGATTCATGGTAACGCAATCCTGCATCACAATACATTTCACATCCACTCACACAGACATTCAACCCGGATCGATATGCCAGTAATTCTTTACTTCCAGGATACAACATTGTTTTGCCCACACCAAGCCATCTTAATTTGTTAAAAAATGGACGGCATAAATGTTCTAATGATTTCATCGATAAAGAACAGCAGTTATAGAGGTCAAGCCGTCTTATAGCCACTGATTGAAGGATCTTAATTGATGCATCACTAACGTAAAAGCAATATCGAATAGAAAGACTAGTAAGCTCCTTACAATGTTCGGATATTGTGGTGACCACTCGATCTGACATTCCCGGCACGCAACCAACATCAAGTGTAGTTAACGTTTTACAAAAAGAGCTTTCTCCGCTGAGCAGCGTAGACATTCCCCTATCGCTGATTCTTTTACATCCTCTTAAGCTTAAAGAAGCAATGGGGGAGCTACACATTCCAAGGGTTGATAAACCACCATCAGTTATATCTGCTCCACTTAAGTCAAGTGTGGTTAGTTTACATAGTTTTGAAATAGACTTGAGGCCTACGTCTGCAATGCTCCTACAACCAGAAAGATTAAGAACCTCTAAACTCTGACAAAAGGAAAGAGATGAAGCAGTCTGACTGGTCAAAAGACTGCAAGAGATTAACCTTACATCAACCAAACACCTTGGATCATTTGCAAGATCATGAAATGTCAAGTCTGATAAGAAATGTGCATTTGCAATCTCAAATCTCCTTAATTTTTTGCATGAGTGGAGAATGGATGTGTACCCTGCATCCGTTATTCTGTAGAACCCTGCAAGTCTGATTATCTCTAGTTCATCTAATCCCTCTGCCAGGTGCATGATTCCAACATCGTTAACTCTTTTGAAAGACGCTGATGAATAATTGTCTCTACAACGAGTTAAAGAGAGACGTTTCAAGTTTCTACATAAGCACATTGAAAGAATCCCATGGTTAGAGAGATCATGATTCAATGGCACGTCTTCCCATGGTTTGTCTTCAAGGCAAAGTTCAGTTAAATTTGGTAAATTTTGAGAAATCAAAACTAGCAGTTCATCAGTGATTCCATCCAAAACAAGAGTGAGTGACTGCAATCCCGAGCACATGGGAATGAGAAGAAGTGCCTTTTCACAGCAGATATACTGCAGTAAAAGTGTCTTGATGCGTTTTGGTAAGATGAGCGTGTGATGGTCGAAATAACTTAAGGTCATGCACGAGAACTTTATGTGCAGGGTCTCCAATAGCATACAACTGTTGATCATGTTATCCATGCCTTTGACGAATGTCAGAGGTTGCTCAAAATTGGATATACCTCCGACTTCCAGTTTCAACGTTCTTAATTTTGGGCATTTATTTCCAATAGTAGTGAAAATGTTAGAAGAAAAATGATAACACTTCAACAACACTATTTCATGAAGACTCTCTTTTGCAAAAAAATAGATCGAAGAATCATCAAGTCGGGTACAATCAAGTGTCAAACTCTGAATGGTCCTATTATTTCTCATTAAGTGATACAAGGTTTCGAAGTTAGGAGAAAATTCAGATAGATCTAGAGAGGAAAGTGAGGAAAGGGTTACTGAGACCCATGTGTGGAGAGATCTGCAAACTGGAGCAGAAACACAAAGAGATTCCAGATCGAGTTTGGATAAAATTTCCAGAATTATTTCAGGAGGAAGCTTCTGTACTATGTTAATCATATCTAACCGGGTCTGTTTCTCCATCAAGAAACGCTAATTCAGAAACAATTGGGGTGTTATCAAGGGACATGCCTTACCATGCTGCTTTGGCGAATTAGAACTCAACCAGCGTGAGGAAGAACCTAGATAAATTTCGCAAAAATTTTCAAACATGATAAACAAGCAATTAAAGAAAGAGGGTTATAGCTTGTTGGGAAAGGAATACCTTCTGGTTGATACGACATGGATGGAAGAAGCTTATTTCTGGTTTTGCAAGAGTGAATATAAGCTACAGCCCATAACCCCTGCCGAATGCAAGGAACCGTTCATCTGGCCAAAATGGTCAGGTTTGTGAACGGACGGACCGGGACCTGACCATTTTGATCGAGCAAGCTAACATATTATTTTTCATACATACAATTTTCATTTGTTTGAAACAGTATTCGTATTTATATTTTTTACTCATAAGAATTTGATTAAAATATTTTGTAATATAGAGAAGGATCACTTGATAATTTGGATTTGCAACGCAAATATTCTACGGGACTCATGCATCCGGTCAAACGTTTTATACAAATGCTCAAGCTAAAGAACGAATCACGTAAATGGTTATGCATGTCCCATCCAACAATCCACTGGTGTTGGAGGATTTCAGAATCTCCTTGATGATACCGAAGATCACGGACAGCACAATCCAAATTTGAACTCCCCAACTAATCCTTCATCATACCAAAATCCACCGCAATAAACTATATAGTGCATTAAAATCTAGTGCAACAAACTGAACACATTGGTTCTTCTTCTGCTTCATGTAACAACTTTAGAAGACATTGCTGAGAAACAGTCGATAAGATAGTTGATATAGTTGACGCCATACACGAGCAACAAATGAAGAAAATTCATACGAGCTCAGATAGTGTGAACATAAACAGCGTGTTAGAAGTGTTATTAATTAATTAGTAACAGAAATGTTAGAAAAACTGCTACAAATTGTTGCAATTATGTCACAGTAATCAGAAACGTCTCAAAGTTTACGATTACTATTGCAACTTGCAAGTATAATGTCACTTACAGTAACAACAAACTATCACAGAATCATCAGACGAACGTGACAATTATCGCTATGCAGTTTACCAAACGTAAAACAGAAGAAGAAAAATGTTTTACCGAGTAGTGTTGTCTGAGTGTCAGTAATTTGTTCCCATAATGAAACGGATCAGCCCCGTAAAGTAGTGCGCGCAAACGGAGCAACGAAGAATAAGGAACAAAACATGAGAAAAACTTAATGAATTTGTCTCGGTTTCAGGCTGCATATTTATAAGCTGGAGGAGGAACCTGTTTGGGCGGTCATGACCCCTGAAAAGGTAGCGACCCTTTAACCAGCCGGTGCACCCGCACGTGCGCATCTAACAAGGGACCATTGCACCCTTTCAAACGAACGAATGTAGACGATCAAAAATATATGTTTCAACGAAGCAGGCCCAGGCGGTAGCCGGAGGCCCATTTAATCACGAGACCCCAAAAGCCCCAAGGTTCTATCTATGATATTATAATAATAATAATAATAATAATAATAATAATAATAATAAGTAAGGACCTACAAGCCCACATGCTTTCATGCTCCTATAAGCCCACATGCCTTTATGCTTCTAGAAGTCCACATGTCTCTTCTCTTTTTATTTGATATAGCATGTTGGGTTATGATATATAAAAAGAAGTAGTGGTGCTTTTTTCATGATGTGAGACTTGGAGTTTGCCATAATTCTTTATTCATCCCAAATCTATCTCTACTCATTCATTTATTTCTAACAATCCCTTACACGAATGAGCAGTTGTTTCTTAGTTTCACGATTCATTTATCGTATCGGTTAAAGTAGCATATGGACCTTGAACTTTCCTAGTGCTTACCTATTTGAATTACAGGCGAATCAATAGACATAGACTGTCCTTGAACTGTAAGAGTTTTGTGTAATTCTTAAATATATAACACACGATAAATGATTCTTATAATCCTTCATTCTCTGTATGTGTTCGTTGTTGCCTTGAACATTTGTCTGGTCTCATAAGTGCTTAGAGAATTTGGCCTCATAATTTTCTTTGAGGTGGCACCTTCGCACTTACGTAGGTGATTCTACAAAGGATATTCTCTAACTCCTCAAGTAAAGACATCATTAGAAGTATCAATACTTATCATATTTTCCAAAATAATGCACTGACTTATCATAGGAATGGTTTGTGTGTAACAGTGCCATCAAGTTTCTCTTATACTTCGTTGTCTCTTTTGAACCTAGATCTTGGGATCTCCAGTCAATTAGGTAGGGTTTCTGTTTTAGAAAGACTTTTTAGTTTATAGGCCTTAACTCTATCCCCATCGATAAATTTTGAACTCACTCTCTTAGCAAGCCTTTAGTTAGTGGATCTGCTATGTTATCTTTAAACCTTATGTAGTCTATAGTGATAACTCTGTTAGAGAGAAGTTGTCTTATTGCTTTATATCTACGACAAATATGCCTAGATTTACCATTAGCTCTTTCAATAACTGATTGACTATCATAATGCATACATATTGGAGGCACGAATTTGCTCCAATTTGGAATATCTTCCGAGAAACTTCCAATCCAATCTGCTTCTTCTACATTCTTATTCAGTGCAATAAACTCTGATTCCATCATAGATCCGGCTATACAAGTCTGTTTGGATGATTTCCATGATATTGCTTCAGTTCCTAATGTGAACAATATCCACTTGGTGATCCAATTTGCATCATTGTATCATTCCACTATTGAAGGATAGTTTGTATAGTGTAAACCATAGTTGTAACAACTCTGTTGTTAATTACCTAGTTAATTGAGTTTAATTAGGGATAGATAATTTTAATTGTGATTTGTGAAATTAAAAAAAAAATTAACTAGAAAGGATTAAAGTATATTTTGAGTTTGTTTATAAAAGTTTCTATGTGAAATCCAACTAGAAAGGGAGGTTTAAAAGTGTAAGAAAAACAATAGATAGAACTTCAATCCATTTAATAGAAACTTGGGTTTGGGCCTAATTAAAAATTCAACCCATTAGTGCAAATAAGAGAAAGTTGCTCTACTTAACCTATTTCTGAATGAACCATACGTTCATTTTGTTCCAAGCAGCAAACAATAGGAATTTTCCAAAAAATAAGAAAAAAAAAACCTAGCTTCACAAATCCTCAATTTCATGTCTTGAATGAAAGGGCTTTTGGTTAGATCTTTCAGGAATCAAAAGAAGGTAAGCTCCTGTACCTCTAGTGAATCAATTAGGGTTTGTAATTTCAGATTTTATCTTCACTTTATATGATTTCAAACATGATAGGTAATGATATTTCTTGTTATGCTTGTGTTTTGTTAAATCTGAGAATTTAAGCCCTCTATACCAAAAAATTCGAATTCAATTCATACAGTTCTTAAAAATTACCAAACTTTACTATGTTCTTGCTGACATATTGCAGCAACTCTCTACCAATCTTCATGTATTTTTATTAAGATTTGATATGTTAAAAATGGTGATTTCTGAGAAGTTTTCTATAAAATCTGGGCAGAAAAACGTAGGTTGGTTTAAAAATCATAACTAATTGTAGAAAGTTCATAAAACGTTAAATTTGGATATGTTGTTACCAACTCATATGATCATCTTCAGTAAAAAAATTGTTATAAAATATTAATGTTTGCTATGTTAAATTTACTCTGTTACAGGGACAAAAATCTGGGCTGTTTTTGGTTACTTGGCTTGAGGTTAATGTTTATAGCTATGAAGCTCTTTGGATAATAAGGTGAGTTGTTCGACTCAGACAATATATCTCTAGTTAGTGTATTGCATGTTAGAAATTTTGGCTTTGACATGGTTGATTTGATGATTGATTTGGTTGCAATTTGGTTTTGGATTCGAGTGGTTGTCTGATTGTGTAATAGAAATTTTGGTGAAATCATCACTGCTGTAAAACAGTGATTACTTGTAGTTAAATTAACCAAATCGACTCAAATTTTTTATAGTATAAAGTCCTTTCAATTTGCTAAAACTTTTTTCCTTTAGGTATTTTTTCCAAATTATGCCTTTTAGGAGGCCAAAAACAAGGTTTAAACTGAGCATATAGCTCAGCCTGTATTCAAATCAGAGTTGATAGTTGATAGTTAAATGGGAATAATTTTTGAGTCACTTATCGGAATTTAATAAATTTTTATATCTGGAAAGCTAAGAGTATAAGCTACAACTTTCATTTGTTGTGTTTCTGTTTATTTTGAAGTTTAAATGGTGAAAGACTCATTTGTTTGTCGCTGGGCTATCGTTAGGAAATTATGAAAATGCTTAAAACTGAGAATTTGTTTTGGTCATAACTTTTGAGCCACTTATCGAAATTTGATAGTTCTTAATGTTTTGGAAAGCTAAGAGATTAAGCTACAACTTTCGTTCATGGTGCCTCTTGTGATTTTGGAGTTTAAATGGTGAAAAACCCATTTGTTTGTCGTTGTCCTGTCGTTGAGAAATTGTGTTAATACTTAAACATGCGGAATTGTTTTAGTCATAACTTTTGAGTTACTTGTCGGAATTTAATAGTTTTTGATGTTTTGAAAAGCTAAGAGTTTTTGTTATAATTATATGGATTAAGTTTTGTTAAATTATATGCTTAAGCAAACGAAAATTGCAATTTAAAACTGAGAGCTTTATTATGAACTTCTGGAAACAATAAATTAGTTTTGTGAACAACTAAGTAAGTGTTTTAAACAATGGAATTCAAAAGAGATAATAGTTTTGATAATCTTAATTCTATAATCTGGAATGAGCTAATTTTCGACTTAATGTTACCGATTGTTTTATATGCTCTTGTGAAACATTTCGTCGAAAATGGTAAATTACAATGAATAGAACGTTGAAGTGGAATTTACTAATTATTGACCTAATATTAGAACCCAACTGAGCAGTATGAGATGCTTAAGTTAGATTCTTATAATCGATTTTGAGATAGTAATTAACACTTTAGGGTTGTATTCTTTTATGGTGTGCGGCAAGTGGTCTCTAGATCCATAAGAGAATATAATTCAGGTTTTCCAGGTATATCCATAATAAGTAAAATTTACTAATTCTCAGTAAATACTTGTGTTTCACTAGATGGTATGGGACGTCTATGTTAAACTATAGTGGTTAATGTGGGTGATAGTATTTGGCACTTTAGAGTTCGCTTTCTTTTGGTGTGCGGCAGAGGCTGCTAGATCCGTGAGAAGGTTACTTCTGGATTTCTTTTCAAACTTGTAAATATAAAAAGATTGAGAAATTCACTATTATAAGAGACTGGACTTTTATGTCTACTTTTGTTAGTAAATTTTTTAAATAAAATAATGATTAATATGGAGTAGTGAAGTCGTAGTTACCACTATCTTTTTGATAGTTGAAATTTTGTTCTTTGATTATTGAGATCGGATATGTGGTTCCTCGATCCCTTAGATCGAGCAAGTGAGATTTCGATCCACACGATCATACGTCTATGTTTCCTCAATCCCTTAGATTGAGCATGTAATTCCTTGGTCTTAATAATCATAGAAAGTGATTATATTGCTTGTTTTGTTATGTTTCCTCGATCCTAGCGATCGTGCATGAGTTCCAAATTGCTTGTTTTATTGTGTTTCCTCGATCAGGTTGATCGTGCATGAGTTCCTCGATCTTAGTGATCGTGCATGAGTTCCCGATCTTTGGTATCAGATCGGTATGAGGGATAACACCAGGCCTCGAGACCATTTTGGATTTTGGAATGTATGTTTGTTTGTTCGATATGTTGATTCTTGTTCTTCCTTGGTCATTTGATTGAGAAAGAGAGTTCCTTGATCAGGTCGGTCATAAATGAGTCGTGCTAACTTGTCGTATTATAATAGTTCCTTGATCTGGTTGGTCATGAATGAGTTGTGTTAACTTGTCGTGCCTATAACGTGAACTTGTGATGAGGATAAAAACCACAATTGGAAACCAAACATACATCATTGTGAAACAATAAATTATTGCTACTGTCGTTTTGTGGTTGAGCTAAAGTTTATTTATATGTTATATGTATGGATCTCACTTTTCGGATATTTAGAGATAGACTGATCCGGAATTTTATGTTTCCGGGGCAGACCAGAATTTTCAGGTTTACAGGATGCTCGGACATTTGGACAGGTGAGCTAGCCATGGATAGACATATTGAGACCATTAGTTTATCCTTTGTAGGATACTCACTAGATGTACTATGAGATGTATTTGTTAAGATAGTAATTTATTTTAAAAGGTGTAGAATGTAAAATTAGAAGTATATTTCGTGGACTTACTATGAGTACGCTATGATATATGCTTTTTGCTATGATCTGTGATTGTTATGTGGTTGATATATTGTTCTGATTAAGTTGAATCAATGTGTTTATTACTTTGTATTAATACTAAACACGTCAAATTCAGATCAGGCATTAAGTAAAGAGGTATAAATGACGTGTCAGTGTTAGTATAAAGATATATTCACATTCAATCGCCCCTATCAAGCTCTATTCTCCGGATTAGCAGACGATGTTACTTGTAATGTCCTTTGCTAAACTGGGCATAACAGGGTGGATGTTATAATAACTTTGTGTGTACTTTAAGTATCCTAGAACTCTTGTTATCGGTTTCCAATGATATTTACCATAATTGATGGTAAATCTATTTAGCTTATTACAACGTATGCGATTTCTAGTCTAGTGCAGTTCATAACGTACATAATGCTTCCTAGTATACGAGAGTATTCTAGCTGATAGATACCATCGTCGGTGTTGTTTATCCAATTTTGGTTCATATCTACTGGTGATTTTGCAATAGTTATATTATATTGCTTGAATTTTTCAAGTATCTTGGCGGTGTAATGTGATTGGGACAATGCATATCCCTGTGGTGTTCTCAAATTTTTTACACCCAATATCACATCTGCAAGTCCTATGTCTTTCATATCAAATCTATAGGATAACATATCCTTTGTAGATATTATTATGACCATGTTTTTTCCTAGGATCAATAAGTCATCAACATAAAGACAAACAATGACATATCCAATATGTGTGTGTTTTATGTAGACACATTTATCCGATTCATTTATTGTGAATCCATTTGATAACATGGTTTCATCAAACTTCTCATGCTATTGTTTTGGAGCTTGTTTAAGACCATAAAGTGATTTTAATAATTTGCACACTTTTTGCTCATTTCCTGAGCTCGGAAATCCTTCAGGTTGCTTCATATAGATTTCTTCGTCTAGTTCACCATTCAAAAATGCAATTTTAACACCCATTTGATGTATTTCTAAGTCAAGTATGAATGCAATTGCAATAAACATCCTAATTGATGCTATGATCGTTATTGGTGAATATGTATCAAAATAGTCTAGTTCTTCCTTTTTTCTAAATCTTTGGACTATAAGACAAGCTTTGTACTTGTCTATTGAACCATCAAGTTTCAATTTCTTTTTAAATATACAAGGTCTTACATCCTTGAGGTAAATCAACTAAATCCCATGTATGGTTAGACATAATGGACTCGATCTCATTGTTAATTGCCTTTTTCCAATAAGGGCACCGCTGGAGGACATAGCTTGTTGTATCTCAATGGATCATATTCTAACATAAAAGTGTAGAAGTCTGGTCCAAAGGTTCTTGAAGTCCTCAACCTTTTGCTCCTCCTTGATTTCCCCACTTGTTGATCAGCACAAGTTTGTTGAAGTTTATCTTTATCCTCAAGAGAATTGGGGATTTCATCTTCCCTTAGTCTCTTAGGAGTATAATTTTCAGTACCATGTTTAAAAGAGAATATTGCTCGAAAAATGTAGCATTTCTCGACACAATGATGGTATTTTCATGATTATCATCAATTTCAAACTTATGTACTAAAAATCGATAAGAGACACTGTTTTGTGCATATCCAATAAATACACAATCAATAGTTTTTGGTCCAATTTTGACCTTCATTGGGTTTTCTATCTCTAATTTTACAAGATACCCCACACTTTTAAATATTTCTAAGATGGAGGTCTATTCTTCGAAAGTTCATGAGGTGACTTGGATGTTTTTCTTCGTGGTATTTTATTTAAAATGTGGTTTGCCGAAAGAATTGCTTCTCCCCAAAAGTTATCTAGTAAGCCAAAACTGATTAATAAAGCATTCATCATTTCTTTAAGAGTTTGATTTTTTCGTTTGGCTATACTGTTGGATTGAGGTGAATAAGGTGTTACAGTTTGGTTTGCTTCTAACTTCTTCTTTTTAGTCGCGCGGAAGTCGACTGCTTTGTTCCCATTCTTCCCACAGTTATGGTAGGAACCCTGAAATTTCTTCGACTTTTTAGGAGCATTCTCCCATTTCCTCTTGTTAGGTTTGTTTGACTCAACTACATATGGTTTGGTAGCCATATTCTAAAAAATCTTTTTCTCAGAATTCTTGTTATCTTCCTCAATTCTTACTCGAACTATGAGTTCTTCCATTGTCATTTTCCTTACGCTTGTGCTTAAGGCAATATTTGAAGTCCTTCCAGAGGTAGTTTCTCAATGGTTGCAGCAACTTGGAAAGATTCACAAAGAGTCGTCCTTTCATCTTCTATTTGACGGATGATTGTTGGAGAATGGAGTTTTGATGACAACAAGCTTGTTTCAATATTAACTGATTATAAAATATATACTAACACTTTTATCTAGAGTATATGTATATATATACACACACACACAAGACTGTACAGTTTAAGAGCTTCTCTGTGATTTAGAATTCAGAGATGATTTAAGACCTATGAGTAATCAAGAATTCAAGAGTTCAAGATAAACATAGTAATAGAGTGTACTTTATGTAAGACTATGAATTGCGCTCCAGGTTCAAATTCAAATTCTATTTTTCAAATTCTGATTTCAAATTCTATTTTTAAATTATATCTTCAATCTCTGCCTTCTTTATTTTACTTTCTTTACTTTACTTTTGATTTTAAACTCAAGTTTTATAGTTTTATATATTATATACTTTATATTTATATAGTTTTAAACTCTATAATTTTATAAATATATTCATATATCTTATATTTATGTTTTCATATGATTTTCTATGTTATAATACTCATTTACAACACTATGTTTTAATTCAAGAATTTCCAGAATTATATATATTTATATCAAAACACTTCAGAAATGTTCAAAATCCAATTTTACAAAGGCATATGTCGACATACATTTATGCCTATGTCGACATATAACTGTCATATTTTTTATTTTTAAAGGAAGTGTCTTTTCACTATTTGTAACATTCCAGAAGCGTTGCAACCTTTCAAATCTTATAAATAGGGGCTGATTTCGAATTTCATCATTCTTCTTCTCCATCTTCATTTCCTTTCTTTACACCATTATATTTTCTCATTTTTATGATTTCTACACTTATACTCTACCGAATTCAATTCTATTTACATAAAATTTCTTCTCTACTCATTACTCTCTGAATCAAAGTGTTATTGAGGAGTTATAGGGCTATTGTAATTGTAACAACCCAGAAAACGCGAACCAATTTAAATTTTTTATTTTGGCAATTTTAATGAATTTTGGATATTTAAAATGAATTATTTTAAATAATAACGATGAGAAATTTGTTTTGAATAGAATTAGAACATATATATTTATCTGAATTGACGTTAGAATATAAATATTTATTTTAATTATAAAAGGAACTGAAAATGGCACGGTAGTTTGAAAATTCGATTTCAAATTTCAAATGAATGTACATGATTCAAAATAAACCGGATTTAGGTAAAACCAAAAATATTTGAATCTATTTGAAAATATCTTTCCAACGAATCCGAAAAATTGAAATTTCATAGCGGGAATAAAAAGTTATTCCCAGTTGAAAATTCAGAATATTCTCTATGGAAATATAGCCCTTAAAAATGGAAATTTTGCAAACGACCTCCATTTTTGATGAAACCACTTTTGTTGGATCTGGGATGTCAAGTTATTGATAGATTATAAAATTCATAATTTTTGGGATTAATATGTGAACATGGCAAAGGAAAACGTGTTTTGTCAGTTTCAGTCAATTTGGATCGACCAGAAACTGACCATTTTTCAAACGGTCTTCAATTTGATGAAATTAATTTTTTTAGGACCGTATCGTTAATACAAAGCTAGAAATAATTTTTTTGGAATTTTTAGAGTTCGTATGTGGCCCTGGTAAATTGAAATGTGCGTTCAAATTCAATATATAGATTTATATTTTTATTTTGACGAAAACCGATCGAAACAGCCAAACTGGCTTACGATACATTTCCCATTGTGTTCGGAATGGGGGTAATTAGTTATGGATGACAGGCGGTGGGTCTCGTTTGGAGATCGAAATTTAAAGTTACTTTTTGAAATAATTAAATAATTAAATATATATATTACATTGCCCCCTCCCCCCTTTTTATTTTGGGTGTGTTTTTTACAGGTCCTTATTATGTTTTAAAATGTAAAAAAAGTCCAGCCATAAAAAGAATACGAATTACATCCCTGTTTTCGAAAATCGGATAATAAAATCCCGATTATATCCTTCGAACCGTCAAAACCCTTGTTCACCGAATCATCGTTTCATTTATCAAATCGCATAATTAGCGCAAACGGTTAATGGAAAAATCAAAACTTTTCAGCCGATTTTCAGTTTCCTAATCTCGATCGAGTGAAAAGACCTAAAATCAGTGCCGATTATACCTTTCGTGTTAATGGCGGCGACATCTTCTTTTTGAATTTCTGAACTTCGAATTCGTGCAATATGAAAATCAATTTCATCGGCAATTTTTCCACAGATTTATTTTGATCAAACTTTTATCTATAAACTGGATACGTCCTCGTCAAGGTAATTTACACTGTATATTTTTTTTTTAAATTTTGTATACTGATTTCATTTGTGCAATCGATTCTTGTTGATTCATTATTCTGCATTAGTTTAATTGTCTAGTTTTATTGATGGATTGTTTAATTATTTTATAAAGTTTTACTTTTATTGCTGATTGTACAGTCGTATAAATTAATTTGTCAACATATTTCTTCATCTATTCTGCATAGGTGTATAAAAATATGCATACAATGTGAATATGAGCATATAATAATGCAACTATTGGCATAATACGTGTGTTTGGATGTATTTAGAAAAGTTTGCGTATAAGTATGCATATTTTCTGTATATATACATACAAATATTCAGCTCTTTTGAATTTTTGTTTGTTTGCGTGCCTGCTGATTAGTTGCGTACATGTATGAATATATTCTTAATATATGCATATTACAAGTGTTTTGGATGTATTTTTGAATAAAATATATGCAAATATTTTGAAATTTTGCATATAAGTATGCAGATGTTACTGTTATTTGCGTATAACTATGCAGCTAGTTATAGTTATATGAATATGTTTTTGTAATTTTATTTGATTACTGCAGATTATGCTGGTTAATGTTTTTTCTTTTCAAACAGTGGTCCTGCAAATATTGGTGTATCGACTGTGACAAACTTATGTCCGATCTTCGTGAAGTTTCTTCTACTTGGAATAGCGTTTTATGTCCTGTTAATGAAACTCGGTTACGGAATCTACATGTAGAAGGAGCTTCGTGGTTTGTTATTAAATCAAGTGAATATAATGTTGAAGTTCATTTTCCAATCCATCAATTTGCTGATTTATATAATAGATTTTGTTCTTGTAACGTGTGGCAAATTATTCTACATAGCTGGACAGAAGTATGCAATTATTATGTATAATTGGATAGATGTATGCAATTATACTGCATATCTGTATGTAATTATACTGCATATCTTGTAACGTAAACTGTTGTGAACTTTTATGTGCTGCTTTAAATTTAGTTCAGTAGTTTAATGATAATTCTGTGTTTTCAACAATTATTTTTGTTCAAAACTCTTGTGTACACAATTATTGTAAATAGTTGGATAGAAGTATGCAATTATTATGTATAGTTGCATAGATGTATGTAATTATACTGCATATTTCTATCAACTTTGCCACTGTTTTGCATATATGAATAAAAGTATGAAAAAATTCATAGTAGCTACATACAGGTACAAAATTATTCTTGTAAAAGGATAATTTATACAAGTATTATTCATTGTTGCATACAAGTGTGCAACTATTCTCTTTATTTGCATGCAAGTATTCAAAATGTAGTGTTTACGTATACTTTGTTTTAATTTGACTATTTTTCCCCTATTTAATCCTGAATTATTTAATTTAATCAGATAATTCTACAGTTTTGCTTTCATAACTTATTCCTAGCATTTTATGACGTTTAGTAATTTTAAATATTAAAGTTAACAAATTAAAGAAAACTTAATTTCAAATGTGGGAATTAAGGGAAACGGGTTGCGCCATTGCGTTCGTCTCGGAATTCTGCTTGAGATAGAGTCCGAGTTTGTGTGAATTGGACTTAGTATGAAGGAGTTATGGCCTTATAAAGTTTCAGAAATTAATTAAATTAAAAACAGCTCAGGTTCAAAAAAAAAAACAGGGACCAGGTCGACCTCCCACTATATAGGTCGACCTGCCCCCCCCCCCCCCCCCGGGCAGATTTGAAAGATGACGATTTTGTAACTCAGTGCTGAGTCATTAGGGCTGAGGTGTCATTCTATCTTGACTGGATGGTCTAGATTGATTCAAGGTTAATCTGACGGCTCTTAATTAACTAATCTTCTATAAAAACACCCTAAAACCCCTAACCCTAATCACACAAATTCATAACAAGAGCCGCCATGCCGTCAATGGAGGACCTAGAGTAGCCGCCATACACTTTCAACCTTAAAGCAAGATAGAGGCTTGAATCAAATCATATCTAAATAACAACTAAGTCTACATCAAAGGTGAGCAATCCAATTTTAGAATACAGATCCCAGAAAGACAAGACTATTCTTTTTAATTGTGAGTATGATAGCTTTCACAAGATAGTTAATTAATTTAATTATGATAAGATATAATTGGGATTATGAGAATATGATTTTGAATCATGTGATGTAAATTATATGTATGTTTGTGGTGTTGAATCATATGTTATTTCTTATGTGAATCTTATGCAAGTTGAATCATATACCTTATGCAAGTTGAATCATATACCTTATGAAAGTTGAATCATATACCTTATGCAAGTTGAATCATATATCTTATGCAAGTTGAATCATATATCTTATGCAAGTTGGTGATGATTGAATCATATATATATATATATATGTATATGTATATATATATATATATATGAATCTTATGCAAGGTTGGATTGTTGAAATATATGTGAAACATGTATATGCATATGCTAGTTTATGTGACATTAATCTACATGTTTAGATCTATATGCAAGATTACACCTTTATGTTTAGATCTATATGCAAGTTTACATCTTTATGTTTAGATCTATATGGAAGTTTACATCTTTATGATTAGATCCATATGCAAGTTCACATCTTTATATTTAGATCCATATGCAAGTTCACACCTTTATGTTTGGATCTATAGCAGTACATAAGTTATGCAAGTTTATGCCCATTACTTATGCTAGTTTCTTATCATATGCTAGTTTGAATGAAATTCATATGCAAGTTTATGTCATGATCCATAGATCTATTTTATGTGTTATGTAATGTTGTTTTTCTTTTTATAAGTTAGACTATTTGCGAGTCTAACATATGTCATACGAAAACGTACGAATAACGTGGGGATGATGGGATAATATTGAATATACATAAATTGTGAATTGGTATAAAATGGCCTTAAAAGGCATATAATTAATTTGAGATATTAATTGGCATAATTGGTATTTATGGACATAATTTTAAGAGATAATTATGGACATAAATAAATTTGGAAATTATTGACAAATTTAAATAGGGATATTAATCCAATTTGGGGTTAAATAAAGATGTGTAATAATAAACCACCTAAGACATGAGGTTAGACTCTTTTGTGGTGTAAGACTGCTCGAACCCGCCCGGCAAATCCCGCAGCCATAAATGTCAGTCTAATGTGAGAGGTCAAAGGCACGAATTACATGCGTAACAATTGTAAAGACACGAGGTTAGGCTCGTTTATGGTGTAAGACTGCCCGGACCCGCCCGGCAAATCCAGCAGCCACAAATGCCAGTCTATTGTAGGAGTCTTTACAAGGTTACGGTTCTAATGAATTAAGTAACACTTAACCAGATAAACATGTAGTGGGACATGGGGGGAGTTAAGTGGGTGCCTTGGGTAGGATGTGGAATTAAGGGGGTGTCTTAGGTGGCATGTGAAATACGATTAGATGCACTTAACCAAGATTGAAACATGTAAGAAGACATGAATAAGAATGGGGTTAAGTGGGGGAAACCTTAGAGGCGACCAAGCATAGGCGGAAAGCTTGTGTCATGCATGGGGGCCCTTTTTCAAACTAGTAACCCATTAAGTATCTTTGTTAGCTCGACCCAAGTCGAGGATGGGACACGCTTACTGGATTTGATTGTAAGAGGTCAAAACAGGTTAGCAGTGGCAACGCAAGTCCAATGGGGTCATGTGCGTGCGTGGGCCCGGGCTGGTAGGTAAGACGTTGTTGCATCGTGTAAATATAAGCCATGCATTTTTGGTGGTATCGGGTTGCCACTTTGGGGAGTGACACACCCCACTGTGGGGCCAGCACGGGTATCTACGAGTTAGGGAGCCGATCAAATGGGGGTAGTGGGTACAACTAGTGGAGGTAGGGGCAGACGACACCTATGAAAGCAGCTAGGGGTACACGAAACTACCATTATCATTATTAAGTTCTGTAGGCGGGATCAACTTTTAGGGTGACTAGTGGTGGTGCAGTATAGTAATTATCCTATAGTGATTAGGGACGAGATTAACGCCAGAATATTCCTCTTGACTACTTTGTCATGCCCACTTGTTTCATGGTCATATCTTATCTTACCAGTTGATGCCTTATCCTAGTTACTTTAATAATTATATTGTTAAAGTTATTATACTCGCCAGACTTTATGTCTGACCCCCTTTGTTTTCGCCTCTTTTCTTCCTTCCCCCTAGGTTCTCAGGGTGGGACTAGTACTAGTGGAGCTTGATCTTGGATCTCTTTCTCTCTCTTTTGGAAGTGCTTGGATTGCTGAAGTAAAGTTCAGCTCATCTCTTTTATGGCTACTTATGTTGGGGTTTATGCTTTTTATTTTATGTACTCTGAAACAATTTATCAAGATGGATATTAAGGTACTTGGATTATGAAGTTATTGTAATCAAACTATTTCTCCGCTGCAATAAAAGTTGTTTTAAAATTTTCAAGTACCATTATTTATATCTGTCTTGTTATATTCTGTTCTATACACTAAATACGCTCCATGGAAGTTAATGCATTCCCTTTGTGAGTGACATTAATGGACGTGGGGTGTCACAGGTGGTATCAAAGTTGAAGGTTACCAGACCAGATATGAATTTTGAAAAACTATTTTTCAAAAAGCATTTTATAAAGAAATACTTTCAAAAAAATATGTTTTAAGGAAAGTACTTTCAAGAGAAAAGTTTGTTTTAAAAACATAACTGCCAAGAGCCATATATCTTTCTTTCGAATTCTCCGTTTTGAATCTCTTCATTTTCTTTTCAGCCTGTCTGGAATTCCCGAGATACCCGAGGAGATACCGATACCAGGATGGTTTGGAAGGTATCTGGAAGCTAGGGCCAATGTCGCAGGCCCAGCAAATGCTCCTCCTCCTCCTCCCCGTGTTGATACTTTTGCAAAGATATGCAAGGATTTTAGGGCAATGGGCGGGAAACCTTTTCACGGATCAGAGACGTTTGTGGAAGCTTGAAATTGGCTTAAGGAGGTGGAAGATCTATTTGGTATATTCGAGGTGGAAGATGGAAGGAAGGTCCAATTGGCTGCTTGGTTAATGAAGGACGAAGCCTCGTTTTGGTGGGAGGTCACGAACGGAGAGCGTCCGGTGGAGACATGGATAGATTTCAAGCGTAGGTTCGAAATGAAATTTCTCTCACGAGCAGAAGAAAATTTATATATGGAAAGGTTCTTAGCGTTGAAGCAAGGGGATTTATCAGTAAAGGAGTACGTCAACAAGTTCAATCAGTTGGCGAGATTTGGCTTGGAATTGGTAAACACACCTGAGAAGAAGGCCCTAAGGTTCATTAAGGGTTTGAATGAGCAACTACATGGGTTAGCTATAACCCACATCCCTATGGGGGCTACCTTTGAGAGATTGGTTGACATGGCGCTTATGCATGAAGAAGAGAAAGGTGCTAATGCTAATAAGGCACCAGAAAAGAAAGGAGACCAAAAGAAACCACAACAAAAAAACAAGAAAGGCGGGAAGAACAATAATGGCAAAGGAAAGAAGAAGTGCTTTAATTGTGGGACACTAGGCCATCTGAGTAAAGACTATAGGAAAAAGAAGAAGACTGGTTGTTTCCACTGTGGAGAGGCAGGTCATCTAGTTAAGGACTGCACAAGGAAACAGGGGCAAGGGAAAAGAACTTCTGTAGGGCAGCTTCAGGCTCTCATGGCACCAGGGCAGGCAAGAGGGAAGATTCAGGCTCTCATGGCACCAGGACAGGAGAGAGGTAGAATCATTTCTGTTGAAAGTTTAGTTTTTCTGTTTGATCATCATGTTCGTACTTTGTTTGACTCTGGCGCTTCACACTCGTTTGTATCTGCTTCGTTAGTTGAAACACTGCACCTAAATACTAGTCTAGTTACGGATCCCATAGTAGTCTCAAATCCTATTGGTGGGTCGGCTCATCTTTCTATGATTTGTCGGGATTTGAGAGTGTCTATCTTGGGCGTTGGGTTTGAATGCAACGCCTTTGTTCTTGGCTTCATGGGCTACGGCTTGATTCTAGGTATGGATTGGCTAGCTAGATATGGGGCCATCCTAGATTGTGAAAGAAGGGTAGTTAGATTGTTGACTCGTTGTGGAAAGACCCTTGATATTTCTTATGACCCTAGAGGTCCGGTATTGCTTAGCTACCTAGAATCCCTTGATGCATCCTATGATGATTTGAAATCTGTTCATGTGGTCCGTGAATATAGTGACGTCTTCGATGAAGTTCGAGGTTTACCCCTGAGGCGTGAGATAGACTTTCGAATATATCCAGTAGATAATGCAAAACAAGTTGCATTACCAGTGCGCCACATGGCTCCGAGAGAGAGAAGAGAACTCTGTAATTAAGTGAAAGAATTGCTTGAGAAGGGGTTAATAGGAAGAAGTGTTTCGGAGTGGGGTGCTCCAGTCATTTTTGCTACGAAAACTGATGGTTCACTTAGATTGTGCGTGGAGTATAGAGAGATGAATAAGCTAACAAAGAAGAACAGACACCCGTTACCGAGGATAGACGATTTATTCGATCAGTTGGTGGGTGCTTCGGTTTTCTCGCAACTGGATTTGGCTACCGGGTTTCATCAGCTAAGGGTGGCGGAAGATAGCATCGATAAGACTGCATTTAGAACTCCTGACGGTTTATTTGAGTGGCTCGTCATGCCTTTTGGTTTAACGAATGCACCGGCATACTTTGTTTACTTAATGAGTAGGGTGTTTAGGGAGTTTCTGAACAAGTTTATGGTAGTCTTTGTAGACGATATTCTGGTTTTCTCTAAAAATGAAGAAGAGCATGCCCTACATCTTAGGGAAGTCTTAGAGACCCTACGAGTGCATCAACTTAAAGCTAAGTTCTCCAAGTGCCATTTTTGGAGAAAAGAAGTGAGGTTCTTAGGACACATGGTCTCTAAGGAAGGGATAGCTGTGAATCTCGCTAAGGTAGTGGCAATCCAATATTGGAAAACACCTAAGAACGCAACAGAAGTAAGAAGCTTTTTAGGGCTGGCTGGCTATTATAGGAAGTTCATTAAGGACTTCGTGAAGATATCAGCCCCTCTCACTCGATTAATGAAGAAGAATTTTACTTTTACTTGGGACGTTGATTGTGATGATGCTTTCCAACGTCTGAAGAGGGCTTTGACAACAGCTCCAGTTTTGCCAGACGGGAGTAAGACATTCACTGTATATACCGATGCTTGCGGGACAGGGCTTGGCGCAGTTTTAATGCAAGAGGGAAGGGTGATATGCTATGGTGGAAGACAGTTGGAAGCCCACGAGAAAATTTACCCTACCCACGACTTAGAGTTGGCGGCCATAGTTTTTGCGCTTAAGTCATGGCGTCATTATTTGCTTGGCAAAAGGTTTGAGTTGTATACTGACCATAAGTCGCTAAAGTACTTATTCTCTCAGAAGGACCTAAACTTGAGGCAACAGAGATGGATGGAGTTTTTGGCATCCTACGATTTTGAGATCGCATATACCCCTGGCAAGGGTAACGTTGTAGCTGACGCCTTAAGTAGAAAGAAGTTAACTTTAAGCCCTTTGTTCGTAGAGCGGCAGAATTTGGAGTATATATCTACTTTTGACTTCAGACCCTCTATCGAATATGTACCCGGATTGTTGGCATCATTAGAGGTGCAACCTACACTTTTGGGTCGAGTTGGAGAGGCACATCGAAACGACCCACAGTTGGTTGAGATAGTAGGCAAACTTATAGGAGGGGAGTCCTCAAGACATCTTGATAGATATGATATAAATGAGAGAGGTTGGCTACATAGAGATGGGAGACTTTGCATACCACAAGACGAGAGTTTGAAGAAGGCAATTCTTGAAGACTCACATCGCTCTAAGATGACCATACATCCCGGTGGTGATAAGATGTATAGGAATATGAAGCGAGTTTTCTTTTGGGCCGGAATAAAGAAGGACATGGCCGAGTTCGTTGCTAGATGTTTGGTGTGCCAAGTCAAGGCGGAGCAAAAGAAGCCCGGAGGCTGCTCCATCCCTTAGAGATTCCGCTTTGGAAATGGGAAATCGTTTCCATGGATTTTGTAGATGGGTTACCAAGATCAAGGAAGGGTAATACAGGGATTTGGGTAATTGTAGACCGACTTACGGAAAGTGCCCATTTTATTCCCGTTAAAAGTAGAAGGACCGCTGCGTGGTTAGCATCTGTTTACCTTCGAGAGATAGTTCGTTTGCACGACATACCCTCTAGCATTGTGAGCGATAGAGATCCCATTTTCGCAAGCGAATTTTGGAAAAGCTTACAAGAGGCGGTTGAGACGCAGTTATGCTTAAGTACCGCTTATCACCCTCAGACGGACGGCCAGACCGAGAGAGTGAATCGGATTCTAGAAGACCTTCTAAGGCTATGCATCCTAGACTTTGGAGGAACATGGGAAGAGCACCTTCCACTAGTAGAGTTCGCCTATAATAATAGTTTTCAGGCTAGCATTGGCATGGCAACTTTTGAGGCTCTTTATGGACGACCGTGTCGATCACCTACATGTTGGTGGGAATCCACGGATAAAGTTTTTCTTGGACCCGACATGATTAGGGAGACTTCGGAGAAGATAGACCTGATTTGACGGCGAATGAAGACGGCGCAGGACCGACAGAAGTCATATGCTGATAGGAGACGAACCGATCTTGAATTCAATATTGGGGACATGGTTTTTGTTAAGGTGTCACCGTTGAGAAACGTAGTCCGTTTTGGATCAGTAGGGAAGTTGGCACCGAGGTTCGTAGGACCCTTTCCAATTACGGAGAGGATTGGGCAGATGGCGTATAGAGTAAAGTTACCAGAGAAGCTCAGCGGAGTTCATGATTTGTTTCACGTTTCGCATTTGCGTAAGTGTTTACACGATACGGCGGAAGTGGTAGAGCCGAGCACGCTCGAAG
Organism: Allium sativum; assembly: GCA_030737875.1. Classification (NCBI taxonomy): domain Eukaryota; kingdom Viridiplantae; phylum Streptophyta; class Magnoliopsida; order Asparagales; family Amaryllidaceae; genus Allium; species Allium sativum. The sequence goes on from CM060919.1 coordinate 310,065,171, forward strand.
AAGTGGAAGTAGAGCGCAATGCCACGATCAGAGGAGCTCCTACACGCATTCTCGGATCGGAGGTAAAAAGCTTCACAACAAAGAGGTCAAGTTGGTCAAAGTGCAATGGGAAGATGATCAAAGAGACTCGACTTGGGAGACGGAAGATAAGATGCGTACGTTGTACCCTTTCCTTTTTGAGGGTATGTTTTATTTTCTCCGTTTTCTACCGCTTTGCTGATACTTATCATATCTTTTAGTATTATCTTTGCGATGTCATCTTCTATCTTTAGTTAGGAAGAACCCTATGGTTGAAACATGTGTTTGAGACATGTTATGTTTGATGGATGCAAATGGATGCAAGTGGTTGCTAGTGGTTGCTCGTGGATGCATGTACACACACCTTAGGCACTAGATCGGCTCAATCACCTTCATGTTGCATATAAATGTGTGTGCATATTTAAATTAATGGATGTATAATGGTTGTGTTATCATATGGATGCTGCATTTTGATGAATGGTTGTGCGCACATGTAGAAATAATATGTATCGATAGGATTCTTTCGCATACATAATGGACGCATGACACTATCATGATTCGCATTAAGAGGGTCAACTGAATCAGTAGACCGCCTGATTTTTCATTAGATAAGGAATATATACACACACTTTTTGCATATGTTCATACAGCATTAGAAATCTTGTAAGGATAATGGATGCTTGTGCTTGATGGTTGAGTAGATGGATGATTGGATGTTAGGGTATGCATTCTCCTTAACTTGGAGATTTTAGGGACGAAATCCTTTAAGAAGGGGAGAATGTAACACCCCGTAATTTTAAATATTAAAGTTGACAAATTATAGAAAACTTAATTTCAAATGTGGTAATTAAGGGAAACGGGTTGCGCCATTGCGTTCGTCTCGGAATTCTGCTTGAGATAGAGTCCAAGTTTGTGTGAATTGGACTTAGTATGAAGGGGTTATGGCCTTCCAAAGTTTCAGAAATTAATTAAATTAAAAACAGCTCAGGTTCAGAAAAAATAAAAAAATAAAACAGGGACCAGGTCGACCAGGGGGTCGACCCTAGTGTCGACCTCCCCCTATACAGGTCGACCTTAGTGTCGACCTGCCCCCCCTCCCGGGCAGATCTGAAAGATGACGATTTTGTAACTCAATGCTGAGTCATTAGGGCTGAGGTGTCATTCTATCTTGACTGGATGGTCTTGATTGATTCTAGGTTAATCTGACGGCTCTTAATTAACTAATCTTCTATAAAAACACCCTAAAACCCCTAACCCTAATCACACAAATTCATAACAAGAGCCGCCATGCCGCCAATGGAGGACCTAGAGTAGCCGCCATACACTTTCAACCCTAAAGCAAGATAGTGGCTTGAATCAAATCAAATCTAAATAACAACTAAGTCTACATCAAAGGCGAGCACCAATTTCAGAATACAGATCCCAGAAAGACAAGACTATTCTTTTTAATTGTGAGTATGATAGCTTTCACAAGATAATTAATTAATTTAATAATGATAAGATATAATTGGGATTATGAGAATATGATTTTGAATCATGTGATGTAAATTATACGTATGTTTGTGGTGTTGAATCATATGTTAGTTCTTACGTGAATCTTATGCAAGTTGAATCATATACCTTATGCAAGTTGAATCATATACCTTATCAAAGTTGAATCATATATCTTATGCAAGTTGAATCATATATCTTATGCAAGTTGGTGATGATTGAATCATATATATATATATATATATATGTATGTATATATATATATATGAATCTTATGCAAGTTTGGATTGTTGAAATATATGTGAAACATGTATATGCATATGCTAGTTTATGTGACATTAATCTACATGTTTAGATCTATATGCAAGATTACACCTTTATGTTTAGATCTATATGCAAGTTTACATCTTTATGTTTAGATCTATATGGAAGTTTACATCTTTATGATTAGATCCATATGCAAGTTGACATCTTTATGTTTAGATCCATATGCAAGTTCACACCTTTATGTTTGGATCTATAGCAGTACATAAGTTATGCAAGTTTATGCCCATTACCTATGCTAGTTTCTTATCATATGCTAGTTTGAATGAAATTCATATGCAAGTTTATGTCATGATCCATAGATCTATTTTATGTGTTATGTAATGTTGTTTTTCTTTTTATAAGTTAGACTATTTGCGAGTCTAACATATGTCATATGAAAACGTACGAATAGCGTGGGGATGATGGGATAATATTGAATATACATAAATTGTGAATTGGCATAAAATGGCCTTAAAAGGCATATAATTAATTTGAGATATTAATTGTCATAATTGGTATTTATGGACATAATTTTAAGAGATAATTATGGACATAAATAAATTTGGAAATTATTGACAAATTTAAATAGGGATATTAATCCAATTTGGGGTTAAATAAAGATGTGTAATAATAAACCGCCTTAGACACGAGGTTAGACTCTTTTGTGGTGTAAGACTGCCCGGACCCGCCTGGTAAATCCAGCAGCCACAAATGCCAGTCTAATGTGAGAGGTCAAAGGCATGAATTAAATGCGTAACAATTGTAAAGACACAAGGTTAGGCTCGTTTGTGGTGTAAGACTGCCCGAACCCGCCCGGCAAATCCAGCAGCCACAAATGCCAGTCTAATGTGGGAGGCCTTTACAAGGTTACGGTTCTAATGAATTAAGTAACACTTAACCAGATAAACATGTGGTGGGACATGGGGGGTTAAGTGTGTGCCTTGGGTGGCATGTGGAATTAAGGGGGTGCCTTAGGTGGCATGTGAAATACGATTAGATGCACTTAACCAAGATTGAAACATGTAAGAAGACATGAATAAGAATGGGGTTAAGTGGGGAAAACCTTAGAGGGGACCAAGCATAGGTGGTAAGCTTGTGTCATGCATGGGGGCCCTTTTCAAACCAGTAACCCATTAAGTATCTTTGTGAGCTCGACTCAAGTCGAGGACGGGACACGCTTACTGGATTTGATTGTAAGAGGTCAAAACGGGTTAGCGATGGCAACGCAAGTCCAACGGGGTCGTGTGCGTGCGTGGGCCCGGGTTGGTAGGTAAGACGTTGTTGCATCATGTAGATATAAGCCGTGCATTTTTGGTGGTATCGGGTTGCCACTTTCGGGAGTGACACACCCCACTGTGGGCCAGCACAGGTATCTACGAGTTAGGGAGCTGATCGAATGGGGGTAGTGGGTACAACTAGTGGAGGTAGGGGCAGACGACACCTATGAAGGCAGCTAGGGGTACACGAAACTTCCATTATCATTATTAAGTTCTATAGGCGGGATCAACTTTTAGGGTGACTAGTGGTGGTGCAGTATAGTAATTATCCTATAGTGATTAGGGACGAGATTAACGCCAGAATATTCCTCTTAACTACTTTGTCATTCCCACTTGTTTCATGGTCATATCTTATCTTACCAGTTGATGCCTTATCCTAGTTACTTTAATAATTATATTGTTAAAGTTATTATACTCGCCAGACTTTATGTCTAACCCCCTTTGTTTTCGCCTCTTTTCTTCCTTCCCCCCTTGGTTCTCAGGGTGGGACTAGTACTAGTGGAGCTTGATCTTGGATCTCTTTCTCTCTCTTTTGGAAGTGCTTGGATTGCTGGAAGTAAAGTTCAACTCATCTCTTTTATGGCTACTTGGGTTGGGGTTTATGCTTTTTATTTTATGTACTCTAAAACAATTTATCAAGATGGATATTAAGTGTACTTGGTTTATGAAGTTGTTGTAATCAAACTATTTCTCCACTGCAATAAAAGTTGTTTTAAAATTTTCAAGTACCATTATTTATATCTGTCTTGTTATATTCTGTTCTATACACTAAATACGCTCCATGGAAGTTAATGCATTCTCTTTGTGAGTGACATTAATGGACATGGGGTGTCACATTTAGTTCTTACAGTCAGTATTTAATATAAAAAAATAGAATCATCTGTTGGAGTAATGCTTCAAATATTTGCAATTACCTAAGGAATTATATTGAATACATGCATATAAGTATGCAAAATATTATGAATAATTGTACACATGAACGCATCAATTCATAATTTCATGTAAAAGTAGAAGAACTTAATTAAGTGCACAAAATAACAAAGTAATTCAGTTTACACACTTTATAATCATGCCCACGTAGTTCAAAAAACAAAATAGCAGTCAGCATTTTCAAAACAAATATAAACACCCCTTTTATACATTTTAATCACTAAGTTTGTTTTTCTTTTTATAGCAAGAACTTCTGTGTCAGGCGATTCTCTTCAGCCCAACTATAAAGTTTGCAATTGAGTATTTCGTGAGCAAGCTCAGCACGTTATTGATTAATAGCCACAACACCATATATTTCTTCATCTCTAGTGATTTCTTTGTCCTCACATCTATGTTCATTATGTTAATAACAAACATGCCACAATCGACGCTGTAGAAATTTATAAAACATTATTTATTTGTTTGAATAAATTTATTTGGTATTATAACAAGCATAAAAATATGTAATCATTCTAAATATCTTGGAACTAGTAAATGTATTCAACTTTTTAAAAAAACCAGCGTACATGTATGTTATTATTTACAAAATCTACATACTTGTATGCTAGTATTCAAATTACATACATACATGGAAAATACCTTTAACGTGCATACAAGCATGCAAAGATAGCCATTATGTGCATACACTCATGCAGATATTGCCAATACGTGCATACAAGCATTCAAATATAGTCAATATTTACATACAAACATGCAGATACTGCAAATACCTGCATACAATTATTCAAAAAACGCTTGATATTTTCATATACGCATGCATATATTAACAATTTTTGTATAGGTCTATGCAAATGAACTGGGTTTATTTTCTTACGTATGGCCTTATTGTGGGGAATTAACCTTTTCAAGCTCTCTGGATTGCTGAAAATTCTTCTTCTCCAATATTTTCATCACTCCATTGAAGTAAGTTCTCTGCATCAAAACAAATATACACATGCGCGCATATATATATATATATATATATATATATACACATACATACATACATACATACATATATATATATACACACACACAAAAATGTTGTTAATGGTTTATATGCCAACTTGCATATAAATATGTTCAATTTACATACAATATATTCAAGAAGGTAGAAATATATTAGTACCGATTTAAACAACTAATCTAAATTCTTGCATAAATGTATGCAATAACTTATTATATTTGCGTACAAGTATTCAACATTTACTTTTAATTTATAAATGTGCATGTAAACTAAGAATTTTTCGATATAAGTATGAAAAAATAATTTATATCCTCATAGAAGCATGTAAATATTGTCAATATCTATTACAAGAATGCATATACTCAGAAAATTTGTAGTAGATATATGCATTTAGAAATACAGAAATTGTCAATAGCTGCATACAATCGTGCAATAATTCGTATTAACATCATACAATCTTGTAAGAATTCTTATTAACATTTAACAATCACGCAATAATTATTATGAACAATATACAATGATGAGAAGTATTTCGTCTACTCTTGTTAGAGTATATTATAAGAAGTTCTTATCGATAGTCAGATAAGAAATAATACAATCAGAATTATACCTTCGTTCTCGCTGTTGCATTGATAGTTTCACATATATATGCTCATATTAACAAAATATGCATATTTTTATAAACATATTCAGAATAGAAGAAAAAATATGTTGAAAAATTAAATTATACTACTGTACAATCTATAATAACCTTAAAACTTTATACAATAATTACATTATCCATAATTAAAACTAGACAATTTTCACAAATTCAAATTAATGAATCAACAAATATCGATTAAAAAAAGAAATCTGTATACAAAAAATAAAAAATTATTAAAAAGCGTAAATTACCTTAAAGAAGAAACATCCATCCTATAAACAAAGGATCGATTCAATTCAATATCTGAAAAAATTGCCGATCTAAGTTGAAAAAATTAAAACGGAAGACCGCACTGCCATTAACACAGAAAGGGTTATGAAAAAATTAAAACCCTAATACGTAATATCGATCACGTTAAGTACGCCGTGAATTTAAAGAAGGGCAATTGTGGAAAAAAAATAGCGGCTATTTAAAAATAGGGATGAAATTTATATGTTTCAAAACAGGAGGATGTGAGCTTAATTAACTTTGGTTTTAGGGATGTGTGCCTAATTTTCACTTTTATTTTTCTCTAAACCTAAAATTAGAAATCGAAAAAAAAAGCACCTCCAATTTTCAACCCGTCGCCTCCATTCCCATCACCACCGCCGCTCCCTCCAGGTGCTCCGCCTGCCTCCATAGCCGCCACCTTCCCTCTGGCCGCCTCCCCCTCGCTCTTCCTCTCTCCTTCTACCTAAAATCGTACCCAAAAAACCCTACCCTCGCTGGAATACCACCGCCGCCACCTCCATTGCCTCCCCCACCACCTGCGACGGCGCCACACCCTCCAGCAACCACCTGAAGCCCCTCCACCTTCGGTTAGCATGCAAAAAACTTCCCCCCTTCTCCTAACTGTGAGTTTTCTTTTTAATTTTGATTTATTTGTGTAATTTCTTTTATGAAATAACGTAGTTGTAATGATGTGATTTTTTTAAAGATTAGATTATTTATATATATATATATATATTAAAAATGAAAAGATCGGATCTTTGTAAATGAAAAGATCGGATTTTTAAAATATAAAGGACTTGGTTTTTAAAAATATAAAGGAGTGATTTTTGAAAATAAAAAGATGATTTTTATATTATATAGATGATAAAAATATGATTTTTATATTATAGGGATAATAAAAATATGATTTTTATAATATGAGTAACGATATGAAAATATTATTTTTAGTTAGATAAAAATATAAATTTTATCGTATGTATGCAATAATATAAAGATTCGATTTTTATATATGTAGAATGGCGATAATTTTTTTTTTCGTAGGAACAATTATAATAATGTGTTTTTTATAGATAAAATACCATTTCTATAATGTTTTCATTATAATAAAGATACGATCTTTATATGGATATCATTAAGATAAAAATTCGTTTTTTATATATATGAAGCGAAATAGAAATTCGATCTTTATATAAATATAATTTTTATATAGAAAGAAGCATTGTAAAAATATATGAAGTAGTAATAAAAATATGATTTTTATATTTTAAAGATAATAAACATATGATTTTTATATATGAGCAGCGTGAAAAGGATGCGTTGGAATTTCGAACAAATCCAAACGGTTCATAAAGAAAGACTGGCGGAGTGGAACCCAAAGGTGAGAACTTCTCACTTTAAATTTACTTTCTAGTTATAAATATATACTAGGATGCAGATGGTGCTTAGCAGCACCCGACACCCGTCGTCCATAGACCATGGACGACTTGTTTGTTTGATTGATGTGTTGTGAAAATTGATTGTGTGATGTGGAATGGAATAAAATATTTTATAGTTATAAATATTTTATAGTTAAAAATATAATTTTTAACGTGTATATGAATAAAATAATTATTTATAAACAAATCAGACGATTTGTTTATGTACACATATTTAACTGATATTGGGACAATAAATTTTACACATCGCCCAACTGCACAAATAAAACCTGTGTTTGATTGTTTGAAACCCCACACAGGTGTTGGGATGATATTTGACGTACACTAATCCCAACTATTTAGTGATACGTCAATCGATTGATCGACAGGCTGTTGTAAGCGTTAAATATTTATATTTAATGCTTATGCAGCATAGAATGCACTCTGGATGATGGTTAAATGTGTTTGATTGTTGTTGTGTACATGAGTTGTATGTAATCCATATAATTACATTATATGGTAATTGACTGTGTCTGATTCCAGTTCAGAAGAATAAATATTTTAAAATAACGAATATTTTAAAATAATGAATATTTTAAAATAATATTCAGTAAAAGATCAAAATCTGATTTTGATGTCCGATTTGGGATGGACACGAAAATATTTAGATATATGAAGCCGTGTTGATTAGAATAACGCCATTTTGACGTGAACGATATTTATATCGATTTTATTTGTTTTTATAACGAATATCAAAAAGGAAATGATTTCAAAATATAATATTTTGAAAATATTATCATTTATATATTAATGATATGGAATATTCAATTTCAATTTGAAATTGAATATGAAGTTGAAACTGTTTTGAAAACGAATTTAAAACGATTTATAAAACACGTTTTAAATGGAAATCGACAATATATATATATATATATATAATATTATATATATAATGGGCTGAATAGAATGAGCCGCGCTGCGGCAGTTCGCGAATTTCGACCATTGACTTCGAATGGACATTACGGGAGATCCGACCGTCGGATTCTCCTAAAACCGGAACCGTTGGGTTCGTATTGAAAAGAGTTTTCTAAGAATATTAGAGATTTGAAATCTAACGGTTGGATTTGGAATTATGTCCAAATCAAATTTGGAAAAGGTCGCTATAAGTGCGGTTCGATGGCCGCTTATGGAAATCGACTGTACGGGCCTTGATAAAATTATTAAAAATATCAATAATTTGTGTAAAATCATAACAAATGATTTAGAAAGAATGGGATGAAAAATTCCATATTTGAAAGGATAAAAATATATTTTTATTGAAATGAACAAGTTATGAACTAGAATTATGAAATCCAATATTTTTAAATAAATAAATTGGGTTTGAAATGGTTTTAAAAATAACAAGAATTTCCAATATATAAATTGGAATAGATTTGAATCGAAATTATCTTCGGAATATTTCGATATTGGATTCTGTGAGTATACGGATATTGTGGAGGAATTTGGAAGATATATATATCGTTATTCCAATACGGTATTAGTTGATTCCAGAATTTGATATTGAATATAAGCTGATATATGTTCTATTTAGAGCCTTGTATTTAATATCAAATGTGATTTTGGGTTTGTCGTGAATGGTGTCTCCATTAACACTGTTCTTGAACCTAGTTGAGAAAAGATTAAATCTTTTTATTTAGATTTAATGAAGTATACCAATTAATTAATATTTAATTGGAATTGAATTGAAGTTGGTCTTTGGGTTTATCGTGAATAGTGTTTTAAATAACACTTGTTCTTTAACCCGATTAACAATGGAATAAGATTTTGAGTTGTCGTGAATGATATCTTTAATAATGCTGTTCTTAGACCCAATGGAGTTAAGAAAATCAGAAACTAACTGGAGATTAGTTAAGTTGAATGGTTTCCTGGGTATTGATCTGATGTTAGTTTCGGCCTTCGTTGTTAATACTTAGGGAATTGTTTACTTGCTAATTTACGGTTAAAGGCTGATGGAATGGAATATGATTTTGGGTTTATCGTGAACCGTGTTTTAAAGGACATTGGTTCTTTAACCCAGTTAAAGATAAGAATAAGATTTTGGGTTGTCGTGAATGGTATCTTTAATAATACTGTTCTTAGAACCAATGGAGTTAAGAAAATCAGAAACTAACTGGAGATTAGTTAAGTTGAATGGTTTCCTGGGTATTGATCTGATGTTGATTTCGGCCTTCGGGGTTAATACTTAGGGAATTGTTCACTTGCTAATTTACGGTTAAAGGCCGATGAAATGAAATGTGATTTTGGGTTTATCGTGAACCGTGTTTTAAATGACATTGGTTATTTAACCCAGTTAAAGACATGATATAATTTCCCAAGTTAAACAATCATTAATATTGATTTTTGGGAAGATTAAAACCAAGTGGAGTTTTAATTAGATTGAAATGATATCCAAAGGAAGATTAAAGAATAAATTTAAAGAATTTATCTTTGATAAAATTAAGGGGAACCTTTCCCAAATTATAAGAATATTTAAATAAAGGAATATTCTGGATTGGAATGAGGCGTATGTTGTGTTTTTATAGCACTTGTTTATTATATACGCGAGTCATTCAGAAAGATTGGGTTTATCCCATTCTGAATAACTGATTCGACGATGTGTCGAGGATGAAGACGGTGGTTGAAGACCGGAGGTCTTCACGTTGTTTGGATGATTACTGATGTCTTGATTGGGTTGTACACCCAAGACGAGGTAATAAGTGGTGATCGTCCAGACGTACTTGGAGATCGATCGGATATGCGAGGACCTCTCCCCTGTATTGGACATAAGGGGGAGGAATAAGGTGCCTCCGGTTTCGTTCAGACCCAGAACGAACTTGTAAATGGATGTGTGTCTGACATCGGATTTCATTCTGTGTGATTGATAGACATCGGTTGCATAGCGTGAATTTCCTGTGTGGCATGTTGAGATGCAAATGATCAAGGCTTCTGTTGAAAAGCAGGGTCTTGTGGTTGATGATCAAAGCACGGCTTTAATATAGCGTAGCTTTTTGTAGCGTTAATTCGCGAGCCTCACAGCCTGGTGTGAACCAGAAACGGGAGAGGACTGCAGGGAGGGCATGCGTTTACTTCTAGCTAGGAGTGGTGTCAGGGTTTTACACGCCCTGACATTTTACTTATGTGGATGATGGATAGCGAGGCGCCTCGGTTATATCGATCGTTCCAAGGCCGATAGTTTGGTCGGGATATGACCAGTTTACACCCCATAGGGCGGGGAAACGCATTGTTCAGGCATTTTAATCCACTCCGTGTGGACCGGCCCTGAAGATCCAAGGGTCGATGCGTTCTGATCCTGAGACACGGGCTAGAGCGTCTCAAAGCGGTAAGGACGATCCCTTGCCTTGGTTCACAGATGGAAATCCAACTTCCAATACGACATTTTGCGGTTTTGATTGTAAACCTATATATCGACATAGTGGTATGGGGCACTTATGTCGTCTATGATTGATACTTATGATTGAAATTATTTTGACACTATACACTTATAGTAATAATAAAACATGAAATTTTACGTACCAAGCATTCTTGGCTATTATAAGGTAAAAACTCTATCCTCCGGCTTGCGTTGCATTGTGTGATGGGACCTGAGTCTTATAATAGCTTCATTGTTCTTTATTTAGCATTGCGCTGTTGTTTTATGCACTGGTATTCTGGGGAGGAAACCCGTTCCGTGTTATACGACGTGGGCCCTGGATTTACCTAACTTTAAAATAAAGATTAATAACTGTTTTAGTTCTCACACCAGTCACATGACTAGCCTGGTGTTTATTGTTTTAACCTAAACTCTGGGTGCCCTTATTTTCAACACGGGCAGCTAGTAGTTTTGGTTTTGCAGATTTATATTCACAAGATCCTGGTTTACAGCTGGAATGATATTCGGAATGCTCTGTATTCGTATATTCTTTTCAGTTGTGTTTTGTATTATTTTCCGCTGCATTGTAACTTGTAAATCTCTGATATTTAGTGAATGTGTAATATTTATTCATACTCTGTATATTCTTGTATTCTGATGAAATTGTTGTAATAAGCAATGAAATGTTCTTCTGTTTGTGTTCTGATTCTTCTTGTCCTTTGTACTACCCGTGATTTCCCGGATGGGGGATTTTGGGTCGTTTCAGTTTGGTATCAGAGCTTTGGTTTACAGAGCTTAGAGGACAAGGCACGTTGGAACCAAACGAAAGAATACATCAGAGATTGGATTAGTAATATCCAATGAGAATGACTCATTAGAGATAGGATCAATAGTATCCTAGAACGAGTGTGAAGAGTGTGTTTTTAAAAATAAATATGAAAACAATTTTTGTTTTGAAAATTTAAATCAATTATTCGTATTTGAATATTATTTTATGTTGATTTGGACAATCAAGTATATAAAGATTTTGCGTATACGTCTGATCCATGTGTATTTGAAGTTTTAATATACTGGATCGATATAGAATCACACTCTGGTCGCCCGTAGATGTTCTGATGGTGGTTCGAAACATCATCAGAGTTTATGTTCGTGTTTCGAAAGTGAGATATCTATATATTTTCAATTGACTGGTGTGAGAACCAAAATATAGTTAGAATATATTGTTGTGAATTGGCATCAAAAACATGATTTTTGAGTATATAAAAAATTATGAATTTGAAACGTTAATCAACTAATTGATTGTTGATTGTGTTGTTTGATTATTGTTTGATTAATTAGAATTTGGTACATATAACCAAATTGTATCACATGTTGAACTGAATTGAAAATTTATAGAAATTGCATGCATATACATGTATATACATTTAACAGGTCATAGCAGGGAAGCTAAGCAGAGGAATAAAAATTTTTGCCCGACAAATAGGTACATGTTTATTGTATTTCTTGGGGTTTTTGATGATTTTATGAGCCGATTGGCTACCCGCTTGGCTGTTTCTTTTTCTTTTTTGATTGGGGAGGCCTGTGTGGCGGTTTCGGGATTTTCCCGGTGCTCCCGTACAAGGGAGGTTATGGCGAAATTGTTCGAAAATTTAGGGTGTTACCCAAATTTTAGAAACTGAAAAGTTGAAAAACTTAAGCCATAATTAAAATAACGAAAGTTGAGTTGATTAGTAAAACAACTTTCACCTTTGTTCCTTTTCAAGGACGAAAAGATTTTAAGTGGGGGAGATTGTAACAACTCGGAAAATGCAAACCAATTTAAATTTTTTATTTTGGCAATTTTAATGAATTTTGGATATTTAAAATGAATTATTTTAAATAATAACGACGAGAAATTTGTTTTGAATAGAATTAGAACGTATATATTTATTTGAATCGACGTTAGAATACAAATATTTATTTTAATTATAAAAGGAATTGAAAATGGCGCGGTAGTCTGAAAATTCGATTTCAAATTTCAAATGAATGTACAAGATTCAAAATAAACCGGATTTAGGCGAAACCAAAAATATTTGAATCTATTTGAAAATATCTTTCCAAAGAATCCGAAAAATTGAAATTTCATAGCGGGAATAAAAAGTTATGCCCAGTTGAAAATTCAGAATAGTCGTTATGGAAATATAGCCCTCAAAAATGGAAATTTTGCAAACGACCTCCGTTTTCGACGAAACCACTTTTGTTGGATCCGGGATGTCAAATTATTGCTAGATTCCAGAATTCATAATTTTTGGGATTAATATGTGAGCATGGCAAAGGAAACGTGTTTTGTCAGTTTCAGTCAATTTGGATCGACCAGAAACTGGCAATTTTTCAAACGGTCTTCAAATTTGACGAAATTAGTTTTGTTAGGACTGTATCGTCAATACGAAGATAGAAATAATTTTTGAGGAATTTTTAGAGTCCGTATGTGGGCCCGGTAAATTGAAATGTGCGTTCAAATTCAATATATAGATTTTTATTTTTATTTTTATTTTGACGAAAACCGATCGAAACAGCCAAACTGGCTTACGTTACATATTCCTTTGTGTTCGGAATGGGGGTAATTAGTTACGGATGGCAGGCGGCGGGTCTCATTTGGGGATCGAAATTTAAAGTAATTTTTTGAAATAATTAAATAATATATATATATATATATATATATTACATTGCCCCCCTTTTTATTTTTCTCTAAACCTAAAATCAGAAATCGAAAAAAAATGCGCCTCCATTTTTCAACCCGTCGCCTCCACTCCCATCACCACCGCTCCCTCCAGGTGCGCCGCCCGCCTCCATAGCCGCCACCTCCTCTTTGGCCGCCTCCCCCGCGCTCTTCCTCTCTCCTTCTACCTAAAACCAAACCCAAAAAACCCTACCCCCGCTGGAATACCACCGCCGCCACCTCCATTGCCTCCCCCACCACCTGCGATGGCGCCGCACCCTCCAGCAACAACCTGAAGCCCCTCCACCTTCGGTTAGAATGCAAACAACTTCCCCCCTTCTCCTAACTGTGAGTTTTCTTTTTAATTTTGATTTATTTATGTAATTTCTTTTATGAAATAAAGTAGTTGTAATGATCGATTTTTTTAAAGATTAGATTATTTTTATATATATATATATATATTAAAAATGAAAAGATCGGATCTTTGTAAATGAAAAGATCGGATTTTTAAAATATAAAGGACTTGGTTTTAAAAAATATAAAGGAGTGATTTTTGAAAATAAAAAGATGATTTTTATATTATATAGATGGTAAAAATATGATTTTTATATTATAGGGATAATAAAATTATGATTTTTATAATATGAATAACGATATGAAAATATTATTTTTAGTTGGATAAAAATATAAATTTTATCGTATATATGTAATAATATAAAGATTCGATTTTTATATGTGTAGAATGGCGATAAAAATATAATTTTTTTCGTTGGAACAATTATAAATACGTGATTTTTATAAATAAAATACCATTTTTATAATGTTTTCATTATGATAAAGATATGATCTTTATATGGATATCATTAAGATAAAAATTCGTTTTTTATATATATGAAGCGAAATAAAAATTCGATCTTTATATAAGAAATAGTTATATAAAAATATAATATATAGAAAGGAACGTTGTAAAAATATATGAAGTAGTAATAAAAATATGATTTTTATATTTTAGAGATAATAAAAATATGATTTTTATATATGAACAGCGTGAAAAGGATGCGTTGGAATTTCGAACAAATCCAAACGGTTCAGAAAGAAAGACTGGCGGAGTGGGACCCAAAGGTGAGAACTTCTCACTTTAAATTTACTTTCTAGTTGTAAATATATACTAGGATGCAGACGGTGCTTAGCAGCACCCGACACCCGTCGTCCACAGACCATAGACGACTTGTTTGTTTGATTGATGTGTTATGAAAATTGATTGTGTGATGTGGAATGGAATAAAATATTTTATAGTTATAAATATTTTATAGTTAAAAATATAATTTTTAACGTGTATATGAATAAAATAAATATTTATAAACAAATCGAACGATTTGTTTATGTACACACATTTAACTGATATTGATTAGGACGATAAATTTTACACATCGCCCAACTGCACAAATAAAACCTGTGTTTGATTGTTTTAAACCCCACACAGGTGTTGGGATGATATTTGACGTACACTAATCCCAACTATTTAGTGATACGTCAATCGATTGATCGACAGGCTGTTGTAAGTGTTAAATATTTATATTTAATGCTTATGCAGTGTAGAATGAACTCTGGATGATGGTTGAATGTGTTTGATTGTTGTTGTGTACATGAGTTGTATGAAATCCATATAATCACATTATATGGTAATTGACTGTGTCTGATTCCAATTCAGAAGAATAAATATTTTAAAATAACGAATATTTTAAAATAAGGAATATTTTAAAATAATATTCAGTAAAAGATCAAAATCTGATTTTGATGTCCGATTTGGGATGGACACGAAAATATTTAGATATCTGAAGCCGTGTTGATTAGAATAACGCCATTTTGATGTGAACGATATTTATATCGATTTTATTTGTTTTTATAATGAATACCAAAAAGGAAATGATTTCGAAATATAATATTTTGAAAATATTATCATTTATATATTAATGATATGGAATATTCAATTTCGATTTGATATTGAATATGTAGTTGAAACTGTTTTGAAAACGAATTTAAAACGATTTATAAAATATGTTTTAAATGGAAATCGACGATATATATATATAATATATTATCTATATATATATAATGGGCTGAATAGAACGAGCCGCGCTGCGGCAGTTCGCGAATTTCGACCATTGACTTCGAACGAACATTACGGGAGATTCGACTGTCGGATTCTCCTAAAACCGGAACCGTTGGGTTCGTATCGAAAAGAGCTTTTTAATGAATATTAGAGATTTGAAATCTAACGGTTGAATTTGGAATTATGTCCAAATCAAATTTGGAAAAGGTCGTTGTAAGTGCAGTTCGGTGGCCGTTTATGGAAATCGATTGTACGGGCCTTGATAAAATTATTAAAAATATCAATAATTTGTGTAAAATCATAACAAATGATTTGGAAAGAATTGGGATGAAAAATTCCATATTTGAAAGGATAAAAATATATTTTTATCGAAATGAACTAGTTATGAACTAGAATTATGAAATCCAATATTTTTAAATAAATAAATTGGATTTGAAATGGTTCTAAAAATAACCAGAATTTCCAATATATGAATGAGAATAGATTTGAATCGAAATTATCTTCAGAATATTTCGATATTGGATTCCGTGAGTATACGGATATTGTGGAGGAATTTGGAAGATATATATGTATCGTTATTCCAATACGGTATTAGTTGATTCCAGAATTTGATATTGAATATAAGCCAATATATGTTCTATTCAGAGCCTTGTAAACCTAGTTGAGAAAAGATTAAATCTTTTTTATTTAGATTTAATGAAGTATACCAATTAATTAATATTTAATTGGAACTGAATTGAAGTTGGTCTTTGGGTTTATCGTGAACGTTGTTTTAAATAACACTTGTTCTTTAACCCGATTAACAATGGAATAAGATTTTGGGTTGTCGTGAATGATATCTTTAATAATACTGTTCTTAGACCCAATGGAGTTAAGAAAATCAGAAACTGACTGGAGATTAGTTAAGTTGAATGGTTTCCTGGGTATTGATCTGATGTTGGTTTTGGCCTTCGGGGTTAATACTTAGAGAATTGTTCACTTGCTAATTTACGATTAAAGGCTGATGGAATGGAATGTGATTTTGGGTTTATCGTGAACCATATTTTAAAGGACATTGGTTCTTTAACCTAGTTAAAGACATGAATAAGATTTTGGGTTGTCGTGAATGGTATCTTAAATAATACTGTTCTTAGACCCAATGGAGTTAAGAAAATCAGAAACTAACTAGAGATTAGTTAAGTTGAATGGTTTCCTGGGCATTGATCTGATGTTGGTTTCGACCTTCGAGATTAATACTTAGGGAATTGTTCACTTGCTAATTTACGATTAAAGGCCGATGAAATGAAATGTGATTTTGGGTTTATCGTGAACCGTGTTTTAAATGACATTGGTTCTTTAACCCAGTTAAATACAGGATATGATTTGCCAAGTTAAACAATCGTTAATATTGATTTTTGGGAAGATTAAAACCAAGTGGAGGTTTAATGCATCTTTAATTAGATTGAAATGATATCCAAAGGAAGATTAAAGAATAAATTTAAAGAATTTATTTTTGATAAAATTAAGGGGAACCTTTCCCAAAGTATAAGAATATTTGAATAAAGGAGTATTCTGGATTGGAATGAGGCGTATGTTGTGTTTTTATAGCACTTTTTTATTATATACGCGAGTTATTCAGAAAGACCGGGTTTATCCCATTCTGAATAACCGATTCGACGATGTGTCGAGGATGAAGATGGTGATTGAAGACCAGAGGTCTTCACATCGTTTGGATGATTACTAATGTCTTGATTGGGCTGTACACGCAAGACGAGGTAATAAGTGGTAATCGTCCAGACGTACTTGGAGATCGACCGGATATGCGAGGACCTCTCCCTTGTATTGGACAAATGGGGGAAGAATAAAGTGCCTCTGGTTTCGTTCAGACCTAGAACGAACTTGTAAATGGATGTGTGTCTGACATCGGATTTCATTCTGTGTGATTGATAGACATCGGTTGCATAACGTGAATTGCCTGTGTGGAATGCTGAGATGCAAATGATCGAGGCTTCTGTTGAAAATTAGGGTATTGTGGTTGATGATCAAAGCACGACTTTAATATAGCGTAGCTTTGTGTAGCGTTAATTCGTGAGCCTCACAGCCCGGTGTGAACCAGAAACGGGAGAGGACTGCAGGGAGGGCATGCGTTTCTTTCTAGGTAGGAGTGGTGTCAGCGTTTTACACACCCTGGCATTTTACTTATGTGGATGATGGATAGCAAGGCGCCTCAGTTATATCGGTCATTCCGGGGCCAGTAGTTTGGTCGGGATATGACCAGTTTACGCCCCATAGGGCGGGGAAACGCATTGTTCAGGCATTTTAATCCACTCCATGTGGACCGGCCCTGAAGATCCAAGGGTCGATGCATTCTGATCCTGAGACACGGGCTAGAGCGTCTCAAAGCGGTAAGGACGATCCCTTGCCTTGGTTCACAAATGGAAATCCAACTTCCAATACGACATTTTGCAGTTTTGATTATAAACCTATATATGGAGACATAGTGGTATGGGGGCACTTATGCCGTCTATTATTGATACTTATGATTGAAATTGTTTTGACACTATACACTTATAGTAATAATAAAACATGAAATTTTACGTACCAAGCATTCTTGGCTATTATAAGGTAAAAACTCTATCCTCCGGCTTGCGTTGCATTGTGTGATGGGACCTGAGTCTTATAATAACTTCATTTTTCTTTATTTAGCATTGCGTTGTTGTTTTATGCACTGTTATTCTGGGGAGGAAACCCGTTTCGTGTTATATGGCGTGGTCCCTGGATTTACCTAACTTTAAAATAAAGATTAATAACTGTTTTAATTCTCACACCAGTCACATGACTGACCTGGAGTTTATTGTTTTAACCTAAACTCTGGGTGCCCTTATTTTCCACACGGGCAGCTAGTAGTTTTGGTTTTGCAGATTTATATTCACAGGATCCTGGTTTACAGCTGGAATGATATTCGGAAAGCTCTGTATCCGTATATTATTTTCAGTTGTGTTTTGTATTATTTTTTGCTGCATTGTAACTTGTAAATCTCTGATATCTCGTGAATGTGTAATATTTATTCATACTCTGTATATTCTTGTATTCTGATGAAATTGTTGTAATAAGCAATGAAATGTTCTTCTGTTTGTGTTCTGATTTGTCTTGTCCTCTGTACAACCAATGATTTCCCGTAAGGGGTTTTTCGAGTCGTTTCAGTAATCATTTGGGAAGTGTTTGGACAATTGGTGTTTTCCTTGTAGCCGTGAAATCAAGGAATGAGAGCGGTGTTAACCTTGTAGCCGTGAAATCAAGGGGAATATGCCTGATCAAGTGTGTTGAATCGGTGTTAATCTTGTAGCCGTGAAATCAAGGGGGTTGTACATGGATATTGATATAGTAATAAAACTCTACGCAGTCCAACGTTGCGTGGGACTGGACGTAGGAGCAATTCCGAACCAGTATAAAATCCGGTGTGTTCTTTCCTTTTCTGCATTTTCTTTTTGTTTATCTTTGTGTTTGATTTTGTGTCTGTGATTTTTTCTATGGTGTGTGATTCATATAGTAGATTATATAAGTTTTAGATTTTGTTTAATTTCTCAAAAACACTATTCACCCCCCTCTAGTGTTTGTTTTGCCTTAGTGATCCATTCCGCAATCCCTAACAATGACAAGTTGCAGTTCTTGAGTTTGATTGATCACTGTTTTTGAATCTACCATTTTAAAGTCGAGAAATTTTCCAATGATGAATTTCTACATGCCTGCATCTTCAGTTTTGTACTTCTTTTCCAGAGCCACCAGAGTTGTTTGGATGTGGCAATAGTACCATAAATATTGTGGAGGATATCTTCCAGGCCGTTCACATTATAGTTTTTACACATAAAATTAGAGTTTTTTAGATATTAAAAGCCTTTATTTTGGTAGCATCAGGTTCGAGTTCGCCAACAACAAGAGCATCTTTAGTCGGAAATTTGGCGAGTCCCGATATTGTTAGAAAAAACAACATTTTCTATTGTCAACGCTTGAAGTTGATTTCGTTGAACTTCTCTGACCTTTCTCCATGAGACATACCATTGTTGGAAGCACAGGTGCAGACTGAGCATTGGTTGCCATCTGTGTTGGTCAAGAGTTATTGTTGCTCTTCTACGACACCGTCATTTGCCACAATTTGATTATTTTAAGATTGTTAGAAGTGTTAATCAAATAGTAACTGAATTGTAAGAAAAACGGTTACAAAAATGTGGCAATTCCGTCATAGTAATTAGAAACATCTCAAAATGTTAGTATCACTGTTGCAATTATAATTTTACTTACATCAATAACAAACTATCATAGAATCGTCAGACGAGAGTGACAATTATTGTTGTGCCATTTATCAAATGTAAAACAGAAAGAAAAATGTTTTACCGAGTAGTGTATTCCAAGTGCAGTGCAAACTGTTTCCTTGAAACAATATTGCTTCCATATGCACTGTTAGGTTTGTCAGCAATTTGTTTCCCAAGATGAAACGAACCATCCCCGCAGCATAGTGCACGCAAACGGAGCAACGACGAACTGAATGAGATTCTAGAACTAAGAGCAGTGTTTATTGCAGAAGAAGAAGCAATTGAAAACGAGAAGAGATTGAAAATTAATTTGTCTCGGTTGCATGCTGCATATTTATAGGCTGGAGGAGGAGCCTATTTGGGTGGTCATGACCCGTGGAAAGGTTGCAACCCTTTAACTAGGCGTCCCGCGCGTGCGCGTCTAAAAGGAAACCGTAGCACCTTTTCAAATGAACGGACGTGACCGATCAAAAATACCTGTTTCAACGCAGCAGGCCCAAGAGGTAGTCGGTGGTCCATTTAATCACTAGACCCTAAGGGCCCCAAGGCCCAAGGCTCTATCTATGACATATTAATAACAATATTAAGTAAGGCCTTACAAGCCTACGTGCCTCTTCTCTTTTTATTTGATA
Organism: Allium sativum; assembly: GCA_030737875.1. Lineage (NCBI taxonomy): Eukaryota > Viridiplantae > Streptophyta > Magnoliopsida > Asparagales > Amaryllidaceae > Allium > Allium sativum. Next base: position 310,085,668 of record CM060919.1, read on the forward strand.
TAGCCAATTAGGTGATGATATATAAAGAGAAATAGTGGTGCTCATTGCATGATGTGGGACATTGCCACAATGCTTCCTTCTTCTCAAATCTATCTCTACGAATTCATTCATTTCTAACAATCCCCCACATGAATGAGCAGTTGTTTCTTAGGTTCACGATCCATTTATCATATTGGTTAAAGTAGCATATGGACCTTGAACTTTCCTAGTGATTACCTATTTGAATTACAGGCGAATCAATAGACATAGACTGTCCTTGAACTGTAAGAGTTTTGTGTATTTCTAAAATAGATAACACACGGTAAATGTTTCTTATAATATTTCGTTCTCTGTATGTGTTTGTTTTTTCCTTAAACACCTACCTAGTCTTATATGTGCTTAGAAAACTTGGCCTTATAATTTTCTTTGAAGTGGTGCCTTCGCACTTACGTAGGTGATTCTGTAAAGGGTATTCTCTGATTCCTCAAATACAATCATCATTAAAAGTATCAATACTTATCCTATTTTCCAAAACAATGCACTGACTTATTATAGGAATGCTTTTGTATAATAGTGCCATCACCTTTCTCTTAAATTTGTTCTCCATTTGAACCTAGATCTTGGGATCTCAAATCAATCAGGCGGGGTTTCCGGTTTAGAAAGACTTTAGTTCATAGGCCTTAACCCCATTCCCATCGATAAGGTTTGAACTCTCTCTATCTCAGCAAGCCTTTTGTTAGTCGATCCGCTATGATATATTTAGATCATATGAAGTCTATTGTGATATCTCCATTAGAGAGAAGTTGTCTTATTATTTTATGTCTACGATGAATATGCCTAGATTTACCGTTGTATAGTGTACTTTTAGCTCTTCCAATAGCTAATTGACTATCACAATGTATACATATTGAAGGCACATGTTTACTTCAAATTGGAATATTTTCCAAGAAACTTCGATTTTATCTAGGGCAAGAAACTCTGATTCCATCGTTGATCTAGCTATACAAGTCTATTTGGATGATTTCCATGATATTGCTCCATTTCCTAATGTGAACACATATCCACTTGTAGACTTTGTATTATGTGATCCATTGATCCGATTTGCATCAATGTATCCTTCCACTACTGAAGGATAGTTTGTATATGCAAACCATAGTTCTGCATATACCTTAGGTATCCTAGAACTCTGATTATCGCTTTCCAATGATGCTTACTAGGGTTGCTGGTAAATATACTTATCTTACTTACAACGTATGAGATTTATGATCTAGTGCAGTTCATAACATACATGATACTTCCTAGTATACGAGAGTATTATAGTTGATTGGTACCGTTATCAGTGTTCTTTACCCAATTTTGGTTCATATCTACTGGTGATTTTGCAATAGTCATATTACATTGCTTGAGTTTTTCAAGTATCTTGGCGATGTAATGTGATTGGGACAGTGCATATCTCTGTGGTGTTCTCAGAATCTTTACACCTAATATCACATCAGCTAGTCCTAGGTCTTTCATATCTAATCTAGAGGATAATGTTGAGTATAACAATATGATTTTTGTTTGATGATAACAAACATATATATATATATATAATTATATAAATGTGTTTGTAATCGTACTATTATATATTACATCACACACGGAATAAATTTTTAGACTGAATAAAATGATGTTGGACAGAATTGAATATTCAAATAGTATTTTTATTTAATTAAATATTTTATTTCTATATTTGAAGTAGTACAAATTTTTTGACTCCACTATTGTACAATTCATATAATACAGATAGTCCTCACTATATCACTCAGTTCACTCAGCTATATAAACAATTTCAGTTACGCACACTGAATCTTCAATTACTTCAATATCCAGTCTAGTTACATGTATACCTGTCAAAGAAACGTATATAGTAAAATAGAACAAAAATAAATTTAAATGTTGGCGAATATAAATTTATTTTTAATTTTTATTTGCCCCAGATTTTTGGTGTGTTTCTCATCACTTTTCTAGACTTGGTCGGATATATTTTTATTTATTTGACTCTAGACTACTTGTGATAGTCACGTGGATTCACTGTGAATACTACAAGGTAGGCTGAATACTAGTGCTCGCAGATCAGCCTCAACACAGCTATAATGGTCTGCAGATCAAGACCAACCACGACTCACAGATGTAATATGCTGATCTTGACTAGCCACGACACAACATATAATGGTTTGCTGATTTAAATAAAAAAAATATTTTTACACTTGTATAAAATTATTTTCAGGTGATAGAGCATGAAAACCCAAGCAATAGTGAAGTACAAAGCCAAGGCAAACACAACTTAGCCACAAGGACAATGCACAATGATCTTCAGGCCAAGTGCTGCCAAGAAACCCATACACAAGGGGTATAACAAGTGTGGAAGTGCAATTCTACAAGTCATGGTTTTCAATCAAAATCAAAATGTACAAGAGTGACATGAAGCAAATATGCAACAAGGGTAGCAAGGTTGAAAGGCAACAAGCAACACGATGCACATGTGTGCACAAACCAACAAAGATCAACATACTCGAGTACGAGTGCACAAGTACATCGTTAGGCCAGCAAACAGAGGATTCAGGTCAGTTGTATCAATATCATATGTCAATTAATGTACTCAACAAATAAGCATAGGCACAAAGGAGACATGAGTACCAAATGGGTTAACACTTCAAGGCAACTACAAAACTGGCACAACAAAGTGCAATACGGAAATGGCAACAATTTTTTATGCAACATAGCAGCTTCAACAAAAGCTAAGCATAGGACAGACCAACAATGTGCATCACGGAATAAGGGTGACACATAGGACAAGCCAAAAACAAACAAGTCAAATAGCAAGGATGCAACAACAAAGGTCCAGAATACATGGTGCAACAAGCACATGGTGAAATATACAAGAGCGGCTAGTGAAGCATCACATAAGCAAATGGAAGCAATGCAAAATGGAATGGCATCCGCTCTTATCAGTATATATCAGTAAATCAAGCATGACGTAAACAACATGGAAAATGCCAAGAAATCAAAGCAAGATCAAGTATAGTATCAGTCCTTAAATCATTGCCAAAACCAAACAGCAACGGGAAGTACACAAGGTGAACTCAAATAACCAAGCGAGTGCACAAGCACAAAACTAGGCAATATAGCATGTATGAGAACATGTACATAAAGGTACAAAACAGAGTGACACATGACTAGCAGTGACTCAAGCTCAAGGCCGAAACAAATGACATACAGCAAGTATACAAACCAGAGAAATGTGAAAAGACTAAGTGTAGCAAGTGACCAAAGCAAGATTATATATATAATATTTGTTCTTATCAGCAACACTCAAGGACATTACATAAAAGGCAATGCAAATGTCGATTTTTTAATGGCAAGAAAGCAAATGATCTGCCTTTATCGGTAAAAGAAAATAACATATACGCTTTTTTCGAACAAGAAAATAGGGGGCTTGTTCAAATTACAAAGTATAGAAAATTCGGCAATAATTTTATCAACACAGAGCCAAAGGACAAAGCATGCACGTGTTTTTGATTTTCTATTTTTGGCAAGGAAGAATGATTCCAAAAAATTACAGTAATCAACCGAATAAGAATTTCAAAACACTTTATTTGGTAAGTTGAGAAATTCAAGACATTCCAGAAATTTTGCAAGTGATATCCTTGTAATATTCAAGTTAAAAGAAATCTCCATAAATCAAGGTGAATTATTTTTAGCAAGATTGAAAAATTCAAATCACGTGAAGAATCTAGAATCAGAGATTTTAGGGTTTCAACACCCTATAAATAGACACCCATCATCACAGGCTATCACATCGAAACTAAGCAATCAAATTCAAGCGTAATAAAAATAAAAATCAAAGAACTCACAATTTCATTGTTTCGATCATCCCAAATTGTTCTACCAGGAAGTAGCTGCAAATCGAAGCCATCACTAAATCAATTTCATCAGAGTTTTAGAAGTGGTGATTTGGAAGAGAAACCCTAGGCGACCATTGGAGAATAAAAGAAAAGGAAGTCGAAGTTCACAAAGCACAAATAAAAAGGATGATTTTTTTAAAGTGTCTTAAGCTTAGTTTGTTAAAATAGGTTTTTTTTAGTTTTTTTCAAGTTTTAAGTTTCTATTTCGTAATTGTTCCGAAGTTTTCTAATTTTTTAAACTAAGGATTCTAGCTATAGGGTTTTGTGGTTAGGGAAAATTTGATCTCTGGGATTGAGATCAGTGTGGGGTTTTGAGTGTAGGATTATAACAGTTGGGAGTGGGTGTCTCGAGTTTACATGGATTGTAAGCATAGAGATTGTTTTAATACCTAATAGAAACCTTAGGGAATGCAGCAACAGACAAGATTTTGTCGAAGCTGGGTATCTATATGTTATTTACTTTTCCGCACTTACTATGATTATTATCTGTGTTGCTATTATTTATTACTCAACGAAAAACTGTAATAAATCCTATTTACCCTCCCTCTCAAGGGTTAATTTAGATCCTACAAGTGGCATCAGAGCAGGTATTTTTTATTTTTAAATAACTCTAGAGTCATGGATTTCTTAAATAATGATTCTCCTATTTTTCAATCCAATGAGAAATTTTTAAGTATAGCTCCAACTATTTTCGATGGAATAACATTTTTAAATTGAAAATTAAAAATTAAAAATGCAAATTTAGTATAGCTTCCATTCTCATTTAAAAGTCCTCATGGTTATGCATGGATGGAACGCATATAAGAAAGGATAAATGTTAAGTATTCTTCTAATCTCATTTAAAAGTCCTAACGGTTATGCATGTTTAGAAAATACTTAGCAGATTTTAAGTTACTAAGTCCTAGCGGTTATGCATGGTTAGAAAGTGCTTAAATTATTTGTGCTTAAATTTAAAATTTATTTGAATTTCTTTGGAAATTCATATTCCTATATTTGAAGTTTAAAGACTCTCCTCATTTTTATAAAATCCATCGCTCCATTATTGGACAATTCATATAATACAAATAGTCCTCACTACATCATCCAGTTCACTCAGCTATATATACAATTTTAGTTACACACATTGAGTCTTCGATTGCTTCAATATCCAGTTTAGTCACCTATATACCTATCACAGAAACACACACAGTAAAATAGAACAAAAATAGATTTAAATGTTGGCGAAAATAAATTTATTTTTATGTTTTATTTGCCTTAGTTTTTTGGTATGTTTCTCATCACTTTCCTAGACTTGGTTAGACATATATTTATTTATTTGAGTCTAGACTACTTGTGATATTCATGGTGGTTCACTGTAAATACCACACGGTAGGCTGAATATAAGTGCTCGTAGATCAGCCTCATCACAGCTCTAATGTTCTGCTAATCAAGACCATCCATGACTCACAGATGTGGTCTGCTGATCTTGACCATCCACGACACAACGTATAGTGGTATGCTGATTTAAATATAAAAATATTTTTGCACTTGTATAAAATTATTTTTAGGTGACAGAGCACGACAACCCAAGCAATAGTAAAGTACAAAGCCAAGGCAAACACAACTTAGCCACAAGGACAATGCACAATGATCTTAAGGCTAAGTGCAACCAAGAAACCCATACACAAGTTGGGTACAACAAGTATGGCAGTGCAATGCCACAGGTCATGGTTTTCAATCAAAATCAAAATGTATAGGAGTGACATGAAGCAAATATGCAACAAGGGCAAAAGGTTGAAAGGCAACTAGCAGCATGATGCATATGTGCGCACAAACCACAAACCAACAGAGATCAACATACTCGATTACGAGTGCACAAGTACATGGTCAGGCCAGCAAATAGAGGGTTCAGGTCAGGTGCAGCAATATCATATGTCAAGTAGTGTACTCAACAAATAAGAACAGGCATAAAAAAGATATGGGTGCCGAATGGGTTAACACTTCAAGGTAGCTACAAAACTAGGCACAACAAAGTGCATCACGGAAAAGGAAATAATTTTTTATGCAACATAGCAGCTTCAACAAAAACTGAGCATAGGACAGGGCAACAGTGTGCATCATGGAGTAAGGGTGACACATAGGACAAGTCAAAAACAAATAGTCAAATAGCAAGGATGCAACAACAAAGGTCCATAATACACGGTGCAACAAGCACATGGTGAAATGTATAAGAGTGGCTAGTGAAGCAGCACATAAGCAAACAGAAGAAGTGCAAAATGGAATGTCATCTGCTCTTATCAGTATATATCAGTAACTAGGCATGATGTAAACAACATGAAAAATGTCAAGAAACCAAAGCAAGCACAAATATAGTATCAGTTCTTAAATCATTGCCAAAGCCAAATGAAAACAACAATGGGAAGTGCACAAGGTGCACTCAAATAACCAAGCCAGAGCACAAGCACAAACTAGGCAATATAGCATGCATGAGAACATGTACACAGTGGTACAAAACAAAGTGACACATGAACGACATTGACTCAAGCTCAAGGCCGAAACAAATGACATGCAGCAAGCAAATAAACCCGAGCAAGGTGAAAAGGCCGAGTGTGGCAAGTGACCAAAGCAAGATTATATATATAACATTTGTTCTTATCAGCAACACTCAAGGACATAGTATAAAAGGTGATGCAAATGTCGATCTTTTTCATAGCAAGAAAGCAAGTGATCTGCTCGTATCAGTAAAAGAAAATAGCAGATATTTTGTCGAACAAGGAAATAGGGGGTATGTTTAAATTACAAAGTATAGAAAGTTCGGCAACAATTTTATCAAGAAAGAGCCAAAGGACAAAGCATGCACATGTTTTTTATAATCTATTTTTGGCAAGGAAGAATGATTCCAAAAGCTTCTAGCAATCAACCGAACAAATATTTCAAAACACTTTATTTGGCAAGTTGAATTTTTCAAAACATTCCAGCAATTCACAAGTGATATCCTCACAATATTCAAGTTGAAAGAAATCTTCATAAATTAAAGTGTATTATTTTTAGCAAGATTGAAAAATTTAAATCACGTAAAGAATCTAGAATAAGAGATTTTAGGGTTTCGGCACCCCATAAATAGACACCTATCATCATAGGCTATCGCATCGAAATTAAGCAATCAAATTCGAGCGTAATAAAAATCAAAATCAGAGAACTTACAATTTCATTGTTTTGATCATTCCAAATCGTTTTATCAGGCAGTAACTGCAAATCGAAGCCATCACTGAATCAATTTCATCAAAATTTTAGAAGTCGTGATTTGGAAGAGCAACCCTAGGCGGCCATTGGAGAATGAAAGAAGAGGAAGTCAAAGTTCACAAAGCACAAATAAAAGAGGCCCTTTTTTAAGCATCCCAAGCTTAATTAGTTTATTAAACTAGGGTTTTGTTTAGCTTTTGTTTAAGTTTTAAAATTTTATTTTGTAATTGTTCCAAAGTTTTATAGTTTTCTAAACTCGGGATTCTAGCTACAGGGTTTTGTAATTAAGGAAAATATGATCTCCAGAATTGAGATCAGTGCAGGGTTTTGAGCGTAGGATTAGAATAGTTGGGAGCAGGTGTCGCGATTTTACATGGATTGCAAACATAGAGATTATTTTAATACCTAGTAGAAATCTTCGGGGAATGTAACAGTAGGCAGGGTTTTGTTGAAGCAGGTATTTCTGTGTGTTATTTACTTTTACTCACTTACTATGATTATTATCTGTGTTTCTTTTGTTTATTACTTTGCGAAAAACTACAATAAACTCTATTCACCCCCCTCTAGGGTTAATTTAGATCCTACAGATAACATATCCTTTGTAGATGTTATTATGGCCTTGTTATTGCCTAGGATCAATAAGTCATCAACATAAAGACAAAGAATGACATATCCTATATGTGTGTGTTTTATGTAGACACAATTCTATTGTGAATCCATTTGATAACATAGTTTCATCAAACTTATCATGCCATTGTTTAGGAGCTTATATAAGGTCATAAAGTGATTTTACTAATTTACACACTTTATTCTCATTTCCTGTGCTAAAAAATCCTCCAGGTTGCTTCATATAGATTTCCCCCCTCTATTTCACCATTCAAAAATGCAGTTTTAACATTCGTTTGATGTATTTCTAAGTCAAGTATGGATGCAACTGCAATAAGCATCCTAATTGATGTTATCCTTGTTACAGGTGAATATATATCAAAATAGTCCATGTCTTCCTTTTGTCTAAATATTTGGACAACAAGGCGAGCTTTGTACTATCGACTAAACCATCAGGTTCCAATTTTTTTTAAGTATCCATTTATTACCTAAGGTCTTACATCCTCGAGGGAAATCAACTAACTCCCGTGTATGGTTAGACATAAAGGATTCGATCTCATTGTTAATTAAGGGGCATCGCTGGAGGACATAGCTTTTTTGTATTTCAATGGATCGTCTTCTAACATATAAGTGTAGAAGTCCGGTCCAATGGTTTTTGAAGTCCTCGACCTTTTGCTTCTCCTTGGTTCCTCCACTTGTTGATCAGCACTAGTTTGTTGAAGGCTATCTTTACCCTACAGAGAATTGGGGATTTCATCTTCTCTTAGGAGTATAATTTTCAGTACCCTGTTTAAAAGGGATACATGTTCTAAAAATCTAGCATTTCTTAACTCAAAGATGGTATTTTCATGAATATCATCAATTTCAGACTTGTGTACTAAAAATCGATAAGCGACACTGTTATGTGTATATCCAATAAATACACAATCAATAGTTTTTTGTCCAATTTTGACTTTTTCGGTTTTGGTATCTCTATTTTTGCAAGACACACCCACAATTTTAAGTATTTGTAGGATGGAGGTCTATTCTTCCAAAGTTCATGAGGAGACTTAGATGTTTTCTATCATGATATTTTATTTAAAATGTAGTTTGTCGATAGAATGACTTCTCGCCAAAAGTTAACTGGTAAGCCAGAACTGATCAATAGAGCATTAATCATTTCTTTAAGAGTTCGATTTTTTCGTTCGGCTATAATGTTGAATTGAGGTGAATAAGGTGATGTAGTTTGGTGTATAATTCCATGCTCAACACAAAATTCCTCGAAGGGAAATTTATATTCTCCTCCTCTGTCACTTCTTAAAGTTTTAATTTTCTTATTGATTTAATTCTCAACATCCGCTTTATATTGTTTAAACATATCGAATGCTTCATTCTTGCTTCTAAGGAGATACACATGATAATACCTATTACGATCATTAATGAAGGTAATGAAATACCTTTTTCCATCTCTAGTTTGACACATTTTTAAATCACATACATTTGTATGTATTAACCCTAGAGGTTCGGTTTCTCGTTCAAGATGATGAAACGAGATTCTTTTCAATTTCGCTTCTGCACAAATTTTACATTTATAGTTGAAGTCTATGTTACATTTTGGTATAAAATTTAGATTAATCAATTTTCGCAATGTATCAAAATTTACATGCCCTAATCTAGAATGTCTTATGTTAGAAGAGTTAACAATATAAGCAGAAGATCCACTTTTATTCATATCTGTGTTTGGTACAATAGTGGTTACATTTTCTTCAAATAAACCATTACACATATATCCTCTTCCTACATATACTCCATTCTTTGATAATACAAACTTATCGGCCACAAAGGGTAATTTAAATCCATGCTTGCTGAGTAATGACCCAGAAATCAGGTTCTTGCTAATTTCTGGAACATGTAGAATGTCACTTAAGGTAAGTTCCTTTCTAGAAGTTAGTTTCAGCAGAACTTTTTCCTTGACTTCTACCTTTGGCGCGGACGAATTGCCCATGAAAAGTTGTTCATCATCAGTTTCAGTTTTATAGATTGTAAACATCCACCTATTAGCACATATATGTCGAGTGGCTCCTATGTCTACAAACCATTCTTTCGATTTACCAACAAGGTTGCATTCCGATATTACTGTATATAATTCCATATCAACAATGCCTTCTGAAACATCATCCATATTTGCCTATGATTTCTTCTTTTTCGGTGCGCGACAGTCAGCTGCTTTGTGCACCTTCTTCCCACAGTTATGGCAGAAACCCTAAAATTTCTTTGACTTTTTAGGAGCATTCTCCAGTTTCCTCTTGTTAGGTTTGTCCGACTCAACTATATTTGCTTTGGCAGCCATATTCTAAGAAATATTTTTCTTAGAATTCTTGCTATCTTCCTCAATTCTTAGTTAAACTACGAGTTCACTACAACAGAAATAGTCTTTTATAGCGGTATACCACCGTGACTAAACAGTACTGTAGCGGATCCAAAGACGTTATATAACGACATGTTACAAAAAACAGTTGAATAATTATAACTCAGAAACTATTGCTATAAAAAGGTATGATTTTATAGCTGATATATGCTGCTATGATATATATGGATAGTAGCTCGATATTGCCGCTATAAAACATGTCATTCTTCAAGAGAATAACAAATTTCTATAACAAAGAATTGCTACTATAAAATATTAATTCAATGTTATCCTTGCCAGCAAGCTCCTTATTACATTGTCTTTAATAAAGCTTTTCAATATATATTATAATAATAACAATCAAATGAACCTTCACAACAATTTCAAAAGCTGTATATGACCAAAAAAATTATAATAATCAACAAATAGAATGCATGTTCATGATTGCAAAATAAAAGGTCAACTAATGAAAAATAAGTTCAGCACGTATGTTTTTAATTCCATATTGATGTCAATTTGGGTTAACAAAAAACGAAACATGGTTCATATTTAAAATTTACAAATGCCAAGTGTGTCACTAAGTACTTCAACTGAAAAGTATTTCTTCAATTTATGATGATATTCATGTGCTTCTAGTCCTAAAAAAAAGGAGTATAACCATTAAATAGTGGACATCAGATTATTAGTTATTATAATCAAATAAAGGAAACTGGAAATAATCAAGTCAACATCAATAATGTCAATACATAAAAGAGAATAAATCCTTTCCTGAAAATGTTGGAGGACGCAACATCAGTAATGTCATATATGAATAACCAACTCGATGTATTTGAATTGACCATTATCTTATTTTGTTTCTTTACACTTTCTTTCTTTCTAACACCAGCAACGTATTGAAGATTATTGTCTTGATTTACAGATTCTGGTGCAACTCTGGACCTGTTTCCTGGAGTTGAACAGATTGAAACTTACACTGCAAAGCCTGAAATGAAACAACTGACGATACTATAAAATGGACAAGTAGTAAATTTTGAGAATTTTTATGGCATAAAAGTAGAAGAGTTTATCGCTTTTGTCGAATAAATTACTACATTGAAAAAAGTAGGGTCAAACGCATTGATGCCAATGGTTGGAAGGAAGTCGTTGCAACATGTTCTTGAAAAAAGAAACGATTGTATTAGTTCAAATGCACCTTATTCTACAAAGCACGCTGCATATGATGACAGATCATGGCTTCAGTTAGGCTTGAAATGTTAGTTACTTATGTATACATAATCCCCTTTTTTACATGTTATAGACAAATTACTGACGACACGAATCCTTATTAAGTGCCAGTCCATGTATTGGATACTAGCTTATTGGTTGTATGATAGATGTGAATAATTTTGTTTGAAGTGTGCATGAGAAATGCACATATAACTTGTATTTTGAGATTGTACTTGATTCAAATGAGAGCATCTACATTGACCATGATTTAAGTTAAACAAAAATAGTAGACTCGACAATTGCATGTAAAGCATCACCTTCCATATGGAGAAAGGTAGACAAGTGAATGATTACAATATCCAACTTCATCGCATGTCCTTATAGTATTGGAAAGAAGCAGAATTATGTGGCGGAGCGGTCTATCACTAAGGAATGATGCCATATGTAATTGTAACGGCCCGAAAATTCCCGCTTTTCGAATCGATTGTAAACCATACAAGTCCGACCAAAACGGTAGACACCTTCGAGATATTAACTTTAGGCATACAACACATCAGACAGAAATAAAAGAATATTTCATTGTTATTACAACAATTTTAAATCAGAGTACAATAATATCAGAGTACATCGCAAATATCAGAATCCTGCTCTGGACTATCAAATGCTCTGGACATAACTTTAGCTTCAATACAGAATCCTTCTTATTATCTGCAAAACAAACTATCCGGCTTCCCGTATGGAAATAATAGGCACCCGAGTATGCAAGGGAAAAACAAACTACGGGTCAGCCATGAGACTGGTATGAGAACTCAAATTAGTTATCACTACACCAGAAAGGACCTTTAGCAGCGTTTGAAAAACGCTACCAAAACCTTTTGGTAGCGTTTTAGAGAACGCTTCTACAAGTCCCGCAACTAAAAGTCTTGTTTTTTTGGTTGCGTTTTGATAAACGCTATCAAATCTTCTATACAATTGCTTTATCCAAATGCTACTGAAGGTTTGTACATGGGTATTTTATTTTTCTTTTCTGTAATGTTTATATATGCTACTAAAAACTTTTCGTCGCATTTATTTTATGCTACTAACAATTCCGGTGGTGTGTTAATTGTTTATGTAGCGTTTCTTAAACGCTACTAAAATGTACTGATTGGTTTATAGCATATTTCAAATGCTACTACATATTGTCAACAGTTTATGTTATTTCCAGCAACCAGTTATATAATAGTTGTATTAAAATTAACAACAATCGTATATAAGTCTGATTTAAATTAACAATCAATCATATAATCATCATACTCAAATAACTGGAAAAAAATTTAATTATATAAGTATTTTCCATAACCATTCAGATAATAGTTATTTGACAAAATCAACAAATTCACATATCACAAGCGTTCAGAAACAAGTTTACACAATAAGTACTAACAAATATAAATATACATATAACAATTAAAATCATGTCCATTGGTGTTGATGGTCTTCACTCTAGAAAAACTAGTTATCTGTAGACAAGGTTTGTAATCAACAATAAGAATTTGCCCTAGATCAATAACTACATTCAAAGCTTACTGTGTATTAAAACTCAAAGGTCTAAGTTGATATAAATTATGCATAAATGCAAAGTTTTCATTTATGTTTTACATTTTATGATCTAATGAATTTACTTATTCTTTTTAACCAGAAAACATATGGCCAACACTAGAGACAATAATGTACGAGATATAATAGAGAACATGGGTGGATGAGTATCATTTTCAACTTAAATGATGGAATAAATAGATCATGTTTGAGAAATACAACAACAAACCTGCAGTTGTGCGCTGTAAATGAACTGTGTGGCATTGAACCAACTACCTCCCCATTCATTCTTTCCTAACTCTCACTGCACTGTAAACTTGGTGTACCATATTCTCCGAACTTGTTCAGCCATAACAATGCATATTGTGGTAGGAATATGTTATGCATGCATTAAAGTAGATTATTTATTTATAGTGCATAATTATACAAAGCATATTACAACCGTTCATTTCTAGCTGGATTGCGGGTTCAATTAGTTATGCTTGGAATAGATTTCTTTGCACCTTTTGTGTAATCATTCTTTATCTATTGTGCATTATTAACTTAATAAAGGGTGGGTTACTTCCCTCGAAAAGAAAATGACCTCATTAACCAAGCTTAACAACTCATTCTCCAGTGTTTTTTCTCTTGAATACCCATGACTGTCCTCTCTTTCTCTCTTTATCATAATCCACAACCTAAAGCATACATGACATGCAAGTAGTTAGAATTAGGTAAATGTGTATCACAACATTTCAAATTTCAGTCTATTTCATAGGTTGTCGTGCTAGTAAGCAATTTAAGCACAATGTAAGAATAAGAAGAATATGAAATTAAATTTTTGGAAATTGGAGGAGGAAGTAAAATAAAAAACCGTTTCAAGCAAAAAATAAACAAGAAACAAAGACCGGAGAGGATAATAAATTGGCACAGCCTTACCATAAAATCTATCAAAAGAAATCTCCAGCAAATATTATGCATAGCAAATTTAAATATCAAATATGCCTAGGATTTACATTTTTCAATTGCAAAAAGGGGAAAACGAAAATACTTATTTTATGAAGTCAAGTTCATGTCCATACTACAAAAGCTTAATGCTAGAAGAAATCAGTGGCATTGTGATTTTTATTTTTGAAATTTAAATAACATTTCATAATTACTTGGACTTTAGTTTTCAGCTTTAACCTTTTCCGCATCTCTTCCCCCATAGGCAATATATATTTTTTTAGAAGTTAAGTTCAACCTTCAGCATCCCTTCCTTAATAGGCCGCCACTCTTAAGTTTCCTAAAAGCAAAATTAAGCAATACTTTTGAATGGCAATAACGTGATACGGTTTACCACTCTTAACTATTTTAGCATTGTAAGCAATAATTCTCACACCCAACTTAAGAAACTAGATATTATTCGTCATATCTTTCCAGAAACAATAGTAAATATTTGGCTTCTTGTACCATGAGAAAACTCTATCATAGTTAGTACTTACTGCCCATCTCATCCATAATGCTTTCTTACCAGTAATATTATCCTAAATCCATTTACGAATTAACGAAGGGTTCATGTTCTACAAATTTAAAACTCCAAGACCCCATGACTTTGAGATTTCCACACTTGATTCTAGGATACCAAACATATGTGAACCGTAGACCCTTATTTACCAGTCCTAAAGAAATCTCTCCCCAGAGAATCCATTCTATTTATCAACCCTTTAGGATATCTATAAAAAGATAAACAATATAAATGTAGAGCTATCAAAACAGGATTCACTCAAATTAGTCTCCTGCTTTAGACATGAGTTTCCTTTCCATCGCTCTACTCCTAGGATCTATGTATCAACTATAATACCAGCACTACAAATTAAATAAAATAGCAAAAACCAAATAGTTTTTTATAAAAACATTTAAGATAGATTTAGTACCAGACAAAAAAATGCATATCAACGCATCCATTACCTCATCACCGTCTCACCTTTATTTCAAGCTACCTATGTACTCTTCAAACCTGCTCATGCTATCACCTTCTCCGTGAAATCCAAGATTCCATGACTTATTAAAAAATTCATTGAATCTAGACCAGCCCGGTACCCTTCGCCCTCTCCTTTCCTAAACTCTGCCTTGCCAAAAGCTACTCCGACCAGACTTCACCCTCCTGACTTAGCACCAACCGATCTGCTTTGCCCCACTATTCATAGGCCACATTACTGCCTCCACCACTCAAAACACAACCCTACCCGTGCATTGAAATTTGAAATGATCCAGCAACCCCTCTGTTGCTTTTACTCCACCGACTCCACTGCCACCCAACCATACGCCTAAACAGACCCTTCCCAATGTACCGCTACCCTCCACACCGCCGCCTTGACTTCGTTCTCCCTTCCATCATCCTTGAACTCTAGTCAAAGCCAGAGCTTACTCCTCCCCATCGCAGCCTCACCATTGATAACTCCAGATCCCTTTTCATTTCTTCCTTTCTAAACCCTTATGAAAACAGAAAAAAAGTGCTGCTGATCACTTGAATCGAGGAACCAAGAAAATTACCAACTCCATCCTAATGCATATGCTCATATGTTGTCATAGTGCAGATGTACTTACCGATAAGCACAAAGCCTGGTTTACAAGCATCAAGCATTCCATTGGGTTCCTTTAAAAAAATGCATATTTGATAACTCTGAACAACCATATCATTATTCTGAAATATTATCTCATGTTCCAAAACTTCAAAATATATGCACATAATTGTCAGTTTACTATTCGCTACAAATAAAATTTTAATCTAGATATTAAGGCACAATGTTGATGCATACGAGAATTTATAGGCTTTTTTTCATAATAGATAAGTGAAAAATAATTAAACAACACAAGCATTCGCATATTGCAACCATGATTGTGTGTCTGGCCGAGTGAAAATTCTCTTGAACTAGATAACTCCTCAGATGCTAAATGAATATAACTCCTCAGATACCAGATAAAGACGTGCCTTAGATACTAAATTGCTAAAACTGAGAATCACTTTTGTTTAAATTTCAAAGTTAAAACCGATTGTTTCAGGAACAAAAAAGAAAGATGGCTGCTAATTCCTCCAGTATATGTGTGAAATAAAATAACCAGTTTTAAAAATATTCTACTCAGTTTATAATACAAATTAATTGCATTTGCGATCTAATCAACACTGAATTGGATGTCCGACTTAATTTACATAAATCTCATAGCATGATAAGGAACATGAGTTTGGATCCATTAAGCATTGTATAAACTATGAAACAACATAATCAAAAATGTTATTATCAAAAAATTAAAACCATATAGCTCAATTCCTATATCAAATTGAATTAATTCTGCGGTTACAATAAGATTTTCAAATCCTGATTTGAAAACCAAATACAAATCTCAGTGGAGAAAATCATAGAAATCACTTTGATATGAATAATATCAGTAAAATTATGTGATTCCACAATTTGTCTAAAGATGTTAGTTTCACGTTTAGATATAGAAGTTAAACCTTCAACATTAATTTTAAGGAAATAAAATATTGGCAAATCACAACAATATTGATAAATCACGACAATTTCCTGATAGGTTTGGTTTCGCTAAATCACACCGACTTTTACTTATTGCTCATCTATCATGTCTTCATTTCATGAAATATTCCATCTAAGAGAAAATCTTAGTATTAAATATTTAAACCAAATAAGTTGATGATCTTCCTAACAGTATTTTATTTGTGCACATAATGTTGTTCAAAGGTTTCCACTACAAGTGCATGTAATTTGCAAGTAATATCATCCCTCAGAACTGTGAGTGTGTGCGTGCACTAACACACATATACATATATATGAAGTAAAGACTCATCCATCGAAGATAGAAGACAAAAAGTACGATTGCGATGTTGCAAATTGTAACAAAAAATTAATAGACCTTAACCTTAGCAATAACATTGCAATCTCTCTAGTTCCCCACTCACCAGCATCTTTATCAGCTTTATCATAATAGGGCTGCTGTGTTTTTGTACTGGTAGGCATGCATAATTTCCCTTTAAATCTTTGAACATAACAGTAGTTAACCAACGAATCTTTTACTCCAGGAGATGTTGCATCAAGTTATTTGCAAATGGATCTTGAGGAACATATCAAAAAAAAAAAAAAAAAAAAAAAAAAAAAAGGGGTGATCAAAATCAGCTCCTCAAATCAGCGTACAATAACCAAACAATCCATACATCAACTAGCATTTCTCATACTATGATCACACAAACAATACATCACCCTGCCTCGACTTCAGCAGCACTGTATTTTGGTCCTACATTAGGCATCCCGGTCCCGCCTATCATCACCTCTTCAATCACACATTCAATCTGTTGATAGTGGATGGTCTTCTTTGTTTTGATAGTGGTAACAACAACATTAACATCCTTAGGCACAACATCACCTGTATACATCAAACAATAAGCCATGTACTTCCCATGCCTAGGATCACATTCTTTTTCCCAATTAGTAAAGATTCTGCCTTGTTACTATCCAGTATTATGAGTTGAACCACCTTGTCACGAATGGCTTCATGTAAATAATGCTTCTCAATGAACTCAAATATTTCTGATTTCGTTAGCTCTGTAAATAAAGCCAGCGCTTTCTCATACTGATTGCCAATAATGTACAATTCTACAATTCAGCCAATGTCTCCTTAAGCATATCAGTCATTGAAGAGGTGTATATTTGAGTCTCAGTAGCAAAAATAACTGGCAATGCAGAGTATAAAGTTTATGGCCAATGCTTTATGATCTTCAACAAAACCTCGTGATACGACGGGTTAGTAGCCAATGCAACTAGGGCAATCTCATAAAATGTATTGCTTAGCCGTGGATTTTCGGTTGGCATATAAGGAACCAACACATGAAGTTGTCGAAGATTGGCAAAACTTAAAACCCATCTTTCCCATGCGGAAGCCGAGCCATGTAGTAGCTTGGGACACAAAGAAGCTACTTCTGCATATTTTCTTTCAACGATCTGATGGTCGAGGTATCTCAATCCTACCTTATCAAGAAGTTTTATTTTCCCTTGGCCTGCTTAAACTACAGTTTAAGCCTTCTCGTGACGTCCATGTTGAAGAAGCCAAGATATACGATCGTCAGCATATCTAGGCCCGCAACAACGACATCCTTAAGAGAGATAATATAATACAATGGTCCGTCGCCTTCTGCCCATTGACCACATGCATAATTTCTTCCTTGTAATGCTCAAACCCAAGCATTGGTACAACATCTGTTGTGAGCTCTTCATTCTTCCTGGAGACCATACAGATTTCCGACTTTTGAGCAGTTGCCTGCTGTGAAGGAACAATGTTATCAAAATCTTTTTGATCGTTCTCAGCCACATGAATGTATACTAGTATGGCCAAAGAATTGCCAAAGGGTGCAAGGACGGATATGTAATATGTAGTTTGAAAAGATGCAACAATGACTACATATTTAGTATTTGATAGTTGAGGATTCTGTTCAACTCCATTTGGTCTTCGCGGAGGATTGGTCTTAATTGCTGTAATCTTTATATATGTTCCCCAGCCAATTACCAGCTATGTGTCATCCTGCCAAATTATATGCGGGAGTAAGAGTTCAGGACGAGGGCTTCCTCGAGGCCTCTCAATAAATGTGATGCGAGCATTATTTGTCATGCCATAAACTTTATACCAGAGTCATTAGCCCAGGCAATAAGACTAGTTCGCCATTTTACTGCATGTATTCGACCCTCACCAGCATGCAATTCCTGTTTAGAATAGCCAAACCATCTTTTTGAATTCAAAAGGGTGGCCAGCTAAACCACCGGTAACATGTATTCTAGAACTTAGAGAATATTCTAGGTCCGAAGCTAAGGTTTTCATTGGACGATGATATTCAAATTTCAAAGTTTCACCAGTGAGCAGACTGTTTATAGCTACGGTTCCATCATATGAACAGCTGCCAATATACTCGCCTTCAATGTCAAAACTAAGGTCATTTACCATAGCTGTATGAGCAGCAAATTATGTCACCTGATTTCCTTGGAAATCAATAATATAAACAGAGCCATCATGAGTGCCTAAAGCAATCATCCTCTCAGCTATAGCAATAGAAGAAGCTGCATCAGTTGATAAAACTGATGCTAAACTTCTGCTCAGTCTTTGATATTTTAATCGTGGTTCTTCTTCTTCTGTTTCAGAAACTTCTTCAGTCTCAAACACTTCTTTGTTTTCAAAATCTTCCTCTCTTTCGTCATCACCATCTACACTGTCGGGATGCATAGCCTTTAGTAGCAACTGCAAATGCCAGATATTGCTTTCTTTGGATTTGATTTATCTGATTCTCTGAAAGAAGGAAGCAAGCAATTAGGTTTTGTGAACTTAGGACCAATGGTGGGTCTACATAAGCATAGGGTGCTGCCATCCCTGCCTTGATTTTTTTCAATAAATGGATGGAAACTACAGTTCTCAATGAACTAGGATCACCTTTAGGCATCATACTAGAAGGTTCAAACAAGGACAAGTTATCTCAGGCACCGACAACTGTTCACAATAAGCTTTCTCTGCAGAAATGACAGGTGCATACGAGAAAAGCATGAAGTTGATCTAGGGTATGGTACTAAATTTGTTTGAAATTCTAGGATATTTACATTGATTGCTCCTCAAATCTAAGAGAGGTGGTTAATGATGAAATGACATGTGATATCAATCTGTTGAGATTGGTGTATGTTGCCTGGCCTTTCTATGTCTAAGGTTTTGCGGCATATATTATAAGTTGCTTCATTGTCTAGGAGCACAGCAACATCTGTGTGTTCAAGTAACGAGTGTGTGGATATAACACAGTTGTAAGGCTTACTGTAGCAGTAGAAACCTGCATTATGAAAAAAAAAAAGGTGTTAAGTTTAATAACGTATGTGTTATGAAGAGAAGGTATGTAAATATAAGTACTTTTTAATGTAGATACTCTTGTACAGAAAATGTTACAGATAGAGTTGATTCATTTGCTGGTGATTGAAAATCCATTACATGTGAATAATAGTTCAGAATTGCTTGCAACAAGTCTTACAACATACAAGCCGCATAAGAGTTAGCAAAAATATTTCAACAAATATACTCCATGTACACCTAAATTTATTGATTTAAAAATGGATTGGTACATAAAACATATTAACTTGAGAACAATTGATGTTATCAACACAGAAGAAAATCATAGTAACAATAATATTACTATATTCATGATCAATAAGTTGCAAACCAGCTCAAAACAACCTCTAATACTCTTTTTTTTACCTTTCAACACATGCATAACTTGATGGATGGTGTTGCTATTCCATTTAGAATCACAAAAATAATAAACCTCGCTCTACTGCAAATTTAGCACAGTATCAAAAATATAGGCCAAACAAATGTACATACCTGAGGAAAAGCATAAATAGTGAAACCAAGCTTCGACCTATTCCCAATCTATAGACAATCTTTCTAATGACCGATATCCCACCCCAGAACTTGTACTACTGCAAATAGTATTGAAAATCGTGAACCCCTGCAAATCAGTGAGATTATCTGCTAACTGTCTTACACGATCTAGGGTTTACATAAAAATATCGAGCAATATGGGGAATTCGAATAAAATAGTTGAGAATGATGAAGAGGTTTACGCGTTGGCAATAATGGAGAGCGCTAGCATGAGGGCACTGAATATGGAGGAATTCATAGATGAGGTGAATTTCACTGAAGTGAAAGGGGGGAATCCAAGTATCCAAAAAAGGTTGGACATGGGGGAAAACGTGACCAGAGAAAGGCGGAAAAAATTGAAGCCGCCAAAATTTCGTAAGGTGAGGTGGATGAAATATCTTACATTTAACGATAAACGCAATCAATATGGGTAACCAAATGCTATTTTTCTTGTAGCGTATTCTTAACTTATTCAAAGGTAAGGTATATCACAGGACCACGCCGTATAACATGGAACGAGTTTTCTCCACATGAATACCGGTTCATCAAACTTGAAACAGAAATGGTTTCATTTTCATATTTAGATTTATCAAATTTAATAAACTTCCTAATAACTCAAAACCAACATAGTTTTATCTTCACCTTTAGATTTATCTTCAAAACATTCTTTTGAAAATAATCTCTTCGTACTTAAAACCCCCATTTCATTTCAAATCATTTGAAATACTAGACATTTCTTTCATATCAAATCATACTTTACTTCGTGATTTCAAAACAAATCACTTTGGAAATCTCAAATATCTATAATACAAGCATATTAAAACATATGCTACCAAGTCGGGAGGTTTCCCCATCAACAAGGCACTAGGTATCAGCCTTCTCACCTTGTCAATATTATATGTGTGTCCCTCTATAACCAGAGAGTCTCATACGGTATCTCCCTCTATAACCAGAGAGCCCCATACCTGTTTGCCTAGAATTTTAGTCATGGGTTACCAGAATCATAGATAACATAACAAATCATTTCTATCCTGAAGTGATAAATCGTTTTCACAATAATAATCACAAGTACTTTCAAATCATTGTACTTTTGCTTTCCAAATAATTCAAATATTGGGGTTTAAGTCGTCAAATTCTTCTTTGCTAATATAACATTTGTTATAAACTATTTATCACTTCAAAATATTTATTTCCAAATATTTTCCAATTCTTTGAAATATAACTTGCATTTCATATTTGCTTATGAAATCATTTTTCCAAAATCATTCATTCTATGTCACGTTCATAATTAAATGAATAAACTCTATCAACAATCAGTAGCGTCAAGAGCGCTACGAATAGACTTATATCAGTTAATTTTGTCCAAATGACTTTTATGTGACCCAAAACTTCACATTACCAATTCAAATAATTTTCAAACCATTCATTATGATTTATCATAATTTATCACTATTTTTAATAATTTAAAAATAGTTCATTTCATAAAAATCCAGTTTTTGGTCTTAAACTGAAAAATCCGTATTTTTCTGGAAATTTGATTTTGACTTATCTCACAATATAACCATTGGATATTAGCACTATTAGATTCATTTGAAAACTCATTTCATTTCGAACTCCAGATTTTTCGTTTCAGGTAGATCCAATGTCGGATCTCACAGTATATCAGTTTGAAGTCAATGGTTGAAATTCGTGAACGATCGTTGCACGACACATCCTATTCTAACCAAATTCGATCCATAAATAAAATCTAATTTACTATAATTCCAAATTGTTTACTAACTATATATCACACATTAACAAGCATTTTAACATCCAGTCCACATATCGTGGTATATGCACCATATAAGCCTTATACTATTAACATTTATATGGGTTTTTCAATAAGCAGATTAACCACAATATTAATCATTAACAATCATATGATTCAACACCCAACGGTGTTCATACCCAAACCCAATTACCAATATCTAGTTAATTTTCCCAATCAATAATCATTTAAGGTTCAAGTCAATTTCCAAGTCAACACTATTAGTTCTAGGTGTCACATACCCAAGAAACTACATGAATACCACTTAAAAACCTGTAAGGACCCATAACTTCCCCGTGAAGGAAAGCCTGGATACTTTGAGAACAAGCCACAACAGAACGCAGACAGAAGAACATTTCATTGCTTATTACAATAATTCCATCAGAATACAAGAATATACAGAGCATGAATAAATATTACACAGAAAAATATCAGAGATTTAAATTACATTTAATTACATCGCAGCGGAAATAATACAAAGCACAACTAGAAGAGATACACGGATATAGAGCTTTCCGGATATCGTTCCAGCTGTAAATCAGGATCCTGTGAATATAAATCTGCAAAACCAAAACTACTAGCTGCCCGTGTGGAAAATAGGGGCACCCAGAGTTTAGGTTAAAACAACAAACTCCATGTCAGTCATGAGACTGGTGTGAGAACTAAAACAGTTATTAATCTTTGTTTTTAAAGTTAGGTAAATCAAGGGACCACGTCGTATAACACGGAACGGGTTTCCTCCAAGAATACCAGTGCATAAAACAAGCAGCGCAATGCTAAATAAAGAACAATGAAGCTATTATAAGACCCAGATCCCATCACACAATGCAACGCAAGCCGGAGGATAAGGTTTTCCCTTATAATAGCCAAATATGCTTGATACGCGAAATTTCATCTTATATTATTACTATAAGTGAAGAAAACAACTTCAAATATAAATGTATCAATCATAGACGGCATGGGTACCATATATCATGTCGCCAATACTAGGCTCTACAATCAAAACCGCAAAATGTCATATTTGGAAATTGAATTTCCATCATGGTAGCTCCTGATACAAAAGATCGATCGCGTAGTGCCATCTCAACGGCTTACGTCTCAGCTAGAGAAAACACCGTAATGCACATCCGCACTTTTGGGAAATCGAGTATCACTGCGGCTTACGTCCCGGCGAGAGAAAACACCGCTTACCCTATCCCTCTGAGCACTGAGCTCAATCTCGGTCGACCAAATCCACGACACCACGAAGGTGCCCATCCACTAAAAAGCATACTGATCAAACCATCAGTTTACCACCATACCGGGGTGTAAGGCTCGCGAATCAACGCTATACACAAAGCCGTGCTATATTAAAGCTACGCTTTGATCATCATCCACCAAACTTTGTTTTTCAACAAAAGTCTGGATCACTGCATCTCAGCATGTCACACTATCAATGCATATCATACCACTGATTTCTGCCAATATATAACCTCTGAGCTCGTATGTCTCAGAGAAGGGCGTTAAGCAAGAGAATAAATTCTCCGCCGCCAAACAGATATATATTTAGCAGAGATCAACGAATACAATATAAAGGAATACAATGTCAGACACACCATCGATTTACAAGTCCGTTCTGGGTCTGAACGAAACCGGAGGCACTTTCCTCGCATATCCGTACAATCAACAAGTACGTCCGGACGGCTACCACTTCAGCCCCTTCAAGGTAGCTATTCCCATCGTGAGCATCAGTAGCACCCATCCATTCGATGTGAAGATCGTCGGTCTTGCACCGTCTTCAATCTCTTCGACTCGTCGTCGAATCAGTTATTCAGAATGGGTTATACCCGGACTTTCTGAATAACTCACGTATCTTAATCAACAAGTGCTATAAAACACAATATACGCCTCATTCCAATTCAGAATATTCTTTTATTCAGATATTCACACTCTTTGGGAAAGGTTCCCATTAATTTTATCAAAGATAAATTCTTTTAAATTTATTCTTTAATCTTCCTTTGGATATCATTTCAAACCATATTATGGTTTTCCAAACTAGTCGGGATTAGCGAACCACACCGAAGTAATTATTTATTTTATTTCCCAATCCCAACCTATTTATCCCATGGAGCAAAACTGTTATTACCCCATAACTAACACCACGGTGTTATCGGTAAATTTAATTACCATTTCACGTTCAAATCTAATTAAAGATTTAACTATCGCTAGGAGCAAAACTGGTGATACTCCCCTTTCGATCATTTCCAAATTTTGATAATTTAAATTACCAATTTTCATTTCAATCTAATTAAAGATTCATTAAAACTCCTTTTACTGGGTTAAAGAACTGATGTCATTTAAAACACAGTTCACGATAAACCCACTTCACATTCTATTTCAATTCCAATAAAATATATTAGAAATTCTGGTTATTTAAAACCCATTTCAAATTCAATTTATTTATTTCAAAAATAAATTGGTTTTAATTCTAGTTCAAAACTAGTTCATTTCGATAGAAATCTATTTTTATCTATTCAAATATGGAGTTTTTCATCCCAGTTTTCCCCAAATCATTTCTTATGATTTTAAACAAATTATAGATATTTTTAATTATTTTACCAAGGCCCGTACAGTCGATTTCCATCTACGGCCATCGAACTGCACTTACAACGACCTTTTCCAAATTTGATTTGGACATAATTCCAAATCCAACTGTTAGATTTCAAATTTCTAATATTCATTGGAAAGCCCTTTTCGATACGAACCCAACGGTTCCGGTTTTAGGAGAATCCGACGGTCGGATCTCCCGTAATGTCCGTTCGAAGTCAATGGTCGAAATTCGCGAACTGCCGCGGCGCGGCGCGTTCTATTCAGGCCATTATATTATATATATAATATATATTTCGTCAATTTCTATTTAAAACGAATTTTATAAATCGTTTAAATTCGTTTCGAAAACAATTTCAACTTCCTTTTTCAATTTCTAATCAAAGTTCAATTTTTCCATATAAATTCGTTTTAAATTCATTTCAATTCAAATTCGATTTCAATTCAATTCGATTCAATTTCTATTCAATTCAATTCGATTTCAATTCGATTCAATTTCTATTCGATTTCAATTTCTATTCAATTTCTATTCAATTCAATTCGATTCAATTCGATTCAATTTCTATTCAATTCAATTCGATTTCAATTTCTATTCAATTCAATTTGATTCAATTCGATTTCAATTTCTATTCAATTCGATTTCAATTTCTATTCAATTCAATTCTATTATATATTTTTACACCTCTTTCTAAATATTCATTTTAAAAACGAATATAATCGATATCAATATCGTTCGCGTCAAAATAGCGCATCTCTAATCAACACGGCTTTATATTTTTCAATAACTTCGTTATTCTATTCAACAAATGAATATTTATTCTATTCAGCACATGAATCTATATTTCTTTCACCACCTGACTAATCTCAACAAATGAGTACCGTCAACACGTTAATCTTTATTTTATAATATTCTTTATTTTCCCAATTGGAATGAGGCCCAATCAATTACCATATAATGTTAATTATATGGATTCCATACAACACATGTATATAATAACAACGATAAATAATCAACCATCATCCAAAGTGCACCACACAACTGCATAAGCATTAAATATATATAATTAACGCTTACACAGTCTATCGACCAATCAATCGACATACAATTAAATAATTGGGATTAGTGTACGCCAAATATCATCCCAACACCCGTGTGGGGTTTCAAACAATTAAACACAGATTTTATTTGTGCAGTTGGGCGATGTGTAAAATTTATCGTCCCAATCAATATCAGTCAAATGTGTGTATATAAACAAATCGTTCAATTTATTTATAAATATATATATTTCATTTTATATACACGTTAAAAATTATATTTTTAACTATATAAATATTTTATTTCACTATATAAATATTTTATTTCATTCCACAACACACATTCAATTTTTCACATCAAAATCAAACAAACAAGCATACAAGCCGTCCATGGTCTGTGGACGACGGGTGTCGGGTGCTGCTAAACACCGTCTGCATCCTAGTATATATATTAACTAGAAATTTAAAATAAAAGTGAGGAGTTCTCACCGATAGCTAATCCAATACCACGACTCTTCCTATGTAGAAAATCTTGTCGTTCTTGCCTTTCTTCACTTTCGTTGCCCGTAGCCACTACATATATAAAAATTGAATTTTCACTTCGCTACTGTATAGATAAAAATATAATCTTTTTATTTTCTTAAAAATCAAGTCTTTGTATATATTTTAAAATCAACTCTTTACCATATTAAAAATCCTAGCTTTATATTTTCAAAAATCAAATCTTTATATTTTTGAAAATCATAACCTTATCTATTTAAAAATCATAACTATATACAAATAAAAATCTCACCTTTATATTCATAAAAATCTCGCCTTTCTATTTTTATAACGCTATTTTCTATATGAAGATTATATTTTTACCACGCTATTTTCTATATGAAGATTATATTTTTATTACACTTCATCGCTATCAAAAATCATATTTTATATAACTAAAGATCGTAAATTTTCCCAATAAAAAATCTCTCCTTTTTAACGATAAAAACCATATCTTTTTAACGATAAAAATCTAAACTTTCTCTACATAAAAATTCAAACGATTTTCTATGTAAAAATTCAAACTTTTCCTAATGTTAAAAATCACACCTCTTATTTTAACCTACTGATTTTAACATCACATTCATGTATAAATAAACGAATTTAAAAACTCATTTTATTTATAAAAACTGAATTTATAAATAGAAAATCACCTTGGTTGCATCGCAGGGGGTCGGAGATGGGGGTTCAGGTGGTGAGGGGGTGCAAATTCGTTGTCAGTTGGCCTGCGGTAGCCCAGGGGAGGAGGCACTGGCGATTTCCATTCGTCCTGGGCTAGGGCGTGGGAGATCCCGTCGAAGGGGAAGAGAGAGAGAGGCTTGAGAAGAGGGGGTTCGAGGCTCTGAAGAACGGAGGGGGTTCGAGGCTCTGGCGGCGGCGGGATCCACTTGGAGGAGGGGCGGCGTCGTTGAAATCGAAGGCAATGCGAGTTTTTTTTAATACTGAAGTCGACGAGGTATGAGGGATTGGGGGAGAAAATAAGGTTATATAATAATATTTAATTATTATTTTATTTCCACTAAAAGTAACTTTTATTTTCGAACTCGAAATCAAACCCAACGACTGTCGCCCCTAGCTAATTACCCCCATTCCGAACACAATGGGAAATGTATCGTAAGCCAATTCAGCTATTTCGATCAGTTTTTATCAAATTCAAAATATATAACATTATATATTGAAATTGAACGTACATTTTAATCTACCTGAGCCACATACGGACTCTAAAAATTCCAAGAAAATTATTTCTAGCTTCGTATTGACAATGCGGTCCTAACAAAACTAATTTCGTTGAATTCCAAGACCGTTTGAAAAATGGCCATTTTCCAGTCGATTAAAATCAACTAAAACTGGTCAAACGCGTTTTCCTTTGCCATGCTCACATATTGATTCAGAAAATTATGAAATTTGAAACCTAGCAATAACTTGACATCGCGGATCCAACAAAAGTGGTTTCGTCGAAATTCGAGGTCGTTTGCAAAATGGCTATTTTCAGGGGCCGAAATTCCGTAGCGACTATCCTGAAATTTCAACTGGACATATATTTTGATTCCCGCTATGAAATTTTAATTTCCCGGATTCGTTGGGAAGATATTCACAAATAGATTCCATTATTTTTGGTTTCACTAGCATCCGATTTATTTTGAATCATGTACATTCAATTGAAGTTTGAAATCGAATTATCGAACTACCGCGCCATTTTCAATTTCTTTTATAATTATAAATAAATATTTATTTTCTAACGACGATCTATATAGTATATACATTCGAATTCAATTCAAAATAAAGTTTTCGTCGATATTATTTAAAATAATCTATTTTAAATATTCAAAATTCGCTAATATTGCCAAAATAAAAATTTTAAACTGGCTCGCATTTCCGGGTTGTTACATTCTCCCCCACTTAAAACTTTTCGTCCCCGAAAAGGAACAAAGCCGAAAGTTGTTTTACAAACCAACTCAACTTCCTTTATTTTCGCTACGGCTTAAGTTCTTCAACTTTTCAGTTTCTAAGAACTTTTCAAATTTCTCAAAAATTTGGCTAACACCCTAAATTTTCGAAAAATTTCGCCATAACCTCCCCTGCACCGGGAGCACCGGGAAAATCCCGAAATTACCATAGAGACCCTCTGATCTCAAAAAGAAAAAGAAAAAGCTAAGCAGCTAGCCAATCGGCTCATAAAATCATTATCCCCCAAACAAAACAGTAAATTATAGTAAATATGTACCTATTTGTCGGGCAAACAAATTTTATTCTCTGCTCTAGCCTCCTTGCTATGACCTGTTCAATGTAAGCACTTGTATATGCAAGCAAATGCGACTAATTTTCAATACAATTCAATATTTGATTCTATTAGGCTAAATGGTTCAAAATTATCAAACAAATAAACAATCAACACAAACATCAATCAATTAGTGGACTAGAGTTTCAAATTCAAAATTTACTACATATACAGAAAATCATGTTTTTGATGCCAATTCACAACAATAAATCTATCTAGTTTTGGTTCTCACACCAGCCTAGTGGAAATATATAGATATCACACTTTCGAAACTCGAATATAAATTCTGATGATGTACGTACTATATAGCGATCATCAAAACCATCCCCGGGCGACTAGAATGCGATTCTATACCTATCCAGTATATTAAAACTTCGAATATATGTTCATGACGCGTATATGCAAAATCTTTATATACTAGATTGTCCAAATTCATAATAAATAAATATTCAAATACGAATAAAACGATTTAAATTTCAAAACAAAATTGTTTTCATTTGAAAAAAAATACTCTTCACACTCGTTCTAGGATACTACAGATCCTATTTCTAACGAGTCATTCTAATTGGATATTACTAATCCAATATCTGATGGGTTCTTTCGTTCGGTTCTAATGTGTCTTGTTCTCTAGCTCTGTAAACCAGAGCTCTGATACCACTGTAAGGACCCATAACTTCCCCGTGAAGGAAAGCCTGGATACTTTGAGAACAAGCCATAATAGAACGCAGACAGAAGAACATTTCATTGCTTATTACAACAATTCCATCAGAATACAAGAATATACAGAGCATGAATAAATATTACACAGAAAAATATCAGAGATTTAAATTACATTTAAATACATCGCAGCGGAAATGATACAAAGCACAACTAGAAGAGATACACGGACACAGAGCTTTCCGGATATCGTTCCAGCTGTAAATCAGGATCCTGTGAATATAAATCTGCAAAACCAAAACTACTAGCTGCCCGTGTGGAAAATAGGGGCACCCAGAGTTTAGGTTAAAACAATAAACTCCAGGTCAGTCATGGGACTGGTGTGAGAACTAAAACAGTTATTAATCTTTATTTTTAAAGTTAGGTAAATCAAGGGATCACGCCGTATAACACGGAACGGGTTTCCTCCCAAGAATACCAGTGCATAAAACAAACAGCGCAATGCTAAATAAAGAACAATGAAGCTATTATAAGACCCAGATCCCATCACACAATGCAACGCAAGCCGGAGGATAGGGTTTTCCCTTATAATAGCCAAATATGCTTGATACGCGAAATTTCATCTTATATTATTACTATAAGTGAAGAAAACAACTTCAAATATAAATGTATCAATCATAGACGGCATGGGTACCATATATCATGTCGCCAATACTAGGCTCTACAATCAAAACCGCAAAATGTCATATTTGGAAATTGAATTTCCATCATGGTAGCTCCTGATACGAAAGATCGATCGCGTAGTGCCATCTCAACGGCTTACGTCTCAGCTAGAGAAAACACCGTAATGCACATCCGTACTTTTGGGAAATCGAGTATCACTGCGGCTTACGTCCCGGTGAGAGAAAACACCACTTACCCTGTCCCTCTGAGCACTGAGCTCAATCTCGGTCGACCGAATCCACGACACCACGAAGGTGCCCATCCACTAAAAAGCATAATGATCAAACCACCAGTTTACCACCATACCGGGGTGTGAGGATCGCGAATCAACGCTATACACAAAGCCGTGCTATATTAAAGCTACGCTTTGATCATCATCCACCAAACTTTGCTTTTCAACAAAAGTCTGGATCACTGCATCTCAGCATGTCACACTATCAATCCATATCGTACCGCTGATTTCTGCCAATATATAACCTCTGAGCTCGTATGTCTCCGAGAAGGGCGTTAAGCAAGAGAATAAATTCTCCGCCGCCAAACAGATATATATTTAGCAGAGATCAACGAATACAATATAAAGGAATACAATGTCAGACACACCATCGATTTACAAGTCCATTCTGGGTCTGAACGAAACCCGAGGCACTTTCCTCGCATATCTGTACAATCAACAAGTACGTCCGGACGGCTACCACTTCAGCCCCCTTCAAGGTAGCTACTCCCATCGTGAGCATCAGTAGCACCCATCCATTCGATGTGAAGATCGTCGGTCTTGCACCGTCTTCAATCTCTTCGACTCGTCGTCGAATCAGTTATTCAGAATGGGTTATACCCGGACTTTCTGAATAACTCACGTATCTTAATCAACAAGTGCTATAAAACACAATATACGCCTCATTCCAATTTAGAATATTCTTTTATTCATATATTCACACTCCTAGGGAAAGGTTCCCATTAATTTTATCAAAGATAAATTCTTTTAAATTTATTCTTTAATCTTCCTTTGGATATCATTTCAAACCATATTATGGTTTTCCAAACTAGTCGGGATTAGCGAACCACACCGAAGTAATTATTTATTTTATTTCCCAATCCCAACCTATTTATCCCATGGAGCAAAACTGTTATTACCCCATAACTAACACCACGGTGTTATCGGTAAATTTAATAACCATTTCACGTTCAAATCTAATTAAAGATTTAACTATCGCTAGGAGCAAATTGGTGATACTCCCCTTTCGATCATTTCCAAATTTTGATAATTTAAATTACCAATTCTCATTTCAATCTAATTAAAGATTCATTAAAACTCCTTTTACTGGGTTAAAGAACTGATGTCATTTAAAACACAGTTCACGATAAACCCACTTCACATTCTATTTCAATTCCAATAAAATATATTAGAAATTCTGGTTATTTAAAACCCATTTCAAATTCAATTTATTTATTTCAAAAATAAATTGGTTTTAATTCTAGTTCAAAACTAGTTCATTTCGATAAAAATCTATTTTTATCTTTTCAAATATGGAGTTTTTCATCCCAGTTTTCCCCAAATTATTTCTTATGATTTTAAACAAATTATAGATATTTTTAATTATTTTACCAAGGCCCGTACAGTCGATTTCCATCTACGGCCATCGAACTGCACTTACAACGACCTTTTCCAAATTTGATTTGGACATAATTCCAAATCCAACCGTTATATTTCAAATTTCTAATATTCATTGGAAAGCCCTTTTCGATACGAACCCAACGGTTCCGGTTTTAGGAGAATCCGACGGTCGGATCTCCCGTAATGTCCGTTCGAATTCAATGGTCGAAATTCGTGAACTGCCGCGGCACGGCGCGTTCTATTCAGGCCATTATATTATATATATAATATATATTTCGTCGATTTCTATTTAAAACAAATTTTATAAATCGTTTAAATTCGTTTCGAAAACAATTCCAACTTCCTTTTTCAATTTCTAATCAAAGTTCAATTTTTCCATATAAATTCGTTTTAAATTCATTTCAATTCAATTCAAATTCGATTTCAATTCAATTCGATTCAATTTCTATTCAATTCAATTCGATTTCAATTCGATTCAATTTCTATTCGATTTCAATTTCTATTCAATTCAATTCGATTCAATTCGATTCAATTTCTATTCAATTCAATTCGATTTCAATTTCTATTCAATTCAATTTGATTCAATTCGATTTCAATTTCTATTCAATTTCTATTCAATTCAATTTGATTCAATTCGATTTCAATTTCTATTCAATTTCTATTCGATTCAATTCTATTATATATTTTTACACCTCTTTCTAAATATTCATTTTAAAAACGAATATAATCGATATCAATATCGTTCGCGTCAAAATAGCGCATTTCTAATCAACACGGCTTTATATTTTTCAATAACGTTATTCTATTCAACAAATGAATATTTATTCTATTCAGCACATGAATCTATATTTCTTTCACCACCTGACTAATCTCAACAAATGAGTATTGTCAACACGTTAATCTTTATTTTATAATATTCTTTATTTTCCCAATTGGAATGAGGCCCAATCAATTACCATATAATGTTAATTATATGGATTCCATGCAACACATGTATATAATAACAACGATAAATAATCAACCATCATCCAAAGTGCACCACACAACTGCATAAGCATTAAATATATATAATTAACGCTTACACAGTCTATCGACCAATCGATCGACATACAATTAAATAATTGGGATTAGTGTACGCCAAATATCATCCCAACACCTGTGTGGGGTTTCAAACAATTAAACACAGATTTTATTTGTGCAGTTGGGCGATTTGTAAAATTTATCGTCCCAATCAATATCAGTTAAATGTGTGTATATAAACAAATCGTTCGATTTATTTATAAATATATATTTCATTTTATATACACGTTAAAAATTATATTTTTAACTATATAAATATTTTATTTCACTATATAAATATTTTATTTCATTCCACAACACACATTCAATTTTTCACATCAAAATCAAACAAACAAGCATACAAGCCGTCCATGGTCTGTGGACGACGGGTGTCGGGTGCTGCTAAACACCGTCTGCATCCTAGTATATATATTAACTAGAAATTTAAAATAAAAGTGAGGAGTTCTCACCGATAGCTAATCCAATACCACGACTCTTCCTATGTAGAAAATCTTATCGTTCTTGCCTTTCTTCACTTTCGTTGCCCGTAGCCACTACATATATAAAAATCGAATTTTCACTTCGCTACTGTATAGATAAAAATATAATCTTTTTATTTTCTTAAAAATCAAGTCTTTGTATATATTTTAAAATCAACTCTTTACCATATTAAAAATCCTAGCTTTATATTTTCAAAAATCAAATCTTTATATTTTTGAAAATCATAACCTTATCTATTTAAAAATCATAACTATATACAAATAAAAATCTCACCTTTATATTCATAAAAATCTCGCCTTTCTATTTTTATAACGCTATTTTCTATATGAAGATTATATTTTTACCACGCTATTTTCTATATGAAGATTATATTTTTATTACACTTCATCGCTATCAAAAATCATATTTTATATAACTAAAGATCGTAAATTTTCCCAATAAAAAAAATCTCTCCTTTTTAACGATAAAAACCATATCTTTTTAACGATAAAAATCTAAACTTTCTCTACATAAAAATTCAAACGATTTTCTATGTAAAAATTCAAACTTTTCCTAATGTTAAAAATCACACCTCTTATTTTAACCTACTGATTTTAACATCACATTCAGGTATAAATAAACGGATTTAAAAACTCATTTTATTTATAAAAACTGAATTTATAAATAGAAAATCACCTTGGTTGCATCGCGGGGGGTCGGAGATGGGGGTTCAGGTGGTGAGGGGGTGCGAATTCGTTGTTAGTTGGCCGGCGGCAGCCCAGGGGAGGAGGCGCTGGCGATTTCCGTTCGTCCTGGGCTAGGGCGTGGGAGATCCCGTCGAAGGGGAAGAGAGAGAGAGGCTTGAGAAGAGGGGGTTCGAGGCTCTGAAGAACGGAGGGGGTTCGAGGCTCTGGCGGCGGCGGGATCCACTTAGAGGAGGGGCGGCGTCGTTGAAATCGAGGGCAACGTGAGTGTTTTTTTTATATACTGAAGTCGACGGGGTATGAGGGATTGGGGGAGAAAATAAGGTTATATAATAATATTTAATTATTATTTTATTTCCACTAAAAGTAACTTTTATTTTCGAACTCGAAATCAAACCCACCGACTGTCACCCCTAGCTAATTACCCCTATTCCGAACACAATGGGATATGTATCGTAAGCCAATTCGGCTATTTCGATCAGTTTTTATCAAATTCAAAATATAAAACATTATATATTGAAATTGAACGTACATTTTAATCTACCTGAGCCACATACGGACTCTAAAAATTCCAAGAAAATTATTTCTAGCTTCGTATTGACGATGTGGTCCTAACTAAACTAATTTCGTCGAATTCTGAGACCGTTTGAAAAATGGCCATTTTCCAGTCGATTAAAATCAACTGAAACTGGTCAAACGCGTTTTCCTTTGCCACGCTCACATATTGATTCAGAAAATTATGAAATTTGAAACCTAGCAATAACTTGACATCGCGGATCCAACAAAAGTGGTTTCGTCGAAATCCGAGGTCGTTTGCAAAATGGCTATTTTCAGGGGCCGAAATTCCATAACGACTATCCTGAAATTTCAACTGGACATATCTTTTGATTCCCGCTATGAAATTTTAATTTCCCGGATTCGTTGGGAAGATATTCACAAATAGATTCCATTATTTTTGGTTTCACTAACATCCGATTTATTTTGAATCATGTACATTCAATTGAAGTTTGAAATCGAATTATCGAACCACCGCGCCATTTTCAATTCCTTTTATAATTATAAATAAATATTTATTTTCTAACGACGATCTATATAGTATATACGTTCGAATTCAATTCAAAATAAAGTTTTCGTCGATATTATTTAAAATAATCTATTTTAAATATTCAAAATTCGCTAAAATTGCCAAAATAAAATTTTTAAACTGGCTCGCATTTCCGGGTTGTTACAAAATCACCATTTTGTCATGTTAAACATCATTAAACACTATAATGATTCCAAATCATCCATCACACATAAATAGATAACTCAAACCATTCACAGCAGTAATTAATTATAAACAAGCACTTAATAATTGTTTAAAAGATTCTCACATACTTAAGTGGCAACACAAATTCTACTTAAAGATCGAATTTTTTCATTCTAATCATCATTAAACCAAACTATAACCTAATTAAACATGTAAGCCCCAACATATAGCATCAACATTTTGATCACATAGCTTTTTTTCACCAATTCACTTATTAACTAGTTTAACCAAAATAGTTAACTAAAACGGGTGTAGAGTTCTCACCGAAAGCCATCCACACCACGAATCTTCTTATATAGGAACCTATAACTTTCATGCAACTAAAATTGTGACTTTCCCTCACTAAATCATCAATTATTTATAATATATATAAATTTATACTTGCACTTGAAATCGGAAGAGAAAAAAAATTGAATTTTAAGGGTTTTAAGGGCTCAAAGGCTTAGTGGGGCCCACGGCTTGGGGGATGTGGGGTCCACACATTGGTTGGCTGGAGTGGGGTCGGGTGGGGACAGGCGTGGAGATGGTGCGGGTCAAAGGAGGAGGCTATGGTGGTGGAATGTTGATTTGAGGTTCAAAAGTGTGATCTTTTTAGTGTTTAAGGGAAAAGAGGGTCTATGGAGAAAAGTGGGGCCCATGCTAGAGCTGGGGGCTATAGGGGAGGTGATGCATGCTTAGTGGTGGGGGGGGGTGGTCGGTGGTGGTAAGGGAAGTGGTGGCGTGGGTCTTGAAAGAAAGGTGGAAGTCATG
This sequence comes from Allium sativum, assembly GCA_030737875.1. Lineage (NCBI taxonomy): Eukaryota > Viridiplantae > Streptophyta > Magnoliopsida > Asparagales > Amaryllidaceae > Allium > Allium sativum. The sequence continues at coordinate 310,121,548 of CM060919.1, forward strand.
GATTCTTAAAAAAGAAAATGAAAAAAGTGTAAAAAATGAAAATGAAAAAAAAAAAAAACTTCACATGCAAAGGTACATAAGGGAGTGAGCTTGTTGGAAGAAGATGACATGTGGTGGGAGAGTACTATGAGTTGTCTTACTTGGAGGAGATGTAGGAAATTGTGTAAAAGAAGATATTTATCTTAAGTAATTATTTAATTAAAAACTTAGGTATAACTTAGGAAGGTTATATCTTCCTTTGTAAATTTATTTAAACTCTATAAAACCATTAATAAATTTTTATATATCAGTTAGGTTGTCATTGACCATTTTATTAATATTTTTTTATTGTTCCATATTACTTGAAATTGCTTATTTTCAAGTCAAATTTCAATAGAACGATTCCTGTACGTTTTCAGTTTGTATGATCAAACCATGAGTTTGATCAACACGAAATTTGAAACTTTACTATATTTCACTAATACGAATCCAATAAAATTGGTCTCATCGAATTCAGAGACTATTTGAAAAATGACCTTATTTCTAGCTTTCACTGAAATTTAACTAGTTTTTCAATACGCATTTATATTACGTATGCTTACAGGCTAACCCCGATTGATTTGAAATTCTAAACCTTACCATGTTTCAACATTATGGATCCAATAAAATTGATTTCTCCAGATTTTGAGACTGTTTCAAAATGGTCTTTTTTTAGGCTATTAAAATAATATTAAAATATCAAATTTTAATTTATCTACTTTTAAATTTCTTTTAAAAGTCCATAAACTTATTTAAATCCAATTTTTAAATTAACCAAAAATTTGGGTCGTTACTGTTGTCTGTTTTGAAAGATGAGACAATTAGTGGCAAAAGAAATGTCTATAACCTTGAAACTAAAGCTATCGCTGCAGATAAACAAACCTTATATCCAAAACTTCACACCAAGACAACATCACCCACATTCTTTGTTAAGCTGTAACAGTGCCTGGTCAAGCAGTACGATCACCCACATTTCCCATGCAAACACAATCACCACTCATTACCACTGGTAAATAAAGACACATTCTAAAATTTTCACATTCTAAAATGTTCGATGAATTATTACCATTTTCATATGGCGGACAGAAAGTCCTTAATTTTTTTAAAAAAAATTACAAGAGTGAAGATGATGCTATACAGCAGTTGAACAAAAAGGGAGAAACAACCACCTTCTTGGAACAATATCACCACATGAAACACAAACATAGAAGATTCCCAACAACAAGCAGATCAAATTACTTTTATTTTTAATATGTCCAATAAGTGGAAAATAAAATTTATTTCTTTCTACTTGCCAATATGAGTTTTTCTTAAAATTTCCTTTTTAACTTCGCTCCATATCTGTAACACCCCGCATTTCTGTTAACACTAAAGTTGCTAATTCAAAAATAATAATAAATGTGTAAAGGGGAGATGTATCTAATGTGCATACAAAAAAAAAATTGTGTAAAGGGGAGATGTACCTAATGTGTACGTATTTATATTTGATGGATTGACAAATAATAATAAATGTTGATAACGTACATTAAGAAAGTAATTATGACATAATTTGAAATAGGAGTAATTTACAGCCCTTAAATTGTGAACATAATTGGCTTCTCTTTAAAACGAATGGCTTGTATTAACCTTGGCTTCATCGACGGCTCAAATTAACTTGCAACTCTATATAAACAACATATCTCTCACAACCTAATTCACACACACACAAAAAAGGAGCCGTCATGCTGCTGAAGAGAGACTAGGAGTAGGCGTCAAATTTAGAGACGATTAAGAGTTGATTCAAAGCTTAAAACTACAACAAATAAATCAAAACAACGTCAACCTCAAAGGATAGCATCACCAAATTCAGAATTCAGAATCCTGAATACAAGATTCTTCATACGTTGTAAGTAGAGTACTATTCCGATATGAATAAAAATTGAGACTTGATTTGTGTAGAATGAAAATGGAATCGTACTTTAATTGTAACGATGCTAGTTCATAATTGTATGTTGTTCTGATTTTATTATAAATGGATTTGGGATATTGTAGTATAATTAACATGATATTGGATTAATTGTACATTTGCAATGAAAAGTAACACCCCTTGCAAGTATACGATTCATGTTGGAAATTGACATTTATATGTTGTGGTTAATAAGAAGTTGTATATATTTTGTTACAACCAAGATGAGACTTATGTAAACATAATTCACTGTTATGCCTACATGATTTAGATCTTTGTATATATATGCCTATGATCATTTCAAGTATAGTTGGATCCATTTGGGTAACATGATTCATATAAGTTTATGTTGGAATAGGCCTCATAATTCAAGTTAAACTATACTTTTGTATTAGTGACAAAAGTAAGCATCTTTGTGAACATATAGTGACTTTATGGAAATGACTAGTTTATGTTTAGTGTTATGCCTAAATAAAAATATGTTTTAGGCTTATGTTATAAAAATCATATGCTTATACAAGGGACACCTAATTTAGTTAGGTTCATATTTTAAATGCAAGTTTACATGAATAGATTGAAACCCATGACTCATGTTTAGGTTTATGATTTATGTCAAAATTATATGCTATTACAATGCAAGTACACAAGCCTCTAATTTATGTTAGTTAAATCACCATATTGCAAGTTCATGCACCACATAATTTATGTTAATTAAATCGCTATATTGCAAGTTCATGCACCACATAATTTATGTTAATTAAATCGCTATATTGCAAGTTCATGCACCACATAATTTATGTTAATTAAATCGCTATATTGCAAGTTCATGCACCACTAATTTATGTTAATTAAATCGCTATATTGCAAGTTCATGAACCACATAATTTATGTTAATTAAATCGCTATATTGCACGTTCATGCACCACTAATTTATGTTAATTAAATCGCTATATTGCAAGTTCATGCACCACATAATTTATGTTAGTTAAATCACTATGTTGCAAGTTCATGCGTTCACACACCCCTTTTATGTTACTTAGAATATATCATGTTCTAAGCCTCTTTTTTTATGTTTCTAAGTTGGGCTGAAATGTTGAAGCCCAACATATGTTATAATATTGCGAACGTACAAACGGGGAAAATAACGATGTGTTTAATTAAAATATATGTGTTGGCATGTTTGGCACATGCCAACGACTTGTGAAATTTAAGTGGTATAAATTATTATACCCAAGAATAACGAATTTGGATAATGGGCCACAAAATATTTACATATAAAATTGAAAAGAGACAAATATGTAAACTTAGAAAATACGATATGCTTAACCCGAGGTTGGATTGAGTTGTAATGTAAACCTGCCCGGAACCGACCGGCTGTCCAGTAATCACAACAATACCTATCCAATGTGGGTGGTTAAGCATTGAGCCCAACAAAGACCCGAGGTTAGACATGAGTTGTGGTGTAAACCTGTCCGGAACCGACCGGCTGTTCAGTTACCACAACAATATCTGTCTAATGTGAGTGGTTGGTGCTTTAATTAATAAATTAAGGTTGAGTCAGGATTGATATGGTTAAGTCAATTGAATTAATACTTAACCAAATTCAACATGTTAACTAAATTGGTGGGTAGGGTTAGGTTAATCTGGACACTTAACCAATTTAATATGTTGACTAGGGGAGTGGGTAAGGTTAAGCAAATGTTTAACCATTCTAACATGATTAAACTGGACTAGAGAGTGAGGTTAAGTTAATTAGAACACTTGACCATAGAAACATGTTGGTGTGACAAGTGATTGAGGTTAAGTTAATTAGAACACTTAACCATAGAAACATGTTAGTGAGACAAGTGATTGAGGTTAAGTTAATTAGAACATTTAACCATAGAAACATGTAAGTGAGATAAGTGATTGAGGTTAAGTTAATTAGAACACTTAACCATAGAAACATGTTAGTGAGACAAGTGATTGAGGTTAAGTTAATTAGAACACTTAACCATAGAAACATGTTAGTGAGACAAGTGTTTGAGGTTAAGTCAATTAGAACACTTAACCATAGAAACATGTTAGTGAGATAAGTGATTGAGGTTAAGTTAATTAGAACACTTAACCATAGAAACATGTTAGTGAGACAAGTGATCGAGGTTAAGTTAATTAGAACACTTAACCATAGAAACATGTTAGTAAGACAAGTGATTGAGGTTAAGTAAAATTAGAACTCTTAACCATGATAATAAGTTGATTTGACAAGTGGGTTAGGATTAAGTAAGTTGGAAATTGTAACACCCCGCCTCCGCTAGGGTCACTCGCAAAGGAATGCACTAGCTTTAGAGGGGCATTATTGGTAAACATGCACAGAAATATCACAAGACAGAACATATAAAAATAGCGGAAGTAAAATCAAACTTTCATAACATGAATAAATAAGGTCTAAAGCCTTTTACATCAGAGTACATCAAAACCTGTCTTGCAATAGTAAAGAAGCATAAAGACATTTTCATAAATTATTCCCCAAGTAAAAACAGTAAAGTAGCCATTAGCCAAGAAAAGTCCAAGCCATCCATGATGACCTTCAAGCAGAAGAAGTCCGAACTAAACAACAGTATTTCCTCCCTGTAACCTGGGGGGAAACGGAAGAAAAGAGGCGAAACAAAACGGGTCAGTCAAAAAGACTGAGTAAGCCCTATCTACTATTAGCATAAAAACTAGTAAAGTTAACTGACATGAGAAACTGAGATGAACATAAGCATGATGACAAGATAGATAAGCTAACTCAAAATAACAGGATGAACTACAGAACTCAGATAAACTAAGGTGTCATGATAAATTACGATGTCAAGATAAAACAAGGTATCACATCGTCAGGTTTCTATCAAGTATAATATCCCCAAGATATCTATCACGTATAACGTCCCATGATATCTATCCTGCATTTTAGCTCTGGTTCTAACATGTATATTTGCTCTGCACCTCTCGTACTAGTATCCCAACCTGCGCCATGTGTTAACTATGAATGTCCCTTGCCCAATGTCATGGAATGGTCCATGTCAACCTAACATATAGCATATGTAGGTTTTCCCAACTCGTATGTTTCTTTCCATGAATAAGTTCAGTCCTTTTGCCGTAGGCCGTACGGACTTTCCCATGTAAACGTTTTATCCTTGAAGTTGTTTTGGACTGCAACCCATGATCTAGTTGTGTTTCCCTACCATGAACTATCGCGCGTCCACTTAGGATTTATGCCACCTAGGGCCGCTAGGGATTATGCTACCTAATGAACGTTTCTGTGTCTCGGTTTGGGTCTTGGCCACCTAGGACCACTAGGGATTACGCCACCCGTCAACCGCGCCCTTGATCCCACGTATGTATCGTGAATCGTTTTCCATGTCTAGATGCACATGTTCCCCAATGTGCCATCCGAGTTCCGTGCCAGGGCAAATCAAGAAATACGGAACTCGGTCGGGAGCTTTAAATCGTCTGCCGATGCAGATATCAAGGTCTGTTTTTGTACCCGTGGCTATGGTCCCACGTGACCCCTCCCTCAACTACTGAAAGGCAATCCAAGAAAAATCATGTATAAGAACCACTCCCCGGCCCCACTATAGCCCACTTTCCTACGGGCCAACCTCACCCATGACTCGATAGCAAGAACATGGTCTGTTGGGGGTTCCCTGCCTTTCCGTACGTACACGATTGACTAAAGATGGTAGGTAGTCGGCGATGTGCTATCCAGGGCAAAAACCAAGAATCGTCGACTCCACGCTAATCCATCCCAGTCTTTAGGTCGCTCGCATAGCAACCAAGGCATACTCTTGGTCCTTCTAACGCAGACCTTAACCTCTCATGGGCCTAGTGTAACTACCTGGCAGCCCACAGAGGGATCCCAAGAATATCCTCACGTCCCCCGAAGCTTCCACTTCGGCACCCAGTGCGCTGGAGCTTTTATCCAAGTCAGATAGCTTGTTCCTCCTCGTATACTAAGCGATGACCTACCGTATCAGGTTACTCATCGCTTTGAGAATTAGTCCTATGTCCTTAGCTAAGAATTATTACTTAGTTACCCTTAACTAAGGTTTACCACTTAGCTTCCTTTCCCGTTATCCTTGATTAACCATGGTTTTCTACCTAGTTCTTCTAGCTAGGGTTTGTCTATTGGGTTAAGTGTTATCATTCAAGTCCATGACTTAACCCGCCCACGAATCACGTCAAAGATTGGCTAAGTATTTAAGTTCAAGACTTAGTCCCACAAGTTGGTTAAGTGTACCCAGAGGCTCATGACTTAACCCTATCAAGTCAAATTGGTCAAGTACTAGCTTACCTTAATCCTATCGGATTATCTTGCTAGATCGATTAAGCATAGATTATCTTAATCCCATCAAATTATCGAGTCGGATTGGTTAAGTATAGGTTGGCTTAACCCCATCCTCTAATCGTACTACAATGGTTAAGTATATTCTAAAAAGGTCTTGTGACTTAACCTTATCAGGTCCGCGTATTAGATTGGTTAAGTGTAGGTTACTTAACCCCATCAAGTCATCATGTATAATTGGTTAAGTATAAGTTGCTTAACCCCATTAAATTATCACGTTAAGTTGGTTAAGTATTGGTTACTTAACCTTATTGAATTACCAAGTTTAAATTGATTAAGTATTTAACTTAACCCCATCGAATTACCGTGTTTAGATTAGTTAAGTGTGGATTACTTAACCCCATCTAATTACCGTGGTTAGATTAGTTAAGCCTTAATTACTTAACCCCATCTAATTACCAAGTCGGATTAGTTAAGTGTAAATTACTTAACCTTATCCCCTAATCATCTTGCGTGGTTAAGTGTCATTAAGAAATCAAACCCGATCCCACTTAACCTTATCAAGTTATCATGTTGGATTGATTAAGTATTGGTTAACTTAATCCCCGTCCACTAGTCGTATAAAAATGGTTAAGTGTCATTAGGCAAATCAAATCACTTAACCTACCCAACCTTGTCATGTTTTGTTAAGTATCATTAGCCTAATCAATTTACTTAACCCCTTTATCCATGTCATATTTGGTTAAGAGTCATTAATCAAATTAACTTAACCCTATCATGTGACATTAATTACTTAATGCACCACAACCTCTCACATTAGACTTTGTTGTGGTTACTAGTTAAGCCGGTCGGTTCCGGGTAGCTTTACACCACAACTTGGTCTAACCTCGGGTTCAAGCACAACATGACCAACTTCTCACATTGGGTCCTATTGTTTGCAACCACTAGTTAGGCCGGTCGGTTCCGGGTAATTTTACGTTGCAAACTCAACCCAACCTCGAGTTGGCCACACTTATATTATCTAAGTGTCATGTTCATCATGTTTCCAAAACATGTTACAAGTTTTTCAAGCATTTGGGTAGACCTAACTTAATAGGTAAATTCCCAAAGGGTAGACCTAACTTAATAGGTAAATTCCCAAGCTTATGTTTTTATGCATACTTACATATCATCTTCCATGTTATATTTCAAGCCATGTTTTCAAGTTGTATTTTCATGTCATTAGAAATTACCCATAACATAACCCAATGCTTTTAAACTCGCATATACGTTCGCAACAACGTAATGGATTAAAAGAAGAGACTTGGCAAAAGAATGACAAAAATGGGTATTAAGCCACAAGTTAATCATGGTGGCAAATGATGCACAAATGTGTTCATTAGCTTGCATGTTACATTCTTAAGCCTCAAAAACATGCATAAACCCAAACTTGGCACATAAGCGAATCATGGTGACAAAAGACATGGAATGATGGCTAGAAACTCACATATATCATCATATACGGATTATGACTTCATATGAAAGTTGACATAATGATTATGAAGATTCTCATGTTGCATAATGCAACATTTCAACATAAAGGTTGTGGCTTTTAGCTCATAGGATCAAGATAATGACTTCATAAACTTGCATAACATGATATCATGCATCATTCTCAATGATCAAACCCAAACTTTTAACATGCATTTTTAACTTCATAGTTAATATCTAAGAGTAGGGAAGGGCTTACATTGCTATGAAGGCCTAAATCGATTAAACTAAAGCTTGTGATGAAGCCTATGCATGCCATCACCCAAAAACCCAAAGATGGATGCTCCAAACCACTAAAAACACCATCTTTAAGAACAAAGATCAAAGCTTTTGCCTTGAAATTAACTTGAGAAGCTCTCATACTAACATAGGGACTCTCTAACACTCTCATGATCATGGAACCTCTCATAGGAATGAAGTGGAGGCTAGGATAGTTGAGTGGAGGCCATGAGAGTAGAAATTTTGCCATAGTTTAGTTACATGAGTGAATAATGAGGGTTTAGGGGAGGGTTAGGGGCTTATTTATAGAAGATTAGGCTAGTTAGGACCCTTAGATTAACCCTAGGACCAACCTGAACCGTCAGATTTCAAACCAGGCCCAGAAACCTAGCCAAGATAGAAACAGGTGCACCAGGCAAGACTGCTCGTCTGAGCCAGGTCGACAGCCCAGTCGACAGGGCTGTCGACTTGGTCAGACCAAGTCGACAGGGCTGTCGACTTGGGTACTGTGGCGGGAACTTTTCCCGCCTGGCCCATCTGGCCCAATTTTCCAAATTCAAGTTTGAATTTGAAATCTGTTTTTACTTAGAAATTTTCTGAAAACTTCGTTGGGCCTTAATTGGGTCATACGGACTCCGATTTTTGAAAACTCGGACTCTATTTCGCGTATTTTTCCGAGACGAACGCAATGGCACAGCCCGTTTAACTTGATTCAGAATTTAAAATTAAATTCTGCCTCGATTCTTGTCTTACTCATGTTATCGAAATACGGGTTGTTACATTCTCCCCACCTTTTAGGATTTCGACCCCGAAATCTCCAAGTTAGGAAGAACCTATCCTACCATCCATCATCCATCTACTCAAAACATCATCCACAAGCAATCATTGTCCTTAGATGATTTCTAATGCTATATGAATATATGCATAACGTGTGTGTACATGTTCCTTAGCTAATGCTAATGATCAGGCCTGAATAATCTTTCTAATGCAAAAATATGTATAGTGCCATGAATCCAACATGTATGCAAATAGTCCTAGTCATATAGATACTATATGCGTGCACAATCATTCATTCATATGCAACAACCGCATGATAACACATTCAATTTCATCCATAAACAAGTATAAACACTCGTGCATATGCAATATGAAACGTGACCGAGTCGAGCTAGTATCTAATGTGTATTCGCGCATCCACGAGCAACCACTTGCAACCATATCAATCATAACATGTTTCAAATACATGTTTACATCCATAGGGTTCTACCTAGGATTCCCTGAAACAGGGTCGAGAAGATAAACAAGACAAACTCCTTACGGGGTTTGTAACAGAAAATAGGACCGAGAGGGTGTCCACAAAAGATAGCCTACAAGTAGGCTCTACAGAAAACAGGGATCAAGGATATACTCCCAAAAAGAGATATCATGCGCGTATCTAGTCTTTGACCATCAAAGTCGTACTTCCTTGAGCTCAATTCCATTGTGCCTTGACCGTCCTTTAACTTCGCGATTTCGTAGCTTCTTATTTCCTGTTTCCATAACATGAGCTGGAACTCATTTCTTCGTCGCCTCTCGTTCCACTCGCACACTTAGCGCAAACATGACTGCGTACTCATGATCTCATGCAAGCTTTCCAAAATTCACTAGTGAATCTCGGACCTCGTACCATAAGGTATTCCACGTAGTAGAACTTTCTCTTGGAAGTAAACAGATGCCAACCGGGTTATCAAGTGCACTTACTAGGGTGATTTCCATCACCCATGCATAAGTGAAATAAACCATCCGTCTTATCGGCGAACACCACTCGATCGGGCTTCAAATTTCCAATAAAGGTATCAAGGGATTCTAGGTAACTAATCATGACCAAACCCAAAAGGTTTCACGAGACTTCGAGGGTATTACTAAGGCTAGTCAAGAGTCTAACTACCCTCTTATCAAAACCGAGAGTGGCACCCCTTACTGGATAACCACTTCATCCCTAGAATCCATCCATAACCGAGGCATGTCATTCTCAAATCCAAAACAAGTCATGAATAAATGGACCGATTCTCCACAGGACTTGAGACAAAAATGGGATTCTCTATTACGCTAGTACTTAAGGTGCAGAGACTCAACTATCGAAGCAGACTTAAATGATACGAACAACGAAGTCCTAACGGGATGATAGAGAAGAAAAGCTAAACCTTTAACAAGATCGTTACCCTCCTTCCGTGGTACTCTAGAAATGAGAGCATACTACTGCCCTCCCGATGATCTTGTCCTTGTCCCATGATACTCAACTATCCGTCCCGTTCCATCATGCCAAAGGTACTCTCTCGTCATGGGTTTCATTGTTCATCTTTCTCTCTCATTCTGGGTTGAGCCATACCAACAAGTTGCTCATCCTTAAACTCGTATCCTTTACCCTTGCTCTTTATTATCCTTTCTTGTAACACGGCAATGGGTCTCTCGAGAACCACCTCCATCGTACGGGAAACACCTACGTGGCTAGACAAAGATTAGTCACAGTGAGAACTACTGTGACCACAGATGGAGGAAAGAAAGGAAACGAGATTTAATCAAGGAATCAAAGGATGGTGCTAATGGCTTTTGGGGAATAGCTTTTTTTAAAACAAACTTTTCTTGAAAAATGCTTCTTTATAAACGGTCTTCCAAATAGTTTTCAGAAGGTTTTAAAAACTTTTGCCCAGTCTGGTAACCTTCTGCTCTGATACCACGTGTAACACCCCGCCTCCGCTAGGGTCACTCGCAAAGGAATGCACTAGCTTTAGAGGGGCATTATTGGTAAACATGCACAGAAATATCACAAGACAGAACATATAAAAATAGCGGAAGTAAAATCAAACTTTCATAACATGAATAAATAAGGTCTAAAGCCTTTTACATCAGAGTACATCAAAACCTGTCTTGCAATAGTAAAGAAGCATAAAGACATTTTCATAAATTATTCCCCAAGTAAAAACAGTAAAGTAGCCATTAGCCAAGAAAAGTCCAAGCCATCCATGATGACCTTCAAGCAGAAGAAGTCCGAACTAAACAACAGTATTTCCTCCCTGTAACCTGGGGGGGAAACAGAAGAAAAGAGACGAAACAAAACGGGTCAGTCAAAAAGACTGAGTAAGCCCTATCTACTATTAGCATAAAAACTAGTAAAGTTAACTGACATGAGAAACTGAGATGAACATAAGCATGATGACAAGATAGATAAGCTAAATCAAAATAACAGGATGAACTACGGAACTCAGATAAACTAAGGTGTCATGATAAATTACGATGTCAAGATAAAACAAGGTATCACATCGTCAGGTTTCTATCAAGTATAATATCCCCAAGATATCTATCACGTATAACGTCCCATGATATCTATCCTGCATTTTAGCTCTGGTTCTAACATGTATATTTGCTCTGCACCTCTCGTACTAGTATCCCAACCCGCGCCATGTGTTAACTATGAATGTCCCTTGCCCAATGTCATGGAATGGTCCATGTCAACCTAACATATAGCATATGTAGGTTTTCCCAACTCGTATGTTTCTTTCCATGAATAAGTTCAGTCCTTTTGCCGTAGGCCGTACGGACTTTCCCATGTAAACGTTTTATCCTTGAAGTTGTTTTGGACTGCAACCCTTGATCTAGTTGTGTTTCCCTACCATGAACTATCGCGCGTCCACTTAGGATTTATGCCACCTAGGGCCGCTAGGGATTATGCTACCTAATGAACGTTTCTGTGTCTCGGTTTGGGTCTTGGCCACCTAGGACCACTAGGGATTACGCCACCCGTCAACCGCGCCCTTGATCCCACGTATGTATCGTGAATCGTTTTCCATGTCTAGATGCACATGTTCCCCAATGTGCCATCCGAGTTCCGTGCCAGGGCAAATCAAGAAATACGGAACTCGGTCGGGAGCTTTAAATCGTCTGCCGATGCAGATATCAAGGTCTGTTTTTGTACCCGTGGCTATGGTCCCACGTGACCCCTCCCTCAACTACTGAAAGGCAATCCAAGAAAAATCATGTATAAGAACCACTCCCCGGCCCCACTATAGCCCACTTTCCTACGGGCCAACCTCACCCATGACTCGATAGCAAGAACATGGTCTGTTGGGGGTTCCCTGCCTTTCCGTACGTACATGATTGACTAAAGATGGTAGGTAGTCGGCGATGTGCTATCCAGGGCAAAAACCAAGAATCGTCGACTCCACGCTAATCCATCCCAGTCTTTAGGTCGCTCGCATAGCAACCAAGGCATACTCTTGGTCCTTCTAACACAGACCTTAACCTCTCATGGGCCTAGTGTAACTACCTGGCAGCCCACAGAGGGATCCCAAGAATATCCTCACGTCCCCCGAAGCTTCCACTTCGGCACCCAGTGCGCTGGAGCTTTTATCCAAGTCAGATAGCTTGCTCCTCCTCGTATACTAAGCGATGACCTACCGTATCAGGTTACTCATCGCTTTGAGAATTAGTCCTACGTCCTTAGTTAAGAATTATTACTTAGTTACCCTTAACTAAGGTTTACCACTTAGCTTCCTTTCCCGTTATCCTTGATTAACCACGGTTTTCTACCTAGTTCTTCTAGCTAGGGTTTGTCTATTGGGTTAAGTGTTATCATTCAAGTCCATGACTTAACCCGCCCACGAATCACGTCAAAGATTGGCTAAGTATTTAAGTTCAAGACTTAGTCCCACAAGTTGGTTAAGTGTACCCCGAGGCTCATGACTTAACCCTATCAAGTCAAATTGGTCAAGTACTAGCTTACCTTAATCCTATCGGATTATCTTGCTAGATCGATTAAGCATAGATTATCTTAATCCCATCAAATTATCGAGTCGGATTGGTTAAGTATAGGTTGGCTTAACCCCATCCTCTAATCGTACTACAATGGTTAAGTATATTCTAAAAAGGTCTTGTGACTTAACCTTATCAGGTCCGCGTATTAGATTGGTTAAGTGTAGGTTACTTAACCCCGTCAAGTCATCATGTATAATTGGTTAAGTATAAGTTGCTTAACCCCATTAAATTATCACGTTAAGTTGGTTAAGTATTGGTTACTTAACCTTATTGAATTACCAAGTTTAAATTGATTAAGTATTTAACTTAACCCCATCGAATTACCATGTTTAGATTAGTTAAGTGTGGATTACTTAACCCCATCTAATTACCGTGGTTAGATTAGTTAAGCCTTAATTACTTAACCCCATCTAATTACCAAGTCGGATTAGTTAAGTGTAAATTACTTAACCTTATCCCCTAATCATCTTGCGTGGTTAAGTGTCATTAAGAAATCAAACCCGATCCCACTTAACCTTATCAAGTTATCATGTTGGATTGATTAAGTATTGGTTAACTTAATCCCCGTCCACTAGTCGTATAAAAATGGTTAAGTGTCATTAGGCAAATCAAATCACTTAACCTACCCAACCTTGTCATGTTTTGTTAAGTATCATTAGCCTAATCAATTTACTTAACCCCTTTATCCATGTCATATTTGGTTAAGAGTCATTAATCAAATTAACTTAACCCTATCATGTGACATTAATTACTTAATGCACCCCAACCTCTCACATTAGACTTTGTTGTGGTTACTAGTTAAGCCGGTCGGTTCCGGGTAGCTTTACACCACAACTTGGTCTAACCTCGGGTTCAAGCACAACATGACCAACTTCTCACATTGGGTCCTATTGTTTGCAACCACTAGTTAGGCCGGTCGGTTCCGGGTAGTTTTACGTTGCAAACTCAACCCAACCTCGAGTTGGCCACACTTATATTATCTAAGTGTCATGTTCATCATGTTTCCAAAACATGTTACAAGTTTTTCAAGCATTTGGGTAGACCTAACTTAATAGGAAAATTCCCAAAGGGTAGACCTAACTTAATAGGTAAATTCCCAAGCTTATGTTTTTATGCATACTTACATGTCATCTTCCATGTTATATTTCAAGCCATGTTTTCAAGTTGTATTTTCATGTCATTAGAAATTACCCATAACATAACCCAATGCTTTTAAACTCGCATATACGTTCGCAACAACGTAATGGATTAAAAGAAGAGACTTGGCAAAGGAATGACAAAAATGGGTATTAAGCCACAAGTTAATCATGGTGGCAAATGAGGCACAAATGTGTTCATTAGCTTGCATGTTACATTCTTAAGCCTCAAAAACATGCATAAACCCAAACTTGGCACATAAGCGAATCATGGTGACAAAAGACATGGAATGATGGCTAGAAACTCACATATATCATCATATACGGATTATGACTTCATATGAAAGTTGACATAATGATTATGAAGATTCTCATGTTGCATAATGCAACATTTCAACATAAAGGTTGTGGCTTTTAGCTCATAGGATCAAGATAATGACTTCATAAACTTGCATAACATGATATCATGCATCATTCTCAATGATCAAACCCAAACTTTTAACATGCATTTTTAACTTCATAGTTAATATCTAAGAGTAGGGAAGGGCTTACATTGCTATGAAGGCCTAAATCGATTAAACTAAAGCTTGTGATGAAGCCTATGCATGCCATCACCCAAAAACCCAAAGATGGATGCTCCAAACCACTAAAAACACCATCTTTAAGAACAAAGATCAAAGCTTTTGCCTTGAAATTAACTTGAGAAGCTCTCATACTAACATAGGGACTCTCTAACACTCTCATGATCATGGAACCTCTCATAGGAATGAAGTGGAGGCTAGGATAGTTGAGTGGAGGCCATGAGAGTAGAAATTTTGCCATAGTTTAGTTACATGAGTGAATAATGAGGGTTTAGGGGAGGGTTAGGGGCTTATTTATAGAAGATTAGGCTAGTTAGGACCCTTAGATTAACCCTAGGACCAACCTGAACCGTCAGATTTCAAACCAGGCCCAGAAACCTAGCCAAGATAGAAACAGGTGCACCAGGCAAGACTGCTCGTCTGAGCCAGGTCGACAGCCCAGTCGACAGGGCTGTCGACTTGGTCAGACCAAGTCGACTCCCAAGTCGACAGGGCTGTCGACTTGGGTACTGTGGCGGGAACTTTTCCCGCCTGGCCCATCTGGCCCAATTTTCCAAATTCAAGTTTGAATTTGAAATCCGTTTTTACTTAGAAATTTTCTGAAAACTTCGTTGGGCCTTAATTGGGTCATACGGACTCCGATTTTCGAAAACTCGGACTCTATTTCGCGTATTTTTCCGAGACGAACGCAATGGCACAGCCCGTTTAACTTGATTCAGAATTTAAAATTAAATTCTGCCTCGATTCTTGTCTTACTCATGTTATCGAAATACGGGTTGTTACAGAAATACTTAACCAATATAACATGAATGATTAGAGTTAAGTAACAAGAACACTTAACCAGTGTAATTTGACTTGTAGTAAAGTTAAACGTGAATGGACAACACTTAACCATTATAACCTGTTAGTTAAACAAGTAGTAGGGTTAAGTTATATAAGGAGACACTTAACCGTTGTAACAAGTTAGTTAAACAGATGGTGAGGTTAAGTTAACACAAGGAGGCAACACTTAACCAGTATAATATGACAAAAGGGATGGGTTAAGTTAACTTGAATTGACTAATGACACTTAACCAACTTGATGAAGGAAAGAAACTAAGTAGTAAATCTTAGTAGAACACGAGAAGGAGCGCACGTCCATCTGATTCTAGAAGGCTTCAACGAATTGGCTTACGAAGCCCGAGGCTTCAAGGGGACGTAGGGTACTCTTGGTATCCCTCTGTGAGGCTGCAGATGATCCTCCTGGGCTCACAGAGGTTAAGGTCCGCGTTAGAAGAACCAAGGGTATGCCTTGGTTGCAAAATATGGCAACCTAAAGACTAGGATGGACCAGCGTGATTCGACGAGAAGACGGTAGCCCTGTGATAGCAACTCGTCGTCTACCTACCATCTTGAGTCAATCGAGATACGTGAAGCGGAAAGGCGGAGAACTCCAAAAGACCATATACTTGCTATCTAGTTATGGTTGCGGATGGCCAGTGGGGCATAGGGGGGCCTGCGCATAGTTCTCATTTTTCAAGGATGGCCTTTCATTAGTTGAGGGAGGGGTCGAGTGGGACCATAGCCACTAGAAAAAAAAACAGACCTTAGCATCTGCATCGGCGGATATCTGAAAGCTCCCGACCGAGTTCCGTATTTCTAGAGTGGCCCTGACACGGAACTCGGGCCGCACATTACAGGACATGTGCATCTAGACAAGCGATAACGATTCGCGACACATACATGGAAAAAGTCTAGGAACATATACCACTCTAGGTAGTGTGTCCTAGACTAGAGGGCATCGTTCGGAAGATAACGTAAATCCTAGATTAGATCTAGGTCTGAAACAATAAATGTACGCCTGAAGGCAACAAAAATTACAGGGATTGGGATCACGTTATCATTACTAGTTGGGACACTAGTTAGGTGGTGCAGAGATTAGTATGGGGTACGATAGTATATTCGGTTCGAGATAAATTAACTTAGTTTAGGGTGCTTTCCCATTTCCAGCATATACTTATCATGCTCTTTTTCTTATCCATAGACTGAATAGTCACTAGAATTACTCAGGCTTTATGTCTGACTCTACTTTTCTTTCATCTTCTTTTCTTCCGTTTCCCCCCCAGGTAGTTGAGGAGGGAATAGTTCAGCTCAGGTTAGATTGGACCGCTGCTCTTCCCAAGCTTGAAGATTCTTGGACAAAGTGCTTTGGACTCTCCTTTTCGCTGCTATGGCTGGCTTATGCTACATTGGGGAATATAAATGTATTTTTATGCTTCTTTATTTTGTAAGATAGATGATACTCTGATATTGGAAAACAATTGTTGTACAAACTATCTTATCAATAAAGTAGAGTTTTATTTTCCGCTGTTTAATTTCTGTCTGTCTTGTAATTTATCTGCATCTTTTACCCTAAATGCTCCACAGAACTTAGTGCATTCCCTTTGTGAGTGACACTAACGGATGTGGGGTGTTACACGTGGTATCAGAGCTGAAGGTTACCGGATCAGATAAAAGATTTGAAAAATTATTTTTCAAGACGGTTTTTAAAAGAAGCATTTTCAAAAGAAAAGTTTTGTTTTAAAGGCATATTCCCCAAAGTCATATGCACTATCTTTTGATTCTCTGATTCAGTCCTTATTTCCTTCTTTCTTGAGCCTCTGGGGCTCCTGGCTTTCTGGGAGGTAACCTCATCGAAGGGCGGAGTAGTGCCCGACTTCCATCTATAGCCATAGTAGTTTCACCTGCGGCCAGTTTTCTTTCAAGCTTTGTAGGGTTTTCTGTACGATGGAGGCAGCTTTCGAGAAATTTGTCAACATGATTACACACGGAAGACGATGAGGAGTTTGGCAACGGAGCACAACCCAAGGATGAGGAATTCATGGATGTAGACTTGACTCACGAAGGAGGATGGAATTATAAAACCTAAGACAAGAGGAAGTATCTTTACTATGGTATAATATGGCATATAATTAAGGACAAAGGACAAAACTTTCAGAAGGGCAAGTACATGTTTTCACCACTAAGCGTACCTAGGAGAAAAGTAGTAAAGTTCTGTTGGAAGAATCTAGTTTTTCTGTTCGTACTCTTTTGATCTTAGCGCTTCGCATTTGTTCGTATTTGCTTCCATAGTTGAGTCTCTGCACCTTCGTACTTGTATAGTAAAAGATCCCAATTAGTGCTCAATTGTTTGGTTGTTTTTCTTATATCATCTCACGTAGATCGTCCAAATTTGGAGGAGATATTCCTTGGGTACTTGTCTGATATTGGTTTAGGCCTCTGGGGCTTGTACTTGAGGGATGTCGAGTTCGACTAGGATGGTTTGCGTGAGAGATAGATAGTTGTGGCAGGCGCTCTAAATAGAAAAAGACTAACTTTAAGAGAGGTAAATAGTACGTAGTGACCTTTTGACCCTCATAGTTATGGCGTGATGGATAAGCTAAGAGGAGAGACCTCAAATCATCTTGGTATGTACACTTGGTATCATAGTTAACATTTGTTTATTTTGGAAATGGTGGTCAAGAAACTTCGCAATCGTGAAGTAAAATTTGTTAAAGTTCAAGAAGGCGCGATATGGGGGATTGAAGATAAGGCATACGCGCCGCGTACCCTTTTTCTTAAGGGTACATCCTTGATTTCTTTTTCTAGGAGTTCTATGCATACTTGTTTCTAGCTTTTAAGGTATATCCTCTAGGACGTATCTTCGATCCTTAGGTAGAAACCCTTTTGGATGTAAACATGTATTTGAAACATGTTATGGTTGATGGTTGCAAGTGGTTGCTCGTGGATGCATATACACACCATAGGCGCTAAAACGACTCGGTTACTTTTATATCGCATTCGCACATATGTATTTGTTTATGAATTAAACTTAATGTGCTATCATATGGATGTTGCATCTGAGTGAATGGTTGTGCACTCATATAGAAATAATATGTATCATTAGGATTTGCATACATATTGGACGCATGGCACTGACATGATTTGCATTAAGGAGGTCAACTGAATCAGTAGACCGCCTGATTTTGCATTAGATAAGGACATACACACACACTATGCATATGAACATAAAAGCATTAGAAGCCTTTAAGGACAATGGATGCCTGTGTTTGATGGCTGAGTAGATGGACGATTGGATGGTAGGATATGCATTCTCCTAGACTTGAAGATTTCGGGGACGAAATCCTTTAAGGAGGGGAGAATGTAACACCCCGTATTTATGTTAACACTAAAGTTGCTAATTCAAAAATAATAATAAATATGTAAAAGGGAGATGTATCTAATGTGCATACAAAAAAAAAGTATAAAAGGGAGATGTACCTAATGTGTACGTATTTATATTTGATGAATTGACAAATAATAATAAATGTTGATAATGTACATTAAGAAAGTAATTATGACATAATTTGAAATAGGAGTAATTTACAGCCCTTAAATTGTGAACATAATTGGTTTCTCTTTAGAACGGACGGCTAGTATTAACCTTGCCTTCATCAATGGCTCAAATTAACTAGCAACTCTATATAAACAACATAGCTCTCACAACCTAATTCACACAAAAGAAAAGAAAAGAAAGAAGGAGCCGTCATGCTACTGAAGAGAGACTAGGAGTAGCCGTCAAATTTAGAGACGATTAAGATTTGATTCCAAGCTTAAAACTACAACAAATAAATCAAAACAACGTCAACCTCAAAGGATAGCATCACCAAATTCAGAATTCAGAATCTTGAATACAAGATTCTTCATACGTTGTAAGTAGAGTACTATTCCGATATGAATAAAAATTGAGACTTGATTTGTGTAGAATAAAAATGGAATCGTACTTTAATTGTAACGATGCTAGTTCATAATTGTATGTTGTTATGATTTTATTATAAATGGATTTGGGATGTTGTAGTATAATTAACATGATATTGGATTAATTGTACATTTGCAATGAAAAGTAACACCCCTTGCAAGTATACGATTCATGTTGGAAATTGACATTTATATGTTGTGGTTAATAAGAAGTTGTATATATTTTGTTACAACCAAGTTGAGACTTATGTAAACATAATTCACTGTTATGCCTACATGATTTAGATCTTTGTATATATATGCCTATGATCATTTCAAGTGTAGTTGGATCCACTTGGGTAACATGATTCATATAAGTTTATGTTGGAATAGGCCTCATAATTCAAGTTAAACTATACTTTTGTATTAGTGACAAAAGTAAGCATCTTTGTGAACATATAGTGACTTTATGGAAATGACTAGTTTATGTTTAGTGTTATGCCTAAATAGAAATATGTTTTAGGCTTATGTTGTTATAAAAATCATATGCTAATACAAGAGACACCTAATTTAGTTAGGTTCATATTTTAAATGCAAGTTTACATGAATAGATTGAAACCCATGACTCATGTTTAGGTTTATGATTTATGTCAAAATTATATGCTATTACAATGCAAGTACACAAGCCTCTAATTTATGTTAGTTAAATCGCCATATTGCAAGTTCATGCACCACATAATTTATGTTAATTAAATCGCTATATTGCAAGTTCATGCACCACATAATTTATGTTAATTAAATCGCTATATTGCAAGTTCATGCACCAATAATTTATGTTAATTAAATCGCTATATTGCAAGTTCATGCACCACATAATTTATGTTAATTAAATTGCTATATTGCAAGTTCATGCACCACATAATTTATGTTAGTTAAATTGCTATGTTGTAAGTTCATGCGTTCACACACCCCTTTTATGTTACTTAGAATATATCATGTTCTAAGCCTCTTTTTTTATGTTTCTAAGTTGGGCTGAAATGTTGAAGCCCAACATATGTTATAATATTGCGAACGTACAAACGGGGGAAATAACGCTGGGTTTAATTAAAATATATGTGTTGGCATGTTTGGCACATGCCAACGACTTGTGAAATTTAAGTGGTATAAATTATTATACCCAAGAATAACGAATTTGGATAATGGGCCACAAAATATTTACATATAAAATTGAAAAGAGACAAATATGTAAACTTAGAAAATACGATATGCTTAACCCGAGGTTGGATTGAGTTGTAATGTAAACCTTCCCGGAACCGACCGGCTGTCCAGTAATCACAACAATACCTATCCAATGTGGGTGGTTAAGCATTGAGCCCAACAAAGACCCGAGGTTAGACATGAGTTGTGGTGTAAACCTGTCCGGAACCGACCGACTGTCCAGTTACCACAACAATATCTGTCTAATGTGAGTGGTTGGTGCTTTAAACGTGAATGGACAACACTTAACCATTATAACCTGTCAATTAAACAAGTAGTAGGGTTAAGTTATATAAGGAGACACTTAACCGTTGTAACAGGTTAGTTAAACAGATGGCGAGGTTAAGTTAACACAAGGAGGCAACACTTTACCAGTATAATATGACAAAAGGGATGGGTTAAGTTAACTTGAATTGACTAATGACACTTAACCAACTTGATGAAGGAAAGAAACTTAGTAAATCTTAGTAGAACACGAGAAAGAGCGTACGTCCGTCTGATTCTAGAAGGCACCAACGAATTGGGTTACGAAGCCCGAGGCTTCGAGGGGACGTGAGGGTACTCTTGGTATCCCTCTGTGAGGCTGCAGATGATCCTCCTGGGCTCACAGAGGTTAAGGTCTGCGTTAGAAGAACCAAGGGTATGCCTTGGTTGCAAAATATGGCAACCTAAAGACTAGGATGGACCAGCGTGATTCGACGAGAAGACGGTAGCCCTGTGATAGCAACTCGTCGTCTACCTACCATCTTGAGTCAATCGAGATACATGAAGCGGAAAGGCGGAGAACTCCAAAAGACCATATACTTGCTATCTAGTTATGGTTGCGGATGGCCATAGGACAGTGGGGCATAGGGGGGCCTGCGCATAGTTCTCATTTTTCAAGGATGGCCTTTCATTAGTTGAGGGAGGGATCGAGTGGGACCATAGCCACTAGAAAAAAACAACAGACCTTAGCATCTGCATCGGCGGATATCTGAAAGCTCCCGACCGAGTTCCGTATTTCTAGAGTAGCCCTGACACGGAACTCGGGCCGCACATTACAGGACATGTGCATCTAGACAAGCGATAACGATTCACGACACATACATGGAAAAAGTCTAGGAACATATACCACTCTAGGTAGTGTGTCCTAGACTAGAGGGCATCGTTCGGAAGATAGCGTAAATCCTAGATTAGATCTAAGTCTGAAACAATAAATGTACGCCTGAAGGCAACAAAAATTACAGGGATTGGGATCACGTTATCATTACTAGTTGGGACACTAGTTAGGTGGTGCAGAGATTAGTATGGGGTACGATAGTATATTCGGTTCGAGATAACTTAACTTAGTTTAGGGTGCTTTCCCATTTCCAGCATATACTTATCATGCTCTTTTTCTTATCCATAGACTGAATAGTCACTAGACTTACTCAGGCTTTATGTCTGACTCTACTTTTCTTTCGTCTTCTTTTCTTCTGTTCCCCCCTAGGTAGTTGAGGAGGGAATAGTTCAGCTCAGGTTAGATTGGACCGCTGCTCTTCCCAAGCTTGAAGATTCTTGGACAAAGTGCTTTGGACTCTCCTTTTCACTGCTATGGCTGGCTTATGCTACATTGGGGAATATAAATGTATTTTTATGCTTCTTTATTTTGTAAGACAGATGATACTCTGATATTGGAAAACAATTGTTGTACAAACTATCTTATCAATAAAGTAGAGTTTTATTTTCCGCTGTTTAATTTCTGTTTGTCTTGTAATTTATCTGCATCTTTTACCCTAAATGCTCCACAGAACTTAGTGCATTCCCTTTGTGAGTGACACTAACAGATGTGGGGTGTTACAATATCCAAATGGTTTTTCCATTCATAATCATATGAAAGCTTACTATAAAAAAAAGGCCGAACCACATACTCCTAGAGTTTTCAATCTATATTGAACTTCCAAATTTATTCTTCAATGTTTATTATTTGTTTTCTGCTTTATTTTTATTTTATTTTTCCTATCCAAAATCTAAAGTTGGTTTATTTTGAATTAATAGGCTCCTCAATAATATTATTGGCATAACCAAAAGTTAACAGTACAATACTCCCTTTCATTCAACAACCACATTTGATCTACAAAGTAAACCAATAGCTACAACCGCCAAAGATGAGCATGACCTATGGACTTCAGAGCAGGCCATATAAGACCAACTCATGCTTTAGATCCGGGCTTTATTTGCGATGTGACATACGAGGATTGTCTCCCGTTTGCTAGTGCAAGCAGCAATGCACAAATGGATCCTTCCTTTTTATGCCCAATAAATCCACCGTTACCATACAATTTTAATTATCCATTAATCTATGATAGTCAACTTAATGGCAACTATGTTTGACATGAACGGTCGCAAATGTGGGTCAAAGGACGGCTAAATATGAAGGTTTTATGAATGAGCCCATCTGTGTTAAAGTGGATATTTCGCTAAAAGGTTTTGAGCTTTAAGAATAGAAATGTGAAAAAGAGTTTTACAATCACACTTACTAAGATAGGGAAAGAAAAAGGACTGTTTGTTGCAAGATATTATGCATGGACTGACGAAATGCATGTTGTCAGAAATCCTATTGTTTTTTCTATCATATAACGCCTTCTGCCAACATTTGCTGCTATTTTGAAAAGGTGAACGGGTTCTGATGGCATTGTTCAATATATACCAGTGTATACAATTGATTATAACTCTACGACTCTTCGGCCCGATAAAAATTCCTACATTGAGTGATTAACGAACATTGTAATTAAATGTTCTTGTTTTCATTAATTTTTTTGGAAGTTGAACAGCTTAACTATCATATTTTCAGCTTATGTGGAGAATAAAACATTACAAATAGCGTTAGATGTGTGTCCTCTATATGTGTTATAGAGAATTTTGATCTAGTGAAAAGGGTGAAAATGGAAGACCGACACAACAGTTTCATCCACTGGATTATGACATATCATACTTTCAAATTTTCGCCATATATCAGTAATCCTTAAGAATACTCTAGCGGCATAGTTCATAGACTTTAAACTAAAAAATATATGGAAGTTTTTTAGCGACAAAATCTGTATGTGACTTGTGATTTTAGGCTCCACAAAAATTGATTTCATTAGAATTACCCTTCTTATTTCTCAAACTTATACCATCATACTACTTGTCCTTCTTATTTCTCAAACTTGTGCCATCAAAATATAACACACAATAAATGCTCACTGTAAATATTATAACAAGATGAGACAAGTCTATTAAAATGTACATGACCAAGTTAAACAAATATCTCAACTTGCTTGTAGTTATGTAAAAAAAACTGCATTAGCCTCAATACGAGTTAGCATTACTAAGAAATTTTAAATGCAATTATGATTATTTGATCATACAACAGATAAAAGCACATCCTCAACATATTTTTTATTGAAAGACTAACCAGTATAAGTCAACAAATTCATTGGCATGTTAATGTTGTATGTCTATTTTGAATCCCATAAAATTGATTAATTATCAAAATTCTCTAGAGTCCCATAAAATAAATCAAAACTAATTCCATTAGAAGAAAGCAAAAGGTTCTTACCTAAATCAAAAGGGGCTCGTCAAACACAAAATATGTGAAAGTGCCTGCGTCTAAACATATGCATTCAACAAGTTGAATACAAACATCGTAACCACAACAAAAGTGGTAAACGTTTTAGACCCTTTCTTAGCCTCTATGAATAAATGAGGATTCTATTACAATAACAAAAGAAGTTGAAAATTACATGGAGAAGAAAAAGGGGTGGAGCACATGGCGGCCAAAGCGGTAAAAGCAGATTGTTAGAAATACGGTCGAAAATTCCATCAAGTACCAAGTGAGCGGTTAGGGCCCCTGATTTTCATCGTTGACTTCTAGACCTGCATCTTTTTGGTCGATGTTTCAGTAGCATCTTTCCCAAAAAAGAAAGACCGATTAGAGTCTGACGTACTTGAGCAAGCGAATTAAGGTAATGTAAAATTGAAAAATGAGGGAAATAGGGAACGATAAAATTAAAGAAAAAGGAATTAAGAGGGAGTAATTTGAGGAAGAGGGAAGTGGGAAAAAGAAAAGAGGGAAATATTTTAGAAAAGAAGAGGGAAGATCAAAATAATTGGCCGAGGACAAGGTAAAAATAAAAAATAATTAGAGGGTAGAAAGCGTTATGGGAAGGCTAACTATAAGACAAATTAGAATAAAAAAATTAAACAATGCTTTAAAATTTGTACTATAAAAAGATATTTTTCTTGTTGTGGTTCTTTCATTGTCATTTCCTTATGCTTGTACTTAAGTAATTTTTGAAGTCCTTCCAAGAAGAAGGTAGTTTCTCAATGGTTGCGACAACTTGGAAAGATTCGCTAAGAGTCATCCTTTGATCTTCTAGTTGACGGATGATAAGTTGTAGTTTTTAGGTCTGATTAATCACAATCTTTGAATCTACTATTTTGAAGTTGAGAAATTTTCCCATGATGAATTTCATCCTGCATGCACCTTCACTTTTGAACCTCTTTTTCAGAATCAACCAGAGTTGTTTGGACGTGGCAATAGTACCGTAAACATTGTAGAGACTACTATCCAGACCATTCAGAATATAGTTTTTACACATAAAATCTGAGTTTTCCAAATATTAAGAGCCTCTTCTTTAGTAGCATCAGGTTCGAGTTCAACAACTCTGAAATTTGGTGAGTCCCAACCTTATTAGGTAAAACGACATTTTTTGTTGCCAACCCTTAAAGTTGACACCGTTGAACTTCTCCGGCCTTTCTCCATGAGACAAAGCCATTGTAGAAGCACAGGCGCAGGCTGAGCGTTGGTCACCATCTGTGTTGGTGTAGAGTTATTATTATTGTTCTGCGACATCGTCGTCTCCAACAATCAATATTGTTAGAAATGATAATCAATTAGTACCAGAAATGTTAGAAAAACTATTGCAATTCCGTTAGTAATCAGAAATGTATCAAAGTGTTAGTACCACTTGAAATTTGTAACGACCCAAGGATTTTCGACCTCGAAAATCAACACAAACTACTATCTTGACTATTCAAGTATAAAAATTGTCGGATCATTAATAGAAAGAAGTTAGAGGGTGAGATATAGAAAGAAAGAAAATTAGAGTAGAAGAAGATCACAAAAGAACAGAACCAGAGTAAACACGAATCTCACAGCGGAACGAACAAAATATATTATATAACATAACTTTTGAAATACAAACTTATAACTGTATGTGCATACCATTTCAGAATACAACTCATAACATCACAGCGGATATAAACTTATATATAAATAATGTTGAAGCCTATTGCTCCAAGCTCTTCCAGTATTTTTGAAAAATCCCTACTACTTGACTGCTCGTACAAATTTGGGCATCCAAGAGTTTTGGGTAAAACAAAACAAAATAAACTCTGGGTCAGTTATGGGACTGGTGTGAGTAAACTCCAATCATTTCGGTTTAACTTTTCAAAATCCATTTCAAGAAATGGTAATCGTAAGACTGATCCACACATAAACACGGATGGTTTTTAACTTACGATAACCCAAAATAATTTCTGATAAATTCAATAATTTTCTGATATTATAATAGTATCTACATCAAGTAAATAACAATCTAGCAGAACGCTTGCATCTCACGTTCTACATACATAATATATAATCAAAAACCATGGGATCTTATTAGGGAATATGTTTCCAACTATGACAAGGTACGAAACCACCTTCCGATCAGTGTATTCTAGAGAGGATACACTAGAGTTCAACAAGAACATTGTGACGAAAAGGGATTTCGCTCGGTCCGAACCTGTCGCTAAACCGACCCAGACCGCTCGAAACGCCCTATCGTTTGAGAACACGACAAAATAGAACGCACACGGAAGAACATTTCACTGTATATTACAACAACGCATCAGACTAAAAGAATATACAGAGTATAAACAAATGAATATTACACAGAAATATCAGAGATTTAAATTACATTTAAATACATCGCAGCGGAAAATAATACAATACACAACTAGAAGGAGATATACGGATACAAAGCTTTCCGGATATCATTCCAGCTGTAAACCAGGATCTTGTGAATATAAATCTGCAAAACCAAAACTACTAGCTGCCCGTGTCAAAATAGGGGCACCCAGAGTTTAGGTCAAAACAATAAACTCCAGGTCAGTCATGGGACTGGTGTGAGAACAAAAAAAACAGTTATTTATCTTTATTTTAAAGTTAGGTAAATCAAGGGACCACGCCGTATAACACGGAACGGGTTTCCTCCCAAGAATACCAGTGCATAAAACAAACAGCGCAATGCTAAATAAAGAAAAATGAAGCTGTTATAAGACCCAGGTCCTATCACACAATGCAACGCAAGCCGGGGGATAGGGTTTTCCCTTATAACAGCCAAAGAATGCTTGATACGTTTAAAACAGATTATTTGATACTATAATAAGTTCATAGTGTATACAACAACTTCAAATCATAAATATCAATCATAGGCGACATGAGCGTCCCATGCCACTATGTCGTCATATATAGGTTTACAAATAAAACCGCAAATGTCACGTATTTGGAAATTAGATTTCCGTCTATGAACCGAGGCCAGGGATCGTCCTCACCGTCTTCGAGACAATCTAGCCCATGTCTCCGGAACAGCCGCAACTGCCCCTTGGAGCGACAGGGCCGGTCCACACGGAGTGGATTATAGTGCCTGAATAATACGTCTCTCCGCCCTATGGGGCGTAAATGAGCCAACGAATGACTCCATCGGACCCGGATCGTCCGATCTAATCGAGGCGCCTCGCAACAGCAACAACCACATAAGTCAAACTCGTCAAGGCGTGTAAAACCACTGTCGCCACTTCTAGCTAGAAAGAAACGCATGTCCTCCCTGAGGTCCTCTCCCGTTTTTGGTTCATACCGGGTGTGAAACTCGCGAAGTAAACGTTACACAAAGCTACGCCACAAAGGCCGTGCTTTGATCATCAACAACAAGACTCCGCTTTTCAACAGAAGCCTTGATCATTTGCCACTTAGGCATGCCACACAGGCAATTCACTCCATGTGTTTGATATCCATCAATATATAACCCCTGAGCTCGTACGTCTCAGAGAAGGGCGTTAAGCAAGAGAATAAATTCTCCGCCGCCAAACAGATATATATTTAATAGAAATCAATCACACAGACTAAAATCCAATGTCAGACACACAGTCCATTTACAAGTCCGTTCTGGGTCTGAACGAAACCGGAGGCACCTAGTACCCCGCATATCCATCGATCTCCAAATACGTCTGGACGATCACCAACTGTTTCCATCTTCTTGGGTGTACAGCCCAATCAAGATCATCAGCAATCACCCAAACGATGTGAAGACCTCTGGTCTTCGACCGCCGTCTTCATCTTCGACTTATCGTCGTATCAGTTATTCAGAATGGGATAAACCCGGTCTTTCCGAATAACTCGCGTATATTTTAAATAAGTGTTACACAAACACAACATACGCCTCATTCCAATTCATCAGTCACTAACCGTAAATTAATCAAGAGAACAGTTTCCCAAATATTAACCCCAAAGGCCGAAACCAACATCAGATCAATATCCAGAAAATCATTCTACTTGGTTAACCGACAGTTAGTTTCTAAATTTCACATTTATAGGGAAAGGTTCCCATTAATTTTATCCAAGATAAATTCCTTGAATTTATTCTTTAATCTTCTTTTGAATTTCGATTCAACAAGTCGAGATTAACGAACCTTACCGAAGTAATCATTGGTTTTAATTTCCCAATCCCAAGCTATTCATCCCATGAAGTAAAACTGGTAATACTTCATATCTAACACCACGATGTTATCGGTAAATTCAATTACCATTTCACGTTCAAAATCTAATTAAAGATTTAACTATCGCCTGGAGCAAAACTGGTGATACTCCATTCTCGATCATTTCAATCTAATTAAAGATTCATTAACACTCCACTTAGTTTTAATCGTTAACTGGGTTAAAGAATCAGTGTCATTTAAAACACGGTTCACGATAGACCCAAAATCACATTCATTAATTATCGGGTTAAAGAACGAGTGTTATTTAAAACATCGTCCACGATAAACCCAAAAATCAATATCGATTCAATTCCAATTAAATATTATTTAATTGGTACACTTCATTAAATCTAAATGAAAATATTTAATCTTTTCTCAACTGGGTTCAAGAACAGTGTTAGTGAAGACACCATTCACGACAAACCCAAATCACATTTGATATTCAATACAAGGCTCTGAATAGAAAATATATCGGCTTATATTCAATATCAAATTCTACGATTAACAAATGTCGTGTTGGAAATAACGATATAAATTTATATCTTTCAAATTTCCATAACAACATCTGTATAATCACGAATTCCAATATCGAAATATTCCGAAGACGATTTCGATTCAAATCCACTCCAATGCAATCATTGGAAATTCTGGTTATTTTTAAAACCCTTTTCTAATTCAATTTGTTTATTTAAAAATAGATAGAATTATAATTCTAGTTCAAAACTAGTTCATTTCGATAAAATCTATTTTTATCTTTTCAAATATGGAGTTTTTCATCCCAATCCTTTCTAAATCATTTCTTATGATTTTACACAAATTATTACCATTTTTAATAATTTTATCAAGGCCCGTACAGTCGATTTCCGTCAACGGCTATCGAACTGCACTTACAACGACCTTTTTCGAATTTGATTTGGATGTATCTCCAAATCCAACCGTTAGATTTCAAATTTCTAACATTCGTTAGAAAGCTCTTTTCGATACGAACCCAACGGTTCCGGTTTTAGGAGAATCCGACGGTCGGATCTCCCATAATGTCTGTTTGAAATAAATGGTCGAAATTCACGAACTGCCGCGGCGCGTTCTATTCAGGCCATTATATTATATATATATATATAACATATATAATATATATTTCATCGATTTCTATTTAAAACGAATTTTATAAATAGTTTTGAATTCGTTTCAAAAACAATTTCAACTTCCATCTCAATTCAAATCAAAATTGAATCTTTCCTTATAAATTCGTTTTAAAATTCATTTCTATTCAATTCAAGTTTCAATTCAATTTGAATTCATTTCACTTCATTTAAATTCAATTCGAATTCGTTTTATATTCAATTGAAATCAAATTCGTTTTCTATTCAATTCATTTCGAAATCGCTTCCATTCAATTCATTTCGAATTCGTTATCTATTCAATTAAATTCGAATTCGTTATCTATTCAATTAAATTCGAATTCTATTCGTTTCAATTTAAATGGGTTTTCTATTTCATTCAATTCAAAATTCATTTCAAAATATTCGATTTCAAAATCACTTTATATTCAATTCATTTCGAAATCACTTTTCAATATTCATTTTAAAATGAATAAAATCGATATACATATCGTTCGCGTCAAAATGGCGTCAATCTAATCAACACGGCTTCGTATATTTCTATTTTCAAATATTCTATTTCAAATATTTCTATTTCCAAATATTCTATTTCAAATATTTCTATTTTCAAATATAGTTGTTATTATCAAAATAGTTGTTGTTATCAAAATATTTCGTTCAACACATGACTAATCTCAACGGATGAGTACAGTCAACACATGAACCTTTATTTTATATTAATAAAGATGTGAATTTTATTATTAAAATATTTCGTTCAACACATGACTAATCTCAACGGATGAGTACAGTCAACACATGAACCTTTACTTTATAATATTCTTTATTTTCTAAATTGGAATGAGGCCCAATCAATCACCATATAATGTTAATTATATGGATTTTCATACATCACACGTATATAATAGCATTGAAAATAATCAAACATCAACCAAAGTGCACTACACTGCATAAGCATCAAATATAGATATTTAACGCTTATAACAGCCTGTCAATCAATCGATCGACATGTCTAATCAATCAGGATGAGTGAACTTCAAATTTCATCCCAACACCCGTGTGGGGTTTCAAATCAACAAACACAGATTTTATTTGTGCAGTTGGGCGATGTGTAAAATTTATCGTCCCAATCAATGTCATTCAAATAGGTGTACATAAACAAACCGTCCGGTTTGTAAATGAATATTTATTTATTCACATTCACTATATTCATATTCACGTTAAAAAATATATATTTTTAACGATAAAACATTTTATTTTAACATATGAATTTCTATTCAGTTCATTCCTTAAATAAAATGATATTTTTATTTTCTAACTTATTCTAGAAAATTTCGGCGGCATAACGGCACGATACTAGAAACGGGACGAGGCTTAGCCTTATCCCCGGTCTAGTGAAGGCCCACGCCATTCACACATCAGTCAAATCAATTTCATTTCACCAAACAATCAATTTCAATCAAATAATCTAACCAATTTTTGCAATCAAACAAACAAGTCCATGGTCTGTGGACGATTGTGTCGGGTGCTACTAAGCACCGTCTGCATCCTAGTATATATATATATATATAACTAGAAAATGAAATTGAAAGGTGAGAAATTCTCACCCAATAGCTATCCAATCATCTTGACTCTTCTTTGATAGAAATCTTCATCGTTATCGCATTTGTCATCTTCGTTGTTGTAGCCACTACATATGTAAAAATCGAATTTTTACTTTGCTGCTATATAAAAAGATTTCGCCTTTTCAAATATATAGATGTCGCCTTTTCAAAAATATAATTGTCGCCTTTTCAAAAATATAATTGTCGCAATTACATCTTTATTTTGCTACTCATATAAAGATGGTATTTCTAATATTCCTATCATGTAAAAATTATATTTTTAATTCTCTACATAAACAAAAATCATATTTTTACATCTTCCATATAGTAAAGATTATATTTTTAATACTTTAAAAATATAAAAATCATATTTTTAATACTTCCATAATATAAAAATCTCGCCTTTTTATTTTATAAAAAATCTGAAGTTCCCGTTTTCTAAAATCAAACTTCCCTTTTTATAAATCTGATTTAAAAACTGGTTTGAAAACTGGATTTATATAAAACTGAATTTATATAAAACTGAATTTCTAAAGCAAAACTGATTTACTCAAGCTAAGGAATTATATATAAAGAAATTTAAAACTCACAGCGTTGCTAGAAGGAGAGAGGGGCGAAGTAGAGGTCGAGGGGCGCGCTAGAGGTGGTCGGGGATCACCAGCGGTCAACGGAGGCGGGTTGTGGGTCTTCAGGCGGCGGCGGTTGCTGAGAATCGGAGGGGTTCGATTCAGGCGGGGACTCGAGGCAGGGGGGAGTCGCAGTGAAGGGGGGAGGCTGAATCGGCGGTTAGGGTTCCAGGGAGGATTCGGGGTTCGAGATGGGGGTCGTGGTTGCGGAGGAGGAATGGAATCGCGTCGAGTGGAGAGGGGCATCGCCGGAGGCGGGCGACTGGGCGGCGCGACGCCATCAGTGGCGGAGGAGGTCGGGTGCGATGAACGGCGAGTTTTTTTTTCTCTTCGATCTGAATAAATGAATAAGGGGGGGGGGGGGTTATATGAAAATTTATATATATTTTAATATTATTTTAATTGCAAAAGGTTGACTTTCACAAACGACCTCTAAACGAGACCCACCGCCTGTCGCCGATAGCGTTTTACCCCCATTCCGAACACAATGGGATATGTATTGCAAGCTGATTCGATAGTTACAATCAGTTCCCGTCAAAATCTACATATAACTCTATAAATTGAATTTGAACGCGCATTTCAATTTACCGGGGTCACATACTAACTAGAAAAATTGCAGAAAATATTTTCTAGCTTCGTATTGACGATACGGTCCTAACAAAACTAGTTTCGTCGAATTCTGAGACCGTTGGAAAAATGGCCATTTTCCAGTCGATTAAAATCAACTGAAACTGGTCAAACGCGTTTTCCTTTGCCGCGCTCACATATTGATTCGAAAAATTATGAAATTTGGAATCTAGCAATAATTTGACATCACGGACCCAACAAAAGTGGTTTCGTCGAAATCCGAGGTCGCTTGCAAAATTTCCTTTTTTAAGGGCCTGAATTCCATAGCGACTATTCAGAATTTTCAACTGGACATATCTTTTGATCCCCGCTATGAAATTTTGATTTTTCGGATTCGTTGGAAAGATATTATCAATTAGATCCTAATGTTTTTGGTTTCACAAAAATCCGGATTGTTTTGCACCCGGCACATTCAATTGGAGTTTGGAATAGAATTATCGAACTACCGCGCCATTTTCAATTCTATTCATAATTATATATATAAATATTTATATTCTAACGACAACGCGTATAATATATACGTTCGAATTATATTCAAAATAAATTTCTTGTCGATATTATTTAAAATGATTCATTTTAAATGTTCAAAATTCGCTAAAATTGCCAAAATAAAAATTTTAAACTGGCTCAGATTTTCCGGGTTATTACAATCTCCCCCACTTAAAACTTTTCGTCCCCGAAAAGGAACAAAGTCGAAAGTGGCTTGATTAATCAACTCTACGTTCGATTTGGCTTCCATTCTCCAACTTTTCAGTTTCTGAGAATTTTCAAATTTTCAAAAATTTGGCTAACACCCTAAATTTTCGAAATTTTTTGCCATAACCTCCCCTGCACCGGGAGCCACGGGAAAATCCCGAAATTGCCATATAGGCCTTCTGATCTCAAAAAGAAAAAGAAAAAGCCAAGCGGCTAGCCAATAGGCTCATAAAATCATCATCACCCAAACAAAACAGTAAATTATGTAGTAAACATGTACCTATTTGTCGGGCAAACAAATTTTATTCTTCGGCTCTAGCCTCCTTGCTATGACCTGTTCAATGTAAGTACATGTATATGCAAGCAAATGTGACCAATTTTCAATACAGTTCAATATTTAATTTAATTAGGCTAAATGGCTAAAAATTATCAAACAAATAAACATACAACACAAACATCAATCAATTAGTGGATTAGAGTTTCAAATTCATAATTTGATACATATACAAAAAATCATGTTTTTGATGCCAATTCACGACAATGTGTTCTAGCTATATAAGTTTTGGTTCTCACACCAGTCTAATGGAAATATATAGGAAATCACACCTTCGTTACTCGAAAATAAATGCTGATGATGTTTCGAACCACCATCAGAACATCTCCGGGCTACTAGAGTGCGGTCCTATATCTATCCAGTATATTAAAACTTCGAATATACGTTCATGACGCGTATATGCAAAATCTTTATATAGTGGATTGTCCATATTCAAAATAAATAAATATTCAAATACGTGTAAAACGATTTAAATTTTCAAAACAAAATTGTTTTCATTTGAAAAATATACTCTTCACACTCGTTCTAGGATACTACTGATCCTATCTCTAACGAGTCATTCTAATTGGATTTTGCTAATCCAATATCTGATGAATTCTTTCGTATGGTTCTAATGTGTCTTGTTCTCCAAGCTTTGTAAACCAAAGCTCTGATACCACGTGTGACGAAAAGGGATTTCGCACGGTCCGAACCTGTCGCTAAACCGACCCAGACCGCTCGAAACGCCCTATTGTTTGAGAACACGACAAAATAGAACGCACACGGAAGAACATTTCACTGTATATTACAACAACGCATCAGACTACAAGAATATACAGAGTATAAACAAAGGAATATTACACAGAAATATCAGAGATTTAAATTACATTTAAATACATTGTAGCGGAAAATAATACAATACACAACTAGAAGGAGATATACGGATACAAAGCTTTCCGGATATCATTCCAGCTGTAAACCAGGATCTTGTGAATATAAATCTGCAAAACCACAACTACTAGCTGCCCGTGTCAAAATAGGGGCACCCAGAGTTTAGGTCAAAACAATAAACTCCAGGTCAGTCATGGGACTGGTGTGAGAACAAAAAAAACAGTTATTTATCTTTATTTTAAAGTTAGGTAAATCAAGGGACCACGCCGTATAACACGGAACGGGTTTCCTCCCAAGAATACCAATGCATAAAACAAACAGCGCAATGCTAAATAAAGAAAAATGAAGCTGTTATAAGACCCAGGTCCTATCACACAATGCAACGCAAGCCGGGGGATAGGGTTTTCCCTTATAACAGCCAAAGAATGCTTGATACATTTAAAACAGATTATTTGATACTATAATAAGTGCATAGTGTATACAACAACTTCAAATCATAAATATCAATCATAGGCGACATGAGCATCCCATGCCACTATGTCGCCATATATAGGTTTACAAATAAAACCGCAAATGTCACGTATTTGGAAATTGGATTTCCGTCTATGAACCGAGGCCAGGGATCGTCCTCACCGTCTTCGAGACAATCTAGCCCATGTCTCCGGAACAGCCGCAACTGCCCCTTGGAGCGACAGGGCCGGTCCACACGGAGTGGATTATAGTGCCTGAACAATACGTCTCTCCGCCCTATGGGGCGTAAATGAGCCAACGAATGACTCCATCGGACCCGGATCGTCCGATCTAATCGAGGCGCCTCGCAACAGCAACAACCACATAAGTCAAACTCGTCAGGGCGTGTAAAACCACTGACGCCACTTCTAGCTAGAAAGAAACGCATGTCCTCCCTGAGGTCCTCTCCCGTTTTTGGTTCATACCGGGTGTGAAACTCGCGAAGTAAACGTTACACAAAGCTACGCCACAAAGGCCGTGCTTTGATCATCAACAACAAGACTCCGCTTTTCAACAGAAGCCTTGATCATTTGCCACTTAGGCATGCCACACAGGCAATTCACTCCATGTGTTTGATATCCATCAATATATAACCCCTGAGCTCGTACGTCTCAGAGAAGGGCGTTAAGCAAGAGAATACATTCTCCACCGCCAAACAGATATATATTTAATAGAAATCAATCACACAGACTAAAATCCAATGTCAGACACACAGTCCATTTACAAGTCCGTTCTGGGTCTGAACGAAACCGGAGGCACCTAGTACCCCGCATATCTATCGATCTCCAAATACGTCTGGACGATCACCAACTGTTTCCATCTTCTTGGGTGTACAGCCCAATCAAGATCATCAGCAATCACCCAAACGATGTGAAGACCTCCGGTCTTCGACCGCCGTCTTCATCTTCGACTTATCATCGTATCAGTTATTCAGAATGGGATAAACCCGGTCTTTCCGAATAACTCGCGTATATTTTAAATAAGTGTTACACAAACACAACATATGCCTCATTCCAATTCATCAGTCACTAACCGTAAATTAATCAAGAGAATAATTTCCCAAATATTAACCCCGAAGGCCGAAACCAACATCAGATCAATATCCAGAAAATCATTCTACTTGGTTAACCGACAGTTAGTTTCTAAATTTCACATTCATAGGGAAAGGTTCCCATTAATTTTATCCAAGATAAATTCCTTGAATTTATTCTTTAATCTTCTTTTGAATTTCGATTCAACAAGTCGAGATTAACGAACCTTACCGAAGTAATCATTGGTTTTAATTTCCCAATCCCAACCTATTCATCCCATGAAGTAAAACTGGTAATACTTCATATCTAACACCACGATGTTATCGGTAAATTCAATTACCATTTCACGTTCAAAATCTAATTAAAGATTTAACTATCGCCTGGAGAAAAACTGGTGATACTCCATTCTCGATCATTTCAATCTAATTAAAGATTCATTAAAACTCCACTTAGTTTTAATCGTTAACTGGGTTAAAGAATCAGTGTCATTTAAAACACGGTTCACGATAGACCCAAAATCACATTCATTAATTATCGGGTTAAAGAACGAGTGTTATTTAAAACACCGTCCACGATAAACCCAAAAATCAATATCGATTCAATTCCAATTAAATATTATTTAATTGGTACACTTCATTAAATCTAAATGAAAAGATTTAATCTTTTCTCAACTGGGTTCAAGAACAGTGTTAGTGAAGACACCATTCACGACAAACCCAAATCACATTTGATATTCAATACAAGGCTCTGAATAGAAAATATATCGGCTTATATTCAATATCAAATTCTACGATTAACAAATGTCGTGTTGGAAATAACGATATAAATTTATATCTTTCAAATTTCCATAACAACATCTGTATAATCACGAATTCCAATATCGAAATATTCCGAAGACGATTTCGATTCAAATCCACTCCAATGCAATCATTGGAAATTCTGGTTATTTTTAAAACCCTTTTCTAATTCAATTTGTTTATTTAAAAATAGATAGAATTATAATTCTAGTTCAAAACTAGTTCATTTCGATAAAATCTATTTTTATCTTTTCAAATATGGAGTTTTTCATCCCAATCCTTTCTAAATCATTTCTTATGATTTTACACAAATTATTACCATTTTTAATAATTTTATCAAGGCCCGTACAGTCGATTTCCGTCAACGGCTATCGAACTGCACTTACAGCGACCTTTTTCGAATTTGATTTGGATGTATCTCCAAATCCAACCGTTAGATTTCAAATTTCTAACATTCGTTAGAAAGCTCTTTTCGATACGAACCCAACGGTTCCGGTTTTAGGAGAATCCGACGGTCGGATCTCCCGTAATGTCTGTTTGAAATAAATGGTCGAAATTCACGAACTGCCGCGGCGCGTTCTATTCAGGCCATTATATTATATATATATAACATATATAATATATATTTCGTCGATTTCTATTTAAAACGAATTTTATAAATAGTTTTGAATTCGTTTCAAAAACAATTTCAACTTCCATCTCAATTCAAATCAAAATTGAATCTTTCCTTATAAATTCGTTTTAAAATTCATTTCTATTCAATTCAAGTTTCAATTCAATTTGAATTCATTTCACTTCATTTAAATTCAATTCGAATTCGTTTTATATTCAATTGAAATCAAACTCGTTTTCTATTCAATTCATTTCGAAATCGCTTCCATTCAATTCATTTCGAATTCGTTATCTATTCAATTAAATTCGAATTCGTTATCTATTCAATTAAATTCGAATTCTATTCGTTTCAATTTAAATGGGTTTTCTATTTCATTCAATTCAAATTTCATTTCAAAATATTCGATTTCAAAATCACTTTATATTCAATTCATTTCGAAATCACTTTTCAATATTCATTTTAAAATGAATAAAATCGATATACATATCGTTCGCGTCAAAATGGCGTCAATCTAATCAACACGGCTTCATATATTTCTATTTTCAAATATTCTATTTCAAATATTTCTATTTCCAAATATTCTATTTCAAATATTTCTATTTTCAAATATAGTTGTTATTATCAAAATAGTTGTTGTTATCAAAATATTTCGTTCAACACATGACTAATCTCAACGGATGAGTACAGTAAACACATGAACCTTTATTTTATATTAATAAAGATGTGAATTTTATTATTAAAATATTTCGTTCAACACATGACTAATCTTAACGGATGAGTACAGTCAACACATGAACCTTTACTTTATAATATTCTTTATTTTCTAAATTGGAATGAGGCCCAATCAATCACCATATAATGTTAATTATATGGATTTTCATACATCACACGTATATAATAGCATTGAAAATAATCAACCATCAACCAAAGTGCACTACACTGCATAAGCATCAAATATAGATATTTAACGCTTATAACAGCCTGTCAATCAATCGATCGACATATCTAATCAATCAGGATGAGTGAACTTCAAATTTCATCCCAACACCAGTGTGGGGTTTCAAATCAACAAACACAGATTTTATTTGTGCAGTTGGGCGATGTGTAAAATTTATCGTCCCAATCAATGTCATTCAAATAGGTGTACATAAACAAACCGTCCGGTTTGTAAATGAATATTTATTTATTCACATTCACTATATTCATATTCACGTTAAAAATTATATATTTTTAACGATAAAACATTTTATTTTAACATATGAATTTCTATTCAGTTCATTCCTTAAATAAAATGATATTTTTATTTTCTAACTTATTCTAGAAAATTTCGGCGGCATAACGACACGATACTAGAAACGGGACGAGGCCTAGCCTTATCCCCGGTCTAGTGAAGGCCCACGCCATTCACACATCAATCAAATCAATTTCATTTCACCAAACAATCAATTTCAATCAAATAATCTAACCAATTTTTGCAATCAAACAAACAAGTCCATGGTCTGTGGACGATTGTGTCGGGTGCTACTAAGCACCGTCTGCATCCTAGTATATATATATATATATATAACTAGAAAATGAAATTGAAAGGTGAGAAATTCTCACCAATAGCTATCCAATCATCTTGACTCTTCTTTGATAGAAATCTTCATCGTTATCGCATTTGTCATCTTCGTTGCTGTAGCCACTACATATGTAAAAATCGAATTTTTACTTTGCTGCTATATAAAAAGATTTCGCCTTTTCAAATATATAGATGTCGCCTTTTCAAAAATATAATTGTCGCCTTTTCAAAAATATAATTGTCGCAATTACATCTTTATTTTGCTACTCATATAAAGATGGTATTTCTAATATTCCTATCATGTAAAAATTATATTTTTAATTCTCTACATAAACAAAAATCATATTTTTACATCTTCCATATAGTAAAGATTATATTTTTAATACTTTAAAAATATAAAAATCATATTTTTAATACTTCCATAATATAAAAATCTCGCCTTTTTATTTTATAAAAAATCTGAAGTTCCCGTTTTCTAAAATCAAACTTCCCTTTTTATAAATCTGATTTAAAAACTGGTTTGAAAACTGGATTTATATAAAACTGAATTTATATAAAACTGAATTTCTAAAGCAAAACTGATTTACTCAAGCTAAGGAATTATATATAAAGAAATTTAAAACTCACAGCGTTGCTAGAAGGAGAGAGGGGCGAAGTAGAGGTCGAGGGGCGCGCTAGAGGTGGTCGGGGATCACCAGCGGTCAACGGAGGCGGGTTGTGGGTCTTCAGGCGGCGGCGGTTGCTGAGAATCGGAGGGGTTCGATTCAGGAGGGGACTCGAGGCAGGGGGGAGTCGCAGCGAATGGGGGAGGCTGAATCGGCGGTTAGGGTTCCAGGGAGGATTCGGGGTTCGAGATGGGGGTTGTGGTTGCGGAGGAGGAATGGAATTGCGTCGGGTGGAGAGGGGCATCGCCGGAGGCGGGCGACTGGGCGGCGCGACGCCATCAGTGGCGGAGGAGGTCGGGTGCGATGAACGGCGGGGTTTTTTTTTCTCTTCGATCTGAATAAATGAATAAGGGGGGGTTATATGAAAATATATATATATTTTAATATTATTTTAATTGCAAAAAGTTGACTTTCACAAACGACCTCTAAACGAGACCCACCGCCTGTCGCCCATAGCGTTTTACCCCCATTCCGAACACAATGGGATATGTATCGCAAGCTGATTCGATAGTTACAATCAGTTCCCGTCAAAATCTACATATAACTCTATAAATTGAATTTGAACGCGCATTTCAATTTACCGGGGTCACATACTAACTAGAAAAATTGCAGAAAATATTTTCTAGCTTCGTATTGACGATATGGTCCTAACAAAACTAGTTTCGTCGAATTCTGAGACTGTTGGAAAAATGGCCATTTTCCAGTCGATTAAAATCAACTAAAACTGGTCAAACGCGTTTTCCTTTGCCACGCTCACATATTGATTCGAAAAATTATGAAATTTGGAATCTAGCAATAATTTGACATCACAGACCCAACAAAAGTGGTTTCGTCGAAATCCGAGGTCGCTTGCAAAATTTCCTTTTTTAAGGGCCTGAATTCCATAGCGACTATTCAGAATTTTCAACTGGACATATCTTTTGATCCCCGCTATGAAATTTTGATTTTTCGGATTCGTTGGAAAGATATTATCAATTAGATCCTAATGTTTTTGGTTTCACAAAAATCCGGATTGTTTTGCACCTGGCACATTTAATTGAAGTTTGGAATCGAATTATCGAACTACCGCGCCATTTTCAATTCTATTCATAATTATATATATAAATATTTATATTCTAACGACGACGCGTATAATATATACGTTCGAATTATATTCAAAATAAATTTCTCGTCGATATTATTTAAATTGATTCATTTTAAATGTTCAAAATTCGCTAAAATTGCCAAAATAAAATTTTTAAACTGGCTCAGATTTTCCGGGTTATTTCAAATATCTTGAAACTCAGCCGCACATAACGAGACATTCATTTCACTTGAATGTTCCGAATATATTGTCACCTTATGGTTGGTATAGCAACATAACCATTCCCGAGAGATACATAAATGAAAGAAGTAAAAAAATATGATTATTCTCTAGATGGTGACAATATACCCTAATTAGCTGCGACCCACTTACCCATGCTGCCTGCCTAATTTTTATCATTTCCCGGTTGATGAGGCTTGTGGTCATAACATATCTTTTAACATATTTCACCTTCATTTACTTTGAATGTCACATCGTCATACCCGCCAAATCACAAATTGATTTCTCCAAAAATACCACGGGTATAAAGCTAACAGAAATGAATTCCTCTGCCACCAACGTGAATACGTTTGAAGAGATCAACTTACACGATCTATTAGATATAAACTGTCAGACATTCGTCTATACATGTTGTCTTGGGATTGGACAAACCAAAGGCACTATTCTGTAAATCCATCTTAGGTAATTTCTACGTAGGATCGCCACAATAACCCTTGCATAAACTCCGTCTTCAATTATTTTCATCATATTTGATTCGTAACGCTAATGCATATACAGAGCGGTTTTC
The DNA here is from genome assembly GCA_030737875.1 of Allium sativum. Taxonomy (NCBI): domain Eukaryota; kingdom Viridiplantae; phylum Streptophyta; class Magnoliopsida; order Asparagales; family Amaryllidaceae; genus Allium; species Allium sativum. Next base: position 310,162,806 of record CM060919.1, read on the forward strand.
AGATGATAAATCTAATCCCGGTCTCTCCGTGTTGACAATGGAAAAATGGTCAAAAACTTTGATAGCCGGTGATATAACTATCAAAGGAAAACGTCTGTACACACAACGATCTTATTTCCAAATGGAAATTCTATCAATCATTCATCAATAAACACTGAGTCCTTTAAATTAATTTAACATTAATTTATTCGTTTCCCAATTTCCCTTTTTCCATATTTTCCACTATATTTCTCAAAACCCCTTTTTAGCTCTTTCACGATTCTCAGAAAAACATTTCCATATCTAATTCATGTATTAGTATTCTTCCACGTCCATCAGTACCTAACCGTAAATTAGTAAGAGAACAACTCCTTAAGTATTAACCCTGAAGGCTAAAGCCAACATCAGATCAATACCCAGAAAGCCGTTTAACTTAACTAGTCTCCAACCAGTTTCTAATTTCCTTAACTCTATTTAAATCTGCAAAACGTTTGTTTTTAAATCGTTATGCACTTTAAATTGTGAATATTATTTCTTTACCGAAATCTGAACTTGTTTTAATTGTTATAACTTAATCTCAAATACATATTCGATAATAAATATTAATTATCTCGTCAAATTGTGAATTTCATTATATAATTTATAAGAATAAATTGTTTTTAATATATTCGACACAGTCGAATTCTAATTATAAATCCTTACGAGTTTATTTCAACCTTATTTACATTTCGAACATCGAAATAATTTCATCGTTTCTTTTCAAATGATTTTCCAATTTCCCCTTCCTAAATTCATCCTCGTAATTTCAAATTATTTAATAATAATTATTCTACTTTATTTCTAAACATCTTTTACAAATCGAACTACTTGTTTTAATACAATTAAAACATGTTATTATATTCTAGTTTATTGGAAATTCAACTTCTATTTAAAAATAGTTTTTTCCTTTTAAAACCCAATTTCTTTTTCAATATATTCGAATATATTTTACGTTATTTATATACCAATTATTTCAGGTCAATGTTGTTTAGACATCCCAAAACAAATAATAATCAACATCAGATTATTTATCACATCACATACAGCAATATATGAAAATCAACAATAAAATTGTTGAGGAATCCAGCTAGATCCCTTCAACTAGTTTTCCCTGCATCCACAGTTTTTTAATCAACATAAATAACATTTATTTCATATGATAATGAAATATTTTAATAAATGGAATCAGTATTCAATTAATGATTATATATATAACTATATATACTATTTCAACCCATTAATTAACAACCATCACACACAACATTCAATCATTTTTATCAATATTAAATAACATTTATAAAATTATAAAACTGGACAGAGTTAGTGAGTTTGTTCACCTTGGTCGTTAATCGTTAAATAACAATTAAGGTCGGTTGATGTATCAAGCATTTTACTTTGCCTAAAACTATAATGACTTCCAAATCTCTCTAGACTGCTTCCATTGTGTAGTGTACGTGCATACGATCCCAAAGGATCCAAATTTGTGAAATTCTGACAAACTATTTAGTAGATAATGAAATTACAAGTTTATATATGTTATTTAAATTAAAATTAACTATATTTTATTATTTGGGCCCTTACCTTTTTATATGGGCCCATCCCATATGCGCCATACCCATGGTCCTCATAGTTCTAAAAAAAAAATATGCTGCTCCTCCCCTTTCTTTTAGTCCACGTCCAACTTCACTTTTTCCTTTTTTTTTATTTTGGGCTTACCACTGTACCATCCAACCCAATAACTTGTGCACCCAACCCGCGTTTGCCCAGCAACTTTCTTCTTCTTTAAAAGATACCCGCTAGTTCTTTTCTCCTATACAGCAAATACGCTAGCTCCTCTATATTATACAGTAGCCTTCCCTTCCCCAAACAAAACTCCAGTTCATGAAAATATTCTTCCTTCTTAGAATAAAAACTGGGCTTACCATTTTTGTTAAGTTCACGTCCGCCCATCACCTCCACGCTCTCTATATTGTACACCTTCCAACTTCACTTCCCTGCCACGCTACCCTCACCCCAACAATACTCCACCCGCAATGCCTCCCCGCCTTCACTTATCACCAGTGTTCCCCCCTTTAGATTTATATCAGTCCAGTTTTCTCGCTTCACTATTTAAAACGTTTCGCACTACACTAACGCTTCGAAGAAAATAAAATTGCCAAAACCGCTTCCTTCCATATCCACCTCATCCACATAAGCTCACTCACCGCTGCAAAATCCAACATAACACTGACGAACCTACCCCGACTTTGATGGTCGTTGCGTCTTCCTACCACACTACAAATTCATACATCATTTTCGTGAATTGATACACCTACTTCACATGTTGTAGAACCCCAGGCTTGCAACAATAAATTTGGAGCAGCAGTGATGAGCATCGTACCCTGCGTAAATGGCACCAGATCGAAGAGTGCGGCTTGGGGATCTCAATGATATAAAATTTGTATTTTTCCGTGGAGTAAAAAATTTGCTTTTAATTATCATGTTTGCAGAAGAAAAATGACGAAGAGGATGCATGTGTTTTTATACAATACCTATACTTAGTAAAGAAGCTTTGTACAACATTGGGTAGGTTAGACTGTTATGAGTTTTCATTTCAATATTCAGCATATGTGTACGGTATATAAATATTATATAAGATCAGTTCCCTAATTGTTAAGAAAGAGAGTACGTGTAGGTATAGGGTAGCCAAAAAGCTTAGGTCTGCATTTGTTTCCTTTAATATGAAGTTTTCTTTTCTTAGGGTAGACATATTACTTTTTAATTTGGTATTGAAAATTTAGCATACCAAGCTATACAAAGTTTCATTCACGTCCGAATTGCTATGGCCAAAAATAAAATATCATCGTGTCAAGTGTTGTGCCATGATACCAAAAATATAATAATATAAACTAGTTAACTTATCATGTGAAATCTCAAAATGCTGATTTAGGGTGCAAAATACGTTTAAATGAAAAGTAGCTTATTTTTCCAAAATAAAAATTACAGAAAAATTCTATAAATTAAATTAAAAATACATCTTAAATATCTTATTCAAATTCGAAACCAATATTTAATGATAATTAAATATATCGTTATGTTTTATAAATGATTCCGTAGCGACTTTCTGAAAATTTGATTTGGACATAACTCACACTCTACAACACAAAATCTCGATTTGTTCACTTCCATTAGAAAAATATAGTTCAACAGATTCGAACATTTCTTGTTTCAAAGAAATCTGACTTAAAACAAATCATATATATCCAATTAAAGTTCAAAACGTAATATTACGAACTAACGTGACGTTACGAGTTCAATTGTAATTATATTATAATTAATACATTCAAATATCGTTTATAAATAAATTTCGATATTATAACTCAAATATAAACTCAATTAAATATCTTATATTATCTAGTTTACACAATGTTATCCATCTGATCGATCCAAGTGAATATGGGTCGGTTTTAAGCGTTTTGAAGAAGGGATCGGTCCTGTCGTTATTAAAAGGGGGCGGTCGTAGCATAAGATTCCTGGTTGTCCTAAAGTTGGTCGCTCCAGAAGCCAAAGAAATCTGGTCGCTCCAAAGAGTAGAAGAACCTTGATCGTCCTAAGGATTCTGATTGTTCCTGAGGATAGAGACTCCTGGTCGCTCTCTTTTATGCGCTGACCCGATCGTTCCAAAGGCTAAAGAAAGCTGGTCGTTCCAAACTTGGTCGCCCGCTAGTCTCTGATCGCTCCAAATACAAAGGGCAGCTGGTCGTCCTTCTCTGGAGACCGACCCCATGTTTGAGGAAACCAATTCCGATGTATTCTCAATCCTGGTCGCACATTTCTGGAGGGTATTCTTTGGTCGGTCCGCTCCGCATTCTAGCCTCCTGGTCGTCCTTTCTTCTGGCGGAAGCTCCTGGTCGGCCAAAGCGTTAGAAACGACCTGTGATAGCGTGACAGCTGGAAACAACCGGTGACAACTGGCAGTGGCATTTCCGTAAATACCGACCAGACCCCTGAATACAAGATTTCAGCCATTTCTCCGCCTATAAATAGGACCCTACCTCCATCATTTTGGGGGGACTTTTCTGGAACGACGAGGAGGTGCTGCCTAATTGCTTTCGGGATTCCTCCAATCATTCTTACATCTCTTCTCTATCATCAATCATAAGTCCATGGAACATTGGAGCATGAGGAGCATAGTTGGCATGGAGGAACAAGCATAAGCATCTCACGCACTTCTTCATTTCTTCTTGATCATTCACCCAAAGATCTAAGGAGCTTTCATCCATGGCATCCATGGAGGGATTGGCATAAAATACTTCAAGCTTTCATCCATTCTTTCAATCGGTTGTAAAGACAAAAGCATGTCAAAGAAGCTTGTATGAATGCATAATGGAGCAAATATTGTAATCTTGTGGTTATTAATGAAATCCAATCTTCAAAGTGGACGTAGGCTCGAATAAGAGTCGAACCACTATAAAATTCTTGTCTTCTTTCTTTATTTTGGTATTTTGATGCTTTTGAATGTTAGATATGGCCTCACACAACTCTAAAGGTTTTCTAACGCCCCGCCTCTGAAAAGGTGACGTGCTTTCTAAGCATCTCGCCTCCGATTAGGTAACGTGTTTAGAAATACCATTTTGGTTGTTATACCAATTTTCGGTATCAACAATTAGGCGCCCACCGTGGGGCCAGATCTACTTTCTGGCATCAAGTATACTACGAAGATCTTGAGATCTTGAAGCTAAGCCTTAAAATAGCTCGCTCCAGCTTACGATTTGGACCTTCTGACGGATTTTCTGCAAAGTTCAAATTGATTTCTGAAATAATGCCGCCAAAAGCAAATAAGGAAGCTAGAATTAGAATCTCTAACGAAAAAAATCGGGATGAGACCGCCGTGGCTAACCGATTTGAAGTGGGAGAGACATCTAATGGAGGTGTGAATGTCACAAGAGGCGAGCTTGACCAAGCTGTCGCTGGATTGACGCTACAGCTAGAGATAGCTAACAAAGCCATGTTGACAAAACTTGATTCACTCTTTGCTCTTCAGGCCGCTACGGCAAAGGTGGCCTCTAAGCCCATTCGTGCAGAGGATGCTGGTTCTTCTTCTTCTAGTCCAAACCGGGAAAAATCTTTTCAAGAAATCTCTAATCCTGATAAAGGAAAGCCCGATAATCCAAAGCAAGCCGCTTGGAACCATAATAGAGAAGCTACTTCTTATCGAGTTGCCGATGTTGCCAAAGGGGCACTTTCCAATCGAGAAAGGCCAGGGCCCCTAAGTCGCAACCGTGAAGGTTTGCAAAGGCAAGCCTCCGGCCAAGACACAGGCGTCCGCCCCGTAGAAAGCCTCGACGAGAAGGATCGCCTTCTGAAGATGGTCCGACAGATCATGAAGGAGGACAAGCACCGAAACGACAATGAAGCAGAATGGGAATTCGCGCCATCTAAAACACCCCTTACCGAAAAAATCAAGAAAACGACCTTCCCACGAAAGTTCAAACCGCCCACCATCCAAGCTTATAATGGGACAGGTGACCCTAATGTGTTCTTGTTCCGATACGATCAACACATGGACGGGGCACAAGCAACTGACGAGCTTAAGTGCTTGTACTTCCCAGTGTATTTGGAGGGGGTTGCGTCATTATGGTTCACAAAGTTGCCTCCCAAATCTATTGATAACTTTGCCACGTTGGCAAGATGCTTCCGAGACCAGTTCCGCCTCCAAACAACAAAGGTCAGAGATATCATGTCCCTCAATGAACTAGAACAAGCTCCTGGTGAAACGATAAGGTCTTTCTTGAATCGTTTCAATGCTGCTGCTGCTGCAGAAGTAGGGACCCAAGAGCCAAGGCTAATTCTAATGGCCTTAAAAGGGGGCATTGATAAGCTGTCTGAGTTCGGAAGGTGGCTAAAAAGAAAGAAACCTGAGACACTAGAAAAATTTTATGACAAAGCCGAGGAATACATGTGTCTTGAAGATGATCCTATCTATTCCGTTGGCAATGTCAAAGCTAAGGTGGTCCTGGAAAGGAAGGAAGCTCCCAAAAAGAATAGTCAAGAAAATTTTGCGAAAGGTCAAAAGAGAGGAAGCAGTAATGATGCTAGAAATGATAAGGACTCCAAGAAACGGCGTTTCTTCAAGCCAACGGATTTTACTCCGTTGAATGATACAATCGAGCATATATATGGCAACGAAGGATGCAGAGAGCTATCCGAGCCCAAAGCCAGTAAAGGTGTCCGAAGAAGCTGCAAACTCAGGGAGGTTCTGTCGATTTCACAATCGACCGGGACACGACACTAATGAATGTCGACACCTGAGAAACTTGATTGAAGAATTGATAAGGCAAAATCGTCTCCAGGAGTATGTAAAGCGTTCATCAGATACCGAGCCTGCCCAGGGGCAGCAGGTCCATCCAAGTCAAGATAGAAGAACACCTGCGAATATTCCTCGACCTGTTGTCAATATAATCAGTGGCGGACCTCATCCTGCAGGGGATACTTGGGAGGATATGATCAGGTATACTAATGAACCAAGACGCATTCTAAAAGGAGACGGTTTTGAGATTTGCAATAATTCTCTTCGTCGAAAATGCCTAAAACATCCTGCGAAGATGTTATCTTCCGGGATCGGGATTCCGACGGAATGTTGGTTCCAACTATTGACCCAATGGTAATTACTATTGGCTTGGGTCCAGCAATAGTAAAGAAGGTGTTGATTGATAACGGAGCATCCGTGAACGTTCTGTTTTACAGTACTTTCTCTAAAATGGGTCTATCCATGGATAATGTGCGAGCTAGCAAAGACAAAATACACGGGTTCACTGGCGTACCAACTCAGCCAATCGGTGTGATTGGTCTCCTTGTAGAGCTAGGAGAGGGAGAGAGGCAAGTCTCCATGATACAATCTTTCGTTATAATTGACTCACCTTCAGGGTACAATGCATTCTTGGGAAGGCCAGCATTTGCCGACTTCAGGGTAGCTCTTGCTCCTTGGTGCTTGGTGATGAAGTTCCCGACCGCAAATGGGGTGGGAGTTATCAAAGGGGATCCTCAGGAATCGAGAGAATGCTATATGGCAGAACTGATTGAAGCTCGGAGATACGAAATTCAGAAGGATGCGGAGACTCCTCTCTGCATCCATGAAGCTCCTTTATAGCAATTAATGACCATCCCCTGCGCTGGAACATATAACGACATGCAGGAAGATATGGACCCACGAAAAATCAGCGCAGGGGATGAAAAGGTAGCACCAGCTGAAGCTACCATTTCCATAGAGATCCATGATAGTGATACAGATAAGCTAATAAAGATAGGCTCCCAGTTGGACCCTATGCTGCAAAAGGAATTGATTAGTTTTTTGAAAGCAAATTTGGATGTCTTCGCTTGGAGTCACTCAGATATGTGCGGGATACCTTCAGACGTAATAGTGCATAAGCTGAATATTGACCCCAACGTGCGCCCGGTGAAGCAGAAAAGACGGATACAGGGCCCAGAAAGGTCTGAAGCTTTGAAAGATGAAGTGGATAGGCTATTGACAAATAATTTCATTCGAGAATCCACCTATCCTAATTGGGTGTCCAATCCGGTCCTTGTGAAAAAATCAAACGGCAAATGGCGAGTGTGTGTTGATTATTCTGACTTGAATAAGGCTTGCCCAAAAGATAGTTTCCCCCTACCTCGAATTGATCAACTTGTTGATGCAACAGCGGGGCATGAACTATTGTCTTTCATGGATGCATATTCTGGATACAATCAGATTATGATGCACGAGCCAGACCAGGATAGTACCAGTTTCATAACTGATCGTGGTTTATATTGTTATAGGTAATGCCGTTTGGTTTGAAAAATGCAGGTGCCACCTACCAACGCTTGGTGAACGCGATGTTCAAAACTCAAATTGGAAAGACTATGGAGGTTTATGTTGACGACATGCTGGTAAAATCCAAAGAGGCAAAGAATCATATAGAGGACCTTGATGAAATGTTCCAAATCCTGAGGAGATACGGCATGAAGCTCAATCCACTTAAGTGCTCGTTCGGCGTAGCATCAGGAAAATTTCTTGGTTTCATGGTAAATGCTCGGGGCATTGAAGCAAACCCAGCACAAGTGATAGCTTTACGAGAAATGCAAGCTCCACGGACTAAGAAAGAACTCCAATGCTTAAATGGCAAGGTAGCAGCATTGAGCCGCTTCATCTCAAGGGCAACGGACAGGTGCATTCCCCTATTTGATGCATTAAAAAAGGAAAAGAAAAGCTTCCAGTGGACTCCCGAATGCCAGCAAGCATTTGAAGATCTCATCAAGCACATGGAATCCCCTCCGATGCTATCAAAGCCTAGGGATGGAGAAAGCTTGCTCTTATACCTTGCTGTGTCATCCCATGTGTTGAGCGCAACACTCGTTAGGGAGGAAGACAAAGTGCAGTGGCCAGTATACTACATTAGCAAAAGGTTTACCGGGGCATAGATGAATTATCCAAAGATAGAAAAGCTTGCATATGCCTTGCTCATCGCATCACAAAAGCTCAGACCCTATTTCCAATCCCACTCTATTAAAGTCCTTACCGACCAACCCTTGAAACAGGTATTGTTCCGTCCGGAAACTTCGGGGAGACTCCTGAAATGGAATATTGAACTCAGCCAATATGATATCACTTACTACCCCAGAAAGGCAATAAATGGACAAGCTTTGGCCGACTTTATCGCTGAATTCACTGACAGGGGAGAGGAAATGGAGGAAACTAACGAATTGGCTGTTAGGTGGAAACTTTTTGTTGATGGCGCTAAGAATGAATATTGTGCTGGGGCAGGGATAGTATTCGAAACCCCAGAAGGGCGACATGTATGCTGTGCTCTGCGATTTGAATTCCCCATCACCAACAACGAGGGCGAATATGAGGCATTACTTGGAGGATTGCAGGTTGCAAAAGAATTAAGCTTAAAAAGTCTATTAATATTCAGCGATTCACAGCTTATGGTTTCCCAAATTAAAGGTGAATTCCAGACTAAGATGGGAAGGCTTCCGACATATCTGCTTAAAGCCAAAGAACTTCTCGACAACTTGGAATATTATTCTATCTTTCATATTCCTCGCAGAGAAAATTGGAAGGCAGATTCCTTATCAAAGCTAGCTAGCACCGGAGATCCTCAAATCTTCGATCTAGTTCCTGTGGAAGTATTATCTAGTTCCAGCATTGAGGAATCCGATATAGACTGGGTTATGGAAACAACCAACGAGCCCGACTCGTGGATGACCCCTATAAAAAACTATATACTTCACGGAACACTTCCTAAGAAACCAAAGGATCGCAGAAAACTGCTCCGAAAGTCTCGTCTATATCTTGTCCAAGATGGTCATTTATACAGGAGAGGATATTCAACGCCATTACTACGGTGTGTAACAAAGGAGGAATCTAAAGCGATTTTGGCGGAGCTACATGAAGGAGATTGTGGAGGTCATGTTGGTGGACAGACTCTTGCCAAAAAGGTCCTTCGATATGGTTATTTTTGGACCGATGTAAACTTCGACTCAATGACATTCACTAAGAAATGCGACCGGTGCCAGAAATTTGCAAAAATTCCAAGAGCTCCGTCAACTGAGTTGACACAGATGTTGAGTCCTTGGCCATTCGCTGTCTGGGGCATAGACTTGATTGGAGCACTACCTACCGCAAAATCGAGCTTCAAATATGCTATAGTGGCCGTGGATTACTTTACCAAATGGGCTGAAGCTGAACCATTGGCAACTATCACATCGAAGAAGGTAATCAACTTCGTGTTGAAAAATATCATATGCAGGTTTGGGGTTCCACAGAAAATTATCACCGACAATGGCACGCAATTTGAAAGTGATGAATTTAAGGATTTCTGCAACAAATATCATATTCAGAAAAGTTTTGCAGCAGTTGCCCACCCGCAGGCCAACGGGCAAGTTGAGGCAGTCAACAAAATCCTGAAGTCCACCATTAAAAAGCGTCTCGAGAAAGCTAAAGGCAACTGGATTGAAGAATTGCCACTTGCCCTATGGGCTTATCATACGACTCATAAAACTGCAACTGGGCATACTCCGTTCTCCTTGGCATATGGTTCGGAAGCAATGATACCTGTGGAATTAGAGGTTCCAACTCACCGCAGAATTCATTTTAACCAAGAAGAGAATGAAAAGCTGCAACTTGAGGCTCTTGATTTACTCGAGGAGAAAAGGACTGAATCAGAACTTAGAATGGTCGCCCATCAGAGAAGAATTGCACGACACTTCAATCAAAAGGACAGGCATAGAACATTCGAAATGGGAGACCTGGTGTTAAAGAAAATCATGACCGCAACAGGAGTCTTTGGCCCCAATTGGGAAGGTCCATTTGTCATCGACCAAAAGCTCCTCGACGGTACCTTTAAGCTCAAAACTACAGATGGAGTAGAACTCCCAAGGGCCTGGAACAGTGATCACCTTCGTCGCTATTTTTAATGATTTTCTAACTCATATTCTTTTGTATTTTTCTATGAATATGGTAAATACTTTGTATGAAATTACCTGAATATAAATCCAGCAGCACTTTTGATTCTGTCAAAGCTTTATATTCGCATCCAAAAGATGCACGGCTATGGTTACAGGACACGATACCTTCGTCATCCTGTTTTCCGGCATAAAACTCGCCATAACTTTACTGAAGAAATATGGTCCAAAAGCAGGCGCAATCTTAACCCAAACCCTCTCCGAGGATTCTCAGTCGAATAATAAACTGAGTCTTCTCCAGGGGTGCTCGGTCAAATAACCCAAAGTCAGACAAAATCTGATAGCGTTATAACTGAGTTTCTTAACCCAAACCCTCTCCGAGGATTATCAGTCGAATAATAAACTGAGTCTTCTCCAGGGGTGCTCGGTCAAATAACCCAAAGTCAGACAAAATCTGATCGCTTTATAACCGAGTTTCTTAACCCAAACCCTCTCCGAGGATTCTCAGTCGAATAATAAACTGAGTCTTCTCCAGGGGTGCTCGGTCAAATAACCCAAAGTCAGACAAAATCTGATCGCGTTATAACCGAGTTTCTTAACCCAAACCCTCTCCGAGGATTCTCAGTCGAATAATAAACTGAGTCTTCTCCAGGGGTTCTCGGTCAAATAACCCAAAGTCAGACAAAATCTGATCGCGTTATAACCGAGTTTCTTAACCCAAACCCTCTCCGAGGACTCTCAGTCGAATAATAAACTGAGTCTTCTCCAGGGGTGCTCGGTCAAATAACCCCAAGGTCAGACAAAATCTGATCGTGTTATAACCGAGTTTCTTAACCCAAACCCTCTCCGAGGATTCTCAGTCGAATAATAAACTGAGTCTTCTCCAGGGGTGCTCAATCAATAAATCAAAGTCAGATAAAACTTGACTACGATATTACTAGGTCTTTAACCTAAGACACCTTCAAGAAACACTTCCTCACCTCTCAGATATCTAATACCTTCAGATACAAAGGATGAGAGATTATGATGACACATGCGAAGGTCGTATGAAGAATGAAAAAGCTCCAAATGTCACAGCTTAAAACATCCAAATCTCGAATCTATTTTCAATATATTAAAGTAGAAATATCCCATTGGTGCGGGGGCATATAGCAAAAGCAGCTCCTTGATTTCTCACATACCAAAGGATCATCTCAACCGTTTATAAGTGGCAAATTCATAAATAAGCAAAATGTGTAAAGTGTGGTGTGCAAGCATAATGTACAAACCAGAATGCGCAGAAGAAAGTAATAACAAGGTCAAAAGCACCAAAACACAGAACATCATCACATACACATACCAAAATAAAACTACCAGTGTCGCGTACACAACCAAAAGTAGGTGGTAAAAAGGGTCATGAAGCGAGGACTGGCACTCGCTTAATACATCCAGTCATACAATATCTACAAACACCGGATCTGAAACCCCCAAGTCAAGCATTCTTACCAAGAAATTTCTCCCCATCACAAGGGGAAGGGGGAAGGGCCTCGCTTTCCTGGCCCAAAAGTTCGACAATCGTCTTATCCCTAGACTTGAGAGCTCGAATGAGGAGGACCTTATCTTCCTCCAAAAGAGCTATACGCTTGAGATGCTCACGATTCAGCCCCGAAAGATTGTTGACAAGGTCATGCCATCCTGTCAAATCTTTAGCCAAGTAATTGCTAAGCATGTCAAAATGTCTTTCAAGCCAATCTTTCACTTTGTCAAGCTGAGTCAGCCCATCAAGTTGAATAGAGTTCACGTCATCAGCAAGCACTCTATAATCAGACGGGTGTATATCAGGATTAATAAACACCCCATCCAAGCAGTATCCTTTGAACCGATCAGCAAGCTCGGGGTGACATGGCAAGACACAATATTGGGGTCTATTTATGATAACTCGAAGTTCATTTAGGGAAGGGGTTCTCACAGCAGAATCACTAGTTGCAGAACAAGCTTCAGGCACAGGAGATTTACCAGATCTGCGCTGTCTTTTAGAATCACTATCCTCCTGTTGGGGGTTTTCTGGCATACCATGCTTACCTGTCATCCTGCACAGAAATTTCACAAATTTTTGGTCAGCAATCAAGTTCAAACAGTGTTGTGAGCTAAACTGATCGGTCATGATCAGTCAAACAAGAATGGTCGGCCTGAAAATTATCTAAGGCTGATCGCTTTAAAAGTCAAAAACTGGATAAGACCTGGTCGCTCGAACCCCGTCAAGGCCCAGTCGCTCAAAACTGGAAAAGCGCCCGGTCGCTCTAAAAACAGCCAAGCCCCGGTCGCTCAAAACTGGCAAAGCGTCTGATCGCTCCAAGCCAGTCAAGCTGCGGTCGCTCTAAGATGATAGAGCACCTGGTCATTTCAAGCCAGTCGAGCCCCGGTCGCTCAAGACTGAAAGAGTACCTGGTCGTTCCAAGCCAGTCAAAACCTTATCTCATAAAATTAGCCTCTTCTGGATCGGTAAAAACATCCCAAGGCTGGTCGTTCTACGATTAGTCTGAAAATAATCATACCCTGGTCGGTCAAGATTCAAATCCATCTGAATCGTTCATATCGGATAAAACTAAAGATAGCCTGTTCTGGTCGGACGAGGGAGGATCGGCTCATCTAAAAACCAACCATACCGCTGTTCTAAAAACGACCAGTCTGGTCGCGCAAAGGAAAGGAAACTTGAATTTTCGTTGCAAATGCACAGTAAAAACATCAAAAATAATGATACACAGAGATGATTCTAGAAGGAAAATCAAAGCATGCATCACAAAAAGATTTCATACACATCAGTCAGTCAAGCATTTGCACAAACAAGTCGTGATCGCTGCAAAAATGACATAGAAATTGCTCATTTTGAAATCATCACTCCCCTATTCCACTAGGGTGACTCAGTTAAAACCGCGCTCAAATGATTAATGATGTCAACAACGAAGGTTTGCAAAAAATTATGGTGACTTCTTCCTCAAACTCATTCTACTCCAAACTCAAAGTTAACGTTGGAATGCAAACAACGTACCTGGGATTTGGAAGAATAGTTCGGTTTGGTAAAGCAGCAGCTTGAATCGGCAAGGAAGTAAGCTAAAGATCGAGCAATTTGTTTTTTAAAGAATGGAGAGCCACCATTAATGAAAATTTTGACCAAGAAGGAATGGAGAAGGAAATGACGGGATGAATTAATTATGTAGGTTTAATTTGGTCTCTCTGGATTTTTAGGAAATGTCCCTTCGTCTTCCAGAATTTGGCTTTTTCGTGCGTTCCAAAACTGGAGAAAAGACCAACCCCTTAAGCTAATTCCAGAACCGACCCATGAGAACTGCGCCCAAGATCGACCCTTAATTGAAGCAGATCGATCCACTAATATTTCGAAGCCCACAGTTTTTATAAAAACTATGAAACTTCGAGGGGCAAAATGTTATCCATCTGATCGATCCAAGTGAATATGGGTCGGTTTTAAGCGTTTTGAAGAAGGGATCGGTCCTGTCGTTATTAAAAGGGGGCGGTCGTAGCACAAGATTCCTGGTTGTCCTAAAGTTGGTCGCTCCAGAAGCCAAAGAAATCTGGTCGCTCCAAAGAGTAGAAGAACCTTGATCGTCCTAAGGATTCCGATTGTTCCTGAGGATAAAGACTCCTGGTCGCTCTCTTTTATGCGCTGACCCGATCGTTCCAAAGGCTAAAGAAAGCTGGTCGTTCCAAACTTGGTCGCCCGCTAGTCTCTGATCGCTCCAAATACAAAGGGCAGCTGGTCGTCCTTCTCTGGAGACCGACCCCATGTTTGAGGAAACCAATTCCGATGTATTCTCAATCCTGGTCGCACATTTCTGGAGGGTATTCTTTGGTCGGTCCGCTCCGCATTCTAGCCTCCTGGTCGTCCTTTCTTCTGGCGGAAGCTCCTGGTCGGCCAAAGCGTTAGAAACGACCTGTGATAGCGTGACAGCTGGAAACAACCGGTGACAACTGGCAGTGGCATTTCCGTAAATACCGAAAATACCGACCAGACCCCTGAATACAAGATTTCAGCCATTTCTCCGCCTATATAGGACCCTACCTCCATCATTTTGGGGGGACTTTTCTGGAACGACGAGGAGGTGCTGCCTAATTGCTTTCGGGATTCCTCCAATCATTCTTACATCTCTTCTCTATCATCAATCATAAGTCCATGGAACATTGGAGCATGAGGAGCATAGTTGGCATGGAGGAACAAGCATAAGCATCTCACGCACTTCTTCATTTCTTCTTGATCATTCACCCAAAGATCTAAGGAGCTTTCATCCATGGCATCCATGGAGGGATTGGCATAAAATACTTCAAGCTTTCATCCATTCTTTCAATCGGTTGTAAAGACAAAAGCATGTCAAAGAAGCTTGTATGAATGCATAATGGAGCAAATATTGTAATCTTGTGGTTATTAATGAAATCCAATCTTCAAAGTGGACGTAGGCTCGAATAAGAGTCGAACCACTATAAAATTCTTGTCTTCTTTCTTTATTTTGGTATTTTGATGCTTTTGAATGTTAGATATGGCCTCACACAACTCTAAAGGTTTTCTAACGCCCCGCCTCTGAAAAGGTGACGTGCTTTCTAAGCATCTCGCCTCCGATTAGGTAACGTGTTTAGAAATACCATTTTGGTTGTTATACCAATTTTCGGTATCAACACACAATATTGCAAATTCAATATTTCTGACTATTCCAGAAATAAATAGTATTATTATTATCCCATTATATATATAAATAAATATTCAAAAAATTGAATTCAAAACCATTTAAATCATCAAACCAATATATAAAAATAACTAACTATAAAATTGCAAAAATTCCGGGATTTTATATTCCTTCCCCCTTAAAAGAATTTCATCCTCGAAATTACTAAAGTAGGAAAAATGCTACCAATCTTTATTAACCAGGTAAAAATAATTTGTTTTACTTTTTAATTTCAATTTCAGCTGATCCAATTTATTCTAATTAAAATATAAATTTATTCATATTAACGAAAAAGTTTCAAAAATCCTAAAAATTTTCTAACGTATTAAATTTTCGAAAAATTTCGCCAGTGTTTCCTTTGCACGACTTAATCGGTGCAACTACAATTCACATCTTCAGGCCTTCTCCAATCCAAAAGAAAATCAAATAGTCAAGTGGCTTGCCAAGCAGGCTTATAAATCTCATGCTCAATATAAAATGTAAACTCATATCTTTTTGTTGGGCATCCAACTTTATCTCCCCCATGTGCTATCAAATCAGCATATACAAATGCCACCCCAATCAATCTCCAACCAATTTATCCTCAAATCCAATCTTTCTCTTATACTCAAACCAAAAT
This sequence comes from Allium sativum, assembly GCA_030737875.1. Classification (NCBI taxonomy): domain Eukaryota; kingdom Viridiplantae; phylum Streptophyta; class Magnoliopsida; order Asparagales; family Amaryllidaceae; genus Allium; species Allium sativum. The sequence continues at coordinate 310,178,580 of CM060919.1, forward strand.
CCAGTTCAAATTCCAGCTCTAATCTCAATTCCAGATTCTTACTCAATAAACCAATCCCATTCCATATTATTTCTAATCTAGTCCAATTTCATTTAAGTTAGTTTAAATTAAATTTTGATTTATTTGTTCACCTCTACCATTTCAATCTATTTAACTTCATAAGTTAAATTTAAATTTCAGAATTCCAATTCTTGGGTTTTATTCTAAATCGGTTTGAAATCATATATATATATATAACAATAGCAATTCAAAACATTTGAACTTTTGGCAACTTGTTTCCTCAAAACAAAATCTTTGGTAGTAATCCGTCACTTAGAAACATGAAAATGAGCACTGATGATGTTGCAGTCATTATCAGAATTATTTTCCGGTGATCGAAGTGGGTTCAATACTATGTCACTTCAAAACTCATTTTTAAAACATTTCCAATTTTGAAATAACTTCAAAATATTCATTTCAATTTTCGAAAAACTTTTTCAAAATCACCCAGGGTTTTAAAATTTCCATATTTTTAATTCAAAACCATTTACAACATCTTTCCCAGTTTCTAGAGTTTAATTCCATTTCTAGTTTTAAATTCAGATTTAAACCATCTGATTTTATATATTATTTTAATACGATTTCTGATTAGTTATTTATAACCATCTCAATTATAATCTTATTCAATTATAATAACAACCAACACATAAAATATACTATAATAATTCCAATATAAATATCTCTTTTATTTTATATCAAAATATACTTTGGGTAAAATTATTTCATTTACCCCCTTTTCAAAACATATTGTGTTCATCGTATTCAAGTGTTTAGAAACCCCTATCGACATTGTGGTGCCCCACCATCGACCAGAATTCATAAGCTACTCAACCAATAAATCTCCACAATATAAAACCATTTTTAATAAATCTACAAATACGCACTCTCGTATAAATACACTCAACTCAATCTAGGGTATTACAAACCCCATTCCTACTGATTTTTGTCACAGAGCCAAGGTAATCACTTAGCCTTCATCTCTGATACCACTGTAAGGACCAAAGAATTTTCGACCTCGAAAATCAACACAAACTACTATGTTGACTATTCAAGTATCAAAAATACCGAATCATTAATAGAAAGAAGTTAGAGGGTGAGAAATAGAAAGAAAGAAAATTAGAGTAGAAGAAGTAGAAGATCACAACAGAACAGAACCAGAGTAAACACGAATCTCACAATGGAACGAACAAAATATATTATATAACATAACTATAACGTCCCGAAAATTTTCGATCTTGGTTATCCAATATACAACACATATCGAACATCCAATGATCGAAAATACCGATAGTTAATGAAAGAAATTAGAGGGTGAGAATAGATAAGATAGAGACTTAGAATAGTAGAAGAAGAACAACACAACATCAGAGTAACAAGAACCTCACAGCGGAACGAATAACATATAATTTATAACATAACTTTGAAATATAAATCTGTACTTGAATATACATATCATTTCCAAAGTACAACACTTACAACACAGCGGAAATAACCATTTCTATATAATCCTGAAGCCTCCTGCTCCAGCTCTCCAAATATATCTGTAAATCCCGACTACTTGACTGCCCGTACAAAATTGGACACCTAAGAGTTTAGGGAAAACAAAACAAAATAAACTCCGGGTCAGTCATGTGACTGGTGTGAGTAAACTCAAATCATTTGTTTAACATTAAAAATCCTTTCAAAAGAAAGAATAATCATAAGACCGATCCACACATAAACATGGATGGTTTTACCTTACGATAACCCAAATCATTTGTAAAACATTATTATTCTGATATTATAATAATGTCTAACATAAGTAATATCAATCTAGTAGAAACACTTGCATCTAACGTTCTACATATATAATATACAATCAAAACCGCGGGCTCTTACTTGGGTAATGGATTCCAACTATGACAAGGTATGGATCCACCTTCCGCTCAATGTACTCTAGAAGCGATACACTGGAGTTCAACAAGAACATCTTGTAACTCGGCCACACATGACCGACACTCATTTCGCTTGAGTGTATCGAATATATTGTCACCTTACAGTTGGTAAACCAACATAACCATTCCCGGGAGATACAGAATTGAAATAAGTAACAAATATGAATATTCTCTAGATGGTGATAATATACGCTACTTGGTTGCGAACCACTTAGCCATGCTGCTTGCCCGATTTTTGTCATTTCCCAATTGATGAGGCTCGAGGTCAAAACGTATCTTTTAACAGATCACTCCTCCATTTACTTCGAATGACACATCCTCATACCCATCAAATCACAAATTGATTTACCCAAAAATACCATGGGTATAAGCTAAGAGAAACGAATTCTTCCGCCACCACCGTAAATATGTTTGAAATGATCAACTTACACGATCTACCAGATATACTCTGTCAGACATCCGTCCATTCAAGTTGTCCTGGGACTGGACAAATCGAAGGCACTATCCCGTACATCCATCCTAGGCAATGTCTACCTAGGACTTATACAACAGCCCTTGCACTTTACTCCGTCTTCAATTTGTCTTCGATCTATTTTATTCGAAAGGCTAACGCCCATACGGAGTGGTTCTTTGGATAAGAATCCAACCGGTCTCTCCGTAATAACGATGGAAAAATGGTCAAAACTTTGATAGTCTGTGATTTAACTATCAAAGAAAAACACGTGTGCAAACAACGATATTATTTCCAGATGGAAATTTTATCGATCAATCAACATTTAATATTTATCTCTTTAGTTCATTAATTTATTTATCTCCTGTTTCCATATATTCTAAATTCTTATTTTCTATTATCAGAAAACATTTCTAATTCTTATTTGGAAAGCATTTCCAAAACTCCTTCACTGGATTTAAGTGATATTTAAATCAAACATCGCCATGCCAGCTCAAACCGTTTCACTCATTAACTAAATTCACTTAACCGTCATTCACTATCAAACCTTACCATTCCTTAGTTAAGAAGGAAGTCAATCAAGTTGGGGTATAATTACCTCTCAGACCTTAACTGAACAATGTTTTAACTTCGAAATAGTCAAATTTTATCTTTTAAACCTTTAACAATTTCTTTGCGAACCTCACGGATTCTATTTATGAATCCATCTCTTTATTGAAAACATTGATTATAACTAGAGCATTATAATCCCTAGTTTCGAAATATCTAACTTCGAATATAACTTTTATTCTTTAATTTGAATAAATAAATAAACACCTAATTTATAAATAAATAAATCTTGCTTTAAAAACTGGAAAGTATAAATACTTTCCCGAATTCGATATAATCGAATTCGACGATTTACTCTCTTCGAATAACTAATATTCGATTGACTCACTTCGAATAACTAATATTCGATGATCTCTCTTCAAATAACTATTATTCGATTATCTCCTTTAATTCCATTCGAATAAACTATATTCGATTAACTCCTATTGAATAACTTATATTCAATTTACTCCTATTGAATAACTTATATTCAATTAACTCCTATTGAATAACTTATATTTAATTAACTCCTATTCGATTAACTCTAACTAATTTACTCTTATCAATTAACTCCTTTCGAATAAACTATATTCGATTAACTCCTTTCGAATAACTAATATTCGATAACTCCTTTCAAATAACTAATATTAGATTAACTCCTTTCGAATAACTAATATTTGATTAACTCCTTTCGAATAACCAATATTCGATTAACTCCTTTCGAATAACTAATATTCGATTAACTCCTTTCGAATAACTAATATTCGATAATTTCATATCTTCGATAAATCAATACTCGACGAACTCTAACTCGATTAACTAACACTCGACTAAATCTAACTCGATTAACTCTAATTCGATTAACTCATTCGATTAACTCTTTTCGATTAACTCCTTCATTCTATTCGAATAAACTATATTCGATTAACTCCTTTAATTCTATTCGAATAAACTATATTCGATATAACTCTAGTTCGATTTAACTTTACTCGATTTACTCTAACTGATTAACTCTAACTGGTTAACTCTAACTGATTAACTCTAACTCTAATTGATTGACTCTAACTCTAATCGATTAACTCTAACTCTAGTCGATTAACTCCTCTAACTCATTTTGATTAACTCCTTTGATTAACTCTACGTCCATATTCAGTTTCAAATATCGATGTTGAAATCGATTCTTACTTCTCTATATAAGTCCTGACTTATATATTCTATTTATCCAATGATAAATATTTTATTTAATTTATAAAATATTATTTATAAATTAATCTTCTCAATCTATTGGTTACAACAGATTCTATTTAAAATCTTTGCTTTAAATCCATATCATGTTATACCTGTGTGTGAAGCACGGGTCTAAACTTTCCTGATGTAAAATTCTATTCATTTGCCAAATATTTCCTTATATGACATTTTTTTCATTTCCCAATAAATCCCTTTTATAACTCTATTTATTTTCTAAATAAACATTTCCTTTTTATAACTCTATTTATAAATGTTTTACCAATATTTCTCTTTCTGTTTTATTTGTAAATATTTTACAAATATTTCTCTTTCTGTTTTATTTGGAAATATTTTACAAATATTTCTCTTTCTGTTTTATTTGTAAATATTTTACAAATATTTCTCTTTCTATTTTATTTGTAAATATTTTACAAATATTTCTCTTTCTATTTGGTTTACAAATAATTTCCTTTATATTTGTTTTACAAATAATTTCCTTTATAAAATCCCTTGATTTTATAAATATTCCTTTATATAAAATCCTTTGATTTTATAAATATTCTATTCCAATATACAGTTTGAAATCTCCTTCTATACAAAATCTTTCGATTTTATATAATATTTTATTTCAATATAGTTACTGAAATTTTCCTTTTTCATCCTAGGGTTTTCTTACGGTATTTAAAATACCAAACAACAGTGATCGATATCATTCAAACGCACATAATCAACAACAGATTATATATCACATCATATACCACAATATATGAAACAAAATAGTATTTTATATATTGAGAAACCCAGTTGGGTCCCTCCAACCTGTTTCCCTGCATCACAGATGTTAAACAATATAATTAACATCGATTTCATTTCACTATGAAATATACTGCTAAACAGAATCAATATTTGATTAACGATTTATATATATATATATATATATCGTTATCTATAATTTGAACCAATACATAAGCAATTTAACCAAACACTGCAATCAACAGATAATTATCAGTTCTAAGAATGCGTTATAAAAATATAACTGTTCAGAGTTGGTGAGTTTTACTCACATTGGACGATCATCGTTAAATAACGATAATTGTCGCTTGATTCAGACAGACAATTTATTTCGCTGTAAATTGTAACGAGCTCCGCATTACTTCCAGTCGGTTCCATGCTCTCGTCCATACGATCCTATTAGATCTTGTTTTACTGAATTTCGATATCGTATGGTAAAGTTATGATATTATGAAGTTAATACACTTTTATATACAAATTATAAATATTTAAAGCCATATTGGGCCTCACCCCATTTTCTCCAAACCGGCCCAACACTCCATACTATATCCGCGCCCGAAATAAAAGCCCACCCATACTCTTATCTTCTTCTCGCTCAACACAGATCACGACTCCAGTAAAACACATAGGAAGCCGATGATTTCTACTCACCTTCCACCATCAAATTCTTCACTGAAAACCTAACTGCTCAGCCCCATCTCCTTCTTCCCCGTAGACAATCCTGACTCCAGCTCCTCAAACAATCACTGTGGTTCTTACTCCCAAGACCCACACGAACTTCATCAAACTGCTTCTTATCCAAAACTATGTTATCCCGTCACCGAAAGATCGAAACCCGTCCTCCTCAACTCATTCCGTCGTCCAGACTCACCTTCGATCTACTGTGGAAACACCTAACCAAGTAAATAACCGAATACTCCAAATTTCTGCAACAAAGCTAAATCCAAACACAAATCCAATAACACTCCCCAATGGGAACAATATCGCACCAAAATCCAACATACACGAACCCTAACCTGCTGCTGAAAACCTCGGTCACGCCAGGGAAGTTCAAACACGCCAACACCACCGTAGAAATGTAGAGAAATTTCTAAGGATCTCATATATATAGATTACGGGATTTTAGGATTTCTTTTCGAATCGATTTTGATTTTCTTTTATTGCGTTTTGAAGAAGCATAGAAAAGAAGTGGCGACCGTTCTTTTTGACAGAAGAAAAAGAATTCTAGGTCTTAAGGAATGATAGTAGTTAGGTGTTTATATTAGGTTTCTTTTCGATTTATGGAGGGGAAGCTTCCACGTTTAAATGAAAATCTGTTGGTTGAGAAGAAGAGGTGTGTGGCCTTCTTTAGGCTTTTAGGCTTTAGAAAGGGTTGAGATATTTTAGGGTAGGTTTGAGTGGTCCTAGAAGCTTTTTTTATTTTTAAATGGAACGCCATACGTAACTTTGCCTACTACGAACTGCTACTGACAAAAATATAGATACCGTTGAGATGAGCAAAGCGCTACCAGTCTAGAAATATAATAATATCGGTAGGTTAACTCATATTGTGAAACCCCAAAATAGCTGATTTAGGGTGCAAACCACTCCAAATGAAAAGTTGCGTATTTAATTAATTAAAAATTACAATAAAATTCTAAAAATTAAACATCACTACGACTAAAAGGATTTGTCCAAATTTGAAACCATTATTCAACTATATTTAAATAACCGTTATGGCTATAAACGAATATGCCACTGCTTTTTTGAATATTTAATTTGGACATAACTTACAATATATATGACGAAATCTCAATTTTTCTCTTCCATTTGAAAAATATACTTCACCGGCTCTGAACGTTTCTTGTTTCACAGAAATCCGATTTAAAATGGCTTCTGTGTACTCGTTTAAAGTTCGAATCACCAAATTACGAACTGCAGCGCCATTTTGAGCTTGATTATAAATATAATATAATTTATACGTTCAACCAACGTTAATTAAATATATTCGTTCATTAAATAAATATATTCGTTATCGTAATTCAATTTTAAACTGAATTATATATTTTGAATTTGCCAAATTCACACCATATTGCCATTTCAGCTAATTCTGATTATTTCAGAATTGAGTATATTATTTAATTATTATTTTAATTAAATATTCAAAGTTATTTAATTTAACGGCCATTTAAATTAGCAAACCCTATTTTAAATAATTAAATAAATAAATTATTCGACCGTGATAATATGGGACATTACATTCTTCCCCCCTTAAAATAATTTCGTCCTCGAAATTGCTAAGGTAGAGAACAAACCTTATTGACTGGTTAGTCTTATTCGTTCATTTCTTAACTTCAGTTTCCACTGAACTAATTTAATTTCAATTAAAATATTAATTAATTTATTATCAACGAAAATTTTCGAAATTCTGAAAATTTTCTAACATCTTAACTTTTCGAGAAATTTCGCCAGCACCTCCTTTATACTGGTCAATAGCTCAAACTCCAACTCGCCTCTCTAGGCCTTCACCAACCCAAAAGAAAATCAAATAGCCAAGCGGCTTGCCAATTCGGCGCATCAAAATCTCAAACCCATATATAATATAAACTGGTACCTTTTTGTCGGACATATCATTATATCCTTTATATCTGCTGCTAATTCAACATATATCAATGTCCTCCCAATCAAACTCCAATCACTTTTATCTCCAACACAAACATTTGCTTATATCAAAGCCAAATATCATTTCAAACTCGAGTTTCATTCTCGATTCTAGACTCTTAACTCGATTATCAAATTACCCTTCAAATTCAAATCTCAAAAATCTAATTTGTCTCAATATTGTTCTAATTCAATTTCATTTATCCCTTAACTGACTTGATTTTAATTCCAGTTGGCTTTCCAATTTCATTTCAGTTTGTTTTTATCTCAAACAATCTTTCCCAGGGAATTTAAAACAGTTTAGCTTTTCTAAAACCACATATCCCTTTTCAGGATTCAAAACAACTTGCTTTCCATAAAACAATTCAAAAACAAAATCTTTGGTAGTAATCCGTCACTTAGAACTTGAAAATGAACACGGATGATGCTGCGCAGTCACCATCAGAATTATTTTCCAGCGACTGAAGTGATTTCAATACTATATCACTTTTCAAAATCACTTTTAACCTATTCCTTTTTGAAATACATTTCAAAATACCATTCCCAATGCTGGTAAAACAATTTAAAATCTCCCAGGATTTTAAAATTCTCATATATTCAATTCAAATCCATTTACAAACACCTTTCAAATTTCCAGGGTTTTAATTTCAATTTGAATTTTACTTCAGATTTAATTCATCTAATTCCACATATTTCACTTATATGAATTCTGATTGGTTATTTACATAACCATTTAATTTATAATCTTACTCGATTATAATAACAACCAATATATCCAATATATTATAATTCTAATATATATATATCTTCTTTATATCAAAATATAATTTGGGTAAAATTATATCATTTACCCCCTTTTCAAAATGTATCATGTCGGTTCATCGTATTCAAGTGTTTATAAACTCCTACCATTACAGTGGATCGAACTGATCGACCAGAACCCATAAACAACTCAACCAACAAAGCTTCACAATATAAAAAAAAATTTATATCAATAACAAATACGCGCTCGTATATGTACACTCAACTCAATCTAGGGTATTCCTAACCCATCTCTACTGAGTCACGCCACAGAGCCAAGGTAATCACTTAACCTTAAGCTCTGATACCAACTGTAACGTCCCGAAAATTTTCGATCTTGGTTATCCGATATACAACACATATCGAACATCCAAGGATCGAAAATACTGGTAGTTAATGAAAGAAATTAGAAGGTGAGAATAGATAAGATAGAAACTTAGAATAGAAGAAGAAGAACAACACAACATCAGAGTAATACGAACCTCACAGCAAAACGAATAACATATAATATATAACATAACTTTGAAATATAAATCTATACTTGAATATACATATCATTTCCAAAGTACAGCACTTACAACATAGTGGAAATAACCATAGCTATATAATCCTGAAGCCTCCTGCTCCAGCTCTCCAAATATATCTGTAAATCCCGACTACTTGACTGCCCGTACAAAATTGGGCACCCAAGAGTTTAAGGAAAACAAAACAAAATAAACTCCGGGTCAGTCACGTGACTGGTGTGAGAAACTTAAATCATTTGTTTAACATTAACAATCCTTTCAAAAGAAAGAATAATCGTAAGACTGATCCACACATAAACACGGATGGTTTTTACCTTACAATAACCCAAACCATTTGTAAAACATTATTATTCTGATATTATAATAATGTCCAACACAAGCAATATCAATCTAGTAGAAACGCTTGCATCTAACGTTCTACGTATATAATATAGAATCAAAACCACGGGCTCTTATTTGGGTAATGGATTCCAACTATGACAAGGTATGGATCCACCTTCCGCTCAGTGTACTCTAGAAGCGATACACTGGAGTTCAATAAGAACATCTTGTAACTCGGCCACACATGACCGACACTCATTTCACTTAAGTGTATCGAATATATTGTTACCTTACAGTTGGTAAACCAACATAACCATTCCCGAGAGATACAGAATTGAAAGAAGTAACAAATATGAATATTCTCTAGATGGCGACAATATACCCTACTTGGTTGCGAACCACTTAGCCATGCTGCCTGCCTGATTTCTGTCATTTCCCAGTTGATGAGGCTTGAGATCAAAATGTATCTTTTAATAGATCACTCCTCCATTTACTTCGAATGCCACATCGTCATACCCGTAAAATCACAAATTGATTTCCCCAAAAATACCATGGGTATAAGTTTAGAGAAACGAATTCCTCCTCCACCAACGTAAATACGTTTGAAATGATCAACTTACGCGATCTACCAGATATACTCTATCAGACATTCGTCCATTCAAGTTGTCCTGGGACTGGACAAACTGAAGGCACTATTCCGTACATCAATCCTAGGCAATCTCTACCAAGGACTTATACAACAGCCCTTGCACTTTACTCCGTCTTCAATTTGTCTTCGATCTATTTGATTCGAAACGCTAACGCCCGTACAGAGTGGTTCTTTGGATAAGAATCCAACTGGTCTCTCTGTATTGACGACGGAAAAATGGTCAAAACTTTGATAGTCTATGATTTAACTATCAAAGAAAAACACGTGTGCAAACAACGATATTATTTCTAGATGGAAATTTTATCGATCAATCATCATTTAACATATATCTCTTTAGTTCATTAATTTACTTATCTCCTGTTTCCATATATTCTAAATTCTTATTTTCTATCATCAGAAAACATTTCTGATTCTTATTTACAAAACATTTCCAAAACTCCTTCACTGGATTTAAGTTGATGTTTAAATCATACATCGTCATGCCAACTCAAACCATTTCACTCATTAGCTAAATTCGCTTAACCATCATTAACTATCAAACCTTACCATTCCTTAGTTAAGAAGGAAGTCAATCAAGTTGGGGTATAATTACCTCTCAGACCTTAACTGAATAACGTTTTAACTTCGAAATAATCAAAGTTTATCTTTTAAACCTTTAACAATTTCCTTGCGAACCTCATTTATTCTATTTACGAATCCACTTCTTTTTTGAAAACATTGATTATAACTATAGAGTTATAATCCCTACTTTCGAGATATCTAACTTCGAATATAACTTTTATTCTTTAATTTGAATAAATAAATAAACACCTAATTTATAAATAAATAAATCTTGCTTTGAAAACTGGAAAGTATAAATTCTTTCCCGAATTCGATATAATCGAATTCGACGATTTACTCTCTTCGAATAACTAATATTCAGTTGACTCACTTCGAATAACTAATATTCGATGATCTCTCTTCCACTAACTAATATTTGATTATCACCTTTAATTCCATTCGAATAAACTATATTCGATTAACTCCTATTGAATAACTTATATTCAATTAACTCCTATTGAATAACTTATATTCAATTAACTCCTATTCAATTAACTCTAACTAATTTACTCTTATCAATTAACTCCTTTCGAATAAACTATATTCTATTAACTCATTTCGAATAACTAATATTTGATAACTCCTTTCGAATGACTAATATTCGATTAACTCCTTTCAAATAACTAATATTCGATTAACTTCTTTCGAATAACTAATATTCGATTAACTCCTTTCGAATAACTAATATTCGATAATTTCATGTCTTCGATAAATCAATACTCGACGAACTCTAACTCGATTAACTAACACTCGACTAACTCTAACTCGATTAACTATAATTCGATTAACTCATTCAATTAACTCATTTCGATTAACTCATTTGATTAACTCCTTCATTCTATTCGAATAAACAATATTCGATTAACTGCTTTAATTCTATTCGAATAAACTATATTCGATATAACTCTAGTTCGATTTAACTCTAATCGATTAACTCTAACTGATTAACTCTAACTGGTTAACTTTAACTGATTAACTCTAACTCTAATTGATTAACTCTAACTCTAATCGATTAACTCTAACTCTAATCGATTAACTCCTCTAACTCATTTTGATTAACGCATTTTGATTAACTCCTTTGATTAACTCTACGTCCATATTCAGTTTCAAATATTGATGTTGAAATCGATTCTTACTTCTCTATATAAGTCCTGACTTATATATTTTTTTTATCCAATGATAAATATTTTATTTATCCAATGATAAATATTTTATTTAATTTATAATATTATTTATAAATTAATCTTCTCAATCTATTGGTTACAACAGATTCTATTTAAAATCTTTGCTTTAAATCCATATCATGTTATACCCGTGCGTGAAGCACGGGTCTAAACTTTCCTGATGTAAAATTCTATTCATTTGCCAAATATTTCCTTATATGACACTATTTTTCATTTCCCAATAAATCCCTTTTATAACTCTATTTTTTTTCTAAATAAACATTTCCTTTTTATAACCCTATTTATAAATGTTTTACCAATATTTCTCTTTCTGTTTTATTTGTAACCATTTTACAAATATTTCTCTTTCTGTTTTATTTGTAAATGTTTTACAAATATTTCTCTTTCTATTTTATTTGTTAATGTTTTACAAATATTTCTCTTTCTATTTTATTTGTAAATATTTTACAAATATTTCTATTTCTATTTGTTTTATAAATATTTCCCTTTATATTTGTTTTACAAATAATTTCCTTTATATTTTTTTTACAAATAATTTCCTTTATAAAATCCCTTGATTTTATAAATATTCCTTTATATTAAATCCTTTGATTTTATAAATATTCTATTCCAATATATAGTTTGAAATCTTCCATTTATGTAAAATCTTTCGATTTTATATAATATTTTATTTCAATATAGTTATTGAAATTTTCCTTTTTCATCCCAGGGTTTTCTTACGGTATTTAAAATACCAAACAACAGTGATCGATATCGTTCAAACACACATATTCAACAACAGATTATATATCACATCATATATCACAATATATGAAACAAAACAGTATTTTATATATTGAGGAACCCAGTTGGGTCCCTCCAACCTGTTTCCCTGCATCACAGATGTTAAACAATATAACTAACATCGACTTCATTTCACTATGAAATATTCTGCTAAATAGAATCAATATTTGATTAACGATTTATATATATATATATATATATCATTATCTATAATTTCAACTAATACATAAGCAATTCAACCAAACAGTTAACACGCAACAATCAATATATAATTATCAGTTCTAAGAATGGGTTATAAAAATATAACTGTTCAGAGTTGGTGAGTTTTACTCACATTGGACGATCATCGTTAAATAATGATAATTGTCGCTTAATTCAGACGGACAATTTATTTCGCTATAAATTGTAACGAGCTCCGCATTACTTCCAGTCGGTTCTATGTCGTTGCTCTCGTCCACACGATCCTATTGGATCTTGTTTTGCTGAATTTCGATATCGTATGGTAAAGTTATGATATTACGTAGTTAATACACTTTTATATACAAATTATAAATATTTAAAACCATATTGGGCCTCACCCCATTTTCTCCAAACCGGCCCAACACTGCATACTATATCCACGCCTGAAATAAAAGCCCACCCATACTCTTATCTTCTTCTCGCTCAACAAAGATCACGACTCCAGTAAAACACATAGGAAGCCGATGATTTCAGCTCACCTTCCACCATCGAATTCTTCACCGAAATCCTAACTACTCAGCCCCATCTCCTTCTTCCCCGTAGACAATCCTGACTCCATCTCCTCAAACCATCACCGTGGTTCTTACTCCCAAGACCCAAACGAACTTCATCAAACTGCTTCTTATCCGAAGCTATGTTATCCCGTCACCGAAAGATCGAAACCTGTAATGGCGCGTTTTGTAAGGTATAATAATTAAGTTATTTAATTATTTAAATAACAAATATATTAAATAAACGATGGTTGAACATATAAATTATAATAATAATTATAATCAAGCCGTAACGACGCGACAGTTCGTTATTTGGCGAGTTGAACTTCAATTGAATGTACAGGATTCATTTTAAGCCGGATTTCTGTGAAACAAGAAACGTGTGGAGCTGGTGGAGTATATCTTTCTAGGGGAAGAGAAATATCGGGATTTCGTCGTGTAGATTTTGAGTTACGTCCAAATCAAAATATCAGAAATGCAGCGCCCTGACCATAACGGTTTAATTATATATTAAATAAGGATTTAAATAGAAATCAAGCGTCGGTATAACTCTGACGAGGTAATATCGAGCTGTAAATACATATAGTATTTATTCTAAGCTGTATGGTATGCCCCTGTGAATATAAGCGATAATAATTAATTTTAAACAATCAATTTAATTTTATTTAAATATATTTATATATTTAAATAGGCTATTTAGAACGTTAAAAATAGCCACTTTTGCAAACGAAGTCGGAATTCGACGAAACCAGTTTTGTTGGATCCGCAATGTCAAATAGTTGTTAGATTTCCAGTTTCATGATTTTTAGAGTCACTGTGTGGTCGTACGGATTTTTAGAGTGAGAAACAGTCAGTATTTCGACGGTTAAAAATACGCTATGTGAGCATACGGATTCGGAATTCGACGAAACCAGTTTCGTTAGGCCCGTAATGTCGAACTCTAGCTACATGTCCAGTTTGGTGATTTTTGGGTATCCCAGATGACTACAGGAATTTTTAGTGTGCATAAACAAACTAATAAAATATAAAAATTCAATAAAATTAATTCAAAAATATCTCCACTATTTCTCTAGTCACAAACAGGCCACACGACCACCTTCCACGGCCACGAATCTTACCAACCCAAACACCGCATATATACATCGTATGGACCATCGCAGCAAGAAAGTTTTCACAGTAGAAAATCCAAAACAAACCATACAAAATCCTATAAACCCAACTAAATATATATTCGAACTCGTACAAGGTTCCTCTCCATTTTGATACGCGTTTGGTGAAGCTCGTCGCAGTGTTTCTCGAGTTCAAATAACCGGCGTGAAGCTAGGGTTCAAGTAACCGCATGATACAACCAGCAATTCACGAAATCGAGTGCGGATTTGGATTCTTGGATGGGTTTAGCATCTGTTTGGGGTGTTGTGATGGTTTCCGTTCAGTTTTGGGTCGATGGTTCTGGCGGGAAAAGGGGGTCGACGGGAAAACTGGGAGGCGTACGAGCTCCCTGAAATGGTGACGAGGTTGATGAGGATGCGAAGGAGAATGGGATGGTGAAAACAATTTGTGATTTTGTGGTGAAACAAGAGGGGACGTGGTGAAGAAAGAATCGAGAATGGGTTTGGCAAATTCCTGGAGCTGTCGATCAAAATGAGGAGGAAGGATTAAGGAGGAGTTTATGCGGTGGGCTTGGGTACTTAAAGGAGGTGGGTTTGGGCCAAAAGCTGTTGGGTAAAGCCCAAAGTATTTAAATATTTAAGTGTGAATTAAATCCAAATAATGTATTAACTTGATCGCTCGATATCTAGCTCATACGAAATCGAAATCACGAACCGTAAGTTGCGTTGGGATCGTATGGACGAGCACTCCACAATGGAACTGACCGCGAGTCATTTGGAGTCCATCACAATTTATAGCAAAATAAATTTTCCAGCTGAATAAAGCGATGGTTATCGTCATTGACGATGATCGTCCAAAGGTGAGTAAATCTCACAAACTCTAAACAGTTTTATTTTCACGTTGTATTCTTAGAACTGTTAAAATATTGTCTGTTTGACTGTGTGTTGATTGTTTGCTTGAACTGCTAGTCAGTTAGTAGAGATTATATACATATGTATATATATATATATAAAAACCGTCAAATAGTTATATGTTGATTTTGTTCTAACAGAATATTATACTGATGTTGTCTAACATCTGTGGTGCAGGGAAACAGGTTGGAGGAATCCAACAAGATTCCTCAACAGTTATTTTACTGTGATTTTTGTATTGTGATATATAATGTGATGTATATAATCTGTGTGATTATGTGTGGTGGGACGATATTTATCGTTGCTATATGGTGTGTTAAATACCATGAGAAATACCAGAATGTAGGAGAGGGGTTTTCAAAGTATATTTTGAAAATAGTTTAATTATATAAAATCAAGGGATTATATATATATATATATATAAGAAAAAGGATTCTGAATATAAAGGGATATAGTTGGTAAAAACAAATATAAAAGAATTATATTTGTAAATCAAATACAAGGGAATATATATGTTAATCGAATATAAGGGGGTATATTTGTTAATCAAAATATAAAGGAATTATATTCGTTAAAAGAAATATAAAGGATATTTATTTAGAGATTAAATAAATAGAATTAAACTAAAGGAGATATTTATTTGTTAAATAAATAGGAGTTAACCAAGTGAATTGGTCGAGTTAACCAAGTGAATTGGTCGAGTTAATCGAAGTGAATTTGTTAAGTTAAACTAATTGGTAAATCAAAGTGAATTAGTTGCGTCAAACTAAGTGACTTAGTTAAAATAAACCCATTTGTAAATCAAAGTGAATTAGTTGCGTCAAACTAAGTGACTTAGTTAAGTTAAACCCATTTGTAAATCAAAGTGAATTAGTGGCGTCAAACTAAGTGAATTAGCTGAGTTAAACTAAGTAAATCGGTTAGAGTTAATCAAAGTGAATTAACTAAGTTAAAACTAAGTGGTTAATCAAAGTGAATTAGTTAAGTTAACTAAGTGGTTGATCGAAGTGAATTAGTTGAGTTAAACTAAGTGAATCGGTTAGGGTTAATCAAAGTGAATTAGTTAAGTTAACTAAGTGGTTAATCGAAGTGAATTAGTTGAGTTAAACTAAGTGAATCGGTTAGAGTTAATCAACGTGAATTAGCTAAGTTAAACTAAGTGGATTTGTTCAGTTAATCAAGACGAGTTAACCAGTTAGGTTAAACCAGTTGAGTTAACTAGTTGAGTTAACCAGTTAGAGTTAACCCGTTAGGTTAAACCAGTTAGGTTAAACCAGTTGAGTTAACCAGTTGAGTTAACCAGTTAGAGTTGACTAGTTAGAGTTGACCAGTTAGAGTTGACCAGTTAGAGTTGACCAGTTAGAGTTGATCAGTTAGAGTTATTCGAGTAAAGTTGCCGAATATCACTTATTCGAAGTAGAGTTATCGAATATAGAGTATTTGAGGGAAGAGTAATCGAATATAGTTTATTCGAGTGGAGAAATCAAATGTTATTCATTTGAGAAGAGTTACCGAATATTATTTATTCTAAGAGTAGTTATCGAATATTGGTTATTCGAAGTTAGTTAATCCAAAGGAGTTATTCGAAGTTAGTAATCCAAAGGAGTTATTCGAAGTTAGTTAATCCAAAGGAGTTAGTCGAAGAGTTAATCGAATATAGTTATTCGAAAGAAGGTGTTAATCGAATATAGTTATTCGAGTAAAGTTAAAAGAGTTAATCGAATTTAGTTATTCGAAATGAGTTATTCGAATTTGATATTTGAATAGAGTTAAACACATTAGAGTGATTCGAATTACTTATTCAAATAGAGTCAAACACGTAAGAGTTAATTGAATATTAGTTATTCAATTAGAGTTAAATCGAATTTAGTTATTCGAAAGGAGTTAATCAATTTGAGTTAAGTTAATCGATTTGAATTAAGTTGAATCGAAATGGAGTAAATCGATTAGAATTAAGTTAATCGAGTTAGAGTAAATCGAATATTGGTTATTCGAAGGTAAGTTATTCGAATTAGTTATTCGAAGGAGTTAATCAAATGAGTTGATCCAAAGGAGTTAGTCGAATATTAGTTATTCGAATAGAGTTAAAGGAGTTATCGATTTTATTTTGATCGAAAGGAGTTATCGATTAGTAAATCGAAAGGAGATTTTCGAATATAGCATATTCGAAAGAAAGAGATCGAATATTGTTTATTCGAAAGAGAGAGATTTCGAATATGAGTTATTCGAAGAGAGATAACCGAATATAGGTTATTCGAAGAAGAGTAAATCAAATAGAGATTACTCGAAAGAGAGTTATACGTCGAATTCGATTATAGCGAATTCGGGAAAGTACTATTTACTTTCCAGGGTTTAAATCAAGATTTAGTTATTGATTAGAAATTAGATATCTGTTAAATTATTCGAGTTAGGAAATAAATTTATAATTTAGGTTGGATATTTTAGGGGTTGGAATTATAACGTTATAGTTATAATCAAACGTTGTCATATAAGAAGTGGATTCGTAACCTGAATCCGAGAATTTGCGTAAACAGATGATTGTAAAAAGTGAGTGACGAGCATCATCTATTTCACAGTAAAGGACGTTGTTCAATTAAGGTCTGAGAGGTAATTATACCCCAACTTGATTGACTTCAGAATTGACAAAGGAATAGTTGTGGTTCGATAGAAAAGGTTGATTTGAAATATAGTTAAGTAATAAGCGATTAATGGATTAAGCGTAACGATGTTTTATACAACGTTCATTGGAAATCCGTAAATGAGTGTTGGAAACGTTTTCCAAATATAGTCAGATATGTTTTCTAAACATAGAAAATGAAATGTTCTCATGATAAGAATTTAAGAAATAGAGTTAAGCAAATTCAGAAACTGACTGGAGAGGGTAAGTTGAACGGTTTTCTAAGTGATGATCTGATGTTGGTTCCGACCTTCCGGATTGATACTTAGAGAATTGTTCTCATACTAGTTACAGTTAGGGACTGATAGTTGCGAAATAATAGTGATGTGAAAATAAGCTATGGAAATGTTTTCCAATGATTAATAACATATATTTTCTAAATATATGAAATAAGGAAATATGAACATATGATGATTGATCGATCGAATTTCCATTTGGAAATAAGATCGTTGTTTGTACACCGACATGTTTTCATCTGATAGTTGAATCACAGACTATCAAAGTTTTTTACCATTTTAACGTTGTTAATATGGAGAGACCGGTTGGATTATTATCCAAAGAACCACTCTGTATTGGCATAAGCGTTGCGAGCAATATCTGCCAAAGATAAATTGAAGACGGAGTAAAGTGCAAGGGCTATTGTATAAGTCTTAGATAACAGTGACTAAGATGGATATACTGAATAGTGCCTTCGGTTTGTCCAGTCCCAGGACAACGTATATGGAAGAAGGTCTGACAGAGTATATCCAATAGATCGCGTAAGTTGATCTGTTCAAACGTATTCACGTTTGGTGGCGGAGGAATTCGTTTCTCTTAGCTGTATACCCGTGTTATTTTTGGATAAGTCAATTTATGATTTGGCGGGTATGACGATGTGGCATTCAAAGTGAATGGTGATCAGATGTTCTGAAGATAGACGTAGCTTCTAGCCTCACACCGGGAAGTATCAAAAGTTGGGCAAGGCAGCATGGCTAGTTGGGTCATCCCCAAGCAGGGTGTATTGTCACCGATCTAGAGAATATTCATATTTATACTTCTTTTTGATTCTGTATCTTCGGATGACGGTTTGATGGCCTATAACCGTGGTGGCAATATATTCGCGACACTCAAGCTAAATGAGTGAGCGGTCATGTGTGGCCGGGTTGCAAGACGTTCTTGTTGAACCCTGAGTGTATCACCTCTAGAGTACACTATTCAGAAGGTGCTCCCATACCTTGTCTGTTGGAATCCATTCTCCGATAAGCGCCCTGCGGTTTATGATTTTATACTATGTATGTAGAACGTGAGATGCAAGCGTTTCTGCTAGATTGATACCTATTTGTACTTAGACATTATTATAATATCACAATGATATTGCTTGTCAAAGTTGTTTAGATACTCATAAGGAAAAACCCGTTCCGTATTCACGGCGTGGTCTTATGAGATATCATATACCTGTTCAATTGTTTTAAACTGTTTTACTCATACCAGTCCCATGACTGACCCGGAGTTTACTTTGTTGTTTTCCCTAAACTCTTGGGTGCCTAAATTTGTACGGGCAGTCAAGTAGTCGGGATTTACAGATATACTTGGAGAGCTTGGAGCAGGAGACTTCAAGATTCTATAGCTATAGTTATTTCCGCTGTGTTGTAAGTGTTGTACTCTGATAAGTGCTATTGTATATATATAACTGTTATGCTTCAAAGTTATGTTATATATTATATGTTATTCGTTCCGCTGTGAGATTCGTGTTACTCTGATGATTCTGATGTTCTTCTTCTTCTTCTATTCTATTAGTTCTATCTTTTCTTCCTCACCTTCTAAATTCTTTCACTAACGTCGCGGAATTTCCGACTCTCGAGGAGTCGGAAATTTCCAGCCGTTACAGTTGGTATCAGAGCTTAAGTTAAGTGATTACCTTGGCTCTGTGGCATAACTCGATAGAGATGGGATTAGTAATATCCTAGATTGAGTTTGAGTGTATATATACGAGTGCGTATTTGTTATTTAATATAAAGTGATTTTATATTGTGGAGACTCATTGGTTGAGTGGCTTATGAATTCGGGTAGATCAGTTTGATCCACTGTATCGGTAAGGGTTACTAAACACTCGAATACGATGAACCGTCATGGTATGTTTTGAAAGAGGGTAAATGAAATAATTTTTCCCAAAATATATTTGTTATAGAAGAAATATATATCTTGAAATTATTATAGTATATTGATTGGGTTGGTTGTTATTATAATCGAATAAGATTATAAAAGGGTGAAATGGTTATAAATGACCAATCAGAATTCATATGAATGTAATATATGAAATAGTTTGAATTAAATATGAATTTAAATCAGAATTTGGAATTTAAAATAAGGAAATTTTAAGTTCCTGGGAGATTTTGAAAAGGTTTTTCAATTTGAAATAAATATAGTATTGAACTCACCTGGATGACTGGAAAATAATTCCGAGGATGGATCGATACATCGTCGGTGTGATTTTCGAGTTTCTAAGTGGCAGATTACTACCAAGGGTTTTGTTTTCAAATTGTGTTGAGAAAACACAATTTTAAAAATTCAAAGGTTTTGAATTGGTGTTATGGTTTGAAATTGATTTGAAATAAGACCCAGGAATTTAAATCTTGAAATTTAAAATTTAACTTGTTAGGTTGAATGAATCAAGATGGTAAAAACAAATAGTAAATTAAAATTTAACTTGAACCAAGTTAAATAAATCGGGATTTGGTTAGAGAATAATCTGGATTGGAATTAAGTTGATGGGTTAAGAGTGTGAAATCTGATATTGGAGTTTGAATAGAATTTGACTTGGATAAAAGCAAGTGTTTGAGTTGAAGGTTGGATTGAGATGACATTGGTATATGTTGGGTTGATACAGGTGAAAGTGATAAAGTTGATATGCCCGACAAAAAGGTACAAGTTTATATTATATATGAGTTTGGATTTTATGAGCCGAATTGGCAAGCCGCTTGGCTATTTGATTTTCTTTTGGGTTGGAGAAGGCCTAGAGAGGCGAGGGGTGGTTTGTCATATTGACCAATACAAAGGAGGTTATGGCGAAATTTTTCGAAAATTCCAGGCGTTAGAACATTCTCATGATTTATGGAAATTCAGTTAGCCAGAATGAATTAATAATTTAATTGAAAATTTAATGGTTCAGTTGAAACTGGAGTTGAGAAGTAAACTAAAAGATATTTGAATCTAGTTAGTAAAGTTGGTAGCATTTTCCTAGCTTAGCAATTTCGAGGACGAAATTATTTTAAGGGGGGAAGTCTGTAATGGCGCGTTTTGTAAGGTATAATAATTAAGTTATTTGATTATTTAAATAACAAATATATTAAATAAACGATGGTTGAACATATAAATTATAATAATAATTATAATCAAGCCGTAACGACGCGGCAGTTCGTTATTTGGCGAGTTGAACTTCAATTGAATGTACAGGATTCATTTTAAGCCGGATTTCTGTGAAACAAGAAACGTGTGGAGCTGGTGGAGTATATCTTTCTAGGGGAAGAGAAATATCGGGATTTCGTCGTGTAGATTTTGAGTTACGTCCAAATCAAAATATCAGAAATGCAGCGCCCTGACCATAACGGTTTAATTATATATTAAATAAGGATTTAAATAGAAATCAAGCGTCGGTATAACTCTGACGAGGTAATATCGAGCTGTAAATACATACAGTATTTATTCTAAGCTGTATGGTATGCCACTGTGAATATAAGCGATAATAATTAATTTTAAACAATCAATTTAATTTTATTTAAATATATTTATATATTTAAATAGGCTATTTAGAACGTTAAAAATAGCCACTTTTGCAAACGAAGTCGGAATTCGACGAAACCAGTTTTGTTGGATCCGCAATGTCAAATAGTTGTTAGATTTCCAGTTTCATGATTTTTAGAGTCACTGTGTGGTCGTACGGATTTTTAGAGTGAGAAACAGTCAGTATTTCGACGGTTAAAAATACGCTATGTGAGCATACGGAGTCGGAATTCGACGAAACCAGTTTCGTTAGGACCGTAATGTCGAACTCTAGCTACATGTCCAGTTTGGTGATTTTTGGGTATCCCAGATGACTACAGGAATTTTTAGTGTGCATAAACAAACTAATAAAATATAAAAATTCAATAAAATTAATTCAAAAATATCTCCACTATTTCTCTAGTCACAAACAGGCCACACGACCACCTTCCACGGCCACGAATCTTACCAACCCAAACACCGCATATATACATCGTATGGACCATCGCAGCAAGAAAGTTTTCACAGTAGAAAATCCAAAACAAACCATACAAAATCCTATAAACCCAACTAAATATATATTCGAACTCGTACAAGGTTCCTCTCCATTTTGATACGCGTTTGGTGAAGCTCGTCGCAGTGTTTCTCGAGTTCAAATAACCGGTGTGAAGCTAGGGTTCAAGTAACCGCATGATACAACCAGCAATTCACGAAATCGAGTGCGGATTTGGATTCTTGGATGGGTTTAGCATCTGTTTGGGGTGTTGTGATGGTTTCCGTTCAGTTTTGGGTCGATGGTTCTGGCGGGAAAAGGGGGTCGACGGGAAAACTGGGAGGCGTACGAGCTCCCTGAAATGGTGACGAGGTTGATGAGGATGCGAAGGAGAATGGGATGGTGAAAACAATTTGTGATTTTGTGGTGAAACAAGAGGGGACGTGGTGAAGAAAGAATCGAGAATGGGTTTGGCAAATTCCTGGAGCTGTCGATCAAAATGAGGAGGAAGGATTAAGGAGGAGTTTATGCGGTGGGCTTGGGTACTTAAAGGAGGTGGGTTTGGGCCAAAAGCTGTTGGGTAAAGCCCAAAGTATTTAAATATTTAAGTGTGAATTAAATCCAAATAATGTATTAACTTGATCGCTCGATATCTAGCTCATACGAAATCGAAATCACGAACCGTAAGTTGCGTTGGGATCGTATGGACGAGCACTCCACAATGGAACTGACCGCGAGTCATTTGGAGTCCATCACAATTTATAGCAAAATAAATTTTCCAGCTGAATAAAGCGATGGTTATCGTCATTGACGATGATCGTCCAAAGGTGAGTAAATCTCACAAACTCTAAACAGTTTTATTTTCACGTTGTATTCTTAGAACTGTTAAATTATTGTCTGTTTGACTGTGTGTTGATTGTTTGCTTGAACTGCTAGTCAGTTAGTAGAGATTATATACATATGTATATATATATATGTATATATATATATAAAAACCGTCAAATAGTTATATGTTGATTTTGTTCTAACAGAATATTATACTGATGTTGTCTAACATCTGTGGTGCAGGGAAACAGGTTGGAGGAATCCAACAAGATTCCTCAACAGTTATTTTACTGTGATTTTTATATTGTGATATATAATGTGATGTATATAATCTGTGTGATTATGTGTGGTGGGACGATATTTATCGTTGCTATATGGTGTGTTAAATACCATGAGAAATACCAGAATGTAGGAGAGGGGTTTTCAAAGTATATTTTGAAAATAGTTTAATTATATAAAATCAAGGGATTTTATATATATATATATATATATATATATATATAAGAAAAAGGATTCTGAATATAAAGGGATATAGTTGGTAAAAACAAATATAAAAGGATTATATTTGTAAATCAAATACAAGGGAATATATATGTTAATCGAATATAAGGGGGTATATTTGTTAATCAAAATATAAAGGAATTATATTCGTTAAAAGAAATATAAAGGATATTTATTTAGAGATTAAATAAATAGAATTAAACTAAAGGAGATATTTATTTGTTAAATAAATAGGAGTTAACCAAGTGAATTGGTCGAGTTAACCAAGTGAATTGGTCGAGTTAATCGAAGTGAATTTGTTAAGTTAAAATAATTGGTAAATCAAAGTGAATTAGTTGCGTCAAACTAAGTGACTTAGTTAAGTTAAACCCATTTGTAAATCAAAGTGAATTAGTTGCGTCAAACTAAGTGACTTAGTTAAGTTAAACCCATTTGTAAATCAAAGTGAATTAGTGGCGTCAAACTAAGTGAATTAGCTGAGTTAAACTAAGTAAATCGGTTAGAGTTAATCAAAGTGAATTAACTAAGTTAAAACTAAGTGGTTAATCAAAGTGAATTAGTTAAGTTAACTAAGTGGTTGATCGAAGTGAATTAGTTGAGTTAAACTAAGTGAATCGGTTAGGGTTAATCAAAGTGAATTAGTTAAGTTAACTAAGTGGTTAATCGAAGTGAATTAGTTGAGTTAAACTAAGTGAATCGGTTAGAGTTAATCAACGTGAATTAGCTAAGTTAAACTAAGTGGATTTGTTCAGTTAATCAAGACGAGTTAACCAGTTAGGTTAAACAGTTGAGTTAACTAGTTGAGTTAACCAGTTAGAGTTAACCCGTTAGGTTAAACCAGTTAGGTTAAACCAGTTGAGTTAACCAGTTAGAGTTGACTAGTTAGAGTTGACCAGTTAGAGTTGACCAGTTAGAGTTGACCAGTTAGAGTTGACCAGTTAGAGTTGATCAGTTAGAGTTATCCGAGTAAAGTTGCCGAATATCACTTATTCGAAGTAGAGTTATCGAATATAGAGTATTCGAGGGAAGAGTAATCGAATATAGTTTATTCGAGTGGAGAAATCAAATGTTATTCATTTGAGAAGAGTTACCGAATATTATTTATTCTAAGAGTAGTTATCGAATATTGGTTATTCGAAGTTAGTTAATCCAAAGGAGTTATTCGAAGTTAGTAATCCAAAGGAGTTATTCGAAGTTAGTTAATCCAAAGGAGTTAGTCGAAGAGTTAATCGAATATAGTTATTCGAAAGAAGGTGTTAATCGAATATTGTTATTCGAGTAAAGTTAAAAGAGTTAATCGAATTTAGTTATTCGAAATGAGTTATTCGAATTTGATATTTGAATAGAGTTAAACACATTAGAGTGATTCGAATTACTTATTCAAATAGAGTCAAACACGTAAGAGTTAATTGAATATTAGTTATTCAATTAGAGTTAAATCGAATTTAGTTATTCGAAAGGAGTTAATCAATTTGAGTTAAGTTAATCGATTTGAATTAAGTTGAATCGAAATGGAGTAAATCGATTAGAATTAAGTTAATCGAGTTAGAGTAAATCGAATATTGGTTATTCGAAGGTAAGTTATTCGAATTAGTTATTCGAAGGAGTTAATCAAATGAGTTGATCCAAAGGAGTTAGTCGAATATTAGTTATTCGAATAGAGTTAAAGGAGTTATCGATTTTATTTTGATCGAAAGGAGTTATCGATTAGTAAATCGAAAGGAGATTTTCGAATATAGCATATTCGAAAGAAAGAGATCGAATATTGTTTATTCGAAAGAGAGAGATTTCGAATATGAGTTATTCGAAGAGAGATAACCGAATATAGGTTATTCGAAGAAGAGTAAATCAAATAGAGATTACTCGAAAGAGAGTTATACGTCGAATTCGATTATAGCGAATTCGGGAAAGTACTATTTACTTTCCAGGGTTTAAATCAAGATTTAGTTATTGATTTAGAAATTAGATGTCTGTTAAATTATTCGAGTTAGGAAATAAATTTATAATTTAGGTTGGATATTTTAGGGGTTGGAATTATAACGTTATAGTTATAATCAAACGTTGTCATATAAGAAGTGGATTCGTAACCTGAATCCGAGAATTTGCGTAAACAGATGATTGTAAAAAGTGAGTGACGAGCTTCATCTATTTCACAGTAAAGGACGTTGTTCAATTAAGGTCTGAGAGGTAATTATACCCCAACTTGATTGACTTCAGAATTGACAAAGGAATAGTTGTGGTTCGATAGAAAAGGTTGATTTGAAATATAGTTAAGTAATAAGCGATTAATGGATTAAGCGTAACGATGTTTTATACAACGTTCATTGGAAATCCGTAAATGAGTGTTGGAAACGTTTTCCAAATATAGTCAGATATGTTTTCTAAACATAGAAAATGAAATGTTCTCATGATAAGAATTTAAGAAATAGAGTTAAGCAAATTCAGAAACTGACTGGAGAGGGTAAGTTGAACGGTTTTCTAAGTGATGATCTGATGTTGGTTCCGACCTTCCGGATTGATACTTAGAGAATTGTTCTCATACTAGTTACAGTTAGGGACTGATAGTTGCGAAATAATAGTGATGTGAAAATAAGCTATGGAAATGTTTTCCAATGATTAATAACATATATTTTCTAAATATATGAAATAAGGAAATATGAACATATGATGATTGATCGATCGAATTTCCATTTGGAAATAAGATCGTTGTTTGTACACCGACATGTTTTCATCTGATAGTTGAATCACAGACTATCAAAGTTTTTTACCATTTTAACGTTGTTAATATGGAGAGACCGGTTGGATTATTATCCAAAGAACCACTCTGTATTGGCATAAGCGTTGCGAGCAATATCTGCCAAAGATAAATTGAAGACGGAGTAAAGTGCAAGGGCTATTGTATAAGTCTTAGATAACAGTGACTAAGATGGATATACTGAATAGTGCCTTCGGTTTGTCCAGTCCCAGGACAACGTATATGGAAGAAGGTCTGACAGAGTATATCCAATAGATCGCGTAAGTTGATCTGTTCAAACGTATTCACGTTTGGTGGCGGAGGAATTCGTTTCTCTTAGCTGTATACCCGTGTTATTTTTGGATAAGTCAATTTATGATTTGGCGGGTATGACGATGTGGCATTCAAAGTGAATGGTGATCAGATGTTCTGAAGATAGACGTAGCTTCTAGCCTCACACCGGGAAGTAACAAAAGTTGGGCTAGGCAGCATGGCTAGTTGGGTCATCCCCAAGCAGGGTGTATTGTCACCGATCTAGAGAATATTCATATTTATACTTCTTTTTGATTCTGTATCTTCGGATGACGGTTTGATGGCCTATAACCGTGGTGGCAATATATTCGCGACACTCAAGCTAAATGAGTGAGCGGTCATGTGTGGCCGGGTTGCAAGACGTTCTTGTTGAACCCTGAGTGTATCACCTCTAGAGTACACTATTCAGAAGGTGCTCCCATACCTTGTCTGTTGGAATCCATTCTCCGATAAGCGCCCTGCGGTTTATGATTTTATACTATGTATGTAGAACGTGAGATGCAAGCGTTTCTGCTAGATTGATACCTATTTGTACTTAGACATTATTATAATATCACAATGATATTGCTTGTCAAAGTTGTTTAGATACTCATAAGGAAAAACCCGTTCCGTATTCACGGCGTGGTCTTATGAGATATCATATACCTGTTCAATTGTTTTAAACTGTTTTACTCATACCAGTCCCATGACTGACCCGGAGTTTACTTTGTTGTTTTCCCTAAACTCTTGGGTGCCTAAATTTGTACGGGCAGTCAAGTAGTCGGGATTTACAGATATACTTGGAGAGCTTGGAGCAGGAGACTTCAAGATTCTATAGCTATAGTTATTTCCGCTGTGTTGTAAGTGTTGTACTCTGATAAGTGCTATTGTATATATATAACTGTTATGCTTCAAAGTTATGTTATATATTATATGTTATTCGTTCCGCTGTGAGATTCGTGTTACTCTGATGATTCTGATGTTCTTCTTCTATTCTATTAGTTTTATCTTTTCTTCCTCACCTTCTAAATTCTTTCACTAACGTCGCGGAATTTCCGACTCCCGAGGAGTCGGAAATTTCCAGCCGTTACAAAACCCGTCCTCCTCAACTCATTCCGTCGTCCAGACTCACCTTCGATCTACTGTGGAAACACCTAACCAAGTAAATAACCTAATACTCCAAATTTCTGCAACAAATCTAAATCCAAAATCAAATCCAATAACCCTCTCCAATCCTAACAATATCGCACCAAAATCCAACATACACAAACCCTACCCTGCTGCTGAAAACCTCGGTCACGCCAGTGAAGTTCGAATACGCCAACACCACCGTATAAATGTAGAGAAATTTCTAAGGATCTCATATATATAGATTACGGGATTTTAGGATTTTTTTGATTTGATTTTGATTTTCTTTTATTGCATTTTGAAGAAGCATAGAAAAGGAGTGGCGGCCGTTCTTTTTGACAGGAGGAAACGAATTCTAGGTCTTAAGGAATGATAGTAGTTAGGTGTTTGTATTCGGTTTCTTTTCGATTTAATGAGGGGAAGCTTCCACGTTTAAATGAAAATCTGTGTGGTCGAGAAGAAGAGGTGCATGGCCTTCTTTAGGCTTTTAGGCTTTAGAAAGGGTTGAGAAATTTTAGGGTAGGTTTGAGTGGTCCTAGAAGCTTTGTTTATTTTTAAATGGAATGCCATACGTAACTTCGCCTACTACGAACTGCTGCTAACAAAAATACAGATACCGTTGAAATGAGCAAAGCGCTACCATTCCAGAAATATAACAATATCGGTAGGTTAAATCATATTGTGAAACCCCAAAATAGCTGATTTAGTGTGCAAACCACTCCAAATGAAAAGTTACGTATTTAATTAATTAAAAATTACAATAAAATTCTAAAATTAAATCATCACTACGTCTAAAAGGATTTGTCATAATTCGAAACCATTATTTAATTTTATTTAAATAACCGTTATGACCATAAATGAATATGCCGCTGCTTTTCTGAATATTTAATTTGGACATAACCTACAATCTATACAACGAAATCTCGATTTTTCTCTTCCATTAGAAAAATATACTTTACCAGCTCCGAACGTTTATTGTTTCATAGAAATCCAATTTAAAATGGCTTCTGTACATTCGTTTAAAGTTCGAATCGCCAAATTACGAACTGTAGTGCCATTTCGAGCTCGATTATAAATATAACATAATTTATACGTTCAACCATCGTTAATTAAATACATTCGTTATCGTAATTCAATTTTAAACTGAATTATATATTCTGAATTTGCCCAATTCACACCATATTGCCATTTCAACTAATTCTGATTATTTCAGAATTAAATATATTATTTAATTACTATTTTAATTAAATATTCAAAGTTATTTAATTTAACGACCATTCAAATTACCAAACCCTATTTTAAATAATTAAATAAATTAATTATTCGACCGTTAAAAAACGGGACATTACAATAACTTTTGAAATGCAAACTTTTAACTGTATGTACATACCATTTGAGAGTACAACTCATAACATCACAACGGATATAAACTTATACATAACTAATGTTTAAGCCTAATGCTCCAAGATCTTCCAGTATATCTGAAAAATCTCGACTATTTGACTGCTCATACAAATTTGGGCACCCAATAGTTTGGGTAAAACAAAACAAAATAAACTCTGTGTCAGTTATGAGACTGGTGTGAGTAAACTCCAATCATTTCGGTTTAACTTTTCAAAATCCATTTCAAAGAAATGGTAATCGTAAGACTGATCCATACATAGACACAGATGATTTTTACCTTACGATAACCCAAAACAATTTCTGATAAATTCAATAATTTTTTGATATTATAATAATGTATACATCAAGTAAATAACAATCTAACAGAATGCTTGCATCTCACGTTCTACATACATAATATATAATAAAAAACTGTAGGCTCTAATTGGGGAATATATTTCCAACTTTGACAAGGTATGGAACCACCTTCCAATCAGTGTATTCTAGAGAGGATACACTGGAGTTCAACAAGAACATCTTGAAACTCAGCCACACATGACCGACCATTCATTTCGCTTGAATGTTCCGAATATATTGTCACCTTACGGTTGGTATAACAACATAACCATTCCCGGGAGATACATAAATGAAAGAAGTAAAAAATATGATTATTCTCTAGATGGTGATAATATACCCTAATTGGCTGCGACCCACTTAGCCATGCTGCCTGCCCGATTTTTGTCATTTCGTGGTTTCTAAGGCTTGAGGTCATAATGTATCTTTTAACAGATCCCACCTTCATTTACTTTGAATGCCACATTGTCATACCCGCCAAATCACAAATTGATTTCCCAAAAAATACTACTGGTACAGAGCTAAGAGAAACGAATTCCTCAACCACCAACGTGAATACGTTTGAAGAGATCAACTTACGTGATCTATTAGATATACGCTGTCAGACATTCGTCCATATATGCTGTCCTGGGACTGGACAAACCGAAGGCACTATTCTGTAAATCCATCTTAGGCAATTTCTACGTAGGATCGCCAAAATAACCCTTGCATAAACTCTGTCTTCAATTATCTTCATCATATTTGATTCACAACGCTAATGCCTATGCAGATTGGTTTTCAGATAATAAATCTAATCTTAGTATCTCCGCATTGACAACGGAAAAATGGTAAAAACCTTTGATAATCAGTGATTAAACTATCAAAGGAAAATTTCCATACACACAACGATTTTATTTCCAAATGGAAATTCTATCGATCAATCATCAATTAACAATCTATAAGAATAAATTGTTTTTAATATATTCGACACAGTTGACTTCTAATTATAAATCCTTACGGATTTATTTCTACCTTATTTACATTTCGAACATCGAAATAGTTCATCATTTCGTTTGAAATGATTTTTTAATTTCCCCTTCCTAAATTCATCTTCATAATTTCAAATTATTTAATAATAATTTTTCCACTTTATTTCTGAACATCTTTTATAAATCGAACTACTTGTTTTAATATAATTAAAACAAGTTATTATATTATAGTTTATTTGAAATTCAACTTCTATTTAAAAATAGATTTTTCTTTTTAAAACCCCAATTTCTTTTCCAATATATTCGAATATATTTTACGGTATTTATATACCAATTATTTCAGGTCAATGTTGTCCAAACATCCTAAAACACACAATAATCAACATCAGATTATTTATCACATCATATAAAGTAATATATGAAAATCAACAATAAAATTGTTGAGGAATCCAGTTGGATCCCTCCAACCTGTTTTTCCTGCACCCACTGATGTAAATCAACAGAAATAACATTGTTTTCATATCATAATGAAATACTTTAATAAATGGAATCAGTTTTCCATTAACGATTATATATATTATTTCAACCAATTAATTAGCAAATCATCCAAACAACCATTACACACAACATTCAATCATTTTTATCAATATTAAATAATGTTTATAAAATTATAAAACTGGACAGAGTTAGTGAGTTTACTCACTTTGGTCGTTAATCGTTAAATAACGGTTAACATAGGTTGATGTATCAAGCATTTTATTTTGCCTAAAACTGTAACGACTTCCAAATCGCTCCACACTACTTTCGTTGTGTAGCATACATGCATACGATCCCAACGGATCCAAATTTGTGAAATTATGATAAACTATTTAGTAGATATTGAAATTACAAGTTCGTATATGTTATTTAAATTAAAATTAACTATATATCATTATTTGGGCCCTTACCTTTTTAAATGGGCCCAACCCATACGCGCCCTACCCATGGTCCTTATAGCTCCAAAAAATACATGATGCTCCTCCCCTTTCTCCTAATCCATGCCCAACTTCTCTTTTTCCTTTTTTTTTTTGAGCTTACCACTGGACAACCCAGCCCAATAACTTGCGCACCCAACCCGTGTTTGCCCAGCAGCTTTCTTCTTCTTTAAAATATACCCGCAAGTTCTTTTCCCCCATACAGCAAATACGCGAGCTCCTTTATATTCTACATTAGCTTTCCCTTCCCCAAACAAAACTCTAGTTCATGAAAATCTTCTTCCTTCCTAAATTAAAAACTGGGCTTACAATTTTTGTTAAATTCGCATCCACCCATCACCTCCACACTCTCCATACTGTACACCTTCCAACTTCACTTACCTGCCACGCTACCCCACCCCAACAATACTCCAACCGCAATGCCTCCTCGCCTTCACTTATCACCAACTTTCCCTCCTTTAGATTTATATCAGTTCAGTTTTCTCGCTTCTCTATTTAAAACGTTTCGCACTGCAGTAACACTTCCAAGAAAATAAAAATAGCCTAAACCGCTTCCTTCCATATCCATATCATCCACAAATGCTTGCCTCACTTCTGCAAAACCCGACATAACACTGATAAATCTACCCCAACTTTTCTGGTCATTGCGTCTTCCTACCACACTACAAATTTATACATCGTTTTCGTGAATTAATACGCCTACTTCACATGTTGACGAACCCCAGGCTTGCTTCAATAAATTTGGAGTTGTAGTGATGAGCATTGTACCCCGCTTAAATATCACCAAATCGAACAGTGCGGCTTGGGGATCTCAACGATATAAAATTTGTATTATTCCATAGGTTATAAACTTTGTTTTCGATTATCTTGTTTGTTGAAGAAAAATGACAAAGAGGATGTGTGCATTTTTATAAGATACCCAGACTTAGCAAAGAAGCTTCGTACAACATAGGGTAGGTTAGACTGTTATGTTCATTTTAATATTCAACATATGTGTACGGCATATAAATATTATATAAGGTTAGTTCCTTAGTTGTTAAGGAAGAGAGTACGGGTAGGTATAGGGTAGCCAAATAGCTTAGGTCTGCATTTGTTTCCTTTAGTATGAAGTTTTCTTTTCTTAGGGTAGACGTATTACTTTTTAATTTGGCATTGAAAATTTAACATACCCCGCTATACAATGTTTCGTTCACGTCCGGAATGCTATGGCCAAAAATAAAAATACCATCGTGTCAAGTGATGTGCCATGATCCCAAAAATAGAACAATATAGACTAGTTAACTTATCATGTGAAATCTCAAAATGCTGATTTAGGGTGCAAAATACGTTTAAATGAAAAGTAGCTTATTTTTGCAAAATAAAATTTACGGAAAAATTCTATAAATTAAATTAAAAATACGTCTTAAAAATCTTATTCAAATTTGAAACCAATATTTAATGATAATTGAATATATCATTATGGTTTATAAACGATTCCATAACGACTTTTTGAAAATTTAATTTGGACATAAATCACACTCTATAAGACAAAATCTCGATTTTTCTCTTCCATTAGAAAAATATAGTTCAACATATTCGAACGTTTCTCGTTTCAAAGAAATCTGACTTAAAATGAAACATTTATATCCAGTTAAAGTTCAAAACGTAATATTACGAACTATCGCGGCATTACGAGTTCGATTTTAATTATATTATAATTAATACATTCAAATATTGTTTATAAATAAATTTCAGTATTATAACTCGAATATAAACTCAATTAAATATCTTATATTATCTAGTTTACACAATATTGCAAATTCACTATTTCTGATTATTCCAGAAAAAAATATTATTATTATCCCACTATATATATATAAATGAATATTCGAAATATTGAATTCAAACCATTTAAATCATCAAACCAATACATTAAAATAATTAAATTAATTACTAAATCGCAAAAATTCTGGCACGTTACACAATTATAATGATACTTATATTAACAACAAACTGTCACAGAATCGTCAAATGAGTATGACAATTAAGTTAAATACATAGAAAAAAGTGAGGTGGATTTTGTTAATAATTGTGGTAATTTTAAATAACTAAGTTTTTTAAATTAAATGTAGAAATTTATAATGCAATGCAAGGTAAATATATTTTACGAATTTAAATACAGCTATTATAAGTTAAATGATAATTGAATAAAAAATTAAACCTGTTTCGTAATTTAATTAAAAATTAATTTTGCTATTTTAATTTATATGACAGTCATATACATATTGAATTATGGTTCTTTAATATATTTATTAGAAATATTAATTAATATTAACTAACTAAATTTATTTAAATAGTTTAAATTTTGCATTATGTAATTAATATAAATATATGGATATGAATATAAAATATTAAAAGTTAATCGATGAATTATTTGAAGATAGTTATACACAATTTTTAATATATATATCAGACTATAAAATAATGAGAGGTTTAATTAAATAATTTAATTAATAATTAAAATATTCAAATATTAAATATTCAGAGAGAATTAAACAGAAGAGAGAGAACTCCTAAAATCAAGGAGAGAGCAAGAAATTCTTTTGATTTAGTATTATTTAATAGATGGGTGAGTGGTTCATAACAATCACAGTTGGTCGGTGCCTTATTCATTTACTTATGAATCATGTATTCATTCTTTCAAAACGGTATAAGGGATTAACAAATATAGCACGAACTTTACTAGGCTTAATAGTGGATGAATTGTGTGGATATGGTAAACATGCTTGCTTCGTAGCCGTGCAGTTAGAGCACTTAACGATTTATAGCGGTGAAGACACAAAATGTTATAGTGATGATAAAACTGGGACATCACAAGGAAATAACAGAGATGTAGAAAAGTTCATTACATGTAAAACCAAATATTTGAAATTAATTATCGTATTGCTTGAATATAAGAAACTAATACTTTTTAATATTATATAATAAAATTAGAATATCAGGGTTATACACATAAGAATTGGAGACTATAATAGATTTCTAAGTTATATTGGACATTAATACCTTAAAATCAACTATTTACACTAACTTTTTTGATTTATTTTAAAAGATAACTAACCAATCAACATCTGTATATTAATATTGCTAAAACAGATGTAAAATAAAGTTAATTTAATGAGTGCAAAGGAAAATAGCGTGGCTTTAAGCGGATGTATTGTTCGATAACGCTAAATAGCGTAGCGATCAAAGAATGCTACAAGCTATAGCTAAGATTTTATGCGGTATTAACGAGCCTGTTAACTACAACAGCATTGTAGCATACCTTAACACTAAAAAAGTTCATAATAAATTAAATGATACATGATATGCTTTAAGATATAGACAAGAAAAATATGTTGTCATGCACGATAAATATTAGGTTTCCAATACATTTTCCAAATTATTTTATAACTATGTATACATGGGGCAAACACCGCTACTTCATTGCAAACAAGTTACTTTTCTTTCAAAGTTGTGTGTTTAACATCTTACTGGACAACAAACTAAGGCTGGGTTTGGAAACGAACCGAAAGGGGCAATTGGAAGGGGCTGGAAAAAGGGTAATTTTCATGAACGAGGAATGCGTTTTTTCTAACAGAAGGGACAAACTGGAAGGAGCAGAGTTATTAATTTATTTTTTATTTGTTTGTGTTTGTATGTTAACTGAATAGTAGAATACGTAATATAAATTGCAGAATACAAATTTCAGAATTCAAATTGTAGAATACAAGTGCAGAATTTAAATTTCAGAATACAGATTGCAGAATCCAAAATGTGGAATACAAAATACATTGCATAATCTAGAATACGGTCTACTTTGGAGGTGGGTACGGAGTAGGATAATTTGGTGGATACGTAGGTGGATATGCAGGTGGAGGATTCATCATAAATGCTTGGTATCTGAGTGATTACTTGCGAACCTCGATTTCAAAACGCAGCCACGATTATGCTTCAACATCTGGAATAAGCATGAACGTCTCTAGATTTTCCGTAATTTTAAGAAGTGATATTGCGTGGGTTAGGCCAATATTTTCTAATGTTCTAGCACAGTCTATTGCTTACACCAATGCTAATTTGACTTAAACAATTGACTGCGGGATTGCTGCAGATTACGAGGAGTTACTATCATTAGTGGATGGAACCGAGTTTGGACTATCCGTCCTAAAACAAGATTTCTTGTTCATTTTCCTAGCATGTATGATGTGAACCATTTCATCAATCTTCTCATCATTTTCAGTTCTTCCTCTTCTGATAGTACAACGATAGGTAAAAGAACTTCCGCCACGTGGTTCAGAAGTAGGCTTTTGAAACGACCATTGAGTGCTCATGTTTTCAAGAGGGACTTCAAATTGACATCGAAAATTGTATGATGTATAGCTTTTGGAGGAGGAGACCGTGGTTGTTATTCCGAGTGTGGATCTACAATGCTAGGTGAGCAAGTGGCAGACCCAGTTGCAATGTTGTTACTATTGATTGGTTGCCTCCTATATTTCAGCACTGCTTTACCATGCTAAGATTAGCCACTTTTGTGGTGCTCGCAGACCAGGTTAGGTGCACTAGG
Organism: Allium sativum; assembly: GCA_030737875.1. Lineage (NCBI taxonomy): Eukaryota > Viridiplantae > Streptophyta > Magnoliopsida > Asparagales > Amaryllidaceae > Allium > Allium sativum. Next base: position 310,214,510 of record CM060919.1, read on the forward strand.
GAGGGTTTTTACGACTCTGGTCGGTTTCCTTCCTGAACAAATTCAAAAAAAAAAAAAGAGAATTGGAAATAGGAAAAAACATAAAAATTTACAAAGCGAGATTTATCGCCGCTCGATCAATCCACCAAAGCTCGCTTCCACAAACAAATTCCTTAATAGGGTCTCATTTGGCGCATGTTTTCTCTCTCACTCACCGCCAAACAACCCATTTTTTCTTCAATGCATCGTATATGACAGTAACTTGTTCGACAATAACCGGTACATTCAGATTAGCAGCTAAAGCTTTGCCAATTCTCCCGTTATCTTCTTGTGAATTTTTTTTTCCAACCATTTGATATGAAACGACAACTATTCATAGAAATTTCGATGTTGCAAACTCAGACTAAATCTTCGGAGATCAACAGAATGTAACTTTAGCACCACTTGTTTCAGCCATATACTTAACGGAATTTTGAAAATTTGGCGAGAAGGTGGATGGTTGGAAGGAAATTGGTGATGATGTTTGAGGGAGGAAGGAGTTGGATTATATAGAGTTTGAGAAAAAGGTCGGTGGTTAGCGTCAAGAGGCGTATGACGCGTTTGATGCAAACAACTCCTTTCTAATGTTCCAGTCGAACTGGCTAAAGTTGTGGGACATGTTGTAAATTTTCAAAGTTATTTTGGGATGGGGTTAGTTTTTTGAAGAGGGAAGAAAGAAAGGAAGAAGAGAGCGTGGGGATTAATCCCACACTGTGGAAGTGCCAAAAGTATGCCACTACTTAAGGGGCATTCTCCTGTAGGTGTTGGGGCCTTGGGGCATCCAAATGTTTACTTTGTTGTGAGGAGGGAGGCCACGCATCACTATACCACATACGCGCGCGTCGTCGCCGCTGTCCGTTCGACCGACCGAACCGGGCCAGGTAAGAGTTGTTGGTTGCGGGTCTCGGGTCCGGATCCATTGAAATATTTTTAGATTGGATTTTAAACCATTAATGGGCCAGTTTACAGCCTATTATGGGCTCGAATGAAAATTAAAATCAGGGCGGACTTTTAGACAGCGCGAAATTCAAATTTGCAACGTTTCAGAAATTATGCAAACGAAAGGGCGCGACATTTGAATTTGTAAAGCTTTAGAACATTGCAAACTAAGAGATATGATCGTCAATAACGATCGCGGCGCTGGCCAACAGATGCCTCCTTGGACTGCCTATAAACAGGCTTGCCAAATTCATTTCAGCATATTTCGAAATTCTTCTTCTTCCTCAGATCTGCGGCACCATTAAAGCGTTTCAAACGCTGTGAACTTATAACGCCTCCAAGGTATCGCAAAATCCAGAACTGACGCATATTTAATCTTATTCTTCTGCTCTTTTTTCTATTCGATTCTCGCATCATCAGAAATTATAAACTAGAGTGTTCTTGATCAGATCAAAGCCGTACAAAGTTTGACTCCGATTTCGCTATTCCAAGGCTTTATTGAATCCTAAAAGTCGATAATTCGATAACCCATTTGTACGTGGTGGGTTGAACTATTATTTAAAAGAATCTATTCTATAAATCCTTAAAGTCTGAAGTACAGCAATCAACTTCATCCAATAGTCTTAAACTGCAAAATCCCCAATAAATTTTCAGACATTACCTTAAACCATGCAAGGTTTGAGTGCGCTACAAGTGATGAATCAACATTTTACTAAATTGTAGCGATTTGATGGTGAATATTTCACTTGTTGGCAAGAGACAATGAAGCTCTTTCTGATGACCATCAAATTATTCTACATCTTGGAAGACGAATTGGAAGTTATACCCGAGGAAACCGATAAGGAAGATGCCGCTCTGAAAGCAAAATGTGCAAAGCGCAAAGAGGACGATTTTCTATGCAGAGGGAATATACTGAATGCATTTTCTACTCCAGCCTACAATGCTCATAGGATCTTGGAAACTGCAAAGGACCTCTGGACTAAATTAGAGAGCAAGTATCGCATATCTAAGGCAAGTTATAAAAAAATTCTTATTTTTAATTTTATGGATTTTAAAATGGTCGCCAACAAGTCCATAGTTAGACAAGTGAGTGAAATCTTACTTTTGGTGAATCAACTTAAAAATACCAGAATTGATCTCCCTAAATCTTTTGTTGTTCGAGTTATTATTTCGAGACTCCCGAATTCTTGGAATGATTATAAGAAAAAATTGAAACATGCGGAAACAGATTATAATTTAAATGGTTTACAACATCATCTTCGTATTAAAGAGGATTCTCGTAAATGTGAACTAGATGATTATCCGCAAACCGAGTCTCAATCTAAGGCAAATAATGTTGAAATTACTGATAAATTGAAGCCTTAAAATGAGATATAATTTAAGAAAAATGATAATTCCAAGAACAACAAAAAGAAGGGTGCTTGTTACTATAGTAACAAACCCGACCGCTATGCTCGAGACTGTCTTCTTCTGAAGAAACAACAAAAAGCTAATGTGATCAATGAAAAGTTTGTGGCTGTTGTACCAGAGGCGAACTCCGTTACTGACAGTGATAATAATTGGTGGCTCGATACTAGAGCAACCATTCATATTTGCAAAGATCGTAATCTGTTTAGCACTTACGAAGAAAATAATGAAGAATCCAACGAAGTTACTGGCGCAAACAAAGTTGCAAGCAAAGTTCTGGAAAAAGACATAATTAAACTTACATTCACCTTTGAGAAAGTTCTTACATTAGTCAATGTATTTTATGTACCTGATATGTGTAAGAATTTGGTTTCAGAATACCTTCTTAACAAAGGTGGATTCAAGATTGTGTGTGAGTCTGATAAGTTAGTGTTGTCCAAGAACATCAAATTTATTGGACATGGATATTCTTGTAACGACATGATTAAGTTGAATCTAATGAAGAAATCTCCTCCTTATATTGTTGATTCTGTTAATTTATGGAATGGTAGATTAGGACATGTTAATTATAAATCTCTTAGAAATATGCATAAATTAGGATTAATTTCTGATTATGATTTCGATACCATCTCTAAATGTGAAATATGTGTTCAAGCGAAGATACACCAGAAATCCTTTAAATATGTAGAAAGGAAAACTGGTTTGCTTGATTTGGTATATAGTGATGTGGATGACTTAAAAAAGTCATATCACCAATGGTGGTAACCAATCTGTATAATAAAACACCTTGGTATATAAACCAAGAGATAAAGAGCGGATCAGATTTAATTTCATAAGGCATATCAAGCAGCCGTGAAACAAACGCGTAATCCATCAATCCCACTACTCCCACGCCCAGCACGTCTCCCACTACTCTCATCTCTTTCTCCTCATTTTGTCTGACAATCGATTTTTTTCTTGACTTTAACTTATAATATTGTTAGATTTCAGCTTCAAATCAAAGTCATCTTCCAGCGTTTCACTAATTCATGGATTCGTACTCAAAACGAAGTCCTAGGAATCGGTTCCGTTCTTTTGCTCTTAGGTATTTGGATATAGTTTTCTTTATTTCAGTCTTTCAAATGTAGGGTTCAATCTTTTAATCCTCATTATCAGTTGAATTTTTCGTAGTTTTCATTTTCTATTTTAGGATTATGCGCAAATTGCAGGCTGTGGCCTCTGATGCTAACAAGTTTACATGTGTTTGCATTGACAGTTTCATTTCACTTGATGTTTTCGTTCCTGTTTAAAAGTTTTAGGTACAAGTAGCCTGTGTATGTTCATGACAATGTTTTATATAGCTTTAAGTCTTCATTCATATTTGTATGCACAAGAAGTGTTTGTATAAATGATCCAATAAGCATTCTCTTTTGACTTCTCCAGTACTTCAACTATGCCTTTGTACTATACATGCTAACTTAGGTTCTAACATTACAATATCAAATCATTTTACTGTCTATAGACCAATTACTGGGCCTTAATTTTTTTTCTTGGTTTATAAGATTTTAGTATATAAATAGGCGCATGTGTATGATAAATCTACTTGGGTTGCTCTAAATTAAATAATGATTATATTTTATATGCAGTGTGATAAAGGATATGATTGACTCATCAAGCGCATGATAGAAATGTGCGGTCAATTCAGCATTTTTTGGATAAGCTATCAACACATTAATATTTACAAATGTCCAGTCTAAAAGAAATTATTATGCATAAAAGAAGATGCCTACATGGAACATGAGTGAGATAAATTACTATATTTGCTCTTTTACATATCTATAATAAATATTTTACTGTGTTTTACCCGTTACTGATTTCAGTACAACAACCTGTTTATTCAGGATTTATCATTGACATATGTTGTATTATTTATCTCTGAGTTGTATATAATTATGAAATTAATTTTTTGGTTTCCTAATTAGTAGAAAGAGAATCATTTTGCAAATTCCTACTTTTATTTACTGTCCTCTTTCTAATGAAACTTCAAAATTATGTTATACATACATATACAAATGGTTTTGGTCACATTCAAAGGATGCACAGGGTTATTTTGTACATCAGTATTTATAACTACAAATGATACATTTAGTTCAAAATTTGATAAATTAGATTGTTTTAAACTTACTATCTATCTTTCTTAATTATGATTGCAATCTAGGTCGAATAATGGTTCTCAATATGCGTAGTCTTCCAATAACTTCATAATGACGACGATAATTGAAGTAGTGGGAGTTGCATACCTAAATGCAGAAGAAAAGAAGAAAGAGATTCCGTGGATCAAATGAGAAAGTAGTTTTGTTTTTTGCTTTTTTTTTTACATTTTCTCATTTATTGGATACACAATTTAAAATTTTGTTTTTCTCGTCTTCGATTAAAAGATTAAGAAACTGTTCTAAAAGATTAAATTAGTTGTTGAATGGTACAAGTGTAATTATGGATAATTTACTTAATGGTTCAGGACATGTATCAATTAATATATTTTTTAATAATAAGAGAAGCCATTCCAATTTCTCATTTTCTTATGTTGAACTGGACCAATTCCTTCCAACAGCAAGAACAAAGTTACTAACTGTTTTGGTTTGACTCATATTGATATATTACTTTTTGTTATTTTATTTTTATAACTTTAATCCAACTTTACATAACCTCAGATGTGATTGTTGTTAAATATAGCCGGTTTCCATAGCATAAAACGAAGCCCAACAACTATGTTATCTTGATCTCTGAAGTGAACAGAAATTACTGTCAACAAAGATGAGTGATTATTTATTGAATGCGATAGGCCACGTGTTAAGATAACATTTGCAACATAATTACTGCATTTAAGGATTGTGGCTTAAATGTAAACATGTAGCGTTTTTCTAATTCAAGATATATGTCACAATACCTTAGAGTAATTATACCAAGATAATTGTAATTTTGATAAATAATGTTAATTCATTAATCTTTGATTTGGAAACCAAACTATTTACGGCTTCTTGGTTTTTGTTAAAGCTCTTTTATAAAAGATCAATTTTTTTGGGCTGTATCTTCTATATACATTTTGTGAAATGTATATGAGTAGAACCTTCATATAGCTACGCGTAGACTGCATTAAATACACTGACCAATGTATAGAAATTATCTTTTTATACTAGAAAAATTAATATACTTTAGAAATGTTCTGATGAAGTGACATTTGATAGGTAAACTACATTACTAGCCGCATATTTTGACCTGATATTGATGATATTTTAATACTCACTCTTTGGTTGATTTTATTTAATGAAACTATTGTCCTCTAATAGAGAAGCACACTCATTTTAATTAATATATAATTCAAAAGGCCATTCATAGATGTTTACAAAGTCGTATAACAAGTAAAGACAATGGAGATAATCACATGGATGATCTTAATTTAAATAATGCAAACATGTTTTAGAACACCGTGACTGTAGTTATGCAGCAAGGGGCCTGCACTAACTGTCCAAATTGAGGTGGAACTATATAGGTCAGAGAAGCTGAGCGCCAACGTTAATGCAATGTATAAGTGTTATTTTACCTTCTAATGGTTGGAATCACATAATATGACTAAGCTTGAGATGCAACTTGCATATGAAGCATGGTGACGACTCAGACAATTGGACATGGATAGATGCAAAGATTTGAAATGTCGGTGCTTGTAGGTTGGAAGCTAGCCAGGCTAGAAAATGATGAATGGCCAGTGTGGAGTTGAAAGATGTTCCAACCATAGACAAGCTAAGTGCTGAGGATACAATGCATCCAAATTGGTGAAACTAAATGGAGGACTACTAGAGGGAATGAGCCGAGATGTAATTCTGACGCCGCTCTAAATCATTAAATAATACTCTATTTTAGTTGTGTTGACCTGGGGTTGCGAGAGGTGTCCCACTGGTGGCGAAAGACAGAAACTGGTGCTGGAGCATCTTGCAAAAGACTGACCGACGAAGGAAATATTGAAGCCTAAGCTGGAAGTGCTAGTAAAAACAACTAGAGGATAAATCGCAAGCAAGGGAGAATCAACCAGATGCAGGTGTCAGACTTGATCGAATGTGTTAGCTTTATCTCAATAGAGCCTAAAAAGACAACACAAACTGCACCCACTCTAACCGTATGTATGCATTTTGAAAGGCAAGTATTATTAATTTTCACAGGAAGAAAATACAACGACTTACAAGAATAACCAACAAGATACCTAAGCTATACAAGACACCTTGTTCAGCAGTATTGAGGAAAAAAATTATGAACATATACAGTAAGCACAAAAAACTCAACACTGCTGAATAGCTAATCTATACAAAACACTTACCATGCACTATTTCCTTGTAAACCAAATTGCAATTAACAAAATCTCCATTAGCCCATCACTTCAAATAAACTGCAGTTGACAAATATCCACGTCGCATAGTTAGACCAAATCCATTATGCAAAAAGCACACAGCTTGCATAACTCACAAAGCATCTAAACTGCGGAATTTCCTAGTGTGTTTCTTGTTTGATTTAGAATGACTACCAAAAGGGATTACGTCCTCAAGATCATATTCTATTCCCTCATCTAAATCATCAATATTCACATTAGCCTTCTTAGCCTTCTTTTTCTTACCTTTACCCTTGTTCTTCAAAGAAGTGTTAACTGGAGGCTCATTATCTTCAGTACTTCCCAAAACTTACCTGTAAGCTTAGATGTAGAAGCCAAACCACACTGAGGAGGAGGTGGAGGCAGAACAACATGAGCGGGAAGACGTAATTGAGAATAAGGAGAAGCAAAACAAATATCAGGAAATGTTAAACCTGCACCCTAAACAGTCTTCAACTTAGAAGAATGCGAAGCATTCATGGATGACATGGCAGGTAAACTGGAACTGATAGAAGACGAACATGACATTGTACTACTAGCAGACAAGCTGCTACTAGCAGACAAAGTGCTACTAGCAGACAAGGTGCTACTAGCAGACAAGGTGCTAGCAGAATTGGATGTACCAACATTAGGGGAAGAAGCTTTCTCAGATGAAGATGATACCATGAAAGAATAAGAATTACCTATAGCCGGAACTAATGAACTAAAATTTGAAGAACATGAAGCAGTAACAGACCCTGCTATCACACTTGAATTAGCATCAGATGAAGTAAAACTGGAGGTACTAGGCATGAAAGAAGTAGATGAAACCACATTGACAGAAGATGCAATGTCTGGGGATGCCATATCACCATCAGCATTTTCCACGAATATATTGCCATGTAAAGAATCATCCTTAGCATTTGCAATATTGGAAGACTGAACAACAACTGAATCACTACCACTATCATCATCAAATAACTTTCCTAAAAGATTCTCTTCTCCTAAACCTTGCTCAGCACAAGAAATTGAACCAGCTCCAATTCCACCATTACAAACCATTTCATCAGCTTGATTAACATTCTCATTTATATTAATACCCGTATTCATATCAACAGAATTTAAACAATCTTTATCTCTAGAATCTATGTCATTAGTATCCATTACAACTTCAGAACCCAAAACATCATAACGATTTGCATTCTCCTTGCCAGTTCCAGCAGTATTATTATTATTATGGTTATTATTTGGACCTTTCCTTCTCCATTACTTCTTGTATCTAGGCTGTACATAATTCCATTGATTATTCCTGGTGGTAGTATGTATATTGTTTTGATTCCTATTCATATTTACAAACTCAGATCCTTTAACCCCCTCATCATAACTCTGAATATTTTCAACCTTATCCTGATTAGCAACACTTTCACAATAACTAGTATCATGGCCAAAAACTTTACATGAAGAGCAAATCCTAGGTCTCCAGTCATAGGCAATTTTTGCTGGTGGACACTTATCCCCTAAATCATCGATTACAATGTTATCAGGGAGATCATAGTCTGGAGAAATTTTCACTAGAGCTTTAGCATAACTAAACCTATTTAACATGTCTGTACTAACGTCAAAACAAAATAATCTTCCAAAATGATTCACAAGCCAATTAATACCTATCAAAGACCACAGAATCATTGGAATTCTGTATAGTTGAACCCAAATAGGTACTTTCCTGATTATACTTTGTGCGAATTCAATAGATGGATCCCAAGTAGTTATGATCAACATTCTCACATGAATGAAAAGAGGATCAACATGTAAAACTTTATCTCGATTAGAATCATTGGAAAACTTAAAGTAAAATTTATAACCATCAGATTTAATGTCCAAGGAATCAAGAAGTCTCCTTTTATTTTTTAAGAAATTCGAGACAACAGTGAAGGAGAGAGTACCATCAAGAAAAAAACCTACCAAGAAGCCGCTCCAATATTTCAATCCCTCAGATTTAACCTGATCTGGAATATGATTCTTCGAACCGTCCCTATGAATCTCAAATTGAAGAGGCTGATAAGAACCAGCATTACGAGGCTTTGAATTGAACAGCGACACATAGTCCAATTTCACAAACGATGGAAAAGAGGTGCTCGAAGGATTCCCCAAATTAACACCAGGGGCTAAAGGATCTTGCTGAGAAGAAGGATTAGCACAAAAAGGGAGTGGATTTGGAGGTTTAAGAGGAGAAGATTGAGATGGAAGAGGGGGAAATGAGGAGGCAGAGAAGGTGGAAGAAGAAAAGGAGAAAGTCGCATCTGCCATTCAGTTTCTTATATTTGTAATAACTGTATGTATGCATTTGTTGATACGTATTTGTCTGAATGCCCATTTGAGTCTTAGACTTATGCCAATATATTTTTGAATAAGGAAGAAAGCTCTGCAGAAAAAACATGGGATATCAGGGGCGGAACCAGAAATTCAACAATGGAGGGGCCAAAACTTTGGGGAGGACAATATATACTAGAGTGTGATGAAACGGTCCATTTTCTTTAAATTTTTTCTTTACTTTTTCCTTTTGAAAAGCCTTTTTTAGGGTTGGGGGGGCCGGGGCCCCCACTGGCCCCAGTGTTGTTCCACTGGTATGGGATATGATAACGTGATAAATGGGGTAGCAAATGCACCAAAATTTGGTAGAACGGTTTTTTTTATTATTAATTTTATTCCTAATCATTTTTGTTGTACTGATAGATTTCCAGAAGTAGAAGAGTCATTTTTGATCGTGAATGAGATGAATTAAAAAGGAAAAATGACAGTTGTTCTTTGGTAACTACTTCCATGCATGGGGCGCACCTCATCGGTTGCACTGTTACGTCATCATCCCTATCGTATCTGCAAAGATAAGCCTTTTTAAGTAGTGTTCTGCTAATGTTTTAGTAACCCAATCCCAAATCCCCACCATCCCGAGTTCAGTTATTAATGTAATTTTTTTATCCCACTACATATTTACAATCTGAGAACCGCTCTCTAAAATGTACTCTTTCCCTATCCCAAATCTCCACCGCCTCTGATTAAATTTTTTTATGTAATTTTTGATATTCTACCTCTCAGAAAATTTGAATTGCATACAAGTAGAATTTATGTCTTATATTCCTGATTTATGTTTTATCTCCCAATATTCTAATTTTAACCGATGAGTCTCGGTTTTTGTTAACCCTTCAAATTTTAGTGGCTGCACTAATCAGATTGACATGACCATGCTAGCCCTTCGACAATTCAGAAAGCAATGTTAAGTGCTCATTGTATACTTTAAATTCTTTATATTTCAGTAGTTTTACAAGTAATGAATTTTCGTTCATGATCTCAAACAGTTATACTCTTCCTCTTCTTGCTATTTAATGGTAATTATACATCAAATTATTTTGTTTGAACGCAAATATCTGAAGTTTCTTGACATGTTTGATTTGTAGTTCAATGCCCTCTCTGACCAAAAATAATAATTATAAGATTTGTTACGCTATGGCACATGTAGGTTCTAAATATTATGTTTTCCAACCATTATTATGCGTATTTTAAGTTCAATTTGTTTATGTTTTAAGTTTCGGTGTTGCATTTAAATACAGTTTTCTTCTTAATATTTTGATTGACATTTCATGAGTAATGTGAATTGAGGAAAAGATGTTGCACATTTATATATTGATTTGAATATAAAATAAAATAATGCAGTAGTTTCACTGAAGGTGTTAGCTTATCAAACCAATTAAACACTCTATGCTTTCACCGTTCCACTAGCCAATATTATACTGTTTAAATATAATCAGTGACTTTACTAAAATGAATGCAGCCTACATCATTAATGGCCTATAGTTATTAACTCATAGTAAACTTTTTTGTTGTGCTACCTTGCGTACATCCAAATTTAAGTGTATGCTCTCTACTTACAACTGCAATTTCTAGCTTCTAGACTTTCTTCTTTCAATATTTGACATAAACTTAAGTCCGACATATGTGACAAAACTTATGTAAAACGTTTTCCAAATAGTTTTTTATTCTTGATAGTTGGCTAAATTTACCATTGAATAAACAATTAATAAATTAATAATGATCAGATTGTATATATCTAATGTATCAAAAGTTATGTTGGGCAAAACCTTAATCCGTGCCATTGGCACAGGCTAGATACTGATACTATGTAGCCTTAAAATTACAATTGTATAGTAACAAAAGTGGTTCTTTTAACTTATAATTCATGGAAATTAGTTTATAGAAATGAATTTTAACACTATAACTGTAATGTCCCGTATTTTTACAGTATAATAAATAATTTATTTAATTATTTAAATAATGAGTTAGAGAATTAAATGGTTTTTTAATTAAATAATATTGAATAATTAATTAATATAATAATTAAATAATATATTTAATTTTTGAAATAATCGGAAATAGTGAAAATCACAATATTGTGTGAATTGGGCCATTTGAAATATATAATTTAGTGTAGAGTTAAATTATATTCACAAATATATTATATAAATGAGGTTAGAACGTATAATTATATTATAATTATAATTGAGCTCGAAATGGCGCTGCAGTTTGCTGTTTGGCGATTTGAACTTTAACTAAATGTACAGGATCCGATTTTAATCAGATTTCTGTGAAACAAGAAACGTTAGGAGTTGGTGAAGTATATTTTTCTAATGGAAGAGAAAAATCAGGATTTCATTGTTTAGATTTTGATTTATGTCCAAATCAAATTTTTGAAAAGTCGCTATGGAATTCTTTTATAATTTATAACGATATATAAAAGGAATTTCAATATAAATTGAATATCGATTAGACCATGATTTGAATATCGAGTTAGAAATCCATATATGATTATTCTGGAGCTATACGATATTCTATGTGAATATATGTACGATAATCTATATTTATTTATATTTAATTTGATTATTTTTAAATATATTTATATATTTAAATGGGTTATTTAGAGCTTTTAAAATAGCCAGTTTTGCAAACGAACACCGTTTTCGATGAAACTAATTTTGTTGGATCCGCAACATTAAATTATTGTTAAATTTCAAGTTTCTTGATTTTTAGAGTCAGTATGTGGCCATACGGATTTTTAATGTGAAAAACAATCAGTATTTTGACGGTTAAAAATACGTTGTGTGAGCAAACGGAGTTGGAATTCGACGAAACCAGTTTCGTTGGGTCCGTAATATCGAACTATGCTTGTATGTCCATTTTCATTATTTTTGGATATTTTGTGTGACCATAGGAAATTTAAACGATAAATAAAAATAGCGTTTGCTTATTATATTGAGAATAATCAAATAAAAAAATATTATGCTACCCTATAAATACTCTACTATCCCTTAACCCTAAGTCAGTTTTCCCCTTTGGTCAAAGAAACTTCCGCCGTTGTTTTTCTCCTCACAGCAAAAATATCGAGCAAGTATAAATCAAAAGAAATTCATATAAAATTCCACAAATCCTCAAACTCATGTATATGTGATCTCTTTGGCCTCCTCTTTGATTCTATGTGGTTTTCGTGAATTGCGATTCACGTTTGGGTGGTTGATAGTAGCCTAGGGTTGGGTTTGGCGAATGATTAGTGGTTCGATCGAAGGAATGGAGGTCAGTTTCGAACTCGTGAGGGAATTCTGCATCCTGTATGAAATTCTTGTGATCTTTGTTGAGAATCGAGTTCGATACTCGTCACGGTGTCGGACTGGAAGCTGTAAGTCGCATCTTTCAGGAATGGTGCAAGGTTGATGATATTCGTATGGAGTGAGGTAGTTTTCGAAGGGGAGTTTTGTGGTGAAGACGGATTTCATTTTAATCAAGTGATGCGGAAGAGGATTGGGTTCAAAGATCGGCCATAGTTCTTTTTGGATGCGAGCTTAATAGCAGGTATACGGGAAGAACAGTAATGAGTAAGTGATTAGTGGGGTGATCAGGATTTAAAATATTTAGTTAAATATTTGGTAAAAGATATTTATAATGTACGCAATCTTATAAAAATCGTAACTTTATCATACGACATCAGAATCTGACGAAACTGCATCTGTCGGGATCATATGGACGAGAGCTCCATAATGGAACTGACCGGGAGTGAACTGGAGCTAGTTTGGATTTATGGTGAAATTAAACACCTGAATCAATTCAATGACCAATTATCGTTATTTAACGATCACCGTCCAATGTGAGTAAATCTCACTAACTGTGCTCAATTTATATTTTTATAAAATATTTTTAGAATCTATAAATGATGGTTGTTTGATGTGTGTTGGCTGTTTGGTTGAACTACTAGTTAATTGGTTGAAAATATAGATAATGATATAGATATAAATCGTTAATCGAATGTTAATTCTGTTTATCAGAATATTTCATATTCGTGTTATTCATGTGATTAACATCTGTGGATGCAGGGAAACAGGTCGGAGGGATCCAACTGGATTCCTTAACATTTATTTTACTGTTTTTCATATATTGTGATATATGATGTGATTTATAATCTGTTGTTGATTATGTGTGTTTGATCATTGTTATTTGGGACTTTAAAATACCAAAGGAAATAATGGAATGTGAAAAGGTAAATTTCAAACTAAAATTTGAAATAAAATATTTATATAAATCAAAGGGAGTTATATAAAAAGGGAATTTGAAGTGGATATTAAATTATGAAAGTTTATAAAATCAAAGAAGGTTTTAAAAAAAAAGGGAATTTGTGAAGTGTATATTGAAATAAGAATTCTATGAAATCAAAAGTTTTTATAAATGAAAAGAAATACGTGGAAACTAAATAAGAAACTTCTATATAAAATTATCAACAGTTATATGAAGTTTAAAAGACCATTTTGGGTAAATTACTTAATAGAAGTAATAAGAAGTAAAGAGATACATAAAAGGAAATGTTTATATGAAATAAATAAGATATTATAAATGAAATATGTGGGAAACAAATATAATTAAAAAAAGGATTATTTGGAAAATAAATAAAATTTTAAAAGGAAATGGGTGAGATATTTAAGAACTATGAGATGGTGGATTTAAAGGAGATTCTTAAATAGAAATCTGTTTTTACAGATAAACTGAACAGATAAATTTATAAATGTTGTTTATAAATTAAAAAGAATATTTATCTTTTGATAAATGGAATATATAAGTCTGAACTTCTATAGAGAAGTAGAGATCGGTTTTTAACACCGATATTTTAAATAGAATGAGAACTCAGCATTTGTAAAGGGAATTTTAAATGAGATTTAAGTGTTAGAAATGAATAAAAGAGGTTTCGTATAAATAAATCTATAAATAGAAGTTGGAATTCGGATATTGTTTTAGAATACGAAATCAAACTAAAGGGATTGTATAAAAGGGATATTATTCACATTCAACGTGAAAAGTGGAATTAAGTCAAGATTTTAGAAATAAAAACATTTGTAAAGGAAATTGGGTTTTTGAAATAAAAGTTAAACAGAAATGGAATTTAAAATGGTTAGAAATAAATAACTTGTTTAAAAATAAATATAAGTGTTGTGATTTATAAACAATGTTTATAAATGAATTAAAAATATAATTATCAGTGGATAATTGAGATTTCAAATCTAAAAGTTAGTGTAAAATGGGAAGTTTGAGTTGTCTTAAAAGAAGGAAAGGATGGAATGTATTTCGATGATCGAAATATGAATAGAATTAAATAAATTATATAAAGACTGGTAATTAGAATTCAACTAGGCCAGATGTTATGAAATAATTTGTTTAAGGAAGTATATATTGAATAAATTAGGATTTTACAAGGAAATTAGTATTCGGTTGGGAACTGATATTTGATTATCGAATATAAGTTATTCGAAGAAGAGAGTTAATCGAATATAAGCTATCCGAAAGGAAGAATTATCGAATATAGTTTATTCGAAAGAGAGATTATCGAATATAGTTATTCGAAGAGAGATAATCAAATATAGTTATTCGAAAGGGGAGTTATCGAATAGAAATTATTCGAGGGAGAATTGTAAGTTGAAATTTGATTATATCGAATTAGGGAAAGTACCAATTACTTTCCATTTTAAAACCAAGATTTATTTATTCATTAATAAATTAGTTATTTGTTTATTTATCCAAATTAATAAGGAAGAGTTATATTTAAGTTATTTTATTTCGAAAATATGGGATTATAACACCATCGTTATTATCAAACGATTTTGGTAAAAGAAGTGGATTCGTAAATAGAATCCGAGTTACGTAAGGAAGTTGGTTAAAAGATTTAAAAGGGTGAACTTCGTCTATTTCGAGGTTAGAAATGTTGTTCAGTTAAGGTCTGAGAGGTAATTATACCCCAACTTGATTGACTTCGTTTTTAACTAAGGGATGGGTAAGGTTCGATAGTGAAGGTTGGTTAAATGAATTTAGTTAATGAGTGTAATGGTTTTTATTGGCTTAGTGATGTTTTATTTAAACATCTGTTTAAATCAAATGAAGGAGTTTTGGAAATGTTTTCCACAATAAGAATCAGAAATGTTTTCTAATATAGAAAATAAGGAATGGAGCAAATAAGGAAATGTTTCCAATGATTAATAAAGTATATTTTCTAAATCTAGAAATAAGAATTTACAAATATATAGAAATGGGTAAATGGATAATAATTAATGATAATTTAATCTAAAGAGATAAATGTGGAATGATTATTGATCAATAGATTTTCCATCTGGAAATAATATCGTTGTTTGCACATGTGTTTTTCTTTGATAGTTAAATCTCCGACCATCGAAGTTTTTGACCATTTTTCCGTCGTCAATACAGAGAGACCGGAATCAGATTCATTATCTGAAAACCACTCTGTATGGACGTTAGCATTGCGATCAAATATGATGAAAATAATTAAAGACGGAGTTATGCAAGGGCTATCCTGTTTACAGAATAGTGCCTTCGGTTTGTCCAGTCCTAGAACAACGTGAATGGATGAATGTCTGACAAAGTATATCCAACGGATCGCGTAAGTTGATGTCTTCAACCGTACTTACGTTGGGTGGCGGAGGAATTCGTTTCTCTTAGCTTTATACCCGTGGTATTTTTGGGGAAATCAATTTGTGATTTGGCGGTTATGACGATGTGGCATTCAAAGTGAATGGTGGTCAGGTGTTCCAAAAGATACGTTATGACCTCATGCCTCATCAACTGCGAAGTGACATAAATCGGGCAGGCAACATGGCTATGTGGGTCGCTCCCATTAGGGTGTATATCACCTATCTAGAGAAAATCAATTTCATTCTTTTATCTATTTTCGATGCTGTCACTTTTCGAGAAACAGTGGGTAGCTCCCAACTATTGGTGATATACATTAGTTACACTCAAGTGAAATGAATGGTCGGTCATATATGGGCCGGGTTGCAAGACGTTCTTGTTGAACCCAGTGTATTCGCCTCTAGAGATACACTATCGGCAGGTGGTCCCATACCTTGTCATAGGCGGAATCCAATCTCCAATAAGTGCCTGCGGTTTTGTTTGTATACTATATATGTGGAACATGAGTGCAAGTGTTCTGCTAGATTGTTATTTACTTGTGATTAGACATTAATATAATATCAGAGAAGTATTGATTTCCAAAACTGTTTGAGGTATCGTAAGGTAAAAACCATCCGTGTTTATGTGTGGATCGGTCTTACGATTACCTTTTTTTTGAAAAGGATTTTGAAAAGTTAAACCAAATGATTTGAGTTTACTCACACCAGTCCCATGACTGA
The DNA here is from genome assembly GCA_030737875.1 of Allium sativum. Lineage (NCBI taxonomy): Eukaryota > Viridiplantae > Streptophyta > Magnoliopsida > Asparagales > Amaryllidaceae > Allium > Allium sativum. The sequence goes on from CM060919.1 coordinate 310,230,974, forward strand.
CCCAGAGTTTATTTTGTTTTGTTTTCCTTATACTCTTGGGTGCCCAAATTTGTATGGGCAATCAAGTAGTTCAGGTCTGTATAAATATACTTGGAGGAGCTTAAAGCAGGAGGCTTCAGGATTATATAGCTATTGTTATTTCCGCTGTGTGTAAGTGTTGTACCCTAAAAAGGTTATTGTATATATATACTGTTTTATTGCAAAGTTATGTTATATATTATATTTATTCGTTCCGCTGTGAGATTCGTATTACTCTGATTCTGAACTGTGGTGATCTTATTCTTCTTCTATTCCACTTTTTCTATCTTATCTATTCTCACCCTCTAACTTCTTTCTATTAATGATCAGGTAGTTTCGATGTCTGAATAGTCAACATGGTAGTTTTGTGTTGATTTTCAGAGTCGAAAATCCCAGTTTGTTACAGTGGTATCAGAGCTAAAGGTTAAGTGATTACCTTGGCTCTGTGGCGTGACTCAGTAGAGATAGGGTTAGTAATATCCTAGATTGAGTTGAGTGTATATATACGAGTGAATGTATTTGTAGATTTTATTAAAAAAATGTTTTATATTGTGGAGATTTATTGATTGGGTAGTTTATGAGTTCTGGTCGATCAGTTTGATCCACTGTATCGGTAGGAGTTTCTAAGCACTCGAATACGATGGTTCGACTCGATATGTTTTGAAAAGAGGGTAAATGAAAATAAGTTTAGCCAAAGCATATTTTGATATAGGGAAGATATATACATTGGAATTATAATATATTGGATGTATTGGTTGTTATTATAATCGAGTAAGATTATAAATTAACTGGTTATGTAAATAACCAATCAGAATTCATATAAGTGAAATACGTGGAATCAGATGAATTAAATATGAAGTTAAAATCAGGATTGAAATTAAAACCCTGGAAATTTTGAAAGGTATTTGTAAATGGATTTGGAGTTAATATATGAGAATTTTAAAATCCTGGGAGATTTTAAATTGTTTTACAACATTGTGAATAGTGTTTTGAAATTGATTTCAAAATAGAAGTGTTTTAAGATAAATTTTTGAAATTGTTATAGTATTGAACTCACTTCGATAGCTGGAAAATTACCCTGATGATGATGGCCACATCGTCAGTGTCATTTTCAAGTTCTAAGTGACGGATTACTAGCAAAGAGATTGTTGTTGAAATTATTTAGAAAAACAAGTAGTTTGAAATTCAAAGAGGAATATTTGGTTTTAGAAAAACAAAGATGTTTGAAACTCCCAGGTGGAGATTGTTTGAAATAAAAACAAATTAAATAGAAATTTGTGAAAGCAAATTTGAAATAAAGCCAGTTCAACGGCAATTGAATTGAATTGGATTAGAATGATATCGAGAATATTGGATTGTGGAATAGGAATCTGAAATAGTATTGGATTGATGAGTTAAGAATTGGAATCGAGAATGGAACTCGAGTTTGAAATGAAAATTGGTTTGGATATAAGCAAATAGATGTGTTGAACAGAAAGTGATTGGAGTTTGGTTGGGATAACATTGGTATATGCAGAATTGGTAACAGGTGGGAATGATATAATGATAAGCCCGACAAAAATGTACAAGTTTATATTTCATATGGTATGAGATTTTTATGAGCTGATTTGGCAAGCCGCTTGGCTATTTGATTTTCTTTTGGGTTGGAGATGGCCTAGAGAGGCAAGTTATAGTTGTACCGATTGAGCCATACAAAGGAGGCGCTGGCGAATTTTTTCGAAAATTTAATGCGTTAGAAAATTTTCATGAATTTTGAAAATTTTCGTAAACAAGAATGAATTTATAATTTCATTGAAATTAATCGGTATAGTGAAACCGAAGTTAAAAGTAAAACAAATAATTTTTACCAGTTAATAGAGTTTGTTTTCTACCTTAACAATTTCGAGGACGAAATTATTTTAAGGGGGGAAGAATGTAATGTCCCGTATTTTTACGGTATAATAAATAATTTATTTAATTATTTAAATAATGGGTTAGAGAATTAAATGGTTGTTTAATTAAATAATATTGAATATTTAATTAAGGGGGCGGCTATTGGGACACAAAACTAGACACAAACATAGGAGCACAGAATCTTGACCATTGGATCTTTTTGTCTTTATGTGGGGAGGTGGAATTCAGGGGGAGATCCAATGGTGTAGATTTTGTGTTCCCTTATTTGTGTCTATTTGTTGTGTTCAAATAGACTTTCCCTTTAATTAATATAATAATTAAATAATATATTTAATTTCTGAAATAGTCAGAAATAGTGAAAATCACAATACTGTGTGAATTGGACCATTTAAAATATATAATTCAGTGTAGAGTTAAATTATATTCACGAATATATTATATAAATGAAGTTTGAACGTATAATTATATTATAATTATAGTCGAGCTCGAAATGGCGTTGCAGTTCACTGTTTGGTGATTTGAACTTCAACTGAATGTACAGGATCCGTTTTTAATCAGATTTCTGTGAAATAAGAAACGTTAGGAGATGGTGAAGTATATTTTTCTAGTGGAAAAGAAAAATGGGATTTCATTGTTTGATTTTGATTTATGTCCAAATGAAATTTTCGAAAAGTCGCTATGGAATTCCTTTATAATTTATAACGATATATAAAAGGAATTTCAATATAAACTGAATATCGATTCAATCAGGATTTGAATATCGAGTTAGAAATCCATATAGAATTATTCTGGAGCTGTACGATATTCTGTGTGAATATATACACGATAATCTATATTTATTTATATTTAATTTAATTGTTTTTAAATATATTTATATATTTAAATGGGTTATTTAGAGCTTTAAAAATAGCCAGTTTTGCAAACGAACTCTGTTTTCGATGAAACTAATTTTGTTGGATTCGTAACATTAAATTATTGTTAGATTTCAAGTTTCCTGATTTTTAGAGTCAGTATGTGGCCGTACGGATTTTTAATGTGAAAAACAGTCAGTATTTTGATGGTTAAAAATACGATGTGTGAGCAAACGGAGTCGGAATTCGACGAAACCAGTTTCGTTGGGTCCGTAATATCGAACTCTGGTTGTATGTCCATTTTCATGATTTTTGGATATTTTGTGTGACCATAGGAAATTTAAACGATAAATAAAAATAGCGTTTGCTTATTATATTGAGAATAATCAAATAAAAAATATTATACTACCCTATAAATACTCTACTATCCCTTAACCCTAAGTCAGTTTTCCTCTTTGGTCAAAGAAATTCCGCCACTGTATTTCTCCTCATAGCAAAATATCGAGCAAGTATAAATCAAAAGAAATTCATCTAAAATTCCATAATTCCTCAAACTCATGTATATGTGATCTGTTTGGCCTCCCCTTTGATTTTATGTGGTTTTCGAGAATTGTGATTCACGTTTGTGTGGTTGGGCTTGTTCGACAGTAGCCTAGGGTTGGGTTTGGCAAATGATTAGTGGTTCGATCGAAGGAATGGAGGTCAGTTTCGAACTCGTGAGGGAATTCTGCATCTTGTATGAAATTCTGGTGATTTTTGGTGAGAATCAAGTTCGATACTCGTCACGGTGTCGGGCTGGAAGCTGTAAGTCGCATCTTTCAGGAATGGTGCGAGGTTGATGATATTCATATGGAGTGAGGTAGTTTTCAAAAGGGAGTTTTGTGGTGAAGACGGATTTCGTTTTAATCAAGTGATGAGGAAGAGGATTGGGTTCAAAGATCGGCCATAGTTCTTTTTGGATGCGAGCTTAATAGCAGGTATACGAGAAGAATAGTAATGAGTAAGTGATTAGCGGGGTGATCAGGATTCAAAATATTTAGTTAAATATTTGGTAAAAGATATTTATAATGTATGCAATCTTATAAAAATCGTAACTTTATCATACGATATCAGAATCTGACGAAACTGGATCTGTCGGGATCGTATGGACGAGAGCTCCACAATGGAACTGACTTAGGAGTGAATTGGAGCTAGTTTGGATTTATGGTGAAATTAAACGCCTGAATCAAATCAATGACCAATTATCGTTATTTAACGATAACCGTCCAATGTGAGTAAATCTCACTAACTGTGCTCAATTTATATTTTATAAAATATTTTTAGAATCTATAAATGATGGTTTTTTGCTGTGTGTTGGCTATTTGGTTGAACTGCTAGTTAATTGGTTAAAAATATAGATAATGATATAGATATAAATCATTAATCGAATGTTAATTATGTTTATCAGAATATTTAATATTCGTGTTATTCATGTGATTAACATCTGTGGATGCAGGGAAACAGGTCGGAGGGATCCAACTGGATTTCTCAACATTTACTTTACTGTTTTTCATATATTGTGGTATATGATGTGATTTATAATCTGTTGTTGATTATGTGTGTTTGATCATTGTTATTTGGTACTTTTAAATACCAAAGGAAATACTGGAGTGTGAAAAGGGAAATTTCAAACTAAAATTTGAAATAAAATATTTATATAAATCAAAGGGGGTTATATAAAAAGGGAATTTGAAGTGGATATTAAATTATGAAAGTTTATAAAATCAAAAAGTTTTTTAAAAAAAAAAGGAATTTGTGAAGTGTATATTGAAATAAGAATTCTATGAAATCAAAAGGGTTTTATAAATGAAAAGAAATATGTGGAAACTAAATAAGAAACTTCTATATAAAATTATTAACAGTTATATGAAGTTTAAAAGACCATTTTGGGTAAATTACTTAATAGAAGTAATAAGAAGTAAGTAAAGAGATACATGAAAGGAAATATATATATGAAATAAATAGGATATTATAAATGAAATGTGTGGGAAACAAATATAATTACAAAAAAGGGATTATTTGGATAATAAATAAAATTTCAAAAGGAAATAGGCGAGATATTTAAGAACTATGAGATGGTGGATTTAAAGGAGATTCTTAAATAGAAATCTGTTTTAACAGATAAACTGAAGAGATAAATTTATAAACAATGTTTATAAATTAAAAAGAATATTTATCTTTTGATAAATGGAATATATAAGTTTGAACTTCTATAGAGAAGTAGAGATCGGTTTTTAACACCGATATTTTAAATAGAATGTGAACTCAGCATTTGTAAAGGGAATTTTAAATGAGATTTAAGTGTTAGAAATGAAAAAAAAGAGGTTTCGTATAAATAAATCTATAAATAGAAGTTGGAATTCGGATATTCTTTTAAAATACGAAATCAAACTAAAGGGATTGTATAAAAGGGATATTATGCACATTCAACGTGAAAAGTAAAGTTAAATAAAGATTTTGGAAATAAAAACATTTGTAAAGGAAATTGGGTTTTTGAAATAAAAGTAAAACAGAAATGGAATTTAAAATGGTTAGAAATAAATAACTTGTTTAAAAATGAAGACAAGTGTTGTGATTTATAAACAATTTTTATAAATGAATTAAAAATATAATTATCAGTGGATAATTGAGATTTCAAATCCAAAAGTGAGTGTAAAATGGGAAGGTTGAGTTGTCTTAAAAAAGGAAAGGATGGAATGTATTTCGATGATCGAAATATGAATAGAATTAAATAAAATATATAAAGACTGGTAACTAGAATTCAATTGGGCTAGATGTTATGAAATAATTTATTTAAGGAAGTATATATTGAATGAATCAGGATTTTACAAGGAAATTAGTATTCGGTTGAAAACCGATATTGGATTATCGAATATAAGTTATTCGAGAGAGATTATCGAATATAAGCTTTTCGAAGAAGAGAGTTAATCGAATATAAGCTATCCGAAAGGAAGAATTATCGAATATAGTTTATTCGAAAGAGAGATTATCAAATATAGTTATTCAAAGAGAGATAATCAAATATAGTTATTCGAAAGGGGAGTATCGAATAGAAATTATTCGAGGGAGAATTATAAGTTTAAATTTAATTATATCGAATTAGGGAAAGTACTAATTACTTTCCGTTTTAAAACCAAGATTTATTTATTCATTAATAAATTAGTTATTTGTTTGTTTATCCAAATTAATAAGGAAGAGTTATATTTAAGTTATTTTATTTTGGAAATATGGAATTATAACACCATCGTCATAATCAAATGATTTTGGTAAAAGAAGTGGATTCGTAAATGGAATCCGAGTTACGTAAGGAAGTTGGTTAAAAGATTTAAGGGTGAACTTCATCTATTTCAAGGTTAGAAATGTTGTTCAGTTAAGGTCTGAGAGGTAATTATACCCCAACTTGATTGACTTCGTTTTTAACTAAGGGATGGGTAAGGTTCGATAGTGAAGGTTGGTTAAATGAATTTAGTTAATGAGTGTAATGGTTTGAATTGTCTTAGTGATGTTTTATTTAAACATCTGTTTAAATCAAATGAAGGAGTTTTGGAAATGTTTTCCAAAATAAGAATCAGAAATGTTTTCCAATATAGAAAAAAAGAATGGAGCAAATACGGAAATGTTTCCAATGATTAATAAAGTATATTTTCTAAATCTAGAAATAAGAATTTACGAATATATAGAAATGGGTAAATGGATAAATTAATGATAATTTAATCTAAAGAGGTAAATGTGGAATGATGATTGATAGATAGATTTTCCATCTGGAAATAATATCGTTGTTTACACATGTGTTTTTCTTTGATAATTAAATCACCGACCATCGAAGTTTTTGACCATTTTTTCGTCGTCAATACAGAGAGACCGGAATCAGATTCATTATCTGAAAACCACTCTGTATGGACGTTAGCATTGCGATCAAATATGATGAAAATAATTAAAGACGGAGTTATGCAAGGGCTATCCTGTTTACAGAATAGTGCCTTCGTTTTGTCCAGTCCCAGAACAACGTGAATGGATGAATGTCTGACAAAGTATATCCAACGGATCGCGTAAGTTGATCTCTTCAAACGTACTTACATTTGGTGGCGGAGGATTTCGTTTCTCTTAGCTTTATACCCGTGGTATTTTTGGGGAAATCAATTTGTGATTTGACGGTTATGACGATGTGGCATTCAAAGTGAATGGTGGTCAGGTGTTCCAAAAGATACGTTATGACCTCAAGCCTCATCAACCGGGAAATGACAGAAATCGGGCAGGCAGCATGGATATGTGGGTCGCTCCCATTAGGGTGTATATCACCTATCTAGAGAAAATCAATTTCATTCTTTTATCTATTTTCGATGCTGTCGCTTTTCAGGAAACGGTGGGTAGCTCCCAACCGTTGGTGATACACATTCGATACACTCAAGTGAAATGAGTGGTCGGTCATGTGTGGGCTGGGTTGCAAGACGTTCTTGTTGAAACCAGTGTATTCGTCTCTAGAGATACACTATCGGCAGGTGGTCCCATACCTTGTCATAGTCGGAATCCAATCTCCAATAAGTGTCAGCGATTTTGTTTGTATACTATATATGTAGAACATGAGAAGCAAGTGTTCTACTAGATTGTTATTTACGTGTGATTAGACATTAATATAATATCAGAGGAGTATTGATTTCCAAAACTGTTTGGGTTATCATAAGGTAAAACCGTCCGTGTTTATGTATGGATCGGTCTTACGATTACCTTTTCTTTTGAAAAGGATTTTGAAAAGTTAAACCAAATGATTTGAGTTTACTCACACCAGTCCATGACTGACCCAGAGTTTATTTTGTTTTGTTTTCCCTAAACTCTTGGGTGCCCAAATTTTTATGGGAAGTCAAGTAGTTCAGGTCTTTACAGATATACTTGGAGGGGCTTGAAGCAAGAGGCTTCAGGATTATATAGCTATTGTTACTTCCGCTGTGTGCAAGTGTTGCACCCTGAAAAGGTTATTGTATATATATGTTGTTTTATTGCAAAGTCATGTTATATATTATATTTATTCGTTCTGCTGTGAGATTCGTATTACTCTGATTCTGTTCTATGGTGATCTTCTTCTTCTTCTATTCCAATTTTTCTTTCTTATCCATTCTCACCCTCCAACTTCTTTCTATTAATGATCAGGTAGTTTCGATGTCTGAATAGTCAACATGGTAGTTTTGTGTTGATTTTCGGAGTCTAAAATCCCAGTTCGTTACAATAACATTTACAATTCAAGTACAATTACACCAAATACAGTTGAAGTTATGCTACGACAAATTTATGACAATTACAAAACCCTCTATATAATAGTACACAATATTTGAGGTCAGTGTTCCACGTGCAAAGCGCGTGCCATCATCACGTGCGAAGCGCATGCCATTACCCTCGTACTATATAACATTTATTGATGATTATACTAGATATGCATATGTATATCTAATGAAATCAAAAGATGAGACTTTTGATAAATTCAAAATTTACAGAGAAGAAGTCGAAACACAATTAGGAGTTAAAATTAAAGTGTTACATTTAGATCGTGGTGGTGAATATTTTTCAAATGAATTAACCTTGTTTTGTAAACAACATGGTATGGTTCACCAGTATACCACCCCATATACACCACAACAACATGGTGTTGCTGAGAGAAAAAGTAGAACTTTAGTAGAAATGGTTAGTGTCATGCTCATAAGTTTTAATTTACCTTGTAACCTATGGGGTGATTCTATGTTATCTGCATGTTACATTTTAAATATAGTATCACTTAAAAAGTATAATATTTCCCCTTATGAATTATGGTTTAATAGAAAACCTAATCTTACTAGACTTAAAGTTTGGGCTTGCTTAGCATATGTTAGAAAACAAGACCATAAACGACCAAAGTTAGGTAATAGGGCATTTAAGTGTGTTTTCATATGATATTCTCTTAATAGTATAACTTGTAGGTTTCTTATACTTGACACCTTAGAAGTTATAGAATCCGTAGATGTAGAATTTTTTGAAAATCAAACTATTGAAAATCCATTGAGATCATCTGGTCGAGAACCAACTGTGACTAATGATATCAATGACGATGAATATGCTCCTGCTAAAAAAAGTAAGGATGTGTCAGCACCAGATAATTGTACTGAACACACGAGAAGTAAAAGAGCGAGAATTGAGAAGGACTATGGTCCTGACTTCACAACATATCTCGTTGAAGGCAATAAGGACGAAGTCCTTAATGTAACAAGATATACAATGAACGTCGATGATGATCCCAAAACCTATTTTTAGGCTATGAGTACTAGAGATTCTAATTTTTGGAAAGAAGCTATCAATGATGAAATGAATTCCATAATGTTAAACCAAACTTGGGTTTTAACTGATTTAGCTGCTAGTGCTAAACCTATAGGGTATAAATGGATATTCAAGAAATAGTTGAATACAAAAGGATCCATTGATAAATTCAAAGCCAGATTGGTTGCTAAGGGACAAAACAAAGACAAAGAGTAGATTACTTTGATACATATGCTCCGGTGGCTCGTATATCTTCTATACGTTGTTTAATAGCACTTGCATCAATTCATAATTTAGTCATACCTCAAATGGATGTAAAGACAACTTTTCTAAATGGAGATTTAGAAGAAGATATATATATATATATATATATGGAACAACCTGAGGATTTCATAACCCCAGGCCAAGAAAAGAAAGTTAAATTAGTAAAATCTCTTTATGGCCTGAAGCAAGCTCCCATGCAATGACATGAGAAGTTTGATAAAGTTAGACTGACATATGGATTTATTGTTAATGATGCTGATAAATGTATTTATAGCAAATCGGATAACAACGGTTATGTTATAATATCTTTATACGTTGATGACATGCTAATATTTGGTTCCAATATATCATGCGTGAATGAAACTAAGAAGTTTCTATCTTCTAAATTTGATATGGAAGATCTAGGAGAGGCTGATGTAATTTTAGGGATTAAAATCATTAGGAAAGGCGGGGAGTTATTACTAACCTGATCTCATTACATTGAAAAGTTCCTAAAGAAGTATAGCCATTATAATGACAAACCAACACCAACTCCATTATATCCAAGTATCAAATTAGGAAAGAACACTGGACGTACCATTTCTCAACTGGAGTATTCTAGTGTTATTGGGAGTCTTATGTATGTTATGCATTGCACTAGACCAGACATCGCACATGCTATAAGTGTATTGTGTCGATTTACAAGTAATTCGGGTTTCGAACACCGGAAAGTTATTTCCAGAGTTTTAGCTTACTTGAAAGGAACCATTAACTATAATTTATCTTATAAAGGATATCCTACTGTAATAGAAGGATATAGTGATGCAACCTGGAAATATGTAGAATCTAAATCCAATTCTACGACTGGATAGATAATTACACTAGGAGGCGCTGTTGTGTCTTGAGCTTCCAAGAAATAAACCTGTATATCTGACTCAACTACGTTGTCAGAATTGATTGCATTAGCAGATGCATGTAAGGAAGTAGAATGGTTTAGGAATTTATTAATGGAAATTCCATTGTGGAAGAAGCCATCTCCAACAGTCTTGATTAACTGTGACAATCAAGCAACGATATATAATGTTTCTAATAAGACATATAATTGGAAGTCTAGACATGTGAGTCTAAGACATCAGATGGTAAGACAGTTACTCAAAGGTGGAGTTATAAATGTTGACTACATAGAAACGAAGAAAAACTTGACTGACCCACTTACAAAAGGTCTTCCAAAGGCAATGGTTTATATAAAGTCAAAAGAAATGGGACTAACGTCTGTGAATGAAGATTGATCATCCTTAATAGAAACCCAACTTGTGTCTTGAAAAGGATAGACAAAGTTCAATGGGTACCAACAAGTTAAGAGTATGATTATGGAACACTAAATCAATAATCCTATAATATTTAGTGTTGGATTCTGCAAGAACAAAGGATGGATAAATATCCTTAATAAGTCTAGAAACCTTAAAAGATGTATCGCAGAAACACCTTAAGAGAATCAGCTATATGAGTACGAAAATCAGACCATTTCCTAGGAACGTAAGACCACTTTCTAAAGTAGGCTCATGAACCAGGATTAAAGCACATGGTCGTTAACCTGCTGAGCAATACATAACACTCTAACTAAGAAAATCAACATGTGTGATTGTTTAGGTTTTATCATTAAGGGATACTAGGTTCAAGATTCGTTCACCATAGAATCTCAATAGAACTTTGAATGGTTTACACTACCTTTTATTTATGTGTTGTTTCCACGATGATGCAAAACTTGATCTTAGAACTACATAGGCTTGATCCCACTTAGGTATGTAGGAAGTCACATGTGTGATTCACCCATCCACTTTATTTATCCATTTATTTTGAAAATTGAGGGTGGCTGTTGTAAATTTTCAAAGTTTTTTTGGGATGGAGGTTTTTTTTGAAGAGGAAAGAAAGAAAGGAAGGAAGAAGAGAGCGTGGGGATTAGTCCCACATTGCGAAAGTGCCAAAAGTAAGTCACAACATAAGAGGCCTTCTCATGAAGGTGTTGGGGCCTTGGGGCACCCAAATATATACTTTGTTGTGAGGAGGGAGGCCATGCATCACTATACCAGGCATGCACGTGTAATAACCCGGAAAATCCAAACCTATTTAAAAATTTTATTTTGGTAATTTTAATGAATTCTGAATATTTAAAATGAATTATTTTAAATAATAACGACAAGAAATTTATTTTGAATAGAATTAGAACATATATATTTATATAGATCGACGTTAGAATATAAATATTTATTTTAAATATAAAAGGAATTGAAAATGGCGCGGTAGTTTTAAATTTTGATTTCAAATTTCAAATTTCAAATGAATGTACAGGATTATAAATAAACTGGATTTTAGCGAAACAAAAAGTATTAGAATCTAACTGAGAATATCTTTCCAACGAATCAGAAAAATTGAAATTTCATAGCGGGAATAAAAAGTTATGCCCAGTTGAAAATTCAGAATAGTCGCTATGGAATTCTACCCCTTAAAAATGGAAATTTTGCAAACGACCTCGGTTTTCGACGAAACCAGTTTTGTTGGATCCGTGATGTCAAATTATTATTAGATTCCAAAATTCATAATTTTTCGAATCAATATGTGAGCATGGCGAAGTAAAACATGTTTTAACAGTTTTAGTCAATTTCGATCGACCAGAAAATGGCCATTTTTCAAACGGTCTCGGAATTTGACGAAATTAGTTTTGTTAGAACCGTATCGTCAATATGAAGCTAGAAAATTTTTTTCGGGAATTTTTAGAGTCCATATATGGCCCCGGTAAATTGAAATACGCGTTCAAATTCAATATATAGATTTATATTTTGATTTTGGCGGAAACTAATTGTAACAGCCGAATTGGCTTGCCGGACATATCCTATTGTGTTCGGAATGGGGGTATTACGCTAGGGGCGACAGTCATTGGGTCTCGATTGGAGTCCGAACAAAAAGTCAACCCTTTGGAAAATAAAATAAAATAAATATACATATTATATATAGCCCCTTTCTAGCGTCTTTTTCTAAACCTAAATAGAAGCCCATCAGCCCCCAAAATCGCCCCGTTTTGACCCCAACCGCCGCCGCTAGAGGCACGTGCATCACCCCTGCGTCACCCTGGCTCCGACGCCGCCCTCTGGTGATCCCATCTCCACCCCCTTCGTTCTCCCCTTCTAACGTTAAACTTGCCCCAAATCAGCCCATGCCCACCGCCTCTAGCCACCATATGCCCGGCGCCACCCGCTATCACAACCCACGACCCAAGCCGCCCATCCTCGACCAACCCCGCCACCTGTGGGTCCCCCTCCGCCAAACCATGCCCAAATCACCCCCTTTACACCGCAAAAACCACCTGATGATGCTCCTCGCTGGAACCAGCAAGCACACCATCACCTGCGACGCCTCCTTACCACCCATCGCCGCCATCTCCACCCATAAACTCGCTGTAAACGTTTATTTCTTTTCTTTTATTTTATCTTTCTAAAGGTTAGTGAATGTATGATTCTTAAATTAGTAAGGACTAGATTTTTAAACGAGTAAAGATTTGATTTTTATAAACGGGTAAAGACTAGATTTTTAAACGAGTAAAGATTTGATTTTAATAAATGTAAAGATTTGATTTTTTTTATAAACATAAAGACTTGAATTTTATAAACGAAAAGGTAGAGTTTTTATAAAAAGAAATATATGATTTTTGTAGAAAGAAAAGAAGAAAGTTAAGATTTTCAAAAGTAGAAGAAAGTTAGGATTTTTATCAAGTAAAAGATTAGATCTTTAAATAGATGCTTATAATATAAAAATTCGATTTTTTATATATAAGAAGTAGAGATAAAAATATGATTTTTATATAATAGAGAATATAAAAATGTGATTTTTATAATATCAACATCAATATAAAAATGTGATTTTTATAGTATCAACATCAGTATAAAAATGTGATTTTTATATTATCAACATCAGTATAAGTGTAACGAACTGGGATTTTCGACTCTGAAAATCAGAACCAAACTACCATGTTGACCATTCAGACATCGAACATTCCAGATCATTAATAGAAAAAGTTAGAGGGTGAGAATATATAAGTTAGAAAATTAGAATAGAAGAAGAAGAAGATCACAATCAGAGTAAACACGAATCTCACAGCGGAACAAATAAGATATAATATATAACATAACTTTGCAATAAAACAGTATGTATATACAATGTTTATCAGAGTACAACACTTACACACAGCGGAAATAACAATAGCTATATAATCCTGAAGCCTCCTTCTACGAGTTCCTCAAAGTATATCTGTAAAGACCTGAACTACTTGACTGCCCATACAAATTTGGGCACCCAAGAGTTTAGGGAAAACAAAACAAAATAAACTCTGGGTCAGTCATGGGACTAGTGTGAGTAAACTCAAATCATTTTTATTTAACTTTTCAAAATCCTTTTCAAAGAAAAGATAATCGTAAGACCGATCCGCACATAAACACGGACGACTTTTACCTTACGATAACCCAAAACAGTTTTGGAAATCAATACTCCTCTGATATTATAATAATGTCTAATCATAAGTAATTAGAATCTAGCAGAACGCTTGCATCTCACGTTTCACATATATAGTATACAAACAAAACCGCGAGCTCTTATTGGAGATTGGATTCCAACTATGACAAGATATGGGACCATCTGCCGATAGTGTATCTCTAGAGGCGAATACACTGGGTTCAACAAGAACGTCTTGCAACCCGGCCCATACATGACCGACCACTCATTTCGCATGAGTGTATCGAATGTATATCACCAACGGTTGGGAGCTACCCACCGTTTCCCGAAAAGTGACAGCATCGATCATAGATAAAAGAATGAAATGGATTTTCTCTAGATAGGTGATATACACCCTAATGGGAGAGACCCACTTAGCCATGTTGCTTGCCCGATTTCTGTCATTTCCCGGTGATGAGGCTTGAGGTCATAACGTATCTTTGACAGATCATACATTCATTTACTTTGAATGCCACATCATCATACCCGTCAAATCACAAATTGATTTCTCCAAAAGTACCACAGGTATAAAGCTAAGAGAAACAAATTCCACCGCCACCAAACGTAAGTATGTTTGAAAAGATCAACTTACGCGATCCTTTAGATATACTCTGTCAGACATTCGTCCATTCACGTTTGTCCTCGGACTGGACAAACCGAAGGCACTATTCTGTAAACAGGATAGCCCTTGCATAACTCCGTCTTCAATATTTGTGACGGCAAGGAATTTCGCTCGGTCCGAACCAGTCGCTAAACCGATTCAGGCCGTTCGAAACGCCCTATCGTTTGAGAACACGACAAATCAGAATGCATACAAAAGAACGTTTCATTATATATTACAACAATGCATCAGATTACAAGAATATACAGAGTATAAATGAATATTACACAGAAATATCAGAGATTTAAATTACATTTGAATACATAGCAGCGGAAAATAATACAATACACAACTAGAAGTAGATATACGGATACAAAGCTTTCCGGATATCGTTCCAGCTGTAAACCAGGATCCTGTGAATATAAATCTGCAAAACCAAAACTACTAGCTGCCCGTGTCGAAAATAAGGGCACCCAGAGTTTAGGTTAAAACAATAAACTCCAGGTCAGTCATGTGACTGGTGTGAGAACTAAAACAGTTATTAATCTTTATTTGAAAGTTAGGTAAATCAAGGGACCACGCCGTATAACACGGAACGGGTTTCCTCCCAAGAATACCAGTGCATAAAACAAACAGCGCAATGCTAAATAAAGGAAAATGAAGCTGTTATAAGACCCAGGTCCCATCACACAATGCAACGCAGCCGAGGATAGGGTTTTCCCTTATAACAGCCAAAGAATGCTTGATACGGTTAAAACAAATCGTTTGATACTATTATAAGTGCATAGTGTATAAAACAACTTCAAATCATAAGTATCAATCATAGGCGGCATGGGTACCATATATCATGTCGCCATATATAGGTTTACAAATAAAACCGCAAAGTCACGTATTTGGAAATTGGATTTCCATCTATGAACCGAGGCAAAAGATAGTCCTCACCGTCTTCGAGACTGTCTAGCCCGAGCCTCAGGGTCAGAGCGCATCGACCCTTGGATCCTCAGGGCCGGTCCACCGATGTGGATTAAACTTAAACCCTGAACATGCGTCTCCCCACCCTATGGGGTGTAAGTCTGGTCCGTCCGCCGACCAGAATGCATCGGCCGAAACCGATATAACCGAGGCGCCTCGCAACAGCAACAACCACATAAGTCAAACTCGTCAGGGCGTGTAAAACCACTGACGCCACTTCTAGCTAGAAAGAAACGCATGCCCTCCCTGACGTCCTCTCCCGTTTTTGGTTCATACCGGGTGTGAAGCTCGCGAATCAACGTTACACAAAGCTACGCCACAAAGGCCTTGCTTTGATCATCACCACAAGACTTTGCTTTTCAACAGAAGCCTCGATCAATTGCCACTTAGGCATGCCACACAGGCAATTCACTCCATGCGTTTGATATCCATCAATATATAACCCCTGAGCTCGTACGTCTCAGAGAAGGGCGTTAAGCAAGAGAATAAATTCTCCGCCGCCAAACAGATATATATTTAATAGAGATCAATCACACGGACTAAAACCCAATGTCAGACACACAGTCCATTTACAAGTCCGTTCTGGGTCTGAACGAAACCGGAGGCACCTAGTACCCCGCATATCCATCGATCTCCAAGTACGTCTGGACGATCACCAACTGTTTCCATCTTCTTGGGTGTACAGCCCAATCAAGATCATCAGTTATCACCCAAACGACGTGAAGACTTCCGGTCTTCGACCACCGTCTTCATCTTCGACACCACGTCGAATCAGTTATTCAGAATGGGATAAACCCGGTCTTCCTGAATAACTCGCGTATATATTATAAAAGTGTTACACAAACACAACATACGCCTCATTCCAATTCAGAATATTCTTTTATTCGAATATTCCTATACTTTGGGAAAAGTTCCCATTAATTTTATCCAAGATAAATTCTTTAAATTTATTCTTTAATCTCCTTTGAATATCAATTCAAACTAGTCGGGATTAGCGAACCACACCGAAGTAATCATTTATTTTATTTCCCAATCCCAACCTATTCATCCCATGAAGTAAAACTGGTAATACTTCATATCTAACACCACAGTGTTATCGGTAAATTCAATTACCATTTCACGTTCAAATCTAATTAAAGATTTAACTATCGCCTGGAGTAAAACTGGTGATACTCCATTCTCGATCTTTTCAATCTAATTAAAGATTCATTAAAACTCCACTTAGTTTTAATCTTTAACTGGGTTAAAGAATCAGTGTCATTTAAAAACACGGTTCACGATAAACCCAAAATCACATTCATTAATTATCGGGTTAAAGAAAGAGTGTTATTTAAAACACTGTTCACGATAAACCCAAAAATCAATATCAATTCAATTCCAATTAAATATCGTTTAATTGGTACACTTCATTAAATCTAAATAAAAAGATTTAATCTTTTCACAACTGGGTTCAAGAACAGTGTTAGTGAAGACACCATTCGCGACAAACCCAAATCACATTTGATATTCAATACAAGGCTCTGAATAGAAAATATATCGGCTTATATTCAATATCAAATTCTACGACTAACAAATGTCGTATTGGAAATAACGATATAAATATATATCTTTCAAATTTCCATAACAACATCTGTATAATCACGAATTCCAACATCGAAATATTCCGAAGACAATTTCGATTCAAATCCACTCCAATGCAATCATTGGAAATTTTGGTTATTTTCAAAACCCTTTTCAAATTCAATTTATTTATTTAAAAATAAATAGAATTATAATTCTAGTTCAAAACTAGTTCATTTCGATAAAAATCTATTTTTATCCTTTCAAATATGGAGTTTTTCATCCCAATCCTTCACAAATCATTTCTTATGATTTTACACAAATTATTACTATTTTTAATAATTTTATCAAGGCCCGTACAGTCGATTTCCATCAACGGTCATCGAACTGCACTTACAGCGACCTTTTTCAAATTTGATTTGGACATAATTCCAAATCCAACCGTTAGATTTCTAATTTCTAACATTCGTTAGAAAGCTCTTTTCGATACGAACCCAACGGTTCCGGTTTTAGGAGAATCCGACGGTCGGATCTCCCGCAATGTCCGTTTGAAATGAATGGTCGAAATTCACGAACTGCCGCGGCGCGGCGCGTTCTATTCAGGCCATTATATTATATATATAATATATATTTCGTCGATTTCTATTTAAAACGAATTATATAAATAGTTTTAAAATTCGTTTCAAAATCTATTTCAACTTCCATTTCAACTCAAATCAAAATTGAATTTTGATTTATAAATTCGTTTTAAATTTATTTCTATTCAATTCAAATTTCAATTCAATTTGAATTCATTTCAATTCGCTTTCAATTCAATTCATTTCGAATTCGTTTTCAATTCATTTCGAAATTGTTTTCAATTCAATTCATTTCGAAATCGTTTTCAATTCAATTCATTTCGAAATCGTTTTCAATTCAATTCATTTCGAAATCGTTTTCAATTCAATTCATTTCGAAATCGTTTTCAATTCAATTCATTTCGAAATCGTTTTCAATTCAATTCATTTCGAAATCGTTTTCAATTCAATTCATTTCGAAATCGTTTTCAATTCAATTCATTTCGAAATCGTTATATATTCAATTCATTTCGAAATCGTTTTCAATTCAATTCATTTCGAAATCGTTTTCAATTCAATTCATTTCGAAATCGTTTTCAATTCAATTCATTTCGAAATCGTTATATATTCAATTCATTTCGAAATCGTTTTCAATTCAATTCATTTCGAAATCGTTATATATTCAATTCATTTCGAAATCGTTTTCAATTCAATTCATTTCGAAATCGTTTTCAATTCAATTCATTTCGAAATCGTTTTCAATTCAATTCATTTCGAAATCGTTTTCAATTCAATTCATTTCGAAATCGTTATATATTCAATTCATTTCGAAATCGTTTTCAATTCAATTCATTTCGAAATCGTTTTCAATTCAATTCATTTCGAAATCGTTTTCAATTCAATTCATTTCGAAATCGTTATATATTCAATTCATTTCGAAATCGTTTTCAATTCAATTCATTTCGAAATCGTTATATATTCAATTCATTTCGAAATCGTTTTCAATTCAATTCATTTCGAAATCGTTTTCAATTCAATTCATTTCAAAATCGTTTTCAATTCAATTCATTTCGAAATCGTTTTCAATTCAATTCATTTCAAAATCGTTTTCAATTCAATTCATTTCGAAATCGTTTTCAATTCAATTCATTTACACAATAAAATGATATTTTTATTTTCTAACATATTTTAGAAAATTTCGGCGGCATAACGGCACGATACTAGAAACGGGACAAGGCCTAGCCTTATCCCCGGTCTAGTGAAGGCCCACGCCATTCACATATCAATCAATCCATTCATTTCACCAAACAATTCAAATCAACTCAAACAATCTAACTAACAACACAGCCAAACAAACAAGTCCATGGTCTGTGGACGATTGTGTCGGGTGCTACTAAGCACCGTCTGCATCCTAGCATATATATATATAACTAGAAAAAAAGAAATTGAAAGGTGAGAAATTCTCACAGAAAGCTATCCAAGCTCCACGGCACTTCTTTGATAGAAACCTTCGTCGTTCTGCCTCTTTTCACTTTAGTCGCCCGTAGCCACTACCTATGTAAAAATCGAATTTTTACTTCGCTATTCAATATATAAAAATCGAATTTTGACTTCGCTATTCAATATATAAAGATTATATTTTCAATATAAAGATTATATTTTTAATATTCCTATGATGTAAAAATTATATTTTTATTGCTTTAAAAATATAAAAATCGTATCTTACTTCTCCTACTCCATAAAAATTCCGTCTTTTCCATTAAAAAAAAATATGATCTTTTCTATTTAAAGTTTGAATCTTTTTCTTTTTAAAGTTTGAATCTTTTTCTTTTTAAAGTTTGAATCTTTTTCTTTTTAAAGTTTGAATTAAAAATCAGTTTTTAAATCAGTTAAAAATCAGGTTTTAAAGCTTTTCAAAAATCAGTTTTTAATTTTTTTTTTTTTAAATAATCAGTTTTTAATCTGTTAAAATAAAAACAGTTTTTAATCTTTTAAAATAAAACAGTAATAAAATAATAAAAAAAAAGAAAAGAAAAGAAAAAAGAAAAATGACTTACAGAGAGAGGGGGTTCGAACTCGCGGGCGTCGGAGGGTCAGGGAGGCACTGGCGTCGGAGTTGGTGGTGGTCGGGGCGGATCCTGGCGTGGGCGACGAAGCGGTGGTGGCGGTGTCGCGTGGATTGGGGCACGCGTCGATTTCTTGGAGAAGAGGGGAGAGAGGGGATCGGAGGAACGGAGGGAGATGGAGGAAGAGGAGGAGGGGCGACGAAGCGGTGGTGGCGTCGATCTTCGGTGGTGCGATGGACATTTTTTTATTTTTTTTTCTCTGTTGAAATAATTTAGAACGGGGGGGCCAGAGGGTAATGAAGGGGAAGAGAAAATATTTTTTTTATTTAATTTAATTTAACTATTTAATTTCTAAAAAGGTACTTTTACATAAGACCTCTAAACGAGGTCCACCGCCTGTCGTCCATAGCGTTTTACCCCCATTCTGAACACAATGGGATATGTATCGTAGGCCAATTCGATTGTTACGATCAGTTTCCGTTAAATCTACATTTAAATCACTATATTGAATTTTAAACGTACATTTCAAATTACCGGGGTCACATACTAACTAGAAAAATTCCCGAAAAATATTTTCTAGCTTCGTATTGACGATACGGTCCTAACAAAACTAATTTCATCAAATTCTGAGACCGTTAGAAAAATGGCCATTTTCCAGTCGATTAAATTCAACTGAAATGGTCAAAACACGTTTTCCTTTACCACGCTCACATATTGATTCGAAAAATTATGAAATTTGGAATCTAACAATAATTCGACATCACGGACCCAACAAAAGTGGTTTCGTCGAAATCCGAGGTCGTTTGCAAAATGTCCATTTTTAAGGGCCTGAATTCCCAACGACTATTCAGAATTTTCAACTGGACATATCTTTTGATTCCCGTTAAGAAATCTTGATTTTTCGGATTCGATAGAAAGATATTATCAATTAGATCCTATCATTTTTGATTTCACTAAAATCCGGATTGTTTTGCACCCGGTACATTCAATTGAAGTTTGAAATCGAATTATCGAACTACCGCGCCATTTTCAATTCTATTTATAATTATATATAAATATTTATATTCTAACGACGACGCGTATAAATATATACGTTCGAATTATATTCAAAATAAATTTCTCGTCGATATTATTTAAAATAATTCATTTTAAATATGCAAAATTCGCAAAAATTGCCAAAATAAAAATTTTAAACTGGCCCAGATTTTCGGGTTATTACAATCTCCCCCACTTAAAACTTTTCGTCCCCGAAAAGGAACAAAGTCGAAAGTGGTTTGATTAATCAACTCTACGCTCGATCTGGCTTCCATTCTCCAACCTTTCAGTTTCTGAGAATTTTCAAAATTCCAAAAATTTGGCTAACACCCTAAATTTTCGAAAAATTTCGCCATAACCTCCCCTGCACCGGGAGCATCGGGGAATTTCAAATAGCTTCCCCGGTCCTTCAGATCTCAAAAAGAAAAAGAAAAAGCCAAGCGGCTAGCCAATAGGCTCATAAAATCATCATCACCCAAACAAACAGTAAATTATGTAGTAAACATGTACCTATTTGTCGGGCAAACAAATTTTATTCTCTGCTCTAGCCTCCTTGCTATGACCTGTTCAATGTAAATATATGTATATGCAAGCAGATGCGACCAATTTTCAATACAGTTCAATATTTGGTTCAATTAGGCTAACTGGTTCAAAATTATCAAACAAATAAACAAACAACACAAACATCAATCAATTGGTGAATTAGAGTTTCAAATTGATAATTTTGATACATAGTCAAAAATCAGATTCTTGATGCCAAATCACAACAATAGGCCCTATCTAATTTTGGTTCTCACACCAGTCAATAGGAAATATATAGATATCACACCTTCGAAACACGAACATAATTATTGATGATGCCATGGTCATTATCAACATCATCCCCGGGCGACTAGAGTGTAATTCTATATCTATCCAGTATATTAAAACTTTGAATACACGCGGATCAGACGTATACGTAAAATCTATATATACTGGATTGTCCAAATTCATTAAAATAAATAATCAAATACGAATAGTTGATTTAAATTTTCAAAACAAATTTTGTTTTCATTTGAAAAATATACTCTTCACACTCGTTCTAGGATACTACTGATCCTATCTCTAACGAGTCATTCCCATTGGATTTTACTAATCCAATATCTGATGAATTCTTTCGTATGGTTCTAATGTGTCTTGTTCCCTGCTTTGTAAACCAAAGCTCTGATACCAACTGTGACGGCAAGGAATTTCGCTCGGTCCGAACCAGTCGCTAAACCGATTCAGACCGTTCGAAACGCCCTATCGTTTGAGAACACGACAAATCAGAATGCATACAAAAGAACGTTTCATTATATATTACAACAATGCATCAGATTACAAGAATATACAGAGTATAAATGAATATTACACAGAAATATCAGAGATTTAAATTACATTTGAATACATAGCAGCGGAAAATAATACAATACACAACTAGAAGTAGATATACGGATACAAAGCTTTCCGGATATCGTTCCAGCTGTAAACCAGGATCCTGTGAATATAAATCTGCAAAACCAAAACTACTAGCTGCCCGTGTCGAAAATAAGGGCACCCAGAGTTTAGGTTAAAACAATAAACTCCAGGTCAGTCATGTGACTGGTGTGAGAACTAAAACAGTTATTAATCTTTATTTGAAAGTTAGGTAAATCAAGGGACCACGCCGTATAACACGGAACGGGTTTCCTCCCAAGAATACCAGTGCATAAAACAAACAGCGCAATGCTAAATAAAGGAAAATGAAGCTGTTATAAGACCCAGGTCCCATCACACAATGCAACGCAGCCGAGGATAGGGTTTTCCCTTATAACAGCCAAAGAATGCTTGATACGGTTAAAACAAATCGTTTGATACTATTATAAGTGCATAGTGTATAAAACAACTTCAAATCATAAGTATCAATCATAGGCGGCATGGGTACCATATATCATGTCGCCATATATAGGTTTACAAATAAAACCGCAAAGTCACGTATTTGGAAATTGGATTTCCATCTATGAACCGAGGCAAAAGATAGTCCTCACCGTCTTCGAGACTGTCTAGCCCGAGCCTCAGGGTCAGAGCGCATCGACCCTTGGATCCTCAGGGCCGGTCCACCGATGTGGATTAAACTTAAACCCTGAACATGCATCTCCCCACCCTATGGGGTGTAAGTCTGGTCCGTCCGCCGACCAGAATGCATCGGCCGAAACCGATATAACCGAGGCGCCTCGCAACAGCAACAACCACATAAGTCAAACTCGTCAGGGCGTGTAAAACCACTGACGCCACTTCTAGCTAGAAAGAAACGCATGCCCTCCCTGACGTCCTCTCCCGTTTTTGGTTCATACCGGGTGTGAAGCTCGCGAATCAACGTTACACAAAGCTACGCCACAAAGGCCTTGCTTTGATCATCACCACAAGACTTTGCTTTTCAACAGAAGCCTCGATCAATTGCCACTTAGGCATGCCACACAGGCAATTCACTCCATGCGTTTGATATCCATCAATATATAACCCCTGAGCTCGTACGTCTCAGAGAAGGGCGTTAAGCAAGAGAATAAATTCTCCGCCGCCAAACAGATATATATTTAATAGAGATCAATCACACGGACTAAAACCCAATGTCAGACACACAGTCCATTTACAAGTCCGTTCTGGGTCTGAACGAAACCGGAGGCACCTAGTACCCCGCATATCCATCGATCTCCAAGTACGTCTGGACGATCACCAACTGTTTCCATCTTCTTGGGTGTACAGCCCAATCAAGATCATCAGTTATCACCCAAACGACGTGAAGACTTCCGGTCTTCGACCACCGTCTTCATCTTCGACACCACGTCGAATCAGTTATTCAGAATGGGATAAACCCGGTCTTCCTGAATAACTCGCGTATATATTATAAAAGTGTTACACAAACACAACATACGCCTCATTCCAATTCAGAATATTCTTTTATTCGAATATTCCTATACTTTGGGAAAAGTTCCCATTAATTTTATCCAAGATAAATTCTTTAAATTTATTCTTTAATCTCCTTTGAATATCAATTCAAACTAGTCGGGATTAGCGAACCACACCGAAGTAATCATTTATTTTATTTCCCAATCCCAACCTATTCATCCCATGAAGTAAAACTGGTAATACTTCATATCTAACACCACAGTGTTATCGGTAAATTCAATTACCATTTCACGTTCAAATCTAATTAAAGATTTAACTATCGCCTGGAGTAAAACTGGTGATACTCCATTCTCGATCTTTTCAATCTAATTAAAGATTCATTAAAACTCCACTTAGTTTTAATCTTTAACTGGGTTAAAGAATCAGTGTCATTTAAAAACACGGTTCATGATAAACCCAAAATCACATTCATTAATTATCGGGTTAAAGAAAGAGTGTTATTTAAAACACTGTTCACGATAAACCCAAAAATCAATATCAATTCAATTCCAATTAAATATCGTTTAATTGGTACACTTCATTAAATCTAAATAAAAAGATTTAATCTTTTCACAACTGGGTTCAAGAACAGTGTTAGTGAAGACACCATTCGCGACAAACCCAAATCACATTTGATATTCAATACAAGGCTCTGAATAGAAAATATATCGGCTTATATTCAATATCAAATTCTACGACTAACAAATGTCGTATTGGAAATAACGATATAAATATATATCTTTCAAATTTCCATAACAACATCTGTATAATCACGAATTCCAACATCGAAATATTCCGAAGACAATTTCGATTCAAATCCACTCCAATGCAATCATTGGAAATTTTGGTTATTTTCAAAACCCTTTTCAAATTCAATTTATTTATTTAAAAATAAATAGAATTATAATTCTAGTTCAAAACTAGTTCATTTCGATAAAAATCTATTTTTATCCTTTCAAATATGGAGTTTTTCATCCCAATCCTTCACAAATCATTTCTTATGATTTTACACAAATTATTACTATTTTTAATAATTTTATCAAGGCCCGTACAGTCGATTTCCATCAACGGTCATCGAACTGCACTTACAGCGACCTTTTTCAAATTTGATTTGGACATAATTCCAAATCCAACCGTTAGATTTCTAATTTCTAACATTCGTTAGAAAGCTCTTTTCGATACGAACCCAACGGTTCCGGTTTTAGGAGAATCCGACGGTCGGATCTCCCGCAATGTCCGTTTGAAATGAATGGTCGAAATTCACGAACTGCCGCGGCGCGGCGCGTTCTATTCAGGCCATTATATTATATATATAATATATATTTCGTCGATTTCTATTTAAAACGAATTATATAAATAGTTTTAAAATTCGTTTCAAAATCTATTTCAACTTCCATTTCAACTCAAATCAAAATTGAATTTTGATTTATAAATTCGTTTTAAATTTATTTCTATTCAATTCAAATTTCAATTCAATTTGAATTCATTTCAATTCGCTTTCAATTCAATTCATTTCGAATTCGTTTTCAATTCAATTCATTTCGAAATTGTTTTCAATTCAATTCATTTCGAAATCGTTTTCAATTCAATTCATTTCGAAATCGTTTTCAATTCAATTCATTTCGAAATCGTTTTCAATTCAATTCATTTCGAAATCGTTTTCAATTCAATTCATTTCGAAATCGTTTTCAATTCAATTCATTTCGAAATCGTTTTCAATTCAATTCATTTCGAAATCGTTTTCAATTCAATTCATTTCGAAATCGTTTTCAATTCAATTCATTTCGAAATCGTTATATATTCAATTCATTTCGAAATCGTTTTCAATTCAATTCATTTCGAAATCGTTTTCAATTCAATTCATTTCGAAATCGTTTTCAATTCAATTCATTTCGAAATCGTTATATATTCAATTCATTTCGAAATCGTTTTCAATTCAATTCATTTCGAAATCGTTATATATTCAATTCATTTCGAAATCGTTTTCAATTCAATTCATTTTGAAATCGTTTTCAATTCAATTCATTTCGAAATCGTTTTCAATTCAATTCATTTCGAAATCGTTTTCAATTCAATTCATTTCGAAATCGTTTTCAATTCAATTCATTTCGAAATCGTTTTCAATTCAATTCATTTCGAAATCGTTATATATTCAATTCATTTCGAAATCGTTTTCAATTCATTTCGAAATCGTTATATATTCAATTCATTTCGAAATCGTTTTCAATTCAATTCATATCGAAATCGTTTTCAATTCAATTCATTTCGAAATCGTTTTCAATTCAATTCATTTCGAAATCGTTTTCAATTCAATTCATTTCGAAATCGTTTTCAATTCAATTCATTTACACAATAAAATGATATTTTTATTTTCTAACATATTTTAGAAAATTTCGGCGGCATAACGACACGATACTAGAAACGGGACAAGGCCTAGCCTTATCCCCGGTCTAGTGAAGGCCCACGCCATTCACATATCAATCAATCCATTCATTTCACCAAACAATTCAAATCAACTCAAACAATCTAACTAACAACACAGCCAAACAAACAAGTCCATGGTATGTGGACGATTGTGTCGGGTGCTACTAAGCACCGTCTGCATCCTAGCATATATATATATATAACTAGAAAAAAAGAAATTGAAAGGTGAGAAATTCTCACAGAAAGCTATCCAAGCTCCACGGCACTTCTTTGATAGAAACCTTCGTCGTTCTGCCTCTTTTCACTTTAGTCGCCCGTAGCCACTACCTATGTAAAAATCGAATTTTTACTTCGCTATTCAATATATAAAAATCGAATTTTGACTTCGCTATTCAATATATAAAGATTATATTTTCAATATAAAGATTATATTTTTAATATTCCTATGATGTAAAAATTATATTTTTATTGCTTTAAAAATATAAAAATCGTATCTTACTTCTCCTACTCCATAAAAATTCCGTCTTTTCCATTAAAAAAAATATATGATCTTTTCTATTTAAAGTTTGAATCTTTTTCTTTTTAAAGTTTGAATCTTTTTCTTTTTAAAGTTTGAATCTTTTTCTTTTTAAAGTTTGAATTAAAAATCAGTTTTTAAATCAGTTAAAAATCAGGTTTTAAAGCTTTTCAAAAATCAGTTTTTAAATTTTTTTTTTTTTTAAATAATCAGTTTTTAATCTGTTAAAATAAAAACAGTTTTTAATCTTTTAAAATAAAACAGTAATAAAATAATAAAAAAAAGAAAAGAAAAGAAAAAAAAATGACTTACAGAGAGAGGGGGTTCGAACTCGCGGGCGTCGGAGGGTCAGGGAGGCACTGGCGTCGGAGTTGGTGGTGGTCGGGGCGGATCCTGGCGTGGGCGACGAAGCGGTGGTGGCGGTGTTGCGTGGATTGGGGCGCGCGTCGATTTCTTGGAGAAGAGGGGAGAGAAGGGATCGGAGGAACGGAGGGAGATGGAGGAAGAGGAGGAGGGGCGACGAAGCGGTGGTGGCGTCGATCTTCGGTGGTGCGATGGACATTTTTTTTATTTTTTTTTCTCTGTTGAAATAATTTAGAACGGGGGGCCAGAGGGTAATGAAGGGGAAGAGAAAATATATTTAATTTAATTTAATTTAATTTAATTTAACTATTTAATTTCTAAAAAGGTACTTTTACATACGACCTCTAAACGAGGTCCACCGCCTGTCGTCCATAGCGTTTTACCCCCATTCCGAACACAATGGGATATGTATCGTAGGCCAATTCGATTGTTACGATCAGTTTCCGTTAAATCTACATTTAAATCACTATATTGAATTTTAAACGTACATTTCAAATTACCGGGGTCACATACTAACTAGAAAAATTCCCGAAAAATATTTTCTAGCTTCGTATTGACGATACGGTCCTAACAAAACTAATTTCATCAAATTCTGAGACCGTTAGAAAAATGGCCATTTTCCAGTCGATTAAATTCAACTGAAATGGTCAAAACACGTTTTCCTTTACCACGCTCACATATTGATTCGAAAAATTATGAAATTTGGAATCTAACAATAATTCGACATCACGGACCCAACAAAAGTGGTTTCGTCGAAATCCGAGGTCGTTTGCAAAATGTCCATTTTTAAGGGCCTGAATTCCCAGCGACTATTCAGAATTTTCAACTGGACATATCTTTTGATTCCCGTTAAGAAATCTTGATTTTTCGGATTCGATAGAAAATATTATCAATTAGATCCTATCATTTTTGGTTTCACTAAAATCCGGATTGTTTTGCACCCGGTACATTCAATTGAAATTTGAAATCGAATTATCGAACTACCGCGCCATTTTCAATTCTATTTATAATTATATATAAATATTTATATTCTAACGATGACGCGTATAAATATATACGTTCGAATTATATTCAAAATAAATTTCTCGTCGATATTATTTAAAATAATTCATTTTAAATATGCAAAATTCGCAAAAATTGCCAAAATAAAAATTTTAAACTGGCCCAGATTTTCGGGTTATTACAATATTTGATCGCAACGCTAACGTCCATACAGAGTGGTTTTCAGACAAAAATCTGATCCCGGTCTCTCTGTATTGACGACGGAAAAAAATGGTCAAAACTTCGATAGTCGGTGATTTAACTATCAAAGAAAAATAGGTGTACAACCAACGATCTTATTTCCAGATAGAAATTCGATCGATCAATCATCAATTAGCACTTATCTCTTTTAATTAAATTAATCGTTTATTTATTCAATTCCCATTTCTATATACTCGACATTTCTTATTTTCTGAATTTAGGAAATATACGTCATCAAACATTGGAAAACATTTCTATCTCTGTTTCACGTATTACTGACATTCCAGTATTCGTTCTCATCAACATTTCATTTTCTATGATTAGAAAACATCTCTGATTATATTTGGAAAATGTTTCCAAAATTTGTTCATTTGATTTCAAACAGATGTTTAAATAAAACATCTCTAAGCCAATTTAAACCATTACACTCATTAACTAAATTCACTTAATCAACCTTCACTATCGAACTTTAACCATTTCTTAGTTAAAAACGAAGTCAATCAAGTTGGGGTATAACTACCTCTCAGACCTTAACTGAACAACATTTCTAACTTCGAAATAGACAAAGTTCACTTTTCAAATCTTTAACAAACTTCCTTACATAACTCTCAGATTCTATTTACGAACCCACTTCGTTATTTTAAAACATTGATTATAACTATAACGTTATAATCCCTTCTTCCTAAATATCCGCTTTCAAAATATAACTTTTGTCCTTAACTTAATTAAATAACTAAACCACTAATTTATTAATAAATAAGTAAACCTTGATTAAAACAGAGAGTAATTATTACTTTCCCAAATTCGACATAATCGAATTCAATGTATAATTCTCTTTTTCGAATAATCTCTATTCGATAACTTCTTCCCGAATAAACTATATTCGATAAATCTTTCTTCGCATAACTGTATTCAATAATCTCTCTTCGAATGATTTACATTCGATCAACTTCCTACGAATGATTTACATTCGATAAATCTCTTTTCGAATAAACTATTTCGAATAACTCCCTTGGATTAACTCATTTGGATTAACTTGGTTTGATTAACTTATTTTGACTAACTCTACTTGATTAACTTACTTAATTAACTCAACCTATTTAACTCCTATCTAATAACTAATATTCGATTAATTAATATTCGAATAACTATGCCTGTTTTAACTTTATTTCGAATGGCTAATATCCGATTTAACTCCATTCGCTTGACTCTAGATCGCAGCGATCACAATGGTTACGCCTGATTCCCTCAGGAAACATCCGACCGCCGTAGGCTATCAGCAGCCCTGCGAATTACGCTAGCAGTCGTATGAAATAACGACTCATCCTGAATAACTATGCTTGATTAACTCTATCTCAAATAACTATATTCGATCAACTCTAATTGAATAACTAATATTCAATAAATCCTAATTCGATTAGCTATGTTCAATTTACTTTAACTGATTAACTCTAACTGGTTAACTCCTTTAATTAACTCTACGTTTATTCAGTTTCAAATGTGGATGTTGAAATCGACTTTTACTTCTCTATATAAGTCATGACTTATATATTTTATTTATCCAACGATAAACATTTCATTTGATTTATAGAATATTATTTATAAATTTATATTCTGAATCTATCTTTTAGAATAGATTCTATTTAAAATCTTTGCTTTAAACCCATATCACGTTATACCCATGTGCGAAGCACGGGTTTAAATCTTTCAAATGTAAAATTCTCCTTTTATACAATTCTAGTCACCTTTCAAGTATTTCTTTTTAAAAAATCCATTTATTTACAAAATAAGTCCCTTTTGATAATTCTATTTATTTTATAAAATATTTTCTTTTTATACAATCTATTGATTTTATAATTAATTCCTTTGATAATCTAACTATCCTCTTTTCTATTTGTTTTACACATATTTCCCCTTTCTATTCTATTTATTTTTCAAATAAATATCCCTTTCCAATTCTATTTGTAAATAGTTTACAAATATTTCTTTTTTAATCCTATCTATATGATTTACAAATAAATATTCCTTTTTAATCCATTTATTTCCTAAATAAATGGTTTTTTAAATAAAATCTTTGATTTTATAAATATTTCTTTTTCAATATAACATTGAAAATTTCCTTTTTAACATTCCAGTATTCCTTATGGTATTTAACAAACCATATAACAACGATCAGTATCATTCAACCATACAAAATCAACAACAGATTTCATATCACATCATACAACCCAATATATGAATACAGTAAAATAAATGTTGAGGAACCGAGTTGGATCCCTCCGACCTGTTTCCCTGCATCCACAGATGTTAAACAATAAAATTAACATCAATTTCATTTTACTATGAAACATTCTGCTAAACAGAATCAATATTTGATTAACGATTTATATCTATATCGTTATCTATATTTTCAATCAACTGACTAGCAGTTCAACCAAACAGTCAACATACAACAAACACCCATCATTCATAAATTCTAAAAATATTTTATAAAAATATAAACTGGGCAGAGTTAGTGAGATTACTCACCTTGGACGGTTATCGTTAAATAACGATAATTGGTCATTGATTTGATTCAGACGTTTAATTTCACCGTAAATCCAAACGAGCTCCAATTCACTCCTAGTCAGTTCCATGATGTAGCCACCATCCATACGATCCCAACGGATCTGATGGTTTGAAATTCTGATATCATACGATCAAGATATTTAGTTTTCAAGTTTGGATGCAATTTAATTTAAATTAAACCTAATTTAATTTACTCATCGGGCCTTACCATATTTTATCCGGCCCATCCAACCCTTTAAAACTTCAGCCACACCTTTATCCTTCTTCCTCAACATCGTGAAATACTCCAGGAGACGCAGCTTGCGATTACCGCTCCGTTCTCCACCTCGTTCACCAATCCGAAGCAACCTTCTTCCTCCACTTCGAAATCTCCAAAACCCAAGCCATCCAAGCTAATCTCGACGTCCCCGTTTCTTTTGCGTTCGAAACAGTCCACGGAAGGCTACTGTACCAGATCGACATCGTTCCTCATATCAAACCCCAATTTTTGCTCACACAGATGCGGTTTACTCCTCTGAATCCAAAACCGATACCCTTTTCCCAATTTGATTCGCCAAAAGCTCGCCAATCCGAACCCTAATTCTCAAAAGACTGACGCTGTACACATCGCGATGAACGAACAACCGTCGAACCACTTCTAACTGATGCCAACGTGAAGAGATTCTCACTGTCAATCCAAATTTATGTGTATTTTGATATATAGGATTTTGTTTGAATTTATTTTGAATTTTGATTGTCTCGATTTGGTTTGACGAAGTGTTCTGGTGGCGGCTACCAACATTTGACCGCAGAAAAATAGGTTTAGGGTTTGGAAGTGTATAGAGTATTATATAGGGTAGTTTTATTATTATTTTTATTCGATTATTCTATTTTATTTTAAGAAAAAGCTATTTTTCTATGTCCTCTAAAATTCCTGTGATCACACATGACCCCCAAAAATCACGAAAATGGACATGTGGCTACTGTTTGACATTACGGTCCCAACGAAACTGGTTTCGTCGAATTCCGACTTTGTTTGCTCACACAGCGTATTTTTAACTATCAAAATATCGACTGTTTCTCACATTAAAATCCCGTACGACCACATACTGACTTCAAAAATCACGAAAACTGAAATCTAGCAATAATTTAATATTGCGGATCCAACAAAATTAGTTTCGTCGAAAACTGAGGTCATTTGCAAAAATGGCTATTTTTAAAGCTCTAAATAACCCTTTTAAATATATAAATATATTTAAAAACATTTAAATTTAATATTTAAAAATTATTATTATCGTATATATTCACAACAGAATATCATACTGCTCCACTAGGATTTATAACTCGATATTTCAAATCCTGTGTTACATCGATA
Organism: Allium sativum; assembly: GCA_030737875.1. Lineage (NCBI taxonomy): Eukaryota > Viridiplantae > Streptophyta > Magnoliopsida > Asparagales > Amaryllidaceae > Allium > Allium sativum. The sequence goes on from CM060919.1 coordinate 310,263,041, forward strand.
TTCGATTTATATTAAAAAATCCATTTTAAAATATAAATAAATCGATATAGACTATAAAGGAATTCCATAGCGACTTTTCTAAAATTTGATTTGGACATAAATCAAAATCTACACGATGAAATCTCGATTTTTCTCTTCCACTAGAAAAATATCCTTCACCAGTTCCTAATGTTTCTTGTTTTACAGAAATCCGATTTAAAACGAATCATGTACATTTAGTTGAAGTTCAAATCGCCAAATTATGAACTGCAGGGCCATTTCGAGCTCGGTTATAATTATAATATAAAATATACGTTCAACTGTCGTTCAAATAATATATTCGTTATTCTAATTCAATTCTAAACTGGATTAAATATCACAGATGATCCAATTCACACTATTTTGTGAATTCCACTATTTCTGACTATTTCAGAAATTAAATATATTATTATATTATTTATTTTCATTAATTATTCAATACTATCTAATCCTGGCCATTTTAAATAACCAACCCATTATTTAAATAATTAAATAAATTATTTATATACCGGAAAAATACGGGTCGTTACATTCTTCCCCCCTTAAAATAATTTCATCCTCGAAATTGCTAAGATAGAGAACAAACCCTATTAACTGGGTTAAAAATTATTCGTTCACTTTTAACTTCAGTTTCAACTGAACCAATTTATTTCAACTAAACTATTAATTAATTCCTATATCCAATAGAAATATAAACTTGTACCTTTTTGTCAGCATATCATTATATCCTTTCCACATGTTATCAATTCAGCAGATACAAGGGTCATCCCAATCAAATTCCAATCTGTTTTTATCCACAAATCCAACCATTCACTTATACCTAAGTCGAATTCCATTTCAAATTCGAGTTCCATTCTCGATTTCAAACTCTTAACTTCCCAATCCAATTTTCATTTCAAATTCTTATCTCGACAATCCAATTTTATTCAAGAACAAATTTTTCCTGATATCATTCTATTTCCATTCAGTTTTTTCTTATCTGGCTTTATTTAAATCTCAATTTGTTTCCACAAATTTTTAATTAAATTTGTTCTTAATTCAAACAATTTTTCTTCCTAGGAGTTTTTAAACAGTTTACCTCTTTCAAAAAAAATAATCAAATTTTCCTTTTTGAAATTCAATACAACTTGTTTTTCCTAAAACAAATTCAAAAACAATATTCTTCGGTAGTAATCCGCCACTTAAAAACTCGAAAATGAACACTGATGATGTGGCCAGCATCATCAGAGTTATTTCCCAGCTGTCGAAGCGATTTCAATACTATATAACTTTTTCAAACCCATTTTCAAACATCTCCATTTTGAAATACATTTCAAAACACCATCACAATGTTGGTAAAACAATTTAAAATTTCCCAGGATTTTAAAATTCCTTATATTTAACTCAAATCCATTTACGAACACTTTTCCCATTTCCCAGAATTTTAATTCCAATTTTGATTTAATTCAAATTTAATTAATCTGCTTTTATACTATACGAACTCAAATTGGTTATTTATATAACCATTTTCATTATAATCAACCAACACATCCAACATACTATAATCATTCGAATATAAATATTTTCTTTATATCGAAATATACTTTGGGTAAAATTATCTCATTTACCCTATTTAAGAGCATACTATGTCGGTTTATCATATTTGAGTGTTTGGTAGCCCATATCGATACAGGGGATCAAACTGATCGACCAGAATTCACAAACAACTCAACCGATAAATCTCCATAATATACGTTTTAAATGGAAATTGATGAAATATATATTATATATATTATATGGCCTGAATAGAACGCGTCGCGCAGCGACCATTCGCGAATTTCGACCATAGACTTCGAATGGACGTTACGGGGGATCCGACCGTCGGATTCTCCTAAAATCAGAACCGTTGGGTTCATATCAAAAATAGTTTTCTAACGAATGCAAGAAATTAGAAATCTAACGTTTGGATTTGGAATTATGTCCAAATCAAATTTGGAAAAGGTCGCTGTAAGTGCAGTTCGATGGCCATTTATGGAAATCGACTGTACGGGCCTTGATAAAATTATTAAAAATAACAATAATTAGTGTAAAATCATAAGAAATGATTTGGGAAGAACTGGGATAAAAAATTCCATGGTTGAAAATATAAAAATAGATTTTTATCGAAATGAACTAGTTTTGAACTAGAAAAAATAATCCAATAATTTTTAAATAAAAGAAATTGGATTTGAAATGGTTTTAAAAATAACCAGAATTTCCAATATATGAATTGGAATGGATTTGAATCGAAATTATCTTCGGAATATTTCGATATTGGATTCCGTGATTATACGGACATTGTGGAGGAATTTGGAAGATATATATATCGTTATTCCAATACGATATTTGTTGATTTCAGAATTTGATATTGAATATAAGCCGATATATTTTCTATTCAGAGCCTTGTATTTAATATCAAATTGGATTTTGGGTTTGCCGTGAACTGTGTTTAAATGACATTAGTTCTTTAACCCAAGTAAAAGCGGGATTAATTTCCAGAAAATTGAACAATCAATAAAAAATGATTTTAGAGATTGAAACCATTTGGAGTTTGAATAAATCTTTAAATGGATTGTGAATATATATGTGGTAATTAAATTACCAAAACATGAAATGTGATTGAACCAAATACACTTGGTTGCTGATATTGATTGTGTTTGACTGATTTTTTGGATTGTACTCGACCAGTTTATGAGCAAGATATGCTTTTACATTTAGCAATGGGTTGGGTAGAAATACTGGTAGGCTAACATCTTGTGAAACACTTCACGATTTGACTATGAGATGTGTAGCGATGTTGTTATGTTCATTTCAAATTTAATGAATGATTGTGAAATGATATTTTTCTTAAGTGAAAAGAATGTATTCCCGATTTTGGACAGGGAATGTTTTATAAAACAGAAAGGATTTCAAGGGCTAAAACCCAATGATTTCGAAATGATTTGGAAATGTATTATGGTTTTACATTGTAGATCATCACATATTTGATTAGTTGTTATTAATGATGTATCTTTTTGGTGGCGGAGAATTTATTCTCTTGCTTAACACCCTTCTTTGAGACGTACGAGCTCAAAGGTTATGTGATTAACAGTGACTAATCATATGTGTGAATTGCTGATGTGAAGTACTATATTTTGAAAGTACTTGTGATTATTATGTTATGAAATGATTTTCCCTACTTCGGGATATGAAATGATTTGGTATGTGGCTAGAGATTCGAGTAACTCGGACGACTAAAAGTATGGGTGAGATGGGCGATGTATGCTTCCATGCGTGGGAGGTGCATCGTCGGTGTAGCCTGCTCCATAGTGGGAGGTGCACATATATCGAGTTGCTTAGGTGCGTGCCCTTTGCCTTGTCTAGGGGGAGCCCGATATTTGGTTGCATACTTGTTTGTATGCATTGTTATGTTTTGGAATTCACATTTCCAAACGATTTGATTTGAGATCCCGAAGTGAAATCTACGTTGTTATAGAAAGTTAGATATGTATTTCAAATGAATTGAAATGGAATTTGGGAAATAAAGTCCAAAGGAATAATTTCTGTAAATTGAATTGGATTTGGAAAGTCTAAGTATGGTGATTAATCTAAACAGGTAGATTGGGATATTGCATGTTGATTGATGCATAGTAGATCAATATATCTATATTGATTGTTGTTTATACACTAGCATTCATGGGGGTAAACCCGTTCCGCATTAGCGGCGTGGTCCTATGATTTGTCTTATCATAAATTTATAACTGTTTAGAGTTTCTCACACCAATCCCATGACTGACCTGTAGTTTGCTTTTCCGTTGCAAACTCGGGTGCCCCTATTTTCCGCACGGGCAGTCGAGTAGTTTATGTTGCAGATATATGAGCAAGATTCTAGATTGAAGCTTAAAGTTGTGTCCAGAGGATTGATAGTTTTCCGCTGTGAATTGTATTACATTTGACGTAAATTAATCTTCCGCTGTATTATATTTCGATATACTCTGATATATTCTGTACTATGATGTAACATTATTATGATGTTTATAGAAGTCTTCTGTTATTTGTTCTGATGTGTTGTATGCCCAGAGTTAGCGTATACGGGGTTCGAACGGTCTTGGTCGATTTAGCGATTAATTAGGTCCGAGCGAAATCCGTATCGTTGCAGCAGCGTCGTCCGTCTGACCGACCGAACCTAACTGGGCTGGGCCGAGTGCGAATAGTGGGTCTCGCGTCCGGATCTAATGACAATATTTTTGGAAATTTACAACAGTTCAGAAACGTTGCAAACAAAAGTGATCGTCGTTTGAATTTGCAACACTTCAGAATGTTGCAAACGAAGAGATTGGACCGTTTATAACGGTCGCGACATTTAGCCACAAGCGCCTCCTTACACCGCCTATAAATAGGCTTGTCAAATTCATTTAAGCATATTCCGAAATTCTTCTTCCTCCTCAGATATGCGACACCATTAAAGCATTTCAAACGTTGTGAACTTGTAATGCCTCCAAGGTATTGCAAAATCCAGAAATATCACAGATTTAATCTTGTTCTTCTCTTCTTCTTTCTATTCGATTCTTGCATCATCAGGAATTATAAACTAGAGTGTTCTTGATCGGATCAAAGCCATACAAACTTTGAACCGATTTCGCTGTTTCAAGACTTTATTAAATCCTGAAAGTCGATAGTTCGATAACTCATTTGTACCTGGTGGGTTGAATTATTGTTTGAAGGGATCTATTCTATAGATTCTTAAAGTCTGAAGTACGACAATCATCTTTCTCCAATAGTCACAAACCGCAAAATCCCCAACAGGACATATGCTAGACGCATCGGATGCAAACACAAATGTTAACTTCCCTGTTTCTTTTGCAAACGGTACCTAAGCTCACTTATGATGAACGATAGAGATTTAACACCTTTTATCGTCATCCTCGTACTATTTGTATATTCCAAAAACTTTATTTCTTAAACATGTATTACTTTTATCAGGATGTCACAGTGGCAGCAAACATGTATTGCTGCATCATCATCTAAAATGCGGTTCAGCAGTTTAAGAAACAAGCTTGTTATTTCATAATTGGAAACCAACCATTAATCCACTTCTTTATTTCTATTTTATATTGTTATACTTATTTACCTTTATGTTTGTCAATCTATAAATCATGTCTGACATGAGCCTTTAATTCTTCTATGTATTTAGTACACCATGTAACTTAAATAAAGAGCAGTGTTATGTATAATCGCTTGAGCGACATATACACTGGCCGAACCTCAAAAAGAAACTCAAGGGCACAAAAAAAGGAATTGTTAAAGACACTCCATGTTTGGTTAAAGGGAATCTATTTTAATTTAGTGCATAATTGTTATGGGAATACAAAATAAATTAGCCTTCCCTTAAACATATAAATTAAAATTCTGATATTAACCCCCTGTAATCCTCATTAATTAAAACCATAAAACCTAAACTTTAATTAATACTTGCAATTTAAAGTTGCACGTAAAAATATAAAATGAATATAATTAATGTAATGGAGACACAAGAAAGTTTCGTGGAAGATCAGAAGGCGTCGAATCGGGTATTAATTGTAATTTCATATTAGAATTGATATGTTCAGTTTAAATAAAATGAAGAAACAAAAATTTTGATCTAACATTCTATACATTTTATATTGTTGTTTATTTTATCAATGAACTTTTTTGTGTGCAGTTTTTTATATTTTTGGAAGCATGCGTTTGTAATTTGCACTGCATTCAGTATGTTAAGTTTTAACAAAAAAAAACTCACTTCAGCGTTGGCTGAAATTTGCTGATAGGTCCCGTGTTTTATTAAATATTTATTATCCATGGTAGAGCTACTTTCATAATTGAAAGAGTAACTGTTCATAGCATTATTCAAAAAATAATAATAATAACCAACTTTTTAGCTTCAACTCTATCAACATCGGTACAAACAGATAATAAAACCTACTGAAAGAACATGCAGTCAATAAAACTCTTTAATGAAATATTGATACACTTGCAAAATCTGCATTGTCGCCTACCCATTAAATAACGTTCAAGTTTGATAGCCCATTTTGGCCGCAATACAACTCTGTGGATTTCCTTTTTGGAAGGAAATTAAGTTAACTTCGATAGCTTATATTAAGTTGCTGACATAAATATTTTGTGCGTGTTACTATCTGCTCACAATCCAATTTGTTTTTTAACTTTTCATTAAAGAGTAAGCACCCACTTCTAACATTTTTAATCTGTTCACAATCCAATATTTTCTGCACGCTGTTCGTATCTAATGAGAATAATTTCATCAATGAGCATGATGCGTGCCCTTCATCTTATTGTCCTACTAAAATTAACTAGTGTGTAACCCGTGCGTTGCACACGAAATTTTTATAAAATATAGTATTCAAAATTTTAATGTCAAAATTGGAATTTTATTATACAACGTACAATGAATTTGGCAAAATAAATATACTATAAATTATTGTTATTGTTATTGTTGCTTATATATGGTATGTTATATAACTTATATTTTCTTGAACTAAAACAATATTTTATTGTTCTTATTATGGTGAGCAAATATTAATGTTGAAACTGACATATTTTAATTATTTTAGATGAACTACAAATATTATTTTATCTTATTTCTTTTAACCATGTTAAATTTGAAATTATGTAATTAGTTAAAATATATTAATTTAAGAGTAAATAATATGAATAAATTGAGAAGGATTTTTTTTTACAGAGAACTTAATATGAAGTTAAAAGTAGATTTTTTTTAGCGTAGTGTATGATAAATTTGTTACTTATGTACATATAAAATTACAGTTAATTTACAAATTTTTTGTATTATTGTTTGTGTACATAAATGTATGTGATCTGTATATCTATATGGTTGAACATAATTTTTTATTTTTTTTGTGTGGTTTGTATTACTATGTGTGTGTATACCCTGTACGTTTAATTTATATATTAAAATACTTTAAAATTGAGATTTCATAGACAATATAAATGCATGGATCTAAACATGAAATGTTAGGAAACAGTCGATGAAGTTGTATATAGCTATAGAAGTGTCTAAATATTGATACTAAAAGTTAAAAACAAAATTATACAAGACATATAAATTTATTTAGTTAAATGAATAATAAATTAGTTCTTTTAATGTCATTTATGTATATTATTTATGGTATTTGAATTATATATATCTATATTTAAGTGAATAATTCATATGAGTTCCTTTTTTTAATATGAATATGATATATATATTGAGACTGTCACGGTTAAGGATTTATTAGATAAATTAATGAATATTTATCAATTAAAATATTCAAATAAATTAAAACCAATATTACATGATATAGTAAAAATATATTGATGTACATGTGCAAAATTGTGAGATATTTAGGTGGGTTTTGTAAGAAACCATAGAAATTTCAAAATGTAGGCACTTCAGCTAAAATAAGAATTTTACAATGTAATGCATTAATGCATCGACATAGATGAATCGTAAACTAAATTTGTAGTTATTGCTTTTGTATATAAGTATGTTATGTGACTGATGTTATTTTATATCCAATTGAATTTTATATGCTTTTCGTTCATATGAATATTGTGCAAATATTGATATTTTCATATTTCTATGATTTATTTGATACATCAACAACTAACAGTTGACTAAATTTAATTATAGTTTTAAAATTCGTGAGTAACTCTAATATATGAAGTCAAATATAAAATATTAGAAAGGAACCGAAATACTTCGGTAAGAGGTTTAAGGGATTTTAAAATTAAGATTTTCTATTGTAAAAAAAATAAAAAAACGTAATTTTGTAATGCATGACAAATTTATCGTTTTTTGATATTTTTGGCTATTAATTTCTGTTTTATTTTGAAATTTAAACTTTTACTTGATCTCAAGTTTCTATAAACATTTTTTTGAATTTTCTTCGCAAAAGTATCTTTTTTGCAAATGCAAAAATATTTACTATTTTTACCACGATTATTTATATACTGGCTAGTCATCCAAAAGTGTCATCCAATTAAAGATGCATGAATAAAGAAGGATTGAAATGCACATGGACAAAGTTTCCTGCTTCAACATTACAATTTCGCACACCAATTATAATTTTATGCTTCTTCGGTAAATTGTGTTGAATGAATCAAACATCATCAATTTTTATTTTACGAAAACCTATTCTTGTGTTGAATTTCAAACATTTAATTGTTATAAATTTTCCATTCCATTTTGCTTCAGTAATTTTTCGGTCATCTTTGTGTTTCTCCTTGTTATTAAGGGAAGGTGTGCAAGTTGTGTGAAATAGTTACTGATATTCTAGTCATGCTATCGGGGAACCTGCAAGTAGTGGACTGAAGTGAAGAGGAAGCGTAGCTCAGTTATCATACACGATAAAAGTAGTTCTTAAAAATAAAAATCTTATAATTCAAGGCCTTTATTATCTAAAGCTGTTACTTGTCTGATAACTCAGTTACCATGCAATCTTGAATGGCCTAACATTCTAGCAGTAAAGCAGCCGACAGTGTTATCAATTCTGATAATGCATTCATTTAAATGTTGCTTTTTGTTTGTGAAGGAAACACTCACGTAACCTCAACAATCTCCAACACAAAGCCTACAATGGGAAACACGTTGTGCAACTCTGTCTACAATAATTTGATTGGTAGAACAAACTTCGATAGAAAAAGAACTTTGCCTTGATTCGGCAAGTCAAGAAGCCTACCATGATTGTGAATGATTTAATCATAGTTTTAAACTTCTATCAAGTGTTGGTTAACTAAATCCTTCCATTTTACTTTGGGTAGGAAACTCAAATCATTTTAGGGTTCACTTAATCTATCCATTGAACATTGTGGATTAATCCCATTAAAATTTGAAAATTAAAGATTAACCAAAAATTTGGGTAAGCAATGTTAAAGAACTAATGTCATTGATACATTAAGATGCTGTAAAATTGGAGTCAGTATGTCTTACAAAGCTTATAACTTTAGAAACAATCCCTATATTCCTTGTACCATCAACAATGCCAAATCGACCAACTGCATCCAATGTAGTAGGTTTGAAGCACGGAAACCAAAGAAATGGAAGGCCGGAAAAGACAAAACAAATAAGCTGGCAAAGGAAGTTTAAGTCCTAAATTACTATCAAACCATGGAAAATCGGGTATCTATCTGAAAACGAATGGTGGAAAAGTTGCATTCAACCATTGCTACGGCTAACATTATAACCAATCACGAAACCCGATCTTAGCAGCATTAAAACTACGGCACTGAAATTCAAAATTTTCAATTCAGTCCAGGTATTCAAAGCATCAACGTAATAAATATCAAACAAAAATTTGAAAGTGGCATACATTGTCAGTTAATTTCTTACCCATTCTCATCCATCTACTCAAAGCATTATCATAATAACTCAAAGGCAGTCCCAAATACAACGAAACAACCCCCCCATTCAATAATTAGATTGAGATCCACATCAATCTCATAAAAAAATATCCCATTTTTAATATGCTGTACACACAATTGGTTTTGTTGTCTTTGACTATGCAATGTGTTTCAAAACAAAGCATAAAATGATTAAGATAGCATCATGTAACCAACACCAATTTCATTGAAAATTTTCACAACTTAGAGCATCCCCAACAGGGGGTCAGTTGCTTTTCAACTGACCCCCAACGGGGATGTCAACAGGTGAGTCGGGGTTGCTTCAGCAACCCTGTAGGTTGCTCCAACAACCTAAGCTTAGCCGGCTTTTAACAAACCGGTTAAGAATAGTGGTTCAGATTGCTTATATATGCACATGGATCACGATCTAAAGGTCCAAAATTTGCATTAATATTAACCGGCTAAAGTTTGGCCGGCTAAACATTTACATTCCAACCACTGTTGGGGGTGACTCACAATGTTGACCCCATGGAAATGATTGAAGTGATGGCTCCCAACCATTTGCGTTGGGACTGCTCTTAGAATTGTAGCAACAGGCTCATAGTGCTTTAATTCAAGAAACCGATCTCATGATGCATCCATGCCAAAACTATGAAGAACACCTTGATCCACTTGACTACAGGTAACTAAAATTAAATACTGTTAATTTCTACAATATGTCAAAAAGAAAAATGCATATCAATCAACTAATATTAATAGCAATCTCAACTACACTGGATTAAGGCCACACGGTGTATAATCGTACCTGTAAGATTCAAATGATAATGTAAATATCAACTGGGTATACAGTTTCCTTTTTTGGATGCGTATTACATGTTTGTTTAGCAGCTGTAAATCTGCGTAAAACTTCATGTATAGTAAAAAAGAAGAAAATAGCTTACCCGGTTCTCACAAGTTATGATGACTTTTTCACTGTATAGATGCTAAGCATAAGCTTTGTGAGAATACTGTAAAGCGACAATATATGCCTACCGAGTCTTCAAGCCATCAGTATGGCCATCCACCTGACAAAATATACAGCTGACCATTTAAATGAACGTTTGACCTTCTGTTTAACAATTTTTTGAATTAAGAGTATATCATAAAATACATAGGAAAAATACGAAATAAACATAAAGTTGCTGACATTCTATTAGCTCAATTCTTAAGTATACATTGGAATAGTAATATATCAGAGGTGAAGAGAAGCTAAATGTTTCAACATAAGCATATAAGAGCTTGAAACCTGGATATCAAGCCTAATCCACAAATATGTGATGGAAAACTCACAATGAAGCTTAAAAGAAAGGGAAATCTACGCGATGACCCATCAACAAATGGTAACTTTATTAAAACTAAAATAAAAACTAACTCGCCTTTATCGACATGTCAGTAAAACCTCCACTCTTGCTTTTGAATAATGTAGATCAATCATAATCAAAAAACTATACATATTGAAGCGTTAATCAGGAATCATGAAGGATAACCACAATAGACTCATTATTTTCAATAAGAAAGAGCTCATTATTGTAGCTTGTATCTAAAAATGATTATCATAATTCAATAAACGGATAGACTTTCATGAAGAAACATATCTATATACTTAATTTATATATTCTGGCTTGACTTCTATTATAAAGAAGCCAGAAACTAAGTAGTTGTGTCAATTAATTACTTCAAAAATTAATGCCCGTATTTGTAGAAGTTTAATTTGCAACCATGATTGTTATAGAATCTAGTAAGGAATTGCAAAAGTATTGCTTTGAAATATGAATTCGCCCATAGTTGTCGAAAAATAAATATGTGCTCCTAATAAATTGTAAATCTAATTACCAATAAATTTGTTTATTACAGAAAAAGGAGGAAAAAACTATACATTTCTAAGAAATGCAAAATGTAAATTGCAAGGTTCAAAGATTAAAACGTGAATATTCTAGAATAACATTTTGATTCAAGCATAGACTTAAAATTAAATTAAAGCTTATCTCCATTAGTTTTTCACCATGAGATCTGCTAACAACAGTCGCCTAGGCGACTGTTGCTAACAGTCGCGGGCCCCATTGAGTGGAATTCATGGGGGCCAAGTAATTTTAAAATAAAAAATCAGGCCCCGCTATTTCTTCACTGTGTGGGGCCCGCGAGTGTGGCGCAGTCGCGCAAAATACGACTGTGCCTAGCATTTGTGTTTCACCACTACATCAAACATCAATTATGATTTGGCAGGCTTTTCTTTATTTCAATTTTGCTAAGTTAAATTGTAATTTAGCTGCATTTCATCATTAATCTAAAATGCTTGTGCTTGATAATAGAAAAACGAATCAATTTTGGCTATGAAATTTTCACTGACAAAAGAATCTAAGTGGAAAAAAATGCTTTGTTGAATCACTACCATAACCATTAGCACTGAAGGTCCATAACCATTAGCACTGAAGGTTATCTGTGCTTCTGCATAAGAAAACTTGATGGCTATGAGAGAAAGGTAGTAAAGTATATAATGTAGAGAAGCGATTCCACAACATTTTAAAAATGTAAAAATAGGCGGAATGGGAGAGTTCATGGAGGCACTATGATTGATGTGTGGTTCATACCAATTTTTTTCTTTTCAATTAAGAACTTAACAAAAAATAAGTTCAGTTATAATAGCACTTTTTGTATGAAGTGGCCCATATAAGCATCATAGCAACAGAACATGATCATGTTGACTTTCGCATAGAAAATTGCTATATTTAAAAGTAAAGCAATTAATTAGTCTACACTGCACAACATATCTAATTTTACTCAATTCTTAGCATTTGTGTTTCATAATGAAAGAAAAATCTAAAACAATCGAAATGTTCGGCTTTAACAATAAAAGCTCTTACATCCATCGAAGAATTTACTAATATATGAAATAAAGAGTTTCTCTTATATCTTGTATGTTTCAAGCGAAAGACTACAAAAGTTGTTATTATTCTAAAAATTTATTGCCTTCTTTTTTTTATTATAGGTGACCAATAGAAAAAGAGTGGTACCCAATCTAACTTTTAATAAAGCAAAGGTTGTACCAACATTGCAACAGCACAATAAGCCTATACCCCAAAGCATGCGACGCATTGTTTGGTGTTAATTCTAAAAAAGTAGTAATTAAATTTTATGAAATAGTTTCATTTGAGATATAATGTGATCTTTTCAAAACACGTCACTATAAATAACAAAACACTAAACTTTAATAATAGCGTTCAAAATTGCATTTGACTCATTTCAATTAGTGGGAGAAGAGAGAGTAAGTGGAAGGAAAGAGAGGGGGAATGGATGGTGAAAATCAGAGTGCGCTGCTATATATATATACACACACACACACGCAGACACACACACACACACACACACACAGAGAGAGAGAGAGAGAGAGAGAGAGAGAGAGAGAGAGAGATAAATTGGAAAACATAGGTCTCAATCATTAGATCATTTTATCCTTATATGAGAAGTAGAAATTGCAGGCAATACAGTGGTGAAACTCCACCTTGTCATTAATTTTGTGCTTTTTTTGGGTATCCAAGTAGATTTTCTCATATATTTAAGTTATATATTTATATTATTTGATTTGACATTCAATTTTTAAAACGCGTAGCTGACAATTTGTTGCAATTTCCTGAACTGTTATAAATTCTATCAGCCAAGAAAATAATATATCAGTGATTATGAAAACCGAACATAGAACACCTTAAATGATACAATTCTTGTTAGTAATACTTCTCCTTTCAAGCACACGGGTTAAAGATTACTATTGTTTCTAAGTAGACGGTTGAAAAATAAAACGTAACTTCTTGAATTTGTAAGCTTTACTTGAAAAACTGAAATTAAGTTGGACATATATGGTCATATGCAAACGAACAGCACAAATACAGTGAAAATTGGGAAATTTTCTATTAGTGATGAAAAGGTGTGCATTAGCCATAATTGCCTAAATAATTAAAACCATGAAAAGATAACAAACATGACAGATATACCTTACGTTGAAAGGCTGGAAAACAAACTTTGAAATAAAAGCGGAAAGATGTTCCTGTAACGGAAAAAACAAATACAAAAACTATATAAGAAACTAAATTTTTTGCAGATCATAAAAGAAAGAGCACATGTGATTCCTAATTACTTACACAGCAGAAACTGTGATAAAGATAATAAAGGATGAAACTTCCCCTTTTTTATTGTCTACGGTAAAGATAATAAGCTACAATATACTATTTATGTAACAATCAAAACATAACTTCCTAAATTGACTTCTCCTACGATGAAAACTATGTGAAATCATGTATATATAGTTGAGCATGAATGGGCCGAAAATAAGCAATGTTATTATAAACTTTTATAAGAGAAAGGATAGAGTAATTCAATATATGTGCAGAACAAATCTTTGCAGCATTAGTATAGCGAACATATTGCACGGTAGATATAAGCAATTTGGAACCAAAAAAGAAAACTATTAATACCATTACATTAGAATGCAAGTATCCAGTTTGATATATTGTAACACCCCGCCTCCACTAGGGTCACTCGCAAAGGAATGCACTAGCTTTGGAAGGGCATTATTGGTAAACATGCATAATGATATAGCAAGGCAGGACATGACATATATGTATATGTAAATAAACAGAGTAAGTAGATAAAACAGCGGAAGATTTTTAAACCATTTCAAAACACAAGTCCGGTACATCAAAATGTCAATTTCCCAAAATTACAAGTCTAGCTAAATACATCATCTGATAAACCGAAAAATACATAAGTACTATCCCCAAACAAGAGTGATAAACCATAGCGGCTCAAGTCCAAAGCATACTTGAGCTATCCAAGGAAGCAGCTAAAATCCAAGCTAGGCTCCTGTATTCCCTCCCTGAGAACCTGGGGGGGGGAAACGGAAGAAAAGAGGCGAAAGGAAACAGGTCAGTCAAAAAGACTGAGTAAGCCCTGCTACGATCAGTCTATAAACTAATAAAGTTAACATCATGACGGAAACTGAGATGATCATAAATAACAACATACTGGCATGATAAATCAACTACAAGATAGATAGAGGTGTCATCGCATAAACATGGTTAAGTTTTGCACCACGGTGTACTAGCAAACCAACATAACAGGTATTGATCCCTTGGCCCAAGCTCTAACCCAATAACATGAAGTGACCTTAATATAAGGTCCAGCCCAGCGGTCTAGTCGATCGGCTCCCTATAAACCTAACACGTCAAGTGTTGGTGTCCATATGGCCCACATATGGTTGTAGTTAGTCTGTGCTGGGTCCCCCTTTGGGTGTATCAAGCCCTCGGGTGTCAACCCCGGACACTTAAGCAATAATGCACAGCCCTATCCTACTGGTACCCGTGCCTCGAGTTTGTCCAACATCGGACTACGTGCACGTCCGTAGCCCGCCGGACCCGCACCGCTGTACCACTCAGCCATCGTCCTTTTGGTCGCTTACATCTGTCCAGTAATCGTGCCCCGCCCTAGCCTAGCTTCTAGGGTTGTGAATGATACCAAACTGGGATTACTGTTAGAACAGACCACGTTGCTAGGGTTTTCTAAGAAGGTTAAGTGTGATTTAACCCTTCATTAATCATGGATTAAATTAGTTAAGTGTAATCAACGGTTCACCACTTAACCCCATCCAATCCCTTGTATCCCCAAATTGATTAAATTGGTTAAGTGTAACTTAACCCCATTTTCATCCCTTGAATCCCCAAATTGGTTAAGTATTAGTGGACCCTGACTTAACCCTAATCATGAGGCATTAATTAACTTAATGCACCTTAACCTCTCACATTAGACCTTGTTGTGGTTACTAGTTAGGCCGGGCGGGTCCGGGTAGGTTTACACCACAACTTAGTCTAACCTCGGGTTTTGGCACCACATGACCAACTTCTCACATTGGGTCCTATTGTTTGTAGCCACTAGTTAAGCCGGTCGGTTCCGGGTAGAATTACGCTACAAACTCAACCCAACCTCGAGTTGGCCACACTTATGTTTTCTAAGTGTCATGTCCACTTTATCTCAAAACATAATTACAAGTCAACAATTACTTGGGTAGACCTAACTTAATAGGTAAATTCCCAAGGGGTAGACCTAACTTAATAGGTAAATTCCCAATCTTATATTTTCATGTATTTTAAGTTTACCCAAACCCCCAACGTCATTCTATCGCTTACATATTCGTAATAACGCATAAAGGATAGGAAGAGGGAACTTGGCACAACATACATGATGAACTTGCTTATCACAACAAACATGCATAACATGTTAGACTTGCATAACTTAGCATAGTGAACTTGCATATTAACATAAACATGCATAACATGTTAGACTTGCATAACTTAGCATAGTGAACTTGCATTTTAACATAAACATGCATAACATGTTAGACTTGCATAACATGGTAGGGTGAACTTGCATAAACATGCATAACTTATGAAACATGTAAAACATGGCATAGTGAATTCGCATAAGCATGCATAACTTGTGAAACATGTAAAACATGGCATAGTAATCTCGCATAAGTATGCATAACTTATGAAACATGTAAAACATGGCATAGTGAGTTCGCATAAGCATGCATAATCAAATAAACTCACATAAATCTCAACTTTCACCACATATTAACTTTAGAGTTTGCAAAGTGAAGGTAAGAGGGCTTACAAATATAAACAAGTCACAAATCCACCAAATAAGATGAAGAAGCCCCTTTAAAAACCCAAACAAAGCTTCAAATAAGAAAACCCTTTTGCAAAATCCCAAAAACACAAACTTAGCAAATCAAACTTGCAACTTAATGAAGTATGCAAGTTATTAAGCATTCATACAACATAGAAAAGGTTGTATGATCATCATATCTTCATAGGATTAAACTTTGAGGAAGGTGGAGGCTAGGATTTTTAGGTGGAGGCCATTTGAGGATTCAATTTGACATAGTTTAGTTGCTAGATTGATTAATGAGGCTTTAGGGTAGGATTAGGGGTATATTTATAGAGAATTAGAGTGTTTTAAGCCCTAGGATTAACCCTAGAATAGTTTAGGCCCGTCAGATCTCGGAACTCTCTAGAACCAAGCCACCCAATCAAGCCCAAATCAGAAATGGTGCACCAGGCTAGACTGCCTGGGCACCCCCTGTCGACAGGGCTGTCGACAGGGCAGTCGACATGCCTAGGGACCCTGTCGACAGGCCTGTCGACATGCGGGTCCTGGCGGGATTTTTCCCGCCTTGGCCCAGCTGGCCCAAATCCTTGTTTTTAATTTCAAATTTAAATCTGTTTTTACTTAGAAATTTTCTGCAAACTTCAATGGGCCTTAACTGGGTCATACGGACTCCGATTTTCGAAAACTCGGACTCTATTTCGCGTATTTTTCCAAGACGAACGCAATGGCATAGCCCGTTTCCCTTGATTCAGCTTTTTGAATTTAATTCTGCCTCAATTTATGTTATAACAGTTTTATTGAAAATACGGGTTGTTATATTCTCCCCTCCTTAAAGGATTTCGTCCCCGAAATCTTCAAGTTAGGAAGAACGTATCCTACCATCCAATCATCCATCTACTCAAAGCATCATCCACGAGCAATCATTGTCCTTACAAGATTCTAAATGCTGGATGAACATATGCAAAAGTGTGTGTATATGTACTTATCCAATGCAAAGATCAATGCAAAATATGTTAGTGAAATGTATCCATATGTATGCAAATCCCTAGCATAATGTATAATATCTACATGCGTGCTCAATCATACATCCATATGCAACATCCATGTGATTGCATACAAATTCCATCCAAGGATAAGCATAAACACTCATGCACATGCAATATGAGGAGTGTGTGAGCCGATCTAGTGCCTAACGTGTATCATGCATCCACGAGTAACCACTTGCAAACACTTGCAACCACTTGCAACCATCAAACATAACATGTCTCAAGCACATGTTTCATCCAAAGGGTTTCTACCTAAGGTTCTCATGATAAGATAGACACGATGAACTAGATAAACTAGATAGACATGGATAGCAAAAGAAAGATATACTAACAAAGGAAAGAGATTGAGAGTGTACCCTCAAAAAGGAATGGATAAAGCCCACGCATCTTCTCCTCGGTTTCCCAAGTTGCGTCTTCTTCGGCTTCACCCCATTGAACTTTCACCAATCTGACCTCACGATTCCTTAGCTTCTTGGTCTCTGTCCCCAAGATACGAATCGGAGCTCTCCTTAAAGTTGCTTCTTTCTCTACTTCCACGTCTTCAAGAATGCTAGGTTCAACCACCTCAGCGGACTCATGCAGGCACTTTCGGAGATGCGAGACATGAAAGACATTATGCACTCCGGACAACTTTTCGGGCAATTGCACTCTATAAGCCATCTTCCCTATTCTCTCTATGATAGGGAAGGGTCCAACAAATCTCGGTGCTAGCTTCCCAATAGCTCCAAAACGGACCACATTCCGCAAAGGAGAAACCTTTACGAAAACCTTGTCCCCAACCTCAAACTCCAATTCGGACCTTCGCTTGTCAGCATAGGATTTCTGCCGGTCTTGGGCCGCTTTCTCTTCTTCTTCCTACATTCCCTGGCTATATGTCCAACTTTACCACAGAAGTTGCACTTCCCATTCGCTCTTGGCTTGTCCTTGCGGTTGTTGTTGTTATTCTTGCCCCGTTTCCCGGAATTTACTCTCTTGCCTTGAGACTCATTCGCCTTGACCTCTTCCTTGTCATTGTTATCTTCTTCTTGAAGTAGGGCCATATTCACCAAATTCTCGAAAGTCGCCCCCAAGGGTATATGAGACAGGGCCAAATCACATAATGGCTCATTTAATCCTAGAGCAAAGTGTAGGGCCTTCTTCTGAGCTGTATTAACCAAGTCTAAATTGACACGAGCCAGTTGATTAAACTTATCTATGTATTCCCTAATAGTCAGGTCCCCTTGCTTCAGTGATAAGAACCTTAGCCCAAACCTTCCTCTAAAGTCATCCCAAGTCTCGATTGGCCTAGTAGCGGTGGTGACTACCCACCAACGTGCAGCTTCTTCCTTTAGCAACCATACCGCCAATAAAACCTTCTTGCGGTCACCTACATCAAAGGTGGCTAAAAGATCTTCGGTCTCTTTCAACCAATTCCTTGCCTCTACTAAAGTCTCGGTTCCAAAGAAATTCTTGCAACCCATCGCCTTAAAATCTTGGCAAATCTCGGCGAAGTCAATTCGAGGATGCTGAGGGGAAGGAGGAAGAGGATCATCAACTACCGGAGGAGGAGTAATATTTGCGGGGCCGGCTTCGGTCGCCCTGGCCTCCAAAAGTCTCCTATACCAAACAGGTACGTGAACTCCCTCCGGAATGGCAAAGTTGTCGGCCATACTGGAAACGAAGAAGAAGATAGATTCAGAATGGAGAAAAACGAAGGAATTTTGCTAATGGCTTTTTGGGGAATAGCCTTTTAAAATAAACTAGACTTTTCTTTGGAAAATACTTAATACTTGGTTTTGAAAATAGTTTTTCAAAAGTTTTAAAAACCTTTTTATCCCTTCTCGTAAACCATACGCTCTGATACCAAATGTAACACCCCGCCTCCACTAGGGTCACTCGCAAAGGAATGCACTAGCTTTGGAAGGGCATTATTGGTAAACATGCATAATGATATAGCAAGGCAGGACATGACATATATGTATATGTAAATAAACAGAGTAAGTAGATAAAACAGCGGAAGATTTTTAAACCATTTCAAAACACAAGTCCGGTACATCAAAATGTCAATTTCCCAAAATTACAAGTCTAGCTAAATACATCATCTGATAAACCGAAAAATACATAAGTACTATCCCCAAACAAGAGTGATAAACCATAGCGGCTCAAGTCCAAAGCATACTTGAGCTATCCGAGGAAGCAGCTAAAATCCAAGCTAGGCTCCTGTATTCCCTCCCTGAGAACCTGGGGGGAAACGGAAGAAAAGAGGCGAAAGGAAACAGGTCAGTCAAAAAGACTGAGTAAGCCCTGCTACGATCAGTCTATAAACTAATAAAGTTAACATCATGACGGAAACTGAGATGATCATAAATAACAACATACTGGCATGATAAATCAACTACAAGATAGATAGAGGTGTCATCGCATAAACATGGTTAAGTTTTGCACCACGGTGTACTAGCAAACCAACATAACAGGTATTGATCCCTTGGCCCAAGCTCTAACCCAATAACATGAAGTGACCTTAATATAAGGTCCAGCCCAGCGGTCTAGTCGATCGGCTCCCTATAAACCTAACACGTCAAGTGTTGGTGTCCATATGGCCCACATATGGTTGTAGTTAGTCTGTGCTGGGTCCCCCTTTGGGTGTATCAAGCCCTCGGGTGTCAACCCCGGACACTTAAGCAATAATGCACAGCCCTATCCTACTGGTACCCGTGCCTCGAGTTTGTCCAACATCGGACTACGTGCACGTCCGTAGCCCGCCGGACCCGCACCGCTGTACCACTCAGCCATCGTCCTTTTGGTCGCTTACATCTGTCCAGTAATCGTGCCCCGCCCTAGCCTAGCTTCTAGGGTTGTGAATGATACCAAACTGGGATTACTGTTAGAACAGACCACGTTGCTAGGGTTTTCTAAGAAGGTTAAGTGTGATTTAACCCTTCACTAATCATGGATTAAATTAGTTAAGTGTAATCAACGGTTCACCACTTAACCCCATCTAATCCCTTGTATCCCCAAATTGATTAAATTGGTTAAGTGTAACTTAACCCCATTTTCATCCCTTGAATCCCCAAATTGGTTAAGTATTAGTGGACCCTGACTTAACCCTAATCATGAGGCATTAATTAACTTAATGCACCTTAACCTCTCACATTAGACCTTGTTGTGGTTACTAGTTAGGCCGGGCGGGTCCGGGTAGGTTTACACCACAACTTAGTCTAACCTCGGGTTTTGGCACCACATGACCAACTTCTCACATTGGGTCCTATTGTTTGTAGCCACTAGTTAAGCCGGTCGGTTCCGGGTAGAATTACGCTACAAACTCAACCCAACCTCGAGTTGGCCACACTTATGTTTTCTAAGTGTCATGTCCACTTTATCTCAAAACATAATTACAAGTCAACAATTACTTGGGTAGACCTAACTTAATAGGTAAATTCCCAAGGGGTAGACCTAACTTAATAGGTAAATTCCCAATCTTATATTTTCATGTATTTTAAGTTTACCCAAACCCCCAACGTCATTCTATCGCTTACATATTCGTAATAACGCATAAAGGATAGGAAGAGGGAACTTGGCACAACATACATGATGAACTTGCTTATCACAACAAACATGCATAACATGTTAGACTTGCATAACTTAGCATAGTGAACTTGCATATTAACATAAACATGCATAACATGCTAGACTTGCATAACTTAGCATAGTGAACTTGCATTTTAACATAAACATGCATAACATGTTAGACTTGCATAACATGGTAGGGTGAACTTGCATAAACATGCATAACTTATGAAACATGTAAAACATGGCATAGTGAATTCGCATAAGCATGCATAACTTGTGAAACATGTAAAACATGGCATAGTAATCTCGCATAAGTATGCATAACTTATGAAACATGTAAAACATGGCATAGTGAGTTCGCATAAGCATGCATAATCAAATAAACTCACATAAATCTCAACTTTCACCACATATTAACTTTAGAGTTTGCAAAGTGAAGGTAAGAGGGCTTACAAATATAAACAAGTCACAAATCCACCAAATAAGATGAAGAAGCCCCTTTAAAAACCCAAACAAAGCTTCAAATAAGAAAACCCTTTTGCAAAATCCCAAAAACACAAACTTAGCAAATCAAACTTGCAACTTAATGAAGTATGCAAGTTATTAAGCATTCATACAACATAGAAAAGGTTGTATGATCATCATATCTTCATAGGATTAAACTTTGAGGAAGGTGGAGGCTAGGATTTTTAGGTGGAGGCCATTTGAGGATTCAATTTGACATAGTTTAGTTGCTAGATTGATTAATGAGGCTTTAGGGTAGGATTAGGGGTATATTTATAGAGAATTAGAGTGTTTTAAGCCCTAGGATTAACCCTAGAATAGTTTAGGCCCGTCAGATCTCGGAACTCTCTAGAACCAAGCCACCCAATCAAGCCCAAATCAGAAATGGTGCACCAGGCTAGACTGCCTGGGCACCCCCTGTCGACAGGGCTGTCGACAGGGCAGTCGACATGCCTAGGGACCCTGTCGACATGCGGGTCCTGGCGGGATTTTTCCCGCCTTGGCCCAGCTGGCCCAAATCCTTGTTTTTAATTTCAAATTTAAATCTGTTTTTACTTAGAAATTTTCTGCAAACTTCAATGGGCCTTAACTGGGTCATACGGACTCCGATTTTCGAAAACTCGGACTCTATTTCGCGTATTTTTCCGAGACGAACGCAATGGCATAGCCCGTTTCCCTTGATTCAGCTTTTTGAATTTAATTCTGCCTCAATTTATGTTATAACAGTTTTATTGAAAATACGGGTTGTTATATATATGTACCTAAAAAAAAGAAAGCATCGCAAACGTACTAAATTCGGTATGCAATAAGTTGACTGAGATGCGAAGCTGCAAGTCAAAATTCATGCATCAAAATAGTAGGAAGACCAAATGACCCTCCGGAATAGTAGGGATTTAAAAGATGACGAATTTAAAACTGCTAGATGAATCCACACCTTGATGGGAATATGTCATCAACATGGTATTCAAGTGATTACATTCATGCGGCAAACAACGACCATGCCACCATTATCCAACTGACAAAATAAGGATTGATATACATGAGTTAACCATATACATGGATGCCTGAGGCTGAAGCACAGCAAAATTAATGTAATTTATACTATATATCTTTTCAATTATTAATAAACGGGTAAAAACTCCATAGTAATCATTCCTATCACAGAAGAAACAAACTAACATTTTAGGGACTGCAAAGGGGTAAAAACGAATGATAATATAAATGCATGGGAAATTGAATATAGGATGAAACAAACTAACATAAATTCACAAATCTACATTTCACTGTAGTAGATTGCATTACCTCATGAAGGGATTGACAGAAGGTAGAAGGTTTTGGCATAAAAATTTGAGGAAGGCATCAATATGAGGGACGGGCGGCAAGATAGGAAACAGCACAGCAAGAGCTATCCAATTAAGACAACATAGTTTGCAGAAGGTCCAGGTCAGTTAATTGAGGTTGCATCAACGATCGGCGAGCCGAGATGGTGAAACCTTGACAATCAACAGGCGGTTAGGGAACGGAGAAAGCGAAACCCTAAAAATTAAAAGACGATGAAAAAAAAAATGATTTCTATTTTCACTTCTCTTGCTTTAGTTACTCCACTAGTCACATGTTTGGACTTCAGATCGGGCCAATTTGCAAAACTACAGAATGAAGCAAAGAAGGATGCGTATTGACCGGTACTGTAAGTATTAAACGATGAGGAATATAATAATGGAATAACTTTTATTCAATCTGAATTACTGCAAATTTTTAAATTTTCAAAAATGAAGAATTAAGGAGTACCTTTTAATGTTTTACTATTATTTAGTAGATAGATTTATATTGTTGTATGATTTTGATTTGATAAAAGTATCTTGAGAGAATTAAGGGGAATTGAGATAAATGAGAGAATTAAGGGGAATAGAGAGAATTGAGAAAATCAAGGAGAGAGCTAGAAATTCTTCTGTTTTACTATTATTTAATAGATTGTCCAGATTTACAAGTGAATTCTATTCGTGTAAACTAATAAATTAGTCTGAAATGAATTTAGCATTTCAAAGTCTCTAAGCAAACCTCCAAATTTTCAAATATCAATTTCAAATGTCTTTATCCAACATCAACTGGTCTACCACACAAGAAGTTATCCCTGATATTTTATTTTGATCCCTTTTCTTCCTCTCTTCTATAGCTTAGCTCAATCAATCATCCGCCTAGTAACTCATCGGTAAAAGTTTCAACCAAAAAGATGCATGAAAATCACAGATGGTGGATATCAGCATCGCTCACCACGGCCTTGCTGCTCATACGACAGACCTGTGCAACTCTCCTAAACGGATACTACTACGATCAAGGTGGCAATAGCAAGTGGATAGAAACACTCACATTTTCAGCAGCTTTTCCATTTCTCTACATTCCTTTACTATTTTTCACTACCACACCTACTTATGAGCAACCTGATTTGGTAAAGGTTTCTATGGCTTACCTTGGCATAGGAATTTTATCCGTGGCGGATAGTCTCATGTACTCATATGCACTTCTGTATCTCTCGGTTTCGACTTACTCGCTTCTGTGCTCCACTCAGCTTGCTTTCAATGCTGTGTTTTTGTATTTTATTAATAAGTAGAAGTTTAGGCATCTAACACTTAACTCTGTTGTTCTGCTCTCCTGCTTCGCTGCCATTATTGGGCTTCGAACTGGGTCTGATTCCGCTTCTGTTGATCCAAAAGAAAAGTATGTCTTAGGAGGTTTATAGCCAGAAATTATGTATTCATGTTACAACACAAAGTTTCCAGGTCGTATGGTTGAAAAACTGGTGAAGGGTTGTCCATTGATCTGATAACAGTTTAATGAATCAGGTCATTTAATGCATTTCAACAAATGCCAAATATGCTCATATAAACAAATTTATTTGTCCAAATATTTTTTTGATCTATTTGCTTGGATTTTGATCACATTTATTTTGCAGTTTTCATTTCAACCTAAGCAATATAATATGAGCATAGAAACTCTTGTTTGATCATACAAATAGTCTCTATTTTGTTTTTCTAATATCTCTTATTATTTATAAACGCAAAATACTAGATGAGGTTTGAGCGTTTATTCTATGTTCATGTTATTATCTTTCTTCGTTTACATGACAATTCTGCAGTGACAAAAGCGAGAAAGGCTTCTTCTTTGTTACAAGGTAGGCTTTAAGTGCTCGTACTCTTAACCTCTTAATCTACATTTACACATTTCCGCTAAAACAGATTCTATCCGAAGACCGAGAACCACAAACATATAATCCGACAAATTAAATTCCTTCCTAGAAGGAACTTAGAGTTGGTTTTTTTGAAACTGAAGAAATTAAAGCGGGAAAATGGTAAACAGGTTACAACGTTTATTTAATTTCTATTTGACTTAGAGCTAATTTCTAGGGCGTTTGTGTGAATTGAGTTTCAAATTTGAAAGCAGAAAAATAGTGAAAGGTGAAGAAAATAATAATAATTTTGTAAGAACATGGTGTATGATAAACTGCTTTTGGTGTGTAATTTCTCGTGGCAATTATGTGGTCGTTTCTTTATGAATATACTTTGTTGTATACTAATTAAGTTTCGAATTTTTTACAGTACCTCTTGGTATCATTCTCACAATTACTGCATCGGCAACATAATCCTTCATCCTTTCCACAATGGAGCTTGCATTTGACAAAGTCATAAAATCCCGCAACTTTTCTTCAGTTCTGGACATGCAAATATACACTGCTCTAGTCTCCACATGTGCAGCATTTTGCAAGCAATGAATTCAAAACATTAAGAAGTGAAATTGAAGAATACAAAAAAGGCAAAATAGGGTGGATAATGACAGTGCTTTGGTCCTCAGTGGCTTGGCAAATGACAAATGTTGGTTTAGTGGGACTGATATTTGAAGTAAGCTCGCTGTTTCCTAATGTTATCAGTACTTTGGCAATGCCCATAGTTCCAGTGTTTGCAGTCATTTTGTTTAAAGACAAGATGGATGGCATGAAAGTGATTTCACTTTTACCGGCTTTGTGGGGTTCTGCTTCTTACTTTTACCAGCATTATCTCGACTGCTACAATGTCAATAATAAAAACAGGGTTGAAGAAGAAGAGGTTGAGGTTACAGGAAATTGAGTTACAATAATATTAGTAGATTATTTATAATTGATGTAAATTTTCGTGTTATTACAGTAGAAGTAATCCTGTCAAAAGTAAGCAAGAAACCAGATATAGCCAATTCTTGCTCATAAAAACATGCGATACAAGTTTTTGGGAAGAGTTCTCCATGTATCAAACATAAAAATAATTCAGAATTGCTATAAAGCCCGAAACATCAAAGACCCGAAAGGTGCGGGAATGATCTTGCACGCACAGTAAACTTTCTCCCTTGAATTACGTGCGTAGGATACATTTTCGCATATAATCGCATCCTGAATTTCGGGCTCCCTAGCAGATCCCAAAATAATTAGACGGAACCAAATTTCCAAAAAGAATTCTCCACGTGTTGCTTCGTTAATTCAACTACAACTCAATTATAAGGAAAACCTTAAACCCTGAATTAATTTCTGCCACAATGAGATCCTGATGAAGCAAATGATGGAAAATCTATCTTATTCAAGGATAGCTAGAAGTTAACGAGCTCGACAAAAATATGCTTATCATTAGTTCCTCGATTAACTGATGGAAAAAAAAATGATTAAAATGTGCCGTCAATCTTATACAGCAGTATATTATGTGCACATTCATTCTATGTAAACTAGAACTACCTCGAAGATGATGATCTTATACAGCAGTATTAGTGTTGATCTCGCATAATAAGTTGATCATAGTCGTACTTCTAGGTCTAGCCCTCACGAACACTTTAACTGCAGCAAAAATGAACCATATTCAAATCTTGAAACGGAACAGCAAAAATTTTTATATGATACTAAAATGCATGTGTTACCTGTGGTTGCCCCATAAGGTTGAAGTCTGAGAACAGAACCTGCCTAATCAATTGTAGTCTACCGGAAGAGAATAAAACTTCCTACAAAACAAAAAAGATGTGATCAACTACCCTTAGATTCAATCATTTCTAGCATCAAAAGCAAGTGACGGCTCCCATTGTTGCATTGCAAGTATTAAATTGCTAGCTGTATATAAGACAAGCTTCAGTGCATCATCAGGCACACAAAAATGCACACAAGTGCGATGTAAATGCCATATAGGAGGAGGAATTTTTCCAAAAGCACAATTGATGCTTGACAAGTAGATTATATTAAGCTTGCTGATGCACTCAAAAAACATACATGCTTTAAAACAAGGCCAACAAAGAAATTGATTAAAACTAGACAAGGCTTATAAGTTTCAAGCGTTCGACACTTCAACTAAATATATTAAGTCTCAACTCCTCACAAGCCAGAACTAAGAATTATCAGCTTTCATTTCAGAACCGATATTTGCAACATTTCAACAATGTCCAAGTACATACCATCACAGTTAACACTACAAGACACAAGAATGTAAATTTGGTGCTAATTGCTTGCATATAAGTAGGTGATGAAAATAATGGAAAATATGCAACTATGATCCTGGATATAAACTAAGATGTTCCTCGTCACATTGCCAATTGGTTTTATGATAATTAGAGGATTAATAAATTACAGCATGGTATCAGAGCTTAGGATTAAAGCCAATGCAAAAAATACGTATGTGCTTAATCGCCATACGTTCCCCACTCCATCCAAAATACTATGTTCACGTAAATGGCAAATACGCCACACGTGAAGGGGGAGTGATGAAAATAATGGAAAATACGCAACTATGATCCTGGATATAAACTAAGATGTTCTTCATCACATTGCCAATTGGTTTTGTGGTAATAAGAGGATTAATAAATTATAACAGTAAGCTTCATATTTTAAATATGATAAACTTCTATGTCACCAACTACAAATCATGAAGATATTTTCCATGAACATAAACTATTTTCCTCATTTGTTAGCAAAAACTTGCAGTTTAAATGCATACAAATAATTTGCAATTCAAGCAGCAGATTGATAACCATTGCATTAGTAAGTTGAGATGAGACTGCCAAAAAAAAAACTTTGGTTAGAAAAAATAGAACTACATGGTTTTATTTGCCGATGCGCATTTTGGGATTTTATCATAGAACTCATTGAAAAGCATTCTATATACAATATTCACAAGATGGATAATATCGTGTATTTCGAGTGCAAAAAGAGAATAAAATAATGTATTTCCCTTCTCTGCTGGCATGATTTTACTATCTCCACTTTCATTTCCCGATCGAAACCAGAGTGGATCATGTCACACAACCAAATTCGGCGCGGGTTCTGACCACACCCTTTACTAACGTGGATATTGTCTCCCTCAAAATTTTCCAATTTCAAGTCTTGAGCAAACCCTGTTGGGGTTTTGTGCGCAACGGAAGTTTTGACAAAACACCCAAAAACAAAATGAATCTTTTTCACTCAATCACTTGAAGATGAATGTGATTGAATAACAAACAACAACACAAAAAAATATCGGAAATAAGAACACACGATATTCCACCCAACCACCCTCTTTATTGATTCACCAAAATATTGTTTACAACCGATCTCAACTATCGTTAAACAAACACAACTTGAATCAATAACCTTATTGAGAAATAGGTAGAGAATATCTAATGGCTAAACAATTTGAGGAGAAAGATAATGAAGAACAATGACAAATTTTTCCATCACATAATGAAGATATCATGTAGGCCTTTTATAGAGTAACTTGTCACCCAAATTATCCTCATATATCTCAAATATATCATCATATATCTCAAATATATCTATTTGGATAAGCACCAAATAATCCTTGCCTTCATTTTCAAATATCCCACAAAAGTAGCAACAAATATCTCCACAAAAAATGGATCCGCATAGAAAATTTGTTGTCTACAATTTTGTGATTTGCGCATCACAAACCTCAACACTCCACCTTGATATCAAATCACATTTCCTCCACTCAACACTAACCAACTTAGCTTTCACTTTCAACCTTCTTTTCTCAATTAACATCATTACAAACCTCCACCATCGCCCACTAATGGTGCACCTCCCTCATCCGTGCACCACACCAATAGCAATCTTCAAAAGCGTTTGTAATACCACAAAGACCTCCATCTTGTCTTTGTGGATTTCACAACTCGACATCCGTCTTCCGCTTGACATGATCTCTTCATCTCCGGGATCCCTCGAGCATCATCAACATCTAGACCCTTGTCGATACCATGATCCTCCACCTTAGGACCATCAGCAGTGACCATATTAACCTCTCCACCTTGCTGTGGATTAGGTTCTTCAACCGTCACCCGCCTTCCACTGTTGACCACTGAACCGACCAAACTATATAGGTTCCCCTCCTCCAAAACTCCTCGCATCATCACACGACCACCCTTCTTCACTCTCAAAACTCCACCTCGAGTCTCATAAGTGCAACCGCGGCGATCTAACTGACCGAGAGATATGAGGTTATGCGAACAAGTGGGTATGTGCCTCACACCGGCAACTTCTCTCTCCACTCCATCATGCATCCGAAACCTAACAGCTCCAACTCCACAAATTGGTAGCTCTACTCCATTGGCCGTCTTTATCATGCCAACACTCTTCTCATACGAAGAAAAACTTTTCACATCTCGACATATGTGAAAACTGACTCCTGAATCCATCTTCCAAGGCTCCACAACACTAAATAGGACATCACATGAAGAATTGCCTTCGGTACCTTCAGCAAAGCATGCCTGTGCCTCATCACTATTATTATCACCTTGCGCCTTCTTCTTCTTCATATCTCGTATATATGAATAACAATCATTGCGCTTGTGGCCTTTCTTACCACAATAATGACAAATGATAGCACTTTTCTTCTTCCTTGTATCTTTACCCGAGTCCCTTGCTACCATCGCCTCAGTTTGAACCGATTTCAACTCCGACCCTTTTCTCCTTAGCTCCTCATTCAAAAGACTGCTTCGAACCGTTTCCAAAGAGATAGTTCCATTAGCATTGGAATTACTCAATGAAACAACCAAAGTCTCCCAGTTTTCCGAAAGAGAACTCATCAACAAAAGAGCCTGCAACTCATCATCAAAATTGACCTTCATGTTTGCCAATTGATTGATGACATCTTGAAACTCGTTCAAATGCTCTGCAACAAACTTTTCCTCATCCAATCGAAGTTGCACCAACTTTCGAACCAGAAAAGCCTTGCTTGTAGCACTCTTTGACTCATACAGCGATACTAATTTGTCCCACAACGCCTTTGCGGATTCACAACTAGCCATATGGTGGAACACAGAATCATCCAAATATTGGCGAATCAACGCAATCGCCTTTTTGTCCATTTTCTTCCACTTTTCCTCATCCATATTCGAGGGCTTCTCCCCATTTCCATCAATGGGATCATGCAAATCATTGAGATATAGAACGTCCTCCATCTTCGGCTTCCATATACCCCAATTCCTCCCATTCAAAATAGTCATCTTCGACAACGTCATCATCTCCGACATCAAAAAATCAATTTTTTTCAAACAAAAAATCAATTTTTTTTTCAATCCAACAAACACTTCAAGCTATGCGGTGATCTGAGCTCTGATACCAACTGTTGGGGTTTTGTGCGCAGCGGAAGTTTTGACAAAACACCCAAAAACAAAATGAATCTTTTTCACCCAATCACTTGAAGATGAATGTGATTGAATAACAAACAACACAAAAAAATATCGGAAATATGAACACACGATGTTCCACCCAACCACCCTCTTTATTGATTCACCAAAATATTGTTTACAACCGATCTCAACTATCGTTAAACAAACACAACTTGAATCAATAAGCTTATTGAGAAATAGATAGAAAATATCTAATGGCTAAACAATTTGAGGAGAAAGATAATGAAGAACAATGACAAATTTTTCCATCACATAATGAAGATATCATGTAGGCCTTTTATAGAGTAACTTGTCACCCAAATTATCCTCATATATCTCAAATATATCATCATATATCTCAAATATATCTATTTGGATAAGCACCAAATAATCCTTGCCTTCATTTTCAAATATCCCACAAAAATAGCAACAAATATCTCCACAAAAAATGGATCCACATAGAAAATTTGTTGCCTACAATTTTGTGATTTGCGTATCACAAATCTCAACAAACCCAACCTGCAATACAACTTCATTTATACACAGTAAGTGGTGATTCATATACTGCTATATCTAAACTCACCAAAACCAGATACTGGTAACAGTAGCGCTGGAACCGAATTGGATTTTAAGAAGATTGATATACCTAGCTACCTTCTTGATATTTAATATTTCAAACCTACATTAGTCCGATAAATAAAGCTTACAAATAGTAATCCAAACTCATAGGTGAGTTTCATGAAAATCACAGTTGACCGGTGCCTTGTTCATTTATTTATGCATTGTGTATTCATTATTCCAAAATGGTATAAATGATGAACAGAAAAAAAATGTAACACTAACTTTACAAGGCTTAACAGCGGATGAATTGCGCAGACATGGTAAACATGTTTGCTTCATAGCTGTACGGTTAAAGCACTTAACAGTTTTCTAGCAGTGAATGCGCAAAAAGTAGTAGCGGTGATAAAGCAGGGACATAGCGGGGACATAGCAATGGTGCAGAAAAGTTCATTATAGGTAAAAACCAAATATATAAAATTAATTAATTATCATTCTTGTATCACTTGTGTAGAACAAACTAATATTCTTTAATATTAATTATCATTCTCGTTAACTAATATTCTCGTATCACTTGTGCTGGCAATGACGATCCATATACAATAGTCTGTTCGAGACGGTACATTATCGTTAACCGTGTGCCACCTTTCACTAACCATATTAGTTAAGCCATGTAATTACCATTTACAAATCACTCAACATTCAAAGTTTCAAACTATAAATAGCCTCCAAACCAATGTTCAAGTAGAAGATGATCTAATTCCTAAGAAGAGATGATGCTGCATCTAAAACATCAAACAAGTCACCAAGGACCGCTCTTAATGTTGATGCTTTGAGCTTAGTCCACAAGATCATAGGTTCGAAAGTGTGATTCGTAGCATCATGCATCAACTAACCGGTCGGTTTAGACTCGATCGATTGATCAAATTTGAGATGCAAAATTCAATTTAATGCATGCCCTAGCAACTGTTTGTAGGCAAACCAATTGACCAACTTCACATTGCACATAAATTAATGATTGACTGGTTGATTGCCAAAACTGGCGTGCTTCTAAACCACAAATCAATTGCTTTGTCCATGTCTGCTTTACTTTTTTGTTCATGTCTTTCAAACCAAAGCTTTGACTGACTAACCTTCTGGTCATGAGCTGCACGAAATTCTCTTCAATTTTGATATATTTCATCATATATTTCAATGTAACCCACATTGACAAGAACAATATTGAATGTCCTCGCTAAAAATGTAGATTTGGTTTGTTAAACTGAACGTACAAAAGCACACAATTGTATGATAATGTTTGATATCATCATATAAATTTCAATATCAAGCCAAACTGTATCTAACTTCAACATAAATACTTCTATATGCTAAAAACATTTAAACTTTTAGCCATTACATTATCAAAGTTAATAACGAACGATCTTCTTTTTAGCTTCAACTCTATCAACATCGCACCAACAGATAAAACCTACTGAAAAAACATGCAGTCAGCTAAAATCTTTAATGAAATATAGATGCACTTGCGAAAATCTGCATTGCTGCCTACCCATTAAATACCGTTCAAGTTTGATAGCTGATTTTGGCAGCAGTACACCTCTGTAGATTTCTTTTTGGAAGGAAATTAAGTTAACTTTAAGACAAAAGATAAGCTACTGACATAAATCTTTTGTGCGTGTTACTAAAACTATCAAGATAAAGACATATATATTACTCAGTCAGCTTACAAAATTCAATGTATTTTTCAACTTTTCATTAAGGAGTAAGCACCCACTTCTAACAAAGACGTCTAACATTTTTAATCTGTTCACAATTCAATATTTTCTGCACACTGTTGGTATCTAATGAGAATAATTCAATCAACGAGCAAGATGCGTTCCCTTGATCTTATTGTCCTACTAAAATTAACTGTCCAGATTTACAATTGAATCCTATTCATGTAAACTAATAAGGTAACGGTCTGAAATGAATTTAGCATTTCAAAGTCTCTAAAAAAAACCTCCAAATTTTCCAATATTGGTTTCAAATGTCTTTGTCCAACACCATCTCATCCACCACGCAAGAAGTTATCCCTAGTATTTTACGCTGATTCCTTTTCTTCTCCTTTTCTATAGCTTGGCTCAATCAATCATCCTCCTAATAACCCATCAGTAGAAAATTCAGCCAAAAGAATGAAAAAAAATCTCAGGTGGTAGTAGATTTCAGTGTCACTCGATATGGCCTTACTACTTACTACTCATAGGACAAACTTGTGAACCTCTTCTTTACAATTACTAATATGATCAATGTAGTAATAGCAAGTGGATAAAAACAATCACGTTTTCAGCAGCTTTTCCAATTCTATACATTCCTTTATATTTTTCATGATTTCACCCATTTGTAAGCAACATGATTTGGTAAAGGTTTCCATGGCTTACCTTGGCATAAGACTTCTGTCCGTGGTGGATAGTCTCATGTACTCCTACATGCTTTTGTATCCCTCCATGTCGACTTACTCACTTCTGTGTTCCACTCAGCTTGCTTTCATCGCTATGTTTTGGTATTTTATTAATAAACAGAAGTTTACACATCTAAGTACGCTTAACTTTGTTGTTCTGCTATCCTGCTCCGCTGCCATTATCGGATTTCGAATTGGGTTACGATTCCACTTCTGTTGATCCAAAGAAAAGTATGTCTTACGAGATTTCTAGCCAGTAGTTATGTATTAGTGTTACAGCACTAAATTTTCTGTCCATCTGGTTGAAAAACTGTTGTATGGTTGTCCATTGATCTGATAATAGTTTAATGAATCATATCATTCGGTTTATTTTAGCAAATGCTAATATAAACTGAATTTATTTGTGCTGCTATATTTTTGATCTATTTGCTTGGATTTTAGCCACATTTATTTCAAGGTTTTTATTTCAACCTAAGCACTATAATTTGAGCATGGAAACTCTTGTGTGATTACACAGATATAAAGTAAGGGGGGTTTCATCTTTGTACTATAAGATAGGCATTTTGTGGTGATAGAAGCGAGCGAGATTTTATTTTGTAATAAGGTAAGCTTTACATGCATGTACTCTTAATCACTTATTCTACATTTATACATTTCCACTAAAGCAGATAATATTTGAAGACCAAGAACCACAAATATATAACCTGACCAATTAAATTTCTTCCTAGAAAAAAACTAGTTGATTTTTCTGAAACTGAAGAAATTAAAAGGGGGAAATGGTCAATAGATTACAAAGTGTTTTTAATTTCTTTTTGATTTAGAGCTAATTTGTTGGATGATTGTGTGAATTGAGTTTCAAGTTTGAAAGCAGAAAGATAATGATAGATGAAAGAAAGAAAATTAATTTTATAAGAAAATGGTGTATGATAAAAAAAAAAAATTGGTGTGTAACTTCAAATAGCCATAATGTAGTCGTTGCTTTTAGAATAAACTTTGTCATCAACTAATTCAGTTCCTAATTTTTCTATAGTGCCTCTTGCCTCTTGGTATCATTCTCACAATTTCTGCATCGACATTCTCATCCTTTCCAAAATGGAGCTTGAATTTGACAAAGTCATACAATCCGTCAACTTTTCTTCAGTTCTGAACAAGCAAATATACACTGCATTAGTCTCCACCTGTGCTGTATTAACAGGATTATTCGCAAGCAATGAATTCAAAGCATTAAGAAGTGAAATAGAAGAATACAATAAAGGCAAAATAGGGTGGATAATGGTAGTGGTTTCGTCCTCGGTAGCTTGGCAAATGACAAATGTTGGTTTAATGGGACTGATATTTGAAGTAAGCTCGTTGTTTTCAGATGTTATTAGTACTCTGTAAATGCTCGTAGTTCTAGTCTTTGCAGTCATTTTATCCGAAAACAAGATGGAAAGGATGAAAGTGGTTACAGTTTTACTGGCTTTGGCTTTGTGGGGTTCTGCTTCTTACTTTCACCAGCATTGGGTTGGTTGAGTCACGAAGCAGGCCGTAAAAGCAGTTCTGAGGTATCACTGTATGTCACGGTGGGACGTTAGCTCCCAGCCTGACAGTTGATAAGCCTAGGGCTATTACCGTTGACTAGTACAATGTCAATAATAAAAACAGGGTTGAAGAAGAAGAGGACGAGGTTATAGGAAATTTAGTTCCAATACTATTAGTAGATTATTTATAAGTGATGTAAATTTTTGTGTTATTGCAGTAGAAGTAATCCTGTTGAAAATAAGCAAGAAACGATATTCTGAATGTAATCCTGTTTAAAATTGAGTTCTGAATGATCAAATACTTGTTTGTTTTCATTCAGCAATCAGAACAAAAAAACAATATTCAGCATTCAGAACAAAGAATAAGCACAAAAAATGTTCTGAATAATTTTGTCTGAATGGATAGCTTTATTCAGAACAAACACAAAAAACAAACAAGCTATAAAGTTCTGATTTATAAATCAGAACTTACATTCAGAACTTTTTATAAAAAACAAACGAATTCTTAAAGATAAACGATGTTTTTTGTTCCACTAATTATGGTGCAACTGGCAAATAGTGCACAAACCTATTCTAACTAAAATAATGACTGAAACTAATAATATCAAGAGTAACATAAGAAATGAATTTACCCAACATAGTATCCCTCAAGCATTATTATTAATCTGACACCTAACATTAGTAGGAAGGAATCAATTAATGACTTCGTGATGCAACACATTTTGAAACAGTCTTTACAAAATACCAGCCGTATGTTTTTGATGAATCGAAGATTATGTATATGCTTATGATTGGAATATTGCAAAGACTTTATATATTAATATCTAATAAAATGAAATAACGATAGGATACAGATCGAGCACATCTCTTTCTCTTCTAATGGGCTAATGAGCTAAAGCCCAATGTTCAACCGAAGGCATCTGGACTGGACCACAACAGAAATAGATTAGCTGGCATAACGTTACAATATGTAACTATATAAATACATGTCGATAGTACTCATCTATATCATTCAATTTTTAGTAAAGAATATTTTCAATTTCTCTCTTCATTCTGTTCCATCTTCATTTACATTACAATCGAAAAATACAAATTCCCAAATTACAAATTCTTTTATGGTATCAGAGCAAAAGCTTAACAGCAAGATTTGCCACTGAAAAACATTCAAGAATTTTATCAGCATCCCCATCAGAGTATTATCATCATTTAGGGATTCCTCTCATCAAAGTTGATAAACTTATCATTTGAGAGTTGTTGTGATCTTCAAGATCAGTGCCACACCAAGCAACCATCACTGGTTGTGTTGAATCTGAGTCTCGCCAAGTATATTTCAACTGGCTGTTACAGATCCAAACCCTGCCTAGCAATCATTGCAGACTGCATCTAATCCTGAAAATCAGTTTTCTTGAAGCAGAACAGAATTAAAGCATCAAGAAAAACAAAATCAGGTCACCTGAAAGTTCAAGAAAGCAATTCAAAAGGCTGCAAACCAGTAAAGAACAATCTACTTTCTGATTGCAAATCATAATAGAATTGCAGTCTTGATTTTTGGCATTTTGAATTCCCTTTTCTGTAAGTACTCCTGTTTTTCATTTCTTGTATCATCTTTGTCATCATGGTTGACAAATTACCCACTGAAACTGCTTCATCTGGAATACCACCCACAAATCCTGTTATTCCACCCACAAATTCTCCTGTTATTCCATCTCATGTAGATCAATTGGTCAAAACCTCCATTAGCCCACAAACATAATTAATTTCAATAAAACTTGATGAAACAAACTACTTGAACTGGAAATATCAAATAGAAACAGCAATTCAAGGTTATGGACTCGAAGGATATATTTGTAGTACACTTGCAATTCCTTCTGCCTTTGTTACTGATCAAGAAAACAGAGTCATACCTAATGAAGAATATGTAAAATATCATAGGCAGGACAGATTAATCAGTTCTTGGCTACTGTCATCAATTAGCAACAGTCTAATCTCTCAAATTGTAGGTTGTAAAACCTCAAATGAAATCTGGGTTAATGTTGAAAGAAATTTTAATGCCCAATCTTCTGCAAAGATAATAAATTACAGAAGACAAATTCAAAATGCAAGAAAGGGTAACAACACAATGAGAGAATACCTTTCAAAGATGAAAACCTTAAGTGATCAACTTGAGGCTGTAGGACACAAAGTGACAGAATCTGAGCAAGTGTTAAACATTTTGTATGGCTTGAGCAATGACTATGAAGCTGTAGAGGCAATCATCTCATCACAAAGAGTCACTCCACCTCTTGAAGAGGTTCACTCTATTCTATTATCTCATGAAGCAAGACTTGAAAGCAAGAAGACTCAAGAATCAGACCTGTCTATAAACTATGCAATTAGTTTTAGAAACAAGGATCAAAGATCTGGACAAAACCCTCAAAGAGGAGGATTCAACAATAGAGGAAGAGGCAGAGGCAGAAACAACAACACAAACAGACCTAAGTGTCAAATTTGTGAAAAGATTGGACACACTGCACTCAAATGTTATTTCAGATTCAATCAAAACTATACATCCAATCAGTCATCTAGCAATCAAAGAAACAATGCAAATGTGAATGTTGCCCAAATGCAGAATGATCAAGCAAGTCAAAATGAAGGAAAGACATCAAGTGGAGAAGAAATAGCAAGGACTGAACACATAAGTGATGAAAGCTGGTATCCAGACTCTGGAGCAACAAACCATCTAACAAATAACCTAGAGAACCTAAATCTAGGATGCAGAGAATACAGAGGTAATCAGTCTGTTTCTATGAGAAATCGTAAGTCTATTTTCATTACTCACACTGGTTGTGGTATGTTAAACGGTAACAAACATTTATTGCTATGAAACTTATTAAGAGTGCCATATATAAAGAAGAATCTGCTAAGTGTGTCACAGTTTGCTCAGGATAATCAAGTATATTTTGAATTCTATCCTAAGTATTGTTTAGTCAAGGACATACTGGCAAACAAAATTTTGTTGTAGGGCAATGAAGTCAATGGTCTATACAAATTCAATCAAAGACCCTGCAGCAATAATGAAAAAAGAGAAATGAATTGTAATTTCAGTATTAATGTCTCTGAAAAGGAGATGAGTACATTTGATATATGGCACAACAAACTTGGTCACCCAAGTAGCAAAATTACTAAGCAAGTTATTGTAGAAAACAACATCAAATGCAATGATATTTCTTTACCCTATTTACACACATATTGTCAAATGGGTAAATGTCACAAACTACCATTCATCAATTCAACCACTGAGTACACCAAACCACTTGAGTTAATTGTCACTGACCTATGGGGTCCAGCACCCATCAACTCAGATTATGGGTATAATTATTATGTATCATTTGTAGATGCATATAGTAGGTTTACTTGGATCTATTTACTAAAGTCAAAGTCTGATACAAGCAATGTTGTTATGCACTTTATTGCTCAAGCTGAAAAACAAACTAGTTCTCAATTAAAAGTTTTTCAGTCAGATGGTGGGACAGAATATAAACCACTAAAAGATTATTTTCTCAAAAAGGGAATAATTCATAGAATTACTTGTCCACACACCTCTGAGCAGAATGGGTTAGTTGAGAGAAAGCACAGACATATTGTTGAAACAGATTTGACTTTATTAGCTCAAGCTAAATTACCATTGAAGTTTTGGCCTGATTCCTTTAAAACAGCTGTTTATTTTATAAATAGATTACCAACAAAGGTAATTAACGGAATCAGTCCATTTCAGAAACTTTTTAAACAAAAACCTGATTATAATTTTTTTAAATCCTTTGGATGCCTGTGCTACCCTTATTTAAGACCCTATAACAGGCACAAATTTGACTACAGAACTAAACCATGTACCTTTATAGGATATGCTGATAATCAGAAAGGATTCAAATTCTTATATGACAGTAGACATGTGTACATTAGCAGACATGTTATGTTTAATGAGAAGATTTTTCCATACCATAACGGTAATATCAAAACCACAAAGAAACTGTATGATGGTAGCATATCTATTCCACCCATACCTGTATATACTGATCTCTTGAGTGCAGGTGAAACTGAGAAAACACATGAAGAAACAGCATCACACAGCAGTGGTACTGTTCAATCATCAAGTCAACACAGCATGTCACCTGTTCCATATAATAATGAAGACAACATTAATAGTGAACACGAACAGAGTGAGAATAATGAGCAAACAGATGGTGAAATACAACCTGACACTCAAGAGCAAATAAAACCCACACATCCAATGATCACAAGGGCTAAAAATGGAATCTTTAAGCCCAAAATATACACTGCAGTCACTGATCAGAGTGAACCATGCAACTACGAGCAGGCAAAAGCTAATAATAACTGGGTTAAGGCCATGAATGATGAATATCAAGCTCTCATAAGAAATCAAACATGGAAATTAGTTGAACCACCACAAGACAAAAACATCATAGACTGTAAATGGACATATAGAATTGAAAGAAAGCCTGATGGATCAATAGACAGATACAAATCTAGACTTGTGGCAAAAGGTTTCACCCAACAACAAGGATTTGACTACAAGGAAACTTTCTATCCTGTAGTCAAAACCAATAACAATAAGAGTTATATTAACTATTGCTATTAGTAGAGGATGGAAGCTCAGACAACTTGACGTAAATAATGCATTTCTCAATGGAGTTCTTGAAGAGAATGTTTATATGGAGCAACCTCAGGGATATATTCAAAACACCAATCTTGTGTGCAAGTTACACAAAGCTATTTATGGTCTTAAGCAGGCTCCAAGAGTCTGATTTGACAAGTTGAAATCTACCTAAGTAAAATGGGGTTTCAATCTACTAGATCTGATAATTCTCTATTCATTAAGTCAGATTATGACTGCATCATATACATTCTAATCTATGTTGATGACTTAATCATTACAGGTAATAACAGCTCAGAAGTCAACACATTGGTGCAGTATCTAGACAAACAATTTTCGGTCAAAGATCTAGGGGAACTAAACTACTTTTTGGGAATTGAAGTAAATTCAAAATCATCAACAGAAGTTACTTCATCTCAAAGAAAATACATTGGTGAACTACTGGAGAAAACACAAATGCATGAAGCAAGAGGTCAACCTACATCAATGATTTGCAGTCAAGCCTTATCTAAATACAAGAAATAACCTATAGATAATATAAAACTGTACAGAAGTGTAGTTGGTACATTGCAATATGCAACAATTACAAGACCTGATATATC
Organism: Allium sativum; assembly: GCA_030737875.1. Lineage (NCBI taxonomy): Eukaryota > Viridiplantae > Streptophyta > Magnoliopsida > Asparagales > Amaryllidaceae > Allium > Allium sativum. Next base: position 310,302,670 of record CM060919.1, read on the forward strand.
ATACAGTGTTAACAAAGTGTGCCAATTCATGTAGGAACCTCTAGACACACACAGGAGGGCAGTAAAAAGGATATTAAGATATCTAAAAGCTACAATGAATTATGGTCTCATCTTCAATGCATGCAACAACTACAACATCACAGGATACACTGATGCAGACTGGGCATCTGACCCAGATGATAGAAAATCCACAACAGGATACTGTATTTACATGGGTGAAAACATCGTGTCATGGTGTTCAAAGAAGCAATCGACAGTCTCAAGATCCAACACACAGGCTGAATACAGAAGCACTGCCAATGCTACAACAGAAATAATGTGGATAAGGTCTCTACTTTCTGAACTAAAGGTCAAGCAAGACAAATCAATACTATGGTGTGACAACCTAAGCACTGTCTACATGACTAAAAATCCTATACTACACTTCAGAACCAAACATGTTGAGATAGACCTTTACTTCGTCAGAGAACAAGTCACAAAAGGAAATATAGAAGTTAGACACATACCTGCCACTTATCAGAGAGCCGACTCCCTCACCAAGCCATTATCGTCACCAAACTTCATAAAATTCAGAGAACAGCTGAGAGTTGAGAACACTAAAAGCACAGCAGAAGATCAAGGTGATAAGATTCAAAATCTAAGGCCATACGCGCAACCTGGAAAGAGAACAGAAGCTCATGAAGACAAAGAACAAAACAAAGGAAAAAGGATACTCAATACAGCATCAACAGGAAGAAATACATATACCAGAAGAACGGACGAAGCAAAATCAGCACAAATTATCACTGAAGACAAGAAATTGAAGACGGATCTGAAGAATCGCTCGAGAAGCCACCATCTTAACCCTAACCCTAGTATTGATTTGCGGGCCTGCGGGGGGGGGGGGAGGGGGTAATAAAATGAAATAAGGATAGGATACAGATCGAGCATATATCTTTCTCTTCTGAAGGGCTAATGAGCTAAAGCCCAATGTTCAACCGAAGGCATCTGGACTGGACCACAACAGAAATAGATTAGCTGGCATAACGTTACAATACGTAACTATATAAATACATGTCGATAGTACTCATCTGTATCATTCAATTTTCAGTAAAGAATATTTTCAGTTTCTCTCTTCATTCTGTTCCATCTTCATTTACATTACAATCGAAAAATAGAAATTCCCAAATTACAAATTCTTTTGCACACTATGTATTTTAGAAATCATTGTCGTTTGAAGTAACTAAACATAAATATTTCAATTTCATTAATCTTAGTTTAATATCGAACTAAATTAAAATCTGATGCTAAACTTAAGATATGGCTTATACATAGAAAACCCACTCAAATATGATACTTCTTTATAGCCATTGCAAAATCCTTTCATTTCAAGAATTTCTATATGCAACATCAAAAAGTTATTTATATGCATGTTATCACTCTTTTTATTTAATCAATTGACTTAGATATAGCTGACTTTTAGTCGGTCGATATCACAAACATGAGCAAAATAATATCCTACCCTGACAATTCCATATTGGTAGAAATAATCAAACATAAATATTCAATTTTAGTAGTCTTAGTCTAACATGTAACTAAACTTATATCTGATGCTAAATTTAAGATACAGCTTAAATATAGAAAGCCTACCTACGTGCGGTGCTTCTCTAAAACCATTGTTAGATGCTTCCATTTAAAGAATACCTAAGTATTTTTGCTACATTGGAAAGAAATGAAAAATATTCTTAGGTCAATGAAACCGATTAACCTAAAATATTCTTAGTCAATGAATATGGTCATAAAAAACACTATCTGGTGCATTATGTATTTCATATCTATGAGATATGACACACACACACACACACACACACATATATATATATATATGCATGTTTGTATGTATGTATGTATAATATTCGAAAAATTTGTCTTTGCTTCGTGATATTTTATATATGATGGTCGTATAGATCTGCCAAATCATCGAATATCTTCTACTTAATAAATTGAATTTGTTAGATCATTAGATATAAACAGATTTTATAAATATGTGACATAAACTTCATCTTTTATGAACATTCCTAAAATGATCCACGATTATATAAAAACTATGTCAAACTTTAATTCAAAGAATGTAAAACAAACTTGGAACATTGTGGAAAAATAGTATACTACTTTAAGAGTAATTATTAAAAAGATTAGTAAAGGCATTATGCATGCCTAAAATATATGTCAACCATTTATTTCTTGTATGGAGATAATTTATGTTATACCCATTCATTATACATATGTACCAAGGAGAATCCTCTTGTGAGAAAATAATTTAGAAGACAGTAGTTAGTTTTTATAACCTAGCCACTATGAAACATCGTTCATATATAATATACTTTTTGGTATAAACTGGCAGGACTTGCATTAATTAATAGAAGAACAAACTTATCTCATCCAGTTGTAAAATATAAATCAATACATGGAGAAAAAAATAGTGCTTAAAATTAGATTGAGTTCTCAAAGTATATTTAGCATTGTTCATAAGGAATAAACAGGTATAGACAAAAAAGAAAAATGGGATAACATTTAAATGTAAGGCATTGTGCCTTAGAAGTGTTAAATTGTTGTTTTTTTACAAACAAAATTTAGCTATAATTAAATCATTTGTAGTATCAACACCTGGTAGATATATGAAAGGTCAAACCAAACCAATCAAACCCAGTAAAGGAAAATGTAATAGCTCATAATGAGTCTACTGCCCCAGTTGTAGCTATTTTAACCTATGAAAACATTCACATGAATAATCATATAAAATCATCATATGATCAAATAAATGAAAGCATGATTGCCTTCTACTTGTCATTCTAAGGATGTCAGGGCGCCTATAAAATTTCATGTTGAAACAAATCATAAGCAATAACTGAAGTAAAATGAAAAAAATTAATCCAGGTCAGTTATTACATAACAACCATTGTAGCAGGACCAAAGGCAAGGAATAGGAGAAACAAACTTTAACAGTCATTTTAGAAAAAGTACATAGTGGAGAAAAAGATCTACAAAAGTATTCATGGAAAATAATAGATTGAGGTATTGCTTTTCAACAGTAACATTATTTCTCAAGAGCAATAACTGAGGTAAACATCAAACGTATGCAGCTAGAATATATGTATGTTTGTGTGTATCTAAGCAAACAAAACAAATAAGCTAGAGTGAAAATGTTAAAATTAATAACTTAATGAGAACTTAAAAATAGAATGAAAATAAAATATTAAATAAAAGTTCTTGGTATACTTTGTTAAAATGATAAAAAGAATCTGTAATCGATGCTTGCAATGTGCCGGAAAGAGTAAACCCTCAAGAATTTCACGTCAAATCAATAAACCATAGCGGTTTTTTTTTTCAAATCAGTAAAATTAATATAACTATGTAAAATTGAAGATAAAACACTGTATTTAACAAATATATGGACAAAAGCTAGAACTCCATTTGCAATTGATGAGTAGCAAAAACACATAAGGAAAAAAGGTTCAAACAACTCATGTGCCATTTTATTAATTTTACAGATCAAATCTCATGTTACTTCTTTGAACATATTACATAGTAAATCAAACATTCATAAAATGTAGGTGCCGCCCTCGGCTATCAAAGTTTTACCAAATATGAACACCCATGCATAATTTACAGTAAAAGAAAATTTTATTTTATTTTATTTCTGAACAACAAAGAACCAAAGCTTGTAAACTCCAAGAATGTATGCATTGACATCTCAACACATACTCTAGCTATAACATGATATTGTATGGCTATCACCATTGTCCTAGTGTACGCTTAGCAATTTTTGATGTATAGATATAATTCGCCGATAAGAAATTGTTTCACTTCAACTTCATTCTACAGGCATTATCTTATTTAGGAGAGTCAAATCAATAACTATATATATATATATAATAAATGGAATATTTTCATTGAATATGAATAATCCGCCTGATACCTAATGTTCTCTATATTGAAATAAGGAAATTTTATCACAAATAGTAATACAGAAATATTAATAAATTGTGGCATTATACAGAATAACACCCAAAAAAAAGTAAGCATCGGAACTTCGGTTTGTTAGCTGTACTGAAAAAAATAAAAATTCTTTTACGATGAATTGGAAATGGTTCCATACTTCTATGCAACAACTAATTTTAATTTTCAATCATTTGTTAATTCTCACTAAGCATCAACCTAGCAGCCCTTTGAGTACATACAATAAACTTCCTTATGGTCCTTTACACACACACACACACACACACACACACACACACACACACATATATATATATATATATATATATATATTGTTGGCTAGCTTTCTGATCAAGCCACCAAGGTTCACACACAAGAAGAAAGTATGAAGTTTCACGCCACTAGTCCATGAAAACCAGATCGTGGTCATTTCACCCTATCGGATCGTTGCGCCCTATCGGGTCGCCTCGCCCCTACTCGATCCGACCCATGCTTGCTAGCTCGATCCGATCCGAGCTCCAGGAGCCAGAAAATGAAGGTTATGACCAACTCTTCCACGATCCGATAATCCAGGATCTCGCGACATCTGTCCACAACTGTCATATTGACCAATTCTCCATCAAGACATGAACCAGTACGAGGTCCTCGGGATGTGTGCCACGTATGACCGCGATCCGTTTGAAGAAATTAGCTATAAATAGCGCAGAACTTGACATTTTGAAGGATTTTTGGCAATTGAGAGATCTGACACCACTATTATCATATCTCCATTGTTTTTATTTAGAGTTATCCCTAAATTATTGAGAGAATCATAATTGTTAGAGCGAGATTGAATGAAACCATTTGATTGTACTTGCATTCAGCATATAATCAATTACATATAAAGTGGACGTAGGCTCGTTAACGCCGAACCACTATAAATTTCGCGTGTTTTCCTGCTTTTTTTTCATATTGTAGTTATAATTCTTCGTAAATCAGAATAGCTTGGGTGTTAGACCTTATTTTGGATCTAACATTTTGGTGCTTTCACTGAGAAATAATTTTTAGCACATTGGATTGTTGTTCCGTTGTTTGGATACTCAAGTCCGAAGAAGCCAGTCCAAAATCCGCTATTTCAGTTTTTGAAGATTTCAGTGAAATTTAGATATCATGGCTGGAAAGAAGTCTAAAGATGCACGAGCATCGCAGGCCGAAGAGGCTACCAACGAGGCGATTGAAGAGGGTGTGCACGAGCAGTTTGAGGAAGAGCCCACGGATCGCGTTGCGCAGGGGGCGATCGTGATCGATGGAGGAGCCATGAATCAATCCGCTGAAAGGGTGACCACTAGATCACGTGACCTCGCCACGAACCCACCTGCACCTATCACCACGACCTGACCCCGGGGGGGCGCAACAAGCCATCGACAGCAGGGGGCGAACCGATCCGATAAGCGGACCACCACTCGACCCGGGAAGGAACCTATGTCCCGCTCTGCTCACGTTGGTACCTCTGCTCGACCTGGTACGGGTCTTCTGAGCATAAGAGAAGAAGTTGATGATGATCATTTTGACCCGTCTACACCTGCTACTGAGGGAGACCTGTCTCGTATGCTTGACATGTACGATAGACTTTTTGAAGAACTAGTCGCTCAGCGGCAAGAGAGTTCAGTATTGCGACAGAATTTGACTGCTATGGACAGGTGAATTGACGACCTCATAAGGCAGAGGGTTTCCCCACCAACCCGTCTTCCTTCCCCAGAACACACATCCTCGTCTGAGGAGCCCCGGAGAAACCGACGTTGGCCTCCGCTAGAAAGAGCTGAGAACATAGAGCAACTTCGATCTCGGGAAGAAGAAATGCTTAATCAGGGAACTAGCAATCGTAACTTGAATGAACTTGCTTTACCATTGAGGAATGGAAACGTGGTTGACCCTGCTCAGAATCGATCCAATCCCCCCGCTCGTCGCGCAGTTGACCTCGGCAACAGGGGGCAAGGAAGCTCCGCCCGAATCCCAGACTTTGTAGCTGCACGTCAAAGGAATGCTGAAGAAGCCCATCGGGCAAGAAGTGCCGATCCTGAGTCCACCTTGACCCGGGCAGATGTTGAAGCAATGATCAGGGAAAACATAATAGCTAGCCGAGGGTATAGGGATGAAGATTGGGGCATAGATCGTAGTCATACGCCTTTTACCGATGATATATTGGAGGTCACATTCCCGAGACGTTTTAATATGCCGACAATGAATCGCTATGCGGGCAACCAACATCTGATGCGATACTCTTGGTCCATAAACGCTGCCGCAGCTACAGACGAGATAAAGTGTAAGGCATTCCCTATATTTCTGGAAGATATGGCATTAGTGTGGTTTACCCGCTTTCCAGCCCGGTCGATATCCAGTTTCAGGGAATTGAGTTAGAAGTTCGTGAACCAATTCCGCCTTCACGCTCAGAGATCTAAGAATGTGATTGAGCTGTCTCTTATTAAGCAGCGACCGGACGAAAGCTTAAGGTCGTACTTGGATCGTTTTAATTTAGCAGTCACGGAAGTTAAAGATCCACATAAGCAAACTGTGTTAATAGCCTTAATTGATGGTGTCGATAAGGATACCGAGTTTGGAAGATATTTAGTCGGCAAACCACCTCCGACCAGAGAAATATTTTATGAAAAAGCTAATGTCCGTTTACGACAGGAAGAGATATATGCTAATCGAAAGAGGAAGGCCACTGATAAGGAAGATATCCAGAGCAATGTGGCCATCAAGCAGACATGAGATAGCTCGGGAAAGGTTGAAGTCAATGTTGGGAATAAAAAACAAGGAAATGATCGCCAACCGGGAAACAATAATAGCAACAATTGGAAGAGAAACCCAGGAAATGATTCCCAGAGAAGATCTTGATCCAGGCCGTTTGAGAGTTTCACACCGTTAAATGATACATTGGAAAATATCTTCCTGGACACCTATAACGTCCTTCCATATAAAAGGCCTCCTCCGAGAGAGTCGACAGACAAAGAGCGTGAAACCGGAAAGTTCTGTCTGTTTCACCAAATCCATGGTCATTCCATAAATGAATGCCGTCATCTGAGAGACTTGGTCGAGAGGCTTCTCTAAGAAGGAAAACTCGATGAGTACAGGGTCACACCCAGAGACAGGGGACAAGCCGCATCGCCCCAAACCAAAATCAAAACCAGAACCAGAATCAGCCTACTCCCCAGCTGACTGCTCAGCAAAAGGGGAAGAACATTGTCATTAACACCATAGTAGGAGGGCTTCATTTGGCCGGGCATAGCTTTAGGGCAATGGACCAGTATGTCAATGCAGCTAAACAACCCCTCATGGCAGGAGAAGGCAGTAGCCCTGAGGACATTGCTCCAGCCAAACAAAAGAAGACAATGACCGATGACATTACATTTCATGACAGGGATAGCGTCGGCGTTCACTCCCCAACTGAAGACCCATTAGTAATCACAGCCGCAATTGGTCCAGCCATAGTCCATAAAGTTCTGGTAGATAACGGAAGCTCGGTCAACATTTTGTTCAAGAAAACGTTTGACCAGATGAAACTTGAGCCGAAGGACTTAAAACCATGCGAAGGGTGGATACGTGGATTCAATGGAGCATCCACTGCTCCAATGGGATATGTAGAGTTGTCGGTAACCCTTGGGGAAGGGGAACGCCAGAGAGTAAGAATCCTCCATTTTGTGGTTCTGCACGTCGAATCACCATATAACGCATTTCTAGGCCGACCGGCCTTAGCAAAGTTCAGAGCTTGTATAGCCCCTTGGTGTTTATTAATGAAGTTCCCAACTGAAGCTGGTATAGGTACAATAAGAGGAGATCAAGTTGTGGCTCGAGCATGCTACATTGCAGAGTTGAAGATGCTCCGTAAAGGAAAAGATGTAGAAACTAAAGACGCTTCCTCCCCGGCAAGAGAGGAAACGTTATAGCAATTAAAGAAAATAACCAAGGGAGAGTCGCCCAGAGAACTGCCCGAGGACATAGATCCCAGAGAGGACGAAGAGCCTGGGGGCAGAATGGCGACTCCCAATGAGACAACTGTGGATATTCCAATCGATGATGGAGACCCAGAGAAGGTCTTGAGGATTGGACCCAGTTAGACCCTACTCAAGCTAGAGAGCTAACGGATTTTTTGAAAGCCAATTTAGATGTATTCGCTTGGACCCATTCGGACATGTGTGGGATATCCCCTTCGATCATGAGTCATTCGCTAAGCATCAACCCGAAGCATCCTCCTGTCAAACAGAAAAGGCGAATGCTTGGCCCGGAGAGGTCGGCTGCTTTGAAAGAGGAAGTTGAGAAATTGAGGAGTAATGGGTTTATCAGAGACTCAACGTATCCAGATTGGATTTCCAACCCAGTCTTGGTAAAAAAGGCTAATGGAAAGTGGCGCACCTGTATTGATTTCTCGAACCTGAATAAAGCTTGCCCAAAGGACAGTTTTCCGTTGCCAATAATTGACCAGCTGGTGGATTCGACAGCTGGCCATGAACTCCTCTCCTTCATGGATGCTTATTCGGGATACAATCAGACCCTATGCACGTCTCCGATCAAGAACATACAAGCTTCATTACAGATTTAGGATTGTATTGCTATGTAGTGATGCCTTTTGGCTTGAAGAACGCCGGTGCTACATATCAGCAATTGGTTAATAGAATGTTTTATAACCAGATTGGGAAGACGATGGAGGTGTATGTCGATGACATGTTAGTGAAATCCAAGCAATCATCCGACCATACTACCGATTTAGCAGAAATGTTTGAAATTCTCCGTAAGTACGGAATGAAATTGAACCCTTTGAAATGTTCATTTGGGGTAGCATCGGGAAAATTTTTAGGGTTTATCGTCAGTTCGCGTCGGATCGAGATTAACCCAGATCAGATCGCAGCAATCCGGAATATTCAGAAACCTAGACAGATTAAAGATGTGCAAAGCCTCGCAGGGAAAGTAGCGGCATTGAGCAGATTTATCTCCAAAGCCACAGATAAATGTATCCCATTTTTTGAATTAATAAAGCGAGGAAAGCGCAACTTCGAATGGACCCCTGATTGTGTTGAAGCATTCCAGAATCTCTTGAGTCATTTAGAAAAACTCCCGATTTTGTCTAAACCCATAGATCATGAAGAATTATTCGTATATTTGGCGGTGTCATCCAATGCGGTCAATTCGGCTTTGGTTAGAGAAGAGAATAAGGTGCAAAGACCAGTATATTATGTTAGTAAGAAGTTGGCGGCAGCTGAACGAAATTATCCAAGGATAGAAAAACTTGCGTACAGTTTGTTGATTACATCGAGGAAGCTTCGCCACTATTTTCAAGCTCACCCGATTACTATATACACTGATCACCCGTTAAGACAAGTTCTTCAAAGGCCAGAGACTTCGGGACGATTACTTAAGTGGAACATTGAACTAAGTCAGTTCGATTTGAATTTTCAACCTCGGCGATCAATAAGGGGGCAAGTGCTGGCAGACTTCATAGCAGAGTTTACCATCCCAGAAGATGACACAATAAGCGAAGAAGTCGATCCGCCGAGGCTGCTCCTCGACCCTAGTGCCTGGAAGTTGTTCACTAACAGAGCAAAGAACGATAGACGATCTGGTGCCGGAGTAGTGCTCGAAACTCCAGAACAACGGCTGATATACTATGCTCTCAGATTGGAGTTCCGTGCCACTAACAACGACTCAGAATACGAAGCCCTGATTGCTGGTTTGAAACTAGCAAAGGAGTTGAAGATTACGAAGTTAGACATCTTTTGTGACTCCAAAATAGTTGTGAACTAGGTCATAGGAAAATTCCAGGCCAAAAGTCCTAGGCTGATATCATATTTAGAAAAAGTGAAAAAATTGATGGGTGATTTTGACCATCACACCATATCCCACATTCCTCGAACAGAGAACCAAAAAGCAGATAAATTGGCTAAAATGGCCAGTTCTGATAGTCCTGAAAACACAGAATTGGTCCCGATGGAAGTCTTACAGTCACCTAGTATAGATCAGATGGAAATTGATCTGGTACTAGATGTTGAGCCTGAAATGGAGTCATGGATGACCCCTTTTGAAGAATTTCCTAATGCATGGAACGCTCCCTGCGAAGAAAAGTGAGAGGCGCGCAATAATTCGGAAGGCCTCTCGGTATGTGTTGCAAGAGGGAGTTCTGTATAGACAAGGGTTTTCGATGCCCCTCCTCCGGTGTATTGCCCACGGCGATATTCAACGCGTATTGCAAGAAGTACATGAGGGCGATTGTGGAGATCACACGGGAGGCCAAAAATTGGCAAAGAAAATAATACGATATGGTTATTTCTAGCCAACCGTAAATAAGGATGCGGCCAAATACGCGCGGCGTTGTGACGCCTGCCAGAGATTTTCTAAGATCCATAGGGCCCCATCAAGCCAGCTGAAGATGGTGACGAGTCCTTGTCCTTTCGCTATGTGGGGAATCGATATCATTGGAAGCCTCCCCATAGCGAAGGGCGGAGCAAAATTCGCTATCGTAGCCGTGGATTATTTTACCAAATGGGTAGAAGCAGAACCATTAACCACAATAACAACCAAGCGAGTAATCAGCTTCGTTGTTAGAAACATTATATGCCGATTTGGAATCCCAAGAATCATCATAACGGATAATGGAACTCAGTTTGACAGCACCGAGTTCAGATATTTTTGCCAGAAATACCACGTTGAGAAAAGATACACCTCCGTGGCATATCCGCAGGCAAACGGCCAAGTGAAGGCCGCAAATACAACGATTAAATCTATCCTGAAGAAGAGATTGAAGCGGGCCAAGGCCATGTAGGTCGATGAATTGCCTTTGGCACTATGGGCTTATAGAACGACCTATAAATCGGCAACAGGCCATACGCCGTTTTCCCTCGCCTTCGGAACTGAAGCGGTCATCCCGGTGAGTTAGAAGTACCTTCTCACCGAGTCACTTATTATGACCCGATGACCAACAATGAGTTGCTCCTTGAATCCGATATGATCGAAGAGATGAGGACAAAGCCGATTTACGTGCCTTAAGACATAAGCAGCAGATAGCTCAATATTACAACAAGAAAGTCCGAGCATGAACCTTTGAACCCAGAGACTTGGTTCTAAAATGTATCTTCCTATGCTCAGAGCATATGGGTCCGAAATGGGAAGGACCATATTCCGTCCTGCGAAGACTTGATAATGGAACCTTCAAGCTAGCAACCATAGATGGAGACGAAATCCCCAGAGTGTGGAATGCCCAGCATTTGCGGCCTTACCTGACGTAAAATCGTCAATTTCATTCTTTTGTTTTAGGACCATGTAAAAAGGCACGACTTGCCTAGAATAGTCTGGTTACTTGAACAAAAGATTATAAAGTGGACGTAGGTCATGATTCGACCGAACCACTATAAAATATCGTGTGTCATTTACCTTTACTGCATCATTACCTATCTACTTTATCTCGATTAATATGAATTATTGTTGTTTTCTCAGTCTATCACAGATTATGCAGCAACATTGGAACACCCAATGCATTTTGCCATGTGGTGAAAGAGGAACCATAATCGAGGACCACAAGGTGCGGTAAAGTAAATCATCCCATGATCAAACTCTAACTCCTCAGAATCAGGAGAGAGTATAAAGGACGCGAAGATGACGTCCGCAAGGCGTGAAGGTGCACCATGATAAAACCGCTTTGCCACCACTCTAACCCGCTGAAGGATCGGGAGAGTCTAAAGGCGCCAGAGATTTAGCGCCCCCAGAATTTCTGCCCCGCTGAAGGATCGGAGAGCAGACCTAGAATGAGCTCGAACTCTAACCCGCTGAAGGATCGGGAGAGTATAAAATCGTCAGAAATTTAGCGCTAAAAGAATCTTTACCCCCCACCTTTCATAGGGGCCAACACACATGACTCCAATCAATCATTAATAAGCCCTGGCCAGGCATCATATTAAATGATTGATTGGGGGCATATACACGCACATTACATCTCTGCACAGAAATTTTAAAATTTTCCTAATGCGATTCATGAATTAATTTTCGATTAGTTATGGTTTAAATATATGTGGCGAATGCGATAAATTAAAATTGCATGTGTGCAGGTTTAGTTCTCTTTTTTATGTGACTAATTTGTCTTGAAGGGAAACTCTCGTTCGTATCACGACAAGGATGAAAGTCAAGGTCGACCAAGACGAATCATTCCCCATGTCGTTATGTTGGCTACTCAGGAAGTTGCACAGAGATGCAAGGAACTTGGAATCACTGCATTGCATATTAATTTAAAGGCAACAAAATTTTTTTTTACTTACTAAGATGCAGGGATACGAGATGAGATTGCTAAACAAAAGTAAGGGCCATTCCTACAATTACATTTTTTTTGGCCAGTGGAAAGCCTAAAAATCCTAAGGACAAAATATGAACTAATATCTGCATCCTACTCATGCTGGTGGGGGGGGCTATGTTGGCTTCTTGCACTTCTTCTGCTTCCCCGACTCCTCCTTGTCAACATCCGAACGATCACCTTTTTTCCTCCTCCTCTTATCAACGAGAAGCTCTGGCGAAGAACTAGAGGATTGAGAGGCTAGTTGTGAAGTTATTGATCGGGAGGAAAATCTTATGACCAACCCAGTTTTGGGATCGATCTTGGAAATAGGGGGCACATATACTGGATCCTGTCCCCCTTTCATAAGGAGCAACTGCCTCTCCTCTTCAGCATGTTGATCAACCAAGGTTTCACCACCACCCTTGATTTCGTCTGTAATAACAACATCATCATCTTCATCCCCGTGACCACCTTCCGTGTCCTTCAAAGCAACAATGACCTCGGCATCTGCAGGAACATCAGTGCTGGGTACCACAGATTCCATAGTTACTTTTTCATCACCCTCAGTTCACTCTGAAGTCTCAGAAATTTCAGCATCAGTGCCTAAGGGGATATCAACTTTCTCTGCCTCTGCTTTCTTTTCTCCTCTTTTCTCGGTCAATGTATCACCTGTATTGCGAAAGGCACACGTTAGTAACTCAATGGGTTGCTCCGCAGAACGGCGAAAAGTCATAACTGCTTTGGCAAATTGCGGGGAAAATATGGATATACCTTCAGCTGATATTTCATCTAAGCTTGCAGCAGAAACTCCGATAGCCGGAGGAGTTGGGCGTAAGAGAATTAACAGATCGTCAGGATTATATTCCTCGACTTCGGGGGCCTTGAGTTCCGCCGCTGAGCTTGAACCCTCATCAAGTTTGCTTTTGCCTTTAGCCTCAGTCTTCTCCCTTTCCACCTCTTCTCGGATTAGGCGTCTCCCCTCCTCCAAGTCCTCGGGTTCTTTTCCTTTTAGGAGCCTCTGCATTAGTTGGCCTTCATCAATCTCACTGACCTTCAATCGTTGCTTCTTATCCTCGACAATTGCATCCCTTATGTTGGCGAGAGTAAGGTGATAGTCTGGGATCCAAGAAATGTCTCGAGTTTTGATGACTTGGCCTAAGAAGTCGAATATCAGTTCCCCGAAGCCTTCTATTTCTTTTTCGGCTTCGGCAAGCTTGTCAGCAGTGGTGGAAGCTGATTCAAGAATGCTGTTAGCATTAGTCTCGGCAAGAACCGCTCGCCCCTCCGCCTGAACGAGTTGGTCACTCAATACCTCTTTTTCTTTCTGGCCAGCCGCAAGACTGTTTTTCAAGTCCGCTCTCTCCTTCTCCCAAGCAGCCTTTTCAGCATTGAAATGACTCTGCGCTGCCCTCAAATCAGCATTGGCCATTCTAAGATCTTCTATTTCCTTTTTCAAAGATAATCGTTCTTGGCTATTAGAATCCAGCTCGCTACGAAAACGCTTCCTGGCTTCCTCCAATTCTGTCTTGTAGTTCTCTGCGTCTCGCTAAGCTAAAGCCAGTTGAGCCTGTGCATCCTCCAGTTCCTTTTCCATTTTGCTCCTGGCTCTTTCATTATTCTCAATTCTCACTTTGGATCTGGCTGCGTTCGTTTCTAGATGACGGATGGCATTCAAAAGGTTAATGGCGTGCTTTTTTATTACCTCATACTGTTTAGCTACATGACACACATATCCTATCACCTCAGTATCCCACTCCTTAGGAACCGGCTCAAGATCCGGTACAAACATCATCCTCTCAAAGAAAATATCTGGGAAGTCCTTGCGCAAGCGTGCCAATCTAGCCTGATTCTCGGGACTATGGGTAGCATCTCGTGCAATGAGACTGTCAGAGCCGTGATCGTCAGGAGATACCAGAGCTTCTTTTCCTTTCTTCGCAATCTTACCCTCGTCTTTATTTTTGTTCTCTGAATCGCGTTGTTTCTTGGAAGATTGGACGTGAGAAGGCGTACTTTTTGGAGGGGTTAAGTCCCTAGGAAGTTGCTTACCCCCAGCCGGTGGCAGTGGACGACTGTGAGGTTTCCCGAGACCATACCTGGAAGGAGATCGAGATCGTGTAGGATAAGTTTGAGGAGGGTCGCGAGGCCGATAACTGTCCCTCCCCCGACTATCGCTACGAGCAGGATTTGGATGAAGACTAGGTGTGCCTTCACGAAGAGAGCGATAAGAATAAGATCGTTTGCGAGACATTTTTCCTGCAAAAGAAATAAGTACATATTAAAACCTTGAATAATGTTGGTATAAAAGTGTGGGGTCAGACAGTGCATGTGATTTGTGCATCCCATATAATTCCCCCTAACAGACCAGGGCCCGAAGTTAGGCTCGTCTGGATAGTCTCTCGTTCTTCAACTGGAACAGTTGTTTCCTCGGAGATAGGAAAAAATGGCTACCCTTCGAAGTCTTCCTGTGTATATACATCGTCAGGTATATGAATCTTGCTTAATTCTTTAAATAACTGCTCCTCTGTTAAATCATCGGGAGCGGCAAGTTCAACCAGTAGAGAGGCCCTTGAGGGGGAACCCCTCTGAGAGGCTGAGATTTCCTTAGACTCGTCAGCACGGGCCTCATCTCCTCTATATACATTTAAATCTTCGTCGTCTTGGTTAATTATCGGCGAAGGACTCTTATGAAGTTTAGTTGTCTGTGCTGCCTGTGACGTTCCTTCTCCCTCGGCCGGGGGCACGTATTTGTAAGGTTTGCCACCCGCGCCAAGTCCAAACCTTATATCTAGAAGACGGTGCTTGTGAAGATTCTCGTCAGTAATACATTTCTTGATCTTTAGGAAGTCGGATTTTCTTTTCAGAAGAAGGGATAGTCGATTACTGTACACCGAGCCTTCCGTCTTTGGAAAGGTGTGATCTGCATAGAGAAAAGAAGCATGTTAGCGCTTCGATTTCTTGAACAGGTTATTCATTCAAAGGTTTAAAATTTACTTGATTTAAACCATCTTCTTGCACACCCAGCCCGTCTCTTTATATAGAACCAATCGGCCTTGGGATCCCCTATGTTGTTGTAACCGTCTAAGACCTTCCTATTTGCTACCGATTCGAAGAAAGAAAAATTTGGGGTTGTCGCAGAGCGATGCTTGAAAAGGTAATAGAATTTCAAATCTTTAAACGTGAGCTCAGTTTGTAAGATTTCCGCATATGCGATGTATAGAGTGTATAGGGCTGCGTAGGCATTGGTATGAAGCTGCATCGGAGCAATACCCAATCGTTTTAAGGTTTCAATGACGATTGGAGGAAATGGAGGAATAGCTCCTACCCAGCACATGAGTCGGCTAATTGTCAAATACCCCTCCGGAGCCAGATGAGGTCTATCTTCGCTACCAGGTGTTCTCACATCATCCCAGGGGATCCCGTGTTTCAAGCAAATTTTCTTAAGCTTTATGTCATCTAGTTTGGAAGCTAAAGAGTCAGTGAATTTCTCTATTTTTAGTGCACCGGGAATCTCGTCAGGGGCTCGGTCGTCTACTTCAGACTCCTCATCAAGCGATGTACTCTCAGATGAATCCGATTCCGTTTCTACCTCATATTCGGATCCAGAATCCTCATCCTCTGGATTAATTGGAAGAACCTCGGGATTGTGGTGCTCAGACCTCTCGGGATCCATCTCTGTATTAGATCTTGAAGGGGAACGGTTATCCGACATTACTGTTTAGGCGAGTAAACATGAGAAATAAGAATATAATTACCCGTCCCCCGTGTGTGTAAGTGCAAGTGTGTCCCTGTGCATACATAGGAGAAAAGCATAAAGATTAGCTACATAAGCAAGGTATTGGTCGTAATGCGCTATCAAGTTACGCTGACATTTAGTCCAGAGGGATCATCTCGTAGGCTCTAACCTAACTGTCCATTGGTGTGTCAAGGTCAAGTTGCATTGTTTATTTAACAAGTAAATCGGATCGCATGTCTCATTGGATCGCACATCTCCTCGGATCGTGAGTTAAGGATTGGATCGCGGAGCGCCATCGAATCATGAAGCAAACACAGACTTGTAGCTGGAACACCAACTCATAGAAGAGCGTCGAATCGTGGAAACCAGAACAGATCGCAATAACCCCTCGTGATCCACATCGACCACCTCGACCCGATCCGACGAGTCAGATTTTCGAGCATCCGTCCGTTCTCCTCGATCCGATCCACCATTGTTGCCACGATCTGATTCGCTGTCTCCATCCTTTCTCCCTTCTTCTCCCTCATCTTTCCTCCTAACTCACGAACCCAGGTGGTCGAACTCAGCACCGCCGTTCTCCCAAAAGCCTCAATTTTCACGAAACTCCATCGCCCTCTCCTCTCAAAACAGTGAAAAATAAGGAGAAACAAGAACAAAGGGACACTGATTGTTATTATAATTACCTTTCTAATTTAGATCACTGAAGGGTTTCTAGAAATTGTGAATTATGGCTTTAATTGGGATTTTCAGTTTAAAGCAAAGGGGGCGGCTGCAGTGCAGAAGAAGGGGAACGAAATGGGGAGCCCGGTTTATATAAACATTGGGATGGCTCTTGGCCTCCCCATTTTTGTCGCGACTCGGTCCGCAAAGATCCACGGGCCACAAACTTTCGTGAAGGCCCATCGAAGCTTAGAACACGACCCCTTCAACTGAATGGTTCGTGGTATAGACCACGGTCACGAACCGTATGGAATTTCAAAGGCCCAGACTCGATAATGATCGTGAAATAGGAGAAATGGAAATAATTACAAGGATCTAAAAACTTACCCGACGAGATTTTCTGAAAATTTAAGAGGTGGGAAACAACAAACGAATAAGGAAGTGATCGGAGGATTGATATAATATTTATACTCCTCGAGAGGCGCAACCATTCAAAGAAGTGCAATGCTATAAATAGACACAACTATTGATTTGCATCGTTTCATGAAAAGATGATTTAATAGTTTCGAAGCATGTTCCATTCCTAATAAAACATACTTCGAGGGGGCAAAATGTTGGCTAGCTTTTTGACCAAGCCACCAAGGTTCACACACAAGAAGAAAGTATGAAGCTTCACGCCTCTAGTCCATGAAAACCAGATCGTGGTCATTTCACCCTATCGGGTCGCCTCGCCCCTACTCGATCCGACCCATGCTTGCTAGCTCGATTCGATCCGAGCTCCAGGAGCCAGAAAATGAAGGTTATGACCAACTCTTCCACGATCTGATAATCCAGGATCTCGCGACATCTGTACACAACTGTCATATTGACCAATTCTCCATCAAGATATGAACCAGTACGAGGTCCTCGGGATGTGTGCCACGTATGGCCGCGATCCATCTGAAGAAATCAGCTATAAATATCCCAGAACTTGACATTTTGAACGATCTTTGGCAATTGAGAGATCTGACTCCACCATTATCATATCTCCATTGTTTTTATTTAGAGTTAGCCCGAAATTATTGAGAGAATCATAATTGTTAGAGCGAGATTGAATAAAACCATTTGATTGTACTTGCATTCAGCATATAATCAACTACATATAAAGTGGACGTAGGCTCGTTAACGCCGAACCACTATAAATTTCGCGTGTTTTCCTGCTTTTTCTTCATATTGTAGTTATAATTCTTCGTAAATCAGAATAGCTTGGGTGTTAGACCCAATTTTGGATCTAACATATATATATATATATATATATATAAAGGTGGGTTCCCCTATACCTCTTATATTGCACGTGAACTCTCCCCCTTAATCTCCACCACCCATCTCCCCACTCATTCTCTCTCTTCCCACTAACAAATAAATATTAAAATGGGAAGAGAGAGAATGAGTGGGGAAATGGGTGGTGGAGATTAAGGGAGTGAGTTCACGTGCAATATAAGAGGTGTAGCGGAACAGGAAACTTTGTTCGGTCTTAAATTTCTTGAACTCGATAGAAAAATAGAAAACTTCGCTTTCTACCGACTGAAATGACCAAAAAAATAATAATTAATGAGATATCAAATACAAACGTAAATCTTAACACTAACATTTCGAGCTTAAAAGAAAAGAAGTGGTCATGAAATAACAAAGATTTGGTAGTGGTTTATTTACAGTCATTAACTTAACTGTGTACACAAATGCATGGCTGACTAATGCATTATCCAAATTATGATGCAAAATATTTCGAATTTTTTCTAGTTCTAAGAACATAAATCATATAAAAAGATAAAAGAAGTTAGAAAATACCAAAGAAGAGTTGGTAATAGATGCTAGTATGAATAGAATAAGGGGTCAAATATATTTATTACAAATTGCAGCAGTGACAGCACCCATATTAAAAACCAATAAAAAAGCAGCAATAAATGTGTGTATCTAAAACCAAGCCAAAAAAAAGAAAAGAACAACATAAGATATCAGGATAAATAGAATAGACGACAAACATGTTTAATAAATAGCAGCGGTAATTGTATGCACATTAAAAACAATCAAAAACCGCAACAAATGTGCATGCATTCAAAACCAATAAATATTGAATAGGGAAACATAAAATTTTCTATAGATCAAAATCCTAATCATTTATAATACCAAGGAATACCTGTCTAATCATTGGTTTACAACCTTTTCATGCCTATTAAAAAACATAAATATGTAGAATGATAAAATACAAACATTTTACTTTTTGTACACAATTTAACTATGAAATGCCTAGCAAAAAGATTTTATAGCCATCTCCATAAACTAACGATAGAAGTACAAAGTATCCATTTGAATTTGGATATCTGGTTTTGGTTGTGATTACGATCCTAGTTGAGTATGCCTATAAATATTCCACTACCAAACATGACAAATACAATCCTACTTTAATTTGTCGCCCAACATGTGCAAGTAAGACAAAATTGTAGCAAAATAAAAATATGAAGTGCAGTGTGCAGATACAAGTATTATAAATCATAATAAATCCTGGCAAACAAATAAAAAAATAGATGAGGGAAAGATTGGGAACTCACACAGAAAACACTTTAGAACAAATCTTCAATAAACATGAACATAGAGAAATGAGTTGATAACGTTTAGTAAATAAGCCATTGAAAATGCTAAGGATGAAAACTTGATAATATTCGACATAAGAGAGGCAAATCAACTGGAATGGGAAAAAGCAACGGCGTTGACACAATGAAGCATACAAAATTCAGCGTCTAGAAGAAATTGAATCAATCAGGAAAAAGTTGTATAAAAATCAAATGTTAGAGGTAGTCTAATAACATTGATAATTAAATTGGAGTTTTGGGCATATCGAGTCATGTGGTAATACGTGGAACGGAAAGCACCTAGAAGCAGAACTAATTGAAAACCCCTACACGTTCACTACTACGTACAATAAAATCAGCCAGAAACTCAGATGGAGACAGCAATATCATTATAATTTATATTAATGCAGAGAGTGATATAAAAAGCTAAAATCACCAACGGAAACGAATTTGACAAAATAATTTTAGTTAACTCACCACTACCGAAGAGGTTAAATTTACATAGGAAAATCAAGGTAGAAGCAAAAACAACATATGAATGACAACAACAACAACAACAAAAAAAAAAAAAAAAAAAAAAACTAAGGTTGTGTACCTCAGATGGGACGGACAATTTGGCCAACAAAGGCAGCGCATATTCAAGTCCTTCAACACAAACAATGGGCCGCCTCAACGATTAAATCGAAGGTATTACAAACATTGAAAGTAGCAGCGCGATAAGAGTCGAAACTACAGCGTAAGAATGCACTTGAATAGTATGCTTTTATAAACGTTATGCATTCAGTTTTCAAATGGATACATGTTGGAAGTTGCATTCTACTAATTAAATTTTAAAATTTTTTTTGTATTAACCGATCTAATTCAAAAAATGTATCTTCCATAGTAAATATTTACATACTTAAAATGAAAACTTTCTATTTTGAAATGACTTTAATTAGGAAAATTAAACAAATTGCTAACTCTGATTTATTAACAAACATGTATGTCCTAATAATATACTTTTATCTTAACTACACACCAATGATCAATCCACCGTTTTGCCATAACATATAATTTAATAATTGATTGGTAAATTTTCAACTTCTAACTTCTAAAATGTTGCATGCAAGACTAAATGATTACACTTTTAGCCTCAGCCTAATTGACTAATACATTTTTTATTAAATGTCTAACATGTTGGCATGATAATGCAAAAAGCTATCTTTCTCTAAGATAATTAATAAAAAAAAAATTGAATTACCAATGATTACTTTGATTGTCATACGAAAAGTCCGCCCAACACATTTCAGCTGCATGCCAATAGTGACAAACTTATATCCACTCAAACCACATGTGTCTTGAAAGTTAGGATACTCCTAGTAGCAAAACTTTTATCCTAACTCTTTTAAATGATTGTTGAACCTTTATAAATGCTACATATTTTTTACATGTCAAATATGATTTTTTATGACATGGAATACATAAGAAAGTATGTAAATGTTATTTTCGCAAAAGGATTACAGCTATCATTTTTATTACTTTAGAAGTTAAAAACTATAATAATATCTTTGAAGAAAAGCTGCCATTATGCATATATATATATATATATATATATAATTCTTCTCTTAAGACTTCCTTTTTATATCCACCTTTTAAAGGCGGACTTTTATTGCAAAATAATTCAAATATGACTCAATGGCAGCCATAATTCCTTTTAAATTAATCTTACTATGAAAAATCGATAGAATAATAATATATTATTTGTACCTAATTAGATGTGAGGATAAGTATGCAGCTAGTGGATGATCACTATCATGGTATACAACTGCCTTTTTATAATAAAAAATTTATTTTAAAAAAAACAAAATTGAGGATTGAATATTAAATTCAATTTTAAGTGATCTTCGATAAGAGTAAAAAGGAAAGAGAGAATAAGACTGCATTATATGTTTTTAAGTCTTAAAATCCAAAGAACCAAAAAGGTTAAAAAAAAGAGCTTGTACCAAGGTTCAAAAACTCGTCCGGTACCCCGAGAGTTCGGGGTTACCGGATCGGTTTCGGGGGGTGGCGGTCGGAACTCAACCCCCAAAATCGGGATCGGATTAGGGCATAGTAAGAAAAAAAAAGAGAAAGTAGGAGAATCTCGTACGCAGAAAGCTTCAACAAGTGCTTCGACTTCGACAACGATTACTCGAAAAACTTCATCGAGTACTTCGACACTCGACAGACAACATCGACTTCGACACTCGACAGACAACATCGACTTCGACAGACTATTCACCGAGTGCTTCGACTTTGTGAGACAACGATTACTCAAAGCTTCATCGATTGCTTCGACTTGGAGAGATAGGATCGATTTTATCTTTTCAATTTTGTTTGATTCTTAAAATCGACCGTCGATGCTTTTTTTTTGTTCCGATTAGTTTTCTGTAATTTGAAAAGGGCAAATTCTATTTCAACCCAGCATTTTAGGCAGTAGCCCCCCAAATCATGAAATAATCAGTAAACCCACAAATTTAGTTAGTAGCCCCCCGTTTTAAAAAAAAAAAACCAAAAATACCCTTCCACGTAGGGGGACTACGTGGTTTTTCACTGTACCTCGTAGTTGCTCTACGTGGTTCATCAAAGTACCACGTAGATGATCTCCGTGGTTCATTCATGGACCACGTAGACATACTACGAGGTACACCAAAAAACCACGTAATGCAACTACGAGGTGTTCAAAAAACTGGCAAAAAATATAACAGTAAAAGGGCAGTTTGGTCATCGAATTTTTTTGATAAAATGGGGGGCTACTAACTAATTATGCGGGTTGAAATAGAATTTGCCTTTGAAAAGTGAGGGATCGGGTTGGGTTATTAACACAATTTGGGTAAATTAATCTGTGGGCTGAAGAGAAAGACAGCCCATACGTGATATTTGTTAGCCAACATGTATTTAGTTTATGCGTTATTCTTTTGTAGACCTTTGTTTAACTTATGTTTAGTTTTCTCTGTTTTATTTTTCTATATAATATATTTTTATTTTATTTATAATTAACAAGTTCATTAATAAAATACCTAAAACCGAAATATGGACCGAAACTGAAACAAAACTGAAATTAACGAAATTTACGAAACCAACTGAAACTAACAAATTTTGAAACGGCCGAAACCGAGACCAAAACCGAGTTCTCGAACCTTGGCTTGTACACATAAACATCCATTTCAATGTCTCTATTGTAAGCAAAGGCTACCATAAGATATATGTTATTTTACATGTTATGAACCAATGAATTCAGGTTGAATAGTTACGGACAGCATAATAATGGCAGCTTTTTTATTTGAATAGTTACCGACAATAGCTTATATTTAGGATTTTTTACATTAAAACTTGAATTATTTACAATTATGAATCTCAATATTAAATTGCTAAACGCAGAAAAAATCTACCTGTATAAGAAGTGGCCAAGTACCGCACTCCTCGTCCCTGTTTAATACCATGATACCAAGGCTTTGCTGATGGTACCTAAGTGTGGGCAAAAATAATAATGTTAGATATACTACTAAAGATGTAAAGACAGCTAACTCATATAACATAGGGGACAAATATGAGAAAATGACACGACTTTGTATAATGCCAAAAAAAAATGCTGAATGTAATTTTTTTTTTAAAAAAAAAACATATAATCATCTCACCTATACTCAGAAGAAAGAGGTCATTCTCATTGTCTGGTTATCCTACTATATGGAGCAAAATACCTACATGAAGAATCAAAATCAAATAGAGTCAGCAAGTCCACACAAAATCTGCTAAGCTTAACATAAAAAAGGATGTTTTTAGTATTGTAGATTTCCATAAAATATAGTAGTCATAGGGAAAAGGATAAATTAAATTAATGTCTAACAACCATGGATATGCAAGGGGAAAACCCAAAAACTAAAGCTAAAACAACAGTAAAAATTAGTAGAACAAACCTATTTAAAAATCTAAAAACATAACACATTTTTTTTCCTCATTTCACTTCCATCACAAGCTAAGATGTTTATGATAACCTGATGAGATAATTTGTAAATTATCTGATCATACACTCTTATTCCCAAACAGAGAATAGTAAATCAAATGAATTTTTATATGGCTATACAAACTATTACAGGCTATCCACACTTCTCATCTAAACTAAGAAGTATATAATGTATTATTACTCAATTTCCATGTCATACACAATTTCAAAATTTAATTGTTGTATGATATACCTTGTTTTAACCTAAATCGACAAATCTAACAGAGCAAAAAAACTGAATGTTTTCGGGGGAAATTGACAAACCAAATCGGAGGAAATATGGAGATAAGAGGATCCTAGCTAACCTGAACCTAACGCAAAAAAAAAATAAGTAGCAATAGGAGCTTACATCGAAAGAAGAGGCAGCGTTAAACCGTCCAATGAATCGAGTCTGCGCGTCTGCAAGATGGCATGGAAAGACGGCGGTTAGCAAGAGAAAAGAAGGCCAGAGCGAATAAGCGTCATCGGGATAGACGTTACTCATTCGGAGAGAACGGGGAGACATGGGATGACGAAGGTCGTAATCGCCTACTGTGGCCAGCCAAGCTATCATTGATTGCTCATTCAGAGATATCTAGGGTTAGTTTGCAGATTAAACTGTAATTAAAATAGGCCTATTTGGTGGAGAACGGGTGCCAAAGCAAATTGAAATATTAATGTTTTCTTTCGCGTCTTTTTGCTTCTGTGATGCTTCGGGTTCAAATAAGGAGGATGGCCGAGAGAGCAGCATTTCATACTCATCTTTTATAATACAGTATAGATACTTAAGACTTGTGTATCCAAAATAAATAAAAGGATCCAGAATAAATAAAAGGCTGGGTCCGTCACTGTTCATGAAACCGACCATTAGGGAGGTTTCCGTACTTCAAATGTTTGCTCCGCGTTTTTCTTCCTTCTTTAAATCTATCAATTCCGACTCTTTCTCAATGCCAAATTCCACTATGACAATTCCTTATCACGAAACATAACTTTTCTCACTCATTCCTAATGCCGTAACATCTCTCGTCCATTCTCCCTTTCAAGCTCGCAGATCCGATCTCTAAACAAAATCCACGATGATTTCCTTTTCTTTCGCTCTAAATTTATTTTTCTCTTATTTCCACGATTCTTACACAGCCTACTTATCACCGATTCTGTAGCCACCATCGCTTATCATCTCCGAATTAAAATCACGAAGTAATTTTTTCTGTGTTTTATAAAATTTGCTATTTTGTTTAGGGTTTTTGATTCATAAATGAGCAGTAGCTCGGTTATATATCAAATTTTATAAAACAGTTAAGGAATGGTTGTTCAATTCTTGATAGATGATTTGGAAGAGGTCTCTTTTATACTCCGTACAAGAGGATGTTGAGGTTGTTGTTTTATAAAATTTGCTTTTTGTGTAGGGTTTTTGATTCATAAGTGAATAGCGGCTCGATTATATATCAAATTTTATAAAACAGTTAAGGAATGGTTGTCCAATCCTTAATAGATGATTTGCAAGAGGTCTCTTTTATACTCCATACAATAGGATGTTGAGGTTGTTGTTTTGTAAAATTTGCTTTTTGTGTAGGGTTTTTGATTCATAAATGAGTAACAGCTCGGTTATATATCAAATTTTTTAAAACAGTTAAGGAATGGTTGTTCAATTCTTGATAGATGATTTGGAAGAGGTCTATTTTATACTCCATACAAAAGGATGTTGAGGTTGTTCCAGTCGATGTAGATATACACCATGTTAAAATGTTTAAATGGATCTATCATACATTGATAATGGAACCATCATATATGCTACTCTATATACTAGACTGAGAATTGATGTTGGTGTAGTAAGATGGTGGATATAATGGTTTATTCTCCCTCACATTAACCGCTTATCCTCACATTATCAGAATCTCTTTAAGATCGATTTGTAAGTGTTACCCAGCATCTTTCATGGAAAAGGTACGATCATTTGTGTCATATTTTCATGCTCTTCTTTTGTAGTTAATTAATGTTAAAACAGTTTTATTCCATTTAAAATTACTTTCTCGCAGTTAACTTTTCATATATCTGACCTGATAAATATAATGCAAGAACTTTGCTTCAATGGACCATGCTCCTTGGTTTTCGGATAATATGTTTGGAGTGCAAACTTGTCAATCACCATGATATTATTTTAAAAACGTACAAATTCCTTATTAATAGTAAAATTTTCATTGATTGTAGTCCTAAACCGCCTGCACTTTGGTTGTTATGGAAAATTTCATAGATAATTTTGATCAGATTAAGAATCTATGAGATAAAGCAATAGAATCGGAATTACATAATCATTACTCTTTGGTGTAGTGAACTTACATTATGTGATGTTCTTATTACTATATTTGCACATAGATTTCTACCTCGACTAACATGGAAGGGGATGAAACATTTGATTCATGAGCTCTGGGTTATGCTGATGAGGTAGTGGAGGAACGCATTTTTGATGAAGTTATCATCATTACCATAACAAAAAATACATGCAGTTAGTGCTTCCTTTGAATATGATTCACAATTCAGTTAATGCTCTCTTATCATGATTAAGAAACATTTACTTCCAAGGTGATTCCCAATTTCAATTAATATTTTGCAAATATCAATTTAGTGGTTCAGTTATAAATGTTTTCAGTGTCCATCCAAAAGTGTTCTTACATCTACTCTGTTATGCTTATGACATCATCTTCTAAATTATTTTATATATATATATATATATATATATATAAATTGATATATAGGTATTTTGTTTTACAATTTATGAATTGTTATGATGCAGTTGGGCATAACTGAACACAAAAACAGAACTAAGCCAATATATCCTCATAATACCATAATGTAGCTAAAATTATGCCTTAATGTTGCAGCTATAATTGTTATACTAGTAATTATTTGTAGTGCTTGGTTATCTTCATATGTGTTAGTTCCTTGTAATTCTTATGACAGCAACTATCAGGTTTATTTGTGATTAACTTCCACTTTCTTTCTCCAACTAATTTTTAGATAAATGTTGATATATTTTTTCAATTGTTCCAGTCAAGTTCCTAGTTAGCAACTGTCGAGTTACTGTGGGAAAGATTACAATGCACAGATGTGCTGCATCATCACTATATTTTAACAAAAGAGTGCTTCTGTCAAGATACTGCTATTGATGTAACAACCCGCATTCTACGCATCGGAGGATCGTAGAATATTGATTTCTTTCTTATATGAAGGCGTATGGTCATGTAACTTTAGGAAATGACCATTGGGGTCTTTTCCCATGATCATGATTTTTGCCGATTTTTAAATGACCGTTTTGCCCCTAGCTGGTACTGCTTTGGCCATAACTTTTGATTGGAAAGGGATTTTGACCTGAAACCACTTCCATTAGATTCGTTTGATGATTTACCTTTCCGTAGAGTGGTCATAATAGCCAAACGGACTTACGTTTGGTAGTTATGGCTGAAATAAGGTTTGCAATGTGAAAAACTGCTTAACCGGACCAAATAGGATAATTACTGAATGGGCCCATAACCCATTTCGGGATTAGGGTTATGGGAAGGCTGATAAGAGTTATGGATTCATTCCATTTCAGTTTTCTAGCCTCCACTTACCTCTTAGAAACCCTAAAAAATGGCCTCCAACCTCTAAATCACCCCAAATCACTTTCTAATCAAGGATTAGGCTTAACAACATCAAATCAAGGGAGATCTTCACCAAATCAAGATTGGAGCTGCTGATTTGCATTGTTATTCACGCCCAAACAGAGATTTATTTCAGATCTAAGGTTTATTTGTGGCTAAGGTGGGTGATTTGCATAGTTCCTCACTAATTACGGTTAATTAAGGGTAATTAGTATTGATTAGCGAATTTATACACTAATAAATTCTGGAAAAATATTTATAAATTCTTAAATAATGTTTTAGACCTCTGTTAGAAATTTGGGTTAATTTGATTAAGTTTTGCTAATCATATCATTAGTTTTGCTTAAGCACACTTAAGGGAAAATATGGGTTTTGGCTATGTTTGATCCATTTTAACTTATCATATTGATGTTTTGGTGTTTGTGGTCACTTCTATTTGTTGCTATGGCTTTGTGGTATGCTTTGTGATTGATTAGAATAGCTAGAGTGGTCGAAAACGACGTCGAATGGCGTAAATAGCTTGCTGGACAAACTGCAGGAGAGCACCCGAACCGATCGGATTGGATAGAGGCACGAACCGAACCGCTCACACTAGGAGCTTCCGACCCGATTCGCCTTTTGTGGCATGTACCACTCTGATCCGAACCACATGGCCACCTCCGAACCGATGCATGGCGATTGGACTTGAAGAACCCGATCCGATCCACCAGGAGGTGAAGACGGCCGATCCGAACCGATGCACTATGAAGGAGCTCGAGGTACCCGATCCGATCCAGTGAAGTGTTAATTCACGAACCGTATCGATGACCAGGAACTGAAGGCCGAACCGAACCGATGGCTAGGAGGAGATCCGAACCGATCCGATGATGACCAAAAACCCAAGATGCAAAGGTAGTCCAAATGGAAGTTAGAGCTCAGGATCCAGTTGGGAACCAATGAGTTCACTTCATGGTTGAGCTTTGCTGCGGGACGTGTGCTAAGGAGTTGTCGACATTCATAACTTCGATTCACCACTGAAAAGGAATGATGGGCTACGTATCAGTGCAGTAGAATCATCATGACTCGAGGGGCAAAGTGATCGTAGTAAGACTATGAGCCAGTGCAGTGGAGCCATTGTGACTCCATGGGGCAAAGTGGACATAGCGAAGGATTAGTGGCTATGAATCAGTGCAGTGAAGCCGTTATGACTTCATGGGATAGAGTGATCATAGCAAAGTATTGGGTGATCGAAGTGGTGGATATCGTATACTTTACGCACTGAGTGAGAGATGTGAGGATGGTTGCTATGTTTTATTGTTTGCCATCACTATGACATGCACACCTCACCCCCGTTATCTTTACACCATTTATTCAGTGGCACCTTAGAGTGTTGTACAGTATGTAGTGCTAATTCTTTGGTTGCAGGTTCAGGTTCAGGTATGGTTTAGTATACCTGTTATTGTTCTGTTTAGCTGCTTATCGCTCGTACCAGACTTTTTGTCTAACCCAGAATTTTATGTCTCTTCTTATTACTCTGGGTGATCTCACGAGCAGACTAGAGACAGGTTAGCTGGTGATGCGCAAGTAGCGGATTCGGAGGCGAGTAGGAGGCTTCCACGTATAATATATATATATATATATATATATATATATTCTCCCTGTGTCGTTGGTGGTCACTACTTGGGCATTAGTAGTGTACCTCCTTTATCTTGCTTTTACATTTAGAGACAGTTTGAAAAGTTGTAATAATGATGATGTGGAACATAAGCTGTATTTGGATTTTCCGCTGATATAATAGTTTGTTTTCAGCTTATGCACTGTCTCACCTGTTTTATGTCGATTATGTTGTTATTATATTTTGTTCTATGCGCTGTGAGACATTCTACAGGTTCCTTGTTGATTCCTCGTCTTCTTTCTTTCCTTCTGACGACCGTTCCGTGCTAACTGAACATGTATACAGCGCACTTATGGAGTAAATGTCGGTTGGTGCGGGGCGGGTTGTCACAATTGAACACTATGAATGTGACTCATACATGGATTGGATGCTTGTCATATTAAATATGTAGTTTACATGATATTAGTCAAACATAATACAAATTATACTTATCATACATAATATAATTGTACTTGTCATATTAAATATGCAGTATATTTGGGTTGAATGCACTGTTTTATGACTTGTTTAATATATTTTTGTTTATAAGTATACTTTAATTTATGAATTATTTAGTGTATTCAAATTCTATCTAGCATTAGCCGAAATAAGAACTCTTGTTTCCATTCACTTAATATTTGTAGAACAAGCAATGCAACAATTAGTTGTTTTTCTAGTTATACTGTTTCAGAAATTATCTTTCATGTTCACATGGATTTCCATGTAATCAGCAATTGCCAGTTGCGCAAAGTTTCAAACGGCTGCAAATGAAAATGAAATTGACTCCAAGATATGCAAGATAACTGTAACATGTGAGTGTAATGTCTAGTATAATTTATTGTTAAGCATAATTTGTTGTTAGGACCATTTCGACCAGAGCAATGAAATGATTATCCTGTTTAAATGTCTATTATACTACAGGAGAAGACCATAGTGAAGACCCAATGAAGACAAGGAAGACGGATAACAGGGCATATTCAGTCTGTGTACATGAAGATGAAGATTAGAAAAATTAAAGAGCTGGAGAAATATTTCAAGATCTCCAATCAAGATTCAGTGCATGCCATAGATTGTTTTTGGAATTGTAGAATATTTCTTCTTGAGCACGGGAATAACCACCATGCTTTGATCACTTGGTTCGTCCATCAGAGGTAGATAAGGAAAACAAAGAACGTTTTATGAACACCATCTTGGCTTTTCCTCAGACTTCCTAGTGCTGATGAGCTGGATGAAGCAATGATCGAACCTAGTTGACCCAGAATTCATAGGAATACAAATGATTTGAAGTTTAATGGTTATTCATATTTTACTCAATTATTGTTGTTGAAAAAAGAGAATGGTTAGATGGGGCATAGTCAAAATTATTATTAGATATTGTTTTCTTTTTAATTCTTTTTAATGTCTTAGATGGATTTTGTTTTTCAAATGATTCTTTTAATTTTAATATTTTTTAACAGTTTCAGATGAAACCAAGCTTCTTCCCATGCCTGAGAATGCATTGTTCATATTGCTATTGCTAAATTACCAAGGTATGCAGGTGTAAGAGGAGAATGAAGATGAAATGTGGAAAGGTAATCAACGGAATTACTTTAACGTTGTTGGTACGTGTTTTATATTGTTAGTTCAAATGACCCCAAAAAAGGTATAATAAATTCAATGCAGCATACGGTCCGGTCCATGTTGAATGAACACACATATATACAAAACATAAAAACTAAGGCATCTTCTTTATAGGTAATTTTTATTCCAATCCACGGTTTTAATAAGTTTATCCACCATTTTACTTTAATAAGTTAATCCACAACTATTTCGTAAGTTAATCCACGAGTGGATTAACTTACAGATTTCACCCTATTATATATCTAACAATCGATTTTGTGCTTCTTGTTTCACAATTCTGCGTTATTTCACATTTCTCATATCAGATTAACAATAATAATCCAACTAGCCTAAAATCTAGATCTCATACCAGATAATTATGTGAAAAAAATACACATTATAAACCTACTGTATGCAACATGTTTCTTATATAAATTTATCATTCTTGAATAAAACCCTTGATTTCCTGCAATTTCCTTAGTACTAACTACTGTCTCCCTCATCAAGATGTAAACGGCTTCTCTTCTCAGACATATTTCTATCAATTTTTCAAGATTCAGAAAATAACTAACTACAATTATATTTGATAATGGTGAAATTAAATAAAAAAACAATTTTGTATACAATTAATCAACTTCAAAAAAAAAAAAAAAAACTACTTATTATTATGTTGAATTACTTCGCTTATCGCTTAAGCTTGGATTTAGATGCTAGGATTCCAGAACCAAGAAGACGACGAAAAAAGCAAGGAAGAAGAAAACATATGGAAGAAGAAAAAGCACAAAAGAAGAAAACACAGAAGATTGAGAAGAGGGGAATACGTAAGGTTTTCTTTTTTTGGTAGATGTACTAACTAAAATTAAAATTTTAGTAAAAGTCAAAGATCCTATTAAATTGTGTGGATTAACTTACTAATATGGTGGATTAGAATAAAAATTACCTTCTTTATATCGCAGCAATAACAATGTCAATAATCACTCATGAGATGTGCAAACCAAAGAGAGAACAGAATTTGCAATTACATATTGCAATTTTGATATAAAAGAATTATGCATTAGGTCAAAAAATTCAAGGATTATAATTCACAGAATTTTTTCACATCCATATACAGCAATAATTGTAACCACATCAGTTTGCTTTCCTTAAGCTCAAGTATGCAATGTATTGATATATAGCCATTTCATACGTTTATGATTTATATAGCATGTAACATATGCTCGTTATTTTAAGAAGCTTTTTTAAACTTTCATCAACGTGATTTTTGGATTCATGTAACATTTATCCTCATAAACGAGCAACAGTTCTACTCATTTTAAAATTTATTTAATTTTGTTTTCGGATTTTGTCAAAGATGCAGATTTCCATTTATTTGGATAATTATACGATCTAAATCAATACCGTATAATAATTATAACATCACTCACAATAGTCGATAATTCAGTTTCCAGTACAATTTCCTTATTAGTTCAGAATCAATTCAAACACACAACTCAGATAGTTGTTTATGGGTACAGATATCATCACCACGTATTTTTCCTCTACTCTTTAACAATCGGACAATGTTGTTCTTCATCTACTTTATGTCATTAAAAACGTATTTTACATTGTTTGTTAGAGAAACCAAGCTTAACAAAATAGTCCTATTGAATTTTCATTTCCACTGCAAAAATCGGACATATTGCTAGATCTTCTAGAGTATTTGGAAACCAACTTTCGAGGCATATCAAGTTCTTCACTTTACATGAACTAAAGTAATCAGTATAATTTATAACCTCTTTAATAATCCTATAGACCTGTCAAAATATGACCCTACCCATTTGACCCTAATTACAACCTGTTGGTTCAACCCATTTATATTTTTTACTAAATGAGTCATCAAAGGGTTGACCCATTTTAAAAGGGTTATAAATGTGTAACCCACTTACCCAAATAGTAAAAAAGTAACACTTTAAAATAACGATTTTTAAAGTTAAAAATGTCAAAATTATGAAAATACCCTTTATTTTGCAAAAAGTGAAAAAAAAAGAAAAATTTGTTTAAAAAATCCAGAAAATTATGAAATGGAAACTAAAAAAAAGAAATATTAAAAAATAATGATTTTTAAAGCTAAAAGGACCAAAATTACGAAAATACCCTTCATATTTGAAAAAGCGAAAAAATGAAAATGTTTTAGAAAATTACGAAATGAAAAGTAAAAAAAGAATTATTTTAAAATAATGATTTTTAAATCTAAAAATGTTAAAATTACGAAAATACCCTTCATTTTCAAAAAAGTGAAAAAAATAAATAAATTCCAAAAAATTCATAAAATTACGAAATGCAAAGTAAAAAAAAATTACTCAAAAATTACGATTTTTAAAGCTAAAAAATGTAAAAATTACGAAAATACCCATCATATTGGAAAAAGTGGAAAAAAATAAAGAAAATTCAGAAAATAATGAAAGGAAAAGTAATAAAAGAATTATTCGGAAATAATAATTTTTAAACTTAAAAAGGCCAAAATTACGAAAATGCCCTTTATGTTGAAAAAAGAGAAAAAAACAAAATAAATTTTAAAAAATCCAGAAAATTACTAAATGAAAAGTAAAAAAAGAATTATATTAAAATAACGATTTTTAAAGCTAAAAATACAATTTATTTTGGGAAAGGTGAAATTTATTACAAGTTCGTCTAAAATTACTAAATGAAAATACCCTTTATTTTTATAATTTTGGCATATTTAGCTTTAAAAATCGTAATTTTTGAAAAACTCTTTTTTTACTTTTCATTTCATAATTTTCGGAATTTTTTGGAATTTACTTTTTTCAAAATGAAGAGTATTTTCGTAATTTTAGCATTTTTAGTTTTAAAATCGTTATTTTAAAATAATTCTTTTTTTACTTTTCATTTCGTAATTTTCTGGATTTTTTGAAATTTATTTTTTTCACTTTTTTCAAAATGAAGGGTATTTACGTAATTTTAGCATTTTTAACTTTAAAGATGTTATTGTAAAATAATTTTTTTTTTATTTTGTGATTTTCTGGATTTTTTGAAATTTATTTCTTTTTTCAAAATGAAGGGTATTTTTGTAATTTTAGCATTTTTAGCTTTAAAAATCGTTATTTTAAAATAATTCTTTTTTTTACTTTTCATTTCGTAATTTCCTGCATTTTTTTAAATTTATTTATTTTTTTTCACTTTTTTCAAAATGAAGGATATTTTAGTAATTTTAGCATTCTTAGCTTTAAAAATCGTTATTGTAAAATAATTCTTTTTTTACTTTTCATTTCGTAATTTTCTGGTTTTTTTGCAATTTATTTAATTTTTTCAAAATTAAGGGTATTTTCGTAATTTTAGCATTTTTAATTTTAAAATTATTATTTTGAAACAATTTTTTTTTACTTTTAATTTCGTAATTTTCTATATTTTTTTTGAAATTTATTTTGTATTTTCACTTTTTTCAATATGAAGGGTATTTTCGTAATTTTGGCCTTTTTAACTTAAAATTATTATTTTCGTATAATTCTTTTATTAACTTTTATTTTCGAATAGACACTTGAATTTCAAATTTTGAAAGTTCAAAATTTTATGGAATATTTTGAAAATTAAAAAATTTATTAACTTTTATTTTCGAATAATTCGACACTTGAATTTGAAATTTTGAAAGTTCAAAATTTTATGGAATATTTTGAAAATAAAAAAAATTAGTACTTGTTTTTATTAGCTAAATCAATTTTAAAAACATTTATTTACTATTAGTGTTATAAAGGTTACAAAGGTTGTAATGGGTTAACCCTTTAATCAAGAAAGTCAAAAAGGGTCAAGCTATATGTGTAGCTAAAGGATCGGGTCAAAATTTATTTGACCCGCATATGACCCTACCTCACCCTTTTGACACGTCTGTAACACCGTTGGGGGAGAAGCCCATGGCCCCATGGAACATGAGCTCACGGGCGGAGAGCTTGATGGGCCGGTCTGAAAAGTTGGGATGGGTCAGTATTTCTTTGGATATTGTTACGTTGGTCGAAACTACGGTCGATGTGGAGCCAACGGAGAAGGCAAGAAGCTGATGGGCACGAGCTGCACGGGAGAGGCGAGCGAGATTGCGATGAGGGAGGGAGCAGGTGAGAGTAAGCTGATGTGCGTTTGCACTGCGTATAAGAAGGTGGAGTCTGACAAGATGGGCTGGCGATTCATTTTTCCGGTTTATAAGTTAGACGTGTTTTTTTTGGAGGGGGGGGGGGGAGCGATGAGTGAGTGGAGGAGGCGAAGTGGAGCCTGTATATATAGGAGCAGAAGCTAGAAGGTCACGTGTTTTTTGTATGTAAAAAGCTTGTTAGATGCAATGATAGCTTAACATACTAGTATAATTGGGAAATACTAGTATATTAAGTTGTCATTGCATCTAACAAGCTTTTACATACAAAAAACACATGACCTTCTTCCTCCTAACACGTGACCTTATAGCTTCTGCTCCTATATATACGGGCTCAACTTCGCCTCCTCCACTCACTCATCGCTCCCCACCCCCCTCCCCCCTCCAAAAAAAACACGCCTAACTTATAAACCGGAAAAATGAATCGTCAGCCCATCTCGTCAGACTCCACCTTTTATTCGCAGTGCAAACGCACATCAGTCTACTCTCACCTGCTCCCTGCCTCATCGCACCCTCGCTCGCCTCTCTCATGCAGCTCGTGTCCATCAGCTTCTTGCCTTCTCTTTTGGCTCCACATCAACCGTAGTTTCGACCAATGTAACAATATCCAAAGAAATACTGACTCATCCCAACTTTTCAGACCGGCCCATCAATCTCTCCATCGGGCCATGGGCTTTTCTCCCAATGGTAGACGTGTCAAAAGGGTGAGGTAGGGTCATATGCGGATCAAATAAAATTTGACCCGATCCTTTAACTACATACAATAGTTTGATTCTTTTTGACTTTCTTGATCAAAGAGTTAACCCATTACAATCCTTGTAACCCTTATAACACTAATAGTAAATAAAAGTTTTTAAATTTGATTTAGCTAATAAAAACAATTACTAATTTTTTTTATTTTCAAAATATTCCATAAAATTTTGAACTTTCAAAATTTAAAATTCAAGTGTCGAATTATTCGAAAATAAAAGTTAACAAATTTTTTAATTTTCAAAATATTCCATAAAATTTTGAACTTTCAAAATTTGAAATTCAAGTGTCTATTCGAAAATAAAAGTTAATAAAAGAATTATTCAAAAATAATAAATTTTAAAGTTAAAAAGGTCAAAATTACGAAAATACACTTCATGTTGAAAAAAGTGGAAAAAAAAAATTTAAAAAAATCCAGAAAATTACGAAATGAAAAGTAAAAAAAGAATTATTTCAAAATAACAAATTTTAAAGCAAAAAATGCTAAAATTACGAAAATACCCTTCATTTTAAAAAAAGTAAAAAAATTAAATAAATTTCAAAAAAATACGAAATGAAAAGTAAAAAGAAGAATTATTTTAAAATAACGGGTTTTAAAGCTAAAAATGCTAAAATTACGAAAGTACCCTTTATTTTGAAAAAAGTGGAAAAAAATAAATTTCAAAAAATCCAGAAAATTACAAAATGAAAAGTGAAAAAAGAACTATTTTACAATAACGATTTTTAAAGCTAAAAATGCTTAAATTACGAAAATACCCTTCATTTTGAAAAAAGTGAAAAAAAATAAATAAATTTCAAAAAATCCAAAAAATTGTGAAATGAAAAGTAAAAAAAGAATTATTTTACAATAATGATTTTTAAAGCTAAAAATGCTAAAATTACGAAAATAACCTTCATTTTGAAAAAAGTAAAAAAAAAAAAAATCAAAAAATCAAGAAAATTACGAAATGAAAAGTAATAAAAGAATTATTTTAAAATAACGATTTTTAAAGCTTAAAATGCTGAAATTACGAAAATACCCTTCATTTTAAAAATGCTGAAATAATGATCTTCATAATTTTAGCATTTTTAGCTCTAAAAATCGTTATTTTAAAATAATTCTTTTTTTTACTTTTCATTTAGTAATTTTCTGGATTTTTTAAAGTTCATTTTGTTTTTTCTCTTTTTTCAACATGAAGGGCATTTTCGTAATTTTGGCTTTTTAAAGTTTAAAAATTATTATTTTTGAATATTCTTTTATTACTTTCCATTTCATTATTTTCTGAATTTTTTTTATTTTTTCCACTTTTTCCAATATAATGGGTATTTTCGTAAATTTTTACATTTTTAGCTTTAAAAATCGTAATTTTCGAATAATTCTTTTTTTACTCTTTAATTTCGTAATTTTCTGGACTTTTTGAAATTTATTTATTTTTTTACTTTTTTGAAAATGAAGGTTATTTCCGTAATTTTAGCATTTTTAGATTTAAAAATCGTTATTTTAAAATAATTCTTTTTTTTACTTTCCATTTCGAAATTTTCTAAAAAAAATCATTTTTTTCGTTTTTTCCAATATGAAGGGCATTTTCGTAATTTTGGTCCTTTTAGTTTTAAAAATCATTATTTTCGAATGCTTCATTTTTTTATTTCCATTTCATAATTTTTTGGATTTTATGAAACTTATTTTTTTTCACTTTTTGCAAAATAAAGGGTATTTTCATAATTTTGACATTTTTAACTTTAAAAATCGTTATTTTAAAGTATTACTTTTTTACTATTTGGGTAAGTGGGTTACCCATTTGTAACCTTTTTAAAAATGAGTCAAGCCTTTGATGACTCATTTAATAAAAAAATATAAATGGGTTGACCCAATAGGGTTGTAATTATGGTCAAATGGGGTAGGGTCATATTTTGATAGGTCTAACTGTGGCCACATGCTGACTCCAAAAATTATGAATTTTGAAATCTCGCTATGTTTTGACGATACGGTCCTAACAAAATTAATTTCGTCGAATTTGAAGACCGTTTGAAAAATGGCCTTTTAACTAGTTTTTAAATTTAAACTGAAATTGAAAACGCTTTTAAATTTACTGCACTAACATACTAAGTCCAAATGACTTGAAAATTTAAACCTAACAATAATTTGACGTTTCAGATCCAACAAAAGTGGTTTTGTCGAAAATGGAGATCGTTTGCAAAATAGCTATTTTAAAGGGCTATATAAAATACTAAAATATATATAAATTCCAAAGCGACTATTTTAAATTTTAAACTGGACATAACTTACAATTTCAAAAGTGAAATCTCAGTTTCTTACATTCGTTAGAAAATTACAGTTCAAAATATTCCAATATTTCTTGTTTTACTGAAATCTGATTTATATTGAATTATGTACATTCATTTGAAATTAAAAATCGAATTTTCAAACTACCACGCCATTTCGTGTTCGTTTTAATTAAATTTTAAATTTATATGTTCTAACTTCAATTTAAAAAAAAATCGTTAATTCTCAAAATAAATCATTTTAAATTCTTAAAATCCATTAAAATAAATTTTAAATTGGTTCCAAAATCCGGGTTGTTACACCGGCCCTCCCAGCGTCGACAGTGAGATCGACTTCCCACCTCTTGGGACTTCCTCTGTATTTCCACTACAAAGCTCCTTCGTCCAGCTACTGAAATCGGTATTTCTTGTTTTTGGAATCCTGGCAGTTGATAAGACTTCCCCAATCTCATCATTGCTGGTACGAACTCTAGCGATGTGCTCTTACTACATAACACTATTGTAAGTCAGGAAACTGTTGATTTGAATGACAATCTTGAAACCGATGGTCTTGGCTTTGTAAATGTGACCTGTGAGGGTACGAATGGAGATGTAGTAGCGGATGTGGTTAATACTGATAAGCCTTTTGTGGAGCAAAATGTTGATCATAAGGTTGTTTTGCATGTTTGTGGTGAAACTTTTGTCACCCCTAACATGTGGAGCAAAAGTGACAAATCCGATTGGACTGAGTATATGTGTACAAAATGGGTAAACTAAATCTAACTCTTCCCCTCGACATCCCTTTTGGGTTTCAATGTTCGATACACTACCACGCAATGCCGGTGCTTTCAATCTTGTGCAATTTGATATTGTGGACTCATCAATGAAGTTACCAAAAATTGTAGTGCAAGCTAGTGTTGAATTTTGGTCAGATAGTTTGGTGGGTTTTTTTCCTCAGTCCTACCCCTGTTGAGATTGATGTTTATGAGCATATATGTCGTGTTTGGAAAATTAGAGGTGGCCTGCGTATGAGCTATGTTGATGAAATGTTCTACCTCAAGTTCACTAATCCGAACGAGAGGAGGAGAGTATTTGAGTCTAAACCTTCAATTCTAGCTGGCCTCCCTTTCATTATTACATCGCGGTGTCATTCGGTAGACTCTGCACGTGAGCGGGTTTTTTCTATCCCTTTTTGAGCGCATTTCTCTTATGTTTCTTCTGTACTTCAATCCCTTCTTGGGTTGAATTGGTTTGCATGTCACATTGGTAAATTAAAGTGTTTTGATGCGAATACCTTGGCTAGGAAGAAACTTTCTTTCGCTGGGGCCTTAATTGAGATTGCTCCCGAAAAATTTCTTCCTTTTGTTATTGAGATGATTATTGAAGGTCGTAAAGTTGTGACTGATGTTTGCTATAGTTGGAAACCTGATATATGTACTGGATGTCATTCCTTTACATAGTGAAAAATCTTTAAGCTCACATCTACATGAAACTCCCTTCCCTTGCCTGAAAAAATTCCATTACCTCGTCCCCTGCTCAAAAGATGGGTTCCTAAAGATCCTCATCTCAGTCTACCATCTGTTCCTGAGCCTGTGTTCTCTGTGATTGGGAGTTCTAGCATAGTTTGGAACACTCATGAATCGGCGTGAATTCACATCCTGACTGATACGCGCTACAAGCCTGTACGTAATGATTTTTTATGCTTGTTAGTGAGGAGAAAGGAGAACAAAGACTGCTACATTACTATGATAAAGGGAATGAACTTGTATTATATGATGAAGGAGAATTTGAAGCAGGAACAAGACTGTACTGGAGGATGAGACTTGGGATAGGAGGTTCTTTTATGATAAACACTACGCTCGCTTTGATCCCAATTTGGTTTCCCACTTTGCAGCTGTTACACAGATTACTGATCCAGTTTCTTTTGGATCTCACAGTCATCACTCTTTAGATGAGGGAAAATGACTGTAGGTTAGCTAGTAGACGGTCCACTTTAAAAATCTTATTGTAGTAGTTGGACAATCTGTTTTACTTTTGTACTTAAAATCTTTATTATTCGCTATAATAAAAAGTGTTACGGATCACTTTAAAAGTCGGTCAGTTTTTCCCAAAAAAATGTCTACTGAGAATAAATTTCATTCTTGATTATATTGTGATATTTTTATCTTAATGTCCAACTAAAATTAATTGTTCATATTTACAAGTGAATCCTATCCTAGTAAACCAGCAAGGCGATGGTCCGAAATGAATTTAGCATTTCTGTTATGCCCCCTTTTTATTTGACTTACTTCACATTTCTATTATGCCCCCTTTTTATTTGACTTACTTCAGTCTGTCATGGAAGCAATGTCTGCTGTTTTGGAGTAATGTTTCACAGTGCAAGATTGCAGGAAAGACAGTGGTATTGAAAACAAGTAAAAATAGCCGAGATCCAGAATGCAGAAAGGTTAAATTGCTTTGAATTTTAATAAGAAAATGAAGACTTAAGCAAACAACGGAAAGGAAGAAATACAAGAAACTGCAGGAAAATTGTTGACAGCAATAAGGAAAATAAAGAGTTATCTTCTCATTCAAATTCAACACACCTCCAAAATGTTTACATACCCTGTATATATAGGTACAAACCGAACAGGGTTTATGCAAGGAGTAAAACATAAAATATAGACCAATAACTAACATTAAGCAGCACCCATTCATTACTGTGCACAACCGTTCACTTGTGTACACACTCAAAAGAGGCACCACGATGGTGTAGCTTTGACCGAAGTCCTCCATCTTTCTGAGCCAATGGATCGACCTCTAGCATTGACCCATCAGTGTCTTTGACTGCATCGTCCATTGATAACCCAGTGTTCAACGAAATGCCTCTTCTTCTCTCCATGCTGCAGATACATGTTAGTTCATCTCTAACTGCTGGATAAAATAATTCTGGTACTAACAATCTCTTCCCCTTCAAAGCAACCTTGTCCTCAAGGTTGAGTCAAAGTGTCATCGACAACCTCAGCGTCTTTTCATCGATCAATGAACAACCATCCGGATCGTATATGAGTATCTTCTTTTCACTAGCATCTATATTCTCACAGTATTCTATAATGTTAGTAGCATCTTGTCCATACTTTTTCTTAATTACAGACTTCAAATGATGGTATACTCCAACTCCCATTTTCATTGCTTCCTTGAATGAAGAGGCACCAGTGGGAAGGATCATGAATTCTCCCGTATGGCAAGCTTGTTTCCAGCGTGCGATCCACCATTTATAACATTAAATGCTGGCACAGGAAAAACCAATTTCTTGCTCCCAGCTATATTGATAATGTGCTGTTAAAAAGAAATTTTCTTAACACCGCCACCAGCTTTGCAAACAGCAAGTGACACGGCAAGGATAGCATTCGCACCAAGCTTTTGCTTGCATCAAGCCCACTCATCGTTGCTATCACAGCCATCATTAGGTGATTCAACCACAAAGTCATCTTTCTCAACATCTTATTCTTCTTCTAGTTGCCACTCATCATCACCACTATCTGCATTAGAAGGATCAAACCTGTTACATGTTGAAGTAGTAACTAACAATGGCTTTGGTGCTTCTCGACGGAAAACTACGATAAAGTTCATTCCAGAATTCCTCCCTGTGAACGCAGGGTTCGTTTTCACAACCTGGTGAAATAAGCTTTCTTCTTTCCCTGTCCATTTTAAAGAAATAGACTTCCCCATTTCAGTAAAACCAAGCTCTGAAAATTGCTTATGGCCCAAAGTATTCTCGATGTTTTCCCTTGCTTATTCTATATGTTGTCTCACATATCTGATAGAACCAGCATCAAGACAATGACAAGTAGGGTTACCATGAGAAGTAGTCATTTTTTCAGTTCTGATATCAGTTTACTCATCAAAAGCCCAGCATGTTTAGGGACTCAGCGATGGAAGTTCTGCTTGATGATCGTTGCATATAGCAACAAGTTTTCGAGGACAGGCTGCTCTTCTTCCACTTCATTGTTGTATACAAAGGCCTGATATAATCATCATAATATCCAGGAAATGAAGAAATTCGAACAGGGGATTCATAATGAGCACTGCAGTCATCAAGGCTGCTGAATGTGAATCTTGAAAAGCTAACTTCTGTCATATGAATTGCTAGACCTCTTAGAAACAGAAGTGTCTTTTATACTTGTGTCAATCGCCGAGAAAGTTTGAAAATGAAAGCTCGTCGAAGTTGGGAAAATCTTCATCTAACTGCTTTCTACGCTTAGTAGAAGTTTCAAGATTCTCTTCATCATCAAAAGGACATTTATCGTTCTCCATCTTTATAGCTTCACAATCAACATTCTTATTTCCATCAAGTGGGCATCCATCTAAGATATATTTCTTCTCAGGAAAATTATGGCAAACTGAAGGTACCAACCGATTTTTACTTTGCACTTGTTTCACGTGGTGGAAAGCAAGCTTCTGCAAATTTTCAATCATCTTTTCAGTAACCAAAGACAAAAGCTTATGCAAAGACAATTCTGGCCCACCGACTCCAAAATTTAGACTTTTCCGTAAAAACAGAACATTACAATAGCGAGAAGAGGACAAGGGCCATTATCATTCTGAAGTATGATGGGAGTTTTGCGACCAAGAAACTGAATCACTTTCGTTTCGTAAACAATTTCTTCCTCTTGTCATTCTTCATCAATTTTTGGGACAACATGCTTATCTTCTACCTTAAGCTTAGCGCTCTCAACATCAAATTCATCAGCTGACCAATTGGAAATTCTTGGCTCTGAACGACAAACTATTGGCATAGGAATTGAAATGTTGGTGGTATATGGGTCACCTAGGGGAAGTTCTTGATAGTAAACAGGGGATGATTGGGGGTGTAGCCACTGTCAACACATATTGACCAATAAAAATTGTGTCATCGGGCTTCATTGCCATAGCTAATCCACCAAAATTTATTGGCAAGATCTTAGAACTAGCATCTAGACTTTGATTAGGCATCAATGTAACACAAGCATCTGCTTCAAGTTATATTGCCTTCATGCTTTTGTTCACAACTTGCAACTCTGGTCTGAAGGGAGCGTACTCTTGATGAACACAATTGACATTGAGTGACGCTGTTTCTTGATTATCTTCATTAGTTTCTTGATTCAGTTTTACATCTTCCTTTATACGAGAATTAACTCCATTATCTTGCTTCTCATAATTATCAACATAAAAGGTAGGGTATCTATTAGATCTTTCATCAAACCGAGCTAAAGCTTGTAGTAAATTAGCAACCTTTCTCAAATTTGTGAGTTGCCTCAAGTTTACAAGATCAAAACAGCCATACCTATAAACAACAACAATGTTAGCGTATGCATTCCAGACAGAGGAAGTGCATTTCTGAAGTCGCATTACTCTAGTATCCAACAATCTAGGCAGGCTTTTGAGATGACTATAAATAAGTTGCGCTATTTTTTTCAAGGACTGAGTTAAAGAGTCAAGGGGATGTAAGAAGTCATAATCCAGTGATTCTAGATGTTGAACTGAAGACTCAAGATCCTTATATTATTATCTTGAAGACTTGATAGAGACACCATAAGCTTTGATTGTTGACAGGTATCGAGATGAGGGTTAGAAATTTTCTCATCTTGTGGTTCTGATACCAATTTGTTATACCCTTTTTTATTTGACTTACTTCGGTCTGTCATGGTAGGCATGTCTGCTGTTTTGGAGTAATGTTTCACAGTGCAAGATTGCAGGGAAGGGAAGACAGTGGTATTGAAAACAAGTAAAAATAGCCGAGATCTAGAATGCAAAAAGGTTAAATTGCTTTGAATTTTAATAAGAAGATGAAGACTTATGCATGGAGTAAAACACAAAATATAGGCTTAGGCCCAATAACTAATATTAAGCAGCACCCATTCATTACTGTGCACAGCCGTTCACTTGTGTACACACTCAACACAGGCACCACGATGGTGTAGCCTTGACCGAAGTCTTCCATCATCTTTCTGAGCCAATGGATCGACCTCCAGCGCTGACCCATCAGTGTCTTTGATTGCATCGTCCATTGATAACCCGTGTTCGACGAAATGCCTCTTCTTTTCTCCATGCTGCAGATACTTGTTAGTTCATCTCTAACTGCTGGATAGAATAATTCTGGTACTAACAATTTCAAGGCCGTATCTAAGCAAATCTCCAAATTTTAAAATGCCTCTATCCAACACCACCACACAAGAGGTCAACCCTACAATATTATGCTGATTCCGTTTGTTTCCCTTTTCTTCACGGAAGCTCAATAAATCATCCTCCCAATAACTCATCAGTAAAAATTTCAACCAAAAAGATGCATGAAAATCTCAAATGGTGGATGCTCAACACAACCTTGTTGCTCATAGGACAGACCCGTGCAACTCTTCTAAACAGATACTACTACGATCAAGGTGGCAATAGCAAGTGGGTAGAAACACTTACGTTTTCAGCAGCTTTTCCAATTCTATACATTCCTTTGCTATTTTTCACTACTACACCTACTTATGAGCAACTGATTTGGTAAAGGTTTCCATGGCTTACCTGTTAAAACCGTTGTGATTAATCCGATTCAAGACCACTCGAATCCGATATCTAAACCACAAAGCGCTAGCGGAAGACTAGATCGTTGTTAGACTTGCAAAAACAACCAAAGCAATAACTCTAGTCACAAAATCAATATCAACCAATCACGAACAAGCCAAATCTC
The DNA here is from genome assembly GCA_030737875.1 of Allium sativum. Taxonomy (NCBI): domain Eukaryota; kingdom Viridiplantae; phylum Streptophyta; class Magnoliopsida; order Asparagales; family Amaryllidaceae; genus Allium; species Allium sativum. The sequence goes on from CM060919.1 coordinate 310,346,636, forward strand.
AATCACAAGCAAAGAACTAATGACAAAGTAGCAAAAATAAATCACACAAGGATTTATAGTGGTTCCACTAACATCTTGTTAGTGTACATCCACTTTGGAGAGAGTATTTTATTACCACGATGAAAAGAATACAAGAGATTGAACCAATAATCACTATATTTCAATATAGAAAAAAGTTTGAGGAGAATAGAATTGAAGAATTTAGATTAGGTTATAAACCCTAATCCCCCTTTGAGAATAAACCCTTGATCCCAAATCAAGTTTCAAGCTCCTCCCACAAATGCCTCAGAAAATAGCTTATGTAGTGATAGGCCAATTACCCAAATTGCCCTCGTATCTTCACAAATCAATTACAAGGTTTTCAGCCCGAAATAAGCCCATAACACGCGTCAGACGTCTGTCGTGGGAGGTGACAGACGTCTGTCGCATTCCAGAATTATTTCAGCTTCAGCTCAGACGTCTGTCCCTCCTACGACAGATGTCTGTCCCACTCAGACGTCTGTCGTGGGACTGACAGACGTCTGTGGGAACTCTCAGGAAACATACCCTGTAGTGACAGACGTCTGTCGTCCCATACGACAGACGTCTGTCGCACTGCACAGCTGACACCAAACACAGTTCAGCTCATAACTTCTTCGTGCGGCCTCCGATTTGCGAACGGTTACCTTCTACTCAAAGCTATCTCCGACCACTTCAATCTACCATATAGTATCGCATATTACAACACTCCACCTCGATACTATATCCATCTCAACTCCAAACTCCAATGCACCATGCATTTCCTTCTACCTTCGACCAAGCAACATGAATACTTTCCCAATGAGATCCGGCAAAGCCACCACCCATTGCACTCCACTAACGAGTTCAGGCAAAGCCCCCACCCGCCAATGAAATGTTGAAAGTATTCACACCAAACCGTCTCACCATAAGACAATGTACTCGGGAGTGAAGCGAGTACTTACCATGAAGATAGATTTTCAATCTCTCACCGCTATTCCTTTTCCATCAAACACAAAATCACTCTCTCCACCTCGTGCCACCCCGTGACACCTAGCAACTCAACAAGCGAATTAAGTTCGAGAAATGCTCGAACTTCCCATACGGCAATGCCTTCGTAAACATGTCCGCCGCATTATCCTTTGTGTGCACTTTCCGAAGATATACTAGCTTATCCTCATCCATGGCAACAAGAAATGACTCCCTCACCTCAATATGCTTGGTCCGTGAGCTAAAAGCCAAATTCTCCGCCAAATGGATAGCACTTTGACTATCACATCGAACATCAACACTTTCATGTTCGAAACCCAAGTCACACAACAATCGCTTCAAGTAGAGTGCCTCCTTGGCCGCTTCCACAGCGGCAATCAACTCCGCCTCCGTAGTGGATAAAGCAACTACGGTTTGCAATCGCGATCTCCAACTAATGGCTGTCCCGCCAAGTGTGAAGACATACCCGGAAGTTGATTTCCTCCGATCCCTATCACCGGCGTAGTCCGAGTCACAATAACCAACCAACTTGCAACTCCTTTCATTACTACCACCAAAGACAAGTCCATGAGATGCTGTGCCTTTCAAGTATCTCAATATAGCCTTCACGGCTTCCCAATGCGATCCCCGGATTAGCCATATACCGACTAACCACCCCGACGACATTTGCAATATCGGGCCTTGTACACACCATTGCGTACATCAAACTACCAACCGCACTTGCATATGGCACCTTTGCCATATAATCCTTGTCTTTATCCCCGATAGGTGATCCCTTCTCCGAAAGCTTCATATGCAAAGGTAAAGGTGTATTTAACGCCTTTGCATCCTCCATGCTAAACCGGCAAAGCACTTTCTTAATGTATTCCTTTTGAGTCAATCTTAACTCAAAACGCTTTCGGTCTCTACCAATTTCCATGCCCAAGATTTTTCTTGCTTCTCCAAGATCCTTCATCTCGAATTCCGATTTCAAAAGCATCTTCAACTTGTTGATTTCATTTCGATCCTTGGAAGCAATGAGCATATCATCCACATACAAGAGTAAATACACCCAACAATCATTTCCCAACCTCTTGAAATATACGCAATCATCCTTGATGCTTCGATGGAAGTCACTTTCAAGCATGAAATGATCGAATCTCTTGTACCATTGTCTAGGCGATTGCTTTAACCCATATAGTGATTTCTTCAACTTGCAAACCATTTTAGACTTACCATCTACAACAAACCCATCCGGTTGCTCCATGTAGATGTCTTCATCCAAGTCTCCATGCAAGAAGGCGGTTTTCACATCAAGTTGCTCCAATTCCAAGTCATGGATAACAACTATGGCTAGTAAAACTCGGATAGATGTATGACGAACCACCGGTGCAAAAAATTCATCATACTCCTTTCCTTTCCTTTGTGAGAACCCCTTTGCCACTAACCTTGCTTTATACCTTCCATCATCCTTCACCTTGTAAATCCATTTGCACCCTATAGCACGGTTTCCTTGAGGAAGTGGAACCAACTCCCAAGTTCGGTTCTTCATAAGCGATTGCATCTCTTCCTCCATGGCACAAATCCACTTCGAGCTCTCTCTCGACTCCATGACGTCATCAAGGTCCATCGGCTCATCTTGGACTACATTGAGAGCATAGTCCAAATGATCACTAAAGCTAAGGTAGTTCCAATCACCATATCTTTCGGGAGGCCTTATTGCACGTCGACCAACCCGAGTAGCAATACTTTCACCTAAACCCCTTTCGGCTCCACCTTGAGTCGAAACTTCTCTAGTATCATGTACATCACCAACATCATCACTAGAGGAACCATGTGGACTATGTGATGTTTCATCAACCGCTTCAACCCCACGAGCTTCTTCAACTCTACTACCACTTGGACGAAATGTGGGAATGACTTCCTTCTCCTTTGATTCACCATGAACCAAATCCGGAACGTCCGATGAGTTCTCATTCACCTTGAATAAAGCCGACTCATCAAAAGTGACATGACGAGAATTAACAACCTTCTTCGTTTCCGGATTCCATATCCGATAGACTTTCACGCCATCCATGAAACCAAGCAAGATCCCCTTGAATGCCCTAGCTCCAAGCTTATCATTCCCCGGATCATGCACATAAACTGGGCTACCAAACACACGAAGATATCTCAAATCAACACTCTTCCCTTTCCACACTTCCTCCGGAATTTTGTTTCCAATGGCCGAGCACGGAATTCGATTCACAATATGCACCGCGGTTGACAAAGCTTCGGTCCAAAATCCCTTAGACAAACCCGATGTCAATCTCAAGCATCGAGCTTTCTCAAGTAGAGTTCGGTTCATTCTCTCCGCTACTCCATTAGATTGCAGATCTCCCGGTGTAGTAAAATGTCTCCGGATTCCGTGATGTTTACAATACTCCAAGAATTCACGCGAGACATATTCACCGCCATCGTCGGTCCTTAACACCTTCAAAGTCTTACCACTCTCATTCTCAACAAGAGCCTTCCACACTTTGAACTTAGCAAATGCCTCCGACTTGGCCCCCATTACATACACCCATACCCTGCGAGACAAATCATCAATGAAAGAAATATAATACCTTGCTCCTCCCAAAGAAGCGACCGGTGCCGGTCCCCAAACATCCGAATGAACATACTCAAGAACCTCCTTTGAGTCATGTTTGCCTTCATCGAATGATACCCTTGTTTGCTTCCCCATAACACATTCCTCGCAAAACTCTAGTTTGTTGAAGCTCTCACCATCAATCATCTCCCGCTTCCGAAGAATATCCAAACTCCTCTCCGAGACATGACCCAATCTCAAATGCCACAACCGTGTCGCATCCAAGTCACGAGAACTATCAACACCCACACAAGTCTCACCTCCTACGGTCACACCTTGAAGCAAATATATACCATGAGTCCTAGCACCCTTCATAACCACAAGTGCTCCCTTTGAAACCAACAAGCAATCCTTCTCGATAGTGATCTTGCATCCTAGAGAATCCAATTGCCCCAAAGATATAAGTGACTTCCTAAGTCCCGGAACATAGCGAACATTGGTGAGTGTGCGAACAACTCCATCAAACATCCTTATTTGCACGGAGCCACTACCCATCGACTTGCAAATAGCACCATTTCCCATAGCAATTGCATTTCCCTCTTTGACCTCAAAGGATGAAAAACAATCTCTATATGGCGTCATATGATACGACGCACTCGAATCGAGAACCCATTCGTTACCCGAAACACCTGATGTCATCGCCGTCAACACATTCTCATCTATCTCACCATCCCCACTCTCCACCGCCACGGATGAAGACGCTACTTCCTTCTTATCTTTGTCCGGACATTCATTCTTCCAATGTCCCGGTTTCTTGCAAATAAAGCACTTGTCATTTCTCTCTTTCAATTTACCTCTTCCACCTGGTTTTCTTGATTTAGAACGCCCCCGGTTTCCTTTCTTCACATTCTTTTCTTTCTCCGCAAACAACCCGTGACTATTACTAGCTCCACTACTACCCTCACTCATCTCCTTCATTTGATCTCTCAACTCCTCACTAAGAAGACCCGTCTTGACATCATCCAGAGTCAAGGTATCCCGGCCATAGATCAAACTATTTGAGAAACCCGTATAGCGATCCGGTAATGAACACAATAATATCATCGCCTTTTACTCTTCCTCAATCTTCAAATCAACGGCCTTCATCTTCATGAGCAAGTCATCAAAGGCATTCAAATGTGCCTTAAGAGAATTACCCTCCTTCATCGTGAAGGTGAAAAACGTTCGCAACAAGATCAAACGATTAGTGAGCGACTTCTTCATATAAAGTTCTTCCAACTTGTCCCATATACCTTTAGCGGTAGTCTCACCACTAATTTCGAAGATCACATTCTCCCCCATAGCAAGTTGAAGAGTAGTGTAAGCTCATTCTTCCATCTCCTCTCTCTCAACATCCGAGATATCACTTGGCAATAAGTGAGTATCAAATACTACTCGGTGCACCCGATTCCGCCTAAGAACCGCTTTCATTTTCCATTGCCACTTCTCAAAGTCATTATCACCATTCCACTTGTCAATAACCAATTGAGAACCCGACGCCGCATATGAACCCCGTACATAAGGCGCCACACTATTCGGACTTCCGGTTGAATGACTTACCGAGCTACTATCCGTCTCCGGCATTTTCACAAACACCTAACAAGCACCAAAACAGCTCTGATACCAGCTGTTAAAACCGTTGTGATTAATCCGATTCAAGACCACTCGAATCCGATATCTAAACCACAAAGCGCTAGCGGAAGACTAGATCGTTGTTAGACTTGCAAAAACAACCAAAGCAATAACTCTAGTCACAAAACCAATATCAACCAATCACGAACAAGCCAAATCTCAATCACAAGCAAAGAACTAATGACAAAGTAGCAAAAATAAATCACATAAGGATTTATAGTGGTTCCACTAACATCTTGTTAGTGTACATCCACTTTGGAGAGAGTATTTTATTACCACGATGAAAGGAATACAAGAGATTGAACCAATAATCACTATATTTCAATATAGTAAAGAGTTTGAGGAGAATAGAATTGAAGAATTTAGATTAGGTTATAATTTATAAACCCTAATCCCCCTTTGAGAATAAACCCTTGATCCCAAATCAAGTTTCAAGCTCCTCCCACAAATGCCTCAGAAAATAGCTTATATAGTGGTAGGTCAATTACCCAAATTGCCCCCGTATCTTCACAAATCAATTACAAGGTTTTCAGCCCGAAATAAGCCCATAACACGCGTCAGACGTCTGTCGTGGGAGGTGACAGACGTCTGTCGCATTCCAGAATTATTTCAGCTTCAGCTCAGACGTCTGTCCCTCCTACGACAGACGTCTGTCGCACTCAAACATCTTCGTGGGACTGACAGGCGTCTGTGGGAACTCTCAGGAAACATACCCTGTAGTGACAGACGTCTGTCGTCCCATACGACAGACGTCTGTCGCACTGCACAGCTGACACCAAACACAGTTCAGCTCATAACTTCTTCGTGCGACCTCCGATTTGCGAACGGTTACCTTCTACTCAAAGCTATCTCCGACCACTTCAATCTACCATATAGTATCGCATATTACAACATTACCTTGGCATAGGACTTTTGTCCGTGGCGGACAGTCTCATGTACTCCTACGCACTTTTGTATCTCTCCGTTTCGACTTACTCGCTTTTGTGTTCCACTCAGCTTGCTTTCAACGCTGTGTTTTCGTATTTTATTAATAAGGAGAAGTTTACGCATCTAACACTTAACTCTGTTGTTCTGCTTTCCCGCTCCGCCGCCGTTATCGGGCTTCGAACTGGGTCTGATTCCTCTTTTGTTGATCCAAAGAAAAGTATGCCTTATGAGGTTTATAGCCTGTAATTATGTATTAATGTTACAGCACAATGTTTTCAGACCATATGGTTGAAAACTGGTGTAGGGCTGTCCATTGATCTGATAACTGAGTTGCAAATTTTAATTTTGTAAGAACATAGTGTATGATAAACAATTTTTGGTGTGTAATTTCCCATGGCAAAATTATGTGGTTGCTGCTTTATGAATAAACTTTGTCATCCACTAATTAAGTTTCTAATTTTTTACAGTACCTCTTGGTATCATTCTCACAATTGCTGCATCGGCAACATGCTTATTCATCCTTTCCATAATGGAGCTTGCATTTGCCAAAGTTACAAAATCCAACAACTTTTTTCAGTTCTGAACATGCAAATATACACCGCGCTAGTCTCCACCTGTGCAGCAATAATAGGATTATTTGCAAGCAAAGAATTCAAAACGTTAAGAAGTGAAATCGAAGAATACAAAAATAGCGAAATAGGGTGGATAATGACAGTGGTTTGGTCCTAGGTGGCTTGGTAAATGACAAATGTTGGTTTAGTTGGACTGATATTTGAAGTAAGCTCGCTGTTTTCTAATGTTATTAGTACTTTGGCAATGCCCATAGTTCCAGTGTTCGCAGTCATTTTGTTCAAAGACAAGATGGATGGCATGAAAGTGATTTCGCTTTTACTGGCTTTGTGGGGTTCTGCTTCTTACTTTTACCAGAATTATCTCGACTACTACAATGTCAATGATAAAAACAGGGTTGAAGAAGAAGAGGTTGAGGTTATAGGAATTGAGTTACAATACTGCTAGTAGACTATGAATAAATAATGTAAATTTTCATGTTATTACAGTAGAAGTAATCCTGTCAAAAATAAACAAGAAACCTCCACATTGCTAAATCATTAGAAGTTTACACTTGAATGAGGATTTAAGGAAGATTGTTAAAAAACACCATCCAAGTTTCAAAATACACAGATATATTTTCTCAAAAACACATTACAAAAAAAGGAAAAAAAAAAAAAAAAATCTAATTTTACGGTTTGGGGTGTTTGTGGAGAACTCTACAAATATTTATACAAAACTCTGCAAATATTCAAAATTTTGCATTGCAAATACCGATTTCACTGCAAATAATTGCACATACTCCCCATCTCTTCCCCCCCCCCCCCCCCAAAAAAAAAAAAAAAAAAAAAACTGTTTTGTTCTTATAAACACGTGAGGCACGTTTTTTGGGAAGACTATACATATCTAATCTAACAATAATAAGACGGAACCAAATTTCCAAAAAGAATTATCCACACGTTGCTTTGTTAATTCAACTACAACTTGATTACAAGGAAATCTTAAACATTATATTAACTTCTACCGCAGAGAGCTCCTGATGAAGCAAATGGAATGTTTATCTTATCCGAAGGCAGCTAGACGTTTACTAGCTCGGAAAAAACGATATTTACCATCAGTTAGATTAACTGATGGGAAAATAAATTTTGATTAAGATGTACCATCAATCTTATATAGCAATATCATGTGCACATTCATTCTATCTGAACTTGAACTACCTCAAAGATGATGCATATAACGTTGATCTCGCACAGTAAGTTGATTATAGCCAGACTTCTAGGCCTAGCCCTCACAAACGCTTAACTGCAGCAAAAAATGAACCATATTCATATCTGGAGATGGAAGAGCAATAAATTTAATAAATGCATGTGTTACCTGTCGTTGCCTCATAAAGGTTTATGCCTGAGAACAGAACCAGACTAATCAATTGTAGTCCACAGGGAGAGTATAACTTCCTCCAAAACAAAAATGACAAGATCAACTACTGTTAGATTCGTGCATTTTTAGCATCAAAAGCAAGCTATGGCTCCCAATGGTGCATTGTAAGTGTTAAATTGCTAGCTGTATATAAGATACGATTCAACGCATCATCAGGCACACAAAAATGCACACAAGTGCGATGTAAATGCTATATAGGAGGAGGATTTCTTTCAAAAAAACACAATTGATGCTTGACAGGTAAATTATATTAAGCTTGCTGATGCACTCAAACAACACACCTACTCTAAAACAAGGAAAACAAAGAATTGATTAAAATTAGACAACGCTTTCAAATTTCAAGCATTCGACACTTCAACTAAATATATTAAGTTTCAACTCCTCACTATCCAGAACTATGAGTTATCAGCTTTCATTTCAGAACCAATATTTGCAACATTTCAACCATGTCCTGGTACAAACCATCACAGTTTGACACAAGAATGTAAATTTGGTGCTAACTGCTTGCATAAGAGTAAGCTTCATATTTAAATATGATAAACTTTTATGTCACCATCTACAAATCATAAAGATATTTTCCAAGAACATCAACCATTTTCCTCATCTGTTAGCAAACACTTCTAGTTTAAAAGCATACAAATAACTTGCAGTTCAAACAGCAAATTGACAACCATTGCAACAGTAAACTGAGATGAGATTTCCCCAAAAAAACAGTGGTCGGAAAAAATAGAACTATAGGGCTTTCTTTGTCGATGAGAAGATAATTTCATTTTATTGTTTTGGACTTTGTCATAGAACTCGTTGAAATTTTGAAGCATGCTATACAACATTTGAAAGATGCATAACCTTTTCAAGCCAAGGGAGCATATGATGTATTATCCACCCGGTAATGTTTTGTAAGATTCACTTCATTCTTACGTGCACAAAAAGTCAAAAATGCGAAGAGATATGAACAGCTAGCATGCATAATGAAAGCTCATATTACCTTCAGACGTCTCATGTCTGAATATATGATACACCAAAATAATAAAACATATGGATATTTACTTGACAGTTCAGTAATTTTCTGAGTTTTCAACTATTGCAAGTATTACTTTCAGTATACACACACACACCAAAAAAAAAAAACTAAGGGCAAAACAAGCATAACTGCATAAGAGCATTGATCATAGTATCATACCATGTTTCCAGCTTCAACTTCCCCAACTTCAGCACCAACAGACAAAACCTGTTGAAGGAAATATCATAACTAGAAAATTAATGTCAATTTTATTTGCACCATAATGGTATCTCTTTACCCATTACAAATATTCTTCTTAACTCATCCATTTTTCATTCCAACACTACCCCTCTCTTCTTCTTCTTCTTCTTCTTCATTATTATTCATTCTTTGCTCCCTGTACAAATTCCACTATATCTCTCTTCCCAGATAAACACATCAAGGTTCAAAATGAGTATTTTGTTATGGGAAATGCACGCAGAATATGAAATGAAGTTGGCAGAGATTATAAATCATGCATTTCGAGTGTGAAAAGAGAATAAAATCATGTATTTCTCTTCTCCACTGGCATGATTTTATTGTCTCCACTTTCATTCCCCGAGCAAAACCAGCGTGGATCATGTCACACAACCAAGTCCAGCATAGATTCTGACCACACCCTTTGCTAACGTGGATATCGTCTCCATCAGATTCTTCCAATTTCGAGTTTTGAGAAAACCCAATCTACAATACAACTTCATTTCTACACAATAAGTGGTAATTCATATGCTGCTATATCGAGATTCACCAAAATCAGACAATGGTACCAGTAGCGCTGAAACTGAGTTGGGTTTTGAGTAATGCTAGGGGTATAAAATGAGAAAAATGGAATTTGTGAAATTGGGTTATTTTATGATGTGTGGAAGAAGATTATCAAGATGCAAATGGAACTGGCATGAAAATGAACATGCTAGCATAAATTTGCATTCTCACCTCACCACTCAAACATGGACCAAATTTGATAGTGAATTCTGGCAACAACCACCTGCAGACTTCAGTACCAAAATGTAGTGCAAAACCAAATATTTTACGAAAGCAAAATAAATATTTAAAAGATAAAAAATTATAGAGAAGTTTCAACTGTTAGGGCATCTCTAGCAGTAGAGATAATTTACATGAGAGGAACAGAAGAAGAAAAAAAGCGTGAATGTTTCCACTCTCCAGTCCCACCTCTCCAGCTGTTTAGTGGGAGGAAACACCGTGTTTTTTTGGTAAATTAAATTAACAAATGGTTATTTGAAAACCGTTTATAGAGTATACAGTTTTCGAAAAACCATTTAGGCTACATTTTTGGGCTACTTTGTAGTAAACGGGAATCTGAAAATTAGTTAGGCTATAAACGGTTTTAGTTTCCCGCTTATAACTCACACTCAAAAATAAAAGCTGCGAAGACCCCCGTTTTTTCTCTCCCCCCATGCCCAAATCAACATTGCTGGAGTGTGGAAAAGAGAAAAGAAGCAGCGATCTTCCCTGAACTCCCCAAATTGCCACTGCTGGAGATGCTTTTACAACATAGAAGATCCATTTTACATATGGGATGAAATATATGAACTAGATTGTGAAAAAAAATAAAAAAAATTGAAAGGTCACAGATGACTGAATATTGGGCAACATGGCTCTTTACTAGCATTTTCCCTTTCATTCATTCATTCATTCATACATACATACATACATACATACATACCCACACATACATATATACACACACACACATACATACATATATATATGTGTGTGTGTGTGTGTGTATATCACTATTTAGCTGGAAGACATCATTATAACGTACTAGAGAACGACTTACTATTGCAGAACCATTCAGCGTTAGAAGACCAATTGACAAAGCGGATAACTATTACGTTTGTGAATATGAGGCAAGTAAAAGCATAGCTGTTATGAAAAAAGACTCTTTGTTATCTCCACGAGATGCAATGGTCGTCATCAAGCCATGCCTAGGTATCATTAATCATGTATAGAAAAAAGTTCAGTAACCATCATGAATGATATATTTGTTGAAACAAGTGCAGTTATTCACATTCAGCCATTAAGGGTAGTTTGAATGATATATTTGTTGAAACAAGTGCAGTTATTCACATTCAGCCATTAATGCTAGTTTGTATGATATATTTGACAAAATGCAGTTATTCACGTTCACCGATTACGCTAGTTCGCATAAATCTAATAAGTGGAAAAACAAACTTTGTTTTTGTATGGGCTCAATAAAACACCAAGACTAGTATTATTAAAAGTCATCAGTATATATTTATGTAACTCCTCTTGATATTAAATTAAGTTCCCCTGGTAGAATTATTGTCACCTTCACCAGTTCACCCTCACCTAGCAGAAGAGCCAGACGCTGGGTTTATTTACATGCATCATCTAGAACGAGTGTTAAGCTTAACAAATACATTAAGACCTAGCACTTATAATACATTAGAGATGCACTCATTATCACAAAATCTATTTTGAACATAAATACAAATCTTTATGTTTATTTTGATTTCTCGCTAGTGCTTTTAGTGTTGTCTGTATCTATACAAGTCAAAGTAGGTGTAAAACATTTCCGTAAGAAGAGACCTGACTTCTTTTTTTTGTTTTTTGTTTTTTTGTTTATATGAAATAACAAAAACTTGTCTAGAAGTACTCAATAAAAGTGTGCATGAATGTAGCAATATAAGGTATTACAAGTCAAAAATATCAGACAAATTCATGGCAACGCAATCCTGCATCACAATACATTTCACATCCATTCACACACACATTCAACCCGGATCGGTGTGCCAATAGCTCTGTACTTCCATGACACAACGTTGTTTTCCCCACACCAAGCCATCTTAATTTGTAAAAAAATGGACGGCGTAAATGTTCTAATGATTTCACCGATAAAGAACAGCAGTTATAGAGGTCAAACCGCCTAATAGCCACTGTTTTCAATCCAAGGATTTTAACTGATGCATCACTAACATAAAAGCAATATCGCATAGAAAGACTAGTAAGTTCCTTACAATGTTCGGATATTGTGATGACCACTTGATCTAACATTCCCGGCACGCAACCAACATCAAGTGTAGTTAATGTTTTACAGAAAGAGCTTTCTCCGTTGAATATCGTAGACATTCCCCTATCACTGATTCTTTTACATCCTCTTAAGCTCAAAGAAGTAACGGGGGAGCTACACATTCCAAGGGTTGATAAACCATCATCAGTTATATCTGCTCCACTTAAGTCGAGTGTGGTTAGTTTACATAGTTTTGAAATAGACTTGAGGCCTACGTCTGCAATGCTCCTACAACCAGAAAGATTAAGAACCTCTAAATTCTCACAAAAGGAAAGAGATGAAGCAGTCTCACTGGTCAGAAGACTTCATGAGATTAACCTTACATCAACTAGACACCTTGGATCATTTGCAAGATCATGAAATGTCAAATCCGATAAGAAATGTGCATTTGCAATCTCAAATCTCCTTAGTTTTTTGCATGAATGGAGAATGGATGTGTACCCTGCATCCGTTACTCTGTAGAACCCTGCAAGTCTGATTATCTCTAGTTCATCTAATCCCTCTGTCAGGTGCATGATTCCAACATCGTTAACTCTTTTGAAAGACGCTGATGAATAATTGTCTCTACAACGAGTTAAAGAGAGACGTTTCAAGTTTTTACATAAGCACATTGAAAGAATCCCATGGTTAGAGAGATCATGATTCAATGGCACGTCTTCCCATGGTTTGTCTTCAAGGCAAAGTTCAGTTAAATTTGGTAAATTTTGAGAAATTAAAACTACCAATTCATCAGTGATTCCATCCAAAACAAGAGTGAGTGACTGCAATCCCGAGCACATGGGAATGAGAAGAAGTGCCTTTTCACAGCAGATATACTGCAGTAAAAGTGTCTTGATGCGTTTTGGTAAGATGAGTGTGTGATGGTCGAAATAACTTAAGGTCATGCACGAGAACTTTATGTGCAGGGTCTCCAATAGCATACAACTGTTGATCATGTTATCCATGCCTTTGACGAATGTCAGAGGTTGCTCAAAATTGGATATACCTCCGACTTCCAGTTTCAACGTTCTTAATTTTGGGCATTTATTTCCAATAGTAGTGAAAATGTTAGAAGAAAAATGATAACACTTCAACAACACTATTTCATGAAGACTCTCTTTTGCAAAAAGATAGATCGAAGAATCATCAAGTCGGGTACACTCAAGTGTCAAACTCTGAATGGTCCTATTATTTCTCATTAAGTGATACAAGGTTTCGAAGTTAGGAGAAAATTCAGATAGATCTAGAGAGGAAAGTGAGGAAAGGGTTACTGAGACCCATGTGTGGAGAGATCTGCAAACTGGAGCAGAAACACAAAGAGATTCCAGATCGAGTTTGGATAAAATTTCCAGAATTATTTCACGAGGAAGCTTCTTACTATGTTAATCATATCTAATCGGACCTATTTCTCCGTTTTCTCCATCATAAAACACTAATTCAGAAACGATTGATGCGTTACCGGGGCGAGGAAGAACCCAAGTAAATTTCGCAAAATAAACAAACATAATAAACACAAGCAAATAAAGAAAGGCAAATTCTATTTCAACCAAAAAATATGCTGAGTAGCCCCCCATTTTAACAAAAAAATACAAGAACGAAAATGCCCTTTTATGTTAAATTTTTTTTCCAGTTTTCTGAACACCTCGTAGTCCCCTTACGTGGTTTATCAGTGTACCTCGTAGTAGCACTACGTGGTCTTTGAAAGAATCACGAAGAGCTGCTACGAGGTACACTAAGTAAACACGTAGGGCTACTACGAGATACACTGATACACCACGTATTCTCTCTACGTAGGAGGGTATTTTCGGATTTTTTTTTTAAATTAGCGGGTTGCTACTCAGTAAAATTGGGGGTATACCAGTTTTTTCATGCTTTGGGGGGCTACTCAGCATATTGCTGGGTTGAAATAGAATTTGCCAATAAAGAAAGAGCCAAAGATGGTTATAGGAAAGGAAACTTAGGTTGCGTTCTTAACCAACGCGAGCGGGGCATTTGAGCGGGGTACTGTAGCGAACGGGGAATGTGTTTTTAGCGGCGAACGGGGTATTTGAACGTGGTATTTTTAAAATAAGATATAAATAGATTTGATTAGACAAATACGACTACAAATACAGATACAATTTCTAATACAAGTACAAGTACAGTTACAGATACAAAGACAAATTAGCGCAGACCAGCAGAAACCAACCGATCTCTAATGTTATCTCGAACTAATGTCATTTCTTGGTTTCCATCTGCGTGTACACGTTCAGTGCCTCTATTCGTCGTATTTCTCATACTGTAATATTCCGTCATGTAGTGATCGGGGATTAGTTCAGGATTATCATCAAACGCCATAAAATCAGGGTCACCGCTATTATATTTGCGTATGAAATTGTGTAAGGCCATTGTAGATACGACAACTTTCACTTGAGTGTTGAACCGAAACGTAGGCATCTTGTTGAGAATGGTAAATTTCTTTTTCCAAATGCCAAATGTTCTTTCGACGGCCATCCGTAGACTCGAATGGTAGTAATTAAACACTTCATTGGCTGACTTTGGTTGATTCGTGGTATCATGGAAATGCGGAATGTGGTACCGCATATTTCGGTATGGCGGTAAATATCCAGTTTGAAGTGGATAGCCCGAATCAACCAAATAATACTGTCCAGTTGGAGGGCTAGGAAAGCTAGAGCTTCTATCGTTTGTAACAGCATTAAAAATTCTACTATCATGTGCAGTCCCTTCCCAACCCGCCATAATATACGTAAACTGTAAATCGAAATCACAAACCGCTAATATATTTTGAGTTGCAAAACTCTTTCTTCCGATATAAGGGATAATTTGATCAGCGGGTAAATGTGCAAATACGTGTGTCCCATCTATAGCGCCAATACAGTTTCTGAAATACAAAAAATACCGTGTTGAATTTCTGATGTGAGGTGGAACAGTAGTAAATTGTTGTTCTCCTAGCTTTATTACATCCGCAGCGAGTATTTGAAAAGCGTTTAGGACATCATGAAAACAAATGGAAATTGTGCTACCTGATCGTTGAAATCTTTCTTGAAGTTGTCTGTTTGAAAGCCCAGTAGCCATTGTATAAATGAAAATTCCAACCATTTCGATGACACAAATTTCTGATATGGAAGCGAGACCATGATGTTGCAGTTTTTCACATAATGCGTGAAAGCAAAGTCTTTTCATCCGGAAATTATTTTGACATCGGTTTTGATGACCATTCAAAATTTCGTTGATCCAAGATAAGCCAGTGAACTCCGAAGTATTAATCTGTGTCATATGATTTCTGGTTTCAGCCCGAATCAGATATACCCCGTAGAGATCAATCATATCGTCGTAATCGCAGGATGAATCGGAGTTAGACATTAATCGAAAAAGTGGAAAGAGTTGAAGAAGTTGTTGAAGGAGTATTGTGAAAGGTGTTAAGGGTAGAGGAGGTGATTTATAGAGAGAAAGGGAGTTGAAAATTAAGCCGTTGGCGTCCGACGCGTCGGACGCCAATGGCTTGATTTTCAACTTCCAGTCAGCGTTCCATTTGGCAGTGGAAATTAGTGCTCGCGTCCGACGCGTCGGACGCGACAAAAATTTCCAGCGTTCCTACAATTGACTGCGAACGCACCCTTACGTTGTGGATAATACGACCAAGATGAAAGGAGCGTCTTGCTGGATTTTGCAAGAGTTAATATAGGCTACAACCCATAACCCTGCCGAATCTATGCCACCGTCACCTAGCCAGAATTGCCAGTTCATGAGGAACGCATCCATTTTGACTAACCGTACTGTTTCAGTTCAGTTTTGATGTAATATGATTTGGTTTTTGTTCGGTCTGTTTTGAATCCGTATTAAATATGAGAAAATAGAATTACTTCGATCAACAATCAATTTACGATTGTATGACTTTATGTCACTTAAAGGTTAGATCACATATTCAATTGAAAGTTTAGCTTCTAACTGTATGAATACTTCAATTTTACGGTTAATGAAAAGAGAACTTGTTTTAATACATTAACTAAACATCAACGTTGATTAATGCATAAACATTAAGTAAGATCTCAAATAAGATTATGATTAGCATTACTTAAAAAAATGATATGCAAACTCATATACTAAAACTATAATTTTTTCCTTTGTGATAACGATTATTATTGATATACAACAACATACGCTGGAAGTAGAATTATATCGTTAAAATAAAACATTATATAAGAAATAGTTATATTTTTATCGTAATATTGTCAGTGTAAGTATGCAGTTCGGTCCGGTTTAATACGGTTGGATCAATAGTTCAAGCCGCAACCGAACTGTATGGTTGCGAGTCGGTTCGGTTTGGGGTATATACTTTAGAGAGAATATTCGGTTCGGTTTTCCGCACCTTTATTGCATTCCGATCTGGACGGTTTCTACATTGCGATCCAGTTTATGCTCACCCCTGATTTTGACACTTTGGATGTCAAAAGATAGTTTCTTTTAGTTTAACCCTCTTCCATTCCACCACCAACCTAAGGATCTCTCTCTACTCCATTTCTTTTCGGTTTTTCCGGCCTCGACAATGCTATTATTTCAAGTGAATTTCTTTATTATTATGTTTATTCTTTTATTGTATATTCCAAACTTTTTCCATATTTGAGTTTTCACTTTTCAGAATGACAAACCGTTAAAAACACCATTAGTGTTCAGAATATACTCAGGTTCCACTGAAAAAGGTTGTACCAACTTATGACAAATGTGGTGTGAATAAGAAAGGTGTGCACAAAGTTATTACTCAAATTTTAACTAGATGGTGATGGAAATGAAATTGCAGAGATAAAATGATTTTCTAGAATTGATAGATGATGCTAAAATTTGGCACAAATATGAAAAAATTCTAGAAGAAAGCGAGTCAAATGGGAAAGTTTGAATAACAAAACTGGTACTGGTTGGAATCCTACTAGGCAAATTGTCTCGGGCAGCAACGAGTGGTGGGGTGAATATGCACAGTTATTTTTCATAAATACAATTTTCATTTGTTGTCGTTTTGTACTTCTTTTTTACTTTTGTAGGGATTTGGCCAGAATATCCTGAAGTATAGAAAAACACCAATAAATAATTTTGATCTCTATGAACAATTGTTCTAAAGAACTCATGTAACCGACCAAACATCGTATACGCCTGCTAAAACTCAAGAAAAAATTACTTCAATTGGTACGCCTACCCCTTCTAACAAATCTAGAGGTTTAGGGGATTTCAAAATCCGTTTGATGGTACCGAAGATCATAGACAATATAGTCCAAATTTGAATTCTCTGTCGTACCAAAATCCACCATTATAAACTTCAATGCACGCAAATCAATGTAACAAATTTGATGTGTTGGCTCTTCTTCTGCTACACGTAACAACTTTAGAAGATGTTACTATGAATAGATGGTAAGATAGTTGACTAGTTGACGTTATACATGAGCGATAAACGAAAAAAATCTTCTATGAACTCAGATAGTCCAAACACAAACATCGCGCTTTCAACAAGAAATTCATTAAGCTGCGATGTATTGTTGCTCGCATTAATCGTCGAGCTAAAAGAGCAAATTTTACTTTTGTTGAAGCGTTACACATTATTAAAATAATACAAAATTATTCAGTTCAGTTAACGATGGTAATGCCAAGGACTGGTTGTTGTATGAGATGGGCCTCGAACACATGTCTAAAAGCTACAAATCTTTTATGTTCCAAGGTGGTGGTGAGAACAAATATGATTGTCACAAAATTGTGGCTCTACATTAATTGTTTTTACATTTTATCGGATGTATTTATTATTGTATTTTAATTAATATGGATGTATTTCAATTTCCGTATTATTGTTTCTTTTCAATTAAATGCATATTTCACAACAAAACAATAACTAGATCAAAACTCAAAATACTCTGCTTAAATGTTCCACTTGAAAACGCAAATACATACCTCATTTAACTTCCAACTCCGTTTAAATGCCTCGCTTACATACTCTGGTAAAATATTTCATTACCTCTTACCGTAAATGAACCTTAAGGAGCTTTCGTGGCCATTTTGGTCAGATCAACCAACGGATAGAATTATATCCATTGGTCTGTTTATTTCCCTCCCCTTCCCTTCTTCCTCCTCAAATCCAAGCCACTATTACCTTCTCCCCCCTTCTTGGTTTTTCTAGTCTCGATTACGTTATTTTTTAAGGTAAATTTCTATACAATTATACTCATTTTTTAGTTCTCTACAACATTTCTTTTTTATTTTTGTATTTTTAGTTATATGTGTAACGACCCAAGGATTTTCGACCCCGAAAATCAACATAAATACATTTATCGTATCTCATGCCAACCTTCCAAGCATCAAAAACACAGTAACGTTATTAAAAGAAATTAGAGGGTGAGATAAGAAAGAAAGAAATATTAGAATAGAACAAGAAGAAAAGCCAACACAATACAGAGTCTCACATTGCAGCGGAACAAAATATAATATAGAAATAAATCTTTACTGAGAGCTTTAAAAATACTTACAATATCAGAGTGCATCAACATCACTTGACAGTAATAATAATCTGTCCTTATATACAACACACAGCGGAATACGCACCATATATATGTGTTTATATATATATATATATATATATATATATGTATGTATATCATACATCTGAACCCCTCCGGCACATCTTCTGAAGTTCGTAGCATCCAAATCTAAACCTGTAAAACCCGGTCTAACCCGAGCATTACAAACGCCGAATCAGTCTGGTGAACTAGAGTGGGAAAACATACTAAGTTGAAGACATTATCTAACTTGATTTTTAAGTCAAAATCTTTTGAAAGAAAAGGATAATCGTAAGACCAAATCCATATATAAATACGGACGGTTTTTACCTTACGATAACCCAAAACATTTTTGAAATCAATATTTTTTCTGATATTATAATAGTATCTAAATACAAATAAATATCAAATAGCAGAACGCTTGCATCTCACGCTCTACATACATAGTATACAATCAAAACCGCGGGCGCTTATTGGATTTACATGACAAGGTATGGGCAACCACCTTTCCGACAGTGTATCTCTAGAGAGGAATACATCAAGTTTAGCAAGAACATCTTGCAACTCATGCTAAACATGACCAGCCTCTCATTTCGCTTTAGAGTACCGATATATTGTCACCTACGGTTGGATCCAACATAGTCGTTGTAACACCCCGTATTTCAGTTAATGCTAAAATTCACTAATTTCAGAATAAATAATCTCAGATGTGAGAATTGGGGGAAACGGGCTGCGTCATTGCGTTCGTCTCGGAAAAATACGCAAAATAGAGTCCGAAATTTTGTAAATCGGAGTCTGTATGGCCCAGTTATGGCCCAATGAAGTTTGCAGAAAATTCAAAGTTCAAAACAGATTTAAAATTCAGGTTCAAATTTCGAAATTGGGGCCATTGGGCGCAGGAGAGAAAAATTCCCGCCTAGCTGCCCAAGTCGACAGCCCTGTCGACTTGGCTAGGACCAAGTCGACAGCCCTGTCGACTTGGGTGTCGACAGGGGGTGCTCGGCCAGTTTGGCCTGGTGCACCATTTTAGGGTTTGGCTGTGCTTTGGGGCTGTTTTCTAGAAGCTTCCGAGATCTGATGGTCCTAATCTAATTTAGGGTTAATCTAATGGCCCAAAACACTTGCCTAATCTATAAATACACCCTAACACTACCCTAATTCATACTAAAAATAGATTCAAGGGCCTCATGCCATCAAATCAAAACTAGAAGGAGCCTCCACCAAATTTGAGAGGAAGTTAGCATCTCAAATCAACTCTAATCAAGTTCTAATCCACTCTAGCAACTTAATCTTCCTCATTGGAGTGTTAATTAGTTATTTGTGAGTTCCTATGCCTTTAGCAAGCAATTGCTAAACTAATTAGGATAGGATATTAGGAGGCTATGGATGTAAATGAGGATCTATGCATGTTGTGGTTGTCATATGTTATAAGTTCATATACAAGTTTGTCTCTTTTTATGATATGACATGTTATGCAAGTTCATATGCAAGTTTATATGCAAGTTCATATGCAAGTTTGTCTCTTTTTATGATATGCATTATATATGCAAGGTTGCCTCTATGTATGACATGTTATGCAAGTTCATATGCAAGTCTATATGCAAGTTCATATGCAAGTTTGTCTCTTTTTATGATATGCATAATATATGCAAGGTTGCCTCTATGTATGACATGTTATGCAAGTTCATATGCAAGTCTATATGCAAGTTCATATGCAAGTTTGTCTCTTTTTATGATATGCATAACATATGCAAGGTTGCCTCTATGTATGACATGTTATGCAAGTTCATATGCAAGTTTATATGCAAGTTCATATGCAAGTTTGGGTTAATGATTTATGCTAGTTGGGTTTAATGTTATGATGCAAGTTGACACCTTTTAAACCCATTACATTTATAATGAATCTTCCCATTTATATGACATGTCATGAGAACGAATTACGTGGGAAACGATGGGGTTAATATGCATGTTAATAGAAATGTGTAAAGTTGGTATGCTTAAGCATAACATAAAATGAATGGACATAATTGGGAATTTACCTATTAAGTTAGGTCTACCCATATTATGGAGTTGAGAATTTACCTATTAAGTTAGGTCTACCCATACTATGGAATTGGGAATTTACCTATTGAGTTAGGTCTACCCATATTCTTAAAAATGTGTAATTAATTAGGGATAATTAATTATGGGGATGATTAATTAGGTGTAATTAATCAACTAAGACACGAGGTTGGACCCTTTTGTAGCGGAAGTCTGCCCGGAACCGACCGGCAAATCCAGCAGCTACAAATGATTGGCCCAATGTGAGAGGTCTTAGTCATAAATTAAATACGTGATTAAGGTAAAGACACAAGGTTAGACCCTTTTTATGACGGAAGTCTGCCCGGACCCAACCGGCATATCCAGCAGTCATAAAAGGTGGTCTAATGTGAGAGGTCTTTATGAGGTCATGATCTTAATTAATTAATTAAGAAACACTTAACCATATTAGCATGTAGAGGGACATGAGGGGTTAAGTGGGTGCCTTGGGTGGCATGTGGAAATCTAGTGGTTGCCTTGGGTGGCAATAGAAAATATGATTAGAATACTTAACCAAAGTGAAACATGTAATTAAAACATGATTAAAGGGTTAAGTGGTATACACTAGAAATGACAAGCTTAGGTGGGTAGCTTGTGGGGGCCCATTTCAACCAATATCCCAAACGTATCTTTGTGGGCTCGACCCAAGTCGAGGACGGGACATGCATATTGGGCTTGACTATAAGAGGCCAAAACGGGGTAGCGGTGGCAACGCGAGTCCAACGGGTTTCATATGCGTGTGTGGACCCGGGCTGGTAGGTAAGACGTTGTTGCATCGTGTAGATATAAGCCGTGCACCATTTATTGTATCGGGTTGCCACTATGGGGAGTGATACACCCCATTGTGGGGCCAGCACGGGTATCTACGGTAGGGAGCCGATCGCTTGGGAGTAGTGGGTACACCTAGTGGAGATAGGGGCAGACGGCACCTATGTAGTCAGCTAGGGGTACACGAAACTACTGGGTAAATTTTCTAAGTCCTTGGGAGGGATCAATCTTTAGGTAGGAATGACTGGTGTGGTGCAGTGTAGTAATTATCCTTGGGTGGGTAAATGCGTCTTTATCGTTATCTTAGTTCATTCTAAGTCTGATTGGCTACTGAGTGTAGTCATTTATCCCCAGTCACACCGTACCAAGTTATATCATACCCTAATTACTTTAATGATTGTATTGTTAAAGTTATATGACTCGCTCAGACTTATGTCTGACCCCGTTGTTTTTATCTTTTTCCCAACCCTCAGGTTCTCAGAGTGGGCCCAGCACGAGTGGGCTTTGATCAGGCTGCTTTTATTACTCTCTTGGAGCTTGGACCCTAGATGTAGAGCTCAGCTTACCTTTTTCTTTTATGGCTATCAGTTCATGTATTGGGATTATGCATTTTTATTTATCAGGATGGGTATTTTGTACTTGACTCTTATTATGGTTTTGTGATGTAACCAGACATGTTTTACTTTCCGCTGCAATGAAATGATGTTTTAAATTTTCAAGTATTACTTATATCTGTCTTGCTGTAATTTTTCTGTTCTATATTCACCTAAAATACTCCACCAATGTTATGGCATTCCCTTAGAGAGTGACCATAGCGGGAGTGGGGTGTTACACGTGGTATCAGAGCAAAGGTTACCGGAACAGATAAAAAATTTAGAAAACTATTTTTCTAAAAACATTTTTGGAAGAGATATTTTCAAAAACATGTCTTTAAAGAGAAATTTTTTTGAAAGAAAAGCATAATCCCCAATAGCCATATCTTTATCTTTCGAATTCTCCGTTTTGAATCTTTCCTTTTTCGTTTCAGCATGGCTGAGGATCTTAACTTTCCGGAGGGTGTGACGATACCAGTATGGTATATGAGATTGATGGAGGCTAGGGCCACCACTGCGGGTCCAGCAAATGTTCCTCCACCAACCGTAGCACCCGATCTTCCTCCTCCCCCTCCTCCTCGCACGGATACTTTTGCTAAGACTTGCAAGGAATTTAAAGCTATAGGAGGGAAACCTTTTCAAGGATCTGAAACTTTTGTGGAGGCTAGAGATTGGCTTAAGGAGGTGGAAGAGTTGATAGATATCTTTGAGATGGAAGAAGGAAAGAAAGTCAAGTTAGCTGCTTGGTTAATGAAGGGAGAGGCCTCATTCTGGTGGGAGGTCACTAATGGAGAACGCCCCGTTGACTCTTGGGCGGATTTTAGGCAAAGATTTGTGGCAAAGTTTCTCTCAAGGGCGGAGGAAAACTTGTATATGGAAAGATTCTTGACTCTAAAGCAAGGAAATCTCTCAGTGAAGGAATATGTCAACAAGTTTAATCAATTGGCAAGGTTTGGCCTAGACATGGTAAATACACCGGAGAAGAAGGCTTTGAGGTTCGTGAAAGGCTTGAATGAACCGATGCATGGGTTGGCTATGACTCATATCCCTATGGGGGCCACCTTTGAGAAGCTAGTTGACATGGCACTCATGCATAAAGAAGAGAAGGGTCCCAATGCTAATAAGGCACCCGAAAAGAAGGGAGATCAAAAGAGACCTCAGCAACAACAGCAAAACAAAGGTGGGAAAGGCAACAGTGGCAAGGGGAAGAAGAAGTGCTTCAATTGCGGGATACCAGGCCACATAAGCAAAGATTGTCGAAAGAAGAAGAAGACTGGCTGCTATAACTGTGGCGAAGCAGGGCATCTAGTGAAGGATTGCCCTAAGAAGGGGCAAAGGACGGGATCTACCTCAGGAGGACAGGTGCAAGCTCTTATGGCACCGAGTCAGGCTAGGGGGCAAGTACAGGCTCTCGCGGTTCCACCGATTCAGGAAAGAGGTAGAACTATTTCCGTTGAAAGTCTGGTTTTTTTATTTGATCATCCTGTCCGTACATTGTTTGATTCTGGCGCATCGCATTCGTTTATCTCATTATCATTAGTTGAGTCACTGCACTTAGACACCAGTCTGGTAGATGATCCCTTGGTTGTTTCAAACCCAATTGGGGGCTCCACTTATTTGTCCATGATATGTTTGGGTTTGAAGATTTCTATACTTAGCATTGAGTTTAGATGTGATGCTTTTGTTTTGGGCTTCACGGGCTATGGGTTGATTTTGGGCATGGACTGGTTATCCAGTAATGGTGCCGTTCTAGATTGCGAAAGGAGAGTTGTTAGGCTCATGACCCGCTTGGGTAACACTCTCGAGATCTCTTGTAATCCCATGGAATCTGTTATGCTAAGTTATCTTGAGTCGCTTGACGCTTCGGTCGAGAGTTTGCAATATGTTAGAGTGGTCCGGGAATACTCGGATGTGTTTGAGGAGGTGAAGGGCTTACCACGAAGCGGGAGACTGACTTCCGAATATATCTGGTGGATAATGCTAAACCTGTATCTTTACCAGTGCGCCACATGGCTCCTCGTGAGAGGAGGGAACTCCATAAGCAAGTGGGGGAGTTGCTTGAGAAGGGGTTCATAAGACGAAGTATATCGGAGTGGGGTGCTCCAGTAGTTTTTGCTACAAAGGCGGATGGGTCCCTCAGACTTTGTGTAGACTATAGAGAACTCAACAAGCTCACAAAGAAGAATAAACACCCATTGCCGAGGATTGATGATCTTTTCGATCAGTTGGTTGGCGCTTCAGTATTTTCTCAGTTGGACTTAGCCACAGGGTTTCATCAGTTGAGGGTGGCTGAGGATAGCATAGACAAGACTGCCTTTAGGACTCCGGATGGTTTCTATGAGTGGCTGGTGATGCCATTTGGGTTGACGAACGCCCCTGCATACTTTGTTGATTTGATGAGTAGGGTGTTCAGGGAGTTCCTTAATAAGTTCGTGGTGGTCTTCGTGGATGATATCTTAGTATTTTCTAAGAGTGAAGAAGAGCATGCCCTACATCTTAGGGAAGTGTTGGAGACTCTTCGAGCACATAGCCTTAAGGCTAAATTCTCTAAATGTCACTTCTGGAGGAAGGAAGTGCGGTTCTTGGGGCACGTGGTCTCCAAGGAAGGGATAGCTGTGGATCCCGCGAAGGTAGTATCAATTCAAGATTGGAAGGTTCCGAAGAATGCTACCGAAGTAAGAAGTTTCTTAGGGTTGGCGGGCTACTATAGGAAGTTTATCAAAGACTTCGCGAAGATATCAGCTCCATTAACCCGCTTGACGAAGAAGAATCTTGTTTTCACATGGGACGTAGATTGTGATGATGCGTTCCGACGGTTAAAGAGAGCTTTAACCACTGCTCCAGTTTTAGTGTTGCCAGATGGGAGTAAGCCATCTGTTGTCTATACCGATGCTTGTGGGACAGGACTGGGCGCAGTCTTGATGCAAGAGGGAAGGGTAATAGCCTATGGTGGAAGGCAGCTGAGGGCACATGAGAAAAATTACCCTACCCATGATTTAGAGTTGGCCGCTATTGTTTTTGCGCTTAAGATTTGGCGCCATTATCTTCTTGGTGAGAGATTCGAATTGTTCACTGACCACAAATCATTGAAGTACTTGTTTTCTCAGAAGGATTTGAATTTGAGACAGCAAAGGTGGATGAAGTTCTTAGCATCCTATGATTTCGAGATAGCGTATACCCTTGGCAAGGGTAACGTGGTGGCAGACGCCTTGAGCAGAAAAAGGTTGTCCTTGAGTCCATTGTTCGTGGAACAACGAAGCTTGGAATTTATCTCGATGTTTGATTTCAGACCTTCCATTGACTATATACCCGGTTTGCTAGCATCCTTGGAGGTCAGACCTACTCTTCTGGGGCGGATTGGAGAAGCACAGAGGGACGACCCACAGTTGGTTGAGTTGGTAGAGAAGCTCATAAGGGGGGAGTCGTCCAGCCATTTGAGTAGGTACACCCTAGACGATAGGGGGTGCTTGCGTAGAGACGGTAGACTTTGTGTACCGCAAGACGAGGGTTTGAGGAAGGCTATTCTTGATGATGCACACCGTTCTAGGATGACTATTCATCCCGGTGGGGACAAGATGTACCAAGACATGAAGCGGGTTTTCTTCTGGGCCGGTATGAAGAAAGATGTGGCCAAGTATGTCGCTCAATGCTTGGTGTGCCAACAGGTGAAAGCGGAGCAAAAGAAACCAGGTGGGTTGCTTCACCCATTGGAAGTTCCGCAATGGAAGTGGGATAGCGTCTCGATGGATTTTATTGACGGGTTACCCAGATCGAGAAAGGGTAATACGGGAATTTGGGTTGTGGTAGACAGACTTACTAAAAGCGCCCATTTCATACCTGTGAAGAGCAAGAGGACTGCTCCATGGCTAGCTTCAGTATATCTTCGAGAGATAGTTCGATTGCATGGGGTACCCTCTAGCATAGTGAGTGATCGAGATCCTATCTTCACTAGCGAGTTCTGGAAAAGTTTGCAAGAAGCAGTGAGGACTCAATTATGTCTGAGCACCGCATATCATCCTCAGACGGACGGCCAGACTGAGAGGGTGAATCGTGTCCTAGAAGACCTTTTGAGGCTTTGTATCTTAGATTTTGGAGGTACATGGGAAGAGCATCTTCCATTGGTGGAGTTCGCATATAATAACAGCTTTCAGTCCAGTATTGGTATGGCTCCTTTCGAAGCTCTTTATGGAAGGCCTTGTCGATCACCTACATGTTGGTGGGAATCTACGGATAAGATCTTACTTGGGCCTGATATGGTTAGGGAGACTTCTGAGAAGATTGACTTGATTCGAAGAAGGATGAAAGCAGCGCAGGATAGGCAAAAATCTTATGCGGACAAGAGGAGGACGGATCTTGAGTTTGAAGTTGGGGACATGGTCTTTGTCAAAGTGTCTCCGTTACGAAATGTGGTTCGCTTTGGATCTGTTGGGAAGTTAGCACCAAGGTTCGTAGGGCCGTTTCCTATTAAGGAAAGGATTGGACGGATGGCATATAGAGTGGAGTTGCCCGACAGACTTGGTGGTGTACATGATGTATTCCATGTGTCACATTTGAGGAAGTGCCTACATGAGACCGTAGAGGTGGTAGAGCCGAGCTTGCTTAGAGAAGTGGAAGTAGAGCGTGATGCGACTATTCGACGAGCTCCTACTCGCATCCTTGGGTCAGAGACTAGGAAATTGAGGAATCGAGAGGTTCAACTAGTCAAAGTACAATGGGGAGAAGATGAGGGCAACGCTACTTGGGAGACGGAAGCGAAGATGCGTTCATTGTACCCATTCCTTTTTGAGGGTATGTCTTTTAACTTCTCCTTTATCGTTTGTCTAGTACTTATCTTATCTTTAGTATGTCCTCTCGTTAGTACTTTTGACCTTTAGATAGGGTAAACCTATGGTTGAAACATGTGTTTGAGACATGTTATGGTTGATGGATGCATGTGGATGCAAGTGTTTGCTAGTGGTTGCTCGTGGATGCATATACACACACTCTAGACACTAGATCGGCTCAGTCACTTCATATTGCATATTGCATATAATTGTGTGTAGGTAGCTATATTTATGGATGTATAATGATTGTGTTATCATATGGATGATGCATTTTGGTGAATGATTGTGCACTCATGTAGATATTGTATGTGTCGATAGGGTTCTCTCGCATACATAATGGATGCATGGCACTATCATGGTTTGCATATGTTCATACATTAGATAGGGAACATATACACACACTTTTTGCATATGCTTATACATCATTAGAAATTGTTTTAAGGACAATGGATGCCCGTGTTTGATGGATTGAGTAGATGGTTGTTTGGATGGTAGGATATGCATTCTCCTTAGCTTAGAGATTTCGGGGACGAAATCCTTTAAGGAGGGGAGAATGTAACACCCCGTATTTCAGTTAATGCTAAAATTCACTAATTGCAGAATAAATAATCTCAGATTTGAGAATTGGGGGAAACGGGCTGCGTCATTGCGTTTGTCTCGGAAAAATACGCAAAATAGAGTCCGAAATTTTGTAAATCGGAGTCCGTATGGCCCAGTTATGGCCCAATGAAGTTTGCAGAAAATTCAAAGTTCAAAACAGATTTAAAATTCAGGTTCAAATTTTGAAATTGGGGCCATTGGGCGCAGGAGGGAAAAATTCCCGCCTAGCTGCCCAAGTCGACAGCCCTGTCGACTGGGCAGTCGACTTGGCTAGGACCAAGTCGACAGCCCTGTCGACTTGGGTGTCGACAGGGGGTGCTCGGCCAGTTTGGCCTGGTGCACCATTTTAGGGTTTGGCTGTGCTTTGGGGCTGTTTTCTAGAAGCTTCCGAGATCTGATGGTCCTAATCTAATTTAGGGTTAATCTAATGGCCCAAAACACTTGCCTAATCTATAAATACACCCT
Organism: Allium sativum; assembly: GCA_030737875.1. NCBI lineage: Eukaryota > Viridiplantae > Streptophyta > Magnoliopsida > Asparagales > Amaryllidaceae > Allium > Allium sativum. The sequence goes on from CM060919.1 coordinate 310,374,689, forward strand.
AACACTACCCTAGTTCATACTAAAAATAGATTCAAGAGCCTCATGCCGTCAAATCAAAACTAGAAGGAGCCTCCACCAATTTTGAGAGGAAGTTAGCATCTCAAATCAACTCTAATCAAGTTCTAATCCACTCTAGCAACTTAATCTTCCTCATTGGAGTGCTAATTAGTTATTTGTGAGTTCCTATGCCTTTAGCAAGCAATTGCTAAACTAATTAGGATAGGATATTAGGAGGCTATAGATGTAAATGAGGATCTATGCATGTTGTGGTTGTCATATGTTATAAGTTCATATGCAAGTTTGTCTCTTTTTATGATATGACATGTTATGCAAGTTCATATGCAAGTTTATATGCAAGTTCATATGCAAGTTTGTCTCTTTTTATGATATGCATAATATATGCAAGGTTGCCTCTATGTATGACATGTTATGCAAGTTCATATGCAAGTCTATATGCAAGTTCATATGCAAGTTTGTCTCTTTTTATGATATGCATAATATATGCAAGGTTGCCTCTATGTATGACATGTTATGCAAGTTCATATGCAAGTCTATATGCAAGTTCATATGCAAGTTTGTCTCTTTTTATGATATGCATAACATATGCAAGGTTGCCTCTATGTATGACATGTTATGCAAGTTCATATGCAAGTTCATATGCAAGTTTGGGTTAATGATTTATGCTAGTTGGGTTTAATGTTATGATGCAAGTTGACACCTTTTAAACCCATTACATTTATAATGAATCTTCCCATTTATATGACATGTCATGAGAACGAATTACGTGGGAAACGATGGGGTTAATATGCATGTTAATAGAAATGTGTAAAGTTGGTATGCTTAAGCATAACATAAAATGAATGGACATAATTGGGAATTTACCTATTAAGTTAGGTCTACCCATATTATGGAGTTGGGAATTTACCTATTAAGTTAGGTCTACCCATACTATGGAATTGGGAATTTACCTATTGAGTTAGGTCTACCCATATTCTTAAAAATGTGTAATTAATTAGGGATAATTAATTATGGGGATGATTAATTAGGTGTAATTAATCAACTACAAATGATTGGCCCAATGTGAGAGGTCTTAGTCATAAATTAAATACGTGATTAAGGTAAAGACACGAGGTTAGACCTTTTTTATGACGGAAGTCTGCCCGGACCCAACCGGCATATCCAGCAGTCATAAAAGGTGGTCTAATGTGAGAGGTCTTTATGAGGTCATGATCTTAATTAATTAATTAAGAAACACTTAACCATATTAGCATGTAGAGGGACATGAGGGGTTAAGTGGGTGCCTTGGGTGGCATGTGGAAATCTAGTGGTTGCCTTGGGTGGCAATAGAAAATATGATTAGAATACTTAACCAAAGTGAAACATGTAATTAAAACATGATTAAAGGGTTAAGTGGTATACACTAAAAATGACAAGCTTAGGTGGGTAGCTTGTGGGGGCCCATTTCAACCAATATCCCAAACGTATCTTTGTGGGCTCGACCCAAGTCGAGGACGGGACACGCATATTGGGCTTGACTATAAGAGGCCAAAACGGGGTAGCGGTGGCAACGCGAGTCCAACGGGTTTCATATGCGTGTGTGGACCCGGGCTGGTAGGTAAGACGTTGTTGCATCGTGTAGATATAAGCCGTGCACCATTTATTGTATCGGGTTGCTACTATGGGGAGTGATACACCCCATTGTGGGGCCAGCACGGGTATCTACGGTAGGGAGCCGATCGCTTGGGAGTAGTGGGTACACCTAGTGGAGATAGGGGCAGACGGCACCTATGTAGTCAGCTAGGGGTACACGAAACTACTGGGTAAATTTTCTAAGTCCTTGGGAGGGATCAATCTTTAGGTAGGAATGACTGGTGTGGTGCAGTGTAGTAATTATCCTTGGGTGGGTAAATGCGTCTTTATCGTTATCTTAGTTCATTCTAAGTCTGATTGGCTACTGAGTGTAGTCATTTATCCCCAGTCACACCGTACCAAGTTATATCATACCCTAATTACTTTAATGATTGTATTGTTAAAGTTATAGGACTCGCTCAGACTTATGTCTGACCCCGTTGTTTTTATCTTTTTCCCAACCCTCAGGTTCTCAGAGTGCGCCCAGCACGAGTGGGCTTTGATCAGGCTGCTTTTATTACTCTCTTGGAGCTTGGACCCTAGATGTAGAGCTCAGCTTACCCTTTTCTTTTATGGCTATCAGTTCATGTATTGGGATTATGCATTTTTATTTATCAGGATGGGTATTTTGTACTTGACTCTTATTATGGTTTTGTGATGTAACCAGACATGTTTTACTTTCCGCTGCAATGAAATGATGTTTTAAATTTTCAAGTATTACTTATATCTGTCTTGTTGTAATTTTTCTGTTCTATATTCACCTAAAATACTCCACCGATGTTATGGAATTCCCTTAGAGAGTGACCATAGCGGGAGTGGGGTGTTACAGCCGTTCCCGAGAGATACAAAAGCGAAAAGAAGAAGAAATATAAATATTCTCCAGATGGTGACAATACACTCTAATGGGAGTGACCCACATAGCCATGCGACCTGCCCGATTTTTGCCATTTCCCGGTTGATGAGGTTCGAGGTCGTAAATACCTTTACAACATATGGCCACCATTCACTTTGAATACCACATCCTTAGATCTATCAAATCACTAATTGACGTCAACAAATATACTCTGGGTGTAAAAGAAGTGCCCCTCTTTGCAACTGACTTGGTATATTTGTAAAAATCAACGTACGTGGTTTTTAGGAAATACTCCGTCAGATATTCGTCCATACAAGTCATCCAAGAACGCGATGAACCGAAGGTACCCTCCAACCACATCCTATATAGGTATCACCCCAAGGATCAGTAGCGAGTAGTCCTTGTAATCAGAAGATTTCGCTCACGGTAGAATCACTACCGGAATACCTATGGCAGCTAAACCAGAGAAATTCAACAAGTGATTCTTCCATTTATGAAGATCCACGGTCTTCAATGCTCCATCTTCAATTAATATTTTCCGCGTATTTGCTGGTTGGAATGGTTTTCAAATATAATTTCGATCTTGGTCTTTCCATACCAAAAATCGTATAGGTCAGATTTTGGTAATCGGTTATTTAACTATCAAATAAATAATTACGAGAATAAATGAGTTCACTGGTTCAGTACTCGGCATTACTTGGCCTCGTTAATTAAACATCTGTTAATTATATTCTTTAAATCTTACAATATTTGAAGTTTTTCTTTTACTTCTTATTATAAATAAGAATATTCTTAAAAATCATTTCATTCACTTGACTTTTACGAATACAGCTTTTAATATTATTTACGGAAAATCATAACTTATGTTTCCCTCAATTTCTCTCGTTTATAAACTAATACCATTCTTGGATAATCATGAAGTCATTCAAGTTAGGGTATTTATTTACCTCTCAGACCTTGACCAACAACATTCATATCTTTAGAATAGATAGAAGTTTATTAACCGCATGTTTTCCTTTGAAAACCTTATTTAAAACTCAACAACGCTTACTTAATTAATTATTACGTAAACTATTATTATACTTCTCTATAAATCTTTAATAATCCTTTATAATGTTATACACAAGCTTCGATTCCATTATAAATAGAATCTTTTATAAAATTCTCTTTATAAATATTCTTCAACTCGTTTGCAACAACAATACTATATTGGTTTTAAAATCACATATAACTGTCTTTAACAAATCTAATATAAATATCATTACCAATTGTTAGACCAAAAATTGGTTCTAACACCCAAATGAGCTATGATTTTAATGAAATAGAACTAAAAAGCAATGAAGAACACACGATTTATAGTGGTTCGGTGTTAAAGAGCCTACGTCTACTTTCTATTCTTTTAATTGATGATTCGAATGCAAATACAGCAATGATTATCACTCAGCTTCACAATTACAACGCATAAACTCACTCAAATCTCTCAAAAATAGACTTTAAGAGATGATTTTGAACTGAATGTAGTTATGAAATTCGGCTATGGAGGAAGTTAGAACTGATAATTTGCCAAAAGATCCTTTCCAATGCCTCTTGATGGTGTATTTATAGGTGAAAAATCTCTTCGAAGTGGATCCGGTTCGGAACTGCGTGGCACCCATCCCATAAGAGTCGGGTTCGGAGGCCGCCAGATGGTGACAGCGCATCGATTTAGTGGGAGATCGTGGGAGGAAATGGTCGTGCTTGGCCCGAGTCTTCAGGAGACGTGTGTAGCAACAGTCACAGGTTCAGAGAAAAAGGGGTTCGGATCGGCCACCTCCGATCCGATCCGGTGAGGGTGCTTGCTCTCTTCTGATATCACTGAAATGCTTCTTCGAACCGAACCGATGTGATGTCTGCGTCTTTGACTCCTGCTTCTTTCCTGCGCTGGTTCCCTCCGATCCGGACCGGTTGGTGGCTTTCTCACTATTTGCTCTATGTGTAGCCTGGTTCACAAAGTAGGCTAACATTTTGCCCCCCCCGAAGTACACTCTTATTTAAGATAAAGTGTGCTACGAAGTAGTTTACAAAACATTCTTTAAATAAAAACCATTGAACGACCGCTTCCATTCACTTGTAGAGTTGTATCGCTTCATAAAGTCGTGCCTTTGTTGCTTATATATATATATATATCCATAAACCGTATGAATTACTTTCTTCATTTTCAAACAACTTTGAGAGCTCTTTTTAATGTTCAATGATTCCTCCAAGTAAGCTTTTCCTTTTCTTTTCCTTGAATTCAACCTGCGTGCTAAGTCAATGTATATAATCCCTATCGGTTCGGATCCGACCCGAATGGATTTCCCTTCTGTATTGTTTAACAGTGGTCTAACAGGCCAGAATGCATTTGTGGGCCTGAATCCCGGTCCGAATGGGGTAGAGAAGACTGGGAATACGAGTAGTCACCACAAACTTATATAAGTCTTCCTCCCGTCTTCTTCTTCCTCTTCTTCTTTTATTGCTCTCGTCCAACAGATTTTGCATCAAAACCCTAAAATTTCAAAAACTCTGAAACTCTCTCGTTCTTCGTTAAATTAAAAAATTTGGTAGGTTAAAAGCTTTGATTATCCTTGTAATAATTGATTTCAGTTAAAATTTGTGGTCAATTTCGAGCGATTTGGTCATGGCCTTTGCCTGGCTTCAACGCCTTAGCCTCCTCTCTCCTCGCTGTCGTCGTTGGTGGTTCTGTCACCACCTCGAGGCGTTGAGGGAGAGAATTAGGATTCTACAGTATATTTGAGCACGTAAGTGCTTGGTCTTAATTAGGGTTCGTGGAATGAAGCTGGGTTTGGTAATGATTAAGTGAGATGAAAAATGAAGAAGATGAAGAAGAGGAGAGGAACTGAGATCGATTCGGGTGGAGAAATGTTGGAGTGAAGGAAAGGGAAGATGTTTACAAGACCGGATCGGGTCGGAGCAGAAAAAGGCAAAAAATGGAAAACAAAGCCTACCTGATCGGATCGGATCGGATCGGAATAAGAGACAAGGAGAAGAAGGATTATTCAAGTTGACCCGATCCGCTCCGAAAGCCCACATCCGAACCGATCCGGTTTTACTCACTGGGTGTGATCGTCTGCTTTAGACCGAAACATGACTTTGCCCCCCGATCTAATCCCAATACACATATCTGAACCGAACCGAAATAGTCCAACTCATTGTGCGAGAATTTTTCCAACTAGCTTAATCAATGCTTGGCATAACCTTCAACTTGATGAACAGTTAGGATAGCGCCTTACGAACATAACAAACATCAAGAACTATTCTGAAACATTATTACTCGTTTGAATCTTTATATCATGCTCTCATGTGTTTGCTTTGCATCTTTGTTACACGTAGCACACCCTTTAGTTCACACACACACACACACGGGGGACACGGACAACTTTACTCTAATCCTTGCTATTGTTTCTTCAATGGTCTAGTGATAATGGCCGAGAGACGTTCATCTAGGTTAGCAAAGAAGATGGAAGCTGCGGAAACTTCTGAGAAATTTACTCTTGATGACATATCTTCTTCCTCAGACCCTGAATGGGATGATGAGGGACCAGATTATGAAGTAGGAGTGCATAACAACGAAACACCTTCCGATAGTGAAGTTTCTCTGGGCGATGAAGAGAAAGGAGGGATAGGAGATAATCAAGCTCCTGATTAGTTTGAGTCTGCCATTATATTGGAGTTACCCAAAACTCTGTTGAATCGGCGATCGACGATGACAGACTTGTTCGCATATGTTTAAAGCACGGGATACTGAAAAGGGATACCCTGGTGCCATAGAAAGCTGATCGTCCCCACAATCCCCCGGAAGGATTTTTGGCAGTTACCCGATTGATGTGTATAGTTGGGGCTATTCCACCGTTTCCGCCTTTTGTTGTCGACTTTCTGAGACAGATGTGGATTGCCCCCATGCAGTTACATCCCAACTCTTATGCTTACTTATATACCTTATATATAGCATACAGAGAGATTTTAGGTACAGAGCCTACTTTCGACGACGTCCACTTTTTCTATAACTTCAAGCATCAGACTCAAGAGACTCCTTTCTTCTCCTATTTTGAATCAGTCCCAAAAAGGAAAATTATTTCAGCTCCATTTAGCAGCAAGGCCGGCGATTCTAAGCTCGAATGGTTTTATATCAGACAACAGCCGGGGTGCGCCAGGAGATGGACTAAATCAAGTAAAGCATCGATTTTCTAGATCTCAATTTTGAATGTTCACGCCAACACATTAATCTGCTTTCTCTTTTGTTTGCATTTGATAACCCAAAACAAATATCGGATCAGTTGTACTTTGATCGGATGCATCGGCTTCTCAATGGCAATAAAAAATTTCTAACCATCGACGAAGTTCTTAAGGATGAGTACCTCCATCATCATGGGCTATTATCCATTACCCATAGCATAGGTCATGGGTCGGGTCCATATGTATACATCCACCCAGTGGACATTATTCCTGAAACGGGTGAGGGCTCGAAAAGTCCAACAATACCTCTTCGGACTTCACCTTCTCCATCTTCAACTCAGGACGATAAGTTAGCCAACATTGCTGAAAAGCACAGAGAAGGGTATGTTGTCCCTGATGATGCTATTTCTCCTGAAAAGTCAATGCCCCCTAAAGAGCTGCCAATAGACGCTTCTCAAGAAGATGTCCCTACTACCGACGATTCCACATTTCAGGGTTTAGGATATCTCCTCCTACCTGAAACCATCTATACTTCAGAGGACTTTGGCACAAATCCTTTAATTTTCACTTCTTCAGAGGAGACTACTCCCGTGAAGGCCAAAGAGCCCACTCGCGCTGTCCTGGCTTCGGACTCGGGTCTGTCGGGGGGAACACCACTTAGGATGCACCCAACACGATAGCACCACACTTTACAGCACTTACTTCTCTTGTGAACACAGATTATGAATTCCACTTATATTGTTGCGTAGGTACAATGTCTCGCCCCTACTACGATGTCAGGAAAATACGTCGCAGCATGACTAGACCCCCTTCCGATGTCGAGCATGATCGCCGTGAAAGCCGGGGTAGAGAGGACAGAAGGCCTCATGATTCTTATCGGCCATACACCTCGCGCTCTCGCTCCCCCGTCCGGTCGGATCCAGACCGATATAAAAGTATCAGATTCGTCGAGGAGAAGACACATCGCAACCCAAAGACCGAACTTCTCCTTAAGACAAACACAGTCGGGAAAAAGGTCCACCGAAACATACCGATTCACGGGACAAACATAAGGTTTTTGAGAAGCGACCTGGAAAGGGTGATACAGCCATCGTGCCTACTAAGCGTAGGGACACTGAGCTAACATACTGCAAACCTCCACCACTAGATGCTGAGTCCAAAGTTAAGCTGGCTTATCTGGAGAAGCAGTTCCCAGACCATTATTTTGAAAATCTGACTTTCTTACCTGCGCTCGAGCCTATTTCCTCAAAGTGGGCAGATGAGGCTAAAGCGAAGATTGACGCAGTCGAAAAGCAATATTCAGAGATGTTCAAGTATTCATGTAATCTCTCCAGAATCATTCAGACTTTAATTACAGATGTTAATTCAATGAAAAAACTGCAGATGCCGACGAAAAGGCCTTGAAAAATTTGGAGAAGGACCTTGAGGACACATAGGCTCAACTTGTCATCGCTCAACGAGATGCTAACAACTTCAAACAACAATTTGAGGAGTTACAGAAGCATTATCATGACTTGCTGGAATCTCATAGTCAAGAGCGTTTGGAGTTGAAGAAACAAGCGGATGGTGCTAAGTCGGACAATGCCAAAATGCAACTAGCTTACAATACTATTGAGCGAGAAAAAGCTGAGTTAGCGAAAAAAAATGCTGAATTAGAGAAACGAAACGCTGACTTGGAATCCAAGTTAATGGAAGCCGAGAATAGGGCTGCCCTAGCGGAGGCGAATGTGTAAAATGTTATTAAGTATGCTGAAGAGACCCGTAAACAGCTATCAGAGGCTCAGGAAGAAGTGCACGGTTTTGGCGAATTACTGATTGAATTCTTCGCGCACATAATTCGTCGCCGAAACATCTCTTGGATTGAAGATTATCCAACTACCTTGGTTCACGTATGGAGTCAAATTATCGAATGGAAGAAAGAGGAACTCAAGGTATACTTCGTCGATGAAGATAAACTTATGGAAAATGTCTGAGAGATGACGAGCCGGCACGTCTGGCCGAGGGACGTCGCCTTATCGCCGCTGCTATGGAGGAGGTGAAGCGGATGGCCAAACAAAAGAATATCCCTAAGGCTGGTTCTTCTTCTACTACCGCTGAAACTTTTGAAGTCGAGGAATATGATCCCGAGAACCCGGGGATCCCTCAGGCATCTCTTTTATCTCCCATACCCGAGTCAGCGTCAGAGATGGCAGTCGCTCCAGCCGAGAAATCATCGGAAGGTATTTCTACCTTTTCACCTCAATTCATCAAGGCCGTCTCCACTTTTCACCACATAATTGGGCAATCGATGGAGGATCCTTTATTTTCTCCCGAGTTGATAACTGTTGCTTCTCATTCTGTAGGTGTTGAACCAGCCGAGAGGACTAGCGTGCCTCAGGGAACCACCACCGGGGTAAAATCCGTGGAAAAGGCTCATGGAGAACAGGATAAGGCTACCACTGTAGAGTCAGGAGGGGAAGCTGAACTGTCTAAGGCCGACACTTCTCATGATGATGAGATGATAGATGCCTTGAAAGATGATGGTGGTAGCGAGGGGCATGAGGAAGACCCTGATGTGGCTATAATTGGGGATTCTAAAAGCGCCAATGACATCACTTTGGCTGAAATGAAAGCCGAACAAGACAAACATATGCAGCTAAAAGTTGAAGATCTGAACCCTGAAAGCCTTAAGCCTCTTGCAGTGGTGGATCCTGGATCAAGGTTAGTCGTTAAGCTTTCAACTTGGTCTATTACAGAAGAGCTTGCTAAAAGTCTTCTCTTGATTGCAGTGTTCCGACTCCTGGGAAAAAATCAACCGATTCTAGAACTTTGATTGCAGAGAAGAAAAAGCCAAAGCGCATTATGACTGATGCTGAAAAAGAGGCTAAGAATGCTCAGAAGGCTGCCAAAAAATCCAAGTCCGCTCCAAAGCCCAAGTGATGAAGTGCTTTGATTTATATTGATACTCAATTGGTCTGAAATTGTTGCAGCGAGTGCGGCCCTCGCATCTTCCTTTTTGCTTGTTTTCCTTGTACAAACTCACATGTTTGTGAAAAAAAATAGTTTATTTCCTGCAATGTCTGATAGTCTCTAGTTCAGCACTTAAGTGAAAATACAAAAGTATGTCATATTAAAGTTATATAATGAAGTCATTGTTGAGGAGAATATGTATGCACATATATGCCCCTAGTTAATCTTGGATAACTGAGCAAGAATTATTCAAGATTGATTAAATTAAAAAACCAATTGCCCCCGATTCTCTGATGGGGCCATATTCCTTTTGTCATTGATGCCTATTCTTTATAGCATCTTTACACTCTCCTGTCTCATAACCAGGTTAGAGTATCGTTGAGGCGGTCTCTCATCTGGGTGCACCTTCACGCCTCAGGGGACGTCGTCTTCCCATCCTTTATACTCTCTCTCAATTCTTGAGAGTTAGAGTTAAGAATGTCGTCTTCCCATTCTTCTGTGTTTCATCGTACAAGCATTCATTTTATTTGCTCCTGCACATAGGTCATCTCCAACTTTCCAAATTTAATTTAACATTTTGTGTTTCATGGTCATGATAGAATAATTGTTGAAGATATAAATAATGCAGGAAAGTAAATGACACACGATTTTTTATAGTGGTTCAGCTAAGTCGTAGCCTACATCCACTTCATAATCCTTTGTTCACATAAATAGACTTTTTAAGGTAAGTCGTGCCTTTTTACATAGCTTATAAAAACAAAAAGGGATGACATTTCATATTTAGCTCAGATATCGTCGTAAGTGCTGAGCGTTCCAGGCTCTGGGAATCTCCTCACCGTCCACGATCGTTAGCTTGAATGCTCCTGTATCAAGCTTCCGTTGAATGGTGTATGGCCCTTCCCACTTTGGACCCAATTGGGTTAAGGGCGGGAAGAATCGTTTCAGTACTAGGTCTCCTGGTTCAAAGGTTTTGAGGCAAACTTTCCGGTCATAATAATGTGCTACTTGATGTCGATGTCTCGAGGCACGCAAGTCGGCTTCATCTCTTTTTTCTTTAATTATATCAAGAGATTCTAGGAGGAGTGCTTTATTTGTTATCGGGTCATAATACGCAACTCGATGAGAAGGGACTTCTAATTCTACTAAGATCACTGCTTCTGATCCAAAGGAAAGTGAATAGGAAGTATGGCCGGTAGCCATCTTAAAGGTCGTCCTGTAGGCCCATAAAGCTAATGGCAACTCGTCCACCCATGTAGCTTTGGCCTGCTCCAACCGCTTCTTTAGAATTGATTTAATGACATTGTTTATGGCTTCGACCTGACCATTTGATTGCGGGTGAGCTATTGCAGTGTATCGTTTATCAATCTTATATTTCTGGCAGAAGTTTCTGAACTCGATGCTGTCAAATTGCGTCCCATTATCAGTTATGATGGTCTTCGGTATCCCAAATCGACAAATAATGTTTCTGACCACAAAAATGATCAACTTCCTCGCCGTGATGGTTGTTAGAGGTTCAACTTCCACCCATTTTGCGATGTAGTCCATGACAACGATCACGTACTTAGCTCCTCCTTTGGCAATAGGTAGCACTCCAATAATGTCAATTCCCCACATGGAAAACGGCCACGGACTTACCATCGACTTGAGCTGAGTCATAGGTGCTCTGGGAACTTTGGCATATCTTGACATCTATCGCAGCATCGTGAATAATCAGCCGCGTCTTTATTCACGGTAGGCCAGAAATATCCATACCATAATACTTTCTTTGCTAGGGTTTAGCCCCCAGTGTGATCTCCACACTCACCATCATGCACTTCTTGCAGTACACGTTTAATGTCATCGTGTGCGATACACCGTAATAGGGGCATTGAAAACCCTTGACAATAAAGGACGTCGTCTTGTAAAACGTATCTTGCAGCCTTGCGTCTTACAGCTCGTCTTTTGCTCTTTTTTAACGGGAGGGTTCCATTCTTGAGAAAATTCTTAATCGATGTCATCCAGGATTCTCTCTTTGGTTCAACTTCCAAGGCTAGCTCTACTTCCATTAGGTCGAAACTTGGTGATTCCAACACCTCTATCGGAACCATTTCGGTTTCTTTAGGATTATCAGAACTTGCTAGCTTCGCCAATCGATCTGCTTTCTGATTTTCCGCTCTTGGAATGTATGTTATGCTATAATGCTCCAAACCTTCCAATAACTCCTTTACCTTTTTGAGATAAGTGATAAGTCGAGGTCCTTTAGCAGCAAATTCTTCCCGAACTTGACATACAACTATCTTGGAATCGCAATATATATCTAGTGTCTTCACTCCCAAATCTTTGATGAGTTTCAGCCCGACAATCAGGGCTTCATACTCGGAATCGTTGTCAGTAGTAGTGAACTCTAACCGTAATGCATAGTAGATAGATCTTCCTTCAGGAGTTATCAAAACAACTCCGGCGCCGGACTTTCTATCATTCTTGGCCCCGTCGTATATAATTTCCATGGACTGAACTCTAACTCTCGATCCAAAGCAACTACCTTATCACCCACCGTTTCCTCTTCAGGAATTGTAAATTCAGCTATAAAGTCAGCCAATGCCTTCCCCCTTATTGATCTTCGTGGCTGAAAATTCAAATCAAATTGACTCAGCTCGACATTCCATTTAAGTAACCGCCCCAATGCTTCGGGTTTCTGCAACACTTGTCTCAAAGGTTGATCGGTATATACAACTATCGGGTGTGCATGGAAATAATGGCGAAGTTTGCGAGAATCAATCAGGAGGCTATAAGCAAGCTTCTCTATCTTCGGATAGTTACGTTCTACAGCAGCTAGTTTTTTGCTTACGTAATACACAGGTTTCTGGACTTTGTCCTCTTCACGTACTAATGCTGCGCTGACGGCGTGAGATGATACCGCCAAGTAGACGAACAAATCCTTATGTTCCACAGGCTTTGATAATATTGGAGGCTTTTCTAAGAAGTGTAATAGATTCTGGAACGCCTCCACGCAGTCGGGAGTCCACTCAAAATTTCGCTTTCCCCGTTTTATGAGATTGAAGAAAGACACACACTTGTCCGTTGCTTTGGAGATGAACCTCCCCAGTGCTGCAACCTTCCCAGCTAAGCTTTGAACATCTCTAATCTTTCGCGGCTCCTCTATATTCCGGATTGCTGTTATTTGATCTAGATTGATTTCAATTCCTCTGGAACTCACGATAAAGCCAAGGAATTTTGCCTGATGCCACTCCAAAAGAACACTTTAAGGGATTCAACTTCATCCCATACCTTCGTAGTATGCCGAACATTTCTGCTAAGTCCTTCGTATGATCGGGAGATTGCTTGGATTTCACGAGCATATCATCTACGTAAACTTCCATGGTTTTCCCGATTTGATTGTAAAACATGTGGTTGACTAGGCGCTGATACGTGGCTCCCGCATTTTTTAACCCAAATGGCATTACCACGTAACAATACAACCCCAAGTCTGTGATAAAGCTTGTATGCTCCTGATTTGGTATGTGCATGGGGATTTGATTGTACCCGTAACGGGCGTCCATAAAGGATAAGAGCTCATGCCCGGCCATCGAATCTACTAGTTGATCAATTCTGGGGAGAGGAAAGCTATCCTTCGGGCAAGCCTTGTTCAAATCAGAAAAGTCAATACACATTCTTCACTTCCCGTTTGACTTTTTGATCAGGATAGGATTCGATATCCATTCGGGATATTTCGAATCCTTAATGAATCCATTATCTTTTAATTTCTCTACTTCTTGACCGCTCTGGGCCTAACATCCGTATCTTCTGCTTGACTGGTGGGTGCTTTGGATTAATACACAAAGAGTGGCTGATGATGGTAGGCGAAATCCCACGCATGTCAGCATGAGTCCAGGCAAACACATCTAGATTTGCCTTTAAGAAATCAACTAATTCCCTAGCTCTAACTGGATCCAATTGCGAGCCGATCTTTAGTACTTTTGTTGGATCTGTTTCATCAATAGGTATATCTATTGTTATTTCGTTGGGAGTTGCCTTCCTGTCCTTGGGTTCTCTATCCTCTCTAGGATCTATATCCTCGAGCACGTCTGAGGGCGACTCTCTTGGGGCAGGACCCCTTAATTGCTATGCTGAGGCCTCCTTTGGAGGGGCAGAATCGTCCTTAGCATCTATATTCAACCCCTTCATTAACATCTTTAACTCTGTCATGTAACAAGCTCGTCCCGTAGCTTGGTCACCCCTCATCACCCCAACTCCTGAGTCAGTCGGGAATTTAAGCATCAAGCACCAAGGTGCAATACATGCCCTAAATTCGGCAAGGGCCGGTCGGCCTAGGAAGGCATTGTAAGGTGACTCCACATCCAAAACTACAAACGGCAGGATTCTTACTTTCCGGCGATCTCCCTGCCCTAGCGTGACTGGTAGTTCCACAAAACCCATCGGAGCTGTAGATGCTCCGTTAAAGCCATGTATCCATCCTTCACATGGCTTTAAGTCTTTTGCTTCGAGTCTCATCTGTTCGAAAGCTTTCTTGAAGAGAATATTAACCAAGCTCCCATTGTCCACTAACACTTTATGGACTAAAGCAGTGCCAATTGTTGTGGTAATCACAAGTGGATCGTCGGTTGGAGATTGAACTCCGGAATCATCTCTATTGCGGAATACGACATTGTCTGACATCGTCTTTTGTTGTTTTACTGGAGTAACGTCTTCGAGGCTACTGCATTATCCTACCTCAAAATGCTTGGCGGCATTGACGTATTGGTCCATTGCTTTAAAACTACGACTAACTAAGTGAGGTCCGCCTATAATAGTGTTAATGACGATCCTCTTACCTTTTTGCTGAGATGTGGGTTTTGAAGCAGGCTGGTACTAGTTCGGGGCTTGTCCCCCTTGCCCCCTGTCCCTTGGGGCGACCTTGTACTCATCCAACTTCCCCTCTCGCAGCAATCTTTCGATGATATCTCTCAAATGATGGCATTCATTGGTGGAATGACTGTGGGTACCATGAAATAAGCAAAACTTTCCTATTGCAATCTCTTTCTCAGTAGAATCTCTGGGTGGTGGTTTTTTGTACTGCAATATGCTATATGTATCAAAATAAATGTTCTCCAACGTATCATTTAATGGCTTGTAATTTTCAAAAGTCTGGAATCTGGGCCTTTTATTAGAGCTATTCCCTCGGTTTCTGTTCCTTCTATTGTCGTTCCCATTTCTGTTGCTATTACCCGCACTCTGGTTGCCAACATTTACTTCCACCTTCCCTGAACTGTCACCGGATTGTTCCACAGCAACGTTACTCTGGACACCTTCCTTCGAGGCCCCTTCGGACTTTCTCTTTCGATTTGCCTTAGCTTCTTCTTGCCTTAAGCAGATATTAGCCTTTTCGTAGAACAATTCTCTAGTAGGAGGTGGTTTTCCAGCCAAGTAATCCCCGAACTCTGTGTCAGGATATACCCCTTCTATCAAGGCCATCAGGATTGTGGGCTCATGGGGATCACTAATTTCGGTGACGGCCAGGTTGAAGCGATCCAAATATGACTTCAAAGATTCTCCTGGGGCCTGTTTAATACGTGACAATTCTATGACGGTCTTGGACTTTTGGGCATGGAGTCGAAACTGATTCATGAAGCGCTCACTCAATTCTGTGAAATTTGATACCGACCGAGGAGGGATTCGGGTGAACCACATTAACGCTACGTCTTCAAAATAGATTGGAAAAGCTTTGCATTTTACGGCATCTGGAGCTGCTGCCGCATTAATGAACCATGCATATCTCATCAGATGCTGCCCTAGGTCTGTTCTTCCTAAATATCGATCCACTGAGGCAAGTTGAATCGCCGGGGGGAAATGGAAATTCAGTATGTCATCTGTGAAGGGGGTATGACTTCGTTCAATGCCCCGATCTTCATTAGTATACCGCCGGCTTTCGGACATAATCTAGCGCACCATTGCCCATACATCGACATTTGTTAATGTCTGCATAGGCTCTCTAGATCTGATGTTCGGATTACCCCTGGGTTCCTTGTCAGGGGATAACCTCCTGTTTCTGGCGGCAGCTTCTCTACGTTGCTCTTTATGCTCCCGGTCGATCTCAGAAGGTAGAGGTTAGAGAAGCTGTTGCTGCGTGGGGTTGGTAATATTAGGATCCCTGGGTAAGACGTGGGATCCGCTCATGGATAACAACATAGGCTGTTGCAAGCTCGGGTCATCAGGGCCCAATACACGAGCAGCGTCTTCTCGGGATCCTAAAGATCCTAAAGATCCAAAGGTCAATTGATTGAGGTTCTGAGGTCGTTCAAGGGGCCTTCTCTCGTGGGGGCGTTCCTCGTCCGAAGAAGACGAACATCTGTAGCAAGGCGGCGTGTTGGGGAAGGAGTCTTCTGCCTCCGAAGCTCCTGTAGCTCTCTACCCATAGTGATCATGTTTTCCTGCATGCGAAGGTTGTCACGCCTTTGGGCTTCCAATGCTTCTTTAGTGCTCTGTAGCATGTCAGGAAAACGTGAAAAGTCTCCCTGGGTAATGGGTGCAGATGGACCGGGCTGAACATTAGTCATCGTGGCTGGAATCGGAGCGTTGGAGGGAGCTCGAGTAGAAGTTCCAGCTTCATTCTGGTTCAGATCGGTTCACAGTAGCCTGGTCGGGGCGGTTCAGACGGAGAGAGTGAGTGCCCTTGACCTCATTAAACCGGATCGGATCGGTGCCTTCCACCCGGTTCGGATCGGCGCCTCTCATCCGGTTCGGATCCTCCTGATCGGAGCGGTCTGCTCCAGAGCTTTGAGCACGTGACCTCGTTAGCACGATGGCTTGCTGATCTTCTCTAGCATCGTTTCCCCTAGCGCCTTGCACTTCTTTTCCTTTGGTCTTAGCCATGATACTCGATTCTTCAACGGTTAGTCAACAAGTACTGAAAGATGTCAAAGACAAGGGATTAACTTCTTTGAACTTGAAAGTCCAAATAGTAGAATGATAATCCCAAAAATGCTGAGAATTCGAAAGTTTCTCAGTGAAAGCACCAAATGTTAGACCAAAAATTGGTTTTAACACCCAAATGAGCTATGATTTAAATGAAATAGAACTAAAAAGCAATGAAGAACACACGATTTATAGTGGTTCGGCGTTAAAGAGCCTACGCCCACTTTCTATTCTTTTAATTGATGACTCGAATGCAAATATAGCAATGATTCTCACTCAGCTTCACAATTACAACACATAAACTCACTCAAATCTCTCAAAAATAGAATTTAAGAGATGATTTTGAACTGAATGTAGTTATGAAATTTGGCTATGGAGGAAGTTAGAACTGATAATTTGCCAAAAGATCCTTTCCAATGCCTCTTGATGGTGTATTTATTATAGGTGAAAAATCTCTTCGAAGTGGATCCAATTCGGAACTGCGTGGCACCCATCCCATAAGAGTCGGGTTCGGAGGACTCTAGATGGTGACAACGCATCGATTTAGTGGGAGATCGTGGGAGGAAATGGTCGTGCTTGGCCCGAGTCTTCAGGAGATGTGTGTAGCAACGGTCACAGGTTCAGAGAAAAAGGGGTTCGGATCGGTCGCCTTCGATCCAATCCGGTGAGGGTGCTTGCTCATCCGATCCGATGAGGGTGCTTGCTCTCTTCTGATATCACTGAAATGCTTCTCCAAACCGAACCGATGTGATGTCCGCGTCTTTGACTCCTGCTTCTTTCCTGCGCGGGTTCCCTCCGATCCGGACCAGTTGGTGGCTTTCTCACTGTTTGCTCTATATGTAGCCCGGTTCACAAAGTAGGCTAACACCAATCTTATATAAATATCTTTACATATCTTACATAAATCTCTTTTACAATTCTTATAATGACATCTCGTACAAACCCTTATATTTATTTTTGTCAAAACAATTCAACTTATCGTCTATAACAACGTTACATATTTCATTTCAAAACTTTCTATTTTCCTATAATGTAACTTTTCAAATCATTATGACAAATTTTGTGTAATCTAAAATCACATAGCGATCTTTTAACGATCTTCAATTTATAAATCAAATAGCTCAGTTTATTATTTGTAACAATTGTTTCAAAAACTCTTACTTATTTTACAAATCCCATTTGCAAATTATTATCGACAACTAATATTTTAATCACATTTCTAAACTGTTAACCTCCATTTAAAAATCGTTTGTAAATTATTTACGACATCATATATTCATTCGACTTCCAACTTTTCATTTAGCCTATACTCTCGCCTTTGATTAACATTCCGACTTCAGAACATAACATTATGAACTTTGGAAGAATTTCAACTCCGCTTACCATTCCAAACTTCGGAATATCACATTCCGAAGCTCGAAATAAATCTCCCTTAGCCATTTCATACCATTTTCCAATTTCTCAATTTCCCTTTTTAACTTCAAATATTAAGTAAATATTAATTTAAGCTATCGTATTCGCTTAAAAATCCCTTTTATAACTTCGTTATAAAAACTCTGTTTTAATATAAAACCTGTTCATAAACTTCTTTCACATTTCGATTAGATTCATTTCAACTTCGATCACATTTTAATTGAATTTCAGTTAAAAAGTAATCACCAAAATTATTAATTAAATTAATAATTTACTTCAATCATTAGCTACAGTAGAGGTAGTTAACTTCTTAATTAACTAAAATAAATAATAAATTTCTTTTTTTTAATCTTATTAAAATTAAAACAAATATTCATTAAATTATTTCATTAGATTAATTCAAAACAAATTAATTTAATAATCAATCCCAGTTAAAACGGTTGACTTAGTCAACTCAAAACACGGTTGTCTCGTTAACCAATTCCAATTGTAGTCCTTTCTTAAATTAATTAATATAATAAAATTAATTTAAATAATTTCATTTTATTGTTTCTTAACAAAAACAATTATCCATCTCTTAACCGTTAGGTTAAATTTTCTACTCTCTTGCTTATAAATCTGATTAACATCAGAATTGGCCTTATAAAATTATTTAATAATTATCTATAACTTAAATAATAAATAATTAATATTTATTTTCTTTTAATAACTTCTATTCAGAATAATAGATTTAAAAATCTATCTTTAGTTATAAAATAAATTTTATAACTTAACTTCTATCGATTTACCCGAAGGTAAATCAATATTTAGAAACGATTGATTTATATGCCATATACTGCCATTTACTCAACCAATATTACCCATTGGTTTAAAACAAAACAAATGTTCAATTTTTTTTCAACGGTCGACAACCAAATCAATCATCCAATCTGAACAGTTCATATAATGATAATATGGAAATAACTAATATATAAAATATTTTGAGGAATCTAATTGGATCCCTCCAACCTGTTCTTCCCTACATTCAAATAGATTATCTCAAATAAATTTATTCAATTTAGTTTAACTGATTATTTCTATAACAGTAAATAACGACTATTTAACATCAACCAATTAACAAAACAATTCAAACAATTTAACACGTTTATTTTATAAACGTGACCAACAAGGTAAGTTACCTCAGTTGGTTCCAACCGTTAAAATAACGAGTTGGTTTTACACTGAAATTAAACAACGTTTAATTTTATGGGTTCAATCAATATATGAATATAAAATCAACAAACAGTCAATCATGAGCAACCATAACACATAATTATAAAAACCCGACTTATATAAAATATCAATGGGAAGAACTGAGTGAGTTTAACTCACTTTGATTTGTTCGTTGTTGAAGCGGTTCAGTTGTGGTTAAATTAAACAAGCATTTAATTTAACCAATAATTTCAGTTGCTTCCATATCTGTTCAAATTAACTCCACAATGAAGTTTTCGTCACCGTGATCGTAACGCAACTTAGTTGATCCAATTATGTTCACGTAGTTAGAAGTTATGAACGGTTGAGTATACACGATTTTTAATTAATATAATTAGCTCCTTAATTAAAAATCTTAATTATTTTATTTAGAATTAAATGGGCTGATTAGAACCCTTGGGTTCGTTCATTTACAATAGCTCAACTAAATCCTTAAATTATGAAATATTAGATTAGACAAATCAATTTTTAAGATTTCAACACAGACCGATTTGTTCTCCAATTACCCAGGCTGACCCTTTTTAATTTCAAACACTAGCCAACTTAGTTTATCGCATTTATTTCCTTAACAAAGTTTTTTAATTACTGGTATAACTTAAACTAATTAACAGTTTTAGAGGATAACATGCCCAAAGGATTTACGTTTGGTTTCAATATACTGGACGAATATTTTGTTTTCTTCCTGATCGTCCTCGTTGCTCTCTTGTCCCCTGCATTTGGTTCCAAAACGTATCATCAGCAGATTTTAATCAATCTAAACATCCATAAATCACTATTGAATTTTAATTACAAAAGGTTGTTACAGAAAAAAGGATCGGCTGATCCCTTAACTTAATGTTGCTCTTTCGTTTCTTCGTATATGCCTTCTACAGAAAACCCAACACCGTAATCTACTCGTTGCCACTCCATTCCCTGGTCATCGGAGTGTCATCGAACACCGGCCATCAACGCATCGCAAGCTCCACCGCCATCTCCCAATACCCAGTCCAACTTGATCACTCCTCATGCTCTAGAAAGCTCCACCAACATCGGTCGGTTTATGCCAAATTCTGATCAGATCGCTACCCATCAGAAGATCACCGCCGTTGGTCTTAAGCATCTCGAGGTGCCGAACATGGTTGCTATTGAACATTTTTGGTATGGGTTAGTGGTTGTGATATTTAAGGGGGAGAAGGTTGTGAGATCACGGCCATTTAAAATGAGGTTGGTGGCTGGTCAGTAGTTTGACCATGCGGAAGAATGAAAATAGGGTTGGACCGATATAACTTGTATTTATAGGCAATGTGTCTTAATAAAATAGTATATATTAAACTTCACGGTGAAGTATCTTGTTAAAACAAGCACATACAGCGTCCAATCAAGACGAAACTCCTAATTCTAGCCAAAAATATATTCTAGACCTGATGGGATAGGTTTCGCCAAATTCCGAGGTCGTTTGTGAAAAGTCTTTTATAAATCACAGGCTAAATCATGCATCTAAATTTTCCACGATCACAAAATAAATCTAGTCAAATTAAAGCTTTGAAATTCTACCAGACCACTTCCTTACAGATCCAATGATATTTGTTTCGTTAAAATCAGAGTTAATTTGGCCAGTCGTTTATTCCTTTAAAGTTACCTCTGTCTAAATTGGACAAAATAATATAAATGATAAAGGCGTGTATCGTTGCCACGATCAAATGGTAAGTTCGATTGACACGAAAATTGAAATCTTATAATAATTAATTAGTACGAATCCTATGGCACAAGTTTCACCACATTCCCAGACTATTTCCTTGTACGCTATTTTTATACGTCAAACAATGCTATTTTGGACACCAAAATACTCGATGTCCAAAAATAACAAAATACCTGCCTACTCTGACTCTAAAGATTGATACAAACTCAATGGAATTGGTTTTGTGGCATACTTCGATCGTCTGCTCAAGTTATACACAAATACCCCTCTATTCAATTAAATTAATTACACGCTATAGAAAATGACTAGGCGTCTACGGCTGCCGTAGCCACATACGACATCGGTTTTCTATGAAATTTTATACCGTACAATAATATAACGATATGGTTCCAATGAAACTAATTTCATCGAAAACCGAGGCCATTTGCGAAATGGTTATTTTAAAGGCTTATATGATATTTATTAAAATATTATTTAAATTCCAAAATAATTCAAATAAAAATAATAATAAATTATTATCATCATATTTATCCAAATAAAATTATCATATAGTTATGCAACTTAATATTATCATTTTCGAGCTAAATAGTATCCAAATATATATATATATATATATATATAAACCCTTTTAAATATATTAAATAAACGTTATAATTTAACAATGATTTCCATAACAACTATTTTGAAATTTAATTTGAACATAACTAACAATCGATAACACGAAATCTGGATTTTTCTCTTTCATTAGAAAATTATAATCAACAAGATTCTAATGTTTCTTGTTTCACAGAAATCTGACTTATATCGGATTCTTTATATTCAATAGAAGTTGAAAACTCAATATTAAGAACTACCATGCCATTTCGAGCTCATTTATAATTATATATAAATTTAACGTTCAAACTTCATTTTTATAAATGAATTTAATATTAAATCCATTAATATTCCAAATATAATATTTAAAATAATAAATTAAATAAAATATTTGGCCACCAAAAATACGAGACATCACATTCTCCCCCCTTAAAAGAATTTCGTCTCGGAAATTACTAATGTTAGAAAAGTGTCACAAACCCATAGATTTTCAAAATCCAATTTATTTTAAACAATTTATTTTAAGTCGAAAACCACTTCATTATGGTTAATAAAAATATCGAAAATTTTCTAACACTTTAAATTATCGGAAAAATCGGCATAGTCTCCCCTGTACGGAGTGATATCTGTGATATCACAGGAACAAATAATATATATACATCGACCCACCCGGTCAGAAATCAAAATTCAAAACCCAAAATTTATATTTTCGCGTAGGCGTACCTTTTACAAGCGCTATTGAGCACACTTTTATGAGTGCTATTGAGCATACTTGCTCAATTTGTGTGTAATCTACATAACCACAATCAATTCTCACAACCATCTGGAAACTGTACTTAACTCAATTTGACATGTAACAATTTCATGAAATTCTTAAATAATACTTCATTAATCAACAAATATAACTACATTAATTCCCCAAATCAAACATAAAGTATCAATTCGTTTGCAAATACATGGTTAACTCGTTAATTTCAATTCATATGCAGTTTCATTCTAGTTTATAATATTGGAATTCATTTATCTTGGTTTCCAATTCATTTAATTCTATTAAGATGTTGATAAATTTTATTCAAACAATCAACAACAATCCAAAAACAACTCAACCAATCAATTGAATTTACATTCAACATTAATATCTACTTTGGTTTAACATATTTGAACATCAATCAATTAATATCCGATTGATTTCTATTTAATTATTATTCATTAAATTTCCAAATTCAAATCCACTTTATTTAATTTCAAAACCACTTCTTAATTTAATTTCACTTTAAGTTCCATTTCAAGTTTTTAATCCAAATTTGAGTCTTATACAAATCAACTAATCACACCAATAATCTTAATAATTTAATAAAATTATTTCTTTTCTATACAAAAATATAGTTTGGGTAAAATTATTTCATTTACCCTCTTTACAAAATAATACTGTATCCATTACCAGTTCAATGCTTCTCAACACTTGAATCAATCAACTAACACAATACAAAACATTTGTATATGAAATTTACAAATATGCTCTCATATACATACATTCAACTCAATCTAGGGTATTACTAACCCCATTTTTATCGAGTCATACCATAGAGCCAAGGTTATTACTAAACTAATAGCTCTGATACCACTGTTACGGCCCAAGGATTTTCGACCCCGAAAATCGACATAAATACATTTACTGTATATCATGCCGACCTTTCAAGCACCGAAAACACTGGAACGTTATTAGAAGAAATTAGCGGGTGAGATAAGAAAGAAAGAAATATTAGAATATAAGAAGAAGAAGAACCAACACAACACAGAGTCTCACATCGCAACGGAACAAAATATAATATAGAAATAAATTTTTACTGGGAGCTTCAGAAATACTTACAATATCATAGTACATCAACATCTCTGGACAGTTATAATAATTTGTCCTCATATACAATACACAACGGAATACGCACCATATATATATTGTTGGCTAGCTTTTGGATCAAGCCACCAAGATTCACACGAATGATTCAATTTGAAGTTTCACTCCCAGAAGCCACCAAATCCCGTTCGTGGTCACTAGGTGTTCTCCGGATCGTGACGCTACAGCTACGACCCCCCGATCGCGACTCCCTATCGTGACCCGATCCATTCGCACCTGAACCCTTACCACGATCCGATTTTTGAGGCTGAGAGATGGAGGCCACGACTAAGTCTACCACGTTCCGCAAGTTTAGGATCCAACGACACCTATCCATAACGGCCATATTGACTATTTCTTCATCAAGCCACAAACCCGTCCGAGATCCTCGGGATGTGTGCCACGTGTGACCATGATCCACCAGCAAATATTAGCTATAAATAGCCCTATGCTTGACATTTTCAGGATCTTTTGGCAGTTCTAAGTATTGTTTCCACCATTATTAGTATCTTACACTTTCTTATCAATCTTAGCCCGAAATTATTGAGTGAATCATCATTGTACAAGTGAGATTGAGAGAAATATCATTGATTGTACTCGAATCTAACGTATAATCATAGATATAAAGTGGACGTAGGCTCGTTAACGCCGAACCACTATAAAACTTGTGTGTTTTCTGCGTTTTCTTGCACTTCTAAATTTAAATCTCTGCCTATTCAGATAATTTGGGTGTTAGACCCACTTTTGGATCTAACATTTTGGTGCTTTCACTTAGAACGAAGTCTCAGCATATTGGATTGTTGTTCTATTATTTGGATAGTCAGGTCCGAAGGAAACAGTCTAAACCCCATTGTTTGATCTTTGAAGATTTCAACAAATCCGAAGTATTATGGCTAGAAAGAAATCCAAGGACGCACGAGCTTCACAGGCCGATGAAGTAACAAATGAAACTCGTGATGACAACGTTCAGGAATAGGTCGAAGATGATTCTCTGGATCGTGAAGCAGAGGGGGCGACCCGACCCACTGGAGGTCCCACGAACCATGTGACGGAGGGCATAACGACCCGATCTCAAGAGAACGCCACCCTTCTTCCTACCAATGCTCCCACGATCCGAACCCAGGGGACCACCACGAACCGATGCCAAGAGGGTACCACGAGCCATCATCCTAGGGGGACCACGATCCAAAATGTCAATTAGACCACTACTCGACCTGGGAAGGAGATTATGGCTCGTTCTGCTCGTGCTGGCATCTCTGCTCGACCTGGCTCAAGTTCCTTGCGTATGAGGGAAGATGATGATGATCAGTTCAACCCTTCTGCCCCAGCTATCGAAGGAGATCTCTCTCGCATAATTGAAGCATTGGACAGACAAAATGATGAATTGACCGCTCAAAGGCGGGAGAGCTTGTTGCTGCATCAGAATATTACTGCCCTAGGCAAACGAATTGATGATATCCAGAGGCAGGTTTCGCCACCGCCAGCTCACTCTCTTTCTCTGGAACACACATCCTCGTTTTAAAAACCTTGAAGAAACCGGCGATGGCCTCCGTTAGAAAGAGCTGAAAATATAGGGCGACTATAATTTAGGACATTTCCTTCTCGAGAAGAAGAGGCGCTTAATCAGGGAACTAATTATCGTAACTTAAATGAGCCCGTCCTACCACCTAGGAATGGAGACGTCATTGACCCTGCTCAAAATCAACCCATTCCTCCTTCTCGTCGCGTGACTGACCGCGGCAATAAGGGACAAGGGAGTTCTGCTCAGGCCCCAGACCTTGCAGCAGCGCGTGAAAGAAATGCCGGAGAGGCCCGCACGGGAAGAAGTGCTGATCCCAATTCCACCCTGACCCTTGCAAATGTTGAGGCGATGATTAGACGAGTGATGGTACAAAACCGCGGACAATGAAATGAGGATTGGTGTATAGGCTGTAGTCATACGCCCTTCACGGATGACATATTAGAGGTTCGATTCCCCAGGAAATTCAACATGCCTCCTATAAACCGCTATGCAGGAAGGGTGGATCCAGTCCAACACCTAATGAGATATTCATGGTACATGAATGCAGCTGCCACTTCCGACGCCGTGAAGTGTAAGGCATTCCCGATGTTCCTAGAGGATACGGCGTTAATGTGGTTCACTCGTTTGTCAGCGCGATCGATCTCCAGTTTTAGGGAATTAAGTGAACAGTTAGTGAATCAGTTCCGGTTGCATACTCTGAGATCTAAGAATGTCATTGAATTATCCCTCATTAAGAAACATCCGGACGAATCTTTGAGGTCCGATCTAGATTGCTTCAATCTAGCAGCCACGGAAGTTAGAGATCCGCATGAACAAACTGTTTTGATGGCCTTGATTGATGGAGTGGATAAGGATACCGAGTTTGGGAGATACCTGGCCGGTAAACCACCATTGACCAGAGAAATATTTTACGAAAAGGCCAACATTCGCCTACGTTGAGAGGAAATTTACGCCAATTGAAAGAGGAAGGCTGCTGATAAGGAGGATATCCAAAGTAATGTGGCCATGAAACAGACGGGAGATAGCTCAGGAAAGGTTGAAGTTAATGTCAAGAATAAGAATCATGGCAATTGTCGCCAATCAAGGAATAATAATAACAATAATCGAAAGAGAAATCGAGGGAATGATTCTCAGAGGAGATCTCGGCATAGGCCATTTGAGAGTTTTATATCGTTAAACGATACATTGGAGAATATCTTCCTGGATACGTATAATGTCCTTTAGTATAAGAGGCCTCCTCCGAGAGATTCGACATAAAAGGAATGTGAGACTTGGAAATTTTGCCTTTTTCACCAGACTCATGGCCACATTACAAATGAATGTCATCATCTGAGAGATGTGTTTGAAAAGCTACTTCGGGAAGGAAAGCTCGATGAGTATAAGGTGACACCCAGAGACAGGGGGCAAGCCGCGCTAGCCCCGAACTAAAGCCAACCTGCTGCCAAACCAACGACTCAACAAAAAGGAAAAAATATCGTTATCAATACCATAGTTGGTGGGCTTCATCTGGTAGTGCACAGTTATAGGGCTATGGATCAGTACGTTAACACAACTAAACAACATTTTGAAGTGGGAGAATGTAGTAATCCCGAGGATAATGCCCCGATTAAGCAACAGAAGATGATGTCTGATGACGTCATATTTCGCGATCGGGAGAGTATTGGGGTCCACTCCCCAACCGAGGACCCATTAGTGATCACCGTCGCCATTGGTCCAGCTACAGTCCATAAAGTTCTAGTGGATAATGTGAGTTCGGTTAACATTCTGTGTAAGAAAATATTCGACCAAATGAAACTCAAACCGAAGGATTTGAAACCATGCGAGGGTTGGATACGTGGATTTAATGGAGCCTCAACCACTCCAATGGGATACGTGGAACTGTTAGTAACCCTTGGGGAAGGAGAACACTGGAGAGTGAGAATCCTCCCCTTTGTAGTCCTGGATATTAAGTCTCCTTACAATACCTTTTTGGGCCGACCGGCTCTAGCTAAATTCAGGGCCTGCATTGCACCCTGGTGTTTGTTGTTGAAGTTCCCGATGGACGCCAGTGTAGGTATAGTCAGAGGAGATCAAGTTGTTGCACGAGCATGCTACATAGCAGAGCTAAAGTTGCTCCATAAAGGAAGAGATGTAGAAACAAAGGACGCTTCTTCCCTCCCAAGGGAGGAAACGTCATAGCAACTAAAGAAAGTAACTCTGGGAGAGTCACCCAGAGAGTTGCCCGAGGATATAGATCCTAGAGAGGATGAAGAGCCTGGGGGCAGAATGGCGACTCCCAATGAAGCGACTGTGGATGCACTAATCGATGATAGTGACCCAGAGAAGGTCCTGAAGATTGGATCCCAGTTGGACCCTGTTCGAGCCAAAGAATTAACAAATTTCTTGAAAGATAATTTGGATGTATTCGCCTGGACCCATGCGGACATGTGTGGAGTATCTCCCTCAATTATGAGTCATTCATTAAGCATCAACCCAAAACATCCTCCCGTCAAATAGAAAAGGTGAATGCTTGGCCCAGAGAGATCTGCTGCCTTGAAGGAAGAAGTCGAAAAGCTGAGAAGTAATGGGTTTATTAAAGATTCAGCATACCCTGACTGGATTTCAAACCCGGTTTTGGTGAAGAAGGCCAATGGAAAGTAGCGCACATGCATTGACTTCTCAGATCTAAACAAAGTCTGCCCAAAGGATAACTTTCCGTTACCTAGAATCGATCAGCTAGTGGATTCGATGGCGGGTCATGGGCTTCTTTCTTTTATGGATGCCTACTCAGGGTACAAACAAATCCCCATGCACGTCCCGGACCAAGAGCATACCAGCTTCATTACCGATCTGGGATTATACTGTTATGTAATTATGCCTTTCGGTCTGAAGAATGCCGGTGCTACGTATTAGCGATTGGTGAACAGGATGTTCTACAACCAAATCGGGAAAACGATGGAGGTATACATCGACGACATGTTGGTAAAGTCCAGACAATCATCTGACCATACTGCTGATTTAGCAGAAATGTTTGAGATTCTCCGGAAATACAGGATGAAACTAAATCCTTTGACATGCTCATTTGAGGTAGCATCTGGAAAATTCCTAGGATTCATCGTCAGCTCGTGTGGAAATGAAATCAATCCAGATCAAATTACAGCAATCCGAAATATTCAAGAACAAAAGAAAATTAAAGATGTGCAAAGCCTCGCCGGAAAAGTGGCAGCGCTGAGTAGATTTATCTCCAAAGTTACGGATAAATGCATCCCGTTTTTCGAGCTGATAAAGCGACGCAAGCGCAACTTTAAATGGACTCCTGATTGTATAGAGGCATTACAGAATCTATTGAATCATCTTGAAAGACCCCCGACATTGTCTAAGCCCGTGGATCATGAGGATTTATTTGTGTACTTGGCAGTGTCATCTCACGCGATCAGTTCGGCTTTGGTAAGAGAGGAAGATAAGGTGCAAAGACCGGTGTACTATGTGAGTAAGAAATTAGCGGCCATAGAGAGAAATTATCCAAAGATAGAAAAGCTGCATATAGCTTACTGGTCGCATCAAAAAAACTTCGCCACTACTTCCAGGCTCATCCCATTACTCTGTACACTGATCACCCACTCAAACAAGTTCTGCAAAGGCCAGAAGCATCAGGAAGAATGCACAAGTAGAACATTGAGCTGAGTTAATTCGACTTGAAATTCCATCCCCGTAGGTTGATAAGGGGACAAGTACTGGCAGAATTTACTATCCCGAAGGATGATGTAGTAAGTGAAGAAGCCAACCCACTAAAACCACTCCTTGACCCCAGTGCCTGGAAATTATACACTGATGGAGCTAAGAACGACAGACGATCTGGTGCCGGAGTGGTCCTTGAGACTCCAGAGAAACGGCTAATATATTATGCTCTGAGATTGGAGTTCAACGCCACTAATAACGACTCCGAATACGAAGATCTAATTGCCGGGCTGAAGCTCACAAAGGAGTTGGAGATCACAAAGTTGGATATCTTTTGCGATTCCAAGATAGTCGTGAATCAGGTCACTGGAAAGTTTCAGGCCAAAAGTCCGAGGCTGATATCATATTTGGAGAAAGTGAAGAAGTTGTTGGACGGTTTTGATCACCACAGCATATCTCATATTCCTCGAATGGGGAATCAAAAGGCAGACAAGTTAGCAAAGATGGCTAGGTCTGATAATCCTGAAAATACGGATCTAGTTCCGATAGAAGTGCTACAGTCCCCTAGTATAGATCCGATGGAAATTGATCCGGTACTAGAGATTGAACCCAAGAAGGAGTCATGGATGACCCTTTCAAAGAATTTTTTGATGAATGGAACACTTCCAACAAAGAAAAGTGAGAGGCATGCAGTTATCCGGAAGGCTTCCCGATATGTGTTGCAAGACGAAGTCCTGTACAAACAGGGTTTCTCGATGCCCCTCCTTCAGTGTATAGCCCATGACGACATCAAGCATGTACTGAAAGAGGTCCACGAAGGTGAATGTGGCGACCATACTGGCGGGCAAACATTGACAAAGAAGATATTGCGATGTGGCTATTTTTGGCCCACCATAAACAAGGATGCAGCCAAGTATGCACGACGTTGTGATGAGTGTCAGAAGTTTTCCAAGATCCCCAGGGCACCTCCTAGCCAGCTGAAGACGATGACGAGCCCATGGCCTTATGCTGTTTTGGGAATCAATATTATTGGAAGCCTCCCCATAGCTAAGGACGGAGCAAAAGTCGCCATTGCGGCCGTTGATTACTTCACCAAATGGGTCGAGGCTGAGCCATTGACCACGATCACAACTAAGTGAGTGATCACCTTTGTCGTTAGGAACATTATATGCCGATTCGGGATTCCAAAAATCGTCACAACCGATAACGGAA
Source organism: Allium sativum (assembly GCA_030737875.1). Taxonomy (NCBI): domain Eukaryota; kingdom Viridiplantae; phylum Streptophyta; class Magnoliopsida; order Asparagales; family Amaryllidaceae; genus Allium; species Allium sativum. Next base: position 310,404,444 of record CM060919.1, read on the forward strand.
CTCAGTTTGATAGCACCGAGTTTCGAGATTTCTGCCAGAAGTATCATATCGAGAAAAGATACACCTTTGTGGCACATCCGCAATCGAACGGGCAGGTCGAAGCGGCAAACAAAGTGATTAAGTCTATTCTGAAGAAAAGATTGAAGCGGGCCAAAGCCATGTGGGTTGATGAATTACCCTTGGAACTATGGGCCTATAGGACAGCATACAAGTCGGCAATGGGTTATACCCCCTTTTCCCTTACTTTTGGAGCCGAAGCGGTCATCCCAGTTGAGTTAGAATCACTTATTATGACCCGATGTCCAACAATGAGCTGCTCCTTGAGTCTCTGGATATGATTGAAGAAAAGAGGGACGAAGCCGATCTACGCGCTTTGAGATACAAGCAACAGGTCGCTCGGTATCATAACAAAAAAGTCCAAGCTCGAACCTTTGAACCCAGAGATTTGGTCCTGAAAGGCGTCTTTCTACCCCCGGTGCATATGGGCCCAAAATAGGAAGGACCGTACTCCATTTTATGAAAGTTTGACAATGGAATCTTCAAGCTAGCAACCGTGGATGGAGATGAAATCCCCAGAGTGTGGAATGCCCAACATTTGCGGCCTTATCTGACGTGAAATTGTCAGTTTTACTCTTTTGCTTTTAGGACCATGTAAAAAGGCATGACTTGCCTAGAACAGTCTGGTTACTTAAGCAAAAGATTATAAAGTGGATGTAGGTCATGATTCGACCGAACCACTATAAAAATATCGCGTGTCATTTACCTTTACCGCACCGTTTCTTATCTGCTCTTTTATTTTTGACTAACACCAATCATTATCATTTCGAGATTTGTTATAAACTTTGCAGCGATTTCGAAACACCTAATTCAAAGTTCTAAACGGTGCAGCAAGGTAAATCACACTACTGCTTGCATTCTAACTCTCGAGATTAGGGAGAGAGTATAAAGGAAACGAAGATAACGTCCCCAAGGCGTGAAGGTGCACCATGATAAAACCGCCTTGATGACACTCTACCCCGCTGAAGGATCGAGAGAGTATAAAGGCGCTAGAGACTTAGCACCCTCAGAACTTCTGCCCCGCTAAAGGATCAGTGAGCAGACTAAGAACCGAGCTCGAAATCTAACATGCTGAAGGATCGGAAGAGTATAAAGGCACTGGAGACTTGGTGCCACAAGAATTCCTATCCCAACCAAAGGGTCGGGAAAGTATAAAGGCGCAGCAATGTATGCCGCCAAATGACATAAACCCCTCATTTCCGGACATGAGGGGCAGTACGAACGTGACTCTAATCAATCGCCAATAAGCTCTGGCCAGGCATCATAATGACGATTGATTGGGGGCATATACATATGACACTTTGCATTTGTGAACACTACGCATTTACTTAGCGCACGAACTTTTCAATGATTATCATTCATGACTTCAGTATTTAGTTACGACTATTTCAGTTATGACCATTTTTAAGCTTTGTGATTCAGAATAATAAACTCTGCAGACATAGTAAACTTGCAGATACGCAAAGATATAAAAGAAACGAATTTTCAGTAGCCAAGTGCGAAATTACAAGAGTAAAGCTAAACAAAAGTGAGGGCCATTCTCACAACTACATTTCTTGGCCAGTGGAAAGCCTAAAAGCAAAATATGAGCTAATAAGTGCATCCTATTTACGTTTGGGATACGATTTTGATTTCTTCTCCTTCTTCTGTTCTTCTCCAACTCCTCCTTGTCAACATCGGAGCAGTCACCTTTCTTCCTCTTCCTCTTATCAACAAGAGACTCATGGGGAGAACTAGGAGGCAAGCTGTGCAGTTATTGATTTGGATGAGAATCTTATAACCAACCCAGTCTTGGGATCGATTTCTGAGATAGGAGGCACATATAGGGGGTCCTGCCCCTCCTTCTGCAAAGCTAATTGTTTCTCTCTCTTAGCCTGCACACAAGCCAAGGTCTCGCTATTGTCATCCTTGATTTCTTCTGTGATGACTACGTCATCCTCTTCATCTCCATGACCACATCGGTGTCTTGCAAAGCCCCAATGACTTCGGTATCCGCAGGAGCATCAGTGCTAGATGCCACAATAGTCTTCTCACTTGTTGTATCCTTGGTTTTCTTTGCAACCTTAGAGACTTCAGCACCAGCACTTGAGGGGACACTAACTTTCTCTGCCTCTGCTTTCTCTTCCGCATCCTTCTCGATCAGCTTGTTACCTATGTCATGAGAAGCAAATGTTAGTGATTTGGGAGATAACGTGGTCATCTCAGTTGTCTGTCCCACGATACGATGACAAGTTATAACCGCTTTGACGAATTGTGGAGAGAATATGGAGATACCTTCAGCCGACTCCTCGCCCAGATTCGTGATAACAGCTCCAACAACTGAAGGCGTGGGAGCCAAGGGAATCAACGGATCATCAGGATTGTATTCCTCAATTTCGGAGGCCTTGGGATCCACAACCGAGCTAGAGCCTTCCTCAATTTTATCCTTGCCCTTGAGTTTGTTCTCTCTTTTCCGATTTCCTCGTGAATCAGACGTCTGCCTATCTCCAAAGCCTCAGGCTCTTCACCTTTGAGATAAGTCTGTAAGAGCTGTTTCTCATCAACTTCTTCGGTTTCCAATTGACGCTTTTCGCCCTCAACGATCATATCCCACACAGTGGCCAAAGTAATGTGATAATCTTGAATCCACGAGATGTCTTGGGTCTTAATAACTTGGCCAAAGAAGTCGAATAGCAGTTCTTCGAAACCCTCTATCTCTTTTTTGGTTGTAGCCAGCTCATCAGCAGTGGCGGAGGTCGATTCAAGAGCATTGTTAGCATTACTTTCAGCAAGAGCTGCACGCTCTTCGGCTTGGACAAGTCGATCATTCAGAGCTGCCTTCTCTTTTTCAACAACAGCGAGACTGTCTTTTAAGCTCGCCTTCTTTTTCTCCTAGGAAGCCTTCTCAGCAGTAAAGTGTTCATGTGCTGTCTTCAATTCAGTATTGGTTGTCCTGAAATCCTTCGCTTCTTTCTTCAAAGCCAAACATTCTTGACTATTTGAGTCAAGCTCAATGTGAAAACACTTCCTAGCACTCTCTAGCTCTGATTTGTAATTTTCCGCATCCTGTCGAGCAAAAGCGAGATGTGCTTGTTAATCCTCTAGTTCCTTTTCCATTCTGCTCTTGGCCCTACCATCATTATCAATCTTCACTCTGGTTCTGGCTGCTTCCGTCTCCAAGTGGCGGATGGCGGTAGAAAGTGTGGCAGCATGCTTCTTCATCACCTTATATTGTTTGGCCACGTGACTCACCTTCCCTATGATTTCTACATCCCAGTTCTCAGGAACCGGTTCAAGATCTAGAACAAAAATCATCCTTTCGAAGAAAATATCAGGAAATTGCTTCCGCAAACACTCTAACTTGACCTGATTCTCAATAGTATTGACAACATCCTGCGCAGCGGTAATATCCAAATCGCGCTGGCTAGAGGGGACAATAGATATCTTCTCCTTTTCTAAATCCTTGTTCGGATCTTTGCTTTTATCTTTTGACTCATGGTGTTTCTTGGAAGACTTGCTGTGAGAAGGCGTACTTTTCGGAGGAGTCAAATCTTTGGGAAGTTGCTTACCCCCCGCCGGTGGCAATGGACGACTATGGGACTTCCCAGCATCTTGCTTTGATGGAGAACGAGAACTTGTAGAATGAGATTGATAAGAGTCACGAGGTCGGTAACTATCTCTTCCTCGACTGTCACAGCGGGCATGCTCAAGATTAGAAAGAAGCCTCGGCGTGCTTTCTCGAAGAGAGCGATAAGAATAGGATTGTTTACGAGGCATTTTTCCTGCAAAGAAAACGAATGTGTATCAGAATCATGAATACTGGTGATGTAGAAGTGTTGTGATGAGTGTTGCAAGTGATTCGTGCATCCCGTATAATCCCCCCTAATAGACCAAGGCCTAGAGTCTGGCTCGTCTGCGTGTCTTCTTTTTCCCCAACCGGAACATTCACTTCCTCAGAGGTGGGAAAGAATGGTTCCTCTTCGAAGTCTTCTTGTGTGTAAATATCATCCGGTAGAGGAATCTTGCTTAATTCCCCGAATATCTGTTCCTCTGTTAATTCATCATGAGCAGGAGGCTCAGCTGGCAGTGAAATCCTTAAGGGAGATTATCCCTCAGAGTCTGGGACTTTCTTTGGCTCATCGGCTCGAACCTCACCTCCTTTGTATACATTTAAATCCTCATCACCCTGATTGATCATCGGCGAGGGGCTCTTGCGAAGTTCAGCGGTCTTCGTGACCCCTGAGGTCCCTTCACCTTTAGTCGGGGGCACATATTTATAAGGAATGCCGCCTGCACCAAGTTCGAACCTTATATCCAGAAGACGGTGCTTGTGAAGATTCTCATTGGTGATACATTTCTTGATTATTAAGAAGTCTGATTTTCTCTTGAGAAGGCGGGACAGTCGATCATCATATACCGAGCCTTCCGTTTTTGGGAAGCTAGGATCTTTATAAAGAAGAGAAACATGTTAGTGCTTTTGTTACAAAATCAGATTACACATCTAGAGGCTTAAAGCTTACTTGATTTTAGCCACTTCCTTGCACACCCGGCTTGGTGTGTTATATAAAACCAATCGGCTTTGGGATCCCCTATGCTGCTATGACCCTCCGATAAAACCTTCCTATTGGCTACTGATTCAAAGAAAGAGAAGTTTGGAGTCGCTGTGGAGCGATGTTTGAAGAGATAATAGAATTTCAAGTCTTTGAAAGTGAGCTCGGTCTTTAGAATCTCTGCATACGCAATACATAAAGTGTACAAGGCTGCATAAGCGTTAGGATGAAGCTGCATAGGGGCAATGCGCAAGCGTCTTAAGGTCTCAACAACGATTGGTGGAAAGGGAGGAATAGCGCCTACCCAGCACATTAATCTACTAACGGTCATATACCTTGATGGGGCATAATGAGGTCTATCCTCACTTCCTAGAGTCTTAACATCGTCCCAGGGAATCCCGTGTCTTAAGCATATTTTCTTAAGCTTTATGTCATCTAACTTGGAATCCAAAGAGTCAGTGAGTTTCTCTTCCTCAACTTCCACAACACCTGGGATCTCGTCGGGGGCCCGATCATCTTCTTCTTTCTCGTCTTCAAGAGATGTACTTTCAGAAGTCATCGATTCAATATCGATGTCGGTCTTATAATCGGAGTCGGAATCTTCCCAATCTGAATATGTGGGAAGCACATCGGGGTTATAACGCTTTGACGACTCTGATCCTGTATCTCTTTCTGACATTTCGGTTGACTGATTATCTGACATAACTGTGTTGGCGAGAAAACGCGAGAAGTTAGAACACATTTACCGTACCCCGTGTGTGTAAGTGCAAGTGTGTGCCTGTGCATACATGGAAGAAAAGATGAAGTCAGTTAAATAAGCGGAATAATAGCCATTATATGCTATTAGGTTATGGAGTTGTCCAGTCCAGAAAATTCGTCATAAAGGCTCTTGTTGAATCGCCAAGTATAGCGTTTTGACTATGACAACTATATATGTTCATATGCTATCGACTAACCTTGTTTTGCAGGAAGATGAAACTTTATTGACAATCGGATTCAAGAACTCAAGAGAAATATTATCTGTAAGAGTCCAGATTAGTCTTAGATAAGATATGTTAAAGTCTTTCCTGATGATTATGCACACACAAAGTATTTATGAATATATGTTAGCAACAATGAACAAGGAAGCAAGAAGTAGTCTGTTTACAGAAACAGACGTCTGACATAATCAGACCAGACGTCTGTTTGCTGAAAACAAAGAAAATTCAGTATGAATTTTCAAACGTCTGACATAATTCTACCAGACGTCTATTTCTGGAGACAAACATACTACTCTTCCTATTTTCGAATTCAAATCAAAAGAGACTTCTGAAAACTTAAACTAAAGACTTCTGTTTTTGAAAGGATGCATCTATATTGAAGAGATACAACTTACTTCTCTTCATCGAATCCTTTCATGATCAGTTACAATTCTTTGAATATTATAAATAGAGGTTTCAACAATTGTTTTGATCACTAATCCTTATTCTAACTCTCTATTATTCTAAAAGAATTCTGATTTCTCAAAGCATATTACTTACAAACATTTTGAGATCTTAAACTTCCATAATCTTTCACAAGCTTCACGATAATCATCAAGAAAAGACTATAGGAAGGTTGTACTTACTATTTGACAATTCGTGTTATCAAGAACACACTAAGTCAACATTTATCTTTGTACTAGTGAAGACCTCTTCAGCAGTTGAGGCAAGAAATCCCGTTCGGCTGTTCGGGTAATTGTGAACCTATTCCTCCGGGTGAAGTGAGGGTTGTTGCGTTAGTAAAATTCCAGAAGGGAGTCTGGGACTGGACGTAGGACGGTGATCCGAACCAGTATAAATCGACTGTATGAAATCTACTTACTACTGCTACTTTAGTATTCTACTTATACTCCATTCTATACGATCCTACCGCTGCATAGCTTCTTTCAATTGGTATCGGAGCGTCAGCTGCATATCGAACTGAAGATAATCCGGTGAATTATGCAAAGGAGAAATACTATACCTTCTCTCCTCAACGTCCACCGTATAGTCCAAACTCTCGGGACAAGAATTATAATAAAAATGAAGGGCCAAGTTACTCCACTCCGAAGACAACACCTCCTTCAAAATAAAGTTTCGTTTATCCCTAAAATAATTTGAACTTTATAGTGTTTTTGATATTAATGTATTTTTCAAATATATATGTCTGTTATAAAACAGACGTCTGAAAAAATCAAATCAGACGTCTGGTTTCAAAACAACTATTTGTTTTAACAAGTAAAACAGACGTCTGACAAGAATATATCAGATGTCTGAAACAAGGCTAAAATGAACTAATTCTTTGCTGCCTCGTAAATCACTAAAAACAGACGTCTTTCTTTTTATAAACAGACGTCTGTTTCTGAAGAACCAACTAAAACTTAAGCGAAAACAGACGTCTGTTTCGTTAAAAAAAGGACGTCTGAAATGGTTCCAAAATGAACTAAAAGCTTGCTGGCTTAAAATTATTTAGCAACAGACGTCTCCTTCATTTCAACCAGACGTCTGAATTAATGACAGGACATTTTTTAAAAAGGACACGTCGGTTCCAAAGGAGTATATCTCCTCATAAACACCTTCTATCTTTTCACTTTTTACTTTCACCTTTTCACCCACTATAAAAAAGCCCTAAATCCCCAATTTCAAAGTACTTAAAAAATCTTCAATCTTTTTATAATAATCATGACTACTAGAGGCAAACGCACACGAGAACAAGAAGCTCTACCTCCATCAGAAGATCAAATCCAAAAATGGCTTCATGGAGACATTGCAAAGGCTAGGTACAAAGCAATGAAGAATTCCAAGTTTTTCGAAGGTGCTTTCGTTAAATTTGATGCCTTTTCTAATTATAGACTTCTCCAATTCGCTAGACATTTCCACTTTGAATCTTTGGTAGAATATAATACAAACAATGTCAAAATATACCCTTTGCTTGTTAAGTTGTTCTTAGCCAACATGAATCTTGACCATATGAAACCTCAAAACACAACCGATTGCATTTGGACAATGGTTTGTGGAAAAAGGATTTTACTTCCTCTTCAAAGGTTGGGACAAATCTTAAAATGTGCTTGGCAAGGTTTGGATATTGACGATATAGAAGTTAATAGGACTCAAAGAGATGAAGTATCTCATAAATTTATTTCCGACGATCTTATTGATACGAGAAAACTAACTTCTACCAATCTTCGTCCACAAGCTAGACTTCTTAATCGTGTTTTAGTCCGAACAATAAATCCACGAAAAGGAAGTTATGAGAAGCTTTATAAAAGGGATTTCCAAGCATTGTATGCCATCTACTCTCAAAAACAGATCAATTGGGCAAAAATAATTATGGACGAGTGGTTAGACATCACCTATAAAAGGAAATATAAGACTTTGCATTACGGTGTCTACATTACTCGAATTTTGACTGCTGCTGAAATTCAAATCCCCGATGCTATTCCAACAAAGACAATTAAAGAAATTGGTTACAAGACATTGAAGTTAATGGATATTGATCCTAACCCATCAACTTTGGACCATCTATCTTTCGAAGAATGGACTCAACATGTTGCTTCTAATCCCGAATCGCTTGTTCCTGAACCTTCACACCGTCAACGAACTAGGGACGATGGAGGAATTCAAATTATTTCTCCGGAAGCTTCTTCAAAACAAGCTCTCGTCATTCTTTCGCAAAATCAGTCGAAACTTCATCGTCAACTTAACACTTTTGAAACAAAAACTAATAAGAAGTTTGACTCGATTAAAAAGTTTTTAAATCAAATTTGGAATTCGGTGTCTTGTTCTGGAACTACTTCGACACAAGCTCAAGAGTCATCACCGTTTCATTGGTCTACTAGCTCTCAAGAAGTAGTTGAAGATTCGGAAGGCAGTGCTTCTCCAGATGATCATGACTCGGAGGAATCTCCGAATATTTGATGATGGTATGGGTATGGTATCTTTTCTTTTGAACAATTATATTTTGGGAATGTAATATTTTAGTACTCCATGCACAAAACACTTATATGTGCATTTCTGTGGTTATGATGTTGGGTTGTGATGTTTTGTTTTGGTGTAGTATGCTTTGATATTAACTTCATGAAATGTTGTATTTGTTTTCCTTAAAGTATTCCTTTTTGTCAAATGCCAAAGGGGGAGAAAACGTAAAATAATATTTATGCATATTGACAGGGGGAGTATACTTAGTTGTCATTAGTCAAAAAGGGGGAGAATGTTGAATCGCCAAGTATAGCGTTTTGACTATGACAACTATATATGTTCATATGCTATCGACTAACCTTGTTTTGCAGGAAGATGAAACTTTATTGACAATCGGATTCAAGAACTCAAGAGAAATATTATCTGTAAGAGTCTAGATTAGTCTTAGATAAGATATGTTAAAGTCTTTCCTGATGATTATACACACACAAAGTATTTATGAATATATGTTAGCAACAATGAACAAGGAAGCAAGAAGTAGTCTGTTTACAGAAACAGACGTCTGACATAATCAGACCAGACGTCTGTTTGCTGAAAACAAAGAAAATTCAATATGAATTTTCAGACGTCTGACATAATTCTACCAGACGTCTGTTTCTGGAGACAAACATACTACTCTTCCTATTTTCGAATTCAAATCAAAAGAGACTTCTGAAATCTTTAACTAAAGACTTCTGTTTCTGAAAGGATGCATCTATATTGAAGAGATATAACTTACTTCTCTTCATCGAATCCTTTCATGATCAGTTACAATTCTTTGAATATTATAAATAGAGGTTTCAACAATTGTTTTGATCACTAATCCTTATTCTAACTCTCTATTATTCTAAAAGAATTCTGATTTCTCAAAGCATATTACTTACAAACATTTTGAGATCTTAAACTTTCATAATCTTTCACAAGCTTCACGATAATCATCAAGAAAAGACTATAGGAAGGTTGTACTTACTATTTGACAATTCGTGTTATCAAGAACACACTAAGTCAACATTTATCTTTGTACTAGTGAAGACCTCTTCAGCAGTTGAGGCAAGAAATCCCGTTCGGCTGTTCGGGTAATTGTGAACCTATTCCTCCGGGTGAAGTGAGGGTTGTTGCGTTAGTAAAATTCCAGAAGGGAGTCTGGGACTGGACGTAGGACGGTGATCCGAACCAGTATAAATCGACTGTGTGATTTACTACTTACTACTGCTACTTTAGTATTCTACTTATACTCCATTCTATACGATCCTACCGCTGCATAGCTTCTTTCAGCTCTAGCCTAACTGTCCATTGGTATATCAACTTTACATTATAATTTTTTTAGTCAATATGAGTATCAAATCATCGGTCAAGGTGGCTCGTGATACAAAATTGGTTGGTGAGATAGGGATCATATCGTGATACACCGTTGGTTCGTGAAGAAGGTTCTGGCTCTTGGGAAAGCACCGGCTCGTGGAAGGCACCGGATCGTGGGATGCTGGAGTTCTAGGGCCCTCATGCTTAACCTCAACGGATCGTGACAACCCCTCCACGATCCACTTTACTTCCACTTGCCACGAACCGATGCTCCTCTATTCCCACGACCCGATCCGCTGGTCAAATTAAGTCTTCATCTTCATTTTTCTCCCATCGCCTCGCCATCACCAAGAGCCGTACCGCGCCCCTGCTCACGAATCAAGCTGCTAGAGCCTCTCGCCTAGGCGACTTCCTCTTCCATCTACCAAAACACTCCTTCTATCCGAGTGAAGGAACTAAAAACCTTCGACGCGCCTCCCTTCCCCACGATCCTAACACCACAAATTCCACAGCCATCGCCATTCATTGTCAGCAATAGCATCAGAAGCTCGCAAGAGGTACGATGGAAGTAAAGATAGGCAATGGAGAAACAAAATCGTGGTCGAGATCACTATAATTACCTTGTCTTGTCGAATTAAGGAAGAAACTGATTTTTGGAGGTTTCGGCTATGGGTTTAACGAAGAGATGCAAAAACGGCGGCCAGTAAGAAAGAAAGAAGGTAAAAGGGGAGGGGTAAAAATGACTTATGTAGTCGAAGACAAGACTTTTGGTCTTCCCTTCTTTGTCTTATATGACTCGCCAGGCTATGTTGGGCCGTGAGCATGTGGAAAGCCCACCAGGATTCGCGCATGGGCCCTTAAGACAATGGTCCGAGGTCTAAAGGACGACTTTGCTTAAAGGTGTTGGACAGTCTGCCACAGCCCATGGATTGAAGAGGCGATCCGAGCACTAACGTGATCAATGGATTGGAAAGACAGAACTTAGAAAGTTTTAAGACTTACTCGGTAATTTGATGACAATGTCTCCAAATAACTCCAGAGATGAAAACTACCTAATGAACAAAGAAATGATGGATGATTTAACCCAGTATTTATACCAGTCAAAGGACATAACCTCCTGAAGCAGTACGACATTTTAGATAGACACGGCCACTGATTCATATTGTTTCATGAGAAGTCTCATTCAGAAGTTTTGAAGCATGTTTCATCATTGATAAAACATACTTCGAGGGGGAAAAATATTGGCTAGCTTTTGGATCAAGCCACCAAGATTCACATGAATGATTCAATATGAAGTTTCACTCCCAAAAGCCACCAAATCCCGTTCATGGTCACTAGGTGTTCTCCGGATCGTGACGCTACAGCTACGACCCCCCGATCGCGACTCCTTATCGCGACCCGATCCATTCCACCTCAACCCTTACCACGATCCGATTTTTGAGGCTGAGAGATGGAGGCCACGACTAAGTCTACCACGTTCCGCAAGTTCAGGATCCAATGACACCTGTCCATAACGGCCATATTACTATTTCTCTCTCAAGCCACGAGCTAGTCCGAGATCCTCGGGATGTGTGCCACGTGTGACCACGATCCACCTACAGATATCAACTATAAATAGCCCTATGCTTGACAATTTCAGGATCTTTTGGCAGTTCTAAGTATTGTTTCCACCATTATTAGTATCTTACAATTTCTTATCAGTCCTAGCCCGAAATTATTGAGTGAATAATCATTGTACAAGTGAGATTGAGAGAAATATCATTGATTGTACTCGAATCTAACATATAATCATAGATATAAATTGGACGTAGGCTCGTTAATGCCGAACCAATATAAACCTTGTGCGTTTTCTGCATTTTCTTGCATTTCTAAATATAAATCTCTGCCTATTCAGATAATTTGGGTGTTAGACCCACTTTTGGATCTAACATATATATATATATATATATATATATATATATATATATATATCATACGACTAAACTCCTCCAGCATGTCTTCTGAAGTTAGCATCATCCAAATCTAAACTTTTAAAACCCGGTCTAACCCAAGCATTACAAACGTCGGATCAATCTGGTGAACTAGAGTGAGAGAAACAAACTAATCTTTAGGCATCATCTAACTTGATTTTAAGTCAAAATCTTTTGAGAGAAAAGGATAATTGTAAGACCAAATCCACACAAAAATACGAATGATTTTTACCTTACAATAAACCAAAACATTTTTGTAATAAATATATTTTTCTAATATTATAATAGTGTCTAAATACAAGTAAATATTAGTCTAGCAAAATGCTTGCATCTCACGCTCTACATACGTAGTATACAATCAAAACCATGGGAGCTTATTGGAGAATGGATTTCCATGGCAAGGTATGGGTAACCACCTTTCTGACAGTGTATCTCCAGAGAGGAATACACCAAGTTCAACAAGAAAATCTTGCAACTTTGGCTAAACATGACCGACCCCTCATTTCTCTTGAAAGTACCGAATATAATGTCACCTATAGTTGGATCCAACATAACCATTCCCGGGAGATACAAAAGCGAAAAGAAGAACAAATATGAATATTCTCTAAATGGTGACAATACACCCTGATGGGAGCAACCCACATAGCTATACGACCTACCCGATGTTTTCTATTTCCCAGTTGATGAGGTTCGAGGTCATAAATACCTTTATAAATCTGGCCACCATTCACTTTGAATGCCACATTGTCAAATCTGTCAAATAACTAATTGACGTCCACAAATATACTCTGGGTACAAAAGAAGTGCCCCTCTTTGCAACCGACTCAGTATATTTGTAAAATCAACATACGTGGCTTTTAGGAAATACTCTGTCAGACATTCGTCCATACAAGTCATCCAGGAATAGGATGAACCGAAGGTACCCTCCTACCACATCCTATATACGTATCACCCCAAGGATCAATAGCGAGTATCACTACAAGAAAAACCGAGATTAGAGACAGATTTTTAGCAGCGGAAAATTCCGTCGCTAATTAGCGGCGGATTTCCGTGGGCTTTGTAAGAGAAAATATTTTGGATTTTATATGTCATCTTATTATCAATTATTACTGTCGAATACTAATTCTGTTGCTAAATCAATGGAAATTGCAGCTCTTTACCGTCATATAATATTTGACGCTAAATTCCGTTGATAATAGAGTCGGATTACTGTCGACATAATTTTGAAGCTATTTTCCTGCAGTTTTCCAAGAGATTTGAAACGAACTTTTTTATTTTTTATTTATTAAATGTTTTAAATTTGTGTTATTACTTAGTAATTAATTAATAAATTTAAATTTTAAATAATTAATGTTAATAATACATTAGTAATTAATAATAAATAATAACTATTAGAAGTAAATAAAATTCAATAGTTAATGCTGATTAATTTTTTTTTGAAAATTAATGCTGATTAATTATTAATTACTATATAATATAAATAAGAGGTAATAGTAATTAATAAAATACATTGTTGTTCGATGTTTATTAAATTTGTTTTGATAATCAATGATTATTTAATAATCTTTAATACGATTAATTAAATTAATATCAGGAAATTATTAATACATATTTGCTTTTAAGAAATTGATAGGTACGTATTATTTGATAAATAATTAGTAATTAAGAAAAACAAAATGGTCAAAATTTAAAAATAAGAAGTTAAATAAATATTAAAGAATTTCGAAATTCAAAAAATTCATGTTAATAATTAATGTTAATAATACACTTACATGATGTAGTTAAATTTTACATAATTAATGTTAATAATACACTTACATGATGTAGTTAAATTTTAAACCTTGCCAACTTTTTGGTGTTATAAGTTTATTATATTCACATTATTTACAAAATAATAAATAGGTATTTATAGTTTTTATTGTATTAACAAGATTTCTTCTTCTTCTAAAACTACTGCTGCAAAATTATTTACAAACAGTGTAGGTCTGTTCCCAATCAATCACATTTTAATATTTATTTACCTAATACGTTAATATCTTAATGTATTAAAAGGGTTTTAATGCAAAATAACAGCCCATGTATCCATTACCAATCTGGCAATCCGCATCTTCAATGCCTCATGTCCTCAACCGTTGGGTAAGATATTAATCCATCAGTTCAGATTTCAATCTAGCGTTATAGGCTTATTGCCATCTCCGTTCTCATTTCTCCTCACGCTAAAGAAAATTCGCTCAGATCTCCTCAACCTCTTTTTTTTTCTGCATACAGAAAAAAGTTGTTCAGATCTCGTCAATCTGGTTGCGGATGAAGATTTGATTTCTTCCGTTTTATCACTTTCTGGTATTATCTTTTTATTTTCTTTCAGTATTTGATTTTCAGAATATTTATTTTTGTAATTTCAATCTCAAATTAGGGCTTTGTTTATTTGCTTTTCTAATTGAATGGAATTATTTTCTCTTTTACAGATCATGTCATCATTTTTGGTATCTAAAAGGTTTTCTTGTGATCTATTTCGTTTTAAATTTATTATTTGATTTGAATGTTAGATTGTTGCGTGTAACTTGTTCATGTTTGATATGTAGTCGTTAAACTTGAAGAAAAATGTTTTTTTTGGGCCTTAGATGAAGTAAGCATTTTCCACTGATACTTGAGTTTGGATCTTATAGTTTCCAACTGTTATTTACTGCGATATAGAATCAAAGCTTGTGTTTGTAATGTAATGTTCATGCTTCATGCTTTATCTGAGTAAACAAGTTAGTAATCCATATTGCCCCTTTATCTATTTAGTGCCACCACTCTATAATCCAAAACTTTTGCACCAAATAAATTCTTCTTTTATTTTACTTTTTTTTATAGTATATAGTGTAGATAGTTCTAACATGAAACTATCCACTGGAAATTCAACGGTATATAAAGCAAACATTGATCATGAAGATAATATGTTAATTAATAAGATTTATGAATGACAAAATTTTAAAACACAAAAGCAAAATGTCAAATGAGATTCTTAAATTTGGTATTAAAATGTCATTCCTAAATCTAAATGTTCTCTTTTCCTGATTAATTTGAAGTTTATTTGGTTTACACTTCTGTTGCAAGTGCTTTTAGCTGAAATTTTCTAATGAAATTATTTTATAAAACTTTGATACTATTGCGTGAACCATAGTACCTTTTTTTTCATTTCGTTTGTCCCCAAGTTAGTTAAAAGCCATAACTTATCTTCTTTTACAAAATTCCTATAAGGTTAGTACACTACTAGTATCATAGTGCTACTAGTGAATATAAAGAGATCGAAATAAAGACTAACTTAAAGATAAATATGCTTTTCGATTATGATGTTGGGTGGTTTTTATTTTCACATGTATGACTATATCATTATGCACACATACATTCATTTTACTTGCTTTAGAGATCTTTTTGCATAAACTTGGTTTGTAGTTGATTAATTTGAAACAAGTTAGAACCTAAGAATGATTTTTGTGGTCATACTTTCCTGCTAACCTCAATTTTCCATCAAAAAGCTTATGTTAACCTATTTTCAAGATTTTCTTGTCGAGAATGCATTATAACGATGGTATGTTTGGTTATGTGAAGTTTCTTTCTTGACAATAGAACATTTATATTTTATAAATAACAAAATAGGGGTAAGCCAATTGATGCTCAATATCATTATGTCATGAGCGTCAACCTTATGTTGTCATGATCTCATCCTTAATTGACTATTTTTGTGTTAAGTTAAAATGTAGATGATCACAAAAGCAAGCTTTTAACTACATGTGCAATCACATGGATGATAAGGAATAATTATATTAATATCGAGTTTTCCAATATCAACAACGGGCATTGAAGTTATTTCAAAGGCTTAGTTTTGATTGTTTATGCTGAAGTACTTAATGAGACGTCATGTATTGCAAAGGTTAGAATATTTGCAATCCTCACTTAGTCACTTGATATGATGAAAGAATCTAAGTTACATCTTGTGAGTTTGCCTTATTTGCTTATAGAAAATAGATGTTACTATGCCAGTATTTGCATTCATATGTTTATGTATGAGGCTCATCAGAGGTCGCATGGTTGAAGGTGTAAACAGTGTGGTGGCTGAGTATAAGCGATGGTGGGTAGGCGAGGCACCAAGCAGTGGTGCAATCAATTAGGCCGTTATTCATGGATTCAGGGTGAGTTTCAGATTTGCATTCATTTACAATCAATTATTTTGTTGTGCAGACAGTGTTTATGTATAAGACTATTCATTCAATAGTTTAGTGTTTGTATGATGTGTAGTTGAGCTTAGTAATGAGCATAGATGTATGTAAATATTTGTTGAATGTTCTTATCAGATTGAAGGTTTTTTTTACAGGATATGAAAGGAATGTCCACATCACATTGTCTACAAACATACAGTTAAATACTAAAAATTAATGTACATCGAGATATCATATACCCTAGGTTTACAGAGGTATTTCTGTCCTTTCAGTTTCTAACGTTGCGTTTCACTCTCTGTTAACAATACTACATAAACTTGTACATTGTCTCAGTAGCATCATTTGGAAGTATTAATAAAATTTACTTTACATTCTTTAGTATGGTATCAGAGCTGTACACTGTCCAATAGCAACAGTTTCGATTCCTGCATCAATCTCCTATTCAGATCAGTGAAGTTTACCCATTTTCTTTGCTGTTTTTGTTTCACCTGTTAGAAGCAGAGACAAGACTACATTAAAATGGATTGATTTAAGGTATTTTTGATAAGTTTTACTTCAGTTTTTTGTAATAGTTTAAATACCATACAAATTTCAAATTAGTTCATTCATTACTACACATGGTTTTAAACAATTTCTCAAATATCGGAAGGCAGTATGCGTATTATTTATTAGTTCATTCATTTTTACAATCAAATATCTAAATTGATTCATTATATCTAAGATTGGTCATTAGATTTCATTACTAAATTAGTACATATTCTTTTGCGGCATACTTTTGATTATTCCGTAACAAGATTTTCACTAGTATTGCTGATAAATGTTTACCTGTTCTAATGTTACAACTTGTAATGCGAACATACTGACAGTTTCGTAGACGCCGTGTTAGGACTGCATTCAGGAGCTTGGATATTCGATTTACTTATACATACACCTATACATCGATGAACACCAATACGCATTTGAACGTTCCAAATCTCAAGTTAATCAATTCATGACCATGGGCGTTGTGGATGTTTAGAGACCGTAATAGAAATATCATAGTTATTAGCAACAAAACTGTTGTATATGCATTAGGAGACCTACTGCATTCCTGGTACCAAAAAAAAGTTTGAAATATGATCAAATATGATAAACCACAGCAGAGGTTCAGTGCGACTTTGATAGTTTTTTTTTATATACAACAAAATTAGTAAGTTCTTTCTTATATATACAATGTAGTAGTATAATATATATATTCATTATTGTTTAGAAATAGTAAGTTTTATCATTATTTATAATAATGTGTTTTCTTTTGGTTTGGGTCTTTCTGGAGTATCTAAATTGGAATTATTACTTTGAAGTATTATTAGTCTGGTTCCAAGATGTGCAGTAAAATTTCCTATTTCTTTTAGTACAACACCACATTGTGATAGTCCGCTATTACATGTTTACCTTAATTTTACTGTCTTTCAAACTTATATGCAATGAATAATGTTGCAGGTGCAAGAAGTCATGGAAAAAGGAAAGGTGAGCACAGAAGATATGTAAATGAAAGAACATTTAAACCATCGAAGAAGTTGGTAGCATACACATGTATTAAGGGACTTAGACTTGCAGTTTGTACTTCCCATAAATGCCATTGGACAAAGCATCAATATAAACTTTAATGTATGGAGTGAGAACTGGTTTGTTTGTAATTAATTCAACGTTAATTGTATGATATAATATTGGTACTATTCGATGGATAGATGGATGATTTGTGAATGCATATACATAAGAATATATAGATTTTTCTTTTTCTTTTTTGTGTATTTCAAGTTCGTAAATTCAAAAAAGCTTGCACATGACGTTTTTTAATATTAATTACGTCTGCGTGCTTATATATATATATATATCAGAAGGGGAATAATGACAGATTGCCGGCAAAAGTTTTTTAAATAAAAATTATTTGTCGCAAATCCATTGTTATCTTGCAAGGGTTTACCGACGGATAATTATAAATAATAATTTAAAAAAAATACTTTTCCGTCGCTAAAATGTCAGCAAATAAATTAAAATTAAATTAATAAATAAAATTATATTTTTATTATATAAATAGTAAAATGACGGAAAACTGTCGGAAAACTCATGCTATATTCCGTCACTAAATCTGACACAATTACCGTCATGGTTTTTTCCGACAACTGTGTTATGCAGGAAATCCATCGCTAAAGCCGATATAGCGATGGATTAGCAGCGGATTCTGTCGCTGCTAAATGCTGTTTTTCTTGTAGTGGTAGTCCTTACAATCAGAAGATTTCACCCATGATAGAATCACTACCGAAATATCTCTGGCCGCTAAACCAGAGAAATTCAACAAGTGGTTCTTCCATTTATGAAGATCCATGGTCTTTAATGCTCCATCTTTAATTAACATCTTGCATGTATTTGCTGGTCGGAATGGTTTTCAAATATATTTTCGATCCCGGTCTTTTGGTACCAAAAATCGTATAGGTCAGATTTTGATAGTCGGTTATTTAACTATCAAATAAATAATTACGAGAATAAATGAGTTCATTGATTCAGTACTCGGCATTACTTGGCCTCGTTAATTAAACATCTGTTAATTATATTCTTTAAATATTACAATATTTGAAGTTTATCTTTTACTTCTTATTATAAATAAGAATATTCTTAAAAATCATTTCATTCACTTGACTTTTCTGAATACAACTTTTAATATTATTTACAGAAAATCATAACTTATGTTTCCCTCAATTTCTCTTGTTTATAAACTAATACCATTCTTGGATAATCGTGAAGTCATTCAAGTTGGGGTATTTTATTTACCTCTGAGACCTTGACCAACAACATTCCTATATTTAGAATATATAGAAGTTTATTGACAGCACGTTTTCCTTTGAAAACTTTATTTAAAACTCAACAATGTTTACTTAATTAATTATTAAGTAAACTATTATTATACTTCTCTATAATGTTTAATAATCCTTTATAATGTTATACTCAAGCTTCGATTCTATTACAAATAGAATATTTAATAAAATTCTCTTTATAAATATTCTTCCACTTGTTTGCAACAACAATACTATATTGATTTTAATATTACATATAACTGTCTTTAGCAAATCTAATATAAATATCTTTACCAATCTTATATAAATATCTTTATAAATCTTACATAAATCTCTTTTACAATTCTTATAATAACATCTTGTACGAATCCTTATATATATTTTTATTAAAACATTTCAATTTATCATCTATAACAACGTAAGAGATTTCATTTCAAAACTTTCTGTTTTCCTATATTATAACTTTTTAAATAATTCTAACAACTTATGTGTTGTCTAAAATCACATAGCGATCTTTTAACGATCTTCAGTTTATAAATCAAATAGCTCAATTTATTAGTTGTAACAATGGTTACAAAAACTCTAACTTTTGTTACAAAAACTCTTACTTCATTTACAAATCCTATTTGTAAATTATTTTCTAACTAATATTTTGGTTATATTTCTAAACTCTTAACCTCCATTTACAAAATTGTTTGTAAATTATTTACGAAAACTTATATTCGTTGCCACTTCCAAAACCTTTCATTTAGCTTATACTTTCGCCTTTGACTAACATTCCGACTTCGGAACATAACATTCCGAACTTCAGAAGAATTTCAACTTCGCTTACCATTCCGAACTTCGGAACATCACATTCCGAACCTCGGAATAAATCTCCCTTAGCCATTTCATACCATTTGCCAATTTCCCATTTTCTTTTTTTTTAACTTCAAATATTAAGTAAATATTAATTTAAGCTATCGTATTCGCTTAAAAATCCCTTTTATAACTTCGTTATAAAAACTCGATTTTAATATATAACCCATTCATAAACTTCTTTCACATTTCAATTAGATTCTTTTCAACTTCAATCACATTTTAATTGAATTTCACTTAAAAAGTAATCACCTAAATTATTAATTAAAATAATAATTTACTTCAATCATTAAATACAATAGAGGTAGTTAACTTCTTAATTAACTAAAATAAATAGTAAATTTCTTTTGTTTTAAATCTTATTAAAATTAAAACAAATATTCATTAAACTATTTCATTATTTTAGTTCAAAACAAATTAGTTTAATAATCAATCCCAGTTAAAATGGTTGACTTAGTCAACTCAAAACACGGTTGTCTCGTTAACCGATTCCAATTATAATCCTTTCTTTTAATTAACTAATATAATATAATTAATTTAAATAATTTCATTTAATTGTTTCTTAACAAAAACAATTATCCAACCCTTAACCGTTAGGTTAATTTTTCGATTCTCTTGCTAGTAAATTTGATTAACATCGGAATTAGCCTTATAAAATTATTTAATAATTATCTATAACTTAAATAATAAATAAATAATATTTTTTTTCTTTTAATAACTTCTATTCAAAATAATAGATGTAAAAATCTATCTTCGGTTATAAAATAAATTTTATAACTTAACTTCTATCGATTTACCCGACGGTAAATCAATATTTAGAAACAATTGTTTTATAGGCCATATACTGCCAATTACTCAACCAATGTTACCCATTGGTTTTAAACGAAACAAATGTTGAATTTCTGTTCAACGGTCAACAACCAAATCAATCATCCAATTAGAACAGTTCATATAATGATAATATTGGAATAACTAACATATAAAACATTTTGAGGAATCCAGTTGGATCACTCCAACCTGTTCTTCCTTATAATCAAATAGATTATCTCAAATAAATTTATTCAATTCAGCTTAATTGATTATTTCTATAACAGTAAATAATGACTATTTAACTTCAACCAGTTAACATAACAATTCAAACAATTTAACACGTTTATTTTATAAATGTGACCAACAAGGTAAGTTACCTCAATTGGTTCCAACCGTTAAATTAACGAGTTGGTTTTTCACTGAAATTAAACAACGTTTAATTTCATGGGTTCAATCAATATATGAATATAAAATCAACAAACAGTCAATCATTAGCAACCATAACACACAATTATAAAAACCCGACTTATATAAAATATAAGTGGGAAGAACTGAGTGAGTTTAACTCACCTTGATGTGGTTCGTTGTTGAAGCGGTTCAGTCGTGGTTAAATTAAACAAGCATTTAATTTAACCAATAATTTCAGCTACTTCCAGATCTATTCAAATCAACTCCATAATGAAGTTCTAGTCACCGTGATCATAATGCAACTTAGTTGATCCAATTCTGTTCACGTACTAAGAAGTTATTAACGGTTGAGTATACACGATTTTTAATTAATATAATTAGCTCCTTAATTCAAAATCTTAATTATTTTATTTAGAATTAAATGGGCTGATTAGAACTCTTGTGTTCATATGTTTACAACAGCTCGACTAAATCCTTGAATTACGAAATATTAGATCAGACAAATTATTTTGTAAAGATTTCATCACAGACCGATTTGTTCCCAAACTACCCACGCTGACCCTTTTTAATTTCAAATACTAGCCAACTAAATTTCACATTTATTTCCTTAAGAAAGTTTTTAATTACAAGTATAACTTAAACAAATTAACAGTTTTATAGGATAACATGCCTAAAGGATTTATATTTGGTTTCAAAATATTGGACGAATATTTTGTTTTCTTCCTGATTGTCTTCACTGCTCTCTTGTCCCCTGCATTTGGTTCCAAAATGTATCATCAGCAGATTTTAATCAGTCTAAAAATCCCTTATTCACTATTGAATTTTAATTACGAAATGGTATTACGGCAAAAAGGATCGGCTGATCCCATAACTTAATGCTGCTCCTTCGTTTCTTTGTATACGCCTTCTACAGAAAACCCTACACCGTAATCAACTCGTTGTTGCTCCATTCCCTGATCATCGGAGTGCCATCGAACACCGGTCATCGATGCGTCGCAAGCTCCACCGCCATCTCCCAATCCCCAGCCCAACTCGATCACTCCTCCTACTCTAGAAAGCTCCACCAACGCCGGTCGGTTTATGCCAAATTCTAATCAGTTCGCTACCGATCAGAAGATCACTGCCGTTGGCCTTAAGCATCTCGAGGTGCCGAACATGGTTGCTATTTAACATTTTTGATATCAGTTAGTGGATTGCGAGATTTAAGGGGGGGAATTTTCTGAGATCATGACCATTGAAAATGAGGTTAGCAGCTAGTCACTAGTTTGACCATGCAGAAGAAAGAAAACAGGGTTGGACCGATATAACTTGTATTTATAGGCAATGTGTCTTAATAAAATAGTATATGTTAAACTTCACGGTGAAGTATCTTTTTAAAACAAGCACATACGACGTCCATTCAAGATGAAACTCCTAATCCTACCTAAAAATAATAATATTCCGGACCCGATGGGACAGGTTTCGTCAAATTCCGAAGTCGTTTGTGAAAAGTCCTTTATAAATCACGAGCTAAAAATCACGCATTTAAATTTCTCACGATCATTAAATAAATACAATCAACTTGAAACTTTGAAATTCTACTAGACCTCTTCCGTATACATCCAGTGAAATTTGTTTTGTTAAAATCGGAGTTCATTTGGTCGATCGTTTGTTCCTTTAAGTTACCCCTGTCTAAATTGGACAAAATAATATAAACGATAAAGACGTTTATCGTTGACACAATCAAATAGTAAGTCCGATTGACATGAAAATTGAAATCTTATAATAATTAATTAGTACAAATACAACGGCCCAATTTTCGTCGCATTCCGAGACCGTTACCCGGTACGCTATGTTTATACGCCGAACAACGCTATTTTGGACACCAAAAATACCGGATGTCCAAAAATAATAAACTACCTTCCTATTTTGACTCTAAACGTTGATACAAACTCAACGGAATTAGTTTCGTGGCATACTTAGATCGTCTGCTCATGTTATACAAAAATACCCCTCTATTCAATTAAATTAATTTAACTACGTGCTATAGAAAATGATTGGGTGTTTACGGTCGTCGTCGTCACATACGACATCGGTTTACCAGGAAATTTTATACTGTACAATAATTTAACGTTACGGTTCCAATGAAATCAATTTCATCAAAAAACGAGGTCGTTTTCAAAACGGCTATTTTAAAGGCTTATATAATATCAATTGAAATATTATTTAAATTCCAAAATAATTCAAATAAAAATAATAATAAATTATTATCATCATATTTATCCAAATAAAATTATCATATAGTTATGCAACTTAATATTATCATTTTCGAGCTAAACGGTACCCAAATATATATAAATCCTTTTAAATATATTAAATAAACGTTATAATTTAATAACAATTTCCAAAGCGACTATTTTAAAATTTGATATGGACATAACTAACAATCAATAACACAAATCTGGATTTTTCTCTTTCATTAGAAAATTATAATCAACAAGATTCCAACGTTTCTTGTTTCACAAAAATTCGACTTATATCGGGTCCTTTATATTCAATAGAAGTTGAAAACTCTATATTACGAACTACCACGCCATTTCTAGCTAGTTTATAACTATATATAAATTTAACATTCAAATTTTGTTTTTATAAATGAATTTAATATTAAATCCATTAATATTCCAAATATAATATATAAAATAATCAATTAAATAAAATATTTGGCCACCAAAAATACAGGGCATCACAATATGGTTCACTCATCCAGTTTCACCTTTTTAGCTTCTTCGTCCACGTCTATCATGAGCTAGACGGATGACCGCATCACAATGTTCATTGATATATGCGTAAGTAACTTAGCCCCAATACGAAGCCCTCAGTCATCTTCAGCAGTTGTTGCAACATAATTTAATGACGCATTCAACAATAATTGGACGAATATGCAGAAGAATAATACATGGGACAATCTTAAACATCTTTGGAAGGCGTGGAGCAGCTTGTTGCAGCTTTCGGGAGATGAGTGGAATAACAAGCATGATTAACTAGATGTATCAGAAGGCTAGTGGAACGGTGTTGCATATAAATACCAAATCTGCTTGAATTCAGGGTGCTAAACAAGATGTTTGGTAGATGCATAGGAAGGGACACTTGCTAATGTCGAATACCTGGAGACACACCTCCCCAGGCTCAGGCTCAGACTCAGCACCAGTTGTTCATTTCTGTTGACGCATCTTTTTACAGTGATTGGATGACTGGTGACGCCTCATGGGCCCAGCTTAGATGCCCCTCTTTCAGCAGGGGTGTGACTTCAAACAGGCCATAGTCTTTGGTTCTGATAAACCGTTTCATCGAGACGGTGAACCGACGATGTTATTACATTCTATTTAGAGAGATATTTCGCAACGATCACATGGTCCTGGATGTGATACAAATGTTTTTTGATATTGATCTGACTTGGTATCTTAGAGTTATCTATTGAGGAGGTTCTGTGGTACTTAGCGGTAGTATATCTATTGTTTGTTGTGTTTGTTTCATAGTGTTTGTTCAGTTTGTTTTGTAGTCCATCTGTTTTGTTGGTATTTGAGTAAGAAATGTGTTGTTATGACTAAATGAATATCGAGTTTGCTCTATTATGTTTTATTTTTAATTATTAAACACATATTATACTATTAAACAAATAATTAATTAACCAAACAGCAAATAAATCATAAATTGAAATACCCCGTTCAAATGCATCGTTTAAATGTCTCGCTTGAAAACGCAAATGCATGCCTCGTTTAATTTCCAGCTCTGTCTACTACTTAAATACCCAGTTAGAATGCCCTGTACCACTTATCGCAAATGCATCTTAAGCCAACTTAGTTTGTATGGAACATGGAGTACAATTTGTGGCTCTTTTTATATACGGTTTTCATGGAATATAGAGTACAATTTGTGGCTCATGTTATATATGCAGACATGACTCAAGGTTTTTGCGAACAAATTAAACAATTGAAAACAACTATTTAATTCGTTCGGCTTTCCTAAACAACAAGAGTTGTTGTAAAGGGTGTCGAACTCTAGGACCAAAATTATTTTAATTAATAAATCCAAACAAATTATTCCAGACGTTTGATTGTTTTAAAATAGCAGAAAATAAAGAAAAGGAGAGTTTTTATAATAAATGAAAGCAATTAGGGAGCAATGACATAAGTTGGAATAATACTCATCAATAGCCAATAGATAAATATAGATCTAATTCATGTTTCTGTCACAAACATGAATCAACGATAATTAGGTATTTTGAAAAAACATGTGAATAACGGCAAGCATACCTATGCAGGAGCTAAGCTCTTAAACAACCATAGGCTATTAAGATAGATTCACTACTTTATTTTTAAAACTCGATCTAAATATGGTAAGTGTTAGATTGAACACGAATATACCCTGTGAAGGAGCATAGCTCTTAAACGACATAGAATATGAAGATTCAGATCTAACTCTTGGTTCAGATCCAGATCTATATGTATAAAGTCCTCATCTTTTGGCTATGTGATTCATATAGAATCCAATCTATAAGCGTCATCACCCCCCAATTAAAGGGGATTAGCTAGACATAGCTAAATGATGAGAAGGGAAAAAGAAAATAAACAACATAAATAAAATACAATAAAAACAAAAGAGAACAAGGAGAAGAATAGTTTTATTCCAAGAGAAGAGTTACAGAATGAAACCCAATATATTTCTAAATGAAAGAGATATAGTTTATTTATAGCTGCCATGACCAAGACTAAGTGGCCAATAACAAGATGTGGGACAAAATACTTTGCCCAAATAACAACTAGACCAATGTGAACGCAAGTGAATAGACATGCAAATGTAGTGAAAAAATAGCCTGTAGGCATCAAATGGTATCAACTTCAATCGTTTTGAACATGAATAAAAACTCCATAACATCTGAAACAAGCGACCTTTATGAAAAGGTATTGAATCTTGACTTTAAAATATGCAGCAGAAGGTGGTTGAACAACAACATTTCTTCAGGTCTTCATGCTTTAATCCAACTTTAAAAATCAACACTCTTCTTGCACCAATTCTTCAAGCTTTTCAACAATTAAATGCATCAATCCATTCATCTTAAATAATCTGAAAACACAATTATAAATACAAAGTATCAATTATTTTAAAGAGAAAACAAGATAAATATGAGGATAAAATATACACATTTACATGTATATCACAAGGGCAAGACATGTGATACATTTGTCTAGGGAAACATCATCAAAATTCAGGAAAAGGGGAAATAATTGAAGTGAAATAGTTTACAATTACAATAGGTAAGGCAACATACATGTGTTGTATCTATTGTCCAGGTGGTTTATTGCATGCCTAAGATCAAATTGGTCGGTGTAGGATCGATACCCACCTTCGTTGATTTTTCAATCCTACATTTATAACATTTATTTTTCTTTTAGCACTAGTTCATTGCAGTAGAATATATACGATCGTCACCGTATACATATATAGTATTACATTTAACTTAAGTCTATTTTAATCCAACCCTACATTTTATCATAAAAAGGAAAAAAATATATTTTATTATTAAGACCTAAATTACTCATACTATTCATTCAACATTCACCAACGTTCTATCATCTCACCCATGAAGTTTTCCCAATTTTAATCTTGAATTCTAAACCTTGAATTGATTATTGTTTGAAGAATTGATGTTATGTGGTCAGGATTTCCTGTGTTGAACATTTGAGGAATAATACAATAACCTCTTTATATATTTTTTGAAAAGAAATTCTAGTCTAATACACATGTAGGTCAATTTTATGCATTGCATTTAGTAATGGAATACATTATGAAGTTAATCAATTTAATATGATAGGTTACAATGTTTAATTTTTGCATATTTTGTTGAATATTTTAATGATTTATTTTGACAAACTCAACCAAATCTGGTGTCATATGAATCCAAAAAATTATTACCGAAAGTCTAATATCAGGCGGTATTGCTACTCAATTACTCAGCTTTCTCATTACATAAAAATACAAATAAACAAGCATAACACACAAATATTTATGTATGAAAGTGATTAAATTTCATGATAAAACTCCTAAAATCAATTATGTGTGTATTTGATTGTGTGTGTGTGTGTATTCCACCGCATCAAGTTATCCAGTATTAAAATAAATATTTAGTTATGGATAACACATTCCTAATTTTAATTTTCATTCACCACACCAAGTTCATTCACTACTGAAATAAATATTGAGTCATGGATAATGCATCCCTAATACAAATCATCATTTTTTAATTAAAACATACATAGTTTCTAAATTAATATAATTTATAAAAGTCATTTCATAATTATTTTTAATTGAAAGCTATTTACAAACTATACTTCATAGTCGACTCATCTTGAACTCATACCAACATTCTACTTAATAGTAATTAGAAATCATTCCATAACAATTTTATAGGAGTTATATATTATATTTAATGAATTTATAAATATTGAAGAATTCTTTTTAATAAAATCACAGAGAATACATTTTAAAATCATTTCAAAAATATATAAAAATCATAAAATATACTTTTGAAAAAAATTAAATATTAATTATAAAACATTTCATAATTATCTAAAATCATAAGGGCCTTATAAACTAAATATATAATTCCAAGGATCAGTTTTCTTATTAAAATAAATATCTCTAGCAATATTTAATACCAAACATAAGTAAATCATTTCTTAAAATGTTCTTAATATCATAATATATATATAATATATATTATAATTCCATAACTAAATCATATGAGTTATCTATTTATCAAAATATTTTATAAAATAAAACATTTTAAATAAAGGGTTGGGATAAACATTTAGGTCGCCCATCATTACACCATATATGCAAATTAGGCTGTGTTTTAGGCCGTATCTAATGCACTTAGGCACGGCTATAAGCCATATAAAAAATGGCGTTTTTAAATGTTAGATACGCCCATAAGCTGTATCAAAATCAGAATAAGATACAGCTCTTAGCCATATCTAAAGTTTAAATAGATACGACTTTAAACCGTTTCACAATGCAAATAACATACAGCTTTAAGCTGTATTTAATTTATTACTCTATATGATTATAAATAGTATCTAAATTATCTATAGATATGATATATATATATATATATATATACATACAAAAGGCTAGTAAATATCATACAAACTCTATTTGATAAGTTATAACAATAAACGAAACAATTGTACGAAATATTTCATTACATTACAATAAAGAAGATACATATTATTTCATTACATTACAATAAAGAATATACATATTGTTTCATTAAATTACAATAAAGAAGATATATACATAGTGTTTCATATATAATGTGTTTCATAATTACATTACAATAAATAAGGTAAACTCGGTATTTTAACAACTTCGGCGGCCACTCTCCTCTTTTTAACTTCGGCGATCGACCACTTCGATCCACAACTAATCAATTCACAAAGTTGAAGGTTTAACTTTCTGGTTAAGAATTTACTGGGTGATCAACCAAGTGGATGCATTTTAGCTCATGCCCAGGTTCAGGTATTCATGCTAGCTTATGCATTTCACTAAGCGTTAGGACTAGCAAAGGGGATAATATCAAGTGTCATACGTTGCTTCACTAAACCTTAGGAAAAAGCATTTGACATTTGATATTATCTCCTTTGCTAGTCCTGGTGCTTAGTTAAATGCATAAGTTAGTATGAATGCCTGAACTCGGGGAGTGAGCTAAAATGCATCCACTTAGCTAATCACCCAGTAATTCTTAACCAGAAAGTTAAGCCTTCAGCTTAGTGAATGGATTAGTTGCGGATCGAAGTGGTCGATCGCCAAAGTTGAAAAGTGGAGAGTAGTCGCCGAAGTTGCTAAAATACCTTCAGCTTGGTGAGGCTTCGCTGGTGGATCACCCAGTAAATTCTTAACCAGAATAGACATGCATCATCTTCATCTATACTTGCAACCTAATTTGCATTAGATCAATAATGAGTCAGAATATACATATACAACACACAAAATTGGAAAAAAAGTAGCATACAAATGGACCAGAGGTGCATCAAATTACATGCACATATAAATGAAGCATGGCAGATAAATCAAGCAGTACAATGCACATATACAAGGCTGGGCATAGCAACAGACACAACATGTCAAAACGTCACAACAGAAAATGGTGCGGCAACGCCAAGTAAAATAGGCAAAAGGTGATTTAAGACCAAGGGCAATGGCCAAGCATGCATTACATGGCAAGCCATCAAGCATGTACAAGATGACAGGTCAAACCAGCCATTGCATACAAACCAGGTGACCAAGGACAATGGCCAAGCATGCATATTGAACACAAGCTGGCCAAGTTTAAATACTAACATAGACACATGAATAACTCAAGTGATAAATAGTGTAAATTGTTCAAATACTTACAAGATGACAGTGCACAATCACAGGGTTGATCAAGCCAGTATCAAGTTTCCAACATCATGATAAATAGTGTAAATGACACAACACAAGTAAACATGCACAACATAAAATGGATGTACACAAGCAAGCCTAAGATACAATATCAAGTCAGATAATACATTGTAGCAGTGACAAGTTTCCAACATACAATACATTGTAGCAGTGACAAAGAAGACCAAGTTTAGTAATTGTTCTTATCAGTCATAAATCCTAATAGCAATCGTATACCACAAGGCAGTTTTCAGGTTTCATCAACATAGCAGCATGAATTCGAGCAAGAATATATGAAACATTACAAAACTGTTTGAAAATACCCAATTCAAACCCAACCTAAACCCAATAACACAATAGTAGCATGAACTCAAAGTAGACAAGCACATGCACATATCTATCATTCATATTTTTGAACCAAGGCATGGAAAATCAAATTAAATCCAATTTAAACCTAGTTCAAATTCAAATTAAACCTGATATAAATCCAATTCAGATTCAAAATTAAAATTACTCACCTTCAGTGGCAACGAGAAAGATGGACAGCAGTGAACTGAAGGTTCGCTGGTCACCTGAAGGCAGTGTGAGCTAACGAGCAAGATGGACAACGCTTGATGGTTTACTGGCAGAGGAAGATGGTGCGCTGAGTACCAAAACCCTAATTTGGGTTTTCAGTCAACATGGATATATCGAAAAAGGGAAGAAGTTGGCCGAAATTTCGAAATTTCAAAACAGGATGGTGCCAAAAAGAAAATAGTGGGGCGAGATTTCGATACAGATTTTATACGGCTACAAACCGTATCAAATGTACTATCCGGATATTTTAGATGTACGATTAGATCTTACGTGTTTGGAGAAGCGCGGATCGCCAAGAGGAATTTTGATACGGCTATTACCAGTATCGAATATGATACGGATAAAAGAATTATTAAATCTCTACATCCTCGTGTGCCAATTTTGCATATATGGTGTAGTGCATCAGTGCACTAATATATTTCACACCAGTCCATTGATCGTTGTTTATGAAGTCGAATTTCCCTTGTAAAATGTTTTTCTTCTTCTTCACTTCAATTCTACAGCAATTAACACCTCATTCAAATCCAAATACATGTACTAACATTTGCATTAGATCAACCTACTATGATACGTTTAATAATCAATTTTGCATTTAAATTCATGAACGAGATAACGATGTGTGATCATAAAAAATAATTATAATGGTTTAATATATTAATGCATACAAATAAAGCATATACATACTATGACACTTGATTTTCACCGTGAACAAAAAAAAAGGATTGGATAAAATACAACCTCGACACATTAAGACTTTGGTCATAGTATGAATCAAGTCGATGCAAACAAAGCTCATATTTCTGAAGATCCGATTACATGACTACATCAGAGAACACTCAGAAGGTAACTTAGATGGGCCCCACAACACCAAAGGCATCCCTAATTAGCTACAACCAAGGTACCTCAACATTGGTATCAATGCAGGGCTACATCTGCAAAATGAACACCAAACTACTTCAAATCCCAACTTGTAGACTCCAGGGTGAACATAAGCATGTTAATTCACAAAAACACCTTACCTCAAGGTAGGTTTGTAAAACAACATCTAACATGACCAGATGAACCAGGATAAATAATAAATCGTTCACTATAGTCAAAAAACCAGTAATTTTATCCAAATACCCCATCTAAATTTATAGAATTTCAACCTAAATCAATGTCTCCCACCAAGAAACATGTTGCTAATATGGACATAAAAAATAAGCATTATAGATTCATGACAAGTGGAAAGGTATGGGATAAAAAAAGATAAGAACCAAAGAGTAAAATTGACAACCAACATATGACCTTCTAGACTATAAAATAAGACGTTGGGAGATGAATACATGGATTATATCCTTGTGACGACCACCCACAACCCCTGCGCTAAGCAAGAGGAATAATACGCTGAAAGGTGTGCCAGGAAGCTGTGGACGATCAACATAGGTAGGTAAACACAACCGATACCTGTCGTAGAACTCACAGCGCAAGGATAAAATATAGTAGAAAATATACAATAGGTAATAATAGTGAAGCATCATATAACAAATTTTGAAACTTTCACAACATCCTGAAATATTATCCAAACATCATAGTAAATATCAAAGTCTGTATATAAAGCCTCGCTACAACACTCATAGAGCAACTCAAACAGCGGAAATTGAAATACTAGATAGTAATAAAACTGGTACGTAAGCCTTCGGCTCGCCTCCGAACCGCAACATCTTCCTCACTAAGCTATCACCTGCCACCTATTCTTCCCATCCACAACAGGATGAACAACTCAAGGTAATAAAAGGGAAACATAAAACCTCGAGTCAGACAACAGTCTTAGTGAGTGATAAAACAACTAACAAACATCAACAATAAAGTATACGAGAAGGGATAGATAAAAATACTAATCTACCCATAACACCAGAAAAGAACTTAACCCTATCTTCCCCACATCAGACAGTGATAGCCTTTACAACAACATTTCAACCACACATCCATGGAAACCAGAACACCCATTCAATCATGGCAAAGCACTCATGACATCCAAATTATATATCTTATGTAAACCATCCTAATCAAACTCAACATCCCTCAAGCACAAGCCCCAGAGGCCTAAACCAATATCAGACAAGCACCCAAGGAACATCTCCTTCGACGTTGGACAATCTACATGAGACGGTTCAAACAAGGCAACTAATCAACCATAACAGACTCTGGCTATCACCGCCAATCCTGTTTCGAAACCATCGTTAATCGTATGATGACCAATCTTGCCATATGTCAAGGGTTAATGGTAACCCCAGTTCTAGCATAAACTCCATACGCATTTCAACGATACGTATGTTTATCCAACCTTGACAACTAGGCCTTTCAACGATACCAGAGTACTCAACCTACAACCGGTCTTTTAGATGTCTTTATTGTACCCCTGCTTTGAGCCTGCTAGAACATACGATAATGATAATCTCTCGGCCTTCATATCTCTAGTCATCCAACCCGACGACTTTTCTTAACTCAACAGCCTTCTCGGGTAACATTATCCACCAACTCACGACCATTGAGTTGTCACTTCATTCACTGTTTTACACTGAGCAATGAACACCTTTCCACTCTTCGAACCTTCCTACTTGAATTTCCTTTGAAGTCTCACCATCACCTAGCCAAATTACATCGCTGCGGCTAGGGTTCGGGGGGTTGCCCCCAATTTTTTTTTCAAACTCTTTTGTTCAAATCTGGGTCATACCAAAAAAAATTATTTTTCAGAAAATGGCCTTGTGCGACCGACCCAACCACTTGACCGACCCCAACATGGTACGACCGACCCTGCTGCTTGACCGACCAGCCTCTCACTTCCATGATCTACGAACCAGGATCATGGTGCTTGACCCAAACCATTCTCTGCTGGGACATGACCGACCCACTGTGATACGGCCGACCCTCCTTGCACGACCCCATGTGCTCGATCCCTGACATCTCCGACCGACCCCCACATGTTACATACTTGACCAAGCATCCTCGGCCGACCGACCCGGCCACATTTTTGCTTGACCCATCCACTCCTACATGACCCGACCCCACTCGTCCTCGACCCGGGCACCTATGCTGCATATTGTACTACATGTTATACTACACGCTCGACCTGTGGCCGGCACAGGCCCAATTCAAGTCCAATTTCGACCAAAACTTCGCCAATCGATACAGTCGACGAAATACACTCGTCTAATTCATCCACTACGATCACAAGCATGTTATGAACTCACCAACAACATGAATATGACAATTATCACTAACATTATACAATTTCACCAAAATCATAATACATGAACATAAGATTTAAATTGTGGATCTAACTTGCATGAACATATAAAATAACATAGGAATTACCGGTTTAAACATGCTAAATTAGATCCTAGGGTGATTTATATGGAAATGGACTTACAAAGGTGTATATCTATAAGAAAACATTTGAGTTTGATGAAAAACATGATCAAACATTCATATACTTGATTGAATCCGTGTGGGAAATGCATATCACTCACCAATTCTCCAAAACAAGCAAAAATCAATGAATTAAGATTTTGGACAACAAGAAGTTCGAACCAAACCCCTTGATCTGATGAACTTTCACTACAAATTATGTAGATCTAGCCTCAAATGGTGTAGATCTTCGATTTCCTACCTTTAGATTTTGATTTTAATGGTGGAAAGGTGTTAGAGGAAGGAGGAACATAAGCCACTAAATGAGAGAATGGAGAAAGTAAACAATTCTCCATACCTCTCACCCCCTATTTATAGCTTTCCACCAACCCACTAATAGGCCTCTACAAATCATCCCACTAAGGCTCGCAAAACCTGAGTAGCCAATGGAAAAACCTTAAAAACAGTGATTCCTCCCCAACCGCTGAGCCAAATCTTTAATGTAACCATTCTACGGAAAGGCAATCATCGTTTTCTTTCCAATGGAACAGGTCTCACCATTTGATTCAACATTGGTCAAATGTTATGCCCTGTACAAGGATGACAGGGGCAATGTAACACCCCGAATTTTAGTTAATACTAAAATTCACTAATTGCAGAATAAATAATCTCAGATATGGGAATTGGGGGTAACGGGCTGCGTCATTGCGTTCGTCTCGGAAAAATACGCGAAATAGAGTCCGAGTTTTCGAGAATCAGAGTCCGTATGGCCCGGTTATGGCCCAATGAAGTTTACAGAAAATTCAAAGTTAAAAACAGATTTAAAAATTCAAATTCAGATTTTTAATTTCAACCAGCGGGGCCAGGCGGGAAAGTTCCCGCCCTAGCCATGTCGACAGGGCTGTCGACAGGCCTGTCGACTGGGGAGTCGACTGCCCTGTCGACTTGCCTGTCGACACGGGGTGTCGAGCCACTTGGCCTGGGTGCACCAGGTCTGGTTTTCTGGCTAGGGCTGGGCTGTGTTCTAGAGACTTCCTAAATCTGACGGACCTAATCTAACCTAGGGTTAATCCTATGGTCTAAAACACACCCTAATCCTATAAATACACCCTAATGCAAGCCTAATCCCTACTAAAAATAGAAATGATGCCATCATGCCGCCAAAATCAAACTTGAGAGGAGCCTCCACTAGTTTATGAAGAAAGTTGCAAGCTAATCAACCTCTAATCATCATCTCCTTCTTGTATAGCAACTAGTTCTACTTCATAAGTTTGCTAATCTTGGTTTTGGTGAGTTTCTATCACTTTAATAACCAATTGCTAAATTAAGTAGATGAGATATGATGAGATCATGCGGTTTTGTATGCGGATTTGTGGGTTTTAAATCATATGATATGATGTTAGTTTGCTAATCTATGTTTAATGTTAACCCTATGTTTATGCAAGTTAAGTATGTGGGTTTATGCAAGATGAGTATGTGGGTTTATGCAAGATGAGTATGTGGGTTTATGCAAGTTAAATCTATGGGTTTATGCAAGTTAAGTGGTGAGTTTTATGCATGTTAAGTGTTTGATTTTATGCATGCTAAGTATTTGATTTTATGCATGCTAAGTGTTTGGTTTTATGCATGCTAAGTACTTGATTTTATGCATGCTAAGTGTTTGATTCTAGGCATGCTAAGTATTTGATTTTATGCATGCTAAGTATTTGATTTTAGGCATGCTAAGTGTTTGGTTTTATGCATACATTATGACATGCAAGTCTACCCTTTTTAAATAAGATGCATACATATGCAAGATGACACCTTTGTATGCTATGCATACATATGCATGTTTACTCTATTATGATGCAAGTTCATATGCAAGTTTGCCTCTTTTTATGATATGCATAACATATGCGAGTTTGCCTCTATGTATGACATGTTATGCAAGTTCACATGCAAGTTTATGTGCAAGTTCATATGCAAGTTTATGTGCAATTTCATATGCAAGTTTATGTGCAAGTTCATATGCAAGTTGTCTCTTTTTATGATATGCATAATGCAAGTTTGGGTTAAATGCTAGTTGGGTTTAATGTATGCTCATATATGCAAGTTGACACCTTTTGAACCCATGATAAAGTTATATGCTATGTTGGTTAAACCCATGACATTTGTGATGAATCTTCCCTTTTATTATGTCACGTTATGAGAACGAATTACGTGGGGAACGATGGGGTTAATATGCATATTAATAAAATGATGTGAATTGGGTATGATTAAGCATACCACAAATTAAATGGACATAATTGGGAATTTACCTATTGAGTTAGGTCTACCCATATTATGGAGTTGGGAATTTACCTATTAAGTTAGGTCTACCCATACTATGGAATTGG
The DNA here is from genome assembly GCA_030737875.1 of Allium sativum. Classification (NCBI taxonomy): domain Eukaryota; kingdom Viridiplantae; phylum Streptophyta; class Magnoliopsida; order Asparagales; family Amaryllidaceae; genus Allium; species Allium sativum. Next base: position 310,440,165 of record CM060919.1, read on the forward strand.
GAATTTACCTATTTAGTTAGGTCTACCCATATTCTTAAAAATGTGTAATTAATTAGGGATAATTAATATAAATATGAGGGTGATTAATTAGGTGTAATTAATCGACTAAGACACGAGGTTGGACTCAGTTGTAGCGTAAAACTGCCCGGACCCAACCGGCTTAACCAGTTGCTACAAATGTTAGCCCAATGTGAGAGGTCTTAGGCACAAACTAAATACGTGATTAATGTTAAGACACGAGGTTAGACTCGGTTATGACATAAGGCTGCCCAGACCCAACCGGCTTAACCAGCAGTCATAAAAGATAGTCTAATGTGAGAGGTCTTTATGAAGATCACGGTCTTAATTAATTAAGAAACACTTGACCATATTAGCTTGTAGATGGACATGAGGGGTTAAGTGGGTGCCTTGGGTGGCATGAGGAGACTAGTGGGTTGCCTTGGGTGGCAATAGAAAATACGATTAGAATACTTAACCAAAGTGAAACATGTAATTAAAACATGGTTAAAGGGTTAAGTAAGTGCTTTGGGTGGCATGTGGAAATCTAGTGGGTACCTTGTATGACAACTAGAATATGATTAAATGACTTAGCCAAAATGTATAACATGTAAGTGGACATGGTTAAAGGGTTAAGTGGGATTCACTAGAAATAACAAGCTTAGGTGGTAGCTTGTGGGGGCCCATTTCAACCAATATCCCAAACGTATCTTAGTAGGCTCGACTCTAGTCGAGTGACGGGACACGCATATTGGGCTTGACTATAAGAGGCCAAACCGGGTTAGCGGTGGCAACGCAGGACCAACGGGTTTCATATGCGTGTGTGGACCCGGGCTGGTTGGTAAGTCGTTGTTGCATCGTGTAGATATAAAGCCGTGCACCGTTGATATTATCAGGTTGCCACTTTGGGTAATGATACACCCCATCGTGGGACCAGCACGGGTGTCTACGTAAAGGAGCCGATCGCTTGGGGAGTAGTGGGTACACCTATGTAGTCAGATAGGGGTACACGAAACTACTAATTTACTAAGTACACTTAGTGGGATCAACTTTTAAAATTAGGAATGACTGGTGTGGTGCAGTATAGTAATTATCCTTGGGTGGGTAGATGCGTCTTTACGGTTATCTTAGTTTATCCTAAGTCTACCAAGCTGCTTAGTGTAGCCATTCATCCCCAGACGTTACCGTATATCAAGCTTATGTCTTCTCTGGTTACTTTAATGATTGTATTGTTAAAGTTATAGGACTCGCTCAGACTTATGTCTGACCCCGTTGTTTTTATCTTTTTCCCAACCCTCAGGTTATCAGAGTGGGCTCAGTACGAGTAGGCTTTGATCAGGCTGCTTTATTCTCTTTTGGAGCTTGGATCATAGATGTAGAGCTCAGCTTACCCTTTCTTTTATGGCTATCAGTTCATGTATTGGGATTATGTACTTTTATTTATCAGGATGGATATTTTGTACTTGACTCTTATTATGGTTTTGTGATGTAACAAAACATGTTTTACTTTCCGCTGCAATGAAATGATGTTTTGAAATTTTCAAGTATTACTTATATCTGTCTTGTTGTAATTTCTCTGTTCTATATTCACTTAAAATACTCCACCGATGTTATGGCATTCCCTTAGAGAGTGACCATAACGGGTGTGGGGTGTTACAGGCAAAATGGTCATAAACAAAATTGGTAAAAATTATGGACATGTCTCACATCCCCATAAGCATCATATCAAAATATGAGAATGATCCAACTATCAGGGAATAAAATAAAAATATTTTACGATCTTCCGATACGTAAAATGCGGGTTGTTACATTCTCCCTCTTTAGGAATTTCAGCCCCGAAATCCCAAGCAGACATAAGCAATGACAACAATTTCGCATGCCTATCATCCATAAGAAGCCAATTCTATCTTCCAAACTAGCAACCATCAAGCCATGCATCCATAGCCTTATCCTAACACGCGGAATTCTATCAAACAACAACAAGATACAACGATGATACAATATAAAAGAGTCCTACCGACGAAGAGTTCTGAATGAGTCACCTTCATGCTCTCTTCCGTCTCCCAGTTACAATCATCACCATCTTCACTCCATTGCACCTTGACTAGCTTAACCGTCTTCCTCCTAAGTTGTTTCGTGTCATTTCCCACAACACGAAGCGGCTAATGAGGTCTTGCAACTATGGTATCTACTTCTAGATCTTTGTATTGCTCTGGAGGTACCACCATATTCAAATCATGCACAAACTTCTGTAGAAACGACACATGGAACACATTATGCATATTCTACATCTTCTCTGGTATCTCCATTCTATATGCGAGCTTTCCAGTTCGCTCGACTGTCGGAAATGGCCCGACGAACCTTGGAGCTAACTTTCCTCTATTTACAAATCGAACCACATGCTTCAACGACGAAATCTTCAAGAAAACCATATCGCCTACGACGAATTCCAAGTCCTTACGATGCTTATCGGCGTAACTCTTCTTATGATCATGGGCTGCCTTCATTCGTTGCCGAACAATCTCGATAAATTCCGAGATTTCTCTTATCATCTCTGGACTAAGTATCAACTTATCTCCGATTTCTAACCATCATGCCGGAGAATTGCACGTCCTCCCATACAACGCCTCGTATGGTGCCATCCTAATGCTAGACTGGTAGCTATTATTATATGCAAACTCAACTAGATGTAGATGGTCTTCCCATGATCCCCCAAAATCCAACACACAAGCTCTTAGGATATCTTCCAAAACTCGGTTAACCCTCTCGGTATGACCATCAGTCTGCAGATGGTAAGCCGTACTTAAAGACAACTCAGTTCCCAAAACTTCCTGCAAACTCTTCCAAAATCCGCTCATAAATAATGGATCTCGGTCACTCACTATGCTCTTCGGGATACCATGGAATCAAACTATCTATTTCACATGAAGTTCAGCCAATTTCGATGTCGTCCTAGTCGACTTGATAGGAATGAACCTTGCAATTTTGGTCAATCGATCCACAATGACCAAAATTCCTTCATTTCCTTCCCTAGTTCTAGGTAGTGCATCGATAAAATCCATCGATACTTGCTCCACTTCCATGTAGGAACTTCCAATGGCTGAAGCAAACTACTCGGCTTCTTATGTTCAGCTTTCACTAACTGACAATTCATGCACTTGGAAATGAACTTTCCAATACCTCATTTCATCCCTTCCCAGTAGTAGACTCGCTTCATGTCCTGATACATCTTATTACCACCTGGATGAATCGTCAACTTTGAGTGATGACATTATCCCAGAACCTCGTCTCTCAATCCGTCGATATCAGAAACAACTGATCGCCCTAGATTTCGAAGCCAACCTTCTCGATCGACTTCGAACTCTTTATTCTCTGGTTCCATCTTCTAGATAAACTCGACAAGCTCTATATATTGCTTTTGGCTTTCGCCAATCCTTTCGGTAAGAGTAGGTCTTATCAATAAGCTTGCCAACATTTCAGGTTCTAACTCGCACCTCAAACCTTACCAAATACTCGAGGCTCTTCCATTTCGAAAACATCACCCCCAAAATTGTGTGTCTTCGACTCAACGCATCTGCAACCGCGTTTCCTATACCAAAGCTATATCAAAATCATACGATGCTAGAAACTCCATGTAACACCCCATGTCCATTAATGTCACTCACAAAGGGAATGCATCAATGTCCATGAAGTGTTATTGTTGTATAGAACAGATAAATTACAAGATTAAATAAATAAAACAACACAGCGAAAATTAAAACTTATTTTATAGCATCATAGCTCAAAATGAGTTTACATAAGTAGTCTCCAAAACCATTACAACAGGATCACTAGTCTTTTCAAAAAACTACAAAGTACATAAAGAAGCAAATACTTAAATAACATAAATGCATAAATCCCCACTGAGCATAAGCAAAGCCATAAAGATGAGAGGTTCCCAAGCTATACATCTACTCTCTTCAAGCAACTGAAAGAAATCGGCATTAAGCTGCAGTATTCCCTCCTTGCAAACCGGAGGGGGTGGGGGGAGGAAAGGAAGAAAAGAGGTGGAAAGAAAAGGGGGTCAGACATAAAGTCCGGTGAGTGCGATAACTTTAACAATATAATTATCAAAGTAACTAGGATAAGGCATAAGCTGGAAAATAAGGAAATGACTGTGAACAATTGGGTATGACAGAACAAACAAGGAAATAAGATGAACAAAGATAACGTTAAAGGCACCCCTAATCACTATAAGATAATTACTATACTACACCACTACTAGTCACCCTAAAGGTTGAACCCACCTGCAGAACTAAATAATGATAATGGTAGTTTAGTTTGCCCCTAGCTACCTTTATAGGTGTCGTCTGCCCCTATCTCCACTAGACGTATCCACTACCCCCATTCGATCAGCTCCCAAACTCGTAGATACCCATGCTGGCCCCACAGTGGGGTGTACCACTCCCCAAAGTGGCAATCCGATACAACCAAAAATGCACGGCTTATCTACACGATGCAACAACGACTTACCTACCAGCCCGGGCCCACACACGCACATGACCCCGTTGGACTTGCGTTGCCACCGCTAACCCATTTTGGCCTCTTACAGTCAAGCCCAGTATGCGTGTCCCGTCCTCGACTTGGGTCGAGCCCACAAAGATACTTATGGGTTACTGGTTGAAACGGGCCCCCATTACTTGACACAAGCTATCCACCTAAGCTTGGTCCCCTCTAGTACATCCCACTTAACCCTCTTCTTATTCATGTCTTCTTACATGTTTCAATCTTGGTTAAGTGCATCAAATCATATTTCAAATGCCACCCAAGGCACCCACTTAATTCCACATGCCACCCAAGGCACCCACTTAACCCACTCATGTCCCACTACATGTTTATCTGATTAAGTGTTTCTTAATTCATTAAGACCGTAACCTTGTAAAGACCTCCCACATTAGACTGGCATTTGTGGTAGCTAGATTTTCCGGGCGGGTCCGGGCAGTCTTACACCAAAAACGAGCCTGACCTCGTGTCTTTACAATTGTTACGCATTTAATTCATGCCCTTGACCTCTCACATTAGACTGGCATTTGTGGCAGCTGGATTTGCCGGGCGGGTCCGGGCAGTCTTACACCACAAAAGAGTCTAACCTCGTGTCTTAGGAGATTAATTACACATAATTAATTATCCCCAATTTGAATTAATTTCCCTATTCAAATTTTCAATCAATTCCAAATATACTTATGTCCATAATTGACTCAATTATGTCGATAAATGCCATTCTTCCAATTAACGACTTAAATTAGAATAAATTAATCATATGCCTTTTTAAGGCATTTATGCCAATTTCCAATATTGAATCTTTTAATATTATCCCATTGCCCCCACGCTGTGCGTTTTTCCGTTTAACGTGAAATATACGTTAGACTCGAATAGTCTAACTAGATCTAAACATAACTTATGGAATAAAGAGGAAACATCACATCATGCATAGAATATAAACTAGATCTAAACATAAGGGGTGAACTTGCATGTATGAATAAGGTTTTTCATCTAAAACTTGCATAGGCCAAAGTCACAAACTTACATAAACTATGGATGTCATAGATCTAATCATAAGGTGTAAACTTGCATAGGCAATAGTCACAAACTTACATTACATGATTCATACTCCAACATATATATACTTGCATATGTGATTTATGCAACATAAACTATGGTGTAAACTTGCATCTAACTCACACATGTCATAACCTAACTTTTAGATCCAATTTACACATAAAATAGATGTCATGAAACATGTAAGGTTGTATATGATTCTCACTAACTTGCATATGATTCATATATAAATTAACATCTAAACTTGCATACATACATATGACTTAACATATGAATTCCTCAAACATAACCAAACTTAGCATATGAAGCATCATTATGAATTAATTGTACATAAACCAAAAATTAACATAGATTTACAACATAGATAATGACATCATAGATTTACAACATAGATAATAACAACATAGATTTACAACATAGATAATAACATCATAGGTTTACAACATAGATAATAACTTAACGTTCAATGATTCACAACATAACCATATAATCTAAATCATATCTCAACCCAATTAAATTTTTAATTATCTTATTAAAGAAATCGAACTCACAACTCAAAGAAGGTCTTGAGTTCTGGAATCTGAGTTCTGAAATTGATTTAGCTTGCCTTTGTAGTAGATTCGTTATTGTTTAGATTAGTGTTGAATAGAATTGAGTTGATTAGCTTCGTTTTCCCTCTAGTTGGTGGCGGGTACTCTAGGTTACAAGATGACAGCATGATGGCCATGATTCCAATTTTTATTTGATTCTAGGGTTTGAGTCTACACATGTTTATATAGAATTTCAATTCAATTATAGCCGTCGGATGATCTTAGGGTTAATCAAAACCATTCAGTCGGGATAGGGTGACACCTCAGCCCTAATGACTCAGCAAGGAGTCAGAAAAGAGTCAGCAAGGAGTCACAAAATGGATCAGATTACACCAGAAAGCTGTGCAGGGTTTCTGCCCGGCCAGGGCGCACTTGGCGGGTGCGCCACTGCAATTTTTGTACTAGCGCGCTTCCCAAGTGCGCCAGTGCATATATATATATATATTTTTTCTTCTGGTTTTTCCCCTAACTTCGTTCGTCCATATCTCCTTCATCCGATATCCGTTTTACGCAAACTCGGACTCTATCTCAACCAGAATTCCGAGACGAACACAATGGCGCAACCTGTTTCCCTTAATTCTCACATCTGAGATTAATTATTCTTGAATTTAGTTAATTCGATTATTCAAAAATTCGGGGTGTTACATTCTCCCCTACTTAAAGGATTTCGTCCTCGAAATCTCTAAGTCAAGAAGAATGTATCCTACCATCCAATCATCCATCTACTCAACCATCAACCACTAGCAACCATGGTCCTTAAAAGATTTCTAATGCTTTTCATGTACATATGCATAGTGTGTGTATATGTCCGTATACTAATGCTAAATCAGGCGGTCCACTGATCCAGTCGACCTCCTTAATGCAAATAATGATAGTGCCATGTATCCATCATGAATGCAAAGAACCCTATACATATCATTACTACATGTGTGCACCACCATCCATTTAAATGCAACATCCATATGATACACACATTCAATGTACATTCATTTTACTAAATACATTCATTTATACGCAATATGCAATATGAAAGTGACTGAGCCGATCTAGTGCCTAAAGTGTGTGTATATGCATCCACGAGCAACCACTAGCAAACACTTGCATCCACATGCATCCATCGTACATAACATGTCTCAACACATGTTTCAACCATAGGACTACCCTATCTAAAGGTCAAAGGTACTAGCGAGAGGACATACTAAAGATAAAACGAGTACAAGCTAAGCGATAAAGGAGAAATTAAAAGACATACCCTCAAAAAGAAAAGGGTACAATGAACGCATCTTCTCTTCCATCTCCCAAGTAGCGTTGCTCTCATCATCTCCCATTGCACTTTGACTAGCTTGACCTCTCGATTTCTCAACTTCTTAATCTACGACCCAAGAATGCATGTCTCGACGAATTGTTACATCACGCTCTATCTCCACCTCTCTAAGCAAGCTCGGCTCTACCACTTCCACGGTCTCGTGCAAGCATTTCCTCAAATGTAATACATGGAATACGTCATGTACACCACTAAGTCTCTCCGGCAACTCCACTCTATACGCCATCTGTCCAATCCTCTCCTTAATAGGAAACGACCCTATAAACCTTGGTGCTAACTTCCCAATGGACCCAAAGCGAACAACATTCCGTAATGGAGACACCTTAATCAAGACCATGTCCCCAATATCAAACTCAAGATCTGTCCTCCTCTTGTCCGCATAAGATTTCTGCCTATCTCGCGCTGTCTTCATCCTCCTTCGAATCAAATCGATCTTTTCCGAAGTCTCTCTAATCATATCGGACCCAAGAAAGATCTTATCCGTAGATTCCCACCAACATGTAGGCGAACGACACGGCCGTCCATTAAGAGCCTCGAAAGGTGCCATGCCAATGCTAGACTGAAAGCTATTATTATATGCAAACTCTACCAAAGGAAGATGCTCCTCCCATGTACCTCCAAAGTCTAAAACACATAGCCTCAAAAGGTCCTCTAGAATACGATTCACCCTCTCAGTCTGGCCGTCCGTCTGAGGATGAAATGCGGCGCTCAAACATAACTGAGTCCCTAACGCTTTTTGGAAGCTCTTCCAAAACTCGCTAGTAAAGATAGGATCGCGATCACTCACTATGCTAGAAGGAAAACCGTGCAAACAAACTATCTCTCGAATGTATACGGAGGCTAACCATGGAGAAGTCCTCTTACTCTTCACTGGAATGAAATGGGCACTCTTAGTAAGTTTGTCTACCATGAACCAAATCCCTGTATTACCCTTCCTCGATTTCGGTAACCCGTCAACAAAGTCCATCGAACACTCTCCCACTTCCATTGTGGGATTTCCAATGGGTGAAGCAACCCACCGGGCTTCTTTTGTTCTGTTTTTACTTATTGGCACACCAAGCATCTAGCGACGAACTCGGCCACATCCCTCTTCATACCGGCCCAAAAGTAAACTCGTCTCATGTCCATGTACGTCTTGTCCCCGTCGGGATGAATGGTCATCTTTGAACGATGTGCATCATCAAGAATGGTCTTCCTCAAGTTCTCGTCTCGTGGTACACAAAGTTTACCGTCCCTACGTACCCAACCCTTATCATCTAGGGTATACCTACTGAGATGGCTTGATGACTCCCCCCTTATGAGCTTCTCTACCAACTCAACCAACTGTGGGTCATCTCGCTGTGCCTCACCAATCCTTCCCAAAAGCGTAGGTCTGACCTCTAAGGATGCTAGCAAACCAGGTACAAAGTCAATGGAAGGTCTAAAGTCAAACATAGAGATGAACTCTAAGCTTCGTCGTTCAACAAACAACGGACTCAAGGAAAACCTTTTCCTACTTAAGGCGTCTACCACCACGTTACTCTTGCCAGGGGTATATGCTATCTCGAAATCATAGGACGCTAAGAATTCCATCCACCTTTGCTGCCTTAAGTTTAAGTCCTTCTGAGAGAACAAGTATTTTAGTGATTTGTGGTCAGTGAACAATTCGAATTTCTCGCCAAGAAGATAATGGCGCCAAGATTTAAGCGCGAAAAAAATAGCGACCAACACCAGGTCATGCGTAGGGTAATTTCTCTCATGTACTCTCAACTGCCTTCCTCCATAGGCTATTACCCTTCCTTCTTGCATTAAGACTGCGCCTAGTCCTGTCCCACAAGCATCGGTATAAACGGTAAATGGCTTACTCCCATCTGGCAACACTAAGACTGGGGCTGTGGTCAAAGCTCTCTTTAAATGTTGGAACGCATCATCACAATCTACGTCCCACGTAAAAACTAGGTTCTTCTTTGTTAAGCGCATTAATGGGGCTGATATTTTTGCGAAGTCCTTGATAAACTTCCTATAGTAGCCAGCCATCCCCAAGAAACTTCTCACCTCGGTAGCATTTTTAGGGACCTTTCAATCTTGGATGGCCACCACCTTCGCGAGATCCACAGCTATCCCTTCTTTGGAAACCACGTGCCCTAAGAATCACACTTCCTTCCTCCAAAAGTGACATTTAGAAAATTTAGCTTTAAGGTTATGCACTCGAAAGGTCTCCAATACTTCCCTAAGATGTAGGGCGTGCTCTTCCTCGCTCTTAGAAAAGACCAAGATGTCATCCACAAAGACCACCACGAATTTATTAAGGTACTCCCTAAACACCCTACTCATCAAGTCAACAAAGTATGCGGGGGAGTTTGTCAAACTGAAGGGCATCACAAGCCACTCATAGAAACTGTCCGGAGTCCTAAAGGCAGTCTTGTCTATGCTATCCTCAGCCACTCTCAACTGATGGAAACCAGTGGCTAAGTCCAACTACGAAAACACTAAGGCGTCAACTAACTAATCGAAGAGATCGTCAATCCTCGGAAGTGGGTGCCTATTCTTCTTATAAGTTTATTAAGTTCTCTATAGTCCATACAAAGTCTAAGGGACCCATCCGCCTTCGTGGAAAATACTACTGGAGCACCCCACTCCGATATACTACGTATTATGAACCCTTTCTCAAGCAACTCCCCTACTTGCTTATTGAGCTCCCTCCTCTCACGAGGAGCCATGTTGCGCACTGGCAGAGATACTGGTTTTGCATTGTATATAAGATAAATACGAAAGTAATCTCACGTTTTGGGGGTAGACCCCTCACCTCATCGAAGACATCAACATATTCACGGACTATACGAACAGAATGTAAATCATCATTGGATGTGTCAAGTGACTCAAGATTACTAAGCATCACCGATCCTCTAGGGTCACAAGAAATATCAATGGTCTTTCCACTACGATTCAACAATTTTACTACCCTTCATTCACAATCTAGGATGGCGCCATATCGGGCTAGCCAATCCATCCCTAGAATCAACCCATAGCCCATGAAACCAAGCACAAAAGCATTACATTCAAAACCAACGTCTAAGATAGACAATCTCAAATCCCTACAAACCATGGATAAATGAGCCGACCCACCAATAGGACTTGAGACTACAATGGGATCCACAACAAGACTAGTATTTAAGTGCAGTGTTTCAACTAATGATGTAGAGATAAAAGAATGTGATGCGCCAGAATCGAATAAAGTACGGACAAGATAATAAAACAGAAAAACTAAACTCTCAACGGAAATGTTTCTACCTCGTTCTTGCAGCGGTGGGACCGCGAGAGCCTGGACCTGCTCCCTTGCCTGCCCTAGTGCCACGAGAGCCTGAAGCTGCCCTCCAGAAGTTCTTTGTCCTTGTCCCTGTTTCCTTGGGCAGTCCTTAACTAGATGGCCTGCCTCTCCATAGTGGAAACAGTCAGTCTTCTTTTTTTCCTACAGTCTTTACTCAGATGGCCTGGTGTCCCACAATTAAAGCACTTCTTCTTTCCTTTGCCATTATTGTTCTTCCCGCCCTTCTTGTTTTGTTGTTGTTGCGGCGGTTTCTTTTGACCCCCTTTTTCTCGGGTGCCTTATTAGCATTGGCGCCGTTCTCTTCTTCATGCATAAGCGCCATATCAACTAGCCTCTCAAAGGTGGCCCCCATAGGGATGTGGTTCATAGCTAACCCATGTTATGGCTCGTTCAAACCCTTAACAAATCTCAGGGCCTTCTTTTCGGGTGTATTCACCAAGTCCAAGCCAAATCTCGCCAACTGATTGAACTTGTTGACGTATTCTTTCACTGATAGATTCCCTTGCTTTAACGCCAAAAACCTTTCCATGTATAGATTCTCTTCATCCCATGAGAGAAACTTTTCCTCAAACCTACACCTGAAATCTGGCCATGTATCAATCGGACGCTCTCCATTAGTGACCTCCCACCAAAATGAAGCTTCGTCCTTCATCAACCAAGCAGCCAATTGGACCTTCTTACAGTCGTCCAAATTGAAAATGCCAAACAGATCCTCCACTTCTTCCAACCAATTTCTAGCTCCAATGAATGTTTCAGACCCGCTAAAAGATTTTCCACCCATCGAACGAAAGTCTTTACATATCTTAGAGAAAGTATCTCCACGCGGAGGAATGACTGGAGCTGGGGGAGGAGGAACGTTGGTTGGACCTGCGGCAGCGGCCCTAGCCTCAAGATATTGACGAAACCAACCGGGTACATGAACACCCTCTGGTATCTCAGATGCTCCAGACATGCTGAAAAGAAAAAGAAAGAGTTTCAAAACAAGGGAAGTGAAAGAGAGATGTATGACTTGCGGGGATTATGCTCTTTAAAGTAAACTTTCCTTGAAAATAGCTTCTTTAAAACAAGTTTTTGAAAATACTTTCTAGGAAAATAATACTTTTGAAAACACTTTTCAAAACTTTTTATCTGTTCTTGTAACCATAGCTCTGATACTACGTGTAACACCCCATGTCCATTAATGTCACTCACAAAGGGAATGCATCGATGTCCATGAAGCGTTATTGTTGTATAGAACATATAAATTACAAGAATAAATAAATAAAACAACACAACGGAAGTTAAAACTTATTTTATAGCATCATAACTCAAAACGAGTTTACATATGTAGTCTCCAAAACCATTACAACAGGATCACTAGCCTTTACCAAAAACTTCAAAGTACATAAAGAAGCAAATACTTAAATAACATAAATGCATAAATCCCCACTGAGCATAAGCAAAGCCATAAAGATGAGACGGTCCCAAGCGATACATCTACTCTCTTCAAGCAACTGGAAGAAATCGGCACTAAGCTGTAGTATTCCCTCCTTGCAAACCTAAGGGGGGGGGAGGAAGAAAAGAGGTGGAAAGAAAAGGGCGTCAGACATAAAGTCTGGCGAGTGCGGTAACTTTTACAATATAATTATCAAAGTAACTAGGATAAGCCATAAGATGGAAAATAAGGAAATGACTGTGAACAATTGGGTATGACAGGACAAAAAAGGAAATAATATGAACCAATATAACGTTAAAGGTGCCCCTAATCACTATAAGATAATTACTATACTGCACCACTAATAGTCACCCTACAGGTTGATCCCGCTTACAGAACTTAATAATGATAATGGTAGTTTAGTGTACCCCTAGCTACCTTCATAGGTGTCGTCTGCTCCTATCTCCACTACGTATACCCACTACCCCCATTCGATCGACTCCTTAACTCGTAGATACCCACGCTGGCCCCACAGTGGGGTGTATCACTCCCCAAAGTGGCAACCCAATACAACCAAAAATGCACGGCTTATATCTACACGATGCAACAACGTCTTACCTACTAGCCCGGGCCCACACACGCACATGACCCCGTTGGACTTGAGTTGCCACCGCTAACCCCTTTTGGCCTCTTACAGTCAAGCCTAGTATGCGTGTCCTGTCCTCGACTTGGGTCGATCCCACAAAGATACTTATTGGTAACTGGCTGAAACGGGCCCCCATTACTTGACACAAGCTATCCACATAAGCTTGGTCCCCTCTAGTCGTCCCACTTAACCCTCTTCTTATTCATGTCTTCTTACATGTTTCAATCTTGATTAAGTACATCTAATCGTATTTCAAATGCCACCCAAGGCACCCACTTAATTCCCCATGCCACCCAAGGCACCCACTTAACCCACTCATGTCCCACTACATGTTTATCTGGTAAAGTGTTTCTTAATTCATTAAGACCGTAACCTTGTAAAGACCTCTAACATTAGACTGGCATTTGTGGCAGCTGGATTTGCCGAGCGGGTCCGGGCAGTCTTACACCACAAACGAGCCTAACCTCGTGTCTTTACAATTGTTACGCATTTAATTCATGCACTTGACCTCTCACATTAGACTGGCATTTGTGGCAGCTGGATTTACCGGGCGGGTGCGGGCAGTCTTACACCACAAAAGAGTCTAACCTCATGTCTTAGGCGATTGATTACACATAATTAATTATCCCCAATTTGAATTAATTTCCCTATTCAAATTGTCAATTAATTCCAAATATACTTATGTCCATAATTGACTCAATTATGTCCATAAATGCCATTCTTCCAATTAACGTCTTAAATTAGAATAAATTAATTATATGCCTTTTTAAGGCATTTATGCCAATTCCGAATATTAAATCTTTTAATATTATCCCATTGCCCCACGTTGTGCGTTTGTTCGTTTAACGTGAAATATACGTTAGACTCGAATAGTCTAACTTATGGAATAAAGAGGAAACATCACATCATGCATAGAATATAAAGTAGATCTAAACATAAGGGGTGAACTTGCATGTGTGAATAAGGTTTTTCATCTAAAACTTGCATAGGCCAAAGTCACAAACTTGCATAAACTATGGATGTCATAGATCTAATCATAAGGTGTAAACTTGCATAGGCAATAGTCAAAAACTTACATTACATGATTCATACTCCAACATATATATATATATACTTGCATATGTGATTTATGCGACATAAACTATGGTGTAAACTTGCATCTAACTCACACATGTCATAGCCTAACTTTTAGATCCAATTTACACATAAAATAGATGTCATGAAATATGTAAGCTTGTATATGATTCTCACTAACATGCATATGATTCATATCTAAATTAACATCTAAACTTGCATACATACATATGACTTAACATATGAATTAGTTCCTCAAACACAACCAAACTTAGCATATGAAGCATCATTATGAATTAACTGTACATAAACCAATAGTTAACATAGATTTAAAACATAGTTAATAACATCATAGATTTACAACATAGATAATAACAACATAGATTTACAACATAGATAATAACATCATAGGTTTACAACATAGATAATAACATAACGGTCAATGATCCACAACATAACCATATAATCCAAATCATATCTCAACCCAATTAAATTGTTAATTATCTTATTAAAGAAATCAAACTCACAACTCAAAGAAGGTCTTGAGTTCTAGAATCTGAGTTCTGAAATTGATTTAGCTCGCCTTTGTAGTAGATTCGTTATTGTTTAGATTAGAGTTGAATATAATTGAGTTGATTAGCTTCATTTTCCCTCTAGTTGGTGGCGGCTACTCTAGGTTACAAGATGACAGCATGACAGCCATGGTTCCAATTTTTATTTGATTCTAGGGTTTGAGTCTGCACATGTTTATATAGAATTTCAATTTAATTATAGCCGTCGGATGATCTTAGGGTTAATCAAAACCATTCAGTCGGGATAGGGTGACACCTCAGCCCTAATGACTCAGCAATGAGTCACAATATGGATCGGATTACACCAGAAAGCTGTGCAGGATTTCTGCCTGGCCTGGGCGCACTTGGCAGGTGTGCCAGTGCAATTTTTGTACTGGCGCACTTCCCAAGTGCGCCAGTGCATCTATATTTTTTTTTCTAGTTTTTCCGCCTAACTTCGTTCGTCCATATCTCCTTCATCCGATATCCGTTTTACGCAAACTCGGACTCTATCTCAACCAGAATTCCGAGACGAACACAATGGCGCAACCCATTTCCCTTAATTCTCACACCTGAGATTAATTATTCTTGATTTAGTTAATTCAATTATTCAAAAATTCTGGGTGTTACAATCCAACCATCTTTGCTGCCGAAAATTCAAATCCTTTTGGGAGAAAAGATACTTCTACGACTTGTGATCCGTAGACAGCTCGAATCGAACTCCCAACAGGTAATGTCTCCACATCTTCAGAGCAATCGCCGCCAACTCCAAATCATGAGTTGGGTAGTTCCTCTCATGCGGCTTTAGCTGTCGACTCGCGTAGGCCACAACCTTATCCTTCTGCATTAGCAGTGCTTCAAGTCTAGTACCACATCCATCGGTATACATAACCATCTCTTCATTCCCACTTGGAATAGTCAATACAGGAGCACTCATCAGTCTTTCCTTTAGGATTCCAAACGCTTGCTCACAGTTTTCGTCCCATGAGAACGCTTGGTACTTCTTCGTCAATCCTGTCAACGACGAAACAATCTTGGAGAAATTCTTGATAAACCGTCGGAAATAACCACCCAAGGAAGCTCCGAACATCCGTTGCATTCTCAGGCCCATCCCAGTCCTAGATTGCTGCCACCTTAGCGGGGTCAACCGCTATTCCAATTCCAGAAACAGCACGGCCTAGGAATCTCATTTCGCTCTTCTAGAAGTGACACTTCGAAAACTTAGCTCTTAGCTGATGCTTTCGCAAGACTTCCAACACAACTCTCAAGTGCTTCTTATGCTCTTCCTCATTCCGAGAATAAACCAGAATATCATCCACGAACATAAGCATGAACTTGTTCAACTAATCACTGAAAACTCTATCCATAAGATCCACAAAGTACGTTGGTGCATTAATCAAACCGAGTGACATCACCAACCATTCGAAGAAACTGGATGGCATCCTAAAACAGTCTTTGGCACACTTTCCTTAGCCACCCTCAGCTGATGAAATCCCATTACCAAATTCATCTGAGAAAATACTTTGGCTTTGTGAAGCTGATCGAACAAGTCATCAATCCTTGGCAATGAATACTTATTCTTCTTAGTCACCTTATTTAGCTCACAATAGTCCACACAATCTCAGTGAGCCATCTTCCTTGCTTGCAAATACGACCGGTGCAACCCATTCAGAAATACTTCTCCAAATGAATCCCTTTCCTAGAAGGTCACGAACTTGCACCTCCAACTCTCGCTGTTCCTTAGGTGCCATCTGCCTAAGAGGCATAACGATTGGTCTAGCACCCTTGACGAAATCGATCCTAAACTCGATCTCTCGATGCGGCAGCAACCCTTTGACCTCGTCAAAGACATCCTCATACTCATTAGCGATCAATACGAATGACAAGTCTTCCTGTGGAATCACAATCGAATATAGATAGCTAACGAAGACACCATCTTCGCGCTTACACCGTATCAACACCTTTCCCCCTTCCACATCCCCGACTCTCACCTCTAGCTTCTCACAATTCACCCTTGCCGCATACCTCTTGAGCCAATCCATGCCTAAGATGATCCCAAACCCAACGAAGTTAAGAACAAAGCAATCACATACAAAAGAGCAACCATGACTCAACAACACTAGACCACGACACAATATGCACTAACTGGACAAACCCCCAACTAGATTAGTCACGATCAATGGTCTATCGCAAATCTCGGGTTCCAAACCCAAGCGACACACAAGCTCATTGCAAATGAAGAATGCGATGCTCCAGTATCAAACAAAACTCGGACTCAAATACCATTAACTGAAAGAGTACCTTGCACGACGACACCCTTTCCCTTCTCCTCTGCAGTAGGAGTTCTTGAAGAAGATGGCACGACTTTCAAAGCATATGCCTCCACAACTTGCTTGCCCTTGGCTGATTCTGGACAATCTTTCTTCTCATGCCCAGCTTTCCACACTTGAAGCACTTCTTCTCAGCTTTGGGATTCTTGCACTCATTCAAGTAATGACCCTTTTGTTGGTAGTTAAAGAAAAGCACCTCACTCTTAGGCTTCTTCTGGCCATCCTTTCCTTTCTGCTGTTGCTGCTTCCTCTTATTATTATTAGCACCTTACAATGGTTTCTGAACTTCCTTGGTTGTAGCAACAACATTTTCTTCCTTAGGAAACAAGCTCTCATGGCGAACAACTTTTTCCATAATCTTCTCAAATGGATCGTAAAGATGATCCACCAGCAGCCTTCAAATGCAGGAATCCAGACTCATAACAAACTTCTCGTTCTTATGATAAGGTGTGTCAATGTATGAACAAGCATATTTGGACAAGGACTCGAAATTAGAAACATAATCAAGCACAGAACAACCATTCTGTTTCATCTCTACGAACTTCTTGAACAAAGCTGACTTTTGAGCAATGGAGATAAACTTCGCTTCAAACTTAGCTTGGAATTACTCCCATGAAATCTCCTCTTTTGGAGTCTCAAGTGTAACAAAATTCCACCACTCCGTGGCCCTGCCTTGACACAAGCTTTCTCTTAGTTTCATCATCCAAACTTAAGTCTCCAAAAATCGGACATAAGAATCCATCCACTTTTGAACTTCTTCAGTTGGCTCAGTTCCTTTGAATGGTTTCCCTCCTAAAGATGTATAACCTTTGCACAGCTTCGCAAAATCCACAACCCTAGGAACTCGCACACCTACATCAACCGTGGCTTCCACTGGAGCGGGTACCCTTCGCATGACTGCTTCCATCACAGCCACAAACATGGCTGGTTAGTCTGGTATACTGCCATTACCCCCTCCAGGCATAGCCACTTCCCTAGTAGTGTGTCTTGTAGTTCGTCGACTCATTCTAAATCTACAAATTAGAATGATTAGCCGCTTGCAAGAAAACTGCTAAATAAGTACAAACGCTACTATAATATATAGTATCATATAGTGTACATCCAACAGAAATCTACAAATACGTCTCTCCTACGTAATTATGTCCTCGAACATTGGCTAAAATCGTTAACCAGAGTTATGATACCAAATATGACGACCGCCCATAACCCCTGCACTAAACAAGAGGAATAATACACTGAAAGGTGTGTCAGGAAACTGTGGACGATCATTATAGGTAGGTAAACACAATCGATTCCTGTCGTAGAACTCACAGTAAAAGGATAAAATATAGTAGAAAATATACAATAGGTAATAATAGTGAAGCATCATATAACAAACTTTTTAAACATTCACAACATCCTGAAAGATTATCCAAACATCATAGGAAATATCAAAGTCCGTACATAAAGCCTCACTACAGCACTCATAAAGCAACTCAAACAGCGGAAATAAAAATACTAGATAGTTATAAAACTAGTACGTAAGCCTCCAGCTCGCCTCCAAACTGCAACATCGTCCTCATTAAGCTATCACCTGCCACCTAGTCGACCCATCTATAACCGGATGAACAGCCCAAGGTAATAAGAATGAAAAACCTTGAGTCAAACAGTAGTCTTAATGAGCGATAAAACAGTTTGCAAACATCAAAAATAAAGTATATGAGAAGGGATAGATAAACATACTAATCAAACCACAACACCAGAGAAGAACTCAACCCTATCTTCCCCACATCGGATAGTAATAACCTTTACAACGACATTTCAACCACACATCCATGGAAACCAGAACACCCATTCAATCATAGAAAAGCACTCATGACATCCAAATTATATATCTTATGTAAACCATCCTAATCGAACTCAACATCCCTCAAGCACAAGCACCAAAGGCCTAAACCGATATCAGACAAGCACCTAAGGAACATCTCCTTCGACATTGGACAATCTACATGAGACGGTTCAAACAAAGCAACTAATCAACCATGATAGACTCTGGCTATCACCGCCAATCTTGCTTCGAAACCATCGTTAATTGTATGACGACCAACCTTGCCATATATCAAGGGCTAATGGTAACCCCAGTTCTAGCATAAACTCCATATGCCTTTCAACGATACATATGTTTGTATAACCTTGACAACTAGGCCTTTCAACGATACCCAGGGTACTTGACTTACAACCAATCTTTTAGATGTCTCTATTGTACCCCTGCTTCGAGCCTGCTAGAACTTACGATAACGATAATCTCTCGGCCTTCATATCTCTAGTCATCCAACCCGACTACTTTTCCTAACTCAAGCAACCTTTTCGAGTAACTATTATCCACCAACTCACGACCTTTGAGTTGTCACGTCATTCGCTGTTCTACACCGAGCAACGAACACCTTTCAACACTTCGAACCTTCCTACATGAATTTCCTTCGAAATCATACCATCATCGAGCCAAATTACATCACTGCGTTGCGGCTAGGGTTCGGGGGTTTACCCCCAAATTTTTTTTTCAAGATCTTTTGTTCAATTTTGGGTTGTACATGAAAAAATTAATTTTTCAGAAAACGACCCTGTGTGACTGACCCAGAGGTGACCGACCCAACCTCTTGACCGACCCGAACATGGTACGACCGACCCTGCTGCTCGACCGACCAGCCTCTCACTTCCGTGACCTACCAACCAGGATCATGGTGCTTGACCCAAACCATTCTCTATTGGGACATTATCGCCCCACTATGGTATGAACGACCCTCCTTGCATGACCCCGTGTGCTCGACCCCTGGCATCTCCGACCGACCCCACATGTTACATACTTGACCAAGCATCCTCGGCTGACCGACCCGGTCCACGTGCTCGACCCCGACCACATTTCTGCTCGACCGACCCACTCCTGCACAACCCGAGCCCCCTCGTGCTTGACCCAGGCGCCTGTACTGTATAGTGTACTACATGTTTTACTACATGCTCGACCCGTGGCCTGCACAACCCCAATTCAACTCCAATTTCATCAATTGATACAACCGACGAAATATACTCGTCTAATTCATCCAATACAATCACAAGCATGTTATGAACTCACGAACAACATGAATATAACAACTATCACTAAAATTATACAATTTCACCAAAATCATTATAAATAACATATGATCTAAATTGCGAATCTAACTTGCATAAACATATGAAATAGTATAGGATTACCAGTTTAAACATGACAAATTAGATCCTAGGGTGATATATATGGAAATGGACTGACAAAGGTATAGATCTATAAGAAAACACTTGAGTTTGATGAAAAACATGATCAAACATTCATATACTTGATTAAATCTGTGTGAGAGATGCATATCACTCACCAATTCTCCAAAACAAGCAAAATCAATGAATTAAGAATCCAAACAGCAAGCAATTCAAACCAAACCCCTTGCTCGGATTAACTTTCACTTCAAATTATGTAGATCTATCATCAAATGGTGTAGATCTTTGATTTCCTTCCTTTAGATTTTGATGTTAATGGTGGAAAGGTGTTAGAGGAAGGAGTAAGATAGTCTACCAAATGAGAAAATGGAGAAAGTAAACTATTCTCCATAACTCTCACCCCCTATTTATAGCTTTCCCACCAGCCCACTAATGGGCCTTTACAAATCAACCCATTAAGGCTCGCAAAACATGAACAGCCAACTGAAAAACCTTAAAACAACGATTCCTCCCAAACCGCTGATCCAAATCTATAATGTAACCATTCTACGAAAAGGCAATCGTCATTTTCTTTCCAATGGCACAGGTCTCACCACCTGATTTGACCTGGGTCAAAAGTTATGCCCTGCACAATGCAGTATGGGCAAAATGTTCACAAACAAAATTGGTAAAAATTATGGACATGTCTCACGTTTCATTAAGCATCATATCAAAATATGAGAATGATCCAACTATCAGGGAATAGAATATAAATATTTTATGATCTTTCGATACGTAAAATGCGGGCTGTTATAGTCCTCCTAAGAAATCAAAAAAACTTTCTTGAAAATCGTGTATAATTCAATACGATTTGTTTCTAAGATACATTATATATTATAGACTAGCCATGGATATTTAATCAATTAAGGCCCGAACCATGTTTCTCCTTGTCTTTTACTTTATGTAATATTCTTATTTCCTATGTATATTGCTTCATGAGCGTTAGTTGTCACCAAGGTTTTAAATATTGGATATTAGTTGTGTTTCGTCTCGACGATTTTAGAGACTAGATCTCGTATCAGGGGAGATTTCAGACGATATGAGTCTAACTTGATCAGGGGTTTGTCTCAGATTTCCATCTCGGACTTGAAATTTCATATCTGACTAACCTCGAGGAATATGTTATGTTGAAAACTAATATTCTTGCAGAATAATTTTATGAGTGTCATTGTAGTAATAGTAATTTAAACTTGATTTGCAAAATCACCTCATCGTTCTTAATTTAGAAAAGAACATTCATATTAATAAATCGTAATGTGCTTAAAATAAAAAAAGTAATAAAATACAAATAAAGTAGTGCTTATAACTTATGATACATGAAAATGAATTATTGTTAGTCAAAGAGCATAAAAAGGATCTAAAACATAAAACAAACATAGGTAGAACACAAAACACATAATTTTATAGGTAACACGCGAGTAAAAAATAATGAATATGAATACCATAAGCATTGCATAACATATATGAATATATGATATGCACATTTAACATGCAAACAATCAAACAGCAGGAGATTATCGTGGCTGGATTTCAGTTTTCTTATTTATTGTTTTGGTTTAGGCACAAGTTTAAATCTTAACTAGAAAAACAAAGATCTCGGGTGATATCTCGGTAACTCATCTACAGAAATAGCTATAATAGAGTTTTTGTTATTCATATTAACAACTACTATAGGAGGAATGTTTTTATGTGGTGCTAATGATTTAATAACTATCTTTGTAGCTCCATAATGTTCGGTTGATATATTGTTCGATATTGCAATATCTCAGACGATATATTCGAAATGAGATTTACAGTGAGATTTGCTGTTTTGTTTTGGGAGGAGCCTAAAACGAGATCTCAGGCAATATATTCGAGATCTGAAACAATTGTTGTCACAAAAACTCCCAACGTCTATGGATGTGGGTTGGGATGTTGATGCTTCAAAAGGTGGAATCAACTTTGCACGATTCCATTACTTCAAATAAATTCAAGTTATGCGCTTATGGGATGAAAATTCTTCTTTGGAACTAAAAGGATAAGCCTTTGAAATTCATCTTTAATTTTTCTAGACTCTAGGAGTTTACCTTTTTAGGAATATCTTTTGTGGTCTTAATCACATAGTGGAAGGAACGAGTACCAAGTGAAACCCTTGCAAAAACTTTCCAAACTCTTTTTTTGATCGCCAAGCCAACTGGAGATCATGAAATATAGAAAGATGGATAATAATGGTCTAATATATTTTACAACTAGCACCACTTGGACCAAAAACTTCTTGATAAAATGACTTAAATTACTCTAAAGGACGATAGGCGCACTTCTTCAACAAGCAAATGGAATCTTAATGCATCTTTGGATATGTAGGATAAAACAAAACGAAGGAGGGGAAACAGACAAGCACCAGAGGTGTAGCATCTCGAATAATTTGGCATGTCCTTAAGTTAACATTACTGCAAAGAAGGAACAATGAAGGAGGTGAAACTTAGTTAGCTAAGGCTATTCATCCCCTTGATTGATGCCACTCCATCTTCCGACATCTAGTAGTTTTCTATTTTCTCTTCATCATAATAGAAGTTATACTTAGTTTTAACTAAAGAAAACATCCACACAAGGGGGAAGGAACGGTGGAGATATCAATGTAGTCAACGAAAACAGTAATTCAACGTTGCGTAGAAGAACTTGGAAAAAAAACTAAATCATACAAAAAAGTAAAACTATGTACAAATGGATTAAAATCATTGTACTACTTTTCTTCAATAATCTGGTCGGGATATTAGATGGCCAACACCAGTATATAGAAACATTTATGTTAATATCCTAACATAATAAAGTATCATAGATATTATATGACCTATGCCAATATAAAGTACGTTAATCTCTTATATGATGAACTGGAAAGGATATTATATAACCTATGCTATTATAAATAAACCCTTGTATTAATCTCCTGACATAGTAAATAGGTGTAGGTATTACACGACATTCACCAACATAAGTAAATCTCTAGGATTGAAAGTTTTTCTGGAGCATAGCCATACTAGATGTAATGATATTAGACAGTCAAAACCAGTTCAAAAAATCATGCATGCATGCTTTCGGGGTCGTATTTATGTGACTTGACTACTCAATCAAGATCTAATTCATCTTCTCTTATGCCATGGGAAAGGCTATGCCAAGCGCATGAAATTCAATTCATCAATCCATATGCCACAGAGAAGGTAGCGTTAAGTGCACGAGTTTCAATTTTTGGCCTTAAAACTATAGGGAAGCCCATTTTAGGGGATTAAATTTCACTTCGTCGGCACTTGTACTACGAGAAAGGCTATATCAGATGCAAGGAATTCAATTCGTCCATCCCTGACTTGGATGGAATATTGTGTCAAGCACACAAAATAATCGTGCCCTAGGTAAGGAGAAAAGAAATGATCATATGCAAGAAAGATTGTTACCTTAGAGTCATACAAAAGAGGATAAGCACAAGCCACTTTGGGATATTACTATGGTAGCTAGCATGAAGTGGAGGGATATATAATGAAAACATGTATAAAATCAAATGACTCACAAAGGCCTATTAAAAATATATTATGTGACAAATTTTTACATACAATTATTTACATGTAACCCTCCATCGGGCTGAAACTAGTTACAACCGCTTTACATCAACATAATCCAAGAAGGGCTAAACCATGGTCATGCCTGTTTGACACGGAAGAGGAGCTAGTCATAATTCATTCAACTCTGTAATCCTACTAGATGACTTCTTGTAGGTCACGTTCCTTTGGGTTGTGTCATAATAAGCAATACGAGGGTAATATCTTTAACTAGCCCAGACATTCCCATGATAATGGGACAAGTACACGAAATCACCATGATTTTGTAGGAATGTCAAGATAACCCAAGCCAAGAACACTTTTAAAAAAATCAATAACATCCGATGTTCGATTTCAACCATGCTGTTTTTACCTTTTCTTTCTTAACTTCTTCCAGTGGATTTTCTCTATTTATCTCTCCTTTGGAGACTACCGCAGAATCCAAGCAAGCTTCACACTGTAAGTTGCCGACTTTATCCCCAAGGTCATTAACAAGTCTCAGAGAAATATTCTTTATGTCATCAATTATCCACAGGAGTTGATCGGTGCCCACTCCAATATCTAGGATAGAAGAACCAAAAAGCCTCTCCACATCTAAATGGAAAGGAAGCACTTGATCCTGTTGAGTCCTTGACATTTGCCTCGCAATAGTACCTCACTCTACCTTTTCACCCAAAAAGCTCATCCCGGTAATCTCTGTGAGATGGTTTGAGAGCCACGTCTAGCCTAGGACATCTTTTTCAATTAGAGGTACATGATAGGTACTTCCTACCCCGAAGCCTCTCTTTGTGTTTTCCCGTGATTCTAATTGTTCTCTTATGTCTTTTAATTTCATCCTTATATCTATCTAACCTCGTTTATATGCTCGACATTCTCCAAATGTCCCTCTAAATGCATATCTTTAGCTTAGACCAAATCCGACATTCCCTTTATAGCAATCATCTCTGAAACCTAATCAATAAGTATTAGTAATAACCAACATGGTAATTCTTCAAATGAATATAATATTAGCATATATAAGTTCTATAAAAACTCCAGAAAGATCTTGTTTAAATAACAAAATTATGCCAGTAGTCATATAACCTATACAAAAAAACTATTCCTATGATTTACACGTCAATTGATAGGCAAGCCACCTAAGGAGCATTATGCAAAACATGTGCAGTTAAAGCACTTATCAGTTCGATAGCGGTGGAGGTTCAAAAAGTTGTAATGAGACCAAGAGAAGATATATCAAAAAATTTTGAAGGTGCCAAAAGATTTATGACATAAAAAAGCAAATACTTAAAGTTAATTTATTTGAATTCTTATGTCTTTTGTATATGAAAAAGAAATACAGTTTAATTATATATAATAAAGCCAAAGAAAATCCTGATTTATATAGCCCATATTTAGTGACTACAATAGGTTTCTAAAATATACCGAATGCTTGTTTCTTAAAATTATTCATTTACCTTAATTTTGTTGATTTGATTTAAAGGAAAACTAGTCAAATCAACTTTTTTATTATAATATTGGTAATGTAAGTGTTAAAAATCCTTAATTTAGCCATCGTAATGGAAGATAACGGAGCTTGAAATGGATTTAATGTTCATTGGAGCTAAACGGAAAAATGCAGCAATCAAATAATATTATATGGTATAACAGGGATTTTGCAAAACTTTAGCGTTTGTTAACTATTAGGGACTATTAAACAGTATCAAAAAAAGATGATTCGAACATCATAGCGTGCCCTGTCTAGCAATCCAATGACTAGGATGTGCTCATCTCAAAATCTTCCTTGTCCTTTAGAAAAAAATTGTCAAGCATAAGACTTATGAACTCTAGGATATCCTTTGATCTCTATAACAGGGCTACATAGTCTTACTCTTAACTTCTTCGTATTCCAACTTCTTTGAAAAAAAGGCGATTCTACTTTGGGCCAAGGATAAGGATCCAATTTACGTATCCTTGGGGTAGGATCTAGATTAACCCTAAAGGGGGTGAATAGGGTTTATTGCAGTTTTTTGAAATATTAAAATTGTTATAGCATAGATTGCAGTAGAGAAAATAAATGCAGAAAATAAATGACACAGATTTTACCCAGCTTTAGCAATTCCTGCCTATTGTTGCATTCTCAAGGTTTCTACTAGAGTTAAAACAATCTCTACAGTTACAAAATCCCTATAAAATCGCGATACCCGCTACCAACTATTCTAATTCCACACTTAAAACCTTGCACTGATATCATCTTTATCCCCAAAATTAGATTTTCCCGAAATTACAAATTCCTAACTCGTAGACCCTAGTTTAAAGTAAGCTAGAAAACCTATACAATGTTTTGTAAAAAATAAAAACACTTAAAAAACAAAAACAAAAACAAAAACAAAAAACCCTTGTAAAAAAATTAAACACAATAGGCCGACCCTTCTTTTCTTTTTGCAATAGCTATTTAAACACAAATTTACTCTTCCTCCTGATGGATGACCTAATAAAAATTAGCGCTTTGGTTTCCTAGCTCCAAATCCAACTTCTTGGTTGTTGGTGCAATTCGATTCAGTGATGCTTCGATCCTTGTAAATCTCGACCGACCGATTTGGCCTTTCTGATGATTGAAAAACCCTCATGAATAATTCTGATTTTCAATTCACTCTATTTTGAAATTATTGCTTGGTTATTCAATTCTTGTGTATGATAAATTGTGTGGAATTTATAGGTTTGTAGAATCCCCAACCATCTTTGATTTCACCATTGATTGGCTCTTGATTATTGCGTGATTTAGATGGTCGTGAATGCTATGTTGATTTCAGGACAATAATTCGATTTGTTTTCTTGCCTAAAACTCGCTTGCAATTCACTGGATAGTATTAAAATATGTTGCCAAAAATATTCCTTGATTTTACTGTTTGGAAAACATATTCTTGCATGATTAAAAAAACTTCCCCAAGTTCGTGCATGTTGTTCTATATAAACCTAAGCTGATTTTACATCACTGTATTTTATGGAAACATAATTTGGCAATAACAAATTTTCGAATATTCTTATGCCAATAATGCAGATTAAATTCATTCCACTTTTTAAATCAGTGAATTTGAGAAAAGAAATTCCTTTATTGTTCAATCCAATTTCCTTGCATGTTGTTCGAATAGATTTCTCACTTGATTTGTCTTGACATTTTCTTCATGCAACCCGCACTTGTTTGATCTTCATGTTGCAGCACCTCTTTGCCATGACACTTGAGCTTGTAGCACATATGTTTTCTTAGTACTTAAAACTGGCCATTTTGGTTTGCTATTTGTGTGCATAACATTTTTTGCATCAAGTATGCTGCAATGTTTATGTACATGCTTTGTGTCACTTGAATTTGGAAATGGCTCATATTTTAAGAATTGCTTTGTAATTTGGGGCCTTTGTAGCCTTGTTGATTTAAAATTCATGCTACTCTTCATTGATTTGGTCGTAGCTCCTCCTGAATACTTGTACACGCACTTGATATTGTGATGACTTAGTCTTCTAGCAATCATTGCACTGGTCTATACAAATTGTTATGGCTTGCTTGGCCATACTGGTTGCATATGCACCCATTTCCCCTTACTAACACATGTGCATGCTACACACCATATCTCTTGACTTTGCCCATTTGTGTTGATATGCTTTGACCTGCTGCACCTGAAAGTCACTTTGTACATTTGTATACTTGTGTCACTTGGTTATTCTTATCTCGCAGCCTTGTTGTGACCTGCTTGAGTTGGTTAGAAACTCCATGTTATCTGGGATGATTTGTACTTTCGTTAGCTTGCACGATCATACATATGTCATTGCTGTTTGACCTAAACTTGAGTTCTTGTTGATCTTTCCATGCATTTCACTGTTTGTAAATTTCATATCGACCTTCATGTGTATACATAAATCATGTATGTCTATCTGTGTGTCTTGAGCTTTGCGTACGTGTTGCTGCACAATTTCTTGTGGTGCTTGCCACTTATTTTGACCTTCTAACGAGTTATAATGTTCTGCCATGATGTGATTGTACATTTGTCACTTGCCTATGTTCTTTATTGTCTGAACCTATATACATGTGCTTGAGTTGAAACTTGTGTATACTTGAGACTGTACATGTGCATATTCACATGCATGTTGTTTTCACTTCTGGTCTTTGTGCATTTGTGTTGATGAAGCTGCCATGTCACTCCTTGCAGCATTGATTTTTTGGTGCATTACTGTGCTTCCACTCATGTACATATGTACCATTGCCCTTGTTCACTGAATTATCTTGAACTATGCACTAATAGATGTTTGACCATATTGCCTTGCATGTTATATATGTGTGTATACATACACATGTATGTGCAGCATACCACTATACGATGTGTCATGGCTAGTCAATATTGACATACCACAAATGTGAGCCGAGGCTGATCTTGATCAGCAAACCACTATAACTGTGTTGAGGATGATCTGCAGGCACAAGATATGTTGTCTACCTTGTAGTATTTACAGTGAATCACTATGAATATCACAAGCAATCTAGACACAGATTGATGTATATACATATCAGACCAAGTCAAGAAATATAATGAGAAACACACAAAAATTCTAAGGCAAATAAAATTTAAAATAAATTTATATCTTCTAGAATTTAAATCTATTTTTTTCCAGTTTACCATGTGTGTTTCAGTGACATATATGCAGATGATTGGGTTGACTCTGAAACAGCCTGAAGACAAGTGTGTCAGTAAGTGAATAAGTGTCTGTACATGAGAGAGTTAATGTATCTGAGAATATGAATGTATATGAGTAACGTTTGAGTGATGTGGTGAGGACTGAATGTACTAGTGGAATGTACAATAGTGGAGTTGAAAATTTGTACTATTTCAAAGTTGAAATAAAATATTATATTTGAATAAAGCACTGTTTGAAATTCAAATTCTTATGCAATAGTATTCTATTCAAATATAAAATTTTATTTCTATATTTGATGTAGTATAGAATAGTACAGTTACAAACATATTTATATTATAATATATATGTTTGTTATCATCAAACAAAAATCATATTATTATATACAACAATCTTCCCCTTTTGATGATGACGAACATATACATAAGATTTTGAATAAATAAATAACAGTGAACTATAGAAATCTCTCTATTTGTGTGCTCCCCCTACAACAGAATTTCCCCTATACAAGTGCATATGAGTGAAGAATAATATTATTTGAATTTTCAATGTTAAAAATATTCATGAAATATTCACTCATCAATCAAAATCTTAACCATTCTCCCCCTTTTTATCATCAAAAGGATACATAAATCGAAATAGCGATGAAATATAGACTAGAAATTAAAAATTAGATCAAGAGAGAGAATGTACATCATAAATCTCATTCAATCAAACAAAAATCATAATATTCTTCATACTAGTGGAAAATTTCACATTGTACAATGATTGATTTATGATGAATTTTATAAAATGGAGAGTTTCAAATCATATGAATTCCAATTATTTTCAAGTAATTTTTTTAAAAGATGAGCACAAAATAGCGATGGATTGGACTATGGTCATAAATTCAAATCAAGTGACAAAATAAAAAATCTCAAATCCAAAAAATTATGAACCAAAAAATCATAAAACATCATACGATAACAACACATTTCATAATTTAGAAAATGGATTGATAGGTTGGTTTTTACATAACAAGGAGGATTTCATGTGTGTGTGTATATATATATATATATATATATATATTTTCCTTTTCTCTTCATTTTTATTTTAAGAGCACAGTAACCATGCTTAGCCTATTAGGAATTTTAAATGGGATCAGTTGCAACTTATTATAAGTAATCTCTAACCATGCGTGACTATATCTAAGTTTTTTAAATGAGATTAGAGAAACAATTATTATATACAAAATTTCCTTAGTATACTTAACCAAGATGGATGATAGAAATACAGTAGAAATAATGATCGTCGTGAAATAAATTTCTAAATTAATTATATTATGAACTATGCTCAACTGTACAGGATTTTTGAAAATTTTCAATTATCTCTTATTCTGAAAAATAGTATCACATTTTCATCACAAATTTTGAAATTGTACATTTAAAATGATTTTTTTAAAATAAACTCTTCACATTAATATAAAATCATGATGGATGACAGAAGGATGATAGGAAAAGAAGATGTTCATGAAATAAGCACCAATTTAAAAATATTATAAAATTGTTCAAACATCATGAGAATTTAAATAAAATCTCCTCTTACTGTGAGATATACTATAGTCAAAACTGATCACAATTTCAAAAATCTGATAATAATTTTGATGAGTTCCAAATATAGTTCAATTTGGTTAATGCTTTCAATTTTTGAATAAATAACCAAAAATGATTTTAAAATTGAAAAAAATCAATTACAAGAGGTTTTCAGAAAGATTTGTACAAGTTGAAAATTAATTTTAAAAAAATCAGATAATTGAATGAGAAAATTTTCAAGATATCTAAGACTGATACCACTTAGAGCTTATAATTGCCCATAGAAGTCAAAAAACTATACACTAATTTTTCAGAATAAATCAATCATAAGACAAAAAATCTAACAATTCAATCCCATCAATTAGAGCAACAATCTTTCAACTTCAGAACAAGTTTCACAAGAGAGTTTTTCAGAATAATTACAACTAGCCTAAGAGATGGTTCATGATCCAAGATTAAAAATAGTTCATTTGAAATCACTCGAGGAGATGTGTAAATTTCAGGATTCAATAAATCGATCACATAAGATTATCAATTTCAGATCCAATAAGTGTGTGAGATTCAAGATATCAATAATTTCAAATGATTTCAAAAAATCAAATATCCAAGTCAAATGATCAAAGTGCTATGACTCATCGGTATTCTATGTCGATCCTATCAAGTGCACACCACATATTTTAGCCGATCCATCATGGATCGATCTTTATCGATCCATCACTGAATTTTGTAGCAATCCACATTCAATGTCACTGATCTACTTGCCTTGCCAATCCATGAAATTTGCCTGGCCGATCCATGAACCGAACCATGCTTGATCCATCAAAAAGCACATTGATCCATCCCAATTCCACTTGCATGATCAATTAGTTCGAGCATCACCGGTCCATAGGCACGAAAACAACCGATCCATCAATCAAAGTGCACCGATCCATCGGTGCTCACTCCACCTTGAGCCGTTCCATCCTCTATCATCCTGGCCCATCCATGCCCCATCATTCCGACCGATCCATCCCTTTGCCTGTTCGATCCATACTAATGTCTTGTGCAACAAGCCACGATCCATCAAAAATGTCGAACGATCCATGCTATCAGGACTTAAATTACATCCGATCCATGCTCAACTCGAACAATTTCAACAACTCAATCATCAATTCTTCATGCAATCATCAAACAACACTTGCACAATAATTAATCATCATTCAAGAATATAAAATTCACTAAATCATGATGAAACAATGAATAATCAAATAAATGGATCTAAACTTGCATTAACACATGAATTAACATAAGAATTTACTAATTTAAGTTGCTAGATTAGATTCTATGGTGATTCGAATGAAAATATACTTACCATGATGTAGTTCTAGGTGAAAATGACTAGAAATGATGAAAATAAGATCAAACAACCCCATATACTTGATTGAATCCGTGTGAGAGATGCTTATCACTCACCAAATCTACAAAATAGCTTGATATCAACTAATATAATCTGGACAGTGAAGAACGATCTTGAAATCAACCAATTTGATGCAATCTCTTCCTTAATGTTGATCTTTAATCCTCTAATGTAGATCTAAGAATTAAATGAAGTGGAGAGGTATTTGATTGAGCAAGGAGGATCATGAACTCAAGCAAATGAGAAATGAAGAAACTAAACCATTCTCTTTGCCTCTACCCCTCTATTTATAGCCAACAGCCCCTAGCCCTAATGGGCCTCACTAATCAGCCCACTAATGACTAATTAGTCTGTACGGAAAATGTGTAGCACTAAAACGGAGATTCCTCCCAAACCACTGAACCAAAGCTTTAGTATGACTACTCTACGGAATTGGAAATATCATTTCCTTTCCAACGAAATCGATATTTGCACTTGATTCGATCCCAGTTAAAATTTATGTCCTAAACAAAAACAACAAGGGAAAAATGATCACAAACCAAATTGGTAAAAATCATGGACATGTCTCACACCCCCATGAAGAACATATCAAAAGTTGAGAATGATCCGACCCTTGAGGAAATAAATAGAAATATTTTACGATCCTTCGATACGTAAAATGCGGGTCGTTACATGCACAGAGCCTATTCTATATAGATCATCGGAAGAAGCAGTTGGTTTATACCACACGTCCACTATTGACATATGGTCACTGGGCTGTGCTGTTGGAACTGCTCGTGGGCATTCCATTTTTTGTTGCATCTTCAGCACTTGATCAAACCAAGAAGATACATGATATACTTTGGTTTGTTAAACTAATATGATGTTAGTCTTGCTATGGTTTATGTTTTAATGTAATTATTTTTCGAAAAATACATATTTTCTTTTAATGTTTACATGGATCAATCTTCAAATGTTCTTGCAGGCCCATTATGTGATATTACTAGGAAGATGGTTGATGTACTTAGGGTATGTTAATCCAAAAAATATATCTTGCTATGACTTAAATTATATTGCATACACTTTGTTTTAATTTCCAAAACACACTTTCTTTTCCATAATTACAGTAATCATCCTCAAGATGGCTACTTTTCAAAGACTAACACTCTTTAAAAACAAGCACGGTAAGGCTTACCCGCATCTGTTGAATAGAAGAGCATGCTATTGTTTGACACTTTTATTGATGATATCGGTATGACATGAATTAAACTATTGACTTTGTACTATATCATAAGATACATTGAAATACCTATTCTTAGAAGTACAGTTCATAAAATTTAAAAGTAAATGTCATCAGGATGCTTTCTATTATTGAATTGCGTGTCTCTTGTGGAAATTTATTGCATGTGCCCATGATATCTACAGGTTTCCATGATAAAAATCTATCTATTTTATTATGGTTCTATTGTGCAATATGCAATTATTATAAATTTCCTGCATATGTTTCAATATAATCTAGTTCACACCGGAGGGAGATATATCACTTCATGTTTAAGAGTACTGAATAGTTTATGTTAGTCACGAATGTTTACTGCATAAAAAAGGGGAAGTAGCTAGTGTAAACGGATTTGCATTTTAAAATGTATTCTGGTTGGTTTTCTGGTATAGTTGAGTAGACTTGCTACGCAATTTTAATAAGGCTAACTTGTTTTGGATAACTAGTTAACCATGACTTATTCAATCGTTGGATCTACAATTAGTTTTTTTGGTTTATTTGAAAAATGATATACTAAAAAAAAGGTGATAGTACCCTAATCAGTTTGTTAGCACTAAATATCATGCAAGCTGCAAATGAATTCAGCTTCAAAGTGTTATGCAATAATTTTAGTCGTTTTTTCATAGTACTCTACACTGCTAAGTTATTCTATTTTTTATTTGCTTGCACTGTTGGTTGAAGTTTCATAGTTTTAAGCAAGGTTCGAAATTCCGTTATCCGGTTCCGTTCCGGTTGTCTAGAAACATTAAAATTTCGGTTCCGTTCCGGAAACTCCGGAAGTTCTGGTTTATTTCCGGTTTGTCAATTCCGGTGTTTTTTTATAAATACATACTAACATAAAAGAATATAATGTAAACATAAATATACTATCTTTACAATTAAAAGCATGAATTCATTTGAATAAACAATGCATGATACACATCAAATTGATTTATGCAACTGTTGTAAATATGAATATAGCCTATGGTCTAGTAGATGGATATCAAAGGTGAGGCCCAAATTAAACCTTTGTCTGGATATTTAATCCAGAAATAAAGCAACGTACAAATCACTGACCTAACTTTAATCCGCCAATCGAAAAACTAGGGTTAGACGAAAAATTAATGTCGGCTTTGAATCTGAGGTTAGTAGCCATCAGAATTGGCTTTTGAGTTTCATCTGGTTTCTTCTATTTTCAATTTCTTGCTTCCGCTCCTCTGTTTTTAATTGATTTCAGATGTCGATTTGTGTTTTTCTACTTCTCTTTCTTTGATATGATTTTGAGTTCTATCTTTTGTTTTATTTTTTCACGATACTTAATCTGAATTTCACCTGCTGAAGCTTTTTTCCCCGTTCTATGGCCGAAATGGTATTTTAGTGATATTCCGTTCCGGCATTGGCCGGAACCGGAACGGCATAGACAGAACTCCGAGGTTTCGGCCAGAATTTTAAACTATGGGTTTAAGCCTAATTTTTGGACCTTTGATACACTGTTCAAGTCTATCAAATATTTTAAAATAGGAAATGTTACCTCTTAAATCTTGTGTATAGTTGAAAAATATGCATGTAAAATTAACTCCTCTAATTAACATTACCTCTTAAATGTCTTAAATATTTTGAGTTTGAACCAATGCTTTCACTGTGGCTTGATAATCTCCACGCATTACAAGGTCCATAAACCAGTCAAACATAAGTTTAACTCCTCTACCGGTAGCATCATGGTCTGATTTGGTGTTAGAATAAGGTACTACCCAATCAGAATTTAAAGTTATTCCTATCTTCCCTTTTTATTTTGCTTGGTACTTGTTTCTATATAGTTTGACTATAACAGCATAAGCCAAAAACTGATCTTTGATCACCAATATTCAATTTTAATTAGCTTGAATGGATTTCCAATAACCTGAACTACTTTGAATTTAGTCTCAAACAACATTGCATTGTTTCTAATTTTTTCTTTTCATGATTCATAATAACTCATGATTACGATTTCACTTTGTTTCCCTCCTATTTTTTTTATTATCATAAATTTGTAATATTCTGATGATCAAATTTCTGTTACTTTCAAACATATATTGACCATGTTAAACTTAACAAGATTGTAAATCATAATCAGACATGTATATTTGGTACTCTTCTAAGATTTTAT
The DNA here is from genome assembly GCA_030737875.1 of Allium sativum. NCBI lineage: Eukaryota > Viridiplantae > Streptophyta > Magnoliopsida > Asparagales > Amaryllidaceae > Allium > Allium sativum. Next base: position 310,474,838 of record CM060919.1, read on the forward strand.
TTATCCGAAAAGATGAATTACATTGAAAATATGATGTTAGTTTGTTTTTGTGTCACTGCGTTTAATGTACCAACATTATCCACTATTTACACTCCATAAACATTATGATTGTCCTATCTTGTTTAACACTTATCTATTCCCACTTAATTTTTACTCTAATGCTATAACCGGTTTTTCTGTCAACTCTCATTAACCGCAAAAATTCACTGTTAGTTTTTAATCTGTTCACTGACAGTTTTGTGCATTTGCACTAGATTAAAAGTGGATTATTGGTATGTTCTAGATTATTAAATGGTTAATTTTATGTTGGTTGCTATCCAAACCGTTAGTATCCTTAAGTTTCAATTTATTAGTGCAAATTTCTTAATTATAGTCTTTAAAAAGTTTCCATAGTTACGTGTATATTGAACTGGGATCTATAATGTGTTGATGTAGTTTCCTTTAATGCAGCTACTTCTCCATCCCGAATTTAATGAATTGGCTCAGCTATCTCAGGTAACTTTTATTATCCAATAATTTTAAAACCATCTGCTTTTATCTATTCTCTGTTAACCTATGCATTCTCTATTATATTGAGAAGGAAAAACTACACGCTTATTTGGTGTGAAGCAGAAATGAAAAAGAAGATGGTAGACATTATTTATTCAATTTCTAATAGACCTTGACATACCTTACTTTTTTATTTACTTATAATATATAATATGTCATTTTAAGAATGTACTTATATAATTGTTTACCTATTGACTTCTAGTTTCTAGTAAGGCTTCTTATTTTATTTTATCTTTTAGACAGAAGGAACATACAACAGAAAGAAATTTAATGTTGTTTGTGATTTCTTTGAATATAAAGCTAGAGGGACTTTTCCATCAAAATTTGACTGCTATTATACTTATGTAAGTATAAAAGCATGTATTATTTACCTATATGTCTTAGTTAAACAAATGAGCTATACATATCCGGCCTTGGAAGACATCTGCTATCTTATATTAGCTGTTGGTTTGAATGGTTACATGGCTACAATTACAAACGGAAAATAGTCTGCCAATGAATGACGAAGTTAGATGAAATCAGTTTATAACTTTGTATGGATGAAAGCACTGGTATTATATATTGATGTGCAGGCAGTGTTGGAGGGGCGCAACTAAATTGTTTGTTTCTTTTTTTAATGGATTAAAGTACGAAGCCATAGTTTTTTTTGCATTGATTTTAATTTATTTCCGTTGGTTTGAATTTTTAGAAAGTTCTACCAATCACTGAAGACGTGCATGAAGAATGGCTTTGAGCAGTTGAATTTCTTAATGATGCATTTGGTACTTTCGGTTTAAATATGAACTATGTTTTGACTTTTATTAACTCAATTTGACATCAATATGGAATTTAAAACATATGTATTGAATTTGGTAACTCATGTATTGAAATTATTTTTTGTTAGTTGATGCTTTATTTTGTTATCATGAATATGCGTTACATTTGTTGATTATTATATTTTGTTTGTTTATATTGCTCTTTAAATTGTTATGCATATTCATTTTAATTGCTATAATTAAAATGTATTATATATGAGTTGTAAAAGAGTTTAGCAATACTATAACATGTTAATTTAATAGTGTCATATAGCCGATATAGAATAAATATGTTATAGCGACAATATTGTAAAGATTCTCATTTTCATTGAGATTTAGATGTATTATAGAGGTGAGAACGAGCTATTGTCTTGAAGTAACATAGTGGCAAATTTATGCTATAAAACCATGCTATTTTATAGTGGTTGTTTTAGTGTTATTAATATTCAACAGTTTTTTATAACATGTCGATATACAATGTTTATCCAACTACTATAGTACTGATTAATAACGGCTATATGCTACTATAAAATACAATTTCTGTTGTAGTGTGTGTTTCTGTGACAGGTATGCAGGTGATTGGACTGACCTTGAAGCAACCTGAAGACAAGTGTGTCAGTGAGTGAGTAAGTGTCTTTACATGAGAGAGTGTGTGTATATGACAATATAAATGTATATGAGTAAAATTTGAGTGATGTAGTGAGGACTAAATGTACTAGTGGAATGTACAATGGTGGAGTTGAAAATTTGTACTATTTCAAAATTGAAATAAAATATTATATTTAATTAAAGCACTATTTGAATATTTAAATTCTTTCGTAATAGTATTTTATTCAAATATAAAATTTATTTCTTTATGTGATGTAGTATAGAATAGTACAGTTACAAACACATTTATATTATAATATATATGTTTGTTATCATTAAACAAAAATCATATTGTTATATACGACACTTGGAATAACAATCCTCATGTTTTTCCCTAAATCATCGAGCAGATGGACCTTCAGGCATTTTATACCCGGTAAATCCCCAAACAGGTTTATAGCATCCATTCTCCATCCTTCAGGCTGGAAACTAGAGGACCCTTGATCAATGGACGAAGAGAGGGGTTAAACCTAAGAGAGCAAATCCTCTATACCCAAAATCACCTATCCTTATGTACACAACCAATTAAAACCTCTGATTTCCACCTTTTTGCAATTAAGTCAAAGAAAAAAAGAAGGCTTAATTGCAAATAGATGGAAATTAGGGGGTCTTCATTGGTTGGGTATAGGAGGACAGGGAATTTGATTTGTAAACCTAAATCTTTTCTGATAAGTGTCAATCCATCAATGCCAACATCGGCTTTTCCACCTATTAACCTGGATATTTTGGCCATCATCGCTACATTCTCTTTCTATATTGGTTTTATTTCTTTCTATAAGGCCACCCCATAAAGGTTTTCAACCTCTTCCACATTCTTTTCCAGTGGTGGAGGCAACAACTCATATGAGATGGGGCAGAATGATTATTTTAGATGGGGCAAGTTGGTTACAAAACAGAAATTGTAAAGGAAATGCAAAAAATGAGGTAAGGCCTTGGCCCTAGCTCACCATAGAGTGCATCCGCCCCTGTTCCTTTCCATTTGATTCATCCTTGCCCTAACATCTTATTGTGCATGCGGAAGAGCCTCTTTAACTTGAGCCAGTTTCCCTTAAGTATTTTTCAATTAAGTTGTAAGTTCTTCTAGCTCATACTTAAGGCAGGATATTTCATCCTTTGAGCCATTTTCAGTTCATCAAAGAAGCCAGAAGCACACTGAGGATAGATAACATCACGTTAAAGCAAAACATTTTCATGCAATAAAATACAATCATTATAAAGCACATTATGATTCTAATATAATTCAAAAATAATAATTCAACATTTATCTTTTTGCTATATTTGAAAAAAAGAGGGACATGAAGACTCAAACCTAAGACAAGTTCCTAAGCCTAGCCTTGATTCACTTTCGATGCGGGTTTTCGACCTAGGCATGACTATTTCTCCATGCATTTCTCCCCTATCGTAATACAAAATCACAAAGAGCCTTTTTCACTTTAACCACCTATTCCATCCGAGATACTAAATCCTCTATCTTACTTTAGATTTTTGCAAAAGAATCATTCAATTCTTTTTTGCATCTGCACAAGACACCGGTGTCAAAATTGTAGCAACCAAAGGATTATACTCTGAGTCTAGCATCACACCTTTTTGATTTCGTAGTAAACAGAACCACTGTAATGGACTTAGCAAAAAAAATAAAGAAAATTATTGGTAAAGACATAATGGGTATTATATTACACACAAAATTCTCAAAAATCCACACAAAAGAAAAAACAAGGGGTCTAGAAATCAATTGTATATAACTATATATTCTAAAGTATGTTTACTCCCAGTATCCTGATCGTCTCCTTTTCAATTGCTAGGCTTTTAGGATTAACAGACCGATCGTTAGGGAGGTTTCCCTGCTAAGAGAACCAAATTAGTTTGTCAGTGCCAATTTTCCACGGATCAGAAATATAGCTATTATACTCCGCTTCTTCCTCTCCTTTCATTTTCCCACAATTTTGAAATTTCATTTCTTACGATTGTCCCTTTCTCCATAGAAGAAAAAAATATCATGGTTTGATGTCTCGACTTCATTCATGGACGCTACCTTCCCCCTCCGTTTTTGGTGGCAGAAATAGAAAAATATCTCCCTCGAATATGTTCAAAATCTATTTTCAGGTTCATCGAAAGATAAAACAGATTGACCCCTAAATCACTACATCAAACCTACCTAAACAGATCAAATCGACGCTCAGATCTCCACCACCACCCACGATCTAACTTGGAGCGATAACTAAGTGACAACTTGTGGTGGTAGACGTGGTCGAAGGAGGAGGGCTTGGCTTGCGGCAATAGACGAGGTATAAGGGAGGATGAAGGCTTGAGCTTGGACTTGGCGACTTGCGACTTGGATTTGTGGCTTGGGGAGCAGTCGAGGGAGGAGAAGGGTTTTGGCAACCATCGACGGAAGGGAGAGGGGTATTTTTATTTAGGGTTCGTTTGATTTTGAACAGAAAGAGTTATTTGGGAGGGTTATTTTGAAGGGTATTTGAAGGGGAATTGTTGCAAACGAGGAATGTGTTTTTTTTTCGAAAGAGGCATTTTGGAAGAGGCAGAGGTATTATTTTATTGTTTGTATATATATTATTTTTAATTGTTCGTGTTTGTGTGTGTTTTTTGTTGAACAAAATAGTAGAATGCAGAATACAAATTGCAGAATTCAAATTGTAGAATCAAAATTGCAGAATTAAAATTGCAGAATTAAAATTACATAATTGCAGAATTTAAAATGCTAATCTAAAATATAGAATACAATGAAACTTTTTAATGCATTCCCGCGACAACTAGTTCGTTTCGTATATTGTTTCGTAAAACCGCCATGGTGAATGTTGTTCTGGTTCTTTGAACGAGTTTTCGATCTCTGTTTCCGTGATTTGATATACTATAATATTCTTCAAGATATTCGTCTGACACTAAACCAGGGACGTCATCATACGGCATAAAATATGGATTGTCAGTGTTCTATTTTCTGATGTAGTTGTAAATAGCCATTGTAGCAGTAATATAGGAATACAACCACCATTTCTTTGACTGTTATGTGCATTGAGCCTTTCAATTCGTAATTTGCTAACCGTTCACACAAGGATCTGAAACATAGGCGCTTCATTCGAAAATTGCTATGACAACGATCTGCATGTCCTGATAGTATTTCATGAACCCAAGCAAGGCGAGAACTAAATGAATTGTGTATTCTACTCCTTTCTCGTGTTTGAGTAGCCAAAATTTCTTGAACATCTTCCAAATCTTCACAATCAGATTCATCACTAGCTGCCATAATCTGTTGAAGAATAAGAGGAAAACGAAAAGTGGATATGGTGATGTAGTGTTGAAATGGGTGGAATATAAATAGGGAGAGGAAAACGAGAAGAGCAAAAAAATATTTGCTGCGTCGGACGTGCGTCAGACGCGAAAGCTAGCTTTTGAGCCGTTCAACTTGAAGGGGCAAATACGTGGGTCCCACTGTTGACACGTCAGGCACTTCCGACGCAGACGCAAACATAAACTACCCAGTTGAAAAATCAAACGATACCTTATTTATTCTGGTAATCAGAAAAGTTGCAAAGAAAGGGGGAATCGGTTAAGTAGAATGGTTCAGCCCGACTCCCATTGCTTGTCGTTTACAATTGATCACTACAGATAATATGAAATATGCACGCACAAATATATTTTTTTTCCAAAAAATGCACTTGCGTATGGACCGGTGAATTTGTACAAGTGCAGATTAAAATTATGCTCTGCATTTTTTGATTATGCAACTATGTAATGCTGGATATTGAAAACAAGGCTTAAAGCTAAGATATTTTTTGGCAAATTAGAAATTCATATTATTCTTGTAAAATATGAATCAGTTCAGTTTAGTATTAGGTATATAATCTGTAAATGAATCACAGGATTGCAATATATGTGTACCCTACTTTTAAGTCAAACGTGAACTTCTTTTAAAATATCATTTTTACGTATATTTTTTTGTTATCACTGATTGATTAATGTATTGTTATATGCACACTTATGCATTTAAAAAAGAAGTATCAAATTTGAAATTTTCGAAAAACTATTATTACTCTGACTAAAGACATCATTTTACAAAAGAAGTATATTTTACAAACTATTTACTAGTTTGGTATCTTATGAGCTGATTTCGGTTTAATATAATGTTTATATCCAAAAGCGAATACACTACTTTCAAGTCAGTTGACTACATAAAGGGATCAAGGTCCTGCTCTAACACCTATTGATAGAAGTTTATTAAGATTGCACTTGCGCCATGATAAATTAAGGGCTATCGAAGAGTATCGAAAAGTTTTTGAAATCCATTTGTATTCATATCCGAAATACGAAAAATTATCCAATATCGGATATAGATGCAGATGTGACTACATTTGCTTCTGATAATCATTTATCCGGTTTTTGTCAAGATAATAGTTTTTTTTTCTATATTGTATTGTTGTACTTAAAATGATTGCCATTTACTATTTTATTTAGATAAAATTTTACTATGTGTATAAGAGTAAAAATTTGCTGCTTGAAATTAAGCTTTTAACTATATGTATTAATTTATATATTTTTGTATTTTGTATTTTTTTTGAAAGAAACGGGTACTTATATTACAATAAATAGATACAGATTTAAGTTCGAGCTGGCAAAAACATTACAACACAAATAAAAAACAAATTCTATACGAGCAACAAAGCCATCCCGAACAAAGAGCAAAACACACTAGAAAAGATACAACATTAAGAACAAGCATGCCAAAACCAAGGGACCCACAAAAACATCCAAAAGGCACAGAAAAAGAGCCCACATCCCTAAGCTCTCAATAGAAATCCAGCTACCAGAGAAAAGACGGCAGCAACTCCATCTTAAATACACCAAACAAGCTCAGGAATATAACTAACCATGCACCAGCAGAGACAACCCGAACCAACAAAATGAAAGTTGACACCACTTTAAATTATTCGAAAAAGCTTGCACCATCTAGCACAGAAGCACCCATTCAAGCATCAACTCCTACTTTTACAACATAAAGAAAACTGACATTAAACACTGACTATATAAGCCAAACGACTTCACAGCAACAATATTTCAACTTCCATCCAACTGAGAACACAACCATGCAGAAAAACTAAACATTAAACCCCAAGTATCTCATCTCCACTCACTACACCAAACAGATAAAAGAAATAAAAAAACATGATTTCTTAGATCCACCTTCTTTCTTAACTCCACCTGAAATGCCACTTTCTTTTGTTTTTCTTGTTTTGGATCGATTTTGGATATCTTGCATAAGTTTAACCCACTCTGGGTTTTCTTCAACCAAAGGTTCTTCAGTTGCAAGCTTGCTACTCTGTTTGAATTTACTGGGTTTGTATTTTGTTCTCCTCTTCTTAAAACTGTTGGTAGAACTGTAGGAGTTATAGGAACTGTCTGACTCGTACATAAGAGCATCTTTAATAACTACATCCTCATCATTTTGAAACTCTCCACAATTTCCATAGTTATTATCTCTTAGAGCACAACCAACCATGGCTTGTTCAGTTACTAAACAAGCCACGGAGCAATCAGGTGTGGCTTGTTCACTCACCCGTGTCTGGTTTGTGGCTAGTTTTGAGCTCCTTCATGGCTGGTTCACTGAACAAAGGCTAGAGCTTATGACGACAAAGAGAATACCGTTATAATCTTATAACGGCAAACTCTTTGCCGTTATTAGTTTATAACGGCAAAGAGTTTGCCGTTATAAGCTTATAACGGCTTTCTCTTTGCCGTTATAATACATAGCCGTTACACTCCAACGGCTACCCCATTTTCCCTTCTAATACACCAACCTTCCTCCTTCTTCTTCCATACAACCACTCCATCTTCTCAACTTCAACTTCTTCAACAACAAAAATGTCTTATTCCGCACCCAAGCGAAGCATCAAAAAATACGGAAACAAGAATCCCACGTCTAAACCGCCCTCTTCATCGTATGCCATGCAACGGTTAGTCCAAGAACATCAATCGTTGCAGCCATCTCATGAATATGGCTACTCGCCGTATTCAAATTATCCATATCGACCATCGTACCAACCGCTCGCTCCTCCTAACTTTCCTCCCGTCCATTCGTCCGCCCCGCCACATTTTTACCAACGACCGCCCGTGCCAGGCGTTTACGATGATCATTCATCGTATATGTCAATGATGATGCAGACCGATCAAAGTCAACAACCTCACCTACCTCCGCAACAGACCGAGGTTCGTGACCGCGAAGGTACACAAAATCTGCAAAGACAGTTTTCGTACGGGTTTGTCTCTCCTAGTAACGAAGAAAATGTTGAAACTTCAACGGAAGAGCCGGAGGACGAAGATGCAAATGAGGATGCGAATGTTACAAATTCTGAAGAATTTAGTCAAGAATACACTGCACCTGTCAGTCCCGAATATAACCAAAAGAAGACGAAGTGGAAGTCTTTAAGCGGCATTTTCAGTAAACGACACCAAACCAAAGTTGAATCGGAGCCGGATCCCGGAATAAAAGATGTTGAGGATGATCATGCTGAAGAGGAAGAAATATCAGTGGATGGAAGAAGAAAACAATGTAAGTTTACTTCCGAGCAGTACGTTTCACTTGCTAAATCGTGGATACGCATTTCACAAGACAGCATTGTTGGGAATAATATGAAAGGTCAGTAATTTTGGGAAAGAGTTGCAGATTTCTACAATTCGTTGGAAACGAGGAGTAGAACATGGGGATCACTTAGAGGCGGTTATAGAGTTATGAATGCTGCATGTCAGAACTATCTGGCAATACTGACAGGCTTGCAGAACAGGCAGCAAAGCGGTACTGCACCTTATGACGTTGTAAGTATCGTAGATTACTTTTAAAAATAAGTTAGTATACTATGCTTGATTAGTTAGAAATGTCATACACTCATACAATTTCGACTTTATGTTACAGATTGAAGAGTCACGAACGGCCTACCAACGAAAGTATGGACTTCCATTTAAATTTAACGACTGTTTCGAGCTTCTATCTAGTTTGCCTGAGTGGAAGAACCCAAGCAACTTCATGGTTGAACAGAAGAACAAAGCTAGAAGGATGAACTACTCTGAATCTAGTCCAGGAAGTGACCCGAGCTCGCAAGAAAGAAACCCTTTATTTGGAACTAGTGACGGACGGCTTATTGGCAGAGCCAAGTCAATTCAGCTGGAGCAACACGGTGCAGAGTTCTCTAGATTTATTGAAACAGTAGAGAATTCAGCTACGGAGACAAAAGAGCATAGACTTCGATTTTCGAAGCAAAGAAACCGCAGCGACGAAGAGTTCCACAAAGCAGTTAGTGTTGATAGAGAGCTTCGCAGACAACAACATACGGAGAAACAAGCCCTGTTACGAGCAAGGCTAGAGAAGAAGGAAGCACTAGTGCGGGAGAGAAATTATGTTAAAATGATTACATGTGATTTTAGTAAGCTTTCCCCTTTACAGCAAGAACTAGTAAAAGAGAAGATTGCAGAGTACAGAAGAAGCAAAGGAAGCATGTAAAAACCCGTATTTTCAATAACCTATTGTAACGTAAATCAAGGCAGAATTTAATTTATAAATCTGAATCAAGGGAAACGGGCTATGCCATTGCGTTCGTCTCGGAAAAATACGCGAAATAGAGTCCGAGTTTTCGAAAATCGGAGTCCGTATGACCCGATTAAGGCCCAATGAAGTTTTCAGAAAATTTCAAGTTCAAAACAGATTTCGAATTTCGGGTTCAAAATTCGAAAAAGGGTCAGGTTGGGCCAGGCGGGAAAATTCCCGCCAGAGCACCCAAGTCGACAGCCCTGTCGACTTGGGAGTCGACTTGGTTGGACCCAAGTTGACAGCCCTGTCGACTTGGCTGTCGACTTGGTTCAGCCGTGCAGTTTTGCCTGGTGCACCATTTTGGGGTTTTGGTTAGGTTTTGGGCCAGATTCGGTTTTAAGGGCTGAGATTGGAATTAGGGTTTAATCCTAAGGTTGAAACTAATCCTAATCTCTATAAATAAGCCCCTAACCTAACCCTAAATCATTATTAATCAATCCTACAACTAAACTATGACAAAATCATTCCTCTCATGGCCTCCACTCTCTTCACAAAATTTCTAAAAGAAATTTTCCATGCATACAAGTGTTTTCAAGCTTGTATGAGTGTCATTAGCTTGCATTCAAGTCAAGTTTCCATATTTACATCATAAAGCAAGGGTTTTGATCATTTTGGCTCAAGGGTTTTTCTATTGAAGCTTGCATTTTGGGTTTATTTGATTGCATAAGGGCTTTGTCTCAATCTATATATACTTTTGTGTCTTCATAAGCATTGTAAGCCCTTTTCTACTTTATATTTAAACTCTAAAGTTAAATGAATGATGCAAGTTTGGTTGATCATTATGATATGCAAGTTTGCCATGTTATGATATGCAAGTTTATCATGTTATGTTATGCAAGTATGCCATGTTATGATATGCAAGTTTACTATGTTATGCTATGCAAGTTTGCCATTTTATGATATGCAAGTTTATCATGTTATGTTATGCAAGTATGCCATGTTATGATATGCAAGTTTACTATGTTATGCTATGCAAGTTTGCCATGTTATGATATGCAAGTTTATCATGTTATGTTATGCAAGTATGCCATGTTATGATATGCAAGTTTACTATGTTATGCTATGCAAGTTTGCCATGTTATGATATGCAAGTTTATCATGTTATGTTATGCAAGTTTGATATGCAAGTTTGCCATATGATATGCAAGTTATGTTATGCAAGTTTGGGATGATCATTTTGTTCATGTTATCATGTTATGCAAGCTTATCTTGGGTTTATGAGCCTAAAGCTTCAAGCTTTATGCTAAAGGTTGCATTTTGGCAACATGTAAGTTATCATATCCCTTATGATAACTTGCATGTGAGGCTAAATGCGAACTTATGGCAACTTCTACATGTCATTTATCACCATGTATCACCTATATGCTAAGTTTGGTTTTATGCATGCTTTTGAGGCCTAAAAATGTAATATGCAAGTATATGAACATATGTACATTTCATATGCCACCATGTTAAACTTGTGGCTTCAACACCTTTATGTCATGATTACGCCAAGTTCCCTCTTTCTATCCTTTATGCGCTATTGCGATATGTAAGCGATGGGATTGCGTTTGGGGTTGGGTAAATTTAAAAGACATAAAAACATAAGATTGGGAATTTACCTATTAAGTTAGGTCTACCCATTGGGAATTTACCTATTAAGTTAGGTCTACCCAAATGCTTGAAAACTTGTAATATGTTTTGGAAACATAATGGACATGACACTTAGAAAATATAAGTGTGACCAACTCGAGGTTGGGTTGAGTTTGTAGCGTAAACCTACCCGGAACCGACCGGCTTAACTAGTTGCTACAAACAATAGGACCCAATGTGAGAAGTTGGTCATGTTGTACCTTGAACCCGAGGTTAGACCAAGTTGTGGTGTAAAGCTACCCGGACCCGCCCGGCTTAACTAGTAACCACAACAAGGTCTAATGTGAGAGGTTAAGGCACATTAAATTAATTAATGCCTCATGATTAGGGTTAAGTCATGGTCCACTTAATACTTAATCAATTTGGGCTTGGTAGATTAATCAGGGTTAAGTCGTGAACTCATCGTTACACTTAACCAAGTTAATCCGTGATTAGCAAGAGGGTTAAACCGTACTTAACCCACTAGAAAAATCCTAGCAATGGGGGTCCACTCCAGCAGTAATCCCAAGTTTGTATCATTAAGACCCTAGGGACTAGGCTAGGGAGGGGGCACGATTACTGGACTTGAGGTAAGTGACCAAAAACGACGGCCGAATGGTACGCCGGTGTAGTTCCGGCGGACTATGGTCGTGCACATAGTCCGAAGCCGGGGAAAACATGCACAGGTACCAGTAGATCGAGACTGTGCACATATGTTTATGGTGTCCAGGGGTTGACACCCTTGGGCTTGATACACCCGACGGGAGACCCGGCACAGTCTGACTGCAATTATGTTTGGGCCGTATTGACACCAACACGTGACGAGTTAGGCTTATAGGGAGCCGATCGACTAGACCGTTTGGTTGGACCGCGTATTAGGGCCACTTCATGTTATTGGGCCAAAGCTTGGGCCAAGGGATCAATACTTGTTTATTCAAGTCATGTTAGTTTGCTAGTACACCTGTGGTGCAAAAACCTTAAACCTGATTATGCGATGACACCTTTATCTACCTTGTTAGTTAATCATCATGCTAGTATGTTGTTATCCTTATGTTCATCCCTGCTTCTCATGCCAGTTAACTTTATCAGTTTACATTGATTGTAGTAGGGCTTACTCAGTCTTTTTGACTGACCTGTTTTCCTTTCGCCTCTTTTCTTCCGTTTCCCCCCCCAGGTTCTCAGGGTGGGAATATTGGAGCTTAGCTTGGATTTCTGATCGCTTGCTTGTGGGATTTTAGCTCATGTACGGTCTTGACATGAAGCTAGCTATGGTTATCACTTATTTTGGGGATAGTACTTATGTATTTCAGTTTTTCAGTGATGTTGTTTTTATCTAGACTGGTGTATTTGGAAAGTTGACATTATGTTGTATCAGACTTGTTTTGAAATAGTTTGAAATCTTCCGCTGTTATACTTATCTTCTTTACTCTGTTTACATATATACATATGTTCTTGTTCTGCCTTGACATATCATTATGCATGTTTACCTGATTCAAACACCCCTCCAAAGTCAGGGTGCTTGCAAGAGCCACCCTGGCGGAGGTGGGGTGTTACATTTGGTATCAGAGCATATGGTTTACGAGAAGGAACAAAAAGGTTTTTAAAACTTTTTGGAAAACTATTTTCAAAACCAAGTATAAAGTATTTTCCAAAGAAAAGTCTAGTTTATTTTAAAGGCTATTCCCCAAAAAGCCATTAGCAAAATTCCTTCGTTTTTCTCCATTCTGAATCTGTCTTTTTCTTCGTTTTCAGTATGGCCGATAACTTTGCCATTCCGGAGGGAGTACACGTACCTGTTTGGTATAGGAGACTTTTGGAGGCTAGGGCGACCGAAGCCGGCCCCGCAGATGTTCCTCCTCCTCCTCCTCCGGTAGTTAATGTTCCTCCTCCTCCTGTCGCTGATGTTCCTCCTCCTCCTGTCGCTGAGGTTCCTCTTCCTCCTCCCCCTCAGCATCCTCAAGCTGACTTCGCAAAGACTTGCAAAGATTTCAAAGAAATGGGTGGCAAGAATTTTCAAGGCACTGAGACTTTTGTAGAGGCCAAAAATTGGTTGAAAGAGACCGAGGATTTATTTGCTATCTTTGGGTTAGACGATCAGAGGAATATCTTATTGGCGGTTTGGCTTATGAAGGATGAAGCCGCTTATTGGTGGGAAGTCACCAATAGTACTAGGCCTGTTGAGACTTGGGCCGATTTCAGGGCAAGGTTCGTGCTTAAGTTTCTATCTTCTGCTGAGGAGAATCTGCAAATGGAGAGGTTCATAACTTTGAAACAAGGAGATATGTCTGTCAAAGAATATGTGAACAAGTTCAATCAGTTAGCTCGTTTTGGCTTGGATATGGTGAATACTCCTCAGAAGAAGGCTCTTCGTTTTGCTAGAGGATTGAATGAGCCGTTGCAGGGATTGGCTATGTCACATATTCCCCATGGGGCCACATTTGAGAGCTTGGTTGATATGGCGTTACTTCAGGGAGATGTCAGGAAAGAGATCAAGATGAATGATACTCAAGCCAAGAAGACTGATTCCCAGTGGAAAGGAAATCAGGGTAATCCAAGTGGTCAGAGCAGTCAAGGCAATCAGAACAAGAACAAGAACAAGAGTCAAGGCAACAAGGGGAACAACAACAAGGGCAAGAACAACAAGGGGAAGTGCCATTATTGCGGTTCAGTTAGGCATCTTATTAAGGATTGTAAGAAGAGGAAAAGGAAGAATGGTGAATGCTTTTTCTGCGGTGAGACTGGACATTTCAGTAAGGATTGGCCGAAGAAGCAAGGGCAAGGCCAGGGTCAGACTCAGCGTGCTGGACCTTCAGGAGGGCAAGTTCATGCTCTCAATGTCGCTCCAGTTCCCGATCGAGGTAGTATTTCTGTTGAGAGCCTTGTATATATGTCTGATTTTCCAGTTCGTACCTTGTTTGATTCTGGTGCATCGCATAGCTTTATCTCATCTGATCTTGTTGATAGTTTGCACCTTAGTACTAGCTTGGTAGATGATCCCGTCTGTGTCTCAAATCCTATTGGGGGTTCCGCCCATCTGTCTATGATATGTGGGGATTTGAGGATCTCTATACTGAGTGTAGAGTTCTTGTGTAGTGCTTATGTTCTTGGTTTTAGGGGATACGGATTGATATTGGGCATGGATTGGTTGTCCAGATATGGAGCCATCCTTGATTGTGAGCATAGGGTTGTGAGGCTCGTGACTCGCCTCGGAAACACCCTAGAAATTTCTTGTAATCCGAGAGGTCCCGTCATGTTGTGCTATCTTGAATCACTCGACTCGTCAATGGAAACTCTTCAGACTGTGAGAGTGGTTCGAGAGTATCTGGATGTTTTCGATGAAGTTAGGGGGTTGCCCCCTAAGCAAGAGATTGATTTCCGCATTTATCTGGTGGATAATGCAAAGCCGGTTTCTTTGCTCGTTCGGCACATGGCTCTGCATGAAAGGCGGGAGCTAAGTAAGCAAGTGAAGGAGTTGCTTGAGAAGAACTTCATTAGACGAAGTATATCTGAATGGGGAGCGCCTGTGGTATTTGCTACCAAGGCAGATGGTTCTCTCCGACTTTGTGTTGACTATCGAGAGTTGAATAAGCTGACTAAGAAGAACAGACACCCGTTACCGAGGATTGATGATCTCTTTGACCAGCTTATCGGTGCTTCTGTTTTCTCTCAGCTTGATCTTGCTACTGGATTCCATCAGCTCAGGGTAGCTGAAGATAGTATAGACAAGACTGCGTTCAGAACTCCAGATGGATTCTTCGAATGGCTTGTCATGCCGTTCGGCTTGACTAATGCACCCGCTTATTTCGTGGACTTGATGAGTAGGGTGTTTCAGGGAGTTCTTGAACAAGTTTGTCGTGGTCTTCGTAGATGATATTCTGATCTTCTCTAAGGATGAGGAAGAGCACGCAAGGCATCTCGTGGAGGTGATGGATACGCTTAGAGCGCATCAGTTGAAGGCCAAGTTCTCCAAGTGTCACTCTTGGAGAAGGGAAGTTAGATTTCTTGGGCACATAGTTTCTAAGCAAGGCTTAGTGGTGGATCCTGCTAAAGTGGTCGCGGTTCAAAACCGAAAAGCTCCGACGAGGACAATCGAAGTAAGAAGTTCTCTCAGTTTAATTAGTTAGTTAGCGTCCCTTGAGCTTAGACCTACCCTTCTGGATCAAGTAGGGACTTCACAGAAAGAAGACCCGCAGTTAGTCGAGATCATGGACAAGTTGATTCGAGGCGAGATGGTAAGTCACCTCGCTATAGATGACAAGGGATGGCTAAGACGCGATGAGAGAAAGAAGGTTCTTGAAGATGCACATCACCCGAGGAGGTGGCCAAGTTTGTCCCAAGGTGCATGTTGTGCCAACAGGTTAAAGGCCGAGTCATAGAAGCCTGGTGGGCTATTATATCCATTGGAGGTCCCCGCAATGGAAGAGGGAAAAGCGTCACGAAGGATTTCGTGGATGGACTGCCTAGATCAAGAAAGGGAATAAGAGCATATGGGTCATAGTAGGTAGACTCACGAAGAGCGCTCATTTCACTCCGGTAAAGAGCGAAAGGACTGCATCATAGCTAGCGACAGTTTACTTTCAAGAAATAAAGCGGTTGCACGAGGTTCCCTAAAGTATAGTTAGTAACCATGACTCAATCTTCACTAGCCAGTTTTGGGATAGTCTACGGGAAGTCATGGGCAAGCAACTGAATCTAAGTACGGCCTATCATTCGCAGGCGGATGGTTCATCTCGTTCAAGCATGAGTTATAGAAAATCACGTTAGTAAGAGCAATTGGCAACGTGGATTGGTATTTTCAAGAAAAGTTCTGCTGCGTGGAATACTTTATAGTAAGTAAACGAGATCCAGGATTCACTGGTGAATTTTGGAGAGCTTGCATGAAACCATGAGGTCATAGTTATGTTTAAGCCAAGAAAGATAGAAGAGTAAGTGAAAGAGGAAGACGAGAGGCGACAATGAAATGGGTTCCAACTCATATTTGGAAACAAGAGTTAAGAAGCCAAGGAATCATGAAGTAAAAGATGGTCAAAGCACAGTGGAGTTAAAATCAAGGAAACGTGACTTAGAAGACTGAAGGCGAGATACGCGCATCATATCTCTTTCTAAGAGTATATCCTTGATCCTTGTTTTCTGGTGAAACTTACTTGCATGTTATCTTTTTTCATATATCCTCTCGGTCCCGTTCTCGATCCCATTTCTGTTGTAAACTCCATAAGGGGGTATGACTCATCGGTTAGTAATGCATGTCAGGGTTGAAGGGGTCCGTTAGGTTGACTAAACCTTTTGGGCTTTTATAGAATATGGGTTGGGTTAGGAAGGGATTTCTTGTAATCCGAAAAGAGTATATCTTGCTTATCTTCCCGATCTCTTTGTAGCATATCTTTCTCTTTGCTATCCATGTTTGTCTTGATTATCTAGTTTATCGTGTTAATCTCGTCATGAGAACCTTAGGTAGAAACCCTTTGGATGAAACATGTGTTTGAAACATGTTATGCTTGATGTTTTCAAGTGGTTGCAAGTGTTTGCAAGTGGTTACTCGTGGATGCATTATACACGTTAGGCACTAGATCGGCTCACACACTCCTCATATTGCATATGCATGAGTGTTTACGCTTATTCATGGATGAAAATTTTTGTGTTATCACATGGATGTTGCATATGGATGTATGTTATGTGCACACATATAGATGTTATACATTATGTTAGGAATTGCATACATATGGATTCATTTCACTAACATAATTTGCATTGATGATATTTGCATTAGATAAGTACATATACACACACCTTTGCATATGTTCATGCAACATTTAGAATCTTGTAAGGACAATGATTTCTCGTGGATGATGTTGTGAGTAGATGGATGTTGGATGGTAGGATACGTTCTTCCTAACTTGAAGATTTCGGGGACGAAATCCTTTAAGGAGGGGAGAATGTAACAACCCGTATTTTCAATAACCTGTTGTAACGTAAATCGAGGCAGAATTTAATTTATAATTCTGAATCAAGGGAAACGGGCTGTGCCATTGCGTTCGTCTCGGAAAAATACGCGAAATAGAGTCCGAGTTTTCGAAAATCGGAGTCCGTATGACCCGATTAAGGCCCAATGAAGTTTTCAGAAAATTTCAAGTTCAAAACAGATTTCGAATTTCGGGTTCAAAATTCGAAAAAGGGTCAGGTTGGGCCAGGCGGGAAAATTCCCACCAGAGCACCCAAGTCGACAGCCCTGTCGACTTGGGAGTCGACTTGGTTGGACCCAAGTCGACAGCCCTGTCGACTTGGCTGTCGACTTGGTTCAGCCGGGCAGTTTTGCCTGGTGCACCATTTTGGGGTTTTGGTTAGGTTTTGGGCCAGATTCGGTTTTAAGGGCTGAGATTGGAATTAGGGTTTAATCCTAAGGTTGAAACTAATCCTAATCTCTATAAATAAGCCCCTAACCTAACCCTAAATCATTATTAATCAATCCTACAACTAAACTATGGCAAAATCATTCCTCTCATGGCCTCCACTCTCTTCACAAAATTTCTAAAAGAAATTTTCCATGCATACAAGTGTTTTCAAGCTTGTATGAGTGTCATTAGCTTGCATTCAAGTCAAGTTTCCATATTTACATCATAAAGCAAGGGTTTTGATCATTTTGGCTCAAGGGTTTTTCTATTGAAGCTTGCATTTTGGGTTTATTTGATTGCATAAGGGCTTTGTCTCAATCTATATATACTTTTGTGTCTTCATAAGCATTGTAAGCCCTTTTCTACTTTCATATGTACTAGCTAGGGTTTAGTTGTAATATGATTGTGTCCTATTTGTAGTATGTATGCAGTAGTTGTTTATGTAGTAGTTGTATATGTTGGGTTGAGTTGTAATATGATTGTGATCTGTTTTTAGTATTTATGTACTGGTTGTTGAAACAATGATACAATCGACAATATGATTGGAAACTAGATTTATTGACCCAACATACACACTGATACATAGTGCACGAGTGCAAACCGATACATAGTTCTAGTACCAACTACTGATTCCGACTATTTCTTCCTTTATGCGCCCACAAATGATCCACTAACTGGTCACGCAATTGGAAGTGTGCAGCTTGATCTTCAATATGTTGAACCATATCAACATACTCGTCCATTGAGTTTACATCTTTATGGGGTTTTGCATTTGACCCTGTAAACATGTCAGGATAATTAGACTTTTGATTCTTATACCCACCTCTTTCAGACTCCACAATCATGTTATGTATTATTATACAAGCATACATGATTTCTGAAAGCACTCTTGCATCATGAAAACGAGCAGGATTGCGTAAAATATGGAATTGGGCTTGTAGAACACCAAACGTACGTTCGATGTCCTTTCTATAGCTAGCTACTTTCTCAGTGAAATAACGTTCTTTGTCATTTGATGGTACTCTGTATCCTTGAATCAAAGTTCTCCACTTTGGGTATATTCCGTCCACTAGATAGTATCCAGTTTTGTGTTCGATATTACCAACGTTATATGAAACATCTGTTGACAGTCCGTTAGCAAGCTCTGTGAAAAGATATGATTGTTTTAAAACATTTATATCATTCAATGAACCTGGGACTCCAAAAAAAGCATGTCAAACCCATAAATCGTCTGTTGCTACTGCTTCAAGGATCATTGATGGCACTTTCTTATGTCCGGTGAACATTCCTTTCCATCCCGTTGGGCAGTTTTTCCAAGGCCAGTGCATGCAATCTAAACATCCAAGCATACCTGGAAATCCTCTAGCTTCTCCCCTGCGTAGTATTCTGCTTATATCGTTTGGTCTAGGTGTCCGTAGATACTCGTTCCCGAACTCTTGAACAACTGTTTTACAGAATTCTTTCAGACACTCTATTGCTGTTGATGCTGCAATTCTGAAATATTCATCCATTTGGTCGCCAGCTTTTCCATAGCTTAACATCCTCAATGCTGTTGAAATTTTGATGTGGGGCGAATGGCCAATTTCTTGTGCTCCGTTCAGTCTATAAGTGAAATATGGATTTGACTGATTAAGTTTAAGATAAATTTTAGAGAAGATTGTCGGACTCATACAATAAAGACGGCGGAACAAAGTTATATCGTAGGTTGGATTGTCGATGAAGTAATCTCTCATTAGTCTTTCATGTCCAATCCTGTAGTCTCTCTTATACCGTCGGTCACGCCGGCCAGGCATACTACCTCGATGGTTGCTAATTGAGCTTTCAGCGAAATTATTGGAATACCCAACCATTGTGTGTTGCTCCAGCTGCTCCTCCGTCTCTTCCTCATCTTCAAGGTCGTAATCTTCAGTTTGATTCATGTGGTAGTAATGGTGACATAGATTTGGATCCATTGCTTGCTTTTTTTATAAATTGAGTTTCGTTGTTCTGCCTAAGTGTAGACGTACGACAGATATATATAAGCAATGATGGTTAACATATTTTAAATATATTTTTTGGCAATAATGGTTCCGACATAAAGGTTGGGATAGTAATGATTCTGTCATTGAGTAGTCAATTCAGAAAGTTGGTGTGTTGTGAACGGTTGGCACTAATGGTTGGCAATAATGGTTCCGACATAAAGGTTGGGATAATAATGATTCTGTCATTGAGTAGTCAATTCAGAAAGTTGTTGTGTTGTGAACGGTTGGCATTAATGGTTGGCAGATTGAGTAGGCAATAATGGTTTGGATAATATCTCTGCGTTGAGTAATCAAATTCCTTTATAATGGTTTGGATAATATCTCTGCGTTGAGTTGTCAATTCGGACAGATGATGTGATATAAAGTGATATCCAAATATGTTTAAAATCTCCACTAAATCCAACCCGTGGAGTAGGATACGGGGATACAACAATTTATAAAGATACAACAATAAGCATAAAGATACAATAGTTTATAAAGGTACAAAAACTGTCGACATAACATGCGAACTAGCTTCGTCAAAGTATGAAGTGAAAATTAGCAACTTCAGTAAACCTCATTTTACGTTTTAGTCTTATGGGAATCGCAGGATGTTCAATCGCAACTGGGCATTTTCACTTCGAACACGTCTATTCTCGCATTCGAGTTCGTTACAATATGCTATTCCCCGAGGACACAAAGGTTGGTCTATCCAGTCCGTGTAATTGCAACCATTTGGATAGGCTGGACATCGCTGCACGCGCCGACCTATATTGTTGCCCTCTGCTTGAACGACAACTTCAACCGCATACCCGCAATAGCAACGAACTGGATAAGAATCCACTACATGTTCATGCAGTGGTACACGAAAGAACTCTTCTTCTTGCGTTGATTGAGTGACCTCTTGTTGAGATGGAACTTGAACAGGGGGTACTGGGGTTTCATGTGGAGTTTGAACGTTCACTTGTTCGTACGGCGGTATAGTTTGCGGTTTCATTTGGTTTAGGAACTGAAGTTCGTCTTCAAGCTCCTGTAGACTCGTGTTTTCGTAAGCTTGTTCCTCGGAATCTGTAAATGTTGCCCACGAAGACATTTTCAGTGAGTGCGAATCAAAGGATGTGCTCTAAGAATGGGGAAGAAGTTGTTTGAGTTTTGCATGTTGTGAGTAAATTAACATATGTATATATAGCTGGAAGATGGGCAATGGCGTGAACGGTCAAAAGCTACACTGTAGGGAACACTAAATGGAATCTGGCAGATGACATGACTGCACTATGCGAAGTATGCAAGACTTGACCAGTCATTGCGCTACAGTTGGTTGACCCATTACGTTCTTACGTAGAATATGGAGTTATCTGCAAACCTTGTTATGTTGACGCGTTATGTAAGAATTTTGCATTTGTAAACGAGAAGACGATAATCTTGTTCACAATCAAATTGAAACAGTAATACATTCCAAACCACACTTACAGGAACCAGAACAACATAACATAGCAACATCAAATTCAAAGTAGAGTAATAAATCTTCGATTCAAGAAAAACTAAATCCTAACGATTTCTGAGATAGCCAGATCTAGTTGCAACCACAACAATCTTGTTCAACCACCTTATTTTGGCTTGCGCTTCCAGTGCATATTGAAGTCCACGTTGGCACATTGGCGGGTCTATCCACTGCATAAAATTACAACAGTGAATATCATTGGGGTAATACCTATGGTCTTCGAAGGCAGGACATCCGAAGAATCGACGTCCAACATTTTTTTCAGTTTTGGCAACAACAACAACCGATTCATCTCCGCAACAACAAATAAGGTAAGCTCCACTAGGTAGCGTTGGACCGATCGGATGTAGGGGCTCGATTTCTTGTCCTTCGTATACGATCTGCTTACCAGGTCTTTGATTTGCTACAACTTAGCGCAATCGAGCGTTGAAAGATTTTGTTCTCGGTTTCACTGATTTAGAATGAACTTGTGCTCCTTCACCGAATTCCACCGTAGGCTTGTTATGTTGTACACTATTCCTTGACCGTTCAAACTCTTCATAACACTTATTCATTGTTTCATCGTCAATCTCCAAGTTGTCCATAGCTTCAATACAAAACAAATCGTTAATCAATTGAATTGGATTGGAAGTGTATGGAATTTTTGTTCTGTTAGAGATATTAACCTGGTGCATATTTATTGTTGCGTTTACACAAAAAGCAGGGCTAGATTTGTAAAAAGAAATGTTGAACTTCCCAACAGAAACACAAAGTAGGTGATACCCGTGATAAATTTATGGTTTTGATATTTAATGCATCAACTTTTTCAGTAACATAATTACTGGTACTGTATCAATGTATAGTGTATCACTGTTTGCACTGTGTACTGTTTGACCGTTTCCGTAAAATGTTTGACGTAAAGTATGCTGACCCTTTTTTTAAAATCCTACACGTATTGAAAAGGTTAATGCACCCGCGGACGACCCCTATTTTTAACTCGTAATCTCGAAAATGTGATAATAAGTTATAAATAATGATAAATTACACGAACGGTAGATTAGACAAACACTAGGTTCCATATATAAATTCAGCCTACATAACCTAAACGTTACACAGCTCTTGGGATACATACTTCGTTCGAACCACAGTGATGGTTTTGAACTAAAATAAAGCAAAAAAGATAAAAGTGATACGACACGTAACGATACAGTACATAGTACGCATAACATAAAATATTTAAATCCTAATTTAACCCACGTTGCAGGCGATAATTTGCATTGCTTAGGTCGTTTACTTGATTTCGCAGCTTTCTTATTTCTTCCTCTAGTTCCAAAGCATACGTAATTGCTCGACGGGGAAAACGGTCATTTATCCACTGTCCAAACTCGCATCCGTTGCCACGTACTGGACAACTATAATATCGACGTCCAACGTCGTTTCCATGACGGACCACTAATTGCGGTGCTTCGAATCCACCAAAGCATACGATATTTGCGGATTGAACCTCACCTTCTTCTACCGTGGCTCTAACGCGAGGAATTACAAGGTTAGACCTGCGCTCACGTTGTCGATTACAATTGTCATGCTGATGTCGTATTTCCAGTTCATGCATTCCTGCATCAAGTTCTAATTGTCGCACCTCGTCATTGTGTCGCTCTTCCATTTCGATATACCACTCTGTTGGTTCACTGGGTGTGGACGGATTAGGGTTTGATGGTCCTGAGAGAAGGTTTGTGTAATTGTAAGAAGATGGATACGATATTGGCATTTTTCTTATTTGAGATACAGTTTCTAGTCCGTATGGATCGGGTATTGCTTAAGCAATGTTAGCTATATATAGGAGGAGATTTAGTTACCACTGCATAAGGAAATTACTTCCCGTTTTCAAAAGACACGGAATGTGAAAACAAATTGACAACGGGTAATTGCAACCATTGGACTGTGCTCTGTATACTGTGCACTATTTACTGCACACTGTCCGTTGTATACTATACACTGTGCACTGTTTCCTATAGCTACGTTGGAAAATGCGTTCATAACTTTAGAAAAAGAGTGACATGACCACACTCTGGTCTGAAAACTGTAGAAAAAGAGTGACCGGCCTACACACTAGGAAAATATATATCCTGTATTAAATATAACGGCAAACTGTTTCCCGTTATATTTTTTGTCGTGGCACCACAGTGGCTACTTAATTGGTCGCATTCCCTCCCTTTATATACCAACCTACCTCCTCCTTGTTCCACACAACCAGACCACCTTCTCAAATTCTTTTTTGACAACCAGAAAAATGTCTTCGTCTGAACCGAAGCGTGCCGGCAAAAAATCTGCAAGCAAGAAACCCATGGCCCAATCGTACTCGTCATCGTATGCCATGCAACGTCCGGTCCAAGACCAGCAATCGTTTCGCCCAACTCACGAATACGGATACTCACCGTATTCAAACGAAGATGCCTCTTCCGTTCATCGAAGATCTGGAAAAGAGATTGTACTCGAAGGGAAGGTATCCGAGCCACTAGGGACGATTGGATACAACCCTATTTGCCATTGTGGACAAGTGTCGGTCGTTGTTGTTGACGAGACCGAAACAAATGCCGGTCATCGATTTTTCGGTTGTCAAGCCTTCAACGACCACATGAATTATCCTGGTGACATTGATTATTGTTGCTTTAAGGAGTGGATTGACCCTCCCATTTGCGAACGTGGACGTCAGTATGCACTCGAAGCGCAAGCAGAAATAAGACGCTTGAGCAAGACTAAGGCGGGTACGACAAGAGATGGTCCTTTCCCTAGACCATGGTAGGTGTACGTGTTTGAATTTGATGCTTGTGTGCTCAGTTGTTGTAGTTTGTATGATTATGGTTTGGCATTTCCTTCTGTTGTACTAGTTGTCGTTGTTTCAGTTGTTATAATTGCTCAATAGTTGTTATAATTGCTCAATAGTTGTACTAGTTGTTGAAGTTTGTATGAATATGGTTTGGCATTTCCTTCTGTTGTACTAGTTGTCGTTGTTTCAGTGATTATGGTTTGGCATTTCATTCTATCGCAAGCAGAAATAAGGCACCTGGGAACGGTCCATTTTTCGTAACTCTTTCGGGAATTGAAATGGTTAAAGCACTGGTGGACGACTCCTATTTTTAAACTCCTACATATACACAAAATTACCACCATGACAAAACAATTACGAATAATGCTTCCAAAGGCTACTACAGTCAATGAAATGACTAGACACTGAATCATACAATAATATTACATACTGTAATATCACTGTGAATTTAATACGAGTCACATGTATGTAGAGTGTTCCCTTTCACATGCACGTACGGCATGATTGGACCAGTCACTGAGAAGAAAAAATTAAAGACGCGTCTCCATCATTCGTAGCTGTGATTCCATTAAAAGTCTCCATCTTTCGCTCACTGCATTGAGTAGTCTCTTCCGAATTAAATGACAACAGTATACAAAATTAATAGTAACTGCCCACATTTGTTGTGATGTGAAAAGTCACTGTAGGGAATCTAACGTAATATCACGAGATTAATAGTACATGCCAACATTTCATGTGATGGCACCATTTTTCGTGTTGCAATGATGTGACCGGTCATTGTACAGAATCACCCATAATATCACGAGAACCCTATAACGGGTATTCTAGTATGTTGAATTGTAACTGTTGGTCATACATTGCCCTTATAAGTACTCCATATCTGATAATCCATCTCATACCTTCTACAACTTCAAGCAGCACCGTTGTAGACTAAAGTGAGAAAATTTATTTTCTTGTTGTCTTATAGGTAATGTTTATTATCAACAAAATTCGTACTTCTAGTAACTCTACTTATTCTACTGATGCACAGGTTACATGGACGATTCAGAAATAAGTGATGAAGAAATGGGAAGGATTTTTGATGAGTACGAACGAAACTTAGTGAACGATAACGAAATTGGATTAGTTCATGATACACAAGTTGAAGAGGTGCCTGCCGCTATTCAGCATCGAGCGGTTACAGCTCCGCGTCCTTCTCCAGCAAATCAACGACCTAGTAATAGACCTCGAACATTGAATTCTCCAACTTCAGAATTTTCTTCTAAGGATTTGCTGGCCCTCGTTAAATCCTATATTGATGTTGAAAAGAGGGATGAGTTGCTAATGCAAAGTGGAGGGGGTTTAACATAAGAAGAAAGATGGGCAATGATCACGAGGCTATACAACAACCATCGTTCCCGGCCCACTACACGAACATCGGTTGAAATCCAAATGGCTAATCGTCATTTTGCAGACGCTTGTGATCGGTACACAAAGATTATCGAAACTGTTGAAGACGAGAACATATTTAAAACAAATCAAGCAACATATGATTCTCGTTACCTTTTCGAGTATGGTGAGGAGTTCGTTGGTTACAAAGCGTATAAACTCCGCTACAGTTGGTTGACCCGCTATAGAACTGAGTAGACTTATGGTATTGTGATTTTATTGTTGTTTTACTATCTATTTAATTTGATGTTTGTGCGTAGACTATGGAGTTATCTGCAAACCTTGTTATTTTGGCGTGCTATTTAAGAATTTTGCATTTATACACGAGAAGAGGGAAACCTTGTTCAACATCAAATTCAAACGTTATTACATTCCAAACAACACTTACAGGAACTAGAACAACATAACATACCGGCTATACACAAAAACATTCTCTACACAGAAATACAGTCTCTCCACATAACCAAATGCAGTCTCTACACAGAAACATAATCAAAACGTACACAAAATACATCAAAAGTACATAATAGTGGTAGTCAACAAATATAGAACGCATACTCAAACAACAGGAACATACAACTATCAACTAGGAAAACGTAATACAACAAAAGTACATAACAGTGGTAATACAACAAAAGTACATAACAGTGGTAGTCAACAAATGCAGAACGTCTACTCCAATAGTAGGACCATACAACTGACAACTGCGAAAGTACATAAAAGTGGTAGTAACTCAGTCGTCCGAGTCATCTGAATGTGTACGTGGACGTGTGCGGCACCGATGACGTCTCTCATCATCACCAACATTTGGAGGCTGACTGGACCCAGCACTAGACCTATGGTGGTAATACATCTGCAAGTCCTGAAGTCTCTTGCGCTCTGCCTCAAGCTGGGCCTCTAAATGCGCCTGCTGCTGTCGTGCCTCCTTTGAACATGACGTAGCTCACCATCATAGTAATCTAGGCTACGCCTATGCTCTA
The DNA here is from genome assembly GCA_030737875.1 of Allium sativum. Taxonomy (NCBI): domain Eukaryota; kingdom Viridiplantae; phylum Streptophyta; class Magnoliopsida; order Asparagales; family Amaryllidaceae; genus Allium; species Allium sativum. The sequence goes on from CM060919.1 coordinate 310,501,135, forward strand.
TATAGCCCGTATGCCTAATCCCCATCTGCATATCATACAGATCATGATATGATATCTATGTAGGATCCGGGTAATCGTGATGGGCCGGAGGATGAAACACGTCAACGTAACGATCCGGTCCAATGGTGGACACTAGCATGGTCCATCCAAAATGACTGGCGGCCGCCACATGATCAGCTGCACGAAAACTCTGGTTGGGCTGGGTAATATCCTCGACAACAGGTGGACATATGCCGTGTCGTATAGCAGATGGCCCTACTAAATCAATCGATGCTGCATGCGTAATCGTGTCTGAGGACCCAGTGAAAAATCTACGCCAGAAGGTAAGGTAACACTCCCCGATAATAACAAAACTCTCAGCCGTCCACCAGCCTACTGCCCTGGCTATATTTAGCTGCTCCGTCGGGTAAATCATACACCGATAAGTATGTGGGTGTGGATCATCCGGAATAGCATCGAAGTCATACAACTGTCTCCAGCACCTCTCACCAAGATACCAATAAGCACCTAGCGCCACGGGAGAAGATATAAGTGGAAATCTCCGTCCGGCAAGCATCCTAGCAATCTGTATGATCTCAAGATCGATGGATGTACTCTGCTCAAATGGATGCCATAGAATCTGATCCCTATACATCCTCAGCTCGATCTGGTTATGGGCAGCGGGATACACATGGCGTGACTCATTATCTCTGGACCCCCGGTTGTCCGCAGTCCAAAAGCATATACGGGGGGAAAAGGTCGATGGGTCTGCAGTACGGGTGATAAAATGAAAGTTCCTAGAGTACTCAAAGTACCAATACTGTAACAACTCCCAGAATCCAAATAAAGAAACCTGAGAATCAGTGATGGTGCAGTGCATGTCGAGACATCTGTATAGGTATGCAAGGGTAGGTGTGCCCCAATCATATAAAATCGCCCCATCGGCATTTATCTCAGCCGCGACCGCAAAAACCCCACAGGAACGCTACTGCTCGAAGAACTAAAGAAAAGGTTACCCATAAGGTATAACATAAATAATCGAGCAAGCTCCAAGTCGTCATCAACAGAGTAGTGATCGAGTATCCTGTCCATAGCCGCACGGATCGCGCTCACTCTAATAGCGCCTTCTGCCTGATACGACGTAGCAGAAACATCCAAATGAGGCAGTAGATCATGAACAAGTGCACGATCACGCCATCGACCATCGTCATAAGGCAGTGGGGGATAAGCACCTACTCCAATGCTAATACCAGTAAGCATGGAGAAATCAAGCGGTGTAAGTCCTAACTCACCACAAGGAAAGAGAAATGTGTGGGTGGTTTTGTACCACCGTAGAGCAATGGCCGCACACAATTGGACATCGACATTTATAACATGATTTATTCCTAAAATAGCAAAGAGCACAATAAGATAAAATATGACTACTAAATTATCCACTTATTTCATTAAAAGGTCTATAATATTACCTAGAAAAAATTGAAATCCAAGAGCATGTAACAGTCCTGCGACCCCCTCCTTACTCACCAAGTGTGCATGATAATATCTAAGTGTGGTCGCTAACGAACCACGTGGACGTATATTCCGCGACTGTTAACGGTTCAACAAAATGTTATACTATCTACCCAATATCTAACACTCAAAGAATACTATTTAAATATTACTAAAAATACTTACAGCCAAACTCGACTGCGTGCTAACGTGTACTTCATCATCTGGAAGAATGTGAAAGTTGGATAGCATAGGAAGCTTCGCCGCGCTGAGGTTCATATCCGCATAGCCAACGAGATCGACCTGTCTAGCGGAAACTGATCCAACACCCCTACGCGCCCTGCTTGTTCGTCCGCCTCTATGCCCGCCACGTCCCCGATGGGCGCCTTCCTCGTGCGCCCCTATTTCTTCGTTATCCACGTTCTCGGCGGCTACAACCAAGTCTTCTATTCCGAGCACTGGTTGTTCGCCACTACCCCCTGCACCACTCCCGCCTGCGCCACTTCCCCCGGTGCCACGATCGTCGCCGTGCATGAATTTTTTGGCAAATTGTTTTAGTAATCTAGCCATATTTTCGAACGAATATTTCAAATACGGTATTTAATTTGGTTAGAAGCTGATGGATTGGTGAATTGAAGGTAAAATTTAGGTGAAAACTGGGGTTTGGAAGATGGTTTTCGGGTTAGGAAAATGGAGGAAGGGGATAATGAAGCAGGAGGCGGTTGGGAGAGGTTTTTGATGGTTTGCTTATAACGGCAAACTCTTTGCCGTTATAAGTTATAACGGCAAAGAGTTTGCCGTTATAACGTTACAACGGCAAAGAGTTTGCCGTTGTAAACCCCTTCCCAAAACCAGTCCGTGGCTGGTTCGCCCTTTCTGGGTACTCGGCTCGTTGGACCAGTTGCAGAACATGAGAGAGAATAATTGAACAGAACGGATGGTTGGTTTTGGTCTTACTTCCTTTTCATTCTCTTTAAAAATTCTTAACTCTTTTTCCTCTCTGCAGTTTCCCAAATCAGCCATGTTTTCCATCTTATTGTTGTCTACACATTTACTAATCTAACTGACATGTACATTATCTTTTCCATTTGTTTCCTGGAATTGATTTACACACCCTTGTGGTAATCTCACTGACATGTATTGAAAGATGTATAATGAATCAAAAATTTCTATTTGTTTAAATTTACTAATTGTGAATTTGTCGAAGAATATCCGATATCCGTTGCCATTCACAAATATGAATATCCGACATGCGAAAATAATTTCGGATGTAGATGCAGGTAACACACAACCATGCAGATTAGATAAGACACTATTTGAATCTGTATCCTAACGTTTACAGGCCTAGATCAAGTAGATTTCCATGCAATAAATGAGAATCTTCCTGTTAGCTTGATGTATCTATTTAAGACTCTCCCCATTATCATCTTGCATAAAGCATTAACGTTTTTTTTCTACCATTCAACAGTGGATGCAAATAGTATCAGCAACTGTCATGGGATACAAATAATCTTTAGTTTTTTCTATTAATATTCTTTATTTTCAAATAATGTATGTGCTGAAGGAATACGCTAGTATTTTGATATGAATATGAAACTTAACTTTTTTAACGGATGTAACTTGTTACACATTGATGGGCTTGATAGATTTCAACGGACACTTTACATGGAAAGTTGTATAATTTTTAGCGGTTCTTGATAATTTTTCGTTTTATTCATTTCCTTGTTTATATTTCAGGATGATTGCTTGCTCAAGCACTTGATGTTAAGCAATGGGAATTCAGAGTCTCAGACATAAACTATAATCCATTTGTTGCGGACGGAATTCTCAAAGTGTACTATATATTGTGCATGCATTCATTATAAATTTTTTTAAAGTTCACAATTAAAAAGGTGTTTTGTATTGTGCTAACAGACGCATGAATACAGTTTTAACGTTAGTTCAGTTTATGGTGAATGAGTAAAGTATCTATGCACAAAACGGTTCATGAATTGACATGTTTTGGAATTTTTTTCATTTAGGTTATAATGTCCTCAAAGTGACTAGGAAAGAGGACACAATTTTTAGTTTTGCTGTATAGGATGCTTTATGGTTCAATTTTCTGAGGGATAAATTTTTTGAAATGAGTTGATTTTTTCTGCTCAAATCAGTTATTGCTAATGGTCTGTTTGTGTCCAGCTGTTCTTTGCAATGTTGGTTTGGTATGTTATGCATTTTATTTAACTTGTCGACGCTACTCCTTGGCGATTGCTTTGCAACAGGTGTTTAGATAACAGTTTGGTATGTTATGTAAATAAGATAACGGTTTAAATCAGTACATAATATGTATTTAAAATCCTTTTTCATAATCAATTGGCTCATTAGAAATAAGCGATAAACCTGACTATAAATGAATGGTTATAAAAGATAGAGTATTAGTTCATCATTTGGTCCTTAATAAATAAGGGTAAGCAATACTCGATTCAAACCGAATTAACATATTTTTTCAGTTGCTTTCATTTTCTCTTAAACCATGCAATAATTTTTTCATTAAAATCTAAACTAAAATAAATTTTAACAAATAGTTTTATATTTTATATTAAACACATCAACGGTCGGTTTTCCCCACTATTGTGCGGTTATACTAGTGTTAGAGTTAATTAAAGGGTTGATATCAATGGAATCAACAAGAATTGAAACCTTTTATATTATCGACTGACCTCGACAATATACCAAAAAATTCACAACCAACGTAGGATTGCCTAGAAAAATCATGGTTGACCTCAACATTAAATTGTCGCCAAGTTATAGCACAAAATCATAAATCACATCTAGAGTATTATATAAGACTCTTAGAAATGATCGATAATTCCTTTTTGTAGTCCGCCAAGAGTTAAACTAGAACCGCCCGCTTAGCACACATTTTCCAAATACTTCCCTGTCCTAGACAGTTGTTCCTCCCTTTTCATCAGTGTGTTACGTACGTTCTCTATAGCCACCTTAGTCTTCTTATATGCCTCAAGAATTCCCTTACATCCTGATAATCCTCTCTGGACTAGAATATAACACTTTATTACACACACTGCACCTAGCTAGATAAACCTCAAACTTAATTGCCTTATCTTGTAAGGAAACCTATGTTACCTTTTCGCCACCGGCCCTGGCCATGATAGCCATAAGATAAAACAATCCAGATACATCAACATGAAATAAAAAAAGATAGAAGAAGGGAATCACTCACAGGCTATTTTTTCTATCAAAAATATACCCAGGGTGAGACATCTTAGAGCATCCCAAATGCGAGAGCCAAAGCACGGTCCAGGGTTGCTTCAGCAACCCTGGAGGTTGTTGGAGCAACCGATCGATTGCTCCAACAACCCGCCCTTAGTCGACTTTAGCAAAGCCGGCTAAGGCTTAGTCGGCTTTGTTAAAGTCAGCTGGGGGGGGGGGGGATTATTAAAAATTTCCCTCTTTAGCCGGCGTTATCAAAGCCGGTTAAGGCCCTATTCTGCCTCCTTCCAACCGTTTTTTTTTACCATTATGTTTCTTACCATTTAATATGTTACCGTTGATTCTTGCCTATTTATACATCAAACATTTTCAAATCATACAACACTTCTCTTCCTTTTTCATTTTCTCCTATCCAAGTTATTTGCAATATCCAAAAATGTCAAAGCAAAGAAGGGTGCCTTCAAATCTGCTCAAAATCAACACAATTATCATGCCGACCACAATCAATTTCCTATGCATTCCTCGTAGTAGAAAAATCAATCTTCCAACTATGGTAACTTCTCGAATGTTCCAAACTGTTATTATCCTCAACAAAATCCGAATTTCTATCAATCCCAGCAAAACTCCAATCATTATTAGAATACTCGAAATTACGGTTCTGGAAAGAATGCATCTTTTCAGCAAAATTAGAGTGATCATCACTACGCTTCTCCAAACATCCAACAAAGGTTAATCTCGCCTGAAACTTCTCCGAATCTATCAAGAAATTTGAATAGTTTGTTTGGAGACAATAGCGGCATGAATGAAGAAACAGAAGTCGATGTTACAGAAATTCCAGATGTGTATACGAACACACAACGGAGAAGATCAAACAAAATAGTGAAATGGTCTCCAGAAGAACAAGCAGAACTAGATTTTTGTTGGGTTGAATGCTCCGAAGACAATGTAAAAGGAACTAGTCAAACTGATAACTCGTTTTAGAGTTCTGTTTCGAGATTATTCAACGGTCGTAGTCCAGAAAACCCCCCGAGATCAATAAACTCATTGAAACTGTGACACACCACATCAGTTAATGTCACTCTATATAGAATGCATTAAGTTTCATGAAGCATTATTGGTAAATAAGAACATAATAACACATGACGTACATGTAAAATCACAACAGAATTAAAAACTTTATTTAAATCAAAACATCATGATCCCAAATACCGAGTTTACATCATAAGCTTGAAGTAACCAATTATATTAATAATCTGTCTTGCTAAAAATATCAAAGTACAAAAGCTTGAAACCATATTTCCCTTGCAAAGCCATAAGAGAGTTGACAAGAAGTCAAAGCAGTACATCCATATCCAAAATCCAACCTAAGTTGAAAGAATCCAAATTAACTTTATGCACTTCCACCCTGAGAACCTGGGGAAAGGGCGGGGGGGGGGGGGGGGGACGGAAGAGAGAGAAGAGGAAACAAAAAGGGTCAGACATAAAGTCTGGCGGGTCCAATTACTTTTAAATATAAATAAAAGTATCATGACAGATATATAAAACTGGAAGAACAAGATAACAATAACAGTGTGAACTGAGCAAGATAAGATGAACAGGATATATTGTGCTTCTTAAATACATTTCTCTGCACCGCACCGATACTAATATATCAGAAATAGAATGATCCCTACCAGTACCATTCCATTACATTTTCTTGATTATTAGGTTACTTAGGTTAATACAACCCAAGACTTATTCGCGCTTCGTACCCATTTACTTTCTCATGGATTCACCTAATACCATATATGCAGCTATCTCTCAATATTGAGATACACCCCATAGTACCCCACTCGCATGGTTCTCCATCGTAATGAACGCAGTCCCTCATCCTACGCCAAAGTGACATACGGATCTCTGTATAACAATGTTACGTTCCGCATATATCTGTCATTACTATGTTACGTAAGCATTCGGACTGCCACCATTAATCGAACCAGATTACTTATCGGAATAATGCCCTCTAGTCTATGAAATACCACCAGAGCAGTATGCAACTATCTAGACTGTCCCACGTATGTATCGTAATTGTAGCTCGATGCCTCAATTGCACGTCCTCTAATGTGCACCGAGTTCCATGGCAAGGCTAAACAAGAAACACGGAACTCGGCTGGGAGCTTTTCCATACCTGTACAGGCCCACCTTTAAGAGCCTCCAAATACAGATATTCCTAGGGTATGTTTTCCATGGTAGCCATGGCCCCACCTCGGCCCATCCCTCAACTAATAAAGACTACAAGAGCTAAGCAACCGCCCCTAATAACAACCAATCTAAACATCCATATGGCGTCTGCCCTTAACCCCGTACCTCGATAGTGAAAGGTGAAATGGTATCTTTGGTCTAGCTCTAGTCTTTTCACATCCCGCTGGCTGCCGATGATGGGTATCCGACGATCTACTATCCTTATTGGCTGTGACCCTCTGCCTCCTCATGAGGCAACCGCCGAACCACCCTGGTGTAACCTCGTCACAACATTCTGACTGCATGGCTACATCTGCAATCAAGGCCCACCCACCTAGTAGTTACGCGCAAACCCAACCTCTGCGAGCACATCCTAAGACATCTGTCACCTCACAGAGGACTACTAGGAGGACCTTACGTACCTCAGGAAGCCGCGTGCTTCCCCTTCCAGTCCTTTGGAGCCGTTAAAACAATCAAATGAATGTGCTATCCCTTCGTGCCTTATAACACATGATCAATCCCGTTGGGTTATTCACCCTTAAACGTGCGGACTGGTCCAAGCGCCTCACTTTATTATGTTATTGGACCCTATGTATAATCATTCTATTACGCGCTTGCTTTTCCTTCTCAGTTTCCTGGTAACTTGGTTATTCCCATTCATATTGAATTCTTAATCAGATTACCAAATTCCTCTTGCTTATTAATTTTGGTTATATAACTTAACCCCTTTAAGTTCATTAATAAGCCCACAACATGTTATTCTCTAGATTATGGCCCAAGATCTATAATTCACAATCTCTTTTATATTTTCATCGTCCAATTCCATAGTTACAATAATATGTTCTTATTTAATGTGTAATTAAATACATCTCATTTTACATGTTTCCTTTTTAACATGTCATTGATTAAATATAACTTATATCATTTCATAAGTTTTCCTCATCCTTTCTCATTTAATCAAAAATTCAATTTACAACGTCACTACAACTTATCGTTGTTAACTTATTAACTTAGTTTTCTTAACTAAGGCCCATTAACAAGTTTCTCGACCCATTAATTATAACCTATGTTATGATTTCCTCTTGTCCCTAGGACAAGCCTAAACATGTTATTCACATCAGCGGGTTCTAGACTTTTAGATTACTTAATTTATAATTAAGTACCTCTTATCTTATTATGTAAGTTGTCTCATTTCCTTACAATTTATGCTTATCCTAAACGGTGTCTTTTAATTACATAACTTTATTATTTCTACCGGTTATGTATATCACTAAGTGTCTTTAATTACATAACTTTATCGGGTTAAGTTTATGGGCATATATGTAAATATTACCCACCCTCTCCGATTTACTTAACCCACCCACTGTTGACCCAATTTTTACTTAACCCCAACTTTAGTTTATATTCATACAATCAATATGGATTCATCTAGGTTAAGTATTCAAGATTTACTACCATATTTTCATTTATGGTTACAGTATGGTAGACCTCCCACATTAAGCCTGCCATTTGTGGATGCTGGATATGCCGGTCGGGTCCGGGCAGACTTATTCCACAAATTGGGCTTAACCTAGTGTCTGAGCATGTCTCGTATTTGTGCATTTAGACCTCTCACATTAGGTTCAACATCAATGGCTATTGGATATGCCAGTTGGGTCCGGGCAGACTTCCACCACTAATGCAACCTAACCTCGTGTCTAAGCGTTACTACAGTTCATTATTTTAGGCATATTCAAATAAATTTCCATATTTCAACTATAGACTTTCATGCCCCCTTTCAATTGATATTTACAATTATTCTATTTCAATTATATGTTTCTATGCCCTAAATCAATATTCACATGTGTTCCAATTTATGCCCCAAATTAACATTTGCATATGTCACAATCTATGCCCAATTTCGTAATTACATATGTTCCAATTTATACCCCAAATCAATGTTTACACATTCCAATGCAAATTTTACCTAGATTCATGTCTACCTACTTTCCAATATATGCCTAGCTTCACATTCATATTATCCAATATGTCCCCCAAATCCATATTCGTATATTTTCCAGTTTAATCCCCAAATTTATATTCATAATTTCCAATACAATTATGCCCTAATTTATGTCTTTCCCAACCGTTCCCAACTTCACACGTTCGCATCTTTTAGCGTTAGGCCTAGGCTCGAAGGTAGCGTGGCTATATACAAATAAAAAGGGAAAAGAGGGAGAGAAGAGAATCAGAACAGGCATAATAACGAGTCAATAACATAATGGTAGAAATAGGCATAAAAACTGAATGGACATGTTATGACAAGTTTAGACTTTGTGACTAATAAACATATAAGAACAGATCAGAGGAATATGCCATAATAGAACTGTAACACCCCACCTCCATTAAGGTCACTCACAAAGGGAATGCCTTAACTTTGGTGGAGCATTTTAGTAAACAGAACAGAAACTACAAGACAGATAAAACAGTACTTGAAAAATTTTAACTTTATTACAGCGGAAACAGAAATTAATATGGTTACATCCTTTCAATTTCAGAATTCAAGTACAAAATATCAGTCTTGTACAAAAGCCTTCAAAATGCATGGTTTAAAATCATAATCCCCATGGAACGGAAGCTATACAGAGCCAAGCCATACTTTAAGCACTTCAAGCAAAGAGAAATCCGGATCAAGCTAAAGTATTTCCCTCCTTGGATAACCTGGGGGGGGGAAACGGAAGAAAGGAGGCGAAACAACAAGGGTCAGACAAAAAGTCTGGCAAGTCCAGTGACTTTCAGCATATGAACAGATAATAATAATATGATATGAACATAAAACTGGATGTGAGATAACTGTAACAGGTGTAGCAGATATAACAGAAAAACAGAATGATAAACTATTGTTTTACACTTCTCTGCACTAATACTAGTATAGCAGAATTAGGTGTCACCCTAATGTCTAAACTGAAACGGAAACGGGTACAGAATAATTTAACAGAAACAGGATGCTAATAATGGGCCTTTACTACCCGATCAGAAACAGACAGAAGCAGAAACAGATTAATCCCTACGGAAACAGAATGTAGAATTAGGTGTACACTAGTAATGGGCCTTTACCACCCGAACAGACGGTACCTCGAAGAACCAGACAGGTGTTACCACCCAACAGAAACAGATGGTACCAACAGAAACAGACAGAACTAAGTGTACCCTAAAACCCTACCCCAAGCGATCGGCTCCCTAATACATAAATATCCTGTGTCGGCCCCACAGTAGGGTGTATCACTCCCTAAAGTGACAACCAATTGGCACAGACCTATTTACAGATGTCACGGCGTCTTACATCCTCAGAGGCAGACCGGGATCCATGCACGCACATGACCCGGTTGGAACGCACCATCAACACCCCTCGCCATTATCAGAATGAACCACTTATAATTAGTTCAGTAAGCGTGCCCGGACCCTACCTACTGTTGGGTCAAAGTTTTGATACCAGAAAGGGTTACTGACTAATATGGGTCCCAAACAACAGATGACACAAGTATATCCCCTCCTAACCTTGTGTCCCCAGACTAACAGATCTCAGATTAACTTGTTTACAAGTTCAGACATACAGAATTCAGATTTACTAGTTCACAGATTAAGTTAACAAGTTTTCAGACTAACAGATCAGATGTACAGATTTTTCAGATTTGTCTAACTTTGTATTGGGCCTACAGATTCATGGACAGGTTTACTATACCTATTAATCCAGTTGGTTTAACCCTATTTTCCCCCAATACGTTTTAGACGTCATTCTTATCTTAGATTTGCATTAATTAATTATTAATGCCCAGACCTCCCACATTAGGTCGCTAGCTTGTGGCCGCTGGATGGGCCGGGCGGTTCCGGGCAGACTTCTGCTACAAGCCAGACCTAACCTCGTGTCTTAAGCAGGTTATGACTAACTTCTCACATTAGAACCTATTGTTTGCGGCCACTGGATGTGCCGGGCGGTTCCGGGCAGAATTACGCCGCAAACTCATTCTAACCTCGAGTTAGCCATGTTTATCTTTGCGGCCAATTAATTAATAATTTACCGTTTATGCGCACGCCCAATATATATATATATGCCAATTCAGATTATATCAATAACAGGATGATTATATCAACACAACAGATAACAGATTTTAGCAGATAGCAGATTTTCCAGATTATATGACTTAACGGATTTAATAGATTTAGCAACTTAGCAGATTTTGGCATATAACAGGTTAGGCATCTCAACAGACAAATTTAATAGATTTGACATTTCAATCTAATTAGCAGTCTAGGCAATATAACAGAACTAGCAGTTTTAGGCAACTTAGCAAATTAGCAAAATAGGCATTTTCAACGGATTCAGTAAATGACAGATTTAGCAGGTTTAATATTTCTAAAGGTTCTATTTACATGCCTTGCCTAAACATAAATTAGGCCTAAATTCATATGCCTAAATAATTGTCATGATTCACAATATGAACATATATTCCATGTTTGCATAAATTTACATAGCGCAGAATATGGACACAATTTACCATATAACATATGTTCCAATTTTTGTTAAACTAGCATTTTACATGTAAATTATACCAAATATAATCATTAATTACAATGCATGCCATATATCCAAAAATTCCTATTTAGGTGTAATCACAATAATAGATATCCTAATTAATGTAAATCTTTACACCTAAGTTTCCATATCTTCTTCTTTTTAAGTCATGAATCATTATGCAAACTATACCCAACAATCTAAATCTTTAAATCATATCTTCTAAAAATCAGATCTTGACTTTTATATGCATTTTGTCCAAAGTCTCAAATCATATGTAATCTTACAATGGTCCCTCTTTTCTTCTATCACAGAATATGTATAGATCCAAATCTAGTTTACAACATATGCTCATCTTTTTCTAATTAATTACAGATCTAAATTACAACATACACTATGCATACAACATATATAAATTATATGTTCATAGTCAAATTTATGCATCCAATCCCAAGTCACATGTCCATTATATTTTATGCCTCAGACCTAAAGTCATACATTCAATTCAGTCTTGTCAAATTTCACATCATTCATTATTTATCCCAAAATTTGCGTTCATACGTTCATCTCTTATGAGATTAGGCACAGGCTCGTGGTAGCCTGGCTATAGAAACAGAAAAGAAGAAAAGGGGATACAGAACAGTCACAGAAAAAAGATCTGACAGAAGAGAATATATATACAATCTCAGATTCAGAATTAAAAACATATCAAAATTATAATTAACGTTTATAGCGGAAAATAACTGTACTTGCCTTGATTGGATTAAAGAAAGAACTTTAGTTGTTATAGAATTGTTGCAGAAGCTTTTATCTCAAATTTGAATTTAGGATGATGTTGATTGACTTCTAGTTTTGATTCTAGCAGAGTAGCGACGCCATTTTTATTTTTAATTAGAAGAAGAGAGCAATGGAGGCTAGAGAATTGTGTTAGAGACTTAGGTTAGGTAGAGTCTAGGGTCATTTTTATAGGGTTTATGAACTGATTAGGACCATCGATGTTGCTTGGATTGATCGTAGCCATTCATTCGAAAGAGAGACCAATTAGAGCCTGCCACCTAGCCCTAATGACAAAGCAAGCTTCTGAAAATCGACCAAACCCAGACCTGGCCAGCAGGTCATTTTTGACCTGGGCGCACTTGGCAGGTGCGCCAGGTCAAAAATGTACTGGCGCACTTCCCAAGTGCGCCAGTGCATTCTGACCCGTTTTCCGGTTTTTCGCCCAACTTCGTTCGTCCATAACTTCTTCATACGATATCCGTTTTACGCAAACTCAGACTCTATCTCAAGCAGAATTCCGAGACGAACGCAATGGCGTATCCCGTTTCCCTTAATTCTTTGATTTGAAATTAATTATACTTTAATTTATGACTTTCACAGTTATAGAATACACGGGGTGTTACATTCTCCCCCACTTAAAAGGATTTCGTCCCCGAAATCTTCAAGTTAAGAAGAATGTGTCCTACTATCCAATCACCCATCTACTCAACCATCATCCACAAGCATCCATTGACCTTAGAAAACTTCTAATGTTGTATGAACATATGTAAAAGTGTGTGTATATGTTCCTTATCTAATGCAAAGATCAGGCGGTCTACTGATTCAGTTGACCTCCTTAATGCGAATTATGTCAGTGCCATGAGTCCAACATGTATGCAATAGAATTCTGATGATATATATTATTTCTATATGAGTGCACAATCATTCACTCAAATGCAACATCCATGTGCTGAATCAACCATTTTGCATCCACAAGAATTGAAAAATGCTCACCCATCCATATGCAATATGAGAGTGTTTTCGAGCCGATCTAGTGCCTAGTGTGTGTATATGCATCCACGGGCAACCACTTGCATCCACTTGTAACCATCAAACATAACATGTCTCAAACACATGTTTACACCCATTAGTTTCTACCTAAAGTTCAAATATTCGATCGATAGGATACAGTCGAATGATGGAAGCGAGTACAGATAGAACGAAAATTTGGTTCCCATTAGACATGGGTCCTAAGTATCGGCCCCAAAGACCGAAACCAACATCAAATTGACGCCCAAAGGATTACCTTCTTTAGACAATGTCAAAACTGGAAATCCTATAAAAAGTATTTAGATATTTACAGACTACTGGTACAGATCAGGTTCCCTAATGATTCTTAGGAAGCTAAGCATGATAAAATCATACCCCACGAAAACTCAGAATGTATGCGTCATACTTGACGCCTAACACAGATATCCCTCAAACCCCAATCTCAAACAGATGATCCATAACCCTTATGGGTCTGAGTCTACAGCGAAATCAGAAACAATACTAGTATTAAAGTGCAGAGTATCGATTACAGAATCAAAATGCCAGAATCAGAATGAGTTTTATTTCAACAATCAGATAAAGAAATTAAACCTCCTACATAAAGTTATCCTAATCCTATCCTATCCACTAGCCTCGAAAGTGTTCGCCTTCCCTCCAGCAGTTGGTCCTGCCCTCTTCCCTTGTCCTCGTTTCTTCGGGCAGTCCCTAGTGAAGTGTCCTATCTCACCACAGTTGAAGCAAGTGCCCTTCTTTGGATCCACTTTCTTATCGTGTGTCCTATCCATGTCTCCCATGTACTTTCTCCATTCGTGACCTTCCACCAAAATGAAGCTTCATCCTTCATTAACCAAGCAGCTGGTTGAACCTTCCTCCCATCATCTATCCCAAAGGTACCAATAAGTCCTCTACTTCGTTCAGCCAACTTCTAGCCTCGACAACGTCTCAGTCCCATAAAGCGGTTTTCCTCCCATCGCACGGAAGTCCTTACATATCTTAGAAAAAGCATCTATACGCGGAGGAAGAGATTCAAAAAGGGAAAGAGGAAGGAACTCGAAACAAAGAATCGAAAGAAAGATATATGGCTTTTAGGGATTATTTATTTTATTTTTCAAAAATAAGCTTTACTTTTGAAAATACTTCCTTTTTAAATCCTTTTTGAAAATAGTTTTCAAAACTTTTTATCAAATCTGGTAACCTTCAGCTCTGATACCAAGTGTAACACCCCACCTCCGTTAAGGTCACTCACAAAGGGAATGCCTTAACTTTGGTGGAGCATTTTAGTAAACAGAACAAAAACTACAAGACAGATAAAACAGTACTTGCAAAATTTTAACTTTATTACAGCGGAAACAGAAATTAATATGGTTACATCCTTTCAATTTCAGAATTCAAGTACAAAATATCAGTCTTGTACAAAAGCCTTCAAAATGCATGGTTTAAAATCATAATCCCCATGGAACGGAAGCTATACAGAGCCAAGCCATACTTTAAGCACTTCAAGCAAAGAGAAATCCGGATCAAGCTAAAGTATTTCCCTCCTTGGATAACCTGGGGGGGAAACGGAAGAAAGGAGGCGAAACAACAAGGGTCAGACAAAAAGTCTGGCAAGTCCAGTGACTTTCAGCATATGAACAGATAATAATAATATGATATGAACATAAAACTGGATGTGAGATAACTGTAACAGGTGTAGCAGATATAACAGAAAAACAGAATGATAAACTATTGTTTTACACTTCTCTGCACTAATACTAGTATAGCAGAATTAGGTGTCACCCTAATGTCTAAACTGAAACGGAAACGGGTACAGAATAATTTAACAGAAACAGGATGCTAATAATGGGCCTTTACTACCCGATCAGAAACAGACAGAAGCAGAAACAGATTAATCCCTACGGAAACAGAATGTAGAATTAGGTGTACACTAGTAATGGGCCTTTACCACCCGAACAGACGGTACCACGCAGAACCAGACAGGTGTTACCACCCAACAGAAACAGACAGAACTAAGTGTACCCTAAAACCCTACCCCAAGCGATCGGCTCCCTAATACATAAATATCCTGTGTCGGCCCCACAGTAGGGTGTATCACTCCCTAAAGTGACAACCAATTGGCACAGACCTATTTACAGATGTCACGGCGTCTTACATCCTCAGAGGCAGACCGGGATCCATGCACGCACATGACCCGGTTGGAACGCACCATCAACACCCCTCGCCATTATCAGAATGAACCACTTATAATTAGTTCAGTAAGCGTGCCCGGACCCTACCTACTGTTGGGTCAAAGTTTTGATACCAGAAAGGGTTACTGACTAATATGGGTCCCAAACAACAGATGACACAAGTAATTCCCCTCCTAACCTTGTGTCCCCAGACTAACAGATCTCAGATTAACTTGTTTACAAGTTCAGACATACAGAATTCAGATTTACTAGTTCACAGATTAAGTTAACAAGTTTTCAGACTAACAGATCAGATGTACAGATTTTTCAGATTTGTCTAACTTTGTATTGGGCCTACAGATTCATGGACGGGTTTACTATACCTATTAATCCAGTTGGTTTAACCCTATTTTCCCCCAATACGTTTTAGATGTCATTCTTATCTTAGATTTGCATTAATTAATTATTAATGCCCAGACCTCCCGCATTAGGTCGCTAGCTTGTGGCCGCTGGATGGGCCGGGCGGTTCCGGGCAGACTTCTGCCACAAGCCAGACCTAACCTCGTGTCTTAAGCAGGTTATGACTAACTTCTCACATTAGAACCTATTGTTTGCGGCCACTGGATGTGCCGGGCGGTTCCGGGCAGAATTACGCCGCAAACTCATTCTAACCTCGAGTTAGCCATGTTTATCTTTGCGGCCAATTAATTAATAATTTACCGTTTATGCGCACGCCCAATATATATATATATGCCAATTCAGATTATATCAATAACAGGATGATTATATCAACACAGCAGATAACAGATTTTAGCAGATAGCAGATTTTCCAGATTATATGACTTAACGGATTTAATAGATTTAGCAACTTAGCAGATTTTGGCATATAACAGGTTAGGCATCTCAACAGACAAATTTAACAGATTTGGCATTTCAATCTAATTAGCAGTCTAGGCAATATAACAGAACTAGCAGTTTTAGGCAACTTAGCAAATTAGCAAAATAGGCATTTTCAACGGATTCAGTAAATGACAGATTTAGCAGGTTTAATATTTCTAAAGGTTCTATTTACATGCCTTGCCTAAACATAAATTAGGCCTAAATTCATATGCCTAAATAATTGTCATGATTCACAATATGAACATATATTCCATGTTTGCATAAATTTACATAGCGCAGAATATGGACACAATTTACCATATAACATATGTTCCAATTTTTGTTAAACTAGCATTTTACATGTAAATTATACCAAATATAATCATTAATTACAATGCATGCCATATATCCAAAAATTCCTATTTAGGTGTAATCACAATAATAGATATCCTAATTAATGTAAATCTTTACACCTAAGTTTCCATATCTTCTTCTTTTTAAGTCATGATTCATTATGCAAACTATACCCAACAATCTAAATCTTTAAATCATATCTTCTAAAAATCAGATCTTGACTTTTATATGCATTTTGTCCAAAGTCTCAAATCATATGTAATCTTACAATGGTCCCTCTTTTCTTCTATCACAGAATATGTATAGATCCAAATCTAGTTTACAACATATGCTCATCTTTTTCTAATTAATTACAGATCTAAATTACAACATACACTATGCATACAACATATATAAATTATATGTTCATAGTCAAATTTATGCATCCAATCCCAAGTCACATGTCCATTATATTTTATGCCTCAGACCTAAAGTCATACATTCAATTCAGTCTTGTCAAATTTCACATCATTCATTATTTATCCCAAAATTTGCGTTCATACGTTCATCTCTTATGAGATTAGGCACAGGCTCGTGGTAGCCTGGCTATAGAAACAGAAAAGAAGAAAAGGGGATACAGAACAGTCACAGAAAAAAGATCTGACAGAAGAGAATATATATACAATCTCAGATTCAGAATTAAAAACATATCAAAATTATAATTAACGTTTATAGCGGAAAATAACTGTACTTGCCTTGATTGGATTAAAGAAAGAACTTTAGTTGTTATAGAATTGTTGCAGAAGCTTTTATCTCAAATTTGAATTTAGGATGATGTTGATTGACTTCTAGTTTTGATTCTAGCAGAGTAGCGACGCCATTTTTATTTTTAATTAGAAGAAGAGAGCAATGGAGGCTAGAGAATTGTGTTAGAGACTTAGGTTAGGTAGAGTCTAGGGTCATTTTTATAGGGTTTATGAACTGATTAGGACCATCGATGTTGCTTGGATTGATCGTAGCCATTCATTCGAAAGAGAGACCAATTAGAGCCTGCCACCTAGCCCTAATGACAAAGCAAGCTTCTGAAAATCGACCAAACCCAGACCTGGCCAGCCAGGGCTAGACCAGACCTGGCCAGCAGGTCATTTTTGACCTGGGCGCACTTGGCAGGTGCGCCTGGTCAAAAATGTACTGGCGCACTTCCCAAGTGCGCCAGTGCATTTTTGTTCTGGCGCACTTCCCAAGTGCGCCAGTGCATTCTGACCCGTTTTCCGGTTTTTCGCCCAACTTCGTTCGTCCATAACTTCTTCATACGATATCCGTTTTACGCAAACTCAGACTCTATCTCAAGCAGAATTCCGAGACGAACGCAATGGCATATCCCGTTTCCCTTAATTCTTTGATTTGAAATTAATTATACTTTAATTTATGACTTTCACATTTATAGAATACACGGGGTGTTACAAGAACTGATTAGGAAGCGATTCAAGATCCAATTTTTATATACATATCACGATTATTATTTAGATATTCAGATCTAAAAATAATATGAGCTCATAGTGAATATATCTAAGGGAATGGATCCAAATTACTGCGAAGAACACATTGAATTTGTATAACGTTTGCTGAATTGGATTTGGAGAAGAAAAGGCCATTCAATCTACGTTGCAGCAGAGCTCCGCCATCGCCACCATTTTTAGATGAATAAAACCTAGTTTTAGGGTCCTTTATATAGCGTAGAACTAATGAATCTAGCTCCAAAATCGTCCAGGTTCAGAAAGAAGTTTCAACAGCCATGGGTTGGTCGACACCCCTTCAGGTGGGTTGACCTAGGCCCGGGGGTCGACCCCCAGGAGCCTAGGTCGACCCAGCAGGGTCTCGGGTCAACCACAAACGGTCGACCCTTCCTTGATTTGCGCGCCAGATTTCTGGTTTTGCTAATTTTTGAATATTTTTGAATTTTATATGTATATATAACTTCCTTATATGCATACAAACTTCAAACCTTAATAACATCTTCATACGGTGTCCGTTTTACGCAAACCAAATGTTTGTCTTGACCAGAATTTCGAGATAGACGCAACGGCAGAATCCGTTTCACTTAATTCTAATTATTAAATTAAGTTTCTCCTTAATTCATTGTTAACGGTGTATTTCACACTAATTATTTTTTAATTCATCATCTTTAATGTCGTTAAAATTTCGAGGTGTTACATTCTCCCCTACTCAAAGGATTTCGTCCCCGAAATCTCTAAGTTAAGAAGAACGTATATCCTAACATCCAACAATCATACATTCATCTAGCAACCACAGGCATCCATTGTCCTTAAGGAATTTCTATTGCTTTTACGAACATATGGAATAGTGTGTGTATATGTCCGTAAACTAATGAGAAAGATCAAGCGATCCCTGATTCAGTTGACCTCCTTAATGCAATGTATGTTTGTGCCATGTAACCAAAATGTATGCAGATTATCCTAATACATGTAAGTTCTATATGTATGCATAATCATACATCCAAATGCAACATCAATGTAACGATACGCCAATTTTCATCCATAAAAATTTAAAATGTACACACATCAGTATGCAATATTTAAGTCATTGAGTCGTTCTAGTGCCTATTGCGTGTGTATATGCATCCACGAGCAATCACTGACAACCACTTGCATCCATCAAACATAACATGTATCAAGCACATGTTTACATTCATTAGTTTTCTACCCAAAGACTCGATCGATAGGAGATATTCAAACGATAGATACAAGTATTAATTTGAAGCTTGGAAAAAGAAGTTAAGGACATATTCTCAAAAAGTAAAGGAGATGAAGCACGAATCTTGTCTTCAGCCTCCCAAGTAGCATCCTCGCGGTCCTTTCCCTGTTGCACTCTTACTAGCTTCACTTCTTTGTTGCACAACTTCTTAACCTCCAATCCAAGTATGCAAGTTGGAACTCGTACTTTCACTTCCTCTCGCAAGTTTGGCTCCATCACCTTGAACTCTATACATTTTATCGCCGCTTGGATGAATAGTCATCTTAAAATGATGGGCTTCCTCAAGGACTGTCTTTAATAGGTTTCTCCCGATTTGATTCACCTATCAAACCTCTTCTCAAGTAGCTCCCCTACTTGCTTACAAAGTTCCGTCTTCTTTTTTTAGGAGTCACATGTCGCACAGGCAATGCAACTGGCTTTGCATTGTCCACCAAGTATATGCGGAAACCAATCTCGTGCCTCGGGGGTAAACTCCGAACCTCATCAAAAACATCAGGATACTCTCAACTATTCGTACATGTCACAAATCATCAATAGATATATCAAGTGGTTCTTGCAGACTAAGCATGACAGACCCTTTTTGGGTCATGAGTAATCTTGAGAGTCTTTCCATGGCAAGTAAGAAGTCTAACGACCCTCCTCTCACAATCTAGAATGGCTCCATATATGGTTAACCCGTCCATCCTAGAATCAAACCGTATCTTATGAAGTCAAGAACATATGCGTCGCAATCAAACTCGACACCTAACACAGAGATTCTCAAACCCCGACAAATCATCGATAAATGAGCCGTACATCCACTGGGGTTTGAGGCAATAACGGGATCCAAAACCATACTAGTATCTAGGTGCAGAGACTCAACTAAAGAATCAGATATAAAAGAATGCGGAGTGCCAGAAAAAGAATCCTAACCGGATGATCGAAAATAGAAATCAATCCTTCGACAGAAACTTTCCTACCGCTATCTTGTCCACCGGCTATGAGAACATTAGCTTGCCCTCCAGAACTTCCTGCCTTCTGGCCTTGTCCTTGTCTCTTTGGGCACTCCTTAATAAGGTGTCCTGCCTTACCAAAGTGGTAATAACGCCTTTCCTCTTTCTGCAATCCTTTTTCATATGACCCACCGTTCCGAAGTTATGGTATTTCCTCGTTTCTTCTTTCATCAATATTTCCTTCTTAAGCCATCATCTTCTTTCATCTTTGGGTTGTGCTCCTTAGCCCCAACTCGCTTATTCTCCTTTTTGCCACATGCTAACTAGTCTCTTGAAAGTTGCATCCATCGCATGGAAATCCTTATGAGGCTTGAGAGAAAATAAGCCGCAGGTGAAACCACTGCGGTTAAAGATGGTGATTGGGCACTTCTTTGGCCTTTGACATGTACCGTTGTTCTAACATGCCTACGGAACCATGCCGAAATAGGGATACCCATTCAGGGAGAAACTGTTCCCCGAACAAAAAGGAAAATGAATCAAGCGGAGATTCGAGATGGTACTTATGGTTTTTGGGAAATATGCTTTTAAAAAACAGGCTTTTTATTTTAAAATACTTAGTTTTTGAGACCTTTTTGAAAACCATTTTCAAAATATTTTATTCGATCTTATAACCATATGCTCTGATACCAAATGTGACACCCCACGTCCGTTAATGTCATTTTATATAGAATGCATTAAGTTTCGTAAAGCGTTATAGGTAAATAAGAACATAATAGCACAAGAAAGACATGTAAAATCGCAGCGGAATTAAAAACTTTATTTAAGTCAAAACATCATGGTCCCAAATACTGAGTTTACATTATAAGCTTGAAGTAACCAATTACATTAATTATCTGTCTTGCTAAAAATATCAGAGTGCAAAAGAATAAAACCATATTTCCCTTGCAAAGCCATAATTGACAAGAAGTCAAAGCAGTACATCCATATCCAAAATCCAAGCCAAGCTGAAAGAATCCAAATCAACTCTAAGCACTTCCACCCTGACAACCTGGGGGTGGGGTGGGGTGGGGTGGTGGCGGAACGGAAGAGAGAGAAGAGGAAACAAAAAGGGTCAGACCTAAAGTCTGGCGAGTACAGTTACTTTTAAATATAAATAAATAAAAGTATCATGGCAGGTATATAAAACTGGAAGAACAAGATAACAATAACAAGTGTGAACTGAGTAAGATAAGATGAACAAGATATGTTGTGCTTCTTAAATACATTTCTCTGCACCGCACTGACACTAGTATTTCAGAAATAGAATGATCCTTATCAATACCGTTCCATTACATTTTCTTGATTATTAGGTTATTTGGGTTAACAGAACCTAAGACTTATCCGCGCATCGTACCAATTTACTTTCCCATGGATTCACATAATATCATATATGTAGCTATCTCTCAATATTGAGATACACCCCATAGTACCCTACTCGCACAGTCTCCACCGTAATGAACGCAGTCCCTCATCCTACGCCAGAGTGACGTACGGATCTCTATATAACAATGTTATCTGTCATTACTATGATATGCAAGCGTATGGAATGCCACCATCGATCGAATCAGATTACTTATCGGAGTAATGCACTCTAGTCTATGATACACCAACAGAGCAGTATCCATGTATCTAGACTGTCCCACGTATGTACTGTATTGTAGCTCGATGCCTCAATCGCACGTCCTCTAATGTGCACCGAGTTCCGTAGCAGGGTTAAACAAGAAACACAGAACTCGGCTAGGAGCTTTTCCATACCTGTACGGGCCCGCCTTTAAGAGATCCCAAATACATATATTCCTAGTGTCTGTTTTCCATGGTGGCTATGGCCCCACCTCGGCCCCTCCCTCAACTAGTAAAGACTACAAGACCTAAGCGACCGCCACTAATAACAACCAATCTAAACATCGATATGGCATCTCCCTTCAACCCGGTACCTCAACAGTGAAAGGTGAAATGGTATCTTGGGTCTGGCTCTAGTCTTTTCGCATCCGCTGGCTTCCGGTGACGGGTATCCGACAATCTACTATCTTTGTTGGTCGTGATCCTCTGCCTCCTCGTGAGGCAACCGCCGAACCACCCTGGTGTCACCTCATCACAACATTCTGACGCATATCTACATCTGTAGTCAAGGCCCACCCACCTAGTAGTGATGCGCAGACCTAACCTCTGCGAGCATAGCCTAAGACATCTGTCACCGCATAGATGCCGCTTGGAGCACCTTAATTACGTACCTCAGGAAGCCGCGTGCTTCCCCTTCCAGTACTTTGGAGCCGTCAAAACAATCAGATGAATGTGTGCTCCCCTCGTGCCTTATAACACCTTCATGATCAACCCCATTAGGTTATTCACCCTTAAACGTGCGGACTGGTCCAAGCGCCTCACTTTAATATGTTATTAGACCCTATGTATAATCATTCTATTACGCGCTTGCTTTTCCTTCTCAGTTTCCTTTTAACTTGGTTATTCCTACTCATATTGAATTCTTAATCAAATTACCAAGTTGCTCTTGCTTATTAATTTTGGTTATATAACTTAACCCCTTTAAGTTCATTAATAAGCCCACAACATGTTATTCTCTAGATTGTGGCCCGAGCTCTATAATCCACAATATCTTTTATATTTTCATCGTATGATTCCATAGTTACAATAACATATTCTTATTTAATGTGTAATTAAATACGTCTCATTTTACATGTTTCCTTTTTAACATGTCATTGATTAAATATAACTTATTTCATTTCATAAGTTTTCCTCATCCTTTCTCATTTAATCATAAATTCAATTTACACCGCCACTACAACTTATCGTTGTTTACTTATTAACTAAGTTTTCTTAACTAAGGCCCATTAACAAGTTTCTCGACCCATTAATTATAACCTATGTTATAATTTCCTTTTGTCCCTAGGACAAGCCTAAACATGTTATTCACATTAGCGGGTTCCAAACTTTTAGATTACTTAATTTATAATTAAGTACCTCTTATCTTATTACACAAGTTGTCTCATTTCCTTACAAGTTATGCTTACCCTATACGGTGTCTTTTAATTACATAACTTTATTATTTCTACTGGTTATGTATACCACTAGGTGTCTTTAATTACATAACCTTACCGGGTTAAGTTTATGGGCATATATGTAAATTTTACCCACCCCTCCAATTTACTTAACCCACCCACTGTTTACCCAATTTTACTTAACCCCAACTTTAGTTTATATTCATACAATCCCTATGGATTCAACCAGGTTAAGTATTCAAGATTTATCACCATATTTTCATTTATGGTTACAGTATGCTAGACCTTCTACATTAAGCCTGTCATTTGTGGATGCTGGATATGCTGGTTGGGTCTGGGCAGACTTATTCCTCAAATTGGGCTTAACCTCATGTTTGAGCACGTTTCATATTTGCACACTTAGACCTCTCACATTAGGTTCAACATCAGTGGCTACTGGATATGCCGGTTGGGTCCTGGCAGACTTCCACCACTAATGCAACCTAACCTCGTGCCTAAGTGTTACTATGTTTCCATTATTTTAGGCATATTCAAATAAATTTCCCTATTCCAACTATAGACTTTCATGTCCCCTTTAAATTCATATTTACAATTATTCTATTTCAATTATAGGTTTCTATGCCCTAAATCAATATTCACATATATTCCAGTTTATGCCCCAAATTGACATTTACATATGTCACAATCTATGCCCAATTTCATAATTACATATGTTCCGATTTATACCCCAAATCATTATTTACACATTCCAATGCAAATTTTATCCAAATTCATGTTTACCTACTTTCCAATATATGCCTAGCTTCATATTCATATTATCCAATATGTCCCCCAAATCCATATTCGTATGTTTTCCAATTTTATCCCCAAATTTAAATTCATAATTTCCAATACCAATTATGCCCCAATTTGTGTCTTTCCCAACCATTCCCAATTTCACATGTTCGCATCTTTCATTGTTAGGCCTAGGCTCGAAGGTAGACTGACTATATAAAAATAAAATGGAAAAAAGGGAGAGAAGAGAAACAGAACATGCATAATAACGAATCAATAACATAAAGGTAGAAGTAGGCATAAAAACTGAATGGACATATTATGACAAGTTTAGACTTTGTGACGATATAAACATATAAGAACAGATCAGAGGAATATGTCATAATAGAACTGATTAGGCACTGATTCAAGATCCAATTTTTATATACATATCACGATTACTATTTCAGATCTAAAAATAACATGAATTCACAGTGAATAGATCTAAGGAAATGGATCCAAATTACTGCGAAGAACACGTTGAATTTGTATAATGTTTGTTGAATTGGATTTGGAGAAGAAAAGGCCATTCAATCTACGTTGCAGCAAAGCTCCGCCGTCGCCACCATTTTTAGATGAATAAAACCTAGGTTTAGGGTCCTTTATATAGCGTAGAACCAATGAATCTATCTCCAAAATCATCCAGGTTTAGAAAGAAGTTTCCAGAGCCACGGGAGGGTCGACCCCTGGGTCGACCCCCATGAGCCTGGGTCGACCCATGGGTTGACCCAGCAGGGTCTCGTGTCGACCTCAAACGGTCGCCCCTTCCTTGATTTGCATGCCAAATTTCTGGTTTTCCTATTTTTTGAATACTTTTGAATTTTAATGTATATATATCTTCCTTATATGCATACAAAATTCAAACCTTAATGATGTCTTCTTACGTAGTCCGTTTTACGCAAAACAAATGTCTATCTTGACCAGAATTTCGAGACGGACGTAATGGCGCAGCCTGTTTCACTTAATTCTGACTACTAAATTAAGCTTCTCCTTAATTCATTGTTAACAGTTTATTTCACACTAATTATTCTTTAATTCATCATCTTTAGTGTCGTTCAAATTTTGGGGTGTTACAGAAACAGTTCTGGAAGAGAATCAACGTTAACTGTCAGTGCTTGGAGGAGATTATGGTCGGACAAGAAAGTAGACAGCAAAGTGGTGCCAACGATATGGATTTGGTACTTATCATTTGCATAAATTATTATTTATAATTTTATTGTATAATTATAACAACTTACATTAGTTCAATCCACACAGCTAAACAAAGTGAATGAAGTGTATATGGCAGATTACAAAAACCAACCATTCAACTTGCATAATTGTTATGCCATTCTGTCTAGGGAAGAAAAATGGTGCAACATACGTCAAGAACATTCAGCATCGTGATTTATGCCAAGAAGGCCAATGGAGGAATCAAGCCCAAGAAGTCCTAATCCTCAAGAAAACACCCCTTTTTTGACATGTTCTGGTGGTAGGCCTCCTGGTAATTTTAAAGGTAAGAAAAAAACAATCGCAAATTATAGTTCGTATGACGAACAACTAAATAGTCGAATGGTAGCTGTTGAAGAATCTAATCGACTTTTGTCGGAAGCCAAGGAAGCCAAGAGATTTGAGAGAGCCCAGGAAAAACAGCGAAGACATGAAGAACTTCAAATAACAAGAGAGAGTGAGTTGGATGTTAGAAAGCGTGAATTAGCTCGACCCGAACATGCTGATGACATGGCACTTATGAGTGTCAACTTTGATACATTAAACCCAATTCAACGCTTGTTAATGGAGCAGGAACTACGAGCGTGCCGTAAAAGACGCATGAGATAGGACCTATTTATGTTTCGGCTATTTCATTTTAGTTGTTTATTGCTATGTCGTTATGTATTTTCTAATTATTAAGTTCCTGTAACACCCCGCGAATTCTATAACTGTGAAATTCACAAATTAAAGTATAATCAATTTGAAATCAAAGAACTAAGGGAAACGGGATACGCCATTGCGTTCGTCTCGGAAAAATACGCGAAATAGAGTCCGAGTTTTCGAAAAACGGAGTCCGTATGAAGAAGATATGGCCTCCGGAAGTTTCTGAATTAAGTTTAAAATTCAAACAGAATAAAATATCTCAGAAAATCAAGTTTAAATTCCAAAATCGGGCCCAATGGGCCAGGGCGGAAAAACACCCGCCTAACGCACCCAGGTCGACTGGGCTGTCGACCTGGTCTAACCAGGTCGACAGGGCTGTCGACAGGGCTGTCGACAGGGCTGTCGACCTGGTCCAGAGCCAGGTCGAACCCAGTCCAACCTGGCTGGCCTATTTTATGTTGGTCGATTTTCTGTAGTCTGCTTTGTCATTAGGGCTAGGTGGCAGGCTCTAATTGGTCTCTCCTTAGGATGAATGGCTACGATCAATCCAAGCAACATCAATGGTCCTAATCAGTTCATTACCCCTATAAAAATGACCCTAGACTCAACCCTAATCTATTCATTCAAAAATAAGAACAAAGCCGCCATGTTGCTGAGGAACGACTAGGAGTAGCCACCAATTGGAGAGAGGATTAGGAGGCAAATTCTAAGGCATAAAGCAACTCAATCAAATCAAACCGCATCTTCAAATCCCTAAATTTGAGAATTCGCCTCACCATTGTAAGTAGAGTATTATTTTGGTATGAACAAATAATTGTGTTGGTTTGTATACTTGAGTTGTGGCGATAAAGTAATTCATATTTGTGCGTTACTATGATTCTTATCGATTTGGAATATTGTATACGTTTGGATATTCTCGAATTATGTTATTCATTATGAAAAACTACATGCGGTAGTTTTATGCAAGTATACGTTTGGAATATTCGCAAATTTATGTAATCCATGTTGAAGCTACATGTATGTAGTTGATTAATTGAAACTCATGCAAGTTTGGGGTTTTGCTACTATGCCATCATAATGTGTATTTTTATACAAACATCATTTTTGTGAAGTAATTGGAATAAGTTTGGGTTATCATAGTCCATATGAAATTATGTTAAAAATTTGGCATCATGATCTATGTATTAAGTCATGCTCTTGTACTAGAAAACCTATTTGCAAACTTATGAATATGACTAGGCTATAATTGATATTTTGCATAATTAAGTCTATATTGTTTACAAGAATTATATGATGACATATGTGGTACATAGCTAGGTTAGATTCAAAATCCCTCTTTGCAAGTTTGCATGACTAAAGTAAAAATCATGATTTCATGTTAGAAATATTTATGCCATGGTTATGTGAACAAATTTAACTATACTCTTGTATTAGTCACAAAAGTAGACACCTTTGTAAACATGTAGTAGTCTTATGAACATGATTTACTTATGTTCGACATTATGCCTGAATAAAAATATAGGTTTATGTTGTATTTAAAGCCTATGTGTCGATAGTAATATTCTAAACTTAACTACAAGTTTACATGCTTTGATTCATGTCACTTATGTTTTATGACCAAAGTATATGTCACTACTATGCAAGTACACCAGTTTCTATTTTGTATTTCCAACGTCATATTGCAAGTTCATGCGTTCACATTCCCCTTTTTGTGTATGTAATCTCGCTTTAAGCCTCCCCTTTTCGCATGGCTAAGTTGGGCTTAAAAAGACTAAGCCCAACATATATATAATAAACGGACGTGTTAAACGGGGGAAAATAACGTTGGGTTAAATTAATTAATGAATGAAAACATAAAGTAGAAGGGCCCAAATTCAAGTATGGGTTGGGCCCATGATTGGTGTAACCTTTACACCATTAACTTAATAATGGGCCGCAAATATTTACATATAAGAAAATAAAGAAGAAAGACAAAATATGTAAATGTAGAACATACGATGTGTTTAACCCGAGGTTGGATTGAGTTGTGATGTAAACCTGCCCGGAACCGCCCGGCTGTCCAGTAGTCACAACAATACCTATCCAATGTGGGAGGTTAAACATGGAGCCCAATAAGGACCCGAGGTTAGACTGAGTTGTGGCGTAAGACTGCCCGGAACCAACCGGCAACAGGCAGCCACAACAATACCTGTCTAATATGAGAGGTCAGGGCCTTAATAAGACAATTAAGGCTGAGTCAGGATTGTTAGGATTAAGTGAACTAAAGACTTAATCAAAATGGAACATGCTAAACTAAACGGACTGGTGGGGGTTAGGTTAGAAAACACTTAACCAACTTAGCATGTTGGCTAGAGATAGAAAACCTAGTAACGGGGGACCCTTTTCAGCAGTAACCCTAGAAGGTGTATCAGGATACCCTGAAACTAGGCAGGGTGGGGCACGATTACTGGGCTGATTGTAAGAGGTCAAATCGACGGCGGTGGTGTAGCAGTGTAGGTTCTAACGGGGTGCGGGCGTGCACACACTCCGGCGCAGAAAAATAAGGCACTGGGCACCAGTAGCATACCTGTGCATTCTAGGATTGTGTCGGGCCGCCACCATGGGACTTGATACACCCCATGGTGGGACCAGCATAGGTAACTACAACATCGGGGGCCGTAAGACACATGTAACTATGCGAGTAGGAGCCGATCATCATTGAATGGATCACATCACCCTGATTATGGGGTTCCAATTGGAAACTAGTTTATATGGGTTCAGAGATTATCATGGGGTACGATAGTATATTCGACCCTAGACAACTTAACCAAGTTTATAGTGCTTTCCCACTTCTTGTTTATACTTATCATACCCAGTTCTTTATTCATAGACAGAATAGTACTAGACTTACTCAGGCTTTATGTCTGACTCTACTTTTCTTTCGTCTTCTTTTCTTCCGTTTCCCCCCCCCCCAGGTCCACAGGGAGGGAACACTGCAGCTTGACCAGCCTTAACATCCAGCTTGAAGAAGAGAAATGTATTGCTTGGACCTTTTCTTTTTGAACTATGGCTTGGACAACCACTATGGGGCTTTTGCAGTTTTATCTATGTTTTCTTTATGCTTCTTTAAATAATGTAATCAAGGCAGATTATGAAAGTGTTATGTTTTTTTGGAAAAGATGTAAGACAATTATGGTGATGTTGTTGTAACACGTATTTGCTTTTATGAAATAAAAGTTGTTGTTTTTCCGCTGTTTACAAATATGTGTTCTTATATCTGTCTTGTATATCTGTGACTTATACTTATAAACCTCCACCAAAATTAGGGCATTCCCTTTGAGAGTGACCCTAACGGAGGTGGGGTGTTATACTTGGTATCAGAGCATGGTTTACCAGATAAGATAAAAAGTTTTGAAAAATTATTTTCAAAAAGGAAATTTAAAGAAGCAATTTTAAAAGAAAAATATTATTTTATTTTAAAAGGCAAAGTCCCCCCCCCAAAGCCATAAGTACTATCTCTTATCCTTCGTTTTGAATCTATCCTTTTTGTTTCAGCATGTCCGAAGATCTTAACTTGCCGGAAGGGGTGCCAATACCTGGTTGGTTTAGACGGTTCTTAGAAGCAAGGGCCACTCAGCCAGGTCCTACCGTTCCTCCTCCCCTAGCTGCAGGAAATCATCCAGCTGCAGCAGCACTTTTTCCTCCACCTCCTCCACGGGGAAACACTTTTGCTAAGATATGTAAAGATTTTAAAGCTATGGGAGGAAAGGATTTCCATGGAACTGAGTCCTTCGTGGCAGCTAGAAATTGGCTGAAAGAAACGGAGGACCTATTCATCATCTTTGAGGTAGAGGATAGACAAAAAGTACAATTGGCAGTGTGGCTATTGAAGGGCGAGGCTTCCTACTGGTGGGAAGTCACTAATGCTGAAAGACCAGTGGAAACATGGGAGGACTTTAGGGCAAGGTTTGAGACTAAATTTCTCTCAGATGCGGAAAGAAGTTTGCAGTTGGAAAAATTCTTATTTCTTAAGCAAGGGGACAAGACAGTCAGAGAGTATGTGAATCAGTTCGACGAGCTGGCTAGGTTTGGGCTTGACCTAGTCAACACCCCGCACAAGAAGGCTCTCCGTTTCGTCAAAGGGTTGAATGAGCCATTACACAGTTTGGCCATGACCCATATACCCATGGGAGCCACGTATGAAAGATTGGTGCAAATGGCATTGCTGAATGAAGAGGATTAGGGCAAGAAGGAGGCAAAGGCAGAAAGCTCTCAAGGAAAGAAAGAGGGTTTGCAGCCTAAGAAGACAGACTTTAAGAAGGGCGGGAAAGGCAACAAAGAGAAGAGGAAGTGTAATTTCTGTGGCAAAGTGGGGCACTTAGTAAAGGACTGCCGGAAAAAGAAGGCCAAGGAGAATGGTGGGTGCTTTTCTTGCGGTGAGACAGGCCATAGGGCTAAGGACTGCCCAAAGAAACGAGGACAGGGGCAGAGGGCTGGATCCACCCCAGGGGCACATGTCCATGTGCTGGAAGCACCACCTCTGCAACAGCGAGGTATAAATACTTCTGTAGAAAGTGTAGTTTATCTTTATGATCACCCCGTTCGCACTTTATTTGATTCTGGCGCATCACACTCCTTTATCTCGTCTGCTTTAGTAGAATCTCTGCACCTAAAAACTAGTATGGTAGAGGACCCCTTAATTGTTTCAAACCCAATTGGGGGCCCAGCTCATTTGTCTATGATCTGTGTGGGATTGAAAATTTCTATTCTAAGCGTAGAATTTCAATGTAGTGCCTTTGTTTTGGGCTTTTCGGGTTATGGTTTGATTTTGGGTATGGATTGGCTATCCAGTAATGGGGCCATCCTTGATTGTGAGAAAAGGGTTGTTAGGCTCCTAACCCAGCTCGGTAATACTTTGGAAATTTCTTGTAATCCCTCGTATGCGGTTATGCTTAGTTATCTTGAATCGCTAGATGCCTCTGTTGAAAATTTGCAATCAGTTAAAGTGGTCCGGGAATATCCGGATGTCTTCGAAGAGGTGAAGGGCTTGCCTCCGAAGCGGGAAATAGACTTCCGCATATATCTTGTAGATAATGCAAAGCCCGTTGCGTTGCCCGTTAGACACATGGCTCCACGAGAAAGGAAAGAGCTCAGTAAACAGATTAAAGAGCTTCTAGAAAAGGGGTTCATTAGGAGGAGCATTTCAGAATGGGGCGCTCCAGTGGTGTTCGCTACAAAGGCGGATGGTTCACTCCGTCTATGTGTTGACTATAGGGAGCTCAACAAGCTAACGAAAAAGAATAGGCACCCTCTCCCTAGAATTGACGATTTATTTGACCAGCTTGTAGGAGCGTCTGTTTTCTCCCAGCTCGATTTAGCAACCGGTTTTCATCAGCTAAGGGTGGCTGAAGATAGCATCGATAAAATGGCGTTCAGAACCCCAGACGGCTTCTTTGAATGGCTTGTCATGCCTTTCGGATTGACAAATGCACCTGCTTACTTCGTGGACCTGATGAGTAGGGTATTTAGAGATTTCCTCAACAAATTCGTAGTGGTCTTCGTAGATGATATCCTTATCTTCTCAAAGAGTGAAGAGGAACATGCTCAGCACTTAAGGGCAATCATGGAAACTTTGCGAGTCCATCAACTAAAAGCCAAATTCTCCAAATGCCACTTTTGGAGAGAAGAGGTGAGGTTCCTTGGGCACATAGTATCCAAACAAGGGTTAGCAGTGGACCCTGCTAAGGTAGTGGCGGTACAAGATTGGAAGACACCAAGGAATGCAACTGAGGTCCGAAGCTTTCTATCGAAAATTTATAAGGGATTTTGCGAAAATCTCAGCTCCGCTTACGAAATTGACTAAGAAGAATCTAGTGTTTAATTGGGACTTGGATTGCGAGTTTGCTTTCCAACGACTAAAAAGGGCTCTTACAACAGCCCCAGTTTTGACGTTGCCAGATGGGAGCAAGATGTTCACTGTTTATACGGATGCATGTGGGACAGGGCTAGGCGCCGTCTTAATGCAAGAAGGAAGGGTAGTAGCTTATGGCGGGAGGCAGTTGAAAGTGCACGAAAAGAACTACCCAACCCACGATCTTGAGTTAGCCGCCATCGTCTTTGCACTCAAGTCTTGGCGACACTATCTCCTAGGTGAGAAGTTCGAACTTTACACTGACCATAAATCGTTGAAATATCTTTTCTCGCAGAAGGACCTTAACTTGAGGCAACAAAGATGGATGGAGTTTCTTGCCTCGTACGATTTCGAAATCTCCTACACTCCGGGCAAAGGCAACGTAGTGGCAGACGCGTTGAGCCGAAAGAAATTGACCCTAAGCCCGTTGTTTGTTGAAAGACAAAGCCTAGAGTTTATAGCCAGCTTTGACTTTAGGCCTTCCTCCGATTTCGTACCAGGCTTGCTAGCATCTCTCGAAGTGCGCCCAACTTTAGTGGATTCGGTAGGGGCAGCACAACGCGAAGACCCTCAGCTTGTGGAAACAATTGATGGGCTAATTAGGGGTGAGACTTCAAGTCACCTCAACAGATACTCCATCGACGATAAGGGTTTGCTAAGGCGAGATGGAAGACTATGCGTCCCACAGACAAAAGATTTGATAAAGAAGGTTCTCGAGGAAGCACATCACTCCAAGATGACGATACACCCAGGCGGAGATAAAATGTACAAAGATATAAAAAGGACTTTCTTCTGGAATGGCATGAAAAAGGACGTGGCAGAATTCGTTTCTAAGTGCATGGTGTGCCAACGGGTTAAGGCGGAACAGAAAAAGCCTGGCGGACTGCTACATCCTCTGGAGGTCCCACAGTGGAAGTGGGATAGCATCTCAATGGACTTCATCGATGGGCTGCCTAGGTCTAGGAGAGGCAACACTAGCATTTGGGTAATAGTGGATAGGCTTACTAAAAGCGCCCACTTTTTACCTGTCAAAAGTAAAAGAACTTCCTCATCCTTAGCATCACTTTACCTCAAGGAAATCGTTCGACTCCATGGAATACCATCCAGCATTGTTAGTGACCGTGACCCCATCTTCACCAGTGAGTTTTGGCGGAGTCTGCAAGAAGCAGTAGGAACGCAGTTATGCTTGAGCACAGCCTATCATCCCCAAACCGACGGCCAAACAGAGAGAGTGAACAGAGTTTTGGAAGACCTTTTAAGGCTATGCGTCCTTGACTTCGGAGGGACATGGGAAGACCACCTTCCTTTGGTGGAATTTGCCTACAACAACAGCTATCAAGCAACCATCGGAATGGCGCCCTTCGAAGCTTTATATGGAAGACCGTGCCGATCGCCCACTTGTTGGTGGGAGTCCACGGATAAGCTCATACTTGGACCAGATATGATCCGAGAGACTTCAGAGAAAGTAGACTTAATACGAAGAAGGATGAAGACAGCCCAAGACAGACAGAAGTCCTATGCCGACAAGAGAAGGACCGACCTTGAATTTGAGGTTGGAGACAGAGTTTTTCTTAAGGTATCACCGCTAAGGAACGTTGTTCGTTTTGGAACCACAGGAAAACTGGCACCAAGGTTCGTAGGGCCATTCCCTATCATCGAGAAAATTGGGAAAATGGCCTATAGATTAGAGCTACCCGAGAAGTTGGCTGGAGTCCACAACGTTTTTCACGTTTCACATCTCCGAAAATGTCTACATGAGTCTGCTGAAGTGGTAGAGCCAAATATCCTCGAAGAGGCCGAAGTGGAACGCGAAGCAACCATAAGAAAAGTTCCAACCCGCATATTAGGAACGGAAGTGAAGAAGCTACGCAACCGCGAAGTCAAGCTCGTCAAAGTTCAGTGGAGCGACGCCGAGGGAGACGCGACTTGGGAAACTGAAGCTAGAATCCGTACAGCCTACCCTTTTCTGTTCGAGGGTACATCCTTGATCTTTCCTTTTCCTTAAGTTGCGCTTTTATCTATCTTTTTAGGTATATTTCCTCGACCTTATCTCTTAGGTAGAAACCCCTTTGGATGGAAACATGTAATTGAAACATGTTATGGATGATGGTTGCAAGTGGTTGCAAGTGATTGCTAGTGGTTGCTCGTGGTTGCATATACACACACAATCTAGGTTTTAGATCGGCTCAGTCACTTCATATTGCATATGCATATATGTTTGCATTCGTATATGGTTGAACTCTAATGTGTTGTCATGTGGATGTTGCATTTGTATTGAATGATTGTGCACTCATGTAGAATCAAAATAGGAAAATTTGCATACGTAATGGATTCATGGCACTTACATAATTCGCATTAAGGAGGTCAACTGAATCAGTAGACCGCCTGATTTTGCATTTGATAAGTACATGTACACACACACTTCGCATATGATCATGAAGCATTAGAAGTCTTTTAAGGACAATGGATGCTCGTGTTTGATGGATGAGTAGATGGATGATTGGATGTTAGGATATACATTCCTCCTAACTTGAAGATTTCGGGGACGAAATCCTTTTAAGTGGGGGAGAATGTAACACCCCGCGAATTCTATAACTGTGAAATTCACAAATTAAAGTATAATCAATTTGAAATCAAAGAACTAAGGGAAACGGGATACGTCATTGCGTTCGTCTCGGAAAAATACGCGAAATAGAGTCCGAGTTTTCGAAAAACGGAGTCCGTATGAAGAAGATATGGCCTCCGGAAGTTTCTGAATTAAGTTTAAAATTCAAACAGAATAAAATATCTCAGAAAATCAAGTTTAAATTCCAAAATCGGGCCCAATGGGCCAGGGCGGAAAAACACCCGCCTAACGCACCCAGGTCGACTGGGCTGTCGACCTGGTCTAACCAGGTCGACAGGGCTGTCGACAGGGCTGTCGACCTGGTCCAGAGCCAGGTCGAACCCAGTCCAACCTGGCTGGCCTATTTTATGTTGGTCGATTTTCTGTAGTCTGCTTTGTCATTAGGGCTAGGTGGCAGGCTCTAATTGGTCTCTCTTTAGGATGAATGGCTACGATCAATCCAAGCAACATCAATGGTCCTAATCAGTTCATTACCCCTATAAAAATGACCCTAGACTCAACCCTAATCTATTCATTCAAAAATAAGAACAAAGCCGCCATGTTGCTGAGGAACGACTAGGAGTAGCCACCAATTGGAGAGAGGATTAGGAGGCAAATTCTAAGGCATAAAGCAACTCAATCAAATCAAACCGCATCTTCAAATCCCTAAATTTGAGAATTCGCCTCACCATTGTAAGTAGAGTATTATTTTGGTATGAACAAATAATTGTGTTGGTTTGTATACTTGAGTTGTGGCGATAAAGTAATTCATATTTGTGCGTTACTATGATTCTTATCGATTTGGAATATTGTATACGTTTGGATATTCTCGAATTATGTTATTCATTATGAAAAACTACATGCGGTAGTTTTATGCAAGTATACGTTTGGAATATTCGCAAATTTATGTAATCCATGTTGAAGCTACATGTATGTAGTTGATTAATTGAAACTCATGCAAGTTTGGGATTTTGCTACTATGCCATCATAATGTGTATTTTTATACAAACATCATTTTTGTGAAGTAATTGGAATAAGTTTGGGTTATCAAAGTCCATATGAAATTATGTTAAAAATTTGGCATCATGATCTATGTATTAAGTCATGCTCTTGTACTAGAAAACCTATTTGCAAACTTATGAATATGACTAGGCTATAATTGATATTTTGCATAATTAAGTCTATATTGTTTACAAGAATTATATGATGACATATGTGGTACATAGCTAGGTTAGATTCAAAATCCCTCTTTGCAAGTTTGCATGACTAAAGTAAAAATCATGATTTCATGTTAGAAATATTTATGCCATGGTTATGTGAACAAATTTAACTATACTCTTGTATTAGTCACAAAAGTAGACACCTTTGTAAACATGTAGTAGTCTTATGAACATGATTTACTTATGTTCGACATTATGCCTGAATAAAAATATAGGTTTATGTTGTATTTAAAGCCTATGTGTCGATAGTAATATTCTAAACTTAACTACAAGTTTACATGCTTTGATTCATGTCACTTATGTTTTATGACCAAAGTATATGTCACTACTATGCAAGTACACCAGTTTCTATTTTGTATTTCCAACGTCATATTGCAAGTTCATGCGTTCACATTCCCCTTTTTGTGTATGTAATCTCGCTTTAAGCCTCCCCTTTTCGCATGGCTAAGTTGGGCTTAAAAAGGCTAAGCCCAACATATATATAATAAACGGACGTGTTAAACGGGGGAAAATAACGTTGGGTTAAATTAATTAATGAATGAAAACATAAAGTAGAAGGGCCCAAATTCAAGTATGGGTTGGGCCCATGATTGGTGTAACCTTTACACCATTAACTTAATAATGGGCCGCAAATATTTACATATAAGAAAATAAAGAAGAAAGACAAAATATGTAAATGTAGAACATACGATGTGTTTAACCCGAGGTTGGATTGAGTTGTGATGTAAACCTGCCCGGAACCGCCCGGCTGTCCAGTAGTCACAACAATACCTATCCAATGTGGGAGGTTAAACATGGAGCCCAATAAGGACCCGAGGTTAGACTGAGTTGTGGCGTAAGACTGCCCGGAACCAACCGGCAACAGGCAGCCACAACAATACCTGTCTAATGTGAGAGGTCAGGGCCTTAATAAGACAATTAAGGCTGAGTCAGGATTGTTAGGATTAAGTGAACTAAAGACTTAATCAAAATGGAACATGCTAAACTAAACGGACTGGTGGGGGTTAGGTTAGAAAACACTTAACCAACTTAGCATGTTGGCTAGAGATAGAAAACCTAGTAACGGGGGACCCTTTTCAGCAGTAACCCTAGAAGGTGTATCAGGATACCCTGAAACTAGGCAGGGTGGGGCACGATTACTGGGCTGATTGTAAGAGGTCAAATCGATGGCGGTGGTGTAGCAGTGTAGGTTCTAACGGGGTGCGGGCGTGCACACACTCCGACGCAGAAAAATAAGGCACTGGGCACCAGTAGCATACCTGTGCATTCTAGGATTGTGTCGGGCCGCCACCATGGGACTTGATACACCCCATGGTGGGACCAGCATAGGTAACTACAACATCGGGGGCCGTAAGACACATGTAACTATGCGAGTAGGAGCCGATCATCATTGAATGGATCACATCACCCTGATTATGGGGTGCCAATTGGAAACTAGTTTATATGGGTTCAGAGATTATCATGGGGTACGATAGTATATTCGACCCTAGACAACTTAACCAAGTTTATAGTGCTTTCCCACTTCTTGTTTATACTTATCATACCCAGTTCTTTATTCATAGACAGAATAGTACTAGACTTACTCAGGCTTTATGTCTGACTCTACTTTTCTTTCGTCTTCTTTTCTTCCGTTTCCCCCCCCCCCCAGGTCCACAGGGAGGGAACACTGCAGCTTGACCAGCCTTAACATCCAGCTTGAAGAAGAGAAATGTATTGCTTGGACCTTTTCTTTTTGAACTATGGCTTGGACAACCACTATGGGGCTTTTGCAGTTTTATCTATGTTTTCTTTATGCTTCTTTAAATAATGTAATCAAGGCAGATTATGAAAGTGTTATGTTTTTTTGGAAAAGATGTAAGACAATTATGGTGATGTTGTTGTAACACGTATTTGCTTTTATGAAATAAAAGTTGTTGTTTTTCCACTGTTTACAAATATGTGTTCTTATATCTGTCTTGTATATCTGTGACTTATACTTATAAACCTCCACCAAAATTAGGGCATTCCCTTTGAGAGTGACCCTAACGGAGGTGGGGTGTTTCAGTTCCGGTTATGTAGTAGTCATTGATGTAAGTGTCCTTATTTTGGTAGTAGTTGTTATTGTTGTAACAGTTCCTCAATTAAATTTGGTTTTTTAGTTGTTACTATCACTCTTGCCAGTCTAAACATGTAATAAGAGAACAATGACATAATATTACATAACTCTTGCACTAAACGATACATAAAAGCATACATATTATGAACCAAACTTAAGTAATTTAACTTGAATCTTTAGATATGGTAATCCACTTCCAAATGGTTTCCCGTATGCTCCCAATAATGTTCGACTAATTCGTCCCTTAATTCTAGATGTGCATGGAGATCTCTAATGTCCTGGATACGTTGCAAGTATTGTGCAAAAGTATTCAGGTCCTTATACGTCTATTCGGCCGGGAACGATGGCTGTTGTGTAGCCTCATGATCATTGCCCATCTTTCTTCATATGTTAAACCCCCTCCACTTTGCATCAATAACTCATCTCTTCTATCAACCTCAATATAGGCTTTCATGAGAGCCAGTAAATCCTTGCTAGAAAATTCAGGAGTTGCAGAAGTTGAGTTCAAAGTTACGGTAAAATGACTTTTTCTTGAAGCTTGAACACAATTAGTTGATCAAATTACTGGAGCTGGAAGGTGCTGAACCTCTGCAGACACCTCTTCAGTTTGCATATCTGGAACAAATCCACCCACTTTCTCGTCTTTTTGGTTCTGTTCGTACTCATCAAATATGCTTCCCATTTGTTCATCACTTTTTTCCCAAGCGTCCATGTAACCTATATAACATTAAAATAACTAAAAATCCTGGAAGTACGAACTATGTTGATAAAAACCATTACCTTGATGCAAACAAGTAAAAAAAAACTCATTAATGACTGCAATGATTTTGTTTGAAGAGATTAAAGTTCTATGATGGACTATCAAGTGTGTACTACTTAAAAGGATGGGGTGTTCACGAATAACCACGAACTAAAATTCTAGAGCATGTCAGTTATATCACGTGTCTACAGTTCAAGGGAATAGACTAGTCATTATTGAGTTATGCCTTATTGGTATTACTTTATAGCTGTACCATTATGCCATTGATTCCAGTGTTGTCACTGTAGAACTATCTAACTTTCTCCATGATGGGACTATTCAATTTTATCAGTGTTTCCCCTGATATGAATTATGTATCATGCGTTAACAATTCACAAGGGTATTCTATTCTTAGGTGCTTGTTTCAACATTTGCTTTTCGAAAACAAAAAAATCTTGTCGGTAAGCTCCAAACCATATACTCTATACATCTTGTGAATGAGTTATTAAATCCAATATCCTCATGTCAGAACATCTCTAATGAGTTGTCAAATACAACAAAAGCTATACCATACTGCTTTTACTTAACTTTATTCAGAACATCTTTAACGGTTCGTCCTCATCCACACATTATGCGTAGCATGTGATCGATCGATCACATCAATAGTTTATGTCATCATAAACAGTCTACTGGGTATATTACAACTCGTTACTTTTACTTTTATTATATGTCCTCATCCATACAATTGTACCAGTGACCATCCATATGCTATATATTTAGACAAGCTTGTTCACAATCTTGTGCTACGTCATTCTTTTATTGTTCATACAAAATGACTTATTGGCCATCATCTACCGACTCCGATGAACAAGCGTATGAATCGATGAGACTTCAAGAGCTTGCGGACGAATTCCCACATCTAAACCTACTGAGACCTCAGGATGAACCACCGTATGAACATGCAAACGCACATCCTCCACATGAAGATGAAGTACCATACATTCAACTTCTGTACCAACAGTCGATCGCTCAACCACGGCAAGAAGTAGAGGTATATCGAGGACCACATGTTCAACTTTCTTATGAGCATGAAGTTGATTAGTATCCAGTTTCTTGCTACTGTGGTTATGCGGTTGAAGTTGTGGTTCGAGCAGATTGTAACAATATGGGTCGACGCATTAAAAAATGTCCATTCTATCCAAATGGATGCAAATACACAGAATGGATAGACGAACCTTTGCGCCTAAGGGGAATATCGTCTGCAAACGAACTCGAACAAGGGATTAGATGTCTCCAAAATGTTATTGAACAGTTGCGATTTGACCGTAATGATTAGGCGACTTAGAGCTGCTTTAGACTACCTTGACACTAAACGTAACATGTAGTTTTCTTAAATTATTATTTCCTACATCTGCTTTGATGTTTTAGTTGGCATCTACTATCATTAGTTGTTGTATCTTTATGAACTATTGTGTCATTATGCTTATTGTTGGATGTATTGTTATGCGAATTGTAAGTTGTATCATTATGTCCATGACCAATTGTATCTGCATGATTATTACCAATTGTAGCTGAATCTATTCAATTACTTGCCGTTTCGTCATATATTGTATAAATTACACAATGGTCATGTCTTAAACCAGTACATAAATTTAAAATGGTTAAGGAGCTATTTTTTTTGTAGATATACAGTCCATTTACGTTGATGCAAATAATACATACATTTTAAAAAGTCAACTAAAACGATATCCAATCTATGTAAGGATCAACATGCAATATTTCTCAACCGGATCCGTAAAAATCCATTTAAATTATTAAATAAACATTATGGTTTAAAAATCTATAGTAAGAGTACAAAAACATAAACCAAGATAAGTTACAAAGGCCAAAAGGAATAAAAAGAGAGAACAACTACAATATAACCGGTACAAGATGATAACTAGATTACATGCTTCTTACACACATACGCTGTACATATCAGATTACAAGCTAACATAAAAG
Source organism: Allium sativum (assembly GCA_030737875.1). NCBI lineage: Eukaryota > Viridiplantae > Streptophyta > Magnoliopsida > Asparagales > Amaryllidaceae > Allium > Allium sativum. The sequence continues at coordinate 310,541,744 of CM060919.1, forward strand.
ATAAAAATAACATCGTACATAAGGCGGTTTAAAAATGTAAAATACTGGTACAACAAACTCATAGAATAACCTAGGAATACAACCAGCTACACTAACATACTACACAAAATGAATCTAAAGTTCATCAAAGCGCCACGAATCATCCCATAGAGGTATTGGTAGTCCACTATCGTCATCGTTATCATCATCAACTCGTCGTGTAGGATGATATCGCTCGTCATCCTCAGTAGTTAGTTCGTTAATACAAGCTATCAACTGATCAACTGTACGCTGATATTATCTGTACATCATCTCGCGCAACCTGATATGCATAAGATATAGCTCCTCGTAAGGAAGTACATCAGGATCTGGAAACGTGTAACAGTAGGTCCAACCAGGTGTGCCCAGAATGCCCACGGTCCAACCGTAACTTGTCGGCATTAGTCGAATGAGGTAGATGAGCAGGCTGGTGCGACTGAGGAGAATGACATGGATGGTGCGACTGAGGAGACTGACGAGGCTAGTGCGACTAAGGAGACTAACGAGGCTGGGAAGGAGACTGAGGAGGCTACGACTGATCATATAAAAGTGTACTCTAAGACATGTTGGGTAAAACAGGTTGGGTAATACCCGAGGTGTAAGTAGAAGGACCTACTAGATCAATTGCGACGGCATGAACAAACATTGCCATATGAATAGTTGTGTAATACGATTACCAAAAAGAAATGTAGTCTATGTCCGTAATGATAAATCTGCCAGCTGACCACCACTCACCAACATATTGCTCTAAATCAACGCTGAAATATACACGTAAATGAACTGTATCAAGATGGGGATCATTAGGAACAACATCATCATCAAATAACTTTCGCCAACAGAGGCTCCCTTAAGTACCAATAACATCCTAAAGCAGATGGTGATGATACCAATGGAAATCGTCTAGCTGACAGAAACTGAGTTTGTTGCTGAAATGGGCCTATCAAGAAAGGGGAACTGTTAAACGACCGCCATAAAACTGACTCTCATGTGGTCTGCATCTCTATATGATTATAAACCACTACAAATACATGATGGGCATGACCTCCTGATACAACCCGCTGATTTTTCGGCACCCAAGGTTTCACTCGTGGATAGAAAAGTGATAGTGCAGGATCCACTGTCGGACATGTCATGTTATGAAAGTATTCAAAATAAAAATACTGCAAAACATCCCAAAAACCTGTAATCGACGACCCACGTGGCCTAATTGTGCATGGATGGTCCAAGCCCTTATACAAATGAGCTACAATCGGCGTACCCCAGTCATATATAATAGGACTACTGTTGAATGACAAGCCCGCAACAATAGCTACATATCCACATGGCAATGTGTTTGATGAATTCGTAAAGAATAAGTTACCCATCATATATAATATAAAGAGTCTAACAATCTCTAACTAGTGAACTGCAGGATGAGCTTGTACTAATTGATGTATGGCTTGCTTCATGAACGAGCATTTGATATGATGACCGGTTGCTAGGCCTCCACCTTGTAAGTCCAAATGTGGGGATATACTAGCCAACAGGTCATAGTGCTGATACTGCTCATCATAAGGTAAGGTTGCACCCTGACCAATTGGTATGCCAGTAAGCATGGTAAAATCTAGTGGCGTAAAAACCATCTCTCCAAAACTAAAGTGAAATGTATGTGTAGTTTTCCACTAACACAAGGCTAATGCACCACATAACTGAACATCATTCTTGAACAGGTTTTCAATACCTAATATGCAAATTAAAAATATTAAAATCAAGTAAATATATTATGTTTTCTAACATACGTATTATATATGTGTGTTAGTCAAAATTACGTACTCAAGAAATCTCCAAATCCAATACTTTTAAGGTATTCCTGAATAACGTCATCTATGCCGTATGCACGAATCGTCCTATACGAATGGATGATACTAACCCAAGATCCTCATGTACGATCACGACGAGCCTATTAACATACAAAATAATTACTAATTTTTGGTACAAAACAATTTTTGTAAATTAACGACTTGTAAACTAATGACTTGTAAACTAACGAGTTTAAGAAGGTATACCAATGCTGACGCCTCCATGGATGAGCTAACGTGTTCTTCGCCTTTGGATAATTCGCGGAAATCAGCCAATTTTTTGTCTCCGTCCAAAATATTATCGATGTGAGGATCCACCGTAGCATAAATGCAGCCTCTAGCAACCCGTCTTCTTCGAACGGGCCTTGGACGACAAGCGTCTGCAGGAACAGTGACGTCAACTGGTGCGTTCTCCTCACCTATGTTGTTGTTGGCGGCACTACTACTTCTGCTACTACGAATTGCTTATCCTAATCTTCTCAATTTTTTTAATTTTAGGTTGGGTTTGGGGTTGAAATGTAGACGGCGGCTGAAATGGAGAAGTAGGAGAAGGGTTTGAGGAAAATAAGGGTTCGGGTTGGTAAACCCGTATGGCGGGCTAAGGGTATAACCTTGGCCTACTTTGATAAAGCCGGCTAAGGTTATTAAACCTTAGCTGGCTTTATCAAAGTCGACTAAGGGTTTCCAACCCTTAGCCCATTGGGGGGTTGCTCAGGTCAACCCCCTCGAATTGACCATGAGCAACCCCTGATTGGGGATGCTCTTTGGATTGGGTAGAAAAGTTAAAAAAAAAAAAAAAAATATGACAAAGCATGCTAAGTCATATTCTCTTGTAACATTTGTATTTCCTTGTCTAAAAAGAGGAAATGTTGACATTAAAAGTAATTAAAGACCGAGGACATGACCTTTTCATAATGCAAGAGATGGATTAGCAGCAGAAGAAGCTGAAGCATGATGTGAAGGGTAATATTTTCGGAAGGAGATGGAACTTTGACTGTATGAGGGAGTGTCAACCCTCGGTTTCTTTAACGGTGGGAAAGATTTATCAAACTCAATAAATATTTTCCGAAGTCTGCTTATTCTTTAAAGTCCACCAAGCTCTGCAGTCTGATCGACCTCATTAAATCTGCAGAAGAGGAATCGATAAGCACTGTATTATACATACAATAATTGGTAAAGTGAAAATCCTATTCTGTACAAAAATCAAAATGCCACCGCTTTTTCCCCATCTCTTTTCGCATTCTTCTCCTCCCTCTCCAATTTTCTTCTCCTTCCCTCCCTACCATAGCTTTTTCTGGTGCTATCCTAAACCATGCAACTACCCTAACCATCTTCCTTTCGTTTTTCCTTCCTGATCTATTCGTAGACGTCGCCTTTGGAGGTAGGGCTTGTGAGCATTGGCCATCGTTTCATCATTTTCCTCAAAATCGTCTTGAAGTGGATCTATGTTTACCTAACCTCTACTACACTCGCTTTTGACTCCGCTCCTTTTGCTTTTGCCTTCCCTTTCAGTTAGTAGTTTTTCTTGTCACTTGCGCACTGTAGAGTTTCCTACCCCTATGGTCGGTTTATGGTACGAGCTTAGCTCGAAAGTTTGGTGGCGTTTGTGGCTTTTGGGTAGTTCTTGTCTTTTTGGTTGTGGATTTGTATTTTGATGTGGCTATCTTTCTTGGGTTTGCTGAGGCTGCAGGTAACATTTCCTGCTTTTTTCGAGTTTATCTTGTTGTTTTCTTTTCTGCTTCTAGTTGGCGGTCGCTTTGCAAATTTTGTCTTCTCCAACTTGGATTCGTCTTGGTGGATGCTTCCCTTTCTTCTCAATACTCGGGGATTGCTTGCAATGGGTTGTTGGCCGTTTGGTTTTAGTTGCTTAAGTTTGGGGAGTCCTTTGCAGTGTGGAGGCTTGTAAGTTTGATTAATGTAAGCTGATTATTCCATGCAAATTTGTTTTTTATGTGAGTTTATTAGAAATCCCTGTGGTGGATTCTTTACCGTGTTATTGAGTGATGTTGGCTTTACATGTCATTACTTCTCCTTACTGAGGATATTCCAGTCTATTGAAGTTTGGTACTAATAGGTGGCTGTTGGATCTTGAAGTGGTCGTGAGATAGTTATCTTGCAGGAGGGACTGCGCTAGCAGTCAGTTGTGATATCATAGTTTCATCAGTGTGTTAGGCTGTGTGTATGTAATTGTTTTTTTTAAAGAAAAAATGTGTGATCTTCTAAAAAGAAGAGATCACACACATATGTATAAAAGAAAAATATGGTTTACAAAAATAGCCTACAAGCCTAATAGATACCCAAAAAAAAAACTACACGAGTTAAGACTATATGCATGTATAGAATGGTAGATAGATGAACTCCGGATAAACCACCATCCATCATACTTCAATATCAAGTTCCGGCATGGCCACTACCCGATATTGAAGTATATCTACTCCTATACAATACACTAATCACTCCAAACAAAATAAAACAAATACATGAGAATAGAACATCTCAAAAAAAAAACTCTCTAAAACTACACATTAAAAAAACTCCATAGCAAATATCATCTCCAATCCAAATCAGCTGTCTGAAAAGCTCCCCAGCTAAAATCAACTACCTATGACCTAAAAAGACTAGCCAACCATAAGCTACCATCATATATATATATATATATATATATATACCTATGTATATATATATAAATATATCCATATATATATATGTGAACAATAAATATAACCAAAGTAAAAAGGAGACAAGAAGAAACTCATAAAAGCAGATATCAATAACAAATGCAAATGCTATTATGACTAAAATATTTAATTAATCTAATAAACAAGCTCAAATTAATTCTAACCTAAAACAGATATCTCGCAAATCCAGAATCACTATATAACTTATAGTGAGGGTCATACATCTAATCCAAACTAAAAGTAACAATCCTAATGATTAATTTATCTATAGAAACAAAATTAGATTGAATCAATCTCTGATTTCTGTCAAACCAAATAAACCAACTAATAATTGTAACTAAAGAATCTAACAAATATCTATGATTGAAATTAAAAATAAATCTAAAACAATTTCAGTAATAATCACAATATCTAAAAGTATTGGAACAATTAAATACAAAAATATTTAAAACCATATTTAAAATATAATAGGTTTTAGTACAAGAGAAAAATAAATGATCAACATTATCATACATAATACTACAAAAACAACACTTCACATCGAAAATAATATTTTTCTTCTTTAATTGCTCTATTGTATTAAGCTTCTTATGAATAATCAACCACATAAGGAATTTTGCTTTAGGCGGAGAATAAATCTTCCAAGTAAACTTAAAAATTGACATAGAAACACCAGAAAAATTAAGAAACTTATATATAGATTTAAAAGTATACTGAAGACTCTTACCCAGACCCCAATAAAAGTTATCACCATTGTTATCCAAATGATACAAAGACAACTTTGCACGTAGCAAGGCAAATTGCCTGAACACTAACTCTTTTAAAATATTTTCAGAAGAAAATTCCCATGGAGGATCAGAACTAACCTTATAAACATCAATAATCAAAGCATTCTTAAAACAACATTTCTCGAAACGTTCTCTGAATTCTATTTTAAGGGGCACTCGAGAAATCCACAAATCATGCCAAAAGAATGTAATATTGCCCGAATGAACAGTTAGCTTACAGCCTAAATTAAAAAAAAAATCAAAACATTTCCAAACAGAACTCCAAAAATAAGATAACCTATTATTCCAACTATAACTAGAATCAACTATAAAGTTATCCCCATCATAATAAAATTTGGAAACTAATTGCTTCCAAGTAGTCGTCATTTCTGGGTTACTAAAATTCCGTAACCATTTGATTAACAAGGAAGAGTTAAAATTGTATAAATTAATGATCCCTAGACCCCCATCCTTCTTAGATTTACAGCAAACTTCCAAATTAATTAAACATTTAAAGCCTCTACAAATGATATCTCCATTCCAGAGAAAGTTACACCTAATTCTGTCAATTTTCTCAATTACCCAATGAGGAAATCTATGAATAAACATCCAATAAGTAGAAATAGAAGCAACACTAAGTTAACAAGAATTAATCTACCAGCTCTTGATAGAAATATGCTATTCTAGCTAGATAATCTATTATTAATCTTATCTATAATAACTAACCCAATCTTCATGCTTAAGTTTTGAAGGTCTAATTTTAAAACCCAAATAATCAAAAAGAAATTTCATAGTAGAACAATTTAAGATGGCAGCAACTTGATTCTCTACATTATCAGAATCATTAAGAATCATAATCGAACTCTTATCGAAATTGATTCTGAGACCAGATAACATCTCAAAGCAATAAAGGATAAACTTTAAAGCTATAATATGTTTGGGCAAGTGAGAGGAAAATAATAATGTATCGTCTGCAAATTGAAGAATATATAATTCATTGTTAAAATCCTCATTACCAACAAATCCTAAAACACCAATACTCATAGCTTTCTTAATAATTTTAGTGAAAACTTCTACAGCGAGATTAAACAGAAGAGGTGATAATGGATCACCTTGTCTAAGACCTCTTTTAGATTGAATTTTCTTACCAATAACCCATTGACAATAACGTTAGAACAACTAGATTTGAGCAAAAGCATGATCCAATTGATCCATCTAATACTAAAGCCCCTAGCTAAAAATAATTCACAAATAAAGTCCCAGTCAACATAATCGAAAGCCTTTTCAAAATCTATTTCAAAATAGCACAAGAAAGATTGTTTTTACAAAAAACATTTATATATTCTTGAACTGCGGCCACCCCATCGACTATGTTCCTACCTTTAATAAAGGCAGTCTGAGAACAATCAATTAGATCGTTCATCCTAATACTAAGCCTATTCGCTAGAACTTTAGAAATAGTTTTAATAGAATAGTTGATTAAGGATATAAGCCTAAAATCCGTTAAAGTATTAGAACCTAATCTCTTATGAATAAGGATAACATTAGCAAAGTTAAAACAACCAAACTACAAATTCCCATTATAAAAACCATTGAATAAGTTAATAATATCAAACTTCAAGACATCCCAAAATTATTTATAAAAAAGAGTAGAAAAACCATCAATACCAGAAGCTTTGTCACTAGGCATATCATTTATAGCCTTCCAGATCTCCTGTTCTAAGAAAGGCTTATCTAAATCAACTAAATCAATCTTGGAATAAGAAGAATAAATGTCATTCCATCTAACATTTATCTTCCTCTTAATCTTAGAACCAAGAATATGCTTATAATAACTAGTAAAAGCCTCATTCAACTCACTTTGAACAGACAGTTCCACATCATTAACAAAAATAGAATGAATCAAATTATTACGTCTTCTCTTATTAGCCACACTATGGAAAAATTTCGTATTATTATCCCCTTCCTTAATCCATTCCACCCGAGCCCTTTGCTTCCACATGACCTCCTCTTTTTCCAATATCAACTTAAGATCATTCCTAAGGATGCACTTTATCCCTCTTATTGGTATTAAGAATCCTGGTCTCACTAATCTTATCTAGGTCTAACATCTCACACAAAATCTTGTCTTTCCTAATTCTAACACTAACAAAAATATATTTATTCCAACGCTTGAGAAAAAAATCTTAACTTACCTAACTTTGCAACAAAAATCTTAGCTAAATTTCTATTATACAAATTATTAAAATAAAACAAGGAATTCCATTTTACAACAACTAAATTATAAAAGCTAGAATCTAACAGCCACATTTTTTTCAAATTTGAAACTATTACTAATGGATGTATTCGAATGAAAAGAAAGAATAATTGGACAATGATACGAATATAAAAAAAGAAAACCCTTAACTCTACAAATAGAAAACCTATCCTCTACCTCATTATTAATAAAAAATCTATCTAATAAGGCAAAAGATGGAATATCTCTCACATTATACCGTATAAACGATCTATTATGAAGAGGAATTTCAATCAAATTATTACCTAAAATGAAATGATTTATTCCTCCATATCAGAGAAGTCACCTTCTCGAAGTGATCTCTGCCCCAAAAACCTAGTGACATTGAAATTTGCCACCACAATCCATTGACTGGGGACAAGATTTCTAAAATTTGTACATTCATCCCACAAAAATCTCCTCTCTATCTTAGTGTGAGGACCATACACATTAGTTATACCCAAAATAGTGTTTTCTATAAGGGAGGCTAATATGATGTGCAAAGAATATAAATTAGGAATTTCCCGAATGAGTCTAAATTGGTTATCCTTCCAACCAATCATAAGTCTCCCAGCACTATCCATGGCTGGAAGATAAGCCCAATTATGAAAATGAGCCACGCTTAACCCCATATAAAAGCTTTGATCAGGGTTCTTGTAATACCCCGTAATTTTAACAACACTAAAGAGGACAAATTAAACAATAATTAATTTAATTTTTAGAACTAAGGGAAAAGAACTGGGCCATTGTGCCCGCCTTGAAATTCTGGTCAAGATAGACATTTGGTTTGTATAAAACAGACACCGTATGAAGAAGTTATGAAGGTTTGAAGTTTGTATACACGCAAGAATATATATATATATATATCCAGGAGTTCAAACTCGTTCAGATCACAGAAATTCGGGTGAGCGGGAAAATTTTCGCCCAGGGGAGTCGACCCCTCAAGGGGGTGTCGACCCATGGGTTGACCCCCCTAGGGCTGACGTGGCAGGTCGGTTCTGGGGACTGAAAGCTATATATACAGCCTAATTTCTCTAGTTTTCTCACACTTAAATTAATGGAGGCCTAATTGTTGTCAGTGCCTGGACTGAATCAAATCTTTTTCCTTCTTCTACAATCAAGTTAATCAAGTTTAGAGATTCAAGTGTAGATCTGTGATTCAACCTCTACTATTCTTCTTCTATCTTTCTAGATCCAAACATTGTGAGTTAAGTTAACTTTAGATTTAAATAATTAAAAGTAAAACATGATATGACTATAATTTGGATATATCCTGTGATTGAATCATACTAGATCTATTGCCATTTGTGAATCCATGATATTCTGAATTAACTATGACTTGGATCTTAAAGTTTATCATGTTAGATCTACTTTTGATTATAGATCTAATTCACTAGTTAGTTCCTCTTGTACCTATCATGTTGTGGTTAATCTAGATCTATCATTAGTTGGACATCTAAATCCTTGTTTAGATCTAATCATGCCTATTATGTCATCCTTACTATGTTAGAACCAGTTTTATTATCACTAGTTCACCAGATCTGTTCTTATATGTCCATCTTAACATTATGCCATTATATGTTTATGTCAATTTTCTTTGAATAATCATTTCTGTCATCTTCCCTTCACCCTTTACCTTTTATTTAATATAGCCAGGCTACTTTCGTGCATAGGCATGCCGCTAAAAATATGCGAATGCGTTAGTTTGGTAACAAAGGGGAAAACATTGAAATTGGGCATAACTGGTAAAAGGGAAATTTGGCATGAATATGAATTTATGGCATATAATTCATTATGAACATATTTGGGGAAAAGGGCATAAAACCTATAGTGACATAGGTAAAATTGACTAATAATGGAATGCCTAGGATTACAGTAATTAGAAACTGTAACTGCGCCTATACACGAGGTAATATTACACTTGTGGTGGAAGTCTACATAGAACCGCCCGACATATCCAGCAACCACAAGTGGTGAGTCTAATATGAGGGGTCTAGGTGCACAAATACGAGACGTGCTGAGACACGAGGTTAAGACCGACTTGTGGAAGAAGTATGCGCGGAACCGACCGGCATATCCATCATCCACAAGTGGTAGGCTTAATGTGAGGGGTCCAACACATTATTACCATAAATGGATATGGTAATGAATTGGAATAATTAACCTAGTTGAATCCATAGGGATTGTATGAACATGAACTTGAATAGGGGTTAAGTAGATTTGGTAGTACAATGGGTGGGTTAAGTAAATCTGAGGGGGCGGGTAATATTTATATATAGGCCCAAAATTTAACCTAAGGGGGTTATGTAATTAAAGACACCGTTAGGTAAGCAAAACCTATAGAAATGATAAGGTTACGTAATTAAAGACATCAATAGGTATACATAACCTATGGAAATCCTAGTGGGGATACAAGACAGGGGGAGCTTGTATCATCTTGTGTGGGACCCGTTTCAGTCAGTAACCCATAGAATAGTATCAGACGAGTACTCCACCCTAGGTCGGAGTTGGGACACATTTACTGGGCTGATTGTAAGAGATCCAAACGTGGAGGATGGTGTGGGCGGCGCAAAACGACCGGGGACACGTGCGTGCATGGGATGGGCAAAAGGGGTTAAGACGAACGTGACACCAGTAGATATGGTTGTGCACATCATGAATGGTTGCCGCTTTAGGAAGTGATACCTCCTACCATGGGGCCAACATAGGGTATCTACAGAGTAGGGAGTCGATCGATTAGGGTAGTCATTAGGGTACGTCTAGACTCTGGTAAAAATCTTAGGAGCCTGTTAGGTTTGGGTTGTATGTAGATTGTATGGGGTTAACACCTCTCACTAGAAGTACACCTAAGTCTACCATCTTATAGTTGTTGGGATCATCTCATTCTGGTTATTCCAATATCCGTGTAGAGAATCAGAGTAATCATTAGAGAAGCGTATACATCCTATCATGTTTACCTTATCATACCTGCCTTTTATGGTGTTATCTTTCTTATCCACTTTATATGCCTATCATGATTCTTTTACTTATTTATTTGCTAAAAGTAACTGGAATCACCAGACTTTATGATTGACCCTTTTTGTTTCCTCTTCTTTCTTCCATTCCCCTAAGGTTCTCAGGGTGGGAACACTCAAGCTTGACCAAGATTCTGCTATCATTTGCTGGAGCTGCTTAGGTGTATTGCTCAAGCTCCTATCTTTGCTACTATAGCTATGTTTTTATTTGGGGATTTTGCTTCTTTTATTTTGTACTTTGATATTTAAGTACAAGACATAAGTTTTTATGATATACTGATTTTTATGTAATTCAGACATATGATGTTTTGAACCACGATGCTTTAGGGTTAATAAAGTTTGTTTTTATTCCGCTTTTATTTTTATATCTGTCTTATAATGTTTTTGTTTCTGTTTACCTATAACACTTCACGAAACTTAATGCATTCTCTTAATGAGTGACATTAACGGGCGTGGGGTGTCACTCTTGGTATCAAAGATGAAGGTTACCAGATTAGATAAAAGTTTTTGAAAACTATTTTCAAAAAGGTTTTAAAAGAACGCATTTTCAAAAAGAAAAGTCTGTTTTGAAAAACATATTCCCCAAAGCCATATGTACTATCTTTCGATCCTTTGTCTTAATCTCTTTCCTTTCTTTTTCAGCATGTATGGGGAACCTAACATTCTTGAGGGCGTTACGATACCAGGCTAGTTCCGTAGGTATCTAGAGGCCACAGCGCCTGCTGGTGGTCAAGCTGACGTTCCTCCCCCAGCTGCACCCGTCGTTCCTCCTCCTCTGCGTGCAAACAACTTCTCTAAGATCTGCAAAGATTTTTGTGCTATGGGAGGAAAGTCATTCCACGGAACCGAGACATTCGTAGAGGCAAGGAATCAGCTCAAGAAGACAGAGGACTTATTTGGAATTTTCGATGTGGATGATCATAGGAAGATTCAGCTAGCCGCGTGGCTACTAAAAGACGAAGCTTCATTCTGGTGGGAAGTAACCCAAGCGGGGCGTCCGATGGATACATGGGATGACTTTTAGATAGAAGTTTGAAATGAAGTTTCTTTCTCAAGCCGAGAAAAGCATGCAAATGGAGAGGTTCTTGGCGCTCAAACAAGGAAACATGACTGTTAGAGAATATGTGAACAAATTCAACCAGATAGCAAGGTTTGGATTGGAACTAGTAGATACTCCACATAAGAAGACTTTGAGGTTTGCTAAAGGGCTGAATGAACCCCTTCATGGGTTACCTATGTCCCATATTTCAATGGGAGCAGATTTTGAAAGGCTGGTTGATATGGCCTTGGTGCATGACGAAGACGAAGGAGAAAAGAAGGAAGTAAAGGCTGAGGAAACAACTCAAAACAAGAAAGTATGGCCCAAGAAAGGGCAGCAACAACAAAAGATAGGCGGAAAGAATGACAAGGCTAAGGATAAGAGGAAGTGTCACAGTTGTGGACATGAGGGTCACTTTGTGAAGGACTACAAAAGAAGGAAGAATTCTTACTTCAATTGTGGAGAGGTCGGACACTTGCTAAGGAGTGCCCGAAGAAACAGGGATAAGGTCAAAGGGTAGGAGCTTCTGAAGGGCAAGTGCATGCTCTCACGGCCAGTGCTTCAGATAGAGGTAGGAAAATTTCTGTGGAAGGTTTGATTTCTCTTTCCAGTCATCCTATTAGAACTCTTTTTTATTCTGGCGCTTCGCATTCATTTATATCTAGTTCCGTGGTTGAATATTTGCACTTAAATACTAGTATGGTAGTGGGTCCAGTTATTGTCTCAAACCCTGTTGGTGGTTCGGCTCATTTGTCCATGATTTGTCCGGGTTTAAGAATATTTATCTTAGGCATCGAATTTGAGTGCGACGCATATTGGTTTTATGGGCTACGGTTTGATTCTAGGGATGGATGGGCTAACCATGTATGGTGCCATTCTAGATTATGAGAAGAGGGTTGTTAGACTTTTGACTTGCCATGGGAGGACCCTCGAGATTTCTTGTGACCCACAAGGATCTGTCATGCTTAATTTCCTGGAGTCTCTAGATGCAATATCGATGATCTGCAATCTGTTCCAGTAGTCCGTGATTATTCTGATGTTTTTGATGAGGTACGGGGCTTACCTCTAAGGCGCAAAATTGATTTTCGTATATATTTGGTAGACAATGCAAAGCCAGTTGCATTACCTATGCGCCATATGGCTCCAAGGGAAAGAAGGGAGCTTAGCAAACAAGTAGGAAAGCTACTTGAGAAAGGGTTTATTAGGCAAAGCATATCTGAATAGGGTGCTCCAGTAGTATTCGTGACTAAGGCGGATGGTTCGCTTCGTTTGTATGTGGGCTACAGAGAGTTGAACAAACTCACTAAGAAGAACATGCATCCACTTCCGAGGATAGATGACTTTTTTGACTAGCTTGTTGGTGCCTCGGTATTTTCTCAGTTGGACTTGGCCACGGGGTTTCATCAGTTGAGGGTGGCTGAGGACAGTATGGATAAGACCGTTTTAGGACTCCGGATGGTTTCTTTTAATGGCTCGTGATGCCTTTTGGGTTGACGAATGCACCCGCCTATTTTGTTGATCTGATAAGTAGGGTGCTTCGGGAGTTTCTAAATAAATTTTTCGTCGTCTTTGTTGATGATATCTTTATCTTCTCAAAGAGTGAAGAAGAGCAAGACCAACACTTGAGAGAAGTTTCAAAAACTCTCCGTGCAAATCAGCTCAAGGCAAAGTTCTCCAAATGCCATTTTTGGAGAAAAGAGGTGAGATTTCTAGGGCATGTGGTTTCTAAAGATGAGGTAGCTGTAGATCCCACAAAAGTAGTTCAGTTCAAGATTGGCAAGTTCCGAAAAATGCAACAGAGGTGAGAAGCTTTCTTGGATTTGCAGGATATTATAGGAAGTTCATTAAGGACTTCGCAAAGATATCAGCCCCACTCACTAGGCTGATGTAGAAGATTTGGCATTTTCATGGGATATAAATTGTGATGTTGCTTTCCAACGATTGAAGAGGGCTCTGAAAACATCCTCAGTCTTGACCTTGCCTGATGGAAATAAAATGTTTACGATTTACACTGTTGCATGTGGTACAGGGCTTGGTGCGGTTCTAATGCAAGAAGGGAAGGTAGTGTGATATGGGGGTAGACATCTAAGGGTTCATGGTAAGAACTACCCTACCCATGATTTAGAGCTAGCTGCCATAGTATTCGCGCTTAAAATGTGGCGTTGTTATTTGCTTGGAGAGAAGTTCGAGTTGTACACCGACCATAAATCTCTCAAGTATTTGTTCTTGCAGAAGGATCTTAATTTAAAGCAACAAAGGTGGATGGAGTTCCTAGCTTCTTATGATTTCGAGATTCTTTATACCCCTGGCAAGGGCAATGTGGTGGCAGATGCACTAAGTAGGTAGAGGATGGCCTCGATTCCTCTGTTTGTGTAGAGGAAAAGCTTGGATTTCATATCGACTTTTGACTTTATCCCCTCCACCGAATTATTTCCTGGCTTGTTTGCATCGCTAGAGATATGACCTACCCTTATGGATCAGATAGGAGCTTCGCAGCGAAATGATCCACAGATTTCAGACATCTTGAATAGACTCGCTAAGGGGAGACTTCTAATCACCTCAATAGATATTCCATTGACGAAAAAGGTGATTGCGACGAGATGGAAGGCTTTGTGTTCCCCAAACTAGAAGTTTGTTAAAGACAGTCCTAGAAGAAGCCCATTATTCTAAGATAACTATTCATCCAGGCGGTGATAAGATGTATAGGGATATGAAGAGAGTTTTCTTTAAGGATGGGATGAAGAAAGATGTGGCAGAGTTTGTTTCTCAATGTTTAGTTTGTCAGCAAGTCAAAGCTCAGAAAAGGAAGCCCGGTATGTTACTTCATCCTTTGGAGGTTCCATAGTGGAACTGGGAGAGCGTCTCTATGGATTTCATAGATGGTTTGCCTAGATCAAAGAAAGGCAATACCAGTATTTGGGTCGTAGTAAATAGACTTACTAAGAGCGCTCATTTTATTCCAGTTAAGAGTAAGAGGGTGGCAACATTGTTGGCAGTAGTTTATGTTTGAGAGATAGTTCATCTTCATGGAGTAAATTCCAGCATCGTAAGTGATCATGACCCCATTTTCACTAGTGAATTTTAGAGAAGCTTGCAAGAAGCATTAGGTACACAATTATGTTTGAGCACCACTTATCATACTCAGACCGATGGACAGACGGAAAAGGTGAATAAAGTTCTAAAGGATCTTTTGAAGCTGTGTATCCTAGACTTAAGAGGCACTTGGGAAGAGCATCTTCCGTTAGTAGAGTTTGCCTACAAAAATAGTTAAGCTAGCATTGGCATGGTACCTTTCGAAGCATTATACAGACGACCCTGTAGATCACCAACTTATTGGTGGGAATCTACAGAAAGGCTTTTACTTGGACCAGATATGATTAGAGAAACGTGCGAGAAGATTGATCTTATTAGACGATGAATGAAGACCGCTCAAGATAGGCAGAAATCCTATGCAAACAAGAGAAGGACTGACATTGAATTCGAAGTAGGAGATATGGTTTTCATTAAAGTGTCTCCTTTGAGGAATGTGGTTCGCTTCATATCTATAGGAAAATTGGCACCATGATTTGTAGGGTCATTTCCCATAACAGAAAGGATTGGCCAATTGTCCTATAGAGTAAATCTGCTAGAGAGATTATCTGGCGTTCATGATGTTTTCCATGTTTCTCATTTGCGGAAGTGCTTACACGTTACCGTAGAAGTTGTTGAGCCGAGTGTATTGGAAGAAGTAGAGGTGGAATGAGAGGCGATAGTCAGACGAGTTCCTTTCCGTATTCTTGGTTCAAAAGTTAAGAAGCTACGCAATAGAGAATTCAAGTTGGTGAAAGGATGCAATTTGGGAGACCGAAGACGAGATTCGTTCTTCAAACCCTTTTCTTTTTGAGGGTATGTTCTTAACTCCTTTTCCAAAGTTGTTATTTATGCTTGTTTCTATCATCTAATTGTATCATATCGATCGAATTTTCGACCTTTAGGTAGGAATCCCATGGATGTAAACATGTATTTGAGATATGTTATGATTGATGGATGCAAGTGGATGCAAGTGTTTGCTAGTGGCTGCTCGTGGATGCATACACACACACACACACGGCACTAGATTGGCTCAATCACTCTCATAATGCATATGGATGTGTGTGCATTTTTCTTTTTCTTTATGGACGCAATAGAGTGTATCATCATACGAATGTTGCATTTGGACTGATGATTGTGCGCACATATAGAACTTACATGTTATAATAGGATTATTGCATACATGTTGGATTCATGGCACTAACATACATTGCATTAAGGAGGTTGACTGAATCAGTAGACCGCCTAATCTTTGCATTAGTATTAGGACATATACACACACCTTTGCATATGTCCATTTAAGCATTAGAAATCTTTAAAGGCAATGGATGCCTATGATTGGTGATGAGTAGATGGGTGATGGATGGTAGGATATACATTCTTCTTAACTTGAAGATTTCGGGGACGAAATCCTTTGAGTAGGGGAGAATGTAACACCCCGTAATTTCAACAACACTAAAGAGGACAAATTAAAGAATAATTAATTTAATATTCAGAATTAAGGGAAACAGACTGTGCCTTTGCGTCCGTCTCGAAATTGTGGTCAAGATAGACATTTGTTTGCGTAAAACGGACACCTTATGAAGAAGTTATAAATGTTTGAAGTTTGTATACGCGCAAGAGAATATAAATATATAAGGTCCAAGAATTCAAAATTTAGGTCCAGGAGTTCAAAATCGTTCAGATCACAGAAATTTGGGTGAGAGGGAAAAATCCCGCCCAAGGGAGTCGACCCCTCAAGGGGGTGTCGACCCATGGGCCGAACCCCTAAGAGGGGGTCAACCCCCCTTGGGATGACGTGGCAGGTCGGTTCTGGGGGCTAACAACTATATATACAGCCTCATTTCTCTTGTTTTCTCACACTGAAATCAACGGAGGCCTAAATGTTGTCGGTGCCTGGACTGAATCAAATCTTTTTCCTTCTTCTGCAATCAAGTTAATCAAGTTTAGAGATTCAAGTGTAGTTCTGTGATTCAACCTCTACTAGTCTTCTTGTATGTTTCTAGATCCAAACACTGTGAGTTTAAGTTACCTTTAGATTTAAATAATTAAAAGTAAAACATGAAATGACTATAATTTGGGCAATCCCTATGATTGAATCATTCCAAATCTATTTTAATTTGTGAATCCATGATATTCTGAATTAACTATGACCTGGATCTTAACATTTATCATGTCAGGTCTACTTTTGATTATAGATCTAATTCACTATTTAGATCATCTTGTACCTATCATGTCGTGGTTAATCTGGATTTGTCATTAGTTGGACATCTAAATCCTTATTTAGATTTAATCATGCCTATTGTATCATCCGTACTATGTTAGAACCATTTTTATTATCACAAGTTCACCAGATCTATTCTTATATGTCCATCTTAACATTATATGTTTATGTCAATTTTGTTGGAATAATCATTCCTTTCATCTTCCCTTCACCCTTTCCCTTTTATTTTATATAGCCAGGCTACATTCGAGCCTAGGCATGTTGCTAAAAATATGCGAATGTGTTAGTTTGGGAATGAGGGGAAAAACATTGAAATCGGGCATAACTTGTAAAGTGGAAATTTGGCATCAATATGAATTTAGGGCATATAATTCATTATGAACATATTTGGGGAAAAGAAGCATGAAACCTATAGCGACATAGGTAAAATTGGCTAATAATGGAATGCCTAAGATTACAGTAATTAGAAACTATAAGTGTGCCTAGACACGTGGTTAGATTACACTTGTGGTGGAAGTTTGCCCGGAACCGCCTGGCATATCCAGCGACTACAAGTGGTGAGTCTAATATGAGGGTTCTAGGTTCACAAATACGAGACGTGCTGAGACACTAGGTTAAGCCCGACTTGTGGAAGAATTCTGCCCAGAACCGACCGACATATCCAGCATCCACAAGTGGTAGGCTTAATGTGAGGGGTCCAACACATTATAACCATAAATGGACATGGTAATGAATTGGAATACTTAACCTAGTTGAATCCATAGGGATTGTATGAACATGAACTTGAATAGGGATTAAGTTGATTTGGTTGAACAATGGGTGGGTTAAGTAAATCTGAGGGGGTGGGTAATATTTATATATAAGCCCACAAATTTAACCTAAGGGGGTTATGTAATTAAAGACACTGTTAGGTAATCATAACCTGTAGAAATGATAAGGTTATTTAATTAAAGACACCAATAGGTATACATAACCTATGGAAATCCTAGTGGGGATACAAGACAAGTGGGAGAGCTTGTATCATCTTGTGTGTGGGACCCGTTTCAGTCAGTAACCCATAGAACAATATCAGACAAGTACTCCGCCCTAGGTCGGAGTTGGGACACGTTTACTGGGCTGATTGTAAGAGATCCAAACATGGAGGATGGTGTAGGCGGCGCAAACCGACTGGGGACATGTGCGTGCATGGGCTGGGCAAAAGGGGGTAAGAAGAACGTGACACCAGTAGATATGGTTGTGCACATCACAAAGTGTTGCCACTTTAGGAAGTGATACCTCCTACCGTGGGTCCAACATAGGGTATCTACGGGTAGGGAGCCGTTCGATTAGGGTAGTAGTTAGGGTACGTCTAGACTCTGGTAAAAAGTTTAGGAGCCTGTTAGGTTGGGCTGTCTGTGGATTGTATGGGGTTAGCACCTCTCACCAGAAGTACGCCTAAGTCTACCAACTTATAGTTGTTGGGATCATCTCATTCTGGTTATACTAGTATCAGTGCAGAGAATCAGAGTAATCATTAGAGAAGCGTATACACCCTATCATGTTTACCTTGTCATACCTGCCTTTTATGGTGTTATCATTCTTATTCACTTTATATGCCTGTCATGATACTTCTAAATATTTACTTGCTAAAAATAACTGGACTCGCCAGACTTTATGTGTGACCCTTTTTGTTTCCTCTTCTTTGTTCCATTCCCCCCAGGTTCTCAGGGTGGGAACAGTCAAGCTTGACCAGGATTCTGCTATCATTTGTTGGAGCTGCTTAGATGTATTGCTCAAGCTCCTATCTTTGCTAATATGCCTATGTTTTTATTTGGGGATTTTGCTTCTTTTATTTTGTACTCTGATATTTAAGTACAAGACAGAAGTTTTTATGATGTACTGGTTTTTATGTAATTCAGATATATGATGTTTTGAACCACGATGCTTTATGATTAGTAAAGTTTGTTTTTATTCCACTGCTATTTTTATATCTGTCTTGTAATGTTTATGTTTCTGTTTACCTATTAAACTTCACGAAACTTAATGCATTCTCTTATTGAGTGAGATTAATGGACATGGGGTGTCATAGTTCTCAATTTTTGTTTTTTGAAGCAAAGCAATATCAATATGATAATCTCTATAAAAAAGTCCTAACTTTATCGCATTTTTTAGGCTCATTAAGACCCCTAATGTTCAAATTAACAATTCTCAACATCTAAAAGAATTAACTCTCTCTAGTTCTCTACTCCTAATGTAATCCGCATTTAACTCAATGTCAGAAAAAATAAATGTTGTATCATCTGCAAGTTGATATAACTGACTAGTAAAAAGGCTACCCAAAGCAAAAGGAGTATAGTCGCTACCATAAACATGTGTCATACCTAAACCCAAATTCGAATTGCTACTACTAGCATTCGAACTTGGGAAACTACCATGATAAGAAAAGGCATTTGATCTAATCCTCATGCTACGACGGACCAAACCGGTACTGTGAGTTTCTATCTTACGCCTACCCTTCCTAGTCAATGAAGTAGTCACACTACTAATAGGAGATTGCTCTCTACTATCCTCTAGCAATCCAACCATATCTGTATTCCTGATCTGGCAAAGAGAATAAATAACTGGCCTAATCATCTCACACTTCATCTGAAAAGCACTAAAGCATGGCCTCAACATCAAAGATGTGATCCTCAAACCCGACTCTCCCGAAAACAAAGAGCATCCACTATTTTCCAACGAAGTCTTAAGTTGATAATATAGAATTTTTGGCAATTTGATGATTAGTTTATTTAATTATTTTGATAATGCAGAATGATTTGAATTCAAATATTTGAATATTTAAGTTTATATATAACAATGTGATGATATATTTAATTTCTGAAATGATCAAATTCGCTATAATATGTGACCTGGATAATATATGAGTTCTAATTCAATTTAGAATTTGATTTTTATAACAAAAATATTTTTTAAACGATAGTTGAACGTATTGATAATAATACGGCATTTCTTAATTTTAAATAATTTGTGCTATACTTAATATTTAATCATCATATTTGCTCAGCCATTTCAATTTTACAAAATATAAACTCTGTTTTCTTCTTTCTTCTACCATGCTCAGACATATGTGTTTGACACACTATAAGGCGGTTGAAGGAGTGAACTTATAGAGAATCAACATACATCCAACAAAAACACTGCTAATTAACACCGGGTTTTCAAGAATATTTAAGGTCAACACAGGTCATATTTCTCCTTTCAGAATATATTTTTAGTAATAGTATCATTTCTTATCGGGTTTTATTTTTAGTTATGACAACATGGTATTGTCAATGCAGATCATCTTATTAGAGGATTACCTGTAACTGACCACTAATCTAGTTTATTCGTTCCCGCTGAAACGAAAAAATGATGCCTACCTTTGTCTACATACATCCGTAGACTTCATGCCTATGATAAAACCTATACGTATGCCCAAATGTACTAACGCAGGCCCTGCTCTAAATAAAATAAATATATATGTATTAACATACCCTAATAACTAAGAAAATTCTACAGCACATGTAAAAGCCTGAAAACCATCTATATACGTTCAAATCAAGGACCCAACTACAACAACAGGACCATGCTCTCCTTGCACTCTTCACGCTTAAGAAATTTTCATGACAAGAAAATACATAGGACCTACCTACCTACCCATGTACCATCAAAAATCTATATGTTACATCCCTTCACCTGGCAAGACAACTTCTGCATAACAATGGATTTCAACTGCTTCACCCCAAGGAAAAACCATAGACCCTAAACTAGCCCAAGACTATTCATAACAAATATTTATTACCTCCACGTTTTATACCTTCTTTTGGTTTCTTCACATATAAGATATATTCTTCATTTATGTGTTCTGAGACACCCTAGGATAACCCTTCGTAACCCTTTGACTGCAAATCCTATGTGAAAGATAATCAAACTATATATACACAGGATACCTATATATATCACTGAATTATATATTCACAAAAAAAAAACTAGAGTCACTATACTTGCGATTATTTTCTGATGTATAACGCCATGTTTCTGTTGCTTATAAAATCCATCTGTGCACACCTAAGATCACTAGTGACGACTGATGCTTCTTCATGCAGCAAGGTGTTATCAATTCAACAACATACCTAAGTATTGAGGGGTGT
Source organism: Allium sativum (assembly GCA_030737875.1). NCBI lineage: Eukaryota > Viridiplantae > Streptophyta > Magnoliopsida > Asparagales > Amaryllidaceae > Allium > Allium sativum. Next base: position 310,562,835 of record CM060919.1, read on the forward strand.
ACCTCTTACTAATGCTATTCCTTGATGATCAAGGAATTTCAAATTATAAATAATACTACATACCTACCAATCTGTATCTCTAGAAGAAGACCTACATGCCTTGGCCACCACGGTTTCCAAGGCTATAAATACGCAACGATTATCAGACTTCAGCTCTTCAGGAAAGCAAGCAGTATTTCTCATGCTTTCAAACAAAAATATAGTACAGAGAAATGGCTACGCACACCACCAGATTGGCGAACAAAAATTTAAACTCAAACAAAAACTCCACTAAGCATTTCTGAAAAACAATATCCATTTAGTTCTTTTGTCAAATACTTTACCCTCATAATTTTTTTTTCATGAGTTCGATCACATTTTCCAGTATTTCAAAGTTGTTCAGGGTTAAAGTCATAGGACTTAGGAGCTTCAATACAGGATCTAAGCTTGTTTTTTAGAATTGGAGAGGGATGTTGCACCTTATTTGGATTTTCCCAAGGGTTCTGAAGCATACAGGTGACGCGGCCTGTACTGTTGCGTGAGGAGAAGACATGATCGGCGAGGAGGCTGTCGAGCGTGATGATGGTGGAGGAGCCACTGGTGTCCAGTCGCGTTTTTCAAGAGGGGCTCGGGGTTATGATGGTGGTGTCGGCAGCAGAGATGGGGAGATGAGGAGTTGAACGAGTGTTTTGGTTTCGAAAACTGTGAATTGAGGTGGAGACTTGGACAAGATAACGATTGGTGTATGTTCTTTTTTTTTGTGAACCACGAGAGTGGAGTGGCGATGGAAGAACACTATAAAGGAGAAGCAGTGTTTTATCGTGTACAGGATTTCTTTTGGGGAAGGAACGATTAAAAGTGAGAGCGGGTTGAATTCGTTGCAGGCGTGCGTGGGTTTTATGGAAGGCTATTGGGCCGGGAAGAAATGAAGCCCATCAATTAAAGAAAAGAAAGAAAGAAAGGAGAGAAACGTCGAAGGGTAAATCGGAAACAGGTATGTATGCAGAAAAGTGAGAGGAGGGAGAACGTTGGATGAAGTGGGTGTGTACTGTGTAGTCACTAGGTAAAGGATGGTAAACAGGCTCGAGATTTCAAAGGAAGTAGAAGTGTCAAAAACGGAAATCAAGGAATTAATGGGGGTTAGTTATATCAATGATTTATAAGTTAATTAATTTAATTTAAGTTAAACCTAGTAACGACATTATATTATCCATACATGAACAGAATTACGAACGGTCAGATCCGTTGGGACCATATGAACGCAGGCTACGCGATGGAGGTGATTTGGAGTTCGTTACAAATTATTGCAGATTTAAACACCTGAGTCGAATCATCGATAGGTGATCATTATTTAACGATTAACGACCAAGGTGAGTAAACTCACTAATTCTGTCCAGTTTTATAGTTTTATAAACGTTACTGAATATTGATAAAATGATTGAATGCTGTGTGTAATGGTTGTTTGGTTGAAAATATGGATACCATTACAAACCATTAGTTAAATATTGATCTCGTTTATTAAAATCTTTCACATTGACATGAAATCAGTGTTATTATGTTGATTAATATCTTTGGATGCAGGGAAACAGGTTGGAGGGATCCAACTGGATTCCTCAACAATTTTGTTGTTAATTTTCATATATAACATTATATGATGTGACAAATAATCGTTGATTGATTATTGTGTGGTTTGGAATGTTCGAACAATATTGACCTGAAATAACTAATATATAAATATCATAAAATTTAGTCAAATATATTAGAAAAGGAATGAGGGTTTAAAAGGGGATTTCTATTTTATAAATAGAAATCGAATTTCAAATGGATTAGTGTATAATAACTTGTTTTACTTATATTAAAACTAGTAGTTGTAATTATAAACAATATTTATAAATGGAATATAAAAAGAATTATTACATTATTTAGGATTGTAAATTCAGGAATGGACATAAAGGGGAAATGGGATTCGTTTTAAAAAGAAAACGATTAAAATATTTCGAGGTTCGAAATGTAATTAGAATGGAAAACAAATCCATATGAATTTATAATGAAACTCGACTAAGTCAGATATTAGTGAAATAAATTATTTTAGAAATTATATATATAAATATACATATTTCATAATGCAGAATGTGACAAGAAAGTTAATATTTGATTTAACACCAATAATTTATAATTAAATTTGTAGTCGAGATTTAAGTTATAAAAGTGTACATAATTAACATGAAGTTGATATATAAATGAAATAACTAATATAAACTAAAATAACTCGATAAATAATTTTTAACCTGTAATAGTATTCATAATTATAAATCAAGATTTGATTTGGTAAAACGAGTCCAGATTTCTATAAAAGAATAATATTCACATTCTAAAGTGAATAATAGTAATTTTTTTGCAAATTGGAATGGTTATAAAAGGATTTGGTGATGTTTTGGAAGTGACAAATTCAAACGTGAATTTAGAAATCGAGTTAACCCGAAACGGTATACTATTTCAAAGATTTGAACGAAAATTGAATGGAGATTTTTAAGAAGGGAGTCATATGTGGGGATTCAATTCTATCGAATTTAGGAAAGTGCCATTTACTTTCCGTTTATAATCAAGATTTATTTATTTATTTATTTATTGGTTTATTTATTTAAACAAAAGTTATATTTTGAAATCAAAATACTGCAAAAGCAGAGATTATAACGTTATCGTTATAATTAAAGATTTTCGTAAAAAAGTGGATTCGTAAACTAAATATGGGAATTGTGTTAACAGTTTTATAAATAAGAAATTAAGAAATGGAATTAAAGAGATTAGGAACTAACTGAAGATTAGTTAAGTTGAATGACTTTATGATTATTGATCTGATGTTGTTTTCGGCCTTCGGGGTTGACACTTGGAAAATTGTTCTCTTACTAGTTTACAGTTAGAGACTAATGAATGGGGAAGATTAGTGATGCGTGAATAAGTAATGGAAATGTATTCTCGATGTTAAGAAATATATTTTTGAAATATAGAAAATAAGAGTTGTGAATATGTGGAATTAACTCCCGATGTTAAAAAGAAATATTTTCTAAATATAAAAAATAAATAGTTTAAGTTAGAAGGAAACGTTTTTTCAAGGATCTTGTAGGGCAAAACTGGTCATGCGGAATATTTGGGAAATATAGGGGAAACGGGAAATTGGGGAAAATGAGATGACGAACGATAAATTAATTTAAAGAGCTGAATGTTGACCGATGATTGATCAGTAAAATTTCCATTTGGAAATATAATTGTTAGATGTATGCAAGGTTTTAAATCTCAGATATCGATCGCGTTTCGTCTTGGGGATTTTATAGACTCGGTCTCGTATCGCGGGAGATCTCGGACCAGATGAGTCTAACTTGGGAGTTCGTCTTAGATTTTCATCTTGGGTCTGAAAGTTCATATTGGAACAATCTCGGGGTACATGATATGTTAAAAATGATATTTTAACAAAATGATTTTTATGACTGCTATCAAAAACATAGTAACTTAAACTTAAAATGCGAAATAACTTTATTATTTTTATTTTGCAAAAAATCATTCATACTCTAAATCGTAATATGCTTAAAACAGGAATATTGTTAGATAGGAAACATTAAAAGGATACAAAACATTAAAAAATTCAGCATAAATAGACCATAAAATACATAATTTCATAGGTAACATGTATGTAAAAAGACAAGTATGAAAATCATAAGCATTGTAAAACATATACGAACATACAATATAGTCATTTAACACGCAAAATGTAAAATATCTAAAGATTGATATGGCTAGATTTGAGTTTTTTAATTATAGTTCTAGTTCAGGCACAAATTTAAATTTTAACCAAAAAAACTAAGATCTCGGACAATATTCCAGCATTTCGTCTCAGTCGATATATCGTTCGATATTTCAATATCTCGGGCGATATATTCGAAAGGAGATTTAGAGTGATATTTACTGTTCATTTCGGAAGGAGCTCAAAACGAGATCTCGGAGGAGATCTCGGGCGATATTTGTGAGATTTGAAATAGTGGATGTATGTATGTTTTCCTTTGATAGTTAAATCACCAGCTATCAAAGTTTTTGACCATTTTTCCGTTGTCAATACGGAGAGACCGGGATCAGAATTATTATCCGAAAACCACTCCGTATAGGCACTAGCGTTGTGAATCAAATATGATGAAGAAAATCGAAGACGGAGTTTATGCAAGGACTGTTCTGTTTGTAGAATAGCGCCTTCGGTTTATCCAATCCCTAGACAACATGTATAGACGAATGTCTAACAGAGTATATCTAATAGATCGCGTAAGTTGACCACTTCAAACGTATTCACGTTTGGTGGCAGAGGAATTCGTTCCTCTTAGCTTTATACCCGTGATATTTTTGTGGAAATCAATTTGTGATTTGCCAGGTATGACGATGTGGCATTCAAAGTAAATGAAGGTGTGATCTATCAAAAGATACGTTATGACATCAAGACTCATCAACTGGGAAATGACAAAAATCGGGCAGGCAGCGTGGGTCGCCCCCATTAGGGTGTATTGTCACCATCTAGAGAATATTCATATTTGTTACTTCTTTTCGCTTCTGTAACTCCCAGGAACGGTTATGTTGCTAGCAACCGTAGGTGACAATATATTCGATACACACAGGAGAAATGAGTGGTCGGTCATGTGTGGCCGGGTTGCAAGACATTCTTATTGAACCCAGTGTATTCCTCTCTAGAATACACTATCGCTAGGTGGTTCCATACCTTGTCATAGTCAGAATCCAATCTCCAATAACATCTCGCGGTTTTGATTGTATGTTATATACGTGGAGCGTGAGATGCAAGCGTTCTGCTAGATACACTCTTATAATATCAGATAAGTAGTCGGTCTTACTATTATCTTTTTCTTTTCAAAATAAATTTTGAAAAGTTAAACCAAATGTTTGGAGTTTACTCACACCAGTCCCAAGACTGACCCAGAGTTTATTTTGTTTGTTTTCCCTAAACTCTTGGGTGCCCAAATTTGTATGGGCAGTCAAGTAGTCAGGATTTTACAGACACACTTGGTGGAGTTCGGAGCAGGTGGCTTCAATATTAGATATAGAGAGAGTTGTTTCCGCTACGATGTTATGTCTTGTACCCTGATAATGGTATGTATTACAAATACGGTTTTGTATTTCAAATTTATGCTATATAATAATGTTTATTCGTTCCACAGTAAGATTCGTATTTACTCTGATTCAGTTCAGTCGTGTTCTTCTTCTTCTTCTATTCTAATTTTCTTTCTTTCTATTTCTCACCTTCTAACTTCTTTCTATTAATGATCCGGTATTTCCGATGCTTGAATAGTCAACATTGTGTTTTGTGTCGATTTTCGGGGTCGAAAATCCCGTGGTCGTTACAGTGGTATCAGAGCATAAGGTTAAGTGATTACCTTGGCTCTGTGGCATGCTCAATGGAGATGGGATTAGTAATACCCTAGATTGAGTTTAAGTGTGTATATATAGTGAACGTATTTGTAGATTATAAGAAATTGATTTTTATATTGTGGAGATTTATTGGTTGAGTGGCTTATGAATTCTGTTCGGTGCTGGGGCACCAATGTGACGATAGGGGTTTCTAAACACTCGAATACGATGAACCGACACGATATGTTTTTGCAACAAGAGTAAATGAAATAATTTTACCCAAAATTATTTTGATATAAAAGAATAATTGATATTGGAATTATTATAATTGAATGTGTTGGTTGTTATTATAATTAAACAAGATTATATTTGAGATACAATCAGAATTCATATATAAATCAGATGAATTAAATCTGAATCTAAATCAGAATTTGGAATTAAAATCCCAGGAACTGGGAAAAATGTTGAAATTGAATTTTGAATTATATATGGAAAATTCAAGATTCTGGGTGAATTTTGAAATGTTTTCCGAACATTTGAAGTAATGTCAAAATGAAAATCTCGAAAAATAAGTTTTAGAAGTGATATAGTATTGAACTCACTTCGATCACTGGAAAATAATTCTGATGATGATGGCCACATCATCAGTGTCATTTTTGAGTTTCTAAGTGATGGATTACTACCAAAGATTTTGTTTTAAATTATTTTGGGAAAACAAGTGGTTTAAAAATTCATATGTTTTGAGTTTCTATGATTTCAAACTGATTTAAAATAAAACCCAGGAATTTGAAATTTCTAAAATTTAAATTTAACGTATGAAGTTAAATAAATGAACTAGTAAAAGGGAATAAATAAATTTGAAGTTAACTTAAATTAAGTTAAATAAAATTGGAATGGATTAGAGATAATCCGGAGTGAACTTTATAAAAGAGAAATGTTTGAGATTCAAATTATTAAAATGGATTGATCTTTGGAAAATAAATCAGAATTGAATTTGTTAGATGGAATTTTGAAAGAGAATTGGGTTGGTGAGTTAAGAATTAGGAATTGAAAATGGAACTAGGATTTGAAATGGATTGTGGCTTGGGTAGAAGCGAATGATTGGCTTTGAGAACAAGTTGATTGGAGATAAATTGGGAATATAAAGATGTACGCCAAAAGTGATAGCAAATGGAAGATATTGATTTGAATGTCTGACAAAAAGGTACAAATTTATATTATATATGAGTTTGAGATTTTTATGAACCAGTTTGGCAAGCCGCTTGGCTGTTTGATTTTCTTTTGGGATGATGCGGCCCAGAAAGACAAATTGTAATTATACCGATTGAGCCGCACAAAGGAGACGTTGGCGAAATTTTTCGAAAATTTAAAGAGTTCGAAATTTTGATAATTGAAAATTGACTTATTGATTGTATAGAAGGTTATAAAACCTGAATAGGCAAGTGAAATGATAAACTGAATTAAAATAAATTTTATATGCAGATATGCGAGAAATCATATGGAGGAGTATGTGGTAATAGATTTTCCAAAAATGGTGGATTTATAATTTGGAATGAAAATAAAAGGTCGGATATCGATATGAGGATTAAAGGTAATATGTATAGAACTGAGTTATGAAAATATGGAGTATAGGATTTCAAACAAGTAGGCTGCGAGGAGTGAGAGTTCTAGTATCTGTACTGCTTAACAATTCGAGGACGAAATTATTTTAAGGGGGAAGGGATGTAACGTCTCGGAATTTTTGGCAATTTGAAGATTAGTTTATTTAATTATTATGATAATACAGAATGATTTAAATTCAAATATTTGAATATTTAAGTTTATATATAACAATGTGATGATATATTTAATTTCTAAAATGATCAAAATCGCAATAATATGTGAACTGGATAATATATGAGTTCTAATTCAATTTAGAATTTGATTTTTATAACGAAAATATTTTTTAAACGATAGTTGAACGTATTAATAATAATACGACATTTCTTAATTTTGTATAATTTGTACTATACTTAATATTTAGTCATCATATTTGCTCAGCCGTTTCAATTTTACAAAATATAAACTCTGTTTTCTTCTTTCTTCTACCATGCTCAGACATATGTGTTTGACACACTATAAGGCGGTTGAAGGAGTGACCTTATAGAGACTCAACATACATCCAACAAAAACACTGCTAATTAACACCGGGTTTTCAAGACTATTTAAGGTAAACACAGATCATATTTCTCCTTTCAGAATATATTTTTAGTAATAGTATCATTTCTTATCGGGTTTTCTTTTTAGTTAGGACAACATGGTATTGTCAACGCAGATCATCTTATTAGAGGCTTACCTGTAACTGACCACTAATCTAGTCTATTCGTTCCTGCTGAAACGAAAAAATGATGCTTACCTTTGTCTACAAACATCCGCAGACTTCATGCCTATGATAAAACCTATACATATGCCCAAACGTACTAACGTAGGTCGTCCTCTAAATAAAATAAATGTATAACATACCCTAGTACCTAAGCAAATTCTACAACACATGTAAAAGCCTGAAAACCAGCTATATACGTTCAAATCAAGGACCCAACTACAACGATAGGACCATGCTCTCCTTGCACTCTTCATGCTTAAGAAATTTTGTGACAAGAAAATACATAGGACCTACCCACCTTGTACCATCTGAAATCTATATATTACGTCCCTTCACCTGGCAAGACAACTTCTGCATAACAATGGATTTCAACTGCTTCACCCCAAGGAAAAACCACAGACCCTAAACTAGTCCAAGACTATTCATAACAAATATTTGTTACCTCTACGTTTTATACCTTCTTTTGGTTTCTTCACATTTAAGATATATTCTTTATTTATGTGTTCTGAGACACCCTAGGATAACCCATCGTAACCCTTCGACTGCAGATCCTATGTGAAAGATAATCAAACTATATATACACAGGATACCTAAATTTATCACTAAATTATATATTCACAAAAAAACAAACAAACTAGAGTCACTATACTTGCAATTATTTTCTGTTGTACAACGCCATGTTTTTGTTGCTTAGAAAATCCATCTATGCACACCTAAGATCACTAGTGACGACTGATGCTTCTTCATGCAGCAAGGTGTTATCAATTCAACAACAGACCTAAATATTGAGGGGCGTACCTCCTACCAATGCTATTCCTTGATGATCAAGGAATTTCAAATTATAAATAATACTGCATACCTACCAATCTATATCTCTAGAGGAAGACCTACATGCCTTGGCCACCACGGCTTCCAAGGCTATAAATACGCAACGATTATCATACTTCAGCTCTTTAGGAAAGCAAGTAGTATTTCTCATGCTTTCAAACAAAAATATAGTACAGGGAAATGGCTACGCACACCTCCTGATTGGCGAACAAAAATTTAAACTCAAACAAAAACTCCACTAAGCATTTTTGAAAAACAATATCCATTTAGTTCTTTTGTCAAATACTTTATCCTCATAATTTTTTTTCATAAGTTCGATCACATTTTCCAGTATTTCAAAGTTGAACAACAAGTCAGGTTTAAAGTCGTGGGACTTAGGAGCTTCAATACAGGATCTAAGCTTGTTTTTCTTGGAATTGGAGAGGGATGTTGCACCTTATTTGGATTTTCCCAAGCTTTCTAAAGCATACAGGTGATGCGGCCTGTACTGCTGCGTGAGGAGCAGACGTGATCGGGGACGAGGCTATCGAGCGTGATGATGGTGGAGGAGCCACTGGTGTCCAGTTGCGTTTTTCAAGAGGGGATTGGAGTTATGATGGTGGAGACGACAGCGGAGAGGGGGAGATGAGGAGTTGAATGAGCGTTTTGGTTTCGAAAACTGTGAATTGAGGTGGAGACTTGGATGAGATAGAGACTGGTGTTTGTTCTTTTTTTTCATGAACCATGAGGGTGGAGTGGCGATGGAAGAACACGATAAAGAAGAGCAATGTTTTATCGTGTACAGGATTTCTTTTGGGGAAGGAACATTTGAAAGTGGGAGCGGGTTGAATTCGTTGCAGGCGTGCGTGATTTTTATGGAAGGCTATTGGGCCAGGAAAAAATGAAGCCCATCAATTAAAGAAAATAAAGAAAGAAAAGGAGAGAGAGAAACGTTGAAGGGTAAATCGGAAACAGGGATGTATGCTGAAAAGTGAGAGGAGGGAGAACGTTGGATGAAGTGGGTGTGTACTGTGTAGTCACCGGGTAAATATGGTGGACAGGCTCGAGATTTCAAAGGATGTAGAAGTGTCAAAAACGAAAATCAAGGAATTAAGGGAGGTTGGTTATATCAATGATTTATAAGTTAATTAATTTAATTTAAGTTAAACCAAGTAACGACATTATATTATCCATACATGAACAGAATTTCGAACGGTCATATCCGTTGGGACCATATGAACGCAGGCTATGCAATGGAGGTGATTTGGGGTAATTTGGAGTTCGTTACAAATTATTGCAGATTTGAATGCCTGAGTCGAATCATCGTTAGTTGATCATTAACTATTAACGACTAAGGTGAGTAAACTCACTAACTCTGTCCAGTTTTATAGTTTTATAAACGTTACTGAATATTGATAGAATGATTGAATGCTGTGTGTGATGGTTGTTTGGTTGAAAATATGGATACCGTTACAAAACTTTAGTTAAATATTGATCCCATTTATTAAAATCTTTCACATTAATATGAAATTAATGTTATTATGTTGATTAACATATGTGGATGCAGGGAAACAGGTTGGAGGGATCCAACTGGATTCCTCAACAATTTTATTGTTAATTTTTATATATGACATTATATGATGTGACAAATAAATGTTGATTGATTATTGTGTGGTTTGGAATGTTTGAACAACATTGACCTGAAATAATTGATATATAAATGTCGTAAAATTTGGTCAAATATATTAGAAAAGGAATGAGGGTTTAAAAGGGAATTTCTGTTTTATAAACAGAAATCGAATTTCAAATGGATTAGTGTATAATAACTTGTTTTACTAATATTAAAACTAGTAGTTGGGATTATAAACAATATTTATAAATGGAATATAAAAAGAATTATTACATTATTTGGGATTGTAAATTCAGAAATATAAAGGGGAAATGGGATTCGTTCTAAAAAGAAAACGATTAAAATATTTCGAGGTTCGAAATGTGATTAGAATGGAAAACAAATCCATATGAATTTATAATGAAACTCGACTAAGTCGGATATTAGTGAAATAAATTATTTTAGAAATTATATATATATACATATATTTCATAATACAGAATGTGACAAGAAAGTTAATATTTGATTTAACACCAATAATTTATAATTAAATTTGTAGTCGAGATTTAAGTTATAAACCGGGTACATAATTAACATGAAGTTGATTTATAAATGAAATAATAAATATAAACTAAAATAACTCGATAAATAGTTTTTAACCTGGAATCAAGATTTGATTTGATAAAACGAGTCCAGATTTCCCTAAAAGAATAATATTCACATTCTAAAGTGAATAATAGTAAACGTTTTGCAAATTGGAATGGTTATAAAAGGATTTGGTGATGTTTTGGAAGTGATAAATTCAAAGGTGAATTTAGAAATCGAGTTAACCTGAAATGGTATACTATTTCAAAGATCAGAACGAAAATTGAATGGAGATTATTCTGAAGGGAGTTTTACATAGGGATTCGATTCTATCGAACTCAGGAAAGTGCCATTTACTTTCTGGTTATAATCAAGATTTATTTATTTATCTAATTAATTAATTATTGGTTTATTTATGTAAACAAAAGTTATATTTTGAAATCAAAATATTGCAAAAGCAAGAGATTATAACGTCATCGTTATAATTATAGATTTTCATAAAAAAAAGTGGATTCGTAAACTGAATATGGGAATTGTGTTAACAGATTTATAAATAAGAAATTAAGAAATGGAGTTAAAGAGATCAGGAACTAACGGAAGACTAGTTAAGTTGAACGACTTTAGGAGTGTCGATCTGATGTTGATTTCGGCCTTCGGGGTTGGTACATGGAAAATGTTTCTCTTACTAGTTTACAGTTAGAGATTAATGAATGGGGAAGAATAATGATGCTTGAATAAGTAATGGAAATGTATTCTCGATGTTAAGAACTATATTTTCTAAATATAGAAAATAAGAGTTGTGAATATATGGAATTAACTCTCGATGTTAAAAAGAAATATTTTCTAAATATAGAAAATAAACAGTTTAAGTTAGAAGGAAACGTTTTTTCCAAGGATCGTTTGGGGAAAAACTAGTCATGAGGAATATTTGGGAAATATAGAGGAAATAGGAAATTGGGGAAAATGAGATAACAAACGATAAATTAATTTAAAGAGCTGAATGTTGACTGATGATTGATCGGTAAAATTTTCATTTGGAAATATAACTGTTGGATGTATGTATGTTTTCCTTTGATAGTTAAATCACCAGCTATCAAAGTTTTTTGACCATTTTTCCGTTGTTAATATGGAGAGACCGAGATTAGAATTATTATCTGAAAAACCACTCCGTATAGGCACTAGCGTTACGAATCAAATATGATGAAGAAAATCGAAGACGGAGTTTATGCAAGGGCTATTCTGTTTACAGAATAGTGCCTTCGGTTTGTCCAGTCCCAGGACAACATGTATAGACGAATGTCTGACATAGTATATCTAATAGATCGCGTAATTGACCTCTTCAAACATATTCATGTTTGGTGACGGAGGAATTCGTTCCTCTTAGCTTTATACCCATGGTATTTTTGCGGAAATCAATTTGTGATTTGGCGGGTATGACGATGTGGCATTCAAAGTAAATGAAGGTGTGATCTATCAAAAGATACGTTATGACCTCAAGCCTCATCAACTGGGAAATGACAAAAATCGGGCAGGCAGTGTGGCTGTGTGGGTCGCCCCCATTAGGGTGTATTGTCACCATCTAGAGAATATTCATATTTGTTACTTCTTTTCGGTTCTGTTTCTCCCGGGAACGGTTATGTTGCTAGCAACCGTAGGTGACAATATATTAAATACACTCAAGAGAAATGAGTGGTCGGTCATGTGTGGCCGGGTTGCAAGACGTTCTTGTTGAACCCGGTGTATTCCTCTCTAGAGATACATTATCGGCAGGTGGTTACATACCTTGTCATAGTCAGAATCCAATCTCCAATAAGATCTCACGATTTTGATTGTGTATTATATATGTGGAGCGTGAGATGCAAGCGTTCTACTAGATTTTATTTACTTGTGATTAGACACTATTATAATATCAGATAAGTATTGATTTTGAAATATTTTGTGTTATAATAAGGTAAAAACCGTCCATGTTTATGTGTGGGTTTGTCTTACTATTATCTTTTTCTTTCAAAAGAAATTTTGAAAAGTTAAACCAAATGGTTGGAGTTTACTCATACCAGTCCCATGACTGACCGATAGTTTATTTTGTTTGTTTTCCCTAAACTCTTGGGTGCCCAAATTTGTACGGGCAGTCAAGTAGTCGGGATTTTACATATACACTTGGTGGAGTTCGGAGCAGGAGGCTTCAACATTAGATATATAGAGAGTTGTTTCCGCTGTGATGTTATATGTTGTACCCTGATAATGGTATGTATTACAAATACAGTTTTGTATTTCAAAGTTATGCTATATAATGTATTTTATTCGTTCCGCTGTGAGATTCGTATTTACTCTGATTCAATTCAGCCATGTTCTTCTTCTTCTTCTATTCTAATTTTCTTTCTTTCTATTTCTCACCTTCTAACTTCTTTCTATTAATGATCCAGTATTTCCGATGCTTGAATTGTTGACACTGTGTTTTATGTCGATTTTCGGGGTCGAAAATCCCGTGGTCGTTACACTTAAATCATCAGCCGCTTGCCATTCAGATCCATCTTCTTCAAAGATAGTAGATTTAGCTAGAATACGTGAAAAAACCATATGATTGTCTGAATCAAAACTTTACATATCCACCCAATCGATACCAGTCATCACCTCCTTTCCCTTTCTATCACTCGACAACTCATTACCCATACCATCAACGAACAACATCTCAGAATTATCGAGACACGTTTGAACGTATGGGTCAAGAAGCATTGAATCTAAATGCTGAAAAACTATAAACTCCCCAGAAAAACCCACATCTCATCTTCATAAAACATCAAACCATCAATTGCCTCATTATTCATACCCCCCACTTTATCACAATCTACACCCGATTGTAAAACAACTCCCTTCTATTTAGAAGTCACCCTAGATCTCATAAATTGGCATCATCACCTTTCGAAAAAAACCTGAAAATCAGCATCCACACGATTACAATTCACTGCAGTATTAATAGTAATGAAATGCATCAGAATCTCATTCAATAAAGTAATCCCTTCCTCTTATTCTTAGAAATCGAATCAGAAAAAATTCTCCTTAATTTCAAGAAGTTAAGATAAAACGAGAAAGCATGTTTCTTCCTCTCAAGCGGTTGAGGTAAAGGAGGATAAAAATCATTTCTTGAGACACTGAGATCCCTCTTTCGCCACAGTAAGCCATCCAGTAATCCCTCGATGTGCCAACCCATCAAAAGCAACATATACGCCCCATCATTTTTATGATTAGAACATGCAAATTCGTAATGATTCATAAAAGAAATAAGCTTCTGGCACAATTTCGAATAGTTGAAGTGGAAATAATCAAAATCCGACTTTCCTCTATAGATCTCTGAACAACTGTTCTTCCGATGCCTAAATTCACCGCAATTGAAGCATCGAAGCATATTCCTATGTTCTTTTGCGATATGGCTTGAATCTCCACATCTGAAACAAAAATGATCCCTGGGACTTTTCCATATAAATAAATAGGGACAGCCTGATTAATCACATCAGCGTATGAATGTTGGGATTCTCTCTTTGAATCTGCTAAAGAAGAAGAGTAATTCGATTGAAAAAATTTGAATTTTTCAATCTAAAATCTTGACGAGAAGAAGAAAAGGGAGCCTCCACCATTTCGTAAAGATAGTTCATTAAAGTTTTAACAATTATAATCCTATATTATTATTTGGATTTCGTATGTAATTATTTTTGCATCTTCTTTTAGCTAAGTCGCATCCTGCATGGTGATGTTCTAGTTCCTTTTCTAGATAGTTTCTTTTGTGGCTTAGATTTGTAAAATGCATGTAGTAAATAGGCGAACTGTAACAACCCGTATTTTCAATAACCTGTTATAACATAAATTGAGGCAGAATTTAATTATAAAATGTGAATCAAGGGAAACGGGCTATGCCATTGCGTTCGTCTCGGAAAAATACGCGAAATAGAGTCCGAGTTTTCGAAAATCGGAGTCCGTATGACCCAGTTAAGGCCCATTGAAGTTTGCAGAAAATTCCTAAGTAAAAACAGATTTAAATTTTAAATTTAAAACAGGGGTTAGGGCAAACTGGGCAGGCGGGAAAAATTCCCGCCCAGGGCCCCATGTCGACAGGCCTGTCGACAGGGGTCTTGGGGTGTCGACAGCCCTGTCGACAGGGAGTGCCCGGCTGTTTAGCCTGGTGCACCATTTCTGATTAGGGTTGGGTCTTGTGGCTTGTTTCTAGAGAGTTCCGGGATCTGATGGACCTAATTGAATCTAGGGTTAATCCTATGGTCCAAATCACTAACCTAATCTATAAATAAGACCCTAACCTACCCTAAATCATTCATTATTCATCCTAGTAACTAAACTATGGCAAAATCAAAACTCTCATGGCCTCCACTCTCTTCATACAATTCCTAAATTGATTCCTAAGTGATTTTCCATGCATACAAGCATATTTAGGCTTGTATGATCCTCCTTAGCTTGCATTAAAGGCTTGTTTTTCTATTGGCATCATAAAGGAGGAGTCTTGATCAAGTTTGCTTGCATTTGGGGGTTTTAATTGGTTGCATAAGGGGTTTCTTGCATTTGTTATACTCATTTGAGTCCGCATAAGCATTGTAAGCCCTCTTACCTTCATTTTAGAAACTCTAAAGTTAATATGTGATGAAAGTTGGGATCTTTGCAAGTTTGTTTAGTTATGTATGTTTATGCATGTTCACTATGCCATGTTTTGCAAGTTTATTGAGTTATGCATGTTTATGCAAGTTCACCAAGCCAAGATTTGCAAGTTAAATGAGTTATGCATGTTTATGCGAGTTCACTATGCCATGATTTGCAAGTTAAATGAGTTATGCATGTTTATGCAAGTTCATTATGCCATGTTATGCATGTTTAATAAGTTGTGCATGCTTATGCAAGTTTAAAATGACAAGTTGTGCATGCTTGACAAGATATGCATGTTTATGCAAGTTCAAATTTGCAAGTTGTGCATGTTTGACAAGTTATGCATGTTTATGCAAGTTTAAAATGACAAGTTGTGCATGTTTGACAAGTTATGCATGTTTATGCAAGTTCCCTATGCGAAGTTATGCAAGTTTAACATATTATGCATGTTTATGGTAATATGCAAGTTCACTATGCTAAGTTATGCAAGTTTAACATGTTATGCATGTTTATGCTAATATGCAAGTTCACTATGCTAAGTTGTGCAAGTCTAACATGTTATGCATGTTTGTTGTGATGTGCAAGTTCATCATGTATGTGTGCCAAGTTCCCTCTTCCTATCCTTTATGCGTTATTACGAATATGTAAGCGATAGAATGACGTTGGGGGTTTTGGGTGAACTTAAAATACATGAAAATATAAGATTGGGAATTTACCTATTAAGTTAGGTCTACCCCTTGGGAATTTACCTATTAAGTTAGGTCTACCCAAGTATTTGTTGACTTGCAATTATGTTTTGAAATGAAGTGGACATGACACTTAGAAAACATAAGTGTGGCCAACTCGAGGTTGGGTTGAGTTTGTAGCGTAATTCTACCCGGAACCGACCGGCTTAACTAGTGGCTACAAACAATAGGACCCAATGTGAGAAGTTGGTCATGTGGTGCCAAGACCCGAGGTTAGACCAAGTTGTGGTGTAAAGCTACCCGGACCCGCCCGGCTTAACTAGTAACCACAACAAAGTCTAATGTGAGAGGTTAAGGTGCATTAAAGTAATTAATGCCTCATGATTAGGGTTAAGTCAGGGTCCACTAATACTTAACCAATTTGGGGATTCGAGGGATTAGAATGGGGTTAAGTGTGAACTGTTGATTACACTTAACTAATTTAATCCATTTGGGAGTTCGAGGGATTAGAATGGGGTTAAATGTGAACTGTTGATTACACTTAACTAGTTTAATCCATTTGGGAGTTCGAGGGATTAGAATGGGGTTAAGTGTGAACTGTTGATTACACTTAACTAGTTTAATCCATTTGGGAGTTCGAGGGATTAGAATGGGGTTAAGTTACACTTAACCAGTTTAATCCATGATTAGTGAAGGGTTAAATCGCACTTAACCCTCTTAGGAAACCCTAGCAGCGGGTCTGTTCCGGCAGTAATCCCAGTTCGGTATCATCACAACCCTAGAGACTAGGCTAGGGCGGGGCACGATTACTGGACGGATGTAAACGACCAAAGCGACGGCTGAGTGGTACAGCGGTGCGGGTCCGGCGGGCTACGGACGTGCACGTAGTCCGATGTTGGACAAACTCGAGGCACGGGTACCAGTAGGTCTGGACTGTGCATTATTGCTTAAGTGTCCGGGGTTGGCACCCGAGGGCTTGATACACCCGAAGGTGGACCCAGCACAGTCAGACTACATCCATATGTGGGCCGTATGGACATCAACACTTGACGTGTTAGGCTTATAGGGAGCCGATCGACTAGACCGTTGGGTTGGACCTTATACTAAGGTCACTTCACGTTATTGGGCCAAAGTTGGGCTAAGGGATCGATACCTGTTATGTCGGTTTGCTAGTACACCGTGGTGCAAAACTTAACCTTGTTTATGCGATGACACCTCTATCTATCTTGTAGTTACTTTACCATGCCAGTATGTTGTTATCTATGATCATCCCAGTTTACATCATGATGTTAACTTTATTAGTTTATAGACTGATCGTAGCAGGGCTTACTCAGTCTTTTTGACTGACCTGTTTTCTTTCGCCTCTTTTCTTCCGTTTCCCCCCCAGGTTCTCAGGGAGGGAATACTGGAGCCTAGCTTGGATTCTAGCTGCTTCCTTGGATAGCTCAAGTATGCTTTGGACTTGAGCCGCTATGGTTTATCACTCTTATTTGGGGATAGTACTTATGTATTTTCAGTTTATCAGATGATGTATTTATCTAGACTTGTAATTTTGGGAAATTGACATTTTGATGTACCAGACTTGTGTTTTGAAATGGTTTATAAATCTTCCGCTGTTTTATTTACTCACTCTGTTTATTTACATATATATATATGTCATGTCCTGCCTTGCTATATCATTATGCATGTTTACCAATAAGGCCCCTCCAAAGCTAGTGCATTCCTTTGCGAGTGACCCTAGTGGAGGCGGGGTATTACATTTGGTATCAGAGCATATGGTTTACGAGAAGGGATAAAAAGGTTTTTTTTAAAAAAAAAAAACTTTTGAAAAACTATTTTCAAAACCAAGTATAAAGTATTTTCCAAAGAAAAGTCTAGTTTATTTTAAAAGCTATTCCCCAAAAAGCCCTTAGCAAAATTCCTTCGTTTTTCTCCATTCTGAATTTATCTTTTTCCTCGTTTCCAGTATGGCCGACAACTTTGCCATTCCGGAGGGAGTACACGTACCTGTTTGGTATAGGAGACTTTTGGAGGCTAGGGCGACCGAAGCCGGCCCCGCAAATATTACTCCTCCTCCGGTAGTTGATGTCCCTCTTCCTCCTTCCCCTCAGCATCCTCAAACTGACTTCGCAGAGATTTGCCAAGATTTTAAGGCGATGGGTTGCAAGAATTTCTTTGGAACCGAGACTTTTGTAGAGGCAAGGAATTGGTTGAAAGAGACCGAAGATCTTTTAGCCACCTTTGACATAGGTGACCGCAGGAAGGTTTTATTGGCGGTATGGTTGCTAAAGGAAGAAGCTGCACGTTGGTGGGTAGTCGCCACCGCTACTAGGCCAATTGAGACTTGGGATGACTTTAGAGGAAGGTTTGGACTAAGGTTCTTATCACTGAAGCAAGGGGACATGACTATTAGGGAATACATAGATAAGTTTAATCAACTGGCTCGGGTCGATTTAGACTTGGTTAATACAGCTCAGAAGAAGGCCCTACACTTTGCTCTAGGATTAAACGAGCCATTACATGGTTTGGCCATGTCTCATATACCCTTGGGGGCGACTTTCGAGAATTTGGTGAATTTGGCCCTACTTCAAGAAGAAGATAACAATGACAAGAAAGAGGTCAAGGCGAGTGAGTCTCAAGGCAAGAGAGTAAATTCCGGGAAACGAGGCAAGAATGACAACAACAACCGCAAGGACAAGACAAGAGCGAATGGGAAGTGCAACTTCTGTGGTAAAGTTGGACATATAGCCAGGGAATGTAGGAAGAAGAAGAGAAAGCGGGGCGAATGCTTTCATTGTGCTGAGTCTGGACATCTCAACAAGGATTGCCCGAGGAAACAAGGGCAAGGTCAGACTCAGTATGCAGGACTATCTGGAGGGCGAGATCATCCCCTCAACACCGTTCTTCTAGCTCATGATAGAGGTAGTGTTTCTGTTGAAAGTTTTGTTTACATTTTCTGATTTTCCCTGTTCGTACTTTGTTTGATTCTGGCACATCGCATAGTTTTATTTCATCTGATCTAGTTGAATGTTTGCACCTAAGTACTAGCCTAGTTGAGGATCCCGTATGTGTTTCAAATCCAATTGGGGGTTCTGCCCGCCTGTCTGTGGTCTGAGTGGATTTGAAAATTTCTATCTTGAGTATAGAATTCTCGGGGGATGTTTATATTCTCGGTTTCAGGGGATATGGGTTGGTTTTGGGCATGGAATGGTTGTCCTGTTTTGGAGCCATTCTGGGTTTTTGTATATAGGGTTGTGAGGCTCATGACTCGCCTCAGCAGTACCCTTAGAAATTTCTAGCAACCCTATGGGTCCCGTCATGTTATGTTATCTTGAATCCTTCGACTCGTCTATCAATAGTTTGCAATCTGTGAGGGTGGTCCGAGAATATCCTGATATCTTGGGATAGATTTCCGAATTATCTGGTTGGTAATACCAAGCCAGCTTCGTGGCCGGTTAGGCACATGACCTCACGAGATGAGAGTTAAGAAAGCAAGTCAAGGAGTTGCTTGGGAAGAACTTCCTGAGACGAAGCATTTTCGAGTAGGGTGCTCCCGTAGTATTCGTTACTGATCTGGACGGTTATGTGTTGGTTATCGTGAGAAGAATAGGCAACCGTTACCAAGGATCGATGATTTGTCTGATCAGCTTGTAGGAGAATCCATTTTCTTTTGATCTAGCTACCGGATTCCATCAGCTTAGGATGGCTGAGGATGGAATTGACAAGACTGCGTTTAGGACTCTAGATGGGTTTTAGAATGGCTAGTCATGCTATTTGGTTTGACTAATGCACCCGCATATTACGTGAACTTGATGGGTAGGGTGTTTAGGGAGTCCTTGAACAAGTTTGTCGTGGTCGTCGTAGATGATATTTTGATCTCCTCAAAAGAACGAGGAAGAGCATGTTAGACATCTCAAGAAGGAGATGGATACGCTTAGAGCCACTAGTTGGAGGTCAAGTTCTCCAAATGTCATTTTGGAGGAAAAGTGGGATTTCTTGGGCACATAGTTCCTAAGTAAGGCTTAGCGGTGGATTCCGCTAAGTGGTTGCGGTTTAAGACCGGAAGACCCTGAGGAGGGCAATTGAAGTAAGAAGCTTCCTCCGTTTGGCTAGTTAGTTAGCATTCCCGGAGCATAGACTTACTCTTCTGGATCAAGAAGGGGGTTTCACAGGAAGAAAACCCGCAGTTGGTCCAGAACATGGACCAGTTGATTCGAGGCGAGATGTTAAGTCACCTCGCTAGATATATTATAGATGACAAGGGATGACTAAGGCGCGATGAGAGATTATGTGTTCCTCGAGTGAAAGACTTGGTAAAGAAGGATCTTGAAGATGCGCATCACTCGAGGAGGTGACCGAGTTGGTCTTAGGATGCATGATTGTGCTACCAGGTTAAGGCCAAGTCATAGGGGCCCAGTGGGCCATTACCTCCATTGGAGGTCCCGCAAGGGAAGTGTGAAAACATCTCGATAGATTATGTGGATGGACTACCTAGATCAAAGAAAGGGAATACGGGTATGTGGGTCATAATAGGTTGTGA
Source organism: Allium sativum (assembly GCA_030737875.1). NCBI lineage: Eukaryota > Viridiplantae > Streptophyta > Magnoliopsida > Asparagales > Amaryllidaceae > Allium > Allium sativum. The sequence continues at coordinate 310,583,447 of CM060919.1, forward strand.
CGGCAAGGAATTTCGCTCGGTCCGAACCAGTCGCTAAACCGACCCAGACCGTTCGAAACGCCCTATCGTTTGAGAACACGACAAATCAGAATGCATACAGAAGAACATTTCATTGTATATAACAACAATGCATCAGATTACAAGGATATACAGAGTATAAATGAATATTACACAGAAATATCAGAGATTTAAATTACATTTAAATACATAGCAGCGGAAAAATAATACAATACACAACTAGAAGTAGATATACGGATACAAAGCTTTCCGGATATCATTCCAGCTGTAAACCAGGATCCTGTGAATATAAATCTGCAAAACCAAAACTACTAGCTGCCCGTGTCAAAAATAAGGGCACCCAGAGTTTAGGTTAAAACAATAAACTCCAGGTCAGTCATGTGACTGGTGTGAGAACTAAAACAGTTATTAATCTTTACTTTAAATCATTAGGTAAATCAAGGGACCACGCCGTATAACACGGAACGGGTTTCCTCCCAAGAATACCAGTGCATAAAACAAACAGCGCAATGCTAAATGAAGAAAAATGAAGCTGTTATAAGACCCAGGTCCTATCACACAATGCAACGCAAGCCGGGGGATAGGGTTTTCCCTTATAACAGCCAAAGAATGCTTGATACGTTTAAAACAAATCATTTGATACTATTATAAGTGCATAGTGTATAAAACAACTTCAAATCATAAGTATCAATCATAGGCGGCATGAGCGTCCCATGCCACTATGTCGCCATATATAGGTTTACAAATAAAACCGCAAATGTCACGTATTTGGAAATTGGATTTCCATCTATGAACCGAGGCAAAAGATAGTCCTCAACCGATTCGAGACAATCTAGCCCATGTCTCAGGCAAGCGCGCAGGCAAGCCTTGGAGCGACAGGGCCGGTCCACACGGAGTGGATTATTATGCCTGAACAATACGTCTCCCCACCCTATGGGGTGTAAGTCTGGTCCGTCAGCCGACCAGAATGCATTCGGCCGAAACCGATATAACCGAGGCGCCTCGCAACCGCAACAACCACATAAGTCAAACTCGTCAGGGCATGTAAAACCACTGACGCCACTTCTAGCTAGAAAGAAACGCAAGTCCTCCCTGAGGTCCGTCTCCCGTTTTTGGTTCATACCGGGTGTGAAACACGCGAGGTAAACGTTACACAAAGCTACGCCACAAAGGCCGTGCTTTGATCATCACCACAAGACTTTGCTTTTCAACAGAAGCCTTGATCATTTGCATCTTAGCATGCCACACAGGCAAACCATCCTATGCAACCGATATCAGTCACACAGAATGAAATCCAATGTCAGACACACAGTCCATTTACAAGTCCGTTCTGGGTCTGAACGAAACCGGAGGCACCTAGTACCCCGCATCTCCTTCGATCTCCAAGTACGTCTGGACGATCACCAACTGTTTCCATCTTCTTGGGTGTACAGCCCAATCAAGATCATCAGTTATCACCCAAACGACGTGAAGACCTCCGGTCTTCGACCATCGTCTTCATCTTCGACTTATCGTCGTATCAGTTATTCAGAATGGGATAAACCCGGTCTTTCCGAATAACTCGCGTATATTTTAAATAAGTGTTACACAAACACAACATACGCCTCATTCCAATTCATTAGTCACTAACCGTAAATTAATCAAGAGAATAATTCCCCAAATATTAACCCCGAAGGCCGAAACCAACATCAGATCAATATCCAGAAAACCATTCTACTTAGCTAACCGACAGTTAGTTTCTAAATTTCACGTTCAAATCTAATTAAAGATTTAACTATCGCCTGGAGCAAAACTGGTGATACTCCATTCTCGATCTTTTCAATCTAATTAAAGATTCATTAAAACTCCACTTAGTTTTAATCTGTGACTGGGTTAAAGAATCAGTGTCATTTAAAACACGGTTCACGATAAACCCAAAGTCACATCCCATTAATTATCGGGTTAAAGAACAAGTGTTATTTAAAACACTGTTCACGATAAACCCAAAAATCAATATCCATTCAATTCCAATTAAATATTATTTAATTGGTACACTTCATTAAATCTAAATAAAAAGATTTAATCTTTTATCAACTGGGTTCAAGAACAGTGTTAGAGAAGACACCATTCACGACAAACCCAAATCACATTCATTAATTATCGGGTTAAAGAACAAGTGTTATTTAAAACACTGTTCACGATAAACCCAAAAATCAATATCAATTCAATTCCAATTAAATATTATTTAATTGGTACACTTCATTAAATCTAAATAAAAAGATTTAATCTTTTCTCAACTGGGTTCAAGAACAGTGTTAGTGAAGACACCATTCACGACAAACCCAAATCACATTTGATTTATTATCGGGTTAAAGAACAAGTGTTATTTAAAACACTGTTCACGACAAACCCAAAAATCAATGTCAATTCAATTCCAATTAAATATTATTTAATTGGTACACTTCATTAAATCTAAATAAAAAGATTTAATCATTTCTCAACTGGGTTCAAGAACAGTGTTAGTGAAGACACCATTCACGACAAACCCAAATCACATTCGATATTCAATACAAGGCTCTGAATAGAAAACATATCGGCTTATATTCAATATCAAATTCTACGACTAACAAATGTCGTATTGGAAATAACGATATAAATATATATCTTTCAAATTTCCATAACAACACCTGTATAATCACGAATTCCAACATCGAAATATTCCGAAGACAATTTCGATTCAAATCCATTCCAATGCAACTATCGGAAATTTTGGTTATTTTTAAAACCCTTTTCGAATTCAATTTATTTATTTAAAAATAAATAGAATTATAATTCTAGTTCAAAACTAGTTCATTTCGATAAAAATCCATTTTTATCTTTTCAAATATGGAGTTTTTCATCCCAATTCTTTCTAAATCATTTCTTATGATTTTACACAAATTATTGCTATTTTTAATAATTTTATCAAGGCCCGTACAGTCGATTTCCATCAACGGCCATCGAACTGCACTTACAGCGACCTTTTTCGAATTTGATTTGGACATAATTCCAAATTCAACCGTTAGATTTCAAATTTCTAATATTCGTTAGAAAGCTCTTTTCGATACGAACCCAACGGTTCCGGTTTTAGGAGAATCCGACGGTCGGATCTCCCGTAACGTCCATTTGAAATCAATGGTCGAAATTCGCGAACTGCCGCGGCGCGGCGCGTTCTATTCAGGCCATTATATTATATATATAATATATATAATATATACTTCGTCGATTTTCTATTCAAAACGAATTATATAAATAGTTTTAAAATTCGTTTCAAAATCTATTTCCACTTCCATTTCAATTCAAAGCAAAATTGAATTCTTCTTTATAAATTCGTTTCAAAGTTCATTTCTATTCAATTCAAATTTCAATTCAATTTGAATTCATTTCAATCCACTTTCAATTCAATTCATTTCGAAATCACTTTCAATTCAATTCATTTCGAAATCACTTTCAATTCAATTCATTTCGAAATCACTTTCAATTCAATTCATTTCGAAATCACTTTCAATTCAATTCACTTTGAATTCGTTTTCAATTCAATTCATTTCGAAATCACTTTCAATTCAATTCATTTCGAAATCACTTTCAATTCAATTCATTTCGAAATCGTTTTTAAAATCGATATAAATATCGTTCACGTCAAAATGGCGTCAATCTAATCAACACGGCTTCATATATTCCTTTATTTTCAAATATTCTATTTCAAATATTTCTTTTTCAAATATTTCTTTTCAAATATTTCTTTTTCAAAACTGGAATGAGGCCCAATCAATTACCATATAAAATTAATTATATGGATTTTCATACAACACATGTATATAATAGCATTGAAAATAATCAACCATCAACCAAAGTGCACTACACTGTATAAGCATCAAATATAGATATTCAACGCTTATAACAGCCTGTCAATCAATCGATCGACGTATTTAATCAATCAGGATGAGTGAACTTCAAATTTCATCCCAACACCCGTGTGGGGTTTCAAACAATCAAACACATATTTTATTTGTGCTGTTGGGCGATGTGTAAAATTTATCGTCCCAATCAATGTCCTTCAAATAGGTGTACATAAACAAACCGTCGGGTTTGTAAATGAATATTTATTTATTCACTTTCACGTTAAAAATTATATTTTTAACGATAAAACATTTTATTTCAACATATGAATTTCTATTATTCATTTACACAATAAAATGATATTTTTATTTTCTAACATATTTTAGAAAATTTCGGCGGCATAACGGCACGATACTAGAAACGGGACAAGGCCTAGCCTTATCCCCGGTCTAGTGAAGGCCCACGCCATTCACACATCAATCAAATCAATTTCATCTCACCAAACAATTCAATTCAAACAAATAATTCAACTAATCTATGCAACCAAACAAACAAGTCCATGGTCTGTGGACGATTGTGTCGGGTGCTACTAAGCACCGTCTGCATCCTAGTATATATATATAATTAGAAAAGAAATTGAAAGGTGAGAAATTCTCACATATAGCTATCCTAGCTCCACGGCTCTTCATTTGCAGAAGTCTTCGTCGTTTCGCCTTTTTGTCACCTTCGTTGCTGCTTTCACTACATACGTAAAAATCACATTTTTATTCCGATGTTCAATATATAAAAATCAAATTTTTATTTCAAAGTTCAATATATAAAAATCGAATTTTTATTTCAAAGTTCAATATATAAAAAACGAATTTTTATTTCCAAGTTCAATATATAAAAATCGAATTTTTATTTCCAAGTTCAATATATAAAAGTCGAATTTTTATTTCCAAGCTATATGGATAAAAATGCTATTTTTATTTCGTTATTCTATATATAAAGATCTCGCCTTTTCAACTATAAAGATTTCATCTTTATAAAAATCAGCACTTTATTTCTACGAATAGAAAATAAAAATCAGTTTTTGCAATATATAAAAATCAGTTTTAACAAAATATAAAAATCAGTTTTTGCAATTAACATAAATCAGTTTTTGCAATATAAAAAAAACAATTTTAACAAAATATAAAAATCAGTTTTTCTAAACTGAAAAATAAAATCAGTTTTATCTTTTTATTTAAAATCAGTTTTTAAAAATAAGGTTAAAAATCAGTTTTAACAATAAAGTAAAAACTCAGTTTTAAAAATAAGGCCAAAATCAGTTTTTAATAAAAATAAAATTCAGATAAATAAAATAATAAAATAAAAAAAAAACTTACAGTTTCTGACTGCGGAGGGGGGGGGGGTCGATGAGGCGGCGCGGCCTGGTGGTGAGGGGCGGTCGATGAGGCGGCGCGGCGGAGTTGGGTGGGTTGGGGGTTGCGGTTTTTTACAGAGGAGCGAGGGGGAGGAGATCGAAGGGGGGGGGGGGTTTCGTGGCGGGGCGTGGGGGTTTGAGAGGTCGGAGGCGCACCGGCCTGGGGAGGAGGTGGCGGAGGAATCGGCGGCGGGGAGGGCTGGGCAACGGCGGCTAATGTTTTTTTTTCTTTTTTTTTTCTCTTTCAGTTCTGAAATGTTAACAAGAGGGGGGGGGCCAGAAAGATAAAGGGAAAGGGTTTATATTTTTTTATTATTATTAATTATTTTATTCGAAAAAAAAGTTGACTTTTTCATACGACCTCGAAACGAGGCCCACCGCCTGTCGTCCATAGCATATTACCCCAATTCTGAACACAATGGGATATATATCGCAAGCTGATTCGACTGTTTGAATCAGTTTCCGTTTAATTTACATTTAAATCATTATATTGAATTTTAAACGTACATTTCAAATTACCGGGGTCACATACGAACTCTATAAATCCCATAAAAATATTTTCTAGCTTCGCATTGACGATACGGTCCTAACAAAACTAGTTTCATCGAATTCTGAGACCGTTGGAAAAATGGCCAATTTCCAGTCGATTAAATTCAACTGAAATGGTCAAACGCGTTTTCCTTTGCCACGCTCACATATTGATTCGAAAAATTATGAAATTTGAAACCTAGCAATAACTTGACATCACGGACCCAACAAAACTGGTTTCGTCGAAATCCGAGGTCATTTGCAAAATGTCCATTTTTAAGGGCTTGAATTCCATAGCGACTATTCAGAATTTTCAACTGGACATATCTTTTGATTCCCGCTACGAACTTTTGATTTTTCGGATTCGTTGGAAAGATATTCACTATTAGATTCCATTATTTTTGGTTTCACTAAAATCCGGATTGTTTTGCACCCGGTACATTCAATTGAAGTTTGAAATCGAATTATCGAACTACCGCGCCATTTTCAATTCCTTTTATAATTATATATAAATATTTATATTCTAACGACGACGCGTATATATATATACGTTCGAATTATATTCAAAATAAATTTTCTCGTCGCTATTATTTAAAATATTTCATTTTAAATAATCAAAATTCGCTAAAATTGCCAAAATAAAAATTTCAAACTGGCTCGCATTTTACGGGTTGTTACAATCTCCCCCACTTAAAAGTTTTCGTCCCCGAAAAGGAACAAAGTCGAAAGTGGTTTGATTATTTAACTCTACGCTCGATCTGGCTTCCATTCTCCAACTCTTTAGTTTCTGAGAATTTTCAAAATTTCAAAAATTTGGCTAACACCCTAAATTTTTGAAAAATTTCGCCATAACCTCCCCTGCAATGGGAGCATCGGGGAATTTCAAATAGCTTCCCCGGTCCTTCAGATCTCAAAAAGAAAAAGAAAAAGCCAAGCGGCTAGCCAATAGGCTCACAAAATCATCATCACCCAAACAAAACAGTAAATTATGTAGTAAACATGTACCTATTTGTCGGGCAAACAAATTTTATTCTCTGGCTCTAGCTTTCTTGCTATGACCTGCTCAATATAAGTATATGTATATGCAAGCAAATGCGACCACTTTTCAATATAATTCAATATTCGATCAAATTAGGCATAATAGTTCAAAATTTGCAAACAAATAAACAAACAACACAAACATCAATCAATTAGTGAATTAGAGTTTCAAATTCCTAATTTTGATATATATACTGAAAATCATGTTTTGATGCCAATTCACAACAATGTATTCTATCTATATAATCTTTGGTTCTCACACCAGTCTAATGGAAATATATAAATATCACACCTTCGAAACACGAATATAAATACTGATGATGTGGCCACATCATCAGAATTATCTCCGGGTGTCTAGAATGTGACTCTATATCTATCCAGTATATTAAAACTTCGAATATACGTTTGCAAGGCGTATATGCAAATTCTTTATATACTGAATTGTCCACATCAATATAAATAATCAAATACGAATAATTGATTTAAATTTTCAAAACAAAATTTGTTTTCATTTTAAAGATATACTCTTCACACTCGTTCTAGGATACTACTGATCCTATCTCTAACGAGTCATCCCCATTGGATATTACTAATCCAATATCTGATGAATTCTTTCGTATGGTTCTAATGTGTCTTGTTCTCTAGCTTTGTAAACCAAAGCTCTGATACCAACTGTGACGGCAAGGAATTTCGCTCGGTCCGAACCAGTCGCTAAACCGACCCAGACCGTTCGAAACGCCCTATCGTTTGAGAACACGACAAATCAGAATGCATACAGAAGAACATTTCATTGTATATAACAACAATGCATCAGATTACAAGGATATACAGAGTATAAATGAATATTACACAGAAATATCAGAGATTTAAATTACATTTAAATACATAGCAGCGGAAAAATAATACAATACACAACTAGAAGTAGATATACGGATACAAAGCTTTCCGGATATCATTCCAGCTGTAAACCAGGATCCTGTGAATATAAATCTGCAAAACCAAAACTACTAGCTGCCCGTGTCAAAAATAAGGGCACCCAGAGTTTAGGTTAAAACAATAAACTCCAGGTCAGTCATGTGACTGGTGTGAGAACTAAAACAGTTATTAATCTTTACTTTAAATCATTAGGTAAATCAAGGGACCACGCCGTATAACACGGAACGGGTTTCCTCCCAAGAATACCAGTGCATAAAACAAACAGCGCAATGCTAAATGAAGAAAAATGAAGCTGTTATAAGACCCAGGTCCTATCACACAATGCAACGCAAGCCGGGGGATAGGGTTTTCCCTTATAACAGCCAAAGAATGCTTGATACGTTTAAAACAAATCATTTGATACTATTATAAGTGCATAGTGTATAAAACAACTTCAAATCATAAGTATCAATCATAGGCGGCATGAGCGTCCCATGCCACTATGTCGCCATATATAGGTTTACAAATAAAACCGCAAATGTCACGTATTTGGAAATTGGATTTCCATCTATGAACCGAGGCAAAAGATAGTCCTCAACCGATTCGAGACAATCTAGCCCATGTCTCAGGCAAGCGCGCAGGCAAGCCTTGGAGCGACAGGGCCGGTCCACACGGAGTGGATTATTATGCCTGAACAATACGTCTCCCCACCCTATGGGGTGTAAGTCTGGTCCGTCAGCCGACCAGAATGCATTCGGCCGAAACCGATATAACCGAGGCGCCTCGCAACCGCAACAACCACATAAGTCAAACTCGTCAGGGCGTGTAAAACCACTGACGCCACTTCTAGCTAGAAAGAAACGCAAGTCCTCCCTGAGGTCCGTCTCCCGTTTTTGGTTCATACCGGGTGTGAAACACGCGAGGTAAACGTTACACAAAGCTACGCCACAAAGGCCGTGCTTTGATCATCACCACAAGACTTTGCTTTTCAACAGAAGCCTTGATCATTTGCATCTTAGCATGCCACACAGGCAAACCATCCTATGCAACCGATATCAGTCACACAGAATGAAATCCAATGTCAGACACACAGTCCATTTACAAGTCCGTTCTGGGTCTGAACGAAACCGGAGGCACCTAGTACCCCGCATCTCCTTCGATCTCCAAGTACGTCTGGACGATCACCAACTGTTTCCATCTTCTTGGGTGTACAGCCCAATCAAGATCATCAGTTATCACCCAAACGACGTGAAGACCTCCGGTCTTCGACCATCGTCTTCATCTTCGACTTATCGTCGTATCAGTTATTCAGAATGGGATAAACCCGGTCTTTCCGAATAACTCGCGTATATTTTAAATAAGTGTTACACAAACACAACATACGCCTCATTCCAATTCATTAGTCACTAACCGTAAATTAATCAAGAGAATAATTCCCCAAATATTAACCCCGAAGGCCGAAACCAACATCAGATCAATATCCAGAAAACAATTCTACTTAGCTAACCGACAGTTAGTTTCTAAATTTCACGTTCAAATCTAATTAAAGATTTAACTATCGCCTGGAGCAAAACTGGTGATACTCCATTCTCGATCTTTTCAATCTAATTAAAGATTCATTAAAACTCCACTTAGTTTTAATCTGTGACTGGGTTAAAGAATCAGTGTCATTTAAAACACGGTTCACGATAAACCCAAAGTCACATCCCATTAATTATCGGGTTAAAGAACAAGTGTTATTTAAAACACTGTTCACGATAAACCCAAAAATCAATATCCATTCAATTCCAATTAAATATTATTTAATTGGTACACTTCATTAAATCTAAATAAAAAGATTTAATCTTTTCTCAACTGGGTTCAAGAACAGTGTTAGAGAAGACACCATTCACGACAAACCCAAATCACATTCATTAATTATCGGGTTAAAGAACAAGTGTTATTTAAAACACTGTTCACGATAAACCCAAAAATCAATATCAATTCAATTCCAATTAAATATTATTTAATTGGTACACTTCATTAAATCTAAATAAAAAGATTTAATCTTTTCTCAACTGGGTTCAAGAACAGTGTTAGTGAAGACACCATTCACGACAAACCCAAATCACATTTGATTTATTATCGGGTTAAAGAACAAGTGTTATTTAAAACACTGTTCACGACAAACCCAAAAATCAATGTCAATTCAATTCCAATTAAATATTATTTAATTGGTACACTTCATTAAATCTAAATAAAAAGATTTAATCATTTCTCAACTGGGTTCAAGAACAGTGTTAGTGAAGACACCATTCACGACAAACCCAAATCACATTCGATATTCAATACAAGGCTCTGAATAGAAAACATATCGGCTTATATTCAATATCAAATTCTACGACTAACAAATGTCGTATTGGAAATAACGATATAAATATATATCTTTCAAATTTCCATAACAACACCTGTATAATCACGAATTCCAACATCGAAATATTCCGAAGACAATTTCGATTCAAATCCATTCCAATGCAACTATCGGAAATTTTGGTTATTTTTAAAACCCTTTTCGAATTCAATTTATTTATTTAAAAATAAATAGAATTATAATTCTAGTTCAAAACTAGTTCATTTCGATAAAAATCCATTTTTATCTTTTCAAATATGGAGTTTTTCATCCCAATTCTTTCTAAATCATTTCTTATGATTTTACACAAATTATTGCTATTTTTAATAATTTTATCAAGGCCCGTACAGTCGATTTCCATCAACGGCCATCGAACTGCACTTACAGCGACCTTTTTCGAATTTGATTTGGACATAATTCCAAATTCAACCGTTAGATTTCAAATTTCTAATATTCGTTAGAAAGCTCTTTTCGATACGAACCCAACGGTTCCGGTTTAGGAGAATCCGACGGTCGGATCTCCCGTAACGTCCATTTGAAATCAATGGTCGAAATTCGCGAACTGCCGCGGTGCGGCGCGTTCTATTCAGGCCATTATATTATATATATAATATATATAATATATACTTCGTCGATTTTCTATTCAAAACGAATTATATAAATAGTTTTAAAATTCGTTTCAAAATCTATTTCCACTTCCATTTCAATTCAAAGCAAAATTGAATTCTTCTTTATAAATTCGTTTCAAAGTTCATTTCTATTCAATTCAAATTTCAATTCAATTTGAATTCATTTCAATCCACTTTCAATTCAATTTGAATTCGTTTTCAATTCAATTCATTTCGAAATCACTTTCAATTCAATTCATTTCGAAATCACTTTCAATTCAATTCATTTCGAAATCACTTTCAATTCAATTCATTTCGAAATCACTTTCAATTCAATTCACTTTGAATTCGTTTTCAATTCAATTCATTTCGAAATCACTTTCAATTCAATTCATTTCGAAATCACTTTCAATTCAATTCATTTCGAAATCGTTTTTAAAATCGATATAAATATCGTTCACGTCAAAATGGCGTCAATCTAATCAACACGGCTTCATATATTCCTTTATTTTCAAATATTCTATTTCAAATATTTCTTTTTCAAATATTTCTTTTCAAATATTTCTTTTTCAAAACTGGAATGAGGCCCAATCAATTACCATATAAAATTAATTATATGGATTTTCATACAACACATGTATATAATAGCATTGAAAATAATCAACCATCAACCAAAGTGCACTACACTGTATAAGCATCAAATATAGATATTCAACGCTTATAACAGCCTGTCAATCAATCGATCGACGTATTTAATCAATCAGGATGAGTGAACTTCAAATTTCATCCCAACACCCGTGTGGGGTTTCAAACAATCAAACACATATTTTATTTGTGCTGTTGGGCGATGTGTAAAATTTATCGTCCCAATCAATGTCCTTCAAATAGGTGTACATAAACAAACCGTCGGGTTTGTAAATGAATATTTATTTATTCACTTTCACGTTAAAAATTATATTTTTAACGATAAAACATTTTATTTCAACATATGAATTTCTATTATTCATTTACACAATAAAATGATATTTTTATTTTCTAACATATTTTAGAAAATTTCGGCGGCATAACGGCACGATACTAGAAACGGGACAAGGCCTAGCCTTATCCCCGGTCTAGTGAAGGCCCACGCCATTCACACATCAATCAAATCAATTTCATCTCACCAAACAATTCAATTCAAACAAATAATTCAACTAATCTATGCAACCAAACAAACAAGTCCATGGTCTGTGGACGATTGTGTCGGGTGCTACTAAGCACCGTCTGCATCCTAGTATATATATATAATTAGAAAAGAAATTGAAAGGTGAGAAATTCTCACATATAGCTATCCTAGCTCCACGGCTCTTCATTTGCAGAAGTCTTCGTCGTTTCGCCTTTTTGTCACCTTCGTTGCTGCTTTCACTACATACGTAAAAATCACATTTTTATTCCGATGTTCAATATATAAAAATCAAATTTTTATTTCAAAGTTCAATATATAAAAATCGAATTTTTATTTCAAAGTTCAATATATAAAAACCGAATTTTTATTTCCAAGTTCAATATATAAAAATCGAATTTTTATTTCCAAGTTCAATATATAAAAGTCGAATTTTTATTTCCAAGCTATATGGATAAAAATGCTATTTTTATTTCGTTATTCTATATATAAAGATCTCGCCTTTTCAACTATAAAGATTTCATCTTTATAAAAATCAGCACTTTATTTCTACGAATAGAAAATAAAAATCAGTTTTTGCAATATATAAAAATCAGTTTTAACAAAATATAAAAATCAGTTTTTGCAATTAACATAAATCAGTTTTTGCAATATAAAAAAAACAATTTTAACAAAATATAAAAATCAGTTTTTCTAAACTGAAAAATAAAATCAGTTTTATCTTTTTATTTAAAATCAGTTTTTAAAAATAAGGTTAAAAATCAGTTTTAACAATAAAGTAAAAACTCAATTTTAAAAATAAGGCCAAAATCAGTTTTTAATAAAAATAAAATTCAGATAAATAAAATAATAAAATAAAATAAAAAACTTACAGTTTCTGACTGCGGAGGGGGGGGGGGGTCGATGAGGCGGCGCGGCCTGGTGGTGAGGGGCGGTCGATGAGGCGGCGCGGCGGAGTTGGGTGGGTTGGGGGTTGCGGTTTTTTACAGAGGAGCGAGGGGGAGGAGATCGAAGGGGGGGGGGGTTTCGTGGCGGGGCGTGGGGGTTTGAGAGGTCGGAGGCGCACCGGCCTGGGGAGGAGGTGGCGGAGGAATCGGCGGCGGGGAGGGCTGGGCAACGGCGGCTAACGTTTTTTTTTCTTTTTTTTTTCTCTTTCAGTTCTGAAATGTTAACAAGAGGGGGGGGGGGGCCAGAAAGATAAAGGGAAAGGGTTTATATTTTTTTTTTTTATTAATTATTTTATTCGAAAAAAAAGTTGACTTTTTCATACGACCTCGAAACGAGGCCCACCGCCTGTCGTCCATAGCATATTACCCCAATTCTGAACACAATGGGATATATATCGCAAGCTGATTCGACTGTTTGAATCAGTTTCCGTTTAATTTACATTTAAATCATTATATTGAATTTTAAACGTACATTTCAAATTACCGGGGTCACATACGAACTCTATAAATCCCATAAAAATATTTTCTAGCTTCGCATTGACGATACGGTCCTAACAAAACTAGTTTCATCGAATTCTGAGACCGTTGGAAAAATGGCCAATTTCCAGTCGATTAAATTCAACTGAAATGGTCAAACGCGTTTTCCTTTGCCACGCTCACATATTGATTCGAAAAATTATGAAATTTGAAACCTAGCAATAACTTGACATCACGGACCCAACAAAACTGGTTTCGTCGAAATCCGAGGTCATTTGCAAAATGTCCATTTTTAAGGGCCTGAATTCCATAGCGACTATTCAGAATTTTCAACTGGACATATCTTTTGATTCCCGCTACGAACTTTTGATTTTTCGGATTCGTTGGAAAGATATTCACTATTAGATTCCATTATTTTTGGTTTCACTAAAATCCGGATTGTTTTGCACCCGGTACATTCAATTGAAGTTTGAAATCGAATTATCGAACTACCGCGCCATTTTCAATTCCTTTTATAATTATATATAAATATTTATATTCTAACGACGACGCGTATATATATATACGTTCGAATTATGTTCAAAATAAATTTTCTCGCCGCTATTATTTAAAATATTTCATTTTAAATAATCAAAATTCGCTAAAATTGCCAAAATAAAAATTTCAAACTGGCTCGCATTTTACGGGTTGTTACATAGGTAGACTCACAAAGAGTGCTCATTTCAGTCCGGTGAAGAGCGAGAGGACTGCGTCATGGTTAGCGACGGTTTACCCGCAAGAAGTTGGCCAGTTTTGAAATAGCCTACAAGAAGCCATGGGTAGGTAACTAAATCTAGGTATGGCCTATCACTCAGGGGCGGATGGTTCATTTCGATTAAGCCTGAGTTATAGAAAATCACGTTTGTAGGGGCAATTGGCAACGTGGATTGGTATTTTCAAGAAAAGTTCTACTGCGTGGAATACTTTATAGTAAGTAGACGAGATCCAGGATTCACTAGTGAATTTTGGAGAGCTTTCATGGAATCATGAGGTTACAGTTATGTTTAAGCCAAGTATACAGGAAGAAGAATAAGTGGAAAGGGAGGACGAGAGGCGACGAGTTCCAACTCGAGTTTGGGAGTTAGGAAGCCAGGAAATCATGAAGTAAAACACGGTCAAAGCACAGTGGAGTTAAGCTCAAGACTAGGAAGAGTGAAGACTAGACACGCGCATCATATCTCTTTTTAAGAGTGCATCCTTGATCTTTGTTTTCCTGTGGAGCTTGATTGCAAGTCATCTTTTGTATATATCCTCTCGGTCCCATTCTCGATCTTATTTCTGTTGTAAACTCCATAAGCGGGTTATGATTCATCGGTTGGTACTAGATGTCAGAGCTTGAATGGATTTCTTGTAATCCAAAAAGGAGTTTATCTTGCTTACCTTCTAAGCATATTTCTCTGTCCATGATTATCTAGTTTATCGTGTTTATCTGGTCATGAGAACCTTAGGTAGAAACCCTTTGGTTGAAACATGTGTTTGAAGCATGTTATGTCTGATGGTTGCAAGTGGTTGCAAGTGTTTGCAAGTGGTTGCTCGTGGATGCATTATACACGATTAGGCACTAGATCGGCTCGCACACTCCTCATATTGCATGTGCATGAGTGTTTATGCTTATTCATGGATGAAAATTGTGTGTTATCACATGGATGTTGCATATGGGTGTATGTTATGTGCACACATATAGATGATATACATTATGTTAGGAATTGCATACATATGGATTCATTTCACTAACATAATTTGCATTGATGATATTTGCATTAGATAAGTACATATACACACACCTCTGCATATGTTCATCCAGCATTTAGAATCTTGTAAGGACAATGATTGCCCGTGGATGATGCTTTGAGTAGATGGATGGTTGGATGGTAGGATACGTTCTTCCCAACTTGAAGATTTCGGGGAAGAAATCCTTTAAGGAGGGGAGAATGTAACAACCCGTATTTTCAATAACCTGTTATAACATAAATTGAGGCAGAATTTAATTATAAAATGTGAATCAAGGGAAACGGGCTATGCCATTGCGTTCGTCTCGGAAAAATACGCGAAATAGAGTCCGAGTTTTCGAAAATCGGAGTCCGTATGACCCAGTTAAGGCCCATTGAAGTTTGCAGAAAATTCCTAAGTAAAAACAGATTTAAATTTTAAATTTAAAACAGGGGTTAGGGCAAACTGGGCAGGCGGGAAAAATTCCCGCCCAGGGCCCCATGTCGACAGGCCTGTCGACAGGGGTCTTGGGGTGTCGACAGCCCTGTCGACAGCCCTGTCGACAGGGGGTGCCCGGCTGTTTAGCCTGGTGCACCATTTCTGATTAGGGTTGGGTCTTGTGGCTTGTTTCTAGAGAGTTCCGGGATCTGATGGACCTAATTGAATCTAGGGTTAATCCTATGGTCCAAATCACTAACCTAATCTATAAATAAGACCCTAACCTACCCTAAATCATTCATTATTCATCCTAGTAACTAAACTATGGCAAAATCAAAACTCTCATGGCCTCCACTCTCTTCATACAATTCCTAAATTGATTCCTAAGTGATTTTCCATGCATACAAGCATATTTAGGCTTGTATGATCCTCCTTAGCTTGCATTAAAGGCTTGTTTTTCTATTGGCATCATAAAGGAGGAGTCTTGATCAAGTTTGCTTGCATTTGGGGGTTTTAATTGGTTGCATAAGGGGTTTCTTGCATTTGTTATACTCATTTGAGTCCGCATAAGCATTGTAAGCCCTCTTACCTTCATTTTAGAAACTCTAAAGTTAATATGTGATGAAAGTTGGGATCTTTGCAAGTTTGTTTAGTTATGTATGTTTATGCATGTTCACTATGCCATGTTTTGCAAGTTTATTGAGTTATGCATGTTTATGCAAGTTCACCAAGCCAAGATTTGCAAGTTAAATGAGTTATGCATGTTTATGCGAGTTCACTATGCCATGATTTGCAAGTTAAATGAGTTATGCATGTTTATGCAAGTTCATTATGCCATGTTATGCATGTTTAATAAGTTGTGCATGCTTATGCAAGTTTAAAATGACAAGTTGTGCATGCTTGACAAGATATGCATGTTTATGCAAGTTCAAATTTGCAAGTTGTGCATGTTTGACAAGTTATGCATGTTTATGCAAGTTTAAAATGACAAGTTGTGCATGTTTGACAAGTTATGCATGTTTATGCAAGTTCCCTATGCGAAGTTATGCAAGTTTAACATATTATGCATGTTTATGGTAATATGCAAGTTCACTATGCTAAGTTATGCAAGTTTAACATGTTATGCATGTTTATGCTAATATGCAAGTTCACTATGCTAAGTTGTGCAAGTCTAACATGTTATGCATGTTTGTTGTGATGTGCAAGTTCATCATGTATGTGTGCCAAGTTCCCTCTTCCTATCCTTTATGCGTTATTACGAATATGTAAGCGATAGAATGACGTTGGGGGTTTTGGGTGAACTTAAAATACATGAAAATATAAGATTGGGAATTTACCTATTAAGTTAGGTCTACCCCTTGGGAATTTACCTATTAAGTTAGGTCTACCCAAGTATTTGTTGACTTGCAATTATGTTTTGAAATGAAGTGGACATGACACTTAGAAAACATAAGTGTGGCCAACTCGAGGTTGGGTTGAGTTTGTAGCGTAATTCTACCCGGAACCGACCGGCTTAACTAGTGGCTACAAACAATAGGACCCAATGTGAGAAGTTGGTCATGTGGTGCCAAGACCCGAGGTTAGACCAAGTTGTGGTGTAAAGCTACCCGGACCCGCCCGGCTTAACTAGTAACCACAACAAAGTCTAATGTGAGAGGTTAAGGTGCATTAAAGTAATTAATGCCTCATGATTAGGGTTAAGTCAGGGTCCACTAATACTTAACCAATTTGGGGATTCGAGGGATTAGAATGGGGTTAAGTGTGAACTGTTGATTACACTTAACTAATTTAATCCATTTGGGAGTTCGAGGGATTAGAATGGGGTTAAATGTGAACTGTTGATTACACTTAACTAGTTTAATCCATTTGGGAGTTCGAGGGATTAGAATGGGGTTAAGTGTGAACTGTTGATTACACTTAACTAGTTTAATCCATTTGGGAGTTCGAGGGATTAGAATGGGGTTAAGTTACACTTAACCAGTTTAATCCATGATTAGTGAAGGGTTAAATCGCACTTAACCCTCTTAGGAAACCCTAGCAGCGGGTCTGTTCCGGCAGTAATCCCAGTTTGGTATCATCACAACCCTAGAGACTAGGCTAGGGCGGGGCACGATTACTGGACGGATGTAAACGACCAAAGCGACGGCTGAGTGGTACAGCGGTGCGGGTCCGGCGGGCTACGGACGTGCACGTAGTCCGATGTTGGACAAACTCGAGGCACGGGTACCAGTAGGTCTGGGCTGTGCATTATTGCTTAAGTGTCCGGGGTTGGCACCCGAGGGCTTGATACACCCGAAGGTGGACCCAGCACAGTCAGACTACATCCATATGTGGGCCGTATGGACATCAACACTTGACGTGTTAGGCTTATAGGGAGCCGATCGACTAGACCGTTGGGTTGGACCTTATACTAAGGTCACTTCACGTTATTGGGCCAAAGTTGGGCTAAGGGATCGATACCTGTTATGTCGGTTTGCTAGTACACCGTGGTGCAAAACTTAACCTTGTTTATGCGATGACACCTCTATCTATCTTGTAGTTACTTTACCATGCCAGTATGTTGTTATCTATGATCATCCCAGTTTACATCATGATGTTAACTTTATTAGTTTATAGACTGATCGTAGCAGGGCTTACTCAGTCTTTTTGACTGACCTGTTTTCTTTCGCCTCTTTTCTTCCGTTTCCCCCCCCCCCAAGGTTCTCAGGGAGGGAATACTGGAGCCTAGCTTGGATTCTAGCTGCTTCCTTGGATAGCTCAAGTATGCTTTGGACTTGAGCCGCTATGGTTTATCACTCTTATTTGGGGATAGTACTTATGTATTTTCAGTTTATCAGATGATGTATTTATCTAGACTTGTAATTTTGGGAAATTGACATTTTGATGTACCAGACTTGTGTTTTGAAATGGTTTATAAATCTTCCGCTGTTTTATTTACTCACTCTGTTTATTTACATATATATATATATGTCATGTCCTACCTTGCTATATCATTATGCATGTTTACCAATAATGCCCCTCCAAAGCTAGTGCATTCCTTTGCGAGTGACCCTAGTGGAGGCGGGGTATTACACGAACTGTCTATCTTCTATATTTTGTAGATTTCATTAATTATATTAATGAAAAAATGCTACAGATTACTTTTAAAATTGTTGTTCTTGCCCAAAAAATAGCACTTTAAAAGAAAACCACTAATAAAATAATACATCTAAAAGTGTATTAGATGCAAAGGCATAATTGACGAGACATTCAAATCAGATCCACTAAACGATAAGTCTTCCACGGCTTACTAATCGTACAAACTTAGGGAGCAAGTATTACATCCAATTTTTGCCATGATAAAAAACAACAGACCAGACTAAATACGACCCGAGCCAGGTTAAAAACATCAAAAGCCCTTAGCCTAGAAACAAACCAAAAGGAGATAATAGGATGAAAAGCACTACATCAAGACTTCAACCAAGGGATAAATCAAATCATTGCAAACAAAGCCCATATTTCCATAGACCCTCCTTCAAATCATTAGTAGACAACACTTGGGAGGCAATTTAGGTAGTCCCCGTAATACTCAGGACATCTCGAACAGGGCACGGTAAAGGGCTATTATCAACATGGATATCAACATGGATCTACCTTCATGAACAGAAAAAACTACTTCTAATCCATAGCCTGCATGCTCTAAGGTAAAGCAATGCATATTAGTTCAAAGGAACACATTGCTTTAAGACAATTTTGTAAAACTACATCCAGTATGTCCCGACCATCCAAAGTAAATAATTACGCGATCACTCTAGTCAAAGAATTAATAGTTAAAGTTATCTAAACATCTCGCCTTTATTTACATAATTCCTATCCACATGCATAACAAATAAGCATTGTAGATATGCAACTAGTGGAAAAATATGAGATAAACAAAAAGAAAGGAAATAAAGGTAAAATTAGCAACCAACATATGATCTTTTAGGATACAAAAGATGTTAAAAAATGAATCAGAGTTTAACAACTGGAATTGGACATTAGTTAAATTAGTTATTTAGTTGAATTCCAAAAATGAAATTTGACCAAATGATGAAATTTGGCCATGAAGCTTACACCATTGTATTCGTGATGGAATTTCGGTCATTTTTTAAGTTTGGAACTTCACAAACAGAGTCCATATGAAAAAGTTACAAACGAAATACGAAAATGGATGGAAAATAATTAATCGACAATGTATATTAGTGGTAATTAATATTACATTTATCACCATGACTCCACAAGAGGCAGGTCAACCTCGATGTCTACCGCATCTGCGACCTGCTGGTCGCAGCCTCTTATGACGGCTAGAGTTTTAAATTATATAAAAGTTATATAAATAGACATATTTTTATAAAAATAAATCTAACGGTTTATGATTATTTAAGCGCCTATAAATAAAGGCCTAGACCCTCCACTCTTTAATCAGATTTTCTGAAGGCAACAACAAACCTCTACCATTTCCATATCTCCTATCTCTTCCAAAAACTTCTAAAATATAAATCAATTTTCTTTCAATCAAAATAAGAATCGGAGAAGATGAATCTAAGAATATGAATAAGGGATGGTTCTGCATTTTAGGTAATTCTTTTTCCCTTTTTCAATTTAATTTCAAATCTGTAAATTTAAATATGTATATTTATCCCCTTTTTATATGCATTATAAATCTATAGAAATTTGGAAACAATATAAGCCTAAAAGCTGTATTTATATTGTGATATGGAATGGCTTTCAAGTGAGTCAGAAACCTATTCATTGCTAAAAATATCATGTTCACTTTATTTGTTTTAATTTAAATTTGTATGCCTAAAAACATCATATTTACTTTGTTGGTATTAATTTGAACTTGTATTTTTATAAATCTGATATGCTTTTGTAGGCTTTTAGTTACAATATTTGTTTCTTGCTTACAATTCTTTTATATCTTAGGTTATTGTGAACACCCTAAATCTAGAAATCAATCACTTAATATTTATAGATTTGTGTAGTTGTTCATTCCAGATTTATAGGATTGGGTGTAATTTGTAAGATTTGTTCAACTTGTTATCTTATAATTAAAAATCCATTTGCGTTTGGTATTGCTTGGGGTTTTTGCTTGATTTTTGTAAATTATCCCTTTTTTTAAATAAGGTGTTATTTGAAATCTTCAAGAAATATTAACAAATTATATAGGAAGAAAAGTGTAAATTCACATATTTTGTATGTAATTTACACCATCTATTCCGAATAAAGTATTACTTATTTCTTGTGATTCGAAATGTTTCCATATTTTCCTCATTTAATTATTTGGGATTTTTTACAAGAATTATAGTAAATTAATTTTTATGAGATTTTGAATCTCAGTAAGACAGAACACAAAAAGATTGTTCTATTCGTTAGTTTAGACTATAATGTAAAATAACATGAAATTAAAATAATTAGTAAATACTTAAATATTATGCTAAAAATATACACATGTACATAATATATTGTAATTGAACCCATCCAAAAATATACGTACACGATGTTAATATTAATAATTGGTAAACGTGTGTTGTAAGTTTGAATTTGAATGGTTTTCCATTTATGATGGTTATATAGTGATATTGCCTGTAATGAATGGAAATAAATGTTTTGTAATTGTTATATTTACTAGCAATAAATATGTAGTTAATTGCTATTATTCTAAAGGTTACTAATAAATGAAGGGGAATTGAGATTGGAACAATGAATGTCATGGAGAAATTTATAAGGAAATAAATGTCAATTCGTTACAATTTAAAATGAAGAGGAATAAATGTTGTAACTCTAGTTAAGGAAATTTATATATTAAACCTATATATATAGATAAGAACTAATAAAGTAAAATAAAAACAGTAAAATAAATGGGTGTTACAGTAAATCAATTTAATGTGACAAAAAATTAATGTTAATGACATTTAATAGGTTGTCTATTCTCTTAGGAAATGTGACCGTTATGGTCATTAATGGCATATGACAATTACAGAAATTAAATTGAGTTAATTGAGTATTCATGCCTTAGGGAATATGACTATTATGTTCATTAATGGCGTTTGACCATTATAATAATGAACTAAATTAAAGAGGATTTAATGGGAAATTTAGATGTAAATTCTCGTAGTTAATACTAATTCCAATAAGTAAATGAATGAATGAATATCTTAGAACCGTGAATCATAGAAAACCATCATTATCTTATTTCTTGTCTAATTTCTAGAAACTATATATTTAAATCGAAATAAGGATTGAACTTAGTAGGTCAATGATGTGGGTCGGTTGCATTATTCGGTAGAAGTCTGCATTTTCCGGCAGTCGGATATATGCACAACTAATGTGAGGTATCATTGACCATAGGAACCTATGATGATAATTAATTGCATAATGCTAATTTATCCTAAAGGTTTACTTAAAGTGTTAAAGTATTAAGTGGTTGTAGGGCGCTCTTTCCTTTTGAAAGAAGAAGCCAAAAGGGAATAATTCGATAGCGTAGCCTACTTCAGAATTAGAGGTATTAAGTAGTAGGATCCGCTTATTCGGTATTATGTGATTGGACTCACCCTTCTAATTAAGCGTAGAATCATAGGGTTCTCCCTTATTATGTATTAAATGAACATTTAACTCATCTTCCTATAAATAAGAAGTATTAAATGGCCAATTGAGTGCATGATCGGTAATCTTCACCATACTCCACTTCCTTTAGGCATTAAGTGAATGAGTTAGAGTCCGCCTTTGTATAAGGTATTAAATGACCGCCATGGCAATACCATAGGTATGCTTATCCTGTAGGAAACATTATGTCACTTGGGGATTATCTAATAAGGTCAGGCAGATATTAACACAGGGGTCCATCGGGGTAAGGTCATAAATGACGGTTAGTCGTCTACTATCTCTCACCTTATGCGGGGTTAGGAATATGCGTGAATGATGGAAGCCTTGAATTAGTAGTGCTTAGCAGCTAGTGTCCTCAAAATTATATTATCATGTTGTATACCACCCGGTAAGGCATAAAGTGCACAATGGATCCGCCCTGGGCCTTAAGTGATCGTAGGAATTCCTCTTATATATTATATTGTCAGTGAGGTCATAAGTGGCCATATATAACCCACCTTCTTTAGGCTATTAAGTAGTTAGAAAAACCGCCTCTTAGTTTTAGTATCTCCTTATATGGTGGTTTATAGTCTTCATACGTATTCGTAAAAGTTCCATCTCAATAAATTTACTATAACCAATCTTTGGGAAGTTCTACCTTGGGCATGGTAGTTAATCATCATGCACAACCTTTGTAAGGTTAGGCTAGAGTTAATAGCCTTGTTAGACATATAATTTGGGTGAAATTAAACAAGATGCATTTGTATATTGTAGACAGTGTTATATGTTTTCTACTCACTAGGACTTATTGTTTTGAACCTCCTCCTCGTATCAACTCTCAAGTCAATCTTGGAGAAGATAGGTCTTTGCATGCATTCAAATTTGGTTTCATGTTCTTTTTCTCTCATTCTCGGTATTGATGCAGCGATTCACTTTTATGGTAGTTGGTATAGTCGGTACTTACTAGTCTATTTTGTTTCCGCTATGAGCTATTTTTATTTCATTACTTGCAAGTACCAGATTTACACTCTCCATGCTTGGGTGAGGTCGAGTTACGATTTTTGTTGAAATTCAGGTTAGATAAGTATAGGGTGTTATATTTCGTAACGGAGCTTAGGTTTGGATGATCCAAGGAATTATAAATTATGATTTAGTGAGAGAATATTTCAAACTTTCTTTTCTATCTTTCTTTGTTCTTTAGCGCTTGACTATAAATAATTTCGAGATGAAGTAGTCGTGAGTCTGTTTATTAAAAATGGGTTTAAAACGATTAGGAACTAGAAATGTTTTTGAGTTTATTGCCAAACCCAATTAACTCCATGGTGTATTTGGCAATTTGTCTTAAAGAGCATAAGGACAACATATAACGAATTCAGTGAATTTGAGCTTTACAGTTGGACGAAATGCTAGCTACAATTGAGATAGTCGTGATTTCTAATTTTTGGTTTTGTTTGGGAGTTTTAGTCAAAAATCTTTTCTTGGTTTCAGATTTAAATGGTAAATTTGTTTTAATATGTCATATGAGGCCGGAAGCACAATGATGAGGTATATCCATTTGATACTTCATTTTGGCAATCTGGATATTCTTTTGTTAGATACTATTTCTTTGATTTCTTAATCTTATAATTAGAAGAAATTTTATGTTAAATATTTTTGGAAAACGAAATTTGTTTCAAAGATTTTAAATTATTTTCCCATAAAATTTATTATTCAAATAAGATTTAGTTTAAAAGAAAGATAACAGTAGTAATAACATAAACTTATAGTACGAGACCCTCAATTTACAAATAAATTTTAATTTTGAAAAGATTTTCTAAAAATCTCTCTCAATTGGAATATTGAAAATTCTATTTAGCTTAGGGTATTCAATTTTTAAATTTTCCGTTAGTTCATCAGCTATGTAAGGCAATAAATTCATTTTAATTTTATTACAGATATTTTATTTAATTTAATTCGGGAATTCAGCTGTCCGTTTGATGGTCGCAAGCGTTCTGAGACGATTGAGCACCATTGCGGAAAATATTTCTCAACTTGATGGATGGTGAACGTTGGCATGAGATAACCAGATGAGTTAGTAAGGAGATACGATTTTAATTTTAATTTTTCTATTCAAACTGGTCCATTTAGGTCTAGGTTCTGACTACGCCCTTTTTGGGGCAAGTGGTCGACTGGGCGGTCTGTAACGACCGCCCACAACCCCTACACTAAACAAGAGGAATAATGTGTTGAAGGATATGCCAGGAAGCTATGGACGATCATAAAGGTATGAAACACAATCGGAACCTGTCATATGTGTCACAGCGCAAGGATAAAATATAATAGAACATATACAACTGGTAGTAATAGTAAAGGATAATTGCACAGAAATTTAAACTTCCACATCATCAAGGGAATAACTACAACATCTTAGGATAACATCAGTAAATGTCTATGAAAATAGCCTCACTACAACACTCAAGAAAACATGACAACAGAAACAAAGATACTAGATAGTAGTAAAGATAATATGCCAGCCTCATGCTCTCTTTCGCACAACAGCATTGTCCTCGCTAATCACCTGTCACCTGCGACCTAGTCTGCCTATCCAAAACCGGATGAATAGCCCAAGGTAATAAGAGGGAAACATAAAATCTTGAGTTAGACAACAGTCTTAGTGAGCGATAAAAATAGCTATCTAACATCATCAACAAAGAATATGAGAATAGGTAGATTAACAAACCAATCTACCAACACTAGAGAAGAACCCAAACATGCCTTCTCCACATCGATAGTGATAGCCTTTACGAAACATGTAATTGGAAACAACCATTCATCCATGGAAATCAAAGAACAGCCAACAGTTAAACATCCGTGACAACCAGGAGTAACCAAACAATAACAACCAACAACTAGTTACATCTCATGTAAACCATCCTAATCGAGATCAATACCCGTCACGCACAAGCCCCAGAGACCTAAACCAATATCAGACAAGCACCCAAGGAACATCTCCTTCGACTTCAGATAATCTACGTAAGATAATGCAAGCAAACACCCAAACACCCATGACTGACTTTGGCTATCATTACCAATTCTACTTCAAACCTATCGTTAATCGTATGACAAACAATCTTTCCATATGTCAAGGGCTAATGGTAACCCCAGTTCTGGCTCCAACTCCATATGCCTTTCAACGATACGTATGTTTGTCTAACCTTGACGACTAGGCCCTTCACGACTGCCTAGAGTACTCGACCAGCAACCTTCCGGTCTTTTAGGTGCCTCTATTATACCCCTACTTTGAGTCCGCTATAACTTACGACAACAATAATCTCTCGACCTTCACATCTCTAGTCATCCACCCCGACGACCATAGCTCAAGCAACCTTCTCGAGAAACCATTATCCATCAAATCAACACCCTTGAGTTGTCTTTACATTCGCTGCATTACGAATATCAACGAACACGTCACTGTAGCAATGACCGATCCTTGTAGCAATGCATAACCGACCTTGTAGCAATGCATGAC
The DNA here is from genome assembly GCA_030737875.1 of Allium sativum. Taxonomy (NCBI): domain Eukaryota; kingdom Viridiplantae; phylum Streptophyta; class Magnoliopsida; order Asparagales; family Amaryllidaceae; genus Allium; species Allium sativum. The sequence goes on from CM060919.1 coordinate 310,609,093, forward strand.
CCATAATCACTATAGTAGTGCACGACCGACCCTGTAGCAATACACGACCGACCCTGTAGCAATGCATGACCGACCCTGTAGCAATGCACGACCAACCCTGTAGCAGTGCACGGCCGACCCTGTAGCAATGCACGACCGAACCTATATCAATGCACGACCGACCCTATAGCAATAAATGACCCATAATCACTGTAGCAGTGCATGACCGACCCTGAAGTAATGCACGACCGACCCTGTAACAATGCACGATCGACCCTGTAGCAATGCACGACCGACCCTGTAGCAATGCACGACCGACCATGTAGCAATGCTTGACCGACCCTGTAGCAATGCACAACCGACCTTGTAGCAATGCACGATCGACTAGGAATGGCAATGAGGCAGGTTGGAGTGGGTTTCTCGTGCCTTAGACCTGTCCCGGACTTTTAAACCCCGCCCCAGTCCCGCCCCGTAGACCCGGTGCGGGTCCGGAATTTTGCCCCGTACCTGAAAACCATACGAGTCAGGGTAGACCCGCCCCGCCCCGCGACCCGGTGATAGTATGTTCTAATGTACACAAATTTATATGCTTATATGTTTTATCAATAAATGATAAATTATATGCATATTATAATGTGTTCACAATGACAAGAGAATATAATAAAATGAGTTGTAAGATAATAGTTCAAAATGTATGCATTTGTTATTGTATGATTATAATTGATGCAACTTAATATTATGAAAAATTTATAGTTCATTGATTGAAAGAATATAATATTCAATTTATAATGATGTATATCTAAGAAGATTATCAAGCAATCTTTATAGTTATAAAGTGTTTTAATGATGTTTCAATCATGCGGGTCAGATTGCGGCAGGTTAGTCGTGCCCCAGACCCGACCCTAAACCCGAACTTCCAAAAGCGGGTCGCGGGTCTACCCGCCCCAAGACCCTAGGGGCCAGGTCTAAATGGGTCAAAACAGAGGCGGGTCAAGCAGGTTTGGACACTAGACCTGCCCCATTGCCATCCCTATGATCGACCCTGCAGCAATGCACGACCGACCCTGTTTTGACCAAAACTTCGCCAAATGACTATATCGACGAAACCAACTCATGCAGTTCAACAAAAACATGTTATGAAATCAATAACAACAGGAAAATGAAAATTTCATCAATAATTATGTAAACTTCACCAAAATCATGATAAATGAACATATGAACAAAATAATGAATCTAACTTGCATAAACATATGAAATTACATAGAAATTACCGGTTTTAAGTTGCTAAATTAGATCCTATGGTGAATCATATGAAAATAGACTTACCATGATGTAGATCTAGACTTAAAATGATGTAAAACAAGATCAAATACTCATATACTTGATTGAATCCGTATTAGAGATGCATATCACTCACCAAATCTCTAAAACAACCCAAAATCACTTAGATCTAGATCTGAACAACGAATAATTTGCTCTAAACTCTTCGATTCTATGAACTCTCTCTTAGAATGGCGTAGATCTAGTTTCAAATGATGTAGATCTTTGATTCTCTAAGCTTTAATGGTGGAAAGATGAAGAATTTGGGGGTAATGGAGGATCACAAACTCTTCCAAAATGAGAGAATGGAGAAAGTAAACTATTCTCCATGTCTATTATCCCTATTTATATAGCCTTCCACCAACCCACTAACGGGCCTCTCCAAATTAGCCCACTACGGCTTTAAAAACATGAACAACCAACTATGAAACCTTAAAACAGCGATTCCTCCCAAACCGCTGAGCCAAATCTTTAATGTGACCACTCTACGGAATTAAAATCAACATTTCCTTTCCAATAAGACTAATCTCATCACCTGATATGATCCGAGTCAAAATTTATGCGATATACAAGACTGACAGGGGTAAAATAGTCACAAACAAAATTGGTAAAAATTATGGACATGTCTCACATCCCCATAAACAACATATCAAAACTTGAGAATGATCCAACCCTAAGGGAACAAAATAAAAATATTTTGTGATCCTCCGATATGTAAAATGCGGGTTGTAACATTATCCCCCTTAAAAATTTCGCCCCCGTAATTCCAAGTGAACACAAGTAACCAAAACAATTCTGCATGCCTATCATCCATTAGCAGCCAATTTTATTACCTAAACTAGCAACCATCAAGCCATGCATTCATAGCCTTATCCCAGCACCCGGAATTCTAAAAACAAACACAATAGTACAAGTGACAATGATGTAATGATGACACGATATCAATGGGTCATACTGACGAATAGTTGTGGATGGGTCGCCTTTATGCTCTCTTCCGTCTCCCATGTACAATCGTCGCCATCCTCACTCCATTGAACCTTGACTAGCTTAACCGCTTCCTCCTAAGCTGTTTCGTGTCATTCCCCATAACACGAAGCGGCTTATGAGGTCTCGCAACTATGGTCTCCACTTCTAGGTCTTCATCATGCTCTAGAGATACCATCACATTCGAATCATGCATGAACTTCTGTAGAAACTGTAATACCCCGCATTTTTAATGAAATTAAAAATGTGGAAATATGTATATATATTGTATGCATAGATATATTTGAGAGAGAAATTAAATAATGACAATAAAATTGCATGTAATAAGTTAATGCAATGAAATGAAGAAAAAGATAAATAAAAGAAATTACATGCAATACGTGAAATGCAAAGAAATGCATGCGAACATTTAAAAAAGAAATAAAAATGAGAATTTAAAGAGCCTGTAGAATTTGGTCATGAAGTTAGCGTCATTGTGTTCATGGCGATTTTCTAGTCAATTTAGACCTATAGTTTGTAGAAAACTGATTTAAAATGAAGAAGATATCTTTAAATTAAATATTGTAGCAAAATATGAAAAAGGGGAATGAGAGAATAATGTGTAACATTGTCCTAAGTCTTGTTAGCAAAAGACTTAGTAGCTCATTTGGTTAGTACATGTGACTTGTACGCAAGAGCTTTTGAGTCCAATCCCCGCCAGTTCCATATTTTTGTTTTAGGGGAATGGCTAAAAAGTGGCCTAGTGTGAACATAGTTCAATTAAAAAGCGGTTTAGTGTAAAAAGGGCCAATTGGAGGATTAATTGAAAAGATGGTTATATATATAAATGATATATATATATATGACAATTTTTAAGTTTTAGGGCTGATTATAAGCGGTCCAATAGGAGCGAGGGTGTAGCAGTGCCGGTTCTGACGGGATTGGTAAGCGTGCACCAAGGTGTTCCTGGCATTGGAAGATTTAGCCACTGTACATTAGTAGGTATAAAGCTATGCAACCAAGGATTGCCACTTTGGGAGTGATACACCCTAAGCTGGGACCTACACAGGTATCTACAAGTTAAGGAGTCGATCGATTAAGTGATTAGGTGTAACACTCCATATTTTCTATGAATGTTAAAGTAAAGAATTAAAGAATACTTAATTTTAAAATGGGAATTAAGGGAAACGGGTTGGCCATTGCGTTCGTCTTGGAATTATGCTTGAGATAGAGTCTGAGTTTGCATGAATCGCACTCCATATGAAGAAGTTATGGAGTTCAGAAGATTTCAAGTTTAAGCAGAAATTAAATTAAAATAATAATTAAAGGTCAAAACTGTTCAAAATTCGAATTTCAGTCAGAGCGGGCTGAGCGGGAAATTTCCCTCTCAGAGGTATCGACCCTTCCAGGGGGAGTCAACATAGGTGTCGACCCCCCTATAGGGGAGTCGACATAGGAGTCGACCCCCTATAGGGGTTAGACATAGGTGTCGACCCCCCTGTAGGGAGTCGACCCCTTTTTAGATTTTCTTCCTGTGACGAATTGTGACAGTCCTGAGTTGATGTGGCCATCTCTGATTGGCCAATGACTAATTTCTGAGGTATTAGGGATTATATGTCATGCTATGGTTGGCTGGATGACACATCTCTTTGGTTTGATGGCTATGATCTCCCCTAGACTAATCTAAAGGCTAGAATTAATCCTAGACATCTATATATACGTAGCTAAATCTAGACCCTAACCTCATAACCCTAAGACTATGGTGTCGTCATGCTGTTCTCTGCAAGCTGGCCTAGCCTCCATTCATCTGCCCCAAACTAGAGAATTAAATTCAAACTAGGAATCAATTAGAAGAACTAGAGAATCAAACATCTACATCAAAGGATTATCTTTTCAAATTCAGAAATCAGATCGCAGAAATCAAGATCCGTCCTTTTTCTATAAGTACAGTTATTGTCTAGATGTGAACACCTAATTAGAAATCCTGACTGTAACAGCTGGATCTAGAACTATGCTGAAACACCCCACCTCCGTTAGGGTCACTCTCAAAGGGAATGCCCTAATTTTGGTGGAGGTTTATAAGTATAAGTCACAGATATACAAGACAGATATAAGAACACATATTTTTGAACAGCGGAAAAACAACAACAACTTTTATTTCAACATAATACGTGTTCACAAACCATGTAATAATTTGTCTTACAATACTTCCGAAATCATAACTGTCTTGATTACATTATTTAAAGAAGCATAAAGAAAACATGAATAAACTGCAAAAGTCCCCTAATTGTTGTCCAAAGACATAGTCCAAAACGGAAAAGATCCAAGCAATACATTCTTTCTCTTCAAGCTAGATGTGAAAACTGGTCAAGCTGCGGTATTCCCTCCCTGAGAACCTGGGGGGGGGGACAAAAGAAAAAGAGGCGAAAGGAAAATGGGTCAGTTATAAAGACTGAGTAAGTCCTAGTGGCTTTCAGTGTAAAAACGGTTAAAACAACATGTCATGTATGAACTGGAACTAAACACAAGAAGGGTGTCAAGGTGGACAAGATAAACTAAGGTGATCATGATAAGTCAAGACAAGTCAAATAAAGCATCACATGTTCAAGATTCGTTGCATCGACTGTACTAGTATACTAAGCCCATGTCACGAGTTAATCACGAAATAAATCCCACGACCCAATATCGTGAAACGACCCTGAAACGGGGTCCGACCCAAGTACGGGGTCCTACGGAGCGCTTATCTAGTCGATCGGCTCTCTACAAGTTCTAGCTCGTCAAGTGTCCGTGTCATACGACTAATCACGAATGTAGTTACCTGTGCTGGGTCCACCTTCGGGTGTATCAGCCCTAGGGTGTCAACCCCTGACACGATTCAAGATGCACAGATAAATCTACTGATACCCAGTGTCTGCCCCGGAATACGTGCACGACCGTAGTCCACCGAACCTACACTGGCGTACCCCACTGCCGTCGTTCACCTCTTACAATCAGCCCAGTAATCGTGCCCCACCCGGCCTAGCCCCAGGGTGCCTTGATACATCTAGAGGGTTACTGCTGAAAAGGGTCGCGTCTAGGGTTTCGCCTAACAGATTAGGTCATGTAATTCGTGACCTAACCCGCCTAACCGATTAAGTCATGTAATTCGTGACTTAATCCTTTTCCAGTCTAGTCATGTCAAGGTGGTTAAGTATGTCATTTAAATTCGCGACTTAACCCGCCTACGTGTCATGTCAAGTTGGCTAAGTGTTGTCGTTTCAAGTTCATGACTTAGCCCTACAAATCGTGTTCAAGTTGGTTAAGTTGTCTTTTCATGTTCATGACTTAACCCTAATTGGCATTAATTGATTCGTTAATGCACCGAACCACTCACATTGGATCCTGTTGTTCGTAGCCACTGGATTTGCCGGGCGGTTCCGGGCAGGTTTACGCTACGAACTCAACCCAACCTCGGGTTTCAAGCGCGATGTGACCAACTACCCACATTGGATCCTATTGTTTGTAGCAACTGGATTTGTCGGGCGGTTCCGGGCAGGTTTACACTACAAACTCAACCCAACCTCGAGTTGGCCACTTTCTTGTTTTCTAAAGTCATGCCCATGTTCTTATCAGATTTCGTGCTATTTCCATAGCATGTTCATATGTCAACTTCATGGCCAACTAAGGCATGTTTTTTTTCAAGTCAAGTTATGGAATGTTCAAGTCAAGTTTTCGTGCCATATTTCATGTTCTACTTATGCCAAATTTCACGGTTTATGATTCAAGTTTTGCCTATTCTACCCAATCGTATCCCCAACGTATATAAACGTACTTCGTTCACAAGCATAAACAATTCAAGAGATAAAGGGGAATAACACCAAACATGTGATAGGCATATGTGACAATTCCAACATCACTTGCATAATAAACAGGCTATAACATATCACATGGTTTCAATACTAGCATGATGATAACTTGGCATAGTAATGGTTCCAAATGATGATTTCAACTTTACATCATAGGCATAATAATCATTGCGGGCATAATAATAATTTTATTACAACATGAAACATTAAAGGCATGGTAATTCTAATAGGCATAGTGGATTCCAATTTAGCATTTTTAACATAATGATTCTCATCTAACATTATAAACATAATGATTCCAATTTAGCATTTTTAACATAATGATTCTCATCTAACATTATAAACATAATGATTCCAACCTTTCATCATAACCTAGCAATTCCCAATTTTGTCATTAACATGATAGGTATATTAACATCACAGGCATAGTTCCATCAACATCATAGACATGGTTTAATTAGCATCATAGGCAAGGTTTAATCAACATAAAGATTTCAATAAACATAGCGATTCCATGGACATGTATTAGTCCAACTTGCCATACAATTAAGCCCAAGTGATTCATAACAACATCAAAATCATGATAAGTTTAACTTGCAACGTTGACATAGCAATATTCCCAAATTATGATTCAAAGTTAAACAATATAAACATGGATTAATAATAGTTCCTAAATCCGGTTTCAATTCATGGCATGTCCATGTTATTTTAGCGTTTTTGCCTAAAAAGTAACATAGAACTTACAATATGAAGAAAATAATCCAAATAAAAATCCCAAATCAAATAGCCCCAAATTCGTTGTCTAAAGCGTCGTAGTTGTTGTAGCTTCTAGTTGTAGCTTTCAAGAATCGTCCTTCGTCTTCTATAATTTTGTTCTTTGTATTTTTAATTTAGAGCTCTAGGTTTAATGGCGGCGGCTTGAGGCCAAAATGAAATAGTATGATTTAGGCTAGGTCTTAGGTTCTTTTTATAGTGTTTTTGAGTTGATTCAGACCGTTGATGGAGCTTGGTTTAATTATAGCCGTTCGTTGGAAGGAGAGACCAATCAGGAGCTGACACCAAGCCCTAGTGACAAGGAAAGGCTCAGAAAATCGACCAAACACAGACAAGGCCAGCCAGGGTGGGCTGGGTTCGACCTGGCTCAGGGGCCAGGTCGACACCCCAGTCGACACCGTGTCGACTTGGCAGTCGACACGGGTTACCCAGGTCGACTGCCCAGTCGACCTGGCTAGCCCCAGGTCGACTGCCAAGTCGACCTGGGTGCCTTGGGCAGGAATTTTCCCGCCCTGGCCAATTGGGCCCGATTTTTGAATTTGAATTAGTTTTTCTGAGCTGTTTTGGTCTGTTTGAATTTTAAACTGAATTCTGAAACTTCCGGAGGCCATATCTTCTTCATACGGAGTCCGTTTTACGCAAACTCGGACTCTATCTCAAGCAGAATTTCGAGACGAACGCAATGGCGTATCCCGTTTCCCTTAATTCTTTGATTTGAAATTAGTTATACTTTAATTTGTGAATTTCACTGTTATAGAATACACGGGGTGTTACATTCTCCCCCACTTAAAAGGATTTCGTCCCCGAAATCTTCAAGTTAGGAAGAATGTATATCCTAACATCCAAACATCCATCTACTCATCCATCAAACACGAGCATCCATTGTCCTTAAAAGACTTCTAATGCTTCATGATCATATGCGAAATGTGTGTGTACATGTACTTATCTAATGCAAAATCAGGTGGTCTACTGATTCAGTTGACCTCCTTAATGCGAATCATGTGAGTGCCATGAATCCATTATGTATGCAAATTTTCCTATTCATGATTCTACATGAGTGCACAACCATTCATACGAATGCAACATCCATATGACAACACACTAGACTTCATCCATATACGAATAAATACATTTATGTATATGCAACATGAAAATGTGTCTGAGCCGATCTAGTGCCTAATGTGTATTCATGCATCCACGAGCAACCACTTGCGACCACTTGCAACCATTTCGCAATCATAACATGTTTCAATTACATGTTTACATCCAAAAAAATTCTACCTATGGTTCTCAAGATAGGATCGAGGAGAGAAACAAGATAAAACAAAGCATCTAGGAGAAGTTAACGATGTACCCCCAGAAGGTCCGGTCTGCTTCTTAGGGCAGTCTTTGCTGATGTGTCCAGTCTCCCCACAATGAAAACATTCACCTTGCTTTCTCTTCCTTTTTCTACAATCCTTGGCTATGTGCCCTTCCGTACCATAGAAATTGCATTTCCTTTTATCACGTGAGTTGTCGTTCTTGCCTCCCTTCTCGGAGTCTACCTTCTTATTCTGAGAATCGTTGGGCTTGACCTCTTTCTTCCCTTGAGAGTTTTCTGCCTTTGTCTCCTTCTTGCCCTTATCTTCTTCGTTCAGCAATGCCATCTGCACCAACCTTTCATACGTAGCTCCCATGGGTATATGGGTCATGGCCAAACTGTGTAATGGCTCATTCAACCCCTTGACAAAGCGGAGAGCCTTCTTGTGCGGGGTGTTGACTAGGTCCAGTCCGAACCTAGCCAGCTCATCGAACTGATTAACATACTCTTTGACTGTCATATTCCTTTGCTTAAGAAATAAAAAAATTTCCAACTGCAAACTCCTTTCAGCTTCTGAGAGAAATTTAGCCTCAAACCATGCCCTAAAGTCCTCCAATGTTTCCATTCGTCTTTCTGCATTAGTGACTTCCCACCAGTAGGAAGCCTCTCCTTTAAGTAGCCATACTGCCAGTTGTACTTTCTGCCTATCTTCTACCTCAAAGATGACGAATAGGTCCTCGGTTTCCTTCAGCCAATTCCTAGCTGCCACGAAGGACTCAGTTCCATGAAAGTCCTTTCCTCCCATAGCTTTAAAATCTTTACATATCTTAGCAAAAGTGTTTCCCCGCGGAGGAGGTGGAGGAAGAGGTGCTGCTGCAGCTGGATGATTTCCTGCAGCTGGGGGAGGAGGAACGGTAGGACCTGGCTGAGTGGCCCTTGCTTCTAAGAATCGTCTAAACCAACCAGGTATTGGTATACCCTCTGGCAAGTTAAGTTCTTCGGACATGCTGAAACAAAAAGGATAGATTCAAAACGAAGGATAATAGATAGTACCTATGGCTTTGGGGGACTTTGCCTTTTTAAAAAAAAAAAATATTTTATCTTTTAAAAATGCTTCTTTAAATTTTCCTTTGAAAATAAATTTTCAAAACTTTTATCTTATCTGGTAAACCTATGCTCTGATACCAAGTGAAACACCCCACCTCCGTTAGGGTCACTCTCAAAGGGAATGCCCTAATTTTGGTGGAGGTTTATAAGTATAAGTCACAGATATACAAGACAGATATAAGAACACATATTTTTGAACAGCGGAAAAACAATAACTTTTATTTCAACATAATACGTGTTCACAAACCATGTCATAATTTGTCTTACAATACTTACGAAATCATAACTATCTTGATTACATTATTTAAAAAAGCATAAAGAAAACATGAATAAATTGCAAAAGTCCCCTAATTTTTGTCCAAATCCATAGTCCAAAACGGAAAAGATCCAAGCAATACATTCTTTCTCTTCAAGCTGGATGTGAAAACTGGTCAAGCTGTGGTATTCTCTCCCTGAGAACTTGGGGGGGGGGGGGGAACGAAAGAAAAAGAGGCGAAAGGAAAAGGGGTCAGTCATAAAGACTGAGTAAGTCCTAGTGACTTTCAGTGTAAAAACGGTTAAAACAACATGTCATGTATGAACTGGAACTAAACACAAGAAGGGTGTCAAGGTGGACAAGATAAACTAAGGTGATCATGATAAGTCAAGACAAGTCAAATAAAGCATCACATGTTCAAGATTCGTTGCATCGACTGTACTAGTATACTAAGCCCATGTCACGAGTTAATCACGAAATAAATCCCACGGCCCAATATCGTGAAACGACCCTGAAACGGGGTCCGACCCAAGTACGGGGTCCTACGGAGCGCGTATCTAGTCGATCGGTTCCCTACAAGTTCTTGCTCGTCAAGTGTCCGTGTCATACGGCTAATCACGAATGTAGTCACCTGTGCTGGGTCCACCTTCGGGTGTATCAGCCCTAGGGTGTCAACCCCTGACACGATTCAAGATGCACAGATAAATCTACTGATACCCAGTGTCTGCCCCGGAATACGTGCACGACCGTAGTCCACCGAACCTACACTGACGTACCCCACTGCCGTCGTTCACCTCTTACAATCAGCCCAGTAATCGTGCCCCACCCGGCCTAGCCCCAGGGTGCCTTGATACATCTAGAGGGTTACTGCTGAAAAGGGCCGTGTCTAGGGTTTCGCCTAACAGATTAGGTCATGTAATTCGTGACCTAACCCGCCTAACCGATTAAGTCATGTAATTCGTGACTTAATCCTTTTCCAGTCTAGTCATGTCAAGGTGGTTAAGTATGTCATTTAAATTCGCGACTTAACCCGCCTACGTGTCATGTCAAGTTGGCTAAGTGTTGTCGTTTCAAGTTCATGACTTAGCCCTACAAATCGTGTTCAAGTTGGTTAAGTTGTCTTTTCATGTTCATGACTTAACCCTAATTGGCATTAATTGATTCGTTAATGCACCGAACCACTCACATTGGATCCTGTTGTTCGTAGCCACTGGATTTGCCGGGCGGTTCCGGGCAGGTTTACGCTACGAACTCAACCCAACCTCGGGTTTCAAGCGCGATGTGACCAACTACCCACATTGGATCCTATTGTTTGTAGCAACTGGATTTGTCGGGCGGTTCCGGGCAGGTTTACACTACAAACTCAACCCAACCTCGAGTTGGCCACTTTCTTGTTTTCTAAAGTCATGCCCATGTTCTTATCAGATTTCGTGCTATTTCCATAGCATGTTCATATGTCAACTTCGTGCCCAACTAAGGCATGTTTTTTTTCAAGTCAAGTTATGGCATGTTCAAGTCAAGTTTTCGTGCCATATTTCATGTTCTACTTATGCCAAATTTCACGGTTTATGATTCAAGTTTTGCCTATTCTACCCAATCGTATCCCCAACGTATATAAACGTACTTCGTTCACAAGCATAAACAATTCAAGAGATAAAGGGGAATAACACCAAACATGTGATAGGCATATGTGACAATTCCAACATCACTTGCATAATAAACAGGCTATAACATATCACATGGTTTCAATACTAGCATGATGATAACTTGGCATAGTAATGGTTCCAAATGATGATTTCAACTTTACATCATAGGCATAATAATCATTGCGGGCATAATAATAATTTTATTACAACATGAAACATTAAAGGCATGGTAATTCTAATAGGCATAGTGGATTCCAATTTAGCATTTTTAACATAATGATTCTCATCTAACATTATAAACATAATGATTCCAATTTAGCATTTTTAACATAATGATTCTCATCTAACATTATAAACATAATGATTCCAACCTTTCATCATAACCTAGCAATTCCCAATTTTGTCATTAACATGATAGTTATATTAACATCACATGCATAGTTCCATCAACATCATAGACATGGTTTAATTAGCATCATAGGCAAGGTTTAATCAACATAAAGATTTCAATAAACATAGCGATTCCATGGACATGTATTAGTCCAACTTGCCATACAATTAAGCCCAAGTGATTCATAACAACATCAAAATCATGATAAGTTTAACTTACAACGTTGACATAGCAATATTCCCAAATTATGATTCAAAGTTAAACAATATAAACATGGATTAATAATAGTTCCTAAATCCGGTTTCAATTCATGGCATGTCCATGTTATTTTAGCGTTTTTGCCTAAAAAGTAACATAGAACTTACAATATGAAGCAAATAATCCAAATAAAAATCCCAAATCAAATAGCCCCAAATTCGTTGTCTAAAGCGTCGTAGTTGTTGTAGCTTCTAGTTGTAGCCTTCAAGAATCGTCCTTTGTCTTCTATAATTTTGTTCTTTGTATTTTTAATTTAGAGCTCTAGGTTTAATGGCGGCGGCTTGAGGCCAAAATGAAATAGTATGATTTAGGCTAGGTCTTAGGTTCTTTTTATAGTGTTTTTGAGTTGATTCGGACCGTTGATGGAGCTTGGTTTAATTATAGCCGTTCGTTGGAAGGAGAGACCAATCAGGAGCGGACACCTAGCCCTAGTGACAAGGCAAGGCTCAGAAAATCGACCAAACACAGACCAGGCCAGCCAGGGTGGGCAAGGTTCGACCTGGCTCAGGGGCCAGGTCGACACCCCAGTCGACACCGTGTCGACTTGGCAGTCGACACGGGTTACCCAGGTCGACTGCCCAGTCGACCTGGCTAGCCCCAGGTCGACTGCCAAGTCGACCTGGGTGCCTTGGGCGGGAATTTTCCCGCCCTGGCCAATTGGGCCCGATTTTTGAATTTGAATTAGTTTTTCTGAGCTATTTTGGTCTGTTTGAATTTTAAACTGAATTCTAAAACTTCCGGAGGCCATATCTTCTTCATACGGAGTCCGTTTTACGCAAACTCGGACTATATCTCAAGTAGAATTCCGAGACGAACGCAATGGCGTATCCTGCTTCCCTTAATTCTTTGATTTGAAATTAGTTATACTTTAATTTGTGAATTTCACTATTATAGAATACACGGGGTGTTACATGCCTAATTCTATTCGTGCCTATCCTTTTGTCAATTCTGGATTGCCTATGCCTATGAGACTATTGTGGTTGATGTAATGACACCTATCATGCCAATGAAACTGTTGTGATTGACATAATGAAACCTAACATGAGACTGTTGGATTGACAAAATGGAACCTATCATGCCTATGGGGTTGTCGTGATTGATTTATCATGTTGTACATCCTATGCCTATGAGACTATTGTGATTGATATGATGGAACTTATCATGTTGTACATCCTTTGCCTATGAGACTATTGCGATTAAAATAATAGGACTTATCATGTTGTACATAAAAATTAGTGATTCTCTTAAGTCCTATTCTATCTAATCTTTATACCTATGGTATAAGTTGCTTAGCTTGTTTACATATATTGTTAATGTACAACATTGAAACATGATTCTTGAATTGGGTACATCTTTACATGCCTATATCTCCTTATGTCAATTCTTATGCTCCTTTTCTATTTCTCCTCTTTTTACCTGCTTTTGTGAATACTAAGTTCATTTGGAACTTAGATTGAATCTCGTTTTACGTGCGATTATAAAGCGGGGAAAATTGGGTATAACTTAATTTAGTAAATTTTGGGCATAGCATGCGAATGTGGCATAAAACTTGTAATAGATATTGGGGCATTATTATCGTTATAACTGCAAGTTTGGGGTTAATTGGCATGTAAACCAAGTTTTGGGCGTAAACTGGAAACTGGAATATTAAATCTAGACTGGGAATAACTATTGGTTGGGACGCCAAGCATAATGTATATCGTGATTTTGAAACATGACTAGTTTTGTGAAATTGGGATAATTAGCACATAAAATCTAGACTTGGACATGTATAGTAAATATGTAGATTTGCTAAAAGAGAAACATGCCTAACCTGAGGTTAGATTGAGTTGCGGTGTAAAACTGCCCGGAACCGCCCGGCACATCCAGTAACCGCAACAACCCAGATCTAATGTGAGAGGTTAGCGCATTTATCCCAAAACCCGAGGTTAGAATGAGTTTGCAGTAGAAGTCTGCCCAGAACCGCCCGGCACATCCAGCAACCGCAAACAACTGTTCTAATGTGAGAGGCTAAGGCATTAATGAATGAATTAATGCTAATAAACAGACATTCTAAGAATGGTAAGGTTAAGTAATGCATGAATAGGCGACACTTAACCAATACAACAAGTTAATTAAACAAGAAGGTGGGGTTAAGTAAATTTAGAACTCTTAAGCGTTACAACATGTTAATTGGACAAGAAGGTGGGGTTAAGTAAATTTAGAAATACTTAACCAATATAGCATGATGAATGAGTAGGGTTAAGAAACACTTAACCAATATAGTGTGATGAATGAGTGGGGTTAAGTTAATAAGAAACACTTAACCAATATAACATGATGAACGAGTGGGGTTAAGTTAATGGGAAACACTTAACCAATATGATCTGATGAATAAACAGGGTTAAGTTAATAGGAAACACTTAACCAATACAACATGAACAAAGTGGATAGGGTTAAAGCAAGCTTAACCAATAAAACATATTGACTTGAATCAGTGAGAGGGTTAAGTACATCTCGTGTAGGTGGGTAATATTAGTATATATAGGCCCGCAAACTTAACCGTTAAATAAATATGTTTGAATTAGTGGGAGGGTTAATTACATCTCGTTTAGGTAGGTAATATTTGTATATGTAGGCCCACAAACTTAACCAGTAGGAAACCCTAGTAACGGGGACCCATTTCAGCAGTAACCCACATAGATGTATCATGGTACCCTGAACTAGTCAAGGTAAGGCACAATTACTGGGCTGATTATAAGCAGTCAAAGTAGCGGTAGGTGGTGTAGCAGTGCAGGTTCCGACGGGATCACGGGCGTGCACGTATTCCGGAGTGGAAGAATTAGCCACTGGGCATCAGTAGGTATAAAGCTGTGCATCTTGATCGTGTCGGGTTTCCACCTTAGGGCTTGATACACCCTACGGTGGGACCAAAATAGGTATCTACAAGTAGAGGGCCGAGCGACACAAAACAAGAACTAGATCGATACGAGTGGGAGCCGATCGGTTAAGGTAGCAAGGATACATCTAACATCTTCATGGCAATTAGGCTGATTGAGGTAAGATCCTCATACTAGATGTACACCTGAATGCTACCACAATTGCGGGGTTGGGATCACCTTATTATATAACACAAGATACTAGTTGGGACACTAGTAGGGAACACGAATCATTCTATAAAAGACACAAGTTAGGATACTAGTTAGTTGGTGCTGAGATCTAAAAATCAGAATAACGGGGTAGTAGCGAAGCAGAGTAGAACAACATTCAGTTTATCTTGCCTTATCATATCTTATGCTATTCTTAGGTTATCTTGTTATCCATGTTATCACGGTATTGTCTTATATTCAGTTTATTCATGTCATGTTACTATTACCTATTTACATACTGAAAATCACTCGACTTACCAGACTTATGTCTGACCTAGTTGTAACAACCCGAAAATCTGGGCCAGTTTAAAATTTTTATTTTGGCGATTTTAGCGAATTTTGATTATTTAAAATGAATTATTTTAAATAAAAACGACGAGAAATTTATTTTGAATAGAAATTCGACGTATATATTATATACGTCGTCGTTAGAAAATAAATAATTATATATAATTATAAAAGGAATTGAAAATGGCGCGGTAGTTCGATAATTCGATTTCAAACTTCAATTGAATGTACCGGGTGCAAAACAATCCGGATTTTAGTGAAACCAAAAATAATAGGATCTAATTGATGTTATCTTTCCAACGAATCCGAAAAATCGAAATTTCATAGCGGGATTCAAAAGATATGTCCACTTGAAAATTCTGAATAGTCGCTATGGAATTCAGGCCCTTAATAATGGAAATTTTGCAAACGACCTCGGATTTCGACGAAACCAGTTTTGTTGGGTCCGTGATGTCAAATTATTGCTAGATTCCAAATTTCATAATTTTTCGAATCAATATGTGAGCATGGCAAAGGAAAACACGTTTGACCAGTTTCAGTTGATTTTAATCGACTGGAAATTGGCCATTTTTCAAACGGTCTCAGAATTCGACGAAACTAGTTTTGTTAGGACCGTATCGTCAATACGAAGCTAGAAAATATTTTTCGAGAATTTTTAGAGTTAGTATGTGACCCCGGTAATTTGAAATGTACGTTTAAAATTCAATATAGTGATTTAAATGTAAATTTAACGGAAACTGATTCAAACGATCGAATCAACCTGCGATACATATCCCAATGTGTTCGGAATGGGGGTGAAACGCTATGGACGACAGGCGGTGGGCCTCGTTTAGAGGTCGTATGTAAAAGTCAACTTTTAGAAATTAAATAATATATAAAAAAAAATAAAAAAAAAACCCCTCCTCCTTAAAATCGTTCTGGCCTCCCCCCTTCCCTTCATTTTCGTTCATCACTGAAAAAAAAAAAATAACGAGACTGCGCCCTCGCGATGGCGTCGCTGCCACGCCGGAGACCGCCTGCTCCGCCCCCTACCTCGCCGGACCCCCCCCAGCTCGTTACTCCCCCATCCTTCCTCCTGAAAACCGTGAATCCATGTACCCCCGAACCCCCCCAAATCGATTAGAACCCACCGCCCCTGTAGCACCTCCACACCCCCTCCTGACGACCGCCGACACCTGCAACGACTCCGAGCCCCCTCTTCTTCGATTAAACCTCCTCCAAATCGAATGGAATCAGCCCAAACCCGCTGAAACGTCAGCGCCTCCCCTCCTCTACTGCCATCGCGCGACCTTTGCCCTCCTTCGCACTGCTCCAGTCGTCGCAACCGCCAACCGAGCTCCAGCAGCTCATTCACCTCCAATCCAGCGCCCCCTCCCTCTTAGAAGGAAAAAACCGTTGTAAGCTCTTCTTTATTTTCATTTATTTAATAAAAATCAAATTTTTAATACATTGAAGTGGTGCTTTATTTTTATATAAATAGGAAGTAAAAAAAAATTGGATCTTTATATGTTTATCATCGTATTAGGAATGTAATCTTTGTAAAGTAATGATTTTTATCATGATAAAGGCAAGATATGATTTTTGAAAAGATAAAGATTTGATTTTTAACACTATAAAGACAGAATTTCTATTATATAAGTAGCGAGTTAAAAATATAATTTTTATAATATAGAAAAGTTAAAAATATAAATTTTATACTAGTGGCATATTAAAAATATGATTTTTATCATATGTGAAGTATAAAAATATAATTTTTATTAAGTAGAAGTATTAAAAATATGATTTTTATATAATAGAGAATATAAAAATATTATCTTTATATAGTTAGCAAAATAAAAATCTGATTTTTATTTTATATACGTTGAAATAAAGTGATGATTTTTATAATGATGAAATCTATATTATTGAAAAGGCGAAATCTTTTTATATAGTAGCGGAAGTAAAAATTCGATTTTTATATATTGAACATGGAAGTAAAAATATGATTTTTATATATTGAATAGCATAGTAAAAATTCGATTTTTACTTATGTAGTGAATGCGGGCGAAGAAAGTGTTAAGAGACGAGAACAGTGAAGGTTTCCTGCATTAGAAGTGTCGTGGAGCTGGATAGCTATCCGTGAGAATTTCTCACCTTTCAATTTCTTTTTCTAGTTATATATATATATACTAGGATGCAGACGGTGCTTAGTAGCACCCGACACAATCGTCCACAGACCATGGACTTGTTTGTTTGGTTGCATAAATTAGTTAGATGCTTTGGTTTGAATTGAATTGTTTGGTGAAATGAAATTGATTTGATTGATGTGTGAATGGCGTGGGCCTTCACTAGACCGGGGATAAGGCTAGGCCTTGTCCCGTTTCTAGTATCGTGCCGTTATGCCGCCGAAATTTTCTAAAATAAGTTAGAAAAATAAAAATATCATTTTATTTAAAGAATGAACTGAATAGAAATTCATATGTTGGAATAAAATATTTTATCGTTAAAAATATAATTTTTAACATGAATGTGAATAAATAAATATTCATCTACAAACCAGACGGTTTGTTTATGTACACCTATTTGAAGGACATTGATTGGGTCGACAAATTTTACACATCGCCCAACTGCACAAATAAAATCTGTGTTTGATTGTTTGAAACCCCACACGGGTGTTGGGATGAAATTTGAAGTTCACTCATCCTGATTGATTAAATATGTCGATCGATTGATTGACAGGCTGTTATAAGCGTTGAATATCTATATTTGATGCTTATACAGTGTAGTGCACTTTGGTTGATGGTTGATTATTTTTCAATGCTATTATATGCATGTGTTGTATGGAATCCATATAATTAACTTTATATGGTAATTGATTGGGCCTCATTCCAATTTAAAAAATAAAGAATAATATAAAATAAAGGTTCATGTGTTGACAGTACTCATCCATTGAGATTGGTCATGTGTTGAACGAAATATTTTCATAATAACAACTATTTTGAAAAAGAAATATTTGAAATAGAATATTTGAAAATAGGAATTTATGAAGCCGTGTTGATTAGATTGACGCCATTTTGACGTGAACGATATTTATATCGATATGAATTGAAAACGATTTCGAAATGAAATGAATTGAAAACGAATTCAAATTGAATTGAAAGCGAATTGAAATGAATTCAAATTGAATTGAAATTTGAATTGAATAGAAATGAATTTTAAAACGAATTTATAAAGAAGAATTCAATTTTGATTTGAATTGAAATGGAAGTTGAAAATGTTTTTGAAACGAATTCAAAACTATTTATATAATTCGTTTTAAATAGAAATCGACGATATATATATTATATATATATTATATATATAATATAATGGCCTGAATAGAACGCGCCGCGCCGCGGAAGTTCGTGAATTTCGACCATTTATTTCAAACGGACATTACGGGAGATCCGGCCGTCGGATTCTCCTAAAACCGGAACCGTTGGGTTCGTATCGAAAAGAGATTTCTAATGAATATTAGAAATTTGAAATCTAACGGTTGGATTTGGAGATACGTCCAAATCAAATTCGAAAAAGGTCGCTATAAGTGCAGTTCGATGGCCATTGATGGAAATCGACTATACGGGCCTTGATAAAATTATTAAAAATAGTAATAATTTGTGTAAAATCATAAGAAATGATTTAGAAAGAATTGGGATGAAAAACTCCATATTTGAAAAGATAAAAATAGATTTTTATCGAAATAAACTAGTTTTGAACTAGAATTATAATTCTATTTATTTTTAAGTAAATAAATTGAATTTGAAAAGGGTTTTAAAAATAACCAGAATTTCCAATGATTGCATTGGGGTGGATTTGAATCGAAATTGTCTTCGGAATATTTCGATGTTGGAATTCGTGATTATACAGATGTTGTTATGGAAATTTGAAAGATATATATTTATATCGTTATTTCCAATACGGCATTTGTTAGTCGTAGAATTTGATATTGAATATAAGCCGATATATTTTCTATTCAGAGCCTTGTATTTAATATCAAATGTGATTTGGGTTTGTCGTGAATGGTGTCTTCACTAACACTGTTCTTGAACCCAGTTGAGAAAAGATTAAATCTTTTTATTTTAGATTTAATTAAGTGTACCAATTAAATGATATTTAATTGGGATTGAATAGATATTGATTTTTGGGTTTATCGTGGACAGTGTTTTAAATAACACTTGTTCTTTAACCCGATAATTAATGGAGTGTGATTTTGGGTTTATCGTGAACCGTGTTTTAAAATGACACTGATTCTTTAACCCAGTCGAAGATTAAAACTAAGTGGAGTTTTAATGAATCTTTAATTAGATTGAAATGATCGAAAATGGAGTATCACCAGTTTTGCTCCAGGCGATAGTTGAATCTTTAATTAGATTTGAACGTGAAATGGTAATTGAATTTACCGATAACACTGTGGTGTTAGATATGAAGTATTACCAGTTTTACTTCATGGGATGAATAGGTCGGGATGGGGAAATTAAAATAAATGATTACTACGGTAAGGTTCGCTAATCCCGACTAGTTTGAATTGATATTCAAAAATAGAATAAAGAATAAATTCAAGGAATTTATCTTGGATAAAATTAATGGGAACCTTTCCCTATGAATGTGAAATCAGAAACTAACTGTCGGTTAGCTAAACAGAACGGTTTTCTGGATATTGATCTGATGTTGGTTTCGGCCTTCGGGGTTAATATTTGGGGAATTATTCTCTTGGTTAATTTACGGTTAGTGACTGATGAATTGGAATGAGGCGTATGTTGTGTTTGGGTAACACTTATTTAAAATATACGCGAGTTATTCGGAAAGACCAGGTTTATCCCATTCTGAATAACTGATACGACGATAAGTCGAAGATGAAGACGATGGTCGAAGACCGGAAGTCTTCACGTCGTTTGGGTGATTACTGATGATCTTGATTGGGCTGTACACCCAAGAAGATGGAAACAGTTGGTGATCGTCCAGACGTACTTGGAGATCGATGGATATGCGGGGTACTAGGTGCCTCCGGTTTCGTTCAGACCCAGAACGGACTTGTAAATGGACTGTGTGTCTGACATTGGATTTTAGTCCGTGTGGTTGATCTCTATTAAATATATATCTGTTTGGCGGCAGAGAATTTATTCTCTTGCTTAACGCCCTTCTCTGAGACGTACGAGCTCAGGGGTTATATATTGATGGATATCAAACGCATGGAGTGAATTGCCTGTGTGGCATGCCTAAGCGGCAATTGATCGAGGCTTCTGTTGAAAAGCAAAGTCTTGTGGTGATGATCAAAGCACGGCCTTTGTGGCGTAGCTTTGTGTAACGTTTGCTTCGCGAGTTTCGCACCCCGGTTGTGAACCAAAAACGGGAGAGGACCTCAGGGAGGGCATGCGTTTCTTTCTAGTTAGAAGTGGCGTCAGTGGTTTTACACGCCCTGACGAGTTTGACTTATGTGGTTGTTGCTGTTGCGAGGCGCCTCGGATTGATCGGTCGTTCTCGAACCGATGGAGTCATTTAGTTGGCTCATTTACGCCCCAAAGGGCGGGGAAACGTATTGTTCAGGCACTATAATCCACATCGGTGGACCGGCCCTATCGCTCCATGGGGCAGTTGCGGCTGTTCCTGTGGCTCGGGCTAGAGAGTCACGAATCGGTAGAGGACGATCCCTGGCCTCGGTTCATAGACGGAAATCCAATTTCCCAATACGTGACATTTGCGGTTTTATTTGTAGAGCCTAGTATGGCGACATAGTGGGATGGGGCGCTCATGCCGCCTATGATTGATACTTATGATTTGAAGTTGTTTTATACACTATGCACTTATAATAGTATCAAACGATTTGTTTTAACCGTATCAAGCATTCTTTGGCTGTTATAAGGGAAAACCCTATCCTCGGCTGCGTTGCATTGTGTGATGGGACCTGGGTCTTATAACAGTTTCATTTTTCTTTATTTAGCATTGCGCTGTTTGTTTTATGCACTGGTATTCTTGGGAGGAAACCCGTTCCGTGTTATACGGCGTGGTCCCTTGATTTACCTAACTTTAAAAATAAAGATTAATAACTGTTTTAGTTCTCACACCAGTCACATGACTGACCTGGAGTTTATTGTTTTAACCTAAACTCTGGGTGCCCCTATTTTGACACGGGCAGCTAGTAGTTTTGGTTTTGCAGATTTATATTCACAGGATCCTGGTTTACAGCTGGAACGATATCCGGAAAGCTTTGTATCCGTATATCTCCTTCAGTTGTGTATTGTATTATTTTCCGCTGCTATGTATTTAAATGTAATTTAAATCTCTGATATTTCTGTGTAATATTCATTTATACTCTGTATATTCTTATAATCTGATGCATTGTTGTAATAAGCAATGAAATGTTCTTCCGTCTGCGTGCTGTTTTGTCGTGTTCTCAAACGATAGGGCGTTTCGAACGGTCTGGGTCGGTTTAGCGACTGGTTCGGACCGAGCGAAATTCCTTCTCGTCACAGTTGGTATCAGAGCTTTGGTTTACAAAGCTCAGAGAACAAGGCACATTAGAACCGTACGAAAGAATTCATCAGAAATTGGATTAGTAATATCCAACGAGAATGACTCGTTAGAGATGGGATCAGTAGTATCCTAGAACGAGTGTGAAGAGTATATTTTTCAAATGAAAACAAATTTTGTTTTGAAAATTTAAATCAACTATTCGTATTTGATTATTTATTTATATTGATTTTGGACAATTCAGTATATAAAGAATTTGCATATACGCCTTGCAAACGTATATTCAAAGTTTTAATATATTGGATAGATATAGCATCGCACTCTAGTCGCCCGAAGATGATATTGATGATAGCGATCGCATCATCAACATTTATGTTCGAGTTTCGAAGGTGTGATTTTCTATATATTTCCATTAGACTGGTGTGAAAACCAAAACTAATATAGCTAGAATACATTGGTGTGATTTGGCATCAAAAACATGATTTTTGTATATGTATCAAAATTATGAATTTGAAACTCTAATTCACTAATTGATTGATGTTTGTGTTGTTTGTTTATTTGTTTGCAAATTTTAAACCATTATGCCTAATTGAACCAAATATTGAACTATATTGAAAATTGGTTGCATTTGTTTGCATATACATATACTTACTTTGAACAGGTCATAGCAAGGAGGCTAGAGCAGAGAATAAAATTTGTTTGCCCGACAAATAGGTACATGCTTACTACATAATTTACTGTTTTGTTTGGGTGATGATGATTTTATGAGCCTATTGGCTAGCCGCTTGGCTTTTTCTTTTTATTTTTGAGATCTGAAGGACCGGGGAAGCTATTTGAAATTCCCCGATGCTCCCGGTGCAGGGGGGGTTATGGCGAAATTTTTCGAAAATTTAGGGTGTTTGCCAAATTTTTGAAAATTTTGAAAATTCTCAGAAACTGAAAAGTTGGAGAATGGAAGCCAGATCGAACGTAGAGTTGAATGATCAAACCACTTTCGACTTTGTTCCTTTTCGGGGACGAAAAGTTTTAAGTGGGGGAGATTGTAACAACCCGAAAATCTGGGCCAGTTTAAAATTTTTATTTTGGCGATTTTAGCGAATTTTGATTATTTAAAATGAATTATTTTAAATAAAAACGACGAGAAATTTATTTTGAATAGAAATTCGACGTATATATTATATACGTCGTCGTTAGAAAATAAATAATTATATATAATTATAAAAGGAATTGAAAATGGCGTGGTAGTTCGATAATTCGATTTCAAACTTCAATTGAATGTACCGGGTGCCAAACAATCCGGATTTTAGTGAAACCAAAAATAATAGGATCTAATTGATGTTATCTTTCCAACGAATCCGAAAAATCGAAATTTCATAGCGGGAATCAAAAGATATGTCCAGTTGAAAATTCTGAATAGTCGATATGGAATTCAGGCCCTTAAAAATGGAAATTTTGCAAACGACCTCGTATTTCGACGAAATCAGTTTTGTTGGGTCCGTGATGTCAAATTATTGCTAGATTCCAAATTTCATAATTTTTCGAATCAATATGTGAGCATGGCAAAGGAAAACACGTTTGACCAGTTTCAGTTGATTTTAATCGACTGGAAATTGGCCATTTTTCAAACGGTCTCAGAATTCGACGAAACTAGTTTTGTTAGGACCGTATCGTCAATACGAAGCTAGAAAATATTTTTCGAGAATTTTTAGAGTTAGTATGTGACCCCGGTAATTTGAAATGTACGTTTAAAATTCAATATAGTGATTTAAATGTAAATTTAACGGAGACTGATTCAAACGATCGAATCAACCTGCGATACATATCCCATTGTGTTCGGAATGGGGGAGAAACGCTATGGACGACAGGCGGTGGGCCTCGTTTAGAGGTCGTATGTAAAAGTCAACTTTTAGAAATTAAATAATATATAAAATAAAAAAATAAATAAAAAAAACCCCCTCCTCCTTAAAATCGTTCTGCCCCCCCTTCCCTTCATTTTCATTCATCACTGGAAAAAAAAAATAACGAGACTGCGCCCTCGCGATGGCGTCGCTGCCACGCCGGAGACCGCCTGCTCCGCCCCTTACCTCGCCGGACCCCCCCAGCTCGTTGCTCCCCCATCCTTCCTCCTGAAAACCGTGAATCCATGTACCCCCGAACCCCCCCAAATCGATTAGAACCCACCGCCCCTGTAGCACCTCCACACCCCCTCCTGACGACCGCCGACACCTGCAACGACTCCGAGCCCCCTCTTCTTCGATTAAACCTCCTCAAAATCGAATGGAATCAGCCCAAACCCGTTGAAACGCCAGCGCCTCCCCTCCTCTACTGCCATCGCGCGACCTTTGCCCTCCTTCGCACTGCTCTAGTCGTCGCAACCGCCAACCGAGCTCCAGCAGCTCATTCACCTCCAATCCAGCGCCCCCTCCCTCTTAGAAGGAAAAAACCGTTGTAAGCTCTTCTTTATTTTCATTTATTTAATAAAAATCAAATTTTTAATACATTGAAGTGGTGTTTTATTTTTATATAAATAGGAAGTAAAAAAAAATTGGATCTTTATATGTTTATCATCGTATTAGGAATGTAATCTTTGTAAAGTAATGATTTTTATCATGATAAAGGCAAGATATGATTTTTGAAAAGATAAAGATTTGATTTTTAACACTATAAAGACAGAATTTCTATTATATAAGTAGCGAGTTAAAAATATAATTTTTATAATATAGAAAAGCTAAAAATATAAATTTTATACTAGTGGCATATTAAAAATATGATTTTTATCATATGTGAAGTATAAAAATATAATTTTTATTAAGTAGAAGTATTAAAAATATGATTTTTATATAATAGAGAATATAAAAATATTATCTTTATATAGTTAGCAAAATAAAAATCTGATTTTTATTTTATATACGTTGAAATAAAGTGATGATTTTTATAATGATGAAATCTATATTATTGAAAAGGCGAAATCTTTTTATATAGTAGCGGAAGTAAAAATTCGATTTTTATATATTGAACATCGAAGTAAAAATATGATTTTTATATATTGAATAGCATAGTAAAAATTCGATTTTTTACTTATGTAGTGAATGCGGGCGAAGAAAGTGTTAAGAGACGAGAACAGTGAAGGTTTCCTGCATTAGAAGTGTCGTGGAGCTGGATAGCTATCCGTGAGAATTTCTCACCTTTCAATTTCTTTTTCTAGTTATATATATATACTAGGATGCAGACGGTGCTTAGTAGCACCCGACACAATCGTCCACAGACCATGGACTTGTTTGTTTGGTTGCATAAATTAGTTAGATGCTTTGGTTTGAATTGAATTGTTTGGTGAAATGAAATTGATTTGATTGATGTGTGAATGGCGTGGGCCTTCACTAGACTGGGGATAAGGCTAGGCCTTGTCCCGTTTCTAGTATCGTGCCGTTATGCCACCGAAATTTTCTAAAATAAGTTAGAAAAATAAAAATATCATTTTATTTAAAGAATGAACTGAATAGAAATTCATATGTTGGAATAAAATGTTTTATCGTTAAAAATATAATTTTTAACGTGAATGTGAATAAATAAATATTCATTTACAAACCAGACGGTTTGTTTATGTACACCTATTTGAAGGACATTGATTGGGTCGATAAATTTTACACATCGCCCAACTGCACAAATAAAATCTGTGTTTGATTGTTTGAAACCCCACACGGGTGTTGGGATGAAATTTGAAGTTCACTCATCCTGATTGATTAAATATGTCGATCGATTGATTGACAGGCTGTTATAAGCGTTGAATATCTATATTTGATGCTTATACAGTGTAGTGCACTTTGGTTGATGGTTGATTATTTTTCAATGCTATTATATGCATGTGTTGTATGGAATCCATATAATTAACTTTATATGGTAATTGATTGGGCCTCATTCCAATTTGAAAAATAAAGAATAATATAAAATAAAGGTTCATGTGTTGACAGTACTCATCCATTGAGATCGGTCATGTGTTGAACGAAATATTTTCATAATAACAACTATTTTGAAAAAGAAATATTTGAAATAGAATATTTGAAAATAGGAATTTATGAAGCCGTGTTGATTAGATTGACGCCATTTTGACGTGAACGATATTTATATCGATATGAATTGAAAACGATTTCGAAATGAAATGAATTGAAAACGAATTCAAATTGAATTGAAAGCGAATTGAAATGAATTCAATTTGAATTGAAATTTGAATTGAATAGAAATGAATTTTAAAACGAATTTATAAAGAAGAATTCAATTTTGATTTGAATTGAAATGGAAGTTGAAAATGTTTTTGAAACGAATTCAGGGTATTTTATAAATCAATATCCCAAGCCCCAGTGATATTTAAACAATCAAATCAACTAATTTTCAATCATTTTATTTTTAACACACCATAAATGAATATATATGAAATCGGACAAACAACAACAGATAATATATTTTTGGGGAATCCAGTTGGATTCCCCCAACCTGTTTTCCTGCATCCACAGATGTTAGTCAACATAGTAATACCCATCCTGCTTCGAGGCAGGATATCGCGGTATAGAAGGTCATCCACTAATCATAGCGTGGGGCGTATAGGGTAATCATCCGCTAATGATACCGCGGGCATCCGCTAATGAAACTGCGGGAATCCAACCAATCATCAACCCAATATATATATATATATATCCTAAATAACTAATATATATTTTAAAACAACCAAACAGCATTCAAACAAGCAAAGCAATTATTTTTAACAACTAGAAATAATTCTAATTAAATGGTGAGATTTACTCACTATATTATTTTTCCTCGATCTGTTCTGATTCCCCATTTTAATTCCAGCTTATGAAATTCACAGCTATGCATTGTTCGACTGTCCCCATTCGAAGAAAACCTCGTATACCCTTAATATAACATTCCTTAGTTAATACGACTTTTCATATAAGTATTTATGCATTTATAATTTTGGAACCATTTTATATAATTCAAAATGTCATATATATATTAATTACTAAATTAAATTAGTAAATTACCTTAATCCCCTCTTCGGCATTTTGTCGAACACTATGCCCCCTAGATCGATATCAGCAAATCGACCTCCCTTTTCCACTGCGGTAACCCATTTCAATGCACTCCTTGCATATGAACTCCACAACGTCAGAAAACCCCTCAGCTAATACTCACGACGGTGCCAACAATCTCAACTCCTCCGTTCACTGTTCGATGTTGATTTTCCCCAATCCACAGTAAAGAGACGCGACGACCCTAGCTCACAAGAACTCGACACCAACATAAGTCGCGAGTTGTTACTGGCTTTCACAAGCCCTCATACCGTTTCGCAATAGCACGAGATCCATCACCCATGGCCAGTCGTTAATCCTAGCTAGCGATTCCCGAAGTCGAACTCATGGAGACGTCGTGCACTTCCATTCTTGCCAAACTCGAAGAATAGAACTCGCCCAACTTCTCATTAGTGATAAAAAGCATCGCGATTTTCATTTGAAACGATTTCGGATTTGTTTAAGTGGAGCATGGCCATTTTCTTTCTCTGAAGTGAATCGATTTGCTCTTTTGTAGATGTGGAAAGTTCGTTTGATTTTATAAGGGAGCGGATGGAAATAAAGAAGCCACGGTTGTCCTTGTTTGTGGTGATAAGTGAAGGCACGGGTGGCTTTTGAGATATGGTGATGAAAGGGCCAACAAGTATATTCATTTATTAAATTTTATTTGATTTTTAAACGGGTATCAAATTTAAATCATCACGTTTATTCCGAACTCCTTTCTGAACCCAACAACTGTCAATTCTAGGGTCATACCCCTGTTCCGGACACACTGGGATAGGTCACGTAGTCTCATTCGATCATCTGAAGGAGATATTAATTTAAACTGATATAATTTAAATTTCAAACTATTTATTCTCCTTGATAATATTCAAATATTATTACCGTTAACATTTCATATTAATTATTTGAACTGTTTTCAATTCAAATTAAAATTTGAATTCAACTAAATCCATTTTCTTATTCTGATAATTTAATATTTTCAATATTAAATTGAAATTGATTTTTAAATCGATAACTCCATATAAAAATTGATTTATTTACTTAACTCAATATTTAAATCCATATTAAATATTTTAAAATTAACCCCCAAGAGTCCGGGTCATTACAATCTTCCCCACTTAAAATAATTTCGTCCTCGAAATTGCTAAGGTAGAAAAAGTGCTACAAACCCATTAACCTTTCAAAATTTATTTATGTTGATACTCAACATTTCAAACTTCCTTACGTAACTCTCTTTCGAATAAATCCCTATTCGATAACTCCTCCCTTCGAATAACTATATTCGATAATCTCTCTTTCGAATAACTTGATTCGAAAACCTTTCTTCGAATAACTATATTCGATAATCTATTCAATTTACTCTTATCAATTAACTCTATTGGATTTAACTCTTTTCGATTAACTCCATCGAATAACTAAATTCGATAACTTCTTCGAATAACCAATATTCTATAACTCACTTCGATTAAACTAATCGATAACTCTTTTCAATTAAACTATAATCGATAACTCATTTCGATTAACAAATAATCGATAACTCCTTCGATTAACTAAAAATCGATAACTCCTTTAATTCTATCCGAATAAACTAATATTCGATTTAACTCCATTCGCTTAACTCTAGATCGCAGCGATCACAATGGTTACGCCTGATTCCCCCAGGAAACATCCGACCGCCCTAGGCTATCTGCAGCCCTACGAATTACGCTAGCAGTCGTACGAAATGGCAACTTATCCTGAGTAACTATGTTTGACCAACTCTATCTCAATAACTATATTCGATCAACTTTAATTGAATAACTAACATTCAATTAAATCCTAATTCGATTAACTATGTTCAATTAACTTTATCTGGTTAACTCTTAATTTGAATAACAAATATTCGATAATTTCTAACTGAATAACTAATATTCAATTAACCCAACGGATTAACCCTAACTGATTAACTCTAACTGGTTAATTCTTACTCTAATCGATTTATTCTAACACTAATCGACTTCTCCTATTCGAATAACTCCTATTGGATAACGTTTATTCATTTATAAAGATTTACTTTTAGTAACGGTTCTTCACTTTATAAATGTTCTCTTTAATAACGTTACTTCACTTATACAAGTGTTGTGTACCCCTTATATTTAAAACTATCGGTGTTAAAAACCAATATCTCTTCCCTATATTCGAATACCCTCGAGATTTCGTGCGATCTTAAGGGATCAGTTTGTCTTAGCTACCTAGAATCACTTGATGCATTTATCGACGATTTGCGAACCGTTGGAGTAGTCCATGAGTACGCAGATGTTTTTGATTAGGTTAGGGGTTTGTCCCATAAAACGCGAGATAGACTTCCGCATATATCTAGTTGACAATTCAAAGCCAGTTGCATTACTTGTACAACACATGAATCCAAGGGAAAGGAAGGGCTCAGTAAACAAGTAGAAGAGTTACTTGAAAAAGGTTTCAAAATGCGAAGTATTTATGAATGGGGTGCTCCATTCGTTTTCATTACAAAGGTGGATGGTTCACTTCGCTTGTGCATAGATAATATTTTGGTTTCCTTTAAGAATGAGGAAGAACATGCTTTGCATCTAAGGGAAGTCTCGAATACCCTCCAAGCGCATCAACTTAAGGCGAAGTTCTCCAAAAATGTCATTTTTGGAGAAAAGAAGTAAGGTTTCTAGGACATGTGGCGTCCAAAGAGGGGATAGCAGTAGATCCCGCAAAAGTAGTTACGGTGCAAGACTGGAAGGTCCCAAGGAATGCAACAGAAGTAAGAGGCTTTCTTGGACTAGCGGGCTAATATAGGAAGTTCATTAAGGACTTTGCAAAGGTATTAGCCCCACTTACAAGATTGACGGAGAAGAATCTAACCTTTGCTCTGGATATTGGTTGTGATGTCGCTTTCCAACAATCGAATAGGGCTCTTACAATGGCCCTAGTTTTGACTTTTACCTTACGGTAGTAAAAGGCTTACGGTATACATGGATGCATGCGGCACGGGACTAGGCGCCATTTTGATGTAACGGTTAGGTCATAGCAGAAGCCTTAAGAACAAAAAGGTTGACTTCAAGTCCTTTTTATGTGAAAAGGAAAAGTTCAGAATACGTATCAAACTTTGATTTTAAAACCTTTGGTTAAGTTAGTAGTCGACATCGCTAGGAGTAAGACCTACGCTGTTGAATTAAATAGGGACTTCACAAAGAAAAGACTCTCAGATAGCTGACGCAATGGATAAATTAAGTAGAGAAGAGACCTATAGTCACCTTAATAAATAAGCTTGCAAGAAGCCATGAGTACGCAGTTATGTTTGAGCACCGCTTATCATCCTCTGACAGAAAGGGTGAATAGGATTTTGGAAGACCTTTTGAGGAAATGTTAGCATGACACGGCAGAAGTTGTAGTGTCAAGTATACTAGAAGAAGAAAAAGTGGAACAAAAGGTGACAGTGAAATGAGTTCCAATGCATATTCTGGAAACAAAAATTAAGAAGCTACACAATTGTGAAGTTAAGACTGTCAGAGCACTATGGAGTGAAGCTCAAGAAGATGCGACTTAGAACACCGAAGACTAGATACGTGCATTATACCCTTTTTGAGGGTATATACTTGATCTCTCTTTTTCTGTAAAGTTTATTTGCATGCTAGTCTTTATCTTTTAAGTATAACCTCTCGGTCCTATCCTCAATCCTTATGTAGAAGCCAATGGGTGTAAACATGTGTTTGAGACATGTTATGTTTGGTGGATGCAAGTGGATGTAAGTGTTTGCTAGTGGTTGCTCGTGGATGCATATACACACACATTAGGCACCAGATCGGCTCAATCACTTTCATAATTGCATATGAATATGTGTGCACATTTAATTTAATGGATGTATATTGAATGTGTTATCATATGGATGTTGCATTTGTATGAATGATTTGCACTCATGTAAAAGTTATAAAGTACGATTAGAAATAACTGCATACATGGTGGACTCATGACACTGACATAATCCGCATTAAGGAGGTCAACTGAATCAGTAGACCGCCTGATTTTGCATTAGATAAGGACATATGCACACACTATGCATATGTTCATGAAAAGCATTAGATACCTATTAAGGACAATGGATGCCTGTGATTGAATGGTTGAGTAGATGGATGTTGGATGGTAGGATATACATTCTTCTTAACTTAGAGATTTCGAGGACCAAATCCTTTAAAGGAGGGGAGAATGTAACACCCCGTATTTTCTGTGAATGTTAAAGTAACGAATTAAAGAATACTTAATTTTAAAATTGGGAATTAAGGGAAACGGGTTGCGCCATTACGTTCGTCTCGGAATTCTTCATGAGATAGAGTCCGAGTTTGCATGAATCGGACTCCATATGAAGAAGTTATGGAGTACAAAAGATTTCAAGTTTAAGTAGAAATTAAATTAAAATAATAATCAAAGGTCAAAACTGTTCAAAATTCGAATTTCAGTCATAGCGGGTCGAGCGGGAAATTTCCCGCTTAGAGGTGTCAACCCCCCCGGGGGAGTCGACATAGGTGTCGACCCCCCCGGGGGAGTCGACATAGGTGTCGACCCACCTATAGGGAGTCGACCCCTTTTCATATTTACTTCCTGTGACGAATTGTGACAGTCCTGAGCTGATGTGGCCATCTCTGATTGGCCAATGACTAAATTCTGAGGTATTAGGGCTTATGTGTCATGCTATGGTTGGTTGGATGATACATCTCTTTGGTTTGATGGCTCTGATCTCCCCTAGACTAATCTAAAGGCTAGAATTAATCCAAGACATCTATATATACATAGCTAAACCTAGACCCTAACCTCATAACCCTATGACTATGGTGCCGTCATGTTGTTCATCTACCAGCTGGCCTAGCCTCCATTCATCTGCCCTAAACTAGAGAATCAAATTCAAATTAGGAATCAATTAGAAGAACTAGAGAATCAAACGTCTACATCAAAGGATTAGCTTTTCAAATTCAGAAATCAGATCCCAGAAATCAAGATCCGTCCTTTTCTGTAAGTATAGTTATTGTTTAGATGTGAATACCTAATAAGAAATCATGACTGCAACAACTGGATCTAGAACTATGCCTAATTCTATTCGTGCCTATCCTTTTGTCAATTATGGATTGCCTATGCCTATGAGACTATTGTGATTGATGTAATGACGCCTATCATGCCTATGAGACTGTTGTGATTGACATAATGAAACCTAACATGAGACCGTTGGATTGACAAAACGGAAGCTATTATGCCTATGGGACTGTCGTGATTGATTTATCATGTTGTATATCCTATGCCTATGAGACAATTGTGATCGATATGATGGACCTTATCATGTTGTACATCCTATGCCTATGAGACTATTGCAATTAAAATAGTGGGACTTATCATGTTGTACACAAAAATTAGTGATTCTCTTAAGTCCTATTCTATTTAATCTTTATACCTATGGTATAAGTTGCTTATCTTGTTCACATATATAGTTAATGTACAACATTGAAACATGATTCTCAAATTGGGTACATCTTTACATGCCTATTTCTCCTTTTGTCAATTCTTATGCTCTTTTTTTATTTCTCCCCTTTTTACCTACTTTTGTGAATGCTAAGTTCATTTGGAACTTAGATTGAATCTCGTTGTACGTGCGATTATAACGCGGGTAAAATTGGGTATAATTTAATTGAGTAAATTTTGGGCACAGCATGTGAATGTGGCATAAAACTTGTAATAGATATTGGGGCATTATTATCATTATAACTGCAAGTTTGGGGTTAATTGGCATGTAAACCAAGTTTTGGGCGTAAACTGTAAACTGGAATATTAAATCTAGATTGGGCATAACTATTGTTTGGGACGCCAAGCATAATGTATATTGTGATTTTGAAACATGATAGCATACAAAATCTAGACTTGGACATGTATAGTAAATATGTAGATTTGCTAAAAGAGAAACATGCCTAACCCGAGGTTAGATTGAATTGTGGTGTAAAACCGCCCGGAACCACCCGACACATCCAGTAACCACAACAACATAGATCTAATGTGAGAGGTTAGCGCATTTAGCCCAAAACCCGAGGTTAGAATGAGTTTGCGTTAGAAGTCTACCCAGAACCGCCCGGCACATCCAGCAACCGCAAACAACAGTTCTAATTTGATAGGTTAAGGCATTAATGAATGAATTAATGCTAATAAATAGACATTCTAAGAATGGTAAGGTTAAATAACATATGAATAGGCGGCACTTAACCAATACAACATGTTAATTAGACAAGAAGGTGGGGTTAAGTAAATTTAGAACTCTTAACCGTTACAACATGTTAATTAGACAACAAGGTGGGGTTAAGTAAATTTAGAAACATTTAACCAATATAGCATGATGAATGAGTAGGGTTAAGAAACACTTAACCAATATAGCGTGATGAATGAGTGGGGTTAAGTTAATAAGAAACACTTAACCAATATAACATGATGAACGAGTGGGGTTAAGTTAATGGGAAACACTTAAAAAATATAACCTGATGAATAAACAGGGTTAAGTTAATAGGAAACACTTAACCAATACAACATGAACAAAGTGGATAGGGTTAAGGCAAACTTAACCATTAAAACATGTTGACTTGAATCAGTGAGGGGGTTAAGTACATCTCGTGTAGGTGGGTAATATTAGTATATATAGGCCCGCAAACTTAACCTTAAATAAACATGTTTGAATCAGTGGGAGGGTTAAGTACATCTCGTGTAGGTGGGAAATATTTGTATATATAGGCCCACAAACTTAACCAGTAGGAAACCCTAGTAACGGGGACCCATTTCAGCAATAACCTACATAGATGTATCATGGTACCCTGAACTAGGCAGGGTGGGGCTTGATTATAAGCGGTCAAAGTAGCGGTAGGTGGTGCAGCAGTGTAGGTTCCGACGGGATCACGGGCATGCACGTATTCCAGAGTGGAAGAATTAGCCATTGGGCATCAGTAGGTATAAAGCTGCGCATCTTGATCGTGTCGAGTTGCCACTTTAGGGCTTGATACACCCTACGGTGGGACCAGCATAGGTATCTACAAGTAGAGGGCCGAGCGACACAAACTAGAACTAGATCGATATGAGTAGGAGTAGATTGGTTAAGGTAGTAAGGATACATCTAACATCTTCATGGCAATTAGGCTAATTGAGGTAAGATCCTCATACTAGATGTACACCTGAAAGCTACCACAATTGCGGGGTTGGGATCACCTTATTATATAACACAAGATACTAGTTGGGACACTAGTAGGGAATACGAATCATTCTATAAAAGACACTAATTAGGATACTAGTTAGTTGGTGCAGGATATAAAAATCAGAATAATAGGGTAGTAGCGAAGCAGAGTAGAAGCGCATTCGGTTTATCTTGCCTTATCATATCTTATGCTAATGTTAGGTTATCTTGTTATCCCTGTTATCATGGTATTGTCTTATATTCAGTTTATTCATGTCATGTTACTATTACCTGTTTACATACTGAAAATCACTTGACTTACCAGACTTATGTCTGACCTAGTTTTGTTTCGCCTCTTTTCTTCCGTTTCCCCCCAGGTAGTCAGGGAGGGAATAGCTCTGCTTAGTTTGGACCGTTTCTCTTTCCAAGCTCGAAGATAGTTGACATATTGCTTTGGACTCTCTTCTCCACTGCTATGGCTCGCTCATGCTTTATTGGGGAATATCATGGTCATTTTACGCTTCTTTATTTTATTAAACAAGACAGATACTTTGTTGTACTGGGTATTGGTGTTAGAAAATAATCTTTGTACAAGCTATTTTACCAAGCTGCTGTTTTATCAATGAAGTAAAGTTTTTATTCTTTTCCGCTGCTTTATTTGTCTGTCTTGTAATTTATCTGCATCTTTTACCTATAACGCTTCATTGAAGTTAACGCATTCCCTTTGTGAGTGACATTAATGGAGGTGGGTTGTTACATTAGGGGTAGTGTGGGGACATCTAGTATCTATTATGGGCAAGTAGGCTGTCGAGGATTGTATGGGGTGGATACCACTTACTAGATGTTACGCCTATGGGCTACCAATTGTGGAGTTGGGATCATTTCGATAAGGATTACTAGTAGGTGGTGCAGAGAATTAAATTAAGTAAGAAATCTGGGAAGCGCACTAGACATTCCTTTATATTCATCCTGTTATCCTACGTTATCTTATGTCATGGTTATATCTTTCATCCAGTTTATTTCTGTCATTATGCTTTATTTATTTTCTTGCTAAAAATAACTGGACTCGTCAGACTTTATGTCTGACCTTTTTGTTTTGCCTCTTTTCTTCCCTTTTCTCCCCCCAGGTCTGTAGGGTGCGATTAGCGGAGCTTGACTTGGATTTCTTTCTTCTTGAAGTGCTTGGAAGTGTTGAGAGTAATTCTCAGCTTTATCTCTTTTTCATTATGGCTATTGGGAGAGGGATTATGGTTTTTCTTTTATGTACTCAAATAATAATTATGTTCAAGATGGATATTTATGTACTTGGTTTTAATATGTGGTTTTGATGTTCTAATCAGACATGTTTTGCTTTTCTGCTGCAATGAATAAAGTTTAAATTTTAAAGTACCATTTTATATATATGTCTTGTGAATGTTCTGTTATATACTCTTATAATACTCCATTAAAGTTAATGCATTCCCCTTAGTGAGTGACATTAATGGACGTGGGGTGTTACACGTGGTATCAGAGCTGAAGGTTACCAGAACAGATAAAAGTTTTGAAAACCGTTTTCAAAAGAATCTTTATAAAGAAGTATTTTCAAAAACATGTTTTAAAGAAAGCATTTTTCAAGAAAAATGTTTATTATGGAAAAACATAATCCCCAAAAGCCATATATCTTTGTTTCGAATCTCTTCCTCTTTCCCTTTTGAATCTCTTCCTCCGCGTATAGATGCTTGTTCTAAATTATGTAAGGACTTCCGTGCGATAGGCGGAAAACTGCTTCTTGGGACTGAGACGTTTGTTGGGGCTAGAAGTTGGCTCAAGGAAGTGGAGGACTTGTTGGTATCTATGAGATTGACGATGTGAGGAAGGTTCAACTAGCTGCTTGGTTAATGAAGGATGAAGCTTCATATTGGTGGGATGTCATGAATGGAGAATGTGCAAGGGAGACATGGATAGGACATAGTATAAGAAAGTGGATCCAAAGAAGGCACAACAACAACAAAAGAAAGGCGGAAAGGATAAAAAGGGCCAAGCGAAAAGGAAGTTCCACAATTGTGAAATACCTGGTCACTTAAAGAAAGATGTTAGAAAGATGAAGAAGACTAGCTGTTA
Source organism: Allium sativum (assembly GCA_030737875.1). NCBI lineage: Eukaryota > Viridiplantae > Streptophyta > Magnoliopsida > Asparagales > Amaryllidaceae > Allium > Allium sativum. Next base: position 310,645,195 of record CM060919.1, read on the forward strand.
CCGTTGCGGTGAGGCAGGACATATGATTTAAGATTGTCCGAGGAGGCAAGGACAAGGACAGAGGGCAGGATCTTCTGGAGTGCAGGTTGTGTTCTCATGGTCAGTATATCAGAAAGAGGTAGGAAGTTTCGGTTGAAGATTTGATTCTTTTTCCTAGTACTCTTTTCGACTCTTGCGCTTCACATTCGTTTATATCTGCTTCGTTAGTTGAAACACTGCACCTAAAATAATAGTCTAGTTACGGATCCCACTGTAGTCTCAAATCCAATTGGTGGTTCGGCTCATTTGTCTATGTTTTGTCGGGATTTGAGATTGTCTATCTTGGGCATTGGGTTTGAAAGCAACGCCTTCGTTCTTGGTTTCATGGGCTATGGATTGATTCTAGGGATGGATTGGCTAGCCAGGTATGGTGCCATCCTAGACTGTAAAAAGAGAGTAGTTAGACTGTTGACTCGTTCGGGAAAACCCTTGATATCTCTTATGACCCTAGAGGTTCGGTGATGCTTAACTACCTAGAATCACTTGACGCATCCATCGATGATTTGAAATCTGTTCGTGTAGTCCGTGAGTATGATGACGTCTTTGATGTGGTTTGGGGTTTACCCCGAGGCGCGAGATAGACTTCTGTATATACTTAGTAGATAATTCAAATCCAATTGCATTGCCAGTGCGCCACATGGCTCCGAGAGAGAGGAGGGAACTCAGTAAGCAAGTAGGGGAGCTACTTGAGAAAGGGTTCATAAGAAGAGGTATTTCAAAATGGGGTGCTCCAGTTGTTTATGCTACAAAAGTGGACGGTTCACTTAGATTGTGTGTGGACTATAGGGAGCTAAATAAACTCACAAAGAAAAATAAACACCTATTACCGAGGATAGATAATTTGTTCGATCAGTTGGTGGGCGCTTCGGTTTTCTCGCAGTTGGACTTAGCTATAGGATTTCATCAGTTGAGGATAGCTAAGGAGAGTATAGATAAGACTGCTTTTAGGACTCCCGATGGTTTCTTCGAATGGCTCATCATGCCTTTCTGTTTGATGAATGCATCCGCATATTTCGTAGACTTGATGAGTATGGTGTTTAGGGAGTTTCTAAACAAGTTTGTGGTTGTCTTTGTGGATGATATATATATCTTCTCTACAAGCGAAGAAGAACATGCCCTACATCTTAGGGAACTCTTAGAGAACCTTCGAGCACATCAACTCAAAGCTAAGTTCTCCAAATGTCATTTTTGGAGGAAAGAAGTGAGGTTCTTAGGGAACGTGGTCTCTAAGGAAGGGATAGCAGTGGATCCCGCGAAGGTGGTGGCAATCCAAGATCGGAAGATTCCTTAGAACGCAACAGAAGTAAGAAGTTTCCTTGGTTTGGTGGGCTATTATAGGAAGTTCATTAAAGACTTTGCGTTTCACGAGATGAGAGCTTAAGAAAGACAATTCTTGAAGACGGCACAAGGCTGGTGAAATTCATATACTGATAAGAGAAGGACCGATCTTGAGTTTGGTGTTGGGACATAGTTTTTATTCGTTTTGGATCTGTAGGGAAGTTGGCACCGAGGTTCGTAGGGCCCTTCCCCATTGCAGAGAGGATTGGACATATGGCGTACAAAGTGAAGTTGTCGGAGAAGCTTAGTGGTGTTCATGACGTATTTCACGTGTCGCATTTGCGGAAGTGTTTACATGATACCACAGAAGTAATGGAGCCGAGAATGCTTAGGGAAGTGGAAGTGGAGCAAGATGCCACGATTAGTCGAGCTCCTACATGCATCCTTGGATCGGAGGTCAAGAAGATACGCAACCGAGAGGTCAAGTTGGTTAAAGTCCAATGGGGAGATGATCAAGGAGATGCGATTTGGGAGATGGAAGAAAGATATGTGCGTTGTACCCTTTCCTTTTTGTGGGTATGTTCTAAACTTCTCCTTTTTCTACCGCTTTGTTTATACTTGTTCTATCATTTAGTGTATCCTCTCGATTATGTCTTCGATCTTTAGGTAGAAAATCCTATGGATGTAAACATGTGTTTGAGACATATTATGTTTGGTGGATGCAAGTGGCTGCTAGTGATTGCTCGTGGATGCATTTACACACACTTTAGGCACTAGGATTGACTCAGTCACTTTCATATTGCATATTGCATATGAATACATATATTTGTATGCTGATTGAAATTTGATGTGTTATCATGTGGATGTTGCATTTGAGTGAATGATTGTGCACTCATATAGAAGTTATAAAGTGCATTAGGACTGATTGCAAACATGTTGGACTCATAGCACTAACATAATTCGCATTGAGGAGGTCAACTGAATCAGTAGACCGCCTAATCTTTGCATTAGATAAGGGACATATACACACACTTTTGCATATGTTCATATAGCATTAGAAAACTTTTAAGGACAAAGGATTTTTGTTGATGATGGATGAGTAGATGGATGATGGATGGTAGGATACATTCTTCTTAACTTGAAGATTTCGAGGACGAAATCCTTTAAGGAGGGGAGAATGCAACACCCCGCATTTTTAATGAAATTAAAAATGTGGAAATATGTATATATATTGTATGCATAGATATATTTGAGAGAGAAATTAAATAATGACAATAAAATTGCATGTAATAAGTTAATGCAGTGAAATGAAGAAAAAGATAAATAAAAGAAATTGCATGCAATACATGAAATGCGAAGAAATGCATGCGAACATTTAAAAAAGAAATATAAAGGAGAATTTGAAGAGCCTCCAGAATTGGTCATGAAATTAGCGTCATTGCGTTCATGGCGATTTTCTAGTCAATTTAGACCTATAGTTTGTAGAAAACTAATTTAAAATGAAGAAGATATCTTTAAATTAAATATTGCAGCAAAACATGAAAAAGAGGAATGAGAGAATAATGTGTAGCATTGTCCTAAGTCTTGTTAGCAAAAGACTTAGTAGCTCATTTGGTTAGTATATGTGACTTGTACGCAAGAGAATCTGATTTCAATCCCCGCCAGTGCCATATTTTTTGTTTTAGGGAATGGCTAAAAAGTGGCCTAGTGTGAACGCAATTCAATTAAAAAGCGATTTAGTGTAAAAAGGGCCAATTGGAGGATTAATTGAAACGATGGTTAAAAAGAAAAATAAATATACATATATGTAAAAATGATATATATATATATGACGTGTGGGTGTCAACACCCCTGCTACTGCGCATCATGTTGCACACATGGCGCATTTTTATTGGTTAAAGACGATTTTTGAGCTTTACGGCTAATTATAAGCGGTCAAATAGGAGCGAGGGTGTAGCAGCGCAGGTTCCGACGGGATCATTAAGCGTGCATCAAGGTGTTCCCGGCAATGGAAGATTTAGCCACTGTACAACAGTAGGTATAAAGTTGTGCAACCAAGGGTTGCCACTTAGGGAGTGATACACCCTAAGCTGGGACCCACACAGGTATCTACAAGTTAAGGAGCCGATCGATTAAGCGATTAGGGGTAGTGTGGGGACATCTAGTATCTATTATGGGCAAGTAGGCTATCGAGGATTGTATGTAGTGGATACCTCTTACTAGATGTTACGCCTAAGGGCTGCCAATTGCAGAGTTGGGATCATTTCGATAAGAATTACTAGTAGGTGGTGTAGAGAATTAAATTAAGTAAGAAATCTGGGAAGCGCACTAGACATTCCTTTATATTCATCCTGTTATCCTGCTTTATCATATGTCATGATTATATCTTTCATCCAGTTTATTTCTGTCATTATGCTTTATTTATTTTCTTGCTAAAAATAACTGGACTCGCCGGACTTTATGTCTGACCTTTTTGTTTCGCCTCTTTTCTTTCCTTTTCTCCCCCCAGGTCCTCAGGGTGCGATTAGCGGAGCTTGACTTGGATTTCTTTCTTCTTGAATTGCTTGGAAGTATTGAAAGCAATGCTCGGCTTTATCTCTTTTTCATTATGGCTATTTGGAGCAGGATCATGGTTTTGCTTTTATGTACTCAAATAATAATTATGTTCAAGATGGATATTTATGTACTTGGTTTTATTATGTGGTTTTGATGTTGTAATCAGACGTGTTTTCTTTTCTGCTGCAATGAATAAAGTTTAAATTTCAAAGTACCGTTTTATATATCTATCTTGTGAATGTTCTGTTCTATACTCTTATAGTACTCCATTAAAGTTAATGCGTTCCCTCAGTGAATGACATTAATGGACGTGAGGTGTTACACGTGGTATCAGAGCTGAAGGTTACCAGGACATATAAAAGATTTTGAAAACCATTTTCAAAAGCATCTTTATAAAGAAGTATTTTCAAAAACATGTTTTAAAGAGAGCATTTTTCAAGAGAAATGTTTATTATGGAAAAACGTAGTCCCCAAAAGCCATATATCATTCTTTCGATTCTTTGTTTCAAACTCTTCCTCTTTCCCTTTTGAATCTCTTCCTCCGCATATAGATGCTTTTTCTAAGTTATGTAAGGACTTCTGTGTGATGGGCGGAAAACCGCTTCATGGGACTGAGACGTTTGTCGGCGCTAGAAGTTGGCTCAAAGAAGTGGAGGACTTGTTGGTATCTTTGAGATAGACGATGGGAGGAAGGTTCAACTAGCAGCTTGGTTAATGAAGGATGAAGCTTCATTTTGGTGGGAGGTCACGAATGGAGAAAGTGCAAGGGAGACATGGATAGGACATAGGATAAAAAAGAGGATCCAAAGATGGCACAACAACAACAAAAGAAAGGCGGAAAGGATAAAAAATGAAACACCCCACCTCCGTTAAGGTCACTCACAAAGGGAATGCCTTAACTTCGGTGGAGCGCTTTAGGTAAAAGATGTATATAAATTACAAGAAAGACAAATAAAGCAGCGGAAAAAAGTCATTTTATAAACAACTTAATTCTGTCAAGCTTTTACAACAATTGACTCAATCATACTTAAAAGTATTACATAATACTTCTGTCTTGATTCAAAAACTTCCAAGTATATAAGAAGCATAAAATGACAATGATATTCCCCAATAAAGCATGAGCCAGCCATAACAGTGGAAAAAGAGAGAAGTACATCGACTATCTTCGAGCTTGGAAAGAAAACTGAGCTAAGTGGTAATATTCCCTCCTTGCGAACCTGTGGGGGAAACGGAATAAAAAAGGCGAAAACAAACTAGGTCAGACATAAGTCTGGTAAGCTCAGTGACCTTTCAGGATGTAAACAGGTAAAAGCAACATGACATGAATAAACTGAATATAAGACAATACCATGATAACAGGGTTAACATGATAACATAAGATAAGCATAAGGTATGATAAGGCAAGATAAACTGAATGCGCTTCTACTCTTTCTCTGCTTCGCTACTACCCTGTTATTCTGATTTCTATATCTATGCACCACCTAACTAGTGTCCCAACTAGTAATCTGTATAAAATGATACTATGATAACGTGATCCCAATCCCCGCAATTGTTGTAGCATTCAGGTGTACATCTATTATGAGGATTCCACCTCAGTCTGCCTAATTGCCATGAATGTGTTAGATGTACCCTTACTACCCTATCGATCGGCTCCCTACTTGTATTAATTTCTCTTGTGTCTGTGTCAATCGGCCCTCTCTTGCGTATAGATACCCTGTGCTGGTCCCACCATAAGGTGATCCTTACGATAACAACCCGACACGATTCAAGATGCACAGTGTATAACTACAAGTACCCAGTGCCTACTTTTCCCACTTCGGAGTACGTGCACGCCCGTAAACCGTCGGAACCTACACTGACGTACCACCCCTGCCGCTATTTTGACCGCTTATAATCAGCCCAGCCATCGTGCCCCACCCTGCCTAGTTCAGGGTACCATGATACATCTACGTGAGTTACTGCTAAAATGGGTCCCCGTTACTAGGGTTTCCTGCTGGTTAAGTTTGTGGGCCTATATATACAAATATTACCCACCTACACGAGATGTACTTAACCCTCCCACCGATTCAAGCATGTTTATTTAACGGTTAAGTTTTGTGGGCCTATATATACTAATATTATCCACCTACACGAGATGCACTTAACCCTCCTACTGATTCAAGCATGTTTATTTAACGGTTAAGTTTTGTGGGCCTATATTTACTAATATTACTCACCAACCCGATATTTACTTAACCCTCCTACACATTATGTCATATTGGTTAAGTGTTGTCCATTCATGTTAACTTAACCTACCTATTCATCATGTCATGTTGGCTAAGTGTTTCTTATTAACTTAACCCTCCTCACTTATCAAGTTGGATTGGTTAAGTGTTTCCCTCTTGTTTTAACTTAACCTTACCACAAATCAAGTTATATTGGTTAAGTGTTTCTTATTAACTTAACCGTACCCATTTATCATGCTATACTGGTTAAGTGTTTCCTATTAACTTAACCATAGTCATTCATTTTGTTATATTGGTTAAGTGTTTCTCATTAACTTAACCCTAGTCATTCATGTTATATTGGTTAAGTGTTGCTATGAACTTAACCCTAGTCATTCATCTTGTTCATTAGCATTAATTGATTTATTAATGCACCAACCTCTCACATTAGATATGTGTTGTTATGGTTACTGGATGTGTCGGGCAGTTCCGGGCAGTTTTACACCATAACTCAATCTAACCTCGGGTTTTTCTTGTGCATGATGCACTAACATCTCACATTAGATAGGTATTGTTGTGGTTAATGGATGTGCCGGGCGGTTCCGGGCAGTTTTACACCACAACTCAATCTAACCTTGGGTTAGGCATGTTCATCCTTATTTTACACATTTACCATATATACCCAAATCTAGATTTTACACGCTAATCACAAATTCACCAAAACTAGTCATGTTCCAATTCCCAAGTTATTCCCAACAAATTTCCAATTTCAAGTTATTAATCAAAATTGGCTATGCCCATTCTTCCCTAAATTTACAATAATAGTCATGTTCCAAAATCACAATATACACTATGCTTGGCGTTCCAACTAACAGTTATGTCCAATCTAGATTTAATATTCTTTTTTACAGCTTATGCCCAAATCTAGTTTTTTCATGCCAAATTGCATACTTTGTCGTTCATGCCAATTCTAGGTTCAATATGTCATATGACATATTCCATAATTCATGTCAAATTACCCCAAACTGCATCTTAACAGTCATGCCATAATACAAGTTCCAAATTATGCCAAATAATGTAAATTTTATGTTATACCCAATTACCCCTGCATTCATAACGTACGTATTTTGAGATTCAACTAAAGATTCATAAAATAAGAGGAGAAACAATATGGAACATAAGAGGCACAAGAATAGGCATATGATGATAAGAATTATTGGTCCAATAAATTTGATATACCAAATTGACAAGTTTTGCATAAAATACATTGTAGGCATATAAATATGATATGAATATCATTATTAACCATCATAGATGTATAGGTTTGACAGGAGTTATATCATGAACTTAAACAAGATTACAATTCCGATATGCAACAAGGATAGATATGATTGGACCAATTCCATAGTCAATAATGATTCCCAAGGGCATATACAAGCACAAATTCGAATGAAAGTATTACTTACATCAGGCATAAATCTAATGGATTAGATTTGAATAACATCGCATGCATAAATCTAGTAGATTAGAGTTGATAAATTTGAGAGGATTATCTCATAATCAAGTATAGCTTGGATCCAGATTATTACATGCCAAGAATTTCAATTAAGAATTCACATTTGAAAGTAACTTGAACTTACAAAAAGAGAATGATTCTTGTATTTCTGGAATCTGTTTTCTGAAACTGAATAGCTCTCCCTTGAAGTAGACTATCTATTTCTCTAATTTAGATTCGATTCGATTCGCTGCTTCTAATTTGCTTTCTAGTTGAAGAAGAAATTGTGGCTAGGCTAGGACGATCATGGACAGCATGGTGGCGCTTTGGAATGAATTTGTGTGATTTAGGATTGAGGACTAAAGTTGCTTTTATAGAGGTTTAAACTTATGTGAGCCGTTAGATCATCATAGGAGCAATCAAAACTGTCCAGACTAGATAGAGTTATCCAGAATTGCCACATATGCCCTAGTGACTCAGCAGCAAGTCAGAAAAGACTCAGCAACAACTCAGAAAATCATCACTGTTTGGATCTGGGCGAGGGGTAGGTCGACCCCCAGGTCAACCACCAGTCGACCTGTATAGGGGAGGTCAACCCCCTGGTCGACCTGGCCTGGGGCAGGAAAAATCCCGCCCATCCCGCTTCTTTGTTTTCGTTTGAATTTTGAATTTTGAATTTACATCTGCTGTTTTAATTTATTTAAATTCCTGAAACTTCTAAGGGCCATAACTTCCTCATACGAAGTCCGATTTACGAAAACTTGGGCTCTATTCCAAGCAGAATTCCAAAGTGAACGCAATGGCGTAACCCATTTCCCTTAATTCTTTTTTTAAAAATTAAATATACTTTAATTTGTTATTTTGACGTTCATAGAAAATACAGGGTGTTACATTCTCCCCTTCTTAAAGGAATTCTTCCCCAAAATCTTCAAGTTAGGAAAAACGTATATCCTACCATCCAACCTCCGTCTATTCTACCATCAAACACAGGCATCCATTGTCCTTAAAGGTTTCTAATGCCGTATGAACATTTGCAGAGTGTGTGTGTATGTTTCTTATCTAATGCAAAATCAGGCGGTTTACTGATCCAGTTGGCATCCTTAATGCGAATCATGAGAGTGTCATGCGTCCAATATGTACGCAAATATCCCTAATCATGTAAACACTATATGTGCGCATATTCACTCATCCATATGCAACATCCATATGATAACACATCAAGTTTCAGTCCATATACAAATACATTCATATGCATATGCAATATGAAAGTGACTGAGCTGATCTATTGCCTAATGTGTGTATATATGCATCCACGAGCATCCACTAGCAACCACTTGCAACCACTTGCAACCATCAATCATAACATGTTTCAAATACATGTTTACATCCATTGGCCTCTACCTAAGTATCGAAGATATGACCTAGAGGATATATTTGAAAGATAAAGCCTAACATGCAAATAAATATTACAAAAAATGGAATCAAGGATATACCCTCAAAAAGGGTATGATACGCCTATCTAGTCTTTAGTCTTCTAAGTCGCATCTTGTTGAGCTTCACTCCACTATACTTAACTAATTTAACTTTACGATTGCGAAGCTTCTTGACCTCCATTTCCAAAACCCACTAGTAAAGATAGGACCTCGATTACTTACTATGCTAGAGGATATCCAATGTAGTCGAACTATCTTTCCAAGATAAACAGGTGTTAACCATGATACAAAGTGTATATACTAAGATGATTAGAGGTCTCTACTCTACTTAGCTTATCCATCATGTAACAAATCTAAGGGTCTAAAGCTAAAGGTTGCTATGTAATTTTTACCTCCCTTAAGGTCAGTCTTACTTAAGGCGCCTACCACAACCATTTATTTCTCACGCAAACCATCCTAGTCGAACTTGACATCCCTCAAGTACAAGCCCCAAAGGCCTAAACCAATATCAGACAAGCACCCAAGGAATACCTCCTCCGAATTTGGACGATCTATGTGAGATGATACTAGTAAAACAACCAAACAATTGAGAACTTAACTGACTCTGGCTATCCTCGCCAATCTTGCTCCAAAACTATCGTTGATCGCATAACTGGCTTTGCATTGTCAACTAGATATATGCGGAAGTCTATCTCGAGTTTTAGGGGGAAAACCCCTAATCAAAAACATCTGCGTACTCATGGACTATTCTAACGTATCGCAAATTGTCGATAGATGGATCAAGTGATTCTAGGTAGCTAAGCCTAACTGATCCCCTCAGGATAGCACGAAATATCGAGGGTATTCCTGAGGCAAGTATAAAGTCTAACTACCCTCCTTTCGCAATTACTAGCTAACCAACCCATGCCTAGAATCAACCCATGGCCCATGGAACCAAAAACATAAGCATTATACTTTAACTCAATCCTTAATATAGATATTCTCAAATCCTTACAAACCAAAGATAAATGAGCCGAACCACTAATTGGATTTGAGACAATAATGGGATCTTCTACTATACAAGTACTAAGGTGCAGAGACTCAACTATGGAAGCAGATACAATCGAATGTGAAGCGCTAAAATAAAAAAAAAGTACTAACAGGAGGATCAAAAAGAAAAGCTAAACCCCTTTTTTCCAACAAAAACTTTATTGCCTCTCTCTCAGGTATGCTGGCGGTGAGAGCATGCACTTGCCCTCCAGAAAATCCTGTTCTTTGTTCTTTCACTTGTCCTTAATTATATGACCCGTTATACCATAGTAAATACACTTCCACTTGTCTTAGGTTTTACTATTCTTTCCTCCCTTCTTGTGCTGTGATTCTTCCACTTACACCTCTTCCTTTTTGCCTCCTTTGTGAACCAAGTCCAACTCCATGAGTTTCTCATCCTTGGGTTGTGCTCCTTAACCAAACTCCCTCATTCTCATCTTTACTATCCTTGCGTAGCAAATTGACAAGTCCCTCGAAAGCTGACTCCATCGCACGGAAAATCCTACAAAGCTCGAAAGAAAATTAGTTGTAGGTGAAACTACTACAGCTATAGATGGAAGTTGGGCGCTTATTTGCCCTTTGACAAGTATCGTAGTCTCATCAAGCCTACAGAACCATGTCGCGATGAGGTTACCTCCCAGAAAGCCAGGAGCCCCGGAGAATCAAGAAAGAAGGAAACAAGGATTCAAACAAAGGATCAAAAGATAGTGCATATGGATTTAGGTAATATGCCTTTAAAACAAAACTTTTCTTTTGAAAATGCTTCTTTTAAAACCGTTTTTAAATTAATTTTTCAAATCTTTTATCTGATCTGGTAACCTTCAGCTCTGATACCAAGTGAAACGCCCCATCTCCGTTAAGGTCACTCACAAAGGGAATGCCTTAACTTTGGTGGAGCGCTTTAGGTAAAAGATGCAGATAAATTACACAACAGACAAATAAAGCAGCGGAAAATAAAGTCATTTTATAAACAACTTAATTCAGTCAAGCTTTTACAATAATTGACTCAATCATACTTAAAAGTATTATATAAAACTTCTGTCTTGATTCAAAAACTTCCAAGTATATAAGAAGTATAAAATGACAATGGTATTCCCCAATAAAGCATGAGCCAGCCATAGCAGTGGAAAAAGAGAGAAGTACATCGACTATATTCGAGCTTGGAAAGAAAACTGAGCAAGGTGGTAATATTCCCTCCCTGCGAACCTTGGGGGGGGATGGAAGAAAAGCGGAGAAAACAAACTAGGTCAGACATAAGTCTTGTAAGATCAGTGACTTTCAGCATGTAAACAGGTAAAAGCAACATAACATGAATAAACTGAATATAAGACATTACCATGATAAGAGGGATAACATGATAATATAAGATAAGCATAAGGTATGATAAGGCAAGATAAACTGAATGCGCTTCTACTCTTTCTCTGCTTCGCTACTACCCTGTTATTCTGATTTCTATATCTCTGCACCACCTAACTAGTGTCCCAACTATTAATTTATATAAAATGATAATATGATAACGTGATCCCAATCCCCGCAATTGTGGTAGCCTTCAGGTGTACATCTATTATGAGGATTCCACCTCAATCGGCCTAATTGCCATGAATGTGTTAGATGTACCCTTACTACCCTATCGATCGGCTCCCTACCTGTATTAATTTCTCTTGTGTCTATGTCAATCGGCCCTCTCTTGCGTGTAGATACCCTGTGCTGTTCCCACCATAAGACGTATCAATCCTTATGATAGCAACCCGACACGATTCAAGATGCACAGTGTACAACTACTGGTACCTAGTGCCTGCCTTTTCCCACTCTGGAGTACATGCATGCCCGTAAACCATCGAAACCTACACTAACGTACTCCCTGCTGTTGTTTTGACTGCTTATAATCAGCCCAGAAATCGTGCCCCACCCTGCCTAATTCAGGGTACCATGATACGTCTATGTGGGTTACTGCTGAAATGGGTCCCCGTTACTAGGGTTTCCTACTGGTTAAGTTTATGGGCCTATATATACAAATATTACCCACCTACACGAGATGCACTTAACCCTCCCACTGATTCAAGCATGTTTATTTAACGGTTAAGTTTTGTGGGCCTATATATACTAATATTACCCACCTACACGAGATGCACTTAACCCTCCCACCGATTCAAGCATGCTTATTTTACGGTTAAGTTTTGTGGGCCTATATTTACTAATATTACCCACCAACCCGATATTTACTTAACCCTCCTACACATTATGTCATATTGGTTAAGTGTTGTCCATTCATGTTAACTTAACCTACCCATTCATCATGTCATGTTGGTTAAGTGTTTCTTATTAACTAACCATCCTCACTTATCTTGTTGGATTGGTTAAGTGTTGCCCTCTTGTTTTAACTTAACCTTACCACAAACAAGTTATATTGGTTAAGTGTTTCTTGTTAACTTAACCCTACCCATTTATCATGCTATATTGGTTAAATGTTTCCTATTAACTTAACCCTAGTCATTCATCTTGTTATATTGGTTAACTGTTTCTCATTAACTTAACCCTAGTCATTCATGTTATATTGGTTAAGTGTTCCTATGAACTTAACCCTAGTCATTCATCTTATTCATTAGCATTAATTAATTTATTAATGCACCAACCTCTCACTTTAGATATGTGTTGTTGCAGTTACTAGATGTGCCGGGCGGTTCCGGGCAGTTTTACACCATAACTCAATCTAACCTCGGGTTTTTCTTGGGCATGATGCACTAACCTCTCACATTAGATAGGTATTGTTGTGGTTAATGGATGTATCCGGCGTTTCCGGGCAGTTTAACACCACAACTCAATCTATCCTCGGGTTAGGCATGTTCATCTTTATTTTACACATTTACCATATATACCCAAATCTAGATTTTACATGCTAATCACCAAATTCACCAAAACTAGTCATGTTCCAATTCCAAAGTTATGCCCAACAAATTTCCAATTTCAAGTTATTAATCAAAATTGACTATACCCAATCTTCCCTAAATTTACAATAATAGTCATGCTCCAAAATCACAATATACACTATGCTTGGCGTTCCAACTAACAGTTATGCCCAATCTAGATTTAATATTCTATTTTAAAGCTTATGCCCAAAGCTAGATTTTTCACACCAAGTTACATACTTTGTCGTTCATGCCAATTCTAGGTTCAGTATGCCAAATTACATATTCCATAATTCATGTCAAATTACCCCAAATTGCATCTTAATAGTCATGCCATAATACAAGTTCCAAATTATGCCAAATAATGTAAATTTTATGTTATACCCAGTCACCCCCGCATTCATAACGTACCTATTTTGAGATTCAACTCAAGATTCATAAAATAAGCGGAGAAACGATATGGAACATAAGAGGCATAAGAATAGGCATATGACTATAAGAACTATTGGTCCAATAAATTTGATATACCAAATTGACAAGTTTTGCATAGAATAAATTGCAGGCATATAGATATGATATGAATATCATTATGAACCATCACAGACATATAGGTTTGACAAGAGTTATATCATGAACTTAAACAGGATTACAATTCCGATATACAACAAGGATAGATATGATTGGACTAATTCCATAGTCAATAATGATTCCCAAAGGCATATACAAGCACGGATTTGAATGAAAGGATTACTTACATCAGGCATAAATCTAATGGATTATATTTGAATAACATCGCATGCATAAATCTAATAGATTAGATTTGATAAATCTGAGAGGATTATCTCATAATCAAGTATAACTTGGATCCAGACTATTACATGCCAAGAATTTCAATTAAGAATTCACATCTAAAAGTAACTTGAACTTACAAAAAGAGAATGATTCTTGTATTTCTGGAATCTATTTTCTGAAAATGAATAGCTCTCCCTTGAAGTAGACTATCGATTTCCCTAATTTAGATTCGATTCGATTCGTAGCTTCTAATTTGCTTTCTAGTTGAAGAAATGGAGGCTACGCTAGGACGATCATGGACAACATGATGGCTCCTTGGAATGAATTTGTGTGATTTAGGGTCGAGAACTAGGGTTGCTTTTATAGAGGTTTAAACTTATGTGAGCCGTTAGATCATCCTAGGAGTAATCACAACCGTCCAGACTAGATTGAGTTATCCAGAATTGCCACCTATGCCATAGTGACTCAGCAGCAAGTCAGAAAAGACTCAGCAACAGGTCAGAAAATCATCACTGTTTGGATCTGGGAGAAGGGTAGGTCGACCTGTATAGGGGAGGTCAACCCCTTGGTCGACCTGGCCTGGGACGGGAAAAATCCCGCCCAGCCCGCTTCTTTGTTTTCGTTTGAATATTGAATTTAAATCTAAGTTGTTTTAATTTATTTAATTTCCTGAAACTTCTGAGGGCCATAACTTCCTCATACGCAGTCCGATTTACGAAAACATGGACTCTATTCCAAGTAGAATTCCGAGATGAACACAATGGCGTAACCCATTTCCCTTAATTCTTCTTTAAAAATTAAGTAATCTTTAATTTGTTAGTTTGATGTTCACAGAAAATACAAGGTCTTACAAAAAGGGCCAAGAGAAAAGGAAGTGCCACAAATGTGAAATACCCAGCCACTTTATGAAAGACGTTAGAAAGAAGAAGACTACTGGCTGTTACCGTTGTGTTGAGGCAGGACATATGATTTAAGATTGCCCGAGGAGGCAAGGGCAAGGACAAGGACAAAGGGCAAGAACTTCTGGAGGGCAGGTTGTGTTCTCGTGGACAGTATATCGGAAAGAGGTAGGAAGTTTCGGTTGAAGATTTGATTTCTTTTTCCTAGGACTCTTTTCGACTCTTGCACTTCGCATTCATTTATATCTGCTTCGTTAGTTGAAACACTGCACCTAAAATACTAGTCTAGTTACGGATCCCATTGTAGTCTCAAATCTAATTGGTGGTTCGGCTCACTTATCTATTTTTTGTCGGGATTCGAGACTGTCTATCTTAGGCATTGGGTTTGAATTCAACGCCTTCGTTCTTGGTTTCGTGGGCTATGGCTTGATTCTAGGGATGGATTGGCTAGCCAGGTATGGTGCCATCCTAGAATGTGAAAAGAGGGTAGTTAGGCTGTTGGCTCGTTGGGGAAAGATCCTTGATATTTCTTATGACCCTAGAGGTTCAGTGATGCTTAGCTACCTAGAATCACTTGACGCATCCATCGATGATTTTAAATTTATTCGTGTAGTCCTTGAGTATGATGACGTCTTTGATGAGGTTCGGGGTTTACCCCGAGGCGCGAGATAGACTTTCGTATATACTTAGTAGATAATGTAAAGCCAGTTGCATTGCTAGTGCGCCACATGGCTCCGAGAGAAAGGAGGGAACTCAGTAAGCAAGTAGGGGAGCTACTTGAGAAAGGGTTCATAAGAAGAGGTATTTCGGAATGGGGTGCTCCAGTTGTTTTTTCTACAAAGGCGGACGGTTCACTTAGATTGTGTGTGGACTATAGGGAGTTAAATAAACTCATAAAGAAAAATAGACACCCATTACCGAGGATAGATGATTTGTTCGATCAGTTGGTGGGCGCTACGGTTTTCACGCAGTTGGACTTAGCAACATGATTTCATCGGTTGAGGGTAGCTGAGGAGAGTATAGATAAGACTGCTTCTATGATTCCCAACGGTTTCTTCAAATGGCTCGTCATGCCTTTTTGTTTGACGAATGCACCCGCATATTTCGTAGACTTGATGAGTAGGGTATTTAGGGAGTTTCTAAACAAATTTGTGGTAGTCTTTGTGGGTGATATCTTGATCTTCTCTAGAAGCGAAGAAGAACATGCCCTACATCTTAGGGAAGTCTTAGAGACCTGTCGAGCACATCAACTTAAAGCTAAGTTCTCCAAATGTCTTTTTGGAGGAAAGAAGCGAGGTTCTTAGGGCACTCGGTCTCTAAGGAAGGCATAACAGTGGATCCCGCGAAGGTGGTGGCAATCCAAGATCGGAAGATTCCTAAGAACGCAACAGAAGTAAGAATTTTCCTTGGTTTGGTGGGCTATTGTAGGAAGCTCATTAAAGACTTTGCGTTTCACGAGACGAGAGCTTAAGAAAGACAATTCTTGAAGATGGCACAAGGCCGGAAAAATTCATATGCGGAAGGACCGATCTTGAGTTCGGTGTTGGAGACATGGTTTTTATTCATTTTGGATCTGTAGGGAAGTTGGCACTGAGGTTCGTAGGTCCATTCCCCATTGCAGGGAGGATTGGACAGATGGCGTACAGAGTGAAGTTGTCAAAGAAGCTTAGTGGTGTTCATGACATATTTCACGGGTCGCATGTATGAAAGTGTTTACATGATACCACGGAAGTAGTGGAGCCGAGCATGCTTAGGGAAGTGGAAGTGGAGCGAGATGCCGCGATTAGACGAGCTCCTACATGCATCCTTGGATCGGAGTTCAAGAAGATACGCAACCGAGAGGTCAAGTTGGTTAAAATCCAATGGGGAGATGATCAAGGAGACGCGACTTGGGAGATGGAAGACAAGATACGTGCGTCGTACCCTTTCCTTTTTGAGGGTATGTTCCCCAGGTGTGATTGGGGTCTTGGTTCACGGGACCCTCAGGATGTTTTCAAAGCTTACGCAAGTAAGCTTTGGATTAGGTTCCGAGCTGACAACTCTCCTTGGGATTCTTTCTTGCATGCGAAGTATAGACGCCTTTCTTCTTTCGAATTCTCTGGTATCGCATCCTATGCTAATGGGATGTGGAAAAGGATGCAATTTGTTAAGTCCTTGGATTTACATGGCACGGGCTTCGGTTGGAATAATGCCCTCTTCTCTCATAGGGCTGCTTGGAACTCTGCATATGTTCCAACCATGCGAAACCCTGATTTCTCTTTCATTTGGGATAGGCACACTCCTCCCAAGGTTTCTATTCTTCAGTGTAGGGTTCTCCATGAGATCCTTCCCTGGATGCCAATCTTATATGGATAGGTATCCCTCTTGTGTCTCATTGTAGGTGTTGTAGCGTTGGTGCTTTGGAGTCGATTCGGCATTTGGTCAGGGAGAGCGAGTGTGCCACTTTGTTCTGGGCTCATTATGGGAACTAGTGGGTTCGTCTCAAATCCCACCTTTGCTTATTAAACTTCTTTTTGTTGGTGGTCCAAGGGGACTTGGAAAGGATCTATGGTTGATCCTTTCCAGACTTATCCATGGCCTCATCATCTGGCATATGTGGTGCTCCTAGAATAGAGCAATCTTTGATGACTCCTCCATGTCTTCGAGTGACATCATTCATCGTGTTTCGGAGGAAGTTTATTTCTGTTTTTAAGGTAGACCGTTCATGAAGAACCTCAATTCAATCGCATTAGCCTTGGATAATGCTCTATCTATTATCAGGGCCTCACGTCCTAGGGCAGGGTGGGTTTATTTTTTCTTTTTCCACGTTGTTGGTCGATTCTTGTGGTCTAGGCATTCAGGTAGTCAAATGGTTAGCAGTTGGAATGGTCCACAAGGATGGTGCTTCAGTTGATTCATAGTGAGGTTCGGGACTAGGATCAAGAGACGTTAGGCTTGGGTTTGGTTGATGGGGCTTTGAATGGGTCTTTTGTGTTTTATTCGGTTGGGGAAGCTCTTTGTTTGGTGCAGCTTTGGTTTGCCTCTTTGGTCCTGGCAACATGGTAACAATTTGGAGTAGTGGCATGTTTTTTGTTAATTTTTCTGACCTCGGTTCGTGCTTAGGCGTAGGGGTTTGTGTTGTATGGTCTAATTTCTTTCTGCTATTGTGTTGGTTTGCTTTCTTTTTGTATTTTCCATTTCTGCGTCTATTTTTCTTTTCCTTTGTTTCTTTTTGGGAGTGTGCTTCTATTTGTTTAGTCAGTCGAGCGTGTGCCCTTCACACATCTATACTACCTTTTTGTGAGCCATCAGAGAATGGCGTGTTTTCCCCTTTTTGGTATGTTACATCCATTTCTGAAGAAAAAACTAAATCAAAAGACATTTAAAGGAATAGCACGTCTTTTCTTTTATTTAAAAAACAAGTGTGAACGCGTGCTACGCATACGGGTTATAGTTATATTTTTGAAACCATCGTTGAATGTTGATTATTTTGGTCAATAGAGTTATATGATTTAACTCACACCAATAATCCTTTTTTCATAGTTACAGTAAACGACAAAGAACCGATCAACTAGTATATGTGAATTGCCTTTAGAAGCCGGAAATTTTTGAAAAATATCATTAGTTTGGACACGTGATTGCTAACTATTTGTAACAACCCATAATTTTGACAATAAATAGTTATTTAATAAAAATCTCAAAGTAGGAATTTTTTCAAACGATGGAATTTGACCATGAAACTTTAACCGATGCCTTCGTCTCAAAATTCTGGTCAACTTTCATGTTTGGAGTTTCGCGAACGGAGTCTGTATGAACAAGTTACGAACGAAATACGAAAATGGACAGATAATAAATCAAACAGACAAATATGTATGTATATATGTATATATATACACACACAGAAATAAATCTTCCCCCAGCCACCTCACTGCCAAGTCGACCAAGCGGTCGACCGGGGCAGTCGACCGCTGTCTGCGACCACTTGGTCGAGTCAGGCAGTGGCGGCTAGGATTAAGGGGGGTTGGTTTATAAAATATTATTAAAATGGATGAACATAGATGACTTAAAACTAATCCAATGGTTCTAGGCCATTTCCACTCCTATAAATAAAGGGGTAAGGCCTTATTCTTTTCCACACAAATCTGCAGTGGTAGCGGAGCTCTGCCATTTTCTTCCGCCCCCAAACCTAATTTCTAAAATAAATAAAAAATATTCATACAAACAAATCAAATCCAATTCATATGAAATTAAGAGGATTAGCAGATCTAATGGAAAAGAATTCAAGTCGATGCTCCAAATCAGATTCTCCTCTCCCTGTTTTCTTACATCTCTACAGATCTGGAATTTTCTCCTTTCTTGATAAATTGTAGATTTATAAGAATTTGGGGGTTGTGGGCCTAAAGTGTAATGAACCAGAATTTTTGGCACTTAAATTTTAGAGTGTTGTGTAGTAAATTTATGTTTATATTTGAATTTTAATTTAGAATTTAAAATTTTATGTTGAAATTTAATTTATATTAAGAAATTTATTAATAATTTGAGATTTAGTCTATTTTAACTTAGGTTTTGAATTAATTTGCAAAATCTAAATTTATAATTTTATATTTGAATTTAAATTTATTATATTAAAATTTTACAATATTAATATTTTAGTATAATTGAAATTGTTAAAAATCGGTGATTTGTTTATTTAAGCATTATTAGCATCTTAATCTAGTGTTTTAATATTTGTAAACTTTTATTCTATTTTATTTAATAATTTATAAACAATTTTATTTTATTTTGGATTTAAAATAATATTTCGTGGTTCCTTTCTGCTGTTGGCACTCTTCCTTTTGAATTAAAGTAGCATATCCTTTTCCTTCGTTCATAGAGAACAACGTCTCTTCTCCTTTAAAATTTCTTTTTAGCCGTGAGTTTTTCCCTATTATTCCCAAATTATTTTTCCCTAAATCCAAAATAGTGGCTGCCACCAAAATTAGCTCGGTCTCCATTCCCCTTCCACCATAAGTCGTCGAAACGCACCTCCCAACTACCCATCCTGTCATCTGAATCGTGCCCAACCCCTGGCTCCTAGCTGCACCATCGCGCTACCGCGAATTGCTTCAATTCCTCCCTCCACCAGTGTTATTCCCACCTCGGCTATCTAGCATAGCCCCACCGTGCTAGAAAACCCTTCTCCCAGGACAGCGTGACCTGAGTTCCAAGGTTCAGCCATTCATTGTGCTCATCTTGGTGGTTACAGGTGAATTTTTCTCGCGATTTATCCTTGTTCAAAGACTTAAACACCGATTTGAACTAAATTAATTAGTCAAATTTTTGGTTGTTTTGTGAGTATCGTTGGTTGACTTTCCATGAGCGTTGGCCTGATATGTTGTGTGTTTTCCCCTTTAGTTTCCTAGTAAAAATGCCATGAATTCTGGTATCCACTGGAATAATTTCTTGCCTAAAACGAACTTAATTTTTTTTCTTGAAAGGATTTCGGTCACGTGCAAAAAAGGAAAAGAAAAAAAGAATGTTGGTTTCTGAACACCTTACATTTCGAATATGAATACTTTCCTGAATTTCATGCATGATAAAATGCTTGCATGCCAGTTTTACAACTTGCTATTTCTGTGAATATTTGTTTGCAAATTTAAGCTACATGAATCTGGAATTAAGTAAAAGATTGTGATGCATTTTAGTTGTGTGTGCGTGCTCTTTTATTTGGAACATTGACTTCCAGACTGAAAATTAACTTTGATAATGAACTTGACTACATGAAAAAGTAATATGAACGGTGTTTTAAACCTGATTTTGTAATTAGGAAATATGAGATGTTTGATCTTTTTATTTGATAGGCTATAACCTTTGTTACACTTATGTTTTATGTTTTATTACATGGATATCATTTGGGTGAATGAATTTCTTTGTACTCAACTGTAAGCGCAATTTACTGCATATATGCCTATGTGAATACATGTATGTTTGGCGGAATCTTTATTTGTTAATTAATATCAGGCTGTCTGTTTACCTTTATCTTTGCATAAATTGCCGTTGCATTTGCTATATTTGGTCAAATTTGTATTCCCTGTTTGAAAAAAAGGAAAATGTACAATATATACAAGGGTCAATTTGTGATGGCCTGTAACTAGGTAGCTGTTGAACTTGCTGGATTCGAATTGCATACACTTATGCATGTTGTGTACTCCTTGTTACTTAAACAAGTTGCCCCTTCCTTTCATGTCATCTGTGCAAGTAAGTAACATCATGTGGTTTCCATGCAACAAGCGCATGAAATCCTTTAATACTTATGTGAAACCTACCCCGTTTTAAGTATTGTTTTGCACCTCATGGGAATCATTTACTTAGAACCGAATTAACTACTTAGATCTGTACCCTTTCTTATGAAAAACACATCGTCGTACTTTATTATGTGCCCTATGATATGCTTATGTTATACACCAACTATGAATTCCCATGTAAGACATTTATGGTAATTTAGAATTAAATATGAAGATAGGATCAACTATTTATTTTAGTTCTTATTAAAGTTAAT
The DNA here is from genome assembly GCA_030737875.1 of Allium sativum. Taxonomy (NCBI): domain Eukaryota; kingdom Viridiplantae; phylum Streptophyta; class Magnoliopsida; order Asparagales; family Amaryllidaceae; genus Allium; species Allium sativum. The sequence goes on from CM060919.1 coordinate 310,666,343, forward strand.
TTACTTGAACAAATGATTAATCCTGACTCGAGTGTTTTATGTTTTTGCATGGAACACTCGAGTCAGGTCCTAAGTGTTCCAAATTTTTAAGATTCACCTTGCAAACTAGGGAGGAACATGAAGACGCAAGACGCACATGCGCGCGCAACGCCTGACTGGAAAAGTAAACAATTTTTTTTTTTAAAAATTCATGTTGATATTTACAAATTCTTCCGCTGTAAAGTAATGTTCTGTAAAATTCTGATAAATTTTATATAAAATTTCATTTGTATGATACATTATTGTTTTCTGTTATGTGATTCTATGTTTATTCTGCTTAAACTTGATAAGCTAAATAACGATATGTCTTTGTGAACGGTCCGAGTTGGTTTAAATACCGACTTGAAGTAGTCAAAAAGGCAGGTCGTTATAGTTGGCATCAGAGTTTTGGTTTGACAAAGCTTAGCTTATTGGGTTTAAAAACTCATTAGAGATAGAGTAGAAATACTCTAGAATGAGTGGAATTGACACAAAAATTGCTGTACAAAGAGCGTATTTTGGAAAATAAAAATTATTTTGGAATAAAATAAATCGTTTTAAAAAGCGTAATTATTTTGAGATATACAATAAATAAGAGTTTCCGAGTATTTTATTGATGTCAAGGTTGGACTATCGAGTATATACGGATTTTGAATATACGTCTGATCAACGTATAAATGAAGACAGATATATACTAGATAGATATAGAATCACACTCTAGTTGCCCGGAGATGATTCTGATGCATCATCATCAGAAGTTTATTTTCGAGTTTCGAAAGTGGGATAACCGTATGATTCTGATTTAGACATCGAGAAATACTTGAAATCGATTACATAAGTGATTGAAATGGCTGGAATAGAAAGAAAAATATTTTGATAATTAAATATAGATTGGCGAAATTTAAATAAGAGACATATTCATTGCTTGCGATGTATAAATTAAATTACAAGCAAATTAAGATGAAATTGGGAAGAATCTAAATAAAATTTGAGCAAGCAATGAATGTGTTGAAATATAAAAAAATCCCCTCGCTCGTTCATATGTTTTGCCTCTGTCAACCCGTCATCATCTTTGCTACCTATTCGATTATTGTGCTCGAATCTTGAAACTGTCAAACCTTGTTCCTGAACCCTCCTTTTGTCTTGCTTCGATAAATTTCTGGACAGTTGAATTTTGAAAAATATTTAAATTGAAAATTTGTTTTCCAAATCTTCAAATCGATTTCTAATATTTAGAATTTTTATTTGGAAACAAACTATTGAGATATGTATATTCTAGATCCAAATAGCAAATCGGAGTGCGAAAATATTCTTGAAACGATTTGTTTCAAGAGATATTTTTCAGACTATTCGAATAATGTAACCTTTTCAAATGTGTATTTGATCCTGAAATATTTTTGAACATATGAATATATATAATTGGAATGATTGGCAAAAAGAAATATAGTCCGGAATTGAGTCTTAGGTATGAGTTGAATAATAAAATCTTATTGCATTGAGATAATATAATATGTATATTTCGAAATGAATGTCTCGAAGAGGACGACCAAATTTAAATTTCTAATGAATTGAGTAGAAGTTCGATTTTTTGACTTGTTGAATAAATTTGATTATTTCAAGTGAAATTTAAGTTATTGAGTTATATCTTTATAAGCTTAAAGGAAATTGAATATGAATGAGAATTTGAAAAATTAGTTCGATGTGGAATAAGATTGAAATTGGAATTTAAGTTTCGAACTTAATTGAAATCGAAAATGAAAATGGAAACTCAAGTAATGGGTTAATTTGAACCTTGGGTCCAACTCGAAAATGTAAATGAATTGATGTTGGAGTTAAATTGAGTTAATCTAGAAATGGGAACCGACAAGCATTAAGATTTTGAATTTTGGAGGACTAATTCGAATTGGATTATTTTGACAGTAGTATTCAATATAAAACTATTTTACTTGAAATTATGGTGTTAGATCTGTTTATATTATTTAAATTATTTTGTTATTAGCCTAATTATCTTTGTTTTCTAACTTACTTTTCCAAAACCTATTCATTTATTTCAAACCATTTGCAAAACCTATAAAATCATTTAACTTATTTTCCAAAGTTATCTATTTATTTAAATTTATTGTATATCAAGCTTGTTATTTTACAAAGCATATCTATATATATTTCAAACCCATTTTAAAAATATATTTATTTATTCAAGTTAATTTTACATTAAGATGTTACTTTTTCCAAAATTACTTTTATGTAACTTAATTATTTTGATAAAAGTATATCCAATTCGAACAAATTAAGATCCAAAATGTTTAAATGTAAAGACTTAACTGAATATCGATCATCATAATGTGAAATCCAAATCGAATATGAATGTTAACAATGCATCAATTTGTAAATGTGAATTTAAATTTCGAAATAATATTGAATACTCGAATCATTTTGAAATCAAGTTAATTTGATCCTAAAAAGGAAATTTTAAAGTTTATCAATATACGAATATTTTGATATGAAATTTGAAACTTATATGTAGGAATTATATAAGTCTGAGATTCGAAAATTATTGATTTGAAATATAGTTGATGTGAAGCTGATAATCTTATATAATAGATTTATATGAGAATGACATACTTGAATTGAGATTTGGAAAATTTATGTAAATGGATATTTATATAAATGTGATTCGAAACGAAGTAGTATATGTATATAGTATCGTATGTGTTCAAAACCAAAGATATGAGAAATACCTTCCATCGAAAGTCGCGAAGGCGCTGGAACTCCTCGGGAGTGTCCATTTGAAAGTCGTGAAGGTGCTAGAGCTCCGTGGGAGTGTCCATTGAAAACCGCAGCTGCATTGGACTCCAATATTTGGAATCTCCGTCGAAATCGGTGCCCGTGCGATGAGGACATGTATTATATATTATGATTTATTTTCTAGCATAATTTAAGGGGCGACATGCCTGCAGTTACAAGCGATTCCACTGGGATAGTGGCATAACCGCCGCGTAACTACGATTTAGACGCCATAACGAAATTCAATGGGGTACGATGCCTACAGTTACAAGCGACTCAACTGGGATTGTAGCGCAACCGCCATGTAACTACGATCTATGGAAAACATCCATGATGAAATTCGAAGGGTGTGATACCCACGGGCACAAGCGATTCTGCAGGGATAGTAGCGTCACCGTTGCGTGTCTGCGATCCATGGGGGAAGTGTGACGACCCTATTTTTGACGACTTTGGTTATCGTCATAAACTCAATGATGATTAATCAAACATAAAAAAATACCGGTAGTTAATGAAAGAACTTAGAGGGTGAGGATAGATAAGATAGAAACTAAGAATAGAAGTAGAAGAAGATACAACATCAAAGTAACACGAATCTCACAATGGAATGAACAACATATAATAGCTAACATATCATTGAAATAAAATCAGTATATGTATACAATAACATTATCAAAGTACAACATTACAACACAACGGAAATAACTATAGCTATATCATCTTGAAGCCTACTGCTCCAAGCTCTTCTAGTATATCTGTAAATCTCGACTACTTGATTGCCCATACAAAATTGGGCACCCAAGAGTTTAGGGAAACAAAACAAGATAAACTCCGGGTCAGTCATGAGACTGGTATGAGTAAAACAGTTTAAACCAACTTGAACAAGAAAACGATATCTCATAAGACCACGCCATATAATGGAACGGGTTTTTCCCTTATGAGAATCCAAATTATCTTATATCAAAAACCTTTTGATATTATAATAATGTCTATCAACCACAATATAATAATCATCTAGCAGAAACGCTTTCATCTCACGTTCTACATATATAGTATACAATCAAAACCGCAAGCACGTATTAGGTAATGGACTTCCAACTACGACAAGGTATGGAACCACCTTTCGCTAGTGTACATCTAGAGAGGAATACACTGAATTCAACAAGAACATCTTGTAACCCGACCACACATGACCGACCACTCATTTCGCTTGAGCGTATCAAATGTATATCACCAATGGTTGGGATCAGCAACCGTTTCCCGAATGGGACAACATCGACAATAGATTTTTAGAAATAAATGAAACTCTAGATCAGGTGATTATACACCCTAATAAGTGCAACCTACATAGCCATGCTGCATGCCCGATTTTTGTCACTTACCGGATGTGAGGCTAGACGCTATGCTTATCTCTGACAGATCACACATTTATTCACTTTGAATGTCACATCGTCATACCCGCCAAATCACAAATTGATTTCCCCATAAATACTGTGGGTTTACAGCTAAGAGAAACGAATTCCTCCGCCACCAAACGTAAATACATTTGAAGAGATCAACTTACGCGATCTATTAAATATACTCTATCAGACATTCTTCCATACAGGTTGTCCCGGGACTGGACAAACCAAAGGCACTATTCAGTACAACCATCTTAGGCAATCTTTACCTAAGATTTATACAACAGCCCTTGCACTTTACTCCGTCTTCAATTATCTTTGGCATATATGATTCGCAACACTCATGCCAATACGGAGTGGTACTTCGGATAATAATCCAACCGTTCTCTCTATATTAACAACGTTAAAATGGTCGAAAACTTCGATAGTCGGTGAGTTAACTATCAAAGAAAAACACGTGTGCAAACAACAATATTATTTCCAGATGGAAATTATATCGATCAATCATGATTTAAAATTTATCTCTCTATTTAACTTATTCATTTCTCATCTCCTGTTTCCATATATTCAACATTTCTTATTTTCTAAATTTAGAAAATATACGTTATTAACAATGGAAAACATTTCCATTTCTTGTTTTCTATATTAGAAAACATTTCCGATTCTTATTTGGAAAACATTTCCAAAGCTTCTTCATTTGGTTCAAACAGATGTTTATATAAAACATCGCTTTGCCAACTCAAACCATTTACTAAATTCACTTAACCATCATTCACTATCAAACCTTACCATTCCTTAGTTAAGAAGGAAGTCAATCAAGTTGGGGTATAATTACCTCTCAGACCTTAACTAAACAACGTTTTAACTTCGAAATAGTCAAAGTTTATCTTTTCAACCTTTAACAAACTTCCTTACATAACTCTTGGATTCTATTTACGTATCCACTTCTTTATTGAAAACATTGGTTATAACGATAGCGTTAAAATCCCTTCTTTTGGCATTTCTAACTTCAAATATAACTCTTATTCCTTAATTTGAATAATTAACCTATTCTAATTTATATATAAATAAATAAATCTTGATTTAAAAACCGGAAAGTAAATAATACTTTCCCGAATTCGATATAATTGAATTCGGCGTATATCTCCCTTTCGAGAAATCTCTATTTGATTAACTCTTCTTCGAATAACCTATATTCGATTATCTCTCTTCGAATAACTTATATTCGATTATCTCTCTTCGAATAACTTATATTCGATTAACTCACTTCGAATAACTGATATTCGATTAAGTCTAATTGAATAACTTAGATTCAATCTCTTTCTTTCGAATACGCTATATTAGATAATCTCCTTTCGAATAACTTATATTTGATAATCTCACTTTCGAATATCTAAATTCGATTAACTCCTTTTGATTAAACTAACATCGATTAACTCCTTTCGATTTAAACTAACATCGATAAACTCTTTTCGATTAAACTAACATCGATAAACTCTTTTCGATTAAACTAACATCGATAAACTCTTTTCGGTTAAACTAACATCGATAAACTCTTTTTGATTAACTCTATTGGATTAACTCTTTTCACTTAACTCCTTTCGAATAAACTATATTCTATAACTCCTTTAATTCAATTCGAATAAATATATTCGATTAACTCTAATTCTATTCGAATAAACTATATCCGATTAACTCCTTTCGAATAACCAATATTCGATTAACTCACTTAGAATAACTAAATTCGATAACTCCTTCCGAATAACCAATATTCGATTAACTCACTTCGAATAACTAGATTCGATAACTCCTTTCGAATAACTAAATTCGATTAACTCCTTTCGAATAACCAATATTCGATTAACTCGCTTCGAATAACTAATATTCGATAACTCCTTCTTTCGAATAAACGATACTCAATAATCTCTCTTTTCGAGTACTATATTCGATTACTCCTTTTCGATTAAACTAATCGATAACTCCTTTCGAATAACTAAATTTGATTACTAATACTCGACTAACTCTAACTCGATTAACTCGACTTATTTAACTCCACTTATTTAACTCAACTTGATTAATTCCTATCGAGTAATTAATATTCGATTAACTCTAATTGAATAACTAATATTCAATTAATCTTAGTTCGATTAACTATGTTCAATTAACTCTATCTGGTTAACTCTAACTGATTAACTCTAACTGGTTAACTCTAACTGGTTAACTCTAACTCTAATCGAATAACTAATATTCGATTAACTCATTTCGATTAACTCTTTCGGATTAACTCCTTTGATTTATTCCTTTGATTAATTCCTTTGAATTAACTCCTTTGATTAATTCCTTTGAATTAACTCCTTCGGGTTATTTCCTTTGAATTAACTCCTTTGGGTTATCTCCTTCTTTATTTGTTTACTTAACAAATAACTATTCCCTTTTCAATACCATTTATTTAACAAATAAATATTTCTTTTATCTTTTCTATTTATTTAACAAATAAATATTTCTTTTATAACATTCTATTTATTTCCTATAAATAAATATTTCCATTTAATCTATTTGTAAATGTTTTACAAATATTTCCTTTTAAATTCTATTTGTAAATGTTTTACAAATATTCCTTTTTTCTATTTTATTTGTAAATGTTATACAAATATTTCTCTTTCTATTTGTTTGACAAATATTTTCCTTTATATTTGTTTTACAAATATTTTTCCCTTATATTTGTTTTCAAAAATAATTTCCTTTTTATTTGTTCTATTTATTTTCAATTCAATTATATTTGTTTTCACAAATATTTCCAATTCAATTATATTTGATTTACAAATATAATTTATATTTCAATATACAATTTGAAAAATCCCTTTGTATATTCCAGTATTTCTTATCTAAAATACCAAATCACAATGATCGATATCATTTAAACACACATAATCATCAACAAATTATATATCACATCATATATTACAATATATGAAAACAATATAATAAATGTTAAGGAATCCAGTTGGATTCCTCTAACCTGTTTCCCTACATCACAGATGTTAAACAATATCATTAACATCGATTTCATTCCAATATGAAATATTTGGTGAAACAGAATCAATATTTGATTAATGATTTATATATATATCGTTATCTATGATTTCAACCAATATACAAGCAATTCAACCAAATAGTTAACACACATCAAACAACAGATAATTATCAGTTCTAAGAATACGTTATAAAAATATAACTGTTCAGAGTTGATGAGTTTTACTCACATTAGACGATCATTGTTAATAACGATAACCATCGCTTGATTCAGACGATAGTTTATTTTGTTATAAATTGTAATGAGATCCGATGGACTTCCAGTTACTTCCATGGTGTAGCCACTGTCCCTACGATCTCGATGCGATAGACGGTTCGAAATTATGATACCGTATGCACAAGTCATAAGATTAACAAGTTGGTATACGTTTTTAAATTAAACTAAACATTTATAGTTATGTATTTAGGCCTCACCCCTTATATACTTTCGGCCCATCCACTCTCAAACCCAACCCGTACAAAGTCTTCTTCCCCAAAACAAAAAACGCGATCTCCAGTATGTTTTACTCCTCCCTTTGTTGATCCTTACATCCTCCTCTGGCCCTCCTTTCTTCATGAATTTTCCAATAAATCCCACCAACATCTTCTCCTACCAAAAATCTTCGACATCACATATTCCTCCTTCCACTCGAACGCCCCTTTCTCACCGCGTTTTGGAAACCACAGTTGCTGCTACAGGCAAAGTATCGATACCAATTGTGTTGGAATCTCACCCAACCAAGCCGACAGGTGCGCCTCATCTCCCAGAACCCTACAGTCACCTTCCCTTGCCACAAAACTTACCACGCCGATGGTCAATGTCAGCCCTAGGTCCACTGTAGAAAAATCGATCCCCCTACAAACCCATCGCACCCCAAACCGAGCCCACTAGATTGAAGCCTAACCCCATACGAGTCCGAATATATACTCCATGTGATTTTAGGAATTTTCTTCTATTTGATATTGATTTTTAAAACGATCGATTTGGGTTTGAGGAAAAAAATAACTGACGGCGGAATGTTTGATCGAAAATGAATTAGGTTTTATAAATGTTTAAGGGTATCATATAGGGTGTTTATAATATTTTTATATTCCATTTTATATTGATTTTTAAGCCGTCGTTGTTTGTATATGTCTTCTAAAAATCGGTACGATCACATATGATACCTAAAAATCACGAAACTGGACACGCAACTACAGTTCGACATTACGGTCCCAACGAAACTGGTTTCGTAGAATTCCGACTCTATCTGCTCACACGTCGTAATTTTAAAGGTCAAACCATCGACTGTATTTCACATTAAAATCCCGTACGGCCATATACTGACTTCAAAAATCACGAAACTTGATATCTAACAATAATTTAACATTGCGGATCCAACAAAATTAGTTTCGTCGAATTCTAAGGTGGTTTGCAAAACTGGCTATTTTTAAATCTCTAAATAACCCTTTTAAATATATAAATATATTTAAAAGCAATTAATTTAAATATTTATATTTAAATATTATCGTATATATTCCCAATAGAATATCAAACAGCTCCACTGGGATTTACAACTCGATATTCAAATCCCGGTTGAATCGATATTCAAATTTATATTGAAATTCCTTATATATATCGTTATAAATTATAAAGGAATTCCATAGCGACTTTTCTAAAATTTGATTTGGACATAAATCAAAATCTACACGACGAAATCCTGATTTTTCTCTTCCATTAGAAAAATATACTCCACCAGCTCCACACGTTTCTTGTTTCACAGAAATCCAATTTAAAACGAACCCTTTACATCCAGTTGAAGTTCAAATAGCCAAATAGCGAACTGCCGCGCCATTTCAAGCTCGATTTTAATTATAATATAATTATACGTTCAAACTTCGTTTATAATAATATATTCGTCAATATAATTCAATATAAACTGAATTTTATATATTATATCGTCCAATTCACACCATATCATGAATTCTGTTATTTCTGATTATTTCGGAAATATATTATTCTATTATTTATATTAATTAAATATAAATATTATTTAATTCAGGTTATCGATATCACCACATCGATATTCAATAATTAAATTAATTAATTATTCGACAGCTAAAAATGCAGGTCATTACAATCTTCCCCCTAAAATAATTTCGTCCTCGAAATTGCTAAGCTAGAAGAATGTTACTAACTCTACTAATTAGATTTAAACATCTTCGGGTTTTACTTCTTAACTTCCATTTTAACTGAACCATTTAAATTCCGATTAACTTATTAATTCTTTCCGACTTACTTAAATTTTAAAAATTCTGAAAATTTTCTAACGCTCTAACTTTTCGGAAAATTTCGCCATAACCTCCTTTGTACAACCCTATCGGTAAAACCACAACTCGCCTCTCTAGGCCTTCTCCAACCCAAAAGAAAATCAAACAGCCAAGCAGCTTGCTAATTCAGCTCATCAAAATCTCAAACCCATATATAATATAAACTGGTACCTTTTTGTCAGCATATCTTTATATCCTTTACATCTGCTGTTAATTCAGCATATACAAATGTTATCCTAATCAAACTCCAATCACTGTTAACTCCAACACAACCATTCGCTTATATCCAAGCCAAATATCATTCCAAACTTGAGTTTCATTCTCGATTCCCAACTCTTAACTTGGTTATCAAATTACACTTCAAATTCGAATCTCCCAAATACAATTTGTCTCGATATCATTCAAATTCAATTTCTGTTACCACTTAACTGACTTTATTTTAATTCCAATTTGCTTTTACAAATTTCAATTCAAATTTGGTTTTAATCCAAATAATCTTTCCCTGGGAATTTTAAACAGTTTACCATATCGAAAATCAAACTTTCCTTTTCAAGATTCGAAACAACTTGCTTTTCTCAAATCAATTCAAAATAATAACTTTGGTAGTAATCTGTCACTTACAACTCAAAAATGAACGCCGATGATGTCGCGATTCATAATCAGGGTTATTTCCAGGTATCGAAGTGAGTTCAATACTATATCACTTTCAAAATCACTCTTAAACACTTTTATTTTGAAATCAGTTCAATATATCATTCACAAATGCGTGGAATACAACTTAAAATCTCCCAGGATCTTAAAATTTACATATATTTAATCCAAGTTCATCTACAAACCCTTATTCAAATTTCCAGGTTTTAATTCCAATTCTGGTTTAAATTTCAGATTTAATTTACTTCATAACACTTATACGAATCTTAATTGGTTATTTACATAACCATGTCACTTTTATAATCTTACTCGATTATAATAACAACCAACACAACCAATATACTATATTATTTCCAATATAGATACCAAAATATAAATTGGGTAAAATTATTCCATTTACCCTCTTTTCAAAACATACCATGTTGGTTCATCGTATTCAAGTGTTTATAAACACCTATCAACACAGTTTGCATTACTGTATCAACCAGAATTCATAAACTACTCGACCATTAAAGCTTCACGATATAAAACAACTTTTTATATTGAATAACAAATACGTTCACTCGTATATATACACTCAACTCAATCTAGGGTATTACTAACCTCATCTCTACCGAGTCACGCCACGGAGCCAAGGTAATTACTTAACCTTAAGCTCTGATACCAACTGTAATGACCTGATTTTTGATGACTTTGGTTATCGCCATAAACTCAACGATGACTAACTAAACATCGAAAAATACCAGTAGTTAATGAAAGAAATTAGATGGTGAGGATAGATAAGATAGAAACTTAGAATAGAAGAAGAAGAAGATACAACATCAGAGTAACACGAATCTCACAGCGGAATGAACAACATATAATAGCTAACATATCCTTGAAATAAAATTAGTATATGTATACAATAATATTATCAGAGTACAACACTTACAACACAGCAGAAATAACTATAGCTATATCATCCTGAAGCCTCCTGCTCTAAGCTCTTCCAGTATATCTGTAAATCCCGACTACTTGACTGCCCGCACAAAATTGGGCACCCAAGAGTTTAGGGAAACAAAACAAGATAAACTCCGGGTCAGTCATGAGACTGGTATGAGTAAAACAGTTTAAAACAGTTTGAACAAGTAAACGATATCTCATAAGACCACGCCATATAACGGAACGGGTTTTTCCTTTATAAGAATCCAAATTATCTTTATATCAAAAACCTTTTGATATTATAATAATGTCTATCAACCACAATATAACAATCATCTAGCAGAAACGCTTTCATCTCACGTTCTACATATATAGTATACAATCAAAACCGCAAGCACATATTAGGTAATGGATTTCCAACTATGACAAGGTATGGAACCACCTTTCGCTAGTGTACCTCTAGAGAGGAATACACTGGGTTCAACAAGAACATCTTGCAACCCGACCACACATGACCGACCACTCATTTCGCTTGAGTGTATTGAATGTATATCACCAACGGTTGGGATCAGCAACCGTTTCCCCGAATGGGACAACATCGACAATAGATTTTTAGAAAAAAAATGAAACTCTAGATCAGGCGATTATACCCCCTAATAGGTGTGACCTACATAGCCATGCTGCCTGCCCGATTTTTGTCATTTACCGGATGTGCGGCTAGAAGCTACGCTTATCTCTGACAGATCACAGATTTATTCACTTTGAATGTCACACCGTCATACCCGCCAAATCACAAGTTGATTTCCCAAAAAATACTATAGGTATACAGCTAAGAGAAATGAATTCCTCCGCCACCAAACGTAAATACGTTTGAAGAGATTAACTTACACGATCTATTAAACATACTCTGTCGGACATTCTTCCATACAGGTCGTCCTGGGACTGGACAAACCGAAGGCACTATTCAGTACAACCATCTCAAGCAATCTTTACCTAAGATTTATACAATAGCCCTTGCACTTTACTCCGTCTTCAATTATCTTTTGGCATATATGATTCGCAACGCTTATGCCAATACGGAGTGGTTCTTGGGATAATAATCCGACCGGTCTCTCCATATTAACAACGTTAAAATGGTCGAAAACTTTGATAGTCGGTGAGTTAACTATCAAAGAAAAACACGTGCGCAAACAACAATATTATTTCCAAATGGAAATTATATCGATCAATCATCATTTAAAATTTATCTCTCTATTTAACTTATTCATTTCTCATCTCCTATTTCCATATATTCAACATTCTTATTTTCTAAATTTAGAAAATATACGTTATTAACAATGGAAAACATTTCCATTTCTTGTTTTCTATATTAGAAAACATTTCTGATTCTTATTTGGAAAACATTTCAAAAGCTTCTTCATTTGGTTTAAACAGATGTTTAAATAAAACATCGCTATGCTAACTAAAACCATTTACTAAATTCACTTAACCATCATTCACTATCAAACCTTACCATTCCTTAGTTAAGAAGGAAGTCAATCAAGTTGGGTATAATTACCTCTCAGACCTTAACTGAACAACGTTTTAACTTCAAAATAGTCAAAGTTTATCTTTTAAACCTTTGACAACTTCCAAACGTAACTCTTGGATTCTATTTACGTATCCACTTCTTTATTGAAAACATTGGTTATAACGATAGCGTTAAAATCCCTACTTTTGACATTTCTAACTTCAGATATAACTCTTATTCCTTAATTTGAATAATTAACCTATTCTAATTTATTTATAAATAAATAAATCTTGATTTAAAAACCGAAAAGTAAATAATACTTTATCGAATTCAATATAATCGAATTCGATGTATAACTCGAATAACCTATATTCGATTATCTCTCTTCGAATAACTTATATTCAGTTATCTCTCTTCGAATAACTTATATTCGATTAATTCACTTCGAATATTTGATATTCGATTAAGTCTAATTGAATAACTTAGATTCGATCTCTTTCTTTCGAATACGCTATATTCAATAATCTCCTTTCGAATAACTTATATTCGATAATCTGTGACGAAAAGGAATTTCGCTCGATCCGAATCAGTCGCTAAACCGACCCAGACCGTTCGAAACGCCCTATCGTTTGAGAACACGACAAAATAGAACGCAGACGGAAGAACATTTCATTGTATATTACAACAATGCATCAGAATACAAGAATATACAGAGTATAAATGAATATTACACAAAAATATCAGATATTTAAATTACATTTAAATACATAGCAGCGGAAAATAATACAATACACAACTGAAGGAGATATACGGATACAAAGCTTTCCGGATATCGTTCCAGCTGTAAACCAGGATCCTGTGAATATAAATCTGCAAAACCAAAACTGCTAGCTGCCCGTGTCGAAATAGGGGCACCCAGAGTTTAGGTCAAAACAATAAACTCTAGGTCAGTCATGTGACTGGTGTGAGAACTAAAACAGTTATTTATCTTTATTTTTAAAGTTAGGTAAATCAAGGGACCACGCCGTATAACACGGAACGGGTTTCCTTCCAAGAATACCAGTGCATAAAACAACAGCGCAATGCTAAATAAAGAAAAAATGAAGCTATTATAAGACCCAGGTCCTATCACACAATGCAACGCAAGCCGGGGGATAGGGTTTTTACCTTATAATAGCCAAGAATGCTTGATACGTTTAAACAAATCATTTGATACTATTATAAGTGCATAGTATATAAAACAACTTCAAATCATAAATATCAATCATAGGCGACATGAGCGTCCCATGCCACTATGTCGCCATATATAGGTTTACAAATAAAACCGCAAAGTCACGTATTTGGAAATTGGGTTTCCATCTATGAACCGAGGCAAAAGATAGTCCTCAACCGATTCGAGACAATCTAGCCTACCATGTCTCAGGATCAGAGCTCGAGTGACCCTTGGATCGTCAGGGCCGGTCCACCGATGTGGATTAAAATGCCTGAACACTACGTTTCCCCGCCCTTTGGGGCGCAAATGAGCCAACGAATGACTCCATCGGACCCGGATCGTCCGATCAAACCGAGGCGCCTTGCAACAGCAACAACCACGCAGGTGAAAAGTATATAAATGTCAGGGCTGGTAGGTCACTGACACCACCCTAGCTAGAAAGAAACGCATGCTCTCCCTGAGGTCCTCTCCCGTTTTTGGTTCACAACCGGGATGTGAGGCTCGCGAGTTCACGTTACACAAAGCTGTGCCACACAAGCTGTGCTTTGATCATCACCACAAGACTTTTCTTTTCAACAGAAGCCTCGATCAATTGCATCTTAGCATGCCACACAGGCAAACCACTCTATGCAACCGATATCAGTCTCACAGAATGAAATCCAATGTCAGACACACAGTCCATTTACCAGTTCGTTCTGGGTCTGAACGAAATCGGAGGCACCTAGTACCCCGCATATCCATCGATCTCCAAGTACGTCTGGATGATCACCAACTGTTTCCATCTTCTTGGGTGTACAGCCCAATCAAGATCATCAGTAATCACCCAAACGACGTGAAGACCTCTGGTCTTCGACCATCGTCTTCATCTTCGACTTATCGTCGTATCAGTTATTCAGAATGGGATAAACCCGGTCTTTCCGAATAACTCGCGTATATTTTAAATAAGTGTTACACAAACACAACATACGCCTCATTCCAATTCATCAGTCACTAACCGTAAATTAATCAAGAGAATAATTTCCCAAATATTAACCCCGAAGGCCGAAACCAACATCAGATCAATATCCAGAAAACCATTCTGCTTGGCTAACCGACAGTTAGTTTCTAAATTTTACATTCATAGGGAAAGGTTCCCATTAATTTAATCCAAGATAAATTCCTTGAATTTATTCTTTAATCTTCTTTTGAATTTCGATTCAACTAGTCGGGATTAACGAACCTTACCGAAGTAATCATTTGTTTTAATTTCCCAATCCCAACCTATTCATCCCATGAAGTAAAACTGGTGATACTTCATATCTAACACCACGGTGTTATCGGTAAATTCAATTACCATTTCACGTTCAAATCTAATTAAAGATTCAACTATCGCCTGGAGCAAAACTGGTGATATTCCATTCTCGATGATTTCAATCTAATTAAAGATTCATTAAAACTCCACTTAGTTTTAATCTTTAACTGGGTTAAATAATCAGTGTCATTTAAAACACAGTTCACGATAAACCCAAAATCACATTCCATTAATTATCGGGTTAAAGAACGAGTGTTATTTAAAACACTATCCACGATAAACCCAAAAATCAATATCAATTCAATTCCAATTAAATATTATTTAATTGGTACACTTCATTAAATCTAAATTAAAAGATTTAATCTTTTCTCAACTGGGCTTAAGAACAGTGTTAATGAAGACACCATTCACGACAAGCCCAAATCACATTTGATATTAAACACAAGGCTCTGAATAGAAAATATACCGGCTTATATTCAATATCAAATTCTACGACTAACAAATATCGTATTGGAAATAACGATATAAATATATCTTTCAAATTCCCATAACAATATCTGTATAATCACGAAATCCAATATCGAAATATTCCGAAGACAATTTCGATTCAAATCCATTCCAATGCAATCATTGGAAATTCTGGTTATTTTCAAAACTATTTCAAATTCAATTTATTTATTTAAAAATAAATAGAATTATAATTCTAGTTCAAAACTAGTTCATTTCGATAAAAATCTATTTTTATCTTTTCAAATATGGAGTTTTTCATCCCAATTCTTTCTAAATCATTTCTTATGATTTCACACAAATTATTGCTATTTTTAATAATTTTATCAAGGCCCGTACAGTCGATTTCCATCAACGGCCATCGAACTGCACTTACAGCGACCTTTTTCAAATTTGATTTGGACATAATTCCAAATCCAACCGTTAGATTTCTAATTTCTCACATTCGTTAGAAAGCTCTTTTCGGAGAATCCGACGGTCGGATCTCCCACAATATCCGTTCGAAGTCAATGGTCGAAATTCGCGAACTGCCGCGGCGCGTTCTATTCAGGCCATTATATTATATATATAATATATACTTCGTTGATTTCTATTTAAAACGAAATTTATAAATCGTTTTATATTCGTTTTCAAAACGTTTTCAACTTCATTTTCAAATTCAAATCAAAACTGAATTTTCCCTTTCAAATTCGGTTTAAATTCATTTCAAATTGATTCCAATTCAAATCGATTTTTTTTATTCAATTTCGATTCGTTTTCAATTAAATTTCGATTCGTATTCAATTCTATTAAATTTCAATTCGGATTCATTTCTATTCCATTTCAATTCGAATTCATTTATATTCAATTTCAATTCGAATTCTTTTTATATTCAATTCTTTTCAAAATATCAGATTTTGAAATTACTTTCGATATTCATTATAAAATGAATAAAATCTATATAAATATCGTTCACGTCAAAATGGCGTCAATCTAATCAATACGGCTTCATATATTCCTATTATCAAATATTCTATTTCAAATATTTCTTTTTCAAATATTTCTATTTTAAAACTGGAATGAGGCCCAATCAATTACTATATAATATTAATTATACGGATTTTCTACAACACATGTATATATCAACAACGATGAATAATCAACCATCATCCAAAGTGCATTCTACACTGTATAAGCATCAAATATAAATATTCAACGCTTATAACAGCCTGTCAATCAATCGATCGACATACAACTAAACAATCGGGATTAGTGTACGTCAAATATCATCCCAATACCCGTGTGGGGTTTCAAGCAGTCAAACACAGATTTTTTTATTTGTGCAGTTGGGCGATGTGTAAAATTTATCGCCCCAATCAATGTCCTTCAAATAGGTGTACATAAACAAACCGTCCGGTTTGTAAATGAATATTTATTTATTAACATTCACATTAAAAATTATATTTTTAACGATCAAACTATTTTATTCAACCTATGAATATTCTATTCGGTTCATTTATTAAATAAAATGTTATCTTTATTTTTCTAACTTATTTTTAGAAAATTTCGGCGGCCTAACGGCACGATACTAGAAACGGGACAAGGCCTAGCCTTATCCCCGGTCTAGTGAAGGCCCACGCCATTCACACATCAATCAAATCAATTTCATTTCACCAAACAATTCAATTCAAACCAAATAATCTAACCAAATACACAACCAAACAATTAAACAAACAAGCCATCCATGGTCTGTGGATGACGGGTGTCGGGTTCTACTAAGCACCGTCTGCATCCTAGTATATATATAACTAGAAAAAGAAATTGAAGAGTGAGAAGTTCTCACCAATAGCTGTCCTAACCACGACTCTTCATTTAGAGAAATCTTCATCGTTCTCGCCTTTTTATCACCTTCGTTTCCCGTATTCTCTACATATGTAAAAATTGAATTTTTACATCGCTATTCAATATATAAAAATCGAATTTTTACTATGCTATTCAATATATAAAAATCGAATTTTTACTATGCTATTCAATATATAAAAATCGAATTTTTACATCGCTGCTATATAAAAAGATTTCGCCTTTCTATAATATAAAAATTATATTTTTCTCGAAGTAAAAATCATATTTTTACTTCACTACTCATCTCAAAATATCGTCTTTTCATATCTAAAAATATCGTCTTTTCATATTTAAAAATATCGTCTTTTAAAAATCAATCTTTATTTTGCTACACATATAAAGATGCTATTTTTAATATTCCTATCATGTAAAAATTATATTTTTACTTCACTACATAAACAAAAATCATATTTTTACATCTTTTATATAGTAAAGATTATATTTTTAATACTTTAAAAAATATAAAAATCATATTTTTAATTGAATAAAAATCTTCTCTACCCTTACCTCCTATAAAAATCATATTTTTAGTTGAATCAAAATCTAAAATTTTCAATTCAAAAATCACTAAACGTAAAACTGAAAATAAAAACCAATTTCTTTAAACAAATAAAAATAAATAGGGCTGTAAAATAAATGAATGGACTTACAGAAATAAGGGGGGGGGGGTCTGTCGCGCTCGTCAGTGGATGAGGGGCTGCGGCTTGCTGACGAGGGAGGAGCTGAAAGCGGGCGGTGGTATCTTAGGCTCTGGTGGGCGTCGAGGCGGTGGGTCAGAGGCTGGAGGGGGTGCGGTGCTCGATTTCCGATGGGGGGGGGTCTGCGACGCATCGATCGAGGGAGGGGGTTTTGAGGGTGTCGCGTGGTCGAGGTAGAAGGGGGGGTCTCGGAGGTGGCGCGGTGGTTTAGGGGGAGGATGTGGCGGCGCCGCCGCCGCTGAGACGCGATGGCGATGGCGGTTTTCCGCCTCCGTCGAATTCTTTTTTATTTATTTTGAAAACTGAATTGAAAATATCGGGGGGGGGGGGGGCAGAGTATAAGGAAAGGAGGTAGGGTTTTATTTTTATTTTTAATTATTTTAATCTCAAAAAGTTGACTTTTACATACGACCTCTAAACGAGGCCCACCGCCTGTCGTCCATAGCGTTTTACCCCCATTTCGAACACAATGGGATATGTATCGTAAGCTGATTCGGCTGTTACAATCAGTTTTTGTCGAAATCAACATATATTTCTATATATTGAATTTGAATACGCATTTCAATTTACCGGGGTCACATACTAACTAGAAAAATTCCAGAAAAATATTTTCTAGCTTCGTATTGACGATACGGTCCTAACAAAACTAGTTTCGTCGAATTTTGAGACCGTTTGAAAAATGGTCATTTTCCAGTCGATTAAAATCAACTGAAACTGGTCAAACACGTTTTCCTTTGCCACGCTCACATATTGATTCGAAAAATTATGAAATTTGGAATCTAGCAATAAATTGACATCACGAATCCAACAAAAGTGGTTTCGTCGAAATCCGAGGTCGTTGCAAAATGTCTATTTTTAAGGGCCTGAATTCCATAGCGACTATTCAGAATTTTCATCTGGACATATCTTTTGATTCCCTCTATGAAATTTTGATTTTTCGGATTCGTTGGAAAGTGATTCCCAATTAGATCCTAATGTTTTTGGTTCCACTAAAATCCGGATTGTTTTGCACCCGGTACATTCAATTGAAGTTTGAAATCGAATTATCGAACTACCGCGCCATTTTCAATTCTATTTATAATTATATAAAATTATTTATATTCTAACGACGAAGTATATCATATATACGTTCGAATTGTATTCAAAATAAATTTCTCGTCGATATTATTTAAAATAATCATTTTAAATAATCAAAATTCGCTAAAATTGCCAAAATAAAAATTTTAAACTGGCCCAGATTTTCGGGTTGTTACATAATCTCACTTTCGAATAACTAAATTCGATTAACTCATTTTGATTAAACTTACATCGATTAACTCCTTTCGATTTAAACTAACATCGATAAACTCTTTTCGATTAAACTAACATTGATAAACTCTTTCGATTAAACTAACATCGATAAACTCTTTTCGATTAAACTAACATCGATAAACTCTTTTTGATTAACTCTATTGGATTAACTCTTTTCACTTAACTCCTTTCGAATAAACTATATTCGATAACTCCTTTAATTATATTCGAATAAATTATATTCGATTAACTCCTTTAATTCTATTCGAATAAACTATATCAGATTAACTCCTTTCGAATAACCAATATTTGATTAACAAACTTTGAATAACTAGATTCGATAACTCCTTTCGAATAACCAGTATTCGATTAACTCACTTCGAATAACTAGATTCGATAACTCCTTTCGAATAACTAAATTCGATTAACTCCTTTCGAATAACCAATATTCGATTAACTCGCTTCGAATAACTAATATTCGATAACTCCTTTCAAATAAACGATATTCGATAATCTCTCTTTTCGAATACTATATTCGATTACTCCTTTTCGATTAAACTAATCGATAACTCCTTTCAAATAACTAAATTCGATTACTAATACTTGATTAACTCTAACTCGATTAACTCGACTTATTTAACTCCACTTATTTAATTCAACTTGATTAACTCCTATAGAGTAACTAATATTCGATTAACTCTAATTGAATAATTAATATTCAATTAATCCTAGTTCGATTAACTATGTTCAATTAACTCTATCTGGTTAACTTTAACAGATTAACTCTAACTGGTTAACTCTAACTGGTTAACTCTAACTCTAATCAATTAACTCTAATCGAATAACAAATATTCGATTAACTCATTTCGATTAACTCTTTCAGATTAACTCCTTTGATTTATTCCTTTGAATTATCTCCTTTGATTAATTCCTTTGAATTAACTCCTTTGATTAATTCCTTTGAATTAACTCCTTTGGGTTATTTCCTTTGAATTAACTCCTTTGGGTTATCTCCTTTCCTATTTGTTTACTTAACAAATAACTATTCCCTTTTCAATTCTATTTATTTAACAAATAAATATTTCTTTTATCTTTTCTATTTATTTAACAAATAAATATTTCTTTTATAACATTATATTTATTTCCTATAAATAAATATTTCCATTTAATCTATTTGTCAATGTTCTACAAATATTTCCTTTTAAATTCTATTTGTAAATGTTCTACAAATATTCCTTTTTTCTATTTTATTTGTAAATATTTTACAAATATTTCTCTTTCTATTTATTTGAAAAATATTTTCCTTTATATTTGTAATATTTTTCCCTTATATTTGTTTTCACAAATAATTTCCTTTTTATTTGTTCTATTTATTTTCAATTCAATTATATTTTTTTTCACAAATATTTCCAATTCAATTATATTTGATATACAAATATAATTTATATTTCAATATACAATTTGAAAAATCCCTTTGTACATTCCAGTATTTCTTATGGTATCTAAAATACCAAATCACAATGATCGATATCATTTAAATACACATAATCATCAACAGATTATATATCACATCATATATTACAATATATGAAAACAGTAAAATAAATGTTGAGGATCCAGTTGGATTCCTCCAACCTGTTTCCCTGCATCACATATGTTAAATAATATCATTAACATCGATTTCATTTCAATATGAAATATTCGGTTAAACAGAATCAATATTTGATTAACGATTTAAATATATATATATATCGTTATCTATGATTTCAACCAATATACAAGCAATTCAACCAAACAATTAACACACATCAAACAACAGATAATTATTAGTTCTAAGAATACGTTATAAAAATATAACTGTTTAGAGTTGGTGAGTTTTACTCACATTGGACGATCATCGTTAATAACGATAACCATCGCTTGATTCAGGCAGACATTTTATTTTGCTACAAATTGTAACGAGCTCCGATGGACATCCAGTCAGTTCCATGGTGTAGCCACCGTCCCTACGATCCTGATGCGATAGACGGTTCGAAATTCTGATACCGTATGCACAAGTTATAAGATTAACAAGTTGGTATACATTTTTAAATTAAATTTAAACATATATATACTTATGTATTTAGGCCTCACCCCTGATATACTTTCGGCCCATCCACTCTCAAACGCAACCCGTACAAAGTCTTCTTCCCCAAAACGAAAAACGCGATCTCTAGTATTGTTTACTCCTCCCTTTGCCAATCCTTACATCCTCCTCTGGCCCTCCTTTCTTCATGAATTTGCCAACAAATCCCACCAACATCTTCTCCTACAAAAACTCTTCGACTTCACATACTCCTCCTTCCAGTTGAACGCCCCTTTCTCGCCGCATTCTGGAAACCGCGATTGCTGCTATAGGCAAAGTATCGACACCAATTGTGTCGGAATCTCACCCAACCAAGCCGACAGGTGCGCCTCATTTCCCAGAACCCCATAGTCACTTTCCTTGCCACAAAACTTACCATGCCGATGGTCAATGTCAGCCCTAGGTCCACTGTAGAAAAATCGATCCCCCTACAAACCCATCGCACCCCAAACCGAGCCCACCAGATTGAAGCCTAACCCCATACGAGTCCGAATATATACTCCATGTGATTTTAGGATTTTCTTCTATTTGATATTGATTTTAAAACGATCGATTTGGGTTTGAGGAAAAAAAAATAACTGACTGCGGAGTGTTTGATCGAAAATGAATTAGGTTTTAGAAATGTTTAAGGGTATTATATAGGGTGTTTATAATATTTTTATATTCCATTTTATATTGATTTTTAAGCTGTCGTTGTTTGTATATGTCTTCTAAAAATCGGTACGATCACATATGATACCTAAAAATCACGAAACTGGACATGCAGCTACAGTTCGATATTACGGTTCCAACGAAACTGGTTTCGTCGAATTCCGACTCTGTCTGCTCACACAGCGTAATTTTAAAGGTCAAACTATCGATTGTATTTCACATTAAAATCCGGTATGGCCATATACTGACTTCAAAAATCATGAAACTTGATATCTAACAACAATTTAATATTGCGGATCCGACAAAATTAGTTTCGTCGAATTCTGAGGTCATTTGCAAAACTGGCTATTTTTAAATCTCTAAATAACCCTTTTAAATATATAAATATATTTAAAAGCAATTAAATTAAATATTTATATTTATATATTATCGTATATATTCCCAATAGAATATCATACGGCTCCACTGGGATTTACAACTCGATATTCAAATCCCGATTGAATCGATATTCAAATTTATATTGAGATTCCTTATATATATCGTTATAAATTATATAGGAATTCTATAGCGACTTTTCTAAAATTTGATTTGGACATAAATCAAAATTTACACAACAAAATCCCCATTTTTCTCTTCCATTAGAAAAATATACTCCACCAGCTCCACACGTTTCTTATTTCACAAAAATCCAATTTAAAACGAACCCTGTACATTCAATTGAAGTTCAAATCGCCAAATAGCGAACTGTCGTGCCATTTCGAGCTTGATTTTAATTATAATATAATTATACGTTCAAACTTCGTTTATAATAATATATTCATCAATATAATTCAATATAAACTGAATTATATATATATATTATATTGTCCAATTCACACCATATCACGAATTCTGTTATTTTCGATTATTTCAAAAATATATTATTCTATTATTTATATTAATTAAATATAAATATTATTTAATTCAGGTTATCGATATCGCTACATCGATATTTAATAATTAAACTAATTAATTATTCGATAGCTAAAATTGCGGGTCATTACAGGAAGTGAAGTACTTTTCATATCTGTTTTACTAAAAAAAGATTTTAAAGTATTTTCACTGGAAGTTGAAACAAGCATATATTTAGTACTTGGAGATTTTTAACCATGCATTGGATCCACGTATGCCTAAATTTCTGCAAGAATAAAAATAAACTTGTTAAATTTCGAGTTATCAAGTATTTTCAAATTATAAACAACAAATCAATAAACTGAAATTAAAATTTATAATCCAACCTAATAAAATAAGAAAGAGGGTTTTATAGGTTTTACAAGTTCACGGCCTTGCAGTATAATAAATACCCTTTTCTAAATGTCCAAATTGAGAATTTTGAGCTTGACTTTATGTTGTGTAAATTAAATTTTTTTAACAGTTTATAACAAATTTAAAATTAATAAATAAACCTTGTATGTTAAAACAAATTGATTTTTTTTTCAAGTTTGATCTATAATTTGCTTAATCTATGCGAATTTTATACACATATATATTTTGTTACAATATGTTTTGATATATATATATATATATAAATCAAAATTATACAATATTTCAATGGTTTGAAAACAAAGCTGGTATTTTGAGATTAAGGAAATTACTTTAAGGTTTTATTTGTTTTCTTAGCTTGTTTTTTTATAACCAAGAGAGTTTTGATATTTAATAATTTTGGGAAGGCTTAATAAAATTTATAGCAAATGAGTATCGAAAATTTTATATAACCTAACAAACTTAAAAAAAGCGATCCACAACGAATTCAACATTAAATGAAAACATGAATTATGGATTGAAACCATTATAAATGGAATTGAATGAGATCAGTCCAAACGAAATAAATTGAATTTAAGTAGTAAACTGATCTGATAGTTCGATATGAATTCGATGAATGTAAACTTGGTAAATGACCAAAATGTAATGCGTAAGATTGAACTCGATTGATAAAGCATATGAATCAATCAACAAATAAATGGAAATCTACTTGATATAACAAATATGAATGACGAGAATATGGAATGATAATGCTAGAAATAACAAGGTGGGTGCAATCAGAATAAATAAGTTATATGGATATCGTATTAACATCAGCGTCGTAAATAGATTTTGCTTCATGTACATAACCATTTATATGTCATACTTGCTTATGCTTTATATATTAAAATTACTTTGTACCCATAAATCTCATCTTTTGTTAAGTGTTTGGTAGGAAGCCACGACGTGCGCTTCGCATGAGAGCTCGCTTTTGCGCTAAAAGTTTAAAATATTAAGCACCATGCTTTTAAAATGCTAATAAAAGGTACGCATCTCAGATTTAATACTGTATTTGGGTTTTTGTGTTGTTTCCCCCAATTAGGGATGCCTCATCGTATAGATGAGATGTATTTTTTGTGTTTTTGTTGTTTTCGTGTACGGGAAAATTTTCCCGATCGAACCATGTAGGCGAGATGCTGCCGAAATTTTCCGTAAATCCGGGCAGTAGAAAAATTTTCAAGTCCTAAAATTTTATAACTAATTTTTGCTCTAATAAGTTGTAATAAACAATGATTTGAATATAATTTGAATAGAAACGAATATTCGAAAAATATAATATTGGTCATTCGCTTGTTGACGCGTTTAGCCTTCCTTTGACCAGATGTCACCTTTCATTTATCATTTAAATCATTCATGCTTAAAATTTAGAGACTGTCTAGTTCGTATTCTTTAACCGTTCCTTTTGCCTTACATCGATCAATCTGAGTGCAAGTCATCTTAAAAATTTGAAATTTATGGGAACTCGAGACGACTTAAAAATTGAAATTGCTTATAAAGTGCTTTAAACATATGAAGCCAACGACTTTGATCCCTAGATTTTTGAAATGTTTGAAAAACAAAATAAAATATAATTTTGGAATTATTATTTTGAAATTATTTATAAACTTCGGGATGTGAATAAAATGATCTGTACTAAGATTCGAGTAGCCCGTGACTAAAGAAAGGTACAATGTGGGTGTAAGCCCTTGATTGATGATGGTCTGCTCTAGGATCCGAAGAGACATCATTATTCGATATCGATACATGCGTAGGTCGTGCCTCGTGGCCTTATCATTCGGAAAACCTCTCGACTTGAGACATAAATGTTACATGTCGTCTATCATAAAATATTTGAAATTTTCGAAATGGTTTTTGATTCAAAATCCCAAAGTAAGCATGATTCGATATGAAAAGAAATGTAATATTTCAAATGATTGAAATGTAACGGGATCTTAATTCGAAGAAATTATACTATGCTTTGATTTTCAAATTTTCAAATTTTCAAATTTTATTGTTATTTGGTCTTAACAATCTCTCTTTTTCGACGACGAAAAAGCTTAAGGGGGGAGATTGTAATGAACCAGAATTTTCAGTACTTCAATTTTAGAGTTTAGTGTAGTAAATTTATATTTATATTTGATTTTTAATTTAGAATTTAAAATTTTATGATGAAATTTAATTTATATAAAGAAATTTATTTATAATGTGATATTTAGTCTATTTTAACTTGGGTTTTGAATTAATTTGCAAAATCTAAATTTATAATTTTATATTTGAATTTAAATTTATTTTGTTAAAATTTTAAAATATTAAGATTTTAGTATAATTGAAATTGTTATACATTGGTGATCTTGTTTATTTAAGTATTATTAGCATCTTAATCTAGTGTTTTAATATTTGTAAACTTTTATTCTATTTTATTTGATAAGTTATAAACAAAATTATTTTATTTTTTTGGGTTTTGAATCTTATTTAACTTAGGAATTTATATTAATTAGATTTAAATTTGGTTTTAAAGATTTGTATTAAAATTTACTTAAGTTGTTGGAATTCAAAACGCTGATTTGCATTTCGTTCACCATTTAATAAGTCATTGAAATTTATGAAGTGTTTAACACAAGAAAAATTACGTGGTCCGTTTCTATCAGCTGTATCTTGTCTAACATTTTGTTCAACCATCCTATTCACCCGAACGTTCAATGCAGCCAAAGTGGATAAATTTTGACTTAATATTTTGCAGCTAAAATTATTTGACATCTGCCAAATTCTATTGTAAAATTTAACACTTGGCATGCTTTCTGAAATTAATTAACACATGATTCCTTTCTACTGCCGGCACTCTTCCTTTTGAATTAAAGTAGCGTATCCTTTTCCTTCATTCACAGAGAACAATGTCTCTTCTCCTTTAAAATTTCTTTTTAGCCATGAGTTTTTCCCTAATATTCCCAAATTATTTTTCTCCAAATCCAAAATAGTGGTTGCCACCAAAAATAGCTCGGTCAACATTCCCCTTCCACCGTAAGTCGTTGAACCGCGCCTCCCAACCACCCAGCCTGTCATCTGAATCGTGCCCGAGCCCCTGCAGCGAGCTGCACTATCGCGCCACCACAAATTGCTTCAATTCCTCCCTCCATTGTAGCTATTCACACCTCGGCTACCCAGCATAGCCCCACGTGCTCGAAAACCCTTCTCCCAGGACAACGTGACCTGAGTTACAAGGCTCCAACCATTCGTCGTGCTCCTCTTCGCGGTACAGGTGAGTTTTGCTCACGATTTATCCTTGTTCAAGGACATGAACACCGGTTCGAACTAAATTAATTGGTCGAATTTTTGGTTGTTTAGTGAGTATCGTTGGTTGTCTTTCCATGAGCATTCGCCTTATGTGTTGCATGTTTTCTCCTTTAGTTGCCTAGGAAAAATGCCATGAATTCTGGTATCCACTGGAATAATTTCTTGCCTAAAACGAAATTCTAGAAGAAAAAATTGAATATTTTTTTTCTTGAAAGGATTCCGGACACGTGGAAAAAAGAAAAGAAAAAAAAGAATGTTGGTTTCTGGACACCTTACATTTCGAATATGAATACTTTCCAGAATTTCATGTATGATAAAATGCTTGCATGCCAGTTTTACAACTTGTTATTTCTGTGAATATTTGTTTGCAAATTTAAGCTACATGAATCTGGAATTAAGTAAAAGATTGTGATGTATTTTAGCTATGTGTGCATGCTTTTTATCTGGAACATTGACTTCCAGACTGAAAATTCACTTTGATAATGAACTTGACTACATGAAAAAATAATATGAAAGGTGTTTTAAACCTGATTTTGTAATTGGGAAATATGAGATGCTTGTTCTTTTTATTTGATAGGCTATAACCATTTTTACACTTATGTTTTACGTTTTATTACATGGATATCATTTGGGTGAATGAATTTCTTCGTACTCAACTGTAAGCACAATTTACTGCATATATGCCTATGTGAATAAATGTATGTTTGGATGGAATCTTTATTTGTTAACTAATATCAGGCTACCTGTTTACCGTTATCTTTGCATAGATTTCCACTGCATTAGCTATATTTGGTCGAATTTGTATTCCCTGTTTGAAAAAAAGGAAAATTTACAATATATACATGGGTTAATTTGTGATGGCCTGTAACTGAGTAGCTGTTGAACTTGCTGGATTCGAATTGCATACACTCATGCATGTTGTGTACTCCTTGTTAGTTAAACAAGTTGCCCCTTCCTTTCATGTCATCTGTGCATGTAAGTAACATTATGTGGTTTCCATGCAACAAGCCCATGAAATCCTTTTAATACTTATGTGAAACCTGCCTCGTTTTATGTATTGTTTTGCACCTCATGGGAATCATTTACTTAGAACCGAATTAACTAAGATCTGTACCCTTGCTTATGAAAAAAACATCGTCGTGCTTTACTATGTGCCCTATGATATGCTTATGTTATACACAGACTATGAATTCCCGTCTAAGACATTCACGGTAATTTAGAATTAAATATGAAGAAAGGACCAACTATTTATTTTAGTTCTTATTAAAGTTAATTTACTTGAACAAATGATTAATCCTGACTCGAGTGTTTTATGTTTTTGCATAGAATGATCGAGTCAGATCCTAAATGTTCCAGAATTTTAAGATTCAGCTCGCAAACTGGAGAGGTACATGAAGACGCAAGACGCACATGCGCGCGCAGCGCCTGACTAGAAAAGTAAACTTTAATTTTTTTTAAAATTCGTATAGATATTTATAAATTCTTCCACTGTATAGTAATGTTCTGTAAAACTCTGATAAATTTTATATAAAATTTCATTTGTATGATACGCTATTGTTTTCTGTTATGTGATTTTGTGTTTATTCTGATTAAACTTGATAAGCTAAATAATGAGCTGTCTTTGTGAACGGTCCGAGTTGGTTTAAATAACGACTTGAAGCGATCAAAAAGGCAGGTCATTATATATAGGGTTCAAACTTTTGATTTGGAGGCTATAAGGTGAGTGGGAAATTTATATATACATTTGTATTAACGTATATATCTTGTTTGTAATAGATCTCAATTTTTATGCCTATTTTCATCAGATTTGCTTATAATATGATTGTAATTGAGTTAGCACCTATTAGATCTGATTATAAAAATTGTCAAAACCATTGAACTATAAGTTGTTGTTATCTATAATATTAATTGTAGGACTCTTCAATTTTTATACACCTATTTCCTATAGTTATGTTGTAAATGTATTGTAATTGTTGCAAAGCACTCTATATTTAGAAATCAGTCCCATCTAAACACCAAGTAGATGTAGTTACATTCTAGATCTCTAGTTTAGTGTTATATAATAAATTATGTGAATTTAGGTAAAAAAGATATGACTATTAAATTATGAGATTGTAATAATAAAAGAAATATTCTTGGTTGTATTCAATATTGTTGGGTTTTGGCTTAATTATTATAAATATGCCTTTTTCCTCCTTTCGAATAAAAAGACATTATTTTGAAATCATAGGAAGAATGATAAAAAAAATCAAAAAAGGGAAAATGATGCAAATGTACGTATAAATATAAATATACATATTTGTGCGTAATTTGCATCAACTATTCCAAAAAAAATTTATTTACATACATTTCTTGTGATTTGGAAATATGTCAATTCCATAATTTAGGCATAATTTACAATGATTACGGCAAACGATCTTTTTGTAAGATTTGAAACCTTTTGACATGATTGAATGCAAAAAGGAATGTTTGGTTGTCAATTAAACCAAATCATTAAATTTAAAAGAATAAATAATAATAATAAAAGATAACTACGTTAGCTGCACGAAAACAAAGAATACAAATATATACGGATTATCCGTTCAAATCGTCATGAAACGGTAAATTATACATTGTATTAAATGTTTGAAGGTTTGAAATGTTGAACAGTATTCATTTATGAAATCATACATGTAAATTATATTCCATGCTTAATGAATATATTTGTGGTTATCGTTGCAGCAATTAGTATAATTAATTGCTATAAATGATCCAATAAATAATTAATTAACAATTGTAACAAATGTTGATTAGGGAAAGTAAATATAATAGGATAATGGTTACAATTGCAAAATTAATTCTGATAAATGTTGTACACCTTAAATTAGTAAATTTGAATTATAACCTGTAACAACCCGCAAAATCAGGACCAATTTAAAATTTTTATTTTAGAAAATTTTAATGAATTTTGACAATATAAAATAATTCATTTAAATAATAATGATCACAAATTTGATTTAAATCGAAGTTAGAATGAATGATTTAATTTTTATTATAAAAAGAGTTAGAAATAACGCGGTAGTTTGAAAAGTCAAACTTGAACTTTGACTGACCGTACATGATGCAAAATTTAACGGATTTTAGTGAAACCAAAAATATTAGAATCTATTTAAAAATATCTTTCCAACGAATCCGAAAAATTGAAATTTCATAACGGGAATCAAAAGTTATGGCCAATTCAATATTTAGAAAGGTCGCTATGAAATTTATAAGGGCCAAAATGCTAAATTTTGCAGAATAAGGAATTAGGACCCGAAACCATCTCCATTGGTTTTAGAATGTTGTTTACATATAAAAATGACTATAAGAACTTATATTTTTGAGTTTCGGAAAAATTCCACTATTTTTGGTATTTTTTAAATATTAAAATATACACCTGAAAAATAGAATTTTTGCAAACGACCTCTGTTTTTGACGAAATCACTTTTGTTGGAACCGGAATGTCAAATTATTGCTAGTTTTCAATTTTCAGAATTTTTCGAATTAATATGTGAACTTGAGAAAAGAAAATGTGTTTTGACTATTTCAGTTAAATTTAAACGCCTTAAAAATAGCCATTTTACAAAAAGTCTCAGAATTCGACGAAATAAATTTTGTTAGAACCGTATTGACATAAGAAAGCCAAAAATAATTTTTCTGGATTTTTCTGAGTTAATTTGTGTCCCCGGTAAAATTTATTTGTACGGAAAAATTAGAAATAAAGACTTAAATTTTAAAACTGCAAAACGGAGGCCTAGATGATAGTTTGGGCTGTCAAGACATGTCTAGATGAGTTTGAAATGGGGGCTAAATGGTAGGAACGACAGTCGTTGGGCCTAAAATGGAGTTCGGGCCAAAACGGGCTTAAACGGGCTAATTAAGTAATAATTAAATAACCCTAATATAATAATAATAAATCAAAGTCGGGCTTCTTCTTCCTCAACGTGATTCAGCCGCACCTTGAACCCATAATGGCCGAAACTTCTCTCCTCCCTATCTCCCAAACCACTAAGAATTAGACCATGCCGTAGTTAAACTTTTTGAAGCTCTTCTCTTCCTCTTTCTTCTCCAACAAACCTCACATCAAACCGTTGCCCGTAGCTCTCGTTCCACCTCCCCGAAACCGCCGCCTTTATGTTGCCGCCGCCCCCTGTGCTTGCAGCCGCACCCCTTCATCTTCTCGGTGAAGATAGCCCTCTCGTAGCTCTTCAATCTCCCGCAAACCGTTCGTAAAACCGTCGACTATAGCTCCCGAAATCCGCATTCAAAGTTTTGAACATTTCTGAAAATTTGAGGTAAATAGCTTCAGATTTTGTCACGCTTTTAAGCGTCACTGTGTCAGTTGTTAAAGGCCAGAATTCTAATTTATGCATAAATTTCAATTTGCAATCTTTCAGATCCGTAACCGATGTGACGCCAAACACGAGATCTAATTTAAATCGCTTCATTTCAGAAACAAGCAAGGTGAGATTCTATATTTTTAATTTTTTTTTTATATATATATAATTAATTTAATTTAATTATGTTGTCATTATGCAAAATGAATGTTGTATGGATTAGATTGTTGTATGGTGGAAATTGATGATTGTGGCCTATATTGTTATTGATGTGTTGTATGATTGGTGTTGGAATTGATTGTGGAAATTGTTATTCGATGACAAGTAGAAAGGTTATAATAAAAAGTTTAATCTTTGGTTTTGATTTATAAATAAAGTTTAATCTTTTATCATGATTGACAAATCAAAGTTTTGATTTTTATTTTGAAATGAATAACATTAATAAAGATTCGATCTTTAAAATGAATCTTTGTTTTTGTTTGTATAAAATGAATCTTTGTTTTTGTTTGTATAAAATGAATCTTTGTTTTATTTATAAAACATGAAATCTTTTATTTTTATTTATAAAGATTAAAACTTTATAAAA
This sequence comes from Allium sativum, assembly GCA_030737875.1. Taxonomy (NCBI): domain Eukaryota; kingdom Viridiplantae; phylum Streptophyta; class Magnoliopsida; order Asparagales; family Amaryllidaceae; genus Allium; species Allium sativum. Next base: position 310,698,214 of record CM060919.1, read on the forward strand.
ATTTAAACTTTGCTTTGGTTAACAAAGATTACAACTTTGATTTTGTTTGCAAAGATTACAACTTTGATTACAAAAATTACAACTTTGTTTTTTTTTTATTGTAATAAAAAAAGGCTAAATCTTTTTATGTTGAAAATAAGGAGACAATATTTTTATGTTTAAAATAAAAAGACAATCTTTTTATATTGAAAACAAAAAGATGAAATTTTGACGATGAAAATAAAAAGACAATCTTTTTATATTTAAATTAGTAGAAGTTATTATTTTTCATTGTAAAATAGAAAAAGTCATATTTTTTTCATTGTAAAATAGAAAAAGTCATATTTTTACATTGCAAATAGGAAAATGAATATATTTACGTTGTAGAATAGGAAAATGAATATATTTACATTGTTAAATAGTAAAGTTGATATTTTTACATTGTAAAATAGTAAAGTTGATATTTTTACATTGTAAAATAGTAAAGTTGATATTTTTACGTTGTAAAATAGTAAAGTTGATATTTTTACTTCGTAAAATACAAAAGATCATATTTTTATGTCGTAAAATAGTAAAGCTAATATATTATAAATTTAAAAGATGATATTTTTGCATTGTACATAAAAAAGAAGAAGATGTTTTTACATTGTATGAAATGAAACATATTTTTATATGTTATTTATGAATGATTTTTCATCGTATGAAATAAATAACATTTTTATATGTTATTTATGAATGATTTTTCATCGTATGAAATAAATAACATTTTTATATGTATTTATGAATGAATTCACACCATATGAAATAAATTACATTTTCTATATGTTATTTATGAATGAATTTCCACCGTATGAATAAAATTACATTTTTAGACGTAATTAAAAAGGTGAATTTACTTTGCATGACAAAAGTTACATTTTTATATGTAATTTATATATGAATTTACACTGTATGACAAAAATTGTATTTTTCTATGATATAAAAATGTAAATTTACATTGCATGATTAAAATTACATTTTTCAATGCAATTTAGAGATGAAAAATAACGGTAGAATGAAAATTACATTTTTACATGTAATTAAAATGTGAATTTGCACTGTAGGATAAAAACTACATTTTTAGATGTAATTTAAATATGAATTTATGTCGTATGATAGGAATTACATTTTTTTATGTAATTAAAATATGAATTCCCATCGCATAATAAAGATTACATTTTTCTATGTAATTTAGAGGTGAATTAGAACGATAAAATAAAAATGACATTTTTCTATGTAATTTATATATGAGTTATAACGGTATGATAAAAATTATATTTTTCAATGAAAAGGATAAATGTGTGAATCATTATATTTACATTCTCAAATGTAAAATCAAAAGAACAAAATATATGAATCATTTTATTTACCTTTTTATTTTAAATGAGAAGTACAAAATATGTGAATTATTTATTTACCTTTTTAATTGTAAATAAAAAGAATAGAATTTAGAAATATATTTATTTACATTTTCTATAGTATGTAAAAATTGAATTGTTATTGTTGAATACTTTATCGTCATTTTGAATGCGGTAAAAGTTGAATTGTTAATGTTGAATATTTTATCGTCATTTTGAATGCGGTAAAAATAGAATTGTTAATGTTGAATATTTTATCGTCATTTTGAATGCGGTAAAAATAGAATTGTTAATGTTGAATATTTTATTGTCATTTTGAATGCGGTGAAAATAGAATGGTTAATGTTGTCATTTTTATCGACATTTTTGATGCGATAAAAATAGACAATGTTAGTGATTCATTTTTATCGACATTTTTGGTGCGATAAAAATAGACAATGTTAGTGATTCATTTTATTCGACATTTTGATGCGATAAAAATAGCGATGTTAATGGTACATTTCTATCGTCTTTTAGATGTGATAGAAAGGAACAGAAACATGAGAATCATTTATTTACAACTCCTATTGTAAATAAAAAGAGTAAAAATATGAGGGCCACTTTATTTACAACTTCTTTTGTAAATGAAAAGACCAGAATATGTTGATCATTTTATTGTAAATAAAAGAACAAGATATGTGAATTTTTTTTTTTTTTTTTTTTCATTTTCTATTGTAAATGAAAAAGAACAACATTCTTGTCAAGACTTGATTAGTGAATTTAAATTGTCATTTTGAGTTAGCATGTCAGTGAATTAGAAAATGAACATTTTTGTGTCATTAAAAGGATTAATTAGAAATGAACATTTTGTGTCATTAAAAAGGATTAATTAGAAATGAACACTGGGTGTCATTAATAAAAAAAAAAGAATAGATTAAAAATAAACATTTTTTTTATGCATAAGAAAAGAGACTAAAACAAAATACTCATTTTTGTATATTAAAAGTGGATTAGACAAAATGGACATTTTGGCACATTAAAATGAAAGAAGTAAAAATAGATATCTTTATTCATTGAAAAAGATTAGACAAAACTCTCATTTTGTTGCATTAGAAGTTAAGAAACAAAATCATCATATTTGTTTATGTTGAGAAACAGAATGGATTTAAAATGTATGTTTTCATACATTAAAAAGAATGAATTAAGGATGTATATTTTTATACATTAAGAATAATGAAGTCAGATATTCATTAAAATGAATGAGACCAAAAATACGCATTTTTGGTAAATAAATAAAAGTCACGATTTTATTTGTCATATGTTCATAATAAAGAGTATTGAAATATTTGCCTGTGATGTTGTATTTTGATGTGTTAAATGTGATGTTAGCATATTCAACATTGAATATTACACTTCCATTTACAAGTCATCCGACTTGTTTATGTGATTGGGTCGATTATTTTTACACATCGCCCAAGTGCACAAATAATTTATTATTTGTTTGTTGGCTGAAAACCCCACACGGGTATTGGGACGATACTTGACTGACACAAATCCCAATGTTTAATTATATGTCTATCGATTGATCGACAGGCTGCGACGAGCGTTATTGTTTTATTTTAATGCTCACACAGTTGACATTGTCACTCTGGTTGTTAATGGATGGATTGAGGGTTATTTTCTGTTATTACCCTATACATGAAATGTATGAAACCCATATGACCCAAATTATATGGTGCATGGTTGAGTCGCATTCCAATGCAGAATTTCTTTTTAAAATAAAGAATTTTTATATAATGAAAGGATTTTTGTAAAATATAAGATTTTGTATTATAAAGAATATTTTACATTTAGAATCTTTTATATAAAGAATATTTTATTGATTATTTTAAAATATGTTTTTTTTTAGAGTAATGAATTAATATCTTTAAGATAAACCTTTTATTTAAGATTATTTGATCTTAACAATTATGTTTGGTGATTGATATGTAGGATTGATTTGTAGTGGACAATGTTTTAAATAACATTTATCCTTTAATTCCAATTTACATTGAAATTACTATTTGAAATTTATAAATCTATTTTATAAATTAAATCAAAATTGGAATATTAATACATCTTTTTAGAAAGATTAAAATGTAATTTATTTTATCTTTGATAAAATTAATGAGGACCTTTTAACATAAATAATAATTTTTATTTAAAAGGATATTCAAAGTTGGAATGTGGCGTATGGTTGATTTTAATTACAAATACGCGAGTTATTCAGAAAGACCGGGTCTAACCCATTCTGAATAATCATCACGACGATCAAGAGTCGAAGATGAAGACGGTGACTGAAGACCGGAGAGCTTCACATCGTTTGGTTGATGGTGACTGATATCTTGAATTGGGACTGATCCCCCAAGGCAAGGTAAAAAGTGATGATCTTCCAGACGTACTGGAGATCGACGGATACGTTGTTTCGTTCAGACCCAGAACGGACTTGTAAATGGATAGCATGCCTGACATTGAAATTTATTTCATGTAATTAAATCGGTTTTTATTTAATATATAAATGCATGGTGGCGGAGGATTTATTCTCTTGCTTAACACCCTTTTGTATGTTAAATAATTACCGATCGCATGATATGAGTTGTTGATGTGGTATGCCAAGTTGCACTTGATCAAGGCTTATTGTTGCAAAGCAGAGCCTTGTGGTTGATGATCAAAGCATAGTCTATTTAGGCATAGCTTTGTGTAACGTGACTTCGCGAGCCTCACAGCCCGGTAGAGTCTCAAACGGGAGAAGGGAACGCAGGGAGTGCGCACGTTTCTTTCTAGCTAGAGTGGTGCCAGGGACCTACCAGCGCTGGCATTTATTCATTGTGGTTGTTGGATTGTTCGAGGCCTCGGGTTTATGCGGTCGCTACTGGCCGTAGGATAGGTCCAAAAGGACCGGGAAGCGTGTGTTCAGGAATAACTAATCCAGTCCATTGCACCAGTTGGACAGAGTACCAACACGGGGACGGACCGGCCCTGTAGGATCCAAGGGTTGGACAGAGTACCAATCCTGGGGCATTGCTAGAGTGTCTCGAATCGGTAAGGATCTCCTCCCTAGCCTTGACTCAGATGGAAATCCAAATTTCCAATACGACATCACGCGGTTTTGATTGTATACCTATATATGGCGACATAGTGGGATGGGGCACTCATGCCGTCTAGGATTAATACATTTACTTTGATGTATTTCAAATTGGTTGCACACTATTATTATATAATACCGTGTTTATCGTATCAAGCATCTTTTGACCATTATAAGGTAAAACCCTATCCTCCGGTTTGCGTTGCATTGTGTGATGGGACTTGGGTCTTATAATGGTTTCATTTTTCTAAAAAGCATTACGTTATTTTGACGATTTACTTTAGTCATGCACTGGCAATCCATAGGAGAAAACCCGTTCCGCGAAAGTGGCGTGGTCCTGTGATTAGCCTTATTATATTTTATAGGTTAGGTAGAATTCTCACACCAGTCCTATGACTGACCTGTAGTTTTGTCCACTGGCAAACTCGGGTGCCCATATTTTCCACACGGGCAGTCGAGTAGCTATTTTTGCAGATATATTAAACAGGATTCTGGTTTGAAGCTTAAAGCTGTGTCCAGAGATAGAGAGTCTTCCGCTGTGTTCTTCCGCTGCAATATATTTTAATTATTGTAACTTATTCTTCCGCTGTAATTATATTCCAATGTACTCTGATATGTATATTCTGTACTCTGATGTAACATTTATTATAGTGTTATAAAAGTCTTCTGTTATCTGTTGTAATGTGTTGTATGTCCAAAGTTAAAGTATTCGTAGATTTTCACTTTTTGGGTCAGACCTGTGTGGTTTATGGTCGATTCAAAGGGTGGGATTTGCGGGTCTTTACAGTTGGTATCAGAGCTCTGGTTAGCTCAAATCTTTGGGGTACAACTTGTTAGAACTGAACAAAAGACTCATCAGAGATTGGATTAGTAATATCCAATAAGAATACTCATTAGAGATAGGATCAGCAGTATCCTAGAATGAGTAAACTCGTTAGAGATGGGGTTAGTAATGCCTTAGAACGAGTTCAGAGTTACGAATTTATAATTAACGTATTTTTGATATTTATAATCTATTCTTTGAAATATGATTTTCATATATAAAGTTGTATATATTTTGAAAAGATAATCAACCATTAAAAATTTAAAATTAAGATAGTTAATTTTACAATTTTTAGCTACGTTCCTTTTCGAGGACGAAAAGTTTTTAAGTGGGGGCGATTGTAACAACCCGCAAAATCAGGACCAATTTAAAATTTTTATTTTAGAAAATTTTAATGAATTTTGACAATATAAAATAATTCATTTAAATAATAATGATCACAAATTTGATTTAAATCGAAGTTAGAATGAATGATTTAATTTTTATTATAAAAAGAGTTAGAAATAACGCGGTAGTTTGAAAAGTCAAACTTGAACTTTGACTGACCGTACATGATGCAAAATTTAACGGATTTTAGTGAAACCAAAAATATTAGAATCTATTTAAAAATATCTTTCCAACGAATCCGAAAAATTGAAATTTCATAACGGGAATCAAAAGTTATGGCCAATTCAATATTTAGAAAGGTCGCTATGAAATTTATAAGGGCCAAAATGCTAAATTTTGCAGAATAAGGAATTAGGACCCGAAACCATCTCCATTGGTTTTAGAATGTTGTTTACATATAAAAATGACTATAAGAACTTATATTTTTGAGTTTCGGAAAAATTCCACTATTTTTGGTATTTTTTAAATATTAAAATATACACCTGAAAAATAGAATTTTTGCAAACGACCTCTGTTTTTGACGAAATCACTTTTGTTGGAACCGGAATGTCAAATTATTGCTAGTTTTCAATTTTCAGAATTTTTCGAATTAATATGTGAACTTGAGAAAAGAAAATGTGTTTTGACTATTTCAGTTAAATTTAAACGCCTTAAAAATAGCCATTTTACAAAAAGTCTCAGAATTCGACGAAATAAATTTTGTTAGAACCGTATTGACATAAGAAAGCCAAAAATAATTTTTCTGGATTTTTCTGAGTTAATTTGTGTCCCCGGTAAAATTTATTTGTACGGAAAAATTAGAAATAAAGACTTAAATTTTAAAACTGCAAAACGGAGGCCTAGATGATAGTTTGGGCTGTCAAGACATGTCTAGATGAGTTTGAAATGGGGGCTAAATGGTAGGAACGACAGTCGTTGGGCCTAAAACGGAGTTCGGGCCAAAACGGGCTTAAACGGGCTAATTAAGTAATAATTAAATAACCCTAATATAATAATAATAAATCAAAGTCGGGCTTCTTCTTCCTCAACGTGATTCAGCCGCACCTTGAACCCATAATGGCCGAAACTTCTCTCCTCCCTATCTCCCAAACCACTAAGAATTAGACCATGCCGTAGTTAAACTTTTTGAAGCTCTTCTCTTCCTCTTTCTTCTCCAACAAACCTCACATCAAACCGTTGCCCGTAGCTCTCGTTCCACCTCCCCGAAACCGCCGCCTTTATGTTGCCGCCGCCCCCTGTGCTTGCAGCCGCACCCCTTCATCTTCTCGGTGAAGATAGCCCTCTCGTAGCTCTTCAATCTCCCGCAAACCGTTCGTAAAACCGTCGACTATAGCTCCCGAAATCCGCATTCAAAGTTTTGAACATTTCTGAAAATTTGAGGTAAATAGCTTCAGATTTTGTCACGCTTTTAAGCGTCACTGTGTCAGTTGTTAAAGGCCAGAATTCTAATTTATGCATAAATTTCAATTTGCAATCTTTCAGATCCGTAACCGATGTGACGCCAAACACGAGATCTAATTTAAATCGCTTCATTTCAGAAACAAGCAAGGTGAGATTCTATATTTTTAATTTTTTTTATATATATATATAATTAATTTAATTTAATTATGTTGTCATTATGCAAAATGAATGTTGTATGGATTAGATTGTTGTATGGTGGAAATTGATGATTGTGGCCTATATTGTTATTGATGTGTTGTATGATTGGTGTTGGAATTGATTGTGGAAATTGTTATTCGATGACAAGTAGAAAGGTTATAATAAAAAGTTTAATCTTTGGTTTTGATTTATAAATAAAGTTTAATCTTTTATCATGATTGACAAATCAAAGTTTTGATTTTTATTTTGAAATGAATAACATTAATAAAGATTCGATCTTTAAAATGAATCTTTGTTTTTGTTTGTATAAAATGAATCTTTGTTTTTGTTTGTATAAAATGAATCTTTGTTTTATTTATAAAACATGAAATCTTTTATTTTTATTTATAAAGATTAAAACTTTATAAAAATTTAAACTTTGCTTTGGTTAACAAAGATTACAACTTTGATTTTGTTTGCAAAGATTACAACTTTGATTACAAAAATTACAACTTTGTTTTTTTTTTATTGTAATAAAAAAAGGCTAAATCTTTTTATGTTGAAAATAAGGAGACAATATTTTTATGTTTAAAATAAAAAGACAATCTTTTTATATTGAAAACAAAAAGATGAAATTTTGACGATGAAAATAAAAAGACAATCTTTTTATATTTAAATTAGTAGAAGTTATTATTTTTCATTGTAAAATAGAAAAAGTCATATTTTTTTCATTGTAAAATAGAAAAAGTCATATTTTTACATTGCAAATAGGAAAATGAATATATTTACGTTGTAGAATAGGAAAATGAATATATTTACATTGTAAAATAGTAAAGTTGATATTTTTACATTGTAAAATAGTAAAGTTGATATTTTTACATTGTAAAATAGTAAAGTTGATATTTTTACGTTGTAAAATAGTAAAGTTGATATTTTTACTTCGTAAAATACAAAAGATCATATTTTTATGTCGTAAAATAGTAAAGCTAATATATTATAAATTTAAAAGATGATATTTTTGCATTGTACATAAAAAAGAAGAAGATGTTTTTACATTGTATGAAATGAAACATATTTTTATATGTTATTTATGAATGATTTTTCATCGTATGAAATAAATAACATTTTTATATGTTATTTATGAATGATTTTTCATCGTATGAAATAAATAACATTTTTATATGTATTTATGAATGAATTCACACCATATGAAATAAATTACATTTTCTATATGTTATTTATGAATGAATTTCCACCGTATGAATAAAATTACATTTTTAGACGTAATTAAAAAGGTGAATTTACTTTGCATGACAAAAGTTACATTTTTATATGTAATTTATATATGAATTTACACTGTATGACAAAAATTGTATTTTTCTATGATATAAAAATGTAAATTTACATTGCATGATTAAAATTACATTTTTCAATGCAATTTAGAGATGAAAAATAACGGTAGAATGAAAATTACATTTTTACATGTAATTAAAATGTGAATTTGCACTGTAGGATAAAAACTACATTTTTAGATGTAATTTAAATATGAATTTATGTCGTATGATAGGAATTACATTTTTTTATGTAATTAAAATATGAATTCCCATCGCATAATAAAGATTACATTTTTCTATGTAATTTAGAGGTGAATTAGAACGATAAAATAAAAATGACATTTTTCTATGTAATTTATATATGAGTTATAACGGTATGATAAAAATTATATTTTTCAATGAAAAGGATAAATGTGTGAATCATTATATTTACATTCTCAAATGTAAAATCAAAAGAACAAAATATATGAATCATTTTATTTACCTTTTTATTTTAAATGAGAAGTACAAAATATGTGAATTATTTATTTACCTTTTTAATTGTAAATAAAAAGAATAGAATTTAGAAATATATTTATTTACATTTTCTATAGTATGTAAAAATTGAATTGTTATTGTTGAATACTTTATCGTCATTTTGAATGCGGTAAAAGTTGAATTGTTAATGTTGAATATTTTATCGTCATTTTGAATGCGGTAAAAATAGAATTGTTAATGTTGAATATTTTATCGTCATTTTGAATGCGGTAAAAATAGAATTGTTAATGTTGAATATTTTATTGTCATTTTGAATGCGGTGAAAATAGAATGGTTAATGTTGTCATTTTTATCGACATTTTTGATGCGATAAAAATAGACAATGTTAGTGATTCATTTTTATCGACATTTTTGGTGCGATAAAAATAGACAATGTTAGTGATTCATTTTATTCGACATTTTGATGCGATAAAAATAGCGATGTTAATGGTACATTTCTATCGTCTTTTAGATGTGATAGAAAGGAACAGAAACATGAGAATCATTTATTTACAACTCCTATTGTAAATAAAAAGAGTAAAAATATGAGGGCCACTTTATTTACAACTTCTTTTGTAAATGAAAAGACCAGAATATGTTGATCATTTTATTGTAAATAAAAGAACAAGATATGTGAATTTTTTTTTTTTTTTTTTTCATTTTCTATTGTAAATGAAAAAGAACAACATTCTTGTCAAGACTTGATTAGTGAATTTAAATTGTCATTTTGAGTTAGCATGTCAGTGAATTAGAAAATGAACATTTTTGTGTCATTAAAAGGATTAATTAGAAATGAACATTTTGTGTCATTAAAAAGGATTAATTAGAAATGAACACTGGGTGTCATTAATAAAAAAAAAAGAATAGATTAAAAATAAACATTTTTTTTATGCATAAGAAAAGAGACTAAAACAAAATACTCATTTTTGTATATTAAAAGTGGATTAGACAAAATGGACATTTTGGCACATTAAAATGAAAGAAGTAAAAATAGATATCTTTATTCATTGAAAAAGATTAGACAAAACTCTCATTTTGTTGCATTAGAAGTTAAGAAACAAAATCATCATATTTGTTTATGTTGAGAAACAGAATGGATTTAAAATGTATGTTTTCATACATTAAAAAGAATGAATTAAGGATGTATATTTTTATACATTAAGAATAATGAAGTCAGATATTCATTAAAATGAATGAGACCAAAAATACGCATTTTTGGTAAATAAATAAAAGTCACGATTTTATTTGTCATATGTTCATAATAAAGAGTATTGAAATATTTGCCTGTGATGTTGTATTTTGATGTGTTAAATGTGATGTTAGCATATTCAACATTGAATATTACACTTCCATTTACAAGTCATCCGACTTGTTTATGTGATTGGGTCGATTATTTTTACACATCGCCCAAGTGCACAAATAATTTATTATTTGTTTGTTGGCTGAAAACCCCACACGGGTATTGGGACGATACTTGACTGACACAAATCCCAATGTTTAATTATATGTCTATCGATTGATCGACAGGCTGCGACGAGCGTTATTGTTTTATTTTAATGCTCACACAGTTGACATTGTCACTCTGGTTGTTAATGGATGGATTGAGGGTTATTTTCTGTTATTACCCTATACATGAAATGTATGAAACCCATATGACCCAAATTATATGGTGCATGGTTGAGTCGCATTCCAATGCAGAATTTCTTTTTAAAATAAAGAATTTTTATATAATGAAAGGATTTTTGTAAAATATAAGATTTTGTATTATAAAGAATATTTTACATTTAGAATCTTTTATATAAAGAATATTTTATTGATTATTTTAAAATATGTTTTTTTTAGAGTAATGAATTAATATCTTTAAGATAAACCTTTTATTTAAGATTATTTGATCTTAACAATTATATTTGGTGATTGATATGTAGGATTGATTTGTAGTGGACAATGTTTTAAATAACATTTATCCTTTAATTCCAATTTACATTGAAATTACTATTTGAAATTTATAAATCTATTTTATAAATTAAATCAAAATTGGAATATTAATACATCTTTTTAGAAAGATTAAAATGTAATTTATTTTATCTTTGATAAAATTAATGAGGACCTTTTAACATAAATAATAATTTTTATTTAAAAGGATATTCAAAGTTGGAATGTGGCGTATGGTTGATTTTAATTACAAATACGCGAGTTATTCAGAAAGACCGGGTCTAACCCATTCTGAATAATCATCACGACGATCAAGAGTCGAAGATGAAGACGGTGACTGAAGACCGGAGAGCTTCACATCGTTTGGTTGATGGTGACTGATATCTTGAATTGGGACTGATCCCCCAAGGCAAGGTAAAAAGTGATGATCTTCCAGACGTACTGGAGATCGACGGATACGTTGTTTCGTTCAGACCCAGAACGGACTTGTAAATGGATAGCATGCCTGACATTGAAATTTATTTCATGTAATTAAATCGGTTTTTATTTAATATATAAATGCATGGTGGCGGAGGATTTATTCTCTTGCTTAACACCCTTTTGTATGTTAAATAATTACCGATCGCATGATATGAGTTGTTGATGTGGTATGCCAAGTTGCACTTGATCAAGGCTTATTGTTGCAAAGCAGAGCCTTGTGGTTGATGATCAAAGCATAGTCTATTTAGGCATAGCTTTGTGTAACGTGACTTCGCGAGCCTCACAGCCCGGTAGAGTCTCAAACGGGAGAAGGGAACGCAGGGAGTGCGCACGTTTCTTTCTAGCTAGAGTGGTGCCAGGGACCTACCAGCGCTGGCATTTATTCATTGTGGTTGTTGGATTGTTCGAGGCCTCGGGTTTATGCGGTCGCTACTGGCCGTAGGATAGGTCCAAAAGGACCGGGAAGCGTGTGTTCAGGAATAACTAATCCAGTCCATTGCACCAGTTGGACAGAGTACCAACACGGGGACGGACCGGCCCTGTAGGATCCAAGGGTTGGACAGAGTACCAATCCTGGGGCATTGCTAGAGTGTCTCGAATCGGTAAGGATCTCCTCCCTAGCCTTGACTCAGATGGAAATCCAAATTTCCAATACGACATCACGCGGTTTTGATTGTATACCTATATATGGCGACATAGTGGGATGGGGCACTCATGCCGTCTAGGATTAATACATTTACTTTGATGTATTTCAAATTGGTTGCACACTATTATTATATAATACCGTGTTTATCGTATCAAGCATCTTTTGACCATTATAAGGTAAAACCCTATCCTCCGGTTTGCGTTGCATTGTGTGATGGGACTTGGGTCTTATAATGGTTTCATTTTTCTAAAAAGCATTACGTTATTTTGACGATTTACTTTAGTCATGCACTGGCAATCCATAGGAGAAAACCCGTTCCGCGAAAGTGGCGTGGTCCTGTGATTAGCCTTATTATATTTTATAGGTTAGGTAGAATTCTCACACCAGTCCTATGACTGACCTGTAGTTTTGTCCACTGGCAAACTCGGGTGCCCATATTTTCCACACGGGCAGTCGAGTAGCTATTTTTGCAGATATATTAAACAGGATTCTGGTTTGAAGCTTAAAGCTGTGTCCAGAGATAGAGAGTCTTCCGCTGTGTTCTTCCGCTGCAATATATTTTAATTATTGTAACTTATTCTTCCGCTGTAATTATATTCCAATGTACTCTGATATGTATATTCTGTACTCTGATGTAACATTTATTATAGTGTTATAAAAGTCTTCTGTTATCTGTTGTAATGTGTTGTATGTCCAAAGTTAAAGTATTCGTAGATTTTCACTTTTTGGGTCAGACCTGTGTGGTTTATGGTCGATTCAAAGGGTGGGATTTGCGGGTCTTTACATAACCGCATTTTGACACGAGGTTTAACTTGTGGTATAAGCCTGCTCGGAACCGACCGGCAAATCCAGCAACCAGAGATAGTCAGCTTAATGTGAGGTCTCTAATGCGTAAAATGTAAATGTAATAAGGCATGAGGTTAAGTTCAACTTGTCGAAGAATCTGCCCAAAACCGACCGACAAATCCAACATCCACCGGTAGTCAACATAATGTGAGAGGCCTAATGCATATATATATATATAATAATAATAATCAGCCAATAAATAAATAATTAGATAAATGAATATGAATAGTATTTCCTATTGGGGTACAACAAGTAGACACCTTGGGACTGATAAATAGTTTCCTTAGGATAATATGACCGTTATGGTCATAAAAGACAATAAAATTAGAAATAAAAGAAAATGGTGTAAAAAAGGAATAATGGATATTGATTGTCGTTTAAATACTAAGTCCAAACTAGGAAAGAAATCAAATAAGTATCCTAAGAAAAAAGGGATACAACCTTCCTTAATTATGTTAATAAATATAGAGCTTAAAATATAAAATATAGTTGGATTCAGTAGGTTAATAATATAAAATATTATTAACCATATAATCCCATGACGATAATGAATCGTATAGTATTTCCATATAGAGGGACTAAATGAGAGTAACTTAATAACGTAACCTACTTTATCCCAGTAGGGAAAGGTGTTAAAGGCAAATGGGGTACGAATCCAATAACCTTCACGTATAGTCCGCTTCCTTAGGTCTTAAGCGGCTAGGGTTGAGGAGTTCGCCTGGGAATAGGTCTTTCAATTTAGGGGTCTTAAATGGCAGGTGTGTGTGGGCCTTCCCAAACCTGTAAACTAAAAATGTAAGATATGGCTACCTATCCTATGGGAAGTAATAAGCGACTAAGGGGGTTATCTAATATGGTCACTAGAAGGTATAACGAAGGATAAAATGCCATCTCTTACCTTATGCAGGGGTAAGGGTATGTGCGTGAATGGCGGAATCCTTGACTATTAGGGCCCGTAGCTAGTGCCCTCTAGTTCAGATTACCGTTAAATAAATTATCGAAAAATAGTAAGTTACCATTCGGTCCATCTAGAGTCTTAAGTGATCAAGAAGAATCCAACCTATCTATCATTGATAGTGAGGCGATAAATGATGAAGGATAAGCGAATGAAAGTATATGGATATAGAAACTTCGTAAATAGGGGTCTAACCTCGATATAGTAACCAGTTAAGCTCTAGTATAAATGCTTCACAAAAATATGCATAAATGTCCTATCTCGGTATTATACTTTAGGAACACTACTTTGGGAAGAGTAGTAGGGTTGTGCGTAAACATCTACAAGGTTAGGTTAGAATCATTGACCTTGATAGGCATACATCTTGGGTTGAACCAAACGGGATATATATGTGTATTATAATATGTGTTTTACATATCTTAGTCACCAGAACTTGTTGTTCTGACAACCCTCTTCATTACAACCTCCCAGGTTTCCTAGTGAAGGTCGGGTTCTCACAGATGTTTAAGTTTGGCTTCCGGTTCTCGTTCCCTCTTATGCTCGGTATTGGCAAAGTGACTTACTTTGAAAACGGTAGGTACTTGATTTAATACTAGTTTATCCTATTTTGCTTCTGCTATGAGTTATCTTATCATACTCTAATTATGCTCATGCTCATTTATTGCAGGTACCAGATTTACAGGCTCCATGCTTGGATGTGTTGGAGTTTCGATTTTTGTCAAAATTTGGGCATACAAAAGTGTGGGGTGTTACATTTGGTATCAGAGATTAGGTTAAACGATACGAGGAATTATTTAAATTAGGACTTGAGAGAGAATGTAATTTGATTTTCTTTTCTATTTTCTTCGTCTTTCTTACTCGGCTTTAATTTATTTCGACAATGAATTAGCCGTGGGACTAATAATAAAAATGGGCTTTAAGCGACTAAGGGTTGAAATGTGTTGAGTTCGGGTTTCTAGCTAATTTTTCCTTACCCCATAGTACGTTGGCAATCTCGTCGTGAAGAGCATGAAGATGGCATATGGTGGAGTCCGTTGGTCCGAATTTGGAGATTGGACAAAAATCTGGCTACAACCGAGATAGTGCGACTTCTGGTGTTTTGTTTCGTTGGTAGTTCCGGTTAAGACCATTAATCGATCTAAAACAAGAAAAGTCACGTTAATATGTCGAAAATATAATTACGAGGTATATCCATTCGTTACTTCGTTGAAATCCCTACCTTTATTGAAGCATTCAATTGAGTTCTTGGCCTTGTATTCGAGGAAATTTTATTTTTAAAGCTATTTGGAGAAAATAAAATTGAGTTTTGAAAGTTATGAAATACGGTTTCGGAAAATGGTTTTATAAAGGCGTAGTTTTGTAAAGATATGGCTTTTAAAATTTTAACCTACTCGTGTTTCGAAATTATACAGGCTTTGTGTAGTTTTAATAAATATAGTCTAATTGGTAGGAAGAAAGGAATTAGAAATGACAAAGAATATACCACTAAATTTAAGAATAATAAATATTTGTTCCTTACGATTTTTAGTATCCATCTCCCTATATATATTAGATAGTTTATTGAAATTGTCCCAATTAATCCTTAATATTTTAAAAGCTCCAACATTTTTGAACACGAAAAGGTTTTACAGTTTGTAATATAAACAAGAATATTAATAATAATAGTGATAGTAAATTGGTTTTATAAGTACAAAACCGTTAGTATTATAATAAATTCTATTTTTGAAAAAGTTTTAAAATTTTCTTCGGGAAGGCTAAGGAAAATCCTTCATTCATATTTTTGGGGTATTTGATTTCGTGAATCATCGTTTTTTGTTAGCTAGGTAAGTGGAAAATCCGTTTTAATTTATATTACGGATTTCTGGCTGAATTATTTCTGGAATTCGTTCGTTCGTTGTGTAGTCTCATCATCGTTGTTGAGAC
This sequence comes from Allium sativum, assembly GCA_030737875.1. Taxonomy (NCBI): domain Eukaryota; kingdom Viridiplantae; phylum Streptophyta; class Magnoliopsida; order Asparagales; family Amaryllidaceae; genus Allium; species Allium sativum. The sequence continues at coordinate 310,714,113 of CM060919.1, forward strand.
TATAAATCCTTGGAGTTGGTGCAGAGTTTAACTACGGTCTTTAAATACCGCAGTGATGAGAATAATTATTTTTCGGACCGCGTCAAATTTTAAAAGAAGACGCGGAACGATTAATATTTTGATCCAACCTAATAAGGCTAAGGTTCAGTCCAAAGCCCATCTTATAGTTGACTGTTTAGTGTTATACTAGAATGGTCAACTAGTTAATGAGTTTTGGTACAACTTGGACCTAGGACTAAACCGTAAAAGTTGCATCCAAATTACCCTTAACTTTCTCCTTTCGTCCTTCCTTCCTCATCTAGCCGAACCATATCTCTATTCTTCTTATCTTTCTTTATCGTCGTCTCGCCTCTTCCTCTTCACACTTGTTTGCGCCTTAGATCTTGCCTCACTAGTACTACAAGATCTAATTTCTTCTCTCTGACCAATTCTTGGCCTATAATACCTAGTTGCAATATTCGATCCTACTAACACCATTTAGGTCTCCTCCTTAGGTAGAGATCATTTAAATGGATTGGAATGAGAAAAAAGGTCTCATCGCTTTAGGGCTTCGAAAATTTGTCTAGCCAGTTGGACTTGCACTAGCCAGTTTCTTTGAGATCTTAGAATATGTTGTTATTTGTGTTGCATCCGCCTTTGCTACAACTTGTTAGAATAGGTTCTTTCAAAGGCAATCGTCGTTTCGGAGATGAATATTAAACTATCTTTTGAATTTTTTTTTCTAAGGGGAATCTCGGTGAAATTTTAGAAGAATTCGTGTCTTACACGGACTTGAATAGTCTTTCGTATGACCGGCTTTGGAGATTTCGCAGCAAGTCTCTTTTTTTAATGTCGGTTCTTGAGTTCAAGAATCTGCCCATGTAGACGTGTGAATCACTTAGCACATCGTTCTATAAATGGGAAGTTATGCGTAGGTTTGTCTCATGATGTGGAAATTTAATCCTTTGCTGATCGGTGGCATAACCATCATTTAGTACGGCATCATATTCGATTCAGCTTGTGTTCTTGTGTGTTATCTCGTGGGGTTACTCTTTGTAAACTCACCTATCCATTTTCTCTTCAGGCAATATTAGGTGGATTTCCATGAGGAGCAGTTCTAGGGTAGGTTTCTTTTTTCATCATAAATAATCTCTTAGAAGAGGTGGCGATGTGGAAACCTCCAACAACACCAGTGGTGTTTATAACACGAGATTGAGCATTTTTCTACCATGATATGGTTAATTAAAGATCATAAAAATTTGATTGAGCTCCAGCATCGGAGAAAGACATTTCATTGTTTATAGACATTGTTTTTGGAGTTTCGTGTTGTTTTGTCATTGTCTTTGTTGTTATCCCTTTCCAACATCGGGATCTTGGCTTTATGGTGATTTGTGCTTGTAACTATTAGTGTTGTTTAAATCACGCAACTTAGGTTGATGAGGTTTCTAAGTTTGGAAATGTTTATGCCATTCACACACGCCTGTTTGAATAAAATCCCGTTTTTCTTATCTAAATTAACAGTTGTCCTAGAGCTGGAAAGAATAGAATTTTGTATTGGATGAATTTTAGTAAAGGACTGGTTTTACGTCACGGGTATATAAATAAATAAATCACTGTTTCTTGTTAAAACTAAAATTAATTTTGGTTTTTTGTGTGATTTCAGTTTTCGCATTTTTGGCGTAACTCTTCTTCGTCAACATGTGACTTGAATCGTTTAAGTTTCCGCAAAATACAATTTTTGAAGTTTTTGGAAACTGTTGTTTGAAAAAAAAAATCTTTTTATCATTTTCTTATTTTTATAGGAAAGTGAATTAGTTTTAAAATGAAATTTTCAAAATAGACATGACAAGTTTTCAAGTGAAAATTTATTTTTTAAGAAAATTTTTGATTTTTGGTCACATGAATGGTGCAAGGAAGATTTTGGATGCTTTATGTGTGCTTCTAGCGGTGTAATAGGACCGACGATGCGATAAAAACGTGGTAACAAGAAAAAGTCTGTTTTAGCTAGGGGTGGGCGCGGGCGGTTAACCAGACAGACCGGTTAATTTTTTTCGATTAACCGCTTAACTTGGTCGGTTCGGTTAACTGAATTTCGGTTAATTGAAGGTGCCTTTATTCGACCGAACCGAGAATAATCATTCATGGTTAACCGTTCGATTTAAACGGTTAACCGTCCGATTTAAACAGTTAACTGCTGAACGGTTAACTGTTCAGCAGTTAACCATTTGAATCGGACGGATAACCGTTTAAATCGGACGGTTAACCAACCATGAATATACTTGTCCATGCATGTTGCACCCATATAAACTAACAGATCAAACATTTTCAGAAACATAAAGACATGCTCAGAGTTTCAGTCCAAATACAGGTACAACTTAAAACAATTTCAAGAACAACATCCACAGCTGAAACAAACAGACATGCAGCTTAGTTCCACAGCTGAAACTCATCAAACATTACATGGACACGGACAGTTGACTGAGACTCTACCTAGTACTACAACTACAAAACTTCAACTACTCGGTACATTATGTTCTAATACAAATTAGACAGACCATCTCACTACTCGCTTTACTCAGAATCTAAGATACATTAACATACATGAATTAATACTCGTTTCAGAATTCAATTAGACAGATTACACTATAGAGTACAGATACTAATTTCAATCATACAACATTACTATTCTGTTCCTCAGTCCACCACTGAAATCTGAAAGCTCGCTCCCTTTGTCCAAAGTTCGAACTACAAATGTAACAGATGTCTGATTGCAAACATTACTAGCTGACAATGACATATGACCAAATATAAAAGAAAGAAAAGGCATGTAACATGATAAACATAAAAGAATTCAGTTAGACAGTAGCTGACATATGAAATTTGCCAAACACATGAAATTTGTAATACGCCAAACAGGCAACCATAAGAAGAAGAAAAAGGCATGTAAACATAAGATATGCAAAACTTTGAAATCTGGAATTACATTTCTGGAAGTAGAATAGGTGACGTAAAAATGAAAGGATTAGGATTGAAAAATGACACAGGTTAAAGAATGAAATGGGACAACTCAGCTATTAACAAAGCAAAACTTTTATATTTAAAAGCGATTTTTTAACTGATTGGTAATAACATATGAATAGGAAGCTGTAACACCATTTACTTCGATAGAACGATGTTAACGTATAACAAATTAACAATAACTGGCTCATCCTAATAACAATAACAACAATTAAAATGAATAGCAATTAAAATGAATTTAATCCAATAATTTAACCTAATTCAATTCACATTGTCGGGATTGCGGAAGAAATAGAACAATTTACCCTAAATAACATGCATAGATTGAAAGTACAACAAGTGTAATGTAACGATCTCGAAATTTAAAGAATAAAAAAATGAATTAAAGAATTTAGAATTTTAAATTAAAGAAAAAAAATTATTTTATTTAATTCCAAAAATTTTAGCGTCGGAGTATTCCGTACTGCGTATCGGTAGCGCACATAACCGAAAACGCGCGCTGAACAGATTTCGTCGTTAGTACGTTCGTTACATAGGCAGTCGGTACCCTTAGATTTATATATATATACATATGAAAATATATGTTAAAAAAAAGATTCAAATTGGAAAAAAAATTAACATCCGCAGATTCAGCATTGCTTGTTGGTCGCGCGCAAAGCTGAAACGTGCGGAAAAATCATGTCATTGGTTGTACGTCCGTTGCGCTAACCGTTCACGTTATTGTAAACAAATCTCTACCATTCAAAAAAATAAACCAGTAATAATATCTCTAAAAAAAAAATTAATAAAGAAAAAGGAAAATTCAAACCGCATGAAGAAAATGAAAAGAATGTGCTAGACACGTTCCGACCCATCCTATATCCGAATGGAAAAAAAAGAGGGGTTAACAACATTCCTTTAATTGTTTAGGGTGACACTTGGTATCAGTTTGGCCTAAAATTTGTACACATGCTTTTCTCCTCAGCAAAAATGTGCCACGTTGCTTCGCTTGTCTGATGTGCTCTTTATCTTTTATTTTGTCCTCTCTTATATCTTAAGACATCCTTCCATTTGTTCTGTCTTCTCGAAAGCTTTCTTATTTCCATCTTCACCATTCCAGTACTTCCACCGCTCCGACGACCACAGTCTCTCATCCGAACCCCATTACTTGTCCAAAGTCTCGAGTTTAGTTGCGTAAGTTCTTTTTCCCACTTTACTTTGACAGCATATGTGTATGTATGCTTAACATATATACAAATGCATAAAAGTTGATTCTTTACTTTGTCGAGTCCAGCATCCTTCTTCCCGCTCGCATCTTGGTTGAGCTCCAACAAGATAGAACAGCTGCAGTGAGTGTTTCCTTTTCCATTTTTTTTTCTTTCTTTTTCTTTCTTTGTTTCTCTTAATAGTATACATGCATGTATCCCTGTGTTGCTACTGGCGCATGTTGGGTTCGCATGTGGGCTTGGAAATTTTTCATGTAGAAAGGGACTTGCGCATGTTAAAAAAAAAAAAAAAATGGATGCATGCGGTTCCATGCATATTGACTTGCTTTGTCTGTGTTAGGCATTTTGCCTGTAGAAGGCTTGCGTAAGTCCCAAAGAAAAAAAAAGTAGGAAACGAATGCATGTTGTTGCATGCAAATAGATTAGGAAAAAAAAAACAAAAGCTTGCATGCGTTTTGGCACTTTGCCGGTACTTGCATGCGCAAGTAGTCTAACAAAAAAAAAAAAAAAAAATTTGAAACCAATATGAAGAAACGTGACTAATGCATGTAGCATTCAAAGCATGCATGGTGACAAAACTTGGTTACAAATTTATGTAAACCATTGCTTGTAGCATGTTGGTTTGGGGTTTAGGCACATTTACTTGAAATGATTTTTTTTTTTGCATGCGACAATTTAAAAAAAAAGAAAAAAAGAAAAAAAAAATATACATATATATGTAATGGTTAGCGAATAAAAATGTGATAATAGTCGAGCCTTAGGAAATTTTATACTAGATATCGCTATGCAGACCGGCAAGCTTACACTGGGGTTGTAGTTGTTCGCATGTGTGTTCTTTAGTCGTAGTACTGTGTCGGGTTAGATATCCGTTTACTAAATATAAAATTTACACCATTGTTCTAGGTTGTTGACGTTTCTTTGACCATCGTTAGTATCATCTTTGTCGCTCGCCGTACTTTCTCGCTTTTGCCACGGAAGGTGAGTTTTCTCACGCATGACTAATTTATTATTAAGTGAATTAGCAATTTGAGATGTTGATTCAAATGTTAAGGTGCTCTAGATTGTTTGTTCATGGTTGTGCACATGCTACACGCGCACCGTTCTTACATGACACTATGAATGGTTGTATGATATGGTATGTTATTATTCTCACCATGCAAGTACCCAGTTTAGAAAAAAAACGGGTTGAAATGATAAATACCCGAACCCCTGCATATTCGAATTGGTTTGGGATACGGGTTGAAATGATACACACCCGTGATTCGGATATTTGTAAGAACGGATTGAAATGATAAAATATCCGTGCCACTTGACCGTAGGTTAGGGAAATATATATACGGACACCGTGGCCAGTAAAGTTATTTTAAGATATTATGACGTTTGGTAAATGGATTTTTGAAATTTTCAATACAAGGATATGTTAAATGCCAGCCCATGGACTGGGATTGGAACTGGACTAATATTATTTAATAAAAACAATAATTTCATAAAGACTATCTTCCCCTTACTTGATTTTTGTAAATCTTTCCTTATAAATAATTTGATTTCTTCAACTATATTGATTAGAATAGTTTTCATATATATATGTATACATTTTTCCCACTTAATATATATATTTCAACTTAATTATTTAAATATATATTTATTATTATTATTTCAACTTAACTTTTTTTTTATATATATGTATTATTTTTTTTATTATTATTATTATTATTATTTTTCAAAAGCTTTGTACAATCCAGTCTAGTGAATTCGAAGGTTCAAATTTAAGATTTCAAATGGTTGATATAGAATTGTGGTGAATATGGATTTTGAAATCTTAATCAAACCATTGGAAATTGATTTGAGTAAATAATTTTGGGAGATACCTGAGTAAAATATTGGCGATACTTGAATATGATTTTTTTAAACTGATGGCCATGGTGTGAAAATGTAAGCGTTGGTTGTTAAAGAGACCGGAGTCGGTAAGTGGCATACTCTCTGTCAGTGCCGATACCACTTTAACAACTGTATACGTGGTGACGTATCCAGAACGAAGCATGATGACTTGGACGATTTCTGAATTGAAGATGGTGAACGATAACGATATGGCCTTGACTTTCGGGTCATAGTTAAATGACTAAAACAGGAGCTATACCGTGACTAACTGAGGTAGCACCTTTGATCGGACACGTTTCTTCGATACTATTTCTATGACTATGTTATGATTTGGGGTACCCCTTTGATTTGGGAATGTGTTCCGAGGAGGGCGGTAGTGGCTGCTATGCGTTACCACCGGTCCGGGAGTGCAATTGGTAGAATCCTACCCTGGTATTGCCTCGAGTGCCATGTCATTTACCCTAGCGAGCCCCATACGATTTTTATTTGTATCGTACCTATGGAGTGCCCTCTGATGCCATCCGTGTTAGGTTGGGTTTACGGTACTGTATAGAATACGATATCATAAACGGTGTAAGGGTAAAAATGTAATTCCGCTTACGCTATTTTCATTATTTATACTTTACTGAATAGACATTATCATAATAGCGTACTATTATATGTATTAGTTTCACGGATCCTTAAAGGATGGAGATCCCAACATCCTTTAAGTTACTGTACATTTCTATGAATATGTCATTTATGCTGATTCACTTATATAAGACTATTAGTCCTGACTCGAGTGTATTGTTTCTTTGACTTTATGCTTGGGTCAACTTGAGCACTTCTGCTGTTCGTGGCGCTTTTGGAGACTTGCATCTTTTGGACTATCTTCTGTATCAGCTATCTTATTATCTAAATTATCCAGGTTACTAGTTACCTATATGTACTATATTTTGTATGAGCTTATGACTCATTATGTACTTATATGTATCATGTATCGTGTATGAACGTATGTACTACTGTGTTCCGCTGCTAGTTACTCTGTTCCTGTGTCTGTGATTCTGTGTTCTGATTTGCATTTACCTCAATAGTTAAAAATAACAATTCACGGTTTTGAGCGATTCAGGTCTGACATGAGTGGGTTATTGTCGATTTGAATGGTTCGAAATTGTGGGTCGTTATAGTTGGTATCAGAGCTGAGGTTTAACCTTAGCTGTTGAGGTAAATAACTCATTAGAGATAGGGTGGAAACACCCTAGAATGAGTAAGATCAGTATCAGGATCCAATCTTTGTGAGAGAGCGTATTTTAAAAGTACAAGTATTTCAAGAAAATAAAAATTTTCAAAGTATTTTAATTATAAAACTTCGACTTGAGTCAAATTCTTAGCCTCGTTCTCGATGTTCCAGATGGCTACCAGACGTAATACTGCTAGAGGCCGAGGTAGGGGTCGTGGAGGCCACCAAGGAGGCCACCCTGTCGAGCCTGAGCCACGTGTCAGGCCAGCCCAACCCGCTCAACCTGTTAGGTTTACCAAGCTTTGTAAGGAGTACACTCATCTGGGAGGCGTTAAGTTTTCGGGTTCCGAATCGATCATCGAATCCCATAAATGGTTGGATGAATTGGAAAGAATATTTTCTGGCTTAGAGATTACCGATGCACAGAAGCTTCAGATGGCCGCTTGGCAGCTTAAGGATACTGCAAGGAATTGGTGGGAATCTTTCGTTACACATTCAACTGAGACCGACCTTACATGGCCGCATTTTAGGGATGCTTTTGTAACCAAATGGATGCCTGAGTCCGGAAAATCCAAATTGTATCGAGAATTTATGGATCTTAAGCAAGGCAACATGACTTTTGCGGAATATGAGAGGAAGTTTGATGAGCTTTCCAAATTTGGTCCAAACTTGATTGGAACATCACTTCAGAAAAATGAGAAGTTTATACTTGGTGCACGCCCAGAATTCTACGAGCATTTGATGAACTATCTTAACCAGCCTTTCTCAGAACTCATGAACTATGCCACTAGACTTGAAAACTCTCCAAATATCAAAGGAAAACAAGTTTCTCAAGTGCCACCAGCTCAAGGATCATCAAACAATTCAAAGAAGAGGAAGGCAAGGTATTGGGCGCAAAGGAAGCAGCAAAATGTTCAAGGTGTAGGATATCATGCTCAGAGACCTCCCCCTGATCTCTCGAATGTCCGTTGTTACAACTTCCAACAAATGGGTCACTACTCCAACAACTGTCCTAACCCTCCTAAAGCTCGTGCCCCGCAAACTCGTGCACCCCGCAATGATCTTTGCCATTCTTGTCTTCAGCCTAGACATATTAGCAGGGACTGTCCCACTCAGAACAAAGGAACCACATCCGGAGTTTTCGCTATGACATCTCCCACTCCTCCCACCGGTGATGACACTAAAGGTACGCTTTTAAGTGCATTCACTTTATTTTCTTATCCTGTTCGTGTGCTATTCGACACTGGTGCTTCACATAGTTTTATCTCCATGGATCTTTGTAATGAATTTGGAAAAGCTTTAGAACCCACTTTAGCATCTGAATCGTTGTGTGTATCCAATCCAATTAGAGGCCCAGCCCATCTTAGTAGGATTTGTAAAGGGGTTAAACTTCTTTTTGACATTCATTGTTTCACTAGTGACTTCTATGTTCTCGGTTTTAACGCCTTTGATATTTTACTTGGCGACGACAGGCTGAAAAAGTATAGAGCAGAAATCTCATATAGATCCCGAACTGTTTCTTTAATAGATGACAAAGGAAATGAACTAATGATCGTATGTCGTATGCCAATAGAGTACGCGGGAAGCTTTATCTTTTCACTTGATTCTTATCCCGATGATCCTAGTTTCACACCGATTGTTCAAGATTTTCCCGATGTGTTTGGTGAAGTAATGGGCCTTCCGCCTAAACGAGAAATTGAATTCCGTATAGACCTTATCCCTGGAGCACGTCCTGTAGTTCTTCCTCCACGACGAATGGCGCCAAAGGAAAAATTTGAATTAAGGGCGCAAGTAGAGGATTTACTTTCGAAAGGACTCATTCGACCAAGTTTTTCCGAATGGGGAGCCGCTGTGGTGTTTGTAACCAAATCAGATGGATCACTAAGAATGTGTGTCGATTATCGAGAACTAAACAAGCTTACCTTAAAGAACAGATACCCAATGCCTCGAATTAACGATATGTTCAATCAGCTCTATGGAGCCAAAGTTTTCTCTCAACTCGATCTTGCCTCTAGTTTCCATCAGCTTAGGGTAGCTGAGGAGAGCATTCCTAAGACCGCCTTTCGTACAGAGAATGGTTTCTACGAGTGGTTGGTTATGCCATTTGGTTTAACTAACGCTCCGGCCTATTTCGTTGATCTCATGAATCGAGTTTTCCGCGAAGTTCTTAACAGATTCGTCCTTGTTTTCGTTGATGACATTCTAGTCTTTTCTAAATCTGAAAAAGAGCATGAGTCGCATTTGAGATATGTTCTTGGAACTCTCCGTAGCCACCAATTGAAAGCCAAATTTGCTAAGTGTCATTTTTGGCAGAAGGAAGTTCGGTATCTTGGCCATATAGTTTCTGGAAATGGAATTTCGGTTGATCCAGCCAAAATCGCTGCAATCAATGTAAGTCATATCTTTTCCTTTTCTTTATATCTAAATCTTCTTTTGCTTTGATTCGATCTTACTCGGTTTGTTTTCAGGATTGGAAAGAACCCAAGAATCCAACTGAAATTCGTAGTTTCTTAGGACTCGCTGGTTACTATCGAAGATTCATAGAGAATTTCTCCCGTATTGCCGCGCCATTGACCACTTTTACAAGGAAGAATGTTAAGTTCGTTTGGAGCGACAAGTGTAAAGCTGCATTTGCAGAGTTGAAGGAAAAACTGACTTCTGCACCTGTTCTTACCGCCCCAAATGGAAATGAAGGGTTTGTAGTCTATACCGATGCTAGTAAAGAAGGTTTGGGGGACGTTCTAATGTAGAATGGAAGGGTGATCGCATATGCTAGCCGAAAACTCAAGAATCATGAAGTCAATTATGTGACACACGATCGGGAGTTGCTTGCGGTAATGTTTGCTTTAAAGTTATGGAGACATCATCTTTTAGGAACCAAGTTTGAAGTATTTACCGATCATCAGTCTCTTAAGTATATATTCTCCCAAAAAGACCTGAATCAAAGACAAGTTAGATGGCTTGAGTATCTCGCTTCCTTCGATCTTGACATTAAACACACTCCAGGAAAGGCAAATGTAGTAGCTGATGCACTGAGTCGGAAGAAGGCTATGTTATGTCAAATTTCAGTGTCACTACCCCTTATGGATCGCATTGCGGCCAAGCAGGATGAAGATCGGATAATTAGACTCATCAAGGAGAAAGTTCGGAAAAGAGAAGTGGGTGATCATAGCAAGATGGATGCTCAGATTGATAAGAAAGGAGTCCTACGAATTAGAAACCGAATATGCGTTCCAAATGTTGACGGTCTAAGGCAAGAAGTATTAAGGGAATGTCATCAGTCTAAACTCTCTATACATCCAGGTATAAATAAGATGTTCCAAAATATGAAGAAATTATTTTGGTGGAGAGGTATGAAACGAGATGTTCGTCGTTACGTTAATAGATGCATGACCTGCCAGCAGATAAAAGCAGATCATCAAAAGGTCGCTGGATTATTACAACCTCTTGAAATTCCTAGTTGGAAATGGGATCAAATTTCCATGGATTTTATCGATGGTCTCCCTAAGACTAGAAAAGGGAATGAGGGCATTTGGGTAATTGTGGACAGATTGACCAAGTCAGCCCATTTCCTTCCCGTTAAAGCTAGCCGTACCGCATCGAGCCTAGCGGAATTATACATGAAAGAAATCGTTAGATTGCACGGTGTTCCCTCTAGCATCGTCTGTGACCGAGACCCGATCTTCACGAGTAGATTTTGGAAAGCATTTCAGGAAGCCTTGGGTACTAGATTAAATCTTAGTACTGCCTATCATCCACAGACAGATGGTCAAACGGAAAGATTGAACCAAGTATTGGAAGATCTCCTTCGTGCCTGTATCCTTGACTATGGAGGATCTTGGGAAGATCACCTTCATCTCGTTGAATTCACGTACAATAATAGCTACCAGGCTAGCATCAGATGTTCTCCCTTTGAGGCCTTATATGGAAAATCGTGTAGATCGCCTGCTAGTTGGATTGAACAAGGAGATCGTTTGCTTCTTGGACCGGATATGATCATGGAAGCAACGCAAAAAGTCGCTGGTATCAGGAATAAGATAAAAATTGCTCAAGACCGTCAAAAGAAGCACGTGGATAGAAGAAGAAAGAAGTTGGAGTTCGAGGTTGGAGATCAAGTCTTCTTGAAGATCTCACCATTAAAGAATATAATTCGTTTTGGACGGAAAGGAAAACTAGCTCCCAGATTCATTGGCCCATTCTGTATTTTAGAGAAGATTGGTCCTTTAGCTTATCGCATTGAGTTACCTAAGAAGCTTGCAGGAGTACATAATGTGTTTCATATATCCCATCTTTGGAAATGTTTGCATGATCCTTCCTCCTATGTTACGCCGACAGCACTTGACAATCTGGATATCGAACCTAACCTAACCATTGAGAGGAGACCGCTTCGTATAGTCGATAGAGGTACGAAGCAGCTTAGGAAGAAATCTGTCAACTTAGTCAAAGTGCAGTGGAGCGACGATGATCGAGATTGTACTTGGGAGACGGAGGAGAGCATGCGCTGTTCAAATCCGGAATTTTTTATTCCAGGTATTATTCATTGAATCCATCTATCTTCTATATATCTGTCATTGTTATTCATAATTCACCTAGTTTCTTTTCGAGGACGAAAAACTTTTAAGCGGGGGAGGGTGTAACGATCTCGAAATTTAAAGAATCAAAAAATGAATTAATGAATTTAGAATTTTAAATTAAAGAAAAAAAATTATTTTATTTAATTCCAAAAATTTTAGCGTCTGAGTATTCCGTACTGCGTATCGGTAGCGCACATAACCGAAAACGCGCGCTGAACAGATTTCGTCGTTAGTACGTTCGTTACATAGGCAGTCGGTACCCTTAGATTTATATATATATATATATATATATACATATGAAAATATATGTTTAAAAAAAAAGATTCAAATTGGAAAAAAAATTAACATCCGCAGATTCAGCATTGCTTGTTGGTCGCGTGTAAAGCTGAAACGTGCGGTAAAATCATGTCATTGGTTGTACGTCCGTTGCGCTAACCGTTCACGTTATTGTAAACAAATCTCTACCATTCAAAAAAATAAACCAGTAATAATAACTCTAAAAAAAAAAAAAAAAAAGAAAAAGGAAAATTCAAACCGCATGAAGAAAATGAAAAGAATGTGCTAGACACGTTCCGACCCATCCTATATCCGAATGGAAAAAAAAGAGGGGTTAACAACATTCCTTTAATTGTTTAGGGTGACACTTGGTATCAGTTTGGCCTAAAATTTGTACACGTGCTTTTCTCCTCAGCAAAAATGTGCCACGTTGCTTCGCTTGTCTGATGTGCTCTTTATCTTTTATTTTGTCCTCTCTTATATCTTAAGACATCCTTCCATTTGTTCTGTCTTCTCGAGAGCTTTCTTATTTCCATCTTCACCATTCCAGTACTTCCACCGCTCCGACGACCACAGTCTCTCATCCGAACCCCATTACTTGTCCAAAGTCTCGAGTTTAGTTGCGTAAGTTCTTTTGCCCACTTTACTTTGACAGCATATATGTATGTATGCTTAACATATATACAAATGCATAAAAGTTGATTCTTTACTTTGTCGAGTCCAGCATCCTTCTTCCCGCTCGCATCTTGGTTGAGCTCCAACAAGATAGAACAGCTGCAGTGAGTGTTTCCTTTTCCATTTTTTTTTCTTTCTTTTTCTTTCTTTGTTTCTCTTAATAGTATACATGCATGTATCCCTGTGTTGCTACTGGCGCATGTTGGGTTCGCATGTGGGCTTGGAAAATTTTCATGTAGAAAGGGACTTGCGCATGTTAAAAAAAATAAATAAATAAATAAATAAATGGATGCATGCGGTTCCATGCATATTGACTTGCTTTGTCTGTGTTAGGCATTTTGCCTGTAGAAGGCTTGCGCAAGTCCCAAAGAAAAAAAAAGTAGGAAACGAATGCATGTTGTTGCATGCAAATAGATTAGGAAAAAAAAAAAAGCTTGCATGCGTTTTGGCACTTTGCCGGTACTTGCATGCGCAAGTAGTCTAACAAAAAAAAAAAAAAAAAATTTGAAACCAATATGAAGAAACGTGACTAATGCATGTAGCATTCAAAGCATGCATGGTGACAAAACATGGTTACAAATTTATGTAAACCATTGCTTGTAGCATGTTGGTTTGGGGTTTAGGCACATTTACTTGAAATGATTTTTTTTTTGCATGCGACAATTTAAAAAATAAGAAAAAAGAAAAAAAGAAAAAAAATTATACATATATATGTAATGGTTAGCGAATAAAAATGTGATAATAGTCGAGCCTTAGGAAATTTTATACTAGATATCGCTATGCAGACCGGCAAGCTTACACTGGGGTTGTAGTTGTTCGCATGTGTGTTCTTTAGTCGTAGTACTGTGTCGGGTTAGATATCCGTTTACTAAATATAAAATTTACACCATTGTTCTAGGTTGTTGACGTCTCTTTGACTATCGTTAGTATCATCTTTGTCGCTCGCCGTACTTTCTCGCTTTTGCCACGGAAGGTGAGTTTTCTCACGCATGACTAATTTATTATTAAGTGAATTAGCAATTTGAGATGTTGATTCAAATGTTAAGGTGCTCTAGATTGTTTGTTCATGGTTGTGCACATGCTACACGCGCACCGTTCTTACATGACACTATGAATGGTTGTATGATATGGTATGTTATTATTCTCACCATGCAAGTACCCAGTTTAGAAAAAAAACGGGTTGAAATGATAAATACCCGAACCCCTGCATATTCGAATTGGTTTGGGATACGGGTTGAAATGATACACACCCGTGATTCGGATATTTGTAAGAACGGATTGAAATGATAAAATATCCGTGCCACTTGACCGTAGGTTAGGGAAATATATATACGGACACCGTGGCCAGTAAAGTTATTTTAAGATATTATGGCGTTTGGTAAATGGATTTTTGAAATTTTCAATACAAGGATATGTTAAATGCCAGCCCATGGACTGGGATTGGAACTGGACTAATATTATTTAATAAAAACAATAATTTCATAAAGACTATCTTCCCCTTACTTGATTTTTGTATATCTTTCCTTATAAATAATTTGATTTCTTCAACTATATTGATTAGAATAGTTTTCATATATATATGTATACATTTTTCCCACTTAATATATATATTTCAACTTAATTATTTAAATATATATTTATTATTATTATTTCAACTTAACTTTTTTTTATATATATGTATTATTATTATTATTATTATTATTATTATTTTTCAAAAGCTTTGTACAATCCAGTCTAGTGAATTCGAAGGTTCAAATTTAAGATTTCAAATGGTTGATATAGAATTGTGGTGAATATGGATTTTGAAATCTTAATCAAACCATTGGAAATTGATTTGAGTAAATAATTTTGGGAGATACCTGAGTAAAATATTGGCGATACTTGAATATGATTTTTTTAAACTGATGGCCATGGTGTGAAAATGTAAGCGTTGGTTGTTAAAGAGACCGGAGTCGGTAAGTGGCATACTCTCTGTCAGTGCCGATACCACTTTAACAACTGTATACATGGTGACATATCCAGAACGAAGCATGATGACTTGGGCGATTTCTGAATTGAAGATGGTGAACGATAACGATATGGCCTTAACTTTCGGGTCATAGTTAAATGACTAAAACAGGAGCTATACCGTGACTAACTGAGGTAGCACCTTTGATCAAACACGTTTCTTCGATACCATTTCTATGACTATGTTATGATTTGGGGTACCCCTTGGATCTGGGAATGTGTTCCGAGGTGGGCGGTAGTGGCTGCTATGCGTTACCACCGGTCCGGGAGTGCAATTGGTAGAATCCTACCCTGGTATTGCCTCGAGTGCCATGTCATTTACCCTAGCGAGCCCCATACGATTTTTATTTGTATCGTACCTATGGAGTGCCCTCTGATGCCATCCGTGTTAGGTTGGGTTTACGGTACTGTATAGAATACGATATCATAAACGGTGTAAGGGTAAAAATGTAATTCCGCTTACGCTATTTTCATTATTTATACTTTACTGAATAGACATTATCATAATAGCGTACTATTATATGTATTAGTTTCACGGATCCTTAAAGGATGGAGATCCCAACATCCTTTAAGTTACTGTACATTTCTATGAATATGTCATTTATGCTGATTCACTTATATAAGACTATTAGTCCTGACTCGAGTGTATTGTTTCTTTGACTTTATGCTTGGGTCAGCTTGAGAACTTCTGCTGTTCGTGGCGCTTTTGGAGACTTGCATCTTTTGGACTATCTTCTGTATCAGCTATCTTATTATCTAAATTATCCAGGTTACTAGTTACCTATATGTACTATATTTTGTATGAGCTTATGACTCATTATGTACTTATATGTATCATGTATCGTGTATGAACGTATGTACTACTGTGTTCCGCTGCTAGTTACTCTGTTCCTGTGTCTGTGATTCTGTGTTCTGATTTGCATTTACCTCAATAGTTAAAAATAACAATTCACGGTTTTGAGCGATTCAGGTCTGACATGAGTGGGTTATTGTCGATTTGAATGGTTCGAAATTGTGGGTCGTTATATGTAACATGTATAGATTGAAACTACATAGTAATAAAAAGTAAATAATTACCAATGAACAAAGGGTAGAAGCCTAGAAGGATAAACTCAGCGTTGTCCCGTAGACAGCGATAGAATATCAGTCGGTGTTTCTTTGGTTATAGAGGTTGACGAATCGCGCCCATTTATAAAATCTGTAGCCACAAACAAGTCAGCGGTAACGTGCATTGTATGTAATGAGTAAACAATAATAATTTACAAACCAAACAAACACAAATATTACCTGAAAAAACTACATTGTAATAATTCACATCGTCTAAAGGAACCTCAATTCGGTGATCTACAAAAATTGGTTTACTCCTTATCCAATTTTGGGTAGTAACCAATGCCTCAACCATCCTAGGAATTAGTGAACTACGAAATGGATCTATAACACGCTCTCCGGTGCTAAAAGCAGACTCTGAAGCAACCGTAAATACCAGAATTGCTAGGAGATCTCGTGCAACTAAAGATAAAATCTGATATTTTGGACTATTCACCTTCCACCACAATAGAATATCAAAATTACAAGTTTGCTTTTCAAACGGATCATTTAAATATCTTTCTAATTCATTAGTTTCGTTATCCAATTCTTGCACTTCCTGTAGAAAATTATTCATTCTTCTAGAACCACCACTACCAGTACTTCCACTACTAGCGTGTGAACTAGGTGGCGGTTCATCCCAACTTTGCGTCCCAAATGTAGAATCAGTGGCATAATAATGAAAAAACTTACTAGAATGCTTTTTAATTCCGCTAATATGTCTTTTGCCACTTCTTTACCATACATGTCTTCGAGATATAACTTCACAAAATGTAACTTATATCTAGGATCAAGCACACAAGTAATAAATAGAACTTTATTCATGCTACCAATATTTCCCTAATATTTATCAAATTTCTCTTTCATACTTCTTGCCATTCGAGAAAGATTACGATCCATGTTTTCAACCAACTCATTCACTTCTTCTTGAATTCCACTTAACTCCACAAAACATGCATTTGATGTAATAGATAAAGAGCTGCTGAATTTTAAAGTAATTTCATAAAAAACCTTCAAAAATTTAACAAATATTTCAGCATTTTTCCAATCTAGCGAATTCGGAGCTTCGTTTTCATTATTAAAATAGGCGACAAAAATGCCATTGCTTTCTTTCATCTCATCAAAAACTCTTTTATATTTCAAAGCGGTTTCTAACATCAAATAAGTAGAATTCCACCTAGTAGGCACGTCTCAGACTTATCATCCATTCCCAAATTTACAGAAATCTCTTTAAATTTAGCCAATCTAGAAGGAGACGATCTTACAAATCTAACGGCGGTACGAATCCTGACAATAGTGCTACCAATTTCTTTTAAACCATCATTGACAATTAAATTCACAATGTGTGCACAACAACGTATATGTAGGAATTCAGCATTCAAAACACAACCATTAGATCCATCATAATCATTCAACGCATTTCTCACATAATTAAGTGCCACTTCATTAGCACTAGTGCTATCGACTGTGATAGACACTATTCGCTTAAGCTCCCATTGCTTGATGCAAGAAATCAAAAGTTTTCCAATGTTTTCCCCTTTATGACTTGTGATCACACAAAAGTTTAAAATTCTTTTATGCAATTTCCAGTCATTATCAATGAAGTGTGTAGTTAAAACCATATAATTTATGTTTTGACAAGAAGTCCATGTATCGGTAGTAAGACATACCCCATGCAAACAATTAGAAAACATGGTCTTGAGATAATCTTTTGTTTCTCCATATAAATCAAGCACATCCCTACACATTGTCCTACGTGAAGGCACTTCAAAGCTAGGACACATTTTTCAACAAAAATCTAGAAACCCTTCGCCATTAACAAAACTAAAAGGAAGCTCATCAATTATTAACATACGAGCTAGAGCCTTTTTGCACTCATCTTTATTAAATGCCCATGTAATTAGGTTGTTACTTGCTTCGCTTTCACTATTTGTCGTAAAAACTAAATTTTTCTGTCCTTTATCGCCTACTCGAGGAACTGACCTACAAGCTGATTTTATATGATAGATCAAAGGTGAAGTGTCATTCGATTTACTATCACAAGCAAATTGTGCATGGCAATAATTGCAATAACACTTAGGATGTAAAGTATCTGCCGGATTAACTTTGGTAAAATGTTCCCATACCATGGATGGTTTTCTAGTAGAGGCTTTGCGCTTAGGGGCTGATGGAGGTTTCCTTGCATTATTTGGCTCTATGATGGGTATTTCTTCTTCATCACCGCTGTCCACCCAATCACCATCCAATAAATCGTCAACAACGTTAGTTTGCACCTAAAATTAGCATATAAAGTTATAAACAATTATTAACTTATAATGCAAACATGTAAATCACTGTCCAAGAGTCCAATTGCAATCAATGTAAAAATCAGAAAGCATGTGGTATATTTTATTTTATTAGGCACCGCTTTCACTATTTAAGAAATCAGACTTTAATAAACAATGCTAGTTCAAGGCTTTGAACACGACATAGAAAATGGATGAACTGAAAGACTGGAACAACAATTGCTCAAAACCCTTAGGGCCTTAACTGTATACTGAATATAAATATGAACCGCCCTTTGGTTTACCAACAAAACATTGAATATGAATATTATCAATAAGTTACTCTTCTAACTAAGGCATCAACTAACTTTAGAATTTGCATTATTATGTTCGATTACAATAGAAAATTAGAAACCAGCTGCTGACTTGAAATAGAAACCGACTGTTGAAATTAGGCATTAGCTAACACATGTAATAAACTGATACAGAATTAAAATCAAACATGAAAAAGAGAGAGAAACTAACTGTTGAAAATTGATACAAAAACCGACATTCTCACTTTCTTTCTCTTCATAGATGTAGATCTGGTTGCCATGCTTTCTGATTTTGATTGCAAAGTAGATCTAGGGTTTAACCAGGCACCAACACTGTTCATATTTTCTTTTTTTAGAAACTATGGCACAGCAGCTTCGATCGAAATAGTAGATAGGGTTAGTGAGTTAGTGGATTAACGGTGTGTAGCAATGTGAATTAACAGTTTACGGTGTAGGCCTGAAGGATGGAGTAATTGGGCTCAATGGGCTGTATTTATTTGGGATAGCCAAGCATATTTTTTCAAAAAAAAAATTGATCAATTAACCGAACATACCTTGGTTACATTAACTGATAACCGAACCGACCATGTTCGGTTAAGGTCGGTCCGTTAACCGATTAAGTCGATTAACCGATTTGATCGGTTAAATCAGTTCGGTCTGGACGGTTAAATCGGTTAAATGCCCACCCCTAGTTTTAGCCTTGGAAACGCTATTTCCACACCTTTTCAATAATGCGTGTGAGCTATTAATTGACTCGTTTTACAATTTAGAGCTTGTTTTAAGCCTCCTTTGCAGTCAAAATATGGAAATTTTTGAAGTATTTTAGGTAACCGAGGTGAAAAATCCACTGTTGGGTGAAAATGGAATATTTGTTATTAGAAGAAATGCTAAAATTCTTTGCTTTGATTTACTTTTTCCGGATTAGGAGAAATTAAATGAAAAACAATTAGATTGTGTGACGTTTTGGATGGTAGGGTTTGGATGAAAATTGGTTGCTTTACACTTCTATTCATAGCTGTGTGAGTGTTATGGATGAAAAAAAGAATTTTTCAAAATGTCCACTCATATAGAACTGCCAGTATATTTAGGATGTTTTACATCATGTTCTCAAAAGTGTTTAAAAAAAATCTTAATGCATACATATAGAGGGCCCGATTTAGAATCATCTTGCATGCATGTTTTATGGTTGAAATGCATTATGTACATCATGCACATATACACATGGTTGCAAAGTGGGTGTATACAAATTGGTTATGTAGGGTAGGGTAACTAGGTTTTATAATTTCGAGATGAAATTCCTTTTAAGGAAGGAAGAATGTAACAACCCGAAATTTTGACAATAAATAGTTATTTAATTAGAATCTCAAAAATAGGAATTTTTCAAACTATGGATATGACCACGAAACTTTAGCCGATGCGTTCGTCTCGGAATTCTAGTCAACTTTTATGTTTGGGGTTTCACGAACGGAGTCCATATGAAAAATTACGGACGAAATACAAAACAGACGGATAATAAAACAAACTGAATAATATATATATATAATTAAATCTTCCATTAACCACCTAACTGCTAGGTCGATCAAGCGGTCGACCGCTGGCTTTGACTGCTTGGTCGAGCCAGGCAATGGTGGCTAGAGTTAGGGTGGTTGGTTTATTAAATATTATTAAAACGGATGGGCAAATATGACTTAAAACTAATCCAACAGTTCTAGGCCATTTTCACCCCTATAAATTAAGGTGTAAGGCCTCATTCTTTTCCATACAAATCTATAGTGGCAGCGGAGCTCTGCCATTTTCCTTCTTCTCCAAACCTAATTTCTAAATCAAAAAAATATATTCATACAAATAAATCAAATCCAATTCATGTGAAATCGAGAGGATTAGCTGATCTAATGGAAAAGAATGCAAGTTTTGACACTCCAAATCAGATTCTCCCCTCTCTATCAGTTTTCTTACATCTCTACAGATCTAGAATTTCCCCCTTTTTAGATAAATTGTAGATTTACAAGAATTTGGAGATTGTAGGCCTAAAGGGTTCAAACTTTGGCTTAGAGGATATAAAGTGAGTGGGAAATATATATATATATATATATTTAAAATAACATATATATCTCATACGTAATATATCACAATTTTTATACCTATTCTCATCAGATCTCCTTATAATACGATTGTAATTGAATTAGCACCTGTCAAATATGATTATAAAAATTGCCAAAACTTATGAATTGTAAGTTGTTGTTATGAATAATATTTATTGTAGGATTTTTAAATTTGTATACACCTGTTAGCTACATTCATGTTGTAAAATGTATTGTAATTGTTGTAAAGCACTATAGATCTAGAAATCAGTCCCATGTAAACACCAATTAGATGTAGTTACATTCTAAATCTCCAGTTCACTGTTGAATAATAAATTTTGCGAATTTGGGTAAAAAGGTACGATTGCTAAATTATGAGAATGTAATACTAAAAGAAACATGTGTGGTTTTATTCAATATTGTTGGGTTTTGGCTTAATTATTGTAAACATGTCGTTTTCCTCCTTTTGAATAAAAAGGCATTATTTTGAAATCACAAGAGGTATGATAAAAAAAATCAAAAAAGGGAAAAGTGGTGCAGATGTACGTATAAATATGAGTATACATATTTGTGGGTAATTTTCATCAACTATTCAAAAAAATTATTTACATATTTTTTTTGTAATTTGGAAATATGTCAATTCCACAATTTAGGCATAATTTACAATGATTACGGCAAACAATCTTTTTGTAAGATTCGAAACTTTTTGACAAGATTGAATGCAAAATGGAATGTTTGGTTGTCAATTAAACCAAATCATTAAATTTAAATAAATAAACAATAATAATAAAAGAAAACTACGTTGACAGCCCAAGAACATAGAATATAAATATATACACATTATCAGCCCAAATCAGCATAAAACAGTAAATTATACGTTTTGTTAAATTTTTGAAGGTTTGAAATTTTGAATGGTATTCATTTATGGAATTATACATGTATTATATTCCATACTTAATGAATATATTTATGGTGACCATTGTTGCAATTAGTGTAATTGATTGCTATAAATGGGGCCATAAATAAATAGTTGACAATTGTAACCATTCTTGATTGGGGAAAGTAAATATAATAGGATAATGGTTATAATTCCTAAATTAATTAGGAAAAATGTTGTACACCCCAAATTAGGAAATTTAAATTATAGACACATTTAGGCACGGGATTAAGCTCAACTTGTGGTATAAGCCTGCCCGGAACCGACCGACAAATCCAGCAACCACAGGTAGTCAGCTTAATGTGAGGGATCTAATGCATAAAATGTAAATGTACTAAGGCACGAGGTTAAGTTCAACTTGTGGAAGAAGTCTGCTTGGAACCGACCGGCAAATCCAACATCTACAGGTAGTCAACTTAATGTGAGAGGCCTAGTGCATATATATATATATACATATATAATAGTCAACCAATAAATAAATAGATACATAAATGAATAAGAATATTAATTGCCTGTTGGGGTACAACAAGTAGATACCTTGGGACTGATAAATAGTTGCCTTAGGAAAATATGATAGTTATGGTCATAAAAGGCAATAAAATTAGAAATAAAAGAAAAGGGGTGCCAAAAAGGGGATTAATGGATATTGATTTTCATTTAGATACTAAGTCCAAATTAGGGAAGAAATCAAATAAATACCCTAAGGAAAAAGGGATACAACCTTCCTTAATTATGTTAATAAATATAGAGCTTAAAATACAAAATATAGTTGGATTTAGTAGGTTAATAATACAAAATATTATTAACCATACAAACCCGTGACGATAATGAATTGCATACATATAGTATTTCCGTGTAAAGGTACTAAACAGGAGTAACTTAATAACATAGCCTACTTTATCCCAATAGGGAAAGGTGCTAAAGTAAAATGGCGTACGAATCAAATAACCTTCACATATAGTCCGCTTCCTTGGGTCTTAAGCGGCTAGGGCTGAGGAGTCCACCTGGGAATAGGCCTTTCAGTTTAGGGGGTCTTAAATGGCAGGTGTGTATGTAGACCTACCCAAACTTGGAAACTAAAAACGTCAGATATGGCTACCTATCCTATAGGAAGTAATAAGCGAATAAGGGGATTATCTAATAAGGTCACCTAGAAGGTATAGCGAACGATAAAATACCATCTCTCACCTTATGCGGGGCAAGGGTATATGCATGAATGATGGAAGCCTAACTAGTAGGCCCCGTAGCTAGTACCCTCTTGTATCAACCCAGAATTTTGGTGATATAAATTAATTATTAGAATTTCAAAAATAGGAATTTCTGCAAATGACGGAATTTGGCTACGAAACTTTTATCGATGCGTTCATCTCGTAATTCTGGTCAACTTTCATGTTTGGAGTTTCGCGAATGGAGTCCGTATGAAAAAAATTATAGACGAAATACGAAAATGGACTGAAAATAAACAAACTAGAATTTATCATTATAATTTACCTTACTTAACCAAGCCGACCTGGGCAATTTGACGCCTATGCGGTCGTCCATAGGGGTCGACTGGCGGTCGACCGCCCCGATCGACCTACAGGGCGTCAAATCGCCCAATGACAGCTAGGTCTTTAGGGTTTGGTTAATTATTTTGTTAAAATGGATGGATGGATATGACTTAAAACTAATCTGATGGTCCATTTCCACCCTTATAAATAAAGGGGTAAGGCCTCATTCTTTTTCACATAAATCTGCAGAGGCAGCGGAGCTCTGTCATTTTCCTCCTTCTCCTAACCTAATTTATAAAATAAAAATATATTCATACATAACAAATCAAATCCAATTCATATGAAATTGAGAGAATAAGCAAATCAAATGGAAAAGAATAAAAATTAACACTCCAAACCAGATTCTCCCCCATCTTTTCGTTTTCTTACATTTCTATAGATATGCAATTTTCCCCTTTCTAGATAAATTGTAGATTTATAAGAATCTAGGGATTATAGGCCCAAAAGGGTTCAAACTTTGAATTTGGAGGCTATAAGTTGAGTAGTAAATTTACGAATATAGTTATAATAACTTTTCTATTTCATTTGAATTAGACCTATGTTTTTATGCCTATTCCCTATCAGATCTGTTCATTTAAATATTGTGAATCTATTGAAAACCATCAGATATGATTATAAATATGGTTAAAACTTGTGAATTATAAGTTGTGGCTATGAATAATATAAATTATAGGATTTTCAAACATGTTCATACATGTTCCTACTGTTATGTCATGAAATATGTTGTATATGTTGCATAGCACAATGATCTGGAAATCAATCCCATTAAACACCATGTAGATGTAGATACATTCCAGATCTTTAGTTCAGTATTGAAAAATAAAATATGTGAATTTGAGTAAAAAGATGAAATTGGTAAATTATGTGATTGTAATATTCCTGTTTGTATTCAATATTTTTGGGTTTTGGCTTAATCATTGTAAACATGTCGTTTTCCTCCTTAAAATAAAAAGGCATTATTTTGAAATCACAAGAGATATGATAAAAAGGATTAAAAAAGGGAAAAGTGGTGCAAACGTACGTATAAATGTAAATACATATATTTGTACGTAATTTGCATCGACTATTCCAATATATATATATACACATCTATTTCTTGTGATTTGGAAATATGTCAATTCTACTAATTAGGCATTATTTACAGTGATTCAGGCTAACGGTCTTTTGCGAGATTTGAAACCTTTTTGGCAAGACTGAATATAAAAAGGAAACGTTTAGTTAATTAATTAGACCAAATCATTTAATTTAAAATAAGAATAATAATAATAAAATTAATGATTACGTTGACTGCACGAAAACATAAATATAAATATATACATATTATCCATCCAAATTAGCGTAAAATGGTAAAATATACATTGTATGAAATGCTTGAATGTTTGGATAAGGTTCATTTATGGAATTATATGTAAACGTAATCCATATTGAATTAATATATTTTTAGTGACCATTGGTAGCAATCAATATAATTAATTTCCCCAAATAGGACCACTAATCAATAAATAACCGTTGTAACCAATATTGATTGGAGAAATATAAATGTGATACGAAAATGGTTACAATTCCTAATATAATTAGGATAAATGTTGTAAACCCAAATTAGGGAATTTGAATTATAACAGCCTTTAGACATGAGGTTAAGCTCAACTTATGGTATAAGCCTGCCCAGAACCGACCGACAAATCCAGCAACCACAGGTAGTCAGCTTAATCCGAGGGGTCTGATGCATAAATATAATCGTATCAAGGCATGAGGTTAAGTTTAACTGGTGGAAGAAGTCTGCCTAGAACTGACCGGAAAATCCAGCATCCACAGGTTGTCAACTTAATGTGAGGGTTCTGGTAAGTAAGTGTGTATATATATAATAGTCAGCCAGTAAATAAATAAATGAATAAGAATAGAAATTGTTAGTTAGGGTACAACGAATAGACAACATGGGACTGATAAATAGTTGCCTTAGGAAAATATGTTCGCTATGGTCATAAAGGGCAATAAATATAGAAATAGAAGGAAATGGGTGCCATAAGGGGATCTATGATTGTCGTTTAAATACTAAGTCCAAATTAGGGAAGAAATCAAATAAATATCCTTCGAAAAAAGGGTATAACCTTCCTTATTTATGTTAATGAAAATAGAACTTGTAATTTAAAATATAGTTGGAATTAATAGGTTAATATTGTAAAATATTATAGACCATATGAACCCATGATGAAAATGAATCGTGTAGCATTTCCGTGTAGAGGGACTAAACGGGAATGACATAATAACATAGCTCACCTTATCCCAAATAGGGAAAGGTATTAATGGCTAAAGGGGTATGAACTAATAACCATCACGTATAGTCCGTTTCTTGGGTCCTAAGTGGCTAAATGACTAGGGTTGAAGAGTCCACCTGGGAATAGGTCTTTCAGTTTAGGGGTCTTAAATAGCAGGTGTGTGTGGGCCTACCGAAATCTGGAAACTAAAACGTCAGATATGGCTACCTATCCTACGGGAAGTAATAAGCGACTGAGAATGTTATCTTCTAAGGTTAGCTAAAGGTATAACGAATGATAAAATACCATCTCTCACTTTATGCAGGGAAAGAGTATATGCGTGAATGATAGAAGCCTTAACTAGTAGGTCCTGTAGCTAGTGCCCTCTAGTTTATGTTAATGTTAAGTAAATTATCGAGAAACGATAAGTCACCAATCGGTCCACCTAGGGTCTTAAGCGATTAGGAAGAATCCAACCTATCTATCGTTGATAGCGAGGCAATAAATGATGAAGGATAAACGAATGGAAGTATATGAATGTAGAAACTCCGTGATTAGGGGTCAAATCTCAATATAGTGACCAGCCAAGCTCTAGTATAAAGGCTTCGAAAAATATATGTAAACGTCCTATCTCGGTATTATACTTTGGAAATACTAATTTGGGAAGAGTAGTAAGGTCGTGCGTAAACATTTACAAGGTTAGGATAGAATTACTAACATTGTTAGGCATACATCTTGGGTTGAACCAAACGGGATATATCTGTGTGTTATAGTATGTGTTGTACATTTCTTAGTCACCAGAACTTGTTGTTCTAACCCCCTCCTCATTACAACCTCACAGATTTCCAAGAGAAGGCCGGGTTCTCATAGATGTTTATGTTTGGTTTTTGGTTCTCATTCTCTCTCGTGCTCGGTATTGGCAAAGTGACTTATTTCGAAAAGGGTAGTTACTTGAGTTAATACAAGTTATCCTATTTAGTTTCCGCTGTGATTTTTCTTTTGTCGTACTCTGAGTATGCTCATTTATGGGGATTGTTGGGTGCAAAAAAGTATGGTGTGTTACATTTGGTAGCAGAGCTTAGGTTAAAGGTTCAGAGGAATTAGTTAAATTAAGACTCGTGAGAGAACGTAATTCGATTTTCCTTCCTGTTTCTTTTTCTATTTCCACGATTTTAATCTATTTCGATAATAAATTTAGTCGTGGGCCTAAATATATAAAATGGGCTTTAAGCGACTAAGAATTGAAATAGGTTGAGTTCGGGTTCCTAGTGAATTCTGTCTCACCCCACGGTATGTAGACAATCTTGTCATGAAGTACATGAGGACGGCATATGGTGGATTCTGTTGATTCGAGTTTGAAAACTGGAATAATACGAAAATCTAGCTATAATTGAGATTGTCATAATTCTTGGTTAGGTTTCGTTGTGTAGTAACCCGTAACTTCCCCGGTAAGGAAAGCATGGATACTCAGAGAACAAACCACATCGGGACACAGACAGAAGAACATTTCACTGTATATTACAACAATTCCATCAGATTACAAGAATATACAGTGTATGAATAAATATTACACATCATAAATTATCAGAGATTTAAATACATTACTGCAGCGGAAAAATAATACAATACACAACTGAAAGAGATATACGGATACAGAGCTTTCCAGATATCATTCCAGCTGTAACCAGGTTCCTGTGAATACAAATCTACAAAACCAAAACTACTAGCTACCCGTGTTGAAATAAGGGCACCCAGAGTTTAGGTTAAAACAATAAACTCCAGGTCAGTCATGTGACTGGTGTGAGAACTAAAACAGTTATTTAAAATTTTACTTTAAATCAGATATACCAAGGGACTACACCGTATAACACGGAACGGGTTTCCTCCCAAGAATACCAGTGCATAAAACAATAGTGCAATGCTAAATAAAGAACAATGAAGCTATTATAAGACCCAGGTCCCATCCAACAATGCAACACAAGTCGGAGGATAGGGTTTAACCTTATAATAGCCAAAGAATGCTTGATACACTAAATTTCATCTTTTATTATTACTATAAGTGTATAGTGTAAAAATAATTTCAATCATAAATATTAATCAAAGAAGGCATGGGTACCATATATCATGTCGCCAATACTAGGCTCAACTATCAAAACTGCAAATGTCACGTATTGGAAGTTGGATTTCCATCTGTGAACCAAGGCAAGGGATCGTCTTTACCGAATTCGAGACGCTCTAGCCCGTGTCTTAGGAAAGCGCGCAGACAAGCCTTGGATCGTCAGGGCCGGTCCACCGATGTGGATTAAAATGCTTGAACACTGCGTTTCCCCACCCTATGGGGTGTCAATGAGTCCAATGACTCCATCGGCTCCACACAGTCACCGATATATCCGAGGCGCCTCGCAACAGCAACAACCACATAAGTCAAACTCGTCAGGGCGTGTAAAACCACTGACGCCACTTCTAGCTAGAAGGAAATGCATGCCCTCCTTGAGGTCCTTCTCCCGTTTCTGGTTCACACCGGGGTGTTAGGCTCGCGAATCAAGTTACACAAAGCTATGCCACACAGGCGGTGCTTTGATCATCAACCACAAGATTTTGCTTTTCAACAAAAGCCTTGATCAATTGCCACTTAGGCATGCCACACAGGAAATTCACTCCGTGCGATTGATATCCATCAATATATAACCCCTGAGCTCGTACGTCTCAGAGAAAGGTGTTAAGAAAGAGAATAAATACTCCACCGCCAAACAGATATATATTTAATATAAATCATTCACACAGAATAAAATCCAATGTCTACACACAGTCCATTTACAAGTTCGTTCCGGGTCTGAACAAAACCGGAGGCACCTTGTACCTCGCATATCCATCGATCTCCAAGTACGTCTGGACGATCACCAACTGATTCCCTCCTCTTGGGTGTACAGCCTAATCAAGATCATCAGTAATCACCTAAACGATGTGAAGACCTCCGGTCTTCGACCACTATCTTCATCCTCGACACCACGTCGAATCAGTTATTCAGAATGGGATAAACCCGGTCTTTCTGAATAACTCGCGTATATAATAAACAAGTGTTACACAAACACAACATACGCCTCATTCCTATTCAGAATATTCTTTTATTCAAATATTCTTACACTTTGGGATAAGTTCCCATTAATTTTATCAAAGATAAATTCTTTAAATTTATTCTTTAATCTTCTTTTGAATATCAATTCAAACTAGTCGGGTTTAGCGAACCACACCGAAGTAATCATTTATTTTATTTCCCAATCCCAACCTATTCATCCCATGAAGTAAAACTGGTCATACTTCATATCTAACACCACGGTGTTATCGGTAAATTTAATTACCATTTCACGTTCAAGTCTAATTAAAGATTTAACTATCGCCTGGAGCAAAACTGGTGATACCCCATTCTCGATCACTTCAATCTAATTAAAGATTCATTAAAACTCCACTTAGTTTTAATATTCCCAAAAATCAATATTAATGATTGCTTAACTTGGGAAATCATATCCTGTCTTTAACTGAGTTAAAGAACCAATATCATTGAGAACACCATTCACTATAAACCCAAAATCACATTCCATTCCAATTCAAATATTTGAAACTTCGGGTTACTTTTAAAACCCTTTCAAGTCCAATTCATTTATTTCAAAAATAAATAAATTATTATTCTAGTTCAAAACTAGTTCATTTCGATAAAAATCTATTTTTATCTTTTCAAATTTGGAATTTTTCATCTCAATTCTTCACAAATCATTTCTTATGATTTTACACAAAATATTACTATTTTTAATAATTTTTTCAAGGCCCGTACAGTCGAATTCCATCAACAGCCATCGAACTGCAATTACAGCGACCTTTTCCAAATTTTATTTGGACATAATTCCAAATCCAACCGCTAGATTTCAAATCTCTAATATTCATTAGAAAGCTCTTTTCGATACGAACCCAACGATTCCGGTTTTAGGAGAATCCGACGATCGGATCTCCCGTAATATCCATACGAAGTCAATGGTCGAAATTCGCGAACTGCGCAGCGCGGCGCGTTCTATTCAGGCCATTATATATATAATATATATATATATTATATATATTCTGTCGATTTCCTTTCAAAACATATTTTGTAAATCATTTTATTTCAAAACGATTTCAACTTCATATTCAATTTCAAATCAAAATTGAATATTTCATAGCATCGATATACAAATGATAATATTTTCAAACCGATATATTTTGAAATCACTTCGTTTTCTATAATCATTATAAAAATGAAATTACGATTTAAATATCGTTCACGTCTAAATGGCGCATATCTAATCAACACGGCTTTTATTCAACACATAAATGTTTATTCTATTCAACACATGAATATTTATTTCTATTCAACACATGAAATTTTTATTTTGTTCAACACATGAATTTATACTATTCATCATGAATTTATACTATTCAACACATGAATTTATTTTCTATTCAACACCTGAATTTATTTCTATTCAACACATGAATTTATTTCTATTCAACACATGAATTTATTTTCTATTCAACACATGAATATATTTTCTATCCAACAGATGAATATATTTTTTATTCAACACATGAATATTGTAATAACCCAGAAATGCGGGCCAGTTTAAAATTTTTATTTTGGCAATTTTAACGAATTTTGAATATTTAAAATGAATTATTTTAAATAATATCGACGAGAAATTTATTTTGAAATGAATTCGACGTATATATTTATATACGTCGTCGTTAGAATATAAATATTTATTTTGAATTATAAAAGGAATTGAAAATGGCGCGGTAGTTCGATAATTCGATTTCAAACTTCAATTTGATGTACCGGGTGCAAAATAAACCGGATTTTGGCGAAACCAAAAATAATGGAAGCTAGTTGAAAATATCTTTCCAACGAATCTGAAAAATCGAAATTTCATAGCGGGAATCAAAAGTTATGCCCAGTTGAAAATTCAGAATAGTCGCTATGTAAATTATACATGGCCCAAAAAGTCAAATTTTGCATACGAATGAATTTGGACTCGAAACCACTTCCATTGAGTTCAAAATGCCGTTTAGAACTCCGAAAAGTATAAGCTTCGATATATTCCGATATCTGGAATAGTAGCAATTGGCAGGAGCTTTTCGGTTAGCAAAACATAGCCCTTAAAAAGTGAAATTTTGCATACGAGCTCAGAATTCGACGAGATAAATTTTTATGGATTCACAATGACAAATCATTGTTGAGTTGCAAATGGCGCGTCGAACGGAGTTAGTATGTGGCCGTGCGAGCTGAAACAGTTCAGGGTAAAGCGAGCAGTCATTTTACAAAGAAACATTATTGATACGATCTCAGAATTCGATTTCGTTTTTTTATGGATTCGTATCGTCTAATAATGGTTAAATCCAAGAGGGCTTGATTTTTTGAGTTAGCATGTGAGCGTGCGAGAAGAAAAGGTGCGCTAAAATCGCATTTTTAGAGCTTATCTGAGCATTTTTGAGAATTTTAACGGACGGTCAAACGAACTCGGAATTCGACGAAACTTGTTTTGTTGGGCTCGACTTCACGTCTACTATCTCGTGTCCGAAAGCCGCGGCAGTTGGAGATCGTCGGCGTTCAGGCGATACGCGAGAAACTAGCATATAATCACTTTTACTTCCTTTTCTTACTCACTTTTCTCTTCCTCTTCTTTCTTCCTCTTTTCTCTTCAATGGGGAGCTCACCCACCTCCACGCCGCTGCCCCTCCCTCCTCCATCACCTCAGGCCGCCGCACCCCCTCCGGCCACCACCACCTCCTCCTCTCTCTCTCCTCTCTCTTAAATAGCAACCCTAGCCCCTAAATCACCAACCACCACTACCGCGGCCACCACGGGCTCCACCGCCACCACCAGCACCCTCCCCCACGTCCATCAGGCCGGCGCCCCCCCTCAGTCCACCCCAAGTCCGGCCGTGGGCCCCCCTCCTCCAAAAACTCATTTTCACCAAAATTCCCGTTTTGCACAAAACACCCCGGACTGTTTTGGCCTATATCTCTCAAACGGTGCGTTTTTGGCCAAAGTCTCTCTAGACCAAAGTTGTAGAGCACGAAATTCTCTTCGATTTGGCTATATGGAAGTCATGTTTTGGAGTTCGGAGCTGCTTGGAAAACGCGTTCAAAGTCTGTTGTTCAAAAGCGGTAAAATTTGTGTACTTTCGCGAATTCTGGCGAATTGGAGCATTTTCGGCAAAAAGACCCTTAGGCCAAAGTCGTCCGGAATGGCGCGTTTAAGTTAGAAAAAAAATGGTGTGAAGATTGAAGCTCGTTTGCAAATTCTTGAACCCGAACAGTGAATCCGGGCGTTAGGAAAAAAGTGAGTTTTCTCCGCTTTAAAGCTTCTATGGTTTTTGACAAATGAAGTAGAATAAAAATATGATTTCTATATAGCAGAGATAATAAAAATACGATTTTTATATTATATAGATAGTAAAGATTTGATGTAACGGCTGGAAATTTCCGACTCCTCGAGAGTCGGAAATTCCGAGACGTTAGTGAAAGAATTTAGAAGGTGAGAAAGAAAAGATAGAACTAATAGAATAGAAGAAGAAGAAGAACATCAGAATCATCAGAGTAACACGAATCTCACAGCGGAACGAATAACATATAATATATAACATAACTTTGAAGTAAACAGTTATATATATACACAATAGCACTTATCAGAGTACAACACTTACAACACAGCGGAAATAACTATAGCTATAGAATCTTGAAGTCTCCTGCTCCAAGCTCTCCAAGTATATCTGTAAATCCCGACTACTTGACTGCCCGTACAAATTTAGGCACCCAAGAGTTTAGGGAAAACAACAAAGTAAACTCCGGGTCAGTCATGGGACTGGTATGAGTAAAACAGTTTAAAACAATTGAACAGGTATATGATATCTCATAAGACCACGCCGTGAATACGGAACGGGTTTTTCCTTATGAGTATCTAAACAACTTTGACAAGCAATATCATTGTGATATTATAATAATGTCTAAGTACAAATAGGTATCAATCTAGCAGAAATGCTTGCATCTCACGTTCTACATACATAGTATAAAATCATAAACCGCAGGGCGCTTATCGGAGAATGGATTCCAACAGACAAGGTATGGGAGCACCTTCTGAATAGTGTACTCTAGAGGTGATACACTCAGGGTTCAACAAGAACGTCTTGCAACCCGGCCACACATGACCGCTCACTCATTTAGCTTGAGTGTCGCGAATATATTGCCACCACGGTTGTAGGCCATCAAACCGTCATCCGAAGATACAGAATCAAAAAGAAGTATAAATATGGATATTCCCTAGATCGGTGACAATACACCCTGCTTGGGGATGACCCAACTAGCCATGCTGCCTAGCCCAACTTTTGTTACTTCCTGGTGTGAGGCTAGAGGATACGTCTATCTTCAGAACATCTGATCACCATTCACTTTGAATGCCACATCGTCATACCCGCCAAATCACAAATTGACTTATCCAAAAATAACACGGGTATATAGCTAAGAGAAACGAATTCCTCCGCCGCCAAACGTGAATACGTTTGAACAGATCAACTTACGCGATCCATTGGATATACTCTGTCAGACCTTCTTCCATATACGTTGTCCTGGGACTGGACAAACCGAAGGCACTATTCAGTATATCCATCTTAGTCACTGTTATCTAAGACTTATACAACAGCCCTTGCACTTTACTCCGTCTTCAATTTATCTTTGGCATATATTGCTCGCAACGCTTATGCCCATACAGAGTGGTTCTTTGGATAATAATCCAACCGGTCTCTCCATATTAACAACGTTAAAAATGGTAAAAACTTTGATAGTCTGTGATTCAACTATCAAATGAAAACATGTCGGTGTACAAACAACGATCTTATTTCCAAATGGAAATTCGATCGATCAATCATCATATGTTCATATTTCCTTATTTCATATATTTAGAAAATATATGTTATTAATCATTGGAAAACATTTCCATAGCTTATTTTCACATCACTATTATTTCGCAACCATCAGTCCCTAACTGTAACTAGTATGAGAACAATTTTCTAAGTATCCATTCGGAAGGTCGAAACCAACATCAGATCGTCACTTAGAAAACCGTTCAACTTACCCTCTCCAGTCAGTTTCTGAATTTGCTTAACTCTATTTCTTAAATTCTTATCATGAAAACATTTCATTTTCTATGTTTAGAAAACATATCTGACTATATTTGGAAAACGTTTCCAAAACTCATTTACGGATTTCCAATGAACGTTGTATAAAACATCGTTTCGCTTAATCCATTAATCGCTTATTACTTAACTATATTTCAAACCAACCTTTTCTATCGAACCACAACTATTCCTTTGTCAATTCTGAAGTCAATCAAGTTGGGGTATAATTACCTCTCAGACCTTAATTGAACAACGTCCTTTACTGTGAAATAGATGAAGTTCGTCGCTCACTTTTTCCAATCATCTGTTTACGCAAATTCTCGGATTCAGGTTACGAATCTACTTCTTATATGAAAACGTTTGATTATAACTATAACGTTATAATTCCTACTTCTACAATATCTAACCTGAATTATAACTTTATCTCCTAACTCGAATAATTAAACAGACACCTAATTTCTTAATCAATAACTAAACCTTGATTTAAACCCTGGAAAGTAAATAGTACTTTCCCGAATTCGCTATAATCGAATTCGACGTATAACTCCCTTTCGAGTAATCTCTATTTGATTAACTCTTCTTCGAATAACCTATATTCGATTATCTCTCTTCGAATAACTCATATTCGAAATCTCTCTCTTTCGAATAAACAATATTTGATCTCTTTCTTTCGAATATGCTATATTCGAAAATCTCCTTTCGATTTACTAATCGATAACTCCTTTCGATCAAACTAAAATCGATAACTCCTTTAACTCTATTCGAATAACTAATATTCGACTAACTCTTTTGGATCGACTCATTTGATTAACTCCTTCGAATAACTAATTTGAATAACTTACCTTCGAATAACCAATATTCGATTTACTCTAACTCGATTAACTTAATTCTAATCGATTTACTCCATTTCGATTCAACTTAATTCAAATCGATTAACTTAACTCAAATTGATTAACTCCTTTCGAATAACTAAATTCGATTAACTCAAATTGAATAACTAATATTCAATTAACTCTTACGTGTTTAACTCTATTTGGATAAGTAATTCGAATCACTCTAATGTGTTTAACTCTATTCAAATATCAAATTCGAATAACTCATTTCGAATAACTAAATTCGATTAACTCTTTTAACTTTACTCGAATAACTATATTCGATTAACACCTTCTTTCGAATAACTATATTCGATTAACTCTTCGACTAACTCCTTTGGATTAACTAACTTCGAATAACTCCTTTGGATTAGCTAACTTCGAATAACTCCTTTGGATTAACTAACTTCGAATAACTCCTTTGACTAACTCCTTTGGATTAACTAACTTCGAATAACAAATATTCGATAACTACTCTTCGAATAAATAATATTCGGTAACTCTTCTCAAATGAATAACATTTGATTTCTCCACTCGAATAAACTATATTCGATTACTCTTCCCTCGAATGCTCTATATTCGATAACTCTACTTCGAATAAGTGATATTCGGCAACTCTACTCGATTAACTCCACTTGGATAACTCTAACTGGTCAACTCTAACTGGTCAACTCTAACTGAGTAACTCTAACTGATCAACTCTAACTGGTCAACTTTAACTGGTCAACTTTAACTGGTCAACTCTAACTGGTCAACTCTAACTGTTTATCTTTAACTGGTACTTTAACTGGTTAACTCAAATGGTTTAACCTAACTTGATTTACTTGTCTCGATTAACTGAACTAATCCACTTAGTTTAACTTAGTTAATTCACTTTGATTAACTCTAACCGATTTACTTAGTTTAACTCAGCTAATTCACTTTGATTAACCCAACTAATTTACTTCGATTAACCAATTAGTTTAACTTGACTAATTTACTTAGTTTGACGCAACTAATTCACTTTGATTTACAAATTAGTTTAACTTAACTAAGTCACTTAGTTTGACGCAACTAATTCACTTTGATTTACCAAATAGTTTAACTTAACAAATTCACTTCGATTAACCGCTTAGTTTATCTTAACTAATTTACTTTGGTTAACTTAACCAATTACTTTGTTTAATCCTTTATACTCGATTAGCAAATATTTCTCCTTTATACTTGATTAACCAATGTTTTCCTTTATACTCAAATCCCCTTTTCTTTATAATATAAAATCCATCGATTTTATATAAATAAATTATTTTCAAATTATAGTTTGAAAATCTCTTTTCTATATCCTGGTATTTCTTATGGTTTTTACACATCATCTAACAACGATGAATATCGTCCAACCACACATAATCACAATAGATTATATATATCACATTTATATATCACAATACATAAATTACAGTAAAAATAACTGTTGAGGAATCCAGTTGGATTCCTCCAACCTGTTTCCCTGCACCACAGATGTTAGACAACACTGGTATAATATTCTGATAAGCAGAATCAGCATATAAATATTTATCGGTTTATATATATATATATATATATATATATATATGAATATATATACATATATATATCCCATTAACTGACTAGCAGTTCAATCAAACAATCAATACACAGTCAAACAGACAATTTTAACAGTTCTAACAATACAATATGAAATTATAAACTGTTCAGAGTTGGTGAGTTTTACTCACATTGAAGCGTTATCCGTTAAATAACGGTTTGCGTTTATTTGACTATGACGGACAATTTATTTCTCCATAAATTGTAACGAGCTTGAATTCACTCCCAGACAGTTCCAGTGTGTAGCCCTCATCCATACGATCGCAAAGGATCCTGTTTTGCCAAATTCTAATATCGTATGCACCCGCTATGATTTTACCAAGTTAATACATTATAAAACTTAAAAATTAAACCAACTTATTTTATAATTGGACTTACCACTTAATATAAGGCCCATACCCATTTTCACTTTCTAAAACCCGCTTCCTGTTAACCCGTCTTCCTCCAGTATTCATTCTCGCAAATATAACTGGTCATTTGGAATCCTTTCATCCCTTCTCTAAACACAAGGAGTGTCAAACAAAACTATACAACAAAACCAAACTCCCTTTCACATTCAATTCCTTCTTCCCCATACTACCATCAAAACTGCAACTTCCATTCTCCTTCTTCAAATGATTACACAGCGTTCCCTTCTCATCCCATACAACCAAACACAACTTGCCCCTAGTTTATGCGTGCATCATACATGCACTGTTTCGAATTCATCTCCCCAGGTCCCTGTAGCATTCACAGTTTATCAACACAATCGAAATTGCACTTACCCCCGTCTTCTATTTCATAAAACAACCAATAGGATGCCAACACTTCTTCATAAATGAACACACAGTACAAACTCACCCTTCATATCTCCTGTTTGACGTCCCCGAAACCCATCACCTCGCTCACCTCTGACAACAATGTCGACCGACGTTTCCGACCTTCCCCGCATCTTCTTGCAACTCGTACCCAGTCATTGTATCGCGACTTCAATCCTATTTCTCACGCTCCAGAAATACCCTCGGCAACTTTTTCACTCAGCAGCTTCCAAAAGTTCACCGCAAGTTGCTACAAACACTAACCAACCCAAATCAACAGCAACTACCGCCCCCTTCTACTCCCCAGACCAGTACTCTCCCCATTGATGACCGCCGATATCACCGGACACATCCCCCAGTTCAACCATCCTCGTTTGTACCAATATCGAACCACGGGTCAGCCCTTCCTATTTGCGACTTCACATTCACCTCACCTCGCGTCGCACTGCTGTGTTACAGCTATCGACATCTCCATTCTCCTCTTCCTAAGCCCTCCGTCCCCAGCATCATCACTTCGAATTAACCCTCCCCAATCAACATCGCGTCGCTTACTCACGTTTTGGTTCCCGCTCCTTCACCCATACACAGGAAACAACCATCCACCACCACACCGATTCCTGGCCAGAGTTCCATCGCCGAACCCTGTAGCAACTCCATCCTCCTCACTTCTCATTTTGATTTTGAGAACTTTCATTTTGCTGAGGAAAAAAGATGAAGGAAGCGGCGGCCTAATTGGTTCAGGACATTGTCATTTTTAGGTCTTTTTTTCTTGGATTTATACTGATTTTATTAGAGGACGTGGAGTTTGATTTTCCCTTTCCTAAGTAGTGGCTGAGAAAAACAGGTGCGTGGCATTGTTTAGGCCATAGGGAGAAGTTAGTGTTATTTAGGATTTAATATTTGATTTTTAAAGAGGTTAGGGCAGGTACTTTCTTACGTACAACTTCGTTCGTGTATGAACTGTTACAGACAGAAATAAATATGCCTTCGTGTCGAGCAATGTACCACGATCCCAAAAATATAATAATACCGGTAGATTAACTCATATTTTGAAACCCCAAAATGTTGACTACAGGGTGCAAAATATTCAAAATAAAAAGTCGCTTATTTAATTAATTAAAAATTACAGAAAATTTCTAAAAATTAAATTATCGTTATGTCCCAAAAGAACCTTTTCTAAATTCAAATCCCATCACTAGTTCTATCGAATAAACTGTTACGGTCGATAAACGATTCTATAGCGATTATTCTGAAATTTGATTTGGACATATCTCAAAATCTACACGACGAAATCCTGATCTTTCTCTTCCACTAGAAAGATATACTCCATCAGCTCCACACGTTTCTTGTTTCACAGAAATCCGGCTTAGAATGAATCATGTACATTCAGTTGAAGTTCAAATCGCCAAATTGCGAACTGCCGCGACGTTTCAGGTTCGTTTTAATTATAATTATAAATTATAAGTTCGAACGTTGTGCTTTAAGTTATCGATATCGCCAAATTGATATATAAATAATTAAATAAATTAATTATTCGACAGCTAACAAAACGCGCCATTACATTTGATCTTTACTATATGAACAACGGTATAAAAATAGAATTTTTATCTATATAATAGTAGAATAAAAATGTGATTTTTATATACATAGTAGAATAAAAATGTGATTTTTATATACATAGCGAAATAAAAATGTGATTTTTATATACATAGCGAAATAAAAATGTGATTTTTATATATGTAGTGGTTACGGGTAGTGAAATTGGCAAAAATGCGAGCACGACGAAGATTTCTACATAAGAAGAGTCGTGGTATTGGATTAGCTATTGGTGAGAACTTCTCACTTTAAATTTCCTTTTCTAGTTATAAATATATACTAGGATGCAGACGGTGTTTAGTAGCACCCGACACTATCGTCCACAGACCATGGACTTGTTTGTTTGGTTGTGTAGTTGGTTAGATTATTTGATTTGAATTTGATTGTTTGGTGAAATGGAATGGATTTGATTGATATGTGTATGGCGTGGGCCATCACTAGACCGGGGATAAGGCTAGGCCTTGTCCCGTTTCTAGTATCGTGCCGTTATGCCGCCGAAATTTTCTAAAATAAGTTAGAAAATTAAAGATAGCATTTTATTTAATAAATGAACCGAATAGAATATTCATAGGTTGAATAAAATAATTTGGTCGTTAAAAATATAATTTTTAACGTGAATGTGAATAAATAAATATTCATTTACAAACCGGACGGTTTGTTTATGTACACCTATTTGAATGACATTGATTGGGACGATAAATTTTACACATCGCCCAACTGCACAAATAAAATCTGTGTTTGATTGTTTGAAACCCCACACGGGTATTGGGATAAAATACGGCATACACCAATCCCAATAATTAGTTGTATGTCGATCGATTGATTGACAGGCTGTTATAAGCGTTAGATAACTATATTTGATGCTTATACAGTGTAGTGCACTTTGGATGATGGTTGAATATGTATCGTTGCTATTATATACATGTGTTGTATGGAATCCATATAATTAACTTTATATGGTAATTGATTGGGCCTCATTCCAATTTAGAAAATAAAGAATATTATAAAATAAATGTTTATGTGTTGAC
Organism: Allium sativum; assembly: GCA_030737875.1. Lineage (NCBI taxonomy): Eukaryota > Viridiplantae > Streptophyta > Magnoliopsida > Asparagales > Amaryllidaceae > Allium > Allium sativum. The sequence goes on from CM060919.1 coordinate 310,753,524, forward strand.
AGTACTCATTCGTTGAGATTAGTCATGTGTTGAACGAAATATTTTAACAATAAAATTTACTTCTTTATAAAATAAAGGTTCATGTGTTGACAGTACTCATCCGTTGAGATTAGTCATGTGTTGAACGGAATATTTTAACAATAAAATTTACTTCTTTATAAAATAAAGGTTCATGTGTTGACAGTACTCATCCGTTGAGATTAGTCATGTGTTGAACGAAATATTTTAACAATAAAATTTACTTCTTTATAAAATAAAGGTTCATGTGTTGACAGTACTCATCCGTTGAGATTAGTCATGTGTTGAACGAAATATTTTAACAATAAAATTTACATCTTTATCATATATAAAATTAGAAACTAATTGGAAAATAGATAAGATGAGTGGTCTCCTGGATGTTGATCTGATGTTGGTTTCGGCCTTCGGGGTTAATATTTAGGGAATCGTTCTCTTACTAATTTACGGTTGGAGTCTGATTTAAATCAAACGATTGATACCAATTTTTTTATAAAATATATTAAATAACAAAAATAGTCACACGTGGACAGAACTCATTTGTTGAGATTAGTCATGTGTTGACAAAAATATAGATTCACGTATTGAATAGAATAAATATTCATTTGTTGAATAGAATAACAGAATTATTAAAATATATAAAGATGTGTTGATTAGATATGCGCTATTTTGATGCGAACGATATTTATATCGATTATATTCGTATTTATAATGAATTGAGTAGAAAATGAATTCGAATTGAAATGAATTTAAAACGAATTTATAAGGGAAAATTCAATTTTGATTTGAAATTGAAATAAAGGTTGAAATTGTTTTAGAAACAAATTTGAAACTATTTATAAAATTTGATTTATATAGAAATTGACGAAATATATATTATATATATAATATAATGGCCTAAATAGAACGCGCCGCGATGCGGCAGTTCGTGAATTTTGACCATTGACTTCGAATGGACATTACGGGAGATCCGACCGTCGGATTCTCCTAAAACCGGAACCGTTGGGTTCGTATCGAAAAGAGCTTTCTAACGAATATTGGAAATTTGAAATCTAACGGTTGGATTTGGAGATACGTCCAAATCAAATTTGGAAAAGGTCGCTGTAAGTGCAGTTCGATGGCCGTTGATGGAAATCGACTGTAAGGGCCTTGATAAAATTATTAAAAATAGTAATAATTTGTGTAAAATCATAAGAAATGATTTGGAAAAAATTGGGATGAAAAACTCCGTATTTGAAAAGATAAAAACAGTTTTTTATCGAAATAAACTAGTTTTGAACTAAAATTAAAACCCATTTATTTTTAAATAAATAAATTGGATTTGAAATGGGTTGTAAATAGAATTGATTTGTGGGTTTATCGTGAAGGGTGTTTTAAATGACACTTGTTCTTTAACCCGATAAATAAATAGAATGTGATTTGGGTTTGTCGTGAACTGTATTTTAAATGACATTAGTTCTTTAACTCAGTAAAAGGAGTTTTAATGAATCTGTAATTAGATTGAAATGTGAATTGATAATCTAAATTATCAAATTTAGAAATTGAGCGAGAATGGAGTATCACCAGTTTTGCTCCAAAGCGATAGTTAAATCTTTAACTAGATTTGAACGTGAAATGGTAATTAATTTTACCGATAACACTGTGGTGTTAGATGTGGAGTATTACCAGTTTTGCTTCATGGGATGAATAGGTTGGGATTGGGAAATAAAATAAATAATTACTTCGGTGTTGTTCGCTAATCTCGACTAGTTTGGAAAACCATAATTTGATTTGATATGACATCCAATGGAAGATTAAAGAATAAATTTTAAAGAATTTATCTTGGATAAAATTAATGGGAACCTTTCCCTAAGAATATGAAATTTAGAAACTAGCTGTAGGTTAGTTAAGAAGCATGGTTTCCTGGATATTGATCTGATGTTGGTTTCGGCCTTCGGGGTTAATATTTGGGAAATTGTTCTCTTGCTAATTTGCGGTTAGTGACTGCTGAATTGGAATGAGGCGTATGTTGTGTTTGTGTAACATTTGTTTACTATATACGCGGGTTGTTCGGAAAGTCCGGGTTTATACCCATTCTGAATAACCGATTCGACGATAAATCGAAGATAAAGACGGTGGTTGAAGGCCGGAAGTCTTCACATCGTTTGGGTGATTACTGATGATCTTGATTGGGCTGTACACCCAAGATGAGGGAATCAGTTGGTGATCGTCCAAACGTACTTGGAGATCGATGGATATGCGAGGAAAGTGCCTCCGGTTTCGTTCAGACCCAGAATGAACTTGTAAATGGATTGTGTGTCTGACATTGGATTTTATTCTGTGTTGATTGATTTTTGTTAAATATATATCTGTTTGGCGGCGGAGAATTTATTCTCTTGCTTAACACCCTTCTCTGAGACGTACGAGCTTAGAGGTTATATATCGATGGACATCAGTCGCATGACATGAATTGCCTGTGTGGCATGCTGAGTTGCATGGATCAAGGCTTCTGTTGAAAAGCAAAGTCTTGTGGTTGATGATCAAAGCACGGCCTTTGTGGCGTAGCTTTGTGTATAAAGTGAATTCGCGAGCCTCACACCTCGGTATGAGTCAAAAACGGGATAAGGACTGCAGGGAGAGCACGACGTTTCTTTCTAGCTTTGGTGGTGTCAGTGACTTACCAGCCCTGACATTTATATACTTTTCACCTATGTGGTTGTTGGATGAGGCGCCTCGATTTTAGGTCTGTAAGGACCGGGAAACGTGTGTTCAGAAATTGCCAATCCTCAAACGTAAGAGAGGACCGGCCCTGAAGCATCCAGGGGTTACCCAGAGTGTGTAGTCCCAAGGCATTTGCTAGAGTGTCTCGAAGCGGAGAGGAGCTTGCCCGTTGCCTCGACTCATGACGGAAATCCAATTTCCAATACGTGATATTGCGGTTTTAATTGTAGAACTAGTATGGTGACATGATATATGGTACCCACGCCGTCTATGATTTATATTTATGATTGAAATTGTTTTGACACTATACACTTATAATAGTATCAAATGATTTGTTTTAAACGTACCAAGCATGTTTGGCTATTATAAGGGAAAACCCTATCCTACGGCTTGCGTTGCATTGTGTGATGGGACCTGGGTCTTATAATAGCTTCATTTTTCGAAAAAGTACTGCGTTGTCTTTTCTATGCACTGGTATTCTTTGGAGGAAACCCGTTCCGTGTTATACGGCGTGGTCCCTTGAATTACTCTCTTTTAAACTAAAGCTTTAAATAACTGTTTTAGTTATCACACCAGTCACATGACTGACCTGGAGTTTATTGTTTTAACCTAAACTCTGGGTGCCCTTATTTTTGACACGGGCAGCTAGTAGTTTCGGTTTTGCAGATTTATATTCACAGGATCCTGGTTTACAGCTGGAATGATATCCGAAAAGCTCTGTATCTGTATATCACCTTCAGTTGTGCTTTGTATTATTTTCCGCTGCTATGTAATTTATTGTAATCTCTGATATTTATCGAATGTAATTTATTCATTTATACTCTGTATATTTTTGTATTCTGATGGAATTGTTGTAATAACAATGAAATGTTCTTCCGTCCGCGTTCTTTTGTGTGTTGTTCTCAAGGTAATCCGGGCTTTCCCTCACGGGGAAGTTACGGGCTATCACAGTTGGTATCAGAGCTTTGGTTTACAGAGCTCGAGAACAAGACACATTAGAACCATACGAAAGAATTCATCAGATATTGGATTAGTAATATCCAATTAGAATGACTCGTTATAGATAGGATCAGTAGTATCCTAGAACGAGTGTGAAGAGTATATTTTTCAAATGAAAACAGTATTGTTTTGAAAATTTAAATCGTTTTATACGTATTTGATTATTTATTTATTTTGAATTGGGACAATCGAGTATATAAAGATTTCGCGTATACGCGTCATGAACGTATATTCGAAGTTTTAATATACTGGGTAGATATAGAATCACATTCTAGATATCCGGGGATGATTCTGATGATGGTGCATCATCATCAGTATTCATATTCGAGTTTCGAAGGTGTGATTTCTATATATTTCCATTAGACTGGTGTGAGAACCAAAACTTATATAGCTAGAATACATTGTTGTGATTTGGCATCAAAAACATGATTTCTGTATATGTATCAAATTTATGAATTTGAAACGTTAATCCACTAATTGATTGATGTTTGTGTTGTTTGTTTATTTGTTTGATAATTTTGAAGCATTATGCCTAATTGTATCAAATATTGAATATTATTGAAAATTAGTCGCATTTGCTTGCATGTACAAGTACTTGCATTGAACAGGTCATAGCAAGGAGGCTAGAACAGAAGAATAAAATTTGTTTGCCCAACAAATAAGTACATGTTTACTATAATCTACTGTTTCGTTTGGGTGATGATGATTTTATGAGCCGATTGGCGAGCCGCTTGGCTTTTTCTTTTTCTTTTTGAGATCAGAAGGCCTGTATGGCAATTTCGGGATTTTCCCGTGCTCCCGGTGTAGGGGAGGTTATGGCGAAATTTTTCGAAAATTTAGGGTGTTAGCCAAATTTTTGAAAATTTTGAAAAGTTCTTAGAAACTGAAAAGTTGAAGAACTTAAGCCGTAATCAAAATAATGGAAGTTGAGTTGGTTTGTAAGACAACTTTCGACTTTGTTCCTTTTCGGGGACGAAAAGTTTTAAGTGGGGGAGATTGTAATAACCCGGAAATGCGGGCCAATTTAAAATTTTTATTTTGGCAATTTTAACGAATTTTGAATATTTAAAATGAATTATTTTAAATAATATCGACGAGAAATTTATTTTGAAATGAATTCGACGTATATATTTATATACGTCGTCGTTAGAATATAAATATTTATTTTGAATTATAAAAGGAATTGAAAATGGCGCGGTAGTTCGATAATTCGATTTCAAACTTCAATTTGATGTACCGGGTGCAAAATAAACCGGATTTTGGCGAAACAAAAAATAATGGAAGCTAGTTGAAAATATCTTTCCATGAATCTGAAAAATCGAAATTTCATAGCGGGAATCAAAAGTTATGCCCAGTTGAAAATTCAGAATGGTCGCTATGTAAATTATACATGGCCCAAAAAGTCAAATTTTGCATACGAATGAATTTGGACTCGAAACCACTTCCATTGAGTTCAAAATGTCGTTTAGAACTCCGAAAAGTATAAGCTTCGATATATTCCGATATCCGGAATAGTGGCAATTGGCAGGAGTTTTTCGGTTAGCAAAGCATAGCCCTTAAAAAGTGAAATTTTGCATACGAGCTCAGAATTCGATGAGATAAATTTTTATGGATTCACAATGACAAATCATTGTTGAGTTCCAAATGGCGCGTCGAACGGAGTTAGTATGTGGCCGTGCGAGCTGAAACAGTTCAGGGTAAAGCGAGCAGTCATTTTACAAAGAAACATTATTGATACGACCTCAGAATTCGATTTCGTTTTTTTTATGGATTCATATCGTCTAATAATGGTTAAATCCAAGAGGGCTTGATTTTTTGAGTTAGCATGTGAGCGTGCGAGAAGAAAAGGTGCGCTAAAATCGCATTTTTAGAGCTTATCTGAGCATTTTTGAGAATTTTAACGGACGGTCAAACGAACTCGGAATTGGACGAAACTTGTTTCGTTGGGATCGTCTTCACGTCTACTATCTCGTGTCCGAAAGCCGCGGCAGTTGGAGATCGTCGGCGTTCAGGCGATACGCGAGAAACTAGCATATAATCACTTTTACTTCATTTTCTTACTCACTTTTCTCTTCCTCTTCTTTCTTCCTCTTTTCTCTTTAATGGGGAGCTCACCCACCTCCACGCCGCTGCCCCTCCCTCCTCCATCACCTCAGGCCGCCGCACCCCCTCCGGCCACCACCACCTCCTCCTCTCTCTCTCTCCTCTCTCTTAAATAGCAACCCTAGCCCCTAAATCACCAACCACCACCGCGGCCACCACGGGCCCCACCGTCACCACCAGCACCCTCCCCCACGTCCATCAGGCCGGCGCCCCCCTCAGTCCACCCCAAGTCCGGCCGTGGGCCCCCTTCCTCCAAAAATTCATTTTCACCAAAATTCCCGTTTTGCACAAAACACCCCAGACTGTTTTGGCCTATATCTCTCAAACGGTGCGTTTTTGGCCAAAGTCCCTCTAGACCAAAGTTGTAGAGCACGAAATTCTCTTCGATTTGGCTATATGGAAGTCGTGTTTTGGAGTCCGGAGCTGCTCGGAAAACGCGTTCAAAGTCTGCTGTTCAAAAGCGGTAAAATTCGTGTACTTTCGCGAATTCTGGCGAATTGGAGCATTTTCGGCAAAAAGACCCTTAGGCGAAAGTCGTCCGTAATGGCGCGTTTAAGCTAGAAAAAAAGATGGTGTGAAGATTGAAGCTCGTTTGCAAATTCTGGAACCCGAACAGTGAATCCGGGCATTGAAAAAAAGTGAGTTTTCTCTGCTTTAAAACTCTATGGTTTTTGACGAATGAAGTAGAATAAAAATATGATTTTTATATAGCAGAGATAATAAAAATACGATTTTTATATTAAATAGATAGTAAAGATTTGATCTTTACTATATGAACAGCGGTATAAAAATAGAATTTTTATCTATATAATAGTAGAATAAAAATGTGATTTTTATATACATAGTAGAATAAAAATGTGATTTTTATATACATAGCGAAATAAAATTGTGATTTTTATATATGTAGTGGCTACGGGTAGTGAAATTGGCAAAAAGGCGAGCACGACGAAGATTTCTACATAAGAAGAGTCGTGGTATTGGATTAGCTATTGGTGAGAACTTCTCACTTTAAATTTCCTTTTCTAGTTATAAATATATATTAGGATGCAGACGGTGTTTTGTAGCACCCGACACTATCGTCCACAGACCATGGACTTGTTTGTTTGGTTGTGTAGCCGGTTAGATTATTTGATTTGAATTTGATTGTTAGGTGAAATGTAATGGATTTGATTGATATGTGTATGGCGTGGGCCATCACTAGACCGGGGATAAGGCTAGGCCTTGTCCCGTTTCTAGTATCGTGCCGTTATGCCGCCGAAATTTTCTAAAATAAGTTAGAAAAATAAAGATAGCATTTTATTTAATAAATGAACCGAATAGAATATTCATAGGTTGAATAAAATAATTTGGTCGTTAAAAATATAATTTTTAACGTGAATGTGAATAAATAAATATTCATTTACAAACCGGACGGTTTGTTTATGTACACCTATTTGAATGACATTGATTGGGACGATAAATTTTACACATCGCCCAACTGTACAAATAAAATCTGTGTTTGATTGTTTGAAACCCCACATGGGTATTGGGATAAAATACGGCATACACCAATCCCAATAATTAGTTGTATGTCGATCGATTGATTGACAGGCTGTTATAAGCGTTAGATATCTATATTTGATGCTTATACAGTGTAGTGCACTTTGGATGATGGTTGATTATGTATCGTTGCTATTATATACATGTGTTGTATGGAATCCATATAATTAACTTTATATGGTAATTGATTGGGCCTCATTCCAATTTAGAAAATAAAGAATATTATAAAATAAAGGTTCATGTGTTGACAGTACTCATTCGTTGAGATTAGTCATGTGTTGAACGAAATATTTAAACAATAAAATTTACTTCTTTATAAAATAAAGGTTCATGTGTTGACAGTACTCATCCGTTGAGATTAGTCATGTGTTGAACGAAATATTTTAACAATAAAATTTACTTCTTTATAAAATAAAGGTTCATGTGTTGACAGTACTCATCCGTTGAGATTAGTCATGTGTTGAACGAAATATTTTAACAATAAAATTTACTTCTTTATAAAATAAAGTTTCATGTGTTGACAGCACTCATCCGTTGAGATTAGTCATGTGTTGAACGAAATATTTTAACAATAAAATTTACATCTTTATCATATATAAAATTAGAAACTAATTGGAAAATAGATAAGATGAGTGGTCTCCTGGATGTTGATCTGATGTTGGTTTCGGCCTTCGGGGTTAATAGGGAATCGTTCTCTTACTAATTTACGGTTGGAGTCAGATTTAAATCAAACGATAGATACCAAATTTTTTATAAAATATATTAAATAACAAAAATAGTCACACGTGGACAGTACTCATTCGTTGATATTAGTCATGTGTTGACAAAAATATAGATTCACGTATTGAATAGAATAAATATTCATTTGTTGAATAGAATAACGGAATTATTGAAATATATAAAGCCGTGTTGATTAGAGATGCGCTATTTTGACGCGAACGATATTTATATCGATTATATTCGTATTTATAATGAATTGAATAGAAAATGAATTCGAACTGAAATGAATTTAAAATGAATTTATAAGGGAAAATTCAATTTTGATTTGAATTTGAAATGAAGGTTGAAATTGTTTTAGAAACAAATTTGAAACTATTTATAAAATTTGTTTTAAATAGAAATTGACGAAATATATATTATATATATATTATATATATATATATATAATATAATGGCCTGAATAGAACGCGCCGCGCCGCGGCAGTTCGTGAATTTCGACCATTGACTTCGAACGGACATTACGGGAGATCCGACCGTCGGATTCTCCTAAAACCGGAACCATTGGGTTCGTATCGAAAATAGCTTTCTAACGAATATTGTAAATTTGAAATCTAACGGTTGGATTTGGAGATACGTCCAAATCAAATTTGGAAAAGGTCGCTGTAAGTGCAGTTCGATGGCCGTTGATGAAAATCGACTGTACGGGCCTTGATAAAATTATTAAAAATAGTAATAATTTGTGTAAAATCATAAGAAATGATTTGGGAAAAATTGGGATGAAAAACTCCGTATTTGAAAAGATAAAAATAGATTTTTATCGAAATAAATTAGTTTTGAACTAAAATTATAACCCATTTATTTTTAAATAAATAAATTGGATTTGAAATGGGTTGTAAATAGAATTGATTTGTGGGTTTATCGTGAAGGGTGTTTTAAATGACACTTGTTCTTTAACCCGATAAATAAATAGAATGTGATTTGGGCTTGTCGTGAACTGTATTTTAAATGACATTAGTTCTTTAACCCAGTAAAAGAAGTTTTAACGAATCTGTAATTAGATTGAAATGTGAATTGATAATCTAAATTATCAAATTTAGAAATTGAGCGAGAATGGAGTATCACTAGTTTTGCTCCAAAGCGATAGTTAAATCTTTAATTAGATTTGAACGTGAAATGGTAATTAATTTTACCGATAACACTGTGGTGTTAGATGTGGAGTATTACCAGTTTTGCTTCATGGGATGGATAGGTTGGGATTAGGAAACAAAATAAATAATTACTTCGGTGTTGTTCGCTAATCTCGACTAGTTTGGAAAACCATAATTTGGTTTGATATGACATCCAATGGAAGATTAAAGAATAAATTTTAAAGAATTTATCTTGGATAAAATTAATGGGAACCTTTCCCAAAGAATATGAAATTTAGAAACTAGCTGTAGGTTAGTTAAGAAGAATGGTTTCCTGGATATTGATCTGATGTTGGTTTCGGCCTTCGGGGTTAATATTTGGGAAATTGTTCTCTTGCTAATTTGCGGTTAGTGACTGCTGAATTGGAATGAGGCGTATGTTGTGTTTGTGTAACATTTGTTTACTATATACGCGGGTTGTTCGGAAAGTCCGGGTTTATACCCATTCTGAATAACCGATTCGACGATAAGTCGAAGATAAAGACAGTGGTTGAAGACCGGAAGTCTTCACATCGTTTGGGTGATTACTGATGATCTTGATTGGGCTGTACACCCAAGATGAGGGAATCAGTTGGTGATCGTCCAGACGTACTTGGAGATCGATGGATATGCGAGGAAAGTGCCTCCGGTTTCGTTCAGACCCAGAACGAACTTGTAAATGGATTGTGTGTCTGACATTGGATTTTATTATGTGTTGATTGATTTCTGTTAAATATATATCTGTTTGGCGGTGGAGAATTTATTCTCTTGCTTAACGCCCTTCTCTGAGACGTACGAGCTTAGAGGTTATATATCGATGGACATCAGTCGCATGGCATGAATTGCCTATGTGGCACGCTGAGTTGCATGGATCAAGGCTTCTGTTGAAAAGCAAAGTCTTGTGGTTGATGATCAAAGCACGGCCTTTGTGGCGTAGCTTTGTGTATAAAGTGAATTCGCAAGCCTCACACCTCGGTATGAGTCAAAAACGGGATAAGGACTGCAGGGAGAGCACGACGTTTCTTTCTAGCTTTGGTGGTGTCAGTGACTTACCAGCCCTGACATTTATATACTTTTCACCTATGTGGTTGTTGGATGAGGCGCCTCGATTTTAGGTCTGTAAGGACCGGGAAAAGTGTGTTTAGGAATTGCCAATCCTCAAACATAAGAGAGGACCGACCCTGAAGCATCCAGGGGTTACCCAGAGTGTGTAGTCCTGAGGCACTTGCTAGAGTGTCTCGAAGCGGAGAGGAGCTTGCCCCTTGCCTCGACTCATGACGGAAATCCAATTTCCAATACGTGATATTGCGGTTTTAATTATAGAACTAGTATGGCGACATGATATATGGTACCCATGCCGTCTATGATTTATATTTATGATTGAAATTGTTTTGACACTATACACTTATAATAGTATCAAATGATTTGTTTTAAACGTACCAAGCATGTTTGGCTATTATAAGGGAAAACCCTATCCTCCGGCTTGCGTTGCATTGTGTGATGGGACCTGGGTCTTATAATAGCTTCATTTTTCGAAAAAGCATTGCGTTGTCTTTTCTATGCACTGGTATTCTTGGTAGGAAACCCGTTCCGTGTTATACGGCGTGGTCCCTTGAATTACTCTCTTTTAAAGTAAAGCTTTAAATAACTGTTTTAGTTCTCACACCAGTCACATGACTGACCTGGAGTTTATTGTTTTAACCTAAACTCTGGGTGCCCTTATTTTTGACACGGGCAGCTAGTAGTTTCGGTTTTGCAGATTTATATTCATAGGATCCTGGTTTACAGCTGGAATGATATCCGGAAAGCTCTGTATCTGTATATCACCTTCAGTTGTGCTTTGTATTATTTTCCGCTGCTATGTAATTTATTGTAATCTCTGATATTTATCGAATGTAATTTATTCATTTATACTCTGTATATTTTTGTATTCTGATGGAATTGTTGTAATAACAATGAAATGTTCTTCCGTCTGCGTTCTTTTGTGTGTTGTTTTCAAGGTAATCCGGGCTTTCCCTCACGGGGAAGTTACGGGCTATCACAAATATATTTTCTATTCAACACATGAATATATTTTCTATTCAACACATGAATTTATATTTTCTATTCAACACATGAACATATTTTCTATAATATTCCTTATTTTCCAAATTGGAATAAGGCCCAATCAACTACCATATAATGTTAATTATATGGATTTTCTACAACACATGTATATAATAGCAACAATAAATCATCAACCATCATCCAGAGTGCACCACACAACTGCATAAGCATTAAATATAAATAATTAATGTTTACACAGTCTGTCAACCCATCGATTGACATACAACTAAACAATCGATATTAGTGTACGTCAAATATCATCCCAATACTCGTGTGGGGTTTCAAACAATCAAACACGGATTTTATTTGTGCAGTTGGTCGATGTGTAAAATTTATCGTCCCAATCAATATCAATCAAATCGGTGTACATAAACAAATCGTTTGATTTGTAAATGAATATTTATTTTACTTTAACACAAGAATATATATTTTATTACAACACATGAATATATATTTTCTTTCAACACCCGAACATATATTTTATTTCAACACATGAATATATATTCCCCACATCACAATTAACAGTCAAATTTCACAACACAGTAATCAAACAAACAAGTCCTCCGTGGTCTGTGGACGACGGGTGTCGGGTGCTACTAAGCACCGTCTGCATCATAGTATATATTTCAAACTAGAAATAAAAATAAAAGTGAGGAGTTCTCACCTTAGGGTTCCACTCCGCCATTTCATTTCTGAATTTCTGAACGGCTTGAATCAGCCTGAAATTCCAATGCAATCTTTTTCACGCTGTTCACATTAAAAATTACATTTTTATCTCATTATATATATATATAATAAAAATCAGATTTTTATTATACTACTTATATAAAAATCGTATTTTTATTCTCTACATTCTATAAAAATTATATTTTTATTCTCTACATTATATAAAAATTATATTTTTATTCTCTACATTATATAAAAATTATATTTTTATTTCCTACATTATGTAAAAATAATATTTTTATTTTCTACATTATATAAAAATTATATTTTTATTCTCTACATTATTTAAAAATTATATTTTTATTCTCTACATTATATAAAAATTATATTTTTATTTCCTACATTATATAAAAATTATGTTTTTATTTCAACTCTACATAGATAAAAATCACATTTTTATCGCTTCCTCACATAGATAAAAATCATAGCTTTATCACTTCGTTTGCATTATAAAAATCACATCTTTTCTATAATAAAAATCTCGTCTTTCCTATCATAAAAATCTTTTTGTTTTTCAAATCTTTTCTTCTCTAAAATTCAAATCTTTTTGTTTTTATTATTCGGTAAAAATCAAAAAAAATTATATGTCATTCCATCAAAGAAAAATTCAATTCTTTTATATGATGTTCACATATAGAAAATCCCGATTTTTAGATAGCTAAAACCCTATTTTTATAACCAAAAAGGGAAAAACCCAAAAATCAGAAAACTTACAGCTTTTTTGCGAATGGAGGGGGTCACCTTCGGTCTTGGGGGTCGTGGAGGCGGCGCAGCGTCTGGTGGGGGCATGTGGTGGTACGGCGGTTGGAGTCTGGTGGGCTAGGGCTTCAAGGGGGTTGCGGATTCGACACAGTGGAGCTCGAATGGGAGAAGGGGAGAGAAGGAGAGGGCGGAGGGGACTGGGGCGGTCGTGGGGGAGTTCGCCGGAGGGGAGCAACGTTGGGGAGGGAGCAGTGGAGCAGTGAGGACGTGGGCGTGGGCTGAAAGGCGATGGGAATTGGAGGAGCGGGGTTTTAATTTAATTTTCCTCCATTGACTGTTATGAAGGGGAAAAGGGGGTTAGTTATAATTTATATATTTAATTTATTTTATTTACTCAATTACCTCCATAAAGTAACTTTTTATTTCGAACTCTAAATCGAACCCACCGACTATCATCCCTAGCTAATTACCCCCATTCTGAACACAATGGGATATGTTTCGTAACACAATTCGGCTGTTACGATCAGTTTCCGCTAAATTTAAAATATAAATCATTATATTTTAAATTCAAATGCACATTTCAATTTACCGGGGCCACATATGAACTCTGAAAATTTCAGAAAAATTATTTCTAACTTCGTATTGACGATACGATTCTAACAAAACAAATTTCGTCGAATTTGAAGACCATTTGAAAAATGGCCATTTTCCAGTCGATTAAAATCAACTGAAACTTTTAAAACACGTTTTACTTCGCCATGCTCACAAATTGATTCAAATCCAGCAATAATTTGACATCCCGGATCCAACAAAAGTGGTTTCATCGAAAACCGAGGTCGTTTGCAAAATTTCCATTTTTAAGGGCCAGAATTCCACACGACTCTTCTGAAATTTCAACTGGGCATAGCTTTTTATCCCCACTATGAAATTTCAATTTTTCGGATTCGTTGGAAAGATATTCTCCATTAGATTCTAATATTTTTGGTTTCGCCAAAATATGGTTTATTTTGAATCTTGTACATTCATTTAAACTTTGAAATCGAATTTTCGAACTACCGCACCATTTTCAATTCCTTATATAATTATAAATAAGTATTTATATTCTAACGACGATCTATGTAAATATATATGTTCGAATTCCATTCAAAATAAATTTCTCGTCATCATTATTTAAAATAATTCATTTCATATATTCAAAATTCTATAAAATTGCCAAAATAAAATTTTTAAATTGGCTCAGATTTCCGGGTTATTACAATCTCCCCCAATGTAACACCCCACCTCCGCTAGGGTCACTCACAAAGGGAATCCACTAGTTTTGGTGGAGTATTATCTAGGTAAACATGCACAGAGATATCACAAGGCAGAACATAAATAAAGCAGTGGTAGAAATTAAAAACCAACTTTTTATTATTTTCTAGAAAAGAGTCAAAAGCTCATATATCCAAGATACAAATTATTCCGTTACATCAAGTTCATAATAAAGAAGCATAAACTTGAAACAAAAGTAAATTATTCCCCATAAATAGCAGAAGCAGCCATAGCATAGCCCAAGACCAAACCGTACATGAGCTGTCAGAAAGCAAGCTAAATCCAAGCTAAGAGCTAGTGTTTCCTCCCTGAGAACCTAGGGGGAAGAAACGAAAGAAAAAGGGGCGAAAGAAAAAGGGTCAGTCATAAAGAATGGTAAGCCCTAGTGACTTTCAGTATGAAAACTAGTAAAGGTAACATGATATGTGAAAACTGGAATTAAACATAAGGATGATAACAGAACTAGTAGGATAATTAAGATAACAAGATAAGTCAAGTCTGGCATCGCATGTTCAAGGTTCGCTGCACCAACTGTACTAGTATTTTAACCCATGTCAAGTATTAACCATGAAATGATCCCTTAGCCCAGCGTCATGAAGTGACCCATTACGGGGTCCTACGGTACGACTACTAATCGATTGGCTCCCTACAAGTCCTAGCTCGTCATGTGTCTGTGTCATACGGCCCTATCCAGAAATGTAGTTACCTGTGCTAGGTCCACCATAGGGTGTATCAAGTCCTATGGTGCCAACCACCGACACGAATCAAGCACACACAGTGTAAATCTACGGGTGCCCAATGCCTGCTTTTTCAACTCCGGGCTACGTGCACGACCATAGCCCGCCTGAACCTACAATGGCGCACCTACTCAGCCGTCGTTCTGGTCACTTACAATCAGCCCAGTAATCGTGCCCCACCCTGCCTAGTCCCAGGGTATCGTGATACATCTAAGTGGGTTACTGTTGAAAAGGACCGCGTAACTAGGGTTTATAATGGATTAAGTGTTGTCATTCAAATTCGTGACTTAACCCTATCCAGATCATGTATCAAGTTGGTTAAGTGTGTTCAACCAGTTCATGACTTAACCCTATCAAATCATTGTGCCAAGTTGGTTAAGTATATTCAAGTGGTTCACGAACCCTATCATGTGGACTTAATTCATTAGTGCACGCCAACCTCTCACATTAGACTAACTGTTGTGGTTACTGGATTTGCCGGGCGGTTCCTGGCAGATTTACACCACAACATAGTCTAACCTCGGGTTTTACGTGCGACATGACCAATTACCCACATTGGATCCTATTGTTTACATCCACTGGATTTGCCGGGCGGTTCCGGGCAGATTTACACTGTAAACTCAACCCAACCTCGAGTTGGCCATTTTCAAGTTATCTAATTGTCATGCCCACGTTCAAGTTTTCATGTCTAGATTCATGTCCAATTTTCAGGTCATGTTTCGTGTCAAATCGTGTCAAGTTCATGTCCATATTCAGGTTCAAGTCATAACAACGTTCTTGTTCAAGTTTAAAGCTAATTCACGTTTTACCTAATCTACCCAAATCGTATTCCCATCGCACGTAAGCTCGAATCGATACAAATAAATCTAATTAGGGAATAACATAAAAAGGAACGGGTATAAGGTGGCAAAAGTGATTACTAGCATAGCATAGTATGACTTGAAATAAAAGATTAAAACATTTCTGGCATATGGAATATTGGCCTCAAACATAAGAATTCCAATTCTAGCAAAGTAAGGTACTAGTCGAGATAACAGTTGTCATAAGGTGATAGTACAGTCATGGTAACGACTGTCATAAGGTGATAGTATAGTCATGGTAACGACTGTCATAAGGTGATAGTATAGTCATGGTAACGATTGACATAAAGTGATAGTCATAAACTTGTGACTAATAGCAGATTCAACATGATAATATGAGGGGTTTCTCTTTTTGATTTACAACATGAATAGGCCCTAAATCAATGTCATAGTAATATTCAAGAGTCAAGATCCAAGATGAACAAGAATGAATGTAAACAGTCATCACACATAGGTCCAATTTCAATTTACATCATATTCATAATACATTTACAGTTTAAATCTGAAAATAACTGGGGCTTACAGATCGTGGTTCGAGAATTAGAAAAAGAGAGTCGATGTTGAATCTTTATATGCTTAGTCAAGTCCTAATAGAAATCCCCAAATCAGCAATTCTCTTAACGCAGTCTCAACGTAGAAGAAGCAGTCCCTCTCTCAAGCTTTTCAACCAGAATTAGAGCAGCATAAAGTCAGAAAGAATTTTGTGTAGAGAGACTGGTGTTAGGGGCTGTATTTATAGGGTCAGGTCAACGAATGTGGACAGAAATGAGGCCAAATACATCAGAGTGAATCCAGCTTCAGAAATGGGCTCGGGCACCAGGTCGACACTATGGTCGACCTGGCCCTGGGTAGGTCGACTACATAGTCGACCCCCAGGTCGACCTGGTCCTGGGCGGGAAATTTCCCGCTCAGTCCATTTGGAGGTTTGAAATTCGAATTTTGAATTCGAATTGAGCTTTTTTTGAACTTGAAAACTTCTGGAAACTTCGAATGGTCATAACTTGGTCATATGGACTCCGATTTTCGAAAACTCAGACTCGTTTCCAAGTAGAATTTCGAGACAAAGGCAATGGCGTAACCCGTTTCTCTTGATTCTTATTTTAAAAATTAATTCTGCCTTGATTTATGTTTATTACACGTTATAAAAACACGAGTTGTTACATTCTCCCCCCTTAAAGGATTTCGTCCCCGAAATCTCTAAGTTAGGGAGGATGTGTCCTACAATCCATTCATCCATCTACTCAAAGCATCATCCATAGGCAACCATTGTCCTTAAAAGACTTCTAGTGCTGTATGAACATATGCAGAAAGTGTGTGTATATGTACTTATCTAATGCAAAAGATCAGGCGGTTACTGATTCAGTAAACCTCCTTAATGCAAAATATGTTAGTGTCATGAATCCGACATGTATGCAAATTCCTAACATAGTTCATAATCTCTACATGAGTGCACAAACATTCATCCATATGCAACATCCAAGTGATAGCATAACAAGTTCCATCCATGTACAAGTATTAGCACTCATGCATATGCAACATGAAAATGTGACAGAGCCGATCTAGTGCCTAATGTGTGTCATGCATCCACTTGCAACCACTTGCAACCATTTGCAAACATCAACCATAACATGTTTCAATCACATATTTACATCCATATGGTTCTACCTAAGGTTCTCAAGATAAGATCGAGAAGATAACAAGACAAACATAGATAGTAGAAGCATGATAGGAAAAGTTTTTCAAGGAAAAAGAGATCGAGAATGTACCCTCAAAAAGAAATGGGTAAAGCGCGCGTATCTTCTCTTCGGTTTTCCAAGTTGCGTCTTCTTGGGTTTCACTCCACTGCACTTTCACTAGCTTGACTTCTCGATTCCTTAGCTTCTTAATCTCCGTTCCTAAGATACGAATCAGAACTTGCCTTAATGTCGCTTCTTTTTCCACTTCTACGTCTTCAAGGATGCTTGGCTCAACCACTTCGGCTGACTCATGCAAACACTTCCGGAGATGCGAGACATGAAAGACGTTGTGCACCCCAGCCAGCTTCTCGGGTAAGTCTACCTTATAGGCCATCCGTCCAATCCTCTCAGTGATGGGGAACAGTCCTACAAATCTTGGTGCTAGCTTTCCAACTGCTCCAAAACGAACTACATTGCGTAACGGAGAAACTTTTATAAAGACCATATCTCCGACTTCGAACTCTAGGTCTGTCCTTCTTTGGTCCGCATAAGATTTCTGTCTATCCTGGGCCGTTTTCATCTGTCTTCGTATCAACTCAATCTTATCAGAAGTGTCCCTTATCATATCAGGGCCAAGTATAAGCCTGTCTGTCGTCTCCCACCAACAAGTTGGCGACTTGCACGGTCTTCCATACAGGGCTTCGAACGGTGCCATTCCGATGCTAGCTTGGTAACTGTTATTATATGCAAACTCCACGAGAGGAAGATGGTCTTCCCAAGTACCACCAAAGTCAAGAATGCATAGCCTCAGGAGATCTTCTAGTACCCTATTTACCCTTTCGGTTTGTCCATCCGTCTATGGGTGATAGGCCGTGCTTAAGTTCAGTCGTGTTCCCATTGCTTCTTGCAGACTATTCCAAAACTGGCTAGTGAAAATCGGGTCACGATCACTAACTATGCTAGAAAGAACTCCATGCAACTGTACTATCTCTCGAAGGTAAATAGACGCTAGCCCTGATGCGGTCCTCTTGCTCTTCACCGGAATGAAGTGAGCACTTTTCGTGAGTCTATCAACTATGACCCATATGCTAGTATTTCCCTTCCTAGACCTAAGCAGTCCATCCACGAAATCCATCGAGATACTCTCCCATTTCCATTGCGGAACCTCCAAAGGATGTAATAGCCCACCAGGCTTCTTCGACTCGGCCTTTACTTGTTGGCACACCATGCACTTCGAAACGAACTCTGCCGCGTTCTTTTTCATTCCAGCCCAAAAGAAAATGTGTTTCATATCCCTGTACATCTTATCCCCTCTGGGATGTATAGTCATCTTCGAGTGGTGCGCTTCTTCGAGAACTTTCCATACTAGGTCTTCCACTTGTGGGACACATAGCCTTCCATCGCGCCTTAGCCATCCCTTGTCATCTATGGCATACCTACTGAGGTGACTCGACGTCTCACCCTTAATCAGCTTGTCCATGATTTCAACTATCTGTGGGTCTTCCTTCCGTGAAGTCCCTACTTGATCTAGAAGTGTAGGTCTTAGCTCAAGAGATGCAAACGTAGCAGTCAATGACTCAACAGAAGGTGTAAAATCAAAGGTTGCTATAAACTCAAGGCTTTTCATTTCAACAAACAAGGGGCTCAAAGTCAACTTTTTCTACTTAGCGCGTCTGCCACCACATTACCCTTGCCAAGGGTATAAGCTATATCGAAGTCATATGATGCCAAGAATTCCATCCACCGCTGTTGTCTCAGATTTAAATCTTTCTGTGAGAAGAGGTACTTAAGCGATTTGTGGTCGGTATACAGCTCGAACCTCTCCCTTAGAAGATAATGACGCTACACTTTAAGTGCAAAGACAATCGCGGCCAACTCCAAGTCATGCGTGGGATAGTTTTTCTCATGAACTTTAAGTTGTCTGCCCCCGTAGCATATTACTCTTCCTTCTTGCATTAGGACAGCGCCTAACCCCGTGCCGCATGCATCAGTGTACACCGTAAACATCTTACCTCCATCGGGTAATGCCAAAACTGGAGCTGTGGTGAGGGCTCTCTTAAGTCTCTGAAAAGCAGCGTCACATTCTATGTCCCATGTAAAAGCTAGGCTCTTCTTTGTTAACTTAGTAAGAGGGGCTGAAATCTTAGCGAAGTCCTTAATGAACTTCCTGTAGTAGCCCGCCAAACCGAGAAAGCTTCTCACCTCCGTTGCGTTCTTAGGAATTTTCCAGTCCTGTACCGCAACTACCTTTGCAGGGTCCACGGCTATGCCTTGCTTAGAAACTACATGTCCAAGGAACCGAACTTCCTTCCTCCAAAAATGGCATTTGGAGAACTTAGCCTTTAACTGGTGTGCTCTAAGCGTTTCCATGACTTCCTTGAGATGTCTAGCATGCTCTTCTTCATCTTTTGAGAAGATCAAATTATCATCCACGAAAACTACCACAAACTTGTTAAGGAACTCCCGAAACACCCTGCTCATCAAATCTACAAAGTACGCGGGTGCATTCGTTAACCCAAACGGCATGACAAGCCATTCGAAGAACCCATCTGGAGTCCTAAACACAGTTTTGTCAATGTTATCCTCAGCCACTCTAAGCTGATGGAATCCTGTGGCTAGGTCGAGTTGAGAGAAAGCAGATGCTCCCACAAGCTGGTCAAACAAGTCGTCGATTCTTGGTAGTGGGTGCCTATTCTTCTTTGTCAGCTTGTTTAACTCACGATAATCTACGCACAGACGAAGCGATCCATCCGCCTTAGTAGCGAATACCACCGGAGCACCCCATTCAGAAATGCTTCATCTTATGAAATTTTTCTCAAGCCACTCGTTAATTTGTTTACTGAGCTTTATTCTTTCTCGCGGGGCCATGTGCCTAACGGGCAATGAAACTGGCTTGGCATTATCAACAAGATAAATTCGGAACTCTATCTCGCGTTTAGGAGGTAATCCCCTCACTTCATCAAAGACATCTGGATATTCTCGGACCACTCTTACAGATTGCAAATTATCGTCGGACGAGTCAAGGGATTCAAGATAACATAACATGACCGGACCCTTAAGGTTACAAGAAATTTCAAGGGTATTACCAAGGCGAGTCATGAGCCTCACTACCCTTCGTTCACAATCAAGAATGGCTCCGTAATCGGACAGCCAATCCATACCTAGGATCAAACCGTATCCATGAATCCGAGAACATAAGCATTACACGTGAATTCTACGCTTAAGATAGAGATCCTCAAATCCACACACATCATAGATAAATGGGCGGAGCCCCCAATTGGATTTGAAACTATAACGGGATCCTCAACCAGACTAGTACTTAGGTGCAGATTTTCAACAATATCAGAAGAAATAAAAGTATGCGATGCGCCAGAGTCAAATAAGGTTCGAACAGGAAAGTCCGAAATGTAAACAAGGCTTTCTACGGAAATATTACTACCTCGGTCAAGAGCTGGAGTGGTGTTGAGAGCATGCAACTGCCCTCCAAAAGGTCCTGCTCGCTGGGTCTGCCCTTGCCCCTGTCCTTGCTTCTTAGGGCAATCCTTGCTGATGTGTCCAGTATCTCCACAATGAAAGCATTCACCCAACTTCCTCTTCTTCTTTCTACAGTCTTTAGCTAGATGTCCAGTAATACCACATAAGTTGCACTTCCTCGTCTCACGTGGTTTGTTGTTGCCCTTGTTATTCTTGTTAATCTTGTTGTTCCCCTTCTTGAAGTCAGCTTTCTTATTCTGAGTCTCATTAGGCTTAACCTCCTTCTTGTTATTCTTGTCTTCCTCGTGAAGTAAAGCCATATCCACCAAGCTTTCAAAGGTCGCCCCCATGGGTATATGAGTTAGGGCCAAGCTGTGTAGTGGCTCTTCAATCCTCGAGCAAAGCGTACATCCTTTTTCTGGGCTGTGTTGACCAAATCCAAACCGAACCGAGCAAGCTGATTAAACTTATTCACGTACTCCCTCACAGACATATCCCCTTTCTTGAGTGCTAGGAACCTCTCCATCTGAAGGTTCTCCTCTGCTGACGATAGGAATTTAAGCCCAAACCTCTCTCTAAAGTCTGCCCAAGTCTCAACTGGCCTGGTAGCGTTGGTGACTTCCCACCGAAATGCAGCTTCCTCTTTCAATAACCATGCTGCCAACTGAACTTTCCTATGGTCCTCCATATTAAAGATAATGAACAAGTCTTCTGTTTCCTTTAGCCAGTTTCGTGCCTCAACAAAGGTTTCAGTTCCAACGAAGTTCTTGCCGCCCATTGCTTTAAAGTCTTTGCATATTTTGGCAAAGGCGGTACCAGGAGGAGGAGGAACGGCGGCCACTGGGGGAGGAGGAGGAGGGATGTCTGCCGTGCCCGCGTCATTGGCCCTGGCTTCTAAGTACCTTCGGAACCATCCTGGCACGGGTATTCCCTCAGGAAGGTTAAGATCGGCCATGCTGAAAAACGAAAAGAAAAGATTCAAACGAGGGAACAAAGGAAAATGCTAATGGCTTCTTGGGGAATAGCCTTTTTAAACATTAAACTTTTCTTGAAAAATGCTTCTTTATAAATAGTTTTGAAAACAGTTTCGGAAGGTTTTTAAAACTTTTGCCCAGCCTGGTA
The DNA here is from genome assembly GCA_030737875.1 of Allium sativum. NCBI lineage: Eukaryota > Viridiplantae > Streptophyta > Magnoliopsida > Asparagales > Amaryllidaceae > Allium > Allium sativum. Next base: position 310,775,480 of record CM060919.1, read on the forward strand.
ACCTTCTACTCTGATACCAAATTGTAACACCCCACCTCCGCTAGGGTCACTCACAAAGGGAATGCACTAGTTTTGGTGGAGTATTATCTAGGTAAACATGCACAAAGATATCACAAGGCAGAACATAATAAAGCAGCGGTAGAAATTAAAAACCAACTTTTTATTATTTTCCAGAAAAGAGTCAAAAGCTCATATATCCAAGATACAAATTATTCCATTACATCATGTTCATAATAAAGAAGCATAAACTTAAAACAAAAGTAAATTATTCCCCATAAATAGAAGAAGCAGCCATAGCATAGCCTAAGACCAAACTGTACATGAGCTGTCAGAAAGCAAGCTAAATCCAGGCTAAGAGCTAGTGTTTCCTCCCTGAGAACCTGGGGGGAAGAAACGAAAGAAAAAGGGGGGAAAGAAAAAGGGTCAGTCATAAAGACTGGTAAGCCCTAGTGAATTTCAGTATGAAAATGAGTAAAGGTAACATGATACGTGAAAACTGGAATTAAACATAAGGATGATAACAGAACTAGTAGGATAATTAAGATAACAAGGTAAGTCAAGTGTGGCATCGCATGTTCAAGGTTCGCTGCACCAACTGTACTAGTATTTTAACCCATGTCAAGTATTAACCATGAAATGATTCCTTAGCCCAGCGTCATGAAGTGACCCACTACGGGGTCCTACGGTACGATCTACTAATCGATCGGCTCCCTACAAGTCCTAGCTCATCATGTGTCTGTGTCATACGGCCCTATCCAGAAATGTAGTTACCTGTGCTAGGTCCACCATAGGGTGCATCAAGTCCTATGGTGCCAACCACCGACACGAATCAAGCACGCACAGTGTAAATCTATGGGTGCCCAATGCCTGCTTTTTCAACTCCGGGCTACGTGCACGACCATAGCCCGCCTGAACCTACAATGGCGCACCTACTCAGCCGTCGTTCTGGTCACTTACAATCAGCCCAGTAATCGTGCCCCACCCTGCCTAGTCCCAGGGTATCGTGATACATCTAAGTGGGTTACTGCTGAAAAGGACCGCGTAACTAGGGTTTATAATGGGTTAAGTGTTGTCATTCAAATTCGTGACTTAAACCTATCCAGATCATGTATCAAGTTGGTTAAGTGTGTTCAAGCAGTTCATGACTTAACCCTATCAAATCATTGTTCCAAGTTGGTTAAGTATATTCAAGTGGTTCACGACTTAACCCTATCATGTGGCCTTAATTCATTAGTGCACGCCAACCTCTCACATTAGACTAACTGTTGTGGTTGCTGGATTTGACGGGTGGTTCCGGGCAGATTTACACCACAACATATTCTAACCTCGGGTTTTACGTGCGATATGACCAACTACCCACATTGGATCCTATTGTTTGCAACCACTGGATTTGCCGGGCGGTTCCGGGCAGATTTACACTGCAAACTCAACCCAACCTCGAGTTGGCCATTTTCAAGTTATCTAATTGTCATGCCCACGTTCAAGTTTTCATGTCTAGATTCATGTCCAATTTTCAGGTCATGTTTCGTGTCAAATCGTGTCAAGTTCATGTCCATATTCAGGTTCAAGTCATAACAACGTTCTTGTTCAAGTTTAAAGCTAATTCACGTTTTACATAGTCTACCCAAATCGTATTCCCATCGCACGTAAGCTCGAATCGATACAAATAAATCTAATTAGAGAATAACATAAAAGGGAACGGGTATAAGGTGGCAAAAGTGATTACTAGCATAGAATAGTATGACTTGAAATAAAATATTAAAACATTGCTGGCATATGGAATATTGGCCTCAAACATAAGGATTCCAATTCTAGCAAAGTAAGATAAGGTGATAGTATAGTCATGGTAACGACTGTCATAAGGTGATAGTATAGTCATGGTAACGACTGTCATAAGGTGATAGTATAGTCATGGAAACGATTGACATAAAGTGATAGTCATAAACTTGTGACTAATAGCAGATTCAGCATGATAATATGAGGAGTTTCTCTTTTTGATTTACAACATGAATAGGCCCCAAATCAATGTCATAGTAATATTCAAGAGTCAAGATCCAAGATGAACAAGAATGAATGTAAACAGTCATCATACATAGGTCCAATTTCAATTTACATCATATTCATAATACATTTACAGTTTAAATCTGAAAATAACTGGGGCTTACAGATCGTGGTTCGAGAATTAGAAAAAGAGAGTCGATGTTGAATCTTTATATGCTTAGTCAAGTCCTAATAGAAATCCCCAAATCAGCAATTCTCTTAACGCAATCTCAACGTAGAAGAAGCAGTCCCTCTCTCAAGCTTTTCAACCAGAATTAGAGCAGCATAAAGTCAGAAAGAATTTTGTGTAGAGAGACTGGTGTTAGGGGCTGTATTTATAGGGTCAGGTCAACGAATGTGGACAGAAATAAGGCCAAATACATCAGAGTGAATCCAGCTTCAGAAATGGGCTCGGGCACCAGGTCGACACTATGGTCGACCTGGCCCTGGGTAGGTCGACTACATAGTCGACCCCTAGGTCGACCTGGTCCTGGGCGGGAAATTTCCCGCCCAGTCCATTTGGAGGTTTGAAATTCGAATTTTGAATTCGAATTGAGCTCTTTTTGAACTTCAAAACTTCTGCAAACTTCGAATGGTCATAACTTGGTCATACGCACTCCGATTTTCGAAAACTCGGACTCGTTTCCAAGCAGAATTTCGACACGAATGCAATGGCGTAACCCGTTTCCCTTGATTCTTATTTTAAAAATTAATTCTGCCTTGATTTATGGTTGTTACACGTTATAAAAACACGGGTTGTTACACCCACTTTAAACTTTTCGTCTCCGAAAAGGAACGAAGCCGAAAGTTGTTTTACAAACCAACTCAACTTTCATTATCTTCATTACGGCTTAAGTTCTTCAACTTTTCAGTTTCTAAGAACTTTTCAAATTTTTCAAAAATTTGGCTAACACCCTAAATTTTCTAAAAATTTCTCCATAACCACCCCTGCACCGGGAGCTTCGGGATATTTCAAATAGCCTCCCATGGCCCTCGCCAATCCAAAAATAAAAAGAAATAGCCAAGCGGCTAGCCAATCGGCTCATAAAATCATCAAAAACCAAAGAAATACAATAAACATGTACCTATTTGTCGGGCAAACAATTTTATTCCTCTTCTCTAGCCTCCTTGCTATGACCTGTTCAATGTAAGTACATGTATATGCATGCAAATGCGACTAATTTTCAATACAATTCACTATTTGGTACAATTTGGCCAAATGGTTCAAATTTTTATTAATCAACCAATAATCAAACAACACAATCAGCAATCAATTAGTTGATTAGCTTTTCAAATTCATAACTTTGATACATAGTCCAAAAATCAGTTTTTTGATGCCAAGTCACAATAATATATTCTAACTATATTTTGGTTCTCACACCAGTCTAATGGAAATATATAAATATCACACCTTCGAAACTCGAACATAAATACTGATGATGTCATGACAATTATCAGTACCATCTCCGGGCGACTAGAGTGTGATTCTATATCTATCCAATATATTAAAACTTTGAATACACGTGAATCAGACGTATATGCAAAATCTTTATATATTGGATTGTCCAAATTCAATACAAATAAATATTCAAATACGTTGAATAAGGTTTAAATTTTCAAAACAAAATTTGTTTTCATTTTAAAAATGTACTCTTCACACTCGTTCTAGGATACTAGTGATCCTATCTCTAACGAATCATCCTCATTGGATATTACTAATCCAATCTCTGATGAATTCTTTCGTTTGGTTCTAATGTGTCTTGTTCTCGAGCTTTGTAAACCAAAGCTCTGATACCAACTGTGGTAACCCGTAACTTCACCGGTAAGGAAAGCACGAATACTTTGAGAAAAAACCACATAGGGACACAGACAGAAGAACATTTCATTGTATATTACAACAATTCCATCAGATTACAAGAATATACAGAGTATGAATAAATATTACACATCATAAATTATCGGAGATTTAAATACATTACTGCAGCGGAAAAATAATACAATACACAACTGAAAGAGATATACATATACAGAGCTTTCCGGATATCATTCCAGATGTAACCAGGTTCCTGTGAAAATAAATCTGCAAAACCAAAATTACTAGCTGCCCGTGTCAAAATAAGGTCACCCAGAGTTTAGGTTAAAACAATAAACCCCAGGTCAGTCATGTGACTGGTGTGAGAACTAAAACAGTTATTTAAAACTTTACTTTAAATCAAATATATCAAGGGACCACGCCATATAACACGGAACGGGTTTCCTCCCAAGAATACCAGTGCATAAAACAAAAGCGCAATGCTAAATAAAGAACAATGAAGCTATTATAAGACCCAGGTCCCATCACACAATGCAACACAAGCCGAAGGATAGGGTTTTACCTTATAATAGCCAAAGAATGCTTGATACGCTAAATTTCATCTTTTATTATTACTATAAGTGTATAGTGTCAAAACAATTTCAATCATAAGTATTAATTATAGACGGCATGGGTACCATATATCATGTCGCCAATACTAGGCTCTAGAATCAAAACCGCAAATGTCACGTATTGGAAGTTGGATTTCCATTTGTGAACCAAGGCAAGGGATCGTCCTTACCGAATTCGAGACGCTCTAGCCCGTGTCTTAGGCAAGCGCGCAGACAAGCCTTGGATCGTCAGGGCCGGTCCAACGATGTGGATTAAAATGCCTGAACACTGCGTTTCCCCACCCTGTGGGGTGTCAATGAGTCCAATGACTCCATCGACTCCACACAGCCACCGATATATGTAGGATCTAAATTAACCCTAGAGGGGGGGTGAATAGGGTTAATTGCAGATTTTTGCAGAATAATTAAATAAAAACAGCACAGATAATAATCAGAATAAATGCGGAAAATAAATAACACACAGATATACCCAGCTTCGGCAAAACCCTGCCTACTGCTGCATTCCCCAAGGTTTCTACTAGGAGTTAAAACAATCTCTACGCTTACAATCCCCTGTAAACTCGCGACACTCGCTCCCAACTGTTCTTAACCCTACGCTCAAAACCCTGCACTGGTTTTTATCCCCAAAACCAGATTTCCCCGAATTACAAACCCTGTAATTCGTCTCCCTAGTTTTAGAGACAAACTAGAAAACTATAGACTTGATAACAAATTGAAATTAAAGACGAACAAAAACAAAACAATAAAAGACCCCTTAAAAACTTTGAAAATCCCTAGGAATTAAATAGGGGTTATCCCCTTTAGTTAAAAACTTGGCCAACCCCTTTCTTATTTGCTTCACCCTTTTTCTCTCGAGCCCAAACACTTTTGTTATTCTCTGAAAAATGGCGGCTGGAAAATAGGGTTTCTCCAAATCCCTAAATCGCGATTGTATGATTAATTCTATGATGCTCGAGTCTGTTTGGCTTCGATCTCTGGAGGATGGCGCTTTTTCTAGGGTTTGTGCTTCTCGTTAAACTTGACTTCGACGGCTCTAGGGTTTCGATTCTATTCAACTTGAGGACGCCTCTTTCTCGTGTGATTATTTCGAGTTATTCAGTGGCTATCCTCTTCTTCGATCGAACGTTGATGAGTGTTGAACTGGATCCAAGTAATCTCCTTTTTACTGGTATGAATTTAATTCGGATTTTTTCTTTTTGCTTGTTCGAACTTAGATGATTTACTGCCGATGAGGATTGGGTGTTTATATAGGATTAAAAGTCCTTAAATTTTGCTCTGATTTCGTATGGATTAGACTTGGTTTGATTTGGATATACGCTGAAATATTGGGTTGACTTTGAATTGATCTGTTGCTTCTGGATATTTCTTTGATTTAAAGTCTGAAAGTATATTGCTTAAGTCTTGGTCTTTGGCTTTGAATTAGCGTGATTTCTGGAATTTGAAATCTTCAAACTTGCGTTTGAATCTTGACTTTGAATTGGTCTTTATGCAATCTTGTATTTCTAGCACTTGTGATAGTTCTGGACTTTTAATATTTTCCAACAAATTTGATCGGAATCATTAATTTCATTTTGGCTTTGTAGCTGACAAACTTGAACATATATTATACTTTGTTTGCCACATTACTTGGATTCCATTCTCGTAATTTTTCTGGTACAAAAATAAACTGATATAAATTTGATAAGATCAGTTACTATACTTGATCATCTTTTGAACAGATACTTGAATCCATTTGAGTTGCATCGACCTTGTCATTGTAATTTGAACTGTTTTGCACTTTGAATAAAAGCTGATATAATTCTTGATCATACCTTTCCTGCTTTTGAACTGTTTCTATATGATTAGATAAAAACAGATACTACCATTCATGTTCTACTATCCACTTGTATGTATGTGTGCCATGCAGTTTGCACACCCATGTTCTCTAGTACATGTTGCCCTTCATGTTTGTTTGTGCACCATACTGTCTTGCTGTTTGGACATGACCTGTACATTATTGTCACTTAAACATGTGCTGCCTTGACCATGTATTTGTCTTTAGAAATGCTGCACCACCTTAAAACTGAGATGTTTATCCTTTCTTGAGTTTGCCTTCATTTTACATGTTATTTCCATATATGTATTTGGCGATTGCAACTTAACTTGGCCATTACTGTTGTGTTAAACACTTGCACTTGCTTGAATATTGATCCAAGTCTTTTGAGTTGTTGTTGCCTGCACCATGTATCACTATTCATGTATTCTGTCATGACCACGTTTATGTTAGAACCACTTCATGGTGCGCCCATAATTTTTGGTACTTTAATTATTTTCACTTTCACTGCTTTTTCCGTTCATGTCCATGATCTTGTTTTACTTGGGCTGCTCCTTTACTTGCTGCGCCATTGTGTTCGGCCATTGTTCTATGTACTCCTGTAGTTGTACCATGTCCATGTTCATGTATACACCATTACACTTGAGTCTTGCCATTTGAACTTTGATCATTTCTTCACTTTGAAATCTTCTGTTTATTTGAACTGATAAGAACAGGAGCTTTACTTGTTGCCTTTCTTAAGAACAAATGCTTTATGACATGTGAACTGTTTCGACCATTTTTTGGCTTTTTATTTTTATTTGCTCTTTTGACTCGACCATTTGCACACTGATTTGCACTGAGTCGAAAAGGTCCTTGTGGCTATTCCTTAGTTGCTTGCTGCTTGGCGAGGCAGTGCACACATGTATATTTATACACGTGTGTATATGCAGCCATCCAGACTAGTTTTTCTGTCCCTGCATATCATACCAAGTCTAGAAAAATGATGAGAAACACACCGTAATTCTGAGGCAAATAAAATTAAAAATAAATTTTTATTTACTTTTATTTATTTTTGTTTTTGGTTCAGTCTACTGTGTGTGTTATTCTGTATGAACAGGTATGAAGATGACTGGATTGACTGTGGAATGCTGTGAAATCAAGAAGACTGAAGATGATGATATTCATATGTGTCAGTATATACGAGTGAACTGTATAGAAATGTAGTGTATATGAAAGTGTAAGTGTTGTAAAGAGGAGCTAAGTACGAAATTGAATATATTGAAATGTATATCAGTGATGTATATACAAATAGTGGAGTTGTAAACCTGTACTGTTTAAATATCGAAATAAAATATTCTTATTCAAATAAAATACTGTGTGAATATTTAAATTTCTGTACGGTTGTATTTTATTTAAATAGAAATATTATATTCCTGTCTGATGTGTAGTATACCAGTACAGTTACAAACACATTCAATAATAAAATATATTTGGTTGTTATCATCAAACAAAAATCATATAATTGTGTATACAACACTGTTATATACAACAATCTCCCCCTTTTGATGATGACAAACAAATAAAAGATTTTGAATGTGTTTGAACGTGAAATATATTACTCCCATTATTTGTATGCTCCCCCTGTATATGTGGAAAAAATAAATGAAATTAAATTGACCAATCTGCCCCTAGATATTTAATTTCCAATCTTAAAATATTTTTGAATTAATACTCAACAATCAAAATCTTGACCATTCTCCCCCTTTTGTTATCATCAAAAGGATAATAGAAATTGAAGCAGTGATAAATATAAACTACAAATATAAATTCAAATCAAGAGAGAGAATATATATCGTAAAACCCATTTAATCAAACAAAAATCATAATAATCTTTAAATCAGAAGCAAATTTCACTTTCAGAGTGAATGGATTTACGATGGTTTTTATAGAATGAGGAGAGTTCAAAAAATTGAATATTTTAATACGAATTTTGAAGATTTTAAATATGCTCAAAATGCGTTAAGCACTTGCTAACCACGCATAGCCCAAAGGTCTTTTAAATGGGGTTAATAGTAACTTAACTTTATCCTCTCTATGAGTTCTATCCATGCACAGCCCATAGGTCTTTTAAGTGAGAATAGAAGCACATAGAGATTAAGGTAATTCACCCACGCATAACCGCGAGGACTTTAAAATGGGAGTGAATACCAAGGATAACTTATTTATTTATTTATATTTTTTAATTCCAAGAATAATTAGAACTCCCCAAATTAAATAAAACCATGATGAATGACAGAAACATGGTAGATATAGAAGATGGTCGTGAAATAAGCTCTAATTCAAAGATATTATAAAATTTGTCCAATCATCATGTGATTTAGAATAATATCTCCTCTAGTTAAGAATTATACCATAGTCACAACTCATCACAATTTCATAAATCTATTAACGATTTTGATGAGTCACAAAATGGTTCAAATTAATCAATAATTTCAATTTTTGAATAAATAATCAAAAATAATTTTAAAATTGAAAATATTAATTTCAAGAGGAGTTTTTAAAAATGCAAGTTGAAAATCAGCTTAAGAAAATCAATCAGTTAAAAAAATGAAATTTTCTAATATTTTTAACACTGATTGCTCCTAGACAATTTTTAAAACCATTCATATATTAATTTAATTCAAATTGCCTATGAATTTTAACTAAATCCAGTCACTGATTTTCCAACTTATCATTTAATCACCAATGAATCAAATCAATTTCCTTATCAGAGCAGCACAAGATTATTTTCAAAGCAAGAATCACAAGTGATATTTTCTGAGAATTTTTGGACAAACTCAAGAAACAGTCAACTTATCAAATCTGAAGATAATTATTTGAAATCACCTAAATTTTTTTTTTATAATCCAAGAATTTCAACAATCCTTAACGAATGATTTCAAAAACAGCCAAGTATAAACTAAAAGGAATAAAAGTACGAGTTTAGAGATCATACCTGACTTGTCATAATCAACGTGATGCAATGAATCTCCAACTCTGAATCTATGGCTAAGGAACTCCAAATAATTCGATATATGAATCAACTTGAATTTTATCTCACTTAAGCACAGTTGTTCCTTAGCCTCCTACGATACCTAAATGTTTATATGATCGAGTAGTCTAACAAAAGTTGTTTTACCACTCTTATCTTCGTTTACACGTTTTGGTACCCAAACCCGTTTATATAACAATCCATTACTATTCACTAGCGTACCCTTTGGAACCCAAATTTGTTTAGATTTGCTTAAATTTATTTTGTTAATTTTTGGAATCCAAACAGATTTAAATGAATTGTTTTTAAACGAGTTATCAATTTGTTTATGATTTAAAAACCCTTTGAAATTATTTAATTTCAAAAATTCAATTTGATTGTTTTCAAAGCCAATTAAAGGATTTTTAAAATCATTAAAATTTGGTTTTTTAACTTGATCAGATTCAAATCCAAGTCCCTTTTTATTCTGAACAAAAAATTGATTTTTTAACAACATATTCAACGATTTCTCTCCTTTAGAAAATTTAGTCAAAGCTGACTCAAGTCGTTGAATTTTAAATTTAAGATCGCTATTTTCTTTTATTAAATTTGAACAACGATTAATAGCGATTTTCCTCTTTTCAGCATCAGTTTGTTTTAAAATCAAATTTTCGTTTTCAAGTGCTTTGATTCTAGCATCGGCCTTGGAAATTTCAATTTCAAATTGTTTTCGCTTTTCAAAATCAAGTTTTTCAGATTCTCTAAACTTTTCAATCACCTTTTCAAAATCATGATTTTCATTTTTCAAATTCATGTTTTCACTTTTAAGTAACTCAAGATTAGTTTTTAATTTCAAAAAATCGTTACTCAAAAATTGACATTTTTCGCATTATGAAAACGGTGAATTCTTAACTTTTTCAAGTTTTGTTTCTAAACTGTTATTTTCTTGAACTAGTTTTGACCTATCAGATTTTAATTTCTTAACTTTTAGTTCAAGAGAATCAACGATTTTTGTGAGATCGTGACACATTAAAATTAATTCTTTATAAGTAAAATTCGATACCTCACTTGAATCCTCTTCACTACTTTCTGAATCAGATTGAGCCATTAGACACAAATTAGCTTCCTCTTCTTCACTTTCAGAAACTTCTTCTCCTTCTTCGTCATCCCATGTAGCAGCAAAAGCTTTCTTCTGAAATTCTTCTTCTTTTCATTTTTGAGCTGTGGACAATTTGGTTTGATATGTTCGGGTTTCTTGCAGTTGTAGCAAAATACTTCATCGTCTGAACTTTCAGAACTTTCAGATTTGACAGTTTTCTTCTTTTGTGGCTTGTATTTTCCTTTGGCCCACTTTCTCAAAACCATGGCTAGCTCTTCAGCGGGATCATCATCATTACTTTCAACAGAATTATTTAGAGCGATCGTCTTCTTCTTTGATTCAGAATCCTTTCGCTCTTCTCTTGCTTTCAACTCCATCTCGTAAGTAATCAGATTTTCGATCAACCCTTCCATGCTTACTTTATTCAGATCTTTTGATTCTTGAATCGCCGTCACCTTTGCTTCAAAATTCATCGGTAGCACTCTCAGTATTTTTCTGATCAATTCCACTTCGGTATAGGTTTTGCCAAGAGCTTTTGCATTGTAGACCAGTGATGAGAAGCGTCCATACATCTCTTTTATATCTTCGTCTTTTTGCATAGAGAAATTTTCATATTCGTTGCTGAGTAGAGCGAGACGAGATTCCTTTATTTGAGATGTACCTTCGTGTGTGACCTCCAACGTATGCCATATTTCCTGCGCAGTCTCACAATGAGAAATTCGATTAAATTCAGTTTTATCAAGAGCACAGATTAAAGCATTCATCGCTTTGGCATTAGTTGAAAATAATTTTTTATCATTAGCATCCCACCTGTCTTTTGATTTAGGAATTTCAACACCACTAACTATAACAGTGGGTGATCTATAACCCGTTTCAATAATATCCCATACATCATAGTCGACTGATCTCAAATAAATTTTCATCCTAGCTTTCCAATATGCATAATCAGTTCCATTAAACATTGGTGGCCTAGCTATGGACTGACCCTCAGAAAACGCGTTTTTGGACAGATTCATGACTCTAGAGTTAAAATAAAATAAAAAATACCTTCTCTGATACCACTTGTAGGATCTAAATTTACCCTAGAGGGGGGGTTGAATAGGGTTAATTGCAGATTTTTGCAGAATAATTAAATAAAAACAGCACAGATAATAATCAGAATAAATGCGGAAAATAAATAACACACAGATATACCCAGCTTCGGCAAAATCCTGCCTACTGCTGCATTCCCCAAGGTTTCTACTAGGAGTTAAAACAATCTCTACGCTTACAATCCCCTGTAAACTCGCGACACTCGCTCCCAACTGTTCTTAACCCTATGCTCAAAACCCTGCACTGGTTTTTATCCCCAAAATCAGATTTCCCCGAATTACAAACCCTGTAATTCGTCTCCCTAGTTTTAGAGACAAACTAGAAAACTCTAGACTTGATAACAAATTGAAATTAAAGACGAACAAAAACAAAACAATAAAAGACCCCTTAAAAACTTTGAAAATCCCTAGGAATTAAATAGGGGTTATCCCCTTTAGTTAAAAACTTGGCCGACCCCTTTCTTATTTGCTTCACCCTTTTTCTCTCGAGCCCAAACACTTTTGTTATTCTCTGAAAAATGGCGGCTGGAAAATAGGGTTTCTCCAAATCCCTAAATCGCGATTGTATGATTAATTCTATGATGCTCGAGTCTGTTTGGCTTCGATCTCTGGAGGATGGCGCTTTTTCTAGGGTTTGTGCTTCTCGTTAAACTTGACTTCGACGGCTCTAGGGTTTCGATTCTATTCAACTTGAGGTCGCCTCTTTCTCGTGTGATTATTTCGAGTTATTCAGTGGCTATCCTCTTCTTCGATCGAACGTTGATGAGTGTTGAACTGGATCCAAGTAATCTCCTTTTTACTGGTATGAATTTAATTCCGATTTTTGCTTTTTGCTTGTTCGAACTTAGATGATTTACTGCTGATGAGGATTGGGTGTTTATATAGGATTAAAAGTCCTTAAATTTTGCTCTGATTTCGTATGGATTAGACTTGGTTTGATTTGGATATATGCTGAAATATTGGGTTGACTTTGAATTGATCTGTTGCTTCTGGATATTTCTTTGATTTAAAGTCTGAAAGTATATTGCTTAAGTCTTGGTCTTTGGCTTTGAATTAGCGTGATTTCTGGAATTTGAAATCTTCAAACTTGCGTGTGAATCTTGACTTTGAATTGGTCTTTATGCAATCTTGTATTTCTAGCACTTGTGATAGTTCTGGACTTTTAATATTTTCCAACAAATTTGATCGGAATCATTAATTTCATTTTAGCTTTGTAGCTGAAAAACTTGAACATATATTATACTTTGTTTGCCACATTACTTGGATTCCATTCTCGTAATTTTTCTGGTACAAAAATAAACTGATATAAATTTGATAAGATCAGTTACTATACTTGATCATCTTTTGAACAGATACTTGAATCCATTTGAGTTGTATCGACCTTGTCATTGTAATTTGAACTGTTTTGCACTTTGAATAAAAGCTGATATAATTCTTGATCATACCTTTCCTGCTTTTGAACTGTTTTTATATGATTAGATAAAAACAGATACTACCATTCATGTTCTACTATCCACTTGTATGTATGTGTGCCATGCAGTTTGCACACCCATGTTCTCTAGTACATGTTGCCCTTCATGTTTGTTTGTGCACCATACTGTCTTGCTGTTTGGACATGACCTGTACATTATTGTCACTTAAACATGTGCTGCCTTGACCATGTATTTGTCTTTTGAAATGCTGCACCACCTTAAAACTGAGATGTTTATCCTTTCTTGAGTTTGCCTTCATTTTACATGTTATTTCCATATATGTATTTGGCGATTGCAACTTAACTTGGCCATTACTGTTGTGTTGAACACTTGCACTTGCTTGAATATTGATCCAAGTCTTTTGAGTTGTTGTTGCCTGCACCATGTATCACTATTCATGTATTCTGTCATGACCACGTTTATGTTAGAACCACTTCATGGTGCGCCCATAATTTTTGGTACTTTAATTATTTTCACTTTCACTGTTTTTCCGTTCATGTCCATGATCTTGTTTTACTTGGGCTGCTCCTTTACTTGCTGCGCCATTGTGTTCGACCATTGTTCTATGTACTCCTGTAGTTGTACCATGTCCATGTTCATGTATACACCATTACACTTGAGTCTTGCCATTTTAACTTTGATCATTTCTTCACTTTGAAATCTTCTGTTTATTTGAACTGATAAGAACAGGAGCTTTACTTGTTGCCTTTCTTAAGAACAAATGCTTTATGACATGTGAACTGTTTCGACCATTTTTTGGCTTTTTATTTGCTCTTTTGACTCGACCATTTGCACACTGATTTGCACTGAGTCGAAAAGGTCCTTGTGGCTATTCCTTAGTTGCTTGCTGCTTGGCGAGGCAGTGCACACATGTATATTTATACACGTGTGTATATGCAGCCATCCAGACTAGTTTTTCTGTCCCTGCATATCATACCAAGTCTAGAAAAATGATGAGAAACACACCGTAATTCTGAGGCAAATAAAATTTAAAAATAAATTTTTATTTACTTTTATTTAATTTTATTTTTGTTGTAGTCTACTGTGTGTGTTCTTCTGTATGAACAGGTATGAAGATGACTGGATTGACTGTGGAATGATGTGAAGTCAAGAAGACTGAAGATGATGATATTCATATGTGTCAGTATATATGAGTGAACTGTATAGAAATGTAGTGTATATGAAAGTGTAAGTGTTGTAAAGAGGAGCTAAGTACGAAATTGAATATATTGAAATGTATATCAGTGATGTATATACAAATAGTGGAGTTGTAAACCTGTACTGTTTAAATATCGAAATAAAATATTCTTATTCAAATAAAATACTGTGTGAATATTTAAAATACTGTGTGAATATTTAAATTTCTGTACGGTTGTATTTTATTTAAATAGAAATATTATATTCCTGTCTGATGTGTAGTATAGCAGTACAGTTACAAACACATTCAATAATAAAATATATTTGGTTGTTATCATCAAACAAAAATCATATAATTGTGTATACAACACTGTTATATACAACAATATATCCGAAGGCCTCGCAACAGCAACAACCACATAAGTCAAACTCGTCAGGGCGTGTAAAACCACTGACGCCACTTCTAGCTAGAAGGAAACGCATGCCCTCCCTGAGGTCCCTCTCCCGTTTCTGGTTCACACCGGGGTGTGAGGCTCGCGAATCAACGTTACACAAAGCTATGCCATACAGGCGGTGCTTTGATCATCAACCACAAGACTTTGCTTTTCAACAAAAGCGTTGATCAATTGCCACTTAGGCATGCCACACAGCCAATTCACTCCATGCGACTGATATCCACCAATATATAACCCTTGAGCTCGTACGTCTCAGAAAAGGGCGTTAAGCAAGAGAATAAATTCTCCGCCGCCAAACTGATATATATTTAATAGAAATCAATCACATAGAATAAAATCCAATTTCAGACACACAGTCCATTTACAAGTTCGTTCTGGGTCTGAACGAAACCAGAGGCACCTTGTACCTCGCATATCCATCGATCTCCAAGTACGTCTAGACGATCACCAACTGATTCCCTCCTCTTGGTGTATAGCCCAATCAAGATCATCAGTAATCACCCAAACGATGTGAAGACCTCCGGTCTTCGACCACCGTCTTCATCCTCGACACCACGTCGGATCAATTATCCATAATGGGATAAACCCGGTCTTTCTGAATAACTCGCGTATATAATAAGCAAGTGTTACACAAACACAACATACGCCTCATTCCTATTCAGAATATTCTTTTATTCAAATATTCTTACACTTTGGGAAAAATTCCCATTAATTTTATCAAAGATAAATTCTTTAAATTTATTCTTTAATCTTCTTTTGAATATCAATTCAAACTAGTCGGGATTAGCGAATCACATCGAAGTAATCATTTATTTTATTTCCCAATCCCAACCTATTCATCCTATGAAGTAAAATTGGTCATACTTCATATCTAACACCACGGTGTTATCGGTAAATTTAATTACCATTTCAAGTTCAAATCTAATTAAAGATTTAACTATTGCCTGGAGCAAAACTGGTGATACCCCATTCTCGATCACTTCAATCTAATTAAAGATTCATTAAAACTCCACTTAGTTTTAATATTCCTAAAAATCAATATTAATGATTGCTTAACTTAGGAAATCATATCCTGTCTTTAACTGAGTTAAAGAACCAATGTCATTTAAAACACCGTTCACTATAAACCCAAAATCACATTCTATTCCAATTCAATTATTGAAACTTCGGGCTACTTTTAAAACCCTTTCAAGTCCAATTTATTTATTTCAAAAATAAATAAATTATTATTCTAGTTCAAAACTAGTTCATTTCGATAAAAATCTATTTTTATCTTTTCAAATTTGGAATTTTTCATCTCAATTCTTCACAAATCATTTCTTACGATTTTACACAAATTATTACTATTTTTAATAATTTTATCAAGGCCCGTACAGTCGAATTCCATCAATGGCCACCGAACTGCACATACAGTGACCTTTTCCAAATTTGATTTGGACATAATTTCAAATCCAACCATTAGATTTCAAATATCTAATATTCGTTAGAAATCTCTTTTCGATACGAACCCAACGGTTCCTGTTTTGGGAGAATCCGACGGTCGGATCTCCCATAATATCCATTCGAAGTCAATGGTCGAAATTCGTGAACTCCCGCAGCGCGGCGCGTTCTATTCAGGCCATTATATATATAATATATATTATATATATTTCGTCGATTTCCTTTAAAAACGTATTTTATAAATCGTTTTAAATTCGTTTTCAAAACGATTTCAACTTCATATTCAATTTCAAATCAAAATTGAATATTTCATATCATCGATATACAAATGATAATATTTTATAAACATTATATTTTGAAATCACTTCGTTTTCTATAATCATTATAAAAACCAATATAATCGATATAAATATCATTCATGTCTAAATGGTGCATATCTAGTCAACATGGCTTTTATTCAACAAATAAATGTTTATTCTATTCAACACATGAATATTTATTTCTATTCAACACATGAATATTTATTTCTATTCAACACATGAAATTTATTTTATTCAACACATGAATTTATACTATTCATCACAAGAATTTATACTATTCAACACATGAATTTATACTATTCAACGCATGAATTTATTTTCTATTCAACACCTGAATTTATTTCTATTCAACACATGAATTTATTTCTATTCAACACATGAATATATTTTCTATTCAACACATGAATATATTTTCTATTCAACACATGAATTTATATTTTCTATTCAACACATGAATATATTTTCTATAATATTCCTTATTTTTCAAATTGGAATGAGGCCCAATCAACTACCATATAATGTTAATTATATGGATTTTCTACAACACATGTATATAATAGCAACAATAAATCATGAACCATCATCCAGAGTGCACCATATAACTGCATAAGCATTAAATATAAATAATTAACGTTTACACAGTCTGTCAACCCATCGACTGACATACAACTAAACAATCGGGATTAGTGTACGTCAAATATCATCCCAATACCCGTGTGGGGTTTCAAACAATCAAACACAGATTTTATTTGTGCAGTTGGGCGATGTGTAAAATTTATCGTCCCAATCAATATCAATCAAATCAGTGTACATAAACAAATCGTTCGATTTGTAAAAATATTTATTTTACTTCAACACATGAATATATATTTTATTACAACACATGAATATATATTTTCTTTCAACACCTGAACATATATTTTATTTCAACACATGAATATATATTCCACACATCACAATTAACAGTCAAATTTCACAACACAGCAATCAAGCAAACAAGTTATCCATGGTTTTTGGACGACGGGTGTCGGGTGCTACTAAGCACCGTCTGCATCCTAGTATATATTTCAAACTAGAAATAAAAATGAAAGTGAGGAATTCTCACCTTGGGGTTCCACTCTGCCATTTCATTTCAGAATTTCTGAACGGCTTGAATCAGCCCGAAATTCCAGTGCAATCTTTTTCACGCTGTTCACATTAAAAATTACATTTTCATCTCACTATATATATAATAAAAATCAGATTTTTATTATACTACTTATATAAAAATCATATTTTTTTCTCTACATTCTATAAAAATTATATTTTTATTCTCTACATTATATAAAAATTATATTTTTATTCTCTACATTATATAAAAATTATATTTTTATTTCCTACATTATATAAAAATTATATTTTTATTTCCTACATTATATAAAAATTATATTTTTATTCTTTACATTATATAAAAATTATATTTTTATTCTCTACATTATATAAAAATTATATTTTTATTTCCTACTTTATATAAAAATTATATTTTTATTTCCTATATTATACAAAAATTATATTTTTATTTCAACTCTACATAGATAAAAATCACATTTTTATCGCTTCCTCACATAGATAAAAATCATAGCTTTATCACTTCGTTTGCATTACAAAAATCACATCTTTTCTATATTAAAAATCTCGTCTTTCCGATCATAAAAATCTTTTTGTTTTTCAAATCTTTTCTTCTCTAAAATTCAAATCTTTTTGTTTTTATTATTCGGTAAAAATCAAATTTTTTTATACGTCATTTCATCAAAGGAAAATCCAATTCTTTTATATGATGTTCACATATAGAAAATCCCCATTTTTAGATAGCTAAAACCCTATTTTTATAACCAAAAGGGAAAAACCCAAAAATCAGAAAACTTACAGCTTTTCTGCGAACGGAGGGGGTCACCTTCGGTCTTGGGGGTTGTGGAGGAGGCGCCAGCGTCTGATGGGGGCCTGTGGTGTTGCGGCAGTCGGAGTCTGGTGGGCTAGGGCTTCAAGGGGGTTACAGATTTGACGCCGTGGAGCTCGAATGGGAGAAGGGGAGAGAAGGAAAGGGCGGAGGGGACTGGCGCGGTCGTGGGGGAGTTCGCCAGAGGGGAGCAACGTTGGGGAGGGAGCGGTGGAGCAGCGAGGACGTCGGCGTGGGCTGAAAGGCGATGGGAATTGGAGGAGCGGGGTTTTAATTTAATTTTCCTCCGTTGACTGTTATGAAGGGGAAAGGGAGGGTTTGTTATAATTTATATATTAAATTTATTTTATTTACTCAATTACCTCCATAAAGTAACTTTTTATTTTGGACTCTAAATCGAACCAACTAACTATCGTCCCTAGCTAATTACCCCCATTCCGAACACAATGGGATATGTTTCGTAACACAATTTGGCTGTCACGATCAATTTCTGCTAAATTTAAAATATAAATCATTATATTTTAAATTCAAACGCACATTTCAATTTACCGAGGCCACATACGGACTTTGAAAATTTCAGAAAAATTATTTCTAACTTTGTATTGACGATACGGTTCTAACAAAACTAATTTCGTCGAATTTGAAGACCGTTTGAAAAATGGTCATTTTCCAGTCGATTAAAATCAACTGAAACTTTTAAAACACGTTTTACTTCGCCACGCTCACACATTGATTCGAAAAATTACGAATTTTGGAATCTAGAAATGATATGACATCCCAGATCCAATAAAAGTGGTTTCGTCGAAAACCGAGGTCGTTTGCAAAATTTCCATTTTTAAGGGCCAGAATTCCATAGCGACTATTCTGAAATTTCAACTGGGCATAACTTTTTATCCCCGCTATGATATTTCAATTTTTCGGATTTGTTGGAAAAATATTCTCCATTAGATTCTAATATTTTTGGTTTCTCCAAAATCCGGTTTATATTGAATCTTGTACATTCATTTGAACTTTGAAATCGAATTTTCGAACTACCGCACCATTTTCAATTCCTTATATAATTATAAATAAATATTTATATTCTAACAACGATCTATGTAATTATATACATTCGAATTCCATTCAAAATAACTTTAAGTCATCGTCATTATTTAAAATAATTCATTTTAAATATTTAAAATTCAATAAAATTGCCAAAATAAAATTTTTAAATTGGCTCAGATTTCCGGGTTATTAATCGTTGGTAGTTTCTGTTACGACCACTACTCAATCCAGAACGGGAAAAAGCCTATGTTAATATGTCGCATCCACTTTAGAAGTATAATTACGAAGTGTATCCATTTGTTACTTCTTTAAAGTTCCAAATCTACCTTTGTTGAAATATTTAATTCAGTTCTTGGCCTTGTATTCGAGGAAATTTGTTTTTAAAACTATTTGAAAAATAAAAATGGATTTCAACAATTTTGAAATACAGTTTCGGAAAATGGTTTCATAAAGGCCTAGTTTATAAAGGTATGGTTTTTAAATTTTAGTCTATTCATGTTTCAAAATTTATAGGGCCATTTGGTAGCTTTATTTAATGTAATAAGATTGGAAGGAAGAAAGGAGTTAGAAATGCCAAGGAATATACCACTAAAACTCAAGAATAATAAATATCTATTTCTTGTGATTTTTAGTATCCATTTTCCTATATATATTGGAAAATTTATTAAAGTTATCAAAATAAATCTTATTTGTTTTAAAGATCCAATATCTTTGAACACGAAAAGGTTTTTCCCAGCTTGAAATATAACACTGGAATATAAATAATAATAATATAATGGATTTCTAAATATGAAATAGTTAGTTTATAATAAATTCCACTTTTGGAAAAGTTTTAAATTTTCTTCGAAAAGGCTAAGAAAACCCTTTAATCTTTTTTTTTGGGGTATTTGAATTTGAATCGTTTAGTTTGTGTCGGCTAGTGAGGGGAAAGTCCGTTTTAGAATTTTATTTTGGATTTCTAGCTGATTTCCAGTTTTATGTTCGTTCGTTTTGGTGGTCGCAAATCTTTTTGGAGGCAGGGAAAAGGCATTGGAAAATTAAATTTTTCGACTAGACGAGTGGTGGACGTCAATACAAGAATTCGGTTGTAAGCAGAAATTGTTTCAACGTAATAGAAATTTTAGAATTTAATGTAAATATAATTTAAACGGGCCATTGGGCCGAGGTTCATATCGCGACTATTTAAGGTCGAGCGGTCGACCGACGGTCGAGCGGTCAACCGGCGGTCGGCCTCCCTCCTATGGCCAGGTCGATCACTTCCCCTCTATTGAACGTTCTTGGACCCGACCTGAATTGACTGAACGATGTATATATACATCATTCAACCGACTCTTCCTCCCCAACCCCATTTCCACCATGAAAACCCAAACCCTCCTCCTTCTCATGCTCCAATCCGAGCAACCCCCACTCCGTTTTGCCGCTGCTTACCACCAAAATTATTCTCATGTAGATCTCTACCCGATTATACACCGGATATGCAGTTTCTCTTGCCCATTTCACTGATTCCTCCATGGCATCTCGCAACCAAAACCCCAGTCTCATGCCTCCGGAAGTTGCTTGGTAAGATCGCGATGAGGCGAAGATTAAGCAGCTAATAGCCACGACTAGTAATGAATTTCAGATTAGTCAACTAATGAAGTTCGAAAACTTCATCGCATTTGGTTTGGTGGAGCTTTTTTACCACAGGCCTAACACCGATCCCGTGCTTCATTACTTTTGAGCGTGGCTTGTATTCACGCTCCGTCCTTCTGTTCGATGCTTGGATGGAGGCCGACACTGATGACGAGTCCCGCGTCATCAGATCTGAGGTAATGGGAACCCATATCAAGTTCACTAATGCAGACTTGGCTTATATTCTGGGTACCTCGGTAATCGGAGCCGAGCTTGAAGAGATTGAGATGGAGATTCTCAGATCCTTTAGTGTATCTTTGTTGGAGAGCCAGGAGCCTGGCCCGCCGTCAATCTGCGACCCATCGCTCGCATAGTTGTGTGCGTCATACAACAAAACATCAGCCCAACGACAGGAAGCTTGGAGCAGATTTATCCTTCTGTTCGCCGCACCAGCTATGCTATCATTGGCGGCATAGCCGTCAATTGGGCACATGTGCTTATGATCCATTTTCACGAGCCCTTCGTCGGCACCCCGCGAAGCCATTTTCCATATAGCCATCTTCTTACCTGTATCTTCCGACACTTCCAAATGAGACTTTCTAGGGAGACGCCAGTGAAGAAGGCACCGTCCGCCATCAGTTGCGCCACTCTACGGAAGATGGACATTCAGCTGCCCGATGCTCCTGCCCCCGCACCACCTGCTCCAGCTCTGCAGCCTCAGCGGCCTAGTCAAAAGATCCTTGAGCTCACTGCCAGTCGTGCTATGCATATCGAGCTCCGAGAGATTCGCGATAAGCAGCACCAACATGCACATGAGATTGGCTGCATCCACGCTATACTACGCACCTGGCACAGAAGTGGTAATGGATCAAGCTCCAGCCTCGGAGGTAGACCAGCCTATAGTGGATAGTGTTAGTCGTTGTTGCTGTTAGAACATGCCTTGTGCATGTTGTACCTTGTACCGTGTGTGTAACATCCCACCTCCATTAAGTTCACTCACAAAGGGAATGCCTTAACTTCAGTGGAGAATTTTTGGTACAAGTTGCAGAAAAATTACAAGATAGACAAATAAAGCAGCGGAAAATTAATAACCTTTATTGATTAAAACACAGCTTGTAAAAAGATTGTTTTACAACACCAATACTTATTACAACAAAGCATCTGTCTTGTTTAAAATAAAAAGCATAAACTGACACTGATATTCCCCAATAAAGCATGAGCCAGCCATAGCAGTAGAAAATGGAGTTCAAAGCAATGCATCAAAGAATCTTCAAGCTCGGAAAGAGTCACGGTCCGAGATGAGTTGAGCTATTCCCTCCCTGGCTACCTGGGGGGAATGGAAGAAAAGAGACAAAAACAAACTAGGTCAGACATAAATCTGGTAAGTCCAGTTATACTTCAGCATGTATACAAGAAAAGGACTATGACCTGAACAACCTGAACTTAGAACCATACCATAGTGATAAGATAATCCTAAAACAAGACAAGGTAAGATTAATGGAATTGGCTATCGCATCCACTTCTATTTCTCTGCACCCACTAAGGACTGTTTCAACTACCATCGTGTGTTCATGATAAAATGATCCCTTTTTATTGTGTATGCAATCCCTTATCCATCGAGTGTTACCTAGATCTAACTAAGGTTTACTTATCAAATGCTTCCTAGATTCAACCAGGGTTTACGCTACCTAGGGCCAATGGGGTTTATGCTACCTATTGAACGCTTCTCGGATTCAGGGTTTACGCGACCTAGGTCCAACTAGGGATTATCCTACCTAATGAACGATGCCCCCTAGTCTAGGACACACTACCCAGAGCGGTATATGTGTTCCTAGACTTTCCCCACGTATGTGTCGTGAATCGTTATCGATGTCTAGATGCACATGTCCTCTATATGTGCGACCCGAGTCCCGTGGCAGGGCTAATCAAGAAACACGGAACTCGGTCGGGAGCTTTCAGATATCTGCGGATTGCAGATGCTAAGGTCTGCTTTTACAGTGGCTATGGCCCTACTAAATCCCTCCCTCAACTAACAAATGAAAGGCACCCAAGAAAATCAAGAATGAGAACTGTACGCAGGCCCCTCTATGCCCCCACAAACCTATGGGCCAACCTCACCCATAACTAGATAGCAAGCATATGGTCTGTTGGAGTTCTCCGCCTTTCCGCTTCACGTATCTCGACTGACTCAAGATGGTAGGTAGACGACGAGTTGCTATCACAGGGCAAAAACTGGTCTCGCCGAATCATGCTGGTCCATCCTAGTCTTTAGGTTGCCTTATTATTGCAACCAAGGCATACCCTTGGCTCTTCTAACGCAGACCTTAACCTTTGTGAGCATAGGAGGATCATCTGCAGCCTCACAGAGGGATACTAAGAGTACCCTCACGTCCCCTCGAAGTCGCGTGCTTCGTAACTCGGTTCATTGGAGCCTTCTTCATGATCAGATGGACGTTCGCTCCTCCTCGTATTCTACTTGGTTTTCTTGGCTACGGTTTACTACTTAGTTCTCTTAACTAAGGCTTACTACTTAGTTTCCTGAATCATTCATTTTCTTAACTAAGGTTTACAACTTAGTCCTCTTAACTAAGGTTTACTACTTAGTTCTCTTCCTCGTCATGTTGGATTGGTTAAGTGTTATCCATCCGTTTACGTTGACTTAACCTACCCATATATCATGTCAAATTGGTTAAGTGTTATCTAGCGGTTCATGTTGACTTAACCCATCCCTACGTCATGTCAAATTGGTTAAGTATTCCTTAACCTTACTCATTTGTCAGGTTATACTGGTTAAGTGTCTCCCATTAACTTAACCCTGTTTCTTTATCAAGCTATAAAGGCTAAGTGTTCTAAGTTTACTTAACCCCACCATCTTGTCTAGTTAGCATGTTATAACGGTTAAACATTTACTTAATCTTAAACACTTGTCTAGTTTACATGTTATATATAATGGTTAAGTGTTTCCTTAGTTACTTAACCCCCACAAATCTTGCTTTGTTAACATGTTAAGTTAGTTAAGTGTCCAAATTAACTTAACCCCTATCAATCTTGTCTAGTTAACATGTTGAATTGGCTAAGTGTTTTCTCAATTACTTAACCCCACCCTTCTTGTCTTGTTAACATGTTAAGTTGGCTAAGTGTTTCCTTAATTACTTAACCTCACCATTTCTAGCTTGATTGTTCTTGAGCTTTAATTAATTAATTAAAGCATCAACCACTCACATTAGATAGGTATTGTTATGGTTATTGGATATGCCGGTCGGTCCGGGGGAAGATTTACAACACAACTCAGTCTAACCTCGGGTCTTTCTGGGCCTGATGCACTAACCTCTCACTTAGACAGGTATTGTTGTGGTTACTGGATGTGCCGGGCGGTTCCGGGCAGTTTTACTCCATAACTCAATCTAGCCTCGGGTTAGGCATTTTCCTCTTCTCTAATTTACATATTTACTATTTATGTAAATTTTCCGTAAATCAATTTAGCCTAGATCATATTCATTTGTCATGCCAATTAACATACTTATATTCTATGCCCAAAACTTGATTTAGCTATCAATTAGCCCAACTTGCAGTTTACACCAATTTAGATTTAATATTCCTCTTTTTCAGTTCATGCCCAATCTAGATTAATATTCCAATTTACAGTTCATGTCAAAACTAGATTCAATATTCTAGTTTACCGTTTATTTCCAAAACTTGGTTTACATGCAAATTACATGCTTTACGGCCAATTATAATTTATCAATTTATGCCCAATTCTAATATGCATGTAAATCATTCACTATTATAGCCAATTTAGATTATGCCAACATATTTATTATGCCAAATTAACTTAATTAAGCTACGCCCAATCCCCACATCATAATCGTACGTATAACATGATTTCACAAGTTTTCTAAGTACTCATGAAATGGCACTAACAAAAGGAATAGGGGATAAGCACAAGAATTGATATAAAAGAATAGGCATGCAAAAATAATGGCTCCAACAGGTTCGACGTACATAAAAGTGTACATAAATAAACTAGCCAAGTTACACACTAAGTATGAGACCCAACATAATCAAGGGAATAGGCATAGGTGATTTGGTCCAACATAATGCCAGTTCAAGGTACAACATGATTAGTTAATTGTAACAATGGGAATAGGTATAAGCAACTAACTACAATAGTTATAGGCAATTAACCACAATAGTCATGGTTGACTAATCACAATAATTTCTTAATCAATGTCATAGGCAATAGTCTCATAGTTATGAATCATAGTCGTGGGCAGCGTCTCATAGTCACGAATCATTGTCATAGGCAATAATTTCATAGGCAACAGTTTCATGGTCATAGTCTTAGGCAATAGTTTCATAGTCATAGTCATAGTCATAGGCAATAGTTTCATCACAAGAATATAACATAGGAAAATCGCATGAATAAACATGAATCCACATAGATAAACTAATAGGCACCGTTCTAATATCAGTTTCTTACAAGTCATGACTTCCAATTAATGTTTAAATCGGAAATATAACTGTACTTACAAAATATAGGTAAGTCTTGTATTTTTGAAATCTGTTTTCTGAAGCTGAATAGCTTTCCTTTGATGTAGGTTAGTCGTTCTTTTAATTTTATTCAGATTGGAAGAAGATGCACTAGTTCTAGCTTAGATTTCAGCAAAGTAGTGACGCCATTCTTATTTTTAATTAGAATAGAGGCAGAGTATAGGCAGAATGAAATTGTGTAGAGAGAAAGCTAGGTTTGGAGGTGTTAAAATAGGTTAGAGCTCATGAATCCGGTCAGAAAGGCGTCCAGGTGCAGAAAAATGGATCTGTCTCCAGATCTGGAAAAAGGGGGGGAGCTCGACCCTAGTGTCGACCTGTTTACCCAGGTCGACCTAGTGTCGACCTGGGTCCTGGGCGGGAATTTTCCCGCCTAGCCTGGGTGTCTGTTTTGAATTTCGAAATCTGAATTTTTGAATTTCAGGCTGGTTTTTATTGAAACTTCCGAAGGCCATATCTTCTTCATGCGGAGTCTGATTTACGCAAACTTGGATTCTATTCCAAGCAGAATTTCGATACGAACGCAATGGCATAACCCATTTCCCTTAATTATTTTGTTACAATTTAATTATTCACTGATTTGTTACTTAACGTATTTCCCGGAAAATATGGGGTGTTACATTCTCCCCTCCTTTAAAGGATTTCGTCCCTGAAATCTCTAAGTTAGGAAGAATGTTTATCCTACCATCCAGCATCTATCTACTCAACCATCCAATCATAGGCATCCATTGTCCTTAGAAGGTTTCTAATGCTTTTCATGATCATATGCACAGTGTGTGTGTGTATGTCCTTATCTAATGCAAAATCAGGCGGTCTACTGATTCATTTGACCTTCTTAATGCAAATCATATCAGTGCCATGAGTCCATCATGTATGCAACTACTCCTAATCGTATTTTATAACTTCTACATGAGTGCACAATCATTCATACAAATGCATCGTCCATATGATAACACATCAAGTTTCATAAATACATATATGCATGTGTAATAAGAAAGTGACTGAGCCAATCTAGTGCCTAATGTGTGTGTATATGCACTCACGAGCAATCACTAGTAACTACTTGCAACCATCAAACATAACATGTTTCAAACACATATTTACATCCATTGGCTTCTACTTAAGAATCAAGGATAGGACCGAGAGGATATACTTAAAAGATAGAAACTGGTCAGGCAAATAAACTCTACAGAAAAAGAGACATCAAGGATATACTATCAAAAAGGGTATGATGCGCGTATCTAGTCTTCAGTCTTTTAAGTTGCATCTTCGTGAGCTTCTCTCCACTGTACCTTAACTACACGGTTGCGAAGCTTCTTGACCTCTATTTCCACAACTCACTGGTAAAGATAGGACCTTGGTCACTTACTGTGCTAGAGGGTACCCAATGTAGTCGAACCACCCTTCCAAGATAAACAGATGTTAACCATGATACCAAGTGTATATCTTAAGATGATTAGAGGTCTCTCCTCTACATAGCTTATCCATCATGTTACAAATCTGAGGGTCTAAAGCTAATGGTTGCTATGTGATTTTTACCTCTCTTAAGGTCAGTCTTACTTAGGGTGCCAGCCCCAACCATTTTCTCACGCAAACCATCCTAGTCGAACTCGACATCCCTCAATTACAAGCCCCAAACGCCTAAACCAATATCAGACAAGCACCCGAGGGATACCTCCTCCGAACTTGGAAGATCTATGGGAGATGATACTAGCAAAACAACCAAACAATTGAGCACTTTACCGACTCTGGCTATCCTCGCCAATCTTGCTCCAAAATTATCATTGATCGCATAACTGGCTTTGCAGTGTCATCTAGATATATGCGGAAGTCTGTCTCGAGTTTTAATGGGAAAACCCCTACTCTAATCAAAACATCTTGCGTACTCATGAACTGCTCCAACGGATCGAAAATCGTCGATAGATAAATAAAGTGATTCTAGGTAGCTAAGACAAACTGATCCCTTAGGATCGCACGAAATCTAGAGGGTATTCCCGAGGCAAGTCCTCGTTTCACAATTACTAGCTAACCAATCCATGCCTAGAATCAACCCATAGCCGATAAAAACAAAAACATAAGCATTAATATAGTTATTCTCAAATCCTCACAAGTCAAGGATAAATGAGCCGAACCAGCAATTGGGTTTGAGACTATAATGGGATCCTCTACTATACAATATCTAGGGTGCAGAGACTCAACTAAAGCAGCAGATACAAATGAGTGCGACGCGCCAGAATCAAATAGTGTACGAATATAATGATCAAAAAGAAAAACTATTCTTTTTCAACAGAAACTTTACTACCTCTCTCTCAGGTATGCTGGCGGTGAGAGAATGCGCTTGTCTTCCGGAAAATCCTATCCTTTGTTCTTGCCCTTGCCCTTAATTATGCGACCCGTTATACCAAGATAAAGATACTTCCTTTTGTTTTAGGTTTTACTATTCTTTCCTCCCCTCCAAGTCCATATCCATGGGTTCTTCATCCTTGTGTAACTTGTTGACATGTCTCTCGAAAGCTGCCTCCATCGCACGGAGAATCCTACAAAGCTCGAAAAAAAATTACGACTACGGATGGAAGTTAGGCGCTTATTTTCACATTGACAAGTGTCGTAGTCTCATCCAGCCTATGGAACCATGTCACGATGAGGTTACCTCCCAGAAAGCCAGGAGCCCCAGAGACACAGGAAAGAAGGAAACAAGGATTCAAACAGAGGATCAAAAGATGGTGCATATGGCTTTGGGGAATATGCCTTTAAACAAAACATTTCTTTTGAAAATGCTTCTTTTAAAACCGTTGAAAATAATTTTTCAAATCTTTTTATCTGATCTGGTAACCTTCAGCTCTGATACCAAATGTAACACCCCAGCTTCGTTAAGGTCACTCACAAAGGGAATGCCTTAACTTCGGTGGAGCATTTTTGGTACAAGTTGCAGAAAAATTACAAGACAAACAAATCAAGCAGCAGAAAATAAATAACCTTTATTGATTAAAACAAAGATTGTACAAAGATTATTTTATAACACCAATACTTATTACAACAAAGCATCTGTCTTGTTTAAAATAAAGAAGCATAAACTGACAATGATATTCCCCAATAAAGCATGAGCCAGCCATAGCAGTAGAAAATGGAGTTCAAAGCAATGTGTCAAAGAATCTTCAAGATCGAAAAGAGTAACGGTCCGAGATGAGCCAAGCTAATCCCTCCCTGGCTACCTGGGGGAACGGAAGAAAAGAGGCGAAAACAACTAGGTCAGACATAAGTCTGGTAAGTCCAGTTATACTTCAGCATGTAAACAAGAAAAGGACAATGACATGAACAAACTGAACTTAGAACCATACCATAGTGATAAGATAATCCTAAAACAAGACAACGTATGATTAATGGAATTGGCTATCGCATCCACTTCTATTTCTCTGCACCCACTAAGGACTGTTTCAACTATCATCGTGTGTTCATGATAAAATGATCCCCTTTTTATTGTGTATGCAGTCCCTTATCCATCGAGTGTTACCTAGATCCAACTAGGGTTTACTTACGAATGCTTCCTAGATTCAACCAGGGTTTACGCTACCCAGGTCCACTGGGGTTTATGCTACCTATTGAACGCTTCTCGGATTCAGGGCTTACGCGGCCTAGGTCCAACTAGGGATTATGCTACATACCGAACGATGCCCCTAGTCTACGACACACTACCCAGAGCGGTATATGTGTTCCTAGACTTTCCCCACGTATGTGTCGTGAATCATTATCGATGTCTAGATGCACATGTCCTCTATATGTGCGACCCGAGTCCCGTGGAAGGGCTAATCAAGAAACACGGAACTCTGTCGGGATCTTTCAGATATTTGCTGATTGCAGATGCTAAGGTCTGCTTTTACATTGGCTATGGTCCCACTAGACCCCTCCCTCAACTAACAAATGAAAGGAACCCAAGAAAATCAAGAATGAGAACTGTACGCAGGCCCCTCTATGCCTCACAAACCTATGGGCCAACCTCACCCATAACTAGATAACAAGTATATGGTCTGTTGGAGTTCTCCGCCTTTCCGCTTCACGTATCTCGACTGACTCAAGATGGTAGATAGACGACGAGTTGCTATCACAGGGCAAAAACTGGTCTCGCCGAATCACGTTGGTCCATCCTAGTCTTTAGGTTGCCTTATTATTGCAACCAAGGCATACCCTTGGCTCTTCTAACACAGACCTTAACCTCTGTGAGCCCAGGAGGATCATTTGCAGCCTCACAGAGGGATACCAAGAATACCCTCACGTCCCCTCGAAGCCGCATGCTTCGTAACCCGGTTCATTGGAGCCTTCTTCATGATCAGATGGACGTTCGCTCCTCCTCGTATTCTACTTGGTTTTCTTGGCTAAGGTTTACTACTTAGTTCTCTTAACTAAGGTTTACTACTTAGTTTCCTGAATCGTTCATTTTCTTAACTAAGGTTTACAACTTAGTCCTCTTAACTAAGGTTTACTACTTAGTTCTATTCCTCGTCATGTTGGATTGGTTAAGTGTTATCCAGCAGTTTACGTTGACTTAACCTACCCATATATCATGTCAAATTGGTTAAGTGTTATCTAGCGGTTCATGTTGACTTAAGCCATCCCTACATCATGTCAAATTGGTTAAGTGTTCCTTAACCTTACTCGTTTGTCAGGTTATACTGGTTGAGTGTCTCCCATTAACTTAACCCTGTTTATTTATCATGCTATAACGGCTAGGTGTTCTAAGTTTACTTAACCCCACCATCTGGTCTAGTTAGCATGTTATAACGGTTAAACATTTACTTAACCTTACCCACTTGTCTAGTTTACATGCAATATATAATGGTTAAGTGTTTCCTTAGTTACTTAACCCCCACAAATCTTACCTTGTTAATATGTTAAGTTGGTTAAGTGTCCAAATTAACTTAACCCCTATCAATCTTGTCTAGTTAACATGTTGAATTGGCTAAGTGTTTTCTCAATTACTTAATCCCACCCTTCTTGTCTTGTTAACATGTTAAGTTGGCTAAGTGTTTCCTTAATTACTTGACCTCACCATTTCTAGCTTAATTGTTCATGAGCTTTAATTAATTAATTAAAGCACCAACCACTCACATTAGACAGGTATTGTTGTGGTTACTGGATACGCCGGTCGGTTCTGGGCAGTTTTACACCACAATTCAGTCTAACCTTAGGTCTTTCTGGGCTTGATGAACTAACCTCTCACATTAGACATGTATTGTTGTGGTTACCGGATGTGCCAGACGGTTCTGGGCAGTTTAACACCACAATTCAATCTAACCTCGGGTTTGGCATTTTCCTCTTCTCTAATTTACATATTTACTATTTATGTAAATTTTCCGTAAGTCAATTTAGCCTAGATCATATTCATTTGTCATGCCAATTAACATACTTATATTCTATGCCCAAAACTTGATTAACCTATCAATTAGCCCAACTTGCAGTTTATACCAATTTAGATTTAATATTCCCCTTTTTCAGTTCATGCCCAATCTAGATTACTATTCCAATTTACAGTTCATATCAAAACTAGATTCAATATTCTAGTTTACCGTTTATGTCCAAAACTTGGTTTACATGCCAATTACATACTTTGCGGCAAATTATAATTTATCAATTTATGCCCAAGTCTAATATGCTTGTAAATCATTCACTATTGTAGCCAATTTAGATTATGCCAACATATTTATTATGCCAAATTAACTTAATTAAGCTACGCCCAATCCCCGCATCATAATCGTACGTATAACATGATTTCACAGTTTTCTAAATACTCATGAAATGGCACTAACAAAAGGAATAGGGGATAAGCACAAGAATTGATATAAAAGAATATGCATGCAAAAATAATGGCTCCAACAGGTTTGATGTACATAATAGTGAATAGAAATAAGCTAGCCAAGTTACACACTAAATATGAGACCAAACATAATCAAGGGAATAGGCATAGGTGATTTGGTCCAACATAATGCCAGTTCAAGGTACAACATGATTGGTTAATTGTAACAATGGGAATAGGAATAAGCAACTAACTACAATAGTTATAGGCAATTAACCACAATAGTCATGGGCGACTAATCACAATAATTTCTTAATCAATGTCATAAGCAATAGTCTCATAGTTATGAATCATTGTCGTGGGCAGCAGTCTCATAGTTATGAATCATTGTCATAGGCAATAGTTTCATAGGCAACAGTTTCATGGTCATAGTCTTAGACAATAGTTTTATAGTCATAGTCATAGGCAATAGTTTCATCACAAGAATGTAACATAGGAAAATCGCATGAATAAACATGAATCCACATAGATAAACTAATAGGCACCATTCTAATATCAGTTTCTTATATGCCATGACTTCCAATTAATGTTTAAATCAGAAGTATAACTGTACTTACAAAATATATGTAAGTCTTGTTTTTCTAAAATCTGGTTTTTGAAGCTGAATAGCTTTCCTTTGATGTAGATTAGTCGTTCTTTTAATTCTATTCAGATTGGAAGAAGATGCACTAGTTCTAGCTTAGACTTCAGTAGAGTAGCGACGCCATTCTTATTTTTAATTAGAATAGAGGCAGAGTATAGGCAGAATGAAATTATGTGGAGAGAAAGCTAGGTTTGGGGATGTTTAAATAGGTTAGAGCTCACGAATCCGGTCAGAAAGGCGTCCAGGTGCAGAAAAATGGATCTATCTCCAGATCTGGAAAAAGAGGGGGGAGGTCGACCCTAGTGTCGACCCTAGCGCCGATCTGGGTCTTGGGCGGGAATTTTCCCGCCAGGCCCGGGTGTCTGTTTTGAATTTCGAAATTGAATTTTTGAATTTCGGGCTGGTTTTTATTGAAACTTCTAAAGGCCATATCTTCTTCATACGAAGTCTGATTTACGCAAACTTGGACTCAATTCCAAACAGAATTTCGAGACAAACACAATGGCGTAACCCGTTTCCCTTAATCATTTTGTTACAATTTAATTATTCTATAATTTGTTACTTAACGTATTTCCTGAAAAATATAGGGTGTTACAGTGTATTTCCCTTTCTAGCATTTTTCGCTTTATTTAGTGTAATGTTGTGGTTGTAACTGCTAGTAATGAAAACTCACACGACTTTAGTAATGAGATTTCTATGTTAAAAAAGATGATTTTTCATTCATGCATGATTATTTGAATGAAATCTCATTTATTTACTAGATCTTGTCCTAGATCTAGGAAGAATAAAATTATGTGCTGGATAAATTTTAGTAAAGGAATGGTTCTACGTCACTGGAATATAAATAAATAAATCACCGTTCCTTGTTAAAGCTAAAATTTATTTTGGTCTTTTTGTGTGTGATTTCAGTTTCGCATTTTTAGCGTAACTGATTTCCTTCTTCACCGACATGTAACTTGAATCATTTAAACTTCCGCAAAATACATTTTAAAAGTCTTTGTAACAATGTTGTTTGAAAAAAAAGAAGAAAAAAAGCATTTTTATCATTTTCTTATTTTTATAGGAAAGTGAAACAGTTTTGAAATGAAATTTTCAAAATAAGCATGACAAATTTTTAAGTGGAAATTTATTTTTATGAAAAATTTCGATTTTTAGTCACATCAACGGTGTAAGAAAGATTTTTTGATGCTTGGTGTGTGCATTTTAGCAGTGCAATAGGACCAACGATATGGTAAAAACGTTAACAGTAACAAGAAAAAGTCGGTTTTTGCCTTGGAAACGCAATTTCCATACCTTGTCAATGATGCGCGCGAGCTATTAATTAACTCATTTTACGTTTAGAGCTTGCTTTAAGCCTCCTTTACAGTCTACAGATGGAAACGTTTGGAGTATTTTGGGTAACTGAGGTGAAAATTCCACTGTAGGACGGGAAATGGAATATTTGTAGGCGGGAAATGGAATATTTGTAAGCGGGAAAAATGTTAAAGTTCTTTGCTTTGATTTTCTTTTTCCGGTTTAGAAGAAAAATTAAATAGGAAATGATTAGACTACGTGATGTTTTGGATGGCAGGGTTTGGATGCAAAATTGGTTGCTTCACACTTTTATTCGTAATTATGTGAAGGTAATGGATGGAAAAGGGTTTTTAAAATTTAAATTCATAGAATGGCCGGTATATTTAGGATGTTTGACATCATACTTTTAAAAGTGTTTCAAAAATTTATTGCAAACATACAGGGGGATCCGAATCATCTTGCATCATATTTTATGGTTGAATTGCATTATGTACGCCATGCACGTATACACATTGTTGCAAAGTGGATATACATAAATTGGTTATGTAGAATAGGGCTATAGGCGTCTGAATTTCATAACGAAATTCCTTTTAAGAAGGGAAGAATGTAACAACCCGAAATTTTGGCTATATAAATTAGGGTGCATTTGGCACAGGTCCCGATTAAGTTTCAAAATTATGCTCACATCCGATCCAAAACTTATTATAAATTACATCCCTATTTTTCGAAAATTCACTAAAAAAAATATAAAAAATCACGTAAATTTGTATTTAAATAAAACATTTACACATAAAAAAATTCATATCGTAAAACCATTAAAAAACACATCAAAAACCAAAATTACAGAAAAGCAATGAAATTGCATACTACTATGCACGTATTTTGAAATTCATGCATACATCTGTGCAAGTATTTCAGTCATGCATCTGTGTTGGTTTTCTTGCATACAGACATGCAAGTATTACATAAACTTGCATACAAGTGTGCAAAAATTCACATCCATGCAAATCAGTTCATATTTATTTGCATACATGCATGTAGGTATTTTAGAATACTTGCATATATGTGTGCAACAATATACAAGCATATTTTTCAAAGTGAAACCTTCATGCAATATTTGTATACATGTGTGCAAATATATTAAAATAATTGCACACAAGTATGGAAGAATTCTTGAAGATTTTCAACATAAACTGCTTCGTGAATACTTGCATACATGTATGCAACTATTGTGAATACTTGCACACATGTATACAAGTTTTTAATGATCCCGTGGTCTTCTGGGAATATTTGCAGAATTTAAAATATTTTTTTTCTTACTTGGCAGTGCCTTTTTTTTTTAATAAAACACGTAACTTCATTTCTAGGGACCCTCTTTTCATTTAAAATGTGGGAGGGAAGCCGTTACTATTTCCAAAGTTTTTTAGGACCTGACGCTTATTTTCAATATAAGTTAATTATTAGAATTTCAAAAATAGGAGATGATGGAATTTGGCCAGGAATTTCTGCAAACGATGGAATTCTGGTCAACTTTCATGTTTGGAATCGCGAATGGAGTCCATATGAAAAAATTACGGACCAAATACGAAAATGGACGAAAAATAAATAAGTCATAATTTATAATTATAATTTACCTTATTTGACCAGGCGACCTGGACAATTTGAAGCCCAAGCGGTCGACCGTAGGGGTCGACCGCCACGGTCGACCGTAGGGGTCGACCGCCACGGTCGACCTACTGGGCGTTAGATCGCTTAGTGACGGCTTGGTCTTTAGGGTTTGGTTTATTATATTATTAAAACGGATGGACGGATATAACTTAAAACTAATCCGATGGTTCTAGGCCATTTCCACCCTTATAAATAAAAGGGTAAGGCCTTGTTCTTCTTTACATAAATTTGCAGAGGCTGCGGAGCTCTGCCAATTTCCTCCTTATCCAAACCAAATTTCTAAAATGAAAATATATTCATAGATAACAAATCAAATCCAATTCATATGAAATTGAGAGTATAAGCAGATCTAATGGAAAATAATGCAAATTGATGCTCAAAATCATATTCTCCCCTCTCTTCCTATTTTCTTACATCTCTATAGATCTGGAATTTTCCCCTTTCCAGATAAATTGTAGATTTATAATAATTTAGGGATTGTAGGCCTAAAAGGGTTCAAACTTTGAATTTGGAGGCCGTAAGGTGAGTGGGAAATTTACGAATACAGTTATAATAACTTATCTATTTCATTTGAATTTGATCTTTGTTTTTATGCCTATTCACTATCAGATCTGTTCATTTAAATGTTGTAAATCTATTGACAACTATCAGATCTGATTATAAATATGGTTAGAACTTGTGAATTATAAGTTGTGGCTATGTATAATATAAATTGTAGGATTCTCAAACTTGTTCATACATGTTCCTATAGTTATGTCATCAAATATGTTGTATATGCTGCATAGCACTGTGTATCTGGAAACTTTCCCATTAAACACCATGTAGGTGTAGTTACATTCTAGATCTTTAGTTTAGCGTTGAAAAATAAAATATGTGGATTTGGGTAAAAAGATGAAATTGGTAAATTATATGATTGCATGTTTGTATTCAGTATTGTTGGATTTTGGCTTAATCATTGTAAACATGTTGTTTTCCTCCTTAAAATAAAAAGCCATTATTTTGAAATCACAAGACATATGATAAAAAAGATTAAAAAAGGAAAAGCGGTGCAAATGTACGTATAAATGTAAATACATATATTTGTACGTAATTTGCATTGACTATTCCAATATATATATTTACATATGTTTCTTGTGATTTGGAAATATGTCAATTCTACTAATTACACATTATTTACAATGATTAAGGCTAACAGTCTTTTGCGAGATTTGAAACCTTTTTGGAAAGATTGAATATAAAAAGGAAACGTTTGGTTAATTAATTAGACCAAATCATTTAATTTAAAATAAGAATAATAAAAATAAAAATAATGATTACGTTGACCGAATGAAAACATAAATATAAATATATACATATTATCTGTCTAAATCAGCGTAAAATGGTAAAATATACATCGTATGGAATCCTTGAATGTTTGGATAAGGTTCATTTATGGAATTATATGTAAATGCAATCCATATTGAATTAATATATTTGTGGTGACCATTGGTAGCAATCAATATAATGGATTTCCCCAAATAGGACCACAAATCAATAAATAATCGTTGTAACCAATATTGAGTGGGGAAATATAAATGTGATACGGAAATGGTTACAGGTCCTAATATAATTAGAATAAATGTTGTAAACCCAAATTATGGAATTTGAATTATAACCACCTTTAGACATGAGGTTAAGCTCAACATATGGTATAAGCTTGCTCAGAACCGACCGGCAAATCCAGCAACCACAGGTAGTCAACTTAATGTGAGGGTCTGATGCATAAACATAATTGTATCAAGGCACGAGGTTTAGTTTAACTTGTGGTGGATGTCTACCCGGAACTGTACGGAAAATCCAGCATCCATAAGTTGTCAACTTAATATGAGGGGCTTGGTACGTATGTGTGTGAGTGTATATATAACAGTCAACCAATAAATAAATTAATAAATAAGAATAGAAATTGTTAGTTGGGGTACAACAAATAGACAACTTGGGACTTATACATAGTTGCCTTAGGAAAATATAACTGTTATGGTCGTAAAGGGAAATAAATATAGAAATATAAGTAAATGGGTGCCATAAGGGGATCTATGATTGTCGTTTAAATACTAAGTCCAAATTAAGGAAGAAATCATTTAAATATCCTTGGGAAAAAGGAAATATAACCTTCCTTATTTATGTTAATGAAAATAGAACTTGTAATATAAAATATAGTTGGACTTAGTAGGTTAATAATGTAAAATATTATTAATCATATGAGCCCATAACAAAAATGAATCGTGTAGCATTTCCGTATAGATGGATTAAACAGGAATGACTTAATAACGTAGCCTACCTTATCCCAAATAGGAAAAGGTATTAAAGGCTAAAGGAGTACGAACAAATAACCTTTGCGTATAGTCCGCTTCCTGGGTCCTAAGAAGTTAAGTGACTAGGGTTGAAGAGTCCACCTGGGAATAGGTCTTTCAGTTTAAGGATCTTAAATGGCAGGTGTTTGTGGGCATACCCAAACCTGGAAACTAAAACATCGGATATGGCTACTTATCCTACAGGAAGTAATAACCGACTAAGGAGGTTATCTAATAAGGTCCGTTAGAGGTATAACGAACGATAAAATCCATCTCTCACCTTATGCGGGGAAAGAGTATATGCGTGAATGATGGAAGCCTTAACTAGTAGGGGTCGTAGCTAGTGCCCTGTACTTCATGTTAACGTTAAGTAAAATATTGAGAAATAATAAGTGACCAATCGGTCTGCCTAGGGTCTTAAGCGATCAGGAAGAATCCACCCTTCCTATCATTGATAGTGAGGCAATAAATGATGAAGGACGAATGAGCGTATATGAA
Organism: Allium sativum; assembly: GCA_030737875.1. Lineage (NCBI taxonomy): Eukaryota > Viridiplantae > Streptophyta > Magnoliopsida > Asparagales > Amaryllidaceae > Allium > Allium sativum. Next base: position 310,813,122 of record CM060919.1, read on the forward strand.
TGTAGAAACTCCATAATAAGGGGTCAAATCTTGATATTGTGACCAACCATGCTTTGGTATAAAGGCTTCGCAAAAATATGTGTAAATGTCCTATCTCGGTATTATACTTTGGAAATACTACTTTGGGAAGAGTAGTAGGGTCGTGCATAAACATATACAAGGTTAGGTTAGAATTACTAACCTTGTTAGACATACATCTTGGGTTGAACCAAATGGGATATATATGTGAATTATAGTCTATGTTGTACATTTCTTAGTCACCAGATCTTGTTGTTCTGACTCCCTCCTCGTTACAACTTCCAAGGTTTCCTAGAGAAGGTCGGGTTTTCATAGATGTTTAAATTTGGTTTTCGGTTCTCATTCACTCTCACAAAGTGACTTACTTCAAAAAAGGTAGTTACTTGTTTAATATTAGTTATCCTATTCTATTTCCACTGTGAGTTTCCTTTTATCGTACTCTGATTATGCTCATGCTCATTTATTGAAAGTATCATATATTCACGCTCCATGCTTGGAAGTGTTTAAGTTTCGATTTTTGTGGAAGTTTGAGCGCAAAAAAATGTAGGGTGTTACACCTCTAGTTCAAGTTAAAGTTACGTAAATTATCGAGAAATAAAATATGACCAATCAGTTAGCCCTGGGCCTTAAGCGATCAGGAAGAATCCAGCCTATCTATCATTGAGGCGGTAAATGATGAAGGATAAGAAAATGAAAGTATATGGATATAGAAATTCCGTAATTAGGGGTCTATCTCGATATAGTAACTAGCTAATATCTGGTATAAAGGCTTCACAAAAATATGCGTAAACGTTCTATCTCGATATTATACTTTTGGAACACTACTTTGGGAGGAGTAGTAAGGTCGTGCGTAAACATCTACAAGGTTCGGTTGGAATCACTGACCTTGATAGGAATACATCTTGGGTTGAACCGAATGGGATACATCTGTGTATTATAATCTGTGTTATACATTTCTTAATCACCAGAACTTGTCGTTCTGACCCCCCTCTTCATTACAACCTCCTAGGTTTCCTAGAGAAGGTCGGCTTCTCACAGATGTTTAAGTTTGGCTTTGGGTTCTCGTTCTCTCTCATGCTCAGGTATTGGCAAAGGGACTTTCTTTGAAAAAGGTACTAACTTGAGTTATTACTAGTTTATCCTATTTTGTTTCTGCTGTGAGTTATCTTAACGTACTCTGATTATTTTCATGCTCATTTACTGCAGGTACCAAATTTACACACTCCATGCTTGGATGTGTTGGAGTTACGATTTTTGTCAAAATTTGGGCACATAAAAGTGTGGGGTGTTATACTGTTCGATGAGCTTGTCTTCTGCTAAGGTTGGAGATAGTACGAAGTTCAGTGAGGAAAAGGAAAAAGTGAAATCCAAGAAAGTTAGTCAAGCCAAAGTGAACCTTGTAGATAAAGAGAATGTATTGTTCTATAAACAGTAGAATAAAGGATTTTCATGGAGGAAAGTTAGCTATAATAAGAAAAGAGTGGTTCCATGTTTAAAGAACATCTTGGTTCCTGAATTTGAGCTAGTTCAAGCTCATGTTGGTCTTGGCAGCTTTGGTCTTAGTGGTAATAAATTTAGTATGATTTCATACTGTGATGGTGCTGGTGACACTATGGAAAACGACCATGAGTTAGAGGAAGGTGAAATTGGCATGATTGATGCCATGATTATGCACACCTTCTCTGTCGCAAGGTGGTCAGCGAAGGGAAATATGCTTCAGATGAACCCAGTTGTAGCAGCAGAGTAAATGGATGTGATGGTGATAACGTTAACTCTGTCAAAAAAGGTGCTTATGTTAGTCTGGTTAAAAAATAAGTTAAGACAACTTGTGTTTCTCCCAATTTTTTAGAAAATGATAACTTCATCACTAGTAAATATCTTTTAACAAATGCCTTTAGCTTCAGACCAGGTTTCTTAAACCTTCAGACAACCCAGAACCAAGCTAGTTTGGTAACTATGGCTTCATAAACTCCAAACTGTGAAAGGAAGAGTGTCTCTATGCTATGTACTATCAATGTTCCCACACCCATCTCCTCGAACAAAAAAATCCAAAGAAAACATTTCCAACCCCTATACCTACTTAATGCCACTTGTTTCCTATAAAGCCCCTCCGGCTGTGCTTCCTAAAGGTAAAGAAAACTCTGCCTGCTCTCTTTTGTCGGTTTCTCTCTCGGGTTATGTCACTAAGAGCGAGGAGAATGTCATGTTGAGAGCCAACCTTTTTAACAATGAATAAGATCCTGGCGCGTGAAGTAATTGTTGCTTGATGTCCCTTGTCCAGTAATGTGATTCTAAAAGTGTGATCTTGAGTAAGTTTTTTCCTTTTAATAAGTCTGCCTTGTTTGGCATGTAATGTTTTCCAATGTAAGTTAGTGTTGTTTGTTGTCTTCCCTGCATGGAAGCATAAGTTGTTAGTGTGCTGCATGTAGTAAAAGTACTCGTTGTATATCTCTCGTAATCTTATTATTGTTATTATTATTATTTTGATATAATAAAAAGTGTTACGGAGCACTATGAAAATCGGTCGGCCCTGCCAAAAAAAGTTTAAAAAATAGGTAAAGTACTATAATGCATCATCATTATACCTTTCAACATCAAAATATAAATAGTTCATCCCAATTAGGAATGGCAATGGAGCGGGTTGGGGCGGGTTTCTTGTGCCCCACACCCGACCCGGAATTTTTAAACCCCACCCCAGACCCGCCCCGTAGACACAGTACGGGTCTGGAATTTCACCCCATACCTGAAACTCATACGAGTCAGGGTAGACCCGACCCGCCCTACGACCCGGTGATATTGTGTTCTAATGTACACAAATTTATATACTTATATTTTTTTATCACTGAATGAAAAATTATATATATATTATAATGTGTTCGCAATGATAAGAATATAAAAAAATGAGTTGTCATATAATAGTTCAAAATGTATGAATTTGTTATCGTATGATTTCATTGATGCAACTTAATACTATGAAAAATTTATAGTTTGTTGATTGAAATAATATAATATTCTAGTTATAACCGTGTATACCTAAGAAGATTAACAAGTAATCATTATAGTTATAAAGTGTTTTAGTAATGTTTCAATCATGCGGGTTGGGTTGGGGCGGGTTAGCCTTGCCCTAGACCCGACCCTAGACCCGGACCTCCAAAAGCCAGTCACGGATCTACCCGCCCCGAAGACCCTATGGGGTGGGTCTAAATGAGTCAAAACAGGGGCGGGTCAAGCGGGTTTAAACCCTAGACCAGCCCCATTGCCATCCCCAATCCCAATTGTTAGGGTTCGTGCGACCCACATATGACTGAGTTAAGCACACATTTTTGGTGCCAAACAACCAACAGTTTAATAGTTTAGACCAGGGAGTTTAAGAAGCTAATTTGAATAGAGATGTCAATGGATACTCAAAAAATATGAAATATGTCATCATATTTTTAAATGGATAAATATCTGGTATATGAAAAAAATGATGTAGACATGGATAAGAAAACATCCATATTATGAAATTATCCTTTTTGTTTTTTTTCAAAATAATAGTTGAAGTTATGTGTATTAATATATAATGAAAAATATTTATTTATTATTTTGTTAAGTTATAAGTTATATTATATGTGTAAAATGCATATTAACAGCTTAAAGCTATTCATTCTGAACTTGTTTATTTACTTTAATATTTTAATAATCAATGCATTTAAAAAAATGATGTACTAAAATTTTCCATTTAGATTTCTTGATTTACAGGTAGTTAGCGGATGAGATAATAATTTGATATTCATCTGAATCAGTAGATGAGGATATATGATATCCGAAAATGATTTCGAGTTTAGATACAAATATGACGCAATCTATATCTAGAAATATCCATTGACGAACCTAATTAAGAGTAGTGAGTTTAAAATTTTAACTAAAAAAAGAAAAAAGTATAGTATATTAATAATTATTTATTTCGAATCAATTATAATTTAAAATTTGTTACATTATGTTGAAAGAGACCCATAGCTTGACAAAGTTAATTTGACATATATTATGGAGAAGTTTGAATCCATATTTGCTTCATCGAGAGAAAGAAAAATCAACGTTGTAATTCACTTTATAAAAGGTTTGTTAATGAAATGTTTTGTATCTCTAACAAGAATAGTAAGAATCAAAATTTTACATTATTAACTGACTCATGAGGGCTTTAGACCCAGTTTACATACTACTGCCATGTTATGTCCTATTTTTACAGTTATTTATTATATATGACATATTAATGCAAATATTAAGGTTGTAGTTGTTGCACCATCTAAAGGTTCCATTTAAATCATTACTTGTATTTTGTTCTTTAAAGTATTTCTACAATCAACATATGACCAATTTAAAATATTTATGTAGACTGTACTGAAATGCACCACTCAAATTTCTTTAATCTAAAGAATGACATAATGTAGAAATGTAAGACTGAAGCTTATACCAAGTTAAGAGTTTTACTCTTCATACCTATTGATAGGTTTGGATATGATAAGAATTGACTATTTGTACTAAAATAATATTAATTTCATGAATCTTTTGTTATTTGATATAATATCCAAGCTATAATCTGTAAAAATGTTTATTATTCTCTCCTAGAATACACGGTACACTCAAGCAAGATCTATAAAATTATAAAGGCATAATATTGAATTTTGTTTGTTGGTACGCATTTGTGATGCCCCACGACCGTTAATATCACTCATAAGAGAATGAATTAAGTTTCGTGAAGCGCAACAGGAAAATAGTAAAGAAAAATTTACAAGACATATATAATGTAAGCAGTGGAAAATTTCAACTTCATTATTAAAAGTAAAACATAGTCTCAAATAGGTTACAGCAAAACCAGTTACATCAAATCTATCTCATAATAAAAACATCTCATAATTCAAACATCAAAGTACATAAAATCGTATCTCTCGCCATAAGCCATAATAGAACAGGGAGAAAGTCGAAAACGGTACATCTCAGGTAATCCATGTCCAAGCTATAAGAGAAAGCCCTTGTCACTTTTGAGTGCTTCCACTTTGAGGACCTTGGGGAAAAGGAAGAAAGAAGAGAAAGAAAAATGGTCAGACATAAAGTCTGGCAAGTTCCAGTGATTTTCAAATATGCATAAAACAGAAATGCCAAGACAAGTAAATAAGATTGGATAAGAAAGGTACAGTGTCATATAAGGTACGCTAAACTTAAACAGAACATCATGATGATAGGAATAACAAGACTAAACTATGATCGAGTAATGCTTCACATTTATATCCTAAAACATGTATGTCCGCACCAATTCTAGTATAACAGGATCAACAAGATTAGATGTTTAACCTGATTACACAACAACATAATTAGCAGTAGAAGTAACAGCAGGATTAGGCGTACCCTAATTACATAACAGGATTAGGTGTTACCCTAATTACATAACAACAGGATTAGGTGTACCCTAATTACTACCCATGCAATCAACTTCCTACTCTGTAAATACCCTATGTCAGCTCCGACGGTAGGGTGTATCACTCCCTAACCCAGAAACTATATAACACAGACCTATTTATTGGTGTTACTGCGACTTAGTTTCCCTAATCCGACTCATGCACGCTTATGACCCCGCCGGAACGTGCCCGTACCCACCTTCTCAATATGAACCTCTTACTATCCAGTTCAGTAAAGCGTGCCCTGGCCCTACTTAGTGCAAGGCCCCCTCTAACAAAATACCAACAGGGATACTGACTGATGTGGGTTCGAAATAGAAAATTTGCACAAGCCAGACCCCCTAAGTTTATGCTCTCAAAAGTAGGATTTAAGAGTTCCCAAAACCCGATACAACAATAGAACAAGAGACCTCTTAACTTATTAATACTCATGTTTAGCCTAGAAGGTTTGGGTTTACTAATAAGAGTGGTTGTAATATTGCATGTCATTATGTGTGTACAACCCTTCCCCAAAACACTTGCCCAGATGTATACATTTTCTATAGCATTTTATCTTATTAACCTACATCTGGTTCTTACAATATTCTAACATGTCATTTACTTAATGTCTGTATTAAGTCAATTCTATCATGTCCAATACATATGCATACTATTTATCAACTATGTTCCCAAATTACAACATGTACAGGTTTATGCATATTGTCCATTTACAGCAAGTATATACACATTACCCCTGTTTATCAGTTTACAGCAAGTCTAAATATGTGTATATTATCCTTTTTCGAAATTATAGTTAAATAGTCCCAATGCCTACAATTCCTCTTTTTATGTCATTCATAATTTCCCTAATTATATGCACACTCTAATCGTGTATAGCGTAGGCTTCCAAAGGCCTAGGCTTAGCTTAAAATAAAAGGAGAAAACAGAGGAAGAAGAATAGAATTAATCACATAGGCATACAGGCAAGACTAGAAATAAACATAAAACAAAGAAAAAGGGAAAAGGAGATAGGTATATAATACTTGTTTTTTATCCAATAATAAAGGCATATGTTTAACTTATCACGATGACATAGGTGATTAACAGTGAAAAACATGTATAACATTTATTTTACAAACACTGTAAATCCTAACCCAATTTTATTTAACTATCATGTTATAGTCCAAGAAATCAAATCTGAAAATGACAGGGAACTCACGGTGGGTCTTGCTGAAGAAGATATTTAATCTCTTATATATATACATATATATATATATATAACAACTTGTCGTAGAAAAGTCTAGTTCAATCCTATTGGTTGTTATATGTATGCAAGTCCTGAATGTTGTCTCTATAAATTTGGATCTCAGCGACATTCCCCTATAATGTGTTTAATTTTTTTGGACAATTTCATAGAGACAGGAGATATGAAGAAATGGTGTGTATTGGAATGGGAGAAGCCACACATTTATAGATTCACAGAGTCAACCTCAGCCTTTAGATTCTAGGGTTTTAATCTTAACCGTACATGAGCGCCGAGTTAGGAACAAATGTGGCCCTAAAAAACTGTAATGACCCATATTCTACGCATCGAAAGTCCGTAGGATATTTATGTCATTTTCATATGAGGTTGTATGACTGTTTAACTTTGGGAAATGACTGATAGGTTCATCTCCTACTTTTGCCATTTTCGTCAAATTTTAATGTAACCATTTTCCCCTGGTGAATCTTGTTTCGTTCATAACTTTTGGTTAGTGGCTTCTCTTGGAAGCCAAAGGTGGCTTCTTAAGGAAGCTAATCCTTAGTGGCTTCTTGAGGAAGCCAATCCTTTAGTAGGTTCTCTTGAAAGCTAAAACTGGCTTCTCAAGAAAGCCAATCCTCGGTGGATTCTCAAGGAAGACAATCCCCGACGGCTTCTCTTGGAAGCCAAAGATGGCTTCTCAAGGAAGCCAATCCTTAGTGGCTTCTTAAGGAAACCAATTACTAGTAGCTTTTCTCGGAAGCTAAAGGTGGCTTCTCAAGGAAGCCAATCCTCGATGGATTCTCAAGGAAGCCAATCCTTAGTGGCTTCTCTTGGAAGCCAAAGGTGACTTCTCAAGGAATCCAGTCTTTAGTGGCTTCTCAAAGAAGGCAATCCTTAGTGACTTCTCCTAGAAGCCAAAAGTGGCTTCTCAAAGAAGCTAATCCTTAGTAGCTTCTCCTGGAAGCCAAAGCATTAGTAGCTTCTCTTAGAAGCTATCCTTAGTAGCTTCTCTTAGAAGCTATCCTTATTAGCTTCTTAAAGAATCTTCGTTTCACTATATATATATATCTCTCATTTGCAAAGGAATGGAGTTTTACTCTTAAGTTCCAATATAATCAAAAGAATCCTCATTCACATCTCAGAAAGAGCCGGGAACTTTTCATTTTCGGATCAAACCCATTTGAGGAGATTAAGGTGAGTAATAGTGTTCTTATTTACTAATTTGAGTAGATTAGCATATAGATGCTTTCAATTCATCTTATTACACATATATAAGTTTGTGTATGATTTGGATTTGATTTGAGAAACCCATATCTAATTAGATCTAGGAGCACTGAGCCGAATGTTGTTAGATTCGGAACATCAAACTGAGACTTTTCATATCTGGGCTTTTCTTTTTCGACTTTCTTGTCCGGAACTTATGCTATCCAAGATGTGCAAAGGGAATTGATCCATGTGGCGAGGCATTATTCCTTGATAACGACTGGACTCTTTTGAAGTTCAACTCCAATACGACTAGTTGAACCCGAGACGCAAGAAAAGTCTAAATAGGAAGTTATCACCAATGATCCAGATGGGAACTATAACAACCCGGAAAATCAGAACTGATTTAATTTTTTTATTTTGGTAACTTTAATGAATTTGGAATATTTAAAATGATTTATTTCAAATAATAATGACTAAAATTTATTTTCGACGAAGTTAGAACGAATAAATTTATTTTAATTATAAAACGAGCCTGAAATGTCGCGGCAGTTTGAAAATTCGATTTCTAATTTCAATTGAATATACAGAATTCAATATATGTCAGAATTGGACGAAACAAGAAATATTTGAATCTGATTAACAATATCTTTCTAGCGGAGTTAAGAAACTGATATTTCGTTTTATAAGTTGTAAGTTATGGCTAAATTAAAATTTAGAAAAGTCACTATGGAATTTATATTTATATAAAGCCCTTAAAAATAGCCATTTTGCAAACGACCTCCATTTTCGAAGAAACCACTTTTGTTGGATTCGGAATGTCAAATTATTGCTAGATTCCAATTTTCATAATTTTTGAAATCAATATGTGAGTGTGGCAAGGGAAAACGCGTTTGGTTAATTTCAGTCAAATTGGATCGACCGGAAAATGGCCATTTTTCAAATGGTCTCCGAATTCGACGAAATCAGTTTTATTGCGACCATATCATCCAAATATAGCTAGATTTATTTTTCTAGAATTTTTGGAATCAATATGTGGCCTTGGAAAATTTAAATGTACGTTCAAATCAAAATTTGAATGTTTTATATTTTAATTTGAAGAATAACTGACTGTAACAGTCGAATGGGCTACGAAACATACTCCATTGTGTTCGAAATGGGGTATTCAGCTAGGGGCGATAGTCGTTGGGTTTGATTTGGAGTTCATATGGAGTAAGGGGTATTTTTGGATTTAAAGAAATAAAAAATATAATTATATAATCACGGGCTAATCAGAAATTTGCGTCACTTTTCCAAAAAATCAAAACACCCCGTTAAACCCTCGTTTTGAACGACGACGCCTGCTCTAAACTTCTCTCCTTCCTAACTCAAAAACCACGAAATAAAATCGCGAGCTCCAGTTGAAGTTTTTGAAGTACTCCTCGCTAGCTTCAAATCAATACCAACCACACCCCTTGACATTGAGTATTTCGCGAGAACCGAAACCCCCAAGCTGCCAACTTCAGAGCGCCACCGCCGCGAGGATACGTCGTCGATCTGAGTGAAACCACTGGCGCCGGAAAGCTTGTTCCAAGCTCTTGGACATGGCCGAGGCCGATCATCTTCAAGTGCTACCGTTTGAGCGCAAATTAATAATCTAGTTTTGAACGATATTGAGAGGTAACAAGTTTAGTTTAATTAAACTGATTTCAACACTTTAAAGTGTTGCAAAGTTGATTTATGTATAAAAATCATATCTTTTTCATTTGTGGTCAAAATCTAGTGAAACAAGAGACACTGGGACTATGAAGACGTCTTCTACATTCTAGAAGAGACTGGATAATTTTTAGAGCTCGCTACAATTTTGGGCGAAGCCAAAAGAACCAATGTGAGAACTTCTCACTTTAATTTTATTTTCTAGTTAAAATATATAATAGGATGCAGACGGTGCTTAGCAACACCCGACACCGTCGTCCACAGACCATGGACGACTTGTTTTATTGTATTCTATATGAAAATTGATTGTGATGTGAAATTGACAGTATAAAATATTCATGTGTTGAATAAAAATGTATGAATAATAAAAATATCATTTTTATTGTACAAATGAATTGAATAATATATTCATGTTGAATAAAATATTTTATCATTAAAAATATAAATTTTAACGTGTATATGAATAAAATAAATATTCATTTACAAATCGGACGATTTGTTTATGTACGCCCATTTATCTGATATTGATTGGGACGATATATTTTACACATCGCCCAACTGCACAAATAAAATCAGTGTTTGTTGGTTGAAACCCCACACGGGTACTGGGATAATATTTGACGTACATTAATCCCAATTGTTTAGTGGTATGTCGGTCGATTGGTTGACAGGCTATTGTAAGTGTTAGTTATTTATAATTAATGCTTATGCAGTTGTGTAATGCACTCTGGATGATGGTTGATTTTTTATCACTGTTATTATATACATGTGTTGGATGGAAACCATATAATTAACATTATATGGTAATTGATTGGGTCTCATTCTAATTTTGAAAATAAATAATATTTTAAAATAATATTCAGTAAAAGATCAAAATATGATTTTGATGTCCGATTTTGGATGGATACGACAATATTGAAATATCTGAAGCCGTGTTGATTAGATATGTGCGATTTTGACGAGAACGATATTTATATCGATTTTATTCATTTTTATAATAAATACTGAAAAGGAAATGATTTCAAAGCTGATATTTTGAAAATATTATCATTTATATACTAATGATATAGAATATTCAATTTTGATTTAAGATTGAAAATGAAGTTGGAATCGTTTTTAAAAACGAAGTTAAAACGGTTTATAAAATACGTTTTGAATTGAAATCGACGAAATATATATATATATATATATTATATTAAACGGCGTGAATAGAATACGCCATGCAACGACCGTTCGCGAATTTCGACCATTGACTTCGAGTGGATGTTACGGGAGATCCGACCGTCGGATTCCCCTAAAACCGAGATCATTGGTTTCATATTGAAAAGAGCTTTGTAACGAATATGAGAGATTTGAAATACAAAGGTTGGATTTGGAATTATGTCCAAATCAAATTTGGAAAAGGTCGCTGTAAGTGCAGTTCGATGACCGTTTATGGAAATCGACTGGACATGCCTTGATGAAATTATTACAAATATTAATAATTTGTGTAAAATCATAATAAATGATTTGGAAAGAATTGCGATGAAAAATTCCATATTTGAAAAGATAAAAATATATTTTTATCGAAATGAACTAGTTATGAACTAGAATTATAATCCAATACTTTTAAATAAATAAATTGGATTTGAAATGGTTTTAAAAATAATCAGAATTTCCAATATATGAATTGGAATGGATTTGAACCGAAATCATCTTTGGAATATTTCGATATTGGATTCCGTGATTATACGGACATTGTGGAGGAATTTGGAAGATATATATATCGTTATTCCAATACGATATTTGTTGATTTTATAATTTGATATTGAATATAAGCCGATATATTTTCTATTCAGAGCCTTGTATTTAATATCAAATGTGATTTTGGGTTTGTCGTGAACGGTGTCTTCACTAACACTGTTCTTAAACCCAATTGTGAAAAGATTAGATCTTTTTATTTAGATTTAATGAAGTTTACCAATTAATTAATATTTAATTGGAATTGAATTGAATTGGATTGAATTTTTGGGTTTTTCATGAATGGTGTCTTATATAACACTATTCTTAAACCCCATGTGAAAAGAATAAATCTTTTAATTAAGATTTAAATAAGAATTACCAATTAATTAACATTTAATTGGAATTGAAATGGAATGTGAACTGGGTTCATTGTGAATTGCATTTTTAGTGACATTCGTTCTTTAACCCAATTTACAGTGAAATGTGATTTGAATTTATAAATCTTTTTACTAAGATTTAAGAAATTGGCCAAAGTAAAGTTTTCCAATTAATTAATATTTAATTGGAATGGAATGGTATTCGATTCGATAATAATCGAAGTGAGCTTCGGTGGAGGAAGACTGTTAATATATATATAATTTAAAAGGCTTTGTCGTTATTCCATTTATATTATTAGTCGGATACAGAAACTGATATTGATTATATATTGATTCATTTTCCGTGAAGATTCCATAATTAATGGAATGTGATTTTGGGTTTATCATGAACTATGTTTTACATGACATTGGTTCTTTAACCCAGTTAAAGACAGGATGGCATGTGTAGCATTGTATTTCGAGCTGTATGGTAGATCTCTGCTAAATATATATCTGTTTGGTGGCGGAGAATTTATTCTCTTACTTAACACCCTTCTCTAAGATGTACGAGCTTAGAGGTTATATATCGGCAGAAATCAATAGTACGGTGTGGATTATCGATGCGACATGTTTGATTTCCCAAAGTTAAATATTGATTTTTGGGAAGATTAAAACTAAGTGGAGTTTTAATGAATCTTTAATTAGATTGAAATGATCGAGAATGGAGTAACACCAGTTTTGCTCCAAGCGATAGCTAAATCTTTAATTAGATTTGAATGTGAAATGGTAATTAAATTTACCGATAACACCGTGGTGTTAGATATGGAGTATTACCAGTTTTGCTCCATGGGATGAATAGGTTGGGATTGGGAAATTAAACAAATGATTACTTCAGTAAGGTGCGCTAATCCCAACTAGTTTGGAAAACCTTAATATGGTTTGAAATGATATCCCAAAGAAGATTAAAGAATAAATTTTAAAGAATTTATCTTTGATAAAATTAATGGGAACCTTTCCCTAAGAATGTGAATATTTGAATAAAGAATACTCTGGATTGGAATGAGGTGTGTTTGTGTAACACTTGTTTATAAAATACGTGTGACGGCAAGGAATTTCGCTCGGTCCGAACCAGTCGCTAAACCGATCCAGGCCGTTCGAAAACGCCCTATCGTTTGAGAACACGACAAAATAGAACGCATACAGAAGAACATTTCATTGTATATTACAACAATGCATCAGATTACAAGAATATACAGAGTAACAATGAATATTACACAGAAATATCAGAGATTTAAATTACATTTAAATACATCGCAGCGGAAAATAATACAATACACAACTAGAAGGAGATATACGGATACAAAACTTTCCGGATATCGTTCCAGCTGTAAACCAGGATCCTGTGAATATAAATCTGCAAAACCAAAACTACTAGCTGCCCGTGTCGAAATAGGGGCACCCAGAGTTTAGGTTAAAACAATAAACTCCAGGTCAGTCATGTGACTGGTGTGAGAACTAAAACAGTTATTAATCTTTATTCTAAATCATTAGGTAAATCAAGGGACCACGCCGTATAACACGGAACGGGTTTCCTCCCAAGAATACCAGTGCATAAAACAAACAGCGCAATGCTAAATAAAGAAAAATGAAGCTGTTATAAGACCCAGGTCCCATCACACAATGCAACGCAGCCGAGGATAGGGTTTTCCCTTATAACAGCCAAAGAATGCTTGATACGTTTAAAACAAATCATTTGATACTATAGTCAGTGCATAGTGTATAAACAACTTCAAATCATAAGTATCAATCATAGGCGGCATGAGCGCCCCATCCCACTATGTCGCCATATATAGGATTACAACTAAAACCGCAAATGTCACGTATTTGGAAATTGGATTTCCTTCTATGAACCGAGGCAAAAGATAGTCCTCAACCGATTCGAGACTGTCTAGCCCGAGTCTCAGGCACAGCCGCAACCGTACCTTGGATCCTCAGGGCCGGTCCACCGATGTGGATTATAATGCCTGAACAATGCGTTTCTCCGCCCTTTGGGGCGTAAATGAGCCAACGAATGACTCCATCGGTTCGAGAACGACCGATCAATCCGAGGCGCCTCGCAACAGCAACAACCACATAAGTCAAACTCGTCAGGGCGTGTAAAACCACTGACGCCACTTCTAGCTAGAAAGAAAACGCATGTCCCCCCTGACGTCCGTCTCCCGTTTTTGGTTCATACCGGGTGTGAAACTCGCGAAGTAAACGTTACACAAAGCTACGCCACAAAGGCCGTGCTTCGATCATCACCACAAGACTTTGCTTTTCAACAGAAGCCTCGATCAATTGCCACTTAGGCATGCCACACAGGCAATTCACTCCATGCGTTTGATATCCATCAATATATAACCCCTGAGCTCGTACGTCTCAGAGAAGGGCGTTAAGCAAGAGAATAAATTCTCCGCCGCCAAACAGATATATATTTAATAGAGATCAATCACACAGACTAAAATCCAATGTCAGACACACAGTCCATTTACAAGTCCGTTCTGGGTCTGAACGAAACCGGAGGCACCTAGTACCTCGCATATCCATCGATCTCCAAGTACGTCTGGACGATCACCAACTGTTTCCATCTTCTTGGGTGTACAGCCCAATCAAGATCATCAGTTATCACCCAAACGACGTGAAGACCTCCGGTCTTCGACCATCGTCTTCATCTTCGACTTATCGTCGTATCAGTTATTCAGAATGGGATAAACCCGGTCTTTCCGAATAACTCGCGTATATATTATAAAAGTGTTACACAAACACAACATACGCCTCATTCCAATTCGTTAGTCACTAACCGTAAATTAATCAAGAGAATAATTCCCCAAACATTAACCCCGAAGGCCGAAACCAACATCAGATCAATATCCAGAAAACCATTCTGCTTGGCTAACCGACAGTTAGTTTCTAAATTTCACGTTCATAGGGAAAGGTTCCCATAAATTTTATCAAAGATAAATTCCTTGAATTTATTCTTTAATCTACTTTTGAATATCAATTCAAACTAGTCGGGGTTAGCGAACCTTACCGAAGTAATCATTTGTTTTAATTTCCCAATCCCAACCTATTCAACCCATGAAGTAAAACTGGTTATACTTCATATCTAACACCACGGTGTTATCGGTAAATTCAATTACCATTTCACGTTCAAATCTAATTAAAGATTTAACTATCGCCTGGAGCAAAACTGGTGATACTCCATTTCGATTATTTCAATCTAATTAAAGATTCATTAAAACTCCACTTAGTTTTAATCTGTGACTGGGTTAAAGAATCAGTGTCATTTAAAACACGGTTCACGATAAACCCAAAATCACATCACATTTCAATCAGTCCCTAATTGTAAATTAGCAAGTGAGCAATTCCCTAAGTATGAATCCCGAAGGCCGAAACCAACATCAGATCAATACCTCGGAAACTATTCAACTTAACTAATCTCCAGTTAGTTTCTGATTTTCTTAACTCCTTTAGGTCTAAGAACTGTATTATTGAAGATACCATTCACGACAACCCAAAATCACATTTCATCAATGATCGGGTTAAAGAACGAGTGTTATTTAAAACACTGTCCACGATAAACCCAAAAATCAATATCGATTCAATTCCAATTAAATATTATTTAATTGGTACACTTCATTAAATCTAAATAAAAAGATTTAATCTTTTCTCAACTGGGTTCAAGAACAGTGTTAGTGAAGACACCATTCACGACAAACCCAAATCACATTTGATATTAAATACAAGACTCTGAATAGAAAATATCCCGGCTTATATTCAATATCAAATTCTACGATTAACAAATGTCGTATTGGAAATAACGATATAAATATATATCTTTCAAATTTCCATAACAACATCTGTATAATCACGAATTCCAACATCGAAATATTCCGAAGACAATTTCGATTCAAATCCACTCCAATGCAATCATTGGAAATTTTGGTTATTTTTAAAACCCTTTTCAAATTCAATTTATTTATTTAAAAATAAATAGAATTATAATTCTAGTTCAAAACTAGTTCATTTCGATAAAAATCTATTTTTATCCTTTCAAATATGGAGTTTTTCATCCCAAATCTTTCTAAATCATTTCTTATGATTTTACACAAATTATTACTATTTTTAATAATTTTATCGAGGCCTGTACAGTCGATTTCCATCAACGGTCATCGAACTGCACTTACAGCGACCTTTTTCAAATTTGATTTGGACGTAACTCCAAATCCAACCGTTAGATTTTGAATTTCTAATATTCGTTAGAAAGCTCTTTTCGATACGAACCCAACGGTTCCGGTTTTAGGAGAATCCGACGGTCGGATCTCCCGTAATGTCCGTTTGAAATAAATGGTCGAAATTCACGAACTGCCGCGGCGCGTTCTATTCAGGCCATTATATTATATATATAATATATATAATATATATTTCGTCGATTTTTATTTAAAACGAATTATATAAATAGTTTTAAAATTCGTTTCAAAATCTATTTCAACTTCCATTTCAATTCAAAGCAAAATTGAATTCTTCTTTATAAATTCGTTTTAAAATTCATTTCTATTCAATTCAAATTTCAATTCAATTCATTTCGAAATCGTTTTCAATTCATTTCATTTCGAAATCGTTTTCAATTCAATTCATTTCGAAATCGTTTTCAATTCATTTCATTTCGAAATCGTTATATATCGATATAAATATCGTTCACGTCAAAATGGCGTCAAACTAATCAACACGGCTTCATAAATTTCTATTTTCAAATATTCTATTTCAAATATTCCTTTTTCAAAATAGTTGTTATTATCAAAAATATTTCGTTCAACACATGACCAATCTCAATGAATGAGTACTGTCAACACATGAACTTTTATTTTATATCGATAAAGGTGCAAATTTTATTACTAAAATATTTCGTTCAACACATGACCAATCTCAATGAATGAGTACTATCAACACATGAACTTTTATTTTATATTATTCTTTATTTTTCAAATTGGAATGAGGCCCAATCAATCACCATATAACGTTAATTATATGGATTTGCATACATCACATGTATATAATAGCATTGAAAAATAATCAACCATCAACCAAAGTGCACTACACTGTATAAGCATCAAATATAGATATCTAACGCTTATAACAGCCTGTCAATCAATCGATCGACATATTTAATCAATCAGGATGAGTGAACTTCAAATTTCATCCTAACACCCGTGTGGGGTTTCAATCAATCAAACACATATTTTATTTGTGCTGTTGGGCGATGTGTGAAATTTATCGTCCCAATCAATGTCATTCAAATAGGTGTACATAAACAAACCGTCCGGTTTGTAAATGAATATTTATTCACATTCACGTTAAAAATTATATTTCTAACGATAAAACATTTTATTTCAACCTATGAATTTCTATTCAATTCATTTACACAATAAAATGATATTTTTATTTTTCTAACATATTTTAGAAAATTTCGGCGGCATAACGGCACGATACTAGAAACGGGACGAGGCCTAGCCTTATCCCCGGTCTAGTGAAGGCCCACGCCATTCACACATCAATCATATCAATTTTATTATGCAAACCACAAAATTTGGAGTAAGTGTCTAACCTAGCCTTACTCCTTCGCCTTATAACGGCGCACGTCTAACCCTAACCAATTTATCGATTCGATTTTTCACACCACAAACCACATTCAAACCAATATCACAATCAATAACCAAACAGCCAAACAAACAAGTCCATGGTCTGTGGACGATTGTGTCGGGTGCTACTAAGCACCGTCTGCATCCTAGTATATATATATATAACTAGAAATAAAATTGAAAGGTGAGAAATTCTCACATATAGCTATCCTAGCTCCACGGCTCTCCTTTTGCAGAAGTCTTCGTCGTCTCGCCTTTTTGTCACCTTCGTTGCTGCTTTCACTACATACGTAAAAATCACATTTTTACTTCGCTATTCAATATATAAAAATCGAATTTTTACTTCAAAGTTCAATCTATAAAAATCGAATTTTTATTTCAAAGTTCAATATATAAAAATCGAATTTTTATTTCAAAGTTCAATATATAAAAATCGAATTTTTATTTCAAAGTTCAATATATAAAATCGAATTTTTATTTCAAAGTTCAATATATAAAAATCGAATTTTTATTTCAAAGTTCAATATATAAAAATCGAATTTTTATTTCAAAGTTCAATATATAAAAATCGAATTTTTATTTCAAAGTTCAATATATAAAAATCGAATTTTCATTTCAAAGTTCAATATATAAAAATCGAATTTTCATTTCAAAGTTCAATATATAAAAATCGAATTTTTATTTCAAAGTTCAATATATAAAAATCGAATTTTTATTTCAACAATATAAAAGATTATATTGTTATAACTTTACAACATAACTAAAAACCAGTTTTTAAAGTAAATAAAATTCAGTTTTTAAAACAAAATAATATTCAGATTTTAAACAAAATCAAATTCAGTTTTTCAAACAAAATCATATTCAGATTTTAAACAAAATAAAGTTCAGTTTTTCAAACATTAATAAATTTCAGTTTTAAACATTAATAAATTTCAGTTTTAAACAAAATAAATAAACAAAACAAAACAAAACTAAACTTACAGTGTTTCAAAATAAGGGGATTCACGTCAGTTTGTGGGTGGAGCAGGTGGTCGGAAAGGAGGGGGTTTCGGTTCCGAGGTGACGCCGGAGTCCTTGGTGGTGGCGGCCTTCTGATGGTGGCGCGGTTGACTAGGGAGCTTCGACGTTGAGGGCGGTGGGTTTCGCGAGGAAGGGGGAAACGGAGGAGATGAACGGGAAGGATGGGAGCTGACATCGATGGGGAATCGAAGGTGAAGGTGGCGCGATCGATGGGGAGGGGCGGCGGTTGGCGGTTGCGACGAGGGTTTTTTCCTCTTTTTTTTTTTTTTTGTTCGAAATGTAAAGAGATCGGGGGGGGGGGGCCTGGTTAAGGGGAGAGAGGGGTTTTCTTTTTTTTTTATTTATTTTAATTTATTATTTTATTATTATTAAAAGTTGACTTTTACATACGACCTCGAAACGAGGCCCACCGCCTGTCGTCCATAGCGTTATACCCCCATTCCGAACACAATGGGATATGTCTCTCAAGCTGATTCGATCGTCTCGATAAGTTTCCGTTGAATTTACATTTAAATCGCTATATTGAATTTTAAACGTACATTTCCTATGCCACGCTCACATATTGATTCGAAAAATTATGAAATTTGAAACCTAGCAATAACTTGACACTGCGGATCCAACAAAACTGGTTTCGTCGAAATCCGAGGTCGTTTGCAAAATGTCCATTTTTAAGGGCCTGAATTCCATAGTGACTATTCAGAATTTTCAACTGGACATAACTTTTGATTCTCGCTACGAAATTTTGATTTTTCGGATTCGATAGAAAGATATTATCAATTAGATCCTATCATTTTTGGTTTCACTAAAATCCGGATTGTTTTGCACCCGGTACATTCAATTGAAGTTTGAAATCGAATTATCGAACTACCGCGCCATTTTCAATTCTATTTATAATTATATATAAATATTTATATTCTAACGACGACGTATATAATATATACGTTCGAATTATATTCTAAATAAATTTCTCGTCGATATTATTTAAAATAATTCATTTTAAATAATCAAAATTCGCTAAAATTGCCAAAATAAAAATTTTACACTGGCCCAGATTTTCGGGTTGTTACAATCTCCCCCACTTAAAACTTTTCGTCCCCGAAAAGGAACAAAGTCGAAAGTGGTTTGATTATTCAGCTCTACGCTCGATCAGGCTTCCATTCTCTAACTTTTCAGTTTTTGAGAATTTTCTAAAATTTCAAAAATTTGGCTAACACCCTAAATTTTCGAAAAATTTCGCCATAACCTCCCCTGCAATGGGAGCATCGGGGAATTTCAAATAGCTTCCCCGGTCCTTCAGATCTCAAAAAGAAAAAGAAAAAGCCAAGCGGCTAGCCAATAGGCTCATAAAATCATCATCACCCAAACAAAACAGGAAATTATGTAGTAAACATGTACCTATTTGTCGGGCAAACAAATTTTATTCTCTGCTCTAGCCTCCTTGCTATGACCTGTTCAACGATATATATGTATATGCTAGCAAACGCAACCAAATTTCAATACAATTCATTATTCGATCACATTAGGCATAATGGCACTAAATTATCAAACAAACAAACAAACTACACAAACATCCATCAATTAGTGAATTAGAGCTTCAAATTCATAATTTTGATACATATACAAAAATCAGATTTTTGATGCCAAATCACAACAATAAGCCCTATCTAATTTTGGTTCTCACACCAGTCAATAGGAAATATATAGATATCTCACCTTCGTCACTCGAACATAAATTCCAATGATGGAGCTCCATCATCAAAATCATCTCCGGGCGATTAGAGTGTAATTCTATATCTATCCAGTATATTAAAATTTCGAATACACGCGGATCAGACGTATACGCAAAATCTATATATACTGGATTGTCCACATCAATATAAATAGATAATCAAATACGAATAATTGATTTAAATCTTCAAAACCAAAATTGTTTTCATTTTAAAGATATACTCTTCACACTCGTTCTAGGATACTACTGATCCTATCTCTAACGAGTCATTCTAATTGGATATTGCTAATCCAATATCTGATGAACTCTTTCGTATGGTTCTAATGTGCCTTGTTCTCTAGCTTTGTAAACCAAAGCTCTGATACCAAATGTGATGGCAAGGAATTTCGCTCGGTCCGAACCAGTCGCTAAACCGATCCAGGCCGTTCGAAAACGCCCTATCGTTTGAGAACACGACAAAATATAACGCATACAGAAGAACATTTCATTGTATATTACAACAATGCATCAGATTACAAGAATATACAGAGTAACAATGAATATTACACAGAAATATCAGAGATTTAAATTACATTTAAATACATCGCAGCGGAAAATAATACAATACACAACTAGAAGGAGATATACGGATACAAAACTTTCCGGATATCGTTCCAGCTGTAAACCAGGATCCTGTGAATATAAATCTGCAAAACCAAAACTACTAGCTGCCCGTGTCGAAATAGGGGCACCCAGAGTTTAGGTTAAAACAATAAACTCCAGGTCAGTCATGTGACTGGTGTGAGAACTAAAACAGTTATTAATCTTTATTTTAAATCATTAGGTAAATCAAGGGACCACGCCGTATAACACGGAACGGGTTTCCTCCCAAGAATACCAGTGCATAAAACAAACAGCGCAATGCTAAATAAAGAAAAATGAAGCTGTTATAAGACCCAGGTCCCATCACACAATGCAACGCAGCCGAGGATAGGGTTTTCCCTTATAACAGCCAAAGAATGCTTGATACGTTTAAAACAAATCATTTGATACTATAGTCAGTGCATAGTGTATAAACAACTTCAAATCATAAGTATCAATCATAGGCGGCATGAGCGCCCCATCCCACTATGTCGCCATATATAGGATTACAACTAAAACCGCAAATGTCACGTATTTGGAAATTGGATTTCCTTCTATGAACCGAGGCAAAAGATAGTCCTCAACCGATTCGAGACTGTCTAGCCCGAGTCTCAGGCACAGCCGCAACCGTACCTTGGATCCTCAGGGCCGGTCCACCGATGTGGATTATAATGCCTGAACAATGCGTTTCTCCGCCCTTTGGGGCGTAAATGAGCCAACGAATGACTCCATCGGTTCGAGAACGACCGATCAATCCGAGGCGCCTCGCAACAGCAACAACCACATAAGTCAAACTCGTCAGGGCGTGTAAAACCACTGACGCCACTTCTAGCTAGAAAGAAAACGCATGTCCCCCCTGACGTCCGTCTCCCGTTTTTGGTTCATACCGGGTGTGAAACTCGCGAAGTAAACGTTACACAAAGCTACGCCACAAAGGCCGTGCTTCGATCATCACCACAAGACTTTGCTTTTCAACAGAAGCCTCGATCAATTGCCACTTAGGCATGCCACACAGGCAATTCACTCCATGCGTTTGATATCCATCAATATATAACCCCTGAGCTCGTACGTCTCAGAGAAGGGCGTTAAGCAAGAGAATAAATTCTCCGCCGCCAAACAGATATATATTTAATAGAGATCAATCACACAGACTAAAATCCAATGTCAGACACACAGTCCATTTACAAGTCCGTTCTGGGTCTGAACGAAACCGGAGGCACCTAGTACCTCGCATATCCATCGATCTCCAAGTACGTCTGGACGATCACCAACTGTTTCCATCTTCTTGGGTGTACAGCCCAATCAAGATCATCAGTTATCACCCAAACGACGTGAAGACCTCCGGTCTTCGACCATCGTCTTCATCTTCGACTTATCGTCGTATCAGTTATTCAGAATGGGATAAACCCGGTCTTTCCGAATAACTCGCGTATATATTATAAAAGTGTTACACAAACACAACATACGCCTCATTCCAATTCGTTAGTCACTAACCGTAAATTAATCAAGAGAATAATTCCCCAAACATTAACCCCGAAGGCCGAAACCAACATCAGATCAATATCCAGAAAACCATTCTGCTTGGCTAACCGACAGTTAGTTTCTAAATTTCACGTTCATAGGGAAAGGTTCCCATAAATTTTATCAAAGATAAATTCCTTGAATTTATTCTTTAATCTACTTTTGAATATCAATTCAAACTAGTCGGGGTTAGCGAACCTTACCGAAGTAATCATTTGTTTTAATTTCCCAATCCCAACCTATTCAACCCATGAAGTAAAACTGGTTATACTTCATATCTAACACCACGGTGTTATCGGTAAATTCAATTACCATTTCACGTTCAAATCTAATTAAAGATTTAACTATCGCCTGGAGCAAAACTGGTGATACTCCATTTCGATTATTTCAATCTAATTAAAGATTCAATAAAACTCCACTTAGTTTTAATCTGTGACTGGGTTAAAGAATCAGTGTCATTTAAAACACGGTTCACGATAAACCCAAAATCACATCACATTTCAATCAGCCCCTAATTGTAAATTAGCAAGTGAGCAATTCCCTAAGTATGAATCCCGAAGGCCGAAACCAACATCAGATCAATACCTCGGAAACTATTCAACTTAACTAATCTCCAGTTAGTTTCTGATTTTCTTAACTCCTTTAGGTTTAAGAACTGTATTATTGAAGATACCGTTCACGACAACCCAAAATCACATTTCATCAATGATCGGGTTAAAGAACGAGTGTTATTTAAAACACTATCCACGATAAACCCAAAAATCAATATCGATTCAATTCCAATTAAATATTATTTAATTGGTACACTTCATTAAATCTAAATAAAAAGATTTAATCTTTTCTCAACTGGGTTCAAGAACAGTGTTAGTGAAGACACCGTTCACGACAAACCCAAATCACATTTGATATTAAATACAAGACTCTGAATAGAAAATATCCCGGCTTATATTCAATATCAAATTCTACGATTAACAAATGTCGTATTGGAAATAACGATATAAATATATATCTTTCAAATTTCCATAACAACATCTGTATAATCACGAATTCCAACATCGAAATATTCCGAAGACAATTTCGATTCAAATCCACTCCAATGCAATCATTGGAAATTTTGGTTATTTTTAAAACCCTTTTCAAATTCAATTTATTTATTTAAAAATAAATAGAATTATAATTCTAGTTCAAAACTAGTTCATTTCGATAAAAATCTATTTTTATCCTTTCAAATATGGAGTTTTTCATCCCAAATCTTTCTAAATCATTTCTTATGATTTTACACAAATTATTACTATTTTTAATAATTTTATCGAGGCCTGTACAGTCGATTTCCATCAACGGTCATCGAACTGCACTTACAGCGACCTTTTTCAAATTTGATTTGGACGTAACTCCAAATCCAACCGTTAGATTTTGAATTTCTAATATTCGTTAGAAAGCTCTTTTCGATACGAACCCAACGGTTCCGGTTTTAGGAGAATCCGACGGTCGGATCTCCCGTAATGTCCGTTTGAAATAAATGGTCGAAATTCACGAACTGCCGCGGCGCGGCGCGTTCTATTCAGGCCATTATATTATATATATAATATATATATAATATATATTTCGTCGATTTTTATTTAAAACGAATTATATAAATAGTTTTAAAATTCGTTTCAAAATCTATTTCAACTTCCATTTCAATTCAAAGCAAAATTGAATTCTTCTTTATAAATTCGTTTTAAAATTCATTTCTATTCAATTCAAATTTCAATTCAATTCATTTCGAAATCGTTTTCATTTCATTTCATTTCGAAATCGTTTTCAATTCAATTCATTTCGAAATCGTTTTCAATTCATTTCATTTCGAAATCGTTATATATCGATATAAATATCGTTCACGTCAAAATGGCGTCAAACTAATCAACACGGCTTCATAAATTTCTATTTTCAAATATTCTATTTCAAATATTCCTTTTTCAAAATAGTTGTTATTATCAAAAATATTTCGTTCAACACATGACCAATCTCAATGAATGAGTACTGTCAACACATGAACTTTTATTTTATATCGATAAAGGTGCAAATTTTATTACTAAAATATTTCGTTCAACACATGACCAATCTCAATGAATGAGTACTGTCAACACATGAACTTTTATTTTATATTATTCTTTATTTTTCAAATTGGAATGAGGCCCAATCAATCACCATATAACGTTAATTATATGGATTTGCATACATCACATGTATATAATAGCATTGAAAAATAATCAACCATCAACCAAAGTGCACTACACTGTATAAGCATCAAATATAGATATCTAACGCTTATAACAGCCTGTCAATCAATCGATCGACATATTTAATCAATCAGGATGAGTGAACTTCAAATTTCATCCTAACACCCGTGTGGGGTTTCAATCAATCAAACACATATTTTATTTGTGCTGTTGGGCGATGTGTGAAATTTATCGTCCCAATCAATGTCATTCAAATAGGTGTACATAAACAAACCGTCCGGTTTGTAAATGAATATTTATTCACATTCACGTTAAAAATTATATTTCTAACGATAAAACATTTTATTTCAACCTATGAATTTCTATTCAATTCATTTACACAATAAAATGATATTTTTATTTTTCTAACATATTTTAGAAAATTTCGGCGGCATAACGGCACGATACTAGAAACGGGACGAGGCCTAGCCTTATCCCCGGTCTAGTGAAGGCCCACGCCATTCACACATCAATCATATCAATTTTATTATGCAAACCACAAAATTTGGAGTAAGTGTCTAACCTAGCCTTACTCCTTCGCCTTATAACGGCGCACGTCTAACCCTAACCAATTTATCGATTCGATTTTTCACACCACAAACCACATTCAAACCAATATCACAATCAATAACCAAACAGCCAAACAAACAAGTCCATGGTCTGTGGACGATTGTGTCGGGTGCTACTAAGCACCGTCTGCATCCTAGTATATATATATATAACTAGAAATAAAATTGAAAGGTGAGAAATTCTCACATATAGCTATCCTAGCTCCACGGCTCTCCTTTTGCAGAAGTCTTCGTCGTCTCGCCTTTTTGTCACCTTCGTTGCTGCTTTCACTACATACGTAAAAATCACATTTTTACTTCGCTATTCAATATATAAAAATCGAATTTTTACTTCAAAGTTCAATCTATAAAAATCGAATTTTTATTTCAAAGTTCAATATATAAAAATCGAATTTTTATTTCAAAGTTCAATATATAAAAATCGAATTTTTATTTCAAAGTTCAATATATAAAATCGAATTTTTATTTCAAAGTTCAATATATAAAAATCGAATTTTTATTTCAAAGTTCAATATATAAAAATCGAATTTTTATTTCAAAGTTCAATATATAAAAATCGAATTTTTATTTCAAAGTTCAATATATAAAAATCGAATTTTCATTTCAAAGTTCAATATATAAAAATCGAATTTTCATTTCAAAGTTCAATATATAAAAATCGAATTTTTATTTCAAAGTTCAATATATAAAAATCGAATTTTTATTTCAACAATATAAAAGATTATATTGTTATAACTTTACAACATAACTAAAAACCAGTTTTTAAAGTAAATAAAATTCAGTTTTTAAAACAAAATAATATTCAGATTTTAAACAAAATCAAATTCAGTTTTTCAAACAAAATCATATTCAGATTTTAAACAAAATAAAGTTCAGTTTTTCAAACATTAATAAATTTCAGTTTTAAACATTAATAAATTTCAGTTTTAAACAAAATAAATAAACAAAACAAAACAAAACTAAACTTACAGTGTTTCAAAATAAGGGGATTCACGTCAGTTTGTGGGTGGAGCAGGTGGTCGGAAAGGAGGGGGTTTCGGTTCCGAGGTGACGCCGGAGACCTTGGTGGTGGCGGCCTTCTGATGGTGGCGCGGTTGACTAGGGAGCTTCGACGTTGAGGGCGGTGGGTTTCGCGAGGAAGGGGGAAACGGAGGAGATGAACGGGAAGGATGGGAGCTGACATCGATGGGGAATCGAAGGTGAAGGTGGCGCGATCGATGGGGAGGGGCGGCGGTTGGCGGTTGCGACGAGGGTTTTTTCCTCTTTTTTTTTTTTTTTTTTGTTCGAAATGTAAAGAGATCGGGGGGGGGGGGGGCCTGGTTAAGGGGAGAGAGGGGTTTTCTTTTTTTTTATTTATTTTAATTTATTATTTTATTATTATTAAAAGTTGACTTTTACATACGACCTCGAAACGAGGCCCACCGCCTGTCGTCCATAGCGTTTTACCCCCATTCCGAACACAATGGGATATGTCTCTCAAGCTGATTTGATCGTCTCGATAAGTTTCCGTTGAATTTACATTTAAATCGCTATATTGAATTTTAAACGTACATTTCCTATGCCACGCTCACATATTGATTCGAAAAATTATGAAATTTGAAACCTAGCAATAACTTGACACTGCGGATCCAACAAAACTGGTTTCATCGAAATCCGAGGTCGTTTGCAAAATGTCCATTTTTAAGGGCCTGAATTCCATAGCGACTATTCAGAATTTTCAACTGGACATAACTTTTGATTCTCGCTACGAAAATTTGATTTTTCGGATTCGATAGAAAGATATTATCAATTAGATCCTATCATTTTTGGTTTCACTAAAATCCG
This sequence comes from Allium sativum, assembly GCA_030737875.1. Lineage (NCBI taxonomy): Eukaryota > Viridiplantae > Streptophyta > Magnoliopsida > Asparagales > Amaryllidaceae > Allium > Allium sativum. The sequence goes on from CM060919.1 coordinate 310,839,999, forward strand.
GATTGTTTTGCACCCGGTACATTCAATTGAAGTTTGAAATCGAATTATCGAACTACCGCGCCATTTTCAATTCTATTTATAATTATATATAAATATTTATATTCTAACGACGACGTATATAATATATACGTTCGAATTATATTCTAAATAAATTTCTCGTCGATATTATTTAAAATAATTCATTTTAAATAATCAAAATTCGCTAAAATTGCCAAAATAAAAATTTTAAACTGGCCCAGATTTTCGGGTTGTTACAATACGCGAGTTATTTGGAAAGCCCGGGTTTATCCCATTCTGAATAACTGATACGACGATTAGTCAACGATGAAGACGGTGGTTGAAGACCAGAGGTTTTCACATTGTTTGGATGATTACTGATGTCTTGATTGGGCTGCACACCCAAGACGAGGTAATAAGTGGCCATCGTCCAGATGTACTTGGAGATCGACGGATATGCGAGGGCCTCTCTCCTGTATTGGACATATGGGATGAGGAATAAGGTGCCTCCGGTTTCATTCAGACCCAGAACGAACATGTAAATGGACTGTGTGCCTGACATTGGATTTTATTCTGTGTTGATTGATCTCTATTAAATATGCATCTGTTTGGTGGGGGAGAATTTATTCTCTTGCTTAACACCCTTCTCTAAGACGTATGAGCTTAGAGGTTGTATATCGATAGACAATAGTCGCATGGCGTGAATTTTCCTGTGTGGGATGCCTGAGTGGCAAATGATCAAGGCTTCTGTTGAAAAGCAGAGTCTTGTGGTTGATGCTCAAAGCATAGCTTTAATATAGCGCCGCTTTGTGTATAGCGTTGATTCGCGAGTTTCACATCCCGGTATGAACCAGAAACGAGATGAAGGACGGCAGGGAGGACGACATGTTTCTTTCTAGCTAGAGGTGGTGTCGGGGTTTAGCACGCCTTGAAATTTTATATTTTTATCTATGTGGTTGTTGGAATGCGAGGCGCTCGGTCACTACGGTGCCGATGGATTTACGCCCCATAAGGCGGGGAAACATGTGCTCAGGCATAATAATCCACTTAATATGTGGACTGACCCTGCATTTTCCTAAGGGCTCACTGTGTTTGGGTCCTGAGGCTCGGGCTAGAGAGTCTCGAATTCGGTAAGGACGATCCCTTGCCTTGGTTCACGATGGAAATCCAACTTCCAATACGACATCATGCGATTTTAATTGTAGAACTACTATGGCGACATGATATATGGTACCCATGTCGTCTATGATTGATACATTAATATTTGAAGTTGATTTCTTCACTTATAGTAATAATAAAAAGATAAATTTCGCGTATCAAGCATGTTTGGCTATTATAAGGGAAAACACTATCCTCCGGCTTGTGTTGCATTGTGTGATGGGACCTGGGTCTTATAATAGCTTCATTGTTCTTTATTTAGCATTGCGCTGTTTGTTTTATGCATTGATATTCTTGGGAGGAAACCTGCTCCATGTTATACGGCGTGGTCCCTTGTTTTACCTAACTTTAAAATCGAGTTAATAACTGTTTTAGTTCTCACACCAGTCACATGAGTGACCTGGAGTTTATTGTTTTAACCTAAACTCTGGGTGCCCCTATTTTCCACACGGGCAACTAGTAGTTGGGTTTTGCAGATATTCTAGTCACAGGATCCTGGTTTATAGCTGAAGTGATATTCAAAAAGCTTTGTATCCATATATTTCTTTCAGTTGTGTTTTGTATTATTTTTCTGCTGCTATGTATTTAAATGTAATCTAAATATCTGATATTTATCTAATGTATATTATTATTCATACTCTGTTATATTCTTGGATTCTGATGGAATTGTTGTAATAACAATGAAATGTTCTTCTATTTGCATTCTGATTTGTCGTGTTCTCATTACAATCTGTTCTTTCTCTCCTCTTTAGAAATCGGGGAAGTTCAGGTCGTTTCAGGAACCATCGGGGTAACTTCTAAGTTGGACTTCGCTACGGGAACATGTGTAACAGAGATATCGATATTCGTAACGTTGGTACATCATTGAGAGAGTGACATAGGAATGAATCAGAGCCAATGCGGTGTGGACTGATCGGACCCAGAGCCAGTGCGGTGTGGACTGGGTATTGTTTTAAGTTATAGCTCATGCAGAAGGGAATAGAGATAGACAGGTGGAGCTCATGCGGTAGGGCTCGCTAGTGCCTCGATTGATCTGGCGTCCAAAGTATCGAATATTGTATGCTTAATACATTGAGTGAGTAAATGTGAGGATGTTTGTTATGATTTGGATGATTGCTATCACAATGACACACACTTCCACTTACACTTAATATCTTTATTGCCATAGAGTAGAGTACACGATTATCTGTGCTAACTCTTTGGATGCAGGGCCAGGTCAGGTATGACTCTTCATACCTATTATATTATCTTATTTAGTTAATAAGATTACTATCGCTCACACAAGACTTTGTCTGACCTGGAGTTTTATGCATTGCTTCTTATTACTCTGGGTGCTCTTAAACGAGCAGACTAGAGACAGGTTAGTGTGTTCGAGTAGCTGGTCGGAGATGAGTAGGAGGCTCCTACGTAATATATATATATACTCTTATCCCTATTGCTTTCGTGGATCATTACTTTGGGCATTAGTAGTGTATCTGGTTGAGAGACAGTATTTTGAGATGTACTTATGACTTATTAGATATTTTGCTGTAAAATATGAATCTACTACTCTGATATTTATGATTCAGTTTTCAGCTCTACAATGTCTCACCTGTTTTATATTATTACTTGTGTTATTATTATATTTTATTCCATGCGCTGTGAGATATACGACAGTTTATATGGGTTTCCTTACATCAATCCTTAGTGATCATCCTGTATTAGTCGGGCACGGTCACAGCGCAACTCATTGGGTGTCGACTGGTGTAGGGCGGTTGTCAGGGCGGTCGTCACAAAAACAGTCCAGATTCATAAGATGAATCTGCCCAGATCGGCAGTGGGTCCAACCCATAGGGTCGACCCAGCCGACCTTGATTCGACCCATGGGTCGACCCAACTGTTTATGGGTCGTCCCACAACGGTCGGGTTTCGCTATCATTTTCCCGCTCATCTCGTTTGAATTATTTTTATATTATATTCATACATAAGCTCCTTATATGTATACAAATTTCTAATGCCTATATCTTCTTCATACATTATCCGGTTTACGCAAACTTAGGGTCTATCTAAACCAGAATTCTTAGACGAACGCAGTCACTAAATTCTGAAAATCTTAATTAACTAATACCCATTTTATTATATTAAAGTACGATTATAGTGTATTAAATTTTGGGGTGTTACATTCTCCCCTACTTAAAAGATTTTGTCCCTGAAATCTCTAACTTAAAAGAATGTTACTATCCTAACAACCACCTACAACCATCTACGCATCCATCATCCACAAGCATCCATTGTTCTTAAAAATTTCTAATGCTTGTATGAACATATGTAAAGGTGTTGTGTGTATATATCCTTACACTAATGCGAAATTCTGGCGGTCGACTGATTCAGTTGACCTCCTTAATGCAATATATGTTTGTGTCATGAATCCAAAAATGTATGCAAATAATCCTAGTATATCATATAAACTCTATATGTGTGTGCAATCATTCATCAAATTGCAACATCCATATGATGATTCACCCATTTACATCCATAGAAAATTTAAAATGCACAAACGTTCATACGCAATACGTAAGTGCTTGAGCCGATCTGGTGCCTAGTGTGTGTATATGTGTCCACAAGCAACCACTAGCAAACACTTTCATCCACTTGTAACCATCAATAATAACATGTTTCAAACACATGTTTCCAACCATTGGATTCAACCTAAGGATCGAAAGGTTCAAACGATAGGATAAATATACTTTAAATGATGGAGCAAATGCAAAGTAAAAGCTTGGAAAAGAAGTCAAGAATGTACTTTCAAAAAAAAAAGGATAAAAAGCGTGAATCCTATCTTCGGGTTCCCACGTCGCGTCTTCGCGGTCTTCTCCCCATTGCACTTTTACCAATTTGATTTCCTTGTTAGTAGCTTCTTGATTTCTGATCCAAGGATATTAGTAGGAACTCTCCTCACCAATGCTTCCTTCTGAACTTCCACGCCTTCAAGTGTGCTCGTCTCCACTATCTCTACCGTAATATGGATACATTTCCTCAAATGGGAAACGTGAAACACATCATGTACGTCCGCAATTCTATCCGGTAGCTTAATCCTATAAGCCATCTAACCTATCCTCTCCACTATAGGGCATGACCCTACGAATCTTGGCGCCAACTTCCCTACTGAGCCAAAGAAAACTACATTCCTTAGTAGTGATACTTTAATGAAGACCATATCTCCCACTTCGAATTCTAAATCAGTCCTCTTTTTGTCATCATATGATTTTTGTCTGTCTTGAACGCCTTTCGGTCTTCGGCGAATAAGAGCAATCTTCTCTGATAGTAACTCGAATCATCTCCGGTCCAAGTAGAAGCCTGTCCATAGACTCCCATCAAAAAGTCGGAGATCTATAAGGTCGCCCATATAGCGCTTCAAGGGTGCCATGCCTATGCTTGATTGGTAACTGTTGTTGTAGGCGAACTCCACCAATGGGAGGTGTTCCTCTCAAGTCCCTCCAAAGTCTAGGATACACAATCTTAGAAGATCCTCAAGAACTCTATTCACCCTCTCAGTCTATCCTTTTTTCTGAGGGTGGTATGTTGTGCTCAAACGTAGTTGTGTACCTAACGCCTCTTTTAGGCTCTTCCATAACTCACTAGTAAAGATGGGGTTGCGGTCGCTTACTATGCTGGAAGGTACCCCATGCAATCGAACTACCTCTCGAAGATATACTGGTGCTAGCCAAGATGTCGTTCTCTTACTTTAAACAAGAATAAATTGAGCGCTCTTTGTTAGTCTATCCACTATCACCCAAATGCTCATATTGCCCTTTCTTGATCGGGCCAATCCATCAATGAAATCCATAGAGGCGCTCTCCCACTTCCATTGTGGGACATCTAAGTGCTGAAGAAATCCGCTCGGTTTCTTTTGTTCAACCTTTACTCATTGGCATGTCAAGCATCGAGCTACAATTCTACCACATCCTTCTTTATGCCACTCCAAAAGAAAACCCTAATCATGTCCCGATACATTTTTCGCCCCCCGGATGGATAGTCATCCAAGAATGATAAGCTTCCTCAAACACTGCCTTAAGTAATTCCTCAATCCTAGGGATGCATAGCATTCCATCTCGTCTTAGCCACCCTTTTTCGTTCACGGAATATCTAGCAAGGTGAATAGAAGTCCCTCCTTTACCAATCCTGTCCAAGATGTTTGATATTTGCGGTACCTTCCGTTGCATATATCCAACTCGCTCCAATAGAGTAGGTCGCACTTCCAACAATGCTAACAATCCCAATGTGAAATCTATAGATGGCTTAAAATCAAAAGTCGAGATGTACTCCAAGTTTTGTCTTTCTATGAATAGAAGACTCAAAGTCATCCTCTGGCTACTCAATGCACCCGCCACTACATTACCCATTCCCGGGATATAAGCTATCTCAAAGTCGTAGGACGCTACGAACTCCATCCACCTTTGCCTCCTTAGGTTGAGATCCTTATGCGAAAACAAGTACTTGAGCGACTTATTATCTGTGAATAGCTCAAATCTTTCTCCAAGTAGATAGGGCTGCCAAGACTTCAATGCGAACACTATTGTAGCCAACTCTAGATCATAAATAGGGTAGTTCTTGTCATGAACCCTCAACTGTCTGCTTTCATAGCATACTACCCTTCTCTCTGGCATCAGAACGGCACCAAACCCTGTGTCACTGCATATGTGTAGGCCGTGAACATCTTGCTTCCATCTAGGAGAGTCAGAACTGAGGCTGTTGTCAGAGCCCTCTTCAATCTTTGAATGGAATCCTCACAATCAATGCTCCACGAAAAAACCAAGTTCTTCTTCGTCAATCGAGTGAGCGGGGCCAAGATTCTTGCAAAGTCCTTGATAAACTTTCTATAATAGCCCGCAAACCTAGAAAACTTCTCACCTCCGTTGCATTCTTTGGAGCTCTCCAATTTGGAATTGCAACAACTTTAGCGGGGTCCCTCCTATCCCTTCCTTGGAGACCAACATGCCCTAGGAACGTTACCTCCTTTCTCCAAAAGTGACACTTAGAAAATGTCGCCTTGAGCTGATGTGATCTGAGAGTGCTTAGATCTACTAAGTGTTGGGCATGCTCCTCCACATTCATTGAGAAGATCAGAATTTCATCCACAAACACCCTAGTCATCAAGTCCGCAAAATAGGCGGGTGCATTGGTTAGCCCAAAAGGCATAACTAACCATTCAAAGAAACCGTATGGAGTTCTAAATGTAGTCTAATCAATGTTGTCCTCTGCCACCCTTAGCTGATGAAATCCTATGGCCAAAATAATCTACGAGAAAACAGATGCACCTATTAGCTTATCGAACAGGTCATCAATTCTCGGTAGCGGTACCTATTCTTCTTGGTGAGCTTATTCAGCTCCCTATAATCCACACATAGATGCAGTTAGCCATATTCCTTAATTGCGAAGACGACTGGAGCTCCTAACTCTGACATGCTTCGCCTAATAAAACCTTTCTCAAATAGCTCCTCTACTTGCTTGCTAAGCTCCCTCCTCTCTTTAGGAGCCATGTGACGCACTGGTAGAACAACGGGCTTAACATTTTCTATCAAATAAATCTGAAAGTCTATCTCATGCCTTGGAGGTAACCCTTTAACCTTCTCAAACACGTCTGGATAATCTCTGACTATGGGTACAAATCGCAAATCGTCAACAGAAGTATCAAGTGATTCTAGAAAACTGAGCACCATGGAACCCCATGGGTCATAGGAAATTTCGAGAGTTCTACCATGACAAGTAGAAGTATAACTACTCTATTTCACAATTGAAAATGGCACCATAAATGGCTAGCCAATCCATGCCTAAAATAAAACCATAGCCCATAAGCCAAACACGTATGCGTCGCATTCAAACTTGCCGCCCAAGATAAAAATTCTCAAACCCCTGCACATCATGGATAAATGAGTCGATCCCCTAATGGGGTTTGAGACTACTACAGGATCAGAAATTATACTAGTATTAAGGTGCAGACTATCTACTACAGAACTGGATATAAAAGAATATGCAGCGCCATAATCAAACAGGGTTTTAACAGGATAGTCAAAAAAGAAATCATACCTTCAACCATGACTTTCCTACCTCGATCAGATCCATTAGCCTCTAAAGCATGTACTTGTCTAGAAGTTCTTACCCCTTGTCCTTGCTTGCCAGGGCATTGCTTACTGAAGTGTCCCACTTATCCATAATTAAAGCAGGCTTTCTTTGTCTTTCTGCAGTCCTTCACAAAATAACCCATAGCTCCGCAACCATGAACTTAATACCCTTCTTGATCTGAGCCTTGTAAGACTTTCCACCTTTCTCTTTCTTTTGCTTTCCTTTCCTGGGCCACCATTTCTGTTTCTCTCCCTTAGCCTGTGCGTCTTTAACCTTACTGTCTTTCTTCTCACCCTTGCCATCTTCGTGCATAAAAGCCAAGTCAACCAGCCTTTCAAACATCTCTCCCATCGGTATATGATATAATGCAAGTCCATGGAGAGGTTGATTCAACCCTCTCGCAAATCTAAGCACCTTCTTGTGGGGGCGTACTCACCAAGTCTAGTCCAAATCTTGCCAGCTGATTGAACTTACTCGCATAATCCTTAACAGACATGTCCCCTTGTTTCAAAGCCAAGAATCTTTCCATCTATAATCCGTTTTCCGCCTAAGATAAGAATTTCATCCCAAAACTCTGTTTAAAATCATCCTACACAGCTACTGGTTGTCCTGCTTGCGTTAATTCCTTCCAGTAAGAAGTTTTATCCTTCAATTGCCATGCGGCCAATTGTATCTTCCTTCGATCATCGATCTCAAAAAGACCTAACGCATTCTCCATCTCTCGTAGCCAATTCCATGCTTCAACAATTCTCTCGGTACCACGGAATGGTTTTCCTCCCATAGTGCAGAAGTCTTTGCATAACATAGAAAAGTTATCTGCTCGTGGAGGTGGAGCATCAGCGGCTGCAGTTGGGGGTAGGGCATCTCCTTGACCTCCGGTAGGTGACATAGCCTCAAGGTACCTACGGAACCATGTCGATAATGGAATGCCTCGGGAAGAATGGGTGCCCTATACATGCTGAAAAGAAAAGAAAAAGGATTCAAAAAGTGATCATCAGAATATTGACTATGGCTTGAGGGGATATGTTTATCAAAATCATATTTTTATTTGAAGATACTTTGCTTTTGAAAACAAGTTTAAAAACTTTTTCTCTGATCTTGTAACTTTCAACTCTGATACCAAATGTGACACCCCAAATTCATTAATGTCACTCATAAGAGAATGCATTAAGTTTTGTGAAGCGCAATAAGTAAACAGTACAAAAAATTTATATGGCAAATATAAAGTAAGCAACGAAAATTTTCAACTTCATTATTAGAGGTAAAACGTAGTCTCCAACAAGTTACAACAAAACCAGTTACTTCAAATCTATCTCATAAAAAACATCTCATAAAACAAACATCAGAGTACATAAAATCATATCCCTCGCCATAAGCCATAATAGAATAGAGAGCAAATTGAAAACTGTACATCTCAGGTAATCCAAGTCCAAGCTATAAGAGAAAGTCCTTGTCACTGTTGAGTGCTTCCACTATGAGGACGTGAGGGGAAAGGAAGAAAGAAGCAAAAGAAAAAGGATCAAACATAAAGTCTCGCGAGTTCCAGTGATTTTCAAATATGTATAAAATAGAAATGCCAGGACATGTAAATAAGACTGGATGAGAAAGGTACAATGTCATATAAGGTAAACTAAACTTAAAAGAATAACAGGATAGACAGAAATAAACTATGATCAAGTAATGCTTCACATTTGTATCCTAAAACAGATATGTCTGCAATAATACTAGTATAACAGGATTAACAATATTAGGTGTTTAACCCAACTAAACAATAGTAGAATTAACAACAGGATTAATAGCAGTATCAGGCATACCTAATTACATAACAGAATTAGGTGTTACCTTAATTACATAACAGTAGGATTAGATGTACCCTAATTACTAACCATGTGATCGGCTCCCAACTACGTAAATACCCTATGTTAGCCAAGGCGGTAGGATGTATCACTCCTTAACCCATCAACTACATAACACAGACCTATTTACTGGTGTTACAACGACTAAGTTTTCCTAATCGGACTCATGCACGCTCATGACCCCGCCGGAACACGCCCGTACCCACCTTCCTTAATATCCAGTTTAGTAAAGCATGCCCTGGCTCCTACCTAGCCTGAGGGCCCCTCTATTACAGACTGATATGGGTTCCAAACAGCAAATTGACACAAGCCAAACCCCCTAAGCTTGTGCGCCCAAAACTAGGATTTAAGAGTTCCCAGAATCCAATACAACAGCAGAATGAGGGACCTCTTAGCTTATTAATACTCATGTTTAACCTAGCAGGTTTGGGTTTAGTAATAAGCATGGTTGTAATATTACATGGAATTATGTGTGTACAACCCTTCCCCAAAACACCTTCCCAAGTATACAATTTCTACAACGTTTTAGTTTATTAACCAACATCTAGTACTTACAATATTCTAACATGTCATCTACTTAATGTCCGTATTAAGTCAAATATAACATGTCTAATACGTATGCATACTATTTATCAACTATGTTCCCAAATTACAGCATGTACAAGTTTATGAATATTATCCTTTTACAGCAAGTATATACACATTACCCTTTTTTATCAGTTTACAGCAAGTCTAAACATGTATATATTATCCTTTTTCCCAAATTATAGTTAAACAATCCCAGTGCCTACATTCCTCTTTTTATGTCATTCATTATTGCCCTAATTATACGCACATTCTAATCGGGTATAGCCTAGGCTTCCAAAGGCCTAGGCTTAGCATAAAATAATAAAGAAAAACAGAGGAAGAAGAAAAAAATCAATCACATAGGCTGTAACAACCCGAAAATCTGGGCCAGTTTAAAATTTTTATTTTGGCAATTTTAGCGAATTTTGAATATTCAAAATAATTTATTTTAAGTAATATCGACGAGAAAATTTATTTTGAATAGAATTCGAACGTATATATTATAAACGTCGTCGTTAGAATATAAATAATTATATATGATTATAAAAGGAATTGAAAATGGCGTGGTAGTTCGAAAATTCGATTTCTAATTTCAAATGAATATACAGAATTCAATATAAGTCAGAATTGAACGAGACAAGAAATATTTGAATCTGTATAACTATATCTTTGTAACGAAGTTAACAAACTGAGATTTCATCTTAGAAATGATAAGATATGTCCAGTTGAAAATTAGAAATAGTCGCTGTGGAATTTATATATATTTTTATATATATAAGGCCCTTAAAAATAACAATTTTGCAAACGACCTCGGATTTCGACGAAACCAGTTTTGTTGGGTCCGTGATGTTAAGTTATTGCTAGATTCCAAATTTCATAATTTTTCGAATCAATATGTGAGCGTGGCGAAGGAAAACGCGTTTGACCAGTTTCAGTTGATTTTAATCGACTGGAAAATGGCCATTTTTCAAACGATCTCAGAATTCGACGAAACTAGTTTTGTTAGAACCGTATCGTCAATACGAAGCTAGAAAATATTTTTCGGGAATTTTTCTAGTTAGTATGTGACCCCAGTAATTTGAAATGTACGTTTAAAATTCAATATAGTGATTTAAATGTAAATTCAACGAAAACTGATCGTAACAGTCGAATTGGCCAGCGGAACATATCCCAGAGTGTTTGGAGGGGGGGTATTTAGCTAGGGGCTACAGTCTTTGGGTTTTGTTTGGAGTTTGTTTGGAGTTGAGGGCAATAAATCAGTAAAATAGATAAAAATAGAATTTAAATAATAATAAAATTAAATATAAATACCCTTCCCCCTTTTTTTTTCTTCCCAGAACCCTAACCCCCCCTTTAAAGAAAAATCGCGCCTCCTTTTCATATGAAAACCCAACTCCGATCCTCCTTCGTTCGACGCCCCCTCTATCAGCCGACGCCTCCCTCCCCCGAACTCCTCCACCGACGATCAGTCATCTCCCCGCCCCTCCCTCCTTTCGATTTCCCCTCTGAAAACGGCCTCCGTTCGAATTGATTTCCCATCGAGAGGGAGCTTCGAGCATCGCGCTGGCAAGGGCGTGGGTGGAGCAACATTAGGGAGTAACGGCGGCACCTTCAGATCTTGGTCCGAGAGTGGAAGTCAACGTCGACGGAGGGTTTAGGGTTGGCAACGGCAGTTTCTTTTGAACGAGCTGAGGGACTGAAGACCACCAGGAAAATCAGCAGGCGACAGTGTAAATGTTTTAAACCCTGAAATTGAAAAAAATATGTTTTTAGTTTATTTTATAACTTTGCCCATATACTTTGTTTTAAAAATAGAAAACATATACTTTGTTTTAAAAATAGAAAACATATACTTTGTTTTAGAAATAGAGAACATATACTTTGTTTTTAAAGTAATAAAAATTTGATTTTTATATATTGAACTTCGTGAGAAAAATTTGATTTTTATATATTGAACTTCGTGAGAAAAATTTGATTTTTTATATATTGAACTTCGTGAGAAAAAATTGATTTTTATATATTGAACTTCGTGATAAAAATTTGATTTTTATATATTGAACTTCGTGAGAAAAATTTGATTTTTATATATTGAACTTCGTGAGAAAAATTTGATTTTTTATATATTGAACTTCGTGAGAAAAATTTGATTTTTATATATTGAACTTCGTGAGAAAAATTTGAATTTTATATATTGAACTTCGTGAGAAAAATTTGAATTTTATATATTGAACTTCGTGAGAAAAATTTGATTTTTATATATTGAACTTCGATAGAAAAATAGAATTTTTATGTATTGAACTTCGATAGAAAAATAGAATTTTTATGTATTGAACTTCGATAGAAAAATAGAATTTTTATGTATTGAACTTCGATAGAAAAATAGAATTTTTGTAACGACCCGGGGAAAAGAACGACAATCGGGTTCTCGACAACAATACATAAACCCGTATCACTTGCCAAAAACCCAAGTATCGAACCCCCAGATTGTCATGAGAAAGAATTTAGAGGGTGAGGATAGAAAGAAAGAAGTATTAGAATAGAAGAAGGAAGAAGAACACATCAGAATCTCACAGCGGAACAGATAAAATATAATATCAAATCTCTTTATACAAAGAACTATATAAAACATACCAATCATCAGAGTACACATACATTAGTCACAGCGGAATAATAACTTTGAATAACTAGCGGTGAAGCCGCTTGCTTCCAGCTCCTGAAACTCCAAGCGAAACCTAACCTGGAACATACTCGGTCTGACCCGAGCACATTTGATTTAAAACAAAATACACCGGGTCAGTCTGGAATACTATCAGTGATAAATCCACATAACACACAACTTGTTTAACTTTGCAAAATCCTTTATGAAATCAAAGAATAATAGTAAGACCAGTCCACACATAAACACGGCCGGTTTTTACCTTACTATAACCCAAAACATTTTTGAAATCAATATCTTTCTCTGATATTATCATAATGTCTAAATACAAGTAAATATCAATCTAGAGGAACGCTTGCATCTCACGCTCCACATATATAGTATACAATCGAAAAACCGTGGGCGCTTATTGGATATTGGATTCCAACTTGACAAGGTATGGGTCCACCTTCCGCACGTGTATCTCTAGAGGCGAATACACTGGGTTCAACAAGAACGTCTTGCAACCCGGCCCTCACATGACCGACCACTCATTTCGCTTGAGTGTATCGAATGTATATCACCGACGGTTGGGATCAGCAACCGCCTGCCCGAAAAGGGACAGCATCGATAGATTTAAGAAGCAAAAGGAATTTCTCTAGATAGGTGATCATACACCCTAATGGGAGCGACCCACATAGCCATGCTGCCTGCCCGATTTTTGTTATCTCCCGGTTGATGAGGCTTGAGGCTAGAATTCCTCTTCGTACATTTGGCCATCATTCACTTTGAATGCCACATCGTCAGATCCTCTGGACATCACTAATTGACATCCACAAAAATATTCTGGTCGTTAAGCTAGAGAGGTGCCCCTCTCCGCCACTAACAGAAATACGTTTGTAAAAATCAACGTACGTGACCCCTTTGGAAATACTTTGTCAGACACTCGTCCATACAAGTCATCCAGGAACAGGATGAACCGAAGGCACACTCCTACCGCATCCCTATAGGAACCACCCCAAGGATCAGTAGCGAGTAGTCCTTGCAACCCGTGGATTTCAACCACGACAGAACCTCAGTTTATCTCTGGCCGCTAAACCAGAGATTCTTAGCAGTTCCTCCGCTAATGAAGATCCACGGTCTTCAATGCTCCATCTCGACCATCTTCAAATATCTTCACGTATTTGTTGGTCGGAATGGTTTTCGAATATAAATTCGATCCCGGTCTTTCCATACCAACAATCGTATTGGTCAGGTTTTGATAGTCGGTGTTTTAACTATCAAATAACAAATGTGCGAACAAAACTGAGATTGTTGATTCAGTACTTGGCGTGACTTGGCCTCTTAAAATATGTTTCAAAATCTCGCATTTATATTCAATACTTCACGTATGGGATATCACACTAATCACAATACCTTTCAATTGTTTCAAACTAATGTCATTCCTCGACAATAATGAAGCCGTTCAAGTTGGGGTATTTTATTTACCTCTCAGACCTTAATCGACAACGTTCTTGTCTCAGAATAAATACCAGTTCGGAACTTAAACTTTGCACCAAAATCTCATTTACCATCTCGCTTTCAACTGATTTTATAAATTGTTTCTTACATTGAAATCCTTGTTCAATAACCTTTTTACTTAACTTATTTGGTTAAGTAAATATTCACCAAAAACATAACTTTTAACTTGAATCATTATTACGCTTATAAACTTCTGGGTTTTTATAAAAGAGAATCCCTCATCGAATATTTTGATTCAATCTATCTGGGCATTCTAATGATGGAACTTATATCTTGATTTTAAAACTAAAATCTTCTTACCATTTTCTTGTTTGAACACTTGGATTATGGTTCCATTTATAACACCCCTCTTTGATCTTACTCAAACTTATAGCCACTTAATCCTTACTTGAGTTCCAAATAAAAATCCTTGCTTTAGATTCTTATTAAAATAATCATCGACTTTAAATATTAAGATAAAAACTTATTTAAACTTCTGCGTTCATCGAAAAATCCCAATCACAAATCTAGTTTAAACCTTGGATTATAATCCCCTTTGTAAGTTAATCAAATAACTTAAATAAATTAAAAATCACCATTTAATTGTTTAAAACAATTATTCTATTTTTCCACTCGTATGTAAATCATTGGGTTTCCACTACCTTTAAACTTGCATAAACCATTTCAAACATTTCCCTTATATACTTGATTTGATTATATATTTATAAATTCCTACTTTAGTTATTAATATAAAATGACTGAAAAGCTTCAATTCAATTATAAAATAATTTATAACTTTAAAACCGCGTCGATTCACCGAACGGTAAACGACGACTAAAACAACACATTTTAGGCCATTCACTGCCAATGACCCAATCAACACTGTCGGTTGATTTTAAACACAACACAGGTGAATATTTGTTCAATCATCACACTCATACAGGTTTTTTGACGATATGGGGTTCAATCATTTCAAATATCAACAAGATAAGATAAACAAACAACATACATAATATTTGAGGAATCCGGTCGGATTCCTCCAACCTGTTCTTCCCTGCATCACAGGTCGTTATACATTTCATACTATATGAAATAAATTTCATATGATCTACTAATTTAAAACGATTAAATATAAATAACAGCAACCAATCAAACAATAACAGCCAATAGCAACCAATCAACCAATTTATATTTTTAACGGTAAATTATATTTTAATATGAATTTACCACAACACAGAACTCCAGAAGGTGTGAGAATTAACTCACCGATTTTTGTTTCTGACGATGTTGTGTCGCACTATCGTTCTGAGACTATATAAATTCCAGTTGTCTCAAAGTCCTTCAAATTTAGCTCTTACATGTCGGCGCCGTGCTTACGAACTCATCGACACCATTTTCGTCAAATTCTGTTTACAGACGGGAAAGTTATACACAATAAAAGGTTTTAATTTAAATTAAAAATCATTTTAATTTACTAATATGTTTTTAACCTTTAATTTCCATTATAAATGTTAAGGTGTAATTAGTGTTTACCAAAATTTATGTTTAAGCCCTTTCAGTGTGAAACCAGTTTAGAATATAACCTATTCGACTTTAAATTGAATTAGTTTGACTAATTAAATCCTAATCCCAATTAACGGTTTAGACATTCCCTAATCATACCTTTTCCACTTGTTTTCCTTCATCCCGGTTTTCAAACCCGTACTCCCCCTATGTAGCTAAAAACTGATACCATTCTTCTGTATAAACCCGATGTCCATCTTCTGCTCAAATCGATTTCAATCCTCCTTTCACCGATCATTACTTCCCATCACGGTTGCACTTCTTAACCGAACCCTTCTCCTTTCCGACTCATAGTTCAGGCCACCAAATACCAAATACCGGAGCACTACACTTCACCGTTTTCACACTCCATCCGCACCTCCACTACTAACGTACAACACCCGTGAACACAAACCCATTCTTCCATTTATATACCCCACTTCAAATATGAACTCCACCACACGTCCTTAAATCAACCGCCATCTCCACTGTATGAAAACTGTTTCCACACAACTTCTCACCTCACTTTGAACGCTGCCCCACTCCGACTGCATCACCACTCACTGCCGCGCCGGCCTGAGGCCTCCACCACCTCACATCACCGCACCCCAACAGCCTGTGCTTCCAGGCGAGAAGATTCAGCGAGACAGCTCTACAGGAAGGAGAGGAAAGCTTTGATAATGACTTCACGAGTTAATTGTAGGAGTTGAATTTAGATGAGAGGGCTTGCGTTATAATGAAGGCATTTGGTTTGTTTCGTTTTGCTGAACGAGGATGAAAAAGGAGAGTTGGCTGGAAGAAAAAGGAGAAATACCGTATATATAGGAGAAGAATGTGTGGATAGCACACAACTGGAAAATATTATTTATTAGATGCCTTGATGGGCACGGTAAGGAAATTTGGTTGCCAAGGTATTGAAAATCATATTTTAGTCTGTTACTTGATGGCATGGTTGATAATGTGTGCCAGCCAAGGCAATGTAAAATATATAAATATGAGGCCTGAATGACCGCATTATGTTGTAGTGTAGGCTGCGCATACCCCCAACCTATGCGTAAAGTGCCTTAATAGACAAGCTTCGTATGCTGAAAAAAATGTATACAGTATGATGGTTTGTCCCTTCCTGTCTTTACAAGGGTTGTCCTATACCAATTGTTGTGTTTGTGCACCTATTTCAGTCAACCTATGTTTACTCAGGGTAGTTATAATATGTATGTTTTCTTTGTACTTAGAATAGGTAGTGCTATTTTATTTCTTTTAACATTTTTATTATTTTATTATTTTACAATACTTCGTCATGAAGTAACACGTGAAACCTATCACAAACGACTTCCGTCTACTGATAAAAACTCAATCTTAGTGTAAAAAGGTATTCCGGACCCAATGGGACAAGTTTCGTCGAAATCCGAAGTCGTATGGAAAAATTCCCTTTATGAAACCAGAAATGAACCCACGTTTAATTTTTCCACGGTTACCAAATAAATCAAATCAACTCAAAACTGCGAAGTCTGATAATAACTTTTCGATACGAACCCAACGGCACTAATTTTGTCGCATTCTGAGACTGTTGCCCCGATAGGCTGTTTTTACCCCGAACCGCAATACCCCTTTTAACACCAAATTTTCCCATCTCTAAAAATAACAAACTATATACCTATCCTGACTATAATCGACGCTACGAACTCAACGGAACTGGTTTCGTGGCCTAATTCGATTGTCTGCTCAAGTTATGCCAAATATCCTTTTATTTATTTAATTGCGCGTTATAGAAATTGGACGGGCGTTTACGGCTACCGTGGTCACATTCGACATCGGTTTTCCTCGCCACTCACCACCGTACAATAATTTAACGATACGGTTCTAATGAAACTGGTTTCGTCGAAATCTGAGTCCGTTTGCAAAACGACTATTTTAAAGGCCTAAAATTTAATAATGATTTTCCATAGCGACTATTTCAAAATTTGATTTGGCCATAAATATCAAACTATAACACGAAATCTGGATTTTTCTCTTTCATATGAAAGCTATTGCCAATACGGCTCCAACGTGTCTTGTTTCACAGAAATCCGACTTATATCGAATCCTGTATTCTCAGTTGAAGTTCAAAACTTCATTTCACGAACTGCACGCCATTTTCAAGCTCGATTTATATTATATAAATTATATAACGTTCAACTTCGTTTTTAATAACGAATTCAATATTAAATTTCATTAATATTCCCAATATAATATTTAAAACTAATTTAAATATTCATATTCAAATGGTCGAAAAACACGGGTCGTTACATTCTTTCCCCCTTAAAATAATTTCGTCCTCGAAATTGCTAAGGTAAGAAAGAACGTTATAAATTCATTAACTTTCAAATCCAATTTTATATTAAATTAGAAACCAATCCAATACTGTGAATAAATATTTTCAAAAATATCGAAAATTTTCTAACACTTCAAATTTCCGAAAAATTTCGCCAGTACCACCCCTGTACGGTTCAATCGGTACAACTCCAACTCGCCTTTCTAGGCCTTCTCCAATCCAAAAGAAAATGAAACAGCCAAGTGGCTTGCCAAATAGGCTCATAAATCACCAAATCCATGTAAAAATAAATGTGTACCTTTTTGTCGGGCATATCCTTATATCCTTTCCATTTGCTACTCTGTCAGCATATACAACTGCATTTCCAACTCCAACTTTTAACCTCAGAACTAAATCCTTCACGTGTCCAAGCCAAATTCCATTCTTAACTCAATCATCATCCATCATCAATTCCAACCAACACTATTTCAGATTCTTGTTTCACAAATTTCAAAATCTGATTCTACTCGATATAATATATCTCGATTAAATTTCCAGTTAATTGGTTTCAATTCAATTTATATTTGTTTTCCCAAGTTTCTATCTTACTTTTGTTTTTGTTCAAATAATTTCCCTGGGAGTTTTTTTTTTATTTAAATAGTTCAGTTCTTTCAAAAATCAAATATTCCTTTCAGGATCCAAAACAACTTGTTTTTCTCAAAGCAATTCAAACCAAAATCTTTGGTAGTAATCCGTCACTTACCACTCGAAAATGAACACCGATGATGTCCGGATCATCATCAGAATCTATTTTCCAGCTATCGAAGTGAGTTCAATACTATGTCATTTTCAAAACTCAACGTTAAACACTTTCATTTTGAAATTTATTTCAAAATATCCCTTTCCATGCTTGTAACAAAATTAAACTCTCCCAGGATTTTAAAATTCTCATATATTCAATTCAAGTTCATTTGCAATCATTTATCCCACTTTAAGAAATTTTAATTCCTATTCTGATTTAGATTTCAGATTTAATTCATCTGATTCCATATTATACGAATTTTAATTGGTTATTTATATAACCATTCCAATTATAATCAACCAACACATCCAATATACTATAATACTTCAAATATATATCATTCTTTTATATTAAAATATAATTTGGGTAAAATTATTTCATTTACCCTCTTTCAAAAAAACATACTATGTCGAATTATTCTGTCCAAGAGTTTACAAACACTTATCGACACAGTTTGCATTACTGTATCGACCAGAATTCATAAACCAATCAACACAATATAAGACAGTTTTTATAACAATTTACAAATACGCGCTCATATATATACCCTCAAACTCAATCTAGGGTATTACTAACCCCATCTCTACTGAGTCACGCCACAGAGCCAAGGTAATTACTTAACCTCGCTCTGATACCACTGTAACGACCCGGGGAAAAGAACGACAATCGGGTTCTCGACAACAATACATAAACCCGTATCACTTGCCAAAAACCCAAGTATCGAACCCCCAGATTGTCATGAGAAAGAATTTAGAGGGTGAGGATAGAAAGAAAGAAGTATTAGAATAGAAGAAGGAAGAAGAACACATCAGAATCTCACAGCGGAACAGATAAAATATAATATCAAATCTCTTTATACAAAGAACTATATAAAACATACCAATCATCAGAGTACACATACATTAGTCACAGCGGAATAATAACTTTGAATAACTAGCGGTGAAGCCGCTTGCTTCCAGCTCCTGAAACTCCAAGCGAAACCTAACCTGGAACATACTCGGTCTGACCCGAGCACATTTGATTTAAAACAAAATACACCGGGTCAGTCTGGAATACTATCAGTGATAAATCCACATAACACACAACTTGTTTAACTTTGCAAAATCCTTTATGAAATCAAAGAATAATAGTAAGACCAGTCCACACATAAACACGGCCGGTTTTTACCTTACTATAACCCAAAACATTTTTGAAATCAATATCTTTCTCTGATATTATCATAATGTCTAAATACAAGTAAATATCAATCTAGAGGAACGCTTGCATCTCACGCTCCACATATATAGTATACAATCGAAAAACCGTGGGCGCTTATTGGATATTGGATTCCAACTTGACAAGGTATGGGTCCACCTTCCGCACGTGTATCTCTAGAGGCGAATACACTGGGTTCAACAAGAACGTCTTGCAACCCGGCCCTCACATGACCGACCACTCATTTCGCTTGAGTGTATCGAATGTATATCACCGACGGTTGGGATCAGCAACCGCCTGCCCGAAAAGGGACAGCATCGATAGATTTAAGAAGCAAAAGGAATTTCTCTAGATAGGTGATCATACACCCTAATGGGAGCGACCCACATAGCCATGCTGCCTGCCCGATTTTTGTTATCTCCCGGTTGATGAGGCTTGAGGCTAGAATTCCTCTTCGTACATTTGGCCATCATTCACTTTGAATGCCACATCGTCAGATCCTCTGGACATCACTAATTGACATCCACAAAAATATTCTGGTCGTTAAGCTAGAGAGGTGCCCCTCTCCGCCACTAACAGAAATACGTTTGTAAAAATCAACGTACGTGACCCCTTTGGAAATACTTTGTCAGACACTCGTCCATACAAGTCATCCAGGAACAGGATGAACCGAAGGCACACTCCTACCGCATCCCTATAGGAACCACCCCAAGGATCAGTAGCGAGTAGTCCTTGCAACCCGTGGATTTCAACCACGACAGAACCTCAGTTTATCTCTGGCCGCTAAACCAGAGATTCTTAGCAGTTCCTCCGCTAATGAAGATCCACGGTCTTCAATGCTCCATCTCGACCATCTTCAAATATCTTCACGTATTTGTTGGTCGGAATGGTTTTCGAATATAAATTCGATCCCGGTCTTTCCATACCAACAATCGTATTGGTCAGGTTTTGATAGTCGGTGTTTTAACTATCAAATAACAAATGTGCGAACAAAACTGAGATTGTTGATTCAGTACTTGGCGTGACTTGGCCTCTTAAAATATGTTTCAAAATCTCGCATTTATATTCAATACTTCACGTATGGGATATCACACTAATCACAATACCTTTCAATTGTTTCAAACTAATGTCATTCCTCGACAATAATGAAGCCGTTCAAGTTGGGGTATTTTATTTACCTCTCAGACCTTAATCGACAACGTTCTTGTCTCAGAATAAATACCAGTTCGGAACTTAAACTTTGCACCAAAATCTCATTTACCATCTCGCTTTCAACTGATTTTATAAATTGTTTCTTACATTGAAATCCTTGTTCAATAACCTTTTTACTTAACTTATTTGGTTAAGTAAATATTCACCAAAAACATAACTTTTAACTTGAATCATTATTACGCTTATAAACTTCTGGGTTTTTATAAAAGAGAATCCCTCATCGAATATTTTGATTCAATCTATCTGGGCATTCTAATGATGGAACTTATATCTTGATTTTAAAACTAAAATCTTCTTACCATTTTCTTGTTTGAACACTTGGATTATGGTTCCATTTATAACACCCCTCTTTGATCTTACTCAAACTTATAGCCACTTAATCCTTACTTGAGTTCCAAATAAAAATCCTTGCTTTAGATTCTTATTAAAATAATCATCGACTTTAAATATTAAGATAAAAACTTATTTAAACTTCTGCGTTCATCGAAAAATCCCAATCACAAATCTAGTTTAAACCTTGGATTATAATCCCCTTTGTAAGTTAATCAAATAACTTAAATAAATTAAAAATCACCATTTAATTGTTTAAAACAATTATTCTATTTTTCCACTCGTATGTAAATCATTGGGTTTCCACTACCTTTAAACTTGCATAAACCATTTCAAACATTTCCCTTATATACTTGATTTGATTATATATTTATAAATTCCTACTTTAGTTATTAATATAAAATGACTGAAAAGCTTCAATTCAATTATAAAATAATTTATAACTTTAAAACCGCGTCGATTCACCGAACGGTAAACGACGACTAAAACAACACATTTTAGGCCATTCACTGCCAATGACCCAATCAACACTGTCGGTTGATTTTAAACACAACACAGGTGAATATTTGTTCAATCATCACACTCATACAGGTTTTTTGACGATATGGGGTTCAATCATTTCAAATATCAACAAGATAAGATAAACAAACAACATACATAATATTTGAGGAATCCGGTCGGATTCCTCCAACCTGTTCTTCCCTGCATCACAGGTCGTTATACATTTCATACTATATGAAATAAATTTCATATGATCTACTAATTTAAAACGATTAAATATAAATAACAGCAACCAATCAAACAATAACAGCCAATAGCAACCAATCAACCAATTTATATTTTTAACGGTAAATTATATTTTAATATGAATTTACCACATCACAGAACTCCAGAAGGTGTGAGAATTAACTCACCGATTTTTGTTTCTGACGATGTTGTGTCGCACTATCGTTCTGAGACTATATAAATTCCAGTTGTCTCAAAGTCCTTCAAATTTAGCTCTTACATGTCGGCGCCGTGCTTACGAACTCATCGACACCATTTTCGTCAAATTCTGTTTACAGACGGGAAAGTTATACACAATAAAAGGTTTTAATTTAAATTAAAAATCATTTTAATTTACTAATATGTTTTTAACCTTTAATTTCCATTATAAATGTTAAGGTGTAATTAGTGTTTACCAAAATTTATGTTTAAGCCCTTTCAGTGTGAAACCAGTTTAGAATATAACCTATTCGACTTTAAATTGAATTAGTTTGACTAATTAAATCCTAATCCCAATTAACGGTTTAGACATTCCCTAATCATACCTTTTCCACTTGTTTTCCTTCATCCCGGTTTTCAAACCCGTACTCCCCCTATGTAGCTAAAAACTGATACCATTCTTCTGTATAAACCCGATGTCCATCTTCTGCTCAAATCGATTTCAATCCTCCTTTCACCGATCATTACTTCCCATCACGGTTGCACTTCTTAACCGAACCCTTCTCCTTTCCGACTCATAGTTCAGGCCACCAAATACCAAATACCGGAGCACTACACTTCACCGTTTTCACACTCCATCCGCACCTCCACTACTAACGTACAACACCCGTGAACACAAACCCATTCTTCCATTTATATACCCCACTTCAAATATGAACTCCACCACACGTCCTTAAATCAACCGCCATCTCCACTGTATGAAAACTGTTTCCACACAACTTCTCACCTCACTTTGAACGCTGCCCCACTCCGACTGCATCACCACTCACTGCCGCGCCGGCCTGAGGCCTCCACCACCTCACATCACCGCACCCCAACAGCCTGTGCTTCCAGGCGAGAAGATTCAGCGAGACAGCTCTACAGGAAGGAGAGGAAAGCTTTGATAATGACTTCACGAGTTAATTGTAGGAGTTGAATTTAGATGAGAGGGCTTGCGTTATAATGAAGGCATTTGGTTTGTTTCGTTTTGCTGAACGAGGATGAAAAAGGAGAGTTGGCTGGAAGAAAAAGGAGAAATACCGTATATATAGGAGAAGAATGTGTGGATAGCACACAACTGGAAAATATTATTTATTAGATGCCTTGATGGGCACGGTAAGGAAATTTGGTTGCCAAGGTATTGAAAATCATATTTTAGTCTGTTACTTGATGGCATGGTTGATAATGTGTGCCAGCCAAGGCAATGTAAAATATATAAATATGAGGCCTGAATGACCGCATTATGTTGTAGTGTAGGCTGCGCATACCCCCAACCTATGCGTAAAGTGCCTTAATAGACAAGCTTCGTATGCTGAAAAAAATGTATACAGTATGATGGTTTGTCCCTTCCTGTCTTTACAAGGGTTGTCCTATACCAATTGTTGTGTTTGTGCACCTATTTCAGTCAACCTATGTTTACTCAGGGTAGTTATAATATGTATGTTTTCTTTGTACTTAGAATAGGTAGTGCTATTTTATTTCTTTTAACATTTTTATTATTTTATTATTTTACAATACTTCGTCATGAAGTAACACGTGAAACCTATCACAAACGACTTCCGTCTACTGATAAAAACTCAATCTTAGTGTAAAAAGGTATTCCGGACCCAATGGGACAAGTTTCGTCGAAATCCGAAGTCGTATGGAAAAATTCCCTTTATGAAACCAGAAATGAACCCACGTTTAATTTTTCCACGGTTACCAAATAAATCAAATCAACTCAAAACTGCGAAGTCTGATAATAACTTTTCGATACGAACCCAACGGCACTAATTTTGTCGCATTCTGAGACTGTTGCCCCGATAGGCTGTTTTTACCCCGAACCGCAATACCCCTTTTAACACCAAATTTTCCCATCTCTAAAAATAACAAACTATATACCTATCCTGACTATAATCGACGCTACGAACTCAACGGAACTGGTTTCGTGGCCTAATTCGATTGTCTGCTCAAGTTATGCCAAATATCCTTTTATTTATTTAATTGCGCGTTATAGAAATTGGACGGGCGTTTACGGCTACCGTGGTCACATTCGACATCGGTTTTCCTCGCCACTCACCACCGTACAATAATTTAACGATACGGTTCTAATGAAACTGGTTTCGTCGAAATCTGAGTCCGTTTGCAAAACGACTATTTTAAAGGCCTAAAATTTAATAATGATTTTCCATAGCGACTATTTCAAAATTTGATTTGGCCATAAATATCAAACTATAACACGAAATCTGGATTTTTCTCTTTCATATGAAAGCTATTGCCAATACGGCTCCAACGTGTCTTGTTTCACAGAAATCCGACTTATATCGAATCCTGTATTCTCAGTTGAAGTTCAAAACTTCATTTCACGAACTGCACGCCATTTTCAAGCTCGATTTATATTATATAAATTATATAACGTTCAACTTCGTTTTTAATAACGAATTCAATATTAAATTTCATTAATATTCCCAATATAATATTTAAAACTAATTTAAATATTCATATTCAAATGGTCGAAAAACACGGGTCGTTACAATTTTTATGTATTGAACTTCGATAGAAAAATAGAATTTTTATGTATTGAACTTCGATAGAAAAATAGAATTTTTATGTATTGAACTTCGATAGAAAAATAGAATTTTTATGTATTGAACTTCGATAGAAAAATAGAATTTTTATGTATTGAACTTCGATAGAAAAATAGAATTTTTATGTATTGAACTTCGATAGAAAAATAGAATTTTTATGTATTGAACTTCGATAGAAAAATATGATTTTTATATATTGAACATCGAAGTAAAAATTCGATTTTTATATATTGAATAGCGAAGTAAAAATGTGATTTTTACATATGTAGTGAAAGCAGCAACGAAGGTGACAAAAAGGCGAAACGACGAAGACTTCTACAAATGAAGAGCCGTGGAGCTAGGATAGCTATTCTGTGAGAATTTCTCACCTTTCAATTTAATTTTTCTAGTTATATATATATACTAGGATGCAGACGGTGCTTAGTAGCACCCGACACAATCGTCCACAGACCATGGACTTGTTTGTTTGGTTGCATAGATTAGTTGAATTATTTGTTTGAATTGAATTGTTTGGTGAGATGAGATTGATTTGATTGATGTGTGAATGGCGTGGGCCTTCACTAGACCGGGGATAAGGCTAGGCCTTGTCCCGTTTCTAGTATCGTGCCGTTATGCCGCCGAAATTTTCTAAAATATGTTAGAAAAATAAAAATATCATTTTATTGAATAAATGAATTGAATAGAAATTCATAGGTTGAAATAAAATGTTTTATCGTTAAAAATATAATTTTTAACGTGAATATGAAAATAGTGAAGTGAACAAAATAAAATATTCATTTGCAAACCGGACGGTTTGTTTATGTACACCTATTTGAATGACATTGATTGGGACGATAAATTCTACACATCGCCCAACTGCACGAATAAAATCTGTGTTTGGTTATTTGAAACCCCACACGGGTGTTGGGATGAAATTTGAAGTTCACTCATCCTGATTGATTAAATATGTCGATCGATTGATTGACATGCTGTTATAAGCGTTAGATATCTTTATTTGATGCTTATACAGTGTAGTGCACTTTGGTTGATGGTTGATCATTTTTCAATGCTATATATACATGTGTTGTATGAAAATCCATATAATTAATTTTATATGGTAATTGATTGGGCCTCATTCCAGTTTAGAAATAGAAATATTTGAAATAGAAATATTCGAAATGGAATATTTGAAAATATCAATATATGAAGCCGTGTTGATTAGATTGACGCCATTTTGACGTGAACGATATTTATATCGATATGAATTGAAAACGATTTCGAAATGAATCGAATTGAAAACGATTTCGAAATGAATTGAATTGAAAACGATTTCGAAATGAATTGAATTGGAAACGATTTCGAAATGAATTGAATTGAAAACGATTTCGAAATGAATCGAATTGAAAACGATTTCGAAATGAATTGAAAACGAATTCAAATTGAATTGAAAGCGAATTGAAATGAATTCAAATTGAATTGAAATTTGAATTGAATAGAAATGAATTTTAAAACGAATTTATAAAGATGAATTCAATTTTGATTTGAATTGAAATGGAAGTAGAAATTGCTTTTGAAACGAATTTAAAACTAATTATATAATTCGTTTTAAATAGAAATCGACGAAATATATTATATATATATTATATATATAATATAATGGCCTGAATAGAACGCGCCGCGCCGCGGCAGTTCGTGAATTTCGACCATTTATTTCAAATGGATATTGCGGGAGATCCGACCGTCGGATTCTCCTAAAACCGGAACCGTTGGGTTCGTATCGAAAAGAGCTTTCTAACGAATATTAGAAATTTGAAATCTAACGGTTGGATTTGGAATTATGTCCAAATCAAATTCGAAAAAGGTCGCTGTAAGTGCAGTTCGATGGCCGTTGATGGAAATCGACTGTACAGGCCTTGATAAAATTATTAAAAATGGTAATAATTTGTGTAAAATCATAAGAACTGATTTAGAAAGAATTGGGATGAAAAACTCCATATTTGAAAAGATAAAAATAGATTTTTATCGAAATGAACTAGTTTTGAACTAGAATTATAATTCTATTTATTTTTAAATAAATAAATTGAATTCGAAAAGGGTTTTAAAAGTAACCAAAATTCCAATGATTGCATTGGAGTGGATTTGAATCGAAGTTGTCTTCGGAATATTTCGATGTTGGAATTCGTGATTATACAGGTGTTGTTATGGAAATTTGAAAGATATATATATGTATATCGTTATTTCCAATACGACATTTGTTAGTCGTAGAATTCGATATTGAATATAAGCCGATATATTTTCTATTCAGAGCCTTGTATTGAATATCGAATGTGATTTGGGTTTGTCGTGAATGGTGTCTTCACTAACCCTGTACTTGAACCCAGTTGAGAAAAGATTAAATCTTTTTATTTAGATTTAATGAAGTTTACCAATTAAATAATATTTAATTGGAATTGAATTGATATTGATTTTTGGGTTTATCGTGAACAGTGTTTTTAAATAGCACTCGTTCTTTAACCCAATAATTAATGGAATGTGATTTTGGGTTTATCGTGAACCGTGTTTTAAATGACACTGATTCTTTAACCCAGTCGAAGATTAAAACTAAGTGGAGTTTTAATGAATCTTTAATTAGATTGTAAAAGTCGAAATGGAGTATCGCCAGTTTTACTCCAGACGTTAGTTAAATCTTTAATTAGATTTGAACGTGAAATGGTAATTGAATTTACCGATAACACCGTGGTGTTAGATATGAAGTATTACCAGTTTTTACTTCATGGGATGAATAGGTTGGGATTGGGAAATTAAAACCAATGATTACTTCGGTAAGGTTCGCTAATTCCGACTAGTTTTGAATTGATATTCAAAAGATCAGATTAAAGAATAAATTCAAGAAATTTATCTTTGATAAAGTTAATGGGGACCTTTACCTTTGAATGTGAAATTTAGAAATTAACTGTCGGTTAGCCAAGCAGAATGGTTTTCTGGATATTGATCTGATGTTGGTTTCGGCCTTCGGGGTTAATATTTGGGGAATTATTCTCTTGATTAATTTACGGTTAGTGACTGATGAATTGGAATGAGGCGTATGTTGTGTTTGTGTAACACTTATTTAAAATATACGCGAGTTATTCGGGAAGACCGGGTTTATCCCATTCTGAATAACTGATACGACGATAAGTCGAAGATGAAGACGATGGTCGAAGACCGGAGGTCTTCACGTCGTTTGGGTGATAACTGATGATCTTGATTGGGCTGTACACCCAAGAAGATGGAAACAGTTAGTGATCGTCCAGACGTACTTGGAGATCGAAGGATATGCGGGGTACTAGGTGCCTCCGGTTTCGTTCAGACCCAGAACGGACTTGTAAATGGACTGTGTGTCTGACATTGGATTTTAGTCTGTGTGATTGATTTCTATTAAATATATATCTGTTTGGCGGCGGAGAATTTATTCTCTTGCTTAACGCCCTTCTCTGAGACGTACGAGCTCAGGGGTTATATATTGATGGATATCAAACGCATGGAGTGAATTGCCTGTGTGGCATGCCTAAGTGGCAATTGATCAAGGCTTCTGTTGAAAAGCAAAGTCTTGTGGTGATGATCAAAGCACGGCCTTTGTGGCGTAGCTTTGTGTAACGTTTGATTCGCGAGTTTCACACCCGGTATGAACCAAAAACGGGAGACGGACCTCAGGGAGGACTTGCGTTTCTTTCTAGCTAAAAAGTGGCGTCAGTGGTTTTACACGCCCTGACGAGTTTGACTTATGTGGTTGTTGCTGTTGCGAGGCGCCTCGGATTGATCGGTCGTTCTCGAACCGATGGAGTCATTTAGTTGGCTCATTTACACCCCATAGGGTGGGGAAACGTAGTGTTCAGGCATTTTAATCCACATCGGTGGACCGGCCCTGTCGCTCCAAGGGCCCACCTGAGTCTGGGTCCTGTGGCTCGGGCTAGAGAGTCACGAATCGGTTGAGGACTATCTTTTGCCTCGGTTCATAGACGGAAATCCAATTTCCAAATACGTGACTTTGCGATTTTGATTGTATAACCTATATATGGCGACATAGTGGTATGGGGCATTCATGCCGCCTATGATTGATACTTATGATTTGAAGTTGTTTTATACACTATGCACTTATATAGTATCAAATGATTTGTTTTAAACGTATCAAGCATTCTTTGGTTGTTATAAGGGAAAACCCTATCCTCGACTGCGTTGCATTGTGTGATGGAACCTGGGTCTTATAACAGCTTCATTTTTCTTTATTTAACATTGCGCTGTTTGTTTTATGCACTGGTATTCTTGGGAGGAAACCCGTTCCGTGTTATACGGCGTGGTCCCTTGATTTACCTAATGATTTAAAATAAAGATTAATAACTGTTTTAGTTCTCACACCAGTCACATGACTGACCTGGAGTTTATTGTTTTAACCTAAACTCTGGGTGCCCTTATTTTGACACGGGCAGCTAGTAGTTTTGGTTTTGCAGATTTATATTCACAGGATCCTGGTACAGCTGGAACGATATCCGGAAAGCTTTGTATCCGTATATCTCTTTCTAGTTGTGTATTGTATTATTTTCCGCTGCGATGAATTTAAATGTAATTTAAATCTCTGATATTTCTGTGTAATATTTATTCAAACTCTGTATATTCTTGTAATCTGATGCATTGTTGTAATATACAGTGAAATGTTCTTTGGTATGCGTTCTGTTTTGTCGTGTTCTCAAACGATAGGGCGTTTCGAACGGTCTGGGTCGGTTTAGCGACTGGTTCGGACCGAGCGAAATTCCTTGCCGTCACAGTTGGTATCAGAGCTTTGGTTTACAAAGCTCAGAGAACAAGGCACATTAGAACCATACGAAAGAATTCATCAGATAATTGGATTAGTAATGTCCAACGAGAATGACTCGTTAGAGATGGGATCAGTAGTATCCTAGGACGAGTGTGAAGGGTATATTTTTGAAAGAGAAAACAATCTTTGTTTTGAAAGTTTAAATCAATTATTCGTATTTGATTATTTATTTATATTGAGTTGGACAGTCCAGTATATAAAGATTTTGCGTATACGTCTGATCCGCGTGTATTCAAAATTTTAATATACTGGATGGATATAGAATTACACTCTAGTCGCCCGGGGATGATACTGATAATTGTGATCACATTATCAGTGTTTATATTCGAGTGATGAAAGTGTGATTTCTATATATTTCCATTAGACTGGTGTGAGAACCAAAACTAATATAGTTAGAACACATTGTTGTGAATTGGCATCAAAAACATGATTTTTGTATATGTATCAAAATTATCAATTTGAAACTCTAATTCACTAATTGATTGATGTTTGTGTTGTTTGTTTATTTGTTTGATAATTTTGAACCATTATGCCTAATTTGATCAAATATTGAATTGTATTGAAAATTGGTCGCATTTGTTTGCATATACATGTATATCATTGAACAGGTCATAGCAAGGAGGCTAGAGCAGAGAATAAAATTTGTTTGCCCGACAAATAGGTACATGTTTACTACATAATTTCCTGTTTTGTTTGGGTGATGATGATTTTGTGAGCCTATTGGCTAGCCGCTTGGCTTTTTCTTTTTCTTTTTGAGATCTGAAGGACCGGGGAAGCTATTTGAAATTCCCCGATGCTCCCGGTGCAGGGGAGGTTATGGCGAAATTTTTCAAAAATTTAGGGTGTTAGCCAAATTTTTGAAATTTTGAAAATTCTCAGAAACTAAAAAGTTAGAGAATGGAAGCCGGATCGAACATAGAGTTGATTAATCAAACCATTTTCGACTTTGTTCCTTTTCGGGGACGAAAAGTTTTAAGTGGGGGAGATTGTAACAACCCGAAAATCTGGGCCAGTTTAAAATTTTTATTTTGGCAATTTTAGCGAATTTTGAATATTCAAAATAATTTATTTTAAGTAATATCGACGAGAAAATTTATTTTGAATAGAATTCGAACGTATATATTATAAACGTCGTCGTTAGAATATAAATAATTATATATGATTATAAAAGGAATTGAAAATGGCGCGGTAGTTCGAAAATTCGATTTCTAATTTCAAATGAATATACAGAATTCAATATAAGTCAGAATTGAACGAGACAAGAAATATTTGAATCTGTATAACTATATCTTTGTAACGAAGTTAACAAACTGAGATTTCATCTTAGAAATGATAAGATATGTCCAGTTGAAAATTAGAAATAGTCGCTGTGGAATTTATATATATTTTTATATATATAAGGCCCTTAAAAATAACAATTTTGCAAACGACCTCGGATTTCGACGAAACCAGTTTTGTTGGGTCCGTGATGTTAAGTTATTGCTAGATTCCAAATTTCATAATTTTTCGAATCAATATGTGAGCGTGGCGAAGGAAAACGCGTTTGACCAGTTTCAGTTGATTTTAATCGACTGGAAAATGACCATTTTTCAAACGATCTCAGAATTCGACGAAACTAGTTTTGTTAGAACCGTATCGTCAATACGAAGCTAGAAAATATTTTTCGGGAATTTTTCTAGTTAGTATGTGACCCCAGTAATTTGAAATGTACGTTTTCAATATAGTGATTTAAATGTAAATTCAACGAAAACTGATCGTAACAGTCGAATTGGCCAGCGGAACATATCCCAGAGTGTTTGGAGGGGGGGTATTTAGCTAGGGGCTACAGTCTTTGGGTTTTGTTTGGAGTTTGTTTGGAGTTGAGGGCAATAAATCAGTAAAATAGATAAAAATAGAATTTAAATAATAATAAAATTAAATATAAATACCCTTCCCCCTTTTTTTTTCTTCCCAGAACCCTAACCCCCCCTTTAAAGAAAAATCGCGCCTCCTTTTCATCTGAAAACCCAACTCCGATCCTCCTTCGTTCGACGCCCCCTCTATCAGCCGACGCCTCCCTCCCCCGAACTCCTCCACCGACGATCAGTCATCTCCCCGCCCCTCCCTCCTTTCGATTTCCCCTCTGAAAACGGCCTCCGTTCGAATTGATTTCCCATCGAGACGGAGCTTCGAGCATCGCGCTAGCAAGGGCGTGGGTGGAGCAACATTAGGGGGTAACGGCGGCACCTTCAGATCCTGGTCCGAGAGTGGAAGTCAACGTCGACGGAGGGTTTAGGGTTGGCAACGGCAGTTTCTTTTGAACGAGCTGAGGGACTGAAGACCACCAGGAAAATCAGCAGGCGACAGTGTAAATGTTTTAAACCCTGAAATTGAAAAAAATATGTTTTTAGTTTATTTTATAACTTTGCCCATATACTTTGTTTTAAAAATAGAAAACATATACTTTGTTTTAAAAATAGAAAACATATACTTTGTTTTAGAAATAGAGAACATATACTTTGTTTTTAAAGTAATAAAAATTTGATTTTTATATATTGAACTTCGTGAGAAAAATTTGATTTTTAAATATTGAACTTCGTGAGAAAAATTTGATTTTTTATATATTGAACTTCGTGAGAAAAATTTGATTTTTATATATTGAACTTCGTGATAAAAATTTGATTTTTATATATTGAACTTCGTGAGAAAAAATTGATTTTTATATATTGAACTTCGTGAGAAAAATTTGATTTTTTATATATTGAACTTCGTGAGAAAAATTTGATTTTTATATATTGAACTTCGTGAGAAAATTTTGATTTTTTATATATTGAACTTCGTGAGAAAAATTTGATTTTTATATATTGAACTTCGTGAGAAAAATTTGAATTTTATATATTGAACTTCGTGAGAAAAATTTGAATTTTATATATTGAACTTCGTGAGAAAAATTTGATTTTTATATATTGAACTTCGATAGAAAAATAGAATTTTTATGTATTGAACTTCGATAGAAAAATAGAATTTTTATGTATTGAACTTCGATAGAAAAATAGAATTTTTATGTATTGAACTTCGATAGAAAAATAGAATTTTTATGTATTGAACTTCGATAGAAAAATAGAATTTTTATGTATTGAACTTCGATAGAAAAATAGAATTTTTATGTATTGAACTTCGATAGAAAAATAGAATTTTTATGTATTGAACTTCGACAGAAAAATAGAATTTTTATGTATTGAACTTCGATAGAAAAATATGATTTTTATATATTGAACATCGAAGTAAAAATTCGATTTTTATATATTGAATAGCGAAGTAAAAATGTGATTTTTACATATGTAGTGAAAGCAGCAACGAAGGTGACAAAAAGGCGAAACGACGAAGACTTCTACAAATGAAGAGCCGTGGAGCTAGGATAGCTATTCTGTGAGAATTTCTCACCTTTCAATTTAATTTTTCTAGTTATATATATATACTAGGATGCAGACGGTGCTTAGTAGCACCCGACACAATCGTCCACAGACCATGGACTTGTTTGTTTGGTTGCATAGATTAGTTGAATTATTTGTTTGAATTGAATTGTTTGGTGAGATGAGATTGATTTGATTGATGTGTGAATGGCGTGGGCCTTCACTAGACCGGGGATAAGGCTAGGCCTTGTCCCGTTTCTAGTATCGTGCCGTTATGCCGCCGAAATTTTCTAAAATATGTTAGAAAAATAAAAATATCATTTTATTGAATAAATGAATTAAATAGAAATTCATAGGTTGAAATAAAATGTTTTATCGTTAAAAATATAATTTTTAACGTGAATATGAAAATAGTGAAGTGAACAAAATAAAATATTCATTTGCAAACCGGACGGTTTGTTTATGTACACCTATTTGAATGACATTGATTGGGACGATAAATTCTACACATCGCCCAACTGCACGAATAAAATCTGTGTTTGGTTGTTTGAAACCCCACACGGGTGTTGGGATGAAATTTGAAGTTCACTCATCCTGATTGATTAAATATGTCGATCGATTGATTGACATGCTGTTATAAGCGTTAGATATCTTTATTTGATGCTTATACAGTGTAGTGCACTTTGGTTGATGGTTGATCATTTTTCAATGCTATATATACATGTGTTGTATGAAAATCCATATAATTAATTTTATATGGTAATTGATTGGGCCTCATTCCAGTTTAGAAATAGAAATATTTGAAATAGAAATATTCGAAATGGAATATTTGAAAATATCAATATATGAAGCCGTGTTGATTAGATTGACGCCATTTTGACGTGAACGATATTTATATCGATATGAATTGAAAACGATTTCGAAATGAATCGAATTGAAAACGATTTCGAAATGAATTGAATTGAAAACGATTTCGAAATGAATTGAATTGGAAACGATTTCGAAATGAATTGAATTGAAAACGATTTCGAAATGAATCGAATTGAAAACGATTTCGAAATGAATTGAAAACGAATTCAAATTGAATTGAAAGCGAATTGAAATGAATTCAAATTGAATTGAAATTTGAATTGAATAGAAATGAATTTTAAAACGAATTTATAAAGATGAATTCAATTTTGATTTGAATTGAAATGGAAGTTGAAATTGCTTTTGAAACGAATTTAAAACTAATTATATAATTCGTTTTAAATAGAAATCGACGAAATATATTATATATATAATATAATGGCCTGAATAGAATGCGCCGCGCCGCGGCAGTTCGTGAATTTCGACCATTTATTTCAAATGGATATTGCGGGAGATCCGACCGTCGGATTCTCCTAAAACCGGAACCGTTGGGTTCGTATCAAAAAGAGCTTTCTAACGAATATTAGAAATTTGAAATCTAACGGTTGGATTTGGAATTATGTCCAAATCAAATTCGAAAAAGGTCGTTGTAAGTGCAGTTCGATGGCCGTTGATGGAAATCGACTGTACAGGCCTTGATAAAATTATTAAAAATGGTAATAATTTGTGTAAAATCATAAGAAATGATTTAGAAAGAATTGGGATGAAAAACTCCATATTTGACAAGATAAAAATAGATTTTTATCGAAATGAACTAGTTTTGAACTAGAATTATAATTCTATTTATTTTTAAATAAATAAATTGAATTCGAAAAGGGTTTTAAAAGTAACCAAAATTCCAATGATTGCATTGGAGTGGATTTGAATCGAAATTGTCTTCGGAATATTTCGATGTTGGAATTCGTGATTATACAGGTGTTGTTATGGAAATTTGAAAGATATATATGTATATCGTTATTTCCAATACGACATTTGTTAGTCGTAGAATTCGATATTGAATATAAGCCGATATATTTTCTATTCAGAGCCTTGTATTGAATATCGAATGTGATTTGGGTTTGTCGTGAATGGTGTCTTCACTAACCCTGTTCTTGAACCCAGTTGAGAAAAGATTAAATCTTTTTATTTAGATTTAATGAAGTTTACCAATTAAATAATATTTAATTGGAATTGAATTGATATTGATTTTTGGGTTTATCGTGAACAGTGTTTTTAAATAGCACTCGTTCTTTAACCCAATAATTAATGGAATGTGATTTTGGGTTTATCGTGAACCGTGTTTTAAATGACACTGATTCTTTAACCCAGTCGAAGATTAAAACTAAGTGGAGTTTTAATGA
Organism: Allium sativum; assembly: GCA_030737875.1. Taxonomy (NCBI): domain Eukaryota; kingdom Viridiplantae; phylum Streptophyta; class Magnoliopsida; order Asparagales; family Amaryllidaceae; genus Allium; species Allium sativum. Next base: position 310,875,186 of record CM060919.1, read on the forward strand.
ATCTTTAATTAGATTGTAAAAGTCGAAATGGAGTATCGCCAGTTTTACTCCAGACGTTAGTTAAATCTTTAATTAGATTTGAACGTGAAATGGTAATTGAATTTACCGATAACACCGTGGTGTTAGATATGAAGTATTACCAGTTTTTACTTCATGGGATGAATAGGTTGGGATTGGGAAATTAAAACCAATGATTACTTCGGTAAGGTTCGCTAATTCCGACTAGTTTTGAATTGATATTCAAAAGATCAGATTAAAGAATAAATTCAAGAAATTTATCTTTGATAAAGTTAATGGGGACCTTTCCCTTTGAATGTGAAATTTAGAAATTAACTGTCGGTTAGCCAAGCAGAATGGTTTTCTGGATATTGATCTGATGTTGGTTTCGGCCTTCGGGGTTAATATTTGGGGAATTATTCTCTTGATTAATTTACGGTTAGTGACTGATGAATTGGAATGAGGCGTATGTTGTGTTTGTGTAACACTTATTTAAAATATACGCGAGTTATTCGGGAAGACCGGGTTTATCCCATTCTGAATAACTGATACGACGATAAGTCGAAGATGAAGACGATGGTCGAAGACCGGAGGTCTTCACGTCGTTTGGGTGATAACTGATGATCTTGATTGGGCTGTACACCCAAGAAGATGGAAACAGTTAGTGATCGTCCAGACGTACTTGGAGATCGAAGGATATGCGGGGTACTAGGTGCCTCCGGTTTCGTTCAGACCCAGAACGGACTTGTAAATGGACTGTGTGTCTGACATTGGATTTTAGTCTGTGTGATTGATTTCTATTAAATATATATCTGTTTGGCGGCGGAGAATTTATTCTCTTGCTTAACGCCCTTCTCTGAGACGTACGAGCTCAGGGGTTATATATTGATGGATATCAAACGCATGGAGTGAATTGCCTGTGTGGCATGCCTAAGTGGCAATTGATCAAGGCTTCTGTTGAAAAGCAAAGTCTTGTGGTGATGATCAAAGCACGGCCTTTGTGGCGTAGCTTTGTGTAACGTTTGATTCGCGAGTTTCACACCCGGTATGAACCAAAAACGGGAGACGGACCTCAGGGAGGACTTGCGTTTCTTTCTAGCTAAAAAGTGGCGTCAGTGGTTTTACATGCCCTGACGAGTTTGACTTATGTGGTTGTTGCTGTTGCGAGGCGCCTCAGATTGATCGGTCGTTCTCGAACCGATGGAGTCATTTAGTTGGCTCATTTACACCCCATAGGGTGGGGAAACGTAGTGTTCAGGCATTTTAATCCACATCGGTGGACCGGCCCTGTCGCTCCAAGGGCCCACCTGAGTCTGGGTCCTGTGGCTCGGGCTAGAGAGTCACGAATCGGTTGAGGACTATCTTTTGCCTCGGTTCATAGACGGAAATCCAATTTCCAAATACGTGACTTTGCGATTTTGATTGTATAACCTATATATGGCGACATAGTGGTATGGGGCATTCATGCCGCCTATGATTGATACTTATGATTTGAAGTTGTTTTATACACTATGCACTTATATAGTATCAAATGATTTGTTTTAAACGTATCAAGCATTCTTTGGCTGTTATAAGGGAAAACCCTATCCTCGACTGCGTTGCATTGTGTGATGGGACCTGGGTCTTATAACAGCTTCATTTTTCTTTATTTAGCATTGCGCTGTTTGTTTTATGCACTGGTATTCTTGGGAGGAAACCCGTTCCGTGTTATACGGCGTGGTCCCTTGATTTACCTAATGATTTAAAATAAAGATTAATAACTGTTTTAGTTCTCACACCAGTCACATGACTGACCTGGAGTTTATTGTTTTAACCTAAACTCTGGGTGCCCTTATTTTGACACGGGCAGCTAGTAGTTTTGGTTTTGCAGATTTATATTCACAGGATCCTGGTACAGCTGGAACGATATCCGGAAAGCTTTGTATCCGTATATCTCTTTCTAGTTGTGTATTGTATTATTTTCCGCTGCGATGAATTTAAATGTAATTTAAATCTCTGATATTTCTGTGTAATATTTATTCAAACTCTGTATATTCTTGTAATCTGATGCATTGTTGTAATATACTGTGAAATGTTCTTTGGTATGCGTTCTGTTTTGTCGTGTTCTCAAACGATAGGGCGTTTCGAACGGTCTGGGTCGGTTTAGCGACTGGTTCGGACCGAGCGAAATTCCTTGCCGTCACAGTTGGTATCAGAGCTTTGGTTTACAAAGCTCAGAGAACAAGGCACATTAGAACCATACGAAAGAATTCATCAGATAATTGGATTAGTAATGTCCAACGAGAATGACTCGTTAGAGATGGGATCAGTAGTATCCTAGGACGAGTGTGAAGGGTATATTTTTGAAAGAGAAAACAATCTTTGTTTTGAAAGTTTAAATCAATTATTCGTATTTGATTATTTATTTATATTGAGTTGGACAGTCCAGTATATAAAGATTTTGCGTATACGTCTGATCCGCGTGTATTCAAAATTTTAATATACTGGATGGATATAGAATTACACTCTAGTCGCCCGGGGATGATACTGATAATTGTGATCACATTATCAGTGTTTATATTCGAGTGATGAAAGTGTGATTTCTATATATTTCCATTAGACTGGTGTGAGAACCAAAACTAATATAGTTAGAACACATTGTTGTGAATTGGCATCAAAAACATGATTTTTGTATATGTATCAAAATTATCAATTTGAAACTCTAATTCACTAATTGATTGATGTTTGTGTTGTTTGTTTATTTGTTTGATAATTTTGAACCATTATGCCTAATTTGATCAAATATTGAATTGTATTGAAAATTGGTCGCATTTGTTTGCATATACATGTATATCATTGAACAGGTCATAGCAAGGAGGCTAGAGCAGAGAATAAAATTTGTTTGCCCGACAAATAGGTACATGTTTACTACATAATTTCCTGTTTTGTTTGGGTGATGATGATTTTGTGAGCCTATTGGCTAGCCGCTTGGCTTTTTCTTTTTCTTTTTGAGATCTGAAGGACCGGGGAAGCTATTTGAAATTCCCCGATGCTCCCGGTGCAGGGGAGGTTATGGCGAAATTTTTCAAAAATTTAGGGTGTTAGCCAAATTTTTGAAATTTTGAAAATTCTCAGAAACTAAAAAGTTAGAGAATGGAAGCCGGATCGAACATAGAGTTGATTAATCAAACCATTTTCGACTTTGTTCCTTTTCGGGGACGAAAAGTTTTAAGTGGGGGAGATTGTAACAACCCGAAAATCTGGGCCAGTTTAAAATTTTTATTTTGGCAATTTTAGCGAATTTTGAATATTCAAAATAATTTATTTTAAGTAATATCGACGAGAAAATTTATTTTGAATAGAATTCGAACGTATATATTATAAACGTCGTCGTTAGAATATAAATAATTATATATGATTATAAAAGGAATTGAAAATGGCGCGGTAGTTCGAAAATTCGATTTCTAATTTCAAATGAATATACAGAATTCAATATAAGTCAGAATTGAACGAGACAAGAAATATTTGAATCTGTATAACTATATCTTTGTAACGAAGTTAACAAACTGAGATTTCATCTTAGAAATGATAAGATATGTCCAGTTGAAAATTAGAAATAGTCGCTGTGGAATTTATATATATTTTTATATATATAAGGCCCTTAAAAATAACAATTTTGCAAACGACCTCGGATTTCGACGAAACCAGTTTTGTTGGGTCCGTGATGTTAAGTTATTGCTAGATTCCAAATTTCATAATTTTTCGAATCAATATGTGAGCGTGGCGAAGGAAAACGCGTTTGACCAGTTTCAGTTGATTTTAATCGACTGGAAAATGGCCATTTTTCAAACGATCTCAGAATTCGACGAAACTAGTTTTGTTAGAACCGTATCGTCAATACGAAGCTAGAAAATATTTTTCGGGAATTTTTCTAGTTAGTATGTGACCCCAGTAATTTGAAATGTACGTTTAAAATTCAATATAGTGATTTAAATGTAAATTCAACGAAAACTGATCGTAACAGTCGAATTGGCCAGCGGAACATATCCCAGAGTGTTTGGAGGGGGGGTATTTAGCTAGGGGCTACAGTCTTTGGGTTTTGTTTGGAGTTTGTTTGGAGTTGAGGGCAATAAATCAGTAAAATAGATAAAAATAGAATTTAAATAATAATAAAATTAAATATAAATACCCTTCCCCCTTTTTTTTCTTCCCAGAACCCTAACCCCCCCTTTAAAGAAAAATCGCGCCTCCTTTTCATCTGAAAACCCAACTCCGATCCTCCTTCGTTCGACGCCCCCTCTATCAGCCGACGCCTCCCTCCCCCGAACTCCTCCACCGACGATCAGTCATCTCCCCGCCCCTCCCTCCTTTCGATTTCCCCTCTGAAAACGGCCTCCGTTCGAATTGATTTCCCATCGAGAGGGAGCTTCGAGCATCGCGCTGGCAAGGGCGTGGGTGGAGCAACATTAGGGGGTAACGGCGGCACCTTCAGATCCTGGTCCGAGAGTGGAAGTCAACGTCGACGGAGGGTTTAGGGTTGGCAACGGCAGTTTCTTTTGAACGAGCTGAGGGACTGAAGACCACCAGGAAAATCAGCAGGCGACAGTGTAAATGTTTTAAACCCTGAAATTGAAAAAAATATGTTTTTAGTTTATTTTATAACTTTGCCCATATACTTTGTTTTAAAAATAGAAAACATATACTTTGTTTTAAAAATAGAAAACATATACTTTGTTTTAGAAATAGAGAACATATACTTTGTTTTTAAAGTAATAAAAATTTGATTTTTATATATTGAACTTCGTGAGAAAAATTTGATTTTTATATATTGAACTTCGTGAGAAAAATTTGATTTTTTATATATTGAACTTCGTGAGAAAAATTTGATTTTTATATATTGAACTTCGTGATAAAAATTTGATTTTTATATATTGAACTTCGTGAGAAAAATTTGATTTTTATATATTGAACTTCGTGAGAAAAATTTGATTTTTTATATATTGAACTTCGTGAGAAAAATTTGATTTTTATATATTGAACTTCGTGAGAAAAATTTGATTTTTTATATATTGAACTTCATGAGAAAAATTTGATTTTTATATATTGAACTTCGTGAGAAAAATTTGAATTTTATATATTGAACTTCGTGAGAAAAATTTGAATTTTATATATTGAACTTCGTGAGAAAAATTTGATTTTTATATATTGAACTTCGATAGAAAAATAGAATTTTTATGTATTGAATTTCGATAGAAAAATAGAATTTTTATGTATTGAACTTCGATAGAAAAATAGAATTTTTATGTATTGAACTTCGATAGAAAAATAGAATTTTTATGTATTGAACTTCGATAGAAAAATAGAATTTTTATGTATTGAACTTCGATAGAAAAATAGAATTTTTATGTATTGAACTTCGATAGAAAAATAGAATTTTTATGTATTGAACTTCGATAGAAAAATAGAATTTTTATGTATTGAACTTCGATAGAAAAATATGATTTTTATATATTGAACATCGAAGTAAAAATTCGATTTTTATATATTGAATAGCGAAGTAAAAATGTGATTTTTACATATGTAGTGAAAGCAGCAACGAAGGTGACAAAAAGGCGAAACGACGAAGACTTCTACAAATGAAGAGCCGTGGAGCTAGGATAGCTATTCTGTGAGAATTTCTCACCTTTCAATTTAATTTTTCTAGTTATATATATACTAGGATGCAGACGGTGCTTAGTAGCACCCGACACAATCGTCCACAGACCATGGACTTGTTTGTTTGGTTGCATAGATTAGTTGAATTATTTGTTTGAATTGAATTGTTTGGTGAGATGAGATTGATTTGATTGATGTGTGAATGGCGTGGGCCTTCACTAGACCGGGGATAAGGCTAGGCCTTGTCCCGTTTCTAGTATCGTGCCGTTATGCCGCCGAAATTTTCTAAAATATGTTAGAAAAATAAAAATATCATTTTATTGAATAAATGAATTGAATAGAAATTCATAGGTTGAAATAAAATGTTTTATCGTTAAAAATATAATTTTTAACGTGAATATGAAAATAGTGAAGTGAACAAAATAAAATATTCATTTGCAAACCGGACGGTTTGTTTATGTACACCTATTTGAATGACATTGATTGGGACGATAAATTCTACACATCGCCCAACTGCACGAATAAAATCTGTGTTTGGTTGTTTGAAACCCCACACGGGTGTTGGGATGAAATTTGAAGTTCACTCATCCTGATTGATTAAATATGTCGATCGATTGATTGACATGCTGTTATAAGCGTTAGATATCTTTATTTGATGCTTATACAGTGTAGTGCACTTTGGTTGATGGTTGATCATTTTTCAATGCTATATATACATGTGTTGTATGAAAATCCATATAATTAATTTTATATGGTAATTGATTGGGCCTCATTCCAGTTTAGAAATAGAAATATTTGAAATAGAAATATTCGAAATGGAATATTTGAAAATATCAATATATGAAGCCGTGTTGATTAGATTGACGCCATTTTGACGTGAACGATATTTATATCGATATGAATTGAAAACGATTTCGAAATGAATCGAATTGAAAACGATTTCGGAATGAATTGAATTGAAAACGATTTCGAAATGAATTGAATTGGAAACGATTTCGAAATGAATTGAATTGAAAACGATTTCGAAATGAATCGAATTGAAAACGATTTCGAAATGAATTGAAAACGAATTCAAATTGAATTGAAAGCGAATTGAAATGAATTCAAATTGAATTGAAATTTGAATTGAATAGAAATGAATTTTAAAACGAATTTATAAAGATGAATTCAATTTTGATTTGAATTGAAATGGAAGTTGAAATTGCTTTTGAAACGAATTTAATACTAATTATATAATTCGTTTTAAATATAAATCGACGAAATATATTATATATATATTATATATATAATATAATGGCCTGAATAGAACGCGCCGCGCCGCGGCAGTTCGTGAATTTCGACCATTTATTTCAAATGGATATTGCGGGAGATCCGACCGTCGGATTCTCCTAAAACCGGAACCGTTGGGTTCGTATCGAAAAGAGCTTTCTAACGAATATTAGAAATTTGAAATCTAACGGTTGGATTTGGAATTATGTCCAAATCAAATTCGAAAAAGGTCGCTGTAAGTGCAGTTCGATGGCCGTTGATGGAAATCGACTGTACAGGCCTTGATAAAATTATTAAAAATGGTAATAATTTGTGTAAAATCATAAGAAATGATTTAGAAAGAATTGGGATGAAAAACTCCATATTTGAAAAGATAAAAATAGATTTTTATCGAAATGAACTAGTTTTGAACTAGAATTATAATTCTATTTATTTTTAAATAAATAAATTGAATTCGAAAAGGGTTTTAAAAGTAACCAAAATTCCAATGATTGCATTGGAGTGGATTTGAATCGAAATTGTCTTCGGAATATTTCGATGTTGGAATTCGTGATTATACAGGTGTTGTTATGGAAATTTGAAAGATATATATATGTATATCGTTATTTCCAATACGACATTTGTTAGTCGTAGAATTCGATATTGAATATAAGCCGATATATTTTCTATTCAGAGCCTTGTATTGAATATCGAATGTGATTTGGGTTTGTCGTGAATGGTGTCTTCACTAACCCTGTTCTTGAACCCAGTTGAGAAAAGATTAAATCTTTTTATTTAGATTTAATGAAGTTTACCAATTAAATAATATTTAATTGGAATTGAATTGATATTGATTTTTGGGTTTATCGTGAACAGTGTTTTTAAATAGCACTCGTTCTTTAACCCAATAATTAATGGAATGTGATTTTGGGTTTATCGTGAACCGTGTTTTAAATGACACTGATACTTTAACCCAGTCGAAGATTAAAACTAAGTGGAGTTTTAATGAATCTTTAATTAGATTGTAAAAGTCGAAATGGAGTATCGCCAGTTTTACTCCAGACGTTAGTTAAATCTTTAATTAGATTTGAACGTGAAATGGTAATTGAATTTACCGATAACACCGTGGTGTTAGATATGAAGTATTACCAGTTTTTACTTCATGGGATGAATAAGTTGGGATTGGGAAATTAAAACCAATGATTACTTCGGTAAGGTTCGCTAATTCCGACTAGTTTTGAATTGATATTCAAAAGATCAGATTAAAGAATAAATTCAAGAAATTTATCTTTGATAAAGTTAATGGGGACCTTTCCCTTTGAATGTGAAATTTAGAAATTAACTGTCGGTTAGCCAAGCAGAATGGTTTTCTGGATATTGATCTGATGTTGGTTTCGGCCTTCGGGGTTAATATTTGGGGAATTATTCTCTTGATTAATTTACGGTTAGTGACTGATGAATTGGAATGAGGCGTATGTTGTGTTTGTGTAACACTTATTTAAAATATACGCGAGTTATTCGGGAAGACCGGGTTTATCCCATTCTGAATAACTGATACGACGATAAGTCGAAGATGAAGACGATGGTCGAAGACCGGAGGTCTTCACGTCGTTTGGGTGATAACTGATGATCTTGATTGGGCTGTACACCCAAGAAGATGGAAACAGTTAGTGATCGTCCAGACGTACTTGGAGATCGAAGGATATGCGGGGTACTAGGTGCCTCCGGTTTCGTTCAGACCCAGAACGGACTTGTAAATGGACTGTGTGTCTGACATTGGATTTTAGTCTGTGTGATTGATTTCTATTAAATATATATCTGTTTGGCGGCGGAGAATTTATTCTCTTGCTTAACGCCCTTCTCTGAGACGTACGAGCTCAGGGGTTATATATTGATGGATATCAAACGCATGGAGTGAATTGCCTGTGTGGCATGCCTAAGTGGCAATTGATCAAGGCTTCTGTTGAAAAGCAAAGTCTTGTGGTGATGATCAAAGCACGGCCTTTGTGGCGTAGCTTTGTGTAACGTTTGATTCGCGAGTTTCACACCCGGTATGAACCAAAAACGGGAGACGGACCTCAGGGAGGACTTGCGTTTCTTTCTAGCTAAAAAGTGGCGTCAGTGGTTTTACACGCCCTGACGAGTTTGACTTATGTGGTTGTTGCTGTTGCGAGGCGCCTCGGATTGATCGGTCGTTCTCGAACCGATGGAGTCATTTAGTTGGCTCATTTACACCCCATAGGGTGGGGAAACGTAGTGTTCAGGCATTTTAATCCACATCGGTGGACCGGCCCTGTCGCTCCAAGGGCCCACCTGAGTCTGGGTCCTGTGGCTCGGGCTAGAGAGTCACGAATCGGTTGAGGACTATCTTTTGCCTCGGTTCATAGACGGAAATCCAATTTCCAAATACGTGACTTTGCGATTTTGATTGTATAACCTATATATGGCGATATAGTGGTATGGGGCATTCATGCCGCCTATGATTGATACTTATGATTTGAAGTTGTTTTATACACTATGCACTTATATAGTATCAAATGATTTGTTTTAAACGTATCAAGCATTCTTTGGCTGTTATAAGGGAAAACCCTATCCTCGACTGCGTTGCATTGTGTGATGGGACCTGGGTCTTATAACAGCTTCATTTTTCTTTATTTAGCATTGCGCTGTTTGTTTTATGCACTGGTATTCTTGGGAGGAAACCCGTTCCGTGTTATACGGCGTGGTCCCTTGATTTACCTAATGATTTAAAATAAAGATTAATAACTATTTTAGTTCTCACACCAGTCACATGACTGACCTGGAGTTTATTGTTTTAACCTAAACTCTGGGTGCCCTTATTTTGACACGGGCAGCTAGTAGTTTTGGTTTTGCAGATTTATATTCACAGGATCCTGGTACAGCTGGAACGATATCCGGAAAGCTTTGTATCCGTATATCTCTTTCTAGTTGTGTATTGTATTATTTTCCGCTGCGATGAATTTAAATGTAATTTAAATCTCTGATATTTCTGTGTAATATTTATTCAAACTCTCTATATTCTTGTAATCTGATGCATTGTTGTAATATACAGTGAAATGTTCTTTGGTATGCGTTCTGTTTTGTCGTGTTCTCAAACGATAGGGCGTTTCGAACGGTCTGGGTCGGTTTAGCGACTGGTTCGGACCGAGCGAAATTCCTTGCCGTCACATAGGCATATAGGCAAGACTGGAAATAAATATAAAATGTAGAAATAGGGAAAAGGAAGATAAATACATAATACAATTATCCAACAATAAAGGCATATATTTAACTTACCATGATGACATAGGTGATTAACGTGAAAAACATGTATAACATTTATCTTACAAAAACTGCAAATCCTAACTCAATTTTATTTTGGGGAATTATATGTTAAGGGCCTTCTTTAGTTAAAGAATTAGTTTCTAGGACACAGCTTCAAAACAATTATTTTCGAGGACATACTTCAGAACCCGCGTCCATTTCTACCATCTTCTTTTAATTGCACCTAGCTTCAAATGAAATCCAAAATTGAAATACTATTTTTTTTTCTAAATCTAAATCGATTACAAACTATTTTTCTTGATCGATTTAGTTCTATGGAGAATTTCAATTGCAAGGTTTTCTGCTTCATTGATTTAAATGTAACCAATTTTAGCTAAAATTGAAGTATCTTCGATGAACGATCTGTGGAATCACCTCAAAAACATTTGATGAACGATTTGTGGAATCAACAAGCAAGCTCTCTTTCTAATTACAAGGTTTTGCTTTTATCTTTGTTTTGGGGGAGTTCGTGCGCTTTAGATTTGACTCAAGTTGGTTATGCTCGAATCAGGGACGGGTGACGATCATCGTCTTCAGTGGAATTTCAACTGACATAAGCTTATTGTCATAAGCTCATTGTAAAAGGCGATCATCGTGCGCTTTAGATTTGACCCAAGTTGATTATGCTCGAAGTAGTTGATTTTAATTTTAATAGCCAGAATTTAGGATTTGGATTTCTATTGACATAAGCTTATTGTCATCAATCCATGGTATTATTATCACTTTCCACAATAAAATTATAGGTTATATGATTTTATGAGAAATAGATAAAACCGTTTATCTTTTTTCTGATAAAAATGACGTCCTAAAGTGTTTATTTGCCATGGAATTATGAAATGAATGGTCTAGTAGTAACGAGGTTGGTTAGATGGTATGCTTATATATGTAAAAGGTGTTTGTTTAGTAAGTACATAATCTTTTTATATATGAATTGTGTATCTTTTTGTACATACCTTTTTGTATATTTTTTTGTATTGTCAAATATATATATATAAGGTAAATACAATCACCTAAACTAAAATTACAACAAACTTCATTATAGATTGGTTCATCTTCTATCATTTTATTATAGTATGGTGATAAAAATGAGATATTGATGATATAATAGTATAAACATTGAGAAGAAATAATCGTATATCCTTTTAATGTATATATATTTTTATTATGTATTATAGAATGGTTCATTTTCTATTATAGTATAATGATATATAAATATTCATTACAATATATCTTTCTAATCGGAAAATGAGATAATGATGTCTCATAGTCGAAAATCCATTTTTACGCACTTTTCAGAAAAAGATATAATCATATATCTTTTCCGGAATTCAAACTTTGTAAAAATATTACATCAACTTAAATTTGTGTGTTTCATGAAAAAGATATGTAAAATTCATATACGAAAAGATACACAATTCATATACAAAAAGATATATAGCATTTTGTATATATAAAAAAAAATATAAAAAATGATATATATATATATATATAAGTATTGGTTTTGTTTTTATAACCAACAGAAGGGCAATGTGTTTTGTCAAGGTTGTATATATAGTCCTTATAGGATTTTCTGTTAAAAAGAACAAAATTAAATGGTTTCTGAGAAAAAGATAAAAACATTTATCTTTTTTCTGTTTAAAGTATAAGTTATATGATTTTACTCAGAAAAAGATAAAATCGTTTATCTTTTTTCTGATAAAAATGGCGTGCTGAAGTGTTTATTTACCATGGAATTTATGAAATGATTGGTCCAGTAGTAGTAAGGTTGGTTAGATGGTATGCTTACATATGTAAAAGGTGTTTGTTTAGTAAGCGCATAATCGTTTTGTATATGAATTGTATATCTTTTTGTATATATCTTTTTGTATATCTTTTTGTATGATCAAATATTGACAGTTATGAATTGTATTGATGTCAGAAAATTGAACCAAGGATCAAGGTGCAAAAATTATCAAGAAATTAACTGGAACCAATAAGCTAGTAATCAAAAAATTAATACTGTTAATACATTCCTTATATATAAGTATTTCACAAAAGAAAAACTGCAAAAAAGACAATGCTAATGAACACAATGCATATAACAAAAATTACACAAAACATGAATTAACTCTCTTCATAACTGCCCTACATTTTCAGATCAGCAACATACTTATAAAGTAGAGAATTTCAACACTTCAAAAATACACCACTTGCATCATACTCTAAGGCAGACATCAAAAAGGAGTATCAAAGTAGCTTCAACATCAAACAATAATTTCAACATGAACAATCGTATCATTCCAAATAGTAATTTCAACATCAGCAGTAGCTTCACATCAACTTCAAAATGAATTCAAGTATAGTAGCTTCCATAGCTTCATAATAGCTTCACAACAATAAATCTGACAGGAACTCCATCATTTTCATCACAGTAACTACAGTATCAACAGAAAAACCATTTCACTTGCTTCTTAGAAGTTGCAACATCAAACAGTAAATCTTATATATGCACATCAGGATTATTCACAGAAGTTGCACTTCAATAACCACATCAGAATTTTCACAGTACACGTAAAAACAGATACCACCATAGCAGTTGCGCCAGAATGAAATTGATATTTAGTAGAAGCAAATACTTACAGATTGAAATAGCATTAGATTTAGATTTGGATTTATCAAAATGCCTAAGCATAGCAAATTGCATCAGATTGCATCACAGATTGAGATTTAGAAGAAGCAATTACATCTCATAACTCTCACAACATAACCATTTAGCATGCAAATCATCATTACAAAAAGATATGTACAAAAAGATACAAAATTCTTATACAAAAAGATACACAATTCATATACAAAAAGATACATAACATTTTGTATATATAAAAAGATATATAAAATGATATATATATATATATAAGTATTGGTTTTGTTTTTATAACCAATAGAAGGGCATTGTGTTTTGTCAAGGTTGTGTATATAGGCCTTATAGGATTTTCTGTTAAAAAGAATAAAATTAAATGGTTTTCTGAGAAAAAGATAAAAACATTTATCTTTTTCCTATTAAAAGTATAAGTTATATGATTTATCTGAGAAAAAGATAAAATCGTTTATCTTTTTTCTGATAAAAATGGCGTCTTGAAGTGTTTATTTACCATGGAATTTATGAAATGAATGGTCCAGTAGTAATGAGGTTGGTTAGATGGTATGCTTACATATAAGTAACATAAAGTAAATGAAAACACAATAGAGCGTGAAATTCTATAAAAAGGTACTATGTTCTATCTTTTTAAGTTCTTTTAAGCTTTTTTGGAATTTAATTGTTTTGTATTAAATAATGGTATTTGATTTTTGATATAATATAATAATATTATGAATATAAATTTATAACAGAAAATTATAGTAAACATAATTGAGAAATAAAGTTACAATTTTAGAAATAGATAAGGTGGATTTTTGACTTGTCCTTTAACTATGTTCCTTGTAGAAAGGCAGAATGAACTAGATATGTTTTTTTATCAGTTATATTATAAAAGCTAATACTGGTTGCTTTAAGTGATTTAACTGTGGATATCGTTCATGTATACATTTTTGATATAATGGAATAATAACTTCAAGTCTGTCATATATATATATATATCTTTTTTAGATAAAGATAAGTACTTTTATCTTTTTTTTTTAAATAAAACAACTTGCAGTAATGATCTAAACCATACTGGCATTCTAAAATAACATTAATAACAACAAAAAAAATCAATTCCTGTATATGACATTAACAAAAAAATATGATAAAACACTAGTGTAAAATAAAATCTAAAGGCGATACCTGAAACACAACAATCGAAAATGACTCGTTTACTCGATTCGTGAAAAACGCCTATTTGATGAACAAAATGAAATTGTTTGGCAACAACAAACTAAAAATCATCAATCGTTTGAAGCATGAGATTTTATTGATGTAGAAAATCACCTATTTTATTTGATTCATTAAAATCCCCTATTAGATACAGATCGATTACTGAAATTGTGAAAGTAGGAATGGACTTGAGAAGGTAGGTGGTAATTTGGTTCTGGATTGAAGTAGAAAACGAATTGAAGAGGAGCGATTTAGAGAGGAATTGAAGTGTAGGCCATTTTTGTTGATTTGGGATGAAATGTTTTTGGCTGGTTAATAGAAGAATGAGAGGAGCGACGTTTTTATCCTTAAAAATAATTATTTCAAAGTCGTGTCCTGCAAAATAATTAAGACACGTTAAGAAGCCTTATGGCTAATTTCAACTTTTATTTAACTGTCATGTTATAGTCCAAGAAATCAAATCTGAAAATGACAGGGAGCTCACAGTGGGTCTTGGTGAAAAAGAGATTAAATCTCTTATATATAACAATATTCCATAGAAAAGTCCAGTCTAATCCTTTTAGTTGTTGTATGTATGCAAGTCCTGAATGTTGTCTCTATAGATCTAGATCTCAGCAGCATTCCCCCATTATATGTTTATTTTTTTAGAATAATTTCATAGAGATAGAAGATATGAAGAAATGGTGTGTATTCGAATGGGAGAAGCCACATATTTATAGGTTTACATGAAGCGACCCGAACTTCCCCGGTCTCCGAAGAGATGAGAAAGAACGAATTACTGTGAGGACAAGACAAAACAGAACGCAGACGGAAGAACATTTCATTGCTATTACAACAATTCCATCAGAATACAAGAATATACAGAGTATAAATGAAAAAATTACATTCGATAAATATCATAGATTACAATAAATTACATAGCAGCGGAAAATAATACAAAGCACAACTGAAGGTGATATACGGATACAGAGCTTTCCGGATATCATTCCAGCTGTAAACCAGGATCCTGTGAATATAAATCTGCAAAACCAAAACTACTAGCTGCTCGTGCGGAAAATAGGGGCACCCAGAGTTTAGGTTAAAACAATAAACTCCAGGTCAGTCATGTGACTGGTGTGAGAACTAAAACAGTTATTTAAAACTTTTCTTTTAAAAAAGAGAGTAATTCAAGGGACCACGCCGTATAACACGGAACGAGTTTCCTCCCAAGAATACCAGTGCATATCAATAAACAACGCAATGCTTTTTCGAAAAATGAAGCTATTATAAGACCCAGGTCCCATCATACAATGCAACGCAAGCCGGAGGATAGGGTTTTACCTTATAACAGCCAAACATGCTTGGTACGTTTAAAACAAATCATTTGATACTACAATAAGTGTATAGTGTCAAAACATTTCCAATCATAAATATAAATCATAGACGGCATAACATCCCATGCTACTATGTCGCCATACTAGTTCTACAATTAAAATCGCAATACACGTATTGGAAATTGGATTTCTGTCATGAGTCGAGGCAAGGGGAAAGCTCCTCTCCGCGTTCGAGACACTCTAGAAAATGCTCAGGACTACACACTCTGGGCAGCCACTTGGATCGGTTGGGCCGGTCCTCACTTACGTTAGAGGATTAGTTATTCCTGAACACACGTTTCCCGGTCCTTACAGACCTATAATCGAGGCGCCTCATTCCAACAACCACAAAGGTGAAAAATATGTAAATGTCAGGGCTGGTAAGTCACTGACACCACCAAAGCTAGAAAGAAACGTCGTGCTCTCCCAACGGCCCGTATCCCGTTTTTAACTCATACCGAGGTGTGAGGCTCGCGAATTCACGTTATACACAAAGCTACGCCACAAAGGCCGTGCTTTGATCATCAACTACAAGACTTTACTTTTCAACAGAAGCCTTGATCATTACATCTTAGCGTGCCACACAGGCAATTCATGCCATGCGACTGATGTCCATCGATATACAACCTCTGAGCTCGTACGTCTCAGAGAAGGGCGTTAAGCAAAAGAATAAATTCTCCGCCGCCAAACAGATGTATATTTAATAGAAATCAATCAACACAGAATAAAACCCAATGTCAGAAACACAATCCATTTACAAGTCCGTTCTGGGTCTGAACGAAACCGGAGGCACTTTCCTCGCATATCCATCCATCTCCAAGTACGTCTGGACGACCACCAACTATTTCCATCCTATTGGGTGTACAGCCCAATCAGGATCGTCAGTAATTGCCCAAACGATGTGAAGACTTCCGGTCTTCGACCACCGTCTTCATCTTCGACTTATCGTCGAATCGGTTATTCAGAATGGGTGTAAACCCGGTCTTTCCGAACAACCCGCGTATATTAAAAACAAATGTTAAACAAACACAACATACGCCTCATTCCAATTCTGAATATTCTATTATTTAAATATCCACATCTTTTGGGAAAAGTTCCCATTAATTTTATCCAAGATAAATTCTTTAAAATTTATCCTTTAATCTTCCTTTGGATGTCGTTTCAAACCAAATTATGGTTTTCTGAACTTAGTCGAGATTAGCGAACCACACCGAAGTAATTATTTATTTTATTTCCCAATCCCAAGCTATTCATCCCATGAAGCAAAACTGGTAATACTCCATATTTAACACCACGGTGTTATCGGTAAAATTAATTACCATTTCACGTTCAAATCTAATTAAAGATTTAACTATCGCTTCGGAGCAAAACTGGTGATACTCCATTCTCGCTTATTTCCTAAATTTGATAATTTAGATTATCCATTCACATTTCAATCTAGTTGCAGATTCTTTAAAACTCCTTTTTCTGGGTTAAAGAACTAGTGTTATCTAAGACACAGTTCACGAAAAACCCAAATCACATTCTATTTATTATCGGGTTAAAGAACTAGTGTTATTTAAAACACAGTTCACGATAAACCCAAATCACATTCTATTTATCATCGGGTTAAAGAACTAGTGTTGTTTAAAACACAGTTCACGATAAACCCACAAATCAATTCTAGTTCAATTCAAATCAAATATATTAGGAATTCCGATTATTTAAAACCCCTTTTTAAATCTAATTTATTTATTTAAAAATAAAAACCCGGGTTTTAAATTGAGTTCAAACTAGTTCATTTCGATAAAAATCTATTTTTATCTTCTCAAATATGGAGTTTTTCACCCCGGTTTTTCTCAAATCATTTCTTATGATTTTGCACAAATTATTAATATTTTTAATAATTTTATCAAGGCCCGTACAGTCGATTTCCAACAATGGCCATTGAACTGCACTTACAACGACCTTTTTCAAATTTGATTTGGACGTATCTCCAAATCCAACCGTTAGATTTCAAATTTCTAATATTCGTTAGAAAGCTCTTTTCGATACGAACCCAACGGTTCCGGTTTTAGGAGAATCCGACGGTCGGATCTCCCGTAATGTCTGTTTGAAATAAATGGTCGGAATTCACGAACTGCCGCGGCGCGGCGCGTTCTATTCAGGCCATTATATATATAATATATATATATATATTATATTTCGTCGATTTCTATTTAAAACGAATTTTATAAATCGTTTTAATTTTCATTTCAAAAACAATTTCAACTTCCATTTCATTTCAAATCAAAATTGAAGTCTTCCTTATAAATTCGTTTTAAAATTCATTTCTATTCAATTCAATTTGAATTCATTTCAATTTGTTTCCAATTCAATTCGAATTCGTTTTCAATTCGATTCAATTCAAATTGGTTTTCTATTTGATTCAAATTCGTTATATATCCCATTGAAATCAAATTCGTTATATATTCCATTGAAATCAAAATCGTTTTCAATTCAATTCATTTCGAAATCGTTTTCAATTCAATTCATTTCGAAATCGCTTTTCAATATTCATTTTAAAATGAATAAAATCGATATAAATATCGTTCACGTCAAAATGGCGTCAATCTAACCAACACGGCTTCATATATTTCTATTTTCAAATATTCTATTCAACAAATGAATATTTATTTTTGTCAACACACGACTAATCTCAACGAATGAGTACTGTCCACGTGTGACTATTTTTGTTATTTAATATATTTTATTAAAATTAAGGTATCTATCGTTTGATATAAAATTAGACTCCAACTGTAAATTAGTAAGAGAACAATTCCCTGAATATTAACCCCGAAGGCCGAAACCAACATCAGATCAATATCCAGGAGACCACTCATCTCATCTATTTTCCAGTTGATTTCTAATTCTATATATGATAAAGATGTAAATTTTATTATTAAAATATTTCGTTCAACACATGACTAATCTCAATGGATGAGTACAGTCAACATATGAACCTTTATATTATATTGATAAAGATGTAAATTTTATTATTAAAATATTTCGTTCAACACATGACTAATCTCAACGGATGAGTACAGTCAACACATGAACCTTTATTTTATAATATTCTTTATTGGAATGAGGCCCAAACAATCACCATATAATGTTAATTATATGGATTTTCATACATCACACGTATATAATAGCATTAAAAATAATCAACCATCAACCAAAGTGCACTACACTGTATAAGCATCAAATATAGATGTCTAATGCTTATAACAACCTGTCAATCAATCGATCGACAAATTTAATCAATCAGGATGAGTGAACTTCAAATTTCATCCCAACACCCGTGTGGGGTTTCAAACAATCGAATCACAGATTTTATTTGTGCAGTTGGGCGATGTGTAAAATTTATCGACCCAATCAATATCAGTCAAATCAGTGTATATAAACAAATCGGCCGATTTGTTTATAAATATTTATTTATTCACTTTCACATTAAAAATTATATTTTTAACGACCAAATTATTTTATTCAACTTATGAATGTTCTATTCAGTTCATTTATTCAATAAAATGATATTTTTATTTTTCTAACATATTGTAGAAAATTTCGGCGGCATAACGGCACGATACTAGAAACGGGACAAGGCCTAGCCTTATCCCCGGTCTAGTGAAGGCCCACGCCATTCACACATCAATCAAATCCACCAAACAATCAAATTCAAAACTAATCATCTAACTAATTTATGCAATCAAACAAACAAGTCCATGGTCTGTGGACGATTGTGTCGGGTGCTACTAAGCACCGTCTACATCCTAGTATATATATATATATATATAACTAGAAAAGAAATTGAAGAGTGAGAAGTTCTCACAAATAGCTATCCAACTTCACGACACTTCTTTTATAGAAATCTTCATCGTTATCGCATCTTCGTCATCTTCGTTGCTGTAGCCACTACATATGTAAAAATCATATTTTTACTTCGCTATTCAATATATAAAAATCGAATTTTTACTATGCTATTCAATATATAAAAATCGAATTTTTACTTTGCTATTCAATATATAAAAATCGAATTTTTACCTCGCTATTCAATATATAAAAATCGAATTTCTTATTATGCTATTCAATATATAAAAATCGAATTTTTTATTATTTCGTTATTCAATATATAAAAATCGAAACTTTCATGAACAAAAATCTCTACTTTGATCATGTTAAAAATCTCTCCTTTTACATGTTAAAAATCTAAACTTTGTCTATATAAAAACATGAACTTTATGTTGATAAAACCTACCCTTGATGTACATAAAAATTCAATCTTTCATCGTATAAAAATTGAATCTTAAACTTAATGACATACGTATTTAATTTAAACCAATTAAACAACAACAAAAACTCACCCTTTCACGTTTGGAGGGGCTGAAGTGTAATGACCCGCATTTTTAGAAATATATAATTAATTTATTTAATTATATAATTGGTGATTTAGAGAAATTAATGATCGTTTAATTAAATAATATTGAATATTTAATTAATAATTATAATATAATAATATATTATAATGTCGAAATAGTCGGAAATAGTGAAATTCACAATATCGTGTGAATTGAATAGCATACGAGATTTGGTGGAGTTTCGATTCGAAATATAATAACGATTATATTGAATCGACGACAGTTGAACGTATAGTTTATAATATATTTATAAACGAGCTCGAAATGGCGCTGCAGTTCGCTATTTGGCGATTTGAACTTCAACTGAATATACAGGATTCGTTTTAAGCTGGATTTCTGTGAAACAAGAAACGAGTGGAGCTGGTGGAGTATATCTTTCTAGTGGAAGAGAAAAATCGGGATTTCGTCGTGTAGATTTTGATGTACGTCCAAATCAAATTTCAGAAAAGTCACTGTAGAATTCCTTTATAATTTGCGATGCTTTATTTACGTTATAAAAGGAATTTAAATATAAACTGAATATCGAGATAATCGGGAATCTGAAATATCAAACTGTATATTCTGATATAATATTCTGGAGCTGTACGATATCATATGTGAGGATATACGATAATATAAATTTATTTATATTTAATTTAATTATATTTAAATATATTTATATATTTAAATGGGTCATCCAAAGCTTTAAAAATAGCCGATTTTGCAAACGAAGTCGGAATTCGACGAAACTAATTTTGTTGGATTCGCAATATCAAATAGTTGTTAGATTTCCAGTTTCGTGATTTTTAGAGTCACTATGTGGCCGTACGGATTTATAGAGTGAGAAACAGTCAGTATTTTGACAGTTAAAAATACGTTGTGTGAGCATACGGAGTCGGAATTCGACGAAACCAGTTTCGTTGGGACCGTAATGTCGAGCTGAAGGTGCATGTCCAGTTTGGTGATTTTTGGGCATCACAAGTGATCACAGGAATTTTAAAGAACAAATAAAAATAGCGCTTGCTTATAAATAAATATAAAATTCGAATATAATTTTTTTTAAAATTCCTATAAATACTCTAAAACATTTCCTAACCCTAAATATTTCTCTCTACACAGTCAAATACTTGGTAGCCGCCACTAAAGAAAATACACAGCAAAAGTTCCAAGTTAAGAAAATCAAAATCAATTGCAAAGAAATCCTATAAATCCTCTAATACATATATTTGCAATCATCCTCGCAAATCCTTCGGTTCTGGGTACTTCGAGTTGGACTCGACGTGTTTCCTGGTTCGCTGGAAATGGTGAGCGAAAGCTAGGGTTTTGATTTCGAGCAGATGGAGGAGGCTTTTGGAAAAACTGAGTTTGGATTTGGGTTTGCAGGATCGAACAGCTTTGGCGTGGGTTTTTATGTGGAGATCGATGCGATTTTCCACCGATGATTTCCAGAGGTGAGCTGTTCGTCGCAGTGTATTTGTGGAGGGCGAGTTCGATGTTTTGGCGAGGAGATGAAGGAGAACGGAATGAGGAGTATCAGGGTGATTCCGGTTTGAAGAATAATGGAGTGTTTGATGAATGGTGGGAGCAAGAAGATGCGAAAAAAGGACATTGATGTCGTATTGGAGCTTGTCTTTGAATTGGGGAAGAAAGCGAATTAAAAGAGGGTGGGTCTGTGTATGTTTGTGGGTCGAATTAAGATGGTGAGGCCCGGTGAAATAAACTCTTAAGTTTTATTTAAATTTAAATATCGTACAAGTTTGTTTAAGTCATAACTTAATCATACGACCTCGGAATTCAGCGAAACAAGATCCGACAAGATCGTATGGACGGACACTACACGCTGGAACGGACCGCGAGTCAATTGGAGTCCATCACAATTTATAGCAAAATAAATTGTCTGAATCAAGCGATGATTATCGTCATTGACGATGATCGTCCAAATGTGAGTAAATCTCACCAACTCTGAACAGTTCTATTTTCACGTTGTATTGTTAGAATTGTTAAAATTGTCTGTTTGACTGTGTGTTGATTGTTTGACTAAACTGCTAGTCAGTTAGTTAAATTTCTATATTGATTCTGTTTAACAGAATATATCATATAGAACTGAAAGTGATGTTATCTATATTGTCTAACATCTGTGATGCAGGGAAACAGGTTGGAGGAATCCGACTGGATTCCTCAACAGTTATTTTATTGTTTTTCATATATTTTAATATATGATGTGAATTATAACCTGTTGTTGATTGTGTGGGTATGGACGATATTGAACAGCGTGATTTGATATGATTGAATACCATAACATACCGAATGTTGATAAGGGGATTTTCAAAGTGATATTGAAAACAGAATATTTATAAATTGGAATAATAATAAATAAGAGATATTTATAAATTTAAATATTTATAAATAAGGAATATTTATAAATTGGGGTATTTATAAATAGGAGATATTTTAAAAAGGAAAATAAATTCAAAACATTTCTTTTTGAATGGAAAGGCCTGTGTGGCGAGTTTGGGGATTTTCCCGATGCTCCCGATACAAAGGAGGTTATGGCGAATTTTCCCGGGAATTTAAGGAGTTAGAATATTTTTAAGAATAAATCTGAAAAGGGAATATTTGCAAACCATTTGCAAATAGAATAAAATAGAGAAAGAAATATTTGTAAACCATTTACAAATAGAATTGAAAGGGGAATATTTAGAAAATAAATAGAGTTAAATAAAAGGGAAATTGGTTTATAAAGGAAACCGTTATAAAAAGGAAAACGTTATTAAAAGGACATTTATAAAGTGAAGAACCGTTACTAATAGTAAATCTTTATAAATGAATAAACGTGTTAAAAAGGAGATCTTTTTAAAATGGATAGACGTTATAAAAAGGAGAAATCGAATATGGTATTCGAAGTTAGTTAATCGAATATAGACATTCGAAAGGAGAAATCGAATAGGGTATTCGAAGTTAGTTAATCGAATATAGACATTCGAAAGGAGAAATCGAATATGGTATTCGAAGTTAGTTAATCGAATATAGACATTCGAAAGGAGAAATCGAATATGCTATTCGAAGTTAGTTAATCGAATATAGACATTCGAAAGGAGTTAATCGAATATAGACAATCGAAAGGAGTTAATCGAATATGGTATTCGAAGTTAGTTAATCGAATATGGTATTCGAAGTTAGTTAATCGAATATGGTATTCGAAGTTAGTTAATCGAATATAGACATTCGAAAGGGGTTAATCGAATATGGTATTCGAAGTTAGTTAATCGAATATAGACATTCGAAAGGAGAAATCGAATAGGGTATTCGAAGTTAGTTAATCGAATATAGACATTCGAAAGGAGAAATCGAATATGGTATTCGAAGTTAGTTAATCGAATATAGACATTCGGAAGGAGAAATCGAATGTGATATTCGAAGTTAGTTAATCGAATATAGACATTCGAAAGGAGTTAATTGAATATAGACAATCGAAAGGAGTTAATCGAATATGGTATTCGAAGTTAGTTAATCGAATATGGTATTCGAAGTTAGTTAATCGAATATGGTATTCGAAGTTAGTTAATCGAATATAGACATTCGAAAGGGGTTAATCGAATATGGTATTCGAAGTTAGTTAATCGAATATAGACATTCGAAAGGGGTTAATCGAATATGGTATTCGAAGTTAGTTAATCGAATATGGTATTCGAAAGTTAGCTAATCGAATATGTAATTTCGAAAAGGGTTAATCGAATATGGTATTCGAAGTTAGTTAATCGAATATGGTATTCGAAAGTTAGTTAATCGAATATGTTATTTCGAAAGGGGTTAGTCAAGTCGAGTTAGTCAAATAGAGTTAACCAGTTAGAGTTAATCAGTTAGAGTTAACCAGTTGGAGTTAATTAGTTAGAGTTAATCGATTAGAGTTAAAACGAACAAGAGTAAATCAAATATAGTTATTTGAGACATAGTTAATCAAACATAGTTATTCAGGATAAGTTGCCATCTCGTACGACTGCTAGCGTAATTCGCAGGACAGTAAATAGCCTACGGCAGTCGGATGTTTCCTGAGGGAGTCAGGCGTAACCATTGTGATCGCTGCGATCTAGAGTCAAGCGAATGGAGTTTAATCGAATATTAGTTATTCGATAGGAGTTAATTGAGTTGATCGAGTTGAGAAATAAGTTAAGTTAGTCAAGTTAGTCGAGCCTAGTTAATCGAATCGAATTGGTCGAACCAAGTAAGTCGAGTTAGTCGAGTCAAGTTAAGTTAGTCGAGTTAAGTTCGTCGAGTTAAATAAATCGATGTTAGTTTCATCGAAAGGAGTTATCGATGTTAGTTTCATCGAAAGGAGTTATCGATGTTAGTTCATCGAAAGGAGTTATCGATGTTAGTTTCATCGAAGGGAGTTATCGATTATAGTTTAATCGAAGTGAGATTTTCAAATATGAGATATTTGAAAAGAAAGAGTTATCGAATATTAGTTATTCGAAGAGAGATTATCGAATATCGTTAATTCGAGAAGGAGTTAATCGAATATAGGTTATTCGAAGAAGAGTTAATCAAATAGAGATTTCTCGAAGAGAGTTAATCGGCAAATTCGATTATATCGAATTCGGGAAAGTACTTATACTTTCCAGTGTTTAAATAAAGATTTATTTATTTATAAATTAATAAGTGTTAGGTTAATTATTCACTAATAAGAATAGAAGTTATAATTAAAGTTAGATAATTCGAAAGTAGGGATTATAACGTTATCGTTATAACCAATGTTTTAAATATAGAAGTGGATTAGTAAAATTGAATCCGAGAAAGGCGTAAAGAAGTTGTTAAAGATTAAAAGATAAACTTTGAACATTTCGAAGTTATAACGTTGTTCAGTTAAGGTCTGAGAGGTAATTATACCCCAACTTGAGTGACTTCCTTCTTGACTAAGAAATGGTAAGGTTTGATCGTAAAGGAGTTTTGGAAATGTTTTCCAAAAGAGAATCAGAAATGTTTTCTGATAAAAGAAAATAGCAAATGTTGAATATAGGGAAACAAGAGATAAGTAAATAAATGAACTAAAGAGATTAATGTTAAATGATGTTTGTTCGATATAATTTCCATTTGGAAATAATATCGTTGTTTGCACACTTGTTTTCTTTGATAGTTAACTCACCGACTATCGAAGTTTTGACCATTTTAACGTTGTTAATATGGAGAGACCGGTTGGATTATTATCCATAGAACCACTCCGTATTGGCATAAGCGTCGCGAATCATATATGCTAAAGATAATTGAAGACGGAGTAAAATGCAAGGGCTATCCTGTTTACAGAATAGTGCCTTCGGTTTGTCCAGTCCCAGGACAACTTGTATGGACGAAGGTTTGACAGAGTATATCCAATGGATCGCGTAAGTTGATCTGTTCAAACGTATTCACGTTTGGTGGCGGAGGAATTCGTTTCTCTTAGCTGTATACCCGTGTTATTTTTGGATAAGTCAATTTGTGATTTGACGGGTATGACGATGTGACATTTCTAAGTGAATGAAGATGGATGTCTGACATAGTATTTCTAAGACGGTCACGTACATTGATTTCTTTAACTATACCAAGAGTGGAAGCGGAGAAGGAAACTTCTTTTAGCTGACACGTAATGTATGGTTGTAGACGTCAATTAGTGATTCTGATGGATCTGACAATGTGGCATTCGAAGTGAATCTGATGTAATGATAAAGCGTAGCTTCTAGCCTCATCAACCGGTAAATGACAGAAATCGGGCAGGCAGCATGGCTAAGTCGGTCGCACCGAAGTAGGGTGTATAATCACCTATCTAGAGAATATTCATTTGCTTCTTAAATCTATCAATGCTGTCCCATATATATACGGGAACGGTTGCTGATCCCAACCGTTGGTGATATACATTCGATACACTCAAGCGAAATGAGTGGTCGGTCATGTGTGGCTGAGTTACAAGATGTTCTTGTTGAACTCCAGTGTATCGTTCCTAGAGTACACTGATCGGAAGGTGGTTCCATACCTTGTCATAGTTAGAAATCCATTATCCAATATGTGCTTGCGATTTTGATTGTATACTATATATGTAGAACGTGAGATGAAAGCGTTTCTGCTAGTTGATATCTATTTGTACATAGACATTATTATAATATCAAAAGGTTTTTGATATAAAGATATTTTGGATTCTCATAAAGGAAAAACCCGTTCCGTTCTGCGGCGTGGTCTTATGAGATATCGTTTACTTGTTCATATACCTGTTTAAACTGTTTTACTCATACCAGTCCCATGACTGACCCGGAGTTTACTTTGTTGTTTTCCCTAAACTCTTGGGTGCCTAAATTTGTACGGGCAGTCAAGTAGTCAGGAATTTGTAGATACATTGAAGAGCTGGAGCAGGAGGCTTCAGAATCATATAGCTATAGTTATTTCCGCTATGTTGTAAGTGCTGTACTCTGATAAGTGCTATTGTATACATAACTGTTATATTTCAAAGTTATGTTATATATTATATGTTATTCGTTCCGATGTGAGGTTCGTGTTACTCTGATGTTGTGTTCTTTTTCTTCTATTCCAAGTTTCTATCTTATCTATCCTCACCTTCTAATTTCTTTCATTAATTACCGGGATTTTTCTATGTTTTGGTTATCGACATCGTGCTTATGTCGATAACCAAAGTCGCCGAAAATCCAGGTCGTTACAGTTGGTATCAGAGCTTAAGTTAAGAATTACTTGGCTCTGTGGCGTGACTCGGTAGAGATAGGGTTAGTAATACCCTAGATTGAGTTTGAGTGTATATATACGAGTGCGTATTTGTATTTGATATAAAAATGGTTTTATATTGTGGAGATTCATTGGCTGAGTTGTTTATGAGTTCTGGTCAATCAGTTTGATCCACTGTATCGGTAGGAGTAAATAAATACTTGAATACGATGGACCGACACAGTATGGATATGTGATATATTATCATATATTAGATATATTGGTTGTATTTATAATCGAATGAGATTATAAAGTGAAATGGTTATATATAACCAATCAGAATCATATAAGTAAAGTATATGAAATTAAGATGAATTAAATATGAATTTAAATCAGATTTGGAATTAAAATAAGGAAATTTTAAGTTCCTGGGAGATTTTGAAATGGTTTCAAAATGGATGTATTTAGTAAGGGTTTTGAAGTGATATAGTATTGAAATCACTTGGGTCGCTGGAAAATAATTCCGATGATGACTGCGCAGTATCATCGGTGTGATTTTCGAGTTCTAAGTGGTGGATTACTACCAGAGATTTTGATTTGAATTGTTTTGAGAAAACAAGTGTTTAGAAATTCAAAGGTTTTGAATTGGCAGTATGATTTCAAATTGATTTGAAATAAACCCATGAATTTGAAATTTGAAATTTAAAATTTAACTCATGAAGTTAAATGGATTTAAAGGGTGAAAGTGAATAATAAATTAGAATTTAACCTTGACTAAGTTAAATAGAATTGAATGGATAAGCCAAGAATTTGAAATTTAGCTGGACTTAGAATTTGGAAATCAAGAATGAAACTTGAGATTGATAATGGGATTTGACTTGAGAATAAGCGAATGATTTGGTTTGACGATATAAAAGTGATTGAGTTTGATTGGGATGACATTGGTATATGTTGGAATGATAACAGATGGAAGGGATATAATGATATGCCCGACAAAAAGGTACAAGTTTATATTTTATATGAATTTGGAATTTATGAGCCGAATTGGCAAGCCGTTTGGCGTTTTGATTTTCTTTTGGATTGAAGAAGGCCCAGAGAGGCGAGTTGGAGTTTGAGCTATTGACCAGTACAAAGGAGGTGCTGGCAAAAATTTTCGAAAGTTTAAAGTGGTAGAAAATATTCAGAATTTTTGAAAATTATAGTTAGTCGGAATGATTAAATATTTTAGTCAATATTAATTGGCTTAGTTGAAATTAGAAATAAGGGGTAAACAAATCTTCGGAATTCCAATAGATAGGGTCGTCCTCTAACTTAGCAATTTCGAGGACGAAATTATTTTAAGTGGGGAAGAATGTAATGACCCGCATTTTTAGAAATATATAATTAATTTATTTAATTATATAATTGGTGATTTAGAGAAGTTAATGATCGTTTAATTAAATAATATTGAATATTTAATTAATAATTATAATATAATAATATATTATAATGTCGAAATAGTCGGAAATAGTGAAATTCACAATATCGTGTGAATTGAATAGCATACGAGATTTGGTGGAGTTTCAATTCGAAATATAATAACGATTATATTGAATCGACGACAGTTGAACGTATAGTTTATAATATATTTATAAACGAGCTCGAAATGGCGCTGTAGTTCGCTATTTGGCGATTTGAACTTCAACTGAATATACAGGATTCGTTTTAAGCCGGATTTCTGTGAAACAAGAAACGTGTGGAGCTGGTGGAGTATATCTTTCTAGTGGAAGAGAAAAATCGGGATTTTGTCGTGTAGATTTTGATGTACGTCCAAATCAAATTTCAGAAAAGTCGCTGTAGAATTCCTCTATAATTTGCGATGCTTTATTTACGTTATAAAAGGAATTTAAATATAAACTGAATATCGAGATAATCGGGAATCTGAAATATCAAACTGTATATTCTGATATAATATTCTGGAGTTGTACGATATCATATGTGAGGATATACGATAATATAAATTTATTTATATTTAATTTAATTATATTTAAATATATTTATATATTTAAATGGGTCATCCAAAGCTTTAAAAATAGCCGATTTTGTAAACGAAGTCGGAATTCGACGAAACTAATTTTGTTGGATTCGCAATATCAAATAGTTGTTAGATTTCCAGTTTTGTGATTTTTAGAGTCACTGTGTGGCCGTACGGATTTATAGAGTGAGAAACAGTTAGTATTTTGACAGTTAAAAATACGCTGTGTGAGCATACGGAGTCGGAATTTGACGAAACCAGTTTCGTTGGGACCGTAATGTCGAGCTGAAGGTGCATGTCCAGTTTGGTGATTTTTGGGCATCACAAGTGATCACAGGAATTTTAAAGAACAAATAAAAATAGCGCTTGCTTATAAATAAATATAAAATTCAAATATAAATTTTTTTAAAATTTCTATAAATACTCTAAAACATTTCCTAACCCTAAATATTTCTCTCTACACAGTCAAATACTTGGTAGCCGCCACCAAAGAAAATACACAGCAAAAGTTCTAAGTTAAGAAAATCAAAATCAATTGCAAAGAAATCCTATAAATCCTCTAATACATGTAACAACCCGTATTTTCAATAACCTGTTATAACATAAATCGAGGCAGAATTTAATTCTAAAATCTGAATCAAGGGAAACGGGCTATGCCATTGCGTTCGTCTCGGAAAAATACGCGAAATAGAGTCCGAGTTTTCGAAAATCGGAGTCCGTATGACCCAGTTAAGGCCCATTGAAGTTCTCAGAAAATTCCTAAGTAAAAACAGATTTAAATTTAATTTAAAAACAAGGGTTAGGGCAAACTGGCGCAGGCGGGAAAAATTCCCGCCAGGACCCGCATGTCGACAGCCCTGTCGACAGGGCCTCCAGGGTGTCGACAGCCCTGTCGACAGCCCTGTCGACAGGGGGTGCCCGGGCAGTTTAGCCTGGTGCACCATTTCTGATTTGGGCTTGATTGGGTGGCTTGGTTCTAGAGAGTTCCGAGATCTGATGTACCAAATACAACCTAGGGTTAATCCTAAGGCTAATATCACTCTAATCTTCTATAAATAAGCCCCCAATCCTACCCTAAAGCCTCATTATTCACTCTAGCAACCAAACTATGTCAAATTGAAATCTCAAATGGCCTCCACCTAAGAACCCTAGCCTCCACCCTCTTCAAAAATCAATTCTAAGAAGATTTTGATGTTCATACAAGCTTTTCTAAGTTGTATGAATGATCATTAGCTTGCATACATCATCAAGTTGCAAGCTTTAATTGCTAAAGCTAGAGTTTTGGGATTTTTGTTAATTGGAGCTTTGTTTTGGGTTTTTTATATGCTTGCATAAAGGGCTTTTCAATCTTTATTAGTGGATTTGTGTCTTCATAATATTTGTAAGCCCTCTTACCTTCATTTTAGAAACTCTAAAGTTAATATGTGATGAAAGTTGGGATTTTTGTATGTTTAATGAGTTATGCATGCTTATGCGAGTTCACTATGCTATGTTATGCATGTTTAATAAGATATGCATGCTTATGCGAGTTCACTATGCTATGTTATGCATGTTTAATGAGTTATGCATACTTATGCGAGTTCACTATGCTATGTTATGCATGATTAATAAGTTATGCATGCTGATGCGAGTCCACTATGCCATGTTACACATGTTTGATAAGTTATGCAAGTTCACTATACCATGATTTGCAAGTTTAACAAGTTATGCATGTTTATGCAAGTTCACTATACCATGATTTGCAAGTTTAACAAGTTATGCCAGTTCACTATGTTAAGTTATGCAAGTCCAACATGTTATGCATGCTTATTATGATATGTGAGATTTATCATGTATGTTGTGCCAAGTTCCCTCTTTCTATCCTTTATGCGTTAGGGCGAATATGTAAGCGATAGAATGACGTTGGGGGGGTTTTGGGTGAAACTTAAAATACATGAAAATATAAGATTGGGAATTTACCTATTAAGTTAGGTCTACCCCTTGGGAATTTACCTATTAAGTTAGGTCTACCCAAGTTAAACTTGTAATTATGTTTGAAAATAAAGTGGACATGACACTTAGAAAATATGTGTGGCCAACTCGAGGTTGGGTTGAGTTTGTAGCGTAAACCTACCCGGAACCGACCGGCTTAACTAGTTGCTACAAACAATAGGACCCAATGTGAGAAGTTGGTCATGTGTACCTGGGACCCGAGGTTAGACCAAGTTGTGGTGTAAAGCTACCCGGACCCGCCCGGCTTAACTAGTAACCGCAACAAAGTCTAATGTGAGAGGTTAAGGTACAATTAAATTAATGCCTCGTAATTAGGGTTAAGTCATGGCCCACTAACACTTAACCAATTCTGGGGATACGAGGGATTAAATGGGGTTAAGTGGTGAACTGTTGGTTACACTTAACTAATTTAATCCATGATTAGTGAGGGGTTAAACCACACTTAACCCTCTTTGAAAACCCTAGAAACGTGGTCTGTTCCAGCAGTAATCCCAGTTGGGTATCATTCACAACCCTAGAGGCTAGGCTAGGGCGGGGCACGATTACTGGACGGATGTAAGCGACCAAATCGACGGCTGAGTGGTATAGCGGTGCGGGTCCAGGCGGGCTACGGACGTGCACGTAATCCGGTGTTGGACAAACTCGAGGCACGGGTACCAGTAGGTTTAGACTGTGCATTATTGCTTAAGTGTCTGGGGTTGACACCCGAGGGCTTGATACACCCGAAGGTGGACCCAGCACAGTCTGACTACATCCATATGTGGGCCGTATGGACAACAACACTTGACGTGTTAGGTTTATAGGGAGCCGATCGACTAGACCGTTGGGCTGGACCTTGTATTAAGGTCACCTCATGCTATTGGGCCAAAGTTTGGGCTGAGGGATCAATACCTGTTATGTTAGTTTGCTAGTACACTATGGTGCAAAAACTTAATCTTCTTTATGTGATGACACCTTTATCTATTGCCAGTATGTTCATCTCAGTTTCCATCGTGATGTTAACTTTATTAGTTTATAGACTGATCGTAGTAGGGCTTACCAGTCTTTTTGACTGACCTGTTTTCTTTCGCTTCTTTTCTTCCGTTTCCCCCCCCCCCCAGGTTCTCAGGGAGGGAACAGTGGTGCTTAGCTTGGATCGCTTGCTTGTTCGCTGGATAGCTCATGTATGTCTGGACATTGAGCTCGCTATGGTTTATCACTTTTATTTTTGGGGATAGCACTATGTATTTCAGTATTTCTGTTTATGTTGTACTAGACATATTTATTTTGGCAGAGGACTTTATGATGTACTAGACTTGTTTTGAGATGGTTTGAGATATTCCGCTGTTTTATTCTCACTTACTCTGTTTTACATATATATTTATGTTCCTGTTCTGCCTTGATATATCATTATGCATGCTTACCCAGTTCTAACGCCCCCCAGAAGCTAGTGCCCCCGAAAGAGTGACCCTAGCGGAGGTGGGGTGTTACAAATTTGGTATTAGAGCATATGGTTTACAAGAAAGAACAAAAAGTTTTTAAAAGACTTTTGAAAAACTATTTTCAAAACAAGTATAAAGTATTTTCCAAAGAAAAGTCTAGTATTTTAAAGGCTATTCCCCAAAAAAAAAAGCCATTAGCGTTATCCTTCGATCCCTTGACCTAATCTTATCTTATCTTTCGTTTCAGTATGGCTGAGAATCCTGCCATCCCGGATGGAGTAAATGTACCACTCTGGTATAGGAGACTTCTTGAAGCTAGGGCGGTAGCTGGTCCCGCCAACCCTACTCCCACTCCTCCTCATGTGGTTGAGAATCCTCTCCCTAATGTCCCTCCTCCGGTAGTTCCTGCTCCTCCTCCTCCAGTTGCTGAGGCTCCTCTTCCTCCTCCTCCCCCTCAGCATCCTCGGGTTGAGTTCACGAAGGTTTGTAAAGACTTCAAGGCAATGGGAGGCAAGAATTTCCTAGGCACGGAATCTTTTGTTGAAGCTAGGAATTGGCTGAAAGACACTAAGGACTTGTTTGCTATCTTTAGGATTGATGACGAGGGGAAGATCTTATTGACAGTGTGGCTTTTGAAGGACGAAGCAGCCTATTGGTGGGAGGTCACCAATGGGACGAGGCCCGTTGAGACTTGGGCCGATTTGAGGACTAGATTTGTGGCCAAGTTTCTATCTTCTGCTGAGGCGAATTTACAGATGGAGAAGTTTATTGCATTAAAGCAAGGTGATATGTCGGTCAAGGAGTATGTGAACAAGTTTAATCAGCTGGCCCGTTTTGGTTTGGATATGGTGAACACTCCCGAGAAGAAGGCTCTTCGATTCGCTAGAGGGTTGAATGAGCCACTGCAGGGCTTGGCGATGTCACATATTCCGCATGGAGCTACTTTCGAGAGTTTGGTCGATATGGCTCTACTTCAGGGAGATGGAAAGAAAGAGGTCAAGTCGAGTGATACTCAAGTAAAGAAGACTGATTCTCAAGGCAAAGGCAATCAAGGTGGTCAAAGCAGTCAGGGGAATCAGAGCAAGAACAAGAAGGGGAACAACAAAGGCAAGGGAAAGTGCAATTACTGTGGTGTGCCTGGACACTTTGCTAAGGATTGTAGGAAGAAGAAAAGGAAGCTTAGTGGTGGATGTTTTTCCTGTGGTGAGGCCGGACACTTCAGTAAGGAGTGCCCGAAGAAGAAAGGACAGGCTGGACCTTCAGGAGGGCAAGTTCATGCTCTCAATACCGCTTCAGTTCCCGACCGAGGTAGTGTTTCTGTTGAGAACCTTGTTTATGTTTCTGATCTTCCAGTTCGTACCTTGTTTGATTCTGGTGCATCACATAGCTTTATTTCATCTGATCTTGTTGATAGCTTGCACCTTAGTACTAGCTTAGTGGATGATCCCGTTTGTGTTTCGAATCCCATTGGGGGTTCTGCTCATCTATCTATGATGTGTGAGGATCTGAGGATCTCTATACTCAGTGTAGAGTTCTTGTGTAGTGCGTATGTTCTTGGTTTCAGGGGATACGGATTGATTTTGGGCATGGATTGGCTGTCTAGACATGGAGCCATTCTTGATTGTGAGCATAGGGTTGTGAGGCTTGTGACTCGCCTTGGCAACACCTTAGAGATTTCATGCAATCCGAAGAATCCCGTCATGTTGTGCTATCTTGAGTCTCTCGACTCGTCAGAGGAAGCCCTTCAGTCTGTAAGGGTGGTCCGAGATTATCCAGATGTTTTCGAAGAAGTTAAGGGGTTGCCCCCTAAACGAGAGATTGATTTTCGCATCTATCTGGTGGATAATGCTAAGCCTGTTTCTTTGCCCGTTCGGCACATGGCTCCGCGTGAAAGACGGGAGCTCAGCAAGCAAGTAAAGGAGTTACTTGAGAAGAACTTCATCAGACGAAGTATATCCGAATGGGGAGCGCCTGTGGTGTTTGCTACTAAGGCAGATGGTTCTCTTCGACTCTGTGTGGACTATAGAGAGTTGAATAAGCTGACTAAGAAGAACAGACACCCATTACCGAGGATTGATGATCTTTTTGACCAGCTTGTTGGTGCTTCTGTTTTCTCTCAGCTTGATCTTGCTACTGGATTTCATCAGCTCAGAGTGGCTGAAGATAGTATAGACAAGACTGCATTCAGAACTCCAGATGGATTCTTTGAATGGCTTGTTATGCCGTTCGGTTTGACGAATGCACCCGCGTATTTCGTGGATTTGATGAGTAGGGTGTTTCGGGAGTTCTTGAACAAGTTTGTCGTGGTCTTTGTGGATGATATTCTGGTCTTCTCCAAGGATGAAGAAGAGCACGCGAGGCATCTTGTAGAAGTGATGGATACGCTTAGAGCGCATCAGTTAAAGGCCAAGTTCTCCAAGTGTCACTTTTGGAGAAGGGAAGTTAGATTCCTTGGGCATATCGTATCCAAGCAAGGTTTAGCGGTGGATCCCGCTAAGGTGGTTGCAGTTCAGGATTGGAAGACTCCAAGGAATGCAACCGAGGTGAGAAGTTTCCTAGGTCTTGCGGGTTTTTACCGGAAGTTCATCAAGGACTTCGCGAAGATATCCGCTCCTCTTACTAAGTTGACGAAGAAGAACTTAGTTTTTGCTTGGGATATGGACTGTGAGCTTGCTTTTCAGAAACTCAAGAGAGCCCTTACCTCTGCACCCGTTCTAGCTTTACCCGATGGTAGTAAGACATTTACCGTGTACACTGATGCTTGTGGCACGGGATTGGGTGCCGTTCTGATGCAAGAGGGCAGAGTTATATGTTTTGGTGGGAGGCAACTTAAGGTGCATGAGAAGAATTACCCCACTCATGATCTAGAGCTGGCAGCGATAGTATATGTACTCAAGGCTTGGCGTCATTATCTTCTGGGAGAGAGATTTTAGCTGTATACTGATCATAAGTCTTTGAAGTATCTCTTTTCGCAGAAGGATCTGAACTTGAGGCAGCAGAGATGGATGGAATTCTTGGCATCCTATGACTTTGATATAGCCTATACCCCTGGCAAGGGGAATGTTGTAGCGGATGCGTTGAGTAGAAGAAGGTTGACACTAAGTCCTCTATTTGTTGAGATGAAGAATTTAGAGTTCTTGGCAACCTTTGATTTTTCTTTGACAGTTGAGTCGATGACCGGTTCCTTAGCATCTCTAGAACTCAGGCCTACCCTTCTAGATCAAGTTGGGGCTTCGCAGAAGGAAGACCCTCAGATAATTGAGATTATGGATAAGCTGATTCGAGGGGAGACATCTAGTCACCTTGCTCGATATTCTATAGATGATAAGGGTTGGCTGAGGAGAGACGGAAGGCTTTGTGTTCCGAGGGTGGAAGACTTGGTGAGGAAAGTTCTTGAGGAAGCACATCGCTCCAAGCTAACTATACATCCGGGTGGAGATAAGATGTATAAGGATATGAAGCGTATTTTCTTTTGGCCTGGGATGAAGAAGGATGTGGCGGAGTTTGTCTCTAGATGCATTATTTGCCAGCAAGTTAAGGCCGAGTCAAAGAAGCCCGGTGGGCTATTGCATCCTCTGGACGTCCCACTTTGGAAGTGGGAGAGTATCTCCATGGACTTTATTGATGGGCTTCCAAGGTCGAGAAAAGGGAATACGAGCATTTGGGTTATTGTGGATAGACTTACGAAGAGTGCTCATTTTATTCCGGTGAAGAGCAAAAGGACCGCATCTGGACTAGCATCAGTATATCTTCGTGAGATAGTGCGACTACATGGAGTCCCTTCCAGCATAGTCAGTGACTGAGACCCCATCTTTACTAGTCAGTTCTGGAACAGTTTGCAGGAAGCTTTGGGCACGAGGTTGAACCTGAGTACGGCTTATCACCCACAGACGGACGGTCAGACAGAAAGGGTGAATAGGGTACTTGAGGACTTATTGAGGCTTTGCATTCTGGATTTTGGTGGTACTTGGGAAGATCATCTTCCACTTGTTGAGTTTGCATATAATAACAGTTATCAGGCAAGCATAGGGATGGCACCATTTGAAGCTTTATATGGGAGGCCGTGCAAGTCACCCACATGTTGGTGCGAAACTACAGATAAGCTTATACTTGGACCTGACATGATTAGAGATACATCCGAGAAGGTCGAGTTGATTAGAAGACGGATGAAAGCGGCCCAAGACCGACAGAAATCCTATGCTGATAAGCGAAGATCCGATTTGGAGTTTGATGTAGGGGATATGGTTTTCGTGAAGGTTTCTCCTTTGCGGAATGTGGTCCGATTTGGAGCTGTTGGGAAGTTAGCACCGAGATTTGTTGGACCCTTCCCTATCATAGAGAGAATTGGGAAGATGGCTTATAAAGTACAATTGCCCGAGAAGCTGTCCGGAGTGCATAATGTTTTTCATGTCTCGCATCTCCGGAAATGTTTGCATAAATCAGCAGAGATTGTGGAGCCAAGTGTTTTGGAAGACGTGGAAGTAGAGAAAGAGGCGACTTTGAGGAGAGCTCCGATTCGTATCTTGGGGACAGAGACCAAGAAGCTGAGGAATCGAGAGGTCAAATTGGTGAAGGTTCAATGGGGTGAAGCCGAAGAAGACGCAACTTGGGAAACCGAGGAGAAGATGCGTAGGCTTTATCCATTCCTTTTTGAGGGTACACTCTCAATCTCTTTCCTTTATTAGCATATCTTTCTCTTTGCTATCCATGTTTATCTAGTTATCGTGCTAATCTTGTCATGAGAACCTTAGGTAGAAACCCTTTGGATGGAACATGTGTTTGAAACATGTTATGCTTGGTGGTTGCAAGTGGTTGCAAGTGTTTGCAAGTGGTTGCTCGTGGATGCATTATACACGATTAGGCACTAGATCGGCTCGCACACTCCTCATATTGCATATGCATGAGTGTTTATGCTTATTCATGGATGAAAATTGTGTGTTATCACATGGATGTTGCATATGGGTGTATGTTATGTGCACACATATAGATGATATACATTATGTTAGGAATTGCATACATATGGATTCATTTCACTAACATGATTTGCATTGATGATATTTGCATTAGATAAGTACATATACACACACCTCTGCATATGTTCATCCAGCATTTAGAATCTTGTAAGGACAATGACTGCTCGTGGATGATGCTTTGAGTAGATGGATGATTGGATGGTAGGATACGTTCTTCCTAACTTGAAGATTTCGGGGACGAAATCCTTTAAGGAGGGGAGAATGTAACAACCCGTATTTTCAATAACCTGTTATAACATAAATCGAGGCAGAATTTAATTCTAAAATCTGAATCAAGGGAAACGGGCTATGCCATTGCGTTCGTCTCGGAAAAATACGCGAAATAGAGTCCGAGTTTTCGAAAATCGGAGTCCGTATGACCCAGTTAAGGCCCATTGAAGTTCTCAGAAAATTCCTAAGTAAAAACAGATTTAAATTTAATTTAAAAACAAGGGTTAGGGCAAACTGGCGCAGGCGGGAAAAATTCCCGCCAGGACCCGCATGTCGACAGCCCTGTCGACAGGGCCTCCAGGGTGTCGACAGCCCTGTCGACAGCCCTGTCGACAGGGGGTGCCCGGGCAGTTTAGCCTGGTGCACCATTTCTGATTTGGGCTTGATTGGGTGGCTTGGTTCTAGAGAGTTCCGAGATCTGATGGACCAAATACAACCTAGGGTTAATCCTAAGGCTAATATCACTCTAATCTTCTATAAATAAGCCCCCAATCCTACCCTAAAGCCTCATTATTCACTCTAGCAACCAAACTATGTCAAATTGAAATCTCAAATGGCCTCCACCTAAGAACCCTAGCCTCCACCCTCTTCAAAAATCAATTCTAAGAAGATTTTGATGTTCATACAAGCTTTTCTAAGTTGTATGAATGATCATTAGCTTGCATACATCATCAAGTTGCAAGCTTTAATTGCTAAAGCTAGAGTTTTGGGATTTTTGTTAATTGGAGCTTTGTTTTGGGTTTTTTATATGCTTGCATAAAGGGCTTTTCAATCTTTATTAGTGGATTTGTGTCTTCATAATATTTGTAAGCCCTCTTACCTTCATTTTAGAAACTCTAAAGTTAATATGTGATGAAAGTTGGGATTTTTGTATGTTTAATGAGTTATGCATGCTTATGCGAGTTCACTATGCTATGTTATGCATGTTTAATAAGTTATGCATGCTTATGCGAGTTCACTATGCTATGTTATGCATGTTTAATGAGTTATGCATACTTATGCGAGTTCACTATGCTATGTTATGCATGATTAATAAGTTATGCATGCTTATGCGAGTCCACTATGCCATGTTACACATGTTTGATAAGTTATGCAAGTTCACTATACCATGATTTGCAAGTTTAACAAGTTATGCATGTTTATGCAAGTTCACTATACCATGATTTGCAAGTTTAACAAGTTATGCAAGTTCACTATGCTAAGTTATGCAAGTCCAACATGTTATGCATGCTTATTATGATATGTGAGATTTATCATGTATGTTGTGCCAAGTTCCCTCTTTCTATCCTTTATGCGTTAGGGCGAATATGTAAGCGATAGAATGACGTTGGGGGGGTTTTGGGTGAAACTTAAAATACATGAAAATATAAGATTGGGAATTTACCTATTAAGTTAGGTCTACCCCTTGGGAATTTACCTATTAAGTTAGGTCTACCCAAGTTAAACTTGTAATTATGTTTGAAAATAAAGTGGACATGACACTTAGAAAATATGTGTGGCCAACTCGAGGTTGGGTTGAGTTTGTAGCGTAAACCTACCCGGAACCGACCGGCTTAACTAGTTGCTACAAACAATAGGACCCAATGTGAGAAGTTGGTCATGTGTACCTGGGACCCGAGGTTAGACCAAGTTGTGGTGTAAAGCTACCCGGACCCGCCCGGCTTAACTAGTAACCGCAACAAAGTCTAATGTGAGAGGTTAAGGTACAATTAAATTAATGCCTCGTAATTAGGGTTAAGTCATGGCCCACTAACACTTAACCAATTCTGGGGATACGAGGGATTAAATGGGGTTAAGTGGTGAACTGTTGGTTACACTTAACTAATTTAATCCATGATTAGTGAGGGGTTAAACCACACTTAACCCTCTTAGAAAACCCTAGCAACGTGGTCTGTTCCAGCAGTAATCCCAGTTGGGTATCATTCACAACCCTAGAGGCTAGGCTAGGGCGGGGCACGATTACTGGACGGATGTAAGCGACCAAAGCGACGGCTGAGTGGTACAGCGGTGCGGGTCCAGGCGGGCTACGGACGTGCACGTAATCCGGTGTTGGACAAACTCGAGGCACGGGTACCAGTAGGTTTAGACTGTGCATTATTGCTTAAGTGTCTGGGGTTGACACCCGAGGGCTTGATACACCCGAAGGTGGACCCAGCACAGTCTGACTACATCCATATGTGGGCCGTATGGACAACAACACTTGACGTGTTAGGTTTATAGGGAGCCGATCGACTAGACCGTTGGGCTGGACCTTGTATTAAGGTCACCTCATGCTATTGGGCCAAAGTTTGGGCTGAGGGATCAATACCTGTTATGTTAGTTTGCTAGTACACTATGGTGCAAAAACTTAATCTTCTTTATGTGATGACACCTTTATCTATTGCCAGTATGTTCATCTCAGTTTCCATCGTGATGTTAACTTTATTAGTTTATAGACTGATCGTAGTAGGGCTTACCAGTCTTTTTGACTGACCTGTTTTCTTTCGCTTCTTTTCTTCCGTTTCCCCCCCCCCCAGGTTCTCAGGGAGGGAACAGTGGTGCTTAGCTTGGATCGCTTGCTTGTTCGCTGGATAGCTCATGTATGTCTGGACATTGAGCTCGCTATGGTTTATCACTTTTATTTTTGGGGATAGCACTATGTATTTCAGTATTTCTGTTTATGTTGTACTAGACATATTTATTTTGGCAGATGACTTTATGATGTACTAGACTTGTTTTGAGATGGTTTGAGATATTCCGCTGTTTTATTCTCACTTACTCTGTTTTACATATATATTTATGTTCCTGTTCTGCCTTGATATATCATTATGCATGCTTACCCAGTTCTAACGCCCCCCAGAAGCTAGTGCCCCCGAAAGAGTGACCCTAGCGGAGGTGGGGTGTTACAATACATATATTTGCAATCATCCTCGCAAATCCTTCGGTTCTGGGTACTTCGAGTTGGACTCGACGTGTTTCCTGGTTCGCTGGAAATGGTGAGCGAAAGCTAGGGTTTTGATTTCGAGCAGATGGAGGAGGCTTTTGGAAAAACTGAGTTTGGATTTGGGTTTGCAGGATCGAACAACTTTGGCGTGGGTTTTTATGTGGAGATCGATGCGAATTTCCGCCGATGATTTCCAGGGGTGAGCTGTTCGTCGCAGTGTATTTATGGAAGGGCGAGTTCGATGTTTTGGCGTGGAGATGAAGGAGAACGGAATGAGGAGTGTCAGGGTGATTCCGGTTTGAAGAATAATGGAGTGTTTGATGAATGGTGGGAGCAAGAAGATGCGAAAAAAGGACATTGATGTCGTACTGGAGCTTGTCTTTGAATTGGGGAAGAAAGCAAATTAAAAGGGGGTGGGTCTGTGTATGTTTGTGGGCCGAATTAAGATGGTGAGGCCCGGTGAAATAAACTCTTAAGTTTTATTTAAATTTAAATATCGTACAAGTTTGTTTAAGTCATAACTTAATCATACGACCTCGGAATTCAGCGAAACAAGATCCGACAGGATCGTATGGACGGACACTACACGCTGGAACGGACCGCGAGTCAATTGGAGTCCATCACAATTTATAGCAAAATAAATTGTCTGAATCAAGCGATGATTATCGTCATTGACGATGATCGTCCAAATGTGAGTAAATCTCACCAACTCTGAACAGTTCTATTTTCACGTTGTATTGTTAGAACTGTTAAAATTGTCTGTTTGACTGTGTGTTGATTGTTTGGCTGAACTGCTAGTCAGTTAGTTAAATTTCTATATTGATTCTGTTTAACAGAATATATCATATGGAACTGAAAGTGATGTTATCTATATTGTCTAACATCTGTGATGCAGGGAAACAGGTTGGAGGAATCCGATTGGATTCCTCAACAGTTATTTTATTGTTTTTCATATATTTTAATATATGATGTGAATTATAACCTGTTGTTGATTGTGTGGGTATGGACGATATTGAACAGCGTGATTTGATATGATTGAATACCATAACATACCGAATGTTGATAAGGGGATTTTCAAAGTGATATTGAAAACAGAATATTTATAAATTGGAATATTTATAAATAAGAGATATTTATAAATTTAAATATTTATAAATAAGGAATATTTATAAATTGGGGTATTTATAAATAGGAGATATTTTAAAAAGGAAAATAAATTCAAAACATTTCTTTTTGAATGGAAAGGCCTGTGTGGCGAGTTTGGGGATTTTCCCGATGCTCCCGATACAAAGGAGGTTATGGCGAATTTTCCCGGGAATTTAAGGAGTTAGAATATTTTTAAGAATAAATCTGAAAAGGGAATATTTGCAAACCATTTGCAAATAGAATAAAATAAAGAAAGAAATATTTGTAAACCATTTACAAATAGAATTGAAAGGGGAATATTTAGAAAATAAATAGAGTTAAATAAAAGGGAAATTGGTTTATAAAGGAAACCGTTATAAAAAGGAAAACGTTATTAAAAGGACATTTATAAAGTGAAGAACCGTTACTAATAGTAAATCTTTATAAATGAATAAACGTGTTAAAAAGGAGATCTTTTTAAAATGGATAGACGTTATAAAAAGGAGAAATCGAATATGGTATTCGAAGTTAGTTAATCGAATATAGACATTCGAAAGGAGAAATCGAATAGGGTATTCGAAGTTAGTTAATCGAATATAGACATTCGAAAGGAGAAATCGAATATGGTATTCGAAGTTAGTTAATCGAATATAGACATTCGAAAGGAGAAATCGAATATGGTATTCGAAGTTAGTTAATCGAATATAGACATTCGAAAGGAGAAATCGAATATGCTATTCGAAGTTAGTTAATCGAATATAGACATTCGAAAGGAGTTAATCGAATATAGACAATCGAAAGGAGTTAATCGAATATGGTATTCGAAGTTAGTTAATCGAATTTGGTATTCGAAGTTAGTTAATCGAATATGGTATTCGAAGTTAGTTAATCGAATATAGACATTCGAAAGGGGTTAATCGAATATGGTATTCGAAGTTAGTTAATCGAATATAGACATTCGAAAGGATAAATCGAATAGGGTATTCGAAGTTAGTTAATCGAATATAGACATTAGAAAGGAGAAATCGAATATGGTATTCGAAGTTAGTTAACCGAATATAGACATTCGAAAGGAGAAATCGAATATGGTATTCGAAGTTAGTTAATCGAATATAGACATTCGAAAGGAGTTTATCGAATATAGACAATCGAAAGGAGTTAATCGAATATGGTATTCGAAGTTAGTTAATCGAATAAGGTATTCGAAGTTAGTTAATCGAATATGGTATTCGAAGTTAGTTAATCGAATATAGACATTCGAAAGGGGTTAATCGAATATGGTATTCGAAGTTAGTTAATCGAATATAGACATTCGAAAGGGGTTAATCGAATATGGTATTCGAAGTTAGTTAATCGAATATGGTATTCAAAAGTTAGTTAATCGAATATGTTATTTCGAAAGGGGTTAATCGAATATGGTATTCAAAGTTAGTTAATCGAATATGGTATTCGAAAGTTAGTTAATCGAATATGTTATTTCGAAAGGGGTTAGTCAAGTCGAGTTAGTCAAATAGAGTTAACCAGTTAGAGTTAATCAGTTAGAGTTAACCAGTTGGAGTTAATTAGTTAGAGTTAATCGATTAGAGTTAAAACGAACTAGAGTAAATCAAATATAGTTATTTGAGACATAGTTAATCAAACATAGTTATTCAGGATAAGTTGCCATCTCGTACAACTGCTAGCGTAATTCGCAGGACTGTAAATAGCCTACGGCGGTCGGATGTTTCCTGAGGGAGTCAGGCGTAACTATTGTGATCGCTGCGATCTAGAGTCAAGCGAATGGAGTTTAATCGAATATTAGTTATTCGATAGGAGTTAATCGAGTTGATCGAGTTGAGAAATAAGTTAAGTTAGTCAAGTTAGTCGAGCCTAGTTAATCGAATCGAATTGGTCGAACCAAGTAAGTCGAGTTAGTCGAGTCAAGTTAAGTTATTCGAGTTAAGTTCGTCGAGTTAAATAAATCGATGTTAGTTTCATCGAAAGGAGTTATCGATGTTAGTTTCATCGAAAGGAGTTATCGATGTTAGTTCATCGAAAGGAGTTATCGATGTTAGTTTCATCGAAGGGAGTTATCGATTATAGTTTAATCGAAGTGAGATTTTCAAATATGAGA
Organism: Allium sativum; assembly: GCA_030737875.1. Classification (NCBI taxonomy): domain Eukaryota; kingdom Viridiplantae; phylum Streptophyta; class Magnoliopsida; order Asparagales; family Amaryllidaceae; genus Allium; species Allium sativum. The sequence continues at coordinate 310,918,500 of CM060919.1, forward strand.
TATTTGAAAAGAAAGAGTTATCAAATATTAGTTATTCGAAGAGAGATTATCGAATATCGTTTATTCGAGAAGGAGTTAATCGAATATAGGTTATTCGAAGAAGAGTTAATCAAATAGAGATTTCTCGAAGAGAGTTAATCGGCAAATTCGATTGTATTGAATTCGGGAAAGTACTTATACTTTCCAGTGTTTAAATAGAGATTTATTTATTTATAAATTAATAAGTGTTAGGTTAATTATTCACTAATAAGAATAGAAGTTATAATTAAAGTTAGATAATTCGAAAGTAGGGATTATAACGTTATCGTTATAAGCAATGTTTTAAATATAGAAGTGGATTAGTAAAATTGAATCCGAGAAAGGCGTAAAGAAGTTGTTAAAGATTAAAAGATAAACTTTGACCATTTCGAAGTTATAACGTTGTTCAGTTAAGGTCTGAGAGGTAATTATATCCCAACTTGAGTGACTTCCTTCTTGACTAAGAAATGGTAAGGTTTGATCGTAAAGGAGTTTTGGAAATGTTTTCCAAACGAGAATCAGAAATGTTTTCTGATAAAAGAAAATAGCAAATGTTGAATATAGGGAAACAAGAGATAAGTAAATAAATGAACTAAAGAGATTAATGTTAAATGATGTTTGTTCGATATAATTTCCATTTGGAAATAATATCGTTGTTTGCACACTTGTTTTCTTTGATAGTTAACTCACCGACTATCGAAGTTTTGACCATTTTAACGTTGTTAATATGGAGAGACCGGTTGGATTATTATCCATAGAACCACTCTGTATTGGCATAAGCGTCGCGAATCATATATGCTAAAGATAATTGAAGACGGAGTAAAATGCAAGGGCTATCCTGTTTACAGAATAGTGCCTTCGGTTTGTCCAGTCCCATGACAACTTGTATGGACGAGGGTCTGACAGAGTATATCCAATGGATTGCGTAAGTTGATCTGTTCAAACGTATTCACGTTTGGTGGCGGAGGAATTCGTTTCTCTTAGCTGTATACCCGTGTTATTTTTGGATAAGTCAATTTGTGATTTGGCGGGTATGACGATGTGACATTTCTAAGTGAATGAAGATGGATGTCTGACATAGTATTTCTAAGACGGTCACGTACATTGATTTCTTTAACTATACCAAGAGTGGAAGCGGAGAAGGAAACTTCTTTTAGCTGACACGTAATGTATGGTTGTAGACGTCAATTAGTGATTCTGATGGATCTGACAATGTGGCATTCGAAGTGAATCTGATGTAATGATAAAGCGTAGCTTCTAGCCTCATCAACCGGTAAATGACAGAAATAGGGCAGGCAGCATGGCTAAGTCGGTCGCACCGAAGTAGGGTGTATAATCACCTATCTAGAGAATATTCATTTGCTTCTTAAATCTATCAATGCTGTCCCATATATATACGGGAACGGTTGCTGATCCCAACCGTTGGTGATATACATTCGATACACTCAAGCGAAATGAGTGGTCGGTCATGTGTGGCTGAGTTACAAGATGTTCTTGTTGAACTCCAGTGTATCGTTCCTAGAGTACATTGATCGGAAGGTGGTTCCATACCTTGTCATAGTTGGAAATCCATTATCCAATACGTGCTTGCGATTTTGATTGTATACTATATATGTAGAACGTGAAATGAAAGCGTTTCTGCTAGTTGATATCTATTTGTACATAGACATTATTATAATATCAAAAGGTTTTTGATATAAAGATATTTTGGATTCTCATAAAGGAAAAACCCATTCCGTTTTGCGGCGTGGTCTTATGAGATATCGTTTACTTGTTCATATACCTGTTTAAACTGTTTTACTCATACCAGTCCCATGACTGACCCGGAGTTTACTTTGTTGTTTTCCCTAAACTCTTGGGTGCCTAAATTTGTACGGGCAGTCAAGTAGTCAGGAATTTGCAGATACATTGAAGAGCTGGAGCAGGAGGCTTCAGAATCATATAGCTATAGTTATTTCCGCTGTGTTGTAAGTGCTGTACTCTGATAAGTGCTTTTGTATACATAACTGTTATATTTCAAAGTTATGTTATATATTATATGTTATTCGTTCCGCTGTGAGGTTCGTGTTACTCTGATGTTGTGTTCTTTTTCTTCTATTCTAAGTTTCTATCTTATCTATCCTCACCTTCTAATTTCTTTCATTAATTACCGGGATTTTTCGATGTTTTGGTTATCGACTTCGAGCTTATGTCGATAACCAAAGTCGCTCAAAATCCGGGTCGTTACATGAAGCTTGCTGGAAGTGGAGCAAGGAGCGGCTTCAGGTGATTTCGACGTTGAGGAGAGGGGTTTCGCGGTGCTGGAATCGAGAGGATGGAAAGAGGGAGAGAAGGAGCGGAGGCAGGCGCGACACAGGATGGCGAAACGGGAGGGGGTGGCTCGCGGATCTCGAGGTGGGCGTAGGGTTTGGGTTCGGGTTCGAACAGGGGAAGGGGCGCGGGCTGACGCGAGGTCGGAGGGGCGCTTGCCTGCTCGGTGGCGCACGGAAGAGGAGGCGTCGATGGGGACGGCGGCTGGAGGACCCGTCGCTCCTCTTTCTCTTTTTTTATTCTGATTTAGTCAACGGTATGGGGAGGAGAGGGTTAAAGGGGATTATATATATTTTATATTTATTTATTTTATTATTTTAAATTTCAAAAAGGTACTTTAAAATACGAACTCGAAATCAAGCTCACCGACTGTCGTCCATAACTAATTACCCCCATTCCGAACACAATGGGATATGTACTGCAAGCCGATTCGACTGTTTCGATCAGTTTCCGTTAAAATCAACATATAACTCTATATATTGAATTTTAAACGTACATTTCAATTTACCGGGGTCACATACTGTCTCTAAAAATTCCATAAAAATATTTTCTAGCTTCGTATTGACGATACGGTCCTAACAAAACTAGTTTCGTCGAATTCTGAAACCGTTGGAAAAATGGCCAATTTCCAGTTGATTAAAATCAACTGAAACTGGTCAAACGCGTTTTCTTTTGCCACGCTCACATATTGAATCGAAAAATTATGAAATTTGGAATCTAGAAATAACTTGACATCACGGACCCAACAAAAGTGGTTTCGTCGAAATCCGAGGCCGTTTGCAAAATTCCCATTTTTAAGGGCCTGAATTCCATAGCGACTATTCAGAATTTTCAACTGGACATATCTTTTGATTCCCGCTATGAAATCTGGATTTTTCAGATTCGTTAGGAAGATATCATCAAATAGATCCTAATGTTTTTGGTTTCACTAAAATCCGGATTGTTTTGCACCCGGTACATTCAATTGAAGTTTGAAAGCGAATTATCGAACTACCACGCCATTTTCAATTCCATTTATAATTATATATAATTATTTATATTCTAACGACGGCGTATATAATATATACGTCGAATTAGATTCAAAATAAATTTCTCGTTGATATTATTTAAAATAATCTATTTTAAATATTCAAAATTCGCTAAAATTGCCAAAATAAAATTTTAAACTGGCTCGGATTTCTGGGTTATTACAATCTCCCCCACTTAAAACTTTTCGTCCCCGAAAAGGAACAAAGTCGAAAGTGGTTTGATTAATCAACTCTACGTTCGATCTGGCTTCCATTCTCCAACTTTTCAGTTTCTGAGAATTTTCAAATTTTCAAAAATTTGGCTAACACCCTAAATTTTCGAAAAATTTCGCCATAACCTCACCTGCACCGGGAGCCACGGGAAAATCCCGAAATTGCCATATAGGCCTTCTGATCTCAAAAAGAAAAAGAAAAAGCCAAGCGGCTAGCCAATAGGCTCATAAAATCATCATCACCCAAACAAAACAGTAAATTATAGTAAACATGTACCTATTTGTCGGGCAAACAAATTTTATTCTTCGGCTCTAGCCTCCTTGCTATGACCTGTTCAAAAGATATACATGTATGCAAGCAAATGCGACCAATTTTCAATACAATTCAATATTTGGTTCTATTAGGCTAAATGGTTCAAAATTATCAAACAAATAAACAAACAACACAAACATCAATCAATTAGTGAATTAACGTTTCAAATTCATAATTTTGATATATATTCAGAAAATCACATTTTTGATGCCAATTCACAACAAATAAATCTATCTATATAAGTTTTGGTTCTCACACCAGTCTAATGGAAATATATAGAAATCACACCTTCGAAACACGAAAATAATTACTGATGATGATGCGTCAATCATCAGAATCAGGTCCGAGCGACTAGAGTGTGATTCTATATCTATCCAGTATATTAAAACTTCGAATATACGTTCATGACGCGTACATGCAAAATCTTTATATACTAGATTGTCCAAATCAATATAAATAAACTATTTAAATACGTGTAAAACGATTTAAATTTTCAAAACAAAATTGTTTTCATTTGAAAAATATACTCTTCACACTCGTTCTAGGATACTACTGATCCTATCTCTAACGAGTCATTCAAATTGGATATTACTTACCCAATATCTGATGAATTCTTTCGTATGGTTCTAATGTGTCTTGTTCTCAAGCTCTGAAAACTAAAGCTCTGATACCAAATGAAGCGACCCGAACTTCCCCGGTCTCCGAAGAGATGAGAAAGAACGAATTACTGTGAGGACAAGACAAAACAGAACGTAGACGGAAGAACATTTCATTGCTATTACAACAATTCCATCAGAATACAAGAATATACAGAGTATAAATGAATAAATTACATTCGATAAATATCAGAGATTACAATAAATTACATAGCAGCGGAAAATAATACAAAGCACAACTGAAGGTGATATACGGATACAGAGCTTTCCGGATATCATTCCAGCTGTAAACCAGGATCCTGTGAATATAAATCTGCAAAACCAAAACTACTAGCTGCCCGTGCGGAAAATAGGGGCACCCAGAGTTTAGGTTAAAACAATAAACTCCAGGTCAGTCATGTGACTGGTGTGAGAACTAAAATAGTTATTTAAAACTTTTCTTTAAAAAAGAGAGTAATTCAAGGGACCACGCCGTATAACACGGAACGGGTTTCCTCCCAAGAATACCAGTGCATATCAATAAACAACGCAATGCTTTTTCGAAAAATGAAGCTATTATAAGACCCAGGTCCCATCACACAATGCAACGCAAGCCGGAGGATAGGGTTTTACCTTATAACAGCCAAACATGCTTGGTACATTTAAAACAAATCATTTGATACTATAATAAGTGTATAGTGTCAAAACATTTCCAATCATAAATATAAATCATAGACGGCATAGCATCCCATGCTACTATGTCGCCATACTAGTTCTACAATTAAAATCGCAATACACGTATTGGAAATTGGATTTCTGTCATGAGTCGAGGCAAGGGGCAAGCTCCTCTCCGCGTTCGAGACACTCTAGCAAATGCTCAGGACTACACACTCTGGGCAGCCACTTGGATCGGTTGGGCCGGTCCTCACTTACGTTAGAGGATTAGTTATTCCTGAACACACGTTTCCCGGTCCTTACAGACCTATAATCGAGGCGCCTCATTCCAACAACCATAAAGGTGAAAAGTATATAAATGTCAGGGCTGGTAAGTCACTGACACCACCAAAGCTAGAAAGAAACGTCGTGCTCTCCCAACGGCTCGTATCCCGTTTTTAACTCATACCGAGGTGTGAGGCTCGCGAATTCACGTTATACACAAAGCTACGCCACAAAGGCCGTGCTTTGATCATCAACTACCAGACTTTGCTTTTCAACAGAAGCCTTGATCATTGCATCTTAGCATGCCACACAGGCAATTCATGCCATGCGACTGATGTCCATCGATATACAACCTCTGAGCTCGTACGCCTCAGAGAAGGGCGTTAAGCAAAAGAATAAATTCTCCGCCGCCAAACAGATGTATATTTAATAGAAATCAATCAACACAGAATAAAATCCAATGTCAGACACACAATCCATTTACAAGTCCGTTCTGGGTCTGAACGAAACCGGAGGCACTTTCCTGCATATCCATCCATCTCCAAGTACGTCTGGACGACCACCAACTATTTCCATCCTCTTGGGTGTACAGCCCAATCAGGATCGTCAGTAATTGCCCAAACGATGTGAAGACTTCCGGTCTTCGACCACCGTCTTCATCTTCGACTTATCGTCGAATCGGTTATTCAGAATGGGTGTAAACCCGGTCTTTCCGAACAACCCGCGTATATTAAAAACAAATGTTAAACAAACACAACATATGCCTCATTCCAATTCTGAATATTCTGTTATTTAAATATCCACATCTTTTGGGAAAAGTTCCCATTAATTTTATCCAAGATAAATTCTTCAAAATTTATCCTTTAATCTTCCTTTGGATGTCGTTTCAAACCAAATTATGGTTTTCTGAACTTAGTCGAGATTAGCGAACCACACCGAAGTAATTATTTATTTTATTTCCCAATCCCAACCTATTCATCCCATGAAGCAAAACTGGTAATAGTCCATATTTAACACCACGGTGTTATCGGTAAAATTAATTACCATTTCACGTTCAAATCTAATTAAAGATTTAACTATCGCTTCGGAGCAAAACTGGTGATACTCCATTCTCGCTTATTTCCTAAATTTGATAATTTAGATTATCCATTCACATTTCAATCTAGTTGCAGATTCATTAAAACTCCTTTTTCTGGGTTAAAGAACTAGTGTTATCTAAGACACAGTTCACGACAAACCCAAATCACATTCTATTTATTATCGGGTTAAAGAACTAGTGTTATTTAAAACACAGTTCACGATAAACCCAAATCACATTCTATTTATCATCGGGTTAAAGAACTAGTGTTGTTTAAAACACAGTTCACGATAAACCCAAAAATCAATTCTAGTTCAATTCAAATCAAATATATTAGGAATTCCGATTATTTAAAAACCCTTTTTAAATCTAATTTATTTATTTAAAAATAAAAACCCGGGTTTTAAATTGAGTTCAAACTAGTTCATTTCGATAAAAATCTATTTTTATCTTCTCAAATATGGAGTTTTTCACCCCGGTTTTTCTCAAATCATTTCTTATGATTTTGCATAAATTATTAATATTTTTAATAATTTTATCAAGGCCCGTACAGTCGATTTCCAACAATGGCCATCGAACTGCACTTACAACGACCTTTTTCAAATTTGATTTGGACGTATCTCCAAATCCAACCGTTACATTTCAAATTTCTAATATTCGTTAGAAAGCTCTTTTCGATACGAACCCAACGGTTCCGGTTTTAGGAGAATCCGACGGTCGGATCTCCCGTAATGTCTGTTTGAAATAAATGGTCGGAATTCACGAACTGCCGCGGCGCGGCGCGTTCTATTCAGGCCATTATATATATAATATATATATATATATTATATATTTCGTCGATTTCTATTTAAAACGAATTTTATAAATCGTTTTAATTTTCATTTCAAAAACAATTTCAACTTTCATTTCATTTCAAATCAAAATTGAAGTCTTCCTTATAAATTCGTTTTAAAATTCATTTCTATTCAATTCAATTTGAATTCATTTCAATTTGTTTCCAATTCAATTCGAATTCGTTTTCAATTCGATTCAATTCAAATTGGTTTTCTTTTTGATTCAATTTCGTTATATATCCCATTGAAATCAAATTCGTTATATATTCCATTGAAATCAAAATCGTTTCCAATTCAATTCATTTCGAAATCGTTTTCAATTCAATTCATTTCGAAATCGCTTTTCAATATTCATTTTAAAATGAATAAAATCGATATAAATATTGTTCACGTCAAAATGGCGTCAATCTAACCAACACGGCTTCATATATTTCTATTTTCAAATATTCTATTCAACAAATGAATATTTATTTTTGTCAACACACGACTAATCTCAACGAATGAGTACTGTCCACGTGTGACTATTTTTGTTATTTAATATATTTTATAAAAATTAAGGTATCTATCGTTTGATATAAAATTAGACTCCAACTGTAAATTAGTAAGAGAACAATTCCCTGAATATTAACCCCGAAGGCCGAAACCAACATCAGATCAATATCCAGGAGACCACTCATCTCATCTATTTTCCAGTTGATTTCTAATTCTATATATGATAAAGATGTAAATTTTATTATTAAAATATTTCGTTCAACACATGACTAATCTCAACGGATGAGTACAGTCAACACATGAACCTTTATATTATATTGATAAAGATGTAAATTTTATTATTAAAATATTTCGTTCAACACATGACTAATCTCAACGGATGAGTACAGTCAACACATGAACCTTTATTTTATAATATTCTTTATTGGAATGAGGCCCAATCAATCACCATATAATGTTAATTATATGGATTTTCATACATCACACGTATATAATAGCATTGAAAATAATCAACCATCAACCAAAGTGCACTACACTGTATAAGCATCAAATATAGATGTCTAACGCTTATAACAACCTGTCAATCAATCGATCGACAAATTTAATCAATCAGGATGAGTGAACTTCAAATTTCATCCCAACACCCGTGTGGGGTTTCAAACAATCGAATCACAGATTTTATTTGTGCAGTTGGGCGATGTGTAAAATTTATCGACCCAATCAATATCAGTCAAATCAGTGTATATAAACAAATCGGCCGATTTGTTTATAAATATTTATTTATTCACTTTCACGTTAAAAATTATATTTTTAACGACCAAATTATTTTATTCAACTTATGAATGTTCTATTCAGTTCATTTATTCAATAAAATGATATTTTTATTTTTCTAACATATTGTAGAAAATTTCGGCGGCATAACGGCACGATACTAGAAACGGGACAAGGCCTAGCCTTATCCCCGGTCTAGTGAAGGCCCACGCCATTCACACATCAATCAAATCCACCAAACAATCAAATTCAAAACTAATCATCTAACTAATTTATGCAATCAAAAAAACAAGTCCATGGTCTATGGACGATTGTGTCGGGTGCTACTAAGCACCGTCTGCATCCTAGTATATATATATATATAACTAGAAAAGAAATTGAAGAGTGAGAAGTTCTCACAAATAGCTATCCAACTTCACGGCACTTCTTTTATAGAAATCTTCATCGTTATCGCATCTTCGTCATCTTCGTTGCTGTAGCCACTACATATGTAAAAATCATATTTTTACTTCGCTGTTCAATATATAAAAATCGAATTTTTACTTTGCTATTCAATATATAAAAATCGAATTTTTACTTTGCTATTCAATATATAAAAATCGAATTTTTACCTCGCTATTCAATATATAAAAATCGAATTTTTTATTATGCTATTCAATATATAAAAATCAAATTTTTTACTATTTCGTTATTCAATATATAAAAATTGAAACTTTCATGAACAAAAATCTCTACTTTGATCATGTTAAAAATCTCACCTTTTACATGTTAAAAATCTAAACTTTGTCTATATAAAAACATGAACTTTATGTTGATAAAACCTACCCTTGATGTACATAAAAATTCAATCTTTCATCATATAAAAATTGAATCTTAAACTTAATGACATACGTATTTAATTTAAACCAATTAAACAATAACAAAAACTCACCCTTTCGCGTTTGGAGGGGCTGAAGCTTGCTGGAAGTGGAGCAAGGAGCGGCTTCAGGTGATTTCGACGCTGAGGGGAGGGGTTTCGCGGTGCTGGAATCGAGAGGATGGAAAGAGGGAGAGAAGGAGCGGAGGGCGGAGGCAGGCGCGACACAGGATGGCGAAACGGGAGGGGGTGGCTCGCGGATCTCGAGGTGGGCGTAGGGTTTGGGTTCGAACAGGGGAAGGGGCGCGGGCTGACGCGAGGTCGGAGGGGCGCTTGCCTGCTCGGTGGCGCACGGAGGAGGAGGCATTGATGGGGACGGCGACTGGAGGACCCGTCGCTCCTCTTTCTCTTTTTTTATTCTGATTTAGTCAACGGTATGGGGAGGAGAGGGTTAAAGGGGATTATATATATTTTATATTTATTTATTTTATTATTTTAAATTTCAAAAAGGTACTTTAAAATACGAACTCGAAATCAAGCCCACCGACTGTCGTCCATAGCTAATTACCCCCATTCCGAACACAATGGGATATGTACTGCAAGCCGATTCGACTGTTTCGATCAGTTTCCGTTAAAATCAACATATAACTCTATATATTGAATTTTAAACGTACATTTCAATTTACCGGGGTCACATACTGTCTCTAAAAATTCCATAAAAATATTTTCTAGCTTCGTATTGACAATACGGTCCTAACAAAACTAGTTTCGTCGAATTCTGAGACCGTTGGAAAAATGGCCAATTTCCAGTTGATTAAAATCAACTGAAACTGGTCAAACGCGTTTTCTTTTGCCACGCTCACATATTGAATCGAAAAATTATGAAATTTGGAATCTAGCAATAAATTGACATCACGGACCCAACAAAAGTGGTTTCGTCGAAATCCGAGGCCGTTTGCAAAATTCCCATTTTTAAGGGCCTGAATTCCATAGCGACTATTCAGAATTTTCAACTGGACATATCTTTTGATTCCCGCTATGAAATCTGGATTTTTCAGATTCGTTGGGAAGATATCATCAAATAGATCCTAATGTTTTTGGTTTCACTAAAATCCGGATTGTTTTGCACCCGGTACATTCAATTGAAGTTTGAAATCAAATTATCGAACTACCGCGCCATTTTCAATTCCATTTATAATTATATATAATTATTTATATTCTAACGACGGCGTATATAATATATACGTCGAATTAGATTCAAAATAAATTTCTCGTCGATATTATTTAAAATAATCTATTTTAAATATTCAAAATTCGCTAAAATTGCCAAAATAAAATTTTAAACTGGCTCGGATTTCCGGGTTATTACATTACAGAGTCAACTACAACCTTTAAATTCTAGGGTTTTAATCTTAACAATACATGTAGCGCTGAGTTAGCAACGAATATGGTCCGAAAAATATTCCAGATACACAGAATGAATCTTCCCAGATCAGTAGTGGGTTGACCCACCAACCCACGGGGTCGACCCAGCCGACCTTGGGTTGTCGGCCCACAATGGTCGGGTTTCACGGTCATTTTCCTGCTCATCTCATTTGAATGCTTTTGAATTTTTTTATATTATATTCATACATAAGCTCCTTATATGTATACAAACTTCTAATGCCTATAACTTCTTCATACATTATCCGTTTTACGTGAACTTAGGGTCTATCTGCACCAGAATTTGGAAACAAACACAATGATAATGCCGGTTTCACTTAATGTTGAATAATTTATTTAAATAATACCCATTTTTTTATGTTAAAATATGGCTATTGTGTATTAAATTTTGGGGTGTTACAGCATTGATATGTATCAACTCTGATTAGTGGATAATCTTTAGTTAAGGAATGGTAACAAAACCTTTTTATTCTAAATGGACATCATATATATACTATATATTGATACTAGGAACATATAAAGTGAAGTTGGGCATGGAAAAGCTTACCTTACATCATACTGCAAGTCTACAAATCAATTTTGTAAAGTGAAATGGAAGTTGAAGAAGCCTGCATATTTATCAATGCAACCTATAAAAAAAATGTGGTAGTAACTATAAAATGAAGAAGATTATTATGAAGTTGAATCTTGAATATGAAGCAAAATAATGTACCATACAACATATTTGTGTGTTTATGTCTTGGTATTTGTTGCAAGTGTTATAAAGAATTTTTTAGTAGCCTTACACTCCTTTTTAAGATTTCAAGCAGTTATTTATATAACAAAACATTTAGCGAAGGCACTTATAAATTTTGAAGCAAAGAATTACAACTTCTAAAAAATTCGAGACTCCCGTCGAAGCGTATTCCAAAGCAAATTATGTTTGCACTTCAATAACAAAATGCAACAACCAAAAAGAATTCAATAACTTTAAAAGAGAAATATATTCTAATCTAACTTCAACTTGGGCCATAACTTGTTGTTGTGTCAATGGTTTTTCTTCCATTAACTAAACCTACTTACCGTAGAGTCATACATAGCACGTGCGACTTGTAGTCTTATCTTAATCATACTTCCTTGCGAGAGCCATAAGGAAGGGACCAATAACTCCACCTCATAACAAAAAAAAACTGAATGCAAAGTTGAGTCTTTTTTAATAATGTAATTGACCATAAACCAACCATCCTCGAGCTGCTTTCTGGAAAATATCAATAGTTGATTTGGAAGAATTCTTTCTTTATCTTGGATTTTTGCTTCGATACTATGGATCGTGTCATAGCTTTTGAATTCAAGAGTAATTTTTTCCTTGGTTATGATGTTCACAAAAATTGGCATCTTTGATTGAGAGAAATTATATATTATTATTTACCAAATATATTGTTGAAATAAACCAAATACATAATGTTACATAATAAAATACTTCCAATACTAACTTGAGAACCATAAGTTTGAAATTTAAATCTGATCTCCATATAAAAGCTTATAATATAAAATGAATGCCAACATTTAATAAAAACGATTTAATACCATTAGCCGTGTATTTCAGTGAGCTATGCAATTGCTACACATTTTAAAAAAACAACCATGTGATAAAATTCTCTAACCATTTCAAACATACTTATCAAGAAACGAAATTTCAAGTTAGCAAAATTATTTTTGTATTGATGTCTGCATAAAAAGACAATATATAAATCTGAGAAGCCAATAAGCATAGATGGATCTTTTATAGCCAATAAGACAATTATTTTTGTATTGATTTCTGACAAACCTGTCATAGCAACAACATCAAATTTTAACTTTGGTAAATGTAAAATTATCATCTACTATCATGGTTGAGGAGTTCTATGGATCTTTTATATGGAATGGTATGAAGGTTAGAACTGACTATAGTTACTGTCATAGCAATATGGCATAAAAAAATTTTAGGATTAATTTTGATGAATAAATAAAATTTGAAGGTGGGTGGACATCATATCAGTTCCTAATTTTCCATGCATTTTGTGAAAAGAAGATTCGTAATATACACACAATGAATAATTTTCATGTTTGATTTTTTTTTCCTCTGACGCACGTTGTAGTTCTTAGCAAATCACAATAGAATGTTATATATGTTATTAATAGCATGTCTTTCTTTGCATCTAGGTTGCAACTAAATTATTTGTGATTTTTAGTATATCTTTATTTGTGTTTACTTCTTTTCTTATATATGTTGTTATATTGTTTAAAGGATATTAAATTCATGTTAACCTTACTCAAAGCCATAAAGATTAAAAAATCAGACTCACTAAGTACATCCGATAAGAACATAAAAATAGTTTTTTGGAAATAAAGGAACATTTTTCTTATTGATTGTCCTTATAGAATAACGAAGATAAGAAACCACAGCCATTAAAAAAGAAAATTTGTAGCTCGCTTAGAGTTATGTTATACTTTGCTTCTTAATGAGTAATAACAATTACATCTTGAGCATTGCCCACTATTGTTGAAGTAAGTAAATGGTGACTACAATCTAGTCAAAATCCATGTCCTAAAAATAAAGGGGAAAACATGATCTATGATAAATTATTCATTTAGCAAAATATTGTGGAAATAATGAAAAGATTTAAAAGAGTTTAGTTGATTAACCTATTTCTTTGAGGGCTTTGCAAAATTTGTAGATTCGCAATAATCATTTTGAGATTCAATAGCAAGAAATAATAGCATCTTAAAATGTCCTCTTTCCTATATGTGTTAAAAACCTGGAATAAAGATGTTGATTGTGCAACCATACGTTTGGCAAAATATAGCTGTTATTAAATGGATGTTTTCAGTTATATATAAATCAAGGACTAAATAAATAAACGTCAAATATTGAAATGGATATAAATACATAGGGTGTGAGGGAGGATGAAAGAGTCACGCATTCTTTTTGAATCCAACATCTACTATGTTGCTTGCAAGATCATACCATTGAGTCTTCTTAGTTTTTTCATCATTGGAAAATGAATCTAAAAACATAAAATTACAAAACCTATTTAGCCTTCGATAGCAAACTTTGGAAGATAGCAAATACAAAAAAAACTGGTCCACTACTTATGTAATTAGATGAAAAGCAAAACCCAATGAAATAATATTTTCTGTAGATGTGATTTTATTAAAAAAATGATCCTTAAGCCTTGGCTCTTCCACACCCCTGCTAGAGGTAAAACTATTTGCAGATTTGTAGACATGAAATTATTCAGAAAAAGAAATCCTTTATTGTCTATTTATAATGAAAATATGACTTCTATATATGCTTTAATAGTAAAAATGCTAATCAAGTATGACTATTAAATTTACAACTCTTTAAAGCATAAACTTTTAGTTACATCGGAGTAGAAATGTCAAAGTAACTAAATTAAATCTTAAGGCACGTAGGAGTGTAAATTGTAAAATTTCCAATTTGCACTGATTGAATTATATTATTCGACATTGAGAAATAAACATAATAAACTAAGAAAAAAGAATCGTCGCATTTGTCACAAAAATATTTACTTTATTAAAAATGGTGATTTTTCTACTTATATGAATTGACAAAGTTAATAACATAAAAATCACTCTAAACCTCCAAACCTTAAAAATTCAGTCTAAAATCGACAAATAAATATCAAAACATCCTGGTGTGCCCAAAGTTTTCACATACGGATTTTATCTTACCATTATAAGTATTCATCATTTGACATTTCAGTTATTTGAAAACGGAAACATTGTAATTTTTTGTTCTTTAGAGTGATCATTTGCATTTATCAGGTTCTATCCAAAAAAATTAGTGCAGTGCTACCTTAATAGAGTTGGAGAGTACATACAAAGTGGTTCAAACCTATGTTTTGGATGTGGAATCCTAGATGACTTCATTTTGAGTTGGAACCATGTTCCACGTAACAAAAAACACATTTTGATTTGAACAAGGATCACATATATAATCATTTGTTTTGTACGTAACTTAACGACATATGTAGAAGAATTCAATTTTCTCATATATCAATGACATAAAAATAAGGACTTTTTACCCATTTAGGTCTGTTTAAAAATAGTATAACAGCTTTAACCATGTTTCAGATATATTTACACATATAGACCTGTTTCATTTTACATTGGCCACTTTTGAACGCTCGCCTTTGCATTTTATCATTTTCTGTACAAAATGCATTGGCTACTTTTGAAAGCTCGCCTTTGCATTTTAACATTTTATGTATAAATATAGTATTATTAAATATTTGATACTTACAATACTAATAAATAATTGAATAATATTACAATATAATATGTGTATTCTTATAAAATAATTATTAAGTTAAATAGTATATAATTTTTATAATTCAATTTTTACAAATGTTTAAAATATATATTTTATCTAATGTATATGCCATAATTAATATATATTTTATTTAAAGTATATTCCGTGACAACATATATATTCATTATTTATAAATATATATTAAGCAATATATTTAATGATTGATAATTTATAAATAAAAAGAAAATTTTAATAATTTATTATTTAATAGTTATTATTGACTAGGAACTATTGATTATTTCCTAGTAATTATTTAAAATTAATTATTCAATATTTGTTATTTTTTAAATACTACTTGTAATATTACTTATACTTAATAATTAAATACATATATTTTTTATAATATTATATATTTTATTTAATTTGGAAATAACTTACAATCTATTTGACAAAATATCATATATATTTTTATAATATATTTTGATTCTATTTGGATGTATGGTATTGATATTCGTATTAATTAAACAACGTTTGAACGTATAATTTATAATATAATTAAAAACGAGCTCGTAACATCGTGGTAGTTTGTAGTTCTAAGTTTTGAACTTCAACCAAATATATATAATTTGTTATAAGTCGTATTTCTTTGAAAAAAGAAATGTTTGAATCTATTAAGCTATATTTTTCTAACGAAAGAGAAAAATAAAGATTTTATATTATAGATTTTGAGTTATATCCAAATCACACTTTCAAAAAATCGCTATGGAACTGTTTATTAAATAATATATATATTATATTATAATCTATTAATAATACAAAAATTATAATATTATTATAATTTATTATTTAATATATTAAATAATATAATATATTTTTTATAATATTGGTTTTGCTTTACTAATATATTATTATAAATATAATATATATATATAATAATTTTGGTGTAAACCGGAAAATAAATTGTAATTAATTATAATTATAATTATAATTATAATTATAATATATATATATCCATAAATTATATTTATTATAAACTATAGATTTTGTAATTATTTTAAATATATGGACTTAAATATAACATGTTAGGAGCTAATAGTTAACAATATTTATTTTTACCATTGAGTACACTATTTATTATAATTATAAACTATAAATATATATGTTGCATTTAATTATTTTAAACATTTATAAAATTTAATTATATAAATTATATATTATATAACTTTAATAATTATCGTATAAGAATATACATATTAGACAGTATAATTAATCAAAAATCTATATTTAATTTTAGTTTCATATAATTTTAATTTAATAAATTTATATTTAAATTTATACCAACATACAGAAATTATACAGTCATTTATTATAATTATATCTATTTAACTTAATATAAATTATAATTTATTAAATTAATATGAATTATAATATTATATAATATAATTGTATGTTATATGTTTATACATTATAATATATATATATATTATTAAATAAAAGTAAAACTATGAAAATTATATAATTTAATAATTATAATTTTTTATAATATATAAATGGGCGCTATATAAATTATTTTAATATAATAAACAAATTATAATATATTTATATCTGTAATAACCCGGAAATGCGAGCCAATTTAAAATTTTTATTTTGGCAACTTTAATGAAGTTTGAACATTTAAAATGAATTATTTTAAATAATACCGACGAGAAATTTATTTTGAATAGAAATAGAACGCATATATTTGTATACGTCGTCGTTAGAATATAAATAATTATATATAATTATAAAAGGAATTGAAAATGGCGCGGTAGTTCGATAATTCGATTTCAAATGAATGTACCGGGTGCAAAATAAACCGGATTTTAACAAAACCAAAAATATTTGAATCTAATTGATAATATCTTTCTAACGAATCCGGAAAATTGAAATTTCATAGCGGGAGTAAAAAGTTACGTCCAGTTGAAAATTCAGAATAGTCGCTATGGAATTCTGGCCCTTAAAAATGGAAATTTTGCAAACGACCTCGGTTTTCGACGAAACTACTTTTGTTGGATCCGTAATGTCAAGTTATTGCTAGATTCCAATTTTCGTAATTTTTCGAATCAATATGTGAGCGTGGCAAAGGAAAACGCGTTTGACCAATTTTAGTTGATTTTAATCGACTGGAAAATGGCCATTTTTCAAACGGTCTCAGAATTCGACGAAATTAGTTTTGTTAGGACCGTATCATCAATATGAAGTTAGAAAATATTTTTTGGGAATTTTTAGAGTCCGTATGTGGCTCCAGTAAATTGAAATGTGCGTTCAAATTCAATATATAGAGTTATATGTTGATTTTGACGAAAACTGATCGAATCAGCTTATGAAATATATCCCATTGTGTTCGGAACGGGGGTAATTAGCTATGGACGACAAGCGGTGGGTCCAGTTTCGAGGTCGAAATAACAAGTACCTTTTTGAAATTAAAATAATTAAATAAAATAAAATAATCCCTCCCACCCTTCTTTCTCTTTCCCCGTTAGTCAAACCCCCCTCCCCCCGCGTTCGATTTAATTTCAATCAGAAGAAAAAAAAGAGAAAGGAAGGGGCGAGGGGGGAGGGGAACCTCCACCGCCACTTCCATCACGCCCCCCATGTGGCGCCGACCACCACCGACCCCTCCCTTCCTCTCCCTCTCCAATCGACGCCCCCCCTTTGCTTCCCTCGCGCGACGGCTCCACCGCGATGGCCCCACCTCCGTTCACCGCCCTTCCCACCGCCCTCTCTCCCTCGTCTCCTCCTTCTCCCTCTCCTCCTTCCACTTAGAAGCCCTCTTTCGTGGTAAGAATTTAATTTAATTTATTTACTTGTTTTTATTTAATAAAATTAGTTTTAAAAGGAATTTTTAAATCAGTTTTTATCTAAGGAAAGCATTGTTTGAATAGATAAAGTAGGGATTTTTATTCATGAGGATAACGTATAAAGATTTGACTTTTATATTTTTAGAATAATAAAAATATGATTTTTATATTATAGAGAAATTAAAAATACGATTTTTAGTAATGAAAAGGTAGGATTTTTACACTAGAAAAGCAATGATTGTTGATAAAGAAAAGTTATGATTTTTAATGCGAAGGTAGCGAAATAAAATTTCGATTTTTATATGAATGGATTAGAAATAAAAATTCGATTTTTATATATTGAATAGCTAAATAAAAATTTGATCTTTCTATATATTAAGTGGTGAAGTAAAAAATATGTTTTTTATACTATAGAAAGAATAAAAATATAATTTTTATACAATAGAAGTATTAAAAATTCGATCTTTATATTATAAATAGATATATAAAAATATAATTTTTATATGGAGAATTGCGTGATAAAAATATATTCTTTATTATATAACACCGTCATTAAAATAGAATTTTTATCTATATAATAGCAGTGTAAAAATAGAATTTTTATCCATATAGATCGATTATAAAAATATGATTTTTATATACATAGCAACAATATAAAAATGTGATTTTTATATATGTAGTGGCTACGGACAACAAAATTGACGAAAGGCGGGTACGACGAAGATTTATACAAAGAAGAGTCGTGGAGTTTGATTTAGCTAGTCGGTGAGAACTTCTCACTTTAAATTTCCTTTTCTAGTTAAAATATATACTAGGATGCAGACGGTGCTTAGCAGCACTCGACACCCGTCGTCCACAGACCATGGACGGCTTGTATGCTTGTTTGATGTGATGTGAAATTTGGTTGTGATGTTGATGTGAAATAAATAATAAAATATTCATGTGTTGAAATGAATTAATTATCGTTAAAAATATAACTTGTATATAAAATAAATATTTATAAACAAATCAGACGATTTGTTTATATACACTGATTTGACTAATATTGATTGGGACGATAAATTTTACACATCGCCCAACTGCACAAATAAAATCTGTGTTTGATTGTTTGAAACCCCTCACGGGTATTGGGATGATATACGACATACACTAATCCCAATAATTAGTTGTATGTCGATCGATTGATTAACAGACTGTTATAAGCGTTAGATATTTATATTTAATGCTTATGCAGTTGTATGGTGCACTTTGGATGATGGTTGATTATTTATCGTTGCTATTATATACATGTGTTGTATGGAATCCATATAATTAACATTATATGGTAATTGATTGGGCCTCATTCCAATTGGGAAAATAAAGAATATTATAAAATATAGATTCATGTGTTGACAATACTCATCCGTTGAGATTAGTCATGTGTTGAACGAAATATTTTAACAATAAAATTTACATCTTTATCATATATAAAATTAGAAACTAACTGGAAAATAGATAAGATGAGTGGTCTCCTGGATATTGATCTGATGTTGGTCTCGGCCTTCGGGGATAATATTTAGGGAATCCTTCTCTTACTAATTTACGGTTGGAGTCTGATTTGAAATCAAACGATAGATACCATAATTTTTATAAAATATATTAAATAACAAAAATAGTCGCATGTTGACAGTACTCATTTGTTGAGATCAGTCATGTATTGAAAGAAATATATATTAATTTGTTGAATAGAATAACGAAGTTATTGAAAAATATAAACCCGTGTTGATTAGAGATGCGCTATTTTGACGCGAAAGATATTTATATCAATTATACTCGTTTTTATAATGAATATTGAAAAGAGATAAAAATCGAATATTTATAAAAGGAATTCGAATTGAACGGAATATAAAAGAAATTCGAATTGAATGGAATATAAAAGGAATTCGAATTGAATTGAATATAAAAGAAATTCAAATTGAACTGAATAGAAAATGAATTCAAAATTGAATTGAATTCAATTGAAAACGAACTGAAATAGAATTGAAATCGATTTGAATTGAAATCAAATAAAAATGAAGGTAAAAGAATTTACAATGGAAATTTCAATTTTGATTGGAATTTGAAATGAAGGTTGAAATTGTTTTTGAAACAAATTTAAAACGATTTATAAAATTCGTTTTGAAAGGAAATCGACGAAATATATATAATATATACATATATTATATATATAATGGCCTGAATAGAATGCGCCGTGCAACGACAGTTCGTGAATTTCGACGATTGACTTCGAATGGATATTACGGGAGATCCGACCGTCGGATTCTCCTAAAATCGGAACTGTTGGTTTCGTATCGAAAAGAGCTTTCTAACGAATATTAGAAATTATAAATCTAACGGTTGGATTTGGAGATACGTCCAAATCAATTTCAGAAAAGGTCGCTGTAAATGCAGTTCGATGGCCGTTATTGGAAATCGACTATACGGGCCTTGATAAAATTATCAAAAATATCAATAATTCATGTAAAATCATAAGAAATGATTTGTGAAGAACTGGGATGAAAAATCCCACATTTGTAAAGATAAAAATAGATTTTTTATCGAAATGACTAGTTTTGAACTAAAATTTAAAACCCAGTTATTTTTAAATAAATAAATTGGATTTGAAATGGGTTTTAAATAACCAGAAATTCTAATATATTTAATTGGAATTGAATTAGAATTGATTTGTGGGTTTATCGTGAATGGTGTTTTAAATAACACTTGTTCTTTAACGCGATAATAAATAGAATGTGATTTGGGTTTATCGTGAACTGTGTTTTAAATGACATTAGTTCTTTAACCCAGTAAAAGGAGTTTTAATGAATTCGTAACTAGATTGAAATGTGAATTGATAATTTAAATTATCAAATTTGGAATGTGAGCGAGAATGGAGTATCACCAGTTTTTCTCCAAAGCGATAGTTAAATCTTTAATAAGATTTGAACGTGAAATGGTAATTAATTTTACCGATAACACCGTGGTGTTAGATATGGAGTATTACCAGTTTTTCTTCATGGGGTGAATAGGTTGGGATTGGGAAATAAAATAAAATAAATAATTACTTCGGTGTGGTTCGCTAATCCCGGCTAGTTTGGAAAACCTTACCATGGTTTGAAATGACATCCAAAGGAAGATTAAAGAATAAATTTAAAAGAATTTATCTTTGATAAAACTAATGGGAACCTTTCCCTAGGAATGTAAAACTTAGAAATTAACTGTGGGTTAGCTAAGATGAATGTTTTCCTGGGTATTGATCTGATGTTGGTTTCGGCCTTCGGGGTTAATATTTGGGGAATTGTTCTCTTGCTAATTTACGGTTAGTGACTGCTGAATTGGAATGAGGTGTATGTTGTGTTTGTGTAACATTTGTTTACTATATACGCGGGTTATTTAGAAAGGTCGGGTTTATACCCATTCTGAATAACCGATTCGAAGATATGTCGAAGACGATGACGGTGGTCGAAGACCGGAAGTCTTCACATCGTTTGGGTGATTACTGATGATCTTGATTGGGCTGTACACCCAAGATGAGGGAATCAGTTGGTGGTCGTCCAGACGTACTTGGAGATCGATGGATATGCGAGGAAAGTGCCTCCGGTTTCGTTCAGACCCAGAACGAACTTGTGAATGGACTGTGTGTCTGACATTGGATTTTATTCTGTGTTGATTGATCTCTATTAAATATACATCTGTTTGGCGGTAGAGAATTTATTCTCTTGCTTAACGCCCTTCTCTGAGACGTACGAGCTCAGAGGTTGTATATCGATGGACATCAGTCGCATGGAGTGAATTGCCTGTGTGGCATGCCTAAGTGGCAAATGATCAAGGCTTCTGTTGAAAAGCAAAGTCTTATGGTTGAAGATCAAAGCACGGCCTGTGTGGCGTAGCTTTGTGTACAGCGTGGATTCGCGAGCCTCACACCTCGGTATGAGTCAAAAACGGGATGAGGACCCTAGGAGTGCACGACGTTTCTTTCTAGCTATGGGTGGTGTCAGTGCTTAAACTGGCTGACATTTATATACTTTTTACCTATGTGGTTGTTGGTTGCGAGGCGCCTCGATTATAGGTCCTATAGGGCCGGGAAACGTGTGTTCAGGAATAATTAATCCTCAAACATATGGGAGGACCGGTCTTGGAGGATCCCAGGGGTTACCCAGAGTGTGTAGTCCTGAGGCATTTGCTAGAGTGTCTCGAAGCGAAGAGGAGCTTGCCCCTTGCCTCGACTCATGACGGAAATCCAATTTCCAATACGAGATATTTCGGTTTTATTTGTTGAGCCTAGTATGGCGACATGATATATGGTACCCATGCCGTCTATGATTGATATTTATGATTGAAATTGTTTTGACACTATACACTTATAATAGTATCAAATGATTTGTTTCAAACATACCAAGCATGTTTGGCTATTATAAGGGAAAACCCTATCCTCTGGCTTGCGTTGCATTGTGTGATGGGACCGAGGTCTTATAATAGCTTCATTTTTCGAAAAAGCATTGCGTTGTTTATTCTATGCACTAGTGTTCTTGGGAGAAACCCCGTTCCGTGTTATATGGCACGGTCCCTTGAATTACTCTCTTTTAAAATAAAGATTAGTAACTGTTTTAGTTCTCACACCAGTCACATGACTGACCTGGAGTTTATTGTTTTAACCTAAACTCTGGGTGCCCCTATTCACAGGATCCTGATTTACAGTTGGAACGATACTCGGAAAGCTCTGTATCCGTGTATTACTTTCAGTTGTGTTTTGTATTGTTTTCTACTGCTATGTAATTTATTGTAATCTCTGATAATTATTGAATGTAATTTATTCATTTATACTCTGTATATTCTTGTATCTGATGGAATTGTTGTAATAAACAATGAAATGTTCTTCTGTTTGCGCTCTGATTCGTCTTGTCCTCAAAGCAATCCGTGCTTTCCTTACTGGGGAAGTTACGGGTTTCTACAATATCTATTCAACAACTTTAATTTATAATTAATATTTACAATTATATTTTACAGAATTATAATATAATTTTATATTAAATACTATTATATTATTTACTATAACAAAATCGTTATTCACTATTGAGAATTTTTATATAACAAATAATATTGTAAAAATTTATATTATAAAATGTATATTAATTATGGCATATACATTAAATAAATATATATTAATTATGTCATATACGTTAGATAAAATATATATTTTAAACATTTATAAAAACTTAATTATAAAAATTATATATTTTTAACTTAAATAATTATTGTATAAGAATATACATATTATATTGTAATATTATTCAATTATTTATTAATATTGTAAGTATTTAATTATTGTAATATTAGTATTTAATTATTAATAATATTTAAATATTAATTATGATGTAATACAAAAAATATCAATTATTGACAAAGATTATTAAATATAGTATCAAATATTTAATAATACTATATTCTGTACAAAAAATGCATTAGTTCACTTTGAAAGTGAGCCAATGCATTTTGTATAGAAAATGTTAAAATGCAAAGGCGAGCTTTTAGAAGTAGCTAATGCGTTTTGTACAGAAAATGTTAAAATGCAAAGGCGAGTTTTCAAAAGTAGCCAATGTATAATGAAATAGGTCTATATGTGTAAATAAATTTGAAACATGGTTAAAGCTGTTACACTATTTTTAAACAGGCCTAAATGGGTTAAAGATGTGTAATAACGTAAACCAACCAAAAAGTCCTAAAAAGTGAATTTGAAAAGATAAAGAGGGAAAGTCCAACGTAGACACCAATAATATTTATTCACATCATTATAACTGATATTTGTCAGTAGGAAAAAATCAACATATTTAAAAGTGAACCTAAGGACTGCTATCATATAACTTAAATTTACTGATATAATTATATTTATACACACACAAGTACACTTCTCCAACAAAATATTTTAGTGTTAGCAAAATATCTGTTAGCAGAGTGTGCCCAAAAATAAATAGAGAAAGTAAACCTTAATTATGAATTAATAAGCCTATATAGCAAAAGAAGCTCCTCTTATGTATAATTTTTCTTGGCCAAAATAGCATCACCTGATAAGGGAATAATGTTAAATGTTTTCCATATGACATAGGGAAACATTGTAGTCTATGAAAGAAATGCATTAGTTTATGAAAGTAAAAGTTCAACAAATAATCTGACGCTAATTTCTAAAAACTATTGGTATTTTTTCACTTAATATTAATGTCACTTTCAATCCAAAATTAAATTTTCATTGGACCCCACTTCATAATAGAAATAATCAAAGGTCAGTTGATGATCAAGTATTATTGTAAATTATATCAATTTTTTTACTTTAAGAAGCTGATGCATGTACAAAAATTAACATAAAGTGACTGAAAATTGGTAAAAAAATATCAATAGGCCCACAAAAGTTATTGTAGAAAATATCAAATTCCATTCAATTTGTTGATGATTAACAGGGGCGACCCTAGGATAAGGCCACCAAGGCGGCCTCCTAGGGCCTCCGACCTCATATTGTGTGTATTTGAAAATGTTATGATAGCCTCGGGCCTTTGATATCCTGGTTTTTCTATGGCCTCCGATAATTTTTTTTGTGTTTAAGGGCGACCCTGATGATTAATAAAAGGCTTATATTTATTTTATTAATGGGCTATATTTATTTCTTTAAGGTTGTAGTTTATCTACGTATATGAGTTGACAAAGGTCTTAAAAATCATTAAAAATGATTTAAATAGAAGAAAATAAAATGATGGAAGGGACCAGATTCTGCAAAAAAGTAACATATGGATAAGGAGAAAATAGAGAAAAGTAAAATCACTGTAAAGGCAATAGGAAAAGTAAAATAATACCTGAGTCCGTGTTGTGAAAGCAACAGGCAATGTACTAAGTTTTTTGACTTAAATACCATCATCTCACAAATCAAAAGTGGAAGAAACATAAACCTAAACTCAAAATCAAAACAAAAATAAAAGTAGATAAAACATCTAACAAGATCTGTAGCCTAGAAAATTAGATCCAAATATAAAATGCTAACAATTAAATGAACTGAAAAACTATTTAATGAAGATATCCACACCTTGATAACAAACCTAGGCAAGTTGTTTTGACGAAATACAATTGGAATAAACAGGAAGACAAATTTCATTAACTATCGACAACATGTATGGAAGTGCCAAAAGACAAACATTACGGTGAAAACCATTAGCTGAACCGAATGGTATGGAGGGGGTAGCTTCCTGATGGTCATTTTGGAGTTGATTCGGAGTTGAATTGGTTAGGGATGATGTGTGTAACAACCCGAATTTTTATAACATGTTAAAACAAGTAATCAAGGCATAATTAAATTTTAAAATCAGAATCAGGGGAAACGGGTCACGCCATTGCGTTCGTCTCGAAAATGTACATGAAATAGAGTCCGAGTTTTCGAAAATCGGAGTCCAGATGAAGAAGTTATGGCATGTACAAGTTTCAGCAGTTTTCAGGCAGGACTGGACCAGGGGATCGACCATAGGGTCAACCTACCCCTCCCCCCAGGTCGACCATAGGGTCGACCTACCCCCCAGGTCGACCATAGTGTCGACCTCCCCCCTACAGGTCGACCTGGTCATCCTGTTTTGACCCAAAACTCATTTTTGAAGCCTGAGACATGTTTTGACGGTCCGGATTGATCCTAGTGTTAATCTAAGGGCCTAAACTAGTTTCTACACCTATAAAAACACCCTTAGACCTAACCTAATTCATATCAAATCATTCTTACACCATTATGCTGCTGAACTCCCTCTTGAACCATGGCAGCCGTCCCCAAACTGAAGTGCAAACATTCAAACTCAAATCAATTCAAAGAACAAAGCTTCAACAATGATTCAAGACAATAAATCAACACTACTACAACGTTCTATGACAATTTCAGTTCCTAATTCACTAGCCATGCTCTGTAAGTTCTAGTTGTTTTTAGATTTAAACATTTAAATTATAATATGGCCATGGAGTAAAGTGGAATTAGATTTAAGTATGTTTATTGATTCTGATCTATTTCTGTTGCTTCTTGGATCTTGAGTTTTAGGACTTTTCTATTCTCATTTTTCATGTCAAGCCTATGATCTATTCAGCTTGTTGTAAATTAGTTTTTCTTGATTCATGTTGATATTATTATCAAGATCTATCTTTTATGCCTGAAACGATGTTCTTATGCCAGTTTTCTCTCTGTACTTATTGTTATACAAATTCTACCTTCCCCTATTTATTTTCTTTTGATGGACCTTGGTCAATTTCGGACCTAGGCCTAAACTACGATATACGTGTGATTTGTACACGGGGAAATATTGAGATATTACCTATTGGATATATGTGTGTGGTGGAATTGATGGCATAACATGAAATTTGAAATTTGGGTATTGTCAATATAATTGAAATTGCAAGTTTGGGCATACATGAATTGACATGTAAGTTAAATCACGAGTTTGGGACTATGTAAATTAAATCAAAAGATTGGGTTTATGTTAATTAGGCATATGTAGAATTGGGAATTTGAACATGAAAGCGATTGTAAATTTGATAATTGGCATAAGCATGTATTATGAACTTGGGCAAATGACATAAAAGGATTATAGTTTGGGATAACTACATCATGAATCATGATTTGGATTTATTGGGTATGAAACTTGATACACGTAATTTTGGCTAGAACTTGACATGGTGAAATGGCATAAAATTGGCATACATGTAAAACGACATAAATTGAACACATGTAAATTTGGTACGAATTGGGCATATGTAAAATTTACATGTAATCTAGAACTTGGGCATATGTTAAATTTGTAAAATTTGGAGTTGAAACATAGATAATAATTTATGACTTAGTAGATGTTTAATATGAACGCGCCTAAGTTGGGTTTTTGGGTAATTGGCGTGTATTGTAAATAAAAGGATATAACTTGGCATAACTTTATAGTGAATTATAATAATAATTTGGGAATACGTTTTGGGGGAAAAACTAGAATCATGAACATTTCTATATGTTAAACACATGAATTGATATTGGCGTTTTGGGTGGAATACGACCATTAATGAACCTTTGACATGAGGTTAGACTCGGTTTGTGGTGTAAATCTGCCCGGAACCGCCCGGCAAATCCAGTAGCCACAAAGTGTCAGTCTACTGTGAGAGGTTGAAGGTCGAATTGTAGGCGTAACAATTTATGACACGAGGTTAGACCCAGTTTGTGGTGTAAATCTGCCCGGAACCGCCCGGCAAATCCAGTGGCCACAAAATGCACGGTCTAATGTGAGAGGTCATGATTCGTTCGTCATAATGAACGAATTAAGGAATACTAACCATAATAAGACGTGGGTATGGTTAGAGGGTTAGGTGGGATGACATGGAAATTTGACATGTGAATATGGACCTAACCGGTATGAGTTAAGAACATGTAAAACTAATAAATGCAGGCTCAACCAATATGATATGAATGGGTGGGTTAAGTAACGTAGCTAGGCTAATGACATGTAACCGTTATAACATGATTAGCGAATGGGTTGGGCTAACTTGAATAGGTTGATAACACCCAATCGATATATCCTGATGCGTGGTAGGGTTAAGTAAACACATGATGGTAACACTTAACCATTATAATATGACTGGTGGATGGGGTTAAGTTAACATGCACTTAACCAATATAACGTGATGCGTGGTAAGGTTAAGTAACAACAGAGGGTAACACTTAACCGTCACAAAATGATAAGTAGGTGGGCTAAGTCAATGTACACTTAACCAATATGACATGACATACGGTGGGGTTAAGTTAACACAAGGGAGAACACTTAGCCAGTATAACAAGGCTTGCGGTAGGGTTAAGTAATACAAGGAACAACACTTAACCGATATAACATGATGTGTGGTAGGGTTAAGTAAAACAAGAGAAAACACTTAACCAACTTAACGTAATGGACGGAGAGGGTTAAGTACATATCGGGTTGGTGGGTAATATTAGTAAATATAGGCCCACAAACTTAACCATTAACAAGCATGCTTGAATCGGTGGGTTAAGTACATCACGGAAAGGTGGGTAATATCTGTATATATAGGCCCGCACACTTAACCAGTAGGAAACCCTAGTAACGGGGACCCATTTTAGCAGTAACCCAAATCAGGTATCAACGGTACCCTGAAACTAGGCAGGGTGGGGCACGATTACTGGGCTGATTGTAAGCGGTCAAAGAGACGGCGGTGGGTGCAATAGTGTAGGTTCTAACGGAATGTGGGCGTGCACACACTTCGGAGCAGACAAACTGGGCATTGGGGGCACCAGTAGTATAACCTATGTATTCTAGAATTGCGTCGGGCCGCCACCATGGGTCTTGATACACCCCATGGTGGGACCAGCGTAGGTATCTACAATCATTGGGGGCCGTATGACACACGTAGGTAGCATAATCCCTAGGTTGGACCTAGGTGGCATAAACCCTAAATCCGAGAAGTGTTCAATATGTTGCATAATCCCTAGGTTGGACCTAGGTGACATAAATCCTGGTTGAATCTAGGAAGCGCTCGATAGAAAACCCTAGATTAGATCTAGGTAATAAATAATAAATGTACACATGAAAGCAACCTTAATTTCAGGAATTGGGATCACGTTATGATTTTATCATTTTATATAGATTACTAGTTGGGACACTAATTAGGTGGTGTAGAGCAAATAGATATCATTTTAATGGTGAAGCAGAGAAATCTTGCGATGCTTGATAGAAATCTTGCGAAACTATACTTAGTTCATCTTGAATGGGAACCTTGCAATGTTATACTTTATTCATCATGCCTGTAGCTTACCTTGTCATCATGCTTATGTTTACTTTCAGTTTATTCATGCCATATTATCTTCACCTGTTTTTATGCTGAAAGCCACTAGGACTTACTCAGTCTTTATGACTGACCCGGTTTGTTTCGCCTCTTTTTCTTCCGTTCCCCCCCAAGGTTCGCAGGGTGGAAATACAGCTTAGTTCGGATCTTACCAAGCTCCAAGGCTCTTTCATTTGCTGCTTGGATCTCTCTTGGCTATGGCTTGCTTTTCTTTATTGGGGAATACTACAATTTATTTTCATGCTTCTTTGTTTTTGAGCAAGACAGATATTTTAGCTATGTATTTGGGTATTGGAAGTTGGTGGGCTTTTATTGTAAACAATTCTATTTAATAAATGATTTGAAGTACTTCTACTTTACTTTCCGCTGTTTTATATATGTCTGTCTTGTAATATTTCTGTTCCAGTACCCATAATGCTCCATTGAAATTAAGGCATTCCGTTTGTGAGTGACCTTAACGGATGTAGGCTGTTACATTTGGTATCAGAGCAGAATGTTACCAGACTGGGCAAAAGCTTTTAAAAACCTTCTGAAATTATTTTCAAAACGTTTACAAAGAAGCATTTTTCTAAAGAAAAGTTTTGTTTTATGAAAGGCATATTCGCCAAAGCCATATGCACTATCTTTTGATTCTCTCCTTGAGTCTCTCTTTCTTTTTCACCATAGTTTGTAGTTATGCGACACATGTCGAAGGGCAAAGTAGTGTCCAACCTCCATCTGTAGCCGCAGTAGTTTTACTTGCGACTAATCTTATCTCAAGCTTTGTAGGGTTGCCGTGCGATGGAAGTAGCTTTCGAGAAACTTTTCAACAAGCTATACAAGGATAGTAGGAACGAGGATAAAGAACACAAGTCTAAGGATGAGAAACTTGTTGATATGGCTTAATCCACGAAGAGGAAAGAGGTGAAAGGAAAGAGGCCAAGTGGAAGAATAATAAAAACCCATTACAAGAGAGAATATCTTTAGTATGGTAAAAAGGGACATGTAATTAAGTATTATAGGACAAGGATAAGGGCAAAGTACAAGATCGTCGAGAGGACAATTGTATCACTACTAGCATACCTAAGAGAGGTGGTAACGTTTCTGTTAAAAGTTTAGCTTTTCTTTTCTATCATACTGTGGGAACTTTGTTTTTGGTACATCGCATCCTTTTAATTCTGCTTCGATAGTTGAGTCTCTGCACCTTAGTACTAGTGTAGTAGAGGATCCCATTTTTTGTCTCAAATCCTGTTGGGGAATCGGCTCATTTATTCATGACTTGTTCGGATTTGAGAATGTCTATGCTAAGTGTTGAGTTTAGAAGTAATGCTTATGTTTTTGGGCTATGGGTTGTTTCTAGGGATGGAGTGGTTATCCAGAAATGATACCATTCTCGAGTATGAAAAGAGGGTAGTTAGACTCTCGACTTGCCCCGATAATTCCCTCGTAGTCTAGTGTAACCCTTAGGGTTTTGCCATGCTTAGTTACCTAGAATCTCTTGATACATCTATTGATCCTGAGTAGTGTTCGCCACTAAGGTGGATGGTTCATTTCGCTTGTGCATGAGTTATAGGAAATCAGCTTAGTAAGTACATTTGGCAACATGGTCGACGTCTGTTTATTTGCAAGAGATAATCCTTCTGTATGGAATACCCTATAAACGAGATCCAGGATTCACTAGTGAATTTTGGAGAGCTTGCATGAAACCATGAGCACGCAGTTATGTTTAAGCCGAGTATACTAGAAGAAGAATAAGTAAAAGTGGAATGAGTTCCAACTCATATTTTGGAAACAAGAATTAAGAAGCTACGAAATTGTGAAGTTAAAGATGGTGAAAGCACAATGGAGTTAAGCTCAAGGAAATGCGACTCAGAAGATTGAAGACTAGATACGCATATCATATTTCTTTTTAAGAGTATATCCTTGATCCCTCTTTTCCTGTAGAGCTAATTTGCATGCTATCTTTCAAGTATATCCTCTCGATCCTATTCTCAATCCCATTTCTGTTAGAAACCCCATAGGGAGAATGACTCGTCTATTAGTAATACATTTTGGGGCTTGTGGGTGTCCGTTGGGTTGACTAAAATCTTTGGGATTTATAGGATACGAGTTGGTTTTAGGAAGGGATTACTTGTGACCTAAAAGGATTCCATCATGCTTAGTTTCCTAGAAACATATATATTGGTTGGTTAATTCTTTGGGTGTCAGCCTGATGTTGATTTCAGTCTTCGGGGCTGGTGCTTAGGGAGTTCTTCTCCAAATCAGTATATATGTGACATAGATTTCCAGTTTTGACATTGCCTAATGGGCACAAGGTTTTTACTTGCTTCTATCGTTCGACTATACCTTTAGGTAGGAACAATTGGGTATAAACATGTGTTTGAGACATGTTATGATTGATGGTTGCAAGTGGTTGCAAGTGGCTGCTAGTGGTTGCTCGTGATTGCATAACACACATTAGGCACTAGATCGGCTCAGACACATTTCCATATTGCATATGCATGAGTGTTTATACTTGTTTATGGATGGAATTGAATGTGTTATCATGTGGAAGTTGCATATGGATGGATGTTTGTGCACACATATAGTGTTTATGTGACTAGGACTATTTTCATACATGTTGGATTCATGGCACTAAAACATATTTTGCATTAAGAAGATCAATCAGGCTTGATCATTTGCATTAAACAAGGAACATATACACACACTTTCTGCATATGTTCATACAGCATTAGAAATCTCTTAAGGACAATAGATGCCTGTGATTGATGATTGAGTAGATGGATGATTGGATGGTAGGACACATTCTTCTTAACTTGAAGATTTCGGGGACGAAATCCTTTAAGGATGGGAGAATGTAACAACCCGAATTTTTATAACATGTTAAAACAAGAAATCAAGGCAGAATTAAATTTTAAAATTAGAATCAGGGGAAACAGGTTACGCCATTGCATTCATCTCGAAATTTTACATGAAATAGAGTCCGAGTTTTCGAAAATCGGAGTCCGGATGAAGAAGTTATGGCCTGTACAAGTTTCAGCAGTTTTCAGGCAGGACTGGACCAGGGGGTCGACCTACCCCCCAGGTCGACAATAGTGTCGACCTCCCCCCACCTGGTCTGCCTGTTTTGACCCAGAACTCATTTTTGAAGCCTGAGACGTGTTTTGACGGCCCGGATTGATTCTAGGGTTAATCTAAGGGCCTAAACTAGTTGCTACACCTATAAAAACATCCTTAGACCTAACCTAATTCATATCAAATCATTCTTACACCATTATGCTGCTGAACTCCCTCTTGAACCATGGCCGCCGCCCCCAAATTGAAGTGCAAACATTCAAACTCAAATCAATTCAAAGAACAAAGCTTCAACAATGATTCAAGACAATAAATCAACACTACTACAACGTTCTATGACAATTTCAGTTCCTAATTCACTAGCCATGCTCTGTAAGTTCTAGTTGTTTTTAGATTTAAACATTTAAATTATAATATGGCCATGGAGTAAAGTGGAATTAGATTAAGTATGTTTATTGATTCAGTTCTATTTCTGTTGCTTCTTGGATCTTGAGTTTTGGGACTTTTCTATTCTCATTTTTCATGTCAAGCCTATGATCTATTCAGCTTGTTGTAAATCAGTTTTTCTTGATTCATGTTGATATTATTATCAAGATCTATCTTTTATGCTTGAAACGATGTTCTTATGCCAGTTTTCTCTCTGTACTTATTGTTATACAAATTCTACCTTCCCCTATTTATTTTCTTTTGATGAACCTTGGTCAATTTCTGACCTAGGCCTAAACTACGATATACGTGCGATTTGTATACGGGGAAATATTGGGATATTACCTATTTGGATATATGTGTGTGGTGGAATTGATGGCATAACATGAAATTTGAAATTTGGGTATTTTCAATATAATTGAAATTGCAAGTTTGGGCATACATGAATTGACATGTAAGTTAAATCACGAGTTTGGGACTATGTAAATTAAATCAAAAGATTGGGTTTATGTTAATTAGGCATATGTAGAATTGGGAATTTGAACATGAAAGCGATTGTAAATTTGATAATTGGCATAAGCATGTATTATGAACTTGGGCAACTGACATAAAAGGATTATAGTTTGGGATAACTACATCATGAATCATGATTTGGATTTATTGGGTATGAAACTTGATACATGTAATTTTGGCTAGAACTAGACATGGTGAAATGGCATAAAATTGGTATACATGTAAAACGGCATAAATTGAACATACGTAAATTTGGTACGAATTGGGCATATGCAAAATTTACATGTAATCTAGAACTTGGGCATATGTTAAATTTGTAAAATTTGGAGTTGAAACATATATGATAATTTATGACTTAGTAGAGGTTTAATATGAACACGCCTAAGTTGGGTTTTTGGGTAATTGGCATGTATTGTAAATAAAAGGCTATAACTTGGCATAACCTTATAGTGAATTATGATAATAATTTGGGAATATTTTTTGGGGCAAAAACGTGAATCATGAACATTTCTATATGTTAAACACATGAACTGATATTGGGGTTTTGGGTGGAATACGACCATTAATGAACCTTTGACACGAGGTTAGACTCGGTTTGTGGTGTAAATCTGCCCGGAACCGCCCGGAAAATCGAGTAGCCACAAAGTGTCAGTCTAATGTGAGAGGTCGAAAGTCGAATTGTAGGCCTAACGATTTATGACACGAGGTTAGACCCAGTTTGTGGTGTAAATCTGCCCGGAACCGCCCGACAAATCCAGTGGCCACAAAATGCACGGTCTAATGTGAGAGGTCATGATTCGTTCGTCATAATGAATGAATTAAGGAATACTAACCATAATAAGACGTGGGTATGGTTAGAGGGTTAGGTGGGATGACATGGAAATTTGACATGTGAATATGGACCTAACCGGTTTGAGTTAAGAACATGTAAAACTTATAAATGTAGGCTCAACCAATATTATATGAATGGGTGGGTTAAGTAACGTGGCTAGGCTAATGACACATAACCGTTATAACATGACTAGCGGATGGGTTGGGCTAACTTGAATAGGTTGATAACACCCAATCGATATAACCTGATGTGTGGTAGGGTTAAGTAAACACATGAGGGTAACACTTAACCATTATAATATGACTGGTGGATGGGGTTAAGTTAACATGCACTTAACCAATATAACGTGATGCGCGGTAAGGTTAAGTAACAACAGAGGGTAACACTCAACCGTCACAACATTATAAGTAGGTGGGCTAAGTTAATGTACACTTAACCAATATGGCATGACATGCGGTGGGGTTAAGTTAACACAAGGGAGAACACTTAGCCAGTATAACCAGGATTGCGGTAGGGTTAAGTAACACAAGGAACAACACTTAACCGATATAACATGATATGTGGTAGGGTTAAGTAAAACAAGAGAAAACACTTAACCAACTTAACGTAATGGACGGAGAGGTTTAAGTACATATCGGGTTGGTGGGTAATATTAGTAAATATAGGCCCACAAACTTAACCATTAATAAGCACGCTTGAATCAGTGGGTTAAGTACATCACGGGAAGGTGGGTAATATCTGTATATATAGGCCCACACACTTAACCAGTAGGAAACCCTAGTAACGGGGACCCATTTCAGCAGTAACCCAAATAAGGTATCAATGGTACCCTGAAACTAGGCAGGGTGGGGGCACTGGGCTGATTGTAAGCGGTCAAAGCGACGGCGGTGGTTGCAACAGTGTAGGTTCTAACGGAGTGCGGGTGTGCACACACTTCGGAGCAGACAAACAGGGCATTGGGGGCACTAGTAGTATAACCTATGTATTCTAGAATTGTGTCAGGCTACCACCATGGGTCTTGATACACCCCATGGTGGGACCAGCATTGGTATCTACAATCATTGGGGGTCGTATGACACACATAGGTAGCATAATCCCTAGGTTGGACCCAGGTGGCATAAACCCTAAATCCGAGAAGTGTTCAATAGGTAGCATAATCCCTAGGTTGGACCTAATTGGCTTAAATCCTGGTTGAATCTAGGAAGCGCTCGATAGAAAACCCTAGATTAGATCTAGGTAATAAATAATAAATGTACACATGAAAGCAACCTTAATTTCGGGAATTGGGATCACGTTATGATTTTATCATTTTATATAGATTACTAGTTGGGACACTAGTTAGGTGGTGCAGAGCAAATAGATATCATTTTAATGGTGAAGTAGAGAAATCTTGCGATGCTTGATAGAAATCTTGCGAAACTATACTTAGCTCATCTTGAATGGGAACCTTGCAATGTTATACTTGATTCATCGTGCCTGTAGCTTACCTTGTCGTCATGCTTATGTTTACTTTCAGATTATTCATGTCATATTATCTTCACCTGTTTTTATGCTGAAAGCCACTAGGACTTACCTAGTCTTTATGACTGACCCGGTTTGTTTCTCCTCTTTTTCTTCCGTTCCCCCCTCCCCGATTCGCAGGGTGGAAATACAGCTTAGTTCAGATCTTACCAAGCTCCAAGGCTCTTTCATGTGCTGCTTGGATCTCTCTTGGCTATGGCTTGCTTTGCTTTATTGGGGAATACTACAATTTATTTTCATGCTTCTTTGTTTTTGAGCAAGGCAGATATTTTAGCTATGTATTTGGGTATTGGAAGTTGGTGGGCTTTAATTGTGAACAATTCTATTTAATAAATGATTTAAAGTACTTCTACTTTACTTTCCGCGGTTTTATATATGTCTGTCTTGTAATATTTCTGTTCCAGTACCCATAATGCTCCATTGAAATTAAGGCATTCCGTTTGTGAGTGACCTTAACGGATGTGGGGTGTTACAATGTGACGACCCAAAAATCGCTGCCCTTCGGATCGACCATAAACCGCACATGCCCGATATAAAAGACAGAAATCCACGGATAGTCATGAGAACACGATACATTAGAACATAGAACAAGAGACATTTTATTGCTATTACAACAATTTACATCAAAGTACAAGAATATATCAGAGTGTGGAAAGTAATATACACAGCGGAAAATATCAGAGATTAATAAATTACAATATAACGGAAATATAAATACATAAATAGAATCAGCGGAAGACTACAAAATAAACCAGAGAATAGCTCCAACAATAATCAAGGATCCTATTGAATAAATATCTACAAAACTAAAACTACTAGTTGCCCGTGTGAAAAATATGGGGACCCATAGTTTAGGTGAAAAATATGGGGACCCAGAGTTTATGTGGAAAACCAGAATTCCAAGTTAGTCATGGGGCTGGTGTGAGAACTTAAAAGAATTATTAAAATTTTACTTTACAAGTTGGGAAATCATAGGACCACACCATATGACAGGGAATGAGTTTACTCCACATGAATATCATTAAAACAAAAACAACAATAATGCTTTTTGAAAAATGATGCTATTATAAGACTTAGGTCCCATTACGCAATGCAACGCAAGCCGAAGGATAGAGTTTTACCTTATAATAGCCAAACATGCTTGATACGTGAAATTAAAATCATTTGGTATTATTATTAGCGTCTAAGTGTTTAAAACAACTTCGAATATAAATGTATCAATCCTAGACGGCATAATACCACATCCTATTACATCGCCGTAGTGCACAACTAAAACCGTGAGATCGCGTATTGGAATTTGGATTTCCATCATGAGCCAAGGAAAGGGATCTCTCCATCAGAATTCGGACCATCTCTAGCAAGATATTCCGGACCCCCCATAGTGAGCCCTTTGGATCTTGTAGGGCCAGTCATCCATGCTTTGCAGCCACACTTTGATGATTAGTTATGCCTGAATCATACGTTTCTCAGTCCTATCGGACCTTTTGGTCTGTCCGTCGACCTAGGTCAGTACGTCAACCATTTTGGCCTTATGCGGCCATATTCGAGGCACCTCTCTATCCATCATCCAAATAAGTAAAATGTCTAAGATCTATACCATGACATCACTCCTAGCTAGAAAGAAATGCATGTCCTCCCTACTGTCCTTCATCCAGTTTTTGACTCATACCGGGTTTTGAAGCTCACGAATTAACGCTATACTCAAAGCTACGCTATATTAAATCCATGATTTGATCATCATCCACAAAGGTATGCTTTTCAACAGAAGCTTTGATCCATGCATCTCAACATGCCACATTGTCAATTCATACCATACAACTGATGTCCACCAATATATAACAACCAAGCTCCTACGTCTCAGAGAAGGGTGTTAAACTAAGAGAATAAATTCTTCGCCACCATACATCACCAAATACAACGTCAGACATACAATCCATTTGCAAGTTCGTTCTGGGTATGAATGAAACCAGAGTCACATATTCCTCGTCTCATATGTCCAATACAGAAGAGTGACCCCCACATATCTGATCGATCTCCAAGTAAGCCTGAATGACCACAACATATTACCTCGTCTTGGGTGTACATCCCAATTGAGATATCCGCAATAATCTAAACGATGTGAAGATCTCCGGTCTTAAAACACTGTAACAAAACGGATTTTTGGCCGATAAATTTTAAATTTATTTTAAATGTTGAGTTGGTAATACATATGGATTTTTATATGGAGTTTAACAATTTAATAATCGAATACGATTTAAATTCGAGTATATCTAAATAACGTAATACGAAAATGAAAATAATTGAATTCGAAGTTAAACCTGAATTGGAACGATTCAGATGATCATTATAGATTCTATTTGAATTAGAACGATAATAATAATAATTTATTATCGGGGAATTGTTTATTTCTGAATTTATATTATATCGATTTAATATGGCTATTATATATATGTATATATTCATATTAAATTTCAAAATCTACTCCGTTGAGTTCAAAATATTGTTATAACTTTGAAACGGCGGTCGGTACATTAAAATAGAGTTCGTGATTTCAAGTAATGAACCCAGAGATATTTTAAATTGATATGCTCAAAGTCTAATCAGAATCTGTTTAAATATAATAAAAATCTCTTTATATCAAATCGCATTAAAATTTAAAATCAAATCAAATTTTAATATTTTTACTTAACCTATCATCCACCTGTGTACTATGTGCAGACCTAAATACCTTAATGCCAAAGTATTCGTCTTTATAAAACCGCGATAACCCCTTCTCCCATTCTCTTTTACAACTCACTCCTCATAGACAATGAAATAAATAAAAAGTGAAGCTTCATATTAAAAATATCCGCTCCATTCCTTTCTCTTTAAGAATTCAAACAACCTAAATCATCTGCCATTCTTTTTCCCCGTAATCGATTTAGCTGGCTAATTATTCGAGTTATGGGTTTTGAACTAGTTCGGGTATTGGATCAAGGCTAGGGTTAATGTTGAAATGAATCTCAGTGATGTCGGAGGACCCAACGAAGGGGAGGCTGTGACTGATCCGATTTTGTAGTGGAGAACTGAGGTGATGATGCGAGTGTGGCGTAGGTCGATTCAACTGTGGCGCGGATCGATTCAACTGAGACATCGCGTGTTGTAGGTCTTCGAATAGGGAATTAGGGATCGCGATGAGGTTGGGGTTCGAACTCAGTTGAAACGCATTGATTTTGTGTGTGGGTTGAGGGAAGCAACGAGCTTCGATTCACTCCCCGTCAGTTCCAATGTGTAGTGTCCGTCCATACGATCCCAACGCAAATGACGGTTCTCGATTTCGATTCCGTACGAGCTAGATATCGCGTAAACAAGTTAAAACATTAAATTTAAAATAAAACTAAACCTTAATTGATTTGGGCCTTACTTCTCTTAATCCAGCCCATCTCTAATTAAATACCCAAACCCGCCAAAGCCCTTCTTCCCCAAAACTAAACCAGCGAGCTCCTCTTCTAATTCATGGCCATTTCAAAAACTTCCTCACACTCAAAATCCATTATTCCTTCACCGAATCAAAGACCGATCCTACCATTCTCTCCCTCATGGATTCCTCTACCCAAGTATCACCACAATGAACCACTCGAGTCCCCCTCCCAAAACGCGTCGTCCAGATCAAACCGACATTACAGTAAAGTGGCGACATCTTTCACCACTAATTCCACCAAAAACTTGTACGCAAATCCTATTCTACTATACAAACCCAACTACATCATCGAATCAATGCCTCGAAGCTTCGAATCCCCAAAAACTGAACCCTAGCTTCATGGTTTGTCATATGACAGCGAACAAACATGGTTCGCACCATTCAAAAACCACCTCAAATTGTATTGAACCATCATAGGATTCCATCTATATAAATATTTTGATTTATAGAAATTGTTTTGTATTTCTTTTGATTTCCAAAAGCCCCATTTCTTTACGTTTAGAACACTGGTGGCGGCTACAGACTGTGGAATGGAAATGAATTAAGTTAGAGAATGGTAGAGTATTTATAGTAATTTTTAGATATTTTTATTTGATTTTTATATTCGATTTTTAAGCAAACGCTAATTGTATTTGTCCTCTAAAATTCCTGTGATCACACACGATACCCAAAAATCACCAAACTGGGCATAATCCTTCAGTTCGACATTACGGTCCCAACGAAACTGGTTTCGTCGAATTCCGACTCCGTTTGCTCACACAGCGTATTTTTAACTGTCAAAATACTGATTGTTTTTCACTTTCAAAATCCGCACGACCACACAGTGACTCTAAAAATAATGAAACTGGAAATCTAACAACTATTTGACATTGCAGATCCAACAAAATTAGTTTCGTCGAATTCCGACTTCGTTTGCAAAAGTGGCTATTTTTAAAGTCCTAAATAACCCTTTTAAATATATAAATATATTGAAAAATAATTAAATTAAATATTTATAAATAAATATTATCGTATATATTAATAGTGGAATACCATACAGCTCTAGAATATTCCTATATGAATTTCTAACTTGATATTTCAATCTGGGTCAACCCGATATTCGATTTATATTGAAATTCCTTTTTAAAATATAAATAATTCCTTTAAAAATTATAAAGGAATTCCACATCGACTTTTATGAAATTTGATTTGGACGTGAATCAAAATCTACACGACGAAATCCTGATTTTTCTCTTCCACTAGAAAGATATACTCCACCAGCTCTACACGTTTCTTGTTTCACAAAAATCCGGCTTAAAACGAATCCTGTACATTCAGTTGAAGTTCGAATTGCCAATTTACGAACTGCAGCGCCATTTCAAGCTCGATTTAATTATAATATAATTATACGTTCAAACTGTCATTTATATAATATATTCGTTATTCAAATTCAATTCCAAGCTGAATTAAATATCACAGATGATCCGGTTCACACCATATCGCCATTTCAGCCAATTCTGATTATTTTAGAATTAAATATATTATTTAATTTATTATTTTAATTAAATATTCATCATTATTTAATTCCACGACCATTTAATTCCCTATATCACTATTTATATAATTAAATAAATTAATTATAATACCTCTGCAAATGCGGGCCATTACATTTATAAATCCCAAATCACATTTCACTGTAGATCGGGTTAAAGAACGAATGTCGTTAAAGACACCGTTCACAATAAATCCAATTCACATTAGCCTCTAACCGTAAATTAGTAAGAGAAAAATCCCCTAAGTATAAACCCCGAAGGTCGAAACCAACATCAGATCAATACCTAGGAAACCATTCAACTTAACTAATCTCCAGTCAGTTTCTAATTTTCTTAACTACATTCGGTTCAAGAACAGTATTATTGAAGAAACCATTCACAACGAACCCAAAATCCAATTTAATATTAAATACCAGGGTCTGAATAGAAAATATATTGGCCTATATTCAATATCAAATTCTGAAATCAACAAATATCGTATTGGAATAACGATATATATATATATATCTTCCAAATTACTCCACAATATCCGTATAACCATGGAATCCAATATCGAAATATTCCGAAGATAATTTCGATTCAAATCCATTCCAATTCATATATTGGAAATTCCGGTTATTTTTATATCATTTCAATTCCAATTTAATTCTTTAAAAACATTGGATTTTAATTCTAATTCAAAACTAGTTCATTTCGATAAAAATCTATTTGTATCTTTTCAAATATGGAATTTTTTCATCCTAATTCTTTCCAAATCATTTATTTTGATTTTACACAAATTATTGACATTTCTAATAATTTTATCAAGGCCCGTACAGTCGATTTCCATAAACGTACATCGAACTGCAGTTATCGCGACCTTTTCCAAATTTGATTTGGACATACTTCCAAATCCAACTGTTAGATTTCAAATCTCTAATATTCGTTAGAAAGCTCTTTTCGATACGAACCCAATGTTTCCGATTTTAGAGAATCCGATGGTCGGATCTCCTTTAATGTCTGTTTGAAGTCAATGGTAGAAATTCGCGAACTGCCGCAGCACGGCGCGTTCCATTCAGGCCATTATATATATATATATAATATTATATATTTCATCGATTTTCTTTCAAAACGTATTTTATAAATCGTTTTAAATTCGTT
Source organism: Allium sativum (assembly GCA_030737875.1). NCBI lineage: Eukaryota > Viridiplantae > Streptophyta > Magnoliopsida > Asparagales > Amaryllidaceae > Allium > Allium sativum. Next base: position 310,959,903 of record CM060919.1, read on the forward strand.
CTCAAAACAATTTCAACTTCATATTCAATTTCTAATCAAAATTGAATATTCCATATCATCGATATATAAATGATAATATTTTCAAAACATTAGATTTTGAAATCAATTCCTTTTCGTTATTCATTATATGAATGAATAAAATCGATATAAATATCATTCATGTCAAAATGGCGTTAATCCAATCAACACGGCTATATATATTTAAATATATTCGTGTCCATCCTAAATCGGACATCAAAATCATATTTTGATCTTTTACTGAATATTATTTTAAAATATTCATTATTTTAAAATCATCGTTATTTTAAAATATTCTTTCTTTCTGAACTGGAATCAGACACAGTCAATTACCATATAATTTGATTTAAATGGATTTCATACACACATCACAACAACAACGATAAATAATCAACCATCATCCAAAGTGTATTCTGCACTGTACAAGCATCAAATATAAATATTTAACGCTTATAACAGTCTGTCAATCAATCGATCGACATACAGCTAATTATTGGGATTCGTGTATGTCCAATATCATCCCAATACCCGTGTGGGGTTTCAATCAACAAATAATGAATTTTATTTGTGCAGTTGGGCGATGTGTAAAATTTATCGTCCCAATCAATATCAGTCAAATGTGTGTACATAAACAAATCGTCTGTTTGGTTTATAAATACTTATTTTATTCATATCATGTTAAAAATTATATTTTTAACTATAAAATATTTTTAACGATAAAATATTTTATTCCATCCCATATCACAACAATAAATTTTCACAACACATCAATCAAACAAACAAGTCATCCATGGTCTGTGGACGACGGGTGTTGGGTGCTGCTAAGCACCGTCTGCATCCTAGTATATATTTAACTAGAAAATAAATCAAAATGAGTAGTTCTCACCCTAGCTATACCAAACGCCGCGACTCTTCATATGTAGGAAATTTTCGTCACGGTTTCAACGAGATATGTTTCACGAAATTTATATTAAAAATCATATTTTTAACAATGCTACTATATATATATATAAATTATATTCTTGCTACATATATAGAAAAGATTATATTTTTATCTTGTTACTTTATAAACAAAGATCACATTTCTATTTTGTTACTTCATACCTAAAAATCATATCTTTTCTAATATAGAAATCAAAACTTTTCCATGTTAAAAATCATATCTTTACTATTTTTAAAAATCTAATCTTTTCTATTTTAAAATCAAATCTTTCCTATTATAAAAATATAAACTTTATCATATAAAAAATCAAATCTTTTATATAAATAAAATCTTATCTTTATAGTTTAAAAACCTAAACTATTATAGTTTAAAAATCTAACTTTCCTTTTTATAAATTTGATTTAAGAACTAATTTAAAAACTGGATTTATATAAAAACTGATTCACTAAACTACAACTAATTTTCTAAAGCAAAAACTGATTTACTAAATTATAAACTGATTTTCTATAGCCAAGGAATTATATATAAAAAGAAATTTGAAACTCACTATTGTGTTGATCGCAAGAGGGGATACTGGAGTCAAGGAGTTGGCGGCAAGCGGTGGTGGAGGCTACAAGCGGTCGGAGGCTTATCAGGGGGTGGCTGCGGTCTCTGATCTCGTGGGTTTTGGGGGGTGCGTTAGTCAATTGAAGAAGAGGGGGAGGGGTTTCGCGAGCTTCGAGATGGAGAGGGAGGAGGGCGCGGATGTTCTGGAGGAGGAGATGAAGGATGTCGCGACGTGGGAGATGGCATGTGGGGGTAAAGCGACGCGTTGGAGCTCCCTGGCGGCGTCATTTCCTCCATCGCGATTTGGGGCTTTTTTTTTCTTTTTCTGTTTAATTCTGTCGGGGGAGAGAAATATAGTGAGAGGAGATGTTTAAATATTAATATATTAATAATTTAATATATTTTTTCTATAAGAGTTGACTTTTCATTCAAACTCCTTTTCGAACCTAACGACTGTCGTCCCTAACGTAATACCCCCATTCCGAACACAATAGGATATGTATCGTAAGCCGATTCGACTGTTTCGATCTGTTTCCGTCAAAATCAAAATGTAAATCTATATATCGAATTTGAACACACATTTCAATTTACCGAGGCCACATACGGACTCTAAAAATCCCTGAAAAATAATTTCTAGCTTCGTATTGACGATACGGTCCTAACAAAACTAATTTCAATAAATTTGGAGACCGTTTGAAAAACGGTCATTTTCTGGTCGATCTAAATTGACTGAAACTGACAAAACATGTTTTCTTTTGCCACGCTCACATATTGATTCAGAAAATTACAAATTTTGGAATCTAGCAATAACTTGACATCCCGGGTCCCACAAAAGTGGTTTCGTCGATAATGGAGGTTGTTTGCAAAATTTCCATTTCTTAGGGCCAAAATTTCATACCGACTATTCTGAAATTTCAACTAGGCCTAACTTTTTATTCCCGCTATGAAATTTCAATTTTTCGGATTCGTTGGAAAGATATTCTAAAATAGATTCAAATATTTTTGGTTTCGCCAAAATCTGTTTATTTTGAATCCTGTACATTCATTTGAAATTTGAAATCAAATTTTCAAACTACCGCGCCATTTCCAATTCCTATTATAATTAAAAATAAATATTTATATTCTAACGATGATTCAAATAAATATATACATTCTAATTCTATTCAAAATACATTTCTCATCGTTAATATTTAAAATAAATCATTTTAAATATTCAAAATTTATCAAAATTGCCAAAATAAAAATTTTAAATTGGTTCGGATTTTCTGGGTTATTACAAAACCTATGACTGATAATTGGGTGTTTTGGATGTTTGAATATCCTTGGCCCTAAATATTGATATATAAAAATATCATGAAAGGAAAATTTGAGGCTTAAAAGAGAAAATCAATTTTTCTAAAATAGAATATGAATTTCGAATGGCTAGGATATATTAACTTGTTTTGAATAATAAAAACAAGTAGTTAATTTATTAACAATGTTGATAAATGAAATGGAATAATTTTCATTGGATAATGCAATGTAAATTCAATTATGAATTTAAAGGGGAAATGGAAATTGTATACATCTAAGAGATAATGATTAGAATTCGATTTCATTGATTTTTTTTAAATAATTTGTTTTTAATGAAATTGGAAATTAATAATAGAATTGGAGTTGTGATTGAATCAATAACTAAGTAATAAACTAATCGACGATTAGTGATAATCGGAAATATTAAGTTAGATTTGGAAAACTGGATTAATATATATACATATATATATATATTAAAATATATATAAGAATGAGACATAGATATAAATTAAACGAAGAATAAACGTTTATATCTAAATATAATTAAAACGAACTAATCGCAGCGCGGTAGTTCGTAATTTGACGTTTCAAACTTCAATTGAGTATATAGAACTCAATTTAATCAGAATTCTTTAAAATAAGAATCGTCAGGACCAGTTGGATAATAGTTTTCTAATGGAGGAGGAAAATCTGGATTCTTCTTATAGATTTTGAGTTATGTCAAAATCAAATTTCCAGAAAAACAGCGGCATTATTGTTTATTAACCATAATGGTTTATTTTAAAATAAAAGAATTTTAAGTGAATAAAAATTCAGATTTTCGTTAGGAAAACCGAAATTTGAGTTATAAAATAAATATGAACTCAAGTGGAGTGAGTGAACTGATTTTTCAAGCAAAAATCAGATTTTGAATTATTGAATAAAGTTAACTAATTTGAAGAATAATTATTTAATGGAGTTTTGGATTAAAATTGGACTTTGGATAAGTGAATTTGATTTGTTAATTTATATTCGAAATCGGTTATGGAACTCGAGTTGGAAATGACATTCAATTGATTTATATGAAAATTAAAAATACGTACGAATGAGATATGTCAAATAAAAAGTATAATAGGAAAAAGAGCTAACTAGATAATAAATTAACAAATTGAGTTAAAAATGGTTAGGCTGATTTGGAATAAATGGGAAATGGTTAGATACATATTAAGTAGGTTTGGAATAAAGTGTATGGAGAGATATAAATTGAATGCTTGACAAAAGAGGTACGTATTAAATTTAATATGAGATTTTATATGCCTATTTGGCAAGCCGCTTGGCCTTTTGATTTTCTTTATAAATGGAAAGGATCTAGAGAGGCGATCTGTAGTTGTACCAAGTGACCCGTACAAAGGAGAAGCTGGCGAAATTTTCTAAAAATTTCGCCAAATAGAAAAAAATTAAGCAAGTTTGATAACTAGAAACCAGCTTATCAATCATATATAGAATTTAATAAGCGAATAATGAAATTTTATAAGTAAAAAGGGGAATTTATAAAATTAAATCTTTAGAGACTGGAAGAAGAAACGTATTCTTGTTTCAGAGTGAATGACAGTTTAAAAGCAAACGTTATGCAAATTGAAATGATTTTGTTGACAAGAAATTAATAAATGGAGTTAAAGAAATTAGAAACTGACTAGATATTAGTCGATTTGAATGGCTTTTTGAGTGTCGATCTGATCTTGGTTTCGGCCTTCAGGTTTGATACTTAGGGAGTTGTTCTCTTACTAGTTCACGGTTAGGGAATAATGAATGTGGCAGTAGAATAGTTATTTTTGAATATATGGAAATGTTTTCCGATGTTAAATATAAGATATTTCCTGGAATATAGAAAACAAATAGTTATGATAGATGGAAATGTTTTTTCCAAGAATCGTGATAGGCTAAACAGTTTGGGGAAATATCTGGGTAAAGATATTAAAGAGGAATTGGAAAATGATAAATTTAATTATTGAAATATTAATTAAGGGGCCCAGCGATTGTTTGATGCTTTGGATGAATGTTTTTTCTTCGATAGTTAAATAACCGACTATCGAAGTATTAGCCAATATCATTGTCAATGTGGTGAGACCGGTTGGATTATTATCCGAGAACCACTCTATATTTGCAGTAGTGCTGCAAAAAAGATTATATGAAGACAAATCGAAGACGGATTAAAGTGCAAGGGGTTTTTCTGTTAATCCTAGGTAGAAATTGTTTAAGATGGATTAATGGAAATTGTTCCTTCGGCTTCGTTCAGTCCCAGAACGAAAGTGTATGGGCGAGTGTCTGACTGAATATTTCCAATGATCGCATATGGTGATCTCTACAAATATACATATAGTGGCAGAGAGTTTATACTCTTAGCATAATATCCAGAATATATTTGTGCGAATCAATTAGTGGTTAACAGAACAGACAAGCGACATTCAAAATGATTGTGCTATCAATGGAAGGTAAGTAATTGTTGCCTCAGGCCTCAACAACCAAGAAATAACAATAATCGAGAAGGCAGCATGACTAAGTTTGTAGCTCCCAATTAGGGTGTATTATCACCTATCTATAGAAAATTCATTTCCTTCTTTAATTTATCAATGTTGTCCCTTTTGGGAAATGGTTGCTGATCCCAACCATTGCTGATATGCATTCGATACACTCAAAAGAAATGAGAGGTTGGTCATGTATGGTCGGGTTGTAAGATGTTCTTGTTAAACCCAATGTATTCCTCTCTAGAGATACATTATAGGAAGGTGGTTCCATACCTTGTCATAGTTGGAAATCCATTACCTAATTAGCGCCCAAAGTTTTGATTGTATCTTATGTATGTGAAGCGTGAGATGCAAACGTTCTGCTAGATTGATATTTACATGATTTAGACATTGTTATAATATCAGAATAATTATTGATTTCAAAGAATATTTTAGCTTATCGTAAGATAAAAACCATATGTGTTTATGTGTGGATTGGTCTTACAATTATACTTTCTTTTAGAAGTTTTTTTAAAAGTAAAAAAAATGGTTGGAGTTTACTCACACCAGGCCCATGATTGACCCAGAGTGTAACGACCCGGACTTTTGGTTGATTTATTTTAAATATTTAGTATGGTTTTAAATATTGAATATATAATATAAATGAATTTTAATATTGAATTTATCGGTTTACTAATCAGTATACGATTTAATATCGAATATATTGAATTGCCGTAATACTAGAACGATAATAATTTGACGCTGAGTTAAAACTGAATTGAGACAATTCAATCGATTAATATAAATTCTATTGAATTAGAACGATAATATTAATTTATTTTCAATAAAATTTACTGTTTGGAATTGAATTATATTTTTAAATCAAATTTAGTTTAAACCATTAATTTAAATTAAATATCTCCTGCAGACAGTAAAATAAAAATTCTAGATACTACTCCATTTAGACCAGAATAGCGTTATAATCTGGTATCGCCGGTCGTCACGGTTGAATAGTGGTTCGGGATTACTAGTTAAGGACCGCGAGATATTTTAATTATTTAATTAAAATAAAATCAATATAAATAATAAAAGAAAAAATCAGAGCCGACCTAAGAAGTGTTTAACGCAGACCTAAATAAAGTCGCACACCCTATATTTCATCTCGAGCCAACAACGTTGTCTCCAAGCTTCAGTATCGGGGAAACAAAGATTTAATGGTTTTTGTACTTCATGTTTTTCCTTCACTTATAAATCCCACCGCAGCTACTCACAATTCATCACTTTCGAAAGTTCAAGCATCTGCTTTCGTTCTCTTTCCCATCTCAAATCAAAACCGAGAGCTGCAAATAGGATACACCCCAATATGAAATCGAAAATTCATAAGTCGTTACTTCCTGAAGCTCGAGAGCGAGCTGAAGCATCCGCGATTCGAGAATTGGATGGGTTGAGGGTATTTTTGAAGGGGATAGCAGATGTTGCGATACAAATTTCTGAAGCTCGATCAACACTTGAGGCACCGTTCGCGAATTTAGGGAGGCGCTCGCGATTACAGATGAGGTACGAACGGATTCAGGTTGGAGGTGGGTATTGAGGTGTGCGATTTGTGAAATCGAAGATGGGAGAGTGCAAATTGGGAGTTCGCGATGAAGGTTTAGGTGGGAGTTTGACATCGCATGGAAGCTGGGTAGTTCGGTTTCGAACCTGGGAGTCACCAATAGGGTTCGCGATGATTTTGGGGTACGATGTCAACAAGCTTGGTCGGATTTTGGGAGCACGGTGTTGAGTACAACAGGGTAGTGCGATGGGGTTTATCTGCGATAACTGGAGGGCGACAGTTGAAGAGGAGAAGTCGATCAGTGAGTTTCGAAGCTGATGGGTTTTCTGGCAGTCCGACAACAGTGAAGAAGGAGTACAGTTTGGGAATGGAGATTGTATGCGAACTGTTCAATGAATTGTCTGAGTATGAATGAGGCAAATTTTGGGCTATTTTTGGTAGGAGTGATCGTTGGTTGTGGAGTCGTTTCATGTTGGCTTCGTAGTTGTCCGGGAAATAAGGTTCAAGATAAATGATTTGAATAGATTCGAAACTGAGAAGACGCAGCATTTTACCGGATATTCAGAAAAGGAAGAACGAGGTGAGTAAATCTCACTCACCTTTTAATTTATAATTATTTTTACTTCGTAAAAATAATTGTTGTTGCTTGTTTGGATTTTTTCTGCTTGTTTTATATATTAGTTATTTAGGCTATTATATATATATTGGGTTGATTGATTGGTTGGATTCCCGCAGTCTCATTAGCGGATGCCCGCAGTTTCATAGCGGATGATTACCCTATACGCCCCACGCTATGATTAGTGGATGACCTTCTATACCACGATATTCTGCCACGAAGCAGAATGGGTATTATTTATGTGCTAACATCTGTGGATGCAGGAAAACAGGTTGGAGGAATCCAACTGGATTCCTCAAAAATATATTATCTGTTTGTTTATTTGTTTGCATATATATTGTTATATATGATGTGTTAGAAAAATAAATAATTGGTTGCTTTGTGTGTTTAAATATCACTGGGCTAAGGGTTAATTTATTTAAAATATCGTGGAAAGAGTATTTGAGCTTTAAAGAGAAAATTTTATTTTTAAATGGAATTTGAAATTTGAATGGAATAGAAGTATAAACTTGTTTTGAAATAAAAACAAGTAGTTCCTTTATAAACAAAGTTTATAAATAGTTCTTCTATAAACAAAATTTATAGATGAAGTGAAAAGAATTATCATTGGATAATTCAGAAATGAAAATACGAGGGTGAAATTGAAAAGGGAAAATTATTTTTCCAAAGCAGAAATTTAAAAATAAATTTGGAATCGAGACTTGTTTTAAAAAGAAAACAAGAGGGTGCTTGTAAATGAAAAGTGGAAAATTATCACTTGGATAATTCGAATATTTAATTTCAAATGTGAATTTAAAAATAGAAATCAGATATATGATTTGGACGGAGTTTGAATATAGAAATTCAAACGGGATTTGAATAGAGAATTTAAATATAGAAATTTGAATATAGAGAATTCAAACAGAATTGAATATAGGATTTGAATCGAGAATTCAAACAGAATTTGAAATAGAATTTTGAATATAGAAATTCATAAAGGAATGTGAATAGAGGAATAGAGGAATTTGAATAATTGAATTTGAAATATTGAATTTCAAAGAAGAATTGAATTGAATTTGAAATATTGAATTTCAAAGAAGAATTGAATTGAATTTGAAATATAGAATTTCAAAGAAGAATTGAAATAGAAATTGAATAATAGAATTCAAATGGAATTTCAAGTATTGAATTTGAATATGAAATGGAAATAGAAATTCAAGTATTTGAATTTGAATATGGAATTGAAATAGAAATTCAAGTATTGAATTTGAATATAAAATAGAAAAGGAAATTCAACTATAGAATTTGAATATAGGAATTTAAATGGGAGTTGAATAAAGGAAATTTAAATATAGAATTTGAATAATAGAAAAGGAAATGGAAATTTGAATTTAGAATTCAAATAGAAAAGGAAATAGAATTTGAACATAGAATTCAAATAGAAAAGGAATTGGAATTTGAATATAGAATTCAAATAAAAGCGGGATTGGAATTTGAATCAAGAAATTCGAATAGAGTTAAAATGGAGTTGGGTTCATTTTAACGAAGTTTAAAAGTTTTTATATATATAAATATAATTAAAACGAACTCGCCGCAGCGCGGCAGTTCGTAAATTGGCGACTCGAACTTCAATTGAGTATACAGGACTCAATTGAAGTCGAAATTCTTTGAAACAAGAATCGTCAGGACCAGTTGAATAATAGTTTTCTAATGGAAGAGAAAAATATGGATTTCGTCAAATAGATTTTGAGTTATGTCAAAATCAAATTTTTTAAAAGTGCAGCGCTAGAAACCATTAAAACCATAATGGATTTTATATAATAAATATAGGGATTTTTAAGCAAATAAAAAATCCGAATTTCCATTTAAAAACCTGGTCTTGAGTTAGAACATAAAGGTGAACTCAAGTGAAGTAAGAAAAGTGATTTTTGAAACAATAATCATATTTTTGATTATTGAATAGAATTAACTAAATCAAAGAAGAATTAGTTGATCGAGTGGTGAATTGAAGTCGAACTTTGAAAATTGAAATTTTGAATTGTAATCATGTATTTGAAATCGAATATAGAATTTAAATTAAAAGTTGAATTCAATTAGTTGATAAGTAAGTTGAAATATATTTGAAACGTGTTATATTCATATATACAAGCGAAATGGGCAAAGAGTTAGTTAAAGAGTTACTTTAACGAATTGAGTCAAAACGAGTGTATGAAGTTGAAATGAATTGTACAGGTAATGGTATACCGGAGACAGTTATGGGATAAAATGATGAAGGTATAATTAGTGTGCTCGACAATAAGGTACATGTTTAATTCATATATGAGATTTTATGCGCCGTATCGGCAAGCCGCTTGGCTTTTTCTTTTTTCTTTTTGAGATGAGAAGTTACCGGGAAGCTATTTGAAATTTCCCGATGCTCCCGATACAGGGGAGGTTATGGCGAATTTTTCCGAAAATTTAAGGAGTTAGAATATTTTTAAGATAATTTGATAGTTATAAATCAATATATCAATATATGTAGAATTCGATAAGGAAATGAAATCAAAATAGAATATTGGAAACAGGAAGGGAAATCTAAATTTGAAATAGAAAGCGAACCATGTACATGTTTTAACAATGAATAATTGGGTTTTATAGTGTGTTTATTCGAGGTAAGTGGTTTTGCCGTTTTGAAGTTGAGGATGTTTTCAGTTAAGGTCTGAGAGGTAATTTTACCCCAACTTGATTGATTTCATTTTTAATGGATAAATAGCAAGATCCAGTCTCGAAGAGAAGTGTTTGAAAAAGAGTTAGTTGAATAAAATATTTTGGGTTGTTGTAACGATGTTCTACACAACATTCGTTTTAAACCCAAGTGATGGAATTTTGGAAATATAACAAGTAAATATTTCCTGAGTATAATTAAAATAGTCGGGATAGAGATAAGTGATTGGAATTGTTTTCAATTGCAAATAGAGATATTTTCTAATATATAGAAAATAAAAGGAGTTGATATTGGGAAATGCTTTCCAAATAGCGTAAAGGGCCAATATGGTTATTGAAAATATTTGGGTAACAAATATTGATAAGGAAATGGAGAAGAGATTTAATTAATGAAATATTAATTAAAGAGCCCAGTGATTTGTTTGATATGTTGGATGAACACTTGTTTTTATTCGATAGTTAAATCACAGACTATCGAAGTTTTGACCATCGTTGTCAATATGGAGAGACCGGTTGGATTATTATCCGAAGAACCACTCCGTATCGGCATAAGCATTGCGAACCAAGTATGCTGAATATATTGAAGACGGAGTAAAGTGCAAGGGCTTTTCTATTTATAGAAATAGTGCCTTCGGTTTCGTTCAATCCCAGAACGAACGTAAATGGACGAATTTCTGACAAAGTATTTCCAATGATCAAATGGGTTGGTCTGTATAAATAGATATGGTTGCAACGGATTTATTCCCTTAGCATAACATCCAGAATATTTGTGCAAACTCAACTAGTGATTAACGGATCTGACGATGTGGCATTCAAAGTAATTGGGCTATCAATGAATGGTAAGTATTCGTAGCCTCAGGCCTCAACAACCGGGAAAGGACAAAAATCGGGCAGGAAGCATGGCTATGTGGGTCGCACCCATTAGGATGTATAATCACCTATCCAGAGGTTCATTTAATTTCTTATTCTATTCGATGTTGTCCCAGTCGGGAGGCGGTTGCTGATCCCAACCGTTGGTGATATACATTCGATACACTCAAGCGAAATGAGTGGTCGGGCCGGGTTGCAAGATGTTCTTGTTGAACCCAGTGTATTCCTCTCTAGAGATACACTAGCGGAAGGTGGTTCCATACCTTGTCATGTTGGAAATCCAATCTCCAATAAGCGCCATGCGGTTTTTGATTTTATACTATATATGTGGAGCGTGAGATGCAAGCGTTCTGCTATTTGGTTATTTACTTGATGTAGACATTATTATAATATCACTGGATTTTTGTATCAAAGTGTTTTGGGTTATAGTAAGGTAAAAACCCGTCCATGTTTATGTGTGGGCTGGTCTTACTATTATCTTTTCTTTTGAAAGGATTTTTTTTAAAGTTAAACAAGTGGTTGGAGTTTACTCACGCCAGTCCCATGACTGACCCAGAGTTTATTTTGTTTGTTTTCCCTAAACTCTTGGGTGCCCAAATTTGTACGGGCAGTCAAGTGTTTCAGGCTTTACAGATACATTTGGAGAAGCTGGAAGCAGGAGGCTTCACCGCTAGTTATCTTAGAGTTATTTCCGCTGTACCAAATGTTGTATTATACTCTGATGATGGTATGCCTATATGATATAAAGTTTTGTATTTCAAAGCTTATGTTATATAATATATTTTATTCGTTCCGCTGTGAGACTTGTCTTCTTTGTTTTCTTCTATTCTAATATTTCTTTCTTTCTATTTCTCATCCTCTAACTTCTTTCTAAAAATGATTCGTATTTCTGTGCAAATTTGGGTTGGACGTATGGTGTTATTAGTCAACTCAGGTAGCACGGATTTGCGGGTCGTTACAGTTGGTATCAGAGCTGGTTGCTTAATTGGTACGGATGATAGGGGGTTCTCGCTTCGCGTTTGGTGGCGAACGGGAGACTCTTACCCCTACATCTCCCGACAATGTGGGTTGGTCGAGTCGAGAGGCTGGCCGTAAAAGCAGTTCTGAGGTATCTCTGTAAGCCACGGTGGGAGGTTAGCCCACTGCCTCGGGTCGTTACAGTTGGTATCAGAGCTTAGGTTGAGCGAATACCTAGGCTTTGGTGGGATGTGCTCATTAGAAATAGGGTCAGTAGTACCCTAGAATGAGTTCAGTATATATATACGAGAGAGCGTATTTGTTAATTGATATAAAAATTGTTTTATATTGTGTTGCTAGTCTGTAGAGTGGTTTATGAATTCTGGTCGAATCGTGGGACGCCACGACGTCGATAAGAGTTTGTAAATACTTGAACAGAAGATTGAACACGATATAGTTTTAAAATGGGTGAATGAAATAATTTTACCCAAATTTCTATTTTGATATAGAAGGAATAATTTTCTGAACTTATTATATTATATGGATGTGTTGATTGTTAAGATTATAATCAAATGAGATTATAAAATTTATATATAACCAAACAGAACTTGTATATGAATTAGATATACAAATGGGATGAATTAGAATTGGATTCAGAATTAGAATTAAGAATTCAAAACCCTGGGAAGTACAAAATATTTTTCAAAGTATATTAAAATAATATAGCTTTGTTTTAGAAGGACTTGAAAGGAAATCATTTTAGATGAATTTTGGAATAATAAAGCACTGAACTCACTTCAGTGGCTGGGAAATAATTCTGATGATGATTGCAACATCATCAGTGTTCATTTCCGAGTTTCTAAGTGATGAATTGCTACCTTAGAAAAAGTTTTTGACGGAAATTTGTTTGAAAGAAAACAAATTGGTTTGAATATTCAAATGTTTTGAATTTGTGATGGAAATAAATATATGTATATATTTATGGGATTTCAAAAGAATTTGAAATGAAAACCCGGGAATTTGACCTTTGGAATTTAAATTTAACATAAGCAAGTTAAATGAATTGAAGGGAATAAATTGAATTAGAATCAAGTTGAATGAATTGGAATGCATATGAAAGGAAGACCAAAAGTTTTGGTGAAATTAAATATGAGGAGTTGAGTTTCAACATAAGTGAGATTTTGAAAAGTAATGGATTTGTACCATTTTTCCTACCTTAGCAATTTCGAGGACGAAATTATTTTAAGGGGGGAAGAATGTAACGACCCGGACTTTTGGTTGATTTATTTTAAATATTTAGTATGGTTTTAAATATTGAATATATAATATAAATGAATTTTAATATTGAATTTATCGGTTTACTAATCAGTATACGATTTAATATCGAATATATTGAATTGCCGTAATACTAGAACGATAATAATTTGACGCTGAGTTAAAACTGAATTGAGACAATTCAATCGATTAATATAAATTCTATTGAATTAGAACGATAATATTAATTTATTTTCAATAAAATTTACTGTTTGGAATTGAATTATATTTTTAAATCAAATTTAGTTTAAACCATTAATTTAAATTAAATATCTCCTGCAGACAGTAAAATAAAAATTCTAGATACTACTCCATTTAGACCAGAATAGCGTTATAATCTGGTATCGCCGGTCGTCACGGTTGAATAGTGGTTCGGGATTACTAGTTAAGGACCGCGAGATATTTTAATTATTTAATTAAAATAAAATCAATATAAATAATAAAAGAAAAAATCAGAGCCGACCTAAGAAGTGTTTAACGCAGACTTAAATAAAGTCGCACACCCTATATTTCATCTCGAGCCAACAACGTTGTCTCCAAGCTTCAGTATCGGGGAAACAAAGATTTAATGGTTTTTGTACTTCATGTTTTTCCTTCACTTATAAATCCCACCGCAGCTACTCACAATTCATCACTTTCGAAAGTTCAAGCATCTGCTTTCGTTCTCTTTCCCATCTCAAATCAAAACCGAGAGCTGCAAATAGGATACACCCCAATATGAAATCGAAAATTCATAAGTCGTTACTTCCTGAAGCTCGAGAGCGAGCTGAAGCATCCGCGATTCGAGAATTGGATGGGTTGAGGGTATTTTTGAAGGGGATAGCAGATGTTGCGATACAAATTTCTGAAGCTCGATCAACACTTGAGGCACCGTTCGCGAATTTAGGGAGGCGCTCGCGATTACAGATGAGGTACGAACGGATTCAGGTTGGAGGTGGGTATTGAGGTGTGCGATTTGTGAAATCGAAGATGGGAGAGTGCAAATTGGGAGTTCGCGATGAAGGTTTAGGTGGGAGTTTGACATCGCATGGAAGCTGGGTAGTTCGGTTTCGAACCTGGGAGTCACCAATAGGGTTCGCGATGATTTTGGGGTGCGATGTCAACAAGCTTGGTCGGATTTTGGGAGCACGGTGTTGAGTACAACAGGGTAGTGCGATGGGGTTTATCTGCGATAACTGGAGGGCGACAGTTGAAGAGGAGAAGTCGATCAGTGAGTTTCGAAGCTGATGGGTTTTCTGGCAGTCCGACAACAGTGAAGAAGGAGTACAGTTTGGGAATGGAGATTGTATGCGAACTGTTCGATGAATTGTCTGAGTATGAATGAGGCAAATTTTGGGTAGGAGTGATCGTTGGTTGTGGAGTCGTTTCATGTTGGCTTCGTAGTTGTCCGGGAAATAAGGTTCAAGATAAATGATTTGAATAGATTCGAAACTGAGAAGACGCAGCATTTTACCGGATATTCAGAAAAGGAAGAACGAGGTGAGTAAATCTCACTCACCTTTTAATTTATAATTATTTTTACTTCGTAAAAATAATTGTTGTTGCTTGTTTGGATTTTTTTCTGCTTGTTTTATATATTAGTTATTTAGGCTATTATATATATATTGGGTTGATTGATTGGTTGGATTCCCGCAGTCTCATTAGCGGATGCCCGCAGTTTCATAGCGGATGATTACCCTATACGCCCCACGCTATGATTAGTGGATGACCTTCTATACCACGATATTCTGCCACGAAGAAGAATGGGTATTATTTATGTGCTAACATCTGTGGATGCAGGAAAACAGGTTGGAGGAATCCAACTGGATTCCTCAAAAATATATTATCTGTTTGTTTATTTGTTTGCATATATATTGTTATATATGATGTGTTAGAAAAATAAATAATTGGTTGCTTTGTGTGTTTAAATATCACTGGGCTAAGGGTTAATTTATTTAAAATATCGTGGAAAGAGTATTTGAGCTTTAAAGAGAAAATTTTATTTTTAAATGGAATTTGAAATTTGAATGGAATAGAAGTATAAACTTGTTTTGAAATAAAAACAAGTAGTTCCTTTATAAACAAAGTTTATAAATAGTTCTTCTATAAACAAAATTTATAGATGAAGTGAAAAGAATTATCATTGGATAATTCAGAAATGAAAATACGAGGGTGAAATTGAAAAGGGAAAATTATTTTTCCAAAGCAGAAATTTAAAAATAAATTTGGAATCGAGACTTGTTTTAAAAAGAAAACAAGAGGGTGCTTGTAAATGAAAAGTGGAAAATTATCACTTGGATAATTCGAATATTTAATTTCAAATGTGAATTTAAAAATAGAAATCAGATATATGATTTGGACGGAGTTTGCATATAGAAATTCAAACGGGATTTGAATAGAGAATTTAAATATAGAAATTTGAATATAGAGAATTCAAACAGAATTGAATATAGGATTTGAATCGAGAATTCAAACAGAATTTGAAATAGAATTTTGAATATAGAAATTCATAAAGGAATGTGAATAGAGGAATAGAGGAATTTGAATAATTGAATTTGAAATATTGAATTTCAAAGAAGAATTGAATTGAATTTGAAATATTGAATTTCAAAGAAGAATTGAATTGAATTGAATTTGAAATATAGAATTTCAAAGAAGAATTGAAATAGAAATTGAATAATAGAATTCAAATGGAATTTCAAGTATTGAATTTGAATATGAAATGGAAATAGAAATTCAAGTATTTGAATTTGAATATGGAATTGAAATAGAAATTCAAGTATTGAATTTGAATATAAAATAGAAAAGGAAATTCAACTATAGAATTTGAATATAGGAATTTAAATGGGAGTTGAATAAAGGAAATTTAAATATAGAATTTGAATAATAGAAAAGGAAATGGAAATTTGAATTTAGAATTCAAATAGAAAAGGAAATAGAATTTGAACATAGAATTCAAATAGAAAAGGAATTGGAATTTGAATATAGAATTCAAATAAAAGCGGGATTGGAATTTGAATCAAGAAATTCGAATAGAGTTAAAATGGAGTTGGGTTCATTTTAACGAAGTTTAAAAGTTTTTATATATATAAATATAATTAAAACGAACTCGCCGCAGCGCGGCAGTTCGTAAATTGGCGACTCGAACTTCAATTGAGTATACAGGACTCAATTGAAGTCGAAATTCTTTGAAACAAGAATCGTCAGGACCAGTTGAATAATAGTTTTCTAATGGAAGAGAAAAATATGGATTTCGTCAAATAGATTTTGAGTTATGTCAAAATCAAATTTTTTAAAAGTGCAGCGCTAGAAACCATTAAAACCATAATGGATTTTATATAATAAATATAGGGATTTTTAAGCAAATAAAAAATCCGAATTTCCATTTAAAAACCTGGTCTTGAGTTAGAACATAAAGGTGAACTCAAGTGAAGTAAGAAAAGTGATTTTTGAAACAATAATCATATTTTTGATTATTGAATAGAATTAACTAAATCAAAGAAGAATTAGTTGATCGAGTGGTGAATTGAAGTCGAACTTTGAAAATTGAAATTTTGAATTGTAATCATGTATTTGAAATCGAATATAGAATTTAAATTAAAAGTTGAATTCAATTAGTTGATAAGTAAGTTGAAATATATTTGAAACGTGTTATATTCATATATACAAGCGAAATGGGCAAAGAGTTAGTTAAAGAGTTACTTTAACGAATTGAGTCAAAACGAGTGTATGAAGTTGAAATGAATTGTACAGGTAATGGTATACCGGAGACAGTTATGGGATAAAATGATGAAGGTATAATTAGTGTGCTCGACAATAAGGTACATGTTTAATTCATATATGAGATTTTATGCGCCGTATCGGCAAGCCGCTTGGCTTTTTCTTTTTTCTTTTTGAGATGAGAAGTTACCGGGAAGCTATTTGAAATTTCCCGATGCTCCCGATACAGGGGAGGTTATGGCGAATTTTTCCGAAAATTTAAGGAGTTAGAATATTTTTAAGATAATTTGATAGTTATAAATCAATATATCAATATATGTAGAATTCGATAAGGAAATGAAATCAAAATAGAATATTGGAAACAGGAAGGGAAATCTAAATTTGAAATAGAAAGCGAACCATGTACATGTTTTAACAATGAATAATTGGGTTTTATAGTGTGTTTATTCGAGGTAAGTGGTTTTGCCGTTTTGAAGTTGAGGATGTTTTCAGTTAAGGTCTGAGAGGTAATTTTACCCTAACTTGATTGATTTCATTTTTAATGGATAAATAGCAAGATCCAGTCTCGAAGAGAAGTGTTTGAAAAAGAGTTAGTTGAATAAAATATTTTGGGTTGTTGTAACGATGTTTTACACAACATTCGTTTTAAACCCAAGTGATGGAATTTTGGAAATATAACAAGTAAATATTTCCTGAGTATAATTAAAATAGTCGGGATAGAGATAAGTGATTGGAATTGTTTTCAATTGCAAATAGAGATATTTTCTAATATATAGAAAATAAAAGGAGTTGATATTGGGAAATGCTTTCCAAATAGCGTAAAGGGCCAATATGGTTATTGAAAATATTTGGGTAACAAATATTGATAAGGAAATGGAGAAGAGATTTAATTAATGAAATATTAATTAAAGAGCCCAGTGATTTGTTTGATATGTTGGATGAACACTTGTTTTTATTCGATAGTTAAATCACAGACTATCGAAGTTTTGACCATCGTTGTCAATATGGAGAGACCGGTTGGATTATTATCCGAAGAACCACTCCGTATCGGCATAAGCATTGCGAACCAAGTATGCTGAATATATTGAAGACGGATTAAAGTGCAAGGGCTTTTCTATTTATAGAAATAGTGCCTTCGGTTTCGTTCAATCCCAGAACGAACGTAAATGGACGAATGTCTGACAAAGTATTTCCAATGATCAAATGGGTTGGTCTGTATAAATAGATATGGTTGCAACGGATTTATTCCCTTAGCATAACATCCAGAATATTTGTGCAAACTCAACTAGTGATTAACGGATCTGACGATGTGGCATTCAAAGTAATTGGGCTATCAATGAATGGTAAGTATTCGTAGCCTCAGGCCTCAACAACCGGGAAAGGACAAAAATCGGGCAGGCAGCATGGCTATGTGGGTCGCACCCATTAGGATGTATAATCACCTATCCAGAGGTTCATTTAATTTCTTATTCTATTCGATGCTGTCCCAGTCGGGAGGCGGTTGCTGATCCCAACCGTTGGTGATATACATTCGATACACTCAAGCGAAATGAGTGGTCGGTCATGTGTGGGCCGGGTTGCAAGATGTTCTTGTTGAACCCAGTGTATTCCTCTCTAGAGATACACTAGCGGAAGGTGGTTCCATACCTTGTCATGTTGGAAATCCAATCTCCAATAAGCGCCATGCGGTTTTTGATTTTATACTATATATGTGGAGCGTGAGATGCAAGCGTTCTGCTATTTGGTTATTTACTTGATGTAGACATTATTATAATATCACTGGATTTTTGTATCAAAGTGTTTTGGGTTATAGTAAGGTAAAAACCCGTCCATGTTTATGTGTGGGCTGGTCTTACTATTATCTTTTCTTTTGAAAGGATTTTTTTTAAAGTTAAACAAGTGGTTGGAGTTTACTCACGCCAGTCCCATGACTGACCCAGAGTTTATTTTGTTTGTTTTCCCTAAACTCTTGGGTGCCCAAATTTGTACGGGCAGTCAAGTGTTTCAGGCTTTACAGATACATTTGGAGAAGCTGGAAGCAGGAGGCTTCACCGCTAGTTATCTTAGAGTTATTTCCGCTGTACCAAATGTTGTATTATACTCTGATGATGGTATGCCTATATGATATAAAGTTTTGTATTTCAAAGCTTATGTTATATAATATATTTTATTCGTTCCACTGTGAGACTTGTCTTCTTTGTTTTCTTCTATTCTAATATTTCTTTCTTTCTATTTCTCATCCTCTAACTTCTTTCTAAAAATGATTCGTATTTCTGTGAAAATTTGGGTTGGACGTATGGTGTTATTAGTCAACTCAGGTAGCACGGATTTGCGGGTCGTTACACAGAGTTTATTTTGTTTTGTTTTCCCTAAACTTTTGGGTGCCCAAATTTGCATGGGCAGTCAAGTAGTTCAAGTATTTACATATATATACTTGGAGGAGCTTGGATGAAACACCCCACCTTCGTTAAGGTCACTCACAATGGGAATGCCTTAACTTCGGTGGAGCATTATAGGTAAAAGATACAAATAATTTACAAGACAGACATATAAACAGCGGAAAAACTACATTAATTTCATAAGTACGTGGTTCAATTAAAACATTACAACAACTGTCTCAAACCAACTTCCAAATTATTACAACAAAATCTCTGTCTTGAATTAAAACATAAAGAAGCATTAAAATAACAGCAAGGCAACATAAATCCCCAATGAGAGAGTATCCAAAGCCATAACCCAAGGAAAGAGAATCCAAGCAAAACATCTACTCTCTTCTAGCTGGAAATGGTTCGAAGTAAGCTGAAGTATTCCCTCCCTGCGGACCTGGGGGGAAGGAAGAAAGATGACGAAAGAAAAATGGGTCAGACATGAGTCTGGTAAGTCCAATGATTATTTAGCATGTAAACAAGGAAAAAGGATTATGATATGAATAAACTGAACCTAGGACAGTACCCTAGAAATATGATAATAAAACTGAATATGCTATCGCACTCATTACTATTTCTCTGCACCCACTTACAAGTATTTCAGCTAGCACCATTTGTTCAAGATATATGATCCCCTTTTTCGATTGGCTCCTACTCGTATACGTTTACTACTTGTGTCATTCGGCCCTGCTAGATTGCAACTACCTGTGCTGGACCCACCATGGGGTGTATCAAATCCTATGGTGGCAACCCGACACAATTCAAGATGAACAGTGTATAACTACTGATGCCCAGTGCCAACTTTTTCCACTCCAGAGTTCATGCACGCCCACACTCCGTCGGAACCTACACTGACGCACCACCAGCCGTTGTTTTGATCGCTTATAATCAGCCTAGTAATCGTGCCCCACCCTGCCTAGTTCAGGGTACCATGATACATCTATGTGGGTTACTGCTGAAATGGGTCCCCATTACTAGGGTTTCCTAATCAACATATTAAAATGGTTAAGTGTTCTCAAATTAACCTAACCCCACCCATCAGTTTAGTTAACATGTTGTATTGGTTAAGTGTTTCCTTAATTAACTTAACCCTACCATTCCCGTCTTAGCTTTAATTCATTCATTAAAGCACCAACCACTCACGTTAGATATTTATTGTTGCGGCCACTGGATGTGCTAGTCGGTTCCGGGCAGTCTTACACCACAACTCAATCTAACCTCGGGTTCTTTCGGGCTTGATGCGCTAACCTCTCACATTAGATCTATATTGTTACGGTTGCTGGATGTGCCGGGTGGTTCCGGGCAGTCTTACACCGTAACTCAATCTAACCTCGGGTTAGACATGTTCGTCTTTTACTTAATTTACATATTTACCCTTTTTATGTATGTAACAACCTTGAATTTTGGGGCCAATTTAAAATTTTTATTTTAGAAATTTTAACGGATTTAGAATATTTAGAAATAAAATCTTAGATGTGTTAGCAGGAAAATATCGTTTTGTTTGATCATGTTGTATTAACATGAAATGTCACCTTGCTTGATCATGTGGTATTAATATAAAAAAAATGTCATATTAGTGTAAATGCCATTATAGTTAGAAAGGTATGTTAGTATAAAAATGCCATTTTAATTAGATAATGTTATATCAAAATAAAAATAACATAAATAGGAAATTGTTTATAAATTTCATTTATGTGGCATTAACATTCATAGGAAATTTATTACAAATAAATAGCCATTTATTTGTCATTTGAATTTGGTTAGGGTGATTTGTTGAATGATATCGTTGTATGATAGAAATAAAGGGTGTAATTTAATATTGGAAATAAACTACAATAGGTTACAATTAAAGTCCATAAAAGTGAATTAATAAGGTAACGGTAGAAGATTGATTACAATAGAATAATTGATTTACATATGCAACCATTTGCTTTTGTCCATATACATTAAACATATTTGGATTTCTAATTTTTTTTTTATTTTTTTTTAAATCGTGTAACTCATTGACATAATTAAGTCAAACCAAATTTAGTGGAATAATATATATATATATACTTAATGAAATTTAATTACAACTGAAACCAAACACTATAAACCGGTGTAAAAACTAATTTGAATTTTGGTATGTGAATTTGCTTTAAAAATATCGTAAATTATTTAAGCAATCAAAAAGATATATATATATATATATATATATATATATATATATAGAGAATGTAGCATTTTGAAATAAACTTACATGGTTAAGATGATGACTGCGAAATATGAATGTAACATATGTAAATAAATACTAATTGGTCATATAGTAATTATGGTCTTATATATTTTGAAATTTTGAATTCACAAACTTTGTCACAATTAGCACTAAACTAGCATTAATTCTTTTCATTTTATCCTCTCTCTCTTTCATTGTTATCTATTTTTGAAATTTGAAAAATGTGTCATTATAGCATGTCATAAAAGGGGATGTCACGAAACATAAATGGGAAGTAAATAAGCCAGCCTTAGTCAGCAATTCATTTTTCTTTGTCACATATAACATACAAAATGTGAATGGGCCTTGAGGAATAAAAGAACAAATAGCAATGATATATATATACCTTAAAAATTTACAAAGCCAAAATCCTAATAGTAATATGACCAGCTGCCACCAATTCTTTGAACGGCCATTGTATTCTCTCCTTCCTCCCTCACTCTAATACGATTATTTCATCAATTCTAATCATTTCCAAATGGGAAAAATCTTTAGCTAAGAGAGTTCTACAGTTTCAACAGTCACGATCTCCTCAAGCTCATGTTGTTGGCGCAAGTGGAGGAGGCTGGCAGCGACTTGGTGCTGCGTTCAAATCTGGCGTCGGTCGATTCTGGTGTTGTGCGTTTTGAAGAAGGTGCGGTTTACAGAAAGGATTTAGGGTAACGATTTAATTAGGATAATATAATTCAAATATGTAATTAAAGTGTTGAATGATTAAAAGTCCATATCTTATCCAAATCTGAACGGAATTGAGCGGTTTTCAAAGCGTTGAAATTGTGAAGAAAAGATCTACGAGATGGAGTTGAATAGATCTAAAACAGAGCATTTTGGAAATTCAGGAAATTTCAAATCTGAATTATTCGGTGAGAAATTCTATTCATTCATTTTATAAATAAAATTTGTTAATGATAATTGTAGTATTCTTCATATGCCGTAATACTCTGCTGTTTTCTATACGTGATTTGATCTGTGTATTATTAGAATGTTGAAACTAACGTTTATGTTAATTAGAGAATTGAATCAAACAAAACTATCATTGTGTTATTAGAATGTTGAAATTAACGTTTATGTTAAATAGAGAATTGAATCAAACAAAATTATCATTGTGTTATTAGAATGTTGAAATTAACGTTTATGTTAATTAGAGAATTGAATCAAACAAAATTATAATTTTGTTATTAGAATGTTGAAATTAACGTTATGTTAATTAGATAATTGAATCAAACAAAATTATCATTGTGTTGTTAGAATGTTGAAATTAACGTTTACGTTAGTTAGATTATTGAATCAAACAAAATTATCATTTTGTTATTAGAATGTCGAAATGAATGTTTATAATAATTAGAGAATTGAGTTGCGACAAAATTATCATCTTTGTCAAATACAAGAGTTGCGACAAAAAATTATCATCTTTGTCAAATATAAGAGTTGCGACAAAAAATTATCATCTCTGCCAAATATAAGAGTTGCGACAAAATTATCATCTTTGTCAAATGTAAGAGTTGCGAAAAAAAATAATAGAATGAGAAGTTTGACATGAGACTTGACACCCAACGATAGATTGTTATCCTATGTATTGACATGAAATACTTACACCAAAACAACATGATTACATGTATTATTATGAGGAATGGACATCATAATTGACACCAAAATATTAGTTGTTTCCATATATAGGAATTGTTATGGAAACATTGACACCAAAATATTAGTTGATATCATATGTAGAAATATGAAGGTGATATGAAATTGACATAAAATAAACATATTTTTAGTGTCGTTAAGTTTTATATAAAATAAACATATTTTTAGCGTCGTTAAGATTCGTGAAAATGAGCATAATTTTAATGTCATTAAGTTTCACCAAAAATGAAACATTATTTTTAGTGTCAAGTTGTGTCATTAAAAATGAAACATAAATTTAGTGTTCTGTAGAATCATTAAAGATGAATATTTTTAGTGTCATATCGAAACATTGAAAACAAACATATTTTTAGTGTCATGTTGATTCGATTAAAAATAATATATTCTTAGCATTATTTAGTTGCAATTTGAAATAACATATTGTAACGTCCCGCATTTTGTCGATTCGAATTTGAATATTTAAAACAGTTTAAATATTGAATTTGTAATATAAAAGGATTTATATATTAATTAAAATGAAGTTGAACGTATAAAAATATATATTAAATATATTCGAGCCCGTAATATCGCGGCAGTTCGTAATTTAACGTTCTGAACTTCAACCGAGTGTACAGAACCCATTTTAAATCGGATTTCGGTGAAACAAGAAACATTGGAATCTGTTGAACTGTATCTTTCGAACATAAGTGGAAAACCAAGATTTCGGCATATAGATTGCAAGATATGTCCAAATCAAATATTCAAAAAGTCGTTATGAAATGGAATTTAATTATTTTTATATATATATAAATAAAGATAAATCGTCATAAATTACTAATAACGATATGAAATGATTTCCAACTTATATGTATACGAGAATTATTTGGAAAGTCCGAGTCTATCTCATTCCAAATAATTTAAGCGACGTTTAAAATTCAAGTTTTGAAAACAACGATAGAAGACCGACGATCTTCATATCGAATGGATGACGACTGCTGATGCCCGTGATTGGAGTAGCTACATTGAAGGGGCTACAGTGGAGGCCGTCCAGACGTATAGGTTGATTGTACGGATTTGGTTTTCGCTCATACCCAAAGCATAAGCTTATAAATGGATTATGTGTCTGACATTGTACTCCGGTTAATATCATGTTATTGATTTTCTGTTTAATATATAAATGTTGGTGGTGGAGAATTTATTGTTTGCTTAACACCCGTTTATATATTGATGGGTGATCAATGGTGCGGTATGGATTGACAATGTGGCATGCTAAGATATTATGATCAAGGCTTTTATTGAAAAGCAAGGCCTTGTGGTTGAAGACTATAGCGTGACTTCGCGAGCCTCACAACCCAGTTGAGTCTAAAATGGGAGAAGGGAACGCAGGGAGAGCAGCACGTTTCTTTCTAGCTAGAAGTAGTGTCGGTGCTTAAACAGGCTGATATTTACTTATGTGGATGATGGAATGTGGCGCGCCTCGGATGATAGGTCCTATAGGATCGGGAAACGTGTGTTCAGGAATAACTAATTCACAAACTTGTATGGTGGGCCGGCCCTGCAGCTTTCCAAGGGTTCACTGCGGGGGATCCTAAGACATTAGCTAGAGTGTCTCGAATCGGTAAGGAGCTCCTCCCTAGCCTTGACTCATAATGGAAACCCAATTTCCAATACGACCTCATGCGGTTTTGATTGTATTACTAGTATGGAGGCATAGTAGTATGGGATACTATTCTTCCTAGGATTGATACATTATGGTTGAAATTGTTTTTGAAACATATATACTCTAATAATAATATCGAATTCGTTTTATCGTACCGAGCATGTTTAATCATCATAAGGTAAAACTCTATCCTCTGGTTTGCGTTGCATTGTGTGATGGGACTTGAGTCTTATGGTGATTTCATTTTTCTAAAAAGCATTGTGTTGTTTAACGATTTACTTTATTGTTATGAACGGCAAACCATTGGAATAAAACCCGTTCCGCGTTAGCGGCATGATCCTTCGATTTTTCTTATTACTATTAGTTAAATTAGTTAAGAATTCTCACACTAGACCCATGACTGACCCGTTGTTTGTTTCCACCTTTACAAACTCGGGTGCCCTCTTTTCCACACGGGCAGACGAGTAGTTTGTCTACAGGTCCTTATCTCGAGCAGGATTCTGGATTGAATCTTAAAGCTGTGTCCAGAGCATAGTTGTCTTCCGCTGTATCTATTTTATTGTTTCCGCTGCAATGTATTATAATATTATAATTTATCTTCCGCTGTAATTTTAACCGATGTACTCTGATATTCTGTACTCTGATGTAACATTACTGTAATGTAATAAAAGTCTGTTGTTATTGTTCTGATGTTGTTGTATTCCCAAAGTTAACGTGTTCGGGTTTTGAACGGTCTTGGTTGATTTTGCGATCGATCGGGTCGGGCGAAACCCGGGCCGTTACATTTGGTATCAGAGCTTTGGTTAGCTCAAATCTTTGGGGTACAACTCATTAGAACGGAACAAAAGACTCATCAAAGATTGGAAGTAATATCCAATAAGAATACTCATTAGAGATAGGATAAGCAATATCCTAGAATGAGAAAACTCATTAGAGATGGGGTTAGTAATGCCCTAGAATGAGTTGAGAGTAGCAAGCCTATAATATACGTATTTGTAATTATAATCATATTTTTGGAAAATATGATTTTTGAATATATAAAAGTTATATATTTTAAAAAACTAATCAACCAATTGATTGATGATTGTGTAGTGTAATTATTAGCTCAACTATAAAATTATTTAAACCAATGAATGAATAATGAAGAATAAAAAAATTTAGTAGGATAATTAAACACTTTTAGTGTAATGACCCGCATTGGCAAAGGTATTATCATTAATTTATTTAATTATATAAATGGTGGTTTAGAGTATTTAATGGTCGTGGAATTAAATAATGGTGAATATTTAATTAAAATATTTAATTAAATAATATATTTAGTTCTGAAATAATCAGAATTGGCTGAAATGACGATGTGGTGTGAACCGGATCATCTGTGATATTTAATTCAGCTTGGAATTGAATTCGAATAACGAATATATTCAATCGTCGACAGTTGAACGTATAGTTTATAATATAATTGTAAACGAGCTCGAAATGGCGCTGCAGTTCGTAAATTGGCGATTCGAACTTCAACTGAATGTACATGATTCGTTTTAAGCCGGATTTCTGTGAAACAAGAAACGTTAGGAGCTGGTGGAGTATATCTTTCTAGTGGAAGAGAAAAATCGGAATTTCATTGTGTAGATTTTGAGAAATGTCCAAATCAAATTTCAGAATAGTCGCTATAGAATCGTTTATCGGCCATAACGGTTATTTCAAAATAACTAGATATCGGGTGTGAATCTAGACAAGGTTCTTTTGAGACATAACGATAATTAAATTTTTAGAATTTTTCTATAATTTTTAATTAATTTAATAAACAACTTTTTATTTGAAGTATTTTGCACCCCGAATCAGCATTTTTGTGTTTTCACAGGATGAGTTAAACTACCGATATATTTATATTTTTGGGATCGTGAGACGGTGTTGATCACAACGGTATTTTTATTTCAGTCTGTAGCGTTTCCATATGGATACAATTTTATTAAGCGGGACATGTTAAATAACTTAAAAACTAATTTCCTAAGTCATTTCTAAGGCCAAAGATAGGCCACGTCCTCCTCTTTCAGCTGCACAAAACCCTTGGTCCTCAAAAATTTGCGTGGCCTTCAACAAACCACATCTTTTACTTAACGAAGGAGGATCCAACACTAAAGGGCTCATATCCTATAAATATACAGACGCTCTCGTATGTTTTTCTTTTGCCAAAACTGAAGGCCAAACTACTCTATACAAATCAATACAAAAATAAAATCCGCTCTTCATCAGTTTCAACGTATTAGACCTAGTCTCGATCGATACCAGTTTCGAATAGAAACTAGGGGTTCATCTCGATCTCGGTGCGGTGGTTGTCAGGATGAACGGAGGCCGTTGTCGAGTTCAGCAAATGGAGGCGCGGTAGGAAACAACAAATAGAGGAGCTGGTAACAGTTATGGGGAAGACGGGCGAAGTACTGTTGGTCCGGATCTGGGTTTGCACTGAAAATCAAATGAATCCCCAAACGAGTAAATCGAGTTAGATGTTTACTTCGATCTATGCGTGCATGTGTTTGAGAGGATGGGTCGAGGGGGTGTGGACGTGGGAATACATGTGTTGAGAGGGGGGGACATGCTGTGCGTGTACATCATAAGGCAACGGAAGATGAAGACATAAAGAAATAAGAAGAAGAGAAGGGGGATTTTAAAATCTGAAAGGAGTCAACAACGTGGGAAGTAAAGAAAGAAGGGAGAGGGACGTTCGGCATGGGATGGATTAGAAGAAGGAGAAACGTGGATGGAAGAAGGATGGAAAAATCACGGTGATGGTCTGTATGGGGTACGGTTTTGGAAACCTGGAGTGTGAAGAGGGAAAAGGAAGAAGTAACGGTTTAAAAGATGGGACACGGGTTTGGGTTTTACATTGAAGTGGGAAATGGCCATCGTTAAACAGGAGGGTGTGGTCTGTGTTATTCAGGGAAGAAGGAGATTGATGTATGGGGTTTAGTGAGTTGAACGCCGGGGATAACATGAGGAAGCATGCCGACGTGAAGGAGTAGACCCAGTAGAGTGATGATATTTCGAAGTAGCATGTCTTTAATACTAAAGAAGAGGATTGGTTTTTCTTTTAGCTGAAATGTTTTGTTTTGAAACAATGGGAAATGGAGCTGGAAGTTTTCTGGAGTCGTGGAATTTCATTTTGGGGAAGAAGCTTAAGTGCGGGTCTGGGCTTTGAATTCGGTGATGGGCCGACAAATTCAAGGGTAAGCCCAAATGTTGGAAGAAGGAAATTTAAGTAATTTTAAATTCAATTATAAATAGTGTACAAACTTATATAATGTATAATTTGGTCATGCGATATCAGATTGACGAACCGTAAGTTGCATTGGGATCGTGTGGACAACGGCTACGCAAGGGAACTGGTTCGAAGTGGATTGGAGCTCATATGAATTTATAGCGAAATAAATTGTTAGATTCAAATCAAATAATAGTTTATCGTTCTTTAACGATGAACTGCAAATGTGAGTAAAACTCACCAACTCTTAACAGTTATATTTTTCTAACGTATATTTAGAACTGATAATTTGCTGTTGATTGATGTGTGTTAACTGTTTGGTTGAGTTGTTTGTGTATTGATTGAACTGCTAGTCAGTTAGTTGAATTTCTATATTGATTCTGTTTAACAGAATATATCATATGGAATTGAAGGTGATGTTATCAATATTGTTTAACATCTGTGATGCAGGGAAACAGGTTGGAGGAACCCAACTGGGTTCCTCAACATTTATTTTACTGTTTTTCATACATTGTGATATATGATGTGATATATAATCTGTTGTCGATTATATGTGTTTGGACGATACTGATCATCGTGATTTGATATGTTGAATACCATAACATACCGAATGTTGATAAAGGAATATTTTCAAAGTATATTTTGAAAATGAATTATTTATATAAAATCGATGGATTTTATATAGAAAAGGAAAAGGGGTTTTACAAAAGAAATATTTATAAAATCAAGGGATAAGTTAGAATAAAAAGGAAATCATTTGTAAAGTGAAGAACCGTTACTAAAAGTAAATCTTTATAAATGAATAGTTTATTCGAAAAGGAGTTAATCGAATTGGTTATTCGAATAGAATAAAGGAAGCTATCGAATAAAGTTAAAAGGAGTTAATCGATGTTAGTTAATCGATTAGAGAGAAAGTAAAAGGGGTTAATCGAAGTTAGTTAATCGATTAGAGAGAAAGTAAAAGGAGTTAATCGATGTTAGTTAATCGATTAGAGTTAAAGTAAAAGGAGTTAATCGATGTTAGTTACTCGATTAGAGAGAAAGTAAAAGGAGTTAATCGAATATAGTTTATTCGGAGAAAGTAAAAAGAGTCAATCGAATATAGCTATTCGAAGGAGGGTTAAGTAAGGAAGTTAGTAAAAGGAATATAAAGTGAACTTTGCCTATTTCAAGGTTAGAAATGTTGTTCAGTTAAGGTCTGAGAGGTAGTTCTACCCCAACTTGATTGGCTTCGTTTTTAACTAAGGAATAGTTAAGGTTGGGCAGTAAAGGAAATGGTTTGAGTTGGCATCGCGATGGTTTGTTTAAAACATCTGTCTAAGTCCAATGAAGAAGCTTTGGAAATGTTTTCCAAATAAGAAACCCGAAATGTTTTCTAATAAAGAAAACAAGAAATGGAAATGTTTTCCATTGTTAATAACGTATATTTTCCAAATTTAGAAAATAAGAAATATTGAATATAGGGAAACAGGAGATAAGTAAAATTAATGAAATAAAGAGATAAATGTTGAATGATGTTTCATCGATATAAATTTCCATTTGGAAATAATATCATTGTTTGCACACCTGTTTTTATTCGATAGTTAAATCACAGACTATCGAAGTTTTGACCATTTTAACGTTGTTAATATGGAGAGACCGGTTGGATTATTATCCAAAGAACCACTCTGTATTGGCATAAGCGTTGCGAATCATATATGCCAAAGGAAATTGAAGACGGAGTTATGCAAGGGCTATCCTGTCTACAGAATAGTGCCTTCGGTTCATCCTGTTCCTGGATGACTTGTATGGACGGATGTCTGACATAGTATTTCCAGACGATCACGTACATTGATTTCTCCAACCGTACCAAGAGTGGAAGCGGAGAAGGAAACTTCTTTTAGCTAACACATAATATATGGTTGAGGACGTAAATCGATGATTTGATGGATTTGATGATGTGGCATTCAAAGTGAATCTGGTGTGATGATAAAGCGTAGCTTCTAGCCTCACATCCGGTAAATGACAGAAATCGGGCAGGTAGCATGGCTAAGTCGGTCGCACCAAAGTAGGGTGTATAATCACCTGATCTAGAGTTTCATTTACTTCTAAAAATCTATTGTTGATGCTGTCCCATTCGGGAAACGGTTGTTGATCCCAACCGTTGGTGATATACATCCGATACACTCAAGCGAAATGAGTGGTCGGTCATGTGTGGCCGGGTTGCAAGATGTTCTTGTTGAACCCAGTGTATTCCTCTCTAGAGGTACACAAGCGAAAGGTGGTTCCATACCTTGTCATAGTTGGAAATCCATTACCCAATACGTGCTTGCGGTTTTGATTGTATACTATATATGTAGAACGTGAGATGAAAGCGTTTCTGCTAGATGATTATTATAGTTGTGGTTGATAGACATTATTATAATATCAAAAGGTTTTTGATATAAAGATATTTTAGATTCTCATAAGGAAGAAAACCCGTTCCGTTATACGGCGTAGTCTTATGAGATATCGTTTACTTGTTGGAATTGTTTTAAACTGTTTTACTCATACCAGCCCCATGACTGACCCAGAGTTTATTTTGTTTTGTTTTTCCCTAAACTCTTGGGTGCCTAAATTTGTACGGGCAGTCAAGTAGTCAGGATTTACAGATATAGTTGAAGAGCTGGAGCAGGAGGCTTCAGGATCATATAGCTATAGTTATTTCCGCTGTGGTGTAAGTGATGTACTTTGATATTGATGTATATTCAAGTACAGATGTATATTTCAAGTTATGTTATATATATTATATGTTATTCGTTCCGCTGTGAGATTCGTGTTACTCTGATGTTGTGTTCTTCTTCTTCTTCTATTCTAAGTTTCTATCTTATCTTTCCTCACCCTCTAATTTCTTTCACTAATTACCAGGATTTTTCGGTGTTTTGGTTATCGACATCGTGTTTATGTCGATAACCAAAGTCGCTCAAAATCCGGGTCATTACAGTTGGTATCAGAGCAGAAGGTTAATTGATTAACTTGGCTCTGTGGCATGTCTCGGTAGAGATAGGGTTAGTAATACCCTAGATTGAGTTGAGTGTATATATACGAGTGAACGTATTTGTTATTGATATAAAAATTGTTTTATATTGTGGAGATTCATTGGTTGAGTTGTTTATGGGTTCTGGTTGATCAGTTTGATCCACTGTATCGGTAGGAGTTGATAAACACTTGAATACGATGAACCGTCATGGTATGTTTCGAAAAAAGGGTAAATGAAAGTAATTTTACCCAAAGTATATTTGATACATATTGGATATATTGGTTGTGATTATAATCGAGTAAGATTATAAAAAGTGAAATGGTTATGTATATAACCAAGTAGAATTCGTATAAGTGTTACGAAATGAATTAAATCTGAATTTAAACCAGAAATTGAATTAAAACTCTGGATAATTGGATAAGTGTTTGTAAATGGATTTGGATTAAAAATAACCAAAATTTAAGATCCTGGGAGATTTTAAATTGTTTTACAAGCAGTGTGAATTATATTTTGAAATGGATTTCAAAGTGAAAATGTTTAGAAATGGTTTTATAGTATTGAACTCACTTTGATCGCTGGAAAATAGATTCTGATGATGACAGTTGCATCATCAGTATTCCTTTTCGAGTTGTAAGTGACGAATTACTACCAGAGATACTGTTTTGAATTTGTTTTGGGAAAGACAAGTTGTGTTGAATTTCAAATGGGATTTATAATAAAGAAAGTTTGAAATAGGAATTGAATATAGAAATTCAAAGGGAGTTTGAATATATCAAATTCAATGGAATTGAAAAAGAGTTTGAATATATGAAATTCAATGGAATTGAAATAGAGTTTGAATATAGAAATTCAAATGGAAATCAAATATAGAATTCGAATATAGAATTCAAATGGAATTTAAACTATAAAATTCGAATATATAGAATTTGAATAGAAGTTGATATATAGATTTGAATAATGGAAGTGAATAAAATTTGAATAGAATTTGACATATGAGAAATCGAATAGAATTTGAATAAGAGAAGTGACATAGAAATTGAATAAAGGATTTGAAAAGGAATTTGAATATTTGTAATTCAAATTGAATATAGATATTTAAAGGAGTTTAAATATATGAAATTCAAATAGAATTTGAATTAGGAAAATTCAAATGGAGTTAAAAAGGAATTTGAATATAGGATTCAAATAGAATTCAAATGGAATTTGAATATAGCATTCAAAGGGGATTTGAGGATTTATATTCGAAATTGAATATGAAGCATAATTTGAAAATGGAGTTCAAATTAGTTGTAAGCAAGTTAAAATATATTTGAACATATCATGTTCAAATATAAAAGTGAAATAGACTAAAGGAGTAAATCAACAAAATTTAATTAACAAATTTAGTTAAAACGATTGGTATAGTTAAAATAGATTGGGCAGGTATAAATATACATGAGATTGGTATGGATAAGGATAATGCAAGAGTTATAAATAGATTGCTCGACAAAAGGTATGTATTTAATTCATATATGAGATTTTATGCGCCGTATCGGCTAGCCGCTTGGCTTTTCTATTTGATTAGAAAGGGCCTATGTGACAGTTTGGGGATTTTCCCGATGCTCCCGGTACAAAGGAGGTTATGGCAAATTTTTCTGGGAATTTAAGGAGTTAGAATATTTTTAAGATAATTTGATAGTTAGAAATCAATGTATCGATATATATATATATAGAAGTCGATAAGGAAACGAACTTAGAAATAGAATAGTATAATCAAAAAGGAAGACTAAGAAAAAATCTAGTAAGAATAGAAACAGGAAGCGTATATGTGTTTAAAAGTGAATAAGTAGTTGTATGGTATTGATTATTCGAGTAGGTAGTCATACCCGTTTTGACGTTATAAATGTTATTCAGTCAAGGTCTGAGAGGTAGTTATACACCAACTTGATTGATTTCATTATTAACAAATAAATAGTAAGATTTCAGGCTCGAAGATCAATGTTGAATAAGAGTTAGTTGAATATAGTATTTGGGTTGTCGTAACGATGTTTTACACAACATCCGTTTTAACCCAAATAAGTGTAAGCTTGGAAATAGAATAATAAATATTTCCTAAGTATATAAATAAACGAGATCGGAAGAGAGATAAGTAATTGGAATATTTTCCAATTATAAATAGCATATATTTTCTAAAGTTTAGAAAATAAAGGAAGGCGATATTCAGAAATGTTTTCCCAATAACATAAAAGGGCCAATATGGTTATTGAAAATATTTGGTTAACAAATATTGATAAAGAAATAGAGAAGTGATTTAACTAATGGAATATTAATTAAGGGCTCAGTGACATGGTCAAAAAGGAAAATTTGATTTTTGAAAGGAGTAAACTATTTAAAAATTCCCAGGAAAAGACTGTTTGAATTAAAAACAAATTTAACTGAAATTTGTGAAAGCAAAATTGAATTAAAGTAAAGCCAGTAAAGTGGTAACTGAGATTGAATTAGAATGATATCAAGACAAATTGGATTGTGAGACTCAAATTTGAAGTGTAATGTGATAATCAAGTTTAGAGTTGGGAATCGAGAAGAAACTCGAGTTGAAATGATATTTGGCTCGGATATAAGCGAATGGTTGTGTTGTGTATAAAGGTGATTTTAGAATTTGATTGGGATGATACTGGTATATGCTGAATTGGCAGCAGATGGAAAAGGATGTATTGATATGCCGACCAAAAGGTACCAGATTATATTTCTATTGGATATAAGATTTATGAGCCGAATTGGCAAGCCGATTGGCTGTTTGATTTTCTTTTGGGTTGGAGATGGCCCGGAGAGGCAAGTTGGAGTTCGAGCTATTAACCAGTACAAAGGAGGTGCTGGCGAAATTTTTCGAAGAGTTAAGGCATTAGAAAATTTTCAGGATTTTTGAAAATTTTCGATAATAGGAATTAATTAATAATTTGATTGAAATTAAGTTGGTTCAGTTGAAACTGAAGTTAAGAAGTGAACAAATATGTTCTAACCAGTCGATAGGGTCGTCCCCTACCTTTTAGCAATTTCGAGGACGAAATTATTTTAAGTGGGAAAGATTGTAATGACCCGCATTGGCAGAGGTATTATCATTAATTTATTTAATTATATAAATGGTGGTTTAGAGTATTTAATGGTCGTGGAATTAAATAATGGTGAATATTTAATTAAAATAATAAATTAAATAATATATTTAATTCTGAAATAATCAGAATTGGCTGAAATGACGATATGGTGTGAACCGGATCATCTGTGATATTTAATTCAGCTTGGAATTGAATTCGAATAACGAATATATTCAATCATCGACAGTTGAACGTATAGTTTATAATATAATTATAAACGAGCTCGAAATGGCGCTGCAGTTCGTAAATTGGCGATTCGAACTTCAACTGAATGTACAGGATTCGTTTTAAGCCGGATTTCTGTGAAACAAGAAACGTTAGGAGCTGGTGGAGTATATCTTTCTAGTGGAAGAGAAAAATTGGAATTTCATTGTGTAGATTTTGAGATATGTCCAAATCAAATTTCAGAATAGTCGCTATAGAATCGTTTATCGGCCATAACAGTTATTTCAAAATAACTAGATATCGGGTGTGAATCTAGACAAGGTTCTTTTGAGACATAACGATAATTAAATTTTTAGAATTTTTCTGTAATTTTTAATTAATTTAATAAACAACTTTTTATTTGAAGTATTTTGCACCCCGAATCAGCATTTTTGTGTTTTCACAGGATGAGTTAAACTACCGATATTTTTATATTTTTGGGATCGTGAGACGGTGTTGATCACTACGGTATTTTAATTTCAGTCTGTAGAGTTTCCATATGGATACAATTTTATTAAGCGGGACATGTTAAATAACTTAAAAACTAATATCCTAAGTCACTTCTAAGGCCAAAGATAGGCCACGTCCTCCTCTTTCAGCCGCACAAAACCCTTGGTCCTCAAAAATTTGCGTGGCCTTCAACAAACCACATCTTTTACTTGGCGAAGGAGGATCCAACACTAAAGGGCTCATATCCTATAAATATACAGACGCCCTCGTATGTTTTTCTTTTGCCAAAACTGAAGGCCAAACTACTCTGTACAAATCAATACAAAAATAAAATCCGCTCTTCATCAGTTTCAATGTATTAGACCTAGTTTCGCTCGATACCAGTTTCGAACAGAAACTAGGGGTTCATCTCAATCTCGGTGCGGTGGTTTTCAGGATGAACGGAGGCCGTTGTCGAGGCGCAGTAGGAAACAACAAATAGAGGAGCTGGTAACAGTTATGGGGAAGACGGGCGAAGTACTGTTGGTCCGGATCTGGGTTTGCACTGAAAATCAAATGAATCCCCAAACGAGTAAATCGAGTTAGATGTTTACTTCGATCTATGCGTGCATGTGTTTGAGAGGATGGGTCGAGGGGGTGTGGACGTGGGAATACATGCGTTGAGAGGGGGGACATGCTGTGCGTGTACAGCATAAAGCAATGGAAGATGAAGACATAAAGAAATAAGAAGAAGAGAAGGGGGAGTTTAAAGTCTGAAAGGAGTCAACAACGTGGGAAGTAAAGAAAGAAGGGAGAGGGACGTTCGGCATGGGATGGATTAGAAGAAGGAGAAACGTGGATGGAAGAAGGATGGAAAAATCACGGTGATGGTCTGTATGGGGTAAGGTTTTGGAAACCTGGAGTGTGAAGAGGGAAAAGGAAGAAGTAACGGTTTAAAAGATGGGACACGGGTTTGGGTTTTACATTGAAGTGGGAAATGGCCATCGTTAAACAGGAGGGTGTGGTCTGTGTTATTCAGGGAAGAAGGAGATTGATGTATGGGGTTTAGTGAGTTGAACGCCGGGGATAACATGAGGAAGCATGCCGACGTGAAGGAGTAGACCCAGTAGAGTGATGATATTTTGAAGTAGCATGTCTTTAATACTAAAGAAGAGGATTGGTTTTTCTTTTAGCTAAAATGTTTTGTTTTGAAACAATGGGAAATGGAGCTGGAAGTTTTCTGGAGTCGTGGAATTTCATTTTGGGGAAGAAGCTTAAGTGCGGGTCTGGGCTTTGAATTCGGTGATGGGCCGACAAATTCAAGGGTAAGCCCAAATGTTGGAAGAAGGAAATTTAAGTAATTTTAAATTCAATTATAAATAGTGTACAAACTTATATAATGTATAATTTGGTCATGCGATATCAGATTGATGAACCGTAAGTTGCGTTGGGATCGTGTGGACAACGGCTACGCAAGGGAACTGGTTCGAAGTGGATTGGAGCTCGTATGAATTTATGGCGAAATAAATTGTTTGATTCAAATCAAATAACAGTTTATCGTTCTTCAACGATGAACTGCAAATGTGAGTAAAACTCACCAACTCTGAAAAGTTATATTTTTCTAACGTATATTTAGAACTGATAATTTGCTGTTGATTGATGTGTGTTAACTGTTTGGTTGAGTTGTTTGTGTATTGATTGAACTACTAGCCAGTTAGTTGAATTTCTATATTGAATCTGTTTAACAGAATATATCATATGGAACTGAAAGTGATGTTATCTATATTGTTTAACAAGTGTGATGCAGGGAAACAGGTTGGAGGAACCCAACTGGGTTCCTCAACATTTATTTTACTGTTTTTCATATATTGTGATATATGATGTGATATATAATCTGTTGTCGATTATATGTGTTTGGACGATACGGATCATCGTGATTTGATATGTTGAATACCATAACATACCGAATGTTGATAAAGGAATATTTTCAAAGTATATTTTGAAAATGAATTATTTAAATAAAATCGATGGATTTTATATAGAAAAGGAAAAGGTTTTTTACAAAAGAAATATTTATAAAATCAAGGGATAAGTTAGAATAAAAAGGAAATCATTTGTAAAGTGAAGAACCGTTTCTAAAAGTAAATCTTTATAAATGAATAGTTTATTCGAAAAGGAGTTAATCGAATTGGTTATTCGAATAGAATAAAGGAAGTTATCGAATAAAGTTAAAAGGAGTTAATCGATGTTAGTTAATCGATTAGAGAGAAAGTAAAAGGGGTTAATCGATGTTAGTTAATCGATTAGAGAGAAAGTAAAAGGAGTTAATCGATGTTAGTTAATCGATTAGAGTTAAAGTAAAAGGAGTTAATCGATGTTAGTTAATCGATTAGAGAGAAAGTAAAAGGAGTTAATCGAATATAGTTTATTCAGAGAAAGTAAAAAGAGTCAATCGAATATAGCTATTCGAAGGAGGGTTAAGTAAGGAAGTTAGTAAAAGGAATATAAAGTAAACTTTGCCTATTTCAAGGTTAGAAATGTTGTTCAGTTAAGGTCTGAGAGGTAGTTCTACCCCAACTTGATTGGCTTCGTTTTTAACTAAGGAATAGTTAAGGTTCGGCAGTAAAGGAAATGGTTTGAGTTGGCATCGCGATGGTTTGTTTAAAACATCTGTCTAAGTCCAATGAAGAAGCTTTGGAAATGTTATCCAAATAAGAAACCCGAAATGTTTTCTAATAAAGAAAACAAGAAATGGAAATGTTTTCCATTGTTAATAACGTATATTTTCCAAATTTAGAAAATAAGAAATATTGAATATAGGGAAACAGGAGATAAGTAAAATTAATGAAATAAAGAGATAAATGTTGAATGATGTTTCATCGATATAAATTTCCATTTGGAAATAATATCATTGTTTGCACACCTGTTTTTATTCGATAGTTAAATCACAGACTATCGAAGTTTTGACCATTTTAACGTTGTTAATATGGAGAGACCGGTTGGATTATTATCCAAAGAACCACTCTGTATTGGCATAAGCGTTGCGAATCATATATGCCAAAGGAAATTGAAGACGGAGTTATGCAAGGGCTATCCTGTCTACATAATAGTGCCTTCGGTTCATCGTGTTCCTGGATGACTTGTATGGACGGATGTCTGACATAGTATTTCCAGACGATCACGTACATTGATTTCTCCAACCGTACCAAGAGTGGAAGCGGAGAAGGAAACTTCTTTTAGCTAACACATAATGTATGGTTGAGGACGTAAATCGATGATTTGATGGATTTGACGATGTGGCATTCAAAGTGAATCTGGTGTGATGATAAAGCGTAGCTTCTAGCCTCACATCCGGTAAATGACAGAAATCGGGCAGGCAGCATGGCTAAGTCGGTCGCACCGAAGTAGGGTGTATAATCACCTGATCTAGAGTTTCATTTACTTCTAAAAATCTATTGTTGATGCTGTCCCATTCGGGAAACGGTTGTTGATCCCAACCGTTGGTGATATACATTCGATACACTCAAGCGAAATGAGTGGTCGGTCATGTGTGGCCGGGTTGCAAGATGTTCTTGTTGAACCCAGTGTATTCCTCTCTAGAGGTACACAAGCGAAAGGTGGTTCCATACCTTGTCATAGTTGGAAATCCATTACCCAATACGTGCTTGCGGTTTTGATTGTATACTATATATGTAGAACGTGAGATGAAAGCGTTTCTGCTAGATGATTATTATAGTTGTGGTTGATAGACATTATTATAATATCAAAAGGTTTTGATATAAAGATATTTTAGATTCTCATAAGGAAAAAAACCCGTTCCTTTTACGGCGTGGTCTTATGAGATATCGTTTACTTGTTGGAATTGTTTTAAACTGTTTTACTCATACCAGCCCCATGACTGACCCGGAGTTTATTTTGTTTTGTTTTTCCCTAAACTCTTGGGTGCCTATATTTGTACGGGCAGTCAAGTAGTCAGGATTTACAGATATAGTTGAAGAGCTGGAGCAGGAGGCTTCAGGATCATATAGCTATTGTTATTTCCGCTGTGGTGTAAGTAATGTACTTTGATATTGATGTATATTCAAGTACAGATGTATATTTCAAGTTATGTTATATATATTATATGTTATTCGTTCCGCTGTGAGATTCGTGTTACTCTGATGTTGTGTTCTTCTTCTTCTTCTTCTATTCTAAGTTTCTATCTTATCTTTCCTCACCCTCTAATTTCTTTCACTAATTACCAGGATTTTTCGGTGTTTTGGTTATCGACATCGTGTTTATGTCGATAACCAAAGTCGCTCAAAATTCGGGTCATTACATTTAGCTTCGTTCCTTTTCGAGGACGAAAAGATTTTAAGCGTGGGAAACTGTAACAACCCTGAATTTTGGGGCCAATTTAAAATTTTAATTTTAGAAATTTTAATGGATTTAGAATATTTAGAAATGAAATCTTAGATGTGTTAGTAGGAAAATATCATTTTGTTTGATCATGTTGTATTAACATGAAATGTCACCTTGCTTGATCATGTGGTATTAATATAAAAAAAATGTCATTATCATATGAAATGTCATATTAGTGTAAATGCTATTATAGTTAGAAAGGTAAGTTAGTATAAAAATGCCATTTTGATTAGATAACGTTATATCAAAAAAAAAAACATAAATAGGAAATTGTTTATAAATTTCATTTATGTGGCATTAACATTCATAGGAAATTTATTACAAACAAATAGCCATTTATTTTTCATTTGAATTTGGTTAGGGTGATTTGCTGAATGATATCGTTGTATGATAGAAATAAAGGGTGTAATTTAATATTGGAAATAAACTACAATAGGTTGCAATTAAAGTCCATTAAAGTGAATTAATAAGGTAACGGTAGAAGATTGATTACAATAGAATAATTGATTTACATATCCAATCATTTGCTTTTGTCCATATACATTAAACATATAACCATATTTGGATTGCTAATTTATTTTATTTTATTTTATTTTAAATCGTGTAACTCATTGACATAATTAAGTCAAACCAAATTTAGTGGAATAAAATATATATATATATATACACTTGATGAAATTTAATTACAATTGAAACCAAACACTATAAACCGGTGTAATAACTAACTTGAATTTTGGTATGTGAATTTGTTTTAAAAATATCGTAAATTATTTAAGCAATCAAAACAATATATATATATATATATAGAACGTAGCATTTTGAAATAAACTTATATGGTTAAGATGATGACTGTGAATTATGAATGTAACATGTGTAAATAAATACTAATTGGTCATATGGTAAATATGATCACATATATTTTGAAATTTTAAATTCACAAACTTTTTCACATTTAGCATTAAACTAGCATTAATTCTTTTCATTTTATCCTCTCTCTCTCTCTCTTTCATTGTTATCTACTTTTGAAATTTGAAAAATGTGTCATTATAGTGTGTCATAAAAGGGGATGTCAGGAAACATAAATGGGAAGTAAATAAGCTAGCCTTAGTCACCAATTCATTTTTCTTTGTCACATATAACATACAAAATGAGAATGGGCCTTGAGGAATAAAAGAACAAATAGCAATGATATATATATACCTTAAAAATTTACAAAGCCAAAATCCTAATAGTAATATGACCAGCCGCCACCAATTCTTTGAACAGCCATTGTATTCTCTCCTTCCTCCCTCAATCTAACACGATTCTATCATCAGTTCTAAGAATTTCCAAACAGGAAAAATCTTTAGCTAAGAGAGTTCTACAGTTTCAACGGTCACGATCTCCTCAGGCTCATGTTGGTGGCGCAAGTGGAGGAGGTTGGCAGCGACTTGGTGGTGCGTTCAAATCTGGCGCCGGTCGATTCTGGTGTTGTGCGTTTTGAAGGAGCGGTTTACAGAAAGGATTAAGGGTAACGATTTAATTTGGATAATTTAATTCAAATATGTAATTAAAGTATTGAATGAT
Organism: Allium sativum; assembly: GCA_030737875.1. Classification (NCBI taxonomy): domain Eukaryota; kingdom Viridiplantae; phylum Streptophyta; class Magnoliopsida; order Asparagales; family Amaryllidaceae; genus Allium; species Allium sativum. The sequence continues at coordinate 311,000,824 of CM060919.1, forward strand.
TAAAAGGCCATATCTTATCTGAATCAGAAAGGAATTGAGCGATTTTCAAAGCGTTGAAATTGTGAAGAAAAGATCTACGAGATGCAGTTGAATAGATCTAAAACAGAGCATTTTGGAAATTCAGGAAATTTCAAATCTGAATTATTCGGTGATAAATTCTATTCTTTCATTTTATAATTAAAATTTGTTAATGATAATTGTAGTATTCTTCATATGCCGTAATACTCTGCTGTTTTCTATACGTGATTTGATCTGTGTATTATTAGAATGTTGAAATTAACATTTATGTTAATTAGAGAATTGAATCAAACAAAGTTATCATTTTGTTATTAGAATGTTGAAATTAATGTTTATGTTAATTAGAGAATTGAACCAAACAAAATTATCATTGTGTTATTAGAATGTTGAAATTAACGTTTATGTTAATTAGAGAATTGAATCAAACAAAATTATCATTGTGTTATTAGAATGTTGAAATTAACGTTTATGTTAATTAGAGAATTGAATCAAACAAAATTATCATTTTGTTATTAGAATGTTGAAATTAACGTTATGTTAATTAGATAATTGAATCAAACAAAATTTTCATTGTGTTATTAGAATGTTGAAATTAACGTTTATGTTAATTAGATAATTGAATCAAACAAAATTATCATTGTGTTATTAGAATGTTGAAATTAACGTTTATGTTAATTAGATTATTGAATCAAACAAAATTATCATTTTGTTATTAGAATGCCGAAATGAATGTTTATGATAATTAGAGAATTGAGTTGCGACAAAATTATCATCTTTGTCAAATATAAGAGTTGCGACAAAAAATTATCATCTTTGTCAAATATTAGAGCTGCGACAAAATTATCATCTTTGTCAAATGTAAGAGTTGCAAAAAAAAAATAGAATGAGAAGTTTGACATGAGACTTGAAACCCAATTATACATTATTATCCTATGTATTGACATGTAAAACTTACACCAAAACAACATGATTACATGTATTATTATGAGGAACGGACATCATAATTGACACCAAAATATTAGTTGTTGCCATATATAGGAATTGTTATGGAAACATTGACACCAAAATATTAGTTGATATCATATGTAGAAATATGAAGGTGATATGAAATTGACATAAAATAAACATATTTTTAGTGTCGTTAAGTTTTATATAAAATAAACATATTTTTAGCGTCGTTAAGATTCGTGAAAATGAGCATAATTTTAATGTCATTAAGTTTCACCAAAAATGAAACATTATTTTTAGTGTCAAGTTGTGTCATTAGAAATGAAACATAAATTTAGTGTTCTGTATAATCATTAAAAATGAATATTTTTAGTGTCATATCGAAACATTGAAAACAAACATATTTTTAGTGTCATGTTGATTCGACTAAAAATAATATATTCTTAGCGTCATTTAGTTGCAATTTGAAATAACATATTGTAACGTCCCGCATTTTGTCGATTCGTATTTGAATATTTAAAACAGTTTAAATATTGAATTTGTAATATAAAAGGATTTATATATTAATTAAAATGAAGTTGAACGTATAAAAATATATATTAAATATATTCGAGCCCGTAATATCGTGGCAGTTCGTAATTTAACGTTCTGAACTTCAACTGAGTGTACAGAACCCATTTTAAATCGGATTTCGGCGAAACAAGAAACATTGGAATCTGTTGAACTGTATCTTTCGAACATAAGTGGAAAACCAAGATTTCGGCGTATAGATTGCAAGATATGTCCAAATCAAATATTCAAAAAGTCGTTATGAAATCGTATATCGACCGTAACAGTTTATCTGAAATAACTAGATATCGGATACGAATTTGGACAAGGTTCTTTTGAGACATAGTGATAATTTAATTTTTAGAATTTTACTGTAACTTTTAATAAATTAAATATGCAACTTTTTATTTGGAGTATTGTGCACCCTGTATCGGTATTTCGGGATTTCAAAATATGAGTCAACCTACCGATATTATTATATTTTTGGGATCGGGACACCTCGTTGAGCACGACTGTACTCTTACTTCTGTCCGTACGTAAGTGCAAATTTTAGGAACTGAGGTAAACACATCTACACGTGGTGAAGTCAAGCTAATACATGACTGAGTTTCATCTACACCCAACCGGTTATTACACAGCGGATACCAACTAAAACAAAACCCACCCTGTATAAAATCTAAATGTATATAACACCTACCCTGAATAATTGCCATTCTAATCTATCGGATCCCTTCATTTCGAAGTAAAAACCGTAGGAAACAGTCTCCTACCCTAGTTTGAAAATATCTCACCTACAGCTTACATCTTAAGTAAACAACCATACCCTATCCTAGTGTGAATGCACGTCCTACCCTATTCTCTTATTACTTAACCATAAAGTTACCTCACCTTATATAAACAACACGTCTTCTTCATCTTTTCGGGAAACAAGGAATCACTTAGATTAAAACGAGATAAATTCACCTCTAAAAACCAAAATCTCTCTGGATTTATACGCATAGGTTCTTCAATCCTATTCTTGTCTTTTCAAGGGTGATGGTGATTTTGCTGGTGGGGTCGAGGCTTGGTACTGGAGCTTGTGGCGGCAAAGGGACTGGGTCCGGCGAGCTTTATTGACGGAGACGGTTGTAACGACCCAGAAAATCTGAACCAATTTAAAAATTTTTAATTGGCTAAAATAATGGATTTTAAATATTTAAAATAAATATTTTAAACAATAGAGATGAAAAGTGAGTTGAATCGACAATTGAAAACGAATATAATTAATTCTAATTTTAAACAAGGCTTGAAAAGGCGCTGCAGTTTCAAAAATTGAATTCAAACTTGGTCGGACTGTACCGGGTGCAAAACAAAACGGATTTGAGTGAAACCAAAAATATTTAAATCTGTTAGTGGATACCTTTCTAATGAATCTGAAAAATCGAATTTTCATAACGGAAAGCAAAAGTTATGGCCAAATGAATTTTCAGAAAGGTCGCTATGGAATTTATAAAGCCCGTGAAATTGGCCATTTTGCATACGACCTCGGAATTCGACGAAACCACTTTTGTTGGATCCAGGATGTGAAGTTATCGCTAGGTTTCAAATTTCATAATTTTTGAAGCTAGTATGTGAGCGTGGCAAAGGAAAACGTGTTTTGGTCAATTATAGTTAAATTGGATCGATTAGAAATGGGCCTTTTTGCAAACGCTCTCAGAATTCGACGAAACTAGTTTTGTTGGGACCGTATCGTCAAAACATAGCTAGATTTATTTTTCTGGAATTTTTCGAATTAATTTGTGGCCCTGGCAAATTGAAATGTACGTTCAAATCAAATATTGAATGTTATATATTTTAATTTGAATGGAAACTGACTAAAACAGTCGAATGGGCCTACGAAACATATTCCATTGTGTTCGGAATGGGGGTAAAACGCAAGGGACGACAGTCGTTGGGTTTGGATTGGTGTTCGTGTGTGTAAGGGGGTATTTTAGAGATTTTAAAATATATAAATAAATAAAAAAAACCTATTGGGCCAACTCAGCACTCTCTCTCCCCGTCTTCTCCGAAACCCCTCGAACCTACGGCGGCAGCTCTTCGTTCCTTCTCCCCTCGTTTTCTCCTCCTCCACACGATAATAGCCACTGCTCCAGTTAAGTTTTTTGTAGAGTTTTCCTCCGTCTCCAAATCCATACCACTCTCAACACCTATCCCCTCGTAAATCGCAAGTATCTAGGCTGGAAAGTGCCGCCGTTCGCACCTGATTTACTCCCCTGATCTGAGCTCAAGCCGGCCGTGGTTGGCACCCCCTGGCGTGTCGTTCGGAGCACTCCATCGTGGCATAACCTGATCGGCCAACCACTGAACGGATTGATCGAAAAATCCGAACCCTAGTTCGAACAAATTTTGAAAGGTACGGTTTATATTATTTAAACTGATTTTCACACATTTAAACCGTTGCATACTTCTAAAAATCATACCTTTTTCGTTTCTTGACGAAATTCGATGAAACAGGAAACATCGTGACCGTGTGGACGTCTTCTACAATTTAGAAGAGACCGCATATTTTTCTGAGCCTTCTGCTATTTTTGGTGGAGTGGAACCCAATGTGAGATTTCTAATTTATAAACGATATGGAAAACGACGATGTATAAATTATAAAGTCGATGTATGAGTTATATAAGCGTTGTACACCTCTTGTATAAGCGTTGTATAAGTTGTGCGTTCGATGTATAAGTTATATATGCGTTGTAGAAATTATATATGTGTTGGAATAGAAGTGAATTGCTATATATATATATATATATATATATATATATATATATATATATATACGCCCCTCGTCCACAAACCACGGACGATATTTATTGGTTGTGATTGGTGTGAAAATTGATTGATAGCGAATGGTTGATTGGAATTGTTTGTGGTTGATATTGATTGATTGTGGTTGAAAAATACCCATTTGTGGTTGAGAAATATTTGGTTGAAACCACATAGGATTAGTTTGTGGAAATGAAATAAATATACATACCGCCTGCGTGCGAACTAGATGCATGATTCCCCATTGTCAAAAACCGCGAGGTTTTAAGGTAGAGCGAGGAGCCGTACTAGGGACCGTCCCGGTTTTAACTACCCTGCCGTTATGCTGCCGAAATTTTGAATAATATTCATGTGTTTGAATTATTTTCATTCGTTGATACTATATTTATTCGTTGAATAGAAAACCTTCATGTGTTGAATTGAAATTCATTCGTTGATTAGAAATTCATGTGTTGAATGGTATTCGTGTTTTAAATATAAAAATAACATTTTTATCTATATATATAAACTATAGAAAACCTTCATGTGTTGAATCGATATTCATTCGTTGAATAGAAATTCATGTGTTGAATGGTATTCGTGTTTTAAATATAAAAATCATATTTTTATCTATATATAAACTATAGAAAACCTTCATGTGTTGAATCGATATTCATTCGTTGAATAGAAATTCATATGTTGAATGGTATTCATATTTTGAAATAAACTGTTTTATAATAAAAATCACATTTTTATCATCTATATGAACTATGTAAAATGACCTTGTTTTAAAAAGAAATTGTTTTATAATAAAAATCCCATTTTTATCATCTATATGAACTATATAAAATAATAGTGTTTTGAAATGAATTGTTTTACAATAAAAATCACATTTTTATTATATACATGAATTGTTAAATATAGTGAAGTGTTGAAATAGAAGACAGTTAGAAAAAAATATCATTTTTATCAAATGTATGAAAAGAATGTAGCTTTGAAATCGAAGAATCGATATATATATATATATATATAATTAAAATATATCGAATAACGACGCTGCAGTTCGTATTTTGAAACCGTGATTTCAAACGATTATACCGGGAGATCCGACCATCGGATTTTCCTGAAATCGCAACCGTTGGGTTCGCCTTGGAAATATCTTTCCAACGGCACCAACTTTGTAAAAATCCAACGGTTGGATTGTCTGGAATGTTTAATTCAAATCTGAAGAAAAACAGCGCCAGAAACGATTATATATATATATATAATTATATTTAATCGAATAACGACGCTGCAGTTCGTATTTTGAAATCGAAACTTCAAACGATTATACCGGGAGATCCGACCGTCGGAATTTCCCGAAACTGGAACCGTTGGATTCGTTTTGAAAAAATCTTTCTAATGATGTAAATTTTGTGAAGATCCAATGGTTAGATTTTAAGATATGTGTAAATCAAGACTGAAGAAAAACAGCGCCATGGTCGCATTACGGCCCGAAGCGTCGTTTTGAATAAATTGGCTATTTTAAAATAAATAAAAATAGCGATAAATCATTATAAAATATTATAAACGATATGGATGTGAAATATAGAAATTAACTGAAGGTTGGCTATTTTAAAATAAATAAAAATAGCGATAAATCGTTATAAAATATTATAAACGATATGGATGTGAAATATAGAAATTAACTGAAGGTTGGCTAAGTCGAATGGTTTCCTGGGTGTTGATCTGATGTTGGTTTCGGCCTTCAGGGTTAATATTTGGGACATCGTTCTCTTACTGATTGACGATTAGTGACTAATGAATTGAAATGATGCATGTATATGTTAGTGTTGCACTTGTTTATTATATACGCAAGTTGCTCAGAAAGACCGGGTTTATCCCATTCTGAATAACTGAATCGACGATAAGAAATCGAAGATGAAGACGAAGGTCGAAGACCGGAGATCTTCACCTCGTTTGGATGGTAACCGAGGTCCTGATTGGGAGGCATCCCGAAATATGGATAATGAGTGGTGATCGTCCAGACGTACGTGGTGATCGATGGGTTTGCGAGGTATATAGTGCCTCCGATTTCGTTCAGACCCAGAACGGACTTGTAAATGGACTGTGTGTCTGACATTGGATTTTATTCTATGTTGATTGATCTCTGTTAAATATACATCTGTTTGGCGGCGGAGAATTTATTCTTTTGCTTAACGCCCTTCTATGAAACGCACGAGCTCAGAGGTTGTATATCGATGGACATCAGTCGCATGGCATGAATTGCTAGTGTGGCATGCCTAAGTGGCAAATGATCAGGGCTTTTGTTGAAAAGCAAAGTCTTGTGGTGATGATCAAAGCACCACCTGTGTGGCGTAGCTTTGTGTATAACGTGAAATCGCGAGCCTCACACCCGGTATGAACCAGAAATGGGAGAAAGGACCTCAGGGAGGACATGCGTTTCTTTCTAGTTAGAAGTGGCGTCAGTGGTTTTACACGCCCTGATGAGTTTGACTTATGTGGTTGTTGCTGTTGCGAGGCGCCTCGGTTAGATCGGACGATCCGGGTCCGATGGAGTCATTCGTTGGCTCGTTTACGCCCCATAGGGCGGGGAAACGCATTGTTCAGGCATTTTAATCCACATCGGTGGACCGGCCCAGACGATCCAAGGGTCGATGCGCTCTGACCCTGTGGCTTGGGCTAGAGAGTCGCAAAGTCGGTAAGGACTATCTTTTGCCTTGGTTCAGGACGGAAATTCAATCTCCAAGTACGACATCGTGCAGTTTTAAATCGTATACCTATATATGGCGACATAGTGGTATGGGGCATTAATGCCATCTATGATTGATAGTTATGATTTGAAATTGTTTTCAAAACATATAAACACTAGCAATAATATCAAATGCCTTTGATTTATTCGTATCAAGCATATTTTGGCCGTTATAAGGTAAAAACTCTATCCTCCGGTTTGCGTTGCATTGTGTGATGGGAACTGAGTCTTATAATGGCTTCATTTTTATAAAAAGCATTGCGATGTTTAAAAGAATGATTTGTTTTAAAGCACTGGCAATCCAATGGAGTAAACCCGTTCCACGAAAATGGCGTGGTCCTGTGATTAGCCATATTTTAAATGTGTTGAGTAGATTTCTCATACCAGTCCCATGACTGACTCGTAGTTTGTTTCACTTTCAAACTCGGGTGCCCCTTTTTCTACACGGGCAGCCTTGTATTCAGGTTTAGCTGGTTCTTTCTGGATAGCTGGAGCCGAAGATGGATTCTATCATTTATCTCTTTTTATGCTGTTCAGCTCCTATTGTACATTATGTTTATTTTCCGCTGTAGACATATATGTATAGTTGAACTGTATTTGTACTAAGTATGATCCTGTATACTGTGTAACTCTGATGATTACTCTTATCCAGTATATTCTATTGTTCATTATCTAGTGTATTTATTTATTTCTGTTCTGCTATTATCTGTTTATGTGTTATATTCCATGGATTACCCTTGCCACCGTCAGTACGGGGTTTGGGGTCGTCTCATTTGGTATCAGAGCTTTGGTTAAGCTTAGTGCTGGAATATAACATATTAACGAACTCGTCAGAAATAGAACCAGAAGTGTTCTAGGACGGGTAACTCATTACAGATAGGATCAGTAATATCCTAGTATGAGTAAAAGCAGAATGGAATTACACCTCGATAGACACACTTACATTTGAAGTATGTGTTTCTATATTTTAAATTATATTTTCTGTGACCTCACACTTGATCTGCTAATTGCAGAAGTGCTAGAAAAATGGGTGTCAGAAACAGAAGAAGTGCAGAACCCGATCTAGAAGCTCTATTAAAGAGATATCGAAATCTGAACGGAGCACAGTTCTCGGGCAACGAATCTATTATTCAAACTCAAGCTTGGGTGAGCTCTGCAAAAAGAATATTTGAGCATATCCAGTTGAGAGATGATCAGAAAAGATTAGTAGCCTCTTGGGCGCTCAAAGAAGAAGCTTTAATCTGGTGGGAAACAATCATCAAAGATAATCCAGAGGGTGATATCACCTGGGACAGATTCAAAGAGATTTTCCTAGAAAGATTTACTCCTCCTGAAGCGACGGAGCGATTATGTGATGAATATTCTTATCTAATACAAGGTGATATGACCATCCCAGAATATCATAAGAAATTCAACGAACTTGCTCACTTTGCTCCTCATCTGATTCAAGATCCAAAGAGGAAGAATCTGAGATTTATTCATGGCCTGCAAAGAAAATATCAGAACAGTGTAATGAGGAATGTGAAACTTCCTTTCTCTGAAATGATTTATATGGCTTATCAGTATGAAGATCTCCATAAGAAGGGTATGTTGCGCGACGAAGAAGAAGTCAGTTCTAGTAACAAAGAAGAGTCGGAAACTGATATTCCTGAAGCCAGTATGAGGTCAGTGAGAAGCCCAGTGCCAAGAGAAAAAGGGCTAAGTCTGGGAAAGAACCAGTAACAACTGCTATTTGCTCTAACTGCAATAAGAAAGGACATTTGTCGATAAGTTGTAGATCTTTAAAGAAACAAAGAAAAGAGGGATATAGAGCCAATCGAAAGCAAAAGAAAAAAAGGTTCAGAACTGATGGGGAGTTTCAAGAGAATAGGGAGTGCAAACAGTGCCACGAGGCTGGTCATCTTGCAAAGGATTGCCCGCTCTTAAACAAGCCTGAAATAGTTCAAGTGAATGAAGTAGCAGAAGCTTCTGAGCCCACAGCTATTCAAGAGAGGCCAGATGTTTTAGAAGGCACACTAACTATCAAAAATATTCCAGTTAAAGTACTGTTTGACACAGGCGCGTCACGAAGCTTTATAGCAAAGGATGCAGCTAAGAAGCTGGATTTGAATTTGAAGAAGCTCAAGGAACCAATGACTGTCCAGAATCCGGTTGGGGGTTCCATTGATCTCAGTTGGGTTTGTGGAGTGCCGTTTTCCTTCTCTCGTTATCGGTTTCCTACCATCGCAGTCGTCATGAATTTTAAAGAGTTTGATCTTATCTTGGGGTTAGACTGCTTGACCAAATATGAAGCTGAAGTTAAATGCGCCGACAGAGTCGTAAAGGCGAAGATAAAATCAGGTGATTATATAACCATTCCCTGTGAAGGTCAGAATGCTAATAGAAAAGACTTCTGGGCAGCTTTGAATGTTTCTCCAGCCCAAATAGAAAATGTCCCTGAAGTCACAGAGAATATTCCCAATCTAGTGAAAGATATTCCTGTCGTCAAGAACTATGCGGATGTGTTCGAAGAAGTTGTTCGCTTACCTCCGCAGAGAGAAATAGATTTCAAGATTGCTTTGATTCCTAATGCAAGGCCGGTAGTTCACATTATTCGAAGAATGTCCTTGAAAGAGAAGGAGGAATTAGACAATCAAACACGACAGCTCGTATGGAAGGGTCTGATCAGGCCTAGTTTCTCTGATTGGGGAGCAGCAGTGGTGTTTGTCCTAAAATCTGACGATACTCTACGTCTATGTGTGGATTATCGAGATCTGAACAAACAGACAATAAAGAACAAATATCCATTGCCGCGGATTGATGATTTGTTGGATCGATTAAATGGCGCACAAGTATTTTCAAGGATGGACCTAGCTACAGGCTTCCATCAACTTCGAATTGCCGAAGAGTGTGTTCCAATGACAGCATTCAGAGGTCCCGACTTATTCTACGAGTGGTTAGTAATGTCGTTCGGCTTATGTAACACTCCAGCCTATTTCGTCGATCTGATGAACAGAGTGTTCAGAGGGGTTTTGAATAAATTTGTTCTGGTTTTTATTGACGATATCCTAATCTTCTCTAAGTCAAAGGCCGAACATGAAAGCATTTGGAACAGGTTCTAGAAATTCTGAGAAGGAATGTATTGAAAGCAAAGTTTTCCAAATGTATATTCTGGCAAGATGAAGTAAAATTTCTAGGCCACGTCGTATCAAAAGAAGGAATTGCTGTGGATCCAAGCAAAATCACAGCTATTCAGAATTATAAACAGCCCAGTACCCCCACTGAAGTCCGTAGTTTTCTTGGATTGGCCAGCTATTACCGGAAGTTCGTTAAAAACTTTTCAAAGATATCTGGTCACTTAACGAAGTTTACAAAGAAGCACTCTAAATTCAAATGGACTCCAGAAAGTGAGGAGGCTTTCGAAGAGCTAAAGTTAAGATTAACGACAGCTCCAGTGTTAACCATCATCGACGGCAATCAGGATTTAAAAGTCTGGACTGACGCTTCTAGAGAAGGCCTTGGTGCAGTGTTAATGCAAAGAGGTTAAGTGATCGCTTATGCTAGCCGTCAGTTGAAGCCACACAAGAAGAACTACGTGACTCATGATCTTGAGTTATTGGCCATAGTATTCGCCTTGAAAATCTGGAGACACTATCTTATGGGTGAGAGATTTGAATTGTTTACAGATCACCAGTCGTTAAAGTATCTGTTCACCCAGAAGGACTTGAATCTGAGGCAGCAACATTGGCTGGAGTTTCTTGCAGCATATGACTTTGAGATTATATACACTCCAGGGAAAGCCAATGTCGTGGCCGATGCGCTGAGCCGAAAGAATGTAATGATAGCCAGCTTTATTATCACGACTTCCTTGATTGATAAAATATCTATTCTTTAGAAGGAGGATAACTTTATTAAGGATATGATTAAAAGGATTCAGGAAGGCGAACCCTCGTGTTTTCAAATAGATAACGACGAGACCCTGAGGTTGAAAGGAAGGATTTGTGTTCCTGATATCCCAGAGTTAAAAAGGGAAGTGTTAGACGAGTGTCACAAGTCCAAGCTGAGTATCCATCCTGGTGTAGCCAAAATGTATAACGATCTCAAGCGAACATTCTGGTGGAAGGCTATGAAAAGGGACGTTTCAATATATGTTAGCCGATGCCCTACTTGCCAACTAGTCAAGAGCGACCAACAGAAGCTGGCTGGATTGTTACAACCGCTAGATGTTCCAGGTTGGAAGTGGGAACATAATTCTATGGATTTCATTGATGGTCTGCCCAGAACCAGAAAAGGAAATGACAGTATTTGGGTGATCGTAGATCGCTTCACGAAGACCGCCCATTTCATGCCTGTCAGATCAAACAGAACTGCCCAGAGCCTGACGCAGATTTATTTCAAGGAAATAGTTAGACTACATGGAGTGTCGCTCAGTATAGTCAGTGATAGAGACACAATATTCACTAGCAAATTCTGGGAGGCATTTCAAGTCGAGCTGGGAACGAAGTTGAACTTGAGCACTGCCTATCATCCTCAGACAGATGGTCAGACTGAGAGGGTGAATCGTATTTTAGAAGATCTATTGCGGGCTTGTGTTCTAGATTTTGGTGGATCGTGGGAAGACCATCTACATTTGGCTGAGTTCTTATATAACAACAGCTACCAGGCGAGCCTGACAATGTCACCATTCGAAGCATTATATGGTTGACCGTGCCGATCTCCTGCTTGTTGGGTCGAACCTGGGAATAGACTTGTGTTATGGCCTGATATGATCAGAGAAGCTGCCGACAAAGTCGATTTTCTTAAGAAGCGATTATTCGCCGCTCAGAGCCGACAAAAGAGCTACGCCGATAGGAGAAGAAGAGATATATCCTTTGTTGTTGGCGACTATGTATATCTGAAAGTATCGCCGATGAGAGGAGTAATCCAGTTCGGTAAAACAGGGAAATTGGCGCGCAAATTCATTGGTCCGTTTCCTATTCTGGAATGGATCGGAACTCTCGCTTATAGGGTCAAATTGCCTGATTGGTTGCCTGGAGTTCATGATGTATTTCATGTATCTCAACTTCGAAAGCACGTTCATGATCCAGACTTGATAGTAGAAGAAGCAGCTCAACAGGATATTGAAATTACTCCAGAATTAGCTGTGAGGAGAGAGCCGCTAAAGATTATCGGCAAAGAAACCAAAGAGCTGAGAAACAAGAAGGTTCGCTTAGTCAAAGTGAAATGGAGTGGAGATCCGCGAGATTGTACTTGGGAAACTGAGGAGAGCATTCAGAAAGCTTATCCTAGATGCCGAGTGGATATCTCTGTTTGACTCCGATGCAAGGTACATTTACCATACTTTGCATTACCAATTAGTTCTCTACTCTGTTGTAATTTTCTTTCCATGGATGTGCACTTTTAATTCTATAGTCTGAAGAGAATAGGAATTAATTTGTATGGTTTTGAAAGGTTAAAATCAATTTGATTACTGTTGTGTTGTGTGATTGTAAATTTGATTAATTGAATTATTGAAACAATAGTTAATTTAATCAATAATGGAATAATGGTAGAATTTATTCATTTAAATCACACATTGAACTGATTTAAAATATAGATAGAAATATATATACTTGTGCATTATATATGTTTGAACAGGTAAATGGATAGCTGTTGAGTAAAGATTTTATTTGCGTGCCCGACAAATAGGTAAACCTTAATGAGTTGGATGCGAAATATTATTATATCAACTCCTGTGAATGCCATTGGATGCGGAGTGCTGGTTTTTCTGTGTGAACAAAAAATATAAACGTCGCCATAGGATAGGAACAATTAATTTTGAACTACACTTCATGGCATACTTCTGGAAGATAGGCTTACTTCATCATATTCCACCTAAGCATTTGGAACTTGTGTGACGAGGTGGAAGATTTACCATACGAGCGAGAGGCTTGTATGGCGATGACTATATTTTACAGGTTGAACTGATGACTGATATGGACTATTTAAATTGTAACGATTAAATTGCCAGATTAATAAAAACCCCACACGGGTCTGGAGTTGACAATAATCACGTCTCTCTAGTTATTAGATACGACACATGGACTATTTATTTCCCACACGGGACGAGGTGACGAGGATTTATCCTCTGGAGCATTTAAAATACACACTCCCTCAGGCTTTGACAGAGTGACGAGAATTTATTCTCTGGAGTTATTATCAATACACGCTCCCCTGTAAACACCAGAATATATCACTATAAATATGTGTATGCTTATTAGGATTTATTGGGTACCTAATACGGCCCAATAAATTTCCAAACCTCCCTCCGTACAAAGGAGGTTATGGCGAAATTTTTCGAAAATTCCGGGTGTTAGCCAAATTTTTGAAGAATTTGAAAATTCTCAGAAACTGAAAAGTTGGAGAATGGAAGCCAGATCGAACGTAGAGTTGATTAATCAAACCGCTTTCGACTTTGTTCCTTTTCGGGGAAGAAAAGTTTTAAGTGGGGGAGATTGTAACGACCCAGAAAATCTGAACCAATTAAAAATTTTAAATTGGCTAAAATAATGGATTTTAAATATTTAAAATAAATATTTTAAATAATAGAGATGAAAAGTGAGTTGAATCGACAATTGAAAACGAATATAATTAATTCTAATTATAAACAAGGCTTGAAAAGGCGCTGCAGTTTCAAAATTTGAATTCAAAATTTGTCGGACTATACCAGGTGCAAAATAAAACGGATTTGAGTGAAACCAAAAATATTTGAATATGTTAGTGGATACCTTTCTAATGAATCTGAAAAATAGAATTTTCATAACGGAAAGCAAAAGTTATGGCCAAATGAATTTTCAGAAAGGTCGCTATGGAATTTATAAAGCCCGTGAAATTGGCCATTTTGCATACGACCTCGGAATTCGACGAAACCACTTTTGTTGGATCCGGGATGTGAAGTTATCGCTAGGTTTCAAATTTCATAATTTTTGAAGCTAGTATGTGAGCGTGGCAAAGGAAAACGTGTTTTGGTCAATTGCAGTTAAATTGGATCGACCAGAAATGGGCCTTTTTGTAAACGGTCTCAGAATTCGACGAAACTAGTTTTGTTGGGACCGTATCGTCAAAACATAGCTAGATTTATTTTTCTGGAATTTTTCGAATTAATTTGTGGCCCTGGAAAATTGAAATGTACGTTCAAATCAAATATTGAATGTTATATATTTTAATTTGAATGGAAACTGGCTGAAACAGTCGAATGGGCCTACGAAACATATTCCATTGTGTTCGGAATGGGGGTAAAACGCTAGGGACGACATTGTTGGGTTTGGATTGGTGTTCGAGTGTGTAAGGGGGTATTTTAGAGATTTTAAAATATATAAATAAAAAAAAACCTATTGGGCCAACTCAGCACTCTCTCTCCCCGTCTTCTCCGAAACCCCTCGAACCTACGGCGGCGGCTCTTCATTCCTTCTCCCCTCGTTTTCTCCTCCTCCACGCGATAATAACCACTACTCCAGTTAAGTTTTTTGTAGAGTTTTCCTCCGTCTCCAAATCCATACCACTCTCAACCCCTATCCCCTCGTAAATCACAAGTATCTAGGCTGGAAAGTGCCGCCGTTCGCGCCTGATTTACTCCCCTGATCTGAGCTCGAGCTGGCCGTCGTTGGCACCCCCTGGCGCATCGTTCGGAGCACTCCATCGTGGCGTAACCTGATCGACCAACCACTGAACGGATTGATCGAAAAATCCGAACCCTAGTTCGAACAAATTTTGAAAGGTACGGTTTATATTATTTAAACTGATTTTCACACCTTTAAACCGTTGCAAACTTCTAAAAATCATATCTTTTTCGTTTCTTGACGAAATTCGATGAAACAGGAAACATCGTGACCGTGTGGACGTCTTCTACATTTTAGAAGAGACCGCATATTTTTCTGAGCCTTCTGCTATTTTTGGTGGAGTTGAACCCAATGTGAGATTTCTAATTTATAAACGATATGGAAAACGACGATGTATAAATTATATAGTCGATGTATGAGTTATATAAGCATTGTACACCTCTTGTATAAGCGTTGTATAAGTTGTACGTTCGATGTATAAGTTATATACGCGTTGTACAAATTATATATGTGTTGGAATAGAAGTGAATTGCTATATCTATATATATATATATATATACGCCCCTCGTCCACAAACCATGGACGATATTTATTGGTTGTGATTGGTGTGAAAATTGATTGATAGTGAATGGTTGATTGGAATTGTTTGTGGTTGATATTGATTGATTGTGGTTGAAAAATACCCATTTGTGGTTGAGAAATATTTGGTTGAAACCACATAGGATTAGTTTGTGGAAATGAAATAAATATACATGCCGCCTGCGTGCGAACTAGATGCATGATTCCCCATTGTCAAAAACCGCGAGGTTTTAAGGTAGAGCGAGGAGCCGTACTAAGGACCGTCCCAGTTTTAACTACCCTGCCGTTATGCTGTCGAAATTTTGAATAATATTCATGTGTTTGAATTATTTTCATTCGTTGAAACTATATTTGTTCATTGAATAGAAAACCTTCATGTGTTGAATTGAAATTCATTCGTTGATTAGAAATTCATGTGTTGAATGGTATTCGTGTTTTAAATATAAAAATCACATTTTTATCTATATATATAAACTATAGAAAACCTTCATGTGTTGAATCGATATTCATTCGTTGAATAGAAATTCATGTGTTGAATGGTATTCGTGTTTTAAATATAAAAATCACATTTTTATCTATATATATAAACTATAGAAAACCTTCATGTGCTGAATCGATATTCATTCGTTGAATAGAAATTCATGTGTTGAATGGTATTCATATTTTGAAATAAACTGTTTTATAATAAAAATCACATTTTTATCATCTATATGAACTATGTAAAATGACCTTGTTTTAAAAAGAAATTGTTTTATAATAAAAATCCCATTTTTATCATCTATATGAATTATATAAAATAATAGTGTTTTGAAATGAATTGTTTTACAATAAAAATCACATTTTTATTATATACATGAATTGTTAAATATAGTGAAGTGTTGAAATAGAAGACAGTTAGATAAAAATATCATTTTTATCAAATGTATGAAAAGAATGTAGCTTTGAAATCGAAGAATCGATATATATAAATAGAATTAAAATATATCGAATAACGACGCTGCAGTTCGTATTTTGGAACTGTGATTTCAAACGATTATACCGGGAGATCCGACCATCGGATTTTCCTGAAATCGCAACCGTTGGGTTCGCCTTGGAAATATCTTTCCAACGGCACCAACTTTGTAAAAATCCAACGGTTGGATTGTCTGGAATGTTTAATTCAAATCTGAAGAAAAACAGCGCCAGAAACGATTATATTTTTATATATATAAATATATTTATATTTAATCGAATAACGACGCTGCAGTTCGTATTTTGAAATCGAAACTTCAAACGATTATACTGGGAGATTCGACCGTCGGAATTTCCCGAAACTGGAACCGTTGGATTCGTTTTGAAAAAATCTTTCTAATGATGTAAATTTTGTGAAGATCCAACGGTTAGATTTTCAGATATGTGTAAATCAAGTCTGAAGAAAAACAGCGCCACGGTCGCATTACGGCCCGAAGCGTCGTTTTGAATAAATTGGCTATTTTAAAATAAATAAAAATAGCGATAAATCATTATAAAATCTTATAAACGATATGGATGTGAAATATAGAAATTAACTGAAGGTTGGATATTTTAAAATAAATAAAAATAGCGATAAATCGTTATAAAATATTATAAACGATATGGATGTGAAATATAGAAATTAACTGAAGGTTGGCTAAGTCGAATGGTTTCCTGGGTGTTGATCTGATGTTGGTTTCGGCCTTCGGGGTTAATATTTGGGAAATCGTTCTCTTACTGATTGACGGTTAGTGACTAATGAATTGAAATGATGCGTGTATATGTTAGTGTTGCACTTGTTTATTATATACGCGAGTTGCTCAGAAAGACCGGGTTTATCCCATTCTGAATAACTGAATTGACGATAAGAAATCGAAGATGAAGATGATGGTCGAAGACCGGAGATCTTCACCTCATTTGGATGGTAACCGAGGTCCTGATTGGGAGGCATCCCAAAATATGGATAATGAGTGGTGATCGTCCAGACGTACGTGGTGATCGATGGGTTTGCGAGGTATATAGTGCCTCCGGTTTCGTTCAGACCCAGAACGGACTTGTAAATGGACTGTGTGTCTGACATTGGATTTTATTCTGTGTTGATTGATCTCTGTTAAATATACATCTGTTTGGCGGCGGAGAATTTATTCTTTTGCTTAACGCCCTTCTCTGAAACGCACGAGCTCAGAGGTTGTATATCGATGGACATCAGTCGCATGGCATGAATTGCTAGTGTGGCATGCCTAAGTGGCAAATGATCAGGGCTTCTGTTGAAAAGCAAAGTCTTGTGGTGATGATCAAAGCACCGCCTATGTGGCGTAGCTTTGTGTATAACGTGAAATCGCGAGCCTCACACCCGGTATGAACCAGAAACGGGAGAAAGGACCTCAGGGAGGACATGCGTTTCTTTCTAGTTAGAAGTGGCGTCAGTAGTTTTACATGCCCTGACGAGTTTGACTTATGTGGTTGTTGCTGATGCGAGGTGCCTCGGTTAGATCGGACGATCCGAGTCCGATGGAGTCATTCGTTGGCTCGTTTATGCCCCATAGGTCGGGGAAACGCATTGTTCAGGCATTTTAATCCACATCGGTGGACCGACCCTGACGATCCAAGGGTCTATGCGCTATGACCCTGTGGCTCGGGCTAGAGAGTCGCGAAGTCGGTAAGGACTATCTTTAGCCTTGGTTCAGGACGGAAATTCAATCTCCAAGTACGACATCGTGCGGTTTTAAATTGTATAATTATATATGGCGACATAGTGGTATGGGGCATTAATGTCGTCTATGATTGATAGTTATGATTTGAAATTGTTTTCAAAACATATAAACACTAGCAATAATATCAAATGCCTTTGTTTTATTCGTATCAAGCATATTTTGGCCGTTATAAGGTAAAAACTATATCCTCCGGTTTGCGTTGCATTGTGTGATGGGAACTGAGTCTTATAATGGCTTCATTTTTATAAAAAGCATTGCGATGTTTAAAAGAATGATTTGTTTTAAAGCACTGGCAATCCAATGGAGTAAACCCGTTCCACGAAAGTGGCGTGGTCCTGTGATTAGCCATATTTTAAATGTGTTGAGTAGATTTCTCATACCAGTCCCATGACTGACTCGTAGTTTGTTTCACTTTCAAACTCGGGTGCCTCTTTTTCTACACGGGCAGCCTTGTATTCAGGTTTAGCTGGTTCTTTCTGGATAGCTGGAGCCGAAGATGGATTCTATCATTTATCTCTTTTTATGTTGTTCAGCTCCTATTGTACATTATGTTTATTTTCCGCTGTAGACATATATGTATAGTTGAACTATATTTGTACTAAGTATGATCCTCTATACTGTGTAACTCTGATGATTACTCTTATCCAGTATATTCTATTGTTCATTATCTGGTGTATTTATTTATTTCTGTTCTTCTATTATCTGTTTATGTGTTATATTCCACGGATTACCCTTGCCACCGTCAGTACGGGGTTTGGGGTCGTCTCAACGGTGGTCTCCGGCGGATCCAGAAGGGAGCAGTGGTGATATTCGCGTTCAGGTGGGATGTCGATAATTGGTGAGCTTGAATATGGAAAACGTGAGGAGGACTTTGACGCGGAGGTTAATTGCATTAAAAATCATATAAGGGACAGTAGGTGCAGCATTTGTTTGTGGAGAAATGGGTACTGGAGTTGTTGTTTTGGGGTTGTAGGTTCATCAACTTTTCGGAGGAGTATAAAGCGAGATAAGGGGCATGAAGTAATATTCATTTAAGGTACTTGCATGGAGGGACTGAGTGGCAGTTGAGTTGCATGTGTGGTGAGGGGTTCTGGTGAAGGACATGTGGCGCTGTATGTGTAAATGAAGTCACGGTGGCAGCAGGGTACTTGTGAATGTGAGAAGAGAAGAATGATGGGAGAGGAAAGAAGGTAGCATGAGTGGGTCATGAGTTCAATGTGTTTAACGTTGGGTAGCAGGCATGTATTCACGAAGGATACTGATGTGGCGTGAGGTACTTGTCGGGTTGGTTACTGGAAATGAAGGAACGTGAGTGAAAGGGATATTTGTGTGGGAAGGAGGGATCAAAGTATTTGGCAAATGGAAGAGTGGTTGCGGAAACTTGGTATATATAAATAAGAGGAGTAAATGATGCTCACGTTATTGAAGGAAGCCAACGCATGAGTTGCATGCAAATGGGAACGGCCTTGGGGATTAAAGTGAGAACAGGAACATGTGATATGAAGTGGGCCGATTACTTTCATTTTTTTAAGCTTTTGGATTTCTTTTGTATGGTTGGAGAAGACCTCGTTTTAGAACTGTTGACAAAACAGGGAAGGAAATGGTGAAATCACATTATGGAGGAGCATGATAAAGAAAGGGGAAGAAACTGTTGAATGCGGTCATGCTGGCTTGGGTTCGACAGTTTCGGTGTGAGGAGTTCAAGGATGTTGTTTGCAGAACGATGAATCATAGAGTAGCAACAAATGGATTTGAAGCACGGTCATGTCAGGAGAAAACAACGTGATATATAGTGATGGAGGAAATAATATACTGGAGTCGATATTTCATTGAGGAAGACGAAGCCAAGGACGAGTTGGTATTTAAATGGGCCGAGGAGAAAAAATACGGAAAGTAGATTGTTCGAATGGGGCGACGAGGAAGAACTTCGAAAATTCGGATCCGTTGGGATCGTATGATCGTGGGCTACACGGTGAACTAGTCTGACGAAATTTGGAGATCGTTTCAAATTATGACGGAATTAAACGCCTGATATGATCAACCGACGCAAATCGTTATTTAACGGTTAACGCGCAAGGTAAGTAAAATCACTAACTCTAATCTATTTAAAATATTATAATTATATTTTAATATTGGTTGAATACTGTGTGATGGTCGTTTAGGTAGATCACAATTAAATTGGTTGAAATATATATCGTTGCATGTGTTAGATACTGATTCCGTCGATTATAATACCCCCTAGTATGGAATCAGTGTTAATTGTTTGACTAACTTCTGTGGATGCGGGAAACCGGTTGGAGGAATCCAACCGGATTCCTCAGTAATTATGTGTACTGTTTGTTTTATATGTATGCACTGTTTGAACCCAAATGACAGTAAAACCCCATGTAAATGTTGATGTTGAATGGGAATTCAACATTTGTTTGATTTAATAAATAAACGATATCAATTTAGAAAGTGACAATAGATGACCATAAACCCATCGTTTTGAAGTTGATTGACCGTCAGGTAAATCAACGAAGTTAATTATAAAAAATTTATTTTTATAATTAAAGCGAAGTTTAAATTATAATAGAAGTTCTATTATAAACCAGTATTTTAGAATTCGTTTTTATAAAGTAAATAAAAATGATTGTTAACATTTAAATAAGTTTATAAAGTAGAAATTATCCTACGATTAAATATTTGGATAATTATTTTATGACATACAATTTAGAAATATTATTAGATTAAATATATTAATCTAATGGTAAGAAGTAATTAAAATCAGTTAACGAATTTACTGATGGAATGAAGTTGATTTAAATCAACTGTTTGATTGAAAAATGATTATTAGATTAAATGGGTCCTTGAAATGAAGTTATGAATAGAACTGTGGAATGAAGCTAAAGCGAAGAGTTAATGTTTAAAATAAATAATCATAAAAAGCGAAGGTTTCAAAGTATGAATATGGTGTTATAAAACCATATTCCAAAATAAAACAAGGAAATACGATTTGATGAATATTATAAGTAATAAGGGATTAGAATACAGACTTATACCTGTTCTAAGGTAAGAACGTTGTCGATCAAGGTCTGAGAGGTAAATAAAATACCCCAACTTGAACGACTTCACTATTATCGAGAAATGATATCAGTTTGTAACGGAAAGAGATGTCAATGTTAGTATAAAGAGAATATGGCAGCGTATTGCAAGTCTTTGAACTATAGCGATAAAATAAACGATGTTGACTAGGCTTAAGCGTGACTGTTATGTCAAGATTAGTTATAAAGGAGAATATTACAGCGTATGACAAGTTTTGAGCTGTAACGATAAATTAACGTTGTTAACCAAACTTAAGCGTAATTTTTATATATAGCAGCACTTCCTAGGAAATGTAAATAGTTTGGTTTGAAATTCACTTAGTCTAAAGAAATAAATAACGGTATTAGTCCAAAGAAAATATAAGAATAAGTTTAGAAAGAGGAATTGGAGAATCGTGTTAGAAAAACGATGGCAGCATTTCGATGTTCAAAATGTGATTAGAATTAAACCATTTGGATTTGGAAACTAGAATTTGACGATGTCGAATATATTAAAAGTAAGTTATTTTTAGGAATTATAATCCGATAGGATAGTTAATATTAGGTTTAAACCGATGAAGTATAATAGGATATGCAATCAATATTTAGTTATAAACTTGATATTTGATTTAACAAGAAGTTGACTTAAAAACCGAGTTTATAAAGTGGAATGGGAATATAAGTTATGAAAAATATTTCGGTAAACAAGATAAGGACATTTATTTCTTGAGTAAAGAGTTACTTAATAAAGATATTCAGATTTCCATAATAGAAATGATATTCACATTTTAAAGTGAATAATGTGTTAAAGTGAACAATTGACAGATTAAAATGTTATAAGGAAATTGGAAATGTTTTTCCAATATAGATAGGGTAGATTATCCATGTATAGAAATAAAGAATGTGAAAATAATGGAAATGGTTCGAATGTTAATAACGTATATTTCTGGGACATGGGAGGGTAAGAGTTTAACTAACTAGGAACGTTTTTCAAGGAGTGTGGAAAGGCTAAAACGGGGTTTGAGAAATATCTGGTAAGATATGGGAATTCGAATAATGAAAACGAATGTTAAATAAAAAGTACCCGTGTTTGCGTGATGTCTAGTTGTACATCTGAATGAATGTTTGTTTTTACTTCGACGGTTAAATAACCGACTATCGAAGTGTTTTGACCATCTTGTCAATACGGGGAGACCGGTTGGATATATTATCCGGAAACCACTCTGTATAGGCATAAGCGCGGCGAATTATATTATGCTGAAGACAATTAAAGATGGAGTGAAATGCAAGGGTCGTCCAGTTCCAGAATGGTGATTTTTGTTTGTCCAGTCCCAGGACAACTCGTATGGACGAGTGTCTGATAGAGTATTTCCAACGGTCACGCCGTTGATTTTTATGAATATACCAAGTTGGTGGGGAGAAGGTAACTTCTCTGTATTCTACACCAAGTGTGCATTTGTGTAATCAATGTGTGATTACGGATTTGACGATGTGACATTCAAAGTGAATGGTGATCAGATGTTCTGAAGATAAACGTAGCCTTTAGCCTCACAACCACGAGTAACAAAAGTTGGGCTAGGCAGTATGGCTAGTTGGGTCATCCCCTAGCAGGGTGTATTGTCACTGATTTAGAGAAAATTCATATTTATACTTCTTTTTGATTCTGTATCTTCGGATTACGGTTGGATGGCCACCAACTGTGGGTGGCAATATATTCGCGACACTCAAGCTAAATGAGTGAGCGGTCATGTGTGGCCGGGTTGCAAGACGTTCTTGTTGAACCCTGAGTGTATCCCCTCTAGAGTACACTGATCAGAAGGTGCTCCCATACCTTGTCTGTTGGAATCCATTCTCCAATAAGCGCCCCGCGGTTTATGATTTTATACTATATATATGTGGAGCGTGAGATGCAAGCGTTCTGCTACTTGGATAATTATTTGTTTAGACATTATGATAATATCACTGGTTTGATATCAAAGTAATTTGGGTTATAGTAAGGTAAAAGCCGTCCATGTTTATGTGTGGGTTGGTCTTACTATTATCCTTTTGTTTCAAAAGGATTTTCTTCAAAGTAAAACCGTATGGTTAGAATTTACTCACACCAGTCCCATGACTGACCCAGAGTTTATTTTGTTTGTTTTCCCTAAACTCTTGGGTGCCCAAATTTGTACGGGCAGTCAAGTGTTTCAGGCTTTTACAGATACACTTGGAGGAGCTCAAAGCAGAAGGCTTCACCATTAGTATTTAGAGATTATTTCCGTTGTGATATGATGTATTGTACTCTGATATATGGTATGTATATACAATACAGTTTTGTAACTCAAAGTTATGTTATATAATACATTTTATTTATTCCGCTGTGAGTTTCGTGTTTACTCTGGTTCTGTTTAGTTGACTTCTTCTTCTATTCTATTAGTTCTATCTTTTCTATCTCATCCTCTAAATTCTTTCTATTAATGATCTGAACTTTCGTGCACTTTGACTTGAATGTGTAGTATATTAGGCAGCTCAAATTGGCACGGATTTTCCGTCCATTACAGTTGGTATCAGAGCTAAAGGTTAAGATATTACCTTGGCTCTGTGGCGTAACTCAATAGAGATGAAGTAAGTAATACTCTAGATTCAGTTTGAGTGTATATATACGAGTGAACGTATTTGCATATTTATATAAAAACTGTTTTATATTGTGCTGACTGGTCAGTCGAGTGGTATATGAATTCTGGTCGAAACAGTAATGCAAACTACGTCGATAGGTGTTTCTAAACTCTTGAATAGAGTAATTCGACACAGTATGTTTTGAAAAGAGGGTAAATAAAATAATCTTACCCAAAATATATTTTGATATAAAGAAAGTATATATATTGGAATTATCTAATATATATTGAATGTGTTGATTGAAATTAAAATCAAGTAGGGTTATAATTGAATTAGTTATAAATAACCAATAAGAATTCACATAAGTATAGTATAATATGCAAAATCAGATGAACTAAATCTAAAATTAAAACCAGAATTGAAATAAAACTCTGGAAGCTTGGAAAAGAGTTGGAAATAAATTTTGAATTGAATATATGGAAAATTTAAAATCCTGGGAGGAATTTGAAAATGTATTTCAAGCATTTAGAAAGGATATTTGAAAGTAAATTTCAAAATAGAAATGTTTGAAAACAAGTTTTGAAGATGATATAGTATTGAACTCACTCCTACCACTGGAAAATAATTCTGATGATGCTGGCCACATCATCAGTGTCATTTTCGAGTTGTTAAGTGACGGATCACTACCAAAAGATTTTGTTTTGAAATAAGATGTTAAAAAAATTCCAATGTTTTGAATTTGCTATTATTATAGATTCCAAACTTATTTGAAACAAAAACCCAGGGATTTGAATTCCGGAACTTAAATTTAAGATATGGAGTTAAACAAATTGAAATTTAACAGAAATCAGTTAAGAGGAAATTGAACGGTAATAAAGTAATGTTAACTGAAATTGGATTTTGAAATAAAATGGACTTAGGTAAGTAAGTGGATTGATTGGGAATTTTGTATTGAAATAGAATTTGATGGTTAAGTAAGAGTTTGGAATTGAAATGGAGCTGGAGTTGAAATGGAAGTTGGCTCAAATATGAGCAAAGGATTGGATTTAAGGATAAGTTGGTTGGAGATCAACATTTGGATTGTATGGGTATAGGCTGAATTGAAAGCAGATAAGGGAGATCGAGCTGAATGCCCAACGGAGGAGGTACACGTTTATATACGAGTATGAAATTTTTATGAGTCGGTTTGGGCAAGCCGTTGGCTGTCTGAATTTCTTTTGAATTTGGAGAAGGCCCAGAGTGGCGAGTGGTAGCAGTACCGATTGAGCCGTGTAGAAGAGATACTGGCGAAATTCTCTGAAAATTTAAGCTATTAAGAAATTTTTAGGATTTTTGAAAATATTCGAAATAAGAAGAAATTAATATTTTAATTGGAATTAATCAGTTCAGTTGAAACTGAAATTATGAAGTAAACCAAAAAGATTTTTAACCTGTTTATAAAAGAGATTGTAGCATTTTCCCTATCTTAGCAATTTCGAGGACGAAATTATTTTAAGGTGGAAGGACTGTAACGTCCCGCATTTTGTTGATTCGAATTTGAATATTCAAAACAGTTTAAATATTGAATTTGTAATATAAAAGGATTTATATATTAATTAAAACGAAGTTGAACGTATAAAAATATATATTAAATATATTTGAGCCCGTAATATCGCGGCAGTTCATAATTTAACGTTCTGAACTTCAACTGAGTGTACAGAACCCATTTTAAATCGGATTTCGGCGAAACAAGAAACATTGGAATCTGTTGAACTGTATCTTTCGAACATAAGTGGAAAACCAAGATTTCGGCGTATAGATTGCAAGATATGTCCAAATCAAGTATTCAAAAAGTCGCTATGAAATCATATATCGACCATAACAGTTTATCTGAAATAACTAGATATCGGATACGAATTTGGACAAGGTTCTTTTGAGACATAGTGATAATTTAATTTTTAGAATTTTACTGTAATTTTTAATAAATTAAATATGCAACTTTTTATTTGGAGTATTGTGCACCCTGTATCGGTATTTCGGGATTTCAAAATATGAGTCAACCTAACGATATTATTATATTTTTGGGATCGGGACACCTCGTTGAGCACGATTGTACTCTTACTTCTGTCCGTACGTAAGTGCAAATTTTAGGAACTGAGGTAAACACATCTACACGTGGTGAAGTCAAGCTAATACATGACTAAGTTTCATCTACACCCAACCGGTTATTACACAGCGGATACCAACTAAAACAAAACCCACCCTATATAAAATCTAAATGTATATAACACCTACCCTGAATAATTGCCATTCTAATCTATTGGATCCCTTCATTTCGAAGTAAAAACCGTAGGAAACAGTCTCCTACCCTAGTTTGAAAATATCTCACCTACAGCTTACATCTTAAGCAAACAACCATACCCTATCCTAGTGTGAATGCACATCCTACCCTATTCTCCTATTACTTAACCATAAAGTTGCCTCACCTTATATAAACAACACTCCTTCTTCATCTTTTCAGGAAACAAGGAATCACTTAGATTAAAACGAGATAAATTCTCCTCTAAAAACCAAAATCTCTCTGGATTTATACGCAAAGGTTCTTCAATCCTATTCTTGTCTTTTCAAGGGCGATGGTGATTTTGCTGGTGGGGTCGAGGCTTGGTACTGGAGCTTGCGGCGGCAAAGGGACTGGGTCCGGCGAGCTTTATTGACGGAGACGGTGGTCTCTGGCGGATCCAGAAGGGAGCAGCGGTGGTATTCGCGTTCAGGTGGGATGTCGATACTTGGTGAGCTTGAATATGGAAAACGTGAGGAGGACTTTGACGCGGAGGTTAATTGCATTAAAAATCATATAAGGGACAGTAGGTGCGGCATTTGTTTGTGGAGAAATGGGTACTGGAGTTGTTGTTTTCGGGTTGTAGGTTCATCAACTTTTCGGAGGAGTATAAGGCGAGATAAGGGGCATTAAGTAATGTTCATTTAAGGTACTTGCATGGAGGGACTGAGTGGCCGTTGAGTTGCATGTGTGGTGAGGGGTTCTGGTGAAGGACATGTGGCGATGTATGTGTAAATGAAGTCACGGTGGCAGTAGGGTACTTGTGAATGTGAGAAGAGAAGAATGATGGGAGAGGAAAGAAGGCAGCATGAGTGGGTCATGAGTTCAATGTGTTTAACGTTGGGTAGCAGGCATATATTCACGAAGGATACTGATGTGGCGTGAGGTACTTGTCCGGTTGGTTACTGGAAATGAAGGAACGTGAGTGGAAGGGATATTTGTGTGGGAAGGAGGGATAAAGGTATTTGGCAAATGGAAGAGTGGTTGCGGAAGCTTGGTATTTATAAATAAGAGGAGTAAATGATGCTCACGTTATTGAAGGAAGCCAACGCATGAGTTGCATGCAAATGGGAACGGCCTTGGGGATTAACGTGAGAACAGGAACATGTGATATGAAGTGGGCCGATTACTTTCATTTTTTTAAGCTTTTGGATTTCTTTTGTATGGTTGGAGAAGACCTCGTTTTAGAACTATTGACAAAACAGGGAAGGAAATGGTGAAATCACATTATGGAGGAGCATGATAAAGAAAGGGGAAGAAACTGTTGAATGCGGTCATGCTGGCTTGGGCTCAACAGTTACAATGTGAGGAGTTCAAGGATGCTGTTTGCGGAACGATGAATCATAGAGTAGCAACAAATGGATTTGAAGCACAGTCATGTCAGGAGAAAACAACGTGATATATAGTGATGGAGGAAATAATATACTGGAGTCGATATTTCGTTGAGGAAGAAGTAGCCAAGGACAGGTTGGTATTTAAATGGGCCGAGGAGAAAAAATACGGAAAGTAGATTGTTCGAATGGGCCGACGAGGAAGAACTTCGAAAATTCGGATCCGTTGGGATCGTATGATCGTGGGCTACACGGTGGAACTAGTCTGACGAAATTTGGAGATCGTTTCAAATTATGACGGAATTAAACGCCTGATATGATCAACCGACGCAAATCGTTATTTAACGGTTAACGCGCAAGGTGAGTAAAATCACTAACTCTAATTTATTTTAAAATATTATAATTATATTTTAATATTGGTTTAATACTGTGTGATGGTCGTTTAGGTAGATCACAATTAAATTGGTTGAAATATATATCGTTGCATGTGTTAGATACTGATTCCGTCGATTATAATACCCCCTAGTATGGAATCAGTGTTAATTGTTTGACTAACATCTGTGGATGCGGGAAACCGGTTGGAGGAATCCAACTGGATTCCTCAGTAATTATGTGTACTGTTTGTTTTATATGTATGCACTATTTGAACCCAAATGACAGTAAAACCCCATGTAAATGTTGATGTTGAATGGGAATTCAACATTTGTTTGATTTAATAAATAAACGATATCAATTTAGAAAGTGACAATAGACGACCATAAACCCATCGTTTTGAAGTTGATTGACCGTCAGGTAAATCAACGAAGTTAATTATAAAAATTTTATTTTTATAATTAAAGCGAAGTTTAAATTATAATAGAAGTTCTATTATAAACCAATATTTTAGAATTCGTTTTTATAAAGTAAATAAAAATGATTGTTGACATTTAAATAAGTTTATAAAGTAGAAATTATCCTACGATTAAATATTTGGATAATTATTTTAAGACATACAATTTAGAAATATTATTAGATTAAATATATTAATCTAATGAGAAGAAGTAATTAAATTCAGTTAACGAATTTACTGATGGAATGAAGTTGATTTAAATCAACTGTTTGATTGAAAAATGATTATTAGATTAAATGGGTCCTTGAAATGAAGTTATGAATAGAACTGTGGAATGAAGCTAAAGCGAAGAGTTAATGTTTAAAATAAATAATCATAAACAACGAAGGTTTCAAAGTATGAATATGGTGTTATAAAACCATATTCCAAAATAAAACAAGGAAATATGATTTGATGAATATTATAAGTAATAAGGGATTAGAATACAGACTTATACCTGTTCTAAGGTAAGAACGTTGTCGATCAAGGTCTGAGAGGTAAATAAAATACCCCAACTTGAACGACTTCACTATTATCGAGGAATGATATCAGTTTGTAACGGAAAGAGATGTCAATGTTAGTATAAAGAGAATATGGCAGCGTATTGCAAGTCTTTAAACTATAGCGATAAAATAAACGCTATTGACTAGGCTTAAGCGTGACTGTTATGTCAAGATTAGTTATAAAGGAGAATATTACAGCGTATGACAAGTTTTGAGCTGTAACGATAAATTAACGTTGTTAACAAAACTTAAGCGTAATTTTTATATATAGCAGCACTTCCTAGGAAATGTAAATAGTTTGGTTTGAAATTCACTTAGTCTAAAGAAATAAATAACGGTATTGGTCCAAAGAAAATATAAGAATAAGTTTAGAAAGAGGAATTGGAGAATCGTGTTAGAAAAACGATGGCAGGATTTCGATGTTCGAAATGTGATTAGAATTAAACCATTTGGATTTGGAAACTAGAATTTGACGATGTCGAATATATTAAAAGTAAGTTACTTTTAGGAATTATAATCTGATAGGATAGTTAATATTAGGTTTAAACCGATGAAGTATAATAGGATATGCAATCAATATTTAGTTATAAACTTGATATTTGATTTAACAAGAAGTTGACTTAAAAACCGAGTTTATAAAGTGGAATGGGAATATAAGTTATGAAAAAGATTTCGGTAAACAAGATAAGGACATTTATTTCTTGAGTAAAGAGTTACTTAATAAAGATATTCAGATTTCCATAATAGAAATGATATTCACATTTTAAAGTGAATAATGTGTTAAAGTGAACAATTGTCAGATTAAAATGTTATAAGGAAATTGGAAATGTTTTTCCAATATAGATAGGGTAGATTATCCATGTATAGAAATAAAGAATGTGAAAATAATGGAAACGGTTCGAATGTTAATAATGTATATTTTCTGGAACATGGGAGGGTAAGAGTTTAACTAACTAGGAACGTTTTTCAAGGAGTGTGGAAAGGCTAAAATGGGGTTTGAGAAATATCTGGTAAGATATGGGAATTCGAATAATGAAAACGAATGTTAAATAAAAAGTACCCGTGTTTGCGTGATGTCTAGTTGTACATCTGAATGAATGTTTGTTTTTACTTCGATGGTTAAATAACTGACTATCGAAGTGTTTTGAACATCGTTGTCAATACGGGGAGACCGGTTGGATATATTATCCGGAAACCACTCTGTATAGGCATAAGCGCGGCGAATTATATTATGCTGAAGACAATTGAAGATGGAGTGAAATGCAAGGGTCGTCCAGTTCCAGAATGGTGCTTTTTTGTTTGTCCAGTCCCAGGACAACTCGTATGGACGAGTGTCTGACAGAGTATTTCCAATGGTCACGCCGTTGATTTTTACGAATATACCAAGTTGGTGGGGAGAAGGTAACTTCTCTTTATTTTACACCCAGTGTGCATTTGTGTAATCAATGTGTGATTACAGATTTGACGATGTGACATTCAAAGTGAATGGTGATCAGATGTTTTGAAGATAGACGTAGCCTTTAGCCTCGCAACTACGAAGTAACAAAAGTTGGGCTAGGCAGCATGGCTAGTTGGGTCATCCCCAAGCAGGGTGTATTGTCACTGATCTAGTGGCAATATATTCGCGACACTCAAGCTAAATGAGTGAGCGGTCATGTGTGGCTGGGTTGCAATACGTTCTTGTTGAACCCTGAGTGTATCCCCTCTAGAGTACACTGATCAGAAGGTGCTCCCATACCTTGTCTGTTGGAATCCATTCTCCAATAAGCGCCCCGCGGTTTATGATTTTATACTATATATATGTGGAGCGTGAGATGCAAGCGTTCTGCTACTTGGATAATTATTTGTTTAGACATTATCATAATGTCACTGGTTTGATATCAAAGTAATTTGGGTTATAGTAAGGTAAAAGCCGTCCATGTTTATGTGTGAGCTGGTCTTACTATTATCCTTTTGTTTCAAAAGGATTTTCTTCAAAGTAAAACCGTATGGTTAGAATTTACTCACACCAGTCCCATGACTGACCCAGAGTTTATTTTGTTTGTTTTCCCTAAACTCTTGGGTGCACAAATTTGTACGGGCAGTCAAGTGTTTCAGGCTTTTACAGATACACTTGGAGGTGCTCAAAGTAGTAGGCTTCACCATTAGTATTTAGAGATTATTTCTGTTGTGATATGATGTATTGTACTCTGATATATGGTATGTATATACAATACAGTTTTGTAACTCAAAGTTATGTTATATAATACATTTTATATATTCCGCTGTGAGTTTCGTGTTTACTCTGGTTCTGTTTAGCTGACTTCTTCTTCTTCTATTCTATTAGTTCTATCTTTTCTATCTCATCCTCTAAATTCTTTCTATTAATGATCTGAACTTTCGTGCACTTTGAGTTGAATGTGTAGTATATTAGTCAGCTCAAATTGGCACGGATTTTCCGTCCATTACACATATTTTTGTTGTCATTTATATTACAATAAAAAGATTTCATGTTTAATGTAATATGGTTCATTAGAAGGATTAAACAAAAAGAAAAAATGTTTAATTAGAATAGACATGCCACTTTTATTAGGAACATGTTATGTAAGATAAATTTGTCATTTATGTAAAAATTGAGTTTGTTATTTATGTAAAAATTGAATTTATCATTTATGTAAAAATTAATTTGTCAGTTATGTGAAATTTAATTTGTCACTTATGTGAAGATTGGAATTGGCATTTATGTTAAGATAAATTTGCCCTCCATGTTTAAATATTATAATGTCATTTATTGAAAATGTCATTAAAATTTTGAATGTCATTGAAACTAGAATATCACTAGGTTAAAATGTCGTTAAATTATAAAGTCATTAAAACTAGAAGGTCACTAGATGAAAAAAGGTCATTAGAATTCATAGAAAATATGTTTGCATATAAAATATCCTCTTTATATGACATTAGAATTCATCACTTTTATTTAAGAATGGAATGTGAATTAAAAACATCAATTTTGTTAAAAAGTGCCATGTAAAATAATATTTTTTAGTAGAACAATTATAATGATTATTTAAAATTGTACTTGTACACGAGGTTAGGTCACATTTGTGGTGGAAGTCTGCCCGGACCCGACCGGCATATCCAGCAGCCACAAATGTTGGGCCTAATGTGAGAGGTCCAAGTGCGCAAATAAAAATTGGGGCAAGACACGAGGTTAAGCCCGACTTGTGGGATAAGGCTGCCCGGAACCAACCGGCATATCCAACATTCACAAGTTGCAGGCCTAATGTGAGAGATCTGGCCCATATTAAAATATATATGGTTAAATAGAAAATGGACATTATTTACACCGTCAGGAGTTTAACTAGAAAGTTACATTATTTTCACCGTCATGTTTAAAGAAAAGAAATTTACATTTTTATGAAATTAAGATTAAAAAAGTTACATTTTTAATGTAAATTAGATTAAAAGGGAAAAATTACATTTTTCATGCATGTAGATTAAAAGTGAAAAATCACATTTTTATGTAATTGGATTTTAATTAAAAAGAATAAGGATATGAAATTACATTTTTATGCAATTGGATTTTCATAAAAATAAAAAATAAGGATATGAAATTTATATTTTAATGAATTAGGTTTTCATTAAAAAGATTAAAGATATGAAAATTATATTTTCACGTAAATAGATTATTACACAAAATTATCGTTTTGTTTGTAATATAAAATTATTATTTTTGTTTTGCATTAAAAAGATAATAAAATTATCAATTTTGTTACATTTAAATAAACAAACAAAAATACTCATTCTTGTAGAAGTAACGGTGAATGAACAAAAATATTCGTTTGTTGAAATTGAAATGAAACACAAAAATGCTCATTTTTGTTGGAATTGGTATGATAAACAAAATATATGTAAAAACCCGTAACTTCCCCGTAAAGGAAAGCGTCGGATAGTTCGAGAACAAGCCACAACAGAACGCATATAAAAGAACGTTTCATTGTATATTACAACAATGCATCAAAATACAAGAATATACAGAGTATAAATGAATATTACACAGAAATATCAGAGATTTAAATTACATTTAAATACATAGCAGCGGAAAATAATACAATAGACAACTAGAAGTAGATATACGGATACAAAGCTTTCCGGATATCGTTCCAGCTGTAAACCAGGATCCTGTGAATATAAATCTGCAAAACCAAAACTACTAGCTGCCCG
This sequence comes from Allium sativum, assembly GCA_030737875.1. Lineage (NCBI taxonomy): Eukaryota > Viridiplantae > Streptophyta > Magnoliopsida > Asparagales > Amaryllidaceae > Allium > Allium sativum. The sequence continues at coordinate 311,033,609 of CM060919.1, forward strand.
TGTCAAAATAAGGGCACCCAGAGTTTAGGTTAAAACAATAAACTCCAGGTCAGTCATGTGACTGGTGTGAGAACTAAAACAGTTAATCTTTATTTTAAATCATTAGGTAAATCAAGGGACCACGCCGTATAACACGGAACGGGTTTCCTCCCAAGAATACCAGTGCATAAAACAAACAGCGCAATGCTAAATAAAGAAAAATGAAGCTGTTATAAGACCCAGGTCCCATCACACAATGCAACGCAGCCGAGGATAGGGTTTTCCCTTATAACAGCCAAAGAATGCTTGATACGTTTAAAACAAATCATTTGATACTATTATAAGTGCATAGTGTATAAAACACTTCAAATCATAAGTATCAATCATAGGCGGCATGAGCGTCCCATGCCACTATGTCGCCATATATAGGTTTACAAATAAAACCGCAAATGTCACGTATTTGGAAATTGGATTTCCGTCTATGAACCGAGGCAAAAGATAGTCCTCAACCGATTCGTGACTCTCTAGCCCGAGCCACAGGCAAGCGCGCAGGCAAGCCTTTAGATCGTCAGGGCCGGTCCACACGGAGTGGATTATTATGCCTGAACAATACGTCCCCCCACCCTATGGGGTGTAAGTCTGGTCCGTCAGCCGACCAGAATGCATTCGGCCGAAACCGATATAACCGAGGCGCCTCGCAACCGCAACAACCACATAAGTCAAACTCGTCAGGGCGTGTAAAACCACTGACGCCACTTCTAGCTAGAAAGAAACGCAAGTCCTCCCTGATGTCCCTCCCGTTTTTGGTTCATACCGGGTGTGAAACTCGCGAAGTAAACGTTACACAAAGCTACGCCACAAAGGCCGTGCTTTGATCATCACCACAAGACTTTGCTTTTCAACAGAAGCCTTGATCATTTGCATCTTAGCATGCCACACAGGCAAACCACTCTATGCAACCGATATCAGTCACACAGAATGAAATCCAATGTCAGACACACAGTCCATTTACAAGTCCGTTCTGGGCCTGAACGAAACCGGAGGCACCTAGTACCCCGCATATCCATCGATCTCCAAGTACGTCTGGACGATCACTAACTGTTTCCATCTTCTTGGGTGTACAGCCCAATCAAGATCATCAGTTATCACCCAAACGACGTGAAGACCTCCGGTCTTCGACCATCGTCTTCATCTTCGACTTATCGTCGTATCAGTTATTCAGAATGGGATAAACCCGGTCTTTCCGAATAACTCGCGTATATTTAAATAAGTGTTACACAAACACAACATACGCCTCATTCCAATTCATTAGTCACTGACAGTAAATTAATCAAGAGAATAATTTCCCAAATATTAACCCCGAAGGCCGAAACCAACATCAGATCAATATCCAGAAAACCATTCTGCTTGGCTAACCGACAGTTAGTTTCTAAATTTCACATTCATAGGGAAAGGTTCCCATTAATTTTATCAAAGATAAATTCTTGAATTTATGCTTTAATCTACTTTTTGAATATCAATTCAAACTAGTCGGGATTAGCGAACCTTACCGAAGTAATCATTTGTTTTAATTTCCCAATCCCAACCTATTCATCCCATGAAGTAAAACTGGTAATACTTCATATCTAACACCACAGTGTTATCGGTAAATTCAATTACCATTTCACGTTCAAATCTAATTAAAGATTTAACTATCGCCTGGAGCAAAACTGGTGATACTCCATTTTCGATCTTTTCAATCTAATTAAAGATTCATTAAAACTCCACTTAGTTTTAATCTTCGACTGGGTTAAAGAATCAGTGTCATTTAAAACACGGCTCACGATAAACCCAAAATCACATTCCATTAATTATCGAGTTAAAGAAGAAGTGTTATTTAAAACACTGTTCACGATAAACCCAAAAATCAATATCAATTCAATTCCAATTAAATATTATTTAATTGGTACACTTCATTAAATCTGAATAAAAAGATTTAATCTTTTCTCAACTGGGTTCAAGAACAGTGTTAGTGAAGACACCATTCACGACAAACCCAAATCACATTTGATATTCAATACAAGGCTCTGAATAGAAAATATATCGGCTTATATTCAATATCAAATTCTACGACTAACAAACGTCGTATTGGAAATAACGATATAAATATATATCTTTCAAATTTCCATAACAACACCTGTATAATCACGAATTCCAACATCGAAATATTCCGAAGACAATTTCGATTCAAATCCACTCCAATGCAATCATTGGAAATTTTGGTTATTTTCAAAACCCTTTTCAAATTCAATTTATTTATTTAAAAATAAATAGAATTATAATTCTAGTTCAAAACTAGTTCATTTCGATAAAAATCTATTTTTATCTTTTCAAATATGGAGTTTTTCATCCCAATTCTTTCTAAATCATTTCTTATGATTTTACACAAATTATTACTATTTTTAATAATTTTATCAAGGCCCGTACAGTCGATTTCCATCAATGGCCATCGAACTGCACTTACAGCGACCTTTTTCAAATTTGATTTGGACGTATCTCCAAATCCAACCGTTAGATTTCAAATTTCTAACCTTCGTTAGAAAGCTCTTTTCGATACGAACCCAACGGTTCCGGTTTTAGGAGAATCCGACGGTCGGATCTCCCGTAATGTCCGTTTGAAATAAATGGTCGAAATTCGCGAACTGCCGCGGCGCGGCGCGTTCTATTCAGGCCATTATATTATATATATAATATATATTTCGTCGATTTCTATTTAAAACGAATTATATAAATAGTTTTAAATTCGTTTCAAATTCTATTTCAACTTCTATTTCAATTCAAAGCAAAATTGAATTCTTCTTTATAAATTCGTTTTAAAATTCATTTCTATTCAATTCGAATTTCAATTCAATTTGAATTCATTTCAATTCGCTTTCAATTCCATTTGAATTCGTTTTCAATTCAATTCATTTCGAAATCGTTTTCAATTCAATTCATTTCGAAATCGTTTTCAATTCATTTTGAATTCGTTTTCAATTCAATTCATTTCGAAATCGTTTTCAATTCAATTCATTTCGAAATCGTTATTGTTCACGTCAAAATGGCGTCAATCTAATCAACACGGCTTCATAAATTTCTATTTTCAAAATATTTCGTTCAACACATGACCAATCTCAATAGATGAGTACTGTCAACACATGAACTTTTATTGATAAAGATGTAAATTTTATTATCAAAATATTTCGTTCAACACATGACCAATCTCAACGAATGAGTACTGTCAACACATGAACTTTTATTTTATATCGATAAAGGTACAAATTTTATTACTAAAATATTTCGTTCAACACATGACCAATCTCAATGAATGAGTACTGTCAACACATGAACTTTTATTTTATAATATTCTTTATTTTTCAAATTGGAATGAGACCCAATCAATTACCATATAAAGTTAATTATATGGATTTCCATACAACACATGTATATAATAGCATTGAAAAATAATCAACCATCAACCAAAGTGCACTACACTGTATAAGCATCAATTGTAGATATTCAACGCTTATAACAGCCTGTCAATCAATCGATCGACATATTTAATCAATCAGGATGAGTGAACTTCAAATTTCATCCTAACACCCGTGTGGGGTTTCAAACCATCAAACACATATTTTATTCGTGCAGTTGGGCGATGTGTGAAATTTATCGACCCAATCAACGTCCTTCAAATAGGTGTACATAAACAAACCGTCTGGTTTGTAAATGAATATTTATTTATTCACATTCACGTTAAAAATTATATTTTTAACGACAAAACATTTTATTCCAACATATGAACTTCTATTCAATTCATTCTTTAAATAAAATGATATTTTTATTTTTCTAACATATTTTAGAAAATTTCGGCGGCATAACGGCACGATACTAGAAACGGGACGAGGCCTAGCCTTATCCCCGGTCTAGTGAAGGCCCACGCCATTCACACATCAATCAATCAATTTATTATGCAAACCACAAAATTTGGAGTAAGGGTCTAACCTAGCCTTACTCCTTCGCCTTATAACGGCGCACGTCTAATCCTAATCAATTTATCGATTCGATTTTTCACACCACAAACCACATTCAAACCAATATCGCAATCAATCACCAAACAGTCAAACAAACAAGTCCATGGTCTGTGGACGATTGTGTCGGGTGCTACTAAGCACCGTCTGCATCCTAGTATATATATATAACTAGAAAAGAAAATAGAAAGGTGAGGAATTCTCACATATAGCTATCCTAGCTCCACGGTTCTTCTTTTGCAGAAGTCTTCATCGCTATCGCATCTTTGTCGTCTTCGTTGCCCGTAGCCACTACATATGTAAAAATCGAATTTTTACTTCGTTATTCGATACATAAAAATCATATTTTTATTTCGAAGTTCAATAGATAAAAATCATATTTTTATTTCGAAGTTCAACATATAAAAATTCTATTTTTCTATCGAAGTTCAATATGTAAAAATCGAATTTTTAGTTCGCTATTCAATATATAAAAATCGAATTTTTAGTTCGCTATTCAATATATAAAAATCGAATTTTTAGTTCGCTATTCAATATATAAAAATCGAATTTTTAGTTCGCTATTCAATATATAAAAATCGAATTTTTAGTTCGCTATTCAATATATAAAAATCGAATTTTTAGTTCGTAAATTTCTAACCTCCTTCTATTTTTAATTTAAAACCTTTCCCTTTTAAATTGCAAACCTTTTTCAATTTAAAGTTTAAAACTTTTTCTCTTAAACAAAATCAGGTTTTAAATGCATAGAAAAATCAGTTTATATATTTCCTTTAAAAATCAGTTTATGTTTCTAAAACAAAAATCCGTTTTATTTCTTTAAAACAAATCAGTTTTTAATTTTCCTGTTAATATCAGTTTTAATTTTCTTACAAAATCAGTTTATATTTCTGTTAATATCAGTTTTAAATATTTCAAAACAAAAATCAGTTTTATATTTTTTTTTTTACCTGTATTTTAATTAAATTAAAAATAAGAGAATAAAATAAAAATAAAAAAAAAACATACCAGCGAGGGGGGTGGGGTCTAGAAGTGGGCGGCTTCATTGACGTCGGGGGGTGCTGTGTTGCGTCGGAGGGGTGGTGTTCGTCGCGAGGTGGAGGGTGGTTGCGCGCAGCAGGTCGGAGGCGAGATGCTTGGTCTGATGGTGGCGCTCGGGGGAATCAACGGCGGCTAGGTTTCGGTTTGGGGAACCTGGGGATCTCGTTCGTGCTTCAACGGAGAGGGAGGGGTGAGAGCTTGGGGCGGCGGCCTGATCGGGGGTTCGGTGGCGCATCGAAGGGCGGCGCGGTGGTGGAGAGGGGCGCGGTCTGGAGTTCGATCGAGCGCTTCTTTTTTTTTTTTTTTTTAATTTCTTCTTTCTGTAATGATACGGGGGGGGGCCAGAGGTATAAGGGGAAGAGATTTTTTTTTTTTTTTTTTTTGATAATTTATTTAATTTCTTTTAAATTTCAAAACTTCATGCTTATCGAAACGAACTCTAATTTAAACTCAACGACTGCCGCCCCTAGCGTTTTACTCCCATTCTGAACACAATGGGATATGTATCACAAGCTGGTTTGATCGTTTGAATCAGTTTCCGTGGAATTTACATTCAAAATCATTATATTGAATTTTAAACGTACATTTCAAATTACCGGGGCCCCATACGAACTCTAAAAATTCTAGAAAAATATTTTCTAGCTTTGTATTGACGATACGGTCCTAACAAAACTAGTTTCGTCGAATTCCGAGACCGTTGGAAAAATGGCCATTTTCCAGTCGATTAAAATCAACTGAAACTGGTCAAACGCGTTTTCCTTTGCCACGCTCACATATTGATTCGAAAAATTATGAAATTTGAAATCTATCAATAACTTGACATCCCGGACCCAACAAAACTGGTTTCGTCGAAATCCGAGGTCGTTTGCAAAATGTCCATTTTTAAGGGCCTGAATTCCATAGCGACTATTCAGAATTTTCAACTGGACATATCTCATCATTTAAAAAGTGAAATCTCAGTTTCTCAACTTCGTTGGAAAGATATCATCAATTAGATCCTAATGTTTTTGGTTTCACAAAAATCCGGATTGTTTTGCACCCGGTACATTCAATTGAAGTTTGAAATCGAATTATCGAACTACCGCGCCATTTTTAATTCTATTTATAATTATATATAAATATTTATATTCTAACGACGACGCGTATAATATATACGTTCGAATTCTATTCAAAATAAATTTCTCGTCGATATTATTTAAAATAATTCATTTTAAATAATCAAAATTCGCTAAAATTGCCAAAATAAAAATTTTAAACTGGCCCAGATTTTCGGGTTGTTACAATATACATTTTGTGTAATTCGAAAGATGAAACAAGAAAATGTACATTGTTGTGTATAAGATGTGTATGTGTATGAAAATAAATGGTGTGTACATTGTACGTTTATATTGTATATACGAATAGGAATATTTTTCGTTAGCAAAATGTAATGAAATAAAATACATTTCATTACACATTATAAACATTTCGATAGGTTGTGAAACAAAACATTCACTACTAGTTATATAATTACGTTAATGAAATGGAATTTAATTATATATATGTATAAAGATAAATCGTTATAAATTACTAATAACGATATGAAATGATTTCCAACTTATATGTATACGAGAATTATTTGGAAAGTCCGAGTCTATCTCATTCCAAATAATTTAAGCGACGTTTAAAATTCAAGTTTTGAAGACAACGATAGAAGACCGACGATCTTCATATCGAATGGACGATGACTGCTGATGCATGTGATTGGAGTAGCTACCTTGAAGGGGCTACAGTGGAGGCCATCCGGACGTATAGGTTGATTGTACGGATTTGGTTTTCGCTCAGACCCAAAGCATAAGCTTATAAATGGATTGTGTGTCTGACATTGTACTCCGGTTAATATCATGTTATTGATTTTCTATTTAATATATAAATGTTGGTGGTGGAGAATTTATTCTTTGCTTAACACCCATTTATATATTGATGGATGATCAATGGTGCGGTATGGATTGACAATGTGGCATGCTAAGATATTATGATCAAGGCTTTTGTTGAAAAGCAGGGCCTTGTGGTTGAAGACTATAGCGTGACTTCGCGAGCTTCACAACCCGGTTGAGTCTAAAACGGGAGAAGGGAACGCAGGGAGAGCAGCACGTTTCTTTCTAGCTAGAAGTAGTGTCGGTGCTTAAACTGGCTGATATTTACTTATGTGGATGATGGAATGTGGCGCGCCTCAGATGATAGGTCCTATAGGATTGGGAGACGTGTGTTCAGGAATAACTAATCCGCAAACTTGTTTGGTGGACAGGCCCTGCAGCTTTCCAAGGGTTCACTGCGGGGGATCCTGAGACATTAGCTAGAGTGTCTCGAATCGGTAAGGAGCTCCTCCCTAGCCTTGACTCATGATGGAAACCCAATTTCCAATACGACCTCATGTGGTTTTGATTGTATTACTAGTATGGAGGCATAGTTGTATGGGATACTATTCTTCCTAGGATTGATACATTATGATTGAAATTGTTTTTGAAACATATATACACTAATAATAATATCAAATTCGTTTTATTGTACCAAGCATGTTTATTGTAACAACCCGGAAAATGCGAGCCAGTTTAAAATTTTTAAATTGGTTATTTTCAAAGAATTTAAACAATTGAAATAGAATATTTCAATGAAATATTGAATTGGAAATAGTGAAACAGTTTGAAAATTTGAATTCAAACTTTGACTGATTGTACCGGGTGTAAAATATAACGGATTTTAGTGAACCAAAAATATTTAAATATGTTTATGAATATCTTTCTAACGAATTTGAAAAATCGAAGTTTCATAGCGGGGATCAAAAGTTATGGCCAAATGAATTTTCAGAAAGGTCGCTATGGAGAACATATAGCCCTTGAAAATAGACATTTTGCAAACAACCTCGGAATTCGACGAAACCTCTTTTGTTGGTTCCGGGATGTCAAACTATTGCTAGGTTTCAAATTTCATAATTTTTGAAGCTAGTATGTGAGCGTGGAAAAAGAAAATGTGATTGGTCAATTTCTGTTAAATTGGATCGACCAGAAATGGCCATTTTTCAAACGATCTCAGAATTCGACGAAACTAGTTTTAGTGGGACCGTAGCGTCATAACATAGCTAGATTTATTTTTCTGGAATTTTTCGAATCAGTTTGTGGCCCTGGCAAATTGAAATGTACGTTCAAATTGAATATTGAATGTTATATACTTTAATTTAAAAAATAACTGACTGTAACAATCGAATTGTCCTACGAAACATACCCCATTGTGTCCGGGATGGGGGTATTTAGCTAGGCGCGACAGTCGTTGGGTTGAAATTGGTGTTCATTTAGACAAAAGGATATTTTTGAATTTGAAATAAATTAAAAATAAAATATAATAGGCCAATCCCTCTCTTTCTCTCTCGTTTTCTTTGACCAATCAAACCCGATAAACCCCCCTCCCTCCACGAGCGACGGAGCAGCTCCGATCTTCACTCCCATTTTCCGATTGATCCAAGAAGAATCAGACCCCCTCCCTTTGCAACTTATTGAAGCTCTAACTCCCCTCTTTAAATCCATACCAAGAACACCCGTTATCGTTCAGTATTGGAGGAGAATCGACCTCCTGAAGTCGCCGCTTGGAAGTCGCCGCCACCGCCGATTCTGACCACCGAGCTCGACGTCCCGGCCACCGTTCTGAGCACCCCTCTTCCCTCTACAATGTGGTGCCTTCTGATTTTGGTATCGCTACACGGATTGAAGGATAATTTCAACCCTAGTTTCGAAGGGTTAAACGAGGTGAACGGCTTTGAATTTTCTGAATTGAAAATAACACTTTTAAGTGTAGAAAACTGTGAAAAATCATATCTTTATGATGTGTTAACGAAATTCGATGAAACAGGAAACATTTTGACCGCAAGGAGGCTGTCTACCATCTAGAAGAGACCGCGGATTTTCCAGAGCTAGCTACGATTTTTAGCACCTCGAAAACCAATGTGAGAACTCTAAATCGAAATATGTGAATGAAATCATGTTGTATAAATTATATAAGCGAAGTGTAAATTATATACGCATTGTATACCTCATGTACATGTGTTGTATAAGTTATATGAGCGATGTATAAATTATACAAGCATTGTATGAAACATATATGCTTTGAATTGTGTTGAAATGCAAGTGAAATATAGAAATAATATATATATACTTCCCTCGTCCACAAACCATGGATGATATTTATTGCTTGTGATTGGCGTGGAGATATGTGGTATGACGAATGGTTGAAAATAAATTTTTGTGGTTGATATTGTTGGATTGTGGTTGAAAAACACCTTTGTGGTTGAAAAATACCCTCTTGTGGTTGAAACAAATTAGAATAGGATTGTAGAAATGAAAATAAAACATGACGCCTGCGTGCGAACTAGATGCATGAAATCCCCATTGTCAAAAACCACGAGATTTTAAGGTAGAGCGAGGAGCCGTACTAGGGACGGTCTCGGTTTTAACTACCCTGCCGTTATGCTGCCGAAATTTTCTGAAATATTCATATGTTAGAATAATTTTCATTTGTTGAACTTATTTTCATATGTTGAAACCGCATTCATGTGTTGAATAGAAATTCATTCGTTGAATAGAAATTCATGTGTTGAATGGTATTCGTGTTTTAAATAAATAGCTTTAATAATAAAAATCACATTTTTATTAGATATACAAACTATACAAAACATTCATGTGTTGAATAGAAATTCATTCGTTGAATAGAAATTCATGTGTTGAATGGTATTCGTGTTTTAAATAAATAGCTTTAACAATAAAAATCACATTTTTATTAGATATACAAACTATAGAAAACATTCATGTGTTAATTAGAAATTCATTCGTTGAATAGAAATTCATGTGTTGAATGGTATTCGTGTTTTAAATAAATTGCTTTAACAATAAAAATCACATTTTTATTAGATATACAAACTATAGAGAACATTCATGTGTTGAATAGAAATTTATTCGATGAATAGAAATTCATGTGTTGAATGGTATTCATGTTTTAAAAAAATAGATTTAACAATAAAAATTACATTTTTATTGTGAATATGAAGTGCTAAAAATACACACGTGTTGAAATAAATATTTGTTCACTAGAAACATTATTATTAGCTTTGTTCTGCATATATATATACATGTGTTGAACAAAGAAAACGGATTAGCTGTTGAGTAAAGAAAATATTTGCATGCCCGACAAATAGGTAAGCCTTAATCAGTTGGCTACGCAATTTTATTTTTATATCAACTCCCGTGAATGCCATTGGATGCGGAGTGATGGTTATTCTGTGTGTAATAATAAATATCGCCATAGGATAGTAACAATTAATTTTGAACTACACTACATGGCATACTTCTTGACGATAGGCATACTTCATCATATACCACATAAGCATTTGGAGCTTGTGTGACGAGGTTGAAGATTTACCATACGAGCGAGAGGCTTGTATGGCGATGACTATATATTACAGGTTGAACTGATGACTGATCTGAACTATATAAATTGTAACGGTAAATTGCTAGATTAATAAAAAAAACTCACATGGGTCTGGAGATGATAATAAACACGTCTCTCTAGTCACTAAGGCACAAAAACCATTTATAGGGTGACGATAATTTATTCTCTGGAGTTATGATCTATACACACTCCCCTGTGGACACCGGAATATATCACTATAAATATGTGTATGCTTATTAGGATTTATTGGGTACCTAATACGGCCCAATAAATTTCCAAACCCCTTCCCGTACAAAGGAGGTTATGGCGAAATTTTTCGAAATATAAAGGCGTTAGTGAAATATTTGAAGTGAAAATAATATTGAAATCGCGGAATGAACTATATGTATATATATAGAAATATAAATAAAATTGAAATGAATCGAGGCCTTGCAGTTCATGTTTTCAAATCGTAACTTCAATCAATTCGTATGAGTGATCCGACCATTGGATTTTCCCGAAACCGCAACCGTTGGGTTCGCCTTGGAAATATCTTTCCAACGGAACCAACTTTGTATCCAACGGTTGGATTGTCTGGAATGTTTAATTCAATTCTGAAGAAAAACAGCGCCAGAATTGATTATATTTATATATAAATATAATTAAATTAAATCGAGTAACGACGCTGCAGTTCATATTTTGAAACCGTAACTTCAAATGACTAGTGCGGAAGATCCGACCGTCGTATTTTCACGAAATTGGAACCGTTGGTTCGCTTTGGAGATATCTTCCCAGTGATATAAACTTTGTAGAAATCCAACGGTTAGATTTTCCGATATGTGCAAAACAAATTTGGGGAAAAACAGCGCCAGTGCCACGACACAACCTGAAACGTCGTTTAATTAAATATGGTCATTTTTAAATAAATAAAATTGGCGAAAAATCGTTATAAAATATTATAAGCGACATGGGATGGAACTAAACCAATTTTACTTGGTTTTCTTGATATTTGATGGTTGAATGTGTTTGACATGAAAATTATACTAAAGAACTGAAATGTGGATGTCGAATAATTTAACCATGGAAAGAATTGATTTGAAATACGTGAATTATTTGAAAAGGCCGAGTTAATCCTCATTTCAAATAATTGATCGAACGATTCGAAGTCAAAAATACGAAGACGGTTCAAGACCGACGATCTTCGTATCGGATGGATGGGTGCTGCTGAGGTTCCTGATTGGAGTAGCTACCTTGAAGGGACTGCAGTAGTAGCCGTCTAGACGTATGTGTTGATTGTACGGATATGCGCGGAATATGGAGCCTCCGGTTTCGTTCAGACCCAGAACGGACTTGTAAATGGACTGTGTGTCTGACATTGGATTTTGTTCTGTACTGATTGATCTCTGTTAAATATATATTTGTTTGGCGGTGGAGAATTTATTTTCTTTCTTAACGCCCTTCTCTGAGACGTACGAGCTCAGAGGTTATATATCGATAGAAATCAGTCGTATGGAGTGGATTACCTGTGTGGCATGCAAAGATGCAGTGATCAAGGCTTTTGTTGCAAAGCAAAGTTTTGTGGTCGATGATCAAAGTACGGCCTACGTGGCCTGGCTTTGTGTATAGCGTTGATTCGCGAGCCTCACACCTCGGTATGAGTTAAAAACAGGATAGGGACTACAGGCAGAGCACGACGTTTCTTTCTAGCTAACGGTAGTGTCAGTGCTTAAACTGGCTGACATTTATATTATTTTTACCTATGTGGATGTTGGAATGAGGTGCCTCGATTTTAGGTCTGAAAGGACCGGGAAACGTGTGTTCAGGAATACTAATCCACTAACATATGTGTGGACCGGCCCTGAAGCATCCAAGGGTTACCCAGAGTGTGTAGTCCTGAGGCATTTGCTAGAGAGTCTCGAAGCGGAGAGGAGCTTTCCCCTTGCCTCGACTCATGATGGAAATCCAATTTCCAATACGAGATTACGGATTCGATTGTAACTTATATATGGCGACATAGTGGCATGGGACGCTCATGTCGTCTATGATTGATATTTATGATGATATTCGTTTTTGAAACATATATGCACTAGTAATAATATCAAGTGATTTTGCTTTGCACGTATTAAGCATATTTTGGCCATTATAAGGTAAAACTCTATCCTCCGGTTTGCGTTGCATTGTGTGATGGGACTTGAGTCTTATAACGGCTTCATTCTTTTCAAAAGCATTGCGTTATTTAAAGAATTTACCTTGTTTTAAATGCACTGGCAATCACTGGAGTAAACCCATTCCGCGAAAGTGGCGTGGTCCTATGATTTGCCTCATTATTATTGTTTAACCAGTTAAGTAGATTTCTCATACCAGACCCATGACTGACTCGTTGTTTGTTTCACTTTACAAACTCGGCTGCCTTATTTTCACACGGGCAGCCTAGTTGACAGATGATAGGTTATTTTGGCTTAGCACTGCAGTACGGAGTGCGCTTTTGGCTTGATGGCGGGGATTAGATGTGCTTGTATTTTGGCTATGGACTTTCCGTTATACTTATCTTATGTATATGATTCCGCCTACGGCGATGTAGATTGATTTACTTTCAGCATGTATTATCTTATGTATATGTACCGCCTCAGGCGATGTAGACTGATATCTTTATTATGTCTCACTACATGTATATATCCCGCTTATGGTGATGATGACTGATCATTCACTTTTTATGCACTAAGTTATATCCTACACTGTGCTACTCTGATGTGGTTACATGTTATGATTCCGCTTTCATACCTATGTAAAATTATTCTATTTATTGTTTTATTCTATTATCTGTACTCTGCTAATGATGATTAATGAGTTAAATTCCAATGATTATCCTTAACACCGTCGTACGGGTTTTGGGATCGTCACATTTAATCATCATAAGGTAAAACTCTTTCCTCTGGTTTGCGTTGCATTGTGTGATGGGACTTGATTCTTATGGTGATTTCATTTTTCTAAAAAGCATTGCGTTGTTTAACAGTTTACTTTATTGTTATGCACGGCAGTCCATTGGAATAAAACCCGTTCCACGTTAGTGGCATGGTCCTTGGATTTGCCTTATTACTATTAGTTAAATTAGTTAAGAATTCTCACACCAGTCCCATGACTGACCCGTTGTTTGTTTCCACCTTTACAAACTCGGGTGCCCTCTTTTCCACACGGGCAGTCGAGTAGTTTGTATACAGGTCCTTATCTTGAGAAGGATTCCGGATTGAAGCTTAAAGCTGTGTCCAGAGCATAGTTGTCTTCCGCTGTATCTATTTTATTGTTTCCGCTGCAATGTATTATAATATTGTAATTTATCTTCCACTGTAATTTTAATCGATGTACTCTGATATTATGTACTCTGATGTGACATTAATGTAATGTAATAAAAGTGTTTTTATTGTTCTGATGTTGTTGTATTCCCAAAGTTAACATATTCGGGTTTTGAACGGTCTTGGTCGATTTTGCGATCGATCGGGTCGGGCGGAACCCGGGCCGTTACAATATATGTAAATTATCCACAATTATTGCAATTCAAGTCATGCCCCATTTACCCACTAAATCATGTTCATAATTTTTAGGTATATAAATTATACTAATTTTTTCCTCTAATCATTTATATGGGCCAAACTATGCCAATAATTTGAAATTTAAGGTTTTTCCCAATGTTACCCCCGTTATACGTTCGCAAAATTCACATAGAATGTTAGGCTCGCAACTTAGCCTGACTTATATACAAAAGGAAAAAAAAGGAGCATGTACTATTCCTACAACATAAAATAATAAGGATCTAACTAAACATGTGTCATATAAATTTGGCATTAAATAATGAATTTGCATTTTTGGATCCAATTATCATGAATCTTAAGCATATAGAATTACACAAATCCAATTAGGCATGTAAATGTAAATTTTTATTGTGGATCCAATAAACATGAATCTTAAGCATAGAGAATTACACAAATCCAACTAGGCATGTGAATGTGAACTTTTATTTTGGATCCAATAAACATGAATCTTAACATAGGAGAATGTAGATCTAAACATATATATAACTTAGCCTAAAAACTTGCATGTAACATAACGTGAAAAGTCACCAAATTTACATAATACACGATTGGTTTAACATCAACATAATAAGTCCAATAAACTACAATAGTCTCATAGGCATATATGATAGAATCGTTACAAGAATAGACATGAATCAGCATCACCATTATTTTACAACTAGACACCGCTCTAGTTTCATTTTATTGCAAATCATAACTTTTAATTGTTCCCATCTAAATAATAACAGGACTTACAAACAAAAGAAAGTCTTGTTTTCTGGGATCCGTTTTCTAAAACTGAAAAGCAATCCCTTGACGTAGATTATCGATTCTCTAAATTAGATTTGATTCGTAGCTTCTAACTTGCTTTCTAATTTTCTTCCTAGTTGAAGAAGAAATGGTGGCTAGTCTAGGTCAACCATGGACAGCATGGTGGCTCCTTGGAATGAAATTGTGTGATTTAGGGTTGAGGACTAGGGCTGCTTTTATAGAGGTTTAAACTTATGTGAGATGTTAGATCATATTAGGAGCGATCACGATGACCATCCAGGAAAGATAGAGCTATCCAGAAATTGCCACCTCTGCCCTAGTGACTCAGCAACAACTCAAAAATCGTAACTGTTTGGATCTGGGCGAGGGGGTCAACCCCTATAGGGGGGTCGATACCCCTCTTGGGGGGTCGACAACTATGTCAAACCCCCTGGGAGGAGTCGACCCCTATGGGCGGGATTTTTCCCGCCTAACTGATCTACATGATTTTTGAAATTCGAACACTTTTGTTTATTTAATTATTTAATTATATAATTTTCTGTTTAAACATGAAATCTTCTGAACTCCATAAATTCTTCGTACGGAGTCCGATTCACGCAAACTCGGACTCTATCTCAAGCAGAATTCTGAGACGAACGTAATGGCATGACCCGTTTCCCTTAATTCTCACTTTTACAATTTAGTGTTCTACAATTCGTTACTTTAATAAACATAGAAAATACAGGGTGTTACATTGGAGCAGAAGGCTTCAATATTAGTTATCTACTATTTATTTCAATTGTGTTGTTCATGTAATATACTCTGATAATGTATGTCAGTATAGTTTTGTATTCCAAAAGTTTTTATATATATTAAATTTCATTTCGCTGCGATGTGAGATTCGGTGTTTTTATTTCTGTTCTTATTCTTTCCTTTTCTTCTTTAACCCATAACGAATCATATTTTTGTGCAAATTGGGTTGGACATGTGGTGTATTAGTCAACTCAAATAGTACAGATTTGCAGACCATTACAGTTGGTATCAGAGCTTAGGTTGTGCAAATATCTAGGCTTTGGTGGGGATCACTCATTAGAGATAGGGTCAGTAATACCCTAGAATGACTTGAGTGTATATATATGAGAGTGTGTATTTGTTAATTGGTATAAAAACTATTTTATACTATGTTGATTGGTTTGGCGAGCGGTTTATGAATTCTGGTCGATATAGTATGTACAACTGTATCGATAGGTGTTTTTAAACACTTAAGTAAAACAATTTGACATGATATTGTTTTACAGTAGGTAAATGAAATAATTTTATCTAAAATTTTATTTTGATACGAAAATATGAAATGAATAATTTTCTTAAATTATTATAATATATGGATGTGTTGGTTATTGTTATTATAATCAAATGAGATTACAAAATTGTAGTGTTATATGTAACCAAATATAATCTGAATAAGAATGAAATATACAAATAAGATGAACTTGAATTGGATTCAATCCAGAATTTGGAATTTAAAGCCCAGAAGAATGGAATTTTTTTTTGAAGTATATTAAAATAATATAGCTTTGTTTTGGAAGGATTTGTAAATAAAAATCATTTTTGATGGATTTTTAGAAGTGATAAAACACTGAACTCACTTCAGTCGCTGGAAAATAATTCTGATGATGACTCCAGCATCATCAGTGTTCATATTTGAGTTTCTAAGTGATGGATTGCTACCTTAGAAAAGTTTTTGATGGAATTTTTTTGAAAGAAAACAAATTGTTTTGAAAATTCAAATGTTTTGAAATCTAGATGGTTATGAATATATGTGTATATATTTATATGGTTTCAAAAGGATTTGAAATAAAGATTGGGAATTAGAATTCTGGAATTTAAATTTAAGATAAGGAAGTTAAACGGATTGCAATAAATAAATTGATTTACAATCAATTTGAATGAATTTAAATGAATATGAATTGAATGTGAATATATTTATTGTAAATCATTTACATTAAGTGAATGTAAGCATATATGGTGTGCAATATGAATGAAAACCAAAATTTGTTGGAACTAAAATTTGTAAAAATATGAAAAGCTGAGTTTCAACAAAAGGAAGTTTTTGTAAATAAATGGGTTTATAGCATTTTTCCTAACTTGGTAATTTCGGAGACGATATTCTTTTAAGGGGGAAGAATGTAACGACCCAAATTTTTGACCAATAAATTTTAAATATTTAAATTTATTTTAAATGTTGAGCTGGTAGTATAAATGGATTTTTATATGGAGTTTAACGATTTAATAATCAAATACGATTTAAATTGGAGTATATCTAATTATCGTAATACGAAAATGAAAATAATTGAATTCAAAGTTAAAACTGAATTTAAAACAATTCAGATGATCTGTATAGATTCTATTTGAATCAGAATGATAATAATGATTTATTATCGGGGAATTATTTATTTCTAAATTTAAATTATATAATATCGATTTAATATGGTTATTTTATATATACATTCAAATTAAATTTCAGAATCTATTCCGCCGAGTTCAGAACATCGTTATAACATTGAAACGATGATCGTTACGTTAAAATAAAGGTTTGTGATTTCAAGTAATGAACCCCGGGATATTTTGAATGGATAAGATCGAAATCAAATCAGAATTAGTTAAAATATAATAAAAATCTCTTTATATCAAATTGCATTAAAATTTAAAATCAAATCAAAATTTAATATTTTGTACTTAACCTATCACCTACCTATGTACCATATGCAGACCTGATTTCCTTAATGCCGAAATATTCGTCTTTATAAAAACACGATGACCCCTCCTCCCATTCTCTTTTACAACTCGTTCCTCCCAGACAATGAATAAATAAAAATCGAAGCTTCATATTAAAAATATCTACTCCATTCCTTTCTCTTCAAGAATTCAAAAAACCTAAATCATTTACAATTCTTTTTCCCTATAATCGATTTAGCTGGCTAATTATTCGAGTTGTGGGTTTCGAACTGAGTCGGGTATTGGATCGAGGCTAGGGTTCATGTTGAAATGAATCTGGGTGATGTCGGAGGACTCAACTAAGGGGAGGCAGTGATTGATCTGACTTAATGGTGGAGAACTAAGGTGATGGTGCAAGTGTGGCGTGGGTTAAGTCAATTGAGACGTCACATGTTGTAGGTGTTCGAACGTAAAATTAGGGCTTGCGGGAATGCTTGGGTTCGAACGCAAGGGCAACGCATTGATTTTGGGTGGATTCGAACTTGATAGTAGAGCGGTGATAGGGGTTTAGGGCAGTAAAGGAAAAGTCGCAATTGACTGTAGGTGATGTGGGGCTATGGGATGGTCGACGTGAATGGAAGTAAATAGGTATGGGGTGGTTTCAGGTGGTCGATCGCTTTGTGTAAGGATGAGGAGTTTTTGCAATTGTTGTTGATGGTTCACAGTGGTATTGGCTTTAAGATGAGGAAGGCAACAATAAATGAATTAAGGAATATTTTAGATTTTAAAATTTTACATTATATGGAAAATGATTTAGGCAATTAGTAATTAATTAAAGAAATTGGTACAATTAGGGTACAGTTAGCTAGTATCAAAATTAAATTGTAAACTAACTATTTGAGTGTGAAATTTGGGAAAGGTTAGATTTTTATTTTTATCTTTAACATTAAATTAAATAGTTACCGAGGTAATTAAAGTTTATGACAATAATTAAATTCAAATTAATTTTATCACCAAAATATAGTTAAATTATAAAATGTATAACCTTCTTGTACATTTCCAGAATCAAATGAAATTGATTAAGTTAGTTTTGAATTGGCAAAAGCTTGCAATGGAATCGGGTTTGGGAATTGTTGGAGTTAATAAGAATTTCCAAATTTAATCGAACTTTGTTCGATTTAAATTTGAAAAGAAACCGGAATGGATTGAAAATAAAATTAGGTGAGTAAACTCACTTTCTGGATTCGTTTATAATTTATTATTAACAAATATTTATTTAATATAATGTTATATGTTGTTATTTGGTTGTTTGAATGCATTGAATATTTTTGGCTATTAACATATATATATATACATATATATATTAGTTATATTTAGGCTTGGTGGTCGTGGCTATATATATATATATATATATATATATATATATACACATTGGATATTTCCTGCGGTACCACTAAGCGATGCCCACAGTACCATTAGTGGATGATTTCCCTATGCGCCCCACAATATATATAGTGGATGACCTTCTATACCGCGATATCCTGCCTTGAAGCAGGATGGATATTATTTATGTTCGCTAACATCTGTAGATGCAGGAAAACAGGTTGGAAGGATCCAAATTTATTGTTGTTTGTTTTTAAATATATTATCTATATGAAAATGTAACGACCCAGGGATTTTCGGCCCCGAAAATTGACATAAATACATTTACCGTACCTCATGCCGATCTTCCAAACACTGGAACGTTATTAGAAAGAAATTAGAGGGTGAGATAAGAAAAAAAATAAATATTAGAATAGAAGAAGAAGAACCAACACAACACAGAGTCTCACATCGCAACGGAACAGAAAATATAATACAGAAATAAATCTTTATTGAGAGCCTTTAAAGATACTTACAATATCAAAGTACATCACACATCTGGACAGTTATAATAATCCGTCCTCATATACAACACACATCGGAATAGTAGCTATATAATATCATACGTCTGAACTCTTCCAGCTCGTCCCTGGACTTCGCAGCATCCGATAACCTAGACCTGTACACCTGGTCTAACCCGAGCATTTACAAAACACCGGGTCAGTCTGGTGAAGTAGAGTGAGAAGAACTCGCACAATATTAAGGGGATCATCCAACTTGATTTTAAATTTCAAAATCTTTTAGAAAGAAAAGGATAATCGTAAGACTAAATCCACACATAAATATGGACGGTTTTTACCTTACGATAACCCAAAACATTTTTGAAATCAATATATTTTCTGATATTATAATAGTGTCTACATACAAGTAAATATCAATCTAGCGGAACGTTTGCATCTCACTCTCCATGTATATAGTATACAATCAAAACCGCGACACTTACTGGAGATTGGATTCCCACTATGACGAGGTATGGGACCACCTGCCGATAGTGTATCTCTGGAGGCGAATACACTGGGTTCAACAAGAACGTCTTGCAGCCCGGCCCACACATGACCGACCACTCATTTCGCTTGAGTGTATCGAATGTATATCACCAATGGTTGGACTCAAACCACCGTTTCCCGAAAGGGACAGCATCGAAACAAATTAAAGAAGGAAATGGAGTTTCTCTAGATAGGTGATTATACACCCTAATGGGAGCGACCCACATAGCCATGCTGCCTGCCCGATTTTTGTCATTTCCCGATTGTGAGGCTTGAGATTTTGAATTATCTTTTCAGATAGCACAACACCATTCACTTTTAATGCCACATTGTCAGATCCGCCAGAAAATCGCTAATTGACGTCCACAAAAAAATACCCGAATTGGGAGCGACCCAACTATGGTATGTTTGAAGAAATCAACGTACGTGATCCTTTTGGAAATACTCTGCCAGACATCCGTCCATACAAGTCATCCAGGAACAGGATGAACCGAAGGTACTCTCCTACCGCATCCAATATAGTAATCCCCCTATGGATCAGTAAACAGAAGTCCTTGCAATCCGTAGATTTCAACCACGACAGAACCACAGTACATCTTTGGCTTCAGACCAAAGATTATTAGCAGTCCTTCCATTCACGAAATTCTATGGTCTTCAATGCCCTATCTCGGTCATCTTTTAATATCTTCACGTATTTGTCGGTTGGAATGGTTTTCGAATATAAATTCGATCCCAGTCTTTCCGTACCAACAATCGTATTGGGCATATTTGATAGTAGGCGATTTAACTATCAAAATAATTAGTGATTCAATCATGATAATCAAATGAGTTCACTGGTTCGGTATTCCGTACCACTTGGCCTTTAATTAAAACAAAATGTACTCTTAAATATTTCGATATTATAAATATAGTTTCCTCGCTTCTTTATTTATCACAAGATTATACTTTAAACAAATTCTTTTCAATACTTAGTAAAATCCTATATCATATCCAGTTCTCTATTTTTACCTTCGAAACAATTCGTAAATAACATTACGAAATATCTTTTATTTATTACTTGACAGTACCCAGTGCTTATTCCTGTTGGATAAAACCCAACTTTTACATTATTATTCCACTAATGGAAATACTAAATTATCACTAATCCCTTTTACCATTACAACTAATATCATCCTTAGATAGTCCTAATGTCGTTCAAGTTAGGGTATTTTAATTACCTCTCAGACCTTGATCAACAACGTTCATATCTAAAGATAGATACGAGTTGCAATATAAAACCAATATCTCATCCTAATCTCAACAAAAATTCCATCTAACTATTTTATTCAAAAGTACGGTTTCATAAACCTTCTTTTCTTTTGGAAAATCTCTTCCTCGAACATACCATTAGTTCTTAATTAACTAATTAAGTAATCTTCTTTCTAAAACATCACTTTTAACTCTGCCTAACCAAACTCATTTTATAATTCGAATTTGGTTACAAAATCTCATGATCCGCTTCTTTTATCAAATTCACCTTTACTAATCCCTTTACAAATCCATTCAACAATTCCTACTTTGAAAATCTTATTTGAATCCCCCCATTTTTACTTAATCCTATTATTAAGTAACTTTAATGTACAATTAACATTTTTACACATTAAATCTCATTTACGTAACCTTGATTTATTATAAATCTTTTTGATCTAAATTTCTTTCACTTAACTCAAATAATTAGGTAACATTCATTTTTAAGCTATCATGTTCACTTAAAATTCCTTTTATAACTTGTTATACAAATTCGGGTTTTAAATATAAAACACATTTGTAATTCCCTTTCACCATTCAATTGGATTCCCTTTCAATTTCGAGTACTTTTTAAACGAATCTCAATTAAAAAGTATTTCTCTAAATTATTAAAATAATAAATTACTTTGGTAGTTAACCACTTTCGTAGTAAATTCCTTTATTTACTAATATAAATATTAAATTCCACTTTTAAAATCTTAATAAAATTAAAACAATATCATTAAACAATTTTATTCAAAACACACTAATTTAATAACCACGTCTAATTAAAAACGGTCGATTTAATTAACTCAAATGCGGTTATTCCATTAACCGATTCCAATTAGTTCTCACTTAATAATATAACTAATTTGAATAATTCCATTAAATTGTTTCTTAACAAAACGATTATCCAGGCTTAACCATTCGATTTATTTCTCATTCTCATACTTATAAATCTGATTAACATCAAGTTGACTTTATAAAATTAATTAATAATAAATCAAATCTTCAATAAAACATTTATTTATTTCCCTTTTCATAAACTTTTATAAAAATAATATGTTTCAAAATCTATCTCCAGGTATAAAATAAATTTTATAACTTTATCCCTTTCGATTTTCCTGACGGTAAATCAACAATTATAAAACGATTGATTTTATAGGCCATATGTTGCCAGATACTCAACCAATAACGCCCATTTGTTTAAACTACACAAATGTTGAAATTTCATCCAACAATCAATACTCAAATCAATCACCCCATCGGATCAGTTCATATATGATAATATGAAAATAAATAATATATATGAGGAATCCAGTTGGATCCCTCTAACCTGTTCTTCTCTGTAAATAGGTTATCTTAAATCAGATCATCAAATCCAATATAAATGATAATTTTAATAATAATAAATAACGACCATTTAACATCAGCCAATAAACAAAACAAACCAATCAGTTTAAACAATTCAAACCATTAAACACGTTTATTTTATAAACGTGACCAACAAGGTAAGTTACCTTTATTGGAACCAATCGTTAGAATAACGATTTGGTATTTCACTGAAATTAAATGATGGTTTAATTTCATCAGTTAAATCAGCAATTAAATATATAACTAGTAAACAGTCAACCATTGGCAAGTAGAGCACACAAAATAAAAACCCAATTTATATAAAATATAAATGGGGAGAGCTGAGTGAGTTTAACTCACCTTGAATTTGAATTCATCGATAAATAGTCTGTTTTAGTCAAATTAAATTAACGTTTTATTTGACTAAGATTTCCAGTTGCATCCGATCCTGACTAACCCTGCTCTATCTCGAAGATCTCATCTCTACGGTCCCAACGATACAGACTGTGTTTAAACCTGATAACGGAGGCGTGAGATATCGTATTAACAACTTTATAAAGTAATTAAACTATTTAAAACAGGCCCTTACCTTCATTTTCGGCCCAACAAAAACTCAACCTGATACCTCCACTAAAACCCTTTCATTGGATCCCTTACCCTCATTCAAACCGCTGCCTCCACAAATAATTTTCCATGGCCGACATCAAACCCTGCCCCTTCTTCCTCCAGCAACTCGAAGTTATTCTGCTTCGCAACCTCCTTGCGCAACTCCTGCTTCGACCATCCGCTTGTCTTCTAGCTTCGATCGATTTGTTAACCCTAAACAGCTACTTCAACGACTACCAAAGCTTCGCCGATCAACCCCAGCTTCCAGAAATAAAGGAGCTTCCTCCCACCACCTCTACAGCCCTTAGACAACCAATCCCAGGCTTCCATCATGCATATTTATTGAACCCAAGGATTTTACATCGAACAAATTTATCAGGAAATCCGTCAAACGCATACTGATTCGAAGTGTGTGGATCCACGATGCAGATAAATATTTTACTTGAATTTTTACTTGTTGTATATTTTTTCGCTTTGATTTTCTTTAATGGTTCGAAAGGTTTTCCTATACTGTGTTGTTCATACTGCTGTCTGGAATTGGTGCAACACTTGAGAATGATACGTATTTATAGTGTGGTTTAGATCGGATAAGATTCACGTCCATCATGGTCCTAGATAGGTTCGGCTACTATGTTTAGGCCATTGGGTTTCTCTTTCTTTTTTTCAGATTGTGTGTACTGGTGATGTTGATGGATACATGATGGTTTTACAGAGATTTTGGTTGAATTTGTATTGTATTTCTAGTAGTACTATTGGTCTGTTCATATGGAAGATTGATTGATCTGTGTATGTATGTAGGTTAGGGGTTGAGGCAATGAGTTGTTTTATTCCATTCAAAGATTTGAAAACTATACTATAGATTTCCTTTTCATTTTTAAATGTATGAAAATAGGATTGTACATTAAATTTCCCTATATATATGAACACATATATCTCTGTTTGATTTCGTCTGTACAGATTAATGTATATAAAAAGAAAAATATACACATATTCCTCTAGTTGTTCTTATGCTGAAAGGATTTGATGTAAAGAGATATGCATGTATCCGTTTGCAACGTACATCTCTTTAGTTGTCCAACTGTGTTTTCATTAGTTGTTTTAGCTATGAATGGTCTATTTCATTTAGCTGTTTTCAATTTGTTGTGTAGAAATCAAAAGTTTGGATGAATTGTCTTTTCTTTGTTTTGCATTGTACAGACAATAATGTATATAATTGTTTTCTTTTAGCTGATTCATGACTCTTTTTCTTTTTTATTCTTTTTTCAGATCAACGCTTAATGGAGATAAATCTCTGCTGATTGATACTGAAAGGATCAGGTGGGTTGCACTTGAAATTTATAAGGAACTGTTTTGGCTCTTTAGAGCTTTCATTCGTTCAGAACAATACATATGATTTTCTTTGTGCTTTGTATTTGTACAAATAATTATGTACATGAATATGTTGTTTATTCCCTATGCATATTTTCCATTGTTTTTAGTTGTGCATTTATCTGTCTAAATAAGCTTACTGTTTACGATCTGTGTATCTTCAACTGTGCGGTTTAAGTTTTAAAATGAATTGTTATTCTCCTTTGTATTGAACATTTTTCTAATTTTTATGTCATGTGTATTTCAGTTTTGATGTTCTTGTAGCAACATTTTCATTTGTTGAACCAATGAGATGAAAGGATATATTCCATTTCATATGTTTTGCCTCACCAAGTAAAAATGCTGATGGGTGCACATATTGAAAATATGGTCTGTGTTTCCTTGAGCTTTACATTCGCAAAAAGGGTACAAAACACATTTGTTGATTATACTTTTCTTTTTGTCGAATGATGACTTTTTTGAATCATGTGCCAAGGTGTCTTGAATTTGCAGAAACAAGTGCAGGCACATTTATTGGCACATGGGCGGTATGCAAAGGAATTGATTTAAATTTCTAGGTTACAGTAATTAGGTCAAGTTGGCAAATAATAGGAGATGACCCTTTTCTCTTTTTATTATTTCTTCTTCCTTTGATACCCAGCAGTATGATGGTAACCTAGGGTGCAAAAAAAAAAAACATTCCACATGGTTGCACCATATTTACCTCAGAGTATGGCAGAATTCAGTGATAGCGACTAAACATGTTTATTTGAGGTGATGAATCACATTTCACTTAAACAACTAATGATTTTTCTTTCTTTACAACGTATAATACGTTTAAGATTCTTACGAGCACACTCGAATTCCAATTGTAACTAAATTCGAAAACATACGAACATAATTCTATACGGCTTTAGATTATAAATTTAACTTGATTTTAAATTTGACATTTTAAATTTTAAGTTTAAACGATATTCAATAAAAAATCATTTATTCTTATAAAATAAAACATTATATTTATAAACGAATTTCATAGCGACTATTTGAAATTTTGAATTGGCCATGACTAACAATCTATAACATAAAATCTGGATTTTTCCCTTTCATATGAAAATTATACAATTTACAAATACGCTCTCATATATATATATATATATATACAATTTACAAATACACTCTCATATATATACATATTCTACTCAACCTAGGGTATTACTAACCCTATCTCTATTGAGTTACACCACAGAGCCAAGGTTATTACTAAACCTCGCACTGATGCCACTGTAACGACACAGGGATTTTCGGACCCGAAAATCGACATAAATACATTTACCGTACCTCACGTCGATCTTCCAAATACCGAAACACTGGAACGTTATTAGAAAGAAATTAGAGGTTGAGATAAGAAAGAAAGAAATATTAAAATAGAAGAAGAAGTACCAACACAACACATAGTCTCACATCGCAGCAGAACAAAAATATAATATATAAATAAATCTTTATTGAGAGCCTTTAAAGATACTTACAATATCAGAGTACATCACACATCTGGACAGTTATAATTACCCGTCCTCATATACAACACATAGCGGAATAGTAGCTATATAATATCATACGTGTGAACTCTTCCAGCTCGTCCCTGGACTTCACAGCATCTGATAACCTGGACCTGTACACCCGGTCTAACCCGAGCATTTACAAAACAACGGGTCAGTCTGGTGAACCAGAGTGAGAAAAACTCGCATAGTATTAAGGGGATCATCCATGTTGACTTTAAAGTTCAAAATCTTTTCGAAAGAAAAGGATAATCGTAAGACTAAATCCACACATAAATACGGACAGTTTTTACCTTACGATAACCCAAAACATTTTTGAAATCAATATCTTTTCAGATATTATAATAGTGTCTACTTAGAAGTAAATATCAATCTAGCGGAACGCTTGCATCTCACGCTCTATGTATATAGTATACAATAAAAACCGCGACACTTATTGGATATTGGATTCCCACTATGACAAGGTATGGTACCACTTGCCGATAGTGTATCTCTAGAGCCGAATACACTGGGTTCAACAAGAACGTCTTACAGCCCGACCCACACATGACCTGTAACGGCCCGGGTTCCGCCCGACCCGATCGATCGCAAAATCGACAAAGACCATTCAAAACCCGAACACGTTAACTTTGGGAATACAACAACATCAGAACAATAACAACAGACTTTTATTACATTACAGTAATGTTACATCAGAGTACAGAATATCAAACTACATCGATTAAAATTACAGCGGAAGATAAATTACAATATTATAATACATTGCAGCTGAAACAATAAAATAGATACAACGGAAGACAACTATGCTCTGGACACAGCTTTAAGCTTCAATCCAGAATCCTGCTCGAGATAAGGACCTGTAGACAAACTACTCGACTGCCCGTGTGGAAAAGAGGGCACCCGAGTTTGTAAAGGTGGAAACAAACAACGGGTCAGTCATGGGACCGGTGTGAGAATTCTTAACTAATTTAACTAATAATAATAAGGCAAATCCAAGGACCACGCCGCTAACGCGGAACGGGTTTTATTCCAATGGATTGCCGTGCATAACAATAAAGTAAATCATTAAACAACGCAATGCTTTTTAGAAATATGAAATCACCATAAGACTCAAGTCCCATCACACAATGCAACGCAAACCAGAGGATAGAGTTTTACCTTATGATGATTAAACATGCTTGGTACGATAAAACGAATTTGATATTATTATTAGAGTATATATGTTTCAAAAACAATTTCAATCATAATGTATCAATCCTAGGAAGAATAGTATCCCATACTACTATGCCTTCATACTAGTAATACAATCAAAACCGCATGAGGTCGTATTGGAAATTGGGTTTCCATGATGAGTCAAGGCTAGGGAGGAGCTCCTTACCGATTCGAGACACTCTAGCTAATGTCTCAGGATCCCCCGTAGTGAACCCTTGGAAAGCTACAGGGTCGGTCCACCATACAAGTTTGCGGATTAGTTATTCCTGAACACACGTTTCCCGATCCTATAGGACCTATCATCCCAGGCGCGCCACATTCCATCATCCACATAAGTAAATATCTGCCAGTTTAAGCACCGACACTACTTCTAGTTAGAAAGAAACGTGCTACTCTCCCTGCGTTCCCTTCTCCCCTTATAGACTCAACCAAGTTGTGAGGCTCGCGAAGTCACTCTATAGTCTTCAACCACAAGGCCCTGCTTTTCAACAAAAGCCTTGATCATAATATCTTAGCATGCCACATTGTCAATCCATACCGCACCATTGATCATCCATCAATATATAAACGGGTGTTAAGCAAAGGATAAATTCTCTACACCAACATTTATATATTAAACAGAAAATCAATAACATGATATTAACCGGAGTACAATGTCAGACACACAATCCATTTATAAGCTTATGCTCTGGGTCTGAGCGAAAACCAAATCCATACAATCAACCTATACATCCGGACGGCCTCCACTGTAGCCCCTTCAAGGTAGCTACTCCAATCACGGGCATCAGCAATCGTCATCCATTCGATATGAAGATCGTCGTTCTTCTGTCGTTGTCTTCAAAACATGAATTTTAAACGTCGCTTAAATTATTTGGAATGAGATAGACTCGGACTTTCCAAATAATTCTCGTATATATATAAGTTGGAAATCATTTCATATCGTTATTAGTAATTTATAACGATTTATCTTTATTTTTATATATATAAAAATAATTAAATTCCATTTCATTAACGTAATTATATAACAAGTAGTGAATGTTTTGTTTCACAACCTATCGAAATGTTTATAATTTGTAATGAAATTTATTTTATTTCATTACATTTTGCTAACAAAAAATATTCCTATTCGTATATACAATATTAAGTACAATGTTCACACCATTTATTTTCATCCACATACACATCTTATACACAAACAATGTACATTTTCTTGTTTCATCTTTCAAATTACACAAAATGTTTATTTTGTTTATCATACCAATTCCAACAAAAATGAGCATTTTTGTGTTTCATTTCAATTTCAACAAACGAATATTTTTGTTCGTTCACCTTTACTTCTACAAGAATGAGTATTTTTGTTTGTTCATTTCATTGTAACAAAATTGATAATTTTATTATCTTTTCAATGCAAAACAAAAATAATAATTTTATATTACAAACAAAACGATAATTTTGTGTGTTAATCTATTTACGTGAAAATATAATTTTCATATCTTTAATCTTTTTCATGAAAACCTAATTCATTAAAATATAAATTTCATATCCTTATTTTTTTATTTTTATGAAAATCCAATTACATAAAAATGTAATTTCATATCCTTATTCTTTTTAATTAAAATCCAATTACATAAAAATGTAATTTTACACTTTTAATCTACATGCATGAAAAATGTAATATTTCCCTTTTAATCAAATTTACATTAAAAATGTAACTTTTTTTAATCTTAATTTCATAAAAATGTAAATTTCTTTTCTTTAAACATGACGGTGAAAATATTGTAACTTTCTAATTTAACTCCTGACGGTGTACATAATGTCCATTGAGACGACCCGAACTCCCCCGTGAAGGAAAGCCCGGATTGAATTGAGTACAAGACGAATTAGAACGCAAACGGAAGAACATTGCATTGTTATTACAACAATTCCATCAGATACAAGAATGTATAGAGTATAAATGAATAAAATACATTCGAATAATATCAGAGATTACAATAAATTACATAGCAGCGGAAAAATATACAAAAAACAACTGAAAGTGATACACAGATACAGAGCTTTCTGAGCATCGTTCCAGCTGTAAATCAGGACCCTGTGAATATAAATCTGCAAAACCAAAACTACTAGCTGCCCGTGGAAAATAGGGGCACCCAGAGTTTAGGTTAAAACAATAAACTCCAAGTCAGTCATGGGACTGGTGTGAGAACTAAAACAGTTATTTAAAACTTTACTTTAGAAGAGAGTAATTCAAGGGACCACGCCGTATAACATGGAATGGGTTTCCTCCCAAGAATACTAGTGCATATAACAAAACAGCGCAATGCTTTTTGGAAAAATGAAGCTATTATAAGACCCAGGTCCCATCACACAATGCAACGCAAGCCGGAGGATAGGGTTTTCCCTTATAATATCCAAACATGCTTGGTACGTTTAAAACAAATCATTTGATACTATTATAAGTGTATAGTGTCAAAACAATTTCAATCATAAATATCAATCATAGACGGCATGGGTACCATATATCATGTCGCCATACTAGTTCTACAATTGAAACCGCAATATCACGTATTGGAAATTGGATTTCCGTCATGAGTCGAGGCAAGGGGCAAGCTCCACTCCGATTCGAGACACTCTAGCAAATGTCTCAGGACCCCACTCTGATCCTTGGATCTTCAGGGCCGGTCCTCACCTAACTTTGGAGGATTAGTTATTCCTGAGCAGACGTTTCCCAGTCCTTACAGACCTATATCCGAGGCGCCTCACATTCCAACAACCACACAGGTGAAAAGTATATAAATGTCAGGGCTGGTAGGTCACTGACACCACCCTAGCTAGAAAGAAACGTCGTGCTCTCCCTGCAGTCACTATCCCGTTTTTGACTCATACCGAGGTGTGAGGCTCGCGAATTCACGTTATACACAAAGCTGCGCCACACAGGCCGTGCTTTGATTATCAATCACAAGACTTTGCTTTTCAACAGAAGCCTTGATCAATTGCCACTTACGCGTGCCACACTGGCAATTCATGCCATGCGACTGATGTCCATCGATATACAACCTCTGAGCTCGTACGTCTCAGAGAAGGGCGTTAAGCAAGAGAATAAATTCTCCTCCGCCAAACAGATGTATATTTAATAGAGATCAATCAACACAGAATAAAATCCAATGTCAGACACACAATCCATTTACAGGTTCGTTCTGGGTCTGAACGAAACCGGAGGCACTTTCCTCGCATATCCATCCATCTCCAAGTACGTCTGGACGATCACCAACTGTTTCCCTCATCTTGGGTGTACAGCCCAGCCAAGATCATCAGTAATCACCCAAACGATGTGAAGACTTCCGGTCTTCAACCACCGTCTTCATCTTCGACATCTCGTCGAATCGGTTATTCAGAATGGGTATAAACCCGGCCTTTCTGAATAACCCACGTATATGATAAACAAATGTTACACAAACACAACAAACGCCTCATTCCAATTTAGAATATTCTTTTATTCACAAAATCACATTCTTAGGGGAAAGGTTCCCATTAATTTTATCCAAGATAAATTCTTTTAAATTTATTCTTTAATCTTCCTTTGGATATCATTTCAAACTAGTCGGGATTAGCGAACCACACCGAAGTAATTATTTATTTTATTTCCCAATCCCAACCTATTCATCCCATGGAGCAAAACTGGTAATACTCCATATCTAACACCACGGTGTTATCGGTAAAATTAATTACCATTTCACGTTCAAATCTAATTAAAGATTTAACTATCGCTTTGGAGCAAAACTGGTGATACTCCACTCTCGATCACCTTTCAGATTTGATAATTTAAATTATCAATTCACATTTTAATCTAATTAAAGATTCATTAAAACTCTACTTAGTTTTAATCTTTTCAAAAATCAACATCCTGTCTTTAAATGGGTTAAAGAACCAATGTCATCTAAAACATGATTCACGACAAACCCAAATCACATTTGATATTAAATACAAGGATTTGAATAGAAAATATATCGACTTATATTTAATATCAAATTCTAAAACCAACAAATATCGTATTGGAAATAACGATATGAATATATCTTTCAATTCCCATAATAATATCTGTATAATCACGGAATCCAACAACGAAACATTCCAAAGACAATTTCGATTCAAATCCATTCCAATTCACGTATATTGGAAATTCTGGTTATTATCAAAACCAATTCAAATTCAATTTATTTATTTCAAAAATAAATTGATTTTAATTCTAGTTCAAAACCAGTTCATTTCGATAGAAATCTATTTTTATCCCTTCGAATATGGAGTTTTTCATCCCAGTTCTTTCCAATTCACATATTATGATTTTACACAAATTATTAATATTTTTAATAATTTTATCAAGGCCCGTACAGTCGATTTCCATCAACGGCCATCGAACTGCACTTACAGCGACCTTTTTGAAATTTGATTTGGACATGATTCCAAATCCAACCGTTGGATTTCAAATTTCTAATATTCATTGGAAAGCTCTTTTCGATACGAACCCAACGGTTCCGGTTTTAGGAGAATCCGACGGTCGGATCTCCCGCAACATCAATTCGAAGTCAATGGTCGAAATTCACGAACTGCCGCGGCATGGCGCGTTCTATTCAGGCCATTATATAATATATATATATATTATATTTCGTCGATTTCCTTATAAAACGTATTTTATAAATCGTTTTGAATTCGTTTTCAAAATCATTTCAACTCTATATTCAATTTCAAATCAAAATTGGATATTTCATATCATTACTATGTAAATGATAATATTTTCAAAACATTATATTTTGAAATCACTACCTTTTCTATATTCATTATAAAAACGAATATAATCGATATAAATATCGTTCACGTCAAAATAGCGCAACTCTAATCAAAACGGCTTTATATATTTCAATAAATTCGTTATTCTATTCAACAAATGAATATTTATCCCATTCAACACATGAATCTATATTTCTTTCAACACACGACCAATCTCAACACAAGAGTACTGTCAATACACGACTATTTTTGTTATGTAAAATATTTTATAAAATTAAGGTATCTATCGTTTGATTTTCAATCAGACTCCACCGTGAAGTAGTTCTAATTTTTAAATATGATAAAGATGTAAATTTTATTTTTAAAATATTTTACTCAACACATGAACGGTTTCAACACATAAATATCGTCAACACATGACTATTTTTATATTCAACACATGAATTTTCTTTTATAATATTCATTATTTTCCCTATTGGAATGAGGCCCAATCAATTACCATATAACGTTAATTATATGGATTTCATACAACACATGTATATAATAGCAACGATAAACAATCAACCATCATCCAAAGTGCACCACACAACTGCATAAGCATCAAATATAAACAATTAACGCTTACGCAGCCTGTCGACCAATCGATCGACATACAATTAAATA
The DNA here is from genome assembly GCA_030737875.1 of Allium sativum. Classification (NCBI taxonomy): domain Eukaryota; kingdom Viridiplantae; phylum Streptophyta; class Magnoliopsida; order Asparagales; family Amaryllidaceae; genus Allium; species Allium sativum. Next base: position 311,066,350 of record CM060919.1, read on the forward strand.
ATTGGGATCAGTGTACGCCAAATATCATCCCAACACCCGTGTGGGGTTTCAAATCAACAAATACAGATTTTATTTGTGCAGTTGGGCGATGTGTAAAATTTATCGTCCCAATCAATATCCTTCAAATAGGTGTATATAAACAAATCGGCCGATTTGTTTATAAATATTTATTTATTCACATTCACGTTAAAAATTATATTTTTAACGATAATTAATTTATTTCAACACATTAATATATTTCATTATCTATTTCACATCAACATCACAAACAATTTTCACAACACATCAATCAAACAAACAAGCCGTCCATGGTCTGTGGACGATGGGTGTCGGGTGCTGCTAAGCACCGTCTACATCCTAGTATATATATATAACTAGAAAAAGAGATTGAAGAGTGAGAAATTCTCACCGACTAGCTAATCCAAACGCCACAACTCTTCATATGTAGAAGTCATCGCTGTTCTCGCCTTTTGTCACTTTCGTTGCCCGTAGCCACTACATATATAAAAATCACATTTTTATATTGTTGCTATGTATATAAAAATCATATTTTTACAATCACTCCATATGGACAAAAATTCTATTTTTACACCGCTACTATATAGATAAAAATTCTATTTTTACATCGGTGTTCATATAATAAAGATTATATTTTTATCACGCTATTCTCTATATAAAGACTTCGCCTTTTCAAATATAAAGATTTCGCCTTTTCAAATATATAGATTTCATTTTTAATACTCTACTATAATAAAAATTCAATTTTTAATCTTTCTATATTATAAAAATTATATTTTCTACTTCTACAATATAAAAGATTGTATTTTTAAAAAAAAATCAAAACTTTGTCTATAGTAGAAATTAAATCTTTGTTTATAAATAATATAAAAATCCTAACTTTCCTTATACTATGCTTTACATTCTTGAATAAAACAAGAAAAAAGAAAATGAAGTAAAATATAAAAAAAAACTTACAGTTCATTTTGAAAAGGGAGGCGAGTTTGCGCTGGTGGTCGGGCTCGCGTCGGTCAGTGGATGGAGGGGGGTTTCGAGTTCAACTGGAAGAAGAGGGGGAGGTCGGGTGGTGCGTCGCAGTCGGCGAGGTGGGGGAGGAGGGGTCTTCGATTGAGGAGGGGGTCACGTCGAGCGGAAGGAGGAAGTGGAGAAGAAGAAGAGGAGGCGTGGCAGAGGGGAGGGTGCGGGGATAGATCGCCGGCGGTGGGTGACGCGCGTGGCTTGGGCGGTGGTGCGTTGGCGATTTGGGGGGGGGCAGCGGTTTTCTCTTCGTTTTTTTTATTTTTGATTTGGGAAAACTGACGGGGGGGGCAATATAAGGAGAGAGAGGGTTTTCTATTTTTTTTAATCATTATTTTATTTCAAAAAGTTGACTTTTCATACAAACTCGAAATCAAGCCCACCGCCTGTCGTTCATAGCTAATTACCCCCATTCCGAACACAATGGGATATGTATCGTAAGCCAGTTCAGCCGTTTCGGTCAGTTTCCGTCAAAATCAACATATAACACTATATATTGAATTTGAACGTGCATTTCAATTTACCGGGGTCACATACGAACTCTAAAAATTCCAGAAAAATATTCTCTAGCTTCGTATTGATGATACGGTCCTAACAAAACTAGTTTCATCGAATTCTGAGACTGTTGGAAAAATGGCCATTTTCCAGTCGATTAAAATCAACTGAAACTGGTCAAACGCGTTTTCCTTTTCCACGCTCACATATTGATTCGAAAAATTATGAAATTTGGAATCTAGCAATAATTTGACCTCACGGATCCAACAAAAGTGGTTTCGTCGAAATCCGAGGTCGTTTGCAAAATGGCTATTTTTAAAGGCCGAAATTCCATAGCGACTATTCTGAAATTTCAACTGGACATATCTTTTGATTCCCGCTATGAAATCTTGATTTTTCGGATTCGTTGGAAAGATATTCTCCATTAGACTCTAATATTTTTTGTTTTGCTAAAATACGGTTTATTTTGCACCCGGTATGTTCAATTGAAATTTGAAATCGAATTATCTAACTACCGCGCCATTTTCAATTCCTTTTATAATTATAAATAATTATTTATATTCTAACGATGACGTATATAAATATATACGTTCTAATTATATTCAAAATAAATTTCTCGTCGATATTATTTAAAATAATTCATTTTAAATATTCAAAATTCACTAAAATTGCCAAAATAAAATTTTTAAACTGGCTCGCATTTCCGGGTTGTTACAATCTCCCCCACTTAAAACTTTTCGTCCCCGAAAAGGAACAAAGCCGAAAGTTGTTTTACGAACCAACTCAACTTAAATTTTTTTCTTTACGGCTTAAGTTCTTCAACTTTTCAGTTTCTAAGAACTTTTCAAATTTTTCAAAAATTTTGCTAACACCCTAAATTTTCGAAAAATTTCGCCATAACCTCCCCTGCACGGGAGCACGGGAAAATCCCGAAATTGCCATATAGGCCCTCTGATCTCAAAAAGAAAAAGAAAAAGCCAATCGGCTCATAAAATCATCATCACCCAAACAAAACAGTAAATTATGATAAACATGTACCTATTTGTTGGGCAAACAATTTTATTCTTCTGCTCTAGCCTCCTTACTATGACCTGTTCAATGTAAGTACTTGTATATGCAATCAAATGCGACCAATTTTCAATACAATTCAATATTTGATTCAATTAGGCTAAATGGTTCAAAATTATTAAACAAATAAACAAACAACACAACCATCAATCAATTAGTGGATTAACGTTTCAAATTCATAATTTTGATACACATACAAAAAAAATCATGTTTTTGATGCCAATTCACAACAATAGACTATCTATATTTTGGTTCTCACACCAGTCTATGGAAATATATAGAAATCACACCTTCATCACTTTAATATGAATACTAATGATGATGCACCATCATCAGAATCATCCCCGGATGTCTAGAATGTGATTCTATATCTACCCAGTATATTAAAACTTCGAATATACGTTCATGACGCGTATATGCAAAATCTTTATATATTGGATTGTCCAAATTCAAAATAAATAAATATTCAAATACGTTCAAAACGATTAAAATTTCAAAATAAAATTAGTTTTCATTTGAAAAATATACTCTTCACTCGTTCTAAGATACTACTGATCCTATCTCTAACGAGTAATTCTAATTGGATATTACTAATCCAATATCTGATGAATTCTTTCGTATGGTTCTAATGTGTCTTGTTCTCGAGCTCTGTAAACCAAAGCTCTGATACCAAACTGAGACGACCCGAACTCCCCCGTGAAGGAAAGCCCGGATTGAATTGAGTACAAGACGGATCAGAACGTAAACGGAAGAACATTGCATTGTTATTACAACAATTCCATCAGATACAAGAATATACAGAGTATAAATGAATAAAATACATTCGAATAATATCAGAGATTACAATAAATTACATAGCAGCGGAAAAATATACAAAACACAACTGAAAGTGATACACGGATACAGAGCTTTCCGAGCATCGTTCCAGCTGTAAATCAGGACTGTAGTGACCCGAAAATCCGGTCCAATTTGAGCTGACTAAATAACACAAGTCCAACCCCAAATTGCACTTGAAATTCAAGAAACTAATAGAAAGAAGATAGAGGGTGAGGATAGATAAGATAGAACTAGTAGAATAGAAGAAGAAGAAGAACACCATCATCAGAGTAAACACGAATCTCACAGCGGAACGAATAAAATATAACATAACTTTTGAAATACAAACAGTTATATATAAAATAGCACTTATCAGAGTACAACACTTACAACAACAGCGGAAATAATAATAGCTATAGAATCCTGAAGCCTCCTGCTCCAGCCCTTCAATGTATCTGCAAATCCCGACTACTTGACTGCCCGTACAAATTTAGGCACCCAAGAGTTTAGGGAAAACAACAAAGTAAACTCCGGGTCAGTCATGGGACTGGTATGAGTAAAACAGTTTAAACAGGTATATGAACAAGTAAACGATATCTCATAAGACCACGCCGTAGAACGGAACGAGTTTTTCCCTTATGAGAATCCAAAATATCTTTATATCAAAAACCTTTTGATATTATAATAATGTCTATATACAAATAGATATCAACTAGCAGAAACGCTTTCATCTCACGTTCTACATATATAGTATACAATCAAAATCGCAAGCACGTATTGGATAATGGATTTCCAACTATGACAAGGTATGGAACCACCTTCCGATCAGTGTACTCTAGGAACGATACACTGGAGTTCAACAAGAACATCTTGCAACTCAGCCACACATGACCGACCACTCATTTCGCTTGAGTGTATCGAATGTACATCACCACCGGTTGGGATCAACAACCGTTTCCCGTATATATATGGGACAGCATTGATAGATTAAAGGAAGCAAATGAATATTCTCTAGATAGGTGATTATACACCCTACTTCGGTGCGACCGACTTAGCCATGCTGCCTGCCCGATTTTTGTCATTTACCGGATGTGAGGCTAGAAGCTACGCTTACTTTCCATTCATTTATAACACGATCACTTTGAATGCCACATTATCAGATCCGTAAATCATTAGTTGGTTTATACAAATATCCTGGATGTTATGCTAAGGGATAAATCCGTTGCAACCATATATATTTATACAGACCAACCCATTCGATCATTGGAAATACTTTGTCAGACATTCGTCCATTTACGTTCGTTCTGGGACTGAACGAAACCGAAGGCACTATTCAGTACATCCATCTTAGTCCATTGTTATCTAAGATTTATACAACAGCCCTTGCACTTTACTCCGTCTTCAATATATTCAGCATATATGATTCGCAACGCTTATGCCAATACAGAGTGGTTCTTTGGATAATAATCCAACCGGTCTCTCCATATTAACAACATTAAAATGGTCAAAACATTGATAGTCTGTGATTTAACTATCAAAGAAAAACTCGTGTGCAAACAACGATATTATTTCCAGATGGAAATTATATCAACCAATCATCATTTAACATTTATCTCTTTAGTTCATTAATGTACTTATCTCATGTTTCCCTATATTCTAAATTTCTTATTTTCTAATTTTAGAAAATATACTTTATTAACAATGGAAAACATTTCCATTTCCTTGTTTTCTATATTAGAAAACATTTCTGATTTCTTATTTGGAAAACATTTCCAAAGTTCCTTTATTGGATTTAAACTGATGTTTAAATAAAACATCGCTATGCCAACTCAAACCATTTACTGAATTCACTTAACCATCATTCACTATCAAACCTTACCATTCCTTGGTTAAGAAGGAAGTCAATCAAGTTGGGGTATAATTACCTCTCAGACCTTAACTGAACAACGTTATAACTTCGAAATAGTAACAGTTTATCTTTTAAACCTTTAACAACTTCTTTACGTAACTCTCGGATTCAATTTACGAATCCACTTCTTTATTGAAAACATTGGTTATAACGATAACATTATAATCCCTACTTCCGCAATATCTAACTTTAATTATAACCTTTATTCTTTAATTCGAATAATTAAACCTAACCCTAATTTATTAGTGTATAAATTTTGATTTAAAAACTGGAAAGTAAATATTACTTTCCCGAATTCGATATAATTGAATTCGACTTGTAATTCTCTTCCGAGTAAATCTCTATTTGATTAGCTCTTCTTCGAATAACCTATATTCGATTATCTCTCTTCGAATAACTTATATTCGAAATCTCTCTCTTTCGAATAAACTATATTCGATCTCTTTCTTTCGAATACGATATATTTGATAATCTCCTTTCGGTTAAACTAAAATCGATAACTCCCTTCGATTAAACTATAATCGAGAACTCCTTTCCTTTAACTCTATTCGAATAAACTATATTCGACTAACTATATTTTAACTCCGTTTATCTCTATTCGAATAACTAATATTCGATAACTCTATTTAACTCCGTTCAACTCTATTCAAATAACTAATGTTCGACTAACTCCTTTGGATTAACTCATCTTGACTAACTTAACTTAATTAACTCAACTCGATAACTTAACTCGATTATCTTAACTCCATTATCTTAACTCGATAACTTAACTCCTATCGAATAACTAATATTCGATTAACTCCATTCGCTTGACTCTAGATTGCAGCGATCACAATGGTTACGCCTGATTCCCTCAGGAAACATCCGACCGCCTTAGGCTATCTGCAGCCCTGCGAATTACGCTAGCAGTCGTGCTAAATGGCATATTATTTGGATTAACTCTAACTGATTAACTCTATTGGTTTAACTCTAACTGATTTATTCTAATTGGTTAACCCTAACTGATTACTCTAACTAGTTAACTCAAATTGATTAACTCTGTTTGACTAACTCGACTCGACTAACCCCTTTTCGAATAACATATTCGATTAACTAACTTCGAATACCATATTTGATTTACTAACTTCAAATACCATATTCGATTTACTAACTTCGAATACCATATTCGATTAACTAACATCGAATACCATATTCGATTAACTCCTTCGAATACCATATTCGATTTACTAACATCGAATACCATATTCGATTAACTAATCTTCGACTAACTAATAGTCGATAAATTCTTATTTGCTTAACTAACATTCGACTAACTAATAGTCGATTAACTTACTTCGACTAATTCGATTAACTTTTATTTGATTATCTTAAATCGATTAACTTTATTTGATTTTCTCTAATTGAATAACTAATATTCAATTAACTCTTTTCAAATAACTAAATTCGATTAGCTCCTTCGAATACTAAATTCGATTTAACTCTATTCGATTATCTCTTTTATATCTCGTCAAATTTCCTTTTTATAACGTTTATTTTCCGTTACAACTATTCCCTTTTTTATAACTTCTAATTACCGTTACAAATATTTCCTATTTATAACTTCTATTTACCGTTACAAATATTCCCTATTTATAACTTCTTATTTATCTTCTAAATAAATATTCCTTTATTCTATTTATTTTCTAAATAAATATTTCCCTTTTCAATTCTATTTGTTTTCTAAATAAATATTTTCCTTTTCAATTCTATTTGTTTTCTAAATAAATATCCCTTTTATAAAACTCTATTTGTTTTCTAAATAAATATTTCCCTTTTCAATTCTATTTGTTTTCTAAATAAATATCCCTTTTATAAAACTCTATTTGTTTTATAAATACTTCCTTTTATAAAACCGTGTTCGTTTTATAAATAATTTCCTTTTATAAAATCCTGTGATTTTATAAAATTCCTTTATTTCAATATACATTGAAATATTCCATTTCACAACTCAGGGTTTCTTATGATATATAAAATATCGAATAACAATGATTAATATCATCCTAACACACATAATCCAGAACAGATTATATAACACATCATATAACACAATATATGAAAACAGTAAAATAATTGTTGAGGAATCCAGTCGGATTCCTCCAACCTGTCTCCCTGCATCCACAGATGTTACACAGTATAATATATATCATATTTCATTTTGAAATGAAATATCCTGCTGTACAGAACCATATTTGATTAACAGTACATAGATTAACTATAACTACGTTTTCAATCAAATCTATTTAACAGTCCAGTTTAACAATCAATATACAGCAGTCAATAAATAAAGTACAATTTATATTAAAATATAAATTGAGGAGAGTTAGTGAGTTTTACTCACATTGGACTGTTATCGTTAAAAATGATTAACTGTCTTTGATACAGACGGACAATTTATTTTGCAATAAATTGTAACGAGCTCGAATTCACTCCCGGTCAATCTCATTGTGTTGCTCCCGTCCATACGATCCTGTCGGATCTTGTTTCGTTCAATTCTGACCACGTATGATAAAGTTATAAGGTCTGCAAATATAGTACATTATTTATTTTAATTAAAGACTTAGATTAATTTAAATAAAATGTTGGGCCTTACACTCCTATTACCAGTCCATTCACGTGAGACCCGCATCCATCTTCTTCCTCCACTTCCAGTAAACCGCTCACAACCAAACAGCCATTACCGAAATAAATCCTCTCACCGCTCCTCTCCTCTTCAACTAATTTCAAAAACCAATCACTCCATCGAACTCAACACTTGAATCTCTCCAACTTCATATACGAATTAACCTCCTCGCTGCCATTTCCAGAAATGCGACCCCAGGTATCTCGCGTACCCCGTACACATCGGCTACCCCAAATGACCACCGAACCTCATCAAAAATCCAGACATGATGCTCCTATCTACAACAAATTCGAATATAGACTTGGATTCGAGAACCAACACACCAACTTCTAGAAATTGCTAACCCTAGGTCGATTTTCACCGACGCTGCTTTTACACGGCAACCACAAATGATGATCGATCCAAATGAAACTCATACTGAGTGAAGAGGAACACACCAGGGACTCAAATATGTATCTATCATGATTTATAGATTTTTCTACGGTTTTATTTTGATTAATGAAGAAGGATTTGGCTTTTGTTTTGCTGGAGAATTTTGACGGCGGAAAACTGGGTTTGAGATTAGGTCATAAGGAGTGATAGTTGGTGTGTTATTTATAGGCAAAACTTTTAGGATATTTTTTTCCTTGTTATTTTATTTATTTTCTTCGATCATTTGCTTTGTAAAAATCACCATGATTACATACGATACCTAAAAATCACCAAACTGGACATGTAGCTAGAGTTCGACATTACGGTCCCAACGAAACTGGTTTCGTCGAATTCTGACTTCGTATGCTCATACAGCGTATTTTTGACCGTCAAAATACTGACTGTTTCTCACTCTAAAAATCCGTACGACCACACAGTGACTCTAAAAATCACGGAAACTGACATCTAGCAATAATTTGACATTGCGGATCCAACAAAATTAGTTTCATCGAAATCCGACTTTGTTTGCAAAACTGGCTATTTTTAACGCTCTGAATGACCCATTTAAATATATAAATATATTTAAATAAAAATTAAATTAAATATAAATAAATATATATTCTCGTATATATTCACCGAGGAATATCATACAACTCCAGTATATTTATATACTGGCTATTCTGAGTCCAGATTGATTCGATATTCAATTTACATTGAAAATCCCTTTAATAACGTATATAAAACGTTACGAATTATAAAGGAATTCCACAGCGACTTTTCTGAAATTTGATTTGGATGTAAATCAAAATCTACACGACGAAATCTCGATTTTTCTCTTCCACTAGAAAGATATACTCCACCAGCTCCACACGTTTCTTGTTTCATCGAAATCCGATTTAAAACGGCTTCTGTATATTCAGTTGAAGTTCGAATCGCCAAATAGCGAACTGCCGCGCCATTTCGAGCTCGATTATAATTATATTATAAATTATACGTTCAACTGTCGTCGACTGAATATATTCGTTATTATATTTCGAATATAAACTCAACCAATCCCCTGATACCATCCAATTCACAGTATTTTGTGAATTTCACTATTTTGACCATTCTGGCTTATAATATATTTTATTATTATAATTATTAATTAAATATTCATTTTTATTTAATTCAGGTCATCGATATCGCCACATCGATAATAAATAATTAAATTAATTAATTATTCAACAGCTAAAAATGCGGGTCATTACAATCTTTCCCCCTTAATAAAATTTCGTCCTCGAAATTTGCTAAGCTAGGGGACGACCCTATCTACTGGGTAAAAATTTATCTGTTTACCTCTTATCTCCGGTTTCAACAGAACCTATTAATATCGACTAAAATATTAATTTATTCCGACTAACTAAATTTTCAAAAAAAATCAGGAAAATTTTCTAATGCCTTAACTTTTCGAAAAATTTCGCCAGCACCTCCTTTGTACTGGTCAATATCTCAAACTCCCACTCGCCTCTCTGGGTCTTCTTCAATCCAAAAGAAAATCAAAACGCCAAGCGGCTTGCCAATTCGGCTCATAAATTCCAGACTCATATATAATATAAACTTGTACCTTTTTGTCGGGCATATCAACTCTATCACTTCCATATGCTATCAACTCAGCATATACCAGTGTTATCTCAATCAAATTCCAATCAGTTCATATCCTCAAATCCAAATCGAATTTCATTTGAACCCCAATATCAAAATCCAATTTATTGACTTATCAACCCAATTCCATAACAGATTATTCTCTAATCCAATTCGATTTTTATTTAACTCGGTTCAAGTTAAATTTTATATATTCATTCTTACCATTTTAATCCATTTAACTTCACAAGTTAAATTTAAATTTCAAATTTCAAATCCCTGGGTTCATTTCAAATTAATTCGAAATCATAGTACCAATTCAAAACCTTTGAATTTCCTGAACAACTTGTTTTCTCAAAACAATTCAAAACAAAACCTTTGGTAGTAATCCGTCACTTAGAGCTCGAAAATGAACACCGATGATGCACCATCGGAATTTATTTCCCAGCGATCGAAGTGAGTTCAATACTATATCACTTTCAGTTTGAAAACGTTTTCAAAATCTCCCAGGAACTTAAAATTCCCTTATTTTGATTCCAATTCTGATTTAAATTCAGATTTTATTCATCTTATTTCATATACTTTACTTAAATGAATTCTGATTAGTTATTTATAACCATTTCACTTTTATAATCTTACTCGATTATATTAACAACCAACACAACCAATTATACTATGTTAATTTCAAAACATATCATGTTGGGTCATTGTATTCGAGTATTTAGAAACCCCTATCGATATTGTGCTGCCCCACTAGCGACCAGAATTCATAAGCCACTCAACCAATAAAGCTCCACAATATAAAACAAATTTTTATATCAATAACAAATACGCTCTCTCGTATATATACACTCAACTCAATCTAGGATATTACTAATCCCATCTCTACTGAGTTACGCCACAGAGCCAAGGTAATACTTAACCTTAAGCTCTGATACCAACTGTAGTGACCCGAAAATCCGGTCCAATTTGAGCTGACTAAATAACACAAGTCCAACCCCAAATTGCACTTGAAATTCAAGAAACTAATAGAAAGAAGATAGAGGGTGAGGATAGATAAGATAGAACTAGTAGAATAGAAGAAGAAGAAGAACACCATCATCAGAGTAAACACGAATCTCACAGCGGAACGAATAAAATATAACATAACTTTTGAAATACAAACAGTTATATATAAAATAGCACTTATCAGAGTACAACACTTACAACAACAGCGGAAATAATAATAGCTATAGAATCCTGAAGCCTCCTGCTCCAGCCCTTCAATGTATCTGCAAATCCCGACTACTTGACTGCCCGTACAAATTTAGGCACCCAAGAGTTTAGGGAAAACAACAAAGTAAACTCCGGGTCAGTCATGGGACTGGTATGAGTAAAACAGTTTAAACAGGTATATGAACAAGTAAACGATATCTCATAAGACCACGCCGCAGAACGGAACGGGTTTTTCCCTTATGAGAATCCAAAATATCTTTATATCAAAAACCTTTTGATATTATAATAATGTCTATATACAAATAGATATCAACTAGCAGAAACGCTTTCATCTCACGTTCTACATATATAGTATACAATCAAAATCGCAAGCACGTATTGGATAATGGATTTCCAACTATGACAAGGTATGGAACCACCTTCCGATCAGTGTACTCTAGGAACGATACACTGGAGTTCAACAAGAACATCTTGCAACTCAGCCACACATGACCGACCACTCATTTCGCTTGAGTGTATCGAATGTACATCACCACCGGTTGGGATCAACAACCATTTCCCGTATATATATGGGACAGCATTGATAGATTAAAGGAAGCAAATGAATATTCTCTAGATAGGTGATTATACACCCTACTTCGGTGCGACCGACTTAGCCATGCTGCCTGCCCGATTTTTGTCATTTACCGGATGTGAGGCTAGAAGCTACGCTTACTTTCCATTCATTTATAACACGATCACTTTGAATGCCACATTATCAGATCCGTAAATCATTAGTTGGTTTATACAAATATCCTGGATGTTATGCTAAGGGATAAATCCGTTGCAACCATATATATTTATACAGACCAACCCATTCGATCATTGGAAATACTTTGTCAGACATTCGTCCATTTACGTTCGTTCTGGGACTGAACGAAACCGAAGGCACTATTCAGTACATCCATCTTAGTCCATTGTTATCTAAGATTTATACAACAGCCCTTGCACTTTACTCCGTCTTCAATATATTCAGCATATATGATTCGCAACGCTTATGCCAATACAGAGTGGTTCTTTGGATAATAATCCAACCGGTCTCTCCATATTAACAACATTAAAATGGTCAAAACATTGATAGTCTGTGATTTAACTATCAAAGAAAAACTCGTGTGCAAACAACGATATTATTTCCAGATGGAAATTATATCAACCAATCATCATTTAACATTTATCTCTTTAGTTCATTAATGTACTTATCTCATGTTTCCCTATATTCTAAATTTCTTATTTTCTAATTTTAGAAAATATACTTTATTAACAATGGAAAACATTTCCATTTCCTTGTTTTCTATATTAGAAAACATTTCTGATTTCTTATTTGGAAAACATTTCCAAAGTTCCTTTATTGGATTTAAACTGATGTTTAAATAAAACATCGCTATGCCAACTCAAACCATTTACTGAATTCACTTAACCATCATTCACTATCAAACCTTACCATTCCTTGGTTAAGAAGGAAGTCAATCAAGTTGGGGTATAATTACCTCTCAGACCTTAACTGAACAACGTTATAACTTCGAAATAGTAACAGTTTATCTTTTAAACCTTTAACAACTTCTTTACGTAACTCTCGGATTCAATTTACGAATCCACTTCTTTATTGAAAACATTGGTTATAACGATAACATTATAATCCCTACTTCCGCAATATCTAACTTTAATTATAACCTTTATTCTTTAATTCGAATAATTAAACCTAACCCTAATTTATTAGTGTATAAATTTTGATTTAAAAACTGGAAAGTAAATATTACTTTCCCGAATTCGATATAATTGAATTCGACTTGTAATTCTCTTCCGAGTAAATCTCTATTTGATTAGCTCTTCTTCGAATAACCTATATTCGATTATCTCTCTTCGAATAACTTATATTCGAAATCTCTCTCTTTCGAATAAACTATATTCGATCTCTTTCTTTCGAATACGATATATTTGATAATCTCCTTTCGGTTAAACTAAAATCGATAACTCCCTTCGATTAAACTATAATCGAGAACTCCTTTCCTTTAACTCTATTCGAATAAACTATATTCGACTAACTATATTTTAACTCCGTTTATCTCTATTCGAATAACTAATATTCGATAACTCTATTTAACTCCGTTCAACTCTATTCAAATAACTAATGTTCGACTAACTCCTTTGGATTAACTCATCTTGACTAACTTAACTTAATTAACTCAACTCGATAACTTAACTCGATTATCTTAACTCCATTATCTTAACTCGATAACTTAACTCCTATCGAATAACTAATATTCGATTAACTCCATTCGCTTGACTCTAGATTGCAGCGATCACAATGGTTACGCCTGATTCCCTCAGGAAACATCCGACCGCCTTAGGCTATCTGCAGCCCTGCGAATTACGCTAGCAGTCGTGCTAAATGGCATATTATTTGGATTAACTCTAACTGATTAACTCTATTGGTTTAACTCTAACTGATTTATTCTAATTGGTTAACCCTAACTGATTACTCTAACTAGTTAACTCAAATTGATTAACTCTGTTTGACTAACTCGACTCGACTAACCCCTTTTCGAATAACATATTCGATTAACTAACTTCGAATACCATATTTGATTTACTAACTTCAAATACCATATTCGATTTACTAACTTCGAATACCATATTCGATTAACTAACATCGAATACCATATTCGATTAACTCCTTCGAATACCATATTCGATTTACTAACATCGAATACCATATTCGATTAACTAATCTTCGACTAACTAATAGTCGATAAATTCTTATTTGCTTAACTAACATTCGACTAACTAATAGTCGATTAACTTACTTCGACTAATTCGATTAACTTTTATTTGATTATCTTAAATCGATTAACTTTATTTGATTTTCTCTAATTGAATAACTAATATTCAATTAACTCTTTTCAAATAACTAAATTCGATTAGCTCCTTCGAATACTAAATTCGATTTAACTCTATTCGATTATCTCTTTTATATCTCGTCAAATTTCCTTTTTATAACGTTTATTTTCCGTTACAACTATTCCCTTTTTTATAACTTCTAATTACCGTTACAAATATTTCCTATTTATAACTTCTATTTACCGTTACAAATATTCCCTATTTATAACTTCTTATTTATCTTCTAAATAAATATTCCTTTATTCTATTTATTTTCTAAATAAATATTTCCCTTTTCAATTCTATTTGTTTTCTAAATAAATATTTTCCTTTTCAATTCTATTTGTTTTCTAAATAAATATCCCTTTTATAAAACTCTATTTGTTTTCTAAATAAATATTTCCCTTTTCAATTCTATTTGTTTTCTAAATAAATATCCCTTTTATAAAACTCTATTTGTTTTATAAATACTTCCTTTTATAAAACCGTGTTCGTTTTATAAATAATTTCCTTTTATAAAATCCTGTGATTTTATAAAATTCCTTTATTTCAATATACATTGAAATATTCCATTTCACAACTCAGGGTTTCTTATGATATATAAAATATCGAATAACAATGATTAATATCATCCTAACACACATAATCCAGAACAGATTATATAACACATCATATAACACAATATATGAAAACAGTAAAATAATTGTTGAGGAATCCAGTCGGATTCCTCCAACCTGTCTCCCTGCATCCACAGATGTTACACAGTATAATATATATCATATTTCATTTTGAAATGAAATATCCTGCTGTACAGAACCATATTTGATTAACAGTACATAGATTAACTATAACTACGTTTTCAATCAAATCTATTTAACAGTCCAGTTTAACAATCAATATACAGCAGTCAATAAATAAAGTACAATTTATATTAAAATATAAATTGAGGAGAGTTAGTGAGTTTTACTCACATTGGACTGTTATCGTTAAAAATGATTAACTGTCTTTGATACAGACGGACAATTTATTTTGCAATAAATTGTAACGAGCTCGAATTCACTCCCGGTCAATCTCATTGTGTTGCTCCCGTCCATACGATCCTGTCGGATCTTGTTTCGTTCAATTCTGACCACGTATGATAAAGTTATAAGGTCTGCAAATATAGTACATTATTTATTTTAATTAAAGACTTAGATTAATTTAAATAAAATGTTGGGCCTTACACTCCTATTACCAGTCCATTCACGTGAGACCCGCATCCATCTTCTTCCTCCACTTCCAGTAAACCGCTCACAACCAAACAGCCATTACCGAAATAAATCCTCTCACCGCTCCTCTCCTCTTCAACTAATTTCAAAAACCAATCACTCCATCGAACTCAACACTTGAATCTCTCCAACTTCATATACGAATTAACCTCCTCGCTGCCATTTCCAGAAATGCGACCCCAGGTATCTCGCGTACCCCGTACACATCGGCTACCCCAAATGACCACCGAACCTCATCAAAAATCCAGACATGATGCTCCTATCTACAACAAATTCGAATATAGACTTGGATTCAAGAACCAACACACCAACTTCTAGAAATTGCTAACCCTAGGTCGATTTTCACCGACGCTGCTTTTACACGGCAACCACAAATGATGATCGATCCAAATGAAACTCATACTGAGTGAAGAGGAACACACCAGGGACTCAAATATGTATCTATCATGATTTATAGATTTTTCTACGGTTTTATTTTGATTAATGAAGAAGGATTTGGCTTTTGTTTTGCTGGAGAATTTTGACGGCGGAAAACTGGGTTTGAGATTAGGTCATAAGGAGTGATAGTTGGTGTGTTATTTATAGGCAAAACTTTTAGGATATTTTTTTCCTTGTTATTTTATTTATTTTCTTCGATCATTTGCTTTGTAAAAATCACCATGATTACATACGATACCTAAAAATCACCAAACTGGACATGTAGCTAGAGTTCGACATTACGGTCCCAACGAAACTGGTTTCGTCGAATTCTGACTTCGTATGCTCATACAGCGTATTTTTGACCGTCAAAATACTGACTGTTTCTCACTCTAAAAATCCGTACGACCACACAGTGACTCTAAAAATCACGGAAACTGACATCTAGCAATAATTTGACATTGCGGATCCAACAAAATTAGTTTCATCGAAATCCGACTTTGTTTGCAAAACTGGCTATTTTTAACGCTCTGAATGACCCATTTAAATATATAAATATATTTAAATAAAAATTAAATTAAATATAAATAAATATATATTCTCGTATATATTCACCGAGGAATATCATACAACTCCAGTATATTTATATACTGGCTATTCTGAGTCCAGATTGATTCGATATTCAATTTACATTGAAAATCCCTTTAATAACGTATATAAAACGTTACGAATTATAAAGGAATTCCACAGCGACTTTTCTGAAATTTGATTTGGACGTAAATCAAAATCTACACGACGAAATCTCGATTTTTCTCTTCCACTAGAAAGATATACTCCACCAGCTCCACACGTTTCTTGTTTCATCGAAATCCGATTTAAAACGGCTTCTGTATATTCAGTTGAAGTTCGAATCGCCAAATAGCGAACTGCCGCGCCATTTCGAGCTCGATTATAATTATATTATAAAATATACGTTCAACTGTCGTCGACTGAATATATTCGTTATTATATTTCGAATATAAACTCAACCAATCCCCTGATACCATCCAATTCACAGTATTTTGTGAATTTCACTATTTTGACCATTCCGGCTTATAATATATTTTATTATTATAATTATTAATTAAATATTCATTTTTATTTAATTCAGGTCATCGATATCGCCACATCGATAATAAATAATTAAATTAATTAATTATTCAACAGCTAAAAATGCGGGTCATTACAAGGACCCTGTGAATATAAATCTGCAAAATCAAAACTACCAGCTGCCCATGGAAAATAGGGGCACCCAGAGTTTAGGTTAAAACAATAAACTCCAGGTCAGTCATGGGACTGGTGTGAGAACTAAAACAGTTATTTAAAACTTTACTTTAGAAGAGAGTAATTCAAGGGACCACGCCGTGTAACACGGAACGGGTTTCCTCCCAAGAATACTAGTGCATATAACAAAACAGCGCAATGCTTTTTGGGGAAATGAAGCTATTATAAGACCTAGGTCCCATCACACAATGCAACACAAGCCGGAGGATAGGGTTTTCCCTTATAATAGCCAAACATGCTTGGTACATTTAAAACAAATCATTTGATACTATTATAAGTGTATAGTGTCAAAACAATTTAAATCATAGACGGCATGGGTACCATATATCATGTCGCCATACTAGTTCTACAATTAAAACCGCAATATCACGTATTGGAAATTGGATTTCCGTCATGAGTCGAGGCAAGGGGCAAGCTCCTCTCCGATTCGAGACACTCTAGCAAATGTCTCAGGACCCCACTCTGATCCTTGGATCTTCAGGGCCGGTCCTCACCTAACTTTGGAGGATTAGTTATTCCTGAGCACACGTTTCCCGGTCCTTACAGACCTATATCCGAGGCGCCTTGCATTCCAACAACCACACAGGTGAAAAGTATATAAATGTCAGGGCTGGTAGGTCACTAACACCACCCTAGCTAGAAAGAAACGTCATGCTCTCCCAGCAGTCACTATCCCGTTTTTGACTCATACCGAGGTGTGAGGCTCGCGAATTCACGTTATACACAAAGCTACGCCACACAGGCCGTGCTTTGATCATCAACCACAAGACTTTGCTTTTCAAAAGAAGCCTTGATCAATTGCCACTTACGCGTGCCACACTGGCAATTCATGCCATGCGACTGATGTCCATCGATATACAACCTCTGAGCTCGTACGTCTCAGAGAAGGGCGTTAAGCAAGAGAATAAATTCTCCGCCGCCAAACAGATGTATATTTAATAGAGATCAATCAACACAGAATAAAATCCAATGTCAGACACACAATCCATTTACAAGTTCGTTCTGGATCTGAACGAAAGCGGAGGCACTTTCCTTGCATATCCATCCATCTCCAAGTACGTCTGGACGATCACCAACTGTTTCCCTCATCTTGGGTGTACAGCCCAATCAAGATCATCAGTAATCACCCAAACGATGTGAAGACTTCCGTTCTTCAACCACCGTCTTCATCTTCGACATCTCATCGAATCGGTTATTCAGAGTGGGTATAAACCCGGCCTTTCTGAATAACCCACGTATATGATAAACAAATGTTACACAAACACAACAAACGCCTCATTCCAATTCAGAATATTCTTTTATTCACAAAATCACATTCTTAGGGGAAAGGTTCCCATTAATTTTATCCAAGATAAATTCTTTCAAATTTATTCTTTAATCTTCCTTTGGATATCATTTCAAACTAGTCGGGATTAGCGAACCACACCGAAGTAATTATTTATTTTATTTCCCAATCCCAGCCTATTCATCCCATGGAGCAAAACTGGTAATACTCCATATCTAACACCATGGTGTTATCGGTAAAATTAATTACCATTTCACGTTCAAATCTAATTAAAGATTTAACTATCGCTTTGGAGCAAAACCGGTGATACTCCACTCTCGATCACCTTTCAGATTTGATAATTTAAATTATCAATTCACATTTTAATCTAATTAAAGATTCATTAAAAATATACTTAGTTTTTATCTTTTCAAAAATCAACATCCTGTCTTTAACTGGGTTAAAGAACCAATGTCATCTAAAACACGATTCACGACAATCCCAAATCACATTTGATATTAAATACAAGGCTTTGAATAGAAAATATATCGACTTATATTCAATATCAAATTCTGAAACCAACAAATATCGTATTGGAAATAACGATATGAATATATCTTTCAAATTCCCATAATAATATCTGTATAATCACGGAATCCAAAATCGAAACATTCCAAAGACAATTTCGATTCAAATCCATTCCAATTCACGTATATTGGAAATTCTGGTTATTTTCAAAACCAATTCAAATTCAATTTATTTATTTCAAAAATAAATTGATTTTAATTCTAGTTCAAAACCAGTTCATTTCGATAAAAATCTATTTTTATCCCTTCGAATATGGAGATTTCATCCCAGTTCTTTCCAATTCACATATTATGATTTTACACAAATTATTAATATTTTTAATAATTTTATCAAGGCCCGTACAGTCGATTTCCATCAACGGCCATCGAACTGCACTTACAACGACCTTTTTCAAATTTGATTTGGACATGATTCCAAATCCAACCGTTGGATTTCAAATTTCAAATATTCATTGGAAAGCTCTTTTCGATACGAACCCAACGGTTCCAGTTTTAGGAGAATCCGACGGTCGGATCTCCCGCAACATCAATTCGAAGTCAATGGTCGAAATTCACGAACTGCCGCGGCGCGGCGCGTTCTTTTCAGGCCATTATATATAATATATATATATATTATATATTTCGTCGATTTCCTTATAAAACGTATTTTATAAATCGTTTTGGATTCGTTTTCAAAACCATTTCAACTCTATATTCAATTTCAAATCAAAATTGGATATTTCATATCATTATTATATAAATGATAATATTTTCAAAACGTTATATTTTGAAATCACTACCTTTTCTATATTCATTATAAAAACGAATATAATCAATATAAATATCGTTCACGTCAAAATAGCGCAACTCTAATCAAAACGGCTTTATATATTTCAATAAATTCGTTATTTTATTCAACAAATGAATATTTATCCCATTCAACACATGAATCTATATTTCTTTCAACACACGACCAATCTCAACACAAGGGTACTGTCAACACACGACTATTTTTGTTATGTAAAATATTTTATAAAATTAAGGTATCTATCGTTTGATTTTCAATCAGACTCCACCGGGAAGTAGTTCTAATTTTTAAATATGATAAAGATGTAAATTTTATTATTAAATTATTTTACTCAACACATGAACTGTTTCAACACATAAATATCGTCAACACATGACTATTTTTATATTCAACACATGAATTTTCTTTTATAATATTCATTATTTTCCCTATTGGAATGAGGCCCAATCAATTACCATATAACGTTAATTATATGGATTTCATACAACACATGTATATAATAGCAACGATAAACAATCAACCATCATCCAAAGTGCACCACACAACTGCATAAGCATCAAATATAAACAATTAACGCTTACGCAGCCTGTCGACCAATCGATCGACATACAATTAAATAATTGGGATCAGTGTACGCCAAATATCATCCCAACACCCGTGTGGGGTTTCAAATCAACAAATACAGATTTTATTTGTGCAGTTGGGCGATGTGTAAAATTTATCGTCCCAATCAATATCCTTCAAATAGGTGTATATAAACAAATCGGTCGATTTGTTTATAAATATTTATTTATTCACATTCACGTTAAAAATTATATTTTTAACGATAATTAATTTATTTCAACACATTAATATATTTCATTATCTATTTCACATCAACATCACAAACAATTTTCACAACACATCAATCAAACAAACAAGTCGTCCATGGTATGTGGACGACGGGTGTCGGGTGCTGCTAAGCACCGTCTGCATCCTAGTATATATATATAACTAGAAAAAGAGATTGAAGAGTGAGAAATTCTAACCGACTAGCTAATCCAAACGCCACAACTCTTCATATGTAGAAGTCATCGCTGTTCTCGCCTTTTGTCACTTTCGTTGCCCGTAGCTACTACATATATAAAAATCACGTTTTTATATTGTTGCTATGTATATATAAATCATATTTTTATAATCACTCCATATGGATAAAAATTCTATTTTTACACCGCTACTATATAGATAAAAATTCTATTTTTACATCAGTGTTCATATAATAAAGATTATATTTTTATCACGCTATTCTCTATATAAAGACTTCGCCTTTTCAAATATAAAGATTTCGCCTTTTCAAATATAAAGATTTCGCCTTTTCAAATATAAAGATTTCATTTTTAATACTCTACTATAATAAAAATTCAATTTTTAATCTTTCTATATTATAAAAATTATATTTTCTACTTCTACAATATAAAAGGTTATATTTTTAAAACAAAAATCAAAACTTTGTCTATAGTAGAAATTAAATCTTTGTTTATAAATAATATAAAAACCCTAACTTTCCTTATACTATGCTTTACGTTCTTGAATAAAACCAGAAAAAAGAAAATGAAGTAAAATATAAAAAAACTTACTGTTCATTTTGAAAAGGGGGGGCGAGTTTGCGCTGGTGGTCGGGCTCACGTCGGTCAGTGGATGGAGAGGGGGTTTCAAGTACAACTGGAGGAAGAGGGGGAGGTCGGGTGGTGCGTCGCAGTCGGCGAGGTGGGGGAGGAGGGGTCTTCGATTGAGGAGGGGGTCGCGTCGAGCGGAAGGAGGAAGTGGAGAAGAAGAAGAGGAGGCGTGGCAGAGGGGAGGGTGCGGGGATAGATCGCCGGCGGTGGGTGACGCGCGTGGCTTGGGCGGTGGTGTGTTGGCGATTTGGGGGGGGCAGCGGTTTTCTCTTCGTTTTTTTATTTTTGATTTGGGAAAACTGACGGGGGGGCAATATAAGGAGAGAGAGGGTTTTCTATATTTTTTTAATCATTATTTTATTTCAAAAAGTTGACTTTTCATACAAACTCGAAATCAAGCCCACCGCCTGTCGTTCATAGCTAATTACCCCCATTCCGAACACAATGGGATATGTATCGTAAGCCAGTTCGGCCGTTTTGGTCAGTTTCCGTCAAAATCAACATATAACACTGTATATTGAATTTGAACGTGCATTTCAATTTACCGGGGTCATATACGAACTCTAAAAATTCCAGAAAAATATTCTCTAGCTTCGTATTGACGATACGGTCCTAACAAAACTAGTTTCATCGAATTCTGAGACCGTTGGAAAAATGGCCATTTTCCAGTCGATTAAAATCAACTGAAATTGGTCAAACGCGTTTTCCTTTGCCACGCTCACATATTGATTCGAAAAATTATGAAATTTGGAATCTAGCAATAATTTGACCTCACGGATCCAACAAAAGTGGTTTCGTCGAAATCCGAGGTCGTTTGAAAAATGGCTATTTTTAAAGGCCGAAATTCCATAGCGACTATTCTGAAATTTCAACTGGACATATCTTTTGATTCCCGCTATGAATTCTTGATTTTTCGGATTCGTTGGAAAGATATTCTCCATTAGACTCTAATATTTTTGGTTTCGCTAAAATCCGGTTTATTTAGCACCCGGTATGTTCAATTGAAATTTGAAATCGAATTATCGAACTACCGCGCCATTTTCAATTCCTTTTATAATTATTTATATTCTAACGATGACGTATATAAATATATACGTTCTAATTATATTCAAAATAAATTTCTCGTCGATATTATTTTAAATAATTCATTTTAAATTTTCAAAATTCACTAAAATTGCCAAAATAAAAATTTTAAACTGGCTCGCATTTCCGGGTTGTTACATCCATTTTCTATTTAACCATTTATATTTTAATATGGGCCAGACCTCTCACATTAGGCCTGCAACTTGTGAATGCTGGATATGCCGGTTGGTTCCGGGCAGCCTTATCCCACAAGTCGGGCTTAACCTCGTGTCTTGCCCCAATTTATATTTGCGAACTTGGACTTGTCACATTAGGCCCAACATTTGTGGCTGTTGGATATGCCGGTCGGGACCGGGCAGACTTCCACCACAAATGTGACCTAACCTCGTGTCCAAGTACAATTTTAATTAATCATTATAATTGTTCTACTAAAATTATTATTTTACATGGCACTTCTTAACAAAATTGATGTTTTTAATTCACGTGTCATCCTTAAATAAAAGTGATGAATTCTAATGTCATATAAAGATGATATTTTATATGGAAACATATTTTCTATGAATTCTAATGACCTTTTTTCATCTAATGACCTTCTAGTTTTAATGACTTTATAATTTAACGACATTTTAATCTATTGATATTCTAGTTTCAATGATATTCAAATTTTAATGACATTTTCAATAAATGACATTATAATATTTAAACATGAAGGGCAAATTTATCTTAACATAAATGCCAAGTCCAATCTTCACATAAATGACAAATTAAATTTCACATAACAGAAAAATCAATTTTTACATAAATGACAAATTCAATTTTTACATAAATAACAAATTCAATTTTTACATAAATGACAAATTTATCTTACATAACATGTTCCTAATAAAAGTGGCATGTCTATTCTAGTTAAACATTTTTTCTTTTTGTTTAATCCTTCTAATGAACCATATTACATTAAACATGAAATCTTTTTATTGTAATATAAATGACAACAAAAATATGTTATTTCAAATTGCAACTAAATGACGCTAAGAATATATTATTTTTAGTTGAATCAACATGACACTAAAAATATGTTCGTTTTTAAAGTTTCAATATGACACTAAAAATATTCATTTTTAATGATTCTACAGAACACTAAATTTATGTTTCATTTTTAATGACACAACTTAACACTAAAAATAATGTTTCATTTTTCGTGAAAATCAATGACATTAAAATTATGCTCATTTTCACGAATCTTAACGACACTAAAAATATGTTTATTTTATATAAAACTTAACGACACTAAAAATATGTTTATTTTATGTCAATTTCATATAACCTTCATATTTCTACATATGATATCAATTAATATTTTGGTGTCAATGTTTCCATAACAATTCCTATATATGGCAACAACTAATATTTTGGTGTCAATTATGATGTCCATTCCTCATAATAATACATGTAATCATGTTGTTTTGTGTAAGTTTTTCATGTGAATACATAGGATAACAATGTACAATTGGGTGTCAAGTCTCATGTCAAACTTCTCATTCTATATTTTTTTCGCAACTCTTACATTTGACAAAGATGATAATTTTGTCGCAACTCTTACATTTAACAAAGATGATAATTTTTTGTCACAAATCTTATATTTGACAAAGATGATAATTTTGTCGCAACTCAATTCTCTAATTATCATAAACATTCATTTCGACATTCTAACAACAAAATGATAATTTTGTTTGATTCAATAATCTAATTAACATTAACGTTAATTTCAACATTCTAATAACACAATGATAATTTTATTTGATTCAATTATCTAATTAACATAAACGTTAATTTCAACATTCTAATAACACAATGATAATTTTGTTTGATTCAATTATCTAATTAACATAAACGTTAATTTCAACACTCTAATAACAAAATGATAATTTTGTTTGATTCAATTCTCTTATTAACATAAACGTTAATTTCAACATTCTAATAACACAGTGATAATTTTGTTTGATTCAATTATCTAATTAACATAAACGTTAATTTCAACATTCTAATAACACAATGATAATTATGTTTGATTCAATTCTCTAATTAACATAAACGTTAATTTCAACATTCTAATAACACAATGATAATTTTGTTTGATTCAATTCTCTAATTAACATAAACGTTAATTTCAACATTCTAATAATACACAGATCAAATCACGTATAGAAAACAGCAGAGTATTACGGCATATGAAGAATACTACAATTATCATTTACAAATTTTAATTATAAAATGAAAGAATAGAATTTCTCACCGAATAATTCAGATTTGAAATTTCCTGAATTTCCAAAATGCCCTGTTTTAGATCTATTCAACTCCATCTCGTAGATCTTTTCTTCACAATTTCAACGCTTTGAAAATCGCTCAATTCCGTTCTGATTTGGATAAGATACGGCCTTTTAATCATTCAATACTTTAATTACATATTTGAATTATATTATCCTAATTAAATCGTTACCCTTAATCCTTTCTGTAAACCTCTCCTTCTTCAAAACGCACAACACCAGAATCGACCGGCGCCAGATTTGAACGCATCACCAAGTCGCTGCTAACCTCCTCCACTTGCGCCACCAACATGATCCTGAGGAGATCGTGACCGTTGAAACGGTAGAACTCTCTTAGCTAAAGATTTTTCTCATTTGGAAATTCTTAGATTTGATGAAAGAATCGTATTAGAGTGAGGGAGGAAGGAGAGAATATAATGGCCGTTCAAAGAATTGGTGGCGGCTGGTCATATTAATATTAGGATTTTGGCTTTGTAAAATTTTAAGGTATATATATTTATATATCATTTCTATTTGTTCTTTTATTCCTCAAGGCCCATTCACATTTTGTATGTTATATGTGACAAAGAAAAATGAATTGCTGACTAAGGCTGGCTTATTTACTTCCCATTTATGTTTCCTGACATCCCCTTTTATGACACGCTATAATGACACATTTTTCAAATTTCAAAAATAGATAACAATGAAAGAGAGAGAGGATAAAATGAAAAGAATTAATGCTAGTTTAATGCTAAATGTGACAAATTTTGTGAATTTAAAATTTCAAAATATATAACATCATAATTACCATATGACCAATTAGTATTTATTTACCCATGTTACATTCATAATTCGCAGTCATCATCTTAACCATATAAGTTTATTTCAAAATGCTACATTCTATATATATCGTTTTGATTGCTTAAATAATTTACGATATTTTTAAAATAAATTTACATACGAAAATTCAAGTTAGTTATTACACCGGTTTATAGTGTTTGGTTTCAATTGTAATTAAATTTCATTACGTATATATATATATATATATTATTCCACTAAATTTGGTTTGACTTAATTATGTCAATGAGTTACACGATTTAAAAAAAATAAAATAAAATAAATTAGCAATCCAAATATGGTTATAAGTTTAATGTATATGGACAAAAACAAATGGTTGCATATGTAAATCAATTATTCTAGTATAATCAATCTTCTATCATTACCTTATTAATTCACTTTAATGGACTTTAATTGCAATCTATTGTAGTTTATTTCCAATATTAAATTACACCCTTTATTTCTATCATACAACGATATCATTCAGCAAATCACCCTAACCAAATTCAAATGACAAATAAATGGCTATTTATTTGTAATAAATTTCTTATGAATGTTAATGCCACATAAATGAAATTTATAAATAATTTCCTATTTATGTTATTTTTATTTTGATATAACATTATCTAATTAAAATGGCATTTTTATACTAACATACCTTTCTAACTATAATGGCATTTACACTAATATGACATGTCATACGATAATGACATTTTTTTATATTAATACCACATGATCAAGCAAGGTGACATTTCATGTTAATACAACATGATCAAACAAAATGATATTTTCCTGCTAACACATCTAAGATTTTATTTCTAAATATTCTAAATCCATTAAAATTTCTAAAATAAAAATTTTAAATTGGCCCCAAAATTCAGGGTTGTTACAGTCTCCCCCACTTAAAATCTTTTCGTCCTCGAAAAAGAACGAAGCTAAAAGTGTTTAATTATCCTACTCAATTTTTTTATTCTTCATTATTCATTCATTGGTTTAAATAATTTTATAGTTGAACTAATAATTACACTACACAATCATCAATCAATTGGTTGATTAGCTTTTTAAAATATATAAATTTTATATATTCAAAAATCATATTTTCCAAAAATATGATTATAATTTTAAATACGTATATTATAGGCTTGCTACTCTCAACTCATTCTAGGGCATTACTAACCCCATCTCTAATGAGTTTTCTCATTCTAGGATACTGCTGATCCTATCTCTAATGAGTATTCTTATTGGATATTACTAATCCAATCTCTGATGAGTCTTTTGTTCCGTTCTAATGAGTTGTACCCCAAAGATTTGAGCTAACCAAATCTCTGATACCAACTATAACGGCCCGGGTTCCGCCCGACCCGATTGATTGCAAAATCGACCAAGACCATTCAAAACCCGAACACGTTAACTTTGGGAATACAACAACATCAGAACAATAACAACAGACTTTTATTACATTACAGTAATGTTACATCAGAGTACAAAAAATCAGAGTACATCGATTAAAATTACAGCGGAAGATAAATTACAATATTATAATACATTGCAGCGGAAACAATAAAATAGATACAGCGGAAGACAATTATGCTCTGGACACAGCTTTAAGCTTCAATCCAGAATCTTGCTCGAGATAAGGACCTGTAGACAAACTACTCGACTGCCCGTGTGGAAAAGAGGGCACCCGAGTTTGGAAAGGTGGAAACAAACAACGGGTCAGTCATGGGACTGGTGTGAGAATTCCTAACTAATTTAACTAATAGTAATAAGGCAAATCCAAGGACCACGACGTTGACGCGGAACGGGTTCTATTCCAATGGATTGTCGTGCATAACAATAAAGTAAATCATTAAACAACGCAATGCTTTTTAGAAAAATGAAATCACCATAAGACTCAAGTCCCATCACACAATGCAACGCAAACCAGAGGATAGAGTTTTACCTTATGATGATTAAACATGCTTGGTACGATAAAACGAATTTGATATTATTATTAGTGTATATATGTTTCAAAAACAATTTCAATCATAATGTATCAATCCTAGGAAGAATAGTATCCCATACTACTATGCCTCCATACTAGTATTACAATCAAAGTCGCATGAGGTCGTATTGGAAATTGGGTTTCCATCATGAGTCAAGGCTAGGGAGGAGCTCATTACCGATTCGAGACACTCTAGCAAATGTCTTAGGATCCCCCGCAGTGAACCCTTGGAAAGCTACAGGGCCGGTCCACCATACAAGTTTGCGGATTAGTTATTCCTGAATAGGGGTGTAAATCGGTCGGACCGGACCGGACGGAGGTATGTTCAGTTTCTGTCCTAAAAAAAATCGGACCGAACACGGACCGGACCAAATTTTTTCTCGGACAAATTTCGTTGTCCTAATTTGTGTCCTAAATAAAATCGGTCGGACACGGACATGATCGGACTAGTCGGACTCGGTCGGACATGGCTATTTATATCACATTTTGTACATTTTACTAGATTTTCTCTCTACTATACGACGAATTTCAAATAATTCGGACGAATTCGGACGAGCCCGGACCGGACATGATTTTTTCTCGTACAAATCTTGTTGTCCTAATTCGTGTCCTAAATGAAAATCGGACGGACTCGGACGGACGTATTTCGGTCACGGACACGAACGGACGTCGGACATTCGAACAAAATTTACAGCCCTATTCCTGAACACACGTTTCCCGATCGTATAGGACCTACCATCCGAGGCGCGCCACATTCCATCATCCACATAAGTAAATATCAGCCAGTTTAAGCACTGACACTACTTCTAGCTAGAAAGAAACGTGCTGCTCTCCCTGCGTTCCCTTCTCCCGTTTTAGACTCAACCGGGTTGTGAGGCTCGCGAAGTCACGTTATAGTCTTCAACCACAAGGCCCTGCTTTTCAACAAAAGCCTTGATCATAATATCTTAGCATGCCACATTGTCAATCCATACCGCACCATTGATCACCCATCAATATATAAACGGGTGTTAAGCAAAGAATAAATTCTCCACCACCAACATTTATATATTAAACAGAAAATCAATAACATGATATTAACCGGAGTACAATGTCAGACACACAATCCATTTATAAGCTTATGCTCTGGGTCTGAGCGAAAACCAAATCCGTACAATCAACCTATACGTCTGGACGGCTCCACTGTAGTCCCTTCAAGGTAGCTACTCCAATCACGGGCATCAGCAGTCGTCGTCCATTCGATATGAAGATCGTCGGTCTTCTATCGTTGTCTTCGAAACTTGAATTTTAAATGTCGCTTAAATTATTTGGAATGAGACAGACTCGGACTTTCCAAATAATTCTCGTATATATATAAGTTGGAAATCATTTCATCTCGTTATTAGTAAATTATAACGATTTATCTTTATTTTTATATATATAAAAATAATTAAATTCCATTTCATTAACATAATTATATAACAAGTAGTGAATGTTTTTTTTCCCAACCTATCGAAATGTTTATAATGTGTAATGAAATGTATTTTATTTCATTGCATTTTGCTAACGAAAAATATTCCTATTCGTATATACAATATTAACGTACTATGTTCACACCATTTATTTTCATACATATACACATCTTATAAACAACAATGTACATTTTCTTGTTTCATCTTTCGAATTACACAAAATGTATATTTTGTTTATCATACCAATTCCAACAAAAATGAGCATTTTTGTGTTTCATTTCAATTTCAACAAACGAATATTTTTGTTCATTCACCTTTACTTCTACAAGAATGAGTATTTTGTTTGTTTATTTCAATGTAACAAAATTGATAATTTTATTATCTTTTCAATGCAAAACAAAAATAATAGTTCTATATTACAAACAAGTCGATAATTTTTTGTGTTAATCTATTTACGTGAAAATATAATTTTCATATCTTTAATCTTTTTAATGAAAACCTAATTCATTAAAATATAAATTTCATATCCTTATTTTTTTATTTTTATGAAAATCCAATGACATAAAAATGTAATTTCATATCCTAATTCTTTTTAATTGAAATCCAGTTACATAAAAATGTAATTTTTCACTTTTAATTTACATGCATGAAAAATGTGATTTTTCCCTTTTAATCTAATTTACATTAAAAATGTAACTTTTATTAATCTTAATTTCATAAAAATGTAAATTTCTTTTCTTTAAACATGACGGTGAAAATAATGTAACTTTCTAATTTAACTCCTGACGGTGTAAATAATGTCCATTTTCTATTTAACCATTTATATTTTAATATGGGCCAGACCTCTCACATTAGGCCTGCAACTTGTGAATGCTGGATATGCCGGTTGGTTCCGGGCAGCCTTATCCTACAAATCAGGCTTAACCTCGTGCCTTCCCCCAATTTGTATTTGCGCACTTGGACCTTTAACATTAGGCCCAACATTTGTGGCTGCTGGATATGTCGGTCGGGACCGGGCAGACTTCCACCACAAATGTGACCTAACCTCGTGTCCAAGTACAATTTTAATTAATCATTATAATTGTTCTACTAAAAATATTATTTTACATGGCACTTCTTAACAAAATTGATGTTTTTAATTCACATGCCATTCTTAAATAAAAGTGATGAATTCTAATGTTATATAAAGAGGATATTTTATATGGAAACATATTTTCTATGAATTCTAATGACCTTTTTTCATCTAATGACCTTCTAGTTTTAATGGCTTTATAATTTAGCGACATTTTAATCTAGTGATATTCTAGTTTCAATGACATTCAAATTTTAATGACATTTTCAGTAAATGACATTATAATATTTAAACATGAAGGGCAAATTTATCTTAACATAAATGCCAATTCCAATCTTTACATGAATGACAAATTAAATTTCACATAACTGACAAATTAATTTTTACATAAATGACAAATTCAATTTTTACATAAATAACAAATTCAATTTTTACATAAATGACAAACTTATCTTACATAACATGTTCCTAATAAAAGTGGCATGTCTATTCTAATTAAACATTTTTATCTTTTTGTTTAATCCTTCTAATGAACCATATTACATTAAACATGAAATCTTTTTATTGTAATATAAATGACAACAAAAATATGTTATTTCAAATTGCAACTAAATGACGTTAAGAATATATTATTTTTAGTTGAATCAACATGACACTAAAAATATGTTCGTTTTCAATGTTTCAATATGACACTAAAAATATTCATTTTTAATGATTCTACAGAACACTAAATTTATGTTTCATTTTTAATGACACAACTTGACACTAAAAATAATGTTTCATTTTTGGTGAAACTTAATGATGCTCATTTTCACGAATCTTAATGACGCTAAAAATATGTTTATTTTATATAAAACTTAACGACACTAAAAATATGTTTATTTTATGTCAATTTCATATCACCTTCATATTTCTACATATGATATCAACTAATATTTTGGTGTCAATGTTTCCATAACAATTCCTATATGTGGCAACAACTAATATTTTGGTGTCAATTATGATGTCCATTCCTCATAATAATACATGTAACCATGTGGTTTTGGTGTAAGTTTTTCATGTGAATACATACGATAACAATGTATAATTGGGTGTCAAGTCTCATGTCAAACTTCTCATTCTAAATTTTTTTTCGCAACTCTTACATTTGACAAAGATGATAATTTTGTTGCAACAATTATATTTGACAAAGATGATAATTTTTTGTCGCAACTCTTATATTTGACAAAGATGATAATTTTGTCGCAACTCAATTCTCTAATTGTCATAAACATTCATTTCGACATTCTAATAACAAAATGATAATTTTGTTTGATTCGATAATCGAATTAAAATAAACGTTAATTTCAACATTCTAATAACACAATGATAATTTTGTTTGATTCAATTATGTAATTAACATAAACGTTAATTTCAACATTCTAATAACACAATGATAATTTTGTTTGATTCAATTATCTAATTAACATAAATGTTAATTTCAACATTCTAATAACAAAATGATAATTTTGTTTGATTCAATTCTCTAATTAACATAAACGTTAATTTCAACACTCTAATAACGCAATGATAATTTTGTTTGATTCAATTATCTAATTAACGTAAACATTAATTTCAACATTCTAATAACAAAATGATAATTTTGTTTGATTCAATTCTCTAATTAACATAAACGTTAATTTCAACATTCTAATAACACAATGATAATTTTGTTTGATTCAATTCTCTAATTAACATAAACGTTAATTTCAACATTCTAATAATACACTGATCAAATTACGTATAGAAAACAGTAGAGTATTACGGTATATGAAGAATACTACAATTATCATTAACAAATTTTAATTATAAAATGAAAGAATATAATTTCTCACTGAATAATTCAGATTTGAAATTTCCTGAATTTCCAAAATGCTCTGTTTTAGATCTATTCAACTCCATCTCGTAGATCTTTTCTTCACAATTTCAACTCTTTGAAAATTGCTCAATTCCGTTCTGATTTGGATAAGATATGGCATTTTAATCATCCAATACTTTAATTACATATTTGAATTATATTATCCTAATTAAATTGTTACCCTTAATCCTTTCTGTAAACCGCTCCTTCTTCAAAACGCACAACACCAGAATCGACCGTCGCTAGATTTGAACGCACCATCAAGTCGCTGCCAACCTCCTCCACTTGCGCCACCAACATGAGCCTGAGGAGATCGTGACCGTTGAAATTGTAGAACTCTCTTAGCTAAAGATTTTTTCCATTTGTAAATTCTTAGAATTGATGAAAGAATCGTATTAGAGTGAGGGAGGAAGGAGAGAATACAACGGCCGTTCAAAGAATTGGTGGCGGCTGGTCATATTACTATTAGGATTTTGGCTTTGTAAATTTTTAAGGTATATATAGATCATTGCTATTTGTTCTTTTTTTTTCCTCAAGGCCCATTCACATTTTGTATGTTATATGTGACAAAGGAAAATGAATTGCTGACTAAGGCTGGCTTATTTACTTCCCATTTATGTTTCCTAACATCCCCTTTTATGACACGCTATAATGACACATTTTTCAAATTTCAAAAATAGATAACATTGAAAGAGAGAGAGGATAAAATGAAAAGAATTAATGCTAGTTTAATGCTAATTGTGACAAAGTTTGTGAATTTAAAATTTCAAAATATATAACAACATAATTACCATATGACCAATTAGTATTTATTTACACATGTTACATTCATAATTCGCAGTCATCATCTTAACCATATAAGTTTATTTCAAAATGCTACATTCTATATATATCGTTTTGATTGCTTAAATAATTTACGATATTTTTAAAACAAATTCACATACCAAAATTCAAGTTAGTTATTACACCGGTTTATAATGTTTGGTTTCAATTGTAATTAAATTTCATTAAGTATATATATTTTATTCCACCAAATTTGGTTTGACTTAATTATGTCAATGAGTTACACGATTTAAAAAAAATAAAATAAAATAAATTAGCAATCCAAATATGGTTATATGTTTAATGTATATGGACAAAAGCAAATGGTTGCATATGTAAATTAATTATTCTATTGTAATCAGTCTTCTACCGTTACCTTATTAATTCACTTTAATGGACTTTAATTGCAATCTATTGTAGTTTATTTCCAATATTAAATTACACCCTTTATTTCTATCATACAACGATATCATTCAGCAAATCACCCTAACCAAATTCAAATGACAAATAAATGGCTATTTATTTGTAATAAATTTCCTATGAATGTTAATGCCACATAAATGAAATTAATAAACAATTTCCTATTTATGTTATTTTTATTTTGATATAACATTATCTAATTAAAATGGCATTTTTATACTAACATACCTTTCTAACTATAATGGCATTTACACTAATATGACATTTCATATGATAATCACATTTTTTTTATATTAATACCACATGATCAAGCAAGGTGACATTTCATGTTAATACAACATGATCAAACAAAATGATATTTTCCTGCTAACACATCTAAGATATTATTTCTAAATATTCTAAATCCATTAAAATTTCTAAAATAAAAATCTTAAATTGGCCCCAAAATTCAGGGTTGTTACATGGCCGACCAATCATTTCGCTTGAGTGTATCGAATGTATATCACCAACGGTTGGACTTAAACCACCGTTTCCCGAAAGTGACAGCATCGAAATAGATTAAAGAAGGAAATGGAGTTTCTCTAGATAGGTGATTATACACCCTAATGGGAGCGACCCACATAGCAATGCTGCATGCCCGATTTTTGTCATTTCCCAGTTGTGAGGCCTGAGGTTTTGAATTATCTTTTAAGATAGCACACCACCATTCACTTTGAATGCCACATTGTCAGATCCACTAGAAAATCACTAATTGACGTCCACAAAAAAATGCCCGAATTGGGAGCGACCCAACTATGGTATGTTTGAAGAAATCAACGTACGTGATCCTTTTGGAAATACTCTGCTAGAAATCCGTCCATACAAGTCATCCAGGAATAGGATGAACCGAAGGTACTCTCCTACCGCATGCAATATAGGAATCACCCATGGATCAGTAATGAGAAGTCCTTGCATTCCGTAGATTCCAACCACAACAGAACCACAGTACATCTTTGGCTGCAGAACAAAGATTATTAGCAGCCTTCCGTTCACGAAATTCTATGGTCTTCAACGCCCTATCTCGGTCATCTTCTAATATCTTCACGTATTTGTTGGTTGGAATGGTTTTCGAATATAAATTTGATCCCAGTCTTTCCATACCAACAATCGTATTGGACAGATTTGATAGTCGGTGATTTAACTATCAAAATAATTAGTGATTCAATCATGATAATCAAATAAGTTCACTGGTTGGGTATTCCGGACCACTTGGCCTTTAATTAAAACAAAATGTAAATTTAAAACTCTTAAATATTTTGATATTTTAAATATAGTTTCCTCGCTTCTTTATTTATCACAAGATTATACTTTAAACATATTCTTTCTAATACTTAGTAAAATCCGATATCATATCCAGTTCTCTATTTTTACCTTCGAAACAATTCGTAAACAACATTACGAAATATCTTTTATTTATTACTTGACAGTACACAGTGCTTATTCCTGTTGGATAAAACCCAACTTTTACATTATTATTTCACTAATGGAAATAATAAATTATCACTAATCCCTTATACCCTTACAATTAAAATCATCCTTACATAGTCCTGATGTCGTTCAAGCTAGGGTATTTTAATTACCTCTCAGACCTTGATCAACAACGTTCATATCTAAAGATAGATACGAGTTGTAATATAAAACCAATATCTCATCCTAATCTCAACACAAATTCCATTTAACTATTTTATTCAAAAGTACGGTTTCATAAACCCTCTTTCCCTTTGGAAAATCTCTTCCTCGAATATACCATTAGTTCTTAATTCACTAGTTAAGTAATCTTCTTTCTAAAACATCACTTTTAACTCTGCCTCTTTAACCAAACTCATTTTATAATTCGAATTTGGTTACAAAATCTCATGATCCGCTTCTTTTGTCAAAATCACTTTTACTAATCCCTTTTCAAATACATTCAACAATTCCTACTTTGAAAATCTTATTTGAATCCCCACCCCTTTTACTTAATCCCATTATTAAGTAACTTTAATGTACAATTAACACTTTTAAACATTAAATCTCATTTACATAATCCTGATTTATTATAAATCCTTTTGATCTAAATTTCCTTTCACTTAACTCAAGTAATTAGGTAACATTCATTTTTAAGCTATCATATTTGCTTAAAATTCCTTTTATAACTTGTTATACAAATTCGGGTTTTAAATATAAATCCCGTTTGTAATTCCCTTTCACCATTCAATTGGATTCCATTTCAATTTCGAGTACTTTTTAAATGAATCTCAATTAAAAAGTATTTCTGTAACAACCCGAAAATCTGGGCCAGTTTAAATTTTTTTATTTTGGCAATTTTAACGAATTTTGAACATTTAAAATGAATTATTTTAAATAATAACGACGAGAAATTTATTTTGAATAGATTAGAACGTATATATTATATAGATCGTCATTAGAATATAAATAATTATATATAATTATAAATAGAATTGAAAATGGCGCGGTAGTTCGATAATTCGATTTCAAACTTCAAATGAATGTACCGGGTGCAAAACAAACCGGATTTTAGTGAAACCAAAAATAATGGAATCTAATAGTGACTATCTTTCCAACGAATCCGAAAAATCAAAATTTCATAGCGGGAATCAAAAGATATGTCCAGATGAAAATTCTGAATAGTCGCTATGGAATTCAGGCCCTTAAAAATGGAAATTTTGCAAACGACCTCGGATTTTGACGAAACCACTTTTGTTGGATCCGCGATGTCAAGTTATTGCTAGATTCCAAATTTCATAATTTTTCAAATCAATATGTGAGCGTGGCAAAAGAAAACGCGTTTGACCAGTTTCAGTTGATTTTAATCGACTGGAAAATGGCCATTTTTCAAACGGTCTCAGAATTCGACGAAACTAGATTTTTGTAGGACCGTATCGTCAATACGAAGCTAGAAAATATTTTTCGGGAATTTTTCGAGTTAGTATGTGGCCTCGGTAAATTGAAATGCGCATTCAAATTCAATATATAGAGTTATATTTTGATTTTGACGAAAATTGATCGTAACGGTCGAATTAGCTTGCGGGACATATCCCATTGTGTTCGGAATAGCGTTATTTAGCTAGGGGTGACAGTCGTTGGGTTTGATTTGAAGTTGGTATGCAAAAACACACATTTTTGAATTAAATAATATTAAAAAAATATATTTATATAACCCATTCTACACCATTAGTCAAACCCTCTCTCTTGTGGTCAACTCCAGAACCAGCCGCTCTCTGCCAAAACGCACGATCAAAATTCCCAATCCTTTTCCCTTAATCTCTTCCAACATGCCAATGATTAAATCGATATTTCAACATAAAACCGAGGCACTCTTTATCCCCTTTCAATCTAACGATCATGATTTAATTTAGTGATGAAACGGGCGTGAATCTCGAGCTCAAACGAGCAGCGGTTGGAGGCAATTTCAGCAGCCAACGGGGGTTCGAATTCGAGGCGGGTCCTGCTGGAGGGAGGTGGCGCTGGGGCGGTTCAGGAGGCGGCGGCCGATCATGGCCTGGCGATCTCTGGTGGCCAGTGTCGTGAAGGTTGTAGGTGGAGCATGGGTTCAAAGTGTTCGATGATGAAAACCGTGAGCTTATACTTTTATTTATTTATTTATTCTTTTCTTTTTCCTCTATTTATTTTCTGTGTAAATTAGTTTAGTTAATTTTGTAACTGAATAGGAAAAAAATACGATTTTGAATAATATTGTTTTTAAAAATATAGAATTATATTGTTTTTAAATTTAAAAATAGCATAGTTTTTTTAAAAAATAGAATTAGCGTTGTAAATGTAAAGATATATAATTTTTATATATATTATAGCAATATAAAAATGTGCTTTTTTTATATATAACATTAAAATGAAGTATACGATTTTTATGACATGAAAGATATGATTTTTGCTTTATAAAAGATTAGATTTTTATATATTGAATAGAAAAGTAAAAATTCGATTTTTACATATGTAGAGAATACGGGCAATGAAGATGACAAAAAGGCGAGAACGATGAAGATTTCTACTAATGAAGTGTCGTGGAGTAGGGACAGCTATTTGTGAGAACTTCTCACCTTTTAAATTTTCTTTTTTCTAGTTATATATATACTAGGATGCAGACGGTGTTTAGTAGCACCTGACACCCGTCATCCACAGACCATGGATGGCTTGTTTGTTTGGTTGATGTGTTGTGAAATTTGTTTGTGTTGTTGATGTGAAATCGATAATATTAATTAATGTGTTGAAAGGAAATAAAATATTTATATAGTTAAAAATATTTTATCGTTAAAAATATTATATATATTGAAAGTGAAAATATCGTATATATTGAAAGTGAAAATATCGTATATATTGAAAGTGAAAATATCGTATATATTGAAAGTGAAAATATCGTATATATTGAAGGTGAAAATATCGTATATATTGAAAGTGAAAATATCGTATATATTGAAAGTGAAAATATATATATTGAAAGTGAAAATATCGTATATATTGAAAGTGAAAATATCGTATATATTGAAGGTGAAAATATCGTATATATTGAAGGTGAAAATATCGTATATATTGAAGGTGAAAATATCGTATATTTTGAAGGTGAAAATATCGTATATATTGAAAGTGAAAATATTGTATATATATATATATTGAAAATGAAAATGATATATATATACACACATATACATATATATGAAATGTGAAAATAATTTGATTGTTAAAAATATAATTTTTAACATATATATACACCGTATAAAATTGAATAGAATAGAAAATGAATTCGACTTTAATTGAATAGAAAATGAATTCGAACTGAATAGAATAGAAAATGAATTCGAATTGAATAGAATAGAAAATGAATTCGAATTGAAATCGAATTGGAATTGAAATGGAAGTTGAAATTGTTTTTGAAACGAATTTAAAACGATTTATAAAATTTGTTTTAAATGGAAATCGACAAAATATATATTATATATATAATATAATGTCCTGAATAGAACGCGCAGCGCTGCGGCAGTTCGCGAATTTCGACCATTGACTTCGAATGGACATTACGGGAGATCCGACCGTCGGATTCTCCTGAAACCGAAACCGTTGAGTTCGTATCGAAAAGAGCTTTCTAACGAATATTAGAAATTTGAAATCCAACGGTTGGATTTGGAATTATGTCCAAATCAAATTTGGAAAAGGTCGCTGTAAGTGCAGTTCGATGGCCATTGGTGGAAATCGACTGTACGGGCCTTGATAAAATTATTAAAAATATCGATAATTTGTGTAAAATAATAAGAAATGATTTGTGAAGAATTGGGATGAAAAACTCCATATTTGAAAAGATAAAAATATATTTTTATCGAAATGAACTAGTTATTAACTAGAAAAATAATCCAATGGTTATAAATAAATAAATTGGATTAGATTTAAATTGAAATTATCTTTGGATATTTTCGATATTGGATTCCGTGATTATACAGATATTGTGATGGGAATTTGGAAGATATCGATATCGTTATTCCCGATATGATATCTGTTGGTTTCAGGATTTGATGTTGAATATAAGTCGATACTATCTCTATTCAAAACCTTATATTTAATGTCAAATTTGATTGACTGATTGTTTGGATTGTGCTCGACCAGTTTATGAGCAAAATATGCTTTTACATTTAGCATTGGGTTGGGTTGAAAATATATGTGGGCTAACGCCTTGTGAAACACTTCACGATTTGACGATAAGGTGTTTAGCGATGTTGTGTTCATTTCAAATTTAATGAATGATTGTGAAATGATGTTTTTCTTAAGTGAAAAGAAATGTATTCCTGATTTTGGACAGGGAATGTTTTATAAAAATGTTTTATAAAACATTAAGGATTTCGAGGCCCAAAACCCGATGATTTCTAAAATGATTTAGAAATGTATTATATGTTACATTTTGGTTCATCGCATATTCGATTAGTTGCTATTGATGATGTATCTGTTTGGTGGCGGAGAATTTATTCTCTTGCTTAACACCCTTCTTTGAGACGTACGAGCTCAAAGGTTATGTGATTAATAGTGACTGATCATATGCGTGAATTACCGATGTGAAGTACTATATTTTGAAAGTACTTGTGATTATTACGTTGTGAAATGATTTTCCCTACTTCGGGATATGAAATGATTTAGTATGTGGCTAAAGAGTCGGGTAACCCTGAGACTAAAAGTATGGGTGAGAGGGCGGTGTATGCTCTCCATGTGTGGGAGGTGCATCGTCGGTGTAGCCTACTCCTATGTGGGGTAGGTGCACATTTATATATCGAGTTGCGAGGTGCGTACCCTTTGCCTTGTCGATGGGGAGCACGATATTTGGTTGCATACTTGTTTGTATGCATTGTTATGTTATGGAATTCATATTTCCAGACGATTTGATTTGAGATCCCGAAGTGAAATCTACTTTGATATAGAAAGTTAGATATGTATTTCAAATGATTTGAAATAGGAAATCGGGAATAAAATCTAAAGGAATGATTTCTGTAAATTAAATTGGATTTAGAAAATCTAAGTGTAGTGATTAATCTAAGTGGGTAGATTGGGATATTGCATGTTGATTGATGCATAGTAGATCCATATATATATATTGATTGTTGTTTATACACTGATATTCATGGGGGTAAACCCGTTCCGCGTTAGCGGCGTGGTCCCGTGATATACCATATTATCAAATAAGTTAATTATAACTGTTAGAGTTTCTCACACCAGTCCCATGACTGACCTGTAGTTTGCTTTTCCCTTGCGAACTCGGGTGCCCCTATTTTCCACACGGGCAGTCGAGTAGTTTTATTTTGCAGATGTATTGAGCAGGATTCTGGATTGAAGCTTTAAGCTGTGTCCAGACATTTACAGTCTTCCGCTGTGTAGTTTATATTTCCGCTGTGCATTGTATTACATTTATGTAAATTTATTTCCGTTGTGTATTATTTTCGATATACTCTGATATTCTGTACTCTGATGTAACATTATTATGATGTTTATTGAAGTCTTCTGTTATTTGTTCTGATGTGTTGTATACCCAAAGTTAGCGTATGCGGGATTTGAACGGTCTTGGTCGGTTTAGCGATCGATTAGGTCCGGGCGAAATCCGTGTCGTTACATATGGTATCAGAGCTTTGGTTAAACTCAAATCTTTGGGGTACAACTCGTTAGAACAGAATAAAAGACTCATCAGAGGTAGGATTAGTAATATCCTATGAAAGAATCCTCATTAGAGATAGAATCTGTAGCATTCTAGAATGAGTGACTCATTAGAGATGGGGTTAGAAATGCCCCAGAATGAGTCGAGAGTTATTTGTTTATAAATAACGTATTTGTGATTATATATATAATCTGGTTTTAGAAAATATGATTTTAAATATATAAAATTATATATTTGAAAATATAATCAATTAATTGATTGATGTTTGTGTTGTTTGTTTATTTGTTTGATAATTTTGAACCACTATGCCTAATAGAATCAAATATTGAATTGTATTGAAAATTGGTCGCATTTGCTTGCATATACATGTACTTACATTGAACAGGTCATAGCAAGGAGGCTAGAGCAGAGAATAAAATTTGTTTGCCCGACAAATAGGTACATGTTTACTATAATTTACTGTTTTGTTTGGGTGATGATGATTTTATGAGCCTATTGGCTAGCCGCTTGGCTTTTTCTTTTTCTTTTTGAGATCAGAAGGCCTATATGGCAATTTCGGGATTTTCCCGTGGCACCCGGTGCAGGGGAGGTTATGGCGAAATCTTTCGAAAATTTTGGGTGTTAGCCAAATTTTTGAAAATTTGAAAATTCTCAGAAACTGAAAAGTTGGAGAACAGAAGCCAGATCGAAGGTAGAGCTGATTGATCAAACCACTTTCGACTTTGTTCCTTTTCGGGGACGAAAAGTTTTAAGTGGGGGAGATTGTAACAACTCGAAAATCTGGGCCAGTTTAAATTTTTTATTTTGGCAATTTTAACGAATTTTGAACATTTAAAATGAATTATTTTAAATAATAACGACGAGAAATTTATTTTGAATAGATTAGAACGTATATATTATATAGATCGTCGTTAGAATATAAATAATTATATATAATTATAAATAGAATTGAAAATGGCGCGGTAGTTCGATAATTCGATTTCAAACTTCAAATGAATGTACCGGGTGCAAAACAAACCGGATTTTAGTGAAACCAAAAATAATGGAATCTAATAGTGACTATCTTTCCAACGAATCCGAAAAATCAAAATTTCATAGCGGGAATCAAAAGATATGTCCAGTTGAAAATTCTGAATAGTCGCTATGGAATTCAGGCCCTTAAAAATGGAAATTTTGCAAACGACCTCGGATTTCAATGAAACCACTTTTGTTGGATTCACGATGTCAAGTTATTGCTAGATTCCAAATTTCATAATTTTTCGAATCAATATGTGAGCGTGGCAAAAGAAAACGCGTTTGACCAGTTTTAGTTGATTTTAATCGACTGGAAAATGGCCATTTTTCAAACGGTCTCAGAATTCGACGAAACTAGTTTTGTTAGGACCGTATTGTCAATACGAAGCTAGAAAATATTTTTTGGGAATTTTTCGAGTTAGTATGTGGCCCTGGTTAATTGAAATGCGCGTTCAAATTCAATATATAAAGTTATATTTTGATTTTGATGAAAATTGATCGTAACGGTCGAATTGGCTTGCGGGACATATCCCATTGTGTTCGGAATAGGGTTATTTAGCTAGGGGTGACAGTCGTTGGGTTTGATTTGAAGTTGGTATGCAAAAACACACATTTTTGAATTAAATAATATTAAAAAAAATATTTATATAACCCATTCTACACCATTAGTCAAACCCTCTCTCTTGTGGTCAACTCCAAAACCCGCCGCTCTCTGCCAAAACGCATGATCAAAATTCCCAATCCTTTTTCCCTTAATCTCTTCCAACATGCCAATGATTAAATCGAAATTTCAACATAAAACCGAGGCACTCTTTATCCCCTTTCAATCTAACGATCATGATTTAATTTAGTGATGAAACGGGCGTGAATCTCGAGCTCAAACGAGCAGCGGTTGGAGGCGATTTCAGCAGCCAACGGGGGTTCGAATTCGAGGCGGGTCCGGCTGGAGGGATGTGGCGCTGGGGCACTTCAGGAGGCGGCGTCCGATCATGGCCTGGCGATCTCTGGTGGCCAGTGTCGTGAAGGTTGTAGGTGGAGCATGGGTTCAAAGTATTCGATGATGAAAACCGTGAGCTTATACTTTTATTTATTTATTTATTCTTTTCTTTTTCCTCTATTTATTTTCTGTGTAAATTAGTTTAGTTAATTTTGTAACTGAATAGGAAAAAAAATCCGATTTTGAATAATATTGTTTTTAAAATTATAGAATTATATTGTTTTTAAATTTAAAAATAGCATAGATCTTTAAAATTAAAAATAGCGTAGTTTTTTTTTTAAATAGAATTAGCGTTGTAAATGTAAAGATATAATTTTTATATATATTATAGCAATATAAAAATGTGCTTTTTTTATATATAACATTAAAATGAAGTATACGATTTTTATGACATGAAAGATATGATTTTTGCTTTATAAAAGATTAGATTTTTATATATTGAATAGCAAAGTAAAAATTCGATTTTTACATATGTAGAGAATACGGGCAACGAAGATGACAAAAAGGCGAGAACGATGAAGATTTCTACTAATGAAGTGTCGTGGAGTAGGGATTGCTATTTGTGAGAACTTCTCACCTTTTAAATTTTCTTTTTCTAGTTATATATATATATATATACTAGGATGCAGACGGTGTTTAGTAGCACCTGACACCCGTCATCTACAGACCATGGATGGCTTGTTTGTTTGATTGATGTGTTGTGAAATTTGTTTGTGTTGTTGATGTGAAATCGATAATATTAATTAATGTGTTGAAAGGAAATAAAATATTTATATAGTTAAAAATATTTTATCTTTAAAAATATTATATA
The DNA here is from genome assembly GCA_030737875.1 of Allium sativum. Classification (NCBI taxonomy): domain Eukaryota; kingdom Viridiplantae; phylum Streptophyta; class Magnoliopsida; order Asparagales; family Amaryllidaceae; genus Allium; species Allium sativum. Next base: position 311,109,669 of record CM060919.1, read on the forward strand.
TATTGAAAGTGAAAATATCGTATATATTGAAAGAGAAAATATCGTATATATTGAAAGTGAAAATATCATATATATTGAAAGTGAAAATATCGTATATATTGAAGGTGAAAATATCATATATATTGAAAGTGAAAATATCGTATATATTGAAAGTGAAAATATATATATTGAAAGTGAAAATATCGTATATATTGAAAGTGAAAATATCGTATATATTGAAAGTGAAAATATCGTATATATTGAAGGCGAAAATATCGTATATATTGAAAGTGAAAATATCGTATATATTGAAAGTGAAAATATCGTATATATATATTGAAAATGAAAATGAGACGACCCGATTTCCCGTTCTCACGGAAACAAGGGCTATCTTTGGAATATAACACAGAAACAGATAATAGCAGAACAGAATTAAATAAATACACCAGATAATGAACAATAAAATATACTGGATAAAAGGAAATCATCAGAGTTACACAGTATACAGGATCTTACTTAGCACAAATACAGTTCAGCTATACATAAATGTCTACAGCGGAAATAAACAAAATATGTACAATAGGAGCTGAACAGCATAAAAAGAAATAAATGATAGAATCCATCTTCAGCTCCAGCTATCCAGAAAAAGAACCAGCTAAACCTGAATACAAGGCTGCCCGTGTAGAAAAAGGGGCACCCGAGTTTGAGAGTGAAACAAACTACGAGTCAGTCATGGGACTGGTATGAGAAATCCACTCAACACATATATAATTGGCTAATCACAGGACCACGCCACTTTCGTGGAACGGGTTTACTCCATTGGATTGCCAGTGCTTTAAAACAAATCTTTCTTTTAAACATCGCTATGCTTTTTATAAAAATGAAGCCATTATAAGACTCAGTTCCCATCACACAATGCAACGCAAACCGGAGGATAGAGTTTTACCTTATAATGGCCAAAATATGCTTGATACGAATAAAACAAAGGCATTTGATATTATTACTAGTGTTTATATGTTTTGAAAATAATTTCAAATCATAACTATCAATCATAGACGACATGAGCGTCCCATGCCACTATGTCGCCATATATAGGTATACAATCAAAACCGCACAGTCACGTATTTGGAAATTGGATTTCCGTCATGAACCAAGGCAAAAGATAGTCCTTACCGAATTCGAGACGCTCTAGCCCGTGTCTCAGGAACAGCCGCAACTGCCCCTTGGATCGTCAGGGCCGGTCCACCGATGTGGATTATTATGCCTGAACACTACGTCTCCCCGCCCTTTGGGGCGTAAACGAGCCAACGAATGACTCCATCGGACCCGGATCGTCCGATCAAACCGAGGCGCCTCGCAACAACAACAACCACATAGGTGAAAAGTATATAAATGTCAGGGCTGGTAGGTCACTGACACCACCCTAGCTAGAAAGAAACGCAGGCCCTCCCTGAGGTCCTTCTCCCGTTTTAGGTTCATACCGGGGTGTGAGGCTCGCGAATTCACGTTATACACAAAGCTACGCCACACAGGCGGTGCTTTGATCATCACCACAAGACTTTGCTTTTCAACAGAAGCCCTGATCACTGCATCTTAGCATGCCACACAGGCAATTCACGCCATGCGATTGATGTCCATCGATATACAACCTCTGAGCTCGTACGTCTCAGAGAAGGGCGTTAAGCAAAAGAATAAATTCTCCGCCGCCAAACAGATGTATATTTAACAGAGATCAATCAACACAGAATAAAATCCAATGTCGGACACACAGTCCATTTACAAGTCCGTTCTGGGTCTGAACGAAACCGGAGGCACTAAATACCTCGCAAACCCATCGATCATCACGTACGTCTGGACGATCACCACTCATTATCCATATTTCGGGATGCCTCCCAATCAGGACCTCGGTTACCATCCAAACGAGGTGAAGATCTCCGGTCTTCGACCATCGTCTTCATCTTCGACTTTCAATCGTCGGTCAATTATTTGAAATGAGAATTAACTCGGCCTTTTCAAATAATTCACGTATATTTAGAATTTCAAATCAATTTATTTCAATGGTTAAATTGTTCGACAACACCAATTGTGTTCTTTTAATGTAATTTTCACACCAAACACATTCAACCATCAAAAGCCACATAAATCGAACAAATTCAGTTTATTTCCATTCCATATCGTTTATAATATTTTATGACGATTTATCGCTATTTTTATTTATTTTAAAATAGCCCATATATTCAAAACGACGTTTCGGGCCATAACGTGGCCGTGGCGCTATTTTTCTTCAGATTTGATTTACACATATCTGAAAATCTAACCGTTGGATCTTCGCAAAATTTACATCATTAGAAAGGCCTTTTCAAAACGAATCCAACGGTTCCAGTTTCGGGAAAATCCGACGGTCGGATCTCCCGGTACAATCGTTTGAAGTTTCGATTTCAAAATACGAACTGCAGCGTCGTTATTCGATTAAATATAATTATATTTATATATATAAATAAATATAATCGTTTCTGGCGCTGTTTTTCTTCAGATTTGAATTAAACATTCCAGACAATCCAACCGTTGGATTTCTACAAAGTTGGTGCCGTTAGGAAGATATTTCCAAGGCGAACCCGACGGTTGAGGTTTCGGGAAAATCCAATGGTCGGATTTCCCGCACTAGTCGTTTGAAATCACGGTTTCAAAATACGAACTTCACGGCTTCGTTTCGTTTTAGTTTTATTTATATTTATATAGTTATATAAATATAGTTTATTCAATGATTTCCATATCGTTTTCACTTCAAATATTTTTCTAACACCTTAAAATTTTGGAAAATTTCGCCATAACCTCCCCTGCACCGGGAGCATCGGGAAATCGCAAATAGCGTTCCCGGTCCTTCTAATCTCAAAAAGAAAAAGAAAAGGCCAAGCGGCTAGCCAACAGGCTCATAAAATCATCACCCAAACAAAACAGTAAATGTGTACCTATTTGTCGGGCACAAAATTTTATTCCTCTTCCCTAGCCCCTTTGCTATAACCTGTTCAATGAATATGCATGTACATATATATACAGTTCATATCATTTATCATTTTCTATTCAACTTTATATTTGATTTCTATTTGGTTTAAAAACACCATTCATTCTAATGTTACATAAATAGGTGCAAATCATTTCATTAGCTAATTAATGAATATTTCAACTCATATATGTTTATTTTGAACAAGTGGCTATTTTTAACACTTCACATTTCAACGATTTATGCATACAATAAAAATGTGATTTTTATTGTAAAACAATTCATTTCAAAACACTATTTTTCTATATAGTTCATGTTGGTGATAAAAATGGGATTTTTATCATAAAACAATTTCTTTTAAAACAAGGTTATTTTACACAGTTCATATAGTCGATAAAAAGATGATTTTTATTATCAAACAATTTATTTCAAAATATGAATACCATTCAACACATGAATTTCTAATCAACGAATGAATATCAATTCAACACATGAATGTTTTCTATTCAATGAATAAATATAGTTTAAGCATATGAAAATAATTCAAACACAAGAATATTATTCAAAATTTCGGCAGCATAACGGCAGGGTAGTTAAACCGGGACCGTCCCTAGTACGGCTCCTCGCTCTACCTTAAAACCTCGCGGTTTTTGACAATGGGGTTCATGCATCTAGTTCGCACGCAGGCGGCATGTATATATTTATTTCATTTCCACAAACTAATCCTATGTGGTTTCAACCAAATATTTCACAACCACAAATGGGTATTTTTCAACCACAATCAACCAATATCAATCACAAACAATCCCAAACAACCATTCGCTATCAATCAATTTTCACAACAATTTCAACCAATAAATATCGTCCATGGTTTGTGGACGAGGGGCGTATGTATATATATATATATATATATATATATATATAGATATTTATATATAGCTATTCACTTTCATTTCGCACATATATAATATTTTTAAATCAGAAATCTCACCAATAGCTATCCAACTACGATTCTTCCTTTACAGAAATCTTCGCCAATCTCGCCTTTTGTCGCTTTCGCCCGTATTCTCTACATATGTAAAAATCGAATTTTTACGATGTTATTCAATATATAAAAATCGAATTTTCACCACGCTATTCAATATATAAAGATTATATTTTTAATATTCCTATGATGTAAAAATTATATTTTTATTGCTTTAAAAATATAAAATCATATCTTACTCCTACCTAATAAAAATTCCGTCTTTTTCTCTTTTTAAAATATGATCTTTATTTTTGCAAGTTCAAATCTTTTTCTTTTAAAAGATTAAACCTTTTTCTATTTCAAAGTCTTAAAATAAAATCAGTTTTTATTTCCTTTAAAAATCAGTTTTTATTTCCTTTTTTTTAAAATAACAGTTTTTATTCTCTAAAAAAAATCAGTTTTTATTCTCGTAAAAAATCAGTTTTTATTCTTTTAAAAAAATCAGTTTTTATTCTCTTAAAAAAATCAGTTTTTATTCTCTTAAAAAATCAGTTTTTATTCTCTTAAAAAAAATCAGTTTTTATTCTCTAAAAAAATCAGTTTTTATTCTCTTAAAAAATCAGTTTTTATTCTCTATAAAAATCAGTTTTTATTCTCTAAAAAAATCAGTTTTTATTCTCTTAAAAAATCAGTTTTTATTCTCTAAAAAAATCAGTTTTTATTCTCTTAAAAAAATCAGTTTTCCAGAAATAATAAAAAACGAAATTTACAGTATTAAAATAAAAATAAAAATAAGATTAAATGCTTACTGTAATCTGCGAAGGGGGGGGAGCGATGGCTTCGAGATGGCTTCGAGGGGGACGGCGTCGATGTCGGCAGCAGGAGGTAGAGTCGGCGAAGCGGAGGGTGGAGCGATGGCTTCGAGGGGGACGGCGTCGATGTCGGCAGCAGCGGTGGTAGCGGCGTTCGCTTTAGGGGATTGGCGGCTGTCGATAGGTTTAGGGTTTTTTTTTTTCTTTCTGGTTGTAATCGAAATGAACGGGGGGGGGGGCAGTACGAAGGATAAGGGAAGGGAAATTATATTATTTTATTATTTTATTTTTTTATTTAATTATTTCTATTTTTGCAAAAAGGTGACTTTTACATACGACCTTGAAACGAGGCCCACCGCCTGTCGTCCATAGCGTTTTACCCCCATTCCGAACACAATGGGATATGAATCGCAAGCTGATTTGATCGTTACAATCAGTTTCCTTTTAAATTTTCATTTAAATCATTATATTGAATTTTAAATGCACATTTCAAATTACCGGGGTCACATACTAACTAGAAAAATTCCAGAAAAATATTTTCTAGCTTCGTATTGACGATACGGTCCTAACAAAACTAGTTTCGTCGAATTCTGAGACCGTTTGAAAAATGGCCAATTTCCAGTCGATTAAAATCAACGGAAACTGGTCAAACGCGTTTTCCTTTGCCATGCTCACATATTGATTCGAAAAATTATGAAATTTGAAACCTAGCAATAACTTGACACTGCGGACCCAACAAAAGTGGTTTCGTCGAAATCCGAGGTCATTTGCAAAATGTCCATTTTTAAGGGCCTGAATTCCATAGCGACTATTCAGAATTTTCAACTGGACATATCTTTTGATTCCCGCTATCAAATTTCGATTTGTCGGATTCGTTAGAAAGATATTACCAATTAGATCCTAATGTTTTTGGTTTCACTAAAATACGGATTGTTTTGCACCCGGTATATTCAATTGAAGTTTGAAATCGAATTATCGAACTACCGCGCCCTTTTCAATTCTATATATAATTAAAATTAATTATATTGGTTTTCAAATGTCGATTCTAACTCAGTTTTCATCGCCATTATTTAAAATATTTATTTTAAATATTTAAAATCCATTATTTTAGCCAATTTAAAAAATTTTAATTGGTTCAGATTTTCTGGGTCGTTACAATCTCCCCCACTTAAAACTTTTCGTCCCCGAAAAGGAACAAAGTCGAAAGTGGTTTGATAAATCTACAATCACACAACACAACAACCAATCCAATTGCTTTTAACCTTCAAAAATATACTAATCAAATCCTATCTTTCATATATTCAAAAATTATATTTCTAAAACCAGACTATATATATATAATCACAAATACGTTATTTAAAACACATTACTCTCGACTCGTTCTGAGGCACTTCTGACCCCATCTCTAACGAGTTGTTCTGATTCTGCTACTCATACTAGGATATTACTGATCCTATCTGTATTGAGTTACCCGTCCTAGAACACTACTGGTTCTATTTCTGACGAGTTCGTTCAAATGTTATATTCCAGAACTAAGCTTAACCAAAGCTCTGATACCACGATGAGACGACCCGATTTCCCGTTCTCACGGAAACAAGGGCTATCTTTGGAATATAACACAGAAACAGATGATAGCAGAACAGAATTAAATAAATACACCAGATAATGAACAATAAAATATACTGGATAAAAGGAAATCATCAGAGTTACATAGTATACAGGATCTTACTTAGCACAAATACAGTTCAGCTATACATAAATGTCTACAGCGGAAATAAACAAAATATGTACAATAGGAGCTGAACAGCATAAAAAGAAATAAATGATAGAATCCATCTTCAGCTCCAGCTATCCAGAAAAAGAACCAGCTAAACCTGAATACAAGGCTGCCCGTGTAGAAAAAGGGGCACCCGAGTTTGAGAGTGAAACAAACTACGAGTCAGTCATGGGACTGGTATGAGAAATCCACTCAACACATATATAATTGGCTAATCACAGGACCACGCCACTTTCGTGGAACGGGTTTACTCCATTGGATTGCCAGTGCTTTAAAACAAATCTTTCTTTTAAACATCGCTATGCTTTTTATAAAAATGAAGCCATTATAAGACTCAGTTCCCATCACACAATGCAACGCAAACCGGAGGATAGAGTTTTACCTTATAATGGCCAAAATATGCTTGATACGAATAAAACAAAGGCATTTGATATTATTACTAGTGTTTATATGTTTTGAAAACAATTTCAAATCATAACTATCAATCATAGACGACATGAGCGTCCCATGCCACTATGTCGCCATATATAGGTATACAATCAAAACCGCACAGTCACGTATTTGGAAATTGGATTTCCGTCATGAACCAAGGCAAAAGACAGTCCTTACCGAATTCGAGACGCTCTAGCCCGTGTCTCAGGAACAGCCGCAACTGCCCCTTGGATCGTCAGGGCCGGTCCACCGATGTGGATTATTATGCCTGAACACTACGTCTCCCCGCCCTTTGGGGCGTAAACGAGCCAACGAATGACTCCATCGGACCCGGATCGTCCGATCAAACCGAGGCGCCTCGCAACAGCAACAACCACATAGGTGAAAAGTATATAAATGTCAGGGCTGGTAGGTCACTGACACCACCCTAGCTAGAAAGAAACGCAGGCCCTCCCTGAGGTCCTTCTCCCGTTTTAGGTTCATACCGGGGTGTGAGGCTCGCGAATTCACGTTATACACAAAGCTACGCCACACAGGCGGTGCTTTGATCATCACCACAAGACTTTGCTTTTCAACAGAAGCCCTGATCACTGCATCTTAGCATGCCACACAGCCAATTCACGCCATGCGATTGATGTCCATCGATATACAACCTCTGAGCTCGTACGTCTCAGAGAAGGGCGTTAAGCAAAAGAATAAATTCTCCGCCGCCAAACAGATGTATATTTAACAGAGATCAATCAACACAGAATAAAATCCAATGTCGGACACACAGTCCATTTACAAGTCCGTTCTGGGTCTGAACGAAACCGGAGGCACTAAATACCTCGCAAACCCATCGATCACCACGTACGTCTGGACGATCACCACTCATTATCCATATTTCGGGATGCCTCCCAATCAGGACCTCGGTTACCATCCAAACGAGGTGAAGATCTCCGGTCTTCGACCATCGTCTTCATCTTCGACTTTCAATCGTCGGTCAATTATTTGAAATGAGAATTAACTCGGCCTTTTCAAATAATTCACGTATATTTAGAATTTCAAATCAATTTATTTCAATGGTTAAATTGTTCGACAACACCAATTGTGTTCTTTTAATGTAATTTTCACACCAAACACATTCAACCATCAAAAGCCACATAAATCGAACAAATTCAGTTTATTTCCATTCCATATCGTTTATAATATTTTATGACGATTTATCGCTATTTTTATTTATTTTAAAATAGCCCATATATTCAAAACGACGTTTCGGGCCATAACGTGGCCGTGGCGCTGTTTTTCTTCAGATTTGATTTACACATATCTGAAAATCTAACCGTTGGATCTTCGCAAAATTTACATCATTAGAAAGGCCTTTTCAAAACGAATCCAACGGTTCCAGTTTCGGGAAAATCCGACGGTCGGATCTCCCGGTACAATCGTTTGAAGTTTCGATTTCAAAATACGAACTGCAGCGTCGTTATTCGATTAAATATAATTATATTTATATATATAAATAAATATAATCGTTTCTGGCGCTGTTTTTCTTCAGATTTGAATTAAACATTCCAGACAATCCAACCGTTGGATTTCTACAAAGTTGGTGCCGTTAGGAAGATATTTCCAAGGCGAACCCGACGGTTGAGGTTTCGGGAAAATCCAATGGTCGGATTTCCCGCACTAGTCGTTTGAAATCACGGTTTCAAAATACGAACTTCACGGCTTCGTTTCGTTTTAGTTTTATTTATATTTATATAGTTATATAAATATAGTTTATTCAATGATTTCCATATCGTTTTCACTTCAAATATTTTTCTAACACCTTAAAATTTTGGAAAATTTCGCCATAACCTCCCCTGCACCGGGAGCATCGGGAAATCGCAAATAGCGTTCCCGGTCCTTCTAATCTCAAAAAGAAAAAGAAAAGGCCAAGCGGCTAGCCAACAGGCTCATAAAATCATCACCCAAACAAAACAGTAAATGTGTACCTATTTGTCGGGCACAAAATTTTATTCCTCTTCCCTAGCCCCTTTGCTATAACCTGTTCAATGAATATGCATGTACATATATATACAGTTCATATCATTTATCATTTTCTATTCAACTTTATATTTGATTTCTATTTGGTTTAAAAACACCATTCATTCTAATGTTACATAAATAGGTGCAAATCATTTCATTAGCTAATTAATGAATATTTCAACTCATATATGTTTATTTTGAACAAGTGGCTATTTTTAACACTTCACATTTCAACGATTTATGCATACAATAAAAATGTGATTTTTATTGTAAAACAATTCATTTCAAAACACTATTTTTCTATATAGTTCATGTTGGTGATAAAAATGGGATTTTTATCATAAAACAATTTCTTTTAAAACAAGGTTATTTTACACAGTTCATATAGTCGATAAAAAGATGATTTTTATTATCAAACAATTTATTTCAAAATATGAATACCATTCAACACATGAATTTCTAATCAACGAATGAATATCAATTCAACACATGAATGTTTTCTATTCAATGAATAAATATAGTTTAAGCATATGAAAATATTTCAAACACAAGAATATTATTCAAAATTTCGGCAGCATAACGGCAGGGTAGTTAAACCGGGACCGTCCCTAGTACGGCTCCTCGCTCTACCTTAAAACCTCGCGGTTTTTGACAATGGGGTTCATGCATCTAGTTCGCACGCAGGCGGCATGTATATATTTATTTCATTTCCACAAACTAATCCTATGTGGTTTCAACCAAATATTTCACAACCACAAATGGGTATTTTTCAACCACAATCAACCAATATCAATTACAAACAATCCCAAACAACCATTCGCTATCAATCAATTTTCACAACAATTTCAACCAATAAATATCGTCCATGGTTTGTGGATGAGGGGCGTATGTATATATATATATATATAGATATTTATATATAGCTATTCACTTTCATTTCGCACATATATAATATTTTTAAATCAGAAATCTCACCAATAGCTATCCAACTACGATTCTTCCTTTACAGAAATCTTCGCCAATCTCGCCTTTTGTCGCTTTCGCCCGTATTCTCTACATATGTAAAAATCGAATTTTTACGATGTTATTCAATATATAAAAATCGAATTTTCACCACGCTATTCAATATATAAAGATTATATTTTTAATATTCCTATGATGTAAAAATTATATTTTTATTGCTTTAAAAATATAAAATCATATCTTACTCCTACCTAATAAAAATTCCGTCTTTTTCTCTTTTTAAAATATGATCTTTATTTTTGCAAGTTCAAATCTTTTTCTTTTAAAAGATTAAACCTTTTCTATTTCAAAGTCTTAAAATAAAATCAGTTTTTATTTCCTTTAAAAATCAGTTTTTATTTCCTTTTTTTTAAAATATCAGTTTTTATTCTCTAAAAAAAATCAGTTTTTATTCTCTTAAAAAATCAATTTTTATTCTTTTAAAAAAATCAGTTTTTATTCTCTTAAAAAAATCAGTTTTTATTCTCTTAAAAAATCAGTTTTTATTCTCTTAAAAAAAAATCAGTTTTTATTCTCTAAAAAAATCAGTTTTTATTCTCTTAAAAAATCAGTTTTTATTCTCTAAAAAAATCAGTTTTTATTCTCTAAAAAAATCAGTTTTTATTCTCTTAAAAAATCAGTTTTTATTCTCTAAAAAAATCAGTTTTTATTCTCTTAAAAAAATCAGTTTTCCAGAAATAATAAAAAACGAAATTTACAGTATTAAAATAAAAATAAAAATAAGATTAAATGCTTACTGTAATCTGCGAAGGGGGGGGGAGCGATGGCTTCGAGATGGCTTCGAGGGGGACGGCGTCGATGTCGGCAGCAGAAGGAAGAGTCGGCGAAGCGGAGGGTGGAGCGATGGCTTCGAGGGGGACGGCGTCGATGTCGGCAGCAGCGGTGGTGGCGGCGTTCGCTTTAGGGGAGGGGCGGCTGTCGATAGGTTTAGGGTTTTTTTTTCTTTCTGGTTGTAATCGAAATGAACGGGGGGGGGGGGCAGTACGAAGGATAAGGGAAGGGAAATTATATTATTTTATTTTTTTATTTTTTATTTAATTATTTCTATTTTTGCAAAAAGGTGACTTTTACATACGACCTTGAAACGAGGCCCACCGCCTGTCGTCCATAGCGTTTTACCCCCATTCCGAACACAATAGGATATGAATCGCAAGCTGATTTGATCGTTATAATCAGTTTCCTTTTAAATTTTCATTTAAATCATTATATTGAATTTTAAACGCACATTTCAAATTACCGGGGTCACATACTAACTAGAAAAATTCCAAAAAAATATTTTCTAGCTTCGTATTGACGATACGGTCCTAACAAAACTAGTTTCGTCGAATTCTGAGACCGTTTAAAAAATGGCCAATTTCCAGTCGATTAAAATCAACGGAAACTGGTCAAACGCGTTTTCCTTTGCCATGCTCACATATTGATTCGAAAAATTATGAAATTTGAAACCTAGCAATAACTTGACACTGCGGACCCAACAAAAGTGGTTTCGTCGAAATCCGAGGTCATTTGCAAAATGTCCATTTTTAAGGGCCTGAATTCCATAGCGACTATTCAGAATTTTCAACTGGACATATCTTTTGATTCCCGCTATCAAATTTCGATTTGTCGGATTCGTTAGAAAGATATTACCAATTAGATCCTAATGTTTTTGGTTTCACTAAAATACGGATTGTTTTGCACCCGGTATATTCAATTGAAGTTTGAAATCGAATTATCGAACTACCGCGCCCTTTTCAATTCTATATATAATTAAAATTAATTATATTGGTTTTCAAATGTCGATTCTAACTCAGTTTTCATCGCCATTATTTAAAATATTTATTTTAAATATTTAAAATCCATTATTTTAGCCAATTTAAAAATTTTAAATTGGTTCAGATTTTCTGGGTCGTTACAGAAAACGATATAAATATATACATATATACATATATATGAAACGTGAAAATGATTTGATTGTTAAAAATAAATTTTTTAACATATATATACACCGTATAAAATTGAATAGAATAGAAAATGAATTCGAATTGAATCGAATAGAAAATGAATTCGAATTGAATAGAATAGAAAATGAAATCGAATTGAAATCGAATTGGAATTGAAATGGAAGTTGAAATTGTTTTTGAAACGAATTTAAAACGATTTATAAATTTTTTTTTAAATGGAAATCGATGAAATATATATTATATATATAATATAATGGCCTGAATAGAACACGCAGCGCTGCGGCAGTTCGCGAATTTCGACCATTGACTTCGAATGGACATTACGGGAGATCCGACCGTCGGATTCTCCTGAAACCGGAACCGTTGGGTTCGTATCGAAAAGAGCTTTCTAACGAATATTAGAAATATGAAATCTAACGGTTGGATTTGGAATTATGTCCAAATCAAATTTGGAAAAGGTCGCTGTAAGTGCAGTTCGATGGCCATTGGTGGAAATCGACTGTACGGGCCTTGATAAAATTATTAAAAATATCGATAATTTGTGTAAAATCATAAGAAATGATTTGTGAAGAATTAGGATGAAAAACTCCATATTTGAAAAGATAAAAATATATTTTTATTGAAATGAACTAGTTATTAACTAGAAAAATAATCCAATGGTTATAAATAAATAAATTGGATTAGATTTAAATTGAAATTATCTTTGGATATTTTCGATATTGGATTCCGTGATAATACAAATATTGTGATGGGAATTTGGAAGATATCGATATCGTTATTCCCGATATGATATCTACTGGTTTCAGGATTTGATGTTGAATATAAGTCGATACTATCTCTATTCAAAACCTTATATTTAATGTCAAATTTGATTGACTGATTGTTTGGATTGTGCTCGACCAGTTTATGAGCAAAATATGCTTTTACATTTAGCATTGGGTTGGGTTGAAAATATCTGTGTGCTAACGCCTTGTGAAACACTTCACGATTTGACGATAAGGTGTTTAGCGATGTTGTGTTCATTTCAAATTTAATGAATGATTGTGAAATGATATTTTTCTTAAGTGAAAAGAAATGTATTCCCGATTTTTGACAGGGAATGTTTTATAAAAATGTTTTATAAAACAGAAAGGATTTCGAGGCCCAAAACCCGATGATTTCTAAAATGATTTAGAAATGTATTATATGTTACATTATGGTTCATCGCATATTCGATTAGTTGCTATTGATGATGTATCTGTTTAGTGGCGGAGAATTTATTCTCTTGCTTAACACCCTTCTTTGAGACGTACGAGCTCAAAGGTTATGTGATTAATAGTGACTGATCATATGCGTGAATTACTGATGTGAAGTACTATATTTTAAAAGTACTTGTGATTATTACGTTGTGAAATGATTTTCCCTACTTCGGGATATGAAATGATTTAGTATGTGGCTAAAGAGTCGGGTAACCCTGAGACTAAAAGTATGGGTGAGAGGGCGGTGTATGCTCTCCATGTGTGGGAGGTGCATCGTCGGTGTAGCCTACTCCTATGTGGGGTAGGTGCACATTTATATATCGAGTTGCGAGGTGCGTACCCTTTGCCTTGTCGATGGGGAGCACGATATTTGGTTGCATACTTGTTTGTATGCATTGTTATGTTTTGGAATTCATATTTCCAGACGATTTGATTTGAGATCTCGAAGTGAAATCTACTTTGATATAGAAAGTTAGATATGTATTTCAAATGATTTGAAATAGGAAATCGGGAATAAAATCCAAAGGAATGATTTCTGCAAATTAAATTGGATTTAGAAAATCTAAGTGTAGTGATTAATCTAAGTGGGTAGATTGGGATATTGCATGTTGATTGATGCATAGTAGATCCATATATCTATATTGATTGTTGTTTATACACTGGTATTCATGGGGGTAAACCCGTTCCGCGTTAGCGGCGTGGTCCCGTGATATACCGTATTATCAAATAAGTTAATTATAACTGTTAGAGTTTCTCACACCAGTCCCATGACTGACCTGTAGTTTGCTTTTCCCTTGCGAACTCGGGTGCCCCTATTTTCCACACGGGCAGTCGAGTAGTTTTATTTTGCAGATGTATTGAGCAGGATTCTAGATTGAAGCTTTAAGCTGTGTCCAGACATTTACAGTCTTCCGCTGTGTAGTTTATATTTCCGCTGTGCATTGTATTACATTTATGTAAATTTATTTCCTCTGTGTATTATTTTCGATATACTCTGATATTCTGTACTCTGATGTAACATTATTATGATGTTTATTGAAGTCTTCTGTTATTTGTTCTGATGTGTTGTATACCCAAAGTTAGCGTATGCGGGATTCGAACGGTCTTGGTCGGTTTAGCGATCGATTAGGTCCGGGCGAAATCCGTGTGGTTACAATTTCTCTAAATTATTAAAATAATAATTTACTTTGGTAGTCAACCACTTTCGTAGTTAATTCCTTTATTTACTAAAATAAACATTAAATTCCCCTTTTAAAATCTTATTAAAATTAAAACAATATCATTAAACTATTTTATTCAAAACACACTAATTTAATAATCACTTTTAATTAAAAACGGTCGATTTGATTAACTCAAACGCGGTTATTCCATTAACTTATTCCAATTAGTTCTCACTTAATAATATAACTAATTTAAATAATTCCATTAAATTGTTTCTTAACAAAACGATTATCCAGGCTTAACCATTCGATTTATTTCTCATTCTTGTACTTATAAATCTGATTAACATCAGAGTTGACTTTATAAAATTAATTAATAATAAATCGAATCTTAAATAAAATTTATTTATTTCCCTTTTTATAAACTTTTATTCAAAATAATATGTTTCAAAATCTATCTCTAGTTATAAAATAAATTTTATAACTTTATCCCTGTTGATTTGCCTAACAGTAAATCAACATTTATAAAACGATTGATTTTATAGGCTATATGTTGCCAGATATTCAACCAATACCGCCCATTGGTTTAAACTACACAGATGCTGAAATTTCAGTCAACAATCAATACTCAAATCAATCACCCCATCGGATCAGTTCATATATGATAATATGAATATAAATAATATATATGAGGAATCCGGTTGGATCCCTCTAACCTGTTCTTCTCTGTAAATAGGTTATCTTAAATTAGATCATCAAATCCAATTTAACTGATAATTTTAATAATAATAAATAACGACCATTTAACATCAGCCAATAAACAAAACAATCCAACCAGTTTAAACAATTCAAACCATTAAACACGTTTATTTTATAAACGTGACCAACAAGGTAAGTTACCTTTATTGGAACCAATAATTAGAATAACGATTTGGTATTTCAATGAAATTAAACGACGGTTTAATTTCATCAGTTAAATCAGCAATTAAATATATAACTAGCAAACAGTCAACCGTTGGCAAGCAGAGCACACAAAATAAAAACCAATTTATATAAAATACAAATGGGGAGAGTTGAGTGAGTTTAACTCACCTTGAATTTGAATTCATCGATAAACAGTCTGTTTTAGTCAAATTAAATTAACGTTTAATTTGACTAAAATTTCCAGTTGCATCCGATCCTGACTAGCCCTGCTCTATCTCGAAGATCTCATCTCTACGGTCCCAACGAGACAGACCGTGCTTAAATCTGATAACGAAGGCATGAGATATCGTATTAACAACTTTATAAAGTAATTAAATTATTTAAAACATGAATTATATTTTAAACAGGCCCTTACCTTCATTTTCAGCCCAACAAAAACTCAACCCGATACCTCCACTAAAACCCTTTCATCGGATCCCTTACCCTCATTCAAACCGCCGCCTCCACAAATAATTTTCCATGGCCGACATCAAACCCTGCCCCTTCTTCCTCCAGCAGCTCGAAGTTATCTGCTTCGCAACCTCCTTACGCAACTCCTGCTTCGACCATCCGCTCGTCTTCTAGCTTCGATCGATTTGCTAACTCTAAACAGCTCCTACAACGAATACCAAAGCTTCATCGATCAAGCCCAGCATCCAGAAATAAAGGAGCTTCCTCCCACCACCTCTACAGCCCTTAGACAACCAACCCCAGGCTTCCATCATGCATATTTACCGAACCCAAGGTCTTTACTTCGAACAAATTTATTAGGAAATCCGTCAAACGCATACTGATTCGAAGTTTGTGGATCCACGATGCAGATAAGTATTTTACTTGAATTTTTTTTGCTGTATAATTTTTTTGCTTTGATTTTCTTTAAAGGTTCGAAAGGTTTTCCTTTACTGTGTTGTTCATACTACTGTCTGGAATTGGTGCAACACTTGAGAACGATATGTATTTATAGTGTGGTTTAGATCAGATAAGATTCACGTCCATCGTGGTCCCAGATAGTTTCGGCAACTATGTTTAGGCCATTGGGTTTCTCTTCCTTTTTTCCAGACTGTGTGTACTGGTGATGGTTGATGGATACATGATGGTCGAGTGATGGTTTTACAGAGATTTTAGTTGAATTTTGAATTGCATTTCTAGTAGTACTGTTAGTCTGTTCAAATGGAAGATTGATTGATCTGTGATGTATGTAGGTTAGGGGCTGAGGCAAAGAGTTGTTTTATTTCATTCAGAGATTTGAAAACTATACTATAGATTTCCTTTTCATTTTTAAATGCATGAAAACAGGATTGTACATGAAATTTCCCTGTATATATGAACACATATATCTCTGTTTGATTTCGTCTGTACAGATTAATGTATATAAAAAGAAAAATTTACACATATTACTCCAGTCGTTCTTATGCTGAAAGGATTTGATGTAAAGAGATATGCATGTATCTGTTTGCAACGCACATCTCTTTGGTTGTTCAACTGTGTTTTCATTAGCTGTTTTAGCTATGAATAGTCTATTTCATTTAGCTATTTTCGATTTGTTGTGTAGAAATCAAAAGTTTGGATGAATTGTCTTTTCTTTGTTTTGCATTGTACAGACAATAATGTATATAATTGTTTTCTTTTAGCTGATTCATGACTCTTTTTCTTTTTTATTCTCTTTTTCAGATCAATTCTTAATGGAGATAAATCTCTGCTGACAGATACTGAAAGGATCAGGCGGGTTGCACTTGAAATTTATAAGGAACTGTTTTGGCTCTTTAGAGCTTTCATTCGTTCAGAACAATACATATGATTTTTTTGTGTTTTGTATTTGTACAAATAATTATGTACATGAATATGCTATTTATTCCGTATGCATATTTTCCACTGTTTTTAGCTGTGCATTTATCTGTCTGAATAAATTTACTGTTCATGATCTGTATATCTTCAACTGTGCGGTTTAAGTTTTTAAAATGAATCGTTATTCTCCTTTGTATTGAACATTTTTCTGATTTTTATGTCATGTGTATTTCAGTTTTGATGTTCTTGTAGCAACATTTTCATTTGTTGAACCAGTGAGATGAAAGGATATATTCTGTTTCATGTGTTTTGCCTCACCAAGTAAAAATGCTGATGGGTGCACATATTGAAAATATGGTCTGTGTTTCCTTGAACTTTACATTCGCAAAAAGGGTACAAAACACATTAGTTAATTATACTTTTCTTTTTGTCGAGTGATGATTTTTTTGAACCATGTGCCAAGGTGTCTTGAATTTGCAGAAACAAGTACAGGCACATTTATTGGCACATGGGCGGTATGCAAAGGAATTGATTTAAATTTCTAGGTTACAGTAGTTAGGTTAGGTTGGAAAATAATAGGAGTTGACCCTTTTCTCTTTTTATTATTTCTTCCAGCAGTACGATGGTAACCTAGGGTGCAAAAAAAATAAAACATTTCACATGGTTGCACCATATTTTCCTCAGACTATGGCAGAATTCAGTGATAGCGACTAAACATGTTTATTTGAGGTGATGAAGCACATTTCACTTAAAACAACTAATGATTTTTCTTTCTTTACAACGTATAATACGTTTAAGATTCTTACGAGCACACTCGAATAACGATTGTAACTAAAATCGAAAACATATGAACATAATTCTATGCGGCTTTGATTATAAATTTAACTTGATTTTAAATTTGACATTTTAAATTTTAATTTTAAACGATATTCAATAAAAAAATTCATTTATTCTTGTAAAATAAAACGTTATATTTATAAACGAATTTCATAGCGACTATTTGAAATTTTGAATTCGCCATAACTAACAATCTACAACATCAAATCTGGATTTTTCTCTTTCATATGAAAATTATAATCAATGCGATTCCAATGTTTCTTGTTTCACAGAATTCCGACTTATATCGGATCCTGTATATTCAATTGAAGTTCAAAAATTCCATATTACGAACTGCCGCGCCATTTCGCGCTCGATTTATAATTATAAATAAATTAACTTTCAAACTTCGTTTTAATAACGAATTAAATATTAAAATCCTTTAATATTCCAAATATAATTTTAAAATAATAAATTAAATTAAATATTATACTACTAAAAATATGGGATGTTACATTCTCCCCCCTTAAGATAATTTCGTCCTCGAAACTGCTAAGGTAAGAAAGAACGTTATAAATCTATTAATTTCCAAATCTAATTTATTATAAATCGAAAACCAATTAAATATCGTAAATAAATATTTTCAAAAATATCAAAAAATTTCTAACACTTTAAATTTCCGGAAAAATTTGGCAGAGTCTCCCTTGCACGGAGTGACATCTGCGATATCGCAGGAACAAATAATATATATACATTGACCCACAAGGTCAAAAATCAAAATGTGAGAACCCGTAACTTCCCCGTGAAGGAAAGAGCGGATACTTTGAGAACAACACACAAATGAACGCAGACGGAAGAACATTTCATTGTTATTACAACAATTCCATCAGATACAAGAATATACAGAGTATAAATGAATAAATTACATTCGACAAATATCAGAGATTTCAATACATTATATAGCAGCGGAAAAATAATACAAAGCACAACTGAAGGTGATATACGGATACAGATCTTTCCGGATATCATTCCAGCTGTAAACCAGGATCCTGTGAATATAAATCTGCAAAACCAAAACTACTAGCTGCCCGTGTAGAAAATGAGGGCACCCAGAGTTTTGGTTAAAACAATAAACTCCAGGTCAGTCATGTGACTGGTGTGAGAACTAAAACAGTTATTTAAACTTTACTTTAAAAGAGAATAATTCAAGGGACCACGCCGTATAACACGGAACGGGTTTCCTCCCAAGAATACCAGTGCAAATAGATAAATAACGCAATGCTTTTTCGAAAAATGAAGCTATTATAAGACCCAGGTCCCATCACACAATGCAACGCAAGCCGGAGGATAGGGTTTTCCCTTATAATAGCCAAACATGCTTGATACGTTTAAAACAAATCATTTGATACTATAATAAGTGTATAGTGTCAAAACAATTTCAATCATAAATATAAATCATAGACGGTACAAGTGCCCCATACCACTATGTCGCCATACTAGGCTCTACAAATAAAGCCGAAATACACGTATTGGAAATTGGATTTCCATCATGAGTCGAGGCAAGGGGCAAGCTCCTCTCTGCTTTCGAGACACTCTAGCAAATGCCTCAGGACTACACACTCTGGGCAATCCTGGATCTTCAGGGCCGGTCCTCACTTACGTTAGAGGATTGGCAATTCCTGAACACACGTTTCCCGGTCCTAACAGACCTAAAATCGAGGCGCCTCATCCAACAACCACATAGGTGAAAAGTATATAAATGTCAGGGCTGGTAAGTCACTAACACCACCAAAGCTAGAAAGAAACGTCGTGCTCTCCCTACAGTCCGTATCCCGTTTTTGACTCATACTGAGGTGTGAGGCTCGCGAGTTCACGTTATACACAAAGCTGCCACGTAGGCCGTGCTTTGATCATCAACCACAATACTTTGCTTTTCAACAGAAGCCTTGATCGATGCAACTCAGCATGCCACATAGGCAATTCATGCCATGCGATTGATATCTATCGATATATAACCTCTAAGCTCGTACGTCTCAGAGAAGGGCGTTAAGCAAGAGAATAAATTCGCCGCCGCCAAACAGATATATATTTAACAGAAATCAATCATCACAGAATAAAATCCAATGTCAGACACACAATCCATTTACAAGTTCGTTCTGGGTCTGAACGAAACCGGAGGCACTTTCCTCGCATATCCATCGATCTCCAAGTACGTCTGGACGACCACCAACTGATTCCCTCATCTTGGGTGTACAGCCCAATCAAGATCATCAGTAATCACCCAAACTATGTGAAGACTTCCGGTCTTCAACCACCGTCTTCATCTTCGACATATCGTCGAATCGGTTATTCAGAATGGGTATAAACCCGGACTTTCCGAACAACCCGCGTATATTAAAAACAAATGTTACACAAACACAACATACGCCTCATTCCAATTCATATTCTCAGGGAAAGGTTCCCATTAATTTTATCCAAGATAAATTCTTAAAATTTATTCTTTGATCTTCCTTTGGATGTCATCTCAAACCAAATTATGGTTTTCTAAACTAGTCGAGATTAGCGGACCACACCGAAGTAATTATTTATTTTATTTCCCAATCCCAACCTATTCATCCCATGAAGCAAAACTGGTAATACTCCATATCTAACACCACAGTGTTGTCGGTAAAATTAATTACCATTTCACGTTCAAATCTAATTAAAGATTTAACTATTGCTTTGGAGCAAAACTGGTGATACTCCATTCTCGCTTATTTTCTAAATTTGATAATTTAGATTATCAATTCACGCTTCAATCTAATTGCAGATTCATTAAAACTCCTTTTACTGGGTTAAAGAACTAGTGTCATTTAAAACACAGTTCACGATAAACCCAAATCACATCCTATTTATTATCGGGTTAAAGAACAAGTGTTATTTAAAACACAGTTCACGATAAACTGTAACAACCCGAAAATCTGGGCCAGTTTAAAATTTTTATTTTGGCAATTTTAGCGAATTTTAATTATTTAAAATGAATTATTTTAAGTAATATCGGCGAGAAATTTATTTTGAATATAATTCGAACGTATATATTATACGCGTCGTTGTTAGAATATAAATAATTATATATAATTATAAATAGAATTGAAAATGGCGCGGTAGTTCGATAATTCGATTTCAAACTTCAATTGAATGTATCGGGTGCGAAACAATCCGAATTTTAGTGAAACCAAAAATAATGGAATCTAATAGTGAATATCTTTCCAACGAATCCGAATAATCGAAATTTCATAGCGGGAATCAAAAGATATGTCCAGTTGAAAATTCTGAATAGTCGCTATGGAATTCAGGCCCTTAAAAATGGACATTTTGCAAACGACCTCGGATTTCGACGAAACCAGTTTTGTTGGGTCCGTGATGTTAAATTATTGCTAGATTCCAAATTTCATAATTTTCTGAATCAATATGTGAGCGTGGCAAAGGAAAACGCGTTTGACCGGTTTCAGTTGATTTTAATCGACTGGAAATTGGCCATTTTTCAAACGGTCTCAGAATTCGACGAAACTAGTTTTGTTAGGACCGTATCGTCAATACGAAGCTAGAAAATATTTTTCGGGAGTTTTTCTAGTTAGTATGTGACCCCGGTAATTTGAAATGTACGTTTAAAATTCAATATAGAGATTTAAATGTAAATTTAACGGAAACTGATTTAAACAGTCGAATCAGCTGGCGATACATATCCCATTGGGTTCGGAATGGGGGTAAAACGCTATGGACGACAGGCGGTGGACCTCGTTTCGAGGTCGTATGTAAAAGTCAACCCTTTGGCAAAAATAAATAATAAAATAATAAAATAAAATAATAATAATAAAAAAAAAAATCCCTCCTATTCTTCTTCGTTGGCCCCCCCCGATTCCTCATTCATACCAGGAAGAAAAAAAAAAAAAAAAAAGAAAAACCTAATCTAAATCGCGCCGCCGCCCTGGGGCCCAGGAGCCACCGACGACCGCCTCGCCAGTCTCCACCGGAGCTTCCCCTTCCCCTTCTCGTTTCCATCCATCTCCTCCACCCTCAGCTCGCGCGAGCCCCCTAGCCATAGCCGACATCGAATCCAAGCCCGAGACCCCTCGACGAAGCCGACGCCCCCCCCTCCTCCGAACCCTCGACGAAGCCGACGCCCCCCCCTTCGACTGACGAACAAGCACAGCGCCCCCCGTAAGTTTTTTATTTATTTTTACTTTTGTTAAAACTAATTTCAAAAACTGATTTCTTTATATATTTCAAAAACTGAATTTGGAAAAGATTGAAAAACTGATTTTGTTTAAATTATAAAAACTGATTTTAATTATATAAAAAAAAAATATAAAACTGATTTGTTTTTAAAAAGTATCAAACTGTTTTTATTTTTGTTTAGGAAAACTGAATTTTATTTAAAGTGAAAACTGAATTTTATTTAAAGTGAAAACTGAATTTTATTTAAAGTGAAAACTGAATTTTATTTAAAGTGAAAACTGAATTTTATTTAAAGTGAAAACTGATTTTTATATATAGTAAAAATAGAATTTTTATATATTGAACTTCGAAATAAAAAATTCGATTTTTATATATTGAATAGCGAACTAAAAATTCGATTTTTATATATTGAGTAGCGAACTAAAAATTCGATTTTTATATATTGAATAGCGAAGTAAAAATTCGATTTTTATATATTGAATAGCGAACTAAAAATTCGATTTTTATATATTGAATAGCGAAGTAAAAATTCGATTTTTATATATTGAATAGCGAACTAAAAATTCGATTTTTATATATTGAACTTTGAAATAAAAATTCGATTTTTACATATGTAGTGAAAGCGGACAACGAAGATGATAAACAGGCGAGAATGAAGAAGATTTCTTTAAAAGAAGAATCAAGATGATTGGATAGCTATAGGTGAGAATTTCTCACCTTTCAAATTTATTTTCTAGTTATATATATATACTAGGATGCAGACGGTGCTTAGTAGCACCCGACACAATTGTCCACAGACCATGGACTTGTTTGTTTGACTGTTTGGTGATTGATTGCGATATTGGGTTGAATGTGGTTTGTGGTGTGAAAAATCGAATCGATAAATTGGTTAGGATTAGACGTGCGCCGTTATAAGGTGAAGGAGTAAGGCTAGGTTAGACTCTTACTCCAAATTTTGTGGTTTACATAACGAATTGATTTGATTGATGTGTGAATGGCGTGGGCCTTCACTAGACCGGGGATAAGGCTAGGCCTCGTCCCGTTTCTAGTATCGTGCCGTTATGCCGCCGAAATTTTCTAAAATATGTTAGAAAAATAAAAATATCATTTTATTGAATAAATGAATTGGATAGAAATTCATATGTTAGAATAAAATGTTTTATCGTTAAAAATATAATTTTTAACGTGAATGTGAATAAATAAAATATTCATTTACAAACCGGACGGTTTGTTTATGTACACTTATTTGAATGACATTGATTGGGTCGATAAATTTTACACATCGCCCAACTGCACAAATAAAATATTTGTTTGATTGTTTGAAACCCCACACGGGTGTTAGGATGAAATATGTAGTTCACTCATCCTAATTGATTAAATATGTCGATCGATTGATTGACAGGCTGTTATAAGCGTTGAATATCTATATTTGATGCTTATACAGTGTAGTGCACTTTGGTTGATGGTTGATTATTTTTCAATGCTATTATATACATGTGTTGTATGGAAATCCATATAATTAACTTTATATGGTAATTGATTGGGCCTCATTCCAATTTGAAAATTAAAGAATATTATAAAATAAAAGTTCATGTGTTGACAGTACTCATTCATTGAGATTGGTCATGTGTTGAACGAAATATTTTAGTAATAAAATTTACACCTTTATCGATATAAAATAAAAGTTCATGTGTTGACAGTACTCATCCATTGAGATTGGTCATGTGTTGAACGAAATATTTTAGTAATAAAATTTACATCTTTATCAATATAAAATAAAAGTTCATGTGTTGACAATACTCATCCATTGAGATTGGTCATGTGTTGAACGAAATATTTTGATAATAACAACTATTTTGAAAAAGAAATATTTGAAATAGAATATTTGAAAATAGAAATTTATGAAGCCGTGTTGATTAGTTTGACGCCATTTTGACGTGATCGATATTTATATCGATTTTATTCATTTCGAAATGAATTGAATATATAATCATTTCGAAATGAATTGAATATATAACGATTTCGAAATGAATTGAATATATAACGATTTCGAAATGAATTGAATATATAACGATTTCGAAATGAATTGAATATATAACGATTTCGAAATGAATTGAATATATAACGATTTCGAAATGAATTGAATTGAAAACGATTTCGAAATGAATTAAATATATAACGATTTCGAAATGAATTGAATATATAACGATTTCGAAATGAATTGAATATATAACGATTTCGAAATGAATTGAATATAAAACGATTTCGAATGGTATTGAAATCGAATTGAAATGAATTCAAATTGAATTGAAATTCGAAGTGAATAGAAATGAATTTTAAAACGAATTTATAAAGAAGAATTCAATTTTGCTTTGTATTGAAATGGAAGTTGAAATAGATTTTGAAACGAATTTTAAAACTATTTATATAATTCGTTTTGAATAGAAATCGACGAAATATATATTATATATATTATATATATAATATAATGGCCTGAATAGAACGCGCCGCGCCGCGGCAGTTCGCGAATTTCGACCATTTATTACA
The DNA here is from genome assembly GCA_030737875.1 of Allium sativum. Lineage (NCBI taxonomy): Eukaryota > Viridiplantae > Streptophyta > Magnoliopsida > Asparagales > Amaryllidaceae > Allium > Allium sativum. The sequence continues at coordinate 311,134,337 of CM060919.1, forward strand.
AACGGACATTGCGGGAGATCCGACCGTCGGATTCTCCTAAAACCGGAACCGTTGGGTTCGTATCGAAAAGAGCTTTCTAACGAATATTAGAAATTTGAAATCTAACGGTTGGATTTGGAATTATGTCCAAATCAAATTCGAAAAAGGTCGCTGTAAGTGCAGTTCGATGGCCATTGATGGAAATCGACTGTACGGGCCTTGATAAAATTATTAAAAATAGTAATAATTTGTGTAAAATCATAAGAAATGATTTAGAAAGAATTGGGATGAAAAACTCCATATTTGAAAAGATAAAAATAGATTTTTATCGAAATGAACTAGTTTTGAACTAGAATTATAATTCTATTTATTTTTAAATAAATAAATTGAATTCGAAAAGGGTTTTTAAAAATAACCAAAATTTCCAATGATTGCATTGGAGTGGATTTGAATCGAAATTGTCTTCGGAATATTTCGATGTTGGAATTCGTGATTATACAGATGTTGTTATGGAAATTTGAAAGATATATTTATATCGTTATTTCCAATACGACATTTGTTAATCGTAGAATTTCATATTGAATATAAGCCGGGATATTTTCTATTCAGAGCCTTGTTTTTAATATCAAATGTGATTTGGGTTTGTCGTGAATGGTGTCTTCACTAACACCATTCTTGAACCCAGTTGAGAAAAGATTAAATCTTTTTATTTAGATTTAATGAAGTGTACCAATTAAATAATATTTAATTGGAATTGAATCGATATTGATTTTTGGGTTTATCGTGGACAGTGTTTTAAATAACACTCGTTCTTTAACCCGATCATTGATGAAATGTGATTTTGGGTTTATCGTGAACCGTGTTTTAAATGACACTGATTCTTTAACCCAGTCACAGATTAAAACTAAGTGGAGTTTTAATGAATCTTTAATTAGATTGAAATAATCGAAATGGAGTATCACCAGTTTTGCTCCAGGCGATAGTTAAATCTTTAACTAGATTTGAACGTGAAATGGTAATTGAATTTACCGATAACACCGTGGTGTTAGATATGAAGTATAACCAGTTTTACTTCATGGGATGAATAGGTTGGGATTGGGAAATTAAAACAAATGATTACTTCGGTAAGGTTCGCTAACCCCGACTTGTTTGAATTGATATTCAAAAGTAGATTAAAGAATAAATTCAAGGAATTTATCTTTGATAAAATTAATGGGAACCTTTCCCTGGGAATGTGAAATTTAGAAACTAACTGTCGGTTGGCCAAGCGGAATGGCTTTCTGGGTATTGATCTGATGTTGGTTTCGGCCTTCGGGGTTAATATTTGGGGAATTATTCTCTTGATTAATTTACGGTTAGTGACTAATGAATTGGAATGAGGCGTATGTTGTGTTTGTGTAACACTTTTATAATATATACGCAAGTTATTCGGAAAGACCGGGTTTATCCCATTCTGAATAACTGATACGACGATAAGTCGAAGATGAAGACGATGGTCGAAGACCGGAGGTCTTCACGTCGTTTGGGTAATTACTGATGATCTTGATTGGGCTGTACACCCAAGAAGATGGAAACAGTTAGTGATCGTCCAGACGTACTTGGAGATCGATGGATATGCGGGGTACTAGGTGCCTCCGGTTTCGTTCAGACCCAGAACGGACTTGTAAATGGACTGTGTGTCTGACATCGGATTTCATTCTGTGTGACTGATATCGGTTGCATAGGATGGTTTGCCTGTGTGGCATGCTAAGATGCAAATGATCAAGGCTTCTGTTGAAAAGCAAAGTCTTGTGGTGATGATCAAAGCACGGCCTTTGTGGCGTAGCTTTGTGTAACGTTTACCTCGCGTGTTTCACACCCGGTATGAACCAAAAACGGGAGACGGACCTCAGGGAGGGCATGCGTTTCCTTCTAGATAAAAAGTGGCGTCAGTGGTTTTACACGCCCTGACGAGTTTGACTTATGTGGTTGTTGCTGTTGCGAGGCGCCTCGGATTGATCGGTCGTTCTCGAACCGATGGAGTCATTTAGTTGGCTCATTTACGCCCCAAAGGGCGGGGAAACGTAGTGTTCAGGCATTTTAATCCACATCGGTGGACCGGCCCTGACGATCCAAGGGTCACTCGAGCTCTGATCCTGAGACATGGGCTAGATTGTCTCGAATCGGTTGAGGACTATCTTTTGCCTCGGTTCATAGATGGAAATCCAATTTCCAAATACGTGACTTTGCGATTTTGATTGTATAACCTATATATGGCGACATAGTGGTATGGGGCAATCATGCCGCCTATGATTGATACTTATGATTTGAAGTTGTTTTATGCACTATGCACTTATTATAGTATCAAACAATTTGTTTTAAACGTATCAAGCATTCTTTGGCTGTTATAAGGGAAAACCCTATCCTCGGCTGCGTTGCATTGTGTGATGGGACCTGGGTCTTATAACAGCTTCATTTTTCTTTATTTAGCATTGCGCTGTTGTTTTATGCACTGGTATTCTTGGGAGGAAACCCGTTCCGTGTTATACGGCGTGGTCCCTTGATTTACCTAGCTTTAAAAATAAAGATTAACTGTTTTAGTTCTCACACCAGTCACATGACTGACCTGGAGTTTATTGTTTTAACCTAAACTCTGGGTGCCCTTATTTTGACACGGGCAGCTAGTAGTTTTGGTTTTGCAGATTTATATTCACAGGATCCTGGTTTACAGCTGGAACGATATCCGGAAAGCTTTGTATCCGTATATCTCCTTCTAGTTGTGTATTGTATTATTTTCCGCTGCTATGTATTTAAATGTAATTTAAATCTCTGATATTTCTGTGTAATATTCTTTTATACTCTGTATATTCTTGTAATCTGATGCATTGTTGTAATATACAATGAAATGTTCTTCTGTATGCGTTCTGCTGTGTCTTGTTCTCGAACTATCCGTCGCTTTCCTTTACGGGGAAGTTACGGGTTTTCACAGTTGGTATCAGAGCTTTGGTTTACAAAGAAGAGAACAAGGCACATTAGAAACATACGAAAGAATTCATCAGATATTGGATTAGTAGTATCCAATTAGAATGACTCGTTAGAGATAGGATCAGTAGTATCCTAGAACGAGTGTGAAGAGTATATTTTTCAAATGAAAGCAAATTTTGTTTTGAAAATTTAAATCAATTATTCGTATTTGATTATATATTTATATTGATGTGGACAATCCAGTATATATAGGTTTTGCGTATACGTCTGATCCGCGTGTGTTCGAAATTTTAATATACTGGATAGATATAGAGTCACACTCTAGTCGCCCGGACATGATTCTGATGATGGCGCGCCATCACCAGTATTTATTTTCGTGTTTCGAAGGTGTGATTTCTATATGTTTCCATTAGACTGGTGTGAGAACCAAAACTAATATAGTTAGAACACATTGTTGTAAATTGGCACCAAAACATGATTTTTTGTATATGTATCAAAATTATCGATTTGAAACGTTAAATTCACTAATTGATTGATGTTTGTGTTGTTTGTTTATTTGTTTGATAATTTTGAACCATTTAGCCTAATTGAACCAAATATTGGATTATATTGAAAATTGGTTGCATTTGCTTGCATATACATATATATCTTTGAACAGGTCATAGCAAGGACGCTAGAGCCAGAGAATAAAATTTGTTTGCCCGACAAATAGGTACATGTTTACTACATAATTTCCTGTTTTGTTTGGGTGATGATGTTTTTGTGAGCCTATTGGCTAGCCGCTTGGCTTTTTCTTTTTCTTTTTGAGATCTGAAGGACCGGAGAAGCTATTTGAAATTCCCCGATGCTCCCGGTGCAGGGGAGGTTATGGCGAAATTTTTCAAAAATTTAGGGTGTTAGCCAAATTTTAGAAAATTCTCAGAAACTAAAAGGTTAGAGAATGGAAGCCTGATCGAGCGTAGAGTTGATTAATCAAACCACTTTCGACTTTGTTCCTTTTCGGGGACGAAAAGTTTTAAGTGGGGGAGATTGTAACAACCCGAAAATCTGGGCCAGTTTAAAATTTTTATTTTGGCAATTTTAGCGAATTTTAATTATTTAAAATGAATTATTTTAAGTAATATCGGCGAGAAATTTATTTTGAATATAATTCGAACGTATATATTATACGCGTCGTTGTTAGAATATAAATAATTATATATAATTATAAATAGAATTGAAAATGGCGCGGTAGTTCGATAATTCGATTTCAAACTTCAATTGAATGTATCGGGTGCGAAACAATCCGGATTTTAGTGAAACCAAAAATAATGGAATCTAATAGTGAATATCTTTCCAACGAATCCGAATAATCGAAATTTCATAGCGGGAATCAAAAGATATGTCCAGTTGAAAATTCTGAATAGTCGCTATGGAATTCAGGCCCTTAAAAATGGACATTTTGCAAACGACCTCGGATTTCGACGAAACCAGTTTTGTTGGGTCCGTGATGTTAAATTATTGCTAGATTCCAAATTTCATAATTTTCTGAATCAATATGTGAGCGTGGCAAAGGAAAACGCGTTTGACCGGTTTCAGTTGATTTTAATCGACTGGAAATTGGCCATTTTTCAAACGGTCTCAGAATTCGACGAAACTAGTTTTGTTAGGACCGTATCGTCAATACGAAGCTAGAAAATATTTTTCGGGAGTTTTTCTAGTTAGTATGTGACCCCGGTAATTTGAAATGTACGTTTAAAATTCAATATAGAGATTTAAATGTAAATTTAACGGAAACTGATTTAAACAGTCGAATCAGCTGGCGATACATATCCCATTGGGTTCGGAATGGGGGTAAAACGCTATGGACGACAGGCGGTGGACCTCGTTTCGAGGTCGTATGTAAAAGTCAACCCTTTGGCAAAAATAAATAATAAAATAATAAAATAAAATAATAATAATAAAAAAAAAATCCCTCCTATTCTTCTTCGTTGCCCCCCCCCCCCCCCCGATTCCTCATTCATACCAGGAAGAAAAAAAGAAAAGAAAAGAAAAACCTAATCTAAATCGCGCCGCCGCCCTGGGGCCCAGGAGCCACCGACGACCGCCTCGTCAGTCTCCACCGGAGCTTCCCCTTCCCCTTCTCGTTTCCATCCATCTCCTCCACCCTCAGCTCGCGCGAGCCCCCTAGCCATAGCCGACATCGAATCCAAGCCCGAGACCCCTCGACGAAGCCGACGCCCCCCCCTCCTCCGAACCCTCGACGAAGCCGACGCCCCCCCCTTCGACTGACGAACAAGCACAGCGCCCCCCGTAAGTTTTTTATTTATTTTTACTTTTGTTAAAACTAATTTCAAAAACTGATTTCTTTATATATTTCAAAAACTGAATTTGGAAAAGATTGAAAAACTGATTTTGTTTAAATTATAAAAACTGATTTTAATTATATAAAAAAAAAAATATAAAACTGATTTGTTTTTAAAAAGTATCAAACTGTTTTTATTTTTGTTTAGGAAAACTGAATTTTATTTAAAGTGAAAACTGAATTTTATTTAAAGTGAAAACTGAATTTTATTTAAAGTGAAAACTGAATTTTATTTAAAGTGAAAACTGAATTTTATTTAAAGTGAAAACTGATTTTTATATATAGTAAAAATAGAATTTTTATATATTGAACTTCGAAATAAAAAATTCGATTTTTATATATTGAATAGCGAACTAAAAATTCGATTTTTATATATTGAATAGCGAACTAAAAATTCGATTTTTATATATTGAATAGCGAAGTAAAAATTCGATTTTTATATATTGAATAGCGAACTAAAAATTCGATTTTTATATATTGAATAGCGAAGTAAAAATTCGATTTTTATATATTGAATAGCGAACTAAAAATTCGATTTTTATATATTGAACTTTGAAATAAAAATTCGATTTTTACATATGTAGTGAAAGCGGACAACGAAGATGATAAACAGGCGAGAATGAAGAAGATTTCTTTAAAAGAAGAATCAAGATGATTGGATAGCTATAGGTGAGAATTTCTCACCTTTCAAATTTATTTTCTAGTTATATATATATACTAGGATGCAGACGGTGCTTAGTAGCACCCGACACAATTGTCCACAGACCATGGACTTGTTTGTTTGACTGTTTGGTGATTGATTGCGATATTGGGTTGAATGTGGTTTGTGGTGTGAAAAATCGAATCGATAAATTGGTTAGGATTAGACGTGCGCCGTTATAAGGTGAAGGAGTAAGGCTAGGTTAGACTCTTACTCCAAATTTTGTGGTTTACATAACGAATTGATTTGATTGATGTGTGAATGGCGTGGGCCTTCACTAGACCGGGGATAAGGCTAGGCCTCGTCCCGTTTCTAGTATCGTGCCGTTATGCCGCCGAAATTTTCTAAAATATGTTAGAAAAATAAAAATATCATTTTATTGAATAAATGAATTGGATAGAAATTCATATGTTAGAATAAAATGTTTTATCGTTAAAAATATAATTTTTAACGTGAATGTGAATAAATAAAATATTCATTTACAAACCGGACGGTTTGTTTATGTACACTTATTTGAATGACATTGATTGGGTCGATAAATTTTACACATCGCCCAACTGCACAAATAAAATATTTGTTTGATTGTTTGAAACCCCACACGGGTGTTAGGATGAAATATGTAGTTCACTCATCCTAATTGATTAAATATGTCGATCGATTGATTGACAGGCTGTTATAAGCGTTGAATATCTATATTTGATGCTTATACAGTGTAGTGCACTTTGGTTGATGGTTGATTATTTTTCAATGCTATTATATACATGTGTTGTATGGAAATCCATATAATTAACTTTATATGGTAATTGATTGGGCCTCATTCCAATTTGAAAATTAAAGAATATTATAAAATAAAAGTTCATGTGTTGACAGTACTCATTCATTGAGATTGGTCATGTGTTGAACGAAATATTTTAGTAATAAAATTTACACCTTTATCGATATAAAATAAAAGTTCATGTGTTGACAGTACTCATCCATTGAGATTGGTCATGTGTTGAACGAAATATTTTAGTAATAAAATTTACATCTTTATCAATATAAAATAAAAGTTCATGTGTTGACAATACTCATCCATTGAGATTGGTCATGTGTTGAACGAAATATTTTGATAATAACAACTATTTTGAAAAAGAAATATTTGAAATAGAATATTTGAAAATAGAAATTTATGAAGCCGTGTTGATTAGTTTGACGCCATTTTGACGTGATCGATATTTATATCGATTTTATTCATTTCGAAATGAATTGAATATATAATCATTTCGAAATGAATTGAATATATAACGATTTCGAAATGAATTGAATATATAACGATTTCGAAATGAATTGAATATATAACGATTTCGAAATGAATTGAATATATAACGATTTCGAAATGAATTGAATATATAACGATTTCGAAATGAATTGAATTGAAAACGATTTCGAAATGAATTAAATATATAACGATTTCGAAATGAATTGAATATATAACGATTTCGAAATGAATTGAATATATAACGATTTCGAAATGAATTGAATATAAAACGATTTCGAATGGTATTGAAATCGAATTGAAATGAATTCAAATTGAATTGAAATTCGAAGTGAATAGAAATGAATTTTAAAACGAATTTATAAAGAAGAATTCAATTTTGCTTTGTATTGAAATGGAAGTTGAAATAGATTTTGAAACGAATTTTAAAACTATTTATATAATTCGTTTTGAATAGAAATCGACGAAATATATATTATATATATTATATATATAATATAATGGCCTGAATAGAACGCGCCGCGCCGCGGCAGTTCGCGAATTTCGACCATTTATTACAAACGGACATTGCGGGAGATCCGACCGTCGGATTCTCCTAAAACCGGAACCGTTGGGTTCGTATCGAAAAGAGCTTTCTAACGAATATTAGAAATTTGAAATCTAACGGTTGGATTTGGAATTATGTCCAAATCAAATTCGAAAAAGGTCGCTGTAAGTGCAGTTCGATGGCCATTGATGGAAATCGACTGTACGGGCCTTGATAAAATTATTAAAAATAGTAATAATTTGTGTAAAATCATAAGAAATGATTTAGAAAGAATTGGGATGAAAAACTCCATATTTGAAAAGATAAAAATAGATTTTTATCGAAATGAACTAGTTTTGAACTAGAATTATAATTCTATTTATTTTTAAATAAATAAATTGAATTCGAAAAGGGTTTTTAAAAATAACCAAAATTTCCAATGATTGCATTGGAGTGGATTTGAATCGAAATTGTCTTCGGAATATTTCGATGTTGGAATTCGTGATTATACAGATGTTGTTATGGAAATTTGAAAGATATATTTATATCGTTATTTCCAATACGACATTTGTTAATCGTAGAATTTCATATTGAATATAAGCCGGGATATTTTCTATTCAGAGCCTTGTTTTTAATATCAAATGTGATTTGGGTTTGTCGTGAATGGTGTCTTCACTAACACCATTCTTGAACCCAGTTGAGAAAAGATTAAATCTTTTTATTTAGATTTAATGAAGTGTACCAATTAAATAATATTTAATTGGAATTGAATCGATATTGATTTTTGGGTTTATCGTGGACAGTGTTTTAAATAACACTCGTTCTTTAACCCGATCATTGATGAAATGTGATTTTGGGTTTATCGTGAACCGTGTTTTAAATGACACTGATTCTTTAACCCAGTCACAGATTAAAACTAAGTGGAGTTTTAATGAATCTTTAATTAGATTGAAATAATCGAAATGGAGTATCACCAGTTTTGCTCCAGGCGATAGTTAAATCTTTAACTAGATTTGAACGTGAAATGGTAATTGAATTTACCGATAACACCGTGGTGTTAGATATGAAGTATAACCAGTTTTACTTCATGGGATGAATAGGTTGGGATTGGGAAATTAAAACAAATGATTACTTCGGTAAGGTTCGCTAACCCCGACTTGTTTGAATTGATATTCAAAAGTAGATTAAAGAATAAATTCAAGGAATTTATCTTTGATAAAATTAATGGGAACCTTTCCCTGGGAATGTGAAATTTAGAAACTAACTGTCGGTTGGCCAAGCGGAATGGCTTTCTGGGTATTGATCTGATGTTGGTTTCGGCCTTCGGGGTTAATATTTGGGGAATTATTCTCTTGATTAATTTACGGTTAGTGACTAATGAATTGGAATGAGGCGTATGTTGTGTTTGTGTAACACTTTTATAATATATACGCAAGTTATTCGGAAAGACCGGGTTTATCCCATTCTGAATAACTGATACGACGATAAGTCGAAGATGAAGACGATGGTCGAAGACCGGAGGTCTTCACGTCGTTTGGGTAATTACTGATGATCTTGATTGGGCTGTACACCCAAGAAGATGGAAACAGTTAGTGATCGTCCAGACGTACTTGGAGATCGATGGATATGCGGGGTACTAGGTGCCTCCGGTTTCGTTCAGACCCAGAACGGACTTGTAAATGGACTGTGTGTCTGACATCGGATTTCATTCTGTGTGACTGATATCGGTTGCATAGGATGGTTTGCCTGTGTGGCATGCTAAGATGCAAATGATCAAGGCTTCTGTTGAAAAGCAAAGTCTTGTGGTGATGATCAAAGCACGGCCTTTGTGGCGTAGCTTTGTGTAACGTTTACCTCGCGTGTGTCACACCCGGTATGAACCAAAAACGGGAGACGGACCTCAGGGAGGGCATGCGTTTCCTTCTAGATAAAAAGTGGCGTCAGTGGTTTTACACGCCCTGACGAGTTTGACTTATGTGGTTGTTGCTGTTGCGAGGCGCCTCGGATTGATCGGTCGTTCTCGAACCGATGGAGTCATTTAGTTGGCTCATTTACGCCCCAAAGGGCGGGGAAACGTAGTGTTCAGGCATTTTAATCCACATCGGTGGACCGGCCCTGACGATCCAAGGGTCACTCGAGCTCTGATCCTGAGACATGGGCTAGATTGTCTCGAATCGGTTGAGGACTATCTTTTGCCTCGGTTCATAGATGGAAATCCAATTTCCAAATACGTGACTTTGCGATTTTGATTGTATAACCTATATATGGCGACATAGTGGTATGGGGCATTCATGCCGCCTATGATTGATACTTATGATTTGAAGTTGTTTTATGCACTATGCACTTATTATAGTATCAAACAATTTGTTTTAAACGTATCAAGCATTCTTTGGCTGTTATAAGGGAAAACCCTATCCTCGGCTGCGTTGCATTGTGTGATGGGACCTGGGTCTTATAACAGCTTCATTTTTCTTTATTTAGCATTGCGCTGTTGTTTTATGCACTGGTATTCTTGGGAGGAAACCCGTTCCGTGTTATACGGCGTGGTCCCTTGATTTACCTAGCTTTAAAAATAAAGATTAACTGTTTTAGTTCTCACACCAGTCACATGACTGACCTGGAGTTTATTGTTTTAACCTAAACTCTGGGTGCCCTTATTTTGACACGGGCAGCTAGTAGTTTTGGTTTTGCAGATTTATATTCACAGGATCCTGGTTTACAGCTGGAACGATATCCGGAAAGCTTTGTATCCGTATATCTCCTTCTAGTTGTGTATTGTATTATTTTCCGCTGCTATGTATTTAAATGTAATTTAAATCTCTGATATTTCTGTGTAATATTCTTTTATACTCTGTATATTCTTGTAATCTGATGCATTGTTGTAATATACAATGAAATGTTCTTCTGTATGCGTTCTGCTGTGTCTTGTTCTCGAACTATCCGTCGCTTTCCTTTACGGGGAAGTTACGGGTTTTCACATAAACCCACAAATCAATTCTATTAAAACCCTTTTCAAATCCAATTTATTTATTTAAAAATAAATGGGTTATAATATTAGTTCAAAACTAGTTCATTTCGATAAAAATCTATTTTTATCTTTTCCAGTATGGAGTTTTTCATCTCAATTTTTCCCAAATCATTTCTTATGATTTTACACAAATTATTACTATTTTTAATAATTTTATCAAGGCCCATACAGTCGATTTCCATCAACGGCCATCGAACTGCACTTACAGCGACCTTTTTCAAATTTGATTTGGACGTATCTCCAAATCCAACCGTTAGATTTCAAATTCCTAATATTCGTTAGAAAGCTTTCGATACGAACCCAACGGTTCCAGTTTTAGGAGAATCTGACGGTCGGATCTCCCGTAATGTCCGTTTGAAATAAATGGTCGAAATTCACGAACTGCCGCGGCGCGGCGCGTTCTATTCAGGCCATTATATTATATATATAATATATGTAATATATATTTCGTCGATTACTATTTAAAACGAATTATATAAATCGTTTAAATTCGTTTCAAAAAAAATTTCAACTTCCATTTCAATTCAAATCAAAATTAAATTTTTCCTTATAAACTCGTTTTAAAATTCATTTCTATTCAATTTGAATTCATTTCAATTCGTTTTCAATTCAATTCGAATTCGTTTTCAATTCAATTCAAATCAGATTCGTTATATATTGAAATCAAATTAAATTTGTTATATATTCAATTGAAATCAAATTCGTTATATATTCAATTGAAATCAAATTTGTTTTCTATTCAATTCAATTCGAAATCGTTTTATATTCAATTCATTTCGAAATCGTTTTATATTCAATTCATTTCGAAATCGTTTTATATTCAATTCATTTCGAAATCGTTTTATATTCAATTCAAATCAAATTGGTTTTCTATTCGATTCAATTCAATTCGTTTTCTATTCGATTCAATTCAATTCGTTTTCTATTCGATTCAATTCAATTCGTTTTCTATTCGATTCAATTCAATTTGGTTTTCTATTCGATTCAATTCAATTTGGTTTTCTATTCAAATCAAATTCAATTCGAATATAATCGATATAAATATCGTTCGTGTCAAAATAGCGCATCTCTAATCAACACGGCTTTATATTCAACAAATGGATCTATATTTCTTTCAATACAGACTCTATATCTTTGTCAACACACGACTAATCTCAACGAATGAGTACCGTCCACGTGTGACTATTTTGTTATTTAATATATTTTATAAAAATTATGGTATCTATCGTTTGATATTAAATCAGACTCCAACCGTAAATTAGTAAGAGAACGATTCCCTGAATATTAACCCCGAAGGCCGAAACCAACCTCAGATTAATATCCAGGAGACCACTCATCTTATCTATTTTCCAGTCAGTTTCTAATTTTATATATGATAAAGATGTAGATTTTATTGTTAAAATATTTCGTTCAACACATGACTAATCTCAACGGATGAGTACAGTCAACACATGAACCTTTACTTTATAATATTCTTTATTTTCCCGATTGGAATGAAGCCCAATCAATTACCATATAAAGTTAATTATATGGATTCCATGCAACACATGTATATAATAGCAACGATAAATAATCAACCATCATCCAAAGTGCACTACACTGTATAGGCATCAAATATAGATATCTAACGCTTATAACAGCCTGTCGATCCATCGACCGACATATTTAATCAATCAGGATGAGTGAACTTCAAATTTCATTCCAACACCCGTGTGGGGTTTCAAACAATCAAACACAGATTTTATTTGTGCAGTTGGGCGATGTGTAAAATTTATCGTCCCAATCAATGTTAGTCAAATCGGTGTACATAAACAAACCGTCCAGTTTGTAAATGAATATTTTATTTTATTCACTTCCACGTTAAAAATTATATTTTTAACGATAAAATATTTTATTTCAACACATGAATTTCTATTCAGTTCATTTACAAAGTAAAAATGATATTTTTATTTTTCTAACTTATTTTAGAAAATTTCGGCGGCATAACGGCACGATACTAGAAACGGGACAAGGCCTAGCCTTATCCCCGGTCTAGTGAAGGCCCACGCCATTCACACATCAATCAAATCCATTCATTTCACCAAACAATTCAATTCAAACCAAATGATCTAACCGACTACACAACCAAACAAACAAGTCCATGGTCTGTGGATGATTGTGTCGGGTGCTACTAAGCACCGTCTGCATCCTAGTATATATATATAACTAGAAAAAAAAGAAATTGAAGATTGAGAAGTTCTCACCGATAGCTATCCAATACCACGACTCATCTTTTGTAGAAATCTTCGTCGTTCTCGTCTCTTATCACTTTCGTCGCCCGTATTCACTACATATGTAAAAATCGAATTTTTACTTCGCTATTCAATGTATAAAAATCGAATTTTTACTTCGCTATTCAATATATAAAAATCGAATTTTTACTTCGCTATTCAATATATAAAAATCGAATTTTTACTTCGCTATTCAATATATAAAAATCGAATTTTTACTTCGCTATTCAATATAGATAAAAATTCTATTTTTCTATTATAAAGATTTCTCCTTTTCAAATATATCATTATAAAAATCAGTTTTATTAACTACATAAAAATCAGTTTTTATAACCCCTAAAAATCGATTTTAATATAAAGAAAAAAAATCAGTTATATATAAACTAAAATAATAGAAAGAAGAGGACTTACAGCTAGTGGCGAGGGGGGGGTTTGAAGGTGGCTGGAAAAGGGGGGGGGTCGGCGGCAGGCGTTTGGGGGGGGGGGGGGGGTCTGTCGCGGTTGCGCGCAGGGGGGGGTCTGTCGTGGTTGCGCGCAGGGGGGGGTCTCCAATCTGACGAGGAGGAGGGGGGCGCTTGCCTGGCGGCGGCGGCGAACGGGGAGGAAGGGGGGGTCGCGATTTCCTGAGCAACGTTTTTTTTAGTTTTGAAATGAAAACGAGAAGGGGGAGCCAGAAAGAATATAGAGAGGGAAAGGAGGGGAGATATTTTTATTTTAGTTTATTATTTAATTATTTCAAAAAGTTAACTTTTTCATACGACCTCTGAACGAGGTCCACCGCCTGTCGTCCATAGCGTTTTACCCCCATTCCGAACACAATGGGATATGTATCGCAAGCTGATTCGACCGTTTCGATCAGTTTTCATCACAATCAACATATAACTCTATATATTGAATTTGAACGCGCATTTCAATTTACCGGGGTCACATACAAACTCTATAAATCCCAGAAAAATATTTTCTAGCTTTGTATTAACGATACGGTCCTAACAAAACTAGTTTCGTCGAATTCTGAGACCGTTGGAAAAATGGCCAATTTCCAGTCGATTAAAATCAACTGAAACTGGTCAAACGCGTTTTCCTTTGCCACGCTCACATATTGATTCGAAAAATTATGAAATTTGGAATCTAGCAAAAATTTGACATCACGGATCCAACAAAAGTGGTTTCGTTCGAGGTCGTTTGCAAAATGTCTACTTTTAAGGGCCTGAATTCCATAGCGACTATTCAGAATTTTCAACTGGACATATCTTTTGATTCCGGCTATGAAATTTCGATTTGTCGGATTCGTTGGAAAGATATTATCAATTAGATCCTAATGTTTTTGGTTTTACTAAAATCTGGATTGTTTTGCACCCGGTACATTCAATTGAAGTTTGAAATCAAATTATCGAACTACCGCGCCATTTCCAATTCTATTATAATTATATATAATTATTTATATTCTAACGACGGCGTATATAATATATACGTTCTAAATATATTCAAAATAAATTTCTCGTCGATATTATTTAAAATAATTCATTTTAAATATTCAAAATTCGCTAAAATTGCCAAAATAAAATTTTAAACTGGTTCAGGATTTCTGGGTTATTACAATCTCCCCCACTTAAAACTTTTCGTCCCCGAAAAGGAACAAAGTCGAAAGTGGTTTGATTATTCAACTCTAGGTTCGATCTGGCTTCCATTCTCCAACTTTTCAGTTTCTGAGAATTTTCAAATTTTCAAAAATTTGGCTAACACCCTAAATTTTCGAAAAATTTCGCCATAACCTCCCCTGCACCGGGAGCCACGGGAAAATCCCGAAATTGCCATATAGGCCTTCTGATCTCAAAAAGAAAAAGAAAAAGCCAAGCGGCTAGCCAATAGGCTCATAAAATCATCATCACCCAAACAAAACAGTAAATTATAGTAAACATGTACCTATTTGTCGGGCAAACAAATTTTATTTTCTGCTCTAGCCTCCTTGCTATGACATGTTCAATAGAAGTATATGTATATGCAAGCAAATGCGACCAATTTTCAATACAACTCAATATTTGATTCAATTAGGCATAATGGTTCAAAATTAGCAAATAAATAAACAAACAACACAAACATCAATCAATTAGTGGATTAACGTTTCAAATTCATAATTTGATATATAGTCAAAAATCATGTTTTTGATGCCAAATCACAACAATGTATTCTAGCTATATTTTGGTTCTCACACCAGTCTAATGGAAATATATAGAAATCACACCTTCGAAACACAAACATAAATATTGATGATGCCATGGTCATTATCAACATCATCTCCGGGCGACTAGAGCGTGATTCTATATCTATCTAGTATATTAAAACTTCGATTATACGTTCATGACGCGTATATACAAAATCTTTATATACTCGATTGTCCAAATACAAAATAAATAAATATTCAAATACGTATAAAACAATTTAAATTTTCAAAACAAAATTGTTTTCATTTGAAAAATATACTCTTCACACCCGTTCTAGGATACTACTGATCCCATCTCTAACGAGTCATTCTAATTGGATATTACTAATCCAATATCTGATGAATTCTTTCGTATGGTTCTAATGTGTCATGTTCTCGAGCTCTGTAAACCAAAGCTCTGATACCAAACGTGAGAACCCGTAACTTCCCCGTGAAGGAAAGAGCGGATACTTTGAGAACAACACACAAATGAACGCAGACGGAAGAACATTTCATTGTTATATCAACAATTCCATCAGATACAAGAATATACAGAGTATAAATGAATAAATTACATTCGACAAATATCAGAGATTTCAATACATTATATAGCAGCGGAAAAATAATACAAAGCACAACTGAAGGTGATATACGGATACAGAGCTTTCCGGATATCATTCCAGCTGTAAACCAGGATCCTGTGAATATAAATCTGCAAAACCAAAACTACTAGCTGCCCGTGTAGAAAATGAGGGCACCCAGAGTTTAGGTTAAAACAATAAACTCCAGGTCAGTCATGTGACTGGTGTGAGAACTAAAACAGTTATTTAAACTTTACTTTAAAAGAGAGTAATTCAAGGAACCACGCCGTATAACACGGAATGGGTTTCCTCCCAAGAATACCAGTGCAAATAGATAAACAACGCAATGCTTTTTCGAAAAATGAAGCTATTATAAGACCCAGGTCCCATCACACAATGCAACGCAAGCCGGAGGATAGGGTTTTCCCTTATAATAGCCAAACATGCTTGATGCGTTTAAAACAAATCATTTGATACTATAATAAGTGTATAGTGTCAAAACAATTTCAATCATAAATATAAATCATAGACGGCATAAGTGCCCCATACCACTATGTCGCCATACTAGGCTCTACAAATAAAGCCGAAATACACGTATTGGAAATTGGATTTCCGTCATGAGTCGAGGCAAGGGGCAAGCTCCTCTCCTCTTTTGAGACACTCTAGCAAATGCCTCAGGACTACACACTCTGGGCAATCCTGGATCTTCAGGGCCGGTCCTCACTTACGTTAGAGGATTGGCAATTCCTGAACACACGTTTCTCGGTCCTTACAGACCTAAAATCGAGGCGCCTCATCCAACAACCACATAGGTGAAAAGTATATAAATGTCAGGGCTGGTAAGTCACTGACACCACCAAAGCTAGAAAGAAACGTCGTGCTCTCCCTGCAGTCCGTATCCCGTTTTTGACTCATATCGAGGTGTGAGGCTCGCGAGTTCACGTTATACACAAAGCTGCCACGTAGGCCGTGCTTTGATCATCAACCACAAGACTTTGCTTTTCAACAGAAGCCTTGATCGATGCAACTCAGCATGCCACACAGGAAATTCATGCCATGCGATTGATATCTATCGATATATAACCTCTAAGCTCGTACGTCTCAGAGAAGGGCGTTAAGCAAGAGAATAAATTCTCCGCCGCCAAACAGATATATATTTAACAGAAATCAATCATTACAGAATAAAATCCAATGTCAGACACACAATCCATTTACAAGTTCGTTCTGGGTCTGAACGAAACCGGAGGCACTTTCCTCGCATATCCATTGATCTCCAAGTACGTCTGGACGACCACCAACTGATTCCCTCATCTTGGGTGTATAGCCCAATCAAGATCATCAGTAATCACCCAAACGATGTAAAGACTTCCGGTCTTCAACCACCGTCTTCATCTTCGACAAATCGTCGAATCGGTTATTCAGAATGGGTATAAACCCGGACTTTCCGAACAACCCGCGTATATTAAAAACAAATGTTACACAAACACAACATACGCCTCATTCCAATTCATATTCTCAGGGAAAGGTTCCCATTAATTTTATCCAAGATAAATTCTTAAAATTTATTCTTTGATCTTCCTTTGGATGTCATCTCAAACCAAATTATGGTTTTCTAAACTAGTCGAGATTAGCGGACCACACCGAAGTAATTATTTATTTTATTTCCCAATCCCAACCTATTCATCCCATGAAGCAAAACTGGTAATACTCCATATCTAACACCACAGTGTTGTCGGTAAAATTAATTACCATTTCACGTTCAAATCTAATTAAAGATTTAACTATCTCTTTGGAGCAAAACTGGTGATACTCCATTCTCGCTTATTTTCTAAATTTGATAATTTAGATTATCAATTCACGCTTCAATCTAATTGCAGATTCATTAAAACTCCTTTTACTGGGTTAAAGAACTAGTGTCATTTAAAACACAGTTCACGATAAACCCAAATCACATCCTATTTATTATCGGGTTAAAGAACAAGTGTTATTTAAAACACAGTTCACGATAAACCCACAAATCAATTCTATTTAAAGCCCTTTTCAAATCCACTTTATTTATCTAAAAATAAATGGGTTTTAATATTAGTTCATAACTAGTTCATTTCGATAAAAATCTATTTTTATCTTTTCCAATATGGAGTTTTTCATCCCAATTTTTCCCAAATCATTTCTTATGATTTTACACAAATTATTACTATTTTTAATAATTTTATCAAGGCCCGTACAGTCGATTTCCATCAACGGCCATTGAACTGCACTTACAGCGACCTTTTTCAAATTTGATTCGGACGTATCTCCAAATCCAACCGTTAGATTTCAAATTCCTAATATTCGTTAGAAATCTCTTTTTGATACGAACCCAACGGTTCCGGTTTTTGTAATAACCCGGAAAATCTGGGCCAGTTTAAAAATTTTATTTTGGCAATTTTAGCGAATTTTGAATATTTAAAATAGATTATTTTAAATAATATCGACGGGAAATCTATTTTGAATATAATTAGAACGTATATATTATATACGCCGTCGTTAGAATATAAATATTTATTTATATTTATAAATAGAATTGAAAATGGCGCTGTAGTTCGATAATTCGATTTCAAACTTCAATTGAATGTACCGGGTGCAAAACAATCCGGATTTTAGCGAAACCAAAAACATTACGATCTAATTGATGATATCTTTCCAACGAATCCGAAAAATCGAAATTTCATAGCGGGAATCAAAAGTTATGTCCAGTTGAAAATTCTGAATAGTCGCTATGGAATTCAGACCCTTAAAAATGGGAATTTTGCAAACGACCTCAGATTTCGACGAAACCAGTTTTGTTTGGTCCGTGATGTCAAGTTATTGCTAGATTCCAAATTTCATAATTTTTCGAATCAATATGTGAGCGCGGCAAAGAAAAACGCGTTTGACCAGTTTCAGTTGATTTTAATCGACTGGAAAATGGCCATTTTTCCAATGGTCTCAGAATTCGACGAAACTAGTTTTGTTAGGACCGTATCGTCAATACGAAGCTAGAAAGTATTTTTCGGGAATTTTTCTAGTTAGTATGTGACCCCGGTAAATTGAAATGCGCGTTCAAATTTAATATATAGAGTTATATGTAGATTTTGACGGAAACTGATTCAAACGATCGAATCAGCTTACGATACATATCCCATTGTGTTCGGAATGGGGGTAAAACGCTATGGACGACACGCGGTGGGCCTCGTTTTGAGGTCGAAAATAAAAGTTGCTTTTTGCGGTGAAATTAAATAATTAAATAATAATAATAAAAAAACAACCTTTCCTATCTCCTCTTGCCCCCCCCCCTTCGAATTCATTTCAGAAAAGGAAAAAAAACGATGGCAACCCATCGTCGATCCACCGCCGCCCTCCCGATGACCAACGCGCCGCCGTCCAGGATGGCCGCACCCCCCCCTTTTCTCCACCTCGGCCTCGCAGACCCTCCCCCTGCGCACAACTGCCGCCCCCCTAAACCCTAAGCCGCGCCGTACCCCATTTCGCTGCCGCCCATGAAACCCCAACAGCGACTCCTCCTCCTCAGCCTCGACCGACACCCCCCCTCCTCCAATTTTCATCTGTAAGTTTTTATTTATTTTATTTATTTGTTTTTGTTTTGTTTTAACTTATTTTAAATATTTAGTTTAGGTAAATCAGATTGAAAAAAATCTGATTTTGTGTGTAGGTAATAGTAGATAAAGATTTGACCCTTTTTTTTATGATTAGCCATAAGAAAATACGATTTTTAGTTTTTAAATGATATAAAGGGCGGATTTTTTTAAATGATATAAAGGTCGGATTTTTAATGAAGTAAAAACAAGATTTTTAACTAAGTAAAAATACGATTTTTATATTATATAAATTGAAAAGTTGAAAACTTTATTTTAGAAAGGCGAAAACTTTAAATTGAAAAGTTGAAAACTTTATTTTAGAAAGGCGAAAACTTTAAATTGAAAAGTTGAAAACTTTATTTTAGAAAGGCGAAAACTTTAAATTGAAAAGTTGAAAACTTTATTTTTATAAAGGCGAAATTTTTAAATATATGATAGCGATGTAAAAATAGAATTTTTATATATATTAAATAGCAGGATAAAAATTCGATTTTTATATATTGAACATCGAAGTAAAAATGTGATTTTTATATATTGAACATCGAAGTAAAAATGTGATTTTTATATATTGAACATCGAAGTAAAAATGTGATTTTTATATATTGAACATCGAAGTAAAAATGTGATTTTTATATATTGAACATCGAAGTAAAAATGTGATTTTTATATATGTAGTGAATACGGGCAACGAAGGTGACGAAGATGCGATAACGATGAAGATTTCTATCAAAGAAGAGTCAAGAGGATTGGATAGCTATCGGTGAGAATTTCTCACCTTTCAATTTCTTTTCTAGCTATATATATATACTAGGATGCAGACGGTGCTTAGTAGCACCCGACACAATCGTCCACAGACCATGGACTTGTTTGTTTGGTTGCATAGATTAGTTAGATGATTTGATTTGAAATTGAATTGTTTGGTGAAATGAATAGATTTGATTGATGTGTGAATGACGTGGGCCTTCACTAGACCGGGGATAAGGCTAGGCCTCGTCCCGTTTCTAGTATCGTGCCGTTATGCCGTCGAAATTTTCTAAGAATAAGTTAGAAAATAAAAATATCATTTTATTTAAAGAATGTACTGAATAGAAATTCATATGTTAAAATAAAATGTTTTATCGTTAAAAAAATAATTTTTAACGTGAGTGTGAATAAATAAATATTCATTTACAAACCGGACGGTTTGTTTATGTACACCTATTTGAATGACATTAATTGGGTCGATAAATTTTACACATCGCCCAACTGCACAAATAAAATCTGTGTTTGATTGTTTGAAACCCTACACGGGTGTTGGGGTGAAATATGAAGTTCCCTCATCCTGATTGATTAAATATGTCGATCGATTGATTGACAGGCTGTTATAAGCGTTAGATATCTATAGTTGATGCTTATACAGTGTAGTGCACTTTGGTTGATGGTTGATTATTTTTCAATGCTATTATATACATGTGTTGTATGAAAATCCATATAATTAATTTTATATGGTGATTGATTGGGCCTCATTCCAATTTAGAAAATAAAGAATATTATAACATAAAAGTTCATGTGTTGACTGTACTCATTCGTTGAGATTAGTCATGTGCTGAACGAAACATTTTAATAATAAAATTTGCATCTTTTTCAATATAAAATAAAGGTTCATGTGTTGACTGTACTCATCCGTTGAGATTAGTCATGTGTTGAACGAAATAATTTAACAAAAATTGTCACACGTGGACAGTACTCATTCGTTGAGATTAGTCGTGTGTTGACAAAAATAAATATTCATTTATTGAATAGAATATTTGAAAATAGAAATATATGAAGCCGTGTTGGTTAGATTGACGCCATTTTGACGTGAACGATATTTATATCGATTTTATTCATTTTAAAATGCATATTGAAAAGTGATTTCGAAAACGCATATTATGAAATCGAAATGAATTGAATATGAAATGAAATCGAAATGAATTGAATATGAAATGAAATCGAAATGAATTGAATATGAAATGAAATCGAAATGAATTGAATATAAAACGATTTCGAAATGAATTGAATATATAATGAATTCGAATTGAATGGAAAACGAATTTGATTTCAATTGAATAGCAAACGAAACAAATTCGAATTTAATTGAATAGATAACGAATTTGAATTGAATTGAATGTAAAACCAATTCGAATTGAATTGAAAACGAATTCGAATTGAATTGGAAACAAATTGAAATGAATTCAAATTGAATTGAAATTTGAATTGAATAGAAATGAATTTTAAAACGAATTTATAAAGAAGAATTCAATTTTGATTTGAATTGAAATGGAAGTTAAAATTTCTTTTGAAACGAATTTAAAACTATTTATATAATTCGTTTTAAATAGAAATCGACGAAATATATATTATATATATTATATATATAATATAATGGCCTGAATAGAACGCGCCGCGCCGCGGCAGTTCGCGAATTTCGACCATTTATTTCAAACGGACATTACGGGAGATCCGACCGTCGGATTCTCCTAAAACCGGAACCGTTGGGTTCGTATCGAAAAGACCTTTCTAACGAATATTAGAAATTTGAAATCTAACGGTTGGATTTGGAGATACGTCCAAATCAAATTTGAAAAAGGTCGCTGTAAGTGCAGTTCGATGGCCATTGATGGAAATCGACTGTACGGGCCTTGATAAAATTATTAAAAATAATAATAAATTGTGTAAAATCATAAGAAATGATTTAGAAAGAATTGGGATGAAAAAATCTATATTTGAAAAGATAAAAATAGATTTTTATCGAAATGAACTAGTTTTGAACTAGAATTATAATTCTATTTATTTTTAAATAAGTAAATTGAATTTGAAAGGGTTTTAGAAATAACCAGAATTTCCAATGATTATATTGGAATGGATCTGAATCGAAATTGTCTTTGGATTATTTCGATGTTGGATTTCGGGATGATACAGATATTGTTATGGGAATTTGAAAGATATAGATATATATATATATCGTTATTTCCAATACGATATTTGTTAGTCGTGGAATTTGATATTGAATATAAGCCGGTATATTTTCTATTCAGAGCCTTGTGTTTAATATCAAGTTGATTTGGGTTTGTCGTGAATGGTGTCTTCATTAACACTGTTCTTGAACCCAGTTGAGAAAAGATTAAATCTTTTTATTTAGATTTAATGAAGTGTACCAATTAAATAATATCTAATTGGAATTGAATTGATATTGATTTTTGGGTTTATCGTGAACAGTGTTTTTAAATAACACTTGTTCTTTAACCCGATAATTAATGGAATGATATTTTGGGTTTACCGTGAACCGTGTTTTAAATAACACTGATTATTTAACCTAGTCAAAGATTAAAACTAAGTGGGGTTTTAATGAATCTTTAATTAGATTGAAATAATCGAAATGGAGCATCACCAGTTTTGCTCCAGGCGATAGTTAAATCTTTAATTAGATTTGAACGTGAAATGGTAATTGAATTTACCGATAACACCGTGGTGTTAGATATGAAGTATAACCAGTTTTACTTCATGGGATGAATAGGTTGGGATTGGGAAATTAAAACAAATGATTACCTCGGTAAGGTTCGCTAATCCCGACTAGTTTGAATTGATATTCAAAAATAGATTAAAGAATAAATTCAAGAAATTTATCTTGGATAAAATTAATGGGAACCTTTCCCTATGAATGTGAAATTTAGAAACTAACTGTCGGTTAGCCAAGCAGAATGGTTTTCTGGATATTGATCTGATGTTGGTTTCGGCCTTTGGGGTTAATATTTGGGGAATTATTCTCTTGATTAATTTACGGTTAGTGACTGATGAATTGGAATGAGGCATATGTTGTGTTTATGTAACACTTATTTAAAATATACGCGAATTATTCGGAAAGACCGGGTTTATCCCATTCTGAATAACTGATACGACGATAAGTCGAAGATGAAGACGGTGGTCGAAGACCAGAAGTCTTCACGTCGTTTGGGAGATTACTGATGATCTTGATTGGGCTGTACACCCAAGAAGATGGAAACCGTTGGTGATCGTCCAGACGTACTTGGAGATCGATGGATATGCGGGGTACTAGGTGCCTCCGGTTTTGTTCAGACCCAGAACGGACTTGTAAATGGACTGTGTGTCTGACATCGGATTCCATTCTCTGTGACTGATATCGGTTGCATAGAATGGTTTGCCTGTGTAGCATGCTAAGATGCAAATGATCAAGGCTTCTGTTGAAAAGCAAAGCCTTGTGGTGATGATCAAAACACAGCCTGTGTGGCACAGCTTTGAGTAACGTGAATTCGCGAGTCTCACACCCCAGTATGAACCAGAAACGGGAGAAAGGACCTCAGGGAGGGCCTACGTTTCCTCCTAGCTAAAAGTGGCGTCAGTGGTTTTACACGCCCTGACGAGTTTGACTTATGTGGTTGTTGCTGTTGCGAGGCGCCTCGGTTAGATCGGACGATCTGGGTCCGATGGAGTCATTCGTTGGCTCGCTTACGCCCCAAAGGGCGGCGAAACGTAGTGCTCAGGCATTTTAATCCACTCCGTGTGGACCGGCCCTGACGATCCAAGGGTCGATGCGTTCTGATCCTGAGACTCGGGCTAGGCAGTCTCGAATTCGGTAAGGACTATCTTTTGCCTTGGTTCATGACGGAAATCCAATTTCCAAATACGTCATCTTGCGGTTTTAGTTGTAATCCTATATATGGCGACATAGTGGGATGGGGCGCTCATGCCGCCTATGATTGATACTTATGATTTGAAGTTGTTTTATACACTATGCACTGACTATAGTATCAAATGATTTGTTTTAAAACGTATCAAGCATTTTTTGGCTGTTATAAGGGATAACCCTATCCCCCGGCTTGCGTTGCATTGTGTGATAGGACCTGAGTCTTATAACAGCTTCATTTTTCTCTATTTAGCATTGCGCTGTTCGTCTTATGCACTGGTATTCTTGGGAGGAAACCCGTTCCGTGTTATACGGCGTGGTCCCTTGATTTACCTAACTTTAAAAATAAAGATCAATAACTGTTTTAGTTCTCACACCAGTCACATGACTGACCTGGAGTTTATTGTTTTAACCTAAACTCTGGGTGCCCTTATTTTGACACGGGCAGCTAGTAGTTTTGGGTTTTGCAGATTTATATTCACAGGATCCTGGTTTACAGCTGGAATGATATCCGGAAAGCTTTGTATCCGCATATCTACTTCTAGTTGTGTATTGTATTATTTTCCGCTGCTATGTATTTAAATGTAATTTAAATCTCTGATATTTCTGTGTAATATTCATTTATACTCTGTATATTCTTGTAATCTGATGCATTGTTGTGATATACAATGAAATGTTCTTTTATATGCGTTCTGATGTGGCTTGTTCTCGAACTATCCGCCACTTTCCTTTATGGGGAAGTTACGGGTCTTCACAGTTGGTATCAGAGCTTTGGTTTACAAAGCTAGAGAACAAGGCACATTAGAACCATACGAAAGAATTCATCAGATATTGGATTAGTAATATCCAATTAGAATGACTCGTTAGAGATGGGATTAGTAGTATCCTAGAACGAGTGTGAAGAGTATATTTTTCAAATGAAAACAATTTTTTTTTGAAATTTAAATCGTTTTAAACGTATTTGATTATTTATTTGTATTGATTAGGACAGTCCAGTATATAAAGATTTCGCATATACGTCTTGCAAACGTGTGTTCGAAATTTTAATATATTGGATAGATATAGAATCACACTCTAGTCGCCCGGAGATGATTCTGATGATGAGGCCTCATCATCAGTGTTTATATTCGAGTGACGAAAGTGAGATTTCTATATATTTCCTATTGACTGGTGTGAGAACCCAAAATTAGATAGGGCTTATTGTTGTAATTTGGCATCATAAATGAGATTTTTGACTATATATCAAAATTATGAATTTGAAACTCTAATTCACTAACTGATTGATGTTTGTGTTGTTTGTTTATTTGTTTGATAATTTTGAACCATTTAGCCTAATAGTATAAAATATTGAATTGTATTGAAAATTGGTCGCATTTGCTTGCATATGTACTTTCATTGAACAGGTCATAGCAAGGAGGCTAGAGCAGAGAATAAAATTTGTTTGCCCGACAAATAGGTACATGTTTACTACATAATTTACTGTTTTGTTTGGGTGATGATGATTTTATGAGCCTATTGGCTAGCCGCTTGGCTTTTTCTTTTTCTTTTTGAGATCTGAAGGACCGGGGAAGCTATTTGAAATTCCCCAATGCTCCCGTTGCAGGGGAGGTTATGGCGAAATTTTTCGAAAATTTAGGGTGTTAGCCAAATTTTTGAAATTTTAGAAAATTCTCAGAAACTGAAAAGTTGGAGAATGGAAGCCAGATCGAACGTAGAGTTGATTAATCAAACCACTTTCGACTTTGTTCCTTTTCGGGGACGAAAAGTTTTAAGTGGGGGAGATTGTAATAACCCGGAAAATCTGGGCCAGTTTAAAATTTTTATTTTGGCAATTTTAGCAAATTTTGAATATTTAAAATAGATTATTTTAAATAATATCGACGGGAAATCTATTTTGAATATAATTAGAACGTATATATTATATACGTCGTCGTTAGAATATAAATATTTATTTATATTTATAAATAGAATTGAAAATGGCGCGGTAGTTCGATAATTCGATTTCAAACTTCAATTGAATGTACCGGGTGCAAAACAATCCGGATTTTAGCGAAACCAAAAACATTAGGATCTAATTGATGATATCTTTCCAACGAATCCGAAAAATCGAAATTTCATAGCGGGAATCAAAAGTTATGTCCAGTTGAAAATTCTGAATAGTCGCTATGGAATTCAGACCCTTAAAATGGGAATTTTGCAAACGACCTCAGATTTCGACGAAACCAGTTTTGTTGGGTCCGTGATGTCAAGTTATTGCTAGATTCCAAATTTCATAATTTTTCGAATCAATATGTGAGCGCGGCAAAGAAAAACGCGTTTGACCAGATTCAATTGATTTTAATCGACTGGAAAATGGCCATTTTTCCAACGGTCTCAGAATTCGACGAAACTAGTTTTGTTAGGACCGTATCGTCAATACGAAGCTAGAAAGTATTTTTCGGGAATTTTTCTAGTTAGTATGTGACCCCGGTAAATTGAAATGCGCGTTCAAATTTAATATATAGAGTTATATGTAGATTTTGACGGAAACTGATTCAAACGATCGAATCAGCTTACGATACATATCCCATTGTGTTCGGAATGGGGGTAAAACGCTATGGACGACACGCGGTGGGCCTCGTTTTGAGGTCAAAAATAAAAGTTGCTTTTTGCGGTGAAATTAAATAATTAAATAATAATTAAAAAAACAACCTTTCCTATCTCCTCTGCCCCCCCCTTCGAATTCATTTCAGAAAAGGAAAAAAAACGATGGCAACCCATCGTCGATCCACCGCCGCCCTCCCGATGACCAACGCGCCGCCGTCCAGGATGGCCGCACCCCCCCTTTTCTCCACCTCGGCCTCGCAGACCCTCCCCCTGCGCACAACCGCTGCCCCCCTAAACCCTAAGCCGCGCCGTACCCCATTTCGCCGCCGCCCCTGAAACCCCAACAGCGACTCCTCCTCCTCAGCCTCGACCGACACCCCCCTCCTCCAATTTTCATCTGTAAGTTTTTATTTATTTTATTTATTTGTTTTTGTTTTGTTTTAACTTATTTTAAATATTTCGTTTAGGTAAATCAGATTGAAAAAAATCTGATTTTGTGTGTAGGTAATAGTAGATAAAGATTTGACCCTTTTTTTTATGATTAGCCATAAGAAAATACGATTTTTAGTTTTTAAATGATATAAAGGGCGGATTTTTTTAAATGATATAAAGGTCGGATTTTTAATGAAGTAAAAACAAGATTTTTAACTAAGTAAAAATACGATTTTTATATTATATAAATTGAAAAGTTGAAAACTTTATTTTAGAAAGGCGAAAACTTTAAATTGAAAAGTTGAAAACTTTATTTTAGAAAGGCGAAAACTTTAAATTGAAAAGTTGAAAACTTTATTTTAGAAAGGCGAAAACTTTAAATTGAAAAGTTGAAAACTTTATTTTTATAAAGGCGAAATTTTTAAATATATGATAGCGATGTAAAAATAGAATTTTTATATATATTAAATAGCAGGATAAAAATTCAATTTTTATATATTGAACATCGAAGTAAAAATGTGATTTTTATATATTGAACATCGAAGTAAAAATGTGATTTTTATATATTGAACATCGAAGTAAAAATGTGATTTTTATATATTGAACATCGAAGTAAAAATGTGATTTTTATATATTGAACATCGAAGTAAAAATGTGATTTTTATATATTGAACATCGAAGTAAAAATGTGATTTTTATATATGTAGTGAATACGGGAAACGAAGGTGACGAAGATGCGATAAAGATGAAGATTTCTATCAAAGAAGAGTCAAGAGGATTGGATAGCTATCGGTGAGAATTTCTCACCTTTCAATTTCTTTTCTAGCTATATATATATACTAGGATGCAGACGGTGCTTAGTAGCACCCGACACAATCGTCCACAGACCATGGACTTGTTTGTTTGGTTGCATAGATTAGTTAGATGATTTGATTTGAAATTGAATTGTTTGGTGAAATGAATAGATTTGATTGATGTGTGAATGGCGTGGGCCTTCACTAGACCAGGGATAAGGCTAGGCCTCGTCCCGTTTCTAGTATCGTGTCGTTATGCCGCCGAAATTTTCTAAGAATAAGTTAGAAAATAAAAATATCATTTTATTTAAAGAATGTACTGAATAGAAATTCATATGTTAAAATAAAATGTTTTATCGTTAAAAATATAATTTTTAACGTGAGTGTGAATAAATAAATATTCATTTACAAACCGGACGGTTTGTTTATGTACACCTATTTGAATGACATTAATTGGGTCGATAAATTTTACACATCGCCCAACTGCACAAATAAAATCTGTGTTTGATTGTTTGAAACCCTACACGGGTGTTGGGATGAAATATGAAGTTCACTCATCCTGATTGATTAAATATGTCGATCGATTGATTGACAGGCTGTTATAAGCGTTAGATATCTATAGTTGATGCTTATACAGTGTAGTGCACTTTGGTTGATGGTTGATTATTTTTCAATGCTATTATATACATGTGTTGTATGAAAATCCATATAATTAATTTTATATGGTGATTGATTGGGCCTCATTCCAATTTAGAAAATAAAGAATATTATAACATAAAAGTTCATGTGTTGACTGTACTCATTCGTTGAGATTAGTCATGTGTTGAACGAAACATTTTAATAATAAAATTTGCATCTTTATCAATATAAAATAAAGGTTCATGTGTTGACTGTACTCATCCGTTGAGATTAGTCATGTGTTGAACGAAATAATTTAACAAAAATTGTCACACGTGGACAGTACTCATTCGTTGAGATTAGTCGTGTGTTGACAAAAATAAATATTCATTTATTGAATAGAATATTTGAAAATAGAAATATATGAAGCCGTGTTGGTTAGATTGACGCCATTTTGACGTGAACGATATTTATATCGATTTTATTCATTTTAAAATGCATATTGAAAAGTGATTTCGAAAACGCATATTATGAAATCGAAATGAATTGAATATGAAATGAAATCGAAATGAACTGAATATGAAATGAAATCGAAATGAATTGAATATGAAATGAAATCGAAATGAATTCAATATAAAACGATTTCGAAATGAATTGAATATATAATGAATTCGAATTGAATGGAAAACGAATTTGATTTCAATTGAATAGCAAACGAAACAAATTCGAATTTAATTGAATAGATAACGAATTTGAATTGAATTGAATGTAAAACCAATTCGAATTGAATTGAAAACGAATTCGAATTGAATTGGAAACAAATTGAAATGAATTCAAATTGAATTGAAATTTGAATTGAATAGAAATGAATTTTAAAAGGAATTTATAAAGAAGAATTCAATTTTGATTTGAATTGAAATGGAAGTTAAAATTTCTTTTGAAACGAATTTAAAACTATTTATATAATTCGTTTTAAATAGAAATCGACGAAATATATATTATATATATTATATATATAATATAATGGCCTGAATAGAACGCGCCGCGGCAGTTCGCGAATTTCGACCATTTATTTCAAACGGACATTACGGGAGATCCGACCGTCGGATTCTCCTAAAACCGGAACCGTTGGATTCGTATCGAAAAGACCTTTCTAACGAATATTAGAAATTTGAAATCTAACGGTTGGATTTGGAGATACGTCCAAATCAAATTTGAAAAAGGTCGCTGTAAGTGCAGTTCGATGGCCATTGATGGAAATCGACTGTACGGGCCTTGATAAAATTATTAAAAATAATAATAAATTGTGTAAAATCATAAGAAATGATTTAGAAAGAATTGGGATGAAAAAATCTATATTTGAAAAGATAAAAATAGATTTTTATCGAAATGAACTAGTTTTGAACTAGAATTATAATTCTATTTATTTTTAAATAAGTAAATTGAATTTGAAAGGGTTTTTAGAAATAACCAGAATTTGCAATGATTATATTGGAATGGATCTGAATCGAAATTGTCTTTGGATTATTTCGATGTTGGATTTCGGGATGATACAGATATTGTTATGGGAATTTGAAAGATATAGATATATATATATATCGTTATTTCCAATACGATATTTGTTAGTCATGGAATTTGATATTGAATATAAGCCGGTATATTTTCAATTCAGAGCCTTGTGTTTAATATCAAGTTGATTTGGGTTTGTCGTGAATGGTGTCTTCATTAACACTGTTCTTGAACCCAGTTGAGAAAAGATTAAATCTTTTTATTTAGATTTAATGAAGTGTACCAATTAAATAATATCTAATTGGAATTGAATTGATATTGATTTTTGGGTTTATCGTGAACAGTGTTTTTAAATAACACTTGTTCTTTAACCCGATAATTAATGGAATGATATTTTGGGTTTACCGTGAACCGTGTTTTAAATAACACTGATTATTTAACCCAGTCAAAGATTAAAACTAAGTGGGGTTTTAATGAATCTTTAATTAGATTGAAATAATCGAAATGGAGTATCACCAGTTTTGCTACAGGCGATAGTTAAATCTTTAATTAGATTTGAGCGTGAAATGGTAATTGAATTTACCGATAACACCGTGGTGTTAGATATGAAGTATAACCAGTTTTACTTCATGGGATGAATAGGTTGGGATTGGGAAATTAAAACAAATGATTACCTCGGTAAGGTTCGCTAATCCCGACTAGTTTGAATTGATATTTAAAAATAGATTAAAGAATAAATTCAAGAAATGTATCTTGGATAAAATTAATGGGAACCTTTCCCTATGAAAGTGAAATTTAGAAACTAACTGTCGGTTAGCCAAGCAGAATGGTTTTCTGGATATTGATCTGATGTTGGTTTTGGCCTTCGGGGTTAATATTTGGGGAATTATTCTCTTGATTAATTTACGGTTAGTGACTGATGAATTGGAATGAGGCATATGTTGTGTTTGTGTAACACTTATTTAAAATATACGCGAGTTATTCGGAAAGACTGGGTTTATCCCATTCTGAATAATTGATACGACGATAAGTCGAAGATGAAGACGGTGGTCGAAGACCAGAAGTCTTCACGTCGTTTGGGTGATTGCTGATGATCTTGATTGGGCTGTACACCCAAGAAGATGGAAACCGTTGGTGATCGTCCAGACGTACTTGGAGATCGATGGATATGCGGGGTACTAGGTGCCTCCGGTTTTGTTCAGACCCAGAACGGACTTGTAAATGGACTGTGTGTCTGACATCGGATTCCATTCTCTATGACTGATATCGGTTGCATAGAATGGTTTGCCTGTGTAGCATGCTAAGATGCAAATGATCAAGGCTTCTGTTGAAAAGCAAAGCCTTGTGGTGATGATCAAAGCACAGCCTGTGTGGCACAGCTTTGAGTAACGTGAATTCGCGAGCCTCACACCCCGGTATGAACCAGAAACGGGAGAAAGGACCTCAGGGAGGGCCTACGTTTCCTCGTAGCTAAAAGTGGCATCAGTGGTTTTACACGCCCTGACGAGTTTGACTTATGTGGTTGTTGCTGTTGCGAGGCGCCTCGGTTAGATCGGACGATCCGGGTCCGATGGAGTCATTCGTTGGCTCGCTTACGCCCCAAAGGGCGGCGAAACATAGTGCTCAGGCATTTTAATCCACTCTGTGTGGACCGGCCCTGACGATCCAAGGGTCGATGCGTTCTGATCCTGAGACTCGGGCTAGGCAGTCTCGAATTCGGTAAGGACTATCTTTTGCCTTGGTTCATGACGGAAATCCAATTTCCAAATACGTCATCTTGCGGTTTTAGTTGTAATCCTATATATGGCGACATAGTGGGATGGGGCGCTCATGCCGTCTATGATTGATACTTATGATTTGAAGTTGTTTTATACACTATGCACTGACTATAGTATCAAATGATTTGTTTTAAAACGTATCAAGCATTTTTTGGCTGTTATAAGGGAAAACCCTATCCCCCGGCTTGCGTTGCATTGTGTGATAGGACCTGGGTCATATAACAGCTTCATTTTTCTCTATTTAGCATTGCGCTGTTCGTCTTATGCACTGGTATTCTTGGGAGGAAAACCGTTCCGTGTTATACGGCGTGGTCCCTTGATTTACCTAACTTTAAAAATAAAGATCAATAACTGTTTTAGTTCTCACACCAGTCACATGACTGACCTGGAGTTTATTGTTTTAACCTAAACTCTGGGTGCCCTTATTTTGACACGGGCAGCTAGTAGTTTTGGGTTTTGCAGATTTATATTCACAGGATCCTGGTTTACAGCTGGAATGATATCCGGAAAGCTTTGTATCCGCATATCTACTTCTAGTTGTGTATTGTATTATTTTCCGCTGCTATGTATTTAAATGTAATTTAAATCTCTGATATTTCTGTGTAATATTCATTTATACTCTGTATATTCTTGTAATTTGATGCATTGTTGTGATATACAATGAAATGTTCTTTTATATGCGTTCTGATGTGGCTTGTTCTCGAACTATCCGCCACTTTCCTTTACGGGGAAGTTACGGGTCTTCACAGTTTTAGGAGAATCTGACGGTCGGATCTCCCGTAATGTCCGTTTGAAATAAATGGTCGAAATTCACGAACTGCCGCGGCGCGGCGCGTTCTATTCAGGCCATTATATTATATATATAATATATATAATATATATTTCGTCGATTACTATTTAAAATGAATTATATAAATCGTTTAAATTTGTTTCAAAAACAATTTCAACTTCCATTTCAATTCAAATCAAAATTAAATTTTTCCTTATAAACTCGTTTTAGAATTCATTTCTATTCAATTCAAATTTCAATTCAATTTGAATTCATTTCAATTCGTTTTCAATTCAATTCGAATTCGTTTTCAATTCAATTCAAATCAGATTCGTTATATATTCAAATCAAATTAAATTCGTTATATATTCAACTGAAATCAAATTCGTTATATATTCAATTGAAATCAAATTTGTTTTCTATTCAATTCAATTCAAAATCGTTTTATATTCAATTCATTTCGAAATCGTTTTATATTCAATTCATTTCGAAATCGTTTTATATTCAATTCAAATCAAATTGGTTTTCTATTCGATTCAATTCAATTCGTTTTCTATTCGATTCAATTCAATTCGTTTTCTATTCGATTCAATTCAATTTGGTTTTCTATTCGATTCAATTCAATTTGGTTTTATATTCAAATCAAATTCAATTCGAATATAATCGATATAAATATCGTTCGTGTCAAAATAGCGCATCTCTAATCAACACGGCTTTATATTCAACAAATGGATCTATATTTCTTTTAATACAGACTCTATATCTTTGTCAACACACGACTAATCTCAACGAATGAGTACCGTCCACGTGTGACTATTTTGTTATTT
This sequence comes from Allium sativum, assembly GCA_030737875.1. Lineage (NCBI taxonomy): Eukaryota > Viridiplantae > Streptophyta > Magnoliopsida > Asparagales > Amaryllidaceae > Allium > Allium sativum. Next base: position 311,167,777 of record CM060919.1, read on the forward strand.
AATTTATTTTATAAAAATTATGGTATCTATCGTTTGATATTAAATCAGACTCCAACCGTAAATTAGTAAGAGAACGATTCCCTGAATATTAACCCCGAAGGCCGAAACCAACCTCAGATTAATATCCAGGAGACCACTCATCTTATCTATTTTCCAGTCAGTTTCTAATTTTATATATGATAAAGATGTAGATTTTATTGTTAAAATATTTCGTTCAACACATGACTAATCTCAACGGATGAGTACAGTCAACACATGAACCTTTACTTTATAATATTCTTTATTTTCTCGATTGGAATGAGGCCCAATCAATTACCATATAAAGTTAATTATATGGATTCCATGCAACACATGTATATAATAGCAACGATAAATAATCAACCATCATCCAAAGTGCACTACACTGTATAGGCATCAAATATAGATATCTAACGCTTATAACAGCCTGTCGATCCATCGACCGACATATTTAATCAATCAGGATGAGTGAACTTCAAATTTCATTCCAACACCCGTGTGGGGTTTCAAACAATCAAACACAGATTTTACTTGTGCAGTTGGGCGATGTGTAAAATTTATCGTCCCAATCAATGTCAGTCAAATCGGTGTACATAAACAAACCGTCCGGTTTGTAAATGAATATTTTATTTTATTCACTTCCACGTTAAAAATTATATTTTTAACGATAAAATATTTTATTTCAACACATGAATTTCTATTCAGTTCATTTACAAAGTAAAAATGATATTTTTATTTTTCTAACTTATTTTAGAAAATTTCGGCGGTATAACGGCACGATACTAGAAACGGGACAAGGCCTAGCCTTATCCCCGGTCTAGTGAAGGCCCACGCCATTCACACATCAATAAAATCCATTCATTTCACCAAACAATTCAATTCAAACCAAATGATCTAACCGACTACACAACCAAACAAACAAGTCCATGGTCTGTGGACGATTGTGTCGGGTGCTACTAAGCACCGTCTGCATCCTAGTATATATATATAACTAGAAAAAAAGAAATTGAAGAGTGAGAAGTTCTCACCGATAGCTAACCAATACCACGACTCTTCTTTTGTAGAAATCTTCGTCGTTCTCGTCTCTTATCACTTTCGTCGCCCGTATTCACTACATATGTAAAAATCGAATTTTTACTTCGCTATTCAATATATAAAAATCGAATTTTTACTTTGCTATTCAATATATAAAAATCGAATTTTTACTTCGCTATTCAATATATAAAAATCGAATTTTTACTTCGCTATTCAATATATAAAAATCGAATTTTTACTTCGCTATTCAATATATAAAAATCGAATTTTTACTTCGCTATTCAATATAGATAAAAATTCTATTTTTCTATTATAAATATTTCGCCTTTTCAAATATATCATTATAAAAATCAGTTTTATTAACTACATAAAAATCAGTTTTTATAACCCCTAAAAATCGATTTTAATATAAAGAAAAAAAATCAGTTATATATAAACTAAAATAATAGAAAGAAGAGGACTTACAGCTAGTGGCGAGGGGGGGTTTGAAGGTGGCTGGAGGGGGCTGGAAAAGGGGGGGGGGTCGGCGGCAGGCGTTTGGGGGGGGGGCGGTCTGTCGCGGTTGCGCGCAGGGGGGGTCTCCGATCTGACGAGGAAGAGGGGGCGCTTGCCTGGCGGCGGCGGCGAACGGGGAGGAAGGGGGGGTCGCGATTTCCTGAGCAACATTTTTTTTTTTAGTTTTGAAATGAAAACGAGAAGGGGGGCCAGAAAGAATATAGAGAGGGAAAGGAGGGGAGATATTTTTATTTTATTTTATTATTTAATTGTTTCAAAAAGTTAACTTTTTCATACGACCTCTAAACGAGGTCCACCGCCTGTCGTCCATAGCGTTTTACCCCCATTCCGAACACAATGGGATATGTATCGCAAGCTGATTCGACCGTTTCGATCAGTTTTCGTCAAAATCAACATATAACTCTATATATTGAATTTGAACGCGCATTTCAATTTACCGGGGTCACATACAAACTTTATAAATCCCAGAAAAATATTTTCTAGCTTCGTATTGACGATACGGTCCTAACAAAACTAGTTTCGTCGAATTCAGAGACCGTTGGAAAAATGGCCAATTTCCAGTCGATTAAAATCAACTGAAACTGGTCAAACGCGTTTTCCTTTGCCACGCTCACATATTGATTCGAAAAATTATGAAATTTGGAATCTAGCAAAAATTTGACATCACGGATCCAACAAAAGTGGTTTCATCGAAATCCGAGGTCGTTTGCAAAATGTCTATTTTTAAGGGCCTGAATTCCATAGCGACTATTCAGAATTTTCAACTGGACATATCTTTTGATTCCCGCTATGAAATTTCGATTTGTCGGATTCATTGGAAAGATATTATCAATTAGATCCTAATTTTTTTGGTTTTACTAAAATCCGGATTGTTTTGCACCCGGTACATTCAATTGAAGTTTGAAATCGAATTATCGAATTACCGCGCCATTTCCAATTCTATTATAATTATATATAATTATTTATATTCTAACGACGGCGTATATAATATATACGTTCTAAATATATTCAAAATAAATTTCTCGTCGATATTATTTAAAATAATTCATTTTAAATATTCAAAATTCGCTAAAATTGCCAAAATAAAATTTTAAACTGGTTCAGGATTTCTGGGTTATTACACAAAACCTAAAGTTTTATATTTTCGCATAGGCGTACCTTTTCGAGCACTGTTGAGTATACTTGCTCAAATTACGTGCGATTTACTCAACCAATATCAGTCTGCCTAACCATCAGGTACCTGTATTTAACTCAATACACATATGAGTAATAAATATATGAACCGCTAAGATAGTATTTCCCTAATCAACTGGTATAACTATACCAATTCCAAAATCAATCACATATATCAATTCATTACCACATACAAGGTTTAATCATTAATTCCAATCCATATGCAATTGCATTCCACTCTTATTATACTGGAATTCATTTACAACTCATTCGGTTCTATTTTAGATCGTTGGTTAATTTTATTCAACCCGCCAAATTCACAATCATCATAACCAATACACAACCAAACTAACCAGATCAACTGAATTTATATTCAACATTAATATTTTACTTTGGTTTCACATATTCGAACATCAATCGATTAATTTCTATTTGATTATCATTTGTTAAAGTTACAACTTCCAAATATGTTTTATTTAATTTCACTATCATTCTTGATTTAATTACGCTTAACCAAGTTAATGTTTCAATTCAAATTTTCAATCCGATTTGAATTCCATCCAAATCGATCAAACACATGAGTATCTCAATAATTTGATAAAATTATTTCTTTTCTATATAAAAATATCTTTTGGGTAAAATTATTTCATTTACCCCCTTTTACAAAATAGTATTATATTCATGGTCAGTCCAATGCTTCTCAACACTTGAAGCGATCAACAAACACAATATAAAACATTTGTATATACAATTTAAAAATACACTCTCATATATATATATATATATATATACACATACATTCAACTCAACCTAGGGTATTACTAACCCTATCTCTATTGAGTTACACCACAGAGCCATGGTTATTACTAAACCTCGCTCTGATACCACTGTAACGACCGAGGGTTTTTCGGCCCTAAAAATCGACATAAATACATTTACCATACCTCGTGCCGGTCTTCCAAACACCGAAACACTGGAACTTTATTAGAAAGAAATTAGAGGGAGAGATAAGAAAGAAAGAAATATTAGAACAGAAGAAGAAGAACCAACACAACATAGAGTCTCACATCACAGCGGAATAAAAATATAATACAGAAATAAATCTTTATTGAGAGCCTTTAAAGATACTTACAATATCAGAGTACATCACACATCTGGACAGTTATAATAACCCGTCCTCATATACAACACACAGCGGAATAGTAGCTATATAATATCATATGCCTAAACTCTTCCAGCTTGTCCCTGGACTTCGCAGCATCCGATAACCTGGACTTGTATACTCGGTCTAACCCGAGCATTTACAAAACACTAGGTCAGTCTGGTGAAGCAGAGTGAGAAAAACTCGCACAGTATTAAGGGGATCATCCAACTTGATTTTAAAGTTCAAAATCTTTTCGAAACAAAAGGATAATCGTAAGACCAAATCCACACATAAATACGGACGGTTTTTACCTTACGATAACCCAAAACATTTTTGAAATCAATATCTTTTCTGATATTATAATAGTGTCTACATACAAGTAAATATCAATCTAGCGGAACGCTTGCATCTTACGCTCCATGTATATAGTATACAATAAAAAACGCGGCACTTACTGGAGATTGGATTCCCACTATGATAAGGTATGGGACCACCTGCCGATAGTGTATATCTAGAGGCGAATACATTGGGTTCAACAAGAACGTCTTGCAGCCCGGCCCACACATGGTCGACCACTCATTTTGCTTGAGTTTATCGAATCTATATATCCAATGGTTGGACTCAAACCACCGTTTCCCGAAAGGGACAACATCAAAATAGACTAAAGAAGGAAATGGAGTTTCTCTAGATAGGTGATTATACACCCTAATGGGAGCGACCCACATAGCTATGCTGCCTGCACGATTTTTGTCATTTCCCAGTTGTGAGGCTTGAGGTTTTGAATTATCTTTTCAGATAGCACACCACCATTCACTTTGAATGCCACATTGTCAGATCCGCCAGAAAATCACTAAATGACGTCCACAAAAAAATATTTGAATTGGGAGCGACCCAACTATGGTACGTTTGAAGAAATCAACGTACGTGATCCCTTTGGAAATACTCTGCCAGACATCCGGCCATACAAGTCATCTAGGAACAGGATGAACAAAAGGTACTCTCCTACCGCATCCAATATAGGAATTGTAAGAACCCGTAACTTCCCCGGTAAGGAAAGCGCGGATACTTCGAGAACAACACACAAAAGAACGCAGACAGAAGAACATTTCATTGTATATTACAACAATTCCATCAGAATACAAGAATATATAGAGTATGAATAAATATTACACATTATAAAATATCAGAGATTATAATACATTACATAGCAGCGGAAAATAATACAATATACAACTAGAAGTAATACACGGATACAGAGCTTTTCGGGTATCGTTCCAGCTGTAAATCAGGATCCTATCAAAATAAATCTGCAAAACCAAAACTACTAGCTGCCCGTGTCGAAATAAGGGCACCCAGAGTTTAGGTTAAAACAATAAACTCCAGGTCAGTCATATGACTAGTGTGAGAACTAAAACAGTTATTTATCTTTATTTTAAAGTTAAGTAAATCAAGGGACCACGTCGTATAACACGGAACGGGTTTCCTCCCAAGAACACCAGTGCATAAAACAAACAACGCAATGCTAAATAAAGAACAATGAAGCTATTATAAGACTCAGGTCCCATCACACAATGCAATGCAAACCAGAGGATAGGGTTTTTACCTTATAATAGCCAAAGAATGCTTGATACGCTAAATTTCATGTTTTAATTCTTAATCAGTCTCCAACCGTAAATTAGTAAGAGAACGATTCCCTAAGTATTAACCCCGAAGGCTGAAACCAGCATCAGACTAATACCCAGGAAACCACCCATCTTAGCTCGTTTCCAGTAAGTTTTTGATTTTATATACAATCATAAATATCAATCATAGGCGACATGAGCGTCCCATGCCTCTATGTCGCCATATATAGGTTTACAATCAAAACCGTACATATCGTATTTGGAAAATGGATTTCCATCTATAAACCGAGACAAGGGATAGTCCTCTACCGAATTCGAGACGCTTTAGCCCGCCCCTCAGGTCCTTCTCCCTTTTTTGGTTCACAACCGGGGTGTGATGCTCGCGAATTAATGCTACACAAAGCGATGCCACAAAGGCTGTGCTTTGATCATCAACCACAAGACTCTGCTTTTCAACAGAAGCCTTGATTATTTGCATCTTAGCATGCCACACAGGCAAACCACTCTATGCAACCGATATCAGTCACACAGAATGAAATCCAATGTGAGACACATAGTCCATTTACACGTTCATTCTGGGTCTAAACGAAACCCGAGGAACCTTATTCCTCACATATCCATCGATCTCCAAGTACGTTTGGACGATCACCAACTGATTCCCTCCTCTTGGGTGTACAGCCCAATCAAGATCATCAGTAATCACCCAAACGATGTGAAGACCTCGGGTCTTCAACCATCGTCTTCATCCTCGACACCACATCGAATCAGTTATTCAGAATGGGATAAACCCGATCTTTCTGAATAACTCGCGTATATAATAAACAAGTGTTACACAAACACAACATATGACTCATTCCAATTCATCAGTCACTAACCGTAAATTAGTAAGGGAACAATTCCCCAAATATTAACCCCGAAGGCCGAAACCAACATCAGATCAATACCCAGGAAACCATTCATCTTAGCCAACCTACAGTTAGTTTCTAAATTTCACATTCTTAGGGAAAGGTTCCCATTAATTTTATCAAAGATAAACTCTTTTAAATTTATTCTTTAATCTTCCTTTGAATATCAAATCAAACTAGTCGGGATTAATGAACCTTACCGAAGTAATCATTTATTAAATTTCCCAATACCAACCTATTTATCCCATGAAGTAAAACTGGTAATACTTCATATCTAACACCACGGTGTTATCGGTAAATTCAATTACCATTTCACATTCAAATCTAGTTAAAGATATAACTATCGCTTGGAGCAAAATTAGTGATACTCCATTCTCGATCATTTCAATCTAATTAAAGATTCATTAAAACTCCACTTAGTTTTAATCTTCAACTGGGTTAAAGAACCAATGTCATTTAAAACACGGTTCACGATAAACCCAAAATCACATTCTATTCTATCAGCCTTTAACCGTAAAATAGCAAGTGAGCAATTCCCTAAGTATTAACCCCGAAGGCTGAAACCAACACCAGATCAATACCCAAGAAACCATTCAACTTAACTAATCTCCAGTTAGTTTCTGATTTTTCTTAACTCCGTTGGGTCTAAGAACAATATTATTGAAGATACCGTTCACGACAACCCAAATCACATTTGATATTAAATACAAGGCTCTGAATAGAAAATATATCGGCTTATATTCAATATCAAATTCTACGACCAACAAATATCGTATTGGAAATAACGATATAAATATATCTTTCAAATTTCCATAACAATATCTGTATAATCACGAAATCCAACATTGAAATATTCCAAAGACAATTTCGATTCAAATCCATTCCAATTCAATTATTGGAAATTCTGGTTACTTTTAAAACCCTTTTCAAATCTACTTTATTTATTTTAAAAATAAATAGAATTATTATTCTAGTTCAAAACTAGTTAATTTCGATAAAAATCTATTTTTATCTTTTCAAATATGGAAATTTTCATCCCAATTCTTCACAAATCATTTCTTATGATTTTACACAAATTATTGATATTTTTAATAATTTTATCAATGCCCGTACAGTCGATTCCATCAAAGGCCATCGAACTGCACTTACAACGACCTTTTCCAAATTTGATTTGGACATAATTCCAAATCCAACCGTTAGATTTCTAGTTTCTAATTTTCTTTAGAAAGCTCTTTTCGATACGAACCCAACAGTTCTGGTTTTAGGAGAATCCGACGGTCGGATCTCCCGTAATATCCATTTGAAGTCAATGGTCAAAATTCGCGAACTGTCGTGGTGCGGCGCGTTCTATTCAGGCCATTATATTATATATATATATATATAATATATACTTCGTCGATTTCCTTTCAAAACGTATTTTATAAATCGTTTTAAATTTGTTTTCAAAACGATTTCAACTTCATATTCAATTTCAAATCAAAATTGAATATTCCACATCATCGATATATAAATGATAATATTTTCAAAACGTTATATTTTGAAATCACTTTCTTTTCTACATTCATTATAGAAATGTAGAAAATCGATATAAATATCGTTCACGTCAAAATGGCGTCAATCTAATCAACACGGCTTTTATTCAACACGTGAATGTTTATTCTATTCAACACATGAATATTTATTCTATTCAACACATGAATTTATATTTTCTATATTGGAATGAGGCCCAATCAATTACCATATAATGTTAATTATATGGATTTTCTACAACACATGTATACAATAGAAACGATAAATAATCAACCATCATCCAGAGTGCACCACACAATTGCATAAGCATTAAATATAAATAATTAACGCTTACACAGTCTGTCAATCCATCGATTGACATACAACTAACAATCGGGATTAGTGCACGTCAAATCTCATCCCAATACCCGTGTGGGGTTTCAAATCAACAAAGACAGATTTTTATTTGTGCAGTTGAGAGATGTGTAAAATTTATCAACCCAATCAATATCAGTCAAATCGGTGTAAATAAACAAATCGTTCGATTTGTTTATAAATATTTTTTTACACACACGTTAAAATTTATATTTTTAACTATAAAATATTTTCCACTATGAAATATTTTATTTCATTCCACATCACACAATCAAATTTCACACCACAACAATCAAACAAACAAGTCATCCAGGGTCTGTGGACGACGAGTGTCGGGTGCTACTAAACACCGTCGGGTGCTACTAAACACCGTCGGCATCCTAGTATATATTTCAAATAGAAATAAATTAAAGGTGAGGAGTTCTCACATTGGTTCTTTTATTTCTGAATTTCTGTTCGGATTCGAAATTGCTTGAAATTCCAACGTGCTATGTTTTGGACGCGGTCAGTTTCATATTATAGAGTTCTCCGCCATGATCGCAATGGATCCAGTTTCACGCGATTTGAACCTTGTATGATAAAGTTATTGAATTTTAAACTTTAGATAATCTAAAATAGTAATTAATAAATTAATCAAGGTAATTATACCTCCTTCCTCTTTCAAAACCGCCTGGAACCCACTGTCAATTTCAACACCTCATTGCTGTGCCGCCTGGAAGCCGTCGCCGCCAGAACGGAGACCACCCCTCGAACGCCGTCAAGCCCCTCTACCGCCGCCTTGAGCCATGTCAGGCTCGGTGGCCCCACCACCGGTAAAAACCCCCTCGAACAGATGATGTTCACGCTCGAAATTCGAGCTGCATACTCCACAATAATCTATGAAACTAGTCTTGATTTGAAGAGCTCGAATTGTAGAGAATTTTCGTTTTGGTTTGATCTTTTAATTCGCCGGCGATGAGAAGAATTCGGGGAAACAAATCATGAAAATATCAGCCGTTGGGAACGATGAAAGGCGGCTAGGGTTTTGGGGAGCTTTATAGGAAATTTTATTATTTTATTTATTTATTTAAATTCTTTTAAATCCGAAAATAGAGATTTTGCATTCGAACTTCAAATCGAACCGAATGACTGTCGCCTCTAACTAATTACCCCCATTCTGAACCCAATGGGATATGTATCAGCTGATTCGATTGTTACGATCAGTTTTCGTCAAAATCAAAATATAAATCTATATATTGAATTTGAACGCGCATTTCAATTTACCGGGGCCACATACGGACTTTAAAAATTCCCAAAAATATTTTCTAGCTTCGTATTGATGATACGGTCCTAACAAAACTGATTTCGTCAAATTCTGAGACCGTTTGAAAAATTGCCATTTTCCAGTCGATTAAAATCAACTAAAACTGGCCAAACGCGCTTTCCTTTGCCACGCTCACATATTGATTCGAAAAATTACGAATTTTGGAATCTAGCAATATCTTGACATCACGGATCCAACAGAAGTGGTTTTGTCGAAAACCGAGGTCGTTTGCAAAATTCCCATTTTTAAGGGCCAGAATTCCATATCGATTACTCTGAATTTTCAACTGGATGTAACTTTTGATTCCCGCTATGAAATTTCAATTTCCCGGATTCGATGGAAAGATATCCTCAATTAGATTCAAATATTTTTGGTTTTGCTAAAATCCAATTTATTTTGAATCCTGTACATTCATTTGAACTTTGAAATCGAATTATCGAACTACCGCGCCATTTTCAGTTCCTTTTATAATTTAAATTAAATATTTATATTCTAACGACGATTCGAATAAATATATACGTTCTAATTCCATTCAAAATAAATTTCTTGTCGTTAATATTTAAAATAATCCATTTTAAATAATCAAAATTCGCTAAAATTGCCAAAATAAAAATTTTAAATTGACCCAGATTTCCGGGTTATTACAATCTCCCCCACTAAAAACTTTTCGTCCCAGAAAAGGAACGAAGCCGAAAGTTGTTTAACTAATCAACTCAACTTCCATTATTTTCATTACAGCTTAAGTTCTTCAACTTTTCAGTTTCTAAGAACTTTTCAAATTTTTCAAAAATTTGGCTAACACCCTAAATTTTCGAAAAATTTCGCCATAACCTCCCCTGCACCGGGGAATTCGGGATATTTCATATAGCCTCTCATGGTCTTCTTCATTCCAAAGGAAAAGCCAATCGGCTCATAAAATCATCCAAAATCCAAGAAATACAGTAAACATGTACCTATTTGTCGGGCAAACAATTTTATTTCTCTTCTCTAGCCTCCTTGCTACGACCTGTTCAAGGTAAGTACATGTATATGCAAGCAAATGCGACAAATTTTCAATACACTCACTATTTGATACAATTTGGCTAAAGGTTCAACATTTTAATTAATCAACCAATAATCAAACAACACAACCATCAATCAATTAGTTGATTATCTTTTCAAATTCATAACTTTGATACATAGTCCAAAAATCAGATTTTTGATGCCAAATCACAACAATAAGCCATATCTAGTTTCGGTTCTCACACCAGTCAATTGGAAATATATAGAAATCTCACTTTCCAAACTCGAACATAAATTCTGATGATGATCGATCAATCATCAGAATCATCTTCGGGCGACTACAATGTGATTCTATATTTATCCAGTATATTAAAACTTCGAATACACGTTTGCAAGGCGTATATGCAAAATCTTTATATATTGGATTGTCCAAATTAGTCTATAATAAATATTCAAATACGTATAAAACGATTTAAATTTCAAAACAAAATCTGTTTTCATTTTAAAAATATACTCTTCACACTCGTTCTAGGATACTACTGATCCCATCTCTAACGAGTCATTCCAATTAGATATTACTAATCCAATCTCTGATGAATTCTTTCGTTTGGTTCTAACGTGTCTTGTTCTTGAGCTTTGTAAACCAAAGCTTTGATACCAAATGTAAGAACCCGTAATTTCCCCAGTAAGGAAAGCGCGGATACTTTGAGAACAACACACAAAAGAACGCAGACAAAAGAACATTTCATTATATATTACAACAATTCCATCAGAATACAAGAATATACAGAGTATGAATAAATATTACACATTATAAAATATCAGAGATTATAATACATTACATAGCAGCGGAAAATAATACAATACACAACTAGAAGTAATACACGGATACAGAGCTTTCCGGGTATCGTTCCAGCTGTAAATCAGGATCCTGTCAAAATAAATCTGCAAAACCAAAACTACTAGCTGCCCATGTCGAAATAAGGGCACCCAGAGTTTAGGTTAAAACAATAAACTCCAGGTCAGTCATGTGACTGGTGTGAGAACTAAAATAGTTATTTATCTTTATTTTAAAGTTAGGTAAATCAAGGGACCACGCCGTATAACACGGAACGGGTTTCCTCCCAAGAATACCAGTGCATAAAACAAACAGCGCAATGCTAAATAAAGAACAATGAAGCTATTATAAGACCCAGGTCCCATCACACAATGCAATGCAAGCCGGAGGATAGGGTTTTTACCTTATAATAGCCAAAGAATGCTTGTTACGCTAAATTTCATGTTTTAATTCTTAATCAGACTCCAACCGTAAATTAGTAAGAGAACGATTCCCTAAGTATTAACCCCGAAGGCCGAAACCAACATCAGACTAATACCCAGGAAACCACCCATCTTAGCTCGTTTCCAGTTAGTTTCTGATTTTATATACAATCATAAATATCAATCATAGGCGACATGAGTGTCCCATGCCACCAGGTCGCCATATATAGGTTTATAATCAAAACCGCACATATCGTATTTGGAAATTGGATTTCCATCTATGAACCGAGGGATAGTCCTCTACCGAATTCGAGACGCTCTAGCCCGCCCCTCAGGCAAGTACTCAGTCAAGCCTTTGGAGCGACAGGGCCGGTCCACCGATGTGGATTAAAATGCCTGAACACTGCGTTTCCCCACCCTTTGAGGTGTAAATGAGCCAACAAATGACTCCATCGGCTCCACATAGTCACCGATATATCCGAGGCGCCTCGCAACAGCAGCAACCACATAAGTCAAACTCGCCAGGGCGTGTAAAACCACTGACGCCACATCTAGCTAGAAAGAAACGCATGTCCAACCTGAGGTCCTTCTCCCGTTTTTGGTTCACAACCGGGGTGTGAAGCTCGCGAATTAACGCTACACAAAGCAATGCCACAAAGGCTGTGCTTTGGTCATCAACCACAAGACTCTGCTTTTCAACATAAGCCTTGATCATTTGCATCTTAGCATGCCACACAGGCAAACCACTCTATGCAACCGATATCAGTCACACAGAATGAAATCCAATGTCACACACAGTCCATTTACAAGTTCATTCTGTGTCTGAACGAAACCGGAGGAACCTTATTCCTCGCATATCCATCGATCTCCAAGTACGTCTGGACGATCACCAACTGATTCCCTCCTCTTGGGTGTACAACCTAATCAAGATCATCAGTAATCACCCAAACGATGTGAAGACCTCCAGTCTTCAACCACCGTCTTCATCCTCGACACCACGTCGAATCAGTTATTCATATTGGGATAAACCCGGTCTTTCTGAATAACTCGCGTATATAATAAACAAGTGTTACACAACATACGACTCATTCCAATTCATCTGTCACTAACCGTAAATTAGTAAGGGAACAATTCCCCAAATATTAACCCCGAAAGCCGAAACCAACATCAGATCAATACCCAGGAAACCATTCATCTTAGCCAACCTACAGTTAGTTTTTCACATTCTTAGGGAAAGTTTCCTATTAATTTTATCAAAGATAAATTCTTTTAAATTTATTCTTTAATCTTCCTTTGAATATCAAATCAAACTAGTCGGGATTAACGAACCTTACCGAAGTAATCATTTATTAAATTTCCTAATCCCAACCTATTCATCCTATGAAGTAAAACCGGTAATACTTCATACTAACAACGCGGTGTTATCGGTAAATTCAATTACCATTTCACGTTCAAATCTAGTTAAAGATTTAACTATCGCTTGGAGCAAAACTAGTGATACTCCATTCTCGATCATTTCAATCTAATTAAAGATTCATTAAAACTCCACTTAGTTTTAATCTTTAACTGGGTTAAAGAACCAATGTCATTTAAAACACAGTTCACGATAAACCCAAAATCACATTCTATTCTCTCAGCCTTTAACCGTAAAATAGCAAGTGAGCAATTCCCTAAGTATTAACCCCGAAGGCTGAAACCAACATCAGATCAATACCCAAGAAACCATTCAACTTAACTAATCTCCAGTTAGTTTCTGATTTTTCTTAACTTCGTTGGGTCTAAGAACAGTATTACTGAAGGTACCGTTCACGACAACCCAAATCACATTTGATATTAAATACAAGGCTCTGAATAGAAAATATATCGGCTTATATTCAATATCAAATTCTACGACCAACAAATATCGTATTGGAAATAACGATATAAATATATCTTTCAAATTTCCATAATAATATCTGTATAATCACGAAATCCAACATCAAAATATTCCAAAGACAATTTCGATTCAAATCCATTCCAATTCAATTATTGGAAATTCTGGTTACTTTTAAAACCCTTTTCAAATCCACTTTATTTATTTTAAAAATAAATAGAATAATAATTCAAGTTCAAAACTAGTTAATTTCGATAAAATCTAATTTTATCTTTTCAAATATGGAAATTTTCATCCCAATTCTTCACAAATCATTTCTTATGATTTTACACAAATTATTGATATTTTTAATAATTTTATCAAGGCCCGTACAGTCGATTTCCATCAACGGCCATCGAACTGCACTTACAGCGACCTTTTCCAAATTTGATTTGGACATAATTCCAAATCCAACCATTAGATTTCTAATTTCTAATATTCGTTAGAAAGCTATTTTCGATACGAACCCAACGGTTCTGGCTTTAGGAGAATCGGACGATCGGATCTCCCGTAATATCCATTCGAAGTGAATGGTCAAAATTCGCGAGCTGCCGCGGCGCGTTCTATTCAGGCCATTATATTATCTTATATGTAATGCAAATACTTCCCCAAATGATGCCTTTTTCGGATTGCCCATTCTACCCTTCCCAGATTTGCAGACAACACCTACCCTAGCGGTCTATTTTGTCTTTTTCCCGTACCACGTTTCCATAGTCCTCCTGCTTTCTACCCCACTTCCACCCACTGTTCTTCACTTTCTCTCCCATGTTTCTTCCCATCTTCTTCGTAAAACCGGTACCAAATCGCTATTCTTCCAGTCTGTCTGCCTCAGAACAGCAAAAGATGACCTCATCCTCTCCTCATCTTCTGATTTAACAGCCATCTGTTTCCTCTTTTGCACATCTCGAACCCCAAATTTTGATCTTCCGCTTTTCGGCCTGCCACTTCATTCACATGGCCAATCCGATACAACAACTGCACACTGCTCTGAGGTCGTAGGTACGAAATTACATCTTCTTTTATTTTGCCAGTTTTTTTTTTTAATTTACTGTAAGTTCGTTCTGTCGATTCAGGTAGTCAACCGGCTACAGCAACTACGCACTACTCTGTGGACAAAGGTATCTTTTTAAATTTCAAATTGTTTTGGTTGTTATACCAACGAGTTGATAATTTACTATTTCTGATTTCATGCTTGATTGCCTTTTCTTTTTACCTGCTTAGTTTAATTACAGGTAAATGAATTTCTAATTACACGACCTTATCAAGTCTACTTTTTTCCCCTTCTCTCCATTTACATAGGCAACCTGCTACAGCAACTACGCCTACCTTGTCGAGGAAAGTATGTTTTTTAATTTCAATCTGTTTCAGCTTTTATGTCGTACTCGACTATTCTGTATTGCCTGATTCTCTTACATGTTTTCAAAATTAGAACTTATTCTAAGTTTTCTGATTGAGTAGTGCATCTGTATTTGCAACTCATATATTTTGCGTTAATTTGAGTTTGGCCGAGGGGCATCGTGATTTTGTCCTGTTTGTTCAGTGTTGTATTTATGATGTTAAAATTTAACATGTTTCATTGGCAGAATAATTTTTTATCAGTGTTTACCATTTGTATAATGTACTTATAAATTATAACATATTAGTTGATGACAAGATAAGTAGTTGTAATGCCATTTACCGGTAATAGACTCACAAAAGCGAATCAGGGTTTTTGCTCCTAGTTTGAAAAAGTAGTTTATGTTAGATATTGTTTTCAATGGGAATATCACTTTTATTTCTGTCAGTGTAGGTTTTCGCATACCCGATAATTTCCCTCGCATATCGCTCTATGGAAATATCACTTTTATTTTGGTTTGCCATTTTTAGTTTACTTGGAAGCTTTCGAAAGGTATATACTGATTAACCATGAATATTTTTAGATTAATGTATGACATTCAAATGACATGAAATTTTGAGATTTGTCTTACATTTTCAGGAATTTCTTTTAATTTCCAAGGCAGATGGGAAAATAAAAGTGGTGGCTTTTCATGAATTGATAGAGTTTGTTATGATTACTTGGTTGAGGAATTATTAAAGGCGGTTGAGCTATGAGTTAAGGTATTACTATATACACAAAATTAATTTCATATCGAACATGTGCAGATAGCTTTGGTCACCATTCAAACGGGGTATCTTTATCCCTTTACGTCTTGATATTTACTTTTAAATTTTATAATATTAATTGAGTAATTGTACCATGAACTCATGGAAACTCTTTTTTAATGCTTATGTTTGTAAGTTGTACGACGTCCAAAACTCATGCATTTGTTTCGTGTCCGAGCCAGTCCACTACTATTGACCTTCCATTGTTCTTCCTTTTCTTTATTTTATTACCAAAGGCATAAAAAACTCTTTTGGCATCCATTAATACTAACAGTCCGTAGTCGTTTACTGCCATATC
Organism: Allium sativum; assembly: GCA_030737875.1. NCBI lineage: Eukaryota > Viridiplantae > Streptophyta > Magnoliopsida > Asparagales > Amaryllidaceae > Allium > Allium sativum. The sequence continues at coordinate 311,183,991 of CM060919.1, forward strand.
GACCATTGGAAACAAAAGATAAATGGTTGTTTTACACCAAAGAAAGATATTTATTACGGATATGTAGCCAAACCTTCAAATTTATTACAAATATACCCGTGGTAGTCTACCATTTTAATTTCATTATACCAAATCCTCAAATTAATCGTGTGCATACCAACAATAGCCCACCTTTTTTTATTATACTTTTCAAACTTATTGTCCCATGTCCATCCACTTATATCTCTATTTATACATTCTTACTATAACTGCACTTAGTAATATAGTTAGACTTAGTAATACAGTTAGTCTACTAAATGTTATCCGCTAACAATGTCTTCTCAATTGCAAACTACTAAATGCAGTGGTAAGCAAATGACGGATTTTCAGAATAAATATTTCTATTATATTTAGATATATTTGCTGTTGAATTTTGATAATACGTGTTTATTGCTAAGGTGCAACCGTTTAAGGTATAAATGGGAGGATGATAGCGCTGTAATTTGCTTAAATTCTCATATTGCTTCAAAATACAACAAATTCTCATATCCAGGTGTAATTTATGACTTTTTTTTACTTGAACAGTATACCATTGTACTGAAATTTCTGATGTCACGCATACAGTTGTTGATTAAGCTTTATTTAGTATAACCCTATTTGTCAAGTTATTTGCTCAAATTACCACTGTATTGGATATCTGTATTGCTCTCATTGCATATTAATTATAAAATATCTTTAATAGCAAGGTATCATTTGTAACTCCGGAACGTTATTTCTTAGTGTGGAACATGTATTTAGTGCTTCATCATTTGGCTAATTTGACTGTTTATATATTTTCAAAACCGTTTCCCTTTAACTAACAAATGTGCTTTTCTTTTACATTCAACACAATATGCTGCACGATGATATATGTGCTTATTCCATGGTCAGAAATATTGAAGTCTGAAGATGGATTAATGTGCTTATTTAATGGGAAGTGCAATGGTCTCGATGGCTTTGGAGAAGAAAGCACGGCTGGAAATTGGTTTGTGAAAGGGGAACAAATGATGAACAAAGGTATTATATGTGTCCACACTAATAAGTTATTTATTTAGTTTATTGCTGGTTTGAGTACAGCTGTTTGCGTGATGAGCGAACACAGTTTTATTGACTTTTTGCTTTCGTCATAAGAATTAAGGCTTAGAAACGATCAGTATACCAATTCCAATACAAAAATGAAAACTGAGGGAGGGTGATACAAAACAATCCTTACCGGTTCTATGCATAAATGGGTACATATTTTAAAATATGTATAGCCAGTGTTGGTCAAACTATTCCTGTACTAACATAAATAATTCATGCAAAAGCATATGATTTCACTGTGCGATTACAATATGCATGTAACTTCGTGGTCAGATATAGTAAAGTCTAAATGTACATCAACTTGCTTACTTCATACGAAATGCAATGGTCTTGATGGCTTTGGAGAAGAAAGCGAGACTGGAAATTGGTTTCTGAAAGGGGAATAAACAATGAAGAACGGTATTATTATATGTCTACACAACTGAGTTATTTATTTCGTTTTTGAAGGTTTCTTTTACTGTATACACTATTCAATAAAAAAATCAATGTCCAACTCAGTAACTAGCCTGACTTATATTGCATTTGTACACTATATATTAGCTTACTTACGTGGTACTTTATTCTTAAAATAGTGCATTCCGTCATATATGTACCAACGCAAGAAACATTTGTTCTTTTGATTAAAAAAATACATGCACCAATGACATCAGCCGCCATTCACCAATATAAAAATCCATGTTTATTGCTAAGCCATGGGTAAAAGATGCCAAGCTTTTAGATGCACTTAAGTCATTTTCACTCAGACCAAATTTCGTCCATCATGTAATAAAAGACGATAACAGCGATGATCATGCAGCAGTACATGTTTTCGTAGTTGCTGGATTATTAGCAAATTCCAATTGATATTCTCATGCTACAACCAAAATCTTCATTCCCAGTTGTTTTTGTACAGCATAAAATCTGAAGATTTTATAAATTACAATAATATATAAATTCATTATCATTTCAATGTGTATACTATTGCATTATAAGGAAATAAAGGAACTTTTACAGATTAGACTTCAATTAAGATGTAAACATAAGTGAGGAAAAAAACATATAATAGTCTGTTCTTTACCCTTACCTCACATAGCATTAGTTCCAGGTCCCATTTCAGAGATGATATATATGTTAATGTGAGGTGAAAATGAAACAGGTATTCAACAACGAGCCCTGAGAGTCAACTCCTGACCACCTCCACCAAAAGAGGATCGTTTTCGAAGAAGAGGTTCTGGCAGCTTCGACTCAGGCAACAGATTATATGTCGGTAGTCTTTCATGGGGAATATAAAACTCCTATCTTCGGACGTTATTTACTGAACATGGGCAAGTGAGGAAAGCCAAAGTTGTCGTCGATACAGATAGTGGCAGACGTAGGGGATTCAGATTCCTCACTTACAGCATTGCTGAACAGGAAAACACTGCTATTTCTTCCTTTCATGGCTATGACTTGGATGGCAGTACCATTCGTGGGTATTTAGCCGCAGCAAGGCCGCCAACGCAGTTCTACGCATTTCCTATCCACAGTCCCCCTTTTTTCCCTTTGTTTCTAGAATTCATTGTCCTTTTCTGTTGCAATCATTTTTGATGTATGATGAACGGTTCACTTTGCGGAGGTCGATGGTCGGGCTTGGCTTTTGAAAATAAAAAATAGCAATGTCCAACTCATTGTGCTAGAATCTCCATATGCAAATGCATGAAACTAAAATAAATCATTTGTTTACAAATTGCTATAAAAATAAACAGAGAATGGTATCCCCATTCCACACAGATCACATAAAACTGAAACAAATATAATTGATAATTCAAAGATATATTATATGAGTTATTAACTCGCCTTACCTATTTAATTCGGTTGCTGCAACAACACAGTAGTTCCAATTTTTCTTAACTGCAAAGCCCTATACATAACTGTAATCACAAACAGCACACAAACACGAGTACTATACAAGACAAAAAATGAATGCAACTACTGTGCTTTATGTAATTGAATCAAAGTAAAACCGATATATATATATATATATATATATATATATATAGCGAGCGTTCAATGGCATCCGAAACAGTGCAGCACCCTGATTTTCACCACATATCCCGTTTCTTTCTCCCTCCACTCATTCTCTCACCTTCCACTAACTTAAACTACTATAAATATTTGGTTTCTATTGGGGGGCATTTGGGATGCTCACTATTTGAGGTGCCATTCAATGGCACCCCAAATAGTGAGCACCCCATTTGTCTCCATATATAAACCAAGCACTTATATTAGAATAAGTGAGTGGGAGGTGAGAGAATGAGTGAAGGAAGAAAGAAACGGGATATGTGGTGCAAATCAAGAGGCATCCAGGGATGCTGCACTAATTGAGGTGTCATTGAATGCTTGCCTATATATATATATATATATATATATATATATTCTATTTGAACATAGAATTGTGACACAAATTTAGACACAATAAATCTCAACCACTAGATTTGCCCTTGAATTACAACGTCCACATAAAGACAAACAAATCCAACGGCTCAATGTTTGTGTCTCTATTGTTTCGTTTAATTTTGTGTCCAAATAACTTCTTCCATATATATATATATATATATATATGGGAAAGTCTATTTGAACACAACAAATAGACACAAATAAGGGGACACAAAATTTACACCATTGGATCTCCCCCTAAATTCCACCTCTCCACATAAAGACAAAAAGATCTAATGGTCAAGATTATGTGTCTCTATGTTTGTGTCTAATTTTGTGTCTCAATAGCCGCCTCATATATATATATATATATATATATATATATATATATATATATATATATATATAGAATCAAAGTACAATGACAACCATCCAGCTTATATATATTGAATCAAACTCAAATGACAGGCTTGGCTTTATAATGTAGCCTTAAAATTACAATTGTCCAGTAATAAATGTGGTTCTTTTAACTTATAATTCATGGAAATTATGTTTAGTATACAAATGAATTCTAACACTATAACCTTTACATTTCAAGTACAATTACACCAAATACGGCCGAAGTTATGCTACGATAAATTTACGACAATTACAAAACCCTCTATATAATAGTACACGATATTTGAGGTACAGCACCACGCGCGAAGCGCGTGCCTTGACCATGCACGAAGCGCGTGCCTACACCACGCGCGAAGCGCGTGCCTACACCACGCGCGAAGCGCGTGCCATTACGCTCGTATATATAATATATATTATATATACTTCGTCGATTTCCTTTCAAAACGTATTTTATAAATCGTTTTAAATTTGTTTTCAAAACGATTTCAACTTCATATTCAATTTCAAATCAAAATTGAATATTCCACATCATCGATATATAAATGATAATATTTTCAAAACGTTATATTTTGAAATCACTTTTTTTCTACATTCATTATAGAAATGAAGAAAATCGATATAAATATCGTTCACGTCATAATGGCATCAATCTAATCAATATGGCTTTTATTCAACACGTGAATGTTTATTCTATTCAACACATGAATATTTATTCTATTCAACACATGAATTTATATTTTCTATATTGGAATGAGGCCCAATCAATAACCATATAATGTTAATTATATGGATTTTCTACAACACATGTATATAATAGCAACGATAAATAATCAACCATCATCCGGAGTGCACCACACAACTGCATAAGCATTAAATATAAATAATAAACGCTTACACAGTCTGTCAATCCATCGATTGACATACAACTAACAATCGGGATTAGTGTACATCAAATCTCATCCCAATACCCGTGTGGGGTTTCAAATCAACAAACACATATTTTTATTTGTGCAGTTGGGCGATGTGTAAAATTTATCGTCCCAATCAATATCAGTCAAATCGGCGTATATAAACAAATCGTCCGATTTGTTTATAAATATTTATTTTACACACACGTTAAAATTTATATTTTTAACCATAAAATATTTTCCACCATAAAATATTTTATTTCATTCCACATTACACAATCAAATTTCACACCACAGCAATCAAACAAACAAGTCATCCATGGTCTGCGGACGACGGGTGTCGGGTGCTACTAAACACCGTCTGCATCCTAGTATATATTTCAAATAGAAATAAATTAAAGGTGAGGAGTTCTCACATTGATTCTTTTATTTCTGAATTTCTGTTCGGATTCGAAATTGCTTGAAATTCCAACGTGCTCCGTTTTGGACATGGTCAATTTCATATTATAGAGTTCTCCGCCATGATCGCAACGGATCTAGTTTCATGTGATTTGAACCTCGTATGATAAAGTTATTGAATTTTAAACTTTAGATAATTTAAAATAGTAACTAATAAATCAATCAAGGTAATTATACCTTCTTCCTCTTTCAAAACCGCCTAGAACCCACTGTCGATTTCAACACCTCATCGCTGCGCCGCCTGGAAGCCGTCGCCGCCAGATCGGAGACCACCCTTTGAATGCCGTCAAGCCCCTCTACCGCCGCCTTGACCCATGTCAGGCTCGGTGGCCCCACCACCGGTAAAAAAAACCTTGAACAGACGATGTTCACGCTCGAAATTCGAGCTGCATACTCCACAATAATCTATGAAACTAGTCTTGATTTGAAGAGCTCGAATTGTAGAGAATTTTCGTTTTGGTTTGATCTTTTAATTCGCCGGCAATTTGAAGAATTTGGGGAAACAAATCGCGAAAATATCAACCGTTGGGAACGATGAAAGGAGGCTAGGGTTTGGGGGGGCTTTATAGGAATTTTTATTATTTTATTTATTTATTTAAATTATTTTAAATCCGAAAATAGAGATTTTGCATTTGAACTTCAAATCGAACCCAATGACTGTCGCCTCTAACTAATTACCCCCATTCTGAACCCAATGGGATATGTATCATAAGCTGATTCGATTATTACGATCAGTTTTCGTCAACATCAAAATATAAATCTATATATTGAATTTGAACGCGCATTTTAATTTACCGGGGCCACATACGGGCTTTAAAAATTCCCAAAAATATTTTCTAGCTTCGTATTGACGATACGGTCCTAACAAAACAGATTTCGTCAAATTCTGAGACCGTTTCAAAAATGGCCATTTTCCAGTCGATTAAAATCTACTGAAACTGGCCAAACACATTTTCCTTTGCCACGCTCACATATTAATTCGAAAAATTACGTGTGACGGCAAGGAATTTCGCTCGATCCGAATCAGTCGTTAAACCGATCTAGACCGTTCGAAACCCCTGATCGTTTGAGAACAGGACAAAACAGAACGCAAACAGAAGAACATTTCATTGTTATTACAACAATTCCATCAGAATACAAGAATATACAGAGTATGAATAAATAAGATACATTCGATAAATATCAGAGATTACAATAAATTACATAGCAGCGGAAAATAATACAAAGCACAACTGAAGGTGATATACGGATACAGAGATTTCCGGATATCATTCCAGCTGTAAACCAGGATCCTGTGAATATAAATCTGCAAAACCAAAACTACTAGCTGCCCGTGCGGAAAATAGGGGCACCCAGAGTTTAGGTTAAAACAATAAACTCCAGGTCAGTCATGTGACTGGTGTGAGAACTAAAACAGTTATTTAAAACTTTACTTTAAAAGAGAGTAATTCAAGGGACCACGCCGTATAACACGGAATGGGTTTCCTCCCAAGAATACCAGTGCATAGAATAAACAACGCAATGCTTTTTCGAAAAATGAAGCTATTATAAGACCCAGGTCCCATCACATAATGCAACGCAAGCCGGAGGATAGGGTTTTACCTTATAACAGCCAAACATGCTTGATACGTTTAAAACAAATCATTTGATACTATAATAAGTGTATAGTGTCAAAACAATTTCAATCATAAATATAAATCATAGACGGCATAGCATCCCATGCTACTATGTCGCCATACTAGGCTCTATAAATAAAGCCGAAATACACGTATTGGAAATTGGATTTCCGTCATGAGTCGAGGCAAGGGGCAAGCTCCTCTCCGCGGTCGAGACACTCTAGCAAATGTCTCAGGACTACACACTCTGGGCAATCCTGGATCGGTTGGGCCGGTCCTCACTTACGTTAGAGGATTAGTTATGCCTGAACACACGTTTCCCGGTCCTTACAGACCTATAATCGAGGCGCCTCATTCCAACAACCACAAAGGTGAAAAGTATATAAATGTCAGGGCTGGTAAGTCACTGACACCACCATAGCTAGAAAGAAACGTCGTGTTCTCCCAACGGTCCGTATCCCGTTTTTAACTCATACCGAGGTGTGAGGCTCGCGAATTCACGTTATACACAAAGCTGCCACGTAGGCGTGCTTTGATCATCAACCACAAGACTTTGCTTTTCAACAGAAGCCTTGCTTCATGCAACTTAGCATGCCACACAGGCAATTCATGCCATGCGATTGATATCTATCAATATATAACCTCTAAGCTCGTACGTCTCAGAGAAGAGCGTTAAGCAAGAGAATAAATTCTCCGCCGCCAAACAGATATATATTTAACAGAAATCAATCAACACAGAATAAAATCCAATGTCAGACACACAATCCATTTACAAGTCCGTTCTGGGTCTGAACGAAACCGGAGGCACTTTCCTCGCATATCCATCCATCTCCAAGTACGTCTGGACGACCACCAACCGATTCCCTCATCTTGGGTGTACAGCCCAATCAAGATCATCAGTAATCACCCAAACGATGTGAAGACTTCCGGTCTTCAATCACCGTCTTCATCTTCGACTTATCGTCGAATCGGTTAATCAAAATGGGTGTAAACCCGGCCTTTCCGAACAACCCGCGTATATTAAAAGAAATGTTACACAAACACAACATACGCCTCATTCCAATCCATATCCTTAGGGAAAGGTTCCCATTAATTTTATCCAAGATAAATTCTTTAAAATTTATCCTTTAATCTTCCTTTGGATGTCGTTTCAAACCAAATTATGGTTTTTCAAACTAGTCGAGATTAGCGAATCACACCGAAGTAATTATTTATTTGATTTCCCAATCCCAACCTATTCATCCCATGAAGCAAAACTGGTAATACTCCATATCTAACACCACGGTGTTGTCGGTAAAATTAATTACCATTTCACGTTCAAATCTAATTAAAGATTTAACTATCGCTTTGGAGCAAAACTGGTGATACTCCATTCTCTCTCATTTTCTAAATTTGATAATTTAAATTATCAATTCACATTTCAATCTAATTGCAGATTTCATTAAAACTCCTTTTACTGGGTTAAAGAACTAGTGTCATTTAAAACACAATTCACGATAAACCCAAATCACATTCTATTTATTTATCGGGTTAAAGAACAAGTGTCGTTTAAAACACCCCTCACGATAAACCCACAAATCAATTCTATTTAAAACCCATTTCAAATCCAATTTATTTATTTAAAAATAAATGGGTTTTAATTTTAGTTCAAAACTAGTTTATTTCGATAAAACTCTATTTTTATCTTTTCAAATATGGAGTTTTTCATCCCAATTTTTCCCAAATCATTTCTTATGATTTTACACAAATTATTAATATTTTAATAATTTTATCAAGGCCCGTACAGTCGATTTCCAACAATGGCCACCGAACTGCACTTACCCGACCTTTTCCAAATTTGATTTGGACGTATCTCCAAATCCAACCGTTAGATTTCAAATTTCTAATATTCGTTAGAAAGCTCTTTTCGATACGAACCCAACGGTTCCGGTTTTAGGAGAATCCGACTGTCGGATCTCCCCTAATGTCCGTTTGAAATAACTGGTCGAAATTCACGAACTACCGCGGTGCGGCACATTCTATTCAGGCCATTATATTATATATATAATACATATAATATATACTTCGTCGATTTCTATTTAAAACGAATTTTATAAATAGTTTTGAATTCGTTTCAAAAACAATTTCAACCTTTATTTCAAATTCAAATCAAAATTGAATTTTTCCTCATAAATTCGTTTTAAAATTCATTTCTATTCAATTCAAATTTCAATTCAATTTGAATTCATTTCAATTCAATTCGAATTTGTTTTCAATTCAATTCAAATCAAATTTGTTTTCTATTCGATTCAATTCAAATTGGTTTTCTATTCGATTCAATTCAAATTGGTTTTCTATTCGATTCAATTCAAATTGGGTTTTCTATTCGATTCAATTCAAATTGGTTTTCTATTCGATTCAATTCAAATTGGTTTTCTATTCGATTCAATTCAAATTGGTTTTCTATTCGATTCAATTCAAATAGGTTTTCTATTCGATTCAATTCAAATTGGTTTTCTATTCGATTCAATTCAAATTGGTTTTTCTATTCGATTCAATTCAAATTGGTTTTCTATTCGATTTAATTCAAATTGGTTTTCTATTCGATTGAATTCAAATTGGTTTTTCTATTCGATTCAATTCAAATTGGTTTTCTATTCGACTCAATTCAAATTGGTTTTCTATTCGATTCAATTCAAATTGGTTTTCTATCCGACTCAATTCAAATTGGTTTTCTATTCAATTCAATTCAAATTGGTTTTCTATTCGACTCAATTCAAATTGGTTTTCTATTCGATTCAATTCAAATTGGTTTTCTATTCGATTCAATTCAAATTGGTTTTCTATTCGATTCAATTCAATTCAAATTGGTTTTCTATTCAATTTCTTTCGAAATCGTTTTATATTCAATTCAATTCAAATTCGTTTTTAATTCAATTCATTTCGAAATCGTTTTATATTCAATTCAAATTCGTTTTCAATTCAATTCATTTCAAATTCGTTTTATATTCAATTCAATTCAAATTCGTTTTCAATTCAATTCATTTCAAATTTGTTTTATATTCAATTCAATTCAAATTCGTTTTCAATTCAATTCCTTTCGAAATCGTTTTATATTCAATTCAGTTCAAATTGGTTTTCAATTCAATTCATTTCGAAATCGTTTTATATTCAATTCAAATTCGTTTTCAATTCAATTCATTTCAAAATGAATAAAATCGATATAAATATCGTTCACGTCAAAATGGCGTCAATCTAATCAACACGGCTTCATATATTTCTATTTTCAAATATTTCATTCAACAAATGAATATTTATTTTTGTCAACACACGACTAATCTCAACGAATGAGTACCGTCCACGTGTGACTATTTTTGTTTTTTAATATATTTTATAAAAATTAGGGTATCTATCGTTTGATATCAAATCAGACTCCAACAGTAAATTAGTAAGAGAACGATTCCCTAAATATTAACCCCGAAGGCCGAAACCAACATCAGATCAATATCCAGGAGACCACTCATCTTATCTATCTTCCAGTTAATTTCTGATTTCATATATGATAAAGATGTAAATTTTATTATTAAAATATTTCGTTCAACACATGACTAATCTCAACGGATGAGTACGGTCAACACATGAACCTTTATTTTATATTGATAAAGATGTAAATTTTATTATTAAAATATTTCGTTCAACACATGACTAATCTCAACGGATGAGTACAGTCAACACATGAACCTTATATTATATTGATAAAGATGTAAATTTTATTATTAAAATATTTCGTTCAACACATGACTAATCTCAACGAATGAGTACAGTCAACACATGAACCTTTATATTATAATATTCTTTATTTTCCCGATTGGAATGAGGCCCAATCAATTACCATATAAAGTTAATTATATGGATTCCATACAACACATGCATATAATAGCAACGAAAAATAATCAACCATCAACCAAAGTGCACTACACTGTATAAGCATCAAATATAGATATCTAACGCTTATAACAGCCTGTCAATCAATCGATCGACATATTTAATCAATCAGGATGAGTGAACTTCAAATTTCATCCCAACACCCGTGTGGGGTTTCAAACAATCAAACACAGATTTTATTTGTGCAGTTGGGCGATGTGTAAAATTTATCGACCCAATCAATATCAGTCAAATTAGTGTATATTAACAAATCGGCCGATTTTTTTATAAATATTCATTTATTCATATTCACGTTAAAAATTATATTTTTAACGATAAAACATTTTATTCCAACACATGAATTTCTATTATTCATTTACATAATAAAATGATATTTTTATTTTTCTAACTCATTTTAGAAAATTTCGGCGGCATAACGGCACGATACTAGAAACGGGACGAGGTCTAACCTTATCCCCGGTCTAGTGAAGGCCCACGCCATTCACACATCAATCAAATCCATTCCATTTCACCAAACAATTCAATTTCAATCAAATAATCTAACTAATTTTTGCAATCAAACAAACAAGTCCATGGTCTGTGGACGATTGTGTCGGGTGCTACTAAGCACCGTCTGCATCCTAGTATATATATATAACTAGAAAAGAAATTGAAGAGTGAGAAATTCTCACCAATAGCTATTCAATACCACGACTCTTCATTTAGAGAAATCTTCATCATTCTCGCCTTTTTATCACCTTCGTTTCCCGTATTCTCTACATATGTAAAAATCGAATTTTTACTATACTATTCAATACATAAAAATCAAATTTTTATTATACTATTCAATATATAAAAATCAAATTTTTATTATACTATTCAATATATAAAAATCAAATTTTTATTCTTCTTTCAAACAAAGAAAAATCGTATCTTTACCATGGTGTTCACATTCTTATCTTTTCTGTATATAAAAACCATGCCTTTTTAAAGATCAAACATTTGTCTTTTTAAAGATCAAATCTTTTTGATTTTAAAGATCAAATCTTTTTAAATTTTCTATTACCATTCAACCATAAGATTTATTCATTTAATCTAAGCTATATATATAAAAATTCTGATTTTTATGTTAACTTTAACACATACAAAATCTGATTTTTATACTAACTTTACCGCATAAAAATTAAATCTTTTATCATTCATAGAATTTAAAACCGAAAAGAAAATCAAAATAAAAAGGAAAAGGGCTCACTTTTGGATTTTCAGAGGGGATGGAGACCGAGGTGGTGGCTGCAGTTAGATCGTGGAAGGAGGCTCCAGGACTGGCGGGTTTCCTCCCTAGGGCGCTGACCTTCAAATCGGACAGGGTGAGAGAAAGGAGGAGGGAGAAGGGAACGGCGGCAGGTGGTTGCGGTGGTGGGGAGGGCGGCTCTGCTGCGGAGAATTAGGGCGTCGGTTTTGGGCTCGAACGGATCGAAGGGGAAGGGCTCGCGGTCTCGGGATCGACGTCGAAGAGCTGGGGAGGAGCAAGGGAAGGCGAAGCGGAGGAGGGGGGAAAGGTGGTGGCGCTCCGCCTGGCGGTGGCGATGGAGCGCGATTTTTTTTTTCTTTTTTCGTTTTTCTGATTTAAGTTTTTAACGGGGGGGGGGGGGGGGGGGGCTGATATAAGGGAAAGAGAGGAGTGTTATATTATATATTTTTATTAATTATTTAATCCCAATAGGTTGACTTTTACATACACCTCGAAACGAGGCCCACCGCCTGTCGTCCATAGCATTTTACCCCCATTCTGAACACAATGGGATATGTATCGCAAGCTGATTTGATCGTTTCGATCAGTTTCCGTTAAAATCAACATATAACTCTATATATTGAATTTGAACGCGTATTTCAATTTACCGGGGTCACATACGAACTTTAAAAATTCCAGAAAAATATTTTCTAGCTTCGTATTGACGATACGGTCCTAACAAAACTAGTTTCGTCGAATTCTGAGACCGTTGGAAAAATGGCCATTTTCCAGTCGATTAAAATCAACTGAAACTGGTCAAACGCGTTTTCCTTTGCCACGCTCACATATTGATTCGAAAAATTATGAAATTTGAAACCTAGCAATATCTTGACATCACGGATCCAACAAAAGTGGTTTCGTCGAAATCCGAGGTCGTTTGCAAAATTCCTATTTTTAAGGGCCTGAATTCCATAGCGACTATTCAGAATTTTCAACTGGACATATCTTTTGATTCCCGCTATGAAATTTCGATTTTTCGGATTCGTTGGAAAGATATTATCAATTAGATCCTAATGTTTTTGGTTTCACTAAAATCCGGATTGTTTTGCACCCGGTACATTCAATTGAAGTTTGAAATCGAATTATCGAACTACCGCGCCATTTTCAATTCTATTTATAATTAAATATAATTATTTATATTCTAACGACGGCGTATATAATATATACGTTCTAATTATATTCAAAATAAATTTTCTCGTCGATATTATTTAAAATAATCTATTTTAAATATTCAAACTCCACTAAATTTGCCAAAATAAAAATTTTAAACTGGCCCAGAATTTCCGGGTTATTACAATCTCCCCCATTTAAAACTTTTCGTCCCCGAAAAGGAATAAAGTCGAAAGCGGTTTGATCAATCAACTCTACGTTCGATCTGGCTTCCATTCTCCAACTTTTCAATTTCTGAGAATTTTCAAATTTACAAAAAATTGGCTAACACCCTAAATTTTCGAAAAATTTCGCCATAACCTCCCCTGCACCGGGAGCCACGGGAAAATCCCGAAATTGCCATATAGGCCTTCTGATCTCAAAAAGAAAAAGAAAAAGCCAATAGGCTCATAAAATCATCATCACCCAAACAAAACAGTAAATTATAGTAAACATGTACCTATTTGTCGGGCAAACAAATTTTATTCTTCGGCTCTAGCCTCCTTGCTATGACCTGTTCAATGTAAGTATATGTATATGCAAGCAAATGCACTAATTTTCAATACAATTCAATATTTGATTCTATTAGGCATAATGGTTCAAAATTATTAAACTAATAAACAATCTACACAAACATCAATAAATTAGTGAATTAGAGTTTCAGATTCATAATTTTGATACATATACTGAAAATCTTGTTTTTGATGCCAATTCACAACAATGTGTTCTAGATATATAAGTTTTGGTTCTCACACCAGTCTAATGGAAATATATAGATATCACACCTTCGAAACACGAACACAAATTCTGATGATGATATATCAATCATCAGAATCATCTCCGGGCGACTATAATGTGATTCTATATCTATCTAATATATTAAAACTTCGAACATACATTCATGACGCGTATATGCAAAATCTTTATATATTGGATTTTCCATATTCAAAATAAATAAATAATCAAATACGTATAAAGCGATTTAAATTTCAAAACAAAATTGGTTTTCATTTGAAAAATATACTCTTCACACTCGTTCTAGGATACTACTGATCCTATCTCTAACGAGTCATTCTAATTGGATATTACTAATCCAATATCTGATGAATTCTTTCGTATGGTTCTAATGTGCCTTGTTCTCGAGCTCTGTAAACCAAAGCTCTGATACCAAATGTGACGGCAAGGAATTTCGCTCGATCCGAATCAGTCGTTAAACCGATCTAGACCGTTCGAAACCCCTGATCGTTTGAGAACAGGACAAAACAGAACGCAAACAGAAGAACATTTCATTGTTATTACAACAATTCCATCAGAATACAAGAATATACAGAGTATGAATAAATAAGATACATTCGATAAATATCAGAGATTACAATAAATTACATAGCAGCGGAAAATAATACAAAGCACAACTGAAGGTGATATACGGATACAGAGCTTTCCGGATATCATTCCAGCTGTAAACCAGGATCCTGTGAATATAAATCTGCAAAACCAAAACTACTAGCTGCCCGTGCGGAAAATAGGGGCACCCAGAGTTTAGGTTAAAACAATAAACTCCAGGTCAGTCATGTGACTGGTGTGAGAACTAAAACAGTTATTTAAAACTTTACTTTAAAAGAGAGTAATTCAAGGGACCACGCCGTATAACACGGAACGGGTTTCCTCCCAAGAATACCAGTGCATAGAATAAATAACGCAATGTTTTTTCGAAAAATGAAGCTATTATAAGACCTTGGTCCCATCACACAATGCAACGCAAGCCGGAGGATAGGGTTTTACCTTATAACAACCAAACATGCTTGATACGTTTAAAACAAATCATTTGATACTATAATAAGTGTATAGTGTCAAAACAATTTCAATCATAAATATAAATCATAGACGGCATAGAATCCCATGCTACTATGTCGCCATACTAGGCTCTACAAATAAAGCCGAAATACACGTATTGGAAATTGGATTTCCGTCATGAGTCGAGGCAAGGGGAAAGCTCCTCTCCGCGCTCGAGACACTCTAGCAAATGTCTCAGGACTACACACTCTGGGCAATCCTGGATCGGTTGGGCCGGTCCTCACTTACGTTAGAGGATTAGTTATGCCTGAACATACGTTTCCCGGTCCTTACAGACCTATAATCGAGGCGCCTCATTCCAACAACCACAAAGGTGAAAAGTATATAAATGTCAGGGCTGGTAAGTCACTGACACCACCATAGCTAGAAAGAAACGTCGTGTTCTCCCAACGGTCCGTATCCCGTTTTTAACTCATACCGAGGTGTGAGGCTCGCGAATTCACGTTATACACAAAGCTGCCACGTAGGCGTGCTTTGATCATCAACCACAAGACTTTGCTTTTCAACAGAAGCCTTGCTCCATGCAACTTAGCATGCCACACAGGCAATTCATGCCATGCAATTGATATCTATCAATATATAACCTCTAAGCTCGTACGTCTCAGAGAAGGGCGTTAAGCAAGAGAATAAATTCTCCGCCACCAAACAGATATATATTTAACAGAAATAAATCAACACAGAATAAAATCCAATGTCAGACACACAATCCATTTACAAGTCCGTTCTGGGTCTGAACGAAACCAGAGGCACTTTCCTCGCATATCCATCCATCTCCAAGTACGTCTGGACGACCACCAACTGAATCCCTCATCTTGGGTGTACAGCCCAATCAAGATCATCAGTAATCACCCAAACGATGTGAAGACTTCCGGTCTTCAATCACCGTCTTCATCTTCGACTTATCGTCGAATCGGTTATTCAGAATGGGTGTAAACCCGGCCTTTCCGAACAACCCGCGTATATTAAAACAAATGTGTAACGACCCGGATTTTTAGCGGCTTTGGTTATCGACGTAAGCTCGACGTCGATAACCAAAACATCGAAAAATCTCGGTAATTAATGAAAGAAATTAGAAGGTGAGAATAGATAAGATAGAAACTTAGAATAGAAGAAGAACACAACATCAGAGTAACACGAACCTCACAGCGGAACGAATAACATATAATAGATAACATAACTTTGAAATATAACAGTTATGTATACAATAGCACTTATCAGAGTACAACACTTACAACACAACGGAAATAACTATAGCTATATGATCTTGAAGCCTCCTGCTCCACGCTCTTCCAGTATATCTGTAAATTCCTGACTACTTGACTGCCCGTACAAAATTAGGCACCCAAGAGTTTAGGGAAAACAAAACAAATAAACTCCGTGTCAGTCATGGGACTGGTGTGAGTAAAACAGTTTAAACAGGTATATGAACAAGTAAACGATATCTCATAAGACCACGCCGCAGAACGGAACGGGTTTTTCCCTTATGAGAATCCAAAATATCTTTATATCAAAAACCTTTTGATATTAAAATAATGTCTATGTACAAATAGATATCAACTAGCAGAAACGCTTTCATCTCACGTTCTACATATATAGTATACAATCAAAATCGCAAGCACGTATTGGATAATGGATTTCCAACTATGACAAGGTATGGAACCACCTTCCGATCAGTGTACTCTAGGAACGATACACTGGAGTTCAACAAGAACATCTTGCAACTCAGCCACACATGACCGACCACTCATTTCGCTTGAGTGTATCGAATGTACATCACCAACGGTTGGGATCAGCAACCGTTCTCGTATATATATGGGACAGCATTGATAGATTTAAGAAACAAATGAATATTCACTAGATAGGTGATTATACACCCTACTTCGGTGCGACCGACTTAGCCATGCTGCCTGCCCGATTTCTGTCATTTACCGGTTGATGAGGCTAGAAGCTACGCTTTATCATCACATCAGATTCAATTCGAATGCCACATTGTCAGATCCATCGAAAATCACTAATTGACGTCTACAACAGTACCTTACGTGTCAGCTAAAAGAAGTTTCCTTCTCCGCTTCCACTCTTGGTACGGTTGAAGAAATCAATGTACGTGATCTTTCTGGAAATACTCTGTCAGACATCCATCTTCATTCACTTAGAATGTCACATCGTCATACCCGCCAAATCACAAATTGACTTATCCAAAAATAACACGGGTATACAGCTAAGAGAAACGAATTCCTCCGCCACCAAACGTGAATACGTTTGAACAGATCAACTTACGCGATCCATTGGATATACTCTGTCAGACCTTCGTCCATACAAGTTGTCCTGGGACTGGACAAACCGAAGGCACTATTCCGTAGACAGGATAGTCCTTGCATTTTACTCCGTCTTCAATTATCTTTGGCATATATGATTCGCGACGCTCATGCCAATACAGAGTGGTTCTTTGGATAATAATCCAACCGGTCTCTCCATATTAACAACGTTAAAATGGTCAAAAACTTCGATAGTCTGTAAGTTAACTATCAAAGAAAAACAAGTGTGCAAACAACGATATTATTTCCAGATGGAAATTATATCGAACAAACATCATTTAACATTAATCTCTTTAGTTCATTTATTTACTTATCTCCTGTTTCCCTATGTTCTAAATTCTTATTTTCTTTTATCAGAAAACATTTCTGATTCTCGTTTGGAAAACATTTCCAAAACTCCTTTACGATCAAACCTTACCATTTCTTAGTTAAGAAGGAAGTCACTCAAGTTGGGGTATAATTACCTCTCAGACCTTAACTAAACAACGTTATAACTTCGAAATGGTCAAAGTTTATCTTTTAATCTTTAACAACTTCTTTACGCCTTTCTCGGATTCAATTTTACTAATCCACTTCTATATTTAAAACATTGGTTATAACGATAACGTTATAATCCCTACTTTCGCAATACCTAACTTTAATTATAACTTCTATTCTTATTAGTGAATAATTAACCTAACACTTACTTATTTATAAATAAATAAATCTCTATTTAAACACTGGAAAGTATAAGTACTTTCCCGAATTCGATATAATCGAATTCGCCGATTAGCTCTCTTCGAGAAATCTCTATTTGATTAACTCTTCTTCAAATAACCTATATTCGATTAACTCCTTCCTTTTGAATATACTATATTTGATTACTCCTTCTCGAATAAACGATATTCGATAATCTCTCTTCGAATAACTAATATTCGATAACTCTTCCTTTTCAAATATCTCATATTTGAAAATCTCACTTCGATTAAACTAAAATCGATAACTCCCTTCGATGAAACTAACATCGATAACTCCTTTCGATGAAACTAACATCGATAACTCCTTTTGATGAAACTAACATCGATTTATTTAACTCGACGAACTTAACTCGACTAACTTAACTTACTTGGTTCGACCAATTCGATTCAATTAACTAGGCTCGACTAACTTGGTTTATTTAACTCAACTTGATTTACTCCTATCGAATAACTAATATTCGATTTAACTCCATTTAACTCTATTCGAATAACTACTATTCGATTAACTCTATTCAACTCTATTCGAATAAACTATATTCGACTAACTCTATTTAACTCCATTCGAACAACTATTCGACAACTCTATTTAACTCCATTCGCTTGACTCTAGATCGCAGCGATCACAATGGTTACGCCTGATTCCCTCAGGAAACATCCGACCGCCTTAGGCTATTTGCAGCCCTGCGAACTACGCTAGCAGTCATGCTAAATGGCATATTATTTGGATTAACTCTAACTGATTAACTCTATTGGTTTAACTCTAACTGATTACTCTAATTGGTTAACTCTAACTGATTACTCTAACCGATTAATTCTAACTGATTAACTCTAACTGGTTAACTCAAATCGATTAATTCTAACTGATTAACTCTATTTGACTAACTCGACTCGACTAACCCCTTTCGAATAACATATTCGATTAACTAACTTCGAATACCATATTCGATTAACTAACTTCGAATACCATA
The DNA here is from genome assembly GCA_030737875.1 of Allium sativum. Lineage (NCBI taxonomy): Eukaryota > Viridiplantae > Streptophyta > Magnoliopsida > Asparagales > Amaryllidaceae > Allium > Allium sativum. The sequence goes on from CM060919.1 coordinate 311,203,085, forward strand.
TTCGATTTCTCCTTTCGAATGTCTATATTCGATTAACTAACTTCGAATACCATATTCGATTTCTCCTTTTGAATGTCTATATTCGACTAACTAACTTCGAATACCATATTCGATTTCTCCTTTCGAATGTCTATATTCGATTAACTAACTTCGAATACCATATTCGATTTCTCCTTTCGAATGTCTATATTCGATTGACTAACTTCGAATACCATATTCGATTTCTCCTTTCGAATAACTAATATTCGATTAACTTTATTCACTTTATAAAGATTTCCTTTTTAACAACGTTTTATTCATTGGAAAAGATTTACTTTTAAATATCTGTTCTACCCTTTAAAAATGATTTCCCTTTTTATAATGTTTCCTTTCCAATTCTATTTGCAAATGGCTTACAAATATTTCCTTTTCAAATTTATTCTTGAAATATTCTAACTCCTTAAATTCCCGGGAAAATTCGCCATAACCTCCTTTGTATCGGGAGCATCGGGAAAATCCCCAAACCCGCCACATAGGCCTTTCCATTCAAAAAGAAAATGTTTTGAATTTATTTTCCTTTTTTAAAATATCTCCTATTTATAAATATCCCAATTTATAAATATTCCTTATTTATAAATATTCCACTTTATAAATATTCTATTTTTCAATATCACTTTGAAAATCCCCCTTATCTACATTCCAGTATGTTATGGTATTCAATCATATCAAATCACGATGTTCAATATCGTCCATACACACACAATCAACAACAGGTTATAATTCACATCATATATCAAAATATATGAAAAACAATAAAATAACTGTTGAGGAATCTAGTCGGATTCCTCCAACCTGTTTCCCTGCATCACAGATGTTAGACAGTATAGATAACATCACTTTCAGTTCCATATGATATATTCTGTTAAACAGAATCAATATAGAAATTTAACTAACTGACTAGCAGTTCAATCAAACAGTCAACACACAATCAATCAGTCCATATTTAACAGTTCTAAAAATATAACATGAAAATATAAACTGTTCAGAGTTAGTGAGATTTACTCACATTTGGACGATCATCGTCAATGACGATAACCATCGCTTTATCCAGCTGGACAATTTATTTTGCAATAAATTGTAACGAGCTCGGATGGACTTCCAGTCAGTGTCATCGTGTAGTGTCCGTACTCACGATCCCAACGCAACTTACGGTTTGTCAATCTGGTCTCGTATGACCAAGTTATGAATTTTATACATTAATACACATTTTATTTTGACTTTAAACTTAATTGAATAAAATATCGAGCCTTACTCTTTAAACCGGCCCATTAGTCCAAGCCCATACTGCTCCCTCTTAATCCTTCTTCCCAAACGATGATACAGGAAATCGCTCCAGACTTTGCTCATTCCTTCTTCTTTAAGAAATCCGTCCCTTCTTCTACTATAAATAATCACCGCACCCAACACCTTCGCAACCTCTTCAACCTGGACACCTTCACGATACCCCCTTACACACACTTGGATGCCCCTTTGCTGCTGTTACGCACAGCAGTACACCCTTGCAACCTTTAGCATTCCTGAAAGCTTCACCATCATCAACACACCAATTACCTTGAACTCGAATTCGACTTCATCACAGTAGTACTCCGTTCTTTGTATCTCCGAATTCAGCTAGAACCGAACACCACACATCCAATGATCGCACCCTAGAACCACGCTGTCGTCTTACTGAACTCCAGATCTGAGCATCGAGCTGTATAAGCGTTTACCAGAAGGACGAGAGGGTCTGGAGGATTCAATATATTTGGTTTTGAGACTTAAATGATTAGTCTTTGATTTTCTGTTGATTTTAATACCTCCGATTTGTTTTGTCGCAATGGAAATTTCGTGGCGGCGGTATTTTGAGAAGTAAGAGGTCATTAGGTCTTAAAGAAAATCAGTTGAAGTCGTTTTATAGGCTTTTGTTTGAAAACGTGGAAGCAGGACGTCTATTTCCTAAGTGGTGGCTGAGAATACAGGCTGCGTGTGTTTGTTTAGGGCCATATATCACTAAGGATATTTTGTTTTGATTTTACATAGCGCTTTGTACTGTATGGAGAGTATGCCGAAGTAGTTGATGGCTTTGATGGTTATATGCGGATTTCTTTCATGAATGGATGGCTCAAATTGTTTAATAGTTACGGTTAAATGGTTGGTGGGAATATAAGGTGCCAGACATGTTACCATTCTAGTGAATGTTTGTAGTAGTTAGATCCAACAGGGACTGTGTTAACTAAAATTCCTATCGTTTATGTACCGCTATCACAGAAATAAAAATACCATTTTGATGAGCGAGGCGTCCCGACTCCAGAAATATAATAATACCGGTAGATTAACTCATATCGTGAAACCCCAAAATGTTGGTTACAGGGTGCAAAATACTCCAAACAAAAAGTTGCTTATTTAATTAATTAAAAATTACAATAAAATTCTAAAAATTAAATTATCACTATTTCCCAAAAGAACCTTATCTAAATTCAAACCCGATATCTAGTTATATCGAATAAACCGATACGGTCGATAAATGATTCTATAGCGACTATTTTAAAATTTGATTTGGACATATCTCAAAATCTACACGACGAAATCCCGATTTTTCTCTTCCACTAGAAAGATATACTCCACCAGCTCCATGCGTTTCTTGTTTCACAGAAATCCGGCTTAAAATGAATCCTGTACATTCAGTTGAAGTTCAAATCGCCAAATCGCGAACTGCAGCGTCATTTCGAGCTCGATTTTAATTATAATATAATTATACGTTCAAACTGACGTCGATTGAATATATTCGTCAATATAATTCAACTCTAAGCTGAATTAAATCCTAGGGATGACCCAGTTCACAGAATATTGTGATTTCCAATATTTCTAATTATTTCTGAATTAAATATATTATTTAATTATTTAATTTAATTAAATATTCCTAGTTATTTAATTCCACGACCATTAAATCCTTTAATTCACCATTTATAAAATTAAATAAATTAATTATAATACCTCTGCCAATGCGGGTCATTACATTCTTCCCCACTTAAAATAATTTCATCCTCGAAATTGCTAAGTTAGAGGACGACCCTATCTATTGGAACTCCTAAGATTTGTTTACCCCTTATCTCTGGTTTCAACTGAACCAATTAATATTGACTAAAATATTTATTTATTCCGACTAACTAAAATTTTCAAAAATTCTGAAAATTTTCTAACACTTTTAAACTTTCGAAAAATTTCGCCACCACCTCCTTTGTACTGGTCAATAGCTCAAACTCCAACTTGCCTCTCTGGGCCTTCTTCAACCCAAAAGAAAATCAAACAGCCAAGCGGCTTGCCAATTCGGCTCATAAATCTCATGCTTATATCAAATATAAACTTGTACCTTTTTTATCGGGTATATCAACTCTATCCCTTACACCTGTTATCAATCCACATATAATAATGTCATCTTAATCAATTTCCAATCTGTTTTTGCCCACAAATCAAACCATAGGCTTATACTCAAGTCCAACTTCATTTCCAATTCGAGTTCCAATCTCAATTTCAAACTCTTAACTCCACGACCCAATATCATTTCGAAATCTCTATGTTACAAATCCCATTTTATCTTGATATTTTCTATTACAATTCAAATTCCACTTAACTGGGTTCCATTCCAGTTTGCCTCCATAATTTTTATTCAATTGCTTTTAAATTCAACTGTCTTTTTCCTGGGAGTTTCAAATCACTTTTCCATATCAAAAATCAAAGTATATATTTCAAAGTACCAAAACAACTTGTTTTTCTCAAACCATTCAAAAACAAAATCTTTGGTAGTAATCCGTCACTTAGCAGCTCAAAACGAACACTGATGATGTCGCGATTCATCATCAGGGTTATTTCCCAGCTACCGAAGTGAGTTCAATACTATAGCACTTTCAAAACCCATTTTTTTAAACATTTCCACCTTGAAATCAATTCCAAATATCCTTTTACAATGTTGTAAACAAATTTAAAATCTCCGAGGATCTTAAAATTCACATATATTAAATCCAGATTCATTTACAAACACCTTTCCCATCTCTGGGATTTTAAATTCCAATTCTGATCTAAATTCAGATTTAATTCATTCCAATTTCATATAATTCACTTGTATAAATTCTGATTGGTTACATATAACCATTTCACATTTTATAATCCTATCTGATTATAATTACTACCAACACATCCTATATATGATAATATATCACATATCCATACTGTGTCGGTCCATCGTATTCAAGTGTTTATTTACTCCTACCGATACAGTGGATCAAACTGATCGACTAGAACTCATAAACAACTCAGCCAATGAATCTCCACAATATAAAACCATTTTTATATCAAATACAAATACACACTCATATATATACACTCAAACTCAATCTAGGGTATTACTAACCCTATCTCTACCGAGTCACGCCACAGAGCCAAGTAATTCTTAACTTAAGCTCTGATACCAACTGTAACGACCCGGATTTTTAGCGGCTTTGGTTATCGACGTAAGCTCGACGTCGATAACCAAAACATCGAAAAATCCCGGTAATTAATGAAAGAAATTAGAAGGTGAGAATAGATAAGATAGAAACTTAGAATAGAAGAAGAAGAAGAACACAACATCAGAGTAACACGAACCTCACAGCGGAACGAATAACATATAATAGATAACTGTGAAAACCCGCAACTTCCCCGCAAAGGAAAGTCTCGGATAGTTCGAGAACAAGCCACAACAAAACGCATACAAAAGAACATTTCACTGTATATTACAACAATGCATCAGATTACAAGAATATACAGAGTATAAATGAATATTACACAGAAATATCAGAGATTTAAATTACATTTAAATACATAGCAGCGGAAAATAATACAATACACAACTAGAAGAGATATACGGATACAAAGCTTTCCGGATATCGTTCCAGCTGTAAACCAGGATCCTGTGAATATAAATCTGCAAAACCGAAACTACTAGCTGCCCGTGTCAAAATAGGGGCACCCAGAGTTTAGGTTAAAACAATAACTCCAGGTCAGTCATGTGACTGGTGTGAGAACTAAAACAGTTAATCTTTATTTTAAATCATTAGGTAAATCAAGGGACCACGCCGTATAACACGGAACGGGTTTCCTCCCAAGAATACCAGTGCTTAAAACAAACAGCGCAATGCTATATAAAGAAAGATGAAGCTGTTATAAGACCCAGGTCCCATCACACAATGCAACGCAGTCGAGGATAGGGTTTTCCCTTATAACAGCCAAAGAATGCTTGATACGTTTAAAACAAATCATTTGATACTATATAAGTGCATAGTGTATAATACAACTTCAAATCATAAGTATCAATCATAGGCGGCATAAGCGCCCCATCCCACTATGTCGCCATATATAGGATTACAATTAAAACCGCAAATATCACGTATTTGGAAATTGGATTTCCATCTATGAACCGAGGCAAAAGATAGTCCTCAACCGATTCGAGACAATCTAGCCTACCATGTCTCAGGATCAGAGCTCGAGTGACCCTTGGATCGTCAGGGCCGGTCCACCGATGTGGATTAAAATGCCTGAACACTACGTCTCCCCGCCCTTTGGGGCGCAAACGAGCCAACGAATGACTCCATCGGTTCGAGAACGACCGATCAATCCGAGGCGCCTCGCAACAGCAACAACCACATAAGTCAATCTCGTCAGGGCGTGTAAAACCACTGACGCCACTTCTAGCTAGAAAGAAACGCAAGTCCTCCCTGAGGTCCGTCTCCCGTTTTTGGTTCATACCGGGTGCGAAACTCGCGAAGTAAACGTTACACAAAGCTACGCCACAAAGGCCGTGCTTTGATCATCACCACAAGACTTTGCTTTTCAACAGAAGCCTTGATCATTTGCATCTTAGCATGCCACACAGGCAAACCACTCTATGCAACCGATATCAGTCACACAGAATGAAATCCAATGTCAGACACACAGTCCATTTACAAGTCCGTTCCGGGTCTGAACGAAACCGGAGGCACCTAGTACCCCGCATATCCATCGATCTCCAAGTACGTCTGGACGATCACCAACTGTTTCCATCTTCTTGGGTGTACAGCCCAATCAAGATCATCAGTTATCACCCAAACGACGTGAAGACTTCCGGTCTTCGACCATCGTCTTCATCTTCGACTTATCGTCGTATCAGTTATTCAGAATGGGATAAACCCGGTCTTTCCGAATAGCTCGCGTATATTTTAAATAAGTGTTACACAAACACAACATACGCCTCATTCCAATTCATTAGTCACTAACTGTAAATTAATCAAGAGAATAATTTCCCAAATATTAACCCCGAAGGCCGAAACCAACATCAGATCAATATCCAGAAAACCATTCTGCTTGGCTAACCGACAGTTAGTTTCTAAATTTCACGTTCAAATCTAATTAAAGATTTAACTATCGCCTGGAGCAAAACTGGTGATACTCCATTCTCGATCTTTTCAATCTAATTAAAGATTCATTAAAACTCCACTTAGTTTTAATCTGTGACTGGGTTAAAGAATCAGTGTCATCTAAAAACACGGTTCGCGATAAACCCAAAGTCACATTCCATTAATTATCGGGTTAAAGAACGAGTGTTATTTAAAAACACTGTTCACGATAAACCCAAAAATCATTCCATTAATTATCGGGTTAAAGAACGAGTGTTATTTAAAACACTGTTCACGATAAACCCAAAAATCATTCCATTAATTATCGGGTTAAAGAACGAGTGTTATTTAAAACACTGTTCACGATAAACCCAAAAATCAATATCCATTCAATTCCAATTAAATATCATTTAATTGGTACACTTCATTAAATCTAAATAAAAGATTTAATCTTTTCTCAACTGGGTTCAAGAACAGTGTTAGTGAAGACACCATTCACGACAAACCCAAATCACATTCGATATTCAATACAAGGCTCTGAATAGAAAATATATCGGCTTATATTCAATATCGAATTCTACGACTAACAAATGTCGTATTGGAAATAACGATATACATATATATCTTTCAAATTTCCATAACAACACCTGTATAATCACGAATTCCAACATCGAAATATTCCGAAGACAATTTCGATTCAAATCCACTCCAATGCAATCATTGGAATTTTGGTTACTTTTAAAACCCTTTTCGAATTCAATTTATTTATTTAAAAATAAATAGAATTATAATTCTAGTTCAAAACTAGTTCATTTCGATAAAAATCCATTTTTATCTTTTCAAATATGGAGTTTTTCATCCCAATTCTTCACAAATCATTTCTTATGATTTTACACAAATTATTACTATTTTTAATAATTTTATCAAGGCCCGTACAGTCGATTTCCATCAATGGCCATCGAACTGCACTTACAGCGACCTTTTTCGAATTTGATTTGGACATAATTCCAAATCCAACCGTTAGATTTCAAATTTCTAATATTCGTTAGAAAGCTCTTTTCGATACGAACCCAACGGTTCCGGTTTTAGGAGAATCCGACGGTCGGATCTCCCGCAATGTCCGATTGAAATAAATGGTCGAAATTCACGAACTGCCGCGGCGCGGCGCGTTCTATTCAGGCCATTATATTATATATATAATATATATAATATATACTTCGTCGATTTCTATTTAAAACGAATTATATAAATAGTTTTAAATTCGTTTCAAATTCTATTTCAACTTCTATTTCAATTCAAAGCAAAATTGAATTCTTCTTTACAAATTCGTTTTAAAATTCATTTCTATTCAATTCGAATTTCAATTCAATTTGAATTCATTTCAATTTGTTTTCAATTCAATTCGAATTCGTTTTCAATTCAATTCATTTCATTTCACTTTCAATTCAATTCATTTCGAAATCGTTTTCAATTCAATTCATTTCGAAATCACTTTCAATTCAATTCATTTCGAAATCGCTTTCAATTCAATTCATTTCGAAATCGTTTTCAATTCAATTCATTTCGAAATCGTTTTCAATTCAATTCATTTCGAAATCACTTTCAATTCAATTCATTTCGAAATCACTTTCAATTCAATTCATTTCGAAATCGTTTTCAATTCAATTCATTTCGAAATCACTTTCAATTCAATTCACTTTGAATTCGATTAAAATTGATATAAATATCGTTCACGTCAAAATGGCGTCAATCTAATCAACACGGCTTCATAAATTTCTATTTTCAAATATTCTATTTCAAATATTTCTATTTCAAATATTTCTATTTCAAATATTTCTATTTCTAAACTGGAATGAGGCCCAATCAATTACCATATAAAATTAATTATATGGATTTTCATACAACACATGTATATAATAGCATTGAAAAATAATCAACCATCAACCAAAGTGCACTACTCTGTATAAGCATCAAATATAGATATCCAACGCTTAAAACAGCCTGTCAATCAACCGATCGACATATTCAATCAATCGGGATGAGTGAACTTCAAATTTCATCCCAACACCCGTGTGGGGTTTCAAACAATCAAACACTGATTTTAGTTGTGCAGTTGGGCGATGTGTAAAATTTATCGTCCCAATCAATGTCATTCAAATAAGTGTACATAAACAAACCGTCTGGTTCGTAAATGAATATTTATTTACTCACATTCACGTTAAAAATTATATTTTTAACGACAAAACATTTTATTTCTACCTATGAATTTCTATTCAATTCATTTACACAATAAAATGATATTTCTATTTTCTAACACATTTTAGAAAATTTCGGCGGCATAACGGCACGATACTAGAAACGGGACAAGGCCTAGCCTTATCCCCGGTCTAGTGAAGGCCCACGCCATTCACACATCAATCAAATCAATTTCATCTCACCAAACAATTCAATTCATTTCAAACAAATAATTCAACTAATCTATGCAACCAAACAAACAAGTCCATGGTCTGTGGACGATTGTGTCGGGTGCTACTAAGCACCGTCTGCATCCTAGTATATATATATAACTAGAAAAGAAATTGAAAGGTGAGAAATTCTCACCGATAGCTATCCAATCATCTAGACTCTTCTTTTATAGAAATCTTCTTCGTTCCCGCCTTTTTGTTACCTTCGTTGTCCGCTTTCACTACCTATGTAAAAATCGAATTTTTACTTCGCTATTCCATATATAAAAATCATATTTTTATTCCGCAGTTCAACATATAAAAATCATACTTTTATTCCGAAGTTCAACATATAAAAATCATACTTTTATTCCGAAGTTCAACATATAAAAATCCTATTTTTAATTCGAAGTTCAACATATAAAAATCATATTTTTAATATGCTATTCAATATATAAAAATCATATTTTTATTCTTTTAAAAGTCATATTTTTATAGTTTCAAAACAATGGTATTTTATATTTTCAAAAATTCTTGCTATGCCAATTTTTAAAACAATCTTTTTCTATTTTAAAACATTGCTATTTTATTTTTAAACAATCTAATATATTTTTAAACTGATTTTATATTTATTTCAGATTTTAAATAGAATTTTTTCTAAAGTTTTACTAATTACAAGAATAACAATAAAAAAATATAGAGAAAAGAAGAGGAGCTCACCGTTGTCCAAAGACCACGATGCTTCTTCGTTGCCTAACAGGAGCTCGTCGAACCCATATCAAAATTTAGGGTTTTCAAATTTCACCGCCTCCATCGTGCCAGAGGATGATCGGCGCCTACCCCTGCGTCGAGCTCCACAAGCTCTTGCTGCACCGCCCCTTCTGGTCAAACTCGGTGGGCCCTAGGAGCTCGGAACTGAACCCATAATCGGCGGCTTTAAGCCCTGAACTCACGAAAACCCTTGCACCATTTTCGATCATCTTGGAATCAACTGGAAGCTCTCGAGATGCTCCAGAATTTTCGCATTGATTGGTTCTTCAAATTCGAAGTGGATGATTGGATTTTAGGGTTTTAAATCGGTATCGATTTAGCCGTCGGTTTTTTTCAAAGAGGGTCGGCGGCTGATAATGAATTAGGGCTGGGAGTAATTTGATTGGCTAATATATATTATTATTATTTTAATTCCAATAATACTCATCAATCATTAGGAACTCCAAATCCAAACCCAACGAGTGTCGCCACTAGCTATTTACCCCCGTTCCGGACACAATGGAATATGTTTCGTAGGCTGATTCAATCGTTACAATCAGATTCCGTTAAAATTTACATTTAAATCACTATATTGAATTTTAAACGCACATTTCAAATTACTGGGGTCACATACTAACTAGAAAAATTCCATAAAAATATTTTCTAGCTTCGTATTGACAATACGGTCCTAACAAAACTAGTTTCGTCGAATTCCGAGACCGTATGAAAAATGGCCATTTTCCAGTCGATTAAAATCAACTGAAAATGGTCAAACGCGTTTTCCTTTGCCACGCTCACATATTGATTCGAAAAATTATGAAATTCGAAACCTAGCAATAACTTTACATCCCGGACCCAACAAAACTGGTTTCGTCGAAATCCGAGGTCGTTTGCAAAATGGCTATTTTTAAGGGCTATATATTATATTAAAATATATATAAATTCCACAGCGACTATTTCTAATTTTCAACTGGACATATCTCATCATTTATAAAGTGAAATCTCAGTTTCTCGACTTCGTTACAAAGATATAGTTATACAGATTCAAATATTTCTTGTTTCGTTCAATTCTGACTTATATTGAATTCTGTATATTCATTTGAAATTAGAAATCGAATTTTCGAACTACCGCGCCATTTTCAATTCCTTTTATAATTATATATAATTATTTTTATTCTAACGACGACGCGTATGATATATACGTTCGAATTATATTCAAAATAAATTTCTCGTCGATATTATTTAAAATAGTCCATTTTAAATATTCCAAATTCGCTAAAATCGCCTAAATAAAAATTTCAAACTGGCTCGCATTTTACGGGTTGTTACAATCTCCACCACTTAAAACTTTTCGTCCCCGAAAAGGAACAAAGTCGAAAGTGGTTTGATTATTCAGCTCTACGTTCGATCAGGCTTTCATTCTCCAACTTTTTAGTTTCTGAGAATTTTCAAAATTTCAAAAATTTGGCTAACACCCTAAATTTTCGAAAAATTTCGCCATAACCTCCCCTGCACCGGGAGCATCGGGGAATTTCAAATAGCTTCCCCGGTCCTTCAGATCTCAAAAAGAAAAAGAAAAAGCCAAGCGGCTAGCCAATAGGCTCACAAAATCATCATCACCCAAACAAAACAGGAAATTATGTAGTAAACATGTACCTATTTGTCGGGCAAACAAATTTTATTCTCTGCTCTAGCCTCCTTGCTATGACCTATTCAATGCAAGTATATATACATGCAAGCAAATGCAACCAAATTTCAATACAGTTCAATATTTGATTCAATTAGGCATAATGGTTCAAAATTAGCAAACAAATAAACAAACAACCCAAACATCAATCAATTAGTGAATTAGAGTTTCAAGTTCATAATTTTGATATATATACAAAAATCATGTTTTTGATACCAAATCACAACAATAGGCCCTATCTAATTTTGGTTCTCACACCAGTCAATAGGAAGTATATAGATATTACACGTTCGTCACTCGAATATAAATTCTAATGATGGAGCTCCATCGTCAAAATCATCTCCGGGCGATTAGAGTGTAATTCTATATCTATCCAATATATCAAAACTTCGAATACACGCTAGCTAGGCGCATACGCAAAAATCTTTATATTTTGGATTGTCCTAATCAATATAAAATATATAATCAAAAACGAATAATTGATTTAAATTTTCAAAACAAAAATTTGTTTTCATTTTAAAAATATACTCTTCACACTCGTTCTAGGATACTACTGATCCCATCTCTAACGAGTCATTCTAATTGGATATTACTAATCCAATATCTGATGAATTCTTTCGTATGGTTCTAATGTGCCCTGTTCTCTGAGCTTTGTAAACCAAAGCTCTGATACCAACTGTGAAAACCCGCAACTTCCCCGCAAAGGAAAGTCTCGGATAGTTCGAGAACAAGCCACAACAAAACGCATACAAAAGAACATTTCACTGTATATTACAACAATGCATCAGATTACAAGAATATACAGAGTATAAATGAATATTACACAGAAATATCAGAGATTTAAATTACATTTAAATACATAGCAGCGGAAAATAATACAATACACAACTAGAAGAGATATACGGATACAAAGCTTTCCGGATATCGTTCCAGCTGTAAACCAGGATCCTGTGAATATAAATCTGCAAAACCGAAACTACTAGCTGCCCGTGTCAAAATAGGGGCACCCAGAGTTTAGGTTAAAACAATAACTCCAGGTCAGTCATGTGACTGGTGTGAGAACTAAAACAGTTAATCTTTATTTTAAATCATTAGGTAAATCAAGGGACCACGCCGTATAACACGGAACGGGTTTCCTCCCAAGAATACCAGTGCTTAAAACAAACAGCGCAATGCTATATAAAGAAAGATGAAGCTGTTATAAGACCCAGGTCCCATCACACAATGCAACGCAGTCGAGGATAGGGTTTTCCCTTATAACAGCCAAAGAATGCTTGATACGTTTAAAACAAATCATTTGATACTATATAAGTGCATAGTGTATAATACAACTTCAAATCATAAGTATCAATCATAGGCGGCATAAGCGCCCCATCCCACTATGTCGCCATATATAGGATTACAATTAAAACCGCAAATATCACGTATTTGGAAATTGGATTTCCATCTATGAACCGAGGCAAAAGATAGTCCTCAACCGATTCGAGACAATCTAGCCTACCATGTCTCAGGATCAGAGCTCGAGTGACCCTTGGATCGTCAGGGCCGGTCCACCGATGTGGATTAAAATGCCTGAACACTACGTCTCCCCGCCCTTTGGGGCGCAAACGAGCCAACGAATGACTCCATCGGTTCGAGAACGACCGATCAATCCGAGGCGCCTCGCAACAGCAACAACCACATAAGTCAATCTCGTCAGGGCGTGTAAAACCACTGACGCCACTTCTAGCTAGAAAGAAACGCAAGTCCTCCCTGAGGTCCGTCTCCCGTTTTTGGTTCATACCGGGTGCGAAACTCGCGAAGTAAACGTTACACAAAGCTACGCCACAAAGGCCGTGCTTTGATCATCACCACAAGACTTTGCTTTTCAACAGAAGCCTTGATCATTTGCATCTTAGCATGCCACACAGGCAAACCACTCTATGCAACCGATATCAGTCACACAGAATGAAATCCAATGTCAGACACACAGTCCATTTACAAGTCCGTTCTGGGTCTGAACGAAACCGGAGGCACCTAGTACCCCGCATATCCATCGATCTCCAAGTACGTCTGGACGATCACCAACTGTTTCCATCTTCTTGGGTGTACAGCCCAATCAAGATCATCAGTTATCACCCAAACGACGTGAAGACTTCCGGTCTTCGACCATCGTCTTCATCTTCGACTTATCGTCGTATCAGTTATTCAGAATGGGATAAACCCGGTCTTTCCGAATAGCTCGCGTATATTTTAAATAAGTGTTACACAAACACAACATACGCCTCATTCCAATTCATTAGTCACTAACCGTAAATTAATCAAGAGAATAATTTCCCAAATATTAACCCCGAAGGCCGAAACCAACATCAGATCAATATCCAGAAAACCATTCTGCTTGGCTAACCGACAGTTAGTTTCTAAATTTCACGTTCAAATCTAATTAAAGATTTAACTATCGCCTGGAGCAAAACTGGTGATACTCCATTCTCGATCTTTTCAATCTAATTAAAGATTCATTAAAACTCCACTTAGTTTTAATCTGTGACTGGGTTAAAGAATCAGTGTCATCTAAAAACACGGTTCGCGATAAACCCAAAGTCACATTCCATTAATTATCGGGTTAAAGAACGAGTGTTATTTAAAAACACTGTTCACGATAAACCCAAAAATCATTCCATTAATTATCGGGTTAAAGAACGAGTGTTATTTAAAACACTGTTCACGATAAACCCAAAAATCATTCCATTAATTATCGGGTTAAAGAACGAGTGTTATTTAAAACACTGTTCACGATAAACCCAAAAATCAATATCCATTCAATTCCAATTAAATATCATTTAATTGGTACACTTCATTAAATCTAAATAAAAGATTTAATCTTTTCTCAACTGGGTTCAAGAACAGTGTTAGTGAAGACACCATTCACGACAAACCCAAATCACATTCGATATTCAATACAAGGCTCTGAATAGAAAATATATCGGCTTATATTCAATATCGAATTCTACGACTAACAAATGTCGTATTGGAAATAACGATATACATATATATCTTTCAAATTTCCATAACAACACCTGTATAATCACGAATTCCAACATCGAAATATTCCGAAGACAATTTCGATTCAAATCCACTCCAATGCAATCATTGGAATTTTGGTTACTTTTAAAACCCTTTTCGAATTCAATTTATTTATTTAAAAATAAATAGAATTATAATTCTAGTTCAAAACTAGTTCATTTCGATAAAAATCCATTTTTATCTTTTCAAATATGGAGTTTTTCATCCCAATTCTTCACAAATCATTTCTTATGATTTTACACAAATTATTACTATTTTTAATAATTTTATCAAGGCCCGTACAGTCGATTTCCATCAATGGCCATCGAACTGCACTTACAGCGACCTTTTTCGAATTTGATTTGGACATAATTCCAAATCCAACCGTTAGATTTCAAATTTCTAATATTCGTTAGAAAGCTCTTTTCGATACGAACCCAACGGTTCCGGTTTTAGGAGAATCCGACGGTCGGATCTCCCGCAATGTCCGATTGAAATAAATGGTCGAAATTCACGAACTGCCGCGGCGCGGCGCGTTCTATTCAGGCCATTATATTATATATATAATATATATAATATATACTTCGTCGATTTCTATTTAAAACGAATTATATAAATAGTTTTAAATTCGTTTCAAATTCTATTTCAACTTCTATTTCAATTCAAAGCAAAATTGAATTCTTCTTTACAAATTCGTTTTAAAATTCATTTCTATTCAATTCGAATTTCAATTCAATTTGAATTCATTTCAATTTGTTTTCAATTCAATTCGAATTCGTTTTCAATTCAATTCATTTCATTTCACTTTCAATTCAATTCATTTCGAAATCGTTTTCAATTCAATTCATTTCGAAATCACTTTCAATTCAATTCATTTCGAAATCGCTTTCAATTCAATTCATTTCGAAATCGTTTTCAATTCAATTCATTTCGAAATCGTTTTCAATTCAATTCATTTCGAAATCACTTTCAATTCAATTCATTTCGAAATCACTTTCAATTCAATTCATTTCGAAATCGTTTTCAATTCAATTCATTTCGAAATCACTTTCAATTCAATTCACTTTGAATTCGATTAAAATTGATATAAATATCGTTCACGTCAAAATGGCGTCAATCTAATCAACACGGCTTCATAAATTTCTATTTTCAAATATTCTATTTCAAATATTTCTATTTCAAATATTTCTATTTCAAATATTTCTATTTCTAAACTGGAATGAGGCCCAATCAATTACCATATAAAATTAATTATATGGATTTTCATACAACACATGTATATAATAGCATTGAAAAATAATTAACCATCAACCAAAGTGCACTACTCTGTATAAGCATCAAATATAGATATCCAACGCTTAAAACAGCCTGTCAATCAACCGATCGACATATTCAATCAATCGGGATGAGTGAACTTCAAATTTCATCCCAACACCCGTGTGGGGTTTCAAACAATCAAACACTGATTTTAGTTGTGCAGTTGGGCGATGTGTAAAATTTATCGTCCCAATCAATGTCATTCAAATAAGTGTACATAAACAAACCGTCTGGTTCGTAAATGAATATTTATTTACTCACATTCACGTTAAAAATTATATTTTTAACGACAAAACATTTTATTTCTACCTATGAATTTCTATTCAATTCATTTACACAATAAAATGATATTTCTATTTTCTAACACATTTTAGAAAATTTCGGCGGCATAACGGCACGATACTAGAAACGGGACAAGGCCTAGCCTTATCCCCGGTCTAGTGAAGGCCCACGCCATTCACACATCAATCAAATCAATTTCATCTCACCAAACAATTCAATTCATTTCAAACAAATAATTCAACTAATCTATGCAACCAAACAAACAAGTCCATGGTCTGTGGACGATTGTGTCGGGTGCTACTAAGCACCGTCTGCATCCTAGTATATATATATATAACTAGAAAAGAAATTGAAAGGTGAGAAATTCTCACCGATAGCTATCCAATCATCTAGACTCTTCTTTTATAGAAATCTTCTTCGTTCCCGCCTTTTTGTTACCTTCGTTGTCCGCTTTCACTACCTATGTAAAAATCGAATTTTTACTTCGCTATTCCATATATAAAAATCATATTTTTATTCCGCAGTTCAACATATAAAAATCATACTTTTATTCCGAAGTTCAACATATAAAAATCATACTTTTATTCCGAAGTTCAACATATAAAAATCCTATTTTTAATTCGAAGTTCAACATATAAAAATCATATTTTTAATATGCTATTCAATATATAAAAATCATATTTTTATTCTTTTAAAAGTCATATTTTTATAGTTTCAAAACAATGGTATTTTATATTTTCAAAAATTCTTGCTATGCCAATTTTTAAAACAATCTTTTTCTATTTTAAAACATTGCTATTTTATTTTTAAACAATCTAATATATTTTTAAACTGATTTTATATTTATTTCAGATTTTAAATAGAATTTTTTCTAAAGTTTTACTAATTACAAGAATAACAATAAAAAAATATAGAGAAAAGAAGAGGAGCTCACCGTTGTCCAAAGACCACGATGCTTCTTCGTTGCCTAACAGGAGCTCGTCGAACCCATATCAAAATTTAGGGTTTTCAAATTTCACCGCCTCCATCGTGCCAGAGGATGATCGGCGCCTACCCCTGCGTCGAGCTCCACAAGCTCTTGCTGCACCGCCCCTTCTGGTCAAACTCGGTGGGCCCTAGGAGCTCGGAACTGAACCCATAATCGGCGGCTTTAAGCCCTGAACTCACGAAAACCCTTGCACCATTTTCGATCATCTTGGAATCAACTGGAAGCTCTCGAGATGCTCCAGAATTTTCGCATTGATTGGTTCTTCAAATTCGAAGTGGATGATTGGATTTTAGGGTTTTAAATCGGTATCGATTTAGCCGTCGGTTTTTTTCAAAGAGGGTCGGCGGCTGATAATGAATTAGGGCTGGGAGTAATTTGATTGGCTAATATATATTATTATTATTTTAATTCCAATAATACTCATCAATCATTAGGAACTCCAAATCCAAACCCAACGAGTGTCGCCACTAGCTATTTACCCCCGTTCCGGACACAATGGAATATGTTTCGTAGGCTGATTCAATCGTTACAATCAGATTCCGTTAAAATTTACATTTAAATCACTATATTGAATTTTAAACGCACATTTCAAATTACTGGGGTCACATACTAACTAGAAAAATTCCATAAAAATATTTTCTAGCTTCGTATTGACAATACGGTCCTAACAAAACTAGTTTCGTCGAATTCCGAGACCGTATGAAAAATGGCCATTTTCCAGTCGATTAAAATCAACTGAAAATGGTCAAACGCGTTTTCCTTTGCCACGCTCACATATTGATTCGAAAAATTATGAAATTCGAAACCTAGCAATAACTTTACATCCCGGACCCAACAAAACTGGTTTCGTCGAAATCCGAGGTCGTTTGCAAAATGGCTATTTTTAAGGGCTATATATTATATTAAAATATATATAAATTCCACAGCGACTATTTCTAATTTTCAACTGGACATATCTCATCATTTATAAAGTGAAATCTCAGTTTCTCGACTTCGTTACAAAGATATAGTTATACAGATTCAAATATTTCTTGTTTCGTTCAATTCTGACTTATATTGAATTCTGTATATTCATTTGAAATTAGAAATCGAATTTTCGAACTATCGCGCCATTTTCAATTCCTTTTATAATTATATATAATTATTTTTATTCTAACGACGACGCGTATGATATATACGTTCGAATTATATTCAAAATAAATTTCTCGTCGATATTATTTAAAATAGTCCATTTTAAATATTCCAAATTCGCTAAAATCGCCTAAATAAAAATTTCAAACTGGCTCGCATTTTACGGGTTGTTACAATAACATAACTTTGAAATATAACAGTTATGTATACAATAGCACTTATCAGAGTACAACACTTACAACACAGCGGAAATAACTATAGCTATATGATCTTGAAGCCTCCTGCTCCATGCTCTTCCAGTATATCTGTAAATTCCTGACTACTTGACTGCCCGTACAAAATTAGGCACCCAAGAGTTTAGGGAAAACAAAACAAATAAACTCCGGGTCAGTCATGGGACTGGTGTGAGTAAAACAGTTTAAACAGGTATATGAACAAGTAAACGATATCTCATAAGACCACGCCGCAGAACGGAACGGGTTTTTCCCTTATGAGAATCCAAAATATCTTTATATCAAAAACCTTTTGATATTAAAATAATGTCTATGTACAAATAGATATCAACTAGCAGAAACGCTTTCATCTCACGTTCTACATATATAGTATACAATCAAAATCGCAAGCACGTATTGGATAATGGATTTCCAACTATGACAAGGTATGGAACCACCTTCCGATCAGTGTACTCTAGGAACGATACACTGGAGTTCAACAAGAACATCTTGCAACTCAGCCACACATGACCGACCACTCATTTCGCTTGAGTGTATCGAATGTACATCACCAACGGTTGGGATCAGCAACCGTTCTCGTATATATATGGGACAGCATTGATAGATTTAAGAAACAAATGAATATTCACTAGATAGGTGATTATACACCCTACTTCGGTGCGACCGACTTAGCCATGCTGCCTGCCCGATTTCTGTCATTTACCGGTTGATGAGGCTAGAAGCTACGCTTTATCATCACATCAGATTCAATTCGAATGCCACATTGTCAGATCCATCGAAAATCACTAATTGACGTCTACAACAGTACCTTACGTGTCAGCTAAAAGAAGTTTCCTTCTCCGCTTCCACTCTTGGTACGGTTGAAGAAATCAATGTACGTGACCTTTCTGGAAATACTCTGTCAGACATCCATCTTCATTCACTTAGAATGTCACATCGTCATACCCGCCAAATCACAAATTGACTTATCCAAAAATAACACGGGTATACAGCTAAGAGAAACGAATTCCTCCGCCACCAAACGTGAATACGTTTGAACAGATCAACTTACGCGATCCATTGGATATACTCTGTCAGACCTTCGTCCATGCAAGTTGTCCTGGGACTGGACAAACCGAAGGCACTATTCCGTAGACAGGATAGTCCTTGCATTTTACTCCGTCTTCAATTATCTTTGGCATATATGATTCGCGACGCTCATGCCAATACAGAGTGGTTCTTTGGATAATAATCCAACCGGTCTCTCCATATTAACAACGTTAAAATGGTCAAAAACTTCGATAGTCTGTGAGTTAACTATCAAAGAAAAACAAGCGTGCAAACAACGATATTATTTCCAGATGGAAATTATATCGAACAAACATCATTTAACATTAATCTCTTTAGTTCATTTATTTACTTATCTCCTGTTTCCCTATGTTCTAAATTCTTATTTTCTTTTATCAGAAAACATTTTTGATTCTCGTTTGGAAAACATTTCCAAAACTCCTTTAAGATCAAACCTTACCATTTCTTAGTTAAGAAGGAAGTCACTCAAGTTGGGGTATAATTACCTCTCAGACCTTAACTGAACAACGTTATAACTTCGAAATGGTCAAAGTTTATCTTTTAATCTTTAACAACTTCTTTACGCCTTTCTCGGATTCAATTTTACTAATCCACTTCTATATTTAAAACATTGGTTATAACGATAACGTTATAATCCCTACTTTCGCAATACCTAACTTTAATTATAACTTCTATTCTTATTAGTGAATAATTAACCTAACACTTACTTATTTATAAATAAATAAATCTCTATTTAAACACTGGAAAGTATAAGTACTTTCCCGAATTCGATATAATCGAATTCGCCGATTAGCTCTCTTCGAGAAATCTCTATTTGATTAACTCTTCTTCAAATAACCTATATTCGATTAACTCCTTCCTTTCGAATATACTATATTTGATTACTCCTTCTCGAATAAACGATATTCGATAATCTCTCTTCGAATAACTAATATTCGATAACTCTTCCTTTTCAAATATCTCATATTTGAAAATCTCACTTCGATTAAACTAAAATCGATAACTCCCTTCGATGAAACTAACATCGATAACTCCTTTCGATGAAACTAACATCGATAACTCCTTTCGATGAAACTAACATCGATTTATTTAACTCGACGAACTTAACTCGACTAACTTAACTTACTTGGTTCGACCAATTCGATTCAATTAACTAGGCTCGACTAACTTGGTTTATTTAACTCAACTTGATTTACTCCTATCGAATAACTAATATTCGATTTAACTCCATTTAACTCTATTCGAATAACTACTATTCGATTAACTCTATTCAACTCTATTCGAATAAACTATATTCGACTAACTCTATTTAACTCCATTCGAACAACTACTATTCGACAAATCTATTTAACTCCATTCGCTTGACTCTAGATCGCAGCGATCACAATGGTTACGCCTGATTCCCTCAGGAAACATCCGACCGCCTTAGGCTATTTGCAGCCCTGCGAACTACGCTAGCAGTCGTGCTAAATGGCATATTATTTGGATTAACTCTAACTGATTAACTCTATTGGTTTAACTCTAACTGATTACTCTAATTGGTTAACTCTAACTGATTACTCTAACCGATTAATTCTAACTGATTAACTCTAACTGGTTAACTCAAATCGATTAATTCTAACTGATTAACTCTATTTGACTAACTCGACTCGACTAACCCCTTTCGAATAACATATTCGATTAACTAACTTCGAATACCATATTCGATTAACTAACTTCGAATACCATATTCGATTTCTCCTTTCGAATGTCTATATTCGATTAACTAACTTCGAATACCATATTCGATTTCTCCTTTCGAATGTCTATATTCGATAACTAACTTCGAATACCATATTCGATTTCTCCTTTCGAATGTCTATATTCGATTAACTAACTTCGAATACCATATTCGATTTCTCCTTTCGAATGTCTATATTCGATTAACTAACTTTGAATACCATATTCGATTTCTCCTTTCGAATAACTAATATTCGATTAACTTTATTCACTTTATAAAGATTTCCTTTTTAACAACGTTTTATTCATTGGAAAAGATTTACTTTTAAATAACGGTTCTACCCTTTAAAAATGATTTCCCTTTTATAATGTTTCCTTTCCAATTCTATTTGCAAATGGTTTACAAATATTTCCTTTTCAAATTTATTCTTGAAATATTCTAACTCCTTAAATTCCCGGGAAAATTCGCCATAACCTCCTTTGTATCGGGAGCATCGGGAAAATCCCCAAACCCGCCACACAGGCCTTTCCATTCAAAAAGAAAATGTTTTGAATTTATTTTCCTTTTTTTAAAATATCTCCTATTTATAAATATCCCAATTTATAAATATTCCTTATTTATAAATATTCCACTTTATAAATATTCTATTTTTCAATATCACTTTGAAAATCCCCCTTATCTACATTCCGGTATGTTATGGTATTCAATCATATCAAATCACGATGTTCAATATCGTCCATACACACACAATCAACAACAGGTTATAATTCACATCATATATCAAAATATATGAAAAACAATAAAATAACTGTTGAGGAATCCAGTCGGATTCCTCCAACCTGTTTCCCTGCATCACAGATGTTAGACAGTATAGATAACATCACTTTCAGTTCCATATGATATATTCTGTTAAACAGAATCAATATAGAAATTTAACTAACTGACTAGCAGTTCAATCAAACAGTCAACACACAATCAATCAGTCCATATTTAACAATTCTAAAAATATAACATGAAAATATAAACTGTTCAGAGTTAGTGAGATTTACTCACATTTGGACGATCATCGTCAATGACGATAACCATCGCTTTATCCAGCTGGACAATTTATTTTGCAATAAATTGTAACGAGCTCGGATGGACTTCCAGTCAGTGTCGTCGTGTAGTGTCCGTACTCACGATCCCAACGCAACTTACGGTTTGTCAATCTGGTTTCGTATGACCAAGTTATGAATTTTATACATTAATACACATTTTATTTTAACTTTAAACTTAATTGAATAAAATATCGGGCCTTACTCTTTAAACCGGCCCATTAGTCCAAGCCCATACCGCTCCCTCTTAATCCTTCTTCCCAAACGATGATACAGGAAACCGCTCTAGACTTTGCTCATTCCTTCTTCTTTAAGAAATCTGTCCCTTCTTCTACTATAAATAATCACCGCACCCAACACCTTCGCAACCTCTTCAACCTGGACACCTTCACGATACCCCCTTACACACACTTGGATGCCCCTTTGCTGCTGTTACGCACAGCAGTACACCCTTGCAACCTTTAGCATTCCTGAAAGCTTCACCATCATCAACACACCAATTACCTTGAACTCGAATTCGACTTCATCACAGTAGTACTCCGTTCTTTGTATCTCCGAATTCAGCTAGAACCGAACACCACACATCCAATGATCGCACCCTAGAACCACGCTGTCGTCTTACTGAACTCCAGATCTGAGCATCGAGCTGTATAAGCGTTTACCAGAAGGACGAGAGGGTCTGGAGGATTCAATATATTTGGTTTTGAGACTTAAATGATTAGTCTTTGATTTTCTGTTGATTTTAATACCTCCGATTTGTTTTGCTGCAATGGAAATTTCGTGGCGGCGGTATTTTGAGAAGTAAGAGGTCATTAGGTCTTAAAGAAAATCAGTTGAAGTCGTTTTATAGGCTTTTGTTTGAAAACGTGTAAGCAGGACGTCTATTTCCTAAGTGGTGGCTGAGAATACAGGCTGCGTGTGTTTGTTTAGGGCCATATATCACTTAGGATATTTTGTTTTGATTTTACATAGCGCTTTGTACTGTATGGAGAGTATGCCGAAGTAGTTGATGGCTTTGATGGTTATATGCGGATTTCTTTCATGAATGGATGGCTCAAATTGTTTAATAGTTACGGTTAAATGGTTGGTGGGAATATAAGGTGCCAGACATGTTACCATTCTAGTGAATGTTTGTAGTAGTTAGATCCAACAGGGACTGTGTTAACTAAAATTCCTATCGTTTATGTACCGCTATCACAGAAATAAAAATACCATTTTGATGAGCGAGGCGTCCCGACTCCAGAAATATAATAATACCGGTAGATTAACTCATATCGTGAAACCCCAAAATGTTGGTTACAGGGTGCAAAATACTCCAAACAAAAAGTTGCTTATTTAATTAATTAAAAATTACAATAAAATTCTAAAAATTAAATTATCACTATTTCCCAAAAGAACCTTATCTAAATTCAAACCCGATATCTAGTTATATCGAATAAACCGATACGGTCGATAAATGATTCTATAGCGACTATTTTAAAATTTGATTTGGACATATCTCAAAATCTACACGACGAAATCCCGATTTTTCTCTTCCACTAGAAAGATATACTCCACCAGCTCCACGCGTTTCTTGTTTCACAGAAATCCGGCTTAAAATGAATCCTGTACATTCAGTTGAAGTTCAAATCGCCAAATCGCGAACTGCAGCGCCATTTCGAGCTCGATTTTAATTATAATATAATTATACGTTCAAACTGACGTCGATTGAATATATTCGTCAATATAATTCAACTCTAAGCTGAATTAAATCCTAGGGATGACCCAGTTCACAGAATATTGTGATTTCCAATATTTCTAATTATTTCTGAATTAAATATATTATTTAATTATTTAATTTAGTTAAATATTCCTAGTTATTTAATTCCACGACCATTAAATCCTTTAATTCACCATTTATAAAATTAAATAAATTAATTATAATACCTCTGCCAATGTGGGTCATTACAAAATGTTACACAAACACAACATACGCCTCATTCCAATCCATATCCTTAGGGAAAGGTTCCCATTAATTTTATCCAAGATAAATTCTTTAAAATTTATCCTTTAATCTTCCTTTGGATGTCGTTTCAAACCAAATTATGGTTTTTCAAACTAGTCGAGATTAGCGAATCACACCGAAGTAATTATTTATTTGATTTCCCAATCCCAACCTATTCATCCCATGAAGCAAAACTGGTAATACTCCATATCTAACACCACGGTGTTGTCGGTAAAATTAATTACCATTTCACGTTCAAATCTAATTAAAGATTTAACTATCGCTTTGGAGCAAAACTGGTGATACTCCATTCTCGCTCATTTTCTAAATTTGATAATTTAAAATATCAATTCACATTTCAATCTAATTGCAGATTTCATTAAAACTCCTTTTACTGGGTTAAAGAACTAGTGTCATTTAAAACACAATTCACGATAAACCCAAATCACATTCTATTTATTTATCGGGTTAAAGAACAAGTGTCGTTTAAAACACCCCTCACGATAAACCCACAAATCAATTCTACTTAAAACCCATTTCAAATCCAATTTATTTATTTAAAAATAAATGGGTTTTAATTTTAGTTCAAAACTAGTTTATTTCGATAAAAATCTATTTTTATCTTTTCAAATATGGAGTTTTTCATCCCAGTTTTTCCCAAATCATTTCTTATGATTTTACACAAATTATTAATATTTTAATAATTTTATCAAGGCCCGTACAGTCGATTTCCAACAATGGCCACCGAACTGCACTTACCCCGACCTTTTCCAAATTTGATTTGGACGTATCTCCAAATCCAACCGTTAGATTTCAAATTTCTAATATTCGTTAGAAAGCTCTTTTCGATACGAACCCAACGGTTCCGGTTTTAGGAGAATCCGACGGTCGGATCTCCCGTAATGTCCGTTTGAAATAAATGGTCGAAATTCACGAACTACCGCTGCGCGGCGCGTTCTATTCAGGCCATTATATTATATATATAATATATACTTCGTCGATTTCTGTTTAAAACGAAATTTTATAAACAGTTTTGAATTCGTTTCAAAAACAATTTCAACCTTTATTTCAAATTCAAATCAAAATTGAATTTTTCCTCATAAATTCGTTTTAAAATTCATTTCTATTCAATTCAAATTTCAATTCAATTTGAATTCATTTCAATTCGCTTTCAATTCAATTCGAATTCGTTTTCAATTCAATTCAAATCAAATTTGTTTTCTATTCGATTCATTCAAATTGGTTTTCTATTCGATTCAATTCAAATTGGTTTTCTATTCGATTCAATTCAAATTGGTTTTCTATTCGATTCAATTCAAATTGGTTTTCTATTCGATTCAATTCAAATTTTCTATTCGATTCAATTCAAATTGGTTTTCTATTCGATTCAATTCAAATTGGTTTTTCTATTCGATTCAATTCAAATTGGTTTTCTATTCGATTTAATTCAAATTGGTTTTCTATTCGATTTAATTCAAATTGGTTTTTCTATTCGATTCAATTCAAATTGGTTTTCTATTCGACTCAATTCAAATTGGTTTTCTATTCGATTCAATTCAAATTGGTTTTCTATTCGACTCAATTCAAATTGGTTTTCTATTCGACTCAATTCAAATTGGTTTTCTATTCGACTCAATTCAAATTGGTTTTCTATTCGATTCAATTCAAATTGGTTTTCTATTCGATTCAATTCAAATTGGGTTTCTATTCGATTCAATTCAAATTAGTTTTCTATTCAATTCCTTTCGAAATCGTTTTATATTCAATTCAATTCAAATTCGTTTTCAATTCAATTCATTTCGAAATCGTTTTATATTCAATTCAATTCAAATTCGTTTTCAATTCAATTCATTTCAAATTCGTTTTATATTCAATTCAATTCAAATTCGTTTTCAATTCAATTCATTTCAAATTCGTTTTATATTCAATTCAATTCAAATTCGTTTTCAATTCAATTCCTTTCGAAATCGTTTTATATTCAGTTCAATTCAAATTCGTTTTCAATTCAATTCATTTCGAAATCGTTTTATATTCAATTCATTTCAAATTCATTTTCAATTCAATTCATTTCAAAATGAATGAAATCGATATAAATATCGTTCACGTCAAAATGGCGTCAATCTAATCAACACGGCTTCATATATTTCTATTTTCAAATATTCCATTCAACAAATGAATATTTATTTTTGTCAACACACGACTAATCTCAACGAATGAGTACCGTCCACGTGTGACTATTTTTGTTTTTTAATATATTTTATAAAAATTAGGGTATCTATCGTTTGATATCAAATCAGACTCCAACCGTAAATTAGTAAGAGAACGATTCCCTAAATATTAACCCCGAAGGCCGAAACCAACATCAAATCAATATCCAGGAGACCACTCATCTTATCTATCTTCCAGTTAATTTCTGATTTCATATATGATAAAGATGTAAATTTTATTATTAAAATATTTCGTTCAACACATGACTAATCTCAACGGATGAGTACGGTCAACACATGAACCTTTATTTTATATTGATAAAGATGTAAATTTTATTATTAAAATATTTCGTTTAACACATGACTAATCTCAACGGATGAGTACAGTCAACACATGAACCTTTATATTATATTGATAAAGTTGTAAATTTTATTATTAAAATATTTCGTTCAACACATGACTAATCTCAACGAATGAGTACAGTCAACACATGAACCTTTATATTATAATATTCTTTATTTTCCCGATTGGAATGAGGCCCAATCAATTACCATATAAAGTTAATTATATGGATTCCATACAACACGTGCATATAATAGCAACGAAAAATAATCAACCATCAACCAAAGTGCACTACACTGTACAAGCATCAAATATAGATATCTAACGCTTATAACAGCCTGTCAATCAATCGATCGACATATTTAATCAATCGGGATGAGTGAACTTCAAATTTCATCCCAACACCCGCGTGGGGTTTCAAACAATCAAACACAGATTTTATTTGTGCAGTTGGGCGATGTGTAAAATTTATCGAACCAATCAATATCAGTCAAATTAGTGTATATAAACAAATCGGCCGATTTGTTTATAAATATTCATTTATTCATATTAACGTTAAAAATTATATTTTTAACGATAAAACATTTTATTCCAACACATGAATTTCTATTATTCATTTACATAATAAAATGATATTTTTATTTTTCTAACTCATTTTAGAAAATTTCGGCGGCATAACGGCACGATACTAGAAACGGGACGAGGTCTAGCCTTATCCCCGGTCTAGTGAAGGCCCACGCCATTCACACATCAATCAAATCCATTCCATTTCACCAAACAATTCAATTTCAATCAAATAATCTAGCTAATTTTTGCAATCAAACAAACAAGTCCATGGTGTGTGGACGATTGTGTCGGGTGCTACTAAGCACCGTCTGCATCCTAGTATATATATAACTAGAAAAGAAATTGAAGAGTGAGAAATTCTCACCAATAGCTATTCAATACCACGACTCTTCATTTAGAGAAATCTTCATCATTCTCGCCTTTTTATCACCTTCGTTTCCCGTATTCTCTACATATGTAAAAATCGAATTTTTACTATACTATTCAATACATAAAAATCAAATTTTTATTATACTATTCAATATATAAAAATCAAATTTTTATTATACTATTCAATATATAAAAATCAAATTTTTATTATACTATTCAATATATAAAAATCAAATTTTTATTCTTCTTTCAAACAAAGAAAAATCGTATCTTTACCATGGTGTTCACATTCTTATCTTTTCTGTATA
This sequence comes from Allium sativum, assembly GCA_030737875.1. Classification (NCBI taxonomy): domain Eukaryota; kingdom Viridiplantae; phylum Streptophyta; class Magnoliopsida; order Asparagales; family Amaryllidaceae; genus Allium; species Allium sativum. Next base: position 311,231,044 of record CM060919.1, read on the forward strand.
TAAAAACTATTCCTTTTTAAAGATCAAACATTTGTCTTTTTAAAGATCAAATCTTTTTAATTTTAAAGATCAAATCTTTTTAAATTTTCTATTACCATTCAACCATAAGATTTATTCATTTAATCTAAGCTATATATATAAAAATTCTGATTTTTATGTTAACTTTAACACATACAAAATTTGATTTTTATACTAACTTTACCGCATAAAAATTAAATCTTTTATCATTCATAGAATTTAAAACCGAAAAGAAAATCAAAATAAAAAGGAAAAGGGCTCACTTTTGGATTTTCAGAGGGGATGGAGACCGAGGTGGTGGCTGCAGTTAGATCGGGGAAGGAGGCTCCAGGACTGGCGGGTTTCCTCCCTAGGGCGCTGACCTTCAAATCGGACAGGGTGAGAGAAAGGAGGAGGGAGAAGGGAACGGCGGCAGGTGGTTGCGGTGGTGGGGAGGGCGGCTCTGCTGCGGAGAATTAGGGCGTCGGTTTTGGGCTCGAACGGATCGAAGGGGAAGGGCTCGCGGTCTCGGGATCGACGTCGAAGAGCTGGGGAGGAGCAACGGAAGGCGAAGCGGAAGAGGGAGGGGGGAAAGGTGGTGGCGCTCTGCCTGGCGGTGGCGATGGAGCGCATTTTTTTTTTCTTTTTTCGTTTTTTTGATTTAAGTTTTTAACGGGGGGGGGGGGGGGGTGATATAAGGGAAAGAGAGGAGTGTTATATTATATTTTTTTATTAATTATTTAATCCCAATAGGTTGACTTTTACATAAGACCTCGAAACGAGGCCCACCGCCTGTCGTCCATAGCATTTTACCCCCATTCCGAACACAATGGGATATGTATCGCAAGCTGATTTGATCGTTTCGATCAGTTTCCGTTAAAATCAACATATAACTTTATATATTGAATTTGAACGCGTATTTCAATTTACCGGGGTCACATACGAACTTTAAAAATTCCAGAAAAATATTTTCTAGCTTCGTATTGACGATACGGTCCTAACAAAACTAGTTTCGTCGAATTCTGAGACCGTTGGAAAAATGGCCATTTTCCAGTCGATTAAAATCAACTGAAACTAGTCAAACGCGTTTTCCTTTGCCACGCTCACATATTGATTCGAAAAATTATGAAATTTGAAACCTAGCAATAACTTGACATCACGGATCCAACAAAAGTGGTTTCGTCGAAATCCGAGGTCGTTTGCAAAATTCCTATTTTTAAGGGCCTGAATTCCATAGCGACTATTCAGAATTTTCAACTAGACATATCTTTTGATTCCCGCTATGAAATTTCGATTTTTCGGATTCGTTGGAAAGATATTATCAATTAGATCCTAATGTTTTTGGTTTCACTAAAATCCGGATTGTTTTGCACCCGGTACATTCAATTGAAGTTTGAAATCGAATTATCGAACTACCGCGCCATTTTCAATTCTATTTATAATTAAATATAATTATTTATATTCTAACGACGGCGTATATAATATATACGTTCTAATTATATTCAAAATAAATTTTCTCGTCGATATTATTTAAAATAATCTATTTTAAATATTCAAACTCCACTAAATTTGCCAAAATAAAAATTTTAAACTGGCCCAGAATTTCTGGGTTATTACATTACGAATTTTGGAATCTAGCAATATCTTGACATCACGGATCCAACAAATGTGGTTTCGTCGAAAACCGAGGTCGTCTGCAAAATTCCCATTTTTAAGGGCCAGAATTCCATTGCGACTATTCTGAATTTTCAACTGGACATAACTTTTGATTCCCGCAATGAAATTTCAATTTCCCGGATTCGTTGGAAATATATTCTCAATTAGATTCAAATATTTTTGGTTTCGCTAAAATCCGATTTATTTTGAATCCTGTACATTCATTTGAACTTTGAAATCGAATTATCGTACTACCATGCCATTTTCAATTCCTTTTATAATTTAAAATAAATATTTATATTCTAACGACGATTTGAATAAATATATACGTTCTAATTCCATTCAAAATAAATTTCTCGTTGTTATTATTTAAAATAATTCATTTTAAATAATCAAAATTCGCTAAAATTGCCGAAATAAAAATTTTAAATTAGCCCAGATTTCCGGGTTATTACAGGAATCGCCCCATGGATCAGTTAAGGGAAGTCCTTGCAATCCGTAGATTCCAACCACGATAAAACTACAGTACATCTTTGGCTGCAGACCAAAGATTATTAGCAGTCCTTCCGTTCATGAAATTATATGGTCTTCAACGCCCTATCTCAGTCATCTTTTAATATCTTCACGTATTTGTTGGTTGGAATGGTTTTCGAATATAAATTCGATCCTAGTCTTTCCGTACCAACAATCGTATTGGACAGATTTGATAGTCGGTGATTTAACTATCAAAATAATTAGTGATTCAATCATGATAATCAAATGAGTTCACTGGTTCGGTATTCCGTACCACTTGTCCATTAATTAAAACAAAATGTAAATTTAAAACCTTGAAATATTTCGATATTATAAATATAGTTTCCTCGCTTCTTTATTTATCACAAGATTATACTTTAAACAAATTCTTTCTAATACTTAGTAAAATCCTATATCAATATCCAGTTCTCTATTTTTACCTTTGAAACAATTCGTGAACAACATTACGAAATATCTTTTATTTATTACTTGACAGTACCCAGTGCTTATTCCTGTTGGACAAAACCCAACTTTTACATTATTATTTCACTAATGGAAATAATAAATTATCACTAATCCCTTTTACCATTACAACTAATATCATCCTTAGATAGTCCTGATGTCATTCAAGTTGGGGTATTTTAATTACCTCTCAGACCTTGATCAACAACGCTCATATCTAAAGATAGATACGAGTTGTAATATAAAACCAATATCTCATCCTAATCTCAACACAAATTCCATTTAACTATTTTATTCAAAAGTACGGTTTCATAAACCTTCTTTATTTTTGGAAAATCTCTTCCTCGAATATACTATTAGTTTTTAATTCACTAATTAAGTAATCTTCTTTCTAAAACATCACTTTTAACTCTGCCTCTTTAACCAAACTCATTTTATAATTCGATTTTGGTTACAAAATCTCATGATTTGCTTCTTTTATCAAATTCACTTTTACTAATCCCTTTTCAAATCCATTCAACAATTCCTACTTTGAAAATCTTATTTGAATCCCCACCCCCTTTTACTAAATCCAATTATTAAGTAACTTTAATGTACAATTAACACTTTTACACATTAAATCTCATTTACATAACCCTATTTTATTATAAATATTTTTGATCTAAATTTCCTTTCACTTAACTCAAATAATTAGGTAACATTCATTTTTAAGCTATGATATTCGCTTAAAATTCCTTTTATAACTTGTTATACAAATTTGGGTTTTAAATATAAAACCCGTTTGTAATTCCCTTTTACCATTCAATTGGATTCCATTTCAATTTCGAGTACCTTTTAAATGAATCTCAATTAAAAAGTATTTCTCTAAATTATTGAAATAATAGTTTACTTTGGTAGTTAGCCACTTTCGTAGTTAATTCCTTTATTTACTAAAATAAATATTAAATTCCCCTTTTAAAATCTTATTAAAATTAAAACAATATCATTAAACTATTTTATTCAAAACACACTAATTTAATAATCACTTCTAATTAAAAACGGTCGATTTAGTTAACTCAAATGCGGTTATTCCATTAACCGATTCCAATTAGTTCTCACTTAATAATATAACTAATTTAAATAATTCCATTAAATTGTTTCTTAACAAAACGATTATCCAGGCTTAACCATTCGATTTATTCTCATTCTCGTAATTATAAATATGATTAACATCAGAGTTGACTTTATAAAATTAATTAATAATAAATCAAATCTTAAATAAAACATTTATTTATTTCCCTTTTCATAAACTTTTATTCAAAATAATATGTTTCAAAATCTATCACTAGTTATAAAATAAATTTTATAATTTTATCCTTGTCGATTTGTCTGACGGTAAATCAACATTTATAAAACGATTGATTTTATAAGCAATATGTTGCCAGATACTCAACCAATACCGCCCATTGGTTTAAACTACACAGATGTTGAAATTTCAGTCAATAATCAATACTCAAATTAATCACCCCATCGGATCAGTTCATATATGATAGTTTTAAAATAAATAATGTATATGAGGAATCCAGTTGGATCCCTCTAACCTGTTCTTCTCTGTAAATAGGTTATCTTAAATCAGATCATCAAATCCAATTTAACTGATAGTTTTAATAATAATAAATAACGACCATTTAACATCAGCCAATAAACAAAACAATCCAATCAGTTTAAACAATTCAAACCATTAAACACATTTATTTTATAAACGTGACCAACAAGGTAAGTTACCTTTATTGGAACCAATCGCTACAATAACAATTTGGTATTTCACTGAAATTAAACGATGGTTTAATTTCATCAGTTAAATCAACAATTAAATATATAACTAGCAAATAGTCAACCATTGGCAAGCAGAGCACACAAAATAAAAACCCAATTTATATAAAATATAAATGGGGAGAGCTGAGTGAGTTTAACTCACCTTGAATTTGAATTCGTCGATAAACAGTCTGTTTTAGTCAAATTAAATTAACATTTAATTTGACTAAAATTTCCAATTGCATCCAATCCTGACTAACCCTGCTCTATCTCGATGATCTCATCTCTACGGTCCCAACGAGACAGACCGTGCTTAAATCTGATAACGGAGGCGTGAGATATCATATTAACAACGTTATAAAGTAATTTAATTATTTAAAACATGAATTATATTTTAAATAGGCCCTTACCTTCATTTTCGGCCCAACAAAAACTCAACCCGATACCTCCACTAAAACCCTTTCATCGGATCCCTTACCCTTATTTAAACCGCCGCCTCCACAAATAATTTTCCATGGCCGACATCAAACCCTGTCCCTTCTTCCTCCAGCAAATCGAAGTTATCTACTTCGCAACCTCCTTACGCAACTCCTGCTTCGACCATCCACTCGTCTTCTAGCTTCGATCGATTTTCTAACCCTAAACAACTCCTTCAACGACTGCCAAAGCTTCGTCGATCAACCCCAGCTTCCAGAAATAAAGGAGTTTCCTCCCACCGCCTCTGCAGCCCATAGACAACCAACCCCAGGCTTCCATCGTGCATATTTACCGAACCCAAGGTCTTTACTTCGAACAAATTTATCAGGAAATCCGTCAAACGCATACTGATTTGAAGTGTGTGGATCCATGATGCAAATAAGTATTTTACTTGAATTTTTACTTGCTGTATAATTTTTCGCTTTGATTTTCTTTAATGGTTCAAAAGGTTTCCCTTTACTGTGCTGTTCATACTGCTATCTGGAATTGGTGCAACATTTGAGAATGATACGTATTTATAGTGTGGCTTAGATCAGATAAGATTCACATCCATCATGGTCCTAGATAGGTTCGGCTACTATGTTTAGGCCATTAGATTTCTCTTCTTTTTTCAGACTGTGTGTACTGGTGATGGTTGATGGATACATGATGGTTGAGTGATGGTTTTACAGAGATTTTGGTTGAATTTTGTATTGCATTTCCAGTAGTACTGTTAGTCTGTTCATATGGAAGATTGATTGATCTGTGTATGTACGTAGGTTAGGGGCTGAGGCAATGAGTTGTTTTATTTCATTCAGAGATTTGAAAACTGTACTATAGATTTCCTTTTCATTTTTAAATGTATGAAAACAAGATTGTACATGAAATTTCCCTGTATATATGAACACATATATCTCTGTTTGATTTCGTCTGTATAGATTAATGTATATAAAAAGAAAAATATACACCAATTCCGCTAGCTGTTCTTATGCTGAAAGGATTTGATGGAAAGAGATATGCATGTATCTGTTTGCAACGTACATCTCTTTAGTTGTCCAAATGTGTTTTCATTAGCTGTTTTAGCTATAAATGGTTTATTTCATTCAGTTGTTTTCGATTTGTTGTGTAGAAATCAAAAGTTTGGATGAATTGTCTTTTCTTTATTTTGCATTGTACAGACAATAATGTATATAATTGTTTTCTTTTAGCTGATTCATGACTCTTTTTCTTTTTCATTCTTTTTTTCAGATCAATGCTTAATGGAGATAAATCCCTGCTGACTGATACTGAAAGGATCAGGCGGGTTGCACTTGAAATTTAGAAGGAACTGTTTTGGCTCTTTAGAGCTTTCATTCGTTCAGAACAATACATATAATTTTCTTTGTGTTTTGTATTTGTACAAATAATTATGTACATGAATATGTTGTTTATTCCCTATGCATATTTTCCACTATTTTTAGCTGTGCATTTATCTGTCTGAATAAATTTACTGTTCATGATATGTGTTTTAAGTTTTAAAATGAATCGTTATTCTCCTTTGTATTGAACATTTTTGTGATTTTTATGTCATGTGTGTTTCAGTTTTGATGTTCTTGTAGCAACTTTTCATTTGTTGAACCAATGAGATGAAGGGATATGTTTCATATGTTTTGCCTTACCAAGTAAAAATGCTGATGGGTGCACATATTGAAAATATGGTTTCCTTGAACTTTACATTCGCAAAAAGTGTACAAAACACATTTGTTAATTATACTTTTCTTTCTGTCGAGTGATGATTCTTTTGAATCATGTGCCAAGGTGTCCTGGATTTGCAGAAACAAGTGCAGGCACATTTATTGGCATATGGGCGGTATGCAAAGGAATTGATTTAAATTTCTAGGTTACAGTAGTTAGGTCAGGTTGGCAAATAATAGGAGTTGACCCTTTTCTCTTTTTATTATTTCTTCTTCCTTTTATACCCACCAGTACGATGGTAACCTAGGGTGCAAAAAAAAAACATTTCACATGGTTGCACCATATTTTCGTCAGACTATGGCAGAATTAAGTCATAGCGACTAAACATGTTTATTTGAGGTGATGAAGCACATTTCACTTAAACAACTAATGATTTTTCTTTCTTTACAACGTATAATACGTTTAAGATTCTTACGAACACAATCGAATTCTGATTGTAACTAGATTCGAAAACATACGAACATAATTCTATACGGCTTTAGATTATAAATTTAACTTGATTTTAAATTTGACATTTTAAATTTTAAGTTTAAATGATATTCAATAAAAAAATCATTTATTCTTATAAATAAAACGTTATATTTGTAAACGAATTTCATAGCGACTATTTGAAATTTGGAATTGGCCATAACTAACAATCTACAACATAAAATCTGGATTTTTCTCTTTCATATGAAAATTATAATCAACACGATTTCAATGTTTCTTGCTTCACAGAATTCCAACTTATATTGGATCCTGTATATTCAATTGAAGTTCAAAATTCCATATTACGAACTGCCGCGCCATTTCGCGCTCGATTTATAATTATAAATAAATTAACTTTCAAACTTCATTTTAATAATGAATTAAATATTAAAATCCTTTAATATTCCAAATAATAAATTAAATTAAATATTAGACTACCAAAATTACGGGACGTTACAAAAAATATCATGAAAGGAAATTTTGAGATTTAAAAGGGAAAATCTATTTTTCTAAAATAGAATTTGAATTTCGAATTGGCTAGGAAATATTAACTTGTTTTGAATAATAAAAACAAGTAGTGAATTTATAAACGGTGTTTACAAATGAAATGGAATAATTTTCATTGGATAATGCGGGGAATGTAAATTCAAATATGAATTTAAAGGTGAAATGCAAATCATTTCAGAAAGGGAATGACAAATTTTATTTTGGAATTCGAAATATAAACTAAATTGAGATAAATCTAATAGATTATGATTGGAATTCGATTTCATCGATTTTCTTTTAAAAATAAATTATTTCTAATGAAATTGGAAATTAATAATAGAAATGGAGTTGTGATTGAATTGACAATTAAGTAACAAAATAATCGACGATTAGGGATAATCGGAAATATTAAGTTGGGTTTGGAAAAATGAATTAATATATATTAAAATATATATAAGAACGGATTGAAATTTAAATTAAATGAAGTTTAAACATTTATATTAAAATATAATTAAAACAAAATCATCATAGTGCGGTAGTTCGTAATTTGACATTTCGAACTTCAATTGAGTATATAGATCTCATTTTAAGTTCAAATTATTTAAAAAAATATCATCAGGACTTGTTGGATAATAGTTTTCTAATGGAAGAGGAAAATTTGGATTTCGTCCTATAGATTTTAAGTTATGTCAAAATCAAATTTCCAGAAAAACAACGGCATAATTGTTTATAAAGCATAACGGTTTATTTTAAAATAAATGAATTTTAAGTGAATAAAAATTCGGATTTCCATCAGGAAAATCCATACTTGAGTTATAAAATAAACATGAACTCAAGCGGAGTGAGTGAATTGATTTTTCAAATAAAAATCATATTTTTAATTATTGAATAAAGTTAACTAATTAGAAGAATGATTATCTAATGGAGTTTTGGATCTAAATAGGATTTTGGATAAGAGAATTGGATTTGTGAATTTATATTCGAAATCAAATATGAAATCTGAGTTGCAAATGACGTTCAATTGATTTATAAGCAAATTAAAAATATGTATGAACGTGAGTTATTCAAATAAAAAGTTAAATAGACAAAAGAGCTAAGTAGAGAATAAATTAACGAATTGAGTTAAAAACAATTGGGTTGTTTGGAATAAATGCGTAATAGTTAATATATGTTAAGAAGGTTTGGAATGAAGTATATGAAGAAATAAAAATTGAATGTCTAACAAAAGAGGTACATGTTTAATTTAATATGAGATTTTATGAGCCTATTTGGCAAGTCGTTTGGATTTTTGATTTTCATTTTGAATAGAAACAGGCCAGAGAGGCGATTTGTAGTTGCACCGAGTGACCTGTACAAAGGAGACGCTAGCGAAATTTTCCGAGAATTTAAGGAGACAGAAAAACATTTAAGCAAGTTTGATAACTAGAAATTAACTTATCAATTATATATTTAATTTAATAAGCAAATAAACGTTAGAGTGAATGACAGTTTAAAAGCAAACGTTTTGCAAATTGAAATATTGTTGTTGATAAGAAATTAAGAAATGGAGTTAAAGAAATTTGAAACTAACTGGAGATTAGTCAAGTTGAATGGCTTCTTGAGTGTCGATCTGACGTTGGTTTCGGCCTTCGGCGTTGATACTTAGGGAGTTGTTCTCTTACAAGTTTACAGTTGGGGACTAATGAATGTGGTGGATTAGTGATTTGTGAATATATGGAATTGTTTTTCGATGTCAAATAGAAGATATTTTCTAGAATATAGAAAATAAATAGCTATGATAGATGGAAATGTTCTCCCAAGAACCATGAGAGGCTAAACGGGCTTGGAGAAATATCTAGGTAAAGATATTGAAGAGAAATTGGGAAATGGTAAATTTAACTAGTACAATATTAATTAATGAGCCCAGCGATTGGTTGATGCTTTAGATGAATGTTTTTTTCTTCGATAGTTAAATAACCAACTATCGATGTATTGGCCAATATCGTTGTCAATATGGAGAGATCGATTGGATTATTATCCGAGAACTACTCTTTATCTGCAGTAGCATTGCGAATCAAATTATATGAAGACAAATCGAAGGAGTAAAGTGCTCAGGCTTTTTCTATTAATCATAGATAGAAATTGCCTAAGATGGATTAACGAAAATTGTGCCTTTGGATTTGTTTATTCCTAGAACGAACGTTTATGGATGAATGTCTTACAGAATATTTCCAATGATCGCATATGTTGGTATGTACAAATGTACATATGGTGGCGGAGAGTTTATACTCTTAGCATAATATCCAGTATATATTTGTGCAAATCAATTAATGGTTAATGGAACTGACAATGTGGTGTTCAAAGTGATTGTGCTATCAACGGAAGGTAGGTAATCATAGCCTCAGGCCTTAACAACCGGGAAATGATAAAAATCGGGAAGGTGGCATGGCTAAGTGGGTGTATTATCACCTATCGAGAGAAAATTCATTTCCTTCTTTAATATATCGATGTTGTCCCTTTTAGGAAACGATTTGTGTCCCCAAGCATTGGTGATATACATTCGATACACTCAAGAGAAATGAGTGGTCGGTCGTATGTGGCCGAGTTGCAAGATGTTCTTGTTGAACCCAGTGTATTCCTATCTAGAGATACACTATCGAAAGGTGGTTCCATACCTTTTCATAGTTAGAAATCCATTACCCAATAAGCACTTGTAGTTTTGATTATATATTATGTATGTGTAGCGTGAGATGCAAGCGTTCAGCTAGATTGATATTTACTTAATTTAGACATTATTATGATATCTGAATAAGTGTTGGTTTCAAAGAATATTTTAGCTTATCGTAAGATAAAAACCATCCGTGTTTATGTGTGGATTGGTCTTACGATTATAATTTGTTTTATAAGGAATTTTTTTTAGAAGTTAAACAAATAGTTGGAGTTTACTCACGCTTGTCCCATGACTGACCCGGAGTTTATTTTGTTTTGTTTTCCCTAAACTTTTGGGTGCCCAAATTTGTATGGGTAATCAAGTAGTTCAGGTATTTACAAATATACCTGGAGGAGCTTGGGGCAAAAGGCTTCAGTACTATTTATTTCCGCCGTGTTGTCCATGTAATGTACTCTGATGATGTATGTAAGTATAGTTTTGTATTCCAAAAGGTTTTTTATATATTATATTTTAGTCCACTGCGATGTGAGATTCTGTGTAATTATTTCTATTCTTATTCTATTTTCTTCTTCTTTAACCCATAATGATTCGTATTTTTGTGCAATTTGGGTTGGACGTGTGGTGCATTAGTCAACTCAGATAGTACGGATTTGTAGGCCTTCACAACCACGGTCTTCATATCTTCGGCTTTTAATCGTCGTAACATTTATTCAGAATTGTATAAACCCGGTCTTTCCGAATAACTCACGCATCTTTAAAATCATGTGATATATAAACATATCAACGATCTCATTCCAATCAAGAATATTCTTTTATTCAAATATTAATAACAAGGGAATTAACCCTATAAATCTTATAAAAGATTTATTTTCATTTAAACCTCTTGTTTAAATCTTTCCTTTTAAAACATTGTAAATGATATTATAATATATTTTCACGGTCTTAAACCAAATTAAGGTTTAAACGCCTTGTCGGGTTAACGAGCATTACCAATGTAATCATTCATTTTATTATACCAATCCCAGCCAATTCATCTAATGGACCAAACTGTAGTACTCCATATCTAAAACCCATTATGTTCTCGGTAAATTTAATTACCATTTAACGCTCCAAATCTAATTAAAGATTTAACTATCGCATAGAGTAAAACTGGTGGTACTCCATCTCGAACACTTCTCGAATTCGGTAAATTTAATTAACATATTAACATTTAATCTAATTAAAGATTCATTAAAACTCCAACTTAGTTTTAATCTCAAAAATCATTACTTAATGATTATTCAACTTTTAGGAAATTAATCCTGTCTTTAACTGGGTTAACAAACAAATGTCATTTATAACATTGTTCAAATAAACCTCTAAATCAATCTTTCATTTAATTCCAATTTAATATATCTAAATTGGAAACTTCATTAAATATTAACTAAAAGATTTATAACTCAAACTCTATTTTCAACTGATTTTAAGAACACTGTTATTAAAGACACCATTCACAACAAACCCAAATCCAATTTGATATTAAATACAAGGCTCGGAACAGAATCATATCGACTTATATTCAACATCAAATTCTGAAACCAACAGATAACGTATCAGGAATAATGATATCTATATCATCCAAATTCCTCAACAATATCCATGTAATTATGGAATCCAATCTCAAATATCCAATGGTAATTTCCATTCAAATCATTTATATTCATATGTTCGGAAACTTCTGGTTATATAAAAACCATTCATAATCCAATATATTATTTTAAAACCATTGGATCCAATTTACTTAGAAAACATCATCTTATCTTAGTTGACTATCCAATGTTCCTTTCGTTTCTCCCCACCCCTCGCCTTATGAAATAATTTTCAGTTATATCTCACGGGTGCTACTAGACTGTACTATTAGGAATCATCGCATTTTCCTTTTGGTTCTTCATTCTAGTGGTTAACTAGTTCATTTAGATAAAAATATCTTTTATCTTTTCAATCTTGGAATATCTCATCCAAAATCTTTTCTAATCACTTATTATGATTTAACACAATTTATTAATATTTTTAATAAAATTATTAAGGACCTTACAGTCGGTTTCCAATTTCGGCCACCAAAATGCATCCATAGCGACCTTTTACCAAACTGACTTGGACTTAATTTAAAATCCTAACATTGGATTTTTAAAGCTCTTATTATCATTTGAAAGGTTTTTTTGGATACGAACCCAACGGTTCCAATTTCAGGAGAATCCGACGGTCGGATCTCTCGTTATGCCAATTCGAAGTTACGGGTTGAACTTCGGGAACTATCGCTGCGCGACACGTCCTATTCAAGCCTAAATTCAATTTATATTTAAAATAAAATCGAAAACATTTTCCAAAATAGTTTATAAATATTATAAATTATTCACAACTTCCGTTTAAAATTCTATTTCAATCGCTTATCTTTCAAAATCAAATCTCTTTATTAAGTCATTTTAACATTATTTAAATAAATAAAATAATATTATTTTCCAAACTTGTTATTTTAAGCTCAAAATCTCCTGCCATTCGTAATAAAAAAAACAAAGGATTTTCGAAAGAAAACTTCTTTTTAAAATGTTGGCTACATAGCCTAATCAAACTTCACTTTAAAAAGTTACTATTCATATCAAATCATAAACTTCGACGTACCAATATCGAATGAAAATTAATTCAAAGCCATTTCGTTCAGTTACGAAAGTTCGTCCATACTTTTATATATTTTCGTCCATCCAAAATCGGACGTCAAAATCAAACTTTCATTTTCATCGAATATTATATTATTCATATATTATATTTTCTTCTAAATTGGAATAAAAACTCAACCAATATCCATACAAATAAATTATATAGATTTCATTCATTATATGCATCTGACAATAGTTGTAAACAATCATCAAACACCCAATTCACATCAAGAGTGCAACTACTTCTGCATAAGCCCTAAACAAACAATTAACGCTTATATCGGCCTGTCAATCAACTGATTAACATACAACTAAACATATGGGATTAGTGTAAAGTCAAATATCATCTCAAGACCCATGTGGGGTTTTCATCCAATTCAAATCAACCACGAATTCATGAAATTATCATACTTGTTCATTTCAAGTTATAATTTAATTAATTCGATATCACTTAAATAGGTGACCATAAACAAGTCATTCAACTTGTAAATGGATGTTTAATCCAATATCAGCTACCACAAATGTCTTAACATTATTTTTAACATGTTAATCAACTAAAAATCACATTCAAATCAAAACACAATCAATCATCCATTCATCCATATGGTTTTCAAAACAACTTGCGACGAGAGCTACTATATATCGTATAACAATTTGTGATAATTAACTAAATTAAAAATCAGCAAAGAAGATCAGTATATATCCAGTTATGATTATAATAATTGTAGAAAACCAGTTTGAGTGAGAGTTCTCACATTGGTCGTTTATCATCAAATAATGTTGAACGTCTATGAAGTAAATCTTTCCTAAGCAAAAAATTGTCACGAGCATCCGTACATCACGACACTTCACCGTAGGCTCCCTACGGCATGCTGTCAAACCAAAGATCTCATCTTTCTTCGCCGAATCAACTCACACTTCAAGAATATTAGTAGATCTGAAGTTTTAAAACAAAATAGAGGGAGAAACGGATTCAAAAGAGGACATTGAGACCCACGATCTTGTTGTCTGGGGCAGACGCAATGCTGACTAGGCTAGTGGGGCCCTCGCATGGGGTTTGGGGATGGTAGGAGGTGAAAGGTGAAAGATTTATGGTAGTTTTGTGTAAAAAGGTGTAACAACCCGAAAAATCAGAACCAATTTAAAATTTTATTTTGGTACTTTTAACGGATTTTAAATATTTAAAATGAATTATTTTAAATAATAACGACGGAAAATTTATTTTCGACGAAGTTAAAACGAATAAATTTATTTTAATTATAAAACGAGCCTGATACGGCATGGCAGTTTGAAAATTCGATTTCAAATTTCAAATGAATGTACAGGATTCACAATAAATCGAATTTCAGCGAAACAAGAAATATTTGAATCTGTCTGATGATATCTTTCTAACAGATGTAAGAAACTTAAATTTCGTTTTATAAGTTGAAAGATATGTCCAGTTTAAAATTCAGAAAAGTCGTTGTGGAATTTATATATATTAATATATATAAAGGCCTTAAAAATAGTCATTTTGCAAATGACCTCCGTTTTCGATGAAACCACTTTTTTTGGATCCAGGATGTCAAGTTATTGCTAGATTCCAAAATTCAAAATTTTTGGGATTAATATGTGAGCGTGGCAAAAGAAAACGTGTTTTGTCAGTTTCAGTCAATTTGGATCGACCAGAAAACGGTCATTTTTCGAACGGTCTCCAAATTGGATGAAATTCGTTTTGATAGGGCCGTATCATCAATACGAAGCTAGAAATATTTTTTCTGAAATTTTTGAGGTCCGTATGTGACTCCAGTAAATTGAAATGTAAATTAAAAATTCAATATATAGATTTATATTTTAATTTCAACAAAAACTGATGGTAACAGCCGAACTGGCTTACGATACATGTCCCATTGTGTTCGGCATGGGGGTAATTAGCTAGGGACGACATTCGTTGTGGAGTTCAAATAAGAAATCCACCTTTTCGAATTTAATTTAATAAGATAATAATTTAATTTTTATAAATAGCACCAAAACCCTAGGCCCTCTTCTTTACAACAGCCGCCACCCCACTGTTAAATGGCCAGAAATGTTCTGTAATGAATCCCAAAATCGCCCCTCAAAGAATTCGAATTAAATCATGATTTTAAAAAAAATCGAAGAACTTCCAGCGCTCTTCAAATCTATACACCAGTGATCGGATATGGTTGAGGAAAATGCTCGAATTTCTGAAATGAACTATGACTGTTTGAAGATGTTTTCCGCTGTCTATGGGGGTGCGAGTTCACTAGGGTTTCAGGAGGAGGGGCGGTTCACGCCGCCGATCAGCATGGTGTTCTCCGATTGGGTTCAGATCATCTGTGGGGGCGTCGATTGTAGGAGATTTTATTTGAGCATGGTTCAGTTCTAGCAGAAAGAGGAAGATGACGTGGTAGGGATGATTAAGGAAGGGTTTTGGAGTTAATTAATTTAATTAGTGGTTAATTAATGTGAATAATGTAATTAAACTTTAAACCAATGTAACTTGCTCAAATCTTATCAGAATTCGACGATCTTGGGTCTGTTAGAACCGTCTCGACGAGAGCTACAACATGGAATTGACTAGGTCAGAAAAGGAGCAAACCAGAATTCGTGGTGATTTCAAAAACAAACATTACAGAAATCAGAAACAAAAAAACCGGCGGAGTGGAAACAATGTGAGAATTTCTCACTAAAATTATTTCTGTACAGTTATTTGTTTTATAACTGCATATATGAACTGCTCCCCGTCGTCCACAGACCATGGACGACTTGTTTGATTGTAGTCTGTGTGAAAATTGATGTGAAATGAAATAAATTATATATATATGATGTGAAAATAATATATATACGATGTGAATATTATATATATGATGTGAAAATTATATATATATATATACGATGTGAAAATTATATATATAGCGTTGTGAAAATTATATGAGATAAAAATATATATATATGAGATGAATATATATATATATTATATATGAAGTATGAATAAAAATATATATATTTGAAATGAACATTATATATATACGAACTGAAAATGACATATATATATATATGAAGAGTGAAAAAAAATATGAAATGTGAAAAAAAAAATATGAAATAATATATATATATATATGAAAGGTGAAAAATGATATATATATATACATATATATATATATATGAAGTATGAAAATGACATATATATGAAGTGTGAAAAAAAATATGAAATAAAATATATACACGAAATGTGAAAAATATATATATGAAGTAAGAAAATAATATATATATGAAATGAAAATAATATATATATATATATATGAAATGAAAATAATATATATATTAAATGAATAAAATATATATATGAAATGAAAATGATATATATATATATATAAAAGGTGAAAAATATATGTATATATATATATATGAAGTGTGAATGAAATAAATACTGGTTTGTTAAAAATATTATTTTTTACATATATATGAGATGTATAAAATTTTCATGTAATGGAATATTCGAATTTGAATAAAAACTGAAATGAAAGTTGAAATCATTTTTGAAACGAATTTAAAACGATTTATAAAATATGTTTAAATGGAAATCGACGAAATTTATATAATATATTATATATATATATTAAATGGCCTGAATAGAACGCGTTGCGCGGTGGTAGTTCGCGAATTTTGACCATTGACTTCAAATTGACATTACAGGAGATCCGACCGTCGGATTCTCCTAAAACCGGAACCATTGGGTTCGTATTGAAAAGAGCTTTCCAACGGATATAAGAGATTTGAAATCTAATGGTTGGATTTGGAATTATGTCCAAATCAAATTTGGAAAAGGTCGTTGTAACTGCAGTTCGATGACCGTTTATGGAAATCGACTGTACGGGCCTTGATAAAATTACTAAAAATATCAATAATTGGTGAAAAATCATAATAAATGATTTAGGAAGAACTGAGATGGAAAATTCCATATTTGGAAGGATAAAAATATATTTTTATCGAAATGAACTAGTTATTAACTAGAATTATAATCCCATTTATTTTTAAATAAATAAATTGGATTTGAAATGATTTTAAAAATAACCAAAAATTTCCAATATAAGAATTGGAATGGATTTGAATCGAAATTATCTTCGAAATATTTCGATATTGGATTCCATGATTATACGGATATTGTGGTGGAATTTGGAAAATATATATATCGTTATTCCAATATGATATTTGTTGATTTCAGAATTTGATATTGAATATAAGCCGATATACTTTCTATTCAGAGCCTTGTATTTAATATAATATTGAATTTGGGGTTTGTCGTGAAATGTGTTTAAATGACATTAGTTCTTTAACCCGAGTAAAAGCTGGATTAATTTCCAAAAAGTAGAACAATCAATATGAAATGATTTTTGAGATGAAACCAATTAGATTTTGAATAAATCTTTAATTAGATTTGAATGAATGAATGGCGATTAAATTTACCAAAACATGAGATGTGGTGTAAATCAAATATACGTGGTTGTTGATATTGATTGCGACTGATTGATTGTTTGGATGGTGCTCGACCAGTTTATGAGCAGAATATGCTTTTACATTTAGCATTGGGTTGGGTAGAAATACTGGTATGCTAACGCCTTGTGGAACACTTCACGATTTGACTATAAGGTGTTAGCGAAGTTGTTGAGTTCATTTCAAATTTAATGAATGATTTTGAAATGATATTTTTCTTAAGTGAAAAGAAATGTATTCCCGATTTTGGACAGAGAATGTTTTATAAAAATGTTTTATAAAACAGAAAGGATCTCAAGGGCTAAAACCCGATGATTTCGAAATGATTTGGAAATGTATTATGGTTTTATATTGTAGTTCATTACATATTCGATTAGTTGCTATTAATGATGTATCTATTTGGTGGCGGAGAATTTATTCTCTTGCTTAACACCTTCTTTGAGACGTAGGAGCTCAAAGGTTATGTGATTAATAGTGACTGATCATATATGTGAATTGCTGATGTGAAGTACTATAGATTTGATTATACTTGTGATTATGTTGTGAAATGATTTTCCCTACTTCGGGATATGAAATGATTTGGTATGTGGCTAAAGATTTGGTAACCCGGTCTACTAAAAGTATGGGTGGGATCCAGTGCTTAGGGTGAGTGATCAGTGTGTAGCCTGCTCCGTGTGTGGGAGGTGCATATATATATATATATATATATATATATATATATATATATCGAGTTACTTAGGTATGTTCCCTTTTCCTTGTCTGAGGGGAGGCCGATATTTGGTTGCATACTTGTTTGTATGCATTGTTATGTTTTGGAATTCATATTTCCAAAGATTTTGGTTTGAAATCCCGAAGTGAAATCTACTTTTATATAAAATCTAGATATGTATTTCAAATGATTTGAAATAGAAATCGGGAAATAAAGTCCAAAGGAATAATTTCTGTAAATTGAATTGGATTTGGAAAATCTAAGTGTGATGATTAATCTAAATGGGTAGACTGGGATATTGCATGTTGATTGATGCATAGTAGATCCATATCTCTATTACTGATTGTTGTTTATACACCGACATTCATGGGAGTAAACCCGTTCCGCATTAGTGGCGTGGTCCTGTGATTTGTCTAATTATTAAATAAGTTAATTTTAACTGTTTAGAGTTTCTCACACCAGTCCCATGACTGACTCGCAGTTTGCTTTTCCCTTGCAAACTCGGGTGCCCCTATTTTCCACACGGGCAGTCGAGTAGTTTGTTTTGTAGATACTTATTTTGAGCAGGATTCTAGATTGAAGCTTAAAGCTGTGTCCACAGCATTGATAGTCTTCTGCTGTGTTATTTATTTATTTCTGCGGCATTGCATTACATTTATTGTAAAATTATCTTCCGTTGTATCATTATATTCGAACTCTGGTATTCTGTACTCTGATGTAACATTATTATGTTGTTTATAAAAGTCTTCTTTTATTTGTTCAGATGTGTTGTATGCCCAGAATTAGCGTATCCGGGTTTTGAATGATCTTGGTCGATTTAGCGATCGATTAGGTCCGAGCGAAATCCGTATCGTTACAGATTGTATTAGAGCTTTGGTTAAACTCAGATATTTAGGGTGCAACTCGTTAGAACAGAATAAAAGACTCACCGGAGGTAAGATTAGTAATATCCTATTGAAGAATCCTCATCAGAGATTGGATCAGTAGCATCCTAGAATGAGAAACTCATTAGAGATGAGGTTAGTAATGCCTTAGAATGGGTTGAGTTATATGTTTATAAATAGCGTATTTGTAATTAAATAAATAATCCGATTTTAGAAAATATATTTTTGAATATATAAAATTTAGACATTTGAAAATTTAATGAACAAATTGGTTGATGGTTGTGTTGTGTGATTATTGGTTTGATTAATAAAAATATTGAAATAAGAAAACCAATATGAAAACGAGAGGTAAAATTAGCCAAATTGAATCAAACATTGAACTGAATTGAAAATTGATTTGAATTGCATATATGTACATGTGTATATAATGAACAGGTCACGGCAAGGAGGCTAGAGAAGAGGAATAAAATTGTATGCCAACAAATAGGTACATATTTACTGTTTTGTTTGGGTTTGGATGATTTTATGAGCCGATTGGCTAGCCGCTTGGCTTTTTCATTTTCTTTTTTAGATAAGAGGGCCTATGTGGCGGTTTGGGGATTTTCCTGATGCTCCCCATACAAAGGAGGTTATGGCGAAATTTTTCGAAACTTTAGGGTGTTAGCCAAATTTTTGAGAAATTAGAAATTCTTAGAAACTGAAAAGTTGAAGAATGAACGCCAGAGTGAAAGTTGAGTTGATTAGTAAAACAACTTTCAGCTCCGTTCCTTTTCGAGGATGAAAAGATTTTAAGGGGGGGTAATGTAACAACCCGGAAAATCAGAACCAATTTAAAATTTTATTTTGGTAATTTTAACAGATTTTGAATATTTAAAATGAATTATTTTAAATAATAATGACGGAAAATTTATTTTCGATGAAGTTAAAACGAATAAATTTATTTTAATTATAAAACGAGCCTAAAACGGCGCAGCAGTTTGAAAATTCGATTTCAAATTTCAAATGAATGTACAAGATTCAAAATAAATCGAATTTCAGCGAAACAAGAAATATTTGAATCTGTCTGATGATATATTTCTGACGGATGTAAGAAACTGAAATTTCGTTTTATAAGTTGAAAGATATGTCCAGTTTAAAATTCAAAAAAGTCGCTGTGGAATTTATATATATTTTAATATATATAAAGCCCTTAAAAATAGTTATTTTGCAAACAACCTCCGTTTTCGACGAAACCACTTTTGTTGGATCCAGGATGTTAAGTTATTGCTAGATTCCAAAATTCATAATTTTTGGGATTAGTATGTGAGCGTGGCAAAAGAAAACGTGTTTTGTCAGTTTCAGTCAATTTGGATCTACCGGAAAATGGCCATTTTTCAAACGGTCTCCAAATTGGACGAAGTTAGTTTTGTTAGGACCGTATCATCAATACGAAGCTAGAAATATTTTTTCTGGAATTTTTGAGGTCCGTATGTGACCCTTGTAAATTGAAATGTACGTTAAAAATTCAATATATAGGTTTATATTTCAATTTCAACGAAAACTGATGGTAACAGCCAAACTGGCTTATGATACATGTCCCATTGTGTTCGGAATGGGGGTAATTAGCTAGGGGCGACAGTTGTTGGGTCTTATTTGGAGTTCGAATAAGAAATCTACCTTTTAGAATTTAATTTATATAAATAACACCAAAACCCTAAGCCCTCTTCTTTACAACAACCGCCACCCCACTATTAAATGGCCAGAAATGTTCTGTAATGAATCCCAAAATCGCCCTCAAAGAATTCGAATTAAATCATGATTTTAAAACAAAATCGAAGAACTTCTAGCGCTGTTGAAATCTATACACCAGTGATCGGATATGGTTGAGGAAACTGCTCGATTTTTTGACATGAACTATGATCGTTTGAAGATGATTTCCGTCGTCTATGGGGGCACGAGTTCACCAGTGTTTCAGGAGGAGGGGCGGTTCACGCAGCCGATCAGCGTGGTGTTCTCCGATTGTGTTCAGATCATTTGTGGGGGCGTCGATTGTAGGAGATTTTATTTGAGCAGGGTTCGGTTGTAGCAGAAAGAGGAAGACGAGGTGGTAGGGATGATTAAGGAGGGATTTTGAAGTTAATTAATTTAATTAGTGGTTAATTAATGTGAATAATGTAATTAAACTTTAAACCATTGTAACTTGCTCAAATCTTATCAGAATTTGACGATCTTGGGTCCGTTAGAACCGTCTCGACGAGAGCTACAACATGAAATCCACTAGGTCAGAAACGAAGCAAACCAGAATTCGTGGTGATTTCAAAAACAAACATTACAGATATCAGAAACAAAAAACTGGCGGAATGGAAAACAAATGTGAGAATTTCTCACTAAAATTATTTCTGTATAGTTATTTGTTTTATAACTGCATATATGAACTGCTCCCCGTCGTCCACAGATCATGGACGACTTGTTTGATTGTATTCTGTGTGAAAATTGATCGCGATGTGAAATGAAATAAATTATATATATGATGTGAAAATAATATATATATATATATACGATGTGTATAATATATATATGATGTGAAAATAATATATATATATATACACGATGTGAAAGTTATATATATAGCGTTGTGAAAATTATATGAGATGGATATATATATAAGATAAAAATATATATATGAGATGAAAATAAATAAATATATATATATGAAGTATGAATATATATATATATATATATGTTTGAAATGAACATTATATATATACGAAATGAAAATGACATATATATGAACGGTGAAATATATATATACATATATATGAAATAAAATATATATATGAAAGGTGAAAAATGATATATATATATATATATATGAAGTATGAAAATGACATATATATGAAGTGTGAAAAATATATATATGAAATAAAATATATACACGAAATGTGAAAAATATATATATGAAGTGAGAAAATAATATATATATGAAATGAAAATAATATATATATATATATATATATATATGAAATGAATAAAATATATATATAAAATGAAAAATATATATATATATGAAAGGTGAAATATATATATATATATATATATATATGGAGTGTGAATGAAATAATTATTGGTTTGTTAAAAATATTATTTTTAACATATATATGAGAGGTATAAAATTTTCATGTAATGGAATATTCGATTTTGATTAAAAATTGAAATGAAAGTTGAAATCGTTTTTAAGACGAATTTAAAATGATTTATAAAATAAGTTTAAATGGAAATCGACGAAATATAAATAATATATATTATATATATTAAATAGCCTTAATAGAATGCGCCGCGCAGCGATAATTCGCGAATTTTGACCATTGACTTCGAATTGACATTACAGGAGATCCGACCATCGGATTCTCCTAAAACTGGAACCATTGGGTTCGTATCTAAAAGATCTTTCCAACGGATATAAGAGATTTGAAATCTAACAGTTGGATATGGAATTGTGTCCAAATCAAATTTGGAAAAGGTCGATGTAAGTGCAGTTTGATGACCATTTATGGAAATTGACTGTACAGGCCTTCATAAAATTATTAAAAATATCATTAATTGGTGAAAAATCATAACAAATGATTTAGGAAGAACTAGGATAGAAAATTCCATATTTGAAAGGATAAAAATATATTTTTATCAAAATGAACTTGTAACACCCCGTATTTCTGTTAACACTAAAGTTGCTAATACAAAAATAAATGTGTAAAGGGGAGATGTATCTAATGTGCATACAAGAATAATAATAAATGTGTAAAGGGGAGATGTATCTAATGTGCATACAAAAATAATAATAAATGTGTAAAGGGGAGATGTATCTAATGCGTACGTATTTATATGGATTGACAAATAATAGTAAATGTACATTAAGAAAGAAATGGTGAACATAATTGGCTTCTCTTTACAACGGACGGCTCTGGTTAACCCTAGCTTCATCGATGGCTCAAATTAACTTGCAACTCTATAAAAAGACCCTAGGTCTCAAACTAAAAATTCACAAAAAAAAGAATAAGAATTGGAGCCACCATGCTGTCCGCTGAGAACTAGAGGGATCCTCCACTTGAAAGAGACGAACAACATAGCGAATACGAACTAAAAGATTAAAAAGCAACAACAAATTAGAATCAAAGCAACGTCTTCCCAAAGGAAAGCTTTGCAAATTCAGAATTTCAGAACTCAGAAAACAAGACCGTCTACGATTGTAAGTTTAGCTACATTTTTAGAATGCGAATTAATATGAATATCATGTGTTGCGATGAAATGATAATAGTACGATACTCGTTATGTTATTAATATACGTTTGTGATTTGATTCTATTATCATGTTGAATTGAGAATTATTAAGTATGATGTTTATTATGTTTTATTATATTAATCTATGCTAGTGACTTGATTCCATTATCATGTTAAATTTGGGATTATTGGATTAGATTATTTGTATAAGCATGGACTTGGATTGTAACATCTTATGAGAATTGTGTAGTTTATTATGCAAGTTTATGTAGTGAAGTTATGCGACCAATTGTCAAATCTATATGTTCATGTTTATGAAAAACTTATGCCATGTTCACACTTATCATATGTTGGGATTAATTTGCAAGTATGTTTAAATCTATGTTACTAATTAACACATGTGTATGTTGATTAGCCTATGTTGCTAACTCACATATACGTATGTTGATTTGCCTATGTTGCAAATTAACATATGTATATGGATTAGTTCATATTGCTAATTCTCATGTATGTTGTTAATATGGCCTATGTTAAAAACACATATATGTTGAGTTAGCCTATAAGTGCAAGTTTATACCTATGACATTATAATGTTTATGTTAGTCTTTTTGCAAGTTTGTACCTATGACATTATAATGTTCATGTTAGTTATTTTGCAAGTTCACCCCTAAAATGTTCATGTTAGTTATTTTGCAAGTACACCCTATTATGTTCATATTGATTATGCCATCATTACCAAAGTTATACCCTTGTCATGTTTATGTTAATTTATGCCAATTTGCGTATATTAAATTAGGCTAAGTTTTTAGCCTAATACTTTACACCAAAAATCATGCGAACGTAAATTAGGCTGAGATGGTTAGCCTAATATTGGACGGGGTAACGTTGGGTTAAAATGATAATTTTAGGAAAACTTGCCATAAATTGGTCATTAATCACGTAAGTGATTTATGGCATAAAAAGGCATTAATTACCTTAATTAATGAGATTAATTGGAAATGAATGTGACAGTAATTTGAATATTTTCTAATTTACATATTGGTCATTAATCACATAAGTGATTTATGGCATAAAAAGGCATTAATTACCTTAATTAATGAGATTAATTGGAAATGAATGTGACAATAATTTGAATTTGAATAATTTACATAATTAAAATGTAAATTAGAAAATACGAACGCGCTTAACCCGAGGTTGGATTGAGTTGTGACATAAACCTGCCCGGACCCGCCCGGCTGTCCAGTTGTCACAACAATAGCTATCCAATGTGAGAGGTTAAGCCATGGGGCCCAATAAAGACCCGAGGTTAAACTGAGTTGTGGCGTAAGACTGCCCGGACCCAACCGGCATATAGGCAGCCACAACAATATCTGTCTAATCTGAGAGGTTGGTGCTCTAATAAGACAATTAGAGTTGAGTTAGGACTGATAGGGTTAAGTCAATTTAATAAATACTTAACCAAATTCAACATGTTAAATAATTTGGATGGGTGGGGGTTAGGTTCATTCAGACACTTAACCACTTAACATGTTTGACTAGAAAACCTAGTAACGGGGACCCATTTCAGTAGTAACCCAATTAGGTATCATGGTACCCTGAACTAGGCAGGGTGGGGCATGATTACTGGGCTGATTGTAAGCGGTCAAAAGCGACGGCGGTTGGTGCACAGTGTGGGTTCTAACAGAGTGCGGGCGTGCACACACTCTGGAGCAGACAAGTCAGGGCACTGGAGCATCATTAGTATACCCTATGCATGCTAGAATTGTGTCGGGGCCGCCACCATGGGACTTGATACACCCCATGGTGGGACCAACATAGGTATCTACCATATAGGGTCGTAGGACACATCTGAATATATGAGTAGGAGCCAATCTTTTAAAGAAAGAGAAAGGGACCACTTCACGGGTGCCTGTTGGTATAAGAATTAGTAGGTGCAGAGATAGAGATTTAAAATAGGGTGCGAAGGGATGTTCGTTTTAGGACACCTTATCTAGTTCTAGGATAGTCTATTATCCTGATATCGTCATGTTCTCACTTTATGCAAGTCATGATCTTTTTATTATTAACATTCTAGGAATATAGCTAGACTTACCAAACTTATGTCTAACCCATTTTCCTTTCGTCTTCTTTTCTTCCGTTCCCCCCCCCCCCCCCCCCCCCCGAGGTCCACAGGGAGGAAACACCGCAGCTTAGTCAGTTTTTCATCCAGCTTGAAGAGAGAGAATGTATTGCTTGGATTTCTTTCATTTGGACCATGGCATTGGATATCATTTATGGGGATTATGCAGCTTTATTTATGTTTCATGCTTCTTTAACTTTTAAAATCAAGACAGTATTATGGTTGTAATAATTGGAAGTTTGTTTTGAGACAATGTTGGAAATGTTCTGTATGAACACGTATTTATGATAATAAAAGTCTGTTGGTTTTTCCGTTGCTTATTTATATGTGTTTATATATGTCTTGTGTTTCATCTGTGTCTTTTACTTATAAACCTCCACCAAAATTAAGGCATTCCCTTTGTGAGTGACCTTAACGGAGGTGGGGTGTTTCACTTGGTATCAGAGCATAGGTTTACCAGACCAGATAAACAGTTTTTGAAACTATATTCAAATTAAAATTTAAAGAAGCATTTTTCAAGAAAAAGAATTGTTTTATTGTTTTAGAAAGGCATAATCCCCCAAAGCCATGTGAATTATCTATCCTTCGTTTTGAATCTTTCCTTTTTTTCGTTTCAGCATGTCGGGAGAATTTAACCTTCCAGAAGGTGTGACTGTACCTGGTTGGTTTAGAAGGTACTTGGAAGCTAGGGCCAATGAGGCGGGCCTAGCGAATCTTCCTCCCCTAGCTGCAGCAATTCCTCCTCCTCCCCAGTTGCTGAAATTCCCCCTCCTTCTCCTCCTCCGAGAGGAAATGCTTTTGCCAAGACTTGTAGAGATTTTAAAGCTGTGGGTGGGAAAGACTTTCATGGAACCGAGTCCTTCGTAGCAGCCAGGAACTGGCTGAAAGAGACCGAAGATCTTTTCATTATCTTTGAGGTAGAAGACAGGCAGAAGGTACGACTGGCAGTGTGGTTGCTCAAAGGAGAGGCTTCCTACTGGTGGGAAGTCACCAATGCAGAAAGACCAGTAGAAACGTGGGAAGATTTCAGATTTAGATTTGAGCTGAAGTTCCTTTCAGAAGCTGAGAGAAGTCTTCAAATTGAGAGGTTCCTATCCCTTAAGCAAGGAAGTATGACCGTCAAAGATTACGTCAACCAGTTTGATCAGCTGGCTAGGTTCGGACTGGACCTAGTCAACACCCAACACAAGAAGGCTCTCCGCTTTGTCAAGGGACTGAATGAGCCGCTTCATATCCTGGCCATGACCCATATACCTATGGGAGCTACATATGAAAGGCTGGTACAGATGGCGTTACTACATGAGGAGGATAAAGGCAAGAAGGAGACAAAGGCGGAAGGGTCTCAGGGAAAGAAAGAAGCTTTACAGCCTAAGAAAACAGACTTTAAGAAGGGCGGGAAAAACAACAAAGCTCGCGAAACAAGAAAGTGTAATTTCTGTGGTGTGGTTGGACATGTGGTGAAAGACTGTAGGAAGAAGACGGCAAAGATGAATGGTGGTTGCTTTCATTGTGGAGAAACAGGACACATAGCTAAGGACTGCCCTAAGAGGCAAGGGCAGGCGCAGAAAGCTGCATCCACTTCGGGTGGACAAGTTCATGCACTGGAGGCACCTCCTCTGCAACAGCAAGGTAGAAATACTTCTGTAGAAAGTGTAGTTTATCTTTATGATCACCCAGTTCGCACTTTATTTGATTCTGGTGCATCACACTCCTTTATTTCATCTGCTTTAGTAGAATCTCTGCACCTATAAACTAGTATGGTAGAGGATCCCTTGGTTGTCTCCAATCCAACTGGAGGCCCAGCTTATTTGTCAATGATCTGTATGAATTTGAAAATCTCTATTCTAAGTGTAGAATTTAGATGTAGTACCTTTGTTTTGGGCTTCTCGGGGTATGGATTGATTTTGGGCATGGACTGGCTATCCAGTAATGGTGCCATCCTTGATTGTGAGAAAAGAGTGGTTAGGCTCTTAACCCAACTCGGTAACACTCTGGAAATTACTTGTAATCCCTCGAATGTGGTTATGCTTAGTTATCTTGAATCGCTTGACGCTTCTGTTGAGAATTTGCAGTCAGTTAAGGTGGTCTGAGAATATTCGGATGTCTTTGATGAGGTGAAGGGCTTACCTCCGAAACGGGAAATAGACTTCCGCATCTATCTTGTTGACAATGCGAAGCCCGTTGCTTTGCCTGTTAGGCACATGGCTCCTAGGGAAAGGAAAGATCTCAGTAAGCAGATTAAAGAGCTTTTAGAAAAGGGGTTCATTAGGCGGAGCATTTCAGAATGGGGCGCTCCAGTGGTGTTCGCTACAAAGGAGGATGGTTCACTCCGTCTATGTGTTGACTATAGGGAGCTAATCAAGCTGACTAAAAAGAATAGGCACCCTCTCCCCAGAATTGACGATTTGTTTGACCAGCTTGTAGGAGCGTCGGTTTTCTCCCAACTTGATTTGGCGATCGGATTTCATCAGCTAAGGGTAGCTAATGATAGCATCGATAAGATAGCTTTCAGAACCCCAGACGGATTCTTTGAGTGGCTTGTCATGCCTTTTGGCTTGACAAACGCACTCGCTTACTTCGTGGACCTAATGAGTAGGGTGTTCAGAGATTTCCTCAATAAATTCGTGGTGGTCTTCGTAAACGATATTTTGATCTTCTCAAAAAATGAGGAAGAGCATGCTCAGCACCTAAAGGCAATCATGGAGACTCTTAGAACACATCAGTTAAAAGCTAAATTCTCCAAGTGCCACTTTTGGAGAGAAGAAGTGAGATTTCTTGGGCATATAGTGTCCAAAGAGGGGTTAGCTGTAGACCCCGCAAAAGTAGTAGTGGTGCAAGATTGGAAGGCACCAAGGAATGCAACCGAGGTCCGAAGCTTCCTCGGGCTTGCAGGCTTTTATCGGAAGTTCATCAGAGATTTTGCAAAAATCTCAGCTCCTCTTACAAGTCTAACAAAGAAGAATCTAGTTTTCTCTTGGGATTTGGATTGCGATTTTGCTTTCCAACGCTTAAAAAGGGCTCTTACAACAGCCCCAGTTCTGACCTTGCCGGATGGAAGCAAAATGTTTACAGTATACACGGACGCATGCGGGACAGGACTAGGCGCTGTCCTAATGCAAGAAGGAAGGGTAGTAGCTTATGGCGGAAGACAGTTGAAAGTTCATGAAAGGAACTACCCAACCCACGAACTTGAAGTAGCCGCCATCATCTTTGCGCTTAAGTCTTGGCGCCACTATCTCCTAGGTGAGAAATTTGAACTGTATACTGACCATAAATCTTTGAAGTATCTCTTCTCGCAGAAGGACCTTAACTTAAGGCAACAAAGGTGGATGGAGTTTCTTGCCTCGTATGATTTCGAGATTTCCTACACTCCTGTCAAGGGCAACGTAGTCACAGATGCCTTGAGTAGAAAGAAGCTAACGTTGAGCCCGCTATTTGTTGAAAGGCGAAGCCTAGAGTTTATAGCCAGTTTTGACTTTAGGCCCTCCTCTGATTTTGTACCCGGTCTGCTAGCATCGCTAGAAGTGCGGCCCACTCTCTTAGACTCAATAGGGAACGCACAACGAGAAGACCCTCAACTTGTATAAGTGGTTGATAAGCTCGTTAGGGGTGAGACTTCTAGTCACCTTGATAGATACACCATCGACGACAAAGGGTGGTTAAGACGGGATGGAAGACTATGCGTCCCACAGGCGAAGGAGTTGGTGAAGAAAGTTCTTAAGGAGGCACATCATTCCAAGATGACAATACATCCAGGCGGGGACAAAATGTACAAGGACTAAAAGAGAGTTTTCTTTTGGAGTGGCATGAAGAAGGACGTGGCAGATTTTGTTTCTAAGTGCATGATTTGCCAACAAGTCAAGGCGGAGCAGAAGAAGCCTGGCGGTCTGCTCCATCCTCTAGAGGTCCCACAGTGGAAGTGGGATAGCATTTCAATGGACTTCATTGATGGGCTACCTAGGTCTAGAAGAGGCAACACTAGCATTTGGGTAATAGTGGATAGGCTTACTAAAAGTGCCCACTTTTTACCTGTCAAGAGTAGAAGGACTGCCTCGTCTCTAGCATCTCTTTATCTTAAGGAGATAGTTCGACTCCATGGAATACCTTCCAGCATTATTAGCGACAGAGATCCTATCTTCGCAAGCGAGTTTTGGCGGAGTCTGCAAGAAGCTGTAGGCATACAGTTATGTTTGAGCACGGCCTATCACCCCCAAACCGATGGTCAGACAGAAAGGTTGAACAGGATTTTGGAAGACCTTTTGAGACTTTGCGTCCTTGAATTTGGAGGGACTTGGGAGGACCATCTTCCTTTGGTGGAATTTTCCTACAACAACAGCTACCAAGCCACCATCGGAATGGCGCCCTTCGAAGCTTTATATGGAAGACCGTGTCGATCGCCCACTTGTTGGTGGGAGTCTACTGACAAGCTCATACTTGGACCAGATATGATCCGAGAGACTTCAGAGAAAGTAGACTTAATACGGAGAAGAATGAAGACAGCCCAAGATAGACAAAAATCCTACGCAGACAAGAGAAGGACCGACCTTGAATTTGAGGTTGGGGACAAGGTTTTCCTTAAGGTATCTCCTTTAAGGAACGTCGTTCGCTTTGGATCCACAGGGAAGCTAGCACCAAGATTTGTAGGGTCGTTTCCTATCATCGAGAAGATTGGGAAGATGGCCTACAGGTTAGAGTTACCCGAGAGACTGGCCGGAGTTCACAACGTCTTTCATGTCTCTCACCTCCAGAAGTATCTACATGAGTCAGCGGAAGTGGTAGAGCCAAACATCTAGAAGAAGCTGAAGTAGAACGCGAAGCAACTGTGAGGAATGTTCCAACTCGCACCTTAGGAACTGAAGTGAAAAAGCTACGCAACCGCGAAGTCAAGCTCGTCAAAGTTCAGTGGAGCGACGCCGAGGAAGACGCGACTTGGGAAACTGAGGATAGAATACGCGCAGTTTACCCTTTTCTTTTTGAGGGTACATTTTTTATCTCTCTTTTTCCTTAAAGTCATGTTAGTATCTATCTTTTTAGGTATATCTCCCTGACCTTACCCTTTTATCTTTAGGTGGAAACCCCTTTGGATGTAAACATGTAATTGAAACATGTTATGGATGATGGTTGCAAGTGGTTGCAAATGTTTGCTAGTGGTTGCTCGTGGATGCATATACACACACAATCTAGGGTTTTAGATCGGCTCAGTCACTTCATACTGCATATGCATATATGTGTTTATGTTTGTATATGGTTGAAGCTTAATATGTTGTCATATGGATGTCGCATTTGTTTGAGTGATTGCGCACTCATGTAGAATTATGAATAGGAAAAAGTTTGCATACATAATGGATTCATGACACTTACATAATTTGCATTAAGGAGGTCAACTGAATCAGTAGACCACCTGATTTTTGCATTAGATAAGGACATGTACACACACGATGCATATGATCATGAAGCATTAGAAGTCTTTTAAGGACAATGGACGCTCATGTTTGATGATTGAGTAGATGGACATTTGGATGGTAGGATATATGTTCTCCTAGACTTGGAGATTTCGGGGACGAAATCCTTTAAGGAGGGGAGAATGTAACACCCCGTATTTCTGTTAACACTAAAGTTGCTAATACAAAAATAAATGTGCAAAGGGGAGATGTATCTAATGTGCATACAAGAATAATAATAAATGTGTAAAGGGGAGATGTATCTAATGTGCATACAAGAATAATAATAAATGTGTAAAGGGGAGATGTATCTAATGTGCATACAAAATAATTATAAATGTGTAAAGGGGAGATGTATCTAATGCGTACGTATTTATATGGATTGACAAATAATAGTAAATGTACATTAAGACAGAAATGGTGAACATAATTGGCTTCTCTTTACAACGGACGGCTCTGGTTAACCCTAGCTTCATCGACGGCTCAAATTAACTTGCAACTCTAAAAAAAGACCCTAGGTCTCAAACTAAAAATTCACAAAAAAAAAGAATAAGAATTGGAGCCACCATGCTGTCCGCTGAGAACTAGAGGGAGCCTCCACTTGAAAGAGACGAACAACATAGCGAATACAAACTAAAAGATTAAAAAGCAACAACAAATTAGAATGAAAGCAACATCTTCCCAAAGGAAAGCTTTGCAAATTCAGAATTTCAGAACTCAGAAAACAAGACCATCTACGATTGTAAGTTTAGCTACATTTTTAGAATGCGAATTAATATGAATATCATGTGTTGCGATGAAATGATAATAGTACGATACTCGTTATGTTATTAATATACGTTTGTGATTTGATTCTATTATCATGTTGAATTGAGAATTATTAAGTATGATGTTTATTATGTTTTATAATATTAATCTATGCCAGTGACTTGATTCTATTATCATGTTAAATTTGGGATTATTGGATTAGATTATTTGTATAAGCATGGACTTGGATTGTAACATCTTATGAGAATTGTGTAGTTTATTATGCAAGTTTATGTAGTGAAGTTATGCGACCAATTGTCAAATCTATATGTTCATGTTTATGCAAAACTTATGCCATGTTCACACTTATCATATGTTGGGATTAATTTGCAAGTATGTTTAAATCTATGTTACTAATTAACACATGTGTATGTTGATTAGCCTATGTTGCTAACTCACATATACGTATGTTGATTTACCTATGTTGCAAATTAACATATGTATATGGCTTAGTTCATATTGCTAATTCTCATGTATGTTGTTAATATGGCCTATGTTAAAAACACATATATGTTGAGTTAGCCTATAAGTGCAAGTTCATACCTATGACATTATAATGTTTATATTAGTCTTTTTGCAAGTTTGTACCTATGACATTATAATGTTCATGTTAGTTATTTTGCAAGTTCACCCCTAAAATGTTCATGTTAGTTATTTTGCAAGTACACCCTATTATGTTCATATTGATTATGCCATCAATACCAAAGTTATACCCTTGTCATGTTTATGCTAATTTATGCCAATTTGCGTATATTAAATTAGGCTAAGTTTTTAGCCTAATAATTTACACCAAAAATCATGCGAACATAAATTAGGCTGAGATGGTTAGCCTAATATTGGACGGGGTAACGTTGGGTTAAAATGATAATTTTAGGAAAACTTGCCATAAATTGGTCATTAATCACATAAGTGATTTATGGCATAAAAAGGCATTAATTACCTTAATTAATGAGATTAATTGGAAATGAATGTGACAGTAATTTGAATATTTTCTAATTTACATATTGGTCATTAATCACATAAGTGATTTATGGCATAAAAAGGCATTAATTACCTTAATTAATGAGTTTAATTGGAAATGAATGTGACAGTAATTTGAATTTGAATAATTTACATAATTAAAATGTAAATTAGAAAATACGAACGCGCTTAACCCGTGGTTGGATTGAGTTGTGACGTAAACCTGCCCGGACCCGCCCGGCTGTCCAGTTGTCACAACAATAGCTATCCAATGTGAGAGGTTAAGGCATGGGGCCCAATAAAGACCCGAGGTTAAACTGAGTTGTGGCGTAAGACTGCCCGGACCCAACCGTCATATAGGCAGCCACAACAATATCTGTCTAATCTGAGAGGTTGGTGCTCTAATAAGACAATTAGAGTTGAGTTAAGACTGATAGGGTTAAGTCAATTTAATAAATACTTAACCAAATTCAACATGTTAAATAATTTGGATGGGTGGGGGTTAGGTTCATTCAGACACTTAACCACTTAACATGTTTGATTAGAAAACCTAGTAAAAGGGACCCGTTTCAGCAGTAACCCAATTAGGTATCATGGTACCCTGAACTAGGCAGGGTGGGGCATGATTACTGGGCTGATTGTAAGCGGTCAAAAGCGACGGCGGTTGGTGCACAGTGTGGGTTCTAACAGAGTGTGGGCGTACACACACTCCGGAGCAGACAAGTCAGGGCACTGGAGCATTAGTAGTATACCCTATGCATGCTAGAATTGTGTCGGGGCCGCCACCATGGGACTTGATACACCCCATGGTGGGACCAGCATAGGTATCTACCATATAGGGTCGTAGGACACATGTGAATATACGAGTAGGAGCCGATCTTTTAAAGAAAGAGAAAGGGATCACTTCACCCCCAATCACGGGGTGCCTGTTGGTATAAGAATTAGTAGGTGCAGAGATAGAGATTTAAAATAGGGTGCGAAGGGATGTTCGTTTTAGGACACCTTATCTAGTTCTAGGATAGTCTATTATCCTGATATCGTCCTGTTCTCACTTTATGCAAGTCATGATCTTTTTATTATTAACATTCTAGGAATATAGCTAGACTTACCAGACTTATGTCTGACCCTTTTTCCTTTCGTCTTCTTTTCTTCCGTACCCCCCCCCCCCCAGGTCCACAGGGAGGAAACACCGCAGCTTAGTCAGTTTTTCATCCAGCTTGAAGAGAGAGAATGTATTGCTTGGATTTCTTTCATTTGGACCATGGTTTTGGATATCATTTATGGGGATTATGCAGCTTTATTTATGTTTCATGCTTCTTTAACTTTTAAAATCAAGACAGTATTATGGTTGTAATAATTGGAAGTTTGTTTTGAGACAATGTTGGAAATGTTCTGTATGAACACGTTTTTATGATAATAAAAGTCTGTTGGTTTTTCCGCTGCTTATTTATATGTGTTTATATCTGTCTTGTGTTTTATCTGTGTCTTTTGCTTATAAACCTCCACCAAAATTAAGGCATTCCCTTTGTGAGTGACCTTAACGGAGGTGGGGTGTTTCAGAACTTGTTATTAACTAGAATTATAATCGCACTTATTTTTACATAAATAAACTGGATTTGAAATGGTTTTAAAAATAACCAGAAATTTCCAATATAAGAATTGGAATGGATTTGAATCGAAATTATCTTCGAAATATTTCAATATTGGATTCCGTGATTATACGGATATTGTGGAGGAATTTGGAAGATATATATATATATATATATATCGTTATTCCAATACGATATTTGTTGATTCAAAATTTGGTATTGAATATAAGCCGACATTCTTTCTATTTAGATCCTTGTATTTAATTTCAAATTGAATTTGGGGTTTGTTGTGAACTGTGTTTAAATGACATTAGTTCTTTAACCCGAGTAAAAGCCGGATTAATTTCCATAAAGTAGAACAATCAATATGAAATGATTTTTGAGATGAAACCAATTAGAGTTTGAATAAATCTTTAATTAGATTTGAAAGAATGAATGGCGATTAAATTTTCCAAAACATGAGATGTGGTGTAAACCAAATATACATGGTTGTTGATACTGATTGTGACTGATTGATTGTTTGGATGGTGCTCGACCAGTTTATGAGCAGAATATGCTTTTACATTTAGCATTAGGTTAGGTAGAAATACTGGTATGCTAACGCCTTATGGAACACTTCACGATTTGACTATGAGGTGTTAGCGAAGTTGTTGAGTTCATTTCAAATTTAATGAACGATTTTGAAATGATATTTTTCTTAAGTGAAAAGAAATGTATTCCCCATTTTGGGCAGGGAATATTTTATAAAACAGAAAGGATTTCAAGGGCTAAAACCCGATGATTTCAAAATGATTTGGAAATGTATTATGGTTTTACATTGTAGCTCATAACATATTCGATTAGTTGCTATTAATGATGTATCTGTTTGGTGGCGGAGAATTTATTCTCTTGCTTAGCACCCTTCTTTGAGACGTACGAGCTCAAAGGTTATGTGATTAATAGTGACTGGCCATATGTGTGAATTGCTGTTGTGAAGTACTATAAATTTGATTATACTCGTGATTATGTTGTGAAATGATTTTCCCTACTTCGGGATATGAAATGATTTGGTATGTGGCTAAAGATTTGGTAACCCGGTCTACTAAAAGTATGGGTTGGATCCCGTGCCTTAGGGTGAGTGGTCAGTGTGTGGCCTGCTCCATGTGTGGGAGGTGCATATATATATATATATATGTATATATGTATGTATTTATGTATGTATGTATGTATGTATGTATCGAGTTGCTTAGGTACGTGCCCTTTGGCTTGTCTGAAGGGAGCCCGATATTTGGTTGCATACTTGTTTGTATGCATTATTATGTTTTGGAATTCATATTTCTAAAGATTTTGGTTTAAAATCCCAAAGTGAAATCTACTTTGATATAAAAGCTAGATATGTATTTCAAATGATTTGAAATAGAAATCAGGAAATAAAGTACAAAGGAATAATTTCTGTAAATTGAATTGGATTTGGAAAATCTAAGTGTGATGATCAATCTAAATGGGTAGATTGGGATATTGCATGTTGATTGATGCATAGTAGATCCATATCTCTATTACTGATTGTTGTTTATACACCGGCATTCATATGGGTAAACCAGTTCCGCATCAGCGGCATGGTCCTGTGATTTGTCTAATTATTAAATAAGTTAATTTTAAATGTTTAGAGTTTCTCACATTAGTCCCATGAGTGACTCGAAGTTTGCTTTTCCCTTGCAAACTCGGGTGCCCCTATTTTCCACATGGGCAGTCGAGTAGTTTGTTTTGCAGATACTTATTTTGAGCAGGATTCTGGATTGACGCTTAAAGCTGTGTCCAGAGCATTGATAGTCTTCCCCTGTGTTATTCATTTATTTCCGCTGCATTATATTACATTTATTGTAAAATTATCTTCCGTTGTATCATTATATTCGAACTCTGATATTATATACTCTGATGTAACATTATTATGATGTTTATAAAAGTCTTCTGTTATTTGTTCTGATGTGTTGTATGCCCAGAGTTAGCGTATCCGGGTTTTGAACAATGTTGGCCGATTTAGCAATCGATTAGGTCCGATCGAAATCTGTATCATTACAAAAGGGGGTAAAAGTGGAGTTTTTAAGGTTTAGGGAGGAAGTTGGGGCCAAGCCAGCAGAGGGGAGGCTGGTGTAGGAGGGCAGCAGGTGGCACGGGTCACGAGGTGGAGGCGCGGGATGTAAAGGCCATTGATGAAGGAGGAAGAGGAAGGAGGAGCAAAATGAAAATGGAGAATGAAGAAAGAAGAAGAAAGAAAAAAGGAGGGGCTTTTGTGTGCAAATTTCCAATCCATCGTGTGGATCACAATGGTGGCACGATTTGGTAGCTCTCAACAAAACCACCTTGCCTCCACTTCTTTTGTTCACACGATCACAAATTAACTCTGTTTGCCACGAAATTTTGGATTCTGACAATAAACTTGATTCCGGTTCTAACGGAATAGGTTTCGTTGAATTTAGAGTTTGTTTGACCTTCCGTTTAATTTTTCGAACGCATTTCAGCTTAATTTCAATTTGCGGTTTTAGCGTAAGTTTTCTTCTCGCCAGTTTACACGCTGGCTCCAAAAATTATGAAATTTGGGATTCTTATTCGACGCCACAGATTCAATAAATGATTTTTTGTTGAAATTCAAGGCCATCTCAATAATTTTCCTTTGAAAACTGCTCAAATCAACTTTAAATTATCGATTTTTGAAATTTGACTATAAATTCAAGCAAGATTATATTAAAAATAATTTTTAAATTAGTTCCAAAATTCCGGGTTGTTACAGATGGTTGTTGGATTAGTAGGCAACGAGAGCGGAAGGGAAAAGTCAAAGTCGAGATGACCTGATTAGATACGAATGTGCAGAGAAGGATAGAAAATGAAGTAATAGAAAGAAATAAATGTTTGAGAGACACTTTAGTTTAAGATTTAAGGAGCCTTTGTGCTTCATAAATCTAACTCAATAGCTTGTATTAAGAAGTCAGGGACGTCAAAACCAAGGAAATTGAATTGACAAAAATAAGCTTATGCGCTTTCGGAAGACGATTGACTTATGAATTTGAAAATGAAAGGTCTATCCAAGACGTTAGGAGAGAACTTGAATATCGACTCGTGTTTTCTAGTATTGTAAAAACATACACTTGAAAAAATAGCTTATTTGGCAAACCACTACCTAAAACTGAAAGCTCAGTAGCTTGATTTTCTTCTTCTTTTTAAATCCTCGAACATCTTGTCTTTCTGCTTGAACGAAATTGCATCAGTAAAAAAATGAAATATAATTCGTGAAATTCAATAAATAATAATAATTTGAATTGGAATTGGAAATTGCGACTTTGAAAATTGTAGATTAGGTTGGTGGAATTGCGGTCTCTGGTTGTGGAGTTAGCGTTCGCAATTTACGTCGTTGTTAATGGTGGTTCACGTTAGGTGATGAGATCCACGAATTCATTTTGGTGAGGCATACTTGAAAAAGAAGTCTGTATGTTGTGGTATAAAGTGAATGCAAGTTCGAATAGGGGTTTGCAAGGTATTTCGGGTGTGAGGAAGATGTCGCGACCATTTCTGGAGGGGTAGGGAATGGTGAGGTTACGTTATCGATTTTTCTACATAAGAAAATTTTGGTTTTCGTAGATGGTGGAGTGAAACTGCAGTTCTTCATGGGTTGATGGTGTTGCATAGAGGAGTGTTTGTGTAACGACCCGGATTTTTGGTTAATTAATTTCAAACATTTAATAATAATAATAAAACTGAATAGAAATGATTCAGATGATCAATATAAATTGTATTTGACTAAGTGACAATAATAATAATAATTTATTATTGAGGAATTGACTGTTTCTGAATTTAAATTATATTATATCGATTTAATATAGTTATTTATACATACATTCGAATTAAATTTCAGAATATATTCCGTTGAGTTTAAAATTGCGCTATAATATTGGAACTTCAGTCTTATGTTAAAATAAGGGTTTGTGATTTCAAGTTATGAACCCCGAGATATTTTAGTAAGTAAATTTATCAGATAAACTCAAAATCAAATCAAAATCTATTTAAATAAAATAAGATTCACTTTATATTAAATCAAATTAAAAATGCCCGTACTCAACCCGACATCCATTTAAAACTAACGTATGAATTGTTTCCTCAAATCTGTAAAATCGCGCATACCTCCCCTATTTTTTTCTTCTACAAACCAAAAACCAAAAATGCCGAAGTCGTTCCCATCCTCCTAAGGAAGCTCGTTCCCTCATTCTTGAATCACTTTTGCCTCTCCATTTTTCCAGTAATCCAAACCACTCTCTTAGTTTATCTTCCAACGCAGTAAAATCTGCCCTTCGAAAAATCCACGTAAATCAAAACCGTTTTATTCCTTTTTATTTCCTTAAATTGAAAACCATCCCATAAAAAAAAGACAAGGGAAGTAAAATCTTGATTTAGGAAAATCGAACAAGGGACTTCGATCATCAATGGAGGGTGTGAGATAGTGTTTGGAGTTCGACAGTAGCCAACGCAACCTAGGGTTCCGCCTAATTAAAATTTTGTGCATCGATTGGGTTTCGAGAAGCTAGATTTGGGTTTGTCAAAGTAAAGAGGTTGCTCGATAATGAAATGATGGTGCACGAGGGTAGGATTGAAGATGTGATATAGGGGTATCGCGGGTTTCCTTCAGTGCCAGGTCTTGATTTTTATCGCTGGAGCTCGAGCGCGAGAAGTGGGAAGGGAGTGGTACTTAAAAGATTGGCTTGGGTAGCTTTCCGTCGCTTCGAAGAAGTTTGGGATCGCAATGGTGGAGCAGTGTAGGGCGTGACTTCCGGCGAGCTCAAAGATGAAAAAATGGAAGTTCGATGAACTGGGATGTGGAAGTAGATTGGAGAAGACAACAGGTTAAGGAATGGCGTAGGTATTTTTTAATTCAGTAATTAAAACATAGAATTATTTGGAAGATTCAGTGGTTAT
This sequence comes from Allium sativum, assembly GCA_030737875.1. Lineage (NCBI taxonomy): Eukaryota > Viridiplantae > Streptophyta > Magnoliopsida > Asparagales > Amaryllidaceae > Allium > Allium sativum. The sequence goes on from CM060919.1 coordinate 311,270,150, forward strand.
AAATAAAATTTGTAATTCAATTGGAAATAGATTCGAACGCCATCAATCTCATTAAGCTCGTAAGGATGTGCAATCTAGAATTTGTTTAGGATTTTTCGGGATCAGCGATGGATTTCGAATTAAATAGAACGATGCTGGTTTAATTTAAAATTTGCAGCGAGCTACGATTAAAAATAAAGGTGTGTAAACTTACTCTCTAGTTCATTTATAATTTTATGTAAACGAATTTTTATTTTAAATAACTTTTATATGTTGTTTGTTGGTTGTCTGGATGCATTGAAATATTATTGCGGTTATTGTATATATATACATTAGTTATATAGGCTTGGTGGTTGTGGCTGTATGTGTGTGTGTGTATATATATATATGGATATTTCCCGCAGTACCATTACCAGATGCCTGCAATACCATTACCGGAGGATTTCCCTATGCGCCCATAATATTTATAGTGGATGACCTTCTATACCGCGATATCCTGCCTTAATGAAGGATGGGTATTATTTATGTTAGCTAACGTTTGTGGATGTAGGAAAAACAGGTTGGAGGGATCCAACTGGATTCCCTAAAATTTATTATTGTTTATTTTCATGTGTATTATCATATATGATGTGTTAGAAAACCTGTGATTGCTAATTGTGTGTTTTGGACGTTTGAATATCACTGACCCTAAATATTGATATATAAAAATATAATGAAAAGGAATTTTGAGATTTAAAAGGAAAATTTTATTTTTCTAAAATAGAATTTAAATTTAAAATGATTTAGGAAATATCAACTTGTTTTGAATAATAAAAACAAGTAGTTAATTTATAAACTGTGTTTATAAATGAAATGGAATAATTTTCACTGGATAATGTGGGAAATGTAAATTCAAATGTGAATTTAAAAAGCGGAATTGAAATTAGTTTCGAAAAGAAACGATGAAATCTGTTGAAATAAATTATAGATAAGGAAGTTGAATTTATAGACGATGTTTATAAATCTAGTGAAATAAATTATCATTAGATGATTTAGAAGTTTAAATTCAAGTATGAATTTAAAAGTGATTGGAAAATGTTTTGAAAAAGGAACGGTAGACTTTATTCGAATTTAGAATATAAACTGAATTGAAAAAAATCCAATAGATTGATAATTGAAATTTGATTGTATCGAATTTTATAAAATAATTAATTTCAAAGGTAATTGGAATTTTGTATAACTATAAATAAATTTATAACTGAATTATGAAAAATCGACGATTAGGGACAATCAGAAATATTAAGTTGGATTGGGAAAATTGGTTAAATATATATTAAAAAATATAAGAATGGAGTTGATATTTATTAATAAACAGAGCTTAAACGTTTATATTTAAATTAAATTAAAACGAACTCGCCGCAGCGAGGTAGTTCATAATTTGATGTTTCGAACTTCAATTGAGTATATAAAACTCAATTTAAGTCGGAATTCTTTGAAATAAGAATCATCAGGACCGATTAAATAATAGTTTTCTAATGGAAGAGAGAAATATGGATTTCGTCTTAGAGATTCAGAGTTATGTCAAAATCAAATTTCCAGAAAAACAGCGCTATAATCATTATTAAACCATAACAGTTTATTTAAATTAATAAAAGGATTTTAAGCAAATAAAGCTTAGATTTTCATTAGAAAAATATAGACTTGAGTTATAAAATAAATGTGAATTCAAGTGTAGTAAGTGAATTGATTTTTCAAACAAAAATCGGATTTTTATAATTATTGAATGAAGTTAACTAATTAGAGAAGGAATTATTTAATGGAGTTTTGGACCGAAATTGGACTTTGGATAAGTGAATGGGATTTATGAATTCATATTCGAAATCGAAGATGAAACTTGAGTTGAAAAATGGAATTCGACTGGTTATAAGCAAATTATATATATATATATATATATATATATATGAACGTGATATGTTCAAATAGAAAGTGAAATAAGAAAAAGAGCTAATTAGCGAATTAATTAACGAAATGATTTAAAACAATTGGATTGAGTTTGAATAAATTGGAAATGATTGGATATAGGTTAAACAGATATGGAATGAACCCATGGAAGAAATTAATTGAATGCTCGACAAAAAAGGTACATATTTAATTTGATAAAGGATTTTATGAGCCTATTTGGCAAGCCGCTTGACTTTTTGATTTTCTTTTTAAATGGAAAGGGCCTAGAGAGGCGATTTGTAGTTGTATTGAGTGACCCGTATAAAAGAGACGCTGGCCAAATTTTCCGAAAATTTAAGGAGATAGAAAAATTTAAGAAAGTTGGATAAGTAGAAATTAACTTATCAATTATATATTGAATTTAATAAGAAAATAAATATATAATGAAATTTTATAAGTAAAATTTATCATAATAAATCTTGAGAGGTTGGAAGGAGAAACGTGTACATCTTAAAGTGAATGATGGTTTAAAAGCAATTGCAAACTGAAATGAGGTTGTTAATAAGAAGTTAAGAAATAGAGTTAAGGATATTAGAAACTGACCGGAGATTTGTCGAGTTAAATGACTTCATGAGTGTCGATCTGATGTCGGTTTCAGTCTTCGGGGTTGATACTTAGGAAGTTGTTCTCCAACTATTTTAAAGTTAGGGACTGATGAATACAGAAGAATAACGATTTGTGAATAGGAAATGTTTTCCGATATTAAAAAGAAATAATTTTTGGAATATAAAAATAAATAGTTATGATAAATGGAAATGTTTTTCCAAGAATCGTAAGTGGCTAATGGGTTTGGAGAAATATCTCGGTAAATATACTGAAGAGAAATTGGGAAATGATAAATTTAATTAATGGAATATTAATTAAGGGGCCCAGTGATTGTTTGATGCTTTGCATGAATGTTTGTTTTTCTTCGATAGTTAAATAACCGGCTATCGAAGTATTGGCCAACATCATTGTCAACATGGACAGACCGGCTATACTATTATCCAAGAACCACTCTGTATTGGTGGTAGCATTGCGAATAAGATTATATGAAGAGAATTGAAGACAGATTAAAATGTAAGGGCTTTTTCTATTATTCCTAGGTAGAAATTGCCTAAAATGGATTGATGGAAATTGTGCCTTTGGTTTCGTTCAGTCCCAGAATGAACTTGTATGGACGAATGTCTGACAGAGTATTTCTAATGATCGCATATGTTGGTCTATACAAATATACATCTGGTGGCGGAGAATTTGTTGTAACGCCCGCCTTTATACCCATTATTGTCCAGTTCATTTCAGAGAAATGTCGTAGACCATAACGGAGAATGAGGTTTGTGATGAGCGACCGATTATATGATTACTCCATGTGAGGAACACACATCGCATTCTTATACCGATTAAAATTTCGACATGACCATTTGGCACATAGGGCAACTACACAAAGGCTATATGTAATCCGGAAGGCAGTGTAAAATAGATAACAACATAATATATATCACAGCCAGACACAGAATAACCATATCACAAAGGCTGAATCGATATGAATAAACCAAAAATGTGTACAATCAGTTAGTGGTCAACAAAGATCCACTTATCCCAAAAGATTAGATACATGTACCATGATCTATATAAAATAATATGTACACAACGATAGATAATGTCATAGGAACAAAAGTACATAAAGCTGCAGAGACAGAGTAGCAAGCAGAAAGCAGAAGATCAATCTTGCGATGAGTCCCAGAGGAGTACCTAAAATGACTCGGTCTAACTCGAGTATTATTTATAGGAATAAATAATAAGCGAGTCAGTCTAGTAGTACTTATCAAATAAACTGAGATAATAAGAGATATAACACAGGATGACATGATTCTAATAATAATATCTAATCATAAATTTGAAACATGGAATGTCAACACAATCAGGAAGTGACAACGGAATGTCAGCACACAATTATCTTTAAATAATCTGCTAGCCAATGTAGAATGCAACAATCAAATAATAGCACACAACAGGAAACGACAGAGGAAATAAATCTCATGACAAGAAAAGTTATAACAATAAGAATTGACAAATAAATGCCAAACATAAATCAAATTGATGCGCATCGCATCAAAGTAATCAAGAATCAGAAATCACTTAGAAATCCAGAAAACATCATAAAAAGGCCTGTCACAGATGAGAAACGATCTCTAGGTAGCGAACCCATATGTTTGAGCCGAAGCTCCCCTCGAAGCCAGGTCATGACCCCGGAAGAGTGAAATCCAAGAATTGTAAATCCCACTTGGGCAATCAATAACCACAAAATATAAGTCATAAAAGGACCGCATCGGTCCGTTGAGTATAAATTGCACCGAGATAGTTAATATAAGACAATAGCTAAATGTCCCATAACCACTCGCTATTCTTGAATATTTACAAATCTGTTGTTGGTTCATTCTCAAAACATAAATCATGAAGGTAGGACCGAAGTCCCTTAGGTGAAATCCAAGAATCGTAAATCTTACTAGGGCGATCGAGGACCACAAAACACAAGTCATGAAAAAAACCTCCTCGGTCCGGTGAGCATAAATTACACCGAGATAGTTAATATAAGAAAATAGCTAAATGTCCCATAACCACTCGCTATTCTCAAATATTTACGAACCCGTTGTTGGTTCATTCTCCAAACAACAAGGATTTTGAACGCACGAATCAAACTGTTATTCGCCGAAGTAAATATATAATGGGTCATAGTCCTTATTTTTATAAGGGTAAATAAACTAAATTTCTCGTCCGATCGATAGGATAAGGAATCGTATATAAATCAATAGAATCAAAACCAGGTTTAAAAATCAAATTTATTTTAAAAGGATTTGGATTTAAAAATTGATTAAACGTTGGTTCGATGCCCATTGACAATAGAAAACTCCGTTATACATTATGGTTCAATTATTCATAAAAACCGTCGCTGTAGCGAAGGGAACACAAAAATCATAAAACATAAACTCACATTACAACAACATACAGGAAATCAAAGGGATAACGGTTATAACTTCAATCAAAGAACGAATCGAAATCTCAAACTAGCACCCAAAGGTTTTTAACTAAATCGGAATGGACTCGAAGGATATCGAGTCGATAATTCATGTTTAAGAGTCGCGAATCATAATCGAACTAATATCGAGGGTCAAACCTGAATTAACGAGTAAATAGATTCATAAAATAGAGCGCATAGGCTCTATACGATTTCTAATGCAATTCACATTAAAAAATGAGAATAGCGACAATTAAAGATCAATATTCAATGAATCAAATAATAATCAATGTCGATGATTTGAGCTGCTGAAATCTGTGAATTTATGAAGCTGAAGTTCACAAACGAAGTCCAAACGGCCCGAGCTCCGGCCGGGAAAGAGCCTGGACGGGGGTAGACTGTGGACCAAGGTTTCTCCGATCCACAGAAGGAAACCGGTCGACTGGTCAAAATGGGGCGGTCGACCGATTTTACACAGAAACAAAACTGGTCGATCGCCCCATTTTGGGCATGTCGACCGGTTTCGACCTGGGCCGTTGCCCAGGTCAAACCTAGGGGGATTCGCTCCCCCGCAAGTGTCATTGATCTTCAAGGCTCATGACTTCTTTGGGGCATCAAAGAGACCTCTTCGGTCCACCATATCGACTCGCAACGCTTGAATGCATTGGTTTTGATTGTCAAATGAACGAAATTCCAAACCAAAATGAATAAACGCAATATAAGGGAATTAAGAAGTCTTAGAACTTGCCGGGTGCGACAATGGTACTTCACAACACCACTTAATCGACTTATGACGCGTGCAATAAGTCGTGTGTACAACCCATGCTACAATTGTATTTCAAATGAAATTCAAACTAATAAACCCGGAAGTGTAAATTATCCTAACAAATTCAACAAGCAAATGCAACATGAAATGGTACTAAATTACACTTGTGCAATCCATAAACTTGCTGCACATATGTGAGTTCAATAAAGAACTCACCTTTGATCATAGGAATGAAGAACAAGCTCCAAATCTAGGTTAGATCAACCTTTCTTCAATCAATACACTAGAATCTCCAATCTAAGATGATGTAAATAGAATTCCTAAGAGTTAGGTCATAGGAAACCATAGAAATCGAAGAGAAAACAAGTAGGAGAAGATGGAGAAGGAGATGGAGAAGCTTACTCAAGTTGTCTCCTTGATTTCCCCTTTGATTGGAGCTTCTAATTGCAAAACCTAGCTTAGGAATTTCTATTTCCCTTTCCACTCTCCATTTTATATTTTGCGAAGTACGAGGAAGAACGAATGAAGGAGGAGGGAGCTAGGTGAGTTATAAGAGTTGGCTAGGTTAGCTAACTCATGACCCAATCAAGGTCCCAAATTTCCGAAGCTCGAAACATATCGATGCTTATAGTCAAAAAGGTTGTAAACGACGTTCCGGACTCAATGGAAGTGGTCCCGAGTCTTAACTTTATCGTTTGTGAAAAATGACATTTTGAGTGACACATCCGATACAACGATATATTTAAATAAAATATTTGAATCTATTATCATGGAATGAGCGGGTTGTTACAGACTTCCCCCCTTAAAAAAATTGCATCCCCACAATTCCTTAAGATTGAAGTAATAAGAAACAACCAAAAATAATACCATGGAGTGGTACCACAAGAACCGACACGAAATGAAAAGGCTACACCAACAGCTAGGTGAGATCCCAATATCATCTCGCAAGATCATAAAAACTAGAGTTCAATCTCGAACTTCATTACCCATGAAGATAGCCATCCCAAATGGGTAAAATAATTCCATAAAAATTCATAAGCACTATGAATTCAAATAGACTCGCCTTTCTTAGTATGATTCTCAAGGGAATGAGAATCGATAGAATTCACAAAAACCGTGAGAATCTAATTTGGAATTTCAAGAAGCAGCGGGACTGCGTCCTATAGACGCGAGATATCAATAGTATATATTTCCCTTAGGATATGAAATGGGAATTTACGATGGTTGACTAATCCATCCCCAAACTCAATCATGACGATGTAGCGAACATCGAACCTGAGCACTTTGGTCTTGCGAGAAGGTGGCTGACACCAACAAAAGAACAATACATAGATTCAAACAAATTTAGCTAAGGAAAGCAATCCTCAAAGGAATAATTAATTTTAATATCAATGATTCAAGGTTGGTAATGGAATACCAACGAGCTAGAAACCAACAAACAAATATTGGTAATGGAATACCAATGAACTATAAGTCAATAATCAAATATTGGTAACGGAATACCAATGAACTAGAAATCGATAACAAATATTGGTAACGGAATACCAATGAACTATTCGGGGAAATCGATTTCTAACCAGGTACTAAATCTCATTTAGTAACCATAAAGACGAATCGTTAGGAATTATACAAAATTCCCAATATTTAGAATCTCGAGTATCAATTTGAGAAAATTGAAAACATCGAGAAGATGATGGATAAGTAGTGCACAACTTACCACTTCAGAAAAACAGTATTTAAGATAATTTTCCGCCAAATTTCTCAAATCGCAAATACTCAGCAAGTGATCAATAGACCTCGCTAGGTACGTAACGACGTACGAAACAATCTTAACTAGAAATCAAGAAATATCAGGATCAAAGACGCTTACGACGTGCGTAACGATGCAAGGGCAAGATGTCCAATGATCAAAATACGATCACCGAAGCGATCAACAACTTGAAATTTACGTTTTAATAACGTAATTTATACAAAAACAGACATCAATTAGCAACTCGAGTCAAAGAATGAAACAAAAGCACCACTAGAGCACACGGGCCCTAGATGGACTATAGAAATTAACCCGAAGGGGAAGAGTCGATAACTATTCTAAAAGACTAAAAATAGGCCACTTGAGACATAATCACACCTCCCATAGGAGGTACACTGGGTGAATCAGCACTTGCACGACTACGACCAACTATTTCGCTTCTTTAAGGAAAAAGAAGGAGGAAAAAATTAGTTTCAAGTTGAATTCAAACGATTCGAATTCAATCAAAATGGAATCATATAGGAAGATAAGCTATGGCAGGTCTTAAGACTCTAACTAAAACCCTAAAGCACGATTCTCGAGAGAGGCTTATGACAATACCATCGTCATACTATCTTACACTGTTCTGGAAAGTGGCTCTGATACCAACTGTAATGCCCCGCCTCTATACCCACTATCGTCCAGTTTATTTCAGAGAAATGTCGTAGACCATAACGAAGAATGAGGTTTGTGAAGAGCGACCGATTGTATGATTACTCCATGTGAGGAACGCATATCGAATTCTGATACCGATTAAAATTTCGACATGACCATTAGGCACATAGGGCAACTACACAACGGCTGTATGTAATCTGGAAGGTGGTATAAAATAGATAACAACATAATATATATATATATCACAGCCAGACACAGAATAATCATATCACAAAGGCTGAATCTATATGAATAAACCAAAAATGTGTACAATCAGTTAGTGGTCAACAAAGATCCACTAATCCCAAAAGATTAGATACATGTACCATGATCTAGGTAAAAGAATATGTACACAACGACAGATAATGTCATAGGTACTAAAGTACATAAAGCTGAAGAGACAGAGTAGCAAGCAGAAGGCAGAAGATCAATCCTGCGATGAGTCCCACAGGAGTACCTAAAATGACTCGGTCTAACCCGAGTATTATTTATAGGAATAAATAATAAACGAGTCAGTCTAGCTATACTTATCAAATAAACTAAGATAATAAGAGATATAACACAGGATGACATGATTCTAATAATAATATCTAATCATAAAAATGAAACATGGCATGTCAACACAATCAGGAAGGGACAACGGAATGTCTGCACTCAATTATCTCTAAATAATCTCCTAGCTAATGTAGAATGCAACATTCAAATAATAGCACACAACAGGAAATGACAAAGGAAATAAATATACCATGATCTAAATAAAAGAGCGTATACACAACGATAGATAATGTCATATGTACAAAAGTACATAAAGCGGCAGAGACAGAGTAGCAAGCTGAAGGCAGAAGATCAATTCTACGATGAGTCCCATAGGAGTACCTGAAATGACTCGATCTAACCCGAGTATTATTTATAGGAATAAATAATAAACGAGTCAGTCTAGCTGTACTTATCAAATAAACCGAGATAATAAGAGATATAACAAAGGATGACATGATTCTAGTAATAATATCTAATCATAAATAAATATGAAATATGGCATGTCAACACAGTCAGGAAATGACAATGGAATGTCACCACACAAATATCTCTAAATAGTCTCCTAGCTAATGTGGAATGCAACATTCAAATAATAGCGCACAATCAGGAAATGACAGCGGAACTAAATCTCATGACAAGAAAAGAGCATATAACAACAATAATTGACAAATAAATGCCAAACATAAATCAAATTAACGCGCATCGCATCAAAGTAATCAAGAATCAGAAATCACTTAGAAATCCGGAAAACATAATAAAAAGGCTTGTCCCATGATGAGATACGGTCTCTAGGTAGCAAACCCATATGTTTGAGCCGAAGCTCTCCACAAAGCCGGGTCGTGACCCCGAAAAAGAGAAAACACATAAATCATGAACTCTCTAGAAAACATCATAAAAAGGCTTGCCAGAAAATGAGATACGATCTCTAGGCAGCGAACCCATATGTTTGAGCCGAAGCTCCCCACGAAGCCGGGGTCGTGACCCTAGAAGAGTGAAATCCAAGAATCGTAAATCCCACTCGGGAAATCGAGGACCACAAAACATAAGTTGTGACGATCTCAAAATCCGAGGGGCGGTATTAAGGATAATCATTGGAATATAACACATTAATCAACATAGCAGAGTACAGATAATAGCAGAAACAATAAATAGAATAATTTTACATGGATATGACAGCGGAATCACAACATGTAATAACACCAGAATAGCACAGCGTAGGATATAACTTAGTAAATAAAGGGAAGTGATCAGCCATCATCGCCAAAGGCGGAATACATACATGCAGTGAGACATAATAAGGGTATCAGTCTACATCGCCGAAGGCGGTACATATACATACGATAATAAGTACTGAAAGTAAATCAGTCTGCATCGCCTATGGCGGAATCATAATAAGTGTACAATAATGGCGGAAAATGTCAAAGTCGTCTCTGTGAAGTCAGCCTCGCCATGAGCCAAAATGCACTCTATGCAACCGTGCAGAGCCAAAAACAACCTGTCACCTGTGAACTAGGTTGCCCGTGTGAAAATAAGGGCACCCGCGTTTGCAAAGTGAAACAAACAACGAGTCAGTCATGGGGACTGGTATGAGGAATCTATTTAACAGTTAAACAACAGTAATAAGCAAATCATAGGACCACGCCACTTTCGCGGAACGGGTTTACTCCAGTGATTGCTAGTGCATTTAAAACAAAGTAAATTCTTTTAAAACAACGCAATGCTTTTTAAAAAGAATGAAGCCATTATAAGACTCAGGTCCCATCATACAATGCAACGCAAGCCGGAGGATAGAGTTTTCCCTTATAATGGCCAAATATGCTTGATACGTATAAAGCGAAATCATTTGATATTATTACTAGTGCATATATGTTTCAAAAACGAATAGCATCATAAATATCAATCATAGACGGCATAAGTGCCCCATACCACTATGTCGCCATACTAGTTCTACAATCGAGTCCGTTATTTCGTATTGGAAATTGGATTTCCGTCATGAGTCGAGGCAAGGGGCAAGCTCCTCTCCGCTTCGAGACATTCTAGCAAATGCCTCAGGACTACACACTCTGGGTAACCCCTGGATGCTTCAGGGCCGATCCTCTCTTACGTTTGAGGATTAGTTATTCCTGAACACATGTTTCCCGGTCCTTACGGACCTATAATCGAGGCGCCTCGCATTCCAACAACCACATAGGTGAAAAATAGATATATATGTCAGGGCTGGTAAGTCACTAACACCACCATAGCTAGAAAGAAACGTCGTGCTCTCCCTGCAGTCCGTATCCCGTTTTTAACTCATACCGGGGTGTGAGGCTCGCGAATCTATGAAATACACAAAGCTAGGCCACGTAGACTGTGCTTTGTTCATCATCCACAAGACTTTGCTTTGCAATAGAAGCCTTGATCACAGCATCTTGGCATGCCACATAGGCAGTCCACTCCATACGATTGATTTCCATCGATATATAACCTCTGAGCTCGTACGTCTCAGAGAAGGGCGTTAAGCAAAAGAATAAATTCTCCGTCGCCAAACAGATATATATTTAACAAAGATCAATCAGTATAGAACAAAATCCAATGTCAGACACACAGTCCATTTACTAGTCCGTTCTGGGTCTGAACGAAACCGGAGGCGTCAAATTCCTCGTATATCCATCCAATCAACGCATACGTTCAGACGGCTACTACTTCCGTCCCTTTCCGGTAGCTACTCCGGTCAGGAACCTCAGCAGCGCCCATCCAACCGATACGAAGATCGTCGGTCTTGAATCGTCCTTGTATTTTCCAATTCGAATCGCTCGAGAAATTATTTGAAATGAGGGTTAGCTCGGCCTTTTCAAATAATTCACGTAATTAGAATTTAAATCGATTCTTTCCATGGTTATATTATTCGACATCCATCTTTCAGTTCTTTAGTGTTATTTTCGTGTCAAGCACATACAACCATCAAATATCAAACAATTCAAGCCCAATTGGTTTATTTGCAATCTATGTTGCTTATAATATTTTATAACGATTTTTCGCCATTTTTATTTATTTAAAAATGGCCATATTTAATTAAACGACGTTTCAGGTCGTGTCGTGGCACTGGCGCTATTTTTCCCCTAATTTGTTTTAAACATATCGGAGAATCTAACCGTTGGATTTCTACAAAGTCTATATCAGTGGGAAGATATTCCCAAAGCGAACCCAACGGTTCCAGTTTCGTGAAAATCCGACGGTCGGATCTTCCACACTAGTCGTTTGAAGTTACGGTTTCAAAATTCGAACTGCAGCGTCGTTATTCGATTTAATTTATTTATATTTATATATAAATATAAACGATTCTGGCGCTGTTTTTCTTCAGATTTGAATTAAACATTCCGGACAATCTAACCGTTGGATTTTTACAAGGTTGGTGCCGTTGGGAAGATATTTCCAAGCCGAACCCAACGGTTGCAGTTTCGGGAAAATCCGATGATCGGATTTCTCGTACTAATCGTTTCAAATTACGATTCCGAAACACGAACTGCACGGCTTCGATTCCTTTTAATTATATTTATATTTATATATAAATATAGTTCATTCTATAATTCCAACTATAGTTCATTCTATATTTTTCAACTTCGTTTTCACTTCAAATATTTCACTAACGCCTTAATATTTCGAAAAATTTCGCCATAACCTCCTTTGTACGGGGAGGGGTTTGGAAATTTATTGGGCCGTGTTAGGTACCCAATAAATCCTAAAAAGCATCCACATATTTATAGTGATATATTCTGGTGTTTACGGGGGAGCATGTATAGATAATCACTCTAGAGAATAAATTCTCATCACCCCGTTTCCGTGTGGAAATAAATAGTCCATGTGTCGTATCTAATAACTAGAGAGACGTGATTATTGTCAACTCCAGACCCGTGTGGGGTTTTTATTAATCTGGCAATTTATCGTTATATTTTATATAGTCCATATCAGTCATCAGTTCAATCTGTAGTATAAAATCATCGCCATACAAGCCTCTCGCTCGTATGGTAAATCTTCCACCTCGTCACACAAGCTCCAATTGCTTATGTGGAATATGATGAAGTATGCCTATCGTCAAGAAGTATGCCATGTAGTGTAGTTCAAAATTAATTGTTACTATCCTATGGCGATATTTATTATTTTACACAGAATAACCAACACTCCGCATCCAATGGCATTCACAGGAGTTGATATAAAAATAAAATTGCGCAGCCAACTCATCAAGGCTTACCTATTTGTCGGGCACGCAAATAATTTCTTTACTCTACAGCTAATCCATTTTTCCTGTTCAACACATGTATATATATGCAGAACAAAGCTAATAATAATATTTCTAGCAAACTATTATTTATTTCAACACGTGTGTATTTTTATCAAAGCGTATACATGATAAAAGGAATATTTTTATCATCAAAAATATTTATTCAACACGTGAATGTTTTTAACACTTCATATTCACAATAAAAATGTAGATTTTATTGTCGATTCATTTTATTTTAAAATACGATAACATTCAACACATGAATTTCAACTCGACGAACGAATTTCAATTCAACACATGAATATTCTATATAGTTTGTATATATATAAAAATGTGATTTTTATCGCGAAAGCTATTTGTTTAAATTCAAATAATATTCAACACATGAATTTCAACTCAACGAATGAACTGCAACTCAACACATGAATATTCGCTGTAGTTTGAATATATATAAAAATGTGATTTTTATCGCTAAAGCTATTTGTTTAAATTCAAATAATATTCAACACATGAATTTCAACTCAACGAATGAACTGCAACTCAACACATGAATATTCGCTATAGTTTGAATATATATAAAAATGTGATTTTTATCGCTAAAGCTATTTGTTTAAATTCAAATAATATTCAACACATGAATTTCAACTCAACGAATGAATTTCAACTCAACACATGAATATTGGTTTCAATATATGTAATTTATTTCAACGAATGAAAATTATTCTAACACATGTATATTTCAGAAAATTTCGGCAGCATAACGGCAGGGTAGTCAAAACCGGGACCGTCCCTAGTACGGCTCCTCGCTCTACCTTAAAACCTCGCGGTTTTTGACAATGGGGATCATGCATCTAGTTCGCACGCAGGCGGCATGTTTTATTTTCAATTCCACAATCCTATTCCAATTTGTTTCAACCATGTAACAACCCGAAAATCTGGGCCAGTTTAAAATTTTTAATTTGGCAATTTTAATGAATTTTGAACATTTAAAATAAAATATTTTAAATAATATCGACGAGAAATTTATTTTGAATAGAATTCGAACGAATATATTAATATAGATCGTCGTTAGAATATAAATATTTATTTTAAATTATAAAAGGAATTGAAAATGGCGCGGTAGTTCGATAATTCGATTTCAAACTTCAATTGAATGTACCGGGTGCAAAATAAACCGGATTTTAGTGAAACCAAAAAATAATGGAATCTAATTGTGACTATCTTTCCAACGAATCCAAAAGATCGAAATTTCATAGTGGGAATCAAAAGATATGTGCAGTTGAAAATTCTGAATGGTCGCTATGGAATTCAGGCCCTTAAAAATAGCCATTTTGCAAACGACCTCGGATTTCGACGAAACCACTTTTGTTGGATCCGGGATGTCTAGTTATTGCTAGGTTTCAAATTTCATAATTTTTCGAATCAATATGTGAGCGTGGCAAAGGAAAACGCGTTTGACCAGTTTCAGTTGATTTTAATCGACTGGAAAATGGCCATTTTTCAAACGGTCTCAGAATTTGACGAAATCAGTTTTGTTAGGACCGTATCGTCAATACGAAAGTAGAAATAATTTTTCTGGAATTTTTAGAGATTGTATGTGTCCCCGGTAAATTGAAATGTGCGTTTAAATTGAATATATAAAGATTTGTATTTTAAATTCAACAGAAACTGATTGTAACGGTCAAATTGGTCTGTGAAACATATCCCATTGTGTTCGGAATGGGGGTACTTAGCTAGGGGCGACGGTCGTTGGATTGGATTTCGAGTTCAAAATAAAAGTCAACCTTTCGTGAAGAATTAAATAAAAATAATAATAATTTATTATATAAGTATTTCCTCCCCCCCACCCTTACTTTGACCGATTCATTTCAGAATAAAATTAAATAATAAAAAAAACCAATTCGGTAAGCCTCCCCGTCGCCCTCCTACCCACGCCCCACCAGCGACACGCCACCTCCGTTCAACCCTTCCCCAGCGCCGCCCTAGACCCCTGTGCCTCCCTCTCCTCCCTAGATCCGCACGCCAAAAAGCCCTACCCCAAATCGAACCAGAAAACCCCAATACCCCGTGCCCTAGTCGCCTCCCCCAAGCATCGCACCACCAGCCCTGCGCCTCGACTGCCTCTCCCCTCCTCTGGCAACCCGCGACCCCGATCCCCAATTTCAAAACCCTCCAGCGTGCGACAGACCACACCCCATAATCCATACCACCACCTGAATCCGCCAGTGCCACCCTCTTAGCCCCGCATCTCGGCCAGCGCCGCCAACAGTAGGTCCGCACCACCCCTCCGAGCGCAAACAGTACCCCCTCTCGCAGTTTAGCAGCAAAGCTTTATTTTCTTCGATCGATGTAAGTCTTTACAGTTAAAAGCATTGTTTCTAAAAACAGATTTTTTTTTATAAATAAAAGTAGTAAATGTTTATTTTTAAAATATATAAAGGATTGTTTAAAAAAATATGAAAATAGAATTTGTTTTAAAAATAAGAATAGATTTGTTTTAAGAATAAAAATACCTTTGTTTTGAAAATAAAATTTGCATAGCCTTTTAAAATAAGATTAATGTGTTTTTAAAATAGGAGAATAAAAATAGTTCGAATTAAAAATATGATTTTTATTCACGGAGAGTAATAAAAATATAATCTTTATTAAGCGAAGAGAAATATAAAAATATAATTTTTATAACGAAGCAAAGTAAAAATTCGATTTTTATATATTGAATAGCAAAGTAAAAATGTGATTTTTATATATGTAGTGAATACGGGCAAAGAAAATGACAAGAGGCGAGAACGGCGAAGATTTCTACAAAGAAGAGTCGAGGCGTTTGATTTAGCTATTCGGTGAGAATTTCTCACTCTTTAATTTAATTTTCTAGTTATATATATATACTAGGATGCAGACAGTGTTTAGTAGCACCCGACACCCGTCGTCCACAGACCATGGACGGCTTGTATGCTTGTTTGTTTGATTTTGATGTCTAGTTGATTGTGTGATGTGATGTGAAATGAAATAAAATATTTTATAGTGGAAAATATTTTATAGTTAAAAATAGAATTTTTAACGTGTATAAGAAATGAAATAAAAATAAATAAATCGGATGATTTGTTTATATACACACCTTTGACTGATATTGATTGGGACGATAAATTTTACACATCGCCCAACTGCACAAATAAAATCTGTGTTTGATTGTTTGAAACCCCACACGGGTATTGGGATGATATTTGACGTACACTAATCCTGATTGTTTAGTTGTATGTCAATCGATTGATTGACAGACTGTTATGAGCGTTAAATATTTATATTCGATGCTTATACAGTGTAGAATGCACTTTGGATGATGGTTGATTTTTCATCTTTGTTATTGTATACATGTGTTGCAGAAAATCCATATAATTAACATTATATGGTAATTGATTGGGCTTCATTCAATATTTGAAATAGAAATATTTGAATAGAAATATTTGAATAGAAATATCTGAATAGAAATATTTGAATAGAAATATTTGAAAAGCAATATTTGAATAGAAATATTTGAAAAGCAATATTTGAAATAGAAATATTTGAAAAAGAAATATTTGAATAGAAATATTTGAAAAGCAATATTTGGAATAGAAATATTTGAAAAAAAGAAATATTTGAAATAGAATATTTGAAGATAGAAATATATGAAGCCGTGTTGATTAGATTGACGCCATTTTGACGTGAACGATATTTATATCGATTTTATTCATTTTATAATGAATATCGAAAGTGATTTCAAAATATGATATTTTGAAAAGAATTGAAATTCAAACCGAATTCAAATTGAATTGAATAGAAAACGAATTTGAATTGAATTGAATAGAAAACGAATTCAAATTGAATTGAATAGAAAACGAATTCAAATTGAACTGAATTGAAAACGAATTCGAATTGAATTGAATAGAAAACGAATTTGAATTGAGTTGAATAGAAAACGAATTCAAATTGAATTGAATAGAAAACGAATTCAAATTGAATTGAATAGAAAACGAATTCGAATTGAATTGAATAGAAAATGAATTCGAAATGAATTGAAAAGAAAACGAATTCAAATTATACTGAATAGAAAACGAATTCGAATTGAATTGAATAGAAAACGAATTTGAATTGAACTGAATAGAAAACGAATTCGAATTGAATTGAATATAAAACGAATTCAAATTGAATTGAATAGAAAACGAATTTGAATTGAATAGAAAACGAATTTGAATTGAATCGAATAGAAAACTGAATTTGAATTGTTCGAATTGAATTGAAAACGAATTCGAATTGAATTAAAAACGAATTGAAGTGAATTCAAATTGAATTGAAATTTGAATTGAATAGAAATGAATTTTAAAACGAATTTATAAGGAAAAATTCAATTTTGATTTGAATTGAAATGGAAGTTGAAATTGTTTTTGAAACGAATCCAAAACTATTTATTAAATTCGTTTTAAATAGTAATCGACGAAATATATATTATATATATTATATATATAATATAATGGCCTGAATAGAACGCGCCGCGCCGCGGCAGTTCGCGAATTTCGACCATTGACTTCGAACGGACTGTACGGGAGATCCGACCGTCGGATTCTCCTAAAACCAGAACCGTTGGGTTCGTATCAAAAAGAGCTTTCTAACGAATATTAGAAATTTGAAATCTAACGGTTGGATTTGGAGATACGTCCAAATCAAATTTGGAAAAGGTCGCTGTAAGTGCAGTTCGATGGCCGCTGTTAGAAATCGACTGTACGGGCCTTGATAAAATTATTAAAAATATCAATAATTTGTGTAAAATCATAAGAAATGATTCGGGAAAAATCAGGATGAAAAACTCCATATTTTAAAAGATAAAAATAGATTTTTATCGAAATGAACTAGTTTTGAACTAAAAATTAAAACCCATTTATTTTTAAATAAATAAATTGGATTTGAAATGGGTTGTAAATAAGAATTGATTTGTGGGTTTATCGTGAAGGGTGTTTTAAATGACACTTGTTCTTTAACCCGATAAATATATAGAAAGTGATTTGGGTTTGTCGTGAACTGTGTTTTAAAAAGACATTAGTTCTTTAACCCAGTAAAAGGAGTTTTAATGAATCTGCAATTAGATTGAAATGTGAATTGATAATCTAAATTATCAAATTTGGGAAATGAGCGAGAATGGAGTATCACCAGTTTTGCTCCAAAGCGATAGTTAAATCTTTAATTAGATTTGAACGTGAAATGGTAATTAATTTTACCGATAACACCGTGGTGTTAGATATGGAGTATTACCAGTTTTGCTTCATGGGATGAATAGGTTGGGATCGGAAAATAAAATAAATAATTACTTCGGTGTGGTTCGCTAATCCCGACTAGTTTGGAAAACCATAATCTGGTTTGAAATGACATCCAAAGGAAGATTAAAGAATAAATTCAAAGAATTTATCTTGGATAAAATTAATGGGAACCTTTCCCTAAGAATATGAAATTTAGAAACTAGCTGTAGGTTAGCTAAGAAGAATGATTTCCTGGGTATTGATCTGATGTTGGTTTCGGCCTTCGGGGTTAATATTTAGGGGATTGCTCTCTTACTGATTTACGGTTAGTGACTAATGAATTGGAATGAGGCGTATGTTGTGTTTGTGTAACATTTATTTTTAATATATGCGGGTTGTTCGGAAAGGCCGGGTTTACACCCATTCTGAATAACCGATTTGACGATAGGTCGAAGATGAAGACGGTGGTCGAAGACCGGAAGTCTTCACATCGTTTGGGTGATTACTGATGATCTTGATTGGGCTGTACACCCAAGATGAGGGAATCAGTTGGTGGTCGTCCAGACGTACTTGGAGATCGACGGATATGCGAGGAAAGTGCCTCCGGTTTCGTTCAGACCTAGAACGGACTTGTAAATGGATGGTGTGTCTGACATTGTATTCCTTTATATTGTATTCGTTGATCTCTGCTAAATATATATCTGTTTGGCGGCGGCGAATTTATTCTCTTGCTTAACGCCCTTCTCTGAGACATACGAGCTCAGAGGTTATATATTGGCAGAAATCAGTGGTACGATATGGATTGATAGTGTGGCATGCTGAGATGTAGTGATCCAGACTTTTGTTGAAAAGCAAAGTTTGGTGGATGATGATCAAAGCGCAGCTTTAATACAGCATGGCTTTGTGTATAGCGTTGATTCGCGAGCCTCACACCCCGGTATGGTGGTAAACTGATGGTTTGATCAGTATGCTTTTTAGTGGATGGGCACCTTAGTGGTGTCGTGGATTCGGTCGATCGAGATGAGCTTAGTGCTCAGGGATGTATAGAGTAAGCGGTGTTTTCTCTCACTGGGACGCAAGCCGCGGTGATACCCTGGTGCCAAATGTGCGGATGTGCAGACGGTGTTTTCTCTTGTTGGGACGTAAGCCGTGGGGAATTGCACTACGCGATCGATCTTTCGAATCAGGAGCCATCATGATGGAAATCCAATTTCCAATACGTGTATTGCGGTTTTAATTGTAGAACTAGTATGGCGACATGATATATGGTACCCATGCCGTCTATGATTGATATTTATGATTGAAATTGTTTTGACACTATACACTTATTATAGTATCAAATGATTTGATTTTTAAAACGTACCAAGCATGTTTGGCTATTATAAGGGAAAAACCTATCCTCCGGCTGCGTTGCATTGTGTGATGGGACCTGGGTCTTATAATAGCTTCATTTTTAGAAAAGCATTGCGCTGTTTACTTATATGCACTGGTATTCTTGGGAGGAAACCCGTTCCGTGTTATACGGCGTGGTCCCTTGATTTACCTAACTTTAAAATAAAGATTTACAACTGTTTTAGTTCTCACACCAGTCCCATGACTAACCTGGAGTTTATTGTTTTAACCTAAACTCTGGGTGCCCCTATTTTGACACGGGAAGCTAGTAGTTTTGGTTTTGCAGATTTATATTCACAGGATCCTGGTTTACAGCTGGAACGATATCCGGAAAGCTTTGTATCCGTATATCTCTTCTAGTTGTGTATTGTATTATTTTCCGCTACGATGTATTTAAATGTAATTTAAATCTCTGATATTTCTATGTAATATATATTCATTTATACTCTGTACATTCTTGTAATCTGATGCATTGTTGTAATATACTATGAAATGTTCTTTCGTCTGCGTTCTGTTGTGGCTTGTTCTCGAACTATCCGCGCTTCCCTCACCGGGGAAGTTACGGGTTTTCACAGTTGGTATCAGAGCTTTGGTTTACAAAGCTCGGAGAACAAGACACATTAGAACCATACGAAAGAATTCATCAGATATTGGATTAGTAATATCCAATGAAATGGCTCGTTAGAGATGGGATCAGTAGTATCCTAGAACGAGTGTGAAGAGTATATTTTTGAAAATGAAAACAAATTTTGTTTTGAAAATTTAAATCAACTATTCGTATTTGATTAGATATTATGTTTGAATTTGGACAGTCCAGTATATATAGAATTCGCGTGTACGTCTGATCCGCGTGTATTTGAAGTTTTAAAATACTGGATAGATATAGAATTGCACTGTAGTCGTTCGGGGATAATTCTGATGAAAGCGATCGCATCATCAGTATTTATGTTCGAATGACGAAGGTGGGACGTCTATATATTTCCTATTGACTGGTGTGAGAACCAAAATTAGATAGGGCTTATTGTTGTGATTTGGCATCAAAAATGTGATTTTTGACTATATATCAAAGTTATGAATTTGAAATGCTAATCAACTAATTGATTGATGGTTGCGTTGTTTGATTATTGTTCGATTAATTAAAATTTGAACCATTTAGTCAAATTGTACCAAAAAGTGAGTTGTATTGAAAATGTGTCGCATTTGCTTGCATATACTTGTACTTACATTGAACAGTTCATAGCAAAGAGGCTAGAGCAGAAGAATAAAATTGTTTGCCCGACAAATAGGTACATGTTTAACATAATTTACTGTTTTGTTTGGGTGATGATGATTTTATGAGCCGATTGGCTAGCCGCTTGGCTTTTTCTTTTTCCTTTTGAGATCAGAAGGCCTATATGGCAATTTCGGGATTTTCCCGTGGCTCCCGGTGCAGGGGAGGTTATGGCGAAATTTTTCGAAAATTTAGGGTGTTAGCCAAATTTTTGAAATTTTTGAAAAGTTCTTAGAAACTGAAAAGTGAAGAACTTAAGCCGTAGCGAAAACTATGAAAGTTGAGTTGGTTTTTAAAACAACTTTCGGCTTCGTTCCTTTTCGGGGACGAAAAGTTTTAAGTGGGGGA
Organism: Allium sativum; assembly: GCA_030737875.1. Lineage (NCBI taxonomy): Eukaryota > Viridiplantae > Streptophyta > Magnoliopsida > Asparagales > Amaryllidaceae > Allium > Allium sativum. The sequence continues at coordinate 311,291,388 of CM060919.1, forward strand.
GATTGTAACAACCCGAAAATCTGGGCCAGTTTAAAATTTTTAATTTGGCAATTTTAATGAATTTTGAACATTTAAAATAGAATATTTAAAATAATATCGACGAGAAATTTATTTTGAATAGAATTCGAACGAATATATTTATATAGATCGTCGTTAGAATATAAATATTTATTTTAAATTATAAAAGGAATTGAAAATGGCGCGGTAGTTCGATAATTCGATTTCAAACTTCAATTGAATGTACCGGGTGCAAAATAAACCGGATTTTAGTGAAACCAAAAATAATGGAATCTAATTGTGACTATCTTTCCAACGAATCCGAAAGATCGAAATTTCATAGCGGGAATCAATAGATATGTCCAGTTGAAAATTCTGAATGGTCGCTATGGAATTCAGGCCCTTAAAAATAGCCATTTTGCAAACGACCTTGGATTTCGACGAAACCACTTTTGTTGGATCCGGGATGTCTAGTTATTGCTAGGTTTCAAATTTCATAATTTTTCGAATCAATATGTGAGCGTGGCAAAGGAAAACGCGTTTGACCAGTTTCAGTTGATTTTAATCGACTGGAAAATGGCCATTTTTCAAACGGTCTCAGAATTTGACGAAATCAGTTTTGTTAGGACCGTATCGTCAATATGAAAGTAGAAATAATTTTTCTGGAATTTTTAGAGATTGTATGTGACCCCGGTAAATTGAAATGTGCGTTTAAATTGAATATATAAAGATTTGTATTTTAAATTCAACAGAAACTGATTGTAACGGTCAAATTGGTCTGCGAAACATATCCCATTGTGTTCGAAATGGGGGTATTTAGCTAGGGGCGACAGTCGTTGGGTTGGATTTCGAGTTCAAAATAAAAGTCAACCTTTCGTGAAGAATTAAATAAAAATAATAATTATTTATTATATAAGAATTTCCTCCCCCCTTACTTTGACCGATTCATTTCAGAATAAAATTAAATAATAAAAAAAAAACAATTCGTTAAGCCTCCCCGTCGCCCTCCTACCCACGCCCCACCAGCGACACGCCACCTCCGTTCAACCCTTCCCCAGCGCCGCCCTAGACCCCTGTGCCTCCCTCTCCTCCCTAGATCCGCACGCCAAAAAGCCCTACCCCAAATCGAACCAGAAAACCCCAACACCCCGTGCCCTAGTCGCCTCCCCCAAGCATAGCACCACCAGCCCTGCGCCTCGACTGCCTCTCCCCTCCTCTGGCAACCCGCGACCCCGATCCCCAATTTCAAAACCCTCCAGCGTGCGACAGACCACACCCCATAATCCGTACCACCACCTGAATCCGCCAGTGCCACCCTCTTAGCCCCGCATCTCGGCCAGCGCCGCCAAAAGTAGGTCCGCACCACCCCTCCGAGCGTAAACAGTACCCCCTCTCGCAGTTTAGCAGCAAAGCTTTATTTTCTTCGATCGATGTAAGTCTTTACAGTTAAAAGCATTGTTTCTAAAAACAGATTTTTTTTTATAAATAAAAGTAGTAAATGTTTATTTTTAAAATATATAAAGGATTGTTTAAAAAAAATATGAAAATATAATTTGTTTTAAAAATAAGAATAGATTTGTTTTAAGAATAAAAATACCTTTGTTATGAAAATAAAATTTGCATAGCCTTTTAAAATAAGATTAATGTGTTTTTAAAATAGGAGAATAAAAATAGTTCGAATTAAAAATATGATTTTTATTCATGGAGAGTAATAAAAATATAATCTTTATTAAGCGAAGAGAAATATAAAAATATAATTTTTATAACGAAGCAAAGTAAAAATTCGATTTTTATATATTGAATAACAAAGTAAAAATGTGATTTTTATATATGTAGTGAATACGGACAAAGAAAATGACAACAGGCGAGAACGGCGAAGATTTCTACAAAGAAGAGTCGAGGCGTTTGATTTAGCTATTCGGTGAGAATTTCTCACTCTTTAATTTAATTTTCTAGTTATATATATATACTAGGATGCATACGGTGTTTAGTAGCACCCGACACCCGTCGTCCACAGACCATGGACGGCTTGTATGCTTGTTTGTTTGATTTTGATGTCTAGTTGATTGTGTGATGTGATGTGAAATGAAATAAAATATTTTATAGTGGAAAATATTTTATAGTTAAAAATAGAATTTTAACGTGTATAAGAAATGAAATAAAAATAAATAAATCAGACGATTTGTTTATATACACACCTTTGACTGATATTGATTGGGACGATAAATTTTACACATCGCCCAACTGCACAAATAAAATCTGTGTTTGATTGTTTGAAACCCCACACGGGTATTGGGATGATATTTGACGTACACTAATCCCGATTGTTTAGTTGTATGTCGATCGATTGATTGACAGACTGTTATGAGCGTTAAATATTTATATTCGATGCTTATACAGTGTAGAATGCACTTTGGATGATGGTTGATTTTTCATCTTTGTTATTGTATACATGTGTTGCAGAAAATCCATATAATTAACATTATATGGTAATTGATTGGGCTTCATTCAATATTTGAAATAGAAATATGTGAATAGAAATATTTGAATAGAAATATTTGAATAGAAATATTTGAATAGAAATATTTGAAAAGCAGTATTTGAATAGAAATATTTGAAAAGCAATATTTGAAATAGAAATATTTGAAAAGGAAATATTTGAATAGAAATATTTGAAAAGCAATATTTGGAATAGAAATATTTGAAAAAAAAATATTTGAAATAGAATATTTGAAGATAGAAATATATGAAGCCGTGTTGATTAGATTGACGCCATTTTGACGTGAACGATATTTATATCGATTTTATTCATTTTATAATGAATATCGAAAGTGATTTCAAAATCTGATATTTTGAAAAGAATTGAAATTCAAACCGAATTCAAATTGAATTGAATAGAAAACGAATTTGAATTGAATTGAATAGAAAACGAATTCAAATTGAATTGAATAGAAAACGAATTCAAATTGAACTGAATAGAAAACGAATTCGAATTGAATTGAATAGAAAACGAATTTGAATTGAATTGAATAGAAAACAAATTCGAATTGAATTGAATAGAAAACGAATTCGAATTGAATTGAATAGAAAACGAATTCGAATTGAATTGAATAGAAAACGAATTCAAATTGAACTGAATAGAAAACGAATTCAAATTGAACTGAATAGAAAACGAATTCGAATTGAATTGAATAGAAAACGAATTTGAATTGAACTGAACAGAAAACGAATTCGAATTGAATTGAATATAAAACGAATTCAAATTGAATTGAATAGAATACGAATTTGAATTGAATAGAAAACGAATTTGAATTGAATCGAATAGAAAACTGAATTTGAATTGTTCGAATTGAATTGAAAACGAATTCAAATTGAATTGAAAACGAATTGAAGTGAATTCAAATTGAATTGAAATTTGAATTGAATAGAAATGAATTTTAAAACGAATTTATAAGGAAAAATTCAATTTTGATTTGAATTGAAATGGAAGTTGAAATTGTTTTTGAAACGAATCCAAAACTATTTATAAAATTCGTTTTAAATAGTAATCGACGAAATATATATTATATATATTATATATATAATATAATGGCTTGAATAGAACGCGCCACGCCGCGGCAGTTCGCGAATTTCGACCATTAACTTCGAACGGACATTACGGGAGATCCGACCGTCGGATTCTCCTAAAACAGGAACCGTTGGGTTCGTATCGAAAAGAGCTTTCTAACGAATATTAGAAATTTGAAATCTAACGGTTGGATTTGGAGATACGTCCAAATCAAATTTGGAAAAGGTCGCTGTAAGTGCAGTTCGATGGCCGCTGTTGGAAATCGACTGTACGGGCCTTGATAAAATTATTAAAAATATCAATAATTTGTGTAAAATCATAAGAAATGATTCAGGAAAAATCAGGATGAAAAACTCCATATTTGAAAAGATAAAAATAGATTTTTATCGAAATGAACTAGTTTTGAACTAAAAATTAAAACCCATTTATTTTTAAATAAATAAATTGGATTTGAAATGGGTTGTAAATAAGAATTGATTTGTGGGTTTACCGTGAAGGGTGTTTTAAATGACACTTGTTCTTTAACCCGATAAATAAATAGAAAGTGATTTGGGTTTGTCGTGAACTGTGTTTTAAAAAGACATTAGTTCTTTAACCCAGTAAAAGGAGTTTTAATGAATCTGCAATTAGATTGAAATGTGAATTGATAATCTAAATTATCAAATTTGGGAAATGAGCGAGAATGGAGTATCACCAGTTTTGCTCCAAAGCGATAGTTAAATCTTTAATTAGATTTGAACGTGAAATGGTAATTAATTTTACCGATAACACCGTGGTGTTAGATATGGAGTATTACCAGTTTTGCTTCATGGGATGAATAGGTTGGGATTGGAAAATAAAATAAATAATTACTTCGGTGTGGTTCGCTAATCCCGACTAGTTTGGAAAACCATAATCTGGTTTGAAATGACATCCAAAGGAAGATTAAAGAATAAATTCAAAGAATTTATCTTGGATAAAATTAATGGGAACCTTTCCCTAAGAATATGAAATTTAGAAACTAGTTGTAGGTTAGCTAAGAAGAATGATTTCCTGGGTATTGATCTGATGTTGGTTTCGGCCTTCGGGGTTAATATTTAGGGGATTGCTCTCTTACTGATTTACGGTTAGTGACTAATGAATTGGAATGAGGCGTATGTTGTGTTTGTGTAACATTTGTTTTTATTATACGCGGGTTGTTCAGAAAGGCCGGGTTTACACCCATTCTGAATAACCGATTTGACGATAAGTCGAAGATGAAGACGGTGGTCGAAGACCGGAAGTCTTCACATTGTTTGGGTGATTACTGATGATCTTGATTGGGCTGTACACCCAAGATGAGGGAATCAGTTGGTGGTCGTCCAGACGTACTTGGAAATGGATGGACTTGTAAATGGATGGTGTGTCTGACATTGTATTCCTTTATATTGTATTCGTTGATCTCTGCTAAATATATATCTGTTTGGCGGCGGGGAATTTATTCTCTTGCTTAACGCCCTTCTCTGAGACATACGAGCTCAGAGGTTATATATTGGCAGAAATCAGTGGTACGATATGGATTGATAGTGTGGCATGCTGAGATGCAGTGATCCAAACTTTTGTTGAAAAGCAAAGTTTGGTGGATGATGATCAAAGCGCAGCTTTAATACAGCATGGCTTTGTGTATAGCGTTGATTCGCGAGCCTCACACCCCGGTATGGTGGTAAACTGATGGTTTGATCAGTATGCTTTTTAGTGGATGGGCACCTTAGTGGTGTCGTGGATTCGGTCGACCGAGATGAGCTTAGTGCTCAGGGATGTATAGAGTAAGCGGTGTTTTCTCTCACTGGGACGTAAGCCGCGGTGATACCCTGGTCCCAAATGTGCGGATGTGCAGACGGTGTTTTCTCTTGCTGGGACGTAAGCCGTGGGGAATTGCACTACGCGATCGATCATTCGAATCAGGAGCCACCATGATGGAAATCCAATTTCCGATACGTGTATTGCGGTTTTAATTGTAGAACTTGTATGGCGACATGATATATGGTACCCATGCCGTCTATGATTGATATTTATGATTGAAATTGTTTTGACACTATACACTTATTATAGTATCAAATGAATTGATTTTTAAAACGTACCAAGCATGTTTGGCTATTATAAGGGAAAACCCTATCCTACGGCTGCGTTGCATTGTGTGATGGGACCTGGGTCTTATAATAGCTTCATTTTTAGAAAAGCATTGCGCTGTTTACTTATATGCACTGGTATTCTTGGGAGGAAACCGTTCCGTGTTATATGGCGTGGTCCCTTGATTTACCTAACTTTAAAATAAAGATTTACAACTGTTTTAGTTCTCACACCAGTCCCATGACTGACTTGGAGTTTATTGTTTTAACCTAAACTCTGGGTGCCCCTATTTTGACACGGGCAGCTAGTAGTTTTGGTTTTGCAGATTTATATTCACAGGATCCTGGTTTACAGCTGGAACGATATCCGGAAAGCTTTGTATCCGTATATCTCTTCTAGTTGCGTATTGTATTATTTTCCGCTGCGATGTATTTAAATGTAATTTAAATCTCTGATATTTCTGTGTAATATATATTCATTTATACTCTGTACATTCTTGTAATCTGATGCATTGTTGTAATATACTATGAAATGTTCTTTCGTCTGCGTTCTGTTGTGGCTTGTTCTCGAACTATCCGCGCTTTCCTCATCGGGGAAGTTACGGGTTTTCACAAACCACAAGAGGGTATTTTTCAACCACAAAGGTATCTTTCAACCACAAAATCAACCACAAACAATTATTTCCAACCAATCGTCATACCATATAATATCACGTCAATCACAAGCAATAAATATCGTCCATGGTCTGTGGACGAGGGGAGTATATATATATATATATATATATATATACATATTATAATTCACTTGCATTTCATCACAATTCAAAGCATATATGTTTCATTCAACGCTTGTATAATTTATACATTGCTAATATAACTTATACAACACATGTACATGAGGTATACAATGCGTATATAATTTACACTTCGCTTATATAATTTATACAAGCGATTCCATTCACACAATTTAGTTTAGATTCCTCACATTGGTTTTTGCAGTGTTAAAAATCGTGGGAAGATCAGAAAAATCTGCGACTTCTTCTAGATGGTAGAGAGCCTCCTTGCGGTCACGGTGTCTCATGTTTCATCGAATTTCGTTAACGAACGAAAAAGATATTATTTTTCAAAGTTTTGCAATGCTTTATAGTGTCATAAACAGTTTAAATATAATAGGCCGTATACCTTGCTTTGTTGTTCAAAATTAGGTCTTGCTTTAATCTCCAATCCGCTGCTCGATGTTGAAATCGGGCTTCACCACGTTGTTCATCTTGGAAGCGCACACCCGAGGGTACCAGTCGCCGCCGATTCGAAGTCAGGTCGGGGGAGAAAACTGGGCGCGAACGGCGGGTGTTCCCAGGCTTCAAACTCGAGAAAAACACAACGATAATTTCCACAACCGGTATAGATTTGGAGAGGGTGTTGAGAGCTTCAAAACGGATCCAAGAACACTCGATTTCACTAAGAAACGAGAGAGAAATCTCTCCGGGAAGATTTGAAATCACTTCCGCTATGCGCCTGGAGCTCGATGGAGAAGAAGAGATCTGATTGGTCGGCCTCTTTTTATTTTAATTTTTAATTTAATTAATTCCAAAAATACCCCCTTCCACACACTAACTCGAAATCAAACCCAACGACTGTCGCCCCTAGCTAAATACCCCCATTCCGGACACAATGGGATATGTTTCGTTGGCCAGTTCGACTGTTACAGTCAGTTATTTTTCAAATTAAAATATAAAACATTCAATATTTAATTTGAACGTACAATTCAATTTGCCAGGGCCATAAACTGAATCTAAAAATTCCAGAAAAATAAATCTAGCTTTGTTTTGACGATACGGTCCTAACAAAACCAGTTTCGTCGAATTCTGAGCTCGTTTGAAAAATGGCCATTTTTAGGTCGACCCATTTTAACAGAAATTGACCAATCACATTTTCTTTTGCCCCGCTCACATACTAGCTTCAAAAATTATGAAATTTTAAACTTAGCAATAATTTGACATCCCGGACCCAATAAAAGTGGTTTCGTTGAATTCCGAGGTCGTATGCAAAATATAAATTTTCAGGGGCTATATATGCTATATAGCGATCTTTCTGAAAATTCATTTGGCCATAACTTTTGATTCCTGGTATGAAACTTCGATTTTTCAAATTCGTTAGAAAGGTATTCATAAACAGATTTAAATATTTTCAGTTTCGCTAAAATCCGTTATATTTTCCACTCGGTACAGTCAGACAAAGTTTGTATTCAAAATTTCAAACTGCAATACTATACCCAATTCTTTATTTTATTGAAATATGCTATTTCAATTATTCAAATTCTTTGGTAATAACCAAATTTAAAAATTTTAAATTGGTTCACATTTTCCGGGTTATTACATAAGTCATAAAAGGACCGCATCCGTCCGGTGAGTATAAATTACACCGAGATAGTTAATATAAAAAAATAGCTAAATGTCCCATAACCACTTGCTATTCTCGAATATTTACCAACCCGTTGTTGGTTCATTCTCAAAACATAAATCATAAAGGTTGGACCAAAATCCCGTAGGTGAAATCCAAGAATCGTAAATCCCACTAGGGCGATCGAGGACCACAAAACACAAGCCATAAAAGGACCGCATCGGTCCAGTGAGTATAAATTACACCGAGATAGTTAGTATAAGAAAATAGCTAAATATCCCATAACCACTCGCTATTCTCGAATATTAACGAACCCGTTGTTGGTTCATTCTCAAAACAGCAAGGATTTCGAACGCACGAGTCCAAGAGTTATTCGCCGAAGTAAACATATAAGGGGTCATAGCCCTTATTTTTACTAAGGTAAATAAACTAAATTTCTCGTCCTATCGATAGGATAAGGAATCATATATAAATCAATAGAATCGGAACCGGGTTTAGAAATCAAATTTATTTTAAAAGGATTTTAATTTAATAACTAATTAAATGTTGGTTTGATGCTCATTGACAATATAAAACCCCGTTATCCATTGTGGTTCAATTTTTCATAAAAAACCATCGCCGTAGCAAAGGGAACACAAAAATCATAAAACATAAACTCACATTACAACAACATATAGGAAATCAAAGGGGTAACGGTTGTAACTTCGATCAATGAATGAATCAAAATCCCAAACTAGCACCCGAAGGTTTTTAACTATATCGGAATGGACTCAATGGATATCGAGTCGATAATTCATGTTTAAGAGTCGCGAATCATAATCGAACTAATATCAAGGGTCAAACCCGAATTAAAGAGTTAGATTCATAAAATAGAGCGCAAGGGCTCTAGAACGATTTCTAATGCAATTCACATTAGTTAATGAGGATAGAGTCAATTAAAAATCATTATTCAATGAATCAAATAATAATCAATGTCGATGAATCGAGCTGTTGAAATCTGTGAATTTATGAAGCTAAAGTTCACAAACGAAGTCCGAACGGCTCGAGCTACGGCCGGGAAAGCGCCTGGATGGGGGTAGACTATGGGCCAAGGTCTCTCCGGTCCACAGCAGGAAACCGGTCGACCGGTCAAAATGGGCCGATCGACCGATTTTACACAGAAACAAAACCGATCGACATCCCCATTTTGGGGCTATCGACCGGTTTCGACCTGGGTCGTTGCCCAGGTCAAACCTAGGGGGATTCGCTCCCCGCGAGTGTCCATAGTCGATCGTCAAGGCTCGTGACTTCTTTGGGGCATCAAAGAGACCTCTCCGATCCACCGTATCGACTCGCAACGCCTGAATGCAATGGATTTTATTGTTGATTCTAAAACAAACAAAATTCCAAACAAAAATGAATAAACGCGATATAAGGGAATTGTGAAGTCTTAGAACTTCCCGGGTGCGACAATGGTACTTCAGACACCCCTTAATCGACTTATGACGCGTGCAATAAGTCATGTGCACAACCCATGCCACAATTCTATTTCAAATGAAATTCAAACTAATAAACCAGGAAGTGTAGATTATCCTAACCAATTCAACAAGAAAATGCAACACGAAATGGTACTAAATTACACTTGTGCAAGCCATAAACTTGTGGCATAGATGTGAGTTCAGTAAAGAACTCACCTTTGATTGTAGGAATGAAGAACAAGCTCCAAACCTAGGTTAGATCAACCTCTCTTCAATCAATACACTATAATATCCAATCTAAGATGATATAAATAGAATTCCTAAGAGTTAGGTCATAGGAAATCATAGAAATCGAAGAGAAAACAAGTAGGAGAAGATGGAGAAGGAGATGGAGAAGCTTACTCAAGTTGTCTCCTTGATTTCCCCTTTAATTTGAGTTTCTAATTGCAAAACCTAGCTTAGGAATTTCTATTTCCCTTTCCACTCTCCATTTTTCTATTTTGTGAAGTATGAGGAAGAATGAATGAAGGAGGAGGGAGCTAGGTGAGTTATAATAGTTGGCTAGGTTAGCTAACTCATGATCCAACCAAGGTCCCAAATTTCTGAAACTCGAAACATATCGATGCTTATAGTCAAAAAGGTTGTAAATGACGTTCCGGACTCAATGGAAGTGGTCTCAAGTCCTAATTTTATCGTTTGTGAAAAACGACATTTTGAGTGACACATCCAATACGATGATATATTTAAATAAAATATTTAAATCTATTATTGTGGAATGAGCGGGTTGTTACATTTGTCCTCTTAGTATAATATCTAGAATATATTTGTGCAAATCAATTAGTGATTAACGAATCTGACAATGTGGCATTCAAAGTGATTGTGTTATCAATGAAAGGTAAGAAATTGTAATGTAACACCCTATATTTTCTGTTAACGTTATAGTAACGAATTAAACAATACTCAATTTAAAATGTGAGAATTAAGGGAAACGGTTACGCCATTGTGTTCGTCTCGGAATTCTGGTTGAGATAGAGTCTGAATTTGCATAAATTGGACTTCGTATGAAGAAGTTATGGCTGTCGGAAGTTTCTAGAAAATTCAAATAAATTCAAACAGCTCGAAAACATATTCAAAATTCAAATCAAAAGTCAGAAGCAGGCTGGGCGGGAAAATTCTCGCCCAGGACCTAGGTCGACCAGGGGGTCGACCCTAGTGTCGCTCCCCCCTACAGGTCGACCTGGGGTTGATCTGGGGGTCCACCTGCCCCTCCCCCCCCCCCCGGGGCAGATCTGACAGATGACGATTTTGTGACTCAATGCTGAGTCATTAGTGCTGAGGTGTCACCCAATCTGGATTGAATGGTTGTGGTTAACTTTAGGATCATCCGATGGCTATAATTAAACTGAAATTCTATATAAACAACCTAATGCTCAACCTAAAAATCACACAAAAATAATCCTGGAACTATCATGTCGTCAATAGAGAACTTGGAGTAGCCGTCACCAATTCAAAGACAAGATAAGAACCTGAATCAAAATCAAATTTAAAAGTAATCGAATTCAACGATCTACATCAAAGGCGAGCTTACCAATTTCATAATTCAGATTTCAGAAATCAAGAATTCCTTTTTAGTTTGTAAGTTGGTTATTACGTAGATTTAAACGTTCTTTCAAATGAATCATGACATGTTGTAATTCGAAAATAGAATGATGCTTATGTATAAGATAAATAAAGTTTGATTCTCGTTTATCTTAAAGTACAATTGCGATTGATCATGTCTATATGCTTGTGGTGATGAAAATATTGTATGTTATTGGAATCTATTAAGATTGGGTAATGGATTTATTATGCCAACTAAATGGTGAAACATGTCATGTTATAATTTGGTGGTTACTTGCAAGTTTATGATCTAAAGCACATGCTTATATGTTAGATCAACACTCATGTATATTTAGATCCATGTTAAGCTGAATCTATTTATGTTGTAAAATTGGAATTGTAGTTTTCTTATGTTTTAACACATAAGTATCATGCTAAGTTGTGATTCGAATATGTTTATAATAGCCCTCTTATGTTTAACACACATAAGTTATCATGTTAAGTTGTGATTCGAATATGTTTATAGTAGCTCTCCTATGTTTAAAACACATAAGTCATCATGCTAAGTTGTGATTCAAAATATGTTGATAATAGTTCTCTTATGTTTAACACACATAAGTTAATATGCTAAGTTGTGATTTAAAAATGATTATCGTAGCTTTCTTATGTTTTGACATACATAAGTTAATATGTTAAGTTGTGGTTTAAAATTGTGATTATATGTTAAACCTCCATGTTAGACCTTTATCAAGTTTACATGACAATTAGACCCAACTTAGTCACAAGTTCACCTTTACTCGTTTAATTAAGTTAATGATACTTCTATGCCAAGTTACACATGATAATTTAAATGTATATTATTTTATGTTTGTTTCATGTCCCTTGTTTATTACCCTTTTTGTTTATGAGTTTGGGCTAATTCTCTAGCCGAACATTTTATGTGATTCATGCATACGTTCCACGGGGATAACGATGGGAAAATATGAAAATTCATGGAATAGATTTGTTCATAAAATGGTATATTTGATATGCCATTTATTGTGGGCATAATAAAAGGATAATTATGGCATGATTATGTAACGACCCGCATTCTACGCATCATAGGATCGTAGGATATTTATTTCTTTCACATACGGAGTCGTATGGTCATGTAACTTTGGGAGACGACAATTGGGGTCATTTCCCATGTTCATGATTTTTGCCGACTTTTAAATGACCGATTTGCCCTTGGCTAATCTTGTTTTGGCCATAACTTTTGATAGGAAAGGAGTTTTGACCCGAAACTACTTCCACTGACTTCGGATGATGGTTTACCTTTCCGTAGAGTGGTCACATGTGAAAAACGGACTTACCGTTTGGGAAATATGGCTGAAATAAGGTTTGGAAGGTGAAAAACTGCTTAACCGGGCCAAATAGGGTGATTAGTGAATGGGCCGATAACCCATTTCGGGATTAGGGTTATGGGGAGGCTGAAATGAGTTAGGTCTTCATTCTATTTCAGTTTTCTAGCTGCCACTTACCTCTTAGAAACCCTGACAATGGCCTCCAACCTCTAAAACACCCCCAAATCACTTTCTAATCAAGGATTAGGCTTAGCAACATCAAATCAAGGCGGATTAGCACAAAAATCGAGGTAGAGCTGCTGTGTTGCATTGGTATTCCTGCCCAAACTGTAGAGTTTCAGTTCTAAAGGTTTTATTTGTGGCCAAGGTGAGTGATTTGCATAGTTTTGCACTAATTACGGTTAATTAAGGGTAATTAGTGAAGATTAACGAAATTTAGACATGATAAAATTCTAAAAAAATATTCATAAATTTGGAGATATTGTTTTAGATCTCTGTTAGAAAATTTGGTTAATTTGGTTAAGTTTTGTTAATCCTATCGTTAGATTTTCTTAAACATGCTTAAGGGAAAATATGGGGTTTTGGCTATGTTTGATCTGTTTTAACCTATCAAGTTATTGTTTTGATGTTTGTGGTTGATGTTATATGTTCCTATGACTGTTTGATATGAATTGTGATGGTTTAGAATAGTTAGATTGGTCGAAAACGCCGTCGAATGGCGTAAACAATCGCTGGAAAGAAGTGCAGGAATTTGGCCGATCCGGATCGGATCGGAGGAAGGAGCCCGAACTGAACCGACCAGAAGACCTCTCCATGAACCGAACCACCCCTCCAAGCTGTTGTATCCACGAGATGATCTGGACCCGAACCCACGACCTGATCCGCCTCTCGTGTGCCACTCCGACCCGAACCGATGCACCATGGAGAAGCTTGAAGAACCCGACCCGATCCGGAGTGCTTGGGAAGAAGGACCGAACCAGAGGAGTTTTCCACGAAGCCAGGAGGTGTGGGCTCCGATCCGAACCGCTGGAGGAAGGTCACTCCGATCCGAACCGATCTGGAGAGGGTACTACAAACCGATATGAACCCGAGCCTAGATGATGATCGCGAACTGAATGAAGACCGATCCGGAGATGGTGGCCAAAACCCGAGATGCAAAGGTAGTCCAAATAAGTAGTTTTGACTCAGGATCCAGATGGGAACCAATTACTGAACTTCATGATTGGGCTTTGCTGCGGGACGTGTGCTAAGGGGTTTTCGATGTCTGTAATTTTAGATCACTATGTGTAGGTGGTACGTGAACGGATTCAGGGCCATAATGGCCTAGGTACAACTAAAGAGCTATAGACCAATGAAGTAGGGTCATTTGTAAAGATTTGGTCAAGACTCCATGGGATAAGCTTGGTAGTAGCAGTAGTTGTACAAGTCGAACTCCGTTACTACTTCAATGGGTCTAGTGATTGACAGTGGTGGACATCGTATGCTATACGCACTGAGTGAGAGATGTGAGAATGGTTGCTATATTTGATTGTTTGCCTTCATTATGACATGCACACCCCCACCCCTGTATTTTTTACACCATATGTTTAGTGGCACCCTAGAGTATTGTACGGTATGTAGTGCTAACTCTTTGGTTGCAGGTCCAGATTCAGATATGGTTTAGTATACCTGTTATTGTTCTGTTTAGCTGGTTATCGCTCATACCAGACTTTTTGTCTGACCCAGAGTTTTATGTCTCTTCTTATTACTCTGGGTGCTCTCACGAGCAGACTAGAGATAGGTTAGCTGATAATGCACGAGTAGCCGTGTCGGAGACGAGCAGGAGGCTTCCATGTATGATAGATATATATAGACATTCTCCCTGTGTTGTTGCGGTCACCACTTTGGGCATTAGTGGTGTACTTTTCTTTCTTTTGTTTAGAGACAGTAATTTGGAAAGTTGTAATAAGCTGTATTTGGATTTCTGCTACTCTGATGATGATGTTGATGTTGGTTTTAGTTATCAGCTTATGCACTGTCTCACCTGTTTTATGTCAAGTACATTATTATTATATTTTGTCCCATGCGCTGTGAGACATTCTACAGGGTTTTCAATTAGTTCATTCTCTTCCTTCCTTCCTTTGGTGACCGTTCCGTGCTAGTCGGGCTGCACTTTTGGAGGAAACGCCGGCTGGTGCGGGGCGGGCCGTCACAGATTAAATTAAAATTGATTTACATAAAGAAATTAAACATATATAGAAAAAATGTGAATTTAGAAAAGACGAATATGCCTGACCCGAGGTTAGACTGAGTTGTGGTGTAAATCTACCCGGAACCGACTGGCATATCCACTGACCACAACAAGACCTGTCTAATGTGGGTGGTTAGTGCATCAAGCCCAAAAAGAACCCGAGGTTAGATGAGTTGTGGTGTAAATCTGCCCGGAACCGACCGACATATCCAGTGACCACAACAAGACCTATCTAATGTGAGTGGTTGGTGCTTTAATGAATAAATTAAAGCTAAGTCAGGATTGGTAGGGTTAAGTCAATTAGGGAAACACTTAACCGATTCAACATGTTAACTAGACGAATGGGTGGGGTTAGGTAAACTTGGACACTTAACCAAATAAACATGTTGATTAGAAAACCCTAGTAATGGGGACCCATTTCAGTAGTAACCCACATAGATGTATCATGGTACCCTGAAACTAGGCAAGGTGGGGCACGATTACTGGGCTGATTATAAGCGGTCATAACGTCGGCGGTTGGTTGGCCAGTGTAAATTCCAACGGTTTATGGGCGTGCACGTACTCCGGAGTGGAAAAAGCAAGCACTGGGCATAAGTAGTATACACTGTGCATCTTGAATCGTGTTGGGTTGCCACCAGAGGGACTGATACACCCCATGGTGGGACCAACACAGGTATCTACAGTCAAGCGGGGCTGGATGACACAGGATATGAATGCATGCGGGTAGGAGCCGATCATTAAGGTGATCGTTTGTTATGAACACGTGGGGCTGGTTGAACCAATGGTCGAGTAGGTGCAGAGACTATAGTAATGGGTGCGATCACATGTTCCTCTTATCTTATATTAGGTTATTGTCCTATGTTCTGTTATTATTATCATGACCCCTTTCCTTGTTTAAATACTGTAATCACTGAACCTACCAGACTTATTGTCTGACCCGTTTTCTTTCGTCCTCTTTTCTTCCGTTCCCCCCCCCCCAAAGGTCCACAGGGAGGGAATACTCCAGCTTAGTCAGACTCTTTGCAAGCTTCAAGAAAGTTGATGTATGATTTGTACTCTCTCTCACCTTGGCTATAGCTCTTGGACATTATCCTTGGGGATTTATGCAGTTTTATTTATGGTTTATGCTTCTTTAATAAATAATCAAGACAGAAATTATGGTGTAATGTTTTGGAAGTTATTTTGAGACAATTAGTTTGAACCACGTATGCAATAAAGATTTGAATTTCGCTGCTTATATTTATCTGTCTTATAAATTTTTCCGTGTCTTGTACCTATAACCCTCCACTAAAGTTAAGGCATTCCCTTTGTGAGTGACCTTAACGGAGGTGGGGTGTTTCACGTAACCTCAAGCCTCATAATCGTAAATTGGAAAAAATCGGGTAGGCAGCATGGCAAAGTGGGTCGCTTCCAATTAGGGTGTATTATCACCTATCTACAGAAAAATTTATTTCCTTCTTTAATCTTTTGATGTTATCCCTTTTGGGTAACGGTTGCTAATCCCAACCATTGGTGATATATGTTCGATACACTCAAGCGAAATAAGTGGTCGATAATATGTGGTCGGGTCGCAAGATGTTCTTGTTGAACCCAGTGTATTCCCCTCTAGATACACACTATCGGAAGGTGGTTCCATACCTTGTCATAGTTTGAAATCCATTACCCAATAAGCGCTGACGGTTTTGATTGTATATTATGTATTTAGAGCGTGAGATGCAAGCATTCCTCGAGATTGCTATTTATTTGATTTAGACACTATTATAATATCAGAATAGTATCAATTTTAAAGAATGTTTGGGTTATCGTAAGGTAAAAACTATCTGTGTTTATGTGTGGTTCGGTCTTATGATTATACTTTCTTTTTTAAAAGGATTTTTAAAAATTAAACCAAGTGGTTGGAGTTTACTAACACCAGTCCCATAACTGACCTTGAGTTTATTTTGTTTTCTTTTACCTAAACTCTTTGGTGCCCAAATTTATACTGGCAGTCAAGTAGTTCAGGTTTTTATAGATACTTTGGGAGGAGCTTGGAGCAGGAGGCATCAGTGTTGGATATTTACTATTTATATTCTGTTGTGTTATATTCGTGATGTACTCTGATGATGTAAGTACAAATTTTGTATTTCAAATTGTTATATATATATATATATATTATATTCCACTGCGATGTAAGATTTTGTGTTGTTGTTTATGTTCTTCTATCTGTTTCTTCTTTATTTCATAATGATTCGTATATCTGTGCAATTTGGGTTGGACATGTGGTGTATTTATTTAACTCAAAGGGTACGGAAATTCGAGCCTTTATAGTTTGGATCCTGCGACAAAAATTGTATTAACTAGACTAGCTGCTATAATGTGTTTTGAAGGAGTAAAGGAGGGTTTGTGCATCAAAAACTTATTTGAAATAGTAATTTATGTTGAATAGAAAAGCGTCAATTATATCATTATAAAACCCATAATGCACGACATACGATTGTATCATGCATGTGAGTTTGGGGTCGATCCACAATGGATGTTTTTAAAATTTAAATTACAAACACGAACTTAACCAAAGATTCTAAAATTATGTTAATTATAAAAGTAGCTAAAAAGTATCTTGTAATTAAACTATGAGGTTAGAAGACAATTTAGAGAAAATCCTCACTCACGATCTTATGAATCAACATAAAATGTAGTCATGATCTTTTTAAACTACTTGTGGAATTTGTTGATGTATTTATTATAAAAATGGTTTAATTGTATCATTATCTAACACAATTTAAACCGTTAACTTATAATACACCATTTGTACATTTGTATACTTTAACAAAAATGACATGAAATCAAAATACAATCTACTTTAGGTGTTTTATACTTGCTATTAAACTAGTAACATATAGTCATTAAATTTTGATTTTAATTTCACTCTCATTTACATAATCTGTTTAGATGAAAAGACATAGTATATTTTTTATGATTAGGAGTGGTCTATTTGTTATGAACAACAAAAGCTATCAAATATTTGAAAACAAACTTCCATAAATATCTAATTTTTTCTTTAAGTACAAAAGAGAATATTATAAATGAAATCATTTATGTTAACTTTCGATGATTCATAAGAGCTTTGTCGCCCTAAATTGAAGGGGTTTTACTACTCATATTTGGACACATATGAACATAAGAGGATTTCAACATAAATATGCGAGAAAATGTAAACTAATTAATGAAAAGTACAAGATATGATTATTTTCATAAAAGAAAACTAAGCTACTTGGATGCAAATTGAAAACATAAAAGAAATTAACATAGAAGAAAAGAACATAAAATAAAGAATATGGAAGAAAGGCATGAAAATAAAAGAAAGATTTAGTAATCCATTAAAGAAAGATATAACTTTTATTATCAATTTTATTACAATTTTTACATAAAAGAAAGGTTCATCTACATGAACATAAGAAGGCTATTTATACATACCTAAACCCCTAATCCAATTTAAGCATGCTAACGGGAATACTTTTCTCATTAAGTAGCATCCATGTCATCATTAGCTTTCATCTAATTCTCCACTAACTTGTGTTTTCATATTTGATTTGTTTTACATTAGTTAGTGGGTAGGTGGCTTCTGCGCACTGCATGAGTTCTTTTATGTCCTTCGTGCTTTAGTCTTGGACATTTTTTTTCATGTATATATCCATGAAGCATCTTCCAATTTCACTCATTTCCCAACAAACAAGATTAAAACAAGCAAGTAACTTTCTTCAAATTTATGTATACACAAAATGACTGTTTTTCCCTTGTGTAGACTAGTGAATGTTGATTCGAATATGTTTTTTTAGTGGAATGGTTGTGCAGTGTGAAACTACACAACCGATTAGATAGATTAAATAATTAACAGATCCGATCTATCAGCCAGATCGGTTGTATAGCATGAAATTGCACAGACGATTAGATAGATTAAATAATTACCATATCCGATTTGAATATGTTTTTGCAATTTGGTTTAAAACATATAAAAATACCATAGTACGATATTTATTTGATTAAACAAAAATAAAATATATGAGTAAAAATAAACATTTTACATAAAATACCCTTTGACTTATTTGTTTATTGATCCTTCAATAGGGAAAATCAAGATAAATCCACTTTCATAGGAAACAAAACTGCGTTGAGCGCATGCAACAAGCCATTAGACCTCTACGTGCTCTATATAGGCCAAATCATGTCTCATGAAGGTTTTCAGTGGATATTACCTACAATGTCCATACGTGAGGTGCAAAGATTTTAATGCAAGATTATTTAAAAAAAAAATGAATGCATATTTTTGTTTATGAAGTGAAGAACTCATTTTTAAATTTACATGAAATAGTAATGTACAGATTCGGCTCGTTATCAGTAAATATCGTTTCTTTACTAGTCAAAATTGCGAACGAAATTGATTTCTCATAACATTTCAACTTTAGTTTTTTTTCGTTATCTTGGTGGAATCATAAAGTAAATATGAATTTTTTTTAATTAATTGTCAAAGTTTTCATAATGGTGCCTTTATTTCTTTTCGTATAATAAATAAAATCTATAATGTTAAGATAATTTTTTATTTTCAGTTGCTTACTCTCTTATTATTTGACCAAATTTATTCATTAACATGCATACACCTAATTGGGTAAATTAAGGCCAGATATACCATCTATGCATTGTCTTGCGGGCTTACGCGAGGAGAGTATAGAGTTTCAACAAGTTATACACAAGAATGACTCAAGGCGTTTATTAAAAATTCATATGCATGCACCTAACTCATGTAAACTAATTTTAGATATATTGTCTGTGCATTGCCTTACAGGCATAGTGAAGAGAGTACGGAGCATAGCGAATGTACAAACATAAACTATGTGCATGACTCTAGGTATTAATAAAATATATATACATATGTACAAACTTCTTTTTTGAGAGAGAGAGAGAGAGTGTGTGTGTGTGTGTGTGTGTGTGTTTTATGCAAAATCATCTTAGGACACGTTAGCACTAAAGATTTACAATATTAACACAACTTTAAATCAAGCACTCTTTTAGACAATGACTACAATTTAAAAATATTTCATAATTATCACCTACAAATCTCCTTATATACTGGTCATGCTAAAGTTGCCTATAATTTTTTTTTTATTATTCAATAAGTCAAATAATTTCACAAAAAATTCATAATAATGATTAAATTTGTACGTTTATTCTGTCATGGTTATCCAAAAAGTAAATTAATATGCAAAAGAATTGGATTTAGGTTTTTTTTTGCTTTGTGAAAACGAAAAAAAATCAAAAAGCATGTAAAATGAAAATAAACATGAGACTTTTCCCTTCCACACTTAAATTTGACTGTGTCTTCACAATCAGTGAATAATACAAGCGCAAATTTTTATACACACACACACGCACACAAAATAGGGTTGAAATTCTTTACTAGATGTAGTTTGGCTCATGAAGAATCATGAGTTCATCCTCTTAGTTACTTGGCAATTCCAAGTATGGATTTAAGCGATGGCTGTTGACTTTAAAATCGATTCATCTCTATGGTTTTCTTTTTCTGTAGCACAATATGGGAAAACGGTACTTACACGCACATCTCTTTCATTTCAAAATTTTAACTTCACAGAGAACAAATGAAGTAGAAAGTCGTATAAAAGAACTTTTTGGTGTGGTAAAAAAAAATATTAGGACAGGTTTGTTATGAAAAACCTTTAATTTTTCCTTGTAAATTTTCAAGTGTTCATGCACATTGTTCCTAAGTTCTGATTTAATGACTTCCAGTTTTCAGTTTTCACCAGCTTTATCAAGACCGAAACTCAAGTTCTATATTGTCTACAATGTTATACATTCAATTTCAATTGGTAAGTGGCACACTTTACTATAATTAATTGAAAAAGGGACATTCCAAAATTAGTCTAAAAGAAGCATGGTAATCTCAAAGCGCATCTAATTTTGGATATCGATCTTTTCAGTATTTATTGACATTTTACTCCAAATTTTGTCTGATTTATCGATTTTAAAATTCAATTTGACAACAAGTTTGAGGATGATAAGGAGTGGATAACTTCTAGGTTATCTAGTATTTCTTCATTAAATTTCAAACGATCGATTACAAAATTGTGTTTCTTTATCATTTATTATTATGTCAGATGTATCGAACCTCAAGAAGATGTTTTGTTTAGGAAATTTCTCAGCAATTTTTTTGTCTTTTTTCTTACATAGATTGGCTTTACCCACTTCGAAATGTAATCATGGTAAGAAGAACGTACAGATTTCTAGCTTATAAAATTGATCCCTTAAACGTTAAAAATTTCAACTGTAAGAATGGAGGTCAAAAGCATCATGTTCTGTTTGGAGATTTCACTAACCATTTTTGGCAATGATCACATGTCTTATAGAACTCAAACATGTCTTTGAAAAAGTGGGCCAGTGAGAACCATATTGAAGAACATTTTCCACTGTTTCTTTGGACCAAAATGTCCACCATTTGCTTAGTTAGGGTAGAACTAAAAAACATCCTAATTTCACTATCTTGAACATACTAACAAATGAATGTTTCGGACAATACTTAAAAAAGTATGAATCGACCTGTTTATTGACAAAAAGGTTCATTATTTCGGCAAACCATGGATCCATGGAAACGGAAATGAGTTGTTTATTGGAAAAGTTTTCATTGATTGGCGAGGAAGGTTGTGAGTTTGGAAGACGAGAAAAATGCCCATTATGACATTATTGCATTCTTTTTTATCTTTGATCGTAAGATCAAATTTATTGAAGTAAAAGGATCTATCGTATCAAACGAGATTTAGCATTGCACTTAAGAGCTGAATGGTCAATGTAGATTGTGATGTGTGAGTCTATCAAATAAGGTCTAAACCTTTTCAAGTGCGAATATTATGGCTAGAAACTCTTTTTCAGTGATCGTATAGTTGAGTCGAGCGTTATTTTGAGTTATGCTACAGTTATGGATAATGTGAAGGATGTTTTTTTAGGAAGATGTGAAGGACGTTGTTGATGCGTTATCCAAGGAAAACAACAACAGTTAAGTTTGAGACATCACAAATAATTTCGAATGAAATTTCCTAATTGGGTAAGCAGTTAACTGAGGCATGAACAATTTTTTTTGGAGATATTTGAAAGAAGAGGCACAATCAAAGTTAAAATTAAAAGGGACGTCTTTTTCCAAAAGCGTACTCAACGATCAGACAATTTTACTGAGATCTTTCAAAGCGTCGATACAAACATGTATGTCCTTGAAATGAACGAATGTCCTTAATGCATTTGGAAGTGACTAAATTCAAAATGACATCAATTTTTGCTTTATTTACCTCAACGTCATTATTTGAAATGGAAAGTCCTAGAACTATGCCAATTTTGACCATAAAATGACACCTGTTTCCAATTCAGAGTTAATTATTTTTCTTTGCTTCAATTTAAAAACAACTTGATATGTTGTAAGCATTTGGAAAAGAGTTACTAAATATTGAAAAAAACATCCATAAAAACTTCTAAGAAACGTTCAATCATGTCAAAAAAGATATCGACCAGGCATCGTTGGAAAGTCACAAAGTCTTTACAAAACCCGAATAACATGCGTTCGTAAGCAAAGATTCCAAATGGACAAGTGAAAGTAGTTTTCTCATGATCTTCAAAAGCGATTATCATTCGGTTATAGCGGAATAACAACAGAATTCTTGGTCGACTAACCGTTCAGCATTTGGTCAATGAAAGGATAAAGAAGTGGTCTTTCTGTGTTACAACATTCAAATTTTTGATAATTAATGCAAACTGAAACACACCAATCTGTTTGAATTTGATTTAAAATAAGTTTGTTTTGTTTGTTAGTGATAATGGTGAGTCCAAAATTTCGCATGAGCTATCAGATATGATGTAGTTAATACTAAAGAGTTTCCTCTCACATCGTATCTTTCATTTTGGGGTTAAGCATTAATCGTGCATCACATATGTGTTTGCTTTCGTTGATCAAATGAGCACAACATTAGATAATCATGGGGATAATTCCTTTATATTAAGGAGAACTAGCCATTCACTTTTCTGTTTTTTAGAATACAGAATGAATGGATGCTTCTAGGTTGAAAGACAAATCAGTTGAAATAATCATAGGACAAATTTCATTTTCACTTGAGTAAGCTTGCTTAATATGAGATTGAAGCAGTTTGATCTCTAACCTTCATGGTTAGTCAATTAATGAACTCGGCTAAGAGTCAAACTCAATCATAAGAGATTCAAAAAATTGGTGAAGTTTCTTACAGATTGGAATTACCTATTGCAGCTCAAATTCTCCCAGTCATTCATATTAGTCAATTGAAAATGAAGTTAGGCCCAATTATAGCTCTACAACATGATGTATCATCATACATAGAAGAATTGACCTAATAACTATAAAACTTTTCGGTAAAAGACTTCTTCCTAAAAATAATAAAGTCAAATTCTATTTAAACCCGAGAATTTGTTGAGTAAACCCAGAGAATTTGTAAAAACAAGGTGAACCCAGCGTTTTGCTGAGTTTACCCAAGTATTTTTTAAAAAAGTCATTTTTTCCCTTCCTCGTAGAAGCTGTACGAGATTTTGTAATCTACCTTGTAGAGACCCTACGAGATTCTTTACTTTACCTCGTAGAGGCCCTACGAGGTAAAATAAAGAACTTCGTAGGGTCTCTACGTAGTAGATTACAAAATCTCGTACGGGCTCTATGAGGTATGCTGAAAATTGGAAAAATAAATATTGCAAAGCAGGGGCATTTTTGTCATAGTTTTTGGTATACTCAGCAAATTCCTGGGTCTAAATAGAATTTGCCAATATAAATTGGTAGATCAAACACGATTAAATGGAAAAATAAGCCATAACCAGAGGCTACATCAGAGGATTATTAAGATATTTGGTAATGATTCTAGAGGAAAGGGGAAGTTGTTATGCCCGAACATTTCTGCGCATATTGTGAGCATCATATCAAAGATGTTTTTTATCAAAAAGATCTATAAAATGAACCCCTTGAACCATCTAGAATTGATAAGAATGATTCTGAGGGCTTAGAGATGATGCAGATACAAGATTAAACAAGTCAATTAGTGTAACACCCCTCTGCACTGGCACACTTATCCAGAAACGGTGATGCTACATATAAGCCAGGGTGCTAATAGAATAGTACCACAACTTAACAAAGGTATACGAAATATAAAATCACTCTAAATTCATGATTTTAAACCGAAGAGCTATAATAAAATCATCTCATCATATAACATAGTTACAAAGATCCAAGAGTTTAATCCTCAAATATCTATACATATGAGTACATAAAAAGATAATATACATAATAAAAGTCTTCACTTCAAAGCAGCCAACTAACCATCTAAACCTGAAATGTTTTAAGTGTAGCATCATGAGAAACACGGATCCAGTGAGATATATATTCAAGCTATAGTTTTCAAGTCATATCTTAATAGGTTGTATTATAGTTTCAGTATAATTCTCTTCTTCATAGGTATCATCAATCCAAAGTTTAAGTAATAAACAAGGAAGACGTCGAGATATTAAATTAAGCAAATTCATAATAAACTCCATTCCATCAAAACCCATGATTTATCAAAATACACGTTTATGAATCTAAACCACACCTTCGATTTAGTTTAGATCCTAGGATATGTTATCCTATTGCGATCTGCATCCCGTCACTAAGTAGGAATGCACTCTACTCGGCTCAGTACCAACATAGAGTAATAGTGCACTACCCAAGATCTATTGTCTTATACCGCACCATCGAAGAAATATGATTGGGAAAATGTTTTCCAAAATTAATCTTAAATTACTTTTCCAAATTCATACTTTTAAGGATTTAAGATGAACCTGAAACCACTTCATAAATATTCCAATATATGTCAAAAAAAGAGTTCAAAACTATGGTCGCATTTATAATTACTTTATAACAATTTTAAAGTTCAAAAAGAAAAGATAGACATTTTGAGATGCTATGGAAAGTTTATGTCAATTTAAAAACACTAAAACACTTCACTTTATGTTATGGTTTGTAATGGATAAAAAAACGTTACAAATTTCAAAAGTGTTACTAATATCAAAAACTTGGGTTTTTGACTAGTTTTTGGGCAAAAAGCATGATTCTATTTCTCTATGATAAATATAGTTTTTGACTCCAAATTTTCTACAGTAAGTAGATGTCTTAGTATACTTAATTACCATGAAAATAAACCCTTAAAATCATTTACCAATTTAATATATAAATTTCAGTAATACGAGGCATTTTCAACATGTCCATTTTGGGAAGATTTTTACCTGACTTTGCATCCAGATTTTAGGTACCCAAACCATTGAATTATAAAAAGTGGCCAACATGAAAGTTGTAGGTCCTTGAGTTAACTTTCCATAACAATAAAGAAATCAAAATTTCATTAAGAAATGAAAAGGTTATGGTCAAATTACCGAGCACCATTTTGGTAGGTTCGAGCCCTATCATTCATTCTTAATATTCACATCTTTTCTTCATAGTATAAGATGAATACATATACTCAAATAGTTTGTCTCACCATATAATTGTAGCTAAGAATTGTATTTTATTCCATTGGCTTCTTCTAATATTCTCCTTTTTATCTTACTTTATTTTTGTTTTGTGAATGTATGAAAACAAATGAACATTTTAACCCTATTTATAGCATTCCTTAAGGCTAATTTAGTAATTTCGTTGTGGACACTTGTCTTTGTTATCTTTATGCAAGTCTTAGAATATAGACACATGCCCTCGTTAGGTGTCTTAGGATATTTCTACACACGGAAAATTAATGTGTATATATGTCTTTATTTCATTAAATATAATGATATGTGTATGGTTCATTTTATGCCACGTGTCTTCACCATTTCATGCCACCTATCTTATTTTTGAAATGTATGTATACAAATACCATTTGTATTTAGTTATAAGCTATGTATGTGTGTATGTATGTATTCATTATACTTAAATGTTTGAATTGGATTGAATTGGTATATCCAAAGTTTCTAGAAACTTTTTCAAACCAAATCTTTGAGTCAGCCTGCTACAAATTAGAGGCAAAGGTCTGGTAATATGAACAGTACGTTGTGTGCACATGCACACATGAAAATTTCACTTTTGCAGTTCAACTAACTTTAATCATAAAGTTCTCGGTTGTTGATCCATATTATGATTAGTTATTATTAGGAACAACTAATATGAAATGGCTAAAAGCATCTAGAAATATGCTGCCTAATACCATTTTCATAGACCACTGTGTAAATCAACATAATATGCTATTCCATACCATAGAATATGTTACCATGTACCCCAATTAGATTTTCCTACTTTCCGCTCATTTAACACTAGTTCGACCTCTCTCCACCGCTGCACCTCACATCGCCATGATAAATCAACCTGATTTGAAACATCCTCACCCCTTAACGTCACCCCTAAGAGAATTTCTCTAAGGAATATGAAGCAGTGTAGCGACCCGAACTTCCCGGCCGACCTAAACCGAACAGGAAGGCGGACTGCTTTGAGAACACGACGTATCAGAACACAAACATGAGAACATTTCACTGCTATTACAACAATTTACATCAGGATACAAGAATATATCAGAGTTCAAATAAATAAATAAATAAATATTACACAGCAGAAAATATATATCAGAGATTTATATTACAAAATTGCGGAAATATAATACATGAATATAATGTGCAGCGGAAAATATCAACTACCACAACTGAAAGAAATCCGGATACAAAGCATTCCGAATATAGCTCCAGCCGTAGTCCAGGATCCTGTGAAAAGAACTATCTGCAGGTCCAAAACTACTAGCTGCTCGTGTGGAAAATATGGGCACCCAGAGTTTAGGTAGAGACAATAAACTCCGAGTCAGTCATGGGACTGGTGTGAAAACTAAAACAATTATTAACTTTATTTTAAAGTTAGGTAAATCAAGGGACCACGCCGTATAATACAGAACGGGTTTCCTCCCAGGAACACCATAAAAAAACAAAGCACTAAAGAGGAAAAATGAAGCCATTATAAGACTCAGGTCCCATCACACAATGCAACGCAAGCCAGAGGATAGAGTTTTACTTTATAATGGCCAAACATGCTTGATACGCATAAAAACAAGAATCATTTTGATATTATTGTAAGTGCATAGTGTCAAAACAACTTCAAATATAAATGTATCAATCATAGACGGCATAGTACCCCATCCTAATATGTCGCCATATAGGTTTACAACAAAAACCGAAAAGTTGCGTATCGGAAATTGGATTTCCATCATGAGTCAAGGCAAGGGATGGCTCCTTCCGATTCGAGACACTCTACCAAATGCCTCAAGATCACACCTATGGGCAACCCTTGGATGCAGTAGGGCCAGTTCACACTTACTTTAGTGGATTAATTACTCCTGAACAATACGTTTCCCGGTCCTGTCGGACATACAAACAGGTCAGTACGTCGATCCTATGAGCATATAGCCCTATATCCGAGGCGCCTTGCAATCCATCATCCACATAAGTAAAAATGTCTTGGCTCCATACCATGACACCACTTCTAGCTAGAAAGAAACGCAAGTTCTCCCTACGGTCACTATCACGGTTTTGACTCATACCGGGGTGTGTGGCTCACGAATTAACGCTATATATAAAGCTATGCTAATTAAAGTCGTGCTTTGATCATCAACCAAAAGACTCTGCTTTTCAACAATTTTCCTTGATCATTTGCAGCTTGGCATACCATATTGTCAATCCATATCGTACCATTGATTTCGCCCAACATATAACCTCTAAGCTCATACATCTCAGAGAAGGGTGTTAAGCAAGAGAATAAATCCTTTGCCACCAAACAGATATATATATTTAGCAGAGATCAACGAATATAGCATAAAGGAATACAATGTCAGACATACCATCCATTTGCATGTCTGTTCTAGGTCTGAACGAAACCTGAGGCATCTTATTCCTCGTCCCATATGTCCAATACAGGAGAGAGGTCCTCGCATATTCGGTCGATCTCCAAGTACGTCTGGATGATCACTACTTATTACCTTGTCTTCGGTGTACAGCCCAATCAAGACATCAACAATCATCTAAGTGATGTGAAGATATCTGGTCTTCAACCATCGTCTTTATTGTCGACTTTTAGTCATCATATTAGGTATTCAGAATCGGACAAACCCGGTCTTTCCGAATAACTCGCGTATTTTATAATCAATAATCAAGTGCTATAAAAACACATCATTCGCCTCATTTCAATTCAGAATATTCTTTTATTCAAATATTCACATCGTTAAGGAAAGGTTCCCATTAATTTTATCAAAGATAAGTTCTTTTAAACTTATACTCAAATCTTCCTTTGGATATCAATTTCAAAAGATTTTATTTTATCCTTTAACAATTCTAAACCAAATTAAGGTTTACTAGTTAGTCGGGATTATCGAGCCTTACCGAAGTATTTATTTATTTATTAATCTCAATCCCAACCTATTCATTCCATGGAGCAAAACTGGTAGTACCCCGTATCTAACACCCACAGTGTTATCGGTAAATTGAATTACCACTTCCCGTTCAAATATAATTAAAGATTTGACTATCGCATGGAGTAAAACTGGCGGTACTCTATCTCGAAACATTTCTTGAATTTGGTAAATCTAATTATCTCATTCACGTCACAATCTAATTAAAGATTTATTAAAACTCCAATTGGTATTAGTCTCAAAATCAAATCATTACCTTATGATATTCAACTTTAAGAAATTAATCTTGTCTTTAACTGGGTTAAAGAACCAATGTTAATAAAACACAGTTCACAATAAACCCAAGTCATCTTCCATTAAATATGGATTCTTCGTAGAAAACAGATCATTATATAATTGATATAAATTTCCATGTCATATTAATAATATAAATGGAATAAAGGCAAAGCCTTTTAAATTCCATATATAGTAACGGTTTCCTTCACAGAAGTTCATCTCGATTATTACCAAATCGAATTCCATTCAATCCCAATTTAATATTTTAAATTGGAAAACTTTACTTTGGAAAATTTCCATTAAATCTTTAAAAAGGATTTATAAATTCAAAATCATTTCCTTTTTGTTAATTAGGTTAAAGAACTAATGTCATTTAAAATATCGCTCATGATAAACCCAAAATCAACTTCCATGTAATTCCAATTATATTTATAAATCGCAGAAGTTCATTAATCTTAATTAAAAGATTTATTCTTTTCTCAACTGGGTTTAAAAACAGTGTTATTAAAAACAACATTCACGACAAACCCAAAATCCAATTTGATATTAAATACATGGCTCTGAATAGAAATCATATCGGCTTATATTCAATATCAAATTCTGAAACCAATGGATATCGTATTAGGAATAACGATATCTATATCTTTCAAATTACTCAACAATATCTGTATAATCACGGAATCCAATATCGAAGTATTCCGAAGATTATTCCCATTTAAATCCTTTCCAATTCATATGTTGGAAAATTTTGGTTATTTTAAAACCATTATAATTCCTTTCAGTTCTTTACTTAAGTTGATAAACAACTTATTCTGATAAAATATCTTTTGTCTTTACAAATGTGGAATTTTTCCTTTAAGATCATTTATTATAATTTGATATAATTTATTAATATTTTAAAATAAATTTATTAAGCCCCTTACAGTCGGTTTCCAATATAGGCCACCGAACTGCATTCATAGCGACCTTTTCCAAAGTTGATTTGGACATATTTTAAAATCCAATCGTTCAAATTTAAATCTCATATATTCATTTGAAAGATCTTTTAGATACGAACCCAAGGTTCCAGATTTTGGAGAATCCAATGGACGGATCTCCCGTTACATCAATTTGAAGTTAATGGTTGAATTCACGAACGGTCGCTGTGTGATACGTTCTATTCAAACCATTTAAATATATATAATATATTTCATCGATTTCTTAAAACATCTTTTATAAATCGTTTATAAATTCATTTTAAAACGATTTCACCTTCCTTTTCAATTTTAAATCAAAATTGAACAACCTATACTATTATAATATAAAAGTACTAATATTTTCAACATATCAGATTTTGAAATCAAATCTTTTCGATATTCACGATAAAATGAATAAAATCGACAGAAAAATCCATTCGAGTTAAAATGGCATACATCTACTTAAGTCGGCTTCATATATTTCAATATTTTCGTGTCCATCCAAAATCGGACATCAAAATCATATTTTGATTCTTTACTGAATATTATTTTAAAATATTCATTATTTCTGAATTGGAATCAGACTCAATGAATTACCATATAATTTTATGGATTCCATACATCGCATGTATTCAAAAATAGGGATAGACAACTATTAAACATTAAATTCACATCCAAAGTGCAATTTACAATTATATAAGCATTGAATAATTAAATAACGCTGATAATAGTATGTCAATCAATCGGTTGACATACAATTAAATCAAAAGGAGTTGTGAATTAATTATCGTCCCCAGACCCGTGTGGGGTTTCCAATCATCAACAAATAATTGAGCAATGTGTAAAATTATCGTCCCAATACTCATGTGGGTTTTACATCACAGTCCATGTGGACTTATTTTTTTACAACACATATTTTCATAGTTTAATAATGATAATATTAAAATTGTAAACAACCATCAACCACCAAACAGCATTTGTAATCACAGGCAACAAATACAAATTCAGTTATAAAAAGAAATAACTGTACAAAAATTTTGAGTGAGAGAATTCTCACGTTGATTTCCACTCCGTCAGTCTTTATTTGAAGATTTTATTTTTAAACTAAATTAAACGAGCATTTAATTTAACTAAAAATTCAACTTGCTCCATTTTCGTTTTGGTCAGTTCCATGTTGTAGAGTTTGTTGTCACGATTCCAACACTTCTGAAATCACTAAATTCTGATTTAGTATGAACAAGATATGAACATTTAAACGTTGATTATATAAACTAAGCTAATAAATTATTAATTAATTTATTAATTAAACTTAACCCTTAAATTATTTCCTCTTTCTTGTTCAGAACTGATGTCATTGAATCCATTTCATTGCATGGAACAACAACCGTCGCGCCTCCTTCAAAGCCGCCGGAACTTCATCAACCGCCACCCCTCGAAAGCCTTATGCTTCGCCTGCTAACCCCCACAACCCTGCCGAACTCGCACATGTAAGAAGCCCCAAAATTTCGCTTGAACGTGTGCACTATGCACTCGAAATTCTCCCACTCTACTTCACGAAAATTGATCACTGCCGTACCAAATTGAAGATCATAGAACGCTCTTTGATTTTCGTTTCATAAATTTCTGAAGTTAGTTTGTGGAATGGAAGATTTTAATAAAGAAAGAATCGAGCGATTTTGATCACCGAAAACAAATGGAGGCGGGTTTCCAAGTTGACCGTGGGTGAATGGTTTGACCTAGGTTTTGTAGAAAATTATATATATATATATATATATATATATAATTCTTTTATTACTCGTTTATCAATCCGAACTCCAAATCAAACCCAACGACTGTTGTTCCTAACTAAATGCCCTCATTCCGGACACAATGGAATATGTTTCATAAGCCAATTCGACTGTTTCGATAAGTTTTCATCAGAATTAAAATATAAATTAATACAATGGTCAATATTGAATTTGAACGTACATTTTAATTTACCGGGGCCACATACTGACTCCAAAAATTATGAAAATTTAAATCTTGCTATGTTTTGATGATACAGTCCTAACAAAATTAATTTCATCAAATTTGGAGGCTGCTTGAAAAATGGCCTTTTAACTGGCTTATTAAATTTAAACTGAAATTGAAAACGCGTTTAAATTTACTACGCTCACATGCTAATTTCAAATGACTTGAAAATTTAAACCTAACAATAATTTGATATTACGGATCCAACAAAAGTGGTTTCATCGAAAATGAAGGTCATTTGCAAAATGGCTATTTTTAAGGGCTATATATATATATATTAAAATATAAATAAATTCTATAGCGACTATTCTAAATTTAGAACTGGACATAACTTATAATTTATAAAGTGATATCTCAGTTTCTTACATTCATTAGAAAGATATAATTAATTAGATCCTAACATTTCTTGTTTCATCAAATTTTGACTTGTATTGAATTCTATATGTTCAACTGAAGTTTTAAAACAAATTTTCAAACTACCATGCCATTTTGAGTTCGTTTTAATTAAATTTTAAATTTATATGTTCTTACTTCGATTTAAAATAAATTTAAATCGTTAATTATCAAAATAAATTATTTTAAATTCTTAAAATCCATTAAATCAATTAAAAATAAAATTTTAAATTGGTTCCAAAATCTAGGTTGTTACAGTGTAGGTATAAATTTGCATTACATACATTATAAAGGCTAAAATTCACAAGATAGAATATAATACAATAGAATTTAAAACTTAAATTTCTATATAAACATAATCGTCATTTCAAACCAAATAATTAACATAGAATAAATCCAACATTTATCTTATAAAAACCAATATCAGAGTATAACATATAATTTCCCCCCAAACATCATGTACAATATCCAACAACAAAAACATTAAATAAGCTGGTACATGAACAAGTAAGAAGCAAATAAGCAGAAATTTCCAATATGCCAAGCTGAACCAAGAACAAGACAACTCTGTACTCCACCACCATGTAAACCTGAGGGGGGAAGGAAAGAGAAGGAAGAAAGGATACCAGGTCAGACATAAAGCCTGGTGAGTTCTATAATTACTAACATGGGTAAAATAAAGGGGATATAGACAGGATAAATGTTTCAAGAAGCAAATAAAGCACAACCGTAGTAAATATAGCAAAGAAATAAATGCAAGGATATGGTCAATTGTTATCTCATTCATATCATCTCAATTGTAGCATTCTTCACTACAAATCATAATTAGGATATTATTTAATTCTACCCATCATCGGCTCCTAAACCATAGTATGATAACCTATGCCTATTATGAACCTCGGGTTTATCAGGCCCGACCCATCAGCTGCAAAGATATAACGTTAATCAGAGGCGTTACAACATCTTAGTTTCCTCAATCGGCATGATGCACGCTTACGGCCCGTCGGAACGCTCCATTACTCACCTTGATTGGATCATCTTACTACCTAGCGCATTATAAGTGTGCCCTTGCCTCCTCCATAGTGTGAGAACTTCATAGTGTGATAATGGAATAATGCCTGGTATGGATCCCCAAACAAAATGCAGTTCGACCCGAGTCACCCCCTAGAATTGGTCCTCATTATTTATTTATTATTATCGTTGACTGCCTAGTTACATAGACCTCCATACAATTGTCAATGAACGCTAAGGCCACCATATAAATATCGTCGACCTCCTAGTTATCCCCCATAGAATTGTCAACGAACGCCAAAGCCACCATAGATTAATTATTTCGTTGGCAGCTAATTTTCTCCAATCAGCCTTTCCTGCTAGAACGGATCACTACTATTGTCTACTTATTTTCCCCAACCAGCCATCGATGTTGGAACGGGATACCATTGCACTCTTATTTATTTATTAGGCCACTTATTTTCCCCAATCTGCCTTCGCTGTTAGAACGCACCCCCACTACAACATGCTTATTGATTTATTTGTCATTTCATATTAAACTTAATCCGTAATTTAAGTTTATATTAATAAGCCTACCCCGTTTTTTACGGCTTCTAATTAAAATTAGGGTGTACTAACCATCTTTGTTTAACTTATGATGTTGTTTATCATTTTAGTTATATAAACTCATTCAATCCTAATTTCCATTTAAGGTTTCTCAGTGAATTACTAAGTCTGTCTACTTTAGTCGCATTCCCCATTTTACAATTTAATAGCATATACAATTTGCCCAATTAACCTTTTTTCCCTAATAATTTCAAGTTTCTCAATATACATTAAAATAAAAGGGTTATTTTATTCGTATAGATTTAGGCTTTCGATAGGCTTAAACTCAGCATAAACATATAAATTTATGAATGCAATAGGGAATACCCCAAAACTGTAAAGTAAATCAAACCCAGAGAAGCGGGAAAGAAGAAGATTGAAAAATAACAGTCAAAATAGTAAATCCCTAAAAAATACTATAACACAAAAAGGAATTGGAAAACGATAATAAATTACTTACATAAACTATTTACAGAAAATAAACTAAATAACAGACTGTAAATACTGTAAGAAAACTACTAAGCTATTTTACTGTCTAAGAAAACCATAAAATTATACAACTTTAAGTAACTGTAGAAAAACTCACAACGATTGCTTCCTCCGAAGCCCTTTTGCTCTGTAGAACCTCCTCCAAAAATAGAAAACAAATATTTTTATTTTAGAAAGAATTATTTCTTTATCCCTTTTAAAAATTTAAATTTAATTTGGCCTTTTCTGAAGAGGATAGGCCTGTGGTGAAGAAGAACGATGTGAAGAATGAGAGGAGGCTTGTTGGTTTACTTATAGGTTTAGTGGAATGTCCTCGACTGTTCGATTTGAAGGTTAAATATGGATTAGTTATGTCACTAGACCAATTAGGGCTCGCAATGTCAGCATAAGGGTTGAAATCAACCACAAAACATTGCCGAGTAAACAAAACAACATACAGTTTAAAACATGTCAATTATAATACACGTCAGACACGTATTGTGCAATTATAAAGGGATGGGTCGACCCATTCCTTGGACGTGTCGACCCGTAGGTCGACCCAAAAGGAGCATGGGTCAACCTATGTGTCAACCCTGCCCAAGGATGGGTCGTCCCATCCTTATACCCAACATGTATATATATTTATATTTTCTTATTTTAATTTAATTTCTGGTTAATCTTCTTTTGTTTACAACTCTTTAATTTTAAATCATATTTTAGCAAACCAAAAGTCTATCTTAACCAGAAAATCATAACGGGTCAATGGTGCAATTTTGATTATTTTACAGCTTTATATTTAATTTATCAATCTTTTATTTAATTGATGTTTATTAAAAAAAATTGGTTGTTGCACGATTGACCAAAAAACCCTTGTGCTTATCTGAAGAAGCTTAAAAACCACCAACAATCTCATCTACTTCTTAACTACTAAGTGCTCCTTTCTCAATTTCAGTTATAATCAAATCTATGGCCCTCCCCCCTAAATCAAAGCTAGTTGTTTCACCTTCTTTGGCGGAAGTTGATATTAAGTTAGTTTATGTCGTGCATTCAACTTCTACGACAGTATGTTTTTGTCATACCAACAGTTATGGTCGGCTTCAAATTGCCGTGTAATATATTTGGGTTGAATACATTTTTTATGTTTGTCGTTTGATCATTTCTGAGCATTTGTTGAATGATTTTTAGGTTAGCCACAAAGTTGACCTCTTACAATTTTTAATTGTTTACAGATAGTTAAAAGATAATTGTTTAATACACATTATTGTTTATGATGATGAAATACACATAGGTTAGGAATTTTTAGTTAAATCGATAGTTGACAATTAAAACATTTTTATATTTTCTTTTTCTTATACTTAACAAATGCTTACGGTTTATTTCACTTATACTTAACAAATAATTAACAAACGCAATGCTAGAATTTATTGAGCATGCATTGACTCATCTCTCAAAATTGTAACTGAATTAGTAAACTTCCAGAAATATTGTAACATGTTCATGTAACAGCAGTTTGTATTGAATCTATTTAGTATTGCACTAATACAAATACATCGATATTTTGTTTATTTTATACAACATGTTTTAATTTTTATGTGACAATATTTAATCAACAACGCACTTCACATTCCCAAAGGTATCAATGTATAGTATATAGTTTCTATCTTTTGGGATATACAATAACCTGTGTTTACCATATCTCTTATCATCCCTTAGCGAACAATGCAACTATACTCACTTATATTTTTGTAAATTTATACATAATGTTCAATAACTTGTTTATTGCGCATAATTGTAGGAATAGGAAGAGAGCACTTGAATGCATTGTATCAGAGAAAACGTGCACTAGAACTTGAAACAGCTAAGGAAAAACTCTATTATTCAAAATAATATGGAAGCACATGAGGATGAAACAATCTGTAATGAAGAGGTAGCAAGCGGCAGTAGTTCCCATGATGATGGATCAGGTGATGGTGTAGGAGAGGAAAACAGTAACACTAAACAAGGTTCGCATGATGATGATTTAGATGATGAATCTAGTTCGAATAACTTAGAGGATGGAGATGTGTGCCACTGAAGAACCTAATAAATTTGAAGCCTTCTACTTCTACCGGAACTATTGCTCACTCGACCGTTAATGTTTCATGTATACTAAAAAGTTTTGAAACTCATATCGCATATAGTATTTGGAACAAGGAATAGGTAACTAAACACTTTGTAATGTTATTATTCCCGTATAGTAGTGTGGTTTGTAGGATAGTGCTTGAAAATTTTGTTTATAGGAGAGAGGGTTGCCCAAAATTATTGCACATTGAAGGAAGCTAAGTGAGTGGAAATTTGATGAATCTTCAAGTCAAGCTATTACAATAGTAAAGAATTCAGGTTTGTATAATTTGGTTGAATATACATGCAAACATATGAACTATGTTACTATTTCTGCTTTAATACAGAGACGACAGCCAGAGACTAACTCATTTCATATGCCGCTCGGAAAGTTGACAATCACACTTGATGATGTTGCTCAAATATTGAAAATTCTAGTTGTTGGTTGATCTATTTATATGGAAGAGGATGATCAGAATGAAGTTGATCTTTTAGTGGAATATCCTGGAGTTACGAACAAGTTGCAAGGAAGAATTACATTTTCAAGCTCCATGAAGCTTAATTTTCTTGTAGATGAATTCAATGAAATATCCACAAAAAAATGAGCAAAAAAGAATATGAAATCATTGCTCATGATTACCTAGTATATTTATTGTGATGTACTTTTATTTGATAAGTTCGGTGCAAATATGTCGATAAATTATATAAAATGTTTAGTAGATGTTAATGACTTAAGCGAACTAGTTTGGGGAATGAGGGTATTAGCGTTTTTGTATCACCTATTTGATATGACATCTAGACATGATGTAAGGCAAATGGCTAGTTATATGACGTTACTAACGGTATGTGTTAATTTCTTTGGTTATACAGATAGCACTAATGCTTATTATTTTGCTTAGTCTTGAATTTATGACCACTTCCCTATGATCTATATGTTGTTCCTTACAAAAATTATGACCACACTATGCCTAGAATGTGTAGATGAGAACATAAGAATTTGTTTGGTGATGCGACATCTGCTATAATTCGACTTAGAGAATAATTTGACTATTTAACTGCTTAAGATGTAAGTTCAAACTTCCTAAAAGATCTTAATATAAATTTGGTGACATTTATTATCTTGTTTTTTTAATACATAGATATGTTGGGATCCTTATCATGATAATCGATCGCATTACCTTTTACCTGAAATAGCATTCTATAATGGTATTATGTTGTGTTCTGACATTGTTGAACCATATTATCCAAATAGAGTTATGTGTCAATTTGGAATTTGTCAACGTATTCCGAAAAATCCTATGTTGCCTAAAAAATGCCATAGAGTACTTATTGCTAATCAATACTAGGTCCAGCGTGATAATGGTTTTTGGTGGTCGGAAAATTGAAAAGATCATTTGTTGTCTATTAAATCACGATCCCAGGCCGTAGTTGAATCCTGGGATTGTGTTGCCAAATACTAAGCATCGTATGTTGATGTTTCTCATCCTATTATTAAAAATCCCGAAATGAGCCAAAGCACTAATAGGAAAGTTGACGGTGTTGACAAGTTGGTAAATCCCATAGCTTTATACAATTTATTTTACTATTTTATACTTGCCAATAATTTCAATTTTTTTATAATATGATAGAAAATAGACATGGGTAAACCAGTTGAACTATTGAATGAAAGTTTATCTGCTCGCCCCAAAGAAGTTACAAACTTGTTTGATGCACAACACTGAGCCGTGAATGTTTTGGAGGATGCTTTAAATAAGTCGGATAAACGGGAGACACGTAAGAAATGGATTCAGAATCTAAGATGATGACATGAATGTGAAGCTGGAATGCATTTTGTGAGCCTATGATGTTTTGTGAAATTTTTATATTTTGTGAAGTTTGAATGTGAAGTTGATATTTTAGCATGGTATGTGAAGTTGGAATGTGTAATGGTGATATGTATTCTGTGGTGGTGGTGATATGTATTTTGTGAAACTTGATATGGTTTATTAATGACAACTTTGTTTTTTGTATATGCTACAAGTTATGATGTTTTTTGTTCAATTCAATTTTTGTGCTCAAACTCTTACATTTGCATTTATGTTTATTCAATGTTTTTTTGTGAAGTACATGGTTGATGTTATTGATTTAATTATTATTCAACGCTTGTTCATGCTTGATCTGTGCTTATTCAATGCTTATACCTATTTATTTTTTCTTGTAATTCAATACATGCTAATTCAATGCTTGTTCGTGTTTGATGAGTTCCGGTAAAATAGAGGTTTTGTTCAATCATATCAAACCATTCGGTTATATAAAACCGTATAGATAGTTAAACATTTGGTTATTAATGGTTATGCAACAATAACCATTTTGTTTGAATTTTAGTTGGTCGGCTATTGTAGTCGTCGTGCTGTTATAAACAACCATGTAAGTGTATGTGGGCTCGATTAATAATAGACTACTTTAAAATTGTAATTGAGTTGGCACGGTGGTGGTACTCATTGGGATTACGTTCTTCAAACAAGCACCATCGAACAAACTATTTTTGGTTGGTGACTTATGACCATGAGTTCACCACTCCGGTTGGTTAATCATGAACGGCTCTTTTGTTATTTTTTTAATTTTGTACACTGGTCGGTGACTTATGGTCGTGGGTTCACTATACTGGTCGGTTATTCATGGTCGGATCTTCTATTAATTATTTTTTGTTTTATACACTGGTTGGTGTCTTATGTCCATGGGTTCTCTAACTGGTTGGTAATTCATGATCGGATCTTCTGTTAAACTTTTTTCAAAATTTCATATACTGATCGGTGACTTGTAGTTGTGGATTCTCTATCTACTCGGCCAATCATGGTTGGCTCTTCAATAAATTTTGGTGAATTTTATTCTAATCCACAATATTAGTAAACTAATCCACCCTATTTTAAAGGATCATTGACTTTCACTAAAATTTAGATTTTAATCAGTGTATCCAAAAAAACGTACTTATTTTCTCTCCTTCTCTGTGTTATTTTCTCTTCTTCTCTATGTTTTCCGTCGTCTTCTTATTTCTGGAATCCTAGCATCTAAATCCAAGCTTAAGTGGAGTAATTCAATGTAATAACAGTAAGTAGTTTGTTTACATTTTTTTTTTGAAGTTGATTAATTGTATACAAAATTGTTTTTTTTAGTATCACCATTATCACATATAATTGTAGTTAGCTATTTACTGAAATCTTGAAAAAAATTGTACATTAGTAGAATATCATTTTATTCAAATATTGTAATAGGAGTACAGGCTATTTGACTCCCTAAGTAGTTATACTCTCAAACAATTATAATATACAATTTTCTCTGTTATTGATCTGTTTGTATTGTTTAATTACTTGCTATTTGTCTAATATGTAGATCTTGAATTTGATTTTAGTTCTTATTTACTGTTGTTGCCTGGTGCAATTGGTGATGTATCTTCAAAATATTAAGCTACTTGAAAACATTTGATGCTAACTCCTATACTGGAATATTGATCTTAGTTTTTATTTTCATAATCATTTACTACCATATCATGTCTAATCATGTTCAGAGATAATTAGTGAACTAATAGTTGTATCTACTTGATTGCTTCTTTGCTGAATTCAAGTGCTATCAATTCTATTTTCAGCACATATTTATTTGTTACTACTTTATCAAACGGGAGGGACAATTCAACACAAATAATTGTGAAATAACGCAGAATTGTGAAAGGAGAAGCCCAAAATCGATTGTTAGCTATGTAATAGGGTGAAATCTTTAAGTTAATCCACTTGTGGATTAAATTACAAAATAGTTATGGATTAACTTATTAAAGTAAAATGGTGGATTAACATATTAAAACCATGGATTAGAATAAAAATTACCATAATTTTTTTTCTATATTTCGTACATTGGTTGGTGACTTATGGTGTTGGGTATTCCAACCCATATTTGGCGTAATTTTATGCAGGCATATTTGGCATAATTTTATGCAGGCATATTTGCATAATTTTATGCAGGCATATTTGGCATAATTTTATGCAGGCATATTTAGCATATCTTTTTATGTAGGCTATGCTTTTGTGGGTGAGATTTATTGGTTTTGTCTTTTTCCCAAATTTGTTGTGCAAGCATGCCTTTTGTGCAACAATATCTTTTCTTTTCAGGAAAGACATTTGGGAGATTACTCACATTTTTGGTATGCACATTAAAAGAAAAGAGGGTTAATATAACCAGATCTGGTCACATAAGGCAGTAGCAGTATTTGGCCATTTTATCATCTTCTTCAAGGTGTTTTGGTCTTCAAGATTGAGCTTTATTCTTGCTCGATTCACCGCTGGCCTGAAGTGCACACATAGGGTGTTCTCTTACACCTTTTTCATCTCTTATTGTTTTTGGATTCCGGTGATTAGAAGTGAATCTTTTGTAAACATTTTGGGGCTGTTTTCCCTTTTTGGTTTATCAATAAGAGAAGAGGGTAGACTCCTTAAGAGGTCTCGTGGTTTTTACTCTTCACATCGAAGAGGTTTTCCACATATAAAATCTTGTGTCTTGCTATTTTACTTTCATCATATATTTTTTATTTGAATGGTGTGTTGATTGATTGTCTTGTTAGTGATATTGTGGGTATAGCTTGAAGTAACCCCTAATTGATCCTATCAAATTGGTATCAGAGCTTGAGGTAGGTTATTTATCACACTATGGAGTCGAGCAGTCATAGCTCAATGATTAAGTTGACATCAACCAACTATTCTATTTGGAGACCTATGATGGAAGACTTATTATATTGCAAGGATTTACATGACCCAATTGAAACCGTCACTAGTTCGAGTGGCATTATCTCTAAACCTTCTAAAACCGATAAAATGGAAGAGAATGAATGGATAAAGTTGAAAAGGAAAACTTTAGGAACCATTAGACAATGGGTTGACATTAGCATTTTTAACCATGTGTCACAAGAGACTGGTCCACATGATTTGTGGAAGAAATTAGAAGGTTTGTATGAGAGGAAAACCGCCTATAACAAAGCTTCATTGATTAAAAGGCTTGTTAATCTAAAGTTGAAAGGTGGAAAGTCAGTTTCTGAGCATCTTAGTGATTTCCAAGACATTATTAACAAGTTGACAACTATGAAGATCATTTTTGGTGATGAATTGCAAGCTTTGTTTTTATTGAGTTCTTTGCCAGATAGTTGGGAAACTTTAGTTGTGACCATTAGTAATTTAGCTCCAGATGGTGTACTATCTTTGGATGTGATCAAAGAAAGCATGTTTAATGAAGAAATTAGAATAAAGGAGATTGGAGTTGACAATTCATAAGCTCTTGTTGTGGAGAATAGAAGAAGAAGCAAGAGCAAAGGACCTAAAGGCCGTGATAACTCAAGAGGAAGATCCAAGTCGTGATGGAAAGAATCACTTCATATGCAACTATTGCAAGAAGCTTGGCCATATTAGAAGGTATTGCTTTCGTTGGAAAAGAGAACATGGGAAGAAGAATGATTTTCAGAAAGAAGGCGATGGTAAAAATGTTGCAGCAGTAGCCTCTAAAAGTGATGATGATGATGTCACTTTAATTTGTGCAACTACAATGTCATCATGTTAGCAGTACAGATTCTGAGTGGCTGGTTGATACAGGTGCTTCATATCATTGTGTTCCTAAGGGAGAGTATTTTTTGAATTATCAAGCAGGTGATTTTGGCAGTGTCAAAATGGGTAACCAGAGTTCAGCAAGCATAGTTGGGATTGGTGATATTCGTGTGAAGGCTAATGTTGGATGCATGCTTACATTGAAAGGTGTACGTCATATTCCGGATTTGCATCTTAATTTTCTTTCAGCTCATATTCTTGATCAAGAAGGCTTTCATCGCACATTTGAGAGTGGCAAGTGGAAATTATCGAAGGGATCAGTGACAATTGCAAGAGGCGAGTTGTGTTGTTCTTCGTACAAGACATATTTGACTGTATGTTTTGGTGAGCTCAGTGCAATGGAAGAAAAAGACTCTCCTAATTTGTGGCATCGAAGATTGGGACACATGAGTGAAAAGGGTTTGAAATGATTAGAAGGTAAATCTCTTATTCCTGTCAATACTACAATTTCTCTTAACCCTTGTGATCATTGCTAGCAGGAAAACAACATAGAGCTTCTTTTGCTAGAAAGTCTACAAGAAAGCAGGCTAAATTGGAGCTTGTACATTCGGATGTATGTGGTTCTATTGAGGTTGAATCCAATGGTGGCAACATATATTTTGTCACTTTTATTGATGATGCTACTAGAAAGACATGGATTTACATTTTGAAGACCAAAAGCCAAGTGTTTGAAACTTTTCAGAAGTTTCATGTTATGGTGGAAAGGGAGACAGAAAGCAAGTTGAAGTGCCTTCGTTCATACAATGGTGGAGAGTATACTTCACATGAGTTCAAGAATTATTGTGCGCAATATGGTATTCGACATGTGAAGACAGTTCCAGGCACTCCCCAACACAATGGTGTAGCTGAGAGGATGAATAGAACCATTGTGGAGAAGGTGCGATGCATGTTGAAGATGTCCGATCTACCAAAGTCATTTTGGGCTGAAGCAGTGAATACAGCAGTTTATCTGATCAACCATTCTCCATCTATTCCATTGGGGCTTGACATTCCAGAGAGAGCATGGAAGGGATGTGATCCTATATATACACATCTTAGAGTATTTGGATGCAAGGCATACATGCATGTGCCAAAAGGCCAAAGATCAAATCTGGATTCCAAGACTAATCCATGTGTTTTTATTGGCTATGGTGATGAAGAGCATGGGTTCAGGCTATATGATCCAGAAAAAGGAAAGGTAGTAAGAAGCAGAGATGTAGTGCTCTTTGAGCATGAAAAAGGTGCAGAACTTTTGAGTGCAAGGTATCATACTAGCTCAGATTTTTTTTATTGATACTACTGATGTTTCTTTGTCCCCTACTCGTGGTTTTGTTGAACAGCCAATACAGGCTGATCTTGATGCAACACACGAAGGTGTTGATGATGCACAACTTGATGATGCACATTTAGATGATGTTCATGATGAAGCTCAACCAAATGGAGAAGTGGCTTGTGAGCAGGGGGAGCAAATTGCCCCACAAGTGGATGATGCTCAAGTTAGAAGGTCAACCAGAGAACATAAACCATCTACAAGATATACAAGCACAGAATATATCTTAGTTACAGCTGATGGTGAGCCCGAGAGCTTACAAGAAGTGTTATCTAGTCGAGACAAGAATCTTTGGCTTGAAGCTATGAATGAGGAGATGGATTCTTTGATGAAGAATCAGACTTTTGAGCTAGTGAAACTTCCAAAAGGCAAGAAAGTTTTGAAAAACAAATGGGTTTTCAAGAACAAGAAAGATGGTGAGAAGATAGTAAAGCGCAAAGCTAGATTGGTAGTCAAAGGATGCAATCAGAAAAAAGGCATTGATTTTGATGAGATTTTTTCACTAGTTGTCCAGATGACTTCTATCAGAACCATTTTGGGTTTAGCAGCAAGTTGTGACCTTGAATTGGAACAACTTGATGTAAAAACCGCATTTTTACATGGTGATTTGCAGGAAGAAATCTACATGGAACAACCTGAAGGATTTGAAGAAAAGGGAAAAGAAAAACTTGTTTGCAAGTGAAGAAGAGTCTTTATGGACTTAAGAAAGCACCAAGGCAGTGGTATCACAAATTTGATTCATTTATGACATGCAATGGTTACAAGAGGACTGTTGCAGATCCTTGTGTATATTTTAGAAAGTTTCCTGGCAATATCTTCATTATTATTCTTTTATATGTGGATGACATGTTGGTAGTTAGACAAAACTTAGAATTGATTAGCAACTTGAAGAAAGATTTGTCCAAGTCATTTGACATGAAGGACATGGGTCCTGCAAAGCAAATCTTAGGCATGGAGATTGTTCGTGACAGAAAAGCTAGGAAGTTGTGGCTATCTCAAGAAAAATATATTGAACGTGTGCTTGAAAGGTTCAATATGAAGCATGCTATTGTACACCACTCGCATCTCATTTTAAGCTAGGTAAGAGGGATTGTCCAACAACGGAGAAGGAAAAAGCAAGTATGTCTTCTATTCCTTATTCATCTGCAGTTGGTTCATTGATGTATGCTATGGTGTGCACTAGGCCAGATATTGCACATTCTGTTGGTTTGGTGAGTAGATACTTATCCAATCCTGGTAAAGTTCACTGGGATGCAGTAATGTGGATTTTTAGATATTTGTGTGGTACTTCTAGATTTTGCTTATGTTTTGGAGGTAGCAAACATGTTCTTGAGGGGTATACAGATGCAGACATGGCTGGTGATATTGATAGTAGATTTTCTACCTCAGGTTATGTGTTCACATTTTCAGGGGGAGCCATTTCTTGGCAATCCATGTTATAAAAGTGTGTGGCTTTATCTACAACCGAGGCAGAGTATATAGTAGTTGTGGAAGCAAGTAAAGAGATTCTTTGGTTGAAGAGGTTCCTTCAAGAGTTGGGTTTGCAACAAGAAGAGTAAATAGTATTCTATGACAGTCAGAGTGCTACGGGTTTGAGCAAGAATTCCATGTATCATGCTGTAATAACCCGGAAATCTGGGCTAGTTTAAATTTTTTATTTTGACAATTTTAGCGAAATTCCTTTTCGTTACATTTGGTATCAGAGCTTTGGTTTACCAAGCTCAGAGAACAGGACACATTAGAACCATACGAAAGAATTCATCAGATATTGGATTAGTAATATCCAATGGGAATGACTCATTAGAGATGGGATCAGTAGTATCCTAGAACGAGTGTGAAGAGTATATTTTTAAAATGAAACCGAATTTTGTTTTGAAAATTTAAATCAATTATTCGTATTTGATTATTTATTTATATTGATTTCGACAGTCCCGTATATAAAGATTTTGCGTATACGTCTGATCCACGTGTATTTGAAATTTTAAT
Organism: Allium sativum; assembly: GCA_030737875.1. Classification (NCBI taxonomy): domain Eukaryota; kingdom Viridiplantae; phylum Streptophyta; class Magnoliopsida; order Asparagales; family Amaryllidaceae; genus Allium; species Allium sativum. The sequence goes on from CM060919.1 coordinate 311,336,274, forward strand.
ATACTGGATAGATATAGAATTACACTCTAATCGCCCGGAGATGATTTTGATGATGGAGCTCCATCATTAGAATTTATGTTCGAGTGACGAAAGTGGGCTTTCTATATATTTCCTATTGACTGGTGTGAGAACCAAAATTAGATAGGATTTATTGTTGTGATTTGGCATCAAAAATGTGATTTTTGACTATATATCAAAGATATGAATTTGAAATGATAATCAACTAATTGATTGATGGTTGTGTTGCTTGATTATTGTTGGATTGATTAAATTTGAACCATACAGCCAATTTGAACCAAACATTGAATTGTATTGAAAATTAGTCATATTTGCTTGCATATACATGTACTTACATTGAACAGGTCATAGCAAGGAGGCTAGAGCAGAGAAATAAAATTGTTTGCCTGACAAATAGGTACATGTTTACTATAATCTACTGTTTTGTTTGGGTGATGATGATTTTATGAGCCGATTGGCTAGCCGCTTGGCTAGCCGCTTGGCTTTTTCTTTTTCTTTTTCATTTGGAGATCAGAAGGCCTGTATGGAAATTTCGGGATTTTCCCGTGCTCCCGGTGCAGGGGAGGTTATGGCGAAATTTTTCGAAAATTTAGGGTGTTAGCCAAATTTTTGAAAAATTTGAAAAGTTCTTAGAAACTGAAAAGTTGAAGAACTTAAGCCGTAGTGAAAACACTGGAAGTTGAGTTGATTTGTGAAACAACTTTCGGCTTTGTTCCTTTTCGGGGACGAAAAGTTTTAAGTGGGGGAGATTGTAATAACCCGGAAATCTGGGCTAGTTTAAAATTTTTATTTTGACAATTTTAGCGAAATTCCTTTTCGTTACACATGCACGCACTAAGCATATTGATGTTCGGTATCATTGGTTAAGAAATGTGATTGAAGAAAATATGCTCAAGTTAAAGAAAACACATACAAACAAGAATGGTGCAGATATGTTGACTAAAGTGGTTCCAGGAAACAAGCTTGATGTTTGTAGCAAGCTTGTGGGAATGAGTTTCAAATGATGATTGAAGCATGCACATCTTACCCAAGTTGGGCTGGAGGGGGAGATTGTTGGGTATTCCAGCCCATATTTGGCGTAATTTTATGCAGGTATATTTGGCATAATTTTATGCAGGCATATTTGGCATAATTTTATGCAGGCATATTTAGCGTATCTATTTATGCAGGCCATACTTAATTTGTGGGTGAGATTTATTGGTTTTGTCTTTTTCCCAGATTTGTTGTGCAAGCATGCCTTTTGTGCAACAATATCTTTTCTTTTCAAGAAAGACATTTGGGAGATTACTCACATTTTTGGTATGCACATTAAAAGAAAAGAGGATTAATATAACCAGATCTGGTCACATAAGGCAATAGCAGTTTTGGTCATTTTATCATCTTCTTCAAGGTGTTTTGGTCTTCAAGATTGAGCTTTATTCTTGCTTGATTCACCACTGGCCTGAAGTGCACACATAGGGTGTTCTCTTATACCTTTTTCATCTCTTATTGTTTTTGAATTCCGGTGATTAGAAGCGAATCTTTTGTAAACATTTTGGGGCTGTTTTCCCTTTTTGGTTTATCAATAAGAGAAGAGGGTAGACTCCTTAAGAGGTCTCGTGGTTTTTACTCTTCACATCGAAGAGTTTTTCCACGTATAAAATCTTGTGTCTTGCTATTTTTCTTTCATCGTATCCTTTTTATTTGAATGGTGTGTTGATTGATTGTCTTGTGTGTGATATTGTGGGTGTAGCTTGAAGTATCCCCTAATCGATCCTATCATATGGCCGTGACTTAGCCAAGGATGAATTGCAAATGAAGTTTCAAATACCTAACTAAAAATAGATACTTCTGTATTCTGCCTAAATTTCCATTTTCCATATATTAACAAACAACTTTTAAATCCATATATGAAAACATCAAATATAGAGATGAAGTTAAAATTGTACAGGTTGATATGATGCAACTTAAATGCTACTGCCTTTTGTCGTTTAAACACCAAACTTGACAAAATGTTAAATGCATGTTTAAATTTATTTATTTTTTACTTTGTTCTACTAGATTTGGTTCATGTGTCTAAGTTTTCTTACACCCTTAGCTCTTGATTGGATGCTCAATCTTTTTTACTGTGATAACTTTGGTATAAACATATAATATACACATGAGCATCTTATAGCTACCAATATTCCATTATCATCCCATGCAACATGTTAGCCTTTTAGGAAATTCCATACATGCTTCTGTGATTAGTCATGAAATTCCATACATACTTAATAATTTCTATAAAATTATTACAAAACTTGTTATATGAAAAACACAACTGGCATTTCCATATTACAAAACCTGATTAGCATATCCATATTACATTTCAAATGAAATACACTACCTATTATATGAAAATTAGCATTTCAAATGCGTTTGACATTTCATTTAGTGTAATACATGAGTACGATATATTTCGTTGTAATTAGAACATTGTCAAACCAAGCTTTCACAAAAAAATTCCAAGCTCGATGTCTAAATATACGCATCCAAGGTTGCCACATTCAGAGGTTTTAAGCCGACTAATCTAGGTTGGTGGTCGACATAAATTTCAGTATATTTTTTCGCATCTTCGGTCACAAATCAAGACCAAAAATTAGCCACGAAGGGAATTGGCGCTTTATCTCTTAGAGTTAATTTGATGAAATGAAAATCATGAATATAGGATAAATATATAAATTGATGGTTCTTCATTTCACTAGGAGCATTTTGGTGTGGGTAGTATGTCAAACGTTGACGCTCGGAAATGTGCATGATGATGCAGTTGAATGCATTAGCTATTAAATATCTAGTTTTAGGCATTATCATACAATTATCTTTAGAGCACAGACTAATATAGCAATCAATACATTCTTTTAACTGCTTACAAGGTGAAATATCAAAATGTTGAATATATAAATCCCAATGCTTGTTTAGCTCTACCATTCTAACAGGAATTTAGTTCTTCTACTTGTTCAGCAATGCATCTAAATCCACAATTATCATCTCCAATTACATCTTCGACATTAATAATAAACGGATGTAGAAAAGCTGACATAAATGTTAATATTTAAACCCAGAATTTACCAATTGCCTGTCAGTTGTAGCAAACTCCATTGCTAGTTTTATCTGCTTCAGCCGAAAATTTTTATGTACACTATATCGTGAAATTATTTCAACACTAGTTTTCACATACTCAAAAGATAATGGTAGAATTTATTTGTTTCTTTAGTCACAGATAACTTGTTTTTGCTACCAGTTGGCCTACCTTTGTGTTTGACTGCTCTAGTTTTCAGTAGTGATGTTATTGCCGGTAATGCGATCTCCTTTAACTTCAGTAACATGGCCTTTTTTTCTTCACTTGTGGCATTGTCAAATAATTTTTTGAAGTGTTGAAATTTCGATGTATGAAGTAACTCTATTGATTCTTCAACTTGTGGAATATAATTCAATTTTCTCTAATGTTCACTTACGTGTTTGAGAGGAATAACGCAATCATCAACATAATAACGATATAACTCATGAGCATAAGGAAGACCATATATTATGCAGTTCAAATGATCAAACGTTGAATCATCAATCGCAACTGCTTTCATGTTCACTAATTCTTTGATAATCAAACACGTTGCAAAAAAAGAAGTCCTACCGCGAAGTTCCTTTAAACAAGAGAAATTGGTGTGTTTTCCAGACTGCTCCTACACTTTTATCAATCGAAGCTTTTATTTTGGTGTGTTGTAAACACAACATAATGTCCATTTTATTCCAAACTACAACAAACGTTTGTTTGGATGTTCCAAGATGTTTTTTCAATTGTGCGTGTGAAGTTCAACTCTAGTTATTATTCTATTATCATGATGTTTAACTTTATTAGTCCAAGAAAATGCAACATACTCCTTATAAGATAAATATTTCTCTTTAAGATACTTAAGTCTCTGTGGATAATCTATCCAATCTTTTTTGAGATTCACAACATACTCCCATAATTCTTATTAGGACGGTCCATGAATTACCCTTTTCCAACTTTGAAAAAACATTTCAAACACTTCACTAGTACGAAACTCAAGTTTGCAATTAGTAATCACATTATTCCCTATATTCCCAAGGCACATCATTAATCTAGCTTTCGAAAAAAATTAATTCCATTTATCAATGTCCATTTTTGTCAGTAACTATTACCTTCGTTGATTTATTGGATAGATGAAAATGTCTTAGTTTTCTAAGAGCACATTCATAATTTTTTTCTTCCTCATTCGCTAAATATGCATAAGCAATACTGAAGATTTTACCAGTATATGTCATTCCAACCATTTCAAGTAATGGCATATTGTAATGGTTTTTTATATATATGAAATCAAGAAGCAATATAAATGGAAACATGTACACAATATAGATGATTTTGGATGAGACCACATCAAATCTATCAAATGATCGGTAAATGTTTTAGAACTATAAAAATCAACATTATGATCATCGAGTAACCAATTTGATAGTTGTTGCATAACAGACCTACACTCTATAACTGAAAGATGCATTTTATATTTTGCATGTAAACAGTTTTCAATGTCGATGTATTTTACGAAAAAAATTATATTGGTTAAATTTTCTGTTGATTGTACGCTAGCAATGGTCATTTCAGCTAATATATTTTTCTCATCATCATTCGACGGTGTTGCATGAGGGTGTCGTTCCAATGAATTAAGGACATCATGATTGTGTTTACATTTATTACATCAACCTTCCAGTTATCATCATCTACATAGACGCATTTGACCAAAATGGGGAATTACATTTTCTACACGCACTTGCTCTATTACGTTTAACACAGATGTCAATTTCACTTTTTTTTAAACATGACTTCTATAGATTCCACCTCTTTTGCAACCAAATTGAAGCTTAGGTTTATTTTTTTGGACCCAATTTATCGGATTTAATTATAACAATGACAGTATTTATTTATTTCTCACAACTTTTGCACTAACAGACCAATTCATTCCTAGAATTAAAGGCCTAAATTACAAAAAAAAGGTAGGAAGTATCAATTCTATGGTCAACAAGATAAATAATATAATGCTTGTAACAAAAATTTGATCAATTTTAAAATGGTTAGTCACATCAACATGAGCTATTCCACATTAAAAGTTGTGAACATCTTCATTGGCTGACTCATTATCATTTTCCATTAACTTTTCTTTCATATGAAAAAATATCTAGTAACAAATTCAAACCATGAAACATCAATTATCAATCATGTTTTCACACATAACATTAAACCAACAAATGGAACAGAAATAAATAGTTACTTACATTCAATTGCTCAATCTCTACATCATCAATTATCACATCATCATTTTTTTTGTACCGAAAAAATTCATTAAGTAGGTACTACAAGATCATTTTTCTATAAACTTCTAGAAATGAGTGGTATGATCGAATATTTAACAATAGAATTCTTACATCATTATAATCATTAGAGTTTTCTTCTCCCTTTCCATCATTTGAATTCACGATAAATAATTGCTCCCATCGACTAGAAAAAATTGATAACAATGCAAAAGTCCTAATTTGTTCTATAAAAAGCATTGAAGGGGAACAAATTGAATTTACCTCATTTCCTCTATAGATGGTTGATTATTCTCTAAATCACATTCTTCTTTGGACGTCATTGATTTTCACTCAAGATAGAAAATATTACTTGCTTCTAATAATGTGTATTTGAATCACGACCAATTTAGGTTTAGGGTTAACAACCTAACTTGAGGAAAACTAAGTCATTTGAATGTTAGGATTTTAGAATCCAACTATTTAAGTAATGGAGGAACAAAAACAATTTTATTAAGAAACTGAAAGGAAGAGGATTAGAAATTGAGTAGGATAAAGAGAGTAGTTTCAGAAGTGGTATCTTTGGTGATTTTAGGGTTTTGCAATCTACGGTTTTTGTTCGATGATTTTCAAATTGACATGAAGGAGAAGAAAGAGAGTAGTTTTGTTTGCTGATTAGCAATCAGGTAGAGAATTTTCACATGAATTAATTAGCACTAACTGAATTTGTGAATGGTGTTAGGCAGCATATTTCTGGGTTCTTTTAGCATTACACTGTATATAATACCATTAGCATGTACTTATTAATAAAATTGATACTACATCTTCACTTTTATTCCCTATGTATTTCTTGTTTTGAGTATACTGATTTCTACGCGTTTTCTTCTAGTATTTTTTGGCTTCATCATCTTCCTTTCTACCATTAATTTCTTCAACCATTTAAGAAACTTTTTTAAAATCGCATGACTTCCTTGTCTTCTCTTTCTCCATGACCAATACTCAAGCTCAAACCTTGAAGAACAAAGAGCTTACCAATATATTACCCTAGTTTTCCCGTTAGATAGATGAACAACGGTAGGATGAAAGTAGGCTCGGCTCGAAGAAGGAAGATCGGTTAAATGATGGATGTTCGATATTGATAAAGGAAAAGTGGAGACTTGATTTGATCTAGAGAAATGGTCGGTTAGAGATTGGGAATAGCAAAACCTCAATTTTGGTTATTTACAGCCATATGAAAAAAAGATTCAGCTATACTGGACGGGAAAGATTATAATAGCTGGGCTTGAAAACATATTTTGTTCATAGTGAAAAGGATTTAAAAGATAAAAGTAAAATGGAAATACTTAGCTTCACATAAAAACACTTATAAAATATATCGATGCAGGCAACATTAAAACAATGCTTCAAATCGAGAAAACTGTGTTTTCTAATTGAACCTTTTGGTGTAGTGCTATATTGCCTCTCCTAAATGAAAATAAAGGACTAATATGTATAGACTAACCATACTTTAACACTGTTAAACAAACTAATGGTACTTTCGACCAGCATCCCCTCTGCTCCAACCATCCTCATTGAAGAATAAACAATGTTCAGAATCAGAAGGTTCAACTTGATCGTTATCTGTAGCCATGGAAGATACTGAGGTTAAGGAAGAAAAAAGAATTTGATCGAACACTCGTGATAATTTGCAAAATGGGAGGAGGAGGAAGATGATGACTTGGAGGAGTTAGTTAGAATGGTTAGTAGGGGTTGTCACTAGTGGTTTAAGTGGGGGAAAACAAGATTTAAAGCGAGAAGTGGGGTTTTTGTAGGTGGTAAATGAATTGATAGGGAATGACATACATAGGAACACTTAAATTGCAAGTGCAAACAATAGAGAATTCGATACTGACAAAAAAAAGGGAAATATGATGTCTATTTAATAGGAAATGGTGCTTGGATAAGAACTTGTATTATCAAGGATTTGCACCGAAATTCTCTAAGAACAAGAATAAATATCGGCTGATTTTAACCAAAACAAGAAAAATGATGGAAATTGTATATTAACTAAAATGAACATTGATATGGCATCAAACAATTATCGGTATGGGATTGAAATAAACTGAAAATCGTAATCAAATAAATCTGAATCTAAGCATCAAGAACTAACAACCATATAAGATTACTTAACTAAATTTGCAGGAATCAAAAGAGTATACATTAATGTAAATTGAAATAAATGTAGGAAAATAAGCAAGAGTCTAAAATACAAGGATTGAACTAAGTATTGATAGGGAAAGTAGAAAGAAAAGGATGTTGGGTTGCTAACAGTGAAGGCTTTGTTTCAGATTTTTTTTTTAATCACACTTACAATGCCATATATATACACGTTGCTGTGCCCTTCAACAACACTATGTCATACTCTAAAATAACATGACACAACCCATTTTTTAGGCCTAACATAATACTCAACACATCAATATTACATAGTAATAACCGAGACCCGAAATCATTCACAAAAGCAAAATCCAGCTACGTGCACATGCACACCAATACAGCCTTCATCTTCACTCCTCAAGCCATGATCCCTCTTCCAGTGCTTCTGACAGCTGCATGCCATCTTTCAGCTACTTTTCTGATAAACTGAAGGAACCCTCTGGTGAACTTTGGTAGTGATCACCTCCTTTGCCATTTTAAGCCTTCTTTTCTTCTTCCATTAGCTTAGTTACCCATGTAATCAAGTTTTTGGTTATACAACTCCCCTCCTGTTCAAGAATGGACCTTGTCCCAAGGTCTAAGGTAGGGAATCATCTCACTAGCGTCCAACATTCCTCCCATGTAGCCTTTTCCTCATTTTTATCCTTCCACTTCACCAAGATTTGCACCACAACATCATTATTTATAGGGATCGTCCTCTAATCAAAAATTCTCTTAGGTTGCTCCATAATTTCTTTAACAAAGCTGGAAGCATCATGCTGGATTATCACATTGTCCCAAAACCTTTTTTTGAGCTGAGAAACATGGAACACCAGGTGAATTTTGGCATGGTTTGGCAGTTATAGTTTATAGGCAACTTCTCCTATCCTTTTTAGCACTTTGTATGGACCATAGAACTTTGGGGATAACTTGTGGGTTTTCTGACTCCTAGTAGTAATTAGTTTATATGGCTACAATTTCAAAAACACCCAAGCATCAACATTGAATTCCCTTTCGGTCCTCCTTCTATCTGCAAACCAATTCATTCTTTCTTATGCCATCTTCAAACTATCCTTCACAAATTGCAACATGATGTCCCTAGTAAACAATTCCTCTTCACTATGTTCAACCTTGGCCGTGTGGGGTACATATGATAATACAGTGGGGAGTCAATACCATATTGATCGTCGCTTTCCTATGAACTAGAAAAGCACGAATTTTAAAATAAATACTGCAAGCGCACAGATCGTGTAGTATGCAGGTCGAATCACAGGGAGGTAAATTAAATTAAATTATTTATATAATTTCTTGGGCGAGCTAGACAAATCTTTGAGCTTGGTTTTGAAAGCAAACGAAATTGAAACTACAATTAAACTATTATTGAATTGAATCAGATCTGAATCTAATCAAATCTGTATTCAATCCAATACGACTTAGTGAAGCAGTAAAAAGAACATAAATTGAAATTGCAGAAATTAAAATAACAAACAGGAAATAAAATTAGGATTACCCCTGAATTTAATTAGACGGTTAATCAATAATGAAAAAGACAAATAGTGTTCTATCAAATCTAATTGTGTAGACAACACTAATTGCTAAGAAAATAAAAAAATGCAGAAAAGAGAAGAAGAAGACTTTATTAATTCTAGGATGATCCTTTACTGAGATTACATGGATATTTATAAGAGATAGATAGCCAACCTAAAACCCTAATCCAGTCTATGACTATATGGTCCAATTAATTAGCAATTATTCCTCCCATCTTAATTAGCAATTTATTCCTCCCATCTTAATTAGCAATTTATTCCTCCCATCTATTCCTTGTTTGGCATGTGACTAATTGAAGGGAGGTAAGATTTCAGGAGATTTCTTCTACCAAAGATGAGCATATATTAAATTCCAAAAGAAACACAATGCGAAGTCTTCATCTGCAGACCTTCATATGTATATACACAACATTTTGATCTTTATTTTCTATTTTTATAGCTGCATGTGGCTTAGATGGCATATCTGTAAAAGTGACAAAATAAGACCCAAGTAATATTTATTTATATACAAAAAATAAGATATAGGAGCATAAAATAAGCACATTTCTATGTTAATCAAATACCCCCACACTTATCTTTTACTCGTCCTCGAGTAAAAATAATGAAAAAACTAAACTAGATAAGTCGCACTTTCATAGGAAACACGATTGCATTGAGCATATGCAACAAGTCGTTAAACCTCTAGGTGTCCCAAGTAGGAGAGTGGTGTCTCGTGAGAGTTTTCAGCGGATACTACCCACAAAACCCAAATGCAGTATGTTATGATTCTAATGCAAATACACGAATGCAATGGACATATGCAAATAAAAACGAAAAACAAGAGTTATTTCAGGAAAGTGGTACAACAAATTAAGTTAACAATTTCTAATCAGCTGATTTTATTTTAGATACCTCAACTTGTCACAAATTGTCAACATAAATTAAGTTTTCAATGTTAAACTCTAGTTTGGCCAGTTGGTTCGGTCGATAACGTAGTGCAGCCATGAAATTAATTCTTAGTTTGCTTGTCACAGTTCATGAAGTGGTATTCTAATTTCCTTTTGCATGGCTAGTCAAATCAATAAGGTCAAGAAATGTTTGGGCATCATCGCTTATTCTCTATCTCTATAAATGTTAAATTTTATGATTAATCACATACACCTAACTTAAAAGACCAAAGTATACCACCCATACACTACCTTGCGGACTGACAGAGAGTTAGGACAGAGCTTGGCGGATTGTGCAGGCCGATGCTAACTTTGTCAACAACATGTCGGTAATCCTTAGGCGTCCAACTCATAAAATGAGACCAAGATATTCCAACACTGATTTTGTCAACAACATGTCAGATAGAGCTTGGCGGGTTTGCACACCAACGCTAGATATACAAGCAATGTTGGATACCCTTGAATTACTATTATTATTATTGAAAATATAAGAACAAGAGAGTTATGCAAATTCAGCTTAACACAACTTAGTTTTAAAGATTCGAAAGCCAATATAAGTATATTAAGTCCTCCACTCATTAAACAAAGACTACAATTTAGAATAAACTTCATGGCCATCACCTAAGAATCTCCCTATGTACCAGTTACACTATTATCCCTCAAAATTCAACTTTTCATTATATTTCTTATTCGATCTTAGTTGAGAGAAAAAATACTATCAATTGATTAACGATCGTCAACTTATTTTGTTGTATCAATCTAAAATGAGTCGTATTTCAAAAAAAAAAAGGTATGTTACTATGACCTAAAATGCATGATGGTCCTATCTAAATGCATGAAATTGGAATTAAAAAAGAAAAAAAGAAAAAGGATGCAATGCAAACTTCCCCCACACTTGGACAAAACAGTGTCCACACTGTAAACATTTCCTAAATGTGAAAGAAAGAACCTAAAGATGGATTAAATGCAAAATGATTTGTAAAATAAAATGCAATTTAGCAACTATATGCGTGTGAAAATCAAATGCAAGATGAAATGTACGAAGACGATGAATGGTTTGTGAAGAATGAAATTTCCTTTTCCCCCCACACTTGCCTTTATCAAAAATGATGTATGATGATTTTGTATCTGATTTTTGAGGTACAAAAGGCATGTCAATAAAGTCTGAAATCAAAATCGTCCCTATGAAAAGTTTATTGTGACAATGATTTGTGTCATTCAGTAGAAGATTGTCAAAATCCTATAATTTTAAGTGTTTAGCCACAATTTCTTATGATGATATGGAATTATGATTATCTTTGAGACGTTCTATATATTCATTCTCGTCATTTAAAAGTTTAAGCTCATCTTCGAATAATTCTTCAAAAGACATAGTGGAGACGTCTACTGAGGAAAGCGAAATTTTTTGAGGAGATAATTCAGACCTGCCATCTAAAACTGTTTCTATTATGTCCACTTCTCCTATTTCGATCTGTTTGGGTTGATGAAAAATATTCAATTCAATGGTTAAGAGCCCAAACGATAGTCGAAGGTGGCCGCTCCTACAATTAATGATAGCATTTGAGGTTGCTAAGAAGGGACGACCCAAAATCAATGGAATTTGACTATCAGCATTCGAAACAGACTTGGTTTCAAGAACTATTAAGTCCACAGGGAAGTATAATTGTTCAATTTGTATCAAGACATCTTCAACAATGCCCAAGGGATTTTTGACAGATCGATCGGCTAGTTGGATTGTTATGTTTGTGGGTTTCAATTCCCCTAGTCGTAATTGACGATAAACAGTGTAAGGAAGAAGATTGACACTTGCACCAAGATCAAGTAAGGCATGATTGATATGGATATTTCCAATTTTACAACCAATTGTGGGGCAACCGGAGTCCTTATACTTGATGGGTGATGGATTCAAGAAAATTGAGCTAGGTTCGCAGTCAAGAAGGCAGTTTTAGGAATTTAGTGGCTCGTTTTCGGGTGCATAGCTCTTTCAAACACTTGGCATATTGAAGAATTTGTTCGATGGCGTCTAAGAGTGGAATATTGACACGAACTTGTTTGAAGATTTCAATTTTTTTTTGAAATTCGCATCCTTCTTCTTATTGTTAAGTCTATAAGGACATTGAGCTACTAGTTTACAGACTTTTTCAGAATTTTGATCACTCGAAGAAGAAGGCTTCGATATAGGAAGTGACGGAGGTAAGGATGTAGAAGAGGGGATGTTGGGATTGCAAACATTAGAAGACGATATATTATTGGGGTTGCCGAGATTAGAAGAAGGGATGTTGGGATTACCAACATTCAAAGAAGATGGAGATTTGGAAGGTTCTGAAGAATTGGCCTTGGTTGCCATTGAAAGAGTGTCAAGCTTTTTGTTTGTGCTTGAATTTGAATGATTATCGGGATTTCCAACATTATTGTCCATATTTTTCCAGGCCTAAGGGTAGTGACCGAGTCGACCGAATTATGATTTTCCTCCTCACAAGAGTTCATAATATGAGAATTATATTTTGGATTCACCTCGGGTTGACTAAGCAAGTTCTCATTACTTTTCATTAATTCCTTCATCATATTCGTCATATGTTCGATTTTTGCATCTTGATTGTTTATTTGTTCCTCCAATCGGGAAATTTCATGAGGAGATTGAGAGTTAGAATGCCTGTATGGTTGATTCGAAAGCATGGATTGAGATGGAACTTGAGAAGTTTGATGATTGAAAATTGGGTCTTGCTAATTCAAAGGTGGATTCGTGACATTATTGGGATTAGACCACGAGAAATTTGGATGATTTCTCCAACTAGAGTTATGCGTGGATGAGTAAGGATTAATTTGATCTATGACATTGACTTGGTCTTGGGGGGAATACCGGGGTTGTCCTTCAAATTGAGGAGTTTGAGTTTCTAAGGGAAATTGATTTGGATCTACGACATGCACCCCTCTAGTAGAAGCACGGATGGGAACACGAATTGACACCCATTGCATGTCCTTTTCAGAATAATTTTCTAATAATTCCCAAGCTTCATTGATCGTTTTAGACATAAATTCTCATCCACACATTGATTCTAATTGTGTTCGAGTCTAATAGTTTAGCCCTTCATATTCAAGTTGACATAGATAATATTTTGGAATTGCATGATGAGGACAACTATACAGAAGTTGGTTGAATCTCTCAAAATATTTTGAAAAAGTTTCCCCCTCATTTTGAGAAAATTGATTTATTTCAGTTTTGATTTTGAGAGTTTTATGGAAAGGGAAAAAACTTCTTCAAGAATACACTGACAAATTCATCCCAACTTCTTATGGATTGTCTTGGAAGAGAATTTAGCCATTTTTAGCGCTTTCGAGAAATGCAAATGGAATTAGCCTTAGCTTGATTAATTCATTAGACAATTGTTGCATTTTAGTTATGGATGGATACAATTCAAATTCACTTAAAAATTCATAGGCATTTCCAGAACCAGTAAATTTTGGCACTCCTTGAATAAAAGAATGTTTAAGCTCAAAATTTCCTTCAACTGGTAGATATACGATGACAAAAGGTTGGACAATCCTAGCGGAGTAGCATTGTTCTCGAAGAGACAAGGGCCTATCCAATCCGACATTGAGATTTTGAAAATTTTGATTTATTCAATTGTAATCCATCTCGTTATAATTTTTTTTTGATTTATATGACACAATAGCTGTTTATTACAAAATAAATAACAACTCAAGTATATCTTATTAGTTGATAATCTCGATTTGAAGGGGGAAGAGGGTCTTATGGCCGTTCACGTATAGTATAAATACTAAGGGATACGACCAATGTTTTACGGGTAGTATGCAACCTCTTTTGCTAGAAGTTCAATAAATTGAACTAGTATATATCCACGATCAAACCCTTGAGACAGTCAATTTCATAAAATACACTCTAGTCGTTAAATATTTTAAAAATCAAATCAGATTTTATTGTTGAAAAATGATGAGAATGATGACTTCGGTTATGAAAATTTCAACCAGCCACAACAATCAGAGAATAATAACTGCAGAAATTAAAACAAAATTGTACAAGCAAGCCGCTGCCCTTGCAGAAAAAAATTTACAAGCAATTTCTATTTTTTTTCTTTGCAGCAGAGCATATGTAGAGTTCAGAAAATTTTACAGTGCAGTCCGTTCAGAATAATTTGAGTAGTGTCAATGATTAAAATCCCACTGTTTGCAATTTTCTTGACTTTGATTCCCTGTTTGGTTGAACGTATCCTTTCTTTGTTCCTTTGTCCTTTAGCCTTGACTTGACCTTTTTTTTTGGAAAGAAAACAAGTAAAAGAAAAAAAATAAAAACAAAAACAAATGAAAAGAAAATTAAACTAACTCGGAATTAAAGAAAAAAAACTACTAGTCTAATTAAAGTAAAAAAAACTAAACTCAACTAAAAAAAAGACTAAACCAAGCAAAACAAAAACAATTGTAACTTTGAAAGAAAATAAGTCACTTATTCGAACAATTAAAACAAGCCAAACTTAAACTCCACCATGTTAGATTCACTTCACCAGAACATAAATTTAGTCAAACCACACATGGTATTTAAGAAAATCATAAAATAGATTTCTCAATTCAATTCACGCAAACCAAAATACACTTAAGAGTCTAGGCGCATCAGTCCATTCAAACGGATCTATTGATGTTAAAGCGTACTCTTTTTCCCAAATACAAAAGGAATTTCTTCTCCCAACTACGATTCCTCAGCTATGAATTTGCGATCCTCTCTTTTCTATTTCAGGAAATGAATATCGCTGGATTCTTTTTTTTCAAATTGGTCGATGAGGCCGAGATGATTGGGGTTTCAGGACTGTTGATGCTTTTGAAGGGTGCGGTTGTGAAGATCAGGAAGGGTTTTTTTTTTGCGTGAGCAGTTAGATATGTGATGTGGGATGTTGTAAATTGTGATCTGATTTGTGGAGTACAAATTGGCTTGGTGAACGTGAGGCGCAGTAGTGATTTAGGGTCTGATGCTCGTTTGGGTATGAAGGCTAAAGGACGTTGAAAGAGACGGATGTTGTACGGTAGCTTTTGTGAATGGTGAGGATGCGTGGTCAGGAGGTTTTGGTTGTGAAGGCGTTCAGGTTGAAAATGTGGTAGAGATTGTGTAAGTGATGGGTGAATGATGGCAGTGGAGAAGATAGAAAAGGAAGTTTGCTTCTTTTCTTTTTTTGAATTTTTGTGAAATTGTAAAAGGGGCAGATCGTAGAAGATTTGGGAAGAAAGTAGAAAGAGGAAAAGAAATAAAGCAAAATTGGAAGTTTTTTTTATGAATGAGAGAACAGGAAAGAAATAAATGAAAAAATGGAAAGAGAGATTGTAGGAGGTGAATGAGAAATGCAATTGGAAAGAAATAAATAAAAAAAGAATGCAAGTTTTTTTTTAATGAAAATTTGAACAAGAAGAAAGGGAAAGAAATGAATGGGAAAAAGAAAAACAAAAAAGGAAAAAAATGAAAAGAGGAAGGAAATAAGAAAAAAAAAAGCAAGGTTTTTTGAGTAGAGAGGAAGGGTAGAAGGAATTGAGAAAAGAAATAAAAGCAGACAAAAACAAGAAAGAAATCAAAGTAGACAGAGTAGAAATTGCGAAAGTTTTTTTTTTGGAAAGTTGTAGACAAAAGATGGAAACAAATAAAAAGAAAAGGAAAGGGAAAAGAAAATGTGAAAATCATCGAGGTGGTAGAAAGATGGAAAGAAATTGAAGAAAAATTAGCAAGTTTCTTTTTTTTGTATATTTTTTTTTTCTTTTTGAAGAAAGAATTAGATTGGAAGAAATGCAAACAAAAAAAAGGAAAGAAATAAATGGAAAAAAAGGAAAATTAAAAGAAAATGTGGCAAGATTTTTTTTCTTGTCTTAGAGATTATAATATCAATATGTGATACACAATCAACTAATCAAGATTTTTATCTATAAGAAAACAATAGGAAAATAAAACGAAATAAAAGAAAATTTAGCAAGATTTTTCTTTTTTTACAAAATAAAAAAAAACTAACACGAATAAGAAATTATATAAATAATAAAATTCAAATTATTGTCTCCTCGGCAACGGCGCCAAAAACTTGATCGTCGCTTTCCTATGAACTAGAAAAGCGCGAATTTTAAAATAAATACTGCAAGCGCATAGATCGTGTAGTATGCAGGTCAAATCACAGGAAGGTAAATTAAATTATTTATATAATTTCTTGGGCGAGCTAGACAAATCTTTGAGCTTGGTTTTGAAAGCAAATGAAATTGAAACTGCAATTAAACTATTATTGAATTGAATCAGATCTGAATCTAATCAAATCTGTATTCAATCCAATATGACTTAGGGAAGCAGTAAAAGGAACATAAATTGAAATTATAGAAATTAAAATAACAAACAGGAAATAAAATTAGGATTACCCCTGAATTTAATCAGACGGTTAATCACTAATGAAAAAGACAAATAGTGTTCTACCAAATCTAATTGTGTAGACAACACTAATTGTTAAGAAAATAAAAAAATGCAGAAAAGAGAAGAAGAAGAAGACTTTATTAATTCTAGGATGATCCTTTACAGTGAGATTACATGGATATTTATAGGAGACAAATAGCCAACCTAAACCCTAATCCAGTCTATGCATATATATGGGCCAATTAATTAGCAATTATTCCTCCCATCTTAATTAGCAATTTATTTGTAACGACCCGTATTCTACGCATCATAGGACCGTAGAATATTTATTCCTTTCACATACAAAGTCGTATGGTCATGTAACTTTGGGAGACGACTATTGGGGTCATTTCCCATGTTCATGATTTTTGTCGATTTTTAAATGACCATTTTACCCCTAGTTGGCACTGTTTTGGCCATAACTTTTGACTGAAAAGGAATTTTGACCTGAAATCACTTCCATTGGCTCCGGATGATGGTTTACAATTCCGTAGAGTGGTCACATTAGCCAAACGGACTCGCCGTTTGGGAGATATGGCTGAAACAAGTTTCAGATGGTGAAAAACAGCTTAATTGGGCTTAACCGGTTAATTAGCAGCTAGGCCCAGAGGGGAATTTCGGGTTTAGAGGAATAGAGGGCTGATTAGGGTTAGAAAATCACTTTCATTTCAGTTTTGAGCCGCCACAAACCTTCTTGAGACCTTAGTAATGGCTTCCATCCTCTAAAACCATTCCAAAACACATTTTTAGTGAAAATTAAGCCTAAACTACATCAAAACAAGGCCAAATAGCAACGGAGCAAGGTTGGATGTGACGGCCCGCCCCGCACCAACCGACATTTCCTCCAAAAGTGCGCTGTACACATGTCCAGTTAGCACGGGACGGTCGCCAGAAGAAAAAGGGAAGAAGGAAATGAACTAACAAGGAACCTGTAGAATGTCTCACAACACATAGAACAAAATATAATAATAACATACTTGACATAAAACAGGAGAGACAATGCATAAGCTAAAAGCCAGAACTGAGCATCATAGCAGCGGAAATCCAAAATATAGCTTATTACAACTTTTCAAACTGTCTCAAAGCAAAAACAAGATAAAGGAGGTACACCACTAATGCCCAAGTAGCGACCACCAACGACACAGGGAGAATATCTATATATCATACGTGGAAGCCTCCTGCTCGCCTCCGAATCAGCTACTCTTGCATCACCAGCTAACCACAACCTGTCTCTAGTCTGCTCGTGTGAGCACCCAGAGTAATAAGAAGAGACATAAAACTCTGGGTCAGACATAAAGCCTGGTATGAGCGATAAGCATCTAAACAGAATAATAACATGTATAATCCAATCATACCTGAACCTGGACCTGCAACCAAAGAGTTAGCACTACATATAGTACAACACTCTAAGGTGCCCTTTCAAATGGTGTAAAGATAACGGGGGTGGGGGTGTGCATGTCATAGTGATGTCAAACAATCAAGCATAGCAATCATCCTCACATCCCTCACTCAGTGCGTAAAGCATACGATATCCACTACTTTGGTCACCTAATACTTTGGGCCATGACGGAATCCAATCCCGTGTAACTATCACTACAAGCCCACTATCCATCTCTCAGTGGTGAACCAAAGTTATGAATACCGACAACCCCTTTGCACACGTCCCGCAGCAAAGCCCAACCATGAAGTGAACTCATTGGTTCCCAACTGGGTCCGGGATCCTGAGCTCTAACTTCCATTTGGACTACCTTTGCATCTCGGGTTTTAGTCATCATCCTCCGGATCGGTCTTCATTCAGTTCATAGCCTCCTGGTTCGGTTCGCAGTCACCATACTGGTTCGGGTCGAGTTCCTCCATTCGGATCGGGTCGCGCCATCAACTCGTGGTCCTCCAGCTCCATCGGATCGGTTCGAGTACCCTTCAGCGGATCGGGTCGGAGTCTCCAAGTCCATCGCCACGGATCGGTTCGTGACAAGCTCCTTCGGGTCGGGTCATGCTTCATCAGTTCGTGGGGTCCCTTTCGGATCGGGTCGGGCTTCCTTCTGGCGATCGGAGCTGCTAGCGGATCGTGAAGGTGGATCGTGGTGGAGGGCTCGGATCGGATCACATCGTCGGATCGTGGTCTTCAAGCATCGGCGGATCGGGTCGCGCCATCGGTTCGGATCGCCTTTGCTTCCACCGATCCGGTCCGGTTCGGGCTGATTTCCTGCAGTTCTTCCAGCGAGAAGTTTACGCCATTCGACGGCGTTTTCGACCATTCTAACTATTCTAAACAATCACAAAGCATAACATACAGTCATAGCAACATGTATAATCAACCACGAACACCAAAACAACAATATGATAGGTTAAAATGGATCAAACATAGCCAAAACCCCATATTTTCCCATAAGCATGTTTGGGTGAAACTTATGATATGATTAGCAAAACTTAACCAAATTATCCCAAATTCAAATCAGATGTCTAAAACAATATTTCAAAATTTATGAATATTTTCCCAGATTTTTAACATGCACAAATTCGCTAATTATCACTAATTACCCCTTAATCCCCCAAACTCCGGGATTTGCAAAATTAGTCGAAATCAACCCAAATTCATATCAGAGGCATATAATGATGTTTTAGAATTTTAGGAATTTTTCTAGATTTTTCTGAGCCATAATTTCGCTAATCTTCGCTAATTACCATAATTAGCCATAATTAGTGAGGAACTATGCAAATCACTCACCTTAGCCACAAACAAACTTTAGATCTGAAATAATCTCTGATTTGGATCCAATCCCTATGTGTTCCAGCAGCTCTCTTGCTAATTTGGTGAAGATCTTCTTTGATTTGATGTAGTTTTGCTTAATCTTTGATTAGAAAGTGATTAGAGATGATTTGGGATGAAATTAGAAGGTGGAGGCCATTTTTAGGGTTCCTTGGTGATAAGTGGAGGCTAGAAAACTGAAATGGAATGATCCTCTATCTCATTTCAGCCTCCCCATAACCCTAATCCCGAAATGGGTTATGGGCCTATCCACTAATGTAACAACCCGGAAAATCTGGGCCAGTTTAAAATTTTTGTTTTGGCAATTTTAGCGAATTTAGATTATTTAAAATGAATTATTTTAAATAATATCGACGAGAAATTTATTTTGAATTGAAATTCGACGTATATATTATATACGTCGTCGTTAGAATATATAATAATTATATATAATTATAAAAGGAATAGAAAATGGCGCGGTAGTTCGAAAATTCGATTTCTAATTTCAAATGAATATACAGAATTCAATATAAGTCAGAATTGAACGAAACAAGAAATATTTGAATCTGTATAACTATATCTTTGGAACGAAGTTAACAAACTGAAATTTCATTTTAGAAATGATAAGGTATGTCCAGTTGAAAATTAGAAATAGTCGCTGTGGAATTTATATATATTTTTATATATATAAGGCCCTTAAAAATAGCAATTTTGCAAACGTCCTCGGATTTCGACGAAACCACTTTTGTTGGGTCCGTGAGGTCGAGTTATTGCTAGATTTCAAATTTCATAATTTTTCGAGTTAATATGTGAGCGTGGCAAAAGAAAACGTGTTTTGACCATTTCAGTTGATTTTAATCGACTGGAAATTGGCCATTTTTCTAACGGTCTCAGAATTCGACGAAACTAGTTTTGTTAGGACCGTATCGTCAATACGAAGCTAGAAAATATTTTTTTTGGAATTTTTCTAGTTAGTATGTGACCCCGGTAATTTGAAATGTACGTTTAAAATTCAATATAGTGATTTAAATGTAAATTTAACGGAAACTGATTGTAACAGCCGAATCAGCTGACGATACATATCCCATTGTGTTCGGAATGGGGGTTAAACGCTATGGACGGCAGGTGGTGGACCTCGTTTAGAGGTCGTTTGAAAAAGTTGACTTTTTGTATTAAAATAAAATAATTAAATAATTAAAATAATAAAAAATTAAACTTCCCCCCCCCCTTTTCTTCCTCGATGGCCCCCCCCCGATTCAGTTATTTACAAAGCAAATAAAAAAAAAAAAAAAAGAAGACGAAACCCTAAATACCCGAAGCCGCCGCCCTCTGACGTTCGAGCCATCGCCAGCGCCGCCGCTCCGATCCTGGAAGCCATCGCCGAAGCCACCGCCTGACGCTGAGCCGCCCTCGCAACATCCTCCTCCCACCGAACGACGCATCGAAGCAGAAACCCTCGCATCCCTCTGAACCACCGTCACCTCGTCGAACCCCTGAACCACCGACGCCACGAGCCACGGCCGAGCTAGGTGAGCGTTTAATTGGTTTTATTTTTATTTTTGATTTTTGTTTTGTTTTACAGAAAATTAAAACTGTTTTTTTTTGATTTAAAAACTGTTTTAAAAATGAAATATAAAACTGATTTTTTGTTTTAAGTTTTTAAAACAGAATTTTAAAAGATTTTAAAACAGAAATTTCAAAAACAGAAATTTTTAAAAGAGATTTTAAAACTGTTTTTAAAAGAAATCAAAACAGAATTTTTAAAAAAGGAATAAAAAGTAAAACTGCATTTTTTAAAATTAGTAAAAAACTGCATATTTTTTTTAAAAGTAAAAAACTGAATTTTCTTTATTTTTAAAACTGTTTTTCTTTTATTTACTTTAAAGCTAAATTTTATTTTATGTTGTAAGTGATAAAAATGTAATCTTTTATATAACATGGAAGTAAAAAATATAATTTTTCTATATTGAATAGCGAAGTAAAAATATAATTTTTCTATATTGAATAGCGAAGTAAAAATATAATTTTTCTATATTGAATAGCGAAGTAAAAATATAATTTTTCTATATTGAATAGCGAAGTAAAAAATATAATTTTTCTATATTGAATGGCGAAGTAAAAATATAATTTTTATCTATGAACTTTGAACTAAAAATTCGATTTTTATATATTGAACTTTGAAGTAAAAATTCGATTTTTATATATATAGTGAATACGGGCAACGAAGATGACGAAGGTGCGATAGCGATGAAGTTTTCTATCAGTGAAGTGCCGTGGAGCTAGGATAGCTATAGGTGAGAACTTCTCACTCAAATTCTACTTTTCTAGTTATATATATATATACTAGGATGCAGACGGTGCTTAGTAGCACCCGACACAATCGTCCACAGACCATGGACTTGTTTGTTTGGATGTTTGGTTATTGATTGCGATATTGGTTTGAATGTGGTTTGTGGCGTGAAAAATCGAATCGATAAGTTGGTTAGGATTAGACGTGCGCCGTTATAAGGCGAAGGAGTAAGGCTAGGTTAGACCCTTACTCCAAATTTTGTGGTTTGCATAACGAAATGAATTTGATTGATGTGTGAATGGCGTGGGCCTTCACTAGACCGGGGATAAGGCTAGGCCTTGTCCCGTTTCTGGTATCGTGCCGTTATGCCGCCGAAATTTTCTAAAATAAGTTAGAAAAATAAAAATAGCATTTTATTTAAAGAATGAACTGAATAGAAATTCATATGTTAAAATAAAATGTGTTACCGTTAAAAATATAATTTTTAACGTGAATGTGAATAAATAAATATTCATTTACAAACCAGACGGTTTGTTTATGTACACCTATTTGAATGACGTTGATTGGGTCGATAAATTTTACACATCGCCTAACTGCACAAATAAAACATGTGTTTGATTGTTTGAAACCCCACACGGGTGTTAGGATGAAATTTGAAGTTCACTCATCCTGATTGATTAAATATGTCGATCGATTGATTGACAAGCTGCTATAAGCGTTAAATGTCTATATTTGATGCTTATACAGTGTAGTGCACTTTGGTTGATGGTTGATTATTTTTCAAGGCTATTATACATGTGTTGTATGAAAATCCATATAATTAACTTTATATGGTAATTGATTGGGCCTCATTCCAGTTTTGAAAAAGAAATATTTGAAAAAGAAATATTTGAAATAGAATATTTGAAAATAGAAAATTTATGAAGCCGTGTTGATTAGATTGACGCCATTTTGACGTGAACGATATTTATATCAATTTTAAGCGATTTCGAAATGAATTGAATTGAAAACGATTTTGAATTGAATTGAAAACGATTTCGAATTGAATTGAAAACAAATTGAAATGAATTCAAATTGAATTGAAATTTGAATTGAATAGAAATGAATTTTAAAACGAATTTATAAAGAAGAATTCAATTTTTATTTTAATTGAAAAGGAAGTTGAAATTGTTTTTGAAACGAATTCAAAACTATTTATATAATTCGTTTTAAATAGAAATCGACGAAATATATATTATATATATTATATATAATATAATGGCCTGAATAGAACGCGCCGCGCCGCGGCAGTTCGCGAATTTCGACCATTTATTTCAAACGGACATTACAGGAGATCCGACCGTCGGATTCTCCTAAAACCGGAACCGTTGGGTTCGTATCGAAAAGAGCTTTCTAATTAATGTTAGAAATTTGAAATCTAACGGTTGGATTTGGAGATACGTCCAAATCAAATTCGAAAAAGGTCGTTGTAAGTGCAGTTCGATGGCCATTGTTGGAAATCGACTGTACGGGCCTTGATAAAATTATTAAAAATAGTAATAATTTGTGTAAAATCATAAGAAATGATTTGTGAAAGTTTGGGGTGAAAATCTCCATATTTGAAAAGATAAAAAAATGGATTTTTATCGAAATGAACTAGTTTTGAACTAGAATTATAATTCTATTTATTTTTAAATAAATAAATTGAATTTGAAATGGTTTTGAAAATAACCAAAATTTCCAATGATTGCATTGGAGTGGATTTGAATCGAAATTGTCTTCGGAATATTTCGATGTTGGAATTCGTGACATTACAGGTGTTGTTATGGAAATTTGAAAGATATATATTTGTATCGTTATTTCCAATACGACATTTGTTAGTCGTAGAATTCGATATTGAATATAAGCCGATATATTTTCTATTCAGAGCCTTGTATTGAATATCGAATGTGATTTGGGTTTGTCGTGAATGGTGTCTTCACTAACACTGTTCTTGAACCCAGTTGAGAAAAGATTAAATCTTTTTATTTAGATTTAATGAAGTGTACCAATTAAATGATATTTAATTGGAATTGAATTGGTATTGATTTTTGGGTTTATCGTGAACAGTGTTTTAAATAACACTTGTTCTTTAACCCGATAATTAATGGAATGTGATTTTGGGTTTATCGTGAATCGTGTTTTAAATGACACTGATTCTTTAACCCAGATAATGATTAAAACTAAGTGGAGTTTTAATGAATCTTTAATTAGATTGAAAAGATCGAGAATGGAGTATCACCAGTTTTGCTCCAGGCGATAGATAAATCTGTAATTAGATTTGAATGTGAAATTTAGAAACTAACTGGCGGTTAGCCAAGCAGAATGGTTTTCTGGATATTGATCTGATGTTGGTTTCGGCCTTCGGGGTTAATATTTGGGGAATTATTCTCTTGATTAATTTACGGTTAGTGACTAATGAATTGGAATGAGGCGTATGTTGTGTTTGTGTAACACTTATTTAAAATATACGCGAGTTATTCGGAAAGACCGGGTTTATCCCATTCTGAGTAACTGATACGACGATAAGTCGAAGACGAAGACGATGGTCGAAGACCGGAGGTCTTCACGTCGTTTGGGTGATAACTGATGATCTTGATTGGGCTGTACACCCAAGAAGATGGAAACAGTTAGTGATCGTCCAGACGTACTTGGAGATCGATGGATATGCGGGGTACTAGGTGCCTCCGGTTTCGTTCAGACCCAGAACGGACTTGTAAATGGACTGTGTGTCTGACATCGGATTTCATTCTGTGTGACTGATATCGGTTGCATAGGATGGCTTGCCTGTGTGGCATGCTAAGATGCAAATGATCAAGGCTTCTGTTGAAAAGCAAAGTCTTGTGGTTGATGATCAAAGCACGACCTTTGTGGCGTAGCTTTGTGTAACGTTTGATTCGCGAGTTTCACACCCGGTATGAATCAAAAACGGGAGACGGACCTCAGGGAGGGCATGCGTTTCTTTCTAGTTAGAAGTGGCGTCAGTGGTTTTACACGCCCTGACGAGTTTGACTTATGTTGTTGTTGCTGTTGCGAGGCGCCTCGGTTATATCGGTTTCGGCCGAATGCATTCTGGTCGGCTGACGGACCAGACTTACACCCCATAGGGTGGGGAGACGTATTGTTCAGGCATAATAATCCACTCCGTGTGGACCGGCCCTGACGATCCAAGGGGCAGTTGCGGCTGTTCCTGAGGGGCGGGCTAGAGCGTCTCGAATCGGTTGAGGATCTTGCCCCTAGCCTCGGTTCATAGATGGAAACCCAATTTCCAAATACGTGACATTTGCGGTTTTATTTGTAAACCTATATATGGCGACATAGTGGTATGGGGCATTCATGCCGCCTATGATTGATACTTATGATTTGAAGTTGTTTTATACACTATGCACTTATTATAGTATCAAATGATTTGTTTTAAACGTATCAAGCATTCTTTGGCTGTTATAAGGGAAAACCCTATCCCCCGGTTTGCGTTGCATTGTGTGATAGGAACTGGGTCTTATAACAGCTTCATCTTTCTTTATTTAGCATTGCGCTGCTGTTTTATGCACTGGTATTCTTGGGAGGAAACCCGTTCCGTGTTATACGGCGTGGTCCCTTGATTTACCTAACTTTTAAAATAAAGAATAATAACTATTTTAGTTCTCACACCAGTCACATGACTGACCTGGAGTTTATTGTTTTAACCTAAACTCTGGGTGCCCTTATTTTGACACGGGCAGCTAGTAGTTTTGGTTTTGCAGATTTATATTCACAGGATCCTGGTTTACAGCTGGAACGATATCCGGAAAGCTTTGTATCCGTATATCTTCTTCTAGTTGTGTATTGTATTATTTTCCGCTGCGATGTATTTAAATGTAATTTAAATCTCTGATATTTCTGTGTAATATTCTTTTATACTCTGCATATTCTTGTAATCTGATGCATCGTTGTAATATACAATGAAATGTTCTTTTATATGCATTCTGTTGTGGTTTGTTCTCGAACTATCCGACACTTTCCTTTACGGGGAAGTTGCGGGTCTTTACACGTGGTATCAGAGCTTTGGTTTACAAAGCTAGAGAACAAGGCACATTAGAAACATACGAAAGAATTCATCAGATATTGGATTAGCAATATCCAATGGGAATGACTCGTTAGAGATAGGATCAGTAGTATCCTAGAACGAGTGTGAAGAGTATATTTTTAAAATGAAAACAAATTTTTGTTTTGAAAATATAAATCAATTATTCGTATTTGATTATCTATTTATTTTGAATATGGACATTCCAATATATAAAGATTTTGCATATACGCGTCATGAACGTATATTCGAAGTTTTAATATACTGGATAGATATAGGACCGCACTCTAGTAGCCCGGAGATGTTCTGATGGTGGTTCGAAACATCATCAGCATTTATTTTCGAGTGACGAAGGTGTGATACCTATATATTTCCATTAGACTGGTGTGAGAACCAAACCTATATATATAGCTAGGACACATTGTTGTGAATTGACATCAAGAACATGATTTTAGTATATGTATCAAAATTATGAATTTGAAACTCTAATTCACTAATCGATTGATGTTTGTGTTGTTTCGTTATTTGTTTGCTAATTTTTAGCCGTTTAGCCTAATTATATCAAATATTGAACGATATTGAAAATTGGTCGCATCTGCTTGCATATACATATATATCATTGAACAGGTCATAGCAAGGAGGCTAGAGCCAGAGAATAAAATTTGTTTGCCCGACAAATAGGTACATGTTTACTACATAATTTCCTGTTTTGTTTGGGTGATGATGATTTTGTGAGCCTATTGGCTAGCCGCTTGGCTTTTTCTTTTTCTTTTTGAGATCTGAAGGACCGGGGAAGCTATTTGAAATTCCCCGATGCTCCCGGTGCAGGGGAGGTTATGGCGAAATTTTTCAAAAATTTAGGGTGTTAGCCAAATTTTTGAAATTTTGAAAATTCTCAGAAACTAAAGAGTTGGAGAATGGAAGCCAGATCGAACGTAGAGCTGAATAATCAAACCACTTTCGACTTTGTTCCTTTTCGGGGACGAAAAGTTTTAAGTGGGGGAGATTGTAACAACCCGGAAAATCTGGGCCAGTTTAAAATTTTTGTTTTGGCAATTTTAGCGAATTTAGATTATTTAAAATGAATTATTTTAAATAATATCGACGAGAAATTTATTTTGAATTGAAATTCGACGTATATATTATATACGTCGTCGTTAGAATATATAATAATTATATATAATTATAAAAGGAATAGAAAATGGCGCGGTAGTTCGAAAATTCGATTTCTAATTTCAAATGAATATACAGAATTCAATATAAGTCAGAATTGAACGAAACAAGAAATATTTGAATCTGTATAACTATATCTTTGGAACGAAGTTAACAAACTGAAATTTCATTTTAGAAATGATAAGGTATGTCCAGTTGAAAATTAGAAATAGTCGCTGTGGAATTTATATATATTTTTATATATATAAGGCCCTTAAAAATAGCAATTTTGCAAACGTCCTCGGATTTCGACGAAACCACTTTTGTTGGGTCCGTGAGGTCGAGTTATTGCTAGATTTCAAATTTCATAATTTTTCGAGTTAATATGTGAGCGTGGCAAAAGAAAACGTGTTTTGACCATTTCAGTTGATTTTAATCGACTGGAAATTGGCCATTTTTCTAACGGTCTCAGAATTCGACGAAACTAGTTTTGTTAGGACCGTATCGTCAATACGAAGCTAGAAAATATTTTTTTTGGAATTTTTCTAGTTAGTATGTGACCCCGGTAATTTGAAATGTACGTTTAAAATTCAATATAGTGATTTAAATGTAAATTTAACGGAAACTGATTGTAACAGCCGAATCAGCTGACGATACATATCCCATTGTGTTCGGAATGGGGGTTAAACGCTATGGACGGCAGGTGGTGGACCTCGTTTAGAGGTCGTTTGAAAAAGTTGACTTTTTGTATTAAAATAAAATAATTAAATAATTAAAATAATAAAAAATTAAACTTCCCCCCCCCCTTTTCTTCCTCGATGGCCCCCCCCCGATTCAGTTATTTACAAAGCAAATAAAAAAAAAAAAAAAAGAAGACGAAACCCTAAATACCCGAAGCCGCCGCCCTCTGACGTTCGAGCCATCGCCAGCGCCGCCGCTCCGATCCTGGAAGCCATCGCCGAAGCCACCGCCTGACGCTGAGCCGCCCTCGCAACATCCTCCTCCCACCGAACGACGCATCGAAGCAGAAACCCTCGCATCCCTCTGAACCACCGTCACCTCGTCGAACCCCTGAACCACCGACGCCACGAGCCACGGCCGAGCTAGGTGAGCGTTTAATTGGTTTTATTTTTATTTTTGATTTTTGTTTTGTTTTACAGAAAATTAAAACTGTTTTTTTTTGATTTAAAAACTGTTTTAAAAATGAAATATAAAACTGATTTTTTGTTTTAAGTTTTTAAAACAGAATTTTAAAAGATTTTAAAACAGAAATTTCAAAAACAGAAATTTTTAAAAGAGATTTTAAAACTGTTTTTAAAAGAAATCAAAACAGAATTTTTAAAAAAGGAATAAAAAGTAAAACTGCATTTTTTAAAATTAGTAAAAAACTGCATATTTTTTTTAAAAGTAAAAAACTGAATTTTCTTTATTTTTAAAACTGTTTTTCTTTTATTTACTTTAAAGCTAAATTTTATTTTATGTTGTAAGTGATAAAAATGTAATCTTTTATATAACATGGAAGTAAAAAATATAATTTTTCTATATTGAATAGCGAAGTAAAAATATAATTTTTCTATATTGAATAGCGAAGTAAAAATATAATTTTTCTATATTGAATAGCGAAGTAAAAATATAATTTTTCTATATTGAATAGCGAAGTAAAAAATATAATTTTTCTATATTGAATGGCGAAGTAAAAATATAATTTTTATCTATGAACTTTGAACTAAAAATTCGATTTTTATATATTGAACTTTGAAGTAAAAATTCGATTTTTATATATATAGTGAATACGGGCAACGAAGATGACGAAGGTGCGATAGCGATGAAGTTTTCTATCAGTGAAGTGCCGTGGAGCTAGGATAGCTATAGGTGAGAACTTCTCACTCAAATTCTACTTTTCTAGTTATATATATATATACTAGGATGCAGACGGTGCTTAGTAGCACCCGACACAATCGTCCACAGACCATGGACTTGTTTGTTTGGATGTTTGGTTATTGATTGCGATATTGGTTTGAATGTGGTTTGTGGCGTGAAAAATCGAATCGATAAGTTGGTTAGGATTAGACGTGCGCCGTTATAAGGCGAAGGAGTAAGGCTAGGTTAGACCCTTACTCCAAATTTTGTGGTTTGCATAACGAAATGAATTTGATTGATGTGTGAATGGCGTGGGCCTTCACTAGACCGGGGATAAGGCTAGGCCTTGTCCCGTTTCTGGTATCGTGCCGTTATGCCGCCGAAATTTTCTAAAATAAGTTAGAAAAATAAAAATAGCATTTTATTTAAAGAATGAACTGAATAGAAATTCATATGTTAAAATAAAATGTGTTACCGTTAAAAATATAATTTTTAACGTGAATGTGAATAAATAAATATTCATTTACAAACCAGACGGTTTGTTTATGTACACCTATTTGAATGACGTTGATTGGGTCGATAAATTTTACACATCGCCTAACTGCACAAATAAAACATGTGTTTGATTGTTTGAAACCCCACACGGGTGTTAGGATGAAATTTGAAGTTCACTCATCCTGATTGATTAAATATGTCGATCGATTGATTGACAAGCTGCTATAAGCGTTAAATGTCTATATTTGATGCTTATACAGTGTAGTGCACTTTGGTTGATGGTTGATTATTTTTCAAGGCTATTATACATGTGTTGTATGAAAATCCATATAATTAACTTTATATGGTAATTGATTGGGCCTCATTCCAGTTTTGAAAAAGAAATATTTGAAAAAGAAATATTTGAAATAGAATATTTGAAAATAGAAAATTTATGAAGCCGTGTTGATTAGATTGACGCCATTTTGACGTGAACGATATTTATATCAATTTTAAGCGATTTCGAAATGAATTGAATTGAAAACGATTTTGAATTGAATTGAAAACGATTTCGAATTGAATTGAAAACAAATTGAAATGAATTCAAATTGAATTGAAATTTGAATTGAATAGAAATGAATTTTAAAACGAATTTATAAAGAAGAATTCAATTTTTATTTTAATTGAAAAGGAAGTTGAAATTGTTTTTGAAACGAATTCAAAACTATTTATATAATTCGTTTTAAATAGAAATCGACGAAATATATATTATATATATTATATATAATATAATGGCCTGAATAGAACGCGCCGCGCCGCGGCAGTTCGCGAATTTCGACCATTTATTTCAAACGGACATTACAGGAGATCCGACCGTCGGATTCTCCTAAAACCGGAACCGTTGGGTTCGTATCGAAAAGAGCTTTCTAATTAATGTTAGAAATTTGAAATCTAACGGTTGGATTTGGAGATACGTCCAAATCAAATTCGAAAAAGGTCGTTGTAAGTGCAGTTCGATGGCCATTGTTGGAAATCGACTGTACGGGCCTTGATAAAATTATTAAAAATAGTAATAATTTGTGTAAAATCATAAGAAATGATTTGTGAAAGTTTGGGGTGAAAATCTCCATATTTGAAAAGATAAAAAAATGGATTTTTATCGAAATGAACTAGTTTTGAACTAGAATTATAATTCTATTTATTTTTAAATAAATAAATTGAATTTGAAATGGTTTTGAAAATAACCAAAATTTCCAATGATTGCATTGGAGTGGATTTGAATCGAAATTGTCTTCGGAATATTTCGATGTTGGAATTCGTGACATTACAGGTGTTGTTATGGAAATTTGAAAGATATATATTTGTATCGTTATTTCCAATACGACATTTGTTAGTCGTAGAATTCGATATTGAATATAAGCCGATATATTTTCTATTCAGAGCCTTGTATTGAATATCGAATGTGATTTGGGTTTGTCGTGAATGGTGTCTTCACTAACACTGTTCTTGAACCCAGTTGAGAAAAGATTAAATCTTTTTATTTAGATTTAATGAAGTGTACCAATTAAATGATATTTAATTGGAATTGAATTGGTATTGATTTTTGGGTTTATCGTGAACAGTGTTTTAAATAACACTTGTTCTTTAACCCGATAATTAATGGAATGTGATTTTGGGTTTATCGTGAATCGTGTTTTAAATGACACTGATTCTTTAACCCAGATAATGATTAAAACTAAGTGGAGTTTTAATGAATCTTTAATTAGATTGAAAAGATCGAGAATGGAGTATCACCAGTTTTGCTCCAGGCGATAGATAAATCTGTAATTAGATTTGAATGTGAAATTTAGAAACTAACTGGCGGTTAGCCAAGCAGAATGGTTTTCTGGATATTGATCTGATGTTGGTTTCGGCCTTCGGGGTTAATATTTGGGGAATTATTCTCTTGATTAATTTACGGTTAGTGACTAATGAATTGGAATGAGGCGTATGTTGTGTTTGTGTAACACTTATTTAAAATATACGCGAGTTATTCGGAAAGACCGGGTTTATCCCATTCTGAGTAACTGATACGACGATAAGTCGAAGACGAAGACGATGGTCGAAGACCGGAGGTCTTCACGTCGTTTGGGTGATAACTGATGATCTTGATTGGGCTGTACACCCAAGAAGATGGAAACAGTTAGTGATCGTCCAGACGTACTTGGAGATCGATGGATATGCGGGGTACTAGGTGCCTCCGGTTTCGTTCAGACCCAGAACGGACTTGTAAATGGACTGTGTGTCTGACATCGGATTTCATTCTGTGTGACTGATATCGGTTGCATAGGATGGCTTGCCTGTGTGGCATGCTAAGATGCAAATGATCAAGGCTTCTGTTGAAAAGCAAAGTCTTGTGGTTGATGATCAAAGCACGACCTTTGTGGCGTAGCTTTGTGTAACGTTTGATTCGCGAGTTTCACACCCGGTATGAATCAAAAACGGGAGACGGACCTCAGGGAGGGCATGCGTTTCTTTCTAGTTAGAAGTGGCGTCAGTGGTTTTACACGCCCTGACGAGTTTGACTTATGTTGTTGTTGCTGTTGCGAGGCGCCTCGGTTATATCGGTTTCGGCCGAATGCATTCTGGTCGGCTGACGGACCAGACTTACACCCCATAGGGTGGGGAGACGTATTGTTCAGGCATAATAATCCACTCCGTGTGGACCGGCCCTGACGATCCAAGGGGCAGTTGCGGCTGTTCCTGAGGGGCGGGCTAGAGCGTCTCGAATCGGTTGAGGATCTTGCCCCTAGCCTCGGTTCATAGATGGAAACCCAATTTCCAAATACGTGACATTTGCGGTTTTATTTGTAAACCTATATATGGCGACATAGTGGTATGGGGCATTCATGCCGCCTATGATTGATACTTATGATTTGAAGTTGTTTTATACACTATGCACTTATTATAGTATCAAATGATTTGTTTTAAACGTATCAAGCATTCTTTGGCTGTTATAAGGGAAAACCCTATCCCCCGGTTTGCGTTGCATTGTGTGATAGGAACTGGGTCTTATAACAGCTTCATCTTTCTTTATTTAGCATTGCGCTGCTGTTTTATGCACTGGTATTCTTGGGAGGAAACCCGTTCCGTGTTATACGGCGTGGTCCCTTGATTTACCTAACTTTTAAAATAAAGAATAATAACTATTTTAGTTCTCACACCAGTCACATGACTGACCTGGAGTTTATTGTTTTAACCTAAACTCTGGGTGCCCTTATTTTGACACGGGCAGCTAGTAGTTTTGGTTTTGCAGATTTATATTCACAGGATCCTGGTTTACAGCTGGAACGATATCCGGAAAGCTTTGTATCCGTATATCTTCTTCTAGTTGTGTATTGTATTATTTTCCGCTGCGATGTATTTAAATGTAATTTAAATCTCTGATATTTCTGTGTAATATTCTTTTATACTCTGCATATTCTTGTAATCTGATGCATCGTTGTAATATACAATGAAATGTTCTTTTATATGCATTCTGTTGTGGTTTGTTCTCGAACTATCCGACACTTTCCTTTACGGGGAAGTTGCGGGTCTTTACAACTAATCACCCGATTTGGCCCGGTTAGCTGTTTTTCACCTTCTAAACCTTGTTTCAGCCATATCTCCCAAACGGTAAGTCCGTTTGGCTAATGTAACCACTCTACGGAAAGAGAAACCATCATTCGAATCTAATGGAAGTGGTTTCAGGTCAAAATTCCATTCCAGTCAAAAGTTATGGCCAAAACAGTACCAACTAGGGGCAAAACGGTCATTTAAAATCGACAAAAATCATGAACATGGGAAATGACCCCAATAATCGTCTCCCAAAGTTACATGACCATACGACTTCGTATGTGAAAGAAATAAATATTCCACGATCCTATGATGCGTAGAATGCGGGTCGTTACACTCTTCCCCCTTAAGAAATTTCGCCCCCGAAATTCCCTAACCAAAACACAAAAAGGGTTCTGCATGCCTATCAACCATAAACAACAATCAACATGCAAAACAACTCTATCCTAGCATGCGGTTTACTAACAAGGGAAGAAACTATCACTACCAAAACCTTACTAGGCAAAGAGTTCTGGATACTTCTTCCTTATATCCTCCTCTGTTTCCCAAGTACAGTCTTTCTCATTCTCACCCCACTGGACTTTGACTAGTTTCACCGTCTTCCTTCGAAGCTGCTTCGTATCGTTTCCAACAATACACATAGACTTGCGGTTCCCAACCGCCTCGAGTTCAACTTCGATGTTATCCAACTGATTAGGTGAAATAGCCACACTAGGGTCGTGCACGAATGTCCTTAACTGGGAAACATGAAATACGTTGTGAACTCCCGCCATCTTGTCAGGTAGCTCTACTTCATACGCCAAATTCCCAACTTGCTTGAGGACTGGGAATGGGCCAACAAATCTTGGTGCTAACTTATCTCTTCAACCAATCCGAATCACATTCTCAATGGAGAGATCTTGACAAACACCAAGTTGTTAACGAAGAATTCCAAATCTCTTCGTCTCTTATCGAGATAAGCCTTCTGCCTATCTTTATCCCTTCCCAGTAGTAGATCTGCTCTATGTCTCAATACATCCTGTTACCACTGGGATGTATAGTCAATTTCGAGTGATGATATGCTCTAAGCACTTCACCTCTTAGTCCATCTACGTTGGGTACAACTAGTCCCTTATTCTTTCGAAGCCACCCTTCTCGATCAAATCCTTACTTAATCATTCTCTTTCCATCGATACCCATCTCTACCCTAGAGATGGTTTCCAATAGATTAGGATCGTCCTTCTAACTGGAAACAATCCACTCAATCAAAATCGATCTAATCGTCAAGCTTACTAGCGTTTCTGAATCCAATTCAGTCTTGGGTCTGAAATCATATCCTGTGACATAGTTGCTTCCATCCTAGAAACAAAACCCCTAAACTGGCATGTCTCCTACTCAATGCAACTAGTACTGCACCCAAATCCTTTACTATGATCACTCTGCCCCATGGTGTCATGGCGACTCCACTGCACTGATCCATAGCCACTAGTCCTTTTCTATGTCCACTTTGCCCCTCGAGTCACAATGACTCTACTGCACTGGCTCGTAGTCCTACTACAATCACTTTGTTCCCCATCGCTGGAACCCTACAGGTGATAGTCTACTCAAGAGAAGAAAGATAGGAACAAACATAGCAACCATAACATCCATCAAACAAATCCTATCTATCACCTGCTAAAGTCATAAACACGTCGACACCTACATGATTGGTCTAACCAATCCCAATATGTCGATTCTAGTATATCTGGTCCAACCAACATCAATAACAAATGGAAGCCCAGCCCCCATACATACACCGATGCCTACTTGACTGGCCCAACCAATCCCAGGCCAATGGAAGCCCCGCCTCCCTTCGGACTACCGTACGTCCAACGTACGTTTATCCTCCAAGGATAATTAAACTAATGGAAGCCCAGCCTCCAATCGGACTACCGTACGTCCAACGTACGTTTATCCTCCAAGGATAACTAGATCACGTCCAACGGATCCAAGGTAACGGGCGTACCCAGATACCCCTGCTTTTAGTCCTCCTAAAATACTTGAGTCCAACCCAAGTCTATCCATTATCTTGCTGCCCTCTCGAGTCCAACTCGAGCTGAATCCAATTCCTTGCAGCCTTCTCGAGTCCAACTCGAGTCAATCTATAACTCAGACCCAGTCTTGAGTACCGACAAACTCTAGTCCAACGCGAGTCGTCTCCCTATTCGTTGCATCTCCAAGATCAACGAACACCTATTTTCTTTTACGAGTTCAAGTCCAACTTGAATCGCTCTAATCTTCGTTGTATCTTCCATGATCAACGAACACATCCTATTCCTTCAAAGTTCTACTATCCAATAGAGAACATCAACATAGGGTCCTAAACAATCCATTACTTTACATCTTTCTCGAGTCTCACTCGAGCAATCTCATAACCCTATCGAGTCCAACTCTGGGCAGTCTATACCATTGAACATCTCATCATGTTCCGTCTGCTCATCACTACTCGAGTAAACCAAGATATCATCCAATGAAAAATCACAACAACTATTTACCCCTCACGCAAACCATCCTAGTCGAAATCGACATTCCCCAAGCACAATCCCCAAAGGCCTAAACCAATATCATACAAGCACCCAAGGAACATCTCCTCCGAGTTCGGACAATCCACATGAGGTGATACTAGCAAAACAATCTAGCACTGGAGTACTCATTTGCCTCCCAGAGACAACTAGAACTTATTACAACGATAACTTCTTAGCTTCCTTAACTCCAGTTACTATCGCCATTACTAGGTAGGTACCTAATACCACCCTATTCCTTTGGAGTAGACCGACTCCCCAAAATAATGCTAAACCCAGTAAAGCCCAAAACAAAGGAATCACAAGGAAACATACATCCCTGACTCGATAAGACCACATTAACAAATCATGCCAAAACTAGTCGAACCACCAATCGGGTTCGTCACAACTAGAGGTCTATCGACTAACTCAGGTTTGTCAAACAAAACCCAATCAAAACATCTTAAATAGAAAGCATACCTCGAATAACGACACCTTTTTCCTTCTGCGCCGCAGTTGGGGCATTTGACGAAGAAGGAACAACGTTGATAGCATACGCTTTCACAATCTGCTTCTCCCTAGGAGGTTGTGGGCAATCATCCTTGTGATGTCCCGCCTGGCCGCAGTTAAAGCAATTCCTTTCCCCAGGCTTTTCTCGACAATCTCTGGTGTAATGGCCCTTCTTGCCACAACTAAAGCATTCGCCATCTTTCTTATTTTTCTTATCCTGACCATCCTTGGTCGGGTTCTGCTTCCTCTTGTTCTGAGAATTCTTCTTGCCTTCACCGCCTGCTTGCGGCTTTGGCTCCTCTGCAGATGCTATAGCAACCTCAGTCTTCAACTTAGGGAAAAGGCTCTCTGACCTTAATGCCTTTCCTACAATGGACTCGAACGTCTCATCGATATGGTTTATAAGTCTTTCCCCCAAGTACCCATCCAAGCCAGTTATGAACTTCTCGTTCTTCTTTTCGACTGTATCGATAAGGGACCATCCATATTTCGATAAAGTGTCGAATTCAACGATATACTCCGAGACTGCTCTACCGTTCTGCTTAAGCTCCAAGAACTTCTTGAACAGTTCTGATTTATGAGCAGCTGGAATAAACTTATCACAAAAGCGAGTCTTAAACTGATTCCAAGTAACTTGATCTTCTGGAGTAGCTGTTCTAATGGCATTCCACCAATTCATCGCTCGCCCTTGCAGCTGACGAGACGCTAGCCTTCTCTTCATCGCATCCTCAAGACCTAAGTCGTCGAAGATACGATCACAGCTATCCAACCAATCCTGAACATCTGTGGCCGACTCCGTTCCGTGGAACGGCTTCCCACCAAGGTTAGTGTAATCCTTGCACAACTTGGCGAAATCGACCCTAGGCGCCTGCACTACTGGACCACCACCATTTCCGGGATTGGGAACTGCTCCCTGAACATCTCTAAGCATGTCTCTCATGAAGTTGGTGAACATTGTCCTCATGTCGGGAGCATTCCCATGGTTGGTCCCCCTACCAGCACCTCTAGGATATCGGCTCATCGTTAATCTGTAAAAGTGGAAACGATTAACGATCCCATAGTGGTGCTAGTGCAGTACGACTTCATTCTTATACTACTAATAGTATATATATATAGCTTTTGAAAACCAAATTAATCACAAATACGCGCTCTCATATACGTACTATCTCTCCCTGGTGTCTTTCCCTAGGTTAACTACGCAACCTAGAGCTTTGATACCAAGTGTGACGGCCCGCCCTGCACCAACCGACATTTCCTCCAAAAGTGCGCTGTACACATGTCCAGTTAGCACGGGACGGTCGCCAGAAGAAAAAGGGAAGAAGGAAATGAACTAACAAGGAACCTGTAGAATGTCTCACAGCACATAGAACAAAATATAAAAATAACATACTTGACATAAAACAGGAGAGACAGTGCATAAGCTAAAAGCCAGAACTGAGCATCATAGCAGCGGAAATCCAAAATATAGCTTATTACAACTTTTCAAACTGTCTCAAAGCAAAAACAAGATAAAGGAGGTACACTACTAATGCCCAAGTAGCGACCACCAACGACACAGGGAGAATATCTATATATCATACGTGGAAGCCTCCTGCTCGCCTCCGAATCAGCTACTCGCTCATCACCAGCTAACCACAACCAGTCTCTAGTCTGCTCGTGTGAGCACCCAGAGTAATAAGAAGAGACATAAAGCTCTGAGTCAGACATAAAGCCTGGTATGAGCGATAAGCATATAAACAGAATAATAACAGGTATAATCCAATCATACCTGAACCTGGCCCTGCAACCAAAGAGTTAGCACTACATACTGTACAACACTCTAAGGTGCCCTTTCAAATGGTGTGAAGATAACGGGGGTGGGGGTGTGCATGTCATAGTGATGTCAAACAATCAAGCATAGCAATCATCCTCACATCCCTCACTCAGTGCGTAAAGCATACGATATCCACTACTTTGGTCACCTAATACTTTGGGCCATGACGGAATCCAATCCCGTGTAACTATCACTACAAGCCCACTATCCATCTCTCAGTGGTGAACCAAAGTTATGAATACCGACAACCCCTTTGCACACATCCCGCAGTAAAGCCCAACCATGAAGTGAACTCATTGGTTCCCAACTGGGTCCGGGATCCTGAGCTCTAACTTCCATTTGGACTACCTTTGTATCTCGGGTTTTAGTCATCATCCTCCGGATCGGTCTTCATTCAGTTCATAGCCTCCTGGTTCGGTTCGCAGTCACCATACTGGTTCGGGTCGAGTTCCTCCATTCGGATCGGGTCGCGCCATCAACTCGTGATCCTCCAGCTCCATCGGATCGGTTCGAGTACCCTTCAGCAGATCGGGTCGGAGTCTCAAAGTCCATCGCCACGGATCGGTTCGTGACAAGCTCCTTCGGGTCGGGTCATGCTTCATCAGTTTGTGGGGTCCCTGTCGGATCGGGTCGTGCTTCCTTCTGGCGATCGGAGCTGCTAGCAGATCGTGAAGGTGGATCGTGGTGGAGGGCTCGGATCGGATCACATCGTCGGATCGTGGTCTTCAAGCATCGGCGGATCGGGTCGCGCCATCGGTTCGGATCGCCTTTGCTTCCACCGATCCGGTCCGGTTCGGGCTGATTTCCTGCAGTTCTTCCAGCGAGAAGTTTACGCCATTCGACGGTGTTTTCGACCATTCTAACTATTCTAAACAATCACAAAACATAACATACAGTCATAGCAACATGTATAATCAACCACAAACACCAAAACAACAATATGATAGGTTAAAATGGATCAAACATAGCCAAAACCCCATATTTTCCCTTAAGCATGTTTGGGTGAAACTTATGATATGATTAGCAAAACTTAACCAAATTATTCCAAATTCACATTAGAGGTCTAAAACAATATTTCAGAATTTATGAATATTTTCCCAGATTTTTAACATGCACAAATTCGCTAATTATCACTAATTACCCCTTAATCCCCCAAACTCCGGGATTTGCAAAATTAGTCGAAATCAACCCAAATTCATATCAGAGGCATATAATGATGTTTTAGAATTTTAGGAATTTTTCTGAGCCATAATTTCGCTAATCTTCGCTAATTACCATAATT
The DNA here is from genome assembly GCA_030737875.1 of Allium sativum. NCBI lineage: Eukaryota > Viridiplantae > Streptophyta > Magnoliopsida > Asparagales > Amaryllidaceae > Allium > Allium sativum. The sequence goes on from CM060919.1 coordinate 311,375,007, forward strand.
AGCCATAATTAGTGAGGAACTATGCAAATCACTCAACTTAGCCACAAACAAACTTTAGATCTGAAATAATCTCTGATTTAGATCCAATCCCTATGTGTTCCAGCAGCTCTCTTGCTAATTTGGTGAAGATCTTCTTTGATTTGATGTAGTTTTGCTTAATCTTCGATTAGAAAGTGATTAGAGATGATTTGGGATGAAATTAGAAGGTGGAGGCCATTTTTAGGGTTCCTTGGTGATAAGTGGAGGCTAGAAAACTGAAATGGAATGATCCTTTATCTCATTTCAGCCTCCCCATAACCCTAATCCCGAAATGGGTTATGGGCCTATCCACTAATCACCCGATTTGGCCCGGTTAGCTGTTTTTCACCTTCTAAACCTTGTTTCAGCCATATCTCCCAAACGGTAAGTCCGTTTGGCTAATGTAACCACTCTACGGAAAGAGAAACCATCATTCGAATCTAATGGAAGTGGTTTCAAGTCAAAATTCCTTTCCAGTCAAAAGTTATGGGCAAAACAGTACCAACTAGGGGCAAAACGGTCATTTAAAAATCGACAAAAATCATGAACATGGGAAATGATCCCAATAATCGTCTCCCAAAGTTACATGACCATACGACTTGTATGTGAAAGAAATAAATATTCCACGATCCTATGATGCGTAGAATGCGGGTCGTTACACTAGAGCTGCTGTTATACATAGGAATTCGACCCAAACAGAGAGTATTTCAGATTTGGTGTTTTATTTTGTGGCAAAGGTGAGTGATTTGCATAGTTTTTGCACTAATTACGGTAATTAAGGGTAATTAGTGAAGATTAGCGAGTTTATACACTAATAAATTCTGGAAAAATGTTTAGAAATTTGAAAATAATAATTTATGCCTCTGTTAGAAAATTTGGACGATTTGATTAAGTTTTACTAAGTATGTGCTTAAACATGATTAAGTGGAATTGTGGGAAAATGTGAGGTTTTAGCCACTTTTGATCCAATTTGATTCATTTGAATTGTTATTTTGCTGTTGTGGTTGCTATTATATGTTGCTATGACTCTATGGTGTGTTTTATGATTGATTAGAAGTGTTAGATTTGTCAAAACGTCGTCGAATGGCGTAAAATACTTGCTGGAAGAGTTGCAGCAAAGTGCAGGTTCTGGACCGGATCGGATCGGATATATAGGCTCGGATTGGATGAGTTGAACTGGGCAAGGGATCTGATCGGATCGGAATTTGACACTTGAGACAACTGGCAAAAAGGAAGGCCACGCTAATTGAACTGGGAACGGATCGGATAAAGGAGGAGAGATCAGATCGACTTAAGGACGAAGGGCTCGGATCGGATCGACTGAAGGATGAAGGGCTCGGACTGAAGTAAGGCGAAGGGATCGGATCGGAGCAAATGAAGGACGAGGGAGCGGATCGGAGCAGAAGTACGAACTGGAAGGGAGATGGCACCCGACCCGACCCGGAGGAGGACACCCGACCCGACCCGAAGTGGAATACCCGACCCGAACCGATGCGACGCTGTGGACCCGAACCGAACCGCTACAGGAGAAGACTACGGACCGACCCGAATTAGAGGACCCGACCCGAACCGTTGGCTAGGAGGAGAACCCGACCCGACCCGGTATTGACCAATAACCCGAGATGCAAAGGTAGTCCAATATGGGAAGTTAGAGCTCAGGATCCAGTTGGGAACCGATGAGTTCACTTCATGATTGGGCTTTGCTGCGGGACGTGTGCAAAGGGGCATTCGATGTTTATGACTTTGGATCACTATGTATGGGAAGTACGTGAACGGATTCAGGGCTGCAATGGCCTAGGTACGACTAAAGGGCTATAGACCAATGAAGTGGGGTCATTTGTAAAGATTTGGTCATGACTCCATGTGGTAAGCTTGGTAGTAGCAGTAGTTGTACAAGTTGAACTCCGTCACTACTTCGATGGGTCTAGTGATTGAAAGTAGTGGACATCGTATGCTTTACGCACTGAGTGAGAGATGTGAGGATGGTTGCTATGGATGATTTGTTTGCTATCATTATGACATGCACACCCCACTCCCGCATTATTTACACTATTTATTATGGCACCTTAGAGTATTGTACGGTATGTGGTACTAACTCTTTGGTTGCAGGTCCAGGTTCAGGTATGGTTCAGTATACCTGTTATTGTTCTGTTTCGATGCTTATCGCTCATACCAGGCTTTATGTCTGACCCAGAGTTTTATGTCTCCTCTTATTACTCTGGGTGCTCACACGAGCAGACTAGAGACAGGTTAGCTGGTGATGCACGGGTAGATGATCCGGAGACGGGCAGGAGGCTTCCACGTAATGTATACATAGTATTCTCCCTGTGTTGTTGAAGATCACTGCTTGGGCATTAGTGGTGTATCTTCTACTTTAGCTTTCTTTTGTTTAGAGACAGTAAAATTGGAAAGTTGTAATAAGCTGTATTTGGATTTCCGCTGCTCTGATGTTGATGTTAATTTTAGTTATCAGCTTATGCACTGTCTCACCTGTTTTATGTCAAGTATATTATTATTATATTTTACTCCATGCGCTGTGAGACATTCTACAGGTTCTTGATTAGTTAATTCCCTTCTTTCCTTTCTTCTGATGACCGTCCCGTGCTAGTCGGGCATGTGTACATCGCCCTTTCGAAGGGAATGCAGGTTGGTGCGAGGAGGGCCGTCGCACTTGGTATCAGAGCCAGGTTGCGTAGTTAACCTAGGGAAGTTATCAGGGAGAGATAATACACGTATACGAGAGAGCGTATTTGTGATTACTTTGGTTTTTAAAGGCTATATATATACTATTAGTAGTATAAGAATGAAGTCGTGCTGCACTAGCACCACTATGGAGTCGTTAATCGTTTCCCTTTACAGATTGACGATGAGTCGATATGTTAGAGGTACCGGTAGAGGGGCCAATAATGGGAATGCTGCTGACATGAGGACAATGTTTACTGACCTCATGAGAGAGATGCTTAGGGATGTACAGAGGGCAGCTCCCAATGATGGAAATGGTGGTGGTCCAATAGTGCAAGCGCTGAGAGTCGACTTCGCCAAGCTAAATAAGGATTATACTAGCCTTGGTGGGAAGCCGTTCCATGGAACGGAGTCGGCCACGGATGTTCAGGATTGGTTGGATAGTTGCGAACGTATCTTCGAGGATTTGGGTATCGAGGATGCGATGAAGAGGAAGCTAGCATCCCGTCAGCTGCAAGGGCGGGCAATGAATTGGTGGAATGCTATAAAGGCAGCTACTCCCGAAGATCAGATTACTTGGGAGCAGTTTAAAGCTCGCTTTAGCGAGAAGTTCATTCCAGCTGCTCAGAAGTCGGTGCTGTTTAAGAAATTCTTGAAGCTCAAATAGAATGGCAGAGCTGTCTCGGAGTATATTGCTGAATTCGACACTTTGTCGAAGTATGGGTTATCTCTTATTGATACTGCCGAGAAGAAGAATGAGAAATTCATAACTGGTTTGGATCAGTACTTGGGGGAAAGGCTTATTAACCACATCGATGAGACGTTTGAATCGATTGTGGGGAAAGCATTGAGGTCATAAAGTCTCTACCCTAAGCCGAAAACTGAGGTTGCATCTGCAGAAGAGACAAAACCACAAGCAAGTGGTGGAGGCAAGGGTGGTTCCCAGAATAAGAGAAAGCAGAATCAGACTAAGGATGGCCAGAAGAAAAAGAATAAGCAAGATGTGGAGTGCTTCAGCTGTGGTAAGAAGGGCCATTATGCTAGTAATTGTCGGGCCAAGCCAGCGGACAGGAAGAGCTTCAACTGTGGCCAAATGGGACATCACAAGGACAAGTGTCCACAGCCCCATAAAGAAAAGCAAATGGTGAAAGAATATGCTCTTAATGCTATTCCTTCTTCGTCGAATGCCCCAACTGCGGCGGAGAAGGGAAAGAATGTCGCCATTCAAGGTATGCTTTCTGTTTATGATGTTCCTGTTAGAGTTTTGTTTGATACCGGAGCTTCCAGTTCTTTCATATCTAGTGACCTGGTAGATAGGTTGGGACTGGAGCCCGAGATCGTCGATAGACCTTTAGTAGTGACGAACCCGATTGGTGGTTCAACTAGCCTTAGCATGATTTGTCGTAATGTGGTCTTATCGAGTCATAGATGCATGTTTGTTTGTGATTGCTTTGTTTTGGGCTTTACTGGGTTTGGCATTATTTTGGGAGTAGATTGGCTCCGAAGATACGGGGTGGTGGTAGACTGTGAGGGCTTTTTGGTGACAGCTAGAGCGGATGATGGGCGGAGGATAGTGTTTGGTGGTCTACCCAGTGAGGGGGTATTGGCTAGTTTTCTATACTCCCTCGACATTCCGCATAGTGAGTTGTCAGGTTTGCCCGTGGTTGGCCAGTATCCGGATGTTTTCGAAGAAGTGACCGGGCTTCCACCACACCGAGAGATTGAGTTCCGTATTGATTTGGTAAAAGATGCCAGACCTATAGTAATGCCACTTCGTCGTATGGCACCAAGGGAGCAGCGAGAGATCGAGGTGCAAGTCAGCGATCTTTTGAAGAAGGGATTTATCAGATGGAGTGTTTCTGAATGGGGAGCACCAGTTGTGTTTGCTACCAAGGCAGATGGTTCCCTTCGTTTGTGTGTAGACTACCGCGAGTTGAATAAAGTGACGAGGAAGAACAAGTATCCTTTACCGCGGATAGATGATTTGTTCGATCAGTTGAGTGGCGCGAGAGTATTTTCTCAGTTGGATCTCGCGACAGGTTTTCATCAGCTTAGAGTGGAAGCTGAGAGTATAGCTAAAACGGCATTTCGAACGCCGTCTGGGTTTTATGAGTGGTTGGTCATGCCATTCGGGCTGACCAATGCCCCAGCATATTTTGTGGATCTTATGAATAGGGTATTCAGAGATCAGTTGAATAAGTTTGTCCTTGTGTTCGTTGATGATATTTTGGTCTACTCGAGGACAGAGGAAGAACACAAGAAACATTTAAGAATAGTGATGGAGGTGTTGAGAAAACACCAATTGAAAGCAAAGTTTTCTAAGTGTCACTTCTGGAAGAGGGAAGTGAGGTTCTTGGGCCATGTTGTATCAGAGAATGGTATTGCCGTAGACCCGGCGAAGGTGGCTACGGTACAGGATTGGCCTACGCCCAAGAATGCAACAGATGTAAGAAGTTTTTTGGGGTTAGCTGGATATTATCGTAAGTTTATCCAAGGTTTCTCCAAGATAGCAGCACCATTGACCCAGTTGACCAAGAAGAATCAAGCTTTTGTCTGGGATGAAAGGTGCGAGAATGCATTCAAGAGTCTAAAGGACAAGTTGACAAGCGCACCAGTGTTAGTCATTCCTAAGGGGAATGAAGAGATGACGGTATACACGGATGCCTGTGGTACCGGACTGGGTGTTGTATTGATGCAAGGTGGTAGGGTTGTAGCCTATGCAAGTCGGAAATTGAAACCGCACGAGAAAAGATACCCTACCCATGATTTGGAATTGGCAGCGATCGTGTTCGTGTTAAAGATGTGGAGACATTATCTCTTGGGAGAAAGATTTGAGCTGTTTACAGATCATAAGTCGTTGAAGTATCTCTTCGCCCAGAAGGATCTAAATCTCCGGCAACAAAAATGGTTAGAATTCTTGGCTTCCTTTGATTTTGACTTCGCATATACACCGGGAAAGGGCAATGCGGTGGCTGATGCATTGAGTAGAAGACATGCCAGTTTAGGGGCTATGTTTTTAGAATGGAAGCAACTGGAGTATATCGCGGGGTTTGATTTCAGACCAAAGTGCGAATTGGATCCAGAAATGTTAGCAAGTTTGACGATCAGACCCACTTTGATTGAGCGGATCGGCTCTAGTCAGAGGGACGATCCTAACCTATTGGAAATCATCTCCAAGTTAGAGATGGGTATCGATGAGGAGATGAACAAGTATGGGCTTGATCGAGATGGATGGCTTAGAAAGAATGGAAAGCTTGTTGTACCCAATGTCAATGGATTGAGAGATGAAGTGCTTCGAGAATGTCATCACTCAAAACTGACTATACACCCCGGTGGTAACAAGATGTATCGAGACATGAAGCAGACTTACTACTGGGAAGGGATGAAAAGAGACGTTGGGAAGTTTATATCCAAGTGCATGAATTGCCAGCTAGTTAAAGCCGAGCAAAAGAAGCCTAGTGGGTTATTGCAACCATTAGAAATTCCTGAATGGAAATGGGAGCAAATCTCGATGGATTTCATCGATGGTTTACCGAGGACTAGATCGGGACATGATAGCATTTGGGTAATTGTGGATCGATTGACTAAGAGTGCAAGATTCATACCAGTCAAATCGACCAGAACGGCAGCTAAGTTAGCAGAATTGTATATGAAGTGGGTAGTGAGATTTCATGGAGTACCTAAAAGCATTGTGAGTGACCGGGACCCGTTGTTCACTAGTGGGTTTTGGAAGAGCTTACAAGAGGCTCTAGGGTCAGAGTTACATCTCAGTACCGCATATCATCCTCAGACCGACGGTCAGACAGAGAGGGTGAATCGTATTTTGGAAGATCTCTTGAGGGCATGTATATTGGATTTTGGTGGATCATGGGATGACTATTTGCATCTAGTAGAGTTTGCATATAATAATAGCTACCAATCCAGTATCGGTATGGCTCCGTTTGAAGCTTTGTACGGAAGACCGTGCAACTCACCATCATGTTGGATAGAGACTGGCGAGAAGTTTATGCTTGGACCAGATGTGGTGAGGGAAACTTCAGGTAAGATCAAGATCATTCAACAACGAATGAAGGCTGCCCAAGATAGGCAGAAGAGTTATGCTGATAAGAGGAGAAGAGACTTAAAATTCTCCGTTGGTGACTTGGTGTTTGTCAAGATTTCTCCGTTGAAGAGCGTAATACGATTTGGCAGGAGAGGCAAGTTGGCACCAAGATTTGTTGGCCCATTCCCTATTCTTGAACTAGTCGGGAATTTGGCATATAGAGTTGGCTTACCAGAGAAGATGGCAGGAGTTCACAATGTATTTCATGTTTCCCAACTAAGGAAGTTCGTTCACGACTCAGATATGACTATTTCACCTGATCAGTTAGAGGACTTCGAAGTAGAACCCGAGGCGGTTGGAAGCCGCAAGCCGGCCCGTATTGTCGAGCATGACATGAAGCAACTTCGAAGGAAGGCGGTGAAGCTAGTCAAGGTTCAGTGGAGCGAGGACGAGAATGATTGTACTTGGGAGACAGAGGAGAACATTAGGAAGACATATCCAGAACTCTTTGCCTGGCAAGATCTTGACTTCGATTTAGTTTTCCGCATGCTAGGATAGGCTTGTTTACTTGCTTTGCATGTTTGATTGTTGTATGTGACTGTTAGGCATGCGGGATCTTTTGTATGTTTTGGGTTAAGGAATTTCGGGGACGAAATTTCTTAAGGGGGGGAGAGTGTAACGACCCGTATTCTACGCATCATAGGACCGTAGAATATTTATTCCTTTCACATACAAAGTCGTATGGTCATGTAACTTTGGGAGACGACTATTGGGGTCATTTCCCATGTTCATGATTTTTGTCGATTTTTAAATGACCATTTTACCCCTAGTTGGCACTGTTTTGGCCATAACTTTTGACTGGAAAGAAATTTTGACCTGAAACCACTTCCATTGGCTCCGGATGATGGTTTACAATTCCGTAGAGTGGTCGCACTAGCCAAACGGACTCACCGTTCGGGAGATATGGCTGAAACAAGTTTCAGATGGTGAAAAACAGCTTAATTGGGCTTAACCGGGTAATTAGCAGCAAGGCCCAGAGGGGAATTTCGGGTTTAGAGGCACAGGAGGGCTGATTAGGGTTAGGAAATCACTTTCATTTCAGTTTTGAGCCGCCACAAACCTTCTTGAGACCTTAGTAATGGCTTCCATCCTCTAAAACCACTCCAAAACACATTTTTAGTGAAGATTAAGCCTAAACTACATCAAAACAAGGCCAAATAGCAACGGAGCAAGGTTGGAGCTGCTGCTATACATAGGAATTCGACCCAAACAGAGAGTATTTCAGATTTGGTGTTTTATTTTGTGGCAAAGGTGAGTGATTTGCATAGTTTTTGCGCTAATTACAGTAATTAAGGGTAATTAGTGAAGATTAGCGAATTTATACACTAATAAATTCTGGAAAAATGTTTAGAAATTTGAAAATAATATTTTATGTCTCTGTTAGAAAATTTGGACGATTTGATTAAGTTTTACTAAGTATGTGCTTAAACATGATTAAGTGGAATTGTGGGAAAATGTGAGGTTTTAGCAACTTTTGATCCAATTTGATTCATTTGAATTGTTGTTTTGCTGTTGTGGTTGCTATTACATGTTGCTATGACTCTATGGTGTGTTTTATGATTGATTAGAAGTGTTAGATTTTTCTAAACGTCGTCGAATGGCGTAAAATACTTGTTGGAAGAGTTGCAGAAAAGTGCAGGTTCTGGACCGGACCGGATCGGATATATAGGCTCGGATCGGATGAGTTGAACTGGGCAAGGGATCTGATCGGATCGGAATTTGACACTTGAGACAACTGGCAAAAAGGAAGGCCACGCTAATTGAACTGGGAACGGATCGAATAAAGGAGGAGAGAACGGATCGACTTAAGGACGAAGGCCTCGGATCGGATCGACTGAAGGATGAAGGGCTCGGACTGAAGTAAGGCGAAGGGATCGGATCGGAGCAAATGAAGGACGAGGGAGCGGATCGGAGCAGAAGTACGAACTGGAAGGGAGATGGCACCCGACCCGACCCGGAGGAGGACACCCGACCCGACCTGAAGTGGAATACCCGACCCGAACCGATGCGACGCTGTGGACCCGAACCGAACCGCTACAGGAGAAGACTACGGACCGACCCGAATTAGAGGACCCGACCTGAACCGTTGGCTAGGAGGAGAACCCGACCCGACCCAATATTGACCAATAACCCGAGATGCAAAGGTAGTCCAATATGGGAAGTTAGAGCTCAGGATCTAGTTGGGAACCGATGAGTTCACTTCATGATTGGGCTTTGCTGCGGGACGTGTGCAAAGGGGCAGTCGATGTTTATGACTTTGGATCACTATGTATGGGAAGTACGTGAACGGATTCAGGGTTGCAATGGCCTAGGTACGACTAAAGGGCTATAGACCAATGAAGTGGGGTCATTTGTAAAGATTTGGTCATGACTCCATGTGGTAAGCTTGGTAGTAGCAGTAGTTGTACAAGTTGAACTCCGTCACTACTTCGATGGGTCTAGTGATTGACAGTAGTGGACATCGTATGCTTTACGCACTGAGTGAGAGATGTGAGGATGGTTGTTATGGATGATTTGTTTGCTATCATTATGACATGCACACCCCACTCCCGCATTATTTACACTATTTATTATGGCACCTTAGAGTATTGTACGGTATGTGGTACTAACTCTTTGGTTGCAGGTCCAGGTTCAGGTATGGTTCAGTATACCTGTTATTGTTCTGTTTAGATGCTTATCGCTCATACCAGGCTTTATGTCTGACCCAGAGTTTTATGTCTCCTCTTATTACTCTGGGTGCTCACACTAGCAGACTAGAGACAGGTTAGCTGGTGATGCACGGGTAGATGATCCGGAGACGAGCAGGAGGCTTCCACGTAATGTATACATAGTATTCTCCCTGTGTTGTTGAAGATCACTGCTTGGGCATTAGTGGTGTATCTTCTACTTTAGCTTTCTTTTGTTTAGAGACGGTAAAATTGGAAAGTTGTAATAAGCTGTATTTGGATTTCCGCTGCTCTAATGTTGATGTTAATTTTAGTTATCAGCTTATGCACTGCCTCACCTGTTTTATGTCAAGTATATTATTATTATATTTTACTCCATGCGCTGTGAGACATTCTACAGGTTCTTGATTAGTTAATTCCCTTCTTTCCTTTCTTCTGACGACCGTCTCGTGCTAGTTGGGCATGTGTACAGCGCACTTTCGAAGGGAATGCAGGCTGGTGCGGGGCGGGCCGTCTATTCCTCCCGTCTTAATTAGCAATTTATTCCTCCCATCTTAATTAGCAATTTATTCCTTCCATCTCTTCCTTGTTTGGCATGTGACTAATTGAAGGGAGGTAAGATTTCAGGAGATTTCTTCTACCAAAGATGAGCATATATTAAATTCCAAAAGAAACACAATGCGAAGTCTTCATCTGCAGACCTTCATATGTATATACGCAGCATTTTGATCTTTATTTTCTATTTTTATGGATGCATGTGGCTTAGATGGCATATCTGTAAAAGTGACAAAATAAGACCCAAGTAATATTTATTTATATACAAAAAATAAGATATAGGAGCATAAAATAAACACATTTCTATGTTAATCACATATACAATTTTGTAGGGTGTTTTATTGGTTGAGACCTTCCAAATAGTGTTATACCAATACTCCACCAATGCCAACCATCTCAATAATTCACTGGGTCTGTGACACACATAATGTCTGAAATAATCTTCTAAAAATTTATTCACGACTTCAGTTTGGTCATCACTTTGTGGCTTGTAGGTTATACTATACTTGAGGGAGCTTCCTTGTAAATTAAATAATTCCTTTCGAAACTACTCATAAAGATGGTGTCTCTATCACTTATAATTGTTTTGGGTATGCCATACAACTTGAAGGCTCCTTGAAAAAAACATTGTGCAACATATCCCTGGTTGTATATGGATGACTGAGTCGGAAAAATTGTGCATACTTACTCAATCTATCAGCTACAACATATATCATAGTATATTTATGACTTTTAGGTAGGCAAGTAATGAAATCCATAGACAATTCTGTCCAAATTCTTTCTTATATGGGGAGTGGCTGCAACAAGCCTGGGCACAACACATTTTCTTGTTTGTTCCTTTGACATTCATAACAGGATTTAACAAATTATCCAATATGACTTTTCATCTTTTTCCAATAAAAAACTTGCTTCGATCCTTTGTTGGGTTCTCTCACACTTGAATGTCCAAAAGGGATATATGATGTTCTTTAATTTGGGTTTAGATTATAGGATGAAGATAATCGTCAACATGGATCTTCCTTTTATGATAAATCAAGTTCTCAACTGCTTTATATTTGTTTGATAATTCATTTCCTTTTATCTTCTGAAGTTGTTGTTGATACTATGGTGAGTCACTGGGGGCTTGCCTTAACTCATCCAACTATGGTATCTGAACCACAGTCACTTCATGTAATTTCTCCATCTCTTTGCTTTCACCATATCTTCTTGAGAAAGAATCTGCCACCACATTTTCTTTACCACTTTTGTATTCAACTGTATAATAAAAACCATGCAACTTTGTATCCATTTACGTTGCAACACAGTGGACAACTTTTGAATGAGTAAATGCTTAAGCCTTTGGTGATCAGTTTTAATAATAAACTTTCTTCACATCAAGTAATGTCCCCATCTTCTTGTGCCAATTATTGTAATGACCCGCATTTGCAGAAGTATTATAATTAATTTATTTAATTATATAAATAGTGATATAGTGAATTTAATGGTGGTTTAATTAAATAATGGTGAATATTTAATTTAAAATAATAAATTAAATAATATAGTAAATTCTGAAATAATCAGAATTGGCTGAAATGATGATATGGTGTGAACTGGATCATCTGTGATATTTAATTCAGTTTAGAATTGAATTAGAATAACGAATATATTTAAATAACGACAGTTTGAACGTATAATTATATTATAATTATAATCGAGCTCGAAATGGCGCTGCAGTTCGTAAATTGGCGATTCGAACTTCAATTGAATGTACAGAGTTCGTTTTAAGCCGGATTTCTATGAAACAAGAAACGTGTGGAGCTGGTGGAGTATATCTTTCTAGTGGAAGAGAAAAATCTGGATTTCGTCGGGTAGATTTTGATTTACGTCCAAATCAAATTTTAGAAAAGTCGTTGTGGAATTCCTTTATAATTTATAAAGGAATTATTTATATTTTAAAAAGGAATTTCAATATAAATAAAATATCGGATTGACCCAGAAGTGAATATCGAGTTTGAAATTCATATAGAAATATTCTAGAGCTGTATGGTATTCCACTGTGAATATAGACGCTAATATTTATTTTTAAATATTAAATTTAATATATTTAAATATATTTAAATGGGTCATTCAGAGATGTAAAAAAATAGCCAGTTTTGCAAATGACCTCAGAATTCGACGAAACTAATTTTGTTGGATCCGCAATGTCAAATTATTGCTACATGTTAAGTTTCGTGATTTTTAGAGTCACTGTGTGGCCGTACGGATTTTTAGAGTGAAAACAGTCAGTATTTTGACAGTTAAAAATATGCTGTGTGAGCAAACAGAGTCGGAATTCGATGAAACTAGTTTCGTTGGGACCGTAATGTCGAGCTGTAGCTACATGTTAATTTTCGTGATTTTTGGGTATCGTATGTGGTCACAGGAATTTTAAAGGACAAATAAAAACAACAGATGATTATAATTTAATATAATATTCGAAGAGAAAATATCTAAAACTTTCTATAAATATCCCAACTAAAATTCTGAACCTAATTCACTACTTCCTCAGTCAACCACATTTTTCCGCCGTCAATTCTTTGTATTGTTCTTCAGCAAACGAAAAGAAAATCAAAGAAAAATCAAATAAAAAGTTATACTTCTCAAAACAAATATAGTTGGAGTGCTCGTGAGCTGCTCTTCGAGATCGTATGACTTTTGTTCAGATCGACGCAAGTTCCTGTTCCTTGACAGTTTACAACGGAGCTAGGTTTTATAGTTTTGGTGAGTTTCATGAAGTGTTAGATCATTTCGACTTCATATTTGGTTTCAGCAAGGAAATCCGCACCTGCTTGCAAAAAATTGGTGGAGTCCGGTTTCAAAATCCGTCGATGTCCTGTAGCATGGACGGGGTGTCAAACGACGATCGAGCGTCGGGGTTTGGGTATGGGGAGGAGCGGTTTACAATGAGGAGTTGTGTGGTGATTTTGTTGTGGGTTTTGTTGATGGATGGAGGTGCTGTGATTTTTTGGAGTCGAGTAAATGGAGCTCGAATTTGTGGAGCAACAGCGTCGATGGGGAAGGAGGATTAAAGGCCAACGGGTTTTGGTGTGAGCGGGCTTTAAGAGTTGTGGGCCGGATTTGTGAAAGGTTAAAGCCCAATTAGTAAATAAAATCCAAGTTTTTTATTTCAATTAAAAATTTATTTAATTTGTAATCTGTATAACTTCTACATACCAAATCAGAATTTCGAACGGTCGGATCTGTTGGGATCGTATAAACGACGACTACACCATGGAACTGACTGGGAGTGGATTGAAGCTCGTTTGAATTTATGGAGAAATAAACTGTCTGATTCAGATCAAACAACAGTTTATCGTTCTTTAAAGATGAACTGCCAAAGTGAGTAAATCTCACTAACTCTGAACAGTTTATAATTTCATGTTGTATTTTTAGTACTGTTAAATATTGGATGATTGACTGTTTGTTGATTGTTTGATTGAACTGCTAGTCAGTTAGTTGAATTTCTATATTGATTCTGTTTAACAGAATATATCATATGGAACTGAAAGTGATGTTATCTATATTGTTTAACATCTGTGATGCAGGGAAACAGGTCGGAGAAATCCAACTAGATTCCTCAACATTTATTTTACCGTTTTTCATATATTGTGATATATGATGTGTTATATAATCTGTAATGGATTATGTGTGTTAGAATGATATTGATCCTTGTTATTCGATATTTTAAATATCATAAAAGACCCCGGGATGAAAGAAGAATTATTTCAATGTATATTGAAATAAAGGAATGTTATAAAATCAACCGATTTTATAAAAAGGAAATATTTCGAAAGTAAATAAATAGAATAAAGGAATATTTAGTTGATAAATAAATAGAATAAAGGAATATTTATTGGGAAAATAAATAGGATTAAAAAGGAAATTAACGAGATAGAAAAGAGTTAGTCGATTAGAATTATCAAATAGAGTCATCTAATAGGAGTCAATTGAACATAGTTATTCGATAGGAGTCAATTGAACATAGTTATTCGATAGGAGTCAATTGAACATAGTTATTCAAAAGGAGTCAATTAAACATAGTTATTCAAAAGAAGTTAATCGAATATAGTTAAAAGAAATAGAGTTAAATAAGATTAGAAACTGACTAGGGATTAGTTAAGTCGAATAGTTTTCTGAGTATCGATCTGATGTTGGTTTCGGCCTTCGGGGTTTATACTTAGAGAATTGTTCTCCTACTAGTTTACCGTCAGGGACTGATAGTTGTGAAATGATAGTGATATGTAAATAAACAATGGAAATGTTTTCCAGTGTTAATAACGTATATTTTCTAAACATAGAAAATAAGGATATATATATATATGATTGATGATTGATAGATAGAATTTCCATTTGGAAATAGTATCGTTGTTTGCACACGTGTTTTTCGTTGATAGTTAAATCACAGACTATCAAAGTTTTGACCATTTTTAACGTTGTTAATATGGAGAGACCGGTTGGATTATTATCCAAAGAACTACTCTGTATTGGCAAAAGCATTGCGAATCATATATGCCAAAGAAAATTAAAGACGTAGTAAAGTGCAAGGGCTATTGTATAAATCTTAGATAACAGTGCCTAAGATGGATATACTGAATAGTACCTTCGGTTCATCCTGTTCCTGGATGGCTTGTATGGATGAGTGTCTGACAGAGTATTTCCAGAAAGGTCACGTACATTGATTTCTTCAACCGTACCAAGAGTGGAAGCGGAGAAGGAAACTTCTTTTGCTAACACGTAATGTACTGTTGTAGACGTCAATTAGTGATTTTCGATGGATCTGACAATGTGGCATTCGAAGTGAATCTGATGTGATGATAAGGCGTAACCTCAAGCCTCATCAACCGGTAAATGACAGAAATCGGGCAGGCAACATGGTTAAGTCGGTCGCTCCGAAGTAGAGTGTATAATCACCTGATCTAGAGTTTCATTTATTTCTAACAATCTATTGTTGATGCTGTCCCATTCGGGAAACGATTGCTGATCCCAACCGTTGGTGATATACATTCGATACACTCAAGCGAAATGAGTGGTCGGTCATGTGTGGCCGGGTTGCAAGATGTTCTTGTTGAACCCAGTGTATTCCTTTCTAGAGGTACACTAGTGAAAGGTGGTTCCATACCTTGTCATAGTTGGAAACCCATTACCCAATACGTGCTTGCGGTTTTGATTGTATACTATAATGTAGAACGTGAGATGAAAGCGTTTCTGCTAGATGATTATTATATTGTGGTTGATAGACATTATTATAATATCAAAAGGTTTTTGATATAAAGATAATTTGGATTCTCATAAGGGAAAACCCGTTCCGTTAGACCGCGTGGTCTCATGAGATATTGTTTACTTGTTCGAACTATTTTACTCATACCAGTCCCATGACTGACCCGGAGTTTATTTTGTTTTGTTTTCCCTAAACTCTTGGGTGCCTAATTTTGCACGGGCAGTCAAGTCGTCAGGAATTTACAGATATACCTGAAGAGCTGGAGCAGGAGGCTTCAGGATCATATAGCTATAGTTTATTTCCGCTGTGTTGTAAGTGTTGTACTTTGAAAATGATGTATATTCAAGTACAAATGTATATTTCAAAGTTATGTTACATATATTATATGTTATTCGTTCCGTTGTGAGATTCGCGTTACTCTGATGTTGTGTTCTTCTTCTTCTATTCTAAGTTTCTATCTTATCTTTCCTCACCCTCTAATTTCTTTCATTAATGACCGGTATTTTCGATCCTTGGATGTTCGATATGTGTTGTATATCGGATAACCAAGATCGCCAAATTTCCGGGTCATTACAGTTGGTATCAGAGCTTAAGTTAAGTGAATTACCTTGGCTCTGTGGCGTGACTCAGTAGAGATGGGGTTAGTAATACCCTAGATTGAGTAGAGTGTATATATACGAGTGAGCGTATTTGTTATTGATATAAAAATTGTTTTATATTGTGGAGATTTATTGGTTGAGTAGTTTATGAGTTCTGGCCGATCAGTTTGATCCACTGTATCGGTGGGAGCTTATAAACACTCGAATACGATGGGTCGTCACGATATGTTTTGAAAAGAGGGTAAATTAAAATAAGTTTACCCAAGGTATATCTTGATATAGAGAAGAAATATATATATCAAAATTATAATATAGTGGATATATTGGTTGTTATTATAATCGAGTAAGATTATAAATTAAATGGTTATGTAAATAACCAATCAGAATTCATATAAGTGAAATGCGTGAAATCAGATGAGTTAAATCTGAAATTTTAAACCAGAAATTGAGTTAAAATTCTGGAAAATTGGGTAAGTGTTTGTAAATGGATTTGGATTAAAAATAAGGAAAATTTAAGATCCTGGGAGATTTTAAATTGTTTTACAAACAGTGTGAATTATATTTTGAAATGAATTTCAAAGTGGAAATGTTTAGAAATGGTTTTATAGTATTGAACTCACTTCGATCACTGGAAAATAGATTCTGATGATGACGGCTGCATCATCAGTATTCATTTTCGAGTTGTAAGTGACGAATTACTACCAGAGATACTGTTTGAATTTGTTTTGGGGAAGACAAGTTGTGTTGAATTTCAAAATGGGATTTATAATATAGAATTTTAATAAAATTTGATATATAGAATTTGAATAGAAAAGTGAAACAGAATTTGAATAGAATTTGATATATAGAATTTGATATATAGAATTTGAATAGAATTTGATATATAGAATTTGAATAGAAAAGTGAAATAGAATTTGAATAATAGAATTTGATATATAAAATTTGATTAGAAATTGAATAGAATTAACTAAGTCGAAGAGGAATTAGTTAATCGAGTTTTGAATTTGAAGTTGAACTTTGAAAGGTGAATTGGATTTGTAAATGGATATTCGAAATCGAATATAGAACTTAAATTTGAAATTTGGATTCAAATTAGTTAATAAGCGAGTTAAAATATATTTGAACATGTCATGTTCACATATAAAAGTGAAATAGACTAAAGAGTTAATTAAAAAATTAATTAACGAATTGAGTTAAACGATCAGGTATAGTTAAAATAGATTGGGCAAGTATAAATATACATGAGATAGGTATGGATAAGGTATGAAGGTATATAAATAGAATGCTCGACGAAAAGGTATGTATTTAATTCATATATGAGATTTTATGCGCCGTATCGGATATCCGCTTGGCTTTTTCTTTTTCTTTTGGATTGGTGAAGGCCATGGGAGGCTATTTGAAATATCCCGATGCTCCTGGTACAAAGGAGGTTAAGGCAAATTTTTCTGGGAATTTAAGGAGTTAGAATATTTTTAAGATAATTTGATAGTTAGAAATCAACGTATCGATATATATATATATAGAAGTCGATAAGGAAACGAACTTAGAAATAGAATAGTAAAATCAAAAAGGAAGACTAAGAATAAAATCTAGTAAGAATAGAAAGAGGAAGCATATACGTGTTTAAAAGTGAATAAGTAGTTGTATAGTATTGATTATTCGAGTAAGTAGTCATATCTGTTTTGACGTTATAAATGTTATTCAGCAAGGTCTGAGAGGTAGTTATACCCCAACTTGATTGATTTCATCATTTACAAATAAATAGTAAGATTTCAGGCTCTAAGATCAATGTTGAATAAGAGTTAGTTGAATATAGTATTTGGGTTGTCGTAACAATGTTTTACACAACATCCGTTTTCACCCAAATAAGTGTAAGCTTGGAAATATAATAAAGAATATTTCCTAAGTATAGAAATAAACGATATCGGAAAAGAGATAAGTAATTGGAATATTTTCCAATTATAAACAGCATATATTTTCTAAAGTTTAGAAAATAAAGGAAGGCGATATTCGGGAATGTTTTCCAAATAACATAAAAGGCCAATATGGTTATTGAAAATATTTGGTTAACAAATATTGATAAAGAAATAGAGAAGTGATTTAACTAATGGAATATTAATTAAGGGCTAAGTGACATGTTCAAAAGGAAATTTTGATTTTTGAAAAGTGTAAACTGTTTGAAAACTCCCAGGGAAAGACTGTTTAAATAAAAAACAAATTTAACAGAAATTTGTGAAAGCAAATTTGAATTAAAGTAAAGCCAGTAAAGTGGTAACTGAGATTGAATTAGAATGATATCAAGACAAAATGGATTGTGAGATTCAAATTTGAAGTGTAATGTGATAATCAAGTTAAGAGTTGGGAATCGAGAAGAAACTCGAGTTGAAATGATATTTGGCTCGGATATAAGCGAATGGTTGTGTTGTTGATAAAAGCAGATAGGAATTTGATTGGGATGACCCTTGTATCCGCTGAATTGATAACAGGTGGAAAGGATATAATGATATACCGACAAAAAGGTACAAGTTTATATTTCTATTGGATATAATATTTATGAACCGAATTGGCAAGCCGCTTGGCTGTTTGATTTTCTTTTGGGTTGGAGATGTCCCAAAGAGGCAAGTTGGAGTTTGAGCTATTAACCAGTACAAAGGAGGTGCTGGCGAAATTTTTTGAAAAGTTAAGACGTTAGAAAATTTTCAGGATTTTTGAAAATTTTCGTTGATAAGAACGAATTAATAAATTTAATCGAAATTAAATTGGTTCAGTTGAAACTGAAGTTAAGAAGTGAACAAATATGTTCTAACCAGTCGATAGGGTCGTTCTCTACCTTAGCGATTTCGAGGATGAAATTATTTTAAGTGGGGAAGATTGTAATGACCCGCATTTGCAGAGGTATTATAATTAATTTATTTAATTATATAAATAGTGATATAGTGAATTTAATGGTGGTTTAATTAAATAATGGTGAATATTTAATTTAAAATAATAAATTAAATAATATATTAAATTCTGAAATAATCAGAATTGACTGAAATGACGATATGGTGTGAACTGGATCATCTGTGATATTTAATTCAGTTTAGAATTGAATTAGAATAACGAATATATTTAAATAACGACAGTTTGAACGTATAATTATATTATAATTATAATCGAGCTCGAAATGGCGCTGCAGTTCGCAAATTGGCGATTCGAACTTCAACTGAATGTACAGAGTTCATTTTAAGCCGGATTTCTGTGAAACAAGATACGTGTGGAGCTGGTGGAGTATATCTTTCTAGTGGAAGAGAAAAATCTGGATTTCGTCGGGTAGATTTTGATTTACGTCCAAATCAAATTTTAGAAAAGTCGCTGTGGAATTCCTTTATAATTCATAAAGGAATTATTTATATTTTAAAAAGGAATTTCAATATAAATAGAATATCGGGTTGACCCAGAAGTGAATATCGAATTAGATATTCATATAGGAATATTCTAGAGCTGTATGGTATTCCACTGTGAATATAGAAGCTAATATTTATTTTTAAATATTAAATTTAATATATTTATATATTTAAATGGGTCATTCAGAGCTGTAAAAAAATAGCTAGTTTTGCAAACGACCTCAGAATTCGACGAAACTAATTTTGTTGGATCCGCAATGTCAAATTACTGCTAGATGTCAAGTTTCGTGATTTTTAGAGTCACTGTGTGGCCGTACGGATTTTTAGAGTGAAAAATAGTCAGTATTTTGACAGTTAAAAATACGTTGTGTGAGCAAACGGAGTCGGAATTCGATGAAACTAGTTTCGTTGGGACCGTAATGTCGAGCTGTAGCCGCATGTCAATTTTCGTGATTTTTGGGTATCGTATGTGGTCACAGGAATTTTAAAGGACAAATAAAAATAGCAGACGATTATAATTTAATATAATAGTCGAAGAGAAAATATCTAAAACTTTCTATAAATACCCCAACTAAAATTCTAAACCTAATTCACTACTTCCTCAGTCAACCACATTTTTCTGCCGTCAATTCTTTGTATTGTTCTTCAGCAAACGAAAAGAAAATCAAAGAAAAATCAAATAAAAAGTTATACTTATCAAAACAAATATAGTTGGAGTGCTCGTGAGCTGCTCTTCGAGATCGTATGACTTTTGTTCAGATCGACGCAAGTTCCTATTCCTCGACAGTTTACAGTGGAGCTAGGGTTTACAGTTTTGGTGAGATTCATGAAGTGTTAGATCATTTCGACTTCATATTTGGTTTCAGCAAGGATATCCGCACCTGCTTGCAAAACATTGGTGGAGTCCGGTTTTGAAATCCGTCGATGTCCTGTAGCACGGACGGGGTGTCAAACGACGACCGAGCGTCGGGGTTTGGGTATGGGGAGGAGCGGTTTGCAATGAGGAGTTGTGTGGTGATTTTGTTGTGGGTTTTGTTTGTGGATGGAGGTGCTGTGATTTTTTGAAGTCGGGTAAATGGAGCTCGACTTTGTGGAGCAACAGCGTCGACGGGGAAGGAGGATTAATGGCCAACGGGTTTTGGTGTGAGCGGGCTTTAAGAGTTATGGCCCGGATTTGTGAAAGGTTAAAGCCCAATTAGTAAATAAAATCCAAGTTTTTTTATTTCAATTAAAAATGTATTTAACTTGTAATCTGTATAACTTCTACATACCGAATCATAATTTCGAACGGTCAGATCCGTTGGGATCGTATGGACGACGACTACACCATGGAACTGACTGGGAGTGTATTGAAGCTCGTTTGAATTTATGGCGAAATAAACTGTCTGATTCAGATCAAACAACAGTTTATCGTTCTTTAATGATGAACTGCCAAAGTGAGTAAATCTCACTAACTCTGAACAGTTTATAATTTCATGTTGTATTTTTAGAACTGTTAAATATTGGCTGATTGACTGTGTGTTGATTGTTTGATTGAACTGCTAGTCAGTTAGTTGAATTTCTATATTGATTCTGTTTAACAGAATATATCATATGGAGCTAAAAGTGATGTTATCTATATTGTTTAACATCTGTGATGCAGGGAAACAGGTCGGAGGAATCCAACTGGATTCCTCAACGTTTATTTTACTGTTTTTCATATATTGTGATATATGATGTGTTATATAATCTGTAATGGATTATGTGTGTTAGAATGATATTGATCCTTGTTATTCGATATTTTAAATATCATAAAAGACCCTGGGATGTAAGAAGAATGATTTCAATGTATATTGAAATAAAGGAATTTTATAAAATCAATCGATTTTATAAAAAGGAAATATTTCGAAAGTAAATAAATAGAATAAAGGAATATTTAGTTGATAAATAAATAGAATAAAGGAGTATTTATTGGGAAAATAAATAGGATTACAAAAGGAAATTAACGAGATAGAAAAGAGTTAGTCGATTAGAATTATCAAATAGAGTCATCAAATAGGAG
Source organism: Allium sativum (assembly GCA_030737875.1). NCBI lineage: Eukaryota > Viridiplantae > Streptophyta > Magnoliopsida > Asparagales > Amaryllidaceae > Allium > Allium sativum. The sequence continues at coordinate 311,396,292 of CM060919.1, forward strand.
TCAATTGAACATAATTATTCGATAGGAGTCAATTGAACATGGTTATTCGATAGGAGTCAATTGAACATAGTTATTCAAAAGGAGTCAATTGAACATAGTTATTCAAAAGAAGTTAATCGAACATAGTTAAAAGAAATAGAGTTAAACAAGATTAGAAACTGACTTGGGATTAGTTAAGTCGAATAGTTTTCTGAGTATCGATATGATGTTGGTTTCGGCCTTCGGGGTTTATACTTAGAGAATTGTTCTCCTACTAGTTTACAATCAGGGACTGATAGTTGTGAAATGATAGTGATATGTAAATAAACAATGGAAATGTTTTCCAGTGTTAATAACGTATATTTTCTAAACATAGAAAATAAGGAAATATATATATATATATATATATATATATATATATAATTGATGATTGATTGATAGAATTTCCATTTGGAAATAATATCGTTGTTTGCACACGTGTTTTTCGTTGATAGTTAAATCACAGACTATCAAAGTTTTGACCATTTTTAACGTTGTTAATATGGAGAGACCGGTTGGATTATTATCCAAAGAACCACTTTGTATTGGCATAAGCGTTGCGAATCATATATGCCAAAGAAAATTAAAGATGGAGTAAAGTGCAAGGGCTATTGTATAAATCTTAGATAACAGTGCCTAAGATGGATATACTGAATAGTACCTTCGGTTTATCCTATTCCTGGATGACTTGTATGGATGAGTGTCTGACAGAGTATTTCCAGAAAGGTCACATACATTGATTTCTTCAACCGTACCAAGACTGGAAGCAGAGAAGGAAACTTCTTTAGCTAACACGTAATGTATTGTTGTAGACGCCAATTAGTGATTTTCGATGGATCTGACAATGTGGCATTCGAAGTGAATCTGATGTGATGATAAGGCGTAACCTCAAGCCTCATCAACCGGTAAATGACAGAAATCGGGCAGGCAGCATGGCTAAGTCGGTCGCTCCGAAGTAGGGTGTATAATCACCTGATCTAGAGTTTCATTTATTTCTAAAAATCTATTGTTGATGCTGTCCCATTCGGGAAACGGTTGCTGATCCCAACCGTTGGTGATATACATTCGATACACTCAAGCGAAATGAGTGGTCGGTCATGTGTGGCCGGGTTGCAAGATGTTCTTGTTGAACCCAGTGTATTCCTTTCTAGAGGTACACTAGCGAAAGGTGGTTCCATACCTTGTCATAGTTGGAAACCCATTACCCAATACGTGCTTGCGGTTTTGATTGTATACTATAATGTAGAACGTGAGATGAAAGCGTTTCTGCTAGAAGATTATTATATTGTGGTTGATAGACATTATTATAATATCAAAAGGTTTTTGATATAAAGATAATTTGTATTCTCATAAGGGAAAAACCCGTTCCGTTAGACGGCGTGGTCTTATGAGATATCGTTTACTTGTTCGAACTGTTTTATATTGTTTTACTCATACCAGTCCCATGACTGACCCGGAGTTTATTTTGTTTTGTTTTCCCTAAACTCTTGGGTGCCCAATTTTGTACGGGCAGTCAAGTAGTCAGGAATTTGCAGATACACTTGAAGAGCTGGAGCAGGAGGCTTCAGGATCATATAGCTATAGTTTATTTCCGCTGTGTTGTAAGTGTTGTACTTTGAAAATGATGTATATTCAAGTACAGATGTATATTTCAAAGTTATGTTACATATATTATATGTTATTCGTTCCGCTGTGAGATTCGTGTTACTCTGATGTCGTGTTCTTCTTCTTCTATTCTAAGTTTCTATCTTATCTTTCCTCACCCTCTAATTTCTTTCATTAATGACCGGTATTTTCGATCCTTGGATGTTCGATATGTGTTGTATATCGATTACAATTATAATAGCCAATAACTCCTCATATGTAGATAATCTAGGTTCCTACCATGCAATGTCTTACTAAAAATTGTAAGTGGATTGCCGTCTTGAGTTAATACAGCCCCTGTGCCACTTCCACAAGCATCACATTCTATGGTACAATATATGTTGAAATAAGGGAGGGCTAGGATAGGTGGACTAATTAGGCATTGTTTGGGTTTTTCAAAAGCTTTAATTGTTGCCTCACTCCAAAAAAAGGCATTTTTTTCAACAAATTAGTTAGGGGTTTTGCAATAATTCCATCCCTACGTATAAATCTTCTATAATATCTAGTGAGGCCAAAAAATCCTCTCGACGCTTTCAAGTTATTGGGGACTAGCCACTCCGACACTTCATCAACTTTGCTAGGATCTGCTGCAACACCTTGACTTAAAATGAAATGGCCTAAATATTGTAAGGTGGGTTTGGTAAATTGACGCTTAGAGAGTTTAAATTTTAAATGGCTTTGGTCAAGCACCTGAACAAAGCCTAAGTTGTTCTAAATGTTCAACCCACGATTGACTATATATCTGTATATCATCAAAAAATACTAGTTAAACTTTCTCAAGTACGGCTTGAAAACTTCACTCATAAGGGACTGGAAAGTGGACGGGGCATTAACACAAAAAAGTAGCATCACCATAAACTCATAATTCCCTTCATGGGTTTCGAAGTAAGTTTTGTAAATGTCTGGTTCATGCATTCTTATTTGATGATAGTGAAACAACCCGAACTTCCCTGTGAAGGAAAGCACGGATTGCTTTGAGGACAAGACAAATCAGAACACAGCAGAAGAACATTTCATTGCTTATTACAACAATTCCATCAGAATACAAGAATATTACAGAGTATGAATGAATAAAATACAACATAAAATATCAGAGATTTAAATACATTACTGCAGCGGAAAATAATACAAAACACAACTGAAAAGAATATACGGATACAGAGCTTTTCGAATATCATTCCACTGTAAACCAGGATCCTGTGAATATAAATCTGCAAAACCAAAACTACTAGAAGCCCGTGTCAAAAATAAGGGCACCCAGAGTTTAGGTTAAAACAATAAACTTCAGGTCAGTCATGTGACTGGTGTGAGAACTAAAACAGTTATTTAAAACTTTACTTTAAATCAGATGTATCAAGGGACCACGCCGTATAACACGGAACGGGTTTCCTCCCAAGAATACCAGTGCTTATAACAAAACAGCGCAATGCTTTTAGGAAAAATGAAGCTATTATAAGACCCAGGTCCTATCACACAATGCAACGCAAGCCGGGGGATAGGGTTTTCCCTTATAATAGCCAAACATGCTTGGTACGTTAAAACAAATCATTTGATACTATTATAAGTGCAAGTGTATAAAACAACTTCAAATATAAATGTATCAATCCTAGACGGCATGGGTACCATATATCATGTCGCCAATACTACGCTCTACAATCAAAACTGCAATTGTCATGTAATAGAAGTTGGATTCCATCTGTGAACCAAGGCAAGGGATCGTCCTTACCGCTTCGAGACTCTCTAGCCCGAGCGCATCGACCCTTGGATCGTCAGGGCCGGTCCACTCGATGTGAATTAAAATGCCTGAACACTGCGTTTCCCTGCCCTATGGGGCGTAAATCTGGTCTATATAAAGACCATCCATCAGCTCCGTAGAGACCGAAATAACCGAGGCGCCTCGCTATCCATCATCCACATAATTAAAATGTCCGGGCATGTAAAACCCAAAACATCACTCCTAGCTAGAAGGAAACGCATGTCCTCCTGAAGTCCTCTCCCGTTTCTGGTTCACACCGGGGTGTGAGGCTCGCGAATTAACGCTACACAAAGCTACGCCACAAAGGCCATGCTTTGACCATCAACCACAAGATTCTTCTTTTCAATAGAAGCCTTGATCATTTGCATCTCAGCATGCCACACAGGCAATTCACGCTATGCAACCGATGTATATCAATCACACAGAATGAAATTCGATGTCAGACACACATCCATTTACAAGTCCATTCTGTGTCTGAACGAAACCGAAGGAACCTTATTCCTCGCATATCCATCGATCTCTAAGTACATCTGGACGATCACCAACTGATTCCCTCCTCTTGGGTGTACTTCCCAATCAAGATCATCAGTAATATCCAAACAAAGTGAAGACCTCCGGTCTTCAACCACCGTCTTCATCGTCGACTTATCGTCGATTCTGTTATTCAGAATAGGTATAAACCCGGCCTTTCCGAATAACTCGCGTATACAATAAACAAGTGTTATAAAAAACAACATACGCCACATTCCAATTCAGAATATTCCTTTATTCAAATATTCTTACATTTCGGGAAAGGTTCCCATTAATTTTATCAAAGATAAATTCTTTAAATTTATTATTTAATCTTCTTTTGAATATCAATTCAAACGAAATTATGGTTATCCAAACTTGTCGGGATTAGCGAACCTTACCCAAGTAATCATTTGTTTTAATTTCCTAATCCCAACCTATTCATCCCATGAAGCAAAACTGGTGATACTTCATATCTAACACCACGGTGTTATCGGTAAATTCAATTACCATTTCACGTTCAAATCTAATTAAAGATTTAACTATCGCTTGGAGCAAAACTAGTGATACTCCATTCTCGATCATTTCTTGAATTTGATCATTTTAGTTATCAAATTCACCTTTCAATCTATTTAAAGATTCATTAAAATTCTAATTCAGTTTTAATTTCCAAAAATCATTACTTAATGGTTATTCAAATCTAGGAAATAAATCCTGTCTTTAACTGGGTTAAAGAACCAATGTCATTTAACACACGGTTCACGATAAACCCAAAATCACATTCTATTCCATCAGCCTTTAACCATAAATTATCAAGTGAACAATTCCCTAAGTAATAACCCTGAAGGCCGAAACCAACATCAGATCAATACCAAGGAAATCATTCAACTTAACTAATCTCCGGTTAGTTTCTGATTTTCTTAACTTCGTTGGGTCTAAGAATGGTATTATTAAAGATACCATTCACGATAACCCAAAATCACATTCCATTAACGATGGAATCTTCATGGAAAACAAATCGATATATATAATCGATAAAAACTTCCATATCTGACTAATAATATAAATGGAATAACGGCAAAGCCTTTTAAATTCCATATATATTAGCAGTCCTCATCCACAGAAATTCACTTCGATTGTTACCAAATCGAATTCCATTCCATTCCAATTTATTTTATTAATTTGGAAAACTTTACTTTGGAAAATCACTTTTAAATCTTAACAAAAGATTTATAAATTCCAAATCACATTTCACTATAAATCGAGTTAAAGAACGAATGTCGTTAAAACACAGTTCACAACAAACCCAATTCACATTCCATTAATTATCGGGTTAAAGAACAAGTGTTATTTAAAACACCGCTCACGATAAACCCGAAAATCAATTCCAATTCAATATTAATTAATTGGTATACTTCATGAAATCTAAATAAAAGATTTAATCTTTTTTCTCGACTGGGTTTTATGAACAGTGTTAATGAAGACACCATTCACGACAAACCCAAATCCCATTTGATATTAAATACAAGGCTCTGAATAGAAAATATATCGGCTTATATTCAATATCAAATTCTACGACCCACAAATATCGTATTGGAAATGGCGATATAAATATATCTTTCAAATTTCCATAACAATATCTGTATAATCACGAAATTCAACATCGAAATATTCCAAACACAATTTCGATTCAAATCCATTTTCATTTCAAATATTGGAAATTCTAGTTATTTTTAAAACTATTTCAAATCCAATTTATTTATTTTTAAAGATAAATGGATTATATTTCTAGTTCAAGACTAGTTCATTTCGATAAAAATCTATTTCTATCTTTTCAAATATGGAATTTTTCATCCCAATTCTTTCCAAATCATTTCTTATGATTTTACCCTAATTATTGATATTTTTAATAATTTTATCAAGGCCCGTACAGTCGATTTCAATAAACGGCCATCGAACTGCACTTACAGCGACCATTTCCAAATTTGATTTGGACATAATTCCAAATCCAACCGTTAGATTTCTAATTTCTAATATTCTTAGAAAGCTCTTTTCGATACGAACCCAACGGTTCTGGTTTTAGGAGAATCCGACTGTCGGATCTCCCGTAATATCCGTTCGAAGTCAATGGTCGAAATTCGTGAACTGCCGCAGCGCGTCGCGTTCTATTCAGGCCATTATATTATATATATATATATATATTATGTATAATATATATTTCGTCGATTTCCATTTCAAAAGTATTTTATAAGTTTTCAAAAAAATTTCCACTTCATATTCAATTTCGAATCAAAATTGAATATTCCATATCATCGACATATAAATGATATTATTTTCAAACCATTATATTTTGAAATCAATTCCTTTTCAATATTCATTATAAAAATGAATAAAATCGATATAAATATCGTTCATGTCAAAATGGCGTCAATCTAATTGATAGGCTTTATATATTCAAAAATGATCATGTCCATCCCAAATCGGACATCAAAATCAAATTTTGATTCTTTTCTGAATATTATTTGAAAATATTCGTTATTTTAAAATAATCGTTATTTTTAAATATTCATTCTTCTGAACTGGAATCAGACACATTCAATTACCATATAATTTGATTACATGGATTTCACACAACAATTGTGTATAACAACAATGAAAACTGCAATCCATCATCTAGAGTGCATTCTACACTGCATAAGCATCAAATATAAATATTTAACGCTTATAACAGCCTGTCAATCAGTCAATCGACATACAGCTAATTATTGGGATTAGTGTATGTCCAATTACATCTCAAAACCCGTGTGGGGTTTTCAAACAACAAACACAGATTTATTTGTGCAGTTGGGCGACGTATAAAATTTATCGTCCCAATCAATATCAGTCAAGTGTGTGTACATAGACAAATCGTCTGATTTGTAAATGAATATTTATTTTATTCACATACACGTTAAAAATTATATTTTTAACGATAAAATATTTATTCGGTTCATTTACACAATAAAAATGATATTTTTATTGTTCTAACATATTTTAGAAAATTTTGGCGGCATAACGACGCGATACTAGAAACGGGATAAGGCCTAGCCTTATCCCCAGTCCAATAATGGCATGCGCCATACACATAACAATCTAATCCATTCCATTTCACCCTAACAACCAAATTCAAACCAATAATCTAATCAACTACACAATCAAACAAACAAGTCGTCCATTGTCTGTGGACGACGGGGAACAGTTCATTTATGTAGTTAAATAATAAATAACTGTATAAAGGAAATTATAGTGAGGAGTTCTCACCTTTGGGATCCACTCCTCCATTCTATTCTGAATTTCTGAACGGTTCAGATTTGCTCAACTTCCAACGCAATCTTTTTCACGTTGTTCATAAAAAAATCACATTTTTATACCACTACTTTATAAATAAAAAATCGTATTTTTATTTCGATAGATATATAAAAATTATATTTTTACAACGCTTCTTTCTATATAAAAATCATATTTTGGTATCGTTAACTTCATAATAAAAATTGTATCTTTAAAATGATGTTCACATTCTTATCTAGCTTTCATATCTATAAAAATCGAATTTTTATTTCATATCTATATAGATAAAAATCATACTTTTATCTAACTAAAAATCAATCCTTTTTATATTTAAAATTCCAATCTTTGTACATTTCAAAGTCAAATCTTTATTTATAAAAATTTAGTTTTCTAACTATAAAAATCACGTCTTTCTTTATATAAAAATCACGTCTTTTTAATTTCAAAAATCAAAGCTTATTGCATTTCAAAAATCAAAGCTTTTCGCTATCAAAAATTTCAACTTTTCTATGCTAGAAATCCTACCTTTACACTGGTTAAAAATGTTATCTTTTCTATGACAAAAACATTATCTTTTCAATGTTAAAAATGTTATCTTTTCTATAACAAAAATCAAACCTTTCTACTAATAAAAATCAAAGCTTTCTACTAATAAAAATCTAAACTTTTCTATTTTTAAAAATCTAAGATTTTCTTTAAATAAACTTAACCTTTTTCTTTATAATAACATAAACTTTTCTACTATAATAACCTATAAAAAAACTAAAAATAATAAATATAAAAACTCACATCACTTTAAGGAATGGGGGGTTCATCGTCGGCTCAGGAGGAGGTGGCGGAGAGGGAGCAGGCGGCGCCGGCAGTTGGCCTGGTGGTGGCACGATTTGGTGGCGCGGCTATTGATATGGGTGGGGGTTTAGGGTGTATGGTTTTGGTAGGAGGAAGGAACGGAGGGGGCGCTAGTGTGGGGGATGGCCAGAGGGGGGTCGACGGCGGGCGGGGGCTGTGGCGGCCGTCGCGGCGGCGTAAAAGGGGGGTCGCGATTCGATTTTGGTTTTTTTTATATAAAATGAGCGTTGACCAATGAATGGGGAGGGAGCTAGGGAGAATATATATATAATTAATTAATTTAATTTCTACAATAAGTGGACTTTTTCAATCGAACCCCGATTCAAACCCAACGACTGCCGTCCATAGCTAATTACCCCCATTTCGAACACAATTGGATATGTATCGTAAGCCAATTCGAATGTTACGACCAGTTTCCGTTGAATTTAAAATATAAGTCTTTATATATTCAATTTAAACGCACATTTCAATTTACCGGGGCCACATACAGTCTCTAAAAAATCTCGAAAAACATTCTCTAGCTTCGTATTGACGATACGGTCTTAACAAAACTAATTTCGTCAAGTTCTGAGATCATTTGAAAAATGGCCATTTTCTGCTCAATTGAAATTGGCCGAAACTGTTAAAACACGTTTTCTTTTGCCATGCTCACATATTGATTTCAAAAATTATGGAAATTTGAATCTAGCAATAATTTGACATTCCGGTTCCAACAAAAGTGGTTTCGTCGTAAACAGAGGTCGTTTGCAAAATGGCTATTTTAAGGGCCAAAGTTCCATAGTAACTATTCTGAATTTTCCACTGGACATAAATTTTTATTCCTACTATGAAATTTCAATTTTTCGGATTCATTGGAAAGATATTCTCAAATAGATTCAAATATTTTTGGTTTCGCTAAAATCCGGTTTATTTTGAATTCTGTACATTCATTTGAAATTTGAAATCGAATTTTCAAACTACCGCGCCATTTTCAATTCCTTTTATAATTAAAAATAAATATTTATATTCTAACGACGATCTATATAAACATATACATTCTAATTCTATTCAAAACAATTTTCTCGTTGTTATTATTTAAAATGATTCATTTTAAATATTCAAAATTCACTAAAATTGCCAAAATAAAATTTTTAAATTGGTTCAGATTTCCGGGTTATTACAATCTCCCTCACTTAAAATCTTTTCGTCCCCGAAAAGGAACGAAGCCGAAAGTTGTTTTACTAACCAACTCAACTTTCATTTTTTTCATTATGGCTTAATTTCTTCAACTTTTCAGTTTCTAAGAACTTTCCAAATTTTTCAAAAATTTGGCTAACACCCTAAATTTTTGAAAAATTTCGCCATAACCTCCCCTACACGGGAGCACCGGGAAAATCCCGAAATTGCCATACAGGCCTCTTCAATCCAAAAAGAAAAGGAAACAGCTAAGCGGCTAGCCAATCGGCTCATAAAATCATTGAAAAAACCCCAAGAAATACAATAAACATGTACCTATTTGTAGGGCAAACAATTTTATTCTTCTTCTCTAGCCTCTTTGCAATGACATGTTCAATGGATACACATGTATATGCATGCAATTTCAAACAATTTTCAATTCAGTTCAACATTTGATACAATTTGGCCTAATTGGTTCAAATTTTAATTAATTACAACAATAATCAAACAACAAAATCAGTAATCAATTAGTTGATTAAAGTTTCAAATTCGTAATTTTGATATATATATATACAAAAAATCATGTTTTTGATGCCAATTCACAACAATAAGCCCTATCTAGTTTTGGTTCTCACACCAGTCAATTGGAAATATATAAATATCCCTCTTTCGAAACTCGAACACAACACTGATGATGGGTACCCATCATCAGAATCATTCCCGGACGACTAGAGTGTGATTCTATATCTATTTAGTATATTTGAGGCTTCGGATACATGTGGATAAGACGTATATTAAAATCTCTATATACTTGACAGTCCAAATCAATTTAGAATAAATATTCAAATACGAATAATAAAGTTTAAATTTTCAAAACAAAACTTGTTTTCAATTTAGAAATATACTCTTCACACTAACTCTAGGATACTACGGATTCTATCTTTAACGAGTCATTCTCATTGGATATTACTAATCCAATCTCTGATGAATTCTTTCGTTTGGTTCCAACGTGTCTTGTTCTCGAGCTTTGTAAACCAAAGCTCTGATACCACAGTGAAACGACCCGAACTTCCCCATGAAGGAAAGCACGGATTTCTTTGAGGACAAGACAAATTAGAACACAACAGAAGAACATTTCATTGCTTATTACAACATTTCCATCAGAATACAAGAATATTACAGAGTATGAATGAATAAAATACAACAGAAAATATCAGAGATTTAAATACATTACTGCAGCGGAAAATAATACAAAACACAACTGAAAAGAATATATGGATACAGAGCTTTCCAAATACCATTCTAGCTGTAAACCAGGATCCTGTGAATATAAATCTGCAAAGCCAAAACTACTAGCTGTCCGTGTCGAAAATAAGGGCGCCCAGAGTTTAGGTTAAAACAATAAACTCCAGGTCAGTCATGTGACTGGTGTGAGAACTAAAACAGTTATTTAAAACTTTACTTTAAATCAGATATATCAAGGGACCACGCCGTATAACACGGAACGGTTTTCCTCCCATGAATACCAATGCATATAACAAAATAGCGCAATGCTTTTTGGAAATATGAATCTATTATAAGACCCAGGTCCTATCACACAATGCAAAGCAAGCCGGGGGATAGGGATTTCCCTTATAATAGCCAAATATGCTTGGTACGTTAAAACAAATCATTTGATACTATTATAAGTGCATAGTGTATAAAACAACTTCAAATATAAATGTATCAATCCTGGATGGCATGGGTACCATATATCATGTCGCCAATACTAGGCTCTACAACCAAGACCGCAATAGTCACTTATTGGAAGTTGGATTTCCATCTGTGAACCAAGGCAAGGGATCGTCCTTACCGCTTCGAGACTCTCTAGACCGAGCCTCAGGGTCACAGCGCATCGACCCTTGGATCGTCAGGGTTGGTCCACTCGATGTGGATTAAAATGCCTGAACACTGCATTTTCCCGTCCTATGGGGTGTAAATATAGTCTGTATAAAGACCATCCATTGGCTCCGCAGAGACCGAAATAACCGAGGCGCCTCGCTATCCATCATCCACATAAGTAAAATGTCCGGGCATGTAAAACCCAAAATACCACTCCTAGCTAGAAGGAAACACATGTCCTCCTTGAAGTCCTCTCTCATTCCTGGTTCACACCGGGGTGTGAGGCTCGCGAATTAACACTACACAAAGCTACGCCATAAAGGTCGTGCTTTTACCATCAACCACAAGACTCTGCTTTTCAATAGAAGCCTAGATCATTTGCATCTCAGCATGCCACACAGGCAATTCACGCTATGCAACCAATGTATATCAATCACACAGAATGAAATTCGATGTCAGACACACATCCATTTACAAGTCCGTTCTAGGTCTGAACAAAACTGGAGGAACCTTATTCCTCGCATATCCATCGATCTCCAAGTACATCTGGATGATCACCAACAGATTCCCTCCTCTTGGTGTACTGCCCAATCAAGATCATCTGTAATATCCAAACGATGTGAAGACCTCCGGTCTTCAACCACCGTCTTTATCGTCGACTTATTGTCGATTCTGTTATTCAGAATGGGTATAAACCCGGCCTTTCCGAATAACTCACGTATATAATAAACAAGTGTTATAAAACACAACATACGCCTCATTGCAATTCAGAATAATCCTTTATTCAAATATTCTTACATTTTGGGAAAGGTTCCCATTAATTTTATCAAAGATAAATTCTTTATATTTATTCTTTAATCTTCTTTTGAATATTAATTTAAACCAAATTATGGTTATCCAAACTAGTCGGGATTAGCGAACCTTACCAAAGTAATCATTTGTTTTAATTTCCCAATCCCAACCTATTCATCCCATGAAGCAAAACTGGTGATACTTCCTATCTAACACCACACTGTTATCGGTAAATTTAATTACCATTTCACGTTCAAATCTAATTAAAGATTTAACTATCGCTTGGAGCAAAATTGGTGATACTCCATTCTCGATCATTTCTTGAATTTGATAATTTTAGTTATCAAATTCACCTTTCAATCTATTTAAAGATTCATTAAAACTCTAATTGAGTTTTAATTTCCAAAAATCATTACTTAATGATTATTCAAATCCAGGAAATAAATCCTGTCTTTAACTGGGTTAAAGAACCAATGTCATTTAACACACGGTTCATGATAAACCCAAAATCACATTCTATTCCATCAGCCTTCAACCATAAATTAGCAAGTGAACAATTTCCTAAGTAATAACCCCGAAGGCCGAAACCAACATCAGATCAATACCCAGGAAATCATTCAACTTAACTAATCTCCAGTTAGTTTCTAATTTTCTTAACTCCGTTGGGTCTAAGAATAGTATTATTAAAGATATCATTCACGACAACCCAAAATCACATTCCATTAACGATGGATTCTTCATGGAAAACAAATCGATATATATATAATCGATATAAACTTCCATATCTGACTAATAATATAAATGGAATAACGACAAAGCCTTTTAAATTCCATATATATTAGCAGTCCTCATCCATAGAAAGTCACTTCTATTATTACCAAATCGAATTCCATTCCATTCCAATTTATTTTATTAAATTGGAAAACTTTACTTTGGAAAATATCTTTTAAATCTTAACAAAAGATTTATAAATTCCAAATCACATTTCACTGTAAATCGGGTTAAAGAACGAATGTTGTTAAAACACAGTTCACAACAAACCCAATTCACATTCCATTAATTATTGGGTTAAAGAACAAGTGTTATTTAAAATACCGTTCACGATAAAGTCGAAAATCAATTCCAATTCAATATTAATTAATTGGTATACTTCATTAAATCTAAATAAAAGACTTAATTATTTTCTCAACTGGGTTTTAAGAATAGTGTTAATGAAGACACCATTCACGACAAACCCAAATCCCATTTGATATTAAATACAAGGCTCTGAATAGAAAATATATCGGTTTATATTCAATATCAAATTCTACGACCCACAAATATCGTATTGGAAATAACGACATAAATATATCTTTCAAACTTCCCTAACAGTATCTGTATAATCACGAAATTCAACATCGAAATATTCCAAAGACAATTTCGATTCAAATCCATTTCCAATTCATATATTGGAAATTCTGGTTATTTTTAAAACCATTTCAAATCCAATTTATTTATTTTTAAAGATAAATGGATTATAGTTCTAGTTCAAAACTAGTTCATTTCGATAAAGATCTAGTTCTATCTTTTCAAATATGGAATTTTTCATCCCAATTCTTTCCAAATTATTTCCTATGATTTTACACTAATTATTGATATTTTTAATAATTTTATCAAGGCCCGTACAGTCGATTTCCATAAACGGCCATCGAACTGCACTTACAACGACCTTTTCCAAATTTGATTTGGACATAATTCCAAATCCAACTGTTAGATTTCTAATTTATAATATTCGTTAGAAAGCTCTTTTCGATACGAACCAACGATTCTGGTTTTAGGAGAATCCGACGGTCGGATCTCCCGTAATGTCCGTTCGAAGTCAATGGTCGAAATTCGCGAATTGCCGCAGCGCGGCGCATTCTATTCAGGCCATTATATTATATATATAATATATAATATATATTTCATCGATTTCCATTTAAAACGTATTTTATAAGTCGTTTTAAATTCGTTTTCAAAACGATTTCCGCTTCATATTCAATTTTGAATCAAAACTGAATATTCCATATCATCGATATATAAATGATATTATTTTCAAACCATTATATTTTGAAATCAATTCCTTTTTGATATTCATTATAAAAATGAATAAAATCGATATAAATATCGTTCACGTCAAAATGGCATCAATCTAATCGACACGGCTTTATATATTTAAATATATTCGTGTCCATCCCAAATCGGACATCAAAATCAAATTTTGATTCTTTCTGAATATTATTTGAAAATATTCGTTATTTTAAAATAATCGTTATTTTAAAATATTCATTCTTCTGAACTGGAATCAGACACAGTCAATTACCATATAATTTGATTATATGGATTTCACACAACAATTGTGTATAACAACAATGAAAACAGCAATCCATCATCTAAAGTGCATTCTACACTGCATAAGCATCAAATATAAATATTTAACGCTTATAACAACCTGTCAATCAATCGATCGACATACAGCTAATTATTGGGATTAGTGTATGTCCAATTACATCCCAACACCCGTGTGCGGTTTTCAAACAACAAACACAGATTTATTTGTGCAGTTGGGTGATGTATAAAGTTTGTCGTCCTAATCAATATCAGTCAAATGTGTGTACATAGACAAATCGTCTGATTTGTAAATGAATATTTATTTTATTCACATACACGTTAAAAAATATATTTTTAACGATAAAATAATTATTCGGTTCATTTACACAATAAAAATGATATTTTTATTGTTCTAACATATTTTAGAAAAGTTTGGTGGCATAACGGCGCGATACTAGAAATGGGATAAGGCCTAGCCTTATCCCCAGTCCAATAATGGCCTGCGCCATACACATACCAATCTAATCCATTCCATTTCACCCAAACAACCAAATTCAAATCAATAATCTAATCAACTACACAACCAAACAAACAAGTCGTCCATGGTCTGTGGACGACGGGGAACAGTTCGTATATGCAGTTAAATAATAAATAACTGTATAAAGAAAATTATAGTGAGGAGTTCTCACCTTTGGGATCCATTCCTCCATTTTATTCTGAATTTCCGAACGGTTCAGATTTGCTCAACTTCCAACGCAATCTTTTTCACACTGTTCATTATAAAAATCACATTTTTATACCAGTACTTTATAAATAAAAAATCGTATTTTTATTTCGATACATATATAAAAATTATATTTTTACAACGCTTCTTTCTATATAAAAATCATATTTTGGTATCGTTAACTTCATAATAAAAATCGTATCTTTAAAACGATATTCACATTCTTATCTAGCTTTTATATCTATAAAAATCGAATTTTTATTTCATATCTATATAGATAAAAATCATATTTTTATCTAACTAAAAATCAATCTTTTTTATATTTAAAATTCCAATCTTTATACATTTCAAAATCAAATCTTTATTGATAAAAATCTAGTCTTTCTAATTATAAAAATCTCGTCTTTCTTTATATAAAAATCACGTCTTTTTAATTTCAAAAATCAAAACTTTTTGCATTTCAAAAATCAAAGCTTTTCGCTATCAAAAATCTCAACATTTCTATGATAGAAATCCTACCTTTACATTGGTTAAAAATGTTATCTTTACTATGACAAAAACATTATCTTTTCAATGTTAAAAATGTTATCTTTTCTATAACAAAAATCAAACCTTTCTACTAATAAAAATCAAAGCTTTCTACTAATAAAAATCTAAACTTTTCTATTTTTAAAAATCTAATATTTTCTTTAAATAAACTTAACCTTTTTCTTTATAAAAACTTAACCTTTTTCTACTATAATAACCTATAAAAAAGTGAAAATAATAAATATAAAAACTCACATCGCTTTAAGGAATGGGGGGTTCATCGTCGGCTCAGGAAGAGGTGGCGGAGAGGGAGCAGGCGGCGCCGACGGTTGGCCTGGTGGTGGCGCGATTTGGTGGCGCGGCTGTCGATTTGGGTGGGGGTTTAGGGTGTATGGTTTTGGTAGGAGGATGGAACGGAGGGGGTGCTAGCGTAGGGGATGGCCAGAAAGGGGGGTCGACGGCAGGCTGGGGGCTGTGGCGGCCGTCGCGGCGGCGTAAAAGGGGGGTCGCAATTCGATTTGTTTTTTTATAAAATGAGCGTTAACCGATGAACGGGGAGGGAGGGAGCTAGGGAGAATATATATATATAATTAATTAATTTAATTCCTCCAATAAGTGGACTTTTTCAATCGAACCCCGATTCAAACCCAACGACGGTCATCCACAGCTAATTACCCCCATTCTGAACACAATGGGATATGTATCGTAAGCCAATTCGAATTTTACGATTAGTTTCCGTTGAATTTTAAATATAAACCTTTACATATTCAATTTGAATGCACATTTCAATTTACCGCGGCCACATACAGTCTCTAAAAATTCCCGAAAAATATTTTCTAGCTTCGTATTGACGATACGGTCGTAACAAAACTAATTTCGTCAAATTCCGAGATCGTTTGAAAAATGGTCATTTTCTGGTCGATCAAAATTGACTAAAAATAAAACATATTTTCTTTGGCCATGCTCACATATTGATTTCAAAAATTGTGGAAATTTGAATCTAGCAATAATTTGACATTCCGATTCCAACAAAAGTGATTTCGTCGAAAACAGAGGTCGTTTGCAAAATGGCTATTTTTAAGGGCCAAAATTCCATAGCGACTATTCTGAATTTTCAACTGGACGTAACTTTTTATTCCCGCTATGAAATTTCAATTTTTCGGATTCATTGAATGATATTCTCAAATAGATTCAAATATTTTTGGTTTCGCTAAAATCTGGTTCATTTTGAATTCTGTACATTCATTTGAAATTTGAAATCGAATTTTCAAACTACCGTGCCATTTTCAATTCCTTTTATAATTAAAAATAAATATTTATATACTAACGACGATCTATATAAACATATACGTTCTAATTCTATTCAAAACAAATTTCTTGTTGTTATTATTTAAAATGATTCATTTTAAATATTCAAAATTCACTAAAATTGCCAAAATAAAATTTTTAAATTGGTTCAGATTTCTGGGTTATTACAGATAACCTGACCTTAGGTCCAGTTTAGAAAAGTGTTTTGAGTCATGCAATTCATCAAATAAGTCTTCAATCAACGGTATAGGGAATTTATCTTTAATTGTCTGGGCATTTAAACTTCCATAATCCACACATAATCTCCATTTACCATCCTTCTTCCTCACCACTACCACTGGGGATTAGTAGGGGATGTTACTTGGCCTTATAATCCACATGCAGGCTTTCCATGATTTTTCCTCGGTGGAGAGGGATAGGATTCTACATAGGGCTTGTAAGGTAATGGATAAGGTCAATTGAACTGACCGATCCAATTCTTTATATTCAAATTTCTCCGCTATCATCTTGTTATCAGTTCCTTCTTTATGCAGAGGCACTATAGCCTCTAATGCATACACCTGAGAGATTTTACATTTGTGATCACGTAATTATTTCTCCTTACAACCATAATAAAGATTGACTCCTCGTATCAATCAATTGACTAGGAGTCAGCCCCCTACTTTAAGCAAAAATTTCTAAGGATGTGGATTTTTTCTACGGATTCTTGGGTAGAGTTTTCAAGAGGGTTGGGTTTATTATTTTGAGGAGGGTTGGTATTTTGGTAGTAGGGTTTTGGTTTGTTGAGTTCTTGAAACTCCTCTTAGTCAATAGGTACTCGCTTTCAAACATTTTGGAAAGTGAAACGGCTTCACTAAAATCATAAGGTCTGGATGTTAACACATCAAATCTGATCCCCTCCTTCAATCCTCCATAAACCTGTCCAACAAAATTTAGGAGATATTGTTTCAAAAACTCCATTCATATATTCAAAAATTACTCAAATAAGCCCTTACAGTGGTGAGTTTTTTTTTTGAAAGGCATTAAAACTTTTATTCACACAATGAAAAATTACAAAAATGTACAAACAAGTGCTATACAACAACCAATTTCTCAACTGAGCAGTAAAGAGAAAAAAAAGAATGTGAAATTTACAAAAGAACCAGAAAAAAAACTCTAAATTGCTAGTTATCAAAGACGCAAACCGAAAGAAGGATAAATCTCCATTGCCAACTGACTGAAGCCACTGCAAACTCCAAATAAAACTCTAAACTACCAGTAAAGGAGTCACTACAAATCATGATTATCACCAGATAACTGACTGAAGCCAATCAGAAGGATATCAACGACCAAAATCTCCATTGCCAAACAAAGAACAAAAGAAAGCCTAAACCATAGCATTAAATCCAAGTGCCAAAACCACCACATAACATCTGAGCTAAAAGCCGAAAATATCAGTATTCATACAGAACAGAAAGTCACATGAAATGAACTAATGCTCAAGAGAACCAATTCCTATTGACAAAAACAGAAATCATTTATATAGGATTTCTTCTCGTATGCCTCTTGCCCGATTTTATACTACTACTTAATGGCATCACGTCTTCAGATTTATATTCAATTCCTTCATCAAGATCAGTACCCTCATCTGAATCTTGCCAAAATTTACCTTTCCACTTTTAGATTTAGATGTAGAGGGTATAGCTTTGGTAGGCACCACTGAGGAAAGCAGAGCAGGATCAATAACTAGAAAGGTCAAACCAGATCCCAAAACCTTAGCTGGTGGAATAGTAATATTTGATGGAGGTTTCAGATGGGAATAAGGTGAAGAGTTTTTAGTACTAAAAGAGGAAGAAAAATTCTGTTTCAAGCTAGTTGAATATTGAGCAGTAGGATTTGCAGCAGAAGAAGAGATCTTCTCTACCACAACAGTTTCAGTAAACAAGTTTCCAAAAAATGAATTAGAGAAAGGATCCACACTTTTGTTTTGAGCTTCAACAGAAGGATTTACATTTGACACATTTTGATCTCCATTAACTTCAATAGTAGCATTGTCTTTCGAATTCAAACCAGTACCAATATTATTCCCAATACCCTTGTCAGAAACAATCTTATCTACTGGAATTTCCAAATCACCATTATTATCAATAGAAAC
Source organism: Allium sativum (assembly GCA_030737875.1). Classification (NCBI taxonomy): domain Eukaryota; kingdom Viridiplantae; phylum Streptophyta; class Magnoliopsida; order Asparagales; family Amaryllidaceae; genus Allium; species Allium sativum. The sequence continues at coordinate 311,415,267 of CM060919.1, forward strand.
ATTACCACCAACTTCCCTAGAAGCTAAAACATCAAATTGGTTTGAAACATTAGCATCAAATTTATTCCTCTTATCATTTAAATTCTTTTTCATCCAAAACTTCTTAGTCTTCTGTTTAAAAGTATTCCACTCACTGGTTCTGGGTTGAGAAAATACCTTATTGATGACATTACAACCAAAACCAAATTGTCTTCCATGCTGATATGCCGAATTAACATTATCATTATTACCTTCCTCACAGCTAGAATTAAATTCACATGAACAGGTATTATAGCCAAAAACTTTACAAATGGTACAAACACAAGGTCTCCAATCATAAGAGACTTGAACAGGAGGACAATTTTTAACTAGATCCTTAACTACAATAAGATCAGTTAGCTCAAAATCCGATGAAATTTCTATCAGGGCTTTGGCATAACGAAAACGCTGTAACTTCTCAGAGCTAGTATCAAAACAAATTAATTTCCCAATATGACATGATAACCAATTAATTCCTAGAAGAGTCCACAAAATGATGGGAATTCTATGAAAATGCACCTATACAGGAATCTTTTTAATCTGTGATTGCGCATGACCAATTGATGGATCCCAAGAGGTGATGATGAACATATTACCCCTTATGAAGATTGGATCCAATTTTAGGATTTTGGATCTATCAAATTCACCAGAGAACTTAAAATAAAAGTGAACTCCATCAAATTTTATATCAACCGTACCTTCAAATTTCCAAGATCTAAGCAAAGAATTGACTACAGTAGGATAAGGTAGAACACCATCCAAGAAAAAACCTACTAGTTGATTACTCCAAAACTTCAACCCTTCATTCTTGACCATGTCAGGAATCTTCTGCGGTTTACCATCGCGAGGAATGTCAAAATGCAAAGGCGTGAAAGCTCCAGCATTCTTCGGAAGCGATGAGAAGAGGGAGGCATAATCAACCTTGGTGAAAGATGGATAAGAAGCTTGCGATGCAGATTTCTTGAATCTTGAAATTGATTTCTATTCAACGCTTCAGCGGGTTTTGCTATTGTGGGATTACCACCAGAAAGGGAGGGATCAGGGGGTTCTGGTGGAGAGGAGCGAGGAAGTGGAGGTAAGGAGGCGTCAAAGGGGGAAGATGACACAGCTGCCATTAGTGGCTCACTCGAAACTTATATCTCGCTCAAGATTAGTATCCAGTATATTAATCGCCCATTCCTTACAGTGGTGAGTTGTTTTAGCTTTTCTAGGGTTTCGTATGATCTCTCCATCTCCTTGGGGTTAAATCTAAAGAATCTTCTCTTTAAACTCTGTCCATGCTCCAGCATGTTCCACTGTGCTAGTGTACCAGTGATACCACTATAGTACTTCCTTTCTAAGAGAGAATGAGAAAATGTCAACCCACATGCATTCATCAGTTCTATGAAACTTGAAGTATTGCTTTATGTTAGATCCAAAATTGGCTCTAACACCCAAACTAATAACAATTCTACTGAAATGAAATCAAAAACGACGAAAACACACAATTTATAGTGGTTCAGCGTTAAATAGCCTACGTCCACTTTCTTCTTTTTGGATTGATAACTTGAATGTGAATACAACAATGATTTTCACTCAATTCTCACTTATTTAATACATTTATTTACTCAATTTCCTTCACAATATGATTCAAAAAATGATTATAAGCGGGGTAAGTTGATGAAACTCAGATTGCAAAGGAGTTTAAGTTCTGAAAATGCAAAAGATCCTTCCAAATGCCTCTCGATGGTGTATTTATAGGTGGGAAATGCTCCTGGGATGGCTCCGGTTCAGATCCACGTGGCCTCCATTCCATCACTTGCGGGTTCGGATATCACAAGATGGTGCCAGCACATTGAGCTAGTGGATGAACGTGGGAACGTGGCCTTCTAACCGCTCCGAACTTTAAGGGAACGTGGGTGTGACAGTTGTAGTTCTGAGTACATAGGTTCGGATCGGAGTACTTCAGTTGAAGGGACGGATCAGATTTGTCTTATCCGATCCATTTTGACCCAAGCCCCTTCTTTCTCTGCTTTATGCTGACTTGCTCTGACCCAACGTTCTCCGATCCGATCTGACGTTCCCCGATCCGATCCGGTCCTTGGAGTGAATGTTCTTCATTACTTGATCGTCTAGCTTTGTGTAGCCTATTTCACAAAGTAGGCTAACATTTTGCCCCCTCAAAGGATGCTTCTATTGAAGATGGAGCGTGCTTTGATGTTAATTGTTGAATAGTCGCTTCCATTCGTTTGTAGGGACATGTTGCCTCATAAAGTCATGTCTCTCGTTGTTTATATATACATTATAAAACGTATGAAATACCTTCTTTATTTTTAAACAATTCTGGGAACTCTTTTTGATGTCCAGCAATTCCTCCAGGTAAGCTTTTTCTTTGTTTTTCTTTGAATTCAATTCGTATACTATGTCAATGTGTATGATTCCCTCCGGGTTTGGTCACTGATCCGAATAGCATCTTTTTCGTCTCCCTACCACTAGTTCAATGGGCCTACTATATAGATGGGCTTGCACACTGGTCTGAGCGGAATTAAAGGGCTGGGAATACAAAGAGCCATCTCGAGCCTATATAAATCAGTCGCTTCTCTTCTTCTACTTCCCTTCCTTTTATCATTCTCGCCTTCTAACTTTACACCGAAACCCTAGTTCTCAGAAACTTAAAGAACTTTCATGCTAATCTTCGAATCAGACAAATAGGTAGGTTTATAACCTCAATTATCTTCGTAATAGCTATTTTCGGTTAGGATTTGTGATTAATTTGGACGATTTGGGTATGATTTTTGTTTGACCTTGGCGTCACGACCTCCTCCCATCGACATCGTCGTCGATGGCCTTGTCACCATCTCAAGGCAGTTACAGAGGAGACCAGAGCCTAATACTGACCAAGCCAATGTGTGAACATTCGGTTTCGACTTGGTTCTTGGCACAGAGTTGGGTTCGGTGTTAGCTAAGGAAGAGGAAGGATGGAGAAGAAGAAGAAAGGAGGAGGATTTGGGATTGGCTCGGGTGGAGAGACATAAGAGTGAAGAGGATAGGGGCTTCATCTAACTGGATCGGATTGAAAAGTAAAGGGTAAAAGGAAAACAAGGCTTACTCAACCGGGTCGGGTCGGAATGAAAAGCAAAGAGAGAAAAGCATGGGCTCCCAAGCCGATCTGGACCACTCATAATATCCGTTCTGAACCGATCCGATTTGCACATAGGGCGTTAACTTCTGCTTCAAACCGAATCGTGGTTTTGGCCCCGATCCGATCCCAAAATTCACATCTGAACCGAACCGAACTCATCTAACTTAATGTACAAAAATCTGTTCAACTAGCTCTGTCAATGCTTGCCGTGATCTCCAACTTAATGAACAGTTAGGATAGCGCCTTATAAACATGAGCGAACATTTAAGACTATTGTGAACATATTACTACTTCGTCAAACTTTTGCGTTATGCTCTCATGTGTTTACCTTGCATCCTTTGCACACATAGCACACACTTTAGTTCACACACGTACACGGGGGGATACGGGCTATCTTACTCTAACTTATGTTATTGCTTCTTCAATAGTTTAGTGATCATGGCAGAGAGACGTTCATCTATGTTAGCAGAAAAAAGAGAAGTTGCAGAAACTTCTGAGAGATTCACTCTTGATGACATATCCTCTCTCTCAGACTCTGAATGGGACGATGAGGGCCCAGATTATGAAGTGGAAGCACACAATAGTGAAATACCTTCTGATAGTGAAGTTTCTCTTGGCGATGAAGAGGAAGGAGGGATAGGAGATGATCGTGCTCCTGATGAGTTTGAATCTGCCACTATATTGGAGTTACCCAAAGATTCTATTGAATCGACGATCGATGATGACAAACTCGTTCGAATATGTCTAAAGCATGGAATATTAAAAAGAGATACCCTGGTGCCATCGAAAACAGATCGCCTCCACAATCCATCGGAAGGATTTATGGCAGTTACCCGATTGATGTGTATGGTTGGGGCTATTCCACTATTTCTGCCTTTTGTTATCGATTTTATGAGACATATGCAGATTGCCCCATGCAATTACATCCCAACTCTTATGCTTATTTATACACCTTGTATATAGCATACAAAGAGGTTTTAGGTATAGATCCTACCTTCGATGACATCCACTTTTTTTATAATTTCAAGCATCGGACTCAAGAGGCTCCCTCCTTCTCATATTTTGAATCAGTCCCGAAAAGAAAAATTATTTCTGTTCCGTTTAGCAGCAAGGATGGCGATTCTAAGCTTGAATGGTTTTATATCAGACAACAGCTAGGGTGCACCAGGAGATGGACCAAATCAAGTAAAGCACCGACTTTCTAGATCTCAATTTTAAATGCTCATGCCAACACGTCAACTTGCTTTCTTTTTTATTCGCAGTTGATAACCCAAAGCAAATATCGGATCAATTATACTTTGATCGTTTGCATCGGCTTCTCAATGGCTATCAAAAGTTCCTAACTATCGACGAAGTTCTTAAGGATGAGTATCTCCATCATCACGGGTTACTATCTATTACCGTAGTATAGGTCATGGGACGGGTCCATATGTGCACATACCCCTGGTAGACATTATTCCTGAGACGGGCGAGGGCTCGAAAGGTCCAACAATACCTCTTCGGATTTCTCCTTCTCCAGCTTCAACTCAGGACGATGAGTTAGCCAACATAGCTGAAAAGCACAGAGAAGGGTATACCGTCCTTGACGATGCTATTTCTCCTGAGAAGTCAACATCCCCTAAAGAGCTACCGATAGATGCTTCTCAAGGTGATGCTCCAACTGCCGAAGATTCCGCATTTAAGGGTTTAGGAAATTTCCCTCGCCTGAAACCATCTATACTTCAGAGGACTTTGGTACGAATCCTTTAACTTTTACTTCTTCAGAGGACTTTGGTACGAATCCTTTAACTTTTACTTCTTCAGAGGACTTTGGTACGAATCCTTTAACTTTTACTTCTTCAGAGGAGACTACTCCCGTGAAGGCCAAAGAGCCCGCTCATTCTAGTCTGGCTTCAGACTCGGGTTTGTTGTGGGGAACACCACTTAGGATGCACATAACACATTAGCACCGCACGTCACAGCACTCATGTCTTATGTGAACATTGATTCTGAATTCCACTTATATTGTTGTGCAGGTACAATGTCTCGCTCTTACTATGATGTCATAAAAATGCGTCATAGCATGTCTAGACCTCCTTCCGATATCGAGCATGATCGCCGTGAGAGTCGGGGCAGAGATGTCAGAAGGCCTCATGATTTTCATCGACCATACACCACGCGCTCTCGTTCCCCCGTCCAGTCGGATCCAGACAGGAATAAGAGACACCAGAGTCGTCGTGGAGAAGACACGTCGCAATCCAAAGATCGAACTTCTCCTCACGACAAATATAGTCGGGAAAAAAGTCCATCGAAACATACTGATTCACGAGACAAACACAAAGTTTCTGAGAAGCGATCTGGAAAAAGTGATGCAGCCATCGTCCCTACTAAGCGGAAACACGTTGAATTATCATACTGCAAGCCCCCACCACTGGACGCTAATTCCAAAATTAAGCTAGCATATTTGGAGAAGTAGTTCCCAGATCACTACTTTGAGAATCTAACTTTCTTACCAGCACTTGAGCCTATTTCTTCAAAGTGGGCAGATGAGGCTAAAGCAAAGATTGACGTAGTTGAGAAACAATACTCGGAGATGTAAAAATATTCATGCAATCTCTCCAGAATCATTCGGGCCTTAATTACAGACGATGATTCAACGAAAAAGGCTGAAGGTTCCGATGAGAATGCCTTGAAAAATTTGGAGAAGGACGTAGAAGACACACAGGCTCACTCGTCATTGCTCAACGAGATGCCAACAACTTCAAACAACAATTTGAGGAATTATAGAAGCGTTATCATGACTTGCTGGAATCTCATAGTCAAGAACATTTGGAGTTGAAGAAACAAGCGGAAGACGCTAGGTCAGACAGTGTCAAGATGCAACTGGCTTACAATACTCTTGAGCAAGAAAAGGTTGAGTTAGCGAGGAAAAATGCTGAACTGGAGAAGCGAAATGCTGACTTGGAGTCCAAGTTAATGGAAGCCAAGAATATGGTTGCCCTAGCCGAGGGGAATGTGGATAACACCATTAAGTCTGCTGAAGAAACCGATAAACAGCTATCAGAGGCTCAGGAAGAAGTGCACGGTTTCGGCGAACTATTGATTAAATTTTTTGCACACATATTCGTCGCCGAAACATCTCTTGGATCGAAGACTATCCGACTACCTTAGTTCACGTATGGAGTCAAATCATCGAATGGGAGAAAGAGGAACTTAAGGTAGACTTCGTTGATGAAGACAAACTTATGGAGAAGTATCTGAGAGATAATGAACCGGCACACCCGGCCGAGGGGCGTCGCCTCATTGTTGCTTCTATGGAGGAGGAGAAATGCCTGGCGAAACAAAAGAATATCCCTGAAGTTGGTTCTTCTTCTGCTACCGCCGAAATTACTGAAGTTGAGGGATATGATCCCCAGAATCCGGGAATTCCTAAAGCGTCTCTTTTATCTCCTATACCCAAATCAGCGTCAGAGATGGTAGCCGCCCCAATTGAGAAACCATCAGAAGGTATTTCTACCTTTTCGACTCAATTTGTCAAGGCCGTCTCCACCTTTCATCACATCATTGGGCAATCGATCGAGGATCCTTTATTTTCTCCTGAGTTGATAACCGTTGCTTCTCATTCTGTAGGTGCTAGACCGGCCGAGAAGATTGATGAGCCTCGGGGAGCCTCTATTGGAGAAAAATCCGTGGAAAAGTCTCATGGAGGATAGGATAAGGCTATCGTCGAATCCGGAGGGGAGCTGAACCGTCTAAGGCCGGCACTTCTCATGATGACGAAATGATAGATGCCTAGAAAGACGACGATGGTAATGAGGGGCACGAAGAAGATCCTGATGTGGCTATAATTAGGGATTCGAAAAGTGTTGATGACGTGACTTTGGCTGAAATGAAAGCCGAACAAGACAAGCGCATGCAGCTGAAAGTTGAGGACTTAAACCCCGAAAGCCTTAAGCCCCTTGCAGTGGTGGATCCTGGATCGAGGTTAGTTGTTAAGCTTTCAACTAGGTCAATTACAGAAGAGCTTGCTAAAAAATCTTCTCTTGATTCCAGTGTTCCGACTCCTAGGAAGAAATCTATTGATTCTGGTACTTCAACTACAGAGAAGAAAAGGCCAAAGCGTCTCATGTCTGATGCTGAAAAAGAGGCTAGAAATGCTCTTAAGGCTGCCAAAAAATCCAAGTCTGCCCCAAAGCCCAAGTGATAATGTGCTATGTTTTATTTTATTTTGATATTCCACTAGTCTGTTGTTGTAGTGAGTGCGGCCCTCGCGTCTTTTGCTTAGTCTTCCTGTATAAACTTACATATTTGTGAATAAAGTTGTTTGTTCCCTTCAATGTCGGATATCCGTAAATTTTAACATTTACGTAAAGATGCGCACAAACAGCATGTCAAATCATAGTTATATAGTAAAGTCGTTATTAAGGGGAACATGTGTACATATATATGCCCCCAATCAATCTTGGATAACTGATTAAGACTTATTCAAGATAGATTAAATTCAAAATTCAGCTGTCCTCAGTCCTCTGACGGGGCCATATTCCTTTGGTTATTGATGCCTATTCTTTCTAGCATCTTTATACTCTCCTGTCTCATAACCAGGTTAGAGTATTACTGAGGCGGTCTCTTATCGGGGTGCACCTTCACGCCTCAAGGGACGCCGTCTTCCCGTCCTTTATACACTCTCTCTCTCGTTTCATGAGAGTTAGAGTTAGGAACGTCGTCTTCCCAATCTTTGCATCTTATCATGCAAACGTCATTTTGTTTGCTCCTGCACATGGGTTGTCTCCAATTTTTGAAATTTAAATTTGTGTTTTGTGTTTCATTGTCATGACAAAATAATGGTTAAAGATATAAATAATGCAGGAAAATAAATGATACACAATATTTTTATTGTGGTTCAGCTAAGTCGTAGCTTACATCCACTTCATAATCCTTTGTTCATATAAACAACCTTTTTAAGGCAAGTCGTGCCTTTTTACATAGCTTATATAAAAACAAAAATTAAGACATTTTATATTTGGCTCAGATATCGTCATAAGTGCTGAGCGTTCCAAGCTCTGGGAATCTCTTCACCGTCTACGGTCATTAGCTTGAATGCTCCTGTATCAAGCTTTTGTTGGATGGTGTATGGCCCTTCCCATTTTGGACCCAATTGGGTCGAAGGCGGGAAGACTTGCTTCAGTACTAGGTCTCCTGGTTCAAAGGTTTTGAAGAGAACTTTCCGGTCATAATAACGTGCTACTTGATGTTGATATCTTGAGGCACGCAAGTCTGCTTCGTCTCTTTTTTCTTCAACCATGTCAAGAGACTCTAGGAGGAGTGTTCTATTTGTCATCGGGTCATAGTACACGACTCGATGAGAAAGGACTTCCAATTCTACCGGGATTACTGCTTCTGACCCAAAGGAAAGTGAATAGGGAGTATGGCCGGTGGCCGTCTTAAAGGTTGTCCTGTAGGCCCATAAAGCTAGTGGCAACTCATCTACCCATTTGGCTTTGGTCCACTCCAACTACTTCTTGAGAATAGATTAATGACCTTGTTTATTGCTTCGACCTGGCCATTTGACTGCGGATGAGCTACAGCAGTGTACCGTTTATCAATCTTGTACTTCTAGCAGAAGTTTCTGAATTTTATGCTGTCAAACTGTGTCCCATTATCAGTTATGATGGTCTTCGGTATCCCAAATCGACGGATAATATTTCTGACCACAAAACTGATCACCTTTCTTGCTGTGATCGTTGTTAAAGGTTCAACTTCCACCCATTTCGTGAAATAGTCCACGGCGATGATCGCGTACTTAGCTCCTCCTCTGGCAATAGGTAACACTCCAATAATATCAACCCCCCACATGGCAAATGGCCATGGGCTTACCATCGACTTGAGATGAGTCGGAGGAGCTCTGGGAATCTTGGCAAATCTTTGACATCTATCGCAGCGTCGTGAATAATCAGCCGCGTCTTTACTCACGGTAGGCCAAAAATATCCATACCATAATACTTTCTTTGCTATGGTTTGGCCCCCGGTGTGGTCCCCACACTCACCTTCATGTACTTCTTGCAGTACACGTTTGATGTTGTCGTGTGCGATACACCATAGTAGGGGCATTGAAAACCCTTGGCGATAAAGGACGTCGTCCTATAAAACATATCTTGCAGACTTACGTCTTACAGCCTGTCTTTCGCTTTTCCTCAACGGGAGGGTTCCATCCTTGAGAAAATTCTTGATCGGTGTCATCCATGATTCTCTCTCTGGGTCGATTTCCAAGGCTAGTTCCACTTTCATCAGGTCGAAACTCGGTGATTCCAAAACCTCCATCGGAACCATTTCAGTTTCTTTGGGATTATCAGAACTTGCTAGCTTTGCCAACCGATCTGCTTTCTGATTTTCCATCCATGGAATATGCGTTATGTTGCAATGCTCCAAACTTCCCAGCAACTCCTTTACCTTTTTGAGATAAGCAACGAGTCGAGGTCCTTTAGCAATAAATTCCTCCTGAACCTTGCATACAACTATCTTGGAATCGCAACATATATCCAGTGTCTTCACTCCCAGTTCTTTGGCGAGTTTCAGCCCGGCAATCAGGGCTTCGTACTCGGAATCATTATTGGTAACAGAAAACTCTAATCGCAATGCATAGTAAATAGATCGTCCTTCAGGAGTTATTAAAACAACTCCGGCGCCGGACCTTCGATCATTTTTGGCTCCGTCCGTATGCAGCTTCCACGGACTAAGCTCTAACTCTTGGTCCAAAGTAACTACCTTGTCACCCACCGTCTCCTCTTCGGGAATTGTGAATTCATCTATAAAGTCGGCCAATGCCTTCCCTCTTTTTGATTTCCGTGGTTGAAAATTTAAATCAAATTGACTCAGCTCGATGTTCCATTTGAGTAACCGCCCCGATGCTTCGGGTTTTTGCAACACTTGTCTTAAAGGTTGATCGGTGTATACAACTATCGGGTGAGCCTGAAAATAATGATGAAGCTTGCGGGAAGCAATTAGGAGGCTATAAGCAAGTTTTTCTATCTTCGGATAATTACATTCTGCAATAGCTAGATTTTTGCTCACGTAGTATACAGGCCTCTGGACTTTATCCTTTTCACGTACCAATGTTGTATTGACGGCGTGAGATGATACCGCTAGGTAGACAAATAAATCCTCATGTTCCACGGGTTTTGATAATATTGGAGGCTTTTCTAATAAGTCTAATAAATTCTGGAACGCCTCCACACAGTTGGGGGTCCATCGCTTTCCTCGTTTTATTAGATCGAAGAAAGGTACACACCTATTTGTAGCTTTGGAGATAAACCTGCTTAATTCAGCAAATTTTCCAGCTAAGCTTTGAACATCTTTGATCTTTCGTGGTTCTTCAATATCCCTTGTTGCTGCTATTTGAATAGAATTTATCTCAATTCCTCGAGAACTGTAACAATCCGTATTTTGAATAACATGTTATAACGTATCAATGCAGAATTAAATGTTAAAATCTGAATCAAGGGAAACGGGCTGTGCCATTGCGTTCGTCTCGGAAAAATACGCGAAACAGAGTCTGAGTTTTCGAAAATCGGAGTCCGTATGACCAAGTTATGGCCCGTCAAAGTTTTCAGAAAATTTCAAGTTCAAAAACAGTTCAAATTTGAATTCAGAATTCAAATTCAGCCCAAGCAGGACAGGCGGGAAAATTCCCGCCAGCCCCAAGTTGACTGGGGAGTCGACACACCCCAGGCGGTGTCGACTGCCCAGTCGACACCCCTGTCGACCTGGGTGGTCGGCCAGTTTGGCCTGGGTGCACCTGACTTGTTCCTCAAGACATGTTTTAGGGCTTGTGACGGATTTTTATGGCTCAGATCTGAATTAGGGTTAATCCTATGGCCTAAACTAACCTAATCTTCTATAAAAAGACCCTAAGACCTAGCCTAAACCATCATAAATCAATCCTACAACTAGGTTATGCCAAAATGTTTAATCATGGCCTCCACCCTCTTGTCATAGTCTCTATCTTCATCCATATGAGAGTTTCTAAGCTTGTTTGAGAGTTTCTAAGTTTGATTCAAGGCCAAAGTTCAATCTTTCTTCATCAAAACAAGGATCTTTCTTCATACAAATCAAAGGAGCTTCTTGTTTCTCAAGACAACTTGGAGCTTATATTTAATTGGGGATTTCTAGTGGCTTCGTCTCAATCTTATTTTATTTGATAGTCTTCATAGCATTGTAAGCCCTATTCTACTCTTAGATTTAAACTATGAAGTTAAATATGACATGTTGCAAGTTTGAGTTTAGGCCTAAGTATGATTTGTGCTTTGAATCTATCATGTTATGCATAGATTTATTCTATGTATGTTTGTTAAGCTATCACCTTGACTTTGTGGGTTGAAAGCTATGAGCTTTGTTTGGGAATGTTGCATAATGCAACATAGAAACTCTCATAACCTTTATGTTAACTTGCATATGATGTTATATGCGAATCACTAGTTATCATCCTATGCCATCTATGACCATGTATCACCTATTTGCTAAGTTTTATGACATGCATGTTTTGAGGTTTATAATGTAATATGCAAGTTTAATGAACACATTTTTCCTCATGCGCCACCATGATTAACTTGTGGCCAAATCCTATCACCTTATGCCCATTTTTGTCATGCTTCTAAGTTCCCTCTTTTAATCCATTTTGTGTTGTGACGAAACGTACATGCGATGGGAATGCGTATGGGTAGTTAGGTAACTTTAATGACATAAAAACATGGTTTTGAAATATGACATGTGATTATGCTTGAAACATGAATGTGGACATGACATGTAGAAAACGTGAAAGTGGCCAACTCGAGGTTGGGTTGAGTTTGTAGCATAAATCTACCCGGAACTGACCGGCTTAACTAGTGGCTACAAACAATAGGACCCAATGTGAGTAGTTGGTCACATCGCACTTGAAACCCGAGGTTAGACTAGGTTGTGGTGTAAAGCTACCCGGACCCGCCCGACTTAACTAGTAACCACAACAAAGTCTAATGTGAGAGGTTGGGGTGCATTAAGTTAATTAATGTCACATGGTAGGGTTAAGTCATGGACCACTTGAGTACTTAACCAATTAAACACGATGGGTTGGTAGGGTTAAGTCATGGACTACTTGAATACTTAACCAATTAAACACGATGTATTGATAGGGTTAAGTCATGAACTGCTTGGATACACTTGACCAACTCAATACATGGTTAGGATAGGGTTAACCACAGTTAACCCGCTTGAAATCCTAGTTACGTGGTCCTTTTCAGCAGTAACCCACTTGGGAGTATCTGGATACCCTGGACTTGGCCAGGGTGGGGCACGATTACTGGACTGATTGTTAGAGACCAAAAGAGACGGCTGAATGGTGCATCGGCTGTTCAGGCGGACCATGGTCGTGCACATTAAGTCCGGAGTTGAACATGGGCACCGGTAGGTTTAGACTGTGCGTGCTTGATTTGTGTCTGTGGTTTACACCCTAGGACTGGATACACCCTAGGGTGGACCTTGCACAGTTAACTACATTCCATGATTAGGCCGTATGACACCGATACACGACGAGTTAGGCTTATAGGGAGCCGATCGACTAGACCGAGTAGTTGGACCTTGATTTAGGTCATCTCATGATGTTGGGCCAACTTTGGGCCAAGGGATCATTTCTTGTTTATACTTGACATGGATTAGAATACTAGTACACCTGGTGCAACTTAACCTTGTATATGCGATGCCACACTTGATCTATCTTGTTAACTTTTCACCATGCCAGTTATCATCCTATGTTTCATCTCTGTTTTACATGTCCAGTTAATTTTATTAGTTTTTATACTAATAGTAGGTAGGACTTACCAGTCTTTTTGACTGACCCGTTTTCTTTCGCCTCTTTTCTTCCGTTTCCCCCCCCCCCCTCCCTGGTTCTCAGGGTGGGAACACTAGCACCTAGCTTGGATCTTTAGCTTGCTTACTGGATAGCTCATGTACGGTTTGGACTTGAGCTCGCTATGGCTTTACCACTTCTACTTTGGGGGATAGTTTACTTTATGTTATTTCCAGTTTTCAGTTTATGTTTCTAGACTTGTAGTAGTTGGAAAATAATGACAAAGTACTTTGATGTAACTTGACTATGGTTTTGAAATAGTAGTTTTATCCGCTGCTTTACTTACTCTGTTTTACTTATATATTCTGTCTTGTGATATCTTTATGCATGTTTACCTTGTTTAACGCCCCTCCAAAGCTAATGTGCTTGCAAGAGTGACATTGGCGGAGGTGGGGTGTTACATTTGGTATCAGAGCATAAGGTTTTACTAGACCAGACAAAAGTTTTAAAACCCTTTTGAAAAACTATTTTCAAAACCAAAGAAGTATTTTCCAAGAAAAGTCTAGTCTATTTTAAAAGGCTATTCCCCAAAAGCCATTAGCACCATCCTTTGTTTCCTCGTTCTAAATCTATCTTTTCCCTTTTTCAGCATGGCCGATCTTAACCTTCCCGAGGGAGTAACCATTCCCGGATGGTTCCGGAGGTACTTGGAAGCTAGGGCCAACGATGCGGGCCCAGTAAACACTCCCACTGTAACTGAGGTTCCTCCTCCTCCTCCTCAGCGTCCACCAGCGGATTTCGCAAAGATTTGCAAAGACTTTAAGGCGATGGGTGGCAAGAATTTTATTGGGACAGAGACTTTTGTTGAGGCAAGAAATTGGTTAAAAGAAACTGAAGACCTCTTCGCTATCTTTGATGTGGAAGACCGTAGAAAAGTTCTGTTGGCAGTATGGCTATTGAAAGAGGAAGCTGCTTATTGGTACGAGGTCACCAACGCTACTAGGCCTATAGAGACTTGGGCCGACTTTAGGATGAGTTTTGGGCTTAAGTTTCTATCATCTGCTGAGGAGAATCTTCAAATGGAGAAGTTTATATCTTTGAAGCAAGGGGACATGACAGTGAGGGAGTATGTGAATAAGTTTAACCAGCTTGCTCGATTCGGTTTGGACATGGTTAATACACCCCAGAAGAAGGCTCTACGCTTTGCACGAGGGTTGAATGAGCCATTACAAGGTTTAGCCATGGCTCATATACCCATGGGGGCCACTTTTGAAAGCCTAGTAGACATGGCATTGCTTCAGGGAGATGATAAGAATGGCAAGAAAGAAGTCAAGCCTAATGAGACTCAAACCAAGAAGGTGGACTCCAAGTGGGGAGGAAATCAGAGCAGTCAGAACAACAAGAACAACAAGGGTAACAAGGCCAACAGCAACAAGGCAAGGGACACAAGAAAGTGCAACTACTGTGGGATCGTTGGACACATATCCAAAGATTGTAGGAAGAAGAAGAGGAAGTTGGGAGAATGCTTTCATTGCGGAGAGACTGGACACTTCAGTAAGGATTGCCCAAAGAAGCAAGGACAGGGGCAAGGACAGACTCAGCGAGTAGGACCTTCTGGAGGGCAGATGCATGCTCTCAACACTACTCCAGCTCCGGACCGAGGTAGTATTTCTGTAGAAAGTCTTGTTTATATTTCTGGTTTTCCTGTTCGAACTTTATTTGATTCTGGCGCATCGCATACCTTTATCTCTTCTGACATTGTTGAAAGTTTGCACCTAAGTACTAGTCTTGTTGAGGATCCCGTTAGTGTTTCAAATCCAATTGGGGGTTCCGCCTATTTATCTATGATTTGTATGGATTTGAGGATTTCTATCTTGACCGTAGAATTCACATGTAATGCTTATGTTCTCGGGTTCATGGGATATGGGTTGATTTTGGGCATGGATTGGTTGTCCAGTTATGGAGCCATTCTCGATTGTGAGCATAGGGTAGTGAGGCTTATGACTCGCCTTGGCAATGCCCTAGAGATTTCTTGTAACCCTCTGGATCCCGTCATGTTATGTTATCTTGAATCCCTCGACTCGTCTATTGACAATCTTCAATCTGTGAGGGTGGTACGAGAATATCCTGATGTTTTTGATGAGGTGAAGGGGTTACCCCCTAAACGCGAGATAGACTTCCGTATTTATCTTGTTGATAATGTCAAGCCAGTTTCATTGCCCGTTAGGCACATGGCCCCGAGAGAAAGAAGAGAGCTCAGCAAGCAAATCAAGGAGTTGCTTGAGAAAAATTTCATTAGGCGAAGCATTTCAGAATGGGGTGCTCCGGTGGTATTCGCTACTAAGGCGGATGGTTCGCTTCGTCTATGTGTTGATTATCATGAGTTGAACAAGCTGACAAAGAAGAATAGACACCCGTTACTGAGGATTGATGATCTCTTTGACCAGCTTGTTGGGGCTTCTGTTTTCTCTCAGCTCGATCTAGCCACCGGATTCCATCAGCTTAGAGTGGCTGAGGATAGCATTGACAAGATGGCATTTAGGACTCCAGATGGATTCTTTGAATGACTAGTCATGTCGTTCGGTTTGACTAATGCACCCGCATACTTTGTTGACTTGATGAGTAGGGTGTTCAGGGAGTTTCTTAACAAGTTTGTGGTTGTCTTCGTGGATGATATTCTGGTCTTCTCTAAGGACGAGGAAGAACATGCTACACACCTCAAGGAGGTTATGGATACGCTTAGAGCTCATCAGTTGAAATCCAAGTTCTCTAAATGCCATTTCTGGAGAAGGGAAGTTCAGTTCCTTGGGCATATAGTTTCTAAGCAAGGCATAGCTGTGGATCCCGCTAAAGTGGTGGCGGTACAAGATTGGAAAGTTCCGAAGAATGCAACTGAAGTGAGAAGCTTTCTCGGGCTGGCAGGCTACTATAGAAAGTTCATTAAGGACTTCGCTAGGATTTCATCTCCTCTTACTAAGTTAACGAAGAAGAACTTAGTCTTTGCATGGGACTTAGAGTGTGAGCTTGCTTTTCAAAGGCTCAAGAAAGCCCTCACCACAGCTCCAGTTCTAGCATTACCCGATGGAGGGAAGTTGTTTACCGTGTACACCGATGCATGTGGCACGGGATTGGGCACTGTCCTGATGCAAGAAAGGAGAGTGATATGCTTTGGGGGTAGGCAACTCAAAGTTCAT
This sequence comes from Allium sativum, assembly GCA_030737875.1. Lineage (NCBI taxonomy): Eukaryota > Viridiplantae > Streptophyta > Magnoliopsida > Asparagales > Amaryllidaceae > Allium > Allium sativum. The sequence continues at coordinate 311,431,396 of CM060919.1, forward strand.
GAGAAGAACTATCCCACTCATGATTTGGAGTTGGCGGCGATCGTCTTTGCACTCAAATCCTGGCGCCACTATCTTCTAGGCGAAAGGTTTGAGTTATATACTGATCACAAGTCGCTCAAGTACCTCTTCTCACAGAAAGATTTGAATCTAAGGCAGCAATGGTGGATGGAATTCTTGGCATCATATGACTTCGAGATAGCTTATACCCCTGGCAAGGGTAATGTTGTAGCGGACGCGCTAAGCAGAAGAAGATTTACTTTGAGTCCCTTGTTTGTTGAGATGAAGAGCCTAGAGTTCTTGGCAACCTTTGATTTCACACCGGCTGTTGAGTCGATGACTGGTTCGTTAGCATCCCTTGAGCTTAGACCTATACTTCTTGATCAAGTTGGGGCTTCACAGAGGGAAGACCCACAGATAGTTGAGATCATGGACAAGTTGATCCGGGGTGAGACGTCAATTCACCTTGCTAGATATACTATTGATGACAAGGGATGGCTAAGGCGTGATGGAAGACTATGTGTCCCACGAGTGGGAGACTTAGTAAATAAAGTTCTTGAGGAGGCGCATCACTCGAGGATGACCATACATCCTGGAGGGGATAAAATGTACCGGGATATGAAGCGCATTTTCTTTTGGGATGGAATGAAGAAGGATGTGGCAGAGTTTGTTTCTAGATGCATTGTTTGGCAACAAGTGAAGGCCGAGTCGAAGAAGCCCGGTGGGCTATTGCATCCATTGTAGGTCCCGCTATGGAAGTGGGAAAGTATCGCTATGGATTTTATGGATGGATTGCCGAGATCAAGGAAGGGGAATACTGGAATATGGGTCATAGTTGATAGACTTACGAAAAGTGCTCATTTTATTCCGGTGAAGAGCAAGAGGACCGCATCATGGCTAGCATCTGTTTATCTTCGAGAGATAGTACGATTGCATGGAGTTCCTTCTAGCATAGTCAGCGATCGTGACCCAATCTTCACTAGCCAATTTTGGAATAGTTTGCAAGAAGCGATGGGTACGCGATTGAATCTAAGTACAGCCTATCACCCACAGACGGATGGCCAAACCGAAAGGGTGAATAGGGTACTAGAAGATCTGTTGAGGCTATGCATTCTTGACTTTGGTGGTACTTGGGAAGATCATCTTCCTCTAGTGGAGTTTGCTTATAATAACAGCTACCAAGCAAGCATAGGGATGGCACCATTCGAAGCTTTATATGGGAGGTCGTGCAAGTCACCAACATGTTGGTGGGTGACGACGGATAAGCTTATACTTGGGCCAGACATGATAAGGGACACGTCCGAGAAGGTTGAGTTGATTCGAAGGCGGATGAAAAGCGGCCCAAGACAGACAGAAATCCTATGCAGACAAGCGAAGGACAGACTTAGAGTTTGAAGTTGGAGATATGGTTTTCGTGAAGGTTTCTCCTTTGCGTAATGTGGTTCGTTTTGGAGCAGTTGGGAAGCTGGCACCAAGGTTCGTAGGACCCTTCCCTATCATAGAGAGAATTGGGAAGATGGCTTATAAGGTGGAATTGCCCGAGAAGCTGGCCGGAGTGCATAATGTCTTTCATGTCTCGCATCTCCGAAAGTGCCTACATGAGTCCGCCGAGGTGGTTGAACCTAGCATTCTTGAAGACGTGGGGGTAGAGAAAGAGGCAACCTTGAGGAGAGCTCCGATTCGTATCTTGGGAACGGAGATCAAGAAGCTAAGGAATCGAGAAGTCAAATTGGTGAAGGTTCAGTGGAGTGAGGCCGAAGGAGATGCAACTTGGGAAACCGAGGAGTAGATGCGTGGGCTTTATCCATTCCTTTTTGAGGGTACATTCTCAATCTCTTTTCCTAGTTAGCATATCTTTCTTTTGCTATCCATGTTTATCTTGTTATCTCGTTAATCTTGTCATGAGAACCTTAGGTAGAAACCCTTTAGATGAAACATGTTATGCTTGATGTTTGCAAGTGGTTGCAAGTGTTTGCAAGTGGATACTCGTGGATGCATGATACACATTAGGCACTAAGATCGGCTCACACACTTTCATATTGCATATGCATGAGTGCTTATACTTATTTATGGATGAAACTTGTTATGCTATCACATGGATGTTGCATATGGATGAATGTTATGTGCACTCATGTAGAGATTATGAATTATGTTAGGAATTTGCATACATATGGACTCATTTCACTAACATACTTTGCATTAAGGAGGTTTACTGAATCAGTAACCCCCTGATTTTCGCATTAGATAAGTACATATACACACACCTTTCGCATATGATCATACAGCATTTAGAATCTTTTAAGGACAATGACTGCTCGTGGATGATGTTTTGAGTAGATGGATGACGGATGGTAGATACGCTCTTCCTAACTTGAAGATTTCGGGGACGAAATCCTTTAAGGTGGGGAGAATGTAACAACCCGTATTTTGAATAACATGTTATAACGTAAATCAATGCAGAATTAAATGTTAAAATCTGAATCAAGGGAAATGGGCTGTGCCATTGCGTTCGTCTCGGAAAAATACGCGAAATAGAGTCCGAGTTTTCGAAAATCGGAGTCCGTATGACCAAGTTATGGCCCGTCAAAGTTTTCAAAAAATTTCAAGTTCAAAAACAGTTCAAATTTGAATTCAGAATTCAAATTCAGCCCAAGCAGGACAGGCGGGAAAATTCCCGCCAGCCCCAAGTCGATTGGGGAGTCGACTTGGGAGTCGACACACCCCAGGCGGTGTCGACTGCCCAGTCGACACCCCTGTCGACCTGGGTGGTCGGCCAGTTTGGCCTGGGTGCACCTAACTTGTTCCTCAAGACATGTTTTAGGGCTTGTGACGAATTTTTATGGCTTAGATCCGAATTAGGGTTAATCCTATGGCCTAATCTAACCTAATCTTCTATAAAAAGACCCTAAGACCTAGCCTAAACCATCATAAATCAATCCTACAACTAGGTTATGCCAAAATGTTTAATCATGGCCTCCACCCTCTTGTCGTAGTCTCCATCTTCATCCATATGAGAGTTTCTAAGCTTGTTTGAGAGTTTCTAAGTTTGATTCAAGGCCAAAGTTCAATCTTTCTTCATCAAAACAAGGATCTTTCTTACTACAAATCAAAGGAGCTTCTTGTTTCTCAAGACAACTTGGAGCTTATATTTAATTGGGGATTTCTAGTGGCTTCGTCTCAATCTTATTTTATTTGATAGTCTTCATAGCATTGTAAGCCCTATTCTACTCTTAGATTTAAACTATGAAGTTAAATATGACATGTTGCAAGTTTGAGTTTAGGCCTAAGTATGATTTGTGCTTTGAATCTATCATGTTATGCATAGATTTATTCTATGTATGTTTGTTAAGCTATCACCTTGACTTTGTGGGTTGAAAGCTATGAGCTTTGTTTGGGAATGTTGCATAATGCAACATAGAAACTCTCATAACCTTTATGTTAACTTGCATATGATGTTATATGCGAATCACTAGTTATCATCCTATGCCATCTATGACCATGTATCACCTATTTGCTAAGTTTTATGACATGCATGTTTTGAGGTTTATAATGTAATATGCAAGTTTAATGAACACATTTTGCCTCATGCGCCACCATGATTAACTTGTGGCCAAATCCTATCACCTTATGCCCATTTTTGTCATGCTTCTAAGTTCCCTCTTTTAATCCATTTTGTGTTGTGACGAAACATACATGCGATGGGAATGCGTATGGGTAGTTAGGTAACTTTAATGACATAAAAACATGGTTTTGAAATATGACATGTGATTATGCTTGAAACATGAATGTGGACATGACATGTAGAAAACGTGAAAGTGGCCAACTCGAGGTTGGGTTGAGTTTGTAGCATAAATCTACCCGGAACCGGCTGACTTAACTAGTGGCTACAAACAATAGGACCCAATGTGAGTAGTTGGTCACATCGCACTTGAAACCCGAGGTTAGACTAGGTTGTGGTGTAAAGCTACCCGGACCCGCCCGGCTTAACTAGTAACCACAACAAAGTCTAATGTGAGAGGTTGGGGTGCATTAAGTTAATTAATGCCACATGGTAGGGTTAAGTCATGGACCACTTGAGTACTTAACCAATTAAACACGATGGGTTGGTAGGGTTAAGTCATGGACTACTTGAATACTTAACCAATTAAACACGATGTATTGATAGGGTTAAGTCATGAACTGCTTGGATACACTTGACCAACTCAATACATGGTTAGGATAGGGTTCACCACACTTAACCCGCTTGAAATCCTAGTTACGTGGTCCTTTTCAGCAGTAACCCACTTGGGAGTATCTGGATACCCTGGACTAGGCCAGGGTGGGGCACGATTACTGGACTGATTGTAAGAGACCAAAAGAGACGGCTGAATGGTGCACCGGTTGTTCAGGCGGACCATGGTCGTGCACATTAAGTCCGGAGTTGAACATGGGCACCGGAAGGTTTAGACTGTGTGTGCTTGATTTGTGTCTATGGTTTACACCCTAGGACTGGTGTAACGACCCAGAAAATCTGAACCAATTTAAAATTTTTAAATTGGCTAAAATAATGGATTTTAAATATTTAAAATAAATATTTTAAATAATGGCAATGAAAAGTGAGTTTGAATCGACAATTGAAAGCGAATATAATTAATTATAATTATAAACAAGGCCTGAAATGGCGCTGTAGTTTCAAAAATTGAATTCAAACTTTGTCGAACTGTACCGGATGCAAAACAAAATGGATTTTAGTGAAACCAAAAATATTTAAATCTGTTAGTGAATACCTTTCTAACGAACCTGAAAAATCGAATTTTCATAACGGAAAGCAAAAGTTATGGCCAAATGAATTTTCAGAAAGGTCGCTATGGAAATTATATAGCCCGTGAAATTGGCCATTTTGCATACGACCTCGGAATTCGACGAAACCACTTTTGTTGGATCCGGGATGTGAAGTTATTGCTAGGTTTCAAATTTCATAATTTTTGAAGCTAGTATGTGAGCGTGGAAAAGGAAAATGTGTTTTGGTCAATTACAGTTAAATTGGATCGACCAGAAATGGGCCTTTTTGCAAACGGTCTCAGAATTCGACGAAACTAGTTTTGTTGGGACCGAATCGTCAAAACATAGCTTGATTTATTTTTCTGGGATTTTTCGAATTAGTTTGTGGCCCTGGCAAATTGAAATGTACGTTCAAATTAGATATTGAATATTTTATATTTTAATTTGAAGGAAAACTGACTGAAACAGTCAAATGGGCCTTCGAAACATATCCCATTGTGTTCGGAATGGGGGTAAAACGCTAGGGACGACAGTCGTTGGGTTTGGATTGGGGTTCGCAGGAGGCAAGGGGTATTTTCGGATTTAAACTTTATAAAAAAAAACCTATTTGTCCACGTCAGACCCCCCCCCCTCTTCTCTCTCCCCGACTTCAGAAACCGACGGCGGCTTTCGTTCCTCGCTTCCCACCTCTTTTTCTCTCCAATCTCTCAATAAAATTGAGAGCTCCTATTAAGGATTTTGAAGAGCATCCCAAGAGCTCTAAATCCATACCCCTCTTGAATTTTATCGTTGAGTGTTTGTGAGGAATCGACCCCCCGAAGTCCGCCCGCTCGCGCCCATTTTCAGCCACCGTGCCAGCTTCGAGTTCAGAGCGGTGGGTCCCTCTAGAGGCGCCTCTCCAAGCTCTACGCGGTGGTGAAGGCTGATCGTTGGATTACTTCACGGTTTGAGCGATTTTGCCAGACCTAGTTTCAAAGAATTAAAGAGGGTAACGGCCTTTCTTTATAAAACTGATTTATAACACTTCTAAGTGTTGCTAATGATGATTTTAGTATAAAAATCATAACTTTCTCGTTTCTTATTGGAATTCAGTGAAACAAGAGACAATGGACTCGTGTGGACGTCTTCTATATCCTAGAAGAGACCGCATATTTTTCTGAGCCTTCTGCTATTTTTGGTGGAGTGGAACCCAATGTGAGATTTCTAATTTATAAACGATATGGAAAACGACGATGTATAAATTATATAGTCGATATATGAGTTATATAAGCGTTGTACACCTCTTGTATAAGCGTTGTATAAGTTGTATGTTCGATGTATAAGTTATATATGCGTTGTAAAAATTATATATGTGTTGAAATAGAAGTGAGTTGCTATATATAAATATATATATATATACGCCCCTCGTCCACAAACCATGGACGATATTTATTGATTGTGATTGGTGTGAAAATTGATTGATAGCGAATGGTTGTTTGGGATTGTTTGTGGTTGATATTGATTGATTGTGGTTGAAAAATACTCATTTGTGGTTGAGAAATATTTGGTTGAAACCACATAGGATTAGTTTGTGATACATGCCGCCTGCGTGCGAACTAGATGCATGATCCCCATTGTCAAAAACCGCGAGGTTTTAAGGTAGAGCGAGGAGCCGTACTAGGGACGGTCCCGGTTTTAACTACCTTGCCGTTATGCTGCCGAAATTTTGAATAATATTCATGTGTTTTAATTATTTTCATTTGCTGAAACTATAGTTATTCGTTGAATAGAAAACCTTCATGTGTTGAATCGATATTCATTCGTTGATTAGAAATTCATGTGTTGAATGGTCTTCGTGTTTTAAATATAAAAATCACATTTTTATCTATACATATAAACTATAGAAAACCTTCATGTGTTGAATCGATATTCATTCGTTGATTAGAAATTCATGTGTTGAATGGTCTTCGTGTTTTAAATATAAAATTCACATTTTTATCTATATATATAAACTATAGAAAACCTTCATGTGTTGAATCGATATTCATTCGTTGATTAGAAATTCATGTGTTGAATGGTCTTCGTGTTTTAAATATAAAAATCACATTTTTATCTATATATATAAACTATAGAAAACCTTCATGTGTTGAATCGATATTCATTCGTTGATTAGAAATTCATGTGTTGAATGGTCTTCGTGTTTTAAATATAAAAATCACATTTTTATCTATATATAAAAACTATAGAAAACCTCCATGTGTTGAATCGATATTCATTCGTTGGATTGAAATTCATGTGTTGAATGGTATTCGTATTTTAGAAGGAATTGTTTTATAATAAAAACCCCATTTTTAACATCAATATGAAATGTATAAAATCATCTTGTTTAGAAATAAATTGTTTTATAATAAAAATCCTATTTTTATTACTTATAAGAACTATATAAAATAATAGTATTTTGAAAAGAATTGTTTTACAATAAAAATTACATATTTATTGTATACATGAATTGTTGAAATGTGTAGTGTTAAAAATAGCCACTCGTTCAAATAAATATGCATGAGTTGAAATATTCATTAATTAGCTAATGATAGGATTTTGCCTATGCATACAACATTAGAATGAATGGTGTTTTGAACCAAATGGAATCAAATATGAAGTTGAATGGAAAATGATAAGTGATAAGAACGGTATATATGTACATGCATATTTATTGAACATGTTATAGCAAAGGGGCTAGAGAAGAGGAATAAAATTTTGTGCCCGACAAATAGGTACACATTTACTGTTTTTTTGGGTGATGATTTTATGAGCCTGTTGGCTAGCCGCTTGGCATTTTCTTTTTCTTTTTGACATGAAACGCCCGTGTGGCTATTTGGGAATTTTCCCAGCCCCTCCCGTACAAAGGAGGTTATGGCGAATTTTTCCGAAATTTAAAGGCGTTAGTGAAATATTTGAAGTGAAAACGATATTGAAATTGTTGAATGTACTATATTTATATGAATATATAAATATAAATAAAATTAAAACGAAACGTGGCCGTGCAGTTCGTGTTTTGAAACCATGATTTCAAACAACTAGTGCTGGAAATCCGACCATTGGATTTTCCCGAAACCGCAACCGTCGGGTTCGCCTTGGAAATATCTTTCCAACGGCACCAACTTTGTAAAAATCCAACGGTTGGATTGTCTGGAATGTTTATTTCAAATCTGAAGAAAAACAGCGCTAGAAACGATTATATTTATATATATACATATATAAATATATATAAAAATATAATTATATTTAATCGAATAACGACGCTGCAGTTCGTATTTTGTAATCGAAACTTCAAACGATTGTACCGGGAGATCAAACCGTCGGATTTTCCCGAAACTAGAATCGTTGGATTCGTTTTGAAAAGATCTTTCTAGTGATGTAAATTTTGTAAAGATCCAACGGTTAGATTTTTAGATATGTGTAAATCAAATCTGAAGAAAAACAGCGCCACGGCCGCGTTATGGCCCGAAGCGTCGTTTTGAATAAATTGGATATTTTAAAATAAATAAAAATAGCGATAAATCGTTATAAAATATCATACGCGATATGGAATGGAAATAAACTGAATTTGCTCGATTTATGTGGTATTCGATGGTTGAATGTGTTTGGTGTGAAAATTACATTAAAGAACAAAATTGGTGTTGTCGAATGATTTAACTATTGAAATAAATTGATTTGAAATTCTAAATATACGTGAATTATTTGAAAAGGCCGAGTTAATTCTCATTTCAAATAATTGACCGACGATTGAAAGTCGAAGATGAAGACGGTGGTCGAAGACCGGTGATCTTCACCTCGTTTGGATGGTAACCGAGGTCCTGATTGGGAGGCATCCCGAAATATAGATAATGAGTGGTGATCGTCCAGACGTACGTGGTGATCGATGGGTTTGCGAGGTATTTAGTGCCTCTGGTTTCGTTCAGACCCAGAACGGACTTGTAAATGGACTGTGTGTCTGACATTGGATTTTATTCTGTGTTGATTGATCTCTATTAAATATACATCTGTTTGGCGGCGGAGAATTTATTCTTTTGCTTAACGCCCTTCTCTGAAACGCACGAGCTCAGAGGTTGTATATCGATGGACATCAGTCGCATGGCATGAATTGCTAGTGTGGCATGCCTAAGTGGCAAATGAACAGGGCTTCTGTTGAAAAGCAAAGTCTTGTGGTGATGATCAAAGCGCCGCCGGTGTGGCGTAGCTTTGTGTATAATGTGAATTCGCGAGCCTCACACCCCGGTATGAACCAGAAACGGTAGAAGGACCTCAGGGAGGGCATGCGTTTCTTTCTAGCTAGGGTGGTGTCAGTGACCTACCAGCCCTGACATTTATATACTTTTCACCTGTGTGGTTGTTGCTGTTGCGAGGCGCCTCGGTTTGATCGGACGATCCGGGTCCGATGGAATCATTCGTTGGCTCGTTTGCACCCCAAAGGGCGGGGAAACGTATTGCTCAGGCATTTTAATCCACATCGGTGGACCGGCCCTATCGCTCCAAGGGTCGATGCGTTCTGATCCTGAGACATGGTAGGCTAGATTGTCTCGAATTCGGTAAGGACTATCTTTTGCCTTGGTTCATGACGGAAATCCAATTTCCAAATACGTGACTGTGCGGTTTTGATTGTATATATATATATATGGCGACATGATATATGGTACCCATGCCGCCTATGATTGATAGTTATGATTTGAAATTGTTTTCAAAGCATATAAACACTAGTAATAATATCAAATGCCTTTGTTTTATTCGTATCAATCATATTTTGGCCGTTATAAGGTAAAAACTCTATCCTCCGGTTTGCGTTGCATTGTGTGATGGGAACTGAGTCTTATAATGGCTTCATTTTTATAAAATGCATTGCGTGGTTTAAAAGAAAGATTTATTTTAAAGCACTGGCAATCCGATGGAGTGAACCCGTTCCACGAAAGTGGCGTGGTCCTGTGATTAGCCATAGATTAAATGTGTTGAATAGATTTCTCATACCAGTCCCATGACTGACTCGTAGTTTGTTTCACTTTCAAACTCGGGTGCCCTTTTTTCTACACGGGCAGCCTTGTATTCAGGTTTAGCTGGTTCTTTCTGGATAGCTGGAGCTGAAGATGGATTCTATCATTTATCTCTTTTCATGCTGTTCAGCTCCTATTGTACATATTATGTTTGTTTTCCGCTGTAGACATTTATGTATAGCTGAACTGTATTTTTACTAAGTATGATCATGTATACTGTGTAACTCTGATGATTACTTTTATCCAGTATATTCTATTGTTCATTATCTGGTGTATTTATTTAATTCTGTTCTGCTATTATCTGTTTCTGTGTTATATTCCACGGATTACCCTTGCCGCCGCCAGTACGGGGTTTGGGGTTGTCTCAACTTGGTATCAGAGCTTTAGTTAAGCTTAGTTCTGGAATATAACATTTGAACGAACTCGTCAGAAATAGAACCAGTTGTGTTCTAGGACGGGCAACTCAATACAGATAGGATCAGAAATATCCTAGTATGAGTAAAGCAGAATGGAATAGCACCTCGATAGACACATTTGCATTGAAGTATATGTTTCTATATTTTAAATTATCTTTTCTGTGACCTGAAACTTGATCTGCTATTTGCAGAAGCACTAGAAAATGAGTTTCAAAAACAAAAGGAATACAGAACCGGATATTGAGGCCCTATTAATCAAATATCGAAATATGGGTGGAATACCGTTCTCTGGTGAAGAATCTATTATGAAGACACAGGCTTGGATTCGTTCGGCTGAAAAGATCTTTGATGGTTTAAAGCTGAGGGATGACCAGAAAAGATTACTGGCCTCCTGGGCACTCAAAGAGGAAGCTTTGTTCTGGTGGGATTCGGTTATAGAGAATAATCCAGAAGGTGATATCACCTGGGACAGATTCAAAATGACTTTCCTAGAAAGATTTACTCCTCCAGAAGCGACTGAGCGATTATGCGACGAATTTTCTTATCTGATACAAGGTGATATGACCATCCTAGAATATCATAAGAAATTCAATGAACTTTCTCACTTTGCTCCTCATCTGATTAAAGACCCAAAAAGGAAGAATCTGAGATTTATTCATGGCCAGCAAAGAAAATATCAGAATAGTGTGATGAGGAATGTGAAGCTTCCTTTCTCAGAAATGATTTATATGGCTTATCAGTATGAAGATCTCGATAGGAGAGGTATGTTGCGAGACGAAGAAGAAATCAGTTCTAGCAGCAAAAGAAAATTCGAGGTTGATAGCCCTGAGACAAGTGTGCAGCCTAAGGAAAGTACAAAGGCTGAGATCAGGAAGAGGCCAAAGGTCAGTCAGAAGAAGGTAAAGGCAGTCGTATGTCTAAAGTGTAATCAGCAAGGGCATTCGATGAGGAACTGCAGATCTTCGAACAGACGTAAGGATGGTGGGTCTAAATCCGAGAAAAATTTTCAGGAAAATAGAAAGTACGTTCAATGCTGTCGGACTGGCCATCTTGAAAAGGACTGCAGGCAATTTAAGAAGTCCAAAGCAGCGCATGTAAATGAAGTGGTAGAAGTACCTGCATCTTCGTCTGCTCAGGAAAGGTCTGATGTTTTAGAAGGCACGCTCAATGTCAAGAACATTCCAGTTAAAGTACAGTTTGACACGGGCGCGTCACGAAGCTTTATTGCAAAGAGTGCGGTCAAGAAGTTAGATTTGAGGTTGAAGAAGCTCAAGGAACCAATGACTATCCAAAATCCAGCTGGGGGTTCCATCAATCTCAGTTGGATTTGTGCAGTACCTGTCTCTTTTTCTTGCTATAAATTTCCTATTATCTCTATCGTCATGAATTTTAATGAATTCGATATTATTCTGGGATTGGATTGGCTAACCAAATATGAAGCAAAGGTTAGATGCGCCGAGAGAGTTGTTAAGGCAAAGGCACAATCGGGGAATTATATAACCATACCATGCGAAGGCCCAACTTCAAATAGAAAGGACTTCTGGGCAGCTTTGAATGTTTCTCCAGCCCAAATAGAAAATATCCCTGAAGTTGCAGAGAATATTCCCGACCTCATCAAAGATATCCCTGTCGTCAAGAACTATGCGGATGTGTTCGAAGAAGTTGTTCGCTTACCTCCGCAGAGAGAAATAGATTTCAAAATTGCTTTAATTCCGAATGCAAGGCCGGTAGTTCACGCTATTCGAAGAATGTCCTTGAAAGAGAAGGAGGAATTAGACAATCAAACACGACAGCTAGTATGGAAGGGTCTGATCAGGCCTAGTTTCTCTGATTGGGGAGCAGCAGTGGTTTTTGTCCCAAAATCTGACGGTACTCTACGGTTATGTGTGGATTATTGTGATTTGAACAAGCAGACAATAAAGAAAAAATATCCATTGTCGCGAATAGATGATTTGTTGGATCGTCTAAATGGAGCACAAGTATTTTCACGAATGGACCTAGCTACAGGCTTCCATCAACTTCGAATTGCCGAAGAGTGTGTTCCAATGACAGCATTCAGAGGTCCAGACTTGTTCTACGAGTGGTTAGTAATGCCGTTCGGCTTATGTAACGCTCCAGCTTACTTGTCGATCTGATGAATAGAGTATTCAGAGGGGTTTTGAATAAATTTGTTCTGGTTTTCATTGACGATATTCTAATCTTCTCTAAATCAAAGGCCGAACATGAAAAGCATCTGGAACAGGTTCTGGAAATCCTCAGAAGGAACGTATTGAAAGCCAAACTGTCCAAATGTATATTCTGGCAAGAAGAAGTTAAATTTCTGGGCCACGTCGTATCGAAAGAAGGAATTGCTGTGGATCCGAGCAAAATCACAGCTATTCAGAATTGGAAACAGCCCAGTACCCCCACTGAAGTCCGTAGTTTTCTCGGATTGGTTAGCTATTACCGGAAATTCGTTAAAAACTTTTCGAAGATATCTGGTCACTTAACGAAGCTTACAAAGAAGCATTCTAAATTCAAGTGGACTCCAGAATGTGAAGAGGCTTTTGAGGAGCTAAAGTTAAGATTAATGACCGCTCCAGTGTTAACCATCATCGATGGCAACCAGGATTTAAAAGTATGGACTGATGCTTCTAGAGAAGGCCTTGGCGCAGTGTTAATGCAAAGGGGCCAAGTGATTGCTTATGCTAGCCGCCAATTGAAGCCGCACGAAAAGAACTACGTAACTCATGATCTTGAGTTATTGGCTATAGTATTCGCTTTGAAAATCTGGAGGCATTATCTTCTGGGTGAGAGATTCGAGCTGTTTACAGATCACCAATCGTTAAAGTATCTGTTCACCCAGAAAGACCTGAATCTGAGGCAGCAACGTTGGCGGGAGTTTCTTGCAGCATATGACTTTGAAATTATATACACTCCAGGGAAGGCCAATGTCGTGGCCGATGCGTTAAGCCGAAAGAATGAAATGATCGCCAGTTTTATTATCATGACTTCACTGATAGATAAAATATCTGCTCTTCAGGAGGATGATCACTTCATTCAGAAGATCAGAGAGATAATTCAACAAGGCGAACCCTCGAGTTTTCAAGTAGATAATGATGGGATTTTAAGGCTCAAAGGTCGAATCTGTGTCCCTAACATTCCTGAGCTTCGAAAGGAAGTACTGGATGAATGCCACAAGTCAAAACTTAGTATCCATCCGGGAGTAAGCAAAATGTACAATGACATCAAACGCACTTTCTGGTGGAAGTCGATGAAAAGGGACATTTCTTTATATGTTAGCCGATGCCCTACTTGCCAGCTAGTCAAGAGCGACCAACAGAAACTGGCTGGATTATTGCAACCGCTGGACGTTCCAGGCTGGAAGTGGGAACATATTTCCATGGACTTCATTGATGGTTTTCCCAGAACCAGAAAAGGGAATGACAGTATTTGGGTGATCGTAGATCGCTTCACGAAGACCGCCCATTTTATACTTGTTAGATCAAACAGAACTGCACAGAGTCTGGCACAGATATATTTCAAGGAAATAGTTAGACTACATGGAGTGCCGCTCAGTATAGTCAGTGATAGAGATACAATATTTACTAGCAAATTCTGGGAAACATTTCAAGTCGAGCTGGGAACGAAGTTGAACTTAAGCACCGCTTATCATCCTCAGACAGACGGTCAGACTGAGAGGGTGAATCGTATTTTAGAAGATCTATTGCGGGCTTGTGTTATAGATCTCGGTGGATCATGGGAAGACCATCTGCAATTGGCTGAATTCTCTTATAACAACAGCTACCAGGCGAGCCTGACAATGTCGCCATTCGAAGCATTGTATGGTAGACCGTGTCGATCTCCTGCTTGTTGGGTTGAACCTGGTAATAGACTCGTGTTGGGTCCCGATATGATTCGAGAAGCTACCGACAAAGTCGATTTTATTAAGAAGCGATTACTCGCCGCTCAAAGCCGACAAAAGAGCTATGCCGATAGAAGAAGAAGAGATATATCCTTTGCTGTTGGCGACTACGTGTATTTGAAAGTATCGCCGATGAGAGGAGTTATTCGGTTCGGTAAAACTGGAAAGTTGGCACCCAAATTCATTGGTCCGTTTCCTATTCTGGAACGGATCGGAACTCTCGCTTATAGGGTCAAATTGCCTGACTGGTTGCCTGGAGTTCATGATGTATTTCATATATCTCAACTTCGAAAACACGTTCATGATCCAGACTTGATCGTGGAAGAAGCAGCTCAACAGGACATTGAAATTACTCCAGAATTGGCTGTGAGAAGAGAGCCGCTAAAGATTATCGGTAAAGAAACCAAAGAGCTAAGGAACAAGAAGGTTCACTTAGTCAAAGTGCAATGGAGTGGAGATCCGCGAGATTGTACTTGGGAAACTGAGGAGAGCATTCAGAAAGCTTATCATAGCTGCCGAGTGGATATCTCTGATTGACTCTGGTGCAAGGTACATTTACCCTACTTTGCATTACCATTTAATTCTCTACTCTGTTGTTATTTTCTTTTCATGGATGTGCACTTTTAAATCCTATAGTCTGAATGATTTTTAAAAAGAGTATAGAAGTTGATTAGTATATTTTTGAAAGGTTAAAACAATTTGATTGTTGGTTGTGTTGTGTGATTGTAGATTTATCAAACCACTTTCGACTTTGTTCCTTTTCGGGGACGAAAAGTTTTAAGTGGGGGAGATTGTAACGACCCAGAAAATCTGAACCAATTTAAAATTTTTTAATTGGCTAAAATAATGGATTTTAAATATTTAAAATAAATATTTTAAATAATGGCAATGAAAAGTGAGTTTGAATCGACAATTGAAAGTGAATATAATTAATTATAATTATAAACAAGGCCTGAAATGGCGCTGTAGTTTCAAAAATTGAATTCAAACTTTGTCGGACTGTACCGGGTGCAAAACAAAACGGATTTTAGTGAAACCAAAAATATTTAAATCTGTTAGTGAATACCTTTCTAACGAATCTGAAAAATCGAATTTTCATAACGGAAAGCAAAAGTTATGACCAAATGAATTTTCAGAAAGGTCGCTATGGAAATTATATAGCCCGTGAAATTGGCCATTTTGCATACGACCTCGGAATTCGACGAAACCACTTTTGTTGGATCCGGGATGTGAAGTTATTGCTAGGTTTCAAATTTCATAATTTTTGAAGCTAGTATGTGAGCGTGGCAAAGGAAAATGTGTTTTGGTCAATTACAGTTAAATTGGATCGACCAGAAATGGGCCTTTTTGCAAACGGTCTCAGAATTCGACGAAACTAGTTTTGTTGGGACCGTATCGTCAAAACATAGCTAGATTTATTTTTCTGGGATTTTTCGAATCAGTTTGTGGCCCTGGCAAATTGAAATGTACGTTCAAATTAGATATTGAATATTTTATATTTTAATTTGAAGGAAAACTGACTGAAACAGTCGAATGGGCCTTCGAAACATATCCCATTGTGTTCGGAATGGGGGTAAAATGCTAGGGACGACAGTCGTTAGGTTTGGATTGGGGTTCGCAGGAGGCAAGGGGTATTTTCGGATTTTAAATCTTTATAAATAAATAAAAACCCTATTTGTCCACGTCAGACCCCCCCCCCCCCCGTCTTCTCTCTCCCCGACTTCAGAAACCGACGGAGGCTTTCGTTCCTCGCTTCCCACCTCTTTTTCTCTCCAATCTCTCAATAAAATTGAGAGCTCCTGTTAAGGATTTTGAAGAGCATCCCAAGAGCTCTAAATCCATACCCCTCTTGAATTTTATCGTTGAGTGTTTGTGAGGAATCGACCCCCCGAAGTCCGCCCGCTCACGCCCAGTTTCAGCCACCGTGCCAGCTTCGAGTTCAGAGCGGTGGGTCCCTCTAGAGGCGCCTCTCCAAGCTCTACGCGGTGGTGAAGGCTGATCGTTGGATTACTTCACGGTTTGAGCGAATTTGCCAGAACTAGTTTCGAAGAATTAAAGAGGGTAACGGCCTTTCTTTATAAAAATGATTTATAACACTTCTAAGTGTTGCTAATGATGATTTTAGTATAAAAATCATAACTTTCTCATTTCTTATTGAAATTCAGTGAAACAAGAGACAGTGGACTCATGTGGACGTCTTCTATATCCTACAAGAGACCGCATATTTTTCTGAGCCTTCTGCTATTTTTGGTGGAGTGGAACCCAATGTGAGATTTCTAATTTATAAACGATATGGAAAACGATGATGTATAAATTATATAGTTGATGTATGAGTTATATAAGCGTTGTACACCTCTTGTATAAGCGTTGTATAAGTTGTATGTTCGATGTATAAGTTATATATGCGTTGTAAAAATTATATATGTGTTGAAATAGAAGTGAATTGCTATATATATATATATATATATATATATATATATATATATATATATATATATACGCCCCTCGTCCACAAACCATGGACGATATTTATTGATTGTGATTGGTGTGAAAATTGATTGATAGCGAATGGTTGTTTGGGATTGTTTGTGGTTGATATTGATTGATTGTGGTTGAAAAATACCCATTTGTGGTTGAGAAATATTTGGTTGAAACCACATAGGATTAGTTTGTGGAAATGAAATAAATATATACAGGCCGCCTGCGTGCGAACTAGATGCATGATCTCCATTGTCAAAAACCGCGAGGTTTTAAGGTAGAGCGAGGAGCCGTACTAGGGACGGTCCCGGTTTTAACTACCCTGCCGTTATGCTGCCAAAATTTTGAATAATATTCATGTGTTTGAATTATTTTCATTTGTTGAAACTATATTTATTCGTTGAATAGAAAACCTTCATGTGTTGAATCGATATTCATTCATTGATTAGAAATTCATGTGTTGAATGGTCTTCGTGTTTTAAATATAAAAATCACATTTTTATCTATATATATAAACTATAGAAAACCTTCATATATTGAATCGATATTCATTCGTTGATTAGAAATTCATGTGTTGAATGGTCTTCGTGTTTTAAATATAAAAATCACATTTTTATCTATATATATAAACTATAGAAAACCATCATGTGTTGAATCGATATTCATTCGTTGATTAGAAATTCATGTGTTGAATGGTCTTCGTGTTTTAAATATAAAAATCACATTTTTATCTATATATATAAACTATAGAAAACCTTCATGTGTTGAATCGATATTCATTCGTTAATTAGAAATTCGTGTGTTGAATGGTCTTTGTGTTTTAAATATAAAAATCACATTTTTATCTATATATATAAACTATAGAAAACCTTCATGTGTTGAATCGATATTCATTCGTTGGATTGAAATTCATGTGTTGAATGGTATTCGTATTTTAGAAGGAATTGTTTTATAATAAAAACCCCATTTTTAACATCAATATGAAATGTATAAAATCATCTTGTTTAGAAATAAATTGTTTTATAATAAAAATCCTATTTTTATTACTTATATGAACTATATAAAATAATAGTATTTTGAAAAGAATTGTTTTACAATAAAAATCACATATTTATTGTATACATGAATTGTTGAAATATGTAGTGTTAAAAATAGCCACTCGTTCAAATAAATATGCATGAGTTGAAATATTCATTAATTAGCTAATGATAGGATTTTGCCTATGCATACAACATTAGAATGAATGGTGTTTTGAACCAAATGGAATCAAATATGAAGTTGAATGGAAAATGATAAGTGATAAGAACGGTATATATGTACATGCATATTTATTGAATAGGTTATAGCAAAGAGGCTAGAGAAGAGGAATAAAATTTTGTGCCTGACAAATAGGTACACATTTACTGTTTTGTTTGGGTGATGATTTTATGAGCCTGTTGGCTAGCCGCTTGGCTTTTTCTTTTTCTTTTTGACATGAGACGCCCGTGTGGCTATTTGGGAATTTTCCCAGCCCCTCCCGTACAAAGGAGGTTATGGCGAATTTTTCCGAAATTTAAAGGCGTTAGTGAAATATTTGAAGTGAAAACGATATTGAAATTGTTGAATGAACTATATTTATATAAATATAAATAAAATTAAAACGAAACGTTGTCGTGCAGTTCGTGTTTTGAAACCATGATTTCAAACAACTAGTGCGGGAAATCCGACCATTGGATTTTCCCGAAACCGCAACCGTCGGGTTCGCCATGGAAATATCTTTCTAACGGCACCAACTTTGTAAAAATCCAACTGTTGGATTGTCTGGAATGTTTATTTCAAATCTGAAGAAAAACAGCGCCAGAAACGATTATATTTGTATATATACATATATAAATATATATAAAAATATAATTATATTTAATCGAATAACGACGCTGTAGTTCGTATTTTGTAATCGAAACTTCAAACGATTGTACCGAGAGATCCGACCGTCGGATTTTCCCGAAACTGGAACCGTTGGATTCGTTTTGAAAAGATCTTTCTAATGATGTAAATTTTGTAAAGATCCAACGGTTATATTTTCAGATAAGTGTAAATCAAATCTGAAGAAAAACAGCGCCACGGCCGCGTTATGGCCCGAAGCGTCGTTTTGAATAAATTGGCTATTTTAAAATAAATAAAAATAGCGATAAATCGTTATAAAATATCATACGCGATATGGAATGGAAATAAACTGAATTTGCTCGATTTATATGGTATTCGATGGTTGAATGTGTTTGGTGTGAAAATTACATTAAAGAACAAAATTGGTGTTGTCGAATGATTTAACTATTGAAATAAATTGATTTGAAATTATAAATATACGTGAATTATTTGAAAAGGCCGAGTTAATTCTCATTTCAAATAATTGACCGACGATTGAAAGTCGAAGATGAAGACGGTGGTCGAAGACCGGAGATCTTCACCTCGTTTGGATGGTAACCGAGGTCCTGATTGGGAGGCATCCCGAAATATGGATAATGAGTGGTGATCGTCCAGACGTACGTGGTGATCGATGGGTTTGCGAGGTATTTAGTGCCTCTGGTTTCGTTCAGACCCAGAACGGACTTGTAAATGGACTGTGTGTCTGACATTGGATTTTATTCTGTGTTGATTGATCTCTATTAAATATACATCTGTTTGGCGGCGGAGAATTTATTTTTTTGCTTAACGGCCTTCTCTGAAACGCACGAGCTCAGAGGTTGTATATCGATGGACATCAGTCGCATGGCATGAATTGCTAGTGTGGCATGCCTAAGTGGCAAATGAACAGGGCTTCTGTTGAAAAGCAAAGTCTTGTGGTGATTATCAAAGCGCCGCCGGTGTAGCGTAGCTTTGTGTATAATGTGAATTCGCGAGCCTCACACCCCGGTATGAACCAGAAACGGGAGAAGGACCTCAGGGAGGGAATGCGTTTCTTTCTAGCTAGGGTGGTGTCAGTGACCTACCAGCCCTGACATTTATATACTTTTCACTTGTGTGGTTGTTGCTATTGCGAGGCGCCTCGGTTTGATCGGACGATCCGGGTCCGATGGAGTCATTCGTTGGCTCGTTTGCGCCCCCAAAGGGCGGGGAAACGTATTGCTCAGGCATTTTAATCCACATCGGTGGACCGGCCCTGTCGCTCCAAGGGTCGATGCGTTCTGATCCTGAGACATGGTAGGCTAGATTGTCTCGAATTCGGTAAGGACTATCTTTTGCCTTGGTACATAACGGAAATCCAATTTCCAAATACGTGACTGTGCAGTTTTGATTGTATATATATATGGCGACATGATATATGGTACCCATGCCGCCTATGATTGATAGTTATGATTTGAAATTGTTTTCAAAGCATATAAACACTAGTAATAATATCAAATGCCTTTGTTTTATTCGTATCAATCATATTTTGGCCGTTATAAGGTAAAAACTCTATCCTCCGGTTTGCGTTGCATTGTGTGATGGGAACTGAGTCTTATAATGGCTTCATTTTTATAAAATGCATTGCGTGGTTTAAAAGAAAGATTTGTTTTAAAGCACTGGCAATCCGATGGAGTGAACTCGTTCCACGAAAGTGGCGTGGTCCTGTGATTAGCCATAGATTAAATGTGTTGAATAGATTTCTCATACCAGTCCCATGACTGACTCGTAGTTTGTTTCACTTTCAAACTCGGGTGCCCCTTTTTCTACATGGGCAGCCTTGTATTCAGGTTTAGCTGGTTCTTTCTGGATAGCTGGAGCTGAAGATGGATTCTATCATTTATCTCTTTTTATGCTGTTCAGCTCCTATTGTACATATTATGTTTGTTTTCCGCTGTAGACATTTATGTATAGCTGAACTGTATTTTTACTAAGTATGATCCTGTATACTGTGTAACTCTGATGATTACTTTTATCCAGTGTATTCTATTGTTCATTATCTGGTGTATTTATTTAATTCTGTTCTGCTATTATCTGTTTCTGTGTTATATTCCACGGATTACCCTTGTCGCCGCCAGTACGGGGTTTGGGGTTGTCTCAACTGGATACACCCTGGGGTGGACCTTGCACAGTTAACTACATTCCATGATTAGGCCGTATGACACCGATACACGACGAGTTAGGCTTATAGGGAGCCAATCGACTAGACCGAGTAGTTGGACCTTGATTTAGGTCATCTCATGATGTTGGGCCAACTTTGGGCCAAGGGATCATTTCTTGTTTATACTTGACATGGATTAGAATACTGGTGCAACTTAACCTTGTATATGCGATGCCACACTTGATCTATCTTGTTAACTTTTCATCATGCCAGTTATCATCATATGTTTAATCTCTGTTTTACATGTCCAGTTAACTTTATTAGTTTTTATACTAATAGTAGGTAGGACTTACCAGTCTTTTTGACTGACCCGTTTTCTTTCGCCTCTTTTCTTCCGTTCCCCCCCCCCCTCCAGGTTCTCAGGGTGGGAACACTAGCACCTAGCTTGGATCTTTAGCTTGCTTACTGGATAGCTCATGTACGGTTTGGACTTGAGCTCGCTATGGCTTTACCACTTCTACTTTGGGGGATAGTTTACTTTATGTTATTTCCAGTTTTCAGTTTATGTTTCTAGACTTGTAGTAGTTGGAAAATAATGACAAAGTACTTTGATGTAACTTGACTATGGTTTTGAAATAGTAGTTTTATCCGATGCTTTACTTACTCTGTTTTACTTATATATTCCGTCTTGTGATATCTTTATGCATGTTTACCTTGTTTAACGCCCCTCCAAAGCTAGTGTGCTTGCAAGAGTGACATTGGCGGAGGTGGGGTGTTACAAGAACTCACGATAAACCCAAGGAATTTCCCAGATGCGACCCTGAACGAGCATTTTAGGGGGTTTAACTTCATTCCATACCTTCGAAGAATATCAAACATTTCGGCTAAGTCCCTTGTATGGTCGAAAGATTGTTTAGACTTCACAAGCATGTCATCCACGTAAACCTCCATGGTTTTCCCGATTTGATTATATAACATGCGGTTGACCAAGCGTTGGTACGTGGCCCCTGCATTCTTTAACCCAAATGGCATTACCACATAACAATATACCCCCAAGTCTGTAATGAAACTTGTATGCTCCTGATCTGGTATGTGCATGGGAATTTGATTGTGCCCAGAATAGGCAACCATAAAGGATAAAAGCTCGTGCCCAGCTATCGAATCTACAGCTAATCAATTATGGGAAGAGGAAAGCTATCCTTTGGGCAGGCCTTGTTCAAATCAGAGAAGTCGATACATGTACGCCACTTTCCATTAGACTTTTTGACCAGGACAGGATTTGATATCCAGTCGGGATATTTTGAATCCTTAATGAATCCATTGTCTTTTAATTTCTCTACCTCTTCTTTCAAAGTTGCTGACCGTTCTGGGCCTAACATCCGTGTTTTCTGTTTGACTGGTGGGTGCTTTGGATTAATACATAAAGAGTGGCTCATAATGGCAGGCGAAATCTCACACATGTCAGCGTGAGTCCAGGCAAACACATCCAGATTTGCCCTTAAAAAATCAACCAACTCTTTCGCTCGAACTGGATCTAGTTGCAAGCCGATCTTTAGTACTTTTGTTGAATCTGTCTCATCAATAGGTATGTCTACTGTTATCTCGTTGGGAGTCGCCTTCCTATCCTCGGGTTCTTTATCCTCTCTGGGATATATATATTCTCGAGCACGTCTAAGGGCGACTCTCTTGGGGCTGGACCCCTTAATTGCTATGCTGAGTTCTCCTTCAGAGGGGGAGAATCGTCCTTAGTTTCTATATTCAACCCCTTCATTAGCATCTTCAACTCCATCATGTAACAAGCTCGTCCCGTAGCTTGGTCGCCTCTCATCACCCCAATTCCTGCGTCGGTCGGGAATTTAAGCAGCAAGCACCAAGGTGCAATACATGCCCTAAACTCGGCAAGGGTCGGTCGGCCTAGGAAGGCATTGCAGGGTGACTCTACATCCAAAAATACAAATGGCAGGATCCACTCTCAGGCGATCTCCCTGCCCTAATGTCACTGGTAATTCTACGTAGCGCATCGGAGCCGTCGGCTCCCCGTTGAAGCCACGTATCCATCCTTCGCAGGGCTTTAGATCTTTTGCTTCAAGTCTCATTTTTTCGAAAGCTTTCTTGAAGAGGATATTGTCCGAGCTCCCGTTGTCCACCAACACTTTATGGACTAAAGCAGGGCCGATGGTCGTGGTAATTACCAGTGGATCTTCAGTTATGGATTGAACTCCGGAATCATCTCTACTGCGGAATATGACGTCGTCTGACATCGTCTTTTGTTGTTTCACCGGAATAATGTCTTCGAGGTTACTGCATTCTCCTACCTCAAAATGCTTGGCGGCATTGACGTACTGATCCATCGCTTTGAAACTACGACCAACTAGGTGGGGTCCGCCTACAATGGTATTAATAACGATCTCCTTACCTTTCTGCTAGGCTGTGGGTTTTGAAGTAGGCTAGTTTTGGTCCGGGGCTTGTCCCCGTTGCCCCCGTCCCTTTGGGCAACCTTGTACTCGTCTAACTTCCCTTCCCGCAGCAATATTTCAACTATATCTCTCAAATGACGGCATTCGTTGGTGGAATGACCATGGATTTCGTGGAACAAACAAAAAATTTCCCGTTGCGATCTCTTTTTCAGTGGAGTCTCTGGGTGGTGGTTTTTTGTACTGCAATATGCTATAAGTATCCAAGTAAATATTCTCCAACGTATCACTTAACGGCGTATAGTTTTTAAAAGTCTAGAATTTGGTTTTTTTACTAGAGCTATTCCCTCGGTTCCTGTTCCTTCTATTGTCGTTCCCATTCCTATTGCTATTACCTCCGCTCTGGTTGCCAACGTTTACTTCAACCTTCCCTGAACTGTCACCAGATTGTTTCACAGCAACATTGCTTTGGACACCTTCCCTCGAGGCCCCTTCGTACTTTCTCTTCCTATTTGCATGAGATTCTTCTCGCCTTAAGCGAATGTTAGTTTTTTCATAGAACAATTCTCTAGTAGGAGGCGGTTTCCCTGACAAGTAATCCCCGAATTCTGTGTCAGGGTCAACCCCTTCTATCAAGGCCATCAGAATAGTGGGCTCATGAGGGTCACTAACTTCGGTGATGGCCAGGTTGAAGCGGTCTAAATATGACTTCAAAGATTCTTCTGGGGCCTGTTTAATCCGTGTCAACTCTATGACGCTCTTGGACTTTCGGACGTGAAGTCGAAACTGGTTCATAAAGCGCTCACTCAATTCTGTGAAATTTGATATCGACCGGGGAGGGAGTCGGGTGAACCACATTAACGCCACGTCTTCAAGATAAATTGGAAAGGCTTTGCATTTTACAGCATCTGTAGCTGCTGCGGCATTCATGAACCATGCATACCTCATCAGATGTTGTCCTGGGTCCGTTCTTCCTGAATACCGATACATCTGAGGCAAGTTGAACCGCTGTGGGAACTGGAAATTTAATATATCATCTGTGAAGGGGGTATGACTTCTCCCAATACCCCAGTCCTCATTAGTATACCGCCGGCTTTCGGACATAATTTGACACACCATCGCCCATACATCGGCATTTGTTAATGTCTGCACCGGTTCTCTAGGTCTGATATTCGGATTACCCCTGGGCTCCTGATTAGGGGATAACCTCCTATTTCTAGCGGCGGACGCTCTACATTGCTCCCTACGCTCCCAGTCGATCTCAGGAGGGAGGGACTGAAGAAGTTGTTATTGCGTAGGATTAGTAATGTTAGGATCCCTGGGTAGAACGTGGGATCCATGCATGGGCAACAGCATAGGCTCTTTCAAGCTTGGATCATCAGGCCCTAACACATGAGCGCAGTCTTCGTGGGATCTTAAAGATCCAAAAGTTAGCTGATCAAGATTCTGAGGTCGCTCTAGCGGTCTTCTTTCAACGAGGACGTCCCTCATCTGAAGAAGATGAATCGTCTATAGCAAGGCGGCGTGTTGGGGAAGGTGTCTTTTGCCTCCGGAGCTCCTGGAGTTCCCTACTCATAGTGATCATGTTTTCTAGCATGCGAAGACTGTCACGCTTATGAGCTTCCAATGCCTCCGTAGTACTCTGGAGCATGTCAAGAAAGCATGAAAAATCTCCTTGAGTGACGGGCGCAGATGGGTCAAGCTGATCCTTGGTCATAGCGGCTGGAATCGGAGCATTGGAGGGAGCTCGAGTAAAAGTTCCAGCTTCATTCTGGTTCGGGTCGGATCGGAGCAAGGTAGTAGGACCGGACCGGTTCGGATGGGGGGAGCAAGTGACCTCAATGTCTTCTAATCGGCTCGGATCGGAGTCACCTGCTCGGATCGGACATTTCTGACTGGAGCGGCCTGCTCCAGAGTCTTACCCACGCGACCTTGTCAATACCATGGCTTGTTGATTCTCTTAAATGCTTTGCACTTCTTTTCCTTTCATTTTGGCCATAGTGTTCAATTCTTCAATGGTTCACCAAAAGGTACTTAAATATATCAAAAACAGAAGATTAACTTCTTTGAACTTTGAAGGTCCAAATAGTAGAATGATAATCCCAAAAAGCGAAGAATTTAAAGATCTCTCAGTGAAAGCACCAAAATGTTAGATCCAAAATTGGCTCTAACACCCAAACTAATAACAATTCTACTGAAATGAAATCAAAAACGAAGAAAACACACAACTTATAGTGGTTCGGCGTTAAATAGCCTATGTCCACTTTCTTCTTTTTGGATTGATACCTTGAATGCGAATACAACAATGATTTTCACTCAATTCTCACTTATCTAATACATTGATTTACTCAATTTCCTTCACAATATGATTCAAAAGATGATTATAAGCTGAGTAAGTTGATGAAACTCGGATTGCAAAGGAGTTTAAGTTCTGAAAATGCCAAAAGATCCTTCCAAATGCCTCTCGATGGTGTATTTATAGGTGAGAAATGCTCCTGGGATGGCTCCGGTTCGGATCCACGTGGCCTCCATTCCATCACTTGCAGGTTCGGATATCACAAGATGGTGCCAGCATATTGAGCTAGTGGATGAACGTGGGAACATGGCCTTCTAACCGCTCCGAACTTTAAGGGAATGTGGGTGTGACAGTTGCTGTTCTGAGTACATGGGTTCGGATCGGAGTCCTTCAGTTGAAGGGACGGATCGGATTTGTCTTATCCGATCCGGTTTGACCCAAGCCCCTTCTTTCTCTGCTTTATGCTGATTTGCTCTGACCCAACGTTCTCCGATCCGATCCGACATTTCCCGATCCGATCCGGTCCTTGGAGTGAATATTCTTCATTACTTGATCATCTAGCTTTGTGTAGCCTAGTTCAGAAAGTAGGCTAACACTTTACATGTCTCAACCAATCATCCACTAGTTCTTCACCATAGAAGGTGGGAAAATCCAGTTTCATAGTAAGGTAGGGAGTTTGATAGGGTTGAAGAGGGTATGGTGGATAGGCATGGGGATGATAGAAATTTCAATGTTCATAAAGGTGATGTGGTTAGTTAATGTTACTTGGAACATGTCGATGTAGTGGAGGAGGTGGTGTATTTCTTAGATTTGGAGTAAAGGATTGAACAGGGTGTGCTAATGGTCGAGGAGGTATGTCTGGTGGTGTAGGAGGCATATAAGGTGGAGGTATCCTAAATTGATCATCATATTTTTGGGAGAGGTGGTTGATCATATTTCTTATTCCCTAAAACTTCTGATTTAAATCATGAGTGGCCATCGAATTTCTGATTTAAATCTTGAGTGATATTCTCAAGATTTAGCATACTCAGTTCTAACCTTCCATTACTTTCCTCATGTCTTTGCCATAGTTCTTGATCGGGATCATGAGTTTGAGGAGAGAACGGTGAATCACTTGATTCATTTTTGCCATTGTTTGAATCGATCCCCGAAGGTTGCTCTGATACCAATTTGGAAGGTTCAACTTGATCTTTATTTGTAGCCATGGAAGTTACTGAGATTGATAAAGAAAAAGAAATTTAATCGATGACTTGTGAAAATTTGCAAAATGTAAGGAGGAAGATGATAATGTGGATGGAGTTAGTTAGAGTGGTTATTCGGGGTAGTCACTGGTGGTTTATGCTGGAGAATGGAATTTTGATGACAACAGCCTTATTTCAATATTAATTGATTATAAAATATATGCTAACATCTCTATCTAGAATATATATACACATATATGCAGATTTATATACAAGAAGTTTAAAAGTTCAAGAATTTTAGAGATTCAAGAATTCAGAGAAGATTCAAGACTCATGAGTAATCAAGATTTCAAGAGTTTAAGATAAATATAGTAATAGAGTCTTGTTATGTAAGACTCTGAATAGGACTCCAGGTTCAAATTCTAATTCTGTTTTTCAAATTCTGATTTCAAATTTTATTTTCAAATTCTATTTCAAAATTCTACATAAGTTTTTTTATTTTACTTTTGATTTTAAACTCGAGTTTTAAAGATTATAAGTTTATATATTTATATAGTTACATACTTTTATATCTATATATTTATATAGTTTAAACTTTATAAATTTATAAATATATTCATATAGTTTATATTTATGATTTCATATGATTTTCTACTTTATAATACTTGTTTATATCACTATGTTTTAATCCAAGAATTTCTAGAAATATATATATAGTAAAACACTTTAAAAATATTCAAATTTCAATTTTTAACTAACATTTGTTGACATACATATGTTGACATGTCGATATATAACTGCCACATTTTCAATTTTGAAAGGAAGTGTCTTTTCATTATTTATAACGTTCCAAAAGCGTTGCAACCTTTCAAATCTTATAAATATGGGCTAATTTCGAATTTTTT
Source organism: Allium sativum (assembly GCA_030737875.1). NCBI lineage: Eukaryota > Viridiplantae > Streptophyta > Magnoliopsida > Asparagales > Amaryllidaceae > Allium > Allium sativum. The sequence goes on from CM060919.1 coordinate 311,458,793, forward strand.
GATCATTCTTCTTCTTCATCTTCATCTCCCTTCATTACACCATTATTGTATTATATTTTATGATTTCTACATTTATACTCTGCCGATTTCAAGTCTAATTATATAAAACTTCTTCTCTTCTCACTCTCTACTTATTACTCTCTGAATCAGTGTTATTGAAGAGTTATAGGGCTACTGTAATCATTTGGGATAATTTTGGAAACGGTGTGTTCGTTGTAGCTGTGAAATCAAGGAAGGAAACGGTGGTACCCTAGTAGCCGGGGAAATCTAGAGGAATATACTTGATCAAGGGTGTTGTACTTGGATATTGATATAGTAATAAAACTCTGCGCAATCCAGCGTTGCATAGGACTGGACGTAGGAGTAATCCGAACCAATATAAAATCCGGTTTGTTCTTTCCTTTTCTGCATTTTATTTTTGTTTATTTTGTATTTGTGTTTAAATCTGTGTTTGTGATTATCTCTGTGGTGCGTGATCATATAGTAGATCATATAAGTTTTAAATTTTCTTAAATTCCTTAAAAATACTATTCACCCTCCTCTAGTGTTAGTTTTGCCTTAATGATCCATTCCCCATTCCCTAACAGTTTAAGTGGAGGAAAACAAGATTCAGAGGAAGATTTAGAGCGGGAAGTGGGTTTTTGTAGATATTTGATGAATTGACAGGGAATGACATGCACATGACCACTTGCAATTGCAAGTGCAAACAATGGAGAATTTAATACTGATAGAAAAAGGGAATTATGACGATGATTCAACAGGAAATGGTGCTTGGATAAACACATGTATTATCAAAATTTTGCACCGAAATTCTCTAAGAACAAGAATCAATATTAGCAGATTTTAACCAAAATAAGAATAATGATGGAAATTGCTATATTGACTGAAATGAACGTTGATATGGCATCAAATAATTATCAATATGGGACTCAAATAAATTGAAAATCGTAATCAAATTAATCTGAAACTAAGTATCAAGAACTAACAACCATATGAGATTACTTAACTAAATTTGCAGGAATAAAAAAAGGATACATCGCTGGAAATTGAAATAAATGTAGGAAAATAAGAAAGAGTTTAAACTACAAGGATTAAACTAGCTATTAATAGGGAAACTTAAAAGAAAATGACACTAAGTTGCTAACAATGAAGGCTTTGTTTCATATTTTCTTGATCGCACATGTAATAACCCGGAAAATCTGGGCCAGTTTAAAATTTTTGTTTTGGCAATTTTAGCGAATTTAGAATATTTAAAATAGATTATTTTAAATATAATCGGCGAAAAATTTATTTAGAACATAATTCGACGTATATATTATATACGCGTCGTCGTTAGAATATAAATAATTATATATAATTATAAATAGAATTGAAAATGGCGCGGTAGTTCGATAATTCGATTTCAAACTTCAAATGAATGTACCGGGTGCAAAACAATCCGGATTTTAGTGAAACCAAAAATGATAGGATCTATTTGATAATATCTTTCCAACGAATCCGAAAAATCAAGATTTCATAGCGGGAATCAAAAGATATGTCCAGTTGAAAATTCTGAATAGTCGCTATGAAATTCAGGCCCTTAAAAATGGACATTTTGCAAATGACCTCGGATTTCGACGAAACCAGTTTTGTTGGGTCCGGGATGTCAAGTTATTGCTAAATTCCAAATTTCATAATTTTTCGAATCAATATGTGAGCGTGGCAGAGGAAAACGCGTTTGACCAGTTTTAGTTGATTTTAATCGACTGGAAAATGGCCATTTTTCCAACGGCCTCAGAATTCGACGAAACTAGTTTTGTTAGGACCGTATCATCAATATGAAGCTAGAAAATATTTTTATGGAATTTTTAGAGACAGTATGTGACCCCGGTAATTTGAAATGTACGTTTAAAAATTCAATATAGTGATTTAAATGTAAATTTAACGGAAACTGATAGAAACGATCAAATCAGCTTGCGATACATATCCCATTGTGTTCGGAATGGGGGTAAAACGCTATGGACGACAGACGGTGGGCCTCGTTTCGAGGTCGTAGGTAAAAGTCAACTTTATGCAATTAAATTAATTAATAAAATAATAATATCTCCCTCCCCTTTTTCTTTCTGCCCCCCCCCCCCCCCCCGATTTCATTTTACAGAAGATAAAAAAAAAAAAGACGTCGAAGCGGGGAGGAGCCGCCGCCCTCCCCGAGACCGCCGCGCCACCACCGCAGCACCCCCCCCCCCCCCCCGTCCACGCCGGCGCCGAACCCCTTTCCCCCTTTCCCCCCCCCCGCCGCACGATCGACCCCCCCCTTTCTGCCCTAAATCAGCACCGCAGCCCCCCCCCCCCAAACCTCCACCGCAGCCCCCCCCCCCCGCGAGCACCCTCCGACCATCTCGGACCACCACTTCGCCTCGTCAACGCCCAATGTAAGTTTTACTTTAATTGTTCAGCTAATTCATTTAAAAATTTGATTTTTATTGAAGTAAATAGCTTGCTCTTCATATATATAACTTCATAAAGGAAATGCGATTTTATTCCAGTAATTATGCGATTTTTAGTGTTGAAAAGTGGTATAAAAATATGATGTTTATATTTTTAAAGTATTAAAAATATAATTCTTATATTTTTAGAGTATTAAAAATATAATCTTTACTATGTAGAAGATGTAAAAATATGACTTTTGTTTATGTAGAGAATTAAAAATATAATTTTTACATGATAGGAATATTAAAAATATCATCTTTATATAGGAAGCAAAATAAAAATGTGATTTTTAAAAGTGAAAAGACGATATTTTTAAAAGTGAAAAGACGATATTTTTAAAAGTGAAAAGACGATATTTTTAAAAAGTGAAAAGACGATATTTTTAAAAGTGAAAAGACGATATTTTTAAAAGTGAAAAGACGATATTTTTAAAAGTGAAAAGACGATATTTTTAAAAGTGAAAAGGCGATATTTTGATATGAGTAGTGAAGTAAAAATATGATTTTTACTTCGAGAAAAATATAATTTTTATATTATAGAAAAGAAAAAATCTTTATATGGAAAATAGCGTGATAAAAATATAATTTTTTTTGTCTGAATAGCGAAGTAAAAATTCGATTTTTCTATATTGAAAAGTGAAGTAAGAATATGATTTTCCTTATAAGAAGTTGAATAGTAAAAATATGATTTTCCTTATACGAAGTTGAATAGTAAAAATATGATTTTTCCTTATACGAAGTTGAATAGAAAAATATGATTTCTATAATTAAAATGGTATAATCTTTAGAATTTTTCTCTATAGAAATAGCGATGAAAATTCTATTTTTACAAATATGAAATAGCGAGGAAATTTCTATTTTTACATTATAGAAATAGCGATGAAAATTCAATTTTCACAATATGAAGTTAGCGATAAAGATATGATTTTTATATAATAGAGAATATAAAAATGTGATTTTTATATATACAGTGTATACGGGCGACGAAAGTAACAAAAGATGCGATAGCGATGAAGATTTCTGCAAAGAAGAGCCGAGGCGTCTGGTTTAGCAAATATGTGAGAATTTCTCACCTTTCAATTTCTTTTTCTAGTTATATATATATACTAGGATGCAGACGGTGCTTAGTAGCACCCGACACAATCGTCCACAGACCATGGACTTGTTTGTTTGGTTGTGTAGTTGACTAGTTTATTTGGTTTGAAATTGAATTGTTTGGATGAATGAATGGATTTGATTGATGTGTGAATGGCGTGGGCCTTCACTAGACCGGGGATAAGGCTAGGCCTCATCCCGTTTCTAGTATCGTGCCGTTATGCCGCCGAAATTTTCTAAAATATGTTAGAAAAATAAAGATATCATTTTATTTAATAAATGAACTGAATAGAATATTCATAGGTTGAATAAAATAATTTGGTCGTTAAAAATATAATTTTTAACGTGAATATGAATATAGTGAATGCGAATAAATAAATATTCATTTACAAACCGGACGGTTTGTTTATGTACACCTATTTGAATGACATTGATTGGGACGATAAATTTTACACATCGCCCAGCTGCACAAATAAAATCTGTTTTTGATTGTTTGAAACCCCACACGGGTGTTGGGATGAAATTTGACGTTCACTCATCCTGATTGATTAAATATGTCAATCGATAGATTGACAGGCTGTTATAAGCGTTAGATATCTATATTTGATGCTTATACAGTGTAGTGCACTTTGGTTGATGGTTGATTATTTTTCAATGCTATTATATACATGTGTTGTATGAAAATCCATATAATTAATTTTATATGGTGATTGATTGGGCCTCATTCCAATTTAGAAAATAAAGAATATTATAACATAAAGGTTCATGTGTTGAATGTACTCATTCGTTGAGATTGGTCATGTGTTGAACGAAATATTTTAATAATAAAATTTACTTCTCTATCATTATAAAGTAAAGGTTCATGTGTTGACTGTACTCATCCGTTGAGATTAGTCATGTGTTGAACGAAATATTTTAAAAATAAAATCTACATCTTTATCATATATAAAATTAGAAACTGACTGGAAAATAGATAAGATGAGTGGTCTCCTGGATATTAATCTGATGTTGGTTTCGGCCTTCGGGGTTAATATTCAGGGAATCGTTCTCTTACTAATTTACGGTTGGAGTCTGATTTAATATCAAACGATAGATACCTTAATTTTCACAAAATATATTTAATAACAAAATAGTCACACGTGGACGGTACTCATTCGTTGAGATTAGTCGTGTGTTGACAAAGAGATAGAGTCGTATATTGATATAGAATATTTGAGATAGAAATATTTGAAATAGAATATTTGAAAATAGAAATATATGAAGCCGTGTTGATTAGTGATGCGCCATTTTGACGCGAACGATATTTATATCGATTACCTTCGGAATTGAATATATAACGATTTCGAAATGAATTGAATATATAACGATTTCGAAATGAATTGAATATATAACGATTTCGAAATGAATTGGATATATAACGATTTCGAAATGAATTGAATATATAACGATTTCGAAATGAATTGAATATATAACGATTTCGAAATGAATTGAATATATAACGATTTCGAAATGAATTGAATATATAACGATTTCGAATTGAATTTAATAGATAACGATTTCGAATTGAATCGAATAGAAAACCAATTTGAATTGAATTGAAAACGAATTGAAATGAATTCAAATTGAATTGAAACTTGAATTGAATTGAAATGAATTTTAAAACGAATTTATAAGGAAAGATTCAATTTTGATTGGAATTGAAATGGAAGTTGAAATTGTTTTTGAAACTAATTTAAAACTATTTATATAATTCGTTTTAAATAGTAATCGACGAAATATATATTATATATATTATATATATAATATAATGGCCTGAATAGAACGCGCCGCGCCGCGGCAGTTCGTGAATTTCGACCATTTATTTCAAACAGACATTACGGGAGATCCGACCGTCGGATTCTCCTAAAACCGGAGCCGTTGGGTTCGTATCGAAAAGAGCTTTCTAACGAATATTAGAAATTTGAAATCTAACGGTTGGATTTGGAGATACGTCCAAATCAAATTCGAAAAAGGTCGTTGTAAGTGCAGTTCGATGGCCGTGGATGGAAATCGACTGTACGGGCCTTGATAAAATTATTAAAAATATCAATAATTTGTGTAAAATCAGAAGAAATGATTTGGGAAAATTTGGGATGAAAAACTCCATATTTGAAAAGATAAAAATAGATTTTTATCGAAATGAACTAGTTTTGAACTAAATTTAAAACCCAATTATTTTTAAATAAATAAATTAGATTTAAAAAGGGGTTTTAAATAATCGGAATTTGTAATATATTTGATTGGATTTGAAATGGGTTTATCGTGAACGGTGTTTTAAACAACACTAGTTCTTTAACCCGAGGATAAATAGAATGTGATTTGGGTTTATCGTGAACTGTGTTTTAAATAACACCTAGTTCTTTAACCCAGTAAAAGGAGTTTTAACGAATCTGCAATTAGATTGAAATGTAAATCTATAATCTAAATTATCAAATTTAGAAATGAGCGAGAATGGAGTATCGCCAGTTTTGCTCCAAAGCGATAGTTAAATCTTTAATTAGATTTGAACGTGAAATGGTAATTAATTTTACCGATAACACCATGGTGTTAGATATGGAGTATTACCAGTTCTGCTTCATGGGATGAATAGTTTGGGATTGGGAAATAAAATAAATAATTACTTCGGTGTGGTTCGCTAATCTCGACTAGTTTAGAAAACCATAATCTGGTTTGAAATGACATCCAAAGGAAGATTAAAGGATAAATTTGAAAGAATTTATCTTGGATAAAATCAATGGGAACCTTTCCCTAAAAATGTGATTTTGTGAATAAAAGAATATTCTGAATTGGAATGAGGCGTATGTTGTGTTTGTGTAACATTTGTTTTTAATATACGCGAGTTGTTCGGAAAGGCCGGGTTTATACCCATTCTGAATAACCGATTCGACGGTATGTCGAAGATGAAGACGGTGGTTGAAGACCGGAAGTCTTCACATCGTTTGGATAATTACTGACGATCCTGATTGGGCTGTACACCCGAGAGGATGGAAATAGTTGGTGGTCGTCCAGACGTACCTGGAGATGGATGGATATGCGAGGAAAGTGCCTCCGGTTTCGTTCAGACCCAGAACGGACTTGTAAATGGATTGTGTGTCTGACATTGGATTTTATTTTGTGTTGATTGATTTCTATTAAATATACATCTGTTTGGCGGCGGAGAATTTATTCTTTTGCTTAACGCCCTTCTCTGAGACGTACGAGCTCAGAGGTTGTATATCGATGGACATCAGTCGCATGGCATGAATTGCCTGCGTGGCACGCTAAGATGCAATGATCAAGGCTTTTGTTGAAAAGCAGAGTCTTGTGGTTGATGATCAAAGCACGGCCTTCGTGGCGTAGCTTTGTGTATAGCGTGAATTCGCGAGCCTCACACCTCGGTATGAGTTAAAAACGGGATACGGACCATTCGGAGAACACGACGTTTCTTTCTAGCTTTGGTGGTGTCAGTGACTTACCAGCCCTGACATTTATATACTTTTCACCTTTGTGGTTGTTGGAATGAGGCGCCTCGATTATAGGTCTGTAAGGACCGGGAAACGTGTGTTCAGGCATAAATAATCCTCTAACGTAAGTGAGGACCGGCCCAACCGATCCAAGTGGCTACCCAGAGTGTGTAGTCCTGAGCATTTGCTAGAGTGTCTCGAACGCGGAGAGGAGCTTGCCCCTTGCCTCGACTCATGACGGAAATCCAATTTCCAATACGTGTATTTCGGCTTTATTTGTAGAACCTAGTATGGCGACATAGTGGGATGGGGCACTCATGCCGTCTATGATTTATATTTATGATTGAAATTGTTTTGACACTATACACTTATTATAGTATCAAATGATTTGTTTTGAACGTATCAAGCATGTTTGGCTGTTATAAGGTAAAACCCTATCCTCCGGCTTGCGTTGCCTTGTGTGATGGGACCTGGGTCTTATAACAGCTTCATTTTTCGAAAAAGCATTGCGTTGTTTATTCTATATGCACTGGTATTCTTGGGAGGAAACCCGTTCCGTGTTATACGGCGTGGTCCCTTGAATTACCCTCTTTTAAAATAAAGTTTTAATAACTGTTTTAGTTCTCACACCAGTCACATGACTGACCTGGAGTTTATTGTTTTAACCTAAACTCTGGGTGCCCCTATTTTCCGCACGGGCAGCTAGTAGTTTTGGTTTTGCAGATTTATATTCACAGGATCCTGGTTTACAGCTGGAATGATATCCGGAAAGCTCTGTATCCGTATATCACCTTCAGTTGTGCTTTGTATTATTTTCCGCTGCTATGTAATTTATTGTAATCTCTGATATTTATCGAATGTAATTTATTCATTTATACTCTGTATATTCTTGTATCTGATGGAATTGTTGTAATAGCAATGAAATGTTCTTCCGTCTGCGTTCTATTTTGTCCTGTTCTCAAACAGTCAGGGGTTTCGAAAGGTCTAGATCGGTTTAACGACTGATTCGGACCGAGCGAAATTCCTGGCCGTCACAGCACACTTACAATGCCACATACATGTCATATATACACATTGTTGTGCCCTTCAACAACACCATGCCACACTCTAAAATAACATGAACAACCCATTTTTTTGGCCCAATATACTACTCAACGCATCAGTATTGAACATCAATAACCCAGACCCGAAATCATTTACAAAAGCAAAATCCAGTTGCGTGCACATGCATAACATGCACACCGATACGGTCTTCATCTTCACTCCTCAAGCCATGATCCCTCCTTTAGTCCTTTAGTGCTTCTGACAACAGCATGCCACCTTCTAGTTTCTTTTCTGATGAACTGAAGGAACCCTCTAGTGAACTTTGGCCATGATCACCTTTTTTGCCATTTCGAGCCTGCTTTTCTTCTTCTTTTAACTTCGTTACCCATTTAATCATGGATTGGTTATTACAAGAAATCTAGGTAATATCGCTTAGAATTTGATAGAAAAGGGTTATTTGTAATCAACTTTTAAAGTTCATATAGGAAAATCAAGTTATAGATATCACCCTCCGTGAAAAATATTCACCTAACAAATATCTCCTCTATTCATATGAGTCCATTTGACAGCAGCTGCAGTTTTTCACAAGAATGGAGCACTAATTACAATGATCATCTCGAAATCTTAGCTCGGTCTAAGACTAGAAATTAATAATGCATCCCCTCAGTGAAAATCATTTTAGAGAAGCATGCACTCTTGTATTTATATGCGTAAGGAACGAGTTTGAGCCTTGAAGCCGAGATCGTCTCCTTGAAAATCAACTGAACATTCAAGTTCTTAAGAGAAATATTATGAGAAAAACTTAAATCTCTATCGATTTGTACTGATCTATCTATGGATCAGTCCCAATTGTATATAGGACGAGAGTATGGTAGATTTGATCTATCCAAAGATGAAAATGGCTAAAACAGACTAAATTCAACCAAGATTAAAACTGAATTAAACCAATGAAATTTTCGATTGGTTATTCTGCTTAACCAAACTTAAAACAATTCTTATATTATGTCTAGAATATTCATCATAATGTGAAATAAAATTAACATATATTATTTTAATATTCTTATTCAAATATCTTATGCTCTGTAATAATAGTAATTTTGACACATGTACTTGTGTGAGTTTATACATACATAATAAATAAAATTTATTTAGATCATTAAGCTAAAAAACAAAAACAAAAAACATTAGTAACGTTGAAAATATAATTAAAGTTTGGTTAATCTGGTTAAACCGATAACCAAACTAAATTTTTTTATGAATTAATTATAAACCAATCTAGTTTTAAAGCTAAACCATACCAACCGAAATGAATTAGTTCTGCAAGTTAATTTGGTTTGACCAAAGATCGCTCATGCCCAATTGCGGAAATCTTCATACCGTGCTTCAACTTGTCTATTGATCCATAACTCTGTGTCTTAATCTTATTACAAGCTCTATAGCCAGATTACACAGGAATTCTCTCAGAATCAAAGTTTATGGATCAATACTGAATGTGTACCAGTCATACTCGCACAATTTTAATCTGAAAAGCGCGTTACAAGGAGTTAACTGTAACAAACTCAACCCAATGAAGCACACTAACAAATGTAACTAACCATACAAGAATGAATAACAAAGAAAGAAAATATGTACAATACCACTTTGAGAAAATAAACTGTACCAACATTCAGATACAAAAATCAATAACCATAAAGCAGCAATAACCAAATAGAAGAAAATTATGAATATATCATAACATGCAGTCGCACATCAACAAATTTAAACCAAACAATAATCAAAAAATAAGAAAAGACAGAGAAGTGCAAAGTATACCGAAAATGCAAGAATTTTCAGGGAGCAGCAAGCGAAGCTGTAGCAGCTCTTTTTCTCAACCTACCACGAGTCATCCTTATAGCTTCTTCCATTGGAGTTTCTTGAACTTGCGGCAGCGGAGGTTCACTTGCTTCTTTTCCTTTATTATTTGATGTGGCATCATCGCTGGTTGCAGTTTCAATTTGCATTGCTTCGTGTTCGCTGGGTAAATTGGAAGACGATGATGCATAGTTCGATGAAGAAGATGGGATTATGTTTCGCGATGGAGGTTGAGAAGAAGTAGATGAAGAAAGTGGAGCTTCTGTTGATTTTTGAGATTCATGATTTTGCAGCTTTCTAGGGCTGGCGGGAGGTGGTTGCTTTGGCAGTTGTGGCGGTTGCTGTGGTGGTTGTTGTGGTGGGTTTGTGGTACTGGAGGGTATTGATAGGCGGCTTGGTTGTTGAGGTTGCGGATGTGCCTGCGTTTTATAGCATTATAAACAAAGTTTTAGTATGAGTCAGACTAAAATTTATCATGGCAACAAGAAGACGAACTGAAATACACAACACTTTTAACAGAAATCTTCGGATTTTAGAAGGTTATATTAGACTTTCTTCTAATAATAATAGTGGTAAGACACTATACTGCTTGCCCCTTCAGCTAGAGATCCTTGATGATTGTAACTCTTGGTAATTCTATAAGCGGAATAAGAATCCAACACCCATGACAACCAACATACATAGATATGGAAAAGCAAGCGTACTGGTTGTGGTTGGGTTCATGTTCCTAGAAATCAATTTTAGAAATGGCAGAAATACTAAGAGCAGAAGTACGATGTAATATCGCTGTTGGTTCACATGTATTTAGGGTATTGTATATCGATAGCCACAGAGGATAAGTTGTAATAAAATCATAAATTTATATAAATAAGGGATCGAACCTAGCCGACAAGCTTTTAAATTTCAAATAAGCAAGATTTGGGAAGATAACCAGAGAGTTGACCTTCCAGGGAAAATACGATATATAGGATCATTCCTGACAAAATATGTTTTTTCAGCTTCATGTAAGGAAACAATAGTATAAGCAGCACCCCCCCCCCCCCCCCCCCCACACACCTTTCCTCTTCCAAAAAACCCCCCAACCACCAAAAAAAAGAGAATCACCAACCCAGCCCCAAACCAAAAAATGGGAAAAACAAAACAAACAAAAGGTTAAGAGAAAACATCCTTCTTTATATATACAAAATTCAAAAACCAAACAGGCAATCTTAAAGTATTAAAGGATGGACCCGAAAAGTATTATCCTAAGGAGTAATTTTATGGCTAGGGATTGAGGACTTCAGACAAAGGTCCATATAGGATGCTTAATTTTACTCCAAAATACTGAGATGTTGATTCAGTATATATCAGGCACAATAAACACTGATTTATTGCCTCTCCTGACAAATTAACACAATAAATATGTTTTCTAATGCAATTCACCTTTTGTGCAGTGTTTGCACATGTGATATCCGTGAACCTGCTTATTTTCAAAGACACTGACAGTACACCATAGAAAAGGACAGAGATGAATCAGCTTTTAACAGAAACACACACATGTGCATGTGCACATGCTTGAGCATATTTCTATTGGATTTGTGTCAATCGGTTCAGCTGTGCCGTATAGAATGTTTCATTAGTGTACCGTTCTTTGAGCGAATAATAATATTCACATGCATACGTATATGTTTCTTTGCCAACTAAAACTTTGTATTTCTCCATAATGCCACGTTCTTCCGTATAAAATGCAATTAACATTTTCCTCTTTACCTATCCATGCATCTAACCAGTGTAGCATTTTGCAGTCAGTTCTCGGAAAGAGCTAATAGCCATTGAGTTGTTTTAACGAAACCACTTCAACAAATCTTAGGCGCATGCGCATAACCTTGCGTAGTTGCTCCACAGGTTATTTTAAATTTTCCACTAGCTACTTGTAACATAAGGTTAAAAATCCAATAAAAGTACACCGAGTTTTGGACTTAAGAAATTTTCTACAAAAATGGCCCTTAACGTTATTCCCTCATATCGTATTGGTACAGCATCAAACCTCAACGGATTAGTAAAGAAATATGAAAACAGTATAATAATTATAATTACTACTTCCATTAACAGGCTCTTGCTTTGTCAAAGAAATTGCACACATTAGGTTGTTAACATAACAGACTGGACTGTATTTTGGTGCTGAATTAAGGTGACTATATATTCACAAAAACGTCATGTCAAACAGGAAACAATCTTAAGACATATAACACAATGTACTGACAAGATATTACCATTGTTTATACCTTCGATGTTTTTTCCCTTTGGATCAGATACCACAAGTTAACTGAATATATTACCTCTATGATTAAATGTCTAATATGCATATCAAATGACAAGAACAAGCACCTGAGTAGCACGAGCTCTTGAAGACTGTGAAGGAGATTGTGCAGCAACATACTGTAAGACCTCAAAAATCCTTGTCTGACCATAACTCACAACCTTTTGTGAGTATAGGACAATCATATCCCCAGCCCTTGTTCTCAGTTCAACCAAGTTACGGTCAATCTCAGTTTCATGTTTTGCAACAACAGGTTTAAAAAATGTTTCATAGACATAAGATGTCCCCTATATTATCCATATTTCTTTATCAGTCTATACAGTGTTATAGATATATGTGAGACATATATCTTAGTATGAGTAGCTACCTTTGTCTTAGGATACCATAAGTAAACAAAGAATGCCAGCTTTGCTTCACTGTACATTGGAAGCCTACAAAATTACAAGCAAAATGGTGACTTAGAACGATTCCGAAATCTTGTAGCATAAATGCATAAATAATCTTACCATGAAACAAAGGACTCTCCTACCCTTTCAAATACAGTTAGTGCAGCAACTAAAATCCTGTAAATTATTGATTGAAAAGGCAATCAGAAAGAAGTACGACATGGTGTCATGGATGCCAAAAACACTGACCAATAGATATATATATGCTTATCAGTATGCAAATCAAGACATTGTACTCCTAAATCTTATATTATCTAAGGAGAAATAAAGCTTATTTAGAAGCTCAAAAGCAAGACCATCTGAGTTTCCCAACTGTAATTATATAATTCTACTATGACTTGTTTTTGGACCAGAAGCATTCACATCAAGGTTGTGAAACTCGCTGGACGGTGGGTATGGATTACGGATTAATCATTTAAGTGGGGATTAATCGAAAATACGCATTTTTTGTAAAATTAGCTATTTGCGATAAAAAATCAAGCATTAAACAAAACAAAACAAAAATCTCTTTATAAGTTCATTTATTTAACTGTTCAAATATATTTTGGGTTTTAATGTAGGCCGCACAGCAATATTCCATTTTCTGATGAACTTTTATCCTCACTGAATGGTGAAATAAAATGTACCAGAATTATATGATAATAATCTATTTCTATATATTCCTGTAAACAATAGTATATGCATTCTAAAAGCCTCAAAGAAGTGGCAAAAAAACCAAATTAAATGTTTAAACAAAACAGCACAAAAAGTAGATGAACCTCGACAACTCTGTAAAGATTTAAGCGGATGTAGCCAGGCCTAAGCGGATCCGGGTGGGACTAGGCACTGCCTAAGGGGACTCAAGCACCGCCTAGGCGATCTGGGCAACAAGAACAATCGCCTAGGCTGCTAGTCGAGTCGGTAGGCACTGCCAAGCGTCTCGCCGGTTAGACAGCTGCCTAGCTTGAATTTTACAACAGTGATTCACACTGAACTTCAAAATTGTCAAAATTATCTTTGGTTGTCCTGGCCTTCCAGGCGTGACACTATATCAGATTGATAAGACATATGTAATTATTTATGTGGCAACAATAATTTATTAGTGTAGACATGCATAATGTGTACGAGATATTGGAAGACTACATATGTAAGTTTGATGAAAGTTGAAGTGAAAAACACCAATGAATAATATATCATCAAATTCTTTCATTAACATTAGAGATTTGTAGGAATATCGATCCCAGTTCATGGTGTGGGTGCTATTTAGTAATAGTAGAGATAAGACGTTAATTCATATCTATTTGGAGAAGACAAGCTCAAAGACCACACTGATATGCTGAAGTAATTGTGAATGATTTCGGCAGGAAAACTTTTTCTTGTCTATCTGCTGCAACAGGTGAAGAATCAGTTCCTTGCAAAATCACAAACCACATGTTTTTTGGTCTGACATGGAAAGAATTAAATGAGTTATTTAATCAAAAAAGGGACGTTCAACTAATTTGAAACAAAAATTTCAAAGCAAAAGATTCTAATTGTAAAATCAATCATATTTTGAAGCTTTAGGAAAAAAGTTCAATGGATGTTTATTCAGATCAAAACAAGAAACAATAAATTGAACTAAGAATTGGGTATTATGATACAAAGCAAAAGGTTAGAAGTGAAAATAGATGTTTCAACTGTGGAATATCAAATCACCATGCCAAAAACAGTAGAAACTACAAAAAGTGCTTAAAATGCAATAAATTTGGTCATCATGGTTTCACTTGTTCATAATCTTACACCAAATTAAGCTAAAACTAATTATTTATCTCCCATGGCTAACATTGTGTCCGGATGGAAAACTAAAAAAGACTACCAGTTCACGTGTTAATTTTCAGTTGTTACAAGACATTTTTTGCTGATTTTGTAATTCATCGGCAATTATGGAAACTTGACTGAACTGTCAAAGACATTCAATGATCGTGAATTAATTGTCAAATTTCCAAATAGAATTGATTAGAGAAGTCATTATGCAAGAAAGTGAAACTGATGGGAATATAACATTTAATTTGCCCAGTGGAGTTCGAAAGAAAATTGGTCAATGTGATGAAAATAGAGAATATATATATATATATATATATATATATATATGGGAGCGGCTATTGGGACACAAAATTAAACACAAAATTGGAAAAACAAAATCTGGACCGTAGGATTTGTTTGTCTTTATGTGTGAGGTGAAATTCAGGGGGAGATCTTGTGGTTGAGATTTCTTATGTCTAAATTTGTGTCAACATTTTGTGTTTAAATAGAATTTCCATATATATATATATATATAGATAGATAGATAGATAGATAGATAGATAGATAGATATGGATAAGATTATTTAATTGGTCACTGATTTGTAGAAGCATGGAAAAACAAGCGACATTCCTTCGTCGATTGGTAATGTTACAGCATCAAGAATAGTTCTCTGGACAAATTTGACTCCTCGTACCTTAATGGTGAAATCGAAGTTGAAATCCCTGTTTAATCCGCTCTATATCAAAGCTTATTGCAGACAACTCTGTTTTGAGATAACTACCAGAAGATTAGCTGTTGTTCTAAGAGCTTTAAAAGATGCAAAAAGTATAATCGAAAATTTATTGCACTGGTCCGAATGAAAAAATTATGGGTCTGGAATAATAGTACAAGTAGTGTTTCTCATAATTCTCAATCTCAGACTACCAATTTAAATTCTAGCGTGCACAAACTATAGAAATTGTTCCAATCACCTTCTCATAATCTAGCTTCTTAGTTACACATCCCTCGTAAAATGTATTAGAGAATGTGGTGCAAGATGATGGTGTTGACATTGTCATAGCTGTGGAAAGCAAAGTAGACAATGTTGACAGCATAAGGATTGTTGATGCTGGCAAGGTCGGTAATGCAACAATAGCAGCTGAGGAGAATTTTGACTATGTTAAGATTATTGATTCTATCAAAGGAGAAGAAATAATCAATGCTGAATCTGAGAACTCAACAAACCTTGTAACAAGAAGTGCAAGACTACCTGGCAGTATGGAAGTTTGCAAATCTAGAGTTGATCTTGATTTTGCACATAGGGTCTTGATTCATCATGCAAATAATTTGCAGATGCTATGGAAAGTTGGCAATGACACAGCAATGCTACTTTAATTGCAAAAAAAAGGGTGAAGGCAATCATATCTGAGATGCTAAGCGTTGTTGCTGATGTTATAATTGTAGATAGAAAAAAATTCTGTTTTATGTCGGTGTATTTAATTTTCCATTTTGCTAGTTAGTTAATTTTCTGTTTTGCTATTTCGGTGTAGTTGTGTTTCTAGTATGATGATCGACTGTATTTTGAATATTGAAGCCTGTGGCATATCTGAACTATGTAATGATTGTGAATTATGTGCCTGTGCTCACGCACGCATACACGTGCATGCATGTGTATATATGTGTGTATGTATGTGTATGCATATGTACATGTCGATGACCTAGAATTATATTTAGAACGCTTTAATTACATATTAGGCTCATCCAGTATTCCAAAATAATAGCAATAATAGTATATGACTACATAAAGTAGATAAATATATTTGTGAATTATTCTACCTGTTTGAGTCCAGGTGGACCTATCTGTACATAGCATACAGAATTATTCTAGCTGTTTAAGTCCAGGAACCACGGGTGTTTCTGGATATGAGTAGGACTGAAAATTACAATCAATTTCCACCAGTCTAAACCAAACTGACCCAAACCCAACCCGAACAAAATGGATGATGGGTCGGATTTGGATAACACAAACTGCTATAAAGGCCAGATCAAATCAATAAACCCAGTCTGCCCCCAAGGACAAAAGAAGTAACTTATATACACTACACTATTTAGTACCATAATTCAACCCAATGCGAACAGATCGAAATTGAGCACTAAACCACGTGTCAGGTCTAAGTTTTGTATAAAAATGGATAGTTTGGACCCGACGCAAGACCCATCAGGTCAGATTGGGTTGGGTCTAAGTTATACCAGGTCAGGTTTGAGTTGGGTAGGGTTAGTTGCCATCTCTAGACTTGAATATACCTTTCAAGAAACTTTTATCTTGTATACAATGCAACTTCATCTTCATAAATTTAGAAACTATAAAAACCAATGTCAACAAACAATAATTTCAAACAGAACTGAAACAAACTAATCTTACTGGAAATAGAGATAACTGAATTTTTACAATTGTTCTCACAGTATATAAGAGGACTGACTACATACCAATACTGACACCAGAACCTCAGCTGTTCGATCTCAGGTCTATTCAGTTCCACGGTCTTATAGCATTCATAAGCTGGATAAGCATATCCAAGGACCAATCTGTTTATAGCAAATAGATCAATAAATACATAACACTTTTAAACATCGCATTAAAAATAAAAATCAATTTATGTAAGCACTTGATCACTTACGCTAGTGCTCTAGTAAGGAATGATCCAATCATGTTAATTCCAATAACGTGTACAAACAAGCGAACGCCCTTTCTGAACCCAAAGCTGAACAAATACAATTTATTCAAAAGAACGGTTAAAATGTAAAATATCTACGTCGTAACTCAGTAATTTCCACAAATCTGAAACCCTAAATCGTCAAAATATTAATAAATGATTTAGGAAATGAGAGTTGAACTAAAATTACAAGTGAAGCACACAGACGGAGAATGGGAAAACCTGACCGGCCACGTCAGTGGCGATCGCCTCCCCCACTGGTTTTTTCCCTTCTTCTGGCTTGATGAAATTTCAACAGCTGTCTGGATTTTTGACGCACTTTCTCTTTCTTATTTTCGATTTGTTTTTATTTGAATTGATATCTTCTTGGAATTATGATTAGCACGTTACGAAATTCACAGATATTGAAATAGGCCAATGTTATTTGGGCCATAAGAATGAATTTCATCAGAACCTGAAAACTACGTCTAACAACATTCTCATGTTGCCAGCTTATTCGTTTACCTCCTTCCACTATCAAATTTTTTCTACTGTCAGTATGCACTCATGGGTTACACAATGTAATATTGTTAGAAAATTACATATATATTCTAATCATTATTAGAAATATATTTTAATATGCAATAGATGATAAATTTATTATGATGTATTGATCATAAATTAAAATAACGTGCCACCTTTTAATTTGAGGTTATAAGGGTTTAGTCCTCCTAACTAAATATTTTTTGTAAAAGTTTAACATCCTAACTCAAAATAAATATAAATTAAAATTATTAATATTGTATAAATAAATTATCTTAAATGATATACTTTTTTTATATGTATGAGTGAATAAGTAACATTACAATTTTTGTTAATATGATTGATGTATATATATATTGAGTTGCCTTTTTTTTAGAATTTATAAATGGATTAAAAAAACATAAAATAATTGAATTTATTTAAATAATTTGAGTTAGTGATCAATATAACGGATTACAAATAAAGATTTAAATGTAAAAAAAGTCGAATAAAATTGAAAAGTGATATTTACATAATTGTGGTTGAGGATAACATTTTATGTTTAGCTTATGCGCAATGAACTTTTAACAATGATTATGTTTTCCTTTTGAACAATTTTATCTTTGTAGTTAATCATAGAATTCATGTTATCGTAAGCAACGGATCATGCTTACAATATTGACAACTATAAAATAATGTTATGTGGTATTTGGTTGACTTATGAATTGGGTTACTTTAATACCACATTGAAAGTGAGAATGTTTATATAATCCAATTTTTATCGGTTATCTATGCGTTCACATCATCATAATGTGTAAACTATAAATTTGTCATTTAGATGTTGTTAAAAGTAAAATTTGTTGATGCGCTTGTGTTTTACGTATTTACTTTCTTTTCTCGGGTGTATTAATAATTATTATTGGACTCGATTTATCAAGTAGTTTAACGTTTGACTATGCAGTTAATTTAAGTATGTGGATGTCAGTGCAAAATTTTGATAAGAGATATGTAAAAGATTTGTATATAATTATACATAGAAAAAGTAGTGTTTGAATGTAAAGTATTGAGAGAAGTATATTAAAATAATTGTAAAATGGTAAATTATAGGATTTCAACAATATATCGAAACTTAATAGAATTAAGGAGAATAAAGATAATTCCTACAACTAATGAGAGAACTTTAAATTCTTCTATTTGTTATAAAATAAAGAAATTAGAATTCATTGGAGAGAAGAAAGGTAAGAGACTTTTATTTATTCATGATATTAGTTATCTATCTATTTCTATTACAATGGCTCCTTTATGAATAGATCTTGGAGCTAGTGGTTAAACTTCTCTCATGATGTAGGACTAAACGAAAAAATACAAAAATATGTACTTATGTATTACAACGCTCCCCCTTTAATATGCGCCTTCAAAATCTTGAATGTTCCAGTGACTTGAGGTTGTCCCTTTTGAAACATATATGATGTTGCTACCCTTATTATTATCTTGCTTGCATATATCCATGTAATCGATACAGCTACTGTCTGTTGTCTTATTAAAATATAACTCTATTATGAAAACCCAATGGGAAAAACCTTGAACGAGGAAAAGGGTGCAATGTGTGAGATTATAAATATCATATTAAAATGATATTCCTTCTAAGAGTTTGATACTTGGGGATCAAAACAATTACTCATTAAAACTTTACCAAGAAAAACCCAAAGGGAAAATCTTATTGAATGAAAAAGACTACAATGACATATTTTAATATCTCATTCCATCTAATGAAGTTTGATACTTTTGGATCATGATGGTGCCTCATTAAAAACATTACTAAGAAAAACCCTATGGGAAAAATCTTAACGAATGAAAAATGACTACAATATAATACAACATATTTCAATACTTTGCTATTCAAATAGTGTTTAATACTTCTTAATGAACTTTCTTTATAAACTTCAAGTGCATTTACATACTTCAGACATGTTTTCTTATTTAAACTGCCTTCTGTTTTTGCTTTGTATGCTACTATTATATATTTATAAATACACTTCATGTGCTTACAATTTTGTGCTTCAATCAGGTTTGCATATTGCAATATACATTTGATGAATAAGATAAGTTTTATTACAACAACACTAAGAAGTAGGAAGTAATCTATTTATCTTGAAGTATATCAAAATTTTCATTACAACAGTACTTCAAAGAATGTTGTAATCTGTCATTCCATATTCTTGGCATCCTTTATAATCACAAGCATTATTTATATCCTTTAGAAACTTGTATATTTTAATAGGTTTTGCATATCACAACTATCACTTCAATGGATATTAAGAGTTTCATTACAACAATTCTTAAAAGTAGTAAGCAATATACTTATCATGAATTATATCAAGATTTACATCACAACAATACTTAAAAGAATGTCGTAATCTACATTTCTTGTCTCTTTGCATTCTTTATCACTACCAAAGTTTTTACATTCTTTCAAGATTTGTATCCTTTCATCTTTACACCTTCAGGGGGTTCTAAATGTTTCAAACACTTTCACTACTTTAATCCAATCCAATTATCTTTGAAAGAATAATACTCATGGCACACAACATGTTGTTGACACTGTATGGTGCTTCAGAAATTTAAGCGCATTTTATATACGTGTTTCTAATTATATTTTGTGAACTACAGGTCCACGTTTCTCATTCAGGAAATGATTCTTGATGACCAATCATGGTCTCCCCTAATTCAAGGTTTTTAATCTACCAATTAACATAAGCGCTTTATTATTTACAAATTTATCAGCGGTAATTATCTATTGTCAATTCTTGATATGATTTATTGAGATCTCTTTATGTTTTAGGTACTTAAACCGCTTCTTCGGTTACTTGACCATCATGTCATGGGACTCGTTCAAAGCACTATTAAGTGTTTCTTCAAGAATATTCATTTTTTTGTTTGGCATCTTTATGACTTACTTCAAAAATATTTTGAACTGACTTCTATACCACATTTCAACTATTGTTTACGCCTTTTGATCTTTTGGATTCAAATCTATACTGGAGAAAGTCTACTAGGGATATAATTAATAATTTATTCAAGTTACTTAAGATTTTGCATCACTATATATGTTAACAAATATTAAACGTTGATGATCAACATGAACTTATATCCCCTTATTCAACCTCTCAATGGTGACAAACATTATCAAATTAAATAATAACTCTCTTTGGATTCTCATTTTTGATCCATTATCACATTATTACTAGCAAATACATTATATGTATTTCAATTGTTGGAGGATAACGCTTTTATTAGTTGATAAGATGCATTCATATTATATTCACTACACCAGAAATGCCAATTAGACAGTGCTCATGGCCGTATCCAAATCAATTTGGCAGTGCTTTGGGCCGTATCAAAAAATGGTGTCTTCTAAGGCCGTATCAAATGAATGTATTTAATACGCTTTAGGCCTTATCGAATTATCAATTTGATACAGCTTTAGGCCGTATCAAATTAGCAATTTGATACAGCCATTAGCCGTATCAAATTGATAATTTGATACGGCTAATGACCGTATTAAATTAAAAAAAAAATTCACAATTTGTTGGCATACATCAATTCTGCATTCATCATGCATTCATCATCACACAATATTGTAATAAGACTAGTCATTCATAAACTCAGCTTACATAATTTGTTTGCAAAACCTTACAATGAGCATTTGTCTACAACATTACAGTATGAAAATTAATTACCATTACATGGAAAATTTTATGGAAATGGAACATGTACGTCTAGCAGTTATACCAATCTGGGATAAAAGAACCAAAACCAAACATGTTAAAACTAATTTTTGTTGTTGCAGTAGTTAGACCACGAAGATATTTTTATGGGTGGCCTTATGGAGAGCTTGCTCAGTTAGACCATTAAGATATTTTTGTTGTTGCAGTAGTTCCTTTATTTTTTCGCTTTCAACCTCTTATTGGTCACTTCCATTTATAGTTCTATTATCGCCTTTGCTTGGTGTTTCATCAACTTGGACACCCTACAAGAGATGGAGTCATATACAAATATCAGGTTCAAGACAGATTACATAATCACTAACAAGTAAAAATAACTGAATAACATTACATATATATTCATAAACTGTATACACATATGCGGCCATGCCGATTAGTAAGTATACATGAACATGCTTTGATATTAAACAAACCAAGTTGTGTACTATTCTTTTGCTATCATGCTCCACTACATAATTTAAGATAGGTCAATAGCAAGGACTCAACAATATATCCAAACTAGTGTTTTTGTTCTTCACTAAGGATTGACAGACTTGCATTAACTTGAATAACGATATATTGTTAAAAGCTTATAAACTATCATATACAATGTTATTTAATGTTAAAAATTAACTAAACCTATGATAATTGCATACTATGTTATTTACTTGGAAGGTAACAAATGCAATTACGGTAAAGTGTACGCAAATCAGGAAGCTAGCTGTTAGCAGACATAAAACTTAGCATAAACCAGGAAGCTCTGGTGCAACTATACATAATATATCATACCCACTTCAATAAGGTTAATATGAGGTATATTTAAAGCAACTCCAGGTCCCCTGCGATTCTTTCTCAGAAAAGAATAAGCCACGTTGGTAGCAAATTTCTTCAGAAAGGAGGAACTCTTCCTAGCTTTTATATATGAATGACCCATAATATAATCCACTCCAGCTTCCTTAGCTTCTATTAATGCTACCAATTCATCCCTAGCTTGAGGATTCATGTGTGCAAACTGTGGTGGTAGCTTGAATCGAGCTCTATTCCTGCTACTCACGTTAGGTGATTCTTCTTCATATAATGTTTGTAAACTTTGAAGAGTTTCTAACTTTCTACTCTTGATAAAAATTGACTCATTAGTCCCATTCACTTCGGAGTCACTAATTACCAAAATTAAACTCGGTTTATCTGAAGTCCTAACAACTACCATTCTTCCTTTAAGAGATGTGTCATGGCTACCTAAAGAAGTTTCTTCTACTTGCATTTGAATGAATTCAACTGTGCTCATTACAAGGTGGTTTTCCAAATCATCTTCAGATTTTCGACACTTGGTACTACCATGAAACGAACATACCATAAGCATTTCCAATTGGTCCTAAACAATTTCTAAATGTGAACCCTGGATGCAACTTAGTGAAAATTTTGTTCTGAAATTGTTTAGTTTCAAGCTAACTGCTTTAAACCTTCAATTGTAGAGAGCCTGTGACTGTATCTCCATTAAGATACTCTTCAATAAAGTGTGTAGCTTTAAGATGTACCAAATAAACAAATAAGGATGTGATAAAGCTGTTCGTTGAAAATTAAAAAATGGTTTCAACCAATTTCCATTTGAGTCGTTCTCCAAATAATAACCATCTGTTAGAAAAAGTAGTGATAAAAGCTCAATCTATAGGACTGCAATTACACATGTTACCATAATAACTGATACAAATGTTGAAGACATACGTTAACCGATAAGCTACTGAAGTGGCCAATATTTGAAAACATAGCTTCTACATCTATAATCATAAAAGTAGAGATTTGATTTGAAATACTAGTAAAACATTAAAAAAATCAACGTACACCAATTGTATTGTTACATAATAAAATCCTCCTAAAGAAAGCTAGCTATCATATCTCGTCACCAAGAAAAAATTAACAATATAATGTGGTGATAGAGCATGAAAGATCTTCAGATTCTATATGATAATGTTGTATAAACCAATCGATCCGATGCAAAATAACCAGACAATAATCATTGGTGCAAATATAAATGCCACTTTACCACGATGCTACAAAGCAAAGAGTCCAATCAATACAATACATGAGATGAGTATCATAGCTCCTGTTATAGAGAAAACAAAGACATGTTCACCTTCAGTAAAGTCGAATGATGCAATCTAGAATTTATATTGTACCTATAATACTACTCTACAGTCTAGAATATGCCCTTGATGCTTCTTCAGTTCTTCTTTGAATAAGATAGAACATAACCATTTCAGTTTGTTAATTCTTTATTCTAAAATTAATGAAGTTATTATGCAACTACTATTCTTTTATTACTGATTTTGCTGTAACTGTGTAAATAATACAATCATCGACAACATCTTAAACAAACAAACAAACAAAAACACATTGTAAATAACGCAGAAAAGTTAAATATCAGGATGAGTTGAACATACCATAAGGCTTGTTGTCTTCTAATCATGGTTACAGGTACTAGATGGAATCAGATGAGATTGGGGTAGCTAAAGTTGAACTCTAATTGCCTGGAGTCGAATCTAATCGAATAAATTCGTTGCTGAAATCGAATTGAATGAAGTCGATTTTGATTACTCGCCTGAAGAAATGCTGATTCAGCAAAAGGAGGGAGGCCAAAATCAAATCGCTTGCCTGAAGCAGAGGCCGATTCTCCAAAATAAGGGAGGACGAAACCAATTCGCCCAAGATTTGGGGGAGAACCCTAATTCTTTTATGTCGGTCGAAATGAAAACGCGAAGAGGGAAGAAGCGAGAAACAAACATAAGAAGCGATGAGGAAAATTTGATACGGCTCAAACGTGTATGAAATGAAGCAATCCGAAGTTTCCAAGATCTACGGTCAGATTTTAAGGCTTAAGGGAGATGCGGATCGGTTAAGCTGTAGCAAATGAAATTTGATACGGCTATGAGCCGTATCAAATTTGATACGAGTTTAAGCCGTATCAAATCTTAGCATCCAGGTGTGCCAAATTTGCTGTTTTGGTGTAGTGATTACTTATTCTCTTTCATTGATCTAGTAACTTGAAGGAAAATACTAATTATATAAATCACTAGAACACACACATAACCTCAAGTCTATATCAACCAACTTTTTGAATTACTAAATAATATCTATGCATAATCTATAAGATGAGTGCATAACAAACTTTAAGTTGTTGGATGAATATTTCCAAACATGGATATATATGTGCGTCCATGTATTACAAATATATTATAAATTTGCATATTCTTTCTCATTTGAGTAGGTGATTTTTAGAACAAACTATTACAAGGATCTAAACTATTAATTTCTTTTTATAGGCCGCTTTCAATGTGAATCCTTTGAGACTGCATGATAATGCTCAAAATATCAAATTTGGAACTGTACTGAACTTCTGGTTCAAATAGAATATATAAATAATGGGAAAAACAAAAGAATTTTTTTCCTTAAGAAGAAGAAAGGTAGAAAAATTAAGGAGGCTAAGATGTGTTCGAGGTTCCACAAGAAGGGCCATGAAGCCAAGGACTACAGGGTGAACTTAGCGAAGCTGGAATTTAAAAGAAAATGCTTCAACTGTCATGAGGATAGGCACTTGGCAAGGAACTGCCCTTAACCTTGAGTAGTGCAGAGAGGAGAAAACTATGCTTTGGAGGTAGCGCCATTTCGATGTCAATCCCCTAAATATCAAGGACAACCAGCGTTGGAAGATATAACCTCTATCCTAAGAATTTCTTTGTGTGCCCTATTTGATTCGGGAGCAACCCGCTCCTTCATTGCTAGAAAGATTGTTGATTCTTTAAATCTATCCAATAAGGGTGTCTAACCCTATTGGAGGGGGTATGCAACTTTCTCTTATGTGTAAAGACCAAGTATTAGACATCGGTGATGTCGATCTCTTTTGCGATGCGTATGTACTTGAATTCAAGGGATATGGTCTCATATTAGGAATGGAGTAGCTATCCTTTTATGGGATCGTCCTTAATTGCCACAGGAGAGTCGTTTGCTTGAAAAACTGTGGGGGCTATAGCTTAGAGGTCCCTTGTAGGATTGGGAATAGGAATTCGGCTTTATTTCATTCCTTATCATCTGATTTAGAAGGATTATCTTCGATGCTGAATGTGTGTGAACTTCTTGATGTCTTCAATGAAGTCGTAGGACTTCCACCCCACAGAGAAATCTCTCTTAGGATAAACCTCAAGAAGGATGAGAGGCCAGTAGCATTTCCATTAAGGCATATGGCTCCTAAGTAAAGGAGAGAGGTGGATAGAAAATCTATGATTTATTACAGAAAGGGTTTATTCGAAGAACCACATCTGAGTAGGGTGCGCCAGCAATATTTGCCATAAAAATCTGATGGGTCATTAAAATTGTATGTGGATTATAGGAAGTGTAACGGCTGGAAATTTTCGACTCCTCGAGAGTCGAAAACTCCGAGACGTTAGTGAAAGAAAGTAGAGGGTGAGGAAGAAAAGATAGAACTAATAGAATAGAAGAAGAAGAAGAAGAAGAACTTACATCATCAGAGTAAACACAAATCTCACAGCGGAACGAATAAAATATAACATAACTTTGAAATACAAATCAGTACTCGTATATACATACCATTTCAAAGTACAACACTTAACAACACAGCGGAATAATAATAGCTATAATCCTGAAGCCTCCTGCTCCAAGCTCTCCAAGTGTATCTGTAAAATCCCGACTACTTGACTGCCCGTACAAATTTAGGCACCTAAGAGTTTAGGGGAAACAAAACAAAATAAACTCCGGGTCAGTCATGGGACTGGTGTGAATAAAACTCCAACACTTGGTTAAATAAAGGATATCTTTCTGATATTATAATAATGTCTAAATACAAATAGATATCAATCTAGCAGAACGCTTGCATCTCACGTTCCACATACATAGTATACAAATAAAACCGTGAGCGCTTATTGGAGATTGGATTCCAACAGACAAGGTATGGGAGCACCTTCCGATCAGTGTACTGTAGAGGAGATACACTAGGGTTCAACAAGAACGTCTTGCAACCCGGCCACACATGACCGTCCACTCATTTAGCTTGAGTGTAACGAATATATTATCACCGATGGTTGGGATCAGCAACCATCCTTCCCGATAAGGGACAGCATTGAAATAGATTATAAAGAAGTACAATTGAATATTCTCTAGATGGTGGTAATACACCCTGCTTGGGTATGGCCCAACTAGCCATGCTGCCTAGCCCAACTTCTGTTATTTCCCGGTGGTGAGGTTTGAGGTCACGTTTATCACTTTGACAGATTATTGCTTCAATTACTTTGAATGCCACATCGTCATACCCGCCAAATCAATATCGATTTCTCAAGGCATCACGGGTATAAAAGCTAAGAGAAACGAATTTCTCCGCCATCCAACGTAATACGTTTGAAGAGATCAACATATATGATTCGTTAATAATACTTTGTCAGACACTAGTCCATATACGTTGTCCTGGGACTGAACAAACCGAAGGCACTATTCAGTGAATCCATCCTACCTAGGCTTTTCACAATAGCCCTTGCACTTCACTCCGTCTTCAATTATCTTCAGCGTACTTGATTCACAACGCTTATGCTAATACGGAGTGGTTCTTCGGATAATAATCCAACCGGTCTCTCCATATTTACAACGTAAATATGGTCAAAACTTTGATAGTCTGTGATTCAACTATCAAATGTAAACATGTCGGTGTACAAACAACGATCTTATTTCCAAATGGAAATTCGATCGATCAATCATCATATGTTCATATTTCCTTATTTCATATATTTAGAAAATATATGTTATTAATCATTGGAAAACATTTCCATAGCTTATTTTCACATCACTATTATTTCGCAACTATCAGTCCCTAACTGTAACTAGTATGAGAACAATTCTCTAAGTATCAATCCGGAAGGTCGAAACCAACATCAGATCGTCACTTAGAAAACCGTTCAACTTACCCTCTCCAGTCAGTTTCTGAATTTGCTTAACTCTATTTCTTAAATTCTTATCATGAAAACATTTCATTTTCTATGTTTAGAAAACATATCTGACTATATTTGGAAAACGTTCCCAAAACTCATTTATGGATTTCAAATGAACGTTGTATAAAACATCGTTATGCTTAATCCATTAATCGCTTATTACTTCTATATTTCAAATCAACCTTTTCTATCGAACCACAACTATTCCTTTGTCAATTCTGAAGTCAATCAAGTTGGGGTATAATTACCTCTCAGACCTTAATTGAACAACGTCCTTTACTGTGAAATAGATGAAGCTCGTCACTCACTTTTTCCAATCATCTGTTTACGCAAATTCTCGGATTCAGGTTACGAATCCACTTCTTATATGACAGTGTTTGATTATAACTATAACGTTATAATTCCTACCCCTAAAATATCTAACCTAAATTATAAATTTATTTCCTAACTCGAATAATTTAACAGACACCTAATTTCTAAATCAATAACTAAATCTTGATTTAAACCCTGGAAAGTAAATAGTACTTCCCCGAATTCGCTATAATCGAATTCGACGTATAACTCTCTTTCGAGTAATCTCTATTCGATTAACTCTCCCTTTTTAATAACTTATATTCGATAAACTCTATTTCGATTAACTTCTATCGAATAACTAATATTCGAATAACTCTTCTTGGTTGGCTCTATTTCATTAACTCTTATCGAATAACAAATATTCGATTTTCTTAAATGTGTCAATTCTTATCGAATAACTAACATCCGATTAACTTAAATGGATTTACTCTTATCGAATAACTTTTTCGATTAACTTAACTTGATTTTCTTAACTCGATTATCTCAACTCGATTACTTAACTCGATTACTTAACTCGATTACTTAACTCGATAAATCTTAACTCGATTACTTAACTCGATAACTTAACTTAACCGAAATCGATTAACTCACCTCTAATCGATTAACTTAATTTGATTTACTCCTTCGAATAACTAATTCGAATAACTTAATTGATTAACTCCTTCGAATAACAAATTCGAATAACTTACCTTCGAATAACTAATATTCGATTTACTCTAACTCGATTAACTTAATTCTAATCGATTTACTCCATTTCGATTCAACTTAATTCAAATCGATTAACTTAACTCAAATTGATTAACTCCTTTCGAATAACTAAATTCGATTTAACTCTAATTGAATAACTAATATTCAATTAATTCTTACGTGTTTAACTCTATTCGAATAAGTAATTCGAATCACTCTAATGTGTTTAACTCTATTCAAATATCTAATTCGAATAACTCATTTCGAATAACTAAATTCGATTAACTCTTTTAACTTTACTCGAATAACTATATTCGATTAACACCTTCTTTCGAATAACTATATTCGATTAACTCTTCGACTAACTCCTTTGGATTAACTAACTTCGAATAACTCCTTTGGATTAGCTAACTTCGAATAACTCCTTTGGATTAACTAACTTCGAATAACTCCTTTGGATTAACTAACTTCGAATAACTCCTTTGGATTAACTAACTTCGAATAACTCCTTTGGATTAACTAACTTCGAATAACTCCTTTGGATTAACTAACTTCGAATAACTCCTTTGGATTAACTAACTTCGAATAACTCCTTTGGATTAACTAACTTCGAATAACTCCTTTGGATTAACTAACTTCGAATAACCAATATTCGATAACTACTCTTCGAATAAATAATATTCGGTAACTCTTCTCAAATAAATAACATTTGATTTCTCCACTCGAATAAACTATATTCGATTACTCTTCCCTTGAATACACTATATTCGATAACTCTACTTCGAATAAGTGATATTCGGCAACTCTACTCGATTAACTCTACTTGGATAACTCTAACTGGTCAACTCTAACTGGTCAACTCTAACTGAGTAACTCTAACTGATCAACTCTAACTGGTCAACTTTAACTGGTCAACTTTAACTGTTTATCTTTAACTGGTAAACTTTAACTGGTTAACTCAAATGGTTTAACCTAACTGGTTAACTCAAATGGTTTAACCTAACTTGATTTACTTGTCTCGATTAACTGAACTAATCCACTTAGTTTAACTTAGTTAATTCACTTTGATTAACTCTAACCGATTTACTTAGTTTAACTCAGCTAATTTACTTTGATTAACCCAACTAATTTACTTCGATTAACCAATTAGTTTAACTTGACTAATTCACTTAGTTTGACGCAACTAATTCACTTTGATTTACCAATTAGTTTAACTTAACTAATTCACTTCGATTAACCGCTTAGTTTATCTTAACTAATTTACTTTGGTTAACTTAACCAATTACTTTGATTAATCCTTTTATCACACTCTGGTTATAATTCCTACTTCTACAATATCTCCTTAAAATCCATATCGTGTTATACTTGTGTGCGAAGCACGTGTTTAAATCTATCCTTGTATAATTCTATTTATTTTCCGAACAAGTGTTCCTTTATTTATTCCCTAAATAAATATTCCTTTATTCCATTTATTTATAATCTAAATAAATGTTTCTTTATTTATTTCCTAAAATAAATATTCCTTTATTCCATTTATTTATAATCTAAATAAATGTTCCTTTATTTATTTCCTAAAATAAATATTCCTTTATATTCTAATTCATTTATTTTCTAAATAAATGTTTCTATTTTATTTCATTTATTTTCTAAATAAATGTTTCCTTTTTCATTTATTTATTTTCAAATTAAATAAATGTTTTCCTTTTATAAAATCCTATCGATTTTATAAATAAGATTCATTTTCAATATAAACATTGAAAATCCCCTTATCAACATTTCGGTATGTTATGGTATTCAATCATATCAAATCACGATGTTCAATATCGTCCAAGCACATATAATCGCCCACAGATTTTATATCACATCATATAACAATATATGGAAAACAATAAAGTAACTGTTGAGGAATCCAGTCGGATTCCTCCAACCTGTTTCCCTGCATCACAGATGTTAGATAATATATATAACATCACTTTCAGTTCCATATGATATATTCTGTTAAACAGAATCAATATAGAAATTTAACTAACTGACTAGCAGTTCAATCAAACAATCAACACACAGTCAAACAGACAAATTTAACAGTTCTAACGATACAACATGAAATTATAAACTGTTCAGAGTTAGTGAGTTTTACTCACCGTTGCGCGTTAACCGTTAAATAACGGTTTGCGTTATTTGATTCAGTCGGACAATTTATTTCGCCATAAATTGTAACTAGCTCGGATTCACTCCCGGTCAGTCTCATTGTGTTGCTCCCGTTCATACGATCCCAACCCAACTTACAGTTCGCGAATCCGACCTCGTATGAAATAGATATCGCGTTACGAAGTTTAATCACTTTTTAAATAGGACTTAAGTTATAAAATAAACATATGGGCCTTAACCTTTTAGATATCGGCCCGTCCACCCAAGACCCACTATGAACAGTGCGTTCTCCCCCAAATAATACTGCCGTGAATATTCCTGCTCCACGTTTCACCATTTCATCTCCTTTACTCCTCCACCGCTCCCTCCGTAGACCACGAAACTTCAAACCAACACCATCGTCATACTCTCCTCCATACTCTCTACCCGCTCATACCCACAACATGGTACTCGAACCAGCAAAATGGTTTCCGTCGCCGGCCTCAAAACGTCGACACCCAGTAAACCACCGAATCAAACAATCACCGAATCCCCCACAGAAACCACAAACGATCCTCCTCCTCTCGACGAACTCAACACTAGCATCAAATCCGAGAACCATTGCTCCTAAAAACCCAAATCGTGGAACCCTAGGCTACTGTCGCAAACGTTGAACCCCAGAACAGCTATCGAGATGCTCAAAATGACCCTCAGGCAGTAGCGAATCATGTGAGGAACTTAAATATATGAGATAGAGGATTTAATGATTTTAATTAGATTTGTTTTGATTTTTCTTTGTGGGAATTTTTCTTGCTGTGTTTGGTTTATACGCCTTATATAGGCTTGAATGGGTTAGGTAAGGTTTGTGGTGGAGATCGAAGGCCGTGTGGCCTGTGCAGAACCTCAGAAAATGGGAGGGATATTTTCAATTTGATTTTTGTATTTATTTTATCGATTTTATACTTGTCTTTGTCTTCTAAAAATCCCTACGGCCACATACGATATGCAAAAATCATGAAAACTGACATGTAGCTAGAGTTCGATATTACGGTCCCAACGAAACTGGTTTCGTCGAATTCCGACTCCGTATGCTCACACAACGTATTTTTAACTGTTGAAAAACTGATTGTTTCTCACTCTAAAAATCCGTACGGCCACACAGTGACTCTAAAAATCACGAAACTGGAAATCTAACAACTATTTGACATTGCGGATCCAACAAAACTGGTTTCGTCGAATTCCGACTTCGTTTGCAAAAGTGGCTATTTTTAACGCTCTAAATAGCCTATTTAAATATATAAATATATTTAAATATTATTAAATTAATTATTTAAAATTAATTATTATCGTCTATATTCACAGTGGCATACTATACAACTCAGATAAAATCCTGTATGTATTTACAACTCGATATTACATCGTCAGTGTTATACCGATGTTCGATTTCTATTTAAATCCTTATATAAAATATAATTACATCGTTGTGGTCAGGGCGCTGCATTTCTGATAATTTGATTTGGACGTAACTCAAAATCTACACGACGAAATCCCGATTTCTCTCTTCCACTAGAAAGATATACTCCACCAGCTCCACACGTTTCTTGTTTCACAGAAATCCGATTTAAAACGGACCCTGTACATTCAGTTGAAGTTCGGATCGCCAAATAGCGAACTGCCGCGCCATTTCGAGCTCGATTATAATTATATTATAATTTATACGTTCAACTATCGTTTATTAAATATATTCGTTATTTAAATAATTAAATAACTTAATTATTATACCTTACAAAACGCGCCATTACAGACTTCCCCCCTTAAAATAATTTCGTCCTCGAAATTGCTAAGCTAGGAAAATTGTGACGACCCGTAACTTCCCCGTAAAGGAAAGCGTCGGATAGTTCGAGAACAAGCCACAACAGAACTCATACAGAAGAACATTTCATTGTATATTACAACAATGCATCAGATTACAAGAATATACAGAGTATAAACGAATATTACACAGAAATATCAGAGATTTAAATTACTTTTAAATACATAGCAGCGGAAAATAATACAATACACAACTAGAAGGAGATATACAGATACAAAGCTTTCCGGATATCGTTCCAGCTGTAAACCAGGACCCTGTGAATATAAATCTGCAAAACCAAAACTACTAGCTGCCCGTGTCAAAATAAGGGCACCCAGAGTTTAGGTTAAAACAATAAACTCCAGGTCAGTCATGTGACTGGTGTGAGAACTAAAACAGTTATTAATCTTTATTTTAAATCATTAGGTAAATCGAGGGACCACGCCGTATAACACGGAACGGGTTTCCTCCCAAGAATACCAGTGCATAAAACAAACAGCGTAATGCTAAATAAAGAAAAATGAAGCTGTTATAAGACCCAGGTCCTATCACACAATGCAACGCAAGCCGGGGGATAGGGTTTTCCCTTATAACAGCCAAAGAATGCTTGATACGTTTAAAACAAATCATTTGATACTACTATAAGTGCATAGTGTGTAAAACAACTTCAAATCATAAGTATCAATCATAAGCGGCATGGGTACCATATATCATGTCGCCATATATAGGTTTACAAATAAAACCGCAAATGTCACGTATTTGGAAATTGGATTTCCATCTATGAACCGAGGCAAAAGATAGTCCTCAACCGATTCGAGACTGCCTAGCCCGAGTCTCAGGATCAGAGCTCGAGTGACCCTTGGATCGTCAGGGCCGGTCCACCGATGTGGATTAAAATGCCTGAACACTGCGTTTCGCCGCCCTTTGGGGCGTAAGCGAGCCAACGAATGACTCCATCGGACCCGGATCGTCCGATCTAACCGAGGCGCCTCGCAACAGCAACAACCACATAAGTCAAACTCGTCAGGGCGTGTAAAACCACTGACGCCACTTCTAGCTAGGAGGAAACGCAGGCCCTCCCTGAGGTTCGTCTCCCATTTTTGGTTCATACCTGGTGTGAAACACGCGAGGTAAACGTTACACAAAGCTACGCCACAAAGGCCGTGCTTTGATCATCACCACAAGACTTTGCTTTTCAACAGAAGCCTTGATCATTTGCATCTTAGCATGCCACACAGGCAAACCATCCTATGCAACCGATATCAGTCACACAGAATGAAATCCGATGTCAGACACACAGTCCATTTACAAGTCCGTCCTGGGTCTGAACGAAACCGGAGGCACCTAGTACCCCGCATATCCATCGATCTCCAAGTACGTCTGGACGATCACTAACTGTTTCCATCTTCTTGGGTGTACAGCCCAATCAAGATCATCAGTAATTACCCAAACGACGTGAAGACCTCCGGCCTTCGACCATCGTCTTCATCTTCGACTTATCGTCGTATCAGTTATTCAGAATGGGATAAACCCGGTCTTTCCGAATAACTCGCGTATATATTATAAAAGTGTTACACAAACACAACATACGCCTCATTCCAATTCATTAGTCACTAACCGTAAATTAATCAAGAGAATAATTCCCCAAATATTAACCCCGAAGGCCGAAACCAACATCAGATCAATATCCAGAAAACCATTCTGCTTGGCTAACCGACAGTTAGTTTCTAAATTTCACATTCATAGGGAAAGGTTCCCACTAATTTTATCAAAGATAAATTCTTGAATTTATGCTTTAATCTACTTTTGAATATCAATTCAAACTAGTCGGGATTAGCGAACCTTACCGAAGTAATCATTTGTTTTAGTTTCCCAATCCCAACCTATTCATCCCATGAAGTACAACTGGTTATACTTCATATCTAACACCACGGTGTTATCGGTAAATTCAATTACCATTTCACGTTCAAATCTAATTAAAGATTTAACTATCGCCTGGAGCAAAACTGGTGATACTCCATTTCGATTATTTCAATCTAATTAAAGATTCATTAAAACTCCACTTAGTTTTAATCTGTGACTGGGTTAAAGAATCAGTGTCATTTAAAACACGGTTCACGATAAACCCAAAATCACATCACATTTCATTAATTATCGGGTTAAAGAACGAGTGTTATTTAAAACACTGTCCACGATAAACCCAAAAATCAATATCGATTCAATTCCAATTAAATATTATTTAATTGGTACACTTCATTAAATCTAAATAAAAAGATTTAATCTTTTCTCAACTGGGTTCAAGAACAGTGTTAGTGAAGACACCATTCACGATAAACCCAAATCACATTTGATATTAAATACAAGGCTCTGAATAGAAAATATCCCGGCTTATATTCAATATCAAATTCTATGATTAACAAATGTCGTATTGGAAATAACGATATAAATATATATCTTTCAAATTTCCATAACAACATCTGTATAATCACGAATTCCAACATCGAAATATTCCGAAGACAATTTCGATTCAAATCCACTCCAATGCAATCATTGGAAATTTTGGTTATTTTTAAAACCCTTTTCAAATTCAATTTATTTATTTAAAAATAAATAGAATTATAATTCTAGTTCAAAACTAGTACATTTCGATAAAAATCTATTTTTATCTTTTCAAATATGGAGTTTTTCATCCCAAATCTTCACAAATCATTTCTTATGATTTTACACAAATTATTACTATTTTTAATAATTTTATCAAGGCCCGTACAGTCGATTTTCATCAATGGCCATCGAACTGCACTTACAGCGACCTTTTTCAAATTTGATTTGGACGTAACTCCAAATCCAACCGTTAGATTTCAAATTTCTAATATTCGTTAGAAAGCTCTTTTCGATACGAACCCAACGGTTCCGGTTTTAGGAGAATCCGACGGTCGGATCTCCCGTAATGTCCGTTTGAAATAAATGGTCGAAATTCGCGAACTGCCGCGGCGCGGCGCGTTCTATTCAGGCCATTATATTATATATATAATATATATTTCGTCGATTTCTATTTAAAACGAATTATATAATGGTTTTGAATTCGTTTCAAAAGCAATTTCAACTTTCTTTTCAATTCAAATCAAAATTGAATTCTTCTTAATAAATTCGTTTTAAAATTCATTTCTATTCAATTCAAATTTCAATTCAATTTGAATTCATTTCAATTCGCTTTCAATTCATTTCGAAATCGTTTTCAATTCAATTCATTTCGAAATCGTTTTCAATTCAATTCATTTCGAAATCGTTTTCAATTCAATTCATTTCGAAATCGTTTTCAATTCAATTCATTTCGAAATCGTTTTCAATTCAATTCATTTCGAAATCGTTTTCAATTCAATTCATTTCGAAATCGTTTTCAATTCAATTCATTTCGAAATCGTTTTCAATTCAATTCATTTCGAAATCGTTTTCAATTCAATTCATTTCGAAATCGTTTTCAATTCAATTCATTTCGAAATCGTTTTCAATTCAATTCATTTCGAAATCGTTTTCAATTCAATTCATTTCGAAATCGTTTTCAATTCAATTCATTTCGAAATCGTTTTCAATTCAATTCATTTCGAAATCGTTTTCAATTCAATTCATTTCGAAATCGTTTTCAATTCAATTCATTTCGAAATCGTTTTCAATTCAATTCATTTCGAAATCGTTTTCAATTCAATTCATTTCGAAATCGTTTTCAATTCAATTCATTTCGAAATCGTTTTCAATTCAATTCATTTCGAAATCGTTTTCAATTCAATTCATTTCGAAATCGTTTTCAATTCAATTCATTTCGAAATCGTTTTCAATTCAATTCATTTCGAAATCGTTTTCAATTCAATTCATTTCGAAATTGTTTAAAATCGATATAAATATCGTTCACGTCAAAACGGCGTCAATCTAATCAACACGGCTTCATAAATTTCTATTTTTCAAATATTCTATTTCAAATATTCCTTTTTCAAAATAGTTGTTATTATCAAAATATTTCGTTCAACACATGACCAATCTCAATGAATGAGTACTGTCAACACATGAACTTTTATTTTATATCGATAAAGGTGCAAATTTTATTACTAAAATCTTTCGTTCAACACATGACCAATCTCAATGAATGAGTACTGTCAACACATGAACTTTTATTTTATATCGATAAAGGTGCAAATTTTATTACTAAAATCTTTCGTTCAACACATGACCAATCTCAATGAATGAGTACTGTCAACACATGAACTTTTATTTTATAATATTCTTTATTTTTCAAATTGGAATGAGGCCCAATCAATTACCATATAAAGTTAATTATATGGATTTTCATACAACACATGGATATAATAGCATGGAAAAATAATCAACCATCAACCAAAGTGCACTACACTGTATAAGCATCAAATATAGATATCTAACGCTTATAACAGCCTGTCAATCAATCGATCGACATATTTAATCAATTAGGATGAGTGAACTTCAAATTTCATCCCAACACCCGTGTAGGGTTTCAAACAATCCAACACAGATTTTAGTTGTGCAGTTGGGCGATGTGTAAAATTTATCGTCCCAATCAATGTCATTCAAATAGGTGTACATAAACAAACCATCTGGTTTGTAAATGAATATTTTATTTTATTCACTTCCACGTTAAAAATTATATTTTTAACGATAAAATATTCTATTTCAACACATGAATTTCTACTCATTTCATTTACACAATAAAAATGATATTTCTATTTTTCTAACATATTTTAGAAAATTTCGACGGCATAACGGCACGATACTAGAAACGGGACACGGCCTAGCCTTATCCCCGGTCTAGTGAAGGCCCACGCCATTCACACATCAATCAAAATCACCAAACAACCAAATTCAAATCAAATCATATAACTAATCTATGCAACCAAACAAACAAGTCCATGGTCTGTGGACGATTGTGTCGGGTGCTACTAAGAACCGTCTGCATCCTAGTATATATATATATAACTAGAAAAAGGAATTTTTGAGTGAGGAGTTCTCACCAATAGCTATCCTAGCTCCACGGCACTTCATTGATAGAAATCTTGATCGTTATCGTCTCTTCGTCGTCTTCGTTGCCCGTAGCCACTACATATGTAAAAATCGAATTTTTTACTTCGCTATTCAATTTATAAAAATCATATTTTCCTATCGAAGTTCAATATATAAAAATCATATTTTTCTATCGAAGTTCAATATATAAAAATCATATTTTCCTATCGAAGTTCAATATATAAAAATCATATTTTCCTATCGAAGTTCAATATATAAAAATCATATTTTCCTATCGAAGTTCAATATATAAAAATCATATTTTTCTATCGAAGTTCAATATATAAAAATCATATTTTCCTATCGAAGTTCAATATATAAAAATCATATTTTCCTATCGAAGTTCAATATATAAAAATCATATTTTTCTATCGAAGTTCAATATATAAAAATCATATTTTCCTATCGAAGTTCAATATATAAAAATCATATTTTCCTATCGAAGTTCAATATATAAAAATCATATTTTCCTATCGAAGTTCAATATATAAAAATCATATTTTTCTATCGAAGTTCAATATATAAAAATCATATTTTTCTATCGAAGTTCAATATATAAAAATCATATTTTCAAAAGTGATGTCTTTTTATTTTCAAAGGCGAAGTCTTTATATTTTCAAATCAAGATTGTTTGTATTTTTGAATCAATGACAATTTCAGTTTCTTTTTAACAATGTAAAAATCAGTTTTTAATCATTTTAAAAATCTCGTCTTTAATCATTTTTAAAAGTCTGTTTTTAATCTTTTACAAAAATCTGTTTTTAATCTTTTACAATTTTAAAATCTATTTTTAATCTTTTACAAAAATCTGTTTTTAATCTTTTACAAAAATCTGTTTTTAATCTTTTACAAAAATCTGTTTTTAATCTTTTACAAAAATCTGTTTTTAATCTTTTACAAAAATCTGTTTTTAATCTTTTACAATTTTAAAATCTTAAAATAAAATCAGTTTTAATAACTATGTAAAATCAGTTTTAACAAGCAAATAAAAATCAGAAAACTTACTGTATAAATCGATGGAGGGGGGTGGGGCTCGCTGAGGGGAGGGAGGAGCTTCGGCACGGCGGTGGGATTCGTCGGGGTCACCAGGGCTTCGCGTCGGTTTTCGTGGGGCTTGGGGCTTCGGGACTCGCGCACGAGGGAGGATGGAGATAGGGCAGCACGAGATTGGGGGAGATCGGAGTGCGGTGGCGCCTCCACTTGGGTGGCGCGCGGCGAGGTCGTCGGTGGGCTGGGGTTGGGCTAGGTCAACGTCGATGGGTTTCTCTTTTTTTTTTTTATTTGTTTTAAATGAATCGATTTCGAAAATAAGGGGGGGCCAGAAGTATAAAGGAGGAAGTTTAATTTTTTTATATTAATTTAATTATTTTATTTTTCAAAAAGTTGACTTTCACATACGACCTCTAAACGAGGCCCACCGCCTGCCGTCCATAGCGTTTTACCCCCATTCCGAACACAATGGGATATGTATCGTAGGCTGATTCGGCTGTTACAATCAGTTTCCGTTAAATTTACATTTAAATCACTTTATTGAATTTTAAACGTACCTTTCAAATTACTGGGGTCACATACTAACTCGAAAAATTCCAGAAAAATATTTTCTAGCTTCGTATTGACGATACGGTCCTAACAAAACTAGTTTCATCGAATTCTGAGACCGTATGAAAAATGGCCAATTTCCAGTCGATTAAAATCAACTGAAACTGGTCAAACGCGTTTTCCTTTGCCACGCTCACATACTGATTCGAAAAATTATGAAATTTGGAATCTAGCAATAATTTGACATCACGGACCCAACAAAACTGGTTTCGTCGAAATCCGAGGTCGTTTGCAAAATGTCCATTTTTAAGGGCCTGAATTCCATAGCGACTATTCAGAATTTTCAACTGGACATATCTTTTGATTCTCGCTACGAAATTTTGATTTGTCGGATTCGTCGGAAAGATATTATCAATTAGATCCCATTATTTTTGGTTTCACTAAAATCCGGATTGTTTTGCACCCGGTATGTTCAATTGAAGTTTGAAATCGAATTATCGAACTACCGCGCCATTTTCAATTCTATTTATAATTATATATAAATATTTATATTCTAACGACGGCGTATATAATATATACGTTCGAATTATATTCGACATAAATTTCCCGTCGATATTATTTAAAATAATTCATTTTAAATATTCAAAATTCGCTAAAATCGCTAAAATAAAAATTTCAAACTGGCTCGCATTTTCGGGTTATTACAAAAATGCTACCAACTTTACTAACTAGATTCAAATATCTTTTAGTTTACTTCTCAACTCCAGTTTCAACTGAACCATTTAATTTTCAATTAAATTATTAATTCATTCTGGCTAACTGAAATTTTCAAAAATTCTAAAAAAGTTTTAACACCTTAAATTTTCGAAAAATTTCGCCATAACCTCCTTTGTACGGCTCAATACGTCAAACCACAACTCGCCTCTCCAGGCCTCCTCCAATCCAAAAGGAAATCAAAATAGCCAAGCGGCTTGCCAATTCGGCTCATAAAATCCAAACTCATATATGATATAACTTGTACCTTTTTGTCGGGCATTTAACTCTATCCCTTTCATCTGCTACCACTTCAACATATACCAATGTTATCCATTCCAATTGATCTCCAATCAGTTCATATCCTCAAATCCAAATCGAATTTCATTCGAACTCTAATATCAAATTCCAAATTATTGACTTATCAATTTGGTTCCATTCTAGATTATCTCTAATCCAATTCAATTTTATTTAACTCGGTTCAAGTTAAATTTCAATTTATTTTTACCATCTCATTTTATTTAACTTCATTAGTTACATTTTAATTCCAGAACTTAAGTTCCTGGGTTTCTTTCAAATCAATTTGAAATCATAATGCCAATTCAAAACCTTTGAATTTCTAAACAACTTGTTTTCTCAAAACAATTCAAAAACAAAACCTTTGGTAGTAATCCGTCACTTAGAACTCGAAAATGAACACTGATGATGTCTAGATTCATCATCAGAATCTATTTTCCAGCTATCGAAGTGAGTTCAATACTATATCATTTTCAATACCATTACTAAATACTTCCATTTTGGAAACATTTCAAAATCTCCCAGGAACTTAAAATTTCCTTATTTTAATTCCAAATATGATTTAAATTCATATTTAATTCATCTTATTTCATATACTTTACTTATATGAATTCTGATTAGTTATATATAACCATTTCACATGTTATAATCTTACTCGATTATAATAACAACCAACACTACCAATATATTATATCAAAATATATTCGGGTAAAATTATTTCTTTTACCCTCCTTTCAAAACATACCGTGTCGGTCCATCGTATTCGAGTGTTTAGTAACCCCTATCGATACAGTGGATCAAACTGATCGACCAGAATTCACAAACTACTCAACCAATGAGTCTCCACAATATAAAATCACTTTATATTAAATAACAAATACGCACTCGTATATATACACTCAAACTCAATCTAGGGTATTACTAACCCTATCTCTACCGAGTCACGCCACAGAGCCAAGGTAATTCTTAACTTAAGCTCTGATACCAACTGTAACGGCTGGAAATTTTCGACTCCTCGAGAGTCGAAAACTCCGAGACGTTAGTGAAAGAAAGTAGAGGGTGAGGAAGAAAAGATAGAACTAATAGAATAGATGAAGAAGAAGAACTTACATCATCAGAGTAAACACAAATCTCACAGCGGAACGAATAAAATATAACATAACTTTGAAATACAAATCAGTACTCGTATATACATACCATTTCAAAGTACAACACTTAACAACACAGCGGAATAATAATAGCTATAATCCTGAAGCCTCCTGCTCCAAGCTCTCCAAGTGTATCTGTAAAATCCCGACTACTTGACTGCCCGTACAAATTTAGGCACCCGAGAGTTTAGGGGAAACAAAACAAAATAAACTCCGGGTCAGTCATGGGACTGGTGTGAATAAAACTCCAACACTTGGTTAAATAAAGGATATCTTTCTGATATTATAATAATGTCTAAATACAAATAGATATCAATCTAGCAGAACGCTTGCATCTCACGTTCCACATACATAGTATACAAATAAAACCGTGAGCGCTTATTGGAGATTGGATTCCAACAGACAAGGTATGGGAGCACCTTCCGATCAGTGTACTGTAGAGGAGATACACTAGGGTTCAACAAGAACGTCTTGCAACCCGGCCACACATGACCGTCCACTCATTTAGCTTGAGTGTAACGAATATATTATCACCGATGGTTGGGATCAGCAACCATCCTTCCCGATAAGGGACAGCATTGAAATAGATTATAAAGAAGTACAATTGAATATTCTCTAGATGGTGGTAATACACCCTGCTTGGGTATGGCCCAACTAGCCATGCTGCCTAGCCCAACTTCTGTTATTTCCCGGTGGTGAGGTTTGAGGTCACGTTTATCACTTTGACAGATTATTGCTTCAATTACTTTGAATGCCACATCGTCATACCCGCCAAATCAATATCGATTTCTCAAGGCATCACGGGTATAAAAGCTAAGAGAAACGAATTTCTCCGCCACCCAACGTAATACGTTTGAAGAGATCAACATATATGATTCGTTAAGAATACTTTGTCAGACACTAGTCCATATACGTTGTCCTGGGACTGAACAAACCGAAGGCACTATTCAGTGAATCCATCCTACCTAGGCTTTTCACAATAGCCCTTGCACTTCACTCCGTCTTCAATTATCTTCAGCGTACTTGATTCACAACGCTTATGCTAATACGGAGTGGTTCTTCGGATAATAATCCAACCGGTCTCTCCATATTTACAACATAAATATGGTCAAAACTTTGATAGTCTGTGATTCAACTATCAAATGTAAACATGTCGGTGTACAAACAACGATCTTATTTCCAAATGGAAATTCGATCGATCAATCATCATATGTTCATATTTCCTTATTTCATATATTTAGAAAATATATGTTATTAATCATTGGAAAACATTTCCATAGCTTATTTTCACATCACTATTATTTCGCAACTATCAGTCCCTAACTGTAACTAGTATGAGAACAATTCTCTAAGTATCAATCCGGAAGGTCGAAACCAACATCAGATCGTCACTTAGAAAACCGTTCAACTTACCCTCTCCAGTCAGTTTCTGAATTTGCTTAACTCTATTTCTTAAATTATTATCATGAAAACATTTCATTTTCTA
Organism: Allium sativum; assembly: GCA_030737875.1. NCBI lineage: Eukaryota > Viridiplantae > Streptophyta > Magnoliopsida > Asparagales > Amaryllidaceae > Allium > Allium sativum. The sequence continues at coordinate 311,501,513 of CM060919.1, forward strand.
TGTTTAGAAAACATATCTGACTATATTTGGAAAACGTTCCCAAAACTCATTTACGGATTTCAAATGAACGTTGTATAAAACATCGTTATGCTTAATCCATTAATCGCTTATTACTTCTATATTTCAAATCAACCTTTTCTATCGAACCACAACTATTCCTTTGTCAATTCTGAAGTCAATCAAGTTGGGGTATAATTACCTCTCAGACCTTAATTGAACAACGTCCTTTACTGTGAAATAGATGAAGCTCGTCACTCACTTTTTCCAATCATCTGTTTACGCAAATTCTCGGATTCAGGTTACGAATCCACTTCTTATATGACAGTGTTTGATTATAACTATAACGTTATAATTCCTACCCCTAAAATATCTAACCTAAATTATAAATTTATTTCCTAACTCGAATAATTTAACAGACACCTAATTTCTAAATCAATAACTAAATCTTGATTTAAACCCTGGAAAGTAAATAGTTCTTTCCCGAATTCGCTATAATCGAATTCGACGTATAACTCTCTTTCGAGTAATCTCTATTCGATTAACTCTCCCTTTTTAATAACTTATATTCGATAAACTCTATTTCGATTAACTTCTATCGAATAACTAATATTCGAATAACTCTTCTTGGTTGGCTCTATTTCATTAACTCTTATCGAATAACAAATATTCGATTTTCTTAAATGTGTTAATTCTTATCGAATAACTAACATCCGATTAACTTAAATGGATTTACTCTTATCGAATAACTTTTTCGATTAACTTAACTTGATTTTCTTAACTCGATTATCTCAACTCGATTACTTAACTCGATTACTTAACTCGATTACTTAACTCGATAAATCTTAACTCGATTACTTAACTCGATAACTTAACTTAACCGAAATCGATTAACTCAACTCTAATCGATTAACTTAATTTGATTTACTCCTTCGAATAACTAATTCGAATAACTTAATTGATTAACTCCTTCGAATAACAAATTCGAATAACTTACCTTCGAATAACTAATATTCGATTTACTCTAACTCGATTAACTTAATTCTAATCGATTTACTCCATTTCGATTCAACTTAATTCAAATCGATTAACTTAACTCAAATTGATTAACTCCTTTCGAATAACTAAATTCGATTTAACTCTAATTGAATAACTAATATTCAATTAATTCTTACGTGTTTAACTCTATTCGAATAAGTAATTCGAATCACTCTAATGTGTTTAACTCTATTCAAATATCTAATTCGAATAACTCATTTCGAATAACTAAATTCGATTAACTCTTTTAACTTTACTCGAATAACTATATTCGATTAACACCTTCTTTCGAATAACTATATTCGATTAACTCTTCGACTAACTCCTTTGGATTAACTAACTTCGAATAACTCCTTTGAATTAGCTAACTTCGAATAACTCCTTTGGATTAGCTAACTTCGAATAACTCCTTTGGATTAACTAACTTCGAATAACTCCTTTGGATTAACTAACTTCGAATAACTCCTTTGGATTAACTAACTTCGAATAACTCCTTTGGATTAACTAACTTCGAATAACTCCTTTGGATTAACTAACTTCGAATAACTCCTTTGGATTAACTAACTTCGAATAACCAATATTCGATAACTACTCTTCGAATAAATAATATTCGGTAACTCTTCTCAAATGAATAACATTTGATTTCTCCACTCGAATAAACTATATTCGATTACTCTTCCCTTGAATACACTATATTCGATAACTCTACTTCGAATAAGTGATATTCGGCAACTCTACTCGATTAACTCTACTTGGATAACTCTAACTGGTCAACTCTAACTGGTCAACTCTAACTGAGTAACTCTAACTGATCAACTCTAACTGGTCAACTTTAACTGGTCAACTTTAACTGTTTATCTTTAACTGGTAAACTTTAACTGGTTAACTCAAATGGTTTAACCTAACTGGTTAACTCAAATGGTTTAACCTAACTTGATTTACTTGTCTCGATTAACTGAACTAATCCACTTAGTTTAACTTAGTTAATTCACTTTGATTAACTCTAACCGATTTACTTAGTTTAACTCAGCTAATTTACTTTGATTAACCCAACTAATTTACTTCGATTAACCAATTAGTTTAACTTGACTAATTCACTTAGTTTGACGCAACTAATTCATTTTGATTTACCAATTAGTTTAACTTAACTAATTCACTTCGATTAACCGCTTAGTTTATCTTAACTAATTTACTTTGGTTAACTTAACCAATTACTTTGATTAATCCTTTTATCACACTCTGGTTATAATTCCTACTTCTACAATATCTCCTTAAAATCCATATCGTGTTATACTTGTGTGCGAAGCACGTGTTTAAATCTATCCTTGTATAATTCTATTTATTTTCCGAACAAGTGTTCCTTTATTTATTCCCTAAATAAATATTCCTTTATTCCATTTATTTATAATCTAAATAAATGTTTCTTTATTTATTTCCTAAAATAAATATTCCTTTATTCCATTTATTTATAATCTAAATAAATGTTCCTTTATTTATTTCCTAAAATAAATATTCCTTTATATTCTAATTCATTTATTTTCTAAATAAATGTTTCTATTTTATTTCATTTATTTTCTAAATAAATGTTTCATTTTTCATTTATTTCTTTTCAAATTAAATAAATGTTTTCCTTTTATAAAATCCTATCGATTTTATAAATAAGATTCATTTTCAATATAAACATTGAAAATCCCCTTATCAACATTTCGGTATGTTATGGTATTCAATCATATCAAATCACGATGTTCAATATCGTCCAAGCACATATAATCGCCCACAGATTTTATATCACATCATATAACAATATATGGAAAACAATAAAGTAACTGTTGAGGAATCCAGTCGGATTCCTCCAACCTGTTTCCCTGCATCACAGATGTTAGACAATATATATAACATCACTTTCAGTTCCATATGATATATTCTGTTAAACAGAATCAATATAGAAATTTAACTAACTGACTAGCAGTTCAATCAAACAATCAACACACAGTCAAACAGACAAATTTAACAGTTCTAACGATACAACATGAAATTATAAACTGTTCAGAGTTAGTGAGTTTTACTCACCGTTGCGCGTTAACCGTTAAATAACGGTTTGCGTTATTTGATTCAGTCGGACAATTTATTTCGCCATAAATTGTAACTAGCTCGGATTCACTCCCGGTCAGTCTCATTGTGTTGCTCCCGTTTATACGATCCCAACCCAACTTACGGTTCGCGAATCCGACCTCGTATGAAATAGATATCGCGTTACGAAGTTTAATCACTTTTTAAATAGGACTTAAGTTATAAAATAAACATATGGGCCTTAACCTTTTAGATATCGGCCCGTCCACCCAAGACCCACTATGAACAGTGCGTTCTCCCCCAAATAATACTGCCGTGAATATTCCTGCTCCACGTTTCACCATTTCATCTCCTTTACTCCTCCACCGCTCCCTCTGTAGACCACGAAACTTCAAACCAACACCATCGTCATACTCTCCTCCATACTCTCTACCCGCTCATACCCACAACATGATACTCGAACCAGCAAAATGGTTTCCGTCGCCGGCCTCAAAACGTCGACACCCAGTAAACCACTGAATCAAACAATCACCGAATCCCCCACAGAAACCACAAACGATCCTCCTCCTCTCGACGAACTCAACACTAGCATCGAATCCGAGAACCATTGCTCCCAAAAACCCAAATCGTGGAACCCTAGGCTACTGTCGCAAACGTTGAACCCCAGAACAGCTATCGAGTTGCTCAAAATGACCCTCAGGCAGTAGCGAATCATGTGAGGAACTTAAATATATGAGATAGAGGATTTAATGATTTTAATTAGATTTGTTTTGATTTTTCTTTGTGGGAATTTTTCTTGCTGTGTTTGGTTTATACGCCTTATATAGGCTTGAATGGGTTAGGTAAGGTTTGTCGTGGAGATCGAAGGCCGTGTGGCCTGTGCGGAACCTCATAAAATAGGAGGGATATTTTCAATTTGATTTTTGTATTTATTTTATCGATTTTATACTTGTCTTTGTCTTCTAAAAATCCCTACGTCCACATACGATATGCAAAAATCACGAAAACTCACATGTAGCTAGAGTTCGATATTACGGTCCCAACGAAACTGGTTTCGTCGAATTCCGACTCCGTATGCTCACACAACGTATTTTTAACTGTTGAAAAACTGATTGTTTCTCACTCTAAAAATCCGTACGGCCACACAGTGACTCTAAAAATCACGAAACTGGAAATCTAACAACTATTTGACATTGCGGATCCAACAAAACTGGTTTCGTCGAATTCCGACTTCGTTTGCAAAAGTGGCTATTTTTAACGCTCTAAATAGCCTATTTAAATATATAAATATATTTAAATATTATTAAATTAATTATTTAAAATTAATTATTATCGTCTATATTCACAGTGGCATACTATACAACTCAGATAAAATCCTGTATGTATTTACAACTCGATATTACATCGTCAGAGTTATACCGATGTTCGATTTCTATTTAAATCCTTATATAAAATATAATTACATCGTTATGGTCAGGGCGCTGCATTTCTGATAATTTGATTTGGACGTAACTCAAAATCTACACGACGAAATCCCGATATCTCTCTTCCACTAGAAAGATATACTCCACCAGCTCCACACGTTTCTTGTTTCACAGAAATCCGATTTAAAACGGACCATGTACATTCAGTTGAAGTTCGGATCGCCAAATAGCGAACTGCCGCGCCATTTCGAGCTCGATTATAATTATATTATAATTTATACGTTCAACTATCGTTTATTAAATATATTCGTTATTTAAATAATTAAATAACTTAATTATTATACCTTACAAAACGCGCCATTACAGGAAGCCCAAAACGCTGACTAAGAAGAATATATACATCTTACCTAGGATAATGATATGTTTGAACATTTAGGAGGTGCCTAAATTTTTTTCTCAGTTAGATCCAACTACCGGGTTTCACTAGTTGAGGATTTTTGAAGAGAGTAAGTCTAAGACAGCGTTTAGGATGCAAGATGGATTATTTGAGTGGGAGGTTATGCCCTTCGGTTTGACGAATGCCCCTGCTTTCTTTGTGGACCTTATAAGTAGGGTATTTAGGGGCATTCTCAACAAGATATTGGTTGTGTTTGTAGATGACATTCTTATCTTTTCCAAGGACTTTAAGGAGCATGAGGATCACTTGAGAAAGGTCTTAGGAATCCTGAAGGAAAACCAATTTAAGGCCATGTTTTTGAAATTTCACTTTTGGAAGGAAGAAGTCAATTTTCTTAGACATATTGTTTCGGGAAAAGGATTGGCCGTAGACCCCCGCTAAAGTAAAGGCTGTTCAAGAGTGGAGGATACCCCGCAGTGCGATATAGGTTAGGAGTTTTCTTGGGTTAACAAACTACTACAGGAAATTTATTAAGGACTTCGCGAGGATTGCAACCCCTTTAACCTAATTAACGAAAAAGAATCATGAGTTTGAGTAGAGTGAGAAGTGTGGTATTGCTTTCGAAAGATTGAAGGAATCGCTCATGAGTGTGCGTATTCTTATTATTCCTGATGGAACAAAGATGTCCACAGTTTGAGTAGACAGACCAGAAGAAGAGGTACCCCGTCCATGACTTAGAGTTTGAAACTGTGGTTTTTCCCCTAAAGATGTAGAGACATTACCTTTTAGGAGAAAAGTTTGAGCTCTTTACTAACTATAAGTCTCTTAGATATTTGTTTTCTCAACAAGATCTGAACCTTCGACAGTAGCGATTAATGGAGTATCTAGCATCATTCGATTTTTCCATTCGGTATACCACTGGGAATTGTAATGTCGTGGCCGACGCTTTAAGTCAAAGGCATGCTACCGTATGTTCGATCATCGTGTAGAAGCAGTTAGAGTTTCTTACTAGTTTCAATTTGCGGCTGCCTTTTAAAGCAGCTCAAGGATTTCTCGGAGTAATGGAAGTGAGACCAGTTTTGATAGAAAAAATTAAGAACAAGCAAGATCGTGATGATGAGTTGAGGACATTTAAGGAAAATATTTCTAAGGGAGAATCTTTTTATTACTTGGATAGATATTCTGTTGATAGTAGTGGTTGTTTGAGAAGGGATGCTCAACTTTGTGTCTCTATGAACGAAGACCTTAGAAAGTAATTTCTAGAGGGGTATCATCGGTCAAGGATGACTATACACCCCGAAGGAGGAAAAATGTTTTGGGATATGAGAAGAATTTTTTATTAGGAAGGAATGAAGAAGGATGTTGCAGGGTTTGTTACTAGATGTTTGACTTGTCTAAAAGTTAAGGCGGAGCAAGAAAGGCCTAGAGGATTGTTGTTATCCTTAGAGATTCCCACTTGGAAATGAGAACACATTTCTATGGATTTTATTAGTGGGCTTCCAAGGAGTCAGAAGGGAAATGATACCATTTGGGTCATCGTGGATCAATTAACGAAGAGTGCCCATTTTATCCCAATCAAGAAGTGTAGGACCACTGCTTCATTAGACTAGTTATATGTCAAGGAAATAGTTAGACAACATGGGATCCAGACAACTATAATTAGTGATAGATACCCCTTGTTTACTAGCGAATTTTGGAGGAGCCTACATTCAACTTTAGGGATGACGCTGAGTTTGAGTACATCCTATCACCCGCAGACTGACGGTCGAATAGAGAGAGTCAACAAAGTTCTAGAGAATCTACTTAGAGCCTACATCATCGACTTTGGACGAGCTTGGGAGAAGAACTTGCCATTGGTAGAGTTTTCATATAATAATAGATATCAAGTGACGATTGGTATGGCTCTTTATGAGGCATCATACGGGCGACCATGCAAATCACCTACTTGTTGGTGGGAAACTACAAACAAGATTTTGCTCGGAAAGATCTTATCGGTGAATCTACGGAGATAATCACTTTGATTCGGCGGAGGATGAAGGTTTCCCAGGACCGGAAGAAGTCATACGCGGATAAAAGGAGGAAAGAACTTGAATTTAGCATTGGAGATTTGGTATTTGTGAAAGTTTCCCCTCTTAGGAAGACAGTCCAGCTTGGAATGACTGGGAATTTGGCTCTCAGGTTTATTAGGCCGTTCAAGATCGTGGTTAGTATTGGGAAACTGTCTTATCGTGTGGATCTTCCGGAGTGTTTATCGGGGCCCACAATGTTTTCCATGTTCCTCATCTTTGGAAACGCCTTAAAGATTCCGCCGACAAACTCGAGCTAGATGATATTTGGGGACTTAAGGAGCTTTGAGTTAGAGTCTAGGGCGCCCTGTGCCACCGTAAAGATCATGGAGCACAGAATCAAAAGACTCCGCCTAGTTTGAGTATAATGAGGAGCCCAGCGGAAAGCACCTAGGAAATCAAGGAGAAGATTATGCAAACTCATCCAGAGCTTTTCTCAAGTAATTATTTCCTCTAAAAAAATCCTTTTATGGTTGCATTGTGGTTGCTAGATTGGATGGTTGGAGATGGTCGCAACATAAATGCACCGTGAACTTATATAGAATTATATGCATATTAGGATGTTTTTCATGCATATAGCATTACTTACTACACATACACGCTAGGACTAAGCTCAGTTTAGCAAGTCTGCAGTACATGATCCCTATGAGTGGATGTTTATTGGGTGCTTATAAAATAACGTGGGTGTACAACATGGTTGTCAGAGCGAGTTGTGTTTTTTCCCCTTCAAAAGAATTCGGGAGGAAATCTCTTATAAGAGGAAGAATGTAACACTCCGTAAAATAAACCTAAAATAAACATAAGATAATTTAATTTAAGTAAATAATAATCATCAACAATAAATTAATGGGATGAAAATAGAATTTTTATTAATTGGGAATCAGGCCATGAAAGTATTGATATTGCGTTCGTGGTGAGATTCTAATTGGTTTTCATATTTTATTTACTAAAAACGGAGTCCGTATGAAGAAGATATTAATAAAACAAGTTATGCGTAAATATTTATACACAAGATTTGAAATTTAAATACATTATATATAAATATCACATATAATTAATTACAGATTGTCATATAAGAATATTCCAAGAGGATTTGAATTTGTGTGAATATATTCATATGCAAAGGTTACAATGATGACCAACATAAGGAAATAAATCAAAGCCATTAGTTAAGAAATTAACAGAAAGCATTGTCACAGGAGATTCAAATCTCCTGGCACGACCACAGAAGAGGGGTCGACCGCCCCTATAGGAGGGGTCAACTTAGGGATCGACCTCCCTCTTACGGGATGGGCATGTTTCGTTTGGAGATTTATATAATTTTGCATCAGATAGGTGTCCAGGTTAAATCTAGATAATCCAACAGTCTATTCCTACACTTGCAACTATAAATATAGCTCCCTTATGTCACTTTAAACCCTACTTTCATTTCTTTCTACGCCTTCATGTTGTCCTTTCACCATTGCTAATTCCAAAGAAAAGATTAGGATTCTCTTATATTCCTCTAACCTCCATTCTATCCTTTCTATTCTAAATTAATATAGATTTAGGTTTTGGAATTTAGCGTTATACATGTAGGATTATAAGGTTTGATTCTTATATTTATATATTAATAGAAGGACTGTAGTATGATTTCGAAGGCTAAATTCAGATCGGATTCTATATAAATCCTGTTGTTCTTCCTTCTCAAATCACTGTGAGTGAAAACCCTATAAGTTGCTATTTTCTATCTTTCGTAGTTTGGATTTGGATTATTATGCATGTATTAGATTTGTATTAAACTAAAATAAAATACTATAAACCCTCCAACTCCAGTATTTTGTTTATCGCTGAAATGGTCAATTAAGAGTGATATACTTGGGTTTATGTTATTTAAATAATAGACATTAGGCTTAGGATGTTGTGAAATACTTACTTTTTGGTATTGATTCACTTGATTTTCATTTTAAATGTTCACATATATTTGTGTATTAAAAGCGTAAGATTTGTATATTGTAACTTAACAGGTTTAAATGTCTATTTTGAATAGTTTTTCTTGAACGTATTATATATAACATATTATAATATTTTGTTTTTGTATGAAAGATACATTAAAAAGTGAAGCAGTGCCAAAAGCAAGTTTTTGCATATGTAAATGGATTTATTGCACCTTGCCTATATTTTTATTATTTAAATAATTATTCAAACCTAGATTGCAAGTTTTATTTGTATGTGTGTTAATCCCTTTTTTATCATTAAAAAGGAATACGCATGTTGGACCATATTAATTGATATAGAAATTAACTTGTATACCTTAATTGTGATTGTTAGGATTGACATTTCAAATCACTATTCTCGTGCATTGAATTCAAGCCTATTTATTTATAGACTACATACTAAATGCGTTTAAATTAGGAAATAGAATTTGAATGTCCCTATAGGAATTTATATGTGTGTGAGTTAGTGGCCTTAATTATAATTAATGACACACAAACACGTGGTTAACCCTTACTTGTAGTAGAAGCCTGCCTGGAACCGACCGGCGTATCTAGCATCTACAAGTCGTACTGGTCAAAATGTGAGAGGTCTGTGTCATGGGTCATTATTATTATCACACTAAGACGTGAGGTTGAGCCCAGTTTGTAGTAGATGTCTGCCCGGAACCACCCGGCAAATCCAGCATCTACAAGTGGTCGATTTATTATGAGATGTCTAGTATGTGTGTGTGTGTGTGTATATATATTTGTGTGTGCAGTAGGCATGCCTTGGGAAGGTATTAAGTGGCCGACCTACCTTGTTGGGTATTAAGTGGTTAGGACTAGGTTTGCTCCTAAGGTTCACTCATTGGTTCTGGACCAGAGTCATGGGACCCGCCCTACTAGGTCTTAAGTGGTCATTCGATCTGTCTTTCTCTTATAAGGTATTAAATGGTCCTAATAGACGATAGTGTATGAGTGGATTAGTTCTCCGAAAGTGTCTGCATCTTATATAGGGGCTTAGTGAGGGCTGACCTAGGGATGGATGATATAAGTAGCTAAAAGGAACCACCATCTGAGGGAAGTATTAACTGGCTAGGAGTTCGCCCGTAAGGACGACTAGATAGCAACGAAGGGGTCTACAAGGTGGGTCTTATATGATGTAGTACTACTACCAAAACCTGGTATTAAGTAGTTGCTTACTGTTGTGAGCAGAGGTTGTATATATGTAAATATGTATATAGTATTATGTTCGGTGTAAATATGCTATCGGCATCAAGCTGTTGGAACAAACAGCTTGGTGCCGACACCGAAGCCAAGAAGGCGATACCGAAGCTGATACCAAGAAGATAATATAAGAAGCTGATAACGAAGCCAAAGACGATATCGAAGTCGATACCAAGAAGATAATACAAGAAGCCGATACCGAAGCTGGTATAATGAAGTGAGGAAACCGACACCGAAGCCAAGGAGTCAATATAAGAAGATGAGACCAAGAAATAATGAAGTCAATACCAAGAGACGATACTGATACCAAAAAGTAATTAAGTCGATACCGAGACGCGATACTAAGAAAAAAATGCAAGTGGCATAGATGTAATATTGTTTTCCATTTTATTCCTAGTATGAATAGTGGTGTACTGCTGATTTGTAAAATAATGAGAAAGTTTTATCTTCTCTTATCCATATAATTTCTTCTTCGTTTATAACATGGTATCAGAGCAGCAATCCTTGAATTAATTTCAAGATCTCAAATCTATTTCTCAGTCTTATTCGTGAATCATGGGAGAGACCAAATCAGTGATGGAGGTCATGTCGATGATATCTAAGATAACTGAGCACGAGTTGAGTGCATCAAATTACCTCGACTAGAGTAAAATGATTCGATTGTATTTATAGGGTATTGATAGAGATAATTACCTAGTTAAAGTTCCACCTGAAGCCGATCCATCTGACAAGGATGCAGTGATTTGGCTTTAAGAAGATGTTTTTTTTTTTCAAATCCGAAATACAATTGAGAGTGATATCATCAGTTTGGTGAATCATTTTGAGTTCGTGAAAGAACTTATGGATTATCTGGAGTTTTTATATTTCGGAAAAGGAAATATAAACCAGATATATGAGATTTGCAAGTCATTTTATTGAGTGGAAAAACAAGATCAGTCACTGATGAATTACTTTATGACATTCAAGAAGACCTATGAAGAGTTTAATCTGCTACTTCCTATCAGTGTTGATATTAAAGTGCAGCAGAAGCAGAGGGGATAAATGTCTATTATGAGTTTTTTGGTAGATCTCCCATCTGAGTATGAATCTGTTAAATCTCAAGTTTTATTTGGATTGGATGTGACATCATTACATGATGTGTTTAGTAGGAGGATTCTTAGAACTGAAGTCTCAAGTTCAAATCCAACTCCATCAGTTCAACACAACAGTGCTTTGATTAGTACAACTAATAAACATCAATCGAGGAAACCTAATCAAAACAAAAGGGAGGTTAGTGTGCCTGGATATGAAAATCGGACAGTGAAGTCATGTGCATATATCAGGAAACCAAGGCACACTTAATTTGACTGTTGGAAGCTACAAAATAAGCAAAAACTGACAGGAAATCAACAAGTAGCTAATGTTGTGAAGATTTTAGATCAAGTTAGCTGGAATGTTATGATTTCAGCTGAAGAATCTGCTAAATTTACTAAATATTAGAATGATCTTAACAAGTCAGTTCAACCTAATTCTACTATTGTAGATAATAGTGGTTTTGTCAATCCAGGGAGAACTCAATGGGTCATTAATTCTGGTGCTACAGATAATATGATAGGTAATCGTATTCTTTTCTCGATTTTTCAATCATAAACTCCTACTCATAAGGTCACTTTAGCTGATGGCTCCTCTTCAAATATTCACCGGTTTGGAACAATAAGTCCAACCTATTCACCTTCTCTATCAATATCTGCCTTATAAATACCTAAACTTGGATTCAATCTACTCTATGTCGGTCAAATAACACAACAATTGAATTGTACTATCTCATTCTTTTCATCTTATTGTATATTTCAGGATCTCGTGACTCTGAAAATTATTGGTAGTCTGAAGAATCTGCTAAATTAACTAAATATCAGAATGATCTCAACAAGTCAGTTCAACCTAATTCTGCTATTGCAGATAATAGTGGTTTTGTCAATCCAGGGAGAACTCAATGGGTCATTGATTCTGGTGCTACAAATAATATGATAGGTAATCGTATTCTTTTCTCAATTCTTCAATCATAAACTTCTACTCATAAGTTCACTTTAGCTAATGGCTCCGCTTCAAACATTCAAGGGTTTGAAAGAATAAGTCCAACCTATTCACCTTCTCTATCAATATTTGCCTTATAAATACCTAAACTTGCATTCAATCTACTCTCTGTCGGTCAAATAACACAACAATTGAATTATATTATCTCATTCTTTCCATCTTATTGTATATTTTAGGATCTCGTGACTCTAAAAATTATTGGTAGTGGGTATGAGTCAAAGGGATTTCATGTACTCAATGCTCCTTCCATAAATCAACAATCATTTGTTTGTTCAAGTATTTCTCAAGCCTTAAAGACACACTGTCAATTAGGGCATCCATCTTTACCCTTTTTAAAGAAATTGTGTCTACAATTTAAATCATTACAGTCATTGAACTGTGTATCATGTCAGTATGCTAAACATCATCACGTAAGTTTGAGTCCTTGAACAAATAAAAGAGCTAATTGTCCTTTTAAGCTTGTTCGTTCTGATATTTGGGGTCCATCATCTGTGATTTCTAAACTAGGGTTTAGATACTTTGTTACCTTTGTGGATGATTATTCATGTATGACTTGGTTATTTCTTATGAAAAACCGATCTGAATTATATTCAATATTTTGTTCATTAAATGCTAAAATCAAAACTCAATTTAGTGCTTCTGTTAAAACTCTAAGAAGTGATAATGCAAAGGAGTATGCTTCCAGTTTATTTCAAACTTACATGAGTCAAAATGGAATGCTACATGAAACATCTTGTGTTGACACGGCATCTCAAAATGGAGTTATTGAAAGAAAGAACGGACATTTGCTTGAAACATCATGTGCATTGTTATTTTATATGAATGTGACTAAAAGCTTCTAGGCTAATGTTGTTTCCACAACATTGTTTTTTTAGTATATCATTTGCCTTCAACCATTCTTAATGGTGATATACCATACTCAATCCTCTTTCCGAATAAATCTTTATATCCTATTAAGCCAAAAATATTTGGGTGTACATGTTTTGTTCGAGATGTCAGACCACAAATTTCTAAACTTGATCCAAAATCTGTCAATTGTATATTCCTTGGTTATTCTCATTTGCAAAAAGGATACAAGTGTTTATGTCCGTCTTTAAATAAATATCTTATATCTATTGATGTCACTTCCATTAAAGAAACACCAAACTTTCAGTTATCATCTAGCTTACCTTATTAAAGTCAGGAAAGACATGGAGGAAATGATAATTTTCTTATATATGAAATATCACAGTTTGTACAAGAAGAGAACAATATCAATGATTCTGTTGAAATTGGTTTATCACCTTCTCATGACACCGCTCCATTTATATCTGATACTATCCCTCCACTTGAACATGAACCTGTCTCTACATTTAATCTTGAAACTAATATTCGTATTGCTCTACGAAAGGGAAAACGTCAGTGCACATATCTTATTTCTTCGTTTGTCTCGTATACAGATTTATCCTCATCAACTCATTCACTTATCTTTTCTTTTGAATCTATTTCCATACCTAAAACAGTTGAGGAAGCATTATGAAATCCTGGATGGCGAGCTGCTATGGTTGAGGAAATGAATGCTTTTGAATATAATGAAACATGGAGTTTAGTTCGGCTACCTGAAAATAAGAGATATATTGGGTCTAAGTGGGTACTCACTGTAAAAGCAAACTTTTGTGGTTCAATTGCTAGATTGAAGGCACGTTTAGTTGCAAATGGATATGCAAAAATTTATAGAGTAGATTATTCTGAAACTTTCTCCCCAATAGCAAAGTTAACTTCTATTTGGATGTTTATTTCATTAGTAGCAACATATAACTAGAAACGACATCAGCTTGATATAAAGAATGCATTTCTTCATGGTGATTTAGAAGAAGAAGTTTACATCGTTCAACCCCCTGGATTCATTGTACAATGACAGAGTGGACTGGTGTGAAAGCCGAAGAAGACACTGTATGGATTAAAATAGAGTTCTATAGCTTGGTTTGGAAAATTTAGTAATGCAATGGAAATCTTTGGAATGGTGAAGAATATATGTGATCATTTAGTGTTCTACAAGAATACTAAATTTGGTATAATTCTACTTATGGTTTATGTTGATGGCATTGTGATAACTGGAAATGATGAACAATGTACTTCATCCCTTAAAACCTTTATTTACAATCAGTTTCACACTAAAGACTTAAGAGACTTGAAGTATTTCCTAGGTGGAAATTACAAGAGATAATGGTAGTATTGTTATGTCTGAACAAAAGTACGTTCTTGATTTACTGGAAGAGACTAGAAATCTAGGTGTTAAACCTAGCACTTTTCCTATTCCATTAAATTGTAACATTGCAGAAAATGGTGAGTTGTTCAAAGATCCAAAGGAATAGAAGATTGGTAGGAAAATAAAACTATCTAACTGTTACACGACCTGACATTGCTTTCGATATCAGCGTTGTAAGCTAGTTTGTGGCATCTCCAACAGTGTATTATTGGGGTATACTGAAAAATATTTGAGTTATCTTAAGGGAATTGTTGGGCAAGGAATTGAGTACAGGAATCATGGACATGCAAGAGTTAAATGTTTCTGTGATGCTGATGGGGTAGGAACAAAGATGGAGAGGAAATCTATGTCTAGGTTTTGTGTATTTCTAAGAGGAAATTTGATTTCACGGAAAAGCAAGAAACAAGATATTGTTCCTAGAGTGATGAGTTCGAATATTGAGCTATGGCTAAGGTAATCTATGAAGTGATGCGTGTGGAACATCTTATGTGTGAATTTGGGATAAATATTGTTAAACCAATAACTCTCTACTGTGACAATCAGGTTGCAATGCATATTGCATCTAATCCAACATTTTATGAGAGAACAAAGCATATTGAAGTGTATTGTCACTTCATTAGGTTGAAGGTTCAACATGATCTGGTTTTGACAGAGCATGTCAATATTGAAGAGCAGATGGCTAATATGTTTACGAAAGCACTGAATGGTGCTAGAATCAATTATTTGTGTAGCAAGTGGGGATGATGAATGTCTATGCACTAACTTGAGGGGGAGTGTTGTAAGTAGAGGTTGTATATATGTAAATATGTATATAGTATCATGTCTGGTGTAAATATGCTATTGACATCAAGCTGTTGGAACAAACAGCTTGGTGTCGATGCCAAAGCCAAGAAGACAATAACGAAGCCGATACCAAGAAGATAATACAAGAAGTTGATAACGAAGCCAAAGACGATACCAAGAAGATAATATATGAAGTCGATACTGAAGCTGGTAATGAAGTGAGGAAGCCTATACCAAAGCTAAGGAGAGAATACAAAAAGATGAGACCAAGAAATAATGAAGTCAATACCAAGAGGCGATGGCGATACCAAGAAGCAATGAAGTCGATACAGAGAGGCGATACCAAGAAAAAAATGCAAGTGGCATAGATGTAATATTGTTTTCCATTTTATTCCTAGTATATATAGTAGTGTACTGCTGATTTGTAAAATATTCTTTGGTTATAACACTTACTATCTCTCGACCTACAAGGAGATTATATATTTGATAACGTTGACGTTAGGGACAAGTTCTTAAGTGGTTAGAGATCCGCCATAGGGTAACAAGTGATAATAGGAATCCACCCTTAAATAAATTTAGGTAATGGACTTAAGTGACCAGGTAGAGCCCACCTCGTGGGGGACTAAGTGACTATAAGGATGTCCACCCTTATATCAACAGCAAACACACTTTGTCTAGTAAAATGACTTTTAATTATGAAGTAGTGTTGGATATACAAAGAGTACACGTGAGTTAGGCGCATGACTATTGGATATACAAACAGTAAACACCCTTACATGTGGACTGTTTGTACACAACAGTTCGTGCATGACTTTTAAGTATGAACAGTAAACACACTTTGTCTAGTAAAATAATGTATATGCAACGTGTATACAGAGGTATATTTGCATGGAGTAGTGTTGGATATACAAAGAGTACACGTGAGTTAGGTGCAGAAAAATAATACAAGGGCACCAAAGGACAATACGCATGGGATGAAAAATTATAGAAACTTCGGGTTGGCACGTTTTGCACAACACTGATCGGTAGTAAAATATTAACATGTTTAGCAGACTCGATCGGTATACATATGAAGCTGATCGGTACTTTGTGAAGCAGTTGCATGTAAGATGAAGTTGATCAGTACTTTGTGGAGCAGTGAAGAGGCCATGTTTGTACGTAAAATGAATGGCAAAGGCGCAATAAAAAGTAGGTTGGCACTTTAGTGTGTATACAAAAGAATGCAACACTAAAAGACAAAAGGGGCAAAGTTGTGATTAAAGAATAGCGAGACAAAATGTACAAGGCGATCAGTGCATCTTTTTATAACCGATCAGTGTATACTCATGATTGATCGGTACCCTACCGATGGGTACCCAGTGCCAGCTATTTACAGCTGTACCTAGTGGCAGTTTCGTAAATACTATAGAATACCGATCGGTGCCCTGTACACCATAATTACAGCATTGCCATTCTCTCCAAATCACTCCTATAAATACCCCCCTCCTTCCTTCATTAAGAGGGATCCAATTTCATTCCTACGACTAAGTGCCGCCAAATTTGAAGCTCTCCTACAACTTCATTATTGGCTTCCAAAAATCAAACGACTTCTCTCCAACATTAAAGGGATCAAATCCATTCCAATCAACATTAGAGTTCTCTCCAATTCAATCAAAGCTTCTCTAATCTCCTTCATGCACCATGGAAAATCTCTCCTGCACGATTCAAATGATCTCTGACTTCTCTTAATCCTCTCTAAATTCTAAATCTAGCACTAAATCGCTATGGAATCCATGAAGATCATCCGATTAATAAAGTGATTGAAGATTCATACATCCACTACCATAAAGCAAGAGATCTCTTCAATTCCTTTGTCAATTCAAGTGTAACTTAGATCAAAAGAGAGGGAGAAAAGAGAGGAAAGAGGGAAATGAATTTAAAGAGAGAGTTCATGCATGTTGTAAACAAAATATCATAATGAGAAGTGATTGAAAAGTGGACTTAGATCCATTTTGGATCGAACCACTATAAAAATTCCTTCCTCTTCATTTTATGTTCTTTATTTTGTGATACGCAGTTCCGTATTCTAATCTAACCATTTGGTGAAGTGCTTATAAAGCATCCTTGGTGTTAAAATCAAATTTTTGGTCTTGGTTTTAACACATTATTTTCCACTCGAGGAGCTAGTGGTTTGGTTTATATATTTAGCCTTGGAGTTGGTTAGAGCAGGATTCTGGATCTTGGCAAGAGCTATTTTTTGGAACCTTCTTCTTCTGCTGAGAGCTTACTTGTATTTCTTTCCGATATGTTCTGTTATACTCTAATGACCACTGTAACTCTGATGTAAAATTATTGTTATGATAATGAAAAGTTCTTTTATTTCTTTTCCAATTTGTAAGTACCCCAAACAATCTGTCTTCATGAACGGTTTAAGTCGGTTTAATTGCTGGTAAGAACCGAGCAAAAAGGTTGGTCATTACATTAACCCTAGGTTTTAGTTGAGTTCAAGATCGTGAAGTATCATATCTGGTTGTGTCTATCATTTAACCTGAATTCCTTTTGTTGTCTTTATGATTCTCTTCGACATGAATCTTCTATATATGAGGACTATGAGAAGTATGTCATTACCAAATTGATTGAGGTTCTTCAAGATGAAGTTAGTAAATCTGGTCCAATAATAGTTTTCATCAAAGACATTAAAAAATATGTTGTTGGAAGCACAGAATCATATATGCTTTTAGGGGGAAAGCTTTAATCGTTGCCTCTAGGTGTAATTGGTTCGCAAACATAAGCGGATAACCAGAAAGAGAA
Source organism: Allium sativum (assembly GCA_030737875.1). NCBI lineage: Eukaryota > Viridiplantae > Streptophyta > Magnoliopsida > Asparagales > Amaryllidaceae > Allium > Allium sativum. Next base: position 311,519,581 of record CM060919.1, read on the forward strand.
GGTGGCATTTGATGATGGGTTATGTTATCTTTAATCCAATACTTATTTGCTTCGCTATTAATTTATTTTGTTGTGCAGTCGCATCCTGGTGGGCTACTATTTACAAAATTTGGAAGCAACCAAACATCACTTCTTAATTTTGCATTTTCTGTTTATTTTATTGGCTTGCAAATAGTTTCCATTTTACATATATAACTTTGTACTCAAATGATGTAGCAGTTTTGAATTTTTGCAGGATAGTTTAAGCAAGCTTCATGATAGGAGCAAAGATAGTTCCAAACTTATTAAACATGTTGGAAAGCTTTTCCCAAATAAAGTCACAATCCAGCTTCCACATGCTCCTGCTATTTCATTTATGTATTATTCATGTTTAGAAATTTTGTTTTGCTTACTAAGAAATCTTGAGATATCTTAGGATGAGACTCAAATTCAAGATTGGAAGCAACTATTGGACCGCAATATTGAAACTCTTAAAGTCGAAGCAACAAACCTACGCCTGTTGGTATAGCCGAAGTTGCAAAAAGTTCGCAATATTTTCCGCCTATTGCAATAAGATGTTGCAATAGACTTTTTTGCAACAGACTTTTAATGTTGCAACTGATCCTTTTGCAACAGTATATGCCCGTTGCAATAGATTTACAAATCTATAAAAAAAAATCAGCTTATAGATGCTACATTTTAAATGTATTCGTTTTAGTAATAGTGTATGCCATAGAATGAAATAAACAAACAAATTTTTTATTTCAACAAAGTTTTAACAGTACAAATGATTGCAACAAAAATTTCTACAATTTTCATACACCATTTACGTATAACGATCATCATTTTTCTACAGAAGAATACTGCTGCTAATCCAAACGACCATCATTTTAATAAAGAATGTGCACTTCACAGAAGCACCAGCAAATCTCCAAGCAATGCTTCAGAATATGAGCGCACCTTGATTAAACATATGTAGTTAAACAAAATCAAAATCATATATAATAATTAAACATATGTAGCTAAACAAAAACAAAAACATATATGCATTTACTCTACGCAAATAAAAATACCTGTCCATAAGCAAAAATCGAACTATTAAACCAACCAAACAGTTTTCCACCAAAGGAAGTCCAACAAGTTCAAATATTTCATGCTGATAAAAGTTAAATGATCAACTGAAAGGAATTTCACTTACCTTCCAGTATGTTTATGTTGAGTGTGCTCATTTGCATCCATTTGCTAAACCAATACATGCTTGTCCTTTCGTAGAAATCTTCACCCATTCCTCCAGGTTTTAAAAAATACAATAAAGGATTGTATAAAGATGAAATTCTATCAAAATAACATAATAGTACTATTACAAATGAACCATGAATAACACTTCAAGTGCCAGATTTGTATATTTGCTAGCCTGCTTAATTGAAGTATGAATCAGTTGTTGAGATAAACTGGAATAAATACACTTGATAAGTAACTTATATTTTAAACAAGATCTAAAATGTTCTATAGTAGGAGCTGCATAAAATCACTTCAAACCATGTATATGAAATATAAGAATAATATAAATGCTAGAAACAGTTAAGATAACGGGCACAAAACTTCTACTTATACCCAAAAATCATTTTTGAAACTAAAAGACGATGCTTATGTTCATTTTATTCATGATCATACTTATTATAGGGCATATTTAAAACCTTAACAATTTTCTCGTTAAGCCTATTATTTTTAGGCAAATTAATTCACATTTTATGTACCCCTTATATACTTCATCATTCCACCATTTTCACATGAATGTGGCGCTTTGAAAAGACATAGATAAATTCATACACATACTGATTTTCTTGCTCTGTAGTAACCATGCATCACGACATTCAATACATATGACCGAACACTCCAAACTCGGACCCATAGTCTAAACCATGGAGCTTCATGAGCATTTCCTTCTCATAACTTTAAAATAAGCACTAGCTAACCTCTTGTATACGAGTACATTTATATTATGAAAGGTATATGCTTGTTTTCAACAAAATTAGAATTCAAAGCTTATATGCATGTTGAGAATAAAATCAAATTACTTTTAATATATTTGAGCATGACATTATTCTAATGTTTACGTCAGCTTTCTATGCCTTTCTTAGCATTACATCTTTCTTATGACTTACAAGTGAGGAAATTTCAAGTCTACGTATGTTAACTGGTTCACAAATATAATATACAACATTTGTGAAATTGTAATTATTCCAAATAAATTGTTGTACCTTAATGAGTTGATCTCTATGATGACATTATCTTGATCAACACCTGTAAGTGCACGTCCAAAAGTTGCTTCCACCTTCAAAAATAAATAAATTATCAAAGACTGCTTTGAAAGTGCATGCAGATATAATTACTATACGAGAAAAATCACTTTTGTTCATACACAGTACACTTAAAAGTTGTTGTGCGTGGCTTCTAACAAACCAATTGATACATAAAACTAATTTTCAAAAACTAATGACATTTCAGATTTTTATTGCAATAACGCCAACTAAATAAATATTGAGAAAACGAGGTGCCATATCATAGAGTTTTGCGCAAACTGAAGTGCCCACCATGGTTCATTCACTCTAAAACATAAAAATGGAATAAATATAGCATTCAATTAACTCTTTCTCGAAATCAGTAGAATCTCGGTAATCACCTAAATCTCCATCATCATGCTAAAACTGTCAATTTCCGGAAGAAAGTCCCCAGTACTGTGAAGAAAATTGAAGCCTTGAATTGATTCGAAATATTCATAAGACATATTAAATAAATTGAAGTTTTTTTTTTCATATATTTCTTATGATTACAAATTATACATCATAACATTCATATTAGTAATGTTCAAGTGAATAAAGGAGAAAAGACAATGAGAATAGTTTTTTTTCAACTGTATATAACACACATACACTCGATTCACCAACCACTGTTTATTTCTGCAAAAATACTATAAGGCAGTTGGCTATTTAAGGCTCTAGTTAAATTCTGACTTTAACGCAAAACATGTAATCTTAAACTACCATTTTCAGCTAGAGAACCTAACACATTTTTAGTATAACTTCTAATGGATAATGAACTTAGAACTTTGATTCAATTACACATAAATGGATACATCTATTAGAATAAATTCTACTAAAGGTCATGTAATAAAATAAAAGAACTAAAATGAAAGAAAAAAAATTTACATCTTGGAGTTAAATTTTCACCAACAACAAATAGTATGAAAACAACAAATCACGGTCAGGAAAATCGAAACGTTGATAAAATACGAAATAGGACTTCCAGTTACTAATTTAATGAGAAATCAAAACACTTATAGAACGAGAAGAATAAATCTAATATGTGAATAATCATATGCTCAAAAATCTAAGAGGTGAATAACCGTATGCTCAGAAATCTACATACCGATAAAATACGAAAATCGAAACTTATTCCAAGAGAAATCACTTATCTTGTTTGTGCGAACCGAAATAGAACAAGAAGAAAAAAATCACAATCACGAATTTCTCGAGTGCTAGCAAGTAGAGTTCAGAGGATTAATGAACAACTGCCTTTGATGATCTTATTTGTTAGCCGCTTTGTCATCGATTCGTGCTTCCAAAGGATGAATGGGTCGATCGAAGGGAAGAGGGTGTTCATTTGCTGGTCGGTTTAGGAGACGAAATGAATCGGGTTCTAGGCTTTGGGTCTTTTCAGAAATTAGGTTTTTTGAGAAATTAGGGATCTGGAAGAATGAATAATCAGATTTAGATTTTGGCATCTCAATTCTGAAGCGGGAAACAAAAAGGAAGCGGGATTGAGAAATGTTTGGACTCGCCTAGAAAAAAAAGGAAGTGTCGGAAATATTGCAGTTAGCAGTATATATGTATAATCTGGTTGTTTGAGTGGCATCATTTCAATCTAGATTCACATTTCTATTAACATGAAATTCGGTTGTTTTAGCAAATTCAAAAAAATTAGTATTCTTGTAATAGAACGTTAAACTTTAATCAGTATTTATTATAGGCTAAACATTTAAGATTATTAGTGATTGATTATCGGTTATTTAGTATTTATCACTAATTATATCTAATTATCAAATTTAACTCATAAGCTTACACTAATTCTTTATCGATTTCACAAATATATACAAAATATGTTTTATACCTTATTAGTAAAATTATTAATTAATTATATTATACTAATAATTATTACAGTAATTATAAATTATTGAATACATTAGTTATTGGTTACGATTATTACTTATTACATATAAATTATTTATTACTTTGTAAAATGTAGTCTCGTATTTGTTAATTATTAATTATTATTGATTATTTAATGGGGTGGTTTAACATGAAATTAAAATGTTGTTTCATATTATTTATTAATTATTACTTGTCACAGCTAAGCATTACCCCTTGTTTCACGTTTATATATGTCGAGTACATTATTGTCATTCATTTTTGTTTTTATTGTGTAAGGATAATGCATGTATTTGAACTTTTTTTAAACAAATAAATATCAGTCAAACAAAACGTTTTTTATGCCATTAAAGCATGATGATTTTATTTTTATTTTGTGTGTACTTAAATTTCACAAATCAAGTGTGTAGCAAGAATTAGCATGGTTGGTAGTCTTATGACCATTTTTAGACATCAACTAATTTAATATCTAAACATATTTATATTTTAAATTAAATATTAATTATTTTCCATTATTATTTTATTATTATTTAGTAATTATATAATTATTAATTTTTAAATGTTAATTATTATTAATTACCAGTTATAAATATCACTTTATAATGCTTGAATATCATTATTAATAAATAATTATTAAATATTAACCTTAATTACTATATAATTACTAGTAGTTAACCATTTAATAATAACTATTTAAAATTAGTTATTAAAAGTTAATCATTAAAAACTTACACTTATTTTTGATAATATGTTTTTCGTAACTCGCTTTACTAGTTGTAAAATAACAGTTATTGCAAGTGGCAAAAATAGTTGCTATAGATATTTATTTGCAATTGGCTTGGAAGAACAGATGCAAATAATATGTTTGTTGCAACTGTTATGGAAGCACAGTTGCTAAAAGTATGTTTTTGCAACAGAAAGAGAAGTGCAGTTGCTAAAAATATGCTTTTGGCAACAGATAGAAAATGCATGTTGTTAAATCTCATATATTGCAACTGCTATAATAGGTATGTTGCTAAATATCATCTACTGCAACTGTTATATGTCGCCTGTTGCAAATAGCTAGTAGCAATAAGGTATTTTTCTTGTAGAGGAATCTATTATTTCAAAGCCTTCCTTAGTACGCGCCTACCTTTCTTTTTCCATATTCGTTCCATTTGACTATAGTTTTATTTATTGTTTGCATTATTGATGTTGTTCTTACTAATATGCTTATATGAACCTTTTTCTTTACTAAGCTATTGTTTTGTCGATCAATTATCATCTTCCAGAAAACATGCCAGTTTTTATTGCTTCGATGCCGTCAGTATATGATTTTTATTTAATGTCCTATTGCAACATTTTTATCGAGGATGACATCAGTTTTCAAACTGAAAATTTTAAATGCTTATTCATATATTTATTTAGGTTTCTCAATAGCGATTTATTCAGACCAACATTTAATTTAGTTATTGGCTATATATCATTTGGAATGAAGCTAACCAAGAATTTGCTAAATAGTTGCATCATCTTTCATTGAATGTCAGGGGTAAAGTGTTAACATTGTATTAGTTGGTTTATCCTCATTTACATGTTAACTTATGTACTAGCTTAATCATTAAGCATTTAATTCTGACAGAGAATTAGATACAAAAATGAACATGGGTACTAAAAATCAGGTTTGCAATATCATTGTTAGGTTCCAATGGTAACTACATAATCAGGTTTGCAATAAGAAAATTGCAATATGAAAATATAAAGGTGGGAGAAGGTCCAGTCCCAGATGTTGGCATTCAGGTATTTCATTCTAATTCATTTTAATGCAACATACTATGTCTATATTTGTTTAAAATATAAGAATATTCTTTATATGTTGTAAATTACATCAAAATATGTTTCCATGGCACCATGAGGTCAAAATTTTGACAAGTAAGTTTTCTTTCCAGTGTAATTATAATCCAGCTAGACAACGTCGATGATATTCTATAAAGAGCAAAATGATACATTTATTCCCATTTGTGTTAATCTTTCTTGTATATGGGACCACAAATCCTTAGAGAAAGGGCAGCCTTATGTTTTTAGAGTTGGTTCTTGGCTAGGTAAACCTGATATGTATAATCTTCAACCTTTTGAATTAATTTCCTTTCGTTTTCATATCTCTTGTTTGTTTATTTATTTATTTATTTATTTATTGTTATTCTGTCATAATAGGTGATTAAAGTGAAAGACAAAGGAGCATTGACAATGAAAGTTAGAGGGAAGTGACATATGTTTCAGGACCTGTAAGTTATCAAATTATATTTCACTTAGACCAAATTGTAAACATCATAATAAATTTAAACTCAAGTGAAATGACCACATTCATGATTCATACTACACTACTTGAAATGTCCAAATTGAAATAGCTATTTCGCTGAGCCAAATTGTACACATCTAGAATCATGTGTGATTTGTATGTTAAGTAATAAGTCATTTATGTAAGAAATTTGTTATAAATTTTAATCAAAATTTCAGCTTTGAAGTTGGTTCATGTTTAACCTACACAAATTCCATATAAGTTATGGTACATATATTCTACAAATCCAAATATCATATAAGGGTTGCATGACATTATACGTTGAACACTTTAGATTGAGCGGTGAACACTATGTTATGTATAAATAATGTCATATATAAGAACACTGTGGAAATATTTCAGGGTTTATATGTAATGCAGCCCTTATATTTCAATCTTATGACTTAAAATAATGTATGCACTATTATAACATAGTGTTATAACTTAAAATAATGTCATGCAGCCCTTATATCTCAATGTTTATAAAGTGTTTTAAAACTTTAGATTTAAGTTTAGATTTAACATGCCAATGTACTCAATATGGGTTCCATGCAAATTAACATTACCGATACAAATAGATTGATTTCTAGGAGCTTAACCATAGGATCTTTCCCTATTGATAAAAAGTGATGAAATATTTGGGTGCATATAACTTCAAGGTTGACTTTTGGTTGCACTGGGAGATTTATTTGGTTGTGTTGGGACTTTTGTTTTCTTCATGGGTTTAAAGGTATATGAAAGTTTAGAAAAATGTCATATCAACGTGGAAAAAGGTGAACTTAATTCAGTTTTATTATATTGCTCTTTTCAAAAGTAGTAGTTTTTAGTAGTGTTTAGTTCCTTTTTTTAGTTTGAATATTTCTGAATTTTTTTTCATCGGTTTAATAAAAGGACCTATTACTCCATTGATTATTTTTGTTACTCCGATGATTGCTTGATTGTAAGAGTTATGCATGGTTAAAATATGATACAAAACTAGCAAATTCTTCATAACTCGTGCGAAATGATCAAAATGTTTCATCCACCAAATAAGAAATAAGTGGAATGGTAACCGTCCCATAAAACCCATACACATTCTAACAAAAGGGATCGTCGATGAGACCTCCTTCATAAGCAAGCAGCTCCAATGCAATGGTGCAGATGCACTATTATGTGGTGTAGTTCACCACTGTGGTGCATTTGCACCGTTGTACTGGTGAAAATGCACAATATTGGTGAATTGCAACACATAATGGTGTTGCTGCACCACTGTAGTGGTGCTACACACTGACAAACTGTTTTACCCTGTTTTAAACATCGAGCTAAAAAAATTTATATCCTTATAAGCTTAGAATGATGTATTCCCAGGTTATACACGGTAAATCAATATGTTGTGGATTGAATTTTTTTTGTTCTTTCAAACATTTACGTACGATTCAGTGGTTAGTTATAAAATGTCTAATTTTTTTTATCTCATGCAATTTTTTTAATTATTGTAGGTAATTGAAGACTTACAGAGAAGGCGATAAGCATGTGTTTGCATTTTCAAGCGTTTGAAGTCTTTTTTGTAGTAAGCGAATGATTTTCTTTTCGTTTGGTAAACTTTGGTATGTAATAGATATGTGCAATTATGATGTATGAATATTTTGCAAATTTGAATATTTATTATAATGCGTTGAATTATTATATTTTGTTTACATGATTATCATTTGAGTATGTTCTTATATATTTAGATTTCTATGATATTATTGTATAATGTTATTTTACTGTTTAATAACATCGATAATAATGAATACTATGGGGGTAAATGTAGAGAAAACAGTGTAGTATATGCACAACGTTTAAAAATGCCAAGGAAAAGGAAATGGCGTTATACACAGCGTTTAAGAAATGTTGACAAAAAGAAATGCAGAGGTATACACAACGTTTCATAAATGTGGAGAGAAGGAAATGGTGAATTATAAATGTCTAAAATAATAGCATAGTCTAAACCCTGTAAACACTGGTATTTTTTATAGCATTTCTAAAAGTGCACTTAAAAGTTCAGGCCATATTACTACATGTTGTTATACGGCGTTCTTAATTCCGCTGTTAAAACTTTTTACAGCGTTTTTCCGATGCTGTTAAAAGTCTGTTTTCTTGTAGTGTTAAGCATGTCAAATTTAGAAAAATCATAGTAAAATGTATAATTATGGGAAAACACCAAAAATTCACAAGTGTTCGAAGGTAACCCCTTTTATCTTGTGTAAAAATTTCTAATAAAAATATCTGTGTTAATTATTTTTAAGAATTAATCTCGTAATCAACTCATAGTCTAACTAAGGAAATTCATAGAATATTCCTACATGCTTATAAAATTCTGAAACTTGAAACCTATCTCCAAAAGCATATGTTCAGAGCGTCAAACACATATGAAACAATCATATGTTCAAAAATCCAATTTGCGTATAATCGACATCTGAAAATAATATGGGTTAGAATCATTATTCATCATAGATTTGGGTGAAAAGAAGAGACTTGTTGATGTTGATTCCTAGCCTTGAGTTTTCTTATCCTTTTCTTGTTTTCCTCTCCTTCCCTCTTGATTAGTGGTCATCATGCCTTGTATTATATTTTGGTTTTTAGAAAATAAAAATGAAGGGATAAAAGAGTGGAAGGCTATATATATGAGGCTAGGTGTTTACCATTTTTCCCCGCACACATGCTCTCTCTTCTTATGCCTAACTAAACCTATTTTTTACTAAGGTCAAACCATTTTTATTAATTACAAATCTTATCTCAACATCCCATTGCATTGTTCTTATTTAATCAATCAAATTGTATATCCTGAATAATGTTCACTAAAGATGGAAGTATAGCAAAATGGTTCTTGGAGCTAACAATATTTTGATTCTCCATTGATTTCAGGGACTACTGCATTTCCAAATAACGTTTCTATCTTCATTACATAAATTAATGAAAATTACAAATTATATGTTACTGACCAATAATCCTAGTTCTTCAATGCATTATCGAATTATAATTCTCTCTAACATAATAGTGTTATGGTCCTCTTAACATTTTAGGATAAGTTGCTAAAAGGAAAACTATCGATTTCTATTAAGCTGAACTTAGTCTTGCCCTAAAGAATGATATTATCTACATTGAGGATATACTATCCACATATTTTACATGTCTAAAGAAAGCCAAAATAACCTATAGCCCCCATCATAGATGGATATGTCATCACTTGAAATCATATTGCCTTGCTACACCAATGAATGACAGGAAGGTGGTTGCAACTATTGTCAAAGGTAACCCTATCACTTCAAAATAGTATAAAAAGGTCGTCACTTATGTACGAGACAAACTAGACACATTTTATCATATAATCTATCTTGGACACAAAGGATTTTGTTGTGCCGCCTATCTTCAAAATAATACAGGAAGGTAGTTGGGTCTATTAGAACTATGTTGTGCTGCCTTAATTAGTTGAAGGCTGAAGCCATGATATCTTATTAATTCCCTAGGAAGACTATCGAATTATTCTCCTATCAGTTTCCTCTGATAATATTGTCTTAATACTAATACCTATAAAGTAGAATATTTGTTATGTGGTGTGCCAGAACAATGAAGGCCAAAGAGCTGAAACACTACAACCAACAATATAACAAGCAAAACTAAAAGGCCATACTCTAAAGAATCAAAGAAAAAGGCAATCGACTGGGTCAATGCAATGTAAGAATCACTTATAAGGTCGACACCACTGACCTGAGCTAATAAAAAGAGGCGGTAGGGTACTTTTTTAGAATCGAACTTTCCCTTCTTTCTCCACTTTTTCCATTTGTTTTCTGATCCAATCTTGGATTGAGATCGTAATGTTGACTGTTTAAATAAATAATATGGATGTTGCATTGTCTAAGGACCTCGTATATTACTTTATTGGGACTTATTACTTATTAGACTTAGAACTAAGCTTGCATTCTCTTTATAATAATTGAAAGGGAAATTTTATTTATATCCACCTTTCCCGTTAGTTAACCCACCCTAAGTTATAGGATTTCTATCTATTTTTATGGTAGTTATAATTATTTAAAATTGATTAGTTAATCCACAATACAAATTAACGTGAAGTTTCAGTTTTGTTACTGAAAACTAAGATATGCCGCTTAGCATCATATTATTAAAACCTAAGCAACTGCAGTAATAAATCACTCTGGTATCTGCTCAAACAATAATAACATATCATTATATTGTGAACGCTGAGTTTAAATTGGTTTGCCACTTCATTTTCAGCTTTTACAAAATTCTATTATGCTGCATATGTTCCAGGTTATTTAATCATGCAAAAGGTTTTTTGAATTTTATCCTATGCTATGCAATTTTGCGCTTCCTGAATGTTTCTTTTATGGAAAAGAAATTTGTCACAGCACATTAAGCTTGCCTCTACCCTTGTTTTCCTCTCTTAGTTGCGATGAATTATCAGATAGCCTTCGACTCTTGTGATATTACTCTGTACATCGCACAGTCCCATGTGCCAAAACATCCCTTGTGCACCCATATCGGTTGTATGGAATATATTCATGGCACAGAGATGTAAAGAAAAAAGACGGAAATATTATTAACTGCAGCTGTCTATGGCATAGTATCCTAAGGCATTTTTTTGATAACAACAATCACATAAATAATGTTACCAGTGTTTTCTCGAGTTATAGTTTGGATTTAAGTGAAATATTAGTTGATAAGTAAAAATCTGCATCAGAAATCATTCAAGCACCTCATGCTCTTCACAGCACAGCCTGCCTTGTGTATTATATCTTGAACCCATACCAATAAACATATAAAACCACAAATAACTCTCCAACTAATTCAGACCTCAAATGTAAGTGTGAAGGGGAGCAGGAGATAAAATGCAATTCTTTTTCCTTTTTGCAAATAATATCTCACCTCAGCCTTCTATTATTCTATTTCAAAACTGAATTTTGCCCTCTTCAGAGTACATTATAATGAGAATGAAAAAAAAAAGTAATTTGGATAGGGTTTTTCTTTTTCTGATTTACATGTATCTGAGATTTAGAAGAGCGAAGAAGGAGAACCGGCGAAAGAGAACCGTGAGAAGAAAGATAAGATATAGTTGTATGGATAAACTAATCAATTTTCAAAATTTAAACAAACCATAAAAATCGGTAGAATTCCTACAATGTAGGGAAGATTAACTAATAGAAATGGTGGATACAAATAAAATTATCCTAATTGAAATTCAAACTTGGACATGTTTTATGATGAGTAGAACTCCAAAGACGTTGAACTAATTGGACATACATATGCATAACCAACGTCGTGGCCTTGTGATAGAAATGTTGAGACTAACTAGCGTTACCCCTCAAATACTTAAAGGAAGCTTACTACGTATCTCTAGCTTACTACATAATATAAATGGTCAATGACACATGACAAGGTTTATCACTTTTGCTCATTGGAAAGGCTTGTCGCCTTAGTTGGCGAAGGCATGTCGCTTTGGTTTATTAAGGATTTGCACCTTAATTCATAAAAGCTTATCACCTTTATCCCTTATGACTAACTGCATATAATTCAATATAGACTTAGAAGCATAACTTATTCATTAAATACTCATATGCACATGGATTCCAACTCAGATATGTTTATCCTATCTTATTGAACTTGATGGAGGTTCATGCAACACAAAATTCAAGTATAATTCACAAAGTGACATAACTGATAAAAAAATTTAGGAGTCTCAATCCATTTTGGATTTAGTAGTGTCGAAACATGATTTGTGTAACAACCCGCAAAAATCAGGACCAATTTAAAAATTTTATTTTAGAAAATTTTAATGAATTTTGACAATATAAAATAATTTATTTAAATAATAATGATCACAAATTTGATTCAAATCGAAGTTAGAATGAATGATTTAATTTTTATTATAAAAAGAGTTAGAAATAACGCGGTAGTTTGAAAAGTCAAACTTGAACTTTGACTGACCGTACAGGATGCAAAATTTAACGGATTTTAGTGAAACCAAAAATATTAGAATCTATTTAAATTTATCTTTCCAACGAATCCGAAAAATCGAAATTTCATAACGGGAATCAAAAGTTATGTCAAAATTAAAATCTAGAATGGTCGCTATGAAATTTATAAGGGCCAAAATGCTACATTTTGCAGAATAAGGAATTAGGACCCGAAACCATCTCCATTGGTTTTAGAATGTTGTTTACATATAAAAATGACTATAAGAACTTATATTTTTGAGTTTCGAAAAAATTCCACTATTTTTGGTATTTTTTAAATATTAAAAATATACGCCTGGGAAATGGAATTTTTGCAAACGAACTCCGAATTCGACGAAACCAGTTTCTATGGATTCGGAATATTAAATTAAGGTAAAATTCTAAAATTTATAATTTTTGGAATTATTTTGTGGCCGGTATAATTTTTACAGTGAAAAATAGCATATTTTCAGACTTCGGAAATTCATAATAAATTCATACGGACTCGGAAAATTACGAAATCAGGTTCGTTGGATTCGTAATGACCTGAAATAATTATGTTTAAAATTTTATTAATTTTGAAATCAGCATGTATTTATAAGAATTTTTGAACTGAAGAAAACAGTTGAAAATTGAGTAATTGGGCACATAATGATATTTGGGCCCAAACCAAAATTAAACCCATGGTATATATTATCTTTTTTCTGAGTTTTAGGGCTGAAATTCGAAATGCACAGCAGCCACTCTCTTTTCCATCATTTTTCTCAATTTCCATGGCGGCTCCCTCTTCCTCTAAAATTCATAAAAAAATAAAATCTCTTCAAACCATAGCAAATTATATGTTTTCTCGAAGGTCTCGACGATACGAAGCTAATGGTGTAGTCGGTTTTGTCAAACAGCGCTCGGATTCGCCGGAATCTCGTCTTAAAGCCCGCTGATTCAGAAACTCAAAACGTAAATCAAGAAATTCCCGTGAATCGAGGAAGAATTAGACGAAGTCACGAACACGGAAGTTCTTCGTCTACGCAAGACGAAGATGCTCAGAAAATTTCAGGCAGTTTGGAGGTGTGAGGCGGCCTGTGGGACCCGCGAGGCGAAATCCTTTCTAGGCGATTTCCCGATGATCGGAGAAGCTTTAGGGGCGGCTCTTTCTGGTGGTGGTGCGTCTCGCCAAGACGAAGACATTGGCGGTGGTCCCGTGGCGTCAGGTGGCCCGAGGCAGCGGCAAAGTGCGGTCAAAGTTCGGCGGTGAACAGTGTTTTTCGGTCAACGGGCTGAGGGTATTTTCTATTTTATTTTTAAATTATTTAATTAATTTCCAGAACTTTAAAATTGCATAACTCACTCATACGAAGTCGAAAATCGACGATTTCAGGTGCGTTGGGATCGTGGCGACGAGATGGACGCATGGACACTAATTTTGTCCAATTCTGAGACAGTGAAACTTTTAGGTATTTTTCACGAATATTAATTAATTATTTAATTATGTCCAACTTTAATAAATCATAACTCTCTCGTACGAGGTCCGATTGACGAACCGTAAATTGCGTTGGACTCGTCTTTCCGAGCTCTTCGCGATGGCGCAGACCAGAGCTGAATCCGAGACAGTCAAATTTTCAGCAAAAATCAATGTGAGATTCTATTTTATAATTTATTAAATTTAAATTATTTTTCTTGTGGTGTTGATGTTTGTATGTACATGATTGTGGATTGATGATGTATGATGTCTGTTTGAGAATTGGTGATAGTTGTTTGGGTTATTATGGACAAATTGTTGTTGCATACACTGTTGATGAAATTTGTTGAATCAATAGAAACGATGTACATGATGTAAATGATAAATTCATTTTTATTTATTTATTTAAAATGTATGGAAATTTATATTTAAATAAAAGTTACAATTTTCATTGTTGTTCAGAAAAAATGAAACTTTGTTTATGTTTACAAAGATTATAACTTTGAATGGGATTAAGAAGATTACAACTTTGTTTTTGTTCTAAAAAAAAAAAAAATTACAACTTTGTTTGCGTTTTTTTTTATATATAAAATTGAAACTTTATTTTGTTTTTGAAAAGAACAAACTTTATTTTGTTTATGAAAAAGAACAAAACTTTGTTTTGTTTATTGAATAAAAGTTCAAACCTTATTTTGTTTTGTTTAAAAAGAACAAAACTTTGTTTTGTTGGTAAAGATTTAAAACCTTGTTTTTGCTTATAAAAGACTGAAATTTTGTTTTGTTTATAAAGATTAAAACTTTGTTTTGGTTATAAAAATTCCATCTTTATTTTGAGACGATTATAATAAATAAAGTTTTGATATTTATTTTAGAATAATTAAAATTTTGACTTTTAATAAAAGATTTTATTTTTATTTTAAGTTAGATAAAGGAATATATTTTATGGTGAATTTGTGTCATTAAATCAAATGAAATAAAAAGGGCAATACCCAATATGTGAACATTGTTAAATTGTGCAAATTGTCTATGTTCCATTTATGCACCTGTATACACTGCCATTTACAAGCGACCCTGGCTTGTTTATGTGAGTGAACGATCAATTTTTACACATCGTTCAGAAGCACAGTTTATTTTAAATATGTGAATTGTGTTGGCTGATGTAATAACCCGGAAAATGTGAACCAGTTTAAAATTTTTAAATTAGGTTATTAACAAGAAATTTGAATGATTAAAATAGCCTATTCCCATAAAATATAGAATATTTCAATAAATTAGTGAGTTAAGAAATAGTAAGTCAGTTGGAAAATTGATATTTTGCATATGGCATCGGAATTCGACGAAACCACTTTTGTTGGGTCCGGGATATCAAACTATTGCTAGGTTTCAAATTTCATAATTTTTCGAATCAATATGTGAGCGTGGCAAAAGAAAACGCGTTTGACCAGTTTCTATTGAATTTAATCGACAGGAAATTGGCCATTTTGCAAACGGTCTCAGAATTCGACGAAACTAGTTTTGTTAGGACCGTATCGTCCATACGAAACTAGAAAATATTTTTCTGGAATTTTTCTAGTTAGTATGTGACCCCGGTAATTTGAAATGTACGTTTAAAATTCAATATAAGGATTTAAATTGTAAATTTCAACAGAAACTGATTGTAACGATCAAACCAGCTTGCGATACATATCCCATTGTGTTCGGAATGGGGGTAAAACGCTATGGACGACAGGCGGTGGACCTCGTTTCGAGATCGTATGTAAAAGTCAACCCTTGTGCATAATTTAATAATTAAATAATAAAATAAATAAATAAAAACCTACCATCCCTCCTTTTCTTATCTGTTTGGCCCCCCCTGATCAGTTATTCACGAAACATTAAAAAAAAAAAAAAAGACCTAACCCTAAATCGCGTCGCCCCCGACGCTCGAGCCGCCGACGAAGCCCACGCAAGATCGCCGTCCACCGCCCGACCAACCTCCTCCTCCCACCGAACGAACCATCGAGCAACCCTCGCCCTCGACACCTCCGAAACCACCGCCGCGACAACCCCGACACCTCCGAACGCCGCCTCAGAACCCACCGACTCCTCCTCCTCCCATTCGAAGCTCGGTGAGCGTTTAATTTAATTTTATTTTATTTTTGCTTTTTGTTTTTGTTTTACAGTGAATGTATAAACTGTTTTTTTTTATATGATTTAAAAACTGATTTTTGTTTTAAGTTTTTAAAACAGAATTTTTAAAAGAAGTAAGTTATAAAAACTGCATTTTTAAGAAGATTTAAAAACTGTTTTGAAAAGAATAAAACTGTTTTTTTTAAAGTTTTAAAACTGTTTTTTTAAAAGTTTTAAAACTGTTTTTTTTAAGGATGTAAAAAAACAGAAATTTAAAATTGAAAACTGTTTGTTTTAAAAGGAAAATAAAAACAGAATTTTTAAAGAGTTAAAACTGATTTTTTTCTAAAAAGGAAAAACTGCATTTTTAAAAGGGATTTTAAAAAAAAAACTGCATTTTTTAAAAGAGAAAAAAATTGCATTTGAAAAAGATAAAATAAAAACTGCATTTTGAAAAAGAAGAAAAAACTGCATTTTTGTAAGAAGGAAAAGTAAAACTGCATTTTTAATGAGGAGTAAAACTGCATTTTTAATAAAGAGTAAAACTGCATTTTTAATAAAGAGTAAAACTGCATTTTTAATAAAGAGTAAAACTGCATTTTTAATAAAGAGTAAAACTGCATTTATTTTAAAGAGTAAAACTGCATTTTTAATAAGAGTAAAACTGCATTTTTAATAAAAGAAAAACTGCATTTATTTTAAAGAGTAAAACTGCATTTTTAATAAAAGAAAAACTGCATTTATTTTAAAGATAAAAACTGCATTTATTTAAAAGAAAAAAAAGGATTATAAAAGCAGTTTTGAAAGAATAATAAAAATATAATCTTTATATTTAATAGCGAAGTCGAAAATGCAATCTTTATATATTGAATAACATAGTAAAATTCGATTTTTACCTATGTAGAGGATACAGTCAACGAAAGCAACAAGAAGGACAAGAAGGCGGAGTTTCTATTAAGGAAATCAATCGTGTGAGTGGATAGCTATTGGTGAGGATTTCTCACTCTTCAATTTCTTTTTATAATTATATATATGAGTTGAAAATGAAAGTGAATTGCTATATATATAAATATCTATATATATATATATACGCCCCTCGTCCACAAACCATGGACGATATTTATTGGTTGAAATGGTTGTGAAAACTGATTGATAGCGAATGATTGTTTGGGATTGTTTGTGATTGATATTGGTTGATTGCGGTTGAAAAATACCTATTTGTGATTGGAAAAATTTGGTTGAAACCACATAGGATTAGTTTGTGGAAATGAATAAAAATATAAACATGCCGCCTGCGTGCGAATTAGATGCATGATTCCCATTGTCAAAAACCGCGAGGTTTTAAGGTAGAGCGAGGAGCCGTACTAGGGACGGTGCCGGTTTAACTACCCTGCCGTTATGCTGTCGAAATTTTGAATAATATTCTTATGTTTGAATTATTTTCATATGCTTAAACTATATTTATTCATTGTATAGAAAACATTCATGTGTTGAATTGCTATTCATTCGTTGTTTAGGAATTCATGTGTTGAATGATATTCATATTTTGAAATAAACCGTTCGATAATAAAAATCACATTTTTATCTATATATAGAAACTATAGAAAACATTCATGTGTTGAATTGCTATTCATTCGTTGTTTAGGAATTCATGTGTTGAATGATATTCATATTTTGAAATAAACCGTTCGATAATAAAAATCACATTTTTATCTATATATAGAAACTATAGAAAACATTCATGTGTTGAATTGCTATTCATTCGTTGTTTAGGAATTCATGTGTTGAATTGCTATTCATTCGTTGTTTAGGAATTCATGATATTCATATTTTGAAATAAACCGTTCGATAATAAAAATCACATTTTTATCTATATATAGAAACTATAGAAAACATTCATGTGTTGAATTGCTATTCATTCGTTGTTTAGGAATTCATGTGTTGAATGATATTCATATTTTGAAATAAACCGTTCGATAATAAAAATCACATTTTTATCTATATATAGAAACTATAGAAAACATTCATGTGTTGAATTGATATTCATTCGTTGTTTAGAAATTCATGTGTTGAATGGTATTCATATTTTGAAATAAATGGTTTTATGATAAAAATCCCATTTTTATCACCAGCTTGAACTATATAGAAAAACAGTGTTGTGAAATGAATTGTTGTACAATAAAAATCACATTTTTATTGTATGCATAAATCGTTGAAATGTGAAGTGTTAAAAATAGCCACTTGTTCAAAATAAACATATATGAGTTGAAATATTCATTAATTAGCTAATGAAATGATTTGCACCTATTTATGTAACATTAGAATGAATGGTGTTTTTAAACCAAACAGAAATCAAATATGAAGTTGAATAGAAAATGATAATTGACAAGAACTGCATATATATGTACCTGCATATTTATTGAACAGGTTATAGCAAAGGGGCTAGAGAAGAGGAATAAAATTTGTGCCCGACAAATAGGTACACATTTACTGATTTGTTTGGGTGATGATTTTTGAGCCTGTTGGCTAGCCGCTTGGCTTTTTCTTTTTCTTTTTGAGATTAGAAGGACCGGGACGCTATTTGCGATTTCCCGATGCCCCCGGTACAGGGGAGGTTATGGCGAAATTTTTCCAAAATTTAGGGTGTTAGAAAAATATTTGAAGTGAAAACGATATAGAAATCATCGAATGAACTATATTTATATAAATATATAAATATAAATAAAATTAAAACGAAACGAGGCCGTGCAGTTCGTATTTTGAAACCGTGATTTCAAACGACTAGTGCGGGAAATCCGACCATTGAATTTTCCCGAAACCTCAACCGTCGGGTTCGCCTTGGAATAATCTTTCCAACGGCACCAACCTTGTAAAAATCCAACGGTTGGATTGTCTGGAATGTTTAATTCAAAATTAAGGAAAAACAGCGCCAGAAACGATTATATTTATATATATATAAATATAATTAAATTTAATCGAATTACGACGCTGCAGTTCGTAAATTGAAACCGTAACTTCAAACGACTAGTGTGGAAGATCCGACCGTCGGATTCTCACGAAACTGGAACCGTTGGGTTCGCTTTGGGAATATCTTCCCACTGATGTAAAATTTGTGAAGATCCAACGGTTAGATTTTCCGATATGTGTAAAACAAGTTAAGGGAAAAACAGCGCCAGTGACACGAAACGACCTGAAACGTCGTTTAATTAAATATGGCCATTTTTAAATAAATAAAAATGGCGATAAATCGTTATAAAATATTATAAGCAACATAGGTTGCAAATAAACCAGTTGGGCTTGAATTGTTTGATATTTGATGGTTGTATGTGTATGACATGAAAATAACACTAAATAACTGAAAGATGGATGTCGAATAGTATAACCATATAAAGAATCGATTTAAATTCTAATGACGTGAGTTATTTGAAAAGGCCGAGCTAACCCTCATTTCAAGTAATTCATCGAGCGATTCGAATTGGAAGATGCAAAGACGATTCAAGACCGACGATCTTCGTATCGGTTGGATGGGCGCTACTGAGGTTCCTAACCGGAGTAGCTACCGGAAAGGGACGGAAGTAGTAGCCGTCTGAACGTGTATGTTGATTGGACGGATATACGAGGAATTTGACGCCTCCGGTTTCGTTCAGACCCAGGACGGACTTGTAAATGGACTGTGTGTCTGACATTGGATTTTGTTCTATACTGATTGATCTCTGTTAAATATATATCTGTTTGGCGGCGGAGAATTTATTCTCTTGCTTAACGCCCTTCTCTGAGACGTACGAGCTTAGAGGTTATATATCGATGGAAATCAATCGTATGGAGTGGACTGCCTATGTGGCATGCCAAGATGCTGTGATCAAGGCTTCTGTTGCAAAGCAAAGTCTTGTGGATGATGATCAAAGCAAGGCTTACGTGGCCTAGCTTTGTGTATTTCGTAGATTCGCGAACCTCACACCCCGGTATGAGTTAAAAACGGGATACGGACCGCTGGGAGAGCACGACGTTTCTTTCTAGCTATGGTGGTGTCAGTGACTTACCAGCCCTGACATATATATCTACTTTTCACCTTTGTGGTTGTTGGAATGCGAGGCGCCTCGATTATAGGTCTGTAAGGACCGGGAAACGTGTGTTCAGGCATAATTAATCCTCTAACGTAAGTGAGGACCGGCCCAGCCGAATCCAGGGGTTACCCAGTGTGCGTAATCCTGAGGCATTTGCTAGAGTGTCTCGAAGCGGAGAGGAGCTTGCCCCTTGCCTCGACTCATGACGGAAATCCAATTTCCAATACGAAATAACGGACTTAATTGTAGAACTAGTATGGTGACATAGTATATGGTAGCTATGCCGCCTATGATTGATATTTATGATGCTATTCGTTTTTGAAACATATATGCACTAGTAATAATATCAAATGATTTCTCTTTATACGTATCAAGCATATTTGGCTATTATAAGGTAAAACTCTATCCTCCGGTTTGCGTTGCATTGTGTGATGGGACCTGAGTCTTATAATAGCTCCATTCTTTCTAAAAGCATTGCGTTGTCTTAAAAAGAATTTACCTTGTTTTAAATGCACTAGCAATCACTGGAGTAAACCCGTTCCGCGAAAGTGGCGTGGTCCTATGATTTGCTATTATTATTGTTTAACTGTTAAATGGATTCCTCATACCAGTCCCCATGACTGACTCGTTGTTTGTTTCACTTTGCAAACGCGGGTGCCCTTATTTTCACACGGGCAGCCTAGTACACAGGTGACAGGTGGTTTTTGGTTCTGCACTGCTGCACAGCATGCACTTTTGGCTCATGGCGAGGCTGACTTCATAGTGATGACTTAGATATTTTCCGCCATTCCTGTATTTATGTTATGATGCCGCCACTGGCGATGCAGACTGATTTACTTTCCGTATTTCTCACTATATGTATATGTATTCCGCCTTCGGCGATGTAGACTGATACTCTTATTATGTCACTGCATGTATGTATTCCGCCTTTGGCGATGATGACTGATCACTTCCTTTTCTTTTTACTAAGTGTATCCCACGTTATGCTATTCTGATATTCCTACATGTTGTGATTCCGCTGTCATATCCATGTAAAATTATTTTATTTATTGTTTCTGCTATTATCTGTACTCTGCTATGATGATTAATGTGTTATTTCCTAATGATTATCCTTAATACCGCCCCTCGGATTTTGGGATCGTCACAGTTGAAACCCCACACGGGTCAAGGGTTGACTTTTGAATACACGTCACCCTTGGAATAATTAGAAATGCACTTTGGATGG
This sequence comes from Allium sativum, assembly GCA_030737875.1. Classification (NCBI taxonomy): domain Eukaryota; kingdom Viridiplantae; phylum Streptophyta; class Magnoliopsida; order Asparagales; family Amaryllidaceae; genus Allium; species Allium sativum. The sequence continues at coordinate 311,540,908 of CM060919.1, forward strand.
ATGTTCTGAAATTGTTATGTAATTAATGTTTGATTTTACGTATAATTAAATTATATGGAAATGGTGGGTCTCATTCCAATTTTGAGTAAAGTAATAAATATGCAAATTAATGAAATAAATTGGAAGTTGAAGTATTTAGATGATTTAATTTTCCATTTAAAAAGGAAATAATAAAGGAGCTTTTGAATTGACAATATTTCCTTCGAATGAAGGAAATAAATGCCCATTTATTATTCAATTAATGATATTAATTGACGCTTGAATTAAGTAGATAAAAACCTTTAACATTTGGAAGGTTATAAACAAATTATTGGAATTAGTAAATCACATTCCAATTATATTAAGAAGATTATAAATTGAAAAGATTACTTTTTGTGTTAACATTAAAAATGGAGGATGGATTTCAAAATTTGAAATGTTTTTAAATTGATTTCATTTTAATATTGAAATGGTAGGTTTTAATATCACAAATTAAAACCGTTTTTTTTATAATTATTATTATTATAATATCATAATAATATGGAAAGTTAATATGTATTGAAATGGAATAATAAAGCTTTATATGAAAGAATATTTCAAGTAAGGAATGATATTAAGTAGTAGGATATTTTAAAATATAAAATATTTTAAAATAATATTCTTGGATAATATTTATAAATAATTTTTTTTAATTGTACCTGGACACGAGGTTAGGTCACATTTATGGCGGAAGTCTGCCCGGAACCAACCGGCATATCCAGCAGCCATAAATGTTGGGCCTAATGTGAGAGGTCCAAGTGCGCAAATACGAATTGGGTCAATACACGAGGTTAAGCCCAACCTGTGGTAGAAGTCTGCCCGGAACCAACCGGCATATCCAGCATCCACAAGTTGTAGGCCTAATGTGAGAGGTCTGGCCCGCTATTAAATAATAAAATGTAAAGATAAACATAATAAATGGATAAGGAAAATGAATTGGGCTATTCAGTCCATTTTAAAATAGTAACTCCATTTTTAACCCGTATAAATTATGTTATACATTTTATAAAGGAAATCGAAGATGATTAATATTTTATTTAAGATTAAATGAAATACTCTGAAATAAATGATGTCTAATTATATATATTAAATGGGAAATTTATGAAATTTAAATTTGGGTTTATCGTGAATTATGTTTTAAATAACATTTATTCTTTAACCCGAATTTATGATAGAATTAATTCCCTAAAATTTGAATAATCATTTAATAATGACTTTGGAAGATTAAAACTAAATAAGATTTTAATTAAATCTTTAATTAGATTGAAAGGGAATTAAGTAGTTAAGATCACTGAATTAAGAAAGGGATCGAAAATGGAAAATGAACCATAAAGCAATGAATATTTTCATGTTATAAATGAATAAATGAATGAAAACATGAAATGGTTATTTTATTTATATATTTTATATAAATAAAAGTAATGAAACTTTTATTTACATTTCACATGTAAATAAGAAGATGAAAATAAGAATGAAACTTTTATTTACTTTTCACATGTAAATAAAAGAATGAAAATAAGAAGGGAATTTTTATTTACATTTCACATGCGAATAAAAAGAGATAAATATGAAATGAAACATGATTTAGAAGCATGAACCGCATATGAAAATTTAACATGATTTAAAAAGCATGAAGTCGCATATGAAATGCATAATCAAGAAACCGCATATGAAATAAAAATTCATATTTAGAGTAGTATTACTGCATATGAAATGAATGGACGATATTTAGGAAATGAATGGACGATATTTATGAAATGAATGGACGATATTTAGGAAATGAATGGACGATATTTAGGAAATGAATGGACGATATTTATGAAATGAATGGACGATATGTATGAAATGAATGGACGATATTTATGAAATGAATGGACGATATTTAGGAAATAAATGGACAATATTTATACGCATGAAATGAATGGACGATATTTATGAAATGAATGGACGATATATATATTTATGAAATGAATGGACGATATTTATATTTATAAAAGAATAAATAACGATATAGAATGGTTTACAAATTTATATATGCGAGAATTATTTGGGAAGTCCGAGTTTACTCTCATTCCAAATAATGATACGACGTTCGAAGAGTTGAAGACGGTGATTGAAGACCGACGATCTTCACATCGAATGGGTGTGTTGCTATTGAGACCCATGATGGGAGTAGCTACCTTGAAGGGGCGACAGTAGTAGCCGTCCGGACGTAGTGTTGATTGCACGGATTTGACTTTCGCTCAGACCCAGGGCATAAGTTTATAAATGGAATGTATGTCTGACGTTGTAGTCCCTTATACTACATTCGTTGATCTCTCTTAATATATATCTGTTTGGTGGTTAACACCCTTCTCTGAGACATACGAGCTTAGAGGTTATATATTGGTAGAAATCAATGGTATAGTATGGACTGACAATGTGGCATACTAAGATGCATTGATCAAGGCTTTTGTGAAAAGCAGGCCTTGTGGTTGATGATCAAAGCACGGCCTGTTTAGGCGTAGCTTTGTGTATAGCGTGACTTCGCGAGCCTCACACCCCGGTATGAGTCAAAAACGGGATACGGACTGCAGGGAGTGCACACGTTTCTTTCTAGCTAGAGTGGTGTCAGTGACCTACCAGCCCTGACATTTTACTTATGTGGATGATGGATTTTGAGGCGCCTCGTTATTTTTATAGGCCGTTGGTGGTCATAATATAGGTCCAAAGGGACCGGGAAGCGTGTGTTCAGGCATAACTAATCCACTGCCCATAGGCGGGGACCGGCCCTGAAGATCCAAGGGTTCACTGCGGGGGATCCTGAGGCATTTGCTAGAGTGTCTCGAATCGGAGAGGAGCTTGCCCCTAGCCTCGACTCATGATGGAAATCCAATTTCCAATACGACCTTGCGGTTTTGATTGTAGAACTAGTATTGGCGACATGCTATATGGTAACCATGCCGTCTAGGATTGATACTTATGATTCAAATCTTTTTATTAAAACATATATACACTAATAATAATATCAAATCCGTTTTATACGTATCAAGCATCTTTTGACCATTATAAGGTAAAACCCTATCCTCTGGTGTGCGTTGCATTGTGTGATGGGACCTGGGTCTTATAATGGTTTCATTTTTCCAAAAAGACATTGCGTTATTTCTCGATTTACTTTGGTTTATGCACTGGCAATCCATAGGAGTAAACCCGTTCCGCGAAAGTGGCGTGGTCCTTGGATTTGTCTTATTAGTTATATTAGTTTAGAATTCTCACACCAGTCCCATGACTGACTCGTAGTTTGTTTCACTTTGCAAACTCGGGTGCCCTCTTTTCCACACGGGCAGTCGAGTAGCTTTTTGCAGATATCTCTCTCTTTAGCAGGATCCTGGATCGAAGCCTAAAGCTGTGTCCAGAGCTTAGAAGTCTTACGCTGTTTAATGTATTAAATCTGTTGTAATTTATCTTCCGCTGTAGTTTACTTTATTTGTACTCTGATATTCTGTACTCTGATGCTATATTATTGTAATATAATAAAAGTCTGCTGTTATTGTTCTGATGTTGTTGTATTCCCAAAGTTAACGTATGCGAGTTTTGAACGGTCTTGGTCGATTTTGTGATCGATTAAGGTCGGGCAAAATCCGTGTCGTTACAGGTGGTATCAGAGCTTTGGTTAGCTCAAATCTTTGGGATACAACTCGTTAGAACTGAACAAAAGACTCATCAGAGAATTGGATTAGTAATGTCCAATAAGAATACTCATTAGAGATAGGACCAGCAGTGTCCTAGAATGAGAAAACTCATTAGAGATGGGGTTAGTAATGCCCTAGAATGAGTTCAGAGTGATAGGCTTATAATTAACGTATTTTTATTATATATATAATCCTATTTCAGAAGATAAGATTTTTAAATATATAAAAGTATATATATATTTGATAAGTTAGTCAACAAATGAAATTAATAAGAGAAATTAAAATTTAGTTAGTTAATTAAACAACTTTTACCTTAGTTCCTTTTCGAGGACGAAAAGATTTTAAGTGGGGGAGACTGTAACAACCCGCAAAAATCAGGACCAATTTAAAAATTTTATTTTAGAAAATTTTAATGAATTTTGACAATATAAAATAATTTATTTAAATAATAATGATCACAAATTTGATTCAAATCGAAGTTAGAATGAATGATTTAATTTTTATTATAAAAAGAGTTAGAAATAACGCGGTAGTTTGAAAAGTCAAACTTGAACTTTGACTGACCGTACAGGATGCAAAATTTAACGGATTTTAGTGAAACCAAAAATATTAGAATCTATTTAAATTTATCTTTCCAACGAATCCGAAAAATCGAAATTTCATAACGGGAATCAAAAGTTATGTCAAAATTAAAATCTAGAATGGTCGCTATGAAATTTATAAGGGCCAAAATGCTACATTTTGCAGAATAAGGAATTAGGACCCGAAACCATCTCCATTGGTTTTAGAATGTTGTTTACATATAAAAATGACTATAAGAACTTATATTTTTGAGTTTCGGAAAAATTCCACTATTTTTGGTATTTTTAAATATTAAAAATATACGTCTGGAAAATGGAATTTTTGCAAACGAACTCCGAATTCGACGAAACCAGTTTCTATGGATTCGGAATATTAAATTAAGGTAAAATTCTAAAATTTATAATTTTTGGAATTATTTTGTGGCCGGTATAATTTTTACAGTGAAAAATAGCATATTTTCAGACTTCGGAAATTCATAATAAATTCATACGGACTCGGAAAATTACGAAATCAGGTTCGTTGGATTCGTAATGACCTGAAATAATTATGTTTAAAATTTTATTAATTTTGAAATCAGCATGTATTTATAAGAATTTTTGAACTGAAGAAAACAGTTGAAAATTGAGTAATTGGGCACATAATGATATTTGGGCCCAAACCAAAATTAAACCCATGGTATATATTATCTTTTTTCTGAGTTTTAGGGCTGAAATTCGAAATGCACAGCAGCCACTCTCTTTTCCATCATTTTTCTCAATTTCCATGGCGGCTCCTTCTTCCTCTAAAATTCATAAAAAAATAAAATCTCTTCAAACCATAGCAAATTATATGTTTTCTCGAAGGTCTCGACGATACGAAGCTAATGGTGTAGTCGGTTTTGTCAAACAGCGCTCGGATTCGCCGGAATCTCGTCTTAAAGCCCGCTGATTCAGAAACTCAAAACGTAAATCAAGAAATTCCCGTGAATCGAGGAAGAATTAGACGAAGTCACGAACACGGAAGTTCTTCGTCTACGCAAGACGAAGATGCTCAGAAAATTTCAGGCAGTTTGGAGGTGTGAGGCGGCCTGTGGGACCCGCGAGGCGAAATCCTTTCTAGGCGATTTCCCGATGATCGGAGAAGCTTTAGGGGCGGCTCTTTCTGGTGGTGGTGCGTCTCGCCAAGACGAAGACATTGGCGGTGGTCCCGTGGCGTCAGGTGGCCCGAGGCAGCGGCAAAGTGCGGTCAAAGTTCGGCGGTGAACAGTGTTTTTCGGTCAACGGGCTGAGGGTATTTTCTATTTTATTTTTAAATTATTTAATTAATTTCCAGAACTTTAAAATTGCATAACTCACTCATACGAAGTCGAAAATCGACGATTTCAGGTGCGTTGGGATCGTGGCGACGAGATGGACGCGTGGACACTAATTTTGTCCAATTCTGAGACAGTGAAACTTTTAGGTATTTTTCACGAATATTAATTAATTATTTAATTATGTCCAACTTTAATAAATCATAACTCTCTCGTACGAGGTCCGATTGACGAACCGTAAATTGCGTTGGACTCGTCTTTCCGAGCTCTTCGCGATGGCGCAGACCAGAGCTGAATCCGAGACAGTCAAATTTTCAGCAAAAATCAATGTGAGATTCTATTTTATAATTTATTAAATTTAAATTATTTTTCTTGTGGTGTTGATGTTTGTATGTACATGATTGTGGATTGATGATGTATGATGTCTGTTTGAGAATTGGTGATAGTTGTTTGGGTTATTATGGACAAATTGTTGTTGCATACACTGTTGATGAAATTTGTTGAATCAATAGAAACGATGTACATGATGTAAATGATAAATTCATTTTTATTTATTTATTTAAAATGTATGGAAATTTATATTTAAATAAAAGTTACAATTTTCATTGTTGTTCAGAAAAAATGAAACTTTGTTTATGTTTACAAAGATTATAACTTTGAATGGGATTAAGAAGATTACAACTTTGTTTTTGTTCTAAAAAAAAAAAAAAATTACAACTTTGTTTGCGTTTTTTTTTATATATAAAATTGAAACTTTATTTTGTTTTTGAAAAGAACAAACTTTATTTTGTTTATGAAAAAGAACAAAACTTTGTTTTGTTTATTGAATAAAAGTTCAAACCTTATTTTGTTTTGTTTAAAAAGAACAAAACTTTGTTTTGTTGGTAAAGATTTAAAACCTTGTTTTTGCTTATAAAAGACTGAAATTTTGTTTTGTTTATAAAGATTAAAACTTTGTTTTGGTTATAAAAATTCCATCTTTATTTTGAGACGATTATAATAAATAAAGTTTTGATATTTATTTTAGAATAATTAAAATTTTGACTTTTAATAAAAGATTTTATTTTTATTTTAAGTTAGATAAAGGAATATATTTTATGGTGAATTTGTGTCATTAAATCAAATGAAATAAAAAGGGCAATACCCAATATGTGAACATTGTTAAATTGTGCAAATTGTCTATGTTCCATTTATGCACCTGTATACACTGCCATTTACAAGCGACCCTGGCTTGTTTATGTGAGTGAACGATCAATTTTTACACATCGTTCAGAAGCACAGTTTATTTTAAATATGTGAATTGTGTTGGCTGAAACCCCACACGGGTCAAGGGTTGACTTTTGAATACACGTCACCCTTGGAATAATTAGAAATGCACTTTGGATGGATGTTCTGAAATTGTTATGTAATTAATGTTTGATTTTACGTATAATTAAATTATATGGAAATGGTGGGTCTCATTCCAATTTTGAGTAAAGTAATAAATATGCAAATTAATGAAATAAATTGGAAGTTGAAGTATTTAGATGATTTAATTTTCCATTTAAAAAGGAAATAATAAAGAAGCTTTTGAATTGACAATATTTCCTTCGAATGAAGGAAATAAATGCCCATTTATTATTCAATTAATGATATTAATTGACGCTTGAATTAAGTAGATAAAAACCTTTAACATTTGGAAGGTTATAAACAAATTATTGGAATTAGTAAATCACATTCCAATTATATTAAGAAGATTATAAATTGAAAAGATTACTTTTTGTGTTAACATTAAAAATGGAGGATGGATTTCAAAATTTGAAATGTTTTTAAATTGATTTCATTTTAATATTGAAATGGTAGGTTTTAATATCACAAATTAAAACCGTTTTTTTTATAATTATTATTATTATAATATCATAATAATATGGAAAGTTAATATGTATTGAAATGGAATAATAAAGCTTTATATGAAAGAATATTTCAAGTAAGGAATGATATTAAGTAGTAGGATATTTTAAAATATAAAATATTTTAAAATAATATTCTTGGATAATATTTATAAATAAATTTTTTTTTTTAATTGTACCTGGACACGAGGTTAGGTCACATTTATGGCGGAAGTCTGCCCGGAACCAACCGGCATATCCAGCAGCCATAAATGTTGGGCCTAATGTGAGAGGTCCAAGTGCGCAAATACGAATTGGGTCAATACACGAGGTTAAGCCCAACCTGTGGTAGAAGTCTGCCCGGAACCAACCGGCATATCCAGCATCCACAAGTTGTAGGCCTAATGTGAGAGGTCTGGCCCGCTATTAAATAATAAAATGTAAAGATAAACATAATAAATGGATAAGGAAAATGAATTGGGCTATTCAGTCCATTTTAAAATAGTAACTCCATTTTTAACCCGTATAAATTATGTTATACATTTTATAAAGGAAATCGAAGATGATTAATATTTTATTTAAGATTAAATGAAATACTCTGAAATAAATGATGTCTAATTATATATATTAAATGGGAAATTTATGAAATTTAAATTTGGGTTTATCGTGAATTATGTTTTAAATAACATTTATTCTTTAACCCGAATTTATGATAGAATTAATTCCCTAAAATTTGAATAATCATTTAATAATGACTTTGGAAGATTAAAACTAAATAAGATTTTAATTAAATCTTTAATTAGATTGAAAGGGAATTAAGTAGTTAAGATCACTGAATTAAGAAAGGGATCGAAAATGGAAAATGAACCATAAAGCAATGAATATTTTCATGTTATAAATGAATAAATGAATGAAAACATGAAATGGTTATTTTATTTATATATTTTATATAAATAAAAGTAATGAAACTTTTATTTACATTTCACATGTAAATAAGAAGATGAAAATAAGAATGAAACTTTTATTTACTTTTCACATGTAAATAAAAAGAATGAAAATAAGAAGGGAATTTTTATTTACATTTCACATGCGAATAAAAAGATATAAATATGAAATGAAACATGATTTAGAAGCATGAACCGCATATGAAAATTTAACATGTTTTAAAAAGCATGAAGTCGCATATGAAATGCATAATCAAGAAACCGCATATGAAATAAAAATTCATATTTAGAGTAGTATTACTGCATATGAAATGAATGGACGATATTTAGGAAATGAATGGACGATATTTATGAAATGAATGGACGATATTTAGGAAATGAATGGACGATATTTATGAAATGAATGGACGATATGTATGAAATGAATGGACGATATTTATGAAATGAATGGACGATATTTAGGAAATAAATGGACAATATTTAGGAAATAAATGGACAATATTTATATGCATGAAATGAATGGACGATATTTATGAAATGAATGGACGATATATATATTTATGAAATGAATGGACGATATTTATATTTATAAAAGAATAAATAACGATATAGAATGGTTTACAAATTTATATATGCGAGAATTATTTGGGAAGTCCGAGTTTACTCTCATTCCAAATAATGATACGACGTTCGAAGAGTTGAAGACGGTGATTGAAGACCGACGATCTTCACATCGAATGGGTGTGTTGCTATTGAGACCCATGATGGGAGTAGCTACCTTGAAGGGGCGACAGTAGTAGCCGTCCGGACGTAGTGTTGATTGCACGGATTTGACTTTCGCTCAGACCCAGGGCATAAGTTTATAAATGGAATGTATGTCTGACGTTGTAGTCCCTTATACTACATTCGTTGATCTCTCTTAATATATATCTGTTTGGTGGTTAACACCCTTCTCTGAGACATACGAGCTTAGAGGTTATATATTGGTAGAAATCAATGGTATAGTATGGACTGACAATGTGGCATACTAAGATGCATTGATCAAGGCTTTTGTGAAAAGCAGGCCTTGTGGTTGATGATCAAAGCACGGCCTGTTTAGGCGTAGCTTTGTGTATAGCGTGACTTCGCGAGCCTCACACCCCGGTATGAGTCAAAAACGGGATACAGACTGCAGGGAGTGCACACGTTTCTTTCTAGCTAGAGTGGTGTCAGTGACCTACCAGCCCTGACATTTTACTTATGTGGATGATGGATTTTGAGGCGCCTCGTTATTTTTATAGGCCGTTGGTGGTCATAATATAGGTCCAAAGGGACCGGGAAGCGTGTGTTCAGGCATAACTAATCCACTGCCCATAGGCGGGGACCGGCCCTGAAGATCCAAGGGTTCACTGCGGGGGATCCTGAGGCATTTGCTAGAGTGTCTCGAATCGGAGAGGAGCTTGCCCCTAGCCTCGACTCATGATGGAAATCCAATTTCCAATACGACCTTGCGGTTTTGATTGTAGAACTAGTATTGGCGACATGCTATATGGTAACCATGCCGTCTAGGATTGATACTTATGATTCAAATCTTTTTATTAAAACATATATACACTAATAATAATATCAAATCCGTTTTATACGTATCAAGCATCTTTTGACCATTATAAGGTAAAACCCTATCCTCTGGTGTGCGTTGCATTGTGTGATGGGACCTGGGTCTTATAATGGTTTCATTTTTCCAAAAAGACATTGCGTTATTTCTCGATTTACTTTGGTTTATGCACTGGCAATCCATAGGAGTAAACCCGTTCCGCGAAAGTGGCGTGGTCCTTGGATTTGTCTTATTAGTTATATTAGTTTAGAATTCTCACACCAGTCCCATGACTGACTCGTAGTTTGTTTCACTTTGCAAACTCGGGTGCCCTCTTTTCCACACGGGCAGTCGAGTAGCTTTTTGCAGATATCTCTCTCTTTAGCAGGATCCTGGATCGAAGCCTAAAGCTGTGTCCAGAGCTTAGAAGTCTTACGCTGTTTAATGTATTAAATCTGTTGTAATTTATCTTCCGCTGTAGTTTACTTTATTTGTACTCTGATATTCTGTACTCTGATGCTATATTATTGTAATATAATAAAAGTCTGCTGTTATTGTTCTGATGTTGTTGTATTCCCAAAGTTAACGTATGCGAGTTTTGAACGGTCTTGGTCGATTTTGTGATCGATTAAGGTCGGGCAAAATCCGTGTCGTTACAATTTGACTTAACAAATACATTATCTCTTGACATTATTCCCATAACCATATATACATATAGCTATTAACACTCATTTGACATTTTTTATATTATAGGCCCTATTTTAGTTTACGATGTTTATTTATAATGTAAGAAGCTTGCATTATGCATGTAGATATCTATTAAATTAAAATTAAAATTATTAACCAAAATAGTCTATATGCTATATACATTGAAATTTTTTTAGACAAGACCGACCGGTATTTATAGTGGTTCGTAACACTTTTTATTATAACAAATAAACTTTTTTACGTACATGAGATAGAAAGACTACCTATAATGGTTTGTAAAGTGGACTGACCACTGAATGTTCTCCACGCTGGGAGCAACTAAATACAAGACAAATAAAATTACATGACAACAACATGCGAGCTGAGACAATATCTAGAACAATAAAAATTGAAAATATCTACAACAATCTGACATTCAGCAACAGACTAGGGATTATCTGAATGCATAAACCATTGACATATGCAAACCGACACATAGTAAAATTCCATCTGTACTTCAGACAAGTAAAAAAATATGCATAATGCATACCAACTCAAGAACAGCCAAAAACAACAATTTCCACATAGAGCATTAACAATACTACAACAATGGAAATACAGGCAGTGACGATCAATCACCCAATACAAAACAAACTGCCATTGTAACCAAAGGCTATCGTCATGGCAATCATCAACAGGGAGTAGCAAACTAGACACCACCCAAAACCATAGGCATAACGAATACATATGCTCGAAAGAGCACAATGATAAATAGTTTCACATACTGTAGCCCGAAAGAAATAACCAATAAGAAGAGACACACCCAACCTCCGACCACTGATAGACAAGCCAAGTCAACAACTTTCTAGACAACCACAAAGATCACAAGTTGAAAACCACCCAACACAAAAATCAACCCAAAGACAGAACACTGTTAAATAGCCAACCAAGACAACAAATACGAAACATAAACAAAGATAAACCAGGGCATAATAAACTTATGGCACCACAACCAACACGTTGGAGAATCTCTAATCCATAACCAAGCACTACGTCGGGATGGTATGTGGTAACACCCCGTAAAAATATACCCTAAATAGGCATAGATAATTAAATTAAATATAAACAATAATAAATTAATATAATATTAATGTACTGAAAATAAGAATTTTGGAAAATTGAGAATTAAAAGTATTTCTATTGCGTTTGTGGCAAGATTCTGATCAATTTTCATGTTTTATTTACTGAAAATGGAGTTCGTATGCAAAAGTTATTAATAAATTAAGTTGTGTGTATATATTAAACATATAAAGTTTGAATTTCAAATAAATACATATAAGGTAATTTTTATTCTAATCCACGGCTTTAATAAGTTAATCCACCATTTTACTTTAATAAGTTAATCCACAACTATTTTGTAAGTTAATCCACTAGTGGGTTAACTTAAAGATTTCACCCTACCATATAGTTTACAATTGATTTTTGTGTTTCTTGTTTTAGCATGATTTTCCAATTTATACTGCAAGGAATTAAATCATTGAATTGAAAAACCACTATTGTTTGAATGATTAAAATTTGGTTCAATATTTCACTTGAAATTTTTTGAACTATCTTCTAACTTCTTTACATGTTTCATCATTTTAACATAGTTTTTATTGTATTTATTCATAATCTGGCTATTTGCAAAGCATCGCGAACCATAATCATTTAAATGCATATAAAACAAACTCTAGTTTAATATCCACAGCTAATCCTAATTCATCCAAAGTTAGATAGAGGTAGAACAATGTATTGTAAATTTTGCTTGTATGATTTGTTAAGGAATCTGTAATCGTGTATGTAGAATAAAATTGTGACAGTACATTAAGGTATCCAGTAACAGAAAAAGATTAAAACTGGTTTATTAAAATTTTGACATTACAGAGTGGAAACTTGGTTAAGTTTGCCCGTTGATGAATTTTTTTACAGACAGTAGATGCAGCAACACAAAACAACTTCTCTTTTCAGACATGTTTCTATCAATTTTTCAAGATTTCAGAAAATGACTAACAACAATTATATGTGATATTAAAAAAATACATTTTTGTATATAAATAATCAACTTCAAACAAAAAATAAACAAACTACTTACTATTATTACGTTGAATTACTCCACTTAAACTTGGATTTAGATGGTAGGATTTCAAAAATAAGAATATGAGGAAAATACTAAAGAAGAAGACTGAGAAGAAAAAAGAATATACATATGTTTCTTTTAAGTGGATATACTAATTAAAATTTGAATTTTAGTGAAAGTCAACAATCCTATAAAATACGGTAGATTAACTTAATAAAATTGCAGATTAGAATAAAAATTACCATATATATAACCGTAGGAAATATTAATTGGATAAGAATGAAAAAGAATATTCCTTTTGAATTCAAACTTGTGTGTAATATTCGTATACAATGGGGACAAGAATAATGAACATAAGGAAAGAAATCAATCAAAATTAATAAGAATTAATTAAAAAGTAACATACATGAGACAATTGTCTCCTGGGCTTGACCCAGAAGGGGGGTCGATTGCCCCTCTAGGAGGGGTGTCGACCGCCCTTAAGGGAAATAGGCAATGGATGCTTGTTTTTAGGGGGGCTTGTATATAAATTGCAAACAATGAACCATATTAAATTTAATTGATCTAACGATTTGTATACACACTTGCAACTATATATACCATCCACCTAACCTCTCCCAAACCCTAATATATTTTCTTCTTGCGCCTCCATTCTGCTATTAAAATTCCAGAGAAAATTTAGGTTTCCTTCTAAATCCTTAATCTATATTTCTTTTCTTCTTTATTCCAATTTAGGATTAGATTTAGATTTTATATTATGGAATTCAAAGATTTATATATGACTATAATCTCTTGATTCTTATATATAGATTAACAAGAATTGGAGAACATTTTGCATGAAGGATTGGATCTAAAAGCAAACACCATTCGGATTTCCACTACTTTATCCTTCTTAGAACTGTGAGTGAAAATGACATCAGTTTGCTATTTTCTTTATTTTCTAGTATAAATTTGGATATATATGCCTAAGGGAACTTGGATTTATACGAAAACATCATACTAAACACCCTCCAAATTCCCTATATTTTCACTTTCTTTGCAGAAATGATCAATCTAGTTATATTTGTGGTTTTGAGTTGTTGCAACAATAAAATTAAAACACGGTTCTTAACTTTTCTATGTTATTTGGATTCCTTTTCTATTCTATTTTCATGTAAATTCATATGTTTGATTTTTGGGCAAAAGGTTAAGATTTGGATAATTTGTAAATTTAACAGGTTTGAATCTCTATTTTCCAAAATAGGGAATTTGAATGCATTATTTACTATATATTTAAATATTAAGTTTTTGCGTATAAACAAACATATGAAAAGGAATCTATTCAAAATAGGAATTATAAACATAAATATATTTGATGTTGTATTTATCTTTTATTGTTGCAATAATCAAAGCTTGGTTTGCAAGTTATATATTGATGTGATTATTTTTCCCATTTTATTATCATATGTTAATATGTACATTTATGCTGTGGTTGAGGAAAATATGGAAAAATGATTTGTACACCTATAATAATTTAATAGGTTCGACATTTCAAAAACGTGGTAACTAATCTCGTTCGCTTAATTTACGTTTATATTTATATATATCTATAACGTAATCAACGTATATTAATGCGTAATGAGTACGATTAAATTGGGAATAAAATTTGAATGTTCCTACTAGAATTTGTGTGTTTGTATGTGTATGAGTTAATGGATTAATTAATATATATTTTTGGCAAGGAAAGTCGTTTTTATAGTAGACGTACTACTTTTATTAAAGAAAAAGGGGAAACATGTACTCTGCACATGCACAGAGTAACTAATCTGGTTTCAAGTGTTCAGTCACTATCAATACAACAAAATTAGCAAAGAAAATCACAACACATGCTGTGAAACTGAATTTAAGTCACCCACTCCATTTCATATTCAGATTCGTTTAAAGAAAAGTCCCAACAAAAGGTGTCATAGACCACTCATAGGTCCAAAAGCGAAAAGCTAAATCATCTATGTAGTAAGAAGCCGACGAGCAAAAAATAAGGTTCCTATCCCAGGAAGAGTCTTGCATGAGTTCCGTGCTATCATCACCAATTTTACCTTCATCCCACAAAGACAAAACCTTACCAATAGGACGATAGAAAAGACGTTTATCACCATTATCCCCAATAAAGTAGAAATAATGTTCAGTGTCATAGCACATGCCAGAGAAGACATGAACCCAAGCTCTCTCACTCTTAATCTATGAAACATCAGGATCAAGAGGCACAACAGGTAAAATAGTAACAGGAGCCACTTCCACTACACGGTGCTCTTCCTCTACACGAACTTCCTTCCGAGTCCGACCAAAAGGGACCCAAACTCTAGCAGGGGCTTAGGGAGAGGAGTTTTAGCCAGGGGAGGCAAATTAGCACCAATCTGACAGGCACCTGCAAAATAACCAAAGGATTTACACACAAAGTGCAAATATCTAGTTTCCATCTATACATACATAACATCCACAAAATGTACACGATTCTCAATGCAAACTTTGAATCAAGAAGGCAAAGGCTTATTCGGTGTAATCTCAAAAAGGGCCCTAGCATATACTAAAATTTTCCTTGCTACAGTATTGGCATCAAAACATTTGATCTTACCAATATGACAAGCAAGCCAATTAAGCCCTAGAAGCGGTTGAAAAACTAAGGGAATATGAGTGAATTATGTCCAGACTGGAATCAAAAGTACCTGTTCAAGAACTCTATCAATCGAAGCGCTCCAAGTCGTCATAATAAAAGGTCTACCATCAATAATAGAAGGAGCAGCTTCAAGGACACACAACCTTTCTTCAACTGATGAAAATTTGAAATAATAAAAACCATCAACTATTGTCATTCTCAAGTGAGCTCGGATTTGCTAAGAGTTACAACATGCCGAGTGCATGTTTATAGCAGAAGGTTTAGAATCAAGGAAGAAAGCTACGAGGTGATCATTCCAAAATTTGTTGCTTCTTCGTGGATTTCCGGAGGAGGCATCGTGCCAAGATCAGCTTCCAGAATATCAAAAGTCACTGGCGTGTAATCCCTGGCTATTTGAGGAAGGGAATCAAACAACGAAGTCCAACACTTGGATGTAATCGGAGATGGGATCGAGCTAGCTGAAGGACATGGGCTCTGAGAATTTGAAGGCACATTGGATCGGGAGTTTTGACAAACAATTGGTGGGCGTTATAAAATTTCACAAGGCTCAGTATTTTAGGATCGAACACCAGTCAAACCAACACCTCCTAGCTCGCAATTCAAATCGGAAACCCCAACACAAGTGTTTGACCTCAAATTCAAACCCAAAACTATATGCACAGTAGCCGAGTTCGAAACCCAAAAACAGATTCAGTAGCCGGAACCAAGAACAGAATGGTTATTAACAATACACGTTCCCGAAGCAGAAAGAAGAGGCCACTTTGGCGAGGCTTGAGCCAACATAGATGAAATATGAGCCTTACCCTTGTTCGAAGAAACCATAGGAGCAGATGTTTCCAAATTCGAAGAACGCCCAGGTACAGAAGGACCTGCAGTAGATATTTCAACAATTAAGGAATTCAGAGGATGATTTTCTGGCAACGTGTAAACGGGACGAGGAAGGGCAGTGAAAATTGCGGGATTGACATCAGAATCAAAAAAAGATTGGAGCAATTTTGTGCGGCTAGCAGATCTTGTAGTTATTGACAATAAAGAACATGACTTAGCCTTTTTGGGCTTGGTTATTAGCAGGGAAGAAGAAGCGCAATGGGGAAGAAGTGGGTTAGGAAGCGGCTGCTCAAGTAGAAGAGACCTGGAAAGCCGCAAGCAGATAGGGTTCCGCCATTAATATAATTTACTCGAATCAGGATCATGGCTTAATTAATATTAATGACACATAGACACGAGGTTAACCCTTACTTGTAGTGGAAGTCCACTCGGAATCGATCGGCATATCCAGCGTCTACAAGTAAATACGGTTAATGGGAGAGGTCTAGGTGCCATGTGCCATTATAATTAGTATGCAATGATGCGAGCTTAGTCCTAACTAGTTGTGGAAGCCTGTCCGAAACCACCCGACAAATCCAACATCTACAAGTGGTAGGCCTAATGTGAGATGCCTATTTTGCATATATATATATAAGTATTTATGTATGAAGTAGGCCTGCCTTGAGAAGGTATATAAGTGGCTGACCTACCTGGTTGGGTATTATTTGGTTAGGACATTAGGTATATTCTAAAGTTTATTCTTTAGAAAAGCTGAAGTTGGTGGGCCCTCCCTAATAAAGGTCTTAAACGATCATTGGGTCCGCCTTACTCTAAAATGGTATTAAATGGTCCTAGTATATCATCGTGTGTAGGGTAGTTCTACAAGTAATGTCTGCTTCTTATTAGGAGCTAGAGAGGACTGACCTAGGGACGGATTATATATACATGGTCTAAGGAACCACCGTATAAGGAAAGTATTAAATGACTAGAAGTTCACCAGTAGTGACAACTAAATAGTAACAAGAGAGTTTGTCGGGGGTTCTTCATAAAATAAGTTGTGATCCTGACCCAAATCCTGGTAGTAAGTAGCGGTTCTATTTCTTTTCCTACAAGAGAGTTATCATTTATAACGATTAACGTTAGAACGAGGTCTTAGTGGCTTGCGGTCCTCCATTGGGTATTAAGTGACTGGAGGGATGTGCGCCTAAATAAATATGGTATTAAATGACTAGAGGAGTGTCCGCCCTTTTATTTAGTTTTGGGGTATTTAGTGACTTCTAGCATGTTCGCCTCATATGTTTGTATCATGTGCTTGTTTGTGTAGACATATAGTGAAGAATTTACACTGTCAAATATTGGAGATAATTATTCCTAAAAACTTATGTGATTTTCATTAACCGGAACTTTATGTTCTGATCTCTCTCCTCTTAACATAAAAACATGACAGTAGGCGGGAACACTTGGATCAGTGACATCTTGGATATGGAGCCTGGCGATGGAGGATCTATAGCTTTTAGGCATTATTTATGGCAGTAGTATTATATTGGGATAATTAATGTTGATGTACCTATTATTGCATGAGACTCGCCGTAACGGACATTTATGATGGTTTTAATTAAAGGTATATCCATTTAAAGTTATTATATTTTATCTCTTCCGTTGTGTGAGATTCTGATAGTATGTTTTGTTATATCTGTTATAACATTTCTTTATAGGAACCAATTATCCATTTATAATGACTTTAAGTTCCGATTGACCTTTTTGGTTAGAAATTTAGGCCCAGGGCTGGGTTGTTACATGTGCTATATGGGGGGTGAGGCATGCTCGTTAATGAGCTGTTGTAGCAGAGAAATAGGTGAAGCATAACGTGGGTCGTGAGATTTGAAGGCGACTGTCTGAATGATAGCCAAATTTTCTTTTGAGAGGGACACCACACAATGAAGCTGATGAGTGGAAATGTAATCTATTACGTAGATCCGGCCATAGCGGAAGGGGGTGGGAGAGAAAACGGTGGTTCAAGACAAAATAAATAGTTGCAGATCTGGAAAAGGGAAGATGAATGTCTAGGTCACAAAAGAGAAAACCCTTATGAGAATGATAATAAAAGAGAGCTTGAGTGACAGATCTTGAAGCACGAGAGAGGAGCAAGAAAGGGGAGGTAGAAAAAGAAATGAAACAGAAGGGGAAGAAAACCCAGTCGCTTTTGAAAGCAGAGAAGCATGCCATTTAACTCCTGCTATACAAATATATATAAATAAAGTTTTAAGACAAAATTAATTATGCTAAAATTAAAGCAATGAATCTTTTAATAATGATCAAAGTTATGAATTAATATTAATAAATTGTTTATGCTAACACAAATCAAGGTCTACTCCAAATTAACAAACATTTTTTTTTGATTTTTTTTAAACTAGTGCCTATGCATGTGATCCATCACTGTATGATAACTTTTCTTACGTGTGTTTATATGTTATCCTAAATTTCACAAGGTTGCTACTATGTCGTATCGAGGTAAAAATATGGTTGTTTCAAGACATGCCTTTTTTTTAATATATATATATATATATATATAAGTTTTTTCTAGAGAAATTAGTATTATTACGACAAACATGATAAAATTTAAGATTCTAACATACAAATCAATAGGTAGATGAATATGATTCTAAGTATGCTCTACGAGACACAATATATTAGAAGTTGTAATAATGAATTCTGCAAAGCAAAGAAGTATTAAGCTTATCTCATAAATTCAGAGAAAGCGGATTGCATACCTATTGCTCGGGCCTGCTTATTCACATTATTTTACCTTCAGTCATATTTCAGCAAGCGGATGAGAGATGATACAGGTATATTAACGGGTACAGAAGACGATCCAAAACAATTAATGGACCTTGGAGCCCCACAACATCATCCGGGTCCAGCCATGTTCCGATGTTCATCCCAAAAGGCCCACTAGTCTTTACATTTGATGCGGCTATCTTCCCACCACGTTTGGATCAGTTAAATGCACCAATAGCTGCCCTGATCCACAGCACCACCCGTCTATTCACTTTTTGGACATTTGAGAACGAAGGATCTTACGTCAATTCAAATGCGCCTTTTTGGCTTCATGACGAATAATGAGTACATCTCAGAAGTTGTTGCATTTTAACAAATGCTAAAAGTGAATAATGGGTCTGTGGGCCAAGCTTCAAAACATGCCCACGTTTTAGAAAAATGAATCTGCCTCCTTCAATTTCCTGTTGAAGTTGACACATAATTCAAAATTTAACAAAACCAGCCATCATGTTTTTAAATTACCCAAGCGGTTATGTATTGTTCCCAGTCCAACCCAATGATTTCGTGTCTGTTCGAAAACCATGGAAAATTTGCCAACGATACGCGTTGGGAATATATATAGGATGTGCTTGCTTGCTAAAAGAAAAGGTATTTGAAGCTAATGAATTATCAACAGTCGAAGCTCCTGACCATTTGTTGGACTAACCTCGTCAAATCATCTCACTCATTCGAAATGAGAGCTAGTTTGTTCACATCTTTTTAACGGGTGTGAACATAACACCACTAATTAACACCGTTAGCGGTGTGCGGCTGAGATGCCACGAGACTAGATATCAATACATTCAATGAGACTAAACTATATAAGCTCTTTAAATTTTATCAATGTGTTAGTCATGGATGCTAGGGGCAACGAAGAGTTATATAATGATAGCTATTGGATAACTATGGAAACAACTACCATGCCAATGGCTGCAATCCATAGTCATTGGTCCAATGTTTCTTTCTGCTCTCTATCTCGGCGCCTGGTGAAGCTTTCCTCGCAACAGTCAAGTTTCGATGGAGTTTTATGCCTTGGATCTGGTGACTTTGCCTACAGTTGTGTTGCTTGAAGTCAGAAAGAAGGAAAAGCAGATGTTTTGTTCCTCTCCATGTCGCTCAGCTTACACTATTCTCATTGGCGCATATCCATCAGATTTCTTGATATATTTGTTTTTTCTGTAAGCATGTAATTAAATATGCAATTGCCCTACTGTGGTAGCATGTAATTGAATATGTTAATGCACTACTGTGGTAGTATGTAATTGAATACGTGACTCCCTCGTGGAGGGATGGTAGTCTAGAAAAAGAGTCTAGCTCATGTGCTTTAACCTAGTTAAGGATGATGGTGGACGGTCCACCTTAAAAACTAAATTAACTGACGGCTAACTACAATCACCAGTATTATATTGTATTTCTTTTATAATTAATAAAAGGTGTTTGCGGTCACCTTAAAAACCGATCGGCTATACAAAAAAAAAACTATGGAAAGAATCACTTGATAGATTTTATTAGTTAATATAACTAAGATCAACTAAAAAAATATCGATGTGCCTATTTTTCATAGTTGTCTTAATTTAACAATATCTTGCGACAACTATCCTACACCCTAACACCTAAGATGCCCAAAGAGTGTGCTGTTACGATGCTCGGACAACCATCAAGGTTGGAATAGGATAACCAAAACACACAAAACCTATTGTATATCTCATAACGCTTGGAATAAAATATAATAATAAACATAACACATGTAAAACAAACGAGACAGTAAATACTAAAATGAATCCCAGCATTAGATTAACATATCCAAAGTAATATACACCAATGTGATAGAATTATAAGTCTTTAAAATAACCCTTAAATTTTGCCTATCGAAACAAAAACACTAACAAGCCCCTAATGCAAAACCATGGACTAATAAAATCATAAATATAGTAATACATGAATATTTTCTTGTTTGCCCCAAACACAGGGCTGGCTCAGAGGACAACCCAGCAAGTCCTCAGACTGGGCAGCCGACTAGGACAGGGCAACTGTAACAACCCGTATTTCGATAACATGTTAAGACGAGAATCAAGGCAGAATTTAATTTTAAATTCGGAATCAAGTAAAACGGGCTATGCCATTGCGTTCGTCTCGGAAAAATACGCGAAATAGAGTTTGAGTTTTCGAGAATCGGAGTCCGTATGACCAAGTTATGGTCCGATGAAGTTTTCAGAAAATTCAAGTTCAAAAACGAGTTCTAATTTCGAAAATTAGGGCTGGAAGGCTAGGCGGGAAATATTCCCTCCAAGCAACCCAAGTCGACAGCCCTGTCGACTTGGGAGTCGACCTGTCTTGACCCAAGTCGACAGCCCTGTCGACTTGGGGGTCGACTTATGGTGGCCGGGCTGTTTTGCCTGGTGCACCTATTTTCTGTCTTGGCTAGGTTTTTGGGCCTGGTTCTAAATCTGATGGTTCAGGTTGATCCTAGGGTTAATCTAAGGGTCCTAACTAATCCTAATCTCTATAAATAAGCCCCTAACCCTCTCCTAAATCCTCATTATTCATTCATGCAACTAAACTATGGCAAAATTGCTCCACTCATGGCCTCCACTCAAAATCCTAGCCTCCACTTCATTTCTATGAGAGGTTTCATGATCATGTGAGTGTTAGAGAGTCTCTATGTTAGTATGAGAGCTTCTCAAGTTGATTTCAAGGCAAAAGCTTTGATCTTTGTTCATAAAGATGGGGTTTTTATTGATTTGGAGTGTTCATCTTTGGGTTTTTGGGTGATGGCATGCATAGGCTTCATCACAATCTTTGTTTTGCATTTCGATTTGTGCCTTCATAGCAATGTAAGCCCTTTCCCTACTCTTAGGTATTAACTATGAAGTTAAATGTTCATGTTGCAAGTTTGGATTTGATCATTGAGAATGATACATGCTATCATGTCATGCAAGTTTATGAAGTCATTACCTTGATCTTATGAGCTAAAAGCTACAACCTTTATGTTGAAATGTTGCATTATGCAACATGAGAACCTTCATAATCTTTATGTCAACTTGCATATGAAGTCATAACCCTTATATGATGATATATGCGAGTTTCTAGTCATCATTCCATGTCTTTTGTCACCATGATTCGTTTATGTGCCAAGTTTGGGTTTATGCATGTTTTTGAGGCTTGAGAATGTAGCATGCAAGTTAATGAATACGTTTGTGCCTCATTTGCCACCATGATTAACTTGTGGCTTAATATCCATTTTTGTCATGCCTTGCCAAGTCTCTTCTTTTAATCCATTACGTTGTTGCGAACGTATATGCGAGTTTAAAAGCGTTGGGTTATGTTATGGGTAATTTCTAATGACATGAAAATACAACTTGAAAACATGACTTGAAATATAACATGGAAGTTGACATGTAAGTATGCTTGAAAACATAAGCTTGGGAATTTACCTATTAAGTTAGGTCTACCCATTGGGAATTTACCTATTAAGTTAGGTCTACCCAATTGCTTGAAAACTTGAATATGAACATGACACTAGACTAAACATGAAAGTGACCAACTCGAGGTTGGGTTGAGTTTGCAACGTAAAACTACCCGGAACCGACCGGCCTAACTAGTAGTTGCAAACAATAGGACCCAATGTGAGAAGTTGGCCATGTTGTGCTTGAACCCGAGGTTAGACCAAGTTGTGGTGTAAAGCTACCCGGAACCGACCGGCTTAACTAGTAACCACAACAAAGTCTAATGTGAGAGGTTGGGGTGCATTAAGTAATTAATGCCACATAATAGGGTTAAGTTAATTTGATTAATGACTCTTAACCAAATATGACATGGACAAATGGGTTAAGTAATTTGATTAGGCTAATGATACTTAACAAAACATGACAAGGTTGGGTAGGTTAAGTGACTTGATTTGCCTAATGATACTTAACCATTTTTATACGACTAGTGGACGGGGTTAAGTTAACCAACACTTAATCAATCCAACACGATAATTTGGTAAGGTTAAGTAAGTTTTCTTAATGACACTTAACCGAAAGATACAGTTAATGGATGGGGTTCAGATTAGACTCAACTAGTCTAAACATGATAATCGGATGGGGTTAAGTTAGCCTAGACTTAATTAATCCCACTTGGTAGTTTAATGGGGTTAAGTTAAATACTTAACTAATCTAACACGATGATTTGATGTGGTTAAGTGACCTATACTTAACCAATCTAACTCGTTAATTTGATGTGGTTAAGTGACCTATACTTAACCAATCTAACTCGTTAATTTATTGAGGTTAAGTTAACCTATACTTAACCAATCTAACGTGAAAACATGATAAGGCTAAGTCACGAATCGCTTAAATACGCTTGACCGATTTGACTCAGTAATTTGATAGGGTCAAGTTAATATATACTTAACCAACTTGAGCATGGTTTGTAGGGTTAAGTCTTGAACCTGGATACTTAGCCAATTTTGACATGATTTGTAGACGGGTTAAGTCATGAACTTAAGTGACACTTAATCCATTATGTAAACCCTAGTTCTGAGGATTAGGTGGATAACCGTGGTTAACAAGGATAACGGGAATAAGGCTAAGTGGTAAACCTTAGTTGAAGAATAACTAAGTAATGATTCTTAGTCAAGGAAATTTATACCAGTTCATTGATAGATGAGTAACCTGATACGGTAGGTCATCGTTTAAGCATACGAGTAGGAGCAAGTATCTGATTTAGATAAAGGCTCCAGCGAACTGGGTAACGAAGCAGCGACTTCGGGGAACGTGAGGATATTCTTGGTATCCCTCTGTGAGCTGCCAGGTGATCATACTAGGCTCATTAGAGGTTAAGGTCTGCGTTAGAAGAACCAAGAGTATGCCTTGGTTGCTATATGAGCGACCTAAAGACGGGGATGGATAGGGGATATTCGACGATACACGGTCGTACCCTAGATAGCATTTTCGTCAGGCTACCTACCATCTTTGGTCAAGCGTGTACGTACGGAAAGGCAGAGAACACCCAAAAGACCATAATTGCTATCTAATTATGGTTGCGGTAAGGCTAGATTGTGGGTTGGCCAGTAGTGTGTTCTCATACATGATTTATCCTGTCTTGTCTTTCGCTAGTTGAGGAAGTGGTCTCGTGGGACCATAGCCACGTATAGAAAAAAAACAGACCTTAGCATCTGCATCGGCAGATAAATCGAAAGCTCCCGACCGAGTCCTGTATTTCCTGGTCTGCCCTGTGACAGGACTCGGATGGCACGATGTGATACATGTGCATATAGTCATGGAAAAACGATTCACGGTGAATGCGTGGGAAAAAGGGCGCGGTTGACGGTTAGCGTAATTCCTAGTGGCCCTGGGTGGTTGAACCAAAACCGAGATACGAAAACGTGCAATAGGTAAGCATAATCCCTAGTAGTCCTAGGTAGCATAAGTCCTAGTTGTACAAACGATGATTCATGTTGAAAGACCCTAGTTAGATATAGGGTGAAAGCCCAAAACGATCTTAAGGATCATGGAACTATGTTAAAGTAGTATAGAATCTCATGGGAAAGCCCGTATGGTCTACGGCAAGGGACTGAACATTTACATGGAATAAAACATACGAGTTGAGTAACCTATATATATATTAGGTTGACATGGACCATTACACGACTTTTGAGTAAGGGTCATTCATGGTTAACACATGATACGGTGGGGATATTAGTACGGTAGGTGCAGAGATAAAAGACAGGATAGATACCATGGGATGTTATACGTGATAGATATCTTGGGGATATTATATTTGACAGGAACTTGACGATGGGATACCTTGTTTTATCTTGACACCGTAATTTATCATGACACCTTAGTTTATCTGAGTTCAGTAGTTCATCCTGTTATTTTGATTTAGCTTATCTATCTTGTCATCATGCTTATGTTCATCTCAGTTTCTCATGTCAGTTAACTTTACTAGTTTTTATGCTGATAGTAGATAGGGCTTACTCAGTCTTTTTGACTGACCCGTTTTGTTTCGCCTCTTTTCTTCCGTTTCCCCCCCAGGTTACAGGGAGGAAATACTGCTGTTTAGTTCGGACTTCTTCTGCTTGAAGGTCATCATGGATGGCTTGGACTTTTCTTGGCTATGGCTACTTTACTGTTTTTACTTGGGGAATAATTTATGAAAAAGTCTTTATGCTTCTTTACTATTGCAAGACAGGTTTTGATGTACTCTGATGTAAAAGGCTTTAGACCTTAATTATTAATGTTTATGAAAGTTCAATTTTACTTCCGCTATTTTATATGTTCTGTCTTGTGATATTTCTGTGCATGTTTACCAATAATGCCCCTCTAAAGCTAGTGCATTCCTTTGCGAGTGACCCTAGCGGAGGCGGGGTGTTACATTTGGTATCAGAGCAGAAGGTTACCAGACTGGGCAAAAGTTTTTAAAGACCTTCTGAAAACTATTTGAAAATCGTTTACAAAGAAGCATTTTTCAAGAAAATTTTCTTTTAAAAGAAAAAAAAGGCTATTCCCCAAAGGCCATTAGCACTATCCTTGTTTCCTTAATTGAATCTCTTTTCCTTTCTTTCCTCCATCTGTAGTCACAGTGGTTTTAACTGCGACTAGTCTTTTCTATCTACGAAAGTGCTTTCCATACGATGGAGGTGGTTCTCGAGAGACCAGTGGCCGTGTTATAAGAAAAGATAGTGAGAAAGAGGATAAAGGATGAGCAACTTGTTGGTATGGCTTAGTCCTCAAAGGAGGGAGAAAGATGAACAATGAAACCCATGACGAGAGAGTACCTTTGGCACGGTAAAACGGGGCGGATAGTTAAGTATTATGGGACAAGGACAAGATCATTGGGAGGGCAATAGTATGTTCTCATTTCTAGGGAACCTCGGAAGGAGGGTAACGATCTTGTTAAAAGTTTAACTCTTCTTCTCTATCATCCCGTTAGGACTTCGTTTTGATCATCGTATCATTTAAGTTTGCTTCGATAGTTGAGTCTCTGCACCTTAAGTACTAGCGTAATAGAGAACCCCATTTTTGTCTCAAAGTCCTATTGAAGGATCAGTCCATTTATACATGACTTGTTTGGATTTGAGAATGTCTATGCCAAGTGTTGAGTTTGGAAATAATGCTTATGTTTATAAGCTATGGATGGATTCTAGGGATGAAGTGGTTATCCAGTAGGGGGTGCCACTCTCGGTTTTGATAGGAGGGTAGTTAGACCTTTTGACCAGCCTTGGTAATACCTTCGAAGTATCGTGTAACCTTTTTGAGGTCCTGTCATGACTAGTTACTTAGAATCCCTGGATACCTTTGTTGGAAATTTGAAGCCCGATCGAGTGGTGTTCGCCGATAAGACGGATGGTTTATTTCACTTATGCATGGGTTATAGAAATCACCCTAGTAAGTGCGCTTGGTAACCTGGTTGACATCTGTTTACTTTCAAGAGAAAGTTCTTCTACATGGAATACCTTATAGTATATAAACGAGATCCAAGATTCACTGGTGAATTTTGGAAAGCTTGCATGAGATCATGAGTACGCAGTCATGTTTGCGCCAAGTATTCTAGAAAAAGGATAAGTGCAAGTGGAACGAGAGGCGACGAAGAAACGAGTTCCAGCTCATGTTATGGAAACAGGAAAAAAAAGGAGCTACGAAACCATGAAGTTAAAGGATGGTTAAAGCACAATGGAATTAAGCCCAAGGAAATACGACTTTGATGGTCAAAGACTAGATACGCGCATGATATCTCTTTTTGGGAGTATATCCTTGATCCCTGTTTTCTGTAGAACTTACTTGTAGGCTATCTTTTGTGGACATCCTCTCGGTCCTATTTTCTGTTACAAACCCCGTAAGGAGTTTGTCTTGTTTATCCTCGCGACCCTGTTTCAGGGAATCCTAGGTAGAACCCTATGGATGTAAACATGTATTTGAAACATGTTATGATTGATATGGTTGCAAGTGGTTGCTCGTGGATGCGCAAATACACATTAGATACTAGCTCGACTCGGTCACATTTCATATTGCATATGCACGAGTATTTATACTTGTTTATGGATGAAATCGAATGTCTTATCATGCGGTTGTTGCATATGAATGAATGATTGTGCACGCATATAATATCTATATGACTAGGATTATTTGCATACATGTTGGATTCATGGCACTATACATATTTTGCATTAGAAAGATTATTCAGGCCTGATCATTAGCATTAGCTAAGGAACATGTACACACACGTTTTGCATATATTCATACAGCATTAGAAATCATCTAAGGACAATGGTTGCTTGTGGATGATGTTTTGAGTAGATGAATGATGGATGGTAGGATATGTTCTTCCTAACTTGGAGATTTCGGGGACGAAATCCTAAAAGGTGGGGAGAATGTAACAACCCGTATTTCGATAACATGTTAAGACGAGAATCAAGGCAGAATTTAATTTTAAATTCGGAATCTAGTAAAACTGGCTATGCCATTGCGTTCGTCTCGGAAAAATACGCGAAATAGAGTCTGAGTTTTCGAGAATCGGAGTCCGTATGACCAAGTTATGGTCCGACGAAGTTTTCAGAAAATTCAAGTTCAAAAACGAGTTCTAATTTCGAAAATTAGGACTGGAAGGCTAGGCGGGAAATATTCCCGCTAGGCACCCCAAGTCGACAGCCCTGTCGACTTGGGAGTCGACCTGTCTTGACCCAAGTCGACAGCCCTGTCGACTTGGGGGTCGACTTATGGTGGCCGGGCTATTTTGCCTGGTGCACCTATTTTCTGTCTTGGCTAGGTTTTTGGGCCTGGTTCTAAATCTGATGGTTCAGGTTGATCCTAGGGTTAATCTAAGGGTCCTAACTAATCCTAATCTCTATAAATAAGCCCCTAACCCTCTCCTAAATCCTCATTATTCATTCATGCAACTAAACTATGGCAAAATTGCTCCACTCATGGCCTCCACTCAAAATCCTAGCCTCCACTTCATTTCTATGAGAGGTTTCATGATCATGTGAGTGTTAGAGAGTCTCTATGTTAGTATGAGAGCTTCTCAAGTTGATTTCAAGGCAAAATCTTTGATCTTTGTTCATAAAGATGGTTTTTTTTATTGATTTGGAGTGTTCATCTTTGGGTTTTTGGGTGATGGCATGCATAGGCTTCATCACAATCTTTGTTTTGCATTTCGATTTGTGCCTTCATAGCAATGTAAGCCCTTTCCCTACTCTTAGGTATTAACTATGAAGTTAAATGTTCATGTCGCACGTTTGGGTTTGATCATTGAGAATGATACATGTTATCATGTCATGCAAGTTTATGAAGTCATTACCTTGATCTTATGAGCTAAAAGCTACAACCTTTATGTTGAAATGTTGCATTATGCAACATGAGAACCTTCATAATCTTTATGTCAACTTGCATATGAAGTCATAACCCTTATATGATGATATATGCGAGTTTCTAGTCATCATTCCATGTCTTTTGTCACCATGATTCGTTTATGTGCCAAGTTTGGGTTTATGCATGTTTTTGAGGCTTGAGAATGTAGCATGCAAGTTAATGAATACGTTTGTGCCTCATTTGCCACCATGATTAACTTGTGGCTTAATATCCATTTTTGTCATACCTTGCCAAGTCTCTTCTTTTAATCCATTACGTTGTTGCGAACGTATATGCGAGTTTAAAAGCGTTGGGTTATGTTATGGGTAATTTCTAATGACATGAAAATACAACTTGAAAACATGACTTGAAATATAACATGGAAGTTGACATGTAAGTATGCTTGAAAACATAAGCTTGGGAATTTACCTATTAAGTTAGGTCTACCAATTGGGAATTTACCTATTAAGTTAGGTCTACCCAATTGCTTGAAAACTTGAATATGAACATGACATTAGACTAAACATGAAAGTGACCAACTCGAGGTTGGGTTGAGTTTGCAACGTAAAACTACCCGGAACCGACCGGCCTAACTAGTAGTTGCAAACAATAGGACCCAATGTGAGAAGTTGGCCATGTTGTGCTTGAACCCGAGGTTAGACCAAGTTGTGGTGTAAAGCTACCCGGAACTGACCGGCTTAACTAGTAACCACAACAAAGTCTAATGTGAGAGGTTGGGGTGCATTAAGTAATTAATGCCACATAATAGGGTTAAGTTAATTTGATTAATGACTCTTAACCAAATATGACATGGACAAATGGGTTAAGTAATTTGATTAGGCTAATGATACTTAACAAAACATGACAAGGTTGGGTAGGTTAAGTGACTTGATTTGCCTAATGATACTTAACCATTTTTATACGACTAGTGGACGGGGTTAAGTTAACCAACACTTAATCAATCCAACGCGATAATTTGGTAAGGTTAAGTAAGTTTTCTTAATGACACTTAACCGAAAGATACAGTTAATGGATGGGGTTCAGATTAGACTCAACTAGTCTAAACATGATAATCGGATGGGGTTAAGTTAGCCTAGACTTAATTAATCCCACTTGGTAGTTTAATGGGGTTAAGTTAAATACTTAACTAATCTAACACGATGATTTGATGTGGTTAAGTGACCTATACTTAACCAATCTAACTCGTTAATTTGATGTGGTTAAGTGACCTATACTTAACCAATCTAACTCGTTAATTTATTGAGGTTAAGTTAACCTAAACTTAACCAATCTAACGTGAAAACATGATAAGGCTAAGTCACGAATCGCTTAAATACGCTTGACCGATTTGACTTAGTAATTTGATAGGGTCAAGTTAATATATACTTAACCAACTTGAGCATGGTTTGTAGGGTTAAGTCTTGAACCTGGATACTTAGCCAATTTTGACATGATTTGTAGACGGGTTAAGTCATGAACTTAAGTGACACTTAATCCATTATGTAAACCCTAGTTCTGAGGATTAGGTGGATAACCGTGGTTAACAAGGATAACGGGAATAAGGCTAAGTGGTAAACCTTAGTTGAAGAATAACTAAGTAATGATTCTTAGTCAAGGAAATTTAGACCAGTTCATAGATAGATGAGTAACCTGATACGGTAGGTCATCGTTTAAGCATACGAGTAGGAGCAAGTATCTGATTTAGATAAAGGCTCCAGCGAACTGGGTAACGAAGCAGCGGCTTCGGGGAACGTGAGGATATTCTTGGTATCCCTCTATGAGCTGCCAGGTGATCATACTAGGCTCATGAGAGGTTAAGGTCTGCGTTAGAAGAACCAAGAGTATGCCTTGGTTGCTATACGAGCGACCTAAAGACGGGGATGGATAGGGGATAGTCGACGATACACGGTCGTACCCTAGATAGCATTTTCGTCAGGCTACCTACCATCTTTGGTCAAGCGTGTACGTACGGAAAGGCAGAGAACACCCAAAAGACCATAATTGCTATCTAATTATGGTTGCGGTAAGGCTAGATTGTGGGTTGGCCAGTAGAGTGTTCTCATACAGGATTTATCCTGTCTTGTCTTTCGCTAGTTGAGGGAGTGGTCTCGTGGGACCATAGCCACGTATAGAAAAAAACAGACCTTAGCATCTGCATCGGCAGATAAATCGAAAGCTCCCGTCCGAGTCCTGTATTTCCTGGTCTGCCCTGTGACAGGACTCGGATGGCACGATGTGATACATGTGCATACAGTCATGGAAAAACGATTCACGGTGAATGCGTGGGAAAAAGGGCACGGTTGACGGTTAGCGTAATTCCTAGTGGCCCTGGGTGGTTGAACCAAAACTGAGATACGAAAACGTGCAATAGGTAAGCATAATCCCTAGTAGTCCTAGGTAGCATAAGTCCTAGTTGTACAAACGATGATTCATGTTGAAAGACCCTAGTTAGATATAGGGTGACAGCCCAAAACGATCTTAAGGATCATGGAACTATGTTAAAGTAGTATAGAATCTCATGGGAAAGCCCGTATGGTCTACGGCAAGGGACTGAACATTTACATGGAATAAAACATACGAGTTGAGTAACCTATATATATATTAGGTTGACATGGACCATTACACGACTTTTGAGTAAGGGTCATTCATGGTTAACACATGATACGGTGGGGATATTAGTATGGTAGGTGCAGAGCTAAAAGACAGGATAGATACCATGGGATGTTATACGTGATAGATATCTTGGGGATATTATATTTGACAGGAACTTGACGATGGGATACCTTGTTTTATCTTGACACCGTAATTTATCATGACACCTTAGTTTATCTGAGTTCAGTAGTTCATCCTGTTATTTTGATTTAGCTTATCTATCTTGTCATCATGCTTATGTTCATCTCAGTTTCTCATGTCAGTTAACTTTACTAGTTTTTATGTTGATAGTAGATAGGGCTTACTCAGTCTTTTTGACTGACCCGTTTTGTTTCGCCTCTTTTCTTCCGTTTCCCCCCCAGGTTACAGGGAGGAAATACTGCTGTTTAGTTCGGACTTCTTCTGCTTGAAGGTCATCATGGATGGCTTGGACTTTTCTTGGCTATGGCTACTTTACTGTTTTTACTTGGGGAATAATTTATGAAAAAGTCTTTATGCTTCTTTACTATTGCAAGACAGGTTTTGATGTACTCTGATGTAAAAGGCTTTAGACCTTAATTATTAATGTTTATGAAAGTTCAATTTTACTTCCGCTATTTTATATGTTCTGTCTTGTGATATTTCTGTGCATGTTTACCAATAATGCCCCTCTAAAGCTAGTGCATTCCTTTGCGAGTGACCCTAGCGGAGGCGGGGTGTTACAGCAACAATTCATAAAAAATATAATATGGCTGGTTGAGTAAAACAGAAAATAATTTACACAATAAGCATAATTGAATGTAGAATGATAGAGAAGGTTGCATGGTTTCTATGGGCAACTTGAGATTGGAACTAGTTGGGGTTGGAAGATTTTTTTTTTCTAGAAGAAACTAATATGAACTATTAATGGGCTGGGGCAGCTAAACCTCTGGGCCAGCACTACACAAACAATTCCATTGCTCACTGAATTTGCCTCTAATCTACTCATTTAATAGCACCTAGAGTAATGAGAAGCAAATCAAAAAAATCTTGGTTAGAAGAAAGTCCAATGAAAGCAATATAAATCTCAATTACTATAAATTCCCAGAATACATGGTATGAGAAATCATAGCTAATATGTTCCTACATCCACAGGGTTAACACATGAAGTTATATACTACTCCATGACATCATCATCGTGGTTGTACCCTTCATCAGAGTATTAGATTACATACCTGCATCAGGATATATAAACATCGTGTGACATCCCTAATGTTGTAGTCACGTTCACTTACTTGGTTCATTAGATATATGGTAACATTAGGTTCTTCCGTACTAAAATTCAAGCCACTGAGGCCAAAATTCTAAAACGCCTATCGTAAGTGATCCTGGGTAAGATAGATCTCCACATAAGATCCTAGGGATATCGTACACCCAGGGGTCATCATAGCCCCAAGTGAAGTATGCATGGGTCATCGTATCCCCAACGAACATCACCACAACATTCTCTCACTTCATGAGTACCAAAAGAACCATATACTATCAATTATCCCTTTGCACATGTTCCCCGCAATAGAATTTCCTTAGACTATTTTTTATTGCTCCCATTTGAAGCCATTTTGGTTTGGAACCACTCTAGACTCATCGTATGTCATAAAATATCATCCATCGCATAACTTTCGTCCTATAATCCCATCATTTTGACTAGTAGTCTCCTCAACTTGACTTATGGCCTCCTTCTCTGCCTCTTAAAGTGTAGCCCATCGTTATTGGAACCGACCTTCAAAAGGTGGAAAAGCTGTCGAAACAAGTCGTCGAGTGAACTCCTGCGCCATTGACGACGAACCAAACTTTAACACTGAGTTGCAGTGGACCATGCTACCTCCCCTAGGGATCTCATGATCCTAGGCAAAAGATAGTTTAGATTAGTACCAATCCTTTGTAGTGGTTTGGCAGCCGATCCAATCTGACAAAATACAGAACTAATGCAGCCAAAAGTTATAAACGAAATAAGATTATGTCAAAGGGAAAAAGTTATTAAAAGATTGGAGAAAAATTTTAAATGTGAGAAATGCTCCTAATAGCAATTACCTAAAGATATAAAATAAAAGACCTCACATGAAATTTATATTTCTTATTTACACTTTTAAAATGCAAAAAGGGACCATTACATTCTTTTCCATTTTATGGATTTTGTCCCCAAAATTCCACAAATAGGTCAATATGGTTTTTCTGCATGCATAACCACAAGATACAATCATCCAAATCAAGTGTTCATTCATAGAAAATAACAAGTAAATAAATAATCTATTCCTATCATAGCATGCAGGGTAAATTACTAAGGCACATTAATGATATCGTATGGATATGTAGTCCTCATGCACTCCTCAAGCACTCCTCGGTCACCAACGTGAAATCACCCTCACTTTCACTCCACCGAACTTTTACTTAACTCACTGCCTTCCTTCTAAGCTATTTCGCACTATACCCGACAATACTAATATGCTTATGAGATTTCAAAGCCTCTATTTAATTTTGATACCATCTAATAAATATGATTTGCCTGTTACACCTGAATCATGCACAAATTTCCGCAACTGAGAAATATGCAATACGTTGTGCACTACCGCCATCTTCTAGAGTAAGTTGACTCTATACGCTAAGCTCCCAATCTTTTCAAGAATCAGAAAAAGACCTACAAGTCTTATTGTCAACTTCGGTTTTCTACCAAATCAGATGACACTCTTCAAATGAGATACTTTGAAAAACGTCATATCATCGATAGAGAATTTTATATTTCAAAGCCTCTTATTGATGTATCTCTTCTTTCTGTCTTATGCAATGTTCATTCATTTTCGAATGATTTATATATTTTCCGAAGTCTCCTTTACCAAATATGGTCCAAATATCATTTTCTTATCTGCTTCCCCAAACATGAAAGGGTGTTGCACGAGCGATCATATAATGCCTTGAATGGTGTCTTAAACACCTTACATTTATTAACGTTCCCCAAAGTAGGGTCTCGCTAAGAAATACGAAGCGATGTAGGTATAAAGACATATGCATACATCACAGAGACTAAGATTCACATGCCATAAATAGTAAACACAGGGGAAATATATTTAAAACAGAAAACATTGCATTTATTTCAAACTCATAATCAATTAGTTTCAAAACACAATTGTCATATGTCTTATGAAAAAGCATATCTTAGTCATAATTAGTGTACATGGAAATGAATATTCCTCAAATTAGTTATTAATACAACCAACACCATGAAGTAAAATTTAAAAGAACCAAATGATGAATACATATGTAGCAAAGAGGAATCTCTAAGAAAAGTCTTCCAGGCAATCCACACTTATCACTTCCAATCTGTGAGCCTGGTGGGGGAGAAAAGAAAAGGAGAAAGAAGAGCGGGTCAGACATTAAGTAGGTGATAATCATAGTTTGGATAAATTTCTAATACTACCCATTGATCGGCATAACCTACCAATTTACCATCTTACATGGTAACTTATGTCATTATGAGCCTTGGGTTTTATCTGACCCGACCGATGAGTAAGGACATAACTAATCAATGTTGGTCGGTGTAGTGACCTATTTTCCCTCGTTGGTACACATACACCTCATTGCACCACAGGAATGCACCTACACACAGCCCTATCTCTATTGACTCCTTATTTACCTCGATCAACATAAGTGTGTCCAACCTCCATCATCCATCACTTGTGAGACCATTGGTGATAAACCTAAAAGAGAATGCTGCCGGTTCAGGTCCTAACAAACAAGTATACTAATTTGCACTGCTTCCTAGATTCCGCATGATTTAGGGCTTCCTCTTTGGCCACTTATTTTCCCCAATCGGCCTCATGTTACCCGGTCTTACCACCAATAACATATTCTTATTAAACTTAACATCACTTTTATGTTCATTTTAATAATAAACCATTTTATCCAACTATAACCTCATGTTATAATTAATCTATAACTAGTTCAAATTTGTTCGTTATGAATCTTTGTGTGTCTATATAATATATCGTAATATTATTTAGCAGTTATGTTTATTCAATTTTCAGTTATAACTCGTGTCATAATTAAATAGCATACCTTATTTAAGTTTTCCTATTTTAGCGCAATCCTTTTTTAGTTACAGTTTTGCATTTTATGTTCATAATATGTAAATTTAGCCTCAATTCTTCAATCCACATTTATGAAGTTTCACTTTAATATTATTTTCGTCATGCGCAAAATAAAAGGAATAAATCATTCTCTTAAATCTATCGTTAATATGCCAGTATTTACAGATTTAGACGCATTTTCAACATAGCCAAAATCAATACATAAGCTGTAGAAATAATTATCAGACGTAGAAAGAGGGAAGAAGACTAAGAAGATATCTTGCAGTATTTTAATATGAATAAAAGTGTAAGAGAAAGACTAAAAACTTAGTGTAAATAACTTACAGAAAACTACTAACTTATAGAAAATAAACAAAAACTGTATGAAATGTAAGAAAACTATAAAAAAAACTATAGAAATCTACAGCTATTATAATGCCTATTAACTTTAAATTATCAAACATCTAGATAATTATAAAACACATCGGGGTCAAACCATTCCTTAGTGGCCTCTGTGGATCCCACCTCCAAAATATGTGTATATAAATATTTATTATTATAAATCTTTTCCCCTAAAATTTTATTGTTAGGTCTGTCTGAAGAGAGAACCCTAGCGGGGAAGAGATTTTGTTATGATGAATGAGTGTGGTCAAAAGGTTTATTTATAGGTTAGGCCAGGGATCTTAGGACATTAGATTTATGGATTAAATCTAGGCCGACCACGTCACATGACCAATAGAAACAAGTCATGTCAGCAAAGTTTTAAAAACAAACCAATTAGAACAAGCCAACTCAACAATATAACCTGCAAAAGAAACATTCGGCTTGAAATTCTCGTGTTGGGCATGATCTGCATCTAAACAATTGGGTGGGTTGACCCATCCATCGCGTGGGTCAACCCCCGGGTTGACCTTGCTATGGGTGAAGTCGAGCTGGCCCATATATATATATATATATATATATATGTGTGTGTGTGTGTGTGTGTGTGTTCTTCTACTCTGATTTCCAAATAGCCATAACTCTTCAGTTTATGTTCGTTTTTCACAAACCAAACATGTAAATCGACTAGAAAATCGCAACGGACCCAATGGTGCAAGTGCCATTGCCAAATTATGAAAACTTTAGAAGTTATTATTTTATTATTTAATTTGTTAATCAATTATTGTGTCTTTAAAATTTGAGTTGTTACAGTGCCTTAGCAATGTTAGACTGATAGTTATTATTGTATACGAACTGAACGGGATGCAAAAGATCATCCCATGAGCCTCCAAACTCTAATATGCAAGCATGTAGAAGACTGTCTAAGATATAATTCAATTTCTCAGTTTGACTTTTAGTTTGAGGGCAGTTAGCTATATTGAGTGTAACTCTGTCCCTAATGCCCCCTGTAAGATTTTCCAGAATCCACTATTATACAATGGGTCTCAATCGCTCATAATGCTCTTTGGTATATCATGGAATCATATTATCCACTCCATATATAAACCATCTAGTTTAGGTGTCACCCCTACCCAAATTAGTGGGTAAAAATCTAGTGGTCTTGGTTAGTTGATCAACTATGATCCAAATGTTATTGTACTCTGTTAGATGTTAGTACCATGGATAATGGTATTTGTACCAACAACCTAAGAAATAATATAAAATATAAATACTAATGTCACCATATCTATTTAGATATACATTGTATGTAGTGCAGGATAGAAATAAGTATTATTAACGAAAACGGTATAGTATCAAGCGTAGATTCAGGATGACGATGCTGGTATAGAGGTTAGGGAGTTAGAGAATGAAGTCTCATGAGTATTGAAGAGTTCAAGATATTCCAAATAAATTTAGAGTCTTAGAATATATGTTAAATTTTAATAGCACTTAATCTGTTTCCAAAATGATTTTCAAAGTGGTTTTCCAAAATGATTTTCTAATAATCTGTGATTTCAAAATGATAGTTTTAATTTTTTTTAATGGTTTCTAAAAGCATTTACTCTACTTATATAATCTTATAGGTTTATAAGTTGACAAAATTATTTATACTATATTTATATTAGTTTTATATTTAATTTTTACATTAAATATCTAAATAATTATTTTGTAATAAGAACTAAATTATGATTAAAATACGTATGAACTATATTTAAATAGTTTAACAAATTTTCAAATTATTGTATAAAGCAAAGAATTTTCAAAAATGCTTCAAATAAATTAATTTTCAAATTTTAAAGGGATATGTCGACATATCCTATACATGTGTGTCGATACACTAGCTAATACTCCCAAAAAATAATTTTTCATAAGAAGTTTATTAGTTGCAACCTTTCGCGAATAGCCGTGATCACTAAACCATTATAGAAACAGGAGTTTCTAAATTGACTTTGTAACGTCCCTTATTTTTAACGGTTGAATAATTAATTTACTTAATTATTTAAATATCCATTTGGTGATATCAATAACTTGAGTTAAATAACTTTGATTTTTTTAATATAAATAGTGGGATAAAATATTATAAATTCCGAAATAGTCAGAAATAATAGAATTCATATTATTGTGTGAATTGGACGATTTAACTGATTTAATTCAGTTTAGAATTTAATTATAATAATGAATTTATTTGTAGACGACATTTGAACGTATAATTATAATATAATTCAAAACGAATTCGTAACGTCGCGATAATTCGTAATATTACGTTTTGAACTTTAAACGACTATACAGGATTCGTTATAAGTCGGATTTCTTTGAAACAAGAAACGTTCAAATCTATTAAACTATTTTTCTCTAATGTAAGAGAAAATTTGAGTTTTTGTCTTTTAAATTGTAAGTTATCCAAATCAATTTTTCAAGTAGTCGATACAGAATTGTTTATAAATTTTGATGCTTTATTTATATAATAAATGGATTTTAATATAAATCGAATATCGATTTAACTCGGATTTTAAAATATCGAGTTATAAGTCTAGGTATGTTTATTTTGGAGCTATAAGATATTTTATTTGGATATATACGATAATAATAATTTATTATTATTAAATTAATTCGCTTATGAATATATTAATATTTTATTCATTTATTAAGACCTTAGAAAAATAGTTATTTTGCAAACGACCTCTGTTTTCGATAAAAGAAATTTTATTAAAGTACGTATTGCTGGTTATTACTAGACTTCCTGTTTGGAGTCAATCAGAGTTGTTTTATCTGTGTGTGAAATTTAAAGGTGAACTGACTAATATATTGAAATCAAAACAATGTCGTTGTACAAATGGAGTCCGTTTTTGACCAAACAAGTCCCATTGGGTCCAGAATGTTGAGACATAGCAGTATGTCCATTTTCATTGTGTTTGGAGCTTGTGTGCGATGGTACGAATTTAACGGTTATCGGTAAACAATAGTTAGCAGTAGAAATTAGACATCGTAAAATAAAAATAAAATACAAAATAAATTACATACTTAACCCCTAAGAAATGAAGTACATGCGCATGTTTAACATCACACCTACCTACTCTATTTCCTTTCCTACTCGCGCACAGACCTACACTGTAAATAGCTGTAGCCTTCTGTATTTACTTAAGGTGTAAGTTTCTTCTCATATAAATACCACACGAGTACCATCTTCTTCTTTTTGCGCCAAGCTTCATGGCAACTGAAAATCAAAAGATAAAACGTGAGCTTTCCATATATTATATGGAGTAACAAAAACTATGGGCATTCAACGAGGCAAGGGTCGCGACATGCTTTGGTTTTGTGTTGACAGGCTTCGGCCTATCGAGTATAAGGTATGGAGAATAGGGAAGTGGTGTAGGCTCTCCACATGTGGGAATGAATCAGTGCCTAGTAGTGGATACATGCGGGTTCTACGTGAAGCATGAAAAACTTTTGGGTAGCTGACGCATGGAATACGTGAGAATTGGTAAAGGAAGGGGAGTGTTTGTAGTAGAGAGTGCTGTTGTGGCAACACGTTTGTATGGGGGAAGTTGTGTGGCAATGGGGAATACTGGATGGTTCTGTTGTGTGCTAATAAAGGTCTGGAATGGGGAAGGAGGGACCAAGTTGGGGAAGGAAGGCTGATGACGCATTTTAGGACGAAGCGTTGGGTGGTAGGAAATGGTGTTTGTCGGCGAAATTCTAGGTGAATCGGTGATAAGATTTTCGCATAAGTATTGGGTATATCGTGAGAAGCAGCTGACGTCGTGATATGCGGGAAGATCGAGTCGCGTGTTATGGGTATAGGGTAGAGGATATTTTGAAGGGGAGAGTGACGATGTGTGATGACCCCAAAGTTCCGTAGTCCGAAAGCAAGGATAATCATTGGAATATAACATAACTACAACAACAGCAGATCTCAGATAACATCATAACACATAAATCATTGCAGCGGAAATAGAAATGTCATCCACATCATAACATCAAAATATCAAAGTGGCACAGTTATAGGATACAACTTAGCAAATAGAAAGTCTCAGCGAATAGAAATAAGTCTAAAACTCCATCAAGTACAACATAGATCACTGATGTCTAAATATCTCAATGCATAAATAAAAAGATAAAAATGTCCTTCACCTTCTTTCCTTAAGCATGCTCCAATCCAGAATGTGTCCATAATAAAGTGAACTTGTCACTTGGCTGCCCATGTGAAAAAGAGGGCACCTGAGTTTGCAAAGTGAAACAAACTACGAGTCAGTCGTGGGACTGGTATGAGAAATCTTTCCTACCTTATCTAAAAATACGGCTAATCACAGGACCACGCCGCTAACATGGAACAGTTGGATCTAGATTAACCCCAGAGAGAGGGTGAATGGGGTTTATTAAATTTTCGCAAGAAATTAAAATATTTACAGATCACAAAATATAGCAGAAATAGAAATGTAGAAAGTAAATGAACCACGAGATACCCAGCTTCGGCAAAACCCTGCCTACTGCTGCATTCCTATGGTTTCTGCTAGGTGATAGAACAGATCCCGCATACAAGACCATCTACACTCGCAAACCCTGCTCCTATTCTAACCCAACGCTCAAAACCGTAGACTGATCTAAACCCCTAGATCAGATTTCCCCTGATTACGACCCTGTAACGAGTAACCCTAGTTTTTACAAACTCTAGTAAACTGCCAGTTAACATCCTAACTGGTTCCCTAGTAGTTTACAAACACTAGAAACTGATCAGACGATTTACAATGAAATTAAAAAAAAACAATTCAAAGTCAAATTTAAAAATAAAACCCTAGGAGATAAAGAATAAAGGGTTATCCCCTTTTCAAAACTTGGTCGGTCACTTTAGAAATGGCTCCACCCTTTATATCGTTGAAGAAGAGCTGAACTGTATTCACATCGTTGAAGCCATATTTATATGTATATATCTGATTTTGAAGAATCCGAACCCCGCAATCAACCTTCGATTTCGGTTCCAGCCCAGAAATTTGGGTATTATTATTTTTCACCATACAAATTAATTTGGTTTTGTTTCTCCCTATGCAACACACCGTCAGGCGTTAGTCTAATTATTTATGGGTAAGCTGTCTTTCTACTTGGGTTTTGATTGCTTAAGCAGTGACAAATATGCGGAATCCATGTTTCCAGAAAAATGGTCCTACTGTCGAATTTGTTTTATTTGTAGAAGATGTGTATCAGCAAAAGATTATTTTGTGGTCATGTTTTGTTGAAGGAGGATGCTTGATTTCAAAGTGATATGCATTGCATTAGGCCTACTGTGCTTTGTATAATCACTGCACTGCATCCATGCTTAATTTGTGCAACAGCCAAATTAAGGTTATTGTGTCTCTCTTCAAAGGTAGAAATAGAATTATGTCAATCAATGACTGACGGTTCTTAATTGCAATCTTTCTTTCTTTCTTCGCTTTTATCCTCCTGTCCTGTATTATCCTATCCTAGTAGAACTATATTACTATTGTTGCAAGGCAAATAATTTTAGTGCAGAGTAGACAAGGAGCACGCCTTAATTTTCCATGTCACATGTTGCATTTCAGGTCATAATACTACATCACATATATGTCTGTGAAGCTACTATTAATTTTATGTTGTGGATGTGGTTAAATTTGCTGCTCCAAGAAAGCTGGTTTCCACGTTATGAGCTCTTATAATGAATAGTCGATCCACATTATGAATATTATGTATTCTGCATTAAGTGAATGCCAGTGGAAAGTTTTTACTGCATATATACATGTTGTTGTTTGTTGCATGCTATACTAATATGACCACTCTTGAATTGATGATTCTATTCTATAATTAAGCAGTCATGGGTTTGCCATGGACATCACATTCTGGATTTCTTTTCTCTCAAATACAGATTAACTTCTACTTGCAGTTGCTCTTATCCCACTACTTACCATTTCTCTTTCTCCAAATTAATCAATCAATACAGAAGATAGGGACTCTGGCATCTTCTCCTATTTAATTAGGGTCATCTTATTTTTCAACTTTTGATCGACTCGCCATTGTTCGACTAACAATGATTTCTCTCTGATTTTTCACCTTCCAGCATATGTTATCCTATTTAATTAGGGTCAAAGAGCAACTGTTGATGACAAACAAACCCAGAATAAGTCATGTGCTTTCTTTTTTTCTGATGATGTTTATTACTTTGTAAGAACCAAGCGCATTTCAGTTGTTGTGCAAAAAACATAATTAAGGGAGACCCAAAATAAAAATAAAAGGAACACACAAACATAATATGCTAACGGCATTCCATTAAATCCACAAACTGCATTATTGTAACAAAACGAAATTAAAGGGATTTCACTATGACCACAAAAACTAGAAAATAGTTTTTGTTGTTGGAGAATGAACAAATATTTATTACACGACTTAAAATAAAAAATAAAACAACACAACACTATAAAGAGAAACCAAAGTGAAGATGTTGTCCTAGAAAAACTCATACAAAACATGAGAAAAACACTATTTTACTAACACACAACACAGACTCAGTCTCACAAATAACTGAATACAGACTTAGTAAGATGCACTTATTTGTGAGGCCCTCCCTTAGTGCATACTTACTACTGATAACTCCAAGAGCTGCTCTAAATCTTTCAAATTTAGGCTTTGCTATAGCTTTTGTGAATATATCCACAACTTGCTTGTTTGTATGAGCTCCAAGAACAACCGTAGCTTAGACTTAGCTTTACATCCGGCTGTCTATGCACACGTCCAACGGACGTGCCTTTGTACTGGTGTATATACATATATATATATATTTCTCGAAAATTATATATATATATATATAAGTTTTTCCTAGAGAAATTAGTATTATTACGACAAACATGATAAAATTTAAGATTCTAACATACAAATCAATAGGTAGATGAATATGATTCTAAGTATGCTCTATGAGACACAATATATTAGAAGTTGTAATAATGAATTCTGCAAAGCAAAGAAGCATTAAGCTTATCTCATCAATTCAGAGAAAGCGGATTGCATACCTACTGCTCGGGCCTGCTTATTCATATTATTTTACCTTCAGTCATATTTCAACAAGCGGATGAGAGATGATACAGGTATATTAACGGGTACAGAAGACGATCCAAAACAAATGGAGGTTGGAGCCCCACATCATCATCCGGGTCCAGCCATGTTCCGATGTTCATCCCAAAAGGCCCACTAGTCTTTACATCTGATGCGGCTGTCTTCCCACCATGTTTGGATCAGTTAAATGCACCAATAGCTGCCCTGATCCACAGCACCACCCGTCTATTCACTTTTTGGACATTTGAGAACGAAAGGATCTTACGTCAATTCAAATGCACCTTTTTGTCTTCATGATGAATAACGAATGCATCTCAAAACTTACTGCATTTTAATGAATTCTAAAAGTGAATGGGTCCGTGGGCCAAGCTTCACGACATGCCCACGTTTTAGAAAAATGAATCTGCCTCCT
The DNA here is from genome assembly GCA_030737875.1 of Allium sativum. Taxonomy (NCBI): domain Eukaryota; kingdom Viridiplantae; phylum Streptophyta; class Magnoliopsida; order Asparagales; family Amaryllidaceae; genus Allium; species Allium sativum. The sequence goes on from CM060919.1 coordinate 311,583,886, forward strand.
TTGATTTCCTGTTGAAGTTGACACATAATTCAAAATTTAACAAAACCAGCCATCATGTTTTTAAATTACCCAAGCGGTTATGCATTGTTCCCAGTCCAGCCCAATGATTTCGTGTCTGTTCGAAAGCCATGGAAAAGTATTTGAAATGAGAGCTAAAAGAAAAAGCCAATGATATACGCGTTGGAAATATAGGATGTGCTTGCTTGCTAAAAGAAAAAGTATTTGAAGCTAATGAATTATCAACAGTCGAAGCTCCTGACCATTTGTTGGACTAGCCGCGTCATGAGAGCTAGTTCGTTCACAACTTTTTAACAGGTGTGAACATAACACCACTAACACCGTTAGTGGTGTACGACTGAGATTGTTCGGGAGGAATTCAGGGGCCAATCACAGCCGTACACCACTAACGTTGTTAGTGGTGTTTTGTTTACACCCATTAGATAAAAAGGTGTGAACAAACTTTAATTCATTCCAAATTCACCTGCAAATTAAAGATACATGTCGGTAACAGTATAATCATATAACCATCATTAAATCATTTCAAAGTTAGGAGAAGTTCAAATTTTGATCTCTTCCAACCACATAATCACACAGTTTTCGATCAATTCAAATCACATTATCATAATTCACACGTCCGTTTTGATTTTTGATCTCTATGAATCACATAAATGGTACCCATTTCAACTTCTGATCTCTTTAGAATACAATAACCATGTATCCAAATTTAGCCAAATCCGCCCGCTCTTCAATGATAAAACAAAATATCTAAACATGCTCAATTACTTATTATAAGATAAGAGGACTCACCATTCGGATGTGTACGTCCACTTCCTCTTCGATAACTGGACATGCTATCGAGCATGTCCATCCGTTCACTTTCTAGTGAACATAACTACTATCCGACGACGTCCATCCACTCACTCTCTGATAAGGGAGCTCGCTATAATTGACTCCTACTGCAAGCGACAGAAACCGATATTGTTAGTGATATGCCTTAAGGCTAATTATGCCATTTATTAAATATATCTAAACCGATAACCAATTTTGTTCAAAGTAAAATGTATTTTCTTTCTATTATGTTCTTGATATAATATGTTACATTAATAAAATAACCTAATTAAAGGAAATTTAATAGAAAATCCATAAATGGTAAGTTTTGTTATGGCAGTAACAAACTCTTGTAACTGTCACAATGAAAACATATATATCATTCTAAATATTATTAGTCAAGATGCCACGATACTAGATATCAATACATTCAATGAGACTAAACTATATAAGCTCTTTAAATTTTATCAATGTGTTAGTCATGGATATTAGGGGCAATGAAGAGTTATATATATAGTGGTAGTTATTGGATAACTATGGAAACGACTACCATGCCAGTGGCTGCAATCCATAGTCATTGGTCCAGTGTTTCTTTCTGCTCTCTATCTTGGCGCCTGGCGAAGCTTTCCTCGCAACAGTCAAGTTTAGATGGAGTTTTATGCCTTGGATCTGGTGACTTTGCCTACAGTTGTGTTGCTTGAAGTCAGAAAGAAGGAAAAGCAGATGTTTTGTTCCTCTCCATGTCGCTCAGCTTACACTATTCTCACTGGCGCATATCCATCAGATTTCTTGATATATTTGTTTTTTCTGTAAGCATGTAATTGAATATGTTACTGCCCTACTTTGGTAGTATGTAATTGAATACATGACTCCCTGCATGGAGCAATAGTACTCTAGAAAAAGAGTAGCTCATATGCTTTAAACTAGTTAAGGATGACGGTGGACAGTCTATGTAATGACCCGCATTTTCAGCGATATAATAATTAATTTATTTAATTATTTAAAATAGTGATTTAGAGGATTTAATGGTCGTTAATTAAATAATAGTATGTAATATATTTAATTCTGAAATAACCAGAATTAGTGGAATTCACGATATAATGTGAGCTAGATAATATATAATATATAATTCAGTTTAGAGTTGAATTATATTAACGAATATATTATATAAACGACAGTTTGAACGTAGAATTTTATTATGATTATAATCGAGCTCGAAATAGTGCGACAGTTCGTATTTGGCGATTTGAACTTCAACCGAATGTACAGGGTTCGTTTTAAATCGGATTTCTGTGAAACAAGAAACGTACGGAGCTGATGAAGTATATTTTTCTAGTGGAAGAGAAAAATCAGGATTTCGTCGTGTAGATTGTGAGTTGTGTCCAAATCAAATTTTAAAATAGTCGTTATAAAATCGTTTATCGAACGTAACGTTTTATTCGATATAGCTAGATACCGATTTCGAATTTAGACAAGGTTCTTTTGAGACATAGTGATAATTTAATTTTTAGAATTTTACTGTAATTTTTAATTAATTAAATAAGGTACTTTTTATTTGGAGTATTTTGCACCCTTAATCAACATTTTTGGGTTTCACAATATAGGTTAACCTACCGATATTATTTTATTTCTGGAGTCGGGACACCTCGCTCATCACGGTGGTGTTATTATTTCTGTCCGTAGCGGTAAGTAACTATATAAATTAATAAAATAATGTTATCTATCTAAATGCTACTTTATCTTAACCTTAACCTAATCCTCATTTCAGTGATCAATAGACGTCCACAGTTCCTTTCTTCTCAGCCGCGAATTCCTTCTCAAAAGAAACATGGAAACTATCTCTCCACAAAGAAATCCTCTAAAATCTCCTATATGATAGCTTTTATCTCCATTTCTTAAAACCTAAACCGATCACCTGCTCCTCAAATTCATGACCACTAGTAATTCTCGTTGGAAAACAAAAATCGGTGGCTGTTTTGTTCGGTGATGACCTGAGTTTGAGCAGCAAAGGTTGTTCGATGTGAGGAGTTCTGGGTGTAACGACCCAGCCGTTTTCGGCCTCGAAAATCGACATAAATACCCTTTACCGTACTCATGCCGACCTTCCAACACCGAAAATACTGGAACGTTTGTAGAAAGAAATTAGAGGGTGAGGTAAGAAAGAAAGAAATGTAAGAATAGGAGAAGAAGAAGAACACAACACTACACAGAGTCTCACATCGCAGCGGAACAAAATATAATATAGAAGTAAATCTTTATTGAGAGCTTTAAATAAAACTTACAATCATCAGAGTACAAGAACACATCTGGACAGTTATGATAATCTGTCCTCATATATATAATCACACAGCGGAATATCATTCATCTGAACATCTTCAGCTCGTCTCCGGACTTCTCAGCATCTGATAACCTGAACCTGTACACCTCGGTCTAACCCGAGCATTTACAAAACACCGGGTCAGTCTGGTGGACCAGAGTGAGATAAACTCGCACAGCATTAAGGTATCACACAACTTGATTTTAAAGTTAAAATCCTTTCGAAAGAAAAAGACAATCGTAAGACCGATCCACACATAAACACGGACGGTTTTTACCTTACGATAACCCAAAACAGTTTTTGAAAACAATATCTTATCTGATATTATAATAATGTCTAAATACAAGTAAATAACAATCTAGTGGAACGCTTGCATCTCACGCTCCACATATATATATACAATCAAAACCGCGGGCGCTTATTGGAGATTGGATTCCAACTTGACAAGGTATGGGACCACCTTCCGCACGTGTATCTCTAGAGGCGAATACACAGGGTTCAACAAGAACGTCTTGCAACCTGGCCCTCACATGACCGACCACTCATTTCACTTGAGTGTATCGAATGTATATCACCAACGGTTGGACTCAAACCACCGTTCCCGAATGGGCAGAATCGATAGAATAAGAAACAAAAGGAATTTCTCTAGATAGGTGATTATACACCCTAATGGGAGCGACCCACATAGCCATGCTGCCTGCCCGATTTTTGTCATCTCCCGGTTGATGAGGCTTGAGGTCATAACACATCTTGATCATCATACACTTTGAATGCCACATCGTCAGATCCTCTGGATATCACTAATTGACGTCCACAAAAATACTCTAGTTATTTGGCTAGAGAAAACCATTTCTCCGCCATCAACCATCGTACGTTTGAAGAAATCAACGTACGCAATTTCCTTTAGAAATACTCTGTCAGACACTCGTCCATACAAGTCATCCAGGAACAGGATGAACCGAAGGCACCCTCCTACTGCATCCCAGGAATCACCCTACCGATCAGTAGCGAGAAATCCTTGCAATCCGTAGATTCCAACCACGACAGAATCACTGTTGAAATATCTCCGGCCGCTAAACCAAAGAAATCCAATCAGTAATCCTTCCGCTTAGGAAGATCAACGGTCTTCCATTGCTCCATCTTCAACAATCTTCTTTCACGTATCCGCTAGTCGGAATGGTTTTCGAATATAAATTCGATCCCGGTCTTTCTGTACCAACGATCGTATGGGTCATGTTTGATAGTCGGTGTTTTAACTATCAAATAAATAATTGTGTGAATGACATGAGTTTACCAGTTCAGTACCAACACCACATGGCCTCTTTAATTCAAAAACGATTAAAGATAGAAATCTCAAATTCTTAACATTTCAAATAAAACGTATTTGACGTAAGGTTCTTGTTTCAAACTAATTCACTTTCATATCCAATCATCGTTTCAAACCCAATTACTATTTTACTAACCATATTGGGAAAACGACCTACCTTAATTCAGGTGCAAACAACGTTATAACATCTTCTTTATTTCATCACTTGAAAATAACCAGCTATTATTCTCTTGGTATAACTTATTCTCAAGACTTTACTTTTTCAATTTCCTTTAACATTGGAAATACCCATTTAACTTTCCCATTACACACTAATATCATCCTCAGATAATCCCGAGGTCGTTCAAGTTGGGGTATTTATTTACCTCTCAGACCTTGACCAACAACGGTCTTACCTTCAGATAACATCAGTTGTAACTTCAAACAAATATTTATTCTAATCTCAAATACGCTTCTCTTAGCCATTTTGTTGATAAAAACTTATTACCTTTTTAATCCTCCTTTTCGAACATAACCATGAATTCTTAATCCATCGATTAAGGAAAATTATTTTATAAATCATCACCTTTCTCTTTTACCTTTCTAAACAATACTTTTTATTACTTGGATTTTTGTTAAATTCCTATTGCGTACCACATCACCTTTTAAGCCTTTCTCTTAATGTCTAATTTCACAAATTTCACTTAATTCCTTTATTAGATAATATTTATGGATCCTTTATACCTCAATTCTTTTCATAAATTCCGTTTATAAAACCATGGTCCTGTATAACCCTTTATTTATCACTTTCCTTTATAAAAACATTTAAAACCCAATTGTAAACTCAATTAATAAATAATAAATATTTATTTGCTTTTACAAACTTTAATTCAAATAATCCATTTAAAAATCCATTTTCAGTTATAAAATAAATTTTTAACTTTATCTCGTCGATTTACCTGACGGTAGATCGATATTTAAAAATGGTTAATTCCTAGGCCATGTACTGCCAACCACTCAACCAATAATACCCATTGGTTTAAACCAAACAAATGGTGAATCATCAGGTCAGTATTCAATCATCAAATCAAAACGATTCAATAATGGTCTCATGACAATTCAATATCAACCACAACAACCAATCAAACAATTTATTTATTTAAAACACGTTTATTTTATAAACGTGACCAATAAGGTAACTTACCTCCATTGGAACCAATCGTTAAAAATAACGATTTGGATTTCACTGAAATTAAACAACGTTTAATTTCATCAGTTCAAACAATAACTGAATATATGTATCAGCAATCAGTCAATCACTAGCAAGCATAGCACAAAAATAATAAAAAACCCAACTTATAAAATATAAGCGGGAAGTAACTGAGTGAGTTTAACTCACCTTTATTTCGATTTCGTCGTTAGATCAACTCGATTCAGTTAAATTAAACGATGTTTAATTTAACCGAGAAATCCAGCTGCTGTCAGCCCTGCTCAGTTCTTGTCCATCGCTTAGCACTCGTCTCCAGGGTTCCGATGTTTTTCGTTTCGTCGAGTTCTGTCCACGTTTGCATTTTAAATTAACATTCAAAGTTATGAGATTTTTTGAAATTTTAAAACTTGAATTAACACTTGGGCTTACTATAAAAATGTTCGGCCCAATACGTGATAACCCGCACCCATCCACCCTTAAAACAAAACCATCGGCTGCCTTTAGTTTTATCACAAACCCTAGATCCATTTGTTCAAACCTCCGCCGCCACTCACAAAGGAAGAAAAACCCTCCTCCATGAATTCAACTTCTTCCATCGCCCCTCCCTTCAGTGCAAATCGGACGCACCACCCCACTCCGTGCTTCTGTCGCTCCGCCACTCCTCGAGTAACCCATCGCATAAGGCTTCGTCGACCAACTTTAGGCCTCCAGCTCGTCCCGAACAGAATTCCGATCGTGGCTCCTCAAATAAAGCTAAGTAATTTTTCTAAATAACTTTCTGTTTGGGTTTTGATTTTTTTTTTCGGTTTCGCTCTTTGCTGTGTTGATACGGTTTGTTGTGGCAACTTCATTCCTTTGGTCATGTATTTATACATGCGGTTTTACTGTGATTTCGAATCATAGGTGTTAGACTTAGTTGCTCTAAACCTCAGGTGATGTTTCCCATTCATTTCCAGCTATGCTTAGATCCTAGGTTATGTTCGGTTCTGCTATGAATTGTCGAACTGTGTGTGTGATAGATATTTGATCTTTGCGTGGGTTTTGACAGTGAACAGTTCGGCTTTGTGATGGATTTTGTGTATTGTCCCTGATCAGACATATACCATGTCGAGTTGTTCCTATGTGGATATATGTATTGTCTATTCGCATTGTACTCGTACTGCATATACACCCATTGAATGGTCCATTTCGGTTTCAGTTTTTGAATTGATGTGCATATATATATAGCAGCCCTGATTTGTACATAAGATCTTTACTGCATTTGTTTAGTTGGTACTTTCCTGTTAGAATTTTCACTCCATGTGCAAATCCTGCCTGAACAGTCCCTATGGTATAGGCTATACGTCTATAGATATTTCACATGGTTTTGTCTGCCATTGCATTATTTTAAATCGAATTTCAGATCTGCATTGTAATAGTAGAACAGATTTTCTGAATATATATATTGTTTTTCTTTGTACTGTTCTAGCTGTGCCTAATACTTAGGTGGTTCCTCTTTTCATTTCTGTTGCGTTACTGTATCCTGATTTGCTGTTGAATTCATTTTCCTTTTTCTTCTTTCTTTCTCTTTGATTTGAAATCTTTCCACTTTATACACATCAATATATATGTATGTACTAGCTATTAATAGCTGTTTTTATTCTCCTTCTTAGGTTGATTTGGTGGTCGGCAGTGATGTATTGAGGGGATGGTGGTGGCTGCACTAGAAGCAGTGAAGATTATGTTGGATTTTCAGAATCGTTGGTCTGTTCAAAAAGGGATTTGTTGTACTTACTCACGGTGTTGTGTATTATATAAAGTTACATATATATATAAATCTTGACTTGCTTGGAAAATCATGTTGTTTCAGTTTATGATAATAATTCAGATTCACGGTTTAGAGTTTTCCATTTACTTTAATTTATTGATCTATTTATTGCTGGAATAAAGGATCCATCAAAGTTTCACTTACTAATTCCGGTTTATTTACAATGAGTCATATGGTATGTGTGTGTTTATTGAGAGAGCAGCATCTCTACTTCAAGGATGTTGTACAATTTGTGTATATGCAGTTGATTTAAATCAGATATTTTAAATCCAATTTCTCAGTAGACATGTTACCCGTTCTGCTTAAATAAGGAGGATATTGTTACTTAAATGAGTTTTGGGAATTCATTATTGTATCAAAGAAAGCAAAAACAAGATACAAAACGACTTACGACTAGTTCTGAAAATGGTCGGAGTACGTTGCATCTAAGTGAGAAAATTATTAGCCAATTTATTCAAGTTTGTTCCTCATATTATGTATAGAGTTTTTACTTAAGATTATTAATAATGCATGTACGAGTTGGTAGTTATTATCATCTCGCATCTCCTAAAATGTCGTAATCAATTCAACAGAAAGTGGACTCAATTCTTCGTCATATATAAGTGTGATTAAATTATTTTAATTATTAAACTAGTCTTTCAACCACAAAAATAACATGAAATTTCAAAGATAGGCCTAGCCACAATATTGTCATGGTTAATCTTGAACATTAGTTTGTTTATTTTTTCTTCCATTTATATAATCCAGTGGTTCAAATCTCAAAATTCTAGGTTCAGCGATATTCTATTTATAAAAATCCCTTAATATCGCTAAATAAATATTTAAACGAATTTAAATATTGACAATTAACGTTAAAAAAAACTGGGATGTTACATTCTTCCCCCTTAAAATAATTTCGTCCTCGAAATTGCTAAGGTAAGAATTCTTTTGCAAATCCCATTAACTTTAAAAAATATATTTTATTTTAAAGCAAAACCAATTTATTATGGTAAACATATTTGAATATCGACCGATTCGATTGATTTCTATTTAAATATTATTCATTAAATTTCCAAATTCAAATCAAATTTATTTAATTACAACATTATTTCTTAATTTAATTCCAATATAATTATTAATGATTTAATTCGATTTTCACTTAACCCAGTTAAGTTCAAGTTCAAAATTTTAACCAAATTTTGAATTCCATTCAAATTAGTCAACACATCATATCTAAATAATTTTGAGAAAATTATTTCTTATACAAAAATAAATTTCGGGTAAAATTATTTTATTTACCCTTTTTACAAAACAATATTGTATTCCTTTACCAGTTCAACGCTTTTCAACACTTGAACCGATTGAACAACACAATACAAAACATTTGTATATAAAATTTACAAATACGCTCTCATATATATACTTTTAAACTCAATCTAGGGTGTTACTAACCCCATCTCTATCGAGTTACGCCACAGAGCCAAGGTTATCACTAAACCAATAGCTCTGATACCAACTGTAACGACCCAGCCGTTTTCGGCCTCGAAAATCGACATAAATACCCTTTACCGTACTCATGCCGACCTTCCAACACCGAAAATACTGGAACGTTTGTAGAAAGAAATTAGAGGGTGAGGTAAGAAAGAAAGAAATGTAAGAATAGGAGAAGAAGAAGAACACAACACTACACAGAGTCTCACATCGCAGCGGAACAAAATATAATATAGAAGTAAATCTTTATTGAGAGCTTTAAATAAAACTTACAATCATCAGAGTACAAGAACACATCTGGACAGTTATGATAATCTGTCCTCATATATATAATCACACAGCGGAATATCATTCATCTGAACATCTTCAGCTCGTCTCCGGACTTCTCAGCATCTGATAACCTGAACCTGTACACCTCGGTCTAACCCGAGCATTTACAAAACACCGGGTCAGTCTGGTGGACCAGAGTGAGATAAACTCGCACAGCATTAAGGTATCACACAACTTGATTTTAAAGTTAAAATCCTTTCGAAAGAAAAAGACAATCGTAAGACCGATCCACACATAAACACGGACGGTTTTTACCTTACGATAACCCAAAACAGTTTTTGAAAACAATATCTTATCTGATATTATAATAATGTCTAAATACAAGTAAATAACAATCTAGTGGAACGCTTGCATCTCACGCTCCACATATATATATACAATCAAAACCGCGGGCGCTTATTGGAGATTGGATTCCAACTTGACAAGGTATGGGACCACCTTCCGCACGTGTATCTCTAGAGGCGAATACACAGGGTTCAACAAGAACGTCTTGCAACCTGGCCCTCACATGACCGACCACTCATTTCACTTGAGTGTATCGAATGTATATCACCAACGGTTGGACTCAAACCACCGTTCCCGAATGGGCAGAATCGATAGAATAAGAAACAAAAGGAATTTCTCTAGATAGGTGATTATACACCCTAATGGGAGCGACCCACATAGCCATGCTGCCTGCCCGATTTTTGTCATCTCCCGGTTGATGAGGCTTGAGGTCATAACACATCTTGATCATCATACACTTTGAATGCCACATCGTCAGATCCTCTGGATATCACTAATTGACGTCCACAAAAATACTCTAGTTATTTGGCTAGAGAAAACCATTTCTCCGCCATCAACCATCGTACGTTTGAAGAAATCAACGTACGCAATTTCCTTTAGAAATACTCTGTCAGACACTCGTCCATACAAGTCATCCAGGAACAGGATGAACCGAAGGCACCCTCCTACTGCATCCCAGGAATCACCCTACCGATCAGTAGCGAGAATTCCTTGCAATCCGTAGATTCCAACCACGACAGAATCACTGTTGAAATATCTCCGGCCGCTAAACCAAAGAAATCCAATCAGTAATCCTTCCGCTTAGGAAGATCAACGGTCTTCCATTGCTCCATCTTCAACAATCTTCTTTCACGTATCCGCTAGTCGGAATGGTTTTCGAATATAAATTCGATCCCGGTCTTTCTGTACCAACGATCGTATGGGTCATGTTTGATAGTCGGTGTTTTAACTATCAAATAAATAATTGTGTGAATGACATGAGTTTACCAGTTCAGTACCAACACCACATGGCCTCTTTAATTCAAAAACGATTAAAGATAGAAATCTCAAATTCTTAACATTTCAAATAAAACGTATTTGACGTAAGGTTCTTGTTTCAAACTAATTCACTTTCATATCCAATCATCGTTTCAAACCCAATTACTATTTTACTAACCATATTGGGAAAACGACCTACCTTAATTCAGGTGCAAACAACGTTATAACATCTTCTTTATTTCATCACTTGAAAATAACCAGCTATTATTCTCTTGGTATAACTTATTCTCAAGACTTTACTTTTTCAATTTCCTTTAACATTGGAAATACCCATTTAACTTTCCCATTACACACTAATATCATCCTCAGATAATCCCGAGGTCGTTCAAGTTGGGGTATTTATTTACCTCTCAGACCTTGACCAACAACGGTCTTACCTTCAGATAACATCAGTTGTAACTTCAAACAAATATTTATTCTAATCTCAAATACGCTTCTCTTAGCCATTTTGTTGATAAAAACTTATTACCTTTTTAATCCTCCTTTTCGAACATAACCATGAATTCTTAATCCATCGATTAAGGAAAATTATTTTATAAATCATCACCTTTCTCTTTTACCTTTCTAAACAATACTTTTTATTACTTGGATTTTTGTTAAATTCCTATTGCGTACCACATCACCTTTTAAGCCTTTCTCTTAATGTCTAATTTCACAAATTTCACTTAATTCCTTTATTAGATAATATTTATGGATCCTTTATACCTCAATTCTTTTCATAAATTCCGTTTATAAAACCATGGTCCTGTATAACCCTTTATTTATCACTTTCCTTTATAAAAACATTTAAAACCCAATTGTAAACTCAATTAATAAATAATAAATATTTATTTGCTTTTACAAACTTTAATTCAAATAATCCATTTAAAAATCCATTTTCAGTTATAAAATAAATTTTTAACTTTATCTCGTCGATTTACCTGACGGTAGATCGATATTTAAAAATGGTTAATTCCTAGGCCATGTACTGCCAACCACTCAACCAATAATACCCATTGGTTTAAACCAAACAAATGGTGAATCATCAGGTCAGTATTCAATCATCAAATCAAAACGATTCAATAATGGTCTCATGACAATTCAATATCAACCACAACAACCAATCAAACAATTTATTTATTTAAAACACGTTTATTTTATAAACGTGACCAATAAGGTAACTTACCTCCATTGGAACCAATCGTTAAAAATAACGATTTGGATTTCACTGAAATTAAACAACGTTTAATTTCATCAGTTCAAACAATAACTGAATATATGTATCAGCAATCAGTCAATCACTAGCAAGCATAGCACAAAAATAATAAAAAACCCAACTTATAAAATATAAGCGGGAAGTAACTGAGTGAGTTTAACTCACCTTTATTTCGATTTCGTCGTTAGATCAACTCGATTCAGTTAAATTAAACGATGTTTAATTTAACCGAGAAATCCAGCTGCTGTCAGCCCTGCTCAGTTCTTGTCCATCGCTTAGCACTCGTCTCCAGGGTTCCGATGTTTTTCGTTTCGTCGAGTTCTGTCCACGTTTGCATTTTAAATTAACATTCAAAGTTATGAGATTTTTTGAAATTTTAAAACTTGAATTAACACTTGGGCTTACTATAAAAATGTTCGGCCCAATACGTGATAACCCGCACCCATCCACCCTTAAAACAAAACCATCGGCTGCCTTTAGTTTTATCACAAACCCTAGATCCATTTGTTCAAACCTCCGCCGCCACTCACAAAGGAAGAAAAACCCTCCTCCATGAATTCAACTTCTTCCATCGCCCCTCCCTTCAGTGCAAATCGGACGCACCACCCCACTCCGTGCTTCTGTCGCTCCGCCACTCCTCGAGTAACCCATCGCATAAGGCTTCGTCGACCAACTTTAGGCCTCCAGCTCGTCCCGAACAGAATTCCGATCGTGGCTCCTCAAATAAAGCTAAGTAATTTTTCTAAATAACTTTCTGTTTGGGTTTTGATTTTTTTTTTCGGTTTCGCTCTTTGCTGTGTTGATACGGTTTGTTGTGGCAACTTCATTCCTTTGGTCATGTATTTATACATGCGGTTTTACTGTGATTTCGAATCATAGGTGTTAGACTTAGTTGCTCTAAACCTCAGGTGATGTTTCCCATTCATTTCCAGCTATGCTTAGATCCTAGGTTATGTTCGGTTCTGCTATGAATTGTCGAACTGTGTGTGTGATAGATATTTGATCTTTGCGTGGGTTTTGACAGTGAACAGTTCGGCTTTGTGATGGATTTTGTGTATTGTCCCTGATCAGACATATACCATGTCGAGTTGTTCCTATGTGGATATATGTATTGTCTATTCGCATTGTACTCGTACTGCATATACACCCATTGAATGGTCCATTTCGGTTTCAGTTTTTGAATTGATGTGCATATATATATAGCAGCCCTGATTTGTACATAAGATCTTTACTGCATTTGTTTAGTTGGTACTTTCCTGTTAGAATTTTCACTCCATGTGCAAATCCTGCCTGAACAGTCCCTATGGTATAGGCTATACGTCTATAGATATTTCACATGGTTTTGTCTGCCATTGCATTATTTTAAATCGAATTTCAGATCTGCATTGTAATAGTAGAACAGATTTTCTGAATATATATATTGTTTTTCTTTGTACTGTTCTAGCTGTGCCTAATACTTAGGTGGTTCCTCTTTTCATTTCTGTTGCGTTACTGTATCCTGATTTGCTGTTGAATTCATTTTCCTTTTTCTTCTTTCTTTCTCTTTGATTTGAAATCTTTCCACTTTATACACATCAATATATATGTATGTACTAGCTATTAATAGCTGTTTTTATTCTCCTTCTTAGGTTGATTTGGTGGTCGGCAGTGATGTATTGAGGGGATGGTGGTGGCTGCACTAGAAGCAGTGAAGATTATGTTGGATTTTCAGAATCGTTGGTCTGTTCAAAAAGGGATTTGTTGTACTTACTCACGGTGTTGTGTATTATATAAAGTTACATATATATATAAATCTTGACTTGCTTGGAAAATCATGTTGTTTCAGTTTATGATAATAATTCAGATTCACGGTTTAGAGTTTTCCATTTACTTTAATTTATTGATCTATTTATTGCTGGAATAAAGGATCCATCAAAGTTTCACTTACTAATTCCGGTTTATTTACAATGAGTCATATGGTATGTGTGTGTTTATTGAGAGAGCAGCATCTCTACTTCAAGGATGTTGTACAATTTGTGTATATGCAGTTGATTTAAATCAGATATTTTAAATCCAATTTCTCAGTAGACATGTTACCCGTTCTGCTTAAATAAGGAGGATATTGTTACTTAAATGAGTTTTGGGAATTCATTATTGTATCAAAGAAAGCAAAAACAAGATACAAAACGACTTACGACTAGTTCTGAAAATGGTCGGAGTACGTTGCATCTAAGTGAGAAAATTATTAGCCAATTTATTCAAGTTTGTTCCTCATATTATGTATAGAGTTTTTACTTAAGATTATTAATAATGCATGTACGAGTTGGTAGTTATTATCATCTCGCATCTCCTAAAATGTCGTAATCAATTCAACAGAAAGTGGACTCAATTCTTCGTCATATATAAGTGTGATTAAATTATTTTAATTATTAAACTAGTCTTTCAACCACAAAAATAACATGAAATTTCAAAGATAGGCCTAGCCACAATATTGTCATGGTTAATCTTGAACATTAGTTTGTTTATTTTTTCTTCCATTTATATAATCCAGTGGTTCAAATCTCAAAATTCTAGGTTCAGCGATATTCTATTTATAAAAATCCCTTAATATCGCTAAATAAATATTTAAACGAATTTAAATATTGACAATTAACGTTAAAAAAAACTGGGATGTTACACTGGGGGGGTGCGAGTTTGAAGGGGGGAGACGTAGTAGATAGAGAGTTTGAAGTGAAGATTAATGGTGGTTTTAGTTTGTGGATTTATTGAGTAAGAAGGGCAGGAGATGGATCAAAAGTTGCGACCACGGTTTGGGATTTACTGAAGGAGCGGTTTATTTGGTTCGGGAAGAAAGGGATGAGTTCAGGTTTGTTTTCCTGTTTGGACTTGTCGGGTTTGGGCCGCCATGCAATATAAAAATAAAAGGGGCGGACTGTAAAGAGATTTGGTAATGTACAACAAGTGCATTACAACTCAAATACTCAATTGTTGTTTTGTCCGTTAAAAGGAGGTGCATGGCGGAAATATAAGTTGTGAAAAGAAGCAAAGGGAGGATTGACAGTTGTTGGTGGCGTTAAGGAGGAAAGATGGTTACTGCAGCGTGTATCATTCTGGGAAGAGGAGCTCTCATATAGTTTTAAATGGGAAGACAGGTACACGGGTTGGGTACTTAGAGTAAGTGGGCCGGCTATTATATAAAGTGTGTGAGACCCTTTATAGAAATAAAATGAAGGGAAGAAAAAGAAAGGGGACAAAGACATGGGTACGAATTTGCTGGAGTAAGCAAAACTAAATGAGGGGAGGAAAAGAATATGTTGTACGCAGGTCAGAATTGGTTTGGGCCGAGTTCGAAAAGGGTAAAGCCCAAACTAATATTTTATTTAGTTTAAATTAAAATAAAGTAACTTATTAACTTGTAACCTTAATATCATGCACATATGTTATCAGAATTGGACGAAACAAGATCCGTTGGGATCGTATGGACGGTGGCTACACCATTGGACAAACTGGAAGTGAATTCGAGCTCGTTACAATTTATGGCAAAATAAATTGTCCGTCTGAATCAACAGACGCAAATCGTTATTTAACGGTTAACGCGAAAGGTGAGTAAAACTCACCAACTATGAACAGTTATATTTTTATAACGTATTCTTAGAACTGATAATTTTTTGCTGATTGTTGTGTGTTAACTGTTTGGTTGAATTGCTTGTGTATTGGTTGAAATTATAGATAACGATATATATATAAATCGTTAATCAAATATTAATTCTGTCTAGCAGAATATTTCATATTGAAATGAAATCGATGTTAATTATATTGTTTAACATCTATGATGCAGGGAAACAGGTTGGAGGGACCCAACTGGGTTCCTTAATATATAAAGTACTGTTTTGTTTCATATATTGTGTTATATGATGTGATATGAAATCTGTTGATGATTTTATATGTTTGAATGATACCGGTCATTGTTATATGGTACTTTAAACACTATAAGAAATACTGGAATATACAAAGGGATTTTTCAAAGTGTATATTGAAACATAAATTATATTTGTGAAAACAAATATAATTGGAAATATTTGTGAAAACAAATATAATAGAAAAGGGATATTTGTGAAAACAAATAAAAGAAAAAGGAATAGTTATTTGTTAAGTAAACAAATAAAAGAAAAAGAGATATGATAGCTTTGGATACTGGTTAGGCAGTATTGTAATTTGGGTAAGGCTATATTTTGATTATATTATATTTTATCCATTCCGCTGTGAGATATTTTCTGAGCTCTGATATATTTGATATCTCTGTCTTTTCTACAGGATACCAGAGCAACCAACACGAGTTCTGATGGATCAGAATTTTGAAAAATACCGTTCTGTCAGAATTCGGGTTGTTACACGCATATACACACATACACACATTCAGATGATATCAGTTAGTAAAGTAAATAATAAGCAGATCACACCAAAGACTTTATACTATTTTGGAATCCCATCCTATTTGCAGTCCCAGACTCCCTTTTAGAATTTCACAAATAACACCCTCACTTAGCCTAGACAAATAGACACTTAAGGAGCCGAAAATGATTTCTACAACACTTTCCCGAACAAACGAATTGAACTTCCCATATGCATAATAACATGACTTAAAACTTGCTTGGACAACTGAAAGATACTTCGAACACAAGAAACTTAGTTTGTCTTGACTTTATATGTTCGTATTACAACACCGATTTGTCAAATGTGGTACACCCTTCCTATAATCTTCTCCTCAAGTAGAATATATATATTTATATATATATATATATATATATACATACATGCATACACTTGTATGTATGTAAATATAAGGAAGATATAGGTTTCTTTAGATTGAATTATTGAGTACATAATCAAACTTTAAGTGATCAAATCAAATAACTCAAAGATTCAAAAATATTTAAAATTGAGTGAGAATTGTTAATTTGATGCTTGAATTGATTATGTATTCATAGATGTTATAGATTTGATCATCTATGTTAAATGATCTGATGAAAAGAGATCATTATGACTCTTCCTGAACGAGATCCCTCTTCAGAAAAGAGAGGCACATCTTCAGGAAATTTGATTTTTTGATGGTTAAAATATATACAGTCGGCTGAATATTAAATGATAGTTAACTAAATTACAGCAGAAAGGAATTAGTTTAAAATTAGCATGTTTCAATGGACTCAATTTTCATAGTAGTCGACTAAAATGAGTTAGCCGACTCACTTTGAATATTTAGTCAACTGGTGCTTATACATAGGTTCTGTCGACTGTTGAGAGATATTCAATCGACTGACTTGAGTAGTTTTATAATTTAAGGTTTTTGATTAAAAAAACCATTTTAAAAATTTAAGTTGTTGATTATGCATATATTTGAAATACTTTAGGATAGAGTTTTACATTTCTGAAGACTTGTTAAGACACTAAAAACGTATATTTAAATTATATTTAACGATCAACCTTCAAGCCACTGTAGTTCATTGTTGTAGATTCATGAATACTTGATCACTTCTCCATCATCTTCATTCTCTACAATTGTTTTATCATCCATCAAAACATAAGACCCAACAATATTATCCTATTTTTGATGATGACAACTCCATGAGTGATATGATTGAATCTCGAAAATATTATTGAAATTTTTTAAGGCCTTCTAAATATGTGCTAGCTTATCGTTTGAATTGATTTTTCAGTTTCTCATCCTAAATTTGTGCTTGTATAAAGCAATATCTTTCCCTCCTTTTATCAACCACAAAAAGGAGATATATTTATTGAGCACATGCCGACATATTTAATTTGTGATATGAAAACAGACTAATTTGATACCTGATCTTGTAATATAACAATTTTATAGCACAGATGATATCAACATTATAGTAGATTTACGTAAATAAAATAAGACAAATTATATCACGATTTAAAAAAATTAATGATAATTATCAAAAAATTTACAAGCACAAAATATAACATTGCTGCAATGTTATAGTTGAAAATCAGAAGAACATGTCACAATTATTACAGCAAAGTGGAACTGAATAGGTTTAAAGTACACCACATTACAAACATAACCATAGCAAATAAACATCACAAAAAACACCATAAAATATTACATTAGAGTGTTTAGGTTATTAAAGCAAAAGTTCTTTAGATAGAAGAAAAGTTAAGAGTGTAAAACCATAACTTCCTCTTCTGCTTCACCATATACGCTATCACTCTCCACATCATCTCCCAATCCATTGTCTTCTTCTCCATCACCATTACCAACTGAGGAGCTTGATTTACATCTTTTTACGCTCTATCTCCTCTCATCCATTTCTTGATGTTTATACCAAGAACATGGTGCTTGTTTTAAACCATATAAATCTTTCTTAAGTTTATATACATAATATTGGTATTTTTCATGCACAAATAAAGGCAGTTATTCGATATATATATATATATATATTCTTTAATATATCCATTTAAAAAAGCACTTTTTTTACATTCATTTGAAATAATTTGAAGTTGTGATAAAAAGCAAAATCTAATAGTATACGTACTGATTCTAATCATAGAAGCAAACTGTAATGAACCGTAATTTACATATTAGAGGATCGTAAAATAATTCTATTTAAATCACATGAGGTTGTATTATTTTCATATTGTAATGCATGGTTAGTAAGGATTTTTTACGTATCTATGATTTTTGTTGGATCGTTTTGTCACTGATTTATCACTGAGTATCTTATTCTGGCCATATTTTTTGTTTGATGCAGAATTAGATGAATAAACCTGTGCTGTAACGACCTAGAATTTTTGACATTTAAAATATAAATTAAATTAAGATTTAGCGCAAAATAAATATTTATATTTGGAATTTTGTCTATTTTGAGTGATATTTAAGTGAACTCTTTCCGTGGATTTATAAACATTTTTAAACGAGATTTACGTTACTAATTGATTTGGATCTGTAACATTAAAAGTCCATTGAAACAAGGGTTGTTGCCATTGTAAATTTATTTTGTAACTTAATTAAGAAATTATTTTTGGTCTTGCAATTTGGTAAATAGAAAATATATTCTTAAAATTCAATTTAGAGTTAGGAATATTATTTAAATTTGGTATTCATTTTAAAAATAAAAGCGCATTGCGAATATTGTATCAATATAAATGTTTGTCAAAATTTATGATGTTAACAAATAGTGAGTCATTTGGATATTCAAAACTTGACTTTAGAACTAAAATCAATTTTGAAATAAATTCTGGTTGAGAAAAAATTTATTGATTTTGAATAAAGAATTTATTTGCATGGTAAAATATTGTTAAGATTAATTTATTTCCAATCAAACCGTTAAGTATAAATGGCATAATAAAAACACCAGATTAATATTGGAGTTTTAATTTAATTAATAATTATTTTGTTCAAATAAAATGACTTTACTTTATTGCATATTGATATTATTTGTCTCTCAGTTAACATAATTAAAACAAAGAATGAACTTTGGAATATTAGCAGTGTAACCAAATTAGGATTCTAATCCATATTTATATGAGGAATGCGTAATAAAAAGGAAAGAAATAAATTATGCAATAAATTAGCATATTTTATGTTATCGTTTGAATTTAATTTAGGTTCATAACAGTTAAATTTATAACGTTCTAAAATAAAGTCAACAACGCTAGTCGTTAATTCACGTTAGACTAGCGTTCGTATACCATTCATAAGGAATAAAATAGGTTTTCCTCCTTTGTAAGAGATATGGAGGGAAACAATATCTAATAAAATCTAGCCTAAAATCTTGAACTTTTTTTTGCTTGTTTTGTACATGATATTCCTTCTGCTTTTTGTTCCCTTCTCTTTTGTTATAAAAGGACGTATCTCCTTTTAACGGTCCTCTGCAAACCTTTCTCTCTTCATTCCCCTTAATGGCTAAAAAGCGAATGCTATGATTTAAAACTCTTTCCTCTCGCAAACGGTGACTCTCTTCCTTCCACTTCTTAAAAACCGCTACTTCCCTACTCAAAACAACACCCAAGATCACCTCTCTCCCCTTTGTACCAGTCGGCCTCCCGTTCATCTTCTTTCCCTTCGCACTGCGCCAAACTGCACAATCACTTCAGCAGCTCCGAGCACCCAGTCACCATCCAGACCACCTTAATCGTTCATGGACCGCCAAATATAGATTCCTTTTATGCTGAAAGAAAACGCAAGTTTAAGCGAGTGTGAGGTGTATATACAGTTATATACATGTGAGTTTCCGGAGAGAAGTAGCGCACGTCGCACGTGTTCATTCGTCAAATTTTGCCAGTTGATACGGAAGCGGGTTTGACAATGAAGGATTGGAAAGCAATAACTGGTGAGAACTTGTATTTAAATTTATTTTAATAAGTAGAAATGTTAAAATACTAGTAGTTGACCAGTTAATGATTTTGGAGTTCATATTGATGGTTTCTATTGTTATGATGATTTGATTGGATGTTTGTGTAAGTTAAAAACACTAAAACACAAAGCGTTATTTAACGTGACGCTTGCGCACATATTTGTGGTTGTTTAAATTTTGCAATGTTAATGGATGGACTAGTGTTCATATGTATTGATTTTGTTGTATCACACATCATGGTTGTGGAGACATATGGGTAGTCAATTTAAATCTCCTTCTCATAAAAATGACGATTATTTAATATAATAATATAAAAAAATAAAATTTTCTTTTAGTTGAATTTTGAATTTAAGTCTTTAAATAATTTGAAACTAAGTCATGAATAATTAAACGGTTTGCATAAAATGAAACAATTTTTGAAATATCTAAAATTTGGTTTTGTACCCTTTAGATTGAAACAAGTTTTCAAATTTAGTTAAAAGATGATTTGATTTTTGAGTTACTTTAGTTTTACGTAAACATTTGGCTTCATTATAGTTATCCATAAGCTTTGAAAATTTAATTATAGAAAATTTGATTTATCTAACTAAATATTTGTTTCATTAAATAATACTTGGTTTTATTACTTTTATGACCATTTGTAAGCTTGAAATCAATTAAGTAAGTTTTGATATTTATTTAAAAAGAAAATTTGATTTTTGAGTACCAATTGGTCTACATAAACGTTTGTTCATAAGCTTCAAAATTAAATTGGGAAAAATATTCGAGTCGCATAACTAAACATTGATTTTATTAATACACTTGGTACTATTATTTAAAACGAAAACCATTTGTAAAGATGTAAACAATAAAACAAATTTGGTAATTTTATATTATGCTTCCAACGAATTTGAAATTACGGTTTTAATTAAGGAATGGAACTTTAATTATGAATCTAAAAGGATTGGACAATTTTTGTTTTGAACTGTTATCGAAGGCATATATATTGACGTTTCAATAATACATATGTATATACATACCAGAACGTTCTAGGGTGACAAAGAGGATAGTGTCTAAGGCTTGGGTTTGGAAAAGACAGTTTCCTGCTCTCCCTGGCTATCCCTAACTGATCCGATGAACGGGATGGTTATCTTGAAATCTAATTTGAAATTTAATTAAAAATGTAACACCCCACCTCCGCCAGGGTGGCTCTTGCAAGCAACTCTGACTTTGGTGGGGCGTTTTTAAAACAAGGTAAACATGCATAATGATATAGCAAGGCAGGACATGACATATATATATGTAAATAAACAGAGTAAGTAGATAAAACAGCGTAAGATTTTTAAACCATTTCAAAACACAAGTCTGGTACATCAAAATGTCAATTTCCCAAAATTACAAGTCTAGATAAATACATCATCTGATAAACTGAAATACATAAGTACTATCCCCAAATAAGAGTGATAAACCATAGCGGCTCAAGTCCAGAGCATACTTGAGCTATCCAAGGAAGCAGCTAAAATCCAAGCTAGGCTCCAGTATTCCCTCCCTGAGAACCTGGGGGGGGGGAAACGGAAGAAAAGAGGCGAAAGAAAACAGGTCAGTCAAAAAGACTGAGTAAGCCCTGCTACGATCAGTCTATAAACTAATAAAGTTAACATCATGATGGAAACTGAGATGATCATAAATAACAACATACTGGCAGGATAAATCAACTACAAGATAGATAGAGGTGTCATCGCATAAACAAGGTTAAGTTTTGCACCACGGTGTACTAGCAAACCAACATAACAGGTATTGATCCCTTGGCCCAAGCTTTGACCCAATAACATGAAGTGACCTTAATATAAGGTCCAGCCCAACGGTCTAGTCGATCGGCTCCCTATAAACCTAACACGTCAAGTGTTGGTGTCCATATGGCCCACATATGGTTGTAGTTAGTCTGTGCTGGGTCCACCTTTTGGGTGTATCAAGCCCTCGGGTGTCAACCCCGGACACTTAAGCAATAACGCACAGCCCTAACCTACTGGTACCCGTGCCTCGAGTTTGTCCAACACCGGACTACGTGCACGTCCGTAGCCCGCCTGAACCCGCACCGCTGTACCACTCAGCCATCGCCCTTTGGTCGCTTACATCCGTCCAGTAATCGTGCCCCGCCCTAGCCTAGTCTTCTAGGGTTGTGACTGATACCCAACTGGGATTACTGCCGGAACAGACCACGCTGCTAGGGTTTCTAAGAGGGTTAAGTGTGATTTAACCCTTCACTAATCATGGATTAATTGGTTAAGTGTAACCAACAGTTTACCACTTAACCCCATTTCAATCCCTCAAATCCCCAAATTGGTTAAGTATTAGTGGACCCTGACTTAACCCTAATCATGAGGCATTAATTAATTTAATGCACCTTAACCTCTCACATTAGACCTTGTTGTGGTTACTAGTTAGGCCGGGCGGGTCCGGGTAGGTTTACACCACAACTTAGTCTAACCTCGGGTTTTGGCACCATATTACCAACTTCTCACATTGGGTCCTATTGTTTGTAGCCACTAGTTAAGCCGGTCGGTTCCGGGTAGAATTACGCTACAAACTCAACCCAACCTCGAGTTGGCCACACTTATGTTTTCTAAGTGTCATGTCCACTTTATTTCAAAACATAATTACAAGTCAACAAATGCTTGGGTAGACCTAACTTAATAGGTAAATTCCCAAGGGGTAGACCTAACTTAATAGGTAAATTCCCAATCTTATATTTTCATGTATTTTAAGTTTTACCCAAACCCCCAACGTCATTCTATCGCTTACATATTCGTAATAACGCATAAAGGATAGGAAGAGGGAACTTGGCACAACATACATGATAAACTTGCACAACAATCATGCATAACGTGTTAGACTTGTACAACTTAGCATAGTGAACTTGCATATTGCCATAAACATGCATAACATGTTAAACTCGCATAACTTAGCATAGTGAACTTGCATATTACCATAAACATGCATAACTTGTCAAACATGCACAACTTGTCATTTTAAACTTGCATAAGCATGCACAACTTGTCAAACATGCACAACTTGTCATTTTAAACTTGCATAAGCATGCATAACTTATTAAACATGCATAACATGGCATAATGAACTTGCATGAACATGCATAACTTATTTAACTTGCAAATCATGGCATAGTGGACTCGCATAAACATGCATAACTTATTTAACTTGCAAATCATGGCATAGTGAACTTGCAAAACATGCATAACTTATCAAACTTGCAAATCATGTCATAGTGAACTTGCAAAACATGCATAACTTACCAAACTTGCAAATCATGTCATAGTGAACTTGCAAAACATGCATAACTTATCAAACTTGCAAATCATGTCATAGTGAACTTGCAAAACATGCATAACTTATCAAACTTGCAAATCATGGCATGGTGAACTTGCATAAACATGCATAACTCAATAAACTTGCAAATCATGGCTTAGCAAACTTGCATAAACATGCATAACTCAATAAACTTGCAAATCATGGCTTAGCAAACTTGCATAAACATGCATAACTCAATAAACTTGCAAATCATGGCTTAGCAAACTTGCATAAACATGCATAACTCAATAAACATACATAAATCCCAACTTGCATCACATATTAACTTTAGAGTTTCTAAAATGAAGGTAAGAGGGCTTACAAATATTATGAAGACACAAATCTACTAATAAAGATTGAGAAGCCCTTTATATGCAAACATAAAACCCAAAACAAAGCTCCAATAAGAAACCAAAACCCCAAAAACTCTAGCTTAGCAAATGAAACTTGCAACTTGATGATGTATGCAAGCTAATGATCATTCATACAACTTAGAAATGCTTGTATGAACATCAAAATCTCCATAGGAATGATTCATGGAGAGGGTGGAGGCCATGAGAGTTTGGATTTTGGCATAGTTTTGTTGCTAGAATGAATAATTGGGTTTTAGGGTAGGATTAGGGTTGTATTTATAGAAGATTATAGTGTTTTTAGCCCTAGGATTAACCCTAGATGAGCTTTGGCCCGTCAGATTTCGGAATCCTCTAGAAGCAAGCCACAAGACTCAGCCCAAATCAAAATGGTGCGCCAGGCAACATTGCCTGGCTACCCCCTGTCGACAGGGCTGTCGACAGGGCAGTCGACTCCCCTAGACCCCTGTCGACATGCCTGTCGACTTGGGGGTCTTGGCGGGAATTTTCCCGCTGACGCCAGCTGTGCCCTAATCCCTGGTTTTTAATTTAAATTTTAAATCTGTTTTTACTTAGGAATTTTTCTGCAAACTTCAATGGGCCTTAACTGGGTCATACGGACTCCGATTTTCGAAAACTCGGACTCTATTTCGCGTATTTTTCCGAGACGAACGCAATGGCATAGCCCGTTTCCCTTGATTCAGATTTTAGAATTAAATTCTGCCTCGATTTATATTATAACAGGTTATTTGAAAATACGGGTTGTTACATTCTCCCCACCTTAAAGGATTTCGTCCCCGAAATCTTCAAGTTAGGAAGAACGTATCCTACCATCCAATCATCCATCTACTCAAAGCATCATCCACGAGCAATCATTGTCCTTACAAGATTCTAAATGCTGGATGAACATATGCAAAAGTGTGTGTATATGTACTTACCTAATGCAAAAATCAGGCGGTTACTGATACAGTAAACCTCCTTAATGCATATGTATGTAAATCAGGCGGTTACTGATACAGTAAACCTCCTTAATGCATATGTATGTAAGTGAAATGAATCCATATGTATGCAGATTCCTAAATTCATAGCATCTATATGAGTGCACATAACATTCATCCATATGCAACATCCATGTGGTGGCACAACAAGTTTCAATCATGAATAAGCATAAACACTCATGCATATGCAACATGAAGAGTGTGTGAGCCGATCTAGTGCCTAATGTGTATAATGCATCCACGAGTAACCACTTGCAAACACTTGCAACCACTTGCAAACATCAAGCATAACATGTTTCAAATACATGTTTCATCCAAAGGGTTTCTGCCTAAGGTTCTCATGACAAGATAGACACGATAAGCTAGATAAACTAGATAAACTCTGTAACACCCCGTGAATTCTATAACAGTGAAATTCGTAAATTAAAGTATAATTAATTTCAAATCAAAGAATTAAGGGAAACAGGATACGCCATTGCGTTCGTCTCGGAAAAATACGTGAAATAGAGTCCGAGTTTTCGAAAAACGGAATCCGTATGAAGAAGATATGGCCTTCGGAAGTTTTTTTAAATTAAATTTTAAAATTCGAACAGCTCAGAAAACAATTAAAATTTAAAAATCGGGCCCAATGGGCCAGGGCGGGAAGATTCCCGCCTAAGCCACCCAGGTCGACAGGGCTGTCGACCTGGGCTAGCCATGTCGACAGGGCTGTCGACAGCCCTGTCGACAGGGGTGTCGACCTGGTCGAGAGCCAGGTCGAACCCAGTCCAACCTGGCTGGCCAGGTCTGTGTTTGGCCGATTTTCTGTGGTCTGCTTTGTCACTAGGGCTAGGTGGCGACACGGGATTGGCTTCCTCTTCAAACGAACGTCTATGATTGAATCAAGCTCCATCGACGGTTTAAAACATCTTGCAAACATTATAAAAAGGACCTAAGACCTAGCCTAACATCATACTATTTCATTCTAGCCTTAGGCCGCCGCCATTAAACCTAGAGCTCTAAATTAAAAATACAAAGAATAAAATTATAGAAGAAGGAGGATGATTCTTGAAGGCTACAGCTAGAAGCTACAACAACTACGACGCTTTAGGCAACGAATTTGGAGACTAATTGGGTTATTTGCTTCATATTGTAAGTTCTATGTTACTTTTTAGGCAAAAGCGCTAAAACAATATGGACATGCGATGAATTGAAACTGAATTTATGTAATATTGCCAATTCATTGTTTATATTATTTATCGTTGAATTATAATTTGGGGATATTGCTATGGCAACATTACAGGTTAAACTCGTCATGATTTTTACGTTGTTATGAATCATTTGGGCTTGATTGTTTGGCAAGTTGGATTAATTCATGTCCATAAGATCGCTATGAAATCTTTATGTTGATGAAACCATGCTTATGGTGCTAATTAAATTATGCCTATAATGTTATTATACCCATCATGAACTATTAATGAAAATTGGGTATTGCTAGGTTAATTATGTTAAAGACGCTAAATCGTCTATCATGTTAATTATGTTAAAGACGCTAAATCGTCTATCATGTTAATTATGTTAAAGATGCTAAATTATCTATCATGTTAATTAAGCTAAATTGTCAATCATGCTAATTATGTTAAAAACGATAAATTGAAATCATTATGTCTATCATGTTGATTTAGAATCATTAAATTGGAATCATTATGTCTATGAGAATTATTGTGTTAAAATGCTAAATTGGAATTCACTATGCCTATTAGGATTACTATGCCTTTAATGCTTCATGTTTATGATAAAAATTATCATGATGCCGCAATGGTTATTATGCCTATGATGCAAAGTTTGAATCATCATGTTAAATTAAGTTGGATTCATTACTATGCCAAGTTATCATCATTGCAACTATGTGATATGTTATAGTATGTTTATTATGCAAGTAATGTTGGAATTATCATATATGCCTATCACATGTTTGGTGTTATTCCCCTTTATCTCTTGAATTGTTTATGCTTATGAACGAAGTGCGTTTATATACGTTGGGGATACGATTGGGTAGAATAGGCAAAACTTGAATTAATTATAGGAATAAACTGTGAAATTTGGCATAAGTAGAACATGAAATGTGGCACGAAAACCTGACTTGAACATGCCATAACTTGACTTTAAACATGCCTTAGTTGGGCACGAAGTTGACACATGAACATGATATCAAAATTGATAAGAACATGGGCATGACTTTAGAGAACAAGAAAGTGGCCAACTCGAGGTTGGGTTGAGTTTGTAGTGTAAATCTGCCCGGAACCGCCCGGCAAATCCAGTTGCTACAAACAATAGGATCCAATGTGGGTAGTTGGTCACATCGCGCTTGAAACCCGAGGTTGGGTTGAGTTCGTAGCGTAAACCTGCCCGGAACCGCCCGGCAAATCCAGTGGCTACGAACAACAGGATCCAATGTGAGTGGTTCGGTGCATTAACGAATCAATTAATGCCAATTAGGGTTAAGTCATGAACATGAAAAGACAACTTAACCAACTTGAACACGATTTGTAGGGCTAAGTCATGAACTTGAAAAACGACAACACTTAGCCAACTTGACATGACACGTAGGCGGGTTAAGTCGCGAACTGAAATGACATACTTAACCATCTTGACATGACTAGACTGGAAAAGGGTTAAGTCACGAATTACATGACTTGATCTGTTAGGCGGTTAGGTCACGAATTACATGACCTAATCTATTAGGCGAAACCCTAGACACGACCCCTTTCAGCAGTCACCCTCTAGAAGTATCAAGGTACCCTGGGGCTAGGCCGGGTGGGGGCACGATTACTGGGCTGATTGTAAGAGGTGAACGGCGGCAGTGGGGTACGCCAGTGTAGGTTCGGCGGACTACGATCGTGCACGTATCCGGGGCAGACACTGGGTATCCGTAGATTTATCTGTGCATCTTGAATCGTGTCAGGGGTTGACACCTTCGGGCTGATGCACCCGAAGGTGGACCCAGCACAGGTGACTACATTCGTGATTAGCCGTATGACACGGACACTTGACGAGCTAGAACTTGTAGGGAGCCGATCAACTAGATAATCGCTCCGTAGGACCCCGTACTTGGGTCAGACCCCGTTTCAGGGTCATTTCATGATATTGGGCCGTGGGATTTATTTCGTGATTAATTTGTGACACGGGCTTAGTATACTAGTGAAGTCGATGCAACGGATCTCGAACATGTGATACTTTACTTGACTTGTCTTGACTTATCCTGATCACCTTAGTCTATCTTGTCCACCTTGACACTATTCTTAAGTTTAGTTCCAGTTCATACATGACAGGTTGTTTTAACCGTTTTTACACTGAAAGTCACTAGAACTTACTCAGTCTTTATGACTGACCCTTTTCCTTTCGCCTCTTTTTCTTTCGTTTCCCCCCCCCCAGGTTCTCAGGGAGGAATAACTAGCTCTTAGCTTGGATATCACTTGCTTTGGCTCAGCATGTACGGTTTGCTATGGCTGCTTCTTTTTACTGCACTTGGGGAATAAGCTGTTTTACTGTTTTTTTTAAGTTATTGCTTCTTTGGCTATTATTACAAGACAGTTGTAATGAAGTTACTTGAAATCTTTGTAAAAGACATGGTTTATCATGATTAATGAAATGAAGTGCTGTTTTGTTCAGAAATTCTTCCGCTGTTTACTTAATTATTTATTTATGTTCTGTCTTGTGATAATTCTGTGATGTTATCTCGATAATACCTCTCCAAAACTAGGGCATTCCCTTGGTGAATGACCCTAGCGGAGGTGGGGTGTTACACTTGGTATCAGAGCAGAAGGTTACCAAGACTGGGCAAAAGTTTTGAAAACCTTTTGAATTTTTTTTAAACCATTTACAAAGAAGCATTTTCCAAGAAAAAGTTTTTAAAGGCTATTCCCCAAAAGCCATTAGCACTATCCTTTGTTTCCTTGTTTGAATCTCTTGTCCTTCGTTTTGAATCTATCCTTCTTGTTTCAGCATCATGTCCGAAGAACTTAACTTGCCAGAGGGCGTACCAATACCTGGTTGGTTCAGACGATTCTTAGAAGCAAGGGCCACCCAGCCAGGTCCTACCATTCCTCCTCCCCCAGCTGCAGGAAATCATCCAGCTGCAGCAACACCTCTTCCTCCACCTCCTCCACGGGGAAACACTTTTGCTAAGATATGTAAAGATTTTAAGGCTATGGGAGGAAAGGACTTTCATGGAACTGAGTCCTTCGTGGCAGCTAGAAATTGGCTAAAAGAAACCGAAGACTTATTCGTCATCTTTGAAGTAGAAGATAGGCAGAAAGTACAACTGGCAGTGTGGTTACTAAAAGGTGAGGCTTCCTACTGGTGGGAAGTCACTAATGCAGAAAGACCAGTGGAAACATGGGAGGACTTTAGGGCGAGGTTTGAGGCTAAATTTCTCTCAGAAGCCGAAAGGAGTTTGCAGTTGGAGAAATTTTTATTTCTTAAGCAAGGAAATATGACAGTCAAAGAGTACGTTAATCAGTTCGACGAGCTAGCTAGGTTCGGACTAGACTTAGTCAACACCCCGCACAAAAAGGCCCTCCGCTTTGTCAAAGGGTTGAATGAGCCATTACACAGTTTGGCCATGACCCATATACCCATGGGAGCTACGTACGAAAGGTTGGTGCAAATGGCATGGCTGAACGAGGAAGATAAGGGCAAGAAGGAGACAGAGGCAGAAAACTCTCAAGGGAAGAAAGAGGTCAAGCCTAACGATTCTAAGAATAAGAAGGTAGACCCCGAGAAGGGAGGCAAGAACAACAACTCACGCGATAAAAGGAAATGCAATTACTGTGGTACGGAAGGGCACATAGCCAAGGATTGTAGAAAGAGGAAGAGAAAGCACGGTGAATGTTTTCATTGTGGGAAGACTGGACACATCAGCAAAGACTGCCCTGAGAAGCAGACCGGACCTTCTGGCGGTACATCGTTAACCTATTCTAGATGCTCTGTTTTATCTTATTTCTCTCCTCGATCCTATCTTGAGAACCATAGTTAGAATCTTTTTGGATGTAAACATGTAATTGAAACATGTTATGATTACGAAATGGTTGCAAGTGGTCGCAAGTTGTTGCTCGTGGATGCATGAATACACATTAGGCACTAGATCGGCTCAGGCACATTTTCATATTGCATATGCATGAGTGTTTATTTTGGAAACTTGGTTGTGTTATCATTTGGTTGTTGCATATGATTGAATGTTTGAGCACTCATGTAGAAATTATGAATTATAATAGGAAAAATTTGCATGCATATTGGATTCATTTCACTAAACATATTTTGCATTTAGAAGATCAATCAGGCCTGATCATTAGCATTAGCTAAGGAACATATACACACACTTCGCATATGATCATAAAGCATTAGAAGTCTTTTAAGGACAATGGATACTCGTGTTTGATGGATGAGTAGATGGATGTTTGGATGTTAGGATATACATTCCTCCTAACTTGAAGATTTCGGGGACGAAATCCTTTTAAGTGGGGGAGAATGTAACACCCCGTGAATTCTATAATAGTGAAATTCGTAAATTAAAGTATAATTAATTTCAAATCAAAGAATTAAGGGAAACAGGATACGCCATTGCGTTCGTCTCGGAAAAATACGCGAAATAGAGTCCGAGTTTTCGAAAAACGGAATCCGTATGAAGAAGATATGGCCTTCGGAAGTTTTTTTTAAATTAAATTTTAAAATTCGAACAGCTCAGAAAACAATTAAAAATTAAAAATCGGGCCCAATGGGCCAGGGCAGGAAGATTCCCGCCTAAGCCACCCAGGTCGACAGGGCTGTCGACCTGGGCTAGCCATGTCGACAGGGCTGTCGACAGCCCTGTCGACAGGGGTGTCGACCTGGTCGAGAGCCAGGTCGAACCCAGTCCAACCTGGCTGGCCAGGTCTGTGTTTGGCCGATTTTCTGTGGTCTGCTTTGTCACTAGGGCTAGGTGGCGACACGGGATTGGCTTCCTCTTCAAACGAACGTCTATGATTGAATCAAGCTCCATCGACGGTTTAAAACATCTTGCAAACATTATAAAAAGGACCTAAGACCTAGCCTAACATCATACTATTTCATTCTAGCCTTAGGCCGCCGCCATTAAACCTAGAGCTCTAAATTAAAAATACAAAGAATAAAATTATAGAAGAAGGAGGATGATTCTTGAAGGCTACAACTAGAAGCTACAACAACTACGACGCTTTAGGCAACGAATTTGGAGACTAATTGGGTTATTTGCTTCATATTGTAAGTTCTATGTTACTTTTTAGGCAAAAGCGCTAAAACAATATGGACATGCGATGAATTGAAACTGAATTTATGTAATATTGCCAATTCATTGTTTATATTATTTATCGTTGAATTATAATTTGGGGATATTGCTATGGCAACATTACAGGTTAAACTCGTCATGATTTTTACGTTGTTATGAATCATTTGGGCTTGATTGTTTGGCAAGTTGGATTAATTCATGTCCATAAGATCGCTATGAAATCTTTATGTTGATGAAACCATGCTTATGGTGCTAATTAAATTATGCCTATAATGTTATTATACCCATCATGAACTATTAATGAAAATTGGGTATTGCTAGGTTAATTATGTTAAAGACGCTAAATCGTCTATCATGTTAATTATGTTAAAGACGCTAAATCGTCTATCATGTTAATTATGTTAAAGATGCTAAATTATCTATCATGTTAATTAAGCTAAATTGTCAATCATGCTAATTATGTTAAAAACGATAAATTGAAATCATTATGTCTATCATGTTGATTTAGAATCATTAAATTGGAATCATTATGTCTATGAGAATTATTGTGTTAAAATGCTAAATTGGAATTCACTATGCCTATTAGGATTACTATGCCTTTAATGCTTCATGTTTATGATAAAAATTATCATGATGCCGCAATGGTTATTATGCCTATGATGCAAAGTTTAAATCATCATGTTAAATTAAGTTGGATTCATTACTATGCCAAGTTATCATCATTGCAACTATGTGATATGTTATAGTATGTTTATTATGCAAGTAATGTTGGAATTATCATATATGCCTATCACATGTTTGGTGTTATTCCCCTTTATCTCTTGAATTGTTTATGCTTATGAACGAAGTGCGTTTATATACGTTGGGGATACGATTGGGTAGAATAGGCAAAACTTGAATTAATTATAGGAATAAACTGTGAAATTTGGCATAAGTAGAACATGAAATGTGGCACGAAAACCTGACTTGAACATGCCATAACTTGACTTTAAACATGCCTTAGTTGGGCACGAAGTTGACACATGAACATGATATCAAAATTGATAAGAACATGGGCATGACTTTAGAGAACAAGAAAGTGGCCAACTCGAGGTTGGGTTGAGTTTGTAGTGTAAATCTGCCCGGAACCGCCCGGCAAATCCAGTTGCTACAAACAATAGGATCCAATGTGGGTAGTTGGTCACATCGCGCTTGAAACCCGAGGTTGGGTTGAGTTCGTAGCGTAAACCTGCCCGGAACCGCCCGGCAAATCCAGTGGCTACGAACAACAGGATCCAATGTGAGTGGTTCGGTGCATTAACGAATCAATTAATGCCAATTAGGGTTAAGTCATGAACATGAAAAGACAACTTAACCAACTTGAACACGATTTGTAGGGCTAAGTCATGAACTTGAAAAACGACAACACTTAGCCAACTTGACATGACACGTAGGCGGGTTAAGTCGCGAACTGAAATGACATACTTAACCATCTTGACATGACTAGACTGGAAAAGGGTTAAGTCACGAATTACATGACTTGATCTGTTAGGCGGTTAGGTCACGAATTACATGACCTAATCTATTAGGCGAAACCCTAGACACGACCCCTTTCAGCAGTAACCCTCTAGAAGTATCAAGGTACCCTGGGGCTAGGCCGGGTGGGGGCACGATTACTGGGCTGATTGTAAGAGGTGAACGGCGGCAGTGGGGTACGCCAGTGTAGGTTCGGCGGACTACGATCGTGCACGTATCCGGGGCAGACACTGGGTATCCGTAGATTTATCTGTGCATCTTGAATCGTGTCAGGGGTTGACACCTTCGGGCTGATGCACCCGAAGGTGGACCCAGCACAGGTGACTACATTCGTGATTAGCCGTATGACACGGACACTTGACGAGCTAGAACTTGTAGGGAGCCGATCAACTAGATAATCGCTCCGTAGGACCCCGTACTTGGGTCAGACCCCGTTTCAGGGTCATTTCATGATATTGGGCCGTGGGATTTATTTCGTGATTAATTTGTGACACGGGCTTAGTATACTAGTGAAGTCGATGCAACGGATCTCGAACATGTGATACTTTACTTGACTTGTCTTGACTTATCCTGATCACCTTAGTCTATCTTGTCCACCTTGACACTATTCTTAAGTTTAGTTCCAGTTCATACATGACAGGTTGTTTTAACCGTTTTTACACTGAAAGTCACTAGAACTTACTCAGTCTTTATGACTGACCCTTTTCCTTTCGCCTCTTTTTCTTTCGTTTCCCCCCCAGGTTCTCAGGGAGGAATAACTAGCTCTTAGCTTGGATATCACTTGCTTTGGCTCAGCATGTACGGTTTGCTATGGCTGCTTCTTTTTACTGCACTTGGGGAATAAGCTGTTTTACTGTTTTTTTTAAGTTATTGCTTCTTTGGCTATTATTACAAGACAGTTGTAATGAAGTTACTTGAAATCTTTGTAAAAGACATGGTTTATCATGATTAATGAAATGAAGTGCTGTTTTGTTCAGAAATTCTTCCGCT
Organism: Allium sativum; assembly: GCA_030737875.1. NCBI lineage: Eukaryota > Viridiplantae > Streptophyta > Magnoliopsida > Asparagales > Amaryllidaceae > Allium > Allium sativum. Next base: position 311,617,513 of record CM060919.1, read on the forward strand.
GTTTACTTAATTATTTATTTATGTTCTGTCTTGTGATAATTCTGTGATGTTATCTCGATAATACCTCTCCAAAACTAGGGCATTCCCTTGGTGAATGACCCTAGCGGAGGTGGGGTGTTACAAACTCCTTTTTGGATTACAAGAAATCCATTCGAACTTTGACATATAGTGCTAACCGACGAGTCTTAACCACCTTGTGGAGTTTACAACAGAAATAAGATCGAGAATGGGACCGAGAGGATACATACAAAAGATAACTTGCCAGCAAGCTCCACAGGAAAACAAGGATCAAGGATGCACTCTTAAAAAGAGATATGATGCGCGTGTCTAGTCTTCGCTCTTCTTAGTCACGTTTTCTTGAGCTTAACTCCACTGTGCTTTGACTGTCTTTTACTTCATGATTCCTTGGCTTCCTAACTCCTATTTCCCAAATTCGAGTTGGAACTCATTTCATTATCGCCTCTCGTCTTTCTCTTTCACTTATTCTTCTTTCATCATACTCGGCCTAAACATAACTGTAACCTCAAGGTTTCATGCAAGCTTTCCAAAATTCACTAGGGAATCCTGGATCTCGTCTTCTTACCATAAGGTATTCCGCGTAGCAGAACTTTTCTTAAAAATACCAATCCACGTTGCCAATTGCCCTTATAAACGTGATTTCCTATAACTCAGGCTTAATCGAAATGAACCATCCGCCTATGAGTGATAGGCCATACCTAGATTCAGTTGCCTACCCATGGCTTCCTGTAGGCTATTTCAAAACTGGCCAACTTCTTGAGGATAAATCGTTGCTGACCATGATGCAATCCTCTCGCTCTTCACCGGACTGAAATGAGCACTCTTCGTGAGTCTACCTATTATGACCCCCCCATACCCGTATTCCCTTTCTTTGATCTAGGTAATCTATCCACATAATCTTTCGCGATGTTTTCACCCTTCCCTTGCGAAACCTCCAATGAAGGTAATGGCCCACTGGGCTTCTATGACTTGGCCTTAACTTGGTGGCACAACATGCATCCCGAGACCAACTCGGCCACCTCCTCGAGTGATGCGCATTTTCAAGAACCCTCTTTTACTTGAGGAACACATAATCTCTCATCGCGCCTTAGTCATCCCTTGTTATCTATAATATACCTAGCGAGGTGACTTAACATCTCGCCTCGAATCGACTGGTCCATGTTCTTGACCAACTGCGGGTCTTCTTCCTGTGAAACCCCCTTCTTGATCCAGAAGAGTAAGTCTAAGCTCCGGGAATGCTAACTAACCAGCCAAACGGAGAAAGCTTCTTACTTCAATTGCCCTCCTCAGAGTTTTCCGGTCTTAAACCGCACCCACTTTAGCGGAATCCACCGCTAAGCCTTACTTAGGAACTATGCGCCCAAGAAATCCAACTTCTTTCCTCCAAAGTGACATTTGGAGAACTTGACCTTCCACTGGTGGCTCTAAGCGTATCCGTCTCCTCCTTGAGATGTATAGCATGTTCTTCCTCGTTCTTTTAAGGAGATCAAAATATCGTCTACGATGACCACGACAAACTTGTTCAAGGACTCTCTAAACACCCTACCCATCAAGTTCACGTAGTATGCGGGTGCATTAGTCAAACCAAATAGCCTGACTAGCCATTCTAAAACCCATCTAGAGTCCTAAACGCAGTCTTGTCAATTCCATCCTCAGCCATCCTAAGCTGATGGAATCCGGTAGCTAGATCAAAAGAAAATAGATGCTCCTACAAGCTGATCAAACAAATCATCGATCCTTGGTAACGGTTGTCTATTCTTTTCAACATGTAAGCGAAGCAAACTATCCACATTAGTAACGAATACTACTGGAGCACCCTACTCGGAAATGCCTCGTCTCAGGAAGTTCTTCTCAAGCAACTCCTTGACTTACTTTCTTAACTCTCATCTTGTGAGGTCATGTGCCTAACCGGCCACAAAATTGGCTTGGTATTACCAACCAGATAATGCGGAAATTCATCCCACGGCTAAGGGTAACCCCTTCACTTTTCCCCAAGATATCAGGATATTCTCGGACCACCCTCACCGATTGCAAATTATCGATAGACGAGTCGAGGGATTCAAGATAACATAACATGACGGGACCCATAGGGTTGCTAGAAATTTCTAGGGTATTACCGAGGCGAGTCATGAGCCTCACAACCCTATACACAAAAACCAAGAATGGCCCCAAAACAGGACAACCATTCCATGCCCAAAACCAACCCATATCCCCCGAAACCGAGAATATAAACATCCCACGAGAATTCTATACTCAGGATAGAAATTTTCAAATCCACTCAGACCACAGACGAACGGGCAGAACCCCCAATTGGATTTGAAACCCATACGGGATCATCAACTAGACTAGTACTTAGGTGCAAACTTTCAACTAGATCAGATGAAATAAAACTATGCGATGTGCCAGAATCGAACAAAGTTCGAACAGGGAAAATCAGAAAATGCAAACAAGATTTTCAACAGAAACACTACCTCTATCATAAGCTGGAAGAACGGTGTTGAGGGGATGAACTCGCCCTCCAGATAGTCCTTCACACTGAGTCTGACCTTGCCCTTGTTTCCTCGGGCAATCCTTGTTGAGATGTCCAAACTCACCACAATGAAAGCATTCGCCCCGCTTTCTCTTCTTCTTCCTACATTCCCTGGCTATATGTCCAACCTTACCACAGAAGTTACATTTCCTATTCCCTCTTGGCTTGTCCTTGCGGTTGTTGTTATCCTTGCCTCGTTTCCCGAAATTTACTCTCTTGCCTTGAGACTCATTCGCCTTGACCTCTTTCTTGTCATTGTTATCTTCTTCTTGCAGTAGGGCCAAATTCACCAAATTCTCGAAAGTCGCCCCCAAGGGTATATGAGACATGGCCAAACCATGTAATGGCTCGTTTAATCCTAGAGCAAAGTGTAGGGCCTTCTTCTGAGCTGTATTAACCAAGTCTAAATCGATCCGAGCCAGTTGATTAAACTTATCTATGTATTCCCTAATAGTCATGTCCCCTTGCTTCAGTGATAAGAACCTTAGTCCAAACCTTCCTCTAAAGTCATCCCAAGTCTCGATTGGCCTAGTAGCGGTGGTGACTACCCACCAACGTGCAGCTTCTTCCTTTAGCAACCATACTGCCAATAAAACCTTCCTGCGGTCACCTATATCAAAGGTGGCTAAAAGATCTTCGGTCTCTTCCAGCCAATTCCTTGCCTCTACAAAAGTCTCGGTTCCAAAGAAATTCTTGCAACCCATCGCCTTAAAATCTTGGCAAATCTCTGCGAAGTCAGTTTGAGGATGCTGAGGGGAAGGAGGAAGAGGAACATCAACTACCGGAGGAGGAGTAATATTTACGAGGCCGGCTTCGGTCGCCCTAGCCTCCAAAAGTCTCCTATACCAAACAGGTACGTGTACTCCCTCCGGAACGGCAAAGTTGTCGGCCATACTGGAAACGAAGAAGAAGATAGATTCAGAATGGAGAAAAACGAAGGAATTTTGCTAATGGCTTTTTGGGGAATAGCCTTTAAAATAAACTAGACTTTTCTTTGGAAAATACTTAATACTTGGTTTTGAAAATAGTTTTTCAAAGAGTTTTAAAAACCTTTTTATCCCTTCTCGTAAACCTGGCTCTGATACCAAATGTAACACCCCACCTCCGCCAGGGTGGCTCTTGCAAGCAACTCTGACTTTGGTGGGGCGTTTTTAAAACAAGGTAAACATGCATAATGATATAGCAAGGCAGGACATGACATATATATATATGTAAATAAACAGAGTAAGTAGATAAAACAGCGGAAGATTTTTAAACCATTTCAAAACACAAGTTTGGTACATCAAAATGTCAATTTCCCAAAATTACAAGTCTAGATAAATACATCATCTGATAAACTGAAATACATAAGTACTATCCCCAAATAAGAGTAATAAACCATAGCGGCTCAAGTCCAGAGCATACTTGAGCTATCCAAGGAAGCAGCTAAAATCCAAGCTAGGCTCCAGTATTCCCTCCCTGAGAACCTGGGGGGGGGGGGAAACGGAAGAAAAGAGGCGAAAGAAAACAGGTCAGTCAAAAAGACTGAGTAAGCCCTGCTACGATCAGTCTATAAACTAATAAAGTTAACATCATGATGGAAACTGAGATGATCATAAATAACAACATACTGGCAGGATAAATCAACTACAAGATAGATAGAGGTGTCATCGCATAAACAAGGTTAAGTTTTGCACCACGGTGTACTAGCAAACCAACATAACAGGTATTGATCCCTTGGCCCAAGCTTTGACCCAATAACATGAAGTGACCTTAATATAAGGTCCAGCCCAACGGTCTAGTCGATCGGCTCCCTATAAACCTAACACGTCAAGTGTTGGTGTCCATATGGCCCACATATGGTTGTAGTTAGTCTGTGTTGGGTCCACCTTTTGGGTGTATCAAGCCCTCGGGTGTCAACCCCGGACACTTAAGCAATAATGCACAGCCCTAACCTACTGGTACCCGTGCCTCGAGTTTGTCCAACACCGGACTACGTGCACGTCCGTAGCCCGCCTGAACCCGCACCGCTGTACCACTCAGCCATCGCCCTTTGGTCGCTTACATCCGTCCAGTAATCGTGCCCCGCCCTAGCCTAGTCTTCTAGGGTTGTGACTGATACCCAACTGGGATTACTGCCGGAACAGACCACGCTGCTAGGGTTTCTAAGAGGGTTAAGTGTGATTTAACCCTTCACTAATCATGGATTAATTGGTTAAGTGTAACCAACAGTTTACCACTTAACCCCATTTCAATCCCTCAAATCCCCAAATTGGTTAAGTATTAGTGGACCCTGACTTAACCCTAATCATGATGCATTAATTAATTTAATGCACCTTAACCTCTCACATTAGACCTTGTTGTGGTTACTAGTTAGGCCGGGCGGGTCCGGGTAGGTTTACACCACAACTTAGTCTAACCTCGGGTTTTGGCACCATATGACCAACTTCTCACATTGGGTCCTATTGTTTGTAGCCACTAGTTAAGCCGGTCGGTTCCGGGTAGAATTACGCTACAAACTCAACCCAACCTCGAGTTGGCCACACTTATGTTTTCTAAGTGTCATGTCCACTTTATTTCAAAACATAATTACAAGTCAACAAATGCTTGGGTAGACCTAACTTAATAGGTAAATTCCCAAGGGGTAGACCTAACTTAATAGGTAAATTCCCAATCTTATATTTTCATGTATTTTAAGTTTTACCCAAACCCCCAACGTCATTCTATCGCTTACATATTCGTAATAACGCATAAAGGATAGGAAGAGGGAACTTGGCACAACATACATGATAAACTTGCACAACAATCATGCATAACGTGTTAGACTTGTACAACTTAGCATAGTGAACTTGCATATTGCCATAAACATGCATAACATGTTAAACTCGCATAACTTAGCATAGTGAACTTGCATATTACCATAAACATGCATAACTTGTCAAACATGCACAACATGTCATTTTAAACTTGCATAAGCATGCACAACTTGTCAAACATGCACAACTTGTCATTTTAAACTTGCATAAGCATGCATAACTTATTAAACATGCATAACATGGCATAATGAACTTGCATGAACATGCATAACTTATTTAACTTGCAAATCATGGCATAGTGGACTCGCATAAACATGCATAACTTATTTAACTTGCAAATCATGGCATAGTGAACTTGCAAAACATGCATAACTTATCAAACTTGCAAATCATGTCATAGTGAACTTGCAAAACATGCATAACTTACCAAACTTGCAAATCATGTCATAGTGAACTTGCAAAACATGCATAACTTATCAAACTTGCAAATCATGTCATAGTGAACTTGCAAAACATGCATAACTTATCAAACTTGCAAATCATGGCATGGTGAACTTGCATAAACATGCATAACTTAATAAACTTGCAAATCATGGCTTAGCAAACTTGCATAAACATGCATAACTCAATAAACTTGCAAATCATGGCTTAGCAAACTTGCATAAACATGCATAACTCAATAAACATACATAAATCCCAACTTGCATCACATATTAACTTTAGAGTTTCTAAAATGAAGGTAAGAGGGCTTACAAATATTATGAAGACACAAATCTACTAATAAAGATTGAGAAGCCCTTTATATGCAAGCATAAAACCCAAAACAAAGCTCCAATAAGAAACCAAAACCCCAAAAACTCTAGCTTAGCAAATGAAACTTGCAACTTGATGATGTATGCAAGCTAATGATCATTCATACAACTTAGAAATGCTTGTATGAACATCAAAATCTCCATAGGAATGATTCATGGAGAGGGTGGAGGCCATGAGAGTTTGGATTTTGGCATAGTTTTGTTGCTAGAATGAATAATTGGGTTTTAGGGTAGGATTAGGGTTGTATTTATAGAAGATTAGAGTGTTTTTAGCCCTAGGATTAACCCCAGATGAGTTTTGGCCCGTCAGATTTCGGAATCCTCTAGAAGCAAGCCACAAGACTCAGCCCAAATCAAAATGGTGCGCCAGGCAACATTGCCTGGCTACCCCCTGTCGACAGGGCTGTCGACGGGGCAGTCGACTCCCCTAGACCCCTGTCGACATGCCTGTCGACTTGGGGGTCTTGGCGGGAATTTTCCCGCTGACGCCAGCTGTGCCCTAATCCCTGGTTTTTAATTTAAATTTTAAATCTGTTTTTACTTAGGAATTTTCTGCAAACTTCAATGGGCCTTAACTGGGTCATACGGACTCCGATTTTCGAAAATTCGGACTCTATTTCGCGTATTTTTCCGAGACGAACGCAATGGCATAGCCCGTTTACCTTGATTCAGATTTTAGAATTAAATTCTGCCTCGATTTATATTATAACAGGTTATTTGAAAATACGGGTTGTTACAAAAAACTTTTGAATTTAGAACAAATTTGGAATCTTAACAAGCAATACTTATTATTTAAAATGATTTAAGTGTAAGATTAAACCCTTAAATGATTTTGAGCCTATTTGGTAAATAACTAATCTATAGTACTTATGAAACATTTTACCATTCCATGAAAATGATTAAATTTTAGAACTATAATTTAAACTTGAAAAAACAATTATGTATAAGGCTTTCAATACAAAATTGAAAAGATGAATGAAAATGATAACAACAAATAAAGAGTTTTGAACATGGGATTTGTAAAGAAGGGATATGACGGAAATTAAGGAAATTTATCCAACCTTATCAAGAAATGAACTTATAACAACTGGAAGGAGATTTGAATTGAAACCAGTGTAGTCCATAGCTTTGTTTTAAGATACGCTTATTACTTAGGAAGACCGAGACCGGATGTAAGTCCGAAAACCATTCCAAGTAATGATACGATGCTATAAATCAAATTGAAAACTTGGGAATGACAAATGAAGACCGGGAATCTTTGGACTTATTTGGATTGATTGTTGATGTCTCAAATCGGATCGTACACCCGATACGAGGTTATAAGTGGCATGAGGTCTGAATATATTTGAGGATTTTTGGATTTTGTTCCGTTCAGATCCAGAATGGACTTGTATGGATTGTGTGTTTGACATTGTAATTGCCTGCATAGCATTGATTTCTATTAATATACATCGGATTTATGGCGATAATTATTCCCGTCTCTAAGTTTACGTTCCTAGAGGTTATTCATTGATAGTAATCAGTGACATGTTGTAAATTGACAAATGTAGCGTACTCAAGTTATATAACGATCTAGCAATGATCAATGCATGGCTTATTGAAGCGTAGCTTTGTGTATACTGTGGCATCGATAAGCCTCACACCCTGGACTGATGAGAAATTGGCGGTTAGGTTGTTATATATACATATTTTGTGTTGATAGCTGCGGCGATGGTACCACTTGTGAAATTGGGGGAGTTAGGTATGTTCGGTGTCTGAGTCTGGATGAAAACCGGTGATTTACCTCATGATTTGTAGTTGGTGTCCGAGTCTAGATGGTAAAACCGTGTTACACTTCGCTTGTGTTCCTGATTGATCTTTCATGCTAGGAATCATCAAGTTGGAAACCCAATCTCCAATAAGTGCTCTACGATTTTATTTGTATACCTATGGCGACATAGTAGGATGGGGTACCATGCCATCTAAGATTATACATTTATTTTCGAAGTTGTTTTCTACACTATGCACTCATAATATAAAGAATATTTTCATGTATGAAGGCATTTTTGGTTTTCATAAGACAAAACTCGCCCATTTGGTGTGCGCTTGCATTGTGTGATGTGGGACGAGCGTATGGTAGCTTAATTTTTCCATAAGTTATTGCGAATTTATATGCATGGGAAATTACATGGAGTAAACCCATTCTACACTAGAGGCATATTCCGGTGAACTTCTCCAACTTTAAAATAAGCCCTAAAAATAAACGTTTTATGTTATCACGCCAGTCCCATGACTCGCCTGGAGTTTATTGTTCCTTCCTAAACTCTGGGTGCCAATAATTTTCATGCGGGTAGCTAGTGGTTTAGTTGTACAGTTATATATCTTTGGAGCAAGATTTGAAGCGCTATTCGAGTTGGAGCTTCATGCTAGAGTTGGAGTTTTCCGCATCATCATTTTTCCTCTTCCGCTAAGAGTATATTTGTTTCCGCTGTTATATGTTGTAACTGTGATATTCCTTGTAACTTTGATGTAATATTGTTTTATTATATGCAAAGTTCTGTTATTTTGTCTAATATATGTTATTACCTATAACAATCCGCCTTTATGAACGGTTTAATTACCGACGAAAACCGGGCAAAAAGTCGGGTCGTCACATGTGGTATCAGAGCTTTGGTTATAAAAAGCTACGAGGTGCGACATATTTGAACAAAAGATAGAACTCATCAGAGTTATAGTATCTCATTAGAGATAGGGTTAGGAATGCCCTAAAATGAGATTCTGGAATATTTCGTTGAGAGAGAGCGTATTTTGAAACAAAATAAATGGCTTTGAAAATGAAAATGAAATTTGGAAGAATAAGAGCTAGGAATTCTAAATGGAAAGAGGTGGAATTAAATAACTTACAATTTGAAAGACTTTAAACCCATAAACCCTGGATGTGATTAATAATAAGCACTTGAATACTTGAAGTTAAATAAGTAAGAGAAAATAGTATAACCCTTTGGAAAAAATTAGGTTGTCACTTAAAGCAACATGGAATTTGGGATACCAAGGGGTGAGTGTTGGATGACGCAGAAGCAAGCAAAATAAACACTGGATCGAAAGGAAGAAGAAGAGATAGGGAATCTTAGAAAACTTAAAGATATCCAGTGTTATAGATGCTTTAGAAACGGTCATTATGCAGTCTGCTGCCCAAATAAATCTAAAAAGAAGAAGAAAGTCATTCAGAAAGATATATGTTGTTTCAAGTGTAAGAGAATCGAACATTTTATGAATAAATGTCTTAAGGCAAAGAAAGAAATCAAGGACCCTACAATGGAAAGGAAGTGTCATCGATGCAGGAAGAAAGGGCATATAGTTCAAGATTGTCTATTGAAGAAGGAAGAAAAGCCATCTGGAGAAGCACCGTCTTTGTCAAAAGTAGCGCAAGAAAGAAAAATTTTCAATCTGTAAGGTTAACTTTAAAAGTTATACAAGTCTAAGAAGCGAATGTATCAAAATCCAGAATAAATGTATAAAAGAGTTAAGAATGAATGTACGAATGTTGTATCCATCAAAATCTTGGTATAAAATTATTGCCAGTTTATTTCTCAAAATTTAGTTCATTAAATAAGATACTAATATTTAGACCCTAACTCAAATTCGAAAGGTTATTCGATTTTATATAAACAAAATCCTGAAAATATTATAGGAATACGGATTTATAAAATTTTATAAATCGGATTTATTTTACTTGGGCAAAATTTCATAACCTCTCCTTTTCGAGAACAAAAAGCCTTAAGTGGGGGAGATTGTAACGACCTAGAATTTTTTATGTTTAAAATATAAATTAAATTAAGATTTAGCGCAAAATAAATATTTATATTTGGAATTTTGTCTATTTTGAGCGATATTTATGTGAACTCTTTCCGTGGATTTATAAACATTTTTAAACGAGATTTATGTTACTAATTGATTTGAATCTTTAACATTGAAAATCTGTTGAAACAAGAGTTGTTACCATTGAAAATTTATTTTGTAATTTAATTAAGAAATTATTTTTGGTCTTGCAATTTGGTGAGAATAAATTATTTGCTTGAAATTCAATTTAGAATTTGGACTATTATTTAAATACAATATTCATTCTAAAAATAAAAGCGCATTGTGAATATTTTATCAATATAAATGTTTTGTCAAAATTTATGATGTTAACAAATAGTGAGTCATTTGGATATTTAAAACTTGACATTAGAACTAAAATCAATTTTGAAATAAATTCTGGTTGAGAAACAATTTATTGATTTTGAACAAAGAATTTATTTGCATGGTAAAATATCGTTAAGATTAATTTATTTCCAATCAAACCATTAAGTATAAATGGCATAATAAAAGCGCCAGATTAATATTGGAGTTTCAATTCAAGTAATAATTATTTGGTTCAAATAAAATGACTTTATGTTTATTGCATAACGATATTATTTGTCCCTCAGTTAACATAATTAAAACAAAGAATGAACTTTGGAATATTAGCGGTGTAACCAAACTAGGAATCTAATCCATATTTATATAAGGAATGCGTAATAAAAAGGAAAATAAATAAATTGTGCAATAAATTCGCATATTTTACGTTATCATTTGAATTTAATTTAGGTTCATAATGGTTAAATTTATAATGTTTTGAAATAAAGTCAACAACGCTGGTTGTTAATTCACGTTAGACTAGCATTCGTATACCGTTCATAGGGAATAAAACAAGTTTTCCTCCTTTGTAAGAGATATGGTGGGAAACAATATCTGATAATATCTTGCCTAAAATCTTGCACTTTCTTTCTGTTTGTTTTATGCATTATATTCCTTCTGCTTTTTGTTCCCTTCTCTTTCGTTATAAAAGGATGTATCTCCTTTTTACTAGTCCTCTACAAACCTTTCTCTCCTCATTCCCCTTAATGGCTGAAAAGTGAATGCTATGACTTAAAACTCCTTCCTCTCGCAAACGGTGACTCTCTTCCTTCCCCTTCTTTAAAACCGCTTTTTTCCTTCTCAAAATAGTACAAATGATAACCCCTCTCCCCTTTGTACCAGTCGGCCACCTGTTCATCTTCCTTCCCTTCGCACTGCACCAAATCGCACAACCACTTCAGCATCTCTTTGGCGACTGCCCACAGCCCCCATACTATATAGGAGAAATAATGCAGTGAAAGGTGTGCCAGGCAACTATGGATGATCATCAAGGTATGATACATAAGCGAAACTTGTCGTAAATCTCACAACGCAAGGATAAAATATAATAGAACATATACAACAGGTAATATTACTGAAGAACATTTGAGCAGAAATCTCAAATTTTCAAAACAACAAGAAAATATTTCCTTACACTAGGATTGCTACATATGTCTATACAAATTTTCCTCACTACAACACTTAGAGTAGAATAACCAATAGCGGAAACCCAAATACTATGTAGTAAGAGATGGTACGCTAGCCTCCTGCTCGCCATCGATCAACATCATCGTCCTTACTAAAGCATCATATGTCACCTTCTACTTAGTCTGCCCATATACAACCGGATGAACAACCCAAGGTAATAAGAGGAGAATTAAAACCTTGAGTCAGACAATAGTCTTTGTGAGCGATAAAACAACTAACAAACTTCAACAATAAATTATATGAGAATAGGTAGATTGACAAACCAATCTAACAAACACCAGAGAAGAACACAACTCCCATCTTCCCCCACATCGGATAGTGATAGCCTATAATCCATAACACCCAAGGTAACATCAATTCATCCATGGCAATCAGAACAACCATCGATAACACTCATAGCATCCAGATTACTTAGGTTTCACGCAGATAATCCTAATCGAGTTTAACATCCATCAAGCGCTCTCCCCAGAGGCCTAAACCAATATCAGTCAAGCACTTAAGGAACGTCTCCATCGACTTTGGATAATCCACGTGAGATGGTACAAACAGAACAACCAATCATCCATGACTGACTCTGGCTAGCACTGCCAATCCTGCTTTAGAACCATTGTAATCGTATGACTGGCCCAAACTGCTATCCGTAAAAGGCTAATGGCGACCCCAGTCCTAGCAAAACCCCTTACGTATTTGTATAGATACGTACCTAGGTCTTTTCAACGATACCCTGGGTACTCGACCTACATACAGTCTTTTAGGTTCCCCTATTATACCCCTATTTTGGGCCCGCTAGAACCAACGACACGATAATCCCTCGGCCTTCACATCTTTTGTCATCATCCCTTACAGCTATCCATTAGCTTATAACACCTTAGAGCAGCCATTACCCACAAACTCAATACATCCTTGAGTCGTTCTTTCCCATAAACTCAATACATCCTTGAGTAGTTCTTCACAAGAACTCAATACATCCATGAGTAATTCTTCACAAGAACTCAATACATCCTTGAGTCATTCTCACATTCGTTGTATACAACAAACAACTAACAAAACACATCACTTTGAACATCCTCATCTGGACTCTCGTCGAAGCCACCATCACCATCGAACCAAACAACTTCAATGTAGTCTATAGCATTATCACCCGCCTCAGGACACCTTTGAGTGGTCATACCATTCGTTGTTCCACGCCGATCAACAAACACTTTTCAACACTTCCAAACTTCCTAATTGAATTCACTTTGAAGTCACATCATCACCAGAAATGTCCGACCAGAAATAGCCGACCAGAAATGTAGAAATAACTGACTAGAAATGCCTGACCAGAATAGGCCGACCCAACTTTAGGCCGACCCACTTTATGCCGACCTACTTTATGCTGACCTTACTTTAGGCTGAACCAACTTTACGCTGACTCACTTTAGGTCGACCTAACTTTATGCCGACCCAACTTAGTGCTGACCCACTTAGTGCTGACCTAAGTTTGTGCCGGCCCAACATTATGCCGACCCAACTTTAGGCCAACCAAACTCTATGCCGACCCACTTTAGGCCGACCCAACTCTATGCCGACCCACTTTAGGCCATCCCAACTTGACTTGTTCCTCAAGACATGATTTGAGACCGACCGACCCAACTATGGCCGACCCAAAACCTGCATATTACAACTGAACTCTAATTTCGACTAAAACTTCGCCAAATGATAGATTCGACGAAACCAACTCATCTAATTCATCCAACATGACCACAAGCATGTTATGAAACCATCATCAACATGAATTCAACGATTTTCACCAAAATTATGCAAATCACTCCAAATCATGAAAAATGATCATATGAACAAAATTATAGATCTAACTTGCATAAGTTATGAAATATCATGGAAATTACCTATCTAAACTTACTAAATTATATCATACGGCGATTTATATGAAAATGGACTTAATATAGCATAGATCTACGGGAAAATGATTGAATATGATGATAAACATAATCAAACATTCATATACTTCATTGAATCCATGTGAGAGATGTAAATCACTCACTGATTCTCCAAAACAAGCTAAAATGATAGAATTATGAATCGAGACGCGAGAAATTCAAACCAAACTCTTCGATCCGATGAATTCGCCCATGAAATGATCTAGATCTTGCCTCCAATGGTGTAGATCTATGATTTCCCTCCTTGGATTTGGATTTTTAATGGTGGAAAGGTGTTAGAGGAAGGAGGAGCACAAGGCTACCCAATGAGGAAATGAAAAACTAAATCATTTCCCATATCCCTTACCCCCTATTTATACCCTCCCATCAACCCACTAATGGGCCTCTCCAATTCAGCCCATTATGGCTTACCAAACATAGACAGCCAACTGAAAACCCTTAGAATAACGATTCCTCCCAAACGGCTGAGCTAAATCTTTAATATAACCACTCTATGGAAAGGCAAACATCAATTCCTTTCCAATGGCAAAGGTCTCACCCTCTGATTCGACCTAGTTCAAAAGTTATGCCCTGTTCAAGTCTAACAGGGGGAAAATGGTCACAAATAAAATTGGTAAAAATTATGGACGTGTCTCACATCCCCATAGGTAACATATTAAAAGATGAGAATGATCCAACCCTCCGGGAATAAAATAAAAATATTTTATGATCTTCCGATACGTAAAATGCGGGCTGTTACATTCTCCCCCCTCCCCCTTAAGAATTTTGCCTCTGAAATTCCGAGCAAACACAAGCAATCACAACAATTCCGCATGCCTATCATCCATGAGAAGCCAGTTCTATCACCCAAACTAGCCGCCATCAAGCCATGTGTCCATACCCTTATCCTAGCACGTGGAATTCTATCAAACAACAACAAAGATAACAAAAAAATCAACAAGTAATAACGATGGCGTGATATCAATGGGTCATACGGATGAAGAGTTTTGGATGGGTCGTCTTTATGCTCACCCTTGTCTCCGACGTAACATCGTCGCCCTCCCCACTCCATTATACCTTAACTAAATTAAACGTCTTTTCCCTAAGCTGTTTCCTGTCATTCGCCATAACACGAAGCGGCTTATGAGATTTCATAACTGCGAACTCAACTAAAAGGTCGAGGTACTGCTCTGGAGGTACTACCGCATCTGAACCATGCGAATATTTTCACAAAAAAGACTCACAAAAACATTGTGCACACTCTGCATCTCTCGCGTAAAATAACTCTATACTGATTTGCTCGTCTATCGGAAATGGTCCAACAACCCATAGCACTTAAGCTACCCACCACAACATTTAGAAGCACTGCTGAAAAACTCCTCCGACTTGACCGGTCGGCCAGAATACCTGACCGACCGACCCACTTGGACCCCACCGACTTGTGCCTTCCAACCCAGCCGACCCGATCAGCTGTGTCCAACCCCAGATCCTCCCGACCCAGTTATGTCCGTCCCAACCTTATGCCTTCACACAGTTCCATCCCGGTCAACCCAAAGGACGACCGACCCAATCAGAATGGACCGACCCGACCTACTTGCTTCCTCAACAAAACATGAATTTCAACCCGACCGACCCGGTCACAACCAACCGACCCGATAAGACTGACCAGATATGGACCGACCCGACCAAAAGTTTAACCGACCCATTTCCTGGCTTGGTTCTAAGTAGTCCATCAATAAAATCCGTCGATACTTTCTCCCACTTCCATGAACTTCCAATGGCTGAAGCAACCCACTCGTCTTCTTCTGTTCAGCTTTCACCAACTGACAATTTATGCACTTGGAGACGAACTTTCCAATATCTCGCTTCATCCCTTCCCAGTAGTAAATTCTTTTTCATGTCCTGATACATCTTATTACCACCGGGATGGATCATCAACTTCGAGTGATGACATTCTCTCAGAACCTTATCTCCCAGTCCGTCGATATCAGGAATAACTAATCGTCCTTGCTTTCAAAGCCAACCTTATCGATCGACTTCGAATTCTTCATCTTCTGGTTCCATCTTCTGGATAAACTCGACAAGCTTTGTATCTCGCTTTTGGCTCTCGCAATTCCTTTAGATAAGAGTGGGTCTTATTGACAAGCTTGCCAACATTTCAGGTTCCAACTCACACCTTGGCCTGAAATCAAACCTTGTCAAATACTTGAGGCTCTTCCATTAAACATTGCTCCCGTACTTGCTTGTCTTTGACTCAACACATCTGCAACTGCGTTACCTTTGCCCGATATATAGACTGTAATAAAATCATATGACGCCGGAAACTCTAACCATCGTTGCTGTCGAAGGTTCAAATCCTTTTGGGAGAAAAGATACTTCAACGACTTGTGATCCGTAACCAACTTGAATCGAATTCCCAATAGTTAAAACCTCCACACCTTTAGAGAAAACACAATCGCCGCCAACTCCAAGTCATGAGTTGGATGGTTTTTCTAATGCAGCTTTAGCTGTCGACTTGCGTAAGCCACAACCTTATCCTTCACCACTCTCAACTAGTGGAATCCCGTTGCCCGATCCATCTGCTAAAACACATTGGCTTCGTGGAGCTGATATAACAAGTCATCCGTCCTTGGTAACAGATATTTTTTCTTCTTATTCACCTACCTCAGCTCACGATAGCCCATTCACATCTTAACGAGCCATCTGCCTTGGTTGCAAACACGACTGTTGCACCCTATTTGGAAACACTTCTCTGACTGAATCCCTTCCCAAGAAGGTCACAAACTTGCACCTCCAACTCTCGCTGTTTCTTAGGCCCTACCCGCATAAGAAGTGTTACGATCAGTTTAGCTCCCTCGACCAACTGTATTCTAAACTCGATCTCATGATACGACAACAACTCTTTGACTTTGTCAAAGACATCCTCATACTCATTAGTGATCAGAACAGATGACAAGTCTTCTTGTGGAATCACAAGCGAATATAACAACTCATAAAGACACCATCCTCGGGTTTACCCCGAACCAACACCTTTTTCCCTTTCACATTCTCGACTTTCACCCCTGGCTTTTCGCAATTCACACTTGTCGCATACCTCTTGGTCCAATCCACGCCCAAGATGATCCTAAAATCAGCGAAAGTCACTCTAAACATCCATTCGTAAATAAGCATCTTTGATCAAACAAAACTAGATCCACAAAGTGTGACAAGAGCAGATGAACCTATACTAACTAAAGGTCTATTACAACTTTAGCTTCCAAGCTTATTCGACATACAATTATATTATAGGTAAATGAACGCGATGCTCAAGTACCAAATAGAACTCAACAATTCCCTTGGCAGAAAGTATATATCCAACAAAGCCTCTTCTAATTCTCATCATAAGGTAATAGGAAATCGGAATTGCTTCCATAACACATGCTTCCCCTGGTTGCTTATTCTTCAGAAAATTAGGACAATCCTTTTTCTCATGCCCAGGCTTTTCACACTTGAAGCACTTCTTCTCAGCTCTGGGGTTCTTACAATCTTTGGAAAAATGGCCCTTCTGCCAGTAGTTAAAGCAAGTCACGTTTCCCTTCTTCTTCTTCTTCTTCTTCTTCTTCTTCTTATTCAGATTTTTCCAGCTTTGGTACCAGAAAAAGTTTCTTCCTGAGGCTCATGTCTGGTTCCAAAAGCCTCGTCCCAAGCAACACTAATTCTTTCTTCTCGCTTCTTAACTCGGCATCGAAGTTGCTGCAAAGCCCTACTTCTTCTCAACTCATCTTCTTCATCTGTAGGAGAATAATCTTTCTGTCTCTTAGCAAAATCCCTTCTAGGTACTTGCACAGGAACATCACACTCCACTTTCACTTCTGGAATGGGTATCCTTAACATAGCCGTTGCCATCATGGCCGCCCCAAACATAACGAGGTATTTTGGTGCAGCTGCTAAAGCTCCCAATTGGCTTCCATCTCCTACTCTTCCATTTCCAAACTCACAACTATATGTTTGACGACTCATTCTAAATTTAAAATAGAATGAGTAGTCCACTTACAAGATAAACTACTAAAGAAGTACAAATGCTACTACTATATATGTTAATATATAGTAAATATCCAATTGAAATCTACAAATATGTCTCTCAAACGTAATTACGTCTTTGAACTTTGGCTAAAATCGTTAACCAGAGCTCTGATACCAAATGTGATGACCGCCTACAACCCCCGCACTATACAGGAGAAATAATGCGGTGATAGGTGTGCCAGGCAACCATGGACGATCATCAAGGTGTGGTACCTAAGCGAAACCTGTCATAATCTCATAGCGCAAGGATAAAATATAATAGAACATATACAACAGGTAATATTAGTAAAGCACATTTGAGCAGAAATATCAAATTTTCAAAACAACGAGAAAATATATCCTTACACTAGGATTGTAACATGTGTATATACAAATTTTCCTCACTACAACACTCAGAGTAGAATAACCAACGGCGGAAACCCAAATACTATATAGTAAGAGATGGTACGCTAGTCTTCTGCTCGTCGTTGATCAGCATCATCGTCCTTACTAAAGCATCACCTATCACCTGCTACTTAATTTGCCTATCCACAACCGGATGAACATCCTATGGTAATAAGAGGAGACATAAAACCTTGAGTCAGACAATAGTCTTAGGAGCGATAAAAAAGCTAACGAACTTCAATAATAAATTATATGAAAATAGGTAGATTGACAAACCAATCTACCAAACACCAGGGAAGAACACAACTCCCATCTCCCCCCACATCGGACAGTGATAGCCTTTACAATCCATAACACCGAAGGTAACAACAATTCATCCATGGCAATCAGAACAACCATCGATAACACTCATAACATCCAGATTACTTAGGTTTCACATAGACAATCCTAATTGAGTTTAACATCCATCAAGCACTCTCCCCAAAGGCCTAACCAATACCAGTCAAGCACTCAAGGAACATCTCCCTTGACTTTGGATAATACACGTGAGATGGTACAAACAGAACAACCAATCATCCATGAATGACTCTGGCTACCACCGCCAATCCTACTACCATCCGTCAAGGGCTAATGGCAACACCGGTCCTAGCAAAACCCCGTATGTATTTGCATAGATACGTACCTATGCCTTTTCAATGATACCAGGGTATTCAACCTACATCCGGTCTTTTAAGTGCCTCTATTATACCCATGTTTTGGGCCAGTTAGAACTTACGACACGATAATCCCTCGGTCTTCACATCTTTAGTCATCATCCCTTGCAACTATCCATTAGCTCATAACACCTTAGAGCAGCCATTACCCACGAACTCAATACATCCTTGAGTCGTTCTTTCACTTAATACATCCTTGAGTCATTCTTTCACATGAACTCAATACATCCTTGAGTCATCCTTGCTGAATAATAAGATTTTGATCGATGCCAATGAATGAAGCTACTATGGGAATCGAATCATAAAGATAAGGTTTTATATATATATGTACATTGAGTCATGTTAGAATTATGTTTAAATCTATCCTCAAGTATACATGAATGTGCTAATCAAGTTTTATACATATACATAATTAGAAAACCTTCAAAAAGCCAGACTGTGGAGAAAATGGCCTACCAGTCGACTGGTAGGAAATCCACCAGTCGACTAGTCAAGCTACCTCTGCACATAACGGCTAGTTTTAAAAGTTTTATATAAATAAATTATTTCCACCAGTCAACTGATGATTTTTATCTAGTCGACTGATTCGACCTAGAAACTATTTTCTGAAGAGTCACCATTCTTCATAAAGAGATTCGTCTTCATTAATCAAAGGAAATGGACATAAATCTTGATGGAAACTATTCACGTAGAATTGCTACTCTTATACTACTATATAAACAAGTTTAATCATGTTTTACAATCACCTAATCTATCCGAATTTTACTGATTTTTATGATCATCATTCTACTCTCTCCATTTTCATTCTTTGCAATTAAAAAGCTCTCCAATTCAAATGCTTATTGAATCCGTGAATCAATTTAATATCATTCGATTCAACAAGCATTATTCTTCCTTAAATCTTCGCATTCAAAGCATATACTCGAGGATTAGATTATAGGAAGGTTATACCTAAAATATTGGCTATCCATGTTGATTCAAGAACACAAATCAGAAGTCAAACTCTTGTAATAGTTGAAGACCTATGTAGTTTCTATGGCAAGAGGCATCCTTGTTGGGGCTCGGGTGTAATGACCTATTCCTCCAGGTTAAGAGAGAGCATTGCTAGTGAATTCCTAAAAGAATCTTCGGGACTGGACGTAGGGCGGGAAGTCCGAACCAGTATAAAAATTCCTGGTGTCACTTTACTTTACTTTATTTTCCGCGTTTACTTTGATTGTGATATATCTTTGTAGCTTAGAGTTTGTTTGACTATTGCATATCATTTAGCTAGCATATCATATATATTCTGCTATATCCATATAGATCCTTTAAGTTGTACATATCGACTCTACTTTTCAGTTGGTAACAGAAACTCAAGATAGTATTAATAATCAAAATGTTCCTGTTAATGAAGTCAGATCTCAACACGAATATTACAAGACCATCCAATACAAAATATTACTGGAGAAATAACTTCAAACGTTAGAACAAGAAGTCAAGTTAATTTGATAAGTAATGTAGCCTTCTTGTCAAATATCGAACCTAAAAATCCTAAAGAAGCATCAACAGATGACAATTGGATAATTGCCATGCAAGAAGAATTAAATCAGTTTGAATGTAATGAAGTTTGGGAACTAGTTCCAAGACCAAGTGATCAAACTATTATTGGAACAAAATGGGTTTACAAAAATAAAGCAGATGAATTGGGAAATACCACTAGAAATAAAGCTAGACTTGTTGCAAGGTTACAATCAAGAAGAAGACATAGATTATGAAGAAACCTTTCCTCCAGTTGCAAGACTAGAAGCAATTCGAATATTATTAGTATACACTTGTCATCATAACTTTAAATTATATCAAATGGATGTTTAAAGCACTTTCTTAAATGGATACATTAAAGAACGGGTATATGTTGAACAACCTCCACTATTCACTCATGAAAAATATCATGATCATGTTTATAAACTGATAAAGGCGTTATATGGTTTGAAATAAGCACCTCGTGCATGGTATGAACGTCTCAAAACTTACTTGTTAAATTCAGGATTTCAAATTGGAAAGGTTGATCAAACACTTTTTATCAAGAAAGACCATAAAGATATTCTAATAGTTCAAATATATGTAGATGACATTATTTTTGGATCTACAAATGATCAATTATGCCAAGAATTTTCAAAAATAATGACCAATGAATTTGAAATGTCACACATGGGAGAACTATCCTATTTTCTAGGTTTGCAAATTAACCAATTATCTGACGGAATTTTTATTAATCCAGAAAAATATTGTATTAGTTTAATAAATCGTTTTGGAATGGAAAACACGTTAAGTAAAGCTACACTAATGAGTACATCGACACATTTAGATAAAGATGAAAATGGTAAAAGTGTCGATCAAAAGTAATATCGAAGTATGATAGGTTCACTTTTATATCTAACAGCAAGTAGACCAAATATTATGATGAGTGTTTGCTTATGTGCCAGATTTCAAGCAAATCCAAAAGAGTCACATTTAAGAGTAGTTAAACGAATATTACAATATTTAAGTAGTACCAAAGACTTTGGACTCTTCTATCCAAAAGACTGTTCCTTTGAATTAGTTTCATATAGCGATGCTGATTTTTGTGGATCACAAACAAATCGTAAAAGTACAGGTGGAACATGTCACTTTATTGGTAAATCACTTATATCTTGGTTTAGAAAAAAAGCAAAATTGTGTTTCATTATAAACATGTGAAGATGATTATATATCTGCTGCACTAGCTTGTGCTCACGTATTATATATGCAGCAAACACTAAAAGATTTCAATGTAAATTTGTCTAATTCCATAATCTATTGTGACAATACAAGCGCAATGAATTTATCTAAGAATCCGGTAAACCATTCGAGAACTAAACACATTGGTATTCGACATCACTTCTTATGATATAATGTTGAAAAAAATAATTAATTCAGAATTTGTTAACTCAGAAAATCAAATTGCATATGTAAGAACCCGTAACTTCCCCGTGAAGGAAAGAGCGGATACTTTGAGAACAACACACAAATGAACGCAGACGGAAGAACATTTCATTGCTATTACAACAATTGGATCAGATACAAGAATATACAGAGTATAATTGAATAAATTATATTCGATAAATATCCGAGATTACAATAAATTACATAGCAGCGGAAAAACAATATAAAACACAACTGAAAGTAATGAACGAATACAGAGCTTTCCGAGCATCGTTCCAGCTGTAAATCAGGATCCTGTGAATATAAATCTGCAAAACCAAAACTACTAGCTGCCCGTGTCGAAAATAGGGGCACCCAGAGTTTAGGTTAAAACAATAAACTCCAGGTCAGTCATGTGACTGGTGTGATAACTAAAACAGTTATTTAGAACTTTACTTTAAAAGAGAGTAATTCAAGGGACCACGCCGTATAACACGGAACGGGTTTCCTCCCAAGAATACCAGCGCATAGAATAAACAGCGCAATGCTTTTTCGAAAAATGAAGCTATTATAAGACCCAGGTCCCATCACACAATGCAACGCAAGCCGGAGGATAGGGTTTTACCTTATAATAGCCAAACATGCTTGGTACGTTTAAAACAAATCATTTGATACTATTGTAAGTGTATAGTGTCAAAACAATTTCAATCATAAATATAAATCATAGACGGCATAAGTGCCCCATACCACTATGTCGCCATACTAGGCTCTACAAATAAAGCCGAAATACACGTATTAGAAATTGGATTTCCGTCATGAGTCGAGGCAAGGGGCAAGCTCCTCTCCGCTTCGAGACACTCTAGCAAATGCCTCGGGACTACACACTCTGGGTAACCCCTGGATGCTTCAGGGCCGGTCCTCTCTTACGTTTGAGGATTAATTATGCCTGAACACACGTTTCCCGGTCCTTACAGACCTAAAATCGAGGCGCCTCATCCAACAACCACATAGGTGAAAAGTATATAAATGTCAGGGCTGGTAAGTCACTGACACCACCAAAGCTAGAAAGAAACGTCGTGCTCTCCCTGCAGTCCTTATCCCGTTTTTAACTCATACCGAGGTGTGAGGCTCGCGAATCCACGCTATACACAAAGCTACGCCACAAAGGCTGTGCTTTTATCATCAACCACAAGACTTTGCTTTTCAACAGAAGCCTTGATCCATGCAACTCAGCGTGCCACACAGGCAATTCATGCCATGCGATTGATATCTATCGATATATAACCTCTAAGCTCGTACGTCTCAGAGAAGGGCGTTAAGCAAGAGAATAAATTCTCCGCCGCCAAACAGATATATATTTAACAGAAATCAATCAACACAGAATACAATCCAATGTCAGACACACAATCCATTTACAAGTTCGTTCTGGGACTGAACGAAACCGGAGGCACTTTCCTCGCATATCCATCGATCTCCAAGTACGTCTGGACGACCACCAACTATTTCCATCCTCTTGGGTGTACAGCCCAATCAGGATCATCAGTAATTATCCAAACGATGTGAAGACTCCCGGTCTTCGACCACCGTCATCATCTTCGACTTATCGTCGAATCGGTTATTCAGAATGGGTATAAACCCGACCTTTCCGAACAACCCGCGTATATTAAAAACAAATGTTACACAAACACAACATACGCCTCATTCCAATTCATTAGTCACTAACCGTAAATTAGCAAGAGAACAATTTCCCAAATATTAACCCCGAAGGCCGAAACCAACATCAGATCAATACCAGGAAACCATTCTTCTTAACTAACCTACAACTAGTTTCTAAATCTCAATTCTTAGGGAAAGGTTCCCATTAATTTTATCCAAGATAAATTCTTTAAAATTTATTCTTTAATCTCTCATTGGATGTCGCATCAAACCAAATTATGGTTTTTCCAAACTAGTCGAGATTAGCGAACCACACCGAAGTAATTATTTATTTTATTTCCCAATCCCAACCTATTCATCCCATGAAGCAAAACTGGTGATACTCCATATCTAATACCACGGTGTTATCGGTAAAGTTAATTACCATTCCACATTCAAATCTAATTAAAGATTTGACTATCGTTTTGGAGCAAAACTGGTGATACTCCCTTCTCGCTCACTTTCTAAATTTGATGATTTAGATTATCAATTCACATTTCAATCTAATTACAGATTCATTAAAACTCATTTTTTTTCCTGGGTTAAAGAACTAATGTCATTTAAAACACAATTCACGATAAACCCAAATCACATCCTATTTATTATCGGGTTAAAGAACAAGTGTTATTTAAAACACCCTTCACGATAAACCCACAAATCAATTCCATTTACAACCCATTTCAAATCCAGTTTGTTTATTTAAAAATAAATGGGTTGTTACTTTAGTTCTAAACTAGTTCATTTCGATAAAAATCTATTTTTATCTTTTCGAATATGGAGTTTTTCATCCCAATTTTCCCCAAATCATTTCTTATGATTTTACACAAATTATTACTATTTTTAATAATTTTATCAAGGCCCGTACAGTTGATTCCCATCAACGGCCATCGAACTGCACTTACAGCGACCTTTTTCAAATTTGATTTGGACGTATCTCCAAATCCAACCGTTAGATTTCAAATTTCTAATATTCTTTAGAAATCTCTTTTCGATACGAACCCAACGGTTCCGGTTTTAGGAGAATCCGACGGTCGGATCTCCCGTAATGTCCGTTCGAAGTTAATGGTCGAAATTCACGAACTGCCGTGGCGCGGCGCGTTCTATTCAGGACATTATATTATATATATAATATATACTTCGTCGATTACTATTTAAAAACTAATTTTATAAATAGTTTTAAATTCGTTTCTGTAACACCCCGTATGTTGAATAACTTGTTATAATATAAATCAGGGCAGAATTAAATTTTAGGATCTGAATCAGGGGAAACGGGCTATGCCATTACGTTCGTCTCGGAAAAATACGCGAAATAGAGTCCGAATTTTCGAAAATCGGAGTCCGTATGACCCAGTTAAGGCCCGAAGAAGTTTTCAGAAAATTCCAATTTCAGAAACAGATTTCAAATGCAGAAATGGAGCTGGGCGGGAAAATTTCCGCCAGCCGCCCCAATTCGACTAGGGAGTCGACACAGCAAGACCCAAGTCGACTGCCCTGTCGACTTGGGAGTCGACACAGGTGGCCGGGCAGTTTTGCCTGGTGCACCATTTGAGTGAGATTGGTCAGGTTTGGGCTGTGTTTAGTGGCTTGTGACGAGATCTGATGGCTCTAAACTATCCTAGGGTTAATCCTATGGCCTAAAACACTTAACTAATCTATAAATACACCCTAAGACTACCCTAATTCATGCTAAAATTGGATACAACGTCATCATGCCGTCAAATTGCAACTAGAAGGAGCCACCAACAAATTAAAGAGGAAGATAGCTTCTCAAATCAACTTATAATCAACTCTAGCAACTAAATCTTCTTCATAGGAGTGCTAATCAACAAGTTGTGAGTTTCTATGCCTTTAGCAAGCAATTGCTAAACTAATTATGATAGGATATAATGAGGTTATGGTTATGAATGTGGATCAATGCAAGTTATGTTATCATATGCTATGTGCTCATGATGTTAGTTATGCAAGTTTTATGCTATATGTCCATGATGCTAGTTATGCAAGTTTTATGCTATATGTTCATGATGCTAGTTATGCAAATCACTATGATAAACATTGATCCATTATGACACCATGTTATGCAAGTTTGGTGTTTGATTATATGCAAGTTCATATATGACATGTTATGCAAGTTTGGTGTTTGATTATATGCAAGTTCATATATGACATGTTATGCAAGTTTGGTGTTTGATTATATGCAAGTAACATGTGCAAGTTTACACCTTTGTATGATATGCATACATATGCATGTTTACCCCTTTTTATGATATGAGTAAAATATGCAAGTTCATCCCTTTTTAGACCTATGATATGTATGCAAGTTTATCCCTTTATGATAGGTCTATGACATGAACATCTATGCAAGTTACCCTCTTTATGACATATGTGATTCATGCAAGTTTGGGTTGGTTATTTATGCTAGTTGGGTTTGATGCTATAGTCATATATGCAAGTTGACACCTTTAAAACCCATGTTGATGCTAATGTTATGCAAAGTGGAACCCATTGTGTTTGTGATGAATCTTCCCTTTTAAGTATGTCATGTTAGCGTATTACGTGGGGAACGATGGGGTTAATATTCATGTTAACAAAATTGTGGTAAAATGGGTATGATGTTGCATACCATAAGTGGATGGACATAACTGAGTCAATTATGTACATCATTAAATTGGAATTAATTAGGGAAAATTTATTCAAATTATGGGGGTGATTAATTAGGTGTAATTAATCGACTAAGACACGAGGTTGGACCCTTTTGTAGCATAAGACTGCCCGGACTCGACCGGCAAATCCAGCGGCTACAAATGATTGGCCCAATGTGAGAGGTCTTAGGCATAAACTAAATACGTGACAAGTGTAAAGACACGAGGTTAGACTCTGTTATGGCGTAAGGCTGCCCGGACCCGACCGGCAAATCCAGCTGCCATAAAAGACAGTCTAATGTGAGAGGTCTTTACAAAGGTTACGTTCTTAATCAATTAAGAAACACTTAACCAGATAAGCATGTAGTGGGGCATGAGGGGTTAAGTGGGTGCCTTGGGTGGCATGTGGAAATCAAGTAAGTGCCTTGGGTGGCATGTGGAAATCTAGTGGGTTGCCTTGGGTGGCAATAGAAAATACGATTAGAATACTTAACCAAGTGGAAACATGTAATTAAACATGATTAAAGGGTTAAGTGGGATGCACTAGAAAAGGGACAAGCATAGGTGGGTAGCTTGTGGGGGCCCATTTCAACCAGTAACCCATATGTATCTTTGTGGGCTCGACCCATGTCGAGGACGGGACACGCGTACTGGGCTTGACTATAAGAGGCCAAAACGGGTTAGCGGTGGCAACGCAAGTCCAACGGGTTTCATATGCGTGTGTGGACCCGGGCTGGTAGGTAAGACGTTGTTGCATCGTGTAGGTATAAGCCGTGCACCGTTGATAGTATCGGGTTGCCACTTTGGGGAATGATACACCCCACTGTGGGGCCAGCACGGGTATCTACGTTAGGGAGCCGATCGCTTGGGGAGTAGTGGGTACACCTAGTGGAGATAGGGGCAGACGGTACCTATGTGGTCAACTAGGGGTACACGAAACTACTAGTTATATTTTCTAAGTCCTTGGGTGGGATCAACCTTTAAGTTAGGAATGACTGGTGTGGTGCAGTTTAGTAATTATCCTTGGGTGGGTAGATGCGTCTTTACCGTTATCATTGGTTCTTTCTATGTCTAGATGGCTGCTTAGTGTAGTCATTTATCCCCAGTCATTACCGTACCAAGTTTATATCATACCCTAATTACTTTAATGATTGTATTGTTAAAGTTATAGGACTCGCTCAGACTTATGTCTGACCCCGTTGTTTTTATCTTTTTCCCAACCCTCAGATTTTCAGAGTGGGCCTAGCACTAGTGGGCTTTGATCGGATTGCTTTATCTATCTTTTGGAGCTTGGACCGTTGATGTAAAGCCCAGCTTATCTTTTCTATTATGGCTATTAGTATGTAGTGGGATTATGTACTTATGTTTTTATCGAGATGGATATTTTGTACTTGACTCTTGTTGGTTTTTGATATGTAACCAAACATGTTTACCTTCTGCTGCAATGAAATGATGTTTTAAATTTCAAGTATTACTTATATCTGTCTTGTTGTAATTTTTCTGTTCTATAATCACTTAAAATACTCCACCGAAGTTAAGGCATTCCCTTAGTGAGTGACCTTAGCGGGTGTGGGGTGTTACACGCGGTATCAGAGCTGAAGATTACCAGAACAGATAAAACTTTTAGAAAAACTATTTTTCTAAAAACATTTTCGAAGGAGTATTTTCAAAAACATGTCTTTTAAGAGAAAAGTTTTTGAAAGAAAAGCATAATCCCCAATAGCCATATCTTTATCTTTCGAATTCTCCGTTTTGAATCTTTCCTTTTTCGTTTCAGCATGGCTGAAGACCTTAACTTTCCGGAGGGTGTAGCGATACCAGTATGGTATAGGAGATTGATGGAGGCTAGGGCCGCCGCTGCGGGTCCAGCAAATGTTCCTCCACCACCAGTTGCACCCGATCTTCCTCCCCCTCCTCCTCCTCGCGCGGATACTTTTGCTAAGACTTGCAAGGAATTTAAGGCTATGGGAGGGAAACCTTTTCAAGGATCAGAAACTTTTGCGGAAGCTAGGGATTGGCTTAAGGAAACAGAAGAGTTGATAGACATCTTTAAGATGGAAGAAGGAAAGAAAGTCAAGTTAGCTGCTTGGTTAATGAAGGGAGAGGCCTCGTTTTGGTAGGAGGTCACTAATGGAGAACGCCTAGTTGACTCTTGGGCGGATTTCAGACAAAGGTTTGTGGCAAAGTTTCTCTCAAGAGCGGAAGAAAATCTGTATATGGAAAGGTTCTTGACTCTAAAGCAAGGAAACCTATCAGTGAAGGAATATGTCAACAAGTTTAATCAGTTGGCAAGGTTTGGCATAGACATTGTGAATACACCGGAGAAGAAGGCTCTGAGGTTTGTTAAAGGCTTGAATGAACCGATGCATGGATTGGCTATGACTCACATCCCTATGGGGGCCACCTTTGAGAAGCTAGTAGACATGGCACTTATGCATGAGGAAGAGAAGGGTCCCAATGCTAATAAGGCACCCGAGAAGAAAGGAGATCAGAAGAGACCTCAACAGCAACAGCAAAACAAGGGCGGGAAAGGAAACAGTGGCAAGGGAAAGAAGAAGTGCTTCAACTGTGGGACACCAGGCCACCTCAGCAAAGATTGTCGGAAGAAGAAGAAGACTGGCTGCTTCCACTGTGGCGAAGCAGGGAATCTAGTGAAAGACTGCCCTAAGAAGGGGCAGAGGACGGGATCTACCTCAGGAGGACAGGTGCAAGCTCTTATGGCACCAGGTCAGGCAAGGGGGCAAGTTCAGGCTCTCGCGGTTCCACCGATTCAGGAAAGAGGTAGAACTATTTCCGTTGAAAGTCTGGTTTTTCTGTTTGATCATCCTGTCCGTACTTTATTCGACTCTGGCGCATCGCATTCGTTTATCTCATCATCATTAGTTGAGTCACTACACTTAGACACCAGTCTAGTAGATGATCCCTTGGTTGTTTCAAACCCAATTGGGGGCTCCACTTATTTGTCCATGATATGTTTGGGTTTGAAGATTTCTATACTTAGCGTTGAGTTTAGATGTGATGCTTTTGTTTTGGGCTTCACGGGCTATGGGTTAATTTTGGGCATGGACTGGTTATCCAGTAATGGTGCCGTTCTTGATTGCGAAAGGAGAGTTGTTAGGCTCATGACCCGCTTGGGAAACACTCTCGAGATCTCTTGTAATCCCATGAATTCTGTTATGCTAAGTTATCTTGAATCGCTTGACGCTTCGGTCGAGAGTTTGCGATCTGTTAGAGTGGTCCGGGAATACTCGGATGTGTTTGAGGAGGTGAAGGGCTTACCTCCGAAGCGGGAGATCGACTTCCGAATATATCTGGTAGACAATGCTAAACCAGTATCTTTGCCAGTGCGCCACATGGCTCCTCGTGAGAGGAGGGAACTCCATAAGCAAGTAGGGGAGCTGCTTGAAAAGGGGTTCATAAGACGAAGTATATCGGAGTGGGGTGCTCTAGTGGTTTTTGCCACAAAGGCGGATGGGTCTCTCAGACTTTGTGTAGACTATAGAGAACTCAACAAACTTACAAAGAAGAATAGACACCCATTGCCGAGGATTGATGATCTCTTTGATCAGTTGGTTGGTGCCTCAGTGTTTTCGCAGTTGGACTTAGCCACGGGGTTTCATCAATTGAGTGTGGCTGAGGATAGTATAGAGAAGACTGCCTTTAGGACTCCGGATGGTTTCTATGAGTGGCTGGTGATGCCCTTTGGTTTGACGAACGCCCCTGCATACTTTGTTGATTTGATGAGTAGGGTGTTCAGGGAGTACCTTAATAAGTTCGTGGTGGTCTTTGTGGATGACATCTTAGTTTTTTCTAAGAGTGAAGAAGAGCATGCCCTACATCTTAGGGAAGTGTAGGAGACTCTTCGAGCGCATAGCCTTAAGGCTAAATTCTCTAAATGTCACTTTTGGAGGAAGGAAGTGCGGTTCTTAGGGCACGTGGTCTCTAAGGAAGGGATAGCTGTGGATCCTGCGAATGTAGTGTCCATCCAAGATTGGAAGGTTCTGAAGAATGCTACCGAGGTGAGGAGTTTCTTGGGGTTGGCTGGCTACTATAGGAAGTTTATCAAGGACTTCGCGAAGATATCAACCCCATTAACTCGCTTGACAAAGAAGAATCTAGTCTTCACATGGGACGTAGATTGTGATGATGCGTTCCAACGGTTAAAGAGAGCTTTAACCACAACTCCAGTCTTAGTGCTGCCGGATGGGAGTAAGCCATTTGTTGTTTATACCGATGCTTGTGGGACAGGACTAGGCGCAGTCTTAATGCAAGAGGGAAGGGTAATAGCCTATGGGGGAAGGCAGTTGAGAGCGCATGAGAAAAATTACCCTACACATGATCTAGAGTTGGCCGCTATTGTTTTTGCGCTTAAGTCTTGGCGCCATTATCTTCTTGGCGAGAGGTTCGAATTGTTCACTGAGCACAAATCATTGAAGTACTTGTTTTCTCAGAAGGATTTGAACTTAAGACAGCAAAGGTGGATGGAGTTCTTAGCATCCTATGATTTCGAGATAGCGTATACCCCTGGCAAGGGTAACGTGGTGGCAGACGCCTTGAGCAGAAAAAGGTTGTCCTTGAGTCCATTGTTCGTGGAACGACGAAGCTTGGAATTTATCTCGATGTTTGACTTCAGACCTTCCGTTGACTTTGTACCGGTTTGCTAGCATCCTTAGAGTTCAGACCTACTCTTTTGGGATGGATTGGCGAGGCACAGCGGGACGACCCACAGTTGGTTGAGTTGGTAGAGAGGCTCATAAGGGGGGAGTCGTCCAGCCATTTGAGTAGGTACACCCTGGATGGTAAGGGGTGGTTGCGTAGAGACGGTAGACTCTGTGTACCGCAAGATGAGGGTTTGAGGAAGGCTATTCTTGATGATGCGCATCGTTCGAAGATGACCATTCATCCCGGTGGGGACAAGATGTACCAAGACATGAAGCGAGTTTTCTTTTGGGCCGGTATGAAGAAAGATGTGGCCGAGTATGTCGCTAGATGCTTGGTGTGCCAACAAGTGAAAGCGGAGCAAAAGAAACCCGGTGGGTTGCTTCACCCATTGGAAGTTCCGCAATGGAAGTGGGATAGCGTCTCGATGGATTTTATCGATGGGTTACCGAGATCGAGGAAGGGTAATACGGGAATTTGGGTTGTGGTAGACAGACTTACTAAGAGCGCCCAGTTCATACCCGTGAAGAGTAAGAGGACTGCTCCATGGCTAGCTTCAGTTTACCTTCGAGAGATAGTTCGGTTGCATGGTGTACCTTCTAGCATAGTGAGTGATCGAGATCCCATCTTCACTAGCGAGTTTTGGAAGAGTTTGCAAGAGGCGGTAGGGACTCAGTTGTGTTTGAGCACCGCATATCATCCTCAGACGGACGACCAGACCGAGAGGGTGAACCGTATTCTAGAAGACCTTTTGAGGCTATGTATCTTAGATTTTGGAGGTACATGGGAAGAGCATCTTCCATTGGTGGAGTTCGCGTATAATAACAGCTTTCAGTCTAGTATTGGTATGACTCCTTTTGAAGCTCTTTATGGAAGGCCTTGTCGATCACCTACATGTTGGTGGGAATCTACGGATAAGATCTTACTTGGGCCTGATATGGTTAGAGAGACTTCGGAAAAGATTGATTTGATTCGAAGAAGGATGAAAGCGGCGCAAGACAGACAGAAATCTTACGCGGATAAGAGGAGGACGGATCTTGAGTTTGATGTTGGGGACATGGTCTTTGTTAAAGTATCTCCATTACGGAATGTTGTTCGCTTTGGGTCCGTTGGGAAGTTAGCACCAAGGTTTGTAGGGCCGTTTCCTATTAAGGAAAGGATTGGACAGATGGCATATAGAGTGGATTTACCCGAGAGACTTAGTGGTGTACATGACGTATTCCATGTGTCACATTTGAGGAAGTGCCAACATGAGACCGCGGAGGTGGTAGAGCCGAGCTTGCTTAGAGAAGTGGAGGTAGAGCGTGATGCGACTATTCGACGAGCTCCTACCCGCATCCTTGGGTCAGAGATTAGGAAGTTGAGAAACAGAGAGGTTCTACTAGTCAAAGTGCAATGGGGAGATGATGAGAGCAACGCTACTTGGGAGACAGAAGCGAAGATGCGTTCACTAAACCCGTTCCTTTTTGAGGGTATGTATTTTAACTTCTCCTTTATCGTTTGTCTAGTACTTATCTTATCTTTAGTATGTCCTCTCGTTAGTACCTTTGACCTTTAGATAGGGTAAACCTATGGTTGAAACATGTGTTTGAGACATGTTATGATTGATGGATGCATGTGGATGCAAGTGTTTGCTAGTGGTTGCTCGTGGATGCATATACACACACTTTAGACACTAGATCGGCTCAGTCACTTCATGTTGCACATTGCATATAACTGTGTGTAGGTAGCTATATTAATGGATGTATAATGGTTGCGTTATCATATGGATGATGCATTTTTATTGTGAATGATTGTGCACTCATGTAGAGATAGTATGTGTCGATAGGGTTCTTTCGCATACATATTGGATGCATGACACTATCATGGTTTGCATTAAGGAGGTCAACTGAATCAGTAGACCGCCTGATTTTGCATTAGATAGGGAACATATACACACACTTTTTGCATATGTTCATACAGCATTAGAAATTTTAAGGGCAATGGATGCCAGTGTTTGATGGTTTAGTAGATGGTTGTTTGGTTGGTAGGATATGTTCTTCTTGACTTAGAGATTTCGGGGACGAAATCCTTTAAGTAGGGGAGAATGTAACACCCCGTATGTTGAATAACTTGTTATAATATAAATCAGGGAAGAATTAAATTTTAGGATCTGAATCAGGGGAAACGGGCTATGCCATACGTTCGTATGACCCAGTTAAGGCCCGAAGAAGTTTTCAGAAAATTCAAATTTCAAAAACAGATTTCAAATGCAGAAATGGAGCTGGGTGGGAAAATTCCCGCCAGCCGCCCCAAGTCGACTAGGGAGTCGACACAGCAAGACCCAAGTCGACTGCCCTGTCGACTTGGGGGTCGACACAGGTGGCCGAGCAGTTTTGCCTGGTGCACCATTTGAGTGAGATTGGTCAGGTTTGGGCTGTGTTTGGTGGCTTGTGACGAGATCTGATGGCTCTAAACTATCCTAGGGTTAATCCTATGGCCTAAAACACTTAATTAATCTATAAATACACCCTAAGACTACCCTAATTCATGCTAAAATTGGATACAACGTCATCATGCCGTCAAATTGCAACTAGAAGGAGCCACCAACAAATTAAAGAGGAAGATAGCTTCTCAAATCAACTTCTAATCAACTCTAGCAACTAAATCTTCTTCATAGGAGTGCTAATCAACAAGTTGTGAGTTTCTATGCCTTTAGCAAGCAATTGCTAAACTAATTATGATAGGATATAATGAGGTTATGGTTATGAATGTGGATCAATGCAAGTTATGTTATCATATGCTATGTGCTCATGATGTTAGTTATGCAAGTTTTATGCTATATGTCCATGATGCTAGTTATGCAAGTTTTATGCTATATGTTCATGATGCTAGTTATGCAAATCACTATGATAAACATTGATCCATTATGACACCATGTTATGCAAGTTTGGTGTTTGATTATATGCAAGTTCATATATGACATGTTATGCAAGTTTGGTGTTTGATTATATGCAAGTTCATATATGACATGTTATGCAAGTTTGGTGTTTGATTATATGCAAGTAACATGTGCAAGTTTACACCTTTGTATGATATGCATACATATGCATGTTTACCCCTTTTTATGATATGAGTAAAATATGCAAGTTCATCCCTTTTTAGACCTATGATATGTATGCAAGTTTATCCCTTTATGATAGGTCTATGACATGAACATCTATGCAAGTTACCCTCTTTATGACATATGTGATTCATGCAAGTTTGGGTTGGTTATTTATGCTAGTTGGGTTTGATGCTATAGTCATATATGCAAGTTGACACCTTTAAAACCCATGTTGATGCTAATGTTATGCAAAGTGGAACCCATTGTGTTTGTGATGAATCTTCCCTTTTAAGTATGTCATGTTAGCGTATTACGTGGGGAACGATGGGGTTAATATTCATGTTAACAAAATTGTGGTAAAATGGGTATGATGTTGCATACCATAAGTGGATGGACATAATTGAGTCAATTATGTACATCATTAAATTGGAATTAATTAGGGAAAATTTATTCAAATTATGGGGGTGATTAATTAGGTGTAATTAATCGACTAAGACACGAGGTTGGACCCTTTTGCAGCATAAGACTGCCCGGACTCGACCGGCAAATCCAGCGGCTACAAATGATTGGCCCAATGTGAGAGGTCTTAGGCATAAACTAAATACGTGACAAGTGTAAAGACACGAGGTTAGACTCTGTTATGGCGTAAGGCTGCCCGGACCCGACCGGCAAATCCAACTGCCATAAAAGACAGTCTAATGTGAGAGGTCTTTACAAAGGTTACGTTCTTAATCAATTAAGAAACACTTAACCAGATAAGCATGTAGTGGGGCATGAGGGGTTAAGTGGGTGCCTTGGGTGGCATGTGGAAATCAAGTAAGTGCCTTGGGTGGCATGTGGAAATCTAGTGGGTTGCCTTGGGTGGCAATAGAAAATACGATTAGAATACTTAACCAAGTGGAAACATGTAATTAAACATGATTAAAGGGTTAAGTGGGATGCACTAGAAAAGGGACAAGCTTAGGTGGGTAGCTTGTGGGGGCCCATTTCAACCAGTAACCCATATGTATCTTTGTGGGCTCGACCCATGTCGAGGACGGGACACGCGTACTGGGCTTGACTATAAGAGGCCAAAACGGGTTAGCGGTGGCAACGCAAGTCCAACGGGTTTCATATGCGTGTGTGGACCCGGGCTGGTAGGTAAGACGTTGTTGCATCGTGTAGGTATAAGCCGTGCACCGTTGATAGTATCGGGTTGCCACTTTGGGGAATGATACACCCCACTGTGGGGCCAGCACGGGTATCTACGTTAGGGAGCCGATCGCTTGGAGAGTAGTGGGTACACCTAGTGGAGATAGGGGCAGACGGTACCTATGTGGTCAGCTAGGGGTACACGAAACTACTAGTTATATTTTCTAAGTCCTTGGGTGGGATCAACCTTTAAGTTAGGAATGACTGGTGTGGTGCAGTTTAGTAATTATCCTTGGGTGGGTAGATGCGTCTTTACCGTTATCATTGGTTCTTTCTATGTCTAGATGGCTGCTTAGTGTAGTCATTTATCCCCAGTCGTTACCGTACCAAGTTTATATCATACCCTAATTACTTTAATGATTGTATTGTTAAAGTTATAGGACTCGCTCAGACTTATGTCTGACCCCGTTGTTTTTATCTTTTTCCCAACCCTCAGATTTTCAGAGTGGGCCTAGCACTAGTGGGCTTTGATCGGATTGCTTTATCTATCTTTTGGAGCTTGGACCGTTGATGTAAAGCCCAGCTTATCTTTTCTATTATGGGTATTAGTATGTAGTGGGATTATGTACTTATGTTTTTATCGAGATGGATATTTTGTACTTGACTCTTGTTGGTTTTTGATATGTAACCAAACATGTTTACCTTCTGCTGCAATGAAATGATGTTTTAAATTTCAAGTATTACTTATATCTGTCTTGTTGTAATTTTTCTGTTCTATAATCACTTAAAATACTCCACCGAAGTTAAGGCATTCCCTTAGTGAGTGACCTTAGCGGGTGTGGGGTGTTACAGTTTCAAAAACATTTCAACTTCTATTTCCAATTCAAATCAAAATCGAATTTTTCCTTATAGATTCGTTTTAAAATTCATTTAAATTCAATTCAAATTTCAATTCAATTTGAGTTCATTTTCTATTCAATCCAATTCAAATTCGTTTTCTATTCAAATCAAATTCGTTTTCCTATTCAAATCAAATTCGTTTTCTATTCAATTCAATTCGGATTCGTTTTTCTATTCAAATCAAATTCATTTTCTATTCAAATCAAATTAGTTTTCTATTCAAATCAAATTCGTTTTCCTATTCAAATCAAATTCGGTATCTATCCAATTCAATTCAAATTCACTTTCTATTCAATTCAAATTCACTTTCTATTCAATTCGAACCGAATTCATTTTCTATTCAATTTGAATTCATTTCAAATTGATTCAATAAAATTTCAATTTGAATTTTAATCTAATTTAATTTGAATTTTATTTCCAAATATTAAATTTTGAAATCACTTTTCAATATTCATTGTAAAACGAATAAAATCGATATAAATATCGTTCGCGTTAAAATAGCGCAACTCTAATCAACATGGCTTTATATATTTCAATAATTCCGTTATTCTATTCAACAAATGAATATTTATTTTTGTCAACACACGACTAATCTCAACGAATGAGTACTGTCCACGTTTGACTATTTTTGTTATTTAATATATTTTATAAAAATTAGGGTATCTATCGTTTGATATCAAATCAGACTCCAACCGTAAATTAGCAAGAGAACAATTTCCCAAATATTAACCCCGAAGGCCGAAACCAACATCATATCAATATCCAGGAGACCACTCATCTCATCTATTTTCCAGTTAATTTCTAATTTCATACATGATAAAGATGTAAATTTTATTGTTAAAATATTTCGTTCAACACATGACTAATCTCAACGGATGAGTACAGTCAACACATGAACCTTTATTTTATAATATCCTTTATCTACTAAATTGGAATGAGGCCCAATCAATTACCATATAAAGTTAATTATATGGATTCCATACAACACATGTATATAATAGCAACGATAAATAATCAACCATCATCCAAAGTGCACTACACTGTATAAGAATCAAATATAGATATCTAACGCTTATAACAGCCTGTCAATCAATCGATCGACATACAACTAATTATTGGGATTAGTGTATGTCGTATTTCGTCCCAATACCCGTGTGGGGTTTCAAACAATCAAACACAGATTTTATTTGTGCAGTTGGGCGATGTGTAAAATTTATCGACCCAATCAATATCAGTCAAATCAGTGTATATAAACAAATCGGCCGATTTGTTTATAAATATTTATTGATTCATATTCACGTTAAAAATTATATTTTTAACGATAAAATATTTTTTTTTCTATATAAATATTTTATTTCACATCATACAATCAATTTTCACATCTACAACACAAACAAATTTCACAACACATCAATCAAACAAACAAGCCATCCATGGTCTGTGGATGACGGGTGTCGGGTGCTGCTAAGCACCGTCTGCATCCTAGTATATATATAACTAGAAAAAGAAATTGAAGAGTGAGAAGTTCTCACTGATAACTATCCCAACTCCACGACACTTCTATGTAGGAAATCTTCGCCGTGCTCGCCTTTTTGTCGATTCGTTGCCCGTAGTCACTACATATGTAAAAAAAATCGAATTTTTACTTTGCTATTCAATATATAAAAATCGAATTTTTACTTCGCTATTCAATATATAAAAATCAAATTTTTACTTCGCTATTCAATATATAAAAATCGAATTTTTACTTCGCTATTCAATATATAAAAATCGAATTTTTACTTTGTTGCTATGCATATAAAAATCCTATTTTTATAATCAAGCTATATGGATAAAAATTCTATTTTCACACCGCTACTATATAGATAAAAATTCTATTTTTACATCGTTATCATATAGATAAAAATTCTATTTTTATATCGCTACTATATAGATAAAAATTCTATTTTTCTATTATAAAAATTTCGCCTTTTCTATTTTAAAAATCTAATCCTTTCTATTTTAAAAATCTAATCTTTTCTATTTTAAAAATCTAATCTTTTCTATTTTAAAATCAAATCCTTTCTATTTTAAAAATCATATCTTTTCTATTTTAAAAATCTAATCTTTTCTATAAATAAAAATCATCCCTTTTTACTATGCTAAGAATATTAAAATCTGAAAATAAACATCCATGCTTTACATAAATACTTAGAAAAACTGATTTTTAAACTTATAAAACTAATTACATAGAAAATAAGCAAAAATAAGTAAATAAAAACAAATGAAAAAACTCACAGCGTTCGTTTAAGGAAGGAGGGGGTTTTCATCGATTTCAGGGGGGGTCTGGGACGAATTAGGTCGGAGGAGGAGCTGAAGTGGCTACGGCGAGGCTGAGGCGGCGTTGGGGCCCCCGGCGGTGGCGTCTGGAGGGGCGACGGGAGGCGTAGGGTTGGGCGACGGAGGCGGTTCAGCACGTCGGAGGGAGAAATGAGGGGAGAAGCGAGAGGGGAGGAGGGAGGTTGCCGCGCCTACTACGCGGTGGCGCGCTCTTCGGGGCGCATCTCGTTGGAGGAGCGGCGGCTCCTCCTTCTCCTTTTTTTTTAATTTTAAATTCTGAGAATCGATCAGAACGATGTAGGGGGGGGGGGTTGACTTCAAGTAAGAGAGAATAGGGGTTTTTTTTAAATTATTTTATTATTTTATTTCTCTACAAAGTAACTTTTTAACACGGACTCGAAATCAAGCCCACCGACTGTCGTCCCTAACGTATTACCCCAGTTCCGAACACAATGGGATATGTATTATAGGCCAATTCGACTGTTTCGATAGGTTTTTATTCAAATTAAATTATAAATCAGTGTATATTCAATTTTAACGCTCATTTTAATTTACCAAGACTACATACGAACTCGAAAAATAACAGAAAAATTATATCTGGCTTCGTAA
This sequence comes from Allium sativum, assembly GCA_030737875.1. NCBI lineage: Eukaryota > Viridiplantae > Streptophyta > Magnoliopsida > Asparagales > Amaryllidaceae > Allium > Allium sativum. Next base: position 311,656,087 of record CM060919.1, read on the forward strand.
TGACGATACGGTCCTAACAAAACTAGTTTCGTCGAATTCTGAGACCGTTAGAAAAATGGCCATTTTCCAGTCGATTAAAATCAACTGAAACTGGTCAAATGCGTTTTCCTTCGCCACGCTCACATATTGATTCAAAAAATTATGAAATTTGGAATCTATAAATAACTTGACATCACGGACCCAACAAAAGTGGTTTCGTCGTAATCCGAGGTCGTTTGCAAAATTTCCATTTTTAAGGGCCTGAAATTCCATAGCGACTATTCAGAATCTTCAACTGGACATATCTTTTGATTCCCGCTATGAAATTTCGATTTTTCAGATTCGTTGGAAAGATATCGTCAATTAGATCCTATTATTTTTTGTTTCGTTAAAATCCGGATTGTTTTGCACCCGGTACATTCAATTGAAGTTTGAAATCGAATTATCGAACTACCGCGCCATTTTCAATTCCTTTTATAATTATATATAATTATTTATATTCTAACGACGACGCGTATAAATATATACGTTCTAAATATATTCAAAATAAATTTTAGTCGATATTATTTAAAATAATCTATTTTAAATATTCAAAATTCGCTAAAATCGCCAAAATAAAAATTTTAAACTGGCTCGCATTTCCGGGTTATTACAATCTCCCCCACTTAAAACTTTTCGTCCCCGAAAAGGAACGAAGTCGAAAGTGGTTTGATCAATCAACTCTACGTTCGATCCGGCTTCCATTCTCCAACTTTTCAGTTTCTGAGAATTTTCAAATTTTCAAAAATTTGGATAACACCCGGAATTTTCGAAAAATTTCGCCATAACCTCCCCTGCACCGGGAGCCACGGGAAAATCCCGAAATTGCCATACAGGCCTTCTGATCTCAAAAAGAAAAAGAAAAAGCCAAGCGGCTAGCCAATAGGCTCATAAAATCATCATCACCCAAACAAAACAGTAAATTATAGTAAACATGTACCTATTTGTCGGGCAAACAAATTTTATTCTCTGCTCTAGCCTCCTTGCTATGACCTGTTCAATGTAAGTATATGTATATGAAAGCAAATGCGACTAATTTTCGATACAATTCAATATTTGGTTCAATTAGGCATAATGGTTCAAAATTATCAAACAAATAAACAAACAACACAAACATCAATCAATTAGTGAATTAGAGTTTCAAATTCATAATTTTGATACATATACAGAAAATCATGTTTTTGATGCCAAATCATAACAATGTATTCTAGCTATATTTTGGTTCTCACACCCGTCTAATGGAAATATATAGATATCACACCTTCGAAACACGAACATAAATATTGGTGATGGAGCTCCATCATCAAAATCATCTCCGAGCGACTAGAGTGTGATTCTATATCTATCGAGTATATTAAAACTTCGAATATACGTTCATGACGCGTATATGCAAAATAATCATATACTAGATTGTCCAAATTCAATATAAATAAATATTCAAATACGAATAAAACGATTTAAATTTTAAAACAAAATTGTTTTCATTCGAAAAATATACTCTTCACACTCGTTCTAGGATACTACTGATCCTATCTCTAACGAGTCATTCTAATTGGATATTACTAACCCAATATCTGATGAATTCTTTCGTATGGTTCTAATGTGTCTTGTTCTCGAGCTTGTAAACCAAAGCTCTGATACCAACTGTAAGAACCCGTAACTTCCCCGTGAAGGAAAGAGCGGATACTTTGAGAACAACACACAAATGAACGTAGACGGAAGAACATTTCATTGCAATTACAACAATTCCATCAGATACAAGAAGATACAGAGTATAATTGAATAAATTACATTCGATAAATATCAGAGATTACAATAAATTACATAGCAGCGGAAAAACAATATAAAACACAACTGAAAGTAATGAACGGATACAGAGCTTTCCGAGCATCGTTCCAGCTGTAAATCAGGATCCTGTGAATATAAATCTGCAAAACCAAAACTACTAGCTGCCCGTGTCGAAAATAGGGGCACCCAGAGTTTAGGTTAAAACAATAAACTCCAGGTCAGTCATATGACTGGTGTGAGAACTAAAACAGTTATTTAGAACTTTACTTTAAAAGAGAGTAATTCAAGGGACCACGCCGTATAAACGGAACGGGTTTCCTCCCAAGAATACCAGTGCATAGAATAAACAGCGCAATGCTTTTTCGAAAAATGAAGCTATTATAAGACCCAGGTCCCACCACACAATGCAACGCAAGCCGGAGGATAGGGTTTTACCTTATAATAGCCAAACATGCTTGGTACGTTTAAAACAAATCATTTGATACTATTGTAAGTGTATAGTGTCAAAACAATTTCAATCATAAATATAAATCATAGACGACATAAGTGCCCCATACCACTATGTTGCCATACTAGGCTCTACAAATAAAGCCGAAATACACGTATTGGAAATTGGATTTCCGTCATGAGTCGAGGCAAGGGGCAAGCTCCTCTCCGCTTCGAGACACTCTAGCAAATGCCTCGGGACTACACACTCTGGGTAACCCCTGGATGCTTCAGGGCCGGTCCTCTCTTACGTTTGAGGATTAATTATGCCTGAACACACGTTTCCCGGTCCTTACAGACCTAAAATCGAGGCGCCTCATCCAACAACCACATAGGTGAAAAGTATATAAATGTCAGGGCTGGTAAGTTACTGACACCACCAAAGCTAGAAAGAAACATCGTGCTCTCCCTGCAGTCCTTATCCCGTTTTTAACTCATACCGAGGTGTGAGCCTCGCGAATCCACGCTATACATAAAGCTACGCCACAAAGGCTGTGCTTTGATCATCAACCACAAGACTTTGCTTTTCAACAGAAGCCTTGATCCATGCAACTCAGCGTGCCACACAGGCAATTCATGCCATGCGATTGATATCTATCGATATATAACCTCTAAGCTCGTACGTCTCAGAGAAGGGCGTTAAGCAAGAGAATAAATTCTCCGCCGCCAAACAGATATATATTTAACAGAAATCAATCAACACAGAATAAAATCCAATGTCAGACACACAATCCATTTACAAGTTCGTTCTGGGACTGAACGAAACCGGAGGCACTTTCCTCGCATATCCATCGATCTCCAAGTACGTCTGGACGACCACCAACTATTTCCATCCTCTTGGGTGTACAGCCCAATCAGGATCATCAGTAATTATCCAAACGATGTGAAGACTCCCGGTCTTCGACCACCGTCATCATCTTCGACTTATCGTCGAATCGGTTATTCAGAATGGGTATAAACCCAGCCTTTCCGAACAACCCGCATATATTAAAAACAAGTGTTACACAAACACAACATACGCCTCATTCCAATTCAATAGTCACTAACCGTAAATTAGCAAGAGAACAATTTCCCAAATATTAACCCCGAAGGCCGAAACCAATATCATATCAATATCCAGGAGACCACTCATCTCATCTATTTTCCAGTTAATTTCTAATTTCATTCATGATAAAGATGTAAATTTTATTGTTAAAATATTTCGTTCAACACATGACTAATCTCAACGGATGAGTACTGTCAACACATGAACCTTTATTTTATAATATCCTTTATCTACTAAATTGGAATGAGGCCCAATCAATTACCATATAAAGTTAATTATATGGATTCCATACAACACATGTATATAATAGCAACGATAAATAATCAACCATCATCCAAAGTGCACTACACTGTATAAGCATCAAATATAGATATCTAACGCTTATAACAGCCTGTCAATCAATCGATCGACATACAACTAATTATTGGGATTAGTGTATGTCGTATTTCGTCCCAATACCCGTGTGGGGTTTCAAACAATCAAACACAGATTTTATTTGTGCAGTTGGGCGATGTGTAAAATTTAACGACCCAATCAATATCAGTCAAATCAGTGTATATAAACAAATCGGCCGATTTGCTTATAAATAATTATTGATTCATATTCACGTTAAAAATTATATTTTTAACGATAAAATATTTTTTTTCTATATAAATATTTTATTTCACATCATACAATCAATTTTCACATCTACAACACAAACAAATTTCACAACACATCAATCAAACAAACAAGCCATCCATGGTCTGTGGATGACGGGTGTCGGGTGCTGCTAAGCACCGTCTGCATCCTTGTATATATATAACTAGAAAAAGAAATTGAAGAGTGAGAAGTTCTCACTGATAGCTATCCCAACTCCATGACACTTCTATGTAGGAAATCTTCGCCGTGCTCGCCTTTTTGTCGATTCGTTGCCCGTAGTCACTACATATGTAAAAAAAATCGAATTTTTACTTTGCTATTCAATATATAAAAATCGATTTTTTACTTCGCTATTCAATATATAAAAATCGAATTTTTACTTCGCTATTCAATATATAAAAATCGAATTTTTACTTCGCTATTCAATATATAAAAATCGAATTTTTACTTCGCTATTCTATATATAAAAATCGAATTTTTACTTTGTTGCTATGCATATAAAAATCCTATTTTTATAATCACGCTATATGGATAAAAATTCTATTTTCACACCGCTACTATATAGATAAAAATTCTATTTTTACATCGTTATCATATAGATAAAAATTCTATTTTTATATCGCTACTATATAGATAAAAATTCTATTTTTCTATTATAAAGATTTCGCCTTTTCTATTTTAAAAATCTAATCCTTTCTATTTTAAAAATCTAATCTTTTCTATTTTAAAAATCTAATCTTTTCTATTTTAAAAATCTAATCCTTTCTATTTTAAAAATCATATCTTTTCTATTTTAAAAATCTAATCTTTTCTATAAATAAAAATCATCCCTTTTTACTATGCTAAGAATATTAAAATCTGAAAATAAACATCCATGCTTTACATAAATACTTAGAAAAACTGATTTTTAAACTTATAAAACTAATTACATAGAAAATAAGCAAAAATAAGTAAATAAAAACAAATGGAAAAACTCACAGCGTTCGTTTAAGGAAGGAGGGGGTTTTCATCGATTTCAGGGGGGGTCTGGGACGAATTAGGTCGGAGGAGGAGCTGAAGTGGCTACGGCGAGGCTGAGGCGGCGTTGGGGCCCCCGGCGGTGGCGTCTGGAGGGGCGACGGGAGGCGTAGGGCTGGGCGACAGAGGCGGTTCAGCACGTCGGAGGTAGAAAGGAGGGGAGAAGCGAGAGGGGAGGAGGGAGGTTGCCGCGCCTGCTGCGCGGTGGCGCGCTCTTCGGGGCGCGGTGGCGCATCTCGTCGGAGGAGCGGCGACTCCTCCTTCTCCTTTTTTTTTTAATTTTAAATTCTGAGAATCGATCAGAACGATGTAAGGGGGGGTTGACTTCAAGTAAGAGAGAATATGGTTTTTTTTAATTATTTTATTATTTTATTTCTCTACAAAGTAACTTTTTAACACGGACTCAAAATCAAGCCCACCGACTGTCGTCCCTAACGTATTACCCCAGTTCCGAAAACAATGGGATATGTATCGTAGGCCAATTCGACTGTTTCGATAGGTTTTTATTCAAATTAAATTATAAATCAGTGTATATTCAATTTTAACGCACATTTCAATTTACCGGGACTACATACGAACTCGAAAAATTACAGAAAAATTATATCTGGCTTCGTAATGACGATACGGTCCTAACAAAACTAGTTTCGTCGAATTCTGAGACCGTTAGAAAAATGGCCATTTTCCAGTCGATTAAAATCAACTGAAATTGGTCAAATGCGTTTTCCTTCGCCACGCTCACATATTGATTCGAAAAATTAAGAAATTTGGAATCTATAAATAACTTGACATCACGGACCCAACAAAAGCGGTTTCGTCGTAATCCGAGGTCGTTTGCAAAATTTCCATTTTTAAGGGCCTGAAATTCCATAGCGACTATTCAGAATCTTCAACTGGACATATCTTTTGATTCCCGCTATGAAATTTCGATTTTTCAGATTCGTTGGAAAGATATCGTCAATTAGATCCTATTATTTTTTGTTTCGTTAAAATCCGGATTGTTTTGCACCCGGTACATTCAATTGAAGTTTGAAATCGAATTATCGAACTACCGCGCCATTTTCAATTCCTTTTATAATTATATATAATTATTTATATTCTAACGACGACGCGTATAAATATATACGTTCTAAATATATTCAAAATAAATTTTCGTCGATATTATTTAAAATAATCTATTTTAAATATTCAAAATTCGCTAAAATCGCCAAAATAAAATTTTTAAACTGGCTTGCATTTCCGGGTTATTACAGCATATATCTTTACTAAACCCCTTTTAGAGAATTCTTTCATTAAACTCCAACAAGAACTAGGAATTGTATCATTCAAATATCCCTAAGTAGTTCTTCGATTATCATATGCTTATAATCTCTTAATCTCTTTTTAATCGATGACAAAGTGGGAGAAATATCTCTCATGATATCTCTGTTATATACCATTTTTATGCTCCTGTGCTATTATACTCTTATATTTTCCATACTATTGGAAATTGTGCTAACATTTGTGAATGTAGGAATCAAATGGTAAGGATATAAAATATATGAAATAAAAAATTTGTGCAGAAATTCAGGGGGAGAAAAATCCAAAGTGTTGTCATCAATCAAAAAGGGGGAGAATGTTGAATAATGAGATTTTGATCGATGCCAACGAATGGAGCTACTATGAGAATCGAATCATAAAGATAAGGTTATATATATATATATATGTATGTATATATGTACATTGAGACATGTTAGAATTATGTTAAAATATATCCTCAAGTATACACGAATGTGCTAATCAAGTTATATATATAATTAAAAACCTTCAAAAAGCCAGACTGTGCAGAAAATGGCCTACCAGTCGACTGGTAGGAAATCCACCAGTCGACTGGTCAAGCTATCTCTGCATATAAAGGCTAGTTTTAAAAGTTTTATATAAATAAGTTATTTCTACCAGTCAACTGATGATTTTTAACCAGTCGACTAATTCGACCCAGAAACTATTTTTTGAAGAGTCACCATTCTTCATGAAGAGATTCCTCTTCATTAATAAAAAAAATGGACATAACTTTTGATGGAAACTATTCATGAAGAATTTATACTCTTATACTACTATATAAACAAGTTTAATCATGTTTTACAATCACCTAATCTATACGGATTTTACTGATTTTTCTAATCATCATTCTACTCTCTCCATTTACATTCTTTGTAATTAAAAAGCTCTCCAATTCAAATTCTTGTTGAATCCGTGAGTCAATTTAATATCATTTGATTCAACAAACATTATTCTTCCTTAAATCTTCACATTCAGAGCATATACCCGAGGATCAGATTATAGGAAGGTTGTACTTAAAATATTGGTAATCCGTGTTGATTCAAGAACACATATCAGAAGTCAAACTCTTGTAATAGTTAAAGACCTGTGTGGTTTCCCAGGCGAGAGGCATCCTTATTGGGGCTCGGGTGTACTGACCTATTCCTCTGGGTTAAGAGAGGTCGTTGTTAGTGAATTCCGAAGAGGAGCTTCGGGGCTGGACATAGGGTGGGAAGTCTGAACCAGTTTAAAAACTCATGGTGTCACTTTACTTTACATTTCGCATTTACTTTGATTGTGATATATCTCCGTAGCTTAGAGTTTGTTTGACTATTGCATATCATTTAGCTAGCATATCATATATATTCCGCTATATCCATATAGATCCTTTAAGTCGTACATATCGACTCTACTTTTCAATTCTCATATTCGTTGTATACAACAAACAACGAACAAATCACATCACTTCGAACATCCTCATCTGAACTCTCGTTGAAGCCACCATCACCATCGAACCAAACAACTTCAATATAGGGTTCAATATAGTCTATAGTATTATCACCCCCCAAGACACCTTTGAGTGGTCATATTATTCGTTGTTCCATGCCGATCAACGAACACTTTTCAACACATCCAAACTTCCCAATTGAATTCACTTTGAAGTCACATCATCATCAGAAATGTCCGATCAGAAATAGCTGACTAGAAATGGCAAACCAGAATAGGCTGATCCAACTTTATGCCGACCCACTTTATGCCGACCCACTTTATGCCGACCCAACTATAGGCCGATCCAACTTTATGCCGACCCACATTAGGCCGACCCAACTTCATGCCGACCCAACTTAGTGTTGACCCACTTATTGCTGACCTAAGTTTGTGCCGACCCAACTTTATGTCGACCCAACTTTAGGCTGACCCAACTCTATGCTGACCCACTTTAGGCAGACCTAACTTAACTTGTTCCCCAAGACATGATTTGAGACCGACCGACCCAACTATGGCCGACCCAAAACCTGCATATTGCAATTCAAACTCCGATTTCGACCAAAACTTCGCCAAACGATAGATTTGACAAAACCAACTCATCTAATTCATCTAACATGACCACAAGCATGTTATGAAACCATCATTAACATGCATACAATGATTTTCACCAAAATTATGCAAATCACTCCAAATCATGAAAAATGATCATATGAACAAAATTATAGATATAACTTGCATAAGCATATGAAATATCATGGAAATTACCTATCTAAACTTACTAAATCATATCATAGGGTGATTTATATGAAAATGGACTTAATATGGCATAAATCTATGGGAAAATGATTGAATATGATGAAAAACATAATCAAACACTCATGCACTTCGTTGAATCCATATGAGATATGTAAATCACTCACCGATTCTCCAAAACAAGCTAAAATGATATAATTATGAATCGAGACAACGAGCAATTCAAACCAAACTTCTCGATCCAATGAATACACCCTTGAAATGATGTAGATCTAGCCTCCAATGGTTTAGATCTATGATTTCCCTCCTTGGATTTGGATTTTTAATGGTGGAAAGGTGTTAGAGGTAGGAGGAGCACAAGGCTACCCAATGAGCAAATGAAAAACTAAATATTCCCCATATCCCTCACCCCCTATTTTTACCCTCCCATCAGCCCACTAATGGGCCTCTATAATTCAGCCCATTATGGCTTACCAAACCTGGACAACCAACTGAAAAACCTTAAAGCTGTGATTCCTCCCAAATCGCTGAGCCAAATCTTTAATGTAACCACTCTATGGAAAGTCAAACATCAATTCCCTTCCAATGGCACAGTTCTCACCCTCTGATTCGACCTGAGTCAAAAGTTATGCCCTATTCAGACTGACAAGGGCAAAATGGCCACAAACAAAATCATTAAAAATTATGGATATGTCTCACATCCCTATAAGCAACATATTAAAAGATGAGATTGATCCAACCCTTGGGGAATAAAATAAAAATATTTTACGATCTTCCAATACGTAAAATGCGGGCAGTTACAAGCTCCGAGCACCCAGTCACCATCCAGTCCACCTTAATCGTTCATGGACCGCAAAATATAGATTCCTTTTGTGTTAAAAGAAAACGCAAGTTTAAGCGAGTGCGAGGTGTATATACAGTTATATACATGCGAGTTTCAGGAGAGAAGTAGCGCACATCGCACATGTTCATTCGTCAAATTTTGGCAGTTGATACGGAAGCGGGGTTGAAAGTGAAGAATTGGAAAGAAATAGCTAGTGAGAACTTTTATTTAAATTTATTTTAATAAGTAGAAATGTTAAATTACTAGTAGTTGGCCAGTTAATGATTTTGGAGTTCATATTGATAGTTGCTATTGTTATGATGATTTGAATGGATGTTTGTGTAAGTTAAAAACACAAAAACACAAAGCATTATTTAACGTGACACTTGCACATATATTTGTGGTTGTTTAAATTTTGCAATGTTAATGGATGGACTAGTGTTCATATGTATTGATTTTGTTGTATCACACATCATGGTTGTGGAGATATATGGGTAGTCAATTTAAATCTCCTTCTTACATGAATGACGATTATTTAATATAATAAAATAAAAAATAAAATTTTCTTTTAGTTGAATTTTGAATTTAAGTCTTTAAATAATTTGAAACTAAGTCAGGAATAATTAAATGATTTGTATAAAATGAAATGAATTTTGAAATATCTAAAATTTGACCCTTTAGATTGAAACAAGAATTTAGTTAAAAGAAGATTTGATTTTTGAGTTACATTAGTTTTACGTAAACATTTGGCTTCATTATAGTTATCCATAAGCTTTGAAAATTTAATTATAGAAAATTTGATTTATGTAACTAAATATTAGTTTCATTAAATAATACTTGGTTTCATTACTTTTATGACCGTTTGTAAGCTTGAAATCAATTAAACAAGTTTTGATATTTATTTAAAAAGAAAATTTGATTTTTGAGTACCAATTGGTCTACATAAACGTTTGTTCATAAGCTTCATATTAAATTGGGAAAAGTATTTGAGTCGCATAACTAAACATTTATTTTATTAACACATTTGGTACTATTATTTAAAACAAAAACCATTTGTAAAGATGTAAACAATAAATTTTTTTTGGTAATTTTATATTAAGCTTCCAACGAATTTGAAATTATGGTTTTAATTAAAGAATGGAACTTTAATTATGAATCTAAAAGGATTGGACAATTTATGTTTTGAACTGTTATCGAAGGCATATATGTTGACGTTTCAATAATACATATGTATATACATACCAGAACGTTCTAGGGTGACAAAGAGGATAGTGTCTAAGGCTTGGTTTTGGAAAAGACAGTTTCCTGCTCTCCCTGGCTATCCCTAACTGATCCGATGAACATGATGGTTATCTTGAAATCTAATTTGATTTTTTTTAATTTATAACAAATTTGGAATTGTAACAAGCGGTAATTATTATTTAAAATGATTTAAGTGTAAGATTAAAACCTTAAATGATTTTGAACCTATTTGGTAAATAGCCAATCTATAGTACTTATGAAACTTTTTACCATTCCATGAAAATGATTAAATTTGTGAACTATTATTTAAACTTAAAAAAAACAATTGTGTGTAAGGCTTTCAATCCAAATTTGAAAGATGAATGAAAATGATAACAATGAATAGAGAGTTTTGAATAGGGGATTTGTAAAGAAGGAATAAAACGGAAATTAAGGAAATTTATCCAACCTTATCCAGAAATGAATTGACAACAACAGGAGGGAGATTTGAATTGAAACATGTATAGTGCATAACTTTGTTTTAAAATACGCTTAATACTTGGGAAGACCGAGATCGGATGTAAGTCCGAAAACCATTCCAAGTAATGATACAATGCTATAAAGAAATTTGAAGACTTGGGAATGACAAATGAAGACCGAGAATCTTTGGACTTATTTGGATTGATTGCCGATGTCTCAAATCGGGTCGTACACCCGATATGAGGTTATAAGTGACACGAGGTCTGAATATATTTGAGTATTTTTTGATTTTGTTCTGTTCAAACCCAGAATGGACTTGTATGGATTGTGTTTGGACATTGTAATTATTTTCATAGCACTGATTTCTGTTAATATATATCAGATTTATGGTAATAATTATTCCCGTCTCTAAGTTTACGTGCTTAGTGGTTATGTATTAATAGAAATTTGTGACATGTTGTAAATTGACAAATGTGGCATAGTCAGGTTATATAACGAAATAGCGATGATAAAAGCATGGCTTATCGAAGCGTAGCTTTGTGTATATCGTGACATCCACAAGCCTCACACCCTGGACTGATGAGAAACTGGCGGTTAGGTTGTTATATATACATATTTTGTGTTGATAGCTACGACGGTGGTACCCCTTGTGAATTGGGGGAATTAGGCATGTTCGATGTCTAAGTCTGGATGAAATTAGTGATTTACCTCGCAATTTGTAGTTGGTGTCCGAGTCTGGATGGAAAAACCGTGTTACACTTCGCTTGTGTTCCTGATTGATATTTCATGCCAGGAATCATCAAGTTGGAAACCCAATCTCCAATACATGCCCTATGGTTTTATTTGTATACCTATGGCGACAAAGTAAGATGGTGTACTATGCCGTCTAAGATTGATACATTTATTTTTGAAGTTGTTTTCTACACTATGCACTCGTAATATAGAGAGGATTTTCACGTATGAAGGCATTTTTGGTTTTCATAAGACAAAACTCGCCCATCTGGTGTGCGCTTGCATTATGTGATGTGGGACGAGCTTATGATAGCTTCATTTTTCCAAAGTTCATTTCGAATTTATATGCATGGAAAATCACATGGAGTAAACCCGTTCCGCACTAGCGGCATGGTCCGATGAACTTCCCCACTTTTAAAATAAACCCTAAAGATAAACGTTTTATGTTCTCACACCAGTCCCATGACTGACCTGGAGTTTATTATTTCTTCCTAATCTCTGGGTGCCCACTAATTTTCACGCGGGCAGGTAGTGGTTTAGTTTTACGGTTATAGATCTTTAGAGCAAGATTTGAAGCGCTATTCGATTTGGAGCTTCAAGCGAGAGTTGGAGTTTTCCGCTTCATCATTTTGCCTCTTCCGCTGATAGTATATTTGTTTCCGCTGTTATATGTTGTAACTCTGATGTAATATTATTTTACGATATTGTAAGTTATATTATTTTGTTCAATACATGTTAGTACCCATAACAATCTGCCTTTATGAACGATTTAAGTTGGTTTAATAACTGGTGGAAAAAAAAAGACAGATCGTTACATGTGTTATTGGAAAGATTTGATGGTTGTTCTTTTCGTAGAGTGGTTACATTAACGATTTGGTTAAGAAGTTAGGAAGTCACAGCGGTTTCAAGTTTTAAGACCGTTATGCAGATTTAATTAGCAGCTAATGGCCAAATTAGGTTAGTTCATTAAGGTTAATGACCTCTAGTATAAATAGGGACTGAAGAGATTATGTAAACCTCTTCTCGTCATTTTCCTATTCCTATTCCTAGTAGCAATAAGACCTAAAATTCTCTAGTTCTTCCTCTCAAAACCTCAAAACACATTCTAAATCACATCTAATCTAGTCAAAACTGCCAGAATATATTTGATCATCGTTGATCTTCATATTTTTCATTATTTAGAGGATGTTTATGCCATTTCCTTCCTCTTAAATCATTTTAATCTTGATCTTCATTAGATTCATTGATTTGTTGAGTGATTTAGATCTCTCACCATGTGAAGTTACATTATATGCTTAGATTACTTGTTTTTATCATATTTACATATTAGATCATACCTAATCATAATCATTTATGTTCATTTATTTTTGAAACATTAGGGATAATATAACTAGTGAAAAATGGATTAAAATGATATGTATAGATTCAGTAGATGTAGACATACGCTAAATCTATGCGTATGAATGATTGTTTCACGTTTTACATGAATTTAGGTGTTGAATATGCTTGTCGAAGCATATGATTTTTGTTCTAATTATTAAAATCATTTTTGGTATATTATACTTATTTTTTTTGTTAGTGTCGTTGAAATTAGGACTTGGAATGAATATTGGAGCAAAAACATATCAAAGTTCGTCAGAATCGCACAAAAGTTGGAGGTTGATCTCCGGAAGGTGGCGGGAAGACGCCCAGAAAATTAGATGTTGAAATTAAAAAAAGTACATGGATCGATATCGGTCCACAGAGGAGCATCATTTTGACTTTAAACCTTTTGCATGGACTCCTAGTGTCATTACGAGTCTTAGGCAAAATTATGGACCAAAATACACTAAGTACATGGACTGTCACCCATCCATGGCCTATGTATCGGCATGGGCCCATAAGGAAGCGTTGTCTGGCCATGATATTTTTGGCATAGACTCCTGGATTCATAAGAAAGGGTACTGATTAAGTTTGAGGTGAATTCAACTTAGCATGTAGACAAGAGTAATCTTCTAGATCATGAACTGGTAGGGAGTCACAATGGACCGGTAGAGGATGGATCGATATGAAATTTGAAACCCGGGGAAGGAGTACTTTGAGGATCTAAACTTCTTAGCCAAGAATTAGGGAAGTACATGGACCGGTAGTGTTAGTTTGTATGGACGTGAGGTTCATACTGAAGGAAGGAGGTGCTTCTTGGATCATGTAGGTGGTGATCTTGGTTTGACAGTTGCTTCTTTGATTTGAGAGATTTGGAATGATCAAGCAATGAACTCTTCGATGAAGACTCAAATAGGAAGTGGATCGAAGGGAAACTATGGTTAGTACGTGGGGACATAGCTACATAATAATAAGGTAGTTCATGGTGAACGACACTACAAGATTGATCTGTGGCAAATGAGATTGTGGACACAGCTCATAATGAATGACGATGTAAGGATTGAAGTGATTCGTGGTGTAATGAAGCTTCAAGTAATGGAATGGATGACGGGGGACTCAAACTTCACATCGACAGAAAGGAGTAACTATGCTAGTGTTTTGCCAAGAAATTGTTGATAGCTTGGAATGTTCTAGTGGTACACAAAGCTAGGATACCATAGAGATGCCCATTACGATCGGCAATATCGTTTATCCTGGGTGGTGAACCTAGTCTACAAGGGCACGTTCTGGCAATGCACAGAGTTTCTATAATAACTGGGATTTCTATTTGTCCTTGGTTGGGATTGTTATACGAGGATCAATGCATTCAAGGTTTTAAAAGGTGACAGTTAGGATTTAGATGATGGTTTCTATGGTTGATTTGTCATTCACACCTTCAATTCTTGGTTAGACTATCACCGATAGGGCTAAGAGGAAACATGGAATAGGATCCAGAGAGCCTAGACAGATTCTCTTATCTTATGACTTCGCTCACTTCTCTTATTATTGTTTTGTGTAGCAATATTTCTTTGTGTACCATATGTTATCACGTTATTGCATGATGACTCTTTGGTTGCAGGGACAGGTCAGGTACGATACTTAACATGTTTATTTACATATCTTTTAGTACAGATTTTGATAGATCTTATCGCTCACACCAGATAGTTGTCTAACCTAAGGTTTATGTTTCCTCTAATTATATTGGGTACTCATCGACAATGTTAATGAGTAGTGTAATGACCCGTATTCTACATATCATAGGATCGTAGAATATTTATTTCTTTCCCATGTGAAGTCGTATGGTCATGTAACTTTGGGAAACATCTATTAGAGTCACTTCCCATGCTTATGATTTTTGTCGATTTTTTTAAATGACCATTTTGCCCCTAGTTGGTACTGTTTTGGCCATAACTTTTGATTGGAAAGAAATTTTGACCTGAAACCACTTCCATTTGATTCGTTTGATGGTTTCTCTTTCCGTAGAGTGGTCACAATAGCCAAACGGACTTACCGTTTGGGAGATATGGCTGGAACAAGGTTTGGAGGGTGAAAAACTGCTTAACCGGGCCAAATCGGGTGATTAGTGAGTAGGCCCATAACCCATTTCGGGATTAGGGTTATGGGAGGGCTGAAATGAGATGGAGAATCATTCTATTTCAGTTTTCTAGCCTCCACTTATCACCAAGGATCCCTAAAAATGGCCTCTAACCTCTAAATCACCTCCAAATCATCTTTTTGGCAAGGATTTAGCTTAGCAATCCCTAATCAAGGAAGATCTTCACCAAATCAACAAAGGAGCTGCTGTTGGCATTGAGATTCACATCAAATCAGAGAATCATTTCAGATTTTAATTTATTTTGTGGCTAAGGTGAGTGATTTGCATAGTTTTACACTAATTATGGCTAGTTAGGAGTGATTAGTGCTAATTAGCGAATTTAAGCATGATAAAATTCGGGAAAAATGTTCATAAATTCCGAAATGATGTTTTAGACCTCTGATATGAATTTGGGTTAATTTGGTTAAGTTTTGCTAATCCTATCATTAGTTTCACCTAAACATGCTTAAGGGGAAATATGGGATTTTGGGTATGTTTGATCCATTTTAACCTATGATATAGATGTGAATGATGTTTGTGGTTGATTATGCATGTTGCTATGACTATATGAAATGCTTTGTGACTGATTTCAATAGTTAGAATGGTCGAAAACGTCGTCGAATGGCGTAAACACTTGCTGGAACAGTTTCAGAAAACAGTGCAGAGTTCGGATCGGATCGGATAAGGGGGCTCAGATCGGATATGTAGAACTGAGCAAAGAATCCGATCGGATCGGAACCCAACACTTGGGAAAAGTGGCAAAAAGGAAGGCCACGCTAGCTGAACTGGGATCGGATCGGATAGAAGAGGACGGATCGGATCGAAGAGGACGGATCGGATCGGAAACACAAAGGCGAGTCAGAGCAGGAGCGCGAAAGCGGATCGGATAGGAGCATATGAAGGGGAGCATGAAGACGGATCGAAAGCACGAACCAAGAAGGACCCGACCCGACCCGAAAGGAAGCACCGACCCGACCCGAAGAAGAAGAAGCAGCTGACTCGAACCCAGAGGAATGCTGACCCGAACCGCATCAGAAGGGGGACCCGACCCGAATGGATAAAGAACACCGACCCGAACCGATGACCTGAGGAAGAACCCGACCCGACCCAGTATTGACCAATAACCCGAGATGCAAAGGTAGTCCAATAGGGGAAGTTAGAGCTCAGGATCCCGGAACCAGTTGGGAACCAACGAGTTCACTTCATGGTTGGACTTTACTGCGGGACGTGTGCTAAGGAGTTGTCGACGTTCATAACTTCGATTCACCACTAAGAATGATGGGCTACTTATCAGTGCAGTAGGGTCATTATGACCTGAGGGGCAAAGTGATAGTAGCAAGACTACGTTATCAGTGCAGTAGGGTCATTATGACCTAAGGGGCAAGGTGATGCGTAGTAAGACTATGAGCCAGCGCAGATGGGGTGAATAACTCCATGGGGCAAGTGGACATAGTAAGGATTAGTAAGGCTATGAGCCAGCGCAGATGGGGTGAATAACTCCATGGGGCAAGTGGACATAGCGAGGAATTAGTGGCTACATTATCAGTGCAGTGAAGCCATTTATGACTTCATGGGGCAAAGTGATCGTAGCAAGGAATGTGGGTGATCGAAGTGGTGAATATCGTATGCTTTACACACTGAGTGAGAGATGTGAGGATGGATGCTATGCTTGATTGTTTGCCATCATTATGACATGCACACCTCCCCCACCTCCGTATCTTTATACTGTTTGATATGATACCTTAGAGTGTTGTACAGTATGTAGTGCTAACTCTTTGGTTGCAGGTCCAGGTTCAGGTATGTTTTAGTCTACCTGTTATTGTTCACTTTAGATGCTTATCGCTCATACCAGGCTTTATGTCTGACCCAGAGTTTTATGTCTCCTCTTATTACTCTGGGTGCTCACACGAGCAGACTAGAGACAGGTTAGCTGGTGATGTGCGAGTAGCTGATTCGGAGGCGGGCAGGAGGCTTCCACGTATGATATATATATATATACACATTCTCCCTGTGTCGTTGGTGGTCGCTACTTGGGCATTAGTAGTGTACCTCATTTACCTTACTTTTGCTTTGAGACAATTTGAAAGTTGTAATAAGCTGTATTTTTGGATTTCCGCTGCTATGATGTCTAGTTCTGATTTTCAGCTTATGCACTGTCTCTCCTGTTTTATGTCAAGTATGTTATTATTATATTTTGTTCTATGCGCTGTGAGACATTCTACAGGTTCTTTGTATGTTCATTTCCTTCTTCCTTTTCCTTCTGGCGACCCGTTCCGTGCTAACTGGACATGTGTACAGCGCACTTTTGGAGTAAATGTCGGTTGGTGTGGGGCGGGCCGTCATACTTGGTATCAGAGCTCTAGGTTGCGTGGTTAACCTAGGGAAAGACACTAGGGAGAGTTAGTACGTATATAAGAGCGCGTATTTGTGATTACCTTGGTTTTCAAAAGCTATGTATATATATACTATTAGTAGTATAAGAATGAAGTTGCACTGCGCTAGTACCACTATGGGGTCGTTAATCGTTTTCCTTTTACAGATTGACGATGAGCCGATATGTGAGAGGTACTGGTAGAGGGGCCAATAATGGAAATGCCGCTGACATGAGGGCGATGTTTACCGACCTCATGAGAGATATGCTTAGAGAAGTGCAAGGGGCAGTTCCCAATCCCGGAGTTGGTGATGGCCTAGTAGTGCAGGCGCCTAGGGTCGATTTCGCCAAGTTGTGCAAGGATTATACTAATCTTGGTGGGAAGCTGTTCCACGGAACGGAGTCGGTCACGGATGTTCAGGACTGGATGGATAGCTGTGACCGTATCTTCGATGACTTGGGTCTTGAGGATGCGATGAAGAGAAGGCTAGCGTCTCGTCAGCTGCAAGGGCGAGCGATGAATTGGTGGAATGCTATTAGAACAGCTACTCCAGAGGACCAGGTTACTTGGGTTCAGTTCAAGGCTCGCTTTAGCGAGAAGTTCATTCCAGCTGCCCAGAAGTCAGTATTGTTTAAGAGGTTCTTGGAACTCAAGCAGAATGGGAGGGCAGTTTCTGATTATATTGCTGAGTTTGACACTTTGTCGAAATATGGACTATCTCTTATCGATACTCCTGAGAAGAAGAATGAGAAGTTCATTACTGGTTTGGATGGGTACTTGGGGGAAAGGCTTATCAACCACATCGATGAGACTTTTGAATCGATCGTGGGGAAAGCTTTGAGATCAGAGAGTCTTTACCCTAAGTCAAAGACCGAGGCTGCATCTGCAGAAGGGCCAAAGCCGCAAGCAGGCGGTGGAGGCAAGAATAGCTCTCAGAATAAGAGGAAGCAGGACCAATCTAAAGGTGGCCAGAAAAAGAGCAAGAAGGATGTTGAGTGTTTCAGCTGTGGAAAGAAAGGCCATTATGCTAAGGAATGTCGGGCCAAGCCAGCGGAAAGGAAGTGCTACAACTGTGGTCAAGTGGGACATCAGAAAGATAAGTGTCCGCAACCTCTTAAGGAGAAGCAGATTGTGAAAGCATATGCTCTTGATACTATTCCTTCTTCGTCGAATGCCCCAACTGCGGCGGAGAAAGGAAAGAATGTTGTTATTCAAGGTATGCTTTCTATTTATGATATACCAGTTCGAGTTTTGTTTGATACTGGGGCTTCCCGTTCCTTCATATCTAGTGACCTGGTAGATAGGTTGGGACTGGAACCCGAGATAGTCGATAGACCATTGATTGTGACGAACCCGATTGGTGGTTCGACTAGCCTTAGTATGATTTGCAGGAATTTGGTCTTATCGAGTCATGGATGTATGTTTGTATGTGATTGCTTTGTTTTGGGCTTTACTGGGTATGGCATTATATTGGGAGTCGATTGGCTCCAAAGATACGGGGTGGTGGTAGACTGTGAGGGCTTTTTGGTGACAGTGAGGGCGGATGATGGGCGGAGGGTAGTGTTTGGTAGTCTACCTAGTGATGGGGTTATGGCTAGTTTTGTGAATTCCCTCGACATCCCACAGGATGAGTTGTCAGATGTGCCCGTGGTTGGCCAGTATCCGGACGTCTTCGAGGAGGTGATCGGGCTTCCACCACACCGAGAGATTGAGTTCCGTATTGATTTAGTGAAAGATGCCAGACCTATAGTGATGCCACTTCGTCGTATGGCACCAAGAGAGCAGCGAGAGCTCGGGGTGCAAGTCAGCAATCTTTTGAAGAAGGGATTGATTAGAAGGAGTGTCTCCGAGTGGGGAGCACCAGTTGTGTTTGCCACCAAGGCAGATGGTTCCCTTCGTTTGTGTGTGGACTATCGCGAGTTGAATAAGGTAACGAGGAAGAATAAGTATCCTCTACCACGGATAGATGATTTGTTTGATCAGCTGGAAGGAGCAAGAGTGTTCTCCCAGTTGGACCTCGCGACAGGATTTCATCAGCTAAGAGTGGCGGATGAGAGTGTTCCGAAAACGACATTTAGGACGCCGTCTGGATTTTATGAGTGGTTGGTTATGCCATTTGGGTTGACCAATGCACCAGCCTATTTTGTGGATCTTATGAATCGAGTATTCAGAGATCAGTTGAATAAGTTTGTTCTTGTGTTCGTGGATGATATCCTTGTTTATTCAAGGACAGAGGAGGAACACAAGGGGCACTTGAGGATAGTGATGGAGGTGTTGAGGAAACACCAATTGAAAGCGAAATTCTCTAAGTGTCATTTTTGGAGAAGGGAAGTAAGATTCTTGGGTCATGTTGTTTCAGAGTGTGGTATTGCCGTGGACCCTGCGAAGGTAGGTACGGTACAGGATTGGCCTACGCCCAAGAATGCAACAGATGTAAGAAGTTTCTTGGGATTAGCCAGATATTATCGTAAGTTTATCCAGGACTTCTCCAAGATAGCAGCACCGTTGACTCAGTTGACTAAGAAGAATCAGTCCTTCGTCTGGGACGGAGTGTGTGAGGATTCCTTCAAAAGTCTAAAGGAGAGGTTGACGCGTGCGCCAGTGTTAGTCATTCCTAAGGGGAATGAAGAGATGACGGTATACACGGACGCTTGTGGTACCAGACTGGGTGCAGTATTGATGCAAGGAGGTAGGGTTGTAGCTTATGCTAGTCGACAGCTAAAGCCACATGAGAAGAAGTATCCTACCCATGATTTGGAATTGGCAGCGATTGTATTTGCGCTGAAGATGTGGAGACACTATCTCTTGGGAGAAAGATTTGAGTTGTTTACCGATCATAAATCGTTGAAATATCTCTTCTCCCAGAAGGATCTGAATCTCCGTCAGCAGAGATGGTTAGAGTTCTTGGCTTCGTATGATTTTGATATCACATATACACCTGGGAAGGGTAATGCGGTAGCCGATGCCTTGAGTAGGAGACATGTCAGCTTAGGGGCAATGTTTCTTGAATGGAAGCAACTGGAGTTTATCGCGGGGTTTGATTTCAGACCAAGGTGCGAGTTGGATCCAGTTATGCTAGCTAGTTTGACGATCAGACCCACTTTGATGGAGCGGATTGGTTCCAACCAGAGGAACGATCCTAATCTACTAGAAATCATCTCCAAGTTAGAAATGGGAGTTGATGAGGAGATGAATGTGTATGGGCTTGATCGAGATGGATGGCTTCGGAAGGATGGAAGACTAGTTGTGCCCAACGTGGATGGTTTGAGAGATGAAGTGCTTAGAGAATGTCATCACTCAAAACTGACTATACATCCAAGTGGTAATAAGATGTATCGAGACATGAGACAGACTTACTACTGGGAAGGGATGAAAAGAGACGTTGGGAAGTTTATATCCAAATGCATGAATTGCCAGCTAGTTAAAGCCGAGCAAAAGAAGCCTAGTGGGTTGTTGCAACCATTAGAAATTCCCGAATGGAAATGGGAGCAAGTCTCGATGGATTTCATCGATGGTTTACCAAGGACTAGATCGGGATATGATAGCATTTGGGTAATTGTGGATCGATTGACTAAGAGCGCAAGATTTATACCAGTCAAATCGACCAGAACGGCAGCCAAGTTGGCAGAATTGTATATGAAGTGGGTAGTGAGATTTCATGGAGTACCCAAAAGCATTGTGAGTGACCGAGACCCGTTGTTCACTAGTGGGTTTTGGAAGAGCTTACAAGAGGCTCTAGGGTCAGGATTACATCTCAGTACCGCATATCATCCTCAGACCGACGGTCAGACGGAGAGGGTGAATCGTATATTGGAAGATCTCTTGAGAGCGTGTATATTGGATTTTGGTGGATCATGGGATGACCATTTGCATCTAGTAGAGTTTGCATATAATAATAGCTACCAATCCAGTATCGGTATGGCTCCATATGAAGCTTTGTACGGAAGACCGTGCAACTCACCATCATGTTGGATAGAGACTGGCGAGAAGTTTGTGCTTGGACCAGATGTGGTGAGAGAAACCTCCGATAAGATCAAGATCATTCAGCAACGAATGAAAGCTGCTCAGGATAGGCAGAAGAGTTATGCCGATAAAAGGAGAAGAGACTTGAAATTCTCCGTTGGTGACTTGGTGTTTGTCAAGATCTCTCCGTTGAAGAGCGTAATACGATTTGGCAGGAGAGGCAAATTAGCACCAAGATTTGTTGGCCCATTCCCTGTTCTTGAACTAGTCGGGAATTTGGCGTACAGAGTTGGCTTACCAGAGAAGATGGCGGGAGTTCATAATGTGTTTCATGTTTCCCAACTAAGGAAGTTCGTTCACGACTCAGATATGACTATTTCACCTGATCAGTTAGAGGACTTCGAGGTAGAATCTGAGGCGGTTGGGAACCGCAAGCCGGTTCGTATTGTGGGGCACGATACGAAGCAACTTCGAAGGAAGTCGGTGAAGCTAGTCAAGGTTCAGTGGGGCGAGGACGAGAATGATTGTACTTGGGAGACAGAGGAGAGCATTAGGAAGGCTTATCCAGAACTCTTTGCCTGGTAAGATTTACTTTGCAATTTAGTTTTCCGCATGCTAGGATAGATTTGCTTTACTTGATGCATGTTTGATTATTGTTTTATGATTGATAGGCATGCGGGAACCTTTGTGTATGATTGGATTAGGGAATTTCGGGGGCGAAATTTCTTAAGGGGGGGAGAGTGTAATGACCCGTATTCTACATATCATAGGATCGTAGAATATTTATTTCTTTCCCATGTGAAGTCGTATGGTCATGTAACTTTGGGAAACATCTATTAGAGTCACTTCCCATGCTTATGATTTTTGTCGATTTTTTTAAATGACCATTTTGCCCCTAGTTGGTACTGTTTTGGCCATAACTTTTGATTGGAAAGGAATTTTGACCTAAAACCACTTCCATTTGATTCGTTTGATGGTTTCTCTTTCCGTAGAGTGGTCACAATAGCCAAACGGACTTACCGTTTGGGAGATATGGCTGGAACAAGGTTTGGAGGGTGAAAAACTGCTTAACCGGGCCAAATCGGGTGATTAGTGAGTAGGCCCATAACCCATTTCGGGATTAGGGTTATCGGAGGGCTGAAATGAGATGGAGAATCATTCTATTTCAGTTTTCTAGCCTCCACTTATCACCAAGGATCCCTAAAAATGGCCTCTAACCTCTAAATCACATCCAAATCATCTTTTTGGCAAGGATTTAGCTTAGCAATCCCTAATCAAGGAAGATCTTCACCAAATCAACAAAGGAGCTGCTGTTGGCATTGAGATTCACATCAAATCAGAGAATCATTTCAGATTTTAATTTATTTTGTGGCTAAGGTGAGTGATTTGCATAGTTTTACACTAATTATGGCTAGTTAGGAGTGATTAGTGCTAATTAGCGAATTTAAGCATGATAAAATTCGGGAAAAATGTTCATAAATTCCTAAATGATGTTTTAGACCTCTGATATGAATTTGGGTTAATTTGGTTAAGTTTTGCTAATCCTATCATTAGTTTCACCTAAACATGGTTAAGGGGAAATATGGGATTTTGGGTATGTTTGATCCATTTTAACCTATGATATGGATGTGAATGATGTTTGTGGTTGATTATGCATGTTGCTATGACTGTATGAAATGTTTTGTGACTGATTTCAATAGTTAGAATGGTCGAAAACGTCGTCGAATGGCGTAAACACTTGCTGGAATAGTTTCAGAAAACAGTGCAGAGTTCGGATCGGATCGGATAAGGGGGCTCGGATCAGATATGTAGAACTGAGCAAAGAATCCGATCGGATCGGAACCCAACACTTGGGAAAAGTGGCAAAAAGGAAGGCCACGCTAGCTGAACTGGGATCGGATCGGATAGAAGAGGACGGATCGGATCGGAAACACAAAGGCGAGTCAGAGCAGGAGCGCGAAAGCGGATCGGATAGGAGCATATGAAGGGGAGCATGAAGACGGATCGAAAGCACGAACCAAGAAGGACCCGACCCGACCCGAAAGGAAGCACCGACCCGACCCGAAGAAGAAGAAGCAGCTGACTCGAACCCAGAGGAATGCCGACCCGAACCGCATCAGAAGGGGGACCCGACCCGAATGGATAAAGAACACCGACCCGAACCGATGACCTGAGGAAGAACCCGACCCGACCCAGTATTGACCAATAACCCGAGATGCAAAGGTAGTCCAATAGGGGAAGTTAGAGCTCAGGATCCCGGAACCAGTTGGGAACCAACGAGTTCACTTCATGGTTGGACTTTGCTGCGGGACGTGTGCTAAGGAGTTGTCGACGTTCATAACTTCGATTCACCACTAAGAATGATGGGCTACTTATCAGTGCAGTAGGGTCATTATGACCTGAGGGGCAAAGTGATGGTAGCAAGACTACGTTATCAGTGCAGTAGGGTCATTATGACCTGAGGGGCAAGGTGATGCGTAGTAAGACTATGAGCCAGCGCAGATGGGGTGAATAACTCCATGGGGCAAGTGGACATAGTAAGGATTAGTAAGGCTATGAGCCAGCGCAGATGGGGTGAATAACTCCATGGGGCAAGTGGACATAGCGAGGAATTAGTGGCTACGTTATCAGTGCAGTGAAGCCATTTATGACTTCATGGGGCAAAGTGATCGTAGCAAGGAATGTGGGTGATCGAAGTGGTGAATATCGTATGCTTTACGCACTGTGTGAGAGATGTGAGGATGGATGCTATGCTTGATTGTTTGCCATCATTATGACATGCACACCTCCCCCACCTCCGTATCTTTATACTGTTTGATATGATACCTTAGAGTGTTGTACAGTATGTAGTGCTAACTCTTTGGTTGCAGGTCCAGGTTCAGGTATGTTTTAGTCTACCTGTTATTGTTCACTTTAGATGCTTATCGCTCATACCAGGCTTTATGTCTGACCCAGAGTTTTATGTCTCCTCTTATTACTCTGGGTGCTCACACGAGCAGACTAGAGACAGGTTAGCTGGTGATGTGCGAGTAGCTGATTCGGAGGCGGGCAGGAGGCTTCCACGTATGATATATATATATATATACACACATTCTCCCTGTGTCGTTGGTGGTCGCTACTTGGGCATTAGTAGTGTACCTCATTTACCTTACTTTTGCTTTGAGACAGTTTGAAAGTTGTAATAAGCTGTATTTTTGGATTTCCGCTGCTATGATGTCTAGTTCTGATTTTCAGCTTATGCACTGTCTGTCCTGTTTTATGTCAAGTATGTTATTATTATATTTTGTTCTATGCGTTGTGAGACATTCTACAGGTTCTTTGTATGTTCATTTCCTTCTTCCTTTTCCTTTTGGCGACCCGTTCCGTGCTAACTAGACATGTGTACAGCGCACTTTTGGAGTAAATGTCGGTTGGTGTGGGGCGGGCCGTCACAAGTAGGCTAGATAGCAGGTCAGGTTATGCTGGATAACGAGCCGAAGATGAGCTTCAAGGAGCTGTAGCGTACACTTACTTGTATATATTTGTTTTCCACTGTTAAGAGCGTACTTTTAGCATTGTCGTGAGGATGACATCAATATTATTGGATTTCATGTACGTGATTCTGTGATTGTGATGGTATTTCAACTGCTTTGTTATTATGGCTTTTCTCATAACATTACTACATATATTTTTCTTATTATACTTTATCCATGCACTGTGAGATATATGATAGGTCTGCTTTTGATTATCACTCTTGATATAGGGAGGTCGTCACATTTGATATCAGAGCTTTGGCTATACGATTTATCCAAAGAATTAGGACGTATACGCATAAGAGAGACGTATTTGTAGTTAGCTAAATCTATACTATATATAGTAGTATGCACTTTAGACTGTTGCTGCATTTCTCAAGTTTGGACTAAATATTTTTGTTATAGATTCAAGATGAGTCGAGCCGCTAGAAATGCAGATAGGAACAATTCTACATTTGGGGTAGTTGGTGAAGGTGGATGAAGGATAGGAACTCCCAACTACCAAGCTATATTTGATGCTATAACGGCGTCGGTCATGGGAAGAGCCTATGCTGTCCTCGGAGTAGTAATTGATAGGGATGGTTTTCCTATGCTGATACCACTAACGGATCTTTCCAAGCTATGCGAGGATTTCTCTACTTTGGGAGGTAAGCCATTCGGTGGGTTTAAGTCCGCTATCAAGGTCTAAGAGTGGTTGGACATATGTTCAGGTATTTTCAAAGATATGAGGATAGATGAGATTATGAAGAGAAAGCTCTCTTCTCAACAGCTTCAGGGAGAGTTAATATGAGTTGGTGGATTTTTATTATTCTTATCACCCCAGAGGACCAGATTACTTGGTATGACTTTAAGACTAGGTTTGAGAGCAAGTTTTCCTACGATCCAGAAGACTATCTTATTTAAGAAGTTTGCCGAGATGAAACAGGGGGATAACACAGTCTAGAAGTATGTTGCCGATTTTGAAGCTCTCTCCAATAATGGATGCTCTTTTGTCTAAACCCCTTATCAGAAGAATGAGAAGTTAATTATGGGATTTGATGAGTATATAGAAGAAAATCTTTTGAATCATATTGAGGATCTGTTTGAGAAACTAATAGAGGAGCCTCTTAGGCATGCGAGCATGTTCCCCAAGAAGGTTGTCTCTTGTGATGTTTCTAAGGAATCAAAACAGTGGAAGAGCAGTGAAGGTAATAAGAAGAGGTGGAATAGGAAAAGTAAGCAGTAAGGCAAGGGTTGGCCTAATAATAAGAGAGACTTAAGTGAGATTGTCTGCTTCACTTATCACAAGAAAGGGCACTTTGGTGACAAGTGTCCGACTAAGAAGGGTGAGAAGAAGTGCTTCAACTGTGATAAGGTTAAACATTTTAAGAAAGACTTTCTAAAGATGAAGAAAGATAAGTAGGCGGTGAAGGCTTATGCATTGGATCCATTTCCTACCTCTTCTAGTGCAGGGATAGTTAAGGAAAAGAGAAGAACACCAGGGTGCAAAGTATGCTTTCTATTAGAGACATTTCTGATAGAGTTTTATTTGGTATTGGAGCTACACATTCTTTTATCAGTGGTGACTTAATTTGTAGATTGCATTTGCATCCTAAACATGTAAATGAGTCTGTGGTTGTGACTAACCGAGTAGGGAGTTCTACTAGTCTTCGTACGATTTGTCATGGTCATGTTTTATCGAGACATGCTTCTTTTTTTATGATTGTTTTATCTACAACTTTTCGGAGTTTAGGATTATCTTAGGTACCGACTAGCTTAGGAAGTATGTGGATATTGTGGATTGTGAGAGGTTTAAGTTGATGATGAGGAACATGGAGAAGCGAGGGGTCGTGCTTGAATTTTTATCAATGGATGGTGTAATAGTCATATATTTATATTGCTAGGATTTTCACATGAAGGGTTGTCATCTGCGCCTATTGTTTGTAAGTACCTAAATGTCTTCGAGGACAGTCCTGGATTGCCATCGTATCGTGAATCGAGTCTAGGATCAATTTGGTAGATGGAGCCAGACACATTGTTATTCCATTGAGATAGATGGCTATGCCATTGAGAGATGGCACCGAGAGAGCAGAAGGATCTAGAGGTGCAGGTTAGAGACCTATTAAGAAAATGATTCATTGGGAGAAACGCATCCGAAGGGGTGCATCTATTATATTCGCGACTAAGGCGGATGGCTCGTTGAGACTATACATGGATTATCATGAGCTGAATAAAGTGAAAAGGAAGAACACATATCCATTACTAAGATTTACGACTTGTTCAATCAGCTGCAAGAGGCAAAGGTGCTCTCCCAGATGGATTTAGCTATATTTTGGATTTCATCAATTGAGAGTGAGATGTGATAGTATACCCAAAAATGCTTTTAGGACACCACTGGGTTATTTTGAGAGGTTAGTTATTGTAATAACCTGGCATTTTGACTGCCCCAAATCAGTAATTAAACCAACTCAGAACATTCAAAACTACAGATGTTATTGGCTTACACGGTTTAAATAGAATTATATATAGAATCACAGTATAAAATTTGCAGTGGAATAAAATTTCATATAAATATCAGAGTTATACAATATTTTGTACATCGGAAAAAATAATATAATGTATGCATAAGTTTTTTGCTGAATAAACTCTTGAGGTTTTGCCGAGCTTAGCGCGCATGCGTCTTCTCGTGCCTCTCCTCTTTGCAAATTGAAACATTTAAACCTAGAACACTTAAGAGCCTGAACCGAGTGTTCCATGAAAAAACACAAAACACCCGAGTTAGGATTAAACTTATTTCTAGTCTGCAAACTTCAATAAACACATAAATATAATCAGTTTAATCCTATAAATATATGTATTAAATAACTCGAGTATAATAAACCATGAACTGCTGACGTACAACAAAGCAAGAAACATACGGTTGTAGCGGTATGCGTGAGCAATACAACCAGTGTCAAAAGAACCAATATGCAAGGAAAATGCTACAGCAATGAGAGGTGAAAATGCATCTGGATTATGTAAGCACGAATGGCAAGATATGCAAGACATAAGGTGCGGTTTGTTTTCACCGTGCAACAAATATAATCTAGGCAGTCTGGACATGTAGAAAACAAGCATGCATGTAATTCTAGACACAAAATAAAACTTGGATCTGTATAGACTAGCGGGACAGATATACAAAGGAAGCATCGCAGGCACAAACTATACTTGGGTTTAAAAATAAAGGGATGGCAACTATCACCAAATCAGTAAACATATGTACATACGATGAAACACACATACCCACATTTCTGTCCTCATATGAAAGTAGGAAGGCCAGAACACATGGGTTCAAACAGATTCATACAAAAGAAACGCATGCATAATGCAAGGAACTGCTACAACCACTGCAAGGCAATAAGAAAGAAAATAAGAATTTATGCAATACGGATCGCGCCTAGAACAGGTGTAGCCAAGGAAGAGGAAATAGCAGCCTATCACAAATTTTATTAGTTTAAAACTTAACCTAAACAACTGGGAATGGAAGAAAGGTCATAAATGGCACATGCAACATGCATGAAGTATCCATGGAAATGAGGAGGTAAGGCCTGAAGCAAGTAGGGATCAAAATCTAGTCACGCATGCATGTATTAAAGTGAAACAAGGAGGCTTCTAATATGTGTATTACCATGTAAGCTAACAAACAAAGGTGATTAAAACTGGACAACCAAAAAGTCATCATCACTCTTAAGGCAACCGAGTTATGGAGCAATATGCCAGGTTCTAACCGTATCAACAAAAGTAATATAGGATCATCATACTATGGTTGTAGTAACCAGATACCATAACGCAGGAAACGCATGTCTGGATTTTTTTTATATGGAAAAAGGCTAACAGGACAGGAGTGAATGGGAATACATCAAGAATTATAATAATATAAACTAACCAACCCAATAATGCGAGCAGGTAATGCAACATATGCGTGAATAAAATTAGGTGGTGAGACTTCAATACGGCCGAACATAAAGCAAATGGGAATATACATTTATAAGACTTAACAGGGGCTGGTCTCAGAAAAAGGGAAAAATCTCAAACAAATGTATTAGTCATGCAAAATAGGGTGCTGTCGATTTCCACTATGCAGTGATATATTAGTGCATGCAAATGAACTAGCAACATTTCACTTTTAAGCCAAAAGCACAACCAAATAGATGTCAAGCGAGACAAAATAAGGCAGTCAACGAAAATATAGTAGTATCGACAGGTCTCCACGAATTATATTCATGAAACCGAAGTAAACACCCTTGAAATGAGTTTAATCGTAAGTAAACTTACCATTGATCCATGGCGCAGTGACAATGGAGAAGTAGGACTGGAAAAATGGTGTTGTTCGATGGTGAAGGATGGGTTCTTTAGGAGCGAAGGCAACATCTTCCGTCGCTGCAGTCGGTGCGGCGTTCTATTGGAAGTTGCATGCGTCTTCTCCAAGGTGGCAATGAACCTTGACGTGATAGCTGCTGGTTTTGGGGACTGGTGGCTGCAAGGCGGTGGAGCGAGGAGAAGGCAGAGACTGATGTAGGAATAACGCGGTTTCGGTTGGCTGCTGGAGGTGAGGGAGGCAGGCACGAACTTCGATGCACGTGGCGGCTTCCCAACGGTGTTGGAGGAGAAAGTATCGACGTTGTCAGGGTGAGCGGAGGTTTAGGAGATCGGCTACGATGGTGAACTGACGCACGATGGAAATGGTGGTCATGGACTAAGGCAACACAGTTGTTTGATAGAAAGGACAACGATTTTGGCAAAAAATTATTTGGGAAAAACCTCCATTTTGATTTTGGGGAAAAAAGGAATTATCAACAATAGGAAATAAAGAAAGGAAGAACGTTGTTTTGTTCTAAATGGTAAAAAGGGTATGCACCCTTTTTACAACATAAACAAAAGAGACCACTAGTAGACGAAGAACACAACGTGTACCTCGGTTTCAGACAGAGAAGAACAAGTAGTGATTTTACAGAAGGGTGAGCACAAGTGTTTTACATTACAGTAAAACGAACACAAGTGGCAAACAATTTCAGCATAATATCATTGAGTATATATTCTCAGATATGGGTTTGAATGGGATGAACAAAGGCATGGTTGAACGTCACTAGTGAACGATGCACAACTGAAATAACAAAGTTGTTTACTTGTTCCAAACACGTTATAATTCAACCGCTACTAATCTTAAATTAAATTTCAATTTCACATCTTAAAAAAATCAATTTCTATGTAAATTTAAATCTTAAGTTTACAAATTACAATGGATTATATTTCCAAATCATTTAAATAAAACGATCAAGTAGAAATAGATATTTCTGGTATAAAATCGGTAAATACAATAGTTTACAAAAGAAATAAATTTGAATTGAAATATATAAGTAGGTTAAATAAGACAGTGAATTTAAAATACTATAAATTGTCTAATACAAGTAAAGTAGTCAAGAGTAGAATGTTAGGCATAAATACAAAAAAAACGAAGAATATAACAAATAATTCAGTACAAGATAAAAGATTTAAATAAAATTTTAAACACTATGTTTGCATTAAAATGTTAAGTACAAATAGTCAAGATAAAAATAAATAACTAAATACACAATTAAAAGCCAAAATATCAAACGACAAAACAAGTTTTTTCTCATCTTCAATGACCGACACCCTCAGATCCCTAAATTCCCAAATTGCTTCTTCGAAGACTGCCACCGCTTCGAAGACGCTGCCTCGGTCAGATCCACCTCCGATTCCAATCCCCCCTTCCCCCGACACTCGCCCTGTCACTCAACCTCCACCCTCCATCGCTTCCCCGCTGGCTCCTTCCGAGAACAAGAAATGGACGGACCTATTCGCAATGAAACCACGGAACGTAGGAAAATTTGAGTCTCCGCCCATCAAGCTGAAATTCTCAGTTCACAAACTGGTGCCAACAGAGGACATTCTGTCGGCAAGAATTATGGCATGGAAAAGAAATCTAGTCGGTTTTTTCTTGTATGACGCTCTCCCTTACTACACAGTGATTACCCAAATTAAGAAGCATTGGCAACCGAAAGGAGTTGTGAAGGTAAAATCGAATGGGAGGCTATTTTTTTTCATTTTGCTATAGATGATGATCGTGTTAAGGTATTAGAATCTGACCCAGTCATTATTCAAAGCAAAGTGTTCATTGTTAAGGAATAGGACACGAGTATTGGAAATAATAGCGCTCAAATTAAATCAGTCCCTGTTTGGTTAAAACTGTATGATATACCCCCTCTAGCTCGGACTCATATTGGTATTTGTTGGCTAGCAACTATGGCAGGGAAGTCTTTGTGCATGGACGAGAACACGGAAACGTTGGAGAGGCTTTTTTTTGAAGAGATTCGATTTTTATAAGGTAAAGCTATGATTTTTATACCGATAAAGATGAGATTTTTTATACCGATAAAAATGAGATTTTTAATGTGTTAAAAACAAGATTTTTAATGTGATAGGATTTTTGATTAAACAAAGGAAAAATATAGTTTTTATGTATAAGGTTAAAAATATAATTTTTATAATATAGAAAGAATAAAAATATAATTTTTATTATAATAGAATATTAAAAATATGATCTTTATATAATAGAAGATATAAAAATACTATTTTTATATAAGTAGTGTAATGAAAATAGAATTTCTATATAATAGAGAATATAAAAATATTATTTTTATATAGTTAACGAAATAAAAATCTGATCTTTCTTATATGTATGTTGAAATAAAAATGAGATTTTTATAGTGATGAAATGAAAAGGCGAAATCATTATATTTGAAAAGGCGAAATCTTTATATTTGAAAAGGCGAAATATTTATGTAGAGAATAGTGAGATAAAAATATAATCTTTAGTATATGAACACCGTTGTAAAAATAGAATTTTTATCTATACAGTAGCGATGTAAAAATAGAATTTTTATCTATATAGTAGCGATGTAAAAATAGAATTTTTATCCATATGGAGTGATTATAAAAATATGATTTCTATATATGTAGTGGCTACGGGCAACGAAAGTGACAAAAGGCGAGAACAGAGATGATTTCCTACAATAGAAGTGTCGTGGAGTTGGGATAGCTTTGGTGAGAATTTCTCACTCTTCAATCTCTTTTTCTAGTTATATATATATACTAGGATGCAGACGGTGCTTAGCAGCACCCGACACCCATCATCCACAGACCATGGATGGCTTGTTTGTTTGATTGATGTGTTGTGAAAATTGTTTGTGATGTTGATGTGAAATAGATAATAAAATATATTTATAGGTTGAATAAAATAATTTGGTCATTAAAAA
The DNA here is from genome assembly GCA_030737875.1 of Allium sativum. Taxonomy (NCBI): domain Eukaryota; kingdom Viridiplantae; phylum Streptophyta; class Magnoliopsida; order Asparagales; family Amaryllidaceae; genus Allium; species Allium sativum. Next base: position 311,688,514 of record CM060919.1, read on the forward strand.
TATAATTTTTAACGTGAATGTGAATAAATAAATATTCATTTACAAACCGGAGGGTTTGTTTATGTACACCTATTTGAAGGACATTGATTGGGACGATAAATTTTACACATCGCCCAACTGCACAAATAAAAATCTGTGTTTGTTGATTTGAAACCCCACATAGGTATTGGTATAAAATACGGCATACACTAATCCCAATAATTAGTTATATGTCGATCGATTGATTGACAGGCTGTTATAAGCGTTAGATATCTATATTTGATGCTTATACAGTGTAGTGCACTTTGGATGATGGTTGATTATTTATCGTTGCTAATTATATACATGTGTTGTATGGAATCCATATAGTTAACGCTATATGGTGATTTATTGGGCCTCATTCCAATTTAGAAAATAAAGAATATTATAAAATAAAGGTTCATGTGTTGACAGTACTCATCCGTTGAGATTAGTCATGTGTTGAACGAAATATTTTAACAATAAAATTTACATCTTTATCATATGTAAAATTAGAAACTAATTGGAAAACAGATAAGATGAGTGGTCTCCTGGATGTTGATCTGATGTTGGTTTCGGCCTTCGGGGTTAATACTCAGGGAATCGTTCTCTTACTAATTTACGGTTGGAGTCTGATTTGAAATCAAACGATAGATACCATAATTTTTATAAAATATATTAAATAACAAAAATAGTCACATGTGGACAGTACTCATTCGTTGAGATTAGTCATGTGTTGACAAAAATATAGATTCATGTATTGAATAGGATAAATATTCATTTGTTGAATAGAATAACGGAATTATTGAAATATATAAAGCCGTGTTGATTAGAGATGTGCTATTTTGACGCGAACGATATTTATATCGATTATATTCGTTTTTATAATTGAATCGAATATATAAAGAATTTGAATTGAATCGAATATAAAACGAATTCGAATTGGATTGAATATAAAACGAATTCGAATTGAATTGAATATAAAACGAATTAGAATTGAATTGAAAACGAATTGAAATAGAATAAAAATCGATTTGAAATGAATTCAAATTGAATCGAAATTTGAATTAAAATTGAAATGGATTTAAAACGAATTTATAAGGAAAATTTCAATTTTGATTTGAATTGGAAATGGAAGATGAAATGTTTTTGAAACGAATTTAAAACTATTTATAAAATTCGTTTTAAATAGAAATCGACGAAATATATATTATATATATTATATATATAATATAATGGCCTGAATAGGACGCGCCGCGCCGCGGCAGTTCGCGAATTTCGACCATTGACTTCGAACGGATATTACGGGAGATCTGACCGTCGGATTCTCCTAAAACCGGAACCGTTGGGTTCGTATCGGAAAGAGTTTTCTAACGAATATTATAAATTTAAAATCTAACGGTTGGATTTGGAGATACGTCCAAATCAAATTTGGAAAAGGTCGCTGTAAGTGCAGTTCGATGGCCGTTGATGGAAATCGATTGTACGGGCCTTGATAAAATTATTAAAAATAGTAATAATTTGTGCAAAATCATAAGAATGATTTGGGAAAAATTGGGATGAAAAAATCCATATTTGAAGAGTTGAAAATAGATTTTTATCGAAATGAACTAGTTTTGAACTAAATTTAAAACCCAATTATTTTTAAATAAATAATTGGATTTGAAAGGGGTTTTAAATAATCAGAATTTCTAATATATTTGATTAGAATTGAATTAGAATTGATTTGTGGGTATCGTGAACTGTGTTTTAAATGACATTAGTTCTTTAACCCAGTAAAGGGAGTTTTAATGAATCTGCAATTAGATTGAAATGTGAATTAATAATGAAAATTATCAAATTTTGAAAGTGAGCGAGAATGGAGTATCACCAGTTTTGCTCCAAAGCGATAGTTAAATCTTTAATTAGATTTGAACGTGAAATGGTAATTAATTTTACCGATAACACCGTGGTATTAGATATGGAGTAATACCAGTTTTGCTTCATGGGATGAATAGGTTGGGATTGGGAAATAAAATAAATAATTACTTCGATATGGTTCGCTAATCCCGACTAGTTTGGAAAACCATAATATGGTTTGAAATGATATCCAAAGGAAGATTAAAGAATAAATTTAAAAGAATTTATCTTTGATAAAATTAATGGGAACCTTTCCCTAAGATTATGAAATTTAGAAACTAGCTGTAGGTTAGCTAAGAAGAATGGTTTCCTGGGTATTGATCTGATGTTGGTTTCGGCCTTCGGGGTTAATATTTGGGAAATTGCTCTCTTAATGATTTACGGTAAGTGGTTAATGAATTGGAACGAGGCGTATGTTGTGTTTGTGTAACATTTGTTTACTATATACGCGGGTTGTTCGGAAAGGCCGGGTTTATACCCATTCTGAATAACCGATTCGACGATATGTCGAAGAAGAAGACGGTGATTGAAGACCAGAAGTCTTCACATCGTTTGAGTGATTACTGATGATCTTGATTGGGCTGTACACCCAAGATGAGGGAATCAGTTCGTGGTCGTCCAGACGTACTTGGAGATCGATGGATATGCGAGGAAAGTGCCTCCGGTTTCATTCAGACCCATAATGAACTTGTAAATGGACTGTGTGTCTGACATTGGATTTTATTCTGTGTTGATTGATCTCTATTAAATATACATCTGTTTGGCGGCGGAGAATTTATTCTCTTGCTTAACGCCCTTCTCTGAAACGTACGAGTTCAGAGGTTGTATATCGATGGACATCAGTCGCATGACATGAATTGCCTATGTGGCACGCCTAAGTGGCAATTGATCAAGGCTTCTGTTGAAAAGCAAAGTCTTGTGGTTGATGATCAAAGCACGGCCTTTGTGGCGTATCTTTGTGTATAACGTGAATTCGCGAGCCTCACACCTCGGTATGAGTTAAAAACGGGATAAGGACTGCAGGGAGAGCACGATGTTTCTTTCTAGTTTTGGTGGTGTCAGTGACTTACCAACCCTGACATTTATATACTTTTCACCTATGTGGTTGTTGGATGAGGCGCCTCGATTTTAGGTCTGTAAGGACCGGGAAACGTGTGTTCAGGAATAACTAATCCTCAAACGTAAGAGAGGACCGACCCTGAAGCATCCAGGGGTTGCCCAGAGTGTGTAATCCCGAGGCATTTGCTAGAGTGTCTCGAAGCGGAGAGGAGCTTTCCCCTTGCCTCGACTCATGACGGAAATCCAATTTCCAATACGAGATATTTCGGTTTTATTTGTAGAGCCTAGTACGGCGACATGATAGATGGTACCCATGCCGCCTAGGATTGATATTTATGATTGAAATTGTTTCGACACTATACACTTATTATAGTATCAAATGATTTGTTTTAAACGTACCAAGCTTGTTTGGCTATTATAAGGGAAAACCCTATCCTCCGGCTTGCGTTGCATTGTGTGATGGGACCTGGGTCTTATAATAGCTTCATTTTTCGAAAAAGCATTGCGTTGTTTATTCTATGCACTGGTGTTTTTGGGAGGAAACCCGTTCCGTGTTATACGGCGTAGTCCCTTGAATTACTCTCTTTTAAAGTAAAGTTTTAAATAACTGTTTTAGTTCTCACACCAGTCACATGACTGACCTGGAGTTTATTGTTTTAACCTAAACTCTGGGTGCCCCTATTTTCGACACGGGCAGCTAGTAGTTTTGGTTTTGTAGATTTATTTTCACAGGATCCTGTTTTACAGCTGGAATGATATCCGGAAAGCTCTGTATCCGTATATCACCTTCAGTTGTGCTTTGTATTATTTTCCGCTGCTATGTAATTTATTGTAATATACAATGAAATGTTCTTCCGTCTGCGTTCTTTTGTGTGTTGTTCTCATAGTATCCGCTCTTTCCTTACTGGGGAAGTTACGGGTCTTTACACAAAATGCATGGTCAAAGTGACGCAAAATCAAGTTTTACCATATAAGTTTACAGTTCTACTACCAGATGGAACATATCATGTTGTGAAGGTGGTATATCTCTGGAAACCAGTGATTTGTTCTAAATGTAAAGTCTTTGGTCACATCGCTAATAGCTGTAAATTAGCTCATACAAAGAAGTTTGAGGCTGCACATAAAAGTGCAGATGGTGAGACTCCTGTGGAAACAAATATTGTGCAGAGAGATAAAATGAAGGTTCAAGAAAGGAGATGGAATAAACACAATGTTTTCAAGCAGAAGCAAGCATGGAAAAGGTTCTTGCATTGAATCGGGAAGGAAAAATTGATAATCCAGCAGAGAAATAAACTGTTGTGCCACCGAAATTAGAGGCATTAGAAGATTCTGAAGATGAAGCATTCAATTATGCTCTACCAACCTTTAACTTACTCGATGATAACATTGGTCCTATTTGTGTCCAATTTGGCATTCCTATTGGTAAGATTTTTACTAATCATCGATAAAATAATGTGAATGAAATTGTATGGCAGAACAACAATAATGAGGCGCAAAATGGTAACATATTAGAGGAAGGAGAGATAAGCCAGAGAGAAGAGGTAGTGAGTGCTAAGAATGTAAGGCATTACTGTGATAATGAACGTGAGAACTCAGACAAGAGCCAACCTGATGAAAGTTATACAAACATAAATGCCACAATGAGTACTAATATATGCGAGATAACAGACACTGATGTTGTAGTTAGAGTTCATGCCAAGGAAGTAGATGAGTCTGGCGACAACAACAGTGGAAAGGAAGACCAGCAGATTGACATTGCTAATGTTATAGAAATATTGGATGCTGCTTTTCCATCAACCAGAGAAGCAAAAGACAAACCAGTAAATCAAGAAATGCAGATCGAGAGGTCGGATAATCAATGTATTGTAAATGAGACAGAGATCGAGACTGAGGTTCTGATTAGAACAATAACACGAGACATGCAGAAAATTATTGAGAAGCTACAGGCAGATCTAGATGCAAGAGATGTAAAAACTAAGCAATACCATGCAGCAAAGAGGATGGTGAAGGATTTTGAAGACTTTAATCTGAGGAATTCGCTTGATCAGATGGATAAAGCAAGACTTGATGGTGTTGCCGATCTAGTGATACAAATGCTAGATAAAGTCAACAACAAAAGTCAAACTACGCCAACAACCAAAAGTAAGAATCCATATTCATACTTAACAGCTCCTCTAGCTTACAAGGAGTGGCCACCGGATATAGTTCTTGATCATATGCCTGCAAGCTCAAGCGAAAAAGTTGGATCAAGTGCTCCGTTAACACGGAGTAGGAAGAAAGAAATGCTAAGGAATCTTCAAGAAAATGGTTAACTACTTCTATGGTGGTGTAACCATTAGGAAATAGTTATGTCATAATAAATTGAAAGTGCCAATGTGTTAATGTCAAATGTAAGTGATCTTGTAACGTTGTTATCGGTTCACTGCGTGGAAGCTACTAGTTGATCTATCTTCTGTATATCACCTGTTTCTCATGTAACCTTTTCATTTTTTAATAAAAGAGTGTTACGGAACACTATAAAAACCGGTCAGCCTTGCAAAAAAAGCTAAAATATTGTATAAATTTGTTAAATACAAAATAATTTAGAAAGTTAGAAAGCTTAGTACAAATAAAAAATAGCTAAATACAAATAAAACCGTAAATTGTTTAATTTAAAATTCAAACTTTAAATTTCGACAAACATTCATATTAAAATTAAATGAAAATAATTCAAGGCTAAATGTTCGTTTTCACAAACCGTCTCTAATTTTACAAAAGGATTAAATTAGAAGTAAACTCAAATTACGTTCAAAATAGATAAATTCCATATTTTTATGTCCAAATCCAAACATATAAACATTTTCTTCAACATTAGATCTTAACTCAATTTATAATTTAAATATTCCAATAAGTTTAAATTATCTAACAAATGTTAATAACTTTTCATTTAACAAACATTCATATTAAAAATTAAATCTACACAAGGAATTTTCCTTCATAAGTTTATTCAAACACGTTCAAAGCCAAAATTTAAAGTCCAAATTCTAAATTGAAATTCAAGTATAAATATATTCTACGATGTTCGAAATAAATAAGCTTTCAAATTCTACATCAAAACCCAACTATATATATTTATTTTAATGATAAATCTTAATTTAAATTATATTTTAATTGTTAAAATTTCTGGGCCATTACAATTATGCTATTTAGGTTGACTGATTCACCAACATGTTTTATGGATCTGATGAATAGGATATTCAAAGATTAGCTGAATAAATTTGTACATGTGTTCGTGGATGATATTCTTATTTACTCTAGGATGGAAGGTGAACACAAGGCTCACTTGAGGATTGTGCTTGATGTGTTGAGAAAAGATAGGCTAAAGGCTAAAATTTTTAAGTGTCACTTCTGGCAGGAAGAAGTTATTTTCCGGGGTCATGTAGTTTCCGAACGGGGGTGCACTACAACAGAAATAACATTTTGCAACTGCCAAAAACAGTTGTAATACGTCTATTACAACTTGCGCCCAACAGTCTTAATATCCGGAGTTGTAATAAGCGGGTCTATTTACAACCGTTTTTGACTCTTGTTAAAAGGTCTTTTACAACAGACAACGTCAGTTGTAACAGAGTTATTGACAACTAATTTCTGTTGTTGTGAAAATTCTTTACGCAACTGCTTTAAGTTGTTGTAAAAAACCTTTTGTACAACAATTATTTTATTGCAACAACTAATAACAGTTGTTACAAGTTCCTTTCACAACAGTTTTAGCTGTTGCGAAAGACTCACTTACAACTTTTTGTAACTGTTGCAATTAACATTTCAACAACTGTTTTCATTAGTTGCGTAAACGAGTAACAACTGTTTATAATAGTTGTAATGGAATCTAGTACAACTGACAATTGCACTAAATAGTTTTATAGCTGATATTAATCAAAAAAATTACAGCATTATAATTAAAACAAATATTTCATTAATAATAACGACGGTCATTTAAGTTACATGAAACAACACAACCCATTCACATTCATAATAGTCGAAAACAATTCAGGTTACACCATTTTTGAATTTATAAATTCATTACAAAACATAGCCAAATCCATAAAAAATATCAATACAAGTACATACGCATACTAATCAAACGATACATACTCTTTATACCAAGCAACAATCGTCCCAACTTCTTGCTCAATAGTGCAGATATATGAAGTAGGTTTGTATAGAATAGCTTGAGGATCAACTACCGTATCAACCCACACTCCTAAGGGTACATGGGCGCTAAAGCAGCAGGATCAATTGATGCAATTGTTGCTTCTGCAACAACATTTCTTTGCCAACTCAACAGTTTGCACTTTCTAGAATGATTCTCGACTTGCATATTTCCACCATTTGAGACGTTGCTACTTCGATATGACTGCAAAAAAATAACAAACAATTAAATGTAGTTTTTTTCGCAAATATAGTTATCAAACAACATACTAAATATCATTTATTGACTTGTATAATAAAACAGCATAATAAATATAGTTATCAAACAACATACTTAATACCTATACAACATACTATACAGTAGTGTTGTCCACAAAAGTGAAAAGAAGACCAAAAGCCGTACTGGGCAAGACTTCAAAAGCTTATGACTGTAGAAAACAATAAATAATAAACTAATTCCCAAAAATTTCAAATGGCTAGGAAAAGTAGGTGGTCCTTCCAAGTAGCATGAATACTAGTTGTTGCATAAATAACGCTGGGTCCTTAAAATATAAAAATTACATTTATAACTACCATAACTCTACTGAGATGAACCAATTTTAAACACTACATGCATAGAAAGCCTGTCATACATATGGGTAACTTTGCCACAAGACAACCTTAATAAATCTTTTAGTTGCGCAATAACACTAGAAACAAACTGAAGTTGATTCCACCATCATAGTAGAAGGTTGAAGCTTTAAAAAAAAACCCAGAAACAACAATATTATGTTAACCGTTTATCACAACATTTAGTTTATCGGCATGTTGGAGATACAGGTGGGAGAAGCAGAAAATCATTAAAGACTCCGCTAGGCACATATTTATGATGAAAGTTACGTACACAGGGACAGATCAAGGATTGTGTTTCTTGATCTCATTTAAAAGCTAAAAGGTCAATTTTATGAGCAGGCGGTGGAGAAGTATCTTGATTACCTATCCATCCTGGTCGTTAGTGTTCAACTAATGAATATACGATTACAAGGCGAAACTTAACATGACATATTCAATCAAAGCCACAAAAGACCTAGAACGCAAGTTAAATCACAAACGGTGTAATGGGTAAATTGCAAATGATGTTTTGAGATTCGAGCCCAGACCTCAAGAACCAAGTCTAAGGTACTTATTTAATATTGGTATTTCTGTAAAAGTTGCTTAAAGGGCTATAGTTTATTATATTTGACTTATATGATGCATATGATAAGTATACCAATATGCAACAAGAAATAAGCTCAAGGACATATACCCTTTATCGTGATTAACAATCTCATTAAATGGAGAAAGGTTCAAAATATGGCATAACAAAACTGTGTTAAGAATTATTTTACATTAGCGTGTTCCCCACTAGTGGATTCCCGCTTGAAACTAAACTGGAGTTTGTGGACATTATAAATACATCAAATGCATCTCCAATATGTTAGGCATATTTCTTGCATCCACAACCCTCTTATAAATATCACTCTCCACTTTACTTTAGTCACATCTTAAATTTCTTCATTTCTATCCAGAAAGCTAATCTTACAAATGTATTTCTCTACCAAAAATAATTTCCAGAATTGTGATTTGTCCACGTTACTTGCTAAAAATTTGTATATAAGAACTTGCAACAAATTAGTAAAAAGAAAAATTGTAGTTTATCAAAATATTTTGGCTTTCCAACCATTTCTACATTAAGAGCCAGATGGCTTTGCTCGACCTCGATGCAGTAATCTGTCGTTGTTCATTCTTACTGCTCATGCTAGTCATAGACGCACACAATAAACAATTTACGATAACAAACAATTTATGATAACATTCTATGCCATGTCAGAATAAACTGATAAACAACTAACACAGGGAATATAAATACTAATATTGCTGATAAACAACAATATTTTAAAAAACTGATATTGCTGTAGTTTTTTAAAATGATCATCAACAAAGTTTATTAATAAAAGACTTTGTTGATGATCATTTTAAAAAACTAATAATATAAATACTAATATAAATACTAACACAATGTTTATAAATAGAAGTCAAAATTTTTATATTCCTTGCCCAGGTCTAATATAAAACTGATAATATAAATACTAATATAAATACTGATAATATTATTAGCTAACAAGAAGTAAAAAAAAATATTCCTAGCCTAGGACAAATTTTAAAAAACTGATAATATAAATACTAATATTGCAAGTTTTTATATTCCTAGCCCAGGTCTAAAGATGCTAGTTATATGCTGTGAGACTATAAGACAACTCACACTATATATATGTATGCACAAATCTAAGAAGGATGGAAGGGAGATGTACAAGAACTGTTTTTAATTGGAAGTCGTAAAAAGGAAAGAATTCCCAGCCCAAAACTGAACCGAAAGATACATTTGGCCCTTATTTCTATCGATTACTCATGTGAACAACTGTCAAAAATTTGAAGCTAACAAGAAGTCAAATTTTTTAAGAAATACCTGTGATGTATTACCACGTGGATTCTTTGGTTCTTCCACTACATGTTTGCCATTGATATTTTGTTAAAAAAAAGATATGCACTAATTATTTTTTAAGCGCTTAGCAATTAATCATTAATACAGTAAATCAGTTATAACTTACAGCCATCAGCCATGAACATATCAGAGAGTTTTTTCATTTGAGCCTGCAAGGTAGAAATTTGATTTTCCATTTCACGTACTTTTTTGGAACTACTCATACGAGCTTCGAACTGAGTTGGTGCAACCCCAAAACCAAGTCCTCTTATTCTACCTCTTTGTTCGCGACCAAAGACCTTTGAAACACCATCTTCATTCAATGATATCGTTCCTTGAAAATTTTGGGTGTTTTTATACTCTTTTATCTTGGCCTATAAATTCAAAAATAAACATTTTTCATATGTCGTAATTGAATGTAAGGTTCATATATTGGAGTCAACTATGAAAATATATTCCAACTAACATATACAAAATTCAATTTGATGGAAATAAAAAATATGGAAAAATAGCTCTGTATGGCAAATTATTTCAAAACTTTACTGGAAATCCCTTGAGAATGAGCTGTGCCCATAGTTTATAATCTCCAAGTGTATTTATGTTTCAACATTTCGAATTTATAAGATGGATTCTGCCTTAGTCAATTTTGTATATTTATGCACACTAGCAGTTCGATGTGTGCTGTTCTGATTATCTATGCCATCTACTATGTGTGTTTTTTTTATGTAAATTTGGTCAAAACAATCCTATTTTTATGTTGAACTCTATTATGTTAAATTCTGGCTCCATTTGAAGAAACATTAATATATTTTGTTACTTTCTATGCATGGATCAGTGTTATTAATGGCGTACGGCGCAAAAAAGCGCAAACCCTCTCTGGAGCCTTGGCGCACGGCTCGGCGAATGACGCGCGCTTTTTTAGTTTACTGCGCATGTTTACTCTTTTTAAATAAATTAATATTTTAACAAAAAATAAAAAAAATCAATATTTTTTTCTAAAACATAAGCAACAAAGTTTTTTATGTATTTTACAAAAAACATAAAGCATAAACTTTCAAGCACTATAGTTTTCAAATCCAAAGTAATAATACACACTATTCATAAACTGGACATTTGAATGTGATACAGTAATTATATTTTCCAAATCAATGTCTCTATCATCATATTCATAAGCTTTAGCATCCTCCTCATCCATATCATTTAGATTTTTTTTTGTATATGTAATTATGTTTTCATATAACTGGAAAAAAGATATTAACAAAGTTATTCACATTTCATGTCATTATGATAATAGTAATAGTAGTAGTGATGGTAAGAATATTTGTAGTAGTTAAAGTAGTTTGAAATGCCAAAAAAAACCATAAAATAAAGAAAAGGCGCACCATTTTTGCATCGTGCGCCATTCGCGCCATTTGGCGCGCCTTTTATATGCGCCGCGCCATAAGCAAAAATGGCACAAATGCCGCGCCACGTCGTGCGCTATGGCGTGCCTTTCATAACTATGGCACGGATACTAGGAATATGTTGATCCAAATTTGAACTCCTCAAATCCCAATGCTTCCCCAACATTCAGTGTATACTAAAATAATTTAGTTAAGAGACGTGATAATGAAGAAATAATTTAATGCGTATCTATCCTTACTATGTAATCGGCAATAGTAGAATTCGGCTGTTCTCCATTTTTCTTTGTATGGCCTCTACACCACAAATCCTCCCTGCTGATATCGGATGACAAACCGTTTTCTTTTTTCTGCACAAAAAGTTTAGAAGTAGATCTCAAATTATATTGGATAAATAACTTCTCCAGACAGTGATAATGAATGAATTTTATAAGTAATTTTATTTCTTACCATATCATCTGCTAGTCTTGCGAAACCCTTTCGGCTCATAGTGTACGGAACTATATTCTTTGCTCGTATAGCTTTATTTTTATTGCTTGTCAACTGCATAAGCAAATTCTAATATTACTTTGCACTTGCATAATGCAAACCAGGTTAGTTTTCCATATGGGCTTTCAGAAAGTATCTTTATTTTTTACTTTTTATAAACAGAAGAAGAAAGGTCAATTTTATACAAGAAAGTAAATGACTTTAAATGGTATTTTCTATTCTATTTCAAAGTACATGTATTAGATAAAGCACTAAATATTTTGAAAAAATATTCTGACTTACATGCTTTCAAAAATTGAAATATTTGTAATACATTTGGGTCATATTTTGGTCATAGCAAGAAGTTATGCATCTGTATCAGAATACTAGGGTAAACTAGACTTGTAAACTTTACAACAACATAGGAAACATTAGTCAATCAAACATTTAATTTGTCAAAAAATGCAGTCTTGATCATGGGGAAAATGTATAGTGGAGGTCATTAATAATTAGATAGAAGAAAAAGATGTTACAGACCAAATTGCAAATCCAAACAAAAAAGGGGGGACAAGCACCTAATAAAAAAACCATTTGGAAGCTAAAACACAAAATTGATATAGTTGTAAAGACTGCCAATTTCGAATTAAACGTCTTTCATTTTAGATAATCTAATACCACCATTAGCCTCAGTTAGACCACGAGCAGCTGCAAGCGCAGTAAGACTTTGCTTCTTTGATCTTTTAGTTGCTTGCTTCAAGCTCTGAAATAATATTAGCAGTAAAACGCGCTACTATTTCAAAGGATACTGCTGCAAAATCGTACGGTATTTAGCAATTATATAAAAATAACCAAACATAATACATTACTGCAAGTGTTTCATGGCATGTAAAATTTTATATCTTAATACAAATTTTGTATATCAATACTTTGAACATCCAAGAATCAATATGATTTACAAATGATCTGGTGTCAAATAAATGGACTGAAAATAAAAGCAGGAGGGGCCAAAAAAGACAGTGAAGCATAAAATTACGACAGCAAATAAATAATAAATGCAGTTAGCAATATTTGTCTATAAAGTTAAAAAAGGAACAATCTTGAATGGGTAACCAAAATTTTGTACCGAATTATAAAAAATTCCTGCCAACTGATGAGTTTATTTACCAAAGCATTCAAGTACCATTATGTACTTTGATATATAAGAGTGACATATTCTATGTTATTAGTTCATTACCAAATATGCAGACTAAAATAATGATATAATAGCAATATTTAATAATGTTCCTTGGATATCAATATATAACTATGTACGTGTGTGTTTGATTCTTCATGCTAACCATTTGTCCTTATGACGTTATAAACAAATCCATCTCCATGGTATTATTAGTAAACCATCTATACCAATATAAAGGACTATAATAGGTAATATTTTAAAAATTCGTGCATGTTGATATATTGCCAGCAATTCACGTCCAATAGGAAATGATATAATGGGATACTTGTGAATCCTACCTGAAATTAGGGCTGTCAACGGATACTTTCGGATACGGATAGTGCCATATCCGTATCCGCATCCGAAACCATTTTCGGATATCGGATATCCGTATCCGCGGATACGGACGGATATCGGATAATTATCCGCTCTGCCAACAATCGATAAATCAATGAATATAAATGAATTTTTTTAGCTTAATATTAATCTTTTTCAACCTAATTGATTACTAAATTGCTAAAAACAAATAAATATGATGATAATATATAATTTTGAGCAATTAACATGCGTTTAGTAGACTTTCAATTTTGCAAATTAATAAATTAGCATATTTAATTATATTTAAAATACACATAATTTAAGCTATAATCGAAAAAAAAAGCGGACGGATAATTTTCGGATACGGATATGCCTATATCCGCATCCGTATCCGCTTCCCCGGATATCGGATATTTATCCGCTTTTCGGATACGGATGCGGACGGATTTTGGATATTTCGGATATCCATTGACAGCCCTACCTGAAATGACAAAACTGAATCAGAAAATTGAAAAAAAAATCTATTTTATGGAAAACAATAGTGCATAATCTAATTAATTTGTCTATCGAAAATACATAGTGAATTCCATATAAATCATGGTCTAAAATCATCATCATTTCTCTAAATGCATTGGATTCATTTACCAAATCCGCTTCATTAAAAGTAATATACAACGGTAAGGAAGTCACAAATGGTTCCGAGCTCAAATCATCGATGGTGGTGAATATGCCTAGGGACGAAATTGGAGGGAGGGATCCCAAAGAATTCTACACTCTTGTAAGTAACTATTATTCCTATCATATTTTAACTAGCTATAGCAACATCAATCACTTAATAGGACTGCATTTTATGGTATTATTGATATTGTATAAACGTTCATGAAATAGATGAGAGAAAATATTCGTTATTTTACATGAGCAAGTTACAGAGGAAATATGATAGTTGTGCATAAACTATACAAAAAGCTTGCCGAGCATTTATGTAAGAAAACTAATGTTTATGCAAATATAATTAGTTCCCTTCCTCCCCAAAACAACCCCCCCTCTCACACACATACACACACACAAAACAAAACAAAAAAACCTAGTTTCCTTTTTGACCCCCATTGTAAAAAATAAAAACAGAGTAAATTTGTGAATGAATTTTGTCATGAAACCTCCTGTCACTTCGGTTATTAACAAAGAAAATTATTTTGGTTTGCAAAATGATCATCTGTTAACCGGTATGTCAATCGGTTCCTTGGATATATTCTTCTAGGATTAGTGTCTTCGTAGCTTTGAGGTGGCCAGATTCTTAATATGACAATGACGTTTGAATTAAAAAGCTTTTGGGTACAAGGACCATAGAACATATCAGTGAATGGTACCCCATGATCAATAATCGTAAATCGTAATGGTCTGTTTTGATTTTGTGCAAACCAGACACCTGACTGTAGAATAGAACCCAAAATATTGACTGATAACACAAGCGGTAAGGTTCTAAGGTGCAATCAACAATCATACGGTGGTAAACTAAGCGGAAGAAGGGCTGGTAGTTGGGTTGTGTTAGGTTCGTTTGTCAAATTTGTTGAATTTTGATTGTTCGACTCTAGATTCTAAATGTTGGTTATTTGTATTTTTGCACTCGAAAACTTTTGGGCGGGAACTAATAATCAGGTTTCTAGATGTTGGTTGTTAAACGAAGATTATTAGAAGTCGGAAGTTAAAATTTAATGGACCCTTAAGATTATTTTGTGTTTCCAACATTAATTAAAAAATAAAAAATAAAATAAATGACAATTGAGATGAAATAAAGATGGAAGGGATGGATGAACGACATAATGATAGTTATCTCTGATTCTTTTATTATTTTCTAAAACTTGAAGTCTTTTATTAGACATTTTGTTTCCTGATAATATTAGGTTAGGGAGTAGAATAATCATTTGTTATTTTATTTTTAAAAAAAAATGTTAAATGAAAAGTCAAATGACAGCTAATTTGTAATTATTTTACCCACTACACCAAAAATAACTTGCGACAGTTCATTTGCATCTCTAATTAGATATTACATTGCACCCAGAAAAAGGATTACTCAGATATTAAACGATTACTATATTCCCAACAAAGTGACATTTTATAGTTTCTATCATTTTACCAAAGCCTGCCCCTAGCATTTCAGCACGTTCCATTAATCTATTTGGTTCACAACAAAATTGAGAATGTAACATATACTACTGCTGTTTTATTCCTTTTTCCTTTTTTACTACTCTTACCCGTGTGTTTTTGAGATGTAAAGAGGTAACTCTCATAAATTCAAAGTTGAATGTGTTTGATTAATCAAATTTAATCAAGGTCGAATGCGTTACATTTCAGTCCATGTTCGGTTGCACTCCAAACAGTGTAACAACCCTAAATGTCTATTGATTTCGACAACTTAATCTCCTTTCTCTTTTCACTAATTCTATCTCTCCATTGCGCATTATTTAAATATAAGCCAATGACCATGGGATTATATAACATAGATTTGTTGTCACATCACTAGGATGCATAGATTTCATTTGGTTTGCTGCATGTGTTAGATACATACACAGCTTTAAACATCAACTAATTTATCCTTGGCAACATTCTTTTTTTTATGCATGCATTTTTGTCTGAATTGCTGAAGCTTTATTCTATAACTATGTATAGTAATGAATGCAGACTGTTCATTTTAATGCAAACTGTTCATAAGCATATGCATAGTAATGCAGACTATATATAAAATTCATAACAAGAACATTCTTGTAAGTGCGCACTTCGCAGTTGCTGTTATGTATCGGATAGGTCTTGATTAGTCATGTTTTGTTCTATTGATTTGCATTGCAAGTCCTACGTTGCTAAAGATCCATCATTTTAATTTGTCATTGTCTATGGGTACTCTAACCTATAACACGAATATTTGGCAGGAGTCCAAACCAATAACTTAGTAGTACTTCTTTCATTGGTTTATTACTCTATTTAATTACGTGTATAAATGACAATAATGATCGGAGAAAATATTTTCGACTTGAAAAATAATCATAACCTATCAGTTTAACTGTAGCATATGCGTATCTTATGATGCCACGACATATCCTAAAAGCTCTGAACAGTTTGCAAAGATCTAAAACTAAAATGAAAACATTCAAATGGCGGGTTAAATACAAATTAGTTTTCTTTTTGTTGAGCTAAATACAATCATTCTATAGCCTCACAATTTATTTATTTTTCTCTCTACTTTGTTTAAAAGAGATGTGGGGAGGTTTAACCATTGACGAAATTATTAAACAGAAGTGCTTCAACCAATGATAAGATCTTATAACTGACCTTTTGATGTTCAAATTCTTATATAGGTCGTTTTTTGTAACGACCCAGAAAATCTGAAACAATTTAAAAATTTTAAATTGGCTAAAATAATGGATTTTAAATATTTAAAATAAATATTTTAAATAATAGCGATGAAAAGTGAGTTTGAATCGACAATTGAAAACGAATATTATTAATTCTAATTATAAATAAGGCCAGAATTGGCGCTGCAGTTTCAAAAATTGAATTCAAACTTTGCCGGACTGTACCGGGTGCAAAACAAAACGGATTTGAGTGAAACCAAAAATATTTAAATTTGTTAGTGAATACCTTTCTAACGAATCTGAAAAATCGAAGTTTCATAGCGGGAAGCAAAAGTTATGGCCAAATGAATTTTCAGAAAGGTCGCTATGGAATTTATATAGCCCGTGAAAATGGCCATTTTGCATACGACCTCGGAATTCGACGAAACCACTTTTGTTGGATCCGGGATGTGAAGTTATTGCTAGGTTTCAAATTTCATAATTTTTGAAGCTAGTATGTGGGCGTGGCAAAGGAAAATGTGTTTTGGTCAATTATAGTTAAATTGGATCGACCAGAAATGGGCCTTTTTCCAAACGGTCTCAGAATTCGACGAAACTAGTTTTGTTGGGACCGTATCGTCAAAACATAGCCAGATTTATTTTTCTGAAAATTTTCAAATCAGTTTGTGGCCCTGGCAAATTGAAATGTACGTTCAAATCAAATATTGAATGTTATATATATTAAATTGAATGGAAACTGACTGAAACAGTCGAATGGGCCTACGAAACATATTCCATTGTGTTCGGAATGGGGGTAAAACGCTAGGGACGATAGTCGTTGGGTTTAGATTGGTGGTCGTGTCAGAAAACCCCTTTAAAACCCACCGGCCAATCAGAATTTTTATAAAAAAAAAGAAAATTCCTTTTCTCTCTCCCGAACGAACGACGGAAACGCGTTCGAATCTTCCCGTCCACTTTCCGATCAGTCCACGCACAATTAGTCCCTCCTCCAGTTGAAGATTTTGT
Source organism: Allium sativum (assembly GCA_030737875.1). Classification (NCBI taxonomy): domain Eukaryota; kingdom Viridiplantae; phylum Streptophyta; class Magnoliopsida; order Asparagales; family Amaryllidaceae; genus Allium; species Allium sativum. Next base: position 311,705,908 of record CM060919.1, read on the forward strand.
AGAGCTCGGAGAGATCTTCAAATCCATATAAGGTTTGGATTTTTTCATTGCGTGGTTTGGGAGAACGGACGTCGAGAAGTCATCGCCTTCATCTCGCCGCCGCCGCTCCCTCCGACGATCGAACTGGTCGCCACCCCCCTGCGCTGGAAGCTCTCTCCTCCCTCTTTGACGCTGCGAAGGCCGATCGATGAATAGCTACACAGATTTCGAGATAAATCCAAACCTAGTTTTGAACCTTTCAGCTGAGGTACGGCTGTATTAATTTTGAACAGTTTTAACACCTTTAAACTGTTGCAAACTTTGAAAAATCATATCTTTTACAATTCTTGGCGAAATTCGATGAAACAGGAAACATCGTGACCGTGTTGACGTCTTCTACATTTTAGAAGAGATCGCATATTTTTCTGAGCCTTCTGCTATTTTTGGTGGAGTGGAACCCAATGTGAGATTTCTAATTTATAAACGAGATAGAAAACGACGATGTATAAATTATATAGTCGATGTATGAGTTATATAAGCGTTGTACACCTCATGTATAAGCGTTGTATAAGTTGTACGTTCGATGTATGAGTTATATATGCGTTGTAAAAATTATATATGTGTTGAAATAGAAGTGAATAGCTATATATAAATAAATATATATATATATATGTATATATACGCCCCTCGTCCACAAACCATGGACGATATTTATTGGTTGTGATTGGTGTGAAAATTGATGGATAACGAATGGTTGATTGGAATTGTTTGTGGGTGATATTGATTGTTTGTGGTTGAAAAATACCCATTTGTGGTTGAGAAATATTTGGTTGAAACCACATAGGATTAGTTTGTGGAAATGAAATAAATATATACATGCCGCCTGCGTGCGAACTAGATGCATGATCCCCATTGTCAAAAACCTCGAGGTTTTAAGGTAGACCGAGGAGTCGTACTAGGGACGGTCCCGGTTTTAACTTCCCTGCCGATATGCTGTTGAAATTTTGAATAATCTTTAAGTGTTAGAATAATTTTCATATGTTGAAATTATTTTCATGCGTTGAAATTAAAGTCATATGTTGAAACTATATCCATGTGTGGAAATGTTCATGTGTTGAAAAGTGATGTGTGAAAATTAAATTCATTTGTGAATGAATGAAGTGTCTAAACAATAAAAATCACATTTTTATAATATATATGAAGTATGTAAAATATTCGCCATATATATAAATAGTTTCAACAACAAAAATTCTATCTTTCTTATATGAACAACATAAATAAAATATCCATGTGTGGAAATGCTCATGTGTTGAGAAGTGTGTGTAGTGGAAAAATTCATGTGTTGAATAAAAAGATCGAACAATAAAAATTACATTTTTATTGAAACTATGAAGTGTTGAAAACATCTATTTGTCGAATAAATATTTTAAATGATAAAAATATCATTTTTATCATCTATGTGATATGCTAAAGATATGCGGACGTTGAAATAAATATTTGTGAAGAAATATTATTTTCAACATGCATAGGAACTAAAGAAAATAGTCATGTGTTGAAATGTATTTTAGTTCGCCAAAATTATCATCTTTGAAATGTGAAGTGTTAAAGATAGCCACTTGTTCAAATAAAATGGGCATGAGTTGAAATATACATTAATTAGCTAATGATATGATTTTAGCCTATGCATGCAACATTAGAATGAATGGTGTTTTTAAACCAAAGTAAATCAAATATGAAGTTGAATGGAAAATGATAAGTGATAAGAATTGCATATATGTACATGCATATTTATTGAACAGGTTATAGCAAAGGGGCTAGAGAAGAGGAATAAAATTTTGTGCCCGACAAATAGGTACACATTTACTGTTTTGTTTGGGTGATGATTTTATGAGCCTGTTAGCTAGCCGCTTGGCTTTTTCTTTTTCTTTTTGACATGAGATGCCCGTGTGGCTATTTGGGAATTTTCCCAGCCCCTCCCGTACAAAGGAGGTTATGGCGAAATTTTCCAAATTTAAAGGCGTTAGTGAAATTTTTGAAGTGAAAACGATATTGAAATTGTTGAATGAACTATATTTATATAAATATATAAATATAAATAAAATTAAAACGAAACGTGGCCGTGCAGTTCGTGTTTTGAAACCGTGATTTCAAACAACTAGTGCGGGAAATCCGACCATTGGATTTTCCCGAAACCGCAACCATTGGGTTCGCCTTGGAAATATCTTTCCAACGGCACCAACTTTGTAAAAATCCAACGGTTGGATTGTCTGGAATGTTTAATTCAAATCTGAAGAAAAACAACGCCAGAAACGATTATATTTTTATATATACATAAGTATAATTATATTTAATCAAATAACGACGCTGCAGTTCGTATTTTGAAATCGAAACTTCAAACGATTGTACCGGGAGATCCGACCGTCGGATTTTCCCGAAACTGGAACCGTTGGATTCGTTTTGAAAAGACCTTTCTAATGATGTAAATTTTGTGAAGATCCAACGGTTAGATTTTCAGATATGTGTAAATCAAATCTGAAGAAAAACAGTGCCACGGCCGCGTTATGGCCCGAAGCGTCGTTTTGAATAAATTGGCTATTTTAAAATAAATAAAAATAGCGATAAATTGTTATAAAATATCATAAATGATATGGAATGGAAATAAACTGAATTTGCTCGATTTATGTGGTATTTGATGGTTGAATGTGTTTGGTGTGAAAATTACATTAAAGAACAAAATTGGTGTTGTCGAATGATTTAACCATTGAAATAAATTGATTTGAAATTCTAAATATACGTGAATTATTTGAAAAGGCCGAGTTAATTCTCATTTCAAATAATTGACCGACGATTGAAAGTCGAAGATGAAGACGGTGGTCGAAGACCGGAGATCTTCACCTCGTTTGGATGGTAACCGAGGTCCTGATTGGGAGGCATCCCGAAATATGGATAATGAGTGGTGATCGCCCAGACGTACGTGGTGATCGATGGGTATGCGAGGTATTTAGTGCCTCCGGTTTCGTTCAGACCCAGAACGGACTTGTAAATGGACTGTGTGTCTGACATTGGATTTTATTCTATGTTGATTGATCTCTATTAAATATACATCTGTTTGGCGGCGGAGAATTTACTCTTCTGCTTAACGCCCTTCTCTGAGACACACGAGCTCAGAGGTTGTATATCGGTGGATATCAGTCGCATGGCATGAATTGCCAGTGTGGCATGCTTAAGTGGCAAATGATCAGGGCTTCTGTTGAAAAGCAAAGTCTTGTGGTGATGATCAAAGCACCGCCTGTGTGGCGTAGCTTTGTGTATAATATGAATTCGCGAGTCTCACACCCCGGTATGAACCAGAAACGGGAGAAGGACCTCAGGGAGGGCATGCGTTTCTTTCTAGCTAGGGTGGTGTCAGTGACCTACCAGCCCTGACATTTATATACTTTTCACCTGTGTGGTTGTTGCTGTTGCGAGGCGCCTCGGTTAGATCGGACGATCCGGGTCCGATGGAGTCATTTGTTGGCTCATTTACGCCCCATAGTGTGGGGAAACGTAGTGTTCAGGAATTTTAATCCACATCGGTGTACCGGCCCTGTCGCTCTAAGGGTCACTCGAGCTCTGATACTGAGACATGGGCTAGATTGTCTCGAATTCGGTAAGGACTATCTTTTGCCTTGGTTCATGACGGAAATCCAATTTCCAAATACGTGACTGTGCGGTTTTGATTGTATATATATATATGGCGACATGATATATGGTACCCATGCCGTCTATGATTGATAGTTATGATTTGAAATTGTTTTTGAAACATATAAACACTAGTAGTAATACCAAATGCTTTTATTTTATTCGTATCAATCATATTTTGGCCATTATAAGGTAAAACTCTATCCTCCGGTTTGCGTTGCATTGTGTGATGGGAACTGAGTCTTATAATGGCTTCATTATATAAAAAGCATTGCGATGTTTTTAAAAGAAAGATTTGTTTTTAAAGCACTGGCAATCCAATGGAGTAAACCCGTTCCACGAAAGTGGCGTGGTCCTATGATTAGCCATATTTTAAATGTGTTGAGTAGATTTCTCATACCAGTCCTATGACTGACTCGTAGTTTGTTTCACTTTCAAACTCGGGTGCCCCTTTTTCTACACGGGCAGCCTTGTATTCAGGTTTAGCTGGTTCTTTCTGGATAGCTGGAGCTGAAGATGGATTCTATTATTTATCTCTTTTTATGCTGTTCAGCTCCTATTGTACATATTTTGTTTGTTTTCGCTGTAGACATTTATGTATAGCTGAACTGTATTTGTACTAAGTATGATCCTGTATACTATGTAACTCTGATGATTACTTTTATCCAGTTTATTCTATTGTTCATTATCTGGTGTATTTATTTAATTCTGTTCTGCTATTATCTGTTTCTGTGTTATATTCCAAAGATAACCCTTGTCTCCGTCTGATCGGGTTTTGGGGATGTCACAACGTGGTATCAGAGCTTTGGTTAAGCTTAGTTCTGGAATATAACATATTAACGAACTCGTCAGAAATAGAACCAGTAGTGTTCTAGGACGGGTAACTCATTACAGATAGGATCAGTAATATCCTAGTATGAGTAGCAAAATGAAATAACACCTAGATAAACACATCTACATTCAAGTATTTGTCTCTATATTTTGAAATATCTTCTCTGTTGACCTGACACATTGTCTGCTAATTGCAGACGTTCTAGAAAATGAGTGCCAGAAACAGAAGAAGTAATACTGACCCGGATATTGAAGCCCTATATATGAAATACAGAAATCTGGGTGGAAAGCCGTTCTCGGGTGAAGAATCAATTATAAAAACACAAGCTTGGATTCGTTCGGCTGAGAAAATCTTCGAAGCATTAAAGCTGAGGGATGACCAGAAAAGATTACTGGCATCCTGGGCACTCAAAAATGAAGCTTTGTTTTGGTGGGATTCAGTTATTGAGAATAATCCAAAAGGTGATGTCACCTGGGACATATTCAAAGTGATTTTCCTAGAAAGATTTACTCCTCCCGAAGCGACTGAGCGATTATGCGATGAATTTTCTTATTTGATACAAGGAGATATGACAATTCCAGAATATCATAAGAAATTCAACGAACTCTCTCACTTTGCTCCTCATCTAATCCAAAATCCGAAGAGGAAGAATCTGAGATTTATTTACGGGCTTCAAAGGAAATACCGGAATAAAGTAATGGGCATGTGAAGCTTCCTTTTTCAGAAATGATTTATATGGCTTATCAGTATGAAGACCTCCATAGGAAAGGCATGTTGCGCGAAGAAGAAGAAGTCAGCTCTAGTAATAAAATTGAGTCTGAAACTGATCGTCCTGAGGCCAGTACAATGTCTGAGGTCAGTAAGAAGCCCAAAGTCAGTTGAAAAAGGGCCAGATCTGGAAAAGAACTAGCAACGACTTCCATATGCAATAACTGCCATAAGCAAGGGCATTTTCAGGGAAATTGCAAACCCTCGGAGAGGAAAATAAAGGGTGGGTCTAAATCCGGTAAGAAGTTTCAAGAAAATAGAAAGTGCAGTCAATGCCATGAGGCCGGTCATCTTTCAAAGGTCTGCCCGCTATTCAGAAAACCTGAAGCAGTACATGTAAATGAAGTGGTAGAAGTACCCGCATCTTCGTCTGCTCAGGAAAGGTCTGATGTTTTAGAAGGCATGCTCAATGTCAAAAACATTCCAGTTAAAGTACTGTTTGACACAGGCGCGTCACAAAGCTTTATTGCAAAGAGTGCAGTCAAGAAGTTGGATTTGAGGTTGAAGAAGCTCAAAGAACCAATGACTGTCCGAAATCCTGTTGGGGGTTCCATCAATCTCAGTTGGATTTGTGGGGTGCCTGTCTCTTTTTCATGCTATAAATTCCCTATTATCTCTATCGTCATGAATTTTAATGAATTCGATCTTATTCTGGGATTGGATTGGCAAACCAAATATGAAGCAGAGGTTAGATGCGCCGAGAGAGTTGTTAAGGCAAAGGCACAATCGGGAAATTATATAACCATACCATGTGAAGGCCCGACTTCAAATAGAAAGGACTTCTGGGCAGCTTTGGATGTTTCTCCAGCTCAAATAGAAAATATCCCTGAAGTCACAGAGAATATTCCTAACCTCATCAAAGACATTCCTGTCGTCAAGAATTATGCGGATGTGTTTGAAGAAGTTGTTCGCTTACCTCTGCAAAGAGAAATAGATTTCAAAATTTCTTTGATTCCTAATGCAAGGCCGGTAGTCCACGCTATTTGAAGAATGTCCTTGAAAGAGAAGGAGGAATTAGACAATCAAACACGACAGCTCGTATGGAAGGTCTGATCAGACCTAGTTTCTCTGATTGGGGGGCAGCAGTGGTATTTATCCCAAAATATGACGGTACTCTACAGCTATGTGTGGATTATCGTGATTTGAACAAGCAGACCATAAAGAACAAATATCCATTGCCGCGGATTGATGATTTGTTGGATAGATTAAATGGAGCACAAGTATTTTCACGAATGGACCTAGCTACAGGCTTCCATCAACTTCGAATTGCCGAAGAGTGTGTTCCAATGACAGCATTCAGAGGTTCCGACTTATTCTACGAGTGGTTAGTAATGCCGTTCGGCTTATGTAATGCTCCAGCTTACTTCGTCGATCTGATGAATAGAGTGTTCAGAGGGGTTTTGAATAAATTCGTTCTGGTTTTTATTGACGATATTCTAATCTTCTCTAAATCAAAGGCCAACATGAGAAGCATCTGGAGTAGGTTCTAGAAATTCTGAGACGGAATGTATTAAAAGCCAAACTGTCCAAATGCATATTCTGGCAAGATGAAGTGAAATTTCTGGGCCATGTCGTATCAAAAGAAGGAATTGCTGTGGATCCAAGCAAAATCACAGCTATTCAGAATTGGAAACAGCACAGTACCCCTACAGAAGTCCGCAGTTTTCTCGGATTGGCTAGTTATTACCGGAAATTCGTTAAAGACTTTTCGAAGATATCTGGTCACTTAACGAAGCTTACAAAGAAGCATTCTAAATTCAAGTGGACTCCAGAATGTGAAGAGAATTTTGAAGAGCTAAAGTTAAGATTAACGACAGCTCCAGTGTTAACCATCATCGATGGCAATCAGGATTTGAAAGTCTGGACTGATGGTTCTAGAGAAGGACTTGGCGCAGTGTTAATGCAGAGGGGCCAAGTGATTGCTTATGCTAGCCGTCAACTGAAGTCGCACGAGAAAAACTATGTAACTCATGATCTTGAGTTATTGGCTATCATATTTTCTTTGAAAATCTGGAGACTCTATCTTCCGGGTGAGAGATTTGAACTGTTTACAGATCATCAGTCGTTAAAGTATCTGTTCACTCAGAAAGACCTGAATCTGAGGCAGCAACGTTGGCTAGAGTTCCTTGCGGCATATGATTTTGAGATTCTATATACTCCAGGGAAAGCCAATGTCGTGGCCGATGCGTTGAGCTGAAAGAATGAAATGATCACCAGTTTTATTATCACGACTTCATTGATGGATAAAATATCTGCTCTTCAGAAGGATGATCACTTCATTCAGAAGATCAGAGAGATAATTCAGAAAGGCGAACCCTCGAGTTTTCAAGTTGATAATGAGGGGATTCTAAGGCTGAAAGGTCGAATCTGTGTTCCTAACATTCCTGAACTCCGAAAGGAAGTACTGGATGAATGCCACAAGTCAAAACTTAGTATCCATCCGGGAGTAAGCAAAATGTATAATGACATCAAACGCACTTTCTGGTGGAAGTCGATGAAAAGGGACATTTCCTTATATGTTAGCCGATGCCCTACTTGCCAGCTAGTCAAAAGCGACCAACATAAACTAGCTGGATTATTACAACCGCTAGACGTTCCTGGTTGGAAGTGGGAACATATTTCCATGGACTTCATTGATGGTTTGCCCAGAACCAGAAAAGGGAATGACAGTATTTGGGTGATCGTAGATCGCTTCACAAAGACCGCCCATTTCATACCTGTCAGATCAAACAGAACTGCTCAGAGTCTGGCGCAGATATATTTCAAGGAAATAGTTAGACTACATGGAGTGCCGCTCAGTATAGTCAGTGATAGAGATACAATATTTACTAGTAAATTCTGGGAGGCATTTCAAGTAGAATTGGGAACAAAGTTGAACATGAGCACCGCTTATCATCCTCATACGGACGGTCAGACTGAGAGGGTGAATCGTATTTTAGAAGATCTATTGCGGGCTTGTGTTCTAGATTTCGGTGGGTCATGGGAAGACCATCTACATTTGGCTGAATTCTCATACAATAACAGCTACCAGGCGAGCCTGACAATGTCGCCATTCGAAGCGTTGTATGGTAGACCGTGCCGATCTCCTGCTTGTTGGGTCGAACCTGGAAATAGACTTGTGTTAGGGCCCGATATGATTCGAGAAGCTGCCGATAAAGTCGATTTTATTAAGAAACGATTATTGGCCGCTCAAAGCCGAAAAAAGAGCTATGCCGATAGAAGAAGAAGAGATATATCATTGGCTGTTGGCGACTATGTATATTTGAAAGTATCGCTGATGAGAGGAGTCATCCGGTTCGGTAAAACTGGAAAGTTAGCGCCCAAATTCATTGGTCCGTTTCATATTCTGGAACGGATCGGAACTCTCGCTTATAGGGTTAAATTGCCTGATTGGTTGCCTGGAGTACATGATGTATTTCATATATCTCAACTTCGAAAGCACGTTCATGATCCAGACTTGATCGTGGAAGAAGCAGCTCAACAGGATATTGAAATTACTCCGGAATTAGCTGTGAGAAGAGAGCCGCTAAAGATCATCTCCAAAGAAACCAAAGAGCTGAGGAACAAGAAGGTTCGCTTAGTCAAAGTGCAATGGAGTGGAGATCCGCGAGATTGTACTTGGGAAACTGAGGAGAGCATTCAGAAAGATTATCCTAGATGCCGGGTGGATATCTCTGATTGACTCCGGTGCAAGGTACATTTGCCATACTTTGCATTACCAATTAGTTCTCTATTCTGTTGTTATTTTCTTTCCATGGATGTGCACTTTTAATTCTATACTCTGAATGATTTTAAAGGAATATAGAAATTGATTAGTATATTTTTGAAAGGTTAAAAACAAATTGATTATTGTTTGTGTTGTGTGATTGTAGATTTGATTAATTAAATTACTGAAACGATAGTTAATTTAATCAACGATAGAATTATGGCGAAATTTTTCGAAAATTCCGGGTGTTAGCCAAATTTTTGAAGAATTTGAAAATTCTCAGTAACTGAAAAGTTGGAGAATGGAAGCCGGATCTAACGTAGAGTTGATTAATCAAACCACTTTCGACTTTGTTCCTTTTCGGGGATGAAAAGTCTTAAGTAGGGGGGATTGTAACGACCCAGAAAATCTGAACCAATTTAAAAATTTTAAATTGGCTAAAATAATGGATTTTAAATATTTAAAATAAATATTTTAAATAATAGCGATGAAAAGTGAGTTTGAATCGACAATTGAAAATGAATATAATTAATTCTAATTATAAACAAGGCCTGAATTGGCTCTGCAGTTTCAAAAATTGAATTTAAACTTTGCCGGACTGTACCGGGTGAAAAACAAAACAAATTTGAGTGAAACCAAAAATATTTAAATCTGTTAGTGAATACCTTTCTAACGAATCCGAAAAATCGAAGTTTCATAGCGGAAAGCAAAAGTTATGGCCAAATGAATTTTCAGAAAGGTCGCTTTGGAATTTATATAGCCCATGAAAATGGCCATTTTGCATACGACCTCGGAATTAGACGAAACCACTTTTGTTGGATCCGGGATGTGAAGTTATTGCTAGGTTTCAAATTTCATAATTTTTGAAGCTAGTATGTGGGCGTGGCAAAGGAAAATGTGATTTGGTCAATTATAGTTAAATTGGATCGACCAGAAATGGGCCTTTTTGCAAACGGTCTCAGAATTCGACGAAACTAGTTTTGTTGGGACCGTATCGTCAAAACATAGCCAGATTTATTTTTCTGGAATTTTTCGAATCAGTTTGTGGCCCTGGCAAATTGAAATGTACGTTCAAATCAAATATTGAATGTTATATATTTTAAATTGAATGGAAACTGACTGAAACAATCGAATGGGCCTACGAAACATATTCCATTGTGTTCTGAATGGGGGTAAAACGCTAAGGACGATAGTCGTTGGGTTTAGATTGGTGGTCGTGTCAGAAAACCCCTTTAAAACCCACCGACCAATCATAATTTTTATATATAAAAAAAAGAAAATTCCTTTTCTCTCTCCCCGACGAACGACGGAAATGCGTTCGAATCTTCCCGTCCAATTTCCGATCAATCCACGCAAAATTAGCCCCTCCTCCAGTTGAAGATTTTGTAGAGCTCGGAGAGATCTTCAAATCCATATAAGGTTTGGATTTTTTCATTGCGTGGTTTGGGAGAACGGACGTCGAGAAGTCATCGCCTTCATCTCGTCACCGCCGCTCCCTCCGACGATCGAACTGGCCGCCACCCCCCTGCGCTGGAAGCTCTCTCCTCCCTCTTCGACGCTGCGAAGGCCGATCGACGAATAGCTACATGAATTTCGAGATAAATCTAAACCTAGTTTTGAACCTTTCAGCTGAGGTACGGCTATATTAATTTTCAATAGTTTTAACACCTTTAAACCGTTGCAAACTTTGAAAAAACATATCTTTTTCGATTCTTGACGAAATTCGATGAAACAGGAAACATCGTGACCGTGTTGACGTCTTCTACATTTTAGAAGAGACCGCATATTTTTCTTAGCCTTCTGCTATTTTTGGTGGAGTGGAACCCAATGTGAGATTTCTAATTTATAAACGAGATAGAAAACGACGATGTATAAATTATATAGTCGATGTATGAGTTATATAAGCGTTGTACACCTCATTTATAAGCGTTGTATAAGTTGTACGTTCGATGTATGAGTTATATATGCGTTGTAAAAATTATATATGTGTTGAAATAGAAGTGAATAGCTATATATATATATATACGCCCCTCGTCCACAAACCATGGACGATATTTATTGGTTGTGATTGGTGTGAAAATTGATGGATAACGAATGGTTGATTGGAATTGTTTGTTGGTGATATTGATTGTTTGTGGTTGAAAAATACCCATTTATGGTTGAGAAATATTTGGTTGAAACCACATAGGATTTGTTTGTGGAAATGAAACAAATATATACATGCCGCCAGCGTGCGAACTAGATGCATGATCCCCATTGTCAAAAACCGCGAGGTTTTAAGGTAGAGCGAGGAGCCGTACTAGGGACGGTCCCAGTTTTAACTACCCTGCCGATATGCTTTCGAAATTTTGAATAATCTTTAAGTGTTAGAATAATTTTCATATGTTGAAATTATTTTCATGCGTTGAAATTAAAGTCATATGTTGAAACTATATCCATGTGTGGAAATGTTCATGTGTTGAAAAGTGATGTGTGAAAATTAAATTCATTTGTGAATGAATGAAGTGTCTAAACAAAAAAAATCACATTTTTATAATATATATGAAGTATGTAAAATATTCGCCATATATATATAAATAGTTTCAACAACAAAAATTCTATCTTTCTTACATGAACAACATAAATAAAATATCCATGTGTGGAAATGCTCATTTGTTGAGAAGTGTGTGTAGTGGAAAAATTCATGTATTGAATAAAAAGATCGAACAATAAAAATTACATTTTTATTGAAACTATGAAGTGTTGAAAACATCTATTTGTCGAATAAATATTTTAAATGATAAAAATATCATTTTTATCATCTATGTGATATGCTAAAGATATGCGGACGTTGAAATAAATATTTGTGAAGAAATATTATTTTCAACATGCATAGGAACTAAAGAAAATAGTCATGTGTTGAAATGTATTTTAGTTCGCCAAAATTATCATCTTTGAAATGTGAAGTGTTAAAGATAGCCACTTGTTCAAATAAAATGTAGATGAGTTGAAATATACATTAATTAGCTAATGATATGATTTTATCCTATGCATGCAACATTAGAATGAATGGTGTTTTTAAACCAAAGTAAATCAAATATGAAGTTGAATGGAAAATGATAAGTGATAAGAATTGCATATATGTACATGCATATTTATTAAACAGGTTATAGCAAAGGGGCTAGAGAAGAGGAATAAAATTTTGTGCCCGACAAATAGGTACACATTTACTGTTTTGTTTGGGTGATGATTTTATGAGCCTGTTAGCTAGCCGCTTGGCTTTTTCTTTTTCTTTTTGACATGAGACGCCCGTGTGGCTATTTGGGAATTTTCCCAGCCCCTCCCGTACAAAGGAGGTTATGGCGAAATTTTCCAAAATTTAAAGGCGTTAGTGAAATATTTGAAGTGAAAACGATATTGAAATTGTTGAATGAACTATATTTATATAAATATATAAATATAAATAAAATTAAAACGAAACGTGGCCGTGCAGTTCGTGTTTTGAAACCGTGATTTCAAACAACTAGTGCGGGAAATCCGACCATTGGATTTTCCCTAAACCGCAACCGTTGGGTTCGCCTTGGAAATATCTTTCCAACGGCACCAACTTTGTAAAAATCCAACGGTTGGATTGTCTGGAATGTTTAATTCAAATCTGAAGAAAAACAACGCCAAAAACGATTATATTTATATATATACATAAATATAATTATATTTAATCGAATAACGACGCTGCAGTTCATATTTTGAAATCGAAACTTCAAATGATTGTACCGGGAGATCCGACCGTCGGATTTTCCTGAAACTAGAACCGTTGGATTCGTTTTGAAAAGACCTTTCTAATGATGTAAATTTTGTGAAGATCCAACGGTTAGATTTTCAGATATGTGTAAATCAAATCTGAAGAAAAACAGCGCCACGGCCGTGTTATGGCCCGAAGCGTCGTTTTGAATAAATTGGCTATTTTAAAATAAATAAAAATAGCGATAAATCGTTATAAAATATCATAAACGATATGGAATGGAAATAAACTGAATTTGCTCGATTTATGTGGTATTTGATGGTTGAATGTGTTTGGTGTGAAAATTACATTAAAGAACAAAATTTGTGTTGTCGAATGATTTAACCATTGAAATAAATTGATTTGAAATTCTAAATATACGTGAATTATTTGAAAAGGCCAAGTTAATTCTCATTTCAAATAATTGACCGACGATTGAAAGTCGAAGATGAAGACGGTGGTCGAAGACCGGAGATCTTCACCTCGTTTGGATGGTAACCGAGGTCCTGATTGGGAGGCATCCTGAAATATGGATAATGAGTGGTGATCGTCCAAACGTACGTGGTGATCGATGGGTTTGCGAGGTATTTAGTGCATCCGGTTTCGTTCAGACCCAGAACGGACTTGTAAATGGACTGTGTGTCGGACATTGAATTTTATTCTATGTTGATTGATCTCTATTAAATATACATCTGTTTGGCGGTGGAGAATTTATTCTTCTGCTTAACGCCCTTCTCTGAGACACACGAGCTCAGAGGTTGTATATCGGTGGATATCAGTCGCATGGCATGAATTGCCAGTGTGGCATGCTTAAGTGGCAAATGATCAGGGCTTCTGTTGAAAAGCAAAGTCTTGTGGTGATGATCAAAGCACCGCCTGTGTGGCGTAGCTTTGTGTATAATATGAATTCGCGAGTCTCACACCCCGGTATGAACCAGAAACGGGAGAAGGACCTCAGGGAGGGCATGCGTTTCTTTCTAGCTAGGGTGGTGTCAGTGACCTACCAGCCCTGACATTTATATACTTTTCACCTGTGTGGTTGTTGCTGTTGCGAGGCGCCTCGGTTAGATCGGACAATCCGGGTCCGATGGAGTCATTCGTTGGCTCATTTACGCCCCATAGGGCGGGGAAACGTAGTGTTCAGGAATTTTAATCCACATCGGTGGACCGGCCCTGTCACTCCAAGGGTCACTCGAGCTCTGATCCTGAGACATGGGCTAGATTGTCTCGAATTCGGTAAGGACTATCTTTTGCCTTGGTTCATGATGGAAATCCAATTTCCAAATACGTGACTGTGCGGTTTTGATTGTATATATATAAGGCGACATGATATATGGTACCCATGCCGTCTATGATTGATAGTTATGATTTGAAATTGTTTTTGAAACATATAAACACTAGTAGTAATACCAAGTGCTTTTATTTTATTCGTATCAATCATATTTTGGCCATTATAAGGTAAAACTCTATCCTCCGGTTTGCGTTGCATTGTGTGATGGGAACTGAGTCTTATAATGGCTTCATTTTATAAAAAGCATTGCGATGTTTTTAAAAGAAAGATTTGTTTTTAAAGCACTGGCAATCCAATGGAGTAAACCCGTTCCACGAAAGTGGCGTGGTCCTGTGATTAGCCATATTTTAAATGTGTTGAGTAGATTTCTCATACCAGTCCTATGACTGACTCGTAGTTTGTTTCACTTTCAAACTCGCGTGCCCCTTTTTCTACACGGGCAGCCTTGTATTCAGGTTTAGCTGGTTCTTTCTGGATAGCTGGAGCTGAAGATGGATTCTATTATTTATCTCTTTTTATGCTGTTCAGCTCCTATTGTACATATTTTGTTTGTTTTCGCTGTAGACATTTATGTACAGCTGAACTGTATTTGTACTAAGTATGATCCTGTATACTGTGTAACTCTGATGATTACTTTTGTCCAGTTTATTCTATTGTTCATTATATGGTGTATTTATTGAATTCTGTTCTGCTATTATCTGTTTCTGTGTTATATTCCAAAGATAACCCTTGTCTCCGTCTGATCGGGATTTGGGGATGTCACAACGTGGTATTAGAGTTTTGGTTAAGCTTAGTTCTGGAATATAACATATTAACGAACTCGTCAGAAATAGAACCAGTAGTGTTCTAGGACGGGTAACTCATTACAGATAGGATCAGTAATATCCTAGTATGAGTAGCAAAATGAAATAACACCTAGATAGACACATCTACATTCAAGTATTTGTCTCTATATTTTGAAATATCTTCTCTGTTGACCTGACACTTTGTCTGCTAATTGCAGACGTTCTAGAAAATGAGTGCCAGAAACAGAAGAAGTAATACTGACCCGGATATTAAAGCCCTATATATGAAATACAGAAATCTGGGTGGAAAGCCGTTCTCGGGTGAAGAATCAATTATAAATCACAAGCTTGGATTCGTTCGGCTGAGAAAATCTTCGAAGCATTAAAGCTGAGGGATGACCAGAAAAGATTACTGGCATCCTGGGCACTCAAAAATGAAGCTTTGTTCTGGTGGGATTCAGTTATTGAGAATAATCCAGAAGGTGATGTCACCTGGGACAGATTCAAAGTGATTTTCCTAGAAAGATTTACTCCTCTCGAAGCGACTGAGCGATTATGCGATGAATTTTCTTATTTGATACAAGGAGATATGACAATTCCAGAATATCATAAGAAATTCAACGAACTCTCTCACTTTGCTCCTCATCTAATCCAAAATCCGAAGAGGAAGAATCTGAGATTTATTTACGGGCTTCAAAGGAAATACCGGAATAAAGTAATGGGGCATGTGAAGATTCCTTTTTCAGAAATGATTTATATGGCTTATCAGTATGAAGATCTCCATAGGAAAGGCATGTTGCGCGACGAAGAAGAAGTCAGCTCTAGTAATAAAATTGAGTCTGAAACTGATCGTCCTGAGGCCAGTACAATGTCTGAGGTCAGTAAGAAGCCCAAAGTCAATTGAAAAAGGGCCAGATCTGGAAAAGAACTAGCAACGACTTCCATATGCAATAACTGCCATAAGCAAGGGCATTTTCAGGGAAATTGCAAACCCTCGGAGAAGAAAATAAAGGGTGGGTCTAAATCCGGTAAGAAGTTTCAAGAAAATAGAAAGTGCAGTCAATGCCATGAGGCCGGTCATCTTTCAAAGGTCTGCCCGCTATTCAGAAAACCTGAAGCAGTACATGTAAATGAAGTGGTAGAAGTACCTGCATCTTCGTCTGCTCAGGAAAGGTCTGATGTTTTAGAAGGCACGCTCAATGTCAAAAACATTCCAGTTAAAGTACTGTTTGACACAGGCGCGTCACAAAGCTTTATTGCAAAGAGTGCAGTCAAGAAGTTGGATTTGAGGTTGAAGAAGCTCAAAGAACCAATGACTGTCCTAAATCCAGTTGGGGGTTCCATCAATCTCAGTTGGATTTGTGGGGTGCCTGTCTCTTTTTCATGCTATAAATTCCCTATTATCTCCATCGTCATGAATTTTAATGAATTCGATCTTATTCTGGGATTGGATTGGCAAACCAAATATGAAGCAGAGGTTAGATGCGCCGAGAGAGTTGTTAAGGCAAAGGCACAATCGGGAAATTATATAACCATACCATGTGAAGGCCCGACTTCAAATAGAAAGGACTTCTGGGCAGCTTTGGATGTTTCTTTAGCTCAAATAGAAAATATCCCTGAAGTCACAGAGAATATTCCTAACCTCATCAAAGACATTCCTGTCGTCAAGAATTATGCGGATGTGTTTGAAGAAGTTGTTCGCTTACCTCTGCAAAGAGAAATAGATTTCAAAATTTCTTTGATTCCTAATGCAAGGCCGGTAGTCCACGCTATTCGAAGAATGTCCTTGAAAGAGAAGGAGGAATTAGACAATCAAACACGACAGCTCGTATGGAAGGGTCTGATCAGGCCTAGTTTCTCTGATTGGGGGGCAGCAGTGGTATTTGTCCCAAAATCTGATGGTACTCTACGGCTATGTGTGGATTATCGTGATTTGAACAAGCAGACCATAAAGAACAAATATCCATTGCCGCGGATTGATGATTTGTTGGATAGATTAAATGGAGCACAAGTATTTTCACGAATGGACCTAGCTACAGGCTTCCATCAACTTCGAATTGCCGAAGAGTGTGTTCCAATGACAGCATTCAGAGGTCCCGACTTATTCTACGAGTGGTTAGTAATGCCGTTCGGCTTATGTAATGCTCCAGCTTACTTCGTCGATCTGATGAATAGAGTGTTCAGAGGGGTTTTGAATAAATTCGTTCTGGTTTTTATTGACGATATTCTAATCTTCTCTAAATCAAAGGCCGAACATGAGAAGCATCTGGAGCAGATTCTAGAAATTCTGAGACGGAATGTATTGAAAGCCAAACTGTCCAAATGCATATTCTGGAAAGATGAAGTGAAATTTCTGGGCCATGTCGTATCAAAAGAAGGAATTGCTGTGGATCCAAGCAAAATCACAGCTATTCAGAATTGGAAACAGCCCAGTACCCCTACAGAAGTCCGCAGTTTTCTCGGATTGGCTAGTTATTACCGTAAATTCGTTAAAGACTTTTCGAAGATATCTGGTCACTTAACGAAGCTTACAAAGAAGCATTCTAAATTCAAGTGGACTCCAGAATGTGAAGAGGCTTTTGAAGAGCTAAAGTTAAGATTAACGACAGCTCCAGAGTTAACCATCATCGATGGCAATCAGGATTTGAAAGTCTGGACTGATGGTTCTAGAGAAGGCCTTGGCGCAGTGTTAATGCAGAGGGGCCAAGCGATTGCTTATGCTAGCCGTCAACTGAAGCCGCACGAGAAAAACTATGTAACTCATGATCTTGAGTTATTGGCTATCATATTATCTTTGAAAATCTGGAGACACTATCTTCTGGGTGAGAGATTTGAACTGTTTACAGATCATCAGTCGTTAAAGTATCTGTTCACTCAGAAAGACCTGAATCTGAGGCAGCAACGTTGGCTAGAGTTCCTTGCGGCATATGATTTTGAGATTCTATATACTCCAGGGAAAGCCAATGTCGTGGCCAATGCGTTGAGCCGAAAGAATGAAATGATCGCCAGTTTTATTATCACGACTTCATTGATGGATAAAATATCTGCTCTTCATAAGGATGATCACTTCATTCAGAAGATCAGAGAGATAATTCAGAAAGGCGAACCCTCGAGTTTTCAAGTTGATAATGAGGGGATTCTAAGGCTGAAAGGTCGAATATGGGTTCCTAACATTCCTGAACTTCGAAAGGAAGTACTAGATGAATGCCACAAGTCAAAACTTAGTATCCATCCGGGAGTAAGCAAAATGTATAATGACATCAAACGCACTTTCTGGTGGAAGTCGATGAAAAGGGACATTTCCTTATATGTTAGCCGATGCCCTACTTGCCAGCTAGTCAAAAGCGACCAACATAAACTAGCTGGATTATTACAACCGCTAGATGTTCCTGGTTGGAAGTGGGAACATATTTCCATGGACTTCATTGATGGTTTGCCCAGAACCAGAAAAGGGAATGACAGTATTTGGGTGATCATAGATCGCTTCACGAAGACCGCCCATTTCATACCTGTCAGATCAAACAGAACTGCTCAGAGTCTGGCGCAGATATATTTCAAGGAAATAGTTAGACTACATGGAGTGCCGCTCAGTATAGTCAGTGATAGAGATACAATATTTACTAGTAAATTCTAGGAGGCATTTCAAGTAGAATTGGGAACAAAGTTGAACTTGAGCACCGCTTATCATCCTCAGACGGACGGTCAGACTGAGAGGGTGAATCGTATTTTAGAAGATCTATTGCGGGCTTCTGTTCTAGATTTCGGTGGGTCATGGGAAGACCATCTACATTTGGCTAAATTCTCATACAATAACATCTACCAGGCGAGCCTGACAATGTCACCATTCGAAGCGTTGTATGGTAGACCATGCTGATCTCCTGCTTGTTGGGTCTAACCTGGAAATAGACTTGTGTTAGGGCCCGATATGATTCGAGAAGCTACCGATAAAGTCGATTTTATTAAGAAACGATTATTGGCCGCTCAAAGCCGACAAAAGAGCTATGCCGATAGAAGAAGAAGAGATATATAATTGGCTGTTGGCGACTATGTATATTTGAAAGTATCGCCGATGAGAGGAGTCATCCGGTTCGGTAAAACTGGAAAGTTAGCACCCAAATTCATTGGTCTGTTTCCTATTCTGGAACGGATCGGAACTCTCGCTTATAGGGTTAAATTGCATGATTGGTTGCCTGGAGTACATGATATATTTCATATATCTCAACTTCGAAAGCACGTTCATGATCCAGACTTGATCGTGGAAGAATCAGCTCAACAGGATATTGAAATTACTCCGGAATTAGCTGTGAGAAGAGAGCCGCTAAAGATCATCGGCAAAGAAACCAAAGAGCTGAGGAACAAGAAGGTTTTCTTAGTCAAAGTGCAATGTTGTGGAGATCCGCGAGATTGTACTTGGGAAACTGAGGAGAGCATTCAGAAAGCTTATCCTAGATGTCGGGTGGATATCTCTGATTGACTCCGGTGCAAGGTACATTTGCCATACTTTGCATTACCAATTAGTTCTCTATTCTGTTGTTATATATTTTAAATTGAATGGAAACTGACTGAAACAGTCGAATGGGCCTACAAAACATATTCCATTGTGTTCGTAATGGGGGTAAAACACTAGGGACGACAGTCATTGGGTTTAGATTGGTGGTCGTGTCAGAAAACCCCTTTAAAACCCACCGGCCAATCAGAATTTTTATAAAAGAAAAAGAAAATTCCTTTTCTCTCTCCCCGACGAACGACGGAAACGCGTTCGAATCTTCCCGTCCACTTTCCGATCAATCCACGCAAAATTAGCCCCTCCTCCAGTTGAAGATTTTGTAGAGATCGGAGAGATCTTCAAATCCATATAAGGTTTGGATTTTTTTCATTGCGTGGTTTAGGAGAACGGACGTCGAGAAGTCATCGCCTTCATCTCGCCACCGCCGCTCCCTTCGACGATCGAACTGGCCGCCACCCCCCTGCGCTGGAAGCTCTCTCCTCCCTCTTCGACGCTGCGAAGACCGATCGACGAATAGCTACACGGATTTCGAGATAAATCCAAACCTAGTTTTGAACCTTTCAGCTGAGGTACGGCTATATTAATTTTCAACAGTTTTAACACCTTTAAACCGTTGCAAACTTTGAAAAAACATATCTTTTTCAATTCTTGATGAAATTCGATGAAACAGGAAACATCGTGACCTTGTTGACGTCTTCTACATTTTAGAAGAGACCGCATATTTTTCTGAGCCTTCTGCTATTTTTGGTGGAGTGGAACGCAATGTGAGATTTCTAATTTATAAACGAGATAGAAAACGACGATGTATAAATTATATAGTCGATGTATGAGTTATATAAGCGTTGTACACCTCATGTATAAGCGTTGTATAAGTTGTACGTTCGATGTATGAGTTATATATGCGTTGTAAAAATTATATATGTGTTGAAATAGAAGTGAATAGCTATATATATATATATATATATATATATATATACGCCCCTCGTCCACAAACCATGGACGATATTTATTGGTTGTGATTGGTTTGAAAATTGATGGATAACGAATGGTTGATTGGAATTGTTTGTGGGTGATATTGATTATTTGTGGTTGAAAAATACCCATTTGTGGTTGAGAAATATTTGGTTGAAACCACATAGGATTAGTTTGTGGAGATTAAATAAATATATACATGCCGCCTGCGTGCGAACTAGATGCATGATCCCCATTGTCAAAAATCGCGAGGTTTTAAGGTAGAGCGAGGAGTCGTACTAGGGACGGTCCCGGTTTTAACTACCCTGCCAATATGCTGCCGAAATTTTGAATAATCTTTAAGTGTTAGAATAATTTTCATATGTTGAAATTATTTTCAGGCGTTGAAATTAAAGTCATACGTTGAAACTATATCCATGTGTGGAAATGTTCATGTGTTGAAAAGTGATGTGTGAAAATTAAATTCATTTGTGAATGAATGAAGTGTCTAAACAATAAAAATCACATTTTTATAATATATATGAAGTATGTAAAATTTTCGCCATATATATAAATAGTTTCAACAACAAAAATTCTATCTTTCTTATATGAACAACATAAATAAAATATCCATGTGTGGAAATGCTCATGTGTTGAGAAGTGTGTGTAGTGGAAAAATTCATGTGTTGAATAAAAAGATCGAACAATAAAAATTACATTTTTATTGAAACTATGAAGTGTTGAAAACATCTATCTATCTGTCGAATAAATATTTTAAATGATAAAAATATCATTTTTATCATCTATGTGATATGCTAAAGATATGTGGACGTTGAAATAAATATTTGTGAAGAAATAATATTTTCAACATGCATAGGAACTAAAGAAAATAGTCATGTGTTGAAATGTATTTTAGTTCTCCAAAATTATCATCTTTGAAATGTGAAGTGTTAAAGATAGCCACTTGTTCAAATAAAATGTGCATGAGTTGAAATATACATTAATTAGCTAATGATATGATTTTAGCCTATGCATGCAACATTAGAATGAATGGTGTTTTTAAACCAAAGTAAATCAAATATGAAGTTGAATGGAAAATGATAAGTGATAAGAATTGCATATATGTACATGCATATTTATTGAACAGGTTATAGCAAAGGGGCTAGAGAAGAGGAATAAAATTTTGTGCCTGACAAATAGGTACACATTTACTGTTTTGTTTGGGTGATGATTTTATGAGCCTGTTGGCTAGCCGCTTGGCCTTTTCTTTTTCTTTTTGACATGAGACGCCCGTGTGGCTATTTGGGAATTTTCCCAGCCCCTCCCGTACAAAGGAGGTTATGGCGAAATTTTCCAAAATTTAAAGGCGTTAATGAAATATTTGAAGTGAAAATGATATTGAAATTGTTGAATGAACTATATTTATATAAATATATAAATATATATAAAATTAAAACGAAACGTGGCCATGTAGTTCGTGTTTTGAAACCGTGATTTCAAACAACTAGTGCGGGAAATCTGAACATTGGATTTTCCCGAAACCGCAACCGTTGGGTTCGCCTTGGAAATATCTTTCCAACGGCACCAACTTTGTAAAAATCCAACGGTTGGATTGTTTGGAATGTTTAATTCAAATCTGAAGAAAAACAGCGCCAGAAATGATTATATTTATATATATACATAAATATAATTATATTTAATCGAATAACGACGCTGCAGTTCGTATTTTGAAATCGAAACTTCAAACGATTGTACCGGGAGATCCGACCATCGGATTTTCCCGAAACTGGAACTCTTGGATTCGTTTTGAAAAGACCTTTCTAATGATGTAAATTTTGTGAAGATCCAACGGTTAGATTTTCAGATATGTGTAAATCAAATCTGAAGAAAAACAGCGCCACAGCCGCGTTATGGCCCGAAGCGTCGTTTTGAATAAATTGGCTATTTTAAAATAAATAAAAATAGCGATAAATCGTTATAAAATATCATAAACGATATGGAATGGAAATAAACTGAATTTTCTCGATTTATGTGGTATTTGATGGTTGAATGTGTTTGGTGTGAAAATTACATTAAAGAACAAAATTGGTGTTGTCGAATGATTTAACCATTGAAATAAATTGATTTGAAATTCTAAATATACGTGAATTATTTGAAAAGGTCGAGTTAATTCTCATTTCAAATTATTGACCGACGATTGAAAGTCGAAGATGAAGACGGTGGTCGAAGACCGGAGATCTTCACCTCGTTTGGATGGTAACCGAGGTCCTGATTGGGAGGCATCCCGAAATATGGATAATGAGTGGTGATCGTCCGAACGTACGTGGTGATCGATGGGTTTGCGAGGTATTTAGTGCCTCCGGTTTCGTTCAGACCCAGAACGGACTTGTAAATGGACTGTGTGTCTGACATTGGATTTTATTCTATGTTGATTGATCTCTATTAAATATACATTTGTTTGGCGGCGGAGAATTTATTCTTCTGCTTAACTCCCTTCTCTGAGACACACGAGCTCAGAGGTTGTATATCGGTGGATATCAGTCGCATGGCATGAATTGCCAGTGTGGCATGCTTAAGTGGCAAATGATCAGGGCTTCTGTTGAAAAGCAAAGTCTTGTGGTGATGATCAAAGCACCGCCTGTGTGGCGTAGCTTTGTGTATAATATGAATTCGCGAGTCTCACACCCCGGTATGAACCAGAAACGGGAGAAGGACCTCAGGGAGGGCATGCGTTTCTTTCTAGCTAGGGTGGTGTCAGTGACCTACCAGCCCTGACATTTATATACTTTTCACCTGTGTGGTTGTTGCTGTTGCGAGGCGCCTCGGTTAGATCGGACGATCCGGGTCCGATGGAGTCATTCGTTGGCTCATTTACGCCCCATAGAGCAGGGAAACGTAGTGTTCAGGAATTTTAATCCACATCGGCGGACCGGCCCTGTCGCTCCAAGGGTCACTCGAGCTCTGATCCTGAAACATGGGCTAGATTGTCTCGAATTCGGTAAGGACTATCTTTTGCCTTGGTTCATGACGGAAATCCAATTTCCAAATACGTGACTGTGCGGTTTTGATTGTACATATATATGGCGACATGATATATGGTACCCATGACGTCTATGATTGATAGTTATGATTTGAAATTGTTTTTGAAACATATAAACACTAGTAGTAATACCAAATGCTTTTATTTTATTCGTATCAATCATATTTTGGCCATTATAAGGTAAAACTCTATCCTCCGATTTGCGTTGCATTGTGTGATGGGAACTGAGTCTTATAATGGCTTCATTTTATAAAAAGCATTGCGATGTTTTAAAAAGAAAGATTTGTTTTTAAAGCACTGGCAATCCAATGGAGTAAACCCGTTCCACGAAAGTGGCATGGTCCTGTGATTAGCCATATTTTAAATGTGTTGAGTAGATTTCTCATACCAGTCCCATGACTGACTCGTAGTTTGTTTCACTTTCAAACTCGGGTGCCCCTTTTTCTACACGGGCAGCCTTGTATTCAGGTTTAGCTGGTTCTTTCTGGATAGTTGGAGCTGAAGATGGATTCTATTATTTATCTCTTTTTATGCTGTTCAGCTCCTATTGTACATATTTTGTTTGTTTTCGCTGTAGACATTTATGTATAGCTGAACTGTATTTGTACTAAGTATGATCCTGTATACTGTGTAACTCTGATGATTACTTTTATCCAGTATATTCTATTGTTCATTATCTGGTGTATTTATTTAATTCTGTTCTGCTATTATCTGTTTCTGTGTTATATTCCAAAGATAACCCTTGTCTCCGTCTGAACGGGATTTGGGGATGTCACATTTTTCATTAGCAGCTTAGCCACGACATGTTGTATTCTTTTAGGTTTGGCTTTTGTAAGGAGACAGTACCGCAGAATTTTAGCAAGAAATTTTCTACTACAAAACGAAAATAAAGCAACTGAAACAAACAGCACTTCCAGAATATCTCAACAACATGCAATTCTTAAAAGCATTAAACGATCTATAAACAACGAACAAAAAAGAGATGCTAAATAAAAGTTAAAAACTAACAAATCACAGCAAATCCGAGTTTTAAATCATAACAAATCACAACGAAAAATGGCCATAGCAAAAGGAATCAAATTTTACCCTACAAACGAACTGACGACGAACCGAACGCTTTCGTTGAAGGAGATCCGATGGAGACAGTAACGAGGTTTCCATGATTGCAATTATATCGGCGGATAACGGATGTGGAAGGAGATCTGTTTTTTAATCGTGGAAATTCACGAGTGATTCGGGTATACTGTGGAGTGCGACAGAGGTTAGGGTTGGATATTAGAAATTTGGGGAAAGCGCGACCTAAAAAATATTTGGAGCCTGATACTAATTTTTTAAGTTAGAAAACCAAGGAATGGTGACATAAGTATGACAACAACAAAAATCAGTGGTTATAGATGGATATTTACAACTATATACAAAAAGACAGTTATTATATATTTATATTACAACAGCTACATAAATACAGTTGTTAAAAACGTATTTATTATCATTACATAGTATTTATTACAACTATTGTTTTATGTAAGTTGCAAATGAATAGTTGTAATATGATTACTTTGTTGTAGTGGTGGTAGTGGTTCTTGCAAAGGTGGCCGCGATTCAAGATTGGAATGGACCCAAAAATGTTACAAATATTTAGAGTTCCCTTGGTCTCGTTGGATATTATAAAATATTTATCAAGAATTTCTCCAAGGTGGTTTCACCTTTGACTAACTTGACAAAGAAGAATCGGGTTTTTGATTGGGACATGCAGTTCAAGTATGCTTTTGTGTTTCTGAAAGAGAGATTGACGAGTGTACCGATATTGGTTATTCCTAGTGGAATAAAGAGATGAGCATGTACACGGATGCTTGTGGTATAGGTCTTGGTGCAATATTGATGTAGAGCGGAGGAGTTGTAGCTTATGCTAGTCAATAACTAAAGCCCCACAAAAGGAATTCCCTGATTATGATTTTGAGTTAGTGGTGATTGTCTTCAGTTTAAAGATACAGAGGAACTACTTGTTGGGAGAAACATTTGACCTATTTATAGATCATAAGTCCTAGGAGTACCTTTTCTCTCAAAAGGATCTTAACCTTCGATAGCAGAGATGGTTAGATTTTCAAACCTCATATGGTTTCAGTATTTCCTATACACTAGGAAAGGGTAACGTAGTGGCAGATGCGTTAAGTCGGATTCATGCTAGAATTGGAGCTATGTTTCAAGAGTGGAGACAACTAGAGTATTTAATTGGATTTGATTTCCGACCTTATTGTGAATTAGAGCCTGAAATGATATCAAGTTTATTCACCAGAACTGCTCTCATCGAAAGGACTAGAGCTAGCCAGAAACAGGATGCTAAGTTTGTAATACCCTAAATTTTAATGAACAATAATCATGTAAAGAAGATTAATAAATCAAATATTAATTAATATAATATTTAGAACTAGATAAAATGGACTTCACCTTTGCGTTCGTTACGAAATTCTGACTCAAATAGACTTTTGGTTTGCGTAAATCGGACTAAGCATGAACAAGTTATGATCAGTCGATGTTTGAATTAAATTAAATAATTTAATTAATAAATTCAGAAATAGTGCAACGGTAAATGGGCGACCCAGGCCCTATATGGGTCGACCCGTGGGTTGACACATGTGTCAATCCACACACCCACACAGGAGTTGGGTCGACCCAATACGAGACCTGGCATGACCTGTGCCTGGCCAGACTAGGCTGTTTCTAGATAATTCTTTTGCTGACTCATGCTGATGTGTTTTCTATGGTTTGGATTGAAACCCTAATATCCTATGGCCTAAACTATCGTGTCACACCTACAAATAGACTACCAACCCTCAATCTTACCCCCACGCCAATATTTCTTTATATTCTACCTCCAGTCTATTATGCTCTAGAAATAAATAATAATTGGGGAAAGGTTAGGGTGCTGTCAAAATATAGACCTGAAAGGATACTCTTCTTTTCTAAAGGCCTTTTTTTGGATCTACAACAAATCTCTGTGAGTTCTATGTTATTTTTAGATTAGCAATTTAAATGAAAAGTATTTTTAGCAGTAAAATATATTAGATCTGAAAGTTATAGTGTTTATAAGTTCATATTTTACATGTTATTCTTCAGTTTAATGACTATCAATTACCTGTTCCTTTTTTAGTTATTATTTGTTTATATGTACATTCTTCTTCCTTATCCCATTCACTGTCACTGTTTTATTTACAGTCTTGGTATGCCTGTTTATTCATTTTTTAGTCTAGATCTATTTCTTCTTATATTTCCTTTGTTTTGTGATTAGCCTAGGCCAGCGAGAGCCTAGGCCTTTGCTGTTTGAGTTGTGTAAAATTAGAGTAATCTGAAATAATATTTAATAAGGAGAATTTGGGCATATTATGAATTGGAATCATGGACAGTAAATTTGGGGTAAATTTGAAGGGAAGAATACGTAAACCTATGAAATGGGTATAAGTTGTACTTAATTAGACATTAAGTAAATATGTTATTAAGTATGAGAATCTGTATAAGATATACTTAATATATATTAAGTAACTTGTAATCTGTATCTATAAAACATCTGAGCAGGGATCTGTCTGACATGGGGAATGGTTGTGTAAGAATTACATTTAATAAAAAAAATTCGCAACCTAGGAACATAACATGGGGTTATATTAAAGCTTATTAATGAATTTGAACCTGCTAAGTTCAACCTGTCTAATTAATAAGCTAAGATGTCCATTCTAGTAAAATATGTGTGGACTCTTAAAATTCTAGTTAACTTGGGTGCGAAGCCTAGAGGTGGCTTATGTCAATCTACTTTCTTGTTTATCTGTCTAGGACCCATATTAATCAATACCCTCTTGTTATCACATGAGTATCACACTAGGTAGAGAATAGGGCACGCTTTACTGATGCTTGATTGTAAGAGGTTCAATTTCTGGAGGTGGATACGGGCGTGTTCTGGCAAGACCATTAGCATGCATTGTTTTGAATAGGGAATATAAGACATTGTAACACTGACGGATAAGTCTATGTCTTTTTAGCTGGTGGATTCGGGACTGATATACCCGAATGCCATAACTAGCGCACGTTATTCGTGTCTGTTTAGGGAGTCGATCACTGGGTATAAATTAGGTAAAAACTAATCTCAATATTCTGATAACTAGTGGAGAAATTCTGGGGATATGAATGAGAAGCTTATCTTACCTTACGTTGCGTTATTTCATACTTTTATATTACTGTACTTTCATGTCCAACATGATTCATCTGTCTGATACTTCTTTATCTCATGCTTATGCTAGAAATCACTGGAACTCGCCGGAACTTATGTTTGGCCTTGTTTGTTTTTCCCTCTCCCTCTTCCTTTCCCCCCATGTTTTCATAAAGGAGGATCGCAGTAGTGACCGTGACCTTTTGATTCAGCTTGGACTTGGACTATTTTCTACTTTATGTATTGCTTCAATACCTGTTCATTGATTATTGTTATGACTCATAAGGGATATTATTTTAGTGGCTTTGTATTTGTACTCTGATGTTTTTCATTCCGCGAGATAGTTTATTTATGATGATGGTTGTATGGTATTTCAAATTGTAAGGCTGTGACTGCTTTTAATAATAATAAATGTTTCGAAAGTTTCCGTTGTATTTTTTATTTTTTCTTGTGAATTTAAATCTCTGTTGTTGATTCACAAGTTTTTGATTCATGACAACGATGAAGAGAAGATCAAAGGAAAAGTGATTTAGTATGATTATTTATTTGTGAATTAGTTGTGTTAGATATTGTTAAAATCTATCCTCAAATATCAGATAATATCACAACACGCTAGCACAAAAGATCGAATATCACAAATAGTTGCAAAAATGCAAAATAGTACAAAATACACTAGCACAAGTCAACTGGTGAAAAATCTACCAGTCGACTTGTGGATCTACCAGCCGACTGGTAGATTTTTCACCAGTCGACTTGTAAGTGCAATTTTGCACAGTTTTGCATTTTCTGTTCATTTGTGTACACGATCTTCTCCACCACTTCACTGATCACTTTTTTTTACCAGCCGACTGATGTTTTCCAATGTCTATTTCTAGCGAAGAGACACTTCCTTTCAATAAGAGTTTCCATTTCAATTTCAAGAGAAATAGTCGTTTCTTTTCGCTGAAACTTTTCATGAATAATTACTAGTCTTCAATTACTATTTATACACTACAAACATCACTTTCCAAATCACCGATTTAACCGAATCTTCTTATATTTTCCGATCTTAAATTCTATACTCTCTTGCATTCTAAAAGCTTACTCAAACATTCAAATTGCTTTTGAATCTTTGAATATATTTCATATCTCTTGATTCATAAGCAATATACTTCCTTAAAATCTTCACATACACATTATATACTTGAGGATAGGATTATAGAAAGGGTGTACTCATACTATTGGCTATTCAGTGTTATTCAAGAACACAATCAAAGTCAAACTCTTGTTGTATTGGTGAAAGTCATGTTCAGGCAGAGAAAATCCCATTTGGTTTCTTGGGTGCGTTGTGAACTTGTTCCTTCGGGTGAAGAGAGGGTGTTGATAGTTGAATTTCGGAAGGTGTCTGGGACTGGATGTAGGACGGTGCTGCGAACCAGTATAAAAACCCCTGGTTTCATTTTTATTTATTGCATTTACTTGTTTGTGATATCTCATACTATATAATATTTACTTGCATAACTATTATATAAGATAAGTTATATTATCATATACACTTCCGCATATCCCATATAAATCGATCCTATTCTAAGTCACTTGACCGTGTTGTCTTTTCATTTGGTATCAGAGCCTGGTGTTCTAGAGATCGTAACAACATCCTAGAACAAATGACAATAAAGAAGTCTATTCAAAGAATTAGAAAGTGGAAGAACAACAAAGCTAATCAATGGAGCAAGAAAGCAAATGTTTCATGGCTAAAGTTAGATCACAATCGGTATGTGTAGATTCATTATATAAAGATCTTGTATTAGACCATGAAAAATAATTGAAAGATTTTAAACCTTTGGATAAACTTAATTTAGTTATTTTGGCAAAGTCAAAAGATTGTGAGAAAGAAAATTCCAAATTGAAAAAGAAAATATATTTTTTAGTAAAACAAACTAAATATTTTGAAGATACCTTAGAAGAGCTTGTTTTTCAAAAGGTTTTCCTTCAAAAAGAAAATGAGCAATTAATTGATAAAAATAATGATCTTTTAAAGGAAATCAATGGTTTACAAAGTAGAAATAAATCGTTAGAAGATTCTTTAAATAAATCTAGTTCTTTAATTTCGTCTCTTGAAAAAGAGAATGAAGCTTTAGCAGAAAAGAATTTAGAATTATCTAAAGAATATGTGATTTTAAAAGTTAATAATAATATTTTGCAAAATGCAATTTCTGACTAAAAAGAAAATTCTGAAAATTACAATCTTCTTTAGATAATTCAGAATCTCAAATTTTTTGTCTCAAAACTGAGAATGGTACTTTAAAAGGAAGAATTCCGAGTTAAATATGGAAATTAGCGAATTAAAAAATAACAAAATTTCTTTTGAAAAATTCAATCGTGACTTTGGAATCAACTTTGATAAATGTACAAGTAAGTTCGCGAAATTTAATAAAGGTCAAAATGATTCAAATATGATTTTATCTAGATCTCGACCTTTACATGACAAAAGTGGTTTTGGATATAATAAAACTAATCACAAAAACAGTACTAGATATGCTTTATGTATAATAAAAATATCACTGCTAGTACATCCAAGATCCAATTATTATAGAAATTCGAATACCTCTATGACTAGAGATATTTATAATAAATATAGAAGTACAAAAAGAAATACCAACAGAAGTTATTTAAGTATTTGGGTTCCTATAAATTGGAAAAACAGAGAAAAATATATTGATGATTACTTTAATTCAGTAGTTAATAATGAAAAGTTCATTTTTAAAGGTTCCATTAAACTCTCTTGGTATGGTTACCTTTCATCTATCCCCTGGACCCTAATGAAGGAAGTGGGTACCAAAGTATATATATCATATTTTTTGCAGGTATACCACAACAAAAAGAAGGCAATTTTCAGTATCTCTAAATATATGTGAATAAAATTCAATTTATCGAAAAATACATGATCCAATATCTCCTGAAGGTGCTATAATTATTTATGTTCTCTGTTATGATTTATTAACGTTTGTCATAGCATATATTTTTTAATTCATGACAAATGGGGAGAAAATGGGGTGTGTGTGTATTGTACACTAACATTTTGTTGCAGAGAAGCAAAAATGGTAAGTATATATATTATACGCTAACAAATTATTGCACAGAAGCTTTATATTCAGGGGGAGAAAAATTTATGTAAGCATACGTTCAGGGGGAGAGAAATAAAAAATTCTACATGATTACAGTTATCATCAATCAAAAAGGGGAGAATGTTGATTCATGAGATTTTTGATTCACGACAACGAGGAAATGAAGGTCGAATGAAGACATATATTCAAGAAGAGAAATATACATTTCAAAAATATCTACAAGAGAATTAAAGAGATTAAAATCAATCAAAAAAAAGGGGAGAATGTTGATTCACTAGTTTTTGATTCAAGACAAGGACGAAGAGAAGTTCAAAGGAAGAGTGATTTAGTATGATTATTTATTAGTGAATTAGCTATGTTAGATATTGTTAAAATTTATCCTCAAATATCACAATAGACTAGCACAAAAGATTGAATATCACAAATATTTGCAAAAATACAAAACAATACAAAAGATCTATTATCATTTTCTAAATCACCGATTCAACCGAATCTTCTTATATTTTCTAGCCTTAAATTCTATACTCTCTTGCATTCTAAAAGCTTACTCAAACATTCAAATTGATTTTGAACATTTGAATATATTTTGTATATCTGGATTCATAAGCAATATACTTCCTTAAAATATTCACCTACTTAAGGATAAGATTATAGGAAGGGTGTACTCAAACTATTGGCTATTCAATGTTATTCAATAACACAATCAAAGTCAAACCATTGGCTATTCAATGTTATTCCATATAAGTCGATCCTACTCTAAGTGACTGTGTTGGCTTTTCATCTGTATAATTACTTTGTACCTATTGCGCTTCACAAAACTTAGTGCATCATCATATGGGTGACATTAAGGGATGTGAAGCGTCACAAAGTTAGCAGAGATTTCAGGTAAGATTGAGACGAGAATCAACTTAGAGGGTTGAAAGTGATATGAGATTGATTGAGATGGTTGACTTTGCAAGGAAAGCCGATTGTATGTTCTAGATATCGACGGTCTTCGAGGGGAAGTTTTGAGAGAGTGCCATCATTCTTTGTTGGCTATCCACCTAGTGGTAACAAGATGTATCAGGACATAAAAAGACTTATTACTGGGAAAGTGTGAAGTAAGCAAGTTCGTCTTGATGTTTATGAATGGTCAGTTTGTGAAAGCTGAGCAGAATAAGCTAAGTGGGTTGCTATAATAATTAGAATAGCTGTATATTGATTTTATTATTGGATTACCACAAATTAGGGCATGCTATGACAGTTTTTTGGTTACAGTGGATCGCTTAACCAAGAGCGCGAGATTCGTACATATTAAGTCAAATACGAAGGCATCGAAGTTGGCCCAATTGTATATGAAATGGATTGTTCGATTCCATGATGTGCCTAAAGGAATGTTAAGTGATAGATATCCTTTGTTTACTAGAGGATTTTGGAAGAGCTTGCAAGAGATGTTTGGCACCGAGCTATGTTTGATATAGCTTATCATCCTCAGACAAATGGAAAGATTAAGAGGGTGAATTAAGTTTTGGAAGATCTCCTTAGATCTTGTATAATGGATTTTGAAGGTTCTTGGGATGATCACCTCCATTTGGTAGAGTTTTCTTATAACAACAATTATCAAGCAAGTATCGGCATGGAACCTTATGAGGCATTGTATGGGATACCCTGTAATTCACCTTCTTATTGGTGAGAGACTGGAGAGAAAGCGACACTTGAGCTAGAGATGATTCGAGAGACTTCAGATAAGATAAAGATCATTCGTCGGCGAACAAAAGTGACTCAGGATCATCAAAAGATTTATGCGGATAAGCAAAGAGGACATTTGGAATACTCGGTTGGTGATGTGGAATTTGTTAAGGTTTCTTCTCTTAGGAATGCAGTCTTGTTTGGAACAAAGGGTAAGTTAGTTTCGAGGTTTGTTGGACCATTTCTGATTGGCGAGAGGATTGGGAACTTGGTCTAGTGTGGATCTACCTTCAAAGATAGAATTTGTGCACAATATATTTCATGTATCTTGCCTATAGAAATTTGATCATGAGTCGGGTATTGTAGTGGCACCGGATCAGCTTGAAGATTAGAGGTTAAGAATGAAGTTTCGAGGCCTCACAAGCTACTTCATATCGTGGAGAACAATACGAAGAAGCTTTGGAGGAGGGTAGTTAAGCTAGTTAAGATATAATGGAGAGAGAATGATGGATATTATACATGGGAGATGGG
Organism: Allium sativum; assembly: GCA_030737875.1. NCBI lineage: Eukaryota > Viridiplantae > Streptophyta > Magnoliopsida > Asparagales > Amaryllidaceae > Allium > Allium sativum. The sequence goes on from CM060919.1 coordinate 311,738,709, forward strand.
GGAGAATATAAGGGAGGCGTGTCCAGAACTCATCATATGGTATGTTTCGTTTTTTCATCTACTTGCATCATCATATGTTACATTACTATGTTAGGTTAAGACAACTCTTGCATGGATTGTTAGGTTCTAGATTGCATGCTAGATTGATTGCTCATGGTTGGTAGGCATGTGGGATTCTATGTTTGCTAGTATTCATTCTAGGATTTCGAGGAAAAATTCCTAATGGGGGGAGAATGTAACGACCTGTATGTGGTTGCTTGTATCGAACGATCGTAAAATAATTCTATTTAAATCACACGAGGTCATATCATTCTCATACTTTGATACATGGTTAGTTAGGATGTTTTACACATCTATGATATTTTCTGGATCATTTTGTGATCGATTTACCGCTGAGCATCTTGTTCTAGCTGTATCTTTTGGTTGGTGCAGAATTAGATGCTCAAACCTATGCCATTGGAAAGTTTTGATGGTTATCCTTTTCGTAGAGTGGTTACATTAACGATTTGGTTAAGGAGATAGGGAGATACAACAATTTCAAGTTTTAAGGACTTTTTGACAGATTTAATTAACAGCTAATGGGAAAATTAGGTTAGTCCATTAAGGTTAATGAGCTCTAGTATAAACTGGGACCGAAAAGATTATGTTAACCTCTTCTCTTCATTTTTTCATTTCTAGCAGCCACAAGAACTAAGATTCTCTAGTTCTTCCTCCCAAAACATCAAACCACATTCTAAATCACTTTTAATCTCCTCCAAACTCCTAAAAGATATTACATCATCATCGATCTTCATATCTTGCATCATTTAGAGGCTGTCTATACCCATTTCCTCCCTACCAAAATCATTTAAACCAATCTTCCTTTGATTCACCTATTTGCTGAGTGATTTAGATCTCTCACTATGCGATGTTACATTATATACTTAGATTGGTTGTTTTTAGAATATTTACTTGCTAGATCATATCAAATCATTATCATTTATTTTCATTAAGATTTGAAACCTTAAGGATAATCTAACTAGTGAAAATGGATTAAAATAATAAAACTAGATTCACTATATGCAGGTATACAGTAAACCTATGCATATGGATGATTGTTTTCTCATTTTATATGAATTTAGGTGTTTGAATATGCTTATCGATTCATATGATTGATGTTTGGATTATTGAAATCGTTGTTTGAATGTTATACTTGATTTGTGTTAATGTCATTAAAATTAGGACTTGGAATGAAGATTAGAGTGCAAGCGGATCGAAATTCGTCGGAATTGCATGAAAACCGGGGGTTAAAATTTGGATTCGAAATTAACTAAGTACATGGACCGATATGGGTCCATAAGGGAGCGTTATTTCAACTCCAAACCTTTTGTTGTTCTCTTAGTGTCATTTGTGGGTCATAGCCAAAATTTGTGACCAAAATACTCTAAGTACATGGATCGATACCGGTCCATGGACTATGGACTATTACCGGTCCATGGGAAAGCATTATTTGGCTATGAGATTTTTGGCATGGGCTCCTCGGTGCATGAGAAGTCTAGCGGTCAAGTGTGAGGTGAATTCAACTTTGCATGTGGACTAAAGAAATCTTCTAGGTCATGTACCAATAGGGAATCACGATGGATCGGTAAAGGATGAACCAATAGGATTTGGAACTTGGGGAAGGAGTACCTCGAGGATCCAAAGCATTTAGCCAATAATTGTCTAAGTAAATGGACCGGTACCGATCCATCATGTTAACTTGTATGGACGCGGGGTCCATAGTGAAGGAAGGTGGTGCTTCATGGATCATGCAGTTGGTCTTGGTTTGATAATTGCTGCTCTGGTTTAAGATATATCACATGGTCAAGTAATGAACTCTTCAATGAAGACTCATATGAGGAGTGAATCGAAGGGAAACTATGTTTAGTATGTGGGGGACGTATCTATATAATAGTAAGGCTATTCATGGCCAACGATAAATACTGTAGGATTGACTCCTGACAAACAATTTATGGATACAGATCATGGCGAATGAGGCTATAAGGATTGAAGTGATTCGTAGTGTAACAAAGCTTCAAGATAATGGAATGACTGCGGATAGGGACTCAAGATTCAGGTCGAACGAGAGGAGTAACTCTATAAGTGTTTTGGTAAGGTATCGTTGATAGCTTAGAGTGTTCTAGTGGAACTCAAAGCATATAGTTTATACTAAAAACTGATGTTTCTGTTAGTCCTTAGTTAGTGTTGTCATATGAGTATCAACGCATTCAAGGTTTTAGAAGGTGATAGTTATGATTTGAATGATGGATGTTATGGTTGCTTTGTCACTAACACCTTCAGTTCTTGGGTAGACTATCACCGATTGGGCTTAGAGGTGAGACGACCCCAAACCCCGTGCTGACGGAGACAAGGGTAATCTTTGGAATATAACACAGAAACAGATAATAGCAGAACAGAATTAAATAAATACACCAGATAATGAACAATAGAATATACTGGATAAAAGTAATCATCAGAGTTACACAGTATACAGGATCATACTTAGTACAATTTCAGTTCAACTATACATATATGTCTACAGCGGAAAACAAACATAATGTACAATAGGAGCTGAACAACATAAAAAGAGATAAATGATAGAATCCATCTTCAGCTCCAGCTATCCAGATAAAGCCTGCTAAACCTGAATACAAGGCTGCCCGTGTAGATAAAGGGGCACCCGAGTTTGAAAGTGAAACAAACTACGAGTCAGTCATGGGACTGGTATGAGAAATCTACTCAACACATTTATACTATGGCTAATCACAGGACCACGCCACTTTTGTGGAACGGGTTTACTCCATTGGATTGCCAGTGCTTTAAAACAAATCATTCTTTGAAACAACGCTATGCTTTTTATAAAAATGAAGCCGTTATAAGACTCAGCTCCCATCACATAATGCAACGCAAACCGAAGGATAGAGTTTTTACCTTATAACGGCCAAAATATGCTTGATACGAATAAAACAAAGGCATTTGATATTATTGCTAGTGTTTATATGTTTTGAAAACAATTTCAAATCATAACTATCAATCATAGACGGCATTAATGCCCCATACCACTATGTCGCCATATATAGGTATACAATCAAAACCGCACAGTCACGTATTTGGAAATTGGATTTCCATCATGAACCAAGGCAAAATATATTCCTTACCGAATTCGAGACAATCTAGCCCATGTATCAGGATCAGAGCTCGAGTGACCCTTGGATCGTCAGGGCCGGTCCACCGATGTGGATTAAAATTCCTGAACAATGTGTTTCCCCGCCCTATGGGGCGTAAATGAGCCAACGAATGGCTCCATCGGACCCGGATCGTCCGATCTAACCGAGGCGCCTCGCAACAGCAACAACCACACAGGTGAAAAGTATATAAATGTCAGGGCTGGTAGGTCACTGACACCACCCTAGCTAGAAAGAAACGCATGCCCACCCTGAGGTCCTTCTCCCAATCTGGTTCATACCGGGGTGTGAGGCTCGCGAATTCACATTATACACAAAGCTACGCCACACAGGCGGTGCTTTGATCATCACCACAAGACTTTGCTTTTCAACAGAAGCCCTGTTCATTTGCCACTTAGGCATGTCACACTAGCAATTCATGCCATGCAACTGATGTCCATCGATATACAACCTCTGAGCTCGTGCGTTTCAGAGAAGGGCGTTAAGCAAAAGAATAAATTCTCTGCCGCCAAACAGATGTATATTTAATCGGGATCAATCAACACAGAATAAAATCCAATGTCAGACACACAGTCCATTTACATGTCCGTTCTGGGTCTGAACGAAACCAGAGGCACTAAATACCTCGCAAACCCATCGATCACCACGTACGTCGGGACGATCACCACTCATTATCCATATTTCGGGATGCCTCCCAATCAGGACCTCGGTTACCATCCAAACGAGGTGAAGATCTCCGGTCTTCGACCACCGTCTTCATCTTCGATTTCTTATCGTCGATTTAGTTATTCAGAATGGGATAAACCTGGTCTTTCTGAGCAACTCACGTATATAATTAACAAGTGCAACACTAACATATACACGCATCATTTCAATTCATTAGTCACTAACCGTCAATCAGTAAGAGAACGATTTCCCAAATATTAACCCCGAAGGCCGAAACCAACATCAGATCAACATCCAGGAAACCATTCGACTTAGCCAACCTTTAGTTAATTTCTAAATCACATCCATATCGTTTATAATATTTTAAAACGATTTATTGCTATTTTTATTTATTTTAAAATAACCAATTTATTTAAAACGACGCTTCGGGACATAACGCGGCCGTGGCGCTATTTTTCTTCAGATTTGATTTACACATATCTGAAAATCTAACCGTTGGATCTTCACAAAATTTACATCATTAGAAAGATCTTTTCAAAACGAATCCAACGGTTCCAGTTTCGGGAAAATCCGACGGTCGGATCTCCCGGTACAATCGTTTGAAGTTTCGATTTCAAAATACGAACTGCAGCGTCGTTATTCGATTAAATATAATTATATTTATATGTATATATATAAATATATAAATATAATCGTTTCTGGCGCTGTTTTTCTTCATATTTGAATTAAACATTCCAGACAATCCAACCGTTGGATTTTAACAAAGTTGGTGCCGTTGGAAAGATATTTCCAAGGCGAACCCAACGGTTGCGGTTTCGGGAAAATCCAATGGTCGGATTTCCCGCACTAGTTGTTTGAAATCACGATTTCAAATCACGAACTGCACGGCCACGTTTCGTTTTAGTTTTATTTATATTTATATATTTATATAAATATAGTTCATTCAAAAATTCCTATATTGTTTCCTCTTCAAATATTTCACTAACGCCTTTAAATACGGGAGGGGCTGGGAAAATTCCCAAATAGCCACACGGCGTCTCATGTCAAAAAGAAAATGAAAAAGCCAAGCGGCTAGCCAACAGGCTCATAAAATCATCACCCAAACAAAACAGTAAATGTGTACCTATTTGTCAGGCACAAAATTTTATTCCTCTTCTCTAGCCCCTTTGCTATAACCTGTTCAATAAATATGCATGTACATATATACTGTTCTTATCACTTATCATTTTCCATTCAACTTCATATTTGATTCAATTTGGTTTAAAAACACCATTCTTTCAAATGTTGCATGCATAAGCAAAAACCATATCATTAGCTAATTAATGAATATTTCAACTCATGCATATTTATTTGAACGAGTGGCTATTTTTAACACTTCACATTTCAACAATTCATGTATATAATAAAAAAGTGATTTTTATTGTAAAACAATTCTTTTCAAAACACTATTATCTTATATAATTTATATAGGTAATAAAAATAAGATTTTTATTATAAAACAATTTATTTCTAAACAAGATGATTTTATACATTTCATATTGATGTTAAAAATGGGATTTTTATTATAAAACAATTCATTTCAAAATATGAATACCATTCAACACATGAATTTCAATCCAACGAATGAATATCGATTCAACACATGAAGGTTTTCTATTCAACGAATAAATATAGTTTTAGCAAATGAAAATAATTCCAACACATGAATATTATTCAAAATTTCGGCAGCATAACGGCAGGGTAGTTAAAACCGGGACCGTCCCTAGTACGGCTCCTCGCTCTACCTCAAAACCTCGCGGTTTTTGACAATGGGGAATCATGCATCTAGTTCGCACGCAGGCAGCATGTATAAATTTATTTCATTTCCACAAACTAATCCTATGTGGTTTCAACCAAAAAATTTCTCAACCACAAATGGGTATTTTTCAACCACAATCAATCAATATCAACCACAAACAATCCCAAACAACCATTCGCTATCAATCAATTTTCACACCAATCACAACCAATAAATATCGTCCATGGTTTGTGGACGAGGGACGTATATATATATATATATACATATATATATATAGCAATTCACTTTTATTTCAACACATATATAATTTTTACAACGCATATATAACTTATACATCGAACGTACAACTTATACAACGCTTATACAAGAGGTGTACAACGCTTATATAACTCATACATTGACCATATAATTCATACATCGTCGTTTTCCATATCGTTTATAAATTAGAAATCTCACATTGGGTTCCACTCCACCAAAAATCGCAGAAGGCTCAAAAAATTATGCAGTCTCTTCTAAAATGTAGAAGACGTCCACACGGTCACGATGTTTCCTATTTCATCGAATTTCGTCAACACAGCAAAAATATATGATTTTTCAAAGTTCAGATGTAATAAAAGACGCACCTTTCACGATGGTTCAAAACTAGGTTTTGATCTTTCGATCAAACCGTTGCGCGATAGGAGAATCAGCTCAAACAGCATCGAAGAGCTTCGAAAGACCTTCGCGCGCGTGGCGGTGAGGTGTAGTTTGGTGCACTCTGGTGGCGGCGGCGGCGCTCCAAAGGGGCGATCTTCCCGAGCTCGCAACTCGAGAAATACTGCACGATAAATGCCAAACTTCACATGGATTTGAAGAGGACGGTTAGAGCTTCAAAATTGATCCAACCTCACTTGATTTCATCGAGAAATGAAAGAGAAATTGAAGAGAGAAGTTTGGAGCTCCTTTCCGTCTCGCGCGCATGATGATCGGGGAGAGAGAAAAGCATCTGGGCCAATCAGGGATTTTCTTTAATTTATAAATTTTTAAAATTTCAAAAATACCCCTTTCACACACGAACTCCAATCCAAACCCAACGACTGTCGTCCCTAGCGTTTTACCCCCATTACGAACACAATGGGATATGTTTCGTAGGCTCATTCGACAGTTTCAGTCAGTTTTCTTTCAAATTAAAATATAAAACATTCAATATTCAATTTGAACGTACATTTCAATTTGCCAGGGCCACAAACTGATTCGAAAAATTCCAGAAAAATAAATCTGGCTATGTTTTGATGATACGGTCCCAAAAAAACTAGTTTCGTCGAATTCTGAGACCGTTTGCAAAAAGGCCCATTTCTGGTTGATCCAATTTAACTGTAATTGACCAAAACACGTTTTCCTTTGCCACGCTCACATACTAGCTTCAAAAATTATGAAATTTGAAACCTAGCAATAACTTCACATCCCGGATCCAACAAAAGTGGTTTCGTCGAATTCCGAGGTCGTATGCAAAATGGTCATTTTCACGGGCTATATAAATTCCATAGCGACCTTTCTGAAAATTCATTTGGCCATAACTTTTGCTTTCTGTTATGAAAATTCAATTTTTCAGATTCGTTAGAAAGGTATCCACTAACAGATTTAAATATTTTTTGTTTCACTCAAATCCGTTTTGTTTTGCACCCGTTACAGTCCGACAAAGTTTGAATTCAATTTTTGAAACTTCAGCGCCTTTTCAAGCTTTGTTTATAATTAGAATTAATTATATTCATTTTCTATTGTCGATTCAAACTCACTTTTCATTGCCATTATTTAAAATATTTATTTTAAATATTTAAAATCCATTATTTTAGCCAATTTAAAAATTTTAAATTGGTTCAGATTTTCTGGGTCGTTACAATCTCCCCCACTTAAAACTTTTCGTCCCCGAAAAGGAACAAAGTCGAAAGTGGTTTGATTAATCAACTCTACGTTCGATCTGGCTTCAATTCTCCAACTTTTCAGTTTCTGAGAATTTTCAAATTCTTCAAAAATTTGGCTAACACCCGGAATTTTTGATTTTTTTTGCCATAACCTCCTTTGTATGGCGAGAGGTTTGGAAATTTATTGGGCCGTATTAGGTACCCAATAAATCCTAATAAGCATACACATATTTATAGTGATATATTCTGGTGTTTACAGGGGAGCGTGTATTGATAATAACTCCAGAGAATAAATTCTTGTCACCCTGTTCCGTGTGGGTAATAAATAGTCCATGTGCCGTATCTAATAACTAGAGAGACGTGATTATTGTCAACTCCAGACCCGTGTGGTTTTTTTTATTAATCTGGCGATTTAATCGTTACAATTTAAATAGTCCATTTCAGTCATCAGTTCAACCTGTAAAATATAGTCATCGCCATACAAGCCTCTCGCTCGTATGGTAAATCTTCCACCTCGTCACACAAGCTCCAAATGCTTATGTGGTATATGATGAAGTATGCCTATCTTCTGAAGTATTCCATGTAATGTAGTTCAAAATTAATTGTTACTATCATATGGTGACGTTTATTATTTCACATAGAAAAACCAGCACTCCGCATCCAATGGCATTCACAGGAGTTGATATAATAATATTTCGCATCCAACTCATTAAGGTTTACCTATTTGTCGGGTACGCAAATAAAATCTTTACTCAACAGCTAATCCATTTACCTGTTCAAACATATATAATACACATGTATATATATCTATTTATTTTCTAATCAGTTCAATGTGTGGTTTAATCGAATAAATTCTACCATTATTCTATTGTTGATTAAATTAACTATTGTTTCAACAAATTTACTTAATCAAATCTACAATCACGCAACACAACCTGTAATCAAATTGATTTTAACTTTTCAAAATAATACGAATTAATTCCTATATTCTTTCAAAATCATTCAGACTATATAATTAAAAGTGCACATCCATGGAAAGAAAATAACAATAGAGTAGAGAATTAACTAGTAATGCAAAGTATGGTAAATGTACCTTGCACCCGAGTCAATCAGAGATATCCACTCGGCATCTAGGATAAGCTTTCTGAATGCTCTCCTCAGTTTCCCAAGTACAATCTCGCGGATCTCCACTCCATTGCACTTTGACTAAGTGAACCTTCTTGTTCCTCAGCTCTTTGGTTTCTTTGCCGATGATCTTTAGCGGCTCTCTCCTCACAGCTAATTCTGGAGTAATTTCAATATCCTGTTGAGCTGCTTCTTCCACGATCAAGTCTGGATCATGAACGTGCTTTCGAAGTTGAGATATATGAAATACATCATGGACTCCAGGCAACCAATCAGGCAATTTAACCCTATAAGCGAGAGTTCCGATCCGTTCCAGAATAGGAAACGAACCAATGAATTTGGGCGCCAACTTTCCAGTTTTACCGAACCAGATAACTCCTCTCATCGGCGATACTTTCAAATATACATAGTCGCCAACAGCGAAGGATATATCTCATTAATAGAGCCTCTAGATGGGGTTCTACATTTCTCCTATTTCTGACACTCATTTTTCTAGTACTTTTGCAAATGGCAGATCAAGTGTCAGGTCACAGAAAAGATAATTTAAAATATAGAAACACATACTTCAATGTAAATGTGTCTATCGAGGTGTAATTCCATTCTGCTTTACTCATACTAGGATATTACTAATCCTATCTGTATAGAGTTACCCGTCCTAGAACACTACTGGTTCTATCTCTGACGAGTTCGTTAATATGTTATATTCCAGCACTAAGCTTAACCAAAGCTCTGATACCAAATGAGACGACCCCAAACCCCGTGCTGACGGAGACAAGGGTAATCTTTGGAATATAACACAGAAACAGATAATAGCAGAACAGAATTAAATAAATACACCAGATAATGAACAATAGAATATACTGAATAAAAGTATTCATCAGAGTTACACAGTATACAGGATCTTACTTAGTACAATTTCAGTTCAATTATACATATATGTCTACAGCGGAAAACAAACATAATGTACAATAGGAGCTGAACAGCATAAAAAGAGATAAATGATAGAATCCATCTTCAGCTCCAGCTATCCAGATAAAGCCTGCTAAACCTGAATACAAGGCTGCCCGTGTAGAAAAAGGGGCACCCGAGTTTGAAAGTGAAACAAACTACGAGTCAGTCATGGGACTGGTATGAGAAATCTACTCAACACATTTATACTATGGCTAATCACAGGACCACGCCACTTTCGTGGAACGGGTTTACCCCATTGGATTGCCAGTGCTTTAAAACAAATCATTCTTTGAAACAACGCTATGCTTTTTATAAAAATGAAGCCGTTATAAGACTCAGTTCCCATCACACAATGCAACGCAAACCGGAGGATAGAGTTTTTACCTTATAACGGCCAAAATATGATTGATACGAATAAAACAAAGGCATTTGATATTATTGCTAGTGTTTATATGTTTTGAAAACAATTTCAAATCATAACTATCAATCATAGACGACATTAATGCCCCATACCACTATGTCACCATATATAGGTATACAATCAAAACCGCACAGTCACGTATTTGTAAATTCGATTTCCGTCATGAACCAAGGCAAAAGATAGTCCTTACCGAATTCGAGACAATCTAGCCCATATCTCAGGATCAGAGCTCGAGTGACCCTTGGATCGTCAGGGCCGGTCCACCGATGTGGATTAAGATTCCTGAACAATGCGTTTCCCCGCCCTATGGGGCGTAAATGAGCCAACGAATGGCTCCATCGGACCCGGATCATCCGATCTAACCGAGGCGCCTCGCAACAGCAACAACCACACAGGTGAAAAGTATATAAATGTCAGGCCTGGTAGGTCACTGACACCACCCTAGCTAGAAAGAAACGCATGCCCTCCCTGAGGTCCTTCTCCCGTTTCTGGTTCATACCGGGGTGTGAGGCTCGCGAATTCACATTATACACAAAGCTACACCACACAGGCGGTGCTTTGATCATCACCACAAGACTTTGCTTTTCAACAGAAGCCCTGTTCATTTGCCACTTAGGCATGTCACACTAGCAATTCATGCCATGCAACTGATGTCCATCGATATACAACCTCTGAGCTCGTGCGTTTCAGAGAAGGGCGTTAAGCAAAAGAATAAATTCTCCGCCGCCAAACAGATGTATATTTAATAGGGATCAATCAACACAGAATAAAATCCAATGTCAGACATACAGTCCATTTACAAGTCCGTTCTGGGTCTGAACGAAACCGAAGGCACTAAATACCTCGCAGACCCATCGATCACCACGTACGTCGGGACGATCACCACTCATTATCCATATTTCGGGATGCCTCCCAATCAGGACCTCGGTTACCATCCAAACGAGGTGAAGATCTCCGGTCTTCGACCACCGTCTTCATCTTTGATTTCTTATCGTCGATTTAGTTATTCAGAATGGGATAAACCCGGTCTTTCTGAGCAACTCACGTATATAATTAACAAGTGCAACACTAACATATACACGCATCATTTCAATTCATTAGTCACTAACCGTCAATCAGTAAGAGAACGATTTCCCAAATGTTAACCTCGAAGGCCGAAACCAACATCAGATCAACATCCAGGAAACCATTCGACTTAGCCAACCTTCAGTTAATTTCTAAATCACATCCATATCATTTATAATATTTTAAAATGATTTATCGCTATTTTTATTTATTTTAAAATAGCCAATTTATTTAAAACGACGCTTCGGGCCATAACGCGGCCGTGGCGCTGTTTTTCTTCAGATTTGATTTACACATATCTGAAAATCTAACCGTTGGATCTTCACAAAATTTACATCATTAGAAAGATCTTTTCAAAATGAATCCAACGGTTCCAGTTTCGGGAAAATCCGACGGTCGGATCTCCCAGTACAATCGTTTGAAGTTTCGATTTCAAAATACGAACTGCAGCGTCGTTATTCGATTAAATATAATTATATATATATATATAATCGTTTCTGGCGCTGTTTTTCTTCAGATTTGAATTAAACATTCCAGACAATCCAACCGTAGGATTTTTACATAGTTGGTGCCGTTGGAAAGATATTTCCAAGGCGAACCCAACGGTTGCGGTTTCGGGAAAATCCAATGGTCGGATTTCCCGCACTAGTTGTTTGAAATCACGGTTTCAAATCACGAACTGCACGGCCACGTTTCTTTTTAATTTTATTTATATTTATATATTTATATAAATATAGTTCGTTCAAAAATTCCTATATTGTTTCCACTTCAAATATTTCACTAACGCCTTTAAATTTTGGAAAATTTCGCCATAACCTCCTTTGTACGGGAGGGGCTGGCAAAATTCCCAAATAGCCACACGACGTCTCATGTCATAAAGAAAAAGAAAAAGCCAAGCGGCTAGCCAACAGGCTCATAAAATCATCACCCAAACAAAACAGTAAATGTGTACCTATTTGTCGGGCACAAAATTTTATTCCTCTTCTCTAGCCCCTTTGCTATAACCTGTTCAATAAATATGCATGTACATATATACTGTTCTTATCACTTATCATTTTCCATTCAACTTCATATTTGATTCAATTTGGTTTAAAAACACCATTCTTTCTAATGTTGCATGCATAGGCAAAAACCATATCATTAGCTAATTAATGAATATTTCAACTCATGCATATTTATTTGAACGAGTGGCTATTTTTAACACTTCACATTTCAACAATTCATGTATATAATAAAAATGTGGTTTTTATTGTAAAACAATTCTTTTCAAAACACTATTATCTTATATAATTTATATAGGTAATAAAAATAGGATTTTTATTATAAAACAATTTATTTCTAAACAAGATGATTTTATACATTTCATATTGATGTTAAAAATGGGATTTTTATTATAAAACAATTCATTTCAAAATATGAATACCATTCAACACATGAATTTCAATCCAACGAATGAATATCGATTCAACACATGAGGGTTTTCTATTCAAAGAATAAATATAGTTTCAGCAAATGAAAATAATTCAAACACATGAATATTATTCAAAATTTCGGCAGCATAACGGCAGGGTAGTTAAAACCGGGACCGTCCCTAGTACGGTTCCTCGCTCTACCTTAAAACCTCACGGTTTTTGACAATGGGGAATCATGCATCTAGTTCGCACGTAGGCGGCATGTATAAATTTATTTCATTTCCACAAACTAATCCTATGTGGTTTCAACCAAAAAAATTCTCAACCACAAATGGGTATTTTTCAACCATAATCAATCAATATCAACCACAAACAATCCCAAACAACCATTCGCTATCAATCAATTTTCACACCAATCACAACCAATAAATATCGTCCATGGTTTGTGGACGAGGGGCGTATATATATATATTTATATATAGCAATTCACTTTTATTTCAACACATATATAATTTTTACAACGCATATATAACTTATACATCGAACATACAACTTATACAACGCTTATACAAGAGGTGTACAACGCTTATATAACTCATACATTGACCATATAATTCATACATCGTCGTTTTCCATATCGTTTATAAATTAGAAATCGCACATTGGGTTCCACTCCACCAAAAATCGTAGAAGGCTCAGAAAAATATGCGGTCTCTTCTAAAATGTAGAAGACGTCCACACGGTCATGATGTTTCCTATTTCATCGAATTTCGTCAACACAGCAAAAATATATGATTTTTCAAAGTTCAGATGTAATAAAAGACGCACCTTTCACGATGGTTCAAAACTAGGTTTTGATCTTTCGATCAAACCGTTGCGCGATAGGAGAATCAGCTCAAACAGCATCGAAGAGCTTCGAAAGACCTTCGCGCGCGTGGCGGTGAGGTGTAGTTCGGTGCACTCTGGTGGCGGCGGCGGCGCTCCAAAGGGGCGATCTTCTCGAGCTCGCAACTCGAGAAATACTGCACGATAAATGCCAAACTTCACATGGATTTGAAGAGGACGGTTAGAGCTTCAAAATTGATCCAACCTCACTTGATTTCATCGAGAAATGAAAGAGAAATTGAAGAGAGAAGTTTGGAGCTCCTTTCCGTCTCGCGCGCCTGATGATCGGGGAGAGAGAAAAGCATCTGGGCCAATCAGGGATTTTCTTTAATTTATAAATTTTTAAAATTTAAAAAATACCCCTTTCACACACGAACTCCAATCCAAACCCAACGACTGTCGTCCCTAGCGTTTTACCCCCATTCCGAACACAATGGGATATGTTTCGTAGGCTCATTCGACAGTTTCGGTCAATTTTCCTTCAAATTAAAATATAAAACATTCAATATTCAATTTGAACGTACATTTCAATTTGCCAGGGCCACAAACTGATTCGAAAAATTCCAGAAAAATAAATCTGGCTATGTTTTGATGATACGGTCCCAACAAAACTAGTTTCGTCGAATTCTGAGACCGTTTGCAAAAAGGCCCATTTCTGGTCGATCCAATTTAACTGTAATTGACCAAAACACGTTTTCCTTTTCCACGCTCACATACTAGCTTCAAAAATTATGAAATTTGAAACCTAGCAATAACTTCACATCCTGGATCCAACAAAAGTGGTTTCGTCGAATTCCGAGGTCGTATGCAAAATGGCCATTTTCACGGGCTATATAAATTCCATAGCGACCTTTCTGAAAATTCATTTAGCCATAACTTTTGCTTTCTGTTATGAAAATTCGATTTTTTAGATTTGTTAGAAAGGTATCCACTAACAGATTTAAATATTTTTAGTTTCACTCAAATCCGTTTTGTTTTGCACCCGGTATAGTCCGACAAAGTTTGAATTCAATTTTTGAAACTACAGCGCCTTTTCAAGCTTTGTTTATAATTAGAATTAATTATATTCGTTTTCAATTGTCGATTCAAACTCACTTTTCATTTCCATTATTTAAAATATTTATTTTAAATATTTAAAATCATTATTTTAGCCAATTTAAAAATTTTAAATTGGTTCAGATTTTCTGGGTCGTTACAAGAGGAGATAAGGAATGGGATCCGGGGAGGATGGACAGTTTCTAATCTTATCTTATGACTTCGCCTACTTCTGTTATTGCTTTGTGTAACACTATTTCTTTGAGTATCATATATTATCATGTTATATATGTTGACTGTAACGGCCCACAAATCCGTACTATCTGAGTTAACTAATAACACTACACGTCCAACCCAAATTGCACGAAAATGCGAATCATCATTAGAAAGAAGTTAAAGGATGAGAAATAGAAAGAAAGAAATGTTAGAATAGAAGAAAAAGGAGAAGACAAATCTCACAGCGGAACGAATAAAATATATTATATAACATAACTTTTGAAATACTAATCAGTAACTTTTTATACATACCATCATCAGAGCACAACAGTTATTCCTGGAACAGTTATAAACACTTTTTTCCATATACCACATAGTACACAGCGGAAATATGATAGTCTATAGCTAACAGGTGAAGCCTCATGCTTCAAGCTCCTCCAAGTGGATATGTAAAATCCCGACTACTTGACTGCCTGTACAAATATAGGCACCCAAGAGTTTAGGGAAAACAAACAAAATAAACTCTGGGTCAGTCATGGGACTGGTGTGAGTAAACTCCAATCATTTTTTTAACTTTAAAAATCCTTTCGAAAGAAATGATAATCGTAAGACTGATCCACACATAAACACGGATGGTTTTTACCTTACGATAACCCAAAATATCTTTGATATCAAATCCAATGATATTATAATAATGTCTACATCAATAAATAGAATCTAGCGGAACGCTTGCATCTCACGTTCCATATATAATATAAAATCAAAAACCGCATGGTGCTTATTGGGGATTGGATTCCGATTATGACGAGGTATGGAACCACCTTCTGATAGTGTATCTTTAGTGGGGAATACACTGGGTTCAACAAGAACATCTTGCAACATGGCCCACACATGACCGACCACTCATTTCGCTTGAGTGTATAGAATGTATATCACCAATGGTTGGGATCAACAACCATTTCCCGAAAAGGGACAGCATCGATAGATTAAAGAGGTAAAAGGAATTTCTCTAGATAGATGATTGTACACCCTAATGGGAGCGACCCACATAGCCATGCTGCCTGCCCGATTTTTGTCATTTCCCGGTTGTTGAGGCCTGAGGCTACGATTACTTTCCATTCATTGATAGCACAATCACTTTGAATGCCACATTGTCAAATCCGTTAATCACTAATTGATTTGCATAAATATATTCTAGATATTATGCTAAGGGAATAAATTCTCCGCCACCATATATATTTATATAGACCAACATATGCGATCACCGAAAATACTCTGTCAGACACTCGTCCATACACGTTCGTTCTGGGACTGGAAGAAACCGAAGACACAATTTCTATTAACAGAAAAAGTCCTTGCACTTTACTCCACCTTCGATTATCTTAATATAATCTGATTCGAAATGCTACTGCCAATAAGGAGTGGTTCACGGATAATAATCCAACCGGTCTCTCCATATTGACAATGATTATTGGTAAATACTTCGATAGTCGGTTATTTAACTATCGAAGAAAAACAAACATTCAACCAAAGCATCAAACAAATCACTGAGCCCTTTAATTAATATTTTATTAATTAATTCACTTCTTCATTTCCCTATCAATATTTGTTAACCAAATATTTTCAGTAATCTTATTGGTCTCTTACGCTATTTGGAAAAAAACATTTCCATATATCACCTTCTTTTATTTTCTATACTTAGAAAATATATTCTATTTGCAATTGAAAACAATTTCAATCACTTATCTCTTTCCCGACTACTTTAATTATACTCAGGAAATATTTACTTTTATATTTCCAAAATTCCACCACCTGGGTTAAAAAGAATGCTGTGTAAAACATTGTTACAACAACCCAAAATATTTTATTCAACTAACTCTTATTCAGACACTTCTCTTAGAGACTGGATCTTGCTATTATCAATTAAAAATGAAATCAATCAAGTTGGGGTATAACTGCCTCTCAGACCTTGACTGAAAACATCCTTAACTTCAAAACGGACAAAACCACTTACCTCGAATAATCAACGTTATAAAAACCAATTATTCATTTTAAACCCGTAACGTTTCTCTTTCTAATTTTACCAGATTTAATTATATATTTCCTTTTTGTTTATAACATTCTATTTTAATTCCATTTCCTTATCGAATTCTATATATATCGATATATCGATTCATAATTATCAAATCTTCTTAAAATATTCTAACTCCTTAAATTTCCGAAAATTTTTGCTATAACCTCCTTTGTACCGGTCGATAGTTCAAACCTCAACTCGCCTCTCTAGGCCCTTTCCATTCAAAAAAAAATCAAAAAGCCAAGTGGCTTGCCGATTCGGCGCATAAAACCTCATATGGAATTTAAACGCGTACCTTTTTGTCGGGCACTAAATTTATAAACTTCATTCCCTTCATCCCATACCTGTTTAACACATATCCAAATATTCCCATTTGGTTTCAACTCACTCTATTCGTCTTAACCCAATTCGCTAATTTATTTTCTAATTAGCTATTTTTCCTATTTCACTTCTTTATTTGAGCATAACATGTTCAAATAAAATATTAACTTGATTATAAACAAATTGAATTTTATTTTCAATTCAAGTTTCCTTTTCGATTTCGAATATAAATTTCCAAATCGAATTCACTTATTTAAAGCCTAATTTCGCTTCAAAATCTCGTTAACTAAATATTTTTCAAATTAGTTAATTCTATTCAATAATTAAAAATCTGATTTTTGTTTCAAAATCAATCCATTACTCCACTTGAGTTCAGATATATTTTACAACTCAAGTCTGGATTTTTCTAACGTAAATCTAAGTTTTATTTGCCTAAAATACTTTTATTTAATTAAATAAACTGTTATTGTTTTATTGGTTATGGCGCTGTTTTTCTAAAAATTTGATTTTGACATAAATCAAAATCTATACGACGAAATTCAGAATTTTCTCTTCCATTAGAAAACTATTATCAAATTGGTCCTGACGATCCTTGTTTCAAATAATTTTGACTAAAATTGAGTATTGTATACTCTATTGAAGTTCAAAATGCCTGTAATGACCCGGGTATTTAGCGATCTTGGTTATCCGATATACAACACATATCGAACATCCAAGGATCGAAAATACCGGTCATTTATGAAAGAAATTAGAGGATGAGGAAAGATAAGATAGAAACTTAGAATATAAGAAGAAGAACACATATCAGAGTAACACGAATCTCACGGCGGAACGAATAACATATAATATATATAACATAACTTGAAATATACATCTGTACTTGAATATACATCATTATCAAAGTACAACACTTACAACACAGTGGAAATAACTATAGCTATATAATCCTGAAGCCTCCTGCTCCAAGCTCTTCCAGTATATCTGTAAATCCTGACTACTTGACTACCCGTACAAAATTGGGCACCTAAGAGTTTAGGGAAAACAAAACAAAATAAACTCCGGGACAGTCATGGGACTGGTATGAGTAAAACAGTTTAAAACAGTTCGAACAAGTAAACGATATCTCATAAGACCACGCCGTATAACGGAACGGGTTTTTCCCTTATGAGAATCCAAAATATCTTTATATCAAAACCTTTTGATATTATAATAATGTCTATCAACCACAACTATAATAATCATCTAGCAGAAACGCTTTCATCTTACGTTCTACATATATAGTATACAATCAAAACCGCAAGCACGTATTGGGTAATGGATTTCCAACTATGACAAGGTATGGAACCACCTTTCGCTAGTGTACCTCTAGAAAGGAATAGATTGGGTTCAACAAGAACATCTTGCAACCCGGCCACACATGACCGACCACTCATTTCGCTTGAGTGTATCGAATGTATATCACCAACGGTTGGGATCAGCAACCGTTTCCCGAATGGGACAGTATCGACAATTGATTTTTAGAAGTAAATGAAACTCTAGATCAGGTGATTATACACCCTACTTCGGAGCGACCGACTTAGCCATGCTACCTGCCCGATTTCTGTCATTTACCGTTGATGAGGCTTGAGGTTACGCTTCATCATCACATCAGATTCACTTCGAATGTCACATCGTCAAATCCATCAAATCACCGATTGACGTCTACAACAATACATTATGTATTAGTTAAAAGAAGTTTCCTTCTCCGCTTCCACTCTTGGTACGGTTGGAGAAATCAACATATGTGATCGTTTCTGGAAATACTCTGTCAGACATTCATCCATACAAGTCATCCAGGAACAGGATGAACCGAAGGTACTATTCAGTATATCCATCTTAGACACTGTTATCTAAGACTTATACAACAGCCCTTGCACTTTACTTCGTCTTCAATTATCTTTGGCATATATGATACACAATGCTTATGCCAATACAGAGTGGTTCTTTGGATAATAATCCAACCGGTCTCTCCATATTAACAACGTTAAAATGGTCAAAACTTCGATAGTCTGTGATTTAACCATCAAAGAAAAATAGGTGTGCAAACAACGATATTATTTCGAGATGGAAATTATATCGATCAAACATCATTTAACATTTTATCTCTTAAGTTCATTTTTCATCTCCTGTTTCCCTATATTCAACATTTGCTATTTTCTAAATTTAGAAAATATACGTTATTTACATTGGGAACATTTCCATTTCTTGTTTTATGTATTAGAAAACATTTCTGATTCTTGTTTGGGAAAACATTTCCAAAACTCCTACGTTTGGATTAAACAGGTGTTTAGATAAAACATCGCTATGCCAACTCAAACCATTTCCTTTAATTACTAAATTCACTTAACCATCCTTTACTGCCGAACCTTAACCATTCCTTAGTTAAAAACGAAGCCAATCAAGTTGTGGTAGAACTGCCTCTCAGACCTTAATTGAACAACATTTCTAACTTTGAAATAGGAAAAGTTCACTTTATATTTCTTTAACTAACTTCCTTACTTAACCTTTCTTTTCGAATAACTATATTCGATTAGCTCCTTTTGATTAGCTCCTTTTGATTAGCTCTATTTGATTAACTCTATTTGATTCACTTTATTCGATTTACCCTATTGCATTCACTTTAACCGATTAACTTTATTTGATAAATTCTTCTCGAGTAATCCTTTTCGATTAATTCTTTCCTTCGAATAAGGTATATTCGATAACTCTATTCAATTTACTCTATTCGATTAACCCTTATCAATTAACTCTATTGGACTAACTCTATTTCATTTAACTCTAGTCGATAACTCCTTTAATTCCATTCGAATAAACTATATTCGATTTATTCCTTTAACTCCATTTAACTCTATTCGAATAACTAATATTCGATAACTCTATTTAACTCTATTTCGAATCACTAATATTCGATTAACTCAATTGATTCTATTCGAATAAACTATATTCGATCAACTCCTTTATGTTAACTCTAATCGATTAACTCCATCGAATAACTAAATTCGATAACTCCTTCGAATAACCAATATTCTATAACTCACTTCGATTAAACAAAACGATAACTCTTTTCGATTAAACTATAATCGATAACTCCTTCGATTTACTAATAATCGATAACTCCTTTCCTTTAACTCTATTTATTTTCTAAATATTTCCTATCAACTCTATTTGTAAATGGTTTACAAATCTTTCCTTTTCTATTATTCTATTTGCAAATGGTTTGCAAATATTTCCTTTTCAAATCTATTCTTTGATTTTATAATTCCCTTTTTCTAAATATCTCCTATTAATAAATATTCCAATTTATAAATATTTCTTATTTATAAATATTCCATTTATAAATATTTTATTTTCAAATATCACTTTGAAAATATTTCCTTATCAACATTTCGGTATGTTATGGTATTCATCATATCAAATCACGATGATCAATATCGTCCAAACATATATAATCGCCAACAGATTATATAGCACACCATATATTCAATTATATGATAACAATAAAAATAACTGTTGAGGAATCTAGCCGGATTCGTCCAAACTGTTTCCCTGCATCCACAGATGTTACACAATAAAATCAACATCACTTTCAGTTCCATATGATATATTCTGTTAAACAGAATCAATATAGAAATTCAACTAACTGACTAGCAGTTCAATCAAATAGTCAACACACAGTAAATCAGCCAATATTTAACAGTTCTAAAAATACAACATGAAATTATAAACTGTTCAAAGTTAGTGAGATTTACTCACATTACGCGTTAACCGTTATACAACGATTTGCGTTAGTTGATTCTGATCAGACAATTTATTTCACCATAAATTGTAACGATCTCGGATTCACTCCCAGTCAGCTCCATGGTGTAGTGTCCGTTCATACGATCCCAACGGATCCGACCGTTCGCGATTCTGATCATGTATGACCAAGTTATGAAGGTTACAAGTTAGTATACATTTTTAAATAAATAAACATGGATTAATTAACTTTAACCGGGCCTTAACCTTTTAAAAAAAATCAACGGCCCATTATCAACTAAAGAGCCCAGGACCGAACTACTTTCTTCCTCGTTCACCATTAACAGGCCATCACCCTCCACGTTCTCCCTCGTCTCTCCATCGATCAACCAACCGACACCCCCTTTCCTCACCTCACTCGGCGCTCTACCTCTCCATCACTACAGAACAGAGCTCGCACCCTTTTTGAAAAATGCGTCGACTGCCCTCATCCACTGCAAACCCGTACAGCACCGAACACAAATAGGTTCGAACTCCAGAAAAATGCACCCATTGAGTGCTACACTCCTTGCTAAACCCAATTCCAACCACCAAAACGCACATTAGCGCTTCAATCTCCACTGAATCGCAACCCTAGTTCCGCGTTCACAAACCCCCAATTACAAAACCGGATCGCACATACCAAAATAGGTATCAGATTGAAGCTTAAGCCTTCACGATCTCAAAGGAATGGATATTGGGATTTATAGATTTTGTTTTGAGTTTATATGAATTTATGAACGTGGAGAAGTTCACGTTTTCTTTTTTCCTGAGGAAGAAAATCGACGGCGCATTTTTTCTGAAGTTGAAATTAGGTTTAAGAGAGGTTAAGTTATTATATAGGAAAATTTTAATAATTTAATATTCGATTATTATATTAAATTATAAGCAAACGCTATTTTTCTGTGTCCTCTAAAATTCCTGTGATCACATAGAATACCTAAAAATCACCAAACTGGACATGCAGCTGCAGCTCAACATTACGAACCCAACGAAACTGGTTTCGTCAAATTCCGACTCCGTATGCTCACACAACGTATTTTTAACCGTCAAAATACTGACTGTTTTTCACTCTAAAAATCCGTACAGCCACACAGTGACTCTAAAAATCATGGAACTTGGAAACCTAACAATTATTTGACATTGCGGTTCCAACAAAATTAGTTTCATCGAATTCCGACTTCGTTTGCAAAATCGGCTATTTTTAAAGCTCTGAATGACCTATTTAAATATATAAATATATTTAAATATAATTATATTAAATATTTATAAATAAATATTAACGTCTATATTCACAGTGGAATACCATACAACTCTATTGGGATTTATAACTCGATATCCCAAATCTGGGTCAACCCGATATTCGATTTATAATGAAATTCCTTTTAAAAATATAAATAATTCCTTTATAAATTATAAAGGAATTCCACAACGACTTTTCTAAAATTTGATTTGGACGTGAATCAAAATCTACACGACGAAATCCCAATTTTTCTCTTCCACTAGAAAGATATACTCCACCAACTCCACACGTTTCTTGTTTCACAGAAATCCGGCTTAAAACGAATCCTGTACATTCAATTGAAGTTCGAATCGCCAATTTACGAACTGCAGCGCCATTTCAAGCTCGATTTTAATTATAATATAATTATATGTTCAAACTATCATTCAAATAATATATTCGTTATTCAAATTCAATTCCAAGCTGAATTAAATATCACAGATGATCCAGTTCACACCATATCGCCATTTCAGCTAATTCTAATTATTTCAGAATTAAATATATTATTTAATTATTGTTTTAATTAAATATTCACAATCATTAAATTCCATGACCATTATATTCTCTAATTCACTATATATATAATTAAATAAATTAATTATAATACCTCTGCCAATGTGGGTCATTACAATCTTCCCCACTTAAAATAATTTCGTCCTCGAAATTGCTAAGGTAGAGGACGACCCTATCGACTGGTTATAACTTATTTGTTCACTTCTTAACTTCAGTTTCAACTGAACCAATTTAATTTCAATTAAATTATTTATTAATTCTTATCAACGAAAATTTTCAAAAATCCTGAAAATTTTCTAACACCTTAACTTTTTGAAAAATTTCGCCAGCACATCCTTTGTACTGGTCAATAGGTCAAACTCCAACTCGCCTCTCTGGGCCATCTCCAACCCAAAAGAAAATCAAATAGCTAAGCGGCTTGCCAATTCGGCTCATAAATCTTATATCCAATAGAAATATAAACTTGTACCTTTTGTCGGCATATCAACTCTATCGCTTCCATATGCTATCAACTCAGCATATACCAATGTTATCCCAATCAAATTCCAATCTGCTTTTATCCACACCACCACCATTCGCTTATATCCAAGCCAAATATCATTTTAACTCGAGTTTCTTCTCGATTCCCAACTCTTAACTTGATTATCCCATTACACTTCAAATTTGAATCTCACAATCCAATTTGTCTTGATATCATTCTAATTCAACCTCAGTTACCACTTTACTGGCTTTACTTTAATTCAGTTTTGCTTTCACAAATTTCTGTTAAATTTGTTTTTAATTCAAACAGTCTTTCCCTAGGAGTTTTTAAACAGTTTACTCTTTTCAAAAAACAAAATTTCCTTTTGAACCTGTCACTGAGCCCTTAATTAATATTCCATTAGTTAAATCACTTCTCTATTTCTTTATCAATATTTGTTAACCAAATATTTTCAATAACCATATTGGCCTTTTATGTTATTTGGAAAACATTTCCAAATATCGCCTTCCTTTATTTTCTAAACTTTAGAAAATATATGCTATTCATAATTGGAAAATATTCCAATTACTTATCTCTTTTCCGATCTCGTTTATTTCTATACTTAGGAAATATTCTTTATTATATTTCCAATCTTACACTTATTTGGGTTAAAACGGATGTTGTGTAAAACATCGTTATGACAACCCAAATACTATATTCAACTAACTTTTATTCAACATTGATCTTCGAGCCTGAAATCTTACTATTTATCTGTTAATAATGAAATCAATCAAGTTGGGTTATAACTACCTCTCAGACCTTGACTGAATAACATTTATAACGTCAAAACAGATATGACTACTTACTCGAATAATCAATACCATACAACTACTTATTCACTTTTAAACGCATATACGTTTCCTCTTTCTATTCTTACTAGATTTTATTCTTAGTCTTCCTTTTTTATTTTACTATTCTATTTCTAAGTTCGTTTCCTTATCGACTTCTATATATATCGATACGTTGATTTCTAACTATCAAAATATCTTAAAAATATTATAACTCCTTAAATTCCCGGAAAAATTCGCCATAACCTCCTTTGTACCAGGAGCATCGGGATATTTCAAATAGCCTCCCATGGCCCTCACCAATCCAAAAGAAAAAGAAAAAGCCAAGCGGCTAGCCGATACGGCGCATAAAATCTCATATATGAATTAAATACATACCTTTTCGTCGAGCATTCTATTTATATACCTTCATACCTTATCCATACCTATCACATGTATATTTATACCTGCCCAATCTATTTTAACTATACTTGATCGTTTTAACTCAATTCGTTAATTAATTTGTTAATTAACTCTTTAGTCTTTTTCACTTTTATATTTGAACATGACATGTTCAAATATATTTTAACTTGCTTATTAACTAATTTGAATCCAAATTTCAAATTTAAGTTCTATATTCGATTTCGAATATCCAATTACAAATCCAATTCACCTTTCAAAGTTCAACTTCAAATTCAAAATTCGATTAACTAATTCCTCCTCGACTTAGTTAATTCTATTCAATTTCTATTCAAATCTTGTATTACTAATCCCATTTTGAAATTCAACACAACTTGTCTTTCCCAAAACAAATTCAAAATAGTATCTCTGGTAGTAATTCGTCACTTACAACTCGAAAATGAATACTGATGATGCAGCTGTCATCATCGGAATCTATTTTCCAGCGATCGAAGTGAGTTCAATACTATAAAACCATTTTTAAACATTTCCACTTTGAAATTCAATTCAAAATATAATTCACACTGTTTGTACAACAATTTAAAATCTCCCAGGATCTTAAATTTTCCTTACTTTTAATCTAAATCCATTTACAAACACTTATCCAATTTTCCAGAATTTTAATTCAATTTCTGGCTTAAATTTCAGATTTAACTCATCTGATTTCACGTATTTCACTTATATGAATTCTGATTGGTTATTTACATAACCATTTAATTTATAACCTTACTCGATTATAATAACAAACAATATATCCATTATATTATAATTTTGATATATATATCTTCTCTGTATCAAGATATACCTTGGGTAAACTTATTTTAATTTACCTTTTTTCTTTCAAAACATATCGTGTCGACCCATCGTATTTGAGAGTTTATAAACTCCTACCGATACAGTGGATCAAACTGATCTACCAGAACCCAAAAACAACTCAACCAATAAATCTCCACAATATAAAACAAATTTTTATATCAATAACAAATACGTTCACTCGTATATATACACTCAACTCAATCTAGGGTATTACTAACCCTATCTCTACCGAGTCACGCCACAGAGCCAAGGTAATTCACTTAACTTAAGCTCTGATACCAACTGTAATGACCCAGGTATTTGGCGATCTTGGTTATCCGATATACAACACATACTGAACATCCAACGATCGAAAATACCAGTCATTTATGAAAGAAATTAGAGGATGAGGAAAGATAAGATAGAAACTTAGAATAGAAGAAGAAGAACACACATCAGAGTAACACGAATCTCACAGCGGAAAGAATAACATATAATATATAACATAACTTGAAATATACATCTGTACTTGAATATACATCATTATCAAAGTACAACACTTACAACACAGCGGAAATAACTATAGCTATATAATCCTAAAGCCTCCTGCTCCAAGCTCTTCCAGTATATCTGTAAATCCTGACTACTTGACTGTTCGTACAAAATTGGGCACCCAAGAGTTTAGGGAAAACAAAACAAAATAAACTCCGGGTTAGTCATGGGACAGGTATGAGTAAAACAGTTTAAAACAGTTCGAACAAGTAAACGATATCTCATAAGACCACGCCGTATCACAGAACGGGTTTTTCCCTTATGAGAATCCAAAATATCTTTATATCAAAAACCTTTTGATATTATAATAATGTATATCAACCACAACTATAATAATCATCAAGCAGAAACGCTTTCATCTCACGTTCTACATATATAGTATACAATCAAAACCGCAAGCACGTATTGGGTAATGGATTTCCAACTATGACAAGATATGGAACCACCTTTCGCTAGTGTACCTCTAGAAAGGAATACACTGGGTTCAACAAGAACATCTTGCAACCCGACCACACATGACCGACCACTCATTTCGCTTGAGTGTATCGAATGTATATCACCAACGGTTGGGATCAGCAACCGTTTCCCGAATGGGATAGTGTCGACAATAGATTTTTAGAAGTAAATGAAACTCTAGATCAGGTGATTATACACCCTACTTCAGAGCGACCGACTTAGCCATGCTACCTGCCCGATTTCTGTCATTTACCAGTTGATGAGGCTTGAGGTTATGCTTCATCATCACATCAGATTCACTTCGAATGTCACATCGTCAAATCCATCAAATCACCGATTGACGTCTACAAAAATACATTATGTGTTAGTTAAAAGAAGTTTCCTTCTCCGCTTCCACTCTTGGTACGGTTGGAGAAATCAACATACGTATTCGTTTCTGGAAATACTCTGTCAGACATTCATCCATACAAGTCATCCAGGAACAGGATGAACCGAACGTACTATTCACTATATCCATCTTAGATACTGTTATCTAAGACTTATACAATATCCCTTGCACTTTACTCTATCTTCAATTATCTTTGGCATATATGATACGCAACGCTTGTGCCAATACAGAGTGGTTCTTTGGATAATAATCCAACCGGTCTCTCCATATTAACAATGTTAAAATGGTCAAAACTTCGATAGTCTGTGATTTAATCATCAAAGAAAAACAGGTGTGCAAACAACGATATTATTTCCAGATGGAAATTATATCGATCAAACATCATTTAACATTTTATCTCTAAAGTTCGTTTTTTATTTCCTGTTTCCCTATATTCAACATTTGCTATTTTCTAATTTTAGAAAATATACGTTATTTACATTGGGAACATTTCCATTTCTTGTTTTCTGTATTAGAAAACATTTCTGATTCTTGTTTGGGAAAACATATCCAAAACTCCTATGTTTGGATTAAACAGGTGTTTAGATAAAACATCGCTATGCCAACTCAAACCATTTCCTTTAATTACTAAATTCACTTAACCATCCTTTACTGCCGAACCTTAACCATTCCTTAGTTAAAAACGAAGCCAATCAAGTTGGGGTAGAACTACCTCTCATACCTTAACTGAACAACATTTCTAACTTTGAAATAGGAAAAGTTCACTTTATATTTCTTTAACTAACTTCCTTACTTAACCTTTCTTTTCGAATAACTATATTCGATTAGCTCCTTTTGATTAGCTCTATTTGATTAACTTTATTTAATTTACTCTATTCGATTTACCCTATTGCATTCACTTTAACCGATTAACTTTATTTGATAAATTCTTCTCGAGTAATCCTTTTCGATTAATTCTTTCCTTCGAATAAGGTATATTCGATAACTCTATTCAATTTACTCTATTCGATTAACCCTTATCAATTAACTCTTTTGGACTAACGCTATTGCATTCACTCTATTTGATTTAACTCTAGTCGATAACTCCTTTAATTCCATTCGAATAAACTATATTCGATTTATTCCTTTAACTCCATTTAACTCTATTCGAATAACTAATATTCGATAACTCTATTTAACTCTATTTCGAATCACTAATATTCGATTAACTCAATTGATTTTATTCGAATAAACTATATTCGATCAACTCCATTATTTTAACTCTAATCGATTAACTCCATTAAATAACTAAATTCGATAACTCCTTTGAATAACCAATATTCTATAACTCACTTCGATTAAACCAAACGATAACTCTTTTCGATTAAACTATAATCGATAACTCCTTCGATTTACTAATAATCGATAACTCCTTTCCTTTAACTCTATTTATTTTCTAAATATTTCCTAACAACTCTATTTGTAAATGGTTTACAAATCTTTCCTTTTCTATTATGCTATTTGCAAATAGTTTGCAAATATTTCCTTTTCAAATCTATTCTTTGATTTTATAATTTCCTTTTTCTAAATATCTCCCATTTATAAATATTCCAATTTATAAATATTTCTTATTTATAAATATTCCATTTATAAATATTTTATTTTCAAATATCACTTTGAAAATATTTCCTTATCAACATTTCGGTATGTTATGGTATTCAACATATCAAATCACGATGATCAATATCATCCAAACACATATAATCGCCAACATATTATATAGCACACCATATATTCAATTATATGATAACAATAAAATAACTGTTGAGGAATCCAGTCGAATTCCTCCAACCTGTTTCCCTGCATCCACAGATGTTACACAATAAAATCAACATCACTTTCAGTTCCATATGATATATTCTATTAAACAGAATCAATATAGAAATTCAACTAACTGACTAGCAGTTCAATCAAACAGTCAACACACAGTAAATTAGCCAATATTTAATAGTTCTAAAAATACAACATGAAATTATAAACTGTTCAGAGTTAGTGAAATTTACTCACATTACGCGTTAACTGTTATATAACGATTTGCGTTAGTTGATTCTGATCAGACAATTTATTTCACCATAAATTGTAACGATATCGGATTCGCTCTCAGTCAGCTCCAGGGTGTAGTGTCCGTTCATACGATCCCAACAGATCTGACTGTTCGTGATTCTGATCACGTATGACCAAGTTATGAAGGTTACAAGTTAGTATACATTTTTAAATAAATAAACATGGATTAATTAACTTTAACCGGGCCTTAACCTTTTAAAAAAATCAACGGCCCATTATCAACTAAAAAGCCAAGGACCGAACTACTTTCTTCCCCGTTCACTACATTCTCCAGTAAAGCCATTAACAGGCCATCACCCTCCACGTTCTCCCTCGTCTCTCCATCGATCAACCAACCGACACCACCTTTCCTCACCTCACTCGACGCTCTACCTCTCCATCACCACAGAACGGAGCTCGCACCCCTTCTGAAAAATGCGTCGACTACCCTCATCCGCTGCAAACCCGTACAGCACCGAACAAAAATAGGTTCGAGCTCCATAAAAATGCACCCATCGAGTCCTACACTCCTTGCTAAACCCAATTCTAACCACCAAAACGCACATTAGCGCTTCAATCTCCACTGAATCGCAACCCTAGTTCCGTGTTCACAACCCCCAATTACAAAACCGAATCGCACATACCAAAATAGGTATCAGATTGAAGCTTAAGCCTTCACGATCTCAAAGGAATGGATATTGGGATTTAAAGATTTTGTTTTGAGTTTATATGAATTTATGAAGATGGAGAAGTTCACGTTTGCTTTTTTCCTGAGGAAGAAAAACGACGGCGCATTTTTTCTGAAGTTGAAATTAGGTTTAGGAGAGGTTAAGTTATTATATAGGAAAATTTTAATAATTTAATATTCGATTATTATATTAAATTATAAGCAAACGTTATTTTTCTGTGTCCTCTAAAATTCCTGTGATCACATATAATACCTAAAAATCACCAAACTGGACATGCAGCTGCAGCTAAACATTACGAACCCAACGAAACTGGTTTCGTCGAATTCCGACTCTGTATGCTTACACAGCGTATTTTTAACCGTCAAAATACTGACTGTTTTTCACTCTAAAAATCCGTACGGCCACATAGTGACTCTAAAAATCACGAAACTTGGAAATCTAACAATTATTTGACATTGCGGTTCCAACAAAATTAGTTTCGTCGAATTCCGACTTCGTTTGCAAAACCGGCTATTTTTAAAGCTCTGAATGACCTATTTAAATATATAAATATATTTAAATATAATTATATTAAATATTTATAAATAAATATTAACATCTATATTCACAGTGGAATACCATACAACTCTACTGGGATTTATAACTCGATATCCCAAATCTGGGTCAACCCGATATTCGATTTATAATGAAATTCCTTTTAAAAATATAAATAATTCCTTTATAAATTATAAAGGAATTCCACAGCGACTTTTCTAAAATTTGATTTGGACGTGAATCAAAATCTACACGATGAAATCCCGATTTTTCTCTTCCACTAGAAAGATATATTCCACCAGCTCCACACGTTTCTTGTTTCACAGAAATCCGACTTAAAACGAATCCTGTACATTCAGTTGAAGTTCGAATCGCCAATTTACGAACTACAGCGCCATTTCAAGCTCGATTTTAATTATAATATAATTATACGCTCAAACTGTCATTCAAATAATATATTCGTTATTCAAATTCAATTCCTAGCTGAATTAAATATCACAGATGATCCAGTTCACACCATATCGCCATTACAGCTAATTCTGATTATTTCAGAATTAAATATATTATTTAATTATTATTTTAATTAAATATCCACCATTATTAAATTCCATGACCATTATATTCTCTAATTCACTATATATATAATTAAATTAATTAATTATAATACCTCTTCCAATGCGGGTCATTACAATGCCAATTTACGAACTTCCGCGTTGCGGCGAGTTCGTTTTAATTATATTTTTATATATATAAACTTTTAAACTTCGTTTAAAATAAATTTCAACTCTATTCTAATATATTTTTAATATATATTAAATCCAGTTTTCAAATTCAACTTAATATTTCCGATTATCTCAAATCGTTGATTTTTCATTATTTGGTTATAAATTTGTTTATAACTCAATTTTGCTATATTAAATTCCAATTCCTTTTATAAATAAATTATTTACAAAATTCAATATAATCGAATTCCAATTTAAATCTTTTGGATTTGACTTAATTTAGTTTATATTCCGAATATCGGAAAAAAACCCGTCGTTCCCTTTCTGAAAAGATTTCCAATTCCTTTCTGAAAAGATTTCCAATTCATATTTGAATTTAAATTTCTAAGTTATCAAATGATAACCTATTTTCCTTAATTTATAAACGTTGTTTATAAATTTAACTTTCTTGTTTTGTAAAAACAAGTTTCCATTTTGATTCCATTTCATATTCTACTTTTCATATTCATACTTGAATCTAAACCTCTAAATTATCTAATGATAATTTATTTCACTAGATTTATAAATATCGTTTATAAATCCAACTTCCTTATTTTATAAAATAAAACAAGTTTCATTTCAGAATCTGTTTGAAAACCAAACCTTATTTTGGAATATTTTATTTATTATAACTTATCTATATAAATATAGAATCTATTTTCATTTTTAACTTTAAACTTCTATTAAATAAAATCCTAATATTTTCTTCCGAAAATATTTTATTTAAATAAATTCGATCTAATCGAATTATATCATAAATCCATACGGATTTATTTTAATTCACTTTACATTCTGAATATCGGAATAGATTTCTTGTTTCTTTTTTTTAAACTAATTTCAATCCCCTTTTTAAATTCACCTTTCAATTTATATTTTCCAATTTATCCAAATGATACTTCATTTATAAACATCGTTTATAAATTCACTTCAGTTTCCAGATTTTCCAATGAAGATCATTCCATTTTATTTATAAACAGCGTTTATAAATTTACTTCAATTTCCTACGTTATTTAATTTATAAATATCATTTATAAATTCATCACTTCAATTTCCCATAATATTTAATTTATAAACACCGTTTATAAATTCAATACTTGTTTTATTTATTCAAACAAGCACATATCTTTCTATAGCTCATTAAAATTTCAAATTTTGTTTTTAAAAATAGATTTCCCCTTTTAAATCTCAAATATCCTTTTTACGATATTTTTATATATCAACATTTTAGGCCCAGTGATATTTCAAACATCCAAAGTACCAAATTATCAATCACGGGTTTTTCTAACACATCATATAAAATAATATATACGAAACAAACAAATAATAATATTTTTGAGGAATCCAGTTGTGTAATAACCTGGAACTGTGAGCCAATTTAAAAATTTTATTTTGGCAATTTTAGTGGATTTTAAATATTTTAAATAAATTATTTTAAATAATAGCGACGAAAAGTATGTTTGAATCGATGTTTGAAAATAAATATAATTATTTTAATTATAAACAAGGCCTAAAATGGCGCGGCAGTTTGAAATTTTTAATTCAAATTTTGACTTACAGTACCGGGTGCAAAATAAAACGGATTTTAGTGAAACAAAAAATATTTAAATTTGTTTATGATTATCTTTCTAACGAATCTGAAAAATAGAAATTTCATAGCGGGAATCAAAAGTTTTGGCCAAATGAATTTTCAGAAAGGTCGCTGTAGAGAATATATAGCCCTTGAAAATAGACATTTTGCAAACGACCTCAAAATTCGACGAAACCACTTTTGTTGGATCCAGGATGTCAAATTATTGCTAGGTTTCAAATTCCATAATTTTTGAAGTTAATATGTGAGCGTGGCAAAGGAAAATGTGTTTGGTTGATTTTAGTTAAATTGGATGGACCAGAAAATGGCCATTTTTCAAACGATCTCAGAATTTGACGAAATTAGTTTTGTTAGGACAGTATCGTCAATACGTAGCTAGAAAATATTTTTTGGGAATTTTAGAGTCTGTATGTGGCCCCGGTAAATTGAAATGTGCGTTCAAATTCAATATATAGATTTATATTTTGATTTTGATGAAAACTGGTCGAAACGATCGTATCAGGTTACGAAACATATCCCATTGCGTTCGGAATGGGGGTATTTAGCTATGGGCGACAGTTGTTGGAATTGGTTTAGAGTTCGTATGCAAAAATACATTTCTGGGATTAAAATAATATTAAAATATACTAATATAAATCGGGCCAACCCTAGTTCTCTCCTTCATAATTTCTGAGCCGCCACCCTCATAAAAACCGACGGTCAAAACACTCCACTTTTCAAATCCTCTCAATCCGTTCATTGAAATTCGAAGGTTTCAATGCGGAAATGGAAGAGCGGATAAGGGTTTGATCGCCAATGGTGAGGTATCGAGGCCGGATTTCCTTCCTGAATGCACGCCTTTCGAGCAACTTTTCAGGCGCCTGGGGGCTGCCGAGTTCACCGCGCCTTCGCCCCTTGGAAGCTCTCGCGAAGTCGCTCATCATGGTGAAGCCTGATCGCCGCCAGATGCTCCGAATTGCGTGCGAAAATGAACCCTAGGAAGGAACAGTGATGGGTTTTGTCGGCCATGTTAAAACTAAGAGGAAGATGAAGTTAAGAGGGGGATTAAGGTAATTTTAAAGTAATTAATTTAATTAACTTCTCATTTAAATAACCAATGTTTAAAAATCGGTAACTTTGTAATATGAGGTCGGATTTCGATGATTTCTAATCCGCTAAGATCGTGATGAAATTATCTACGCAATGAAACTGACTAGATAAGAAACTAGACAAGCTGGAATTTCAGGAAAATTCAAATTCAAACCGAACCAGGAATTCAGATAAAACTGACGGAGTAGAACTCAAGGTGAGAATTCTCTCACTATAAGTTTCTGTACAGTTAATTAATTTGTAACTGCATATGTGAACTGCTCCCCATCGTCCACAGACCATGGACGATTTGTTTGATGGTATTCTATGTGAAAATTGATCGTGATGTACAAATGCGTGAAATGAAAAATACAATATATATAAGAAGTGTGAATGAAAAATATATATACGATGTGAATGATAAATATATATGAACTGTGAATGAGATGTGTATATATATGAGATGAAAAAAAAATATACATATAAGAGAAATATATATATATATATGATGTGTGAAAAATGTATAGTTGAAATGAAATATACATACATACATACATATATATATATATATATGAAATGAGAAAATAATATATATATGAAAATGAAAGTAATATATATGAAATGTGAAATCGATATATATATATATATATATATATATATATATATTGAAATGTGAAAATATCGTATATATTGAAAGTGAAAATATTGTATATATTGAAATGTGAAAATATTGTATTTATTGAAATGTGAAAATATCGTATATATTGAAATGTTAAAAGATTATATATAAGAAGTGAAAAATATATATATATGAAAGTGAAAATAATATATATATGAAATGTGAATATGTATATATATAGCGATGTAAAAATGATATATATATATATATATATATGAAGTGAAAATAATATATATGAAATGAAAATGAAATATATATGAAAGGTGAACAAAAAATTTACATATATATATATGAAGTGTGAATGAAATCAATACTGGTTTGTTGAAAATATTATTTTTAACATATATATGAGATGTACAAAATTTTCATGTGATAGAATATTGAATTTTGATTTAAAATTGAATATGAAGTTGAAATCGTTTTGAAAACGAAATTAAAATGATTTATAAATTACGTTTTGAATGGAAATCGACGAAATATATATAATATATATATTATATATATAATGGCCTGAATAGAACGCGCCGCGCTGCGGCAGTTTGCTAATTTCGACCATTGACTTCGAACAGACATTACGGGAGATCCGACCGTCGCATTCTCCTAAAACCGGAACCATTGGGTTCGTATCGAAAAGAGCTTTCCAATGAATATTAGAAATCTAAAATCTAACGGTTGGATTTGGAATTATGTCCAAATCAAATTTGGAAAAGGTCGCTGTAACTATAGTTCGACGACCGTTATTGGAAATCGACTGTACGGGCCTTGACAAAATTATTAAAAATATCAATAATTAGTGTAAAATCATAAGAAATGATTTGGAAAGAACTGAGATGAAAAATTCCATATTTGAAAAGATAAAAATAGATTTTTATCGAAATAAACTAGTTATTAACTAGAAAAATAATCCAATATTTTTAAATAAATAAAATGGATTGAGATGTGGTTTTATTATAACCAGAAATTTCCAATATAAGAATTGAAATAGATTTGAATCAAAATTATCTTCGGAATATTTCGATATTGGATTTCGTGATTATACGGACATTGTGGAGGAATTTGGAAGATATATATATCGTTATTCTAATACGATATTTGTTGATTTCAGAATTTGATATTGAATATAAGCCGATATATTTTCTATTCAAGGCCTTGTATTTAATATCAAATTGGATTTGGGGTTTGTCGTGAACTGTGTTTAAATGACATTAGTTCTTTAACCCGCGTAAAAGCAGGATTAATTTCCAAAATGTAGAACAATCAATATGAAATGATTTTAGAGATGAAACCAACTGGAGTTTGAATAAATATTTAATTATATTTGAATGAATCAATGGTGATTAAATTTACCAAAATATGTGATGTGATTAAGCCAAATTTATTTAGTAGTTGATATTGATTGTGTTTGATTGATTGTTTGGATGGTGCTCGACCAGTTTATGAGCAGAATATGCTTTTACATTTAGCATTGGGTTGGGTAAAGATATCTATGTGCTAACACCTTGTGAAACACTTCACGATTTGACGATAAGGTGTTTAGAAATGTTGTGTTCATTTCAAATTTAATGAATGATTTTGAAATGATGTTTTTCTTAAGTGAAAAGAATGTATTCCCGATTTTGGACAGGGGATGTTTTATAAAAATGTTTTATAAAACAGAAAGAATTTCGAGGGCTAAAACCCGATGATTTCGAAATGATTGGAAATGTATTATGGTTTTACATTGTAGTTCATCACATATTTGATTAGTTACTATTAATGATGTATATGTTTGGTGGTGGAGAATTTATTCTCTTGCTTAACACCCTTCTTTGAGACGTACGAGCTCAAAGGTTATGTGATTAATAGTGACTGATCATATGT
Source organism: Allium sativum (assembly GCA_030737875.1). Classification (NCBI taxonomy): domain Eukaryota; kingdom Viridiplantae; phylum Streptophyta; class Magnoliopsida; order Asparagales; family Amaryllidaceae; genus Allium; species Allium sativum. Next base: position 311,774,588 of record CM060919.1, read on the forward strand.
GTGAATTACTGATGTGAAGTACTACATTTTGAAAGTACTTGTGATTATAATGTTGTGAAAATATTTTCCTACTTTTGGATATGAAATGATTTAGTATGTGGCTAAAGATTTGAGTAACCCTGAGGCTAAAAGTATGGGTGAGAGGGCGGTGTATGCTCTCCATGTGTGGGAGGTGCATCGTCGGTGTAGCCTGCTCCTATGTGGGGTAGGTGGACATTTATATATCGAATTGCTAGGTGCGTACCCTTTGCCTTGTCGATGGGACTTGTTTGTATGCATTGTTATGTTTTGGAATTCATATTTCCAAACGATTTGATTTGAGATCCCGAAGTGAAATCTACTTTGATATCGAAAGTTAGATATGTATTTCAAATGATTTGAAATAAGAAATTGGGAATAAAATCCAAAGGAATAATTTCTGTAAATTGAATTGGATTTAGAAAATCTAAGAGTGGTGATTAATCTAAGTGGGTAGATTGGGATATTGCATGTTGATTGATGCATAGTAGATCCATATCTATATTACCGATTGTTGTTTATACACTGGCATTCATGGGGGTAAACCCGTTCCGTGTTAGCGGTGTGGTCCTGTGATTTGTCTTATGATTAAATAAGTTAATTTTAACTGTAGAGTTTCTCACACCAGTCCTATGACTGACCTGTAGTTTGCTTTTCCCTTGCGAACTCGGTGCCCCTATTTCCACACGGGCAGTCAAGTAGTTTATTTTGCAGATATATATTGAGCAGGAAGCTTTAAGCTGGGTCCAGATCATTGATAGTCTTCCGCTGTGTTAGTTTATTTGTTTTCCGCTGTGCATTGTATCACATTTATTGTAAATAAATCTTCCGCTGTATTATATTTCGATATACTCTGATATGTTCTGTACTCTGGTGTAACATTATTATGATGTTTATAAAAGTCTTCTGTTATTTGTTCTGATGTGTTGTATGCCCAGAGTTAGCGTATACGGGATTCGAACGGTCTTGGTCGATTTAGCGATCGATTAGGTCCGGGCGAAATCTGTGTCGTTACAGCTGGTATCAGAGCTTTGGTTAAACTCAAATCTTTGGGGTACAACTCGTTAGAACAGAATAGAAGGACTCATCAGAGGTAGGATTAGTAATGTCCTATTGAAGAATCCTCATTAGAGATAGAATCAGTAGCATTCTAGAATGAGTGACTCATTAGAGGTGGGGTTAGTAATGCCCTAGAATGAGTTGGGAGTTATATGTTTATAAATAATGTATTTGTGATCATATATATAATCTGATTTTAGAATATGACTTTTGAATATATAAAAGTTACATATATTTGAAAATTTAATCAACAAATTGATTGCTGGTTGCGATGTTTGATTATTGGTTTGATTAATTAAAATATTGGAATAGTAAAACCAATAAGAGAATATAAGAGAAAGTAAGCCAAATCGAATCAAATATTAAAGTGTATTGAAAATTGATTGCAACTGCATGCATATATATGTGCTTACATTGAACAGGTCATAGCAAGGAGGCTAGAGCAGAAGAATAAAATTGTTTGCCCAACAAATAGGTACATGTTTATTATATTTCTTGGGTTTTTGATGATTTTATGAGCCGATTGGCTTTTTTCTTTTTCTTTTGGATTGATGAGGGCCATGGGAGGCTGTTTGAAATATCCCGAAGCTCCCGGTGCAGGTGAGGTTATGGCGAAATTTTTCGAAAATTCAGGGTGTTAGCCAAATTTTTGAAAATTTAGAAAAGTTCTTAGAAACTGAAAAGTTGAAGAACTTAAGCCATAATGAAAATAATGAAAGTTGAGTTGGTTTGTAAAACAACTTTCAGTTTCGTTCCTTTTCGGGGAGGAAAAGTTTTAAGTGGGGGATATTGTAATAACCCGGAATTCTGAGCCAATTTAAAATTTTTATTTTGGCAATTTTAGTGGATTTTAAATATTTAAAATAAATTATTTTAAATAATAGCGACGAGAAGTATGTCTGAATCGATGTTTGAAAATAAATATAATTATTTAAATTATAAACAAGGCCTGAAATGGCGCGGTAGTTTGAAATTTTGAATTCAAACTTTGACTGACCGTACCGGGTGCAAAATAAAACGGATTTTAGTGAAACCAAGAATATTTAAATCTGTTTATGATTATCTCTCTAACGAATCTGAAAAATCGAAATTTCATAGCGGGAATCAAAAGTTATGGCCAAATGAATTTTCAGAAAGGTCGCTATAGAGAATATATAGCCCTTGAAAATAGACATTTTGCAAACGACCTCAGAATTCGACGAAACCACTTTTGTTGGATCCGGGATGTCAAATTAATGCTAGGTTTCAAATTCCATAATTTTTGAAATTAACATGTGAGCGTGGCAGAGGAAAATGTGTTTGGTTGATTTTAGTTAAATTGGATCGACCAGAAAATGGCCATTTTTCAAACGGTCTCAGAATTCGACGAAATTAGTTTTGTTAGGACCGTATCGTCAATACGAAGCTAGAAAATATTTTTTGGGAATTTTTAGAGTCCGTATGTGGCCCCAGTAAATTGAAATGTGCGTTCAAATTCAATATATAGATTTTGATGAAAACTAGTCGAAACGATTGTATCAGGTTACGAAACATATCCCATTGCATTCGGAATGAGGGTATTTAGCTAGGGGCGACAGTCGTTGGACTTGGTTTAGAGTTCGTATGCAATACATTTCTGGGATTAAAATAATATTAAAATATATTTATATAAATCGGGCCAACCCTAGTTCTCTCCTTCATAATTTCTGAGCCGCCACCCTCATAAAAACCGATGGTCAAAACACTCCACTTTTCAAATCCAAATAACTCCCAATCCGTTCATTGAAATTCGAAGGTTTCAACACGAAAATGGAAGAGCGATTCTCGATCTTCGAAAGGATAAGGGTTTGATCACTAATGGTGAGGTATCGAGGCCGGATTTCCTTCCTGAATGCACGCCGTTCGAGCAGCTTTTCAGGCACCTGGGGCTGCCGAGTTCACCGTGCCTCCGCCCCTTGGAAGCTCTCGCGAAGCCGCTCGTCATGGTGAAGCCTGATTGCCATTAGATGCATCGAATTACGTGCGAAAATGAACCTTAGGAAGGAACAGTGATGGGTTTTGTCGGCCATGTTAAAACTGAGAGGAAGATGAACTTAAGAGGGGAATTAAGGTAATTTTAAAGTAATTAATTTAATTAACTTCCCGTTTAAATAACCAATGTTTAAAAATCGGTAAATTTGTCATACGAGGTCGGATTTCGATGATTTCTGATCCGCTAAGATAGTGATGAAATTATCTACGCAATGAAACTGACTAGATAAGAAACAGGACAAGCTGGAATTTCAGGAAAATTCAAATTCAAACCGAACCAGGAATTCAGATAAAACTGACGGAGTGGATCTCAAGGTGAGAATTCTCTCACTATAATTTTCTGTACAGTTATTTAATTTGTAACTGCATATATGAATTGCTCCCCGTCGTCCACAGACCATGGACGACTTGTTTGATTGTATTCTATGTGAAAATTGATCTCGATGTACAAATGCGTGAAATGAAAAATATAATATATATAAGAAGTGTGAATGAAAAATATATATACGATGTGAATGATAAATATATATGAACTGTGAATGAGATGTGCATATATATGAGATGAAATATATATATATATATATGATGTGTGAAAAATGCATAGTTGAAATGAAATATATATATATATATATATATATATGAAATGAGAAAATAATATATATATATATGAAAATGAAAGTAATATATATGAAATGTGAAATCAATATATATATATATTGAAATGTGAAAATATCGTATATATTGAAAGTGAAAATATTGTATATATTGAAATGTGAAAATATCGTATATATTGAAATGTGAAAATATCGTATATATTTAAATGTGAAAAGATCATATATATAAGAAGTGAAAAATATATATATGAAAGTGAAAATAATATATATATGAAATGTGAATATATATATATATATATACATATATATACATATAGCTATGTAAAAATGATATATATATGAAGTGAAAATAATATATATGAAATGAAAATGAAATATATATGAAAGGTGAACAAATTTTATATATATATATATATGAAGTGTGAATGAAATCAATACCGGTTTGTTAAAAATATTATTTTTAACATATATATGAGATGTATAAAATTTTCTTGTGATAGAATATTGAATTTTGGTTTAAAATTGATTATGAAGTTGAAATCGTTTTGAAAACGAAATTAAAACGATTTATAAAATATGGTTTAAATGGAAATCGACGAAATATATATAATATATATATTATATATATAATGGCCTGAATAGAACGCGCCGCGCTGCGGTAGTTCGCTAATTTTGACCATTGACTTCGAACAGACATTACGAGAGATCCGACCGTCGGATTCTCCTAAACCGGAACCATTGGGTTAGGATCGAAAAGAGCTTTCCAATGAATATTAGAAATCTGAAATCTAATGGTTGGATTTGGAATTATGTCCAAATAAAATTTGGAAAAGGTCGCTGTAATTGTAGTTCGACGACCGTTATTGGAAATCGACTGTACGGGCCTTGATAAAATTACTAAAAATATCAATAATTAGTGTAAAATCATACGAAATGATTTGGAAAGAACTGAGATGAAAAACTCCATATTTGAAAAGATAAAAATAGTTTTTTATCGAAATGAATTAGTTATTAACTAGAAAAATAATCCAATATTTTTAAATAAATAAAATGGATTGAGATGTGGTTTTATTATAACCAGAAATTTCCAATATAAGAATTGAAATAGATTTGAATCGAAATTATCTTCGGAATATTTCGATATTGGATTCCGTGATTATACGGACATTGTGGAGGAATTTGGAAGATATATATATCGTTATTCCAATACGATATTTGGTGATTTCAGAATTTGATATTGAATATAAGCGATATATTTTCTATTCAGAGCCTTGTATTTAATATCAAATTGGATTTGGGGTTTGTCGTAAATTGTGTTTAAATGACATTAGTTCTTTAACCCGCGTAAAAGCAGGATTAATTTCCAAAATGTAGAACAATCAATACGAAATGATTTTAGAGATGAAACCAACTAGAGTTCGAATAAATCTTTAATTAGATTTGAATGAATGAACGGTGATAAAATTTACCAAAACACGTGATGTGATTAAGCCAAATTTATTAGTTGTTGATATTGATTGTGGTTGATTGATTGTTTGGATGGTGCTCGACCAGTTTATGAGCAGAATATGCTTTTACATTTAGCATTGGGTTGGGTAAAGATATTTGTGTGCTAACACCTTGTGAAACACTTCACGATTTGACGATAAGGTGTTTAGCGATGTTGTGTTCATTTCAAATTTAATGAATGATTTTGAAATGATGTTTTTCTTAAGTAAAAAGAATGTATTCCCGATTTTGGACAGGGGATGTTTTATAAAAATGTTTTATAAAACAAAAAGAATTTCGAGGGCTAAAACCGATGATTTCGAAATGATTGGAAATGTATTATGGTTTTACATTGTAGTTCATCACATATTTGATTAGTTACTATTAATGATGTATCTATTTGGTGGCGGAGAATTTATTCTCTTGCTTAATGTGAGAACCCGTTACTTCCCCATGAGGGAAAGAGCGGATACTTTGAGAACAACACACAAATGAACGCAGACGGAAGAACATTTCATTGCTATTACAACAATTCCATCAGATACAAGAATATACAGAGTATAAATGAATACTATACATTCGATAAATATCAGAGATTACAATAAATTACATAGCAGCGGAAAATAATACAAAACACAACTGAAAGTAATACACGGATACAGAGCTTTCCGAGCATCGTTCCAGCTGTAAATCAGGATCCTGTGAATATAAATCTGCAAAACCAAAACTACTAGCTGCCCGTGCGGAAAATGAGGGAACCCAGAGTTTAGGTTAAAACAATAAACTCCAGGTCAGTCATGTGACTGGTGTGAGAACTAAGACAGTTATTTAAAGTTTTATTTTAAAAGAGAGTAATTCAAGGGACCACGCCGTATGACACGGAACGGGTTTCCTCCCAAGAATACCAGTGCATAGAATAAACAGCGCAATGTTTTTTTTCCGAAAAATGAAGCTATTATAAGACCCAGGTCCCATTACACAATGCAACGCAAGCCGGAGGATAGGGTTTTCCCTTATAATAGCCAAACATGCTTGGTACGTTTAAAAACAAATCATTTGATACTATAATAAGTGTATAGTGTCAAAACAATTTCAATAATAAATATCAATCATAGATGGCATAGCATCCCATGCTACTATATCGCCATACTAGGCTCTACAAATAAAGCCGAAATATCTCGTATTGGAAATTGGATTTCCGTCATGAGTCGAGGCAAGGGGAAAGCTCCCCTCCGCTTCTAGACACTCTAGCAAATGCCTCGGGACTACACACTCTGGGTAACCCCTGGATGCTTCAGGGCCGGTCCTCTCTTACGTTTGAGGATTGGCAATTCCTGAACACACGTTTCCCGGTCCTTACAGACCTAAAATCGAGGCGCCTCATCCAACAACCACATAGGTGAAAAGTATATAAATGTCAGGGCTGGTAAGTCACTGACACCACCAAAGCTAGAAAGAAACGTCGTGCTCTCCCTGCAGTCCTTATCCCGTTTTTAACTCATATCGAGGTGTGAGGCTCGCGAATTCACGTTATACACAAAGCTGCCACGTAGGCCGTGCTTTGATCATCAACCACAAGACTTTGCTTTTCAACAGAAGGCTTGATCCATGCAACTCAGCGTGCCACACAGGCAATTCATGCTATGCGATTGATATCTATCGATATATAACCTCTAAGCTTGTACGTCTCAGAGAAGGGCGTTAAGCAAGAGAATAAATTCTCCACCGCCAAACAGATATTTATTTAACAGAAATCAATCAACACAGAATAAAATCCAATGTCAGACACACAATCCATTTACAAGTTCGTTCTGGGTCTGAACGAAACCGGAGGCACTTTCCTCGCATATCCATCGATCTCCAAGTACGTCTGGACAACCACCAACTGATTCCCTCATCTTGGGTGTACAGCCCAATCAAGTTCATCAGTAATCACCCAAACGATGTGAAGACTTCCGGTCTTCAACCACCGTCTTCATCTTCGACATATCGTCGAATCGGTTATTCAGAATGGGTATAAACCCGGCCTTTCCGAACAACCCGCGTATATTAAAACAAATGTTACACAAACACAACATATGCCTCATTCCATTTCAGTAGCTACTAACCGTAAATCAACAAGAGAACAATTTCCCAAATATTAACCCCGAAGGCCGAAACCAACATCAGATCAATACCCAGGAAACCATTCTTCTTAACTAACCTACAGCTAGTTTCTAAATTTCATATTCTTAGGGAAAGGTTCCCATTAATTTTATCCAAGATAAATTCTTTAAAATTTATCCTTTAATCTTCCTTTGGATGTCATTTCAAACCAGATTATGGTTTTCCAAACTAGTCGAGATTAGCGAACCACTCCGAAGTAATTATTTATTTTATTTCCCAATCCCAACCTATTCATCTCATGAAGCAAAACTGGTAATACTCCATATCTAACACCACGGTGTTATTGGTAAAATTAATTACCATTCCATGTTCAAATCTAATTAAAGATTTAACCAACGCTTTGGAGAAAAACTGGTGATACTCCATTCTCGCTCATTTTCCAAATTTGATAATTTAGATTATCAATTCACATTTCAATCTAATTGCAGATTCATTAAAACTCCTTTTGCTGGGTTAAAGAACTAATGTCATTTAAAACACAGTTCACGACAAACCCAAATCACATTCTATTTATTATCGGGTTAAAGAACAAGTGTTATTTAAAACACCCTTCACGATAAACCCACAAATCAATTCTATTTAAAATCCATTTCAAATCCAATTTATTTATTTGAAAATAAATGGGTTTTAATTTTAGTTCAAAACTAGTTCATTTTGATAAAAATCTATTTTTATCTTTTCAAATGTGGAGTTTTTCATCCCAATTTTTCCCAAATCATTTCTTATGATTTTACACAAATTATTACTATTTTTAATAATTTTATCAAGGCCCGCACAGTCGATTTCCAACAACGGCCATCGAACTGCACTTACAGCGACCTTTTCTGAAATTGATTTGGACGTATCTCCAAATCCAACTGTTAGATTTCAAATTTCTAATATTCGTTAGAAAGCTCTTTTCGATAAGAACCCAACGGTTCTGGTTTTAGGAGAATCCGACGGTCGGATCTCCCGTAATGTCCATTCGAAGTCAATGGTCGAAATTTACGAACTGCCGCGGCGCGGCGCGTTCTATTCAGGCCATTATATTATATATATAATATATATAATATATATTTCGTCGATTTCTATTTAAAATGAATTTTATAAATAGTTTAAAATTCGTTACAAAAACAATTTCAACTTCCATTTCCAATTCAAATCAAAATTGAATTTTTCCTTATAAATTCGTTTTAAAATTCATTTCAATTCAATTCAAATTTCAATTCAATTTGAATTCATTTCAATTTGATTTTACTTCTATTCAGTTCAATTCAAATTCGTTTTCTATTCAATTCAATTCAAATTCGTTTTATAGTCAATTCAATTCGAATTCGTTTTATATTCAATTCAATTCGAATTCGTTTTATATTCAATTCAATTCGAATTCGTTTTATATTCAATTCAATTCGAATTCGTTTTATATTCAATTCAATTCGAATTCATTTTATATTCAATTCAATTCGAATTCGTTTTATATTCAATTCAATTCGAATTCGTTTTATATTCAATTCAATTCGAATTCGTTTTATATTCAAAATAAATTTCTCGTCGATATTACTTAAAATAATTCATTTTAAATATTCAAAATTCGCTAAAATAAAAATTTTAAACTGGCTCAGATTTTCCGGGTTATTACAATCTCCCCCACTTAAAACTTTTCGTCCCCAAAAAGGAACGAAGCCGAAAGTTGTTTAACAATTCAACTCAACTTCCTCTATTTTGATTACGGCTTAAGTTCTTCAACATTTCAGTTTCTAAAAACTTTTCAAATTTTTCAAAAATTTGGCTAACACCCTAAATTTTCGAAAAATTTCGCCATAACCTCCCCTGCACCGGGAGCACGGGAAAATCCCGAAATTGCCAAATAGGCCTTTTGATCTCAAAAAGAAAAAGAAAAAGCCAAGCGGCTAGCCGATCGGCTCATAAAATCATCATCACCCAAACAAAACAGTAAATTATGATAAACATGTACCTATTTGTCGGGCAAACAAATTTTATTCTCTGCTCTAGCCTCCTTGCTATGACTTGTTCAATGTAGGTACATGTATATGCAAGCAAATGCGACCAATTTTCAATACAATACACTATTTGATTCAATTAGGCTAAATGGTTCAAAATTATCAAACAAATAGACAAACAACACAAACATCAATCAATTAGTGAATTAGAGTTTCAAATTCATAATTTTGCTACATATACAAAAAATCATGTTTTGATGCCAATTCACAACAATGTATTCTAGCTATATTAGTTTTGGTTCTCACACCAGTCTAATGGAAATATATAGAAATCACACCTTCAAACACGAACATAAATATTGATGATGCCATGGTCATTATCAACATCATCTCCGGGCTACTAGAGTGCGATTCTATATCTATCCAATATATAAAAACTTCGAATATACGTTCATGACGCGTATATGCAAAACCTTTATATACTAGATTGTCCAAATTCAAAATAAATAAATCTTCAAATACGTAGAATTGATTTAAATTTTCAAAACAAAATTGTTTTCATTTGAAAAATATACTCTTCACACTCGTTCTAGGATACTACTGATCCTATCTCTAACGAGTCATTCTAATTGGATATTACTAATCCAATATCTGATGAATTCTTTCGTATGGTTCTAATGTGTCTTGTTCTCGAGCTCTGTAAACCAAAGCTCTGATACCACTAAAGAACCCGTTACTTCTCCATGAGGGAAAGAGCGGATACTTTGAGAACAACACACAAATGAACGCAGACGGAAGAACATTTCATTGCTATTACAACAATTCCATCAGATACAAGAATATACAGAGTATAAATGAATACTATACATTCGATAAATATCAGAGATTACAATAAATTACATAGCAGCGGAAAATAATACAAAACACAACTGAAAGTAATACACGGATACAGAGCTTTCCGAGCATCGTTGCAGCTGTAAATCAAGATCCTGTGAATATAAATCTGCAAAACCAAAACTACTAGCTGCCCGTGCGGAAAATGAGGGCACCCAGAGTTTAGGTTAAAACAATAAACTCCAGGTCAGTCATGTGACTGGTGTGAGAACTAAAAACAGTTAATTAAAGCTTTATTTTAAAAGAGAGTAATTCAAGGGACCACGCCGTATGACACGGAACGGGTTTCCTCCCAAGAATACCAGTGCATAGAATAAACAGCGCAATGTTTTTTTCGAAAAATGAAGCTATTATAAGACCCAGGTCCCATTACACAATGCAACGCAAGCCGGAGGATTGGGTTTTCCCTTATAATAGCCAAACATGCTTGGTACGTTTAAAAACAAATCATTTGAAACTATAATAAGTGTATAGTGTCAAAACAATTTCAATCATAAATATCAATCATAGACGGCATAGCATCCCATGCTACTATGTCGCCATACTAGGCTCTACAAATAAAGCCGAAATATCTCGTATTGGAAATTTGATTTCCGTCATGAGTCGAGGAAAGGGGCAAGTTCCTCTCCGCTTCGAGACACTCTAGCAAATGCCTCGTGACTACACACTCTGGGTAATCCCTGGATGCTTCAGGGCCGGTCCTCTCTTACGTTTGAGGATTGGCAATTCCTGAACACACGTTTCCCGGTCCTTACAGACCTAAAATCAAGGCGCCTCATCCAACAACCACATAGGTGAAAAGTATATAAATGTCAGGGATGGTAAGTCACTGACACCACCAAAGCTAGAAAGAAACGTCGTGCTCTCCCTGCAGTCCTTATCCCGTTTTTAACTCATATCGAGGTGTGAGGCTCGCGAATTCACGTTATACACAAAGCTGCCACGTAGGCCGTGCTTTGATCATCAACCACAAGACTTTGCTTTTCAATAGAAGCCTTGATCCATGAAACTCAGCGTGTCACACAGGCAATTCATGCTATGCGATTGATATCTATCGATATATAACCTCTAAGCTCGTACATCTCAGAGAAGGGCGTTAAGCAAGAGAATAAATTCTCCGCCGCCAAACAGATATATATTTAACAGAAATCAATCAACACAGAATAAAATCCAATGTCAGACACACAATCCATTTACAAGTTCGTTCTGGGTCTGAACGAAACCGGAGGCACTTTCCTCGCATATCCATCGATCTCCAAGTACGTCTGGACAACCACCAACTGATTCCCTCATCTTGGGTGTACAGCCCAATCAAGATCATCAGTAATCACCCAAACGATGTGAAGACTTCCGGTCTTCAACCACCGTCTTCATCTTCAACATATCGTCAAATCGGTTATTCAGAATGGGTATAAACCCGGCCTTTCCGAACAACCCGCGTATATTAAAACAAATGTTACACAAACACAACATACGCCTCATTCCATTTCAGTAGCTACTAACCGTAAATCAACAAGAGAACAATTTCCCAAATATTAACCCCGAAGGCCGAAACCAACATCAGATCAATACCCAGGAAACCATTCTTCTTAACTAACCTACAGCTAGTTTCTAAATTTCATATTCTTAGGGAAAGGTTCCCATTAATTTTATCCAAGATAAATTCTTTAAAATTTAACCTTTAATCTTCCTTTGGATGTCATTTCAAACCAGATTATGGTTTTCCAAACTAGTCGAGATTAGCGAACCACTCCGAAGTAATTATTTATTTTATTTCCCAATCCCAACCTATTCATCCCATGAAGCAAAACTGGTAATACTCCATATCTAACACCACGGTGTTATTGGTAAAATTAATTACCATTCCACGTTCAAATCTAATTAAAGATTTAACTAACGCTTTGGAGAAAAACTGGTGATACTCCATTCTCGCTCATTTTCCAAATTTGATAATTTAGATTATCAATTCACATTTCAATCTAATTGCAGATTCATTAAAACTCCTTTTGCTGGGTTAAAGAACTAATGTCATTTAAAACACAGTTCACGACAAACCCAAATCACATTCTATTTATTATCGGGCTAAAGAACAAGTGTTATTTAAAACACCCTTTACGATAAACCCACAAATCAATTCTATTTAAAATCCATTTCAAATCCAATTTATTTATTTGAAAATAAATGGGTTTTAATTTTAGTTCAAAACTAGTTCATTTTGATAAAAATCTATTTTTATCTTTTCAAATGTGGAGTTTTTCATCCCAATTTTTCCCAAATCATTTCTTATGATTTTACACAAATTATTACTATTTTTAATAATTTTATCAAGGCCCGCACAGTCGATTTCCAACAACGACCATCGAACTGCACTTACAGCGACCTTTTCTGAAATTGATTTGGACATATCTCCAAATCCAACCGTTAGATTTCAAATTTCTAATATTCGTTAGAAAGCTCTTTTCGATACGAACCCAACGGTTCTAGTTTTAGGAGAATCCGACGGTCGGATCTCCCGTAATGTCCATTCGAAGTCAATGGTCGAAATTTACGAACTGCCGCGGCGCGGCGCGTTCTATTCAGGCCATTATATTATATATATAATATATATAATATATATTTTGTTGATTTCTATTTAAAACGAATTTTATAAATAGTTTTAAATTCGTTTCAAAAACAATTTCAACTTCCATTTCCAATTCAAATCAAAATTGAATTTTTCCTTATAAATTCGTTTTAAAATTCATTTCAATTCAATTCAAATTTCAATTCAATTTGAATTCATTTCAATTTGATTTTACTTCTATTCAGTTCAATTCAAATTCGTTTTCAATTCAATTCGAATTCGTTTTATATTCAATTCAATTCGAATTCGTTTTATATTCAATTCAATTCAAATTCGTTTTATATTCAATTCAATTCGAATTTGTTTTATATTCAATTCAATTCGAATTCGTTTTATATTCAATTCAATTCGAATTCGTTTTATATTCAATTCAATTCGAATTCGTTTTATATTCAAAATAAATTTCTTGATGATATTATTTAAAATAATTCATTTTAAATATTCAAAATTCGCTAAAATTGCCAAAATAAAATTTTTAAACTGGCTCAGATTTTCCGGGTTATTACAATCTCCCCCACTTAAAACTTTTCGTCCCCGAAAAGGAACGAAGCCGAAAGTTGTTTAACAATTCAACTCAACTTCCTCTATTTTGATTACGGCTTAAGTTCTTCAACATTTCAATTTCTAAAAACTTTTCAAATTTTTCAAAAATTTGGCTAACACCCTAAATTTTCGAAAAATTTCGCCATAACCTCCCCTGCACCGGGAGCACGGGAAAATCCCGAAATTGCCAAATAGGCCTTCTGATCTCAAAAAGAAAAAGAAAAAGAAAAAGCCAAGCGGCTAGCCGATCGGCTCATAAAATCATCATCACCCAAACAAAACAGTAAATTATGATAAACATGTACCTATTTGTCGGGCAAACAAATTTTATTCTCTGCTCTAGCCTCCTTGCTATGACATGTTCAATGTAAGTACATGTATATGCAAGCAAATGCGACCAATTTTCAATACAATACACTATTTTATTCAATTAGGCTAAATGGTTCAAAATTATCAAACAAATAGACAAACAACACAAACATCAATCAATTAGTGAATTAGAGTTTCAAATTCATAATTTTGCTACATATACAAAAAAATCATGTTTTGATGCCAATTCACAACAATGTATTCTAGCTATATTAGTTTTGGTTCTCACACCAGTCTAATGGAAATATATAGAAATCACACCTTCAAACACGAACATAAATATTGATGATGCCATGGTCATTATCAACATCATCTCCGGGCTACTAGAGTGTGATTCTATATCTATCCAATATATAAAAACTTCGAATATACGTTCATGATGCGTATATGCAAAACCTTTATATACTAGATTGTCCAAATTCAAAATAAATAAATCTTCAAATACGTAGAATTGATTTAAATTTTCAAAACAAAATTGTTTTCATTTGAAAAATATACTCTTCACACTCGTTCTAGGATACTACTGATCCTATCTCTAACGAGTCATTCTCATTGGATATTACTAATCCAATATCTGATGAATTCTTTCGTATGGTTCTAATGTGTCTTGTTCTCGAGCTCTGTAAACCAAAGCTCTGATACCACTAAAGAACCCGTTACTTCCCCATGAGGGAAAGAGCGAATACTTTGAGAACAACACACAAATGAACGCAGACGGAAGAACAATTCATTGCTATTACAACAATTCCATCAGATACAAGAATATACAGAGTATAAATGAATACTATACATTCGATAAATATCAGAGATTACAATAAATTACATAGCAGCGGAAAATAATACAAAACACAACTGAAAGTAATACACGGATACAGAGCTTTCCGAGCATCGTTCCAGCTGTAAATCAGGATCCTGTGAATATAAATCTGCAAAACCAAAACTACTAGCTGCCTGTGCGGAAAATGAGGGCACCCAGAGTTTAGGTTAAAACAATAAACTCCAGGTCAGTCATGTGACTGGTGTGAGAACTAAAACAGTTATTTAAAGTTTTATTTTAAAAGAGAGTAATTCAAGGGACCACGCCGTATGACACGGAACAGGTTTCCTTCCAAGAATACCAGTGCATAGAATAAACAGCGCAATGTTTTTTTTCCAAAAAATGAAGCTATTATAAGACCCAGGTCCCATCACACAATGCAACGCAAGCCGGAGGATTGGGTTTTCCCTTATAATAGCCAAACATGCTTGGTACGTTTAAAAACAAATCATTTGATACTATAATAAGTGTATAGTGTCAAAACAATTTCAATCATAAATATCAATCATAGACGGCATAGCATCCCATGCTACTATGTCGCCATACTAGGCTCTATAAATAAAGCCGAAATATCTCGTATTGGAAATTAGATTTCCGTCATGAGTCGAGGCAAGGGGCAAGCTCCTCTCTGCTTCGAGACACTCTAGCAAATGCCTCGGGACTACACACTCTGGGTAACCCCTGGATGCTTCAGGGTCGGTCCTCTCTTACGTTTGAGGATTGGCAATTCCTAAACACACGTTTCCCGGTCCTTACAGACCTAAAATCGAGGCGCCTCATCCAACAACCACATATGTGAAAAGTATATAAATGTCAGGGCTGGTAAGTCACTGACACCACCAAAGCTAGAAAGAAACGTCGTGCTCTCCCTGCAGTCCTTATCCCGTTTTTAACTCATACCGAGGTGTGAGGCTCGCGAATTCACGTTATACACAAAGCTGCCACGTAGGCCGTGCTTTGATCATCAACCACAAGACTTTGCTTTTCAACAGAAGGCTTGATCCATGCAACTCAGCGTGCCACACAGGCAATTCATGCTATGCGATTGATATCTATCGATATATAACCTCTAAGCTCGTACGTCTCAGAGAAGGGCGTTAAGCAAGAGAATAAATTCTCCGCTGCCAAACAGATATATATTTAACAGAAATCAATCAACACAGAATAAAATCCAATGTCAGACACACAATCCATTTACAAGTTCGTTCTGGGTCTGAACGAAACCGGAGGTACTTTCCTCGCATATCCATCGATCTCCAAGTACGTCTGGACAACCACCAACTGATTCCCTCATCTTGGGTGTACAGCCCAATCAAGATCATCAGTAATCACCCAAACGATGTGAAGACTTCCGGTCTTCAACCACCGTCTTCATCTTCGACATATCGTCGAATCGGTTATTCAGAATGGGTATAAACCCGGCCTTTCCGAACAACCCGCGTATATTAAAACAAATGTTACACAAACACAACATATGCCTCATTCCATCTCAGTAGCTACTAACCGTAAATCAACAAGAGAACAATTTCCCAAATATTAACCCCGAAGGCCGAAACCAACATCAGATCAATACCCAGGAAACCATTCTTCTTAACTAACCTACAGCTAGTTTCTAAATTTCATATTCTTAGGGAAAGGTTCCCATTAATTTTATCCAAGATAAATTCTTTAAAATTTATCCTTTAATCTTCCTTTGGATGTCATTTCAAACCAGATTATGGTTTTCCAAACTAGTCGAGATTAGCGAACCACTACGAAGTAATTATTTATTTTATTTCCCAATCCCAACCTATTCGTCCCATGAAGCAAAACTAGTAATACTCCATATCTAACACCACGGTGTTATTGGTAAAATTAATTACCATTCCACGTTCAAATCTAATTAAAGATTTAACTAACGCTTTGGAGAAAAACTGGTGATACTCCATTCTCGCTCATTTTCCAAATTTGATAATTTAGATTATCAATTCACATTTCAATCTAATTGCAGATTCATTAAAACTCCTTTTGCTGGGTTAAAGAACTAATGTCATTTAAAACACAGTTCACGACAAACCCAAATCACATTCTATTTATTATCGGGTTAAAGAACAAGTGTTATTTAAAACACCCTTCACGATAAACCCACAAATCAATTCTATTTAAAATCCATTTCAAATCCAATTTATTTATTTGAAAATAAATGGGTTTTAATTTTTGTTCAAAACTAGTTCATTTTGATAAAAATATATTTTTATCTTTTCAAATGTGGAGTTTTTCATCCCAATTTTTCCCAAATCATTTCTTATGATTTTACACAAATTATTACTATTTTTAATAATTTTATCAAGGCCCGCACAGTCGATTTCCAACAACGGCCATCGAACTGCACTTACAGCGACCTTTTCTGAAATTGATTTGGACGTATCTCCAAATCCAACCGTTAGATTTCAAATTTCTAATATTCGTTAGAAATCTCTTTTCGATACGAACCCAACGGTTCTGGTTTTAGGAGAATCCGACGGTCGGATCTCCCGTAATGTCCATTCGAAGTCAATGGTCGAAATTTACGAACTGCCGCGGCGCAGCGCGTTCTATTCAGGCCATTATATTATATATATAATATATATAATATATATTTCATCGATTTCTATTTAAAACGAATTTTATAAATAGTTTTAAATTCGTTTCAAAAACAATTTCAACTTCCATTTCCAATTCAAATCAAAATTGAATTTTTCCTTATAAATTCATTTTAAAATTCATTTCAATTCAATTCAAATTTCAATTCAATTTGAATTCATTTCAATTTGATTTTACTTCTATTCAGTTCAATTCAAATTCGTTTTCTATTCAATTCAATTCGAATTCGTTTTATATTCAATTCAATTCGAATTCGTTTTATATTCAATTCAATTCGAATTCGTTTTATATTCAATTCAATTCGAATTCGTTTTATATTCAATTCAATTCGAATTCGTTTTATATTCAATTCAATTCGAATTCGTTTTATATTCAAAATAAATTTCTCGTCGATATTATTTAAAATAATTCATTTTAAATATTCAAAATTCGCTAAAATTGCCAAAATAAAAATTTTTAACTGGCTCAGATTTTCCGGGTTATTACACTTAACACCCTTCTTTGAGACATACGAGCTCAAAGGTTATGTGATTAATAGTGACTGGTCATATGTGTGAATTACTGATGTAAAGTACTATATTTTGAAAGTACTTGTGATTATTATGTTGTGAATTTTTTTTCCCTACTTCGGGATATGAAATAATTTAGTATGTGGCTAAAGATTCGGGTAACCCTGAGGCTAAAAGTATGGGTGAGAGGGTGGTGTATGCTCTCCATGTGTGGGAGGTGCATCGTCGGTGTAGCCTGATCCTATGTGGGGTAGGTGCACATTTATATATCGAGTTGCTAGGTGCGTACCCTTTGCCTTGTCGATGGAAAGCACGATATTTGGTTGCTTACTTGTTTGTATGCATTGTTATGTTTTGGAATTCATATTTCCAAACTATTTGATTTGAGATCCCGAAGTGAAATCTAATTTGATATAGAAAGTTAGATATGTATTTCAAATGATTTGAAATAAGAAATTGGGAATAAAATCCAAAGGAATAATTTCTGTAAATTGAATTGGATTTAGAAAATCTAAGAGTGGTGATTAATCTAGATGGGTAGATTGGTATATTGCATGTTGATTGATGCATAGTAGATCCATATCTATATTACCGATTGTTGTTTATACACTGGCATTCATGGGGGTAAACCCGTTCCGCGTTAGCAGCGTGGTCCTGTGATTTGTCTTATGATTAAATAAGTTAATTTTAAGTGTAGAGTTTCTCACACCAGTCCCATGACTGACCTGTAGTTTGCTTTTCCCTTGCGAACTCGGGTGCCCCTATTTCCACACGGGCAGTCGAGTAGTTTATTTTGCAGATATATATTGAGCAGGATGCAGGATCGAAGCTTTAAGCTGGGTCCAGATCATTGATAGTCTTCCGTTGTGGTAGTTTATTTGTTTTCCGTTGTGCATTGTATCACATTTATTGTAAATAAATCTTCCGGTATATTATATTTCGATATACTATGATATGTTCTGTACTCCGGTGTAACATTA
Source organism: Allium sativum (assembly GCA_030737875.1). Lineage (NCBI taxonomy): Eukaryota > Viridiplantae > Streptophyta > Magnoliopsida > Asparagales > Amaryllidaceae > Allium > Allium sativum. Next base: position 311,793,240 of record CM060919.1, read on the forward strand.
TTATGATGTTTATAAAAGTCTTCTGTTATTTGTTCTGATGTGTTGTATGCCCAGAGTTAGTGTATACGGGATTCGAACGGTCTTGGTCGATTTAGCGTTCGATTAGGTCCGGGCGAAATCCGTGTCATTACAAGTTGGATCCCTCCGACCTGTTTTCCTGCATCCACAGACGTTAGCCAACATAAATAATACCCATCCTGCTTCGAGGCAGGATATCGCGGTATAGAAGGTCATCCACTATCATAGCGTGGGGCATATAGGGTCATCCGCTAATGATACTGCAGGCATCCGCTAATGATACTACGGGAATCCAACCACCAATATATATATATATAATAGCCACAAACACCAATCCTAAATAACTAATATATTTAATAAGCCCTAAAAATATTTCAACGCATGCAAACAAGCAACAAACAATTATTTTTAACTAACAAAAATAATTCTAAAAAAAATGTGAGTGAGATTTACTCATCAGGATTTTATGGTAGGAATAGAGATTTGGCTTCAATTAAATTAAACAGATGTTTAATTTAATTGAAAATCATAGCTGGCTCTAGTTCACTTCAATCCAATTCGATTGTACAGTATTTGATTATACGAAGCCAATGTATCACGTCCTATGGAAATCTGTTATCATTTGAATTTTACATGAGCGTTACGAATTTTGAACAAAATGAATTATCATTTAAAAATTTATATTAAATAAAAATAAATGATTACCTAATGCCTCGTCTAATTATTCTCCTTCCTGAGCAGTTTTACCCACTTTGCCAACATCCTACACCTTATAAAACTGCTTCCCTAAGACATCTATTTCCCGGTACAAACCAGCTGCACCAAGCACTTCCACCCTGAACCAATCAACCATTGTGGCAACACAACGATCAACATTTTCTACTGATATGCTTTCAACTCCTCAACCCTTGATATTCGAACAAACCCCTCCAGGCAATAGCCCTTCTACATCAAACTACATTCACCACTAAATCCAAAATCAATCCTAACCTTAAAACTCGTTGTTTGAAGAATCTGAGCCCCCAAAATGTCTCATACAACTCCTGTAATTAAATGCATGCTGGTATTCCCACTGCCATTTTCTCACATCACTCCGAACTCCCTGTAGCTCGGACTGTCATTGATCCGTGGTTTTACCGCTGCCAAAAGCCATCACAAGTGTTTCCCTTCATCTCGATTTGTTCCTTCAACCATCGAGACACCCACAAAATAGAAAAACGACAGCCCTAAAAATGAAATTGTAACCCTAGCTTGACAGTTCGAATTCCGACTCTGTAAATACTCCGTCGCACTCACCATCTTCCTCCTAAAACCATCGTGCCTCGTTCACTACATCCATGTCGAAAACGCTTCCGTAAACTCCATTCAGTTACGATCGAACCCATTGTCTTACACCTATACTCGAGCGCCTTCTGATTCGCGATTGCTTGTCGTGATGTCAAGCTTTTGGGAATCGCATCTGGGTCTTGATTTTTGAATTGCGATCTCTCTTTATTTTCGACAGATTTGGATTTGGAAGGATTTAATAAAACAAATGGGGACTTTGATTTCACTGTTCCGTTTTGAAAGAGGATAGACACCATTTTAAATTTTCAAAGCTTGCTATAGATTTCTCAGAAGAACCGAAAAATGAAAGTGAACAATGGAGGGTGCGAATTTATAAATGATGAAGACTTAGGTATTAAGGAAATTATGTCTGCTGTAGGATTTTGAAAATATTAAGAAATATTTTGATTTGATTATACATTAATACGATGTGATATAAGGTGATTTTTATTTTACCTAAACAGATTCTGATTTGATTTCTGATTCGATTTCGATCTTATCCATTACAAATATCTTGGGGTACACAATTTAAAATCGTGAACCGCTATTTTAACGTATGGACCGACGTTTCAATATTATAGTGTTATTCTGAACTTAACATAATATATTCTGAAATTTAATTTGAACGTATATATAAAATAACCATATTAATTTGATATAATATAATTTAAATTCAAAACAAATAAATTTTTTGATAGTATATTATTACTATTCTATTTCAAACAGAAGTTTGTATTGATTATCTGAACTGTTTTCAATTCAGTTTTAAATCTCGAATTGAATTATTTCTCGTATTACGATAATTTAATATATTTGATGTTAAATCGAAATCGATTATTAAATCGATAACTAAATATAAAAATTAATTTATATTATCAGCTAAATATTTAAAACAATATTAAATATTAAAAATTAATATACCAAAAAAACTGGGTCGTTACATTGACTCTTTGGTTACAGTGATAGGTCAGGTATGAGACTTAACATGTCTATTTACATGTCTTGTCGTAAAACTTTTTATAGATATTATCGCTCACACCATACTATTGCCTGGCCTAAGGTTTTATGTTTCCACTAATAAACTTAAGTACTCATCGATGATGCTGATGTGTAGACTAGATAGTAGGTCAGGTTATATGGGATGTCGATATGAAGAAGAGCTTGGAGGTGCTATTGCATATATTTACTTGTATATATTCGCTCTCCACTATTATGAGCGTACTTTGAGTGTTGTTGCGAGGATGACATGTATTTAGATATTAATGGATTTCATGTACATGACTCTATGGTTGTGATGGTATTTCAACTACTTTGTTGTTATGTCTTTTCTTACTACAATACTGTATATATTTCTTATTATACTTTATCTATTCTATGTGAGATATATGACAGGTCTGCTTTTGATTATCACTCTTGATGACTGACCCATATTAGCTTGGCATTCATATAATGCACTATTTTCTACATTACATGCAAATGGTATAAGGTGGTCATCACACAAACACTTCTTCGTAATTAATTCCTTTACGTTTATTATAGCTTTGAGCTGCAATCGAGCTCTATTACGATTTATATTACCTTTTTCATCTACTTAATTTGTTTTTGAAAACCTATTTTGTACTAAAGATAGTTTGGTCACTAGGTCTTGGAACTAAGTCCCAAACTTCATTTTGATCAAACTGATCAGCTCTTCTTACATAGCTAAAATCCAATAATCGTTAGTAGATGTTTCTTTAGCATTTTGAGGTTCACTATTAGATACAAATGCTACATGATCCATTTGATTTACTTGGCTTCATGTTCTAACAGTTGAAGTTATTTCACTAATAATATTATTGACATGATGATTTCATAAAATCCTTAGTGGTGAATATAAGGTATTTATATTTGGTAAATTATTATTATTATTCTTAGTATTATTTACCGCATTATTCTCAATAACACCATCTTCTTCTATTGAAGTTAGTTTTGATATTATTTCGTTATTCTTTTTGCATTATTGTTTTTTATGAAAATATTTTCATTGAACGAGACATGAAATGTTTTTTTAATTGTTTTTGTTCTTTTATTATATATTATACACACTTTTCTTCTTTTCGAATATCAAATAAATATTCCTTCATCGAATTTTGAATAAAATTTTCCAGGTTGATCTTTTAGTGTTCAAGACGAAGCATTTTGAACCAAAAGTTATCTAAAAAGAAACCTAAGATATCCAAGTCAAAACTATGAATCTAAAGGAGGAAAAAGGAGGAAGAGGAGTAGGTCTGACGAGTGAGATAATTACTAGCACATTAGATAGAGAAAAGGAAATAGACTTGATAACAGTTTTGTGTACATGCTTAGATGTTAATATGGAAACATAAATTATCTGATTTATAATTTTTCCGTTAAGTTATTCTTTTATTCCGAATTTCTATTCTTAGGGTTAATTTGCTAAGTCCACCCTTCGATCGGCTCTTAACCCAAACCACGACCCAATGGCTACACCCAAGCTGGGGTTCTATGTGCCACTACAAGGTCCTGCCAACTAGCAAATAAAACAGACACGTTCTAAAATTCATAACATCGTAATCCCCGGTTGAAATCTAAATGCTCAGAAAACATTAGATGCTACCTAACATTCAACTAAGGTGACCTCTTAAACTGCTTTTCCGCCTAAGCGTTCTTGTAATCATCCTATGATTATCAGAAAGCTAGTCTGGATAGGAGGCAGTCAAATGGGCCCTATCAAACAAAGCTAAGTACTGAAATAAAACTAAAAGAAAAACTATAGAAAACCGCAAATTAAAACTATTAAAATCTCTAATTAATTTAGTCTACCAATGTCTAAAATAATTAAAACATTCACTTTGGTTCTAAGCTTGAAAATCTGTGATTGCAATAGAATCCCATAGATATATGTATATTATTTATTCCATTCTCAAGAAAATGTTGTTTAAGGTTCTTCTCAATGATGAGTAAACCCTAGGGAAAAAAGTTATTTGTGATTTGAGAGCTAGATCTATGTAACGTCCCAGATTTCCAAACTTTGGAAATCGACATTTAATACATCCAAGTATTTGAATGGCGGAATTTCAAATGCTGGAATCTGCATCACCCAGGATTATAACACATTAGAAACAACACTATGAAACAGAAATAACATTTTCATCAATACAACATCTGGGTTACAACGGGGTACATCATAACTAAAACAACAGAGTATATACATGTCTAGTTATACTGACTACTAGATATAAAAAAAACAGCGAAAACACAACTATGATATACTAGGTGAATCTAGAAACATCCATCTTCAACTCAGAAGGCTCCAAACCACAAAACTTCAAAATCAAAAAGACAGCTTCATAGAAACTTCACAGAAAGATTCTAAAATGCTCCAAGATACTACTACTAGAACCTGCCCATTATGCTATCCGTGTGGAAAATTATGGGAGCCTTGAGTTTAAGGGAAACAAATAAACTCCAGGCCAGTCATGAGACTAATATGAGAAACTAGATATATGATTGTTATGTATAATAAATATTGCAATGCAGTGAAGCTACCATAAGGTCTCGCGACACACACACAATGCAAACGCACATATGGGCGAGGTTTCTCCTTATGATAATGAAAAATGCTTGATACGCGAAAACCATTTGATATTATCATTAGTGTTGAAAAATCATTTCGCAAGTAAATGCATCAATCCTAGCCAGCATAGGTACCATATACTATGATGACGTATAATATACAACTGAAATCGTATGGGTTTATAGTGGAGAATAGATTTTCAACAAATGAATAGGCTATGGAACTTCATTACCCGATGGGTACACCTCTAGAGAGATGTCCTGAGAACTCACTGGCTCTCTGCTAATGCAAGGTCGTGTTATCCCTTAATTAGATAACTTAGAGCACGTCTAAGTACGCCATCCCCCGATAATTACAACCTTTAACCGAGGCCTTGCAACATCGGTAGCCACATACGTAGAAATTATCACATAAATAATATCTAGGCTCCATACCATGGTAAACTTTCTATCTAGAAGGATATGACACCCCATATCCTCGCTGCATTCTTCCTGTTTTGGCTATTTTTGGGGTGTAAGGCTTGCCGAAGTCTTATTACATAGAGCTATGCTTCACTAAGCCATGCTTTGATTATCAATTGCTCATCACTTAATATGCCACAGTGTCATTCTATAACATATAATTTATAATCACTAACTATATAACGTTTGAGCTCTTATGTCTCAAAGAAGGGTGTTAAGCTAAGTGAATATGTTTTCTGCCACCAATCAGAAATATGTTTAGTAAAGACCAATCATATATTAAAAAATATAATGTCAGACATACATCCATATATGTCCGTTCTAGGTCTGAACGGAATCGAAGGCACCTTATTGCTCGTCTGTTATAGGTGGCCCCTATATGAGACATCAACAAGCAGTCCTAGGACGTGAAGATTCCCGGTCTTGAATTACCGTCTTCAAATATTTCTTCTTCATCACGTCGGAATACTGTTTAAAATGGCTTTTAAACGCTAGTTTTGATCCTGGACTTCCCGAATAATAAGCGTACTTTAAAACAATATGGATATACCGGATTCTAGTTAAGTCTCAATCCATCTTAACATTTGAAACGTTTATTCATCATAAAAAAACATTTCATTGTTCCTTTTAAATGGCTTATCAAAGGTTGGACATCGATTATTAAATTTTAACCCTTCGAAATCAATTATTTAGTAGAAAGTGTTTCAAAAGCGTTACAAATAGGCTATTTATATTAATTTGATGAAAATAACTTTAAAACTCGATAGTTTTAATCCATACCGCTTTGAAATCAGTTACTAAGATTTACCAAATTTTTAAAAAAAATTATGAAGCCATTTCAGTTTAATTTCATATTTGATCACTAAACTGCACTACCGTGATTTTTAGTGAAAATTGTTACGGACATAACATAAAAAAATTCATCGAAATTGGAAAATTCTTTTTTTATTTGAAAGTTATCGTTAAAAGAAAACATTTTTTAAGGAAAATCTGATTTAAAACGAATCTTTTATGAAAATTTAAAGCCTACAATCGGAATCCGCGAACTACCCTGCGCGAAAAGTACTATTCTAAACGTATTTTAAATTTATAATAAAAGTATTCCGATTTATTTCCAAGTAGTTTAGAAAACCTTTTAAAACATAAATAAGACTATTTCAAAACAATATTCCAACTTTTCAACTTAAAATTAAAATATTCATTTTTAATTAATATTATTTAGTTATTAAAATATTATTATTTTTCAAAAATTAATCTTTTGAAACCCGAATTTTTTAGAACTCAAATTAAATATTATATAAGTATATGGAACTATCGGTTTGAGTTAAAACACTTTCTATATAGCGAAACCGAACTTCAATTTCAACACCGAATTTAATTTAATTATTTTAAACTTGAACACACCATTTACTGTCAAAACCTTATTCAATAAAATTTCAACTTTTTACAAAAGTTTCTCAAAATCCCTTTAATTTCACTTCTATCAAATTTCGAATATAAAATTCCAAATTTTTTTTCTACTATATTTAAATGAATAAAATATTCATTTATATTACTAGATAAGTATGAGACTTAACCAATACCCAAGTATCTCCACATAGGTAAGTGTAACATGTGTAGTATGAATTAGTACATTACTAATACCCATTACAATATTCATAGCATCCATTCATCCATCACATAGCATGTATATCACAGTATATATGCATAAGCATTCAGTAATCAATGCTTACACTATATTAAATAACATATTAACCATCCATTACCATAACAAACATAATAAACAAATTTAAGTGTAGAGTTTCTCACCGTGGGCCCCACTCCACCAACCTTAACCGTAGGTCTTCCTAGCTACACCGGATTGCTATAGACTGACTTCTGACCTTCACCGACTTTGACGATAATAATACTATTATTAATATCAAATAAATATTATTGTTTTTTGTTTTGAGGAGGCCGAAATGGGGTATGGTGGTGGTGACGGGGTGGCCGAACTTCCGCCACAGGGTAAACCACTGTCTCTCAGGCCTCCCTGGCTGATTCTACCATAGAGGCCCACGATAAACAATAACTCCCACCCGAACACAGCTTACAACTTTCATCGTACTGTGCTCTCCAAAGAGCAACTCTTCTCAAAATCTCAAAAGGTGCTGAGTTGGAATCCCATTCATTCTAAGGATTCTTGTGGTTTCGAAGAATCCAGCTACAGTAGAACCAGGAACAGAGAGCTCTCTCCCTTTTTCCGCTCGACTCTTTGGTCTTAAGAATGCTGGTTTTATTTTAAGAATGAGCGATTGCCCTTCTCCGACCCTTACTGTTGTAACAACCCGTAAAATGCGAGCCAGTTTGAAAATTTTATTTTGGCAATTTTAGCGAATTTAGATTATTTAAAATGAAATATTTTAAATAATATCGACGAGAAATTTATTTTGAATTGAAATTCGACGTATATATTATACGCGTCGTCGTTAGAATATAAATATTTATATATAATTATAAATAGAATTGAAAATGGCGCGGTAGTTCGATAATTCGATTTCAAACTTCAATTGAATATACCGGGTGCAAAACAATCCGGATTTTAGTGAAACCAAAAATCATAGGATCTAATTGATGATATCTTTCCAACGAATCCGACGAATCGAAATTTCGTAGCGGGAATCAATAGATATGTCCAGTTGAAAATTCTGAATAGTCGCTATGGAATTCAGGCCCTTAAAAATGGACATTTTGCAAATGACCTCGGATTTCGACGAAACCAGTTTTGTTGGGTCCGTGATGTTAAGTTATTGCTGGATTCCAAATTTCATAATTTTTCGAATCAATATGTGAGCGTGGCAAAGGAAAACGCGTTTGACCAGTTTCAGTTGATTTTAATCGACTGGAAAATGGCCATTTTTCAGACGGTCTCAGAATTCGACGAAACTAGTTTTGTTAGGACCGTATCGTCAATACGAAGCTAGAAAATATTTTTCTGGAATTTTTCTAGTTAGTATGTGACCCCGGTAATTAGAAATGTACGTTTAAAATTGAATATAGTGATTTAAATGTAAATCTAACGGAAACTGATTCAAACAGTCGAATCAGCCTACGATACATAGCCTATTGTGTTCGGAATGGGGGTAATACGCTAGAGATGACAGTCGGTGTGTTCGATTCCGAGTTTGAAACAAAAAGTTGCTTTATAAAAGAAAATTAAAATAAAATAATATATAAATTATTATATAACTTCTACCCTTCCCTACTTTATCTCCCTCCCCTCTTTGACCAAATCGGCAGAAAGAAAAAGAAAAAAAAAAAAAAAAAAAAAAAAAAAAAACCCTAACTACTCGTTCGATCCCGCCCACGCCCAGTCGTATCGCCACCCTCCATCGTCGAACCTCGCCTGACCCCCCCCCCCCATCGTCGACACCTTCGTCTCCTCTACCTTCTTCTGTCAAACCCGCCAGCCCTCGAACCAACCGCCGCCGCTGAAGACGTTGACCGCCACCGCCGCCTGAGGACCTGGCACCACCACCTGGCCTCCTCTACTCGACCGCGCTCTCCCCCCAAGCTCCGACGAACAACGGCGCCCCCCCCCGGTAAGTTTTTTTTTAATTTATTTATTTTTACTTTCGTTAAAAACTGTTTTTATAAAATGATTATAAACCGATTTATAAAGATATAAACTGCATTTAAAAAAAAAAAAAAAAAAAGATATAAACTGCATTTTAAAAAAAAAAAAGAAAGATATAAACTGCATTTTAAAAAAAAAAAAAAAAAGATATAAACTGCATTTTTTTTTATAAAAGAAAAAACTGAATTTTGGAAATGAATAAAAACTGATTTAAAAGAGAAAATAAAAGCTGATTTTATTTTAAGGTTTAAACTTTAAAAAGAAAATGGTTTGAACTTTAAAAAGAAAATGGTTTGAACTTTAAAAAGATTTTTGTTTAGAAGAAAAAGATTTGATCTTTAAAATAGAAAAGCAAAAAGGCGAGGTTTTTGTTTAGAAGAAAAAGTAGGATTTTTAAAAATAGAAAAGATTGGTTTTTATAAAGATGAAGATTTTATTTTTATAAAAGCGAAAACTTTATTTTTATAAAAGCGAAAACTTTATTTTTATAAAAGCGAAAACTTTATTTTTATAAAAGCGAAAACTTTATTTTTATAAAAGCGAAAACTTTATTTATTTTTTTTATATAAAGGCGAAAACCTTATAAGAAAAAAAGTGATTTTTATATATTGAACTTTGAACTAAAAATTCGATTTTTATATATTGAACTTTGAACTAAAAATTCGATTTTTATATATTGAACTTTGAACTAAAAATTCGATTTTTATATATTGAACTTTGAACTAAAAATTCGATTTTTATATATTGAACTTTGAACTAAAAATTCGATTTTTATATATTGAACTTTGAACTAAAAATTCGATTTTTATATATTGAACTTTGAACTAAAAATTCGATTTTTATATATTGAACTTTGAACTAAAAATTCGATTTTTATATATTGAACTTTGAACTAAAAATTCGATTTTTATATATTGAACTTTGAACTAAAAATTCGATTTTTATATATTGAATAGCGAACTAAAAATTCGATTTTTATATATTGAATAGCGAACTAAAAATTCGATTTTTATATATATAGTGGCCTTGGGCAGCGAAGGTGATAAAGAGGCGAGGATGAAGAAGATTTCTATAAAAGAAGAATCAAGAAGATAGGATAGCTATATGTGAGAATTTCTCACTCTTCAATTTATTTTCTAGTTATATATATATATACTAGGATGCAGACGGTGCTTAGTAGCACCCGACACAATCGTCCACAAACCATGGACTTGTTTGTTTGGTTGCATAGATTAGTTTGATTATGTGATTGAATTGAATTGTTTGAGTGAAATTGAATGATTTGATTGATGTGTGAATGGCGTGGGCCTTCACTAGACCGGGGATAAGGCTAGGCCTTGTCCCGTTTCTAGTATCGTGCCGTTATGCCGCCGAAATTTTCTAAAATAAGTTAGAAAAATAAAAATAGCATTTTATTTAAAGAATGAACTGAATAGAAATTCATATGTTAAAATAAAATGTGTTATCGTTAAAAATATAATTTTTAACGTGAATGTGAATAAATAAATATTCATTTACAAACCAGACGGTTTGTTTATGTACACCTATTTGAAGGACATTGATTGGGACGATAAATTTTACACATCGCCCAACTGCACGAATAAAATATTTGTTTGATTGTTTGAAACCCCACACGGGTGTTGGGATGAAATTTGAAGTTCACTCATCCTGATTGATTAAATATGTCGATCGATTGATTGACAAGCTGCTATAAGCGTTAAATGTCTATATTTGATGCTTATACAGTGTAGTGCACTTTGGTTGATGGCTGATTATTTTTCAAGGCTATTATACATGTGTTGTATGAAAATCCATATAATTAACTTTATATGGTAATTGATTGGGCCTCATTCCAGTTTTAAAATAGAAATATTTGAAAAAGAAATATTTGAAATAGAATATTTGAAAATAGAACTTTATGAAGCCGTGTTGTTTAGATTGACGCCATTTTGACGTGAACGATATTTATATCGATTTTATCGATTTCGAATTGAATTGAAAACGAATTCGAAATGAATTGAATTGAAAACGATTTCGAAATGAATTGAATTGAAAACGATTTCGAAATGAATTGAATTGAAAACGAATTCGAAATGAATTGAATTGAAAACGAATTCGAAATGAATTGAATTGAAAACGATTTCGAAATGAATTGAATTGAAAACGAATTCAAAGTGAATTGAATTGAAAACGAATTCAAAGTGAATTAAATTAAAAATGAATTCAAATTGAATTGAAATTTGAATTGAATTGAAATTTGAATTGAATAGAAATGAATTTTAAAACGAATTTATGAGGAAGAATTCAATTTTGCTTTGAATTGAAATGGAAGTTGAAATAGGTTTTGAAACGATTTTAAAACTATTTATATAATTCGTTTTGAATAGAAATCGACGAAATATATATTATATATATTATATATATAATATAATGGCCTGAATAGAACGCGCCGCGCCGCGGTAGTTCGCGAATTTCGACCATTTATTTCAAACGGACATTGCGGGAGATCCGACCGTCGGATTCTCCTAAAACCGGAACCGTTGGGTTCGTATCGAAAAGAGCTTTCTAATGAAAATTAGAAATTTGAAATCTAACGGTTGGATTTGGAATTATGTCCAAATCAAATTCGAAAAAGGTCGCTGTAAGTGCAGTTCGATGGCCATTGATGGAAATCGACTGTACGGGCCTTGATAAAATTATTAAAAATAGTAATAATTTGTGTAAAATCATAAGAAATGATTTAGAAAGAATTGGGATGAAAAACTCCCTATTTGAAAAGATAAAAATAGATTTTTATCGAAATGAACTAGTTTTGAACTAGAATTATAATTCTATTTATTTTTAAATAAATAAATTGAATTTGAAAAGGGTTTTGAAAATAACCAAAATTTCCAATGATTGCATTGGAGTGGATTTGAATCGAAATTGTCTTCGGAATATTTCGATGTTGGAATTTGTGATTATACGGATGTTGTTACGGAAATTTGAAAGATATATATTTATATCGTTATTTCCAATACGACATTTGTTAATCGTAGAATTTGATGTTGAATATAAGCCGATATATTTTCTATTCAGAGCCTTATATTGAATATCAAATGTGATTTGGGTTTGTCGTGAATGGTGTCTTCACTAACACTGTTCTTGAACCCAGTTGAGAAAAGATTAAATCTTTTTATTTAGATTTAATGAAGTGTACCAATTAAATAATATTTAATTGGAATTGAATGGATATTGATTTTTGGGTTTATCGTGAACAGTGTTTTAAATAACACTTGTTCTTTAACTCGATAATTAATGGGATGTGACTTTGGGTTTATCGTGAACCGTGTTTTAAATGACACTGATTCTTTAACCCAGTCACAGATTAAAACTAAGTGGAGTTTTAATGAATCTTTAATTAGATTGAAATGATCGAGAATGGAGTATCACCAGTTTTGCTCCAGGCGATAGTTAAATCTTTAATTAGATTTGAATGTGAAATTTAGAAACTAACTGGCGGTTAGCCAAGCAGAATGGTTTTCTGGATATTGATCTGATGTTGGTTTCGGCCTTCGGGGTTAATATTTGGGGAATTATTCTCTTGATTAATTTACGGTTAGTGACTAATGAATTGGAATGAGGCGTATGTTGTGTTTGTGTAACACTTATTTAAAATATACGCGAGTTATTCGGAAAGACCGGGTTTATCCCATTCTGAGTAACTGATACGACGATAAGTCGAAGATGAAGACGATGGTCGAAGACCGGAGGTCTTCACGTCGTTTGGGTGATAACTGATGATCTTGATTGGGCTGTACACCCAAGAAGATGGAAACAGTTGGTGATCGTCCAGACGTACTTGGAGATCGATGGATATGCGGGGTACTAGGTGCTCCCGGTTTCGTTCAGACCCAGAACGGACTTGTAAATGGACTGTGTGTCTGACATCGGATTTCATTCTGTGTGACTGATATCGGTTGCATAGGATGGTTTGCCTGTGTGGCATGCTAAGATGCAAATGATCGAGGCTTCTGTTGAAAAGCAAAGTCTTGTGGTGATGATCAAAGCAAGGCCTTTGTGGCGTAGCTTTGTGTAACGTTTACTTCGCGAGTTTCGCACCCGGTATGAACCAAAAACGGGAGAGGACATCAGGGAGGACTTGCGTTTCTTTCTAGCTAGAAGTGGCGTCAGTGGTTTTACACGCCCTGACGAGTTTGACTTATGTGGTTGTTGCGGTTGCGAGGCGCCTCGGTTATATCGGTTTCGGCCGAATGCATTCTGGTCGGCTGACGAACCAGACTTACACCCCATAGGGTGGGGAGACGTATTGTTCAGGCATAATAATCCACTCCGTGTGGACCGGCCCTGACGATCCAAGGGGCAGTTGCGGCTGTTCCTGAGGGGCGGGCTAGAGCGTCTCGAATCGATTGAGGACTATCTTTTGCCTCGGTTCATAGATGGAAATCCAATTTCCAAATACGTGACTTTGCGGTTTTAGTTGTAATCCTATATATGGCGACATAGTGGGATGGGGCGCTTATGCCGCCTATGATTGATACTTATGATTTGAAGTTGTTTTATACACTATGCACTTATTATAGTATCAAATGATTTGTTTTAAACGTATCAAGCATTCTTTGGCTGTTATAAGGGAAAACCCTATCCTCGACTGCGTTGCATTGTGTGATGGGACCTGGGTCTTATAACAGCTTCATTTTTCTTTATTTAGCATTGCGCTGTTGTTTTATGCACTGGTATTCTTGGGAGGAAACCCGTTCCGTGTTATACGGCGTGGTCCCTTGATTTACCTAATGATTTAAAATAAAGATTAATAACTGTTTTAGTTCTCACACCAGTCCCATGACTGACCTGGAGTTTATTGTTTTAACCTAAACTCTGGGTGCCCTTATTTTGACGCGGGCAGCTAGTAGTTTTGGTTTTGCAGATTTATATTCACAGGATCCTGGTTTTCAGCTGGAACGATATCCGGAAAGCTTTGTATCCGTATATCTCTTTCTAGTTGAGTATTGTATTATTTTCCGCTGCTATAAATTTAAATGTAATTTAAATCTCTGATAATTCTGTGTAATATTCATTTATACTCTGTATAATCTTGTAATCTGATGCATTGTTGTTATATACAATGAAATGTTCTTCTGTATGTGTTCTGTTGTGGCTTGTTCTCGAACTATCCGTCGCTTTCCTTTACGGGGAAGTTACGGGTTCTCACAACTGTCTAACCGAAGAGTGGACAGCTAATGCGTTCCACTTATTGAACAGGGTTTATGGTCGGTCCGTGACCCCTGGATGTCGAAGATGTCCTTGGGGCGATCTCATAGTTTCTACGGGGTGGAGACAATGGGGTTGGTCCATGGATTTTCCTTCCTTTTGCCACATTTCGCTCGAAGCAAAGGGTTGAAGGGAGACAGTGCGAGGGTGGTGCTTTGGGCCGAGTTAGGGGGTAGTGGTGGTTGTGCTTTGATGGTGCAAGGAGGGGAGGAGGTGTGGTCGTGAATGGGGAAGGCCGAGTTTGGGTGGCGCAAGGAGGTGCTAGGGGAGGGAGGAGGACACAAAATTTTGTATGTCAGGTGAGTATACGAAATTCGTATCCCAGGAGGGGGATACGAAATCTCTACCTAGGCCTAGCTCCGAATTTTCTTGGTGATCATGTCGGTGTGCACACGATTTTTTACCTGATCCAATCGTGTTGATCGCGAGATTTCCCATGCCAAATCCTGAGTTGAACTTAATGGCAGATTAGAGTTATTGAAATGATCCATGGGTGTTACACAGGCATTTTGAGGTGATCAATCCATGCCTGGCATACGTAGTCGAGTCAATGTTGATTCCAAGAATTAACCATATTTCCAACTCGATTCTGAGTGTGTTGCAACTTTAATCAAATCGTTTTACGCTTCCAAAAGTTCACACTTGAATCCTGAGTACTTAGAAAACCATGAATCCACCGTGTGACTGCTTTATCAAAAAAGCGGGTCAACAATATACAATGACATGTGCAACCCATAAATATTTTCCTACCTAATATACACATTGACTCTTATGTATAATTGGATATATCATAAATGTTAAAGATCTTTTCAACTGACAAAATAATTACATATTCAAGTTTATTTTCATGAAGCATATGCACACAAATCTGCTTTCAGATGAGCCAGCATTGCTTGTCTACTATATGTTACACCTACTATAGAGGAAAAGAGAGGGGTTTCGTACATTCAAGCTAATTTTGTGATAAGCGAGAAAAATACAGGGATACATTAGATTACTCTAAAATACTATACAAAACTCATTCTTAATTTTTTTACAAATATATGAATGGTAATTAAATGAAAAAAACATTCAACATAATTATTTCTTAACTCAGATAAAAATATGTGCAAATATATGCAAAAAGGTAAAATTTAATTTAATTTAATTAAATTTAATAAAATATTCAAGTATTTTTGTTTATAAAATTGGATGTTTATAAATTTGGTTGAAACAATTACTTTCATAATTTTTATAACATATAAATATTATTTTACGACCCATTTCTTTTATAGAAGATGAAGAATGAATGGCAGAATGTAGCGGAAATGTTGGGATATATCAAAAATAGCATGATATGGCAGTGCTTAAAGTGGAAAAGCTATTTTTGAGGCTATCTTATAAAATCATAGGCGCTAGAAATTTGTTTCGGGGTATGATCGATTATAGCAAGGTAGCAGCGGGGCATTAACTGCATACGATCAAATTAGTAGCAAAATGTGATTATATTATTTGATTTCTATAGCAAAAATTTATGCCAATATGAATTTAAATTAGCATCCATTTTAAATTATGGTATATATAGCCAATCTTTATAAGTTATTTGCAGTTCTACAAAAGAACTTACTAATTTGATTTATATCCTGAGTTGTACATTATTATTATTTAATTAGAAGTTCACAGAATGTGGACTATGGATTAATCGCCTAGACGTAAGACTAGTTGCGGATTAATCATAAATAAGCGTTTTTTATAAATAGAAGCACATTGGATAAAATTTAGAATTTATTTAGTATTTACTAATCCAAAATATTATTTTGTAAGCTTTGATCATTTTAGAAGCGACTATGGAGGAAAAATCGTTTGAACCAAATATTTGATGCTTACAAGAGGAACCAATCGTAAAATAATGAAATTCCCATAAACTCATTTATATGGTAAGATATGCAAAAGTTCTAATCTAGATGGATTAGGCAAACAGTTAGATGGTAAAGCTACGCTAGCTAAGCACCTAAAAAGAGCAACAGAGGTGCATACTGAAAAATATGCTATAATAATTTTCCATCTTCAATTGTGGCACCACATTGTAATAATATTCATCAAGTTTATTTTCCATTCTCAATCATGATAATATAGGCTACTAAGATGAATTGTTGGCATATCTGTGTAGTGACAAAAAATTAGGTTTACATTGTTAGTTATGACAGTACAAAGCAATAATATGCATCTGTTTAATTTTCCAACGTGGACACTGTAATCTTACAAATATGTAGTATGTTCTTAATTTTTAGTGCGACATGATTTTTTTTCTATTTTTGCATTGAATTGATCACTAGTGGCTTTCCACCGAGTTTGTTTTATTTAAGGTATCATATATATGCTCTCTTTTTTATCACCATGCCATCTCCTACAATCAACGTCGGTACAATTATGCTTTATATGAATCGTTTAATATGTGGCCTATGACCGTTTGATCATGCGATTTTGTGTTCGGTAGTAAAAAGGGTATAATGTGATATTTCATTTATAGCTATCTACTTCTGTTTTCTTTGCACGAAATTATAGGTAATTGACTGACATAACTGTGAAACAATATTCATACAAAAAAAGGAAAAATAAGACAATCCTATTCTAAATAATCCAAATTTCGACAAAAACAAAAATACAATCCAAACCCATCAAAGCACAGCTTACTTGATTTGGTAAACTACAATAGAGCATAATCATATCAGATATTATAAAACTAAACTTACAGTGGAAATTAAGATTATATTTAAATATTGACTATGTCTACGACTATGGAATCACTGGAATTTCTTAGATACATGGACACATCAATATCAAACATAAGAGAAAGAAGATTGCTCCGACTTGTTACGACCCGAAATCCCCCTTACGGGAAATCGCGGATTGAGTTGAGTACAAGCCACATCGAAACACAAACAGAAGAACATTTCATTGCTTATTACAACAATTCCATCATATACAAGAATATACAGAGTTTGAATAAACAAAATACATTTGATAAATATCAGAGATTACAATAAATTACATAACAGCGGAAAAACAATACAAAACAAAATTGAAAGTAATACACGGATGCAGAGCTTTCCGAACATCGTTCCAGCTGTAAATCAGGATCCTATGAATATAAATCTGCAAAACCAAAACTACTAGCTGCTCGTGGAAAATAAGGGCACCCAGAGTTTAGGTTAAAACAATAAACTCCAGGTCAGTCATGTGACTGGTGTGAGAACTAAAACAGTTATTAATCTTTATATTAAAGTTAGGTAAATCAAAGGACCACGTCGTATAACACGGAACGGGTTTCCTCCCAAGAATATCAGTGCATAAAACAACAACGCAATGCTAAATAAAGAACAATGAAGCTATTATAAGACCCAGGTCCCATCACACAATGCAACACAAGCTGGAGGATAGGGTTTTACCTTATAATAGCCAAAGAATACTTGATACGCTAAATTTCATCTTTTATTATTACTATAAGTGTATAGTGTCAAAACAATTTCAATCATAAGTATCAATCATAGACGGCATAAACGCCCCATACCACTATGTCGCCATATATAGGTTCTACAATCAAAACCGCAAAGTCACGTATTGGAAGTTGGATTTCGATCCGTGAACCGAGGCAAGGGATCGTCCTCACCGATTCGAGACTGTCTAGCCCGAGCCTCAGGATCATAGATCGAGTGACCCTTGGATCGTCAGGGTCGGTCCACCGATGTGGATTAAAATGCTTGAACACTGCGTTTCCCCGCCCTTTGGGGCATAAATGAGCCAAATGACTCCATCGGCTCCACATAGTCACCGATATATCCGAGGCGCCTCGCAATCCAACAACCACACAGGTGAAAATAATATAAATGTCAGGGCTGGTAGGTCACTGACACCACCCTAGCTAGAAGGAAACGCTTGCCCTCCCTGAGGTCCTCTCCCGTTTCTGGTTCACAACCGGGGTGTGAGGATCACGAATTAACGCTATACAAAGCTATGCCACACAGGCGGTGCTTTGATCATTTACCACAAGACTTTGCTTTTCAACAAAAGCCTTGATCATTTGCATCTTAGCATGCCACACAGGCAAACCACTCCATGCAACCGACATCCATCAATCACACATAATGATATCCATTGTCAGACACACAGTCCATTTACAAGTCCGTTCTGGGTCTGAACGAAACCGGAGGCACCTTGTACCTCGCATATCCATCGACCTCCAAGTACGTCTGGACGATCACAAACTGATTCCCTCCTCTTAGGTGTACAGCCCAATCAAGATCATCAGTAATCACCCAAACGATGTGAAGACCTCCGGTCTTCGACCACCGTCTTCATCCTCGACACATCGTCGAATCAGTTATTCAGAATGGGATAAACCCAGTCTTTCTGAATAACTCGCGTATATAATAAACAGGTGTTACACAAACACAACATACACCTCATATTAATTTAGAATATTCTTTTATTCAAATATTGTTATACTTTGGGAAAGGTTCCCATTAATTTTATCAAAGATAAATTCTTTAAATTTATTCTTTAATCTTCTTTTGAATATCAATTCAAACCAAATTATGGTTTATCCAAACTAGTCGGGATTAACGAACCTTACCGAAGTAATCATTTGTTTTAATTCTCCAATCCCAACCTATTCATCCCATGAAGTAAAACTGGTAATACTTCATATCTAACACCACGGTGTTATCGGTAAATTCAATTACCATCTCATGTTCAAATCTAATTAAAGGTTTAACTATCTCCTGGAGCAAAACTGGTGATACTCCATTTTCGATCATTTCAATCTAATTAAAGATTCATTAAAACTCCACTTGGTTTTAATCTTCCCAAAAATCACTATCAATGATTATTTAACTTGGGAAATCATATCCTGTCTTTAACTGGGTTAAAGAACCAATGTCATTTAAAACACGGTTCACGATAAACCCAAAATCACATTCCATTAATTATCGGGTTAATGAAGAAGTGTTATTTAAAACAATGTTCACGATAAACCCAAAATCACATTCCATTTACAATGTTAATTTTCATGGAAAACAAATCGATATAAACTTCCATATCCGACTAATAATATAAATGGAATAACGACAAAGCATTTTAAATTCCAGATATATTAGTTGTCTTCCTCCACAGAAATTCACTTCGATTATTACCAAATCGAATTCCATTCCATTCCATTTTATTAAATTGGAAAAGTTTACTTTGGAAAATCTCCGTTAAATTTTAACAAAAGATTTATAAATTCAAAATCACATTTCACTATAAATCGGGTTAAAGAAGGAATGTCATTAAAACACAGTTCACGATAAACCCAATTCACATTCCATTAATTATCGGGTGAAAGAACAAGTGTTATTTAAAACACCGTTCATGATAAACCCAAAAATCAATTCAAATTCAGTTCTAATTAAATACCATTTAATTGGTGTACATCATTAAATCTAAATAAAAAGATTTAATCTTTTTCTCAACTGGGTTTAAGAACAGTGTTAATAAAGACACCATTCACGACAAACCCAAATCCCATTTGATATCTAATACAAGGCTCTGAATAGAAAATATATCGGCTTATATTCAATATCAAATTCTACGACCAACAAATATCGTATCGGAAATAATGATATAAATATATCTTTCAAATTTCCATAATAATATCTGTATAGTCATGAAATCCAACATTGAAAATTCCAAACACAATTTCGATTCATATCCATTCCAATTCAATTATTGGAAATTCTGGTTACTTTTAAACCCTTTCAAATCCAATTTATTTATTTCAAAAATAAATGGATTATAATTCTATTTTGAAACTAGTTCATTTCGATAAAAATCTATTTTTATCTTTTCAAATTTGGAATTTTTCATCCCAATTCTTTCCAAATCACTTCTTATGATTTTACACAAATTATTACTATTTTTAATAATTTTATCAAGGCCCGTACAGTCGATTTCCATAAATGGCCATCGAACTGCATTACAACGACCTTTTCCAAATTTGTTTTCGACATAATTCCAAATCCAACCGTTAGATTTCAAATCTCTAATATTCGTTAGAAATCTCTTTTTGATACGAACCCAACGGTTCCAGTTTTAGGAGAATCCGAAGGTCGGATCACCCGTAATGTCCATTCGAAGTCAATGATCGAAATTCGCGAACTGCCGTGGCGCGGCGCGTTCTATTCTGGCCATTATATATATAATATAAATAAATATTATATATTTCGTCGATTTCCTTTCAAAACGTATTTTATAAATCGTTTTAAATTCATTTTCTAAACGATTTCAACTTCCTATTCAATTTCTAATCAAAATTGAATATTCCATATCATCGATATATATATATATATAAATGATAATATTTTCAAAGCATTATATTTTGAAATTACTTCCTTTTCTATATTCATTTTAAAACGAATATAATCGATATAAATATCGTTCGCGTCAAAATGGCGCAAATCTAATCAACACGGCTTTATATCTTTCAATAACTTCGTTATTCTATTCAACAAATGAATATTTTCTTCAACACATGAATTTTCTTTTATTCAACACATGAATTTTCTTTTATTCAACATGAATATTTTTTTAAACACATGAATTTTCTTTTATTCAACACATGAATATATATTTTATTCAACACATGAATTTATTCTATTCAACACATGAATTTTCTATTATTCAACACATGAATATATATTTTATTCAACACATGAATTTATATTTTATTCAACACATGAATATTTTTTCTATTCAACACATGAATTTTCTTTTTATAATATTCTTTATTTTCCAAATTGGATTGAGGCCCAATCAAATACCATATAATGTTAATTATATGGATTCCATACAACACATGTATATAATAGTAACGATAAATAATCAACCATCATCCAGAGTGCACCACACAACTGCATAAGCATTAAATATAAATAATTAACGCTTACTTAGTCTGTCAACCAATCGATTGACATACCACTAAACAATCGGGATTAGTGTACGTCAAATATAATCCCAATACCCGTGTGAGGTTTCATGAGACGACCCGAACTTCCCCGTGAAGGAAAGCACGGATAGAATTGAGTACAAGACAAAATAGAACGCATATAGAAGAACATTTCATTGTTATTACAACAATTCCATCAGATACAAGAGTATACAGAGTACAAATGAATAAATTACATTCGACAAATATCAGAGATTACAATAAACTACATAGCAGCGGAAAATAATACAATACACAACTAGAAATAATGCACGGATACAGAGCTTTCCGAGCATCGTTCCAGCTGTACATCAGGACCCTGTGGATATAAATCTGCAAAACCCAAAACTACTAGCTGCCCGTGTGGAAAATAGGGGCACCCAGAGTTTAGGTTAAAACAATAAACTCCAGGTCAGTCATGTGACTGGTGTGAGAACTAAAACAGTTATTCATCTTTATTTTTAAAGTTCGGTAAATCAAGGGACCACGCCGTATAACACGGAACGGGTTTCCTCCCAAGAATACCAGTGCATAGAACAAACAGCGCAATGCTAAATAAAGAAAAATGAAGCTGTTATAAGACCCAGGTCCCATCACACAATGCAACGCAAGCCGGAGGATAGGGTTTTCCCTTATAACAGCCAAAGCATGCTTGATACGTTTAAAACACATTATTTGATACTATTATAAGTGTATAGTGTCAAAACAATTTTCAATCATAAATATCAATCATAGGCGGCATGGGTACCATCTATCATGTCGCCATACTAGTTCTACAATTAAAACCGCAATATCACGTATTGGAAATTGGATTTCCGTCATGAGCCGAGGCAAGGGGCAAGCTCCTCTCCGCGTTCGAGACACTCTAGCAAATGTCCCAGGACCCCACTCTGATCCTTGGATCTTCAGGGTCGGTCCTCTCTTACTTTTGAGGATTAGTTATTCCTGAACACACGTTTCTCGATCCTTACAGACCTATATCCGAGGCGCCTCGTATCCAACAAACACACAGGTGAAAAGTATATAAATGTCAGGGCTGGTAGGTCACTGACACCACCCTAGCTAGAAAGAAACGTCGTGCTCTCCCTGCAGTCACTATCCCGTTTTTGACTCATACCGAGGTGTGAGGCTCGCGAATTCACGTTATACACAAAGCTACGCCACACAGGCCGTGCTTTGATCATCAACCACAAGACTTTGCTTTTCAACAGAAGCCCTGATCAATTGCCACTTACGCGTGCCACACTGGCAATTCACTCCATGCGACTGATGTCCATCGATATACAACCTCTGAGCTCGTATGTCTCAGAGAAGGGCGTTAAGCAAAAGAATAAATTCTCTGCCGCCAAACAGATGTATATTTAATAGAGATCAATCAACACAGAATAAAATCCAATGTCAGACACACAATCCATTTACAAGTTCGCTCTGGGTCTGAACGAAACCGGAGGCACTTTCCTCGCATATCCATCCATCTCCAAGTACGTCTGGACGATCACCAACTGTTTCCCTCATCCTGGGTGTACAGCCCAATCAAGATCACCAGTAATCACCCAAACGATGAGAAGACTTCCGGTCTTCAACCACCGTCTTCATCTTCGACATCTCGTCGAATCGGTTATTCAGAATGGGTATAACCCGGTCTTTCTGAATAACCCACGTATATAATAAACAAGTGTTACACAAACGCAACGAACGCCTCATTCCAATTCAGAATATTCTTTTATTCACAAAATCACATTCTTAGGGAAAGGTTCCCATTAATTTTATCCAAGATAAATTCTTCTAAATTTATTCTTTAATCCTCCCTTGGATATCATTTCAAACTAGTCGGGATTAACGAACCACACCGAAGTAATTATTTATTTTATTTCCCAATCCCAACCTATATATCCCATGGAGAAAACTGGTAATACTCCACATCTAACACCACGGTGTTATCGGTAAAATTAATTACCATTTCACGTTCAAATCTAATTAAAAATTTAACTATCGCTTTGGAGCAAAACTGGTGATACTCCACTCTCGATCACTTTTCAGATTTGATAATTTAAATTATCAATTCACATTTTAATCTAATTAAAGATTCATTAAAATTCCACTTAGTTTTAATCTTCTCAAAAATCGATATCTTGCCTTTAACTGGGTTAAAGAACCAATGTCCTCTAAAACACGATTCACGATAAACCCAAATCACATTTGATATTAAATACAAGGCTCTGAATAGAAAATATACCGGCTTATATTCAATATCAAATTCTGAAACCAACATATATCGTATTGGAAATAACGATATAAAACATATCTTTCAAATTCCCATAACAATATCTGTATAGTCACGAAATCCAACATCGAAATATCCCGAAGATAATTTCGATTCAACTCCAGTCCAATTCACATATTGGGAATATTGATTATTTTTAAAATCACTTTCAAATTCAATTTATTTATTTCAAAAATAAATTGATTTTAATTCTAGTTCAAAACTAGTTTATTTCGATAAAAATCTATTTTTATCTTTTCAAATGTGGAATTCTCCAGCTCAATTCTTTCCAATCCATATATTATGATTTTATACAAATTATAGATATTTTTAATAATTTTATCAAGGCCCGTACAGTCGATTTCCAACAACGGCCATCGAACTGCACTTACAGCGACCTTTTTTCAAATTTGATTTGGACATAATTCCAAATCCAACCGTTAGATTTCAAATTTCTAATATTCATTGGAAAGCTCTTTTCGATACGAACCCAACGGTTCCGGTTTTAGGAGAATCCGACGGTCGGATCTCCCGCAACGTCAATTCGAAGTCAATGGTCGAAATTCACGAACGGCCGCGGCGCGGCGCGTTCTATTCAGGCCATTATATATAATATATATATATATATATTATATATTTCGTCGATTTCCTTTTAAAACGAATTTTATAAATAGTTTTAAATTCGTTCTCTAAACCATTTCAACTCTATATTCAATTTCAAATCGATTTGATTTCAATTCAATTCGAATTCATTTTAATTCAATTCAATTTGAATTTCAATTTAATTCAATTTGAATTCATTTCAAATTGATTTCAATTCAATTTCACTTTCTTTTCAATTCGAATTCTAATTCTAATTCGTTTTCTATTCTATTCGAATCGAATTCATTTCAATTCGAATCGAATTCATTTTCTATTCAATTCGAATTCTTTTCAAATTGATTCAATAAAATTTCTATTTGAATTTTTATCTAATTCAATTTGAATTTCATTTCAAAATATTAGATTTTGAAATCACTTTTCAATATTCATTGTAAAACGAATAAAATCGATATAAATATCGTTCACGTCAAAATAGCGCATCTCTAATCCACACGGCTTTATATTTTTCAAAAACTTCTTTATTCTATTCAACAAATGAATATTTATTCTATTCAACACATGAATCTATATTTCTTTCAGCACACGACTGTTTTTGTTATGTAAAATATTTTATAAAACTATGGTATCTATCGTTTGATTTTTAATTAGACTCCACCGTGAAGTAGTTCTAATTTTAAATATGATAAAGATGTGAATTGTATTATTAAAATATTTTACTCAACACATAAATATTTTCAACACATGAACATCGTCAACACATGACTTATTTTGGTATTCAACACATGAATTTTCTTTTATAATATTCATTATTCTTCCGATTGGAATGAGGCCCAATCAATCACCATATAATGTTAATTATATGGATTCCATACAACACATGTATATAATAGCATTGAAAAATAATCAACCATCAACCAAAGTGCACTACACTGTATAAGCATCAAATATAGATATCTAACGCTTATAACAGCCTGTCAATCAATCGATCGACATATTTAATCAATCAGGATGAGTGAACTTCAAAATTTATCCCAACACCCGTGTGGGGTTTCAAACAATCAAACACAGATTTTAGTTGTGCAGTTGGGCGATGTGTAAAATTTATCGACCCAATCGATATCAGTCAAATCAGTGTATATAAACAAATCGGCCGATTTGTTTATAAATATTCATTTATTCACTTTCACGTTAAAAATTATATTTTTAACGTTAAAACATTTTATTTTAACACATGAATTTCTATTCATTTCATTTATCAAATAAAATGATATTTTTATTTTCTAACATATTTTAGAAAATTTCGGCGGCATAACGGCACGATACTAGAAACGGGACAAGGCCTAGCCTTATCCCCGGTCTAGTGAAGGCCCACGCCATTCACACATCAATCAAATCCATTCATTTCACCAAACAATTCAATTTCAATCAAATAATCTAACTAATTTTTGCAATCAAACAAACAAGTCCATGGTCTGTGGACGATTGTGTCGGGTGCTACTAAGCACCGTCTGCATCCTAGTATATATATAACTAGAAAAGAAATTGAAGAGTGAGAAATTCTCACAAATAGCTGTCCAATCATCTTGACTCTTCATTTATAGAAATCTTCATCTTTCACGCCTTTTTATCACCTTCGTTGCCCGTAGTCACTACATATGTAAAAATCGGATTTTTACTTCGCCATTCAATATATAAAATCGAATTTTTACTATGCTATACAGATAAAAATTCCATTTCAAAAATATAGATTTCGCCTTTATAAAAATATAGATTTCGCCTTTATAAAAATATAAAAATTATATTTTTCTTCCTTCTAAAAACCATATTTTTAATCCACTACATAAGTAAAAATCACGCCTTTCTCCATTTAAAAATATCGTCTTTCTTCCTTTAAAAATCTAATCTTTTCTATTGTAAAAATCTCATCTTTTCTATCGTAAAAATCTCATTTTTTCTATCGAAAAAATCTCATCTTTTCTATCGAAAAAATCTCATCTTTTCTATCGAAAAAAAAGATTACATTTTTATAGTTTCTACTATGTAAAAATCATATTTTTACATCTTCTATCTAGTAAAGACTATATTTTTAATACTTTAAAAATATAAAAATCTGAACTTTATTCAATTAAAAATCTAATCTTTAAAACGAATAAAAATCAAAGCTTTAAAACAAAGACAAATCAGTTTTTAATCACCTAAAGATCAGTTTTTATAATTAACAAAAATCAGCAAATAAAAACTTACAGTTAAAAGGAGAGGAAGGGGGCTGGGTCAGGCGGCGCGCTGTTTGGCTTGAGGGGGCATCGTGTTTCGGGCTTACGGGTTCAAGGAGGGACTGGAGGAGAGAAGAAGGCGACGGGGGTGGGAGAGGGGTGGCCAGTCTGGGCGCGTCGGTCGGAGGCGGGTTCGTGGAGGCGAGAGGAGGTGCGATAGGAGGAGGGGCTCGGGGATGTGGTGGCGCGGGAGGAACGGAGGTGGAGGGCGAGGTTGCGGTGTTCGGCTAGGCGGAGGGGACGTCGGAGCAACGACGAGGGTGGCGGCTAGGGCTTCCGTCGCCCTTTCTTTTTTTTTTCTGATTCGAAATGGATCGGGGGGGGGGGGGCCTAGAGGAGTTTAAGGGGAGAAAGGGTTTTTTATTTTATTTTTATTATTTAATTATTTTATTTTCGCAAAAAGTTGACTTTCACATACGACCTCGAAACGAGGCCCACCGCCTGTCGTCTATAGCGTTTTACGCCCATTCCGAACACAATGGGATATGTATCGTAGGCTGATTCGGCTATTACAATCAGTTTCCGTTAAATTTACATTTAAATCACTTTATTGAATTTTAAACGTACATTTCAAATTACTGGGGTCACATACTAACTAGAAAAATTCCTAAAAAATATTTTCTAGCTTCGTATTGACGATACGGTCCTAACAAAACTAGTTTCATCGAATTCTGAGACCGTTAGAAAAATGGCCATTTCCAGTCGATTAAAATCGACTGAAATTGGTCAAACGCGTTTTCCTTTGCCACGCTCACATATTGATTCGAAAAATTATGAAATTTGAAACCTAGCAATAACTTTACATCACAGATCCAACAAAAGTGGTTTCGTCGAAATCCGAGGTCGTTTGCAAAATTCTCATTTTTAAGGGCCTGAATTCCATAACGACTATTCATAATTTTCAACTGGACATATCTTTTGATTCCCGCTATGAAATTTTGATTTTTCGGATTCGTTGGGAAGATATCATCAATTAGATCCTAATGTTTTTGGTTTCACTAAAATCCGGATTGTTTTGCACCCGGTACATTCAATTGAAGTTTGAAATCGAATTATCGAACTACCTCGCCATTTTCAATTCTATTTATAATTATATATAATTATATATATTCTAACGACGACGTATATAATATATACGTTCTAATTATATTCAAAATAAATTTTTCGTCGATATTATTTAAAATAATTCATTTTAAATATTCAAAATTCATTAAAATCGCCAAAATAAAAATTTTAAACTGGCCCAGATTTTCGGGTTATTACAGTCTCCCCCACTTAAAACTTTTCGTCCCCGAAAAGGAACAAAGTCGAAAGTGGTTTGATTAATCAACTCTACGTCCGATCTGGCTTCCATTCTCCAACTTTTCAGTTTCTGAGAATTTTTAAATTCTTCAAAAATTTGGCTAATACCCTAAATTTTCGAAAAATTTCGCCATAACCTCCCCTACACCGGGAGCCACGGGAAGATC
Source organism: Allium sativum (assembly GCA_030737875.1). NCBI lineage: Eukaryota > Viridiplantae > Streptophyta > Magnoliopsida > Asparagales > Amaryllidaceae > Allium > Allium sativum. Next base: position 311,821,117 of record CM060919.1, read on the forward strand.
CTGAAATTGCTATATAGGCCTTCTGATCTCAAAAAGAAAAAGAAAAAGCCAAGCGGCTAGCCAATAGGCTCATAAAATCATCATCACCCAAACAAAACAGTAAATTATAGTAAACATGTACCTATTTGTCGGGAAAACAAATTTTATTCTTCTGCTCTAGCCTTGTTGCTATGACCTGTTCAATGTAAGTACATGTATATGCAAGCAAATGCGACCAATTTTCCATACAATTCAATATTTGGTTCAATTAGGAATAATGGTTCAAAATTATCAAACAAATAAACAAACAACACAAACATCAATCAATTAGTGAATTAAAGTTTCAAATTCATAATTTTGATACATATACAAAAATCGTGTTTTTGATGTCAATTCACAACAATGTATTCTAGCTATATTTTGGTTTTGGTTCCCACACCAGTCTAATGGAAATATATAGAAATCACACCTTCGAAACACGAACATAAATATTGATGATGTGGCCACATCATCAGAATTATCCCCGGGTGTCTAGAATGTGATTCTATATCTATCCAGTATATTAAAACTTTGACTATACGTTCATGACGCGTATACGTGAAATCTTTATATATTGGATTGTCCATATTCAACACAAATAAATATTTAAATACGTATAAAGCGATTTAAATTTAAAAAAAAAATTGTTTTCATTTGAAAAATATACTCTTCACACTCGTTCTAGGATACTACTGAGCCCATCTCTAACGAGTCATTCTAATTGGATATTACAAATCCAATATCTGATGAATTCTTTCGTTTGGTTCTAATGTGTCTTGTTCTCGAGCTCTGTAAACCAAAGCTCTGATACCAAACTGAGACGACCCGAACTTCCCCGTGAAGGAAAGCACGGATAGAATTGAGTACAAGACAAAATAGAACGCATACAGAAGAACATTTCATTGTTATTACAACAATTCCATCAGATACAAGAGTATACGGAGTATAAATGAATAAATTACATTCGACAAATATCAGAGATTACAATAAACTACATAGCAGCGGAAAATAATACAATACACAACTAGAAATAATGCACGGATACAGAGCTTTCCGAGCATCGTTCCAGCTGTACATCAGGACCATGTGGATATAAATCTGCAAAACCCAAAACTACTAGCTGCCCGTGTGGAAAATAGGGGCACCCAGAGTTTAGGTTAAAACAATAAACTCCAGGTCAGTCATGTGACTGGTGTGAGAACTAAAGCAGTTATTCATCTTTATTTTTAAAGTTCGGTAAATCAAGGGACCACGCCGTATAACACGGAACGGGTTTCCTCCCAAGAATACCAGTGCATAGAACAAACAGCGCAATGCTAAATAAAGAAAAATGAAGCTGTTATAAGACCCAGGTCCCATCATACAATGCAACGCAAGCCGGAGGATAGGGTTTTCCCTTATAACAGCCAAAGCATGCTTGATACGTTTAAAACACATTATTTGGTACTATTATAAGTGTATAGTGTCAAAACAATTTTCAATCATAAATATCAATCATAGGCGACATGGGTACCATCTATCATGTCGCCATACTAGTTCTACAATTAAAACCGCAATATCACGTATTGGAAATTGGATTTCCGTCATGAGCCGAGGCAAGGGGCAAGCTCCTCTCCGCGTTCGAGACACTCTAGCAAATGTCCAAAGACCCCACTCTGATCCTTGGATCTTCAGGGCCGGTCCTCTCTTACTTTTGAGGATTAGTTATTCCTGAACACACGTTTCCCGGTCCTTACAGACCTATATCCGAGGCGCCTCGTATCCAACAACCACACAGGTGAAAAGTATATAAATGTCAGGGCTGGTAGGTCACTGACACCACCCTAGCTAGAAAGAAACGTCGTGCTCTCCCTGCAGTCACTATCCCGTTTTTGACTCATACCGAGGTGTGAGGCTCGCGAATTCATGTTATACACAAAGCTACGCCACACAGGCCGTGCTTTGATCATCAACCACAAGACTTTGCTTTTCAACAGAAGCCCTGATCAATTGCCACTTACGCGTGCCACACTGGCAATTCACTCCATGCGACTGATGTCCATCGATATACAACCTCTGAGCTCGTATGTCTCAGAGAAGGGCGTTAAGCAAAAGAATAAATTCTCTGCCGCCAAACAGATGTATATTTAATAGAGATCAATCAACACAGAATAAAATCCAATGTCAGACACACAATCCATTTACAAGTTCGCTCTGGGTCTGAACGAAACCGGAGGCACTTTCCTCGCATATCCATCCATCTCCAAGTACGTCTGGACGATCACCAACTGTTTCCCTCATCCTGGGTGTACAGCCCAATCAAGATCACCAGTAATCACCCAAACGATGTGAAGACTTCCGGTCTTCAACCACCGTCTTCATCTTCGACATCTCGTCGAATCGGTTATTCAGAATGGGTATAACCCGGTCTTTCTGAATAACCCACGTATATAATAAACAAGTGTTACACAAACGCAACGAACGCCTCATTCCAATTCAGAATATTCTTTTATTCAAAAAATCACATTCTTAGGGAAAGGTTCCCATTAATTTTATCCAAGATAAATTCTTCTAAATTTATTCTTTAATCCTCCCTTGGATATCATTTCAAACTAGTCGGGATTAACGAACCACACCGAAGTAATTATTTATTTTATTTCCCAATCCCAACCTATATATCCCATGGAGAAAACTGGTAATACTCCACATCTAACACCACGGTGTTATCGGTAAAATTAATTACCATTTCACGTTCAAATCTAATTAAAAATTTAACTATCGCTTTGGAGCAAAACTGGTGATACTCCACTCTCGATCACTTTTCAGATTTGATAATTTAAATTATCAATTCACATTTTAATCTAATTAAAGATTCATTAAAACTCCACTTAGTTTTAATCTTCTCAATAATCGATATCTTGCCTTTAACTGGGTTAAAGAACCAATGTCTTCTAAAACACAATTCACGATAAACCCAAATCACATTTGATATTAAATACAAGGCTCTGAAAAGAAAATATACCGGCTTATATTCAATATCAAATTCTGAAACCAACATATATCGTATTGGAAATAACGATATAAAACATATCTTTCAAATTCCCATAACAATATCTGTATAGTCACGAAATCCAACATCGAAATATCCCGAAGATAATTTCGATTCAACTCCAGTCCAATTCACATATTGGGAATATTGATTATTTTTAAAATCACTTTCAAATTCAATTTATTTATTTCAAAAATAAGTTGATTTTAATTCTAGTTCAAAACTAGTTTATTTCGATAAAAATCTATTTTTATCTTTTCAAATGTGGAATTCTCCAGCTCAATTCTTTCCAATCCATATATTATGATTTTATACAAATTATAGATATTTTTAATAATTTTATCAAGGCCCGTACAGTCGATTTCCAACAACGGCCATCGAACTGCACTTACAGCGACCTTTTTTCAAATTTGATTTGGACATAATTCCAAATCCAACCGTTAGATTTCAAATTTCTAATATTCATTGGAAAGCTCTTTTCGATACGAACCCAACGGTTCCGGTTTTAGGAGAATCCGACGGTCGGATCTCCCGCAATGTCAATTCGAAGTCAATGGTCGAAATTCACGAACGGCCGCGGCGCGGCGCGTTCTATTCAGGCCATTATATATATATAATATATATATATATATATTATATATATTTCGTCGATTTCCTTTTAAAACGAATTTTATAAATAGTTTTAAATTCGTTCTCTAAACCATTTCAACTCTATATTCAATTTCAAATCGATTTGATTTCAATTCAATTCGAATTCATTTTAATTCAATTCAATTTGAATTTCAATTTAATTCAATTTGAATTCATTTCAAATTGATTTCAATTCAATTTCACTTTCTTTTCAATTCGAATTCTAATTCTAATTCGTTTTCTATTCAATTCGAATCGAATTCATTTCAATTCGAATCGAATTCATTTTATATTCAATTCGAATTCTTTTCAAATTGATTCAATAAAATTTCTATTTGAATTTTTATCTAATTCAATTTGAATTTCATTTCAAAATATTAGATTTTGAAATCACTTTTCAATATTCATTGTAAAACGAATAAAATCGATATAAATATCGTTCATGTCAAAATAGCGCATCTCTAATCCACACGGCTTTATATTTTTCAAAAACTTCTTTATTCTATTCAACAAATGAATATTTATTCTATTCAACACATGAATCTATATTTCTTTCAGCACACGAATATTTTTGTTATGTAAAATATTTTATAAAACTATGGTATCTATCGTTTGATTTTTAATTAGACTCCACCGTGAAGTAGTTCTGATTTTAAATATGATAAAGATGTGAATTGTATTATTAAAATATTTTACTCAACACATAAATATTTTCAACACATGAACATCGTCAACACATGACTTTTTTTGGTATTCAACACATGAATTTTCTTTTATAATATTCATTATTCTTCCGATTGGAATGAGGCCCAATCAATCACCATATAATGTTAATTATATGGATTCCATACAACACATGTATATAATAGCATTGAAAAATAATCAACCATCAACCAAAGTGCACTACACTGTATAAGCATCAAATATAGATATCTAACGCTTATAACAGCCTGTCAATCAATCGATCGACATATTTAATCATTCAGGATGAGTGAACTTCAAATTTTATCCCAACACCCGTGTGGGGTTTCAAACAATCAAACACAGATTTTAGTTGTGCAGTTGGGCGATGTGTAAAATTTATCGACCCAATCGATATCAGTCAAATCAGTGTATATAAACAAATCGGCCGATATGTTTATAAATATTTATTTATTCACTTTCATGTTAAAAATTATATTTTTAACGTTAAAACATTTTATTTTAACACATAAATTTCTATTCATTTCATTTATCAAATAAAATGATATTTTTATTTTCTAACATATTTTAGAAAATTTCGGCGGCATAACGGCACGATACTAGAAACGGGACAAGGCCTAGCCTTATCCCCGGTCTAGTGAAGGCCCACGCCATTCACACATCAATCAAATCCATTCATTTCACCAAACAATTCAATTTCAATCAAATAATCTAACTAATTTTTGCAATCAAACAAACAAGTCCATGGTCTGTGGACGATTGTGTCGGGTGCTACTAAGCACCGTCTGCATCCTAGTATATATATATAACTAGAAAAGAAATTGAAGAGTGAGAAATTCTCACAAATAGCTGTCCAATCATCTTGACTCTTCATTTATAGAAATCTTCATCTTTCACGCCTTTTTATCACCTTCGTTGCCCGTAGTCACTACATATGTAAAAATCGGATTTTTACTTCGCTATTCAATATATAAAATCGAATTTTTACTATGCTATATGGATAAAAATTCCATTTCAAAAATATAGATTTCGCCTTTATAAAAATATAGATTTCGCCTTTATAAAAATATAAAAATTATATTTTTCTTCCTTCTAAAAACCATATTTTTAATCCACTACATAAGTAAAAATCACGCCTTTCTCCATTTAAAAATATCTTCTTTCTTCCTTTAAAAATCTAATCTTTTCTATTGTAAAAATCTCATCTTTTCTATCATAAAAATCTCATCTTTTCTATCGAAAAAATCTCATCTTTTCTATCGAAAAAATCTCATCTTTTCTATCGAAAAAAAAAGATTACATTTTTATAGTTTCTACTATGTAAAAATCATATTTTTACATCTTCTATCTTGTAAAGACTATATTTTTAATACTATAAAAATATAAAAATCTGAACTTTATTCAATTAAAAATCTAATCTTTAAAATGAATAAAAATCAAAGCTTTAAAACAAAGACAAATCAGTTTTTAATCACCTAAAGATCAGTTTTTATAATTAACAAAAATCAGCAAATAAAAACTTACAGTTAAAAGGAGAGGGAGGGGGCTGGGTCAGGCGGCGCGCTGTTTGGCTTGAGGGGGCATCGGGTTTCGGGCTTACGGGTTCAAGGAGGGACTGGAGGAGAGAAGAAGGCGACGGGGGTGGGAGAGGGGTGGCCAGTCTGGGCGCGTCGGTCGGAGGCGGGTTCGTGGAGGCGAGATGAGACGACCCGATTTCCCGTTCTCACGGAAACAAGGTTATCTTTGGAATATAACACAGAAACATATAATAGCAGAACAGAATTAAATAAATACACCAGAATGAACAACAGAATATACTGGATAAAAGTAATCATCAGAGTTACACAGTATACAGGATCTTACTTAGTACAAATACAGTTCAGCTATACATAAATGTCTACAGCGGAAATAAACAAAATATGTACAATAGGAGCTGAACAGCATAAAAAGAAATAAATGATAGAATCCATCTTCAGCTCCAGCTATCCAGAAAAAGAACCAGCTAAACCTGAATACAAGGCTGCCCGTGTAGAAAAAGGGGCACCCGAGTTTGAGAGTGAAACAAACTACGAGTCAGTCATGGGACTGGTATGAGAAATCTACTCAACACATATATAATTTGGCTAATCACAGGACCACGCCACTTTCGTGGAACGGGTTTACTCCATTGGATTGCCAGTGCTTTAAAACAAATCTTTCTTCTAAACATCGCTATGCTTTTTATAAAAATGAAGCCGTTATAAGACTCAGTTCCCATCACACAATGCAACGCAAACCGGAGGATAGAGTTTTTACCTTATAACGGCCAAGTTATGCTTGATACGAATAAAACAAAGGCATTTGATATTATTGCTAGTGTTTATATGTTTTGAAAACAATTTCAAATCATAACTATCAATCATAGACGGCATTAATGCCCCATACCACTATGTCGCCATATATAGGTATACAATCAAAACCGCACGATGACGTATTTGAAAATTGGATTTCCGTCATGAACCAAGGCAAAAGATAGTCCTTACCGAATTCGTGACTCTCTAGCCCGAGCCACAGGCAAGCGCGCAGGCAAGCCTTTAGATCGTCAGGGCCGGTCCACCGATGTGGATTATTATGCCTGAACAATACGTTTCCCCGCCCTTTGGGGCGTAAACGAGCCAACGAATGACTCCATCGGACCCGGATCGTCCGATCAAACCGAGGCGCCTCGCAACAGCAACAACCACATAGGTGAAAAGTATATAAATGTCAGGGCTGGTAGGTCACTGACACCACCCTAGCTAGAAAGAAACGCATGCCCTCCCTGAGGTCCTTCCTCCCGTTTTAGGTTCCTACCGGGGTGTGAGGCTCGCGAATTCACGTTATACACAAAGCTACGCCACACAGGCGGTGCTTTGATCATCACCACAAGACTTTGCTTTTCAACAGAAGCCCTGATCACTGCATCTTAGCATGCCACACAGAATAAATCCTATGTCAGACACACAGTCCATTTACAAGTCCGTTCTGGGTCTGAACGAAACCGGAGGCACTAAATACCTCGCAAACCCTTCGATCAACACGTACGTCTGAACGATCACCACTCATTATCCATATTTCGGGATGCCTCCCAATCAGGACCTCGGTTACCATCCAAACGAGGTGAAGATCTCCGGTCTTCGACCATCGTCTTCATCTTCGAATTTCAATCGTCGGTCGATTATTCGAAATGAGAATTAACTCGGCCTTTTCAAATAATTCACGTATATTTAGAATTTCAAATCGATTTATTTCAATGGTTAAATTATTCGACAACACCAATTGTGTTCTTTAATATAGTTTTCACACCAAACACATTCAACCATCAAACATCACATAAATCAAGCAAATTCAGTTTATTTCCATTCCATATCGCCTATGATATTTTATAACTATTTATCGCTATTTTTATTTATTTTAAAATAGCTAATATATTCAAAACGACGTTTCGGGCCATAACGTGGCCGTGGCGCTGTTTTTCTTCAGATTTGATTTACACATATCTGAAAATCTAACCGTTGGATCTTCACAAAATTTACATCATTAGAAAGGTCTTTTCAAAACGAACCCAACGGTTCCAGTTTCGGGAAAATCCGACGGTCGGATCTCCCGGTACAATCGTTTGAATTTTCGATTTCAAAATACGAACTGCAGCGTCGTTATTCGATTAAATATAATTTTATTTATATATATAAATAAATATAATCGTTTCTGGCGCTGTTTTTCTTCAGATTTGAATTAAACATTCCAGACAATCCAACCGTTGGATTTTTACAAGGTTGGTGCCGTTGGAAAGATTATTCCAAGGCGATCCTGACGGTTGAGGTTTCGGGAAAATCCAATGGTCGGATTTCCCGTACTAGTCGTTTGAAATCACGGTTTCGAAATACGAACTGCACGGCCTCGTTTCGTTTTAATTTTATTTATATTTATATAGTTATATAAATATAGTTCATTCAAGGATTTCTATATCGTTTTCACTTCAAAAAATTTTCTAACACCTTAAATTTTGGAAAAATTTCGCCATAACCTCCCCTGCACCGGGAGCGTCGGGAAATCGCAAATAGCGTCCCGGTCCTTCTAATCTCAAAAAGAAAAAGAAGAAGCCAAGCGGCTAGCCAATAGGCTCAAAATCATCACCCAAACAAATCAGTAAATGTGTACCTATTTGTCGGGCACAAAATTTTATTCCTCTTCTCTAGCCCCTTTGCTATAACCTGTTCAATGAATATGCATGTACATATATATACAGTTCATATCATTTTTCATTTTCTATTCAACTTCATATTTGATTTCTATTTGGTTTAAAAACTCCATTCATTCTAATGTTACATAAATAGGTGCAAATCATTTCATTAGCTAATTAATGAATATTTCAACTCATATATGTTTATTTTGAACAAGTGGCTATTTTTAACACTTTACATTTCAACGATTTATGCATACAATAAAAATGTGATTTTTATTGTAAAACAATTCATTTCAAAACACTATTTTTCTATATAGTTCAAGTTGGTGATAAAAATGGGATTTTTATCATAAAACAATTTATTTCAAAATATGAATACCATTCAACACATGAATTGCTAAACAACGAATGAATATCAATCCAACACATGAATGTTTTCTATAATTTCTATATATAGATAAAAATGTGATTTTTGTTATCGAACAATTTATTTCAAAATATGAATACCATCCAACACATGAATTGCTAAACAACGAATGAATATCAATTCAACACATGAATGTTTTCTATAGTTTCTATATATAGATAAAAATGTGATTTTTGTTATCGAACAATTTATTTCAAAATATGAATACCATTCAACACATGAATTTCTAAACAACGAATGAATATCAATTCAACACATGAATGTTTTCTATATAAGGAATAAATATAGTTTAAGCATATGAAAATAATTCAAACACACAAATATTATTCAAAATTTCGGCAGCATAACGGCAGGGTAGTTACACCGGCACCGTCCCTAGTACGGCTCCTCGCTCTACCTTAAAACCTCGCGGTTTTTGACAATGGGAATCATGCATCTAGTTCGCACGCAGGCGGCATGTATATATTTATTTCATTTCCACAAACTAATCCTAAGTGGTTTCAACCAAATATTTCACAACCACAAACGGGTATTTTTCAACCACAATCAACCAATATCCATCACAAACAATCCCAAACAATCATTCAATTTTCACAACAATTTCAACCAATAAATATCGTCCATGGTTTGTGGACGAGGGGGTGTATATATATATATATTTATATATAGCAATTTATATATAGCTATTCACTTTCATTTCACACGTATATATATATATATAAGTTTTAAATCAGAAATCTCACCAATAGCTATCCAACTGCACGACTCTTCCTAATAGAAATCTTCGCCTTTTGTTGCTTTCGCCCGTATTCTCTACACATGTAAAAATAGAATTTTTACTATGCTATTCAATATATAAAAATATGATTTTTACTTTGACTTTCAACATATAAAAATATGATTTTTTTCTTTTGCCTCCCACATATAAAAATATGATTTTTACCTTTGCTTTTAACATATAAAAATATGATTTTTACTTTTGAAAGAAATCAGTTTTCAACCTTTCAAGAAAACCAGTTTTTATATTTTTATAAATCACAGTTTTTATACTTTTTATAAATCAGTTTTATTCTTTCATAAAAATGCAGTTTTTAGTTTCTTTTTCTAAAAAAAAATCTGTTTTTAAAATCTTTTAAAAATTCAGCTTTAAAGGTTTTAACAAATCAGTTTTTTTTTCTTTTATAAAATCTGTTTTTTTTTTCTTTCTTAAAAAAAACAGTTTTATGCTTTTTAAAAATTTCAGTTTTAAACTACTTTTAAAAATTCAGTTTTCTTTTTATTAAAAACAAAAATCAGTTTTAAATTCCTAATTAAAAACACAGTTTTTAATTTCTGTTTTTTTTTTAAATTTCAGTTTTTAATTTCTAAAACCTAAATCAGTTTTAAAAAAAATCTTTTCAAATCAGTTTTTACTTTTTATTAAAAAAACAGTTTTTTAACTGTATAAAAAAATTCAGTTTTTAATAGGCTAAAATAAAATCAGTTTATTATTTTTTTTTCTGTTTTAAAATTCAAGTTTTTATACTTTTAATAAATCTCAGTTTTACAAGAATTCAAAAATAAAAAAAAATGAAAATGAAAATACTTACAGATAAAAGGGGGGTCTGCAGATCGTCGGAGGCGGGCTCTCGAGGGTGGCGGTCGGCGGTTCAGCGTTGTCAGCGAGGGGGGGGCTTCGTCGGAGCTCGTGCGATGGGGGGGGGAAGGCTTCGTCGGCGTTCGAGGTTAGGGGGGCGGCTTCGTCGGCGTTCGAGGTTAGGGGGGGGGCGGCTTCGTCGGCGTTCGAGGTTGGGGGGGGCGGCGGCTAGACAGTTCTAGGGTTTTTTTTTTTTTTTCTTTTCTGTTTGGAATTGAAAAGGAACGGGGGGGGCCAAGCAGGAGATAGGAGGGAAAATATTTTTTTTTTTTTTTTAATTTTATTATTTAATTTCGCAAATAGGTTGACTTTTACATACGACCTCGAAACGAGGCCCACCGCCTGTCGTCCATAGCGTTTCACCTCCATTCCGAACACAATGGGATATGTATCGCAAGCTGATTTGATCGTTACAATCAGTTTCCTTTTGAATTTACATTTAAATCACTATATTGAATTTTAAACGCACATTTCAAATTACCGGGGTCACATACTAACTAGAAAAATTCTAGAAAAATATTTTCTAGCTTCGTATCAACGATACGGTCCTAACAAAACTAGTTTCGTCGAATTCTGAGACCGTTTGCAAAATGGCCAATTTCCAGTCGATTAAAATCAACTGAAACTGGTCAAACGCGTTTTCCTTTGCCACGCTCACATATTGATTCGAAAAATTATGAAATTTGAAATCTAGCAATAACTTGACACTGCGGACCCAACAAAAGTGGTTTCGTTGAAATCCGAGGTCATCTGCAAAATGTCCATTTTTAAGGGCCTGAATTCCATAGCGACTATTCAGAATTTTCAACTGGACATATCTTTTGATTCCCGCTATCAAATTTCGATTGGTTAGATTCGTTAGAAAGATATTACCAATAAGATCCTAATGTTTTTGGTTTCACCAAAATCTGGATTGTTTTGCACCCGGTATATTCAATCGAAGTTTGAAATCGAATTATCGAACTACCGCGCCATTTTCAATTCTATATATAATTATAATTAATTATATTCGTTTTCAAATGTCGATTCAAACTTAGTTTTCATCGCCATTATTTAAAATATTTATTTTAAATATTTAAAATCCATTATTTTAGCCAATAAAAAAATTTTAAATTGGTTCAGATTTTCTGGGTCGTTACAATCTCCCCCACTTAAAACTTTTCGTCCCCGAAAAGGAATAAAGTCGAAAGTGGTTTGATAAATCTACAATCCCACAATACAACAACCAATTTGTTTTTAATATTCTGAGTATAGAATAAACAATGCACATCCATGGGAAGAACATAGCAACATAATAGAGAATTAAAAGGTAATGCAAAGTAGGTTAAATGTACCTTGCACCAGAGTCAATCAGAGATATCTACTCGGCATCTAGGATAAGCTTTCTGAATGCTCTCCTCAGTTTCCCAAGTACAATCTCGCGGATCTCCACTCCATTGTACTTTGACTAAGTGAACCTTCTTGTTTCTCAGCTCTTTGGTTTCTTTGCCGATAATCTTTAGTGGCTCGCGCCTCACAGCTAATTCTGGAGTAATTTCAATATCCTGCTGAGCTGCTTCTTCCACGATCAAGTCTGGATCATGAACGTGCTTTCGAAGTTGAGATATGTGAAATACATCATGCACACCAAGCAACCAGTCAGGCAGTTTAACTTTATATGCGAGAGTTCCAATCCGTTCCAGAATAGGAAACGGACCAATAAATTTAGGCGCTAACTTTCCAGTTTTACCGAACCTGATAACTCCTCTCATCGGCGATACTTTTAAATATACATAGTCGCCAACCTCAAAGGATATATCTCTTCTTCTTTTATCAGCATAGCTCTTTTGTCGGCTTTGAGCGGCGAGTAATCGCTTCTTAATAAAATCGACTTTGTCGGCCGCTTCTCGAATCATATCGGGGCCCAACACAAGTCTATTTCCAGGCTCGACCCAACAAGCAGGAGATCGGCACGGTCTACCATATAATGCTTCGAATGGCGACATTGTCAGACTCGCCTGGTAGCTGTTGTTATAAGAGAATTCAGCCAAATGCAGATGGTCTTCCCATGATCCACCGAAATCTATAACACAAGCCCGCAATAGATCTTCTAAATGCGATTCACCCTCTCAGTCTGACCGTCTGTCTGAGGATGATAAGCGGTGCTCAAGTTCAACTTCGTTCCTAGCTCGACTTGAAATGCTTCCCAGAATTTGCTAGTGAATATTGTATCTCTATCACTTACTATACTGAGCGGCACTCCATGTAGTCTAACTATTTCCCTGAAGTATATCTGCGCCAGACTCTGAGCAGTTCTGTTTGATCTGACAGGTATAAAATGGGCGGTCTTCGTGAAACGATCTACGATCACCCAAATACTGTCATTCCCTTTTCTGGTTCTGGGCAAACCATCAATGAAATCCATAGAAATATGCTCCCACTTCCAACCAGGAACTTCCAGCGGTTGTAATAATCCAGCCAATTTCTGTTGGTCACTTTTGACTAGCTGGCAAGTAGGGCATCGACTAACATATATCGAAACGTCTCTTTTCATAGCCTTCCACCAGAAAGTTCTTTTGAGATCGTTATACATTTTGGCCACACCAGGATGGATACTCAGCTTGGACTTGTGACACTCATCTAACACTTCCCTTTTTAGCTCAGGAACGTCAGGAACACAAATCCTTCCTTTCAATCTCAGGGTCTCGTCGTTATCTATTTGAAAACACGAGGGTTCACCTTTCCGAATCCTTTTAATCATATCCTTAATAAAGTTATCCTCCTTCTGAAGAATAGATATTTTGTCAATCAAGGAAGTCGTGATAATAAAGCTGGCGATCATTACATTCTTTCGACTCAGCGCATCGGCCACGACATTGGCTTTCCCTGGAGTATATATAATTTCGAAGTCATATGCTGCTAGAAACTCCAGCCAACGTTGCTGCCTCAAATTTAAGTCCTTCTGAGTGAACAGATATTTCAACGACTGGTGATCTGTAAACAGTTCAAACCTCTCGCCCAGAAGATAGTGTCTCCATATTTTCAAAGAGAATATGATAGCCAATAACTCAAGATCATGAGTTACATAGTTTTTCTCGTGCGGTTTCAGTTGACGGCTAGCATAAGCAATTACTTGGCCTCTTTGCATTAACACTGCGCCAAGGCCCTCTCTAGAAGCATCAGTCCAGACTTTTAAATCTTGGTTGCCATCGATGATGGTTAACACTGGAGCTGTGGTTAATCTTAACTTTAGCTCTTCGAAAGCCTCCTCACTCTCTTGAGTCCATTTGAATTTAGAATGCTTCTTTGTAAGCTTCGTTAAGTGACCAGATATCTTCGAAAAGTCTTTAACGAACTTCCGATAATAGCTAGCCAATCCAAGAAAACTGCGGACTTCAGTGGGAGTACTAGGCTGTTTCCAATTCTGAATAGCTGTGATTTTGCTTGGATCAACAGCGATTCCATCTTTCAATACCACATGGCCCAGAAATTTCACTTCATCTTGCCAGAAGATACATTTGGAAAATTTGGCTTTTAATACATTCCTTCTGAGAATTTCTAGAACCTGTTCCAGATGCTTTTCATGTTCGGCCTTTGATTTAGAGAAGATTAGAATATCGTCAATAAAAACCAGAACAAATTTATTCAATACTCCTCTGAATACTCTGTTCATCAGATCGACGAAATAGGCTGGAGCGTTACATAAGCCGAACGGCATTACTAACCACTCGTAGAATAAGTCGGGACCTCTGAACGCTGTCATTGGAACACACTCTTCGGCAATTCGAAGTTGATGGAAACCTGTAGCTAGGTCCATTCGTGAGAATACTTGTGCTCCATTTAATCGATCCAACAAATCATCTATTCGCGGCAATGGATATTTGTTCTTTATTGTCTGTTTGTTCAGATCACGATAATCCACACATAGCCGTAGAGTACCGTCAGATTTTGGGACAAACACCACTGCTGCACCCCAATCAGAGAAACTAGGCCTGATCAGACCTTTCCATACTAGCTGTCGTGTTTGATTGTCTAATTCTTCCTTCTCTTTCAAGGACATTCTTCGAATAGCGTGAACTACCGGCCTTGCATTGGGAATTAAAGCAATCTTGAAATCTATTTCTCTCTGCGGAGGTAAGCGAACGACTTCCTCGAACACATCCGCATAGTTCTTGACGACAGGAATATCTTTGATGAGGTCAGGAACATTTTCTGCGACTTCAGGGACCTTTTCAATTTGGGCTGGAGAAACATCGAGAGCTGACCAGAAATCTTTTCTATTTGAAGTCGGGCCTTCACATAGTATGGTTATATAACTCCCCGATTGGGCCTTTGCTTTAACCACTCTCTCGGCGCATTTAACTTCAGCTTCATATCTAGTTAACCAATCCAATCCCAGAATAAGATCGAATTCATTAAAATTCATGATGATAGAGATAATAGGGAATTTATAGCAAGAAAAAGAGACAGGTACTGCACAAATCCAACTGAGATTGATGGAACCTCCCACTGGATTTTGGACAGTCATGGGCTCTTTGAGCTTCTTCAAATTCAAATCCAGTTTCTTGACTGCACTCTTTGCAATAAAGCTTCGTGACGCGCCTGTGTCAAACAGTACTTTAACTGGAATGTTTTTGACATTGAGCGTGCCTTCTAAAACATCAGACCTTTCCTGATTAGCTGAGGGCTCAGAAGTTTCTGCTACTTCGTTTACCTGTACTGTTTTGGTCTTTTTCAACATCCAGCAATCTCTCTTTATATGACCCGTCTTATGACAAAGATTGCACTCCCGGGTCACTTGAAACTTATTCTTGGATTTAGACTCATCCCTTTTTGGTTTCTTTAGAGATCGGCAACTTATCGAGAGATGTCCTTGCTTATTGCAATTAGAGCATACAGTTGTCGTTACTAGTTTCTCCTCTGATTTGGCCCTTTTTCTCTTTGCACTGGCCTTCTTACTGATCTCAGACATTGTACTTGCCTCAGGAATATCAGTTTCCGACTCTGCTATGTCACCACAACAAACTTCTTCTTCGTCGCGCAACATTCCTTTCTTGTCTAGATCTTCGTATTGATAAGCCATATAAATCATTTCTGAGAAAGGAAGCTTCACATGCCCCAATACTTTATTCCGGTATTTCCTTTGAAGGCCATGAATAAATCTCATATTTTTCCTCTTTGGGTCTTGAATTAGATGAGGAGCAAAGTGAGCAAGTTCGTTGAATTTCTTATGATATTCGGGAATGGTCATATCACCTTGTATTAGATAAGAAAATTCATCACATAATCTCTCGGTCGCTTCGGGAGGAGTAAATCTTTCTAAGAAAATCACTTTGAATCTGTCCCAGGTGATATCACCTTCTGGATTATTCTCTATAACTGAATCCCACCAGAACAAAGCTTCATCTTTGAGAGCCCAGGAGGCCAGTAATCTTTTCTGGTCATCCCTCAGCTTTAATGCTTCGAAGATTTTCTCAGCCGAACGAATCCAAGCTTGTGTCTTCATAATAGATTCTTCACCAGAGAACGGTATTCCACCCATATTTCGATATTTGATTAATAGGGCCCCAATATCCGGTTCTGCATTCCTTCTGTTTCTGACACTCATTTTCTAGTACTTCTGCAAATGGCAGATCAAGTGTCAGGTCACAGAAAAGGTATTTTAAAATATAGAAACACATACTTCAAATGTAAATGTGTCTATCAAGGTGTAACTTCATTCTGCTTTACTCATACTAGGATATTACTGATCCTATCTGTATTGAGTTACCCGTCCTAGAACACTACTGGTTCTATTTCTGACGAGTTCGTTCACATGTTATATTCCAGAACTAAGCTTAACCAAAGCTCTGATACCACGTTGAGACGACCCGATTTCCCGTTCTCACGGAAACAAGGTTATCTTTGGAATATAACACAGAAACATATAATAGCAGAACAGAATTAAATAAATACACCAGAATGAACAACAGAATATACTGGATAAAAGTAATCATCAGAGTTACACAGTATACAGGATCTTACTTAGTACAAATACAGTTCAGCTATACATAAATGTCTACAGCGGAAATAAACAAAATATGTACAATAGGAGCTGAACAGCATAAAAAGAAATAAATGATAGAATCCATCTTCAGCTCCAGCTATCCAAAAAAAGAACCAGCTAAACCTGAATACAAGGCTGCCCGTGTAGAAAAAGGGGCACCCGAGTTTGAGAGTGAAACAAACTACGAGTCAGTCATGGGACTGGTATGAGAAATCTACTCAACACATATATAATTTGGCTAATCACAGGACCACGCCACTTTCGTGGAACGGGTTTACTCCATTGGATTGCCAGTGCTTTAAAACAAATCTTTCTTCTAAACATCGCTATGCTTTTTATAAAAATGAAGCCGTTATAAGACTCAGTTCCCATCACACAATGCAACGCAAACCGGAGGATAGAGTTTTTACCTTATAACGGCCAAGTTATGCTTGATACGAATAAAACAAAGGCATTTGATATTATTGCTAGTGTTTATATGTTTTGAAAACAATTTCAAATCATAACTATCAATCATAGACGGCATTAATGCCCCATACCACTATGTCGCCATATATAGGTATACAATCAAAACCGCACGATGACGTATTTGAAAATTGGATTTCCGTCATGAACCAAGGCAAAAGATAGTCCTTACCGAATTCGTGACTCTCTAGCCCGAGCCACAGGCAAGCGCGCAGGCAAGCCTTTAGATCGTCAGGGCCGGTCCACCGATGTGGATTATTATGCCTGAACAATACGTTTCCCCGCCCTTTGGGGCGTAAACGAGCCAACGAATGACTCCATCGGACCCGGATCGTCCGATCAAACCGAGGCGCCTCGCAACAGCAACAACCACATAGGTGAAAAGTATATAAATGTCAGGGCTGGTAGGTCACTGACACCACCCTAGCTAGAAAGAAACGCATGCCCTCCCTGAGGTCCTTCCTCCCGTTTTAGGTTCCTACCGGGGTGTGAGGCTCGCGAATTCACGTTATACACAAAGCTACGCCACACAGGCGGTGCTTTGATCATCACCACAAGACTTTGCTTTTCAACAGAAGCCCTGATCACTGCATCTTAGCATGCCACACAGAATAAATCCTATGTCAGACACACAGTCCATTTACAAGTCCGTTCTGGGTCTGAACGAAACCGGAGGCACTAAATACCTCGCAAACCCTTCGATCAACACGTACGTCTGAACGATCACCACTCATTATCCATATTTCGGGATGCCTCCCAATCAGGACCTCGGTTACCATCCAAACGAGGTGAAGATCTCCGGTCTTCGACCATCGTCTTCATCTTCGAATTTCAATCGTCGGTCGATTATTCGAAATGAGAATTAACTCGGCCTTTTCAAATAATTCACGTATATTTAGAATTTCAAATCGATTTATTTCAATGGTTAAATTATTCGACAACACCAATTGTGTTCTTTAATATAGTTTTCACACCAAACACATTCAACCATCAAACATCACATAAATCAAGCAAATTCAGTTTATTTCCATTCCATATCGCCTATGATATTTTATAACTATTTATCGCTATTTTTATTTATTTTAAAATAGCTAATATATTCAAAACGACGTTTCGGGCCATAACGTGGCCGTGGCGCTGTTTTTCTTCAGATTTGATTTACACATATCTGAAAATCTAACCGTTGGATCTTCACAAAATTTACATCATTAGAAAGGTCTTTTCAAAACGAACCCAACGGTTCCAGTTTCGGGAAAATCCGACGGTCGGATCTCCCGGTACAATCGTTTGAATTTTCGATTTCAAAATACGAACTGCAGCGTCGTTATTCGATTAAATATAATTTTATTTATATATATAAATAAATATAATCGTTTCTGGCGCTGTTTTTCTTCAGATTTGAATTAAACATTCCAGACAATCCAACCGTTGGATTTTTACAAGGTTGGTGCCGTTGGAAAGATTATTCCAAGGCGATCCTGACGGTTGAGGTTTCGGGAAAATCCAATGGTCGGATTTCCCGTACTAGTCGTTTGAAATCACGGTTTCGAAATACGAACTGCACGGCCTCGTTTCGTTTTAATTTTATTTATATTTATATAGTTATATAAATATAGTTCATTCAAGGATTTCTATATCGTTTTCACTTCAAAAAATTTTCTAACACCTTAAATTTTGGAAAAATTTCGCCATAACCTCCCCTGCACCGGGAGCGTCGGGAAATCGCAAATAGCGTCCCGGTCCTTCTAATCTCAAAAAGAAAAAGAAGAAGCCAAGCGGCTAGCCAATAGGCTCAAAATCATCACCCAAACAAATCAGTAAATGTGTACCTATTTGTCGGGCACAAAATTTTATTCCTCTTCTCTAGCCCCTTTGCTATAACCTGTTCAATGAATATGCATGTACATATATATACAGTTCATATCATTTTTCATTTTCTATTCAACTTCATATTTGATTTCTATTTGGTTTAAAAACTCCATTCATTCTAATGTTACATAAATAGGTGCAAATCATTTCATTAGCTAATTAATGAATATTTCAACTCATATATGTTTATTTTGAACAAGTGGCTATTTTTAACACTTTACATTTCAACGATTTATGCATACAATAAAAATGTGATTTTTATTGTAAAACAATTCATTTCAAAACACTATTTTTCTATATAGTTCAAGTTGGTGATAAAAATGGGATTTTTATCATAAAACAATTTATTTCAAAATATGAATACCATTCAACACATGAATTGCTAAACAACGAATGAATATCAATCCAACACATGAATGTTTTCTATAGTTTCTATATATAGATAAAAATGTGATTTTTGTTATCGAACAATTTATTTCAAAATATGAATACCATCCAACACATGAATTGCTAAACAACGAATGAATATCAATTCAACACATGAATGTTTTCTATAGTTTCTATATATAGATAAAAATGTGATTTTTGTTATCGAACAATTTATTTCAAAATATGAATACCATTCAACACATGAATTTCTAAACAACGAATGAATATCAATTCAACACATGAATGTTTTCTATATAAGGAATAAATATAGTTTAAGCATATGAAAATAATTCAAACACACAAATATTATTCAAAATTTCGGCAGCATAACGGCAGGGTAGTTACACCGGCACCGTCCCTAGTACGGCTCCTCGCTCTACCTTAAAACCTCGTGGTTTTTGACAATGGGAATCATGCATCTAGTTCGCACGCAGGCGGCATGTATATATTTATTTCATTTCCACAAACTAATCCTAAGTGGTTTCAACCAAATATTTCACAACCACAAACGGGTATTTTTCAACCACAATCAACCAATATCCATCACAAACAATCCCAAACAATCATTCAATTTTCACAACAATTTCAACCAATAAATATCGTCCATGGTTTGTGGACGAGGGCGCGTATATATATATATTTATATATAGCAATTTATATATAGCTATTCACTTTCATTTCACACGTATATATATATAAGTTTTAAATCAGAAATCTCACCAATAGCTATCCAACTGCACGACTCTTCCTAATAGAAATCTTCGCCTTTTGTTGCTTTCGCCCGTATTCTCTACACATGTAAAAATAGAATTTTTACTATGCTATTCAATATATAAAAATATGATTTTTACTTTGACTTTCAACATATAAAAATATGATTTTTTTTCTTTTGCCTCCCACATATAAAAATATGATTTTTACCTTTGCTTTTAACATATAAAAATATGATTTTTACTTTTGAAAGAAATCAGTTTTCAACCTTTCAAGAAAACCAGTTTTTATATTTTTATAAATCACAGTTTTTATACTTTTTATAAATCAGTTTTATTCTTTCATAAAAATGCAGTTTTTAGTTTCTTTTTCTAAAAAAAAATCTGTTTTTAAAATCTTTTAAAAATTCAGCTTTAAAGGTTTTAACAAATCAGTTTTTTTTTCTTTTATAAAATCTGTTTTTTTTTCTTAAAAAAAACAGTTTTATGCTTTTTAAAAATTTCAGTTTTAAACTACTTTTAAAAATTCAGTTTTCTTTTTATTAAAAACAAAAATCAGTTTTAAATTCCTAATTAAAAACACAGTTTTTAATTTCTGTTTTTTTTTAAATTTCAGTTTTTAATTTCTAAAACCTAAATCAGTTTTAAAAAAAATCTTTTCAAATCAGTTTTTACTTTTTATTAAAAAAACAGTTTTTTAACTGTATAAAAAAATTCAGTTTTTAATAGGCTAAAATAAAATCAGTTTATTATTTTTTTTCTATTTTAAAATTCAAGTTTTTATACTTTTAATAAATCTCAGTTTTACAAGAATTCAAAAATAAAAAAAAATGAAAATGAAAATACTTACAGATAAAAGGGGGGTCTGCAGATCGTCGGAGGCGGGCTCTCGAGGGTGGCGGTCGGCGGTTCAGCGTTGTCAGCGAGGGGGGGGGCTTCGTCGGAGCTCGTGCGATGGGGGGGGAAGGCTTCGTCGGCGTTCGAGGTTAGGGGGGCGGCTTCGTCGGCGTTCGAGGTTGGGGGGGGCGGCTTCGTCGGCGTTCGAGGTTAGGGGGGGGGGGGCGGCGGCTAGACAGTTCTAGGGTTTTTTTTTTTTTTTTTTTTTTTCTGTTTGGAATTGAAAAGGAACGGGGGGGCCAAGCAGGAGATAGGAGGGAAAATATAATTTTTTTTTTTTTATTTTATTATTTAATTTCGCAAATAGGTTGACTTTTACATACGACCTCGAAACGAGGCCCACCGCCTGTCGTCCATAGCGTTTCACCCCCATTCCGAACACAATGGGATATGTATCGCAAGCTGATTTGATCGTTACAATCAGTTTCCTTTTGAATTTACATTTAAATCACTATATTGAATTTTAAACGCACATTTCAAATTACCGGGGTCACATACTAACTAGAAAAATTCTAGAAAAATATTTTCTAGCTTCGTATCAACGATACGGTCCTAACAAAACTAGTTTCGTCGAATTCTGAGACCGTTTGCAAAATGGCCAATTTCCAGTCGATTAAAATCAACTGAAACTGGTCAAACGCGTTTTCCTTTGCCACGCTCACATATTGATTCGAAAAATTATGAAATTTGAAATCTAGCAATAACTTGACACTGCGGACCCAACAAAAGTGGTTTCGTTGAAATCCGAGGTCATCTGCAAAATGCCCATTTTTAAGGGCCTGAATTCCATAGCGACTATTCAGAATTTTCAACTGGACATATCTTTTGATTCCCGCTATCAAATTTCGATTGGTTAGATTCGTTAGAAAGATATTACCAATAAGATCCTAATGTTTTTGGTTTCACCAAAATCTGGATTGTTTTGCACCCGGTATATTCAATCGAAGTTTGAAATCGAATTATCGAACTACCGCGCCATTTTCAATTCTATATATAATTATAATTAATTATATTCGTTTTCAAATGTCGATTCAAACTTAGTTTTCATCGCCATTATTTAAAATATTTATTTTAAATATTTAAAATCCATTATTTTAGCCAATAAAAAAATTTTAAATTGGTTCAGATTTTCTGGGTCGTTACACGAGAGGAGGTGCGATAGGAGGAGGGGCTCGGGGATGTGGTGGCGCGGCAGGAACGGAGGTGGAGGGCGAGGTTGCGGGGTCGGCTAGGCGGAGGGGACGTCGGAGCAACGACGAGGGTGGCGGCTAGGGCTTCCGTCGCCCTTTTTTTTTTTTTCTGATTCGAAATGGATCGAGGGGGGGGGGGCCTGGAGGAGTTTAAGAGGAGAAAGGGTTTTTAATTTTATTTTTATTATTTAATTATTTTATTTTCGCAAAAAGTTGACTTTCACATACGACCTCGAAACGAGGCCCACCGCCTGTCGTCTATAGCGTTTTACCCCCATTCCGAACACAATGGGATATGTATCGTAGGCTGATTCGGCTGTTACAATCAGTTTCCGTTAAATTTACATTTAAATCACTTTATTGAATTTTAAACGTACATTTCAAATTACCGGGGTCACATACTAACTAGAAAAATTCCCAAAAAATATTTTCTAGCTTCGTATTCACGATACGGTCCTAACAAAACTAGTTTCGTCGAATTCTGAGACCGTTAGAAAAATGGCCATTTCCAGTCGATTAAAATCAACTAAAATTGGTCAAACGCGTTTTCCTTTGCCACGCTCACATATTGATTCGAAAAATTATGAAATTTGAAACCTAGCAATAACTTTACATCACGGATCCAACAAAAGTGGTTTCGTCGAAATCCGAGGTCGTTTGCAAAATTCCCATTTTTAAGGGCCTGAATTCCATAGCGACTATTCAGAATTTTCAACTGGACATATCTTTTGATTCCCGCTATGAAATTTTGATTTTTCGGATTCGTTGGAAAGATATCATCAATTAGATCCTAATGTTTTTGGTTTCACTAAAATCCGGATTGTTTTGCACCCGGTACATTCAATTGAAGTTTGAAATCGAATTATCGAACTACCTCGCCATTTTCAATTCTATTTATAATTATATATAATTATATATATTCTAACGACGACGTATATAATATATACGTTCTAATTATATTCAAAATAAATTTTTCGTCGATATTATTTAAAATAATTCATTTTAAATATTCAAAATTCATTAAAATCGCCAAAATAAAATTTTTAAACTGGCCCAGATTTTCGGGTTATTACATTTCAGTCAACAAACACAAATTTTTATTTGTACAGTTGGGCGATGTGTAAAATTTATCGTCCTAATCAATATCCTTCAAATGGGTGTACATAAACAAACCGTCCGATTTGTTTATAAATATTTATTTTATATGCACGTTAAAAATTATTTTTTTTACTATAAAATATTTATTCAATCCACATCACACAATCAATTTTCACAACACACCAATCAAACAAACAAGTCATCCATGGTCTGTGGACAACGGGTGTCGGGTGCTGCTAAGCACTGTAACGGCTGGAAATTACCGACTCCTCGAGAGTCGGAAATTCCGCGACGTTAGTGAAAGAATTTAGAAGGTGAGAAAGAAAAGATAGAACTAATAGAATAGAAGAAGAAGAAGAACATCAGAATCATCAGAGTAACACGAATCTCACAGCGGAACGAATAACATATAATATATAACATAACTTTGAAGTAAACAGTTATATATATACAATAGCACTTATCAGAGTACAACACTTACAACACAGCGGAAAGAACTATAGCTATAAAATCTTGCAGCCTCCTGCTCCAAGCTCTCCAAGCATATCTGTAAATCCCGACTACTTGACTGCCCGTACAAATTTAGGCACCCAAGAGTTTAGGGAAAACAACAAAGTAAACTCCGGGTCAGTCATGGGACTGGTATGAGTAAAACAGTTTAAACAATTGAACCGGTATATGATATCTCATAAGACCACGCCGCGAATACGGAACGGGTTTTTCCTTATGAGTATCTAAACAACTTTGACAAGCAATATCATTGTGATATTATAATAATGTCTAAGTACAAATAGGTATCAATCTAGCAGAAACGCTTGCATCTCACGTTCTACATACATAGTATAAAATCATAAACCGCAGGGCGCTTATTGAAGATTGGATTCCAACAGACAAGGTATGGGAGCACCTTCCAAATAGTGTACTCTAGAGGGGATACACTCAGGGTTCAACAAGAACGTCTTGCAACCCGGCCACACATGACCGCTCACTCATTTAGCTTGAGTGTCGCGAATATATTGCCACCACGGTTATAGGCCATCAAACCGTCATCCGAAGATACAGAATCAAAAAGAAGTATAAATATGAATATTCCCTAGATCGGTGACAATACACCCTGCTTGGGGATGACCCAACTAGCCATGCTGCCTAGCCCAACTTTTGTTACTTCCCGGTGTGAGGCTAGAAGCTACGTCTATCTTCAGAACATCTGATCACCATTCACTTTGAATGCCACATCGTCATACCCGCCAAATCACAAATTGACTTATTCAAAAATAACACGGGTATACAGCTAAGAGAAACGAATTCCTCCGCCACCAAACGTGGATACGTTTGAATAGATCAACTTACGCGATCCATTGGATATACTCTGTCAGACCTTCTTCCATATACGTTGTCCTGGGACTGGACAAACCGAATTCACTATTCAGTATATCCATCTTAGTCACTGTTATCTAAGACTTATACAACAGCCCTTGCACTTTACTCCGTCTTCAATATATCTTTGGCAGATATTGCTCGCAACGCTTATGCCAATACAGAGTGGTTCTTTGGATAATAATCCAACCGGTCTCTCCATATTAACAACGTTAAAATGGTAAAAACTTTGATAGTCTGTGATTCAACTATCAAATGAAAACACGTCGGTGTACAAACAACGATCTTATTTCCAAATGGAAATTCGATCGATCAATCATCATATGTTCATATGTCCTTATTTCATATATTTAGAAAATATATGTTATTACTCATTGGAAAACATTTCCATAGCTTATTTTCACATCACTATTATTTCGCAACTATCAGTCCCTAACTGTAACTAGTATGAGAACGATTCTCTAAGTATCAATCCGGAAGGTCGAAACCAACATCAGATCGTCACTTAGAAAACCGTTCAACTTACCCTCTCCAGTCAGTTTCTGAATTTGCTTAACTCTATTTCTTAAATTCTTATCATGAAAACATTTCATTTTCTATGTTTTAGAAAACATATCTGACTATATTTGGAAAACGTTTCCAAAACTCATTTACGGATTTCCAATGAACGTTGTATAAAACATCGTTACGCTTAATCCATTAATCGCTTATTACTTAACTATATTTCACATCAACCTTTTCTATCGAACCACAACTATTCCTTTGTCAATTCTGAAGTCAATCAAGTTGGGGTATAATTACCTCTCAGACCTTAATTTAACAACGTCCTTTACTGTGAAATAGATGAAGCTCGTCACTCACTTTTTCCAATCATCTGTTTACGCAAATTCTCGAATTCAGGTTACGAATCTACTTCTTATATGAAAACGTTTGATTATAACTATAACGTTATAATTCCTACTTCTGCAATATCTAACCTAAATTATAACTTTATCTCCTAACTCGGATAATTTAACAGACACCTAATTTCTAAATCAATAACTAAATCTTGATTTAAACCCTGGAAAGTAAATAGTACTTTCCTGAATTTGCTATAATCGAATTCGATGTATAACTCTCTTTCGAGTAATCTCTATTCGATTAACTCTCCCTTTTTAATAACTTATATTCGATAAAATCTATTTCGATTAACTCCTATCGAATAACTGATATTCGAATAACTCTTCTTGGTTAGCTCTATTTCATTAACTCTTATCGAATAACAAATATTCGATTTTCTAAAGTGTGTCAATTCTTATCGAATAACTAACATCCGATTTACTTAAATGGATTTACTCTTATCGAATAACTTATTCGATTAACTCAACTTGATTTTCTTAACTCGATTATCTCAACTCGATTTCTTAACTTGATTACTTAACTCGATGAATCTTAAACTTAACCCAAATCGATTAACTCAACTCTAATCGATTAACTTAATTTGATTTACTCCTTCGAATAACTCATTCGAATAACTTAATTGATAAATTATATTCACTTCTATCCTATCGAATAAACTATATTCGATATTCCCTCCAACACTATTCGAATGAACTATATTCGATTAACTTCTCTAACTCTATTCGAATAAATTATATTCGATTAACTCTTTTAACTTTACTCGAATAACTATATTCGATTAACACTTTCTTTCGAATAACTATATTCGATTAACTCTTCGACTAACTCCTTTGGATTAACTAACTTCGAATAACTCCTTTGGATTACTAACTTCGAATAACTCCTTTGGATTAACTAACTTCGAATAACCAATATTCGATAACTACTCTTCGAATAAATAATATTCGGTAAATCTTCTCAAATGAATAACATTTGATTTCTCCACTCGAATAAACTATGTTCGATTACTCTTCCCTCGAATACACTATATTCGATAACTCTACTTCGAATAAGTGATATTCGGCAACTCTACTCGATTAACTCCACTTGGATAACTCCAACTGGTCAACTCTAACTGGTCAACTTTAACTGTTTATCTTTAACTGGTAAACTTTAACTGGTTAACTCAAATGGTTTAACCTAACTGGTTAACTCAAATGGTTTAACCTAACTTGATTTACTTGTCTCGATTAACTGAACTAATCCACTTAGTTTAACTTAGTTAATTCACTTTGATTAACTCTAACCGATTTACTTAGTTTAACTCAGCTAATTCACTTTGATTAACCCAACTAATTTACTTCGATTAACCAATTAGTTTAACTTGACTAATTCACTTAGTTTGACGCAACTAATTCACTTTGATTTACCAATTAGTTTAACTTAACTAATTCACTTCGATTAACCGCTTAGTTTATCTTAACTAATTTACTTTGGTTAACTTAACCAATTACTTTGGTTAACTCGACTAACTTGCTTTGGTTAACCTAACAAATTACTTTGTTTAACTCTATTCGAATAAGTAATTCGAATCACTCTAATGTGTTTAACTCTATTCAAATATCTAATTCGAATAACTCATTTCGAGAGATTTCCTTTTTACAACGTTTATCCATTGATAAAGATTTACTTTCTACAAGTTTATCCATTTATAAAGATTTACTTTTAGTAACGGTTCTTCACTTTATAAATGTCCTTTAATAACGTTTCTACTTCTCTATATAAGTCCAGACTTATATATATTCCATTTATCAACGATAAATAATTTATTTAATTTATAAACCATTATTTATAAATTAATCTACTTCAATTTATCTGTTTAAAACAGATTTCCTATTTAATATCTCATTTAAATCCATATCGTGTTATACCGTGTGCGAAGCACGTGTTTAAATCTATCCTTGTATAATTCTATTTATTTTCCGAACAAGTGTTCCTTTATTTATTCCCTAAATAAATATTCCTTTATTCCATTTATTTATAATCTAAATAAATGTTCCTTTATTTATTTCCTAAATAAATAAATGTTTTCATTTTATAAAATCCTATCGATTTTATAAATAAGATTTATTTTCAATATAAACGTTGAAAATTCCCTTTTTACATTCTAGTATCACCTACGGTGTTTAACGTGTCGTATAACAATGATCGGTATCATTCAAACATATGAAATTAATAACAGATTTCATAACACATCATATATCACCATATATGAAAAACGGTAAAATAAATGTTGAGGAATCCAGTCGGATTCCTCCAACCTGTTTCCCTGCATCCACAGATGTTACACAACATAGATAACATCACTTTCAGTTCCATATGATACATTCTGTTAAACAGAATCAATATAGAAATTTAACTAACTGACTAGCAGTTCAATCAAACAATCAACACACAGTCAAACAGACAATTTTAACTGTTCTAACAATACAACATGAAATTATAAACTGTTCAGAGTTGGTGAGTTTTACTCACCTTTGCGCGTTAACCGTAAAATAACGATTTGCGTCGGTTGATCTGAATCAGGCGTTTTATTCTGCCATAATCCGTAACGAACTCCAAATTGCTCCAAAACAGCTTCGTCGCGTACCCAACGTGGCAGACGGTTTGTGAAAGTGACGCAAATGAAAACAGTCCGTACTTCTACTGCACCCGAACACGTTATCTCTTTTTAAATCATTTCGTTTAACTTCTCGCTCCAAACTTTTAAAACACACGTTCCTATTAAATCTTCACAGACCTGCGTCATTTCATATATGGAAGTTACCACTTCAGCTCACGTGTTCTTCCCATCCGCAAACATTTCCTCCCTAGGCACCACCTCTTACACTTTTCCATTGTACCGCTCATCGTTCACCATCTTTCCCACGTGAAAGTCCATACCATATTATTCCTCTCATGTCTACAGTTCAACGTAAAGCCCCACCTCACTGCTTCACTACGACACTACCCTTCATTATGTTAAGCACCATTTACACGTTGGACTCTCCATCATGGCCACTCCTCTCTTCAACAGCTCCAGCCCCTTTCGTCCGATGCTCACGAATGGCCACGCTGTACTCAAAGGAATGCGACAGCCTTTTTCTTTTTCATCACTTCCTTTATATCAATACACCCTTGTTCGAACCCATCCCCTCAGTTATTTGCTATAACTTCCTCCTTAACATACACAGACCGCAGCGTGAGTTTCCCGTAACTCGGCCTCAAGCTTAAGTCCCCATTATATCAGTTCTCGAGTGTTAGCTTCTTTTCATTTTGTCATAACCTGCAGCTAATTCTTCCTCGATATGATGAGGTGGTGGGTGCCACGCCTGTGATGCATGGGAGGTACAGGCCTATCATAGTATCCATGCATCTCGATAGGTAGCGGATGACGTGACAATCGGCCCCACATATGCACCAACGCTCCAGGACTGCACCATGCAGGCGCTCCCCTCTCTGGCTCCCTTCTCCGATGAATCTCGTCACTTCGCTCCACACAGCAAACACTCGACACCGTCTTCCGCACCAGGCACAACACCCATGTATCCACCGTTCTATTAGATGTTATGGATCGAACAGGTGCCGGTATTTTGCACTTTTCTTCTGGAGTTTTTGTTTTCCTTTTTTTTTGTTTAAAGAGAAATGGCCACTGTTTCCATTAAAGAACACGGCACATTTCCAGAAGCCAAGAGGAGGAAATGAACAAATTTGTTTTCGTTTATACAGGTGAGTGGTTTCCTGAGATGATTGGATATACGGTGAAAACTTGGGCACGTGAGATGATGAATATATGGTGAAAAAGTTGGTTACATGGGATGATGAATATATGGTGAAAAAGTTGGTTACGTGGGATGATGAAGTACGGGCATTGTGC
This sequence comes from Allium sativum, assembly GCA_030737875.1. NCBI lineage: Eukaryota > Viridiplantae > Streptophyta > Magnoliopsida > Asparagales > Amaryllidaceae > Allium > Allium sativum. The sequence continues at coordinate 311,850,617 of CM060919.1, forward strand.
AAATATCAAGAGATAGAAATATGGTGGTGTTAGGCATGGATTCTTTTGTATCCATTTTCGTAAATTCCATTCATATACAACTGCTATAGACAGAAATAAAAACACCATCGTGATGAGCGAGGTGTCCCGACTCCAGAAATATAATAACATCGGTAGGTTGACTCATATTCTGAAACTTCAAATTGTTGATTTAAGGGTGCGAAATACTCCAAATAAAAAGTTACTTATTAAATTAATTAAAAATTACAGTAAAATTCTAAAAATTAAATTATCGCTATGTCTCAAAAGAACCTTGTCTAAATTCAATCCCGATCTTTAGTTATATCGAATAAACCGATATGGTCGATAAACGATTCCATAGCGACTATTTCAGAATTTGATTCGGACGTAAATCAAAATATACACGATGAAATCCCGATTTTTCTCTTCCACTAGAAAGATATACTCCATCAGCTCCACACGTTTCTTGTTTCACAAAAATCCGGCTTAAAATGAATCATGTACATTCAGTTGAAGTTCAAATCGCCAAATTTCGAACTGCCACGACGTTTCAAGTTCGTTTTAATTATAATTATAAATTATAAGTTCGAACGTTTTACTTTAAGTTATCGATATCGCCAAATCGATATATAAATAATTAAATAAATTAATTATTCGACAGCTAACAAAACGCGCCATTACAGACTTCCCCCCTTAAAATAATTTCGTCCTCGAAATTGCTAAGTTAGAAAGATGCTACTAACTCTACTAAATAGATTTAAAAATCCTTTTTTTTTGTTTACCTCTAAATTTCAGTTTCGACTGAACCCATTTAATTTTAATTTATTTTATTAATTTATTTCCGACCAACTAAAATTTTCAAAAAAATTCTGAAAATTTTCTAACACCTTAAATTTTCGAAAAATTTCGCCATAACCTCCTTTGTACGGCTCAATACGTCAAACCACAACTCGCCTTTCTAGGCCTCCTCCAATCCAAAAGGAAGTCAAAATAGCCAAGCGGCTTGCTAATTCGGCTCATAAAATCCAAACTCATATATGATATAAACTTGTACCTTTTTGTCGGTCGTATAATTATATCCTTTTGATCTGTTACCACTTCAACATATACCAATGTTATCCATTCCAATTGATCTCTAATCAGTTCATATCCTCCAATCCAAATCGAATTTCATTCGAACTCTAATATCAAATTCCAAATTATTGACTTATCAATTTGGTTCCATTCTAGATTATCTCTAATCCAATTCAATTTTATTTAACTCGGTTCAAGTTAAATTTCAATTTATTTTTACCATCTCATTTTATTTAACTTCATTAGTTAAATTTTAATTCCAGACTTAAGTTCCTGGGTTTCTTTCAAATCCATTTTGAAATCATAATGCCAATTCAAAACCTTTGAATTTCTAAACAACTTGTTTTCTCAAAACAATTCAAAAACAAAACCTTTGGTAGTAATCCGTCACTTAGAACTCGAAAATGAACACTGATGATGTCTAGATTCATCATCAAAATCTATTTTCCAACTATTGAAGTGAGTTCAATACTATATCATTTTCAATTTGAAAAACATTTTCAAAATCCCCCAGGAATTTAAAATTTCCTTATTTTAATTCCAAATTCTGATTTAAATTCATATTTAATTCAATCTATTTCATATATTACATTCATATGAATTCTGATTGGTCATTTATAACCATTTCACCCTTTTATAATCTTATTTGATTATAATAACAACCAACACAATCAATATACTATAATAATTTCAAGATATATATTTCTTCTATCAACAAATATATTTTGGGAAAAATTATTTCATTTACCCTCTTTCAAAACATACCATGACGGTTCATCGTATTCGAGTGTTTAGTAACCCTTATCGATACAGTGGATCAAACTAATCGACCAGAATTCATAAGCCACTCAACTAATGAGTCTCCACAATATAAAACCATTTTATATTGAATAACAATTACGCGCTCACATATATACACTCAAACTCAATCTAGGATATTACTAATCCCATCTCTATCGAGTTATGCCACAGAGCCAAGGTAATCACTTAACTTAAGCTCTGATACCAACTGTAACGGCTGGAAATTTCCGACTCCTCGAGAGTCGGAAATTCCGCGACGTTAGTGAAAGAATTTAGAAGGTGAGAAAGAAAAGATAGAACTAATAGAATAGAAGAAGAAGAAGAAGAACATCAGAATCATCAGAGTAACACGAATCTCACAACGGAACGAATAACATATAATATATAACATAACTTTGAAGTAAACAGTTATATATATACAATAGCACTTATCAGAGTACAACACTTACAACACAGCGGAAATAACTATAGCTATAAAATCTTGCAGCCTCCTGCTCCAAGCTCTCCAAGCATATCTGTAAATACCGACTACTTGACTGCCCGTACAAATTTAGGCACCCAAGAGTTTAGGGAAAACAACAAAGTAAACTCCGGGTCAGTCATGGGACTGGTATGAGTAAAACAGTTTAAACAATTGAACCGGTATATGATATCTCATAAGACCACGCCGTGAATACGGAACGGGTTTTTCCTTATGAGTATCTAAACAACTTTGACAAGCAATATCATTGTGATATTATAATAATGTCTAAGTACAAATAGGTATCAATCTAGCAGAAACGCTTGCATCTCACGTTCTACATACATAGTATAAAATCATAAACCGCAGGGCGCTTATTGAAGATTGGATTCCAACAGACAAGGTATGGGAGCACCTTCCAAATAGTGTACTCTAGAGGGGATACACTCAGGGTTCAACAAGAACGTCTTGCAATCCGGCCACACATGACCGCTCACTCATTTAGCTTGAGTGTCGCGAATATATTGCCACCACGGTTATAGGACATCAAACCGTCATCCGAAGATACAGAATCAAAAAGAAGTATAAATATGAATATTCCCTAGATCGGTGACAATACACCCTGCTTGGGGATGACCCAACTAGCCATGCTGCCTAGCCCAACTTTTGTTACTTCCCGGTGTGAGGCTAGAAGCTACGTCTATCTTCAGAACATCTGATCACCATTCACTTTGAATGCCACATCGTCATACCCGCCAAATCACAAATTGACTTATTCAAAAATAACACGGGTATACAGCTAAGAGAAACGAATTCCTCCGCCACCAAACGTGAATACGTTTGAACAGATCAACTTACGCGATCCATTGGATATACTCTGTCAGACCTTCTTCCATATACGTTGTCCTGGGACTGGACAAACCGAAGGCACTATTCAGTATATCCATCTTAGTCACTGTTATCTAAGACTTATACAACAGCCCTTGCACTTTACTCCGTCTTCAATTTATCTTTGGCAGATATTGCTCGCAACGCTTATGCCAATACAGAGTGGTTCTTTGGATAATAATCCAACCGGTCTCTCCATATTAACAATGTTAAAATGGTAAAAACTTTGATAGTCTGTGATTCAACTATCAAATGAAAACACGTCGGTGTACAAACAACGATCTTATTTCCAAATGGAAATTCGATCGATCAATCATCATATGTTCATATGTCCTTATTTCATATATTTAGAAAATATATGTTATTACTCATTGGAAAACATTTCCATAGCTTATTTTCACATCACTATTATTTCGCAACTATCAGTCCCTAACTGTAACTAGTATGAGAACAATTCTCTAAGTATCAATCCGGAAGGTCGAAACCAACATCAGATCGTTACTTAGAAAACCGTTCAACTTACCCTCTCCAGTCAGTTTCTGAATTTGCTTAACTCTATTTCTTAAATTCTTATCATGAAAACATTTCATTTTCTATGTTTTAGAAAACATATCTGACTATATTTGGAAAACGTTTCCAAAACTCATTTATGGATTTCCAATGAACGTTGTATAAAACATCGTTACGCTTAATCCATTAATCGCTTATTACTTAACTATATTTCACATCAACCTTTTCTATCGAACCACAACTATTCCTTTGTCAATTCTGAAGTCAATCAAGTTGGGGTATAATTACCTCTCAGACCTTAATTTAACAACGTCCTTTACTGTGAAATAGATGAAGCTCGTCACTCACTTTTTCCAATCATCTGTTTACGCAAATTCTCGGATTCAGGTTACGAATCTACTTCTTATATGAAAATGTTTGATTATAACTATAACGTTATAATTCCTACTTCTGCAATATCTAACCTAAATTATAACTTTATCTCCTAACTCGAATAATTTAACAGACACCTAATTTCTAAATCAATAACTAAATCTTGATTTAAACCCTGGAAAGTAAATAGTACTTTCCTGAATTTGCTATAATCGAATTCGACGTATAACTCTCTTTCGAGTAATCTCTATTCGATTAACTCTCCCTTTTTAATAACTTATATTCGATAAACTCTATTTCGATTAACTCCTATCGAATAACTGATATTCGAATAACTCTTCTTGGTTGGCTCTATTTCATTAACTCTTATCGAATAACAAATATTCGATTTTCTTAAGTGTGTCAATTCTTATCGAATAACTAACATCCGATTTACTTAAATGGATTTACTCTTATCGAATAACTTATTCGATTAACTCAACTTGATTTTCTTAACTCGATTATCTCAACTCGATTTCTTAACTTGATTACTTAACTCGATGAATCTTAAACTTAACCCAAATCGATTAACTCAACTCTAATCAATTAACTTAATTTGATTTACTCCTTCGAATAACTCATTCGAATAACTTAATTGATAAATTATATTCACTTCTATCCTATCGAATAAACTATATTCGATATTCCCTCCAACACTATTCGAATGAACTATATTCGATTAACTTCTCTAACTCTATTCGAATAAATTATATTCGATTAACTCTTTTAACTTTACTCGAATAACTATATTCGATTAACACTTTCTTTCGAATAACTATATTCGATTAACTCTTCGACTAACTCCTTTGGATTAACTAACTTCGAATAACTCCTTTGGATTACTAACTTCGAATAACTCCTTTGGATTAACTAACTTCGAATAACCAATATTCGATAACTACTCTTCGAATAAATAATATTCGGTAACTCTTCTCAAATGAATAACATTTGATTTCTCCACTCGAATAAACTATGTTCGATTACTCTTCCCTCGAATACACTATATTCGATAACTCTACTTCGAATAAGTGATATTCGGCAACTCTACTCGATTAACTCCACTTGGATAACTCCAACTGGTCAACTCTAACTGGTCAACTTTAACTGTTTATCTTTAACTGGTAAACTTTAACTGGTTAACTCAAATGGTTTAACCTAACTTGATTTACTTGTCTCGATTAACTGAAATAATCCACTTAGTTTAACTTAGTTAATTCACTTTGATTAACTCTAACCGATTTACTTAGTTTAACTCAGCTAATTCACTTTGATTAACCTAACTAATTTACTTCGATTAACCAATTAGTTTAACTTGACTAATTCACTTAGTTTGACGCAACTAATTCACTTTGATTTACCAATTAGTTTAACTTAACTAATTCACTTCGATTAACCGCTTAGTTTATCTTAACTAATTTACTTTGGTTAACTTAACCAATTACTTTGGTTAACTCGACTAACTTGCTTTGGTTAACCTAACAAATTACTTTGTTTAACTCTATTCGAATAAGTAATTCGAATCACTCTAATGTGTTTAACTCTATTCAAATATCTAATTCGAATAACTCATTTCGAGAGATTTCCTTTTTACAACGTTTATCCATTGATAAAGATTTACTTTCTACAAGTTTATCCATTTATAAAGATTTACTTTTAGTAACGGTTCTTCACTTTATAAATGTCCTTTAATAACGTTTCTACTTCTCTATATAAGTCCAGACTTATATATATTCCATTTATCAACGATAAATAATTTATTTAATTTATAAACCATTATTTATAAATTAATCTACTTCAATTTATCTGTTTAAAACAGATTTCCTATTTAATATCTCATTTAAATCCATATCGTGTTATACCGTGTGCGAAGCACGTGTTTAAATCTATCCTTGTATAATTCTATTTATTTTCCGAACAAGTGTTCCTTTATTTATTCCCTAAATAAATATTCCTTTATTCCATTTATTTATAATCTAAATAAATGTTCCTTTATTTATTTCCTAAATAAATAAATGGTTTCATTTTATAAAATCCTATCGATTTTATAAATAAGATTTATTTTCAATATAAACGTTGAAAATTCCCTTTTTACATTCTAGTATCACCTACGGTGTTTAACGTGTCGTATAACAATGATCGGTATCATTCAAACATATGAAATTAATAACAGATTTCATAACACATCATATATCACCATATATGAAAAACGGTAAAATAAATGTTGAGGAATCCAGTCGGATTCCTCCAACCTGTTTCCCTGCATCCACAGAGGTTACACAATATAGATAACATCACTTTCACATCCATATGATACATTCTGTTAAACAGAATCAATATAAAAATTTAACTAACTGACTAGCAGTTCAATCAAACAATCAACACACAGTCAAACAGACAATTTTAACAGTTCTAACAATACAACATGAAATTATAAACTATTCAGAGTTGGTGAGTTTTACTCACCTTTGCGCGTTAACCGTAAAATAACGATTTGCGTCGGTTGATCTGAATCAGGCGTTTTATTCTGCCATAATCCGTAACGAACTCCAAATTGCTCCAAAACAGCTTCGTCGCGTACCCAACGTGGCGGACGGTTTGTGAAAGTGACGCAAATGAAAACAGTCCGTACTTCTACTGCACCCGAACACGTTATCTCTTTTTAAATCATTTCGTTTAACTTCTCGCTCCAAACTTTTAAAACACACGTTCCTATTAAATCTTCACAGACCTGCGTCATTTCATATATGGAAGTTACCACTTCAGCTCACGTGTTCTTCCCATCCGCAAACATTTCCTCCCTAGGCACCACCTCTTACACTTTTCCATTGTACCGCTCATCGTTCACCATCTTTCCAACGTGAAAGTCCATACCATATTATTCCTCTCATGTCTACAGTTCAACGTAAAGCCCCACCTCACTGCTTCACTACGACACTACCCTTCATTATGTTAAGCACCATTTACACGTTGGACTCTCCATCATAGCCACTCCTCTCTTCAACAGCTCCAGCCCCATTCGTCCGATGCTCACGAATGGCCACGCTGTACTCAAAGGAATGCGACAGCCTTTTTCTTTTTCATCACTTCCTTTATATCAATACACCCTTGTTCGAACCCATCCCCTCAGTTATTTGCTATAACTTCCTCCTTAACATACACAGACCGCAGCGTGAGTTTCCCGTAACTCGGCCTCAAGCTTAAGTCCCCTTTGTATCAGTTCTCGAGTGTTAGCTTCTTTTCATTTTGTCATAACCTGCAGCTAATTCTTCCTCGATATGATGAGGTGGTGGGTGCCACGCCTGTGATGCATGGGAGGTACAGGCCTATCATAGTATCCATGCATCTCGATAGGTAGCGGATGACGTGACAATCGGCCCCACATATGCACCAACGCTCCAGGACTGCACCATGCAGGCGCTCCCCTCTCTGGCTCCCTTCTCCGATGAATCTCGTCACTTCGCTCCACACAGCAAACACTCGACACCGTCTTCCGCACCAGGCACAACACCCATGTATCCACCGTTCTATTAGATGTTATGGATCGAACAGGTGCCGGTATTTTGCACTTTTCTTCTGGAGTTTTTGTTTTCCTTTTTTTTTGTTTGAAGAGAAATGGCCACTGTTTCCATTAAAGAACACGGCACATTTCCAGAAGCCAAGAGGAGGAAATGAACAAATTTGTTTTCGTTTATACAGGTGAGTGGTTTCCTGAGATGATTGGATATACGGTGAAAACTTGGGCACGTGAGATGATGAATATATGGTGAAAAAGTTGGTTACATGGGATGATGAATATATGGTGAAAAAGTTGGTTACGTGGGATGATGAAGTACGGGCATTGTGCAAATATCAAGAGATAGAAATATGGTGGTGTTAGGCATGGATTCTTTTGTATCCATTTTCGTAAATTCCATTCATATACAACTGCTATAGACAGAAATAAAAACACCATCGTGATGAGCGAGGTGTCCCGACTCCAGAAATATAATAACATCGGTAGGTTGACTCATATTCTGAAACTTCAAATTGTTGATTTAAGGGTGCGAAATACTCCAAATAAAAAGTTACTTATTAAATTAATTAAAAATTACAGTAAAATTCTAAAAATTAAATTATCGCTATGTCTCAAAAAAACCTTGTCTAAATTCAATCCCGATCTTTAGTTATATCGAATAAACCGATATGGTCGATAAACGATTCCATAGCGACTATTTCAGAATTTGATTCGGACGTAAATCAAAATCTACACGATGAAATCCCGATTTTTCTCTTCCACTAGAAAGATATACTCCATCAGCTCCACACGTTTCTTGTTTCACAAAAATCCGGCTTAAAATGAATCATGTACATTCAGTTGAAGTTCAAATCGCCAAATTTCGAACTGCCACGACGTTTCAAGTTCGTTTTAATTATAATTATAAATTATAAGTTCGAACGTTTTACTTTAAGTTATCGATATCGCCAAATCGATATATAAATAATTAAATAAATTAATTATTCGACAGCTAACAAAACGCGCCATTACAAGCACCATCTACATCCTATTATATACTTCAAACTAGAAATTAAAATAAAAGTGAGGAGTTCTCACCTTGATTTGTTTTGAAATCATTAAATAACGATATTTTTAATTAAATTAAGCAACGTGTTTAATTTAATAAAAAATTGTGGTTACTTCAAATCTTGTCCAGATTGGTACCATTGCGTAGAGCTCGTCGTCACAGTTCTAACGGATCGAAGTTTGTCGAAATCTGATATTATTTGAACAAGTTATTAATATTTGAAGTTTGTATATAATAATTGGTAATTAACTAAATAATTAACCTTATTAATTAACCAAACCTTTTCCACGTTTACCCTTATTGCATCTTCCCCCTTTGTTCCTTACTGGAAAAACTCAACTCATCTGTTCGATTTGAACATCCACCCGCCGCACCTCATCAGAGCCGTTTGGAGATGATCAGAGTCCATCATGTTGAAGCCTCCATCTTCTCTTCCGGCGCCGAGCTCGAGCTCCAAATCGATGGGCCCGTTTCTCCCCAATTGGCATGTGAAGGTGGCTCCTATAAGCTCGAAAATCGAGCAAACCAGCTAATGAGAATTCATCATACCCATATTGATTTAAAGAGGCCAATCCGCTCTATAATTTTTGCTTTGCAATGATGAACTGATTTGAAACAGATTGGGATTAATTTATGGTTGAATTTGGGATAAAATTGGCCATCGGTTAAAAAGGGGCGGCGGCTTGCTTATTAGGTCTAGGGTTTTAATTTGGGGACCTATTTATAATAAATATTTTATTATATTTAATTCTTTTAACTTGAAAAATACTTGTTTGCTGATACTACCTCTAAATCAAACCCAATGACTATCGCCCTACCTAAATACCCCCATTCCGAACGCAATGAGATATGTTTTGTAAGCCAAATATATCGTTTCGATCAGTTTTCATCAAATTTAAAGTATAAATATTTATATATTCAATTTAAATGCACATTTAAGTTTACCAAGGCCACATACTATCTCTAAAAATTCCCGTAAAATATTTTCTAGCTTTGTATTGACGATACGGTTCTAACAAAACTAATTTCGTCAAATTCCGAGACTGTTTGAAAAATGGCCATTTTCTGGTCGACCGAAATTGACTAAAACTGTTAAAATACGTTTTACTTCGCCACGCTCACATATTGATTCGAAAAATTATGAATTTTGGAATCTAGCAATAATTCCACATCCCGGATCCAACGAAAGTGGTTTCGTCGAAAACGAGGGTCGTTTGCAAAATTTCCATTTTTAAGGGCCAAAAATTCCATAGCGACTATTCCGAATTTTCAACTGGGAATAACTTTTGATTCCCGCTATGAAATTTCAATTTTTTGGATTCATTGGAAAGATATTTTCAAATAGATTCTGATATTTTTTATTTCGCCAAAATTTGATTTATTTTGAATCCTGTACATTCATTTGAAATTTGAAATCGAATTTTCAAACTACCGCGCCATTTTCAATTCCTTTTATAATTAAAAATAAATATTTATATTCTAACGACGATTCAAATAAATATATACGTTCTAGCTCTATTCAAAATAAATTTCTCGTCATTGTTATTTAAAATAATTCATTTCAAAAATTCAAAATTTACTAAACTTGCCAAAATAAAATTTTAAATTGGCTTGGATTTCCGGGTTATTACACGACTGCTAACCCCATTCAGTGCCGGTGACTTGTCTCTCTAAATCTATTATAAGGTGGAAATGAGGAGAGAATTATAACACTGTTTTAGTGATTGGAAAATCTACATATTGTCCAAAATACGAACTTATACCAATTTCCATTCTATTATTGTGTTTATATTTATGCGTTAACCAAATCCAGTATTACACATACGACTAACAATAACCCTTAATCCCAATGTGTGATAATACCAATGAATCCCGTTAACCTCTAATAATTCTAAATAAATTTATTTGCCACCTAATACTTTCAAATATGAAACATGATCGTACTATCATATGATATATCAACCACTTAATGCTTCGATGCTCAACTGATCCCAGATATTGAGATCTTTGACCATTAACTAAGGCTTCTCATAAATCTATTTGATACTCAAACTATATCCGCATTTATCGCCAATTTAAATTAGACCAAAATGAGAGATAGTAACCAGACAACTTCACTAAAGAAGAATAAACAGAATCTGACCATTTAATACCGTAACCAAGGCAAGTCCCATGTCTCTTATCTCTAGTCGGACCCTATCAAATGATTATCTAGCTGACACTCCATGAAAATCCTCCCGGTAACTTAATATTTATTAAGGAGGCGGAACCTCAATTATCCACTTAATACTTTCCCCTAAAGAGGACCTTACAAGGACCACACCACATTTCCACTTTTAATTATTAAAATTTAAAACTTATTAGTTACTTCCTTCGATAGAGTGGTAGGCCCTGTAACAACCACTTAATATTGTAATGCTTGAAGTGTCCTTTTTGGAGATATTTCTAGCCGTTGCTAATTACCGATTTAGGACATTTTAATACTTCTAGGATAAATTTTCAATGTGGGCTAGTTTTCAAAACAATTTCATAATTAGAGCTAGTTTGAAAAATTATTACCAAGCATGGCTAATTTCAACGTAGTTAGCTACCATGTCAGTGGTTTTATAATTTTGCACTTATAGTACAATTGAGAGTTGTGTCAATCCACAACTTAAAGTTACCCTTATGAAAAATGGAACAAAAAATCAGGGCAATTGTATAAATACAAAACACACTAAAAAACTTGTCTGCACTTGTTTTTCCATTACAGTGTCTCTGCCTATAGTTTAACAAAAAAAGGCAGTGCAATTTTGAGTTTCGTTCACGAAAGTAAAAAATGGCACAACTAGGAGTTGTTCCCACTCCTGACAGTTACAATTCGTTGACATTGCTGTCAATTGAGTAAAAACCAGTCATGTTTGGTAATAAGTTTCCAACCACCTCCGATCGAAAATTTATTCCAAAAATAGCATACTTTTAAAGTTTCACCTATTTTTTATTAGGAAAGAGGCAGATTCTCAGACAACTGTTTAATACATCTCTATTCCAAAAGCTGGTCCTAATTCTCATGCAGTCGTGAGTTTTATTATTTGTGATATATGACATCCGTATACCCGATTACTGGTAGCCACAACGTGAAGGGCAGTCTTCTGTCCGTTGATGTTACGACTCGCATAACCAATCTACAAAGTCAATTAACTATCCAAATCCACTAAAAATATCAGGTTATACTATCTTATGTTTGATATTGGACTTAGCTTATAAATTCTATTTCCATAATGCTCAATCCTTATATTTCAGTTTGTCCATAATGGTCCTAACAAACATTACCCAAGATGTATAAGTATAATTACTAATTTTCAATTAGCAATATTTTATAACTATTCTATTTTTATTATTTCCAATAATCCATTTGTCCCTATTAATTGTATCTACAAAATCCATTCCTTACATACTAATTTGTCACCCCTTAATAAAGGTTGATTCCTTTAAACGAAATTAATTAATTACTAACCTTGATCCTAGCCACATTGATACTGATTAATTGGAATTATATTCTTATAATTCCAAATATTTGGCAACTACTAATTTATTGCCTATTAATGAGAATTAATATCATTTCTATATTATCCTATTCGCTTCTAACATAATCCAAACGGAAGTTACGCATAAGTTAAACACTATTCTTTAAATTGTTTTTCTTATTTATTATAGGAATATTACATGTAACCCAATTCTATCAAGAATACGAATTCTAATAATAGCTAACTACTACAATATTCTTTAATATTTAATTTTCTCAAGTTCAATTTCTTAAGAAGAATTTCCATATGATTTCAATAAATTAGTGCAAAAAATGTAATAATAAAAGAAGCGATAACCTCTGTTTGAATTGTAAGGAATCATCAATTTCTTTGTCTTTAGGATAAACATTGCAAAATACGGAGAATAATGCGTACTTTATACATCTTTTACCTTTTTATTTTCATGTGTTCCTCGATGAATCAAATGTCATTTTTTATAAAGAAATTTGGAAAAATAAGCAAATTATGAAAATCAACATAGTTCTTTCCCACGAATTAAAGTATGAAAAATGAAAAACAGGACAATTATCTAAAGGCAAATTCTATTTCAACCCACAAATATAGATAGTAGCCCCCATTTTATCAAAAAAATATGATGACCAAAATGCCTTTTTTTGTTATATTTTTTTCCTGTTTTTTTTAAAACCTCATAGTTGCACTACGTGATTTTTTGGTGTACCTCGTAGTAAGCCTATGTGGTCCATGAATGAAACACAGAGATCATCAATGTGGTACTTTGACAAACCACGTAGGGTAACAACAAGGTACAGTGAAAAACCACGTAGTCCCCCTACGTGGGATGGTATTTTTGGGTTTCTTTTTTAAAAAATGGGGGGAGGGGGGCTATTAACTAAATTTGTGGGTTTAAAATAAATAAATTAAATTAAGACTTAATCGTTGAAATCAAATGTGTGTATTTGGGATATGGACGTCGATCCATTTTTAATGTAGAATTTACTTTTTAAGAATAAAATGAAAATGCTTTTGTAACCTTAGTGTAAACATTTTTTCCAAAGATAATGTTATCAACAAATAATAGTTTGAAACCCGTGCTCCACACACGGGTCAACGTTGAAAGCATTGAGAACATTTGTCAAGTTTGGCAGATAAGCGATACTATACCATTAAGTAATTGGAAATTATTTGTAGGATCCAACTTAAAAAAAATACGGATCTTATAATTTAATCTAGTCTTGAATTTGGTTTTAAAAATATTTATTTGGCATGGTATTTGGAATATATATACATCATAATATTGTTGTAGCACATACATTTGTTTAAAGTGGGTTTGCTCCTTGTCCTTGCCACCTTATTTTGGCCTACCACATGTTGTCCTCTTACTATGTGTGTTTGGATCCTTCTTACTGTGTCTGGATCCTTCTATTTGAATTCTAAAAGTACCGCACCCCTCTCTGATGGGGCAATTTTTCTCCCCTACCATTTCTTCTAACATCTGTTGTTTCCAAGGGAGAGGAAAAAGGAATATATCTTTTCCCTTATTTCGTCGCTTTCTCCTCAAATTTTTTTTTGAATCTCCCCAAATCAAAAAAAATGGCAGAAAATTATTCCTCCTCGAACTCCATCGCGAGCGCCTTTGACCCCCTCTCAGCCGCTGATCATCACTAGAGGGGCTACTAACTAAATATGTAGGTTGAAATAGATTTCCTAATCTAAGTCGGGCTAACACCCTAGCTGTAACAATCGACAATTTCTTACCATTTAAGTCGAGAGTGAAACCAACTCAAATCATTTGAAATGGAAGATTGTTATAACTTTGGGGTTTAAATATAAAATCATCACAGAATCACAGACATATACAATACAGAAAAAGAATTATCTCACAGTGGAATAAATAAATACAATAGTAGTTCATGAAGCTACTAATTTTTCTTTTTTAAATTTATACATAATATCATATTTACAAAATCAAACATAGTGGAAGTCTAAATACAATTGTATCCTAATACAAAAGAAATACTAAAAAAAGAGATGCGGTCTTCAACAAGTTTCTAGATCCGAAAGGTGAAATTTCAATACTGTAACACTTGGTCTGACCCGAGAAATAATGCAGAAACAAAACACTCTGATCAGTACTATCATTCTCATGAAAGTAAGTCAACTCAAATGAAATGTTCAATGAAATGCATCAAGTAACGCAAAGAATGTTTGGGACTCCATTCTTTAAGTATTCATTAAACTAGATATTATATGATACAATACGCTATTATAATAGTGTCTATGGTTCAATATAATATTGAAAATAGCATAAGCAGGATTACCATTATTATCCTTACACCATTTATAATGTTGGCATATAATTTACATATAACACACCAGTACGTCGGTGGATAGAGATGTTTTGTGATACGACAATATTAAATCGAAATCATAGGGTACTCGATCAGGATAATATGTTAAGACACCGAGGCTATACCTAACGGTAGGATTCTACCGGATTATGGACCCAAACTGGTGGTAATGCATAGCGCAACCACCGCCCATCTCGTACAACACTCTAAATTCAAGGGTGGCCACCACTTAGTCATCAAGTAAGAGTTATGGTATCAAAGAAGCATGTTCGATCAAAGAAGTGATCTCAATTGGCTTCAATATGGCTCTTGTTTTAGTCATTTTAATTATGACTCGAATTTCAAGGCTATCCGTCATCATTCTCTTACTCCACTCTAGTAGCATTCGTCAACCCTACCTACTCAATTCTGGATTCCTCCATGTCTACAATTGTTAAAGTGGTTCTTAAAGTGGTTCTTGGTATTGATAGAGTGTATGCCAATATCTAACCCAGGTCTCTTTAACAACAAAACGCTTATTTCACACCGTGGTTATTTATGTTTAAAATCATATTAAATATTATAAATAAAATAATAACAATAATAATAATGGTCTATATTTTACCAACAAATTTACGTATTTCAATGTCATAAATTTTATTTCGATTAATTCATTATTTGATTGCGTTCAACATTCAGATTCATGTATACAAGAGTTTCTGAACAAGAATTACATTTTTCTTTCAAATTTCAATTTCACGAATATCATTATTCAAACCTTTATATTAAACATTCCAGATTTAATAGCTGGGATTGGAAAAGACTTTATTTTATAAAAAAATATGTTTAGATTCAAAATTGTTTTGATATATATAAAAATTCAATTTGATATAAAATAGTTTTATAAAAAGGAGTTTATTAAAATAGTTATAACAGTTAAAAACATACAAGATGATTTATTAAAAATAGTTATAAAATTTTAATAGATAAAATAGTTGAAATTGAATAATTATAAAATAATTGTTATCAATAATTGTTATGAAGATAATTAATAATAAATTTTAATTTGAGTAAAATAGTTTGACATAAATAACAATTAATTAATAATTGTCCGATCGGAACTATAATATCCGTAGTTCAAAAGTTCGACTAGTTATCAATTTAGATTCCTAAATCCCAATTCAAATAAATTTCAATTTAATAGTAAAATTTAATTCCAACTCATTTCATAATAGTATTCAATTTGGTTTGGGATTTTATTACTTAAATCATATTTTCCCAGTTCATTTCAAATTTACCTTTAAATAATATCTTAACCATTTCTTACCAATGAGATCTACATTTTCAAATATATTGATTCTAAATATTTAACTTCAATTATATTTAGATTCAAACATTTATTCAAGAAATTATTATCAAATCAATTTATTAGGTCTGTAACATATTCATACAAAACCCATTTCATTAATTTCTACATCATAACTAATTCACTAATTTAATTTGGTAATTTCATTTAATGATGTTATTTAAGCAAATTAAGTCACAAATAAATTTCTAACTTCTCTTTTAGCCCTTCGTTAATTAAAGTGTTTAGGAAATCTATATTCATATTATTATAAAAATTATATTTATATATAAGATTAAAATTTAAATAATATTAAACTATAATAAAATATTTATTAAATTACCAATAAAACAATTTAAATTATCTAAATTTTAAAAATAATATTATAATTAAAATTCTAAAATAGTTTTATTTAAATCAAAATATATTTAAATTTTATAAAATGCTTTTCAAAATAGACCAACGATGTTTGTATATTTTTTTTTTACCCAGGATAAGTAATACAGATATGTATCATTTCAGTCCGTGATTTAAAATTCGAATTTCGGGTATATAGCATTTCAACCTGCATCCCAAATCAATTCAGTTTCATTACCTAAATCCATATAGTGACTAGGGTATGTATCATTTCAACCTATAGTAATTATCCTAAGTCTACTGGATCGAGCAACAAAAATAATATAAACGAAGTGTCACAAAGCATACATATCATCATCACAAATCATATATCATTTGCGCACTTACATTTCATATATAGGTCGTGTCATAACATGTCATAAATGAATAATTAACATATCAAACAAAAATGAATTCTAATATCAGTCGTACACATTTCACGATAATTCATTCGTTTTGAATTTAAGATTTATGAACATGTAAATCAAGTGTGAGATAAACTCACCTTTCATGGCACCGATCGGAGACGACAAACGAATGGACGTGGAAATCAAGATGCACAACTGCGCACTCTCTAACACAATGACACAAATAAATTCATAAATTAATATCCCAAGAAATTTAAGCGAAGGGGGTGGAGGAGTTTTGGTTGAGGAATGATGGATTTAGATTTTTACAAGAAAAACTAAAAAACTAAATAACTTTTTTTTGCATTTTGGATTAAATATTTGCACCAGTAAACCTCAGAATTTGAAAACATCATAAATATATACATTTTTGAAAATTCGTTTCTCTTCAATTAAAAAAACCGAATTTAGATAAAAGTTGAAGAAGATACGACCAAAACAACAATAGATAAATTTTCGAGCCAGAAATATGGGCTTGAAAACGTCTTTGAAAGATTGGATTTTTCGACACATAAGGGTTTGAAATATGAAAAAGTGTTCAAAAAGAAATTTATATCTATTTCAATTTCACCGAATCTTGAAAAATTAAAAGTGCATTTGTGTTTCCAATTTGTAAGTTATGACCTTCAGAAGACAGGGTAAAATCTGAGCAAAAAATGAAAAATAGAAACATGTGTAACAGAGTTTAAGGTTTGGGTCATTGTTGTAGGTGCGACCAGTAGGTCCAGTAGAGTTTATGTAATGACCCGATAGGAATTCAACTCTCGAATTCCGATAATAATACATAAACCCGTATTACTTGCCAAAACTAAAGCATTGAAAACACCAAGTAGTTATTAGAAAGAAATTAGAGGGTAAAGAAAGAAATATTAGAATAGAAGAAGAGGAAGAACCAACACAACACATAGTCTCACATCGCAGTGGAATAAAATATAATATAGAAATAAGTCTTTATTGAGAGATGGAAATAAAACTTACAATCATTAGAGTACAACACATATGGACAGTTATAATGATCTGTCCTCATATACAACACAGCGGAATACACAATATGAATCATATGTCTGGACTTCTTCAACTCATCTCCGGACTTTACAGCATCCGATAACCTGAACCTGTGAAACTTGGTCTGACTCGAGCATTGCAAACGCCAAGATCAGTCTGGCGAACCAACATTAGAAAACTCACTAAGTTTAATGGTATCATCCAACTTGATTTTAAAGTTCAAATCTTTTCAAAAGAAAAGGACAATCGTAAGATCAATTCACACATAAACACAGATGTTTTTTCCCTTACGATAACCCAAAACATTGCGAAATCATATCTTTTCTGATATAATAATAATGTCTAATACAAATAAATAACAATCTAGCAGAATGCTTACATTTCACGCTCTGCATACATAGTATACAATAAAAAACTGTGGGGTTTTATAGGATAATGGATTCCGACTATGACAAGGTATGAAACCACCTTTCGATCAGTGTACTCTAGAGGGGATACATAGGAATTCAACAAGAACATCTTGCAACTCATTCACACATGACCGACCATTCATTTCGCTTGAATGTCCCGAATATATTGTCATCTTACGGTTGGATCCAACATAACCATTCCCGGGAGATATAGAAGCGAAAAGAAGAACAAATAATGAAATTTCTCTAGATGGTGACAATACACCCTAGTTGGGAGCGACCCACTTAGCCATGCTGCCTGCCCAATTTTGTCATTTCCGATTGTGAGGCTTGAGGTTATAATTTTCTAGAACATCTGGCCACCATTATTGTAACAACCTGGAAAATCTGAACCAATTTAAAATTTTTATTTTGGCAATTTTAGTGAATTTTGAATATTTAAAATGAATTATTTTAAATAATAACGATGAGAAATCTATTTTGAATAGAATTAGAACGTATATAGTTATTTGAATCGAGGTTAGAATATAAATATTTATTTCTAATTATAAAAGGAACTGGAAATGGCACAGTAGTTTGAAAATTCGATTTCGAATTTCAATTGAATGCACAGGATTCAAAATAAACCGGATTTTAGCAAAACCAAAAATATTAGAATCTATTTGAAAATATATTTCCAACGAATCCGAAAATCAAAATATCATAGCGGGAATAAAGAGTTATGTCCAATTGAAAATTCAGAATAGTCGCTATGGAAAATATAGCCCTTAAAAATGGAAATTTTGCAAACAACCTCCGTTTTCGATTAAACCACTTTTGTTGGATCCGGGATGTCAAGTTATTGCTAGATTCCAAAATTCATAATTTTTAAAGTTCATATGTGAGCGTGGCGAAGTAAAACATGTATTAACGGTTTCAGTCAATTTGGATCGACCAGAAAATGGCCATTTTTCAAACGGTCTCCAAATTTGATGAAATTAGTGTTGTTAGGAACGTATCGTCAAAACATAGCCAGATTTATTCTTTTGGAATTTTTGGAGTCAGTATGTGGCCCCAGTAAATTGAAACATGCGTGCAAATTCAATATATATATTTATATTTTGATTTTGACGTAAACTGATCGAAACAGCTGAATTGGCTTGCGATACATATCCCATTATGTTTGGAATGAGGGTAATTAGCTAGGGCGACAAACGTTGGGCTCGATTTAGAGTTCGAAACTTTTTGGATTTTAAAATTAAAATTAAATAAATATATATATTTATATTCTTTCTCTAACCCTCTATACTTACTCGGTCAATACCCCCCTCCCCCCACACACATTCAAATCAGTTCAAACCGAATAGAAAAAAGGGGCGGAACCTCGTTGCATCCGCCAGCAGCCGCCATCGGAGGTCGACCTCCCCAGTGCCGCGTCCCTCTCTCCTGGTCCCCCTTCCTCTCCTCGCTTCTCTCCCCTCGTCGTGACCCCGTCTCCAGTGCGAGAACACCCTAGCCCCCTCCCCTCCGAGACCCGAAACACGATGCACCACACCCCCCGGCGAGCCACCATGATTGCGCAACCAGCAGCCCCTCCCCTCCCCCCTTTGTGCCTCTTCCCTCTCTTCTTCTCCCTTCTTCGAATTCGAGTCAAACGCCCTCCTCCCTCTTCGTACAACACTGTGAGTTATTTTAATTTTGTTTATCTTTATTTATTTTAATGTAATTAGATTAAAAAGAAAATAAAATTCAGTTTTTATATGTGATTAACGACTAAAGGTTGGGTTTTTTATAGTGTAAATATGAATTTTGTTAATGAAAAGATAGGATTTTTAGTGCTATAAAGATTATATTTTTATGATATGAACATCGCTACAAAAATTTGAATTTTATAAATATAGCGAAGTAATAAAAATGTGATTTTTATTTTAGAGGTAGAGGTTTAAAAATATAATTTTTATACATGTAGCGTTATAAAAATATGATTATTATATTATAGAAATAATAAAAATATGATTTTTATAATATATAGACAATAAAAATTTGATCTTTATATATGTAGTAGAGATATAAAAGTACGATTTTTATATATGAAGTGGCGATATAAAAATGTGATTTTTATCTATGTAGCATTGTTATAAAAATATGAAATTATTTTTAGAAAGATAAAAATATAATTTTTAGCCTATGTATGTTATTTATAAAATAATCATACAAAGAAATAATTATTGAGTGGTTAAAAATATAATTTTTAACGTAGGTATACTACATAGATCGACAATCAAAGCACGACGAAGTGGAACCCAAAGGTGAGAACTTCTCACTTTTATTTTATTTTCTAGTTAAAATATATACTAGGATGCAGACGGTGCTTAGCAGCACCCGACACCCGTTGTCCATAGACCATGGACGACTTGTTTGTTTGGTTGGTTATGTTGTGAAAAATGATAGTGTGATGTGGAATGGAATAAAATATTTATAGTTAAAAATATAATTTTTAACATGTATATGAATAAAATAAATATTCATAAACAAATCAGACGATTTATGTACACACGTTTGACTGATATTGATTGGGACGATAAATTTTACACATCGCCCAACTACACAAATAAATCTGTGTTTGTTGTTTGAAAACCCTATACGGGTATTGAGATGATATATGACATACACTAGTCCCAATAATTAGCTGTATGTAGATCGATTGATTGACAGGCTGTTGTAAGCGTTAAATATTTATATTTGATGCTTATGCAGTGTAGAATGCACTTTGGATGATGGTTGACTGTGTTTGATTGTTGTTGTGTACATGTGTGTATGAAATCCATATAAACCAAATTATATGGTAATTGACTGTGTTTGATTCCAGTTCAGAAAGAAGGAATATTTTAAAATAACGAATATTTTAAAATAATGAATATTTTAAAATGATATTCAGTAAAAGATCAAAATCTGATTTTGATGTCCGATTTGGGATGGACATGAAAATATTTAAATATATAAAGCCGTGTTAATTAGATTAATGCCATTTTGACGTAAACGATATTTATATCGATTTTATTCATTTTTATAATGAATATCGAAAAGGAAATGATTTCAAAATCTAGTGTTTTGAAAATATTATCATTTATATATCGCTGATATGGAATATTCAATTTTGATATGAAATTGAACATGAAGTTGAAACCGTTTTGAAAACGAATTTAAAACGATTTATAAAATACGTTTTAAATGGAAATCGATGAAATATATATAATATATATATTATATATATAATGGCCTGAATAGAACACGTCGCGCCGCGGTAGTTCTCGAATTTCGACCATTGACTTCGAACGGACATTACGGGAGATCGGACCGTCGGATTCTCCTAAAACCAGAATCGTTGGGTTCGTATCGAAAAGAGATTTCTAATGAATATAGGAGATTTGAAATTTAACGGTTGGATTTGGAATTGTGTCCAAATCAAATTTGGAAAAGGTCGTTGTAAGTGCAGTTCGACGACCTTTTATGGAAATCGACTGTACGGGCCTCGATAAAATTATTAAAAATATCGATAGTTTGTGTAAAATCATAATAAATGATTTGGAAAGAATTGGGCTGAAAAATTCCATATTTGAAAAGATAAAAATATATTTTTATTGAAATGAACTAGAATTATAATCCATTATTTATAAATAAATAAATTGGATTTGAAATGATTTTAAAAATAACCATAATTTCCAATATACGAATTAGAATGGATTTGAGTCGAAATTATCTTCGGAATATTTCGATATTGGATTCCGTGATTATATGAATATTGTGGTGGAATTTTGTAACGACCCGCATTCTACGCATCGAAGGATCGTAGAATATTTATTTCTTTAACATGCGAAGTCATATGGTCATGTAACTTTGAGAGACGACTATTGGGGTCATTTCCCATGTTCATGATTTTTGTCGATATTTAAATGACCGTTTTGCCCCTAGTTGTCTTGTTTTGGCCATAACTTTTGATTGGGAAGGAATTTTGACCTGAAACCGCTCCCATTGGCTCCGGATGATCATTTACAATTCCATAGAGTGGTCACGTGTGAAAAACGGACTTACCTTTGGGAGATATGGCTGAAATAAGGTTTGGGAGGTGAAAAACTGCTTAACCGGGCCAAATAAGGTGATTAGTGAATGGGCCCATAACCCATTTCAGGATTAAGGTTATGGGGGAGGCTGAAATGAGTTAGGTTTTCATTCTATTTCAGTTTTCTAGCCGCCACTTACCTCTTAGAAACCCTAACAATGGCCTCCAACCTCTAAAACACCTCCAAATCACTTTCTAACCAAGGATTAGGCTTAGCAACATCAAATCAAGGCGGATTAGCAAAAGAATCGAGGTAGAGTTACTGTGTTGCATTGGTATTCGCGCCCAAACAGTAGAGTTTCAGTTCTAAAGGTTTTATTTGTAGCCAAGGTGAGTGATTTGCATAGTTTTGCACTAATTACGGTTGATTAAGGGTAATAGTGAAGATTAACGAAATTAAACATGATAAAATTCTGGGAAAATATTTATAAATTCGAAAATAATGTTTTAAACCTCTGTTAGAAATTTGGGTTAGTTTGATTAAGTTTTGCTAACCATATCATTAGTTTTGCCTAAACACGCTTAAGGGAAAATATGAGATTTTGGGTATGTTTGATCCATTTTACATGCTATAGTTGTTGTTTTGGTGTTTATGATTGATTGTACATGTTGCTATGACTGTGTGGTATGAATTGTGATTGTCTAGAAGTGTTAGATTGGTCGAAAACGCCGTCGAATGGCGTAAACAGTCACTGGAAAAAGTGTAGGAATCTGGCCGATCCGGATTGGAGGAAGGAGCCCGAACCGAACCGCCCCTCCAAGCTGTTGTATCCGCAAGACGATCTGGACCCGATCCGCCTCTTGTATGCCCCTCTGGCCCGAACCGATGCACCATGGAGAAGCTTGAGAGACCTGACCCGATCCGGAGTGCTTGGGAAGAAGGACCGAACCAGAGGAGTTTTCCACGAAGCCAGGAGGTGTGGATCCCGATCCGAACCGCTGGAGGAGTTCGATCCGACTCGATGTGATGACCACAGCCGATCCGAGTCGTTACGAGGTGGAGAAGTGGATCCGAACTGAATGACCTTGGAGAGCACGATCCGAGTGAAGAGAAGGGGAAGCCGAACCGATCCGGGGAAGAAGGTGATGACCAAAACCCGAGATGCAAAGGTAGTCCAAGTGGGAAGTTTGTACTCTGGATCCAGTTGGGAACCAACGAGTTAACTTCATGATTGGGCTTTGCTGCGGGACGTGTGCTAAGGCGTTGTCGATGTCTGTAACTTTGAATCACTATGTGTAGGGAGTACGTGAACGGATTCAGGGCCACATGGCCTAGGTATGACTAAAGAGCTATAGACCAATGAAGTGGGGTCATTTGTAAAGGTTTGGTCATGACTCCATGTGGTAAGCTTGGTAGTAGCAGTAGCTGTACAAGTCGAACTCCGTCACTACTTCGATGGGTCTAGTGATTGACAGTGGTGGACATCGTATACTTTACGCACTGAGTGAGAGATGTGAGGATGATTGCTATGGTTGATTTGTTTGCCATTACTATGACATGCACACCCCTGCCCCCTTTATCTTTACACCATCTGTTCAGTGGCACCTTAGAGTATTGTACGGTATGTAGTGCTAATTCTTTGGTTGCAGGTCCAGGTTCAGGTTCAGGTATGGTTTAGTATACCTGTTATTGTTCTGTTTAGCTGCTTATCGCTCATACCAGACTTTTTTTCTGACCCAGAGTTTTATGTCTCTTCTTATTACTCTGGGTGCTCTCACGAGCAGACTGGAGACAGGTTAGCTGGTGATGCACGAGTAGCTGTACCGGAGACGAGCAGGAGGCTTCCACATATGATATATATAGATATTCTCCCTATGTCGCTGCTGGTCACTACTTTGGGCATTAGTAGTGCACCCTTCCTTTATTTCTATTGTTTAAAGATAGTAATTTGGAAAGTTGTAATAAGCTGTATTTGGATTTCCGCTGCTCTGATGTTGGTTTTAGTTATCAGCTTATGCACTGTCTCACCTGTTTTATGTCAAGTATATTATTATTATTATATTTTGTTCCATGTGCTGTGAGACATTCTACAGGTTCTTTATTCGTTCATTTTCGTCTTTCCTTTCTTTGGCGACCGTTCCGTGCTAGTCGGGCATGTGTACAACGCGCTTTCGGAGGAAATGCTGGCTGGTGCGGGGCGGGCCGTCACACTTGGTATCAGAGCTCTAGGTTGCGTAGTTAACCTAGGGAAGTCATCAGGGAGAGATAGTATACGTATATGAGAGCACGTATTTGTGATTATTTTGGTGTTCAAAAGCTATATATATACTATTAGTATAGCTAAGGATTAAGTCGCACTACACTAGCACCACTATGGAGATGGTTAATCGTTTTCTCTTTACAGATTGAACGATGAGCTGATACGCAAGAGGTGCCGGTAGAGGAGCCAATAATGTGAATGCTGCTGACATGAGGACGATGTTTACTGACCTCATGAGAGAGATTCTTAGAGATGTTCAGAGGGCAGCTCCCAATACTGGTATTGGTGGTGGTCCAATAGTGCAGGCGCCTAGGGCCGATTTCGCCAAGCTGAATAAGGATTATACAAGTCTTGGTGGGAAGCCGTTCCACGGAACGGAATCGGCTACGGATGTTCAGGATTGGTTGGATAGTTGCGAGCGTATTTTCGAAGATTTGGGTATCGGGGATGCGATGAAGAGAAGGTTAGCATCCCGTCAGCTGCAAGGACGGGAAATGAATTGGTGGAATGCTATAAAGGCAGCTACTCCCGAGGATCAGATTACTTGGGAGCAGTTTAAGGTTCGCTTTAGCGATAAGTTCATTCCAGCTGCTCAGAAGTCAGTGTTGTTTAAGAAATTCTTAGAACTCAAGCAGAATGGCAGAGCTGTCTCGGAGTATATTGCCGAATTCGACACTTTGTCGAAGTATGGGTTATCTCTTATTAATACTGCCGAGAAGAAGAATGAGAAGTTCATAACTGGCTTGGATCAGTACTTGGGGGAAAGGGTTATTAACCATATCCATGATACGTTTGAATCGATTGTGGGGAAAGCATTGAGGTCAGAGAGTCTTTACCCTAAATCGAAGACTGAGGTCGCATCTGCAGAGGAGCCAAAGCCACAAGCAAGCGATGGAGGCAAGAATGGTTCTCAGAATAAGAGAAAGAAGAATCAGACCAAGGATGGCCAGAAGAAAATGAATAAGCAAGATGTTGAGTGCTTCAGCTGTGGTAAGAAGGGCCACTATGCCAAGGAGTGTCGGGCCAAGCCAGCGGATAGGAAGTGCTTCAACTGTGGCCAAGTGGGACATCACAAGGACAAGTGTCCGCAACCCCCTAAAGAAAAGCAGATGGTGAAAGCATATGCCCTTAATGTTATTCCTTCTTCGTCGAAGGCCCCAACTGCGGCGGAGAAGGGAAAGAATGTCGTTATTCAAGGTATGCTTTCTGTTTATGATGTTCCTGTTAGAGTTTTGTTTGATACCGGGGCTTCCTGCTCTTTCATATCTAGTGACCTGGTAGATAGGTGGGGACTGGAGCCCGAGATTGTCGATAGACCTTTAGTAGTGACAAACCCGATTGGTGGTTCGACTAACCTTAACATGATTTGTCGTAATGTGGTCTTATCGAGTCATGGATGTATGTTTGTTTGTGATTGCTTTGTTTTGGGCTTTACTGGGTATGGCATTATTTTGGGTGTCGATTAGCTCCAAAGATACGGGGTGTTGGTAGACTGTGAGGGCTTTTTGGTGACAGCTAGAGCGGATGATGGGCGGAGGGTAGTGTTTGGTGGTCTACCCAGTGATGGGGTAATGGCTAGTTTTCTAAATTCCCTCGACATCCCGCATAGTGAGTTATCAGGTTTGCCCGTGGTTGGCCAGTATCCGGACGTTTTCGAGGAAGTGACCGGGCTTCCACCACACTGAGAGATTGAGTTCCGTATTGATTTAGTAAAAGATGTCAGGCCTATAGTGATGCCGCTTCATCGTATGGCACCAAGGGAGCAGCGAGAGCTCGGGGTGCAAGTCAGCGATCTTTTGAAGAAGGGATTTATCAGAAGGAGTGTTTCTGAATGGGGAGCACCAGTTGTGTTTGCTACCAAGGCGGATGGTTCCCTTCGTTTGTGTGTAGACTACCGCGAGTTGGATAAAGTGATGAGGAAGAACAAGTATCCTCTACCGCGGATAGATTATTTGTTTGATCAGTTGAGTGGCGCGAGAGTATTCTCCCAGTTGGATCTCGCGACAGGATTTCATCAGCTTAGAGTGGAAGCTGAGAGTATAGCTAAAACGGCCTTTCGGACGCCGTCTGGATTTTGAGTGGGTGGTCATGCCATTCGGGCTGACCAATGCCCTATCATATTTTGTGGATCTTATGAATAGGGTATTCAGAGATCAATTGAATAAGTTTGTCCTTGTGTTCGTGCATGATATTTTGGTCTATTCGAGGACAGAGGAAGAACACAAGGAACATTTAAGAATAGTGATGGAGGTGTTGACAAAACACCAATTGAAAGCAAAGTTTTCTAAGTGTCACCTCTGGAGGAGGGAAGTGAGATTCTTGGGTCATGTTGTTTCAGAGAATGGTATTGCCGTGGATCCTGCGAAGGTGGCTACGGTACACGATTGGTCTACACCCAAGAATGTAACGGACATAAGAAGTTTCTCGGGGTTAGCTGTATATTATCGTAAGTTTATCCAAGACTTCTCCAGGATAGCAGCACCATTGAATCAGATGACCAAGAAGAATCAAGCTTTCGTCTGGGACGAAAAGTGCGAGAATGCATTCAAGAGCCTAAGGAAAAGTTGACATGTGCACCAGTGTTAGTCATTCCTAAGGGGAACGAAGAGATGACAGTATATACGGATGCATGTGGTACCGGACTAGGTGCTGTATTGATGCAAGGAGGTAGGGTTGTAGCTTATGCAAGCCGGCAACTGAAACCACATAAGAAAAAATACCCTACCCATGATTTGGAATTGGCAGCGATTGTGTGTGCATGGAAGATTTGGAGACATTATCTCTTGGGAGAAAGATTCGAGTTGTTTACCGATCATAAATCATTAAAGTATCTCTTCTCTCAAAAGGATCTAAATCTCCGACAGCAAAGATGGTTAGAATTCTTAGCTTCCTATGATTTCGAGATCTCGTATACACTAGGAAAGGGCAATGCGATGGATGATGCATTGAGTAGAAGACATGCCAGTTTAGGGGCTATGTTTCTAGAATGGAAGCAACTGGAGTACATCGCTGTGTATGATTTCAGACCAAAGTGCGAATTGGATCCAGAAATGTTAGCAAGTTTGATGACCAGACCCACTTTGATTGAGCGGATTGGTTCCAGTCAGAGGGACGATCCTAACCTATTGGAAATCATCTCAAAGTTAGAGATGGGAATCGACGAAGAGATGAACAAGTATGGGCTTGATCGAGATAGATGGCTTAGGAAGAATGGAAGACTAGTTGTACCCAATGTCAATGGATTGAGAGATGAAGTGCTTAAAGAATGTCATCACTCAAAACTGACTATACACCTCGGTGGTAACAAGATGTACCGAGACATGAAGCAGACCTATTACTGGGAAGGGATGAAAAGAGACATTGGGAAGTTTATATCCAAATGCATGAACTGCCAACTAGTTAAAGCTAAGCAAAAGAAGCCTAGTGGTTTGCTACAATCATTAGAAATTCCAGAATGGAAATGGGAACAAGTGTCAATGGATTTCATTGATGGGTTACCAAAGACTAGATCGGGCCATGATAGCATTTGGGTGATTGTGGACCGATTAACTAAGAGTGCAAGATTTATACCCGTCAAGTCAAACAGGACGGCAACTAAGTTAGCGGAACTGTATATAAAGTGGGTAGTGAGATTTCATGGAATACCCAGAGGCATTGTGAGTGACCGAGATTCGTTGTTCACTAGTGGATTTTAGAAGAGCTTACAAGAGGCGTTAGGATCAGAACTACATCTCAGTACCGCGTATCATCCTCAAACCGATGGTCAAACAGAGAGGGTGAATTGTATATTAGAAGACCTCTTGAGAGCCTGTGTATTGGATTTTGGTGGATCATGGGATGACTATTTGCATCTAGTAGAGTTTGCATATAATAATAGTTATCAATCCAGTATTGGTATGGCTCCGTTTGAAGCTTTGTACGGAAGACCGTGCAACTCACCGTCATGTTGGGTAGAAACTGGTGAGAAGTTTGTGCTTGGACCCGATATGATAAGAGAAACTTCAGACAAGATTAAGGTTATCCAACAGCGAATGAAGGCTGCCTAAGATAGGCAGAAGAATTATGCCAATAAAAGGAGAAGAGAATTAAAGTGCTCCATTGGCAACTTGGTGTTTATCAAGATTTCTCCATTGAAGAGCGTGATACGATTTGGCAAGAGAGGCAAATTAGCACCAAGATTTGTTGGTCCATTCCCAGTTCTTGAGATAATTGGGAATTTGGCATACAAAGTTGAATTACCAGAGAAGATGGTAGGAGTTCACAACGTATTTCATGTTTCCCAGTTAAGGAAGTTCGTGCACGACCCAGATGTGATTATTTCACCTGATCAGTTGGATGATATCGAAATTGAACCCGCTGCGGTTGGGAACCGCAAGCCTATGCGTATTGTTGGGAACGATACGAGGCAACTTCGAAGGAAAGCGGTGAAGTTAGTCAAAGTCCAGTGGGGCGAGAATGAGAATGACTGTACTTGGGCGAAAGAGGAGAGCATTAGGAAGACGTATCAGAACTCTTCGTGTGGTAAGATTTCAGTTTCGATTTAGTCTTTCCGCATGCTAGGATAGGTTGTTTTGTTTGTTTTGTATTTTTGGTTGTTATATATAATTGGTAGGCATGCGGGATCCTTGGTATGTTTTGGATTAAGGCATTTCGGAGACGAAATTTCTTAAGGGGGGAGAGTGTAACGACCCGCATTCTACGCATCGAAGGATCGTAGAATATTTATTTCTTTCACATACGAAGTCGTATAGTCATGTAACTTTGGGAGACGACTATTGGGGTCATTTCCCATGTTCATGATTTTTGCCGATATTTAAATGACCGTTTTGCCCCTAACTGATCTTGTTTTGGCCATAACTTTTGATTGGGAATGAATTTTGACCTGAAACCACTCCCATTGGCTCCGGATGATCGTTTACAATTAGTAGAGTGGTCACATGTGAAAAACGGACTTACCATTTGGGAGATATGGCTGAAATAAGGTTTGGGAGGTGAAAACTGCTTAACCGGGCCAAATATGGTGATTAGTGAATGGGCCCATAACCCATTTCGGGATTAGGGTTATGGGGAGGCTGAAATGAGTTAGGTTTTCATTCTATTTCAGTTTTATAGCCGCCACTTACCTCTTAGAAACCCTAACAATGGCCTTCAACCTCTAAAACACCTCCAAATCAATTTCTAACCAAAGATTAGGCTTAGCAACATCAAATCAAGGCGGATTAGCGCAAGAATGAGGTAGAGCTGCTGTGTTGCATTGGTATTCGCGCCCAAACAGTAGAGTTTCAGTTCTAATGGTTTTATTGTAGCCAAGGTGAGTGATTTGCATAGTTTTGCACTAATTACGGTTGATTAAGAGTAATTAGTGAAGATTAACGAAATTAAACATGATAAAATTCTGGGAAAATATTTATAAATTCAAAAATAATGTTTTAAACCTCTGTTAGAAATTTGGGTTAATTTGATTAAGTTTTGCTAATCATATCATTAATTTTTCCTAAACATGCTTAAGGGAAAATTTGGGATTTTGGGTATGTTTGATCCATTTTACATGCTATAGTTGTTGTTTTGGTGTTTATGATTGATTATAGATGTTGTTATGACTGTGTGGTATGAATTGTGATTGTCTGGAAGTGTTAGATTGGTCGAAAAGGCCGTCGAATGGCGTAAACAGTCGCTGGAAAAAGTGCAGGAATCTGGCCGATTCGGATCGGAGGAAAGAGCCCAAACTGAACCGCTCCTCCAAGCTGTTGTATCCGCAAGACGATCTGGACCCGATCCGCCTCTCGTATGCCACTCCGACCCGAACCGATGCACCATGGAGAAGCTTGAGAGACCTGACCCGATCCGGAGTGCTTGGGAAGAAGGACAGAACCAGAGGAGTTTTCCACGAAGCCAGAAGGTGTGGATCCCGATCCAAACCGCTGGAGGAGTTCGATCTGACTCGATGTGATGACCACAGCAAATCCGAACCGTTACGAGGTGGAGAAGTGGATCCGAACTGAATTACCTTGGAGAGCACGATCCGGTGTGAAGAGAAGGGGAAGCCGAACCGATCCGGAGAAGAAGGTGACGACCAAAACCCGAGATGCAAAGGTAGTCCAAGTGGGAAGTTTGTACTCTGGATCCAGTTGGGAATCAACGAGTTAACTTCATGATTGGGCTTTGCTGCGAGACGTGTGCTAAGGGGTTGTCGATGTCTGTAACTTTGAATCACTATGTGTAGGGAGTACGTGAACGGATTCAGGGCCACAGTGGCGTAGGTATGACTAAAGAGTTATAGACCAATGAAGTGGGGTCATTTGTAAAGGTTTGGTCATGACTCCATGTGGTAAGCTTGGTAGTAGCTGTAGTTGTACAAGTCGAATTCCGTCACTACTTCGATGGGTCTAGTGATTGACAGTGGTGGACATCGTATACTTTACGCACTGAGTGAGAGATGTGAGGATGATTGCTATGGTTGATTTGTTTGCATTACTATGACATGCACGCCCCCACCCCCTTTATCTTTACACCATCTGTTCAATGGCACCTTAAAGTATTGTACGGTATGTAGTGCTAACTCTTTGGTTGCAGGTCCAGGTTCAGGTATTGTTTAGTATACCTGTTATTGTTCTGTTTAGCTGCTTATCGCTCATACCAGACTTTTTGTCTAACCCAGAGTTTTATGTCTCTTCTTATTACTCTGGGTGCTCTCACAAGCAGACTAGAGACAGGTTAGCTGGTGATGCACGAGTAGCTGTACCGGAGATGAGCAGGAGGCTTCCACGTATGATATATATAGATATTCTCCCTGTGTCGCTGTTGGTCACTACTTTGGGCATTAGTAGTGCACCCTTCCTTTATTTCTTTTGTTTAGAGACTGTAATTTGGAAAGTTGTAATAAGCTGTATTTGGATTTCCGCTGCTCTGATGTTGATGTTGGTTTTACTTATCAGCTTATGCACTGTCTCACCTGTTTTATGTCAAGTATATTATTATTATATTTTGTTCCACGCGCAGTGAGGCATTCTACAGGTTCTTTATTAGTTCATTCTCTTCTTTCCTTTCTTTGGCGACCGTTCCGTGCTAGTCGGACATGTGTACAGCACGCTTTTGGAGGAAATGCCGGCTGGTGCGGGGCGGGCCGTCACAAATTTGGAAGATATATATATATCATTATTCCAATACGATATTTGTTGGTTTCAGAATTTGATGTTGAATATAAGCCGATATATTTTCCATTCAGAGCCTTGTATTTAATATCAAATTGGATTTTGGGTTTTTCGTGAATGGTATCTTTAATAATACTGTTCTTAAACCCAATGGAGTTAAGAAAATTAGAATTTTACTTGAGATTAGCTAAGTTGAATGGTTCCCTGGGTATTGATCTGATGTTAGTTTCGGCCTTCGGGGTTAATACTTAGGGAATTGTTCTCTTACTAATTAACGGTTAAAGACTGATGGGATTTTGGGTTTATAGTGAACTGTGTTTTTAACGACATTCGTTCTTTAACCAATTTACAGTGAAATGGGATTTGGAATTTATAAATCTTTTTATTAAGATTTAATAGGAATTTTTCCAAAGTAAAGTTTTCCAATTTAATATATTAAATTGGAATTGAATGGAATTCGATTTGATAATAATTGAAGTGAACTTCTGTGGAGGAAGACTGTTAATACGTATGGAATTTAAAAGGCGTTGCCATTATTCCATTTATATTATTAGTTGGATACAGAAATTGATATCGATTATATATTGATTTGTTTTTCCGTGAAGATTCCATAATTAATGGAATGTGATTTGGGCTTATCATGAACTGTGATTTAATTGGCATTAGTTCTTTAACCCAGTTAAAAGCAGGATTACATGTCTGTCATTGTATTTCGAACTATATGGTTGATCTCTGCTAAATATATATGTGTTGGTGGCGGAGAATTTATTCTCTTGCTTAACACCCTTCTCTGAGACGTACGAGCTTAGAGGTTATATATCGGCAGAAATCAATAGTACGGTGTAGATTGTCGATGTGACATGTTTGTGTTTCCAAAGTTAAATAATCATTAATATTGATTTTTGGGAAGATTAAAACCAAGTGGAGTTTTAATGAATCTTTAATTAGATTGAAATGGAATGTAATAATTTAAATTATCAAATTTGGGAAATGATCGAGAATGGAGTATCGCCGGTTTTGCTCCTAGCGATAGTTAAATCTTTAGTTAGATTTGAATGGGAAATGGTAAATAAATTTTACCGATAACACCGTGGTATTAGTTACGGAGTAATATCAGTTTTTCTCCATGGGATAAATAGGTTAGGATTGGGAAATAAAATAAATGATTACTTCGGTGTAGTTCGTTAATCCCGACTAGTTTGGAAAACCATAACATGGTTTGAAATGATATCCAAAGGAAAATTAAAGAATAAATTTAAAGAATTTATCTTTGATAAAATTAATGGGTACCTTTCCCAAAGAATGTGAATATTTGAATAAAAGAACATTCAGAATTGGAATGAGGCGTATGTTGTGTTTTTATAGCACTTGTTTATTATATACACGAGTTATTCGGAAAGGCCGGGTTTATACCCATTCTGAATAACTGATTCGACGATAAGTCGATGATGAAGACGGTGGTTGAAGATCGGAGGTCTTCACATCGTTAGGATGATTACTGATGTCTTGATTGGCCTGTACACCCAAGATGAGGTAATAAGTGGTGATCATCCAGATGTACTTGGAGATCGACGGATATGCGAGGACCTCTCTTCTGTATTGGACATACGGGACGAGGAATAAGGTGCCACCGGTTTCGTTCAGACCCAAAATGAACTTGTAAATGGCTATGTGTCTAACATTGGATTTTATTCTGTGTTGATTGATTTCTATTAATTATATATCTGTTTGGCGGCGGAGAATTTATTCTCTTGCTTAACGCCCTTCTCTGAGACGTACGAGCTCAGAGGTTATAAATCGGTAGATATCAGTCGCATGGCATGAATTGCATGTGTGGTATGCTGAGATGCAATGATCAAGGCTTTTGTTGAAAAGCAGAGTCTTGTGGTTGATGATCAAAGCACGACTTTAATACAGCGTAGCTTTGTGTATGGCGTTAATTCGCGAGCCTCACATCTCGGTATGAGTCAAAAACGGGATCGTGACTACATGGAGTGCACGACGTCTCTTTCTAACTATGGGTGGTCTCAGCGTTTTACTAGCCCTGACATTGTTGTTATTTTACCTATGTGGTTATTGGATTATGAGGCGCCTCGGATATGTCAGTCTCTTCGGAACCGATGGATATAGGTCCGATAGGACTGGGAAACGTGTGTTCAGGAATAACCAATCCTCAAACATAACGGAGGACCGGCCCTGAAGATCCAAGGGTTACCCAGAGTGTGTAGTCCTGAGACATTTGCTAGAGTGTCTCGAAGCGGTGAGGATCCATCCTTGGCCTCGACTCATGATGGAAATCCAATTTCCAATACCATATATTTCGGTTTCATTTGTAGATCCTAGTATGGTGACATAGTGGGATGGGGCACTATGCCATCTATGATTGATACATTTATATTTAAAGTTGTTTTCATACACTTTACACTATAATAGTATCAATATGATTTGTTTTAAACGTACCAAGCAAGTTTGGCTATTATAAGGTAAAACTCTATCCTCCGGCTTGCGTTGCATTATGTGATGGGACCTGAGTCTTATAATAGCTCCATTTTTCCAAAAAGCATTGCGCTGTTTGTTTTATGCACTGGTATTCTTGGGAGGAAACCCGTTCCGTGTTATACGGCGTAGTCCCTTAATTTACTCCATTTTAAAGTTAAGTTTTAAATAACTGTTTTAGTTCTCACACCAATCACATGACTAACCTGGATTTTATTGTTTTAACCTAAACTCTGGGTGCCCCTATTTTCCACACGGGCAGCTAGTAGTTTTGGTTTTGCAGATTTATATTCACAGGATCCCGGTTTACAGCTGGAACTTTATTCGGAAAGCTCTGTATCCGTTTATCTCTTTCGGTTGTGTTTATGTATTATTTTTCTGCTGCTATGTATTTAAATGTAATTTAAATCTCTAATATGTATCAAATGTTTATTATTTATTCATACTCTGTTATATTCTTGTATTCTGATGGAATTGTGGTAACAAGCAATGAAATGTTCTTCTGTTTGTGTTATGATTTGTCTTGTTCTCAAAACAATTCATTCTTTCCTTTACGGGGAAGTTCGGGTCGCTACAATTCACTTTGAATGTTACATCGTCAGATCCATCAAATCACTAATTAACATTCCCAAATATACTCTAGGTTTAAAAGAAGTGCCCTTCTTTGCCCACAACTTAGTTTATTTGTAAAAAATCAACGTGCGTGGTTTTTAGGAAATACTTTGTCATACATTCTTCCATACAAGTCATCCAGGAACATGATGAACCGAAGGTACTATCCTACTACATCCTAGGATTCACCCTATGGATCAGTAACGAGTAGTTCTTGCAATCTGCTGATTTCATTCATGACAGAATCATTGCCGAAATATCACTGGTTGCAAAGCAGAGAAATTCAACAAGTGGCCGTTCCGCTTGTGAAGATCCACGGTCTTCAATTGCTCCATCTTCAATCATCATCTTCCACGTATTTGTTGGTTCAAAATTGTTTTCGAATATAAATTCGATCTCGGTCTTTCTGTACCAACAATGGTATAGGTCAGATTTGATAGTCGATTATTTACCTATCAAATAAGCAATCATTCATCCATAAAAAGAAAATGAATTCACTGATTCAATACCCAACATCATTTGGGCTCTTTAATTAACCAGTCGTTAATTAAATATTAAACTTCTAAGTCTTGTCATATTCGGAAAACATTTCCCTTTTCTTATTAATATTAAAATATTGCATTATCATATCACTTCTACTTCATTAGCCTCCGACTGTAGTAAGTGAATAAATCTCTCAGTATCAACCCCGAAGGACGAAACCAACATCAAATTGACAGCTCAAAACTTACTCTACTCGGGCAATGTACAACGAGTTCTAATTTCTATAAAACCACCTCATATTTCCTTTGCCATTTTTAAAGCGATTATATTATTATAATCTCATAAATCATTTTCAATTTTGTTTTTAATACCAGTTCATAACTAAAATAGATTTTACTTAACCTCTATAAACAAATATCACATATTCCATTTTGGAAACCCTTCACCATTTATCTACCAAATTCTTAATCTTTTATAAATTCCCTATCCATTAATTTATAATTTCCCAAAAACCAAATCTTATAACATTTTTAAACCAATGTTATAAATTTCCAACTCAATCGATATCCATTAACTAAACCATTTAAAATACAAGGCTTTATATCCAATATTAAATATTGGTTTCACATTTTAAAATCATACATCTATACTCACATTCCATTTTCAAATCCATTTATTCGCTAATCTCATTCATGAATGCTATTTAATCACTTTCGTATTTTTATAAACAACGTTTACCAAAAACCTTCGTTAGTTACGAAAATTATTTTCATCTCTTTCAAATCAATGCACGTACATTTCCAATTCCATTAATCCATTCTATATTTTAAAATCTTCTAAAATCCATTTACAAAACTCAATGCCTTTATATAACCATTCTAAAATCCATTAATGCCTTTAGTATTAGCTGGATTAATTGGATAATGCTACTACTCAAATATGGGTGTTCGAATATTATAGTTAATGGTGTTTTAGGTAAGAAAATTCAGTCTAAAAGGGGGCTTAGACAAGGCAATCCTTTATCGCCGTTATTGTTTAATCTCGCAGTTGATGTATTCACCGAAATTATTAAGAGAGCGGAGAGGAAAGGAATTTTAGGTAAGGTATGTAACAGAGTCTTTAATAATGAAATAACGTTACTTCAATTTGCTGATGACATGTTATTTTTTCCCTCTCACTTACCCAAACATATTAGGGGAATTTTACTATAAGGCCTTATTTACCTTATACAATTACTTTCTAGGACACGGGTTGCCAATAATTACTTTCTAGGACAATTTTCATTTGTCTCTTCTAGTTAGTCAATAAAACCTAATTACTAAATCAGTCGAATCTGTACTTTAAACCTTTACCAATACAACATTTCAACGAAATCGATCCTCACCATATTCGTAGATCAAGCATCTACTATAAAACTAAGTTTCAATTAACAATGAATGAATTGTAAGTATAATTTTTCTCTAAATGGTGTATGTTATTACTTAATTGCTTGCCGTTTGTTGGTTATATTGCTTTAATCGATCAACTATAATTGTTATTCAGTGTTTACTCATGCAAACTCTTTTATTATGAATCGATCTACGATAATTACTAGTCCATGTTTGTTAATGATTTTGCTTGAATCGAACGACGATAATTATTAGTTAGTGTTTAGAAATACAGCCATGCAAACTATTTTTTTAAGAAATAATACTCATATATTACAAGTTAGTAATAATTTTCTTATTTGGAAAAGATAAACGGTTTTCTCTTTCCCTAAAAAGTGACTATAAAATTGATTTGTCATTAATTATGTAATGTAATTTTTTTGATTGATTGCTCCTTCGAATATTTTGAACTGGTTATTTGACTGATTGGATACTCAAAGTTGTTAGTTTTCAAAAAAAAATTATTCGTATATCTTTTTTTAAGCTTTACATTTTGTTTTACTTCAATATTTGAATAATTGTTAACATTCATCGAGGATAAACATGGAGACAATGTCAAAAAGAAAACAAGTTATCTTTAAAGATGCTACATGCATCTTCATGGACAAAGGAATTCAATGCATAAACAGTAGACTAATTTCTTCTTCGTACTGTGAAGAACACAGTGAAAGAAAATCATTGTCAATAACACTAGTGGTAACCTTTTTTTACATAAATTGTGTGTACAATAATTATCTGTTTTGTATGCACAGCAATATGAAACTTATACAACATACTATCAATATAAAAAAGTGATACAATATAATGTCAGTAAAAGATAAATGCATTTATATTTTTAATAAAAAAATATAAACATTAGCCATTAAAAATTCATAATCAATTATGAGAATTTCATAATCAAATATAACATCAGTTCTTTCAGTAATTGTCAGCTTTTTTCCGATATGGATTATGTTACTTTAATTTGTAATATTTGATACAAAGTTGATTTAGTTTGTAATGATGAGAGACACACTGAATTGAATAAATAGAAAATACTATATCTTAATAACAAACGGTACAAACAACAATATATTTAAACAAGTTTTCTATTTATATTCATTATTTAAAATTATTACATACTATATAAAATAGATTTAAAGCTTACATAAAAATGACAAAATCATTTCAATATTTAATTGCTAAAAAAGATAAATATGTTTAGCTTTATCATTATTGGATTTAATTAGATGGTTAGATATATATTAATATTTGAAAATAAGTGATATATATTACACAAGTTTATTGTTTTAATGATTATTTCAAATTATTACACTCCTTATAAACTCGGTTTACAAATTATGTCAAAAAGATAAATCATATTATCTTTTTGTACACATTATTGTGCATGCATGGTATTGTTTGGATGATATAGAATTTAATTTCTGTTCAATATTGTTTTCATACACTATAATAATATCTTAAACATCCTAAACTAATAATAAGATTTTCATGAATGCAGGAACAATCTGAACATGAACAGAATGAACCAACTAATATAGAAATACAAAGAGAGTCCGATGAAGAAAATACAAAGTCAAATAACCAAATTAAGGAAACAAATACTGACGTGGATGATGTAGATAACCAAAGTGAAGAAACAAATACTGACTTGGATGATGCAGATAACTATGAAATCGTGGAAACAGGGAGAAAAGGAAAAAAGCAACAGTACACTGGTACATATAGATGCAATTTAGATGCAATCCATAAAGTGATGTCAGTTATTCAAAAGGAAAATATTCTTTCTCAGGAGGCAAAAGATTTCATAGAGAAAACACCTTTTAAAATTATTTTTAAATTTTTTCTCAACGATTCAATAAGAGGACAAGATATAAGAAAATGTGCTTCAAATCTATATGATATAATTACTTCTTTCGATGTTACTGAAAATGCTTTTAAAGTGGGAGACAAAATTTTGAAAATAACTTCCAAATAAGTGAGTCTTATATTTGGAATGCCACTAGCTGGAGAGGGATTATTTCTTATTCTGGCTTCAAGCAAGGCTTTCGCCATGGAAAGTTTTTCTGACTTTTTAAGTTCCAATTTCAATGAAGAAAATGTAATAAGTAGTAAAACTGTGGCAAGTAGGTTGAATTCAATGATTAAAAAGAAAAAAGGAGATAAAAATCTAGTAAAGTTACTGTTATTACTACTTATCATAACATTCCTTTTTCCCAGCAATCAAAGCTATTTGCCATGGTTTTTTTTGGGTAAATTGTTAAATAAAAAAAAATGAACTTAATCTCTTGGACGCGAGCAATTTGTCAAAATGTTTTTAAAAATGTTAAGAAATTCCATGATGATCCAAGGAATACACCAGGTTGCACTATCGTTTTGTTGGTATGTTTTTATAATATTCGCTTAATACAAATACACTGAATATTATCTTTATTATAAAAATATAAAATCATTTATCATTTTCTTACAATACTGAATCTGTGAAAGAACCTAAATCATTGGTCAAAAAGAAGGCGTTGAAGACAAAATCCCAAGAATGAGGAAATGCGGTTTATTAAAACTAAAGGACATCGACTTAAGCGAAGTTGATGATAACAAGGTATCATGTTTACAAATATTTAGTTTTGTTTTTAACGCATTTATATTTTTGGAAAAATATACTCGCCTAATTCCATTTATGCAGTTAAGGTCCTGTTTATAAATATTTAGAAAACATAAATGCATTTATCTTTTTTGATTAATAAATAAATAACATATTATACTGTAAATATATATCCTACTTCCGAATACATATTAAACATATTCTTTAGTTTTATCATGATATGAAGTTCTTACACAAGGTGTACAATTGGTATAAATAGAATATATAAAAGATAAATGCATTTATCTTTTACAAGTTCTAATATAAGTCTTGGTATTGTATGCATGCACTGTGTAACATATTTTTGCAATTTGTACTTTTCCTGCATACACTACACTTTCAAGTAAGAAAAAGAAAAATAATATGAATTCCCTCTTAGAATACAGATTCAAGGTAAGAAGAATTATGTATATAGTAATGATTATCTTACCCAATACAGCTTTTGTGTAATAGTGATGAATAGTTGATCTGACTATTTTTTTACAATATTTTCCATGTAGATTTTAAATTTCTTTTCAGATGTTAGAAAAGAGGAGAAGGATCTTATGTCAAAACAAATTAAACCAGTTGAAGATGATGATGAAAAGTCTGAAAAAGGAAATTAGATGACAATATGGAAGTTAAAAATTTGAAGGAGATAGAAAAAAAATTCAACTTTTTGACTAATGAGTTGAAAAGTTTTGGAAAGCAATTAAATGACGAAAG
The DNA here is from genome assembly GCA_030737875.1 of Allium sativum. Taxonomy (NCBI): domain Eukaryota; kingdom Viridiplantae; phylum Streptophyta; class Magnoliopsida; order Asparagales; family Amaryllidaceae; genus Allium; species Allium sativum. The sequence continues at coordinate 311,890,555 of CM060919.1, forward strand.
ACTTTCACGTGCAGCAGCTGAAAGAAGAATCCAAATTCTAGAAATGAAGATTCAAAAGTGTGAAGACCAAGAGGTCACGGAAAATAAGATTTGAAAGAAAAGACTGATGATACTAAAGGTAAGGACAAAAAAAAACAGTTGATATGACAAATATAAATAGGGGTACTAACTTTATATGTTTTAATTTGATAAATACTAAAGATTTCATTTTAGAAACCGTAGAAGGTTTAACATATTTAAAAAACAAACAAGCTACTGATGAATTTCCTGTTGAAAAAGCAATTACCATTGGAGATGAAAGTAGTCCTAAAGAAGAAAAGAAGAAGATGAAACCAAAAAATGTTGAAAAATGTCCACTACTACAACATCTTAGTGAAGAACAACAAGAAGTTGTAAAAACTTTTTTTAAAGTTTCGGGGGAGGGGGGAAAAAGTAAGTAATTAACCTACTTTATACTCCCATAAACTAATTATATTTTATTAACAATCGTTTAATTTTACAGCAATGAAGCATTCAGTTGTGATGATGAAAATTTCATCACCATAACAAAAAACATGATAGAAGACCTCCTATATCAACATAGTATTTGTGGTCAAGTAAGTACAACAAAATATACTTTCCATGAATATAAATTTTCTCATTTTATTAATATTATTTTTCAAATGTAGGTCATCAATTGGTTCTGGTCAGGGAAAAAAAAGCTGCAAGAAGAAAGCAACAGCATTGTGTATGCAAACACAACAGTGGCAGTAAGTGGAGTATATTTATCAAGTTAACATTTTTTTAAACAAAAAAAATCTAAAACATAATATTAACAGAAAAGTGCAAGCGATGGAAACTTGGAAAAAATCAAGAAACAAATGTTCATTCCATTCATGAAAAAGACACTTTTAAATCCATTATGTCCAACATATTGTTCCCCATACATGGAAATGAACATTGGAGCTTGCTAGAACTAGTTGTTGGAGATTACACCTGGAATCACTATGACTCTCTACACTTAACCACGAGATCAAAATCGAGGAGAAGCAGTCATGCACAAGTTGCAAATAATGTGGTAAGTGCAAACAAAAAAAAGTAAAAAGATAAATGTGTCCATATTTATTATAAATTTCTTTCAATTATTGCAGAAATCAGCAGTCAACACACTAAATAGAGAGTTACAAGATGAAGGACAGAAAACCATTCTAAAAAAAATCAATGATAAATAATGTTGACTGTGCTTAACAAAATACCGGGTAATTTTTAGCAATTCAATTTGACAATTAAAATTTCGTAGTAATCATATATGTAATATTTAACAAATTTGACCATGGCTAATTCGTAGTAATCATATACGTAGTATGTTATATAATTTGGAAGGAATTTGACCATTATGATTAAATAATAGCATTGAGTTGTAGAAGATATAAATGGTTTTATCTTTTCGACAAAAGTGGCTAAAAAATAAACTGAAATGAACGAAGGTTATGTTAACAGTTGTTATTTAAGATAAGATATTTTCAAACAATACACAAATGATCTAAAACTTTATGTAATGATAAAAAGTTACTAGTAACTTGATTTTCTCCAAAAAGATAAATGTTTTTATCATTTCGTTATAGTAGGCTACAAATTGATTTTTGTATAAAGTACTGCTTGTTTGCATTATCCTGGTAATAATTACAAGGAATGCAGGTACGAATGTAGAATACTTGTAATGATGTTCATGCAAAAAATAACTCAAGGAATGGAAACTTCAATAAAACTCAGTACTGAACAAGTAGATGAAGCAACTATAGCTGCCCGAATACTAACTGACGAACCATACTGTTGGAAGCTTGAGAAATATTGCGGCTGTGGGTGAAACCTTTAAAACACTATTAATCATGAATGTTGTTTCTAAATTGTAAATGCTAATGTTAACAATTAAATAGTGAATTTGTTGTTTAATTTGTAATAGCTGATATTGATTTGATCGTAGTTGTTAGGTATTATATCTGAGTTTGGAGATTAATTTCAAACTGCTGATGTACTGTTATGTCTACAATGTTATCAATCAAAAGCTAAATGCTGTTATTTTTTGTTTGAAAAGTCAATTTCTTTTATTTGTTGGTTAAAGAACCAAAACAGTAATATTTTATTATGTATTTAGATTTATCTTTGTTATTACATTTGTTGTTAATATATGATCTTTATGAAATTTTCAAAAAAATATACTGACATAACAAACATCTTTAAACAAAAAGATAAATACGTTTATCTTTTCATTAATATCCAACTTTTTGTTAGTATGTATGATTAATTGCTGAATTTTTGTTATTGGGTATGATTAATTGGTTGATTTTATTACTGTGTATGATTAATTGATATCAGAATTGTAATCATTTCAGTTATTAATTCATTGCTGTTATAGAAATATATAAAATAAAACGATAAAAATATTTATCTTTCTCATCCTGTAACCCACATAAGATAATAATTCAATAGTGAAATCATTGTGCAATTATTTACTAATGTATTGAAATAAAAAATACCTTATAGGACATGGACACTCAGACAACATGAACCTATTAAATTTAGTACATACAACAAACTTAAATTATTGCCCTTTCATGAAAATACAAATGCAGTTATCTTTTCAAACCTTTACTGTCGAAAAAACGAAAAAAGCAGATAATAATTCAAGATAACACTGCATAAATTTAAGAAAGCCAAATAAGCAAATAATCATTCAACAAAAGAACAGGTTGCATAATATAAAATAAAAAGATAAAATTGAATATCTTTATAATATTCTAAACCACATCATATAACAAAACGTAAACGAGAACTTATAGAATTTCAATCAGTCTTAACATTAATCAGTCCTAAAAATCAACCTTCATCTCATCCATATAACCAAAATTTTATTTTACCATATTATTCAACTGTAACACTAAATTTAAAATAATCATTCGAATACAATGAATTTTAAACAACAATTCAATCATTCAAAGAACAACTTCTTCTATTATGCCTTAGTTTTTTACACTTTCAACATTTTTTTGTTTAGCATGAAAATCAACACCTTCAGTTCTATTCACTCTAGGCTTACCAGCTCCATGAACAGCTTTAGGAGGAAGAACAGTACATGTTTCTTCAGTTTCAATTGCTTATTTATCAAAAGTTGGAATTAGATTTATTGCATGTGAATAAGCAACTCGATAATACTCAACAGTGAAGTACGACTCAATGTAATCATAAACAGAATTTTTAGAAAAATATATATACTTCAAAGCATGGGCACAAGGAAAACCCTTCACTTTCCATTGATTGCAACTGCGAATGCGATTTTTAAGATCTACTTTTTGCGATGTTGGAGAATGAACTTAATAAATAAATCTGCAAAATTCAAAATAAAGCATATTTAAATAAATAACATTATTACATTAACGCCAAAAATAATTTCCCACATTAACATCTAATCCTATATAATGTGTCTAATATCATGATATCTCTACAATAAGCATTTCTTTCATGCATTACATAATATCACACTACAAATACATAAATCCTCAAATTTACAGTAAAAATTAAATAATACTAAAATTATCCTATTGTTACATATTTCTCATTCAACTTTTTCATTAACTTAATGAGCAAAATATTAAAAGGATAAATGCACATATCTTTTTCAGAAACAATTTTCACTAAAAAATAAATATTTGTTAATTGTTTACATCATAATCCAAAAAAAAAAAAACACATACCTAGATGATTTAGTACCACTCCACCCAAACCCTTCATCCTTCAATTTCAACAAACAAGCTTCCATTTTTGGACAAAGAACAATATTCCAGTTATTTACTTCTTCTCTTCGATTGGACATTTGCAACATAAGCTTAATCCGAATACCATCAAGACATGCAGTTACAGACATGCTTCTTTCATCTAAGATCCATGAATTGAAACTCTCCGCTACGTTAGATTTATTTTCACCATATCTTTTTCCAGGAAAAAAACAATTCAACCCAATGATCATACGGCTTATCATTCAAATATTCAATAGCTTTTGCACCCACAATTTCTTTAAATTTAGTCATAGCCTTTTCAAATTCATAGGTATTTGAAGCTAAAGCACAATGTTCTAGCAAATGACCTACCCAAGCACCCCTCCCACTTTTAACAATACCAATAATATTACTTTGCATATGATGTAGACAGTAAGAACGATGGCTATTTGGAAAAAAATTAGGAATACTCAACTACAAACCCCAATGTTTGTCACTTAAAAAAGTCAATGGTTTAGCAAACCAAAGAGCATATCTTAAATGGGTCAAAAACCAACTCACTCTTCATTTTGTAACAACCCGGAATTTTGGGGCCAATTTAAATTTTTAAGGAATATAGAATATTTAAAATAATTTATTTTAAATAATAAAAATTAAAAATTTATTTTAATTGAAGTTAGGACGAATAAATATAATTTAATTATAAATAGAGTTTAAAATAGCGCGGTAGTTTGAAAATTTGAATTTGAACTTTGACTAACTGTACAAGATTCAAAATAAATCAAATTTCAGTAAAACAAGAAATATTTAAATCTGATTAATAATATCTTTCTAACGAATCTGAAAGACTGAAATTTAATTTTAAAATCAAAAGTTATGTCCAGTTTAAAATTTAGAAAAGTCTCTGTAGAATTTATATATATTTTAATATAATATATTGGCCTTAAAAATAGTCATTTTTCAAATGACCTCGGTTTTCGATGAAACCACTTTTGTTGGAACCGAAATGTCAAATTATTGTTAAGTTTAATTTTCTAGAATTTTTCGAATTAATATGTAAGCGTGGCAAAAGAAAATGTGTTTTGTCAAATTCAGTCAAATTTAAATCGACTTGAAAATGACTATTTTTCAAATGGTCTCGGAATTCGACGAAATTAGTCTTGTTAGAACCGTATCGTCAAAACATAACTAGAAATAATTTTTCTGTAATTTTTAGAGGATCTATGCGGCCCTAGTGAATTTAAATGGATGATCATATTGATTAAATAAATGATTTAAATATTAAATTGAAGAAAACAGGCTACAGACTTTCGTTTGGGCTAACGGGACCTAACCCATCGCGTCCGGAACGCTGGTATTTGCCTAAGGACAACACTGGTCAGGCTGGATTTGGAGTTAATTAGAGATAACGGGCCTTTTCCAAAATTTATAGAATTAAATATTATAATATTATAAATATGGGATTCACTAAACCCTAAACACAATACATAGCCGCTGTTGCCCACTAATGGACGCACAGAAACGCCCGAACTCCTTCTCCCTCGATCTCTTAACACACTAATTAATTCGTGAAATCCTCCAAGTGAAAATCGAAGAGCACTCCGAGATGGTTCAGATCAATGGTGGAGATTACCTTATTGGTGGTGGATGAGGAGAAATCGTGCCTCAAGTGGGGCAACTTCGGGTCCGTTTTTCACAGCGTGGGGGAGGCCGAGCTCGACGGGGCTTGGGGCGTGGGTGGCGCGCTTCGAGGCGGTCAGAGGGAGGGTCTCAGATCGGGTTTCGTTCGACTGTGGTGGCGGCGAGGTGCGGGTTCTCAAGTTGAAGGTGGTCCGATGTTTTAGCAGTAAGTAACGCAGAAATAAAGAAGAAGGGAGAGGCCGATAATTTCTAATTAAGGGGTAAAGAGAATTTTAATTAAATTAATTATTTAATTAGTTGATTAATATTAAAAAGACCATATCTCACTCAAACGAAAATGAAATCAAATGATTTCAGATCCGCTGGAATCGTGAAGAGGAGATCTACGCAATGGAATTGACTAGGACCAAACGAAGAGCGTTGAAATTTCAGATAAAAAGCAATGTGAGATTTCTCTTTTAATAATTAATTAAAATTTAATTATTTTCTTTCCATTTGAAATCGATATATGTATGTGATGAAGTCAGATCTGTGATTTGTAGATTGTAGTTTGTTTGTGGTTGTGATTGATTTGTGATGCTCATATTTTGTTAGATCAGTAATGTTAACCGAGGAATATGATTTTGGTGTTTTGTCGAAATAGAATTGTCGACAAAACCAGATTATCATCTCTAGTGTCTTGTCGAAATAGAATTATCGACAAAACAAGATTATCATTTTTGATCATTTATATTAACAGTAAGATAACAATTTTTGTTATGAATGTACATTAGAATAAGATATTCATTTTTATTTAAACATGTTAGTTGAATTAAAAATATCTTTTATGCTATAATTGCCATACTAGAACCAATTCTGAGCAAATCATGATTTGAGGAAAATTCAGATCTGAACCGTTCAGACAAATCAAAGTGAGATTTCTCTTTTTTATATATAATTAAAACTAGCTTCATTATTATCCTATTTGTAAATTCTGACATTTACGATGTAAATTCAGTTTGTGTTATTCATGATTGGATTTGATTTGTTGGTTGTTGTTATGATTGATCCGTTAATTAGATGGATAAATCCTATTAAAAAAATTTAAAATTTGTGAACAACAAATATTCACACCTATTGGTTAAAATAGAAAATTATGTACGAACAAAATTATCACTTGTTTATTATATTTTTGAAACTAACATTTCTGTTAATTAGAGTTGGGTTCAAACAAATTATCATTTGTCCAGTGGATCGTTAAAATTAACACTGCTGCTAATTAGAATTAAAGTAAACAAAATTTATCATTTTGTTTATTTGATTTGTTGAGAGATAAAACATTCATTGTTGTCATTTGAATGGAATGAAAAGAAATTAACATTTTTGTGATATATTGTCATGATTAGATAAATTAACATTTCTTTTGTTATATAAGGTCATATTAGAATATATCACTTATATTAGAGAATATGTTTATAAATATATCACTCATGCTAAAATTGACATATTAGAAATATAAACATTTTAGTTATAAAATGTTAAGATTGGTTAAAAATAACATTTTAATTATAAAATGTAAAAGTAAAGAAAAATAATATTTTAATTATAAAATGTTAAAGTGAAAAAAACATTTTAATTACAAAATGTTAGAGTAAAGAAAAAATTATATTTATATTGTAGTGTGAAACATTAGAAAGGAATAGACAATAAAAATTACCTTTTTATTGTAACATGAATCATTAGAAAGGAGATGACAATAAAAAATACATTTTTATTGTAATGTGAACCTCTAGAAAAGAGTACACAATAAAAATTACATTTTTATTATGGTATGAACCATTAAAAAGGAGTAGAAAATAAGGATTGTATTTTTTATTTGTAATTAGAATACATAAAAGATTGTAGACAAATAAATTATTCTTTTATTTATGATTAGAATACATAAAAAGGTATACAATTACAATATGTTCTTATTGGTCATTAGAATACGTAGGAGAATGTATGTAAATAAATATGTCACCTATGTTAGAAAGTAGATTTTATAAATAAACATGCCACGTAGATAAGATTTTGTTTTGTTTAAAAATATATCATCTAGTTAGAATACATTTTGTCATTTAAAAAGAGGGAAACCAAAAATATACATCTTGGGTCAAATAAAAAGAATGAGGTAAAATATACATTTTTGCCATTTAAAAAGAGTGGAACTAGAAATAAACATTTCTGTTCATTTAAGAGGATTAAACCAAAATTGACATTTTTGGTTATCAAAAAGGTTTAAGACAAGAATATACATTGTTGTCATGAAAAAGTACATTTTTATTCACATTATAGATGTGAATAAAAAACTTAGAATTAGAAAGCACCCTTTTTATTTACATTCTTGTTGTAAATAAAACCCATGATTATAGAAAAGTATATTTTTATTTACATCTTAGATGTAAATAAAATGATAGATTAAAAGGTTTCATTTTCATTTACATTTTTGATGTAAATAAAAGAGTAGGTTAAAAAGGCATCATCTTTATTTACACTTAGATGTAAATGAAAGGACTGATTTAAAATTACTTTTTGATTTACATTTTAAATGTAAATAAAGGATTAGATTAGAAATTTTATTTTTATTTACATTTTAGATGTAAATAAAAGATTATAATTAAAGGAAACATTTTTATTGTCATTTTAGACACAATAAAAGAATAGATTTTAAAGCGACATTTTTATTGATATTTTATATTCATTAAAAAGATTAGATTTATAAGAAGCATTTTTTTATTGTCATTTTAGGGACAATAAAAAGAGTAGAATTAAAAGGGACATCTTATTTTGCATTTTAGATGTAAATAAAACATATCTTAAAAGTGAACATCTCTGTTTGCAATTTAGATGTAAGTAGAGCCATGGATTAAAAAGTGAAATTTATATTTGCATATTAGATGTAAATAGAAACATAGTATTAAAAAGTACATTTTATTTACATTTAAAAAGTAAATAAAATAATAGGATGAAAGGTTATATGTTTATTTACATTTTGGATGTAAATAGGAACATGGAAAAAAGAAAGGTATATTTTTATTTACATATTAGATGTAAATAAAAACATAAATTGAAAAAGAACATTTTTAGCGTTATTCTCTTTTGAGAATAAAAAGTACATGTTTTGAAGTGGACTTCTGTTCATTTAAAAATAACTCGAATACGAAGTGTAAATAAATTATTTAAAGAATAAATAACTGGAAATCATCGAACAAATGAATCATATTTATAAGTATATATAAATATAAATTAAAATAAAACGAATCGCGCTGCTGCAGTTCGCGATTTGAAATCGTAACTTCAAACGATTATACCGAAAGATCCGACCGTCGGATTTTTCCAAAACTGGAACCGTTAGGACCGCTTTGGGAAGATCTTCCCAACGATATAAATTTTGTTAAAATCCAACGGTTAGATTTCGAGATAAGTTTAAATCAAATTTGGATAAAAACAACGCCAGGGCCGCCAACCGACCCGAAACGTCGTTAAATAGATTAGCTATTTTTATATAAATAAAAACAGTGATAAATCGTTATCAAATACTAATAACGATATGAAATGATTTTAAAATATATATATATATATATATGCGAGGATCATTTGAAAAGTCTGAGTTCAATCTCATTTCAAATGATTATACGACGATATAAGTCGAAGATTTGAAGACGGTGATTGAAGACCGACGGTCTTCATGGTGGATAGATGAGTTACCACTGACGCCCATGATTGGAGTAGCTACCTTGAAGGGGCTACAGTGGAAGTCGTCCAAATGTATTGTTGATTGTTTGGATATGCGAGGAATAAGGTGCCTCCGGTTTCGTTCAGACCCAGAACGGACTTATAAATGGATCGTATGTCTGACGTTGTATTCCTTTATACTGTATTCGTTGATCTCTGCTAAATATACATCTGTTTGGTGGTTAACACCGTTCTTGTAATGACCCAAAAATCCGGTCCAATTTGAGCTGACCAAAAACACAAGTCCAACCCCAAATTAAACTGAAAATACCGGTCATTAATGAAAGAAATTAGAGGGTGAGGAAAGATAAGATAGAAACTTAGAATAGAAGAAGAAGAAGACAATATCAGAGTAACACGAATCTCACAGCAGAACGAATAAATATATTTCATAACATAACTTTGAAATACAAATCTATACTTGAATATACATATCATTATCAAAGTACAACACTTACAACACAGCGGAAATAACTATAGCTATATGATCCTGAAGCCTCCTGCTCCAAGCTCTTCCAGTATACCTGTAAATCCCGACTACTTGACTGCCCGTACAAATTTAGGCACCCAAGAGTTTAGGGAAAACAACAAAATAAACTCCGGGTCAGTCATGGGACTGGAGTGAGTAAAACAGTTTAAAACAGTTCAAGCAGGTAATCGATATCTCATAAGACCACGCCGTATAACGGAACGGGTTTTTCCCTTATGAGAATCCAAAATATCTTTATATCAAAACCTTTTGATATTATAATAATGTCTATCAACTACAATATATTAATCATCTAGCAGAAACGCTTTCATCTCACGTTCTACATATATAGTATACAATCAAAACCGCAAGCACGTATTGGGTAATGGATTTCCAACTATGACAAGGTATGGAACCACCTTTCGCTAATGTACCTCTAGAAAGGAATACACTGGGTTTAACAAGAACATCTTGCAACCCGGCCACACATGACCGACCACTCATTTCGCTTGAGTGTATCGAATGTATATCACCAACAGTTGGGATCAGCAACCGTTTCCCGAATGGGACAACATCAACAATAGATTTTTAGAAGTAAATGAAACTCTAGATCAGGTGATTATACACCCTACTTCGGTGCGACCGACTTAGCCATGCTGCCTGCCCGATTTCTGTCATTTACCGGATGTGAGGCTAAAAGCTACGCTTTATCATCACACCAGATTCACTTTGAATGCCACATCGTCAAATCCGTCAAAATCACCGATTGACGTCCTCAACCATACATTATGTGTTAGCTAAAAGAAGTTACCTTCTCCGCTTCCACTCTTGGTACGGTTGGAGAAATCAATATACGTGATCGTTTGGAAATACTCTGTCAGACATCCGTCCATACAAGTCATCCAGGAACAGGATGAACCGAAGGCACTATTCTGTAAACAGGATAGCCCCTGCATAACTCCGTCTTCAATTTCCTTTGGCATATATGATTCGCAACGCTTATGCCAATACAGAGTGGTTCTTTGGATAATAATCCAACCGGTCTCTCCATATTAACAACGTTAAAATGGTCAAAACTTCGATAGTCTGTGATTTAACTATCGAAGAAAAACAGGTGTGCAAACAACGATATTATTTCCAAATGGAAATTTATATCGATCAAACATCATTCAACATTTATCTCTTTATTTCATTAATTTACTTATCTCGTGTTTCCCTATATTCAATATTTCTAATTTTCTAAGTTTGGAAAATATACGTTATTAACAATGGAAAACATTTCCATTTCTTGTTTTCTTTATTAGAAAACATTTCTGGTTTCTTATTTGGAAAACATTTCCAAAGCTTCTTCATTGGACTTAGACAGATGTTTAAACAAACTATCTGTAACAACCGGTAATTTTTAATGATTTAAAATCCGATTTAAATCAAAATTTTCTTTTGAAAACTTTTTGCAATTTTTTTTTGTAACGGGAATTAAAAATTTGAAATGCATACAGTGAGATGTAGCAGCTGCGAAAATTTCGTTGAAAAATTTGAATGTTTGTTGATCGCGCATTTTTCACGGCAAAGCTATGCATATCAGTTCAAATTTTAGCGATTTAAAAATTTCTCTAAAACCAGTTCGGACAAACACGAAAAATATTCTATTCGTCGTCACGAATCCGACGGCGAAATTCGTTTCGCAAAAATCGGACGTTTTGACCTCCGTTTTCCGTCCGCATTTTTACGTCAAAGGGGTCCGTAACGCGTTTTTGAACGGAGCATCCTGACACTGCAAATTTTATACCGTTGTGTCCTTCTCGTCGCGCTGATTTCCGCAATATGTTCATTTGTCAGTTTCGGTGCTCGGTTTGTGTTGAAATTTCAAAAAGGCTTGCACAGTTCATTTTTGAAACGGAGTCATTTGAGTTCGATGTATCCCTTTTCGGATCCCTTATGTTTTTCTAGACATTTCGGGTCTGCACAATCCGTCCTTTTATTTTATTAAAGTGCCCATTTATTTTTTTGTTTCATTTTAAGGCTTAGTATGGACATATACATATAAGCTAAACATGCATGTTTCTCTTTCACGTTACTTTAACCCAAATTCATGCATGCGTGTACCATCTTTCCTTTCCCTCCTTTTGTTTTCTAAACGTTAGTTTTGTTTTTTCTTTTAACCGTTCTTTTTTTTTCTTTTTTCTTTTTTCTTGAAGTTACCATTTTAAATTCATACCGTTCCGTTTGCCAAACGTTGTCACGTTCAAATTATTTCGTTGCTCTTCAATTATATATGCCAAACCGTTAGTTGCATTACATTCTCATGCCAGTTAAACTTTCGATACCGCTACTTCGTAGACCGTCCCTTTTCTTTATAATTTATGATCTGTTCATTTCCCATGAAGCGTTCAACTTTTGAATTGTTCCCAAGCTAGTTTGTAGCAGCTGCCGCTTTCTTCGCTCCATCCCCGAAAGCTTGGTTAAGCAACTATTCATTCCTTTTATTATAAAAACACAGCAGCCCTTATTTTCTTCTTCCATCAGCATCTCCATCATTCCTTCGCCTTGTTCCTTCCACCGCAAAGGCCTCTACACATTAGCCAAGCCTCGACCACCGGCCTGCTGTCACCCTTCTCCTCCGGTCTGACTTGTCAAGCCCGTCATGTCTGTCAAGCCGGCACCTTCCCATCACAAGTTCTTTTCCCTGCGGTGCCACATCTCCAATAGTCATGCCTCGCACCTTCCTCGGATCTCAAACCGACCTCCGCCCCATCAGCTGGCCCAAACCCCGAGCTCGCCTCCACCTGAAAAGCCACCTGACCCCTTGCGTGTGTACAGTGGTGTGTGTGAGAGTTTTAGTTGTTTTCATAAGTGTGTGTACTTGTTTATATGTTAGTGTGTGTAAATGTTGCGTGAGTGAGTGTAGTCTGTAGGTGTTATGTGTTGGATTTTTGAGTTATATCCATTTTATATTGTATATATACAATATACAGTGTGTGAGTTTTTGTGTTGAGGGGGCGTGGGTGCATCTGTATGTATATGAGTGTGTAGAGTGCGTTGCGTGTGTATATGTGTTACTGTGTAGTGTTTTTTTTCTAGTGTGTGGTTTTAGCGTGAGTTCCTTTTAAATGGGTTGGTGTATATAGTAATGTACTGTGTGAATTGCTTTGAAAATTATTTATTTGTTTATTTATTTATATTTATATAATCGGTTTTGGGAGTATGTATTTAATTTAAATATATATGTATTTTATACGGTTTTGTTGTTTTTTTTGTGTGCGTTTAGCGTCAGACTGATTTTAATATAGATTATGGTTTCTGTGTATTTATATGTAAAACTATTTATATAATATTTTGTGAACTTGAGAGTGATATTTATTTTTGTTCAGTAAAGTGCGGTGTTGAGTTCGAAAACCATTCCCATAGCTCATAGCCGTACAGATCCATTGAGACATTCCCTACTCTCCTCTTATAAAAGTGAAGTCGAGTTGGATCCATTCTAAATCGTGCTTAGAAGCTATTGGTTCAATCGGTGTCAGTTCGTCTGGTATCTCCATTCTGTGCCTCGAAAGGTGAGTTTATCTCACGCCTGACTCACATTTTTTTTTTCATGGATGCTAGATCAATTATGAACTGTTATATGAAATGTATAGGATTGCTAGTAGAAATTGTTTGATTTGATATGTATGCACATTTCATATGCGACACGATATATTCATAGGACACGTAGTTGCACTGATGATATATATGTTGTGATTGATACTATATGATACCCTAGTTTTAGGAAAATCACTAAGGGTTGAAATGATACATACCCGAACGAACATTAGAATAAGGAAAAATCGTTATGGGTTGAAATGATAGATCTGAACGATTTTTATTGAATTTGGGATTGCGGGTTGAAATGATAGACCCTTAGAAATTTTATCAATTGCGGGTTGAAATGATAAATATCCGTATCACTTGACCATAGGGTAGAAAACCATATACGGACACCGTCGGTCATGTTGTCGAAGTAAAATGAGTTTTATTTTAAATTTTTACTTAAGACTTTATATATTTATATTTTATTTAAATATAAATTATTTTGTACATTTTAAATTATGTGTTTTAAAATGATTTATTTATAATTAAGGATTTAAATGTTTATTTAAGATTTTACTTATAAATTTATTTATTTTAAACCATATAATTTATTCCTATAAGTATTTTAATCTTTTTATATTATTGTAAATATTTCTTTAAATTTATTTTTATATTATTTTAAACTTATATGTTTATAAGCTATTTCTAATTTACTTTAGAATTTTGTAAACTTATATATATATATATATATACATATATCTATTTTCAAAATTTATTTTTCTTATATATATATATTTTATAAATTTTAATAAAGTCAAGATGGATAGTTTATATTTCGCGATTTAAATTTGAAGTTTAAAGATGTAAATCTATATAAGATATTTGAATAACGAATGAACTCATATTAAGTTATGAATTAGAATCGATACGAATTTTTGTAGAGATGAAATTGAATTGGTAAATTTAAGAAATTGAATTTGATTTGGTTTAAATTATGAACCTTGATAATAAATGAATGTGAATTGGGTAAATTGATTTATTTTGAATTTATAATCGATAAGAATTAAATTCAATTTTAAGTGATTAATTATGAATTGGAATATATAGATGTTATATGCGGAATTGATTTTTATATCGTTTGGTTTGAATTAAGAATTTGTTAAATCAATGTATAAGAATGGTTTTAAATCATAATTTGGTTGAATGGAAATATAAGATTTTGATTTGAAATGTAGAAGTAATAGTTTGAACTATATAACTTGAATTATAGTTATAAGACGATTTGGTTTATATTGAAGTTTAAGATTTCGTTTTACATTATATAAAAGGAAATTTGAACCTAAGTGTCGAATTTCATTAATCGACTAAAATGAGTTGTTTTCAAATTTTAATATATTCGAAGTTAGATATTTAATTTTGAATTCAAATTCGAATATGAGAATTCGTATAAACTATTTTATAAATTGATTTATAAAATAATGACCATGGTGTGAAAAATGTAAACGATTGGTTGTTAAAGAGACCGGGATCGGCTATTGTCATACTCTCTGCCAATACCGAAAACCACTTTGACAACTGTGTACGCGGTGGAGTTCCAGAATGAAGGGGATGATTTGGCGAACGACTCCATTTTTATTTCATATTAATTACGAGACCCTGACTACCTTGAGTCAGCTTGATGTGGCTAAAACAGGAGCTATGCACGGACCAAGTGAGGTCATACCTCTTATCGAGCACACTTCTTCGATATTATTCTATTACTGTTGAGATTCGATTTGGGCCCTTTTGATTATGGGAGTGTGTATCGAGGTGGGCGGTAGTTGCTACTATGCGTTACCACCAGTCCGACTCTGCAAACGGTGAATCCACCTTGGCATTCCTTGCGTGCCTTGTCACATGCCTTATACGAGCCCACTACAATTTTGTTTTGTACTGTTTTATATGGAGTGCCCTCTGATCAACCTCCAGTTTACGGAGGAATTACGGTACTGTATATACTATGGGAATATATAAACGGTGTAAGGGTAATCATGGTAATCCCGCTTACGCTATTTTGATATTTTACTTTACTGATAGACACTATTGTATATAGCGTATTATACTATATAGTATTAGTTTGACGGATCCTTAGAGGATGGTGATCCCAAACATCCTCTAAGTTACTGTTTGCATTTCATCGAACATTTCATTTGAATTGATTTACTTCCACGAGAATGTTAGTCCTGATCCGAGTTGTTTTGTTTTGCATTATTGCTCGGGTCAGATCGATTATCACAGCTTTCGAGACCACTCTTGGAGTTTGAAGATTATTGGGTTTTCTCATTTATATCTACCTGTTCAGTTATCTTTGTCATTCTGTTTCAGATTGTTATCAGTTATTTATTGTATTAGACTTCCGCTGAATTATTTATGTAAACTCTGATGTAAAGCTTCATGAACTACTATTGTATTTTAATTTTTCCGCTGTGAGATATTATATTGCTTTGTATCTGTGTCTGTGATCTGTGATTTGTTCTATTTATCTCATAAGCTAA
Source organism: Allium sativum (assembly GCA_030737875.1). Taxonomy (NCBI): domain Eukaryota; kingdom Viridiplantae; phylum Streptophyta; class Magnoliopsida; order Asparagales; family Amaryllidaceae; genus Allium; species Allium sativum. The sequence goes on from CM060919.1 coordinate 311,906,271, forward strand.
TAACAATCTGTTGTTTTGGACGTTTCGAGTTGGCATATTTTGTCAATTCGGCACGGTCAAAATGGCGGGTCGTTACATGTGGTATCAGAGCTTTGGTTTATCAAAGCTTTAGCCTATGGGGTAAAAGCTCATTAGAGATAGGGTAGTGATACCCTAGAATGAGTGGAATCAGTCGCAGAATCCTTCTTGAGAGAGAGCGTATTTTTAAAGTACAAATGGTTTTTAAAATGATTTTTAAATGTTTTTAAACTAATATTTTGGATACTAAATTTCGTTTAATACTTAAATTTTTTCTGAAATTTCCATTCCATTGGAATCCATCTTCCTTCGTAGATCCTCTTTGATAAGGTTCTTTCGTTCGTTCAGCTTTTAACTCGAATTCTATAATTTATCCTTGTCCATTTCAAGGTAAGAAGTAGGAGAGTATAAGTTTTACAACGAGATCATTTTCTATTAATATATTAGTTTGAAATAGGTATTATAATTCTCTTGATGTAATATTGAAGTAGTTATATATTTTGGATGATATATATTTGAAAATAACACTTTGCTTTGGAAATACCAATATTTTTAAAAGATTTGATGTTTATACTTTATGATTTTATATTTTATATATTTTGAATAAGATTTAAAGATGTAAATTTTGTAAGAAAATGATTTTTCTTGATTGAATAATTTTGTTATGTATTTGACTTAATAATATTCTTGTATATTTATTATGGATTATGGTTAAATTTTAATAAATAAATGAGTGGGGGAGAGATACATTTTTCCCTACTTGAAATTTTAATGATTTGGAATATATTATTTATATTATATGATTTAGAGTGTGGTATATATTCTATTTAAATATAAAAAAGATGTTTTGAGTACTTATTTGACGTTAAATTTGGCCTATCGAATACCTAGTGATTTCGTGTATACGTCTGATCAACGTATATGTTAAGTCCTATGTGTATTAGATAGATATAAAGTCACACTCTGGTCGCTTGGAAATGATTCTGTTGATGACTGCAGCATCATCGATATCTATTTTCGGGTTTCGAAAGTGGGATATATATATATACAGCCAATCGAGACGTCGAGTGAGTACTTGAAATTATTTTGAAATATGTTTGAAAATATTTTAACTTTTGATTTGTGTATATATATATATATATATTTCAAATTATATATACGATATGAACCATTGGTTTAAATATATTTAGTTATTTAATTACTATTTGCCTACCTCGTTCCTTTTCGGGGACGAAAAGTTTTGAGTAGGGGAGATTTGTAACAACCGGTAATTTTTAATGATTTAAAATCCGATTTAAATCAAAATTTTCTTTTGAAAACTTTTTGCAATTTTTTTTTTGTAACGGGAATTTAAAATTTGAAATGCGTACAGTGAGATGTAGCAGCTGCGAAAATTTCGTTGAAAAATTTGAATGTTTGTTGATCGCGCATTTTTCATGGCAAAGCTATGCATATCAATTCAAATTTTAGCGATTTAAAATTTTCTCTAAAACCAGTTCGGACAAACACGAAAAATATTCTATTCGTTGTCACGAATCCGACGGCAAAATTCGTTTCGCGAAAATCGGACGTTTTGACCTCCGTTTTCCGTCCGCATTTTTACGTCAAAGGGGTCCGTAACGCGTTTTTGAACGGAGCATCCTGACACTGCAAATTTTATACCGTTGTGTCCGTCTCGTCGCGCTGATTTCCGCAATATATTCATTTGTCAGTTTCGGTGCTCGGTTTGTGTTGAAATTTCAAAAAGGCTTGCACAGTTCATTTTTGAAACGGAGTCATTTGAGTTCGATGTGTCCCTTTTCGGATCCCTTATGTTTTTCTAGACACTTCGGGTCTGCACAATCCGTCCTTTTATTTTATTAAAGTGCCCATTTATTTTTTTGTTTCATTTTAAGGCTTAGTATGGACATATACATATAAGCTAAACATGCATGTTTCTCTTTCACGTTACTTTAACCCAAATTCATGCATGCGTGTACCATCTTTCCTTTCCCTCCTTTTGTTTTCTAAACGTTAGTTTTGTTTTTGCTTTTAACCGTTCTTTTTTTTTCTTTTTCTTTTTCCTTGAAGTTACCATTTTAAATTCATACCGTTTCGTTTGCCAAACGTTGTCACGTTCAAATTATTTCGTTGCTCTTCAATTATATATGCCAAACCGTTAGTTGCATTACATTCTCATGCTAGTTAAACTTTCGATACCGCTACTTCGTAGACCATCCCTTTTCTTTATAATTTATGATCTGTTCATTTCCTATGAAGCGTTCAACTTTTGAATTGTTCCCAAGCTAGTTTGTAGCAGCTGCCGCTTTCTTCGCTCCATCCCCGAAAGCTTGGTTAAGCAGCTATTCATTCCTTTTATTATAAAAACACAGCAGCCCTTATTTTCTTCTTCCATCAGCATCTCCATCATTCCTTCGCCTTGTTCCTTCCACCGCAAAGGCCTCTACACATTAGCCAAGCCTCGACCACTGGCCTGCTGTCACCCTTCTCCTCCGGTCTGACTTGTCAAGCCCGTCATGTCTGTCAAGCCGGCACCTTCCCATCACAAGTTCTTTTCCCTGCGGTGCCACATCTCCAATAGTCATGCCTCGCACCTTCCTCGGATCTCAAACCGACCTCCGCCCCATCAGCTGGCCCAAACCCCGAGCTCGCCTCCACCTGAAAAGCCACCTGACCCCTTGCGTGTGTACAGTGGTGTGTGTTAGAGTTTTAGTTGTTTTCATAAGTGTGTGTACTTGTTTATATGTTAGTGTGTGTAAATGTTGTGTGAGTGAGTGTAGTCTGTAGGTGTTATGTGTTGGATTTTTGAGTTATATCCATTTTATATTGTATATATACAATATACAGTGTGTGAGTTTTTGTGTTGAGGGGGCGTGGGTGCATCTGTATGTATATGAGTGTGTAGAGTGCGTTGCGTGTGTATATGTGTTACTGTGTAGTGTTTTTTTTCTAGTGTGTGGTTTTAGCGTGAGTTCCTTTTAAATGGGTTGGTGTATATAGTAATGTACTGTGTGAATTGCTTTGAAAATTATTTATTTATTTATTTATTTATTTATTTATATTTATATAATCGGTTTTGGGAGTATGTATTTAATTTAAATATATATGTATTTTATACGGTTTTGTTGTTTTTTTTGTGTGCGTTTAGCGTCAGACTGATTTTAATATAGATTATGGTTTCTGTGTATTTATATATAAAACTATTTATATAATATTTTGTGAACTTGAGAGTGATATTTATTTTTGTTCAGTAAAGTGCGGTGTTGAGTTCGAAAACCATTCCCATAGCCCATAGCCGTACAGATCCATTGAGACATTCCCTATTCTCCTCTTATAAAAGTGAAGTCGAGTTGGATCCATTCTAAATCGTGCTTAGAAGCTATTGGTTCAATCGGTGTCAGTTCGTCTGGTATCTCCATTCTGTGCCTCGAAAGGTGAGTTTATCTCACGCCTGACTCACATTTTTTTTTCATGGATGCTAGATCAATTATGAACTGTTATATGAAATGTATAGGATTGCTAGTAGAAATTGTTTGATTTGATATGTATGCACATTTCATATGCGACACGATATATTCATAGGACACGTAGTTGCACTGATGATATATATGTTGTGATTGATACAATATGATACCCTAGTTTTAGGAAAATCACTAAGGGTTGAAATGATACATACCCGAACGAACATTAGAATAAGGAAAAATCGTTATGGGTTGAAATGATAGATCTGAACGATTTTTATTGAATTTGGGATCGCGGGTTGAAATGATAGACCCGTAGAAATTTTATCAATTGCGGGTTGAAATGATAAATATCCGTATCACTTGACCATAGGGTAGAAAACCATATACGGACACCGTCGGTCATGTTGTCGAAGTAAAATGAGTTTTATTTTAAATTTTTACTTAAGACTTTATATATTTATATTTTATTTAAATATAAATTATTTTGTACATTTTAAATTATGTGTTTTAAAATGATTTATTTATAATTAAGGATTTAAATGTTTATTTAAGATTTTACTTATAAATTTATTTATTTTAAACCATATAATTTATTCCTATAAGTATTTTAATCTTTTTATATTATTGTAAATATTTCTTTAAATTTATTTTTATATTATTTTAAACTTATATGTTTATAAGCTATTTCTAATTTACTTTAGAATTTTGTAAACTTATATATATATACATATATCTATTTTCAAAATTTATTTTTCTTATATATATATTTTATAAATTTTAATAAAGTCAAGATGGATAGTTTATATTTCGCGATTTAAATTTAAAGTTTAAAGATGTAAATCTATATAACGATATTTGAATAACGAATGAACTCATATTAAGTTATGAATTAGAATCGATACGAATTTTTGTAGAGATGAAATTGAATTGGTAAATTTAAGAAATTGAATTTGGTTTGGTTTAAATTATGAACCTTGATAATAAATGAATGTGAATTGGGTAAATTGATTTATTTTGAATTTATAGTCGATAAGAATTAAATTCAATTTTAAGTGATTAATTATGAATTGGAATATATAGATGTTATATGCGGAATTGATTTTTATATCGTTTGGTTTGAATTAAGAATTTGTTACATCAATGTATAAGAATGGTTTTAAATCATAATTTGGTTGAATGGAAATATAAGATTTTGATTTGAAATGTAGAAGTAATAGTTTGAACTATATAACTTGAATTATAGTTATAAGACGATTTGGTTTATATTGAAGTTTAAGATTTCGTTTTACATTATATAAAAGGAAATTTGAACCTAAGTGTCGAATTTCATTAATCGACTAAAATGAGTTGTTTTCAAATTTTAATATATTCGAAGTTAGATATTTAATTTTGAATTCAAATTCGAATATGAGAATTCGTATAAACTATTTTATAAATTGATTTATAAAATAATGACCACGGTGTGAAAAATGTAAACGATTGGTTGTTAAAGAGACCGGGATCGGCTATTGTCATACTCTCTGCCAATACCGAAAACCACTTTGACAACTGTGTACGCGGTGGAGTTCCAGAATGAAGGGGATGATTTGGCGAACGACTCCATTTTTATTTCATATTAATTACGAGACCCTGACTACCTTGAGTCAGCTTGATGTGGCTAAAACAGGAGCTATGCACGGACCAAGTGCGGTCATACCTCTTATCGAGCACACTTCTTCGATATTATTCTATTACTGTTGAGATTCGATTTGGGCCCTTTTGATTATGGGAGTGTGTATCGAGGTGGGCGGTAGTTGCTACTATGCGTTACCACCAGTCCGGCTCTGCAAACGGTGAATCCACCCTGGCATTCCTTGCGTGCCTTGTCACATGCCTTATACGAGCCCACTACGATTTTGTTTTGTACTGTTTTATATGGAGTGCCCTCTGATCAACCTCCAGTTTACGGAGGAATTACGGTACTGTATATACTATGGGAATATATAAACGGTGTAAGGGTAATCATGGTAATCCCGCTTACGCTATTTTGATATTTTACTTTACTGATAGACACTATTGTATATAGCGTATTATACTATATAGTATTAGTTTGACGGATCCTTAGTGGATGGTGATCCCAAACATCCTCTAAGTTACTGTTTGCATTTCATCGAACATTTCATTTGAATTGATTTACTTCCACGAGAATGTTAGTCCTGATCCGAGTTGTTTTGTTTTGCATTATTGCTCGGGTCAGATCGATTATCACAGCTTTCGAGATCCACTCTTGGAGTTTGAAGATTATTGGGTTTTCTCATTTATATCTACCTGTTCAGTTATCTTTGTCATTCTGTTTCAGATTGTTATCAGTTATTTATTGTATTAGACTTCCGCTGAATTATTTATGTAAACTCTGATGTAAAGCTTCATGAACTACTATTGTATTTTAATTTTTCCGCTGTGAGATATTCTATTGCTTTGTATCTGTGTCTGTGATCTGTTCTATTTACCTCAGAAGCTAATAACAATCTGTTGTTTTGGACGTTTCGAGTTGGCATATTTTGTCAATTCGGCACGGTCAAAATGGCGGGTCGTTACACTATCGCGATGCCAACTCAAACCATTTCCTTTACTGTCGAACCTTAACTATTCCTTAGTTAAAAACGAAGCCAATCAAGTTGGGGTAGAACTACCTCTCAGACCTTAACTGAACAACATTTCTAACTTTGAAATAGGCAAAGTTTACTATAACACCCTACATCCGTTAGTGTCACTCACAAAGGGAATGCACTAAGTTATGTGGAGCATTTAGGGTAAAAGATGCAGATAAATTACAAGACAGACAAAAATTACAACAGCGGAAAATAAAACTTTGCTTTATTGATAAAATAGTTTGTACAACGATTTCTTTATAATATCAGAGTATCATCTGTCTTACAAAATAAAGAAGCATAAAACAACATTTATATTCCCCAATGTAGCAAGAGCCAGCCGTAGCATCTGAAAAGAGAATCCAAGCAAAACTTCGACAAATCTTCAAGCTGGGAAAGAGTGACAATCCAACTTAACCTGAGCTATACTATTCCCTTCTTCACTACCTAGGGGGGGGTGAACGGAAGAAAAGAAGACGAAAGAAAAACAGAGTCAGACATAAAGCCTGAGTAAGTTCAGTAACTTCTAGCATGTGAACATGGAAAAACAAAACGACATGAATTAACTGAATACAAGATAACACCATGACGATAGGGTCCGCAAGATTAGACAAGATAATCACAAGATATGCTAAGATAAGATAAACTGGGTATGCTCTAATACTTTCGCCGCTTCGTTATTTCCTTGTTATACTGGTTTCTATATCTCTGCACCACATAACTAGTGTCCTAACTAGTAATGATAACGTGATCCCAATCCCTGTATTTTCCATTGCCTTCGGGCATACATTTATTATTTATTACCTAGATCTAATCTAGGGTTTTCTATCAAGTGCTTTCTAGATTCAACTAGAGTTTACGCTATCTGTTGAACGCTTCTCGGATTCAGGGTTTATGCCACCTAGTCCAACTAGGGATTATGCTACCTGTCGAACGATGCCCCCAAGTCTAGGACACACTACCTAGAGTGGTATACGTTCCTAGACTTCCCCACGCATGTATCGCGAATCGTTATCGCTTGTCTAGATGCACATGTCCTGTAATGTGCGGCCCGAGTCCTGTGGCAGGGCAAATCAAGAAACACAGAACTCGGTCGGGAGCTTTCAGATATCTGCCGATGCAGATGCTAAGGTATGTTTTTATTCCAGTGGCTATGGTCCCACTTGACCCCTCCCTCAACTAATGAAAGGCACACCTTGAAAAATGAGAACTATACGCAGGCCCCCTATGCCCCCACTAACCTATGGCCATCCTCACCCATAACTAGATAGCAAGTTTATGGTCTTTTGGAGTTCTCCGCCTTTCCGCTTCACATATCTCGATTGACTGAAGATGGATGGTAGATGACGAGTTGCTATCATAGGGCTATCGGTTTCTTGTCGAATCACGCTGGTCCATCCTAGTCTTTAGGTTGCCATATTTTGCAACCAAGGCATACCCTTGGTTCTTCTACCGCAGACCTTAACCTCTGTGAGCCCAGGAGGATCATCTGCAGCCTCACAGAGGGATACAAAGAGTACCCTCACGTCCCCTCGAAGCCTCGGGCTTCGTAACCCAATTCGTTGGAGCCTTCGTTTTAATCAGACGGACGTTCGCTCCTTCCCGCGTTATACTAAGAATTACTACTTAGTTTTGCAAACTAAGGTTTACCATTTAGTTTCCAGAATCGTTGTTTTCTCAACTTAGGTTTACTACTTAGCTCCTTTTAACTAAGGTTTACTACTTAGTTCTCTCTCCCGTCAATTTGGATTGGTTAAGTGTCATTAGTCAATTCAAGCTAACTTAACCCTCTTCATTTATCCTGTTAAACTGGTTAAGTGTTATCAGTAATTCATGTTGACTTAACCCTACCACAAACCAAGTTATATTGGTTAAGTATTTCTTATTACTTAACCCTACTCATTCATCCTGTATTGGTTAAGTGTTCCTTTTTAACTTAACCTTGCCCGTCTGTTTTAACTAACATGTTATTAATGGTTAAGTATTATCCCTTCATGTTTTAGACTTAACCCTATTCCTTTATCACAATCTGATGGTTAAGTTTTCAAGTTTACTTAACCCTACGGTCTAGCCCAGCTAACATATCAAATTGGCTAAGTGTATTAAATTTTACTTAACCCCAACCTCTAGTCTAGTTAACATGTTAATTTGGCTAAGTGTATTAAATTTTACTTAACTCACCGTCTAGTCTAGTTAACATGTTAATTTGGCTAAGTTTTTTCTTAGTTACGTAACCCCTACAAATCTTGTCTTGTTACCATGTTAAGTTGGTTAAGTGTCCCTATGGACTTAGCCCTCCCATTCTAGCTTAACTGTGTTAAGTGTCTGTATGAACCTAACCCCACCCATCGGTTTTGTTATCATGTTGAATTGGTTAAGTGACTTAGTTAACTTAACCCTACCATTCTTGTTCTAGCTTTAACTAAATAAATTAAAGCCGCGACCACTCACATTAGACAGATATTGTTGCGATTACTGGATGTGCCGGTTGGTTCCGGGAAGGTTTACAACGCAACTCAGTCTAACCTCGGGTTAGGCATATTCGTGTTTTCTAAGTTCAAAGGGTTTTGATTAATTTTCAAATCAGGTTTTGAAAGTAACCATCCCGTCCGTCGGATCAGTTTGGGATAGCCAGGGAGAGCAGGAAACTTGTATTTTCCAGACCCAAGCCTAGACACTATCCTCTCTGTCACCCTAGAACTTTCTGGTGTGTTATTAAAAGAGTTGTCGTTAATAAACCTTTAATTTGTCTAAATTTACATTTTCTCATTTAGAACAAATTCTATAAGTAAATCATTCCTAATTTACTTATTTCATAATTACTCTTTTAATGTAAATTGTCAACATTTATTATTATGGCCCATTCTCCCCCTCTATATCATATTTATGCCTTTTTGGTATGTAAACTATACCAAATTAAATGTCACTAACCATGATTTTGCTAAACCTGACAAATTACTCCCAATTATGGCCAAATTCAAATTTATGCCAATATACTTATCATGCCAAATTAGCTAATCCAATTCTGATTTAACATTCTAATTACAGTTCATGTCAAACTAGACTTATTATTCTAGTTCACAATTCATGTAAATGCTAGATTTACAAGTCAATACTAGATTCAGATTACACGTCCTATAATTCATGTGAAATTTATCCAATTTGCATTTTTATGAACATGCCATAATACATGTTCCCAATTTATGCCAATTTCCAAGTTTATAACTACGTTTTAGTAAATTTCATATTTTGCCCAAATCGTATTCCCATCGTTCGTATAATCGTGACTCAACCTAGATTATAGATAAATCTAGATTCGTAGAAAATAGGGAATGAACCAAAGATGCTATGAAAAAGATAGACATAATAACTGGCATAAAATGATAATTTACTAATTACAGACCTAACGAATTACACTGAAATTGATCTAAAACATCGAAGGCCTATAGGTCTGAAAATCTCATGACATAAAAAGGGTTGAATAACGACGTAGGTTCAAGAACATGGGTAGACCTAACTTAATAAGGTAAATTCCCAAGATCTAAAACCAAAGAAAACCAAGAATAGACAAAATAGATAATCAGGTTTAGACCCAATTTTACAGTCACAAAACTTAAGCAACATTTTCCTAGTCATGAGTCATAGGTGTTTTAATCACAGTTGTCCTTGTTATGTCATAGGCAATAGTTTATGTTTCCTAATCAAAGGCATAGGCTTGTGTTCATAATCAAGGAAATAATTCTCATAGTCATGAGTCACAGTCATAGGCAGTGTTCATAGTCATAGGCAATGTTCATAGTCAAAGAGGCATATGGTTTTAAGGTCCATAGTTTCATAGTCACAGTCTCATTGGTCTTCGAATCATAACAGTTCTTAATTAGGTCCAAAGATATAAGCACTGATTCGAATAGAAAGATTTGGCATATTCTTTTATTCCTTTAATTTCATGTCACGAATAGAGAAAACGTTCAAATCTAAAAAGTAACCGACTTACATTGATCGGTTTTTAGAATAGAAAGATGGCGTTGCTATGATTCGTGCGGCGTTGCTCGAAACCGTTTGAGTTAGCCTTTGATTCTTATCTTGAAGCTTTAATCTTGATTCGAATCTCTTCTTGACAAACTTGAGCAGCATAACCTTGTCTTGGATTTTCGTATTATTTTCTTATTTTTATTTATTTATACATTTTCTCAGAGGAAGCATAAGGTTAGAAAAGAATTGTGAATAGAGAAGGAGACTAAGGCTGTTTATATAGGATTAGGGGGACGAATCTAGGCAGAAAACGAGACCAGGTACATCAGAATGCACCCAGTCCCAAAAGTGGGCTTTTGCACCCAGGTCGACTGGGCAGTCGACCTGGTTAGGGGGGTCGACTACTCAGTCGACTCCCCAGTCGACCTGGGTCCTGGGCGGGAATTTTCCCGCCCAGCCCGCTTCTGGGTTTTGAATTATTCGAATTTCGAGCTGTTTTCTGTTCTGAAAATTCCTGAAACTTCGGAGGGCCATATCTCCCTCATACGGACTCCGATTCTCGCAAACTCGGACTCTTTTCCAAGCAGAATTTCGAGACGAACGCAATGGCGCAACCCGTTTCCCTTGATTTTGATTTTAAAATTTAATTCTGCCTTGATTTGTGAATCCTAGTGTTACAGAATTACGGGGTGTTACATTCACTTTATATTTCTTTAAATAACTTCCTTACTTAACTCTCGTTCGAATAAATCTCTATTCGATTTATTCTATTTGATTTACTCTATTCACTTAACCCCTGTCGAATAAACTATATTCGATAACTACTTTCAAATAACAAGATTTGATAACTCCTTTCGAATAACTAGATTCGATAACTCCTTCTCTTTAACTCTATTCGAATAAACTATATCGGATAAACTCCTTTATTCTATTCGGAAACTAATTCGATTAACTCCTTTTCGAATAAACTATTCATTTATAAAGATTTACTTTTAGTAACGGTTCTTCACTTTACAAATGATTTCCTTTTATTCTAACTTATCCTTTGATTTTATAAATATTTCTTTTATAAAAATCCTTTTCCTTTTTATATATAAAATCCATCGATCTTATATAAATAATTCATTTTCAAAATACACTTTGAAAATCCTCTTTCCCATATCCAGTATTTCTTATGGTATTTAACATACCATATAACAACGATAAACATCGTCCAAACACACACAATCAACAACAGATTTTATATTACATCATATATCACAATATATGAATCACGGTAAAATAAATGTTGAGAAATCCAGTTGGATTCCTCCAACCTGTTTCCCTGCATTACAGATGTTAAACAATATAGATAACATCACTTTCAGTTCCATATGATATATTCTGTTAAACAGAATCAATATAGAAATTTAAATAACTGACTAGCAGTTCAATCAAACAATCAACACATAGTCAATCAGCCAATATTTAACAGTTCTAAAAATACAACATGAAATTATAAACTGTTCAGAGTTAGTGAGATTTACTCACTTTGGCAGTTCATCGTTAAAGAACGATAAAATGTTATTTGATTTTAATCAAACAGTTTATTTCGCCGTAGATTCATACGAGCCCCAATCTATTTCCAGTCAGCTTCATTGTGAAGCTCTCGTCCATACGGTTCCAATGGATCCGACGGTTTGAAATTCTGATATCGTATGACATAGTTATGGCTTAAACAAGTTAATACAAATATTTAAATTAAAATAAACTTATTCTAATAAACATTGGGCCTTAACTTTTCAAAACTCTTGGCCCACTACCTCTCCAATTAGCCCAGGCCGCAACCTCTTTCTTCCCCATCGTGGAACTCACGAAGCCGCTCTTCCTGTTCTTTAAAATGAATTCGAGGACCAAAGCCGATCCTTCCTCCATCAAAAATTTATCAATTCTCGAACTAAAATCACCATCTTCTTTCCTACAAAATATCCATCGCCCCATACTTACATCATCCACATCGACTCACTCCTCTTGAATGCGACACAGCAGCTCCATCGGAGCACACACAGTAACCATCGACGCCGATTTCCACCGAACAACCTAAAACGGTGCTCACGGGTTCGGTTCTACCTCCTGATCTCGAAAACCAACTCAAAAATGTGGATCGAAGCTCCTAATTCTCGAACGCCTGAACCCTAGTTTAAACGTGTTCAACGCTGTTTATTTAAAACGAAAATAAAACACTTCGAACCCACAACAAACCGTATACAGATGAGGAGAAACACCTTAGGAAGCTAAAGAATTTGGTTTGAGGAATTTAGAGATTTGATTTGAATTTCTAAGAATTCATTTGCTCTCGTTTTCACTGTGGATGTTTATCCTAAGGTAGCGGCGGATTTGAGAATGAAATTTAGGGTTTAGGGGAGTTAGGATTATTTATAGGTAATTTATAATATTTTTATATTAATTATTATATTATAAATTAAGCCATCGCTACGTGTATTTGCTGAATAAAAATTCCTACAATCACATACGATACCCAAAAATCACGAGACTGGACATGCGGCTAGAGTTCGACATTACGGTCCCAACGAAACTGGTTTCGTCGAATTCCGACTTCGTATGCTCACACAGCGTATTTTTAACCGTCAAAATACTGACTGTTTCTCACTCTAAAAATCCGTACGACCACACAGTGACTCTAAAAATCACGAAACTGCAAATCTAACAACTATTTGACATTGCGGATCCAACAAAACTAGTTTCATCGAATTCCGACTTCGTTTGCAAAAGTGGCTATTTTTAAAGCTCTGGATGACACATTTAAATATATAAATATATTTAAATAAAATTAAATTAAATATAAATAAAATTATATTACCGTCTATATTCACAGTGTAATACCATACAGCTCTAGAATATTCCTATATGAATATCTAACTTGATATTCACTTCTGGGTCAACCCGATATTAGATTTATATTGAAATTCCTTTTTAAAATATAAATAATTCCTTTATAAATTATAAAGGAATTCCACAGCGACTTTTCTGAAATTTGATTTGGACGTGAATCAAAATCTACAGGATGAAATCCCAATTTTTCTCTTCCACTAGAAAGATATACTCCACCAGCTCCATACGTTTCTTGTTTCACAGAAATCCGGCTTAGAACGAATCCTGTACATTCAGTTGAAGTTCAAATCGCCAAATCGTGAACTGCCGCGTCGTTACGCGCTCTATTTTAATTATATTAAAATTCTACGTTCAAACTGACGTCGATTGAATATATTCGTTATTCAAATTAAATTCCAAGCTGAATTAAATATCACGGACGATCCAGTTCACACCATATCGCCATTTCAGCCAATTCTGATTATTTCAGAATTAAATATATTATTTAATTTATTATTTTAATTAAATATTCACCATTATTTAATTCCATGACCATTAAATTCTCTAAACCACCATTTATATAATTAAATAAATTAATTATAATACCTCTGCCAATGCGGGCCATTACAATCTTCCCATTTAAAATAATTTCGTCCTCGAAATTGCTAAAAGGTAGAGGACGACCCTATCGACTGGTTAGAACATATTTGTTCACTTCTTAACTTCAGTTTCAAGTGAACCAATTTGATTTCAATTAAATTATTAACTAATTCTTATCAACGAAAATTTTCAAAAATCCTGAAAATTTTCTTACTCCTTAACACTTCAAAAAATTTCTCCAGCACCTCCTTTGTACTGGTCAATACGTCAAACCACCACTCGCCCCTCTAGGCCATCTCCATCCCAAAAGAAATCAAATAGCCAAGCGGCTTGCCAATTCGGCTCATAAATCTTATATCCAATAGAAATACAAACTTGTACCTTTTGTCGGCATATCATTATATCCTTTCCACCTGTTATCAATTCAGCAGATACAAGGGTCATCCCAATCAAATTCCAATCTGCTTTTATCCCCAACACAACCATTCGCTTCTATCCGAGCCAAATATCATTTCAATTCGAGTTTCTTCTCGATTCCCAACTCTTAACTTGATTATCACATTACTCTTCAAATTTGAATCTCACAATCCAATTTGTCTTGATATCATTCTAATTCAATCCCAGTTACCACTTTACTGGCTTTACTTTAATTCAATTTTGCTTTCACAAATTTCTGTTAAATTTGTTTTTTTTAAATTCAAACAGTTTTTCCCTGGAAGTTTTTTAAACAGTTTACTCTTTTCAAAAATCAAAATTTTCTTTTGTACATGTCACTGAGCCTTTAATTAATATTCCATTAGTTAAATAACTTCTCTATTTCTTTATCAATATTTGTTAACCAAATATTTTCAATAACCATATTGGCCTTTTATGTTATTTGGAAAACATTTCTGAATATCGCCTTCCTTTATTTTCTAAACTTTAGAAAATATATGCTATTTATAATTGGAAAATATTCCAATTACTTATCTCTTTTACGATCTCGTTTATTTCTATACTTAGGAAATATTCTTTATTATATTTCCAAGCTTACACTTATTTGGGTTAAAACAGATGTTGTGTAAAACATTGTTACGACAACCCAAATACTATATTCAACTAACTCTTATTCAACATTGATCTTCGAGCCTGAAATCTTATTATTTATTTGTTAATAATGAAATCAATCAAGTTGGGGGTATAACTACCTCTCAGACCTTGACTAAATAACATTTATAATGTCAAAACAGATATGACTACTTACTGGAATAATCAATACCATACAACTATTTATTCACTTTTAAACACGTATACGCTTCCTCTTTTTATTCTTACTAGATTTTATTCTTAGTCTTCCTTTTTGATTTTACTATCCTATTTCTAAGTTTGTTTCCTTATCGACTTCTATATATATACCCATACGTTGATTTCTAACTATCAAATTATCTTAAAAATATTCTAACTCCTTAAATTCCCGGAAAAATTCGCCATAACCTCCTTTGTACCGGGAGCATCGGGATATTTCAGATAGCCTCCCATGGCCCTCACCAATCCAAAAGAAAAAGAAAAAGCCAAGCGGCTAGCCGATACATCGCATAAAATCTCATATATGAATTAAGTACATACCTTTTCGTCGAGCATTCTATTTATATACCTTCATACCTCATCCATACCTATCTCATGTATATTTATACCTGCCCAATCTATTTTAATTATACCTGATCGTTTTAACTCAATTCGTTAATTAATTTGTTAATTAACTCTTTAGTCTATTTCACTTTTATATTTGAACATGACATGTTCAAACATATTTTAACTTGCTTATTAACTAATTTGAATTCAAATTTCAAATTTAAGCTCTGTATTCAATTTCGAATATCCATATACAAATCCAATTCACCTTTCAAAGTTCAACTTCAAATTCAAAACTCGATTAACTAATTCCTCTTCGACTTAGTTAATTCTATTCAATTTCTATTCAAATTTTATATCACTAATCCCATTTGAATTTCTATATTCAAATTCTATTATTCAAATCTATATATCAAATTCTATTATTCAAATTCTATATATTCAAATTTTATAGTATAAATTCCATTTGAAATCTATATTCAAATTCCATTTGAATTTCTATATTCAAATTCTATATTTGAATTCCATTGAATTTCATATATTCAAACTCCCTTTGAATTTCTATATTCAAATCCCATTATTACTCTATATGAATTCTATATTCAATTTTCCATTATTTAAATCTTCTTTATTCAAATCTCATTTGAATTTCTATATTCAAATCCCCTTTGAATTTTCTATATTTAAATTCTATGTTTGAACTTCCTTTATTCAAATTCCTTTAAATAAGTCTCGATTTCAATTCCTTTTGAAATCGATATTTCACCCTTTTGAAAATAAATTTCCCTTTCAATTTCACACTTGTATTTTTATTTCTGAATTATCCAATGATAATTCTTTTCACTTCATTTATAAACTTCGTTTATAAAAGAACTTCTCGTTTTATTTCTTTTAAAACAAGTTAATATTTCGAATCTATTTAAAAAAATTCAAATTCTATATTTTAAATCCCATTTGAAATTCAACACAACTTGTCTTTCCCAAAACAAATTCAAAACAGTATTTCTGATAGTAATTCGTCAATTACAACTCGAAAATGAATACTGATGATGCAGTTGTCATCATCATAATCTATTTTCTAGCGATCGAAGCGAGTTCAATACTATAAAACCATTTCTAAACATTTTCACCTTGAAATTCATTTTAAAATATAATTCACACTACTTATAAAACAATTTAGAATCTCCCAGGATCTTAAATTTTTCTTATTTTTAATCCAAATCCATTTACAAACGCTTATCCAATTTTCCAGTTTTAATTCAATTTCTGGTTTAAATTTCAGATTTAACTCATCTGATTTCACGTATTTCACTTATATGAATTCTGATTGGTTATTTACATAACCATTTAATTTATAATCTTACTCGATTATAATAGCAACCAATATATCCACTATATTATAATTTTGATATATATATCTTCTCTATATCAAGATATACCTTGGGTAAACTTATTTTAATTTACCCTCTTTTCAAAACATATCGTGTCGACCCATCGTATTCGAGTGTTTATAAACTCCTATTGATACAGTGGATCAAACTGATCGACCAGAACTCATAAAAAACTCAACCAATGAATCTCCACAATATAAAACCACTTTATATCAATAACAAATACGTTCACTCGTATATATACACTCAAACTCAATCTAGGGTATTACTAACCCTATCTCTACCGAGTCACGCCACAGAGCCAAGGTAATTCACTTAACTTAAGCTCTGATACCAACTGTAATGACCCAAAAATCTGGTCCAATTTGAGCTGACCAAAAACACAAGTCCAACCCCAAATTAAATTGAAAATACCGGTCATTAATGAAAGAAATTAGAGGGTGAGGAAAGATAAGATAGAAACTTAGAATAGAAGAAGAAGAAGAAGAACACAATATCAGAGTAACACGAATCTCACAGCGGAACGAATAAATATATTTCATAACATACCTTTGAAATACAAATCTATACTTGAATATACATATCATTATCAAAGTACAGCACTTACAACACAGTGGAAATAACTATAGCTATATGATCCTGAAGCCTCCTGCTCCAAGCTCTTCCAGTATATCTGTAAATCCCGACTACTTGACTGCCCGTACAAATTTAGGCACCCAAGAGTTTAGGGAAAACAACAAAATAAACTCCG
This sequence comes from Allium sativum, assembly GCA_030737875.1. Classification (NCBI taxonomy): domain Eukaryota; kingdom Viridiplantae; phylum Streptophyta; class Magnoliopsida; order Asparagales; family Amaryllidaceae; genus Allium; species Allium sativum. The sequence continues at coordinate 311,923,579 of CM060919.1, forward strand.
GGTCAGTCATGGGACTGGAGTGAGTAAAACAGTTTAAAACAGTTCAAGCAGGTAATCAATATCTCATAAGACCACGCCGTATAACGAAACGGGTTTTTCCCTTATGAGAATCCAAAATATCTTTATATCAAAACCTTTTGATATTATAATAATGTCTATCAACTACAATATATTAATCATCTAGCAGAAACGCTTTCATCTCACGTTCTACATATATAGTATACGATCAAAACCGCAAGCACGTATTGGGTAATGGATTTCCAACTATGACAAGGTATGGAACCACCTTTCGCTAGTGCACCTCTAGAAAGGAATACACTGGGTTCAACAAGAACATCTTGCAACCCGGCCACACATGACCGACCACTCATTTCGCTTGAGTGTATAGTATGTATATCACCAACAGTTGGGATCAACAACCGTTTCCCGAATGGGATAGCATCAACAATAGATTTTTAGAAGTAAATGAAACTCAAGATCAGGTGATTATACACCCTACTTCGGTGCGACCGACTTAGCCATGCTGCCTGCCCGATTTCTGTCATTTACCGGATGTGAGGCTAGAAGCTATGCTTTATCATCACACCAGATTCACTTTGAATGTCACATCGTCAAATCCGTCAAAATCACCGATTGACGTCCTCAACCATACATTATGTGTTAGCTAAAAGAAGTTTCCTTCTCCACTTCCACTCTTGGTACGGTTGGAGAAATCAATATACGTGATCGTCTGGAAATACTCTATCAGACATCCGTCCATACAAGTCATTCAGGAACAGGATGAACCGAAGGCACTATTCTGTAAACAGGATAGCCCCTGCATAACTCCGTCTTCAATTTCCTTTGGTATATATGATTCGCAATGCTTATGCCAATACAAAGTGGTTCTTTGGATAATAATCCAACCGGTCTCTCCATATTAACAACGTTAAAATGGTCAAAACTTCGATAGTCTGTGATTTAACTATCGAAGAAAAACAGGTGTACAAACAACGCTATTATTTCCAAATGGAAATTTATATCGATCAAACATCATTCAACATTTATCTCTTTATTTCATTAATTTACTTATCTCGTGTTTCTCTATATTCAATATTTCTAATTTTCTAAATTTGGAAAATATACGTTATTAACAATGGAAAACATTTCCATTTCTTGTTTTCTTTATTAGAAAACATTTCTGGTTTCTTATTTGGAAAACATTTCCAAAACTTCTTCATTGGACTTAGACAGATGTTTAAACAAACTATCGCGATGCCAACTCAAACCATTTCCATTACTGCCGAACCTTAACTATTCCTTAGTTAAAAACAAAGCCAATCAAGTTGGGGTAGAACTACCTCTCAGACCTTAACTGAACAACATTTCTAACTTTGAAATAGGCAAAGTTCACTTTATATTTCTTTAACTAACTTCCTTACTTAACTCTCGTTCGAATAAATCTCTATTCGATTTATTCTATTTGATTTACTCTATTTGATGTACTCTATTCACTTAACCCCTGTCGAATAAACTATATTCAATAACTACTTTCAAATAACAAGATTTGATAACTCCTTTCGAATAACTAGATTCGATAACTCCTTCTCTTTAATTCTATTCGAATAAACAATATCTGATAAACTCCTTTATTCTATTCGAAAACTAATTCGATTAACTCCTTTTCGAATAAACTATTCATTTATAAAGATTTACTTTTAGTAATGGTTCTTCACTTTACAAATGATTTCCTTTTATTCTAACTTATCCTTTGATTTTATAAATATTTCTTTTATAAAAATCCTTTTCCTTTTTCTATATAAAATCCATCGATTTTATATAAATAATTCATTTTCAAAATACACTTTGAAAATCCTCTTTCCCATATCCAGTATTTCTTATGGTATTTAACATACCATATAACAACGATAAACATCGTCCAAACACACACAACCAACAACATATTTTATATCACATCATATATCACAATATATGAATCACGGTAAAATAAATGTTGAGGAATCCAGTTGGATTCCTCCAACCTGTTTCCCTGCATCACAGATGTTAAACAATATAGACAACATCACTTTCAGTTCCATATGATATATTCTGTTAAACAGAATCAATATAGAAATTTAAATAACTGACTAGCAGTTCAATCAAACAATCAACAAACAGTCAATCAGCCAATATTTAACAGTTCTAAAAATACAACATGAAATTATAAACTGTTCAGAGTTAGTGAGATTTACTCACTTTGGCAGTTCATCGTTAAAGAACGATAAACTGTTGTTTGATTTTAATCAAATAGTTTATTTCGCCGTAGATTCATACGAGCCCCAATCAATTTCCAGTCAGCTTCATTGTGAAGCTCTCGTCCATACGGTCCCAATGGATCCGACGGTTTGAAATTATGATATCGTATGACATAGTTATGGCTTAAACAAGTTAATACAAATATTTAAATTAAAATAAAATTATTCTAATAAGCATTGGGCCTTAACTTTTCAAAACTCTTGGCCCACTACCTCTCCAATTAGCCCAGGCCGCAACCTCTTTCTTCCCCATCGTGGAACTCCCGAAGCCGCTCTTCCTGTTCTTCAACATGAATTCAAGGACCAAAACCGATCCTTCCTCCATCAAATCCTTTATCAATTCTCGAACTAAAATCACCATCTTCTTTCCTACAAAATATCCATCGCCCCATACTTACATCATCCACCTCGACTCACTCCTCTCAAATGCGACACAGTAGCTCCATCGGAGCACACACAGTAACCATCGACGCCGATTTCCACCGAACAACCCAAAATGGTGCTCGCGGGTTCGGTTCTACCTCCTGATCTCGAAAACCAACTCAAAAATATGGATCGAAGCTCCTAATTCTCGAACGCCTGAACCCTTGTTTAAACGTGTTCAACGCTGTTTATTTACAGCGAAAATAAAACACTTCGAACCCACAACAAACCGTATACAGATGAGGAGAAACACCTTAGGAAGCTAAAGAATTTGGTTTGAGGAATTTAGAGATTTGATTTGAATTTCTAAGAATTCATTTGCTCTCGTTTTCACTGTGGATGTTTATCCTGAGGTAGCGGCGGATTTGAGAATGAAATTTAGGATTTAGGGGAGTTAGGATTATTTATAGGTAATTTATAATATTTTTATATTAATTATTATATTATAAATTAAGCCATCGCTACATGTATTTGCTGAATAAAAATTCCTACAATCACATACCATACCAAAAAATCACGAAACTGGACATGCGGCTAGAGTTCGACATTACGGTCCCAACGAAACAGGTTTCGTCGAATTCCGACTTCGTATGCTCACACAGCGTATTTTTAACCGTCAAAATACTGACTGTTTCTCACTCTAAAAATCCGTACGACCACACAGTGACTCTAAAAATCACGAAACTGCAAATCTAACAACTATTTGACATTGCGGATCCAACAAAACTAGTTTCATCGAATTCCGACTACGTTTGCAAAAGTGGCTATTTTTAAAGCTCTGGATGACCCATTTAAATATATAAATATATTTAAATTAAATTAAATATAAATAAATTTATATTATCGTCTATATTCACAGTGGAATACCATACAACTCTAGAATATTCCTATATGAATTTCTAACTTGATATTCACTTCTGGGTCAACCCGATATTAGATTTATATTGAAATTCCTTTTTAAAATATAAATAATTCCTTTATAAATTATAAAGGAATTCCACAGCGACTTTTCTGAAATTTGATTTGGACGTGAATCAAAATCTACACGACGAAATCCCGATTTTTCTCTTCCACTAGAAAGATATACTCCACCAGCTCCATACGTTTCTTGTTTCACAGAAATCCGGCTTAGAACGAATCATGTACATTCAGTTGAAGTTCAAATCGCCAAATCGCGAACTGCCGCGTCGTTACGTGCTCTATTTTAATTATATTAAAATTCTACGTTCAAACTGACGTCGATTGAATATATTCGTTATTCAAATTAAATTCCAAGCTGAATTAAATATGACAGATGATCCAGTTCACACCATATCGCCATTTCAGCCAATTCTGATTATTTCAGAATTAAATATATTATTTAATTTATAATTTTAATTAAATATTCACCATTATTTAATTCCATGACCATTATATTCTCTAAACCACCATTTATATAATTAAATAAATTAATTATAATACCTCTGCCAATGCGGGTCATTACACTGCTCTAAGACGCACTAGCTTAGAGGTTATATATTGGCAGAAATCAATGGTATGGTATGGATTGACAATGTAGCATGCCAAGATGCGTGGATCAAGGCTTTTTTTGAAAAGTAGGGCCTTGTGGGGTGATCAAAGTATAGTCTGTTTAGACATAGCTTTGTGTATAGCGTGACTTCGCAAGCCTCACACCCCGGTATGAGTCAAAAACGGGAGTAGGACTGCAGGGAGTGCACACGTTTCTTTCTAGCTAGGAGTGGTGTCAGTGCTTAAACTGGCTGGCATTTTACTTATGTGGACGATGGATTGAGGTACCTCGGATTTACAGGTTGTTAGTGGCCATATGGAGGTTCAAAGAAACCGGGAAGCGTGTGTTCAGGCATAACTAATCCGCTACCGTTAGGTAGGGACCGGCCCTGAAGATCCAAGGGTTCGCCAGAGTCCGGGCCCTGAGGCATTTGCTAGAGTGTCTCGAATCGGAGAGGACGATCCCTAGCCTCGATTTCATGATGGAAACCCAATTTCCAATATGACACCATGCGGTTTTGATTGTAGAACTAGTATAGCGACATAGTATATGGTAGCTATGCCGTCTATGATTGATACATTATGATTGAATTGTTTTTGAAACATATATACACTAGTGATAATATCAAAACCGTTTTTATCGTATCAAGCATCTTTTGACCATTATAAGGTAAAACTCTATCCTCCGGTTTGCGTTGCATTGTGTGATGGGACTTGAGTCTTATAATGGTTACATTTTCCTAAAAAGCATTGCGTTATTTAACGATTTACTTTATTTTATGCACTGGCAACCCAATGGAGTAAACCCGTTCCGCGTTAGCAGCGTGGTCCTGTGATTAGCCTTATTATTAGATAAGTTAAGTTAGATTTCTCATACCAGTCACATGACTAACCTGTAGTTTGTTTCACTGGCAAACTCGGGTGCCCTTTTTCCACATGGGCAGTCGAGTAGCTTGTTTGCAGATATCTATTCTTTAGTAGGATCCTGGAGCGAAGCTTAAAGTTGTGTCCATAACATAGTAAGTCTTCCGCTGAGCATTGTATTGAATTTATTGTAATTTATCTTCCGCTGTATTATTTTATTTTTCGATGTACTCTGATATTCTGTACTCTGATGTAACATTATTATAATGTTTATAAAAGTCTGTTGTTATTGTTCTAATTTATTATATTCCCAAAGTTAACGTATGCGGGAATTGAACGGTCGTGGTCGATTTTGCAATCGATTAAGTCCGGGCAAAATCCGTGTCGTTACACATTTTCTTTAGGCACAAGAGCCATTGCCAATGGAAAAGAACCTGAAACATAAAATAGCAACACCAACAATTATTCTAAATAACATTTTCTGACAATGCAAACTAAAATTTTAAGTTATACTACAGAACATGATAAAATTAATGAATTGCATAAAAAGATATATTGTTCTATCTTTTCCTTCTATTAAATTACAAGTTCCTATTTACTAAATCATAAAACTGTAATACAGTGACTTGATTATCAATATCTAATTATGTACTAAATAAGAAAATAATTAATAACATTACATACCTTGATTCCCATTTTTAGCAGTAGCAACCATCAAAATCCCACTTCGGCCTTTTAAAAAAGTTGCATCCAAAACAATCATAGGTCGACAATACCAAAATACAAATATACAAGCCTCATAGCAAACAAATGCTCTCTCAAATTGGTTAGTCTCTTCATCCACGTCCATACTTGTATAACTTTTTAGATTATATTTCTCAATTTCCTTCAAATACCGTACTAAATCATTATATGATTTTTTTTCATCACCATATATATCACTAATAGCCAATTTCCTACCCTTATATGCATAATAGTAACTTAAATTCACATCATAATCTCTCCTAAAACTTTTCACAATATCCTTTGTTTTCCTTTTCGGCTCATCACATATTTGATTAACAATCAAAGCTTTTACAAGATCACCGTTAATAGTTGGACTACTAACTGATCTAAATCCACCTCCACATGAATGACTTAGCTGAATATTTTTAACTATCACCTTATCCAATTGCTTCGATTTGCAAGAAGCATGAATTCTAAATGAACAACCATCAATAGCACATCGAACTGTCACCCGCTCCTTACAATTCTTAACATACTGTACTTTAAATCCATTTTTTAAACAATATGCACTAGCCATTCTACGAAATCCAAGAGCCAAATCAAATATTTGTCCAACACCAGTAAAACATTCTAAATTTGAATTTTTCTTCAATAATTCATGCAAGTTTTCTTTTAGCAATAAGTAGAGTCTAAATCATCATTATATTCAATCAAATTACTACTTGATTCTCCAACACCAACAACTGAGATTGGTTTACTACTATCAACTGCAACATCGTTTGAATTACTCTTTAAGCATATAAAAAAACCAAGAAATCCTCCTTTTTAAACCATGACAAGCACAATATAGCTTGAAGATCACTATCCGTCTTAACATAAGTAGTTTAAAATTCTCTAACATAGAACACATCAAAGCATAAAGGAGTAAAAGTATTCCATACCTCACAAACCTTACTTCTTACATAACTAATTGATGCATCCAAACCAAGAAAATACTAAATGAATTCTTATTAAAATCAAATACAACCATCACAGATATATCAGACCTGCAATTCAAAACATAAATAAGTAAATAACTATACAATTTAAACCTTTTTATAAACCATTTTACAAAAAGATAAAACCAGTTATCTTTTTTACTGCTGTTATGATATTAAAAATATATAGAATTATACAACAATTTTAAAATAACATAAATGATTTTAAAACATATTGTATTATAATTGTTCTGTTATCATCACATATAATTGTTATATTATCTTCACATACAATTGTTGTGTTATCTTAACGTATAATTATTAATCATTTATTATTTGAATTATATATAAAACATAACTGTTGCACAATATAACCAATTTATTTTTTAAAATTAACTATAAAAAATTATTGTTATTGGCCATGGAAGCCCAATAACCATTTATCTTTTTATTTTGAATAAATTTTTAAAAAAGATAAAACAAGTTATCCTTTTCACTTCTGTTTTGTTAATGAAAAAAATCATAACTATACAAAAACTACAATTAAAATCACTAATAAACAACCATTAAAAGCACATTTCATATGTCATATGAAAATTTCAATTTAATTACACCATACCTTTCAGCATTCTGTTCAACTAAAGGAATACTTGAACTTTGAGTTTGCTCTTCCATTGATTGAACTACATAGTCTACAAAAATAAATAACATATTAGCACATTTCGATATCATATACGTCAAATTCGGATTCAATTACAAATTTAAAATCGCTCAGTAAAGTTATAATCCACGATTCAATTCAAAATTATAGAAATCACCTAATAAAAAATAAAATATCAACAAAATAAAAAAAATCGCCTCTTAAATATCAAGAATTTAAAATTTTTATGTAGAATTATAAAATATGAAGAAAAATGAAATTATTAAAACACACCTGAAAGAATAAACTATAGCAGATCGAATTTGAAAATATTGAAAAATCGGAGATATCATGATCACGATGCCAGATTAATTTGAAGAGATTGGTATTTTTAAAAAAGAAAACGGTTTGCCATGTTTTCTGTCCTATAAATTATGACCGTGGCCTAGAAAAAAATGAAGACGTGATTAGGAGACCTTGAAGCAAATATCCTGAACATATTATTGCTTTGAAATTTATGCTTTATTGTTTTGAGATGCTTTCTGGTCTCAAAATTAATTTTGATAAAAAGCTCGGTTATGGTCCTAATGATTTTGACTATGTTGAAAATCAAGTTGCCAACACCTTAAACTGTTCGACTAAGGATTTCCCTTTCGATAATTTGGGGTTTAAGATTAGGTCGTCTAAACTCAAACATGGTGACTGGTTGGCTATTATTGATAAAATAAATAATATATTATCGGGTTGGAATAACAGATTATTATCAAAAGCGGGCAGATTAGTTCTTATTAATTCTGTGTTATCTTTTATTCCCACATATTGGACGGCCGTTAATCGTTTTCCTCAATGGGTGATTGAAAAATTTGATAGTATAAGATGTAATTTTTTTATGGAATGGAGAAAACTTTTGTAGATGAAATAACCCGGAAATTCTGAGCTAGTTTAAAATTTTTGTTTTGGCAACTTCGACGAATTTTGAAGATTTAAAATGAATTATTTTAAATAATATCGACGAGAAATCTATTTTGAACATATTTAGAACGTATATATTATATATGTCGTCGTTTGAATATAAATATTTTATTTTAATTATAAATAGAATTGAAAATGGCGCGGTAGTTCGATAATTCGATTTCAAACTTCAATTGAATGTACCGGGTGCAAAACAATCCGGATTTTAGTGAAACCAAAAACATTAGGATCTTATTGATAATATCTTTCCAACGAATCCGGAAAATCAAAATTTCATAGCGAGAATCAAAAGATATGTCCAGTTGAAAATTCTGAATAGTCGCTATGGAATTCAGGCCCTTAAAATAGACATTTTGCAAACGACCTCGGATTTCGACGAAACCACTTTTGTTGGGTCCACGATGTCAAATTATTTCTAGGTTTTAAATTTCATAATTTTTCGAATCGATATGTGAGCGTGGCAAAGGAAAACGTGTTCGACCAGTTTCAGTTGATTTTAATTGACTGGAAAATGGTCATTTTTCAAACGGTCTCAGAATTCGATGAAACTAGTTTTGTTAGGACCATATCGTCAATAGGAAGCTAGAAAATATTTTTCTGGAATTTTTCTAGTTAGTATGTGACCCCAGTAAATTGAAATGCGCGTTCAAATTCAATATATAGAGTTATATGTTGATTTTAACGGAAACTGATCGAAACGATCGAATCAGCTTGCAATACATATCCCATTGTGTTCGGAATGGGGGTAAAACGCTATGGACGACAGGCGGTGGGCCTCGTTTAGAGGTCGTATGAAAAAGTCAACTTTTTATAATTAAAATAATTAAAAATTAGAAATCTCTCCCCTTCTCCTTCTATAACTTCTGCCCCCCCCCCCCCCCCCCCCCGTGTAAATCAAATCGATTTTAGCAGAAAGAAAAAAAAGGTATCGCGATGGCAGAAACCACCTCGAGGACGCCGTGCCACCGCCACTCCAGGTGGCGAGCCACCGTCGAAGCCCCCCCCCCCCCCGTCAGTTCGAACCCCCCCTTTTCCCTAGCGCATCGCGCAGCCCCCCCGAAAAATCTAACCCCCAAATCGAACCACGTCACAGCAGGAGACATCCACCGCACCCACCCAGCACCTCACCACCACACTCCGGCGCTCCTCCGCGAACCACCAGACCCCGCGCCCTCCTCCGGTCATCTCCGCCAGAACGTAGAACAGTAAGTTTTAATTTTAAAATCTGAGTTCTTTTTATGTTAGAAACATATTTTGTAAAACTGTTTTTTTAATATATCATTAGCATTAATAAAATCAGTTTTATTTAGAAAATATAGATTTTTGTGCAAAGAAAATATAGATGTTTGTTCATAGAAAATATAGATTTCTATGCAAGGAAAGTCTGGATTTTTTTTAGAAGTGTAAAGATACGATTTTTATTATAGAAAAGAACAGATTTTTATTCATGAATGATTAGATTTTTATCATAACAGAGACGAGATTTTTAACATGAGAAAAGAAGTGATTTTTAATAATAAAAATATGATTTTTATATAAGGCGGGTAATAAAAATGTGATTTTTATATTATAGAAAGGGTAAAAATATAATCTATATAATAGAAAAGGCGCGATTTTTATATATTGAATAGCATAGTAAAAATTCGATTTTTAAATATTGAATAGCATAGTAAAAATTCGATTTTTAAATATTGAATAACATAGTAAAAATTCGATTTTTAAATATTGAATAGCATAGTAAAAATTCGATTTTTAAATATTGAATAGCGAAGTAAAAATTCGATTTTTATATATTGAATAGCGAAGTAAAAATTCGATTTTTATATATTGAATAGCGAAGTAAAAATGTGATTTTTACATATGTACTGACTACGGGCGACGAAAGTGATAAGAGGCGAGAACGACGAAGATTTCTATAAATGAAGTGTCGTGGAGTTAGGATAGCTTTGGTGAGAATTTCTCACTCTTCAATTTCTTTTCTAGTTATATATATATACTAGGATGCAGACGGTGTTTAGTAGCACCCGACACCCGTCATCCACAGACCATGGATGGCTTGTTTGTTTAATTGTTTGGTTGTGTAGTTGGTTAGATTATTTGGTTTGAATTGAATTGTTTGGTGAAATGGAATGGATTTAATTGATGTGTGAATGGCATGGGCCTTCACTAGACCGGGGATAAAGCTAAGCCTCGCCGTTATGCCGCCGAAATTTTCTAAAATAAGTTAGAAAAATAAAGATATCATTTTATTTAATAAATGAACTGAATAGGATATTCATAGGTTGAATGAAATAAATTAATTATCATTAAAAATATAATTTTTAACGTGAAAGTGAATAAATAAATATTTATAAACAAATCGACCGATTTGTTTATATACACTGATTTGACTGATATCGATTAGGTCGATAAATTTTACACATCGCCCAACTGCACAAATAAAATCTGTGTTTGATTGTTTGAAACCCCACACGGGTGTTGGGATAAAATACAGCATACACTAATCCCAGTAATTAGTTATATGTCGATCGATTGATTGACAGGCTGTTATAAGCGTTAGATATCTATATTTGATGCTTATACAGTGTAGTGCACTTTGGATGATGGTTGATTGTTTATCGTTGCTATTATATACATGTGTTGTATGGAATCCATATAATTAACTTTATATGGTAATTGATTAGGCCTCATTCCAATTTAAAAAATAAAGAACATTATAAAATAAAGGTTCATGTGTTGACAGTACTCATCCGTTGAGATTAGTCATGTGTTGAACGAAATATTTTAACAATAAAATTTACATCTTTATCATATATAAAATTAGAAACTAACTGGAAAATAGATAAGATGAGTGGTCTCCTGGATATTGATCTGATGTTGGTTTTGGCCTTCGGGGTTAATATTCATGGAATCGTTCTCTTACTAATTTATGGTTGGAGTCTGATTTAATATCAAACGATAGATACCTTAATTTTCGTAAAATATATTAAATAACAAAAATAGTCACACGTGGACAGTACTCATTCGTTGAGATTAGTCATGTGTTGACAAGAATAAATATTCATTTGTTGAATAGAATAACGGAATTATTGAAATATATAAAGCCGTATTGATTAGAGATGCGCTATTTTGACGCGAACGATATTTATATCGATTATATTCGTTTTTAAATTTGAATTGAATCGAATATAAAACCAATTAGAATTGAATCGAATATAAAACCAATTTGAATTGAATCGAATATAAAACCAATTTGAATTGAATCGAATATAAAACCAATTTGAATTGAATCGAATAGGAAACCAATTTGAATTGATTCGAATAGAAAACGATTTTGATTTCAATTGAATATAAAACCAATTTGATTTGAATTGAATATATAACGAATTTGATTTGAATTGAATATTTAACGAATTTGATTTGAATTGAATATATAACGAATTTGATTTGAATTGAATATTTAACGAATTTGATTTGAATTGAATATATAACGAATTTGATTTGAATTGAATATATAACGAATTTGATTTGAATTGAATATATAACGAATTTGATTTGAATTGAATATATAACGAATTTGATTTGAATTGAATATATAACGAATTTGATTTGAATTGAATATATAACGAATTTGATTTGAATTGAATATATAACGAATTTGATTTGAATATATAACGAATTTGATTTGAATTGAAAAGAAAACGAATTCGAATTGAATTGAAAAGAAAACGAATTCGAATTGAATTGAATTGAAAAGAAAACGAATTCGAATTGAATTGAAAAGAAATTGAATTCGAATCGAATTAAAATCGATTTGAATTGAAATCAAATAGAAATGAAAGTAAAAAGAATTTATAATAGAAAATTCAATTTTAATTTGAATTTGAAATAAAGGTTGAAATTGTTTTTGAAACGAATTCAAAACTATTTATAAAATTCGTTTTAAATAGAAATCGACGAAATATATATTATATATATTTTTTATATAATATAATGGTCTGAATAGAACGCGCCGCGCCGCGGCAGTTCGCGAATTTCGACCATTAACTTCGAACGGACATTACGGGAGATCCGACCGTCGGATTATCCTAAAACCGGAACCGTTGGGTTCGTATCGAAAAGAGCTTTCTAATGAATATTAGAAATTTGAAATCTAACGGTTGGATTTGGAGATATGTCCAAATCAAATTTGAAAAAGGTCGTTGTACGTGTAGTTCGATGGCCGTTGATGGAAATCGACTGTACGGGTCTTGATAAAATTATTAACAATAGTAATAATTTGCGTAAAATCATAAGAAATGATTTGGGAAAAATTGGGATGAAAAACTCCGTATTTGAAAAGATAAAAATAGATTTTTATCGAAATGAACTAGTTTTGAACTAAAATTAAAACCCATTTATTTTTAAATAAATAAATTGGATTTGAAATGGGTTGTAAATAGAATTGATTTGTGGGTTTATCGTGAATGGTGTTTTAAATGACACTTGTTCTTTAACCCGATACTAAATAGAATGTGATTTGAGTTTGTCGTGAACTGTGTTTTAAAAGAAATTAGTTCTTTAACCCAGTAAAAGGAGTTTTAATGAATCTTCAATTAGATTGAAATGTGAATTGATAATTTAAATTATCAACTTTAGAAAGTGAGCGAGAATGGAGTATCACCAGTTTTGCTCCAAAGCGATAGTTAAATCTTTAATTAGATTTGAACGTGAAATGGTAATAAATTTTACCGATAACACCACGGTGTTAGATATGGAGTATTACCAGTTTTTCTTCATGGGATGAAGAGGTTGGGATTGGGAAATAAAATAAATAATTACTTCGGTGTGGTTCGCTAATCTCGACTAGTTTGGAAAACCATAATTTGGTTTGAAATGACATCCAAAGGAAGATTAAAGAATAAATTTTAAAGAATTTATCTTGGATAAAATTAATGGGAACCTTTCCCTAAGAAGATGAAATTTAGAAACTAGCGGTAGGTTAGTTAAGAAGAATGGTTTCCTGGATATTGATCTGATGTTGGTTTCGGCCTTCGGGGTTAATATTTGGGAAATTTCTCTCTTACTGATTTACAGATAGTGACTAATGAATTGGAATGAGGCGTATGTTGTGTTTGTGTAACATTTGTTTTTAATATACGCGGGTTGTTCGGAAAGGCCGGATTTATACCCATTCTGAATAACCGATTCGACCATATGTCGAAGATGAAGACGGTGGTCGAAGACCGGAAGTCTTCACATCGTTTGGATGATTACTGATGATCCTGATTGGGCTGTACACCCAAGAGGATGGAAATAGTTGGTGGTCGTCCAGAAGTACTTGGAGATGGATGGATATGCGAGGAAATTGCCTCCGGTTTCGTTCAGACCCAGAACGGACTTGTAAATGGATTGTGTGTCTGACATTGGATTTTACTCTGTATCGATTTATTTCTATTAAATATACATCTGTTTGGCGGCGGAGAATTTATTCTTTTGCTTAACGCCCTTCTCTGAGACGTACGAGCTCAGAGGTTGTATATCGATGGACATCAGTCGCATGGCATGAATTGCCTGTGTGGCACGCTAAGATGCAATGATCAAGGCTTTTGTTGAAAAGCAGAGTCTTGTGGTTGATGATCAAAGCACGACCTACGTGGCAGCTTTGTGTATAACGTGAATTCGCGAGCCTCACACCTCGGTATGAGTCAAAAACGGGATACGGACTGCAGGGAGAGCACGACGTTTCTTTCAAGCTATGGGTGGTGTCAGTGACCTACCAGCGCTGACATTTATATACTTTTCACCTTTGTGGTTTGGATGCAAGGCGCCTCGATTATAGGTCCTATAGGGTCGGGAAACGTGTGTTCAGGAATAACTAATCCTCAAATGTAAGAGAGGACCGGCCTTGTAGGATCCCAGGGTTACCCAGAGTGTGTAGTCCTGAGGCATTTGCTAGAGTGTCTCGAACGCGGAGAGGAGCTTGCCCCTTGCCTCGACTCATGACGGAAATCCAATTTCCAATACGTGTATTGCGGTTTTAATTGTAGAACTAGTATGGCGACATGATATATGGTACCCATGTCGTCTATGATTTATATTTATGATTGAAATTGTTTTGACACTATACACTTATTATAGTATCAAATGATTTGTTTTAAACGTACCAAGCATGTTTGGCTATTATAAGGGAAAACCTTATCCTCCGTCTTGCGTTGCATTGTGTGATGGGACCTGGGTCTTATAATAGCTTCATTTTTCGAAAAAACATTGTGTTGTCTTTTCTATGCACTGGTATTCTTGGGAGGAAACCCGTTCCGTGTTATACGGCGTGGTCCCTTGAATTACTCTCTTTTAAAGTAAAATCTTAAATAACTGTTTTAGTTCTCACACCAGTCACATGATTGACCTGGAGTTTATTGTTTTAACCTAAACTCTGGGTGCCCTCCTTTTCCGCACGGGCAGCTAGTAATTTTGGTTTTGCAGATTTATATTCACAGGATCCTGGTTTACAGCTGGAATGATATCCGGAAAGCTCTGTATCCGTATATCACCTTCAGTTGTGTTTTATATTGTTTTTCCGCTGCTATGTAACTTATTATAATCTCTGATATTTATCGAATGTAATTTATTCATTTATACTCTGTATATTCTTGTATTTGATGGAATTGTTGTAATATACAATGAAATGTTCTTCCGTCTGCGTTCTGATTTGTCCTGTTCTCAAACGATCAGGGGTTTCGAATGGTCTAGATCGGTTTAACGAATGATTCGGATCGAGCGAAATTCCAGGCCGTCACATTTGGTATCAGAGCTTTGGTTTACAGAGCTCGAGAACAAGACACATTAGAACCATACGAAAGAATTCATCAGATATTGGATTAGTAATATCCAATTAGAATGACTCGTTAGAGATAGGATCAGTAGTATCCTAGAACGAGTGTGAAGAGTATATTTTTCAAATGAAAACAATTTTGTTTGAAAATTTAAATCGTTTTATACGTATTTGAATATTTTATTTGTATTGATTTGGACAATCTAGTATATAAAGGTTTTGCATATACGCCTCATGAACGTATATTCAAAATTTTAATATACTGGATAGATATAGGATTACACTCTAGTCGCTCGGAGATGATTTTGATGATGGAGCTCCATCACCAATATTTATGTTCGTGTTTCGAAGGTGTGATTTCTATATATTTCCATTAGACTGGTGTGAGAACCCAAAACTAATATAGATAGGTTTATTGTTGTGAATTGGCATCAAAAACAAGAATTTCAGTATATATATCAAAATTATGAATTTGAAACGTTAAATTCACTAATTGATTGATGTTTGTGTTGTTTGTTTATTTGTTTAATAATTTTGAACCATTATGCCTAATTGCATCAAATATTGAATTGTATTGAAAATTAGTCGCATTTGCTTGCATATACAAATACTTACATTGAACAGGTCATAGCAAGGAGGCTAGAGCAGAGAATAAAATTTGTTTGCCTGACAAATAGGTACATGTTTACTATAATTTACTGTTTTGTTTGGGTGATGATGATTTTATGAGCCTATTGGCTAGCCGCTTGGCTTTTTCTTTTTCTTTTTGAGATCAGAAGGCCTGTATGGCAATTTCGGGATTTTCCCGTGGCTCCCGGTGCAGGGGAGGTTATGGCGAAATTTTTCGAAAATTTAGGGTGTTAGCCAAATTTTTGAAAATTTGAAAATTCTCAGAAACTGAAAAGTTGGAGAATGGAAGCCAGATCGAACGTAGAGTTGATTAATAAAACCACTTTCGACTTCGTTCCTTTTCGGGGACGAAAAGTTTTAAGTGGGGGAGATTGTAATAACCCGGAAATTCTGAGCCAGTTTAAAATTTTTGTTTTGGCAACTTCGACGAATTTTGAAGATTTAAAATGAATTATTTTAAATAATATCGACGAGAAATCTATTTTGAATATATTTAGAACGTATATATTATATACGTCGTCGTTAGAATATAAATATTTTATTTTAAAAATAAATAGAATTGAAAATGGCGCGGTAGTTCGATAATTCGATTTCAAACTTCAATTGAATGTACCGGGTGCAAAACAATCCGGATTTTAGTGAAACCAAAAACATTAGGATCTAATTGATAATATCTTTCCAACGAATCCGAAAAATCAAAATTTTATAGCGGGAATCAAAAGATATGTCCAGTTGAAAATTCTGAATAGTCACTATGGAATTCAGGCCCTTAAAAATAGACATTTTGCAAACGACCTCGGATTTCGACGAAACCAATTTTGTTGGGTCCGCGATGTCAAATTATTGCTAGGTTTTAAATTTCATAATTTTTCGAATCGATATGTGAGCGTGGCAAAGGAAAACGTGTTTGACCAGTTTTAGTTGATTTTAATCGACTGGAAAATGGTCATTTTTCAAACGGTCTCAGAATTTGATGAAACTAGTTTTGTTAGGATCGTATCATCAATAGGAAGCTAGAAAATATTTTTCTGGAATTTTTCTAGTTAGTATGTGACCCCATTAAATTGAAATGCGCGTTCAAATTCAATATATAGAGTTATATGTTGATTTTAACGGAAACTGATCGAAACGATCGAATCAGCTTATGATACATATCCCATTGTGTTCGGAATGGGGGTAAAACGCTATGGACGACAGGCGATGGGCCTCGTTTAGAGGTCGTATGAATAAGTCAACTTTTTATAATTAAAATAATTAAAAATTAGAAATCTCTCCCCTTCTCCTTCTATAACTTCTGCCCCCCCCCCCCCCCCCCCCCGTGTAAATCAAATTGATTTTAGCAGAAAGAAAAAAAAGGTATCGCGATGGCAGAAACCACCTCGAGGACGCCGTGCCACCGCCGCTCCAGGTGGCGAGCCACCGTCGAAGCCCCTCCCCCCCGTCAGTTCGAACCCCCCCTCTTCCCTAGCGCATCGCGCAGCCCCCCCCGAAAACCCTAACCCCCAAATCGAACCGCGCCACAGCAGGAGACAGCCACCGCACCCACCCAGCACCTCACCACCACACTCCGGCGCTCCTCCGCGAACCACCAGACCCCGCGCCCTCCTCCGGTCATCTCCGCCAGAACGTAGAACAGTAAGTTTTAATTTTAAAATCTGAGTTCTTTTTATGTTAGAAACATATTTTGTAAAACTGTTTTTTTTTAATATATCATTAGCATTAATAAAATCAGTTTTATTTAGAAAATATAGATTTTCGTGCAAAGAAAATATAGCTGTTTGTTCATAGAAAATATAGATTTCTATGTAAGGAAAGTCTGGATTTTTTTTAGAAGTGTAAAGATACGATTTTTATTATAGAAAAGAACAGATTTTTATTCATGAATGATTAGATTTTTATCATAACAAAGACGAGATTTTTAACATGAGAAAAGAAGTGATTTTTAATAATAAAAATATGATTTTTATATAAGGCGGGTAATAAAAATGTGATTTTTATATTATAGAAAGGGTAAAAATATAATCTATATAATAGAAAAGGCGCGATTTTTATATATTGAATAGCATAGTAAAAATTTGATTTTTAAATATTGAATAGCATAGTAAAAATTTGATTTTTAAATATTGAATGGCATAGTAAAAATTCGATTTTTAAATATTGAATAGCGAAGTAAAAATTTGATTTTTATATATTGAATAGCGAAGTAAAAATTCGATTTTTATATATTGAATAGCGAAGTAAAAATGTGATTTTTACATATGTAGTGACTACGGGCGACGAAAGTGATAAGAGGCGAGAACGACGAAGATTTCTATAAATGAAGTGTCGTTGAGTTAGGATAGCTTTGGTGAGAATTTCTCACTCTTCAATTTCTTTTCTAGTTATATATATATATATATATATATATATATATATATATATATATATATACTAGGATGCAGACGGTGTTTAGTAGCACCCGACACCCGTCATCCACAGACCATGGATGGCTTGTTTGTTTAATTGTTTGGTTGTGTAGTTGGTTAGATTATTTGGTTTGAATTGAATTGTTTGGTGAAATGGAATGGATTTGATTGATGTGTGAATGGCGTGGGCCTTCACTAGACCGGGGATAAGGCAAGGCCTCGTCCTGTTTCTAGTATCGCGTCGTTATGCCGCCGAAATTTTCTAAAATAAGTTAGAAAAATAAAGATATCATTTTATTTAATAAATGAACTTAATAGGATATTCATAGGTTGAATGAAATAAATTAATTATCGTTAAAAATATAATTTTTAACGTGAAAGTGAATAAATAAATATTTATAAACAAATCGACCGATTTGTTTATATACATTGATTTGACTGATATCGATTGGGTCGATAAATTTTACACATCGCCCAACTGCACAAATAAAATCTGTGTTTGATTGTTTGAAACCCCACACGGGTGTTGGGATAAAATACAGCATACACTAATCCCAGTAATTAGTTATATGTCGATCGATTGATTGACAGGCTGTTATAAGCGTTAGATATCTATATTTGATGCTTATACAGTGTAGTGCACTTTGGATGATGGTTGATTGTTTATCGTTGCTATTATATATATGTGTTGTATGGAATCCATATAATTAACTTTATATGGTAATTGATTGGGCCTCATTCCAATTTAGAAATAAAGAACATTATAAAATAAAGGTTCATGTGTTGACAGTACTCATCCGTTGAGATTAGTCATGTGTTAAACGAAATATTTTAACAATAAAATTACATCTTTATCATATATAAAATTAGAAACTAACTGGAAAATAGATAAGATGAGTGGTCTCCTGGATATTGATCTGATGTGGTTTCGGCCTTCGGGGTTAATATTCAAGGAATCGTTCTCTTACTAATTTACGGTTGGAGTCTGATTTAATATCAAACGATAGATACCTTAATTTTCATAAAATATATTAAATAACAAAAATAGTCACACGTGGACAGTACTCATTCGTTGAGATTAGTCATGTGTTGAGAAGAATAAATATTCATTTGTTGAATAGAATAACGAATTATTGAAATATATAAAGCCGTATTGATTAGAGATGCGCTATTTTGACGCGAACGATATTTATATCGATTATATTCGTTTTTAAATTTGAATTGAATCGAATATAAAACCAATTTGAATTGAATCGAATATAAAACCAATTTGAATTGAATCGAATATAAAACCAATTTGAATTGAATCGAATAGGAAACCAATTTGAATTGAATCGAATAGAAAACGAATTTGATTTCAATTGAATATAAAACCAATTTGAATTGAATCGAATAGAAAACCAATTTGAATTGAATCGAATAGAAAACCAATTTGAATTGAATCGAATAGAAAACCAATTTGATTTGAATTGAATATATAACGAATTTGATTTGAATTGAATATATAACGAATTTGATTTGAATTGAATATATAACGAATTTGATTTGAATTGAATATATAACGAATTTGATTTGAATTGAATATATAACGAATTTGATTTGAATTGAATATATAACGAATTTGATTTGAATTGAATATATAACGAATTAGATTGAATTGAATATATAACGAATTTGATTTGTGAATTGAATATATAACGAATTTGATTTGAATTGAAAAGAAAACGAATTCGAATTGAATTGAAAAGAAAACGAATTCGAATTGAATTGAAAAGAAAACAAATTCGAATTGAATTGAAAAGAAATTGAATTCGAATCGAATTAAAATCGATTTGAATTGAAATCAAATAGAAATGAAAGTAAAAAGAATTTATAATAGAAAATTCAATTTAATTTGAATTTGAAATAAAGGTTGAAATTGTTTTTGAAACGAATTCAAACTATTTATAAAATTCGTTTTAAATAGAAATCGACGAAATATATATTATATATATTTTATATATAATATAATGGCCTGAATAGAACGCGCCGCGCCGCGGTAGTTCGCGAATTTCGACCATTAACTTCGAACGGACATTACGGGAGATCCGACCGTCAGATTCTCCTAAAACCAGAACCGTTGGGTTCGTATCGAAAAGAGCTTTCTAACGAATATTAGAAATTTGAAATCTAACGGTTGGATTTGGAGATACGTCCAAATCAAATTTGAAAAAGGTCGTTGTACGTGCAGTTCGATGGCCGTTGATGGAAATCGACTGTACGGGTCTTGATAAAATTATTAAAAATAGTAATAATTTGCGTAAAATCATAAGAAATGATTTGGGAAAAATTGGGATGAAAAACTCCATATTTGAAAAGATAAAAATAGACTTTTATCGAAATGAACTAGTTTTGAACTAAAATTAAAACCCATTTATTTTTAAATAAATAAATTGGATTTGAAATGGGTTGTAAATAGAATTGATTTGTGGGTTTATCGTGAATGGTGTTTTAAATGACACTTGTTCTTTAACCCGATACTAAATAGAATGTGATTTGAGTTTGTCGTGAACTGTGTTTTAAAAGACATTAGTTCTTTAACCCAGTAAAAGGAGTTTTAATGAATCTTCAATTAGATTGAAATGTGAATTGATAATTTAAATTATCAACTTTAGAAAGTGAGAGAGAATGGAGTATCACCAGTTTTGCTCCAAAGCGATAGTTAAATCTTTAATTAGATTTGAACGTGAAATGGTAATAAATTTTACCGATAACACCACGGTGTTAGATATGGAGTATTATCAGTTTTTCTTCATGGGATGAATAGGTGGGGATTGGGAAATAAAATAAATAATTATTTCGGTGTGGTTCGCTAATCTCGACTAGTTGGAAAACCATAATTTGGTTTGAAATGACATCCAAAGGAAGATTAAAGAATAAATTTTAAAGAATTTATCTTGGATAAAATTAATGGGAACCTTTCCCTAAGAAGATGAAATTTAGAAACTAGCGGTAGGTTAGTTAAGAAGAATGGTTTCCTGGATATTGATCTGATGTTGGTTTCGGCCTTCGGGGTTAATATTTGGGAAATTGCTCTCTTACTGATTTACAGTTAGTGACTAATGAATTGGAATGAGGCGTATGTTGTGTTTGTGTAACATTTGTTTTAAATTACGCGGGTTGTTCGGAAAGGCGGATTTATACCCATTCTGAATAACCGATTCGACGATATGTCGAAGATGAAGACGGTGGTCGAAGACCGGAAGTCTTCACATCGTTTGGATGATTACTGATGATCCTGATTGGGCTGTACACCCAAGAGGATGGAAATAGTTGGTGGTCGTCCAGACGTACTTGGAGATGGATGGATATGCGAGGAAAGTGCCTCCGGTTTCGTTCAGACCCAGAACGGACTTGTAAATGGATTGTGTGTCTGACATTGGATTTTATTCTGTGTTGATTGATTTCTATTAAATATACATCTGTTTGGCGGCAAAGAATTTATTCTTTTGCTTAACGCCCTTCTCTGAGACGTACGAGCTCAGAGGTTGTATATCGATGGACATCAGTCCCATGGCATGAATTGCCTGTGTGGCACGCTAAGATGCAATGATCAAGGCTTTTGTTGAAAAGCAGAGTCTTGTGGTTGATGATCAAAGCACGGCCTACGTGGCAGCTTTGTGTATAACGTGAATTCGCGAGCCTCACACCTCGGTATGAGTCAAAAACGGGATACGGACTGCAGGGAGAGCACGACGTTTCTTTCTAGCTATGGGTGGTGTCAGTGACCTACCAGCCCTGACATTTATATACTTTTCACCTTTGTGGTTTGGATGCGAGGCGCCTCGATTATAGGTCCTATAGGGCCGGGAAACGTGTGTTCAGGAATAACTAATCCTCAAACGTAAGAGAGGACCGGCCTTGGAGGATCCCAGGGTTACCCAGAGTGTGTAGTCCTGAGGCATTTGCTAGAGTGTCTCGAATGCGGAGAGGAGCTTGCCCCTTGCCTCGACTCATGACGGAAATCCAATTTCCAATACGTGTATTGCGGTTTTAATTGTAGAACTAGTATGGCGACATGATATATGGTACCCATGCCATCTATGATTTATATTTATGATTGAAATTGTTTTGACACTATACACTTATTATAGTATCAAATGATTTGTTTTAAACATACCAAGCATGTTTGGCTATTATAAGGGAAACCCCTATCCTCCGGCTTGCGTTGTATTGTGTGATGGGACCTGGGTCTTATAATAGCTTCATTTTTCGAAAAAGCATTGCGTTGTCTTTTCTATGCACTGGTATTCTTGGGAGGAAACCCGTTCCGTGTTATACGGCGTGGTCCCTTGAATTACTCTCTTTTAAAGTCAAATCTTAAATAACTGTTTTAGTTCTCACACCAGTCACATGACTGACCTGGAGTTTATTATTTTAACCTAAACTCTGGGTGCCCTCCTTTTCCGCATGGGAAGCTAGTAGTTTTGGTTTTGCAGATTTATATTCACAGGATCCTGGTTTACAGCTGGAATGATATCCGGAAAGCTCTGTATCCGTATATCACCTTCAGTTGTGTTTTATATTGTTTTTCCGCTGCTATGTAATTTATTGTAATCTCTGATATTTATCGAATGTAATTTATTCATTTATACTCTATATATTCTTGTATCTGATGGAATTGTTGTAATATACAATGAAATGTTCTTCCGTCTGCGTTCTGATTTGTCCTGTTCTCAAACGATCAGGGGTTTCGAACGGTCTAGATCGGTTTAACGACTGATTCAGATCGAGTGAAATTCCAGGCCGTCACAGTAGAGGTTATAAATGTTTAGTTAACGGGAAATCTTGTGGTAGATCCAATGAGGATGGGGATCTTGGGATTATCAATCTACATAATTTTAACTCTTGTTATTAGCTAAATGGTTGTGGAAATTTAGAATCCTAAAGTTTCGACAACTTGGAAGAAATTGTATATAAATCTTACTATGATGGAGGCAAAATTATTTTTGATCTTAGTTGTAATTGGACTAATAGATTACCTTCTTTTTCGAATTCGGTTTTAAAATGTTTTGATTTTTTTCAACCTAGGTTGTAAGTTGATTATCCATTCGGGCGATAATACATTTTTTTGGCATGACTCTTGGATCTCTAGATTACGTCTTAAAATAGAATTTAAAGAACTTTATGAGATTTGCAGCTTTAAAAATGCTTTGATTAAGGATGTCCATAAAGAAAGTTTAGATCCTCCGTGGAAATTTTCTTTTGACAATATTTTAGATTGTACAGTATTCACGCAATTTGCTTTATTACGAGCAAAGTTGTCTATGTATCCTATTGATAATAATGGTGATAACTTATTTGGGAACTGAATAAGGGTTTAAAGTTCACTTTTAAATCTTTGTATAAGTTTCTAAACTTTACAGGTATTTCAAAATTAATTTTTAAGTGCATTTGGAAGACTAGTGCTCCATTAAAAGCCAAATTTCATATGTTGCTGATTATCCATAAGAAATTGAATATTATTGAGCATTTAAGTAAGAAAAATATTACATTTGATTCTAAGTGTTGTTCTGTAGCTCTTTTGATGAAAATTTAGATCATTTATTTTTCTCTTGTACTAAAACTTTCTACATATTGAAAATGGTTTTAAGAATTTTTGTCTTCAGCTATTCCAATATTTTTAGGAATTGTGATGATTGTTGGAATAGATTTAGATTTGATTTTAATCTTAATTTTAGATATGTTCAAGATACATTAGTCACTATTATTAGTTGGTTTATTTGGTTTGATAGAAATCAGAGAATGTTTCATTCTAATTCTGATTCTATAGATAAATTAATTATTAAGATCGTATCTTTTAGTCTATATTGGTTGTCTAACCCAAGTATAAGTTCATTAGAAACCCTATGTTTGCAAGTTTTCTAGTTAAAGTTAGGAATAATCTGAGTTTGTTCATTAGGATTATTAAGTTTTTTATTTTCAAAAGAATTTGCATTTGTTGTTGATATTTGTTTTTTTCATAACTGTTCCTTGCTATTCTATGGTATTATTTTATTTACATATATATGGATAAATATATATATATATATGATATATAATATATATATATATATGATATATATATATATATATTTGTGTATATATATACATATATATGTATGTTGTTTGCTTACCTTTGTTTAGACTATTTCAGGATACAAGTAGTTGATTTATGGCTGTGGAGACTATAGGAGAGTAGATATGGAGAGCCCTATTATATTTTATTGCGATGTATTGTTTCTTTTGTATTTTTTGATAGTATTGTATTGATGAGTTCTTTTGCATTGCGTAGAAGTAGATATACTTCACTATTGGGTGGTGGCCTTACCAGAACTCGATAGTGTAGTATGATGTGCGGTGGTTTATCCATAGCTTATCTATTTACCATTCTACTCATATGTTCATAGTCTGTGGTGGATATGTACTTTTGGTTACCTGTCAGACATGTTGGCAGCTATCATAGACTATGTGTTTCTTTATATATATATGTGTGTGTGTGTATGTGTGTGTTTGTGTGTTTGTGCGTGTGTGCTCTCTTCGTTTTAGAAAATCATACATTTTTGGATTCAAAAACATTCAATTCAGTTTATACTACTTAATCTTTTATTTAATAATATATTGGAATTTCCATAAATTATAATTTAAATAGTTTTAAAAACATAAATGAATCTTCGATGTTTATTTTTAAAATAAACATCTTATTTCTAATTCTTATATAAAAATAACTTTGAAAACGTTCAAAATCAATTTAATATCGATTCAAAAATCCTTTCTTTTATCAATGGTACTAAGAAGCTAAATATTTGCTAAAGTACCATACCATGAAATATAAACCAATTTCACGTACTAACGAACACAACAAATCATATTGATAAACATTATCAATATTAGTGAGGAATCATGTTGGATTCCTCCAACCTGTCAATCCTTGCATCACAAATTCATATTTCAACGCATATTATAGTAAAAATAAAATTTAACAACTACGGGTGAGGAATCCAATTGGGTCCCTCCAACCTGTTATTCCCTGCATCCAAATAAGTTATCTCAAATAAAATCATTCAACAAAAATTATTAAAATTAAACTAACAATTTCTATAACGGTAAATAACAACTATTTAACATCAACCAATTTATTTAACAAAACAATTCAAACAATTAAATTAAACACGTCCATATTATAAACGTGACCAATAAGGTAAATTACCTCCATTGGTTCCAATCGTTAGCATAACGACTTTGTTTTAATTAAATTAAATAAACGTTTAATTTGTAACATCCCGTATTTTTAGTGATTAGATATTTAATATATTTTATTATATTAAATATTGAATTAGAATATTAAATGGATTTATAATATATAATTTGTTTATTAAAACGATGTTTGAACGTATAAACTTACATTTAAATTAAAACGAGCTCGTAACGTCACGGTAGTTCGTAATATTGAGTTTTGAACTTCAATTGAATATACAGATTATAAGTCAGATTTTCATGAAACAAGAATTGTCTGAATCTATTTGATTATAATTTTCTAATGAAAGTGAAAAATCAAGATTTCGTTTATAAATTGTTAGTTATATCCAAATCTAATTTTAAAATAGTCATTATGGATTCGTTATAAATGATAATGTTTTTTATTTTTATATATATTTTGAATATCGTTTAACTTGAAATTTTAAAATGATGAGTTATAATTCTATGTTGATTGGATTTGAAGTGATATATATTTCCGTTTAGATATATATACGACAATAATAATTTATTTATTATTTAATTGGATTTGTATTGGAATCTAATTAATATTATATCGATATTTTATAAACGTTAGAAATAGTTGTTTTTCAAACAACCTCCATTTCTGACAAAGCGATTTTTATTGGGATACGTACGGCTAGTTATTGTTACATTTCCAGTTTGGAGCCAATTGGAGTTGTTTTATCTATGCGTGCAATTTAAAGGTGAACCAATAAATAAATTAAAATAAAATAACACTATTTGTGCAAATAGAGTCCGTTTTCAATGAAATTAGTTTCGTTGGGACCGGAATGTCAAGATGTAGCGATGCATTTATTTTGGCTGAGCTTGGAGTTGGTGTTTCGCGGTGCGTATATTTAATGGTAGCATAAATAACGGTAAATAACCGTGTGACGTTCCCAAAACCCCGTGGCACGGTGTTAAGGATAATCATTGGAATATAACACATTAATCATCATTAGCAGATCACAGATAATAGCATAAACAGAAAATAGAATAATTTACACACATATGACAGCGGAATCATATAGATAACATCACATCAGAGAAGCACAGTACAGGATACAACTTAGTGCATAATGATACATAATCAGTCACCATCGCCTGAGGCGGAATCATACATAAAGGGTACACAAAAGGAATATCAGTCTACATCGCCAGTGGCGGAATCATAATATAGATACAATAATGGCGGAGAAAATCCGAGTCAGCACGGTGTAGTCAAGCCTCGCCATGAGCCAAAAGGTTCGTCAGAAACCTGTAACTAGGCTGCCCGTGTGAAAATAAGGGCACCCGAGTTTGCAAGGTGAAACAAACTACGAGTCAGTCATGGGACTGGTATGAGAAATCCATTCAACTTATTAACAACAATAATAAGGCAAATCAAAGGACCACGCCACTTTCGCGGAACGGGTTTACTCCAATGAGTGCTCGTGCATGAAATAAAGTAAACGATTAAATCAACGCAATGCTTTTTATAAAATGAAGCCATTATAAGACTCAGGTCCCATCACACAATGCAACGCAAGCCGGAGGATAGAGTTTTCCCTTATAATGGCCAAAGATGCTTTATACGAATAAAACAAAGTGTTTGATATTATTACTAGTGCATATATGTTTCAAAAGCAAATTCAATCATAAATATCAATCCTAGACGGCATGGGTACCATATATCATGTCGCCATACTAGTAATACAATCACATCCGCATATATCGTATTGGAAATTGGATTCCTTCATGAGTCGAGGCAAGGGGCAAGCTCCTCTCCGTTCGAGACACTCTAGCAAATGCCTCGGGACCGCACACAGCAATCCCCTGGATCCTCCAAGGCCGGTCCTCTCTTACTTTTGAGGATTGGCAATTCCTGAACACACGTTTCCCGGTCCTTACAGACCTATAATCGAGGCGCCTCGCATTCCAACAACCACACAGGTGAAAAGTAGATATAAATGTCAGGGCTGGGAGGTCACTGACACCACCATAGCTAGAAAGAAACGTCATGCACTCCTTGGGTCCTTCTCCCGTTTTTGACTCATACCGGGGTGTGAGGCTCGCGAATTCACGTTATACACAAAGCTACGTCACACAGACCATGCTTTGATCATCAACCACAAGACTTTGCTTTGCAACAGAAGCCTTGATCATATGCCACTTAGGCGTGCCACACAGGCAATCCACTCCATGCGACTGATTTCTGTCAATACATAACCTCTGAGCTCGTACGTCTCAGAGAAGGGCGTTAAGCAAGAGAATAAATTCTCCGCCGCCAAACAAATATATATTTAACAGAGATCAATCAACACAGAACAAAATCCAATGTCAGACACACAGTCCATTTACAAGTCCGTTCTGGGTCTGAACGAAACCGGAGGCACCAATTCCTCGCATATCCGTACGATCAACAATATGTTTGGACGGCTACTACTTCAATTCCTTCATGGTAGCTACTCCAATCACGAGCATCAGTAGCGCCCATCCATCCAATGTGGAGATCGTCGGTCTTCAGTCGTCTTCGACTCTTCGACTTCTCAACGTCGATCGATTATTTGAAATGAGATAAACTCAGCCTTTTCAAATAATCCACGTATATTTAGATTTTCAAACCAATTAATCACATGGTTGAACTATTCAACATTCACATTTCAGTTATTTAGTTAAAATTTTCATGTCAAATACATTCAACCATCACATATCAAGCAAACACAACAAAATTGGTTTATTTCCACTCTATATCGTCAATAGCACTTTATAGCGATACATCGCCATTTTTATTTAATTTAAAACGGCCATAATTAATTAAACGACGTTTCAGGTCGTGTCGATGCACTGGCGCTGCTTTCCACTAATTTTGTTTTACACATATAGGAAAATCTAACCGTTGGATCTTCACAAATTTTACATCATTAGGAAGGTCTTTTCAAAACGAACCCAACGGTTCCAGTTTTGGGAAAATCCGACGGTCGGATCTTCCACACTAACCATTTGAAGTTACGATTTCAATTTACGAACTGCAGCGTCGTTATTCGATTTAATTTAATTATATTTATATATATATATATAAATATAATCGTTTCTGGCGCTGTTTTTCACTAATTTTGAATTAAACATTCCAGACAATCCAACCGTCGGATCTTCACAAAGTTGGTGCCGTTGGAAAGATATCTCCAAGGCGAACCCAACGGTTGAGGTTTCGGAAAAATCCAATGGTCGGATCTTCCGCACTAGTCGTTTGAAATCACGGTTTCAAAATATGAACTGCATGGCCACGTTTCGTTTTAATTATATTTATATTTATATATTTATATAAATATAGTTCATTCAATGATTTCCATATCGTTTTCACTTCAAATATTTTTCTAACACCCTAAAATTTTGGAAAATTTCGCCATAACCTCCCCTGCACCGGGAGCATCGGGAAATCGCAAATAGCGTTCCCGGTCCTTCTAATCTCAAAAAGAAAAAGAAAAAGCCAAGCGGCTAGCCAACAGGCTCATAAAATCATCACCCAAACAAAACAGTAAATGTGTACCTATTTGTCGGGCACAAAATTTTATTCCTCTTCTCTAGCCCCTTTTGCTTTAACCTGTTCAATAGATATGCATGCACATATACACAATCTCTAACCTTTATTATTTTCCATTCAATTTCATATTTGACTTGCTTTGGTCTAAAAACACCATTCATTCTAATATCGCATGCATAGGCTAAAATCATATCATTAGCTAGTTAATGTATATTTCAACTGATGCACGTTTATTCGAACCAGTGGCTATTTTTAACACTTCACATTTCAAAGATGATAATTTTGGCGAACTAAAGTAGATTTCAACACATGACTATTTTATTTAGTTCCTATGCATGTTAAAAATAATATTTCTATCACAAATATTTGTTTCAATGTCTGCATATCTTTAGCATATCACACATATGATAAAAATGATATTTTTATCATTTAAAATATTTATTCAACCAATGTATGGTTTCAACACTTCATAGTTTCAATAAAAATGTAATTTTTATCGTTCAATCTTTTTATTCAACACATGAACCTTTCCACTACACACATTTCTCAACAAATGAGTATTTCCACACATGGACAATTTATTTATGTTGTTCATATTAGAAAGATGGGATTTTTATGATTGAAATTATTTATATAAGGCGAATATTTTTCATACTTCATATATATATAAAAATGTGATTTTTATTGTTTATACACTTCATTCATTCACAAATGAATTTTATTTTCACACAACACTTTTCAACACATGAATATTTCCACACATGGACATAGTTTCAATATATGGCTTTAATCTCTATGCATGCAAATAATTTCAACATATGAAAATAATTCTAACACACAAAGATTATTCAAAATTTCGGCAGCATAACGGCAGGGTAGTTAAAACCGGCACCGTCCCTAGTACGGCTCCTCGCTCTACCTTAAAACCTCGCGGTTTTTGACAATGGGGATCATGCATCTAATTCGCACGCAGGCGGCATGTTTATATTTATTTCATTTCCACAAACTAATCCTATGTGGTTTCAACCAAATATTTTCCAATCACAAACGGGTATTTTTCAACCACAATCAATTCAATATCAACCACAAACAATCCCAAACAACAATTTGCCGTCAACCAATTTTCACAACAATTTCAACCAATAAATATCGTCCATGGTTTGTGGACGAGGGGGCGTATATATATATATATATATAAATATTTATATATAGCAATTCACTTTTATTTCCACACATATATATATATATATAAAAAAAAAGAAATTGAAGAGTGAGAAATTCTCACCAATAGCTATCCAATAACACGACTCTTCCTTTATGGAAATCTTCGCCTACTTCGCCTTCTTGTCGCTTTCGTTGCCCGTATTTTCTACATAGGTAAAAATCGAATTTTTACTATGTTATTCAATATATAAAGATTGCATCTTGACTTCGCTATTAAATATATAAAGATTATATTTTTATTATTCCCATGATGTAAAAATTATATTTTTATTACTTTAAAAATACAAAAATCATGTCTTACTCCTTTTACCTAATAAAAATTCCATCTTTTTCTCTTTTTAAAAATATGATCTTTATTTTTGCAAGTTCAAATCTTTTTCTTTTTTTAAAAATATGATCTTTATTTTTGCAAGTTCAAATCTTTTTCTTTTAAAAGATTAAACCTTTTTCTATTTCAAAGTTTAAACCTTTTTTCTATTTTAAACCTTAAAATAAAATCAGTTTTTATTTCCTTTAAAAATCAGTTTTTAAATTCTAATTAAAATCAGTTTTTAAGTTAAAAAAAAATCAGTTTTTAAATCCTTTTTCAAATCAGTTTTTAAATCTAAAAAAAAATTAGTTTTTAAATCCTTTTTCAAATCAGTTTTTAAGTTCTAAAAAAATCAGTTTTTAAGTTCTAAAAAAAATCAGTTTTTATAAATCTAAAAAAAAAATCAGAAATTAGTTTTTGCAAAACAAAAATAAAAATAAACTAAATGCTCACCGTAGCCTGCGAAGGGGGGGAAAGAAGAAGAAAGCGTCGGCGGCAGGGCGGTGGTGTTCGATGGTGTCGGCGGCGAGGCTTCAGGGGCTATTCGATTTGATTCGACGTCGCGAGGGGTTCGAGGGCTTCGCTACTGGGAGGAGGAGGCTGGACGGAGGGGGCGTCGCGAGGGGTTCGTCGGCGGCGATGTCTTGAGGGGGGCGGCGGCGATAGGTTTAGGTTTTCTTTTTTTTTTTTCTGATTAATGAATCGGGGGGGGGGGGGCAAGAAGAAGAAAAGGGAGGGAAATTAAAATAATATTTTTTTTTCCTTTTTAATATTTAATTATTTAATTTTGCAAAAAGGTTGACTTTTACATACGACCTCGAAACGAGGCCTACCGCCTGTCGTCCATAGCGTTTTACCCCCATTCCGAACACAATGAGATATGTATCGTAAGCTGATTTGATCGTTACAATCAGTTTCCGTTGAATTTACATTTAAATCCTTATGTTGAATTTTAAACGTACATTTCAAATTACCGGGGTCACATACTAACTAGAAAAATTCCAGAAAAATATTTTCTAGTTTCGTATTGACGATACGGTCCTAACAAAACTAGTTTCGTCGAATTCTGAGACCGTTTGAAAAATGGCCAATTTCCAGTCGATTAAATTCAACAGAAACTGGTCAAACGCGTTTTCTTTTGCCACGCTCACATATTGATTCGAAAAATTATGAAATTTGAAACCTAGGAATAGTTTGACATCCCGGACCCAACAAAAGTGGTTTCGTCGAATTCCGAGGCCGTATGCAAAATATCAATTTTCCAGGCCTATATATTCTATATACCGACTCTTCTGAAAATTCATTCGGCCACAACTTTTGATTCCCGTTATGAAACTTCGATTTTTCAGATTCGTTAGAAAGGTATTGACTAACAGATTTAAATATTTTTGGTCTCACTAAAATCCGTTATATTTTCCACCCTGCATAGTCAGTCAAAGTATGAATTCAAATTTTCAAACTGACTTACTATTCTTAACTTACTATTTTATTGAAATATTCTATTTCAATGGTTCAAATTGCTTTGAAATAATCAATTTAAAATTTTTTAAATTGGCTCGTATTTTCCGGTTATTACAAACCGTGTACCAGACAAATAATATATGTATATAACTTAGGACCTAAGTAACAAATAAAAACATACAACACCTACACTGTTGTTCCAACAGCGTGACCTGTTTGTTCTTTTCTGTACACCAAAATGAAAAAACACTGAGACACTACTGTGTTTCTTCTTTTCAATCCTACCCATCTAAGACTGGACTGCCTGTATTTTCTTTTCAATGCGCCTACATGCTCTTGCATCTAAAACTGAGCCTACCCATCTACTGAAGAAAAACAAATGGATATAATAGGTTCCCGAATTTGTACAGCAACTGCAACTCTAAACCGATATCTAAGCAATGGCTACCGGGAGTAGGACATGACATTGAGCTTATCCTCTCGTTCATGAGAATACATATGAAGCGACCCGAACTTCCCCGGTCTCCGAAGAGATGAGAAAGAACGAATTACTGTGAGGACAAGACAAATCAGAACGCAGACGGAAGAACGTTTCATTGTATATTACAACAATGCATCAGATTACAAGAATATACAGAGTATAAATGAATAAATATTACACAGAAATATCAGAGATTTAAATTACATTTAAATACATAGCAGCGGAAAATAATACAATACACAACTAGAAGAAGATATACGGATACAAAGCTTTCCGGATATCGTTCCAGCTGTAAACCAGGATCCTGTGAATATAAATCTGCAAAACCGAAACTACTAGCTGCCCGTGTCAAAATAAGGGCACCCAGAGTTTAGGTTAAAACAATAAACTCCAGGTCAGTCATGTGACTGGTGTGAGAACTAAAACAGTTATTAATCTTTATTTTAAATCATTAGATAAATCAAGGGACCACGCCGTATAACACGGAACGGGTTTCCTCCCAAGAATACCAGTGCATAAAACAAACAGCGCAATGCTAAATAAAGAAAAATGAAGCTGTTATAAGACCCAGGTCCTATCACACAATGCAACGCAAGCCGGGGGATAGGGTTTTCCCTTATAACAGCCAAAGAATGCATGATACGTTTAAAACAAATCATTTGATACTATTATAAGTGCATAGTGTATAAAACAACTTCAAATCATAAGTATCAATCATAGGCGGCATGGGTACCATATATCATGTCGCCATACTAGTTCTACAATTAAAACCGCACATGTCACGTATTTGGAAATTGGGTTTCCATCTATGAACCGAGGCAAAAGATAGTCCTCAACCGATTCGAGACAATCTAGCCCATGTCTCCGGAACAGCCGCAACTGCCCCTTGGATCGTCAGGGCCGGTCCACCGATGTGGATTATAGTGCCTGAACAATACGTTTCTCCGCCCTTTGGGGCGTAAACGAGCCAACGAATGACTCCATCGGACCCGGATCGTCCGATCAAACCGAGGCGCCTCGCAACAGCAACAACCACACAGGTGAAAAGTATATAAATGTCAGGGCTGGTAGGTCACTGACACCACCCTAGCTTGAAAGAAACGCATGCCCTCCCTGAGGTCCTCTCCCGTTTTTGGTTCACAACCGGGGTGTGAGGCTCGCGAATTCACGTTACACAAAGCTGTGCCACACAGGCTGTGCTTTGATCATCACCACGAGACTTTTCTTTTCAACAGAAGCCTCGATCAATTGCCACTTAGGCATGCCACACAGGCAATTCACTCCATGCGTTTGATATCCATCAATATATAACCCCTGAGCTCGTACGTCTCAGAGAAGGGCGTTAAGCAAGAGAATAAATTCTCCGCCGCCAAACAGATATATATTTAATAGAGATCAATCACACGGACTAAAATCCAATGTCAGACACACAGTCCATTTACAAGTCCGTTCTGGGTCTGAACGAAACCGGAGGCACCTAGTACCCCGCATATCCATCGATCTCCAAGTACGTCTGGACGATCACTAACTGTTTCCATCTTCTTGGGTGTACAGCCCAATCAAGATCATCAGTAATTACCCAAACGACGTGAAGACTTCCGGTCTTCGACCATCGTCTTCATCTTCGACACCACGTCGAATCAGTTATTCAGAATGGGATAAACCCGGTCTTTCTGAATAACTCGCGTATATATTATAAAAGTGTTACAAAAACACAACATACGCCTCATTCCAATTCAGAATATTCTTTTATTCAAATATTCCTATACTTTGGGAAAAGTTCCCATTAATTTTATCCAAGATAAATTCTTTAAATTTATTCTTTAATCTCCTTTGAATATCAATTCAAACTAGTCGGGATTAGCGAACCACACCGAAGAAATCATTTATTTTATTTCCCAATCCCAACCTATTCATCCCATGAAGTAAAACTGGTTATACTTCATATTTAACACCACGGTGTTATCGGTAAATTCAATTACCATTTCACGTTCAAATCTAATTAAAGATTTAACTATCGCCTGGAGTAAAACTGGTGATACTCCATTTTCGATCATTTCAATCTAATTAAAGATTCATTAAAACTCCACTTAGTTTTAATCTTTAACTGGGTTAAAGAATCAGTGTCATTTAAAACACGGTTCATGATAAACCCAAAATCACATTCCATTAATTATCGGGTTAAAGAACAAGTGTTATTTAAAACACTGTTCACGATAAACCCAAAAATCAATACCAATTCAATTCCAATTAAATATCGTTTAATTGGTACACTTCATTAAATCTAAATAAAAAGATTTAATTTTTTTCTCAACTGGGTTCAAGAACAGTGTTAGTGAAGACACCATTCACGACAAACCCAAATCACATTTGATATTCAATACAAGGCTCTGAATAGAAAATATATTGGCTTATATTCAATATCAAATTCTACGACTAACAAATGTCGTATTGGAAATAACGATATAAATATATATCTTTCAAATTTCCATAACAACACCTGTATAATCACGAATTCCATCATCGAAATATTCCGAAGACAATTTCGATTCAAATCCACTCCAATGCAATCATTGGAAATTCTGGTTATTTTTAAAACCCTTTTCAAATTCAATTTATTTATTTAAAAAAAATAAATAGAATTACAATCCTAGTTCAAAACTAGTTCATTTCGATAAAAATCTATTTTTATCTTTTCAAATATGGAGTGTTTCATCCCAAATCTTCACAAATCAGTTCTTATGATTTTACACAAATTATTATTATTTTTAATAATTTTATCAAGGCCCGTACAGTCGATTTCCATCAACGGCCATCGAACTGCACTTACAGCGACCTTTTTCAAATTTGATTTGGACATAATTCCAAATCCAACCGTTAGATTTCAAATTTCTAACATTCGTTAGAAAGCTCTTTTCGATACGAACCCAACGGTTCCGGTTTTAGGAGAATCCGACGGTCGGATCTCCCGTAATGTCCGTTTGAAATCAATGGTCGAAATTCGCGAACTGCCGCGGCGCGGCGCGTTCTATTCAGGCCATTATATTATATATATAATATATATAATATATACTTCGTCGATTTCTATTTAAAACGAATTATATGAATAGTTTTAAATTCGTTTCAAAAGCAATTTCAACTTCCTTTTCAATTCAAATCAAAATTGAATTCTTCTTTATAGATTCGTTTTAAAATTCATTTCTATTCAATTCAAATTTCAATTCAATTTGAATTCGTTTTCAATTCAATTCTTTTCGAAATCGTTTTCAATTCACTTCATTTCGAAATCGTTTTCAATTCACTTCATTTCGAAATCGTTTTCAATTCACTTCATTTCGAAATCGTTTTCAATTCACTTTGAATTCATTTTCAATTCAATTCATTTCGAAATCGTTTTCAATTCACTTTGAATTCGTTTTCAATTCAATTCATTTCGAAATCGTTTTCAATTCAATTCATTTCGAAATCGAATAAAATCGATATAAATATCGTTCACGTCAAAATGGCGTCAATCTAATCAACACGGCTTCATATATTGATATTTTCAAATATTCTATTTCAAATATTTCCTTTTATCAAAATATTTGTTATTATCAAAATATTCTTTATTTTCACGATTGGAATGAGGCCCAATCAATTACCATATAAAGTTAATTATATGGATTTTCATACAACACATGTATATAATAGCAACGATAAATAATCAACCATCAACCAAAGTGCACTACACCGTATAAGCATCAAATATAGATATCCAACGCTTAAAACAGCCTGTCAATCAACCGATCGACATATTCAATCAATCGGGATGAGTGAACTTCAAATTTCATCCCAACACCCGTGTGGGGTTTCAAACAATCAAACACATATTTTATTTGTGCTGTTGGGCGATGTGTAAAATTTATCGACCCAATCAATGTCCTTCAAATAGGTGTACATAAACAAACCGTCTGGTTTGTAAATGAATATTTTATTTTATTCACTTTCACTATATTCATTCTCACGTTAAAAATTATATTTTTAACGATAAAACATTTTATTCCAAAATGAATTTCTATTATTCATTTACACAATAAAATGATATTTTTACTTTCTAACTATTTTTAGAAAATTTCGGCGGCATAACGGCACGATACTAGAAACGGGACGAGGCCTAGCCTTATCCCCGGTCTAGTGAAGGCCCACGCCATTCACACATCAATCAAAATCACCAAAAAACCAATTCAAATCACATCATATATCTAATCTATGCAACCAAACAAACAAGTCCATGGTCTGTGGACGATTGTGTCGGGTGCTACTAAGCACCGTCTGCATCCTAGTATATATATATAATTAGAAAAAGAAATTGAAAGGTGAGAAATTCTCACCGAAAGCTATCCAAACATCTTGACTCTTCTTTAATAGAAATCATCGCCATTCTCGCCTTTTGTTACCTTCGTTGTCCGCTTTCACCACCTATGTAAAAATCGAATTTTTACTTTACTATTCAGTATATAAAAATCATATTTTTATTTCGAAGTTCAATATATAAAAATCGAATTTTTACTTCGAAGTTCAATATATAAAAATCATATTTTTCTACAAATAAAAATCCTATCTTTTCTGTAAATCAACTATATAAAATACGATCTTCTCACATTTCAAAATACGACCTTCTCACCTTTTAAAGTTCTAATCTTTTTCCATTTAAAATTCAAATCTTTTTCTATTTAAAATCTTAAAATAAAATCAGTTTTTAAACCTTTTTTAAAAATCAGTTTTAAATGCTTTTAAAATTAGAATTTCAGAATTGAAAATAAAATAAAGTAAAGTAAAAAAAAACTTACTGCATCGAAGAAAAGGGGGGGGTGACGTCAGGGTCGGCGGCAGGCTTCGAGGGGGGGGCGGTGTCGTTGGGAGGTGCGGCAGGAGGAGGAGCAGGGTGGGGGTCTCGATTTCGTGGCGGCGCAGGGGAAAAGGGGGCGCTGTTTCTGAAGCGGAGAAGGGAGGATGAGGGAGACGATGAAGGAGGAGGAGAACGGGGCTCTAGGAGGGGGTGCGACGTCGGTCAGGGGGGAGGTGGAGGAGCGGTCATCGGTGGTTTTTTTTTTTATTCTGAGAAATGAAATCGAACGGGGGGGCCAGAAAGATAAGGGAGAAAGGTTTTTTTTTTAATTATTATTTTAATTTCAAAAAAGGTACTTTTCCATACGACCTCGAAACGAGGTCCACCGCCTGTCGTCCATAGCGTTTCACCCCCATTCCGAACACAATGGGATATGTATCGTAAGTTGATTCGATCGTTACGATCTGTTTCCGTTAAATTTACATTTAAATCACTATATTGAATTTTAAACGTACATTTCAAATTACCGGGGTCGCATACGAACTTTAAAAATTCCAGAAAAATATTTTCTAGCTTCGTATTGACGATACGGTCCTAACAAAACTAGTTTCGTCGAATTCTGAGACCGTTAGAAAAATGGCCATTTTCCAGTCGATTAAAATCAACTAAAACTGGCAAAACGCATTTTCCTTTGCCACGCTCACATATTGATTCGAAAAATTATGAAATTTGAAACCTAGCAATAATTTGACACCACGGACCCAACAAAACTGGTTTCGTCGAAATCCGAGGTCATTTGCAAAATGTCCATTTTTAAGGGCCTGAATTCCATAGCGACTATTCAGAATTTTCAACTGGACATATATTTTGATCCCCGCTATGAAATTTCGATTAGTCGGATTCGTTGAAAAGATATTATCAATTAGATCCCATTATTTTTGGTTTCACTAAAATCCGGATTGTTTTGCACCCGGTACATTCAATTGAAGTTTGAAATCGAATTATCGAACTACCGCGCCATTTTCAATTCTATTTATAAATATATATAAATATTTATATTCTAACGACGACGCGTATAATATATACGTTCGAATTATATTCAAAATAAATTTCTCGTCGATATTATTTAAAATAATTCATTTTAAATAATCAAAATTCGCTAAAATGGCCAAAATAAAAATTTTAAACTGGCCCAGATTTTCGGGTTATTACAATCTCCCCCACTTAAAACTTTTCGTCCCCGAAAAGGAACAAAGTCGAAAGTGGTTTGATTAATCAATTCTACTTTCAATTTGGCTTCCATTCTCCAACTCTTTAGTTTCTGAGAATTTTCAAAATTTCAAAAATTTGGCTAACTCCCTAAATTTTCGAAAAATTTCGCCATAACCTCCCCTGCAATGGGAGCATCGGGGAATTTCAAAAAGCTTCCCCGGTCCTTCAGATCTCAAAAAGAAAAAGGAAAAAGCCAAGCGGCTAGCCAATAGGCTCATAAAATCATCATCACCCAAACAAAACAGTAAATTATGTAGTAAACATGTACCTATTTGTCGGGCAAACAAATTTTATTCTCTGGCTCTAGCCTCCTTGCTATGACCTGTTCAATGATATATATGTATATGCAAGCAAATGCAACCAATTTTCAATACAATTCAATATTTGTTTCAATTAGGCTAAATGGCTAAAAATTAGCAAACAATTAAACAAACAACACAAACATCAATCAATTAGTGAATTAGAGTTTCAAATTCATAATTTTGATACATATACAAAAAATCATGTTTTTGATGCCAAATCACAACAATAGGCCCTATCTAATTTAGGTTCTCACACCAGTCAATAGGAAATATATAAATATCACATCTTCAAAACACGAACATAAATTCTGATGATGATCGATCAATCATCAGAACCATCTCCGGGTGTCTAGAATGTGATTCTATATCTATCCAGCATATTAAAATTTCAAATATACGTTTGCAAGGCGTATATGCAAAATCTTTATATACGGGACTGTCCAAATCAATATAAACTAAATAATCAAATACGCATAGTTGATTTAAATTTTCAAAACAAAATTTGTTTTCATTTGAAAAATATACCCTTCACACTCGTTCTAGGATACTACTGATCCTATCTCTAACGAGTCATTCTAATTGGATATTACTAATCCAATATCTGATGAATTCTTTCGTATGGTTCTAATGTGTCTTGTTCTCTAGCTTTGTAAACCAAAGCTCTGATACCAAATGAAGCGACCCGAACTTCCCAGGTCTCCGAAGAGATGAGAAAGAACGAATTACTGTGAGGACAAGACAAATCAGAACGCAGACGGAAGAACGTTTCATTGTATATTACAACAATGCATCAGATTACAAGAATATACAGAGTATAAATGAATAAATATTACACAGAAATATCAGAGATTTAAATTACATTTAAATACATAGCAGCGGAAAATAATACAATACACAACTAGAAGAAGATATACGGATACAAAGCTTTCCGGATATCGTTCCAGCTGTAAACCAGGATCCTGTGAATATAAATCTGCAAAACCGAAACTACTAGATGCCCGTGTCAAAATAAGGGCACCCAGAGTTTAGGTTAAAACAATAAACTCCAGGTCAGTCATGTGACTGGTGTGAGAACTAAAACAGTTATTAATCTTTATTTTAAATCATTAGGTAAATCAAGGGACCACGCCGTATAACACGGAACGGGTTTCCTCCCAAGAATACCAGTGCATAAAACAAACAGCGCAATGCTAAATAAAGAAAAATGAAGCTGTTATAATACCCAGGTCCTATCACACAATGCAACGCAAGCCGGGGGATAGGGTTTTCCCTTATAACAGCCAAAGAATGCTTGATACGTTTAAAACAAATCATTTGATACTATTATAAGTGCATAGTGTATAAAACAACTTCAAATCATAAGTATCAATCATAGGCGGCATGGGTACCATATATCATGTCGCCATACTAGTTCTACAATTAAAACCGCACATGTCACGTATTTGGAAATTGGGTTTCCATCTATGAACCGAGGCAAAAGATAGTCCTCAACCGATTCGAGACAATCTAGCCCATGTCTCCGGAACAGCCGCAACTGCCCCTCGGATCGTCAGGGCCGGTCCACCGATGTGGATTATAGTGCCTGAACAATACGTTTCTCCGCCCTTTGGGGCGTAAACGAGCCAACGAATGACTCCATCGGACCCGGATCGTCCGATCAAACCGAGGCGCCTCGCAACAGCAACAACCACACAGGTGAAAATTATATAAATGTCAGGGCTGGTAGGTCACTGACACCACCCTAGCTAGAATGAAACGCATGCCCTCCCTGAGGTCCTCTCCCGTTTTTGGTTCACAACCGGGGTGTGAGGCTCGCGAATTCACGTTACACAAAGCTGTGCCACATAGGCTGTGCTTTGATCATCACCACGAGACTTTGCTTTTCAACAGAAGCCTCGATCAATTGCCACTTAGGCATGCCACACAGGCAATTCACTCCATGCGTTTGATATCCATCAATATATAACCCCTGAGCTCGTACGTCTCAGAGAAGGGCGTTAAGCAAGAGAATAAATTCTCCGCCGCCAAACAGATATATATTTAATAGAGATCAATCACACGGACTAAAATCCAATGTCAGACACACAGTCCATTTACAAGTCCGTTCTGGGTCTGAACGAAACCGGAGGCACCTAGTACCCCGCATATCCATCGATCTCCAAGTACGTCTGGACGATCACTAACTGTTTCCATCTTCTTGAGTGTACAGCCCAATCAAGATCATCAGTAATTACCCAAACGACGTGAAGACTTCCGGTCTTCGACCATCGTCTTCATCTTCGACACCACGTCGAATCAGTTATTCAGAATGGGATAAACCCGGTCTTTCTGAATAACTCGCGTATATATTATAAAAGTGTTACACAAACACAACATACGCCTCATTCCAATTCAGAATATTCTTTTATTCAAATATTCCTATACTTTGGGAAAAGTTCCCATTAATTTTATCCAAGATAAATTCTTTAAATTTATTCTTTAATCTCCT
Organism: Allium sativum; assembly: GCA_030737875.1. Taxonomy (NCBI): domain Eukaryota; kingdom Viridiplantae; phylum Streptophyta; class Magnoliopsida; order Asparagales; family Amaryllidaceae; genus Allium; species Allium sativum. The sequence goes on from CM060919.1 coordinate 311,965,000, forward strand.
TTGAATATCAATTCAAACTAGTCGGGATTAGCGAACCACACCGAAGAAATCATTTATTTTATTTCCCAATCCCAACCTATTCATCCCATGAAGTAAAACTGGTTATACTTCATATCTAACACCACGGTGTTATCGGTAAATTCAATTACCATTTCACGTTCAAATCTAATTAAAGATTTAACTATCGCCTGGAGTAAAACTGGTGATACTCCATTTTCGATCATTTCAATCTAATTAAAGATTCATTAAAACTCCACTTAGTTTTAATCTTTAACTGGGTTAAAGAATCAGTGTCATTTAAAACACGGTTCACGATAAACCCAAAATCACATTCCATTAATTATCGGGTTAAAGAACAAGTGTTATTTAAAACACTGTTCACGATAAACCCAAAAATCAATACCAATTCAATTCCAATTAAATATCGTTTAATTGGTACACTTCATTAAATCTAAATAAAAAGATTTAATTTTTTTCTCAACTGGGTTCAAGAACAGTGTTAGTGAAGACACCATTCACGACAAACCCAAATCACATTTGATATTCAATACAAGGCTCTGAATAGAAAATATATCGGCTTATATTCAATATCAAATTCTACGACTAACAAATGTCGTATTGGAAATAACGATATAAATATATATCTTTCAAATTTCCATAACAACACCTGTATAATCACGAATTCCATCATCGAAATATTCCGAAGACAATTTCGATTCAAATCCACTCCAATGCAATCATTGGAAATTCTGGTTATTTTTAAAACCCTTTTCAAATTCAATTTATTTATTTAAAAAAAAAAAATAGAATTACAATCCTAGTTCAAAACTAGTTCATTTCGATAAAAATCTATTTTTATCTTTTCAAATATGGAGTGTTTCATCCCAAATCTTCACAAATCATTTCTTATGATTTTACACAAATTATTATTATTTTTAATAATTTTATCAAGGCCCGTACAGTCGATTTCCATCAACGGCCATCGAACTGCACTTACAGCGACCTTTTTCAAATTTGATTTGGACATAATTCCAAATCCAACCGTTAGATTTCAAATTTCTAACATTCGTTAGAAAGCTCTTTTCGATACGAACCCAACGGTTCCGGTTTTAGGAGAATCCGACGGTCGGATCTCCCGTAATGTCCGTTTGAAATCAATGGTCGAAATTCGCGAACTGCCGCGGCGCGGCGCGTTCTATTCAGGCCATTATATTATATATATAATATATATAATATATACTTCGTCGATTTCTATTTAAAACGAATTATATGAATAGTTTTAAATTCGTTTCAAAAGCAATTTCAACTTCCTTTTCAATTCAAATCAAAATTGAATTCTTCTTTATAGATTCGTTTTAAAATTCATTTCTATTCAATTCAAATTTCAATTCAATTTGAATTCGTTTTCAATTCAATTCATTTCGAAATCGTTTTCAATTCACTTCATTTCGAAATCGTTTTCAATTCACTTCATTTCGAAATCGTTTTCAATTCACTTCATTTCGAAATCGTTTTCAATTCACTTCATTTCGAAATCGTTTTCAATTCACTTTGAATTCGTTTTCAATTCAATTCATTTCGAAATCGTTTTCAATTCACTTTGAATTCGTTTTCAATTCAATTCATTTCGAAATCGTTTTCAATTCAATTCATTTCGAAATCGAATAAAATCGATATAAATATCGTTCACGTCAAAATGGCGTCAATCTAATCAACACGGCTTCATATATTGATATTTTCAAATATTCTATTTCAAATATTTCCTATTATCAAAATATTTGTTATTATCAAAATATTCTTTATTTTCACGATTGGAATGAGGCCCAATCAATTACCATATAAAGTTAATTATATGGATTTTCATACAACACATGTATATAATAGCAACGATAAATAATCAACCATCAACCAAAGTGCACTACACCGTATAAGCATCAAATATAGATATCCAACGCTTAAAACAGCCTGTCAATCAACCGATCGACATATTCAATCAATCGGGATGAGTGAACTTCAAATTTCATCCCAACACCCGTGTGGGGTTTCAAACAATCAAACACATATTTTATTTGTGCTGTTGGGCGATGTGTAAAATTTATCGACCCAATCAATGTCCTTCAAATAGGTGTACATAAACAAACCGTCTGGTTTGTAAATGAATATTTTATTTTATTCACTTTCACTATATTCATTCTCACGTTAAAAATTATATTTTTAACGATAAAACATTTTATTCCAAAATGAATTTCTATTATTCATTTACACAATAAAATGATATTTTTACTTTCTAACTATTTTTAGAAAATTTCGGCGGCATAACGGCACGATACTAGAAACGGGACGAGGCCTAGCCTTATCCCCGGTCTAGTGAAGGCCCACGCCATTCACACATCAATCAAAATCACCAAACAACCAATTCAAATCACATCATATATCTAATCTATGCAACCAAACAAACAAGTCCATGGTCTGTGGACGATTGTGTCGGGTGCTACTAAGCACCGTCTGCATCCTAGTATATATATATAATTAGAAAAAGAAATTGAAAGGTGAGAAATTCTCACCGAAAGCTATCCAAACATCTTGACTCTTCTTTAATAGAAATCATCGCCATTCTCGCCTTTTGTTACCTTCGTTGTCCGCTTTCACCACCTATGTAAAAATCGAATTTTTACTTTACTATTCAGTATATAAAAATCATATTTTTATTTCGAAGTTCAATATATAAAAATCGAATTTTTACTTCGAAGTTCAATATATAAAAATCATATTTTTCTACAAATAAAAATCCTATCTTTTCTGTAAATCAACTATATAAAATACGATCTTCTCACATTTCAAAATACGACCTTCTCACCTTTTAAAGTTCTAATCTTTTTCCATTTAAAATTCAAATCTTTTTCTATTTAAAATCTTAAAATAAAATCAGTTTTTAAACCTTTTTTAAAAATCAGTTTTAAATGCTTTTAAAATTAGAATTTCAGAATTGAAAATAAAATAAAGTAAAGTAAAAAAAAAACTTACTGCATCGAAGAAAAGGGGGGGGGGTGACGTCAGGGTCGGCGGCAGGCTTCGAGGGGGGGGGGGCGGTGTCGCTGGGAGGTGCGGCAGGAGGAGGAGCAGGGTGGGGGTCTCGATTTCGTGGCGGCGCAGGGGAAAAGGGGGCGCGGTTTCTGAAGCGGAGAAGGGAGGATGAGGGAGACGATGAAGGAGGAGGAGAACGGGGCTCTAGGAGGGGGTGCGACGTCGGTCAGGGGGGAGGTGGAGGAGCGGTCATCGGTGGTTTTTTTCTTTTTCTTTTTTTTTATTCTGAGAAATGAAATCGAACGGGGGGGGGGGGCAGAAAGATAAGGGAGAAAGGATTTTATTTTTTTTATTTTTTTTTATTTTATTATTATTTTAATTTCAAAAAAGGTACTTTTCCATACGACCTCGAAACGAGGTCCACCGCCTGTCGTCCATAGCGTTTCACCCCCATTCCGAACACAATGGGATATGTATCGTAAGTTGATTCGATCGTTACGATCTGTTTCCGTTAAATTTACATTTAAATCACTATATTGAATTTTAAACGTACATTTCAAATTACCGGGGTCGCATACGAACTTTAAAAATTCCAGAAAAATATTTTCTAGCTTCGTATTGACGATACGGTCCTTACAAAACTAGTTTCGTCGAATTCTGAGACCGTTAGAAAAATGGTCATTTTCCAGTCGATTAAAATCAACTGAAACTGGCAAAACGCGTTTTCCTTTGCCACGCTCACATATTGATTCGAAAAATTATGAAATTTGAAACCTAGCAATAATTTGACACCACGGACCCAACAAAACTGGTTTCGTCGAAATCCGAGGTCATTTGCAAAATGTCCATTTTTAAGGGCCTGAATTCCATAGCGACTATTCAGAATTTTCAACTGGACATATATTTTGATCCCCGCTATGAAATTTCGATTAGTCGGATTCGTTGAAAAGATATTACCAATTAGATCCCATTATTTTTGGTTTCACTAAAATCCGGATTGTTTTGCACCCGGTACATTCAATTGAAGTTTGAAATCGAATTATCGAACTACCGCGCCATTTTCAATTCTATTTATAAATATATATAAATATTTATATTCTAACGACGACGCGTATAATATATACGTTCGAATTATATTCAAAATAAATTTCTCGTCGATATTATTTAAAATAATTCATTTTAAATAATCAAAATTCGCTAAAATGGCCAAAATAAAAAATTTAAACTGGCCCAGATTTTCGGGTTATTACAACATATAGTGCGTCTCCTGCTTTGTTGCCAGAAAAGAAAATGCCCGCTCATTAAAAGTATAACTAAAAGCTTTAAAAGATAAATGGAAAGCATATTTTTGGGCTCATCTCTTTTTCCTACTATTCGATTTCTTTGCAGCAACTTAAGAAATCGACGACGCGAGGAGAGATGTTGGGTGTTGTCGGATTTCATGGTGTGGGTTTGTTTTCTGGAGAGGCCCACGTAAATATTAGGGAAGGAGAAATATATTACGGGTGGCTGTGCATAGGTTATCATATTTGAACAGCAGATGGGGAGAAAGAATGGGAACTGTAAGTGTAACGGGGGAGGTGCGGTTGAGTCAAGGATGGCAATGTGGGCTTTAAGAAAGAAGAAACATGGTGGTTGTGCAAAAATGGGAGACATGGGTTAATAGGTGGGGAAGAACCGCATGAAGGATGTGGAGATAATATAGGGTTTGGTTTTCCAGCTGGCGTTTCTGAGTTGAGGTGGAGGTTGTTCAAAGGTGATGGCGTGACAAACTGATGGAGAGAGGAAGGTTGGTAGGTTTATTGACAAGAATAATGGATGGGTTAATGGTATTCATGGGAAATTAATGGCACTCACATAAATGAAGGGAGCGATGGTCTCTGTAGTTTCAAATAGGGAAGAAGAAGATACCTTATGTGGCTTATAAACGTGGGTTCTTAAATAATAATAGGCCACATGAATTTGTGTTAAATCCCATTAATTTTTTTTGGAATGGAAGTGCGAAGATGAAGTTGGGTGGCAGGAGATAATGTACCCAGCTAATGAACGTGGTTAATGGGGCCTAACCCGGTTTTATTGGTAATTAGTTGTTAGATTAAATAATATTTATATAGGTATGAATTTAAATAGTGCATATTATAAACGGTATAACATTCTCATACGTGAATAGAATCGGACAAGATTGAAAGCATTGGAACTGTGCCGAAGAGCACAACATGATGAAGCTGGTTTGGTCCGAGTCGGTAACCGCTGGAGTTTTTAATCAAGTTCGTTTAATTTGGTAAAAGTGAATCGTTTTAACATCGAATGAGAATCGAGGTGAGTTAAACTCACTCAGTTGTCCCACTTATATTTTATATAAGTCGGGTTTATTGTTTGTGTGCTATGTTTGTTAATTGTTGGATGATTTGATGATTGTTTAAATATATAATGAATATTTTTATATAATTGATTTAAATTAAACGTTCGTTTAATTTAGTCGAAACCAAATTGTTGTTTTAATGATTGGACCCAATGGAGGTAACTTACCTTGTTGGTCACGTTTATAAAATAAATATGTTTAGTTTAATGAACTGCTTGAATTATTTTGTTGTGTTAAATAAATTGGTTGATGTTAAATGACCGTTAATTATTAGTTTAAATTGTATAATTCCTGTTGAATGATTTTAACTGAGGTAACATATTTGGATGCAGGGAAAAAACATGTTGGAGGGATTCAGCTGGATTCCTCAGATTTATTATTTATTTTCATATTACAATTTTATGAACTATTTAACCAGTCTGATTAGATGGTTGATTTGATCATTGATTGTTGAATCTTAATTCAGCATTGTTTATTATTAACCAATGGGCAATATTTGTTGAGTAATTGACAGCCGATGGCCTAGAAATCCGTTGTTGTATAAATATTGATTTACCATTAGGGGAATCGACGAAAATAAAGTTATAAATTTATTTTATAACCAAAGATAAATGTTTAAATCTATTTTGAAATAAAGTTTATTAAATGGAAATAAATATTTATTATTTAAATTTATAAGGATTTATTAAATGGTTTTATAAAGTACTTCTGTATGTAAATAAGATTTAAAAGCAAGTGAACGGATAATAACCTAATGATTAATGACTGGGATTAATTGTTTTTAAGAAACAATTGAATTGGAATTATATTGAAATTGATTATTATTTCTTTAATAATAATCAAAGTAGATGGGATTAATTAAATTAATTATATTATAAATTAATTTAAATGGATGGGCCAATTGGAATGGATTAACGAATTAATTATGTTAAGTTGAATAAGTCAACTGTTTAAATGGTAATCGATTACTAGATTTGTTATAAATAAATTCAATGGAAGTTAATAAAACCCTACGTATAGTTAAATGAGTTTTCAAGTGTATTAGGTAAGATTAAATTGAATTCTCCTTGGAATTCTATTTAATTGGATTTCATATTTAATCCAAGTTTATTTGGAAGTATCATAAATGATTGCAGTTATGGAGACGAGTTAATAAAGTTATAAACTTTGAAATTATTTATGGAAATCATGAAAGGTTTAGAAGTATAAGATATGGAATAGAAATCGAAATAGAAACCAAATTGAATTGGAGTAAGTTTTAATAAAGTTTTTATATAATAATTGATTTATATCAGAGCTTATTTATAATGTTTAAAAAGATATATTAAATATGAGAAGGAACTGGATGTAGTTTTTAAAGAAATTGGAACCTATTGTACATTGGTTAGTCGAGTAATTTTCGAGGTGTCAATCTGATGTTGGCTTCGACCTTCGTGGTTGATACTTAGAGATTTATTCACTTACAAATTTACAATGAGGAGCTAATAGAGTAGAAGTTAAATGATAATTGAATATTCTTATATTCTATAAGAAAAAAGGAAAATATTTTTCCTAGTACTGAAGATATTGATGTTTTAAATTAACCAATCATTAATTATTAAAGAGGCCAAGTGATGCTGAACCAGTAGATATATTTAATTTTATGGATGAATGTTTGTTTATTTGATAGTTAAATAACCAATTATTAAGTCTGGCCAATTATCGATTGTTGGTACAAAAGACCGGGATCGAATTTATATTCGAAAACCATTCCAACCAGGAAATACGTAAACATGGAAGATAGCAGATAATGATCGAGATGGAGCATTTGAAGATCGTAGATCTTCATTAAATGGCAGGACTACTTAAAATCTCGGGTTGGCCCCTTAAGATATACTGTGTTCTATCATGGTTGGAATCTATGAATTGCAAGGACTACTCGCTACCGATCTATATGGTGAATCCTAGGATGTGGTAGGGGTGCCTTAGGTTTGTCCAGTCCCAGAACAACTAGTATGAATGAGTGTCTAACAGAGTATTTCCAAAGAATTGCATACATTGATTTCTACAAACATACTTTGTTGGTGGCAGAGGAACTCATTGTTACTACATAGACGCCCAGAGTATTTTTGTAGACATAAATTAGTGATTGGATGGTTTTGATGATGTGACATTCAAAGTGAAGGGTGGCCAGATGTTCTAAAAAGATGATTTAAACCTCAAGCCTCATCAACCGGGAAATGGTATAAAATCGAGTAAGTCGCATGGCTATGTGGGACGTTCACATTAGGGTGTATTGTCACCATCTAGAGAATACTCATTTTTATTCTTCTTTCACCTATGTATCTCCCGGGAATGGTTATGTTGGTATATCAATCGTAAGGTGACAATATATTTGAAATATTTAGGAGAAATGAATGGTCGGTCATGTTTAGTCTGGGTTGCAAGAAGTTCTTATTGAACCCGGTGTATTCTTCTCTAGAGATACACTTTCGGAAGGTGGTCTCATACCTTGCCATAGTTGGAATCATTCTCCAATAAGAGCCCACGGTTTTAATTGTATACTATGTATGTGGAGCGTAAGGTGCAAGCGTTCTACTAGATTACTATTTATTAGTATTAGACATTATTACAATATCAGAAAAGATATGATTTCAAAATGTTTTAAGTTATCGTAAGGTAAAAACTGTCTGTATTTATGTGTGGATTTGGTCCTACGATTACCCTTTTCTTTCAAAAGGATTTGAACATTAAAATCAAGTTGGATGATACCCTTAAACTAAGTGAGTTTTTCTCACGCTGGTTCACCAGACTGATCCCGACACTTGCAATGCTCGGGTCAGACCAAGTTTTACAGGTTCAGGTTATCGAATGCTTTGAAGACCGGAAATGAGTTAGAGAAGTCCAGACGTATGATTTATATTCTGTATTCCATTGTGTGTTGTATGTGAGGGCAGGTTATTATAACTGTCCAGCTGTATTAATGTACTCTGATGTAACATCCCGTATTTTTACGGTGAAATAATTAATTAATTTAATTATTAAATATCGATTTGGCGACATCGATAACTTGAATTAAATAATATTTATATTTAATTAATATAAATAATAGAATAATATATTTATTTTCGAAATGGTCGAAAATAGCTGAATTCCCAATATTGTGTGAAATAGATCATTTATAAGATATAATTCAGTTTAAAGTTGAATTATTTTCACGAATATATTATATAAACGAAGTTTGAACATATAATTATAATATAATTATAATCGAGCTTGAAATGGCGCGATAGTTCCCTGTTTGGCGATTTGAACTTCAACTGAATATATAAGGTCAGTTTTAAATCGGATTTCTGTGAAACAAGAAACGTTCGGAGCTAGTGAAGTATATTTTTCTAATGGAAGTGAAAAACCGGGATTTCAATGTGTAGATTTAGATTTATGTCCAAATCAAATTTTAGAAAAGTCGCTATGGAATTCCTTTGAAATTTATAAATATATATTTATATTATAAAAGGATTTAAATATAAATCGAATAGAGATTTAACACGGGACTGGGAATATCGAGTTGTAAATCTCGACATATTTATTTTGGAGTTATATGGTATTGTATGTGAATATATATACGATAATATTTATTTACAAATATTTAATTTAATTGTTTTCAAATATATTTAATATTTAAAAGGGTTTATTTAGAGCTTTAAAAATAGCCAGTTTTGCAAACGAACTCTGTTTTCGACGAAACTAATTTTGTTGGATCCACAATATTAAATTATTGCTAGATTTCAATTTCGGTGATTTTTGGAGTCAGTGTGTGGCCGTACGGGATTTTAATGTAAAAAAAAAGTTAGTATTTTGATGGTACGCCGTGTGAGCAATTGGAGTCGGAATTCGACAAAACCAGTTTCGTTGGGTCCGTAATGTCGAATTGTAGCTCCATGTCCAGTTTCGTGATTTTTGAGTACCGTATGTGATTATAGGAATTTTTAAACAACAAACACATATAGTGATTCAATAAATAGTAATATAATAATCGAATATTAAAATATATATTACATCCTATAAATAACCCTCAACACTTCTAACCCTAAAATATTTTTCCCTCTGGTCAGTGCTTTCCACCGCCGTCATTTTTCTTATCTGGAAAGCAAATCGTTCCTTTTGAAAATCCATAACAATACATAGAAATCTTTATAAATTGCAACCTAACCATCTTTACAATCAGTAAGGTATCCTCTTCAATTATATATCCATTTCATATGGTGCGACAGCTATCCACAGTTCGAACGGATGGAATAGCCCATCTAGGGCTTCGATTCTCAGATTATTACTTGAGTTCTGAGGAAATTGAAACACATACACGAGTTCATGAAGTTGAAAGGAGGATATTGGCCAAAAATTTGTGAATTTCGGTGACCAAAAAGTGACGCGGTCACTGTTGTGCTGGAGGACATCGCGCTGGGTTTCTGGTGTTCGAACGAAGTGAAAAGGGGTTGGATGGAAGGGGAGTTGGAAGAGATGATGTTGGGATAATTTTGGTTGGGTTTTCGTGATGAGATGGAGGAAACCGCAGGGTCCAAAGGATCGAAAATGGAAATGTTTGGAGTAGCGCGATTTCCTTCAGCGTTGGGGAAGAAGACTTTGGGTAGTGGGTGGGTTTTTCTAGGGGACCATGGGCCGGATAAAGAAGGTTAAAGCCCATAACTAAAATAATATAGTTTAATTCAATTTAAATTAGTATAGAAACTTATAATTTTATAACTTGTGTATACAATATCAGTTTTCAACAAAACAGGATCCGTTGGGACCGTAGGGACGAGGACTTCGCAATAAAACTGACTAGGAGTGATTTGGAGCTCATCCCTATTTATGGCGAAAGAAAATGCCTGACTGAATCTATTGAACGGTTATCGCTATCTAATGATTTCCGACCAATGTGAGTAAATCTCACTAACTCTGCTCAATTTATATTTTTATAAAATATTTTTTAGAATTTATAAATGATGGTATTTGTTGTGTGTTGGCTGTTTGGTTGAACTGCTAGTTAATTGGTTAAAAAAATAGATAATGATATATATATATATATATATAAATCGTTAATTGAATATTGATTCTGTTATTAGAATATTTCATATTTGTGTTATTTATGTTGATTAACATCTGTGGATGCAGGGAAACAGGTCGGAGGGATCCAACTGGATTCCACAACAATTATTTTTCTGTTTTTCATATATTGTGATATATGATGTGATTTAAAATCTGTTGTTGATTATGTGTGTTTGATCATTGTTATTGGTACTTTTAAATACCAAAGGAAATACTGGAGTGTGAAAAGGGAAATTTCAAAAGTATAATTTGAAATAAAATATTTATATAAAATCAAAGGATTTTATATAAAAAGGAAAATTTCAAAGTGTATATTGAAATAAAAAAATTCGTATAAAATCAAAGTATTTTATAAAAAGAAATGTATGAAGTGAATATGGGATTTTGGAATTTTATAAAATCAAATGGACTTATTAAAAGGAGATATTTGAAAATTAAATAAAGGACTTCTGTATGAAGTTAACAATAGTTATATGGAAGTTTGAAAGACCGATTTGGTTAAAATACTAAATGAAAGTAATAAGAAGTTAATAAAGAGCTTTATGGAGTAAATATAATATTTAGGAAAACAAATAGAATTGAAAGGAAATATTTTGGAAATCAAATTGAATTATAAAAGAAATTATTTGAGGAAATAAAAAGAATTACAAAAGAGAATTGAGAAGATATAAAAGAACAATGAGGAGATGGGTTTAAAGTAGATTTTAAATAGAAATATGTTTAACAGATAAATTGAGAAAATAAATTTATAAACGATGTTTATAAATTAAAAAGAATATTTATCTTTTGATAAATGGAATATATAAGTCTGAACTTCTATAGAGAAGTAGAGATCGGTTTTTAACACTAATATTTTAAATAGAATGTGAACTCAGCATTTATAAAGGGAATTTTAAATGAGATTTAAGTGTTAGAAATAAAAAGAAGGTTTCATATAAATAAATCTATAAATAGAAGTTGGAATCGGGATATTGTTTAAAAATACGAAATCAGACTAAAGGGATATTATTCATATTCAACGTGAAAAATGGAATTGAGTAAAGATTTTAGAAATGAAAACATTTGTAAAGGAAATTGGGTTTTTGAAATAGATGTTAAACAGAAATGGAATTTCAAATGGTTAGAAATAGATAACTTGTTGAATAATGAAAACAAGTGTTGCGATTTATAAACAATTGTTTATAAATGAACTATAATATTATTATCAGTGGATAATTGGGATTGCAAATTCTATAGTGAATTTGGAAAATGGGAAATTTGGGGTTGTTTTTAAATGGAACGATGAAATCCATTTCGATACTCGAAATGTAAAAAAGGATTGAGTAAAATCCACAAAAGTTTTGTAGTTAGAATTCAACTAAGCCAATGTTTTAAAAATGATTTATTTGAAGAAATTATATATTGAATAAATCAGGATTTTACAAGGAAATTAGTATTCGGTTGGAAACCGATATTTGATTATAAAATATAAGTTATTCGAGAGAGATTATCGAATATAAGTTATTTGAAGAAAGAGAGTTAATCAAATATAAGCTATCCGAAAGGAAGAGTTATCGAATATAATGTATTCGAAAGAGAGATTATCGAATATAGTTATTCGAAGAGAGATAATCAAATATAGTTATTCGAAAGGGGAGTTATCGAATAGAGATTATTCGAGAGAGAATTATATGTTAAAATTCGATTATATCGAATTAGGGAAAGTACCAATTACTTTCCGTTTTAAAACCAAGATTTATTTATTCATTAATAAATTAGTTATTTGTTTATTTATCCAAATTAACAAGGAAGAGTTATATTTAAATTATTTTATTTCGGAAGTATGGGATTATAACACCATCGTTATAATCAAATGATTTTGGTAAAGGAAGTGGATTCGTAAATAGAATCCGAGTTACGTAAGGAAGTTGGTTAAAAGATTAAAAAGGGTGAACTTTGTCTATTTCGAGGTTAGAAATGTTGTTCAGTTAAGGTCTGAGAGGTAATTATACCCCAACTTGACTAACTTCGTCTTTAACTAAGGAGTGGGTAAGGTTCGATAGTGAAGGTTAGTTAAGTGAATTTAGTTAATGAGTGTAATGGTTTGAATTGGCTTAGTGATGTTTTATTTAAACATCTATTTAAATCAAATGAAGGAGTTTTGGGAAATGTTTCCAAATAAGAATCAGAAATGTTTTCTAATATAGAAAACAAGGAATGGAGCAAATATGAAAATGTTTCTAATGATTAGTAAAGTATATTTTCTAAATCTAGAAATAAGAATTTACGAATATATATATAATAATATAGAAAACAAGGAATGGAGCAAATATGAAAATGTTTCTAATGATTAGTAAAGTATATTTTCTAAATCTAGAAATAAGAATTTACGAATATATATATAAATGGGTAAATGTATAAATTAATGATAATTTAATCTAAAGAGATAAATGTGGAATGATGATTGATCGATAGATTTTCCATCTGGAAATGATATTATTGTTTGCACACATGTTTTTCTTGGATAGTTAAATCACCAACTATCGAAGTTTTTGACCATTTTTTTCATCGTCAATACGGAGAGACCAGGATTAGATTCATTATTTGAAAACCACTCTATATGGACGTTAGCATTGCGATCAAATATGATGAAAATAATCGAAGATGGAGTTATGCAACGGCTATCCTGTTTATAGAATAGTGCCTTCGGTTTGTCCAGTCTCAAGACAACGTGAATGGACGAATGTCTGACAAGGTATATCTAACGGATCGTGTAAGTTGATCTTTTCAAACTTACTTACGTTTGGTGGTGGAGGAAGTCGTTTCTCTTAGCTTTATACCCGTGGTATTTTTGGGGAAATCAATTTGTGATTTAGCGGTATGACGATGTGGCATTCAAAGTAAATGGTGGTCAAGTGTTCCAAAAGATACGTTATGACCTCAAACCACATCAACTGGGAAATGACAGAAATCGGGCAGGCAGCATGGCTAGGTGGGTCGCTCCCATTAGAGTGTATAAAACCTCTATAGAGAAAATCCATTTCATTCTTTTATCTATTTCAATGTTGTCCCTTTTCGAGAAATAGTGGGTAGCTCCCAACCGTTGGTGATATACATTCGATACACTCAAGCGAAATGAGTGGTCGGTCATGTGTGCGCCGGGTCGCAAGATGTTCTTGTGGAACCTAGTTTATTCGCCTCTAGAGATACACTATCGGCAGGTGAACCCATACCTTGTCATATTCGGAATCCAATCTCCAATAAGCGCCCGCGGTTTTGTTTGTATACTATATATGTGGAACGTGAGATGCAACAGTTCTGCTAGATTTTTATTTACTTATGATTAGACATTATCGTAATATCATGGAAGTATTGATTTCCAAAACTATTGTATCGTAAGAAAAAAAAACCATCCGTGCTTATGTGTCGATTGGTCTTACGATTACCATTTATTTCGAAAAGGATTTTGAAAAATTAAACCAAATGATTTGAGTTTACTCACACCAGTCCTATGACTGACCCAGAGTTTATTTTGTTTTGTTTTCCTAAACTCTTGGATGCCCAAATTTATACGAGCAGTCAAGTAGTTCAGGTCTTTACAGGTATACTAGAAGGAGCTTGAAGCAGGAGGCTTCATGATTATATAGCTATTGTTATTTCCGCTGTGTGTAAGATTTGTCCTCCAATAATGTTATTGTATATTGTTTTATTGCAAAGTTATGTTATATATTTTATTCGTTGCGCTATGTGATTCGTATCACTCTGATTCTGTTCTGTGGTGATGTTCTTCTTCTATTCTAATTTCCTATCTTATCAATTCTCACCCTCTAACTTCTTTCTATTAATGATCAGCTATTTCCGATGTCTGAATAATCAACATGGTAGTTTTGTGTTGATGTTTGGAGTTGAAAACCCCCATTCGTTACAGTGGTATCAGAGCCGAAGGTTAAATGATTACCTTGGCTCTTTGGCGTGACTCAGTAGATATGGGGTTAGCAATACCCTAGATTGAGTTTAAGTGTATATATACGAGTGTACGTATTTGTAGATTTTGTAAAAATGGTTTTATATTATGGAGATTTATTGGTTGAGTTGTTTATGAGTTCTGATCGATCTGTTTGATCCACTGTATTGATAGGAGTTTCTAAACACTCAAGTACGATAAACCGACACAGTATGTTTTGAAAGAGGGTAAATGAAATAATTTTACCCAAATTATATTTTAATATAAAAGAATGATTAATATTTGAAGTATTATAGTATCTGGATGTGTTGGGTGTCATATAAATCGAGTAAAGCTTAAAATTAAGTTGGTTATGTATATATAACCAAATAAAATTCATATAAGTGTTATGAAATGAATAAATCAGAATTTGGAATTAAAAATTCTGGGAACTGCAAAAATTGTTCGTAAATGGATTTGAGTTAAGTATATGACAATTTTAAAATCCTGGGAGATTTTAAATTGTTTTACAAGCATTGTATATGGTATTTTGAAATAAATTTCAAAATGGAAAACGTTTAAATATGGTTTTGATCAGTGATATAGTATTAAACACACTTCGATAGCTGGGAAATAACTCTGATGATGCTGGCCACATCATCAGTGTTCATTTTCAAGTTCTAAGTGAAGGATTACTACCAAAGATTTGTGTTGGATTGTTTGAGGAAAACAAATTTTTTTAAATCTGAAAAGGAATATTTGGTTTTAGAAAAGCTAAGCTTTTTAAAAACTCCCAGAAAGAGACTGTTTGATTTAAAACAAATTTAAAGAAAATTGGCAAAGGAAAATTGAAATTGAATTAAAACAAGAAGTGGAAATTTAAAAAGAAATTTATGAAAACAAGCTGGAATTGATTTGAAACCAATTAGCTGGAAATTGAATTGGAATATAACATAACAAGTAAAATCAGATTTTGAATTATGAGATAAGAATCTGAAATGGTATTGGATTGGTGAGTTAGGAGTTTGGAATTGAGAATGGAACTCGAGTTTGAAATGGAATTTGACTTTGGATAAGCGAATAATTGTGCCGAGATTTGATTGATTGAAATTGATTGAAAATCGATTAGTATAGATGGATATATGATCAGTAGGTATCGGGTATAAGCAAGTGCAAGGATGTAATGATATGCCCGACAAAAAGGTACATGTTTAAATTTCCATATGAGGTTTTATGCGCCGAATCTGCAAGCCGCTTGGCATTTTGATTTTCTTTTTGAAAGGAAAAGGCATAGAGAGGCGAGTTGGGGTTTGAACTATTGACCGGCACAAAGGTGGTGCTGGCGAAATTTTTCGAAAATTTCTAATGTTAGAAAATTTTCAGGATTTTTGAAAATTTTCGTTAGCAGGAATAAATAAATATTTAATTGAAATTAAATTGGTTTAGTTAAAACTGGAGTAAGAAGTAAACAAATAATTTGTAACCAGTTAGTAGGGTTTGTTTTCTACCTTAGCAATTTCGAGGATGAAGGGGAAGAATGTAACGTCCCGTATTTTTACGGTGAAATAATTAATTTATTTAATTATTAAATATCGATTTGGCGATATCAATAACTTGAATTAAATAATATTTATATTTAATTAATATAAATATTAGAATAATATATTTATTTTCGAAATGGTCGAAAATAGTTGAATTCCCAATATTGTGTTAATTAGATCATTTATAAGATATAATTCCGTTTAGAGTTGAATTATTTTCACGAATATATTATATAAACAAAGTTTGAACGTATAATTATAATCGAGCTTGAAATGGCGCGGCAGTTCCCTATTTGGCGATTTGAACTTCAACTGAAAATATAGGGTCAGTTTTAAATCGGATTTCTGTGAAACAAGAAACGTTCGGAACTGGTGAAGTATATTTTTCTAATGGAAGAAAAAAATCGGGATTTCATTGTGTAGATTTTGATTTATGTCCAAATCAAATTTTAGAAAAGTCTCTATGGAATTCCTTTGTAACGGCCTAGCGGTTTTCGACCTGAAAATCAACATAAATACCTTTTCATCGTACTCATGCCGACCTTCCAACACCGAAAACACTGGAATGTTTATAAAAAGAAATTAGAGGGTGAGATAAGAAAGAAAGAAAGTTAGAATAGAAGAAGGAGAAGAACCAACACCGAGTCTCACATCGCAGCGGAACAAAATATATTATAGAAATAAATCTTTACTGAAAGCTTTAAAATACTTACAATATCAGAGTACAACACACAGCTGGACAGTTTTGATAATCTGTCCTCATATATATAATCACACAATGGAATATCATTCATCTGAACATCTTCAGCTCGTCTCTGGACTTCTCAGTACCTGATAACCTGAACCTGTACACCTCGGTCTAACCCGAGCATTTACAAAACACCGGGTCAGTCTGGTGGACCAGAGTGAGAAAAAACTCGCACAGCATTTAGAGTATCACACAACTTGAATTTAAAGTTAAAATCCTTTCGAAAGAAAAGGATAATCGTAAGACCGATCCACACATAAACACGGACGGTTTTTACCTTACGATAACCCAAACCAGTTTTCGAAATCAATATCTTGATCTGATATTAGGATTATGTCTAGATACAAATAATTAACAAATCTAGAGGAACGCTTGCATCTCACGCTCCCCGTATATAGTATACAATCGAAAACCGCGGGCGCTTATTTGATATTGGATTTCCAACTTGACAAGGTATGGGACCACCTTCCGCACGTGTATCTCTAGAGGCGAATACACTGGGTTCAACAAGAACGTCTTGCAACCCGGCCCTCACATGACCGACCGCTCATTTCGCTTGAGTGTATCGAATGTATATCACCAACGGTTGGACTCAAACCACCGTTCCCGAATGGGCAGAATCGATAGAGTAAGAAACAAAAGGAGTTTCTCTAGATAAGTGATTATACACCCTAATGGGAGCGACCCACATAGCCATGCTGCCTGCCCGATTTCTGTCATCTCCGGGTTGATGAGGCTTGAGGTCAGAACACATCTGGTAATCATACACTTTGAATGCCACATCGTCAGATCCGTCAAGTCACTAATTGACGTCCACAAATATACTCTGGGTATTAAAGAAGTGCCCCTCTTTGCCACCACTCGGTAAATTTGTAAAAATCAACGTACGTGGTTTCAGGAAATACTCTGTCAGACATTCGTCCATACAAGTCATCCAGGAACAGGATGAACCGAAGGTACTCTCCTACTGCATCCAATATAGGAACCACCCCATGGATCAGTAGCGATCGTCCTTGCAATCCACAGTTTCAACCACGACAGAACCCCAGTATATCTCCGGGTCGAATCAGAGACTGTAAGTGGTTCTTCCGCTTTATGAAGATCTATGGTCTTCACATGCTCCGTCTCGATCGTCGCTTGACCTCTTCTTTATATTCGTATTTGTTGGTTGGTATGGTTTTCGAATATACATTCGATCCCGGTCTTTCCAACCAACAAATCGTAAAGGTCAGACCTGATAGTCGGTTATTTAACTATCAAGTAAACATCCATGAAAACACAAAAATAGATTTACTGGTCTAGTACTCAGCATCATTAGGCCTTTAAAATTAATCGCCCAATTCTTCGTTTAATTCCGTTACTAGGGAAATATCATCTCATCTCATTTCCGTCCCTTTGGAAATCTTATCACACATACTTGACATTACCAACTAGTATCATCCTTGGATAGACCCGAAGCCGTTCAAGTTGGGGTCTTTTAATTACCTCTCAGACCTTGATCAACAACGTTCCTAACTTCAGATGAATACGAGTTGTAATTCAAAACCCTATATTATTATTTCAAATCTTATTTCCAATTCTCGTTTTACCAAGCTCACTTTTAAATCCCTTTCTTGGTAAGTCTCTTTCCAATTCTTTTGGTTTAACTTAATTCCCTTATTAAGTATTTCAAATTCAAAAACGGCGTTCAAACTCATATTCCATTTAAAAACCTTGTTTATAAATTTAATATAACTCTTCCACCTCCCTTAACTCTAGTGTTAAGTAAAACTCTTTATTAAGATATAAATACGTTTAACCCTCTTATTTGCTCCATTATAAATCTCGAGTTCAAATACTAAAACTCATCATTAACCTCTTTCCAACACTCGACCATTTCTTTTCCAATTTGATTTCTTAAAGGCATTACATTGGTGATTACTATATTAACTCATTAATTTCAACGGTCATCATTCAAGTCAATCATCTACTTTATTTACTAAAATGGATAATAAATTCCCTTTTTAAACCTTACTAGGATTAATCAATTTTCAAGTTATTTTACTAACTTAAAATCTAACTTAGTTTAAATGGTCGACACCCAAAACACGGTTATTCTTTTAACCAGTTTTATTTAATTCCACTTTAAATTAATTAAAATATAATTAACTTAAATAACTTTATTTAATCACCCACGGTTGATCAAATACTTAACTGCTAGGTTATTTTCTGCTTTTATAATTCTTATCGACATAAGAAATTTATTTTATAAAAACCATTTCATAATTTCTATATAAACTTTAAATAATTAAATAATTAAATCTTTATTTCCCTTTTTAAATACCCTTCCAATGTAATAACTTTCAAAAATCTATTTTCGTTATAAAATATATTTATAACTCAAATATCATCGATTCACTGTCGATAAAACCCATATTTCATAAATCGATTGATTTATAAATCAAGTGATGCCAACTGCTCAACTCATACCATCCATCATAACAAATGTTGAAATAAGGTTCAATAATCAATGGTAATCAACTATTCCTTTTAATTTGACTGATAATGTTTACAACAATCATCAATCAACCAACAGCCAATTCAAACAATTCAAACAATTATACACGTTTATTTTATAAACATGACCAACCCAGAGAAATTTCTTTATCAGGGTCAAATCAGAATAACTGATGTTTTACTGAAATTAAACGACCGTTTAATTTCAGAAGTTTAATCAACGATAATTATATATCACTAACAAACAGTCATTCATTAACAAACCGAACATGCAAAACAAAAACCCAATTTATATAAAATATAAATGTGAAGAGCTGAGTGAGTTTAACTCACCTCGATTTAAATTTGTTGATAATATCTGGTTTTTAATCGAATTAAGCTGACGTTTAATTCGAAGAAAAATTCCAGTCACTTCAGATCCGGACTAGGCCTGCTCCATCTCGAAGTACTCGTCTCCACGGTCTCAACACAACTGACCGCGTTGAAATCTGTTAACATATGAGTTGGAAATCGTTTAAACAAGTTTATAAAACAATTAAATTTAATCATGAGTTTTATTTAAATCAAATGGGCCTTGTACCTTTAAATCTCCAGCCCAAAGCCCAATACCCGTTCCCCCTTTAAAACCCTACTCCACCGTATCCTTGCCCCATTCATTCAGCCGCCTCCACAAAGAAAAATCCCCAATCGAAATTGAAAACCCTAGGCCCGATTCATTCTTCAGCCGTCTTCGAGGTACATGGCGTTGCCATCCCCTCCTCCATGCACCCCATCCACGCGCTGATCCATCTGTCAACCCATCACCATGCTCCGTCGATCCACTTCCGTGTCTCCCAGCACCATGACGAGCGACTCAGATAGAAGCCCTCTCGAATTTAAGCTATGTTTTTAATTACAGTATTTTCTATCTTGCCTTGATTTTTGTATGGCTTGCTGGGTTTTGCGAATTTGTTGCTAAAACATCCTGTGGCTAGCGTATTTATACTTGCGGTTTACTTGAGATGAGATGCATGTCTATCAACACCCATGAATTGTTCTTTCAATCGATATTCGAACCTGTACTTAGATTTTCTGTTCGGATTTTGGGTATAGTATTTTAATTTAACTTGGATAGGTTTTAGGTGTCTGCTATGTATTGTTCATTCAGTTATATGCGTTAGGATCTGTCCTTAGATTTGTGTTCAGTTTTCGAATAAGGTTGTGTAGTTCAGATCTTATATACAATAGTAATGTATATATAAATATATATATATATATATATATATATATGTCTGTTTCATCTAGTTGTGTAGATTAGGTACTGTATGGTATAAGCTTTTCCATTCTATCAAAGATTTGAAAACTGAACATAGTTTTTCTGGTTTGATGTAGATTTATTTAAATAAATGGCACAGTTTCCATATGAATTGTACTAGTTTTATAGTCCTATTAAACTGTTCACATAGGTATACTGATCGCACATGTGCTTGTAGATCATATAGGATTGTGAGGTTATGAATTTTCAATTCAAATCAGAGATTTGAAGTCTGTACCGTAGATTTCCTGT
This sequence comes from Allium sativum, assembly GCA_030737875.1. NCBI lineage: Eukaryota > Viridiplantae > Streptophyta > Magnoliopsida > Asparagales > Amaryllidaceae > Allium > Allium sativum. The sequence goes on from CM060919.1 coordinate 311,985,727, forward strand.
TTGGATTCTTCAATGTATGAAAACAGTTATTTTATATATGAGATTTTCTGTATACATGTGACTTCCTTGTTTGATTTGGTCACACAGGTTTTGTGTATTCATATCATCCTTCCTTCTTAGCTGTTCATGTCCTCTTTATTGTAGCTGACCCTATACTATTTATTAGCTGTTCTCTTTCAGTTCTTTAAGCTGTTGATGTTCAGACTATATTTTCTTTTGATGTTCATATCTGTTTTAATTTCTTTACTTATGTATTGTCTTGTCTTACTAGTTGTTCATGATCTTTCCCTTTAATGGGTTTTTTCCTTCCTTTCGCAGATCAAAGTTGACAGACTGGAAAGGGCGAGACACTGCATCAATTGATTTAGCAATATTGATTTTTCCCTATTTTTCTTTTTCTTTTTCTTTTATATTCCAGACTTGTATGTAAAATCATGTATATATATTTAGAGTCTGTTACTTGCCTACTGATGACATATATTTGGAAATATACAAAATTTCATATTCTACAATTCATGTCTATATTTCGAAACTTTTACCGTTGAGTTCACCGTTTCTTAACTATTCATGTTGATATGTATTTTTTACTTTTCTGTTTTTCCCTAGTGCAATAGTACAAGTGGTGAACAAACATTACAAACGCTACCAAGCCTCGACAAGCCACAACAAATTTCACAAACCTCCCTCGCCTCATCAATTTCAGTCACTACTCTCATCGTCCATACTGCCCTAAGCAACACCTACCTCAACGAGTACCTAACAACTAGCCCACACATCAAAGTTCACATTGTCATTTATTTTAAGTCTCATAAATCTCGATATACTATACATTAAATTCAATTAGATAAGTTAACGAAAGTAAATTAATATCAGTATATTTATTTAAACCAACATCTTCAACCTCAAACCGTATAGAATTCAAACTTTAAAATTCTGGTTTTAAATAATATTCTAGTTATATAAAAATCCTTTAATTTAAATAAATAAATCGTTATAATTTAAAAACGATTAAAATACATTATAATTTCAATATAATATATAAACTGAATTAAATATTATATTTTAAATGGCCGAAAAATCCGGGACGTTACATCCTTTGAAATTTATAAATATATATTTATACTATAAAAAGATTTAAATATAAATTGAATATCGATTTAACACTGGATTGGGAATATCGAGTTGTAGATATATTTACTTTTGAGTTAAATGGTATTGTATGTGAATATATATACGATAATATTTATTTATAAATATTTAATTTAATTGTTTTTAAATATATTTAATATTTAAAAGGGTTTATTTAGAGCTTTAAAAATAGCTAGCTTTGCAAACGAACTCCGTTTTCGACGAAACTAATTTTGTTGGATCCGCAATATTAAATTATTGCTAGATTTCAATTTTGGTGATTTTTGGAGTCAGTGGGTGGCCGTACGGGGTTTTAATGTGAAAAACAGTCAGTATTTTGACGGTTAAAAATACGCTGTGTGAGCAAACGGAGTTGGAATTCGACAAAACCAGTTTCGTTGGGTCCGTAATGTCGAATTGTAGCTGCATGTCCATTTTCGTGATTTTTGGGTACCGTATGTGCTTATAGGAATTTTTAAACAACAAACACATACAGTGATTCAATAAATTGTAATATAATAATCGAATATTAAATTATATAATACATCCTATAAATAACCTACACACTTTTAACCTTAAAATATTTTTCCCTATGGTCAGTGCTTTCCACCGCCGTCATTTTTCTTATCTGGAAAGCAAATCGTTCCTTTTGAAAATCCATAACAATTCCTAGAAATCTTTATAAATTGCAACCTAACCATCTTTGCAATTAGTAAGGTATCCTCTTCAATTATATATCCATTTCATATGGTGCGACAACTATCCGCAGTTCGAACGGATGGAGTAGCCCATCTAGGGCTTCGATTTTCAGATTATTACTTGAGTTCAGAGGAAGTTGAAACACATACTCGAGTTCATGAAGTTGAAAGGAGGATATTGGCCAAAAATTTGCGGATTTCGGTGACCAAAAAGAGACGCGGTCACTATAGCGCTGGAGGATATCGCGCTGGGTTTCTGGTGTTCGAACAAAGTGAAAAGGGGTTGGATGGAAGGGGAGTTGGAAGGGATGAAGTTGGGATATTTTCGTTTGGGTTTCGTGATGAGATGGAGGAAACCGCAGGGTTTAAAGGATCGAAAATGGAAAAGTTTGGAGCAGTGCGATTTCCTTCAGCGTTGGGGAAGAAGACTGTGGGTAGCGGGTAGGTTTTTCTAGGGGACCATGGGCCGGATAAAGAAGGTTAAAGCCCATAACTAAAATAATATAGTTTAATTTAATTTAAATTAGTATATAAACTTATAATTTTCATATCTTATGTATACAATATTGGTATTCAACAAAACAGGATCCGTTGGGACCGTAGGAACGAGGACTTCGCAATAAAACTGACTAGGAGTGATTTGGAGCTCATCCCAATTTATGGCGGAAAAAAACGCCTGACAGAATCTATTGAACGGTTATCTCTATCTAACGATTTCCGACCAATGTGAGTAAATCTCACTAACTCTGATCAATTTATATTTTTCTAAAATATTTTTTAGAATTTATAAAAGATGGTTGTTTGCTGTGTGTTGGCTGTTTGGTTGAACTGCTGTTTAATTGGTTGAAAATATAGGTAATGATATAGATATAAATTGTTAATCGAATACTGATTCTGTTATCATAATATTTCATATTCGTGTTATTTATGTTGATTAATGTAATGACCCGCATTGTCAGAGGTATTATAACTAATTTATTTAATTATATAAATAGTGATATAGTGAATTGAATAGAGGTTTGATTAAATAATATGGAATAATTATTTTAATTAAATAATTAAATAATATATTTAATTCAGAAATAATCAAAAATATTGGAAATCACAATATTCTGTGAATGGGGTCGTCCCTTAGATTTAATTCAGCTTAGAGTTGAATTATATTGACGAATATATTCAATCGACGTCAGTTTGAACGTAGAATTATAATATAATTAAAATAGAGCTTGAAATCGCGCAGCAGTTCACTATTTGGCGATTTGAACTTCAACTGAGTATACAGGGTTCGTTTTAAATCGGATTTCTGTGAAACAAGAAACGTGTGGAGCTGGTGGAGTATATCTTTCTAGTGGAAGAGAAAAATCGAGATTTCGTCGTGTAGATTTTGAGTTATGTCCAAATCAAATTCTCAGAAATGCATCGCCCTGACCATAACGATTTAATTATATTTTATATAAGGATTTAAATAGAAAGCGAACATCGATATAACTCTGGCGATGTAATATCGAGTTATAAACCATATAGGATTTATTCTGAGTTGTATAGTATTCCCCTGTGAATATAGACGATAATATTTATTTTTAAATATTAAATTTAATTATATTTAAATATATTTATATATTTAAATAGGCTATTTAGAGCTTTAAAAATAGCCACTTTTGCAAATAAAGTCGGAATTCGACAAAACTAATTTTGTTGGATCTACAATGTCAAATAGTTGTTAGATTTCAAGTTCCGTGATTTTTGAAGTCAGTATGTGGCCGTACCGATTTTTAAGGTGAAAAACAGTCGATATTCTAACAGTTAAAAATAGGCCGTGTGAGCATACGAAGTCGGAATTCAACGAAACCAGTTTCGTTGGGACCGTAATGTCGAGCTGTAGCTACATGTCCAGTTTCATGATTTTTGGGTATCGTGTGTGATCGCAAGAATTTTTAGAAAGCAAAAATAAATAAAAATAAAATATCTAAATGAAGTGTGTGGGCATTTAAGGTGCCACGTCCTTCATTTTTCAGCCACACAAATATATCAACCCGTATATAAACTTCTCAAAGGCGCCACCATCTGTTCTTTTAGAAAAACCAATCCGCCTATTTCTAAAATCAAGAACAAATCAAACAAAGGGTAATAAATTAAAACACACACATATTTGGATTTGTCTTGCTCTACTCTTCATACTGGTATGCAGTTCACTGAGTTCGACGCTGATTTTTGGGTTGGGTTTTTCGAGCGGCGACCTAGGGCACGGTCTTTCTCTAAGTTAAGGCGTCGGTTGAGAAATTCGAGTGTATAGTGGTATTCAGGGAGGAGAGTGGTATCATTTCTGAATTTCTGGGATTTGTTGGAGCAAAAAAAGTTCGATCCTAATACGGTCCAGCCGATGTGACGCGTTCTGGAGTAGCTATTTTGGTGGCAGGTGATGTCGACGGAGGGGACGAGCTCGAGAAGAGGGGATGGACGGTGGTTTCCATTTCAAGGAAAATGGCGAGAACAAGGAGGTAGGAAGTGACCGAACTGATGAAGCAACCAGGAGGCCGTGCTTTTAATTACTGGGAGGAAGAAGATGGTACAGTGGCGGATCGGTTAAGTGAAGAACGGGTTGGGCTGAAAGGGTGAGGCCCGGTGTATAATTTCTAATAAAAGTTTTGTTTTAATTTAATTTAAAATATATACAATATTTTAAATGCTATAACTCGTTCATACAGTGTCGGTTTTACGAACGGTCTGATCCATTGGGATCGTATGGACGGTGGCTACACTATGGACCTGACTAGGAGTGGATTCGAGCTTGTTTGAATTTATGATGAAATAAATTGTTTGATTCAGATCAAATAACAGTTTATCGTTCTTTAACGATGAACTGCCAATGTGAGTAAAACTCACCAACTCTGAACAGTTCTATTTTTATAACTTATATTCAGAACTGATAAATGATGACTGATTGTTGTGTGTTAACTGTTGATTGAGTTGTTTGTGTATTGATTGAAATCATAGATAACGATATATATACATATAAATCGTTAATCGAATATTGATTCTGTTTTATTAGAATATTCTATATATGTGTTGTTTAACATCTGTGATGCAGGGGAACAGGTTGGTGGGGTCCAACCGGACTCCTCAATATTTATGATACTGTTCTGTTTATATATTGTAATATATGATGTGATATATAATCTGTTTGATTATGTGTGTTTAAATGATATCGATCATTGTGGTTTGCTATTTTAAATATCATAAGAGACCCTGGGATGTAAATAGAATAAAGGAATTTTTATAAAATCAATCGATTTTAGAAAAGGAAATATTTTGAAATAAATTATTTATAAAATCATAGGATTTTATAAAGGCGAACATTTATTTAGGAAATAAATAGAAGTATAAAGGAAACATTTATTTAGAAAATAAATAGAATAAAGAATATTTATTTGGGAAAATAAATAGGATTTATAAAAAGGAAATTAACGAGATAGAAAAGAGTTAGTCAATTAGAGTTATCAAATAGAAGTCAAATCCAATATAGTTTATTCGAAGGAGTTAATCAGACATAGTTATTTAGGATAAATTACCATTTAGCACGACTGCTAGCGTAATTCGCAGGGCTGCAGAAAGCCTACGGCGGTCGGATGTTTCCTGAGGGAATCAGGCGTAACCATTGTGATCGCTGCGATCTAGAGTCAAGTGAATGGAGTTAAATTCAATATTAGTTATTCGAATAGGATTTAAACAAATAGAGTTATTCAATTAGAGATTAAAGAAATAGAGTTAAGCAAAATTAGAAACTGACTAGAGATTAGTAAGTTGAATGGTTTTCTGAGTATCGATCTGATGTTGGTTTCGGCCTTCGGGGTTTATACTTGGGTAGTCATTCTCTTACTAGTTTACAGTTAGGGACTAATAGTTGTGGAATGGTAGTGATGCGTGAACAAGCTATGGAAATGTTTTCCAGGGTTAGTAACGTATATTTTCTAAATATAGAAATGAGGAGATATATATATATATATATATATATATGGTTGATGATTGATCGATATAATTTCCACTTGGAAATAATATTGTTGTTTGCACACGTGTTTTTCTTTGATAGTTAACTCATCGACTATCGAAGTTTTCGACCATTTTAACGTTGTTAATATGGAGAGACCGGTTGGATTATTATCCGAAGAACCACTCTGTATTGGCATAAGCGTTGCGAATCATATATGCCAAAGATAATTGAAGACGGAGTTATGCAAGGGCTATCCTGTTTACAGAATAGTGCCTTCGGTTTGTCCAGTCCCAGGACGACCTGTATGGAAGAATGTTTGACAGAGTATATCTAATAGATCGCGTAAGTTGATCTCTTCAAATGTATCCACGTTTGGTGGCGGAGGAATTCGTTTCTCTTAGCTGTATACCCGTAGTATTTTTGGGGAAATCAATTTGTGATTTGGTAGGTATGACGATGTGACATTCAAAGTAAATGAAGATACGATATGAAAAAGATAAGCGTAGCTTCTAGCCTCACATCCGGCAAATGACAGAAATCGGGCAGGCAGCATGGCTAAGTCGGTCGCACTGAAGTAGGGTGTATAATCACCTATCTAGAGAATATTCATTTGCTTCTTTAATCTATCAATGCTGTCCCATATATATCTACGGGAACGGTTGCTGATCCCAACCGTCGGTGATGTACATTCGATACACTCAAGCGAAATGAGTGGTCGGTCATGTGTGGCTGGGTTGCAAGATGTTCTTATTGAACTCCAGTGTATCGTTCCTAGAGTACACTGATCGGAAGGTGGTTCCATACCTTGTCATAGTTGGAAAACCATTACCCAATACGTGCTTGCGGTTTTGATTGTATACTATATATGTAGAACGTAAGATGAAAGCGTTTCTACTAGATGATTATTATATTGTGGTCGATAAACATTATTATAATATCAAAAGGTTTTTGATATAAAGATATTTTGGATTCTCATAAGGGAAAAACCCGTTCCGTTATACGGTGTGGTCTTATGAAATATCGTTTAATGGCACAATCTGTTTTAAACTGTTTTACTCATACTAGTCCCATGACTGACCCGAAGTTTATTTTGTTTTGTTTTCCCTAAACTCTTGGGTGCCCAATTTTGTACGGGCAGTCAAGTAGTCAGGAATTTACAGATATACTGGAAGAGCTTGGAGTAGGAGGCTTCAGGATTATATAACTATAGTTATTTCCGCTGTGTTGTAAGTGCGTACTCTGATAATGTTATTGTAAACATATACTGATTTTATTTCAAGGATATGTTATCTATTATATGTTGTTCATACCGCTGTGAGATTCGTGTTACTCTGATATTGTGTTCTTCTTCTTCTTCTTCTTCTTTCCTATTAGTTATATCTTATCTATCCTCACCCTTTATCTTCTTTCTATTAATTTCTTGAATTTCCAGTGCAATTTAGGGTTGGACTTGTGTTATTTGGTCAGCTCAAATTGGACCGGATTTCCGGGTCATTACAGTTGGTATCAGAGCTTAAGTTAAGAATTACCTTGGCTCGGTGGCGTGACTCGGTAGAGAGAGGGTTAGTAATACCATAGATTGAGTTTGAGTGTATATATACGAGTGCGTATTTGTATTTGATATAAAATGGTTTTTTATTGGGGAGATTCATTGGTTGAGTAGTTTATGAATTCTGGTCGATCAGTTTGATCCACTATATCGGTAGGGGTTTATAAAAAATTGAATACGATTGACCGACACAGTACGGATACATGATATATTATCATATATAGCTTGTGATTATAATCGAGTAAGATTATAACATGTGAAATGGTTATATATAGCCAATCAGAATTCATATAAGTGAAATACGTGAAATCAGATGGATTGAATCAGAATTTAAGTCAGAATTGAAATTAAAACCTTGGAGATTTGGAAAGGTGTTTGTTAACAGATTTGGATTAAGTATAAGAGAATTTTAAAATCCTGGGATATTTTAAATTGGTTTAAAGCCTTGTGAATGGTATTTGAAATATATTTCAAAGTGGAAATGTTTAAGAAATGGTTTTGAAGTGTTATAGTATTGAACTCACTACGGTCGATGGAAAGTAACTCCGATGTTGACTGCGTAGCATCATCGGTGCGATTTTTGAGTTTCTAAGTGACGGATTACTACCAAAGATTTTGTTTTTGAATTGTTTTGAGAAAAACAAGTTGGTTTGAAATTCCAGGAAAGGATATTTGATTTTTGGGAAAAGCCAAGCTATTTGAAACTCCCAGGTAAAGGCTGTTTAAGATAAAAACAAATTAAAGTAAAATTTGTAAAATCCAATAAAATTGAGATGGAATTAAAAGCCAGTTAAGTGAAAATCGTAATGAAATAGATTGATGTCAAGTGGGATTAGACTTGATTAGAGAAAATCTGGAAGTATATTGGGCTAGTGAGTTATGGATTGGAAATCAAGAATAGTGCTTGAGTTTGAAATAAAATTCAACTTAGGTATAAGCGAATGGTTGTGTTAAAGATAAATTGATTTGAGATCAAGTTGGAATGACATTGGTATATGCTGAATTGACAGCAGGTGAAATTGATAGAGTTGATATGCCCGACAAAAAAGGTACAAGTTTATATTTGATATAAGCATGAGATTTATGAGCCGAATTGGCAAGCCGCTTGGCTGTTTGATTTTCTTTTGGGTTGGAAAAGGCCTAGAGAGGCGAGTTGTGGTTTTACCGATAGGGCTGTACAAAGGAGGTTATGGCGAAATTTTGCAAAAATTTAAAGATTTAGAAAATTTTCAGGATTTTTAAAATTTTAGTTAGTCGGAATAAATAAATATTTTAGTCGATATTAATTGGTTCAGTTGAAATCAGAAATAAGGGGTAAACAAATCTTAGGAATTCCAATAGATAGGGTCGTCCTCTAACTTAGCAATTTCAAGGACGAAATTATTTTAAGTGGGGAAGAATGTAATGACCCGCATTGTCAGAGGTATTATAATTAATTTATTTAATTATATAAATAGTGATATAGTGAATTAAATAGAGGTTTAATTAAATAATATAGAATAATTATTTTAATTAAATAATTAAATAATATATTTAATTTAGAAATAATCAAAAATATTGGAAATCACAATATTCTGTGAACGGGGTCGTCCCTTAGAATTAATTCAGCTTAGAGTTGAATTATATTGACGAATATATTCAATCGACGTCAGTTCGAATGTAGAATTATAATATAATTAAAATAGAGCTCGAAATGGCGCGGCAGTTCGCTATTTGGCGATTTGAACTTCAATTGAGTATGGGTTCGTTTTAAATCGGATTTTTGTGAAACAAGAAAAGTGTAGGGCTGGTGGAGTATATCTTTCTAGTGGAAGAGAAAACTCGAGATTTCGTCGTGTAGATTTTGAGTTATGTCCAAATCAAATTCTCAGAAATGCAGCTTCCTGACCATAACGATTTATATATTTTATATAAGGATTTAAAAAGAAAGCGAACATCGATATAACTCTAGCGATGTAATATCGAGTTGTAAACCCATATAGGATTTATTCTGAGTTGTATAGTATTCCCCTGTGAATATAGACGATAATATTTATTTTTAAATATTAAATTTAATTATATTTATATATTTAAATAGGCTTTTTAGAGCTTTAAAAATAGCCATTTTTGCAAACGAAGTCGGAATTCGACGAAACTAATTTTGTTGGATCTGCAATGTTAAATAGTTGTTAGATTTCAAGTTCCGTGATTTTTGAAGTCAGTATGTGGCCGTACCGATTTTTAAGGTGAAAAACAGTCGATATTCTAACAGTTAAAAATAGGCTGTGTGAGCATACGAAGTCGAAATTCGACGAAACCAGTTTCGTTGGGACCGTAATGTCGAGCTGTAGCTACATGTCCAGTTTCATGATTTTTGGGTATCGTGTGTGATCGCATGAATTTTTAGAAAGCCAAAATAAATAAAAATAAAATATCTAAATGAAGTGTGTGGGCATTTAAGGTGCCACGTCCTTCATTTTTCAGCTACACAAATATATCAACCCGTTATATAAACTTCTCAAAGCCGCCACCATCTGTTCTTTCAGAAAAACCAATCTGCCCATTTCTAAAATCAAGAACAAATCAAACAAAGGGTAATAAATTCAAACACACACATATTTGGATTTGTCTTGCTCTACTCTTCATACTGGTATGCAGTTCACTGAGTTTGACGCTGATTTTTGGGTTGGGTTTTTCGAGCGGCGACCTAGGGCACGGTCTTTCTCGAAGTTAAGGCGTCCGTTGAGAAATTCGAGTGTATAGTGGTATTCAGGGAGGAGAGTTTTCTGAATTTCTAGGATTTGTTGGAGCAAAAAAAGTTCGATCCTAATATGATCCAGCCGATGTGACGCGTTCTGGAGCAGCTGTTTTGGTGGCAGGTGATGTCGACGGAGGGGACGAGCTCGAGAAGAGGGGATGGACGGTGGTTTCCGTTTCAAGGAAAATGGCGAGAACAAGGAGGTAGGAAGTGACCAAACTGGTGAAGCAACCAGGAGGCCGTGCTTTTAATTACTGGGAGGAAGAAGATGGTACAGTGGAGGGTCAGTTAAGTGAAGAACGGGTTGGGCTGAAAGGCTGAGGCCCAGTGTATAATTTCTAATAAAAGTTTTGTTTTAATTTAATTTAAAATATATACAATCTTTTAAATGCTATAACTCGTTCATACAGTGTCGGTTTTACGAACGGTCAGATCCGTTGGGATGTATGGACGGTGGCTACACTATGGAGCTGACTGGGAGTGGATTCGAGCTCGTTTGAATTTACGATGAAATAAATTGTTTGATTCAGATCAAATAATAGTTTATCGTTCTTTAACGATGAACTGCCAATGTGAGTAAAACTCACCAACTCTAAACAGTTCTATTTTTATAACGTATATTTAGAACTGATAAATGATGACTGGTTGCTGTGTGTTAACTATTGATAGACTTATTTGTGTATTAATTGTAATCATAGATAACGATATATATATAAATCGTTAATCGAATATTGATTCTGTTTTATCAAAATATTTTATATATGTGTTGTTTAACATCTGTGATGCAGGGGAACAGGTTGGAGGGGTCCAACTGGACTCCTCAATATTTATAATACTGTTCTGTTCATATATTGTACTATATGATGTGATATATAATCTGTTTGATTATGTGTGGTTAAATGATATCGATCATTGTGGTTTGCTATTTTAAATATCATAAGAGACCCTGGGATGTAAATAGAATAAAGGAATTTTTATAAAATCAATCGATTTTAGAAAAGGAAATATTTTGAAATAAAGTATTTATAAAATCATAGGATTTTATAAAGGAGAACATTTATTTAGGAAATAAATAGAAGTATAAAGGAAACATTTATTTAGAAAATAAATAGAATAAAGGAATATTTATTTGGGAAAATAAATAGGATTTATAAAAAAGAAATTAACGAGATAGAAAAGAGTTAGTCGATTAGAGTTATCAAATAGAAGTCAAATCCAATATAGTTTATTCGAAGGAGTTAATCAGACATAGTTATTTAGGATAAATTACCATTTAGCACAACAGCTAGCGTAATTCGCAGGGCTGCAGATAGCCTACGGCGGTCGGATGTTTCCTGAGGGAATCAGGCGTAACCATTGTGATCACTGCGATCTAGAGTCAAGTGAATAGAGTTAAATTCAATATTAGTTATTCGAATAGGATTTAAACAAATAGAGTTATTCAATTAGAGATTAAAGAAATAGAGTTAAGAAAAATTAGAAACAGGCTAGAGATTAGTAAGTTGAATGGTTTTCTGAGTATCGATCTGATGTTGGTTTCGGCCTTCGGGGTTTATACTTGGGTAGTCGTTCTCTTACTAGTTTACAGTTAGGGACTAATAGTTGTGGAATGGTAGTGATGCGTGAACAAGCTATGGAAATGTTTTCCAGGTTTAATAACGTATATTTTCTAAATATAGAAATGAGGAGATATATATATATATATATATATGGTTGATGATTGATCGATATAATTTCCACTTGGAAATAATATCGTTGTTTGCACACATGTTTTTCTTTGATAGTTAACTCATCGACTATCGAAGTTTTCGACCATTTTAACGTTGTTAACATGGAGAGACCGGTTGGATTATTATCCGAAGAACCACTCTGTATTGGCATAAGCGTTGCGAATCATATATGCCAAAGATAATTGAAGACGGAGTTATGCAAGGGCTATCCTGTTTACAGAATAGTGCCTTCGGTTTGTCCAGTCCCAGGACGACCTGTATGGTGACAGAGTATATCTAATAGATCGCGTAAGTTGATCTCTTCAAACGTATCCACGTTTGGTGGCGGAGGAATTCGTTTCTCTTAGCTGTATACCCATGGTATTTTTGGGGAAATCAATTTGTGATTTGGCAAGTATGGCAATGTGACATTCAAAGTAAATGAAGATACGATATGAAAAAGATAAGCGTAGCTTCTAGCCTCACATCCGGTAAATGACAGAAATCGGGCAGGCAGCATGGCTAAGTCGGTCGCACCGAAGTAGGGTGTATAATCACCTATCTAGAGAATATTCATTTGCTTCTTTAATCTATCAATGTTGTCCCATATATATCTACGGGAACGGTTGCTGATCCCAACCGTTGGTGATGTACATTCGATACACTCAAGCGAAATGAGTGGTCGGTCATGTGTGGCTGAGTTGCAAGATGTTCTTGTTGAACTCCAGTGTATCATTCCTAGAGTACACTGATCGGAAGGTGATTCCATACTTTGTCATAGTTGGAAAACCATTACCCAATATGTGCTTGCGGTTTTGATTGTATACTGTATGTGTAGAACGTGAGATGAAAGCGTTTCTACTAGATGATTATTATATTGTGGTTGATTGACATTATTATAATATCAAAAGGTTTTTGATATAAAGATATTTTAGATTCTCATAAGGGAATAACCCGTTCCGTTATACGGCGTGGTCTTATGAGATATCGTTTAATGGCACAATCTGTTTTAAATTGTTTTACTTATACCAGTCCCATGACTGACCCGAAGTTTATTTTGTTTTGTTTTCCCTAAACTCTTGGGTGCCCAATTTTTTACGGGCAGTCAAGTAGTCAGGAATTTACAGATATACTGGAAGAGCTTGGAGTAGGAGGCTTCAGGATTATATAACTATAATTATTTCCGCTGTGTTGTAAGTGTGTGCTCTGATAATGTTATTGTAAACATATACTGATTTTATTTCAAGGATATGTTATCTATTATATGTTGTTCGTTCCGCTGTGAGATTCGTGTTACTCTGATATTGTGTTCTTCTTCTTCTTTCCTATTAGTTCTATCTTATCTATCCTCACCCTCTATCTTCTTTCTATTAATTTCTTGAATTTCCAGTGCAATTGGGGGTTGGACTTGTGTTATTTGGTCAGCTCAAATTGGACCGGATTTCCGGGTCATTACAATTAACATTTGTGGTTGTAGGGAAACAAGTCGGAGGGATCCAACTGGATACCTCAACAATTATTTTACTGTTTTTCACATATTGTGATATATGATGTGATTTAAAATCTGTTGTTGATTATGTGTGTTTGATCATTGTTATTTGGTACTTTTAAATACCAAAGGAAATACTGGAGTGTGAAAAGGGAAATTTCAAAACTATAAATATTTATATAAAATCAAAGGATTTTATATAAAAAGGAAAATTTCAAAGTGTATATTGAAATAAAAATATTCGTATAAAATCAAGGTATTTTATAAAAAGAAACGTATGAAGTGAATATGGGATTTTGGAATTTTATAAAATCAAATGGACTTATTAAAAGGAGATATTTGAAAATTAAATAAAGGACTACTGCATGAGGCTAACAACAATTATATGGAAGTTTGAAAGACCGATTTGGTTAAAATACTAAATGAAAGTAATAAGAAGTAAATACAGAGCTTTATGAGTAAATATAATATTTAGGAAAACAAATAGAATTGAAAGGAAATATTTTGGAAATCAAATTGAATTATAAAAGAAATTATTTGGGGAAACAAATAGAATTATAAAAGAGAATTGAGAAGATTTAAAAGAACAACGAGGAGATGGGTTCAAAGTTGATTTTAAATAGAAATATGTTTGACAGATAAATTGAGCAAATAAATTTATAAACGATGTTTATAAATTAAAAAGAATATTTATCTTTTGATAAATGGAATATATAAGTCTGAACTTCTATAGAGAAGTAGAGATCGGTTTTTAACACCAATATTTTAAATAGAATGTGAACCTAGCATTTATAAAGGGAATTTTAAATGAGATTTAAGTGTTAGAAATAAAAAGAAGGTTTCGTATAAATAAATCTATAAATAGAAGTTGGAATCGGGATACTGTTTTAAAATATGAAATCAAACTAAAGGGATTGCATAAAAGGGATATTATTCATATTCAACGTGAAAAATGGAATTAAGTAAAGATTTTAAAAATTAAAACATTTGTAAAGGTAATTGGGTTTTGGAAATAGAAGTTAAACAGAAATGGAATTTCAAATGTGTAACGATCCGTGTTTTTGCCCGTCAAATATTTAATTTAATTTATTTATTTTAAATATTATATTGGGAATATTAATGGATTTTAATATATAATTCGTTATTAAAAACAAAGTTGAACATTATATATTTATATATATTATAAATCGAGCCTGAAATGGCGCTACAGTTCGCAATATACAGTTTTGAACTTCAATTGAGAATACAAAGTCCGATATAAGTCGGATTTCTGTGAAACAAGAAACGTTGGAATCGTATTGACGGTAATTTTCATATGAAAGAGAAAAATTCAGATTTCGTATTTTAAATAGTAAGTTATGGCCAAATCAAAATCGAAAAAAAAACGCTGTGGAAATCGTTATTAAAATACCGACCTTTAAAATGGCCATTTTGCAAACGATCTCGGATTTCGACGAAATCAGTTTCATTGGGACTGTATCGTTAAATTATTGTATGGTGTCAAACTGTATGGCAAACCGGTGTCGTATGTGACCACGGTAGCCGTAAACGCCCGTTCAAATTCTATAGGGCGTAATTCAATTAATAAAGAGATATGTGGGTATAACTTGAACAGACGATCGAATTAGACCACGAAACCAGTTCCGTTGAGTTCGTATCGTTGATTAGAGTCAGGATAGGTATATAGTTTGGTATTTTTGGAGACCGGGCAATTTGGCGTCAAAAAGGGGCATTGCGGTGCACGTTAAAAACAGCCTACCAGGGAAACAGTCTCAGAATGCGATGAAACTAGTGTCGTTGGATTCGTATCAACAAATTATTATAAGATTTACAAGTTTCAAGTTGATTTGATTTATCTGGTGATCGTGGAAAAATTAAATGCGTGTTTATTTCTGATTTTATAAAGGAAATTTTTCCAAACGAAGTCGGAATTCGACGAAACTTGTCCCATTGGGTCCGGAATACCTTTTTACATTAAGAATAGTTTTTTTATCAGTAAACAGAAATTGTTTGCGGGGGTTTTTATCAATTACTTTACGCTGAAGTTTCGTTATATATTATTATATTCAACCATTCCCTATATATATACTCTCTTTGCTTTCCCAAACCCTCGTCAAACGTTTTGAGTGGTCAACGCAAGCAGCGCCTCCACCTAAACTACATACGGCCTTAAAGCAATAACTTTTCCATCAATTAATCTTCTAATCAAATGATTGGCTTGCAAACTTTTCAACATAAAACCTCTAGATCTCCTCGAGCTCTATACCATGATCGGCGGCGATGGGATTCTGGGTGGTGGATCTCCTGGAATTGGGGCCGATAGCGCTTGCGTTTGGGCATGGACTGGAGGTGAATGGAGAGACCTGGCGTGGCGAAACTCGAGTCGTAGGTGGAGGAGATGGGGACGTATCCAGTGACATGGTCTGATGGTTGGTCAGTGTATGGGAGGGCGGTGCGGATGGGATGTCAAGTGTGCGGTGCTGAGCAACTAAACGAGAAGATGGCTTTTGGAAAGAAGCAAGCGAAGGAAGGACTGCCCATCCTGTTTCCTTTTGGTAACGTAATTATAAACGAATCATTTAAACTAATTTGTGATTAACAATAAATTAGATTAATAAAATCAACATTTATCTATGTAGATCAACGAAGCAGTGGAGAAGAACCCTGTATAAATTTGGGAGAAGCCGGTACCGTGAATTATCGAAGTACGGAAGGAAACAGTGAATGAAGGTTTGACCGAGACTTTGTTACCAAAAATAAATCGGCCCATTAAAAACCTTAATGTGTGATCTAATTTAACTAACCCTGATTAAACCTGGAACAAAGTCAGACTGAGAAGAAGGAATGGAATCAAATCGTTGAAGGGAAGAACTGGTTTAGCTCAGTTGTTTCAAACGTAATATGTTAACTTAATGATAATTAATAGTTAGCAGTTAATAGTTTATACTTAGAAACTTAACTATATTTATTTGAAACGCAACTAAGTTTTATGGTAAAGTAATTAGTTTGGCCATTTAATTTTCTGACAACAGTGGAATATGGTTTAACCATATTAAAGTAAGATTTGGACCTGTTAGTCCTTTAACCAAACCAATTAGTTGGAAATTATGTGCAGAGACGCAAGGGACAAAGTATTGAGTGAAATCAGTAAAGAATAGAGTGAGTTTTGTGTTCATCCCTATCAGAAGTTGACTTGTTTAGGTTTAACTAAGAAATTAGTTATATCGATAATTTATTATTCATAAGTAATTAGTAGAATTAAAAGCGTAACTAAGAAGTTCGACTATTTTTACTTTTCCTAAACAAAATCGGGCCAGTATTTGAAAATCAGAAGAGTCAGTTGTTTAAAAATCTTTAACCGTAACTTATTTGGTTAAGTAAAACAATTAGGGATTAGATTATAATTTAATTTATTTACTTCAAATAATTAAAAATTGACCATATATTATCAGAATTGGACAACAAGGTGTCGGTGGAGCCATCTTGAGAAGTACTACGCTATGGAACAGAAATGGACGAACTTGGTATCAACTGGAATTTTAATTAAACTAAACAACTATTTAATTTGATTAAAACGAGCCGTTGACAAAGGAATCAAGGTGAGTTAAACTCACTCAGTTTTCCCATTTATATTTTATATAAATTGGGTTTTTATTTTGTGTGCTCTGCTTGCTGATGGTTGCTCGTTTGCTAGTTACACATTTGTTTATTGATTTAACTGACGAAATTAAACTGTTTAATTTCAGTGAATAACCAAATCGTTATTTTTAACGATTGGTTCCGATAAAGGTAACTTACCTTATTGGTCACGTTTATTTTATAAACGTGTTTAAATTGTTTAATTGTTTGCATTCCTTGTGGTTGTTGTTAAATGGCTGTTACTTATTATTATCAGTTAAACAAAACTGAATGATCTGGTTTGTGATAACCATTTTGAATACAGGGAAGAACAGGTTGGAGGAATCCAGTCGGATTCCTCAAAAAGATTGATTGTTTTCATATTATCACATATGAACTGTCCGGTTTGGATTGATTGATTTGATTGTTGATTATTGAATATTCAACATCTGTTTGTTTAAACCAATGGGCAGTATTGGTTGGGGATTTGGCAGTAGATGGCCTATAAAATCAATTCGTTTTATAAATATTGATTCACCATCAGGTGAATCGATATAGATGAAGTTATAAAATTTATTTTATAACTAGAGTTGGATTTTGAAAATATTATTTTGAATAAAAGTTATTTAAGAGAAATAAATAAATATTTTATTTATTTAAGACTTTGATTTATTTTTAATTGATTTTATTAAGTAAATTCTGATGTAAATCAGATTTATAAGCACAAGATAAGAAACAAAGTCGCATCGTTAAAATTGGATAATTGGTTTGTTGAGAAACAATTAAATATGATTTATTTAAATTAATTATATTTTTGATTAATTTAAAGTGAGAATTAATTGGAACCGGTTAACGAGATAATCGAGTTTTGAGTTAATTAAATCAACCGTTTGTAATTGGAATTTGATTATCAAATAGATGTGTTTCGATTTGAATAGTTTAATGAATATTGTTTAAATTTAAATAAGGTTTTAAAAAGGGATTTACTATTTTACTTAGTTAATAAAGGAATTAACTACTAAAGTAGTTAATGATTGAAATAAGTTATTATTGTAAATAAATGATAATTTGGAAATTTACTTTTTAAATGGGAATTCATTTAAAAAGTAACCGAATGTGTGATGTAATCCAATTGAATGGTGAAAGGAAATAAACGCTACTTAATAATTTGAATTAAGTGAAAGGAGATTACGATAAAAGGGTTGAGTTAAACTAGAGTATATAAATAAGTTTCAAAGTGTAAAGCGTTAATATTGATTTGACGTTATTTGAAAATGAGATCAAGTAACAAGGGGAGATTTGACATAAGATTTCAAAAGTGGGAAATGGTTAAATATATTTGAAAGGAGATTGGAAAAAAAGTGAATTTGGGTTAAAGAACTAGGTCATGGGGTGGTATAACCAAACCCGAGTTGAAATGGAATTGGTTTTGAGATTTGAATGGAATATTGGGTTTTGATTACAACTTACATTTATCTAAAAGATATGAACGTTGTTGATAAAGGTCTGAGAGGTAAATAAAATACCCCAACTTGAACGACATCAGGATTTTCTGAAGATGATATTCGTTGGTAATCGTAAGAGAGGTTAGTGGTAGTTCATTATTTCCATTAGTGAAATAATGCAACGTTTGTTGGAAATTTGAGAAATATATATATATATATAACGAGAGATCCGAAGTAAAGGAAATGTAAAGTTAGTTTTATTTTATACTAATATAAATGTATCATTTCAAGAAAGGGATAAATGATATTACGTAACGTTGTTTATGAAATAATAAGTTGAATGGATTTTCCCAAGTTTAAATAATAGAGAATGACGTAACATACGTTTTTGAAAGGAGATTTAAGTGAGAATTGAATATGGTTATAAGTTGTTTTACTATGTAATACAAAGAAATGGTTTTGAGAACATTTGTATATTTATTAAGGATCAAATATCGTATTTTTAAAATAAAAGAGTTAGAAGTTTAATTAAGCTGAAGTGAATCAGTTTGTTTTAAATAAAAGGCCAAGTGATGCTGAATACTGAACCAGTGAACTCATTGGAGTGTCATGATTGAAACACTGTATATTTTGATAGTTAATACACCGACTATCAAATCTGTCCAATACGATTGTTGGTACGGAAAGACCGGGATCGAATTTATTCGAAAACCATTCCGACCAACAAATACGTGAAGATCTCAGAAGATGATCGAGATAGAGCATTGAAGACCATGGATTTTCATACATGGAAGAACCACTAATATTCTCTGCCTGGCAAGCAGAGATAAGCTGTGATTCTGTCGTGGTTGGAATATACGGGTTACAAGGACTTCTCGCTACTGATCCATGGGGTGATTCCTATATTGGATGTAGTAGGAGAGTACCTTCGGTTCATCCTGTTCCTGGATGACTTGTATGGACGGATGTCTGACAGAGTATTTCCAAAGGGTCACGTACGTTGATTTCTTCAAGCGTGCTATGGTTATTGGCGGAGAATTGCCGTTCTCTTAGCTTCTCACTAGAGTATTTTTGTGGACGTCAATTAGTGATATCTTACGGATTTAACGATGTGGCATTCAAAGTTAATGGTGATCAGATGTTTCAAAAACAAACTCTGACCTCAAGCCTCATCAACCGGGAAATGACAAAAATCGGGCAGGCAGCATGGCTATGTGGGTCGCTCCCATTAAGGTGTTTAATCACCTATCTAGAGAAATTCCTATTTGTTCTTAAATCTAAATTTCGATGTTGTCCCTTTTCGGGAGACGGTTGCTGATCCCAACCGTCGGTGATATACATTCGATACACTCAAGCGAAATGAGTGGTCGGTCATGTGAGGGCCGGGTTGCAAGACGTTCTTGTTGAACCCAGTGTATTCGTCTCTAGAGATACACTATCGGCAGGTGGTCCCATACCTTGTCATAGTTGGAATCCAATCTCCAATAAGCGCCCGCGGTTTTGATTGTATACTATATATGTGGAGCGTGAGATGCAAGCGTTCCACTAGATTATTATTTACTTGTATTTAGACATTATTATAATATCAGACAAGATATTGGTTTCAAAAATGTTTTGGGTTATCGTAAGGTAAAAACCGTCCGTGTTTATGTGTGGATCTGGTCATACGATTATCCTTTTCTTTCGAAAGGATTTTAAACTTTAAAACATTTTGGATGATTTATCCTTATTACTGTGCGAGTTTATATCCCTCTGGTTCACCAGACTGACCCGGTGTTTTGTAAATGCTCGTGTTAGCCCGGAGTGTACAGGTTCAGGTTATCGAATGTTGTGAAGAGATGAGCTGGAGATGTTCAGACGTATGATATTATATAGCTACTATTCCGCTGTGTGTTGTATATGGGAACAGGCTATTATAACTGTCCCATTGTATGATGTACTCTGATACTGTAAGTGTTTTTAAAAGCTCTCTATAAAGATTTATTTCTGTATTATATTTTGTTCCGTTGCGATGTGAGACTCTATGTTGTGTTGCTTCTTCTTCTTCTATTCTAATATTTCTTTCTTTCTTATCTCACCCTCTAATTTCTTTCTAATAACTATCCAGTGTTTTCGGTGCTTGGAGGATCGACATGAGTTACGGTAAAGGTATTTATGTCGATTTTCGGGCCGAAATCCTTGGGTCGTTACAGTGGTATCAGAGCTGAAGGTTAAGTGATTACCTTGGCTCTGTGGTGTGACTCAGTAGAGATGGGGTTAGCAATACTCTAGACCGAGTTGAGTGTATATATACGAGTGAACGTATTTGTAGATTTTATAAAAATTGTTTTATATTGCAGAGATTTATTGGTTGAGTTGTTTATGAGTTCTGGTCGATCAGTTTGATCCACTGTATCGATAGGGGT
The DNA here is from genome assembly GCA_030737875.1 of Allium sativum. Classification (NCBI taxonomy): domain Eukaryota; kingdom Viridiplantae; phylum Streptophyta; class Magnoliopsida; order Asparagales; family Amaryllidaceae; genus Allium; species Allium sativum. The sequence continues at coordinate 312,006,493 of CM060919.1, forward strand.
TTCTAAACACTCTAGTACTATAAACCGACACAGTATGTTTTGATAGAGAGTAAATGAGATAATTTTACCCAAAGTATATTTCGATAAACCGATGCAATTTGATCCACTGTATCGATAGGGGTTTCTAAACACTCAAGTACGATAAACCAACGCAGTATGTTTTGAAAGAGGGTAAATGAAATAATTTACCCAAATTTTATTTTGATATATAGAAAATATATATATTGGAAGTATTATAGTATATTGTATGTGTTGGTTGATTATAATTGAAATGGTTATATAAGTAACCAATTAGAATTCATATAATATAAAAGCAGATTAATTAAATCTGAATTAAATCAGAATTGGAATTAAAATGCTGAAAATTGGGAAAAGTGTTTATAAAGGGATTTGAGTTAAATATAAGAAATTTTTAAAATCCTGAGAGATTTTAAATTGGTTACAAGCATCGTGAATTTTATTTTGAAATAGATTTCAAAATGAAGGTGTTTAAAATTGGAGTTTTGAATTGATATAATATTGAACTCACTTCGATAGCTGGGGAAAAACTCTGAGGATGCTGGCCACATCATCAGTGTTCATTTCCGAGTTCTAAGTGATGGATTACTACCAAAGATTTTGGTTTGAATTGCTTTGAGAAAACCAAGTTGTTTGAATCCTGAAAAGGATTATTTGATTTGTGAAAGAGCTGAACTGTTTAAAAACTCCCAGGGAAATTGTTTGAACAAAGGCAAAATTAAATAGAAATTGGGAAAGCGAATATGAATTGAATTGAAACCAATTAACTGGAAATTGAATCGAGATATAATGTACCAAGTAGGATCAGATTTCGAATTGTGAGACAGGAATCTGAAATGGTGTTGGACTGGTAAGGTAAGAGTTGAAATTGATAATGGATGGAAATTAAGTTAAGAATGGAATTTGGCGTGGACGCGTGAAGGATTTGGTTGTGAGGTTAAAATTGGAATTTTGTTGGGAATGCATTTGTATATGCTGACAGGGTAGCAAATGGAAAGGATATAATGATATGCCCGACAAAAAGGTACACGTTTATTTTTATATGGATTTGGAGATTTATGAGCCTGTTTGGCAAGCTGCTTGGCTGTTTTATTTTCTTTTGGATTAGAGAAGGCCTAGAAAGGCGAGTTGGAGTTATACCGATTGAGCCGTAAAAAGGAGGTGCTGGCGAAATTTTTCGAAAATTTAAGGTGTTAGAAAATTTTCAATATTTTTGAAAATATTTATTTACAATATTGAATCGATTTTGATTTAAAATAAATTGGATTTGAAAGTTAATGGGTTTGTAACGTCCTTTCTTACCTTAGCAATTTCGAGGACGAAATTATTTTAAGTGGGGAAGAATGTAACGACCCGTGCTTTTGCCCGTCAAATATTTAATTTAATTTATTTATTTTAAATATTATATTGGGAATATTAATGGATTTTAATATTTAATTCATTATTAAAAACGAAGTTGAACGTTATATATTTATATATAATATAAATCGATCCTAAAATGGCGCTACAGTTCGCAATATAGAGTTTTGAACTTCAACTGAGAATACAAAGTCCGATATAAGTCGGATTTCTATGAAACAAGAAACGTTGGAATCGTATTGACGGTAATTTTCATATGAAAGAGAAAAATTCAGATTTCGTATTTTAAATAGTAAGTTATGGCCAAATCAAAATCGAAAAAAAAATGCTGTGGAAATCGTTATTAAAATACCGACCTTTAAAATGGCCATTTTGCAAACGATCTCGGATTTCAACGAAATCAGTTTCATTGGGACCGTATCGTTAAATTATTGCACGGTTTCAAACTGTATGGCAAACCGGTGTCTTATGTGACCACGGTAGCCGTAAACCCCCGTTCAAATTCTATAGCCGTAATTCAATTAATAAAGAGATATGTGAGTATAACTTGAACAGACGATCGAATTAGACCATGAAACCAGTTCCGTTGAGTTCGTATCGTCGATTAGAGTCAGGATAGGTATATAGTTTGGTATTTTTGGAGACCGGGCAATTTGGCGTCAAAAAGGGCATTGCGGTGCGCGTTAAAAACAGCCTACGGGGGAAACAGTCTCAGAATGCGATGAAACTAGTGCCGCTGGGTTCGTATCAACAAATTATTGTAAGATTTACAAGTTTCAAGTTGATTTGATTTATTTGGTGATCGTGGAAAAATTAAACGCGTGTTTATTTCTGATTTTATAAAGGAAATTTTTCCAAACGAAGTCGGAATTCGACGAAACTTGTCCCATTGGGTTCGGAATACCTTTTTACATTGAGAATAGTTTTTTTATCAGTAAACAGAAATTGTTTTTGGGGGGTTTTTATCAATTACTTTAAGCTGAAGTTTTGTTATATATTATTATATTCAACCATTCCCTATATATATACTCTCTTTGCTTTCCCAAACCCTCGTCAAATGTTTTGAGTGGTCAACGCAAGCAGCGCCTCCACCTAAACTACATACAGCCTTAAAGCAATAACTTTTCCATCAATAAATCTTCTAATCAAATGATTTGCTTGCAAACTTTTCAACATAAACCTCTAGAGCTCCTCGAGCTCTATACCATGATTGGCGGCGATGGGATTCTGGGTGGTGGATCGCCTGGAATTGGGGCCGATAGCGCTTGCGTTTGGGGACGGACTGGAGGTGAATGGAGAGACCTGGCGTAGCGAAACTCGAGTCGCAGGTGGAGGAGATGGGGACGTATCCGGTGGCACGGTCTGATGGTTGGTCGGCGTATGGGAGGGCGGTGCGGATGGGATGTCAAGTGTGCGGTGCTGAGCAACTAAACGAGAAGATGGCTTTTGGAAAGAAGCATGCGAAGGAAGGACTGTCCATCCCGTTTCCTTTTAGTAACGTAATTATAAACGAATCATTTAAACTAATTTGTGATTAACAATAAATTAGATTAATAAAATCAACATTTATCTATGTAGATCAACGAAGCAGTGGAGAATAACCTTGTATAAATTTGGGAGAAGCCGGTACCGTGAATTATCGAAGTACTGAAGGAAAAAGTGAATGAAGGTTTGACCGAGACTTTGTTACCAAAAATAAATCGTTCCATTAAAAACCTTAATGTGTGATCTAATTTAACTAACCCTGATTAAACCTGGAACAAAGTCAGACTGAGAAGAAGAAATGGAATCAAATCGTTGAAGGGAAGAACTGGTTTGGCTCAGTTGTTTCAAACGTAATATGTTAACTTAATGATAATATGTTAACTTAATGATAATTAATAGTTAGCAGTTAATAGTTTATACTTAGAAACTTAACTATATTTATTTGAAACGCAACTAAGTTTTATGGTAAAGTAATTAGTTTGGCCATTTAATTTTCTGACAACAGTGGAATATGGTTTAACCATATTAAAGTAAGATTTGGACCTGTTAGTCCTTAAACCAAACCAATTAGTTGGAAATTATGTGCAGAGACGCAAGGGACAAAGTATTGAGTGAAATCAGTAAAGAATAGAGTGAGTTTTGTGTTCATCCCTATCAGAAGTTGACTTGTTTAGGTTTAACTAAGAAATTAGTTATATCGATAATTTATTATTCATAAGTAATTAGTAGAATTAAAAGCGTAACTAAGAAGTTCGACTATTTTTACTTTTCCTAAACAAAATCGGGCCAGTATTTGAAAATCAGAAGAGTCAGTTGTTTAAAAATCTTTAACCGTAACTTATTTGGTTAAGTAAAACAATTAGGGATTAGATTATAATTTAATTTATTTACTTCAAATAATTAAAACTTGACCATATATTATCAGAATTGGACAACAAGGTGTCGGTGGAGCCATCTTGAGAAGTACTACGCTATGGAACAGAAATGGACGAACTTGGTATCAACTGGAATTTTAATTAAACTAAACAACTATTTAATTTGATTAAAACGAGCCGTTGACAAAGGAATCAAGGTGAGTTAAACTCACTCAGTTTTCCCATTTATATTTTATATAAATTGGGTTTTTATTTTGTGTGCTCTGCTTGCTGATGGTTGCTCGTTTGCTAGTTACACATTTGTTTATTGATTTAACTAACGAAATTAAACTGTTTAATTTCAGTGAATAACCAAATCGTTATTTTTAACGATTGGTTCCGATAAAGGTAACTTACCTTATTGGTCACGTTTATTTTATAAACGTGTTTAAATTGTTTAATTGTTTGCATTCCTTGTGGTTGTTGTTAAATGGCTGTTACTTATTATTATCAGTTAAACAAAACTGAATGATCTGGTTTGTGATAACCATTTTGAATACAGGGAAGAACAGGTTGGAGGAATCCAGTCGGATTCCTCAAAAAGATTGATTGTTTTCATATTATCACATATGAACTGTCCGGTTTGGATTGATTGATTTGATTGTTGATTATTGAATATTCAACATCTGTTTGTTTAAACCAATGGGCAGTATTGGTTGGGGATTTGGCAGTAGATGGCCTATAAAATCAATTTGTTTTATAAATATTGATTCACCGTCAGGTGAATCGATATAGATGAAGTTATAAATTTTATTTTATAACTCGAGTTGGATTTTGAAAATATTATTTTGAATAAAAGTTATTTAAGAGAAATAAATAAATATTTTATTTATTTAAGACTTTGATATATTTTTAATTGATTTTATTAAGTAAATTCTGATGTAAATCAGATTTATAAGCACAAGATAAGAAACAAAGTCGCATAGTTAAAATTGGATAATTGGTTTGTTGAGAAACAATTAAATAGGATTTATTTAAATTAATTATATTTTTGATTAATTTAAAGTGAGAATTAATTGGAACCGGTTAACGAGATAATCGAGTTTTGAGTTAAATAAATCGACCGTTTGGAATTGGAATTTGATTATCAAATTGATGTGTTTCGATTTGAATAGTTTAATGAATATTGTTTAAATTTAAATAAGGTTTTAAAAAGGGATTTACTATTTTACTTAGTTAATAAAGGAATTAACTACTAAAGTAGTTAATGATTGAAATAAGTTATTATTGTAAATAAATGATAATTTGGAAATTTACTTTTTAAATGGGAATTCATTTAAAAAGTGACCGAATGTGAGATGTAATCCAATTGAATGGTGAAAGGAAATAAACGTTACTTAATTATTTGAATTAAGTGAAAGGAGATTACGATAAAAGGGTTGAGATAAACCAGAGTATATAAATAAGTTTCAAAGTGTAAAGCGTTAATATTGAATTAACGTTATTTGAAAATGAGATCAATTAACAAGGGGAGATTTGACATAAGATTTCAAAAGTGGGAAATGGTTAAATATATTTGAAAGGAGATTGGAAAAAAAGTGAATTTGGGTTAAAGAACTAGGTCATGGGGTGGTATAACCAAACCCGAGTTGAAATGGAATTGGTTTTGAGATTTGAATGGAATATTGGGTTTTGATTACAACTTATATTTATCTAAAAGATATGAACGTTGTTGATCAAGGTCTGAGAGGTAATTAAAATACCATAACTTGAACGACTTCAGGATCATCTGAAGATGATATTCGTTGGTAATCGTAAGAGAGGTTAGTGGTAGTTCATTATTTCCATTAGTGAAATAATGCAACGTTTGTTGGAAATTTGGGATATATATATATATATATATATAACGAGAGATCCGAAGTAAAGGAAATGTAAAGTTAGTTTTATTTTATACTAATATAAATATTAGTTATCGTTTCAAGAAAGGGATAAACGATATTACGTAATGTTGTTTATGAAATAATAAGTTGAATGGATTTTCCCAAGTTTAAATAATAGAGAATGACGTAACATACGTTTTTGAAAGGAGATTTAAGTGAGAATTGAATATGGTTATAAGTTGTTTTACTATGTAATACAAAGAAATGGTTTGAGAACATTTGTATATTTATTAAGGAACAAATATCGTATTTTTAAAATAAAAGAGTTAGAAGTTTAATTAAGCTGAAGTGAATTAGTTTGTTTTAAATAAAAGGCCAAGTGATGCTGAATACTGAACCAGTGAACTCATTGGAGTGTCATGATTAAAACACTGTATGTTTTGATAGTTAAAACACCGACTATCAAATCTGTCCAATACGATTGTTGGTATGGAAAGACCGGGATCGAATTTATTCGAAAACCATTCCGACCAACAAGTACGTGAAGATCTTAGAAGATGATGAAGATAGAGCATTGAAGACCATGGATTTTCATACACGGAAGAACCACTAATATTCTCTGCCTGGCAAGCAGAGATAAGCTGTGATTCTGTCGTGGTTGGAATCTACGGGTTGCAAGGACTTCTCGCTACTGATCCATGGGGTGATTCCTATATTGGATGCAGTAGGAGATTACCTTCGGTTCATCCTGTTCCTGGATGACTTGTATGGACGGATGTCTGACAGAGTATTTCCAAAGGGTCACGTACGTTGATTTCTTCAAGCGTGCTAGGTTATTGGCGGAGAATTGCCGTTCTCTTAGCTTCTAACTAGAGTATTTTTGTGGACGTCAATTAGGGATATCTGAGGGATCTAACGATGTGGCATTCAAAGTGAATGGTGATCAGATGTTTCAAAAACAAACTCTGACCTCAAGCCTCATCAACCGGGAAATGACAAAAATCGGGCAGGCAGCATGGCTATGTGGGTCGCTCCCACTAAGGTGTATAATCACTTATCTAGAGAAATTCCTATTTGTTCTTAAATCTATATTTCAATGCTGTCCCTTTCCGGGAGACGGTTGCTGATCCCAACCGTCGGTGACATACATTTGATACACTCAAGCGAAATGAGTGGTCCGTCATGTGAGGGTCGGGTTGCAAGACGTTCTTGTTGAACCCAGTGTATTCGTCTCTAGAGATACACTATCGGCAGGTGGTCCCATACCTTGTCATAGTTGGAATCCAATCTCCAATAAGCGCCCGTGGTTTTGATTGTATACTATATATGTGGAGCGTGAGATGCAAGCGTTCCACTAGATTATTATTTACTTGTATTTAGTCATTATTATAATATCAGACAAGATATTGGTTTCAAAAATGTTTTGGGTTATCGTAAGGTAAAAACCGTCCGTGTTTATGTGTGGATCTGGTCTTACGATTATCATTTTCTTTCGAAAGGATTTTAAACTTTAAAACACGTTGGATGATTTATCCTTATTACTGTGCGAGTTTATCTCACTCTGGTTCACCAGACTGACCCGGTGTTTTGTAAATGCTCGGATTAGCCTGGAGTGTACAGGTTCATGTTATCAAATGCTGTGAAGAGATGAGTTGGAGATGTTCAGACGTATGATATTATATAGCTACTATTCCGTTGTGTGTTGTATATGGGAACAGGCTATTATAACTGTCCCATTGTATGATGTACTCTGATACTGTAAGTGTTTTTAAAAGCTCACAATAAAGATTGATTTCTGTATTATATTTTGTTCCGCTGCAATGTGAGACTCTGTGTTGTGTTGCTTCTTCTTTTTCTTCTATTCTAATATTTCTTTCTTTCTTATCTCACCCTCTAATTTCTTTCTAATAACTATCCAGTGTTTTCGGTGCTTGGAGGATCGACATGAGTTACGGTAAAGGTATTTATGTCGATTTTCGGGCCGAAATCCTTGGGTCGTTACAAAATGGTTAGAAATAGATAACTTGTTGAATAATGAAAACAAGTGTTGTGATTTATAAACAATTGTTTATAAATGAACTATAATATAATTATCAGTGGATAATTGAGATTGCAAATTCAATTGTGAATTAGGAAAATGGGAAATTTGGAGTTGTTTTTAAAAGGAACGTTGAAATCCATTTCGATACTCGAAATGTAAAAAAGGATTGAATAAAATCCGTAAAGATTTGTAGTTAGAATTCAACTAAGCCAATGTTTTAAAAATGATTTATTTGAAGAAATTATATATTGAATAAATTAAGATTTTACAAGGAAATTAGTATTCGGTTGGAAACCAATATTTGATTATCAAATATAAGTTATTTGAGAGAGATGATCGAATATAAGTTATTCGAGAGAGATTATCGAATATAAGTTATTCGAAGAAAGAGAGTTAATCAAATACAAGCTATCTGAAAGGAAGAGTTATCGAATATAATTTATTCAAAAGAGAGATTATCGAACATAGTTATTCGAAGAGAGATAATCGAATATAGTTATTTGAAAGGGGAGTTATCGAATAGAGATTATTCGAGAGAGAATTGTAAGTTGAAATACGATTATATCGAAATTAGGGAAAGTACTAATTACTTTCCGTTTTAAAACCAAGATTTATTTATTCATTAATAAATTAGTTATTTGTTTATTTATCCAAATTAATAAGGAAGAGTTATATTTAAGTTATTTTATTTCGGAAGTATGGGATTATAGCACTATCGTTATAATCAAATGATTTTGGTAAAAGAAGTGGATTTGTAAATAGAATCCGAGTTATGTAAGGAAGTTGGTTAAAAGATTAAAAAGGGTGAACTTTGTCTATTTCGAGGTTAGAAATGTTGTTCAGTTAAGGTCTGAGAGGTAATTATACCCCAACTTGACTGACTTCGTCTTTAACTAAGAATGGGTATGGTTCGATAGTGAAGGTTCGTTAAGTGAATTTAGTTAATGGGTGTAATGGTTTGAATTGGCTTAGTGATGTTTTATTTAAACGTCTGTTTAAATCAAATGAAGGAGTTTTGGGAAATGTTTCCAAATAAGAATCAGAAATGTTTTCTAATATAGAAAATAAGGAATGGAGCAATACGGAAATGTTTCCAATGATTATTCTAAATCTAGAAATAAGAATTTACGAATATATATAAATGGGTAAATGGATAAATTAATGATAATTTAATCTAAAGAGATAAATGTGGAATGATGATTGATCGATAGATTTTCCATCTGGAAATAATATCATTGTTTGCACACATGTTTTTCTTGGATAGTTAAATCACCGACTGTCGAAGTTTTTGACCATTTTTTTCATCGTCAATACAGAGAGACCGGGATCGGATTCATTATCTGAAAACCACTCTGTATGGACGTTAGCCTTACGATCAAATATGATTAAAATAATCGAAGACGAAGTTATGCATGGGCTATCTTGTTTACAGAATAGTGCCTTCGGCTTGTCCAGTCCCAGCACAACGTGAATGGACGAATGTCTGACAAAGTATATCTAACGGATCACGTAAGTTGATCTTTTCAAACGTACTTACGTTTGGTAGCGGAGGAATTCATTTCTCTTAGCTTTATGCCTGTGGTATTTTTGGGGAAATCAATTTGTGATTTGGCAGGTATGACGATGTGGCATTCAAAGTAAATGGTGGTCTGGTGTTCCAAAAGATACGTTATGATCTCAAACCTCATCAACCGGGAAATGATAGAAATCGGGTAGGCAGCATTGCTAGGTGGGTCGCTCCAATTAGGGTGTATATCACCCATCTAGAGAAAATCTGTTTCATTCTTTTATCTATTTCGATGCTGTCCATTTTCGGGAAACGGTGGGTAGCTCCCCACCGTTGGTGATATACATTCGATACACTCAAGCGAAATGAATGGTCGGTCATGTGTGGGCCGGGTTGCAAGATGTTCTTGTTGAACCCAGTTTGTTCGCCTCCAGAGATACACTATCGGCAGGTGGTCCCATACCTTGTCATAGTCGGAATCCAATCTCCAATAAGCGCCCGCGGTTTTGTTTGTATACTATATATGTGGAACGTGAGATGCAAGCGTTCTGCTAGAATGTTATTTACTTGTAATTAGACATTATCGTAATATCAGAGAAGTATTAATTTCCCAAACTGTTTTGGGTTATCATAAGATAAAAACCATCCGTTTTTATGTGTGGATCGGTCTTACGATTATCATTTCTTTTGAAAAGTTAAACCAAATGATTTGGGTTTACTCACACTAGTCCCATGACTGACTTAGAGTTTATTTTGTTTTGTTTTCCAAAACTCTTGGGTGCCCAAATTTGTATGGGCAGTCAAGTAGTTCAGGTCTTTACAGATATACTTGGAGGAGCTTGAAGCAGGAGGCTTCAGGATTATATAGTTATTGTAATTTCCGCTGTGTGTAAGTGTTGTACTCTGATGATGTTATTGTATATTTTTTTATTGCAAAGTTAAGTTATATATTATATTTTATTCGCTCCGCTGTGTGATTCATATCACTCTGATTCTGTTATGTGGTGATCTTCTTCTTCTTCTATTCTAATTTTCTATCTTATCTATTCTCACCCTCTAACTTCTTTCTATTAATGATCAGGTATTTCCAATGTCTGAATAGTCAACATGGTAGTTTTATGTTGATTTTCGAAGTCGAAAACCCCCGTTCGTTACATCTGATGATTTGTTAGTCTTATTTCAAACTCTCAATAAAGATTTATTTCTATATTATATTTTATTTCGCTGCGATGTGAGACTCTGATTCTGATGTGTTTCTTCTTTTTATTTCTTCTCTTCTAACATTTTTTCTTTCTTATCTCACCCTCTAATTTCTTTCTATTAATTATCTGGTCTTTCCATCCCTTGAGTTTTGGCAGGTAATACGAGTTTATGTATTATTGTCAAAATTCCGGAGTCGAATTCCTATCAGATCGTTACATAATTTAACTCGTTCAATCAATATAGATAGATATCATTCAGTAATCAGTAAACAATAAATAACCATAGCACATGAATATTAAATCCAACTTGTATAAAATGTAAGTGGAATAAATGAGTGAGTTTAACTCACCTTATCTGATTCATTGTTTAAACAACTCATTTCAGTTAAATTAAACATGCATTTAATTTAACTGAAAAATCCAATTGATTCCAATTTCGTCCATTTCTGTTCCATAATGTATTGTTCGTCAAGGTGATTCCAATGGCACCTAGTTTTTCCGATTCTGATCACATATGAATTAGTTATTAACAGTTTAAATTTATATAATTTAAATTAACGATTTAACTAAACTACAGGGGATGAAAATATTTACATTAGGGGACAAAACTAGCTACACATTGTCAATTACATTAGGGGATGAAAATATCGAGGCCGGCCAATTCTGTTTCTTCCCCTTCAAAAGATACAGGCTCAAACAAAATTTCTCTCCACTGCCTTTGATTCCTTCTGCAACGATCAACATTTAATTAATTAATATTATTATTAATCACATTTAGTCTAATTTAATAACTTAATTAAAAAATAAGATTACATTTTAAAGATATATATATATATATATATATATATATATCAGCCGAACTCGTTTGCTTCTTCTCGATAGTGGTTCTTTCTGCACAATACTAGAGCCAACGCACGAATCAATTCACCAATGCTGCACCTAACTCCATCAACCTAGCCGACGATATGACGCCGACGTTCGAAGCCCCTCAGCCTCACCGACTCGCTCTCAAAAATCATGCCACTCGACATCAAACTGGCTTCAGAAACTCGAATCAAAATTGGTGCCTTCCTATTGTTATACAGATCGCCAAAAGCCTCCAGTTCTAATATTAACCGCACAGAACAAATATCTCGAGGTGCTTAGCATTTTACTATTTGAGAAGTTTCGAAAATAATGAATGGATCGAGAGTATAAGAGAGAAGAAAGTTCGAACGTGTAAGCCGTTCGTTTTGTCTCAGGTTGGAGGCGGGAAAAAGAATTGACCAAGGGAACCATAAATTAGGGTTCGACCAAATTTAAGTGGTATATATAGCGGAATGGTTATAATAAAATATTATTTAATGAAACTTCACAATGAAGTAACGTGCAAAAACGATTACAAACAACCTCTGATCGAGATGAAAGTTGACAACACAACATAAAACAATATTCCGGACACGACGGAAAAGGTTTCGTCAAATTCCGAGATTGTCTATGAAAATTCCTATATGACTCATATACGTGAATTGACACACTTTTAAATTGTGTATGATCACAAAATAAATCAAATTAACTTGAAAACTAAAGTACTACAATTATAAATCATTACGAATTTAAAAAAACTAATTTCGTTGAAAACGGAGTTCGTTTGATAATCAGTTATTCTTAATTTCTAAATTAAATCGATAAAATGATTAAATAAAAACTAAGGTAGTTAGGGCTACTGTTGTCGCATAGGACATCGATTTGCTATGAAATTTGGTTTCCTAAAATAATTAAATGTTATAGTTCCAATGAAAATAATTTCATCGAAAACCGAGGTCATTTGCAAAATGATCTTCTCAAGGCTTATATAATATATTTAAATCTCAAAATAATCTAATTAAATAATAATAAACCATTATTATTGTAAATATCCAAATAAAATATGTAGATAGCTTCAAATATAACCTAATATGGATTTATAACTCAACAACATCAATTTTGAGTTAAAAAGTCTAAATTATATTAAAATCTGCTTAAATTTATTAAATAACTTTATTGTTTATAAACAATTTCCATAGCGACTATTTTAAAATTTTATTTGGACATAACCTAAAATCTATGACATGAAATCTCGATTTTTCTCTTTCGTTAGAAAATTAAAAATCAACTAGATTCAAACGTTTCTTGTTCCACGTGAATTCCGACTTATATTGGATCTTGTATATTCTATTGTAGTTCAAAACTCAATATTATGAACTACCACGATGTTACGAGCTCGTTTTAAATTAAATATAAATTTAATGTTTAAACTTCGTTTTATAAATGAATTAAATATTAAAAATCTATTCGTATTTCAAATACAATATCAAAAAAAGATTTAAATATTCAAATTCAAACGACTAGAAAATTTGGGTCATTAAAGTTTAGGTGATTCCAAATCCTGGTTAGGTAGTGCAAAGGCTAGGTGGTGGCTGGCTTGGTGGTTGGTTGTAGGGTTTGGTTGCTAGGAAAGAGGGATACACGGGTTTTATGCAAAGAGGGAAAAAAGAGATCAAGGTTTTGAAAAAAAACGTGATTTTGCTAAAGAGGTGAATTAGATTAAGAAAAAAATAATTGGAGAGGATTTTGTAAATTAAGTTTTAGGATTTGTTTTGAGAAAGATGTTTAGGGATTTGAAGACAAAATTTATAGAGAAGAAGAAAAATTGAAGAGAAGAGAAGGTGATAAAATTTTTGAAATCAGAAATAAAGAGGAGAATAAAAATTAGAAACTTGTTTTGACTTGAGAATTTGGGTCGAGAGGGAAATCATAGAAATTTTCAGAAAGAAGTTTATAAAGAAGAGGAATGGTGAAGAAGAAGAAGAAATTATCCCGGTGAAAAAGAAATGAGAAGTTCTAAGAAAAACACATATTATAACTTACCAAAGTCTCTTAAAATTCAAACATGAAATATTAATGAGGTGTGAGGTGACAAAGCTTTCCCAAGAAGCCGAATAAACATCTCAATAAAGAGCAAAGAAGATATGTAAGTATGAACACACAAACTGTAACAACCCGGAAAGCGAGCCAGTTTAAAAATTTTATTTTGGCAATTTTAACGAATTTTAAACATTTAAAATAGATTATTTTAAATAATATCGACGAGAAATTTATTTTGAATAGAATTCGAACGTATATATTATATACGTCGTCGTTAGAATATAAATAATTATATATAATTATAAAAGGAATTGAAAATGGCGCGGTAGTTCGATAATTCGATTTCAAACTTCAATTGAATGTATCGGGTGCAAAACAAACCGGATTTTAGTGAAACCAAAAATAATAGGATCTAATTGAGAATATCTTTCCAACGAATCTGAAAAATCGAAATTTCATAGCGGGAATCAAAAGTTATGCCCAGTTGAAAATTTAAAATAGTCGCTATGTAAATTATACATGGCCCAAAAAGTCCTATTTTGTATTGCGGAGTTGTCGGGAAAACGCGTCCGAAGTCTGCTGTTCAAACACTGTCAAAATGCTGTCTTTTCGCGATTTCCGGCGAAATGTCACATTTTCGGCAGGAAGACCACTAGGCAAAAGTTGTTCAAAATGGCGTGCTTGTGCTAGAAAAAAAGATGGTGTGAAGATTGAAGCTCGTTTGCAAATTCTGGAGCCAGAACAACAAATCCGGGCGATAGAAAATATGTGAGTTTTCTCCGTTTTAAAGCTTCTATGGGTTTTGACATATATAGCGAAGTAAAAATATGATTTTTATATATTGAATAGCGAAGTAAAAATATGATTTTTATATATTAAATAGCGAAGTAAAAATTCGATTTTTATATATTGAATAGCGAAGTAAAAATTCGATTTTTATATATGTAGTGGCTACGGGCAACGAAAGTGACGAAAGGCGAGAACGACGAAGATTTCTACTTAAGAAGAGTCGAGATGGTTGGATTAGCTATCGGTGAGAACTTATCACTCTAAATTTTTTTTCTAGTTATATATATATATATATATACTAGGATGCAGACGGTGCTTAGCAGCACCTGACACCCGTCGTCCACAGACCATGGACGGCTTGTATGCTTGTTTGATGTGTGGTGAAATTTGTTTGTGTTGTTGATGTGAAATCGATAATAAAAGGTAGATGGTTGAAATAAATTAATTATCGTTAAAAATATAATTTTCAACGTGAATGTGAATAAATAAATAATTATAAACAAATCGGCCGATTTGTTTATATACACTGATTTGACTGATATTGATTGGGACGATAAATTTTACACATCGCCCAACTGCACAAATAAAAATCTGTGTTTGTTGATTTGAAACCCCACACGGGTGTTGGGATGAAATTTTGGCGTACACTAATCCCAATTATTTAATTGTATGTCGATCGATTGGTCGACAGGCTGCGTAAGCGTTAATTATTTATATTTGATGCTTATGCAGTTGTGTGGTGCACTTTGGATGATGGTTGATTGTTTATCGTTGCTATTATATACATGTGTTGTATGGAATTCATATAATTAACATTATATGGTGATTGATTGGGCCTCATTCCAATCGGGAAATTAATGAATATTATAAAAGAAAATTCATGTGTTGAATATAAAAATAGTCATGTGTTGGCGATGTTCATGTGTTGAAACTATTTATGTGTTGAGTAAAATATTTTGATAATAAAATTTACATCTTTATCATATTTAAGATTAGACTACTTTCCAGTAGGAGTCTAATTAAAAATCAAACGATAGATACCATAATTTTATAAAATATTTTACATAACAAAAATAGTTGTGTGTTGACAGTACTCATGTGTTGAGATTAGTCGTGTGTTGAAAGAAATATAGATTCATGTGTTGAATAGAATATATATTCATTTGTTGAATAGAATAAAGAAGTTTTTGAAAAATATAAAGCCGTGTTGATTAGAGATGCGTTATTTTGACGCGAACGATATTTATATCGATTTTATTCATTTTATAATGAATATTGAAAAGTTATTTCAAAATTTAATATTTTGAAATGAAATTCAAATTAAATTAGATTAAAATTCAAATTGAAATTTTATTGAATCAGTTTGAAATGAATTCGAATCGAATAGAAAATGAACTCGATTCGAATTGAATAGAAAGTGAATTTGAATTCGAATTGAATAGAAATGAATTCAAATTGAATTAAATTAAAATTGAATTAAAAACGAATTGAAATCGTTTTGAATGAAATTTAAAACGAACTGAAATTGAATTGAAATCAATTTGAAATGAATTCGAATTGAAGTAAATAGAAGGTAAATTCAAATTGAATTGAAACGAATTAGAATTTGAATTGAATTGAAATGAATTAGAATTTGAATTGAATTGAAACGAATTTGAATTCGAATTAAATAAATTTGGAATGAATTCGAATCAAATTGAAATCAAATCGATTTGAAATTGAAGATGAAGTTGAAATGGTTTTGAAAATGAATTTAAAACGATTTATAAAATATGTTTTAAAAAGGAAATCGACGAAATATATATAATATATCTATATATTATACATATAATGGCCAGAATAGAACGCGCCGCGGCAGTTCGCGAATTTCGACCATTGACTTCGAATTGATGTTGCGGGAGATCCGACCGTCGGATTCTCCTAAAACCGGAACCGTTGGGGTCGTATCAAAAAGAGCTTTCCAATGAATATTAGAAATTTGAAATCTAACGGTTGGATTTGGAATTATGTCCAAATCAAATTTGGAAAAGGTCACTGTAAGTGCAGTTCGATGGCCGTTGATGGAAATCGACTGTACGGGCCTTGATAAAATTATTAAAAATATTGATAATTTGTGTAAAATCATAAGAAATGATTTGGGAAAAATTGGGCTGAAGAATTCCACATTTGAAAGGATAAAAATAGATTTTTGTCAAAATGAACTAGTTTTGAACTAGAATTAAAATCAAATTATTTTTGAAATAAATAAATTGAATTTGAAAGTGATTTTAAAAATAATCAATATTCCCAATACGTGAATTGGACAGGAGTTGAATCGAAATTATCTTCGGAATATTTCGATGTTGGATTTCGTGACTATACAGATATTGTTATGGGAATTTGAAAGATATATTTTATATCGTTATTTCCAATATGATATTTGTTGGTTTCAGAATTTGATAGTGAATATAAGCCGGTATATTTTCTATTCAGAGCCTTGTATTTAATATCAAATGTGATTTGGGTTTGTCGTGAATGGTGTCTTCATTAACACTGTTCTTAAGCCCAATAGAGGAAAAGATTAAATCTTTCTATTTAGATTTAATGAAGTGTATCAATTAAACAATATTTAATTGGAATTGAATTTGAATTGGTTTTTGGGTTTATCGTGAACGGTGTTTTGAACAACACCTATTCTTTAACCCGATTAACAATAGAATGTGATTTTGGGTTTATCGTGAATCGTGTTTTAGATGACATTGGTTCTTTAACCCAGTTAAAGACAGGATATTGATTTTTGAAAAGATTAAAACTAAGTGGAGTTTTAATGAATCTTTAATTAGATTGAAATGTGAATTGATAATTTAAATTATCAAATCTGAAAGGTGATCGATAATGGAGTACCACCAGTTTTTCTCCAAAGAGATAGTTAAATCTTTAATTAGATTTGAACGTGAAATGGTAATTAATTTTACCGATAACACCGTGGTGTTAGATATGGAGTATTACCAGTTTTGCTCCATGGGATGAATAGGTTGGGATTGAGAAATAAAATAAATAATTACTTCGGTGTGGTTCGCTAATCCCGACTAGTTTGGAAAACCATAATTTGGTTTGAAATGATGTCCAAAGGAAGATTAAAGAATAAATTTAGAAGAATTTATCTTGGATAGAATTAATGGGAACCTATTCCCTCAGAATGTGATTTTGTGAATAAAAGAATATTCTGAATTGGAATGAGGCGTTTGTTGTGCTTGTGTAACATTTGTTTATCATATACGTGGGTTATTCAGAAAGGCCGGGTTTATACCCATTCTGAATAACCGATTCAACGAGATGTCGAAGATGAAGACGGTGGTTGAAGACCGGAAGTCTTCACATCGTTTTGGGTGATTACTGATGATCTTGATTGGGCTGTACACCTAAGATGAGGGAAACAGTTGGTGATCGTCCAGACGTACCTGGAGATCGATGGATATGCGAGGAAAGTGCCTCCGGTTTCGTTCAGACCCAGAACGAACTTGTAAATAGATTGTGTGTCTGACATTGGATTTTATTCTGTGTTGATTGATCTCTATTAAATATACATCTGTTTGGCGGCGGAGAATTTATTCTCTTGCTTAACGCCCTTCTCTGAGACGTACGAGCTCAGAGGTTGTATATCGATGGACATCAGTCGCATGGAGTGAATTGCTAGTGTGGCACGCGTAAGTGGCAGTTGATCAAGGCTTCTGTTGAAAAGCAAAGTCTTGTGGTTGATGATCAAAGCACGGCCTGTGTGGCGTTGCTTTGTGTATAGCGTGAATTCGCGAGCCTCACACCTCGGTATGAGTCAAAAACGGGATAGTGACTACAGGGAGAGCACGATGTTTCTTTCTAGCTAGGGTGGTGTCAGTGACCTACCAGCCCTGACATTTATATAATTTTCACCTGTGTGGTTGTTGGATACGAGGCGCCTCAGATATAGGTCAGTAAGGACCGGGAAACGTGTGTTCAGGAATAACTAATCCTCCAAAGTTAGGTGAGGACTGGCCCTGAAGATCCAAGTATCATAGTGGGGTCCTGAGACATTTGCTAGAGTGTCTCGAATCGGAGAGGAGCTTGCCCCTTGCCTCGGCTCATGACGGAATCCAATTTCCAATACGTGATATTGCGGTTTTAATTGTAGAACTAGTATGGCGACATGATAGATGGTACCCATGCCGCCTATGATTGATATTTATGATTTGAATTGTTTTGACACTATACACTTATAATAGTATCAAATGATTTGTTTTAAACGTACCAAGCATGTTTGGCTATTATAAGGGAAAACCCTATCCTCCGGCTTGCGTTGCATTGTGTGATGGGACCTGGGTCTTATAATAGCTTCATTTTTCCAAAGAGCATTGCGCCGTTTTGTTCTATGCACTGGTGTTCTTAGGAGGAAACCCGTTCCGTATTATACGGCGTGGTCCCTTGAATTACTCTCTTTTAAAATAATGTTTTAATAAGTGTTTTTAGTTCTCACACCAGTCACATGACTGACCTGGAGTTTATTGTTTTAACCTAAACTCTAGGTGCCCTTATTTTCGACACGGGCAGCTAGTAGTTTTGGTTTTGCAGATTTATATTCACAGGATCCTGGTTTACATCTGGAATGATGCTCGGAAAGCTCTGTATCCGTGTATTACTTTCAGTTGTGTTTTGTATTATTTTTCCGCTGCAATACTGTATTTAAATCTCTGATATTCTTTGTTGTATAATATTTATTCATACTCTGTATATTCTTGTATTCTGATGGAATTGTTGTAATAGCAATGAAATGTTCTTCTGTTTGCGTTCTGATTTGTCTTGTCCTCACAGTAATTCGTTCTTTCTCGTCTCTTCGGAGACCGGGGAAGTTCGGGTCGCTTCAGTTGGTATCAGAGCTTTGGTTTACAGAGCTCGAGAACAAGACACATTAGAACCAAATAAAAGAATTCATCAGATATTGGATTAGTAATATCCAATTAGAATGACCCGTTAGAGATAGGATCAGTAGTATCCTAGAACGAGTGTGAAGAGTATATTTTTCAAGTGAAAACGAATTTGTTTTGAAAATTTAAATCGCTTTATACGTATTTGAATATTTATTTATTTTGAATATGGACAATCGAGTATATAAAGATTTCGCGTATACGCGTCATGAACGTATATTCGAAGTTTTAATATACTAGATAGATATAGGATTACACTCTAGTCGCTCGGAGATGATTTTGATGATGGAGCTCCATCACCAAAATTTATGTTCGTGTTTCGAAGGTGTGATATCTATATATTTCCATTAGACTGGTGTGAGAACCAAAACTTATATAGATAGATTTATTTGTTGTGATTTGGCATCAAAAACATGATTTTTTGTATATATATCAAAATTATGAATTTGAAACGTTAATCCACTAATTGATTGATGTTTGTGTTGTTTGTTTATTTGTTTGACAATTTTGAACCATTACGCCTAATTGTATCAAATATTGAATTGTATTGAAAATTTGTCGCATTTGCTTGCATATACATGTACTTACATTGAACAGGTCATAGCAAGGAGGCTAGAGCAGAGAATAAAATTTGTTTGTCCGACAAATAGGTACACGTTTATCATAATTTACTATTTTGTTTGGGTGATGATGATTTTATGAGCCACTTGGCTTTTTCTTTTTCTTTTTGAGATCAGAAGGCTTGTATGGCAATTTCGGGATTTTCCCGTGGCTCCCGATGCAGGGGAGGTTATGGCGAAATTTTTCGAAAATTTAGGGTGTTAGCCAAATTTTTGAAAAATTTGAAAAGTTCTTAGAAACTGAAAAGTTTAAGAACTTAAGCCGTAATCAAAATACTGGAAGTTGAGCTGAATTGTTAAACAACTTTCGGCTTCGTTCTTATTCGGGGACGAAAAGTTTTAAGTGGGGGAGATTGTAACAACCCGGAAATGCGAGCCAGTTTAAAAATTTTATTTTGGCAATTTTAACGAATTTTGAACATTTAAAATAGATTATTTTAAATAATATCGACGAGAAATTTATTTTGAATAGAATTCGAACGTATATATAATATACGTCGTTGTTAGAATATAAATAATTATATATAATTATAAAAGGAATTGAAAATGGCGCGGTAGTTCGATAATTCGATTTCAAACTTCAATTGAATGTATCGGGTGCAAAACAAACCGGATTTTAGTGAAACCAAAAATAATAGGATCTAATTGAGAATATCTTTCCAACGAATCTAAAAAATCGAAATTTCATAGCGGGAATCAAAAGTTATGCCCAGTTGAAAATTCAGAATAGTCGCTATGCAAATTATACATGGCCCAAAAAGTCCTATTTTGCATTGCGGAGTTGTCGGGAAAACGCGTCCGAAGTCTTCTGTTCAAACACTGTCAAAATGCTGTCTTTTCGCGATTTCCGGCGAAATGGCACATTTTCGGCAGGAAGACCACTAGGCAAAAGTTGTTCAAAATGGCGTGCTTGTGCTAGAAAAAAAGATGGTGTGAAGATTGAAGCTCGTTTGCAAATTCTTGAGCCAGAACAACAAATCCGGGCGATAGAAAATATGTGAGTTTTCTCCGTTTTAAAGCTTCTATGGGTTTTGACATATATAGCGAAGTAAAAATATGATTTTTATATATTGAATAGCGAAGTAAAAATATGATTTTTATATATTGAATAGCGAAGTAAAAATTCGATTTTTATATATTGAATAGTGAAGTAAAAATTCGATTTTTATATATGTAGTGGCTACGGGCAACGAAAGTGACGAAAGGCGAGAACGACGAAGATTTCTACTTAAGAAGAGTCGAGATGATTGGATTAGCTATCGGTGAGAACTTCTCGCTCTAAATTTCTTTTTCTAGTTATATATATATATATATATATATAAATACTAGGATGCAGACGGTGCTTAGCAGCACCCGACACCCGTCGTCCACAGACCATGGACGGCTTGTATGCTTGTTTGATGTGTGGTGAAATTTGTTTGTGTTGTTGATGTGAAATCGATAATAAAAGTTAGATGGTTGAAATAAATTAATTATCGTTAAAAATATAATTTTCAATGTGAATATGAATAAATAAATAATTATAAACAAATCGGCCGATTTGTTTATATACACTGATTTGACTGATATTGATTGGGACGATAAATTTTACACATCGCTCAACTGCACAAATAAAAATCTGTGTTTGTTGATTTGAAACCCCACACGGGTGTTGGGATGAAATTTTGGCGTACACTAATCCCAATTATTTAATTGTATGTCGATCGATTGGTCGACAGGCTGTGTAAGCGTTAATTATTTATATTTGATGCTTATGCAGTTGTGTGGTGCACTTTGGATGATGGTTGATTGTTTATCGTTGCTATTATATACATGTGTTGTATGGAATTCATATAATTAACATAATATGGTGATTGATTGGGCCTCATTCCAATCGGGAAATTAATGAATATTATAAAAGAAAATTCATGTGTTGAATATAAAAATAGTCATGTGTTGGCGATGTTCATGTGTTGAAACTATTTATGTGTTGAGTAAAATATTTTGATAATAAAATTTACATCTTTATCATATTTAAGATTAGAACTACTTTCCAGTAGGAGTCTAATTAAAATCAAACGATAGATACCATAATTTTATAAAATATTTTACATAACAAAAATAGTCGTGTGTTGACAGTACTCATGTGTTGAGATTAGTCGTGTGTTGAAAGAAATATAGATTCATGTGTTGAATAGAATATATATTCATTTGTTGAATAGAATAAAGAAGTTTTTGAAAAATATAAAGCCGTGTTGATTAGAGATGCATTATTTTGACGCGAACGATATTTATATCGATTTTATTCATTTTATAATGAATATTGAAAAGTTATTTCAAAATTTAATATTTCGAAATGAAATTCAAATTAAATTAGATTAAAATTCAAATTGAAATTTTATTGAATCAATTTGAAATGAATTCGAATCGAATAGAAAATGAACTTGATTCGAATTGAATAGAAAGTGAATTTGAATTCGAATTGAATAGAAATGAATTCAAATTGAATTAAATTGAAATTGAATTAAAAACGAATTGAAATCGTTTTGAATGAAATTTAAAACGAACTGAAATTGAATTGAAATCAAATTGAAATGAATTCGAATTGAAGTAAATAGAAGGTAAATTCAAATTGAATTGAAAAGAATTAGAATTTGAATTGAATTGAAACGAATTAGAATTTGAATTGAAACGAATTTGAATTCGAATTAAATAAAATTGGAATGAATTCGAATCGAATTGAAATCAAATCGATTTGAAATTAAAGATGAAGTTGAAATGGTTTTGAAAACGAATTTAAAACGATTTATAAAATACGTTTTAAAAAGGAAATCGACGAAATATATATAATATATCTATATATTATACATATAATGGCCAGAATAGAACGCGCCGCGGCAGTTCGCGAATTTCGACCATTGACTTCGAATTGACGTTGCGGGAGATCCGACCGTCGGATTCTCCAAAAACCGGAACCGTTTGGTTCGTATCGAAAAGAGCTTTCCAATGAATATTAGAAATTTGAAATCTAACGGTTGGATTTGGAATTATGTCCAAATCAAATTTGGAAAAGGTCGTTGTAAGTGCAGTTCGATGGCCGTTGATGGAAATCGACTGTACGGGCCTTGATAAAATTATTAAAAATATTGATAATTTGTGTAAAATCATAAGAAATGATTTGGGAAAAATTGGGCTGAAGAATTCCACATTTGAAAGGATAAAAATAGATTTTTGTCAAAATGAACTAGTTTTGAACTAGAATTAAAATCAATTTATTTTTGAAATAAATAAATTGAATTTGAAAGTGATTTTAAAAATAATCAATATTCCCAATACGTGAATTGGACAGGAGTTGAATCAAAATTATCTTCGGAATATTTCGATGTTGGATTTCGTGACTATACAGATATTGTTATGGGAATTTGAAAGATATATTTTATATCGTTATTTCCAATACGATATTTGTTGGTTTCAGAATTTGATAGTGAATATAAGCCGGTATATTTTCTATTCAGAGCCTTGTATTTAATATCAAATGTGATTTTGGTTTGTCGTGAATGGTGTCTTCATTAACACTGTTCTTAAGCCCAATCGAGGAAAAGATTAAATCTTTCTATTTAGATTTAATGAAGTGTATCAATTAAACAATATTTAATTGGAATTGAATTTGAATTGGTTTTTGGGTTTATCGTGAACGGTGTTTTGAACAACACCTGTTCTTTAACCCGATTAACAATAGAATGTGATTTTGGGTTTATCGTGAATCGTGTTTTAGATGACATTGGTTCTTTAACCCAGTTAAAGACAGGATATTGATTTTTGAAAAGATTAAAACTAAGTGGAGTTTTAATGAATCTTTAATTAGATTGAAATGTGAATTGATAATTTAAATTATCAAATCTGAAAGGTGATCGAGAATGGAGTACCACCAGTTTTACTCCAAAGCGATAGTTAAATCTTTAATTAGATTTGAACGTGAAATGGTAATTAATTTTACCGATAACACCGTGGTGTTAGATATGGAGTATTACCAGTTTTTCTCCATGGGATGAATAGGTTGGGATTGGGAAATAAAATAAATAATTACTTCGGTGTGGTTCGCTAATCCCGACTAGTTTGGAAAACCATAATTTGGTTTGAAATGATATCCAAAGGAAGATTAAAGAATAAATTTAGAAGAATTTATCTTGGATAGAATTAATGGGAACCTATTCCCTCAGAATGTGATTTTGTGAATAAAAAAATATTCTGAATTGGAATGAGGCGTTTGTTGTGTTTGTGTAACATTTGTTTGTCATATACGTGGCTTATTCAGAAAGGCCGGGTTTATACCCATTCTGAATAACCGATTCGAAGAGATGTCAAAGACGAACGCGGTGGTTGAAGACCGGAAGTCTTCACATCGTTTTGGGTGATTACTGATGATCTTGATTGTGTTGTACACCCAAGATAAGGGAAACAGTTGGTGATCGTCCAGACGTACCTGGAGATCGATGGATATGCGAGAAAGTGCCTCCGGTTTCGTTCAGGCCCAGAACGAACTTGTAAATGGATTGTGTGTCTGACATTGGATTTTATTCTGTGTTGATTGATCTCTATTAAATATACATCTTTTTGGCGGCGGAGAATTTATTCTTTTGCTTAACGCCCTTGTCTGAGACGTACGAGCTTAGAGGTTGTATATCGATGAACATCAGTCGCATGGAGTGAATTGCCAGTGTGGCACGCGTAAGTGGCAGTTGATCAAGGCTTCTGTTGAAAAGCAAAGTCTTGTGGTTGATGATCAAAGCACGGCCTGTGTGGCGTAGCTTTGTGTATAGCGTGAATTCGCGAGCCTCACACCTCGGTATGAGTCAAAAACGGGATAGTGACTGCAGGGAGAGCACGACGTTTCTTTCTAGCTAGGGTGGTGTCAGTGACCTACCAGCCCTGACATTTATATACTTTTCACCTGTGTGGTTGTTGGATACGAGGCGCCTCAGATGTAGGTCTGTAAGGACCGGGAAATGTGTGTTCAGGAATAACTAATCCTCCAAAGTTAGGTGAGGACCGGCCCTGAAGATCCAAGGATCATAGTGGGGTCCTGAGACATTTGCTAGAGTGTCTCGAATCGGAGAGGAGCTTGCCCCTTGCCTCGGCTCATGACGGAATCCAATTTCCAATACGTGATATTGCGGTTTTAATTGTAGAACTAGTATGGCGACATGATAGATGGTACCCATGCCGCCTATGATTGATATTTATGATTTGAATTGTTTTGACACTATACACTTATAATAGTATCAAATGATTTGTTTTAAACGTACCAAGCATGTTTGGCTATTATAAGGGAAAACCCTATCCTCCGGCTTGCGTTGCATTGTGTGATGGGACCTGGGTCTTATAATAGCTTCATTTTTCCAAAGAGCATTGCGCCGTTTTGTTCTATGCACTGGTGTTCTTGGGAGGAAACCCGTTCCGTGTTATACGGCGTGGTCCCTTGAATTACTCTCTTTTAAAATAAAGTTTTAATAAGTGTTTTTAGTTCTCACACCAGTCACATGACTGACCTGGAGTTTATTGTTTTAACCTAAACTCTGGGTGCCCTTATTTTCGACACGGGCAGCTAGTAGTTTTGGTTTTGCAGATTTATATTCACAGGATCCTGGTTTACAGATGGAATGATGCTCGGAAAACTCTGTATCCGTGTATTACTTTCAGTTGTATTTTGTATTATTTTTCCGCTGCAATACTGTATTTAAATCTCTGATATTCTTTGTTGTATAATATTTATTCATACTCTGTATATTCTTGTATTCTGATGGAATTGTTGTAATAACATTGAAATGTTCTTCTGTTTGCGTTCTGATTTGTCTTGTCCTCACAGTAATTCGTTCTTTCTCATCTCTTCGGAGACCGGGGAAGTTCGGGTTCGGGTCGCTTCACAAACGATGTCCATTCGTGCGTTTTACACACTGTAAAACTTATATTTGGATCAAACAAATGCAGATTTTCATGAAACGAAAAATTCCAATCAATTCAGAATTTTAAAAATAATCATAAAAAAATAAATTTTGGAGTTTTCAAACTTTTGAAATTTTAAATCAAATTCGAATTTTGACCAAAATTGACTTTTTCAGGAAAGTTTCATTTTAGTAGATTTAATAACTACATTATTGAATATTACAAGTTTATTATTTAAATTTAAATTTTAAGAATGGACTTAAATTTAAACAATAATATAAATCAAATTAACTACGACCATTTAATTCTCATTACCAAATTGTCCTAACTCATTTTTGTATATAGGAATATGATTCATTTATTCATATAATTCGATAATAAACTAAATCTTAAATTTTTAAAAACTGAATTCTAATCAGTTCATCATTTAAATTTTTTCAAAACTTCAGGTTGTTACACTATCACATAAATTACATATTTATAATGAAACAACAAATCAATTTGAATTACATAATCTTTGAGACTCATTTGCAAATCCCTATGGAAAACACTATACTAAATCTAAATAAAGGATATATAGGAAGAAAATTTCTATACAAATCATTTAAACAATAAATTTAAGCATAAAAACCAAAGTACGCTAGCAGGATAAATTTAATATCATATACAATTCGTGAATTTCTCACTCACCTCAAAAGAGTATTCAAAGTCTATAACAACCCGAACTTCCCCTGATGGGAAAGCACGGATTGAATTGAGAACAAGCCACATTGGAACGCAAACAGAAGAACATTTCATTCTATATTACAACAATTTCATCAGATTACAATAATATACAGAGTATGAATGAATAAAATACATTCGATAAATATCAGAGATTACAATAAATTACATAGCAGTGGAAAATAATACAGAACACAACTGAAAACAGATACACGGACACAGAGCTTTCCGAATACCGCTTCAGCTATAAATTAGGATCCTGTGAATATATATCTGCAAAACCAAATCTACAAGCTGCCCGTGCGGAAAATAGGGGCACCCAGAGTTTAGGTTAAAACAATAAACTCCAGGTCAGTCATGTGGCTGGTGTGAGAACTAAAACAGTTATTAATCTTTATTTTAAAGTTAGGTAAATCAAGGGACCACGTCGTATAACACGTAACGGGTTTCCTCCCAAGAATAACAGTGCATAAAACAAATAGCGCAATGCTAAATAAAGAAAAATGAAGCTATTATAAGACCCAGGTCCCATCACACAATGCAACACAAGCCGGGGGATAGAGTTTTACCTTATAATAGCCAAAGAATGCTTGATATGTTTAAAAACAGATTATTTTGATATTACTATAAGTGTATAGTGTCAAAACAATTTCAATCATAAATATCAATCATAGACGACATGGGTACCATATATCATGTCGCCATACTAGTTCTATAATTAAAACTGCAAAATCACGTATTGGAAGTTGGATTTCCATCTATGAACCGAGGCAAAAGATAGTCCTCACCGAATTCAAGACAATCTAGTCCATGTCTCAGGCTACAGCTGCAACTGCACCTAGGAGCCACAGGGACGGTCCACACGTAGCGGATTAAACTTAAACCCAGAACAATACGTCTCCCCGCCCTGTGGGGCGTAAACGAGCCAAATGACTCCACATCTGAGGCGCCTCGCATTCAAACAACCACACAAGTGAAAAATATATAAATTTCAGGGCTGGTAGGTCACTGACACCAACTCTAACTAGAAAGAGATGCATGTTCTCCCTGGATCCTCTCCCGTTTCTGGTTCATACTGGGGTGTGAGGATCGCGAATTAACGTCATACACAAAGCTATGCCACACAGGCCGTGCTTTGATCATCAACCACAAGACTTTGCTTTTCAACAAAAGCCTTGATCATTTGCCACTTAGGCATGTCACACAGGCAATTCACTCCATGCAATTGATATCCATCAGTATATAACCCCTGAGCTCGTATGTCTCAGAGAAGGGCGTTAAGCAAGAGAATAAATTCTCCGCCGCCAAATAGATATATATTTAATAGAAATCAATCACGCAGAATAAAATCCAATGTCAGACACACAGTCCATTTACAAGTTCGTTCTGGGTCTGAACGAAACCGGCGACACCTTATACCTTGCATATCTATCGATCTCCAAGTACGTCTGGACGATCACCAACTGATTCCCTCCTCTTGGGTGTACAGCCCAATCAAGATCATCAGTAATCACCCAAACGATGTGAAGACCTCCGGTCTTCGACCACTATCTTCATCCTCGACACATCGTCGAATCGGTTATTCAGAATGGGATAAACCCGGTCTTTCTGAATAACTCGCGTATATAGTAAACAAGTGTTACATAAACACAACATACGCCTCATTCCAATTCAGAATATTCTTTTATTCAAATATTCTTACACTTTGGGAAAGGTTCCCATTAATTTTATCAAAGATAACTTCTTTAAATTTATTCTTTAATCTTCCTTTGAATATCAATTCAAATTAGTCAGGATTAGCGAACCACCCCGAAGTAATCATTTATTTTATTTCCCAATCCCAACCTATTCATCCCATGAAGTAAAACTGGTCATACTTCATATCTAACACCACGGTGTTATCAATAAATTCAATTACCATTTCACGTTCAAATCTAATTAAAGGTTTAACTATCTCCTGGAGCAAAACTGATGATACTCCATTCTCGATCATTTCAATCTAATTAAAGATTCATTAAAACTCCACTTGGTTTTAATCTTCCCAAAAATCACTATCAACGATTATTTTACTTGAGAAATCATATCCTGTCTTTAACTGGGTTAAAGAACCAATGTCATTTAAACACGGTTCACAATAAACCCAAAATCACATTCTATTCCATCAGCCTTTAACCGTAAATTAGCAAGTGAATAATTCCCTAAGTAATAACCCCGAAGGCCGAAACCAACATCAGATCAATACCCAAGAAACCATTCAACTTAACTAATCTCCAGTTAGTTTCTGATTTTCTTAACTTCGTTGGGTCTAAGAACGGTATTATTAAAGATACCGTTCACAACTACCCAAATCACATTTCATTAATTATCTGGTTAAAGAACAAGTGTTATTTAAAACACCGTTCACGATAAACCGAAAACTCAATTCATATTCAATTCCAATTAAATACCATTTAATTGGTATACTTCATTAAATCTAAAATAAAAAGATTTAATCTTTTTCCTCAACTGGGTTTAAGAACAGTGTTAATGAAGACACCATTCACGACAAACCCAAATCCCATTTGATATTAAATACAAGGCTCTGAATAGAAAATATATCGGCTTATATTCAATATCAAATTCTACGACCAACAAATATCATATTGGAAATAACGATATAATTATATCTTTCAAATTTCCATAACAATATCTGTATAATCACGAAATCCAACTTCCAAAGACAATTTCGATTCAAATCCATTCCAATTCAATTGTTGGAAATTCGGGTTACTTTTAAAACCTTTTCAAATCCAATTTATTTATTTCAAAAGTAAATGGATTATAATTCTAGTTCAAAACTAGTTCATTTCGATAAAAATCTATTTTTACCTTCTCAAATATGGAATTTTCCATGCTAGTTCTTTCCAAATCATTTCTTATGATTTTACACAAATTAATGCTATTTTTAATAATATTATCAAGGCCCGTATAGTCGATTTCCATCAACGGCCATCGAACTGCACTTACAGCGACCTTTTCCAAATTTGATTTGGACATAATTCCAAATCCAACCATTAGATTTCAAATCTCTAATATTCATTAGAAAGCTCTTTTCGATACGAACCCAACGGTTCTAGATTAAGGAGAATCCGACGGTCGGATCTGCCGTAATGTCCATTCGAAGTCAATGGTCGAAATTCGCGAACTGCCGCAGCGCGGCGTGTTCTATTCAGGCCATTATATATATATATATATATATAATATATATATATTATATTTCATTGATTTCCTTTTAAAACGTATTTTATAAATCGTTTTAAATTCGTTTTCAAAACGATTTCAACTTCATATTCAATTTAGAGTCAAAATTGAATATTCCACATCATCGATATACAAATGATAATATTTTCAAAACGTTATATTTTGAAATCACTTCATTTTCTATAATCATTATAAAAACGAATATAATCGATATAAATGTCTTTCGCGTCAAAATGGCGCATATCTAACCAGTACGGCTTTATATATTTCAATAACTTCGTTATTTTATTCAACAAATGAATATTTTCTTCAATACATGAATATACGTTTTTATTCAACACATGAATTTATATATTTTTATTCAACACATGAATATTTATTTTATTCGACACATGAATTTTCTTTCTTTTCAACACATGAATTTTTATTATATTCAACACATGAATTTTTATTCTATTCAACACATGAATTTTCCTTTATAATATTCCTTATTTTCCAAATTGGAATGAGGCCCAATCAATTACCATATAATGTTAATTATATGGATTCCCTACAACACATGTATATAATAGCAACGATAAATCATCAACCATCATCCAGAGTGCACCACACAACTGCATAAGCATTAAGTATAAGTAATTAACGCTTACACAGTCTGTCAACCCATCGATTGACATACAACTAAACAATCGGGATTAGTGTACATCAAATGTCATCCCAATACCCGTGTGGGGTTTCAAATCAACAAACACAAATTTTTATTTTTGCAGTTGGGCGATGTGTAAAATTTATCGTCCCAATCAATATCAGTCAAATCAGTGTATATAAACAAATCGTCCGATTTGTTTATTACTATTTATTTTATATACACGTTAAAAAATATATTTTTAACTATAAAATATTTTCCACTATAAAATATTTTATTCCATTCCACATCACACAATCAACTTTCACAACACACCAATTAAACAAACAAGCCATCCATGGTCTGTGGACAACGGGTATCGGGTGCTGCTAAGCACCGTCTGCATCCTAGTATATATTTCAACTAGAAAATAAATTAAAAGTGAGGAGTTCTCACCGATGGATCCACTCCTCCGTGCTTTCCTTCTGAACTGTTCGGGTTTCGTTTTGATTTCAGTCAATACCGTCGCCATCTTTTCCCGTTGTTCACAGTAAAAATCATATTTTTATCGCTTTATCCCAATAAATAAAAATCATATTTTTATTTTTACTTCATATATATTTACAAAGCTTCTTTCTATAAAAAAAATATATTTTTATATTTCTACTTCTTATATAAAGATCAATTTTTTATTTCCCTTCCTATATAGTAAAAATCGAATTTTTATCTTATTGATATCCATATAAAGATCGCATCTTTATTGTAATGCAAGCATTATAAACATCGTATTTTTATTTATAAAAATCACATTTTTATTTTCTCTATATATATAAAAGTCATATTTTTATTGTCCAGAAATGCAAATAAAAATCCTATCTTTGCATTAATAAAAATTTTATCTTTTTATTTCAAAAAAATCTAATCTTTCTATATTTTTAAAGTTCAAATCCTTCTATATTTTTAAAGTTCAAACCTTTCTATATTTTTAAAGTTCAAATCCTTTTATATTTTTAAAGTTCAAACCTTTCTATATTTTTAAAACCATAATTTTCTATATATAAAAAAACCATACCATTCAAAATACATTAACATAATAAATAAATAAAAAAGAGGAAACTTACTGTAAAAATCGAGAGAGTGTGTGAGGTCTTCCTTCACAGGCGGAGCTTCGTCGGAAAGGGGATGGGGGAGGCGCACTGACATCAGGAGGCGGTGCGAGGGGTGCTGCGTTGGTCTTCGGTGGAGCAGGGGGTCTCGATTTAAAGAAGAACGGGGGGAGGGGTTGGAGAGAGAAGCGGAGGCGGGGCAGTGGGCGGAGGGTGGCGGCTGACCGCGAGACGGCGGTGGGGTGAGCGTGGGTTCCGTCGATCGATTTAGGGGTTTTGTTTTCTTTAAAGGAAACAGAGGGGAAAGAATTAGAAGGGGGGTTGTAAACGAGATATTATATATATAATATATATTTTCTCATTAATTAATTCTTATAATTAGGGTTTTATGACCGAAACTCAAATCAACTCCAACGATTGTCGCCCTTAGCTAATTACCCTTATTCTGAACGCAATGGGATATGTCCCGTAAGCTGATTCGACTGTTTCAACCAGTTTCCATCAAAATCAAAATATAAATCTATATATTGAATTTGAACGCACATTTCAATTTACTGGGGTCACATACTAACTCGAAAAATTCCAGAAAAATTATTTCTAGCTTCGTATTGATTATACGGTCCTAACAAAACTAATTTCATCAAATTTGAAGACCGTTTGAAAAATGGCCATTTTCTGGTCGATCGAAATTGACAGAAACTGTCAAAACACGTTTTCTTTCGCCATGCCCACATATTGCTTCAGAAAATTATGAATTTTGAAACCTAGAAATAACTCGACATCCTGGATCCAACAAAAGTGGTTTCGTCGAAAATAGAGGTCGTCTGCAAAATTTCTATTTTTAAGGGCTATTTTTTCCATAGCGACTATTCTGAATTTTCAACTGGGCATAACTTTTTATTCCCGCTATGAAATTTCAATTTTTCGGATTCATTGGAAAGATATTCTCAAATAGATTCAAATATTTTTGGTTCGCTAAAATTCGGTTTATTTTGAATAATGTACATTCTTTTGAGGTTTGAAATCAGATTTTCAAACTATCACCATTTTCAATTCCTTTTATATTTAAAATAAAATATTTATATTCCAACGACGATCTATATAAATATATACGTTCTAATTCTATTCAAAATAAATTTCTCATCGTTACTATTTAAAATAATTCATTTTAAATATTCAAAATTCACTAAAATTGCCAAAATAAAATTTTTAAATTGGCTCAGATTTCCGGGGTTATTACAATCTCCCCACTTAAAACTTTTCGTCCCCGAAAAGGAACGAAGCCGAAAGTTGTTTAACCAATCAACTCAACTTCCATTATTTTCATTACGGCTTAAGTTATTCAACTTTTTAGTTTCTAAGAACTTTTCAAATTTTTCAAAAATTTGGCTAACACCCTAAATTTTCGAAAAATTTAGCCATAACCTCCCCTGCACCGGGAGCTTCGGGATATTTCAAATAGCCTCCCATGGCCCTCACCAATCCAAAAAGAAAAAGAAACAGCCAAGCGGCTAGCCAATCGGCTCATAAAATCATCAAAAACCCAAGAAATACAATAAACATGTACCTATTTGTTGGGCAAACAATTTTATTCCTCTTCTCTAGCCTCCTTGCTATGACCTGTTCAATGTAAGTCCATGTCTATGTATGTAAATGCAACTAATTTTCAATACGACTCACTATTTGATACAATTTAGCTAAAGGTTCAACATTTAATTAATCAAACAATAATCAAACAACAAAACCATCAATCAATTAGTTGATTATCATTTCAAATTCATAATTTTGATACATAGTCAAAAAATCACATTTTGGTGCCAAATCACAACAATAGGCCCTATCTAATTTTGGTTCTCACACCAGTCAATTGGAATCATATAGAAATCCGACTTTCGAAACACAAAAATAAATTCTGATGATGACGCGTCAATCATCAGAATCATGTCCGAGCGACTAGAGTGTGATTCTATATCTATCCAGTATATTAAAACTTCAAATACACGTGGATTAGATGTATATGCGAAATCTTTATATACTGGACTGTCCAAATTCAATACTAAATAAATAATCAAATACGTATAATACAATTTAAATTTTCAAAACAAACTTCATTTTCATTTTTAAAAATACAATCTTCACATCCGTCCAAGGATACTACTGATCCCATCTCTAACGAGTCATTCTCATTGGATATTACTAATCCAATCTCGGATGAATTCTTTCGTATGGTTCTAATGTGTCTTGTTCTCCGAGTTCTGTAAACCAAAGCTCTAATACCAAACTATAACGACTCGAACTTCCCCTTACGGGAAAGCATGGATTGAATTGAGAACAAGCCACATCGGAACACAAATAGAAGAACATTTCATTGTATATTACAACAATTTCATCAAATTACAATAATATACAGAGTATGAATGAATAAAATACTTTCGATAAATATCAGAGATTAAAATAAATTACATAGCAGCGGAAAATAATACAGAACACAACTGAAAACAGATACACGAATACAGAGCTTTCCGAATACCGCTTCAGCTGTAAATCAGGATCCTGTGAATATAAATCTGCAAAACCAAAACTACTAGCTGCCCGTGCGGAAAATAGGGGCATCCAAAGTTTAGGTTAAAGCAATAAACTCCAGGTCAGTCATGTGACTGGTGTGAGAACTAAAACAGTTATTAATCTTTATTTTAAAGTTAGGTAAATCAAGGGACCACGCCGTATAACACGGAACGGGTTTCCTCCCAAGAATACCAGTGCATAAAACAAATAGCGCAATGCTAAATAAAGAAAAATGAAGCTACTATAAGACCCAGGTCCCATCACACAATGCAACACAAGCCGAGGGATAGGGTTTTACCTTATAATAGCCAAAGAATGCTTGATACGTTTAAAAGCATATTATTTTGATATTACTATAAGTGTATAGTGTCAAAACAATATCAATCATAGACGGCATGTGTACCATATATCATGTCGCCATACTAGTTCTACAATTAAAACTGCAAAGTCACGTATTGGAAGTTGGATTTTCATCTACGAACCGAGGCAAAAGATAGTCCTCACCGAATTCGAGACAATATAGTCCATGTCTCAGGCTACAGCCACAACTGCACCTAGGAGCCACATGGTCGGTCCACACGTAGTGGATTAACCTTAAACCCTGAACAATACGTCTCCCTGCCCTATATGGCGTAAATGAGCCAAATGACTCCACATCTGAGGCGCCTCGCATTCCAACAACCACACAGGTGAAAAATATATAAATGTCAGGGCTGGTAGGTCACTGACACCACCTCTAACTAGAAAGAGACGCATGTTCTCCCTGGATCCTCTCCCGTTTCTGGTTCATACCAGGATGTGAGGCTCGCGAATTAACATCATACACAAAGCTATGCCACACAGGCCATGCTTTGATCATCAACCACAAGACTTTTCTTTTCAACAAAATCTTTGATCATTTGCCACTTAGGCATGTCACACAGGCAATTCACTCCAGTGATTGATACCCATCAGTATATAACCCCTGAGCTCGTATGTCTCAGAGAAGGGCGTTAAGCAAGAGAATAAATTCTCCGCTGCCAAACAGATATATATTTAATAGAAATCAATCACATAGAATAAAATCCAATGTCATACACACAGTCCATTTACAAGTTCGTTCTGGGTCTGAACGAAACCGGCGACAACTTATACCTTGCATATCCATCGATCTCCAAGTACGTCTGGACGATCACCAACTGATTCCCTCCTCTTGGGTGTACAGCCCAATCAAGATCATCAGTAATCACCCAAACGATGTGAAGACCTCCGGTCTTCGACCACTATCTTCATCCTCGACACATCGTCGAATCGGTTATTCAGAATGGGATAAACCCGGTCTTTCTAAATAACTCGCGTATATAGTAAACAAGTGTTACATAAACACAACATACGCCTCATTCGAACTCAGAATATTCTTTTATTCAAATATTCTTACACTTTGGGAAAGGTTCCCATTAATTTTATCAAAGATAACTTCTTTAAATTTATTCTTTAATCTTCCTTTGAATATCAATTCAAATTAGTCGGGATTAGCAAACCACACCGAAGTAATCATTTATTTTATTTCCCAATCCCAACCTATTCATCCCATGAAGTAAAACTGGTCATACTTCATATCTAACACCACGGTGTTATCGGTAAATTCAATTACCATTTCACGTTCAAATCTAATTAAAGATTTAACTATCGCCTGGAGAAAAACTTGTGATACTCCATTCTCGATCATTTCAATCTAATTAAAGATTCATTAAAACTCCACTTGGTTTTAATCTTCCCAAAAATCTCTATCAACGATTATTTTCTTAGGAAATCATATCCTGTCTTTAACTGGGTTAAAGAACCAATGTCATTTAAACACGGTTCACAATAAACCCAAAATCACATTCTATTCCATCAGCCTTTAACCGTAAATTAGCAAGTGAATAATTCCCTAAGTAATAACCCCAAAGGCCGAAACCAACATCAGATCAATACCCAAGAAACCATTCAAGTAAACTAATCTCCAGTTAGTTTCTGATTTTCTCAACTCCGTTAGGTTTAAGAACGGTAAAATTAAAGATACCATTCACGACAACCCAAATCACATTTCATTAATTATCGGGTCAAAGAACAAGTGTTATTTAAAACACCGTTCACGATAAACCCAAAACTCAATACAAATTCAATTCCAATTAAATACCATTTAATTAGTATACTTCATTAAATCTGAAATAAAAAGATTTAATCTTTTTCCTCAACTGGGTTTAAGAACAGTGTTAATGAAGACACTATTCACGACAAACCCAAATCCCATTTGATATTAAATACAAGGCTCTGAATAGAAAGATATCGTCTTATATTCAATATCAAATTCTACGACCAATAAATATCGTATTGGAAATAACAATATAATTATATCTTTCAAATTTCCATAACAATATCTGTATAATCTCGAAATCCAACACCGAAATATTCCAAAGACAATTTCGATTCAAATCAATTCAAATTCAATTATTGGAAATTCTGGTTACTTTTAAAACCTTTTCAAATCCAATTTATTTATTTCAAAAGTAAATGGAGTATAATTCTAGTTCAAAACTAGTTCATTTCGATAAAAATCTATTTTTACCTTCTCAAATATGGAATTTTCCATGCTAGTTCTTTCCAAATCATTTCTTATGATTTTACAAAAATTATTGCTATTTTTAATAATTTTATCAAGGCCCGTACAGTCGATTTGCATCAACGGCCATCGAACTGCACTTATAGCGACCTTTTCCAAATTTGATTTGGGCATAATTCCAAATCCAACCGTTAGATTTCAAATCTCTAATATTCGTTAGAAATCTCTTTTAGATACGAACCCAATGGTTCCGGTTTTAGGAGAATGCGACGGTCGGATCTCCCGTAATGTCCGTTCGAAGTCAATGGTCGAAATTCGCGAACTGCCGCGGCGCGGCGCGTTCTATTCAGGTCATTATATATATATAATATATATTATATATATTTCATCGATTTCCTTTTAAAACGTATTTTATAAATCGTTTTAAATTCGTTTTCGAAATGATTTCAACTTCATATTCAATTTCGAATCAAAATTGAATATTCCACATCATCGATATGCAAATGATAATATTTTCAAAATGTTATATTTTGAAATCACTTCCTTTTCTATAATCATTAAAAAAACGAATATAATCGATATAAATGTCGTTCGCGTCAAAATGGCGCATATCTAACCAACATGGCTTTATATATTTCAATAACTTCGTTATTCTATTCAACAAATGAATATTTTCTTCAACACATGAATTTATATATTTTTATTCAACACATGAATATTTATTTTATTCGACACATGAATTTTCTTTCTTTTCAACACATGAATTTTTATTATATTCAACACATGAATTTTTATTCTATTCAACACATGAATTTTCCTTTATAATATTCCTTATTTTCCAAATTGGAATGAGGCCCAATCAATTACCATATAATGTTAATTATATGGATTCCCTACAACACATGTATATAATAGCAACGATAAATCATCAACCATCATCCAGAGTGCACCACACAACTGCATAAGCATTAAGTATAAGTAATTAACGCTTACACAGTCTGTCAACCCATCGATTGACATACAACTAAACAATCGGGATTAGTGTACATCAAATGTCATCCCAATACCCGTGTGGGGTTTCAAATCAACAAACACAGATTTTTATTTGTGCAGTTGGGCGATGTGTAAAATTTATCGTCCCAATCAATATCAGTCAAATCAGTGTATATAAACAAATTATCCGATTTGTTTATTACTATTTATTTTATATACACGTTAAAAATTATATTTTTAACTATAAAATATTTTCCACTATAAATTTTTTTATTCCATTCCACATCACACAATCAACTTTCACAACACACCAATTAAAAAAACAAGTCATCCATGGTCTGTGGACAACGGGTGTTAGGTGCTGCTAAGCACAATCTGCATCCTATTGTATATTTCAACTAGAAAATAAATTAAAAGTGAGGAGTTCTCACCGATGGATCCACTCCTCCGTGCTTTCCTTCTGAACTGTTCGGGTTTTGTTTTGATGACAGTCGATACCGTCGCCATCTTTTCCCGCTGTTCACAGTAAAAATCATATTTTTATCGCTTTATCCCAATAAATAAAAATCATATTTTAATTTTTACTTCATATATATTTACAATGCTTCTTTCTATAAAAAAATTATATTTTTATATTTCTACTTCTTAAATTAAGATCGAATTTTTATTTCGCTTCCTATATAGTAAAAATTGAATTTTTATCTTATTGATATCTATATAAAGATCGCATATTTATTGTAATGCAAGCATTATAAACATCGTATTTTTATTTATAAAAATCACATTTTTATTTTCTCTATATATATAAAAATCGTATTTTTATTATCTAGAAATGCAAATAAAAATCCTATCTTTGCATTAATAAAAATCTTATCTTTTTATTTCAAAAAAACCTAATCTTTCTAAATTTTTAAAGTTCAAATCCTTCTATATTTTTAAAGTTCGAACCTTTCTATATTTTTAAAGTTCAAATCCTTTTATATTTTTAAAGTTCAAACCTTTCTATATTTTTAAAACCATATTTTTATATATATAAAAAAACCATATCATTCAAAACACATTAACATAATAAAAGAAAAAAGAGGAAACTTTCTGTAAAAATCGAGAGAGGGTGTGGGATCTTCCTTCACTGGCGGAGCTTCGTCAGAAAGGGGATGAGGGGAGGCGCGCTA
This sequence comes from Allium sativum, assembly GCA_030737875.1. Classification (NCBI taxonomy): domain Eukaryota; kingdom Viridiplantae; phylum Streptophyta; class Magnoliopsida; order Asparagales; family Amaryllidaceae; genus Allium; species Allium sativum. Next base: position 312,045,001 of record CM060919.1, read on the forward strand.
ACGTCAGGAGGCGGTGGGAGGGGTGCTATGTTGGTCTTCGGAGGAGCAGGGGGTCTCGATTTAAAGAAGAATGGAGGGGGGTTTGGAGAGAGAAGCGGAGGCGGGGCAGTGGGCGGAGGGTGGTGGCTGACCGCGAGGCGGCGATGGGGTGAGCGTGGGTTCCGTCGATCGATTTAGGGTTTTTTTTCTTTAAAGGAAACTGACGGGAAAGAATTAGAAGGGGGGAGGGGTTGTAAACGAGGTATTATATATAATATATTTTCTCATTAATTAATTCTTATAATTAGGGTTTTATGTCTGAACCCTAAATCAACTCCAACGACTGTCGCCCGTAGCTAATTACCCCTATTCTAAACGCAATGGGATATGTCCCATAAGCTGATTCGACTGTTTCGACCAGTTTCCATCAAAATCAAAATATAAATCTATATATTGAATTTGAACGCACATTTCAATTTACTGGGGTCACATACTAACTCGAAAAATTCCAGAAAAATTATTTCTAGCTTCGTATTAATGATACGGTCCTAACAAAACTAATTTCATCAAATTTGAAGACTGTTTGAAAAATGGCCATTTTCTGGTCGATCGAAATTGACAGAAACTGTCAAAACACGTTTTCTTTCGCCACGCCCACATATTGCTTCAAAAAATTATGAGTTTTGGAACCTAGCAATAACTCGACATCCCGGATCCAACAAAAGTGGTTTCGTCGAAAACAGAGGTCGTTTGCAAAATTTCTATTTTTTAAGGGCTATATTTTCCATAGAGACTATTCTGAATTTTCAGCTAGGCATAACTTTTTATTCCCGCTATGAAATTTCAATTTCGGATTCGTTGGAAAGATATTCTCAAATAGATTCAAATATTTTTGGTTTCGCTAAAATCTGGTTTATTTTGAATCCTGTACATTCATTTGAAGTTTGAAATCGAATTTTCAAACTACCGCGCCATTTTCAATTCCTTTTATATTTAAAATAAAATATTTATATTCTAACGACGATCTATATAAATATATACGTTCTAATTCTATTCAAAATAAATTTCTCAACGTTATTATTTAAAATAATTCATTTTAAATATTCAAAATTCACTAAAATTGCCAAAAAAAAAATTAAAATTGGCTCGGATTTCCGGGGTTATTACAAAGTCTCCAGACATAAAGTAAAACCTCTTATTCAACTCCAAATTCTTTTAGATCCAAGAAATATATGTAAAAGAGATATAAATATATAATAGAATTTAGATCTGAGAAGGGATTTGGGATTGGGAAGAGGAAGTAGACCAATATCTACATTAATATTACTTTTATATCGTAAAGGGTTGATCTGCTTCTCTGCTATCTTCCAATTTTATGTATATAAGTGAAAAATATTTATATTTATAATTTAGAAAGAAAGCGGAGAAGAAGAAATGAAAATCTCCATTTGTTTATTTAGAAAAATATGAGAAGATAAGGGAAGTTTAGACCTTAATTTACAGATGCAAGAGTCTACCTCAACCGTTAGATTAAATAATATTATATCCATGCTATTAAAAGCAAAAAGTAACCAAGCCATCATACATAGGCAGGTTGATTATCCCCCAACAAGGGGTCAACCATCCATATCTAGGGGGTTGACCTTTGGTTCCGACTATCTATTTTAATTTTTCTAACTTATTTATTTTCATTTCGAATTCGTTTTCAACCATATCTTTTCTGCTCAAACTTCAACCATAACACTCCAAACATGAAAGTTGCTTAGAATTTGGCCACGAATGCAATGTGGAAAGTTTCATGATCAAATTCCACTATTTGCATAAATTTTATTTTTAAAACCAAGTTAACTAACTAATTAAATAACTAAGACAAAATTACTAGGGAAGAAACTAATTAAATAACTAATCAAAAATTATAGGGTGTTATTTTCTTCCCACTTTAGAAAAAAAATCAATCTTCGAAATAGTATTAATGACTAAGTTATGGTTTTGACTTGGGGTTATCCTAAACTACACAATAAACTAGTGTACAATCACTTTGCTACTAACCACGCATAAGTGCATAGTGTATCACGGCATAGGAAACAAGTGTTGAATAATTAAAAATCGGACCTTCCTATATGAATGAATTTATTTTGAAAAGATGATGCAAATATCCTATAGATACATGTAGGTTTACATGTATGAAAATTTTGGATTTTTTTTCATCCGCAAATACCCATACTCCAACAAATAGAATATAACACAACCAATTTTATGTCCAACCAATACCATCCAAACGTTGATGCGTGTAAACTTAATTCCTAATTGTTATTCATATGTCGAAAAAAGGGAATTTAGGTGGAGAATTTAGCATTCTTAGCACTTTACAATCTTTCCAATCCCACAGTTCCGTGGAGATTTCCACACAGCCCTGTAATTCCTCCAAACTTTTCCAAGTACGAATGCTTAAAGAGGCTTATTTTCGTATTCTAAATTGAATTAAGTCTAGAATAGACTCATGCTAGTCATTTTCAAAGTATTGAAATAGACATTTCAGGACTTTCAAAGTATTGAAATAGACATTCTAGGAATAAAATGGTTTTTCCCTTTTCATCCCTTTCATATTCATCGTGTCATCGATCCTAATGCATCGTTAGATCCACAAATTATAATCTATTCACATTCCCATGCCTATCATATGGCCCACAAAATCAAAGTTTGCAAAAAACCTTTCGTCGCCTGAAATATCAAATGAAAAGATTTTCCTTTAAATCATTTTGGATTAAAAAGAACTAAAAATTATTTAATTTTAAATTCAAAAAACTTTTCAAATTAACGGACTGTTTAAAAATATTTTTCTTCTTAAATTTTTTTGATAGTTCAAGTCGAATTCTAACATAGTCAGAATTTGGTTATGGACCAAGCGCGTAAACCAAAGTCTAAAATTCTACAACTTGCCTTAACCTACAAAACATGACGTTTCATAGAAAATGTCAACACTACAAGAACAATCTTGTAACATCTAGTTTTCTATGAAACGTCAAGTTTTGTAGAAAAAATAACGTAATAGGTAATAAGAACAATCTCGTAACATTGTAAGCAACTTTACAAGGGGTAATTAACAGTTATAACCTACTCGGTCCAACTGATTATCCCAAAAAAATAAGAATAAATGCCAAAATTAACAGACTATGACAACTGCATATGGTCTCGCTCTGCGGTTAAAATTTGAACTATTACCATGACCCCTAATGGTCGCTGCACGGTAGCTATATACATAATTTCACGCCACAAGCACTACTCATTACAAAATTTCTCAAGCTCCATCTAAACCAGATTGATAGAATACACGCTTAGGGGGTCTGGACCGTATCTCTCAACATCCAATCCCTTCGCAACCTTTAACAATGATAGCTTCATACTGCTTGATGAGGCTAGTGTTATTAGCAGTTATAGAATCACCATTTTATGAAGGAGAATACATTGATGGTAGAAGAGACTTCTTAAAACTGCATCTTTATGCAGACTCACTTGTATCATCTATCAACAAGGTAAATAGGTGAAAATATAAAGAATAATTTATTTTAATATTAATTTCTTAATCAATAAAATGAATCAAAAGATGCGCGCCAAGTATATGGTTATGGTACTGATAATTACACATGTGGCTTCCACATTACATGATGAATCTGGTCGAAGCTTCGTAGCATTATAATGATATGCTCAAATAATGCACACAACCAGACAGACTTTCAAACACGGACTATTCATCCCACAAACAACAATATCCAAGGAAAATGTTTGCTACAAATACCTCTAGGTCAGTCATCGTATCTCATTCAAGTCTGTATCCTCCATGGAAATCTCTAAATCCCACTGAATTTTTTGGTCAAATGATGTTGGACTCTGTTCACCGCCAAACAATTCAAACTATAGCTGTCATCAAAATTTTATGCCAGCCGAGAATAGAAAAAGGTGTTGGAAATGCATATTATGGATCTTGAAGCTAACTTAACACCAGAGAGACGAAGTGTATATTCAAATATATAATCTAACTTATGAATTTAGCACTATGTTTATTCAAATTGCAAGCAGAAAGAAATGAGTAATAAAATTAAATGTAGTTAAGGAAATAACACCTGAAATTTTTTATTGGTTCGAATTAACCAATCCTACATCTAGTCCTACAATCCACCGTGTAGAATTTCACTATAACTGCTTGCCTTCTACGAGTGTCAAGAGTATAATCTTGATTTCACAGACCATAAGCTACACCCTCTTGATTTTACAGGCTACAAGAACACCTTATCCTTTTCACAAACAGCAATAGACTATGACAAGTAGTTGTATCTTCAATATGGATTCTCACAGATTCGGTACAACGATCCTATATGTAACGACCCGGATTTTTCAGCCGTTGAGTTCTGAATACTTAAATTGGTTTAAATATTTTATTTGAATTATATATAGGAATTTATAACGAATTTATTTATAAAACGAATTTTGAACGTATAATTTATAATATAATTTAAACGAGCTCGAAATGGTGCGGCAGTTCATAATTTGACGTTTTGAACTTCAATTGGATATACAGAATCCAATATAAGTCGGATTTCTGTGAAACAAGAAACTTGTGAATCTATTAAACATTATCTTTCTAATGGAAGTGAAAAATCGAGATTTCGTCTTATATATTGTGAATTACGTCCAAATAAAATTTCAGAAAGTCGTTGTGGAATCGTACATAGGCCATAACAGTTATTTAAATATATTTAAATATCGGTCATGAATTTGGACAAGATTCTTTTGAAGCGTAGTTATAATTTAATTTTTAGAATTTTACTGTAATTTTTAATTAATTAAATTCGTAACTTTTCACTTGGAATATTTTGCACCCTATATTGATATTTTGGGGTTTCATAATATAAGTTAAACTACCGATATTATTATATTTTTGTGAACGTGGTACCTCGCTGGACACGATGGTATTATTATCTCTGTCTATAGCAGCTCATACACAAACAAAGTCTTATGTAGAGGCGTATCATTAGATGTCATTAAACATTTGAACAACGAATCCATCTTCCATTCTAGATGGACTGATGTTATGCAATAAGTATATTAGTTAATCTTAAAATAAAATCTCCACATATCATCAGAAAAAATTTATAATAATAAGTATGGAAGTTTGTTTACATGAAGTTTATGGATTTTTTTGAGACATGAGTTATTCTTGTTAGGCTTAGAGCACTTGTTTCGGCTATATTCTCTTGAATATAACATACCATTAACACTGTCGATATTTAAAAAAATATCTGCCAAGTTGTTTTTCAACAGCGTGGACTCCTCGTATTTCAATCCGTGTGTGCCAAGCAAAAATGAAAACCGTGCAGTCCAAGCAATTTCAGTTCTGTGCATTCCAAGGCATTCCCAGTATAAATAAACATCATCCGTTCACTTCTAGAGAGAGAGAGAGAAAAATCAGTGAATTACAAACAAGAATCTCCTTTATAAATTAACACCCATATCTAGCTTTAATCCCAACAATCCCTAATTCACTTTGTTCTCTGTAGCTTCAACAGCCGAATCCTTCCATTTCAATTTTTTTAGAAAATCGTAAAAATCAAAATCTAAATGGAATCAAAGGTGATTGGATTTATCGAACTCCTCTTCTCAACGGCTTCATCTTCATGGGGTTTTCATATAACTCGATTGTTTTCTGGGCGTTCGAGTTGGAAAATTTTGTGGGTTTCACTCACCATATGATTCGCACTAATTTGTCGGGGTGCATGAGTGGATGTCGAGTTGGGGGTGTGGTGTTCGGCTTGTTTGTCTGTAGCAGGGTTGGAGGCTGAGGTCGGTCTCCTCCTGAGTACTGCCGGTTGACTGTTATGGGTATGAAGGGAAGGAGGTTGAGAAGGGAAGATGTTCGGTGATGGTTTCATGTGATATGGTGGCTGTAGGATCCATGTAGTGGTGCGGAGATGGTGTCTAAGAGCTGTAGTTGGGAATAGGGAGAATAATGGTGATACTGGTTTTAGTGCTATCTGAGTAGAGAAGGGGGACGTCTTTGGTTAAGGTGGTTAAACATGCGTTAATGGCATGTTGTTAATAATGGAAGTAACGGCCTCAATAGGAGAAGATGGGTTTGAATGTTGGGTATTCGAACTAAAGAATGCATGTGCAATTTTTATGTTGAAGCTAAATACACGGGTTAAGTAGTGATGAGGTATTAAAATTCAAATATATGGAGATGAGCTGAATGAATGCACTGTTTTTATTGCACGGAAACATCAGGGGTTGCACGGTGTGATTGTATACTGCCTTGGACGGTAGGAGTTGATATTTCTGTTTGTTCCAGGAGACAGATGGAGTCTGAGGGTAACCGTGATTTAAAAGGATGGTTAGCCGATTAAAACACTGATTAAAGATTTACGTGATTTGTTAATCACGGGTTTAGCTTGTTGGTCGCCACTTTGCAAACGATAAACGACAACTAAAATTCGTGATTTAATTCCGATTAAGCGGCTACACTTTGGATTAAGGTAAATTATTTAAAATTAAAATAAATAAATAGTTGGTGGTAGTTAGACTATATAATATTTGTTGGATCCTGTAAAATATATAATTTGATCGCTCGTTATCAGAATCAGACGAAAATGATCACGTTGGAATCATAACATCGAGATGGACATTGTGAAACTGACGTGCTGATAACAGAGCTGCTGGAATTTCGTGATAAAATCAAATGATGTTTGATTTTAAAAGGAAACAAAAGCAGAGTCATCAACTGCAAAATAAGGTGAGTAAACTCACTAACTCTGACTCGTTTATATTTTTATAAACGAGTTTTAAATTTATTTTTTACTGTGTGATGGTTGTTTGGTTGCATGGTTAATAAAATTGGTTGATAGGGTTATATCATAAATAGATTATTATTTCTGTTCACCATGATATTTCATATTTATGCGAAATGAATATTATTCATGTGATTAACATCTGTAGATGAAGGGAAACAGGTTGGAGGGATCCAACTGGATTCCTCAAAAAATTTATTACTGTATTCATTGTTGTGTTATATGATGTGATCCGCGATTGGTTATGTGGTGTTTGAATTACACTACCCTTAGAATTTTGGTATTTAAATACCGAAAATATTTTCAAATGTAGAATATAAATTGGAGATTTAAAAAGCAAATTTATTTCCAAAATAGAAATTAAATTTTGAATGGAGTTGGAAATAGTAACTTGTTTAATGAATAAAACAAGAGATTGTTTTATGAATTACATGCATAAATTTAGTATAATATTTTTTATTTGATAACCTGGAATATAAATTCAAGTTGAGATTTACATAGAAAACCAGAATCAGTTTTGAAACTGATAGTTGTAATTGGATTTGGACTTAGTTATTTTAAAGGGAATTAAATGAGATTATAAATATTTGAAGTTAAAAGTGAGATTTTTATAAACATTTGTAATTATAAATTATAAATAGAATTTAGTTTTAAGATATTATTTTTAAGTATGAAAACCAAATTAGTTATTTATTTATTTACTTATTAATTGAATTAATAAGTACAAGTATACTTTTATATAAACCAAATGTTTGTAAACAGCGATTATAACGCTGTTGTTATAATAAATGTTTTTTTATGAATCCTAAACAGCGACTTTAACACTGCCGTTATAATAAATGTTTTGTAAGTCTAAACAGCGATCTTAAAGCTATTCTTATAATAAGTGTTCTATAATTCTAAATAGCGAATGCAACGCTGTTGTTAAAGGTAATGTTTTATAAATCAAATATTTAGAGACATCGATTATAACGCTACCGTTATAATCAAAGTTTTTCCGTGAAAGAAGCATGTTCTTAGATTGGATCCGAAGGTCGCATAAGCGATGTTTGGTTTAAAATTATGAGCTTTGACTATTTCAAAGTTGAGAATGTTGTTCAGTTAAGGTCTGAGAGGTAAATATACCCCAACTTGATTGACTTCATGATTGATGGAGAAACGGTTCAGGTTCGATAATGAGGATTGGTTAGCATTATGGTTACTTAATGTTTTGAGTTATAATAACAATGTTTTATAACATCGCGTTAATTTAAAAAGAATTTGAAATGTTTTTTTTCAAATAAAATGAGAGATATTTTCTACGTATAGAGAATGAAGTGAATTGGACAACGAGGAATTAAGAAAGGAAATTTGGAAATATTTTCCAATATTAATGCGGTATATTTTCTGAATATAGAGAATAAGAATTCGTTAATATATATAGGAATGTTTTCTAACTGGAATAAGAGATATTTTCTCGAATAAAGAAATTAGATATTGGAAATATTTTCTAAAGATTCGAGAGGGGAAATCGAGCTTCAAAAGGATACGAAAGATAGGTAAACAGGAATTTGAAATAATAATATAATAAGGAATCAATATAAAGGGGCCAGTATTGTGTGATGCTTGATCAGTAGAATTTCCAATTGGAAATAAGACCATTGATTGTATGGATGTTTCTTTGATAGTTAAATCACTGACTATCAATGTTTTGATTTACTTTATACCTCCGTTGTCAATATGGAGAGATCGGGATCAAATTTAATATCTGAAAACCACTTCGTATTGGCATAAGCGTTACGAATCATCTTATGCTAAAAATGATTGAAGACGGAGTAAAATGCAAGGGCTACTCTATAAATCCTAGGTAGTAATTACCCAACATGGATTGATGAAATAGTGCCTTCGGTTTGTCCAGTCCCAGGACACCGTATATGAACGGATCTGACAATGTGGAATTCAAAATAAATGGTGGCAAGATGTTCATGAAAGATAATCGTGACCTCAAGCCTCATCAACCGGGAATTGACAAAAATCGGGCAGGCAACATAGCTATGTGGGTCGCTCCCATTAGGATGTATAATCACCTATCTAGAGAAATCCATTTGCTTCTTTAATCTATCGATGTTGTCCCTTTCGGGAAATGGTTGCTGATCCCAACCGTTGGTGATATACGTTCGATACACTCAAGCGAAATGAGTGGTCGGTCATGTGTGGGCCGGGTTACAAGATGTTCTTGTTGAACCCAGTGTATTCCCCTTAGAGACACACTATCGGAAGGTGGTTCCATACCTTGTCATGTTGGAAATCCAATCTCCAATAAGCACACTGCGGTTTTTGATTGTATATTATATATGGAGCGTGAGATGCAAGCGCTCTGCTAGATTGTATTTATTTGACGTAGACACTATTATAATATCACTGGATTTTTATATCAAAATATTTTTGGTTATCGTAAGGTAAAAACCATTCGTGTTTATGTGGGGATCGGTCTTACGATTATCATTTCTTTCGAAAGGATTTTGAAAGTTAAACAATTGGGTGGAGTTTACTCACACCAGTCCCATGACTGACCCAGAGTTTATTTCGTTTTTCCCTCAACTCTTGTGTGCCCAAATTTGTACGGGCAGTCAAGTAGTCGGGATTTTTCAGATTCACTTGGAGGAGCTCGAAGCAGGAAGCTTCATCAGTTAGATATAGACTATCATATTTTCCGCTGTGTACTATGTTGTATCTGGAAACAGGTGTTTATAACTGTTCCAGGAATAACGGTTGTGCTCTAATATTGGTATGTATATATACAGTTACTTATTTGTTTTTCACAAGTTATGTTATATAATATATTTTATTCGTTCCGCTGTGAGTTTGTGATCTTCGTTTTCTTCTATTCTAATATTTCTTTCTATTTCTCATCCTCTAACTTCTTTCTAATAATGATTCATATTTCTGTGCAATTTGGGTTGGTCGTGTGGTGTTATTAGTCGACTCAAAGGGTACGGAAATTCGGGTCATTACAGTTGGTATCAGAGCTGAAGGTTGAGAAGTAACCTTGGCTCTGTAGCGTGACTCAATAGAGATGGGGTTAGGAATACCCTAGATTGAGTTGGATTGTATATATATGAGGGCGTATTTGTAGATTTGATGTGAAATTGCTTTATATTGTGTTGACTGGTTTATTGAGTGGTTTATGAATTCTGGTCGATACAGAATGTACAACTATATCGATAGGTGTTTCTGAACTCTCGAACGAGGCAATTCGACATGATATTGTTTTTTAAGTGGGTAAAGGAAATAATTTTACCTGAAATTATATTTTTATATAAAGGAATAATTTTCTGAAAATTTATTGGTTGATTGGTTATATAAAACCAAAGTGAATTTGTATAAGAATGGAATATACAAATAAGTTGGATTATAATTGGATTTAGATCAGAATTTGGAATTTAAATCCCGAATATTTATAAAATATTTCTTGAAGTATTTCAAAGGTAATATAACATTGTTTTGAAGGGGTTTTTAAATTATAAATCATTTAAATGTCCTTTGAAAGTGATTAAGCACGGAAATCACTTCAGTGGCGAGAAAATAATTCTGATAATGGATCGCGACATTATCGGTATTCATTTTCAAGTTTCTAAGTGATGGATTGCTACCATAATAGATTTATTAATGGAAATTGTTTGAGAAAATTAAAGTTGTTTTATAAATTCAAAAGTTTTGAATTGAGTTGATTATAAGTATATATAATTTCATACTAATTTGAAATAAAACCCGGGAATTTGAGTTCTTAATATTAAAATTTAACTTGTATAAGTTGAATAGATTGAAATGGTAAAAGTGTATCAAATGAATTGAAAGATAACTTAAGTCAATTAAAATTGGATTAAATTAGAAATAATTCTGAATGAAATTAAATAAAGAGAAATGTTGATATTCGAATATTTCGAACTATGTATAAACAAATTGAATATATATTGGACATTGTGTTTGGAATTAAACCTTGATGGAATTGAACTCAAGCAGAATAAAAAGGTTGATTTTTGGAAATAGATTTCAGTTTGGATTGGTGAATGGAATTGAACTAATCAGAAGTTGATTAGAGAGTTAAAAACTGGAAGTTGGATTGATTTGAAACCAACTGAAATGAGTATATGTATACTGAGCAGATATTGAATGAAACCAAATGCAAGAGATAGAGTTATGCCCGACAAAAAGGATTTTTGGACCTAGTTAATAGGGTATGTAGCATCTTTTCCTACCTTTGCAATTTCGAGGACAAAATTATTTTAAGGGGGAAGGAATGTAACGACCCGGATTTTTCAGCCGTTGAGTTCTGAATACTTAAATTGGTTTAAATATTTTATTTGAATTGTATATAGGAATTTATAACAAATTTATTTATAAAACGAAGTTTGAACGTATAATTTATAATATAATTTAAACAAGCTCGTAATGGTGCGGCTGTTCGTAATTTGACGTTTTGAACTTCAATTGGATATACAGAATCCAATATAAGTCGGATTTCTGTGAAACAAGAAACGTGTGAATCTATTAAACAGTATCTTTCTAATGGAAGTGAAAAATCGAGATTTCGTCTTATATATTGTGAATTACGTCCAAATCAAATTTTCAGAAAGTCGCTGTGGAATCGTACATAGGCCATAACAGTTATTTAAATATATTTAAATATCGGTCTTGAATTTGGAAAAGATTCTTTTGAAGCGTAGTTATAATTTAATTTTTAGAATTTTACAGTAATTTTTAATTAATTAAATACGCAATTTTTCACTCGGAATATTTTGCACCCTATATTGATATTTTGGGGTTTCATAATATAAGTTAAACTACTGATATTATTATATTTTTGGGATCGTGGTACCTCGCTGGACATGATGGTATTATTATCTCTGTCTGTAGAAACTCATACACAAACAAAGTCTTATGTAGAGGCGTATCATTGGACGCCATTAAACATTTGGACAACGTATCCATCTTCCATTCTATATGGACTGATGTTATGCAATAAGTATATTAGTTAATCTTAAAATAAAATCTCCACATATCATTGGAAAATATATATATATATATAATAATAAGTATGGAAATTTGTTTACATGAAGTAAATGGATTTTTTCGAGACATGAGTTATTCTTATTAGGCTTAGAGCACTTGTTTCGGCTATATACTCTTGAATATAACATACCATTAACACTGTCGATACTTAATAAAATATCTACCAAGTTGTTTTTCAACAGCGTGGACTCCACGTATTTCAATCCGTGAGTGCCAAGCAAAAATGAAAACCGTGCGGTCCAAGCAATTTAAGTTCTGTGCATTCCAAGGCATTCCCAGTATAAATAAATATCATCCGTTCACTTCCAGAGAGAGAAAAATCAATGAATAACTAACAAGAATCTCCTTTATAAACTAACTGTAACACCCCACCTCCGTTAAGGTCACTCACAAAAGGAATGCCCTAATTTTGGTGGAGCATTTTAGTAAACAGAACAGAAAATTTCAAGACAGATAAACAACACTTGAGAAATTATAACTTTATTACAGTGGAAAACAGAAATCAGTTTGGTTACATCTTTACCAAAAACTCAAGTACATAAATATCAGTCTTGTTCAGAAAATCATCAGAGTACAAAATTTTAAAATCATAATCCCCACAGAAGCTGCCATAAGGAGTCAAGCCATACTTTAAGCAATCTAAGTACTTCAAGCAGAAGAAATCTGGATCAAGCTAAAGTGTTCCCTCCTTGGAAAACCTGAGGGGAAACAGAAGAAAAAGGGGCGAAAACAAGAAAGGTCAGACATAAAGTCTGGCAAGTCCAGTGACTTTCAGCATATGAACAGATAATAATAATTATGACATGAACATAAGCTGGATAAGAGACAACAGTAGCAGGAGCAGCAGATGTACTTAGGTTAAACAGAAGAAACAGGATAATATTACTTTTCATTTCTCTGCACTAATACTAGTATAACAGGATTGGGTGTCACCCCAATGTCTAAACTGAAATAGAAATGGGAACAGAGTAATTTCCACAGAAGAGAACGCTAGTAACAGGCCTTTACCACCCCCAACAGAAACAGACAGAAACAGAATGCTAATAATGGGCCTTTACCACCCGAACAGAAACATACAGAAACAGAATGCTAATAATGGGCCTTTACCACCCAACAGAAGGTACAGAAACAGATTAATCCCTATGGAAACAGAATGTAGAATTAGGTGTACACTAGTAAATGGGCCTTTACCACTCGAATAGACGGTACCACGCAGAAACAGACCAACAGAAACAGACAGAACTATGTGTACCCTAAAACCCTACCCCAAGCGATCGGCTCCCTACTACATAAATACCCTATGTCAGCCCCACAGTAGGGTGTATCACTCCCTAAAGTGACAACCAATTGGCACAGACCTATTTACAGATGTCACGGCGTCTTACATCCTCGGAGGCAGACTGGGATCCATGCACGCACATGACCTAGTTGGAACGCACCATCAACACCCTTCGCCATTATCAGAATGAACCGCTTATAATTAGTTCAGTAAGCGTGCCCGGACCCTACCTACTGTTGGGTCAAAGTTTTGATACTAGAAAGGGTTACTGACTAATATGGGTCCCAAACAACAGATGACACAAGTAATTTCCCTCCTAACCTTGTGTCCCCAGACTAACAGATTTCAGATTAACTTGTTTACAAGTTCAGACATACAGAGTTCAGATCAACTAGTTCACAGATCAGACAAGTTTTCAGACTAACGGATCAGATATACGGATTTAACAGATTTACAGATTTGTCTAACTTTGTAATTGGGCCTACAGATTCACGAAACGGGTTTGTTAAATTCATTAGTCAATTGGTTCAACCCTATCCACCCAACACGTTTTAGACATCATATTTATCCCAGATTTGCATTAATTAAGTATTAATGCACAGACCTCTCACATTAGGTCGGTAGCTTGTGGCTGCTTGATATGTCGGGCGGTTCCGGGCAGACTTCTGCCACAAGCCAGACCTAACCTCGTGTCTAAGCATATTTTAGTTATGCCTACGACCTCTCACATTAGACTGACAGTTTGCGGTCGCTGGTTAAGCCGGTTGGTTCCAGGCAGGCTTCTACCGCAAACAGAGTCTAACCTCGTGTCATAGCCAATTCATTCCAATACATATTTTTCAGATATCAGACGAATTCTGTTTATTTAACAGATTAAACTTCTTCATAGGATATAACAGATTAATCAAATTTCCATGTTCTACTATATCTTAGGACGAGCCTACGGATTTCCATACCCAGATTACCATTATCTAGTTTTCAACAGATCAGACAATTCAACAGGTAGCAGATCTAGCAGTTTAAGCGGTTCAACAGATTTAGCAAATAACAGACTTAGCAGTTTAGGCAATTCAACAGTTTTAGCAGATAACGGATTAGGCAATCTAACAGATTTAGCAGATAACAGATTTAGCAGATCTAAAACTCTATTTACATATCTTGCATAATCATAAATTTATCCTAAACTTACATGCCTAAATCAAGGTCATAATTCATAATACAATATATGCCCCAAATTTTAGCCTTAATATTCCCATTTACAGTTCATGTCAAAACTAGATTTAATAGTCTAGTTCACCATTTATGTCCAAGACTAATACACATGTAAATCATTCTCTATTATAGCCAATTCAGATTATGCCAACATATTTGCTATGCCAAATTAACTTAATTAAGCTACGTCCAATCCCCGTATAACATGTTTCCACAAGTTCTCTAAATACCCATGAAATGGCCCTAGCAAAAGGAATAGGGGATAAGCATAAGAAAGAATAGGCATGCAATAATGAACCAAATACAATGATGATGCCCCCTCTAGGCTCGATGTACATAATAGTGAATGGGAATAAACTAGAAAAGTTGCATACTAAATATGAGATCTAACATCATTAAGGGAATTGGCATACGAAACTTACTACAATAGTTATAGGCAACTAACCACAATAGTCATGGGCGACTAATTACAATAGTTTCTTATTCAATGTCATAGGCAATAGTCTCATAGTCATGAATCATAGTCATAGGCAATAGTCTCATAGGCGTGAATTATAGTCATAGGCAATAGTCTCATAGGCATGAATCATAGTCATAGGCAATAGTCTCATAGTTAACAATTTCATGTTCAATTATGCATTATTCATTACTTGTACCAAACTTTAGCGTTCGTGCGTTAATCTCTTATGAGATTCGGCACAGTCTCGTAGTAGCCTGGCTATAGAACAGAAAGAAGAAAAAGGTACAGAATAGTCACAGAAAAACAGATCTGACAGATAAGAATATACATAATCTCAGATTCAGATTTATAATCATGCCACAACCATAATTAAAGCTTATATCGGAAAATAAATGTACTTGCCTTTCGTGGTTTTAAGAAAGGACAATAAACTGTTGTTGATGCAGAAATGTTGAATTACTCCTCTTTAATTGTTGTTGTAGCTCTAAACTTTTATTTGAGAATTAATTTAGCTTTTAATTCTACTCGGGTTGGAAGAAGAGGCATCAGTCCAAGTTTTGATTCCAGCAGAGTTGCGACGCCATTTTTATTTTTTATCAGAACAGAGGCAGAATATAGACAAAATGAAATTGTGTAGAGAAAATGAGGCTAGGGAGCTGTTTATATAGGATTAGGCGAACGAATATAGACAGAAAACGAGACCGGATACATCAGAATGAACCAGGTTCAAAAACTGGGTTTCGGGAGCAGGTCGACCCCCAGGCCGACTCCCCAGTCGACCTGGTCATGGGGAGGTCGACACCCCAGTCGACTCCCCAGTCGACCTGGTTGGGGGGGGGGGGTCGACTCCCCAGTCGTCCTGGGTATATGGGCGGGAATTTTCCCGCCAGCCTTCTCTGGGTTTGAATTTCGAATGTCTGGCTTTATTTTCGAGCTTTTTTATTTTATTTAAATTCCTGAAACTTCGAAGGGTCATATCTTGGTCATACGGACTCCGATTTTCGAAAACTCGGACTCGATTTCATGCAGAATTTCGAGACGAACGCAGTGGTGCAACCCATTTCCCTTGATTCTTATTTTAAAAATTAATTATTCTCTAATTTGTTACTTATACGTTCACAGAAAATACGGGGTGTTACATTCTCCCCTTCTTAAAGGATTTCGTCCCAGAAATCTTCAAGTTAAGAAGAATGTGTCCTACCATCCAGTCATCCATCTACTCAACCATCATCCACAAGCATCCATTGTCCTTAGAAAACTTCTAATGTTGTATGAACATATGCAAAAGTGTGTGTATATGTTCCTTATCTAATGCAAAGATCAGGCGGTCCATTGATTCAATTGACCTCCTTAATGCGAATTATGTCAGTGCCATGAGTCCAACATGTATGAAATTTTCCTATTTGATACATATTATTCTTATATGAGTGACAATCATTCATTCATATGCAACATCCATGTGATGAGTCAATCATTTTGCATCCATAGAAATTGAAAATGCTCACACATCCATATGCAGTATGAGAGTGTTTTCGAGCCGATCTAGTGCCTAGTGTGTATATACGCATCCATGAGCAACCACTAGCAACCACTTGCAACCATCAAACATAACATGTCTCAAACACATGTTTACATCCATAGGATTCCTATCTATACGTCGAAGACTCGATCGATAGGATACAGTCGAGTGATGGGAGCGAGTGCAGATAAACAAAAACTTGGTTTCCATTAGACCTTGGTTGAGAGACAAATTCCCCTTAAGTATCAACCCCGAAGACCGAAATCAACATCAGATTGACACCCAGAGGATTACCCTCCTTAGACAATGTCAAAACTGGAAATCTCAACCTTATCAGAAATATTCAGATATTTACAGATTACCGGTACAGATCAGATTACTAAATGATTCTTAGGAAACTAAGCATGATAAAAACCCAGAATGTATGCATCATAGTCAACTTAACGCTCAACACAGATACCCAACTTATCACAATTGGATGAGTCATAACCCTTATGGGTCTGAGTCTACAGCAGAATCAGAAACAATACTAGTATTCAAGTGCAGAGTATCGATTAGAGAATCGAAATGCCAGAATCAGAAAAGAGTTTTAACTCAAATATCAGATAAAGAAATTAAACCTCCTACAGAAAGTTTTCCTATTTCTATCCTATCCACTAGCCTCGAGAGTGTTCGCCAGCCCTCCATAAGTTGGTCCTGCCCTCTACCCTTGCCTCCGTTTCTTTGGGCAGTCCCTAGTGAAGTGTCCCATCTCACCACAGTTGAAGCAAGTGCCCTTTCTTTTTCTGCAATCCTTGTTTAGATGAGTTGAGCTTCCACAAGTAAAGCACTTTTTCTCCTTCTTATCTTCAGACTTTTCATCCTTCTTTCGTTTTTCGTTTTTGGGCCATGCTTTCTTGTTCTGTGGTTCTTCCTTGTTTGCCTCCTTCTTGCCCTTGTCTTCCTCGTATAGTAGTGCCATGTCCACCAATCTCTCGTAAGTCGCTCCCATGGGTACATGGGTCATGGCTAGGCTGTGCAGTGGCTCGTTCAATCCTTTAACAAAGTGGAGAGCCTTTTTATGCTAGGTGTTGACTAAATCTAGCCCGAACCTGGCCAGTTGGTTGAACTGATTGACGTATTCCCTGACCGTCATACTTCCTTGCTTAAGAGATAAGAACTTTTCCAGTTGTAGACTTCGTTCAGCTTGCAAGAGGAATTTCGTCTCAAACCTTGTTCTGAAATCCATCCATGTTTCAACCAGTCTCTCAGCGTTAGTGACTTCCCACCAATAGGAAGCTTCCTCCTTGAGCAACCACACCGCCAATTGTACCTTCTGCCTATCATCCACCTCGAAGATAACGAACAGATCCTCAGTTTCTTTGAGCCAGTTCCTTGCTTCTACGAATGATTCAGTTCCCTTGAAATCCTTTCCGCCCATGGCCCTAAAATCTTTACAGATTTTTGAAAAAGCAATTGCACGAGGAGGGGGCGGAGGAGGAGGAATCGTTGTAGCTGGAGGAGGAATATCTGCTGGGCCTGCATCGTTGGCCCTAGCCTCTAAGTACCTCCTGAACCAGCCAGGTATTGGCACGCCCTTTGGAAAGTTAAGATTCCCTGACATGCTGGAATGAAAGAAAAAGATTTAAAACGGAGAACTAAAAAGATAGATATATGGCTTTTTGGGGATTATGTTTTTCAAAAATAAGCTTTACTTTTGAAAATACTTCCTTTTCAAAACCTTTTTGAAAATAGTTTTCAAAACTTTTTATCAAATCTGGTAACCTTCAGCTCTGATACCAAGTGTAACACCCCACCTCCGTTAAGGTCACTCACATAGGGAATGCCTTAACTTTGGTGGAGCATTTTAGTAAACTGAACAGAAAATTTCAAGACAGATAACCAATACTTGAGAAATTATAACTCAGAATAGAAAATTTCAAGACAGATAACCAATACTTGAGAAATTATAACTTTATTACAACGGAAAATATAAATCAGTTTGGTTACATCTTTACCAAAAACTCAAGTACATAAATATTAGTCTTGTTCAGAAAATCATCAGAGTACAAAATTTTAAAATCATAATCCCCACAGAAGCTGCCATAAGGAGTCAAGCCATACTTTAAGCACTCTAAGTACTTCAAGCAGAAGAAATCCGGATCAAGCTAAAGTGTTCCCTCCTTGGAAAACCTGGGGGGAACGGAAGAAAAAGGGGCGAAAACAAGCAAGGTCAGACATAAAGTCTGGCAAGTCCAGTGACTTTCAGCATATGAACAGATAATAATAATTATGACATGAAAATAAGCTGGATAAGAGATAACAGTAGCAGGAGCAACAGATGTACTTAGGTTAAACAGAAGAAACAGAATAATATTACTTTACGTTTCTTTGCACTAATACTAGTATAACAGGATTGGGTGTCACCCCAATGTCTAAACTGAAACAGAAACGGGAACAGAATAATTTCCACAGAAGAGAATGCTAGTAACGGGCCTTTACCACCCCAACAGAAACAGAATGCTAATAATGGACCTTTACCACCCGAACAGAAACAGACAGAAACAGAATGCTAATAATGGGCCTTTACCACCCGAACAGAAGGTATAGAAACAGATTAATCCCTACGGAAACAGAATGTAGAATCAGGTGTACACTAGTAAATGAGCCTTTACCACCCGAACAGACGGTACCACGCAGAAACAGGCAGGTGTTGCCACCCAACAGAAACAGATGGTACCAACAGAAACAGACAGAACTATGTGTACCCTAAAACCCTACCCCAAGCGATCGGCTCCCAATACATAAATACCCTGTGTCGGCCCCACAGTAGGGTGTATCACTCCCTAAAGTGACAACCAATTGGCAAAGACCTATTTACAGATGTCACGGCGTCTTACATCCTCAGAGGCAGACTGGGATCCATGCACGCACATGACCCAGTTGGAACGCACCATCAACACCCTTCGCCATTATCAGAACGAACCGCTTATAATTAGTTCAGTAAGCGTGCCCGGACCCTACCTACTATTGGGTCAAAGTTTTGATACCAGAAAGGGTTACTGACAAATATGGGTCCCAAACAACAGATGACAAAAGTAATTTCCCTCCTAACCTTGTGTCCCTAGACTAATAGATTTCAGATTAACTTGTTTACAAGTTCAGACATACAGAGTTCAGATCAACTAGTTCACAGATCAAACAAGTTTTCAGACTAACGGATCAGATATACGGATTTAACAGATTTACAGATTTGTCTAACTTTGTAATTGGGCCGACAGATTCACGAAACGGGTTTGTTAAATTCATTAGTCAATTGGTTCAACCCTATCCACCCAACACGTTTTAGACATCATATTTATCCCAGATTTGCATTAATTAAATATTAATGCACAGACCTCTCACATTAGGTCGGTAGCTTGTGGCTGTTGGATATGCCGGGCGGTTCTGGACGGACTTCTGCCACAAGCCAGACCTAACCTCATGTCTAAGCATATTTTAGTTATGCCTACGACCTCTCACATTAGACTGACAGTTTGCGGTCGCGGGTTAAGCCGGTTGGTTCCGGGCAGGCTTCTACTGCAAACAGAGTCTAACCTCGTGTCATAGCCAATTCATTCCAATATAGATTTTTCAGATATCAGACTAATTCTGTTTATTTAACAGATTAAACTTCTTTATAGGATATAACAGATTAATCAAATTTCCATGTTCTACTAAATCTTAGGTCGAGCCTACGGATTTCCATACCCAGATTACCATTATCTAGTTTTCAACAGATCAGACAATTCAACAGGTAGCAGATCTAGCAGTTTAAGCGGTTCAACAGATTTAGCAAATAACAGATTTAGCAGTTTAGGCAATTCAACAGTTTTAGCAGATAACGGATTAGGCAATCTAACAGATTTAGCAGATTTAAAACTCTATTTACATATCTTACCTAAACATAAATTTAGCCTAAACTTACATGCCTAAATCAAGGTCATAATTCATAATACAATATATGCCCCAAATTTTAGCCTTAATATTCCCATTTACAGTTCATGTAAAAACTAGATTTAATAGTCTAGTTCACCATTTATGTCCAAGACTAATACACATGTAAATCATTCTCTATTATAGCCAATTCAGATTATGCCAACATATTTGCTATGCTAAATTAACTTAATTAAGCTACGCCCAATCCCCGTATAACATGTTTCCACAAGTTCTCTAAATACCCATGAAATGGCCCTAGCAAAAGGAATAGGGGATAGGCATAAGAAAGAATAGGCATGCAATAATGAACCAAATACAATGATGATGGCCCATCTAGGCTCGATGTACATAATAGTGAATGCGAATAAACTAGCAAAGTTGCATACTAAATATGAGATCTAACATCATTAAGGGAATAGGCATAAGAAACTAACTACAATAGTTATAGGCAACTAACCACAATAGTCATGGGCGACTAATTACAATAGTTTCTTATTCAATGTCATAGGCAATAGTCTCATAGTCATGAATCAAAGTCATAGGCAATAGTCTCATAGGCGTGAATTATAGTCATAGGCAATAGTCTCATAGGCATGAATCATAGTCATAGGCAATAGTCTCATAGTCAACAGTTTCATGTTCAATTATGCATTATTCATTACTTGTCCCAAACTTTAGAGTTTGTGCATTAATCTCTTATGAGATTAGGCGCAGGCTCGTAGTAGCCTGGCTATAGAACAGAAAGAAGAAAGAGGTACATAATAGTCATAGAAAAACAGATCTTACAGATAAGAATATCCATAATCTTAGATTCAGATTTATAATCATGCCACAACCATAATTAAAGTTCATATCGGAAAATAACTGTACTTGCCTTTCGTGGTTTTAAGAAAGGATAATAAACTGTTGTTGATGCAGAAATGTTGAATTACTCCTCTTTATTGTTGTTGTAGCTCTAAACTTTGATTTGAGATTTGATTTAGCTTTTAATTCTATTCAGGTTGGAAGAAGAGGCATCAGTCCAAGTTTTGATTCCAGCAGAGTAGCGACGCCATTTTTATTTTTAATTAGAACAGAGGCAGAATATAGACAGAATGAAATTGTGTAGAGAAAATGAGGCTAGGGAGCTGTTTATATAGGATTAGGCGGACGAATCTAGACAGAAAACGAGACCTGATACATCAGAATGAACCAGGTTCAAAAACTGGGTTTCGGGAGCAGGTCGACCCCCAGGCTGACTCCCCAGTCGACCTGGTCATGGGGAGGTCGACACCCCAGTCGACTCCCCAGTCGACCTGGTTGGGGGGGGTCGACTCCCCAGTCGACCTGGGTATATGGGCGGGAATTTTCCCGCCAGCCTTCTCTGGGTTTGAATTTCGAATTTCTGGCTTTATTTTTGAGCTATTTTATTTTATTTAAATTCCTGAAACTTCGGAGGGTCATATCTTGGTCATACGGACTCCGATTTTCGAAAACTCGGACTTGATTTCATGCAGAATTTCGAAACAAACGCAATGGCACAACCCGTTTCCCTTGATTCTTATTTTAAAAATTAATTATTCTCTGATTTGTTACTTATACGTTCACAGAAAATACGGGGTGTTACACTAACACCCATATCTACCTTTTCTCCCAACAATCCCTAATTCACTTTGTTCTCTATAGCTTCAACAGCCGAATCCTTCCATTTTGATTTTTCATAAAATCGTAAAAATCAAAATCTAAACGGAATCGAAGGTGATTGGATTTATCGAACTCCTCTTCTAAACGGCTTCATCTTCATGGGGTTTTCATCTAACTCGATTGTTTTCTGGGCGTTCGAGTTGGCAAATTTTGTGGGTTCCACTTACCATATGATTAGCACCAATTTTCCGTGGTGCGTGAGTGGATGTCGTGTTGGGGATGTGGTGTTCAGTGTGTTTGTCTGTAGTAGGGTTGGAGGCTGAGGTCGGCCTCCTCCTGAGTACTGTCGGTTGACTGTTATGGGTATGAAGGGGAGGAGGTTGAGAAGGGAAGATGCTCGGTGATGGTTTCATGTGATATGGAAGCTGTAGGATCCACGTAGTGGTGCAGAGATAGTGTCTAAGGGCTGTAGTTGGGAATAGGGAGTATAATGGTGATACTGGTTTTAGTGTTATCTGAGTAGAGAATGGGGACGTCTTTGGTTAAGGTGGTTAAACATGCGTTAATGGCATGTTGTTAATAATGGAAGTAACGGCCTCAATAGGAGAAAATGGGTTTGAATGTTGGGTATTCGAACTAAAGAATGGCAGGTGCAATTTTTATATTGAAGCTAAATACACGGGTTAAGTAGTGATGAGGTATTAAAATTCAAATATATGGAGATGAGCTGAATGAATGCATTGTTTTTATTGCACGGAAACATCAGGGGTTGCATGGTGTAATTGTGTACTGCCTGGGACGGTAGGAGTTGAGCTTTCTGTTCGTTCCAGGAGACCGATGGAGTCTGAGGGTAACCATGATTTAAAAGGATGGTT
The DNA here is from genome assembly GCA_030737875.1 of Allium sativum. NCBI lineage: Eukaryota > Viridiplantae > Streptophyta > Magnoliopsida > Asparagales > Amaryllidaceae > Allium > Allium sativum. Next base: position 312,067,796 of record CM060919.1, read on the forward strand.
AGCCGATTAAAACACTGATCAAAGATTTACATGATTTGTTAATCACGGGTTTAGCTGGTTGGTCGCCACTTTGCGAACGATGAACGACAAAATGATAAACGACGACTGAAATTCGTGATTCAATTCTGATTAAGCGGCTACACTTTTGGATTAAGGTAAACTAACTAAAATTAAAATAAATAAATAGTTGGTGGTAGTTTGAATATATAATATTTGTTAGATCCTGTAAAATATATAATTTGATCACTCGTTATCAGAATCAGACGACAATGATCACGTTGGAATCATAACATCGAGATGGACATTATGAAACTGACGTGCTGATAACAGAGCTGCTGGAATTTCGTGATAAAATCAAACGTTGTTTGATTTTAAAAGGAAACAAAAGCAGAGTCGTCAACTGTAAAACAAGGTGAGTAAACTCACTAACTCTGACTCGTTTATATTTTTATAAACGAGTTTTAAATTTATTTTTTACTGTGTGATGGTTGTTTGGTTGCATGGTTGAAAAATTGGTTGATAGGGTTATATCATAAATAGATTATTATTTCTGTTCACCATGATATTTCATATTTATGCGAAATGAATATTATTCATGTGATTAACATCTGTGGATGCAGGGAAACAGGGTGGAGGGATCCAACTGGATTCCTCAAAAAAATTATTACTGTATTCATTGTTGTGTTATATGATGTGACCCGTGATTGGTTATGTGGTGTTTGAAATACAGTACCCTTAGATGTGACCCGTGATTGGTTATGTGGTGTTTGAAATACAGTACCCTTAGAATTTTGGTATTTAAATACCGGAAATATTTTCAAATGTAGAAAATAAACTGGAGATTTGAAAACAAATTTATTTCCAAAATAGAAATTAAATTTTGAATGGAGTTGGAAATAGTAACTTGTTTAATGAATAAAACAAGAGATTGTTTTATGAACGACATATATAAATTTAGTATAATATTTATTATTTGATAACCTGGAATATAAATTCAAGTTGAGATTTACATAGAAAACCAGAATCGGTTTTGAAACCGATAGTATCAGATTTGGAATTAGTGATTTTAAAGGGAATTAAATGAGATTATAAATATTTAAAGTTAAAATTGAGATTTTTATAAACATTTGTAATTAGAAATTGTAAATAGAATTTGGGTTTAAGATATTATTTTTAAGTATGAAAACCAAATTACTTATTTATTTATTTATTTATTTATTTATTTATTTACTTATTAATTGAATTAATAAGTACAAGTATACTTTTATTTAAAAGAAAAGTTTGTAAACAACGATTATAACGCTGTTGTTATAATAAATGTTTTTTTATAAATCCTAAACAGCGATTTTAACGCTGCCGTTGTAACAAATGTTTTGTAAGTCTAAACAACGATCTTAACGCTATTGTTATAATAAGTGTTCTATAATTATAAATAGCGATTGCAACGCTGTTGTTAAACGTAATGTTTTATAAATCAAATATTTGGAGACAGTGATTATAACGCTACCGTTATAATCAAAGTTTTTCCGTGAAAGAAGCATGTTCTCAGATTGGATCCGAAGGTCGCGTAAGCGATGTTTGGTTTAAAGTTATGAGCTTTGACTATTCCAAAGTTGAGAATGTTGTTCAGTTAAGGTATGAGAGGTAAATATACCCCAACTTGATTGACTTCATGATTGATGGAGAAATTGTTCAGGTTCGATAATGAGGATTGGTTAACATTATGGTTAGTTAATGTTTTGAGTTATAATAACAATGTTTTATAACATCGCGTTAATTTAAAAAGAATTTGAAATGTTTTTTTCCAAATAAAATGAGATATATTTTCTACGTATAGAGAATGAAGTGAATTGGACAACGACGAATTAAGAAAGGGAATTTGGAAATATTTCCAATATTAATGCGGTATATTTTCTGAATATAGAAAATAAGGATTCGTTAATAAATATAGGAATGTTTTCTAACTGGAATAAGAGATATTTTCTCGAATAAAGAAATTAGATATTGGAAATTGTAACACCCCGTATTTTTTTTAATATAATTAAAAATGAAATAAAATATATGAAAATATGCTTATGATAGGTAAATAATGGTGATGCATAAGGAGAATTAATTAATACATGGAAGAGAAGAAAAATTAGTTCGATAACGGCGTATGTAACGGAAAAATAGTAAAATAAGGATAACTAATTCAAGAATCAGGAATTAGGTAAAATGGACATCACCATTGCGTTCCTCTCGGAAAAATACGCGAAATAGAGTCCGAGTTTTCGAAAATCGGAGTCCGTATGACCAAGATATGGCCAAAACAAGATTTCAGCAGACTACCCGTGTCGACTGTAGTGTCGACACCCAAGTCGACCTGCCCCCCCCCCCCCCTGTGTCGACTGTAGTGTCGACCCCCCCCCCCTGTACAGGTCGACCTGGTCGGCCTGGGGTGGTCCAGAACCCATTTTTGAGGCCCGGGACGAGTTTTGATGGTCCAGATGGGTTTTAGGGTTAATCTGGTGGCTGAAATGAAGTGCTACACCTATAAAATAACACCTAGACCTAGCCTAACTCACACAAATTCATATGACACCTAAATGCTGTTGGAATCTCTCTTGAGCCATGGCCGCCGTCTCCAAATTAAAGCTTAAGCGTTCAAACTCAAATCAAATCAAAGATCAATGCTTCTACAACAAATTCAAGGGGATAGATCAATGACACTTCAACTTTCTAAGACAAATTCACTTCTTAATTCATTAGTCGTTCTCTGTAAGTTCTAGTTATTTTCAGTTTTAAATATTTAATTATAATGTGGCCATGAAATAAAGTGGATTTGGATTTAAGTATGTGTATCGATTCAGATCTATTTCTGTTTCTTCTTGAATCTTGATCTTTGGACTTTTCTATCTTTACTCTCATGCTAAGTTCATGATCTATTCAGCCTGTTGTAAATCAATTTTCTTGATTCATGTTGATATTATTATCCAGTTGTAATCTTAATATGCCTATGATGATGTTTTTCTCTCCGATCTTGTTTTGATGCAAAATTCTACCTTTCCCCTATTTATTTTCTTTTGATGAACCTAGGTCAATTTCGGACCTAGGCCTAAACTGCGATTTGCGTGCGATTGAATACGGGGGAAATATTGGGATATTGTCTTGTTGGATATATGTGTTTGATAGAATCGAAGGCATATTTGGGTATTATTGCCATTAACATGAAATTGGGTATTATCGTTATAATTAAAATTCGCTAGCTTGGGTAAATTGGGGTAAACATGGAATACATGTAGTTTGGTATGAAACTTGGCCTATGAAAAATATGGCAAGAATATTGATATGTATAACTTGGCTAAAATTTGACCTATGTAAATTGGGCATAGCTTTGTAAACATGTAAACTCTGAATCTTGAGATATGTAAAAAGGTATGAAACTTGGTATATATGTAAATTGTCTAGGATTAGGCATATATAAATTGGCATATGAAATTTGGCATGGATCTTGATATATGTGTAATTTGGCTAGAACTTGATATGTGTAAATTGGCATAAACTTGGCATACATGTAAACAGGCAAGAATTAGACATATGTAAACCAACTAGAATTGGGTACATATATTGATGGGCATGTAATTTGGAATGTGGGCGTATGTTAATTAACATGTAATTGTCGTGTTTAGCATAATCATGGTTAGTGACATTTAATTTGGTATGATTTACATACCAAAAATTATAAACACGGTTTAAAGGGAAGGTGGGCCATAATAGTAAATGTTGATTAATGTAAATTATGGACATAAAGATAATTGGTAATTTTTAGGAAACTTGCCATAAACTAGTCATTAATCACATAAGTGATTTATGTCATAAAATGGTATTAATTATATACCTAATTTAATGAGATTGATTGGAAACAAATTGGGCATTAAATTTGAACTTGAACAATTTACATAATTAAAATGTAAATTAGAATTATGGCATAAAATGGTATTAATTATATACCTAATTTAATGAGATTGATTGGAAACAAATTGGGCAGTAATATGAATTTGAATAATATACATAATTAATGTAAATTGGAAAATACGAATATGCTTAGCACGAGGTTGGATTGAGTTGTGATGTAAACCTGCCCGGACCCGCCCGGCTATCCAGTAATCACAGCAATACCTATCCAATGTGGGAGGCTAAGCATTAGGCCCAATAAAGACCCGAGGTTAGACTGAGTTGTGGCGTAAGACTGCCCGGACCCGACCGGCACACCGGCAGCCACAACAATATCTGTCTAATGTGAGAGGTTGGTGCCCTAATAAGACAACTAGAGCTGAGCTAGGGTTGGTAGGGTTAAGTTAACTAGAACACTTAACCAATTTCAACATGTTAACTAAATTGGTGGGTAGGGTTAGGTTAATCTGGACACTTAACCAATTTAATATGTTGACTACGGGAGTAGGTAAGGTTAAGAAAATGTTTAACCATTATAAAATGATTAAACTGGACTAGAGAGTGAGGTTAAGTTAATGAGAACACTTAACTAATACAATGGGTTAATTAGACAAGTGGTTGCGGTTAATAGTAACATTTAACCAACATAACAGGACAAGCGGGTGGGCTAAGTTAACTTGAATAAGTTGATAACACTTAACCATTATAATATGACTAGTGGATGGGGTTAAGTTAACATGCACTTAACCAATCTGATGTGATGTGTGGTAGGGTTAAGTAACACACGGGGTTAAGTTAACAAGAAAATTCTTAACCAATGTAACCAGATAGACGAACGGGGTTAAGTTAATAAACCACACTTAACCAATCAAACATAATAAGCGAGAAAGGTTAAGTTAACTAAGGTAAACACTTGACCATGGTAACATAACGGGTAGGAGGGTTAAGTACATATCGGGTTGGTGGGTAATATTAGTAAATATAGGCCCACATACACTTAACCATTAAATACACATGCTTGAATCAGTAGCGGGGTTAAGTACACATCAGGGTTGGTGGGTAATATCAGAGAATATAGGCCCACAGACTTAACCATTAGAAAAAACAAGTAACGGGGACCCATTTCAGCAGTAACCCACATTAGGTATCAACGGAACCCTGAGCTAGGCAGGGTGGGGCATGATTACTGGGCTGCTTATAAGAGGTCAAATTAGCGGCGGTTGGTGCAGTAGTGCAGGTTCTAACGGAGTGCGGGCGTGCACACACTTCGGCGTAGAAAATTTAGCCACTGGGCATCAGTAGGTATAAAGCTGTGCATCTTGATTGTGTCAGGGTTGCCACCATGGGACTTGATACACCCCATGGGGGACCAGCACAGGTATCTACAAGTAGGGGGCCGTGTGACACAAATGAGAACTAGGACAAGTAGGGAGCCGATCTATAAGGTAGTAAGGGTGCATCGAATATATATATACATGGCCATTGGGGTGATCGAGGTGGAATCCTCAAAATCGATGTACACCTGAAGACTACCATAATTGCGGGGATTGGGATCACGTTGTAATTACTATATAACACGGGCTACTAGTTGGGACACTAGTAAGGGGTGCGGATCCACGTTACACAGGACACTAGTTGGGACACTAGTAGCAATACGGATCATTCAATGTAAGACACTTACGAGGATGCTAGTTAGGTGGTGCAGAGCAAATAGATATCGTTTTAATGGTAAAGCTTAGAAACCTTGCAATGTTATTCTTGATAGAAACCATGCGGTGGGATACTTGATAGGAATTAGGGGACGTTATACTTGTTTCATCGTGCCCGAAGTTTATCTTGTTACCTTAGTTTATCTTGTTATCTTAGTTTATCTCGCCTACCTTGTCATCATGCTTATGTTTACTTTCAGTTTATTCATGCCATGTTATCTTTACATATTTTTATGTTGAAAAGTCACTAGGACTTACTCAGTCTTTATGACTGACCCGTTTTGTTTCGCCTCTTTTTCTTCCGTTTCCCCCCCCCAGGTTCACAGGGTTGGAATACAGCTTAGTTCAGATCTTACCAAGCTCCAAGGCTCTTTCATGTATGGCTTGGATTTCTCTTGGCTATGGCTTGCTTTGCTTTATTGGGGAGTACTATAACTTATTTTTACGCTTCTTTGTTTTTGAGCAAGACAGATATTTTAGCTATGTATTTGGGTATTGGAAGTTGATGGGCTTTTTATTGTAAACAATTCTATTTAATAAATGATTTGAAGTACTTCCACTTTACTTTCCGTTGTTTTATATATGTCTGTCTTGTAATATTTCTGTTCCAGTACCCATAATACTCCATTGAAGTTAAGGCATTCCCTTTGTGAGTGACCTTAACAGATGTGGGGTGTTACATTTGGTATCAGAGCAGAAGGTTACCAGACTGGGCAAAAGTTTTCAAAAACCTTCTGAAATTATTTTCAAAACATTTACAAAGAAGCAAATTTTCAAGAAAATTTTGTTTTAATTAAAAGGCATATTCCCCAAAGCCATATGCACTATCTTTTGATTCTCTCTTGAAATCTCTTCTCTCTCTTTTCACCATAGTTTCGTAGGCATCCGACACATGTCGGAGGGCAAAGGAGTGCCCAACCTCCATCTGTAGCCGTGGTAGTCCCATCTGCGTCTAATCTTATTTCAAGTTGGGTAGAGTGTCGTGCGTTGGAGGTAGCTTCGAAAGACTTGTCAACAAACTATACAAGGACAGTAAGAACAAGGAACTAGTTGTTATAGCTTTCCACGAAGGAGGGAAAAGGTGAAAGGAAAGGGGCCTAAGTGAAAGAATAGTAAAACCCATGACAAGAGAGAGTATCTTTAGTGAGAAGGGACATGCAGTTAAGTATTATAGGACAAGGGCAAGGGACAAGATCGTCGAGAGGGCAATTGAATGCTCTCACCACTAGCGTACCTAAGAGGGTGGTAACATTTCTGTTAAAGGTTTAGCTTTTCTTTTCTATCATCCCACTAGAAATTTGTTTTTGTACATCGCATCCTTTTAATTCTGCTTCGAAAGTTGAGTCCTGCACCTTAGTACTAGCATGGTAGAGGATCCCATTTTTTTTCTTTCTTCTTTTCTCAAATCCTGTTGGGGAAATCGGATCATTTATTCATGACTTGTTTGGATTTGAGAATGTCCATGCTAAGTGTTGAGTCTAGAAGTAATGTTTATGTTTTGGGCTATGGGTTGATTCTAGCGATGGAGTGGTTATCCAGTATGGGTGACCTTCTCGGTTTTGAAAAGAGGGTAGTTAGACTCTTGACTTGCCTCGGTAATACCCTCGAAGTTGCATGTAACCTTTAGGGTTCTATCATGATTTGTTACCTAGAATCTCTTGACATATTTATTGGTAATTCGTAATCCGCTCAAGTAATGTTCGCCACTAAGGCGGATGGGTCATTTCGCTTATGTATGAGTTGTAGAGAATCACCTTAGTAAGTACATTTGGCAACATGGTTGGCATTTATTTCCAAGAGATAGTTCTTCTGCGTCGAATACCTGATAGTAAGTGAACGAGATCCAAGATTCACTAGTGAATTTTGGAGAGCTTGCATGAAACCATGAGTACGCAGTTATGTTTGAGACGAGTATACTAGGAGGAGAATAAGTGAAAGTGGAACGAGAGGCAAAAGTGAAATGGATTCCAACCCATATTTTGGAAGCAAGAATTAAGAAGCTACGGAATTGTGAAGTTAAAGGCGGTCAAAGCACAATGGAGTTAAGCTCAAAGAAATGCGACTTAGAAGATTGAAGACTAGATTCGCGCATCATATCTCTTTTTAAGAGTATATCCATGATCTCTCTTTTCCTATAGAGCTTACTCACATGCTATCTTTTGTGTATATCCTCTCGGTCCTATTCTCAATCCTATTTCTATTGCGAACCTCATAGGGAGTATGACTCGTCTGTTAGTAATATATGTTGGGGCTTGAGGATGTCCGTCGGGTGGACTAAACTTTTTGGGTTTTATAGGATACGGGTTGGTCTTAGGAAGGAATTCCCTTGTGACCTAAAAGGAGTCCATCATGCTTAGTTTCCTAGAATCATATATAGTGGTTGGGTTGAGTAATTCTTTGGGTGTCAGTCTGATGTTGATTTCGGTCTTCGGGGCTGATGCTTAGAGAGTTCTTCTCCTAATCAATATATATGTGGCATAGATTTCCAGTTTTGACATTGCCTAATGGGCACAAAGTTTTTACTTGCTTCTATCATTCGACTATATCTTTAGATAGGGACAATTGGGTGTAAACATGTGTTTGAGACATGTTATGATTGATGGTTGCAAGTGGTTGCTAGTGGTTGCTCGTGGATGCATTTACACATTAGGCACTAGATCGGCTCAATCACCTTTCATATTGCATATGCATGAGTGTTTACACCTATTTGTGGATGAAATTGAATGTGTTATCATGTGGATGTTGCATATGGATGGATTTTTGTGCACACATATAGTCTTTATGTGACTAGGACTATTTGCATACATGTTGGACTCATGGCACTAAACATATTTTGCATCTAGAAGATCAATCAGGCCTGACCATTTACATTAGACAAGGAACATATACACACACTTCTTGCATATGTTCATACAGCCTTAGAAATCTCTTAAGGACAACGAATGCCTGTGATTAATGATTGAGTAGATGGATGATGGATGGTAGGACACATTCTTCTTAACTTGAAGATTTCGGGGACGAAATCCTTTAAGGAGGGGAGAATGTAACAGCCCATATTTTTTTTAATATAATTAAAAATGAAATAAAATATATGAAAATATGCTTATGATAGGTAAATAATGGTGATGCATAAGGAGAATTAATTAATACATGGAAGAGAAGAAAAATTAGTTCGATAACGGCATATGTAACGGAAAAGATAGTAAAATAAGGATAACTAATTCAAGAATCGGTAATTAGGTAAAATGGACATCACCATTGCGTTCCTCTCAGAAAAATACGCGAAATAGATCCGAGTTTTCGAAAATCGGAGTCCGTATGACCAAGATATGGCCAAAACAAGATTTCAGCAGACTTTTTGGCAGACTACCCGTGTCGACTGTAGTGTCGACACCCAAGTCGACCTGCCCCCCCTGTGTCGACTGTAGAGTCGACTCCCCCCCTTTACAGGTTGACCTGGGTGGTCCAGAACCCATTTTTGAGGCCCGGGACGAGTTTTGATGGTCCGGATGGGTTTTAGGGTTAATCCGGTGGCTGAAATGAAGTGCTACACCTATAAAATAACACCTAGACCTAGCCTAACTCACACAAATTCATATGACACCTAAATGCTGCTGGAATCTCTCTTGAGCCATGGCCGCCGTCTCCAAATTAAAGCTTAAGCGTTCAAACTCAAATCAAATCAAAGATCAATGCTTCTACAACAAATTCAAGGGGATAGATCAATGACACCGCAACTTTCTAAGACAAATTCACTTCTTAATTCATTAGCCGTTCTCTGTAAGTTCTAGTTATTTTCAGTTTTAAATATTTAATTATAATGTGGCCATGAAATAAAGTGGATTTGGATTTAAGTATGTGTATCGATTCAGATCTATTTCTGTTTCTTCTTGAATCTTGATCTTTGGACTTATCTATCTTTACTCTCATGCTAAGTTCATGATCTATTCAGCCTGTTGTCAATCAATTTTCTTGATTCATGTTGATATTATTATCCAGTTGTAATCTTAATATGCCTGTGATGATGTTTTTCTCTCCGATCTTGTTTTGATGCAAAATTCTACCTTTCCCCTATTTATTTTCTTTTGATGAACCTAGGTCAATTTCGGACCTAGGCCTAAACTGCGATTTGCGTGCGATTGAATACGGGGGAAATATTGGGATATTGTCTTGTTGGATATATGTGTTTGATAGAATCGAAGGCATATTTGGGTATTATTGCCATTAACATGAAATTGGGTATTATCGTTATAATTAAAATTCGCTAGCTTGGGTAAATTGGGGTAAACATGAATACATGTAGTTTGGTATGAAACTTGACCTATGAAAAATATGGCAAGAATATTGATATGTATAACTTGGCTAAAATTTGACCTATGTAAATTGGGCATAGCTTTGTAAACATGTAAACTCTGAATCTTGACATATGTAAAAAGGCATGAAACTTGGTATATATGTAAATTGTCTAGGATTAGGCATATATAAATTGGCATATGAAATTTGGCATGGATCTTGATATATGTGTAATTTGGCTAGAACTTGATATGTGTAAATTGGCATAAACTTGGCATACATGTAAACAGGCAAGAATTAGACATATGTAAACCAACTAGAATTGGGTACATATATTGATGGGCATGTAATTTGGAATGTGGGCGTATGTTAATTAACATGTAATTGTCGTGTTTAGCATAATCATGGTTAGTGACATTTAATTTGGTATGATTTACATACCAAAAATTATAAACACGGTTTAAAGGGAAGGTGGGCCATAATAGTAAATGTTGATTAATGTAAATTATGGACATAAAGATAATTGGTAATTTTTAGGAAACTTTCCATAAACTAGTCATTAATCACATAAGTGATTTATGTCATAAAATGGTATTAATTATATACCTAATTTAATGAGATTGATTGGAAACAAATTGGGCATTAAATTTGAACTTGAACAATTTACATAATTAAAATGTAAATTAGAATTATGGCATAAAATGGTATTAATTATATACCTAATTTAATGAGATTGATTGGAAACAAATTGGGCAGTAATATGAATTTGAATAATATACATAATTAATGTAAATTGGAAAATACGAATATGCTTAGCACGAGGTTGGATTGAGTTGTGATGTAAACCTGCCCGGACCCGCCCGGCTGTCCAGTAATCACAGCAATACCTATCCAATGTGGGAGGCTAAGCATTAGGCCCAATAAAGACCCGAGGTTAGACTGAGTTGTGGCGTAAGACTGCCCGGACCCGACCGGCACACCGGCAGCCACAACAATATCTGTCTAATGTGAGAGGTTGGTGCCCTAATAAGACAACTAGAGCTGAGCTAGGGTTGGCAGGGTTAAGTTAACTAGAACACTTAGCCAATTTCAACATGTTAACTAAATTGGTGGGTAGGGTTAGGTTAATCTGGACACTTAACCAATTTAATATGTTGACTACGGGAGTAGGTAAGGTTAAGCAAATGTTTAACCATTATAAAATGATTAAACTGGACTAGAGAGTGAGGTTAAGTTAATGAGAACACTTAACTAATACAATGGGTTAATTAGACAAGTGGTTGCGGTTAAGTAGTAACACTTAACCAACATAACAGGACAAGCGGGTGGGCTAAGTTAACTTGAATAAGTTGATAACACTTAACCATTATAATATGACTAGTGGATGGGGTTAAGTTAACATGCACTTAACCAATCTGATGTGATGCGTGGTAGGGTTAAGTAACACACGGAGTTAAGTTAACAAGAAAATTCTTAACCAATGTAACCAGATAGACGAACGGGGTTAAGTTAATAAACCACACTTAACCAATCAAACATAATAAGCGAGAAAGGTTAAGTTAACTAAGGTAAACACTTGACCATGGTAACATAACGGGTAGGAAGGTTAAGTACATATCGGGTTGGTGGGTAATATTAGTAAATATAGGCCCACATACACTTAACCATTAAATACACATGCTTGAATCAGTAGCGGGGTTAATTACACTTCGGGGTTGGTGGGTAATATCAGAGAATATAGGCCCACAGACTTAACCATTAGAAAAACCTAGTAACGGGGACCCATTTCAGCAGTAACCCACATTAGGTATCAACGGAACCCTGAGCTAGGCAGGGTGGGGCACGATTACTGGGCTGATTATAAGAGGTCAAATTAGCGGCGGTTGGTGCAGCAGTGCAGGTTCTAACGGAGTGCGGGCGTGCACACACTTCGGCGCAGAAAATTTAGCCACTAGGCATCAGTAGGTATAAAGTTGTGCATCTTGATTGTGTCAGGGTTGCCACCATGGGACTTGATACACCCCATGGGGGACCAGCACAGGTATCTACAAGTAGGGGGCCACGTGACACAAACGAGAACTAGGTCAAGTGGGGAGCCGATCTATAAGGTAGTAAGGGTGCATCGAATATATATATACATGGCCATTGGGGTGATCGAGGTGGAATCCTCAAAATCGATGTACACCTGAAGGCTACCATAATTGCGGGGATTGGGATCACGTTGTAATTACTGTATAACACGGGCTACTAGTTGGGACACTAGTAAGGGGTGCGGATCCACGTTACACAGGACACTAGTTGGGACACTAGTAGCAATACGGATCATTCAATGTAAGACACTTACGAGGATGCTAGTTAGGTGGTGCAGAGCAAATAGATATCGTTTTAATGGTAAAGCTTAGAAACCTTGCGATGTTATTCTTGATAGAAACCATGCGGTGGGATACTTGATAGGAATTATGGGACGTTATACTTGTTTCATCGTGCCCGAAGTTTATCTTGTTACCTTAGTTTATCTTGTTATCTTAGTTTATCTCGCCTACCTTGTCATCATGCTTATGTTTACTTTCAGTTTATTCATGCCATGTTATCTTTACCTATTTTTATGCTGAAAAGTCACTAGGACTTACTCAGTCTTTATGACTGACCCGTTTTGTTTCGCCTCTTTTTCTTCCGTTTCCCCCCCCCCCCCAAGGTTCACAGGGTGGGAATACAGCTTAGTTCGGATCTTACCAAGCTCCAAGGCTCTTTCATGTATGGCTTGGATTTCTCTTGGCTATGGCTTGCTTTGCTTTATTGGGGAATACTATAACTTATTTTTATGCTTCTTTGTTTTTGAGCAAGACAGATATTTTAGCTATGTATTTGGGTATTGGAAGTTGATGGGCTTTTTATTGTAAACAATTCTATTTAATAAATGATTTGAAGTACTTCCACTTTACTTTCCGCTGTTTTATATATGTCTGTCTTGTAATATTTCTGTTCCAGTACCCATAATACTCCATTGAAGTTAAGGCATTCCCTTTGTGAGTGACCTTAACAGATGTGGGGTGTTACAGAAATATTTTCCAAAGAATCGAGAGGGGAAATCGAGCTTCAAAAGGATACGAATGATAGGTAAACAGGAATTCGAAATAATAATATAATAAGAAATCAATATAAAGGGGCCAGTATTGTGTGATGCTTGATCAATAGAATTTCCAATTATAAATAAGACCGTTGATTGTATGGATGTTTCTTTGATAGTTAAATCACCGACTATCAAAGTTTTGATTTACTTTATACCTCTGTTGTCAATATGGAGAGACCGGGATCAGATTTAATATTTGGAAACCACTCCGTATTGGCATAAGCGTTACGAATCAGCTTATGCCAAAAATGATTGAAGGCGGAGTAAAATGCAAGGGCTGCTCTGTAAATCCTAGGCAGTAATTACCCAACATGGATTAATGAAATAGTGCCTTCGGTTTGTCCAGTCCCAGGACACCGTGTATGAACGGATCTGACAATGTGGAATTCAAAATAAATGGTGGCAAGATGTTCATGAAAGATAATCGTGACCTCAAGCCTCATCAATTGGGAATTGACAAAAATCGGGCAGGCAGCATGGCTATGTGGGTGGCTCCCATTAGGATGTATAATCACCTATCTAGGGAAATTCCATTTGCTTCTTTAATCTATTGATGCTGTCCCTTTCGGGAAACGGTTACTGATCCCAACCGTTGGTGATATACATTCGATACACTTGAGAGAAATTAGTGGTCGGTCATGTATGGGCCGGGTTACATGATGTTATTGTTGAACCCAGTGTATTCCCCCCTAGAGATACACTATCGGACGGTGGTTCCATACCTTGTCATATTGGAAATCCAATCTCCAATAAGCACCCTGCGGTTTTTGATTGTATATTATATATGGAGCGTGAGATGCAAGCGTTCCGCTAGATTGTATTTATTTGATGTAGACACTATTATAATATCACTGGATTTTTATATCAAAATATTTTTGGTTATCGTAAGGTAAAAACCATCCATGTTTATGTGTGGATCGGTCTTACGATTATCATATCTTTCGAAAGGATTTTGAATGTTAAATAAATGGGTGGAGTTTACTCACACCAGTCCCCTGACTGATCCAGAGTTTATTTTGTTTTGTTTTTCCCTAAACTCTTGGGTTCCCAAATTTGTACGGGCAGTCAAGTAGTCGGGATTTTTCAAATTCACTTGGAGGAGCTCGAAGCAGGAGGCTTCATCAGTTAGCTATAGACTATCATATTTTCCGTTGTGTACTATGTTGTATCTGGAAACAGGTGTTTATAACTGTTCCAGGAATAACGGTTGTGCTCTGATATTGGTATGTATATATACAGTTACTGATTTTTTTTTCACAAGTTATGTTATATAATATATTTTATTCATTCCGCTGTGAGTTTGTGATCTTCGTTTTCTTCTATTCTAATATTTCTTTCTTTCTATTTCTCATCCTATAACTTCTTTCTAATAATGATTCGTATTTCTGTGCAATTTAGCGTGGTCGTGTGGTGTTATTAGTCGACTCAAAGGGTACGGAAATTCGGATCATTACACTATAGACCACTAATGACAATATATCTTTGAATTCTTTGAGGAATAGAATGAAATTAGATAGAGAATGATTTGAATTCAAGTACAACTCTATAATATTGTGTGGTTTGCAAATCGGCGAAGAATTGGAGTGAAATAGTATCGATTTGCAAGGAGATTGAAAGAATATGAAATGGAATTCTTTTGCAAATGTTTGGAGAAGGAGTAAGAGAAAATGAGAATTCTTTATGTCAAAATTCATTTCCAAAGGCCTTTATAAAGTGGTTGAAGAGTGTGTCTTTTGGTGAAGAAATGGAGTGAAATGTCTCTACATCTAAAATTTAAAATTCTGAAAAATGCCTAGTATGTTAACATACTAGGATACCCATGTCGACATATCACTAGTGCAACTTGAACAACCACATTAAAAAGTATTACAAATTTTCAGCATTTCAAATTTTCTTATGTTTGTGGAATTTTGTTGATTCGGTTGAGGTCAACGATTGATGAGCTTTAAATACAATTGCTACGGAATCTTTAACAAGATATTCTAAGGTTCAACTTACTCCTTATAACTTCAAACACCTCTGTCCTTCAGCACTATTCTCTAATAGGTTTTGGTCTTCAATTGCTCTGATTATCCTTCCTCTTTAGTTCTTCCATTCCTCTAATTAACCTTCTTCTATAATTCTTCTTT
Organism: Allium sativum; assembly: GCA_030737875.1. Classification (NCBI taxonomy): domain Eukaryota; kingdom Viridiplantae; phylum Streptophyta; class Magnoliopsida; order Asparagales; family Amaryllidaceae; genus Allium; species Allium sativum. Next base: position 312,082,990 of record CM060919.1, read on the forward strand.
TGTACTCTTGTTTATCTGTAAATGTCTCCACAATATATCTGATGTAACTATATAGCTAGAAGATACATTAGTAGTAATGTCTGCGTGGTTGTTGTCATCAAAATCAATACATATGGTATTAATAATCTCCCCTTTTGATGATGACTACCATATAAATTTTGATAATTAAAATATAATACTTCTATATTTTACTCCCTCTAACTCTATGCACTTTCCCTATAATTTTGTATAGTATATTTATACCTTTTCTCTCTATTTGTCGTCAACAAAAAAGGCAAAAAGAGTCGTTTAACTCACTGCTAGAAAACATGTAGAGTTCACATACACAGATAAATGCATACAAATAAAACATACAAGGGGAAACCAAATAAATTCAAGACATGAAATAAACTTTACAAAATAACTAGTTTAGTATTAGAATTACTGACTTTGACGATGCCAATAACAAATCCATTTCATATTTATCCAAGGTTCAGTGATTTCTTGTAATATGCTTTGAGGAGTAAGAGAAAATGAGAATTCTTGATGCCAAATTCGTGTTCAGAGGCCTTCATGTAATGGTTAAAGAGACATGTCTTTTGGTGAAGAGGTGGAGGGAAATTGTAACACCCCGTGTTTTCTGTTAACATACGAATTGAGGGATAATTAATTCTAAATGTGAGAATCAAGGGAAAAGGGTTATGCCATTGTGTTTGTCTTGGAATTCTGGTTGAGATAGAGTCCGAGTTTGCGTAAATTGGACTTCGTATGAAGAAGTTATGGCTGTCGGAAGTTTCCAGAAATTCAAATTTAAATTCGAAAACGAATTCAGACTCAGAACCGGGCAGGAAGGGAAATTTGCCGCCCCAGTCCAGGTCAACCAGGGGGTTGACCTTAGTGTCTACCTACCCTATAAGTCAACCTAGGGGTCGACCTAGGGGTCGACCTGGGGGTCGACCTACCCCCCTCGGGAAGATTTTAATTAAGCCCAAATCCGAGCTGCTGCTGAGTCATTAGGGCTGAGTTGGCTTTTTGGATAGTTCAGGTTGCTTCTAGGTTGATCGGATTGCCCAAATTAACCCTAATCTCTATATAAACACATGTAGACTCAAACCCTAAACCTAATCAAAAATTAGAACTGTGGCTGTCATGCTGTCACACCGCAACCTAGAGTAACCGCCACCAACTAGAAGCAAAGTAAAGCAAATAAACTCAATTCAACTCAAGTCTCTAACAACAGCAACAGCAACAACAACAACAACAACGAATTTGTCTACTTCAAAGGTGAGCTAAATCAATTTCAAAACACAGATTCCAGAAAGACAAGACTATTCTTTTTGATTGTGAGTATAATAGCTTTCACAAGATAATTCGTTAATTTAATTATGATACGATATAATTGGGATCATAAGAATATGATTGCGAATCATATGATGTAAATTATATGTATGTTTATAGCGTTGAATCATATGTTAGTTCTTATTTGAATTTTATGCAAGTTGAATCATATGTTAGTTCTTATGTGAATTTTATGCAAGTTGGATCATATGTTAGTTCTTATGTGAATCCTATGCAAGTTGAATAATATATCTTATGCAAGTTTATGGTGATTGGATCATATATTCTTATATGAATCTTATGCAAGTTTGGGTTGTTAAAATATATGTGAAATATGTATACGCACATGCTAGTTTATGTGACATTAATCTATATGCTTAGATCCATATGCAAGTTCACACCTTTATGATTAGATCCATAAGCAAGATTATATCTTTATGTTTAGATCTATATGGAAGATTTCACCATTATGTTTAGCTCCATATGCAAGTTCACACCTTTATGTTTGGATCTATAGAAGTACATAAGCTATGCAAGTTTATGTCCATCACCTATGCTAGTTTTGTATCATATGCTAGTTTGAATGAAATTCATATGCAAGTTATTGGCTATGTAATTTTATGTCATGATCCTTAGATCTATTGTGTGTGTTATGTGATGTTGTTTTTCTTTTTATGAGTCAGACTATTTGCGAGTCTAACATATGTCATGAAAACGTACGAATAGCGTGGGGACGATGGGATAATTTGAATATACATAAAAATGGTGAAATTGGCATAAATGGCCTTAAAAAGGCATATAAATAATTTAAGACATTAATTGGCACAATTGGTATTTATGGACATAATTTTAAGAGACAATTAAGGATATAAATAAATTTGGAATTTATTTACAAATTTGAATAGGGATATTAATCCAATTTGGGGTTAAATAAAGATGTGTAATAATAAACCGCCTAAGACACGAGGTTAGACTCTTTTGTGGTGTAAGACTGCCCGGACCTGCCCGGCAAATCCAGCAGCCACAAATGCCAGTCTAATGTGAGAGGTCAAATGAATGAATTAAATGCATAACAGTTGTAAAGACACGAGGTTAGGCTCGTTTGCGGTATAAGACTACCCGGACCCGCCTGGCAAATCCAGCAACCACAAATGCCAGTCTAATGTGGGAGGTCTTTACAAGGTTACGGTTCTAATGAATTATGTAACACTTAACCAGATAAACATGTGGTGGGAAATGGGGAAGGGTTAAGTGGGTGCCTTGGGTGGCATGTGAAATTTAGTAGGTGCCTTGGGTGGCATGTGAAATACGATTATATGCACTTAACCAAGTTGAAACATACAAGAAGACATGAATAAAAATGGGGTTAAGTGGGAAACCTTAGTGGGGACTTAGCATAAGTGGAAAGCTTGTGTCGTGCATGGGAGGGGCCCTTTTCAAACCAGTAACCCATTAAGTATCTTTGTGAGCTCGACCCGAGTCGAGGACGGGACACGCTTACTGGATTTGATTGTAAAAGGTCAAAACAGGTTAGCGGTGGCAACGCAAGTCCAACGGGGTCATGTGCGTGCGTGGGCCCGGGCTGGTAGGTAAGACGTTGTTGCATTGTGTAGATATAAGTCGTGCATCTTTGGTGGTATAAGGTTGCCACTTTGGGGAGTGATACACCCTACTGTGGGGCCAACACGAGTATCTATGAGTTAAGGAGCCGACCGCATGGGGGTAGTGGGTACACCTAGTGGAGATAAGGGTAGGCGGCACCTATGTAGACAACTAGGGGTACACGAAACTACTATTATGATTACTAAGTTTGGTAGGTGGGGATCAACTTTTAGGGTATTTGATGTGGTGCAATGTAGTAACTATCTTATAGTGATTAGGTGTGCCTTTAATGTTACCTTTGTTCATCTTATTTCCTTTGTTTGCTCTGTCATTCCCATTTGTCCACAGTCATTTCCTTATTTACCAACTTATGCCTTATCCTAGTTGCTTTAATGATTATATTGTTAAAGTTATTGCACTTGCCAGTCTTTATGTCTGACCCCCTTTGTTTCCACCTCTTTTCTTCTCCCCCCCCAGGTGCTCAGGGTGGGACTAGTACTAGTGGAGCTTGATTTGGACAGCTTTATCTCTTTCTTTCGGAAGTAGCTTGGATCGCTGAAGTAAAGTTCAGCTTATCTTATTTATGGCTATTTTATGTTGGGGTTATGTCTTTTATTTTATGTACTCAGAACTTATTTGTCAAGATGGACAATAAGTGTATTTAGTTTTGTAGTTGGTTTTTGATGTGATGTAACCAAACTATTTCTCCACTGCAATAGAAGTGGTTTTTATTTTTCCAAGTACCAATATATTTACCTGTCTTGTTTACTTTTTTGTTCTATACACAATAAGCCCTCCACCAAAATTAAGGCAATCCCTTTGTGAGTGACCTTAATGGAGATGGAGTGTCAGACGTGGTATCAGAGTTGAAGGTTACTTTCAATAAGCATTTTCATAAAGGATACTTTCAAAAATACGTTTTAAGGGGAGTATTTTTAAGAGAAAAGTTTATTTTAAAAACATAACCCCCAAGAGCCATATATCTTTCTTTCGAATTCTCCATTTAAATCTCTTTATTTTCTTTTCAGCATGTCTGGAATTTCCGAGACACCCGAGGGGATACCGATACCAGGATGGTTTAGATGGTATCTGGAAGCTAGGGCCAATGTCTCAGGCCCAGCAAATTCTCCTTCTCCACCTCCTCCTCCTCCTCCCCGTGTTGATACTTTCGCAAAGATATGCAAAGACTTTCGGGCAATGGGCGGAAAACCTTTTCACGGGTCAGAGACGTTTGTTGAAGCTCGAAATTAGCTAAAGGAGGTGGAAGAATTGTTTGGATTCTTTGAGGTAGAAGATGGAAGAAAGGTCCAGTTAGCTGCCTGGTTAATGAAGGATGAGCCTCGTTTTGGTGCGAGGTCACCAATGGAGAGCATCCAGTTGATACATGGCCAGATTTCAGGCGTAGGTTTGAGGAAAAGTTTCTCTCATGGGCCGAAGAGAATCTATACATGGAAAGGTTTTTGGCATTGAGGCAAGGAAATCTATCAGTGAAAGAGTACGTCAACAAGTTCAATCAGTTGGCGAGATTTGGCTTGGACTTGGTGAATACACCCAAAAAGAAGGCCCTGAGATTTGTTAAGGGTTTGAACGAGCCGCTACATGGGTTAGCTATGACCCACATCCCTATGGGGGCCACCTTTGAGAGGTTGGTTGACATGGCGCTTATGCATGAAGAGGAGAAAGGCGCCAATGCTAATAAGGCACCTGATAAGAAAGGGGATCAAAAGAAACCACAACAGCAACAGCAGAACAAGAAGGGTGGTAAAGACAACAATGGCAAGGGAAAGAAAAGATGCTTTAACTGTGGGACACCAGGCCATCTGAGCAAAGACCGTAGGAAGAAGAAGAAGACTGGTTTTTTCCACTGTGGCGAGGCAGGAAATTTGATTAAGGCCTGCCCAAAGAAAGGGCAGAGAGCAGGGCCTACCTCTGGAGGGCAGATTCAGGCTTTCATGGCACCAGGGCAGGTCCAGACTCTCGTTGCCCCACCGCTGCAAGAACGAGGTAGAGCGATTTCCGTTGAAAGTTTAGTTTATCTTTTTGATCATTATGTTCGCACACTCTTTGATTCTGGTGCATCGCACTCTTTTATATCTACTGCTTTAGTTGAATCACTACACCTAAACACCTGTATAGTAGAGGATCCCTTAGTTGTTTCAAATCCAATTGGGGGCTCAGCCTATTTGTCGATGATTTGTTTGGATTTGTAAATTTCTATACTTAGTGTTGGGTTTAAATGTGATGCTTATGTTTTGGGCTTCACGGGCTATGGGTTAATTCTGGGCATGGATTGGTTATCCATTAATGGAGTCGTCCAAGATTGTGAAAAGAGAGAGGTTAGGCTTATGACTCGCTTGGTGTTAAAAATAGTGAAGTGTTGATTTTTATTGTAAAACGATTTATTTCAAAACCCGACTATTTTATATAGTTCATATAGATGATAAAAATATGATTTTTATTATAAAACAATTTCTTTCAAAACACGACTATTTTATATAGTTTATATAAATAGATAAAAAGGTGATTTTTGTATTTAAAACACGAATACCATTCAACATATGAATTTCAATTCAACGAATGAATTTCGATTCAACACATGAAGGTTTTCTATAGTTTATATAAATAGATAAAAAGGTGATTTTTATATTTAAAACACGAATACCATTCAACACATGAATTTCAATTCGACGAATGAATTTCGATTCAACACATGAAGGTTTTCTATAGTTTATATAAATAGATAAAAAGGTGTCTTTTTTTTATTTTTAAAAATTATGAAGGAGAAATTCTATTGGCCCATAAATTTATTAAATTTCAAAATAGTGTTTCTCCACATGGACGACAATTCAAACCCAACAACTGTCGCATTTTACCCCCATTCCGAACACAATGGGATATGTTTCGTAGGCCCATTCGACTGTTTCAGTCAGTTTTCCTTCAAATTAAAATATATAACATTCAATATTCGATTTGAACGTACATTTCAATTTGCCAGGCCCACAAACTAATTCGAAAAATTCCAGAAAAATAAATCTGGCTATGTTTTGACGATACGGTCCCAACAAACCTAGTTTCATCGAATTCTGAGATCGTTTGAAAAATGGCCCATTTCTGGTCGATCCAATTTAATTGTAATTGACCAAAACACGTTTTCCTTTGCCACGCCCACATACTAGCTTCAAAAATTATGAAATTTGAAACCTAGCAATAACTTCACATCCTGGATCCAACAAATGTGGTTTCGTCGAATTCCGAGGTCGTATGCAAAATGGCCATTTTCACGGGCTATATAATTTCTATAGCGACCTTTCTGAAAATTCATTTGGCCATAACTTTTGCTTTCTGCTATGAAAACTCGATTTTTCAGATTCGTTAGAAAGGTATTCACTAACAGATTTAAATATTTTTGGTTTCACTCAAATCCGCTTTGTTTTGCACCCGGTACAGTCAGTCAAAGTTTGAATTCAAATTTTGAAACTACCGCGCCATTTCATGCCTTGTTTATAATTAGAATTAATTATATTCCTTTTCAATTGTCGATTCAAACTCATTTTTCATCTTTATTATTTAAAATATTTATTTTAAATATTTAAAATCCACTATTTTAGCCAATTAAAAAAATTTAAATTGGTTCAGATTTTCTGAGTCGTTACAGCAACACTCTCGAAATCTCTTGTAATCCCATAAATTCTGTTATGCTAAGTTATCTAGAATCGCTTGACACGTCTTTTGAGAATTTGTAGTCTGTTAGAGTGGTCCATGAATACTCGGATGTCTTTGAGGAAGTAGAGGGCTTTCCTCCGAAGTAGGAGATAGACTTCCGCATATGCCTAGTTGATAACGCAAAACCCGTTGCTTTACCCGTTAGACACATGGCTCCAAGGGAGAGAAAGGAGCTTAGCAAGCAAGTTAAGGAGCTGCTAGAAAAAGGGTTTATAAGGCGGAGTATTTTTGAATGGGGTGCTCCAGTGGTGTTCGCAACCAAAGCGGACTGTTCACTTCGCCTATGCATTGATTATAGGGAGCTAAACAAGCTGACCAAGAAGAATAGGCACCCACTGCCAAGAATAGACGATTTGTTCAATCAGCTTGTAGGTGCAACAATTTTCTCCCAATTAGATCTGGCTACCGGATTTCATCAGCTAAGAGTGGCTGAAGATAGCATTGATAAGACCGCGTTCAGAACCCCGGACGGTTTCTTCGAATGGCTCGTCATGCCTTTAGGCTTGACAAACGCACCTGCTTATTTCGTCGATTTGATGAATAAAGTGCTCCGGGAATTTCTCAATAAAATTTGTGGTGGTCTTCGTAGATGATATTTTGATTTTCTCAAAGAATGAGGAAGAGCATGCTTTGCATTTAAGTGAAGTCATGGATACTCTCCGTGCATATCAGTTAAAAGCAAAATTCTCTAAGTGCCACTTCTGGAGAGAAGAAGTTAGATTTCTTGGGCATGTGGTGTCCAAAGAAGGGTTAGCTGTGGACCCCACAAAAGTAGTTGCGGTCCACGATTGGAAGGTTCTAAAGAATGCGACCGAAGTCCGAAGTTTTCTTGGACTAGCAGGCTTTTATCGCAAGTTCATTAAAAACTTTGCGAAAATCTCAGCTCCACTTACAAGGTTAACGAAGAAGAACCTGACTTTCACTTGGGATTTGGATTACGAAGTCGCTTTCCAACGGTTGAAGAGGGCTCTGACAACAGCCCCAGTTTTTACATTACCAGATGGAAGCAAGATGTTTACGGTATACACAGATGCATGCGGTACGGGACTAGGCTCTGTTTTGATGCAAGAGGGGAAGGTAGTAGCTTATAGTGGAAGGTAGTTAAAATTGCATGAGAAAAACTACCCAACCCACGATCTAGAGTTAGCAGCCATCATTTTTGCGCTTAAGTCTTGGCGCCACTATCTCTTAGGTGAGAAATTTGAATTGTATACTGACTATAAATCGTTGAAGTACCTTATCTCGCAGAAAGACCTCAATCTAAGGCAGCAAAGATGGATGGAGTTTCTTGCCTCATACGACTTTGAGATCTCCTATACTCCTGGCAAGGGCAATGGAATAGCAGACGCCTTAAGTCGAAAGAAGCTGACCTTAAGTCCTCTCTTTGTAGAAAGGCAAAGTTTAGAGTACATAGCAAATTTTGATTTTAGACCCTCTGTTGATTATGTGACTGGCTTGATGGCAATGCTAGAGGTGCGGCCTACATTGTTGGAATCAACAGGAACCACACAACGTGAAGACCCTCAGCTAGTTGATGTGATAGATAAGCTGATTAGGGGAGAGACTTCTAGTCACCTCAATAGATACTCCATCGATGATAAGGGTTGGTTGAGATGGGATGGAAGACTATGCATCCAACAAGCAAGAGATTTGGTGAAGATGGTTCTGGAAGAAGCACACCATTCCAAGATGACTATACACCCCAGTGGAGATAAGATGTATAAAGATATCAAAAGAGTTTTGTAACAACCCATATTTTTATAACGTGTTAAAACAAGAAATCAAGGCAGAATTAAATTTTAAAGTCATAATCAGGGGAAACGGGTTACGCCATTGCGTTCATCTCGAAATTTTACATGAAATAGAGTCCGAGTTTTCGAAAATCGGAGTCTGAATGAAGAAGTTATGGCTTGTACAAGTTTCAGTAGTTTTCAGGCAGCACTGGACCAAGGGGTCGACCATAGTGTCGACCTACCCCCCAGGTCGACCACAGTGTCGACCTCCCCCCCCCCCCTTACAGGTCGACCTGGTCGGCCTGTTTTGACCCAAAACTCATTTTTGAAGCCTGAGACGTGTTTTGACGGTCCAGATTGATTCTAGGGTTAATCTAAGTGCCTAAACTAGTTGCTACACCTATAAAAACACCCTTAGACCTAACCTAATTCATATCAAATCATTCTTACACTATTATGCTGCTGAACTCCCTCTTGAACCATGGTCGCCTCCCTCAAATTAAAGCTTAAGCATTCAAACTCAAATCAATTCGAAGAACAAAGCTTCAACAATGATTCAAGACAATAAATCAACAACGCCGCAACATTTTTTTACAACAAACTCAGTTCCTAATTCACTAGCCATGCTCTGTAAGTTCTAGTTGTTTTTAGATTTAAACATTTAATTATAATGTGGCCATGGAATAAAGTGGAATTGGATTTAAGTATGTTTATCGATTCTGATCTATTTCTGTTGCTCCTTGAATCTTGTGTTTTGGGACTTGTCTATCTTTATGCTCATGACAAGTTTATGATCTATTCAGCAGTTTTCTTGATTCGTAATGACGTTATCATCAAGTTGTAATATTTATGCCTGTGATGATGTTTTCCTCTGATCTCATTTTTATTCAATTTCTATCTCCCCTAATTTATTTTCTTTCATGAACCTTGGTCAATTTCGGACCACGACCTAAAATCACGATTTGCGTACGATATGTATACGGGGGAATTATGGGATTATTGCCTATATGAATATGATGTAATAATTGGCAACATGAAATTGGATATTATCGTTGTATTTGCAAGTTTGGGCGTGATCTGTTAATTTTGGTATAATCTTGTTATGAAATTTTTTGCATAAATATTACATACATGGAATTTGGCACAAACAGGATTTACGTAATGTAACATGAGATTTGGTATATATAACATGTAAATAATTTGGCATGAAGTGGGCATACATGAATTAGCATGTAAATTAGATCACAAGTTTGGGACTATGTAAGCTTAAATCAAAAGATTGGGCTTATGTTAATTAGGCATACGTAGAATTGAGAATTTGAACATGAAAGCGATTGTAAACTTGATAATTGGCATAAACATGTATTATGAACTTAGGCAACTAACATGTATTGTAATAAAAAGATTATAGTTTGGGATAACTGCATCATGAATCATGATTTGGGTTTATTGGATATAAAACTTAATACATGTAATCTTGGCTAGAACTTGATATGGGTAAAATGGCATAAACCTAGCATACATGTAATAGGCAAGAATTGGGCGTATGTAAACTGACTAGGATTGGGTATATATATATTGGCATGTAATTTTGGAACTTGGGCATATGTTTATTAATATGTAAAGTTGGGAATTTGAAACATGAAAATGACTGTGTATTGGATAATTGACTTGAACACGAACATGAACGTTTCTATATGTTAAACACATGAACTGATATTGGGTTTTTGGGTGGAATACGACCATTAATGAACCTTTGACATGAGGTTAGACTCAGTTTGTGGTGTAAATCTGCCCGGAACCGCCCGGCAAATCCAGTAGCCACAAAGTGTCAGTCTAATGTGAGAGGTCGAAGGTCGAATTGTAGGCGTAACGATTTATGACACGAGGTTAGACCCAGTTTGTGGTGTAAATCTACCCGGAACCGCTCGGCAAATCCAGTGGCCACAAAATGCACGGTTTAATGTGAGAGGTCATGATTCGTTCGTCATAATGAATGAATTAAGGAATACTAACCATAATAAGACATGGGTATGGTTAGAGGGTTAGGTGGGATGACATGGAAATTTGACATGTAAATGTGGACCTAACCGGTATGAGTTAAGAACATGTAAAACTTATAAATGTAGGCTCAACCAATATGATATGAATGGGTGGGTTAAGTACCGTGGCTAGGCTAATTACAATTAACCGTTATAACATGACTAGTAGATGGGTTGGGCTAACTTGAATAGGTTGATAACACCCAATCGATATAACCTGACACGTGGCAGGGTTAAGTCAACTTGAACATATAGATAATACTTTACCAACTTAGCATGATACGTGGGCGGGTTAAGCCATGAATTATTTGAATATACTTAACCAATTGGACATGATGATTTGATAGGGTTAAGTCATGAATCACTTGAGTATACCTAACCAATTGGACACGTTGATTTGATAGGGTTAAGTCATGAACCGCTTGAATATACCTAACCAATTGGACACGATGATTTGATAGGGTTAAGTCATGAACCGCTTGAATATACTTAACCAACTTGACAGATGATTCGTAAGGCTAAGTCATGAACTTGACGACAACGCTTAGCCAATTTGACATGACACGTAGGCGGGTTAAGTCACGAACTTGAATGACAACACTTAACCAACTTGACATGCTAGACTGATGGGGTTAAGTCTCTAATTTAAATGAAAACACTTAACCTACTGAACGGAAACCCTAGTTACGCGGTCCTTTTCAGCAGTAACCCACTAGTTGTATCACGATACCCTGGAACTAGGCAGGGTGGGGCACGATTACTGGGCTGATTGTAAGCGACCAGAACGACGACTGAGTTGGTGCGCCATTGTAGGTTCAGGCGGACTATGGTCGTGCACGTAGTCCGGAGTTGAAAAAGCAGGCATTGGGCACTAGTAGGTTTACACTGTGCGTGCTTGATTCGTGTCGGTGGTTGGCACCCTAGGGCTTGATACACCCTATGGTGGACCTAGCACAGGTGACTACATTTCGTGATTGGGCCGTATGACACAGACACATGAACGAGCTAGGACATGTAGGGAGCCGATCGATTAGTAGATCGTTACGTGGAATTCGTTAGGTAGCATAATCCCTAGTGGTCCTAGGTGGCATAAACCCTAATCGAATCTAGAAAATGTTCAATAGGTAGCATAATCCCTAGTGGTCCTAGGTGGCATAAATCCTAGTTGAACACGCGATATTTCATGATAAGGAAACCTAGCCAGAACAAGGGTGGCGGTCCAAACGATTTCAAGAATGGTGGCACTACGTTGAAGTAGTATAGAAATACGTGATGAAACCCATACGATATACGGCAAGGGACTGTACATATACATGGAAAGGATGATACGGGTTGGGGTACTAGTACAGTTGGTGCAGAGAATATATGAAATCAAAGAAAATAGTGGAATGGTGAAGCTTAGAAATCTTGCGATGTTATACTTAATAGAAACCTTGCAATGTTATAATTGATTCATCGTGCTTGTAGCTTACCTTGTCATCATGCTTATGTTTACTTTCAGTTTATTCATGCCATATTATCTTCACCTGTTTTTATGCTGAAAGCTACTAGGACTTACTCAGTCTTTATGACAGACCCAGTTTGTTTCGCCTCTTTTTCTTTCGTTCCCCTCCCCCCCCCCCCAGGTTCACAGGGTGGGAATACAGCTTAGTTCGGATCTTACCAAGCTCCAAGGCTCTTTCATGTACTGCTTGGATTTCTCTTGGCTATGGCTTGCTTTGCTGTTTTACTTGGGGAATGATTTATGACTATGGTTTTATGCTTCTTTACTGTTGCAAGACAGATTTCGATGTAATGGATTTAGTAGCATTTTGATGTAAAAGGCTTTAGACCTTTCTAGATTTTAAAGCAATGAAATTTGGTTCTTCTTCCGCTGTTTTATATGTTCTGTCTTGTAATATTTCTGTGTATGTTTACCTAGATAATGCTCCACCAAAGCTAGTGCATTCCCTTTGTGAGTGACCCTAGCGGAGGTGGGGTGTTACAAGTTTTATTTTGGAATGGCATGAAGAGGGATGTAGCTGAATTTGTTTCGAAATGCATGATATGCCAGCAGGTCAAGGCGGAGTAGAAGAAGCCTGGTGGTTTGCTTCATCCTCTAGAAGTTCCGCAATGGAAATGGGAAATCATCTCGATGGACTTTGTTGATGGGTTGCCTAGGTCAAGGAGGGGCAATACCGGTATTTGGGTAATAGTGGACAGGCTCACGAAAAGTGTTCATTTTATACTTGTCAAGAGTAGGAGGACCGCCTCGCCTTTAGCCTCCATTTATCTTAAGGAGATATTTCGACTCCATGGGATACCCTCCAACATAGTGAGTGATCGAGACCCTATCTTTACAAGCGAGTTCTGGAGGAGTTTGCAAGAGGCTGTAGGCACACAACTATGTTTTAGCACAGCCTATCACCCTCAAACCGATGGTCAGACGGAAAGGGTGAACAAAGTACTAGAAGATCTTTTGAGACTGTGCATTCTTGACTTTGGAGGATCTTGGGAGGATCATCTCCCTTTGGTGGAGTTCGCTTATAACAATAGCTACCAAGCCACTATAGGCATGGCACCCTTCGAAGCTTTATATGGAAGGCCATGTCGATCACCAACTTGTTGGTGGGAGTCCACAGATAAACTTATACTTGGGCCGGACATGATTAGAGAGACATCAGAGAAAATGGACTTGATATAAAGGAGAATGAAGACTGCCCAAGATAGACAGAAATCCTACGCAGACAAGAGAAGGACCGACCTTGAGTTTGAGGTTGGGGATAAGGTGTTCCTTAAAGTATCTCCTTTGAGGAATGTCATCCGCTTTGGGTCCGTAGGAAAGTTGGCACCACGATTCGTAGGACCATTTCCTATCATCGAAAGGATTGGGACGATGGCCTACAGAGTATAGCTACTTGAAAGACTGGCTGGAGTTCATAATGTTTTTCATGTCTCTCAGCTACGAAAGTGCTTACATGAGTCGGCAGAAGTTGTGGAACCAAGCCTACTAGAGGAAGTCGAAGTGGAACGAGAAGCGACTGTGAGGAGAGTTCCAACTCGTATCTTGGGGATGGAAGTCAAAAATCTACGCAACCGTGAAGTTTAGCTTGTCAAAGTTCAATGGAGCGACGCCGAGGAAGACGCGACTTGGGAGACTGAGGCCAAAATACGTGCAGCCTACCCTTTTCTTTTTAAGGGTACATCTTTGTTCTCTTTTTCCTTAAGTTTACTCAAGCTTGTATCTACCTTTTTAGTGTATCTCCTCGGTCATATTCTTTATCCGTAGGTAGAGACCAATGGATGTAAACATGTATTTGAAACATGTTATGATTAATGGATGCTAGTGGATGCAAGTGTTTGCTAGTGGTTGCTTGTGGATGCATATACACACACATTAGGCACTAGATCGGCTCAATCACTTTCATACTGCATATAAATGTGTGCTTATTTTGGTTAATGGATGTATAATGGTTGTGTTATCATATGGATGCTACATTCGGATGAATGGTTGTGCACGCATGTAGAAATAATATGTATCATTAGGGATCTTTTGCATACATAATGGACGCATGACACTATCATAATTTGCATTAAGGAGGTCAACTGAATCAGTAGATTGCCTGATTTTGCATTAGATACGGACATGTACACACACTGTGCATATAAACATGGAAGCATTAGAAGTCTTTTAATGACAATGGATGCTTGTGTTTGATGGTTGAGTTGATGGACGATTGGATGGTAGGATATGTATTCTTCGTAACTTGAAGATTTCGGGGTCGAAATCCTTTAAGGAGGGGAGAATGTAACACCCCATGTTTTCTATTAACATACGAATTGAGGAATAATTAATTTTAAATGTTAGAATCAAGGGAAGCGGGTTATGCCATTGTGTTCGTCTTGGAATTCTAGTTGAGATAGAGTCTGAGTTTGCGTAAATTGGACTTCGTATGAAGAAGTTATGGCTGTCGGATGTTTCCAGAAATTCAAATTTAAATTCAAAAACGAATTCAGACTCAGAACTGGGCAGGGCGGGAAATTTCCCGCCCCAGGCCAGGTCGACCAGGGGGTCAACCTACCCTATAGGTCGACCTACCCCCCTCGGGCAGATTTGAATTAAGCCAAATCTAAGCTGTTGCTGAGTCATTAGGGCTGAGTTGGCTTTTTGGATGGTTCAGGTTGCTTTTAGGTTGATCGGGTGGCCTAAATTAATCCTAATATCTATATAAACACATGTAGACTCAAACCCTAAACCTAATCAGAAATTAGAACCATGGTCATCATGCTGTCACCCCGCAACCTAGAGTAGCCACCACCAACTAGATGCAAAGTAAAGCAATTCAACTCAAATCAACTCAAGTCTCTAACAACAACAACAACAACAACGAATTTGTCTACTTCAAAGGCGAGCTAAATCATTTTAGAATACAGATTCCAGAAAGATAAGACTATTTTTTCTGATTGTGAGTATGATAACTTTCACAAGATAATTCGTTAATTTAGTTATGATAAAATATAATTGGGATCATAAGAATATGATTGTGAATCATGTGATGTAAATTATATGTATGTTTGTGGTGTTGAATCATATGTTAGTTCTTATGTGAATTTTATGCAAGTTGAATCATATATTAGTTCTTATGTGAATTTTATGCAAGTTGGATCATATGTTAGTTCTTATGTGAATCCTATGCAAGTTGAATCATATATCTTATGCAAGTTTGTGGTGATTGGATCATATATTCTTATATGAATCTTATGCAAGTTTGGGTTGTTAAAATATATGTGAAACATGTATATCCACATGCTAGTTTATGTAAAATTAATCTATATGCTTAGATCCATATGCAAGTTCACACCTTTATGATTAGATCCATAAGCAAGATTGTATCTTTATGTTTAGATCTATATGCAAGATTTCTCCTTTATGTTTAGCTCCATATGCAAGTTCACACTTTTATGTTTGGATCTATAGAAGTACATAAGCTATGCAAGTTTATGTCCATCACCTATGCTAGTTTTTTATCATATGCTAGTTTGAATGAAATTCATATGCAAGTTATTGGTTATGTAATTTTATGTCATGATCCTTAGATCTATTTTGTGTGTTATGTGATGTTGTTTTTCTTTTTATAAGTTAGACTATTTGCAAGTCTAACATATGTCATATGAAAACGTACGAATAGCGTGGGGACGATGGGATAATTTGAATATACATAAAAATGGTGAAATTGGCATAAATGACCTTAAGAAGGCATATAATTAATTTAAGACATTAACTGACACAATTGGTATTTATGGACATAATTTTAAGAGACAATTATGGACATAAATAAATTTGGAATTTATTTACAAATTTGAATAGGGATATAAATCCAATTTGGGGTTAAATAAAGATGTGTAATAATAAACCGCCTAAGACACGAGGTTAGACACTCTTTTGTGGTGTAAGACTGCCCAGACCTGCCCGGCAAATCCAGCAGCCACAGATGCCAGTCTAATGTGAGAGGTCAAGGGCATGAATTAAATGCGTAACAGTTGTAAAGACACAAGGTTAGGCTCGTTTGCGGTGTAAGACTGCCCGGACCCGCCCGGCAAATTCAGCAACCGCAAATGCCAGTCTAATGTGGGAGGTCTTTACAAGGTTACGGTTGTAATGAATTAAGTAAGACTTAACCAGATAAACATGTGGTGGGACATGGGGAAGGGTTAAGTGGGTGCCTTGGGTGGCATGTGAAATTTAGTAGGTGTCTTGGGTGGCATGTAAAATACGATTAGATGCACTTAACCAAGTTGAAACATATAAGAAGACATGAATAAAAATGGGGTTAAGTGGGAAACCTTAGTGGGGACTAAGCATAGGTGGAAAGCTTGTGTCGTGCATGGGAAGGGCCCTTTTCAAACCAGTAACCCATTAAGTATCTTTGTGTGCTCGACCCGAGTCGAGGACGGGACACGCTTACTAGATTTGATTGTAAGAGGTCAAAACGGGTTAGCGGTGGCAACGCAAGTCCAACGGGGTCATGTGCGTGCGTGGGTCCGGGCTGGTAGGTAAGACGTTGTTGCATCGTGTAGATATAAGCCGTGCATCTTTGGTGGTATCGGGTTGCCACTTTGGGAGTGATACACCCCACTGTGGGGCCAGCACGGGTATCTATGAGTTAGGTAGCCGATCGCATGGGGGTAGTGGGAACACCTAGTGGAGATAGGGGCAGGCGACACCTATGTAGACAGCTAGGGGTACACGAAACTACTATTATGATTACTAAGTTTGGTAGGTGGGGATCAACTTTTAGGGTGTTTGGTGTGGTGCAATGTAGTAACTATCTTATAGTGATTATGTGCGCCTTTAACGTTACCTTTGTTCATCTTATTTCCTTTGTTTGCTCTGTCATGCCCATTTGTCCATGGTCATTTCCTTATTTACCAACGTATGCCTTATCCTAGTTGCTTTAATGATTATATTGTTAAAGTTATTGCGCTCGCCAGACTTTATGTCAGACCCCCTTTGTTTCCACCTCTTCCCCCCCCCCCGGTGCTCAGGGTGGGACTAGTACTAGTGGAGCTTGATTTGGACAGCTTTATATCTTTCTTTCCGAAGTTGCTTGGATTGCTGAAGTAAAGTTCAGCTTATCTTATTTATGTCTATTTTACGTGGGGGTTATGTCTTTTATTTTATGTACTCAGAACTTATTTGTCAAGATGGATAATAAGTGTATTTGGTTCTGTAGTTAGTTTTTGATGTGATGTAACCAAACTATTTCTCCGCTGCAATAAAAGTGGTTTTTATTTTTCCAAGTACCAATATATTTATCTGTCTTGCTTACTTTTCTGTTCTATACACAATATGCGCTCCACCAAAATTAAGGCATTCCCTTTTTGAGTGACCTTAATGGAGATGGGGTGTCACAGAAATGTCTCTTCATTTAAAATTTGAAATTCTGAAAATGGTAGTATGTTGACATACTAGGATACCCCATGTCGAACGTACTACTAATGCAAAATGAACAGATGCTAAAAAGTGTTACAAATTTTTAGCATTTCAAATTACCTTATATTTGCAGATTTTGGTGAATTGGTTAAGGTCAGTGGTTGATGAGATTCAAGTACAATTTCCATAGGATCCTTAATAAGATTTTCTATGTTTCGACCAACTCCTAATCACTTCAAACACCTCTATCCTTTAACATTTTTCTCTAATGTGTTTTGGACTTCAATTGCCCTGATTATCATTCCTCTGTAAATTTTCCATTCCACTGATTAAAGTTCTCCTATAATTCTTCTTTTGTACTCTTGTTTATATCTATAAATGTCTCTATAATATATATGATGTAATTGCACAGCTCGAAGATACATTAGTAGTAATTTTTATATGGTTATTATCGTAAAAATCAATACCTAGGGTATTAACGAAAGGTCGATATAGAACGGGTAACATTAACTTTCAACTATCTTCAATCAAAGAATCAATGAAAATTACCGTAAGGAATAACTTCTTATGCCTAAAAGTGACTAAGACTTTTTTATCTACATCGGTTTAGCCAAGCGGTCTCCTTGGGGATGAGATCAGAATGGAGAAAGGAAAAAAGTGGGAGTGTGGGGGTGATACCATGGGCTGAGAATTTGTAGGAGGGAAGAAATTGTGTTTAAAT
Organism: Allium sativum; assembly: GCA_030737875.1. Classification (NCBI taxonomy): domain Eukaryota; kingdom Viridiplantae; phylum Streptophyta; class Magnoliopsida; order Asparagales; family Amaryllidaceae; genus Allium; species Allium sativum. The sequence goes on from CM060919.1 coordinate 312,101,041, forward strand.
CTAAAGTAGAGGTGAGGAAAGATCTAATGCACAGAAATTAATACAAAGTGATACTAATGTATCTTAAGGAGAGGGAAAAATTATGACGTCTACAGGTGAAATGGAGGCAGTGGTTGCTAATTAAGAGAATGAAGATGGAGTTAGGTTTGGCTTCTTGAAGATGAAGGGAAAAAAGATTCTAGAGGAAATTTTAAACGTGACTTCTTTAAACAAATTTCAGGTTCATTTGTGTCAAAACCAGTTGATTGATTGACCTATCTAGGCTTACCACCAGGTGGTCGATTGCTAGACAGGTTTCAAACGCAAAATTAACCTAGCTCTAATTTGGGGTAGAATAAATAATAATAATCAAGTCTCGTTGTCTTCATCAACTCAACACGACTCAAAAGGGAAACTCGTGAACTCATCTTGGTGATGTCAAAGCATACCATTAAATTTCAAACCATTCTCCAGCAAAAGATGGTAGTTCTAACTTCCAATAATATTGCATCAACCACTACACTTACAAAAACCTGAAAATAGTTCAGCTTTTATTCCGTCTTACTTCTTATGAAAATTCTTCTTCTCATAGCTGACGAGTATAAAAATACTTCCAAGACATATCCTAATAGAATTTGAATGTCATTTCGTTTTTGTTTTCCCTTTGAAAGAGAAATTTTTATTGAAATATCTCCAATGGGGTCAAATGTAAGGAATTACCCAATTCCCCTAAATAAAAAGGCCTGGTCTACCAATAAAGGGGTGATCGACGAATGCACCCATGCAAGAACTTGCTTCTGAATAATAGCGACCTACAAACTCCAATCTATTGCCCATCTAGAACATTTGTGTGTCTTCCACCAATACCCATCACCAATATTCAAACTCACAAGGTAGCTAATCTCAAACATCAATTCGAGAACTATCCAGTATTCCATTGTTAGCCATATGTCATCCTCGTGTTGTTTCAAAAAATCTCCTAAATCATCACCGACACTCCATGATATAATTTTGGATTTGCTAAAGAATCTTGAACTCCAAAATATTTCCAACGCATAATTTTTTCCAACCCATTTGAAATATACAACTATTTTATTGTCAGATTCATAGTATTATAGAAAATACGAATAAATACGCAAACTCATTTTATCTTAATTCCTTTGATCATCTGACATAAGCCCCAATATCAAATGTTAAAAACCAAAACTTAAAGGACCTGAATTTCAAATAAATTGAAACTTCAACTCTTCAAATCAAAATATGCTTGATTAGGTACACTAAAAGAGCATAAGTATATAGTAGATTAATAAAACTAAACTCACAGTGGAAACTAAGATAGGGTTTAAATATCGACGACAGGTGGTACCTTGGAATTAATGGAATTCCCCAGATATCAATCGCCACATCAATATCATGAGGGTAAGAAGACTCCTTCCATAACCAATGCGTCTAACTCCAATGACATGTCCCTTTATATTTATCATGTAGGTGGTAATGAGAAGTGAGTAAAAAACCATTTTGGTGACTTAAAAATTTACGTATTGTCTATAATACCAACTTATGCTGATTGGTTTTCATTCAATTATTCTATCTATATTTCTAAGTTATTCGAACCTAGTATTGTACGTACAACTAATAATCTAGTCTTAATATGTATGCATGATTTACCAATGAAGCATTTTAACCATGAATACTTTTAGATCAACTTATTAACCACTTAATACTTTCAAATATAATGTGGACTCCTATCACCATCCAATCCATCGACCACCTAGTACTTCCTTATATGAAGCGGGCTCCTACTACCATCAAATCTATCGAGTCCAACCTCTACAAAGCCTTACTTAAAAAGAATATGAAGACTTCGACTATTAAGACGTCAATTGAGGTAGGCCACCTATCATTTAATATTTATCTCCAAGATGGACTTCTAGCATCAACTTCGATGATCTATTGGTACTATCCACTAAGTAATTTGACCAATAACTAAGGCTTCTCACAACTCTATTTAGTATTCAAACTACTGTAGTATTTACTGCAAATTTAAAATTGTTGCAGTGTAAAAGATAGTATCCCAACCACTTAATATCTTAAAGCGAAATAGGCGGACTTTGACCATTTAATACCATAATTAAGGTAGGTCTTACATTTCCTATCTCTACCCAGACACACTAGACGACTATCTAATTGACAACGAACGAAAATCATTCCGACCACTTAGTACTTCTTATTAGGGAGACAGACCCTCGATCAACCACTTAATACCTTACCGAAAGCGGAACTTACAAGGACACTATTCCATTTCTAGTCTTAATTATTAAAATTAAAATCTCAATTGGTTACCTCTTTTGGTAGGAAAGCGAGTCCTACAATAACCACTTAATACCTCAACGTATGAAGTGAACCTTTTTTGAGATATTTTTCATCACTCTTAATTGTTGATTCGGACCATTTAATACTTCATATTATTAAAGAGACGGACCCTCAAATATCCACTTAACACCTCTACTCCAAAAGAAAGTCCTAATTATTACACAATCATGCGCTTTATGATTGGTGATATCTCATATCTGTAGTAAGTGCATCAGACTACTGATGCCTCAAAGTTAAGGGAAGCCTTTCATCGAGTGACTCTACTGATCTCACATTACTAGTCAACTAAGTCCAATTAACTATTCTAAACTCCTGCAATGATTGAGTCATATTATCATAGGTTTAATATTGAACTAGGCTTATAAATTCCCTTTCCTTTATGCTCAATCCATAAATCTCAATTTCTCTATAGAAATCCCTATGACACTTATGCACGATTATCTATTTCCATGTAGTAACCTTCCATAACTATTACATTTTTATCAGTATCATTAATATGTTTGTTCCTGTTAATTGTAACTCCCAAATCCATTCCTTATTTATTCACTTATTGCCCTTTAATTACAATTACTTCATTTAAACCAAATTAATGAATCCCAGCCTTTAATCTCAATCACATTAATTATCTACCCATTAATTGCGATTACAATTTCCTAATTTTTATCATTTGACAACTCCTAATTTATTTACCATTAATGAGAACTAAAAACTTCCTCATATTCACTTGTTTTCTTCCTAGCCTATCCTAAACGGGCATTGTACACCAAATACTATTATTTAGATTATTCTTCTTAGTGAATTAATAATACGAACAATCTAATCCTACAAAAAATACATATTCTAGTCACAACGAACTACTATAATATTCTTTCACATTGAAGTTGCTGATTGGATTTCTTGGGAAGATTTTCCGCACGATTTGCATAGACTACTGAAAAACGCATGGTAATAAAATGAGGGATCAACTCTATCTGAAATTAAAGAAATGATCACCTTTTTTATTTGGAGCAAACAGTGCAAAATATGGAGAATATCGCGTACTTACACGTCTATTCCTTTTTATTTTCATTTGTTCCTTGTTAAATCAAACGTTGTCTTTTACAAAAAAATGGACAAACAAGCAAATTATGAAAACTAAAGGATGTTCTTCCCACAAATTAAAATACAAAAGATCCTAGCAAAATGGGGGCGATAACCTAATTCAGGTCGATATTCTATCAACTAGATTATAGATTTGGAATAGTACAACAAATCAATTCAAATAACACAATATTTGGGATTGATTTCTCGATGCTAGTGAAAACAGTATCCTAAATCTAAATCTAATAAAAGGATATGTAGGAAGAAACCTTCCATTCTAAAATAGGCTTGCAACTCATATAAACAATAAATTTAGGTATAAAATTTAAACGTATGTCAATAGAAGAAATTAAATATCATAAACAATTCATAAATTTCTCACTCTCTTTATAAGAACATTCCAAATCTTTGGATCTGAAGAAAACTATTAGGGACTGAGATGGTTGTAATGATGGTTTTGATGACAACCTTGTTTCAACTATTATTGTTATAAAATATATACTAACTATTATCTAGAATATATATATATATATACAAGAAATACATGCAGGTATTGATTATTGAATACTGTACAGTTTAGAGAATCAAGATTTCAAAGAAGAAGAGTACAAGATACAAGATGCGTGAGTATCAAGAATTCAAGAGTTCAAAATATAAAAGTAATTGTGTCGAGATTTTTTTGTTAAAACTCTGGTTAGCACTGAATACTTATTTCAATCTTTTCTCTATATTTTCAAAATGATTTCAAAAATTACTTCCTTATTTTAATCTATATTTCTTTATTCTCAAATTTATTTTAACTCCTGTTTTTTGAATATATTTTATTTTCTAATATATTTTAACTTCTGATTCAAATATTTCATATTTATATATTCAATAATTATTTTATTATAATTACTTATGTTTTCAATTTTCTTATTATATTTACTAAGTTTTAAAGTATTTCTTATATTATATATACTTTTATATCTTATATATATATATATATAGCTTTAAATCATCTTAAACATATGTTTTTAAGATATATTTTTAGTTAAGAAACCCAAATTTAATATAAAGGAATATAGTTTATTTTAATTCAAGAATTACCACAATTTATTTAACCATTACTTTCTTTAATACAAAAAATTATTTTTGGCAATTCTCCAAGTGATGTCGACATATGCAAAATGGCATGTTAATATATGAGCCGTTTATTTTCAAATTCGAATTTTAAAAAGTTGTGTCTTTTGAATTCAAAACTATTTTGAAACGATTCGACTGTTGGGAGAGCATAAATATGTTTCTAAATTCGATTTTTTAACTAACTTTTCATTGACTTTGTAACATTTTAAACTTTTTAGAATCCAAATTTCTACAAAAATTGAAACTTGAACACATCCAAGCATGGAGCGTGTAAATCTAGTACTTGCAATAAATGAGCATGAGCATAATCAGAGTACGATAAGATAACTCACAGCGGAAACTGAACATGATAAACTAGTATTAACCCAAGCAACTACCTTTTTAAGGTAAATCACTTTGCCAATACCGAGCATGAGAGAGAACGAGGACCGAAAGCCAAACTTGAACACCTATGAAAACCCAACCATCTCTAGAAAACGTGGGTGGCTGTAATGAGAAGGGGGGTCAGAATAACAAAATTCTTGTGAATAGGGAATGCACAACACATATTATAATACACAGATGTACCCCGTTTGGTTCAACCATTTTGTAGGTTAGTGATTCTAGCCTAACCTTGTAAGTTTTATTATGCATGACCCTACTACCCTTCCCAAGGTAGCATTCCCAAAGTATAATACCGAGACAGAATGTTTAGGCATATATTTGTGAAGCCTTTAAACCAAAACATGGCTGGTTATTTAATCGATGTTAGACCCCTAGCCACGGAGTTTCTCTCTCTCTATATATATATCCTTATTTGCTCATCCTTCATTATTTAACGCCTCACTATCAATAATAGATAGGGTGGATTCTTCTTGATCACTTAAGACCCTAGGCGGACCGATTGGTCACTTATTATTCCAGGATAATTTAATTAACATTTACACAAACTAGAGGGCACTAGCTACGGGCCCTACTAGTTAAGGCTTCTGTCATTCATGCATATACCCTTGCCCGCGTCAGGTGAGAAGTGATATTTTATCGCTCGCTGTACCATCTAGTTGACCTTATTGCATCATCTCCTTACTCATTTACTACTTCCCGTAAGGTAGGTAGCTATATCTGATATTTTTTGTTCCCGGGTTTGGGTAGGCCCTACACACATGTCATTTAAGACCCCTAAACTGAAAGACCTACTCCCAGGTGTACTCCTCAACCCAAGCCACTTAAGACCCAAGGAAGCGGACTATACGCAAAGATTATTAAGTTTTCCCCCATTAGCCTCTAATTTCTTACCCTATTGGGATAAATTGGGCTACATTATTAAGTCATTCTTGTTTAGTCCCTCTTCACGGAAATATTATACGCACATGATTCGTTATCGTCACGGGTTCCTATGGTTAATAATGTTTCACATCACTAACCTACTAAGTCTAATTTTAACTTTTAATTATAAGTTCTTCATATTAACTAGTAAAATAAGGAAAGTTATATCCTCCTTACCCTAGGATACATTTATTTACCTTCCTTAATTGGACTTAGTATTTTAAACGATAGTCAATACCCAATAATCCGCATTTTATTCCATTGATTATAATTAATGACATTTATGACCCTAACAGTCATAATTCTGCTAAGGCAATAATTCACAATGGATATCCTTATCTTATCAGTCCCGAACTTATCTATTTGTTGTACCGCAACAGACGTTACCAATCTTATTTATTTGTTTAGTTGTTGCCATATATATATATATATATATATATATTTGTGCACCGGACTTCTCACATCAAACTGACAACTTGTGAATGTTGGATTTTCCGATCGGTTCCGGGCATATTTCTACCATAATTTGAACTTAACCTCATGTCTTAGTACAGTTATATTTATGCATTAGACCCTTCACATTAAGCTGACTACCTGTGGACGCTGGATTTTTCGGGCGGTTCCGTGCAGACTTCTACCACAAGTTAAACTTAACCTTGTGTCTAAATGTGGTTATAATTCAAATTTACTAATTTGGGATTACAACATTTATCCTAATCAATTTAGGAATTGTAACCATTATCCTATTATTTTCACTTTTCCCCAATCAGCATTGGTTACAATTGTCATTTATTGATTTGCGGCCTTATTTATAGCAACTAATTACATTAATTGCTACAATGGTCACCACAAATATATTAATTCAATATGGATTTCATTTTCATATGTAATTCCATAATTGAACATCATTCAAACACTCAATACAATGTATATTTTACCGTTTTACGCTGACTCGGATGGATAATATGTATATATATATATATATATTTTCATGTGGTCAACGTAATTATTTTTATTTATTATTGTTATTAATATTAAATTTTAATGATTTGGTTTAATCACTGACCAAACAATTCCTTTTTTCATTCAGTCTTGCCCAAAAGGTTTCAAATCTTACAAAAAGACCGTTAACTTTAATTATTGTAAATTGTTCCTGATTAGTAAAATAGACATATTTCAAATTCACAAGAAATATACATGTATATATATGTATAGTTTTGGAATAGTTGATGCAAACTACGCACAAATATGTATATCCATATTTATACATACCTTTGCACCACTTTTTCCTTTTTAACCTTTTTGTCATATCTCTTGTGAATTCAAGGTAATGTCTTTTTGTTCAAAAAGAGAAAAACTACAAATTTACAACAATTAAGTCAAAAACCCAACAACATTGAATACAAAAAAGGCATATTTATTTTAAAATTACCATCACACTGTAACAACCTGGGTTTTTCAGTAACCGGGAAGTGCAGATTATTATGTTTTGTGATTCTTAAGATTATATGTTGGTGATATGAGTTTGTGCTACTAACTCATATAACATTTAAATTAGAAAAAAAAATAAAGTTTTGAGCATTTGTTAGAACTAAACATTTGGAATAAATTATATAATTTTGTTATAGTAGAAATTTATTCCTATCTATAACCATAAGGTCATAATTTAATAATTAAAGGGGATATTGAAAATATATTTTCGGAATCTATATTTAAGGGGAAATGTATTTCCAATATCAAAGGGTAAATTGTTGATTTAATTATTAAATAACTAATTGGGGTTTTAAATACAAAGATTTATTTCGATAATAACATCAAAAAAAAAAGGATTGTGTTCAAATTACATTAATGAATTTAAAGTGTACATGTGGATTTTAAAATATAATCAATGAACAAGTTGGTTTGTTGATTTTATAAGAGTATAAATATTGATGTGAATCAATATTTATAGAATTGGTATGTTTTTATCGGTGATAATAAAATTTAAATCATTGAGTTAATAAAATGTACAACATAATTGTTGTATGCAATAATAAAGATAATAATGTGTGTTTTAACATGTTAATTACTTATTTGGTTAAAATAAGTCATTGATGATATTTGTTTTATGTGTTTTAGAGATAGCCAAGTATAAATTTTTTTTTTCAACAAACACATTTATTTTGATGTTATATTTGAAGTAATATTTAAAGTAGTGCAAATGTGTTTATGTGTTTTGACACAATTTATGACATGTTAAAATTTAAATGAGCAAATTGGGATATTTATTCATTTGTATTTTAAAGGATGTGAAAATATAAGTGAAAGGTTCTATAAATTGTAACTTATGTAAATTTATGATTAAAATTGCAAAAATTGTGTAAAAATGATAATTCAAAGATAATAAGCTTTGAAATGATTTTAAAATGAGGTTTACAAATTTATTTAATTTAGTTTGTTGTTAAGTTTGAGTGTGTTTAATCAATAAGGTAAATTATAGTGTAAAAACATGTTTGAGGAACCTAGCTTGGTATATTTGAACTTAACTAGCTTAATTTAATTGTTTTGGGCTTAATAGATGGGACTGGCCCATTTCTCAACTTAAGAATTATTTGGAAAATGAGAAATGCGTATTCTCCCTTCTTCATTTTACGTTGAGTCTCCAGAGTTTTCACGAGGAAAAACAAATGTCTTCTTTTCCTCCTCTAACCCAAAAACCATGTCTCTTCTAAAATTCATAACAAATCAAATAAATTTTCAAAAATCCTCAAATTTTGATATGATGTTGCTGAGATGTTCCAGCACCTCTGCTCCAAATTTCACGGCATTTGGATTAGTGTTAATGGATCAAACATCTTCTTTTCTCAAGCAATTTTCGGGTCAGATCTGGACAGAAAACGAAGGTTAGTAGAAAAATCATAACTAATTCTAGAAAAATCTAAAAATTCCGAATTTTGTATATGTTATTCTCAACTCATAAACGCACTTTGTGTAAAAATTTCGTATAAAAATAATTGATATTGCTATGCCAAACCCTTATTGCAACAGAGGGTAAAAATGCAGTTTTTTTGGGAATTAATGATGAGTTGAGGCATGCTTGCATTAGTTTTAAGTATGACTAGATTATTTTTTGCTCTGGTCCATCTCCAATGAGGAAAAAAAATTCAAAATAAGAAGAATTGGGTTTTTGTAAAAGAGAAAAGTTGTTGCATGTCGCTAATTTGCTTCCTACAGCTCCAATTAAGAGGAATTCTTCTAATAATCCAATCAAGGTGAGTCGGTAGACTCACACTTTCTAGTTTACATTGTTTTAGTTTTATTTATTAAACCAATTTACTGTCCGTATAAGATACGTAGCTTTTCCGAGCCATATTAGTCATTTTGTGTTGTGCTGAAATCACATTGAAACCCTATATTTGAGCCTTTATAACTTTCAGATAGTTGAGTGTTTTTGCTTGATTCTTTTTTTGTTGGAAATATAAAGTTTTCTATTGTGTGCATGTCAGTTTTCAGATCATTTAGAGGTCATTTGAATGTTTTAAACTGACCTCAAAGTCGAACTTTGGTCGTGATTCAGACCTGCGTTTGAATTTCCAAAGTGAAAACAGCGCCAAGACCTAACTTTGGGGTTCTATATCTCCTTCGTTATCTATCCGTTTTGAGTGATTCTTTTTGTGTTATAAAATTTGGGATCTTGTCTATATGCTTACAAACTTTTAGGCCAATCCGATATAGTTTGGTTGTTCAAACCTGGTCGCAAAGTTAGATCTGGAAGTGATTTCAGTCCACGCTGAAATTCATTCCGAAGTCCATGTTTGGAGCACCATATCTTTTTCATGCAACGTTGGAATTCAGTGAATATTTTTCATTTGAAAGTCAGGTCTTTCTAGTATGTACATATCAAATTCTAGACCATTCGGAGATCGTTTATTCATTTGAAACTATTCTGAAAGTTGCAACCTTGACTGATGTCTGTGCATATTTCATGCCTTAGTGTAAATTTGGGCGTCTTTCCTTAAATGCTTTTATGCTTTTCTTGATCTACTTTTAAACCATGCTTTTGTATTATGTTTTGGCTTACTTTATTAATGGAGAAGCCTAAATTATCACTAATGCATAATTTGGGTTTTGTGAATTTAGTGATGAGTTTTGAACACACATGCACGATTTAAACTAGTTTTCTGATATACATATAAATTAAGTTTTCATTATAGTTTTGAGGATAAATGATATTTATAATTTTATTTTATTTTTCACTTAGGGGCCTCGAAACAATAGTAGAAAAACCTATCTTCAAATCTATAGCTTTCCAAGAAAGAAAACTATTGGTTTCGTAAAATATTTCGCAACATATTTTGAAATCAAGTATTTTCTTATATATATATAAACTACACAATTTTGCACCCTTCAAGATAACGTATTGGATATTAAACGACATTGTACACTCCGTGGTATAGGACACGGAAGTATACGAAGTCGGTTAATTCCAGTATAGTTAGATTGAATATGATGATTTGGTGTTTTCGATGATTTGGTGCTTTCGATGATTTGGTGTTTTCGATGTTTTCCGTTGCGAAGTTGATAAGCAGCAAGTGAACCAGTAGTGAGAACGTGTGGTATGGGACGCACTGTTACCACTACTCGGGTTACTAACTGTGAGTCAATGACGCATATTGTGTTGTTAAGCCAGTACTTTGCTTCGGGGGGAAGCCGAGACTCGGGGGGAGTCATGTATACGTGTTCACTTGACCGGGGGGGTCAAGATACACTCGGCCGGGAGGGTCGCAGTGATAGGCGCCTAACTTGAATACGTATAAGTACTGAGCTAAGCTCGGGGGGAGCTATATTATCATGTGGTTGCACGTGCAAATTTATTTCTAATGAATCCATATTGTGATGATATTTTGTGATTTGATCTATACGATCATACATGGAGGATTATTGGATTTTAAATTTACATAAACATTTTGTGATCTTCTATGTTGGAGTGTGATGCTCCTTCCGTGATATTTGACTCTTTTGAGTTATATGATGATTTTGATGATTTTCATTTGATGATACATGGCTATTGCTCGGGATGAGCAACATTCTAGCTTGGGATGGGCTCTATTGTTATGGAACATGTACTTTTCTTATTGTTTCTTTTATGATTTGGGTTTTATGATTCTTACTCGATCGGGGTGATCGTACATTTGCAAAGAGCAGTTGGATTTCTAATCCAACATATTTTGAGACTTAGATGTTTTGGAGTGGGATACTCCCTTTATTGATTATTTAACTCGTTTGAAATGTATATGATAATTTTGATGATTTTGGTGTTATGTTTCCGCTATGGCTCGAGTATGGTGATATACTTAGCCTAGATCTAGTCCTTGAGGCTTGTATATTTATCCCTTCTATATGTTATGTAACTGAAACTAATTAATCCCTCTGTGTCATCATATTCACAACTCTTAGGGTGAAGAGTTGTCTATCTTGTGCTTATCTATTTCTTATACTGATTTGTAAACTAGACTGACCCGTGTGTGTATTCCTCGGGTCAGACCGAGGTATTTCAGGTGTAGTTGCTGAGCTTGGGGTTAGCAGGTTCTCTTTAGTCCATATTTATCGTAGCTTCATTCACTCGAGCTTATGTAGTCGAGTTCGAATAGTAGAGCTTTCTATATTTCATTGTTGTATCATATTGTAAGCGAGAGAAGTTTATCTATTCTTTTGTAGCACATGTAATTGTTGTACTCTAACGATGTAATATTATGTAACTGTTCTGTGATCTGTGATGGTGTAATAATATGTACTGTATTCTGAGCTGATTCTGGGGCCACCGTAGAATTGTACAACATAAAGTATTAAGTATGTCGAGCCTCTAAAAAAAATATAGCAACCACTTTATCGACATATTTAAGACTTGCTAATGCAAATCTACGAGTGGTCGCCCCTAACCAGCCCTATTCTCCGCTCTAATAGACAACATTACCTAGTAATGCTCTTTATTAGGGTGGGCCTCGGGGTGGGGTGTTACACACACAATTTACCATTGTATCTTTTGTCCAAATTCACATAATTTATTATTCAATACTGAAACTAGAGATCTGGAATATAACTACATTTAAATGGTGTTTAATGGGACTGACTTCTAGATCTACAGTGCTTTACAACAACTGCAATACATTTTACAATATAATTGTAGAAAATATGTATAAACAAATTCAAGAATCCTAGAATTAATATTATGCCTAACCACAATTTGCAATTTTCAAGTTTTGACAATTTTTACAATCAAATTTGATAGATGTCAATTCATTTACAACAATATTATCAACAGATCTGATGAAAATAGGCATATACTTTGAATCTTATTCAAACGAGATAAACATGCTATTATGACTATGCGTATATATATATGTATGTATAAATTTTTCACTCACTTAAAAGCATCCAAATCTGATGTTTGAATCTTTTAGGCCTATAATTCCCAAATTCTTATAAATGTACAATTTATCTAAAAAGAAGATAATTTCAGATCTGTAGATATGTAAGAGAATAGGAAGAGAGGGGAGTATCTGCTGTTGAGCGCCAATTCACATTCTTTTCCATTGAATCTGATAACCCTCTCAATTTTATATGATATGTGTTTGATTTATTGTATATGAATATATTTTTTATTAAGAAATTAGGTTTGAAGAAGTAGGAAATTGGCAGAGCTTCGTTGCTACCCACAGATTTTTGTGTAAAAGAATGAGGCCTTACCCCTTTATAAATAGGAGTGGAATTGGCCATGAACCGTTAGATTTGATTTATTGAACATCTGTCCATTCATATATTATATTATACAGCCAAACTATAGTTGTCACTGCCTGGCTCAACCAAGCGGTAGCAGCCAGTGGTCGACCGCTTGGTCGACCTGACAGTGAGGTGGCTGGGGGGATATTTATTCTATATATAAAATATTCTGTTTTATTTATTTTCCGTCCATTTTTATATTTCGTCCGTAATTTTTTCATAGGGACCCCGTTCACGAAAATCCAAACATGAAAGTTAACCAGAATTCTGAGATGAACGCATCGGTTAAAGTTTCATGGTCAAATTATATCATTTGCAGTAATTCCTATTTTTGAGATTCTAATAATTAATTTATGTGACCAAAATTCCGGGTTGTTACATTCTTCCCTCCTTAAAAGGAATTACGTCCCGAAATTCTGACACCTATTGACCTATTCTACACAACCAATTTTTGTACATCCACTTTGCAACCATATGTATAGGTGCATAGTGTACATAATGCAATTTCAACCATAAAACATGTATGCAAAATGATTTTATATCGGATTCTCCTATATGTATGCATTATATTTTGAAATACTTTTTGAAAACATCCTAAACATACCGGTAGTTCTATATGAATGCAAATTTTTGAAAACTCTTTTTCATCCATTACCTTCACACAATTACGAATAAAAGTGTGAAGCAATCAATTTTGCATCCAAACCCTACCATCCAAAACTTCATGAAATCTAATCGTTTCCTATTTACTTTCTCCTAAATCGGGAAAAGAAAATCAAAGCAAAGAATTTTTACGCTATCCCCGCTTACAATATTCCATTTCCCGCCCTACAATGGAATTTTCACCTCAATTACCCAAAACACTCCGAAAATTTCCATCTGTAGACTGCAAAGGAGGCTCAAAACAGGCTCTAAAACGTAAAACGAGTTAATTTATAGCTCGCGTGCATCGTTGACAAGGTATAGAAACAACGTTTCCAAGGCCAAATTAGCTTTTTTCTTGTTATCGTTAACGTTTTTATCGTATCGTCGGTCCTGCTGCACCGCTAAATCGTGCACACAAAGCATCCAAAATCTCTCTTACATCGTTCATATGACCAAAAATTGTAATTTTTCACAAAAATAAAGTTCCACTTGAAAACTTATTACGTTTATTTTGAAAATTTCTTTTCAAAACCGTTCACTTTCCTATAAAATAAGAAAATGATAAAAAAAATTCCAAACAAAAATTTCCAAAGGTTTCAAAAATATATATTGTGGAAACTTAAATGATTCAAGTCAAATGTTGGCGAAAAAGGAAGTCGGTCACGCCAAAAATGCGAAAACTGAAATCATATAAAAGATCAAGATAAGTTTTAGCTTAACAAGAAATGGTGATTTATTTATTTATATACCCGTGACAAAAACAACGTGAAATCGGTCCTTTGCTAAAATTTATCCAACACATGATTCTATTCTTTCCAGCTCTAGGACAACTGTTAGTTTAGATAATGAAAATGAGATTTCATTCGAATAAATATGCGTGAATGATACAAACATTTCCAAACATAGAAATTCCATTAGCCTAAGTCATGCGATTTAAACAACACTAACAGTTACAGGCACGAATCATCACAAAGCCAAGAACCCGGTGCTGGAAAGGGAAAACAACAAAGACGATGAAAAACAACAACACTGAAACTCCCAAAACAATAGCTATAAACAATGAAATGTCTTGCTCCACGGCTGAAGCTCAAACAAATTTTTATGATCTTTAATCAACCATATCATAGTAGCATAATGCTCAATCTCATGTTATAAACACTGCTGGTGTTGTTGGAGGTTCCCACATCACCACCTCTTCTAAGAGAGAATTTGTGATGAGAACAAAACCTACCACAAAACTGCTTCTCATAGAAATCCACCTTATATTGTTTAAAGACAAAAATTAATAGGTGAAATTGTAGAAAGTAACTCCATGGCACAACAAACATTAATAACAAGCTGAATCAAATATGATGCAGCGTAGAATGATGGTTGCACCATTAATCAAGCAAGAGATTGATTTCTGCATAATGAGACAAATCAAGTCTTAATTCCCCATTTATAAAACGACGTGCTATGTCGGTCACACATCATCATGGGTAGTTTTGACATAGATTCCCAAATTTAAAAACCAACCTTAAGAAAAAGAGATTTGCAGCAAAAATCTCCAAAGGAAGTCAACGAAGGACCATACAAGTCCGCATAAAACACGGATGCCTCTAAAACTCTCATCGAGATTCTCCTCAGAAAAACCATGAGACGACCTCAAACCCCGTACTGACGGCGGCAAGGGTAATCCTTGGAATATAACACATAAACAGATAACAGCAGAACAGAATTAAATAAATACACCGGATAATGAACAATAGAATATACTGGATAAACGTAATCATCAGAGTTACACAGTATACAGGATCATACTTAGAACAAATACAGTTCAGCTATACATAAATGTCTATAGCGGAAAACAAACAAAATATGTACAATAGGAGCTGAACAGCATAAAATAGATAAATGATAAAATCCATCTTCAGCTCCAGCTATCCAGAGAAAGCCAGCTAAAACCTGAATACAAGGCTGCCCGTGTAGAAAAAGGGGACACCCGAGTTTGAAAGTGAAACAAACTACGAGTCAGCCATGGGACTGGTATGAGAAATCTACTCAACACATTTAAAATATGGCAAATCACAGGACCACGCCACTTTCGTGGAACGGGTTTACTCCATTGGATTGCCAGTGCTTTAAAACAAATCATTCTTTTAAAAATCGCAATGCTTTTTATAAAAATGAAGCCATTATAAGACTCAGTTCCCATCACACAATGCAACGCAAACCGGAGGATAGAGTTTTACCTTATAATGGCCAAAATATGATTGATACGAATAAAACAAAAGCATTTGATATTATTACTAGTGTTTATATGTTTCAAAAACAATTTCAAATCATAACTATCAATCATAGACGGCATTAATGCCCCATACCACTATGTCGCCATATATAGGTATACAATCAAAACCGCACAGTCACGTATTTGGAAATTGGGTCTCCGTCATGAACCAAGGCAAAAGATAATCCTTACTGAATTCGAGACGCTCTAGCCCGTGTCTCAGGATCAGAACGCATCAACCCTTTAGATCGTCCGGGTCGGTCCACCGATGTGGATTATTATGCCTGAACACTACGTTTCCCCGCCCTTTGGGGCGTCAATGAGCCAACGAATGACTCCGTCGGACCCGGATCATCCGATCTAACCGAGGCGCCTCGCAACAGTAACAACCACATAAGTCAAACTCGTCAGGGCGTGTAAAACCACTGACGCCACTTCTAGATAGAAAGAAACGCAGGCCCTCCCTGATGTCCTCTCCCGTTTCTGGTTCATACCGGGGTGTGAGGCTCGCGATTTCACGTTATACACAAAGCTACGCCACACAGGCGGTGCTTTGATCATCACCACAAGACTTTGCTTTTCAACAGAAACCCCTGATCACTGCATCTTAGCATGCCACACAGGCAATTCACACCGTGCAACTGATAGCTATCAATCACATAGAATAAATTCCAATGTCAGACACACTGTCCACTTGCAAGTCCATTCTGGGTCTGAACGAAACCGGAGGCACTATATACCTTGCAAACCCATCGATCACCATGTACGTCTGGACGATCACCACTCATTATCCATATTTCGGGATGCCTCCCAATCAGGACCTCGGTTACCATCCAAATGAGGTGAAGATCTCCGGTCTTCGACCACCGTCTTCATCTTCGATTACTTATCGTCGATTCAGTTATTCAGAATGGCATAAACCTGGTCATTCTGAGCAACTCGCGTATATAATAAACAAGTGCTGCACAAACACTATTACGCATCATTTCAATTCATTAGTCACTATCCGTCAATCAGTAAGAGAGCGATTTCCCAAATATTAACCCCGAAGGCCGAAACCAACATCAGATCAATACCCAAGAAACCATTCGACTTAGCCAACCTTCAGTTAGTTTCTAAATTTCACATCTGTATCGTTTATAATATTTTATAATGATTTATCGCTATTTTTATTTATTTTAAAATAGCCAATTTATTCAAAACGACGCTTCAGGCCATAACACGGCCGTGGCGCTGTTTTTCTTCAGATTTGATTTACACATATCTGAAAATCTAACCGTTGGACCTTCACAAAATTTACATCATTAGAAAGATCTTTTCAAAACGAATCCAACGGTTCCAGTTTCGGGAAATTCCGACGGTCGGATCTCCCGGTATAATCGTTTGAAGTTCGATTTCAAAATACGAACTGCAGCGTCGTTATTCGATTATATATAATTATATATATATATATATATATAATCGATTCTGGCGCTGTTTTTCTTCAGATTTGAATTAAACATTCTAGACAATCCAACCGTCGGATTTTTACAAAGTTGGTGCCATTGGAAAGATATTTCCAAAGCGAACCCAACGGTTGCAGTTTCGGCAAAATCCGATGGTCGGATCTCCCGTACTAATCGTTTGAAATCACGGTTTCAAAATACGAACTGCAGCTTCGTTATTCGATATATTTCAATTCTATATATATATATATATATCGATTTTTCGATTTCAAAACTATATGATTTTTATACGTTTGATAAAAATGATATTTTTATCTAACTGTCTTCTATTTCAACACTTCACTATTTTTAACAATTCATGTATATAATAAAATTGTGATTTTTATTGTAAAACAATTCATTTCAAAACACGATTATTTTCTATAGTTCATATAGGTTATAAAAATAGGATTTTTATTATAAAATAATTTATTTCAAAACAAGATTATTTTATATATTTCATATTGATGATAAAAATGGGATTTTTATTATAAAACAATTTCTTTCAAAATATGAATACCATTCAACACATGAATTTCAATTCAACGAATGAATATCGATTCAACACATGAAGGTTTTCTATTCTTTATATCTATCGATAAAAAGGTGATTTTTATATTTTAAAAACACGAACACCATTCAACACATGAATTCTATCCAACGAATGAATTTCAATTCAACACATGAAGGTTTTCTATAGTTTGTATATATAGATAAAAAGGTGATTTTTATATTTTAAAACACGAATACCATTCAACACATGAATTTCAATTCAACGAATGAATTTCGATTCAACACATGAAGGTTTTCTATAGTTTGTATATATAGATAAAAAGGTTATTTTTATATTTTAAAAACACGAACACCATTCAACACATGAATTCTATCCAACGAATGAATTTCAATTCAACACATGAAGGTCTTCTATACAACGAATAAATATAGTTTCAACAAATGAAAATAATTCTAACACATGAATATTATTCAAAATTTCGGCAGCATAACGGCAGGGTAGTTAAAACCGGGACCGTCCCTAGTACGGCTCCTCGCTCTACCTTTAAACCTCGCGGTTTTTGACATTGGGGAATCATGCATCTAGTTCGCACGCAGGCGGCATGTATATTTTTTCATTTCCACAAACTAATCCTATATGGTTTCAACCAAATATTTCTCAACCACAAACGAGTATTTTTCAACCACAATCAATCAATATCAACCACAAACAATTCCAATCAACCATTCGCTATCAATCAATTTTCACACCAATCACAACCAATAAATATCGTCCATGGTTTGTGGACGAGGGGCGTATATATATATATATATATATATTTATATAGCATTTCACTTCTATTTCAACACATATATAATTTTTACAACGCATATACAACTTATATATCGAACGTACAACTTATACAACGCTTATACAAGAGGTGTACAACGCTTATATAACTCATACATCGACTATATAATTTATACATCGTCGTTTTCCATATCGTTTATAAATTAGAAATCTCACATTGGGTTCCACTCCACCAAAAATAGCCGAAGGCTCAGAAAAATATGCGGTCTCTTCAAGAATGTAGAAGACGTCCACACGGTCACGATGTTTCCTGTTTCATCGAATTTCATCAATACACGAAAAAGATATGATTTTTCAAAGTTTGCAACGGTTTAAAGGTGTTAAAACTATTGAAAATAAATATAGCCGATACCTTCAGCAAACTGTTCAAAACTAGGTTTGCATTTATCTCGAAATCCGTGTAGCTATTCGTCGATCGGCCTTTGCAGCGTCGAAGGGGGAGGAGTGGCGCGCCTACGCCTGAAGGGGGGAGGCGTTCGATCGCCTGAGGCAGGCGGGGCGGCGGCGAAAACATCTGAACTTCCCGAGCTCGATTCTCACTCCACAGGCCACGAAAAATTCCAAATTTTATATGGATTTGAAGATATCGAGGAGCTCTACAAAATCTTCAACTGGAGGAGGGGCTAATTTTACGTGGATTGATCAGAAAATGAATGGGAAGTGATGAACACCTTTTCGTCGTCGATCGCGATATTATCGGGGAGAGAGAAAAATATCTGGGCCAATGATATTTTTTTATATTTTTAAAATTTTAAAATCCAAAAATACCCTCTTTTACCCACGAACACCAATTCAAACCCAACGACTGTCGTCCCTAGCGTTTTACCCCCATTCCGAACACAATGGGATATGTTTCGTAGGCCCATTCGACTGTTTCAGTCAGTTTTCCTTCAAATTAAAGTATAAAACATTCAATATTCGATTTGAACGTACATTTCAATTTGCCAGGGCCACAAACTGATTCGAAAAATTCCAGAAAAATAAATCTAGCTATGTTTTGATGATACGGTCCCAACAAAACTTGTTTCGTCGAATTCTGAGACTGTTTGCAAAAAGGCCCATTTCTGGTCGATCCAATTTAACTGTAAGTGACCAAAACACGTTTTCCTTTGCCACGCTCACATACTAGCTTCAAAAATTATGAAATTTGAAACCTAGCAATAACTTCACATCCCGGATCCAACAAAAGTGGTTTCGTCGAATTCCGAGGTCGTTTGCAAAATGGCCAATTTCACGGGCTATATAAATTCCATAGCGACCTTTCAGAAAATTCATTTGGCCATAACTTTTGCTTTCCGCTATGAAACTTTGATTTTTCAGATTCGTTAGAAAGGTATTCACTAACAGATTTAAATATTTTTGGTTTCACTCAAATCCGTTTTGTTTTGCACCCGGTACAGTCAGTCAAAGTTTGAATTCAAATTTTGAAACTACCGCGCCATTTCAGGCCTTGTTTATAATTCAAAGTGATTATATTTTTTTTCAAACGTCGATTCAAACTCACTTTTCATTGCTATTATTAAAAATATTTATTTTAAATATTTAAAATCCACTATTTTAGCCAATTTAAAAAATTTTAAATTGGTTCAGATTTTCCGGGTCTTTACAAACCATCCAAAGATAGCTTAAACCTTCATCTTCGAAACGATGATCACCATTGAATGAGCCTATTTCAACAAGGTGTAGCAAAGGCGGATGCAGCACAAACAACAAATCCTATTCTAAGATCTCGAAGCAATGGATCGGTGCAAACCCAACTATCTCGAAAATTTTCTTATCCCTAGAGAGGTATGACCATTTTGCTCATTTTGATCCGACCAAACGATCTATGCCTAAGGATAAGGCTTAAATGGTTTAAGTAAGGTCAGATAGCGCAATTAGGTATTATGGACTAAGAAATGGTCTAAGAGAAGAAATTAGATCTTGGAGTATTAGTGAGGCAATATGTAATGCGCAAACTAGTGTGGGAAAAGAGGAGATGAGGCGACGACAAAGAAAGAGAAGAAGGATAAGAATATGGTTAGGCTAGACGAGGGAGGAAGGACGAAAGAAAGAAGTTAAGGGGGTGATTTGGACGCAACTTTACGGCTGAGTCCTAGGTTCAAGTTGGTACAAAACTCATCATCTAATTGATCATTCTTGCATAACGCTAGACGGCCAACTATTAGATAGGCTTTGGACAAAGACTGAACCTTGACCTCATTAGGACGGATTAAAATATTAATTGTCTCGCGTCATCTTTTAAGATGTGACGCAATCCAAAAAATACTTATCCTCATCATGACGGTATCGAAGACCATAGTCAAACTCTGAACCAACTCCAAAGATTCCAAGTAGTCTCAACAAAAGGTCGCAACCACACGATGAACGAATTCCAAAAATAATTCAGCTAGAAATCTATAATATATACTAAAACGGATTTCCCCTTTCCTAGCTCATAACAAACAGACGATTCATGATAACAAATACCCCAAAAATTCGGACAAAGGATTTTTCCTTAGCATTTTCGAAGAAAATTTTAAAACTTTTCCAAAATGGGATTTTTATTATAACTAACGGTTTCATATTTATAAACCCAACTTATTATTATTATTATTATTATTATTCCATTTTGTATTACAAATTGAAAAAAACCTTTTCATGTTCAAAAATGTTGGAGCTTCGAAATCTTAAGGCTTAATTGTGATAATTTTAATAAATTATCTAATATACATAGGAAGAGGGATAATAAAAATCACAAGGAATGGATATTTATTATTCTTAAGTTTAGTGGCATATTCCTTGTCATTTCTAATTCCTTTCTTGCTACAAATCAGATTATATTTATTAAATTACACAAAGCCCCAATAATTTTTGAAACACGAATAGATTAAAATCTAAAAACCATATCTTTATAAAACCATTTTTCGAAACCGTATTTCATAAATCATTTTTATGTTTCCAAATAGTTTTAAAAATAAATTTCTTCAAATACAAGGCCAAGAGCTCAATTAAATGTTTCAATAAAGATAGATTCGGAAATTCTATGAAGTAACAAATGGATATACCTTGTAATTATATTTTCCGAAATAGATATGACATACTAATGCAAACTTTTCCCGTTCATATCGGGTAATGGTCTTTAACCGGAACTACCAACGAAACCAAAAATCAGAAATAGCGACTATCCCAGTAGTAACTAGATTTTCATCCAGTCACCAAGCTCGAATCAATGGACTCCGCCATATGTCGTCCTCATGCTCTTCACGATGAGATCGCCAACATACTGTGAGGTAAGATAGAATTGGCTAGAAACCCGAACTCAACATATTTCAACACTTAGTCATTTAAAGCCCATTTAAATATAATTAGGCCCACAACTAATTCAATGTCGAAATAAATTAAAGTCGAGTAAAAAAGATGAAGAAAAAAAGAAAATAAAATCGAATTACGTTCTCTCACGAGTCCTAATTTAACTAGTTCCTCTAATCGTTCAACCTAAGCTTTGATACCAAATGTAACACTCCACACTTTTATGTTGGAGAGTGGAGTTTTGATAACAACAACTTTAATTCAATTATCATTGACTATAAAATATATACTAACATCTCTATCTAGTATATATATATATAAACATATGTGCAGGATTTGAATACAGGACTTAAATACTTAAGACTGTGCAGTTTTAGATATTCAGAATTCAGAAGAGATTCAAGGCTCGTGAGTAATCAAGTTATCAAGAGTTCAAGACAAATATAGTAATAGATTCTAGTTTATATGTAAGACTCTGAATAGCACTCCAGGTTCAAATTCAAATTCTATTTTTCAAATTTCAACATACTGTGGAGTAAGATAGAATTGGCTAGAAACCCGAACTCAACATATTTCAACACTTAGTCATTTAAAGCCCATTTAAATATAATTAGGCCCACAACTAATTCAGTGTCGAAATAAATTAAAGTCGAGTAAGAAAGATAAATAAAAACAGAAAAGAAAATCGAATTACGTTCTCTCACGAGTCCTAATTTAACTAATTCCTCTAATCGTTCAACCTAAGCTTTGATACCAAAAGTAACACTCCACACTTTTATGTTGGAGAGTGGAGTTTTGATGACAATAACCTTAATTCAATTATCATTGACTATAAAATATATACTAACATCTCTATCTAGTATATATATATATATATATATAAACATATGTGCAGGATTTGAATACAGGACTTAAATACTTAAGACTGTGCAGTTTTAGAGATTCAGAATTCAGAAGAGATTCAAGACTCGTGAGTAATCAAGTTATCAAGAGTTCAAGACAAATATAGTAATAGATTCTAGTTTATATGTAAGACTCTGAATAGCACTCCAGGTTCAAATTCAAATTCTGTTTTTCAAATTTCAAATTCTGATTTTCAAAATACATATTTTAATTTCAAATTGTTTTTCTATCTTACTTATGATTTCAAATATAAATTTTAAATTTAAGTTTATTATATAATTTTATAGTTTTATAGTTATATAGTTTTAAACTTTATAAATTTATAAATATGTTTACATAATATATAATTGTGTTTTCATATGGTTTCATACTTTAGAATACTCATTTATATCACTAAGTTTTAATTCAAGAATTTCCAGAATAATATATATAATTAAACACTTGAAAAATTAGTTTTAAAAATATTTTGTATAGGCTTATGTTGACATACATATATGTCTATGTCGACATATAACTGTCAGAAATTCAACTTTCAAAGGAAGTGTCTTTTCACTATTTGTAACGTTCCAGAAGCATTGCAACATTTCAAATCATCTAAATAGGGGTTGATTTCGAATTTTTTAACCATTCTTCTTCTCAATCTTCACCCCTCTTCATTCCACCATTAATATTTCATATTTTATTGATTTCTACACTTCTACTTTGCCGAATTCTACTCTAAATATATAAAATTTCTTCTTTTCTCATTCTCTACTCATTACTCTCTGAATTGAAGTGTTATTGAAGAGTTATAGGGATGTTTTAATCATTTGGGAAAGTGTGTGTTCCTCATAGCCCTAAAATCAAGGAAAGGGAGCGGTGGTAATCTTGTAGCCGTGAAATGAAGAGTGGTTGGAGCGGTGTTAACCTTGTAGCCGTAAAATCAAGGGGATTTAATTTAGATAGTGATATTAACAAAACTTCGCGCAATCCAGCATTGCGTGGGACTGGACGTAGGAGTAACCCAAACCAGTATAAAATCCGGTGTGTTCCTTTCTTTTTTGCATTTTATTTTTGTTTATTTTTATGTCTGTATTTGATTCCATGTCTATGATCATCTCTATTGTGTGTGATTCATATAGTAGATCATATAAGTTTTAGATTTTCATAAATTCTTTGAAAACATTATTCACACCCTCTAGTGTTAGTCTTGCCTTAAGATCCGTGTTCCCTAACAATTGGTATTAGAGAATAGGTTTTCAAAATTTCATAATCTGATTTTTGGAAATATTAAATGGCAAATTCTAAAATAATTTATAACACTAGTTTATACTCATAATTTGATTTTTGAAATTTGTTTTTTTTTTTAATTTTGAAATTTTGATATTTGGAATTTTTAAAATTTGAAAATTTTGATATATGGATATGTTACAAAACCATCATGATATTATTGTTTAAAATTGTATTTAGTTATTTTGAAAAGTCATTTGAATATTTGAAAAGTTATTGTGTTTTGCAGGATAAGAGTAATGACGGTTGGTGAAAAGACATCAAGAGGAAGAAATGTATATATATATAATGTAAATCAACAAAGAAATGGGTACGAGATTAATTTATAACTTTGTATTTTCATCTGAAACTTAACTTCATGCTATAATTCTCTTCATTTGCTTGGTAATGTCGCTGATTTCATGAGAATCCATCAAGAATTGACCAAGTAATGATAAAATAAAGTTCTGGTGAATAAAGAGAGAAGGTAACCAAAACTATCGACAATTATCTTCAAACTACAACCACATGTTAGATTATTTTGTCCCAAATCATTTTCCAGGTTGTAGTTCTTGTTCTCGCGGTCGTTTTTATGGGTAGATCATCGAATTCTGATCAAAATTGAGTGAGATATGACTATTTGAAATTGCGTATGCAAAACTGAAAATTGTGTACTGGATTTCTTACATCTCTCCTACTATTTTGACTTACTACACCCTAATACTATTCAAATTCAACCTCAAACTATTACTGGATGGTAGCCATTGTATTCCTCTTCGATTTGCAGCTAGTTTAATCCAATTCCATTGAAAAATGAGGGAGATATAGCTTTTGAAAGATTGATAGAAAAAAAAACGGGAAAAAGAGGAAGAGAAGAGAGTTTATGAAAGGAAGTGGTCGTTGGGCCTATTCATAAAAGAATGAACTGTCTATTCATTTGAAATTCAAACTCAAGGATTTGGCGCCAAGTTGGTTGAACTACTAAATTATCAATATCTTTCTCAAACGTTCTTCAAAATTAGCAAATGAATATACTATGCTGATCAGAAAAACGAGCCCGGCACAATAAGTAGATCTCATCATCAAATTCTAGAAGATGTAAATGTGTGGTTCATGACAATGGAAGAACAACAAAATGGAGGACTGCAAAAAGATGTACGCCGTACAATATTTTCATAATTATCATTATATTTAGCAATATACATCTATGCAAATAGTTAGGTGTAGAAAATTATTTCTTTTATAATTTTAGACTTTTTGGTTCATATGTCAATACACCAATTTAATTAAATCTTCTCTTATTCTAAATTTAAATTTCATTACTCTTTGATTTGGTTTTGAAAAATTGAAAGGACATCTTTTCAATATGAAAATATTAGTTCAAACTCTAATTATCAATTTTTTATCTACCTATGTTTCATATGTTCTGTTCCAAAATATATACTGAAATTATAGTACATATATATGTTAATATGCTTGAAATAATTTAAAATTTCAAACATTTGGTATTGTTATAAAATATAAATTTATATGTCTTTTATATGTAGTGTAAACATACATAGTTTAACTTATATTTTTTCACATATAATTTCATAACATTTTTGGGTTTGTCATAAATACTATTTGTAACTTAATACTAATTTTGATTTCTTATTTTATCAAACTTTATAAAACTTGTATATTTAACTTAATATTTTGGTATAAGGAAATATATATATATATATATGGTGTTTATGTCTTAAATATTTAGTTTAAATATAAGAAGATTGGTGTATATATCTCATAATAAATTGAATTTTAAATTCTTTTTAAAACCAGTTTTTATATACTATTATGAATATATGTTTATAGTTTAATTTTATATTCTCTTTAAAAAGGTCTTCAATTCTTACTATATTTACCCTACTAATATTATTTAAATCCATAATTATTCTGAATATTTTACTATCTGTCATGAATATTTTTAATTAAACACTTATCTTTAACTATTCTTTCAATATCTTTCATTAGTATCATTAACCAAGTCTAGATATTAATATATATTACCTTTGTTTAATTGAAATAATTAATAATATGCATAATAGTTAGATAGTACTTTAAATATCTTTTACCGAAATAGATATCATCACCAAATCATTCTGCATATTATCTCATTACATATATCATTATTATAAATTATAGTGTATCTCAAATTAAAATCATTCAAATCACAAGTTACATTTCATTTAATGTATCATCGCATATTGCTTTACATATGACATATAGTTCATACTGCATTATAACCAACATACTCCACACACTGCATTACATGATTAGCTTTTTTACTCTACACACAACAAGTACATTGTATGTGAAGTTTTTATCTAATTAGAAATAAGTAAGATTATAAATTAAATACATAACATATTTGATTAAATTAATTGACTTGTTTGAATTGTTTGACTTAATTGACTTGTCTAATTTGTTTGACATAAATAACTTGATTGACTTGTTTGACATGGTTGAATTTCCTTAGTGATTGATAGGTGTGTAAGAAATATACTTGTGCATTTGTGGTTAATAGGAGTTTTATAGGTTTTTAGGATAAATAGAAGTTACAAAAAGTGTTTGGCTTTATTTGAATTGATGTTTTGTGACAACAAAACTAAAATGGGTTGTTTGTTTGGATTAAATTGCTTAAATATTGACTTGTCATTAATTGACTTAAATTAATTTAAGTTGTATCATAGTTTTAAGGATATCTTATCAGAATTATTTCTTAGTCTAGATTAAAGTCTTATTATAGTTTTAAGGAAATTAGACTTTAGGCTAGGTTTAGTCTTGTATTAGATTAAGGGGGAGTTTTTTAGTTTCTAGGATTAGTTGAAGGTTCAAGAAATGTTTTTGAATTGACATTTTTTTGGTTGATTTGATTTAGAATGTTTAGATTGATTGTTCGAATTGCTTGCTTGAACTGCTTGTTTGGATTGATTGTAAATATTGATTGGATTGCTTAGTTTATTATCCTTCTATTTAGTTTATTAGACAAGTATAGTCATAATTTTAGGGGGAGTTATAATCTTTTAGGCATAGAATCATAGATTTAAGGGAGATAAGTATATTATAGAATTAGGGATAGTTATTAGGATCATTTATAGCATAGATTTATGGAGAGTATTGTTACTTTTTGATAATGACAAAGGGCAAGAAATTATAAAATTAGGATTAGTTAGGCTTAGTTTAAGGGGAAGTATATAGAATTCATGATGACAGGGGGAGTATTAGAAGGATCAGAATGAACAGGTATGAATATTTTATAAATCAAGGTTGTCATCATCAAATGGGTGGGAGATTGTTGGAGAATGGTCTTTTGTTGACAACAACCTTATTCAATTATCATTGAGTATAAAATATATACTAACATCTCTAGCTAAAATATATATATATATATACACACACACACACATATATGTAGGATTTGAATACAGGACTTAAATACTAAAGACTGTACAGTTTTAGATATTCAAGAGATTCAGAAGAGATTCAGGACACATGAATAATCAAGTTATCAAGAGTTCAAGACAAATATAGTAATAGAGTCTAGTTTATATGCAAGACTCTGAATAGCTGTGACGGCCCGCCCCGCACCAACCGACATTTACTCCAAAAGTGCGCTGTACACATGTCCAGTTAGTACGGAACGGGTCGTCAGAGGGGGAAAAAAGGAAGAAGGAAATGAACTAATCAAGAACCTGTAGAATGTCTAACAGCGCATAGAATAAAATATAATAATAACATACTTGACATAAAACAGGTGAGACAGTGCATAAGCTGAAAACCAGAACTAAACATCATAGCAGCGGAAATCCAAAATACAGCTTATTACAACTTTTCAAACTGTCTCAAAGAAAAAGCAAGATAAAAGAGGTGCACTATTAATGCCCAAGTAGCGACCACCAACGACACAGGGAGAATATATATATAATACGTGGAAGCCTCCTGCCCGCCTCCGAATCAGCTACTCGCGCATCACCGGCTAACCTGTCTCTAGTCTGCTCGTGTGAGCACCCAGAGTAATAAGAGGAGACATAAAACTCTGGGTCAGACATAAAGCCTGGTATGAGCGATAAGCATCTAAAGTGAATAATAACAGGTAGACTAAAAGATACCTGAACCTGGACCTGCAACCAAAGAGTTAGCACTACATACTGTACAACACTCTGAGGTGTCATATCAAACGGTGTAAAGATACGGAGGTGGGGGTGTGCATGTCATGGTGATGGCAAACAATCAAACATAGCATCCATCCTCACATCTCTCACTCAGTGCGTAAAGCATACGATATTCACCACTTCGATCACCCCACATACCTTGCTACGATCACTTTGCCCCATGAAGTCATAAATGGCTTCACTGCATTGATAACGTAACCACTAATCATTTGCTATGTCCACTTGCCCCATGGAGTTGTTCACCCCATCTGCGCTGGCTCATAGCCTTACCCATCCTTTACTATGTCCACTTGCCCCATGGAGTTATTCACCCCATCTGCGCTGGATCATAGTTACTATGTCCACTTGCCCCATAGAGTTATTCACCCCATCTGCGCTGTCTCATAGTCTTACCAATCCTTTACTATGTCCACTCGCCCCATGGAGTTATTCACCCCATCTGCGCTGGCTCATAGTCTTGCTACCATCACCTTGCCCCTCGAGTCATAATGACTCTACTGCACTGATAAGTAGCCCATCATCCATTTTTAGTGGTGAATCGAAGTTATGAACGTCGACAACTCCTTAGCACACGTCCCGTAGCAAAGTCCAACCATGAAGTGAACTCATCGGTTCCCAACTGGATCCTGAGCTTTAACTTCCCATATTGGACTACCTTTGCATCTCGGGTTATTGGTCAAATACTGGGTCGGGTCGGATTCTCTTCAGGTATCGGTTCAGGTCGGGTCCCCTGCGTTGCGTCGGTTCGGGTCTTCCTCTGTAGCGGTTCGGGTCGGGTGTCCTCCTTCGGGTCGGGTCGGGTGCCATCTCCCTCCAGTTCGTGCTTCCGCTCCGATCCGCCTCCCCATCCTTCACGTGCTCCAATCCGATCCATCCTTCTCTATCCGCTTTGATCCCTCCCCCTTAATCCGATCCGGTCCCAGTTCAGTTAGCGTGGCCTTCCTTTTTGCCAATTTTCTCAAGTGTCAGGTTCCGATCCGATCGAATCCCTTGCCCAGTTCAACATATCCGATCCGAGCCCCATATCCGATCTGAAACCTGCACTGTTTTCTGAAACTGTTCCAGCAAGTGTTTACGCCATTCAACGACATTTTCGACCATTCTAACTATTTAAATCAATCACAAAGCATATCATACAGTCATAGCAACATGCATAATCAACCACAAACATCAAAACATCAATATGATAGGTTAAAATGGATCAAACATACCCAGAAACCCCATATTTCCCCTTAAGCATGTTTAGGTGAAACTAATGATAGGATTAGCAAAACTTAACCAAATTAACCCAAATTCATATCAGAGGCCTAAAACATCATTTAGGAATTTATGAACATTTTTCCAGAATTTTATCATGCTTAAATTCGCTAATTAACACTAATTACCCTTAACTAGCCATAATTAGTGTAAAACTATGCAAATCACTCACCTTAGCCACAAATAAACTATGATCTGAAATGAATCTCTGATTTGATGCAAATCCCAATGCTAAACAGCAGCTCCAATGTTGATTTGGTGTAGATCTTCCTTGATTAGAGGTTGTTAAGCCAAATCCTTGACCAAAAAGTGATTTGGAGGTGATTTAGAGGTTGGAGGCCATTTTTAGGGTTCCTTGGTGATAAGTGGAGGCTAGAAAACTGAAATGGAATGATGCTCTATCTCATTTCAGCCTTCCCATAACCCTAATCCCGAAATGGGTTATGAGCCTATCCACTAATCACCCTATTTGGCCCGGTTAAGCAGTTTTTCACCTTCCAAACCTTAATTCAGCCTTATCTCCCAAACGATAAGTCCGTTTGACTATTATGACCACTCTACGGAAAGGTAGACCATCAAACGAATCTAATGGAAGTGGTTTCAGGTCAAAATTCCTTTCCAATCAAAAGTTATGGCCAAAACAAGATCAACTAGGGGCAAAATGGTCATTTAAAAATCGGGAAAAATCATGAGCATGGGAAATGACTCTAATAGGTGTTTCCCAAAATTACATGACCATACGACTTCATAAGGGAAGGAAATAATTATTCTACGATCCCCCTGATGCGTAGAATGCGGGTCGTTACACTCTCCCCCCCCCCCCCCCTTAAGAAATTTCGCCCCCGAAATTCCCTAATCAAAGCACACACAGAGGTCCCGCATGCCTATCAATCATAAAACAACAATCAAACATGCAACCAAGCAAAACAAATCTACCCTAGCATGTGGAAAACTAAATTGCAAAGTAAACCTTACCAGGCAAAGAGTTCTGGATATGCCTTCCTAATGCTCTCCTCTGTCTCCCAAGTACAATCATTCTCGTCCTCGCCCCACTGAACCTTGACTAGCCTCACCGCCTTCCTTCGAAGTTGCTTCGTATCGTGCCCCACAATACGAATCGGCTTGCGGTTCCCAACCGCCTCGGGTTCTACTTCGAAGTCCTCTAACTGATCAGGTGAAATAGTCATATCTGAGTCGTGAACGAATTTCCTTAGTTGGGAAACATGAAATACATCGTGAACTCCCGCCATTTTCTCTGGTAAGCCAACTCTATATGCCAAATTCCTGACTAGTTTAAGAACAGGGAATGGGCCAACAAATCTTGGTGCCAATTTGCCCTTCCTGCCAAATCGTATCACGCTTTTTAATGGAGAATCTTGACAAACACCAAGTCACCAACGGAGAATTTTAAATCTCTTCTCCTCTTATCAGCAAAACTCTTCTGCCTATCTTGGGCAGCTTTCATTCATCGCTGAATGATCTTGATCTTATCTAAAGTTTCCCTCACCACATCTGGTCCAAGCATAAACTTCTCGCCAGTCTCTATCCAACATGATGGTGAGTTGCACGGTCTTCCATACAAAGCTTCATATGGAGCCATACCGATACTGGATTGGTAGCTATTATTATATGCAAACTCTACTAGATGCAAATGGTCATCCCATGATCCACCAAAATCTAATATACAAGCTCTCAAGAGATCTTCCAATATACGATTCACCCTCTCCGTCTGACCGTCGGTCTGAGGATGATATGCGGTACTGAGATGTAATCCTGACCCTAGAGCCTCTTGTAAGCTCTTCCAAAACCCACTAGTAAACAACGAGTCTCGGTCACTCACAATGCTTTTAGGTACTCCATGAAATCTCACTACCCACTTCATATACAATTCTACCAACTTGGCTGCCGTCCTGGTCGATTTGACTGGTATAAATCTTGCACTCTTAGTCAATCAATCCACAATTACCCAAATGCTATCATGTCCCGATCTAGTCCTTGGTAAACCATCGATGAAATCCATCGAGACTTGCTCCCATTTCCATTCGGGAATTTCTAATGGTTGCAACTGTTAGAAACTCTATTGTTGGATTTTGATGACAACAACTATACAATTATACCAAAAAACCTCTAAGCTAACCTGCAGGTACATGGATATCAAAAAGAGAAATATATGAGAATATATGCATATTGACATATTGACAGGGGGAGTTACATATACAGTTGTCATTATCAAAAAGGGGGAGAATGTTGGATCTCGCTATATGGCGTTTTGATTATGACAACTATACATGTACATATATATTATTATCGACTAAACTTTGTCTTGCAGGAAGATACTCAACAACAGATTCAAGAGCTATAATTGAAGATTAAATATGTTATAAAGGTCTGTTAGTCTTAGATATTAATGTTAAAGTCTTCCTTGATGATCACACACACACATTTTATATGTATATAGCTTCTCTTATATAAATTAAGCAAGGAATAGTCTGATAACAGAAAACAGACGTCTGGTCTGAAATTTTCAGACGTCTGTTTGCTGAAACAGAATGTTTTTAAATACAATATTCAGACGTCTGGTTGATATATTTCAGACGTCTGAAATGCCCCCGAAATACACTATTTCCTTGTTGATTTGATTTTTAAAATAAACAGACATCTGAATTTTATTTTCAGACGTCTGATTCTGAAAGGATGCGACTTCTACAAAAAGATACATCCATTTACTTTATAACTCTTGAGCAAAACTTTTCATGATTAGATGCATCTTTCTACATACTATAAATAGAGGGAAGATTAACTATTCCAACAACTGATTTTGATTCTAATTCTCTCTATCTTATACAAAAGCTCTCTAAATTCTAAAGTGATCTATTTTCATACTCGAGACTTTTAAACTTCCATAATCCTTCACATACTTCACGATTATCATCAAGGAAAGGCTATAGGAAGGGTGTACTTAACATTCGACAATCCGTGTTATCAAGAACACAAAAGAGTCAACAATTATTCTGTATTAGTGAAGACCTCTTCAGTGGTTGAGGCAAGAAATCTCGTTCGGCTGTTCGGGTAATTGTGAACCTATTCCTCCGGGTGAAGTGAGGGTTGTTGTGTTAGTGAAATTCCAGAAGGGAGTCTGGGACTGGACGTAGGACGGTGATCCGAACCAGTATAAATCGACTGTGTGATTTACTACTTACTACTGCTACTTTAGTTTTCTACTTATACTCCATTCCATACGATCCTACCGCTGCATAGCCTCTTTCATTTGGTATCAGAGCCTAGTATTCTAGAGATCGTAACAACATCCTAGAATAAATGGCAATAAAGAAATCTAGTAAAGGCATTAGAAAGTGGAAGAACAACAAAGCAGAAGCGACGGAGCAAGAGAGCAAATGTTTAATGGCTAAAGTAAGATCACAATCGGTATGTGAGGATTCATTATTTAAAGATCTTTTATTAGACCACGAAAAATTATTAAAAGATTTTAAAAGTTTGGGTAAACTTAATGCAATTATTTTAGCCAAGTCTAAAAATTGTGAGCAAGAAAATTCCAAATTAAAAGAAGAAAACAATTTTTTAGTCAAACAAGCCAAATGTTTTGAAAATACCTTAGAAGAGCTTGTTTTTCAAAAAGATTTCCTTCAAAAAGAAAATGAGCGACTAGAAGATAAAAACAATGTTCTTTTAAGGGAAATCGATCTCTTGAAAAATAAAAATGAATCATTAGAAGAATCTTTAAATAATTCTAATTCTTTAGTTTCGTCTCTTGAAATAGAGAATGGAGCTTTAACTGAAAAGAATTTAGAATTATCTAAAGAATATGAGTTTTTAAAGGTTAATAATAATACTTTGCAAAATAAAACGTCTGATTCGAAAGAAAATTTTGAAAAATTACACTCTTCTTTAATTAATTCAGGATCTCAAATTTGTCGTCTCGAAAATGAGAATAGTACTTTAAAAAGGGAGAATTCTGAATTAAATAAGAAAATTGGTTTAAAAGATTGCATGACTTCTTTTGAAAATTTCAATCACGACTTTGGAATCAAATTTGAAAAATGTACAAATAAGTTCACAAAATTTAATAAAGGTCAAAATGATTTAAATGATATTTTATCTTGCTCTAGACCTTTACACGATAAAAGTGGCTTAGGGTATAATAAAACTAATCATAGAACTAGTACTAGATATGCTTTCATGTATAACAAAAGTTTAACTGCTAGTACTAAAGCACGTGTAACTCGAAGATCAAATTTCTATAGAAATTCAAATGCTTCTATGACTAAAAACATTTATAATAGAAGTACAAAAGGAAATATTAATAGAAATTATCTAAGTATTTGGATTCCTGTAAATTGGAAAAACAGAGAAAGATATATAGATGATTATTTTGATTCAGTAGTTAATAATGAAAATTTTATTTTTAAAGGTTCCATTACACCCTCTTGGGTATGGTTACCTTCTCTCTAACCCCTGGACCCTAACAGAGAAAGTGGGTACCAAAGTATATATATAATATTTGTTGCAGGTACACCACAACAAAAAGGAGGGTATTTCAGTATCTCTAATATCTTTGAAAACTGAGCTCAAAGCTAAATCAGGGAATTTGGGAAAATAATAATCACATACTCAGGGGGAGAAATTTTCATATATCACACATTCAGGGGAAGAAAATAAAGAGAAGACAACGATATTTATTACATTCCCTCATTCTTTTTGATAATGACAAAGGGGGAGAAATTCAGGTGTATATTGATAGAGGAAGATATTATAAGAGGAAGATGTTATAGAAAGAATATATTTTTAAATTGTATAGTTGTCATCAACAAAAAGGGGGAGAATGTTAGAAACTCTATTGTTGGATTTTGATGACAACAACTATACAATTATACCAAAAAACCTCTAAGCTAACCTGCAGGTACATGGATATCAAAAAGAGAAATATATGATAATATATGCATATTGACATATTGACAGGGGGAGTTACATATACAGTTGTCATTATCAAAAAGGGGGAGAATGTTGGATCTCGCTATATGGCGTTTTGATTATGACAACTATACATGTACATATATATTATTATCGACTAAACTTTGTCTTGCAGGAAGATACTCAACAACAGATTCAAGAGCTATAATTGAAGATTAAATATGTTATAAAGGTCTGTTAGTCTTAGATATTAATGTTAAAGTCTTCCTTGATGATCACACACACACATTTTATATGTATATAGCTTCTCTTATATAAATTAAGCAAGGAATAGTCTGATAACAGAAAACAGACGTCTGGTCTGAAATTTTCAGACGTCTGTTTGCTGAAACAGAATGTTTTTAAATACAATATTCAGACGTCTGGTTGATATATTTCAGACGTCTGAAATGCCCCCGAAATACACTATTTCCTTGCTGATTTGATTTTTAGAATAAACAGACATCCGAATTTTATTTTCAGACGTCTGATTCTGAAAGGATGCGACTTCTACAAAAAGATACATCCATTTAATTTATAACTCTTGAGCAAAACTTTTCATGATTAGATGCATCTTTCTACATACTATAAATAGAGGGAAGATTAACTATTCCAACAACTGATTTTGATTCTAATTCTCTCTATCTTATACAAAAGCTCTCTAAATTCTAAAGTGATCTATTTTCATACTCGAGACTTTTAAACTTCCATAATCCTTCACATACTTCACGATTATCATCAAGGAAAGGCTATAGGAAGGGTGTACTTAACATTCGACAATCCGTGTTATCAAGAACACAAAAGAGTCAACAATTATTCTGTATTAGTGAAGACCTCTTCAGTGGTTGAGGCAAGAAATCCCGTTCGGCTGTTCGGGTAATTGTGAACCTATTCCTCCGGGTGAAGTGAGGGTTGTTGTGTTAGTGAAATTCCAGAAGGGAGTCTGGGACTGGACGTAGGACGGTGATCCGAACCAGTATAAATCGACTGTGTGATTTACTACTTACTACTGCTACTTTAGTTTTCTACTTATACTCCATTCCATACGATCCTACCGCTGCATAGCCTCTTTCAGCAACAACCCATTAGGCTTCTTTTGCTCGGCTTTAACTAGCTGGCAATTCATGCATTTGGATATAAACCTCACAACGTCTCTTTTCATCCCTTCCCAGTAGTAAGTCTGCTTCATGTCTCGGTACATCTTATTACCACCGGGGTGTATAGTCAGTTTTGAGTGATGACATTCTCTAAGCACTTCATCTCTCAAACCATTTACATTGGGTACAACTAGTCTTCCATTCTTCCGAAGCCATCCATCTCGATCAAGCCCATACATATTCATCTCCTCATCGTCGATGTCCATCTCTAACTTGGAGATGATTTCCAATAGATTAGGATCGTCCCTCTGGCTGGAACCAATCTGCTCTATCAAAGTGGGTCTGATCGCCAAACTAGCTAGCATAACTGGATCCAATTCGCACTTTGGTCTGAAATCAAACCCCGCGATATACTCCAGTTGCTTCCATTCAAGAAACATAGCCCCTAAGCTGGCATGTCTCCTACTAAAGGCATCGGCTACCACATTACCTTTCCCAGGTGTATATGCGATATCAAAGTCATACGAAGCCAAGAACTCTAACCATCTCTGCTGACGGAGATTCAGATCTTTCTGGGAGAAGAGATACTTTAACGATTTATGATCGGTAAACAACTCAAATCTTTCTCCCAAGAGATAATGTCCCCACATATTCAATGCGAACACAATCGCTGCTAGTTCCAAATCATGGGTAGGATACTTCTTCTCATGCGGCTTTAGTTGTCGACTAGCATAAGCTACAACCCTACCTCCTTGCATCAATACTGCACCCAGTCCGGTACCACAAGCATCTGTGTATACTGTCATCTCTTCATTCCCTTTAGGAATGACTAACACTGGCGCACGCGTCAACCTCTCTTTTAGACTCTTGAAGGCATTCTCACACACTCCGTCCCAGACGAAGGACTGATTCTTCTTAGTCAACTGAGTCAACGGTGCTGCAATCTTGGAGAAGTCCTGGATAAACTTACGATAATATCCAGCTAATCCCAAGAAACTTCTTACATTTGTTGCATTCTTGGGTGTAGGCCAATCCTGTACCGTAGCCACCTTCGTAGGGTCCACGGCAATACCACTCTCTGAAACAACATGACCCAAGAATCTCACTTCCCTTCTCCAGAAATGACACTTAGAGAATTTCTCTTTCAATTGGTGTTTCCTCAACACCTCCATCACTATCCTCAAGTGTCCCTTGTGTTCCTCCTCTGTCCTTGAATAAACAAGGATATCATCCACGAACACAAGAACAAACTTATTCAACTGATCTCTGAATACTCGATTCATAAGATCCACAAAATAGGCTGGCGCATTGGTCAACCCAAATGGCATGACCAACCACTCATAAAATCCAGACGGCGTCCTGAATGCCGTTTTCGGAACACTCTCATCTGCTACTCGAAGCTGATGAAATCCTATCGCGAGGTCCAACTGGGAGAACACTCTTGCTCCTTCCAGTTGATCAAACAAATCATCTATCCGCGGTAGAGGATACTTATTCTTCCTCGTTACCTTATTTAACTCGCGATAGTCCACACACAAACGAAGGGAATCATCTGCCTTAGTGGCAAATACAACTGGTGCTCCCCACTCGGAGACACTCCTCCTAATAAATCCCTTCTTCAAAAGATTGCAGACTTGCACCCCGAGCTCTCGCTGCTCCCTTGGTGTCATACGACGAAGTGGCATCACTATAGGTCTGGCATCTTTCACTAAATCAATACGGAACTCAATCTCTCAGTGTGGTGGAAGCCCGGTCACCTCCTCGAAGACGTCCGGATACTGGCCAACCACGGAGTTTATTATCCTTCTATTTAGTTTATTAGACAAGTATAGTCATAATTTTAGGGGGAGTTATAATCTTTTAGGCATAGAATCATAGATTTAAGGGAGATAAGTATATTATAGAATTAGGGATAGTTATTAGGATTATTTATAGCATAGATTTATGGAGAGTATTGTTACTTTAGTATAATGACAAAGGGCGAGAAATTATAAAATTAGGATTAGTTAGGCTTAGTTTAAGGGGAAGTATATAGAATTCATGATGACAGGGGGAGTATTAGAAGGATCAGAATGAACAGGTATGAATATTTTATAAATCAAGGTTGTCATCATCAAATGGGTGGGAGATTGTTGGAGAATGGTATTTTGATGACAACAACCTTATTCAATTATCATTGAGTATAAAATATATACTAACATCTCTAGCTAAAATATATATATATACACACACACACATATATGTAGGATTTGAATACAGGACTTAAATACTAAAGACTGTACAGTTTTAGATATTCAAGAGACTCAGAAGAGATTCAGGACACATGAATAATCAAGTTATCAAGAGTTCAAGACAAATATAGTAATAGAGTCTAGTTTATATGCAAGACTCTGAATAGCTGTGACGGCCCGCCCCGCACCAACCGACATTTACTCCAAAAGTGCGCTGTACACATGTCCAGTTAGTACGGAACGGGTCGTCAGAAGGGGGAAAAAAAGGAAGAAGGAAATGAACTAATCAAGAACCTGTAGAATGTCTAACAGCGCATAGAATAAAATATAATAATAACATACTTGACATAAAACAGGTGAGACAGTGCATAAGCTGAAAACCAGAACTAAACATCATAGCAGCGGAAATCCAAAATACAGCTTATTACAACTTTTCAAACTGTCTCAAAGAAAAATCAAGATAAAAGAGGTGCACTATTAATGCCCAAGTAGCGACCACCAACGACACAGGGAGAATATATATATAATACGTGGAAGCCTCCTGCCCGCCTCCGAATCAGCTACTCGCGCATCACCGGCTAACCTGTCTCTAGTCTGCTCGTGTGAGCACCCAGAGTAATAAGAGGAGACATAAAACTCTGGGTCAGACATAAAGCATGGTATGAGCGATAAGCATCTAAAGTGAATAATAACAGGTAGACTAAAAGATACCTGAACCTGGACCTGCAACCAAAGAGTTAGCACTACATACTGTACAACACTCTGAGGTGCCATATCAAACGGTGTAAAGATACGGAGGTGGGGGTGTGCATGTCATGGTGATGGCAAACAATCAAACATAGCATCCATCCTCACATCCCTCACTCAGTGCGTAAAGCATACGATATTCACCACTTCGATCACCCCACATACCTTGCTATGATCACTTTGCCCCATGAAGTCATAAATGGCTTCACTGCACTGATAACGTAACCACTAATCATTTGCTATGTCCACTTGCCCCATGGAGTTGTTCACCCCATCTGCGTTGGCTCATAGCCTTACCCATCCTTTACTATGTCCACTTGCCCCATGGAGTTATTCACCCCATCTGCGCTGGCTCATAGTTACTATGTCCACTTGCCCCATGGAGTTATTCACCCCATCTGCGCTGTCTCATAGTTTTACCAATCCTTTACTATGTCCACTCGCCCCATGGAGTTATTCACCCTATCTGTGCTGGCTCATAGTCTTGCTACCATCACCTTGCCCCTCGAGTCATAATGACTCTACTGCACTGATAAGTAGCCCATCATCCATTTTTAGTGGTGAATCGAAGTTATGAACGTCGACAACTACTTAGCACACGTCCCGTAGCAAAGTCCAACCATGAAGTGAACTCATCGGTTCCCAACTGGATCCTGAGCTTTAACTTCCCATATTGGACTACCTTTGCATCTTGGGTTATTGGTCAAATACTGGGTCGGGTCGGATTCTCTTCAGGTATCGGTTCGGGTCGGGTCCCCTGCGTTGCGTCGGTTCGGGTCTTCCTCTGTAGCGGTTCGGGTCGGGTGTCCTCCTTCGGGTCGGGTCGGGTGCCATCCCCCTCCAGTTCGTGCTTCCGCTCCGATCCGCCTCCCCATCCTTCACGTGCTCCAATCCGATCTATCCTTCTCTATCCGCTCTGATCCCTCCCCCTTAATCCGATCCGATCCCAGTTCAGTTAGCGTGGCCTTCCTTTTTGCCAATTTTCTCAAGTGTCAGGTTCCGATCCGATCGAATCCCTTGCCCAGTTCAACATATCCGATCCGAGCCCCATATCCGATCAGAAACCTGCACTGTTTTCTGAAACTGTTCCAGCAAGTGTTTACGCCATTCGATGACATTTTCGACCATTCTAACTATTTAAATCAATCACAAAGCATATCATACAGTCATAGCAACATGCATAATAAACCACAAACATCAAAACATCAATATGATAGGTTAAAATGGATCAAACATACCCAGAAACCCCATATTTCCCCTTAAGCATGTTTAGGTGAAACTAATGATAGGATTAGCAAAACTTAACCAAATTAACCCAAATTCATATCAGAGGCCTAAAACATCATTTAGGAATTTATGAACATTTTTCCATAATTTTATCATGCTTAAATTCGCTAATTAACACTAATTACCCTTAACTAGCCATAATTAGTGTAAAACTATGCAAATCACTCACCTTAGCCACAAATAAACTATGATCTGAAATGAATCTCTGATTTGATGCAAATCCCAATGCTAAACAGCAGCTCCAATGTTGATTTGGTGTAGATCTTCCTTGATTAGAGGTTGTTAAGCCAAATCCTTGCCCAAAAAGTGATTTGGAGGTGATTTAGAGGTTGGAGGCCATTTTTAGGGTTCCTTGGTGATAAGTGGAGGCTAGAAAACTGAAATGGAATGATGCTCTATCTCATTTCAGCCTTCCCATAACCCTAATCCCGAAATGGGTTATGGGCCTATCCACTAATCACCCTATTTGGCCCGGTTAAGCAGTTTTTCACCTTCCAAACCTTAATTCAGCCTTATCTCCCAAACGGTAAGTCCGTTTGACTATTATGACCACTCTACGGAAAGGTAAACCATCAAACAAATCTAATGGAAGTGGTTTTAGGTCAAAATTCCTTTCCAATCAAAAGTTATGGCCAAAACAAGATCAACTAGAGGCAAAATGGTCATTTAAAAATCGGGAAAAATCATGAGCGTGGGAAATGACTCTAATAGGTGTTTCCCAAAATTACATGACCATACGACTTCATAAGGGAAGGAAATAATTATTCTACGATCCCCCCGATGCGTAGAATGCGGGTCGTTACACTCTCCCCCCCCCCTCTTAAGAAATTTCGCCCCCGAAATTCCCTAATCAAAGCACACACAGAGGTCCCGCATGTCTATCAATCATAAAACAACAATCAAACATGCAACCAAGCAAAACAAATCTACCCTAGCATGCGGAAAACTAAATGGCAAAGTAAACCTTACCAGACAAAGAGTTCTGGATATGCCTTCCTAATGCTCTCCTCTGTCTCCCAAGTACAATCATTCTCGTCCTCGCCCCACTGAACCTTGACTAGCCTCACCGCCTTCCTTCGAAGTTGCTTCGTATCGTGCCCCACAATACGAATCGGCTTGCGGTTCCCAACCGCCTCATGTTCTACTTCGAAGTCCTCTAACTGATCAGGTGAAATAGTCATATCTGAGTCGTGAACGAATTTCCTTAGTTGGGAAACATGAAATACATCGTGAACTCCCGCCATTTTCTCTGGTAAGCCAACTCTATATGCCAAATTCCCGACTAGTTTAAGAACAGGGAATGGGCCAACAAATCTTGGTGCCAATTTGCCCTTCCTGCCAAATCGTATCACGCTTTTTAATGGAGAAATCTTGACAAACACCAAGTCACCAACGGAGAATTTTAAATCTCTTCTCCTCTTATCAGCAAAACTCTTCTGCCTATCTTGGGCAGCTTTCATTCGTCGCTGAATGATCTTGATCTTATCTAAAGTTTCCCTCACCACATCTGGTCCAAGCATAAACTTCTCGCCAGTCTCTATCCAACATGATGGTGAGTTGCACGGTCTTCCATACAAAGCTTCATATGGAGCCATACCGATACTGGATTGGTAGCTATTATTATATGCAAACTCTACTAGATGCAAATGGTCATCCCATGATCCACCAAAATCTAATATACAAGCTCTCAAGAGATCTTCCAATATACGATTCACCCTCTCCGTCTGACCGTCGGTCTGAGGATGATATGCGGTACTGAGATGTAATCCTGACCCTAGAGCCTCTTGTAAGCTCTTCCAAAACCCACTAGTAAACAACGGGTCTCGGTCACTCACAATGCTTTTAGGTACTCCATGAAATCTCACTACCCACTTTATATACAATTCTACCAACTTGGCTGCCGTCCTGGTCGATTTGACTGGTATAAATCTTGCACTCTTAGTCAATCAATCCACAATTACCCAAATGCTATCATGTCCCGATCTA
Organism: Allium sativum; assembly: GCA_030737875.1. NCBI lineage: Eukaryota > Viridiplantae > Streptophyta > Magnoliopsida > Asparagales > Amaryllidaceae > Allium > Allium sativum. The sequence goes on from CM060919.1 coordinate 312,142,646, forward strand.
GTCCTTGGTAAACCATCGATGAAATCCATCGAGACTTGCTCCCATTTCCATTCGGGAATTTCTAATGGTTGCAACAACCCATTAGGCTTCTTTTGCTCGGCTTTAACTAGCTGGCAATTCATGCATTTGGATATAAACCTCCCAACGTCTCTTTTCATCCCTTCCCAGTAGTAAGTCTGCTTCATGTCTCGATACATCTTATTACCACCGGGGTGTATAGTCAGTTTTGAGTGATGACATTCTCTAAGCACTTCATCTCTCAAACCATTTACATTGGGTACAACTAGTCTTCCATTCTTCCGAAGCCATCCATCTCGATCAAGCCCATACATATTCATCTCCTCATCGTCGATGTCCATCTCTAACTTGGAGATGATTTCCAATAGATTAGGATCGTCCCTCTGGCTGGAACCAATCTGCTCTATCAAAGTGGGTCTGATCGCCAAACTAGCTAGCATAACTGGATCCAATTCGCACTTTGGTCTGAAATCAAACCCCGCGATATACTCCAGTTGCTTCCATTCAAGAAACATAGCCCCTAAGCTGGCATGTCTCCTACTAAAGGCATCGGCTACCGCATTACCTTTCCCAGGTGTATATGCGATATCAAAGTCATACGAAGCCAAGAACTCTAACCATCTCTGATGACGGAGATTCAGATCTTTCTGGGAGAAGAGATACTTTAACGATTTATGATCGGTAAACAACTCAAATCTTTCTCCCAAGAGATAATGTCCCCACATATTCAATGCGAACACAATCGCTGCTAGTTCCAAATCATGGGTAGGATACTTCTTCTCATGCGGCTTTAGCTGTCGACTAGCATAAGCTACAATCCTACCTCCTTGCATCAATACTGCACCCAGTCCGGTACCACAAGCATCTGTGTATACTGTCATCTCTTCATTCCCTTTAGGAATGACTAACACTAGCGCACGCGTCAACCTCTCTTTTAGAATCTTGAAGGCATTCTCACACACTCCGTCCCAGACGAAGGACTGATTCTTCTTAGTCAACTGAGTCAACGGTGCTGCAATCTTGGAGAAGTCCTGGATAAACTTACGATAATATCCAGCTAATCCCAAGAAACTTCCTACATCTGTTGCATTCTTAGGTGTAGGCCAATCCTGTACCGTAGCCACCTTCGCAGGGTCCACGGCAATACCACTCTCTGAAACAACATGACCCAAGAATCTCACTTCCCTTCTCCAGAAATGACACTTAGAGAATTTCGCTTTCAATTGGTGTTTCCTCAACACCTCCATCACTATCCTCAAGTGTCCCTTGTGTTCCTCCTCTGTCCTTGAATAAACAAGGATATCATCCACGAACACAAGAACAAACTTATTCAACTGATCTCTGAATACTCGATTCATAAGATCCACAAAATAGGCTGGCGCATTGGTCAACCCAAATGGCATGACCAACCACTCATAAAATCCAGACGGCGTCCTGAATGTCGTTTTCGGAACACTCTCATCTGCTACTCGAAGCTGATGAAATCCTGTCGCGAGGTCCAACTGGGAGAACACTCTTGCTCCTTCCAGTTGATCAAACAAATCATCTATCCGCGGTAGAGGATACTTATTCTTCCTCGTTACCTTATTTAACTCGCGATAGTCCACAAACAAACGAAGGGAACCATCTGCCTTAGTGGCAAATACAACTGGTGCTCCCCACTCGGAGACACTCCTCCTAATAAATCCCTTCTTCAAAAGATTGCTGACTTGCACCCCGAGCTCTCGCTGCTCCCTTGGTGCCATACGACGAAGTGGCATCACTATAGGTCTGGCATCTTTCACTAAATCAATACGGAACTCAATCTCTCGGTGTGGTGGAAGCCCGGTCACCTCCTCGAAAACGTCCGGATACTGGCCAACCACGGGCACATCTGACAACTCATCCTGCGGGATGTCGAGGGAATTTACAAAACTAGCCATAACCCCATCACTAGGTAGACTACCAAACACTACCCTCCGCCCATCATCCGCCCTTACTGTCACCAAAAAGCCCTCACAGTCTACCACCACCCCGTATCTTTGGAGCCAATCGAGTCCCAATATAATGCCATACCCAGTAAAGCCCAAAACAAAGCAATCACAAACAAACATACATCCATGACTCGATAAGACCAAATTCCTGCAAATCATACTAAGGCTAGTCGAACCACCTATCGGGTTCGTCACAACCAATGGTCTATCTACTATCTCGGGTTCCAGTCCCAACCTATCTACCAGGTCACTAGATATGAAGGAACGGGAAGCCCCAGTATCAAACAAAACTCGAACTGGTACATCATAAATAGAAAGCATACCTTGAATAACAACATTCTTTCCTTTCTCCGCCGCAGTTGGGGCATTCGACGAAGAAGGAACAATATCAATAGCATATGCTTTCACAATCTGCTTCTCCTTAAGAGGTTGCGGACACTTGTCCTTGAAATGTCCCACTTGATCACAGTTGAAGCACTTCTTATCCGCTGGCTTGGCCCGACAATCTTTAGCATAATGGCCCTTCTTACCACAGCTGAAGCACTCAACATCCTTCTTGCTCTTTTTCTAGCCACCTTTAGATTGGTCCTGCTTCCTCTTATTCTGAGAGTTATTCTTGCCTCCACCGCCTGCTTGCGGCTTTGGCCCTTCTGCAGATGCAGCCTCAGTCTTTGACTTAGGGTAAAGACTCTCTGATCTCAAAGCTTTTCCCACAATCGATTCAAAAATCTCATCGATGTGATTGATAAGCCTTTCCCCCAAGTATCCATCCAAACCAGTAATGAACTTCTCATTCTTCTTTTCAGGAGTATCGATAAGAGATAGTCCATACTTTGACAAGGTGTCGAACTCAGCAATATAATCAGAAACTGCCCTACCACTCTGCTTGAGTTCCAAGAACCTCTTAAACAACACTGATTTCTGGGCAGCTGGAATAAACTTCTCGCTAAAGCGAGCCTTGAACTGATCCCAAGTAACTTGATCTTCTGGAGTAGCTGTTCTAATGGCATTCCACCAATTCATCGCTCGCCCTTGCAGTTGACGAGACGCTAGCCTTCGCTTCATCGCATCCTCAAGACCCAAGTCATAGAAGATACGATCACAGCTATCCATCCAGTCTTGAACATCTGTGGCCGACTCTGTCCCGTGGAACGGCTTTCCGCCAAGGTTAGTGTAGTCCTTGCACAACTTGGCGAAATCGACCCTAGGCGCCTGCACTACTGGGCCAACACCAACTCCGGGATTGGGAACTGCCCCTTGCACTTCTCTAAGCATGTCTCTCATGAGGTTAGTAAACATTGCCCACATGTCAGCGGCATTCCCCTGGTTGGTCCCTCTACCAGCACCCCTCGTGTTTCGGCTCATCGTCAATCTGAAAAAGGGAAACGATTAACGACCCCATAGTGGTGCTAGTGCAGTGCGACTTCATTCTTATACTACCAATAGTATATATATATAGCTTTTGAAAACCAAAGTAATCACAAATACGCGCTCTCATATACGTACTATCTCTCCCTGGTGTCTTTCCCTAGGATAACTACGCAACCTAGAGCTCTGATACCAAGTGTGACGGCCCGCCCCACACCAACCGACATTTACTCCAAAAGTGTGCTGTACACATGTCCAGTTAGCACGGAACGGGTCGTCAGAGGGAAAAAAAAGGAAGAAGGAAATGAACTAATCAAGAACCTGTAGAATGTCTAACAGCGCATAGAATAAAATATAATAATAACATACTTGACATAAAACAGGTGAGACAGTGCATAAGCTGAAAACCAGAACTAAACATCATAGCAGCGGAAATCCAAAATACAACTTATTACAACTTTTCAAACTGTCTCAAAGAAAAAGCAAGATAAAAGAGGTACACTACTAATGCCCAAGTAGCAACCACCAACGACACAGGGAGAATATATATCATACGTGGAAGCCTCATGCCCGCCTCCGAATCAGCTACTCGCGCATCACCAGCTAACCTGTCTCTAGTCTGCTCGTGTGAGCACCCAGAGTAATAAGAGGAGACATAAAACTCTGGGTCAGACATAAAGCCTGGTATGAGCGATAAGCATCTGAAGTGAATAATAACAGGTAGACTAAAAGATACCTGAACCTGGACCTGCAACCAAAGAGTTAGCACTACATACTGTAAAACACTCTGAGGTGCCATATCAAACGGTGTAAAGATACGGAGGTGGGGGTGTGCATGTCATGGTGATGGCAAACAATCAAACATAGCATCCATCCTCACATCCCTCACTCAGTGCGTAAAGCATACGATATTCACCACTTCGATCACCCCACATACCTTGCTACGATCACTTTGCCCCATGAAGTCATAAATGGCTTCACTGCACTGATAACGTAGCCACTAATCCTTTGCTATGTCCACTTGCCCCATGGAGTTGTTCACCCCATCTGCGCTGGCTCGTAGCCTTACCAATCCTTTACTATGTCCACTTGCCCATGGAGTTATTCACCCCATCTGCGCTGGCTCATAGTTACTATGTCCACTTGCCCCATGGAGCTATTCACCCCATCTGCGCTGGCTCATAGTCTTACCAATCCTTTATTATGTCCACTTGCCCCATGGAGTTATTCACCCCATCTGCGCTGGCTCATAGTCTTGCTACCATCACCTTGCCCCTCGAGTCATAATGACTCTACTGCACTGATAAGTAGCCCATCATCCATTTTTAGTGGTGAATCGAAGTTATGAACGTCGACAACTCCTTAGCACACGTCCCACAGCAATGTCCAACCATGAAGTGAACTCATCGGTTCCCAACTGGATCCTGAGCTTTAACTTCCCATATTAGACTACCTTTGCATCTCGGGTTATTGGTCAAATACTGGGTCGGGTCGGATTCTCTTCAGTTATTGGTTCGGGTCAGGTCCCCTGCATTGCGTCGGTTCGGGTCTTCCTCTGTAGCGGTTCGGGTCGGGTGTCCTCCTTCGGGTCGGGTCGGGTGCCATCCCCCTCCAGTTCGTGCTTCCGCTCCGATCCGCCTCCCCATCCTTCACGTGCTCCAATCCGATCCATCCTTCTCTATCCGCTCCGATCCCTCCCCCTTAATCCGATCCGATCCCAGTTCAGTTAGTGTGGCCTTCCTTTTTGCCAATTTTCTCAAGTGTCAGGTTCCGATCCGATCGAATCCCTTGCCCAGTTCAACATATCCGATACGAGCCCCATGTCTGATCCGATCCGAAACCTGCACTGTTTTCTGAAACTGTTCCAGCAAGTGTTTACGCCATTCGACGACGTTTTCGACCAATCTAACTATTTAAATCAATCACAAAGCATATCATACAGTCATAGCAACATGCTTAATCAACCACAAACATCAAAACATCAATATGATAGGTTAAAATGGATCAAACATACCCAGAAACCCCATATTTCCCCTTAAGCATGTTTAGGTGAAACTAATGATAGGATTAGCAAAACTTAACCAAATTAACCCAAATTCATATCAGAGGCCTAAAACATCATTTAGGAATTTATGAACATTTTTCCAGAATTTTATCATGCTTAAATTCTCTAATTAACACTAATTACCCTTAACTAGCCATAATTAGTGTAAAACTATGCAAATCACTCACCTTAGCCACAAATAAACTATGATCTGAAATGAATCTCTGATTTGATGCAAATCCCAATGCTAAACAGCAGCTCCAATGTTGATTTGGTGTAGATCTTCCTTGATTAGAGGTTGTTAAGCCAAATCCTTGACCAAAAGGTGATTTGGAGGTGATTTAGAGGTTGGAGGCCATTTTTAGAGTTCCTTGGTGATAAGTGGAGGCTAGAAAACTGAAATGGAATGATGCTCTATCTCATTTCAGCCTTCCCATAACCCTAATCCCGAAATGGGTTATGGGCCTATCCACTAATCACCCTATTTGGCCCGGTTAAGCAGTTTTTCACCTTCCAAACCTTAATTCAGCCTTATCTCCCAAACGGTAAGTCCGTTTGACTATTATGACCACTCTACGGAAAGGTAAACCATCAAACGAATCTAATGGAAGTGGTTTCAGGTCAAAATTCCTTTCCAATCAAAAATTATGGCCAAAACAAGATCAACTAGGGGCAAAATGGTCATTTAAAAATCAGGAAAAATCATGAGCATGGGAAATGACTCTAATAGGTGTTTTCCAAAGTTACATGACCATACGACCTCATACGGGAAGGAAATAATTATTCTACGATCCCCCGATGCGTAGAATGCGGGTCGTTACAATAGCACTCCAGATTCAAATTCTGTTTTTCAAAATTTGATTTTCAATTTTCAAATTCTGATTTTAAAAATTCAAATTTTAATTTCAAATTTTTTTTCTATCTTACTTAAGATTTCAAATATAAGTTTTAAATTTAAGTTTATATAAGTTTATACTTGTATACTTTTATAGTAATATAGTTATATAGTTTTAAGCATTATAAATTTATAAATATGTTTATATAATATATAATTATGTTTACATATGGTTTTATACTTTATAATACTCAATTATATCACAAAGTTTTAATTCAAGAATTTCCTGAATTATATATACAATTAAACACTTGAAAAATAGTTTTAAAAATATTTTGTACATGCTTATGTTGACATACATATATGTCTATGTTGACATATAACTGTCAGAAATTCATTTTTCAAAGGAAGTGTCTTTTCACTATTTGTAACGTTCTAGAAGCATTGCAACCTTTCAAATCTTATAAATGGGGGTTGATTTCGATTTTTTAACCATTCTTCTTCTCCGTCTTCACCCCTCTTCATCCCACCATTAATGTTTCATATTTTATTGATTTCTACACTTCCACTTTTCCAGTTTCTACTTTAATTATATAAAAATTCTTTTTTCTCACTCTCTACTCATTGCTCTCTAAATTGAAGTGCTATTGAAGAGTTATAAGGATGTTGTAATCATTTGTGAAGTGTTACGGAAAGGGTGTGTTCCTTGTAGCCCTGAAATCAAGGAAAGGGAGCGGTGGTAATCTTGTAGCCGTGAAATCAAGAGTGGTTGGAGCGGTGTTAACCTTATAGCCGTGAAATCAAGGGGATTTTACTCGGATAGTGATATTAATAAAACTTTGCGCAATACAAGATTGCGTGGGACTAGACATAGGAGTAATCCAAACAATTATAAAATCCGGTGTGTTCTTTCCTTTTCTGCAATTTATTTTTGTTTATTTATGTGTCTGTGTTTGATTCTGTGTCTGTGATCATCTCTATTGTGTGTTATTTATATAGTGGATTATATAAGTTTTAGATTGTCGTAAATTCTTTGAAAACACTATTCTCGTCCCCTCTAGTGTTAGTCTTGCCTAAAGATTCGCATTCCGCATTCTTTAACATTTTCTGAGCCCAAACTTCGACAAAAATCAAAACTTGAACAGATCCAAGCGTGGAGCGGTATATCTGGTACTTGCAATAAATGAGCATGAGCATAATCAAAGTACGATAAAATAACTCTCAGCGAAAACAGAATAGGATAAACTAGTATTAACTCAAGCGACTACCGTTTCAAAGTAAGCCACTTGGCAATTCCGGGCATGAGGGAGAACGAGACCTGATAGCCAAACTTAAACACCTGTGAGAACCCAACCTTCTCTAGAAAACCTGGGTGGTTGTAATAAGGAGGGGGATTAGAACAATAATATTCTGGTGAACAACAAATATACAATACAGATTATAATACATAGATGTGTGACACCCCACGTCCGTTAATGTCACTCATTAAGAGAATGCATTAAGTTTTGTGAAGCGTTATAGGTAAAAAGACACAAAACATTACAAGACGGATATAAAAGATAGCAGCGGAATTTAAAATTTTATTTAAAACATAATTCATAACATCGTGGTCCAAAATATCACAAGTCTGGAACTACATAAAAACCATTACAATAATATAGAGCTTCTATCTTGTACTATCATATTACACAAATACATAAAAGAAAAAGCATAATTCCCCAAAAGAGACAAAGCCATAGCTGTAAAGACAAGAACTTGAGCAATACTTCAAAAGAGCTCCTGGCAAGATGATAACTGAGTCCTAATTTAGCCTAAACATTCCCTCCCTGCAAACTGAGGTGGAATGGAAGAGAGAAAAGGAAACAAAAAGGGTCAGACATAAAGTCTGGTGAGTCTAGTTACTTTTAGCAAGTAAATAAGTAAAAGTATCATGACAGGCATATAAAGTGGATAAGAAGGATAACATCATAAAAGGTAAGTAGACAAGGTAAACATGATAGAGTGTATACGCTTCCTTAATGATAACTCTGATTCTCTGCACCAATACTAGGATAACTAGAATGAGATGATCCCAACAACTACAAGATGGTAGACTTAGGCGTACTTCTAGTGAGAGGTGTTAACACCATACAATCCACAGGCAGCCAACCTAATGGGCTCCTAAACTTTTTACCAAAGTCTAGACGTACCCTAACTACTACCCTAATCGATCGGCTCTGTACTCCATAGATACCCAATGCCGGCCCCACGGTAGGAGGTATCACTTCCTAAAGTGGAAATCTTTCGTGATATGCACAACCATATCTACTGGTGTCACGGTCATCATATCCCCCTCTGTCCGGCCCATGCACGCACGTGTCCCCGGGTTGGTTTGCGCCACCCAAACCATCCTCCACGTTTGGATCTCTTACAATCAGCCCAGTAAGCGTGCCCCAACTCCGACCTAGGACAGAGTACTTGTTCGGTACCGTTATATGGGTTACTAACTGAAACGGGTCCCACACAAAATGATACAAGCTCTCCCCCTTGTCTTGTATCCCCACTAGGATTTCCACCGGTTATGTATACCTATTGGTGTCTTTAATTACATAACCCCCTTAGGTTATGTTTGTGGGCCTATATATGAATATTACCCACCCACTGTTCAATCAAATTTACTTAACCCCTATTCAAGTTCATGTTCATACAATCCCTATGGATTCAATTTGGTTAAGTATTCCAATTCATTACCATGTCCATTTATGATTATAATGTGTTGGACCCCTCACATTAAGCCTACCACTTGTGGATGCTGGATATGCCGGTCGGTTCCGGGCAGACTTCTTTAACAAGTTGGGATTAACCTCTTGTCTCAACACATCTCGTATTTGTGGACCTAGACCCCTCACATTAGATTCACCACTTGTGGTCGTTGGATATGCCGGGCAGTTCCGGGAAGTCTTCCACCACAAGTGTAATCTAACCTCGTGTCTAGGCGCAGTTACAGTTTCTAATTACTGTAATCCTAGACATTCCGTTATTATCCAATTTTTACCTATGTCGTTATAGGTTTCATGCCCCTTTACCATAAATATGTTCAAAACGAATTATATGTCCTAAACTCGTAATCACAAACATTATTCAAGTTATGCCAATTTTCCCTTTTTACAAGTTATGCCCAATTTCAATGTTTTTCCCCTCGTTCCCAAACTAGCACATTCGCATAATTTAGCCGCATGCCTAGGCTCGAAAGTAGCTTGGCTGTATAAAATAGAAAGGAAAGGGTGAAGGGAAGATGATAAAGATGATTATTCTAGAAAAATTGACATAAAAATTTAATGGCATAATGTTAAGATGGACATATAAGAATAGATCTGGTGAACTTATGATAATAAAACTAGTTCTAACATAGTAGGGATGTCATAATAGGCATAATTAGATCTAAACAAGGATTTAATTGTCCAACTAATGACAAATCCAAATTAACCGCAACATGATAGGTACAAGATGATCTAAATATTGAATTGGATCTATAATCAAAAGTAGATCTGACGTGATAAAGGTTAAGATCCAAGTCATAGTTAATTCAGAATATCATGGATTCACAAATTACAATAGGTATGATATGGTTCAGTCACAGGGATAGATCCAATTTACGGTCATATCATGTTTTATTTTTAGTCATTTAAATCTAAAGGTAACTTAAACTCACAGTGTTCGGATCATAGAACAATACAAGTAGAAGAACGGAGATTGAATCACAGATCTATACTTGAATCTCTAAACTTTGATGGCAGAAGAAGAAAAGGATTTGATTCAGTCCAGGCACCGATAGTATTTAGGCCTCCATTGATTTCAGTGTGAGAAAACTAGAAAAATGAGGCCGTATATATAGCTGCCAGCCTCCAGAACCGACCTAGCCACGACAGCCCTAGGGGGGTCGACCCAGGGGTCGACTCCCCTGGGAGGGAATTTTCCTGCTCACCCAGATTTTCGTGAATTTTGAATTTTCTGAAACCCTATATATACACACACACACCCTTGTGTGTATACAAACTTCAAACCTTCATAACTTCTTCATACGATGTCTGTTTTACGCAAACCAAATGTCTATCTTGACCAGAATTTTCGAGATGGACGCAATGGCATAGTCTGTTTCCCTTAATTCAGAATATTAAATTAATTATTATTTAATTTATCCTCTTTTAATATTATTAAAATTACATGGTGTTACATTCTCCCCTGCTCAAACGATTTCATCCCCGAAATCTCCAAGTTAAGAAGAATATATATCCCACCACCCATCTACTCATCCACCAATCACAGGTATTCATTGTTCTTCAAGACTTCTAATGCTTATATAAAAATATGCAAAGGTGTGTGTATACGTCCCAATAATAATGTAACACCCCGTAATTCTGTAACGCTAAGATTCACAAATCAAGGCAGAATTAAAAGTTAAAATCAAAATCAAGGGAAACGGGCTGTGCCATTGCGTTCGTCTCGGAATTATGCATGAAAACGAGTCCGAGTTTGCGTAAATCGGAGTCCGTATGAGGAAGATATGGCCTCTGGAAGATTCAGCGAAGTTCAAATTTCAAAACAGGTCAAGTTCAAAATTCAAATCGAACCCAGATTGGGCTGGGCGGGAATTTTCCCGCCCAAGGCACGCAGGTCGACTGGGTAGTCGACCTGGGGGTTGACCCCCCCGTGCTTTTTCCTGTTTTCTGCACCTGGTTCGTTCTTCTGTATTCGGACGCCATCCTGACCAGATTCGTTGACTTCTACACTATATAAACAGCCCTAGACTCCTTCTCTATTCACAATTCTTCTCTACCCTTAAGCTGCAAAGATTCTTAGTGAACATGGCTTCCTCTCCTCCTCTTAAAAAATAATAATAAATAAAATAATATATATATAATAAATCAAGACGAGGAGGTGCTGCTCAAAGACTTTCAAAGAGGAGATTCAAGCTAGAATTCAAGTGAAGATTCGAACGACTGCAACGACTGTTTTTCTACGAATCATAGCAACGCCATCTTTCTATTCCAATCTAATCTCTGTAAGTCAGTTATTTTTAGATTTGAACGTTTTTCTCTGTTCGTGACATGAAATTAAAGGAATAAAAGAATATGCCAAATCTCTCTCTCTCTCTATTCGAATCAGTGCCTATACTCTTGAACCTAATTAAGAACTGTTATGATTCGAGGACAAATAAGACCGTGACTGTGAAACTATGGACCAAAGAACCATATGCCTATGACTATGAACATTGCCTATGACTATGGACATTGCCTATGACTATGAATATTGCCTATGACTGTGACTGTGACTATGAGAATTATTTTCTTGACTGTGAACACCAGCCTATGCCTTTGATTAGGAAAAGCATAAACTATTGCCTATGACATAACAAGGACAACTGTGACTAAACACCTATGATTCCTAACTAGGAAAGTGTTGCTTAAGTTTTGTGACTATGAAATTGGGTCTAAACCTGATTTTTCTATTCTGTCTATTCTTGATTTTCTATGGTTTTAGACCTTGGGAATTTACCTATTAAGTTAGGTCTACTCATGTTCTTGAACCTACGTCTCTATTCTGTCTGTTCTTGGTTTTCTTTTGGTTTTAGACCTTGGGAATTTACCTATTAAGTTAGGTCTACCCATGTTCTTTAACCGACGTCGTTATGCAACCCTTTTTATGCCAGCTATTATGTCTATCTTTTGCCTAGCATCTTTGGTTCATTCCCTATTTTCTACGAATCTAGATTTATCTATAATCTAGATTGAATTACGATTATACGAACGGTGGGAATATGATTTGGGCAAAATATGAAATTTACTAAAAACATAGTTATAAACTAAGAAATTGGCATAAATTGGGAACATGTATTATGGCATGTTCATAGGAATGCAAATTGGGTAAATTTGATATGAATTATAGATTGTGTAACCTGAATCTAGTATCGACGTGTAAATCTAGCATTTACATGAGTTGTGAACTAGAATAATAAGTCTAGTGTGACGTGAACTGTCATTAGAATGTTAAATCAGGATTGGATTAGCTAATTTGGCGTAATAAGCATATTGGTATAAATTTGAAATTGGCCATAATCGGGAATAACCGCCAGGTTTAGCAAAATCATGGTTAGTGACACTTAATTGGTATAGTTTACATTCAAAAAGGCATAAATATGATTTAGAGGGGAAAATGGGCCATAAGAATAAATGTTGACAGTTTACATTAAAAGGGTAATTAGGAAATAAGTAAATTAGGAATAATTTACTTATAGAATTTGGCCTAAATGAGGAAATGTAAATTTAGACAAATTAAAGGTTTATTAACGACATTTTTTTTAACACACCAGAAAGTTCTAGGGTGACAGAGAGGATAGTGTCTAGGCTTGGGTTTGGAAAATACAAGTTTCATGCTCTCCCTGGCTATCCCTAACTGATCCGACGGACGGGATGGTTACTTTCAAAACCTGATTTATAGTTTAATCAAAACCCTTTGAACTCAGAAAACACGAATATGCCTAACCCGAGGTTAGACTGAGTTGCGATGTAAACCTGCCCGGAACCAACCGGCACATCCAGTAATCGCAACAATATCTGTCTAATGTGAGTGGTGGCTTTAATCTATTTTGTTAAAGCTAGAACAAGAATGCTAGGGTTAAGTTAATTAAGACACTTAACCAATTCAACATGATAACAAGACTAGTAGGTGGGGTTAGGTTCATACAATTAAGCTAGAATGGGACGGTTAAGTCCATAGGAACACTTAACCAACTTAGCATAGTTAAGCTAGAACAGAGGGCTAAGTCCATGGAGACGCTTAACCAAACTCATGGTAACAAGACAAGAGGTTGGGGTTATGTAAAATTTAATACACTTAGCCAATTTGATATGTTAGATGGACAATACCGTAGGGTTAAGTAAACTTGAACACTTAACCGTCAGATTGTGATAAAGGAATAGGGTTAAGTCTAAAACATGAAGGGATAATACTTAACCATTAATAACATGTTAGTTAAAACAGACAAGCAAGGTTAAGTTAAAGGAACACTTAACCAATACAGGGTGAATGGGTAGGGTTAAGTAATAAATACTTAACCAATATAACTTGGTTTGTGGTAGGGTTAAGTCAACATGAATTACTAATAACACTTAACCAGTTTAACAGGATGAATGAAGAGGGTTAAGTTGGCTTGAATTGATTGATGACAGTTAACCAATCCAAATTGACGGGAAAGAGAACTAAGTAGTAAACCTTAGTTAAGAAAACAATGATTCTGGAAACTAAGTGGTAAATCTTAGTTAGTAAAACTAAGTAGTAATTCTTAGTATAACCCGGGAAGGAGCGAATGTCCGTCTGAGTAAAAAGCAGGCTCCAACGAATTGGGTTACGAAGCCCGAGGCTTCGAGGGGATGTGAGGGTACTCTTGGTATCCCTCTGTGAGGCTGCAGATGATCCTCCTAGGCTCACAGAGGTTAAGGTCTGCGTAGAAGAACCAGGGGTATGCCTTGGTTGCAATATATGGCAACTTAAAGACTAGGGTGGACCGGCGTGATTCGGCGAGAAAACGGTAACCTTGTGATAGCAACTCGTCGTCTACCATCCATCTTGAGTCAATCGAGATACGTGAAGCGGAAAGGCGGAGAACTCCAAAAGACCATATACTTGCTATCTAGTTATGGGTGAGGATAGCCATAGGATAGTGGGGCACCGGGGGGCGGCGTATAGTTCTCATTTTAAAAGGTGTGCCTTTCATTAGTTGAGCGAGGGGTCAGGTGGGACCATAGCCACTGGAACAAAAACAGACCTTAGCATCTGCATCGGCAGATATCTGAAAGCTCCCGACCGAGTTCTGTATTCCTTGATTTGCCCTGACACAGGACTCTGGCCGCACATTACAGGACATGTGCATCTAGACAAGCGATAGCGATTCGCGATACATGCGTGGGGAAGTGTAGGAACATAAACCACTCTAGGTAGTGTGTCCTAAACTTGGGGGCATCGTTCGTCAGGTAGCATAATCCCTAGTTGGACTAGGTGGCATAAACCCTGAATCCGAGAAGCATTCAGCAAATAGCGTAAACTCTAGTTGAATCTAGAAAGCACTTGATAGAAAACCCTAGATTAAGATCTAGGTAATAAATAATAAATGGATGCCTGAAGGCAATGAAAGATACAGGGATTGGGATCACGTTATCATTACTAGTTGGGACACTAGTTAGGCGGTGCAGAGATATAGAAACCAGTATAACAAGGAAATAGCGAAGCGGCGAAAGTATTAGAGCGTATCCAGTTTATCTTATCTTAGCATATCTTGTGACTACCTTGTCTAATCTTGTTGACCCTATCGTCATGGTGTAATCTTGTATTCAGTTAATTCATGTCGTTTTGTTTTCCATGTTCACATGCTAGAAGTTACTGAACTTACTCAGGCTTTATGTCTAACTCTGTTTTTCTTTCGTCTTCTTTTCTTCCGTTCCCCCCCCCCCCAAGGTAGTAAAGGAGGGAATAGTTTAGCTCAAGTTAAGTTGGACTGCCACTCTTTCCCAGCTTGAAGATTTGCCGAAGTTTGCTTGGATTCTCTTTTCAGATGCTATGGCTGGCTCTTGCTAAAATCGGGGAATATAAATGATGTTTTTATGCTTCTTTATTTTGTAAGACAGATGATACTCTGATATTGTAAAGAAACCATTGTACAAACCATTTTATCAATAAAGCAAAGTTTTATTTTCCGCTGTTTAATTTCTGTCTGTCTTGTAATTTATCTGCATCTTTTACCCTAAATGCTCCACAGAACTTAGTGCATTCCCTTTGTGAGTGACACTAACGAACGTGGGGTGTTACACGTGGTATCAGAGCTGAAGGTTACCAGATCAGATAAAGGATTTGAATTTTTTTTTCAAAACGGTTTTTAAAGAAGCATTTTCAAGAGAAAAGATTTGTTTAAAAGACATATTCCCCAAAGCCATACGCACTATCTTCTCTTTCTCTGTTTAAATTCTTGTCTCCTTCTTTCTTGAGTCTCTGGGGCTCCTGCCTTTCTGGGAGGTAACCTCATCGAAGGGCAAAGTAGTGCCCGGCTTCCATCCATAGCCGTAGTTGTTTCATCTACGGGCAGTTTTCTTTCGAAGCTTATGGGGTTTTCCGGACGATAGAGGCAGTTTTCGAGAGATTTGTCAACATGACTACACACGGAAGGGGATGAGGACTTTGGCTAAGGAGCATAACCCTAGGATGAGGAATTCATGGATGTAGACTTAGCACACGAAGGAGGAAGAAATTATAAAACCTAAGACAAGAGGAAGTATCTTTACTAGGGTATGATAGGGCATATACTTAAGGACAAGGGCAAGAACGAGGACGAGATTTTCAGAAGGACAAGTACATGCTTTCGCCACCAAGCGTACCTAGGAGAAAGGTAGTCCGGTTGGAAGATTCTAGTATTCTGTTTGTACTATTTCCTTAGGTTCTAGCGCTTCTCATTTGTTCATATCCACTTCCATAGTTGGGTCTCTGCACCATAGTACTTGTATAGTAGAAAGATCCCACTAGAGTCTCAAATCCAATTGGTGGTCCGACCAGTTTATTTTTGGTTAGTAGGGATTTGAGAATAGCTATCGAGTTTGCTTATATCATCTCACGTAGATCGTCTAAATTCGGAGGAGATATTCCTTGGGTGCTTGTCTGATATTGGTTTAGGCCTTTGGGGCTTGTACTTGAGGAATGTCGAGTTCGGTTTGGATGGTTTGCGTGAGAGATGAATAGTTGTGGCAGGCACTCCAAAGAGCACGTAGTGACCTTTCGACTCTTATAGTTATGGCATGGCGGATAAGAGGGAAACCTCTAATCATCTTAGTACGTATACCTGGTATCGTGATTGAAATCTGTTTATTTTGGAAATGGAGATCCGGAACTTCACAACCGTGAAGTTAAATTAGTTAAGATACAGTGGAGTAAAGCTCAAGAAGGCTAGATACTAGCATCATACCCTTTTCCTTGAGGGTGCATCCTTGATTTCTTTGTTTTAGGAGCTTTACGCATAATTGTTTCTCTCTTTCCAAAGTATATCCTCTAGGTCGTATCCTCGATCCTTAGGTAGAAGCCAATGGATGTAAACATGTGTTTGAAACATGTTATGGTTGGTGGTTGCAAGTGGTTGCTAATGGTTGCTCGTGAATGCATATGCATACGTATCAGGCACTAGATCAGCTCGGACGCTTTCATATTGCATTTACATATATGTATTTGTTTGTAAGTAGAAATTGATATGTTATCATATGGATGTTGCATATGGACGAATGGCTATGCACGCATGTAGTATTTACATAACTAGGAATGCTTGCATACATGATTGGACGCATGGCACTGACATGATTCGCATTAAGGAGGTCAACTGAATCAGTAGACCGCATGATTTTGCATTAGATAAAGACATACACACACACTATGCATATGAACATGAAAGCATTAGAAATCTTTTAAGGACAATGGATGCCTGTGAGTGAATGGTTGAGTAGATGGGTGATTGGATGGTAGGACACATTCTTCCTAACTTAAAGATTTAGGGGACGAAATCCTTTTTAAGTGGGGGAGAATGTAACACCCCGTAATTCTGTAACGCTAAGATTCACAAATCAAGGCAGAATTAAAAGTTAAAATCAAAATCAAGGGAAACGGGCTGCGCCATTGCGTTTGTCTCGGAATTCTGCATGAAAACGAGTCCGAGTTTGCGTAAATCGGAGTCCGTATGAGGAAGATATGGCCTCCGGAAGATTCAGCGAAGTTCAAATTTCAAAACAGGTCAAGTTCAAAATTCAAATCGGACACAGATTGGGCTGGGCGGGAATTTTCCCGCCCAAGGCACCCTGGTCGATTGGGTAGTTGACCTGGGGGTTGACCCCCCCCTGCTTTTTTCTGTTTTCTGCACCTGGTTCGTTCTTCTGTATTCGGACGCCATCCTGACCAGATTCGTTGACTTCTACACTATATAAACAGCCCTAGACTCCTTCTCTATTCACAATTCTTCTCTACCCTTATGCTGCAAAGATTCTGAGTGAACATGGCTTCCTCTCCTCCTCTTAAAAAATAATAATA
Organism: Allium sativum; assembly: GCA_030737875.1. Classification (NCBI taxonomy): domain Eukaryota; kingdom Viridiplantae; phylum Streptophyta; class Magnoliopsida; order Asparagales; family Amaryllidaceae; genus Allium; species Allium sativum. The sequence continues at coordinate 312,159,975 of CM060919.1, forward strand.
AATAAAATAATATATATATATAATAAATCAAGACGAGGAGGTGTTGCTCAAAGACTTTCAAAGAGGAGATCCAAGCTAGAATTCAAGTGAAGATTCGAACGACTGCAACGACTGTTTTTCTACGAATCATAGCAACGCCATCTTTCTATTCCAATCTAATCTCTGTAAGTCAGTTATTTTTAGATTTGAACGTTTTTCTCTGTTCGTGACATGAAATTAAAGGAATAAAAGAATATGCCAAATCTCTCTCTCTCTCTCTATTCGAATCAGTGCCTATACTCTTGAACCTAATTAAGAACTGTTATGATTCGAGGACAAATAAGACCGTGACTGTGAAACTATGCACCTTAGAACCATATGCCTATGACTACGAACATTGCCTATGACTATGGACATTGCCTATGACTATGAATATTGCCTATGACTGTGACTATGAGAATTATTTTCTTGACTGTGAACACCAGCCTATGCCTTTGATTAGGAAAAGCATAAACTATTGCCTATGACATAACAAGGACAACTGTGACTAAACACCTATGATTCCTGACTAGGAAAGTGTTGCTTAAGTTTTGTGACTATGAAATTGGGTCTAAACCTGATTTTTCTATTCTGTCTATTCTTGATTTTCTATGGTTTTAGACCTTGGGAATTTACCTATTAAGTTAGGTCTACCCTTGTTCTTGAACCTACATCTCTATTCTGTCTGTTCTTGGTTTTCTTTTGGTTTTAGACCTTGGGAATTTACCTATTAAGTTAGGTCTACCCATGTTCTTTAACCGACGTCGTTATGCAACCCTTTTTATGCCAGTTATTATGTCTATCTTTTGCCTAGCATCTTTGGTTCATTCCCTATTTTCTACGAATCTAGATTTATCTATAATCTAGATTGAATTACGATTATACGAACGGTGGGAATACGATTTGGGCAAAATATGAAATTTACTAAAAACATAGTTATAAACTAGGAAATTGGCATAAATTGGGAACATGTATTATGGCATGTTCATAGGAATGCAAATTGGGTAAATTTGATATGAATTATAGATTGTGTAACCTGAATCTAGTATCGACGTGTAAATCTAGCATTTACATGAGTTGTGAACTAGAATAATAAGTCTAGTTTGACATGAACTTTAATTAGAATGTTAAATCAGGATTGGATTAGCTAATTTGGCGTAATAAGCATATTGGTATAAATTTGAAATTGGCCATAATTGGGAATAACCGTCAGGTTTAGCAAAATCGTGGTTAGTGACACTTAATTGGTATAGTTTACATACAAAAAGGCATAAATATGATTTAGAGGGGAAAATGGGCCATAAGAATAAATGTTGGCAGTTTACATTAAAAGGGTAATTAGGAAATAAGTAAATTAGGAATAATTTACTTATAGAATTTGGCCTAAATGAGGAAATGTAAATTTAGACAAATTAAAGGTTTATTAACGACATTTTTTTTAACACACCAGAAAGTTCTAGGGTGACAGAGAGGATAGTGTCTAGGCTTGGGTTTGGAAAATACAAGTTTCCTGCTCTCCCTGGCTATCCCTAACTGATCCGACGGACGGGATGGTTACTTTCAAAACCTGATTTAAAGTTTAATCAAAACCCTTTGAACTCAGAAAACACGAATATGCCTAACCCGAGGTTAGACTGAGTTGCGATGTAAACCTGCCCGGAACCAACCGGCACATCCAGTAATCGCAACAATATCTGTCTAATGTGAGTGGTGTCTTTAATCTATTTTGTTAAAGCTAGAACTAGAATGCTAGGGTTAAGTTAACTAAGACACTTAACCAATTCAACATGATAACAAGACTGGTAGGTGGGGTTAGGTTCATACAATTAAGCTAGAATGGGAGGGTTAAGTCCATAGGAACACTTAACCAACTTAGCATAGTTAAGCTAGAACAGAGGGCTAAGTCCATGGAGACGCTTAACCAAACTCATGGTAACAAGACAAGATTTGTAGAGGTTAAGTAACTACGAAAACACTTAGCCAAATTAACATGTTAACTAGTCTAGAAGGTGGGGTTAAATAAAGATAATACATTTAGCCAAATTAACATGTTAACTAGACTAGAGGTTGGGGTTAAGTAAAATTTAATACACTTAGCCAATTTGATATGTTAGCTGGACAAGACTGTAGGTTAAGTAAACTTGAACACTTAACCGTCAGATTGTGATAAAGGAATAGGGTTAAGTCTAAAACATGAAGGGATAATACTTAACCATTAATAACATGTTAGTTAAAACAGACGGACAAGGTTAAGTTAAAGGAACACTTAAGCAATACAGGGTGAATGGGTAGGGTTAAGTAATAAATACTTAACCAATATAACTTGGTTTGTGGTAGGGTTAAGTCAACATGAATTACTGATAACACTTAACCAGTTTAACAAGATGAATGAAGAGGGTTAAGTTGGCTTGAATTGACTGATGACTCTTAACCAATCCAAATTGACGGGAAATATAACTAAGTAGTAAACCTTAGTTAAGAAAACAACGATTCTGGAAACTAAGTGGTAAATCTTAGTTAGTAAAACTAAGTAGTAATTCTTAGTATAACCCGGGAAGGAGCGAATGTCCGTCTGAGTAAAAGCAGGCTCCAACGAATTGGGTTACGAAGCCCGAGGCTTTGAGGGGACGTGAGGGTACTCTTGGTATCCCTCTGTGAGGCTGCAGTTGATCCTCCTTGGCTCACAGAGGTTAAGGTCTGCGTAGAAGAACCAGGGGTATGCCTTGGTTGCAATATATGGCAACTTAAAGACTAGGGTGGACCGGCGTGATTCGGCGAGAAAACGGTAGCCATGTGATAGCAACTCGTCGTCTACCATCCATCTTGAGTCAATCGAGATACGTGAAGCGGAAAGGCAGAGAACTCCAAAAGACCATATACTTGCTATCTAGTTATGGGTGAGGATGGCCATAGGATAGTGGGGCATCGGGGGCCGGCGTATAGTTCTCATTTTTCAAGGTGTGCCTTTCATTAGTTGAGGGAGGGGTCAGGTGGGACCATAGCCACTGGAACAAAAACAGACCTTAGCATCTGCATCGGCAGATATCTGAAAGCTCCCGACCGAGTTCTGTATTCCTTGATTTGCCCTGACACAGGACTCGGGCTGCACATTACGGGACATGTGCATCTAGACAAGCGATAGCGATTCGTGATACATGCGTGGGGAAGTGTAGGAACATATACCACTCTAGGTAGTGTGTCCTAAACTTGGGGGCATCGTTCGTCAGGTAGCATAATCCCTAGTTGGACTAGGTGGCATAAACCCTGAATCCGAGAAGCATTCAGCGGATTCAGCAGATAGCGTAAACTCTAGTTGAATCTAGAAAGCACTTGATAGAAAACCCTATATTAAGATCTAGGTAATAAATAATAAATGGATACCTGAAGGCAATGAAAGATACATGGATTGGGATCACGTTATCGTTACTAGTTGGGACACTAGTTAGGTGGTGCAGAGATATAGAAACCAGTATAACAAGGAAATAGCGAAGCGGCGAAAGTATTAGAGCGTATCCAGTTTATCTTATCTTAGCATATCTTGTGACTACCTTGTCTAATCTTGTTGACCCTATCGTCATGGTGTAATCTTGTATTCAGTTAATTCATGTCGTTTTGTTTTCCATGTTCACATGCTAGAAGTTACTGAACTTACTCAGGCTTTATGTCTGACTCTGTTTTTCTTTCGTCTTCTTTTCTTCCGTCCCCCCCCCCAGGTAGTAAAGGAGGGAATAGTTTAGCTCAGGTTAAGTTGGACTGCCACTCTTTCCCAACTTGAAGATTTGCCGAAGTTTGCTTGGATTCTCTTTTCAGATGCTATGGCTGGCTCTTGCTAAAATCGGGGAATATAAATGATGTTTTTATGCTTCTTTATTTTGTAAGACAGATGATACTCTGATATTGTAAAGAAACCATTGTACAAACCATTTTATCAATAAAGCAAAGTTTTATTTTCCGCTGTTTAATTTCTGTCTTGTAATTTATCTGCATCTTTTACCCTAAATGCTCCACAGAACTTAGTGCATTCCCTTTGTGAGTGACACTAACGGACGTGGGGTGTTACAAATAATGAGAAGTTTAGGCGGTCTACTGATTCAGTCGACCTCCTTAATGCAATGTATGTTAGTGCCATGAATCCAACATGTATGCAATAATCTTATTATAACATGTATCCATATGATGATACGTTCAATTTCATCCATAAAAAGAAGAAAAATGCACACACATCCATATGCAGTATGAGAGTGATTGTGCCGATCTAGTTCCTAATGTGTGTGTATATGCATCCACGAGCAACCACTAGCAAACACTTGCATCCATCAAACATAACATGTGACGACCCAAACTTCCCAATAAAGGAAAGCCCGGATTGTTTTGAGAACACGACAAATCAAAACACAAGCAGAAGAACATTTCATTGCTTATTACAACAATTTACCTCAGAGTACAAGAATATTCCAGAGTATGAATAATTATACAACAGAAAATAATATCAGAGATTTAAATTACATTTAGATAGCAGCGGAAAAATAATACAAAATACAACTAAAAGAAATACACGGATACAAAGCTTTCCGAATATCACTTCGGTTGTAGACCAGGATCCTGTGAACATAATATCTGCAAAACTAAACTACTGACTGCCCGTGTGGAAAATATGGGCACCCAAAATTTAGGAAGGAACAATAAACTCCAGGTCAGTCATGGGACTGATATGAGAACTCAAAACAGTTATTAATTTGATTTTAAAGTTGGGTAAACCAAGGGACCATGCAGTATTCCACAGAACGGGTTTAACCCCAAGAATACCAAAAATAAACAGCGCATTGCTTTTTGGGAAAATGAAGCTATTATAAGACTCAGGTCCCATCACACAATGCAATGCAAACCAGAGGATAGAGTTTTACCTTATAATAGCCAAACATGCTTGATATGCGAGATTTCTCTTTTATTATTACTATAAGTGCATAGCGTAGAAATCAATTTCAAAAGTAAATGTATCAATCGTAGATGGCATGAGTGCCCCATTCCACTATGTCGCCATATATAGGTTTACAATTAAAACCGCAAAGCTCGTATTGGAAAGTTGGATTTCCATCATGATGGCTCCTGATTCGAAAGATCTATCACGTAATGCAATACTCCACGGCTTACGTCCCAACTATGGAAAACACCGTAATGCACATCTGCACTTTTAGGAAATCAAGTACCATTGCGGCTTACGTCCCAGCGAGAGAAAACACCGCTTACTCTATCCCTATATATGGGAATCGGGGAAAATAGCTCTATCCCTAATCTCAACGTGCGGAGCAACCACATCCAGCACAACTCGGCCGACCAAATCCATATATATATATATATAAAGTATATTGGTCAAACCTACTAATCAAACAAATCGTTCACCATCATCCCGGTGTGTGAGGCTCGCAAGGTAACGCTATACAAAGCTATGCTAATTAAAGCTATGCTTTGATCATCATCCACAAGGCTTTGCTTTTCAACAAAAGCCTTGATCCATGCATCTTAGCATGCCACATTGTCAACCCATACCCTACTATTGATTTCTACCAATATATATAACCTCTGAGCACATACGTCTCAGAGAAGGGTGTTAAGCAAGAGAATAAATTCTCCACCACCAACAGATATATATATTTAGTAGAGATCAACGAATACAACATAAAGGAATACAACGTCAGACATACCATCCATTTACAAGTCCATTCTGGGTCTGAACGAAACCAGAGGCACCTTATTCCTCGTCCCGTATGTCCAATACGGAAGAGAGGCCCTCGCATATCCGAATGATCAACAAGTATGTCCGGACGGCTACCACTGTAGCCCCTTCAAGGTAGCTACTCCAATGATTGGCATCATTAGCAACTCATCCATTCGATGTGAAGATCGTCGGTCTTGCACTGTCTTCAATCTCTTCGACTGTTAATCGTCGTATCGATTATTCAGAATGGGTTAAACCTGGTCTTTCCGAATAACTGGCGTACTTTATAAACAAGTGCTATAAAAACACATCCTACGCCTCATTCCAATTCAAAATATTCTTTTAATAAAATATTCACATTCTTAGGGGAAGGTTCCCATTACTTTTATCAAAGATAAATTCTTTTAAATTTTCTTTTTAATCTCAAAAATCATTACTTAATGATTATTCAAGCTTAAGAATTTAACCTTATCTTTAACTGGGTTAAAGAACTAATGTCTTTTAAAAACATTATTCGTGATAAACCCAAATCTTCTTCCATTAACTATGGAATCTTCACGGAAATCATAACAAGGTATAATCGATATAAATCCCCATATCAAACTAATAATATAAATGGAATAGCGGCAATGCCTTTTAAATTCCATATATAGTATCGGTTTTCATTCACAGAAGCTCATCTCGATTATTATCAAATCGAATTCCATTCAATTCCAATTTAATATATTAAATTGGAAAACTTTATTTTGGAAAATTCCCATTAAATCTTAATAAAATATTTATAAATTCCAAAGTATTTCTTCACTGTTAATTGGGTTAAAGAACAAGTGTTATTTAAAACACCGTTCACGACAAACCCAAAATTTCATTTGATATTAAATATAAGGTTCTAAATAGAAATTATATTGGCTCATATTCAATATCAAATTCTGAAACCAACAAATATCATATTGGGAATAACGATATATACATATCTTCCAAATTCTTCACAATATTCGTATAATAATGGAATCCAATATCGAAGTATTCCGAAGATAATTTCCATTCAAATCCATTACAATATATATAAATAAATATTGGAAAAATTCTGGTTAATAAAACCATTTTCAAATCCAATTTATTTATTTCTAAAAATAATTAAATTATTATTCTATTTAATAACTAGTTCATTAAATATTTCATTTCGATACAAATATATTTTTATCTTTATAAAATTGGAATTTTTCATCAAAAATCTTTCTAAACCATTTATTATGATTTTAAATAATTTTTCCATATTTTTAATAATTTTATTATCACCCGTACAGTCAGTTTCCAATAACGGCCACCGAACTGCATCCGTAGCGACCTTTTCTGAAATTGATTTGGACATATCTCCAAATCTTACCGTTAGATTTTAAATCTTTTATATTCATTAGAAAGCTCTTTTCAATATGAACCCAACGGTTCCAATTTTAAGAGAATCCGACGGTCGGATCTCCCGTTACGTCTATTTGAAGTTAATGGTCGAAATTCGCGAACAGTCGCTGCGCGGCGCATTCTATTCAGGCCATTATATATATAATATATATTTCATCAATTTCCTTTAAAATTTATTTATAAAATATTTATAATTTCATATCAAAACGATCCCAACTTCATTTTCAATTTCAAATAAAAATTGAATATTATATATCTTCATCATATTAAAATGATAACATTTTCAAAATATTATGTTTTGATATCACTTCTTTTCGATATTCATATTAAAATGAATAAAATCGATTGATAAACCTGTTCGAGTTAAAATGGCGTTTGCTACTTGATTCGACTTCATATTTTTATATTTTTGTGTCCATTCAAAGTCGGACATAAAAATCATAATTTTTATACTTCACTAACATGTTAAAGATTTCATTTTTTAACATTCTAAATCATACTTTAACAAATGATTATTTTTAGTTTCACTAACATGTTAAGGATTACATTTTTAATGTATAAAAATATAATTCAACAAATGATTATTTTGTTAACATTTTAACGATGACATTTTTGCTGTATAAAAATGTAATTCAACAAACGATTATTTTATTTTCTGTACATACAATAAAAATGTGATTTTTATTGTTAGAACATTATATTTTAAAATATTCTTTATTTTAAAATGTTCTTTACATTGAAATGTTTCATTACATTAAAATGTTACATTTACATTAAAATGTTCTATTACAAAAATGTTAGAATTGTTCTTTTCTATAAAAATGTTATTTTCTTTAAAAAAAGTTCTTCTATATAAAAATGATTCTTTATATAAATATGATTCTTTACAAAAACATGATTCTTTACATAAACATGTTCTTTTACATAATATGATTCTTTTATTTGTTGACAATTCTATTTCAACAAAATGATTAAAAATGATTCTTTTATTTTGTTGACAATTATATTTCAACAAAACGATTAAAAATGATTCTTTTATTTTGTTGACAATTCTATTTCAACAAAATGATTGAAAATGATCAACTTCATTTTTTTTATTTACAATAATCTAATTCAACAAAATTGACATTTTTGTTTTAACACAAATCTATTTAACAAAATTTTTATTTTTGTTTTAACACAAATCTATTTAACAAAAATGTTATATTTGTTCTGACTATTTCATTTCAACAAAAGATGATATTTTGGTTTCAACTATTTTACTTCAACAAAAATGTAAATTTTGGTTTCAACTATCTTATTTTAACAAAATGTAAATTTTGATTCTACAATGTCTTTTCATAAAACATTATTTATTTCCGAATTGTAATGCGACTCAATTAATTACCATATAATTTTGGCTATATGGATTTCATACATCACATGTGTGCACCATAATGATAAATAATCAACAAATTGTCCACTCACAACCAGAGTGAAATTTACAACTATGTGAGCATTAAAATAAATAAATAACGCTCATCATAGGTTGTCAATCCATCAATTGACATCCAACTAAATATTGGGACTAGTGTATGTCAAATATCATCCCAATACCCGTGTGGGGTTTTTCAAACAACGGTTTATTTAAATAAATTATTGGTTAAGAAATTTAACCAATTTTCACTGTTCAAATTATAAATGAATATTTATAATCTAATTTCACTATCGCATTAATATTAACATCTTTAATGTGTTAAACATTTCACATCACAAACAACATGCAATACAGTCAAACTAAATCGTCCATGGTTTGTGGACGAGGAAGGTGATCTAATAGGCACATGTGTACAATTTATAATAATTAACTAATAAAAATCTAAACTGGAAATTCTATATATTTTTCAGTTATAAAAGTAAATAAATAATTGTGTTGAAATTTTAGTGAGGAGTTCTCACCTTTGGTTTCCACTCCGTCAGTGTTTAGTAGATGATGGTTAGGATTCCGTTTTGCTTCTAGTCAATTTCATCGCAATCTATTTTCAAACGGATTATATTAAAAATCACATTTTTAATAACGCCTTATACGTAATTAAAAATAACATTTTTAATTCAATGATCTTATTTATAAAAATCATATTTTCATATTGCCATTTCAATTTTTAATAGCAATGCAAAATTCATTCTAAAAACAAAGTTCTTTTATTTACACAACAAAATGATTCTTATTTACAAAACATCGCGATTCTTATTTACAAAACATTGGTATTTCTATTTACAAAACAGTGGTTGTTCTATTTACAAAACAGTGGTATTTCTATTTACAAAACAGTGTTATTTCTATGATTAAAAACAATGTTACTCCTTTGATTAAAACAATGTTATTCCTTTGATTAAAAACAATGTTATTCGTTTGATTAAAAACAATGTTATTTTTTTTAATATTCAAAACAATATTCCTTTTATATTCAAAAAGATGTTCTTTTTACATTAAAAACAAATGCTAATGTTATATTCCAAACATACGCTAATGTTATATTCAAAACATACGCTAATTTTGTTTTCAAAACATGTGCTAATTTTGTTGAAGAACATTGCATCTTTTTATTTGATAAAACTTTGATCTTTTTATTGTTAAAACTATGATCTTTTATTCTATAAAACTATGTCACTTTTATTTTATATTTATTTACAAAAACAATGTTATTTATACTTATCAAAAACAATGTTATTCTTTTATTTACAAAGACAACGTTAATCTTTTATTTTCAAAACATGTTAATGTTTTACATTCAAAAACATGTTAATGTTTTACATTCAAAAACATGTTAATGTTTTACATCCAAAAACAAGTTAATGTTTTATTTTCAAAAACATGTTCATGTTTTAATTTCAAAAACATGTTAATGTTTTACATTAAAAAATAATGCTTATTTGATTTCACAAAACGATATATATTTTTCTATCAAAACAACGTATGTTTTCTATCAAAAACAATGTATATTTTTCTATCAAGAATAATGATGTTTATTTTTCAAGAACAATGATGTTATATATATATATATATAATGTAAAATTACACTGCCTTTCTTCTTCGTTCCTCCTCCCGTAGGCTCCAGACATCAGCTCGACATTAGGGTTTCACGGCGCACCACCTACGAGGCACCAGGGTCGGACTTGACACCCTCACGTTGACCGGCGTTGCGAGAGCCTCCACTACCCTCGATGGCGCCTCATTCGATCTTACCTTGGCCGTGTAATCGGCTCCAAAACTGCCAGCTTTAAACACAAAAATCGAGAAGACCACATCACAAATTTTGATCACTTCCATCCATTTTATAGATCTCAGAAAGTTATACAATTTCCGCTTTGGATTGGGGTGTAATTTGGATTGGTTTGGGAGAATTTAGGATTTGAAATTGGGATGAGATGGATCGTTCATTGTAATGGTGACGGTGGCTGTACATAAAACGAGATTAGGGTTCAGCGTATTTCTGACCGTATATATAGAGTATTTTCCTATATTATTTAATTATTTAATTCTTTAATTCAAAAGTAGCTTGTTAAACCATCCGAACTCCAAACGAGACCCAATATGTGTCGCTCCTAGCCAAATACCCCCATTCCAGACATAATGGGACATGTCCGATACGCTAATTCAACTGTTACGATATGTTTTTTTAAAAATTAAAATATAAATCAATGTATATTTAATTTAAACATACATTTTTATTTATCGGGGCCACATACGGATTATATAAATTTCAAAAAAATTATCTCTAGTTATGTTTTGACGATACGGTTCTAACAAAACTAGTTTCGTCAAATTTGGAGACCGTTTGAAAAATGGTCATTTTCTGGTCGATCCAATTTGATTGAAATTGACAAAACACATTTTCTTTTGCCATACTCACATACTAATTCTAAAAATTATGAAAATTTAAACCTAGCAATAATTTGACATTCCGGTTCCAACAAAGGTGGTTTCGTCGAAAATGGAGGCCATTTGTAAAATGGCTATTTTTAAGGGCTATGTATTATATATATAAATTCTATAGTGACTTTTCTGAATTTTAAACTGGTCATAAATTACAATTCATAAAACAAAATTTCAGTTTTTTAGATTCGTTAGAAAGATATAATCAAACAGATTTAAATATTTCTAGTTTTACTGAAATCCTATTTATTTTGAATCCTGTACAGTCAATTGAAATTTGAAATCGAATTTTCGAACTGCCGCGCCATTTTAAACTCCTTTTGTAATTAAATTTAAATTTTTGTTCTAACTTCGATTTAAATAAATTTTTGGTCATTATTATTTAAAATAAATTATTTTAAATATTCAAAATCCATTAAAATTTCTAAAATAAAATATTTAAATTGGTTCAGAATTTCCGGGTTGTTACATAACATGTCTCAAACACATGTTTACATCCATGGGATTTCTACCTAAAGGTCGAAGATTTGATCGATAGGACATACTTAAACGATAGAAACAAGTGTAAATAAAAGATTTGGAAAAAGGACTTAAGAACATACCCTCGAGAAGAAAAGGGTACGAAGCACGAATCTTGTCTTCGGTCTCCCAAATCGCATCCTCTGGGTTATCTCCCCATTGAACTTTCACCAACTTGACTACTCTATTGTGTAGCTTCTTAACTTCTAATCCAAGAATACGGGAAGGAACTTGTCTGACTGCCGCCTCCGGTTCCACCTCTACTTCTTCCAATACACTTAGGTCAACTACTTCCACGGTATCATGCAAGCACTTCCGCAAATGGGAAACATGGAAAACATCATGAACGTCGGATAGTCTCTCTAGCAGCTTTACTCTATAGGTCATTTGGCCAATCCTTTCTGTTATGGGAAATGGCCCTACAAATCTTGGGGCTAATTTCCTTACAAATCCGAAGCGAACCACATTCCTCAGAGGTGACTGTAACACCCCACCTCCGTTAAGGTCACTCACAAAGGGAATGCCTTAACTTTGGTGGAGAATTATAGGTAAAAGACACAGATAATTTACAAGATAGATACATATATATATTTTTATTTAAGCAGCGGAAAATAAAACTAACTTTATTTCAAACGTGGTTCATAACATAACATTACAGCAAACTGTTTCAAACCAACTTCCAAACCATTACATCATAATTTCTTGATTATTTTCTAAAGAAGCATAAAACAAAATAAAACTGCATAAATCCCCAAGTAGTAGTGTACCCAAAGCCATAGCCAAAAGCAAGAGATTCCAAGCTATACATCACAGAGTCTTCAAGCTTGGAAAGATGAACAGTCCAAATTAAGCTGAGCTATTCCCTCCCAGGGTACCGGGGGGACCAGAAGAAAAGAGAGCGAAAGAAAAATGGGTTAGACATAAGTCTGAGTAAGTCTAGTGACTTTTCAGTGTGTGAATAAGGAAAAGGTCATGATAGGAATAAACTGAAAAACAGGTTAGTACCAGAATAACAATCTAACATATAACTATACAAGGCAGGATAAACCGAATATACCTCGCACCCATGTCTATTTCTCTTCACCTACTCATACTTGTCCAACTAGCACCACGTGTTCATGGCGAAATGATCCCCTTATATCGATCGGCTCCTACTCGCATGCATTTATCACGTGTGTCATTCGACCCCCGCTTGATTGTAGATACTTGTGCTGGTCCCACCACGGGGTGTATCAAGTTCTATGGTGGCAACCCGACACGATTCAAGATGCACAGTGTATGACTACTGATGCCCAGTACCTGCTTTTTCCACTCCGGAGTACGTGCATGCCCATACTCCATCGGAACCTACACTGACGCATTACCCGCCGACGTTTTGACCGCTTATAATTCAGCCCAGTAATCGTGCCCAACCCTACCTAGTTCAGGGTTCCATAATACATCCATGTGGGTTACTGCTGAAGTAGGTCCCCATTACTAGGGTTTTCTAGCCAACATGTTAAATTGGTTAAGTGTCCAAATTTACCTAACCCCACCCATCAGTTTAGTTAACATGTTGAATTGGTTAAGTGTTTCCTTAATTGACTTAACCCTACCAATCTTGACTTAGCTTTATTAAAGCACCAACCACTCACATTAGACAGGTATTGTTGTGGTCACTGGATGTGCCGGTCGGTTCCGGGCAGTTTTACACCACAACTCAGTCTAACATCGGGTCCTTTTTGGGCTCAATGCACTAACCACCCACGTTAGACAGGTATTGTTGTGGTCACTAGATGTGCCGGTTGGTTTCGGGCAGTTTTACACCACAACTCAGTCTAACCTCGCATTAGGCATATTCGTCTTTTCTAAATTTACATATTTATCCATTTATGCTTATATGTAATTTTGTCAACAATTTATTGTCATGGCCCAATTTCCCTCTAATTCAAGTTCATGGTTTTTGGCATAAAAACTATACCACTTTTATGCCACTCGCTAATTACACAACTATGAGCCAAATATGTCAGTTATGTGTAATTTCCAAGTTTTTCCCAACGTTACCCCCATTGTACGTTCACGTTAATCACACAAAGTCATTGGGCCCGCAAATTAGCCCAATTTATAAACAAGAGGTAAAAGAAGGGAACATTTAATCAAACATATGTCACGTAAATTTAAATTAATATGTCTCACGAAACTTACAATTAGATTGGATAGAACTAGCATAAGCCTAAGCATGTGAACGTGTAGATCTAGGCATAGGTGAACACAACTTGGTTTATAAACTAGCATAATTTAGGAGAATCATGACATGTACATTCCAGAGCATATATAAGTTTAACTTTAACATGTAGATGTGAACTAGATCTAACAATAATGATCATATGAACTTGCATGAATCCACTTTACAAACTTGCATATAAATATAGATCTAACTTTTGGATCTAACACAGAACATGAAACTTGCATATGAACATATATATATATATATATCTTGACTTGGGTCTAACATAAAACATGTATCTTGCATATGAACATATATATATATATAGATCTTGACTAACATAAAACATGTATCTTGCATATGAACATATATATAGATCTTGACTAACATAAAACATGTATCTTGCATATGAACATTTATATATAGATCTTGACTAACATAAAACATGTATCTTGCATATGACACATCATGAAAGGATTGTCAAACTTATATGTGGTATGATGGTTTCATTCCCCAAATCATAATAAGTTTATCACGAATTTCAACATGATACTATAAGTTCAAATAAACCACAATCATTCCAAGACATACATGACCAAATTATCGCTAGAATTAGACATGAGTTTGCATCATCAATCACATACAACTTGGTTCAAATTCTATTTTCCAATTCATTACAAATCACGTCTTTAATTTATTCACATCTGAAAGGTAACTATACTTAAAAACAAAAGGAATTCTTGAGTTCTGGGATCTGTATTCTAAAATTGAATTGCTTGCCTTTGATGTAGATCGTTGAATTCTCTTAGTTGAATTAGATTAGATTTAATTTGATTTTGATTTTAGTGGCGGCTAGGTTGAGATGAGAGTGAATAATAGAATTAGATTTTAGGTTTAGGGTCCTTATATAGTTGTAGAGAGTATTTTAGGACCATTAGATTAACCCTGAACCATGAGAACCAATCAGATGCCACATCTGCCTTAGAGCGAATCGGCCCACGGGTTGACAGGCAAACACCCTGAATCAACCCCTAGTCGACCCAGCGAGGCTCGAGTCGACCTCAAAAATGGGCCGGTTCGGTTATTCCCCCTCCCGATTCGTTGTTTTGAACTTTTTTGCATATTTATTTATTTAATTTTTATATATATTTATATATATATATATATATATTTCTCATATGCATACAAACTTCAAGGCTTAATAACTTCTTCATAAGGTATCCGTTTTATGCAAACCAAATTTCTATCTTGACCAAAATTTTGAGACGAACGTAATAGCGCAACCCATTTCACTTAATTCTTCTTCTAAAAATTAAGTGTTCTTGAATTTGTTAATTTTAATGTTCTCAGAAAATTCGAGGTGTTACATTCTCCCCCCTTAAAGGATTTCATCCCCGAAATCTACAAGTTAAGATGAATGCATCCTAACATCCAATCATCCATCTACTCGTCCATCATCAACAAGCATCCATTATCCTTAAAAGACTTCTAATTCCATACGAACATATGCAAAAGTGTGTGTATATGTCCCAATACTAATGCAAAAGATCATGCGGTACACTGATTCAGTTGACCTCCTTAATGCGAATTATGTTAGTGTCATGAGTCCATTATGTATGCAGTCATCCCTAATCATTACTTTCTACATGAGTGCACAATCGTTCATACAAATGCAACATCCACATGATAACACATCAAGTTTCAATCATATACAAGAACATATCTACATATGCAACATGAAAGTGGCTGAGCCGATCTAACACCTAATGTGTGTGTATGCATCCACGAGCAACCACTAGCAACCACTTGCAACCAACAACCATAACATGTTTCAATTACATGTTTACATCCAAATGGGTTTCTACCTAAGGATAAAGAATAGGACAGAGGAGATATACTAAAAAGGTGGATACAAGCATAAACTTAAGGAAAAAGAGATCAAGGATGTACTCTCAAAAAGAAAAGGGTAGGTTATGCGTATTCTGTCCTCGGTTTCCCAAGTCACGTCTTCCTCGGCGTCGCTCCATTGAACTTTAACAAGCTGACTTCATGGTTGCATAGCTTTTTGACTTCTGTACCCAAGATGAGCTCTTCTCCTAGTCACTTCTCATTCTACTTCTACTTCCTATAGTATGCCTGGTTCCACCACTTCCGCAGACTCATGTAAGCACTTCCGTAGGTGAGAAACACGAGAGACATTATGAACTCCAGCCAATCTTTCGGGCAGCTCTACTCTATAAGCCATCTTCCCCACCTTCTCGATGATAGGGAACGACCCTGCAAATCTTGGTGCTAACTTTCCTGCGGATCCAAAGCGAACGACGTTCCTCAAAGGAGATACTTTAAGGAACACCTTGTCTCCAACTTCAAACTCAAGGTCGGTTCTTCTTTTGTCTGCGTAGGACTTCTGTCTATCTTGGGCAGTCTTCATTCTTCTTTGTATCAAGTCCACTTTCTCTGAAGTTTCTCTGATCTTGTCTGGTCCAAGTATGAGCTTGTCTGTAGATTCCCGCCAACAAGTTGATGATCGGCATGGTCTTCCATATAAAGCTTCAAAAGGTGCCATTCCTATGGTGGCTTGGTAGCTATTATTGTAAGTGAATTCCACCAAAGGAAGATGATCCTCCCATGTACCTCCAAAGTCAAGAATGCGTAGTCTCAAGAGGTCTTCTAATACTTTGTTCACTCTTTCCATCTGACCATCGATTTGGGGGTGATAGGCTATGCTTAAGCATAACTGTGTGCATACAGCTTCTTGCAAACTCCTCCAAAACTCGCTCGTAAAGATAGGATCTCGGTCACTCACTATGCTGGAGGGTATCCCATGGAGTCGAACTATCTCTTTAAGATATACGGATGCTAGGAATGAGGCAGTCCTTCTACTCTTAACGGGCATGAAGTGAGCGCTTTTCATGAGCCTGTCCACTATTACCCAAATACTGGTATTGCCTCTTCTTGACCTAGGCAACCCATCAATAAAGTCCATCGAGATGCTATCCCACTTCCACTGTGGGACCTCTAGAGGATGAAGCAAACCATCGGGCTTCTTCTGCTCCACCTTGACTTGTTGGCATATCATGCACTTAGAAATGAATTCAGCTACATCCCTCTTCATGCCATTCCAAGAGAAAACCCTTTTGATGTCTTTGTACATTTTGTCTCCACCGGGGTGTATGGTCAACTTGGAATGGTGTGCTTCTTCAAGAACTTTCTTCACTAAATCCCTTGCTTGTGGGACGCATAGTCTTCTATCCCGCCTCAACCAACCCTTATCATCGATGGAGTATCTATTGAGGTGACTAGAAGTCTCACCCCTACTCAGCTTATCTATCACATTAACTAGCTGAGGGACTTTACGTTGTGCAGTCCCTATTGAGTCCAAAAGAGTAGGCCGCACCTCTAGCGATGCTAACAACCCAGTCACATGATCGACAGAAGGTCTAAAATCAAAGTTGGCTATGTACTCCAAGCTTTGACTTTCTACAAAGAGAGGGCTTAGGGTCAGCTTCTTTATACTTAAAGCTCTGCTACTACATTGCCCTTGCTAGGAGTATAGGAAATCTCAAAATCATATGAGGAAAGAAACTCCATACATCTTTGCTGCCTCAAGTTGACGTCTTTCTGCGAGAAAAGGTACTTCAACGATTTACGGTCAGTAAACAATTCAAACTTCTCACCTAGGAGATAATGGCGCCAAGACTTAAGTGCAAAGACGATGGCAGCCAACTCTAGATTGTTGGTTAGGTAGCTTTTCTCATGTGCTTTCAGCTGTCGGCCTCCATAAGCTACTACCTTCCCTTCTTGCATTAGGACAGCGCCTAGTCCCGTACCGCATGCATCTGTATATACGGTAAACATCTTGCTTCCATCAGACAATGTCAGAACTGGGGCTGTTGTCAGAGCCCTTTTCACGGGTTGGAAAGAAATATCGCAATCCAAATCCCAAGTGAAAGTTAAGTTCTTCTTTGTCAACCTTGTAAGTGGAACTGAGATTTTCGCAAAATCTTTGATGAACTTTCGATAAAAGCCTGCTAGCCTGAGAAAGCTTCGGACTTCGGTTGCATTCCGTGGGACCTTCCAATCTTGCACCGCAACTACTTTTGCGGGGTCCACAGCTAATCCCTCTTTGGACACCACATGTCCAAGAAACCTTACTTCTTCTGTCCAGAAGTGGCATTTGGAGAATTTGGCTTTTAACTGATGTGCACGAAGAGTATCGATAACTTCCTTTAGATGTTGAGCATGCTCTTCCTCACTCTTTGAGAAAATCAAAATGTCATCTATGAAGACCACCACAAACTTATTGAGGAACTCCCTGAACACCCTGCTCATCAAATCAACGAAATAAGCGGGTGCGTTTGTCAAGCCAAAAGGCATGACAAGCCGCTAGAAGAAACCATCCGGAGTTCTAAACGCGGTCTTATCAATACTGTCTTCAGCCACTCTTAGCTGATGAAACCTGGTAGCTAAATCTAGTTGGGAGAAAACTGATGCACCTACAAGCTGAATGAACAAGTCGTCTATTCTTAGGAGTGGGTGCCTATTCTTCTTGGCCAACTTGTTTATCTCCCTGTAATCAACGCATAGGCGAAGCGATCCATCCGCTTTGGTTGTGAATACTACTAGAGCACCCCATTCATAAATACTCCGCCTTATAAACCTTTTCTCAAGCAATTCTTTAACTTGCTTGCTGAGTTCTTTCCTCTCCCTTGGAGCCATGTGTCTAATGGGTAAAGCAACGGGTTTTGCATTGTCGACGAGGTATATGCGGAAATCTATCTCCCGCTTCGGAGGTAACCCCTTCACCTCTTCAAAGACATCCGAGTATTCACGGACTACTCTAACAGACTGCAAATTCTCAATAGACGCATCGAGAGATTCTAGATAACTAAGCATAACAGAGTTCATGGGATTACAAGAAATTTCGAGAGTGTTACCGAGGCGAGTCATGAGTTTAACCACTCTCTTTTCACAATCGAGGACAACACCATTACTGGATAGCCAGTCCATGCCTAAAATCAATCCATAGCCCGTGAAGCCCAAAACATAGGCATTACATCTAAACCCAACGCTTAGTATAGAAATTTTCAAATCCAAACAAATCATTGACAAATAAGCTGAGCCCCCAATTGGATTTTAAACAACCAAGGGATCCTCTACTATACTGGTGACTAGGTGCAGAGGTTCAACTTAAGCAGTAGATATAAATGAGTGCAATGCGCCAGAATCAAAGAGTGTACGAATAGGATAATCAAAAGGATAGACTAAACTTTCGACATAAATATTTCTACCTCGTTCTTGCGGAGGTGCTGTGAGAGCGTTAACTTGTCCTCCAGAAGAAGGTCCAGCTCTCTGCCCTTTCCCTTTCTTTCTTGGGCAGTCCTTAGCCATGTGTCCTGTCTCGCCGCAGTGGAAACATCCACCCATCTTCCTCTTCTTCTTCCTGCAGTCTTTGACCTGATGTCCAGGAATGCCACAAAAATTACACTTTCTTTTGTCACGGGGTTTGTTGTTCTTCCTGCCCTTCTTGGAGTATGTCTTCTTGCCCTGTGATCCTTCCCCTTTCTTATCATGAGATGCTTCCACCTTGGCCTCCTTCTTGCCAGCCTTATCTTCTTCTTGCAAAAGTGCCATGTCCACTAACCTCTCGTAAGTCGAACCCATACGTATATGGGACATAGCTATGCTATGTAGTGGCTCATTCAGTCCTTTAACAAAAGGAGAGCCTTCTTATGAGGAGTGTTTACTAACTCCAATCCGAACCTAGCTAGCTGGTTGAATTGGTTGACGTATTCCTAGACTGTTATACTTCCTTGTTTGAGAGCTAAGAATTTCTCCATCTGAAGGCTTCTTTCAGCTTGTGAGAGGAATTTCATTTCAAATCTCATTCTAAAATCCATCCAAGTTTCAGCTGGTCTTTCAGCGTTAGAGACTTCCCACCAATAGGAAGCTTCGTCTTTGAGCAACCATACTGCCAACTGTATCTTCTGTCTATCAGCCACTTCGAAGATATCGAACAAATCCTCAGTTTCTTTGAGCCAGTTTCTTGCTTCCACAAAAGATTCATTTCCATTGAAGTTCTTTCCACCCATGGCTCAAAAGTCCTTACATATATTTAAGAAAGCATTTGCACGAGGAGGAGGAGGAACCACTGTAGCTGGGGGAGGAGGAATGTCTGTTGGGCCTGCGTCGTTGGCCCTAGCCTCTAGGTACCTCCTGAACCGTCCAGGTATCGGTACACCCTCTGGAAGGTTAAGATTCTCAGACATGCTGAAACAAAAAAGGAAATATTCAAAACAAAGGATAGAAAGATAGTGCATATGGATTTGGGGGATTATGCCTTTAAAGTAAAATAACACTTTTTCTTGAAAAATGCTTGTTTATACTTCTTTTTGAAAATATTTTTCAAAATTTTTATCTAATCTGGTAAACCTTTGCTCTGATACCAATTGTAACACCCCACCTCCATTAAGGTCACTCACAAAGGGAATGCCTTAACTTTGGTGGAGCATTATAGGCAAAAGACACAGATAATTTTCAAGACAGATATATATATATATAAGCAGCGGAAAATAAAACTAACTTTATTTCAAAGGTGGTTCATAACATAACATTACATCAAACTGTTTCAAACAAACTTCCAAACCATTACATCATAATTTATGTCTTAATTATTTTCTAAAGAAGCATAAAACAAAATAAAACTGCATAAATCCCCAAGTAGTAGTGTGTCCAAAGCCATAGCCAAAAGCAAGAGATTCCAAGCTATACATCACAGAGTCTTCAAGCTTGGAAAGTTGAACAGTCCAAATTAAGCTGAGCTATTCCCTCCCTGGGTACCTAGGGGGGTGGGGGAACAAAAGAAAAGAGAGCGAAAGAAAAATGGGTCAGACATAAGTCTGAGTAAGTCTAGTGACTTTTTAGTGGGTGAATAAGGAAAAGGTCAATATAGGAATAAACTGAAAAACAGGACAGTACCAGAATAACAATCTAACATAAAACGATACAAGGCAGGATAAACCGAATATACATCGCACCCATGTCAATTTCTCTGCACCTAATCATACTTGTCCAATTAGCACCACGTGTTCATGGTCAAACGATCCCCTTATATCGATCGGCTCCTACTCGCATGTATTTATCACGTGTGTCATTTGGCCCCCGCTTAATTGTAGATACATGTGCTGGTCTCACCACGGGGTGTATCAAGTCCTATGGTGGCAACCCGACATGATTCAAGATGCACGGTGTATGAATACTAATGCCCAATGCCTGCTTTTTCCACAGCGGAGTACGTGCACGCCCATACTCCGCCGGAACATACACTGACGCACCACCCGCCGACGTTTTGACCGCTTATAATTCAGCCCAGTAATCGTGCCCCACCCTGCCTAGTTCGGGGTTCCATGATACATCTATGTGGGTTACTGCTGAAATGGGTCCCCGTTACTAGGGTTTTCTAGCCAACATGTTAAATTGGTTAGGTGTCCAAATTTACCTAAACCCACCTATCAGTTTAGTTAACATGTTGAATTAGTTAAGTGTTTCCTTAATTGACTTAACCCTACCAATCTTGACTTAGCTTTACTAAAGCACCAACCACTCACATTAGACGGGTATTGTTGTGGTCACTGGATGTGCTGGTCGATTCCGGGCAGTTTTACACCACAACTCAGTCTATCCTCGGGTCCTTTTTAGGCTCAATACACTAACCACCCACATTAGACAGGTATTGTTGTGGTTAGTGGATGTGTCGGTCGATTCCGGGCAGTTTTACACTACAACTCAGTCTAACCTCGTGTTAGGCATATTCGTCTTTTCTAAATTTACATATTTATCCTTTTATGCATATATGTAAATTTTTCAACAATTTACTGTCATGGCCCACTTTCCCTCTAATTCAAGTTCATGGTTTTTGGCATAAAAACTATACCATTTTTATGCCACTCGTTAATTACATGACTATGAGCCAAATATGTCAGTTATGTGTAATTTCCAAGTTTTTCCCAACGTTACCCCCGTTGTACGTTCGCGTTAATCACACAAAGTCATTGGGCCTGCAAATTAGCCTAATTTATAAACAAGAGGTAAAAGAAGGGAACATTTAATCAAAAATATGTCACGTCAATTTAACTTAACATGTCTCACGAAACTTGCAATTAGATTGGATAGAACTACATAAGCCTAAGCATGTGAACATGTAGATCTAGGCATAGGTGAACACAACTTGGTTTATAAACTAGCATAATTTAGGAAAATCATGACATGTACATTTCAGAGCACGTATAAGTTTAACTTTAACATGTAGATGTGAACTAGATCTAACAATAATGATCATATGAACTTGCATGAATCCACTTTACAAACTTGCATATAAGTACAGATCTAATTTTTGGATCTAACATAGAACATGAAATTTGCATATGAACACACACACACTGTAACACCCCACCTCCGCCAATGCCACTCTTGCAAGCGCACTAGCTTTGGAGGGGCGTTAAACGAGGTAAACATGCATGCAGATATCACAAGACAGAACATATAAGTAAAACAGAGTAAGTAAAGCAGCGGATAAAACTAGTATTTCAAAACCATAGTCAAGTTACATCAAAGTACTAAGTCATTATTTTCCACAAAACAAAGTCTAGAAAAGCATAAACTGAAAAGTGGAAATAACATAAAGTAAACTATCCCCAAAGTAGAATAAGGCCATAGCATACTTAAGTCCAAACCGTACATGAGCTATCCAGAAAAGCAGCTAAAGATCCAAGCTAGGTACTAGTGTTCCCACCCTCTAAACCTGGGGGGGGGAACGGAAGAAAAGAGGCGAAAGAAAACGGGTCAGTCAAAAAGACTGGTAAGTCCTACCTACTATTAGTATAAAAACTAGTAAAGTTAACTGGACATGTAAAACAGAGATGAAACATAGGATGATAACTGGCATGGTGAGAAGTTAACAAGATAGATCAAGTGTGGCATCGCATATACAAGGTTAGGTTGCACCAAGTGTGTACTAGTATTCCAATCCATGTCAAGTATAAACAAGAAATGATCCCTTGGCCCAAAGCTGGCCCAATATCATGAGGTGACCTAAATCAAGGTCCAACTACTCGGTCTAGTCGATCGGCTCCCTATAAGCCTAACTCGTTGTGTATCGGTGTCATACGGCTTAATCGTGGAATGTAGTTAACTGTGCAAGGTCCACCCCAGGGTGTATCCAGCCCTAAGGTGTAAACCACAGACACAATTCAAGCACGCACAGTCTAAACCTACTGGTGCCCATGTTCAACTCCGGACTTAATGTGCATGACCATGGTCCGCTTGAACAACCGGTGCACCCTTCAGCCGTCTCTTTTGGTCTCTTACAATCAGTCCAGTAATCGTGCCCCACCCTAGCCTAGTCCAGGGTACCCATGATACTTCCAAGTTGGTTACTGTTGAAAAGGACCACGTAACTAGGATTTCAAGCGGGTTAAGTGTGGTTAACCCTATCCTAACCATGTATTGAGTTGGTCAAGTGTATTCAAGCAGTTCATGACTTAACCCTATCAATACATCGGGTTTAATTGGTTAAGTATTCAAGTAATCCATGTCTTAACCCTACCAATCCATCGTGTTTAATTGGTTAAGTATATTCAAGTAGTCCATGACTTAACCCTACCAATCCATCGTGTTTAATTGGTTAAGTATTCAAGTAGTCCATGACTTAACCCTACCAATCCATCGTGTTTAATTGGTTAAGTATATTCAAGTAGTCCATGACTTAACCCTACCAATCCATCGTGTTTAATTGGTTAAGTATTCAAGTAGTCCATGACTTAACCCTACCAATCCATCGTGTTTAATTGGTTAAGTATTCAAGTAGTCCATGACTTAACCCTACCAATCCATCGTGTTTAATTGGTTAAGTATTCAAGTAGTCCATGACTTAACCCTACCATGTGGCATTAATTAACTTAATTCACCCCAACCTCTCACATTAGACTTTGTTGTGGTTACTAGTTAAGCCGGGCGGGTCCGGGTAGCTTTACACCACAACCTAGTCTAACCTCGGGTTTTAAGTGCGATATGACCAACTACTCACATTGGGTCCTATTGTTTGTAGCCACTAGTTAAGCCGGTCGGTTCCGGGTAGATTTATGCTACAAACTCAACCCAACCTCGAGTTGGCCATTCTCATGTTTTCTAGAAGTCATGTCCAAGTCCATGTTTTCAAGCATAAACACATGTCAAACTTTCATGTCATATTTTCAAGTCATGTTCTCATGTTATTTAAGTTTGCCCAACTACCCATAACGTATTCCCATCGCACGTAAATTCGCATCAACGCAAATAGATCAAAGAGGGAACATAACTATATGACAAGGTGGGCATAAGATGGCAAAGTCTATCACAAATTAAACATGGTGATATTTGAGGCCAAAAGGGGTTCAACATACTAGCATATGGCCTCAACATGTATGATAGCATAAAAGGTGACTTGGCCTCAAACATATCAAATAGCATAAGGGTGATTTGGCCACAAGCATGCATAATAGCATAAGGGTGATTTGGCCACAAGCATGCATAATATCATTAGGGTGATTTGGCCACAAGCATATTAAGGAACATGAGGGGTTAAGGTTTTGCCACAAGTTAAACATGGTGGCATATGAGGCAAATGTGTTCATAAACTTGCATATTACATTATAAGCCTCAAAACATGCATGATATCAACTTTAGCATAATAGGTGAAACATGGCCATAAATGACATAGGATGATAGCTAGTGATTCGCATATAACATCATATGCAAGATAACATAAGGGTTATGAGAGTTTCTATGTTGCTTTATGCAACATTTCAAATCAAAGCTCATAGCTTTGATTGCACAAAGTCAAGGTGATAGCTTTACAAACATGCATAGAATAAATCTATGCATAACATGATAGAATCAAAGCTCATAGCTTTCTATGCACAAAGTCAAGGTGATAGCTTTACAAACATGCATAGAATAAATCTATGCATAACATGATAGAATCAAAGCACAAATCGTACTTTGGCCCAAACTCAAACTTGCAACATGTCATATTTAACTTCATAGTTAGAATCTAAGAGTAGAATAGGGCTTACAATGCTATGAAGACCTATGAAATAAAATAAGAATGAGACGAAGCCACTAGCAACTCTAAAAACCCCAAATGAATACAAGCTCCAAGAAGCTCCTTTGATTATATGAAGAAAGATCCTCGTTTTAATGAAGAAAGATTGAACTTTGGCCTTGAATCAAGCTTTGAAACTCTCAAACAAGCTTAGGAACTCTCATATGAATGAAGATGGAGGCTATGACAAGAGGGTGGAGGCCATGATTAAACATTTTGGCATAGTTTAGTTGTAGGATTGATTTATGATGATTTAGGCTAGGTATTAGGGTCTTTTTATAGATGATTAGGTTAGTTTAGACCATAGGATTAACCCTAATTCAGATCTGGGCCATCAATTCACGTCACTAGCCTCCAAACATGTCTTGAGAAACAAGTCAGGTGCACCCAGGCCAGACTGGCCGACCACCCAAGTCGACAGGGGTGTCGACTGGGCAGTTGACATAGCCTGGGGTGTGTCGACTCCCCAGTCGACTTGGGGAGTGGCGGGATCTTTTCCCGCCTACCTGCCCAGCTGAATTTGAATTCGAATCTGTTTTTAAACTTGAATTTTCTGAAAACTTCTATGGGCCATAACTGGGTCATACGGACTACGATTTTCGAAAACTCGGACTCTATTTCGCGTATTTTTCCGAGACGAACGCATTGGCACAGCCCGTTTCCCTTGATTCAGGTTTTATCATTTAATTCTGCCTTGATTTATGTTATAACTTGTTATTCAAAATACGGGTTGTTACATCCTCACCACCTTAAAGGATTTCATCCCCGAAATCTCTAAGTTAGGAAGAACGTATCCTACCATCCATCATCCATCTACTCAAAACATCATCCACGTGCAGTCAATATCCTTAACAAATTCTAAATACTGTATAATTATATGCAAAGGTGTGTGTATATGTACTTATCTAATGCGAAAATCAGGCGGTTACTGATTCAGTAAACCTCCTTAATGCAAGGTATGTTAGTGGAATGCGTCCATATGTATGCAAATTCCTAACATAATTTATAATCTCTATATGAGTGCACATAACATTCATCCATATGCAACATCCACGTGATAGCACAACAAGTTTCAGTCATGAATAAGTGTAAGCACTCATGCATATGCAATGTAAAAGTGTGTGAGCCGATCTTAGTGCCTAATGTGTATCATGCATCCACGAGTATCCACTTGCAAACACTTGCAACCACTTGCAAACATCAAGCATATCATGTTTCAAATACATGTTTCATCCAAAGGGTTTCTACCTAAGGTTCTCATGACAAGGTTAACGAGATAACAAGATAAACAGGATAAACATGGATAGCAAAAAGGAAGATATGCAAAAAAGGAGAAGAGATCGAGAATGTACCCTCAAAAAGAAATGGATAAAGCCCACGCATCTTCTCCTCGGTTTCCCAAGTTGCATCCTCTTCGGCTTCACTCCACTGAACTTTCACCAATTTGACTTCTCAATTCCTTAGCTTCCTGATCTCTATTCCCAAGATACGAATCTGGGCTCTCCTCAGGGTTGCCTCTTTCTCTACCTCCACGTCTTCAAGAATGCTAGGTTCAACCACCTCAGCAGACTCATGTAGGCACTTTCGGAGATGCGAGACATGAAAGACATTATGCACTCCGGCCAGCTTCTCGGGCAATTCCACCTTATAAGCCATCTTCCCAATTCTTTCTATGATAGGGAAAGGTCCTATGAACCTTGGTGCTAGCTTCCCAACTGCTCCAAAACGAACCACATTACGCAAAGGAGAAACCTTCACGAAAACCATATCTCCAACTTCGAATTCTAAATCTGTCCTTCGCTTGTCAGCATAGGACTTTTGTCTGTCTTGGGCCGCTTTCATCCGTCTTCTCACCAATTCAACTTTCTCGGATGTGTCCCGTATCATATCGGGCCCAAGTATAAGCCTATCCGTAGTCTCCCACCAACAAGATGGTGACCTACACGGCCTCCCATACAAAGCTTCAAATGGTGCCATCCCTATGCTAGCTTGATAGCTATTATTATAAGCAAACTCTACAAGAGGGAGGTGGTCTTCCCAAGTACCACCAAAGTCAAGAACACAAAGCCTCAAGAGATCTTCTAGCACTCTATTCACCCTTTCGGTTTGGCCATCCGTCTGAGGGTGATAGGCTGTACTTAGATTCAATCGCGTACCCATCGCTTCTTGCAAACTATTCCAGAACTGGCTAGTGAAGATTGGGTCACGATCGCTAACTATGCTAGAAGGAACTCCATGCAATCGCACTATCTCTCGAAGATAAACAGATGCTAGCCATGATGCGGTCCTCTTGCTCTTTACTGGAATGAAATGAGCGCTCTTCGTAAGTCTGTCAACTATGACCATATGCTCGTATTCCCTTTTCTTGACCTAGGCAATCCATCCACAAAATCCACAGAAATACTTTCCCACTTCCACTACGGGACCACCAATGGATGTAATAGCCCACCGGGTTTCTTTGACTCGGCTTTCACTTGTTGGCACACCATGCACTTTGAAACATACTCTGCCACATCCTTCTTCATTCCAGCCCAGAAGAAAATGCGCTTCATATCCCTATACATCTTATCTCCTCCAGGATGTATAGTCATCTTCGAGTGATGCGCTTCTTCGAGAATTTTATGCACCAAGTCTCCTACTTGTGGAACGCATAGCCTTCCATCACGCCTTAGCCAACCCTTGTCATCAATAGTATATCTAGCAAGGTGACTAGAATTCTCACCACGAATCAACTTGTCCATGACCTCGACTATTTGTGGATCTTCCTTCTGTGAAGCCCCAACCTGATCAAGAAGCATAGGTCTAAGCTCAAGGGATGCTAAAGAACCCGTCATCGACTCAACAGCTGTTGTGAAATCAAAGGTTGCCAAGAACTCTAGGCTCTTCATCTCAACAAACAAGGGACTCAAAGTCAACCTACTTCTGCTTAGTGCATCTGCCACAACATTACCCTTGCCAGGGGTATAAGCTATCTCGAAGTCATATGATGCCAAGAATTCCATCCACCTTTGCTGCCTTAGATTCAGATCTTTCTGCGAGAAGAGGTACTTGAGCGACTTGTGATCAGTATATAACTCAAACCTTTCTCCTAGAAGATAGTGGCGCCAGGATTTGAGTGCAAAGACGATCGCCGCCAACTCCAAATCATGAGTGGGATAGTTCTTCTCATGAACTTTAAGTTGCCTACCCCCATAACATATCACTCTTCCTTCCTGCATCAGAACAACACCTAAACCCGTGCCACATGCATCGGTGTACACGGTAAACATCTTACCGCCATCAGGTAATGCCAAAACTGGAGCTGTAGTAAGGGCCCTCTTGAGCCTTTGAAAAGCAAGCTCACACTCTAAGTCCCATGCAAAAACTAAGTTCTTCTTCGTCAACTTAGTAAGAGGGGCTGAAATCTTAGCGAAGTCCCTGATGAACTTCCTATAGTAGCCTGCCAGACCGAGAAAGCTTCTTACTTCGGTTGCATTCCTAGGAGTCTTCCAGTCTTGAACTGCAACCACTTTCGCGGGATCCACCGCTATGCCTTGCTTAGAAACTATATGTCCAAGAAACCGAACTTCCCTTCTCCAGAAATGGCATTTGGAGAACTTGGCTTTCAACTGGTGAGCTCTAAGAGTATCCATCACTTCCTTGAGATGTCTAGTATGTTCTTCCTCATCCTTTGAGAAGATCAGAATATCATCCACGAAGACAACCACAAACCTGTTAAGGAACTCCCTGAACACCCTACTCATCAAATCTACGAAGTAGGCGGGTGCACTAGTCAAATCGAACGGCATGACAAGCCATTCAAAGAATCCATCTGGAGTCCTAAACGCAGTCTTATCAATACTATCCTCAGCCACTCTGAGATGATGGAATCCGGTGGCTAGATCGAGTTGAGAGAAAACAGCAGCACCAACAAGCTGGTCAAAGAGATCATCAATCCTCGGTAACGGGTATCTATTCTTCTTTGTCAGCTTGTTCAACTCTCGATAATCAACACATAGACGAAGCGAACCATCCGCCTTAGTGGCGAATACCACAGGAGCACCCCATTCAGAAATGCTTCGCCTAATAAAATTCTTCTCAAGCAACTCCTTGATTTGCTTACTGAGCTCTCTTCTTTCTCGTGGGGCCATGTGCCTAACAGGCAGTGAAACTGGCTTGGCATTATCAACAAGATAAATGCGGAAATCTATCTCTCGTTTAGGGGGTAACCCTTTAACCTCTTCAAAAACATCAGGATATTCCCGAACCACCCTTACAGATTGCAGATCATCGATGGACGAGTCAAGAGATTCAAGATAACATAACATGACAGGATCTCTAGGGTTACAAGAAATTTCTAGGGTATTACCGAGGCGAGTCATGAGCCTCACCACCCTATGCTCACAATCGAGAATGGCTCCATAACTGGACAACCAATCCATGCCCAAAATCAACCCGTATCCCGTGAATCCGAGAACATAAGCATTACACGTGAATTCTACGGTCAAGATGGAAATCTTCAAATCCACACAAATCATAGATAGATGGGCGGAACCCCCAATTGGATTTGAAACACTAACGGGATCCTCAACTAGACTAGTACTTAGGTGCAAATTTTCAACAATGTCAGTAGAAATAAAGGTATGCGATGCGCCAGAATCAAATAAGGTGCGAACAGGATAATCAGAAATATAAACAAGGCTTTCTACAGAAATACTACCTCGGTCCTGAACTGGAGCAGTGTTGAGAGCATGCACTTGCCCTCCAGAAGGTCCTGCACGGTGAGTCTGCCCTTGTCCTTGCTTCTTGGGGCAATCCTTGCTAAGGTGTCCAGGCTCTCCACAGTGAAAGCATTCGTCCAACTTCCTCTTCTTCTTTCTGCAATCTTTGGCTATGTGCCCAACAATCCCACAGAAGTTGCATTTTCTTGGGTCCTTTGCCTTGTTGTTGTTGGCCTTATTGCCCTTGTTGTTCTGATTGCTCTGATTCCCTCCCCACTTGGAGTCCGTCTTCTTGGTTTGAGTCTCATTAGGCTTGACTTCTTTCTTGCCATTCTTATCGTCTCCTTGAAGCAATTCCATGTCCACTAGGCCTTCAAAAGTGGCCCCCATGGGTATATGAGACAGGGCAACCTTGTAGTGGTTCATTCAGCCCTCGTGCAAAGCGTAAAGCCTTCTTCTGGGGAGTATTAACCATGTCCAAACCGAATCGAGCAAGCTAGTTAAACTTATTCACTGTCATGTCCCCTTGCTTCAAAGATATAAATTTCTCCAATTGCAGATTAGCCTCAGCAGATGATAGAAACTTAAGCCCAAACCTCGTCCTAAAGTCGGCCCAAGTCTCTATAGGCCTAGTAGCATTGGTGACCTCCCACAAATAAGCAGCTTCTTCTTTTAATAGCCATGCTGCCAACAGAACTTTTCTATGGTCTTCCACATCAAAGATGGCGAAGAGATCTTCAGTTTCTTTCAACCAATTTCTCGCCTCCACAAAAGTCTCCGTCCCAATAAAATTCTTACCACCCATCGCCTTAAAGTCTTTGCAAACCTTTGCGAAATCTGCTTGTGGATGCGGAGGAGGAGGAGGAACCTCAGCTACGGGAGGGGGAGGAATGTTAGCCACGGGGGAAGGAGGAGGAATGTCCGCGGGGCCGACTTCATTCGCCCTTGCCTCCAGGTACCTTTTAAACCAAATAGGTACTGGTACGCCCTCCAGAATGGCAAAATTATCGGCCATACTGAAACGAAGAAAAAGATAGATTGAGAACGAGGAAACAAAGGATAGTGCTAATGGCTTTTGGGGAATAGCCTTTTAAAATAAACTAGACTTTTCTTGGAAAATACTTAATTGGTTTTGAAAATAGTTTTTCAAAAGGTATGTTTCAAAAACCTTTTTGCTCAAATCTTGTAAACCTTATGCTCTGATACCAAATGTAACACCCCACCTCCGCCAATGCTACTCTTGCAAGCGCACTAGCTTTGGAGGGGCGTTAAACGAGGTAAACATGCATGCAGATATCACAAGACAGAACATATAAGTAAAACAGAGTAAGTAAAGCAGCGGATAAAACTAGTATTTCAAAACCATAGTCAAGTTACATCAAAGTACTGAGTCATTATTTTCCACAAAACAAAGTCTAGAAAAACATAAACTGAAAAGTGGAAATAACATAAAGTAAACTATCCCCAAAGTAGAATAAGGCCATAGCATGCTCAAGTCCAAACCGTACATGAGCTATCCAGATAAGCAGCTAAAGATCCAAGCTAGGTACTAGTGTTCCCACCCTGTAAACCTGGGGGGGGGGAACGGAAGAAAAGAGGCGAAAGAAAACGGGTCAGTCAAAAAGACTGGTATGTCCTACCTACTATTAGTATAAAAACTAGTAAAGTTAACTGGACATGTAAAACTGAGATGAAACATAGGATGATAACTGGCATGGTGAGAAGTTAACAAGATAGATCAAGTGTGGCATCGCATATACAAGGTTAGGTTGCACCAAGTGTGTACTAGTATTCCAATCCATGTCAAGTATAAACAAGAAATGATCCCTTGGCCCAAAGCTGGCCCAATATCATGAGGTGACCTAAATCAAGGTCCAACTACTCGGTCTAGTCAATCGGCTCCCTATAAGCCTAACTCGTTGTGTATCGGTGTCATACGGCTTAATCATGGAATGTAGTTAACTGTGCAAGGTCCACCCCAGGGTGTATCCAGCCCTAAGGTGTAAACCACAGACACAATTCAAGCACACACAGTCTAAACCTACTGGTGCCCATGTTCAACTCCGGACTTAATGTGCACGACCATGGTCCGCCTGAACAACCGGTGCACCCTTCAGCCGTCTCTTTTGGTCTCTTACAGTCAGTCCAGTAATCGTGCCCCACCCTAGCCTAGTCCAGGGTACCCATGATACTTCCAAGTTGGTTACTGCTGAAAAGGACCACGTAACTAGGATTTCAAGCGGGTTAAGTGTGGTTAACCCTATCCTAACCATGTATTGAGTTGGTCAAGTGTATTCAAGCAGTTCATGACTTAACCCTATCAATACATCGGGTTTAATTGGTTAAGTATTCAAGTAATCCATGTCTTTACCCTATCAATCCATCGTGTTTAATTGGTTAAGTATATTCAAGTAGTCCATGACTTAACCCTACCAATCCATCGTGTTTAATTGGTTAAGTATTCAAGTAGTCCATGACTTAACCCTACCAATCCAACGTGTTTAATTGGTTAAGTATATTCAAGTAGTCCATGACTTAACCCTACCAATCCATCGTGTTTAATTGGTTAAGTATTCAAGTAGTCCATGACTTAACCCTACCAATCCATCGTGTTTAATTGGTTAAGTATTCAAGTAGTCCATGACTTAACCCTACCAATCCATCGTGTTTAATTGGTTAAGTATTCAAGTAGTCCATGACTTAACCCTACCATGTGGCATTAATTAACTTAATGCACCCTAACCTCTCACATTAGACTTTGTTGTGGTTACTAGTTAAGCCGGGCGGGTCCGGGTAGCTTTACACCACAACCTAGTCTAACCTCGGGTTTTAAGTGCGATATGACCAACTACTCACATTGGGTCCTATTGTTTGTAGCCACTAGTTAAGCCGGTCGGTTCCGGGTAGATTTATGCTACAAACTCAACCCAACCTCGAGTTGGCCATTCTCATGTTTTCTAGAAGTCATGTCCAAGTCCATGTTTTCAAGCATAAACACATGTCAAACTTTCATGTCATATTTTCAAGTCATGTTCTCATGTTATTTAAGTTTGCCCAACTACCCATAACGTATTCCCATCGCACGTAAATTCGCATCAACGCAAATAGATCAAAGAGGGAACATAACTATATGACAAGGTGGGCATAAGATGGCAAAGTCTATCACAAATTAAACATGGTGATATTTGAGGCCAAAAGGGGTTCAACATACTAGCATATGGCCTCAACATGTATGATAGCATAAAAGGTGACTTGGCCTCAAACATATCAAATAGCATAAGGGTGATTTGGCCACAAGCATGCATAATAGCATAAGGGTGATTTGGCCACAAGCATGCATAATATCATTAGGGTGATTTGGCCACAAGCATATTAAGGAACATGAGGGGTTAAGGTTTTGCCACAAGTTAAACATGGTGGCATATGAGGCAAATGTGTTCATAAACTTGCATATTACATTATAAGCCTCAAAACATGCATGATATCAACTTTAGCATAATAGGTGAAACATGGCCATAAATGACATAGGATGATAGCTAGTGATTCGCATATAACATCATATGCAAGATAACATAAGGGTTATGAGAGTTTCTATGTTGCTTTATGCAACATTTCAAATCAAAGCTCATAGCTTTGATTGCACAAAGTCAAGGTGATAGCTTTACAAACATGCATAGAATAAATCTATGCATAACATGATAGAATCAAAGCTCATAGCTTTCTATGCACAAAGTCAAGGTGATAGCTTTACAAACATGCATAGAATAAATCTATGCATAACATGATAGAATCAAAGCACAAATCGTACTTTGGCCCAAACTCAAACTTGCAACATGTCATATTTAACTTCATAGTTAGAATCTAAGAGTAGAATAGGGCTTACAATGCTATGAAGACCTATGAAATAAAATAAGAATGAGACGAAGCCACTAGCAACTCTAAAAACCCCAAATGAATACAAGCTCCAAGAAGCTCCTTTGATTATATGAAGAAAGATCCTCGTTTTAATGAAGAAAGATTGAACTTTGGCCTTGAATCAAGCTTTGAAACTCTCAAACAAGCTTAGGAACTCTCATATGAATGAAGATGGAGGCTATGACAAGAGGGTGGAGGCCATGATTAAACATTTTGGCATAGTTTAGTTGTAGGATTGATTTATGATGATTTAGGCTAGGTATTAGGGTCTTTTTATAGATGATTAGGTTAGTTTAGACCATAGGATTAACCCTAATTCAGATCTGGGCCATCAATTCACGTCACTAGCCTCCAAACATGTCTTGAGAAACAAGTCAGGTGCACCCAGGCCAGACTGGCCGACCACCCAAGTCGACAGGGGTGTCGACTGGGCAGTCGACACAGCCTGGGGTGTGTCGACTCCCAAGTCGACTCCCCAGTCGACTTGGGGAGTGGCGGGATCTTTTCCCGCCTACCTGCCCAGCTGAATTTGAATTCGAATCTGTTTTTAAACTTGAATTTTCTGAAAACTTCTATGGGCCATAACTAGGTCATACAGACTCCGATTTTCGAAAACTCGGACTCTATTTCGCGTATTTTTCCGAGACGAACGCAATGGCACAACCCGTTTCCCTTGATTCAGGTTTTATCATTTAATTCTGCCTTGATTTATGTTATAACTTGTTATTCAAAATACGGGTTGTTACACACACACATACATACATACATATATATATATATATATATATATGTAGAGAGAGAGAGAGAGAGATCTTGACTTGGGTCTAACATAAAACATGTATCTTGCATATGAACATATATATAGATCTTGACTAACATAAAACATGTATCTTGCATATGAACATATATATAGATCTTGACTAACATAAAACATGTATCTTGCATATGATGCATCATGAAAGGATTGTCAAACTTATATGTGGTATGATGGTTTCGTTACCCAAATCATAATAAGTTTATCACCGATTTCCACATGATACAATAAGTTCAAATGAACCACAATCATTCCAAGACATACATGACCAAATTATCGCAAGAATTAGACATGAATTCGCATCATCAATCACATACAACTTGGTTTAAATTCTATTTTCCAATTCATTAAAAATCACATCTTTAATTTATTCACATCTGAAAGGTAATTATACTTACAAACAAAAAGGAATTCTTGAGTTCTGGGATCTGTATTCTGAAACTGAATTGCTCGCCTTTGATGTAGATCGTTGAATTCTCTTAGTTGAATTAGATTAGATTTAATTTGATTTTGGTTTTAGTAGCAGCTAGGTTTAGATGAGAGTTAATAATAGAATTAGGTTTTAGGTTTAGGGTCCTTATATAGTTGTAGAGAGTGTTTTAGGACCATTAGATTAACCCTGAACCATGAGAACCAATCAGATGCCACATCTTCCTTAGAGCGAATCGGCCCACGGGTTGATAGCTAAACACCCTGAATCAACCCCTAGTCGAACCAGCGAGGCTCGGGTGGACCTCAAAAATGGGCCGTTTCGGTTATTCCCCCTCCCGATTCGCTGTTTTGAACTTTTTTGCATATTTATTTCTTTAATTTATATATATATATATATTTTTTTCTCATATACATACAAACTTCAAGGCTTAATAAGTTCTTCATAAGGTATCCGTTTTGTTCAAACCAAATGTCTATCTTGACCAAAATTTTGAGAAGAACGTAATAGCGCAACCCATTTCACTTAATTCTTCTTCTAAAAATTAAGTGTTCTTGAATTTGTTAATTTTAATATTCTCAGAAAATTCGGGTGTTACAGTGACATTTTAATGAAAATCATATCTCCTACTTCAAATTCAATGTCAGTCCTTTCTTGTCTATGTAGGATTTCTGCCTATCTTGAGCGTTCTTCATTCTTCGTCTAATAAGATAAATCTTTTCGGACATTTTTCTTACCATATCTGGCCCAAATAATAGCCTTTTTGTAGATTCCCACTAATAAGTTGGTGACCTACAGGGTCGTCCGTACAATGCTTCGAAGGGTGCCATGTCAATGCTAGCTTGATAACTGTTGTTGTAGGAAAAATCTACTAAAGCAAGACGCTCTTCCCAAGTCCCTCCGAAGTCTAGGATACACAGCCTCAAAAGATCCTCAAGAATTCTGTGCACCCTCTCCGTCTGTCCATCGGTCTGAGGATGATAACGTTGCTCAAACATAACTGTGTACCTAAGGCTTCTTGTAAACTTCTCCAAAATTCACTAGTGAAGATGGGGTCATGATCGATTACAATGCTGGAAGGTACTCCATGAGGACGGACTATCTCACGAACATAAATTGCTGCCAACCAAGCAGCCGTCCTCTTACTCTTAACTGGAATGAAATGAGCGCTCTTAGTAAGTCAATCCATTACCACCCAAATACTGGTGTTGCCTTTCTTTAATCTAGACAAACCATCTATGAAATCCATAGAGACGCTCTCCTATTACCACTACGGAACCTCCAGAGGATAAAGTAAACCACCGGGCTTTTTTTGCTTAGCTTTGATTGGCTGACAAACTAAACATTGAGAAACAAATTCTGCCACATATTTCTTCATCCTTTCCCAAAAGAAAAACCTTTCCATGTCCCTATACATCTTATCATCGCCTGGATGAATAGTCATCTTAGAATGATGGGCTTCTTCTAAGACTTCCTTTAACAAATTTCTAGTTTGAGGAACACAAAGCCTTCCATTTCGTCGCAACCACCCTTTATCGTTAATGGAAAATCTATTGAGGTGGGTAGAAGTCTCCCCTTTACTGGGCCTATCCACGATGTCTGAAATCTATGGATCATCTCCCTGCGAAGTTCCTATCTGATCCATAAGAGTAGGTCGTATCTCTAGTGATGCAAACAAACCAGGCAATAACTCGGTGGATGGTCTAAAATCAAAAGTCGATATTAACTCCAAGCTTTTCCTTTCCACAAACATAGGACTTAAGGACGTCCTCTGCGTACTCAGTGCATCTTCCACCACATTACCCTTGCCAGGGGTATAAGCAATCTCGAAATCATACGAAGCTAGGAACTCTATCCACCTTTGTTGCCTTAAATTAAGATCCTTCTACGAGAACAAATACATGATAGATTTATGATCGGTGTACAACTCGCACTTCTCTCCAAGCAAGTAATGACACCACATCTTAAGCGTGAATATTATGGAATCTAGCTCTAAATCATGGGTAGGTAGTTCTTATCATGAACTCTTAGTTGTCTACCCCCATAACATACAACCTTACCTTCTTGCATCAGAACCACACCAAGCCCTGTACCACATGCATCAGTGTAAACTGTAAACACTTTGTTTCCATCAGGAAAGGTCAAGACTGGGGCTATTATCAGAGCCCTCATCAATCGTAGGAAAGAAATATCACAATCTATATCCCATAAAAATGCCAAATTCTTCTTCATTAACCTGGTGAGTGGGGCTGATATCATTGCGAAGTCCTTAATGAACTTCCTATAATAACCTGCCAATCCAAGAAAGCTTCTCACCTCCATTGCATTCTTTGGAATTTGCCAATCTTGAACTGCAACTACCTTTGCAGGATCTACTGCTATCCCATCTTTGGAAAGCACATGCCCTAGAAATCTCACCTCTTTTCTCCAAAAATGGCATTTGGAGAACTTTGCCTTAAGCTGACGCGCACGGAGATTTTTCAAAACTTCTCTCAAATGTTGGGCATGCTCTTCCTCATTCTTTGAGAAAACCAAGATATCATCAACAAAGACCATGACAAATTAATTTAGAAACTCCCGAAACACCCTACTCATTAGATCGACAAAATAGGCGGGTGCATTCGTCAACGCAAACGGCATAACTAGCCAGTCAAAGAAACCATCTGGAGTCCTAAAAGCGGTCTTATCTATAATGTCCTCAGCCACCCTCAACTGATGAAACCACGTGGCCAAGTCTAACTAAGAAAATACCGAGGCACCAACAAGATGGTCAAACAAGTCATCTATCCTCGGAAGTGGGTGCCTGTTATTCTTTGTGAGCTTGTTCAATTCATTATAGTCCACACACAAGTGAAGCGAACCATCAGCCTTAGTCACGAATACTACTCGAGCACCCTATTCAGATATGCTTCACCTGATAAACCCTTTCTCAGGGAGCTCCCTTACTTGCTTGCTAAGCTCCATCCTTTTCCTTGGATCCATATAGCGCACAAGTAATGCAACTGGCTTTGCATTGTCCACCAAATATATACGAAAATCGATCTCATGCCTCGGAGGTAATTCCCGTACCTCATCAAAAACATCAGAATAATCTCGGACTACTGGAGCAGATTGCAGATCATCGATAGATGCATCTAGAGATTCTATGAAACTAAGCATAACAGATCCTTATGGGCCACAAGAAATCTCGAGGGTCCTACCATGGCAAGTCAAAAGTCTAACGACCCTCCTCTCACAATCTAGAATGGCATCATATATGGTTAGCCAATCCATCGCTAGAATCAACCCATAGCCCATAAAACCGAGCACATACGCGTCGCACTCAAACTCGACGCCTAACACAAATATTCTCAAACCCCGACAAATCATAGACAAATGAGCTGAACCACCAATGGGGTTTTAGACAACTACGGGATCCACTACCATACTAGTATTTAAGTGCAGAGATTCAACCACAGAACCAGATATAAATGAATGTGAAGCGCCAAAATAAAAATAATTTCTAATAGGATGACCGGAAAGAGAAATCAAACCTTCCACTGAAATTTTCCTACCTCTATCCGGAGCACTGGTCGCGAGAGCATGCATCTGCACTCCATAAGCTCCTGCCCTTTGATCTTGTCCCTGTGGTCCCTGTTTCTTCGGGCACTCCCTAGCAAAGTATCCGACCTCCCCACAATTGAAGCAAGTATTCTACCTTTTTTTGCAGTCCTTGACCAAGTGACCCTCATGTCCACAACGGTGACATTTCGTCCTATCCTTAGCCCTGTGATTCTTTCCGCCTTTCTTATGTTGTTGTTGTTGTCTTTTCTTAGGCCATACCTTCATTTTTTGCATTGTTTCCTCAGCCTTAACTTCCTTCTTCTCTCCCTTGTCTTCCTCATGCATCAAGGCCATATCAACAAGCCTTTCAAAAGTAGCTCCCATAGGAATATGGGACATAGCTGACCCATGAAGGGGTTCATTCATCCCTTTAGCAAACCGCAAAGCTTTTTGATGCGGAGTATCTGCCAATTCCAATCCAAACCTTGCTAGTTGGTTGAATTTTTTCACATATTCCTTAATAGTCATGTTTCCTTGTTTGAGCCCCAAGAACCTCTCCATTTTCTCAGCTTGGGAAGAAACTTCATTTCAAACCTCTGTCTAAAATCATCCCATGTTTCCACTGGACGTCCAGCTTGGGTAACTTCCTACCAGAACGAAGCTTTATCTTTAGTAGCCAGGCAGCTAACTGAATCTTCCTTCGATCTTCCACTTCAAAGATTACAAACAAGTGTTTGGCTCCTTGAGCCAATTCTTTAACTCTACGAATATTTCGGTTCCACGGAATGGCTTCCCTTCCATGGCACAGAAACCTTTGCAGATCTTAGCAAAATTATCTTCTATTGGAGGAGAAGGAGGAACGATGGGTACAGCTGGAGGAGGAACGTCGGCTTGACCACCGGCAGGCGCCGTGGCCTCTAGATACTTATGGAACCAGCCTGGTATCGTAATGCCCTCTGGAATATTAGGTTTCCCGGACATGTTGAAATGAAAAGGAAAGAGATTTAGACGAAGGATATTACATATGGCTTTGGGGAATATGTTTTCAAAACAGACTTTTCTTTTGAAAATGCTTTCATTTAAACCCTTTTTGAAAATTGTTTTAAAAAACTTTTATCTAATCTGGTAACCTTCAGCTCTGATACCAAGTGTGACACCCCACATTCGTTAATGTCACTCATTAAGAGAATGCATTAAGTTTCGTGAAGCGTTATAGGTAAACAGACATAGAACATTACAAGACAGATATAAAAGATAGCAACGAAATTTAAAATTTTATTTAAAACATAATTCATAACATCGTGGTCCAAAATATCACAAATCTGGAACTACATAAAAATCATTACAATAAAATAGAGATTCTGTCTTTTACCATCAGAGTACAGAAATATATAAAAGAAAAAGCATAATTCCCCAAAAGAGACA
This sequence comes from Allium sativum, assembly GCA_030737875.1. Taxonomy (NCBI): domain Eukaryota; kingdom Viridiplantae; phylum Streptophyta; class Magnoliopsida; order Asparagales; family Amaryllidaceae; genus Allium; species Allium sativum. The sequence continues at coordinate 312,199,736 of CM060919.1, forward strand.
AAGCCATAGCAGTAAAGACAAGAACTTGAGCAATACTTCAAAAGAAGCTCCTAGCAAGATGATAACCGAGTCCTGATTAAGCCTAAGTATTCCCTCCTTACAGACCTGGGAGGGAACATAAGAGAGAAGAGGAAACAAAAAGGGTCAGACATAAAGTTTGGCAAGTCTAATTACTTTTAGCAAGTAAATAAGTAAAAGTATCATGATAAGAATTTAAATTGGATAAGAAGGATAACATCATAAAAGGTAAGTATGACAAGGTAAACATGATAGAGTGTATATGCTTCCTTTTTTTTTAGGAAGACGGTAGTGTAGCACAAGGCTACACAGCCGATTAGCTTAATATTAATATATAATAGTCTGGTTGATAGGCCCAACCGGTGGCATAGAGTTTATGACGAAAAAACACCCCCAAAACACAGTCTAATTAGATATATTACATAAAGCATTTAGGTAGTACATCAAAATACTAGTAGCATAATACAATAACTGAACCATCTAAGCATTATTTAGCATGTAGCATAAGCCTTATCAAGCCAAAATAGTGAAGCACTGTAACGTCCCGCATTTTTATCGGTTTGTATTTGAATATTTAAATCAGTTTAAATATTCGTAATATAAGTAGATTTATATATTAATCAAAATGAAGTTGAACGTATAAAAATATATATTAAATATAACTGAGCCTGTAATATCGCGGCAGTTCGTAATTTAATGTTTTGAACTTCAATTGAGTGTACATTATCCATTATCAATAGGATTTCTTCGAAACAAGAAACGTTCGAATCCATTTAACAATATTTTTCTAATGGAAGTGAAAAATCGAGATTCTGGATTATATATTGAAAGTTACGTCCAAATTAAATATTCAGAAAAGCAGCGGCATATTCGTTTTTGACCATAACAGTTATTTAAATATATTTAAATATCGATTTCGAATTTAGACAAGGTTCTTTTGAGACATAGTGATAATTTAATTTTTAGAATTTTACTGTAATTTTTAATTAATTAAATATGCAACTTTTTATTTGGAGTATTTTGCACCCTTAATCAATATTTCGGGGTTTCACAGAATAAGTCAAACTATCGATATTATCATATTTTGGGATCGTGACACCTCGCTGGACACGACTGTGTTCTCATTTCTGTCCCTATCGGCTTGTACATGAATATAATATTATGTAGTAGGGTACACAACTTTTTTTAAAACATGAAATATATACGCTGCGTACACCAAACCGCATGTTCCAAACCCAGTGCATGCACACAGATGTATTAAAGTATAAATAGTTTGAAACTTAAACAAACTTCATATGAATGCAATGTGAACCATTAATTGAGCTTCTACATTGTTAAGCGGTTAATTAAAAGATATACAACGTACACAATGTAGATTTAAAATACTTCTTATATTCCTTAGTTTCATATACACGGTACCCATACCTTAGCTATGACGAAACTTAGCTTATATATAGATCCTAATATCCTATGAGCAGTGCATAGACAGGACCATGAAGTGAAGAGATGCAGATCTACCCTATGATTTTATATCGCAACCCATACATGTACCCCCATTCCATCCCATCTTGGCACTTTCCTTAAGTATTAAGAATTCAAAAATATATAAATATATACATTATAAATCACTGTATGATTGTCGAACAAGCTAACGTCGAAATCAAAGTACTAAAATCCATCACCTAGCTAGAACGTGCAAAGGTGTTGCAGTCTACCCTTTCATCTATGAATTATCGCCTCTTTACTGACCTACACTGTAGCCTTCCAAAACTCTAAACTCTCCTATGTTGCACTGTGTATTCCGTGTCTATCACGGAATCATAACACTATAAATATACAGCTTCTCGCATCATTGTCCCTTACTCAGAAAATTGCAAAGCCTTAATGGCAAATAAAACCAAACTAAAACAAAATTCAATTTAAATCAAATATCCAATGGAAAAAAATGAAATCCCAGATCTGTTGAGTCCATTATTCGTAAGCATTGCGATGGTGTTTAACTGGGAACAAAGTCTGTAAATTAGTGCATGCGCATACCGAAAAGGAACGATGTAGGACGCGATTTCAGGGTGAAGTGCAGTTCATGAAGTCGGCCTTGCTTTTGGCTACATGGGGGAAGGGTTGATAGGCGTGTGATAAGGAAGATGAAGGCATGCCATTGGATGGAGGAGTTTGAGCTGGCAACTTGATTAAGGTTGTGTTGCATGGGTTTGGAGAGTGTATGGCGCATGGAAATGTTGAAGAGAAAAGAAGCAGCATGGGTTGTGGCAGGGTTTGTGTAATACAAGAAAGAAGAGAGAGGCGTGTGTTTCATTGTGGGGAGTGGGATGGTGTATGGCACAGAGAAGTAAGGATGTGGGGGAGGACGTTTTGTACAAAATGGTGTTGGAGTCAGAAACTTTTGAAGAGAGGGGCAAGTTCGATTGTGAGGTGGTATGATGGGTATCTAAAAGCATGGAGATAGCTGGCAGTTGCCTTATGGAGATGCGGGCGTGTTTATCTGTGAAATGCAGAAGTATGTTTAAGGGGCCGACTGTTAGGAGAAAAACTGTTCAAAAATGGGTAGTTGCGTACTATTCAGTGAGTTGGTGGAGTTTATATGTGACGGAAAGTGAGAAAGGAAATACAACGGTGGAAGGTGGAGTATGGTTATGAAAGTGTAAAGGAAAGTGGGAACCTGGTTGAGAAAGGGACAAAGTTGCACGTCCAAGTGCATGGCAAAGTACACATATGAAATTGTATACTAGATTTTTGTTGGCTTTGGATTTTTGCAGTGCGTATGATGTAGAGCACGAGGGACTTGGCGAAAATATGAAGGAAATGGTGTTAGTGGAGGAGTGTTTGCAGCAGTCATTAATAGTTCACGCAGTAGCCGGGAGGACGATGGCTGAGCACGAATTTGGTGCAAAGGTGCGACTGTGAGCATTTTACGAGGAGATGATGGAGATTTTGGTGCAAGAAATATTGGTAATTTTAGTGAGTGATTTAATGATTTATGAAAGAACGAAAAGGAGAGTTGCAATCTAAAAGGGGAGCATACAGTGGACCGGGAACGGTGAAGTAGAGATAAATATTGAATTTCGAAAGAATCATCACGGTGAAATCATCGAGTCATAGGCTATGCACTAGAACTGATATAAAGCGATTTGGAGATCACTAAAGTTTTAGGCAATTGAAGCACCGGGTATAATCAACCAACGCAAATCGTTATTTAACGGTTAACGCGCAAAGGTGAGTAAACTCACTAACTCTGATCCTTTTTATAATATTATAATCGTTATTTAATATTGATAAATAGTGGTTAAATGATGCGTGATGGTTGTTTGGATGAATTGCTGATGAATTGGTTGAAATAATCATATTTGTTGTTTCCATATATTTCATTAGCCAATGTGATAGATAATCTGTTATTTATTGTTGTTTGTTGGGGATGTGGGCTTACACTGGCTCTAAAATAACTGGTATTTAAATACCATAAATTATATTTGGTGGGAACGCAAATGAATTTGGGATTTTGGGAAAGGAAAAATCTATATTTTTAAATGGAAATTGAATTGGAATATAATATCTTGTTTTATTTATACAAGAACGAACATTTCGTTTATAAACGGAGTTTATAAATAAGATAAAATAATTATTATTATATAATTTGGAAGTGGAAATTCAAGAATGAAAAATAAAAGAGAAGTGGGAGGAAAACGATAGATTTTATTATGTTCATAATGGGAATTAAATAAATCCAAATAGATCAATAATTTCAATTCGACTGTATCGATTTGTGTGTAAATAATCTATTATTTATATAGTACATAATTAAGAAATTGATAAGATAGTTAATATTTGGTTTTAAACAAATAAATTATAATAGAGTATGAAATCAATATTTAGTTATAAATTTGATATTGATTTAACAAGAACCTGACTTAGAAATAAAGTTTATCAAATGAAATAGGAATATAGCAACGTATTGCATTAGTTATAAAGGAAAATATGGCAGCGTATTGCAATAGTTATAAAGGGGAGTATAACAGCGTATTGCATTAGTTATAAAGGGAAATATAGCATTGTATTGCAGTAGTTATAAAGGGGGAATATAATAGCATATTGCATTAGTTATAAAGGGAAATAAAGAAGGGTATATAAAAATATGGGATACTAGAAAGTTAGTATTAAATAAAAGGGCCAGTGTTTGTGTGATGTTTGGTTGTACATTTGAATGGATGTTTGTTTTTACTTCGATAGTTAAATAACCAATTATCGAAGTGTTTTGACCATCGTTGTCAATATGGGGAGACCGGTTGGATTTATTAGCTGAAAACCACTCCGTGTAGGCATAAGCGCTGCGAATTAGATTATGCTGAAGATAACTGAAGACAGAGTAAATTACAAGGGTCGTTCTGTTCCAGAAGGTTGCTTTCTGTTTGTCCAGTCCTGGGACAACTTGTAAGGATGAGTGTCTGATAGAGTATACCTGACAAATCACATAAGCTTGATCTCTAAAAGATACTATGTCTGGTGGCGGAGGAATTCGTTCCTCTTAGCTTTTATACCCGTGATATGTTCGGGAATCGATTAGTGAATTGACGGGTTTGACGATGTGGCATTCAAAGTGAATGGTGATCATATGTTCTGAAGATAGATGTAGCTTCTAGCCTCACAGCCGGGAAATGACAGAAGTTGGGCTAGGCAGCATGGCTAGTTGGGTCATCCCCAAGTAGGGTGTATTGTCACCAATCTAGAGAAAACTCATATTTGTTCTTCTTTCTCGATTCTGTATCTTCGGATTACGGTTGGATGGCCAACAACCGTGGGTGGCAATATATTTGATACACTCAAGCTAAATGAGTGGTCGGTCATGTGTGGCCGGGTTGCAAGACGTTCTTTGAACCCAGGTGTATACACTCTTGAGTAATCTGATCGGTAGGTGCTCCCATACCTTGTCTGTTGGAATCCAATCTCCAATAAGTGCCCTACGGTTTATGATTATATATATATATGTGGAGCGTGAGATGCAAGCATTCTGCTACTTGGTTATTTATATTTATTAGACATTATTATTATATCACTGGATTTTGATATCAAATAGTAAGGTAAAAACCGTCCATGTTTATGTGTGCGTTGGTCTTACTATTATCCTTTTGTTTCAAAAGGATTTTCAAAGATAAACAATATGGTTGGAGTTTACTCACACTAGTCCCATGACTGACCCAGAGTTTATTTTGTTTGTTTTTTCCTAAACACTTGGGTGCCCAAATTTGTAAGGGCAGTCAAGTGTTTCAGGCTTTGCAAATTCACTTAGAGGTGCTAGAAGCAGAAGGCTTCACCATTAGTTATGTAGAGATTATTTCCGCTGTAATGTATACGAGTTATACTCTGATATGATATGTAAGTATAAATTCAGATTTTGTATTCTAAAGCTATGTTATAATACATGTTATTTGTTCCGCTGTGAGATTCGTGTTTACTCTGATTCTGATGTTCTTCTTATTCTATTCTATTAGTTCTATCTTATCTTTCTCATCATCTTATTTCTTTCTATTAATGATCTAAATTTTCGTGCACTTTGAGTTGAATGTGTAAGATATTAGTCAGCTCAAATTGGTACGGATTTTCAGGCCATTACAGCTGGTATCAGAGCTACAGGTTGAGTAGTAACCTTGGTTATGTGGCGTAACTCAATAGAGATGGGGTTAGTAATACCCTAGATTGAGTTTGAGTATATGTATTTGAGCGCGTATTTGTAAATTGATATAAAAACTGTTTTATATTGTGTTGCTTGGTCTGTCGATGGTGTATGAATTCTAGTTGATACGATAATGCAAATTGTATCGATAGGTGTTTCTAAAATCTTGAACAGAGTTATTCGACACAATATTGTTTTAAAAGCTGGGAAAATGATACCCAAAATGTATTTTGATATAAAAGGACTATATTGTTAAAGTTTATGCCCTAGAGGCAATCCATTTGATGAGATATATAACATTGTTAATGTTATTATTTTATTTGGAATAAAATAATATTCTGGTATGTTATATTTACCGCATAATATAAATATTAACATAATAGAAGTCCTTAGAATAATAATACGGAATTATATAGTTCGAGTAAGACTGAATTTGAGATTATATAATGTGATAAGTATTATAATTCTTAAATGTCCCTAGTCGAGTTTTATTGTTTATATAGGACAACAATAAAGCGTTGAGACTAGTATATTGATTGACTGATGATCACATCTCACTGATCATTAATATACGTGATATTAAAGTCAAGATATAAATAATTGGAAAATAGTGTATTGGGCTGACCCACCATGAGATAACTACATGGAATATAATTAACAGTATCATAAGTTATTCTCATAGTGACAGTGATGTAATGGTCCTCAGACCTGAAATCATTATAATTTTATTCGAGGATATTTGTGTTTTGATATCATCTAAAGTTATTCGTAACAGAGTAACGATAACGGTGATTATTGGATACATCTCGAATCGAATGAAAATTATGAATGATCTAGATGGAATTTAACCCCATAATATATTTGTGGTGATATCCATGGGCCTCTTGTTTGAGTGAGACTGTGAAATGCATGGCCGTGCTCAAATATTGATTTGTTTTAAACAGTCTACTCATCGATCAAGAAAACGGATTAAATTATAATGAGGATGATATGATCCATGCCTCTAGTTTAATCCTATATATTTTGGTTAAAAGGATTATATTACATTGAGACACTGGTCATAGAACAGGTTGTATCGAATTATTGATCTTATTATAACTTGGGTAACAGCGACGTATTGCTAGATGCCAATCACTGTTTATGATTTTAAATTCGATTTAAAATCATTGCCAACATTGTAATAACCTACAGGGTCACACGCTTAGAACATTGCAAGGGGAAGGCTGTTTGGATTTTGGGTAAAATAAATTAAATATCAATCGTTGATATTTTTCGGTTGAAATGGTAAAAGGAAATGTTCCTTGTTTAATGAGCACATGTGGTTAAATAAAGGGTCTACTTTATAAATAACACACGAGTACTCATTTTTGTTATGACCGACCTTTTAGAAAACCAAAACCCTAGATCAAAATTGGGAATGGTGGCTAGCACTGCTCACTTCCTCTTCACTTCGATTCGATCGAAGACAATGTTTGCGTGGATACCAGTAGAGGGCCGGCGCCTCGTCGAGCCTACGATTCGATAGACCCAAATTCCATCGAAGTGGCAATTCATATGATTATCCATCACGAAAGGTATAAAATTTCGATTTACAATTTTGCAATAGATCCTAAGTTTAAATTGTCAAACTGTTCAATTAGGGTTTCTATTAGATCTAGAAATTTCCTACAGTGGTATCAGAGCCGGAATTTGCAATAATTTGTATTTTGAATTCAATTTTAGGTTTAATTTTGTTCGAATGCCTAATTATTCGATAATGATAGATATAATAATTATGGGTTTGATTTCGGATTGATTAATTAAGTATGAGTAAATCCTGGATATGTTGATCTGTCTAAAGCATTATGTTGATCTGTTTATACGAGTAATCTGCTCTAGATCTCTTATCAAAGTTGTTTGATTGATAAAATAAGTGACATGATTTTAACATGAATTTTCTTCTTATATGATTAATATGTTATACTGATTAACATATTAGGAGATAGCTTTTGTTTAAACATCAATTTAATGAAATCAGTTACATGAAGCTTTGAATCTAATTATTTTTCATGTTTTTAAAACCCGCTCTGTTTTATTTGTTAAAGGAATTTTATGTTTAAAATTCTTGCATATATCCTAGAGTACAACTTTTACATTATATAGATAATGTACAGGAATTCTTCAAATCATGATAGATATATTTTGATTTGCTGATTCTGCTATTATTGTGTATATATGTATATATAGTGTAAATACTATAAGCATATGTAATTGACAGATCAGTTAAAACAGATTATGAACTTAAATACATATTGTCTATGTACATACATTTATGGTGATAAATACATTGTATATTCAGATTTCAAAATACAGGAAATTTGATTTCCAGTTATATTTCAATCTTACACTATATGTATAAATTGTTAAGTCTTGAAATAAATATATATGATATGATATATATATATTAAATCTAGTTTTAATCCTCATATTCAATGAGATCAGAATTTAGTGTAAATTCATTTATAAAATGAAATTGTTTCATTAAGATTAAAATCTTTGTTCAATACAAAAATTAAATTTGTTTACAGATTGTAAAACTTGGTACAAGATTTCAAATTGGGTTTTCTGCTTAGTTCTGAAATGTTCAGTTATATATATTGCTATTAAATTGCATGCTGAATTTTGAATTCAAATAGATTTATCAAAAACTCGGTTTTGATTGATCTAGAAAGGCAAGTCAATCTTATTTTAATTGTTGAGATACTGATTTCATATAGTATATCATTGCTAGTTAAATATGGAATAATGTTGATTAATTAGTCTCCTCTGTTTATGTTATATATTATATATATATATAAATTAGACAGTAAGACTAATACTGAAAGGCAGTATTGATTTTTTTTTATAACCAAACCAGTGTGCGTATGTTTTTCGCAATTATTAACATGAATGGTATTTGGTTCTGGATAATGATCTAGCTGATGGTTTAAATTTTATTGATACCAATTTTATTGTGGACTGCTATATTATAGCTGCTATTGCTTAATTGCTTAACCATTGGACTCATTTTAATAATGATACACCTTAGTCTAGACCGAAAATGTGTTACATTCAGTTTATGAATCTGGTTTTAATTGACTTTCAAACTGAATAATATATTTGATACAACTGAACATGTAGTGTTTAATCAGGATATATATATTTATACAAATGTTTATAGAAACTATATATATATATTATATGCCTGCATCACAATATTAATAACAAGTGATTACACCCTGTCAAGATGCATATTGATGTAACAAAATTGCAAGCATATCTTGCTATAACTTCAGTGTGTAATCATAACATTACTACTGTTATAGACCTTAATCTCTATAATAGTGTGTGCTTTGATATTATATAAACCAGAAATAATATCCTTTTATACAAGTAGCATATATTATGTGGATGATTTATGTATATACTGTATATACATGCTTATTAATTCATTTGTGTAAATGTGTGAATAGTTTTCATTTATACATGTCCATTGGACTATTACTTGAATTCCAAATGAATTTTAATTTGCTACTTGTAATTGTATATGTTGTATATATATATATATATGTATGTATGTATACATCTTTACCAAGTATGACTTGTTTTTGGCATTGTATACATATATATTTAAAAGTAAATCAGAACAGGAATTAGTAAGAATGAAAACTGATTTATATGGGTATACTTGGATAATTTGAAAAATGTTGTAAAACCCACTAGATAAATTGATCCAAATGAGTTCTAATGATGTATTATACATCAATGAAAGAAGATGAACTCATTTTTGCAGCATAATTGAATATACATCTTAGATTTGCTTCGTAACCTCATTTTTCAATGTATAGCTTATAAAAACTAATACTATAATGTGTGTTTGATTAGATCAACAATTACACATACAATATCCATACGAATTGTTATGCGACACAAATTAGGTTTAGTTTTGTATACTGTCAATATAGATATTTATAAATCCTGCTAAATTGTTTGCAGTTATGTTAATATTAGGATTGACATTGGATATCATTATATCCTTGTATATCTGTGTATGTATATGGCATATGAATATTTAGTTTGTATAATATACATCAAAAAGGACTGTAATGTGCATGATATGCATTGAATTACACGTCATAAAACTGATGCATGAATTCTGATTATCAAATTGTATTTCTATAAATGATGGATGAAATTGCTGCTTAATTTGATATGAATCTGAATTTAATAACTTAATTATGCCTGAATAACACGATAAGTTTGACATCATGATTTAAATCAGTATGTGATTCAAAATGTTGCTTCATTTTAAAACTTAATGGTGTTTTCGATGACATTCAAATGTTGAGACAATTTTAAGAATTGTGCAAAAGGGATTTTGATTCCAGTAAAGATAAACACCAGATACAGGAACATGTTATCCACCAACATACAAATTAGTTTGTATTTATATGTGTGTGTATATATATATAATTGATATGCATATATATACATATATATAATGCATAATGCATTGTTTATTTTCAAATGTAATATGGTCAACTATTTCATGTGATTGTAAATCTGCAGATTTGATCTTGCAGCATAAACCAGTGTTGACTGAGCTTATGAACAAACATGGATGGACAAATGTTGTAATGACCCGCATTGGCAGAGGTATTATAATTATTTTATTTTATTATATATATAGTGATATAGTGAATTTAATGGTCGTGGAATTAAATAATGATGAATATTTAATTAAAATAATAAATTAAATAATATATTTAATTATGAAATAATCGGAATTGGCTGAAATGACGATATGGTGTGAACTGGATCATCTGTGATATTTAATTCAGCTTGGAATTGAATTTGAATAACGAATATATTATATAAACGACAGTTTTAACATAGAATTATAATATAATTATAATCGAGCTGGAAATGGCGCGGTAGTTCGCTATTTGGCGATTTGAACTTCAATTGAATATACATAAGTCGTTTTAAATCGGATTTCTGTGAAATAAGAAATGTGTGGAGCTGGTGGAGTATATCTTTCTAGTGGAAGAGAAAAATCGGGATTTCGTCGTGTAGATTTTGATTTACGTCCAAATCAAATTTTAGAAAAGACGCTGTGGAATTCCTTTATAATTTATAAAGGAATTATTTATATTTTAAAAAAAGAAATTCATTTTAAATCGAATATCGATTTAATCGGGATTTGAAATATCAAGTTATAAATCCCAGTAGAGCTTTATGGTATTCCACTGTGAATATATACGATAATATTTATTTATAAATATTTAATTTAATTATATTTAAATATATTTATATATTTAAATGGGTTATTTAGGACTTTAAAAATAGCCACTTTTGCAAACGAAGTCGGAATTCGACGAAACTAATTTTGTTGGATCTGCAATGTCAAATAGTTGTTAGATTTCCAGTTTCGTGATTTTTAGAGTCACTGTGTGGTCGTACGGATTTTTAGAGTGAGAAACAGTCAGTTTTTCGACAGTAAAAAATACGCTGTGTGAGCATACGGAGTCGGAATTCGACGAAACTAGTTTCGTTGGGACCGTAATGTCAAACAGTAGCTGCATTTCAATTTCCATGATTTTTGGGAATCGTGTGTGGTCACACGAAATTTTAGAAAGGAAGAACAAATATAAAACAATAAAAGAAAATATCTACAACTCAATTAATGGTCCTAAACAAGGCCACATACACCCTTTTCCTACCACACAAAAATATCTCACTCACTATAAATCATCCTTAAGCGCCGCTCCTTCAAAAATCTTCCAGCGATCGAAAATCAAGAAAGAAAAATCAAAAGAAAATAGAATCTAATTCTATAAATCGTTTCATACATATATTGAGAATCCTTGAAGGACCCTCTTCATTTCAGATGTGTTTTCATTGAGCTCGATTCATTTTTGTGCCCCAATGTTCTTCCGCGACAACCTAGGGCTTCGACTTCTGCTCCCTAGGATCGACGTTAGGCTTCGGGGATACTGCAACTGGTTTGCTCGGTTGTAAAGCACCTGGATTTGGATTTCTGAGAGGTGCGATGGGGGTATCGCGGTGAACGAGTTTCTGTATACCGTGGAGGACACCAGGAAATGCCGTCGACGGCTTTTGAAGGAGAAATTCGGGATGTGTGAAATTAGGGTGGAAATGTGGAGAAATCGAAGAGAAAACCAACGGTGCCATTGGATTGGAGTATCGTGTTGTGTTTGGGTGGGATGGGAGGATGGAAGTCGATGTAATGGTGAGAGGAGCAAAGTCTGAAGGTCACGGCATTTTCCTGGGAGAGAAAGGAAGTGTGGTGTGGGCTTAAATGGTTTTGGGCCAAGGGAATAGTGGAATTGGATGAAACAAGACCCGACAGGATCGTATGGACGGACACTACCCAATGGGACTGACTGGGAGTGGATTGGAGCTCATATGAATTTATGGCGAAATAAGTTGTTTGATTCAAAATCAAAACAAACAGTTTATCGTTCTTTAACGATGAACTGCAAATGTGAGTAAAACTCACCAACTCTGTACAGTTATATTTTTATAATGTATTTTTAGAACTGTTAATCATTTGTTGATTGCTGTGTGTTGGTTGATTGATTGAACTGCTAGTCAGTTAGTTGAATTTTCTATATTGATTTTGTTTAACAGAATATATCATATGGAACTGAAAGTGACGTTATCTATATTGTTTAACATCTGTGATGCAGGGAAACAGGTTGGAGGAATCCAACTGGATTCCTCAACATTTATTTTACTATTATTTATATATTGTGATATATGATGTGATATATAATTTGTTGTCGATTATATGTGTTTGGACGATACTGATCATCGTGATTTGATATGTTGAATACCATAACATACCAAAATGTTGATAAGGGAATATTTTCAAAGTGATATTTGAAAATAAAATATTTATAAATGGAATATTTATAAATAAGAAATATTTATATATTGGAATATTTATAAATAGGAGATATTTAGAAAAAGGGAAAACGTTATAAAAAGGAAAACTGTTATATGAAGGAAATCATTTTAAAGTGGAGAACCGTTACTAAAAGTAAATCTTTAAAATAAATAAATGTTGTTAAAAAGGAAATCTTTATAAAACGAATAAAGGAGTTAAATCGAATATGGTATTCGAAAGTAGTTAAATCGAATATGATATTCGAAAGGAGTTAAATCGAATATGGTATTCGAAAGTAGTAAATCGAATTAGTTATTCGAAAGGATTTAATCGAATATAGTTTACTCGAATAGAATCAAATTGAGTTAATCAAATATTAGTAATTCGAATAAAGTAAAATAGAGTTATCGAATATTAGTTATTTGAATAGTGTTAAATAGAGTTATCGAATATTAGTTATTCGAATAGAGTTAAATAGAGTTATCGAATATTAGTTATTCGAATAGAGTTAAATAGAGTTATCGAATATTAGTTATTCGAATAGAGTTAAATGGAAATAAAGGAATAAATTGAATATTGTTTACTCGAATGGAATTAGAGGAGTTATTCGAATATAGTTTATTCGAATAGAGTTAGAGGAGTTATCAAATGTAGTTTATTCGATAGGAGTTAATCGAATAGAGTTAAAATAAAGGAGTTAATCGAATAGAGTTAAATGGAGTTAAAGGAATAAATCGAATATAGTTACTCGAAAGAAAGGTTAAGTAAGGAAGTTAGTTAAAGAAATATAAGGTGAACTTTGTCTATTTCAAGGTTAGAAACGTTGTTCAGTTAAGGTCTGAGAGGTAGTATTACCCCAACTTAATTGACTTCATTTTTAACTAAGGAATGGTTAAGGTTCGATAGTAAAGGATGGTTAAGTGAATTTAGTAATTAAAGCATCGCGATGGTTTGTTTAAACATCTGTCTAAGTCCAATGAAGAAGCTTTGGAAATGTTTTCCAAATAAGAAACCAGAAATGTTTTCTAATAAAGAAAACAAGAAATGGAAATGTTTTCCATCGTTAATAACGTATACTTTCCAAATTTAGAAAATAAGAAATATTGAATATAGGGAAACAGGAGATAAGTAAATTAATGAAATAAAGAGATAAATGTTGAATGATGTTTGATTGATAAAAAATTCCATTTGGAAATAATATCGTTGTTTGCACACCTGTTTTACTTCGATAGTTAAATCACAGACTATCGAAGTTTTGACCATTTTAACGTTGTTAATATGGAGAGACCGGTTGGATTATTATCCAAAGAACCACTTTGTATTGGCATAAGCGTTGCGAATCATATATGCCAAAGAAAATTGAAGACGGAGTTATGCAAGGGCTATCCTGTTTACAGAATAGTGCCTTCGTTTCATCCTGTTCCCGGATGACTTGTATGGATGGATGTCTGACAGAGTATTTCCAAACGATCACGTATATTGATTTCTCCAACCGTACCAAGAGTGGAAGCGGAGAAGGAAACTTCTTTTAGCTAACACATAATGTATGGTTGAGGACGTCAATTGGTGATTTGATGGATTTGACGATGTGGCATTCAAAGTGAATCTGGTGTGATGATAAAGCGTAGCTTCTAGCCTCACATCCGGTAAATGACAGAAATCGGGCAGGCAGCATGGCTAAGTCGGTCGCACCGAAGTAGGGTGTATAATCACCTGATCTAGAGTTTCATTTACTTCTAAAAATCTATTGTTGATGCTGTCCCATTCGGGAAACGGTTGTTGATCCCAACCGTTGGTGATATACATTCGATACACTCAAGTGAAATGAGTGGTCGGTCATGTGTGGCCGGGTTGCAAGATGTTCTTGTTAAACCCAGTGTACTCCTTTCTAGAGGTACACTAGCGAAAGGTGGTTCCATACCTTGTCATAGTTGGAATTCCATTACCCAATACGTGCTTGCGGTTTTGATTGTATACTATATATGTAGAACGTGAGATGAAAGCGTTTCTGCTAGATGATTATTATATTGTGTTGATAGACGTTATTATAATATCAAAAGGTTTTTGATATAAAGATATTTGGATTCTCATAAGGGAAAAACCCGTTCCGTTATACGGCGTGGTCTTATGAGATATCGATTACCTGTTTGAACTGTTTAAACAGTTTTACTCATACCAGTCCCATGACTGACCCAGAGTTTATTTGTTTGTTTCCCTAAACTCTTGGGTGCTTAAATTTGTACGGGCAGTCAAGTAGTCGGGATTTACAGATATACTGGAAGAGCTTGGAGCAGGAGGCTTCAGGATCATATAGCTATAGTTATTTTCGCTGTGTTGTAAGTGTTGTACTTTGATAATGATATGTATATTCAAGTACAGATTTGTATTTCAAAGTTATGTTATGAAATATATTTATTTGTTCCGCTGTGAGATTCGTGTTACTCTGATGTTGTGTTCTTCTTCTTCTTCTATTCTAATTTTCTATCTTATCTTTCCTCACCCTCTAATTTCTTTCACTAATGACTGGTATTTTTCGATGTTTGGTTAGTCATCATTGAGTTTATGGCGATAACCAAAGTCGTCAAAATCCCGGGTCATTACAGTTGGTATCAGAGCTTAAGTTAAGTGAATTACCTTGGCTCTGTGGCGTGACTCGGTAGAGATAAGGATAGTAATACCCTAGATTGAGTTTGAGTGTATATATACGAGTGAACGTATTTGTAGATAATATAAAAATAATTTTATATTGTGGGGATTTATTGGTTGAGTAGTTTATGAGTTCTGGTCGATCAGTTTGATCCACCGTATCGGTAGGGATTTTGTAAACACTCGAATACGATGAACCGTCATGGTATGTTTTGAAAAGAGGGTAAACGAAATAATTTTACCCAAATTATATTTTGATATAAAGGATTTATATTGGAATAATTATAATATATTGGATATATTGCTTGTTTATAATCGAGTAAGATTATAAATTAAATGGTTATGTAAATAACCAATCAGAATTCATATAAGTGAAATACGTGAAATCAGATGAGTTAAATCTGAAATTTAAGCCAGAAATTGAATTAAAATTCTGGAAAATTGGATAAGTGTTTGTAAATGGATTTAGATTAAAAGTAAGGAAAAAATTAAGATCCTGGGAGATTTTAAATTGTTTTACAAGCAGTGTGAATTATATTTTGAAATAAATTTCAAAGTAGAAATGTTTAGAAATGGTTTTATAGTATTGAACTCACTTCGATCGCTGGAAAATAGATTCTGATGATGACAGCTGCATCATCAGTATTCATTTTCGAGTTGTAAGTGACGAATTACTACCAGAGATACTGTTTTGAATTTGTTTTGGGAAAGACAAGTTGTGTTGAATTTCAAAATGGGATTTAAATATAGAATTTGAATTTTTAAATAGATTTGAAATATTAAATTTTTTAAAAGAAATAAAACGAGAAGTTCCTTTATAAACGAAGTTTATAAATAGTTCTTTTATAAACGAAGTTTATAAATGAAGTGAAAAGAATTATCATTGGATAATTCAGAAATAAAAATACAAGTGTGAAATTGAAAGGGAAATCTATTTTCCAAAGGTAGAAATATCTATTTCAAAAGGAATTGAAATCGAGATTTATTTAAAGGAATTTGAATAAAGGAAGTTCAAAAATAGAATTTAAATAAGAAAATTCAAAGGGGATTTGAATATAGAAATTCAAGGGGTGTTTGAATATATGAAATTCAATGAGATAGAAATAGAAATTGAATATAGAAATTCAAAGGGAGTTTTAATATATGAAATTCAATGGAATTGAAACAGAGTTTGAATATAGAAATTCAAATAGAATTTGAATATAGAAATTCAAATGGAATTCAAATATAGAATTTGAATATAGAAAATATAAAGGAATTCAAATATAGGATTTGAATATCGAAGGTGAAATGGAATTTGAATATAGAATTCAAATGGAATTCAAATATAGGATTTGAATATATAGAATTTGAATATAGAATTCAAATGGAATTTAAACTATAGAATTCGAATATATAGAAGTTGAATAATAGAAGTGATATAGAAATTGAATAGAATTAACTAAGTCGAAGAGAAATTAGTTAATCGAGTTTTGAATTTGAAGTTGAACTTTGAAAGGTGAATTGGATTTGTAAACGGATATTCGAAATCGAATATAGAACTTAAATTTGAAATTTGGATTCAAATTAGTTAATAAGCAAGTTAAAATATATTTGAACATGTCATGTTCAAATATAAAAGTGAAATAGACTAAAGAGTTAATTAACAAATTAATTAATGAATAGAGTTAAAACGATCAGGTATAGTTAAAATAGATTGGGCAGGTATAAATATACATGAAATAGGTATGGATAAGGTATGAAGGTATATAAATAGAATGCTCGACGAAAAGGTATGTATTTAACTCATATGTGAGATTTTATGCGCCGTATCGGCTAGCCGCTTGGCTTTTTCTTTTTTCTTTTGGATTGGTGAGGGCCATGGGAGGCTATTTGAAATATCCCGATGCTCCTAGTACAAAGGAGGTTATGGCGAATTTTTCTGGGAATTTAAGGAGTTAGAATATTTTTAAGATAATTTGATAGTTAGAAATCAACGTATCGATATATATATAGAAGTCGATAAGCAAACGAACTTAGAAATAGAATAGTAAAATCAAAAAGGAAGACTAAGAATAAAATCTAGTAAGAATAGAAAGAGGAAGCGTATACGTGTTTAAAAGTGAATAAGTAGTTGTAGGGTATTGATTATTCGAGTAAGTAGTCATATCTATTTTGACATTATAAATGTTATTCAGTCAAGGTCTGAGAGGTAGTTATACCCCAACTTGATTGATTTCATTATTAACCAATAAATAGTAAGATTTCAGGCTCGAAGATCAATGTTGAATAAGAGTTAGTTGAATATAGTATCTGGGTTGTCGTAACGATGTTTTACACAACATCCGTTTTAACCCAAATAAATGTAAGCTTGGAAATATAATAAAGAATATTTCCTATGTATAGAAATAAACGAGATCGGAAAAGAGATAAGTAATTGGAATATTTTCCAATTATAAATAGTATATATTTTCTAAAGTTTAGAAAATATAGGAAGGCGATATTCGGAAATGTTTTCCAAATAACATAAAAGGCCAATATGGTTATTGAAAATATTTGGTTAACGAATATTGATAAAGAAATAGAGAAGTGATTTAACTAATGGAATATTAATTAAGGGCTCAGTGACATGTTCAAAAGGAAAATTTTGATTTTTTGAAAAGAGTAAACTGTTTAAAAACTCCCAGGGAAAGACTGTTTGAATTAAAAACAAATTTAACAGAAATTTGTGAAAGCAAAATTGAATTAAAGTAAAGCCGGTAAAGTGGTAACTGAGATTGAATTAGAGTGATATCAAGACAAATTGGATTGTGAGATTCAAATTTGAAGTGTAATGTGATAATCAAGTTAAGAGTAGGGAATCGAGAAGAAACTCGAGTTGAAATGATATTTAGCTCAGATATAAGCAAATGGTTGTGTGTGGATAAAAGCAGATTGGAATTTGATTGGGATGACCCTTGTATCTGCTGAATTGATAACAGGTGGATAGCATATGGAAGTAATAGAGTTGATATGCCTGACAAAAAGGTACAAGTTTATATTTCATATGATATGAGATTTTGATGAGCCGAATTGGCAAGCCGCTTGGTTGTTTGATTTTCTTTTGGGTTGGAGATGGCCCAGAGAGGCAAGTTGGAGTTTGACCAATTGACCAGTACAAAGGAGGTGCTGGCGAAATTTTTCGAAAAGTTAAAGCGTTAGAAAATTTTCAGGATTTTTGAAAATTTTCATTGATAAGAATAAATTAATAATTTAATTGAAATTAAATTGGTTCAGTTGAAACTGAAGTTAAGAAGTGAACAAATATGTTCTGACCAGTCGATAGGGTCGTTCTCTACCTTAGCAATTTCGAGGACGAAATTATTTTAAGTGGGGAAAATTGTAATGACCCGCATTGGCAGAGGTATTATAATTAATTTATTTTATTATATATATAGTGATATAGTGAATTTGATGGTCGTGGAATTAAATAATGATGAATATTTAATTAAAATAATAAATTAAATAATATATTTAATTATGAAATAATCAGAATTGGCTGAAATGACGATATGGTGTGAACTGGATCATCTGTGATATTTAATTCAGCTTGGAATTGAATTTGAATAACGAATATATTATATAAACGACAGTTTTAACATAGAATTATAATATAATTATATTCGAGCGGGAAATGGCGCGGCAGTTCGCTATTTGGCAATTTGAACTTCAACTGAATATACAGAAGTCGTTTTAAATCGGATTTCTGTGAAACAAGAAACGTGTGGAGCTGGTGGAGTATATCTTTCTAGCGGAAGAGAAAAATCGGGATTTCATCGTGTAGATTTTGATTTACGTCCAAATCAAATTTTAGAAAAGTCGCTGTGGAATTCCTTTATAATTTATAAAGGAATTATTTATATTTTAAAAAAAAGAAATTCATTTTAAATCGAATATCGATTTAATCGGGATTTGAAATATCAAGTTGTAAATCCCAGTAGAGCTTTATGGTATTCCACTGTGAATATATACGATAATATTTATTTATAAATATTTAATTTAATTATATTTAAATATATTTAAATATTTAAATGGGTTATTTAGGACTTTAAAAATAGCCACTTTTGCAAACGAAGTTGGAATTCGACGAAACTAATTTTGTTGGATCCGCAATGCCAAATAGTTGTTAGATTTCCAGTTTCGTGATTTTTAGAGTCAATGTGTGGTCGTACGGATTTTTGGAGTGAGAAACAGTTAGTTTTTCGACAGTTAAAAATACGCTGTGTGAGCATACGGAGTCGGAATTCGACGAAACCAGTTTCGTTGGGACCGTAATGTCAAACAGTAGCTGCATTTCAATTTCCATGATTTTTGGGTATCGTGTGTGGTCACACGAATTTTTAGAAAGGAAGAACGAATATAAAACAATAAAAGAAAATATCTACAACTCAATTAATGGTCCTAAACAAGGCCACTTACACCCGTTTCCTACCACACAAAAATATCTCACTCACTATAAATCATCCTTAAGCGCCGCTCCTTCAAAAATCTTCCAGCGACCAAAAATCAAGAAAGAAAAATCGAAAGAAAATAGAATCAAATTCTATAAATCGTTTCATACATATATTGAGAATCCTTGAAGGACCCTCTTCATTTCAGATGTGTTTTCATTGAGCTCGATTCATTTTTGTGCCCCAATGTTCTTCCAGCGACAGCCTAGGGCTTCGACTTCTGCTCCCTAGGATCGACGTTAGGCTTCGGGGATACTGCAACTGGTTTGCTCGGTTGTAAAGCACCTGGATTTGGATTTCTGAGAGGTGCGATGGGGGTATCGCGGTGAACGAGTTTCTGTATACCGTGGAGGACGTCGGGAAATGCCGTCGACGGCTTTTGAAGGAGAAATTCGGGATGTGTGAAATTAGGGTGGAAATGTGGAGAAATCGAAGAGAAAACCAACGGTGCCATTGGATTGGAGTATCGTGTTGTGTTTGGGTGGGATGGGAGGATGGAAGTCGGCGTAATGGTGAGAGGAGCAAAGTCTGAAGGTCACGGCATTTTCCTGGGAGAGAAAGGAAGTGTGGTGTGGGCTTTAATGGTTTTGTGCCAAGGGAATAGTGGAATTGGATGAAACAAGATCCGACAGGATCGTATGGACGGACACTGCCCAATGGGACTGACTGGGAGTGGATTGGAGCTCGTATGAATTTATGGCGAAATAAGTTGTTTGATTCAAAATCAAAACAAACAGTTTATCGTTCTTTAACGATGAACTGCAAATGTGAGTAAAACTCACCAACTCTGTACAGTTATATTTTTATAATGTATTTTTAGAACTGTTAATCATCTGTTGATTGCTGTGTGTTGGTTGATTGATTGAACTGCTAGTCAATTAGTTGAATTTTCTATATTGATTCTGTTTAACAGAATATATCATATGGAACTGAAAGTGATGTTATCTATATTGTTTAACATCTGTGATGCAGGAAAACAGGTTGGAGGAATCCAACTGGATTCCTCAATATTTATTTTATTGTTATTTATATATTGTGATATATGATGTGATATATAATCTGTTGTCGATTATATGTGTTTGGACGGTACTGATCATCGTGATTTGATATGTTGAATACCATAACATACCGAAATGTTGATAAGGGAATATTTTCAAAGTGATATTTGAAAATAAAATATTTATAAATGGAATATTTATAAATAAGAAATATTTATAAATTGGAATATTTATAAATAGGAGATATTTAGAAAAAGGGAAAACGTTATAAAAAGGAAAACTGTTATAAGAAGGAAATCATTTTAAAGTGGAGAACCGTTACTAAAAGTAAATCTTTGAAATGAATAAATGTTGTTAAAAAAGAAATCTTTATAAAGCGAATAAAGGAGTTAAATCGAATATGGTATTCGAAAGTAGTTAAATTGAATATGGTATTCGAAAGGAGTTAAATCGAATATGATATTCGAAAGTAGTAAATCGAATTAGTTATTCGAAAGGAGTTAATCGAATATAGTTTATTCGAATAGAATCAAATTGAGTTAATCGAATATTAGTAATTCGAATAAAGTAAAATAGAGTTATCGAATATTAGTTATTCGAATAGAGTTAAATAGAGTTATCGAATATTAGTTATTCGAATAGAGTTAAATAGAGTTATCGAATATTAGTTATTCGAATAGAGTTAAATGGGAATAAAGGAATAAATCGAATATTGTTTACTCGAATGGAATTAGAGGAGTTATTCGAATATAGTTTATTCGAATAGAGTTAGAGGAGTTATCGAATGTAGTTTATTCGACAGGAGTTAATCGAATAGAGTTGAAATAAAGGAGTTAATCGAATAGAGTTAAATGGAGTTAAAGGAATAAATCGAATATAGTTACTCGAAAGAAAGGTTAAGTAAGGAAGTTAGTTAAAGAAATATAAGGTGAACTTTGTCTATTTCAAGGTTAGAAACGTTGTTCAGTTAAGGTCTGAGTGGTAGTATTACCCCAACTTGATTGACTTCATTTTTAACTAAGGAATGGTTAAGGTTCGATAGTAAAGGATGGTTAAGTGAATTTAGTAATTAAAGGAAATGGTTTGAGTTGGCATCGCGATGGTTTGCTTAAACATCTGTCTAAGTCCAATGAAGAAGCTTTGGAAATGTTTTCCAAATAAGAAACCAGAAATGTTTTCTAATAAAGAAAACAAGAAATGGAAATGTTTTCCATCGTTAATAACGTATACTTTCCAAATTTAGAAAATAAGAAATATTGAATATAGGGAAACAGGAGATAAGTAAATAAATGAAATAAAGAGATAAATGTTGAATGATGTTTGATCGATATAAATTTCCATTTGGAAATAATATCGTTGTTTGCACACCTGTTTTTCTTCGATAGTTAAATCACAGACTATCGATGTTTTGACCATTTTAACGTTGTTAATATGGAGAGACCGGTTGGATTATTATCCAAAGAACCACTCTGTATTGGCATAAGCGTTGCGAATCATATATGCCAAAGAAAATTGAAGACGGAGTTATGCAAGGGCTATCCTATTTACAGAATAATGCCTTCGTTTCATCCTGTTCCTAGATGACTTGTATGGACGGATGTCTGACAGAGTATTTCCAGACGACCACGTATATTGATTTCTCCAACCGTACCAAGAGTGGAAGCGGAGAAGGAAACTTCTTTTAGCTAACACATAATGTATGGTTGAGGACGTCAATTGGTGATTTGATGGATTTGACGATGTGGCATTCAAAGTGAATCTGGTGTGATGATAAAGCGTAGCTTCTAGCATCACATCCGGTAAATGATAGAAATCGGGCAGGCAGCATGGCTAAGTCGGTCGCACTGATGTAGGGTATATAATCACCTGATCTAGAGTTTCATTTACTTCTAAAAATCTATTGTTGATGCTGTCCCATTCGGGAAACGGTTGCTGATCCCAACCGTTGGTGATATACATTCGATACACTCAAGCGAAATGAGTGGTCGGTCATGTGTGGCCGGGTTGCAAGATGTTCTTGTTAAACCCAGTGTACTCCTTTCTAGAGGTACACTAGCGAAAGGTGGTTCCATACCTTGTCATAGTTGGAAATCCATTACCCAATACGTGCTTGCGGTTTTGATTGTATACTATATATGTAGAACGTGAGATGAAAGCGTTTCTGCTAGATGATTATTATATTGTGTTGATAGACATTATTATAATATCAAAAGGTTTTTGATATAAAGATATTTGGATTCTCATAAGGGAAAAACCCGTTCCGTTATACGGCGTGGTCTTATGAGATATCGATTACCTGTTTGAACTGTTTAAACTGTTTTACTCATACCAGTCCCATGACTGACCCAGAGTTTATTTGTTTGTTTCCCTAAACTCTTGGGTGCCTAAATTTGTACGGGCAGTCAAGTAGTCGGGATTTACAGATATACTGGAAGAGCTTGGAGCAGGAGGCTTCAGGATCATATAGCTATAGTTATTTCCGCTGTGTTGTAAGTGCTGTACTTTGATAATGATATGTATATTCAAGTACAGATTTGTATTTCAAAGTTATGTTATGAAATATATTTATTCGTTCCGCTGTGAGATTCGTGTTACTCTGATGTTGTGTTCTTCTTCTTCTTCTATTCTAATTTTCTATCTTATCTTTCCTCACCCTCTAATTTCTTTCACTAATGACTAGTATTTTTCGATGTTTGGTTAGTCATCATTAAGTTTATGGCGATAACCAAAGTCGTCAAAATCCCGGGTCATTACAAATGTTGATGAAGATTCCATGGCAATTACAAAATCATATGAAATAGGCAGTCTTCACAAGATCAATCTGCAGCACTATGTATAAAGATACATAGCAAATTTCACTGAGTGATTTATATGTACATGTGTTTTAATATTAGCATTGGATTTTGATATAAGATTTAAGATTAAACTGGATGCTTAAGATAAGAAAATTGTGTTCTTATATGATCTGATCTTACAATATATGATCTGATCTTACAAGTTATTATATGTATCTAGTATTAATATGATATGTATTATTTAGATTGCAGTATACATAATGCTTGTGTACTGTATAATATGATTTTGTTTTGGATATATGGTATATTATTGGATATAGAAATACAAATGCCATTATTTCAAAAATCTGTGTGTATTATTCCTATTCTAGAAAAACATTAGACATTTATATATGGATATTTATATACTGTTTCAAACTATACATATAAATATTCTGGAGTTGGAAACAATGTAACATGTGAACATGTAAAGGTACAAAAATGGGTTGTATGTCATAAAATTGTGAAGGATAAAATTGGTTAATAGAAATATAAATCCATTTAAGATTGGTATATTGTATTTGATACAAAAGTTATAATAACCAATGGTCTTGAAATGTTCGATAGAAATATAGGCATGCTACCTATATAATTTAGATCTAATTAATATTATGAGTATAGAGTACATATATTTGATATATGTTAATAACTTTAATAATGTTCGCCATTACGAATTATAGATTCCTTTAAAAGCAACATTTTGTTATATTAAGTCATGGTGACGTCTTCCAATAATACACTCATCAATGTCCAAAATCACTGGATGTAGGTAATGCCAAAGCATTGTGCATTCTTTTGATTTTGGTTATATGCGACGGAGTAAAAGTGATACTTGAATTGTATTAATGGGTCTGACTTAACTGAGCTGCATAATAAGATTATGGCATGGAGACAATAGCGTGAATTATTCTATATTTGAGCAAACGAATAATACTGAACAAAATGTTCATCATGTGATCCAGGAATTATATACACGTTATAATTGACATATGTCTACCTAAAAGGTTGTGTCTTGGGGATTTGCCAAAGCGGAGTCAAAACATGATTAGATATGGATCTTGGAACACCATTATATATATGGATATACTGATATATGAATATAAATAAAGGGATGTTAATTTGAGTGGGAGCATATTTTAGTTTAGATTACATGTTTATGTTAGTATACAATTTTGATTGTCAAAATTTATATTAAATAAATATTAAAGAATCGGTTATTATTTATTATCTACTATAGATATTAAATAATAGATAACTCCGATAATTTGAATTAATCCTTAAGAAGGATGAATTGAATTGAATCAAATTTCTTGACAAACATTGAAACTTGGGGATTGTCCTCAAACAAATTAAAACGTAATTGTTCTAACAAATATAGAGAATCTAAAATAAAAGTTAAAGTATGACTTTAACCAGTTAAGATATGAATGTTATAAAATCTACTAATATATACATTACTAGTATTAGATACTAGATATAAATCGCATAAATGTATGTTGATTTAAAGAAATTGCAGAGTAAGTAGAAAAACTGATAAAAAGACAAGTGAACTTACGATTGGAAATAAAGCAAATGTTGCTGGATTATCCATAGGAAGTTAATTCTTGTTAATTATACTGGCTTAATTAAATAAATAAATAATTGTTATTATGAAATTCCACTTAAAATAAATGTTATAATAGATCTTGTTTAGACAAGTTTGAATTTCATTTGTAATAAAAGAACAATTGTTATTCATTTTATTTAAATGAAATATCGTATGGAATTTCACAAATAGTTAATAATATTTATATATCATTAACTATAATGTACTTGACATAAATAATTAATGGATTAAATTCAGTGATTTAAATCCAACATACCTGTATCATTACCAGTTAGCCCGTATAAACAAGATAGTATATCAAAACTCCATAATGATGGAATTTTGAGATCATTTGATTTTGAATTATATGCATAATGCAAATCTTGTTTAATAGGCAAGATAAGTGAATCACCTTTCACTTGACACAGTGAATGAGTGATAAGTATTGGGTCTCATACTTAATGATGTATATGGAGCAATGAATACATAAGCTGGAGGCAGGACTTATTACTTCATTATATTTACTAATGATATTAGTAGATATAGATATGTATATCTTATGAAATACATATCAGAATCCTTTGAAAAGTTCAAAGAATTCAAAGTGAAGTTAGAAACAAAATTTAGTTGAAAATAAATACTTTTCGAACAGTTCGAAAGAGAATATTTAAGTCAATTATTTAATGACTATCCAGATGAGTTTTAAATTGTTTCACAACTCATTCCATTTAGAACACCATATTGGAATGATGTGTCTGAAAGGAGAAATCACACCTTATAAGATATAGTACGATTAATGATATGTCATATAGATCTTCTAATAAATTAAATTTAGAACAATTGTATTAAATCTCACTAAAACGATTTTAAAGACGCCATATAAGATATGGACTAGGAAATGTCCTAGTGTGTATAATATCAAGATTTGGGATGTAAGGCATTGTAACACCCCGTAATTTGAACATAAAAATTCACAAATTAAAGTATACTTAATTAAGTGAAATGGGTTGTAAAGAGAAATATATGTATATTAATATATATATGTAATTGAAAATTTAATAAATAAATATGCAAAAATGTTCAAAACAGCGAATTGGGAGAGGGGAATAACCGAACCGGCCGATTTTTGAGGTCGACCCAAGCCCGCTGGGTCGACTAGGGGTTAATCCAGGGTGTTTGGCTGTCAACCCATGGGCCGATTCGCTCAAATGCAGATTTTGCATTTGAATGGTTCTCATGGTTCGGCTTTAATCTAAAGGCCCTAGATGGTTCCTACACTTGACTTCTTCCCCAAGACATGCTTTGATGGCTAGGATCTAAACTAAGGTTTATCCTATGGCTAAAACTATCCTAGTCTTCTATAAAAAGACCCCTAACCTAAACCTAAATGCTCATTATTCAATCCTATAGCTAAACTATGCCAAAATGTTCTCTCATGGCCTCCACCGTCATCCTCTTGTCATAATCTCCATCTCTAATCATATGAGAGAGTTTCTAAAGAAGTATAAGAGTTCCTAAGCTTGCTTAAGTGTTTCTAAGTTTGATTCAAGGCTTTTCTTTATCAAAGCTAGGATCTTTATTATTGATTTGGCTCAAGGGTTTTCATTTGGAGCATTCTTATTTGGAGTTTTTGAGTTGATAGCTTAGTGGCTTCGTCTCAATCTTTTAATATATTCATAAGAAGGCTAATCAACAAGTTGTGAGTTTTCTATAGCCTTAATGACCAATTATTGAAGTGATTATGATAGGATATGATGAGGTTATGGCTATGAATGTGGATCAATGCATGTTATGCAAGTTATATGCTATGTGTTAATGATGTTATGCATGTTATGCAAGTTATGTTCTATATGTTCATGAAGTTATGCAAGTTATGCAAGTCATATGATACATGTTCATGATGTTATGCAAGTTATGCAAGTCATATGCTATGTGTTTGAGGTATTATGCAAGTTATGCAAGTCATATGATATATGTTCATGAAGTTATGCAAGTTATGCAAGTCATATGATACATGTTCATGATGTTATACAAGTTATGCAAGTCATATGCTAGGTGTTTATGATGTTATGCAAGATATGCAAGTCATATGAGAAACATTGATCCATTATGACACCATGATATGCAAGTTTGGTGTATGATTATATGCTAATTCATACATGATATGTTATGCAAGTTTGGTGTATGATTATATGCTAGTTCATACATGATATGTTATGCAAGTTTGGTGTATGATTATATGCAAGTTCATCTATGATATGTATGCAAGTTTGGTGTATGATTATATGCAAGTTCACATATGACATGTTATGCAAGTTTGGTGTTTGAAGATATGCAAGTAACATGTGCAAGTTTACACCTTAGTATGATATGCATACATATGCAAGTTAACCCCTTTGTATGTCATACATACATATGCAAGTTTACCCCTTTGAATGATATAAGACACTTATGCAAGTTAACCTCTTTATGACATATGTGATTCATGCAAGTTTGGGTTGATTATTTATGCTAGTTGGGTTGATGCTATATGCATGTTGACACCTTTAAACCCATGTTGATGCTAATGTTATGCAAGTTGAACCCATTGTATTTGTGATGAATCTTCCCTTTTATGTCATGTTGGCGAATTACGTGGGGAACGATGGGGTTAATAAACATGTTAATGAAATGGTGTGAAGTTGGTATGATTATGCATACCATAAAGTGGATGGACATAATTGAGTCAATTATGTACATCGTTAAATTTGTAATTAATTAGGGATAATTAATACAAATTATGGGGGTGATTAATTAGGTGTAATTAATCGACTAAGACACG
The DNA here is from genome assembly GCA_030737875.1 of Allium sativum. Lineage (NCBI taxonomy): Eukaryota > Viridiplantae > Streptophyta > Magnoliopsida > Asparagales > Amaryllidaceae > Allium > Allium sativum. Next base: position 312,227,721 of record CM060919.1, read on the forward strand.
AGGTTGGACCCTTTTGTAGCATAAGACTGCCCGGAACCGACCGGCAAATCCAGCGGCTACAAATGATTGGCCCAATGTGAGAGGTCTTAGGCACAAACTATATACGTGACAAGTGTAAAGACACGAGATTAGACTCGGTTATGGCGTAAGGCTGCCCGGACCCAACCGGCAAATCCAGCTGCCATAAAAGATAGTCTAATGTGAGAGGTCTTTACAACGGTTACGTTCTTAATCAATTAAGAAACACTTAACTAGATAAGCATGTAGTGGGCATGAGGGGTTAAGTGGGTGCCTTGGGTGGCATGTGGAAATCAAGTAAGTGCCTTGGGTGGCATGAGGAAATCTAGTGGTTGCCTTGGGTGGCAATAGAAAATACGATTAGAATACTTAACCAAAGTGGAATATGTAATTAAACATGATTAAAGAGTTAAGTGGGTGCCTTGGGTGGCATGTGGAAAAATCTAGTGGTTGCCTTGGGTGGCAATAGAAAATACGATTAGAATACTTAACCAAAGTGGAACATGTAATTAAACATGATTAAAGGGTTAAGTGGGTGCCTTGGGTGGCATGTGGAAAAATCTAGTGGGTTGCCTTGGGTGGCAATAAAGAATATGACTAGAATACTTAACCAAAGTGGAACATGTAACTAAACATGATTAAAGGGTTAAGTGGGATGCACTAGATTAAATGACAAGCTTAAGTAGTAGCTTGTGGGGCCCTTGAGTGGCAATTGTTATATGATTAAATGACAAGCTTAAGTAGTAGCTTGTGGGGCCCTTAAGTGGCAATTGAAATATGATTAAATGACAAGCTTAAGTAGTAGCTTGTGGGGCCCTTGAGTGGCAATTGAAATATGATTAGATGACTTAACCAAACCTTAACATGTAAATGGGCATAATTATGAAAGAGGGTTAAGTGGGATGCGCTAGATAAAATGACAAGCTTAAGTAGTAGCTTGTGGGGGCCCATTTCAACCAGTAACCCATATGTATCTTATTGGGCTCGATCCAAGTCGAGGACGGGACACGCGTACTGGGCTTGACTGTAAGAGGCCAAAACGGGGTAGCGGTGGCAACGCGAGTCCAACAGGTTTCATATGCGTGTGTGGACCCGGGCTGGTAGGTAAGACGTTGTTGCATCGTGTAGGTATAAGCCGTGCACCATTGATTATCGGGTTGCCACTTTGGGGAGTGATACACCCCACGGTGGGGCCAGCACGGGTATCTACGTTAGGGAGCCGATCGCTTGGGGAGTAGTGTGTACACCTAGTGGAGATAGGGGCAGACGGCACCTATGTAGTCAGCTAGGGGTACAAGAAACTACTGGGTAAAATTTCTAAGTACACTTAGTGGGATCAACCTTTAAGTAGGAAGTACCCTTGGTGGGTAGAACTGGTGTGGTGCAGTGTAGGAATTACCCTTGGGTGGGTAGATCTGGGGTGGTGCAATATAGTAATTATCCTTGAGTGGATAGGCGCGTCTTTACCGTTATCTTAGTTCATCCTATGTCTAGTTGGCTACTTAGTGTAGTCATTTATCCCCAGTCATCCCATACCAAGTTTATATCATACCCTAATTACTTTGATAATTGTGTGGTTAAAGTTATAGGGCTCACTCAGACTTATGTCTGACCCCGTTGTTTTTATCTTTTTCCCCCTCAGGTCCTCAGGTTGGGCCTAGCACTAGTGGGCTTTGATCAGACTTCTTTATCTATCTTCTGGAGCTTGGACCGTGATGTAAAGCCCAGCTTATCTTTTCTTTTATGGCTATTGTTTATGTAGTGGGATTATGTACATATGTTTTTATCAGGATGGATATTTAGTACTTGACTCTTTATGGTGTTGTAACTAAACATGTTTACCTTCTGCTGCTATGAAAGAATGTTTTAGATTTTTCAAGTATTTATATCTGTCTTGTTGTAATTTTTCTGTTCTATACTCACTTAAAATGCTCCACCGAAGTTAAGGCATTCCCTTAGTGAGTGACCTTAGCGGGTGTGGGGTGTTACACGTGGTATCAGAGCTCAAGGTTACCAGAACAGATAAAATTTTTAGAAAACTATTTTTCTAAAAACATTTTTGGAAGAAGTATTTTCAAAAACATGTCTTTTAAGAGAAAAGTTTTTGAAAGAAAAGCATAATCCCCAAATAGCCATATCTTTATCCTTCGGATTCTCCGTTTTGAATCTCTTCCTCTTTATCTTTTTGAATTTTTCCCTCCGCGAATAGATGTCTTTTTAAGATAAATAAGGACTTCCGCATGAAGGACGGAAGAACCACTTCAAGGGACTAAGACGTTTGCCAGGCTAAGAAGTTAGTCCAAGGAGGTGGAGGGCTTATGGGTACCTTTAAGATGGACGAGAGAGGAAGGTTCAAATAGCTATTAGGTAAATAAAGGACGAAACCTCATCGTGGTAAGAAGGCCACGAAAGGAGAATGTGAAGGGGAAGGCTAGCTGTTTTGGAAATAGGACACCTTGGGGTTGTCCAAAGAGGTAAGGACGAAGTACAGGATCTTCTGGAGGGTAGATGTATTCCCTCACGACGGGTATACCTGATGGGGGTAGGACCGTCTAAGTTGAAATTTGGTTCTCTCGATCATCATGTTCGAACTTTATTCGACTCTGGCGCACCACATTCGTTTATCTCATCATCATTAGTTGAGTCACTGCACCTAGACACCAGTTTGGTAGATGATCCCGTGGTTGTTTCAAACCCAATTGGGAGGGCTCCACTTGTTTGTCCATGATATGTTTGGGTTTGAAGATTTCCATACTTAGCGTTGAGTGTAGAGGTGATGCTTTTGTTTGGGCTTCACGGGCTATGGGTTGATTTTGGGCATGGACTGGTTATCCAGTAATGGTGTCGTTCTTGATTGCGAAAGGAGAGTTGTTAGGCCCATGACCCGCTTGGGTAACACTCTCGAGATCTTGTGAAATCCCATAGATTCTGTTATGCTAAGTTATCTTGAATCGCTTGACGCTTCGGTCGAGAGTTTGCAATCTGCTAGAGTGGTCCGGGAATACTCGGATGTGTTTGAGGAGGCGAAGGGCTTACCTCCGAAGCGGGAGATAGACCTCCGAATATATCTGGAAGATGATGCTAAACCAGTATCTTTGTCAGTGCGCCACATGGCTCCTCGTGAGAGAAGGGAACTCCATAAGCAAGTAGGGGAGTTGCTTGAGAAGGGGTTCATAAGACGAAGTATATCGGAGTAAGGTGCTCCAGTAGTTTTTGCTACGAAGGCGGATGGGTCCCTCAGACTTTGTGTAGAATATAGAGAACTCAACGAGCTCACAAAGAAGAATAGACACCCATTGCCAAGGATTGATGATCTTTTTGATCGGTTGGTTGGCGCCTCAGTGTTTCGCAGTGGGACTTGGCCACGGAGTTTCATCAGTTGGGAGTGACTGAGGATAGTATAGAGAAGACCGCCTTTAGGACTCCGGATGGTTTCTATGAGTGGCTTGTGATGCCATTTGGTTTGACGAACGCCCCCGCATATTTTGTTGATTTGATGAGTAGGGTGTTCAGGGAGTACCTAAACAACTTCGTAGTGGTATTTGTGGATGACATCTTGGTCTTTTCTAAAAGCGAAATAAGTTTTCGTGTGTGCTGAATAGGTTAAGTGAAGCCAGTTATTTGATCAACGGTAGTTTTGGAGCAAGATTAGCAAGGACATCCAGAGTTGGACAAAGACTTAATTATTCAGCCGTTTTTGCTAGTATCATCTCACATAGGTCGTCTGAATTCGAAGGAGGTGTCCCTTGGGTGTTTGTCTGATATTGGTTTAGGCCTTTGGGGCTTGCACTTGGGAGATGTCGAGTTCGACTAGGATGGTATGCGTGAGAGATGGATAGTTATGATGATTTTGTATGGGAGAATATCCTGGTTTTCTCCAGAAGTGGAGAAAAGCATGCCCTACATCTTAGGGAAATGTTGGAGACTCTTCAAGCGCATAGTCTTGAGACAGAAAAGGTGAATGGAGTTCTTAGCATCCTATGATTTCGAGATAGCATATACCCCTGGCAAAGGTAACATGGTGGCGGACGCCTTGAGCGGAAAAAGGTTGTCCTTGAGTCCATTGTTCGTGGAACAACGAAGCTTGGAATCTATCTCGATGTTTGATTTCAGACCTTCCGTTGACTATATACCCGGTTTGTTAGCATCCTTGGAGGTTAGACCTACTCTTTTGGGGCGGATTGGAGAAGCACAGAGGGACGACCCATAGTTGGTTGAGTTGGTAGAGAGGCTCATAAGGGGGGGAGTCGTCCAGCCATCTGAGTAGGTACACCCTAGACGATAGGGGGTGCTTGCGTAGAGACGGTAGACTTTGTGTACCGCAAGACGAGGGTTTGAGGAAGGCTATTCTTGATGATGCACACCGTTCTAGGATGACCATTCATCCCGGTGGGGACAAGATGTACCAAGACATGAAGCGAGTTTTCTTTGGGCCGGTATGAAGAAAGATGTGGCCGAATATGTCGCTAGATGCTTGGTGTGTCAACAGGTGAAAGCGGAGCAAAAGAAACCCGGTGGGTTGCTTCACCCATTAGAAGTTCCGCAATGGAAGTGGAATAGCGTCTCGATGGATTTTTATTGATGGATTACCGAGATCGAGAAAGAGTAATACGGGAATTTGGGTTAGACAGACTTACTAAGAGTGCCCATTTCATACCCGTGAAGAGCAAGAGGACTGCTCCATGGTTAGCTTCAGTTTATCTTCGAGAGATAGTTCGGTTGCATAGGGAACATGACGTATTCCATGTGTCACATTTGAGGAAGTGCCTACAAAAGACCGTAGAGGTGGTCGAGCCGAGCCTGCTTAGGGAAGTAAAGGTAGAGCGTGATGCGATTATTTGACGAGCTCCTACCTGCATCCTTGGGGTCAGAGATTAGGAAGATGAGAAACAGAGAGGTTCGACTAGTCAAAGTGCCAAGGGGAGAAGACGAGAGCAATGCTACTTGGGAGATAGAAGCGAAGATGCGTTCACTATACCCATTCCTTTGTGAGGGTATGTCTTTTAACTTCTCCTTTATCGTTTGTCTAGTACTTATCTTATCTTCAGTATGTCCTCTCATTAGTACCTTTGACCTTTAGATAGGGTAAACCTATGGTTGAAACATGTGTTTGAGACATGTTATGTTTGATGGATGCGTGTGGATGCAAGTGGTTGCTAGTGGTTGCTCGTGGATGCATATACGCACACTCTAGGCACTAGATCGGCTCAATCACTTCATATTGCATATTGCATAAAATTGTGTGTAGGTAGCTATATTAATGGATGTATAATGGTTGCGTTATCACATGGATGATGCATTTTGGTGTATGGTTGTGCACACATGTAGAGGTAGTGTGTGTCGATAGGATTCTTTTGCATACATATTGGATGCATGACACTATCATGGTTTGCATTAATGAGGTCAACTGAATGAGTAGACCGCCTCATTTTGCATTAGACAGGGAACACATACACACACTCTTTGCATATGTTCATACAGCATTAGAAACTTTAAGGACAATGGATGCCAGTGTTTGATGGTTTGAGTAGATGGTTGTTTGGTTGGTAGGATACGTTCTTCTTGACTTAGAGATTTCGGGGACGAAATCCTTTAAGGAGGGGAGAATGTAACACCCCGTAATTTGAACATAAAAATTCACAAATTAAAGTATACTTAATTAAGTGAAATGGGTTGCGCAGAGAAATATATGTATATTGATATATATATATAATTGAAAATTAAATAAATAAATATGCAAAAATGTTCAAAACAGCGAATTGGGAGAGGGGAATAACCGAACCGGCCGATTTTTGAGGTCGACCCGAACTCGCTGGGTCGACTAGGGGTTAATCCAGGGTGTTTGGCTGTCAACCGTGGGCCGATTCGCTCAAATGCAGATTTTGCATTTGAATGGTTCTCATGGTTCAGCTTTAATCTAAAGGCCCTAGATGGTTCCTACACTTGACTTCTTCCCCAAGACATGCTTTGATGGCTAGGATCTAAACTAAGGTTTATCCTATGGCTAAAACTATCCTAGTCTTCTATAAAAAGACCCCTAACCTAAACCTAAATGCTCATTATTCAATCCTATAGCTAAACTATGCCAAAATGTTCTCTCATGGCCTCCACCCTCATCCTCTTGTCATAATCTCCATCTCTAATCATATGAGAGAGTTTCTAAAGAAGTATAAGAGTTCCTAAGCTTGCTTAAGTGTTTCTAAGTTTGATTCAAGGCTTTTCTTCATCAAAGCTAGGATCTTTATTATTGATTTGGCTCAAGGGTTTTCATTTGGAGCATTCTTATTTGGAGTTTTTGAGTTGATAGCTTAGTGGCTTCGTCTCAATCTTTTAATATATTCATAAGAAGGCTAATCAACAAGTTGTGAGTTTTCTATAGCCTTAATGACCAATTATTGAAGTGATTATGATAGGATATGATGAGGTTATGGCTATGAATGTGGATCAATGCATGATATGCAAGTTATATGCTATGTGTTAATGATGTTATGCATGTTATGCAAGTTATGTTCTATATGTTCATGAAGTTATGCAAGTTATGCAAGTCATATGATACATGTTCATGATGTTATGCAAGTTATTCAAGTCATATGCTATGTGTTTGAGGTATTATGCAAGTTATGCAAGTCATATGATATATGTTCATGAAGTTATGCAAGTCATATGATACATGTTCATGATGTTATACAAGTTATGCAAGTCATATGCTAGGTGTTTATGATGTTATGCAAGATATGCAAGTCATATGAGAAACATTGATCCATTATGACACCATGATATGCAAGTTTGGTGTATGATTATATGCTAGTTCATACATGATATGTTATGCAAGTTTGGTGTATGATTATATGCTAGTTCACACATGATATGTTATGCAAGTTTGGTGTATGATTATATGCAAGTTCATCTATGATATGTATGCAAGTTTGGTGTATGATTATATGCAAGTTCACATATGACATGTTATGCAAGTTTGGTGTTTGAAGATATGCAAGTAACATGTGCAAGTTTACACCTTAGTATGATATGCATACATATGCAAGTTAACCCCTTTGTATGTCATACATACATATGCAAGTTTACCCCTTTGAATGATATAAGACACTTATGCAAGTTAACCTCTTTATGACATATGTGATTCATGCAAGTTTGGGTTGATTATTTATGCTAGTTGGGTTGATGCTATATGCATGTTGACACCTTTAAACCCATGTTGATGCTAATGTTATGCAAGTTGAACCCATTGTATTTGTGATGAATCTTCCCTTTTATGTCATGTTGGAGAATTACGTGGGGAACGATGGGGTTAATAAACATGTTAATGAAATGGTGTGAAGTTGGTATGATTATGCATACCATAAAGTGGATGGACATAATTGAGTCAATTATGTACATCGTTAAATTTGTAATTAATTAGGGATAATTAATACAAATTATGGGGGTGATTAATTAGGTGTAATTAATCGACTAAGACACGAGGTTGGACCCTTTTGTAGCATAAGACTGCCCGGAACCGACCGGCAAATCCAGCGGCTACAAATGATTGGCCCAATGTGAGAGGTCTTAGGCACAAACTATATACGTGACAAGTGTAAAGACACGAGGTTAGACTCGGTTATGGCGTAAGGCTGCCCGGACCCAACCGGCAAATCCAGCTGCCATAAAAGATAGTCTAATGTGAGAGGTCTTTACAACGGTTACGTTCTTAATCAATTAAGAAACACTTAACCAGATAAGCATGTAGTGGGCATGAGGGGTTAAGTGGGTGCCTTGGGTGGCATGTGGAAATCAAGTAAGTGCCTTGGGTGGCATGAGGAAATCTAGTGGTTGCCTTGGGTGGCAATAGAAAATACGATTAGAATACTTAACCAAAGTGGAACATGTAATTAAACATGATTAAAGGGTTAAGTGGGTGCCTTGGGTGGCATGTGGAAAAATCTAGTGGTTGCCTTGGGTGGCAATAGAAAATACGATTAGAATACTTAACCAAAGTGGAACATGTAATTAAACATGATTAAAGGGTTAAGTGGGTGCCTTGGGTGGCATGTGGAAAAATCTAGTGGGTTGCCTTGGGTGGCAATAAAGAATACGACTAGAATACTTAACCAAAGTGGAACATGTAACTAAACATGATTAAAGGGTTAAGTGGGATGCACTAGATTAAATGACAAGCTTAAGTAGTAGCTTGTGGGGCCCTTGAGTGGCAATTGTTATATGATTAAATGACAAGCTTAAGTAGTAGCTTGTGGGGCCCTTAAGTGGCAATTGAAATATGATTAAATGACAAGCTTAAGTAGTAGCTTGTGGGGCCCTTGAGTGGCAATTGAAATATGATTAGATGACTTAACCAAACCTTAACATGTAAATGGGCATAATTATGAAAGGGGGTTAAGTGGGATGCGCTAGATAAAATGACAAGCTTAAGTAGTAGCTTGTGGGGGCCCATTTCAACCAGTAACCCATATGTATCTTATTGGGCTCGACCCAAGTCGAGGACGGGACACACGTACTGGGCTTGACTGTAAGAGGCCAAAACGGGGTAGCGGTGGCAACGCGAGTCCAACGGGTTTCATATGCGTGTGTGGACCCGGGCTGGTAGGTAAGACGTTGTTGCATCGTGTAGGTATAAGCCGTGCACCATTGATTATCGGGTTGCCACTTTGGGGAGTGATACACCACACTGTGGGGCCAGCACGAGTATCTACGTTAGGGAGCCGATCGCTTGGGGAGTAGTGTGTACACCTAGTGGAGATAGGGGCAGACGGCACCTATGTAGTCAGCTAGGGGTACAAGAAACTACTGGGTAAAATTTCTAAGTACACTTAGTGGGATCAACCTTTAAGTAGGAATTACCCTTGGTGGGTAGAACTGGTGTGGTGCAGTGTAGGAATTACCCTTGGGTGGGTAGATCTGGGGTGGTGCAATATAGTAATTATCCTTGAGTGGATAGGCGCGTCTTTACCGTTATCTTAGTTCATCCTATGTCTAGTTGGCTACTTAGTGTAGTCATTTATCCCCAGTCATCCCGTACCAAGTTTATATCATACCCTAATTACTTTGATAATTGTGTGGTTAAAGTTATAGGGCTCACTCAGACTTATGTCTGACCCCGTTGTTTTTATCTTTTTCCCCCTCAGGTCCTCAGGTTGGGCCTAGCACTAGTGGGCTTTGATCAGACTTCTTTATCTATCTTCTGGAGCTTGGACCGTGATGTAAAGCCCAGCTTATCTTTTCTTTTATGGCTATTGTTTATGTAGTGGGATTATGTACTTATGTTTTTATCAGGATGGATATTTAGTACTTGACTCTTTATGGTGTTGTAACTAAACATGTTTACCTTCTGCTGCTATGAAAGAATGTTTTAGATTTTCAAGTGTTTATATCTGTCTTGTTGTAATTTTTCTGTTCTATACTCACTTAAAATGCTCCACCGAAGTTAAGGCATTCCCTTAGTGAGTGACCTTAGCGGGTGTGGGGTGTTACAGGCATTTTGTTAAACGTCCTTCCTTTGATAAGATCGGACCCAAATAAGATAACTATTTTGTGTAATATCTACAAGATATTAATGGATATGATTTCTATAAATTCTTTGAGGATAAAATGTTTATTGCTCAAATTGGTATCCTTTATAAAGGAGAACCAGTCTCTAAGATACCGGTAGGAATGAAATAGAAGTCGAAATGTATCGAAACCACAAAATGTCATTGAATCTTGTATAGACAAGAAATTGAGAGGGAGTGAGACAATAATTCTAATGTTATTTGATAACACATTAATTATTGTAAATTAAGTTTGTTTTAAAACAAGAAATAAATACTGATTCTAAGAAAGAAAATGTTTGGATTAAGAAGTTCATAATTGAACTTAATTCATTGTTGCTCAAATGATATACATTGGGATAACAATTTGGATGTTGCTCAAGCCTAAAACATTAAACTCATTATCGATCCAAATATGTATTTAAGAAATATAATTCCTATGTGAAGTTGTTCATAGAGGAAATGAACATATCTGCAAAGTTACAAACGTTGTGATGGTGCAGACCTACTGAATTAAACTTTGTCGCAGCAGAAGTTTAATAGTCACACTAGTTTCATGAGTATACGATACGTGAATGATTCACTCTAGTGCAAGTGGGAGATTGTTAGAGTTTGTGCCCTAGAGGCAATCCATTTGATGATATTGATAACACTGTTGATGTTATTATTTTATTTGGAATAAAATAATATTCTGGTATGTTATATTTACTGCATAATATAAATATTAACATAATAGAAGTCCTTAGAATAATAATACGGAATTATATAGTTCGAGTAAGACTGAACTTGAGATTATATAATGTGATAAGTATTATAATTCTTAAATGTCCCTAGTCGAGATTTATTGTTTATATAGGACAACAATAAAGCGTTGAGACTAGTATTTTGATTGACTGATGATCACATCTCATTGGTCATTAATATATGTGATATTAAAGTCAAGATATAAATACGTATTGGAGAATAGCATATTGGGCTGACCCACCACGAGAAACTACATGGAATATAATTAACAGTATCATAAGTTATTCTCATAGTGACAGTGATGTAATGGTCCTCAGACCTGAAATCATTATAATTTTATTCGAGGATATTTGTGTTTTGATATCATCTAAAGTTATTCGTAACAGAGTAATGATAACGGTGATTATTGGATACATCTCGAATCGAATGAAAATTATGAATGATCTAGATGGAATTTAACCCCATAATATATTTGTGGTGATATCCATGGGCCTCTTGTTTGAGTTAGACTGTGAAATGCATGGCCGTGCTCAAATATTGATTTGTTTTAAACAGTCTACTCATCGATCAAGAAAACAGATTAAATTATAACGAGGATGATATGATCCATGCCTCTAGTTTAATCCTGGATATTTTGGTTAAAAGGATTATATTACATTGAGACACTGGTCATAGAACAGGTTGTATTGAATTATTGATCTTATTATAACTTGGGTAACAACGACGTATTGCTAGATGCCAATCACTGTTTATGATTTTAAATTCGATTTAAAATCATTGCCAACATTGTAATAACCTACAGGGTCACACGCTTAGAACATTGCAAGGGGAAGGCTGTTTTGATTTTGGGTAAAATAAATTAAATATCAATCGTTGATATTTTTCGGTTGAAATGGTAAAAGGAAATGTTCCTTGTTTAATGAGCACATGTGCTTAAATAAAGGGTCTACTTTATAAATAACACACGGGTACTCATTTTAGTTATGACCGACCTTTTAGAAAACCAAAACCCTAGATCAAAATTGGGAATGGCGGCTAGCACCGCTCACTTCCTCTCCACTTCAATCCGATCGAAGACAATGTTTGTGTGGATACCAGTAGAGGGCCGGCGCCTCGTCGAGCCTGCGATTCGACAGACCCAAATTCTATCGATGTGGAAATTCATATGAATATCCATCACGAAAGGTATAAATTTTGGATTTATATTTTGATTTCGATTTACAATTTTGCAATAGATCCTCAGTTTAAATTGTCAAACTGTTCAATTAGGGTTTCTATTAGATCTAGAAATTTCCTACATACATATCTTGAGATTATTATAATATATTAGATGTGTGATCATTACTATAATCAAATAAGATCATAATTGGGTTGGTTATGAAAATAACCAATCAAAATTCATGTAAGTATAAAATACAAAACAGATGAAGTAAATCTGAATTTAAATCGAATTTGGAATTTAAAACTATGGTAATTTGGAAAAAGGTTTGTAAATGAAATTGGATTTAACATATGGAATTTCAAATCCTGGGAATTTAGAAATGTTTTTCCAAGTATTTTGAAAGCGTATTTTGATGTAATTTCAAAATAAATTGATAAAAATGAGTTTTTGAAAGTAATATAGTATTGAACTCACTTCAATGGCTAGAAAATAAATTCTGACGATGACTGCAGCATCACTCGTGTTCATTTTCGAGTTCTAAGTGACGGATTACTACCAAAGATTCTATTTTGAATTGTTTTGAGAAAAGAAATTGTTTTGAATTTTGAAAAGGGATATTTACTTTAAACAAACGAAGTTGTTCAAAATTCCGAGGAAGAGATTATATAAAAAAATATAGGATAAATTCATAATATTGGAATAAATATTTACTTAAGGAAGTAAATAAAAATGTGAGAAAGCAAATAGGAAATTGAAGTCAGTAAAGAGGAAATTAATATGGATTTTAAAGTATCAACTGAATATGAACTCATATGAGTTAAAATGGATTGATATTTGAATTAAATAAAAATTGAGTAATGAGATAAAGATAACTCTTAAAGGAATTATAGGAATACGGAAATGAAACTTAACCTTATTGAATTTGTTATGGAATTGGGTTGATTAAGTAAGAGTTCAGAATTGAGATTGGCCCTGAAATATGGAAAGGGGATTTGGCTTAAGCACAAGCGAATGATTGAATCAAGGGATAGTCTGATGGAAGATCAATATTTGGAAATGCATGAGTATATACTGAGGTGGTATCAAATGGAAGAATGCCCGATAAAAAGGTACACGTTTATATTTATATTGGATATGAGAATTCTACGTGTCCATTTGGCAAGCCGCTTGGCTGTTTGATTTTCTTTTGGATTGGAGAAGGCCCAAAGAGGCAAGTTGTAGTAGTACTGATTGAGCCATGCAGAGGAGACACTGGCAAAATTTCTCGAAAATTTAAGGTGTTAGAGAATTTTCAGAATTTCTAAAAATATTCGTTAATAAGGAATTAATATTTTAAAATGAAATATAAAGTGGTTCAGTTGAAATTGAAGATAAGAAATAAAACAAATGTTGTTTAACCTCGTTAACAGGGTTGTAGCATTTTCTCTACCTTAGTAATTTTGGGGACAAAATTCTTTTAAGGGGGAAGGTATGTAACGTCCCGCATTTTTATCATTTTGTATTTGAATATTTAAATCGGTTTAAATATTCGTAATATAAGTAGATTTATATATTAATCAAAATGAAGTTGAACGTATAAAAATATATATTAAATATAATTGAGCCCGTAATATCGCGGCAGTTCGTAATTTAACGTTTTGAACTTCAATTGAGTGTACATGATCCGTTATCAATCGGATTTCTTCGAAACAAGAAACGTTCGAATCCATTGAACAATATTTTTCTAATGGAAGTGAAAAATCGAGATTTCGGATTATACATTGAAAGTTATGTCCAAATTAAATATTCAGAAAAGCAGCGGCATATTCGTTTTTGACCATAACAGTTATTTAAATATATTTAAATATCGATTTCGAATTTAGACAAGGTTCTTTAGAGACATAGTGATAATTTAATTTTTAGAATTTTACTGTAATTTTTAATTAATTAAGTATGCAACTTTTTATTTGTAGTATTTTGCACCCTTAATCAATATTTCGGGGTTTCACAGAATAAGTTAACATACCGATATTATTATATTTTAGGATCAATGACACCTCACTGGACACGACTGTGTTCTCATTTCTATCCCTAGCGGCTCGGACATGAATATAATATTATGTAGTAGGGTACACAACTTTTTTTAAAACATGAAATATATACGCTGCGTACACCAAACCGCATGTTCCAAACCCAGTGCATGCACACAGATGTATTAAAGTATAAATAGTTTGAAACTTAAAAAACTTCATATGAATGCAATGCGAACCATTAATTGAGCTTCTACATTGTTAAGCGGTTAACTAAAAGATATACAACATACACAGTGTAGATTTAAAATACTTCTTATATTCCTTAGTTTCATATACACAGTACCCATCCCTTAGCTATGAAGAAACTTAGCTTATATATAGATCGTAATATCCTATAAGCAGTGCATAGACAAGACCATGAAGTGAAGAGACGCAGATCTACCTTATGATTTTATATCGCAACCCATACATGTACCCCATTCCATCCCATCTTGGCCCTTTCCTTAAGTATTAAGTATTCAAAAATATATAAATATATACATTATAAATCACTGTATGATTGTCGAAAAAGCTAACGTCGAAATTAAAGTACTAAAAGCCATCACCTAGCTAGAACGTGCAAAGGTGTTGCAGTCTACCCTTTCATCTATGAATTGTCACCTCTTTACTGACCTACACCGTAGCCTTCCATTACTCTAAACTCTCCTATGTTGCACTGTGTATTCCATGGCCATCACGGAATCATAACGCTATAAATATACAGCTTCTCGCATCATTGTCCCTTACTCAGAAAATTGCAAAGCCTTAATGGAAAATAAAACCAAACTAAAACAAAATTCAATTTAAATCAAATATCCAATGGAAAAAATGAAATCCCAGATCTGTTGAGTCCATTATTCATAAGCATTGCGATGGTGTTTAACTGGGAACAAAGTCTGGAAATTAGTGCATGCGCATACCGGAAAGGAACGATGTAGGACGCGATTTCAGGGTGAAGTGCAGTTCATGAAGTCGGCCTTGCTTTTGGCTACATGGGGGAAGGGTTGACAGGCGTTTGATAAGGAAGATGAAGGCATGCCATTGGATGGAGGAGTTTGAGCTGGCAACTTGATTAAGGTTGTGTTGCATGGGTTTGGAGAGTGTATGGCGCATGCAAATGTTGGAGAGAAAAGAAGCAGCATGGGTTGTGGCGGGGTTTGTGTAATACAGGAAAGAAGAGAGAGGCGTGTGTTTCATTGTGGGGAGTGGGATGGTGTATGGCGGAGGGAAGTAAGGATGTGGGGGAGGACATTTTGTACAAGATGGTGATGGATTCAGAAACTTTTGAAGAGAGGGGAAAGTTCGATTGTGAGGTGGTATGATGGGTATCTAAAAGCATGGAGATAGCTGGCAGTTGCCTTATGGAGATGTGGGCGTGCTTATCTGTGAAATGCAGAAGTATGTTTAAGGGGCCGACTGTTAGGAGAAAAACTGTTCAAAAATGGGTAGTTGCGTACTGTTCAGTGAGTTGGTGGAGTTTATATGTGACGGGAAGTGAGGAAGGAGATACAACGGTGGAAGGTGGAGTATTGTTGTGAAAGTGTAAAGGAAAGTGGGAACCTGGTTGAGAAAGGGACAAAGTTGCACGTCCAAGTGCATGGCAAAGTACACATATGAAATTGTATACTAGAGTTTAGTTGGTTTTGGATTTTTGCAGTGCGTATGATGTAGAGCACGAGGGCCTTGACGAAAATATGAAGGAAATGGTGTCAGTGGAGGAGTGTTTGCAGCAGTCATTAAAAGTTCACGCAGTAGCCGTGAGGACGATGGCTGAGCACGGATTTGGTGCAAAGGTGCGACTGTGACCATTTTATGAGGAGATGATGGAGATTTTGATGCAAGAAATGTTGGTAATCTTATTGCGTGATTTAATGATTTATGAGAGAACAAAAAGAGGAGTTGCAATCTAAAATGGGAGCATACAGTGGAGCGGGAACGGTGAAATCATCGGGTCATGGGCTTGCACTAGAACTGATATAGAGCGATTTGGAGATCACTACAGTTTTAGGGAATTGAAGCACCGGGTATAATCAACCAACGCAAACGTTATTATACGGTTAACGTGCAAAGGTGAGTAAACTCACTAACTCTGATCCTTTTTATAATATTATAATCGTTATTTAATATTGATAAATAGTGGTTAAATGATGCGTGATGGTTGTTTGGATGAATTGATGATTAATTGGTTGAAATAATCGTATTTGTCGTTCCATATATTGCATTAGCCAATGTGATAGATAATCTGTTATTTATTGTTGTTTATTGGGGATGTGGGGTTACATTGGCTTTGAAATAACTGCTATTTAAATACCATAAATTATATTTAGTGGGAACGCAAATGAATTTGGGATTTTGGGAAAGGAAAAATCTATATTTTTAAATGGAAATTGAATTGGAATATAATAGCTTGTTTTATTTATACAAGAACAAACAGTTGGTTTATAAATGGAGTTTATAAATAAGATAAAAATAATTATTATTAAATAATTTGGAAGTGGAAATTCAAGAATGAAAAATAAAAGAGAAGTGGGAGGAAAACGATAGATTTTATTATGTTCAAAATGGGAATAAAATAAATCCAAATAGATCTATAATTTCAATTTCACTGTATCGAATTGTGTGTAAATAATCTATTATTATAAATTGTATAGTATATAATTAAGAAATTGATAGGATAGTTAATATTTGGTTTTAAACAAATAAATTATAAAAGAGTATGAAATCAATATTTAGTTATAAACTTGATATTGATTTAATAAGAACCTGACTTAGAAACAGAGTTTATCAAATGAAATAGGAATATAGCAGCGTATTGCATTAGTTATAAAGGAAAATATGGCAGCGTATTGCAATAGTTATAAAGGGGAATATAGCAGCGTATTGCATTAGTTATAAAGGGAAATATGGCAGCGTATTGCAGTAGTTATAAAGGGGGAAGTTAACAGCATATTGCATTAGTTATAAAGGGGAATAAAGAAGGGTTTATAAAAATATGGTAAACTAGAAAGTTAGTATTAAATAAAAGGGCCAGTGTTTGTGTGATGTTTGGCTGTACATTTGAATGGATGTCTATTTTTACTTCGATAGTTAAATAACCAACTATCGAAGTGTTTTGACCATCGTTGTCAATACGGAGACCGGTTGGATTTATTAGCCGAAAACTACTCCGTATAGGCATAAGCGCTGCGAATTAGATTATGCTGAAGATAATTGAAGACGGAGTAAATTACAAGGGTCGTTCTGTTCCAGAAGGGTGCTTTCTGTTTGTCCAGTCCTAGGACAACTTGTATGGATGTGTGTCTGACAGAGTATATCTGACATATCACATAAGGTTGATCTCTAAAAGGTATTACGTCTGGTGACGGAGGAATTCGTTCCTCTTAGCTTTTATACCCGTGATATGTTTGGGAATCGATTAGTGAATTGACGGGTTTGACGATGTGGCATTCAAAGTGAATGGTGATCAGATGTTCTGAAGATAGACGTAGCTTCTAGCCTCACAGCCGGGAAATGACAGAAGTTGGGCTAGGTAGCATGGCTAGTTGGGTCATCCCCAAGCAGGGTGTATTGTCACCAATCTAGATAAAATTCATATTTTTTCTTCTTTCTCGATTCTGTATCTTTGGATTACAGTTGGATGGCCAACAACTGTGGGTGGCAATATATTCGATACACTCAAGCTAAATGAGTGGTCGGTCATGTGTGGTCGGGTCGCAAGACGTTCTTGTTGAACCCAGCTGTATACACTCTAGAGTAATCTGATCGGTAGGTGCTCCCATACCTTGTCTGTTGGAATCCAATCTCCAATAAGCGCCCTATGGTTTATGATTTTATACTATATATATATGGAGCGTGAGATGCAAGCGTTCTGCTACTTGGTTATTTATATTTATTAGACATTATTATAATATCACTGGATTTTGATATCAAATAGTAAGGTAAAAACCGTCCATGTTTATGTGTGGGCTGGTCTTACTATTATCCTTTTGTTTCAAAAGGATTTTCAAAGATAAACAATATGGTTGGAGTTTACTCACACCAGTCCCATGACTGATCTAGATTTTATTTTGTTTGTTTTTCCCTAAACTCTTGGGTGCTCAAATTTGTACGGGCAGTCAAGTGTTTCTGGCTTTGCAGATTCACTTGGAGGAGCTAGAAGCAGAAGGCTTCACCATTAGTTATGTAGAGATTATTTCCGCTGTAATGTATACGAGTTATACTCTGATATGATATGTAAGTATAAATTCAGATTTTGTATTTCAGAGCTATGTTATAATTCATGTTATTTGTTCCGCTGTGAGATTCGTGTTTACTCTGATTCTGATGTTCTTCTTCTATTCTATTAGTTCTATCTTATCTTTCTCATCCTCTTATTTCTTTCTATTAATGATCTGTATTTTCGTGCACTTTGAGTTGAATGTGTAAGATATTAGTCAACTCAAATTGGTACGGATTTTCGGGCCGTTACAAGCACCGTGAGTAATCACCCACGCTGGGTCGAACTGCTACATTGGGTACCCGGAGAAGGAGGTGCCTGGAGGGTGTGCCTGAAGCGGGCGTGTCTAGGAATTCCTGTATGTGTTTCAAAATGATGAATGATGAAATTACAGGTGCCAAAATAGTACAGCTTTCGTTTATTAAAAATGTGTGCATTATGCTCAATTCAAATACCCCAACCGAAGATCGACAAAAAGGGATCAAGCAATTTTTCTAGTGGATTATGTTGCCAGTATTCAAAGAATGTAGTAACATTGGGTACGAAGCCGAGGAGAAAAGAACTAGTTGCAGCCCAAATCCTGAAGGAGAAATCACAATTATAGAAGAGATGTTCGATTGTTTCATCATGTGCGTTACAAAGTGTACATCCTGGATCATCAATAATATAAAGATTATTGAGTCTATTTTTGGTATTGATTCGATTGTGTACTAGGCATCTGTAACAACCCGAAAATCTGGGCCAGTTTAAAATTTTTATTTTGGCAATTTTAGCGAATTTTGATTATTTAAAATGAATTATTTTAAATAAAATCGACGATAAATTTATTTTGAATATAATTCGAACGTATATATTACACGCGTCGTCGTTAGAATATAAATAATTATATATAATTATAAATAGAATTGAAAATGGCGCGGTAGTTCGATAATTCGATTTCAAACTTCAATTGAATGTACCGGGTGCAAAACAATCCGGATTTTAGTGAAACCAAAAATAATAGGATCTAATTGATAATATCTTTCCAACGAATCCGAAAAATCGAAATTTCATAGCGGGGGTAAAAAGATATGTCCAGTTGAAAATTCTGAATAGTCGCTATGGAATTCAGGCCCTTAAAAATGGATATTTTGCAAATGACCTCGGATTTCGACGAAACCAGTTTTGTTGGGTCCGTGATGTCAAGTTATTGCTAGATTCCAAATTTCATAATTTTTCGAATCAATATGTGAGCGTGGCAAAGGAAAACGCGTTTGACCAGTTTCAGTTGATTTTAATCGACTGGAAATTGGCCATTTTTCTAACGGTCTCAGAATTCGATGAAACTAGTTTTGTTAGGACCGTATCGTCAATACGAAGCTAGAAAATATTTTTATGGAATTTTTCGATTTAGTATGTGACCCCGGTAATTTGAAATGTACGTTTAAAATTCAATATAGTGATTTAAATGAAAATTAAACGGAAACTGATTCAAATGGTCGAATCAGCTTACGATACATATCCCATTGTGTTCGGAATGGGGGCGAAACGCTATGGACGACAGGCGGTGGGCCTCGTTTCGAGGTCGTAGGTAAAAGTCAACTTTATGCAATTAAATTAATTAATAAAAAAAAAATATTTCACTCTCCTTTTTCTTTCTGCCCCCCCCCCATTCATTCTTTCGATTCAGAAATAAAAAAAAAGGAAAAAAAAAGAAAAAAACGATGGATCCATCGTTGAACCGCCGGAAGCCCTCCACCGCCGCCCTCGTCTCGCGCCTCCTCCCCTTCTTCTTCTCCGACGATCGCGCCCCCCACCAGTGACGCCCCTGTGTCGATTGACAACACGCCGAGACCCCGACACCGCATCCCCAGCCTCCGCCTCCTCCAGTCGGATGCGCCACCAGCACCCTGCTCCTCCTCCTACCGTACCTCCCAGCGACACCGCCCCCCCCCCCCCCTCGAAGCCTGCCGCCGACGCCTTCTCCCCCCCCCTTCTTCGAAATATTGTAAGTATTTTATTGTATTTTATTTTTATTTTAATTCGTTAAAACTAATTTCGATTTTAGGGATTTAAAAACTGTTTTTTTAGGCATATAAAAACTGATTTTTTTATAGAGAATAAAAACTGAATTTATAAAAAGATTAAAACTGATTTTAATTAGGAAAAACTGATTTTTAAAATGTCGAAAAACTGATTTTTTAAAATGTCGAAAAACTGATTTTTTAAAAAGGAAAAGGTTTTAAATTTAAAATAGAAAAGGTTTGAATTTTAAATGGAAAAAGATTAGAACTTTGAAATGTGAAAAGGTCGTATTTTGAAAGGTGAAAAGATAGGATTTTTATTTGGTAAAAGGTATGATCTTTATATTTTTAAAGTGATAAAAATATGATTTTTATATTTTTAAAGTATTAAAAATATAATCTTTATAGGATAGAGAATATAAAAATATCATCTTTGTAAATGTAGCGAAATAAAAATCTGATTTTATTTTATATACGTTGAAATAAAGTGGTGATTTTCATGACGATGAAATCTACATTTTTGTAAGGGTGAAGTCTTTATAGTTGAAAAGGCGAGATCTTTATATAGAAAATAGAGAAGTAAAAATATGATTTTTATATATTAAATATCGAAGTAAAAATATAATTTTTATATATTGAATAGCGGAGTGAAAATGCGATTTTTACTATATGAAGTGATTATAAGAATATGATTTTTAAATTGAAAGTAAACAAATAAAAATGTGATTTTTACTTTAAAGACATCGAAATATAAAAATGTGTGATTTTTATATATGTAGTGGCTACGGGCAATAAAGATGACGAAGATGAGATAGCGATGAAGATTTCTATCAATGAAGTGCCGTGGAGCTAGGATAGCTAATTGTGAGAATTTCTCACCTTTCAATTTCATTTTCTAGTTATATATATATATATATTAGGATGCAGACGGTGCTTAGTAGCACCCGACACAATCGTCCACAGACCATGGACTTGTTTGTTTGGTTGCATAGATTAGTTAGATGATTTGATTTGAAATTGAATTGTGTGGTGAAATGAATGGATTTGATTGATTTGTGAATGGCGTGGGCCTTCACTAGACCGGGGATAAGGCTAGGCCTCGTCCCGTTTCTAGTATCGTGCCGTTATGCCGCCGAAATTTTCTAAAATAAGTTAGAAAAATATTCATTTACAAACCGAACGGTTTGTTTATGTTCACCTATTTGAAGGACATTGACTGGGACGATAAATTTTACACATCGCCCAACTGCACAACTAAATCTGTGTTTGATTGTTTGAAACCCCACACGGGTGTTAGGATGAAATTTGAAGTTCACTCATCCTGATTGATTAAATATGTCGATCGATCGATTGACAGGCTGTTATAAGCGTTAGATATCTATATTTGATGCTTATACAGTGTAGTGCACTTTGGTTGATGGTTGATCACTTTTCAATGCTATTATACATGTGTTGTATGAAAATCCATATAATTAACTTTATATGGTAATTGATTGGGCCTCATTCCAATTCGAAAATTAAAGAATAATATAAAATAAAGGTTCATGTGTTGACAGTACTCATCCGTTGAGATTGGTCATGTGTTGAACGAAATATTTTAGTAAGAAAATTTACATCTTTATCAATATAAAATAAAGGTTCATGTGTTGACAATACTCATCCATTGAGATTGGTCATGTGTTGAACGAAATATTTTGATAATAACAACTATTTTGAAAAAGAAATATTTGAAATAGAATATTTGAAAATAGAAATTTATGAAGCCGTGTTGATTAGATTGACACCATTTTGACGTGAACGATATTTATATCGATTTTATACGATTTCGAAATGAATTGAATATATAACGATTTCGAAATGAATTGAATATATAACGATTTCGAAATGAATTGAATATATAACGATTTAGAAATGAATTGAATATATAACGATTTCGAAATGAATTGAATATATAACGATTTCGAAATGAATTGAATATATAACGATTTCGAAATGAATTGAATATATAACGATTTCGAAATGAATTGAATATATAACGATTTCGAAATGAATTGAATATATAACGATTTCGAAATGAATTGAATATATAACGATTTCGAAATGAATTGAATATATAACGATTTCGAAATGAATTGAATATATAACGATTTCGAAATGAATTGAATATATAACGATTTCGAAATGAATTGAATATATAACGATTTCGAAATGAATTGAATATATAACGATTTCGAAATGAATTGAATATATAACGATTTCGAAATGAATTGAATATATAACGATTTCGAAATGAATTGAATATATAACGATTTCGAAATGAATTGAATATATAACGAATTGAAATGAATTCAAATTGAATTGAAATTTGAATTGAATAGAAATGAATTTTTAAAACGAATTTATAAAGAAGAATTCAATTTTGATTTGAATTGAAAAGGAAGTTGAAATTGCTTTTGAAACGAATTTTAAAACTATTTATATAATTCGTTTTAAATAGAAATCGACGAAATATATATTATATATATAATATAATGGCCTGAATAGAACGCGCCGCGCCGCGGCAGTTCGTGAATTTCGACCATTTATTTCAAACGGACATTACGGGAGATCCGACCGTCGGATTCTCCTAAAACCGGAACCGTTGGGTTCGTATCGAAAAGAGCTTTCTAACGAAGGTTAGAAATTTGAAATCTAACGGTTGGATTTGGAGATACGTCCAAATCAAATTCGAAAAAGGTCGCTGTAAGTGCAGTTCGATGGCCGTTGATGGAAATCGACTGTACGGGCCTTGATAAAATTATTAAAAATAGTAATAATTTGTGTAAAATCATAAGAAATGATTTGAGAAGAATTGGGATGAAAAACTCCATATTTGAAAAGATAAAAATAGATTTTTATCGAATTGAACTAGTTTTGAACTAGAATTATAATTCTATTTATTTTTAAATAAATAAATTGAATTCGAAAAGGGTTTTAAAAATAACCAAAATTTCCAATGATTGCATTGGAATGGATTTGAATCGAAATTGTCTTCGGAATATTTCGATGTTGAAATTCGTGATTATACAGGTGTTGTTATGGAAATTTGAAAGATATATATATTTATATCGTTATTTCCAATACGACATTTGTTAATCGTAGAATTTGGTATTGAATATAAGCCGGGATATTTTCTATTCAGAGCCTTGTATTTAATATCAAATGTGATTTGGGTTTGTCGTGAATGGTGTCTTCACTAACACTGTTCTTGAACCCAGTTGAGAAAAGATTAAATCTTTTTATTTAGATTTAATGAAGTGTACCAATTAAATGATATTTAATTGGAATTGAATGGATATTGATTTTTGGGTTTATCGTGAACAGTGTTTTAAATAACACTCGTTCTTTAACTCGATAATTAATGAATGTGATTTTGGGTTTACCGTGAACCGTGTTTTAAATGACACTGATTCTTTAACCCAGTTAACGATTAAAACTAAGTGGAGTTTTAATGAATCTTTAATTAGATTGAAAAATCGAGAATGGAGTATCACCAGTTTTATTCCAGGCGATAGTTAAATCTTTAATTAGATTTGAACGTGAAATGGTAATTGAATTTACCGATAACACTGTGGTGTTAGATATGAAGTATTACCAGTTTTACTTCATGGGATTAATAGGTTGGGATTGGAAAATTAAAACCAATGATTACTACGGTAAGGTTCGCTAATTCCGACTAGTTTGAATTGATATTCAAAAATAGATTAAAGAATAAATTCAAGAAATTTATCTTGGATAAAATTAATGGAAACATTTCCCTATGATTATGAAATTTAGAAACTAACTGTCGGTTGGCCGAGCAGAATGGTTTTCTGGATATTGATCTGATGTTGGTTTCGGCCTTCGGGGTTAATATTTGGGAAATTATTCTCTTGATTAATTTACGGTTAGTGACTGATGAATTGGAATGAGGCGTATGTTGTGTTTGTGTAACACTTATTTAATATATACGCGAGTTATTCGGAAAGGCCGGGTTTATCCCATTCTGAATAACTGATACGACGATAAGTCGAAGATGAAGACGGTGGTCGAAGACCGGAAGTCTTCACGTCGTTTGGGTAATTACTGATGATATTGATTGGGCTGTACACCCAAGAAGATGGAAAAAGTTAGTGATCGTCCAGACGTACTTGGAGATCGATGGATATGCAGGGTACTAGGTGCCTCCGGTTTCGTTCAGACCCAGAACGGACTTGTAAATGGACTGTGTGTCTGACATTGGATTTTAGTCTGTGTGATTGATCTCTATTAAATATATATCTATTTGGCGGCAGAGAATTTATTCTCTTGCTTAACGCCCTTCTCTGAGACGTACGAGCTCAGGGGTTATATATTGATGGATATCAAACGCATGGAGTGAATTGCCTGTGTGGCATGCCTAAGTGGCAAATGATCAAGGCTTCTGTTGAAAAGCAAAGTCTTGTGGTTGATGATCAAAGCACGGCCTTTGTGGCATAGCTTTGTGTAACGTTGATTCGCGAGCTTCACACCCGGTATGAACCAAAAACGGGAGGGGACATCAGGGAGGACTTGCGTTTCTTTCTAGCTAGAAGTGGCGTCAGTGGTTTTACGCGCCCTGACGAGTTTGACTTATGTGGTTGTTGCTGTTGCGAGGCGCCTCGGATTGATCGGTCGTTCTCGAACCGATGGAGTCATTTAGTTGGCTCATTTACGCCCCAAAGGGCGGAGAGACGTATTGTTCAGGCATAATAATCCACATCGGTGGACCGGTCCTGACGATCTAAAGGGTTGATGCGTTCTGATCCTGAGACATGGGCTAGATTGTCTCGAATCGGTTGAGGACTATCTTTTGCCTCGGTTCATAGATGGAAATCCAATTTCCAAATACGTGACTTTGCGGTTTTATTTGTAAACCTATATATGGCGACATAGTGGCATGGGACGCTCATGCCGCTTATGATTGATACTTATGATTTGAAGTTGTTTTATACACTATGCACTTATAATAGTATCAAATGATTTGTTTTAAACGTATCAAGCATTCTTTGGCTGTTATAAGGTAAAACCCTATCCCCCGGCTTGCGTTGCATTGTGTGATAGGACCTGGGTCTTATAACAGCTTCATTTTTCTTTATTTAGCATTGCGCTGTTTGTTTTATGCACTGGTATTCTTGGGAGGAAACCCGTTCCGTGTTATACGGCGTGGTCCCTTGATTTATCGAACTTAAAAAAAAATAAAGATTAACTGTTTTAGTTCTCACACCAGTCACATGACTGACCTGGAGTTTATTGTTTTAACCTAAACTCTGGGTGCCCTTATTTTGACACGGGCAGCTAGTAGTTTCGGTTTTGCAGATTTATATTCACAGGATCCTGGTTTACAGCTGGAACGATATCCGGAAAGCTTTGTATCCGTATATCTCCTTCTAGTTGTGTATTGTATTATTTTCCGCTGCGATGTATTTAAATGTAATTTAAATCTCTGATATTTCTGTGTAATATTTATTCATACTCTGTATATTCTTGTAATCTGATGCATTGTTGTAATATACAATGAAATGTTCTTCTGTACGCATTCTATTGTGTCCTGTTCTCAAACGATAGGGCGTTTCGAACGGCCTGGATCGGTTTAGCGACTGGTTCGGACCGAGCGAAATTCCTTGCCGTCACAGTTGGTATCAGAGCTTTGGTTTACAAAGCTAGAGAACAAGGCACATTAGAACCATACGAAATAATTCATCAGATATTGGATTAGTAATATCCAATTAGAATGACTCGTTAGAGATAGGATCAGTAGTATCCTAGAACGAGTGTAAAGAGTATATTTTTGAAAATGAAAACAAATTTTTGGTTTTGAAGATTTAAATCAATTATTCGTATTTGATTATCTATTTATATTGATGTGGATAATCCAGTATATATAGATTTTGCGTATACGTCTGATCCGCGTGTATTCGAAATTTTAATATACTGGATAGATATAGAGTCACACTCTAGTCGCCCGGACATGATTCTGATGATGGCGCGCCATCACCAGTATTTATTTTCGTGTTTCGAAGGTGTGATATCTATATATTTCCTATTGACTGGTGTGAGAACCAAAATTTGATAGGGCTTATTGTTGTGATTTGGCATCAAAAATCTGATTTTTGTATATGTCTCAAAATTATGAATTTGAAACTCTAATTCACTAATTGATTGATGTTTGTGTTGTTTGTTTAATTGTTTGATAATTTTGAACCATTATGCCTAATTGCATCAAATATTGAATTATATTGGAATTTGGTCGCATTTGCTTGCATATACATATATATCTTTTGAACAGGTCATAGCAAGGAGGCTAGAGCCAGAGAATAAAATTTGTTCGCCCGACAAATAGGTACATGTTTACTACATAATTTCCTGTTTTGTTTGGGTGATGATGATTTTGTGAGCCTATTGGCTAGCCGCTTGGCTTTTTCTTTTTCTTTTTGAGATCTGAAGGACCGGGGAAGCTATTTGAAATTCCCCGATGCTCCCGGTGCAGGGGAGGTTATGGCGAAATTTTTCGAAAATTTAGGGTGTTAGCCAAATTTTTGAAATTTTGAAAATTCTCAGAAACTAAAGAGTTGGAGAATAGAAGCCAGATCGAGCGTAGAGTTGAATAATCAAACCGCTTTCGACTTTGTTCCTTTTCGGGGACGAAAAGTTTTAAGTGGGGGAGATTGTAACAACCCGAAAATCTGGGCCAGTTTAAAATTTTTATTTTGGCAATTTTAGCGAATTTTGATTATTTAAAATGAATTATTTTAAATAAAATCGACGATAAATTTATTTTGAATATAATTCGAACGTATATATTATACGCGTCGTCGTTAGAATATAAATAATTATATATAATTATAAATAGAATTGAAAATGGCACGGTAGTTCGATAATTCGATTTCAAACTTCAATTGAATATACCGGGTGCAAAACAATCCGGATTTTAGTGAAACCAAAAATAATAGGATCTAATTGATAATATCTTTCCAACGAATCCGAAAAATCGAAATTTCATAGCGGGGGTAAAAAGATATGTCCAGTTGAAAATTCTGAATAGTCGCTATGGAATTCAGGCCCTTAAAAATGGACATTTTGCAAATGACCTCGGATTTCGACGAAACCAGTTTTGTTGGGTCCGTGATGTCAAGTTATTGCTAGATTCCAAATTTCATAATTTTTCGAATCAATATGTGAGCGTGGCAAAGGAAAACGCGTTTGACCAGTTTCAGTTGATTTTAATCGACTGGAAATTGGCCATTTTTCTAACGGTCTCAGAATTCGATGAAACTAGTTTTGTTAGGACCGTATCGTCAATACGAAGCTAGAAAATATTTTTATGGAATTTTTCGATTTAGTATGTGACCCCGGTAATTTGAAATGTACGTTTAAAATTCAATATAGTGATTTAAATGAAAATTAAACGGAAACTGATTCAAATAGTCGAATCAGCTTACGATACATATCCCATTGTGTTCGGAATGGGGGCGAAACGCTATGGACGACAGGCGGTGGGCCTCGTTTCGAGGTCGTAGGTAAAAGTCAACTTTATGCAATTAAATTAATTAATAAAATAAAAAAAAATTTCACTCCCCTTTTTCTTTCTGCCCCCCCCCCCCTATTCCTTCTTTCGATTCAGAAATAAAAAATAAAAAAAAGAAAAAAACGATGGATCCATCGTTGAACCGCCGGAAGCCCTCCACCGCCGCCCTCGTCTCGCGCCTCCTCCCCTTCTTCTTCTCCGACGATCGCGCCCCCCACCAGTGACGCCCCTGCGTCGATTGACAACACGCCGAGACCCCGACACCGCATCCCCAGCCTCCGCCTCCTCCAGTCGGATGCGCCACCAGCACCCTGCTCCTCCTCTGCCGTACCTCCCAGCGACACCGCCCCCCCCTCGAAGCCTGCCGCCGACGCCTTCTCCCCCCCCCCCCCTTCTTCGAAATATTGTAAGTATTTTATTGTATTTTATTTTTATTTTAATTCGTTAAAACTAATTTCGATTTTAGGGATTTAAAAACTGTTTTTTTAGGCATATAAAAACTGATTTTTTTTATAGAGAATAAAAACTGAATTTATAAAAAGATTAAAACTGATTTTAATTAGGAAAAACTGATTTTTAAAATGTCGAAAAACTGATTTTTTAAAATGTCGAAAAACTGATTTTTTAAAAAGGAAAAGGTTTTAAATTTAAAATAGAAAAGGTTTGAATTTTAAATGGAAAAAGATTAGAACTTTGAAATGTGAAAAGGTCGTATTTTGAAAGGTGAAAAGATAGGATTTTTATTTGGTAAAAGGTATGATCTTTATATTTTTAAAGTGATAAAAATATGATTTTTATATTTTTAAAGTATTAAAAATATAATCTTTATAGGATAGAGAATATAAAAATATCATCTTTGTAAATGTAGCGAAATAAAAATCTGATTTTATTTTATATACGTTGAAATAAAGTGGTGATTTTCATGACGATGAAATCTATATTTTTGTAAGGGTGAAGTCTTTATAGTTGAAAAGGCGAGATCTTTATATAGAAAATAGAGAAGTAAAAATATGATTTTTATATATTAAATATCGAAGTAAAAATATAATTTTTATATATTGAATAGCGGAGTGAAAATGCGATTTTTACTATATGAAGTGATTATAAGAATATGATTTTTAAATTGAAAGTAAACAAATAAAAATGTGATTTTTACTTTAAAGACATCGAAATATAAAAATGTGTGATTTTTATATATGTAGTGGCTACGGGCAATAAAGATGACGAAGATGAGATAGCGATGAAGATTTCTATCAATGAAGTGCCGTGGAGCTAGGATAGCTAATTGTGAGAATTTCTCACCTTTCAATTTCATTTTCTAGTTATATATATATATTAGGATGCAGACGGTGCTTAGTAGCACCCGACACAATCGTCCACAGACCATGGACTTGTTTGTTTGGTTGCATAGATTAGTTAGATGATTTGATTTGAAATTGAATTGTGTGGTGAAATGAATGGATTTGATTGATTTGTGAATGGCGTGGGCCTTCACTAGACCGGGGATAAGGCTAGGCCTCGTCCCGTTTCTAGTATCGTGCCGTTATGCCGCCGAAATTTTCTAAAATAAGTTAGAAAAATATTCATTTACAAACCGAACGGTTTGTTTATGTTCACCTATTTGAAGGACATTGACTGGGACGATAAATTTTACACATCGCCCAACTGCACAACTAAATCTGTGTTTGATTGTTTGAAACCCCACACGGGTGTTAGGATGAAATTTGAAGTTCACTCATCCTGATTGATTAAATATGTCGATCGATCGATTGACAGGCTGTTATAAGCGTTAGATATCTATATTTGATGCTTATACAGTGTAGTGCACTTTGGTTGATGGTTGATCACTTTTCAATGCTATTATACATGTGTTGTATGAAAATCCATATAATTAACTTTATATGGTAATTGATTGGGCCTCATCCCAATTCGAAAATTAAAGAATAATATAAAATAAAGGTTCATGTGTTGACAGTACTCATCCGTTGAGATTGGTCATGTGTTGAACGAAATATTTTAGTAAGAAAATTTACATCTTTATCAATATAAAATAAAGGTTCATGTGTTGACAGTACTCATCCATTGAGATTGGTCATGTGTTGAACGAAATATTTTGATAATAACAACTATTTTGAAAAAGAAATATTTGAAATAGAATATTTGAAAATAGAAATTTATGAAGCCGTGTTGATTAGATTGACGCCATTTTGACGTGAACGATATTTATATCGATTTTATACGATTTCGAAATGAATTGAATATATAACGATTTCGAAATGAATTGAATATATAACGATTTCGAAATGAATTGAATATATAACGATTTCGAAATGAATTGAATATATAACGATTTCGAAATGAATTGAATATATAACGATTTCGAAATGAATTGAATATATAACGATTTCGAAATGAATTGAATATATAACGATTTCGAAATGAATTGAATATATAACGATTTCGAAATGAATTGAATATATAACGATTTCGAAATGAATTGAATATATAACGATTTCGAAATGAATTGAATATATAACGATTTCGAAATGAATTGAATATATAACGATTTCGAAATGAATTGAATATATAACGATTTCGAAATGAATTGAATATATAACGATTTCGAAATGAATTGAATATATAACGAATTGAAATGAATTCAAATTGAATTGAAATTTGAATTGAATAGAAATGAATTTTTAAAACGAATTTATAAAGAAGAATTCAATTTTGATTTGAATTGAAAAGGAAGTTGAAATTGCTTTTGAAACGAATTTTAAAACTATTTATATAATTCGTTTTAAATAGAAATCGACGAAATATATATTATATATATTATATATATAATATAATGGCCTGAATAGAACGCGCCGCGCCGCGGCAGTTCGTGAATTTCGACCATTTATTTCAAACGGACATTACGGGAGATCCGACCGTCGGATTCTCCTAAAACCGGAACCGTTGGGTTCGTATCGAAAAGAGCTTTCTAACGAAGGTTAGAAATTTGAAATCTAACGGTTGGATTTGGAGATACGTCCAAATCAAATTCGAAAAAGGTCGCTGTAAGTGCAGTTCGATGGCCGTTGATGGAAATCGACTGTACGGGCCTTGATAAAATTATTAAAAATAGTAATAATTTGTGTAAAATCATAAGAAATGATTTGAGAAGAATTGGGATGAAAAACTCCATATTTGAAAAGATAAAAATAGATTTTTATCGAATTGAACTAGTTTTGAACTAGAATTATAATTCTATTTATTTTTAAATAAATAAATTGAATTCGAAAAGGGTTTTAAAAATAACCAAAATTTCCAATGATTGCATTGGAATGGATTTGAATCGAAATTGTCTTCGGAATATTTCGATGTTGAAATTCGTGATTATACAGGTGTTGTTATGGAAATTTGAAAGATATATATATTTATATCGTTATTTCCAATACGACATTTGTTAATCGTAGAATTTGGTATTGAATATAAGCCGGGATATTTTCTATTCAGAGCCTTGTATTTAATATCAAATGTGATTTGGGTTTGTCGTGAATGGTGTCTTCACTAACACTGTTCTTGAACCCAGTTGAGAAAAGATTAAATCTTTTTATTTAGATTTAATGAAGTGTACCAATTAAATGATATTTAATTGGAATTGAATGGATATTGATTATTGGGTTTATCGTGAACAGTGTTTTAAATAACACTCGTTCTTTAACCCGATAATTAATGAATGTGATTTTGGGTTTACCGTGAACCGTGTTTTAAATGACACTGATTCTTTAACCCAGTTAACGATTAAAACTAAGTGGAGTTTTAATGAATCTTTAATTAGATTGAAAAATCGAGAATGGAGTATCACCAGTTTTATTCCAGGCGATAGTTAAATCTTTAATTAGATTTGAACGTGAAATGGTAATTGAATTTACCGATAACACTGTGGTGTTAGATATGAAGTATTACCAGTTTTACTTCATGGGATTAATAGGTTGGGATTGGGAAATTAAAACCAATGATTACTACGGTAAGGTTCGCTAATTCCGACTAGTTTGAATTGATATTCAAAAATAGATTAAAGAATAAATTCAAGAAATTTATCTTGGATAAAATTAATGGGAACATTTCCCTATGATTGTGAAATTTAGAAACTAACTGTCGGTTGGCCGAGCAGAATGGTTTTCTGGATATTGATCTGATGTTGGTTTCGGCCTTCGGGGTTAATATTTGGGAAATTATTCTCTTGATTAATTTACGGTTAGTGACTGATGAATTGGAATGAGGCGTATGTTGTGTTTGTGTAACACTTATTTAATATATACGCGAGTTATTCAGAAAGGCCGGGTTTATCCCATTCTGAATAACTGATACGACGATAAGTCGAAGATGAAGACGGTGGTCGAAGACCGGAAGTCTTCACGTCGTTTGGGTAATTACTGATGATCTTGATTGGGCTGTACACCCAAGAAGATGGAAACAGTTAGTGATCGTCCAGACGTACTTGGAGATCGATGGATATGCGGGGTACTAGGTGCCTCCGGTTTCGTTCAGACCCAGAACGGACTTGTAAATGGACTGTGTGTCTGACATTGGATTTTAGTCTGTGTGATTGATCTCTATTAAATATATATCTGTTTGGCGGCAGAGAATTTATTCTCTTGCTTAACGCCCTTCTCTGAGACGTACGAGCTCAGGGGTTATATATTGATGGATATCAAACGCATGGAGTGAATTGCCTGTGTGGCATGCCTAAGTGGCAAATGATCAAGGCTTCTGTTGAAAAGCAAAGTCTTGTGGTTGATGATCAAAGCACGGCCTTTGTGGCATAGCTTTGTGTAACGTTGATTCGCGAGCTTCACACCCGGTATGAACCAAAAACGGGAGGGGACATCAGGGAGGACTTGCGTTTCTTTCTAGCTAGAAGTGGCGTCAGTGGTTTTACGCGCCCTGACGAGTTTGACTTATGTGGTTGTTGCTGCTGCGAGGCGCCTCGGATTGATCGGTCGTTCTCGAACCGATGGAGTCATTTAGTTGGCTCATTTACGCCCCAAAGGGCAGAGAGACGTATTGTTCAGGCATAATAATCCACATCGGTGGACCGGCCCTGACGATCTAAAGGGTTGATGCGTTCTGATCCTGAGACATGGGCTAGATTGTCTCGAATCGGTTGAGGACTATCTTTTGCCTCGGTTCATAGATGGAAATCCAATTTCCAAATACGTGACTTTGCGGTTTTATTTGTAGACCTATATATGGCGACATAGTGGCATGGGACGCTCATGCCGCCTATGATTGATACTTATGATTTGAAGCTGTTTTATACACTATGCACTTATAATAGTATCAAATGATTTGTTTTAAACGTATCAAGCATTCTTTGGCTGTTATAAGGTAAAACCCTATCCCCCGGCTTGCGTTGCATTGTGTGATAGGACCTGGGTCTTATAACAGCTTCATTTTTCTTTATTTAGCATTGCGCTGTTTGTTTTATGCACTGGTATTCTTGGGAGGAAACCCGTTCCGTGTTATACGGCGTGGTCCCTTGATTTATCGAACTTAAAAAAAAATAAAGATTAACTGTTTTAGTTCTCACACCAGTCACATGACTGACCTGGAGTTTATTGTTTTAACCTAAACTCTGGGTGCCCTTATTTTGACACGGGCAGCTAGTAGTTTCGGTTTTGCAGATTTATATTCACAGGATCCTGGTTTACAGCTGGAACGATATCCGGAAAGCTTTGTATCCGTATATCTCCTTCTAGTTGTGTATTGTATTATTTTCCGCTGCGATGTATTTAAATGTAATTTAAATCTCTGATATTTCTGTGTAATATTTATTCATACTCTGTATATTCTTGTAATCTGATGCATTGTTGTAATATACAATGAAATGTTCTTCTGTACGCATTCTGTTGTGTCCTGTTCTCAAACGATAGGGCGTTTCGAACGGCCTGGATCGGTTTAGCGACTGGTTCGGACCGAGCGAAATTCCTTGCCGTCACAGCATCATTGGAGGAAGATCATAACAGGTGATAGCCAAAATTTCCAAAGGCGAGGAAAGGTGAAGGAGCGCCCTGGATGCGATAGAAAACTATAACAAGAAGAGACATAAAAGCGTTTATTTTGATTTAGGGCACACAAGTATTTATCAGGCTCAGTAGAGAGGTTAATTGAGGTAATAATGCCATGTATTTGTTGTGCGTTAGCTAGAATATTCAGAGCAAAAAGGCCTAAAGGATATAGACTTGATGGGCTTGAGCCCAAAACATTCGAAACTGAGGTGAAAGGCCCAGCTACAGAGGAGAAAAGATTTGGGAAAAGCTCTGGAAGAGGTAGGTGACTACACCAAATATCAAACCAGAAAAGGCAGCTTTAACCCGAACCCAAGTTGACATGAAATAGGGATTTGATTCTAGGGATTGTGGATATTACTCCAGCCCAGAATGGGGATGGCCTGGCCGTCGGGGAACATTGGAGAACAAGATGTGGGTTCGAAACATAGTTTCTAGATAAAATCCATTCTTTCCAGACGAAGGAGCCAGGGGTAAGGATACGCCACAACCACATGGCCAACAATGTTTGGTTAAAGAGGAAAAGATTGGGGATGCCCAGCCCACCATGTTCGTGGGGGCATGCAGCATGTTTGCCAATTAATTAGACGTTTAATTCTTACTCCATTCCAGAGAAATGAGCTTCGAAGGGTAACAATTTTCGTGATAACCCAAGAGGAGAGTTTATGAAATGACATCCAGTAGAAGGTAATTGTTGTAACGAACTGGGATTTTCGACTCTGAAAATCAACACAAAACTACCATGTTGACTATTCAGACATTGGAAATACCTGATCATTAATAGAAAGAAGTTAGAGGGTGAGAATAGATAAGATAGAAAATTAGAATAGAAAAAGAAGAAGATCACCACAGAACAGCATCAGAGTGATACGAATCTCACAGCGGAACGAATAAAATATAATATATAACATAACTTTGCAATAAAACAATATATATATACAATAACATTATCAGAATACAACACTTACACACAGCGGAAATAACAATAGCTATATAATCTTGAAGCCTCCTGCTACAAGCTCCTCTAAGTATATCCGTAAAGGCCTGAACTACTTGACTGTCCGTACAAATTTGGGCACCCAAGAGTTTAGGGAAAACAAAACAAAATAAACTCTGGGTCAGTCATGGGACTGGTGTGAGT
Organism: Allium sativum; assembly: GCA_030737875.1. Classification (NCBI taxonomy): domain Eukaryota; kingdom Viridiplantae; phylum Streptophyta; class Magnoliopsida; order Asparagales; family Amaryllidaceae; genus Allium; species Allium sativum. Next base: position 312,262,218 of record CM060919.1, read on the forward strand.
AAACTCAAATCATTTGGTTTAACTTTTCAAAATCCTTTTCAAAAGAAAAAGTAACCGTAAGACCGATCCACACGTAAATACGGACGGTTTTTACCTTACGATAACCCAAAACACTTTCAAAATCAATACTTTTCTGATATTATAATAGTGTCTAATCAGAAGTAATTAATAATCTAGCAGAACACTTTCATCTCACGTTCCACATATATAGTATACAAACAAAACCGCGGGCGCTTATTGGAGATTGGATTCCGACTATGACAAGGTATGGGACCACCTATCGATAGTGTATCTCTAGAGGCGAATACACTGGGTTCAATAAGAACACCTTGCAACCCGACCCACACATGACCGACCACTCATTTTGCTTGAGTGTATCAAATGTATATCACCAACGGTTGGGAGCTACCCACCGTTTCCCGAAAAGGGACAGCATCGAAAATAGATAAAAGAATGAAATGGATTTTCTCTAGATAGGTGATATACACCCTAATGGGAGTGACCCACATAGCCATGTTGTCTGCCCGATTTTTGTCATTTCCCGGTTGATGAGGCTTGAGGTCATAACGTATCTTTTGGAACATCTGACCACCATTCACTTTGAATGCCACATCGTCATACCCGCCAAATCACAAATTGATTTCCCCAAAAATACCACGGGTATAAAGCTAAGAGAAACGAATTTCTCCACCACCAACGTAAATACGTTCGAAGAGATCAACTTACGCGATCCATTAGATATACTTTGTCAGACATTCGTCTATTCACGTTGTCCGGGGACTGGACAAACCTAAGGCACTATTCTGTAACAGGATAGCCCTTGCATAACTCCATCTTCAATCATTTTCATCATATTTGATCGCAACGCTAACGTCCATACAGAGTAGTTTTCAGATAATGAATCTAATCCCGATCTCTCGGTATTGACGATGGAAAAATGGTCAAAAACTTCGATAGTTGGTGATTTAACTATCAAAGAAAAATAGGTGTACAACCAACGATCTTATTTCCAGATAGAAGTTCGATCATTCAATCATTAGCCAACACTGATCTCCTTTAATTTAATTTATCATTAATTTATTCATTTCCCATTTCTATATATTTGTAAATTCTTATTTTCTAAATTTAGAAAATGTACTTTATTAATCATTTGAAAACATCTCCATATTTACTCCCATTTCTTTTTTTCTGTATTAGAAAACATTTCTGATTCTTTTATTTGGAAAACATTTCCAAAACTCCATCATTTGAATTAAACGGATGTTTAAATAAAACATCACTAAGCCAATTCAAACCATTACACTCATTAACTAAATTCACTTAAACAACCTTCACTATCGAACCTTACCTATCCCTCAGTTAAATACGAAGTCAGTCAAGTTGAGGTATAATTAACTCCCAGACCTTAACTGAACAACATTTCTAACCTCGAAATAAACAAAGTTCACCCTTTTAAATCTTTTAACCAACTTCCTTACGTAACATGGATTCTATTTACGAATCCACTTCTTTTACCAAAATCATTTGATTATAACGATGGTGTTATAATCCCATACTTCCGAAATAAATTAACTTAAATATAACTCTTCCTTATTAATTTGGATAAATAAACGAATAACTAATTTATTAATGAATAAATAAATCTTGATTTAAAACGGTAAGTGATTGGTACTTTCCCTAATTCAGTATAACCGAATTTCAACTTATAATTCTCTCTTAAATAATCCCTATTCGATAACTCCCCTTTCTAATAACTATATTCGATTATCTATCTTCGAATAACTATATTCGATAATCTCTCTTTTGAATAAACTATATTCGATAACTCTTCCTTTCGGATAGCTTATATTCGGTTAACTCTCTTCTTCGAATAACTTATATTCGATAATCTCTCTCTCGAATAACTTATATTCGATAATCTCTCTCGAATAACTTATATTCAATAAATCCTCTTCCGAATAACTTACATTCGATTAATTCTCTTTGAATAACTTATATTCGATTATCCCTCTTCGAATAACTTATATTCGATTTATCCTCTTTGAATAACTTATATTCGATTATCAAATATCGGTTTCCAACCGAATACTAATTATCTTGTTAAATCTTGATTTATTCAATATATAATTTCTTCAAATAATTTATTTTTAAAACATCTGGCTTAGTTGAATTCTAATTACAAATCTTTACGGATTTAATCCTTTTTACATTCCGAATATCGAAATGGATTTCATCGTTCCTTTTAAAAACAACACCAAATTTCCCATTTTCCAAATTCACTATTGAATTTGCAATCTCAATTATCCACTGATAATTATATTATAGTTCATTTCTAAACATTATTTATAAATCACAACACTTGTTTTCATTATTCAACAAGTTATCTATTTCTAACAATTTGAAATTCCATTTCTGTTTAATTTCTATTTCAAAAACCCAATTTCCTTAACAAATGTTTTTATTTCTAAAAATCTTCGCTTAATTCCATTTTTCACGTTGAATGTGAATAATATCCCTTTTATACAATCCCTTTAGTTTGATTTTGTATTTTAAAACAATATCCCACTTACGACTTCTATTTATAGATTTATTTATACGAAAACTTCTTTTTTATTTCTAACACTTAAATCTCATTTAAAATTCCCTTTATAAATGCTGAGTTCACATTCTATTTAAAATATCGGTGTTAAAAACCGATCTCTACTTCTCTATAGAAGTTCAGACTTATATATTCCATTTATCAAAAGATAAGTATTCTTTTAAATTTATAAACATCGTTTATAAATTTATTTGCTCAATTTATCTGTTAAAACCGATTTCTATTTAAAATCTACTTTGAAACCATCTCCTCATTGTTCTTTTATATCTTCTCGATTCTCTTTTATAATTCTATTTATTTCCCCGAATAATTTCTTTTATAATTCAATTTGATTTCCAAAATATTTCCTTTCAATTCTATTTGTTTTTCTAAATATTATATTTACTCCATTAAGCTCTTTATTTACTTCTTATTATTTTCATTTAGTATTTTAACCAAATCGGTCTTTCAAACTTCCATATAACTATTGTTAACTTCATACAGAAGTCTTTTATTTAATTTTCAAATATCTCCTTTAAATAAGTCCATTTGATTTTATAAAATTACAAAATCCTATATTCAGTTCATACATTTCTTTTTATAAAATACTTTGATTCTATACGAATATTTTTATTTCAATATACACTTCACAAATTCCTTTTTATAAAACCCTTTTTATTTTATAAACTTCGAAAATTTAATATCCACTTCAAATTTTCTTTTAATATAAAATCCTTTTGATTTAATATAAATATTTTATTTCAAATTATAGTTTGAAATTTCCCTTTTTACATTCTAGTATTTCCTTTGGTATTTAAAAGTACCAAATAACAATGATCAAACACACATAATCTACAATAGATTATAAGTCACATCACATATCACAATATATAAAAAACAGTAAAATAAATGTTGAGGAACCCAGTTGGATCGCTCCGACCTGTTTCCCTGCATCCACAGATGTTAATCACAGGAATAACACGAATATGAAATATTCTGATAAACAGAATTAATATTCGATTAACGATTTATATCTATATCATTATCTAAATTTTCAACCAATTAACTAGCAGTTCAACCAACAGCCAGCACACAGCAAACAACCATCATTTATAAATTCTAAAAATATTTTATGAAAATATAAATTGAGTAGAGTTAGTGAGATTTATTCACATTGGACGGTTATCGTTAAATACCGATAATTGGTCAATGATTTGATTGAGGCGTTTAATTTCACCTTAAACCCAAATGAGCTCCAATTCACTCCCGGTCAGTTCCATGTTGTAGCCCTCGTACATACGATCCCAACGGATCTTGTTTCGTTGAAAACCGATATCGTATGATAAAGTTATTCAATTTTGATGTCATACGAGTATTTAAATTTAAATTAAAGTTAATACAATTTAAATCCGGGCCTCGTCCCTTAAAAACCCAGCCCATCTCCTTGTGAATACCCAAACCTGCACTTTTAACCTTTCTTCCCCGATAGTCTAATTCCAGAAATCAAAGCCGGCCATTACTGTAAACCTCTCTCATCACCTCTCCCTCTACGAATCATCGAATTCGAAAAGGACTCCACCAATGTTCATCCCGTCACTCCCCCTTTCCGGCTAGCCCCACCATGAAGCTCGCGCACCCCCCTACCACTTTCCGTTCACCAGGTAGAACGCACGAACTAGAAAACACGCAATATCATTTTCCTCTTCGAATTCCTTGAATTCTTGCATATGAATTCCAAATTCTTTCACGAACTTAATTCCAATGCCCAAGATAAGGATTAGCGCTTAAATCACTCTCGGTTCTTAACCCTAGTTGCCGTTGTTACTTTCGCAGGTTTGGGAATAGCCATCGCACCCAGTAGAAATGACATAGAAGTGAAGAGGAGGATCAAAGAATTCCAAATATCTTGCTTTGATGATTTTAGGAATTTCCTATGGATTGATTTGATTTTTCAAAGATGTTTTTGTTTACAGAAAATGGAAAAATGTGGCGGCTCCTGTTTTGACCGTGGGAGGAAGTTGTTTAGGGTTAAGATGAAGGTGGTATATTTATAGGATTTTTTTAATATTTTTTTATTCGAAATTTAAATTAATATTTAAGCTAACGTTGTTTACATTCGTGTTTAAAAATCCCTACGATCACATACAATACCCAAAAATCACGGAAATGGACATACAACTAGATTTGACATTACGGACCCAATGAAACTGGTTTCGTCGAATTCCGACTCCGTTTGCTCACACAATGTATTTTTAACCGTCAAAATACTGACTGTTTTCACATTAAAAATCCGTACGGCCACACACTTACTCCAAAAATCACGGAAATTGAAATCTAGCAATAATTTAATATTGCGGATCCAACAAAATTAGTTTCGTCGAAAAAGGAGTTCATTTGCAAAACTGGCTATTTTTAAAGCTCTAAATAACCCATTTAAATATATAAATAGATTTAAAAATAATTAAATTAAAGTGAAAATTAGGCTCATATCCTTAAAACTAAACTTAATTAGGCTCACATCCTCCCCTTTTGAAACATATAAATTTCATCCCTGTTTTCAAATAGCGGTTCTTTTTTTTTCCAGCTCTGCCCTTTTTTTCTTAATTAACGCCTTAATTTATGTAATACGAAACAGGTATTAGGGTTTTAATTTTTCAACATCGGGTGCTTGTGTGTCATGGCGGCGCCGTGTTCGTTCTCACTTTTTGCATTCCGTCGATCTGAAATTTACTTTGCTCGGAATTCTTATGGGTGCGTTAATTAGTTCTATCCTTGATTTATATGATGAATGTTTATTCTTCAAGGTAATTTATCCTCTTTATTCATTTTTATTGTCTACGGCTATTTATTTTTTTGCTCGATATTTGTTAATTTAGTAAGCTGATCTTTTTTAATTGTATAGACTTATCGATGGACAATTTAGAATTATTGTATGTAGTTTTAATGTTATCATAGATCGTGCAGTTTTATTTGATAAGTTTGGCAATACAATTGTTTTTATATTCTGAATAGATGTATACAAATGTGCATAAGTTGTTAATATTTGCATAAAAAATGCAACTATTGTTATAACCGATGTATAGGGTTTTGCATATATTCAGGAAATTTGCGTATATGTATTCATATATTCTGTATAAATGCATTAGAATATAAAACTATTTTGAGTATCTGTTTGCGTGTTTTTGTTGATTAATTGAATTCGAATATGCATATTTTCTTATTATATGCATAGTAAAATATTTAAAATATTGTTAATATTTTTAATTGTTGTACATTTCTGCGCAATTTTATATGATTATTGCAGATTATATTTATTAATGTTTATTCTCTTCTTCGTATAAGAGTGTTCCTGCTGATTATTGTGTATTGGTGCTGTTAATGTTTTGTTAATGATAGACTTGGATAAGGATGTTTAATAGCTGCTACCTAAAAAAATGGAAATGAAGGTATGAGCCTGTTACAGTTTATTTTTCACTTGTAACATCTGTTACTGTGTTTTTAGGCATACATGTATGCATTTTTTCTGAATATTTGCATGTTTTCATGAATTTAATATGAACATTACAATACTCTTTTGTATATATGCTTTTAATTATGCTTCTTTTGGTTAATATTAGCATGCAATAATGCAGAAACTGTAATCAAATGCACCCAAGTGTTCTTTCTGTAACAGTGTTGAATGATATATGTAACAATTATTAATATCTACGTATAAGTATGCAGCTTTGAATGATATATGCGTATATGTATGCAAATATTTACAATATTTTGCGGATGTTTACGTAATTTTATTTGATTACTGTGGATCCTGCTTATTAATTTTGATTTTATTCTTTCTATAACAGTGTTCCTGCTGATATCGGTGAATTGGCGCTGTTGATATCGCGAGTGATTCAAGGAGTGGGGTCATAACAGAAGGATGTTTTCTACATAAAACTAGTAGATGTTTTTTTTGTATTTTATTGTTTTTTTATGATGGTTGGTTATAATGTTTACTGGTAGTAATTGTTGTGAACATTTCAACTATATGTTTATTATATTTAGTTCAGTAATTTAATATTATTTTCTATGAGATTTACAGTTATCATTACTAGCTTATATGTATGTTGGTATTTTGCGTAGTTGCATACAAATATGCAATTATTATGAATATTGTATCCATGTATGAAAAAATTCTTCCTAGCTGCAAATAGTTATGCACGTAACATGTAACTATGGGTAGTAGCATACAACTATTTTTAATTTTTGAATAGAATTGTGCAACTATTCATATTATTTGCATGCAAATATGCAAATATTCCTCATATACACATTCTCTCTTTTAACCTTGATTTTTTTTTTTACAAACTTGAATTCTTTTATTTATTCTGTCTATACTCCAGTTTTAATTTTCTAATTTACACCTTAAATCTTTTGCAACTCTGTTCGTATAGTAAGTATTTAATAAACAAATGGAGCATCTTCGGCCTGTTTAATACTGAAATTTTTTGTAATTATATAAGCAATTATTAGGAATTATTGAATAAATATATGCAAGTATTCAAATACGTGTGCAACTAAGAAGAATATTTTCATATAAGCACGCTAGGATGTTAGATAAATGTACACAAGTAAGCAACAAGTCGCAATATCATTTGAAGTCAAAAGAACTTAATTTAGTACATAAATTTCCACAATGCTTCAGTTTTTAAACTAATAATCATTTGTCATTACATAGAAAACATAATATCATAAAACAGAATTACGAAATTTTTAAACACCAATTTTTCAAATTTTAAACACTTCTGCTTGCAAATTTCTTTTGCATGCATGTAATTCTTGCGTTTTCTTGTTGACTGTCTGCTGCATCGACTTCGTCCACCATGTTTCTGTAATAAGAAGTATAAAAATTTTAACGCACGTTTATTAAACAACATTACAACGTATATGCATAGAACCATGCAACAATATGCTGATAGTTGCACACTAGCATGGAAAAGTTATACTTATATGCATCATATCTATCAACAATCTGTCGATATCGAAATTCAGTAAATCTATGTAACAATTTGTTGATAGGTGCATACTTGCCTACAACATTATTTATTAATTGCATATAATCATTCAACAATCTGTTGATAGTTGCACACTTGCCTTCAACAGCTTTGTTTAAATGCATATATTAATGCTACAGTACATTATTAGTTACAAGCGTGTATGAACCATTTCTAATCAAATGCCTACAATTATGCAACAATCATTCGATAATTGCATACTTGAATGCAACATTTCTAATTAAATTCATTAAAATATGCAATAATCTATTGATATTTTCACACATGCCTGCAATATTCCTAATTAAATGCACAGAACCATGCAATAAACAGGTTAAGTGTGCACACATTTATGCAACATTTTTAATATAATGCCTTCAAGAATGCAAAAATATTTTTTTCGTTCATAACTGTACGTAACTACTCTGCTTAATTTTGTTATTACATATAACTATGTTGCATAAATGAATCCATGTATGCAATTTTATTCAATTTATGCATACAATTACAAAATTATTCTGAAGATATTCATACTTGCCTGCAAAATTTCTTTTTATATTCAATTATTCATGTGATAATTTCATCTATTCATTTGATACATTTAACAGTATTCTGCGTACATGAATTCAAAAATCAGTTGATAATTTCATATAATTATTTAACAATTATGAATAAAAATCTACTACTGTATTTTTTTACAACAAACGAAATAAAAAAAATAGATGGTATAATATTTGCTACACCTAATAGTCTACTCTTACTTCAATATATAATATGCATAATTTATGAAATGTGGAAGGTAAAATAAATAAATCAACATTATACCTTAAAACTCCTCATTGCATGGAAATATTGTATGAAATCGACATCGATGTTGCATATTTTTGTCAAATCTGCAGATGTCTTTTGTTGAAATCGCCATTTTTTGCTAATTTTCTGTTGAATTCGCCAAAGATTTTGATTATTTTTTTCGATGGCGACTAGAAGATGAAAGTCGGCTGTGAATCGTCTCCGATAAATGAGCGATGATATTTCTGAAAAGATTGTAACGAGGGTTTTGAGGATAAAAATGGAATTACATCTGCCGCCTTTTGAAAATAGGGATGTAATTTGTATAATTTTTATGGCCGGACTTTTTTTCATTTTAAAACGTAATAGGGACCTGTAAAAAACGCACCCTAAAGTGAAAATTAGGCTCATATCTGACTTTGATAAACCATACAACTCCAGAATATTCCTATCTGACTTTGATAAACCGACATTTCAAATCCGGATTAAAACAGTATTCAATGTATATTGAAAATCCTTTTATAATAAAATAAATCGTTATAATTTATAAAGGAATTCCATAGCGACTTTTCAAAGATTTGATTTGGACATAAATCAAAATCTACGCAACGAAATCTTGAGTTTTCTCTTCCATTAGAAAAATATACTGCACCAGCCCCGAACGTTTCTTGTTTCACAAAAATCCAATTTTAAACGGGTTTTGTATATTCATTTAAAGTTCGAATCGCCAAATAGCGAACTGCAGCGCCATTTCGAGCTCGATTATAATTATATTATAATTTATACGCTCTAACTTTGTTAATTAAATATATTCGTTATCGTAATTCAATTTTAAACTGAATTACATATTTTGAATTTCCCAATTCACACAATATTGCCATTTCAGCTAATTCTGATTATATCAGAATTACATATATTATTCTATTATTTAAATGAATCTATATTATTTAATTAAACAACCATTTAATTCTCTAAATCACTATTTATATAATTAAATTAATTAATTATTATATCGCTGAAAATGCGGGACATTACGTTCTTTCCCCCTTAAAATAATTTCGTCCTCGAAATTGCTAAGGTAGAATATAGACCCTATTAACTAGGGTTAAAAATAATATATTTGTTTACTTTTAATTTTAGTTTCAACTGAACCAATTATTCCAATTAAAATACTAATTCATTTCGATTAATGAAAATTTTTAAAAATTCTGAAAATTTTCTAACACTCTAAATTCCCGGAAAATTTCGCCACCACCTCCTTTGTACTGGTCAATAGTTCAAACCCCAACTCGCCTCTCTAGGACCCTTCCTTTCAAAAAGAAAATCAAAAAGCCAAGCGGCTTGCCGATTCGGCGCATAAAACCTCATATGGAAATTTAAACATGTATCTTTTTGTCGGGCATATCATTACATCCTTGCACTTGCTTCTACCCGATACCTGGTGATCATATATCCATCTATACTAATCGATTTCCAATAAATTTCAATCAATCAAATCTCAACACAATTATTCGCTTATATCCAAGCCAAATTTCATGTAATAACCCGCAAAATCTGGGCCAGTTTAAAATTTTTATTTTGGCAATTTTGACGAATTTTGAATATTTAAAATAGATTATTTTAAATAATATCGACGAGAAAATTTATTTTGAATATAATTCGAACGTATATATTTATACGCGTCGTCGTTAGAATATAAATATTTATATATAATTATAAATAGAATTGAAAATGGCGCGGTAGTTCGATAATTCGATTTCAAACTTCAATTGAATGTACCGGGTGCAAAACAATCCGGATTTTAGTGAAACCAAAAATAATGGAATCTAATAGTGAATATCTTTCCAACGAATCCGAATGATCAAAATTTCTTAGCGGGAATCAAAAGATATGTCCAGTTGAAAATTCTGAATAGTCGCTATGGAATTCAGGCCCTTAAAAAATGGACATTTTGCAAACGACCTCGGATTTCGACGAAACCAGTTTTGTTGGGTCCGGTATGTCAAGTTATCGCTAGGTTTCAAATTTCATAATTTTTCGAATCAATATGTGAGCGTGGCAAAGGAAAACGCGTTTGACCAGTTTCAGTTGATTTTAATCGACTGGAAATTGGCCATTTTTCAAACGGTCTCAGAATTCGATGAAACTAGTTTTGTTAGGACCGTATCGTCAATACGAAACTAGAAAATATTTTTCTAGAATTTTTAAAATTCGTATGCGACCCCGGTAATCTGAAATGTACGTTTAAAATTCAATATAGAGATTTAAAAGTAAATTAAACGGAAACTGATTGAAACGATTGAATCAGCTTGCGGTACATATCCCATTGTGTTCGGAATGGGGGTAAAACGCTATGGACGACAGGCGGTGGGCCTCGTTTCGAGGTCGTATGTGAAAGTCAACTTTTAGAAATTAAATAATAATAATAAAAAAAAACCTTCCTCCTTTAACCCGCTGGCCCCCCCCTTTTTCCTTCATAACCGATTTCAGCAGAAAAAAAAAAAAAAAAAAAGAAGAACCCTAGATATCGACAGCCGCCCCCCCCCCCCCTTGAAGCGCCGCCGCCCGTCACCGAAGCTTCCCCCCCTCCCTCGACGAGCGTCACCGAAGGACCCCCCCGCTGCTGCTGTTCGGCGACGAAGCACCCCCCCCCCCTGCTGCTGCTGTTCGGCGACGAAGCACCCCCCCCCCCCCTGCAATGTTCGGCGACGAAGCACCCCCCCCCCCCTCCTGTAAGTTTTTCTTATTTGTTTAAATAATTTTATTTTAGTAAAACTGATTTTTTTTAGTTAGGTTAAAACTGAATTTTATTTTAGAAAAACTGATTTTTGGTTAAGGAGTTTTAAAACTATTTTAAAAGAAGAAAAATAAAAACTGTTTTAAAAGAAGAAACTAAAAAAACTGGATTTTCTTTTTATGATATAAAAACAAAACTGCATTTTTATAAGGGATTTAAAAACTGCATTTTTATAAAGGCAAGAAAAAAAAAACTGATTTTTGTTTTAGGATTTGAAAAACAGAATTTTTTTTTTTTTTAAAAAAAAAAAGAATATAGAAAACTGATTTTGTTTTTAAAAATAAAAACTGATTTTTGTTTAATGTTAAAAACTAACTTTTGAAAAGATTTAAACTTTATAAGTTAAAAGATTATATTTTTATAATATGATAAAAATGATATTTTTATCATATAAAGATGACATTTTGAGTCACGAAGATCAAAAATTATATATGGATATATATTGTTTCAAAAGGAGGATTTTCTATATAAAAGAAACATTGTTTTGAGAGGAGAAAATATACATGTGTTTTGAAAGAAAATTATATTTTGTTTTAGAAAGCAAAATATAATGATAAGATTTTTTAATGAAATAAAAATTCGATTTTTATATATTGAACTTTGAAATAAAAATTCGATTTTTATATATTGAATAGCGAACTAAAAATTCGATTTTTATATATTGAATAGCGAACTAAAAATTCGATTTTTATATATTGAATAGCGAACTAAAAATTCGATTTTTATATATTGAATAGCGAAGTAAAAATGTGATTTTTACGTATGTAGTGAAAGCAGCAACGAAGGTGACAAAAAGGCGAAACGACGAAGACTTCTGCAAAAGAAGTGCCGTGGAGCTAGGATAGCTATATGTGAGAACTTCTCACCTTTCAATTTAATTTTTCTAGTTATATATATACTAGGATGCAGACGGTGCTTAGTAGCACCCGACACAATCGTCCACAGACCATGGACTTGTTTGTTTGACTGTTTGGTGATTGATTGCGATATTGGTTTGAATGTGGTTTGTGGTGTGAAAAATCGAATCGATAAATTGGTTAGGATTAGACGTGCGCCGTTATAAGGCGAAGGAGTAAGGCTAGGTTAGACACTTACTCCAAATTTTGTGGTTTGCATAATAAAATTGATATGATTGATGTGTGAATGGCGTGGGCCTTCACTAGACCGGGGATAAGGCTAGGCCTCGTCCCGTTTCTAGTATCGTGCCGTTATGCCGCCGAAATTTTCTAAAATATGTTAGAAAAATAAAAATACCATTTTATTTAAAGAATGAACTGAATAGAAATTCATAGGTTGAAATAAAATGTTTTATCGTTAAAAATATAATTTTTAACGTGAATGTGAATAAGTGAATAGTTATAAACAAATCGGCCGATTTGTTTGTATATACACTGATTTGACTGATATTGATTGGGTCGATAAATTTCACACATCGCCCAACTGCACAAATAAAATATGCGGTTGATTGTTTGAAACCCCACACGGGTGTTGGGATGAAATTTGAAGTTCACTCATCCTGATTGATTAAATATGTCGATCGATTGATTGACAGGCTGTTATAAGCGTTGAATATCTATATTTGATGCTTATACAGTGTAGTGCACTTTGGTTGATGGTTGATTATTTTCAATGTCATTATATACATGTGTTGTATGAAAATCCATATAATTAACTCTATATGGTAATTGATTGGGCCTCATTCCAATTTGAAAAATAAAGAATATTATAAAATAAAAGTTCATGTGTTGACAGTACTCATCCATTGAGATTGGTCATGTGTTGAACGAAATATTTTGATAATAACAACTATTTTGAAAAAGAAATATTTGAAATAGAATATTTGAAAATAAAGGAATATATGAAGCCGTGTTGATTAGATTGACGCCATTTCGACGTGAACGATATTTATATCGATTTTATTCGATTTCGAAATGAATTGAAAACAATTTCGAAATGAATTGAATTGAAAACGATTTCGAAATGAATTGAATTGAAAACGAATTCGAATTGAATTGAAAGTGAATTGAAATGAATTCAAATTGAATTGAAATTTGAATTAAATAGAAATGAGTTTTGAAACGAATCTATAAAGAAGAATTCAATTTTGCTTTGAATTGAAATGGAAGTTGAAATGGATTTTTGAATCGAATTCAAAACTATTTATATAATTCGTTTTAAATAGAAATCGACGATATATATATTATATATATTATATATATAATATAATGGCCTGAATAGAACGCGCCGCGCTGCGGCAGTTCGTGAATTTCGACCATTTATTTCAAACGGACATTACGGGAGATCCGACCGTCGGATTCTCCTAAAACCGGAACCGTTGGGTTCGTATCGAAAAGAGCTTTCTAGCGAATGTTAGAAATTTGAAATCTAACGGTTGGATTTGGAATTATGTCCAAATCAAATTTGAAAAAGGTCGCTGTAAGTGCAGTTCGATGGCCATTGATGGAAATCGACTGTACGGGCCTTGATAAAATTATTAAAAATAGTAATAATTTGTGAAAAATCATAAGAAATGATTTGTGAAGATTTGGGATGAAAAACTCCATATTTGAAAAGATAAAAATAGATTTTCATCGACATGAACTAGTTTTGAACTAGAATTGGAATTCTATTTATTTTTAAATAAATAAACTGAATTAGAAAGGGTTTTAAAAATAACCAGAATATCCAATGATTGCATTGGAGTGGATTTGAATCGAAATTATCTTCGGAATATTTCGATGTTGGAATTCGTGATTATACAGATGTTGTTATGGAAATTTGAAAGATATATATTTATATCGTTATTTCCAATACGACATTTGTTAGTCGTAGAATTCGATATTGAATATAAGCCGATATATTTTCTATTCAGAGCCTTGTATTGAATATCGAATGTGATTTGGGTTTGTCGTGAATGGTGTCTTCACTAACACTGTTCTTGAACCCAGTTGAGAAAAGATTAAATCTTTTTATTTAGATTTAATGAAGTGTACCAATTAAACAATATTTAATTGGAATTGAATTGGTATTGATTTTTGGGTTTATCGTGAACAGTGTTTTAAATAACACTTGTTCTTTAACTCGATAATTAATCAAATGTGATTTGGGTTTGTCGTGAATGGTGTCTTCACTAACACTGTTCTTGAACCCAGTTGAGAAAAGATTAAATCTTTTTATTTAGATTTAATGAAGTGTGCCAATTAAATAATATTTAATTGGAATTGAACTGATATTGATTTTTGGGTTTATCGTGAACAGTGTTTTAAATAACACTCGTTCTTTGACTCGATAATTAATGAATGTGACCTTGGGTTTATCGTGAACCGTGTTTTAAATGACACGGATTCTTTAACCCGGTTAAAGATTAAAACTAAGTGGAGTTTTAATGAATCTTTAATTAGATTGAAAAGATCGAAAATGGAGTATCACCAGTTTTGCTCCAGGCAATAGTTAAATCTTTAATTAGATTTGAACGTGAAATGGTAATTGAATTTACCGATAACACTGTGGTGTTAGATATGAAGTATTACCAGTTTTACTTCATGGGATGAATAGGTTGGGATTGGGAAATTAAAACAAATGATTACTTCGGTAAGGTTCGCTAATCCCGACTAGTTTGAATTGATATTCAAAAATGGATTAAAGAATAAATTCAAGGAATTTATCTTTGATAAAATTAATGGGAATCTTTCCCTATGAATGTGAAATTTAGAAACTAACTGTCGGTTGGCCAAGCAGAATGGTTTTCTGGATATTGATCTGATGTTGGTTTCGGCCTTCGGGGTTAATATTTGGGGAATTATTCTCTTGATTAATTTACGGTTAGTGACTAATGAATTGGAATGAGGCGTATGTTGTGTTTGTGTAACACTTTTACAATATATACGCGAGTTATTCGGAAAGACCGGGTTTATCCCATTCTGAATAACTGATGCGACGATAAGTCGAAGATGAAGACGATGGTCGAAGACCGGAGGTCTTCACGTCGTTTGGGTGATAACTGATGATCTTGATTGGGCTGTACACCCAAGAAGATGGAAACAGTTGGTGATCGTCCAGACGTACTTGGAGATCGATGGATATGCGGGGTACTAGGTGCCTCCGGTTTCGTTCAGGCCCAGAACGGACTTGTAAATGGACTGTGTGTCTGACATTGGATTTCATTCTGTGTGACTGATATCGGTTGCATAGAGTGGTTTGCCTGTGTGGCATGCTAAGATGCAAATGATCAAGGCTTCTGTTGAAAAGCAAAGTCTTGTGGTGATGATCAAAGCACGGCCTTTGTGGCGTAGCTTTGTGTAACGTTTACTTCGCGAGTTTCACACCCGGTATGAACCAAAAACGGGAGAGGACATCAGGGAGGACTTGCGTTTCTTTCTAGCTAGAAGTGGCGTCAGTGGTTTTACACGCCCTGACGAGTTTGACTTATGTGGTTGTTGCGGTTGCGAGGCGCCTCGGTTATATCGGTTTCGGCCGAATGCATTCTGGTCGGCTGACGGACCAGACTTACACCCCATAGGGTGGGGAGACGTATTGTTCAGGCATAATAATCCACTCCGTGTGGACCGGCCCTGACGATCCAAGGGGCAGTTGCGGCTGTTCCTGTGGCTCGGGCTAGACAGTCACGAATCGGTTGAGGACTATCTTTTGCCTCGGTTCATAGACGGAAATCCAATTTCCAAATACGTGACTTTGCGGTTTTATTTGTAAACCTATATATGGCGACATAGTGGCATGGGACGCTCATGCCGCCTATGATTGATACTTATGATTTGAAGTTGTTTTATACACTATACACTTATAGTAGTATCAAATGATTTGTTTTAAACGTATCAAGCATTCTTTGGCTGTTATAAGGGAAAACCCTATCCTCGGCTGCGTTGCATTGTGTGATGGGACCTGGGTCTTATAACAGCTTCATTTTTCTTTATTTAGCATGGCGCAGTTTGTTTTATGCACTGGTATTCTTGGGAGGAAACCCGTTCCGTGTTATACGGCGAGGTCCCTTGATTTACCTAACTTTAAAAATAAAGATTAACTGTTTTAGTTCTCACACCAGTCACATGACTGACCTGGAGTTTATTGTTTTAACCTAAACTCTGGGTGCCCTTATTTTGACACGGGCAGCTAGTAGTTTTGGTTTTGCAGATTTATATTCACAGGATCCTGGTTTACAGCTGGAACGATATCCGGAAAGCTTTGTATCCGTATATCTCTTCTAGTTGTGTATTGTATTATTTTCCGCTGCTATGTATTTAAATGTAATTTAAATCTCTGATATTTCTGTGTAATATTTATTCATTTATACTCTGTATATTCTTGTATTCTGATGCATTGTGGTAATATACAATGAAATGTTCTTCTGTATGCGTTCTGTTTTGTCGTGTTCTCAACGATAGGGTGTTTCGAACGGTCTGGGTCGGTTTAGCGACTGGTTCGGACCGAGCGAAATTCCTTGCCGTCACAGTTGGTATCAGAGCTTTGGTTTACAAAGCTAGAGAACAAGACACATTAGAAACATACGAAAGAATTCATCAGATATTGGATTAGTAAAATCCAATTAGAATGACTCGTTAGAGATGGGATCAGTAGTATCCTAGAACGAGTGTGAAGAGTATATTTTTCAAATGAAAACAAATTTCGTTTTGAAAATTTAAATCAACTATTCGTATTTGATTATTTAGTTATATTGATTTGGACAGTCCAGTATATAAAGATTTTGGGTATACGTCTGATCCACATGTATTCGAAGTTTTAATATACTGGATAGATATAGAATCACACTCTAGTCGCCCGGAGATAATTTTGGTAATGCGGCCGCATTATCAATATTTATATTCGCGTTACGAAGGTGTGTTTTCTATATATTTCCATTGGACTGGTGTGAGAACCAAAAGTTATATAGTTAGAACACCTTGTTGTGAATTGGCATCAAAAACATGATTTTCTGTATATGTATCGAATTTATGAATTTGATAATCTAATTCACTAATTGATTGATGTTTGTGTTGTTTGTTTATTTGTTTGCTAATTTTTAACCAATTAGCCTAATTGAACCAAATATTGAATTGTATAGGAAATTGGTCGCATTTGCTTGCATATATGTACTTACCTTGAACAGGTCATAGCAAGGAGGCTAGAGCCAGAGAATAAAATTTGTTTGCCCGACAAATAGGTACATGTTTACTACATAATTTCCTGTTTTGTTTGGGTGATGATGATTTTGTGAGCCTATTGGCTAGCCGCTTGGCTTTTTCTTTTTCTTTTTGAGATCTGAAGGACCGGGGAAGCTATTTGAAATTCCCCGATGCTCCCATTGCAAGGGAGGTTATGGCGAAATTTTTCAAAAATTTAGGGTGTTAGCCAAATTTTTGGAATGTTGAAAATTCTCAGAAACTGAAAAGTTAGAGAATGAAAGCCAGACCGAGCGTAGAGTTGAATAATCAAACCACTTTCGACTTTGTTCCTTTTCGGGGACGAAAAGTTTTAAGTGGGGGAGATTGTAATAACCCGCAAAATCTGGGCCAGTTTAAAATTTTTATTTTGGCAATTTTGACGAATTTTCAATATTTAAAATAGATTATTTTAAATAATATCGACGAGAAAATTTATTTTGAATATAATTCGAACGTATATATTTATACGCGTCGTCGTTAGAATATAAATATTTATATATAATTATAAATAGAATTGAAAATGGCGCGGTAGTTCGATAATTCGATTTCAAACTTCAATTGAATGTACCGGGTGCAAAACAATCCGGATTTTAGTGAAACCAAAAATAATGGAATCTAATAGTGAATATCTTTCCAACGAATCCGAATGATCAAAATTTCTTAGCGGGAATCAAAAGATATGTCCAGTTGAAAATTCTGAATAGTCGCTATGGAATTCAGGCCCTTAAAAAATGGACATTTTGCAAACGACCTCGGATTTCGACGAAACCAGTTTTGTTGGGTCCGGGATGTCAAGTTATCGCTAGGTTTCAAATTTCATAATTTTTCGAATCAATATGTGAGCGTGGCAAAGGAAAACGCGTTTGACCAGTTTCAGTTGATTTTAATCGACTGGAAATTGGCCATTTTTCAAACGGTCTCAGAATTCGATGAAACTAGTTTTGTTAGGACCGTATCGTCAATACAAAACTAGAAAATATTTTTCTAGAATTTTTAAAATTCGTATGCGACCCCGGTAATCTGAAATGTACGTTTAAAATTCAATATAGAGATTTAAAAGTAAATTAAACGGAAACTGATTGAAACGATTGAATCAGCTTGCGGTACATATCCCATTGTGTTCGGAATGGGGGTAAAACGCTATGGACGACAGGCGGTGGGCCTCGTTTCGAGGTCGTATGTGAAAGTCAACTTTTAGAAATTAAATAATAATAAAAAAAAAAAACCCTTCCTCCTTTAACCCGCTGGCCCCCCCCCTTTTTCCTTCATAACCGATTTCAGCAGAAAAAGAAAAAAAAAAAAAGAAGAACCCTAGATATCGACAGCCGCCCCCCCCCCCCTGAAGCGCCGCCGCCCGTCACCGAAGCTTCCCCCCCCCCCCTCCCTCGACGAGCGTCACCGAAGGACCCCCCCCCCCCCCTGCTGCTGCTGTTCGGCGACGAAGCACCCCCCCCCTGCTGCTGCTGTTCGGCGACGAAGCACCCCCCCCCCTGCAATGTTCGGCGACGAAGCACCCCCCACTCCTGTAAGTTTTTCTTATTTGTTTAAATAATTTTATTTTAGTAAAACTGATTTTTTTAGTTAGGTTAAAACTGGATTTTATTTTAGAAAAACTGATTTTTGGTTAAGGAGTTTTAAAACTATTTTAAAAGAAGAAAAATAAAAACTGTTTTAAAAGAAGAAACTAAAAAAACTGGATTTTCTTTTTATGATATAAAAACAAAACTGCATTTTTATAAGGGATTTCAAAACTGCATTTTTATAAAGGCAAGAAAAAAAAAACTGATTTTTGTTTTAGGATTTGAAAAACAGATTTTTTTTTTTTTTTTTAAAAAAAAGAATATAGAAAACTGATTTTGTTTTTAAAAATAAAAACTGATTTTTGTTTAATGTTAAAAACTAACTTTTGAAAAGATTTAAACTTTATAAGTTAAAAGATTATATTTTTATAATATGATAAAAATGATATTTTTATCATATAAAGATGACATTTTGAGTCACGAAGATCAAAAATTATATATGGATATATATTGTTTCAAAAGGAGGATTTTCTATATAAAAGAAACATTGTTTTGAGAGGAGAAAATATACATGTGTTTTGAAAGAAAATTATATTTTGTTTTAGAAAGCAAAATATAATGATAAGATTTTTTAATGAAATAAAAATTCGATTTTTATATATTGAACTTTGAAATAAAAATTCGATTTTTATATATTGAATAGCGAACTAAAAATTCGATTTTTATATATTGAATAGCGAACTAAAAATTCGATTTTTATATATTGAATAGCGAACTAAAAATTCGATTTTTATATATTGAATAGCGAAGTAAAAATGTGATTTTTACGTATGTAGTGAAAGCAGCAACGAAGGTGACAAAAAGGCGAAACGACGAAGACTTCTGCAAAAGAAGTGCCGTGGAGCTAGGATAGCTATATGTGAGAACTTCTCACCTTTCAATTTAATTTTTCTAGTTATATATATACTAGGATGCAGACGGTGCTTAGTAGCACCCGACACAATCGTCCACAGACCATGGACTTGTTTGTTTGACTGTTTGGTGATTGATTGCGATATTGGTTTGAATGTGGTTTGTGGTGTGAAAAATCGAATCGATAAATTGGTTAGGATTAGACGTGCGCCGTTATAAGGCGAAGGAGTAAGGCTAGGTTAGACACTTACTCCAAATTTTGTGGTTTGCATAATAAAATTGATATGATTGATGTGTGAATGGCGTGGGCCTTCACTAGACCGGGGATAAGGCTAGGCCTCGTCCCGTTTCTAGTATCGTGCCGTTATGCCGCCGAAATTTTCTAAAATATGTTAGAAAAATAAAAATACCATTTTATTTAAAGAATGAACTGAATAGAAATTCATAGGTTGAAATAAAATGTTTTATCGTTAAAAATATAATTTTTAACGTGAATGTGAATAAGTGAATAGTTATAAACAAATCGGCCGATTTGTTTGTATATACACTGATTTGACTGATATTGATTGGGTCGATAAATTTCACACATCGCCCAACTGCACAAATAAAATATGCGGTTGATTGTTTGAAACCCCACACGGGTGTTGGGATGAAATTTGAAGTTCACTCATCCTGATTGATTAAATATGTCGATCGATTGATTGACAGGCTGTTATAAGCGTTGAATATCTATATTTGATGCTTATACAGTGTAGTGCACTTTGGTTGATGGTTGATTATTTTCAATGTCATTATATACATGTGTTGTATGAAAATCCATATAATTAACTCTATATGGTAATTGATTGGGCCTCATTCCAATTTGAAAAATAAAGAATATTATAAAATAAAAGTTCATGTGTTGACAGTACTCATCCATTGAGATTGGTCATGTGTTGAACGAAATATTTTGATAATAACAACTATTTTGAAAAAGAAATATTTGAAATAGAATATTTGAAAATAAAGGAATATATGAAGCCGTGTTGATTAGATTGACGCCATTTCGACGTGAACGATATTTATATCGATTTTATTCGATTTCGAAATGAATTGAAAACAATTTCGAAATGAATTGAATTGAAAACGATTTCGAAATGAATTGAATTGAAAACGAATTCGAATTGAATTGAAAGTGAATTGAAATGAATTCAAATTGAATTGAAATTTGAATTAAATAGAAATGAGTTTTGAAACGAATCTATAAAGAAGAATTCAATTTTGCTTTGAATTGAAATGGAAGTTGAAATGGATTTTTGAAACGAATTCAAAACTATTTATATAATTCGTTTTAAATAGAAATCGACGATATATATATTATATATATTATATATATAATATAATGGCCTGAATAGAACGCGCCGCGCTGCGGCAGTTCGTGAATTTCGACCATTTATTTCAAACGGACATTACGGGAGATCCGACCGTCGGATTCTCCTAAAACCGGAACCGTTGGGTTCGTATCGAAAAGAGCTTTCTAGCGAATGTTAGAAATTTGAAATCTAACGGTTGGATTTGGAATTATGTCCAAATCAAATTTGAAAAAGGTCGCTGTAAGTGCAGTTCGATGGCCATTGATGGAAATCGACTGTACGGGCCTTGATAAAATTATTAAAAATAGTAATAATTTGTGAAAAATCATAAGAAATGATTTGTGAAGATTTGGGATGAAAAACTCCATATTTGAAAAGATAAAAATAGATTTTCATCGACATGAACTAGTTTTGAACTAGAATTGGAATTCTATTTATTTTTAAATAAATAAACTGAATTAGAAAGGGTTTTAAAAATAACCAGAATATCCAATGATTGCATTGGAGTGGATTTGAATCGAAATTATCTTCGGAATATTTCGATGTTGGAATTCGTGATTATACAGATGTTGTTATGGAAATTTGAAAGATATATATTTATATCGTTATTTCCAATACGACATTTGTTAGTCGTAGAATTCGATATTGAATATAAGCCGATATATTTTCTATTCAGAGCCTTGTATTGAATATCGAATGTGATTTGGGTTTGTCGTGAATGGTGTCTTCACTAACACTGTTCTTGAACCCAGTTGAGAAAAGATTAAATCTTTTTATTTAGATTTAATGAAGTGTACCAATTAAACAATATTTAATTGGAATTGAATTGGTATTGATTTTTGGGTTTATCGTGAACAGTGTTTTAAATAACACTTGTTCTTTAACTCGATAATTAATCAAATGTGATTTGGGTTTGTCGTGAATGGTGTCTTCACTAACACTGTTCTTGAACCCAGTTGAGAAAAGATTAAATCTTTTTATTTAGATTTAATGAAGTGTGCCAATTAAATAATATTTAATTGGAATTGAACTGATATTGATTTTTGGGTTTATCGTGAACAGTGTTTTAAATAACACTCGTTCTTTGACTCGATAATTAATGAATGTGACCTTGGGTTTATCGTGAACCGTGTTTTAAATGACACGGATTCTTTAACCCGGTTAAAGATTAAAACTAAGTGGAGTTTTAATGAATCTTTAATTAGATTGAAAAGATCGAAAATGGAGTATCACCAGTTTTGCTCCAGGCGATAGTTAAATCTTTAATTAGATTTGAACGTGAAATGGTAATTGAATTTACCGATAACACTGTGGTGTTAGATATGAAGTATTACCAGTTTTACTTCATGGGATGAATAGGTTGGGATTGGGAAATTAAAACAAATGATTACTTCGGTAAGGTTCGCTAATCCCGACTAGTTTGAATTGATATTCAAAAATGGATTAAAGAATAAATTCAAGGAATTTATCTTTGATAAAATTAATGGGAATCTTTCCCTATGAATGTGAAATTTAGAAACTAACTGTCGGTTGGCCAAGCAGAATGGTTTTCTGGATATTGATCTGATGTTGGTTTCGGCCTTCGGGGTTAATATTTGGGGAATTATTCTCTTGATTAATTTACGGTTAGTGACTAATGAATTGGAATGAGGCGTATGTTGTGTTTGTGTAACACTTTTACAATATATACGCGAGTTATTCGGAAAGACCGGGTTTATCCCATTCTGAATAACTGATGCGACGATAAGTCGAAGATGAAGACGATGGTCGAAGACCGGAGGTCTTCACGTCGTTTGGGTGATAACTGATGATCTTGATTGGGCTGTACACCCAAGAAGATGGAAACAGTTGGTGATCGTCCAGACGTACTTGGAGATCGATGGATATGCGGGGTACTAGGTGCCTCCGGTTTCGTTCAGGCCCAGAACGGACTTGTAAATGGACTGTGTGTCTGACATTGGATTTCATTCTGTGTGACTGATATCGGTTGCATAGAGTGGTTTGCCTGTGTGGCATGCTAAGATGCAAATGATCAAGGCTTCTGTTGAAAAGCAAAGTCTTGTGGTGATGATCAAAGCACGGCCTTTGTGGCGTAGCTTTGTGTAACGTTTACTTCGCGAGTTTCACACCCGGTATGAACCAAAAACGGGAGAGGACATCAGGGAGGACTTGCGTTTCTTTCTAGCTAGAAGTGGCGTCAGTGGTTTTACACGCCCTGACGAGTTTGACTTATGTGGTTGTTGCGGTTGCGAGGCGCCTCGGTTATATCGGTTTCGGCCGAATGCATTCTGGTCGGCTGACGGACCAGACTTACACCCCATAGGGTGGGGAGACGTATTGTTCAGGCATAATAATCCACTCCGTGTGGACCGGCCCTGACGATCCAAGGGGCAGTTGCGGCTGTTCCTGTGGCTCGGGCTAGACAGTCACGAATTGGTTGAGGACTATCTTTTGCCTCGGTTCATAGACGGAAATCCAATTTCCAAATACGTGACTTTGCGGTTTTATTTGTAAACCTATATATGGCGACATAGTGGCATGGGACGCTCATGCCGCCTATGATTGATACTTATGATTTGAAGTTGTTTTATACACTATACACTTATAGTAGTATCAAATGATTTGTTTTAAACGTATCAAGCATTCTTTGGCTGTTATAAGGGAAAACCCTATCCTCGGCTGCGTTGCATTGTGTGATGGGACCTGGGTCTTATAACAGCTTCATTTTTCTTTATTTAGCATGGCGCAGTTTGTTTTATGCACTGGTATTCTTGGGAGGAAACCCGT
This sequence comes from Allium sativum, assembly GCA_030737875.1. Lineage (NCBI taxonomy): Eukaryota > Viridiplantae > Streptophyta > Magnoliopsida > Asparagales > Amaryllidaceae > Allium > Allium sativum. The sequence continues at coordinate 312,286,162 of CM060919.1, forward strand.
TCCGTGTTATACGGCGAGGTCCCTTGATTTACCTAACTTTAAAAATAAAGATTAACTGTTTTAGTTCTCACACCAGTCACATGACTGACCTGGAGTTTATTGTTTTAACCTAAACTCTGGGTGCCCTTATTTTGACACGGGCAGCTAGTAGTTTTGGTTTTGCAGATTTATATTCACAGGATCCTGGTTTACAGCTGGAACGATATCCGGAAAGCTTTGTATCCGTATATCTCTTCTAGTTGTGTATTGTATTATTTTCCGCTGCTATGTATTTAAATGTAATTTAAATCTCTGATATTTCTGTGTAATATTTATTCATTTATACTCTGTATATTCTTGTATTCTGATGCATTGTGGTAATATACAATGAAATGTTCTTCTGTATGCGTTCTGTTTTGTCGTGTTCTCAACGATAGGGTGTTTCGAACGGTCTGGGTCGGTTTAGCGACTGGTTCGGACCGAGCGAAATTCCTTGCCGTCACATTTCATTTCAAACTCGAGTTCCATTCTCGATTCCAAACTCCTAACTCACCAATCCAATACCATTTTAGATTCTTATCGCATAATTCAAAATCTGATTTTACTTGTTATGTTATATTCCAATTCAATTTCCAGTTAATTGGTTTCAATTCAATTCCAGCTTGTTTTCACAAATTTCTATTTAAATTTGTTTTTAGTCCAAATATTCTCTTCCTGAGAGTTTTAAAACAGCTTTGCTTTTCTAAAAAAAAATCAATTATTCTCTTTCGGGATTCAAAACAACTTCCTTTTACCCAAAATAATTCAAAACAAAACCTTTGGTAGTAATTCATCACTTACAACTTGAAAATGAACACAGATGATGTGGCCAGCATCATTAGAGTTATTTCCCAGCGATCGAAGTGAGTTCAATACAATATCACTTTTCAAAACACATATTTAAACATTTCCATTTTGGAATTTTTTTCAAAAATATCATTCATGATGATTGTAAAACAATTTTAAAATCTCCCAGGATCTTAAAATTCTCATATATTTAATCCAAACCCATTTATAAATACTTTTCTAGTTTTTAGGAATTTTAATTCCAATTCTGATTTAATTCATTTCATAACACTTATATGAATTTTATTTGGTTATATATACATAACCAACTCAACTTCAAGCTTTATTCGATTTATATAACAACCAACACATCCAATATACTATAATACTTCAAATATTTATCATTATTTTATAATAAAATATAATTTGGGTGAAAGTATTCCATTTCCCCTCTTTTCAAAACATACTGTGTCGGTTCATTGTATTCGAGTGTTTATAAACCCCTACCGATACAGTGGATCAAACTGATCGACTAGAACTCATAAACAACTCAACCAATAAATCTCCACGGTATAAAATCATTTTATATCAAATAACAAATATGTTCACCCGTATATATACACTCAAACTCAATCTAGGGCATTACCAACCCCATCTCTACTGAGTCAGGCCACAAAGCCAAGGTAATCACTTAACCTTCAGCTTTGATACCACTGTAACGAACTGGGATTTTCGACTCTGAAAATCAACACAAAACTACAATGTTGACTATTCAGACATCGGAAATACCTGATCATTAATAGAAAGAATTTAGAGAGTGAGAATAGATAAGATAGAAAATTAGAATAGAAAAGAAGAAGATCACCACAGAACAGCATCGGAGCGATACGAATCTCACAGCGGAACAAATAAAATATAATATATAACATAACTTTGCAATAAAACAATATATATACAATAACATTATCAGAGTACACCACTTACACACAGCGTAAATAACAATAGCTATATAATCCTGAAGCCTCCTGCTTCAAGCTCCTCCAAGTATATCTGTAAAGACTTGAACTACTTGACTGCCCGTACAAATTTGGGCACACAAGAGTTTAGGGAAAACAAAACAAAATAAACTCTTGGGTCAGTCATGGGACTAGTGCGAATAACTCAAATCATTTGGTCTAACTTTTCAAAATACTTTTCAAAAGAAAAAGTGATCTTAAGACCGATCCACATAAACACGGACGGTTTTTACCTTACGATAACCCAAAATACTTTCAAAATCAATATTTTTCTGATATTATAATAGTGTCTAATCACAAGTAATTAACAATCTAGCAGAACGCTTGCATCTCACGTTCCACATATATAGTATACAAACAAAACCGCCGGCGCTTATTGGAGATTGGATTCCGACTATGACAAGGTACGGGACCGCCTACCGATAGTATATCTCTAGAGGCGAATACACTGGGCTCAACAAGAACGTCATGCAACCCGGCCCACACATGACCGACCACTCATTTCGCTTGAGTGTATCGAATGTATGTCACCAATGGTTGGGAGCTACCCGCCGTTTCCCGAAAAGGGACAACATCGAAAATAGATAAAAGAATGAAATGGATTTTCTCTAGATAGGTGATATACACCCTAATGAGAGTGACCCACATAGCCATGCTGCCTGCCCGATTTCTGTCATTTCCCGGTTGATGAGGGTTGAGGTCATAACGTATCTTTTGGAACACCTGACCGCCATTCAGTTTGAATGCCACATCGTCATACCCACCAAATCACAAATTGATTTCCCCAAAAATACCATGGGTATAAAGCTAAGAGAAACGAATTTCTCCGCCACCAATGTAAATACATTCGAAGAGATCAACTTACGCGATCCGTTAGATATACTTTGTCAGACATTCGTCCATTCACGTTGTCCTGGGACTGGACAAACCAAAGGCACTATTCTGTAACAGGATAACCCTTGCACAGCTCCGTCTTCAATTATTTTCATCATATTTGATCGCAATGCTAACGTCCAAACAGAGTGTTTTCATATAATGAATCTGATCCCGGTCTCTCCGTATTGACGACGGAAAAATGGTCAAAAACTTCGATAGTCGGTGATTTAACTATCAAAGAAAAATAGGTGTACAACCAACGATCTTATTTCTAGATAGAAATTTGATCGATTAATCATCAGCCAACACTGATCTCCTTTGATTTAATTTATCATTAATTTATTCATTTCCCATTTCTATATATTTGTAAATTCTTATTTTCTAAATTTAGAAAATGTACTTTATTAATCATTTGAAAACATCTCCATATTTACTCCCATTTCGTTTTCTGTATTAGAAAACATTTCTGATTCTTTTATTTGGAAAATGTTTCCAAAACTCCTTCATTTGATTTAAACAGATGTTTAAATAAAACATCACTAAGCCAATTCAAACCATTACACTCATTAACTAAATTCACATAGCCAACCTTCACTATCGAACCTTACCCATCCCTTAGTTAAAGACGAAGTCAGTCAAGTTAGGGTACAATTACCTCTCAGACCTTAACTGAACAACATTTCTAACCTTGAAATAAACAAAGTTCACGTCTTTAAATCTTTTTACCAACTTCCTTACGTAACTCGGATTCTATTTACGAATCCACTTCTTTTACAAAAATCATTTGATTATAATGATGGTGTTATAATCCCATACTTCCGAAATAATATAACTTAAATATAACTCTTCCTTATTAATTTGGATAAATAAACAAATAACTAATTTATTAATGAATAAATAATTCTTGGTTTAAAATGGAAAGTAATGGGTACTTTCCCTAATTCGATATAATCAAATTTCAACTTACAATTCTCTCTCGAATAATCTCTATTCGATAACTCCCCTTTCGAGTAACTATATTCGATTACCTATCTTCGAATAACTATATTCGATAATCTCTCTTTTGAATAAACTATATTCGATAACTCTTCCTTTCAGATAGCTTATATTCGATTAACTCTCTTCTTCGAATAACTTATATTTGATAATCTCTCTCTCTCGAATAACTTATATTCGATAATCTCTCTCGAATAACTTATATTCGATAAATCCTCTTCCGAATAACTTATATTCGATTAATTCTCTTTCGAATAACTTATATTCGATTAACCCTCTTCGAATAACTTATATTCGATTTATCCTCTTCGAATAACTTATATTCGATTATCAAATATCGGTTTCCAACCGAATACTAATTATCTTGTTAAATCCTGATTTATTCAATATATAATTTCTTCAAATAATTTATTTTTAAAACATCTGGCTTAGTTGAATTCTAATTACAAATCTTTACGGATTTTATTTAATCCTTTTTACATTTTGAATATCGAAATGGATTTCATCGTTCCTTTTAAAAACAACTCCAAATTTCCCATTTCCCAAATTCACTATTGAATTTGCAATCTCAATTATCCACTGATAATTATATTATAGTTCATTTCTAAACATTGTTTATAAATCACAACACTTGTTTTCATTATTCAATAAGTTATCTATTTCTAACCATTTGAAATTCCATTCTGTTTAATTTCTATTTCAAAAACCCAATTTCCTTTACAAATGTTTTTATTTCTAAAATCATCGCTTAATTCCATTTTTCACGTTGAATGTGAATAATATCCCTTTTATACAATCCCTTTAGTTTGATTTCGTATTTTAAAACAATATCCCAATTCCAACTTCTATTTATGGATTTATTTATACGAAATCTTCTTTTTTATTTCTAACACTTAAATCTCATTTAAAATTCCCTTTATAAATGCTGAGTTCACATTCTATTTAAAATATCGGTGTTAAAAACCGATCTCTACTTCTCTATAGAAGTTCAAACTTATATATTCCATTTATCAAAAGATAAGTATTCTTTTTAATTTATAAACATCGTTTATAAATTTATTTGCTCAATTTATCTGTTAAAACGGGTTTCCATTTAAAACCTACTTTGAAACCATCTTCTCGTTGTTCTTTTATATCTTCTAAATTCACTTTTATAATTCTATTTATTTCCCCAAATAATTTCTTTTATAATTCAATTTGATTTCCGAAATATTTCCTTTCAATTCTATTTGTTTTTCTAAAAATTATATTTACTCCATAAATCTCTTTATTTACTTCTTATTACTTTCATCTAGTATTTTAACCAAATCGGTCTTTCAAACTTCCATATAACTGTTATTAACTTCATACAGAAGTCTTTTATTTAGTTTTCAAATATCTCCTTTAAATAAGTCCATTTGATTTTATAAAATTCCAAAATCCTATAAACACTTCATACATTTCTTTTTATAAAATACTTTGATTCTATACGAATATTTTTATTTCAATAGTCACTTCACAAATTCCTTTTTATAAAACCCTTTTTATTTTATAAACTTCCAAAATTTAATATTCACTTCAAATTTTCTTTTAATATAAAATTCTTTTGACTTTATATAAATATTTTATTTCAAATTATAGTTTGAAATTTACCTTTTTATATTCTAATATTTCCTTTGGTATTTAAAAGTATCAAATAACAATGATCAAACACACATAATCAGCAACAGGTTATAAATCACATCATATATCACAATATATGAAAAATAGTAAAATAAATGTTGAGGAACCCAGTTGGGTCCCTCCGACCTGTTTTCCTGCATCCACAGATGTTAATCACATGAATAACATGAAAATGAAATATTCTGATAAACAGAATTAATATTCGATTAACGATTTACATATATATATCGTTATCTAAATTTTCAACCAATTAACTAGCAACTCAACCAATAACCAACACACAGCAAACAATCATCATTTATAAATTCTAAAAATATTTTATAAAAATATAAATTGAGTAGAGTTAGTGAGATTTACTCACATTGGACGATTATCGTTAAATAACGATAATTGGTCATTGATTTGAATGAGGCGTTTAATTTCACCTTAAACCCGAACGAGCTCCAATTCACTCCTGGTCAGTTCCATGTTGTAGCTCTCGTCCATACGATCCCAACGGATCTTGTTTCGCTGAAAACCAATATCATATGATAACGTTATTCAATTTCGAAGTTATACGAGTATTTAAATTTAAATTAAAGTAAAAACAATTTAAATCCGGGCCTCACCCCTTAAAAACCTGGCCTATCTCCTTGTGAATACCCAAACCCGCACTCTTAACCTTTCTTCCCCGATAGTCGAATTCCAGAAATCAAAGTCGGCCATTACTGTAAACCTCTCTCATTACCTCTCCCTCTACAAATCATCGAATTCGAAAGGACTCCACCAATGTTCATCTCGTCACTCCCTCGTTCCGGCTAGCCCCACCATGAAGCTCGCACACCCCCTACCACTTTCTATTCACTCGGTAGAACGCACGAACCAAAAAACACGCAATATCATTTTCCTCTTTGAATTCCTTGAAATCTTGCATATGAATTCCAAATTCTACCACGAACTTAATTCCGATGCTCAAGATAAGGATTAGCGCTTGAATCACTTTCATTTCTTAATCCTAGTTGCTGTTGCTACTTTCACAAGTTTGGGAATGGCCATCGCACCCAGTAGAAATGACATAGAAGTGGAGAGGAGGATCAAAAAAGTCCAAATATCCTGCTTTGATGATTTTAGGAATTTCCTATGGATTGATTTGATTTTTCAAAGATGTTTTTGTTTACAGAAAATGGAAAAATGTGGCGGCTCCTGTTTTGACCATGATAGAAAGTTGTTTAGGGTTAAGACGAGTGTGGTATATTTATAGGATTTTTTTTAATATTTTTTATTCGAATTTTAAATTAATATTTAAGTTATCGTTGTTTGCATTCGTGTTTAACAATCCTTGTGATCACATACAATACCAAAAATCACGGAAATGGACATACAACTAGAGTTTGACATTACGGACCCAACGAAACTTGTTTCGTCGAATTCCGACTCCATTTGCTCACATAGCATATTTTTAACCGTCAAAATACTGACTGTTTTTCACATTAAAAATCCATACGGCCACACACTGACTCCAAAAATCACGGAAATTGAAATCTAGCAGTAATTTAATATTGCGGATCCAACAAAATTAGTTTCGTCGAAAACGGTGTTCGTTTGCAAAACTGGCTATTTTTAAAGCTCTACATAACCCATTTAAATATATAAATATATTTAAAAATAATCAAATTAAATATCAATCAATATATATTATCGTATACATTCACAATATATACCATACAACTCTAGAATATTCCTATCTGACCTTGATAACCTGACATTTCAAATCCAGATTAAAACAGCATTCAATTTATATTGAAAATCCTGTTATAATAAAATAAATCGTTATAATTTATAAAGGAATTCCGTAGCGACTTTTCTAAAATTTGATTTGGACATAAATCAAAATCTACACAAAGGATTCCCGATTTTTCTCTTCCATTAGAAAAATATACTTCACCAGCCCCGAACGTATCTTGTTTCACAGAAATCCGATTTAAAACAGGTTTTGTATATTCATTTAAAGTTCGAATCGCCAAATAGCGAACTACCGCGCCATTTCGAGCTCGATTATAATTATATTATAATTTATACGCTCTAATTTCATTAATTAAATATATTCGTTATCGTAATTCAATTTTAAACTAAATTACATATTTTGAATTTCCCAATTCACACAATATTGCCATTTCAGCTAATTCTGATTATTTCAGAATTACATATATTATTCTATTATTTAAATGAATTAAATTATCAATATTATTTAAGTAAACAACCATTTGATTCTCTAAATCACTACTTATATAATTAAATTAATTAATTATTATATCGCTGAAAATGCGTGACATTACAATTGTGGAAAGAACAGATTTAACTAGGATGAGGCGACCGGCAGTTGATGACGAATTGGCCTTCCAAGCAGCTAGCCTGTGTTCAATTTTAGCTATAAGGGGCAACCAGTCAGCTTTCAAGAGTTTGGTTGGACGGAGTGTGACCCCAAGGTAGGTTATTGGGAAATGTTCAAGCTTACAGTTGAGACAACTGGAGATAGAGGGTCCGAGCTCGTGTGAGTTCCCTAGCATGATGATAGAGCTTTTGCTGTAGTGAACTGATAGCCCAGATATGAGTTCAAAGGTATAGAGAAGCACTTCAATGCAATGAATGTGGGAGGCGGTGGGTGAGAAAATGAGGATGGTGTCGTCAGCGAACTGAAGATTTGAGATGGCGGAGCTATGGTTTGGGAGGTTAAGGTCGGAAAGGAGGTTTTTGGATATGGCTAGTTTAACCATGCAGTTAAAAACATTAGCGATTAGGACAAAAATGAGGGGTGAAAGGGGATCTCCTTATCTGAGCCCACAATTAGATTTTATGAGACCGCATGATTCTCCATTAACGCATATGGTGGAGAAGCTTGTGTTCAATATGTGTTCAATCCAGTTACACCATTTGGGTGGGAATCCACGATGAGACACTAAGTCAAGTATAAAATTCTAGTTTACAGAGTCGAAGGCTTTGGAGAAGTCGAGTTTAAGCAGCACACCCGGAGTGGATGTAAAGTGACAGAAAGAGATGGCTTCTTGTGTAGCAGCAAAAAAATCCATAATGTTACGTCCAAGGATGAATGCCGATTGTTCAGGACCTACGAGGGAGGCAATGAAGGTTTGCAGTCGGTTTGCGAGGACTTTGGTAATGATTTTAAAGGTAGTGTTGAGAAGGCTAATGTGGCGGAAGGAGGATAAGAAGGAAGCGCCGACAGTTTTGGGGATAAGGGTAATGATGGCATAATTAAGTCTGGCAATGGAGGATGGGTTGGATTGGAATTCGAAGAACATGGATATGATGTCAAGCTTGATGGTGGGCCAGAATTGTTTGAAGAAGGTCGGGCCAAAACCATCAGGCCCAGGAGATTTGTCATCTGCCATTGACTTAATCGCAGCTCAAATTTCATCTTCAGCATAGGGAAAGTCAATGTTAATAGGGGAAGGGGAAGGGTAGAGGAGGTTCCAATCTATGGCTGGGAGGGGGGAGGAGGGTTTGCCAAGAATATTACGGAAGAAGTTTGTGAAAAGGAGGCATATGTCAAAGGGGTTAGTATAGATTGAATCAACATGGTGGATTTCAGAAATGTAAGAGGATCTACATCGGCCATTTGCTATTCGATGGAAATAAGCGGTGTTCCTAAGTCCTTCGTCAATCCATTTAGCTTTGGATCTTTGTTTCCATCCCATTTCTTCTTGTTTAATTAGTCGTTCCAACTCTAATTCCAATTTTTTGAGCTTTGATGATTCCGAGTCATCGAGTGGGCGTGATTCTCGGCTAATATTCAGGAAGAGGATTTCATCTTGGATGGAGTTAATTATGGCTTTAATGGAACCCCAGACCGTTTTTGCCCATGGGCGAATGATTTTGCGGAGGGATCGCAATTTGGAAACGATGGTGGCGACTGGACATTGGGTAGATGTTGGCTGGGACCAAATTCGCTTAACATGCTTCAAAGGAGGGTTCAAGGAGCCAGAGATTTTCAAATCTGAATGGGCGCTTAATACTAACCAGAATGATAACTCTGATCCTCTGCACCAATACTAGTATAACCAAAATGAGATGATCCCAACAACTACAAGATGGTAGACTTAGACGTACTTCTGGTGAGAGGTGTTAACCCCATACAATCCACAGGCATCCCAACCTAACGGGCTCTTAAACTTTTTACTAGAGTCTAGACGTACCCCAACTACTACCCTAATCGATCGGCTCCCTACTTCGTAGATATCCTGTGCCGGCCCCACAGTAGGAGGTATCACTTCCTAAAGTGGCAACCCATCGTGATGTGATCAACCATATCTACTGGTGTCACGGTCGTCTTATCCCCCTCTGCCCGGCCCATGCACGCACATGTCCTGCACCGCCCACACTGTCCACCACATTTGGATCTCTTACAATCAGCCCAGTAAGCGTGCCCCAACTCCGACCTAGGGCGGAGTATTCGTTCAATACCGTTATATGGGTTACTGACTGAAATGGGTCCTACACAAAATGATACAAGCTCTCCCCTTGTCCTGTATCCCCGCTGAGATTTCCACAGGTTATGTATACCTATTGGTATCTTTAATTACACAACACCCTTAGGTTAAGTTTGTGGGCCTATATATGAATATTACCCACCCCCTCAGATTCACTTAACCCACCCACTGTTCAATCAAATTTACTTAACCCCTATTCAAGTTCATGTTCATACAATCCCTATGTGTAACACCCCATAATTTTAAAACTGGACATAAGAGATAATTATAGAATAATTAATCTTTAAAAGAAGAATTGGGTGAAATGGGTTACGCCATTGCGTTCGTCTCGGAATTCTGCTTGAGATAAAGTCCGAGTTTGCGTGAATCGGACTCCGTATGAAGAAGTTATGGAGGTTAAAAGTTTTCAAGTTTAAGCAGAAATTGAATTAAAATAATAATTAAATAATTAAAGCAGATTCAAATTTTAAAACTTCAAAAAACAGCTGTGCGGGAAATTTCCTGCTCAGGGGTGTCGACATGGGTGTCTACCCCCCTGTAGGGTCGACACCTGCGAACTGATCTAGATAGTGACTATTTTCTGAGGTGTTAGGGCATATGTGTCATGTTCTGGTTGGCTCTCTTGGGTTTGGATGGCTTTAATGACTCCTAGGTTGATCTAAAGGCCCATATTAATCCTAAACATCTATATATACATAGCTAAACCTAAACCCTAACCTCACAACCCTAAACTATGATGTCGTCATGTTGTTCATCTACAAACTAACCTAGCCGCCACCATAAGAAATCAAATTCTAGATTAAAGATAAGAGATAAAAATTCAAAGCCTAGGAATTGCGAAAAGGAATTCTAGAACAACAACGAATGAATCAACGCCTACATCAATGGATTAGCTTAGCAACTTCAGAAATCAGATCCCAGAATTTAAGATCTGTTTTTTGTGCAGTTACTTTCACAAGATAATTGTTTAAACGTAATTGTGATGAGTTATGAATTGGACTGTATGAAAATGTTTGTAAATCATATAAAGTTTATGTCTTTGCAAACTATGTTTTGATTTATGCTTGATTTGATTCATTATATGCAAGTTATGTTCTATGTTAATTCATATGCCTAATTACATATGCAAGTTATGTATGCAAGTTCGCTTGATCTATGCAAGTTATGAAAGATTGTATGCAAGTCATGTTCATATATATAAGATCATATTTTATATGTTCATATGTTTAAATCTACATGTTTATATGATTAGATCCATATCAGTCCATATGTTTAGAACTATATGTTCATATGTTTAGATCTACATGTTTATATGATTAGATCCATATCAGCCATATGTTTAGAACTATATGCTCATATGTTTAGATCTACATGTTTATATGATTAGATCCATATCAGTCCATATGTTTAGAACTATATGTTCATATGTTTAGTTCTACATGTTTATATGATTAGATCCATACCAGTTCATATGTTTAAATCTGTGCAAGTTTATGTTTAGATCTATGCTAGTTCGCATTCCATATATTGATTGGATCTATTTTAATATGTTTACTAGATTTATACAGACTTGGATCTATATTGCTTATGCCAGTTATGATGTCATGTGTTTTTTCCCTTTTTCCTTTTTTTCATGAGTTGGGCTAATTGCGAGCCTAACATACCATATGAACTATACGTACGAACGACGTGGGAACATTGGGGAAAAGTTTGGGTAAAAGTTGAAGATTATGTAATTGGCATAGAAAGGGGTTGTAATCATATAATTAATTTTGGGCATAAATAGAAAATGTGGCATAACTTGAATTGACCACACTTGTGGATAATTTACATATAAACTTGGACATGAATGGTAAATATGTAAATTGGCTAAAAGATAAACGTGCCTAACCCGAGGTTAGATTGAGTTGCGGTGTAAGACTGCCCGGAACCGCCCGGCACATCCAGCGTACACAACAATATAGATCTAATGTGAGAGGTTAGCGCATTTATCCCAAAAACCCGAGGTTAGAATGAGTTTGCGATAGATTTCTGCCCGGAACCGTCCGACACATCCAGCAACCGCAAACAACAGTTCTAATGTGAGAGGTTGGTGCTTTAATGAATAAATTAAGGCTAAGGAACAGACATGCTAAGAATGGAAAGGTTAAGTAACATATGAACAGGCGACACTTAACCAATACAACATGTTAGGTAGGTGGGTTAAGTTAACATGGACAAGAAGACAACTTAACCAATATTACATAAACAAAGTGGATAGGGTTGAGGCAAGCTTAACCAACAATACATATGGACTTGATAAGGGGAAGGGTTAAGTAAATCTTGGGTAAGTGGGTAATATTAGTATATATAGGCCCACAAACTTAACAGTTAAATAAACATGCGTGAATCAGTGAGAAGATTAAGTAACATATGAACATGCAACACTTAACCAATACAACATGTTAATTAAGCAAATGGGTGGGGTTAAGTTAAATTGAGAACACTTAATCATTATAACATGTTGATTAGGAAACCCTAGTAACGGGGACCCATTTCAGTGGTAACCCACATATATGTATCATGGTACCCTGAGCTAGGCAGGGTGGGGAACGATTACTGGGCTGACTATAAGCGGTCCAAATAGCGGTGTGTGGTGCGGCAGTGTAGGTTCCGACGGAGTATGGGCGTGCACGTGCTCCAAAGTGGAAAAAGCAGGCACTGGGCATCAGTAGTATACACTGTGCATTTTGAATCGTGTCGGGTTGCCATCATGGTAATTGAGTCACCCCATGATGGGGCTAGCACAGGTATCTACATACAAGCGGGGCCGAATGACACAAGTAATGAATACATACAAGCGAGGTCGAATGACATAAGTAATAAATACATGCGAGTTAGGGAGCTTCTCGAACGAGGAAGGTAGTGGGTACAACTCGTGGGGGTAGGAGCAAAAAGGGGCACCTACGATAGCAGCTAGGAGTACACGAAACTACCATTATCATGATTAGTAAGAGGGATCAACTTTTAGTAGGGGACTAGTAAGGGTGCGGTGTAACTAGTAATGATATGGTGTTACTAGCATTGGTGCAGTGTAGTAATTATCCTGTAGTGATTAGAAGCGCAATCAACGTTATATCTTGTTCATCTTGTCTGCTTTGTCATGCCTGTTTATTCTACAGTCATTTCTTGCTTTCTAGTTTATGTTCTAATCCTGTTACTTTAATGAATATACTGTTAAAGTCACTGGACTCACCAGACTTATGTCTGACCTAGCTTGTTTCGCCTCTTTTCTTCTGTTTCCCTCTCCCCTCCCCCCAGGTTCTTAGGGAGGAAATACTCAAGCTTAGTTCAAATATCTCTTTCTTCCAGCTGGAAGTTGAAAGGTGTATTGCATGGCTTTAATTCTGCGTATGGCATTTTTCTGTTGGGGATTATGGCTTTAAAATTATGTACTCTGAAGGTTTTGTACAATACTGATATTATGTACTTGATTTTGGTATTTGGAAATGTAATCACACTTATTTCTGTTTCCGCTGCAATAAAATTACAAAATTTTCAAGTACTACTTTTTTTGTCTTGTAATATTCCGTTCTGTTTACTTATAATCCACAAAACTTAATGCATTCCCTTTGTGAGTGACATTAACGGACATGGGGTGTTACACGTGGTATCAGAGCTGAAGGTTACTAGAACAGATAAAAGATTTTGAAAATCATTTTCAAAAGTATTATTTTCAAAAGCATGTTTCAAAGAAGGAGTTTTCAAGAGAAAGATTTACTATGAAAAACATAATCCCCAAAAGCCATATATCTATCTTTCGATTCTATGTTCCGAATCTCTACCTTTTTCCTTCTTGAGTCTCTTTCTCCGCGTTTAGATGCCTTTCCTAAAATATGGAAGGACTTCGGTGTGATGGGCGGAAAACCTTTTTATGGGACTGAGACGTTTGTCGAGGCTATAAATTGGCTCAAGGAAGTGAAGGATTCGTTTGGTATCTTGGAGATAGACAATGGAAGGAAAGTTCAGGTAGCTGCTTGGTCGATGAGGAAGTTTAGGCTGAGGAACACAACCCAATGATGAGGAATTTGTTGATATGACTTTAATCCACGAAGAAGGTAAAGGAGAAAGTGGAAAGAATAATTAACCCCCATAACAAAAGAAGGTGTCTTTATTATGGTATAACGGGCCATATAATTAAGGACTGTAGGAAGAATAAGAAGCATGGTTGTTACCATTGCGGCGAGGCAGGACATAAGATTTAAGATTACCCAAGGAGGTAAGGACAAGGGCATGGACAGAGGACAAAACCTACTTTTGGAGGACAGGTTCATGCTCTCATGGCACCAGGACAGGAGAGAGATAGAAGCATTTATGTTGAAAGTTTGATTTTCCTTTTTCAATCATCCTGTTCGAACTTTGTTTGACTCTTGCGCTTCGCAATTGTTTGTATCTGCTTCGTTAGTTGAAACACTGCACCTAAATACTAGTCTAGTTATGGATCCCATTGTAGTCACAAATCCTATTGGTGGTTCGGCTCACTTATCTATGATTTGTCGGGTTTTGAGAGTGTCTATCTTGGGCGTTGGGTTGGAATGCAACGCCTTCGTTCCTGGTTTCACGGGCTATGGCTTGATTCTAGGGATGGATTGGCTAGCCGGGCATGGTGCCATCCAAGACTGTGAAAAGAGGGTAGTTAGACTGTTGACTCGTTATGGAAAGACCCTTGATATTTCTTGTGACCTTAGGGATTCAGTGATGCTTATCTACCTAGAATCTCTTGACGCATTCATCGATCATTTGAAATATGTTCGTGTAGTCCGTGAGTTTGGTGACATCTTTGATGAGGTTCGGGGTTTACCCCCGAGGGGCGAGATGGACCTCCGAATATACTTTGTAGATAATAAAAACCCAATTGCATTGCCAGTGCGCCACATGGATCCGAGAGAGAGAGAGGATGGAACTCAGTAAACAAGTAGGGGAGCTACTTGAGAAAGGGTTCATAAGAAGAAGCATTTCGGAATGGGGTGCTCCAGTTGTTTTGCTACGAAGACTGATGGTTCGCTTAGATTGTGTGTGGACTATAGGGAGCCGAACAAGCTCACGAAGAAGAATATACACCCATTGCCGAGGATAGATGATTTGTTCTATCAGTTAGTTGGTGCTTCGGTTTTCTCGCAGTTGTACTTAGCTACAGAATTTCACCAGTTGAGGGTATCTGAGGATAGCATAGATAAGACTTCTTTTAGGACTCTTAACGGTTTCTTCGAAGGGCTCGTCATACTTTTTTTGGGGGTTGACGAATGCACCCACATATTTTGTAGACTTGATGAGTAGGGTGTGTAGGAAGTTCCTAAAAAAGTTTGTGGTAGTCTTTATGGATAGTATTTTGATTTTCTCTAGAAGCGAGGAAGAGTATGCCCTACATTTTAGGGAAGTCTTAGAGACCCTAGAGCGCATCAACTCAAAGCTAAGTTCTCCAAATGTCATTTTTGGAGGAAAGAAGTGAGATTCTTAGGATAAGTGGTCTCTAAGGAAGGGATAGCAGTGGATCCTACAAAGGTGGTGGCAATCCAAGATTGGAAGGTTCCTAGAAAAGCAACGAAAGTAAGAAGTTTTCTAGGGTTGGAGGGATACTATAGGAAGTTCGTTAAGGGATTTGCAAAGGTATCAGCCCCAGTTTTGACTTTGCTAGATGGGAGCAAACCGTTCACAGTATATACCGGTACTTGCGAGGCAGGGCTTGGAGCAGTTTTCGATGCAAAAGGAAAAGGAGATATGCAAAAGGCAGTAGGTACGCAATTATGTTTGAGCATCGCGTATCGTCCACAAACGGATTGACGGACAGAAATGGTGAATAGAATCCTTGAAGATCTTTTAAGGTTATGCATCCTAGATTTTGGAGGACATGAGAAGAGCACTTTCCATTTGTGGAGTTCGCTTATAACAACAGTTATTAAGTTAGTATTAGGGTTTTTATGGACGACCGTGTCGATCATCAACTTGTTGGTGGAAATCTACGGATAAGATTTTACTTGGGCTAGATATGGTTAGGGAAACTTCTGAGGAGATAGACTTGATTGAAGATGAATGAAGATGGCATAGGGCCGACAAAAGTCAAACACTGACAAGAGAGGAACCGACCTTGAGTTCGATGTTGGAGACAGGGTTTTTATTAAAATGTCACCGTGGAGGAATGTAGTTCGCTTTGGGGAGTATGGGAAATTAGCACCAAGGTTCGTAGGGCAATCCCCCATTACGGAAAGAATTGGACAGACAACAGAGTGAAGTTGCCAAAAAAGCTTAGTGGTGTTCATGACATGTTTCACGTGTCACATGTGAGGAAGTGTTTACATGATACCGTAGAAATAGTGGAGCCGAGCATGCTTAGAGAAGTGGAAGTGGAGCAAGATGCCACGATTAGACGAGCTCCTACATGCATCCTTGGATCGGAGATCAAGAAGCTACGCAATAGAGAAGTCAAGTTGGTTAAAATTTAATGACGAGATGATCAAGGAGACGCGACTTGGGAGACAGGAGACAAGATGCGTACGCTGTACCCTTTCATTTTTAAGGGTATACACTTAATTTCTCCTTTTTCTATCACTTTGTTTAGACTTGTCCTATCGTTTAGTGCATCCTCTCGATTACATTCTTGATCTTTATGTAGAAAATCCTATGGTTGTAAACATGTGTTTGAGACATGTTATGTTTGGTGGATGCAAGTGGGTGCAAGTGTTTTCTAGTGGTTGCTCGTGGATGCATTTACACACACATTAGACACTAGATCGGCTCAATCACTTTCATATTGCATATGCATATATGTATTTGTATATGGATTGAAACTTGATGTGTTATCATATAGATGTTGCATTTATATGAATGATTGTGCACTCATGTAGAAGTTATAAAGTACGATTAGGAATAATTGCCCACATGATGGACTCATGGAACTGACATCGCATTAAGGAGGTCAACTGAATCAGTAGACCGCCTGATTTTGCTTTAGATAAGGACATATAAACACACTATGCATATGATCATGAAAGCATTAGAAACCTCTTTAAGGACAATGGATGTTTGTGATTGAATGGTTGAGTAGATGGCTATTGGATGGTAGGATACACATTCTTCTTGACTTGTAGATTTCGGGGACGAAATCCTTTAAGTAGGGGGGAATGTAACACCCCATAATTTTAAAATGGGACATAAGAGATAATTAAAGAATAATTAATCTTTAAAAGAAGAATTGGGTGAAACGGGTTACGCCATTGCGTTCATCTCGGAATTCTGCTTGAGATAGAGTCCGAGTTTGCATGAATCGGACTCCGTATGAAGAAGTTATGGAGGTTAGAAGTTTTCAAATTTAAGCAGAAATTTAATTAAAATAATAATTAATAATTAAAGCATATTCGAATTTCAAAACTTCAGAAAACGGCTGAGCGGGAAATTTCCCACTCAGGGTGTCGACACCCCCCCCCCCAAGGGGGTGTCGACATATGTGTCGACCTCTCTAGGGGTGTCGACATGGGTGTCGACCCCCCTGTAGGGTCGACACCTGCGAACTGATCTGAATAGTGACGATTTTCTGAGGTGTTAAGGCATATGTGTCATGTTCTGGTTGGCTCTCTTGGGTTTGGATGGCTTTGATGACTCTTAGGTTGATCTAAAAGCTCATATTAATCCTAAACATCTATATATACATAGCTAAACCTAAACCCTAACCACACAGCCCTAAACTACGATGTCGTCATGCTGTTCATCTACAAACTAACATAGCCGCCACCATAACAAATCAAATTTTAGATTAAAGATAAAAAGATAAGAGATAAAGATTCAAAGCCTAGGAATTGCGAAAAGGAATTCTAGAACAACAACGAACGAATCAACGCCTACATCAACGGATTAGCTTAGCAACTTCAGAAATCAGATCCCAGAATTCAAGATTCGTTTTCTGTGAGTGCAGTTACTTTCACAAGATAATTGTTTAAACGTAATTGTGATGAGTTATGAATTGGACTGTATGAAAACGTTTGTAAATCATATAAATTTTATGTCTTTGCAAACTATGTTTTGATTTATGCTTGATTTGATTCATTATATGCAAGTTATGTTCTATGTTAATTCATATACCTAATTACATGTGCAAGTTATGTATGCAAGTTCGCCCGACCTATGCAAGTTATGAAAGATTATATGCAAGTCATGTTCATATATGTAAGATCATATTTTATTTGTTCATATGTTTAGATCTACATGTTTATATGATTAGATCCATATCAGTCCATATGTTTAGAACTATATGTTCGTATGTTTAGATCTACATGTTTATATGATTAGATCCATATCAGTCCATATGTTTAGAACTACATGTTCATATGTTTAGATCTACATGTTTATATGATTAGATTCATACCAGTTCATATGTTTAAATCCGTGCAAGTTTATGTTTAGATCTATGCTAGTTCGCATTCCATATGTTGACTGGATTTATTTTTATATGTTTACTAGATTTATGCAGTCTTGGATCTATATTGTTTGTGCCAGTTATGATGTCAAGTGTTTCTTCCCTTTCTCCTTTTTTTATGAGTTGGGCTAGCTACGAGCCTAACGTATCACATGAACTATACATACGAACGACGTGGGAACGTTGGGGAAAAGTTTGGGTAAAGTTGAATATTATGTAATTGGCATATAAAGGGGTTGTAATCATATAATTAATTTTAGGCATAACTAGAAAATGTGGCATAACTTGAATTGACCACACTTATGGATAATTTACATATAAACTTGGACATGAATGGTAAATATGAAAATTGGCTAAAAGATGAACGTTTCCAACCCAAGGTTAGATTGAGTTGCGGTGTAAGACTGCCCGGAACCGCCTGGCACATCCAGTGACCGCAACAACATAGATCTAATGTGAGAGGTTAGCGCATTTAGCCCAAAAACCCGAGGTTAGAATGAGTTTGTGGTAGAAGTCTGCCCGAAACCGCCGGGCACATCCAGCAACCGCAAATAATAGTTCTAATGTGAGAGGTTGGTGCTTTAATGAATAAATTAAGGCTAAGGAACAAACATGCTAAGAATGGAAAGGTTAAGTAACATATGAACAGGCGACACTTAACCAATACAACATGAAAGGTGAGTGGGTTAAGTTAACATGGACAAGAAGACAACTTAACCAATATTACATGAACAAAGTGGATAGGGTTAAGGCAAGCTTAACCAATAATACATATGGACTTGATAAGGGGAAGGGTTAAGTAAATCTTGGGTAAGTGGGTAATATTAGTATATATAGGCCCACAAACTTAACCGTTAAATAAACATGCGTGAATCAGTGAGAAGGTTAAGTAACATATGAATAGGCAAAACTTAACCAGTACAACATGTTAATTAAGCAAATGGGTGGGGTTAAGTTAAATTGAGAACACTTAACCATTATAACATGTTGATTAGGAAACCCTAGTAATCGGGTCCCGTTTCAGCAGTAACCCGCATAGATGTATCATGGTACCCTGAGCTAGGTAGGGTGGGGCATGATTACTGGGCTAATTATAAGCGATCAAAATAGCGGCGGGTGGTGCAGCAGTGTAGGTTCCGACGGAGTATGGACGTGCACGTGCTCCGGAGTGGAAAAAGCAGGCACTGGGAATCATTAGTATAGACTGTGCATCTTGAATCGTGTCGGGTTGCCATCATGGGAATTGATACACCCCATGATGGGGCCAGCACAGGTATCTACATACAAGCGGGGCCGAAAGACACAAGTAATGAATACATACAAGCAAGGTCGAATAACACAAGTAACAAATACATGCGAGTTAGGGAGCCGATCGAACGAGGAAGGTAGTAGGTGCAACTCGTGGGGGTAGGAGCAAAAAGGGGCACCTACGATAGCAGATAGGAGTACACGAAACTACCATTATCATGATTAGTAAAAGGGATCA
Source organism: Allium sativum (assembly GCA_030737875.1). NCBI lineage: Eukaryota > Viridiplantae > Streptophyta > Magnoliopsida > Asparagales > Amaryllidaceae > Allium > Allium sativum. The sequence goes on from CM060919.1 coordinate 312,305,932, forward strand.
ACATTTAGTAGGGGACTAGTAAGGGTGCGGTGTAACTAGTAATGATACGGTGTTACTAGCATTGGTGCAGTGTAGTAATTATCTTGTAGTGATTAGAAGCGCAATCAACGTTATATCTTATTTATCTTGTCTGCTTTGTCATGCCTGTTTATTCTACAGTCATTTCTTGCTTTCCAGTTTATGTTCTTATCTTGTTACTTTAATGATTATATTGTTAAAGTCACTGGACTCACCAGACTTATGTCTAACCTTGTTTGTTTTGCCTCTTTTCTTCCGTTCTCCCCTCCCCCAAGGTTCTTAAGGAGGAAATACTCAAGCTTAGTTCAGATATCTCTTTCTTCCAACTTGAAGTTGAAAGGTGTATTGCTTGGCTTTGATTCTGCGTATGGCATTTTTCTGTTGGGGATTATGGCTTTAAAATTATGAACTTTGAAAGTTTTGTACAAGACCGATATTATGTACTTGATTTTGATAGTTGGAAATGTAATCAAACTTATTTTTGTTTCCACTGCAATAAAATTACAAAATTTTCAAGTATTATTTTTTTTGTCTTGTAATATTCCGTTATGTTTACTTATAATGCTCCACGAAACTTAATGCATTCCCTTTGTGAGTGACATTAGTGGACGTGGGGTGTTACACTATGGATTTAACTAGGTTAAGTATTCCAATTCATTAACATGTCCATTTATGGTTATAACGTGCTGGACCCTACACATTAAACCTACCACTTGTGAATGCTGGATATGTCAGTCGGTTCCAGGCAGACTTCCTCCACAAGTCGGGCTTAACCTCGTGTCTCGGCACATCTCGTATTTGTGCACCTAGACCCCTCACATTAGATTCACCACTTGTGGTTGCTGTATATGTCGGGCAGTTCCGGGCAGACTTCCACCACAAGTGTAATCTAACCTCGTGTCTAGGCGCAATTACAGTTTCTAATTACTGTAATCCTAGGCATTCCATTATTAGCCAATTTTTACCTATGTCGTTATAGGTTTCATGGCCCTTTACACCAAATATGTTCATAACGAATTATATGTCCTAAACTCATATTCACAAACATTATTCAAATTATGATAATTTTCCCTTTTACAAGTTATACCCAATTTCAATGTTTTTCCCCTTGCTCCCAAACTAATGCATTTGCATATTTTAGCGGCATGCATAGGCTCGAAAGTAGCCTGGCTATATAAAATAAAAAGGAAAGGGTGAAGGGAAGATGACAGAGATGATTATTCTAGCAAAATTGACATAAACATTTAATGGAATAATGTTAAGATGGACATATAAGAACAGATATGGTGAACTTGTGATAATAAAACTAGTTCTAACATAGTAGGGATGTCATAATAGGCATGATTAGATCTGAACAAGGATTTAGATCTCCAACTAATGACAGATCCAAATTAACCACAACATGATAGCAACAAGATGATCTAAATATTGAATTAAATATATAATCAAAAGTAGATCTGACGTGATTAAGGTTTAAGATCTAATTCATTGTTAATTCAGAATATCATGGGTTCACAAATTACAATAGATCTGATATGATTCGGTCACAGGGATAGATCCAAATTACAGGCATATCATGTTTTACTTTTAGTTAATTAAATCTAAAGGTAACTTAATGTTCGGATCTTAGAACAATAGAAGGAGAAGAACGTAGATTGAATCATAGATCTATACTTGAATCTCTAAACTTTGATTGCAGAAGAAGAAAAGGATTTGATTAAGTCCAGGCACCGACAGCATTTAGGCCTCCATTGATTTCAGTGTGAGGAAACAAGAAAAATGAGGTTGTATATATAGCTGCCAGCCTCCAGAACCTAGCCACGTCAGCTCTAGGGGGGTTGACCCACCCCTTGGGGGGTCGACCTAGAGGTCGACACTGACCTAGCCACATCAGCTCTAGGGGGGTCGACCCACCCTATGGGGGGTCGACCTAGAGGTCGACACCCCCTTGAGGGGTCGACCCAGGGGCCGACTCCCCTAGGCGGGAATTTTCCCGCTCACCTAGATTTTCGTGAATTTTGAATTTTCTGAACCAAATTTGAATTTCTGGACCTATATATATATATATATATATCTTGCGCATATACAAACTTCAAACCTTCATAACTTCTTCATACGGTGTCCGTTTTACGTAAACTAAATGTCTATCTTAACCAGTATTTTGAGACAAACGCAATGGCGCAGTCCGTTTCCTTTAATTCTGAATATTAAATTAATTATTATTTAATTTATCCTCTTTTAATATTATTAAAATTACAGGGTGTTACAAGATGTATCCCGTTTTGTTCAACCCAAGATGTATGCCAACTAGGTTAGTGATTCTAGCCTAACCTTGCAAGTTTTAATTACCGACGACCCACTACCCTTCCCGAGGTAGCATTCCCAAAGTATAATACCAAGATAGAATGTTTACGCACATATTTGTGAAGCCTTTATACCAGAACATGGCTGGTTATTTAATCGAGGTTAGACCCCAAGCCATGGAGTTTATATATATATATATATATATATATATATATATCTTCATTCGCTCATCCTTCATCATTTAACACCTCACTATCAATGATAGATAGGGTGGATTCTCCCTGATCGCTTAAGACCCTAGGCGGACCAATTGGTCATTTATATTCCTCGATAATTTAATTAACATTTACACAAACTAGAAGGCACTTGCTACAGGCCATACCGGTTAAGGTTTCCATCATTCACGCATATACCCTTGCCCGCATAGGATGAGAGGTGGTACTTTATCGCTCGCTATATCATCTAGCTGACCTTAGTACATCATCTCCTTAGTCGCTTACTATTTCCCATAGGGTAGGTTGTCATATCTGACTTTTTAGTTTTCAGGCTTGGGTAGGCCCTACACACATGCCATTTAAGACCCCTAAACTGAAAGACCTACTCCCAGGTGGACTCCTCAACCCAAGCCACTTAAAACCCGAGGTAGCGGACTATACGCGAAGATTATTAAGCTCGCACCCACTAGCCTGTAATACCTTTCCCTATTGGGATAAAGTTGGCTACGTTATTAAGTCATTCCCGTTTAGTCCCTCTTCATGGAAATACTATATGCACATGATTCATTATCGTCACGGGTACCTATGATTAATAATGTTTCACATCACTAACCTACTAAGTCCAATTCAAACTTTTAATTATAAGTTCTTCATATTAACTAGTATAAATAAGGAAAGTTATACCCTCCTTACCCTAGGATACATGTATTTACCTTCCCTAATTGGACTTAGTATTTAAAATGGAAATCGATACCCAATAATCCCCCTTTTATTCCATTGATTATTATTAAAGCCAACTATGAGCCTAACGGTCATAATTCTGCTAAGGCATTAATTCACAATGGATATCCTTATCTAATTAGTCCTGAATTTATCTATTTGTTGTACCCCAACAGATTGTTACTATTTTTATTTATTTATTTATTTATTTATTTATTTAGTTGTTGATTGTTATATATATATATACATACATATATATATATATAACTATTGTAGCCATTATAGCAAAAGGTTATGTTGTTCGATTGAGACCAGCTTGTATTTATTGGGCTTAGAAGAGTATAGTAACTTAGTATATCATTTTATCATGTATTGTATGGATTGATGTGTAATAAATAAATGTGTATAAAATGTTAAATATTATCCATTATATTTACCGATGTGATTGACTCTGTGGTCTCTATATTCATGTATATTCTGTATTGTTCTGTCCTGGTGGCACACATGTAATTGTTTTGTACCGACATTGAGTACGTAAGAGTAAGTGATATTTCAGACATTTTAATACGTACCAGTGTTGGTCCAAGAGAATTTGCACGTGTGTGCCCCTACAACCTCATTCTCCGTATTATCTTACGGTATTACTTAGTAATACACTTGGATAATATGGGTATAGATGTAGGGTGTTACAAAATGGTGTGTGTATATATATATATATATATATTTGTGCACCAGACCTCTCACATTAAGCTGACAAATTGTGGATGCTGGATTTGCCGGTCAGTTCCGGGCAGACTTCTACCACAAATTGAACTTAACCTCGTGCCTTAGTACAGTTATATTTCCGCATTAGACCCATCATATTAAGCTGACTACTTGTGAATGCTGGATTTGTCAGGCGGTTACAGGCAGACTTCTGCCCTAAGTTGAACTTAACCTCGTGTCTAGATGCGGTTATAATTCAAAGTTTCTAATTAGGGTTTACAACATTTATCTTACTCAATTTAGGAATTGTAACCATTATCCTATTATTTTCACTTTTCCCCAGTCAACAATGGTTTCAATTGTCATTTACTGATTTGCGGCCTTATTTATAGCAATTGGTTATATCAATTTCTACAATGGTAACCACAAATATATTAATTCAATATGGATTTCATTTCATATGTTATCCCATAATTGAACATCATTCAAATATTCAGTACAATGTATATTTTACCGTTTTACGCTGACTAGGACAGATAATATGTAAATTTTTATTTTTATATTTTCGTGTGGTCAACGTAATTATTTTTCTTTATTATTGTTATTAATATTAAATTTTAATGATTTGGTTTAATCACTAACCAAAAAATCCCTTTTTGCATTCAATCATGTCCAAAAGGTTTCAAATCTTACATAAAGACCATTAACTGTAATTATTATAAATTGTGCCTGATTAGTAAAATAGACATATTTCAAATTCACAAGAAATATATATATATATGTATATATATAATTTTGGAATAGATCATGCAAACTACGCAAAAATATGTATATCCATATATACATTCCTTTGCACCACTTTTTCCTTTTTAATTTTTTTGTCATACTTCTTGTGAATTCAAGGTAATGTCTATTTGTTCATAAAGAGGAAAACAACATATTTACAACAATCAAGCCAAAAACCCCACAACATTGAATACAAATAGGCATATTTCTTTTAACATCACCATCACACAATTTACCATTGTATCTTTTATCCAAATTAACATAATTTATTACTCAACACTGAAACTAGAGATCTGGAATATAACTACATTTAAATGGTGTTTAATGGGATCGATTTCCTGATCTACAGTGCTTTACAACAACTGCAATACATTTTACAACATAATTGTAGAAACTATGTATAAACAAATTCAATAATCCTATAATTAACATTATGCCTAACCACAATTTGCAATTTGCAAGTTTTGACAATTTTTACAATCAGATATGATAGATGTCAATTCAAATACAACAATATTATGAACAGATCTGATGAAAATAGGCATATACTTTAAATCTAATTCAGACGAGATAAATATGCTATAATGCTTATATATATAAATTTCCCACTACCTGAAAGCATCCAAATCTGAAGTTTGAATCTTTTAGGCCTACAATTCCCAAATTCTTATAAATCTACAATTTATCTGAAAAGGAGATAATTTCAGATCTGTCAATATGTAAGAAAATAGGAAGAGAGGGGAGAATCTGCCGTTGAGCGCCAATTCACATTCTTTTCCATTGAAACTAATAATCCTCTCAATTCTATATGATTTGTATTTGATTTGTTGTGTATGAATATATTTTTAATTAAGAAATTTGGTTTGAAGAGGGAGGAAAATGGCAGAGCTTCGTTGTTGCTCACAAATTTGTGTGGAAAAGAATGAGGCCTTACCCCTTTATTTATAGGAGTGGAATTGGCCATGAACCGTTAGATTTGATTGATTGAACATCCGTCCATACATATATTATATTATACATCCAAACCCTAGCCGTCACTGCCTGGCTCGACCAAGTGGTCGCAGCCAGCGGTCGACCTAGCAGTAAGGTGGCTGGGGGAATATTTTTTTCCATATATAAAGTACTCAGTTTTGTTAATTTTCAGTCTGTTTTTGTATTTCGTCTATACCTTTTTCATACGGACTCCGTTCATGAAACTCCAAACATGAAAGTTGACCAAAATTCCAAGCGCATCGGTTAAAATTTCATGGTCAAATTCCATCATTTGTAGAAATTTCTATTTTTGAAATTCTAATTATTAATTTATGTTGCCAAAATTCTGGGTTGTTGCAGTCTTCTTCTTCCTTTCTCTTCTCCCCATTATTCTTCCTAAATTCTTAAATTCCATACTTATATTCGTCGATTTTCAAAAAGAATTAGATCAATCTCCTTCTACTTCAATTCTTTATCAAACTCTCTCTGAAATTTATGTACTACTCAAGAGTTATAGGCTTTTTGTAATCAAAGATCGCAAGATTAAGTTATATTGATTCAATCCTCCAAAATTGGTACTGAGAAAGGTGTGGTCGTGTCCCATATAAATCAACTGGGTGTGATTGTGTCCAAAAATCAATTGGGTGTAGGTTGTGGCTCGGAAATCAACTGAGTCTCACTATACTCCGAAAATCAGTTGCGAATGCCCTTGTAGCCCAGAAATAAAGGATTTTAATTTGGATATTATTCGAAAAGAAATCCACATCAACCCATCCTAGATGTAAGGTAACTCCGAACTAGTATGAAATCCCGGTCTGTGCTTTCCTTTTACTATTTTTATTATTATTATCTGCATTTGTGATTGATTCTGTGATTATTGACATCTATGATTTGCATAACATTTTGACTAACTTAAAAAGATTTCAACAAAATTATAAAATCAATAAAACATTATTCACCCCCTATAGTTTTAATTTTCCTTAAGATCCTTAATTTGTATTCCCAACAATTGGTAGCATTGGTATTCAAAGTTTTCATAATCTAAACTTTTGAAAAGTTTAAATGGCAATTTTTGAAGATTTTTATAACATTAGTTCAAAAATATTCATATCTTCATTATTTCATAAGTTTGCATTTAATTTTATTGAAAAATCAAGTTATCTACCGAATCGGTGTGTTGTACAGGGACAAATGTGCTACATGGCTATTGATGATTCAAACCTTGATGGACAAATGATGTAAATTAAGAAAGATAAATGGATACTTGATAGTGGTTGTTCGAGACATATAACGGGAAATCCAGACATATTGAATAATATAATATATGATAATATGAAGATGGAGGAATGGTCAATTTTGATGATAACTCGAAAGGATTTGCATCGACAATGTGGTAATTCTAAAACTCCTACTATTTCTGATGTTTTATTAGTTAAGAATTTAAACATAACCTTCTTAGTATAAGTCAATTATGTGGTAAAGGTTATAAAATTAAATTTGAAAAAGATAAGTGTTTTATCGAAGATAATAATTCAAATATAATTTTTGAAGGAATTAGAAAGAAAAATATTTACATCTTAAGTATGAAAATTTCAAATGTTAAATTATGTCTTTAGGTCAATACAAGTGATTTTTGGATTTGGCGTAAAAGATTTAGCCATTCAAATTTCAAACACCCGTCTAGAATTTCCAAGGGAGATTTAGTTAGAGGGCTTCCCAAAATGAATTTTAAATTAACTAATTTATGTGATGCCTGTCAATTTGGGAAATTAAGAAAAAAAATTCATTTAAATTAAAAGATGAGATTTCTACTTCAAATCATTGGAATTATTTCATATGGATTTATTTGGTCCACTTCAAACATAATCAATAAACCATAGTAAATACGCTTTCGTAATTATCGATGATTTCTTTAGATCAACTTGGACTCTTTTTCTTAAACATAAAAGTAATTCTTTTGATTCATTTAAAACTTTTGCTAAAAGGATTCAAAATCTATTATCTTTAAAAATTAAAACTATACGTAGTGACTACGACGGAGAATTTAAAAATGAAAATTTTGAGAGTTTCTATAATAAGAAAGGAATTACTCATAATTTTTATTTTCCAAGAACTTTTCAACAAAACGGAGTAGTTAAGTATAAAAATAGAATGATCCAAGAATGTGTGAGAACTATGTTTTCTGATAGTAATTTACCAAAAAAAAATTGGGCTGAAGTGGTTGCTACAGCTTGTTATATTTTAAATAGAATTTAATAAGACCATTAACCAACAAAACTCCATTCAAACTTATTTATAATAAGAAACCAAAAGTATCTTATTTTAGAATTTTTGGAAGTAAATGTTTTATTTCAAATACTAAAGAAAATCTAGATAAAATTGATCCTAAATCAAATAAAGGAATTTTTATTGGATATTCAAATAAAAGTAAATCATATAGAGTTTTCAAATAAAAAACTAATACTATTGAAGAAACTCTAAATGTATCTTTTGATGATAATTTTAAAGATTTAAATCAACAACATAATGAAGATGAATGTGATAATGATAATGAATTAAATGAAATTAATAATGAATTTAATCAACCCAATAAAAGAATTAGACTTCTAAGAAAACATCTTATAGAAAATATACTATGGGATATTGAATCTGTAGTTAGAACTAGATATCAACAAAATAACATGAGTAATATAGCTTTTATATCAACTATTGAACCTAAAATCCAAAGGAATCATCGTCTGATGATTCATGGATACTTGTTATGCACGAAGAATTGAATCATTTAGAGGATAAAACTATAATAGAAACTAAATGAGTTTACAAAAGTAAAATGAATGAAGTTGGTGAGGTTGTTAGAAATAAAGCTCGAATTGTTGCACAAGGATATTGTCAAGAAGAAGGAATAGATAATGACGAAACCTTTGCCCCTGTAGCAACATTAAAAGCCATTAGAATTCTACTTGCTTTCGCTAATCATAATAATTTCAAACTATTTCAAATGGATGTATAAAAAAGTGCTTTTCTAAACGGATTTGTTAAAGAAGATGTTTATGTTGAAAAAAAACCCATTATTCGGAGATGAAATTTTTTCAAACCATGTTTATAAGTAAAAGAAAGCTTTATAATGATTAAAACAAGCTCCTAGAGCCTGGTATAATGGATTAAAAACTTATATGTTACAATCAAAATTTGAAATTAGTAAAGTAGATAATACTGTATTTATTAAAAGAAACAAAAATGGTATTCAATTAGTACAAATTTATGTAGACGATATCATTTTTGGATCAACAAATAATAAAATGAATCAAGAATTTTCTGAAATCATGATGAAAGAGTTTGAAATGAGTCACATGGGTGAACTCATTTTCTTTTCGGGATTACAAATAGAATAATACGATAATGGAATATTTGTTAATCGAGAAAAATATGCTAGGGATTTATTTAATAAATTTAACATGGCGAGCATTAAACGAAAATCCACACCCATGGCAACCAATGAAGCCTTAAGTAAAGACGACTCTTCGAAAGATGTAGATCAGAGGCATGATAGGCTCTTTATTATATATAAGACCAGACATAATGCATAGTGTTTGTCTCTGTGCTAGAAATCAATCACAACCAAAGGAAACTCACTTAAAAACTGTAAAACGTATTCTATGATATATCAAACATACACTAGACTTTGGTTTATTTTATCCTAAAAACGATTCATTCGATTTAATTTCATATTGTGATGCTGACTATGTTGGTTGTAAATCAGATCGAAAAAAATACAAGTGGAACTTGTACTTTTTGAGTCATTCTTTGGTTTCCTGGTTCAGTAAAAAGCAAAATATCGTTTCCTTGTCAACAACTGAAGTAGATTATATATCTGCTGCTTTAGTTTGTTCTCAAGTAATATATATGCAGCAAACTCTAAGAGATTTCAGATTAAATATAACTAAATCACTATAATAATACGAGTGCTATAAATCTATCCAATAATCCTATACATCATGTTAGAACAAAACATATTGATGCAATGACATCATTTTCTTAAAGATAACGTAAATGAATAAAATATTTTACTAGAATTTATTATAACAGAAAATCAAATTGTAGATATATTAACAAAACAATTGAATGAAACAACATTTACTAAATTAAGAAGAGAATTTGACATTTGTTCATTAACCGAAGTAAAATAATTAGATATATCAAAATAAATATATAATAAAATATTAAAAAAATCAAAAATTTCAAAATTTCAATATGTATGTCAACATATACAACAAGGTATAACGATAATTTTTCAAAAATATAAATTCCCTCCAAAATTACTTGTCATACTTAGTTAAACACTCCTGTAATGGCGCGTTTTGTAAGGTATAATAATTAAGTTATTTAATTATTTAAATAACGAATATATTAAATAAACGATAGTTGAACGTATAAATTATAATAATAATTATAATCGAGCCCGTAACGACGCGACAGTTCGTTATTTGGCGAGTTGAACTTCAACTGAATATACAAGATTCATTTTAAATCGGATTTCTGTGAAACAAGAAACGTGTGGAGCTGGTGGAGTATATCTTTCTAGTGGAAGAGAAAAATCGAGATTTCGTCGTGTAGATTTTTAGATATGTCTAAATCAAATTTTAAAATAGTCGCTATAGAATCGGTTATCGACCGTAACGGTTTATTCGATATAACTAGAGATCGGATTTGAATTTAGACAAGGTTCTTTTGGGACATAGTGATAATTCAATTTTTAGAATTTTTCTGTAATTTTTAATTAATTAAATAAGCAACTTTTTATTTGAAGTATTTCGCACCCTGAAATCAACATTTTGAGGTTTCAAAATATGAGTTAATCTACCGGTATTATTATATTTTTGGGATCGTGGCACACTGCTCGTCACAATGGTATTTTAAATTCTGTCGTTAAGAGTCTGTAAGCAAACGAGATATTTCGCGGTAAGGTACCCTAAACAAACAAATATACAAAATACCCTAGAGATAATTCCAGAGTGACCTTCAGTATATATGCAGTGTACTTTGATCCACGAACTTTCGATTCAAATGGTACCTTACAAATTCTGAAGCGTTAAGTATATTATATATATATATATATTTTAGATATTATCTTCCTTAGGCCTTAGTTCATCCACGTATAGATACAAATCACCACAAGCGTTTTCTCAGCTGTTTCAAAAGGGACCATATGGCACCAAACAAAATAAGCAAACACACCGTCATCCTCTCAAATATATAGAACGAAAACAATCCTCCCCAAAACCTTCCTCACGAATAAAAAGAAAATATCTAAAATTCATTTGAGGTAAAAATAATGGCCACATGCTCATCCTTTCTACCACGCACAGATATATGATCCTCTATATAATCACTGTCTTGGCCGCCGGACCCTTTTTCTTCATCCAAACACCAAAACGTAGCAAGAAAATTCAAAAGAAAAATCAAGGAAAATTATATAAATCGAAAGAGTTATATATTCGGATTCCTGACGGGACTCTCTTCGATCTGATGTGGTTCTTGTGTGGTGCGACACTGCTTTCCAATGCTGGAAAATGTACAGCGTGGAGTAGGGTTAAGGTATTCGAAGAGAGGGTACATCGATTTGGGGTTTTCGAGTATATTTATGGATTCAGAGGATCGGATAGGGTTTGTTGGCAATTCCGAGTGATAATCGACGCTAGAATTTGTCGATGTCTTCCTCTGAAAATCGTCAGTACTGCTGTGGACGGATCCGCGAAGAGGGGCATCGAGTTATGCCTTATTGGCACGGCATGATGGAGATTGTGTTGTGAAACAATTTGGTGAAGTTAGTTTTGAATTCGGTGGAGTATTCAAGGAGGGGAAGAGGATTGAAGGCGTGGAAATGGTGTTGTGTATTCCTGGAGGTCACGGCAAATTCATTTGGGGGAAGAAGACTAAATGCGGTGGGGCTTTATGAAGGGGTAGCGGGCCTGCATATTTGGTTGGGCCGACGAATAAATATAGGGTAAAGGCCCACTAACTTTATTTAGTTTAATTTAAATTCAAATTTAGTATATAAACTTTATAAAGTCATAACTTGCTCGTACGAGGTCGGAATCACAAACCGTAAGTTGCGTTGGGATCATATGGACGGACACTACACGATGACAATGACTGGGAGTCCATCGAAGCTCGTTACAATTTATGGCGAAATAAATTATCCGTCGAAATCAAATAACGCAAACCGTTATTTAACGGCTAACGCGCCAAGGTGAGTAAAACTCACCAACTCTGAACAGTTCTATTTTTATAATGTATTCTTAGAACTGCTAAATATTGTCTGTTTGACTGTGTGTTGATTGTTTGCTTGAACTGCTAGTCAGTTAGTAGAGATTTTATATATATATATTTACGTATGTATATATATATATATATAAACCGTCAAATAGTTATATGTCGATTCTGTTTATCAGAATATTATACTGGTGTTGTTTAACATCTGTGGATGCAGGGAAACAGGTTGGAGGAATCCAACAGGATTCCTCAACAGTATTTTACTGTGATTTTTATAGTGTGATATATAATGTGAAGTATATAATATGTATGACTATGTGTGGTGAGACGATATTTATCGTTGTTATATGGTGTGTTAAATACCATGAGAAATACCAGAATGTAGGAGAGGGGTTTTCAAAGTATATTTTGAAAATAGTTTATTTATATAAAATCAAGGGATTTTATATATATATATATATACATATATATATAAGAAAAAGGATTCTGAATATAAAGGAATATAGTTGGTAAAAACAAATATAAAAGAATTATATTTGTAAATCAAATACAAGGGAATATATATGTTAATTGAATATAAGGGGATATATTTTTAATCAAAATATAAAGGGATTATATTCGTTAAAAGAAATATAAAGGATATTTATTTAGAGATTAAATAAATAGAATTAAACTAATGGAGATATTTATTTGTTAAATAAATAGGAGTTAACCAAGTGAATTGGTCGAGTTAACCAAGTGAATTGGTCGAGTTAATCGAAGTGAATTCGTTAAGTTAAACTAAGTGGTTAATCGATGTGAATTAGTTAAGTTAAACTAAGTGGTTAATCGATGTGAATTAGTTAAGTTAAACTAAGTGATTAATCGATGTGAATTAGTTAAGTTAAACTAAAGGATTAATCGATGTGAATTAGTTAAGTTAAACTAAAGGATTAATCGATGTGAATTAGTTAAGTTAACTAAGTGGTTAATCGAAGTAAATTAGTTGAGTTAAACTAAGTGAACCGGCTAGAGTTAATCAACGTGAATTAACTAAGTTAAACTAAGTGGATTAGTTCAGTTAATCGAGACAAGTAAATCAAGTTAGGGTAAACCATTTGAGTTAACCAGTTAAAGTTTACCAGTTAAAGATAAACAGTTAGAGTGACCAGTTAAAGATAAACAGTTAGAGTGACCAGTTAAAGTTGACCAGTTAAAGTTGACCGGTTAGAGTTGACCAGTTAGAGTTGATCAGTTAGAGTTATCCAAGTAGAGTTAATCGAGTAGAGTTGTCGAATATCACTTATCCGAAGTAGAGTTATCAAATATGGTGTATTCGAGAGAAGAGTTATCGAATATAGTTTATTCGAGTGGAGAAATCAAATGTTATTCATTTGAGAAGAGTTATCGAATATAGTTTATTCGAGTGGAGAAATCAAATATGATTCATTTGAGAAGAGTTATCGAATATTATTTATTCAAAGAGTAGTTATCGAATATTGGTTATTCGAAGTTAGTTAATCCGAAGGAGTTAATCGAAGGGTTAATCCGAAGGAGCTAGTCGAAGAGTTATTCGAAGTTAGTTAATCCGAAGGAGCTAGTCGAAGAGTTATTCGAAGTTAGTAATCCAAAGGAGTGATTCGAAGTTAGTTAATCCAAAGGAGTTAGTCGAAGAGTTAATCGAATATAGTTATTCGAAAGAAAGTGTTAATCGAATATAGTTATTCGAGTAAAGTTAAAAGAGTTAATCGAATATAATTTATTCGAATAGAGTTAGAGAAGTTAATCGAATATAGTTCATTCGAATAGTGTTGGAGGAGATATCGAATATAGTTTATTCGATAGGATAGAAGTGAATATAATTTATCAATTAAGTTATTCGAATTAGTTATTCGAATAGAGTTAAACACGTAAGAGTTAATTGAATATTAGTTATTCAATTTGAGTTAATCGAATTTAGTTAATCGAAAGGAGTTAATCAATTTGAGTTAAGTTAATCGATTTGAATTAAGTTGAATCAAAATGGAGTAAATCGATTAGAATTAAGTTAATCGAGTTAGAGTAAATCGAATATTGGTTATTCGAAGGTAAGTTATTCGAATTAGTTATTCGAAGGAGTTAATCAAATGAGTTGATCCAAAGGAGTTAGTCGAATATTAGTTATTCGAATAGAGTTAAAGGAGTTATCGATTTTAGTTTGATCAAAAGGAGTTATCGATTAGTAAATCGAAAGGAGATTTTCGAATATAGCATATTCGAAAGAAAGAGATCGAATATTGTTTATTCGAAAGAGAGAGATTTCGAATATGAGTTATTCGAAGAGAGATAATCGAATATAGGTTATTCGAAGAAGAGTTAATCAAATAGAGATTACTCGAAAGAGAGTTATACGTCGAATTCGATTATAGCGAATTCGGGAAAGTACCATTTACTTTCCAGGGTTTAAATCAAGATTTAGTTATTGATTTAGAAATTAGGTGTCTGTTAAATTATTCGAGTTAGGAGATAAAGTTATAATTTATGTTAGACATTGCAGAAGTAGGAATTATAACGTTATAGTTATAATCAAACGTTGTCATATAAGAAGTGGATTCGTAACCTGAATCCGAGAATTTGCATAAACAAATGATTGGAAAAAGTGAGTGACAAGCTTCATCTATTTCACAGTAAAGGACGTTGTTAAATTAAGGTCTGAGAGGTAATTATACCCCAACTTGATTGACTTCAGAATTGACAAAGGAATAGTTGTGGTTCGATAGAAAAGGTTGATTTGAAATATAGTTAAGTAATAAGCGATTAATGGATTAAGCGAAACGATGTTTTATACAACGTTCATTGGAAATCCGTAAATGAGTTTTGGAAACGTTTTCCAAATATAGTCAGATATGTTTTCTAAACATAGAAAATGAAATGTTTTCATGATAAGAATTTAAGAAATAGAGTTAAGCAAATTCAGAAACTAACTGGAGAGGGTAAGTTGAACGGTTTTCTAAGTGACGATCTGATGTTGGTTTCGACCTTCCGTATTGATACTTAGAGAATTGTTCTCATACTAGTTACAGTTAGGGACTGATAGTTGCGAAATAATAGTGATGTGAAAATAAACTATGGAAATGTTTTCCAATGATTAATAACATATATTTTCCAAATATATGAAATAAGGAAATATGAACATATGATGATTGATCGATCGAATTTCCATTTGGAAATAAGATCGTTGTTTGTACACCGACATGTTTTCATTTGATAGTTGAATCACAGACTATCAAAGTTTTTACCATTTTAACGTTGTTAATATGGAGAGACCGGTTGGATTATTATCCAAAGAACCACTCTGTATTGGCATAAGCGTTGCGAGCAATATCTGCCAAGGATAAATTGAAGACGGAGTAAAGTGCAAGGGCTGTTGTATAAGTCTTAGATAACAGTGACTAAGATGGATATACTGAATAGTGCCTTCGGTTTGTCCAGTCCCAGGACAACGTATATGGAAGAAGGTCTGACAGAGTATATCCAATAGATCGCGTAAGTTGATCTATTCAAACGTATTCACGTTTGGTGGCGGAGGAATTCGTTTCTCTTAGCTGTATACCCGTGTTATTTTTGGATAAGTCAATTTGTGATTTGGCGGGTATGACGATGTGGCATTCAAAGTGAATGGTGATCAGATGTTCTGAAGATAGACGTAGCTTCTAGCCTCACACCGGGAAGTAACAAAAGTTGGGCTAGGCAGCATGGCTAGTTGGGTCATCCCCAAGCAGGGTGTATTGTCACCGATCTAGAGAATATTCATATTTATACTTCTTTTTGATTCTGTATCTTCGGATGACGGTTTGATGGCCTATAACCGTGGTGGCAATATATTCGCGACACTCAAGCTAAATGAGTGAGCGGTCATGTGTGGCCGGGTTGCAAGACGTTCTTGTTGAACCCTGAGTGTATCACCTCTAGAGTACACTATTCAGAAGGTGCTCCCATACCTTGTCTGTTGGAATCCAATCTTCAATAAGCGCCCTGCGGTTTATGATTTTATACTATGCATGTAGAACGTGAGATGCAAGCGTTTCTGCTAGATTGATATCTATTTGTACTTAGACATTATTATAATATCACAATGATATTGCTTGTCAAAGTTGTTCAGATACTCATAAGGGAAAAACCCGTTCCGTATTCACGGCGTGGTCTTATGAGATATCCTATACCTGTTTTAAACTATTTTACTCATACCAGTCCCATGACTGACCCGGAGTTTACTTTGTTGTTTTCCCTAAACTCTTGGGTGCCTAAATTTGTACGGGCAGTCAAGTAGTCGGGATTTACAGATATACTTGGAGAGCTTGGAGCAGGAGGCTGCAAGATTTTATAGCTATAGTTATTTCCGCTGTGTTGTAAGTGTTGTACTCTGATAAGTGCTATTGTATATATATAACTGTTTACTTCAAAGTTATGTTATATATTATATGTTATTCGTTCCGCTGTGAGATTCGTGTTACTCTGATGATTCTGATGTTCTTCTTCTTCTTCTATTCTATTAGTTCTATCTTTTCTTTCTCACCTTCTAAATTCTTTCACTAACATCGCGGAATTTCCGACTCTCGAGGAGTCGGAAATTTCCAGCCGTTACAGTTGGTATCAGAGCTTAAGTTAAGTGATTACCTTGGCTCTGTGGCATAACTCGATAGAGATGGGATTATTAATATCCTAGATTGAGTTTGAGTGTATATATACGAGTGCGTATTTGTTATTTAATATAAAGTGATTTTATATTGTGGAGACTCATTGGTTGAGTGGCTTATGAATTCGGGTCGATCAGTTTGATCCACTGTATCGATAAGGGTTACTAAACACTCGAATACGATGAACCGACATGGTATGTTATGAAAGAGGGTAAATGAAATAATTTTCCCAAAATATATTTGTTTATAGAAGAAATATATATCTTGAAATTATTATAGTATATTGATTGTGTTGGTTGTTATTATAATCGAATAAGATTATAAAAGGGTGAAATGGTTATAAATGACCAATCAGAATTCATATGAATGTAATATATGAAATAGTTTGAATTAAATATGAATTTAAATCAGAATTTGGAATTTAAAATAAGGAAATTTTAAGTTCCTGGGAGGTTTTGAAAATGTTTTTCAAATTGAAAATGATATAGTATTGAACTCACGTCGATAGCTGGAAAATAGATTCTGATGATGAATCTAGACATCATCAGTGTTCATTTTCGAGTTCTAAGTGACGGATTACTACCAAAGGTTTTGTTTTTGAATTGTTTTGAGAAAACAAGTTGTTTATAAATTCAAAGGTTTTGAATTGGCATTATGATTTCAAATTGATTTGAAAGAAACTCAGGAACTTAAGTTCTGGAATTAAAATTTAACTAATGAAGTTAAATAAAATGAGATGGTAAAAATAAATTGAAATTTAACTTGAACCGAGTTAAATAAAATTGAATTGGGATTAGAGATAATCTAGAATGGAACCAAATTGATAAGTCAATAATTTGGAATTTGATATTAGAGTTCGAATGAAATTCGATTTGGATTTGAGAATAATATGGTTTTGGATTTGAAATGATTAGTTGAGAGTTTGGAATTTGAAACTCGAATTTGAAATTGAATTCGGCCTGAATAAGCGAATGGTTGTGTTAAGAATAAATTGGTTGGAGTTGATTGGGATGGCATTTGTATATGCCGAGCTGATAACAGAGGGTAGGGATATAATGATACGACCGACAAAAAGGTACAAGTTTATATTATATATGAGTTTGGATTTTATGAGCCGAATTGGCAAGCCGCTTGGCTGTTCGATTTTCTTTTGGGTTGGAGGAGGCCTAGAGAGGCGAGTTGTGGTTTGTCATATTGACCAATACAAAGGAGGTTATGGCGAAATTTTTCGAAAATTCCAGGCGTTAGAACATTCTCATGATTTATGGAAATTCAGTTAGCCAGAATGAATTAATAATTTAATTGAAAATTTAATGGTTCAGTTGAAACTGGAGTTGAGAAGTAAACTAAAAGATATTTGAATCTAGTTAGTAAAGTGGTAGTATTTTCCTAGCTTAGCAATTTCGAGGACGAAATTATTTTAAGGGGGGAAGTCTGTAATGGCGCGTTTTGTAAGGTATAATAATTAAGTTATTTAATTATTTAAATAACGAATATATTAAATAAACGATAGTTGAACGTATAAATTATAATAATAATTATAATCGAGCCCGTAACGACGCGACAGTTCGTTATTTGGCGAGTTGAACTTCAACTGAATATACAAGATTCATTTTAAATCGGATTTCTGTGAAACAAGAAACGTGTGGAGCTGGTGGAGTATATCTTTCTAGTGGAAAAGAAAAATCGAGATTTCGTCGTGTAGATTTATAGATATGTCTAAATCAAATTTTAAAATAGTCGCTATAGAATCGGTTATCGACCGTAACGGTTTATTCGATATAACTAGAGATCGGATTTGAATTTAGACAAGGTTCTTTTGGGACATAGTGATAATTCAATTTTTAGAATTTTTCTATAATTTTTAATTAATTAAATAAGCAACTTTTTATTTGAAGTATTTCGCACCCTGAAATCAACATTTTGAGGTTTCAAAATATGAGTTAATCTACCGGTATTATTATATTTTTGGGATCGTGGCACACTGCTCGTCACAATGGTATTTTAAATTCTGTCGTTAAGAGTCTGTAAGCAAACGAGATATTTCGCGGTAAGGTACCCTAAACAAACAAATATACAAAATACCCTAGAGATAATTCCAGAGTGACCTTCAGTATATATGCAGTGTACTTTGATCCACGAACTTTCGATTCAAATGGTACCTTACAAATTCTGAAGCGTTAAGTATATTATATATATATATTAGATATTATCTTCCTTAGGCCTTAGTTCATCCACGTATAGATACAAATCACCACAAGCGTTTTCTCAGCTGTTTCAAAAGGGACCATATGGCACCAAACAAAATAAGCAAACACACCGTCATCCTCTCAAATATATAGAACGAAAACAATCCTCCCCAAAACCTTCCTCACGAATAAAAAGAAAATATCTAAAATTCATTTGAGGTAAAAATAATGGCCACATGCTCATCCTTTCTACCACGCACAGATATATGATCCTCTATATAATCACTGTCTTGGCCGCCGGACCCTTTTTCTTCATCCAAACAACAAAACGTAGCAAGAAAATTCAAAAGAAAAATCAAGGAAAATTATATAAATCGAAAGAGTTATATATTCGGATTCCTGACGGGACTCTCTTCGATCTGATGTGGTTCTTGTGTGGTGCGACACTGTTTTCCAATGCTGGAAAATGTACAGCGTGGAGTAGGGTTAAGGTATTCGAAGAGAGGGTACATCGATTTGGGGTTTTCGAGTATATTTATGGATTCAGAGGATCGGATAGGGTTTGTTGGCAATTCCGAGTGATAATCGACGCTAGAATTTGTCGATGTCTTCCTCTGAAAATCGTCAGTACTGCTGTGGACGGATCCGCGAAGAGGGGCATCGAGTTATGCCTTATTGGCACGGCATGATGGAGATTGTGATGTGAAACAATTTGGTGAAGTTAGTTTTGAATTCGGTGGAGTATTCAAGGAGGGGAAGAGGATTGAAGGCGTGGAAATGGTGTTGTGTATTCCTGGAGGTCACGGCAAATTCATTTGGGGGAAGAAGACTAAATGCGGTGGGGCTTTATGAAGGGGTAGCGGGCCTGCATATTTGGTTGGGCCGACGAATAAATATAGGGTAAAGGCCCACTAACTTTATTTAGTTTAATTTAAATTCAAATTTAGTATATAAACTTTATAAAGTCATAACTTGCTCGTACGAGGTCGGAATCACAAACCGTAAGTTGCGTTGGGATCATATGGACGGACACTACACGATGACACTGACTGGGAGTCCATCGAAGCTCGTTACAATTTATGGCGAAATAAATTATCCGTCGAAATCAAATAACACAAACCGTTATTTAACGGCTAACGCGCCAAGGTGAGTAAAACTCACCAACTCTGAACAGTTCTATTTTATAATGTATTCTTAGAACTGCTAAATATTGTCTGTTTGACTGTGTGTTGATTGTTTGCTTGAACTGCTAGTCAGTTAGTAGAGATTTTATATATATATATTTACGTATGTATATATATATATATATAAACCGTCAAATAGTTATATGTCGATTCTGTTTATCAGAATATTATACTGGTGTTGTTTAACATCTGTGGATGCAGCGAAACAGGTTGGAGGAATCCAACAGGATTCCTCAACAGTATTTTACTGTGATTTTTATAGTGTGATATATAATGTGAAGTATATAATCTGTATGACTATGTGTGGTGAGACGATATTTATCGTTGTTATATGGTGTGTTAAATACCATGAGAAATACCAGAATGTAGGAGAGGGGTTTTCAAAGTATATTTTGAAAATAGTTTATTTATATAAAATCAAGGGATTTTATATATATATATATATATACATATATATATAAGAAAAAGGATTCTGAATATAAAGGAATATAGTTGGTAAAAACAAATATAAAAGAATTATATTTGTAAATCAAATACAAGGGAATATATATGTTAATTGAATATAAGGGGATATATTTTTAATCAAAATATAAAGGGATTATATTCGTTAAAAGAAATATAAAGGATATTTATTTAGAGATTAAATAAATAGAATTAAACTAATGGAGATATTTATTTGTTAAATAAATAGGAGTTAACCAAGTGAATTGGTCGAGTTAACCAAGTGAATTGGTCGAGTTAATCGAAGTGAATTCGTTAAGTTAAACTAAGTGGTTAATCGATGTGAATTAGTTAAGTTAAACTAAGTGGTTAATCGATGTGAATTAGTTAAGTTAAACTAAGTGATTAATCGATGTGAATTAGTTAAGTTAAACTAAAGGATTAATCGATGTGAATTAGTTAAGTTAAACTAAAGGATTAATCGATGTGAATTAGTTAAGTTAACTAAGTGGTTAATCGAAGTAAATTAGTTGAGTTAAACTAAGTGAACCGGCTAGAGTTAATCAACGTGAATTAACTAAGTTAAACTAAGTGGATTAGTTCAGTTAATCGAGACAAGTAAATCAAGTTAGGGTAAACCATTTGAGTTAACCAGTTAAAGTTTACCAATTAAAGATAAACAGTTAGAGTGACCAGTTAAAGTTTACCAGTTAAAGATAAACAGTTAGAGTGACCAGTTAAAGTTGACCAGTTAAAGTTGACCGGTTAGAGTTGACCAGTTAGAGTTGATCAGTTAGAGTTATCCAAGTAGAGTTAATCGAGTAGAGTTGTCGAATATCACTTATCCGAAGTAGAGTTATCAAATATGGTGTATTCGAGAGAAGAGTTATCGAATATAGTTTATTCGAGTGGAGAAATCAAATGTTATTCATTTGAGAAGAGTTATCGAATATAGTTTATTCGAGTGGAGAAATCAAATATGATTCATTTGAGAAGAGTTATCGAATATTATTTATTCAAAGAGTAGTTATCGAATATTGGTTATTCGAAGTTAGTTAATCCGAAGGAGTTAATCGAAGGGTTAATCCGAAGGAGCTAGTCGAAGAGTTATTCGAAGTTAGTTAATCCGAAGGAGCTAGTCGAAGAGTTATTCGAAGTTAGTAATCCAAAGGAGTGATTCGAAGTTAGTTAATCCAAAGGAGTTAGTCGAAGAGTTAATCGAATATAGTTATTCGAAAGAAAGTGTTAATCGAATATAGTTATTCGAGTAAAGTTAAAAAAGTTAATCGAATATAATTTATTCGAATAGAGTTAGAGAAGTTAATCGAATATAGTTCATTTGAATAGTGTTGGAGGAGATATCGAATATAGTTTATTCGATAGGATAGAAGTGAATATAATTTATCAATTAAGTTATTCGAATTAGTTATTCGAATAGAGTTAAACACGTAAGAGTTAATTGAATATTAGTTATTCAATTTGAGTTAATCGAATTTAGTTAATCGAAAGGAGTTAATCAATTTGAGTTAAGTTAATCGATTTGAATTAAGTTGAATCAAAATGGAGTAAATCGATTAGAATTAAGTTAATCGAGTTAGAGTAAATCGAATATTGGTTATTCGAAGGTAAGTTATTCGAATTAGTTATTCGAAGGAGTTAATCAAATGAGTTGATCCAAAGGAGTTAGTCGAATATTAGTTATTCGAATAGAGTTAAAGGAGTTATCGATTTTAGTTTGATCAAAAGGAGTTATCGATTAGTAAATCGAAAGGAGATTTTCGAATATAGCATATTCGAAAGAAAGAGATCGAATATTGTTTATTCGAAAGAGAGAGATTTCGAATATGAGTTATTCGAAGAGAGATAATCGAATATAGGTTATTCGAAGAAGAGTTAATCAAATAGAGATTACTCGAAAGAGAGTTATACGTCGAATTCGATTATAGCGAATTCGGGAAAGTACTATTTACTTTCCAGGGTTTAAATCAAGATTTAGTTATTGATTTAGAAATTAGGTGTCTGTTAAATTATTCGAGTTAGGAGATAAAGTTATAATTTATGTTAGACATTGCAGAAGTAGGAATTATAACGTTATAGTTATAATCAAACGTTGTCATATAAGAAGTGGATTCGTAACCTGAATCCGAGAATTTGCATAAACAAATGATTGGAAAAAGTGAGTGACAAGCTTCATCTATTTCACAGTAAAGGACGTTGTTAAATTAAGGTCTGAGAGGTAATTATACCCCAACTTGATTGACTTCAGAATTGACAAAGGAATAGTTGTGGTTCGATAGAAAAGGTTGATTTGAAATATAGTTAAGTAATAAGCGATTAATGGATTAAGCGAAACGATGTTTTATACAACGTTCATTGGAAATCCGTAAATGAGTTTTGGAAACGTTTTCCAAATATAGTCAGATATGTTTTCTAAACATAGAAAATGAAATGTTTTCATGATAAGAATTTAAGAAATAGAGTTAAGCAAATTCAGAAACTAACTGGAGAGGGTAAGTTGAACGGTTTTCTAAGTGACGATCTGATGTTGGTTTCGACCTTCCGTATTGATACTTAGAGAATTGTTCTCATACTAGTTACAGTTAGGGACTGATAGTTGCGAAATAATAGTGATGTGAAAATAAACTATGGAAATGTTTTCCAATGATTAATAACATATATTTTCCAAATATATGAAATAAGGAAATATGAACATATGATGATTGATCGATCGAATTTCCATTTGGAAATAAGATCGTTGTTTGTACACCGACATGTTTTCATTTGATAGTTGAATCACAGACTATCAAAGTTTTTACCATTTTAACGTTGTTAATATGGAGAGACCGGTTGGATTATTATCCAAAGAACCACTCTGTATTGGCATAAGCGTTGCGAGCAATATCTGCCAAGGATAAATTGAAGACGGAGTAAAGTGCAAGGGCTGTTGTATAAGTCTTAGATAACAGTGACTAAGATGGATATACTGAATAGTGCCTTCGGTTTGTCCAGTCCCAGGACAACGTATATGGAAGAAGGTCTGACAGAGTATATCCAATAGATCGCGTAAGTTGATCTATTCAAACGTATTCACGTTTGGTGGCGGAGGAATTCGTTTCTCTTAGCTGTATACCCGTGTTATTTTTGGATAAGTCAATTTGTGATTTGGCGGGTATGACGATGTGGCATTCAAAGTGAATGGTGATCAGATGTTCTGAAGATAGACGTAGCTTCTAGCCTCACACCGGGAAGTAACAAAAGTTGGGCTAGGCAGCATGGCTAGTTGGGTCATCCCCAAGCAGGGTGTATTGTCACCGATCTAGAGAATATTCATATTTATACTTCTTTTTGATTCTGTATCTTCGGATGACGGTTTGATGGCCTATAACCGTGGTGGCAATATATTCGCGACACTCAAGCTAAATGAGTGAGCGGTCATGTGTGGCCGGGTTGCAAGACGTTCTTGTTGAACCCTGAGTGTATCACCTCTAGAGTACACTATTCAGAAGGTGCTCCCATACCTTGTCTGTTGGAATCCAATCTTCAATAAGCGCCCTGCGGTTTATGATTTTATACTATGCATGTAGAACGTGAGATGCAAGCGTTTCTGCTAGATTGATATCTATTTGTACTTAGACATTATTATAATATCACAATGATATTGCTTGTCAAAGTTGTTCAGATACTCATAAGGGAAAAACCCGTTCCGTATTCACGGCGTGGTCTTATGAGATATCCTATACCTGTTTTAAACTATTTTACTCATACCAGTCCCATGACTGACCCGGAGTTTACTTTGTTGTTTTCCCTAAACTCTTGGGTGCCTAAATTTGTACGGGCAGTCAAGTAGTCGGGATTTACAGATATACTTGGAGAGCTTGGAGCAGGAGGCTGCAAGATTTTATAGCTATAGTTATTTCCGCTGTGTTGTAAGTGTTGTACTCTGATAAGTGCTATTGTATATATATAACTGTTTACTTCAAAGTTATGTTATGTATTATATGTTATTCGTTCCGCTGTGAGATTCGTGTTACTCTGATGATTCTGATGTTCTTCTTCTTCTTCTATTCTATTAGTTCTATCTTTTCTTTCTCACCTTCTAAATTCTTCCACTAACGTCGCGGAATTTCCGACTCTCGAGGAGTCGGAAATTTCCAGCCGTTACAACTCCACTTCGAAAATCCTTCTCTACTCACTCATTTTTCTCTATAATAAAATTTTGAAACAAATAAATAATGGCTTCCACTTCAAGTAACAACCAAAACAACTCCTTTTCATTTCCTGCGCCTAATCAAGGTCCTTTTGAACGATCTATGCATGCAAGGGTTATCAAATTAGAGGATTCTATGAAAGATATCTCGCAATTAGTCGCTGAAATACAACTTCATATGGAAAGAGAACAAGAAAAACAAGGAAAGATCATTAGGAATCACCAGAAATTCATAATGGATAATCAGTCTAATCCAATAATTATTGAAGATGATTCATCCAATATTCAAATCCATAACCCCATGGAAGAAGAAGAAGAAGATCTAGAAATGGAAAAGGACGATCAAGTCATTTGTGTCGGCTAAGTGTGCTTTAATAAGGAAGGAAATGTGATTGGTCAAAATGGAGAATCCTGCCTTCATCATCCAAATTGTCCAATTCACAAGTCTCTAATTGTCAAAAACACTTAGTTGTCCAGTATCATATATTCATGTTATATTTGTGTATTCAACAATCTTCGTAATTATTCGTATAAATATTCGTTGTATGTTCTCGTATATTAGATTTGTAATAGAAATTCACTATAATAAAGTTTTGATTCATATGTTTAATTTATAGTCTTAGAAAGTTTATTAAGGTAGGTTTCTAGTATATTTACTTAATGATAATATTAGAAATTAGAACTTGTTCTAGATTATATTAGTTTTGGGTAATAGAATCATATTAGTTTTAGTTATTAGAACTATGTCTTAGTTTTAGGGGGAGTGTTATAGTCTAGCCAGGAGTATACAGTTTTTGTTGACGACGAAGGGGGAGAATTATAAATAGGGCATAGATTAAAGGGGGGTTATTAGTTTCAGAAGGAGTTAATGGAGTAAGGGGGAGTAACTGGAAAATCAAGACATCAAGCACGAATATTTTATAAACCAAGGTTGTCATCATAAAAAATGGGAGATTGTTATGGATTGAGATGGTTGCAATGATGGTTTTGATGATAACAAATTTGTTTCAACTATTATTGTTATAAAATATATACTAACACTATTATTTGAAAAATATATATGTATATGCAGGAAATATATGTAGATATTGATTAAGGAAGACTATATAGCTTAGAGAATCAAGATTTCAAAGAAGAGATCAAGATACAAGACTCATGATTATCAAGAATTCAAGAGTTCAAAAAATAACAGTAATTGTGTCTAGATTTTTTTTGTTAAAACTTAGGATAGCACTGAATCCTTATTTCAATCTTTTCCCACTGTTTTCAAAATGATTTCAAAAATTACTTCCTTATCTTAATCTATATTACTTTGTTCTTAATTTTTTTTTAACTCATGTTTTTTAAATATATTTGATTTTCTAATATATTTTAACTTCTGATTCAAAATTTCTTATTTATATATTTAATACAAATTTTATTATAATTACTTATCTTTTCAATTTTCTTACTTATATGTGTTAAGTCTTAAAGTATATCTAATATTCATAGTTATATATATATATATACACACGTTTATACCATTTTATATATAGTGTCTAATCATTTTTAAATCATTTTAAATATATGGTTTTTAATATATATTTTTAGTTGAAAAACTCTATTTTATAAAGGAATGTAGTTTGTTTTAACCTGAGAATTACCATAATTTATTTAACCATTATTTTCTTTAATTCAAAAAAATTGTTTTTGGGAATTCTCATAGGGATGTCGACATATGCAAAATGGTATGTGACATATAAGCCGTTTATTTTCAAATTCAAATTTTGAAAAGTTATGTCTTTTGAATGCAAAACTATTCTTAAAGGATTTGACTGTTGGGAGACTATAAATAAGCCTCTAAATTCGAATTTTTAACTAGCTTTTGATTATCTTTTCTTCCTCTCTTTTCTCTTCATTATTCTTCTTAATTTATTAAATTCGATACTTATACTATGTTGATTTTCAAAGCAAAATATACCAATCTCCTTCTATTTCAATTCTCTATCAAACTATCTTTGAAATTCAAGTGCTACTCAAGAGTTATAGGATTTTTGTAACAAAAGATCGCAAGATCAAGTTTTATCGAGTCGATCCTCCAAAACTAATACTGAGAAATGTGTGTTCGTGTCCCGTATAAATCGAATGAGTGTGATTGTGTCACGGAAATCAGTTGAGTGTAGGTTGTGATCCGAAAATCAACCGAGTCTCACTATACTCCGGAAATCAGTAGGGTGTGGCCCTTGTAGCTTGGAAACCAAGGATATAATTAGGATATTATTTGAAAAGAAATCCACATCAACTCAGCGTTATGTGTGACTGGATGTAACTTTCTTTTATTGTTTTTTAGGTAATTTTTATTCTAATCCACAATTTTAGTAAGTTAATCCACCATAATTTATAGGATCGTTGACTTTTACTAAAATTTGATTTTAATCAGTGTATCCACCTAAGAAAAACATACATATTTTTTCTTCTTCTCATCTTCTTCTCTATGTTTTGCGTCACATTCTTGTTTCTGAAATCCTACAATCTAATCCAAGTTTAAGTGGAGTAATTCAATGTAATAACAGTAAGTAGTCTGTTTATTTTTTGTTTGAAGTTGATTAATTGTACAAAAAATAAAGTTGAGTTAATGATGAAAATCTTGATTGTGAATATCAGAAATCCGTCCTATGTGCTATTCAGGCATAAGCTACAAAATCGACATCAACTTTGATCCTAGTATCCAATAAGCATTCCACCAGTCTTATTTACTAACAAATAAAAGTAAAGGTGAATTCAATATGTGAAACTTGGGTCTGCTACCAGACTCAAACATTCCTTTCCATTGTGTCACATATGCCAATTGTTCATTCGTTATTGTTGAGCAAGAGAACACATAAAAATAACAATAAAGAGCAGAACATTGATACTAAGATTTGTGATTTTATCATCCCCATAGTACCACCTGATTTATTAAAGTCTACATAGGGTAGTACATAATTTATATCAGTAGTCTGATTTTATGTCTGAAGATCAAAGCTTTACGTTCTTATTTCTCAGTCATGTTTATAGAGGCATGTTTATCCGTTGATACAATTTTGAGAATATATTTTTCGTGTATATACTGTTAGATATCTGTAATGAAATTAGATATTAGAATTGGGAAGGAAAAAAAAGAAATCTTTAAGTTAATCTACTCGTGGATTAACTTACAAAATAGTTGTGGATTAACTTATTAAAGTAAAATGGTGGATTAACTTACTAAAATCGTGGATTAGAATAAAAATTACCTTTTTTTTATTATTATTATCTGCATTTGTGATTATTGATAACTATAATTTGCATAACATTCTGATTAACTTAAAAAGATTTCAATAAAACTATAAAATTCATAATTACTATTCACCCCCCCCCCCCTTAGAGTTTAATTTGCCTTAGGATCCTTAATCTGCATCCCCAACAAAAACATCTGATTCAACTCCACATCCTTTTAGTTTCGCGTGCACGCGCGCGCGTGTGTGCGTTCGTTTATCATACATGCATACATTAGAATTCAAATTTGAGAAGAGATTAGAGATTGGGAAGAGAAAACAGATACAAGTCTACAAAAATATTACCTCTGTATCGCAAATGTACCTGCTTCTCTTCTTCCCATTCAACGACAAAGCTCTATTGCACTATCCAGAAAAATATAAAAAGAAAAAAGGAGGTTAGGCGTAAGAATTAACCTAAAATGTCAGGTTGAATAGTGTTAAATCATGGTCATCGGATCTGAAATTAACCCAACTGTTACACGTAGACGTACCGGCGTCATTGTAGATTGTCCCTATCAAAGTGGTCGAGTTGTGATCCCCCACCATTTATGTTAACTTTCTAATTTATTTATTTTGAATTCGTTTTTCGTTCGTAACTGATTCGTTTGAACTCCGATCGCGAAACTACAAACATAAAAGTTGTTCATAATTTCATCGTGAATGCGATAATGCAAGTTTTGTGGTAAGATTATAATATTTGCCAGGTTTATGTTTTTGTAACCAAATCAACTAATTAAATAACTAAACCAAAATTGCAATGTGTTACAAAAAATTCATATGGATGAACTATAATTAAAATTTTCCAATGATACAGATAACTTAGTTTACCATTCATTAAAATTAACTTTGCTATATTAACTATTCATGTATGCTTGTGTGTGCAAGTATGTGCATATTTGTATATATTTATGAATACTTATGTTACTTCCAACACTTAGTTGTAATTGATTTATGTTGTATGTTCTCTCCTATGTTGATTTTTTTTTCCCATGTAATAATATAAATAAATGGAATAGTATTTCCTTATTTTTTAAAATTATCAAATTTATCATTTCTGAAAATTACACAATTGAAAATTCAATTTTTTTATCATTGTACGGTTGTACTGATATTTAGTATTTTATTTCAAATATCAAATTTTCCTAGAGACCACACCACTTATCATTCGACAACACTTTGGACAAACAAAAATAGTTCGCTTGATGTGCAACGACAACAGATCTTCTATGTCCCCATTCACAAAAGTAAGTTTATTACTCTTATCAATCTTAAAATAAATAAAAGTAGACGAATCAATATACCAGAAGCTAAATAAAGCAGTGTGTGAACATGATGGCTAACTGTCAAACCGCCGACCATCCGAAAATAAAAAATAAAAGATACATGGGCCCCCACTCTTTCCATCAACATGCTAGCAGACTACACATTGGCCTAGTGGGACCAACATCAACAAATAAAGCTGTAAACAAATCAAAAGACTCCATGTCAGCACTAGGGAAAGACAAAGATAACAAGCTTCGGATATAAAGCCTGAAAAAGAAAAGAATAAAGAAAGAATCAGAAGCTCTTATATTGTCTCTACCACCATTTTATAAACCTTCACTGTTGTAAAGTTCTCAATCAACCATCTATATATTTTCCATATGCTTCCATAACATTGTCTTACCTTACATCTTGAAAATAATCAAAATTTGGTAAAATGGCAACAATGAGTTTGCCACCAGGGTTCAGATTTCACCCAACCGACGAAGAACTCGTCGCTTATTATCTAAAAAGAAAGATCAATTGCAGAAAAATGGATTTGGAGGTTATTCAAGAAGTCGACCTTTACAAATGTGAGCCATGGGAGTTACCAGGTGAATATTTTCCCTTTTTCGGTCCACGAACTCTATAACCAGTACATTGCTTCTATCAGCTATCCAAGTATATTAATATGCTGCACTTTCCACTGTCAAGTTAACTCCATAAAATTTTAGAAGCATATTATAATTACAATGCAAAAATATGATTGTAGAGAAATCATTCTTACCGAGCAAAGATTCAGAGTGGTTTTTCTTCAGTCCAAGAGATCGAAAATACCCGAATGGATCAAGGACAAACCGAGCGACTCAAGCAGGATACTGGAAAGCTACAGGCAAGGACAGAAAAGTAAATTCACAAAAAAGAGTGGTTGGTACAAAGAAGACGTTAGTGTACTACAGAGGAAGAGCTCCTCATGGCTCAAGAACTAACTGGATCATGAATGAGTATCAACTTGATGAAAACGAGTGTGAGTCTCCTTCTGGTTTACAGGTAACATACTGGCAGTTACAAAAGTCTTATCTCATTTTTTTGTTTGTTTGGAGTTATATACCAAATAAAACTGTTTGATCATTCCAGGATGTATATGCACTGTGCCGTGTATTCAAAAGAACCACCCCAGCAGGCCCAAAGATCATAGAGCACACTGAACAGTCATCGGACAGTTACAGCCAGTCACTGCAATATGAGTCATGTTCATCGAGCATTGTGAAAAAACCTGCTGATTTGTCCACTGATGTCGAAACAAAGTGGGAACAGTTTCTTGATGAAGACACGTTTAATGCAAACACCAATGTTTTTCCATTTCAACATTCTTCGTATGAGGTGCGTTCTTTCTCCCGTGTTTTTTTATGTCCAGATAAACTGAACACTATCTGTAGACTTTCTAAAGGGATATGAATGAATGCAGATGTTACCAAATGGGTGTTCCCTGGAGCAAGAGTGGATTGTGAGCGCTGAGCAATTTGATCTGCCAAATATGAAAATGTTTGGTTCTGAATTTGAAGTTGAAGGTACTACCCAAGTTGGCATGAATGACGATCCAAGGTATCAAAGCATTAGCACTCATATTGAAGAATTTACCTCATTACTAGAACCAAAACACGATCAGTTTTTGAACATGATGGATTGCTTGGATTCTTCGAGTTTAGTCGACATTTTTGGTTTCAAAGGAAACGATAAAGATGATTCATACTCGAGTGCAACATTCATTTGAATCTTGTTGTTTATCATTTGTAGCAACACTGTAAGATCACCATGAATTGATATTCCTGGAAAAAAAAATTGAAATGTAAACGCAAGTTTGTAGAAAGAGGCATAATTCTTTGAGAGAGGCATGAGTACTAACTGCTAATTCTATTGTAATCTCCACAATTAACATAAGTACATTATATGTAAAATGTTGTGTTACATGATATAATAGCATCTTTATCTGTAAAGCATACTTCTATCTTTTCCCTTCGGATATTATGGAACAATTTTACAAGGTAAATACCGATCAATGATCATCAAAACTCAACATTCAAAGTGATCGGGTGTCAACTGAAATTAATCACATATCAAAGTGAGAAGCTAAGCCATTGATAGTATGTTGGATAGCACAAGGAATGGTTGGTATTTTAATACCTTTATAGTTAATTAGTGCTTATAAAGAAACTGAAAGCATATTATCATTATTTTAAGAAACGAACTATAAATTTGTCTCATGCAATGGTTCCTACAACATGAGCAAAAAAGCAAAGGTCTTGAAATATGTGAAGAAATGAATATTTACCTAATTTTTCTAATGGATATAAAGCATGACAAAAAAGAAAACCCTACATGACTTTTCGTTCACATCATTTATAAAGCAGCATGTAGAATCCTTCTTTTGTCTTTACTACCTTCCATATGCACCAAAACTTAGCAACTCATGATAGAAGCCTATTTGTTGAATATCCAACGCAATTCTACATGCAATGGTAAAATGTAGGTATTTATCAAATTTAATGCAATGTTAAAATGTAAAATCTAACACTATTTAACAACATTAAATGGGCTAAGATCAGATGCTCTACTTGTAAACCAGACTTCTCTAATTATTACAATTATAACTTATAAGACCACAACAATAATAATTACAACAGTTTCCCTAGGGACAAGTTAAAATGTCCAGTTTAAACGCCAATAGAAGTTGCTGCTTATATAAAGGATCTCAAAACAGAAAGACAGGATCAGTTCGCAAATAATGAAAATTACATTTTGTGCATTTGTCAATGCAACACCTGTGGTCCCATGGTCCTCCTAAATTCAGTATAAATCTATATAAGTACCTAAGAGCAAGATGATCCAGTGAACCTATTACTAAAGGCAGGGGACTACCAAAGTTTTTTTTCTTTCTTTTCCTTCTTCAATTGAGTACTAGAGGAAAAATAAGTAGCAATTAATTTAACTTGCAGCGCTTACCTTATTACCCCTATGTGTGATAATAGCACCTTTTGCATCCTTAGATCAGCATATAATTCCGGATCTGCTTTCACTTTATTCCTTTCCATCTTCTCTTTGATTGTCCTGAGATCAGTCAATTTTAAACAAGACAAGATCTGTATACATACAGATTTAGCAAGATACTTCAAAAATATTTTTCTGGATTCATCAATAAAAACCATAAATTATAAGCTTTGTGCTACAATATTGCAGTAGCAACGGGCAGTACACAAATCACAATATCTTTTTCCATAATCATGTCTTTGACGAATAAACACCACGAAAACATAGACAACTTATCAACACATTAACAATTCATAATTCCATATCAACCCATTTTCGAAAAGACTCCAGAAAAATTAGGTAACTTATCGATATGCTTCAAAGCCCTTTCAGCAATCTGTCTAGTTCTAACATCACCGTGCCTGAAAGCATCAACCAATGCAGACCCCACATTCTGATCAGCGGAGATCTCATAAGCTATCTCATCGGTCCTCAAAATTCTTTCCACTACCCAAACCGCTCTTCTTCTGAGAACCTCAGTTCTATTCTCAACCAAGACATCAAGCACAGGTTTGATCCCTTCTACCTCACAAAGCACCAAAACTCCTTGCTCGATATCTACATCGTCGTCTAATAATGTGCATAAGGCAGCTAAAGCACACTCAACGACCGTACTATTTGCATGATCTAAGCAAGCAACTAAATTCTCTACAGCTTTCCCTTCCACTATGCAAAAAGTATCCTTCATCGAACATATTCCATGATGAACACGGCAAAGCTTAGAAACTGTCGGTTGTTTGCTACCAAAGCAAGAGAAAATAGAAGCGCAATCCCTATTTGGTGGGTCAGGAATCCTAGTCATACATTTCGACTGCTGAGAAAGATTTTCCAATGACAATGCAGAGACAGATTGCACTGCATCAACGTTGTTCATTTGAAGCAGATCGGTAAAGATTGAAGTAAGGTTATGTTCTTGAACAACAGCGACGATACTTGGTTCATTCTCCAAAATGTAAGTAAGTCTTGAAAGAACTTTCACAAGTCCTTCTAAGTAAGGGGTTATGAATCGATTACCACGAATTTCACCTTGTCTTATTCTAACCACATTAGAAATTACTATATCATAAGCTCCTTCATCTAGAAGCTTCCTAGTAATGACACTATCTCTCTCGGGTAAATCAGCTAGTAAACCTATAGCACAAGTCTGCTCTTCCGAGATTGTGTTGTCATCATATATTGCTTTGATCAAACTACCAAGTAGACCAACTTGAGCTTTTAGAGCATCTGCTAATTCTTGATCCATAAAAGAACAGATATTGTGCAATAGTTTAATGGCAGCAACACGTAGCTCTTTTTGTGGAGCTTCTACGAATTGGATAAGACTTATTGTAGCACCTGAACTTTTGATAGCAGACACTATGTTAACAACTGTAGAACTAGAGTTTGTTAGCCCTACAAGAACGTTAAGAAGCTTGCACGCAATGGTGGGGCCTGTGTTACTGACAAGATGCAATAGGTTGTGTATGATTTCTTCTGAAACTAAGGTTTGGTTATTGAAATCCAGTGGGATGGATTCGAAATCAAAGTTCAATGACACAATGTTTGCAAGAATGTTAGCAGATATTTCTTTGAGTTTAGTTGGGAGCTGGTTAGCCCCGACACTGAAAAGGTTGGTCATGAGTGGAGGAAGGATGTTAGACTGAATGAGTATGTTCGCGCTTGCTTCATTTGAAGCAATCTGGTTGAGAGCTTTCAGAGAGGATTCTCTTGCTTGTTTATTGCTGGATTTCATGAGGTTTACTAGAGCAGACCCGGCTGTTTGGGCTACGAATAGTTTCATGTCGTTGCTTAAAACAAGGTCTCCAAGATACGAAGTCATTGATAGTTGAGTTTCAGGCGTGCCTGAAAGAATGGGTTGTAATTCATGTGAGTTCAGTTCCATATTAGAGTGTGTGTAATATGCTTATATCATCTTACTAAACAAAATTTATGGATCTATAGTTCATCATGAGTTTATTTTTGTTCATAGCAAAGGATCATTGAAATGTTAACCAAAACGTATAATTTACTAACTTTAGGTCAATACATTTTGTGGAATCAACATGGAATGGGACCCAACATGTACGTTTATTTCTTGCAGACAAAAATTAATAACTCCGAAATCAGAAAGAATTCTTATTCACAGTGATTGTGGACCTCGCATGGAAGTGCATGAATTATTAGTAAGAAACATCAACTCTTGTGTCGGTAAGGATGCTTATTATTAGTTAAACTAATGAGTTTCTGTGAGGCGCAAAATAAAACAAACCAATGTGTTTCTGTTCTTTCAACATATATTTAACCACGTCAATCATCATTAATATGGTAAAAAATCATCTGTTTTTGTAATTAGTTATTAAATAAACATAATAAAAAGAGACTCAAACGATAAATTTATAATAGATACATAAACTATTTAAATAAAAACATCAATAAACTGACAGATATTTCAGAAACGAAGAGAAAAAGCACCTTTAAGTATCATTGTAAGAAGAGGTTGTAACCTTCCACTTTCGGCCATTTGCCTCACATTATTCTCACATTTTTCCAGATTTTCCAAAGTCATCTCAGCTTTTTCGACAGTCGGTACATTTTCTGAATTACTGCTTGTCATTCCAATTAGTATGAGAATCGCTCCTCCAACACCGCCTATCTTCTCACATATATCCTCATGTTTAGAAAGCTCGTACAGTAAGTATACAGCTTGCTCTCTCTCCTCTGCATGATCATGTGATAAGAACTTCACAATCGTTCTTATGTTATTTCCTTCAGCAATAACTTCCTACATTGGAAGGGGAAAGAAAAAACAATGTTCAGTTGCAAATAAGGAACATCATAAGAGCATGTTTGAAATTGCTCATACATACTCAAAACAGCTCATAAGTTACTTATTCACATTTAAATATTTGCCAACATCAACTTATAAAGATGATATATAAGTTATGTAAAAATTGAGAATTCATTGACACCAAATATACGGTTATAAGCTATTTCATCTTCTTTTACAACTAATTTGTATCTAAATTTCAACATATATATAGAAAAACTTCGTTATTATTTCTATTTCTTTCACTATTTATTTAATATTGCAACTCAAACTACTTTAACTCAGTTGTTAAAGAGCCGTTCGAAACGGGCTCTAAATGAATTTTGTATAAAAATATGGGACAACCTTATTGTCAGTGTTATCTTCAGCAACAATTCGAAGAGTTTCCAATGTCTGCCATCGAACTTTCCTGCTACCATTTTTCAACATATCACAAATAGAAGGAATCAATCCTTCATTTCTGACGCTATGTTTCATTGATTGGTTTTTCTGACATAAATTTTTAATAGAAATCAAAGCCTGGAGAACTTCATCTTCAGCGTTTCCATGAGAAAGAGACTTACAAGCAGCATCTAGCTGAATAGCTTCGTTTCTCTGATTCCATTCTTCTATAGTATTTCTCAAAGCTATACTTGGATTAAGGTCAGTGCTACTAAGTTCTTTATGAGTCAGTGGACAAATTGGTGTTCTTTTGCTTTCTCTGCATTCAGTAAACCATTTTTCAATCGCAGCTCTCTCGAAAGTTTGGCCATTTTCTATGGTGACTGGATCTTTCATAACTTGTTTTGTAAGTGGGCAGACAAATGCTTCATATATTGGCTCAATATGAGATGTTTCGATTTGGCTGTCTGTATCATATCCTTCATCCCATTCTTCAGCCATTTCTCTGTTTCAGAAAAGAAGAAGATTTTTTTTAATGGTTTGCAATATTTTCCTCTCAGAAACTGAAAGTATTCCTAGTGGCAACTGGCAATATATGAAAAGCTTGACTTTCTTTCTATGTTGCAGTGCTATTGGTACTTGATGAATATTTCTACATATATAGATCTAACCATTTGTAAGCAAGTATCATGCAAAAGCTATATAACCCAATGGAACTTTCTCTCTGTCAAATACATACATATTTATCAAATTAAACACTGATTTTGAAATCATAAATAACAAAACAAAAAAGGAAAGGACTAAAAAGAGAAGAAAACTTACAAATTGGAACAAACAAACTCCTGTTGGTATTAGTTGGCTTCAGCTTTGAGTTTGGTCCGCTCTGAAAGCTAGAATTGGAATTCTTGAGCTGAAAGAAAATTATAGTTTTGGTGGATGATAAATGATTGAAAATTGAGGAAAATAAGAATACAGGAAGTAGTTGTCGCATAGTGCATTGACAGGTCAACTGGGATATTATATTAGAAGTCTTTGCGACTTTGGGAACAAAATTTTGTATTACTAATTCTTATCAACTTATTTAGGGAGCACAAT
Organism: Allium sativum; assembly: GCA_030737875.1. NCBI lineage: Eukaryota > Viridiplantae > Streptophyta > Magnoliopsida > Asparagales > Amaryllidaceae > Allium > Allium sativum. Next base: position 312,342,490 of record CM060919.1, read on the forward strand.
ATAGACAATAGTAAAATATAATGGTCGCTAAATATTAGATAAAAAACGATCTCATAACTGAGACCTGGTATATTCCAGAATGAGTCTGCTTTTCTAAGATTTTTCAAACTTCCGTATTATAAATACCTCTGGTTTTAAATTTAGCAATCCTACATTTGGCAAGGTTTTAATAAACACAGGAAGAACATGGGTAACGAATATGAACTCTTGAACAACATACACACAAGATTTTGAGAAAATTCCACAACTTCAATGTTAAAATCCAACTCCAAAAAAAGAAAATAGCAATAGATATACAGACATAATTCCAAGTATAATTTAGCATTTCTCCAGTAAAGTAACTAGCTGGGAGTAGACGTTTTCTTTGACTGCATCTCTGTTTCTTCTGTCCAGAGTGAACAAAACAGTACCAGGATGATCTTTTAATCTTGCAACTGCAAGCGATATCATATTGATTACCTATAATGACAGGATCTGAAATTATAAAGTAGGAGTAAATGAAATGTACTATATGTTACCTGCCGGAATATCTCGACCAAATTTTGGTATAGGAATAGATGCTAAAACCGGAATATTTGATTCAAGTACTCTCATAACAGCAGGAAAGAATGAAGAGCTGAACAATTCCATTTTGCCTACTTCATCAATTATGAATAGATCAGTACCATCCTTGACCTGAAAACCAATAAACCATACAAATACTTTTAGTGCAACGTTGTATAATATGTGAATATATTTTCAGTTGGAAGTATCTTACCTGCAACTCGGGCAATGCCAATGACTCAAATGATGCAACGTCAACTTTGTATTTTCCAACATTAGGCCATCGCAAAGACTCTGAGCTACAACTTATATAGCAGTAAATCAGTTCAAGAATCGGTCTTATGGATCATAAAGCTACTACTCTTATAGATTTAATGTTCTAGCAATGGTAATGTCATTGGTTGCAATTGCTTTGGTGATATTTTAAATTGTAAGCATGTCTTGCTTATGTATGGTGAGATAAGCTGTAGTTTTAGTATCTCAAATTTAAAAGATTCGATTAAGAATGCGAAGAAGACGGTTCGCAAATCGAAGTTCGATGGTAAAAGCAATGACGAATCAGGGGCAGGAATTACCTGAATAGCAGCTCAGAAGCCTTTGGCGGTTTGGCCAGACGTCTGAGCACCGGCGCTTCAGAAAGCAGAGAGCAGAACCAGATGTCTAACCACCCCAAATCAGATGTCTGAACATCCAAATCAAACATCTGAGCCAGCTTCCGAGGACTGGATGATTTGTGGAGTACCCAGAGGCATTTGGGTCATCTACCTATGTTTTCAATCTACTATATAAGGTATTTTCATATTTGAAAGAGCTGTGGATCATATTAATCTTTAGACAAGGCTTTTATCCTCCATTAATTATGGTTTGGGCAATCCTATTAATTCTTCAATTCTTATCTCCACAAAAATCAATTTTTTTGTGAATTATTGATCATTATAATCAATCTTTTGTATTCTTCTCATTGGTAATAATAAAAACTCACTCTCAAGTGGATGTACACTAACGCGATGTTAATGGAACCGCTACAAATCGAGATGTGATTTTTTATCGTTATTGCTTGTTGATTGTTTGATTAATCGTGTTTGGGTTTGAGATATCGATTGGTTGTTTTTGTCCTTCTATCACGATCTAGCTCATTTCTATTGCATTAAGGTTTGTGTTTGAATGGTCTCAAATAGGAAAACTCCACAATATTTGGTATCGAAGCATTAGGTGCTGATAGGTGTTTCTAAAGATGCCAAAATCAGGTTCAAGTAACCCCTCAATGGTTAGTCCAAGCGCTATAGCGCCGTATATACGTAGATCGCATGCGGCTTCAAGGTCACATATAGTTATTGACAAGTAGAATGATGATAATGATTTTGAAAAGTGACAATGGAAGATGAAAGCGGTTCTTAGGTGGAATCGGGTACATCAGGTAGTGTTTGATACACATTTTTTGCCAGTGGACATCTCGGATGTAGAGAGAGGAAATAAAAAAGTGGACATTTACTATGCTTCAACTTGCCATGGAGGAGAATGTTATCTCCAAAATTAGTGGTGACATGACTGCTTAAGGAATTTGAAACAAGTTGGAGGAATTTTATATGAAGAAGTCGCTTACTAATCATTCGATCTTATTGCGAACGTTTTTCACCTATAAGATGAAAGAGGAAACTTCGTTGAAGATGCACTTGAATGTGTTTGATGATTTACTGATGAAGATGATGGCAGTAGATTTGAAAATTGAAGAAGAGCAAAGACAGTGATATTGATATCTTCGTTGTCGGACCGTTACATGAGTTTCTCAAATAGTTTGATCAATAGTCGGGATACATTGACGTTGAATGATGTAAAAATGGGTCTTCTTAGTCAGGAATTGCGAGATCAAATGACGGAGTTCAGTGTTGAAAGTAGTAGTGCCGGTAATGGTCAAGCTTTATTTGTGAAGAATGAGAGATGTGAAGAAGGAGAATCAGAAGCGTTCTAAATCTAAAAATTTCGGTTGGAGAGGAAAGTCGAAAGAAAGAAAAGTAATGTGCTATATTTGCAAGAAGCTCAGTCATTGGAAGAATGAGTGTCAGATAAGGGGAAAGCAAAGAAAGAAGTAGCAATTTCATCAGTTGCGGTGGATAGAGTGTTGGCGAGGGAGAAGCAGATGTTTTAACGGTGGTAGCATCAGGATGCTTGATTCAGAGGTCATATGACACAAAATAGGAATTGTTTTTCTTATTATGTCGACAAGGAAGGAAATGCAAATGTTATAAAAAATGATGTTATTTGTAAGCCTAAAGGCACTGTTAGACCAAAAAGTGGTTCTAACACCCAAATTGACTAAAATCAGAATAAAATAAGATCAAAAGTAAAATGGAGACACAGAATTTATAGTGGTTCGGCGTTAAAAAGCCTACGTCCACTTGTCAATCACTATTCTCGATGATAGAGTTGCAATTACAATGAGATATTCACTCAATTTCACTCACAACTCACCTACATTCACTCAATTGTCTCAAAACAAATGTTGAAAGACGATTTGGATTATCCGGGAGTGCTGGAATTCGGTTTATGAAAGTGGTTCAACTCTCAAAGTGCCCAAAAAGAAGATCTTTTTAATTGTCTCCAGACAGGGTATTTATAGGTGAAAATTTGCTCAGAACCCGATCCGGATCGGATCCACGTGTCTTCCATCCCATCGTCCTCGGGTTCGAATGGGTTCTAGTGCTGACAGCGCATCAGAGTAGTGGTTTTCGTGGGTTGGAACTGGTCATAACCGCTCCGAATAACCAGGCGATCATGGGGGAAATTGATGTGGAATATGGGTTCGGATCGGAGGAGCCTGCAGAGGGGGTTCAGATCGGGTTAACCGATCCGACCCGGATTAACCTAAAACTAAATCCTCATCCACTTTGCTCTGCTCCGTTCCGACCCGATAGTAGGTAGCCCTCCGATCCGATTGACAGTAGGTAGCTCTCCGATCCGAACAGCAGTGCCTCTTTGATTCAAACAATAGCAGCTTTCCGATCCGAACAGCAACATCTCTCCGATCCGCAACATCTCTTCGATCCGATCCGCTATGATGCTTTCTAAGTTCTTCAACGTTTCACATCTTGACTTTGTGTTGCCCAGTTCACAAAGTGGGTTAACATTTTGCCCCCTCAAAGGATGCTTCTGTTGGAGACGGAGCATGCTTTGATTATCATTGCACAGCGTCTTCTAGGTAATTTTTCCTTTGATTTTCCTTGTGCTCTCATCCTCTTCTTCGAATTTTAATTCAATTTACTGCTGAGTCGCTACGTTCTGTTCGGTTCGGATTCCGACCCGAACGGATCTTCTTCTTCTTCTATTTCGTATTGGACTATTGGGCCACGCTGCGTTACTGGGCTTGTCGAGCCGATCCGAACGGGGATACGAATGGTCACCTTGCTTTTATATAAGCCCAGCCTTTATTTTTCTTTCACTTTCTTTTTATTCCATCGTTTTGCAAGTTCTGCTCTGAAACTCCAGGATTCAAAAGAAAAAAACCATTTACAATTCTCGTGTGAATCTCCAACTTATATACTCTGGTAGGTTTAAATCCTTGATCGGTTCCATGATTTTAATTGAAATTGATGGTCAATTCGACCGATATGGACGTGGTTTCCACGCTGCAGTCTCCTCTTCTTTCGTTATTGTCGTTGGTGGCTTCGTTGCTACTTCGAGGCGTTGGAAGAGGGAGTCGTGGTTTGTTCGATCATGACTGGGGCGTCGGAGATGATATTGGGTTTAAGGCTAAAAAGGAAGAAGAAGAAGAAGAAGAAGATCATAGGGGGTCGGTTCGGGCGGTGGAGTATTGACAGTGGAGAAAGGGAAAAAGAAAAGAAGTCCAGAATGTCGGATCGGGTCGGGGCAAGTGGAGAAAGGGAAAAGGAAAAGAAGTTCAGAAGGTCGGATCGGGTCGGAGCAAGTAGTTAAAGAAGGGGGAATGAAGCTTGCCTAACCGGATCGGGTCGGACTGTAAGATAAAGGAGGAGAAGCATGACTACGTGATCCGACCCGAACCGTTAGGGGAATCTATCTCCGAGCCGACCCGATTTTGATTTCTGAGCTTCAAAGTTTATCCGAGCCCAAGGCGAGGCTACGCCCCTGATCCGATTCCAATGAATGCGCCCGAACCGAACCGAAGGGCAGTCCATCTTAATGCATAAAAACTCGTTTAACTGGCCCAATCAACTCTCGGCATAATCTTCAACTTAATGGACAGTTAGGATAGTGCCATGCGAACATAACTGGACATCAAGAACCGCTTTGATCCTTATTACTTTACCAAAATTTTGCGTCGCACTTTCAAATATTAACTTTACACTTTCTGCATACACTGTTTACACTTTAGTTTGCACACATGCACGGGGGGATACGGGCTAATTTACTCTAATTTGTGTTATTGCTTCTTCAATAGTTTTGTGACCATGAGACCCAGACGCTCTTCTAGACTTGCTGAGAAGAAGGAGGCCCCGGAGACATCCAACAAAGTTACTCTCGAGGACATATCTTCTCCCTCGGATCCAGAATGGAATGATGAGGGTTCAGACTACGAGGTTGGAAATCGCGAAAGTGACAATGTATCTTCGGAGAGTGGAGTTTCTCTAGGTTGTGAAGAGGAAGGAGGGATTAGCGACGATCGAGCTCCTGATGAATTTGAATCTGCCGCCATATTGGAGTCACCCCAAGATTCTGTTGAATCGACGATTGACAACGACAGACTTATCCGAATTTGTCTAAAATACGGGATACTAAAAAGGGACACCCTGGTGCCTTCGAGAACTGACCGTCCCCATAACCCTCCAGAAGGATATATGGCAATTACCCGGTTGATGTGCATGGTTGGGGCTATCCCTCCATTTTCTCCTTTCATCGTCGATTTTCTAAGACAAATGCGGATTGCCCCCATGCAGCTGCACCCTAATTCTTATGCTTACTTGCACACCTTATATGTAGCGTACCGTGAGATCTTAGGCATAGAGCTCACCTTCAATGACGTTCATTTCTTCTATAACTTCAAGCATCGGACTCGAGAGACTCCTTCTTTCTGTTACTTTGAGTCTGTGCCTAAGAGGAAAATGATTCCAGCGTCATTCAGTAGTAAAGCTGGGGATTCCAGGCTGGAATGGTTTTATGTGAAGCGACAACCAGGGTGTGCTAGGAGGTGGACGAAATCAAGTAAAGCACTGGTTTTCTAAATCTCGACTCTATACATTTAAGTCATCACCTTAACTCGTTTTTCTTCTTGTTTGCAGTCGATAACCCAAAACAAATATCAGACCAAGTATTCTTTGACCGGATGCACCAGCTCCTTAATGGCGATCAGAAGTTTTTGACTATTGACGAAGTCCTTCAGGACGAATATCTTCATTTTCACGGGTTGCTATCTGTTACTCGTAGCATTGGTCATGGGACGGCTCCATATGTATATATTTCCCCAGTGGACGTAATCCCCGAAACGGGTGAAAGTTCAAGAGCTCCTACAGTGCCTCTTCAAGCTTCACCCTCTCCTTCTTCTACCCAAGATGATGAATTAGCAAACATGGCCGAAGAGCATCGCGAAGGATATACTGTTCCCGAGGATGCCATTTCTCCAGAACAGTCAACGTCTTCTAAAGAGTCTCCGATTGATGCTTCTGAGGGAGATGTCCCTAGCACTGAAGACCCACTGTTTCAGGGTTTGGGGGATCTCCCCTTACCTGAAACCATTTACACTTCAGATGATTTTAGGAAGAATCCTTTAGTTTTCACTTCTTCTGAGGAAACCACTCCTGCTAAGGCCAAAGAGCCCGCCCGCACTAGTCTAGCTTCGGACTCGGGTTGGTTGGGGGGGAAAAACACCACTTAGGACACACTTTACACAACAGCATTACAACTCATTGCATCTTTCTCTTTGTGAAACTATTGACTCTGAATTTCATTTGTCTTATTGTGCAGGCACGATGTTCCGATCTTACTATGATATCAGGAAACTCCGCCGCAGCATGTCTAATCCACCTTACGATACTGAATATGATCGCCGCGACGATCGCAGTAGGGAGGAGAGAAGGCCTTATGAACCCTATCGCTCTCGAACCTCGCGTTCTCGCTCTCCTGTTTGGACGGACCCAGAGAGATATAAAGGTTACCAAGGTCGTCGGGAAGAGGATAGGCCGCAACCAAAAGACTCCACCTCTTCTCAAGAAAAACGCAGCAGGGAGAGAAGTCCGCCAAAAGATACTGAGTCGCGAAGTAAACGCAAGGTCTCTGCTAAACGGCCTAGAACAGATAAAGAAACTATTGAATCCTCCACATACAGGGACACTGAACTGACGATCCCCGCCCCTCCACCACTAGATGTTGAAACTGCAGTCAAGCGGGCGTATTTGGAGGAGCAATTTCCCGAACATTACTTCGAGAACTTGACTTTTTTACCTGCCCTTGAGCCTATTTCTTCCAGGTGGGCAGATGAGGCCAAAGCAAAGATAGATGCGGTCGAGAAACAGTATTCTGAAATGTTCAAGTATTCACGCAACCTTTCCAGAATCATCCGTACTTTAATTACGAATGCTGACTCGATGCAAAAAACCGCTGAAGACGATGCAAAGGCCTTAAAGAATCTAGGAAAAGATTTGGAGGACACACAGGCCCAGCTTGCTGTTGCTCAAAGGGACGCTACTAGCTTCAAACAACAATTTGAAGATATGCAAAAACGTTACCATGATTTGCTCGAATCTCATACTCAAGAGCGTTCTGAGTTAAAAAAGCAAGCCGAAGATGCTAAGTCAGATGCCGCTAAAACGCGCCTTGCTTACGCTGACCTTGAACGGAAAAATGCCGAGTTAGCAAGGAGGAATGCTGAACTAGAAAAGAAAAATGCTGACTTAGCTTCTAAGCTAATGGAGGCGGAGAACAGAGCTGCCCTGGCGGAGGGTAACGTCGAATGTGCCATCAAATCCGCTGAGGAGGCCCGCAAACAATTGTCAGAGGCTGAGGAAGAGATTCAGGGCTTCGGCGAATTAATGATTGAATTCTTTGCGCATATCATCCGTCGTCGGAACATTCCTTGGATTGAAGATTATTCATCTACTCTAGTCCAAGTATAGAGTCAGATCGTTGAGTGGGAAAAAGAGGAGCTCAAGGTTGATTCCATTGACGAGGACAAGCTGATGGAGAAATATTTAAGGGATGATGAGCCAGAACGCCTAGCTGAAGGGCGCCGCCTCATTGCTGATGTCATGGATGAAGAGAAACGGAGGGCTAAGCAAAAGAACATTCCCGAGGCTGGTTCCTCTTCTACTGCCCCCGCAGCTTCTGAAGTAGAGGGATATGATCCTGAAAACCCGGGGATCCCTCGAACAACTCTGTTATCCCCTATTCCCGAAACGGCATCAGAGACAGCAGTTACCCCAGCCGAGAAGTCTTCGGAAGGTATCTCTACATTTTCACCTCAATTTGTCAAGGCTATCTCTACCTTTCGCCACGTGATTGAACAATCGATGAAAAACCCATTATTTTCTCCTGAGTTGATAACTGTTGCTCCTCACTCTGTAGGTATTGAGCCACCCGGAAAGACAGATGTGTCCCAAGGAACCGCCTCTGGGGCGGAGCCTACAGAGAAGGCAAAATGGGGAAAGGACAAGGCTGCTCCCATGGATTTGGGAGCAGGAAGCGAACCGTCCAAGGCCGACACTCCTCGTGATGACGAAGTGATAGATGCCTTAAAAGATGATTGCGGCGACGGAGGACATGAGGAAGATCCGGAGGTGGCAATAATCGGGGAGTCGAAAAGCGTAGATGATGTTACTTTGGCTGCACTGAAAGCTGACCAAGATAAACGCTTGCAGTTAAAAGCTGAAGACTTAGACCCTGAAAGCCTCAAGCCCCTCGCTGTTGTGGATGCGGGATCAAGGTTAGTTGTTAAGCTTTCAACTAGATCTATTACAGAGGAACTCGCCAAAAAGTCTTCTCTTGATTCCAGCGCTCCGCCTTCCGGGAAGAAGTCAACCGATTCCAGCACCGCAGCTTCAGGAAAGAAAAAATCAAAGCGCATCTTGACGGAGGCCGAGAAAGAGGCGAAGGATGCGGAGAAAGCCGCCAAGAAGTCCAAGCCTCCCTCGAAGTCTAAATAGTGGGCTGTCTTGCGTCATTTTAGCATTTGGTGGACCAATAATTGCTGCTATAAGGGTGGCTCTTGCACCTTCTTTTTAGCTGTTTTCCTGTACAAATTCATTTATTTGTAAATAAAAAATAATTCATTTTCTGCAATGTCTGTTAGTCATTAGTTTTGCACTTATGTAAGAATGCATGTCTTACTATAGTTGTGTAATGAAGTTATGGTGGGGAAATATGTGTGTATATATATGCCCCCAGTCAATCAAAAAAACTATTCAAGACTTAATCAAGTAGTCTGAATGTCCCCGATTCTTCGACGGGAATGCATTCTCTGTGCCGTCAATGTCTGTCGTTTTTTTTTTTCTGGCATTCTTTATACTCTCCTGTCTTATATTCAAGTTAGAGTTCTTACTGAGGCAGTCTCTTGTCTGGGTGCACCTTCACGCCTCAGAGGACGTCGTCTTCCCGTCCTTTATACTCTCTCTCAATTCCCGAGAGTTAGAGTTAAGAATGTCGTCTTCCCATTCTTTTATGTCTTATCGCACAAATAGTCGTTGTGCTTTTTCTTACGTATAAACTGTTTTCAACCTTTCAGGTTTTAAATCATCTTATATTCCATAATCGCAACAGAATAGTCGATGAAGGTATATATATAATGCATGAAAGTAAATAACACACGATATTTTTATAGTGGTTCGGCTAAGTCGTAGCCTACATCCACTTTATAGTCCTTTAATCATATCATCAGATTTTCCTAAGGCAAGTCGTGCCTTTTTACAGAGTTCATAAGAAAAATAACAAAGAGTACAACATTTCTAATCCAAATATCGCATCAAGTATTGGGCATTCCATGCCTTAGGTACTTCTTCGCCATCTACGGTCGTTAACTTGAAGGTTCCTTTTTCAAGTTTCCGTTGGATGACAAAGGGTCCTTCCCACTTTGGACCGAGGTGAGGAAGGGATGTAAAGACTCTCTTTAGCACCAAATCTCCTGGTTCAAAAGTCCTAAGGCGAACTTTTTTGTCGTAATAGCGTGCCATCTGACGTCGACGTCTTGCCGCGCGCAAATCCGCTTCGTCCCTTTTTTCTTCGATTTCATCAAGAGACTCGAGTAAGAGCGCCCGATTCGTCATCGGGTCATAATACGTCACCCGGTGGGAAGGAACTTCAAGCTCTACTGGAATTACTGCTTCTGACCCAAAAGAGAGAGAGAAAGGGGTATGACCAGTAGTTGTCTTAAACGTTGTTCGATATGCCCACAAAGCTAAGGGCAATTCGTCAACCCATTTCGCCTTTGCGCGCTCTAACCGTTTTTTGAGGATGGATTTTATAACTTTGTTTATTGCTTCTACTTGTCCGTTCGACTGCGGATAGGCAACCGCAGTGTACCGTTTGTCGATCTTATAATTCTGGCAGAAATTTCTGAATTCAGCACCATCGAACTGGGTTCCGTTATCAGTTATAATAGTCCTTGGGATCCCGAATCGGCATATAATATTTCGAACCACAAAACTTATCACCTTTCTTGCCGTGATCTTGGTTAGAGGCTCAGCTTCTACCCACTTCGTAAAATAGTCCACAGCGACTATTGCGTATTTCGCTCCTCCTTTAGCAATTGGTAGAACTCCGATGATATCAATTCCCCACGTGGCAAAAGGCCAAGGACTCACCATTGATTTGAGTTGGGTCGACGGTGCTCTGGGGATTTTGGCGAATCTCTGGCACTTATCGCAGCGTCGTGAATAATCAGCCGCATCTTTATTAATTGTGGGCCAGAAGTATCCATACCGTAATATCTTTTTCGCTAAAGTTTGACCTCCTGTATGATCTCCACACTCACCTTCATGTACTTCTCTTAGTACACGTTTGATGTCGTCGTGTGCTATACATCGTAACAGGGGCATAGAAAATCCTTGTCTATAAAGAGTATCATCTTGAAGGACGTATCTGGTAGCCTTGCGAACTATAGCCCGTCTCTCACTCTTCTTTGATGGGAGTGTCCCATTCTTAAGGAAGTTCTTAATTGGGGTCATCCACGACTCCTTTTCCGGTTCTGCTTCGAAAGCGAACTCAATTTCCATCGACTCAAAGCTTGGCGATTCCAACGTTTCAATTGGAATTATTTCAGTTTCTTCCGGGTTGTCGGAACTAGCTAGCTTTGCCAGCCTGTCTGCCTTCTGGTTCTCGGCTCTTGGGATGTGCGTTATGTTGTACCGTTCCAGGCTGCTCAACAGCTTTTCCACTTTCCCGAGGTAGGCGATAAGTCGAGGTCCCCGAGCCACAAACTCCTTTCGCACTTGGCAAACAACGATTTTGGAGTCGCAGAATATGTCCAATGTTTTTATTCCGAGGTCTTTAGCCAGCTTTAGCCCGGCAATCAGGGCTTCATATTCAGAGTCATTGTTAGTCGCCGAAAATTCTAATCGTAGAGCGTAATATAACGACCGTCCTTCAGGAGTGACTAAGACGATTCCAGCTCCGGACCTTCGGTCATTCTTGGCTCCGTCAGTGTATAGCTTCCAAGGATCTAATTTTAACTCATCTTCGGACTTGACCGCTTTGTCATTGATTATTTCCTCCTCTGGGATTGTGAATTCTGCTATAAAGTCAGCCAGAGCCTGCCCCCTGATCGACCTCCGCGGCTGAAAATTTAAATCAAACTGACTTAGTTCAATATTCCATTTGATCAATCGTCCCGATGCTTCGGGTCTCTGCAACACCTACCTTAGAGGTTGGTCAGTGTATATAGTTATTGGGTGAGCTTGGAAATAGTGACGAAGTTTTCGGGAGGCGATTAGGAGGCTGTAAGCGAGCTTCTCAATCTTTGGGTAGTTGCGTTCTGCCGCTGCCAATTTCTTGTTTACATAATATACCGGCCTTTGCACTTTGTCTTCTTCTCGAACCAAGGCTGTGCTAATAGCGTGAGCCGAAACTGCCAAGTAAACAAATAACTCTTCTGATCCACTGGCTTTGACAAAATCGGCGGTTTTTCTAGCAATTCCAATAAATTTCGAAAGGCCTCAACACAGTCCGGAGTCCACTCAAAGTTCTTCTTTCCCCTTTTAATCAAATCAAAAAATGGGACACATTTGTCCGTGGCTTTGGAGATGAACCTACTCAACGCGGCTACTTTCCCCGCAAGACTCTGAACATCTTTAATCCTCCTCGGTTCTTCAATACTTCTTATCGCTGCTATTTGGCTGGGATTGATTTCAATCCCTCGGGAGCTCACAATGAAGCCTAGAAACTTTCCCGATGCCACTCCAAATGAACATTTCAAAGGATTCAACTTCATCCGATACTTTCGCAGGATACCGAACATTTCTGCCAAGTCCTGCGTATGGCTGGAGGACTGTTTCGATTTGACAAGCATATCATCCACATAAACTTCCATAGTCTTCCCTATTTGATTATAAAACATCATGTTCACCAAGCGCTGATAAGTGTCTCCGGCGTTTTTCAATCCGAACGGCATGACCACGTAACAGTATAGCCCCAAACTTGTAATGAAGCTCGTGTGTTCTTGATCTGGCACGTGCATAGGAATTTGGTTATACCCAGAATATGCGTCCATGAAAGAAAGAAGTTCGTGTCCCGCTGTCGAATCTACAAGCTGGTCAATCCTGGGAAGTGGGAAACTATCTTTCGGGCAGGCTCTGTTCAAATCTGAAAAATCGATGCAAGTCCGCCACTTTCCATTCGGTTTCTTTACTAAGACGGGATTCGATATCCAGTCGGGATATGTCGAATCTCTAATAAATCCGTTTTGTTTCAGCTTCTCCACTTCCTCTTTCAGAGCGGCCGACCTCTCTGGGCCCAGCATACGTCTCTTTTGCTTTACAGGCGGGTGTTTCGGGTTTACATTTAGTGAATGACTTATGACGGATGGCGATATCCCACACATGTCGGCATGGGTCCAGGCAAACACGTCCAAGTTTGCCTTCAGGAAGTCGGTTAGTTCTTTGGCCCGACGTGGATCCAACTGGGATCCAATCTTCAAAACTCTTGTTGGATCAGCTTCATCAATGGGAATGTCCACTGTCGCTTCATTAGGAGTTGCATTTCTAGTCTCTGGTTCATCGTCTTTTCTGGGATCCAGGTCTTCAGGCGTTCCTTTGGGCAACTCCTTCGGGCCGATCCCTCTAATTGCTACGCCGAGCCCTCCTTTGGAGGAGGCGAGGCACCTTTACTTTCGATGTTAAGTCCCTTCATCAACATCTTTAATTCGGCAACATAGCAGGCACGTCCGGAGACTTGATCTCCTCTCATTACTCCGGTTCCGGCTTCAGTTGGGAACTTAAGCAATAAACACCAAGGGGCGATGCAAGCCTTGAACTCAGCAAGGGCAGGCCTTCCCAAAAATGCATTATAAGGCGAATCTACGTCCAATACTACGAACTGAAGCATCCGTACTCTTCGGCGTTCTCCTTGCCCCAAAGTTACGGGCAACTCTATGTACCCCATTGGAGTTGTCGATGCTCCGTTGAAGCCTCGGATCCAACCTTCGCATGGCTTCAAATCTTCAGATTCAAGCTTCATCTGATCGAATGACTTTTTAAATAAAATATTAACAGAGCTTCCATTGTCTACTAACACCTTATGAACCAATGCCGGCCCAATGGTGATGGTAATGACCAACGGATCGTCGGTGGGTGACTGGATCCCGGTATTATCTCTGCTACGGAATACCACGTCGTCAAACATTGTCTTTTGTTGCTTTATGGGAGCGATATCTTCCAGATCATCACATTCATCCACATCTACGTGCTTAGCTGCGTTTACATATTGATCCATTGCTCTAAAACTGTGGATCGCTGGGTGAGGTCCACCCACTATGGAGTTGATAACAATTCTCTTGCCTTTCTGCTGCGCTGTAGGCTTGGGAGCTGATTGGATCTGTTTCGGAGCCTGTTCTCCTTGCCCCCTGTCTCTCGGGGCGACCTTATATTCATCCAATTTCCCTTCGCGCAGCAGCTTCTCAATCACGTCTCTCAAATTTCGACATTCATTGGTTGAATGCCCATGAGTTCCATGAAACAAACAAAACTTTCCGGTTGCCATTTCTTTCTCCGTTGAGTCGCGAGGTGGCGGTCTTTTATATTGCAAAACATTATATGTATCCAAGTAAATGTTCTCCAGAGTATCGTTCAACGGTGTATAATTCTCATAAGTCTGGAACCGGGGTCTTTTGTTAGGATCACTTCCCCTATTTCTATTTCTTCTGTTACCATTCGCGTTACGGTTGTTGTTGTTGCCCCCGTTTCCATTATTGTCGTTTCCAATCTTGTTTCCCACATTCACCTCAACTTTTCCGGAACTTTCTCCAGACTGCTTCACGGCGACATTACTCTGAACATTTTCTTTTGAAGCTGCTCCAGACTTTCTCTTTCGGTTTTCCCTGGCCTCCTCTCGTCTCAACTGAATATCGGCATTTTCATAAAATAACTCTCTCGTGGGAGGTGGCTTCCCAGAAAGGTAATCTCCAAACTCGGAGTCAGGATTGACTCCTTCCATCAAAGCCATCAAGATGGTGGGCTCGTGCGGGTCACTAACTTCAGTCACAGCTAAGTTGAAACGGTCGAGATATAACCTCAAAGATTCTCCCGGTGCCTGCTTAATTCTTGATAATTCAATAACACTTTTAGACTTTCGGGTATGGAGTCGGAACTGATTCATAAAACGTTCGCTCAATTCCCTATAATTTGATATCGAACGAGGGGGAAGTCGGATAAACCATAGCAGCGCCACATCTTCTAAATAGATCGGGAATGCTTTACACTTCACTGCGTCAGGAGCAGCAGCAGCATTCATGAGCCACGAGTATCGCATCAAATGCTGTCCCGGATCGGTTCTTCCATTATACTTGTCCATCTGCGGCAAGTTAAAACGTCGGGGAAATTGAAAGTTGAGGATGTCATCAGTGAAAGGAGTATGGCTTCGCTCAATGCCATAATCTTCATTGGTGTAGTTCCGGCTTTCAGACATAATCTGGCGTACCATCGCCCATACGTCAGCATTAGTCAGGGGTCGTTCAGGCTCCCTGGCCCTGTTATCCGGGTTCCTTCTGGGCTCTTGTTCAGGAGATGCCCTTCTTCTTTGAGCTGCTTCTGCTCTGCTTCGTTCCCTACGCTCCCGGTCGATCTCGGGAGGAGGGGGCTGGAGCATCTGCCCCTGATTGGGATTGGTAAGGTTAGGGTCTCTCAAGCTTGGATCATTGGTTCTTAGTACTCGCGCAACATCCTCGCGGGACCCCAAAGATCCGAACGTCAGCTGCTCCAAATTCTGAGGTCGTTCGAGCGGCCTTCTTTCACGGGGCCGTTCTTCCTCGGAAGAAGAAGACTGATCCATTGGTGTGTGGCGAACCGGGGATGGGGTTCTCTGTCTACGGAGTTCGCTAATTTCCCTGCTCATGAGTCTCATGTTTTCTTGCATCATGAGATTGGTGCGCTCGTGGATTTTCATAGCCTCCCTAGTACTCTCAAGCATGTCAAGTAGGCGCGAGAAATCTCCTTGAGTAATAGGCGCGGATGGATTGACCTGATCATCGACCCTGGTGGCTGGAGTCGGAGCATTTGTGGGGGCTCGAGTAGAGGTTCCAACATCACCAAGTGTCGGGTCGGTTCGGAGATTTGCGAACGGTTCGGGTCGGAGCTGGGAGACTGGTTCGGGTCGGAGCTGGGAAAACTGTTCGGGTCGGTTCAGGTTGGGGGAGTGCACTGCTTCAGACTCTCCTACCCGGATCGGATCGGAGCTCTCCCCTTGGGTGCGGTTCGGATTTCCTGCATCAGTTCGTTCCACTGCTGAGCTCTGTCCACGAGACCTTGTCACAACCGCATTTTGCTGATCTTCACCAACTCCGTTTCCTCGACTAGTTTGAACTTCCTTGCCTTTTCCTTTGGCCATAGTTCTTCAACAATCAATCAACAAATATTCAAGAGCGTCGAAACTTGAGGATTAACTTCTTTGAACTCAACGGTCCAAAAAGTAGAACGATAATCCCGAAAAACAGAGAATTCAGATGATTCTCAGTGAAAGCACCAAAATGTTAGACCAAAAAGTGGTTCTAACACCCAAATTGACTAAAATCAGAATAAAATAAGATCAAAAGTAAAATGGAGACACGGAATTTATAGTGGTTCGACGTTAAAAAGCCTACGTCCACTTGTCAATCACTATTCTCGATGATAGAGTTGCAATTACAATGAGATATTCACTCAATTTCACTCACAACTCACCTACATTCACTCAATTGTCTCAAAACAAATGTTGAAAGACGATTTGGATTATCTGGGAGTGCTGGAATTCGGTTTATGAAAGTGGTTCAACTCTAAAAGTGCCCAAAAAGAAGATCTTTTTAATTGTCTCCAGACAGGGTATTTATAGGTGAAAATTTGCTCAGAACCCGATCCGGATCAGATCCACGTGTCTTCCATCCCATCGTCCTCGGGTTCGGATGGGTTCTAGTGCTGACAACGCATCAGAGTAGTGGTTTTCGTGGGTTGGAACTGGTCATAACCGCTCTGAATAACCAGGCGATCATGGGGGAAATTGATGTGGAATATGGGTTCGGATCGGAGGAGCCTGCAGAGGGGGTTCGGATCGGGTTAACCGATCCGACCCGGATTAACCTAAAACTAAATCCTCATCCACTTTGCTCTGCTCCGTTCCGACCCGATAGTAGGTAGCCCTCCGATCTGATTGACAGTAGGTAGCTCTCCGATCCGAACAGCAGTGCCTCTTTGATTCAAACAATAGCAGCTTTCCGATCCGAACAGCAACATCTCTCCGATCCGATCCGCAACATCTCTCCGATCCGATCCGCTATGATGCTTTCTAAGTTCTTCAACGTTTCACATCTCGACTTTGTGTTGCCCAGTTCACAAAGTGGGCTAACAGGCACTGATTCCGTGCAAATTAGGATGTTTGACGGAGTGGTTCGTACTCTCATTAATGTGTGCTATGTTTCGGGAATTGGAAAGTTTTTTATCTCCTTGGGGCAATTGGATCCTTGGTATGTAAGATCACTACTGAGAGTGATAGCTTGCGGATTCCAAAGTGTGTGCTTACGGCAATGAAAGATGTTAGAGTCAATGGTGTTTATTTGAAGGTGAAACTTGCGTTAGTGTTGATAGTTCTCGTGGTTTGGATGCGACTAGGTTGTGGTATTTAAGATTAGATCATGTCTCGAATAAGAGTTTAGACATTATTCGAAAAAGAAAATGACTGATGGAGAGAGTTTCCACAATTTTGAGTTTTGCGAATTATGTGTCATGGGGAAGCAAACTAAAGTATCATTCGATGAAAGGAAACATAATTCAAGAGCGCTTCTTGAGTATGTGCACATAGATGTTTGGGGGCCGGCAACAATAGCTTCTTTGGATGGAGCAAGATTTTATATTTCCTTCATAGATGATTTTTCTCAAAAAGTTTGGGTATATGTAATGAAGGTCAAGTCAGAACATTAGCAAGGTTATGGAAAGCTCTTGTTGAGAACGTAAATGGTAAGTATTTGTAGGTTCTTAAATCCGAGAATGGTTATGAGTATATTTTTGGAGTTCTTGGATTAATGCTAACACCATGGTATTTGAAGGCATTTTACTACAGTGGGAGATCGGCAATCAAATGGGGTTGCAAAGAGGATGAACCACTGTTATTAATGGCGCACGGCGCAAAAAGGTGCAACAAAGACTTTTATGCGTTTTACCAAAAAAACAGAAGGCATTAAATTTCAAGCACAGTAGTTTTCAAATCAAAATTTATAATACATATTAATGATAAACCCGAAATCTGAATCTCTCCACTCTTTGTTGCTCTAGCAGCAATACCCCAACTCCGGTCATCTTTATCATCAAAATACAAGCTCATCTTCAGCACTGGATGCATCATCCATATTTTTAATTAACCATTCATTACAATCATCAATATCATTCAAAGATATTGGATCAATAGTGTCACAATATCATACCTTCTTTTTAATGTTCGACTTTATTTATCAAATATCAAATCATGAAATATTTTTATGTTACAGTCAAATCGTACATGGATATTGGACATATTCACATATATGGAAAAAAATCCAAGGGTATTTTTTGAGCTGCTCGAATGTTTATTTTTTTTAGAATGTTTTCTCATTCTCCAAAGGTGCTTCTCTTGATTTATCGTTCATGGGTTCTCAGTCTCATTCAATTGTTTTTGCATCTATGCTAGGTAATATTTTATGATCTTTTATACATTACATTATATACATTTGACAATATTAAAAGGAATCTAAACTAAATTGGATAATAAAACATATATCAGTTCTAAATGTCGACATGCTAAAGTCGGTTAATTGCATATTGTAAACTAATATTTTATTATACCTAATGTTAATCCCAAGCATCGAGTTTTCCCTAGTATGACCTTAGCACTTAGCATGTCATGTAGGAAGAGATGGAATCGTTAATAAGAACCAAACTTAAGAATTGGTTCCACTTTCTAACCAAAACCGTGTTATTGGGTGTAAATGGATATACAAGGTGGGGGACAATGGAAGATACAAAGCCAGACTGGTGGCATAGGAGATTGCGCAAAGGAAAGAAAAGGAGTATGATGAGATATTTGCATCGATCGCGAGACATACTTCTATCCGGATATTACTTATTGTAGTTGTTATTCACGACTAGAAGTTTGAGCAACTTGATGTGAAAACTGTCTTCTTGCATGGCGACTTGGACGAAGACATTTACATTGAGCAATCGGAAGGTTTTGGTGCAAAAAGTATGTCAAATTTAGTTTGCAAGTTGAAGAATCACTATATGGTTTGAAGCAGTAACCTAGGTAATGGTACAAGAGTTTTGATCATTTTATGTTTGAAAGCGGTTTTGATAGAAGCATCAAGAATACTTGTGTTTATTTCAAGAAGTTGAAAATTGATTGTTGAGTGTATTTACTTTTGTATGTGGACGGCATGCTCATTGCTTCTAAGGACAAGAAATAATTAAACAAGTTGAAAGTGAGATTAAAAGTGAAATTCGCAATGAAAGATTTGGAGAAGCAAAAAACGTTTTGGGAATTGAAATTGTTAGATATTGAAAGCATTTTGAGTTGAAATTTAGAATTTTGGGCATCTTGGGGAAGCAAAGAACATTTTGGGCACGAAATAAATAAAATTTCAACCCAAAATGCTTTCGATCTCTAATAATTTTCATGCTCAAAATTCTCTTTACTTCTCCAAGATCCTTCATTTCAAATTTCGATGTTAAAATCAATTTAATTTGTTCATTTTATTTTTATCTTTAGAAGCTATGAGCATGTCGTCCACATATAAAAGTAAATACATCTAACAATCATTTTTTAACTTTTTGAAATAAACACAAGCATCTTTAATGCTTCTATTAAAATCATTTTCAAGCATAAAATAATCAAATCTCTTATATCATTGCCTAAGTGATTGCTTCAAGCCATATAGTAATTTCTTTAACTTGCAAACAAAATTTGACATTTGATGCGATACGGTTGTCACATTTGAGATTTGACATTTGACATTCGACTTGCAAACTGGGTGATACCCTTGTACCATTTCCTAAGAGAGAACGTTCACAACAAGATCAAACGATTTGTAAGTGACTTCTTCATATATAATTTCTCCAACTTGTCCCAAATTCCTTTAGCAGTCGTCTCACAAATAATTTTTGGGATAACGTTCTCCTCCATGACAAGTTGAAGTGTAGTTAATACTCACTTTTCCATTTCCTCTCTCTCTCTCTCTCGACATCTGAGGTGTCTGTTGGCAATATATGTGTATCAGACACCACTCGACGAACTCGATTCCGTTTAAGAACTCTTTCATCTTACATTGTCATTCTTCAATGTCATTATCGTCATTCCACTTATCAATAATCAATTGTGATCCAGAAGCTGCGTACGAACCATGTACATAAGGAGCTACACCATTTTGATCAGCTATTGAGACACTATTTGAATCTAGTTCCGGCAGTTCTATAACTATCTACCAACACCAAACTATGATACCAATCATTGTGGAGAATTTCAACTCAAGACCGCTTAAATCAAATCCCCAATCACAACGAAAGACAATATCATGGTAAAAGTGCAAAAATAACCAATCAATTTCTTAAAACAGTCTCAACACAATTCAATAACCAATCACAATCACCAAATAATAAGATATATAATAAAGCAATAATAAAAAATAAATTACACAGCGGTTTATACTGGTTCCACTAACGTCTTATTAATGTACGTCCATTTTGGGAGAAAGTCTTTATTTATATCAATAGAATAGTACAAGAAATTGATAACAATGATCAAAATTCACCAAGAATTTAATTTGGTGAAGATAAAAATTGAAGAAGGTTAGGATTCCAAAAACCCTAATTTGTTAGAGGATAAACAATGAATGAACTTAATGATGTCATAGATCTAAATCTGAAAAAATAGCTTATATAGAAAGAGACTTTTCTTTGACAATTTCCCAAATTATCCCTTGAATCTTCACAAATCAACGTACTGAGTCTGAACAAGCTGCAAAAATCGAGCCAGACATCTGGCTCCAGACTCGGAAACATCTTCCCTACGAGACCAGACGTCTGGCTCCTTTTACCAGATGTTTGGCATGCCTTTTGTTTGAGCTCGGACATCTGCCAAAAAATCACAATGTTTGGCGCAACTCTCTAGTTGCAACATCTACATGGTCGGACGTATGATCCATTTATCAGACTTCTGACCCCCTTTCAGCTGAAACTATCTCCGTCTTTTCACATGCAACTTCCACGTATGTTCTCCGAATTTTGAACGTCTTCTCTATTACGAAGTTACTTCTAACCACTTTAATTCTACCGTATAGTATCGTAAAATTCCATAGCAGTCAAGGCGCAGGTGCAAGGCCTGCGCCTTCCTGGTGGCCGAGGTGCCTCCTTTAACGGAGGCGTACAAAAGACGCGCCTCTGGAGCCTTTTTGTGAGGCTCTGGGAGTGCAGAAAAGCGCGCCTCAACATCGCTGTGTATTTTGTTTGCCCTGGGCCCAGTAATTGTTTGACCCAACCCAATGTTGAACCACTTTGTTCGATTGATTTAGGTTTTTCAACCCATTCGAGCCAGGTCGACATCGGGAAAAAAAACTTCTGCCGCTGCCGGTGCTGGCCCTCTGCCGTCGCCGCTGGTCCGCCTTCGCCTTCCTGCTGCTGCACTGACAGGCAAATTTTTTTTTTAAATATACGCAGCAAATTTTTTTAAATGTACGCAGCAAATTTTTTTTGGTTTCGCGGCACTTTTTTGTTTTAAAGCATTTTTTTTAAATATGCAGCAGATTTTCGTTTTGTTTTGTAGCGAATTTTTTTAATATATGCAGTAGTTTTTTTGTTTTTGTTTGGCAACAATTTTTTATTTTTTAAAAATATATGCAGCATGCCATCATTAATTTTTTAGTTAGTATTTAGTAAAATAGCATAATAAATAATAACTTTATATCACTTATTTTATTTCAGGTTGATATGGATCCAAATGCGCAAACTTCAGCTAGTTCTTCCGCTGCATCTAAAAATCGTAGTGCAGACATCGGATGAAACTACAATTTTTTGGCAGATGAAAACAACCCCAAAAGCGTGACTTGCATGTATTGCTTGAAAGTTACTTCGGGAGGAATAAATAGAGCAAAACAACATCAAACTGGTGGCTTTAGAAATACTAGCACGTGTGCTAAATGTCCACCCGAAGTGAGAACTATTTTAATGGAAGCCATGACAAGTAAACAACGTAGGAAGACAGATACTTTTGAAACTAATGCAAACAATGAGTTAGGGAACTATAGTTTGGATTTGGAAGATGATGAAGTTAAAGAAGTTACGACCACTAATAACAGATCAAACATTGGTGGAAGGTATGTTGGAAAGAAGGCAAAGTTATTAAGGGGGAATGCAAAAGGTTCAATTGATTTGCTAATGAGTAAACTTGGTTTCAAAGCAAAATGAACAAGACAGAATTTTAGGATCGACCAAGTTAAGGAAGTTAAGTATTAATGAAGCATGTGATAAAGAATTGAGAGCTAGAACCAATCAATATATTGCTCGTTTTTATATCAAGTCGATATTGCATTTAATGTTGCTCGTTGGATTCATTTAGGGACACGATTGAAGCAACTGGTAGATATGGACCTAATCTAAAGCCTCCAAGACCCAAGTTATCATGAATTGAGGGTTCCATTGCTAAATAAAGAGTTGGAGTACACAAATGAATTAATGAATGGGCATAAAGCCAAATGAGTGAAATATGGTTGCTCCATCATTTCAGATGGATGGACAAATCGAAAGGGAAAAACATTGATAATTTTTTTAGTAAATAGTTCTTTAGGAACAATGTTTATGGAATCTGTAGATGCAACCTCTTATGTCAAATCGGAGGAAAAAAAAATTTGAGTTGCTTGACAAGTTTGTCGAAAGAATTGGTGTGGAGAATGTTGCTCATGTTATAACAGATAATGAAGTAATTTTAAGTTAGGAGGTGAGTTATACTTTTAATTATTAAATACTTATTCATAAATTTTGAAATAATAATCACTCATCTTTGTCGAAGCTTGAAACTAATGAAATTCATATTTTTATCTTTTCTTATCTAGGTGAGTTGCTAATGGCAAAAAGGAAAAAATTATATTGGACTCCTTGCGTGGCTCATTGCATTGACTTTATTCTTGAAGATATTGGAAAAATAAATAAGGTGGGAAACACAATTAGAAAATGAGTTGCTCTTTCGGGATTTATTTATAACCATAACAGCGTCTTGAATATGATGAGGAGGTTTATTTGAAACAAAGAACTAGTTAGATTTGGTGTTACAAGTTTTGCAACTAGTTTCGTATATTTGCAAAGTTTGCACAAGTCAAAAACTTATCTACGTGCAATGTTCACTTCCGAAGAGTGGAATAGAAGCAAGTGGGAAAAAGAAATAAAAGGGAAAAAAGCTTGTGATACGGTTTTGAATACACGCTTTTGGAATGGCGTCGCTTATACTCTTAAAGTGATGGGCTCTCTACTTCGTGTTCTTCGACTAGTCAATGGTGAGAAAAGACCGGCAATGGGATACATATATGAATCAATGCATAAAGCTAAAGAAGTCATTGAAAAATCTTTTAAAAATGAAGAAGAACTACAAAGATATTTTTGTCATAATTGATAAAAGATGGGTATGTCAACTCCATAATCCATTGCATGCAGCAGGCCATTTTCTCAATCCACAATTCTTCTACAAAGATCCCTCCATTGAGCGTGATGAAGAAGTAACATGTGGGTTGTACAAATGTATTGAGACTTCTTTCCGATGACAAACAAGACAATGTGGTTGATGAATTATCTTTATATAAGAGAGCGGAGGGGCGATTTGGTATTTAATTTAGCAATCAAATCAAGAGACACAAAATCCCCTGGTAAGCGTTAGTTTATACTTTTAGCATTTTTTGTTGGACAAGTGATATAGTGATATTAAATATTAATTAGTTTATACTTTTTTCCTTAGCCGAGTGGTGGGGTATATATGAAAATTCAACCCCTACAGTTCAAAAGTTTACGATAAAAAATTTAAGTTTGACTTGTAGTGCATCCGGTTGCGAAAGAAATTGGAGCATTTTTGAGCATGTAAGTTTGTTGCATAATACTCCATACTAATTCTAAATTCTAATTGTTTATATCTTTAAATTTCAAACATATTGTCATTTTGTCGTTTGCATTTTTTTATTTTTGCATTTTTTTATTTAGATCCATAGCAAGAAGCGTAATAGACTTTTTTTTTGAGCAAGAAAGGCTTCAAAAGCTAGTGTTTATCAAGTACAATCAAAATTAAAAGAACCGCTTTAAGCGAAGGGATTTGGTCAGTCCAATTACTATGGAAGACACTTATGCTTCAAATGAGTGGATGATCGACCGCATGGGTGAAGCAAATAATTCTGATGTTGAAGTTGATGATGAGTTGGTTTTTGAAGGAGATACGTTGACATGCGGAGATGTGACAAGCGCTTCGTGAGCGGGAGAAAGGTTGCACATGACTAGGCAACATGCCACCGCCAAGTCAAAAGGAAAAGAAAATGCTTCAACTTCTACTATGCGACCTAGTTTTGTTGAAACTGAAGAAGAAGCTACCATTGATGATGATTCAAAGCATGAGAATTTTGAATATGATTCAAAGGACGTGGAAAACTACGACTTAAAGTTGGAGGATGGTTCGGAGGACGGTGATGATGATAGTTGGAATTAGTAGAAGTTGAACTTGAATTCCAATTCCTTTATCATTTCTAGCCTTTTGTTATCGTTGTCATTGTTGTTTATGACTTAAAACTTCTATGCTTTTGGTGTTGAAATTTCAATTTGTGTTCGTTTTAGTTTCGGAATTGCATTTGTGACTTCGTACCTACTAATCTATGTTTTTAAGACTAAATTCATCATTTTTGGTAGCATTTTATAGTGCAGTTTTTCCTAGCAAAAATGTCTGCACTTGTATAAAAGTCGCACAAAAAAACACAAGGCTCAAGCCCTGCGCCTTAACTACTATGTAAAATTCAACACATTTAATGTATATTAACTGCTCAGAACTATTTATTATCTTCACATTGTTGATTTTGCATACTTTTTAAAACCACTGTACTGAAGAAATATTTATGTTAAAATTAAAGTTTTATATTTATGTCTATTGATTTATCAATCATTAGCAAATATGATGACTACCCAATATCCGTCTATATCCATAAACGGGGCTGAACCACTTGAAGGTTGGGTAGGTCACGTGACCCCACCAGGAATTGTCAAAAGATTATTCTCGCTCTTACTCTATTTTTTTTAGCATACAAACCATACATATTCGTTTTATGGTCAGAATCTTCATTTTTACAGATATAACATACAAAATTAAATGAACATTAACTTAGTTAGTAGTTGATCTACTGGGATTTACAAGAGTGTTTCAAGTTAACGCAGCATGAAATAAGAAGTGCATAATACAAAATACCGATGTCTGTAGTGAATTATCATTTGTATTTAGTACAAAATGATGCTAGTTAACACAATGTGCTGAGTAAATGAAATCTGTTGATCATAAATAAAGAACTGCTTGTTACTGAACTGCCATTTGAACAAGAGTTTTGTTAGCGAAACATGTCATAAAATAGTTTTTTTTTTTTTTTTTTCACTGTTTTGTTATAGCTGTTTATTATTTTGTCCTTAGTATTTGTGTAAATATTACAATAACCGGAGGAAAAAAAAATCTGAAGGGTCTTCAAGTCTCTTAGCTACTCTAAATGGTGACCTCATAAGCATAGATTACTGTCTACGCCACTGTCCACAGATATGGATATGTGAAATCTGAAAGTAATGTTGGAAACTCATATAGAAATAATTCATGGACAAGGCCTAAGCAAAAACCTTCATTCCAAAAGCCAACTCACAACAGTTTTGAAGGGTTCAACAAAAGCAGGCCATCTTTCGTAGTCAAAATTATACTACATTTAGCAGTGGTCCCTATGTTTCATATGGATGACAATAAATATGAAAGAACATATTAAAATAAACCTGGAAGCAGGTTTAGATGTTGCAAGGATGCAAGATCTGCCATCCAAAGCAACCACTTCGAATCCAACCCTATCTCTTCCTTCTCTAATTTCCCCTATTAAATCACAAATTTTCGACATAAGTAGCTCAAATTAAAATCATGATTTATCGAATTCTAATCTAATAGAGCACTTACGAGTATAGAAACCTCTAATGTTTATATTGGGGTACGACAATCTTAGGGATTCAATAACTTTCATCACCAATGTTGTCTTCCCGATTCCCTGCATTACGCAGGTTGAATACACGAAGATAGTTCAGATTGGGGAATGCAAAGTCAAGAGGAAATAGAGATAGCTACCGGAGGACCAGTGACTAAAAAGCATTTGCTAGCTGCTACAGCAGCCATGGGTGGCCAATTTTTGCAGTCCGCTGGAGCAGCTTCCGTGTTTTTGTTATCACGCGGCTTCGTATATATTTTCATTCAGTGGGCTGCTATTCACACCCCAGTTTACTCTTCTGGCCACCACACAAAATTTAATAAACTTGATTATATTTTTTACACTTCTGGCCACCACATCATTTTTCTTCATTCGGCCATAATCAACTGAATTAACAATATAAATTCGGCAGGAAGCAACCGTACGGCTACCACCAACCGAAATATGATTGTAAATTCGGCAGGAAGAAACCGAAGTTTTCGTTCCGTAGTGAGGTGCCTGTTCATATTAATATTTTTAACGTATGGTAGCTGAAAGAAGAAAATGATATTCTTTATGGTGGCCTTTAGTTTTGGTGGCCAGAAGAGGAAAATGGGGTATCAATAGCAACACATTTCATTTATTTGGTCCCCTCCTTCTTGTCTGCTTGGGACAAAAAGAATTCAAAAAAGAGTATTGTTAATGACACACCAAAAACGGTTAAGGGGATCATTTTATCTTCTTTTTTTATTATTTTATTAAGGGGTGGATCATTTAACAAAGCCTCCCCATAATAATTTGTAAAACATAGACCAAAATGTCCTTTTATTATTTTCCCCTAATTGTATTTTACTGTTCATTAAACCATAATCATCTTCTTTTTCTTTTTAAAGCAAACAATTAATCATTGTTTTCACGAAGAAGCTAATTTCTAATGAAATTTCTAACTTTGAAAAATAGGACACCAAAATTTTTACTCAAAAAAGCAGACGACATGTTGAATTTATTGAATAAATCACCGATGTAGTATCGTCGAATATGTAGGATTTTAATTTTTCTTCAATTAATATATTTTTCGCGTGTTATTTCCTAAATTTGTAGTGAATTTCAGTATGTCTTTATCGATTTTTACCGTGCTTTGTGTATTTGAAAGGAAGTGTAAAATCGGATTATTTTATTTATTTTTCCACTGTGTTTAGCACCCCCCCCCCCTCCACACACACACTCTTAACAATTTAATTTTTAACGGAGTGAAAATAAAATATGATCCCCCTTATCCATTTTTGGAGTGTCATTAACAACACTCTTCAAAAAAAAGAGGTCGGGTTTCTTGTGCCAGGATGTGACAAAATGAGCGTAAACTAGTGTAACCGCATAACGGTGGAAAAACCGACTTTGTAATACATCTTGATTTACTTTCCATATAATGAAAAAATACATTTCCATGTTGTTGTTTTTTATATATGGACATATTGAAAATTTCACCCAAGTACCCTACCATTTGTTCATTCATAATTAATATTTATGACTAATTTGCGCATGGAATTCAAAAGTGATAAGAGAAAATAAGCATCATGATTTTGGCTTTAAAGGCAAGGCTATAAGGCAGCAATTAATGTGAAATAACTTTACATATGAAATGAATGTTTCTGGATAACTTCTTGCATGACATGTCTGGATATAATTAAGGTAAACAATTACCTTAAAAACACAATTATCCATAATCAGAAATTTGTTATACCAAATTGAATAAAATTTAACAAAACAGGCTTTACTTCTTGCAATAATTTTTTAAAATTTTCAAAAATTTCTCAATTTTAATAGAACTGCTTAAATTTTAGAAGAAAATTATCAATATATTTAAATTACAACGATTATTTTTAATGTTGCTTTAATTGAAATTTCAAGTTACATGATGAAGTAATTCATTAACCTTTGAACAAATATATATAATTCGCATCAAATTTTATTACTTTAAAGTTTATTTTATTTACTAATATTTTCTTATATCCAAAAAATATATTTTGTTTTAAAATAAATTAATAACTTAAATAAGAAGTAATAAATAAATAGTGATTAATAGTCCTTAATAATTAAGATTGAATAATCAATATTCGATTATAATTAAGTAGTAATTACTAATTAATAATTGATGAATAAGAAATAATAATCAATAATTATTATTTTTAAAGATTCATAATTAATATGAAATAACTAGTATATATATATAGTAAAAAAGATGGCAAAAACTGGATTATATAGTTATTGTTGCAGGTTTTTCAATGAGCATTAATGAATCAAATTGTATAAGTCTTGTATATCAGTTGATTGTATAAACATTAACATTAACGTTAACGTTAAAACTGGTCATAAATGCACATAAAGAAAGAAAATACAAGAAACTGATATATAAGGCTTGTAATGATTATTCAATAGACATTGTAATTAATGCATCATTCAAAGGACGACAAAATGAGTATTGTAAAAAAGCTTCAGACGGACACAAGTTTTCGAAGGCTCAGTAGAATTAAGAAAAACCGACAAAGTCGGTTTGATAAAATCAAACTTTCCCTTGAATTTCGGTAATTCCCAAACATACCTGACACATCTTTTTCGGGTCTTGTAGCAAAGCTCAACGAAGTTGTATTGCGCTTTACACGATACTCTGTCTCCAGCACCGTATTTTAGTACGAGGTAACCAGATAGAGGACAGACTCTAGAAAACATTCAGGTTGGAGGAGGGCAAGTTTCATTTTTCGGTCGGAAAAAATTAGTCTGAAGGAAAATTTTAAGGATTAATTGACAAGAATAATCCGAAGTTTAACGCTTCCGCCTATATTAATCCCAAGTTTGCGTTACTCAAGAATAATCCCAAGTTTAGGGGGTGTCTTCCCAAATTGATCCCGGTTACCTTTTAACCTGTTACAGCCAGTTCCATCCCATTTCTCTCTCGTGACAAAGCCTTCTTCCCTAATTCTTCAAAAAATTTCCTTCGATCTATCTTTTCCTGGCTACCGCCTTAAATTCTCTCCACCTTTCTTATCAAGATCAAGAACATCGGATCCAAGATCAACATCGTTAGTAGCAGGAGCAAGTTACTCTCATCATTATCCAGATGACAAATTGCATTATTCTCCAGACTAAGATGACAAATTCTACAATTTCTCTCATCTTTATCCAGATCTAGCTCGCTACTTATATATCCGCACTCCAAATCACCCTCAAAGGAGCATTAGAACATCTAAATTCATTAAATGATGAGCCGTTATAGTTCGAATTGTATTGCAAATGCCATTATATGTCTTCTGCATCAGAAAAACATAAACTACCATCACTCTCATTTGCAGCCTCGATGTCTATAGATGATCTTTCCCCTTTTCCTACCATTTTTTTAAACAAAAATATATCACTTTCAAAACACAAAAATTGAGGAAAGTTGAGTTTTACAAAGCAAGATAAAATCTTTGAGGCTTTGACAAAATTAAAAACAACAAAACATACCCATGAGAGCTCATCTACAGAGATGAAAGTTCCAGAAAAATGAAGCAGCTCGTTTGCAGATATATTCTAAAACTGAGGAGGAAAAGGGTGGAAAAACAGCTGGTTTCAAGTATCAAGAGCAGTATACAGTAAACAACCTACAAAATCAATTGCTTTATTTCACTCCTCATAGTCACAATATAGTGTGCTCATCTTCCTTCTCATCAATCAACTGTCCACCAACATCAACGATGAACCACCCCCAACCACCCTTCAGCAACAATCAAAACCTATCTTAGGACCGACCATTCCCAAATGGCAGCGATTTTCAGCTGAGGGGAGGGCGCACGAGTTCGATTTGGGTTAGGGAAGGTTGGTATTGATGGAGCTGGTTCGATTCTGGAGGTGGATTTCGGGATTGTGGTGCGTTTGATTCTGGAGTGAAAATAGTTTGATTGATGGTGAACGATTTTTTCTGGAGTGAAAATAGTTTGGGGAAGATAATTTAGGATGGTTAACCGGCTACAACAAGTTAATAAGTCAACGGGATCAATTTGGGAAGACACCCCCTAAACTTGGGATTATTCTTGAATAACGCAAACTTGGGATTAATATGGGCGGAAACGTTAAACTTTGGATTATTCTTGTCAGTTAATCCAAATTTTAAATACAACTAGCATTATATTCGGTTTTCACACTAAATTGAAATGCTAGTTACAATTAGCATTATATTCAGCTTTACAAAATGCTGGTTATATTTAGTATATCCTTCGATCTAGTATTTTCCGAAACTTGTCGTTTGGTTTAAAAAAGAAAGTTTGTATACTTCAATCTAAAAAAAATTCAATGTTTGTTCATATGCCTCTTTTCCACCTTTAGTAATAGACGTCGAAACACGAACTTTTGATCAGATCGTCAACTACCAAAAATATTTTTAGATTCGAGCCACTCAAAATTACAGTACTTATACAATACCTTAAATGTGCATTGTAACAACCCGGAAAATCTGAACCAATTTAATTTTTTTATTTTGGCCATTTTAATGAATTTTGAATATTTAAAATGATTTTTTTTAAATAGTAATGACAAGAAATTTATTTTAAATAGAATTAGAACGTATATATTTATTTGAATCGACATTAGAATATAAATAATTTATTTTAATTATAAAAGGAATTGCAAACGGCGCGGTAATTCAAAAATTCGATTTCAAATTTCAAATGAATGTACAGGATTCAAAATTAACCGAATTTTAGCGAAACCAAAAACACTAGAATATATTTGAAAATATCTTTCCAAGAATCCGAAAAATCCAAATTTCATAGCAGAAATAAAAAGTTATGCTCAGTTGAAAATTCAGAATAGTCGCTATGGAAATATAGCCCTTAAAAATAGCGATTTTGCAAATGAGCTCCGTTTTCGATGAAACCACTTTTGTTGGATCCGGGATGTTAAATTATTGCTAGATTCCAAAACTCATAATTTTTGGGGTCAATATGTAAGCGTAACGCAGGAAAACGTGTTTTGACAGTTTTAGTCAATTTGGATCGACCAGAAAATGGTCATTTTCAAACGGTCTCCAAATTCGACGAAATTGGTTTTGTTAGGACCGTATCATCAAAACATAGCTAGATATATTTTCGGGAATTTCTGAAATCAGTATGTGGACCCAATTAATTAAAATGTGCGTTTAAATTCAATATATAGATTTATATTTTAATTTAAATAAAAACTGATTGAAACGGTCGAATTAGCGAACGGGACATATCTCATTGTGTCTGGAATGAGGGTATTTAGTTAGAGGCGATAGTCATTGGGTTCGATTTGGAGTTATAATAAAAAAGTAACTTTTTGAAATTAAATAATTAAATATATAAATGGTCAACCCCCTCCTCATCTCTCTCCTCATTCAGAACGCACAAAAAAAAAGAAAGAGAAAGAGAACCTGTCGCTTCCTCTTCATCCGCTCCTCCTCCTTCCCGCCACCAACAGCCGCCGCACCCCTCCTTCACCTCCTTCTCCTCCTCCTTTCCTCTCTCTCCTCCTCTCTCTCTTCAAATTTGCAAACCCTAAGCCCCAAATTGCAAACCACAACCACCTGGACCCCTACAGCGCCGCCACCACCACCAGCACCCTTCCACCACCCAGTCAGGCCTGCGCCGCCGCCCCTCAGCCCTCGGCTCCTGCCATGGGCCCCACCACCTCAAAAATCACATTTTTCACAAATTCCCGTTTTTGCATTTAACCCCG
Organism: Allium sativum; assembly: GCA_030737875.1. Taxonomy (NCBI): domain Eukaryota; kingdom Viridiplantae; phylum Streptophyta; class Magnoliopsida; order Asparagales; family Amaryllidaceae; genus Allium; species Allium sativum. The sequence continues at coordinate 312,373,583 of CM060919.1, forward strand.
TCACTATTTCGCCAATAACTCCCAAACCGTGCATTTCTGGCCAAAACTCCACAGCACCAAATTCGAAGAGCACAATTTTCTCTTCGATTTGGTATATGGTAGTCCTATTTTAAATTGCGGAGCTGTCGGGAAAACGCGTCCAAAGTCTATTGTCCAAACACTGTCCAAATGCTGTCTTTTCGCGATTTCCGATGAAATGACACATTTTCGAAAGGAAGACCACTAGGCGAAAGTTGTCCGGAATGGCGCGTTTTAACTATAAAAAAAATCGCGTGAAGATTGGAGCTCGTTTGCAAATTCTAGAACCAGAACAGCAAATCCAGGCATTAGAAAATATGTGAGTTTTCTCCGCTTTAAAACTTCTATGTATGAAGTATGTAAAAATATGATTTTTATACTTATGGCGAATTAAAAATATGATTTTTATATTATAGAAATAATAAAAATATGATTTTTATAATATATAGATAAAAGAAATTGGATCTTTATATATGTAGCAGAGATATAAAAGTACGATTTTTATATATGAAGTGACGATATAAAAATGTGATTTTTATCTATGTAGTGTTGTTATAAAAATATAAAATTATTTTTAGAAAGATAAAAATATAATTTTTAGCTTATGTATGTCATTTATAAAATAATCATATAAAGAAATAATTATTGATTGGTTAAAAATATAAATTTTTAACGTAGGTATACTACATAGATTGACAATCAAAGCACGGCGAAGTTGAACCCAAAGGTGAGAACTTCTCACTTTTAGTTTATTTTCTAGTTGAAATATGTACTAGGATGCAGACGGTGCTTAGCTGCACCCGACACCCGTTGTCCACAGACCATGGGCGACTTGTTTGTTTGTTTGACTGTGTTATGAAAATTGATTGTGTGATGTGGAACGAAATAAAATATTTTATGGTTAAAAATATTTTGTAGTTAAAAATATAATTTTCAATGTGTATATGAATTAAATAAATATTTACAAACAAATCGGACGATTTGTTTATGTACACACATTTGACTGATATTGATTGAGACGATAAATTTTACACATCGCCCAATTGCACAAATAAAGTTCATTATTTGTTGATTGAAACCCCACACGGGTATTGGGATGATATTGGACATACATTAATCCCAATAATTAGTTGTATGTCGACCGATTGATGGACAGGCTGTTGTAAGCGTTGATTATGTATATTTAATGCTTATGCAGTGTAGAATGCACTTTGGATGATGGTTGACTGTATTTTGTACACATGTGTTGTATGAAATCCATATAAATAACATTATATGGTAATTGAATGTGTCTGATTCCAGTTTAGAAAGAATAAATATTTTTAAAATAACGAATATTTTAAAATAATGAATATTTTAAAATAATATTTAGTAAAAGGTCAAAATCAGATTTTGATGTCCGATTTGGGATGGACACGAATATATTTAAATATATAAAGCCGTGTTGATTAGATTGACGTTATTTTGACGTGAACGATATTTATATCGATTTTATTCATTTTTATAAGGAATATCGAAAAGGAAATGATTTCAAAATCTAATGTTTTGAAAATATTATCATTTATATATCGATGATATGGAATATTCAATTTTGATTAGAAATTGAATATGAAGTTGAAATCATTTTGAAAACGAATTTAAAACGATTTATAAAATACGTTTTAAATGGAAATCGAAGAAATATATATAATATTATATATATATAATGGCCTGAATAGAACGCGCCGCGCCGCGGTAGTTCGTGATTTTCGACCATTGACTTCGAACGGACATTACGGGAGATCTGACCGTCGGATTCTCCTAAAACCGGAATCGTTGGGTTCGTATCGAAAAGATCTTTCTAACGAATATTAGAGATTTGAAATCTAACGGTTGAATTTGGAATTATGTCCAAATCAAAGTTGGAAAAGGTCGTTGTAAGTGCAGTTCAATGGCCGTTTATGGAAATCGACTGTACGGGCCTTGATAAAATTATTAAAAATATTAATAATTTGTGTAAAATCATAACAAATGATTTGGAAAGAATTGGGATGAAAAACTCCATATTTGAAAAGATAAAAATATATTTTTATCGAAATGAACTAGTTATGAACTAGAATTATGAAATCCAATATTTTTAAATAAATAAATTGGATTTGAAATGGTTTTAAAAATAACCAGAATTTCCAATATTAATTGGAATGGATTTGAATCGAAATTATCTTCGGAATATTTCGATATTGGATTCCGTGATTATACAAATATTGTGGAGGAATTTGGAAGATATATGTATCGTTATTCTAATACGGTATTTGTTGATTCCAGAATTTGATATTGAATATAATCCGATATATTTTCTATTCAGAGCCGTATATTTTATATAAAATGTGATTTTGGGTTTATCGTGAACCGTGTTTTAAAGGGCATTGGTTCTTTAACCCAGTTAAAGACAGGAATAAGATTTTGGGTTGTCGTGAATGGTATCTTTAATAATACTGTTCTTAGACCCAATGGAGTGAAGAAAATCAGAAACTAATTGGAGATTAGTTAAGTTGAATGGTTTCCTGGGTATTGATCTGATGTTGGTTTCGACCATCGGGGTTAATACTTAGGGAATTGTTCACTTGCTAATTTACGGTTAAAGGCTGATGGAATGGAATGTGATTTTGGGTTTATTGTGAACCGTGTTTTAAATGACATTGGTTCTTTAACCCAGTTAAAAACAGGGTATGATTTCCCAAGTCAAACAATCGTTAATATTGATGTTTAGGAAAATTAAAACCAAGTGGAGTTTTAATGAATCTTTAATTAGATTGAAATGATATCCAAAGGAAGATTAAAGAATAAATTTAAAGAATTTATCTTTGATAAAATTAATGGGAACCTTTCCCAAAATATAAGAATATTTGAATAAAGGAATATTCAGAATTGGAATGAGGCGAATGTTGTGTTTTTATAACACTTTTTTATTATATACGCGAGTTATTCGGAAAGACCGGGTTTATCCCATTCTGAATAACTGATTCGACGATATGTCGAGGATGAAGATGGTGGTTGAAGACCGGAGGACTTCACATCGTTTGGATGATTACTGATGTCTTGATTGGGCTGTACACCCAAGACAAGGTAATAAGTGGTGATCATCTAGACATACTTGGAGATCGACCAGATATGCGAGGACCTCTCCCCTGTATTGGACATATGGGGGAGGAATAGGGTGCCTCCGGTTTCGTTCAGACCCAGAACGAACTTGTAAATGGATGTGTGTCTGACATCGGATTTCATTCTGTGTGATTGGTAGACATCGGTTGCATAGCGTGAATTGCGTGTGTGGCATGCTGAGATGCAAATGATCAAGGCTTATGTTGAAAAGCAGAGTCTTGTGGTTGATGATCAAAGCACGACTTTAATATATCGTAGCTTTGTGTAGCGTTAATTCACGAGCCTCACACACCAGTGTGAACCAGAAACGGGAGAGGACATCAGGGAGGGCATGCGTTTCCTTCTAGCTAGGAGTGGTGTCGGCGTTTTGCATGCCCTGACATTTTACTTATGTGGATGATGGATAGCGAGGCGCCTCGGTTATATCGGTCGATCCGGGACCGATGGAGTCATTTGGCTCATTGACGCCCCGTAGGGCGGGAAAACGCAGTGTGCAGGCATTTTAATCCACATCGAGTAGACCAGCCTTGACGATCCAAAGGTCACTTGAGCTCTGACCTGAGACACGGGATAGAGCGTCTCAAAGCGGTAAGGACGATCCCTTGCCTTGGTTTACAGATGGAAATCGAACTTCCAATACGTGACATTTGAGGTTTTGATTGTAGAGCATAGTATTGGCGACATGATATATGGTACCCATGCCGTCTAGGATTGATACAATTATATTTGAAGTTGTTTTATACACTTTACACTATAATAGTATCCAAATGATTTGTTTTAACGTACCAAGCATGTTTGGCTATTATAAGGGAAAACCCTATCCTCCGGCTTGCGTTGCATTGTGTGATGGGACCTGGGTCTTGTAATAGCTTCATTTTTCCAAAAAGCATTGCGCTGTTTTATTATATGCATTGGTATTCTTGGGAGGAAACCCATTCCGTATTATACGGCGTGGTCCCTTGATTTACCGAACTTTGAAATAAAGATTAATAACTGTTTTAGTTCTCACATCAGTCACATGACTGACCTGGAGTTTATTGTTTTAAGCTAAACTTTGGGTGCCCCTATTTTCCACACGGGCAGCTAGTAGTTTTTGTTTTGCAGATTTATATTCACAGGATCCTGGTTTACAGCTGGAATGATATTCAGAAAGCTCTGTATCTGTGTATCTTTTTCAGTTGTGTTTTGTGTTATTTTCCGCTGCATTATAACTTGTAAATCTCTAATATTTATCGAATGTCTAATATTTATTCATACTATGTAGATTCTTGTATTCTGATGAAATTGTTGTAATAGGAAATGAAATGCTCTTCTGTTTGTGTTCTGACTTGTCATGTTCTCAAAAGCAATCCGGGCTTTCCTTCACGGGGAAGTTTCGGGTCCTTACATGCATAAAAAATATATTCGACTCAATCAAAATTTTGAGCGTAAACCTTGATTATGAGTCCCTTCGATTTGACTCACTCAACATTAGAGCAATTGTATTATATCTTAAATACACATAAAAAATATATTTGACTCGCTCAAAATTTTATAACATCATTATACAACTCTGCCTTAATATTCAAGGCAACATACCCTATGACCTATTTGGTAGCTTTAAATATCATATACGGTCCCATAAATATCTGATTCTAGAAAAACGTATAGTTGTTATAAATACATACGAAAAATGGAACGACCCAAACTCGTCCTTACGGGAAAGCCTGGATTGAGTTGAGAATACGACAAATCAGAACACAGACAGAAGAACATTTTATTGTTTATTTCAACAATTACATCATAGTACAAGAATATAACAGAATATGAATAAATAATATACATTTGACAAATATCAGAGATTTAAATTACAAAGCAGCGGAAAATCAATACATAACACAATTATAAGAAATACACGGATACAGAGCGTTCCGAATATATATCCAACTATAAATCCAGGATCCTGTGAAAATAATATCTACAAAAATCCAACTACTAGCTGCCCGTATGGAAAATAGGGGCACCTAGAGTTTAGGTTAAAACAATAAACTCCAGGTCAGTCAGTGACTGGTGTGAGAATTAAAACAGTTATTAACTTGATTTTAAAGTTAGATAAATCAAGGGACCACGCCGTATAACACGGAATGGGTTTACCCCCAAGAATACCAGTGCATAAAACAAACAGCGCAATGCTAAATAGAAAATTGAAGCTATTATAGGACTCAGGTCCCATCTCACAATGCAACGCAAGCCGGAGGATAAAGTTTTTGCCTTATAATAGCCAAAAATGTTTGGTACGTGAAATTTCATATTTTATTATTATTATAAGTGAAGAAATCAACTTCAAATATAAATGTATCAATCATAGGCGGCGTAGGTAGCCATATATTACGTCGCCAAATATATATATATATATATATATATATATATATATATATATATATATATATACAGCTAAAACCGAATATCACGTATTGGAAATTGGGTTTACATCTATGAACCGAGGCAAGGGATTATCCTCACCGATTTTGAGACACACTAGCAAGTGCCTTAGGATCCCCCCAGTGAACCCCTTGGATCTTCATGGTCGGTCATCCATCGATGATTGGTTATACCACAAACTATATGTTAGCCGGTTCTATTGAACCTCTAAAATGGTCAATATGTCGACCATATCCATCAGCCCCGTAGTGACCGATATAATATCCATCAGCCCAGTAGTGACCGATATATCCGAGGTACCTCGTCTCCCATCAAGTAAAATAGTATGCAACATCCACATGAGTAGACATTCTGGGTTCCATACCATGACGTTACTCGTAGCTAGAACTAACATATGTCCATTTCCATGCAGTCACTATCTCGTTTTTGGTTCACAACTGGGTGCGAGGCTCGCGAATTAACACTACACAAAGCTATGCTATTTAAAGTCATGCTTTGATCATCAACCACAAGGTTCTACTTTTCAACAAAAGCCATGATCATTTGCATCTCAGCATGCCACATTGAAAATTCACGCCATGCGACTGATATTTATCGATACATAACCTCTAAGCTCGAACGTCTTAGAGAAAGGTGTTAAGCAAGAGAATAAATTCTCCGCCACCAAACATATATATATATTTAATAGAAATAAATCAATACACAATAAAATCCAATGTCAAACACACATCCATTTACAAGTCCGTTCTGGTCTGAACGAAACCGAAGGCACCTTATTCCTCGTCCCATATGTCCAATACTGGAGAGAGGTCCTCGCATATCCGGTCGATCTCCAAGTACGTCTGGACGATCACCACTTATTACCTTGTCTTGGGTGTACAGCACAATCAAGACATCACCAATCATCCAAACGATGTGAAGATCTCCGGTCTTCAACCATCGTCTTCATCGTCGACTTATCGTCGTATCAATTATTCAAAATGGGATAAACCCGGTCTTTCCGAGTAACTCGCGTAATTTATAAACAAGTGCTATAAAAACACAACATACGCCTCATTCCAATTCAGAATATTCTTTTATTCAAATATTTTGTCTATTGGGAAAGGTTCCCATTAATTTTATCAAAGATAAATTCTTTAAATTTATTCTTTAATCTTCCTTTGGATATCATTTCAAACCAAATTAAGGTTTATCCAAACTAGTCGGATTAGCGAACCTTACGGAAGTAATTATTTGTTTAATTTCCCAATCCCAACCTATTCATCCCATGGAGCAAAACTGGTATTACTTCATATCTAACACCACAGTGTTATCGATAAATTTAATTACCATTTCACGTTCAAATCTAATTAAAGTTTTTTTTAATCTTCCTTTGGATATCGTTTCAAACCAAATTAAAGTTTATCCAAACTAGTCGTGATTAGCGAACCTTACCGAAGTAATCATTTGTTTAATTTCCCAATCTCAACTTATTCATCCCATGGAGCAAAACTGGTAAACTCCATATCTAACACCACAGTGTTATCGGTAAATTTAATTACCATTTCACGTTCAAATCTATTTAAAGATTTAACTATCGCTTGGAGTAAAACTGGTGGTACTCCATACTCAGTCATTTCCAGAATTTGATAATTTAAATTATCACATTCTCATTTCAATCTAATTAAAGATTCATTAAAACTCCACTTAGTTATAATCTTCCCAAATCTTAATATTAATGATTGTTTAACTTTGGGAAATCAAACATGTCGCATCGACAATCTATATCGTACCATTGATTTCTGCCGATATATAACCTCTAAGCTCGTACGTCTTAGAGAAGGGTATTAAGCAAGAGAATAAATTCTCTGCCACCAAACAGATAGATATTTAGCAGAGATCAACGAATACAGTTCGAAATACAATGTTAGCCATGTAATCCTGTCTTTATCTGGGTTAAAAACCAATGTCATTTAAAACACAGTTCACGATAAACACAAAATCACATTCCATTAAATATGGAATCTTCATGGAAAACAAATCAATGTATAATCGATATCAGTTTCCGTATCCGACTAATAATATAAATGATGGCAAAGCCTTTTAATTTCCATATATAGTAATAGTCTTCTTCCACAGAAGCTCACTTCGATTATTACCAAATCGAATTCCATTCCATTCCAATTTATTTTATTAAATTGGAAAACTTTACTTTAGAAAATTTCCATTAAATCTTAATAAAAAGATTTGTAAATTCCAAATTACATTTCATGGTTAATCGGGTTAAAGAACAAATGTCATTTAAAACATCGTTCGCTATAAACCCAAAAATCCAATTCTTTTATTCAATTCCAGTTAAATATTAATTAATTGGAAAACTTCACTAAATCTTAAATTAAAGATTTAGTCTTTTCTCAACTAGGTTTAAGAACAGTGTTAATAAAGACTCCATTCACGACAAACCAAAAATCCTATTTGATATTAAATACAAGGCTCTGAAAAGAAATTATATCTGCTTATATTCAATATCAAATTCTAAAACCAACGGATACCGTATTGGAATAACGATATCAATATCTTCCAAATTCCCACAACAATATCCGTATAATCACAGAATCCAATATCGAAATATTCCGAAGATTATTTCTATTCAAATCCATTCCAATTTATATGTTGGAAATTTCTGGTTATATTAAAACCCTTTTCCAAATCCAATTTATTTATTTAAAAATTATTGGGATTCATTTATAGTCAATAACTAGTTCATTTCAATAAAAAAATATTTTTATCTTTTCAAATATGGAATTATTCATCCTAATTCTTTCCAAATCATTTATTATGATTTTACACACATTATTAACATTTTTAATAATTTTATTAAGGCTCTTTCAGTCGATTTCCATAAACGGTCATCGAACTACACTTACAGCGATCTTTTCCAAATTTGATTTGGATATAATTCCAAATCCAGCCATTAGATTTCAATTCTCTTATATTCGTTGGAAAGCTCTTTGCAATACGAACCCAATGGTTCTAGTTTTAGGAGAATCTGACGGTCGGATCTCCCGTAATGTCAATTCGAAGTCAATGGTCGAAACTCGCGAACGGTCGCGGCGCGGCGCGTTCTATTCAGGCCATTAAATATATATATATATATGTATGTATATGTATACGTATATGTATATGTATATATATATTTCGTAGATTTCCATTTAAAACGTATTTTATAAATCATTTATAAATTCGTTTTAAAACGATTCTAACTTCATTTTCAATTTTAAATCAAAACTGAATATTCTATATCATTATAATATATAATATTTTCAAAATTACATGTCTTGAAATCATTTCCTTTTCGATATTCATTATAAAAATGAATAAAATTGATATAAATATCGTTCGCGTTAAAATGGCGCGAATCTAATCAACACGGCTTATATATTTCAATATTTTCGTGTCCATCCCAAATCGGACATCAAATCAGATTTTAATCCTTCACTGAATTTTATTTTAAAATATTCGTTATTTTAAAATATTCATTATTTTAAAATATTCTTTCTTTCTGAATTGGAATCAGACACAGTCAATTACTGTACAATTATTTATATGGATTTCATACACACATGTACACAACAATAATTATACACAGTCAACCATCACCTAGAGTGCATCACACAGCTGCATAAGCATTAAATATAAACAATTAACGCTTACAACAGCCTGTCAACTAAGCGATTGACATACAACTAAATATTGAGATTAGTGTATGTCCAATATCATCCCAATACCCGTGTGGGGTTTTCAAACAAAAAATACTGATTATTATTTGTGCAGTTAGGCAATGTGTAAAATTTACCGTCCCAATCAATATCAGTTAAATGGGTGTACATCAACAAATCGTCCGATTTGTAAATGAATATTTATTTCCAACACATGACCATTTTATATGGTTCATATATTCAATAAAAAAAATTATATTTTTTATTGTTCAAATATTTTATTCCATACATGAGTATTTTATATATTTTATTCATTCAATAAAAATGATATTTTTATTGTTCAAATATTTTATTCCATACATGAATATTTTATATATTTTATTCGTTCAATAAAAATGATATTTTTATTGTTCAAATTTTTATTCCATGCATGAATATTTTATATATTTTATTCATTCAATAAAAATGATATTTGTATTGTTCTAATATTTTATTTCATATGTTAATATTTTATATATTTTATTCATTCAATAAAAATGATATTTTTATTGTTTAAATATTTTATTCCATACATGAATATTTTATATATTTTAATCATTCAATAAAAATGATATTTTTGTTGTTCAAATATTTTATTCCATACATGAATATTTTATATATTATATTCATTCAATAAAAATGATATTTTTATTGTTCAAATATTTTATTCCATACATGAATATTTTATATATTATATTCATTCAATAAAAATGATATTTTTATTATTCAAATATTTTATTCCATACATGAATATTTTATATATTATATTCATTCAATAAAAATGATATTTTATTGTTCAAATATTTTATTCCACACAATACAATCAACAACCATAATACAGTCCATTCAATCTAAACAAACAACCATGGTTTGTACAATCAGTGGTGGCGGGTGCTGCTAAGCACGGTCTGCATCCTAGTATATATTTAACTTTAAATAATTTTAGTGTGAGAGAGTTCTCACAGTCGGTTTCCACTCCGCCAGTTTTATTTCTGAATTTCTGAATAGTTTGGATTTGAATTTTCCTGAAATTCTAATTTGCTCCAAATTGGACCCAGTCAGTTTTGTTGCGAAGCTCTCGGCTCCACGATCACAACGGATCCAGTTTCGCGCGATTTGGACCTTGTATGGAAAAGAAATAGCAATCTACGCGTTAATTTCTAAATTGGATAATTAAATTAAAATTAACTTAATTAATAGCGCTTAATATAACTTTTAAAACGTTACCATTTTCTTTTTTTAATTACTGGAAATCATCGACTTGAGCTCCCTCCGCCTTCTGCGCTGCGCCGCCACCTACGGTCACTGCGTCGTCGATCCGACCACCCTGACACCTTCGTCGGTCCACAGTGCCCTGATTCGAACTTGTCCCATCCCCTATCACCAACTGACGAGCCCATAATTCCCCAAAACACGCGCAACCCTTTCGAGATCGCTGGAGGCGAATGAGGCCATCGGAGTCCAGGCGGTGGCGGCCACTGGAAGACCTCGCCAAGCCGAACCCTTTCCCCTCGAACTTCCCCCCGCCATCGCGTCACAGCGGAGATCCGAGAAGATCTCCTCTAGAGCTTCAGATCCGTTTGTTTTCCCTTTTTTTAAGTGGCAGCGGATTTCTGAGCGAATAGGAAATTAGGATTAGGAATTTTAATATATATATATATATATATATATATATAATTATTTTAATTTCTAAATACTCGTGTAGTCATACGATCTCCAAATCGAACCCAACGGCTGTCGCCCCTAGTGTGATACACCCATTCCGAACACAATGGGATATGTACCGTTTAGCCAATTCGACTGTTTCGATCAGTTTTCATCAAAATTAAAATATATATTTAATTTAAACGTGCATTTTAATTTATCGGGGCCACATACTGACTCCAAAAATTCCCGAAAAATAAATCTAGCTATGTTTTGACGATACGGTCATAACAAAACTAATTTCGTCGAATTTGGAGACAGTTTGAAAAATGGCCATTTTCCAGTCGATTAAATTCAAACTGATTTGACCAAACACATTTAAATTCACCACGCTCACGTATTAATTTCAAAAATTATGAAAATTGGAATCTAGCAATAATTTGACTTTCCGGATCCAACAAAAGTGGTTTCGTCGAAAATGGAGGTCGTTTGCAAAATCGCTATTTTTAAGGGCTATATTTTATATTAAATTCCATAGTGACTATTTTGAATTTTCAACTGGACATAACTTTTTATTCCCGTTATGAAATCTGGATTTTTCGCATTCGTTGGAAAGATATTTTTAGACAGATTCAAATACTTTTGGTTTTACTGAAATCCAATTTATTTTGAATCCTGTACATTCATTTAAAATTTGAAATCGAATTTTCAAATTACTGCACCGTTTCAGGCTCGTCTTATAATTAAAATAAATTTATTCATTCTAACTTCGATTTAAATAAATTTTTAGTCGTTATTATTTAAAATAAATCATTTTAAATATTCAAAATCCATTAAAATAGCTAAAATAAAAATTTTAAATTGGTTCTAATTTCCCGGGTTGTTACAATCTCCCTCACTTAAAATCTTTTCGTCCTCGAAAAGGAACGGAGCTGAAAGTTGTTTAATTAACCAACTTAACTTTCATTCTGGCCGTCATTCTTCAACTTTTCAGTTTTCTAAGAATTTTCTAATTTTTCAAAAATTTGGCTAACATCTTAAATTTTTGAAAAATTTCACCATAACCTCCTTTGTATGGGGAGACATTTAAAACCACAACTAGCCACGTGGGGCCCTCATCAATCCAAAAGAAAAAGAAAAAGCCAAGCGGCTAGCCAGTCGGCTCATAAAATCATCCAAACCCAATAAATTAGTAAACATGTACCTATTTGTCGAGCATACAATTTTATTCCTCTACTTAACTTCTCTGCTATGACTTGTTCAATGTATATACATGTATATGCATGCAATTTCAATAAATTTTCAATTCAGTTCAATAATTTGATTCAATTTGGCTAAATATATCATACATTCCTATACTGGTTTTAATTAATTACCATTCCAATATTTTTTATTAGTCAAGCTAATAATCAAACAACACAACCAACAATTAATTGGTTAATCAAATTTTCAAATTCATAACTTTGATATATACACACAAAATCATGTTTTTGATGCCAATTCACAACAATAACCCTATCTAGTTTTGGTTCTCACATCAGTCAATTGGAAATATATAGACATCCCACTTTCGAAACTCGAAAACAAACTATTGATGTTGTACAGTCATCAGTAGTATCATCCCCGGGCGACTAGAGTGTGATTCTATATCTATCTAGTATATTTGGGGCTTCTAATACACGCTAGCTAAGTGTATATTCAAAATCTTCATATACTCGATTGTCCAAATCAATTTAAAATAATATATTCAAATACGTGTAATGAGGTTTAAATTTTCAAAACAAAATTTGTTTTCATTTTTATTTTTAAAAATAACACTCGTAGAACTCATTCTAGGATACTACTGATCCCATCTCTAACGAGTAATTCTTATTGGATATTAGTACTCCAATCTCCAGTGAATTCTTTCGTATGGTTCTAATGTGTCTTGTTCTCGAGCTCTGTGAACCAAAGCTCTAATACCAACTGAAGCGACCCAAACTCGCCCTTACAGGAAAGCCCAGATCGAGTTGAGAACACGGCAAATCAGAAAACAAACAAAAGAACATTTCATTGTCTATTACAACAATTACATCAGGGTGCGAGAATATAACAGAATATGAATAAATAATATACATTTGAAAAATATCAGAGATTCAAATAACAAAGCAGTGGAAAATCAATATATAACACAACTGTAGGAAATACACGGATACAGAGCATTCCGAATATAGCTCCAACTGTAAATCCAGGATCCTGTGAAAATAATATCTGCAAAAACCCAACTATTAGCTGCCTTGTGGGAAATAGCACACCCAGAGTTTAGGTTAAAACAATAAACTCCAGGTCTGTCATGTGACTGGTGTGAGAACTAAAACAGTTATTAACTTGAGTTTAAAGTTAGAAAAATCAAGGGACCACGTCATACAACACGGAATGGGTTTACCCCCAAGAATACCAGTGCATAAAACAAACAGCGCAATGCTAAATAGAAAAATGAAGCTATTATAAGACTCAGGTCCCATTACACAATGCAACGCAAGCCTGAGGATAGAGTTTTTACCTTATAATAGCCAAAAATGCTTGGTACGCGATGAAATTTCATATTTTATTATTACTATAAGTGAAGAAATCAACTTCAAATATAAATGTATCAATCATAAGCGGCATAGGTACCCATATATTACGTCGCAAAATATATATATATATATATATATATATATATATATATATATATATATATACAACTAAAATCGAATATCACGTATTGTAAATTGGGTTTCCATCTATGAACTGAGGCAAGGGATTATCCTCACCAATTTCGAGACACACTAGCAAGTGCCTCAAGATCTCCCCAGTGAACCCCTTGGATCTTCATGGCCGGTCATCCGTCGATGATTGGTTATACCATAAACTATATGTTAGCCGGTTCTATCGAGCCTCTAAAATGGTCAGTATGTTGACCATATCCATCAGCCCTGTAGTGACCGATATAATATCCATCAGCCCCGTAGTGACCGATATATCCGAGCTACCTCGTCTCCCATCAAGTAATAATAGTATGCAACATCCATATGAGTAAACAGTCTGGGCTCCATACCATGACGTTACTCGTAGCTAGAACTAACATATGTCCATTACAAGGCAGTCACTATCCCCTTTTTGGTTCACACCTGGGTGCGAGGCTCACGAATTAACGCTACACAAAGCTATGCTATTTAAAGTCGTGCTTTGATCATCAACCACAGGGCTCTACTTTTCAACAAAAGCCTTGATCATTTGCATCTCAGTATGCCACACTGGAAATTCACGCCATGCGACTAATATCTATTGATACATAACCTCTAAGCTCATACGTCATAGAGAAGGGTGTTAAGCAAGAGAATAAATTCTCCACCACCAAACATATATATATTTAATTGAAATCAATCAACATAGAATAAAATCTAATGTCAGACACATATCCATCTACAAGTCCGTTCTGGGTCTGAACGAAACCGAAGGCACCTTATTCCTCGTCCCATATGTCCAATATTGGAGAGAGGTCCTCGCATATCCGCTCAATCTCCAAGTATGTCTGTACAATCACCACTTATTACCTTGTCTTGGGTGAACGACCCAATCAAGACATCAGCAATCATCTAAACGACGTGAAGATCTCTGGTCTTCAACCACCGTCTTCATCGTCGACTTATCGTCGTATCAATTATTCAAAATGTGATAAACCCGGTCTTTGTGAGTAACTCGCGTATTTTATAAACAAGTGCTATAAAAACACAACACACACCTCATTCCAATCTAGGGTATTCTTTTATTCAAATATTCTTTCTTTTGGGAACGGTCCCCATTAATTTTATCAAAGATAAATTCTTTAAATTTATTCTTTAATCTTCCTTTGGATATCATTTCAAACCAAATTAAGTTTTACCCAAACTAGTCGGGATTAACGAACCTTATCGTAGTAATCATTTGTTTAATTTCCCAATCTCAACCCATTCGTCCCACGGAGCAAAACTGGTATTACTTCATATCTAACACCACGGTGTTATCGATAAATTTAATTACCATTTCACGTTCAAATCTAATTAAAGATTTTCTTTAATCTTCCTTCGGATATCATTTCAAACCAAATTAAGGTTTATCCAAACTAGTTGGGATTAGTGAACCTTATCGAAGTAATCATTTGTTTAATTTCCTAATCTCAACCTATTCATCCCATGGAGTAAAACTGGTAATACTCCATATCTAACACCATGGTGTTATCGGTAAGTTTAAATACCATTTCACGTTCAAATCTAATTAATGATTTAACTATCGCTTAGAGTAAAACAGGTGGTACTCCATACTCAGTCATTTCCCAAATTTGATAATTTAAATTATCACATTCTCAATTCAATCTAATTAAAGATTCATTAAAACTCCACTTAGTTCTAATTTTCCTAAATCTCAATATTAATGATTAGTTAATTTTGGGAAATCAAACACGTCACATCGACAATCTACACCATACCATTGATTTCTGCTGATATATAACCTCTAAGCTCGTACGTCTTAGAGAAGGGTGTTAAGCAAGAGAATAAATTCTCCACCACCAAACAGATATATATTTAGCAGAGATCAACGAATACAGTTCAAAATATACTGCTAGCCATGTAATCCTATCTTTATCTGGGTTAAAGAACCAATGTCATTTAAAATCATATAAAACACAATTCACGATAAACCTAAAATCACATTCAATAAATATGGAATCTTCACGGAAAACAAATCAATGTATAATCGATATCAGTTTCTGTATCTGACTAATAATATAAATGGAATAACGTCAAAGCCTTTTAAATTCCGTATATAGTAACAGTCTTCTTCCATAGAAGCTCACTTCGATTATTACCAAATCGAATTCCATTCCATTCCAACTTATTTTATTAAATTGGAAAACTTTACTTTGGAAATTTTCCATTAAATCTTAATAAAAAGATTTGTAAATTCCAAATTACATTTCACGGTTAATCGGTTTAAAGAACAAATGTCATTTAAAACATCGTTCGCTATAAACCCAAAAATCCAATTCTTTTATTCAATTCCAATTAAATATTAGTTAATTGGAAAACTTCACTAAATCTTAAATTAAAGATTTATTCTTTTCTCAACTGGGTTTAAGAATAATGTTAATAAAGACTCCATTCATGACAAATGAAAAATCCCATTTGACATTAAATACAAGGCTCTGAATAGAAGTTATATCGGCTTATATTCAATATCAATTTCTTAAACGAACAGATATCGTATTGGAATAACGATATCAATATCTTCCAAATTTCCACAAAAATATCCGTACAATCATGGAATCCAATATCGAAATATTCCAAATATTATTTCTACTCAAATCCATTCCAGTTTATATGTTGGAAATTTCTAGTTATATTAACACCCCTTTCCAAATCCAATTTATTTATTTAAAAATTACTAGAATTAATTTTTGGTCAATAACTAGTTCTTTTCAATAAAAATATATTTTTATCTTTTCAAATATGGAATTTTCATCCTAACTCTTTTCAAATCATTTATTATGATTTTACACAAATTATTAATATTTTTAATAATTTTATTAAGGCCCTTTCAATTGATTTCCATAAACGGTCATCGAACTGCACTTACAGCGACCTTTTCCATATTTGATTTGGACATAATTCCAAATCCAACCATTAGATTTTAAATCTCCTATATTCATTGGAAATCTGTTTCTTAATACAAACCCAATGGTTCCAGTTTTAGGAGAATACGACAGCAGGATCTCCCGTAATGTCAATTCGAAGTCAATGGTCGAAATTCACGAACGGTCGCGGCGCTTTCTATTCAGCCTATTAAATATATATGTATATATATAATATACATATTATATATATTTCATTGATTTCCATTTAAAACGTATTTTATAAATCGTTTATAAATTCGTTTTAAAACGATTCTAAATTCATTTTCAATTTTAAATCAAAATTGAATATTTTATATCATTATAATATATAAATGGTAATATTTTTAAAATATCAGGTTTTGAAATCATTTCCTTTTCGATATTCATTATAAAAATGAATAAAATCGATATAAATATCGTTCGCGTTAAAATGTGCAAATCTAATCAATATGGCTTATATATTTCAATATTTTCGTGTCCATCCCAAATCGGACATCAAATCAGATTTTAATCCTTTACTAAATATTATTTTAAAATATTCGTTATTTCAAAATATTCGTTCTTTCTGAATTGGAACCAGACACAGTCAATTACCATATAATGTTATTTATATGGATTTCATACATACATGTATACAACAATAATTGTACACAGTCAACCGTCACCCAGAGTGCATCACACAACTGCATAAGCATTAAATATAAATAATTAACGCTTACAATAGCCTGTCAACCAATTGATTGACATACAACTAAATATTGGGATCAATGTATGTCCAATATCATCCCAATACCCATATGGGGTTTTCAAACAACAAATACTGATTATTATTTGTGCAGTTGGGCAATATGTAAAATTTATCGTCTCAATCAATATCAGTTAAATGGGTGTACATAAACAAATCGTCCGATTTGTAAATAAATATTTATTTTCAACACATGACCATTTTATATGGTTCATATATTCAATAAAAAAAAATATTGTTCAAATATTTTATTCCCTACATGAGTATTTTATATATTTTATTCATTCAATAAAAATGATATTTTTATTGTTCAAATATTTTATTCCATACATGAATATTTTATATATTTTATTCATTTAATAAAAATGATATTTTTATTGTTCAAATATTTTATTCCATACATGAATATTTTATATATTTTATTCATTCAATAAAAATGATATTTTTATTGTTCAAATATTTTATTCCATACATGAATATTTTATGTAATTTATTCATTCAGTAAAAATGATATTTTTATTGTTCAAATATTTTATTCCATACATGAATATTTTATATATTTTATTCATTCAATAAAAATGATATTTTTATTGTTCAAATATTTTATTCCATACATGAATATTTTATATATTTTATTCATTCAGTAAAAATGATATTTTTACTGTTCAAATATTTTATATATTTTATTCATTCAATAAAAATGATATTTTTATTGCTCAAATATTTTATTCCATACATGAATATTTTATATATTTTATTCATTCAATAAAAATGATATTTTTTTGTTCAAATATTTTATTCCATACATGAATATTTTATATATTTTATTCATTCAATAAAAATTATATTTTTATTGTTCAAATATTTTATTCCATATATGAATATTTTATATATTTTATTCATTCTATAAAAATGATATTTTTGTTGTTTAAATATTTTATTCCGTACATGAATATTTTATATATTATATTCATTCAATAAAAATGATATCTTTATTGTTCAAATATTTTATTCCATACATGAATATTTTATATATTATATTCATTCAATAAAAATGATATTTTTATTGTTCAAATATATTATTCCATACAATACAATAAACAACCACAATACAGTTCATTCAATCCAAACAAACAACCATGGTTTGTATAATCATTGGTGTCGGGTGGTGCTAAGCACCGTCTGCATCCTAGTCAGTTTTATTTCTGAATTTCTGAACAGTTTGAATTTAAATTTTCTTGAAATTCTGATCTGCTCCAAATTGGACCTGGTCAGTTTTGTTGCGAAGCTTTCGGCTCCATGATAACAAAGATCCAATTTCGCGTGGTTTGGAACTCGTATGGAAAAGATATAGCAATCTACGCATTAATTTCTGAATTGGATAATTAAATTAAAATTAACTTAATTAATAGCGCTTAATATAACGTTTAAAACATTACCATTTTCTTTTTTTAATTACTGGAAATCATCGACTTGAGCTCCCTCCGCCTTCTGCCCTGCGCCGCCACCTACGGCCACTGCGCCACCAATCTGACCACCCTGCCACCTTCACCGGTCCACGACGCCCTGATTCGAACTTGTCCCAGACCCTATCACCCACTGACGATCCCACAATTCCCCAAAACACGCGCAACCCTTTCGAGATCACTGGAGACGAATGGGGACACCGGAGTCCAGGCGGCGGCGGCCACTGGAAGACCTCGCCAAGACGAACCCTTTCCCCTCGAACTTCCCCCTACCGTCGCGTCACGACGGAGATCAGAGACAATCTTTTCTAGAGCTTCAGATCCATTCGGAATGTGAATGGAATTAAAATAAATCCATAAGAATTTATAATTGGAATTTGACTGTGTCGAATTTTATAAGGATAGTTTATTTTTATATATTATTTAATTCGAAACTTGACAAGATGATTAATATTAGATTTTAATCAATATTTTATTATCGAATATGAAGTCGATATTAAGTGATAAACTTGATAGATAATTACAAGAAGTTGACTTGTAAATGAGATTTATGGATGGAGTGGAATATGAATGTGAATTTATGAAGCGACTCGATAAAAAAGGATTTGAACCCTAATAATATTTACAATGCAAGATTTGATTTGATAAAATGAGCCCAAATTTCTAAAAAGGAGTAATATTCATATTTTAAGGAGGATAATAATTTAAAAGCAAACATTTTGTAGACTGGAATGGTTGTAAGGGAGGTTGGTAATGATTTGAAAATGATAAATTCAAAGGTGAATTTAGAATGAAAGTGGAATTTTAGTTGACCTAAAAAGGTTAATTTATTTCGAAGTTCGGAACATTAATTAAATAAAAATTATTTGAAAGATAGTAATACAATGAGATTCGACTATTTCAAATTCAGGAAAGTATTATTTACTATCCATTTTAATTAAGACTTAATTAAATAATTTATTATTTATTTATTTATTCAAATTAATGAATAAAAGTTATATTTTAAGATTTTACATCTTGGAGCATAGATTATAACACTATTGTTATAATCATTGATTTTCGAAAAAGAAGTTGATTTTTAAATTGAATCCGAGAGTTGCGTAAGCGATGTTTTGTTGGTATTCGAAGTTGTGAACTTTGCCCACTTCGAAGTCAAGAACGTTGTTCAGTTCAAGTCTGAGAGGTAATTATACCCTAAATTAATTGACTTCATTTTTGACTAAGGAATGTTTAAGGTTCAGTAGCGAGGATTGGTTAGAGATACAGTTAGTTAATGAGTGATTAATGGGTTGAGTTGTCGTAACGATGTTCTATACAACATTTGTTTAAATCGAAGTAAATGAGTTTTGGAACGTTCTCCAAATATAAACGGAGATGTTTTCTAAGTATAGAAAATAAGAAATGTGAATAGATATGGAAATGTTTTCCAATGTTAATAACATATATTATCTAAATACAGAAAATAAAATTTTATGAATATATGGAAATGTTTTCGAACTATAATAAGAGATATTTTTTGGAATACGGAAAATAAATAGTTTGATATATGAAAATATTTTCCAAGAATCATAAAAAGCTAAACGGGTTTTCATAAATATATGGAAAACGAGAAATTGAGAAATGATAAATTAATACGAAATTAATTTAAAAGGGCTCAGTGTTGCTTGATGCTTGATCAGTAGAATTTCCATTTGGAAATAGGATCATTGGTTGTACGGATGTTTCCTTTAATAGTTAAATAATCGGCTATCAAATCTTTGGCTTATTTTATATTTCCATTGTAAATACGAAGAGACAGAAATCAGATTTATTATCTGAAAACCACTCCGCATTGGCATAAGCATTGTGATTAAAGTTTTGCTAAAGATAATTGAAGATGGAGCAAAGGGCACGGGCTATTATGTTAATCATAGGTAAAAATTGCCTAAGAGTGATTGAAAGGATGGTGTCTTCGGTTTGTCCAGTTCCACGATAATGTATATGGATGGATGTCTGACAAAGTATTTCCATATGGTCACGTACATTGATTTCTCCAAACGTACCATAGTTGGTGGCGGAGAAGAAAACTTCTTTAGCTTAACACCAAGTGTATTTTTGAGGACGTAAACTAGTGATTTGACGGATTTGATGATGTGGCATTCAAAGTGAATGATTCTGGGGTGTTATAAAGGTAAGACATAGCCTTAAGCCTCTCCAACCAAAAAGATGATAAAAATCGGGTAGGTAGCATGACTATGTGGGTCACACCCATTAGGATGTATTATCACCCGATCTAGAGAAAATTCAATTGTTTCTTATTATATTGTTGTTGTATGCTTTCAGTAACGATTGCTGATCACTCCCATACATTTCGTATACTCAAGCGAAATGAGTGGCTAGTCATGTGTGGCTGTGTTACAAGATGTTCTTGTTGAACCCAGTATACTCCTCTTTAGAGATATAGTATCGGAAGGTGGTTCCATATCTTGTCATAGTTGGAAATCCATTACTCAATAAGCGCCTGTAGTTTTTGATTGCATATCATGTATGTAACGACCCACATTTTTGACCGTTCAAATCGACAATAAACCACACATGTCGACCCGAACAAATCATAAATACAAGCAGTTATTGGGAAAAGAAGAAAGAAGAGAAAAACAATAACAGAATCTCACAGCAGAAGGACAACATATAATACACAATAGCAGTTTAAAATAGTTGAAAACATATATACATTGACTATCAGAGTTATACATATACAGGTTTCATCACATGGCAGCAGAAATAAAATGCAGCAGAAATACATATATATTAGATATATATACCAAATCTTCATCTTCGATCTACAAAGCAAAGTAATCTTCGTTAGCTGCAACATCTGCTGACACGAGCGTATTGCATAAAAAGAAAACACAATAAACACTCAGATCAGCACTAAATCATTCTCATATTAGTCAAATTAAAATACGAAACAACTTGAGTGTCACGGTGCAGTAACTCAAGAGATGTTACAGGATTTTTCCATCTCTCGAGGATCCGTTAAACTAATACATACGTAGTATAATACGCTATTATGATAGTGTCTATCCAGTAAAGTAAATATCATAAAAATAGCGTAAGCGGGATTACCATGTTACCCTTACGCCGTTTACAGGCATCAACAGTCTATACAGTACCATTAATTCACCATACTGGTGTTATCAGAGGGCACTCCATAGAAGACAATGCTAAATCAAAATCGTATGGGGCTCGATATGGATAAATATGACAAGGCACTCGAGGCAATGCCCAGGGTAGGATTCTACCAATTGTACTCCCGGACTGGTTGTAACGCATAGCAGCCACTACCGCCCACCTCGAATCACACTCCCATTCAAATGGGCCCAAATCATAATCATCATCATCATAGTCATAGAAATAGTATCGAAGAAGTGTGTCTGATCAAAGGTGGTACCTCAATTAGTCACGGTATAGCTCTTGTTTTAGTCATTTCAATTCTGACCCGAAGGTCAGGGCTATTTCATTATCGTTCATCTTCTTCGATTCAACAATCACCTCCAAGTCATCATATCTTAGTCTGGATACGTCAAAACGTTCACAGTTGTTAAAGTGGTATCGACACTGACAGAGAGTATGCCTTATGTCGACTCCGGTCTCTTTAACAACCAACGCTTACAAATTTCACATCGGTCGGTCCTTTTACATTCACAAAGTTTCATTTCATATCAAAATATCATATTCTATTTCGAACCAAATTTATATTCAAAAATAGAATAAAATTCCACATCACAATCTTCCAAAACCGATTATATTCCAAACTAGAATATATTTCCATATCAATATAGTATACTCATATAATATTTCAAATCTGTTTATATTTGAATCGAATATACTTCATATCAAAATTTTAATTATCTCAAATCGATTTGAATCAGAAATCCATTCATATTCAAATAGAGTATAAATCTCTATAACAACTCATTCATATCATTTATGGGATCCATTATACTCGAATAGAATATCAAATACATTTCCATATAAAATTGGTTAAAGTGGATTTATATTTGAATACTTTATCTCAACTCCATCTCGACTATGGTTTCAATCCAGCACTTTCCATTCGGAAGAAATTTACAATTCATAAAATACTTATGAAAATAAGTGCTTATAAGAAAAATCTTTATATAAAATAAATATATATGTATCAAATATAATAATTAAAGATAATAAGATAATTTAAAATATTATGCATTTACATAAATTAAAAGTTTACTAGATAGTTTTAAATAATAAAATATAAGAAAAATAGTTTTATAATAAAATAGTTTATAGGTTAAAGTTTGAACAAATAATTTTGAAGGAAAGGAATAGTTTATTTTGAAATCAAGCAAGGTATGTACATATTGAATCTCTTAAAACAAAATTTTAAACTGAAATTGTTCCTTCTTCCGAATTTCAAATACTTGAACCTATATCCAAGTCACAATGGAGCTTATTTAATTCCATAACTCATTTCAACCTTGATCAAACAAACCGTTCAATTTGACGGATTCAAATTCATATTCATGCCAATTTGAAGAAATTTCAAGTATCTTTAAATAGTTTACATTTCAAAACTCAATTATATGGAAATGATAAATTCCACACTTTACCGTAAATTTGAAACTCCAAGGTGTATTAAAATTCCCCTTTCAAATCTAAATTCGTTTTAATAATTTCTCTTGCCAAATTTATTTACATTCAAGTCATGTTTAAAGGAGCATAGAAGTTATCAACATCGAAAATTCCTTTAAATAAAATTTCCCGTCAATTAGAATTTTGGATATTAAAAATCATTTAACCAACCGATGCCCATATATAATTTGCTACCTATAGCCAAGTGATTTCAAATCTAATTTCTCGATATTCAGTGATGGATCTATCATTTCAATCCAATTCAGGGTCGCAGATATTTATCATTTCAATATGTATTCTTAATTTATTTTAAATCGATAAATCCTGGGTTTATTGGATTCCCATAACATCAAGGGTAAATGGGATTTATCGTCAAAATCAACATGAAATACAATATACTGAACATGGGGCATTAGCTGCGTCAACATCAATTCAGAAATAAATTCAACCAAACATTCATCACAACCATTCCATTAAACTGATCAGCATTAACCGTTCAGGATTAGCAGGGGTTCGCATTTCCAACTAGGAATTTAATTTAATTTAAATAACTGATTATCAACTTAAATTGCGTACTAACGCATTTCACGCCATATAAGTGTAATGACCCGGAAATTCCGAACGAAAAACAAATTTTGTATAAACATAAAAATGAACGATACATTAATAATTTATGTTGATAACTCTTAAGTGAGAGTTATTTACGACGATCTAAACCATAGCTAATTTAGTACACTTAAAGTATAACTAAAAACTTAGCAACAACAGCGCTACTAAAGCACTGTAGCGAAGCGTTATTAAATCACCGTAACAAAAGTGTAGCTAAACCTTTACTATAACAATAATGTGTTTTGAGAAACGAATTAAAATGAACCAAATGATTTCGACACAAACTGGTATATACACTAAGCTATCAAGACTTAGTTATTTAAGCAAATTCAAGGCTTATACTCAAGCCATTCTTGTGCAAGAACCCATGAACTATATGAGAACAATACTAAGGAAATAAGGCATTTAAATGAAGACTACTTAACAATTTAAATACTTTAATGCAAGATTTTGTCACCCTAGGACTAACAGCAAGTATGGAGGAGACATGGACCTAACCAACACCCTGAACACCTTGAATTTAGCTAGCCAAGAACCTTAGTTAACACTTAAACAAACAAAGCCCATTCCAGCCCATGTGTACGCAAGACATAATCATCATCTCAGCTCAAACACAAAACCCAGGACGTGGATAACACTTCATGGGTAAGGCTGAAGTACATAGGAGAAGTGACAAATAGTTAGGGAATTAAAACACTTGAGTTTAGATATTTTCTTGCCATAACCAAAGAGGTGTTTGCGCAGAAGCATTAAATGAAACATGTACTAGGATTTTTGCCTTTTAGATTTAAGCCTTATTCTTTTAAGTGGTGTAATTTCCTTAGCCAACCACATCTCAAACACTAATTCTAGCCGTGGGGTTTAAAGGAAAGTGTATACATTCTCTTACAGTAAAGAACTAAGCATTTAATGTTTTTGTCAAAACTTGAACAAGCCAATGGGACACCTTCTTTTCATGAAGACTTTAAACACATAATGACAAAACAAATGTAGCTAGCAGGGAACATTCTCTGTTGTGTAGAGCCTGCATTGTGTAGAGCCTGCGCACATATATTTGTGCAGAGAAAATAAGATTTTTCCTATTTTTAGTTGATAATAGAAACAATATTTTAAGCTTTGTTGTAGCCTATATATAGACGGCCATACCCACACATTTTATTTCACCTGAGAACCCAAGAGAAAGAAAGCAAACAGAGGATATTTTATAACCAGCAAACCAGATTTTTAAACAGTGAGTAAACTTCTTTTTCTTCCATACACTTTTGTGTATAAGTGAATAGGAACCTGCTGTGTTTGGTTTGAACATTAGCTACTATGAACACCTATGAATGTATGTATGCAAGTAAATGGAAATTGCTGAGTTGGTTTGAGATCTTAGAACCATGATGAACACACATTTGGATGCTGTTAAGCTATGGATGAACCCATATATTGTTTGCTGTTGAACTATGGTAAAGCACCTATTTTGTTTGCTGTTGAAACCATGATGAACCCATATATTGTTCGCTGTTAAAAAATAGAAGGAACACATATATGTTTTGCTGTGAACCATGATAAAAACAAGTGCATGGTTTCCCTCTTTAACTG
This sequence comes from Allium sativum, assembly GCA_030737875.1. NCBI lineage: Eukaryota > Viridiplantae > Streptophyta > Magnoliopsida > Asparagales > Amaryllidaceae > Allium > Allium sativum. The sequence goes on from CM060919.1 coordinate 312,399,278, forward strand.
TCATGAACAATCAAGCAAATACTTACTGTTAAAACACCCTTTCAAACATGAAAACAAACTGTCACGTTTGCGGATCTCAGGGTATAGAACCTGAACATCATACGAAGATATGAATTTAGAAACAAATGTGGAAATTTTTAGATAAGAGGATAATGAGAAAAGTAGTTTTTGTCGGAAATGGTGAAACAATCGAGCAAGGATGATCTACGCGATAACTGATGCTATAATCGGATATACAGAGGCGTGATGATCCCTGGAACACTAGAAAAATATTAACTTATTTTTATAACATATAGATTTTTGGTTTGAATCGATTTGAGGTTAGCGTTGCTCATTTAAACTCGAGCAGTTTTGAAGTTGAACTGCTCTTCGACCGAGGCAAGATGGACCACGGCACTGATGGGGGTCGACGCGGCAGGTCAGGGCCATCAGGTGGACGGTGGCGCTCGGAGGCCAATGGCCTGAGGCGTCGGGGAGGATGTTTTCTTGGGTAGGGTTTCATTTGTACATGCACGGCTGCTGTTGAGAAGGAGTAGTACCATTTTTTTTTGTGGCAACGACTGGCACATGAGAGGATGAGGGGTTTGGCTGATAAATTCATACGTTTTCGGGCCTGGTAGTTTATTGATGTGGTAGGACCACATTCGGTTTTGCCCAGGGGCTAAGAGCTGTTATGGAAGTGATCCACCGAGTGGATCACTTGAAACAGCAGTGATCTGCCGTGCAGATCACTGTGTTTTCAAGTGGAAGTGATCCACCGAGTGGATCACTTGAAACACCAGTGATCTGCCGTGCAGATCACTGTGTTTTCAAGTGATCTGCACTTGGCAGATCACTTGGATCTGGCAAGTGCCAGATCACGTGAAAACAAGTGATCCACCATGCAGATCACTATGATTTCAGGTGATCTGCACTTGGCAGATCACCGAATCTGGTACTTTGCCAGATCACACAAAAACGAGTTAGCTGCCTAGGCAGATCGCGTGATTTCAAACTGATCCGAGAAATAGGACTTTTAAAATTTTAAAAAGATTATGAAATTTATTTCTGAATTGATTTAATTTATTTGTTTTAAAAAAAATTAAATAATTTAATAAATAAAGACTTAAAATGATTTAACGAATCAAGTCATTTGTAAATAAAGGTGGATTAACTATGTACTTAAACCTGATCCCTTAAGTAGCACTTGTCCCTAAAATATATTAAACGCAAATTGTTTCGAAGAGTCCAGAACTACGTTCCACTTCGATTCAGATTTATCGTCGCCAGTCAATAATTATCAAAGATAATAGAAGACGATGAAATGCAAGGATTATTCTGTAAATCCTAGGTAGGAATTACCTAAGATGGATTTATAGAATAACACCTTCGGTTTGTCCAATCCCAGGACGACTTGTGTAGACGAATATCTGACAAAGTAATTCTAACTAACCTCGTACGTTGATCTTTCCAAACGTATGTACGTAGTGGCAGACGAACTCGTTCCTCTTGCTTTATACTCGTACTATATTTTTTGGGAAAGTCAATTAGAGATTGGCGAGTTTTGATAATCTGATATTCAAAGGAATTACCGTATTGGAAATGGTAGGTTTAGCCTCAAGCCTCACAACCAGAAATGGCAGAAATCAGGCAGGCAGCATGGCTATGTGGTTAGCTCCCACTAGGATGTATCGTCACCTATCTAGAGATATTTCCTTGTTTCTTATTCTATCGATTCTGTCTCGACTCGGGAATGGTTGCCGTACACAACCATTGGTGATATACATTCGACACATTCAAGAGAAATGAGTGGTCGGTCATGTGTGGCCGGGTTACAAGAAGTTCTTGTTGAACCCGTGTATTTGTATCTAGAGGTACACTATCAGAAGGTGATTCCATACCTTGTCATAGTTGGAAACCCAATATCCATATGCGTTTAACGGTTTTGTTTGTATACTATATAGTAAAATGTGAGATGAAAACATTTTACTAGATTATAAATTATTTGTGGAAACCCTAGACATTATCGTAATATTTGTTTAAGTATACAAACTGTTTTGGTCTCATAAGGTAAAAACCCGTTCCGTATTCACGGCGTGGTCTTATGAATCATTATGATTTATTTAAACTTGTTTATAAATCGTTTACTCATACCAGTCCATGACTGACCCGGAGTTTATTTTTCTGTGTTTTCCTTAAACTCTTGGGTATTCATAACACTTGTTATGAATAGACAAGTAATCCAGGTATTAACATAACTCTGGAGTAGCAGGATGGCAAACCCTGGGACGTTGGCTTATCTATCTTATGTTACGTATTATTATCCAGATGGTGGTTCAGTTATGATGATATGTACTATTATTCAGCAAGTTAGTATCACTAGTGATTATTATGTAATCACAATGACATGTATCCTATGTATGAAGTCATGTATCCCTATGTATGAAGTTCGTTATGTACTTGACTCTTAAATATGTAATGTTTTGGGCTATTAATATATTGTCCTAAGTTCCGTTGTGAGATTCTGATGTCTTTCCTTAGTTTTACTCTTCTATCTACTTCTTTTCTTATATAATGATACAACTCCCTAGGTACTGGAAAGTTGGGTCATTACAATAAGCAACCAAATAACGATCAATCAAAATCATGCGACCAAAATTATTTCATATATTAATTTAATCAACATAGAAATAATTTAGTTTTTCGTGAGTGAGAAATCACTCACCTTTGGGTCTTAATTGGATCGAACGTCCAAAAGAAGCCCAAAATTTCACATTCTCCAAATGCAACCAAACTAGTGCCAAAACATCCGCAATTTCGCCATGATCCCAACGCAACAAACTGTGCCTAAATCCGAACTCGCATGTAAAAGTTATGGCCGTTAGAACATTCAATACATACATATATATAATTAAATTAAATTAAATAACTACAGCCTATACCCCAGTGACACGTCAGCGCCCTCTCGATGTTCGCGCTCCTCTTCTTCTTTGCTACAGTAACACACGCGAAACCCATTTTCACCGCCCCTTTGACCAATGGAAACACCCAACTCCGGCCAAACTAAAACCCGTGACCACCGCCCCCATGACCAGAGCTCCGAGCCGCACCCTCCTGTGCCGGACCCACGACTTCCAATGGTCGCCTCCTCGCTGGTGACGTCCATGAACGGAAGGGTTTTAAAACCCTAAAACTTGAAATTCCGACAACCTATTGCGCGATAAACTCTTTGACCACCTCCGTTCAACTCCACTGGCCATCCTCGACAATACCCATATTTCGGTTTCTCCGATTAGCTCCAGAATCAAAAACCCCCAAATCACACCTAGGGTTACGAATTTCAGAGCTTTGACCATCAATTTCAGGCAACTCCGGCCACTGCATGTCAGAACTGATGGTACACGTAGCTTCCTTTCGTTGAGAGCTTCAGTTTGATATGTAATAAGCTAGGGTTGATTTTCAGCTTGTATTTATTTTAGATCTAGGGTTTTGAAAATTTTCTCCAGCCATGGAAAAAGGTTTTGATAGAGAAAAAAATGAACGTATAGTTTAAATGGCTGATGGGTGAAGGAAAGGAATTTTATTTACATTTATATAAGGCCCAATAATGAGGAACAGCAATTATCTGATTACGTTGATTCCATTCGCGTTTTATCCCGTACGCTCAAACGGCAAGTCTGACTTTGACGAAAATTGAAATCCTATAATAATTTATCGTTCCGGATCCAATGACGCCATTTTCGTCGAATTTCGAGAGAGCCGTCAAAACAGTTAGATTCCACAGTAAATAAATTAAATAAAATATTCAATTATTCGATTAACTGTTTTAATTCAAATTAAATATTCATTAAATTCAAATTTTAATCAAATTATAACTTAAATCAATTCTATAAATAAATTTCACTGTTTCCAAAATTAAATTTTAATTCCACTTTTAAATTAACCCACTCAAAATAATTTAATTATTTAAATATTAAATTTCAAACTACTGCCTTTCTAAATAAAACTAAATTTGAAAAAAATCTATTTATACTCAATTCAAACAATCACCATCATTAAAAATTAACAAAATTGATTTTAATCAAATTTTATTCTATTTTTATTTATTTTAAATCAAAATTTAAATATACATAAAATATAGGATGTTACATTCTCCCCCACTTAAAAATCTTTTCGTCCTCGAAAAGAGAGTGAAATAAGATACTAAACAAATCATACATATAAGATTAGTATTTATAAAATAAGTATATGGTTGTAAAACCCCATAAATTTTCTACCTCCCGAAATCATGGAAAATTTCGGCAGCATCTCCTTTGTACGGAGAGGTACGAAAAATCTCAATACATATATAAATCCAATATTCATCTCATCGCACGATGAGGCATCCCAAAAATGGGGAAAACAACACACACACACACACACACACATATATTTATATATATACATTAAACCACAGAACCATATAACGCAAATACGTACCTTCTTTAGCGTTATTAGCAATTTTATTTATTTTAGCATTTAGCATTTTGCGCAAGCGAGCTCCGAAGCGTAGCGCGACTTCCCTACACCTGCTACATACTCACATATACATGAGAATCAAACATATATATATATATTAAATAGAAGATGCATATAACTTACACAACATATCATCGACATTTCAACTACACAACTATAATATTCATGTCAGGCCAGCAAACAATCATCGGTTATCAACCTATAAATTATGGAATTGGACTGAAACACATTAGGCAAAAGTTGTGGTATTTCTTCCAGGCTTTCCGAATTGTCCGGATTCGTCGAATTGGATAATTCGTTCAAAAGTTATGATTATTTTACTAAAGGCGAACACCTCAGCCTGTACACTGAAAAATGCAGATCTGAGTTGTTCAATCCAGTTTTTACCCCTTTAAATCTCAAAATTTTACAAAGCTATTAAGGGAATGTTTTAGTTCAGACCCTGGGCTTTCCGAATTGTACTCGCTCGTCGAAATCCGATGCTCCATTAGGAAGTTGTGGTTAAAACAATATAGGTATCTGCTTCAGATTTTTATTTTCTACGCGCTGAACTTCAACTAACGCTTGGATTTCTACCTAATAAACATGAAATTTAGACAGGGCCCCATTAACAAAAGTTTTAGTTCAGTTTCTGAGGTTTCCACAAAGTCTGGAGTCGCTAAATTTCGATCATCCATTCAAAAGTTATGGTTGTTTTACTTCAGCCTATTGAAAATTTTAGATTTTCGCATCACATCTGTTTATTTATTTGTAGTTTCCATCTTTTTGGATTTCAAAAATTTAAGCAACGCTTAACCATCTAAAAGGGGTTATCGCCCCCATTAAGCACATAATGTGATTCACGCTTTATTGCCTGAATATATTCATGTTCGTTTCACTTATATTAAACGAATTTCATTCCATTTACTTGTATTTCATTACCGTCCATTTTACTTAAGTTCAATTTCAATCCACCCATTTATTTGCTCTTGTTCGTCCATTTAATCATCTATACTTACTTCATAATCTAAGAAATGGGTTTATATACAATTGCTGATTTTTATTTACATTTGTTATTATTCATTCACCCATTGCAATGGTTCAACCATTTCTTATATACTTATATATATGTATATATATATTTATATGTATTCATTTCCATTTACTTAGTCATTGGTCGTTAATAAGAATCAAACCACGCTTACTCAATCCAACTATCCATTTTCCTATTTCATTCTAAGTATTCATTCTAATTAAACTTGAATTCATTTTACTCTCCGATCTAACTTGAGTATATTAAATCGTTAATTCATTATCCTTGATCGATTTACCAAACTTCATTACTTATCCCTTTATTTCATTTTTTCCATTTTAAATCAACTTATCCCATTAACCCAATTTTATTAGTTGACTTACCAATCATGAATTGAATTATGGCTATTCACTACTCAAGTTTATTCTTAGTTCTCAATCGTTATTATCCGAGCAATGGATTTGTTTAATGATTATTTTAATCTGAGTGAACCAATTTTTTTTTAGTTGCATCACATTTCTTTTGTTTGGCACTTCCATTCATACCTTTTACCCTTTCTTATTTCTATTTTCCATTTTTTTTAATTTAAGTTATTCCCTTAACTCAATTCATTAATTAGGCTTCCAAGTCCCAAATTGAATCAAGACCAGTTCATAACTCATTTTTTTATACTTAGTTTTCAAACCATTCTTATTTGATTTCCTAAGTTATTTTACTTAACTCGATTTCTCTACGAATTAAGTTGTTCTTCATCGGATAAAATGTTTTACAATCCATTCTTTTCATCATTTATACTTAGGTTTATATTCGATATATTGACCAACAGAGGTTTAATCCATTCAGGTTTTATGTCTTCATTTCACCTGTAAACTAATTCATCTTTTACTTTCTCCGTTTAGTTTATCAACCATTCCCATTTCATCAATAACACACATTCCTTTCAGTTCCTTCTCGACTAACTTAGTATCTTATAAATTAGCCACACCATGAGTTATCACCATTTTTACACAACCTAATCCTCCAATCTATTCTGGTTGACTTTAAGTTGAATTTGTTTCGCGGTTAATTTAAATTTCTTCTAACACCCTTACTAACCAAAGTTGGGATTTGTTTCCCTTATTAACATCCATATTTAAGAGTTCCGTGATGACCCCTTAGTTCTTAAGTCCATTCCATAATTTTCAAAGTCTAAAACTCCAATGAATCGAGAAAATAAAACTTGAATCGATGTTGTTAGTTAGGGTGAACTTAAATTGCTTGATTCCGGGTTTTATAAACAAGTTTAAAATGCATATGTATTTATAAAATCCATAGAAAACATACCATAAATTGAAATCCAAAATTTAATTAACAAAAACAAAGAAATTTCAATCCTGGTTAAATCTTAAACTCCACTTTACATACCCTTGAAATTAGATCCAAAATTATTTTCAATAAGTTATGAAAGTACGGAGTGGTCTCCCCCACTCAGACACTTCATAATAAACGTCGATAATGCGTGCACTCATTACCGAAGTCATTTCTGATGTCCGAGAAGGGATTACACACTTATTTCCTTTAAAATCCTTTAAACCATTCCTTTTCGAAAATACGATATTATTTCAAAATTTGACAAAACTATTTCAAAAGTACCCCAGGATCAAGTTTCAAGTTCATTTCTATTTCAATCTCAAACCTTTCTCACCCAATTATACTTAAGGTATCATTTCATTTTCAAATATTTTCATAGACCATTTAAATTTCCTTATTAAATTTATTATTGAATCAACCATAATAGTTATTAACTTAATATTATGACCTACCAACGACCAATGCTTATACACTTAAAACTACTAATAGTATATATAATATATATAAAATATAATCGAAAACTATATTATGTCAATTCATTCCATTCAATATTTAGGAATTCCTATCGATTCTATGGCGTCCCATATATCGACCAGAACCCATAAATATTCAACAGAATAAGTCAACACAACGTAAACCACTTTATATCAAAATGCAAGTACGCTCTCTCGTATATACCCTCAAACTCATTCTAGGGCATTACTAACCCCATCTCTAATGAGTTAAATTCTCGAATAGTGCCAAGGTTATCGCTAACCAAAGCTATGATACCAACTGTAATGACCCACATTTTTTACCATTCAAATCGACAATAAACCACATATGTCGACCCGAACAAATCATAAATACAGGCAGTTATTGGGAAAAGAAGAAGAAAGTAAGAAGAGAAAAACAATAACAGAATCTCACAGCGGAAGGACAACATATAATACACAATAGCAGTTTAAAATAGTTGAAAAAATATATACATTGACTATCAGAGTTATACATATACAGGTTTCATCACATGGCAGCGGAAATAAAATGCAGCGGAAATATATACATAATAGATATATATACCAAATCTTCATCTTCGATCTCCAAGGCAAAGTAATCTTCGTTAACTGCAACATTTGCTGACCCGAGCGTATTGCATAAAAAGAAAACACAACAAACACTCGGATCAGCACTAAATCATTCTCATATTAGTCAAATTAAAATATGAAACAACTTGAGTGTCACGGTGCAGTAACTCAAGAGATGTTATGGGATTTTTCCATCTCTCGAGGATCCGTTAAACTAATACATACATAGTATAATACGCTATTATGATAGCATCTATCCACTAAAGTAAATATCATAAAAATAGCCTAAACGGGATTACCATGTTACCGTTTACAGGCATCAATAGTCTATACAGTACCGTAAATTCACTGTACCGGTGTTAACAGAGGGCACTCCATAGAAGGAAATGCTAAATCAAAATCGTATGGGGCTCGATATGGATAAATATGAAAAGGCACTCGAGGCAATGCCCAGGGTAGGATTCTACCAATTGCACTCCCGGACCGGTGGTAACGCATAGCAGCCACTACCGCCCACCTCGGATCACACTCCCAATTCAAATGGGCCCAAATCATCATCATAGTCATAGAAATAGTATCGAAGAAGTGTGTCCGATCAAAGGTGGTATCTCAATTAGTCACGGGTATAGCTCCTGTTTTAGTCATTTCAATTCGGACCCGAAGGTCAGGGCTATTTCGTTATCGTTCATCTTCTTCGATTCAATAATCGCCTACAAGTCATCATATCTCATTATGGATACATCAGAACGTTCACAGTTGTTAAAGTGGTATCGACACTAATAGAGAGTAAGCCTTATGTCGACTCCGGTCTCTTTAACAACCAACGCTTATAAATTTCACATCGTTTGGTCCTTTTACATTCATAAAGGTTCGTTTCATATCAAAATATCATATTCTGTTTCGAACCAAATTTATACTCAAAAATAGAATAAAATTCCACATCACAATCTTCCAAAACCGATTATATTCCAAACTAGAATATATTTCCATATCAATATAGTATACTCATATAATATTTCAAATCGGTTTATATTTGAATCGAATATACTTCATATCAAAAATTTAATTATCTCAAATCGATTTGAATCCGATATCCATCCATATTGAAATAGAGTATAAATCTCTATAACAACTCATTCATATCATTTATGGGATCCATTATATTCGAATAGAATATCAAATACATTTCCATACAAAATTGGTTAAAGTCGATTTATATTCGAATACTTTATCTCAACTCCATCTCGACTATGGTTTCAATCCAGCACTTTCCATTCGGAAGAAATTTACAATTCATAAAATACTTATGAAAATAAGTGCTTATAAGAAAAATCTTTATATGAAATAAATATATATATATATATCAAATATGATAAGATAATTTAAAATATTATGCATTTACATAAATTAAAAGTTTACTAGATAGTTTTAAATAATAAAATATAAGAAAAATAGTTTTATAATAAAATAGTTTATAGGTTATAGTTTGAACAAATAATTTTGAAGGAAAGGAATAGTTTATTTTGAAATCAAGCAAGGTATGTATATATTCTCTAAAAACAAAATTTTAAACTGAAATTGTTCCTTCTTCCGAATTTCAAATACTTGAATCTATATCTAAGTCTCAATGGAACTCATTTAATTCCATAACTGATTTCAATCTTGATCAAACAAACCGTTCAATTTGACGTATTCAAATTCATATTCATGCCAATTTGAAGAAATTTCAAGTATCTTCAAATAGCTTACATTTCAAAACTCAATTCTATGGAAATGATCAATTCCACACTTTACCATAAATTTGAAACTCCAAGGTTTATTAAAATTCCCCTTTCAAATCTAAATTCGTTTGTATAATTTCTCTTGCAAAATTCATTTACATTCAAGTCATGTTTAAAGGAGCATAGAAGTTATCAACATCAAAAATTCCTTTAAATAAAATTTCTTGTCAATTAGAATTCCGAATATTAAAAATCATTTAACCAACCGATGTCCATATATAATTTGCTACCCTATGGCAAAGTGATTTTAAATCTAATATCTCGATATTCAGGGATGGATCTATCATTTCAATCCAAATCATGGTCATAGATATTTATCATTTCAATCTGTGTTCTTAATTTATTTTAAATCGATAAATCCTGGGTTTATTGAATGCCCGTAACATCAAGGGTAAATGGGATTTATCGTCAAAATCAAAATGAAATACAATATACTAAACATGGGGCATTAGCTGCGTCAACATCAATTCAGAATTAAATTCAACCAAACATTCATCACAACCATTCCAATCAACTGATCAACATTAACTGTTCAGGATTAGCAAGGGTTTGCATTTCCAACTAGGGATTTAATTTAATTTAAATAACTGATTATCAACTTAAATTGCATACTAACACATTTCACGCCATATAAGCAACCAAACAACGATAAATCAAAATCATGCGACCATACTTATTTCATATATTAATTTAATCAACATGGAAATAATTTAGTTTTTCGTGAGTGAGAAATCACTCACCTTTGGGTCATAATTGGATCGAACGTCCAAAAGAAGCCCAAAATTTCATAGTCTCCAAATGCAACCAAACTAGTTCCAAAACGTCCGCAATTTCACCATGATCCCAATGCAACAAGCTGTGTCCAAATCCGAGCTCACATGTAAAAGTTATGGCCGTTAGAACATTCAATACATATATATATATAATTAAATTGAATTAAATTAAATAACTACAGCCTATACCCCAGTGACACATCACCGCCCTCTCCATATTCGCGCTCCTCTTCTTCTGTGCTACAGTAACACACGCGAATCCATTTTCACCGCCCCTTTGACCAACGGAAACACGCAACTCCGGCCAAACTAAAACCCGTGACCACCGCCTCCGTGACCAGAGCTCCGAGCCGCACCCTCCTGTGCCGGACCCACGACTTCCGGTGGTCGCCTCCTCGCTGGTGACGTCCATGAATGGAAGGGTTTTAAAACCCTAAAACTTGAAATTTCGGCAACCTCGTGCACGATAAACTCTCCGACCACCTCCGTTCAACTCCACTGGCCATCCCCGACAATACCCGTATTTCGGTTTCTCCGATTAGCTCCAATATCGAAAACCCCCAAATCACACCTAAGGTTACAAATTTCAGAGCTTTGACCATCAATTCTAGGCACATTCGGCCACTGCATGTTAGAACTGATGGTACCCGTAGCTTCCTTTCGTTGAGAGCTTCAGTTTGATATGTAATAAGCTAGGGTTTGTGAAGATTTGATTTTTAGCTTGTATTTATTTTAGATCTAGGGTTTTGAAAATTTTCTCCAGCCATGGAAAAAGGTTTTGATGGAGAAAAAATGAACGTATAGTTTAAATGGCTGATGGGTGGAGGAAAGGAATTTTATTTACATTCATATACGGCCTAATAACGAGGAACAACAATTATCTGATTACGTTGATTCCATTCGCATTTTATCCCGTACGCTCAAACGACAAGTCTGACTTTGACGAAAATTGAAACCCTATAATAATTCATCGTTCCGGATCCAATGAAGCCAGTTTCGTTGAATACCGAGAGAGTTGTCAAAACAGTTAGATTCCACAGTAAATAAATTAAATAAAATATTCAATTATTCGATTAACTGTTTTAATTCAAATTAAATATTCATTAAATTCAAATTTTAATCAATTTATAACTTAAATCAATTCTATAAATAAATTTCACTATTTCCAAATTTGAATTTGAATTCCACTTTTAAATTAACCTACTCAAATTAATTTAATTATTTAAATATTAAATTTCAAACTACTGCCTTTCTAAATAAAACTAAATTTGAAAAAAATCTATTTATACTCAATTCAAACAATCACCATCACTAAAAATTAACAAACCTGATTTTTATTAAATTTTATTCCATTTTTATTTATTTTAAATTGAAATTTAAATATACATAAAATATGGGATGTTACAATGTATGTGAAGCGTGAGATGTAAGTGTTCCACTAGATTGCTATTGATTTGATTACGCACTATTATAATATTAGAACAGTGTTGATATAAAGAGTATTTTGGGTTATCGTAAGGTATAAACCATCCATGTTTATGTGTGGATTGGTCTTACGATTATCCATTGTTTTAAAAATATTTTAAAGAATAAATCAAGTGTTTGGATGTCCAAATTTGTATGGGCAGTCAAGTAGTCGGGATTTCATAGATATACTTGGAGGAGCTTGGAGCAAGAGGCTTCAGCATTAGATATCTACAGTTTATTCCTATTGTGTCATATGTGTTGTACTCTGATGATGGTATGTATATACAGTTACAAATTTTTGTTTTAAAGTTATGTTATATAATATATTTTATTCGTTTCGCTGTGAGATTTGTGTCTGCTCCGGTTTTGTTATCTTTGTGTTGTTCGTTTTCTTTTATTCTAATTTTCTTTCTTTCGATTTCTCACCCTATATTCTTTCTCTTAATGATCTGATAGTTTTCATGGCATGGGTAGTTGACATGGTACTTGTGTCGATGATCATGATTGGGAATCTGTCAGTTCATTACAAGGAAACTGCTAGCAAAAATCGCGTATGCGACTGTTGTTGTATTGTCGTGGGCCCTACTAGAAAGAAAATAGTGGAGCCTACCTTTTTTCTTATTACCGGGGCTGTCTGGATTCCTCTTAGGGGCCTCCGTGACTGCGCAAACTTTTCTGACAATAAATGATCCGATGTTGTGACGAAAAGGGTTTCGCTCGGTCCGAACCAGTCGCTAAACCGACCCAGACCGTTCGAAACGCCCTATCGTTTGAGAACACGACAAATCAGAACGCAGACGGAAGAACATTTCATTGTATATTACAACAATGCATCAGATTACAAGAATATACAGAGTATAAATGAATAAATATTACACAGAAATATCAGAGATTTAAATTACATTTAAATACATCGCAACGGAAAATAATACAATACACAACTAGAAGAGATATACGGATACAAAGCTTTCCGGATATCATTCCAGCTGTAAACCAAGATCCTGTGAATATAAATCTGCAAAACCAAAACTACTAGCTGCCCGTGTGGAAAATAGGGGCACCCAGAGTTTAGGTTAAAACAATAAACTCCAGGTCAGTCATGTGACTGGTGTGAGAACTAAAACAGTTATTAATCTTTATTTGAAAGTTAGGTAAATCAAGGGACCACGCCGCATAACACGGAACGGGTTTCCTCCCAAGAATACCAGTGCATGAAATAAACAGCGCAATGCTAAATAAAGAAAAATGAAGCTGTTATAAGACCCAGGTCCTATCACACAATGCAACGCAAGCCGGGGGATAGGGTTTTTCCCTTATAACAGCCAAAGAATGCTTGATACGTCTAAAACAAATCATTTGCTACTATTATAAGTGCATAGTGTATAAAACAACTTCAAATCATAAGTATCAATCATAGGCGGCATAAGTGCCCCATCCCACTATGTCGCCATACTAGGCTCTACAAATAAAACCGCAAATGTCACGTATTTGGAAATTGGATTTCCGTCTATGAACCGAGGCAAAAGATAGTCCTCAACCGATTCGAGACAATCTAGCCCATGTCTCAGGCAAGTACTCAGTCAAGCCTTGGAGCGACAGGGCCGGTCCACCGATGTGGATTAAAATGCCTGAACACTACGTTTCCCCGCCCTTTGGGGCGTAAATGAGCCAACTAAATGACTCCATCGGTTCGAGAACGACCGATCAATCCGAGGCGCCTCGCAACAGCAACAACCACATAAGTCAAACTCGTCAGGGCGTGTAAAACCACTGACGCCACTTCTAACTAGAAAGAAATGCATGCCCTCCCTGAGGTCCTCTCCCGTTTTTGGTTCATACCGGGTGTGAAACACGCGAAGTAAACGTTACACAAAGCTACGCCACAAAGGCCGTGCTTTGATAATCACCACAAGACTTTGCTTTTCAACAGAAGCCTCAATCAATTGCCACTTAGGTATGCCACACAGGCAATTCACTCCATGCGCTTGATATCCATCAATATATAACCCCTGAGCTCGTACGTCTCAGAGAAGGGCGTTAAGCAAGAGAATAAATTCTCCGCCGCCAAACAGATATATATTTAATAGAGATCAATCACACGGACTAAAATCCAATGTCAGACACACAGTCCATTTACAAGTCCGTTCTGGGTCTGAACGAAACCGGAGGCACCTAGTACCTCGCATATCCATCGATCTCCAAATACGTCTGGACGATCACCAACTGTTTCCATCTTCTTGGGTGTACATCCCAATCAAGATCATCAGTAATTATCCAAACGACGTGAAGACCTCCGGTCTTCGACCATCGTCTTCATCTTCGACTTATCGTCGTATCAGTTATTCAGAATGGGATAAACCCGGTCTTCCCGAATAACTCGCGTATATTTTAAATAAGTGTTACACAAACCCAACATACGCCTCATTCCAATTCATCAGTCACTAACCGTAAATTAATCAAGAGAATAATTTCCCAAATATTAACCCCGAAGGCCGAAACCAACATCAGATCAATATCCAGAAAACCATTCTGCTTGGCTAACCGACAGTTTGTTTCTAAATTTCACATTCATAGGGAAAGGTTCCCATTAATTTTATCCAAGATATATTCCTTGAATTTATTCTTTAATCTTCTTTTGAATTTTGATTCAACTAGTCGGGATTAACGAACCTTACCGAAGTAATCATTTGTTTTAATTTCCCAATCCCAACCTATTCATCCCATGAAGTAAAACTGGTTATACTTTATATCTAACACCACGGTGTTATCGGTAAATTCAATTACCATTTCACGTTCAAATCTAATTAAAGATTTAGCTATCGCCTGGAGTAAAACTGGTGATACTCCATTCTCGATTATTTCAATCTAATTAAAGATTCATTAAAACTCCACTTAGTTTTAATCTTTGACTGGGTTAAAGAATCAGTGTCATTTAAAACACGGTTCACGGTAAACCCAAAATCACCTTCATTAATTATCGGGTTAAAGAACAAGTGTTATTTAAAACACTGTCCACGATAAACCCAAAAATCAACATCAATTCAATTCCAATTAAATATTATTTAATTGGTTCACTTCATTAAATCTAAATAAAAAGATTTAATCTTTTCTCAACTGGGCTTAAGAACAGTGTTAGTGAAGACACCATTCACGACAAACCCAAATCACATTTGATATTCAATACAAGGCTCTGAATAGAAAATATATCGGCTTATATTCAATATCAAATTCTGCGACCAACAAAGATCGTATTGGAAATAACGATATATATATCTATATCTTTCAAATTTCCATAACAACATTTGTATAATCACGAAATCCAACATCGAAATATTCCGAAGACAGTTTCGATTCAAATCCATTCCAATGCAATCATTGGAAATTCTGGTTATTTTCAAAACCATTTCAAATTCAATTTATTTATTTAAAAATAAATAGAATTGTAATTCTAGTTCAAAACTAGTTCATTTCGATAAAAATCTATTTTTATCTTTTCAAATACGGAGTTTTTCACCCCAATTTTTCCCAAATCATTTCCAATGATTTTACGCAAATTATTACTATTTTTAATAATTTTATCAAGGCTAGTACAGTCGATTTCCATCAACGGCCATCGAACTGCACTTACAGCGACCTTTTTCAAATTTGATTTGGACATAATTCCAAATCCAACCGTTAGATTTCTAATTTCTAATATTCATTAGAAAGCTCTTTTCGATACGAACCCAACGGTTCCGGTTTTAGGAGAATCCGACGGTCGGATCTCCCGCAATATTCGTTCGAAGTCAATGGTCGAAATTCGCGAACTGCCGCGGCGCGGTGCGTTCTATTCAGGCCATTATATTATATATATAATATATACTTCGTCGATTTCAATTCAAAACGTGCTTTATAAATCGTTTTAAATTCATTTTCAAAACGGTTTCAACTTCATATTCAATTTCAAATCAAAATTGAATATTCCAATTTAAATTCCTTTTAAATTCATTTCAAATTGATTTCAATTCAAATTGATTTCTAATTCAATTTCAGTTCGTTTTCAATTCAATTTCAATTCGAATTCATTTCAAAACGATTTCAATTCTATTTCAATTCTATTCGAATTCATTTATATTCAATTTCAATTCGAATTCATTTATATTCAATTTCAATTCGAATTCATTTATATTCAATTTCAATTCGAATTCATTTATATTCAATTTCAATTCGAATTCATTTATATTCAATTCTTTTCAAAATATCAGATTTTGAAATCACTTTTGATATTCATTATAAAATGAATAAAATCGATATAAACATCGTTCACGTCAAAATGGCGTCAATCTAATCAATACGGCTTCATATATTCCCGTTTTCAAATATTCTATTTCAAATATTTCTTTTTCAAATATTTCTTTTTCAAATATTTCTATTTTAAAACTGGAATGAGGCCCAATCAATTACCATATAATGTTAATTATATGGGTTTTCTACAACACATGTATTCAATAACAACGATGAATAATCAACCATCATTCAAAGTGCATTCTACACTGTATAAGCATCAAATATAAATATTCAACGCTTATAACAGCCTGTCAATCAATCGATCGACATACAACTAAACAATCGGGATTAGTGTACGTCAAATATCATCCCAATACCCGTGTGGGGTTTCAAGCAATCAAACACAGATTTTTATTTGTGCAGTTGGGCGATGTGTAAAATTTATCGTCCCAATCAATGTCCTTCAAATAGGTGTACATAAACAAACCGTCAGGTTTGTAAATGAATATTTATTTATTCACATTCACATTAAAAATTATATTTTTAACGACCAAAATATTCTATTCAAACTATGAATATTCTATTTGGTTCATTTATTCAATAAAATGATATTTTTATTTTTCTAACATATTTTAGAAAATTTCGGCGGCATAACGGCACGATACTAGAAACGGGACGAGGCCTAGCCTTATCCCCGGTCTAGTGAAGGCCCACGCCATTCACACATCAATCAAATCAATTTCATTTCACCAAACAATTCAATTCAAACCAAATAATCTAACCAACTACACAACCAAACAATTAAACAAACAAGCCATCCATGGTCTGTGGATGACGGGTGTCGGGTGCTACTAAACACCGTCTGCATCCTAGTATATATATATATAACTAGAAAAAGAAATTGAAAGGTGAGAAATTCTCACAGATAGCTATCCAACGCCACGACTCTTCTTTTATATAAATCTTCATCGTTATCGCATCTTTGTCATCTTCGTTGCCCGTAGCCACTACATATATAAAAATCACATTTTTACTTCGCTATTCAATATATAAAAATCGAATTTTTACTTTGCTATTCAATATATAAAAATCGAATTTTTACTTTGCTATTCAATATATAAAAATCGAATTTTCACTTTGCTATTCAATATATAAAAATCGAATTTTCACTTTGCTATTCAATATATAAAAATCTCGCCTTTACTATTTTTAAAATCTAATCTTTTCTATTTTAAAAATATCGTCTTTTCTTTTTTAAAAATATCGTCTTTTCTCTTTTAAAAATATCGTCTTTTCACTTTTAAAAATAAAAAATCTAATCTTTTGATTTCCATTACATAAGATAAAAATCATGTTTTTATAATCTTCATTATATAAAAATTATATTTCACACATATAAAAATCTTTCCTTTTCGCTATAAAAAAACTTATTTTTATTTCACTTTTCGTATTAAAACAAAACATCACTCATGTTCATCATACATAAATAAAAACTAATTTAACAATGTGTTTTATATATAAAACCTGATTTAATAACACGTTGTAAATAAATAAAAATGATTTAAAGCAAACATAAAAACTTACATTCGCACTGGAAAAAGGGGGCGGCGTTCTGTCTGAGGGGAGGCTGGGGAAGGGCGCGCCGGAGGTCGTGGGGGAAGCTGTAGCAGGAGGAGGAAGGAAGAAGAGGGGGCGGTGGTCCTAGGGTTCGCGCGATGGGATTTGGGGCTTGGGGCTTTCGAGGAAGGCCGAGGAACGAACGGAGGTGGGGTGGTGGCTTGCTGCCAGCGACGGCGGCGCGTTCAGAGGGAGGGGCGATGGTGGCGTGCGGTGACAGGGGGCGGCGCG
Organism: Allium sativum; assembly: GCA_030737875.1. Taxonomy (NCBI): domain Eukaryota; kingdom Viridiplantae; phylum Streptophyta; class Magnoliopsida; order Asparagales; family Amaryllidaceae; genus Allium; species Allium sativum. The sequence goes on from CM060919.1 coordinate 312,417,336, forward strand.
AGGGTGGTTTCGATTTTTAGTTTTTTTTTCTCTCGAACGAATGAAAATAAAAAGGGGGGGGGGGCAGAACGATTTTAAGGAGGAGGGAGGTTTTTATTTTATTTTTTTATTATTTTATTTCTCACTAAAAAGCAACTTGTATTTTCGACCTCTAAACGAGGCCCACCGCCTGTCGCCCATAGCGTTTTACCCCCATTCTGAACACAATGGGATATGTAACGCAGGCTGATTCGATCGTTACAATCAGTTTCCGCTGAATTTACATTTAAATCATTATATTGAATTTTAAACGTACATTTCAAATTACCGGGGTCACATACTAACTAGAAAAATTCCAGAAAAAATATTTTCTAGCTTCATATTGACGATACGGTCCTAACAAAACTAGTTTCGTCGAATTCTGAGACCGTTAGAAAAATGGCCATTTTCCAGTCGATTAAAATCAACTGAAACTGGTCAAACGCGTTTTCCTTTGTCACACTCACATATTGATTCGAAAAATTATGAAAATTGGAATCTAGCAATAACTTGACATTACGGATCCAACAAAAGTGGTTTCGTCGAAATCCGAGGTCGTTTGCAAAATTCCCTTTTTTAAGGGCCTGAATTCCATAGCGACTATTCAGAATTTTCAACTGGACATATCTTTTGATTCCTGCTATCAAATTTCTATTTTTCGGATTCGTTGGAAGGATATTCTCAATTAGATTACAATGTTTTTGGTTTCACTAAAATCCGGATTATTTTGCACCCGGTATGTTCAATTGAAGTTTGAAATCGAATTATCGAACTACCGCGCCATTTTCAATTCTATTTATAATTAAAATAAATATTTATATTCTAACGACGACGTATATAATATATACGTCGAATTCTATTCAAAATAAATTTCTCGTTAATTTTATTTAAAATAATCTATTTTAAATATTCTAAATTCGCTAAAATTGCCAAAATAAAAATTTTAAACTGGCTCAGATTTTCCGGGTTATTACAATCTCCCCCACTTAAAATTTTTCGTCCCCGAAAAGGAACAAAGTCGAAAGTGGTTTGATTAATCAACTCTACGTTCGATCAGGCTTCCATTCTCTAACCTTTCAGTTTCTGAGAATTTTCAAAATTTCAAAAATTTGGCTAACACCCTAAATTTTCGAAAAATTTCGCCATAATCTCCCCTGCACCGGGAGCCACGGGAAAATCCCGAAATTGCCATATAGGCCTTCTGATCTCAAAAAGAAAACGAAAAGGCCAAGCGGCTAGCCAATAGGCTCATAAAATCATCATCACCCAAACAAAACAGTAAATTATGTAGTAAACATGTACCTATTTGTCGGGCAAACAAATTTTATTCTCTGCTCTAGCCTCCTTGCTATGACCTGTTCAATGTAAGTACAAGTATATGCAAGCAAATGCGACCTATTTTCAATACAATTCAAAATTTGGTTCAATTAGGCATAATAGTTCAAAATTATCAAACAAATAAACGAACAACACAAACATCAATCGATTAGTGAATTAGTGTTTCAAATTCATAATTTTGATACATATACAAAAATCATGTTTTTGATGCCAAATCACAACAATAGGCCCTATCTAATTTTTGGTTCTCACACCAGTCAATAGGAAATATATAGATATTACACGTTCGTCACTCGAATATAAATTCTGATGATGATATATCAATCATCAGAATCACCCCCGGGCGATTAGAGTGTAATTCTATATCTATCCAGTATATTAAAACTTCGAATACACGTTTGCAAGGCGTATATGCAAAATCTTTATATACTGGACTGTCCTAATCAATATAAAACAAATATTCAAATACGTATACAACGGTTTAAATTTTCAAAACAAAATTTGTTTCATTTTAAAAACATACTCTTCACACTCGTTCTAGGATACTACTGATCCCATCTCTAACGAGTCATTCCCATTGGATTTTACTAATCCAATATCTGATGAATTCTTTCGCATGGTTCTAATGTGCCTGGTTCTCTGAGCTTTGTAAACCAAAGATCTGATACCAACTGTGACGAAAAGGATTTCGCTCGGTCCGAACCAGTTGCTAAACCGACCCAGACCGTTCGAAACGCCCTATCGTTTGAGAACATGACAAATCAGAACGCAGACGGAAGAACATTTCATTGTATATTACAACAATGCATCAGATTACAAGAATATACAGAGTATAAATGAATAAATATTACACAGAAATATCAGAGATTTAAATTACATTTAAATACATCGCAGCGGAAAATAATACAATACACAACTAGAAGAGATATACGGATACAAAGCTTTCCGGATATCATTCCAGCTGTAAACCAGGATCCTGTGAATATAAATCTGCAAAACCAAAACTACTAGCTACCTGTGTGGAAAATAGGGGCACCCAGAGTTTAGGTTAAAACAATAAACTCCAGGTCAGTCATGTGACTGGTGTGAGAACTAAAACAGTTATTAATCTTTATTTGAAAGTTAGGTAAATCAAGGGACCACGCCGCATAACACGGAACGGGTTTCCTCCCAAGAATACCAGTGCATGAAACAAACAGCGCAATGCTAAATAAAGAAAAATGAAGCTGTTATAAGACCCAGGTCCTATCACACAATGCAACGCAAGCCGGGGGATAGGGTTTTTCCCTTATAACAGCCAAAGAATGCTTGATACGTCTAAAACAAATCATTTGCTACTATTATAAGTGCATAGTGTATAAAACAACTTCAAATCATAAGTATCAATCATAGGCGGCATAAGTGCCCCATCCCACTATGTCGCCATACTAGGTTCTACAAATAAAACCGCAAATGTCACGTATTTGGAAATTGGATTTCCGTCTATGAACCGAGGCAAAAGATAGTCCTCAACCGATTCGAGACAATCTAGCTCATGTCTCAGGCAAGTACTCAGTCAAGCCTTGGAGCGACAGGGCCGGTCCACCGATGTGGATTAAAATGCCTGAACACTACGTTTCCCCGCCCTTTGGGGCGTAAATGAGCCAACTAAATGACTCCATCGGTTCGAGAACGACCGATCAATCCGAGGCGCCTCGCAACAGCAACAACCACATAAGTCAAACTCGTCAGGGCGTGTAAAACCACTGACGCCACTTCTAACTAGAAAGAAATGCATGCCCTCCCTGAGGTCCTCTCCCGTTTTTGGTTCATACCGGGTGTGAAACACGCGAAGTAAACGTTACACAAAGCTACGCCAAAGGCCGTGCTTTGATCATCACCACAAGACTTTGCTTTTCAACAGAAGCCTCGATCAATTGCCACTTAGGTATGCCACACAGGCAATTCACTCCATGCGCTTGATATCCATCAATATATAACCCCTGAGCTCGTACGTCTCATAGAAGGGCGTTAAGCAAGAGAATAAATTCTCCGCCGCCAAACAGATATATATTTAATAGAGATCAATCACACGGACTAAAATCCAATGTCAGACACACAGTCCATTTACAAGTCCGTTCTGGGTCTGAACGAAACCGGAGGCACCTAGTACCTCGCATATCCATCGATCTCCAAATACGTCTGGACGATCACCAACTGTTTCCATCTTCTTGGGTGTACATCCCAATCAAGATCATCAGTAATTATCCAAACGACGTGAAGACCTCCGGTCTTCGACCATCGTCTTCATCTTCGACTTATCGTCGTATCAGTTATTCAGAATGGGATAAACCCGGTCTTCCCGAATAACTTGCGTATATTTTAAATAAGTGTTACACAAACCCAACATACGCCTCATTCCAATTCATCAGTCACTAACCGTAAATTAATCAAGAGAATAATTTCCCAAATATTAACCCCGAAGGCCGAAACCAACATCAGATCAATATCCAGAAAACCATTCTGCTTGGCTAACCGACAGTTTGTTTCTAAATTTCACATTCATAGGGAAAGGGCCCCATTAATTTTATCCAAGATATATTCCTTGAATTTATTCTTTAATCTTCTTTTGAATTTTGATTCAACTAGTCGGGATTAACGAACCTTACCGAAGTAATCATTTGTTTTAATTTCCCAATCCCAACCTATTCATCCCATGAAGTAAAACTGGTTATACTTTATATCTAACACCACGGTGTTATCGGTAAATTCAATTACCATTTCACGTTCAAATCTAATTAAAGATTTAGCTATCGCCTGGAGTAAAACTGGGGATACTCCATTCTCGATTATTTCAATCTAATTAAAGATTCATTAAAACTCCACTTAGTTTTAATCTTTGACTGGGTTAAAGAATCAGTGTCATTTAAAACACGGTTCACGGTAAACCCAAAATCACCTTCATTAATTATCGGGTTAAAGAGCAAGTGTTATTTAAAACACTGTCCACGATAAACCCAAAAATCAACATCAATTCAATTCCAATTAAATATTATTTAATTGGTTCACTTCATTAAATCTAAATAAAAAGATTTAATCTTTTCTCAACTGGGCTTAAGAACAGTGTTAGTGAAGACACCATTCACGACAAACCCAAATCACATTTGATATTCAATACAAGGCTCTGAATAGAAAATATATCGGCTTAATTCAATATCAAATTCTGCGACCAACAAAGATCGTATTGGAAATAACGATATATATATCTATATCTTTCAAATTTCCATAACAACATTTGTATAATCACGAAATCCAACATCGAAATATTCCGAAGACAGTTTCGATTCAAATCCATTCCAATGCAATCATTGGAAATTCTGGTTATTTTCAAAACCATTTCAAATTCAATTTATTTATTTAAAAATAAATAGAATTGTAATTCTAGTTCAAAACTAGTTCATTTTGATAAAAATCTATTTTTATCTTTTCAAATACGGAGTTTTTCACCCCAATTTTTCCCAAATCATTTCCAATGATTTTACGCAAATTATTACTATTTTTAATAATTTTATCAAGGCTAGTACAGTCGATTTCCATCAACGGCCATCGAACTGCACTTACAACGACCTTTTTCAAAATTGATTTGGACATAATTCCAAATCCAACCGTTAGATTTCTAATTTCTAATATTCGTTAGAAAGCTCTTTTCGATACGAACCCAACGGTTCCGGTTTTAGGAGAATCCGACGGTCGGATCTCCCGCAATATTCGTTCGAAGTCAATGGTCGAAATTCGCGAACTGCCGCGGCGCGGCGCGTTCTATTCAGGCCATTATATTATATATATATATAATATATACTTCGTCGATTTCAATTCAAAACGTGCTTTATAAATCGTTTTAAATTCATTTTCAAAACGGTTTCAACTTCATATTCAATTTCAAATCAAAATTGAATATTCCAATTTAAATTCTTTTTAAATTCATTTCAAATTGATTTCAATTCAAATTGATTTCTAATTCAATTTCAGTTCGTTTTCAATTCAATTTCAATTCGAATTCATTTCAAAACGATTTCAATTCTATTTCAATTCTATTCGAATTCATTTATATTCAATTTCAATTCGAATTCATTTATATTCAATTTCAATTCGAATTCATTTATATTCAATTTCAATTCGAATTCATTTATATTCAATTTCAATTCGAATTCATTTATATTCAATTCTTTTCAAAATATTAGATTTTGAAATCACTTTTGATATTCATTATAAAATGAATAAAATCGATATAAACATCGTTCACGTCAAAATGGCGTCAATCTAATCAATACGGCTTCATATATTCCTATTTTCAAATATTCTATTTCAAATATTTCTTTTTCAAATATTTCTTTTTCAAATATTTCTATTTTAAAACTGGAATGAGGCCCAATCAATTACCATATAATGTTAATTATATGGGTTTTCTACAACACATGTATTCAATAACAACGATGAATAATCAACCATCATCCAAAGTGCATTCTACACTGTATAAGCATCAAATATAAATATTCAACGCTTATAACAGCCTGTCAATCAATCGATCGACATACAACTAAACAATCGGGATTAGTGTACGTCAAATATCATCCCAATACCCGTGTGGGGTTTCAAGCAATCAAACACAGATTTTTATTTGTGCAGTTGGGCGATGTGTAAAATTTATCGTCCCAATCAAAGTCCTTCAAATAGGTGTACATAAACAAACCGTCAGGTTTGTAAATGAATATTTATTTATTCACATTCACGTTAAAAATTATATTTTTAACGACCAAAATGTTTTATTCAAACTATGAATATTCTATTCGGTTCATTTATTCAATAAAATGATATTTTTATTTTTCTAACATATTTTAGAAAATTTTGGCGGCATAACGACACGATACTAGAAACGGGACGAGGCCTAGCCTTATCCCCGGTCTAGTGAAGGCCCACGCCATTCACACATCAATCAAATCAATTTCATTTCACCAAACAATTCAATTCAAACCAAATAATCTAACCAACTACACAACCAAACAATTAAACAAACAAGCCATCCATGGTCTGTGGATGACGGGTGTCGGGTGCTACTAAACACCGTTTGCATCCTAGTATATATATAACTAGAAAAAGAAATTGAAAGGTGAGAAATTCTCACAGATAGCTATCCAACGCCACGACTCTTCTTTTATAGAAATCTTCATCGTTATCGCATCTTTGTCATCTTCGTTGCCCGTAGCCACTACATATATAAAAATCACATTTTTACTTCGCTATTCAATATATAAAAATCGAATTTTTACTTTGCTATTCAATATATAAAAATCGAATTTTTACTTTGCTATTCAATATATAAAAATCGAATTTTCACTTTGCTATTCAATATATAAAAATCGAATTTTCACTTTGCTATTCAATATATAAAAATCTCGCCTTTACTATTTTTAAAATCTAATCTTTTCTATTTTAAAAATATCGTGTTTTATCTTTTAAAAATATCGTCTTTTCTCTTTTAAAAATATCGTCTTTTCACTTTTAAAAATAAAAAATCTAATCTTTTGATTTCCATTACATAAGATAAAAATCATGTTTTTATAATCTTCATTATATAAAAATTATATTTCACACATATAAAAATCTTTCCTTTTCGCTATAAAAAAACTTATTTTTATTTCACTTTTCGTATTAAAAGAAAACATCACTCATGTTCATCATACATAAATAAAAACTAATTTAACAATGTGTTTTATATATAAAACCTGATTTAATAACACGTTGTAAATAAATAAAAATGATTTAAAGCAAACATAAAAACTTACATTCGCACTGGAAAAAGGGGGCGGCGTTCTGTCTGAGGGGAGGCTGGGGAAGGGCGCGCCGGAGGTCGTGGGGGAAGCGGTAGCAGGAGGAGGAAGGAAGAAGAGGGGGTGGTGGTCCTAGGGTTCGCGCGATGGGATTTGGGGCTTGGGGCTTTCGAGGAAGGCCGAGGAACGAACGGAGGTGGGGTGGTGGCTTGCTGCCAGCGACGACGGCGCGTTCAGAGGGAGGGGCGATGGTGGCATGCGGTGACAGGGGGCGGCGCGAGGGTGGTTTCGATTTTTAGGTTTTTTTTCTCTCGAACGAATGAAAATAAAAAAGGGGGGGGGGGGGGGCAGAACGATTTTAAGGAGGAGGGAGGTTTTTATTTTATTTTTTTATTATTTTATTTCTCACTAAAAAGCAACTTGTATTTTCGACCTCTAAACGAGGCCCACCGCCTGTCGCCCATAGCGTTTTACCCTCATTCTGAACACAATGGGATATGTAACGCAGGCTGATTCGATCGTTACAATCAGTTTCCGCTGAATTTACATTTAAATCATTATATTGAATTTTAAACGTACATTTCAAATTACCGGGGTCACATACTAACTAGAAAAATTCCAGAAAAAATATTTTCTAGCTTCATATTGACGATACGGTCCTAACAAAACTAGTTTCGTCGAATTCTGAGACCGTTAGAAAAATGGCCATTTTCCAGTCGATTAAAATCAACTGAAACTGGTCAAACGCGTTTTCCTTTGCCACACTCACATATTGATTCGAAAAATTATGAAAATTGGAATCTAGCAATAACTTGACATCACGGATCCAACAAAAGTGGTTTCGTTGAAATCCGAGGTCGTTTGCAAAATTCCCTTTTTTAAGGGCCTGAATTCCATAGCGACTATTCAGAATTTTCAACTGGACATATCTTTTGATTCCTGCTATCAAATTTCGATTTTTCGGATTCGTTGGAAGGATATTCTCAATTAGATTCCAATGTTTTTGGTTTCACTAAAATCCGGATTATTTTGCACCCGGTATGTTCAATTGAAGTTTGAAATCGAATTATCGAACTACCGCGCCATTTTCAATTCTATTTATAAATAAAATAAATATTTATATTCTAACGACGACGTATATAATATATACGTAGAATTCTATTCAAAATAAATTTCTCGTTAATTTTATTTAAAATAATCTATTTTAAATATTCTAAATTCGCTAAAATTGCCAAAATAAAAATTTTAAACTGGCTCAGATTTTCCGGGTTATTACAGATGTCACTAAGTTTTATCTTCAAACTCATATAGTTTTCAAGCATATATGTCTCTAGATGTAAGTATTGTCAAGACTAAAATTCTATAATTTTGCATATATATGCACGTTACTTTTGAATATTCCAAGTTTAGAATATATATATGGAATATACAATATATATTACTTTAAGTATATGCTAAGCATATCTGGATGTCAAGTATGAAATAAAATAGATTCGTTTTCATCTTAAATTTTCAAGGGGAAGAGCTTTAAATGCTCAAGCTGTATATATTGAATTTCCATATATATATATATGTGTATAAACACACACACACACACACACATATATATATATATATACACACACATGTATATATGGGGAATTTATGCTTTCAAGGAAGATATTATACGAATTTAATTTTGTGAGATTTTATATATAAATGGTGTTTTTAATCTTTAGGTAGGAAAACTATGTATCATAAACTTTGGGTATACAAATAAAGATGTCTAAATATGAAGTTTTAATGATTTTTTTATAATAGGTTTCAAATTTTGAGCTTGGAACTCTTTAGCGATTTTATAATTATCTTTTTTCATCTTTAATTTATTTTGTTCTCTGTAAAATTGTACTTGATAATCAATATTCATGACTCTTCGAAGTAAGTGAGAAATCTTATAAATAAATAAATAAGTACTTGAAACCTTCAAGTATACAGATATCATGTCTGAGTTCATGTAAGGTTTTGTAAAATAAAGTTTTTGAAAGTCTTTGGATATATTAGTGTAACAAAGTTGTTACGAGCTATATTATTAGTTATATCATATAGAAGCCTTTGAACAAGTGTACAACGTAGTTGTAATCAAACTATATGAAGAAAGAAGTAACAATAAAAGCGGTGTTGTAACGACCCGTGGATTCCGCGATCCTGAGTATCCGACATAAACTCAATGTCGACTATTCAAGCATCAGAAACACCGGATAGTCCATGAAAGAAATTAGAGGGTGAGGATACATAAGATAGAAACTTAGAATAGAAGAATAAGAAGAATATACAACATCAGAGTAAACACAAATCTCACAACAGAACGAACAACATATAATATATACATAACTTTGAAATAAAATCAGATATGTATACAGTAACATTTATCAGAGTACAACACTTACAATACAGTGGAAATAAACAATTGCTATAAAATCCTGAAGCCTCCTGCTCCAAGCTCTCAGTATATTTGTAAAATCCTGACTACTTGACTGCCCATACAAAATTGGGCACCCAAGAGTTTAGGGAAAACAAAACAAAATAAACTCCGGGTCGTTCATGGGACTGGTGTGAGTAAACTCCAAACACTTGGTTTAACTTTTCCAAATCCTTTTCAAAAGCAATGATAATCGTAAGACCAATCCACACATAAATACGGATGGTTTTTACCTTACGATAACCCAAAATATTTCTTAAAATCAATACTTTCTGATATTATAAAAATGTCTAAATCAAGTAGATAACAATCTAGTAGAATGCTTTCATCTCACGCTCTACATATATAATATGCAATCAAAAAACCGCGGGCTCTTATTGGGTAATGAATTCCAACTGGCAAGGTATGGGATCACCTTACGACAGTATATCTCTAGAGAGGAGTACACCGGGTTCAACAAGAACATCTTATAACCTAGGCTAAAAATGACCGGTCACTCATTTCGCTTGAGTGTACCAAATGTATTATCACCAACGGTTGGGATCAGCAACCGTTTCCCAAAAGGGACAGCATCGAAATAAATTATAGAAGTAAATGAAACTCTAGATCTGGCGACAATACACCCTAATTAGCAGCTAACCACTTAGCCATGCGACCTACCCAATTGTATACCATTTCCTGGTGGTGAGGCTAGAGGCCATAACGTATCCTTTACAACCACATCTTCATTCACTTTGAATGTCACATCATCATACCCGCTAAGTCACAAATTGATTTCCCCAAACGTATCACGGGTAAACAACTAAGAGAAACGAATTCCTCTGCCACCAAACGTAAATACATTTGAAGAGATCAACTTACGCGATCTATTAAATATACTCCGTCAGACATTCTTCCATACAGGTCGTCCTGGGACTGGACAGACTGAAGGTACTATTCTGTAAATAGGGCAACCCTTGCATAACTCGATCTTTAATTATCTTTATCATATTTGATCGCAACGCAAATGCCCATACAGAGTGGTTTTCATATAATGAATCTAAATCCCGGTCTCCCCGTATTAACGACGGAAAAATGGTCAAAAACTTGGATAGTTGGTGATTTAACTATAAAAGAAAAACATGTGTGCAAACAACAATATTATTTCCAGATGGAAATTCTATCGATCAATCATCAATCAATATTTATTCATTTCCCCATTTCTCGTTTCCATAAATTCATCAAATCCTTATTTTCTAATTTTAGAAAATATACGTTATTAACTTTGGAAAACGTTTCCATTTCTGATTCACGCATCACTATCTTTTCACATATATTAGTCTCTAACTGTAAACTAGTAAGAGAACAACCCCCTACGTAGTAACCCCGAAGGCCGAAACCAACATCAGATCAATACCTAGACAGCTGTTCAACTTAACTAATCCCCAGTCAGTTTCTAATTCCTTTAACTCCATTTTAATTCCTATTTCAAACCCTATTTCCTTTATAAATATTTTGTTAGCAAAATATTTACTTTAATCTAATTTTCACATAGAATGTGAAAAATATTTCTTTATAAAAGCAAAACAGTTTGATTTCGTATTTAAAAACAATATCTCAAACCCAAATTCTATTTATATTTTTATTTGCAGAATTATTCATAAAAATCTTATTTCATTTCCAACATTTATAATCTCATTTATAATTCCCTTTATATAATTCTATTTATTCTATATAAATCCTTTTATATAATTCTGAAAAAACCCGTAACTTCCCCGGTAAGGAAAGCGCGGATAGTTCGAGAACAAGCCACAAAAGGACGCAGACGGAAGAACATTTCATTGTTAATTACAACAATTCATCAGAATACATGAATATACAGAGTATAAATGAATAAATATCACACAGAAAATATCAGAGATTACAATACATTACATAGCAGCGGAAAATAATACGATACACAACTAGAGGTAATACGCGGATACAAAGCTTTCCGAGTATCGTTCCAGCTGTAAATCAGGATCCTGTGAATATAAATCTGCAAAACCAAAACTACTAGCTGCCCGTGTCAAAATAAGGGCACCCAGAGTTTAGGTTAAAACAATAAACTCCAGGTCAGTCATGGGACTGGTGTGAGAACTAAAACAGTTATTAATCTTTATTTTAAAGTTAGGTAAATCAAGGGACCACGCCGTATAACACGGAACGGGTTTCCTCCCAAGAATATCAGTGCATAAAACGACAGCGCAATGCTAAATAAAGAAAAATGAAGCTATTATAAGACCCAGTTCCCATCACACAATGCAACGCAAGCCGGAGGATAGGGTTTTTACCTTATAATAGCCAAAGAATGCTTGATACGTTTAAAACAGATTATTTTGATAGTACTATAAGTGTATAGTGTCAAAAACAATTTCAATCATAAGTATCAATCATAGGCGGCATGAATGCCCCATACCACTATGTCACCATATATAGGTTTACAACTAAAACCGCAAAATTTCATATTGGAAATTGGATTTCCATCTGTGAACCGAGGCAAAAGATAGTCCTCACCGATTCGAGACGCTCTGGCCCGTGTCTCAGGACCCAGACACAGGTGAGTCCTTGGAGTGACAGGGCCGGTCCACCGATGTGGATTAAAATTCCTGAACACTGCGTTTCCCCACCCTTTGGGGTGTCAATGAGCCAACGAATGACTCCATCGGTCCCGGATCGACCGATATAACCGAGGCGCCTCCAATTCCAACAAACACATGAGTCAAACTCGTCAGCCAGTTCAAGCACTGACGCCACTCCTAGCTAGAAGAAAACGCATGTCCTCCCCAAGGTTCGTCTCCCGTTTTTGGTTCACACCGGGGTGTGAGGCTCGCGAATCAACGCTACACAAAGCTATGCCACACAGGCTGTGCTTTGATCATCAACCACAAGACTTTGCTTTTCAACAGAAGCCTTGATCATTTGCATCTTAGCATACCACACAGGCAGACCACTCCATGCAACCGATATCTATCAATCACACAGAATGATATACTATGTCGGACACATAGTCCATTTACAAGTCCGTTCTGGGTCTGAATGAAACCGGAGGAACCTTGTACTTCGCATATCCATCGATCTCCAAGCACGTCTGGACGATCACCAACTGATTCCCTCCTCTTGGGTGTACGGCCCAATCAAGATCATCAGTAATTGTCCAAACGACGTGAAGACCTCCGGTCTTCGACCACCGTCTTCATCTTCGACACCACGTCGAATCAGTTATTCAGAATGGGATAAACCCGGTCTTTCAGAATAACTCGCGTATATATATAATAAACACGTGTTACACAAACACAACATACGCCTCATTCCAATTCAGAATATTCTTTTATTCAAATATTCTTATATTTTGGGAAAGGTTCCCATTAATTTTATCAAAGATAAATTCTTAAAATTTATTCTTTAATCTCCTTTTTGAATATCAATTCAAACTAGTCAGGATTAGCGAACCACACCGAAGTAATCATTTATTTTATTTCGCAATCCCAACCTATTCATCCCATGAAGTAAAACTGATAATATTTCATATCTAACACCATGGTGTTATCGGTAAATTCAATTACCATTTCACATTCAAATCTAATTAAAGAATTAACTATCGCCTGGAGAAAAACTGGTGATACTCCATTCTCGATCTTTTCAATCTAATTAAAGATTCATTAAAACTCCACTTAGTTTTAATCTTTAACTGGGTTAAAGAATCAGTGTCATTTAAAACACGGTTCACGATAAACCCAAAATCACATTCCATTAATTATCGGGTTAAAGAACAAGTGTTATTTAAAACACTGTTCACGATAAACCCAAAAATCAATTCAATTCAATTCCAATTAAATATTATTTAATTGGGACACTTCATTAAATCTAAATAAAAAGATTTAATCTTTTTATCCACTGGGCTTAAGAACAGTGTTAATGAAGACACCATTCACGACAAACCCAAATCACATTTCATTAATTATCGGGTTAAAGAACAAGTGTTATTTAAAACACTGTTCACGATAAACCCAAAAATCAATTCAATTCAATTCCAATTAAATATTATTTAATTGGTACACTTCATTAAATCTAAATAAAAAGATTTAATCTTTTTCTCCACTGGGCTTAAGAACAGTGTTAATGAAGACACCATTCACGACAAACCCAAATCATATTTGATATTAAATACAAGGCTCTGAATAGAACATATATCGGCTTATATTCAATATCAAATTCTACGACCAACAAATATTGTATTGGAAATAACGATATATATATCTTTCAAATTTCCATAAAAACATCTGTATAATCACGAAATCCAACATCGAAATATTCCGAAGACAATTTCGATTCAAATCCATTCCAATTCAATCATTGGAAATCCTGGTTATTTTCAAAACCATTTCAAATCCACTTTATTTATTTTAAAAACGAATAAATTATTATTCTAGTTCAAAACTAGTTCATTTCGATAAAAATCTATTTTTATCTTTTGAAATATGGAGTTTTTCATCCCAATTCTTCACAATTCATTTCTTATGATTTTACACAAATTATTGATATTTTTAATAATTTTATCAAGGCCCGTACAGTCGATTTCCATCAACGGCCATCGAACTGCACTTACATCGACCTTTTCCAAATTTGATTTGGACATAATTCCAAATCCAACCCTTTGGTTGCAAATCTTTAATATTCGTTAGAAAGCTCTTTTCGATACGAACCCAACGGTTCCAGTTTTAGGAGAATCCGACGGTCGGATCTCCCGCAATATCTATTCGAAGTCAATGGTCGAAATTCACGAACTGTCGCGGCGCGGCGCGTTCTATTCAGGCCATTATATTATATATATAATATATACTTCATCGATTTCCTTTTAAAACATATTTTATAAATCGTTTTAAATTCGTTTTCAAAACGATTTCAACTTCCTTTCAAATTCAAATCAAAATTGAATTTTCCCTTATAGATTCGTTTTAATTTCATTTCAAATTGATTTCAATTCAATTTCAATTTAATTCGAATTTCAATTCATTTCAATTTAATTCGAATTCATTTTCTATTCAATTCAATTTTAATTCGATTTGAATTCTATTCAATTCAATTTCTATTTCGATTTGAATTCTATTCAATTCAATTTCTAAAATATTCGATTATTGAAATCACTTTTCAATATTCATTTAAAAATGAATAAAATCGATATAAATATCGTTCACGTCAAAATGGCGTCAATCTAATCAACACGGCTTCATATATTTCTATTTTCAAAACTGGAATGAGGCCCAATCAATTACCATATAATGTTAATTATATGGATTTTCTACAACACATTTATAAAATAACAACGATAAATAATCAACCATCATACAGAGTGCACCACATAACTGCATAAGCATTAAATATAAATAATTAACGCTTACACAGTCTGTCGACCAATCGATCGACATACAGCTAAATAATTGGGATTAGTGTACGCCAAATATCATCCCAATACCCGTGTGGGGTTTCAAACAATCAAACACAGATTTTATTTGTGTAGTTGGGCGATGTGTAAAATTTATAGTCCCAATCAATATCAATCAAATCAGTGTATACAAACAAATCTCCGTTTATTTATAAATATTTATTTTATATACACGTTAAAAATTCTATTTTCAACTATAAAATATTTTTAACTATATAAATATTTTATTTCATTTCACATCACGCAATCAACTACACATCAAAATCAAACAAACAAGCATACAAGCCGTCCATGGTCTTTGGACGACGGGTGTCGGGTGCTACTAAACACCGTCTGCATCCTAGTATATATTTTAACTAGAAAAAATAAACTAAAGGTGAGAAGTTCTCACCGATTAGCTAAACCAATGCCACGACTCTTCATATGTAGAAATCTTCGTCGTTCCTTCTTTCCTCGCTTTCATCATCCGTAATCACTACTTATATAAAAATCACATTTTTACTTCGCTATTCAATATATAAAAATCGAATTTTTACTTTGCTATTCGATATATAAAAATCGAATTTTTACTTTGTTATTCAGTATATAAAAATCGAATTTTTACTTTGTTATTCAATATATAAAAATCGAATTTTTACTTTGCTATTCAATATATAAAAATCGAATTTTCACTTTGTTATTCAATATATAAAAATCTCAACTTATATTTTAAACAAAATCACTTCTTTATATTGTTAATTCGCTACAACACAAAAAAAATCGTATTTTTAAATCTATATTATTTATACTAGAATCTGAATCTCCTAGTGTTGTTATTTAACAAAGAAAGAAAGAAGAAGATCAAAATCAAAATAATGAAAAAGGAAGAAGGAGACTTACTGTTATTGGTTGGAGGAGGGGCACGGGGTGCTGCGCGGGTGGAGGTTGGTCGGGGTTTCAGGTGGGAGGCTCGCGTGGAGGAGGACTGGGCGGGTTTTCTTCGTGGGGTTGCGGGTTCAGGTTTCGGGGGTTAGATGGAATCGCGCTCAGCGCGATGAGGAGGGGGAGAGGAGGACAGAGGGGGAGGTGCGGTGGCCATGGAGCGGTGCGACGCGGTGGACGATGGCTGAGGGGAGGGGGTAGCGAACGACGACTTTAGTTTTTAGGTTTTTTTTTCCTTTTTTTATTCGATTTTCTGAGAGAGAGGAGAGAGGAGAGAGAAGAGGGAAGGGGGGTGAATATATATATATATATATTTTATTTAATTTCAACTTTAAAATTTAAAAAGTTGACTTTTCTATCGAACCCCAATTGAGGCCCAACGACTGTCGCCACTAGCTAATTACCCCCATTCCTAACACAATGGGTTATGTTTCGTAAGTCAATTCGATCGTTACGATCAGTTTCCGTTGAATTTAAAATATAATTCTTTATATATTCAATTTGAACGCACATTTCAATTTACCGGGGCCACATACAGTCTCTAAAAATTCCAGAAAAATATTTTCTAGCTTCGTATTGACGATACGGTCCTAACAAAACTAGTTTCATTAAATTCTGAGACAGTTTGAAAAATGGTCATTTTCCAGTTGATTAAAATCAACTGAAACTGGTCAAACGCGTTTTCCTTTGCCATGCTCACCTATTGATTCGAAAAATTATGAAATTTGAAACCTAGAAATAACTTTACATCCCGGATCCAACAAAAGTGGTTTCATCGAAATCCGAGGTCATTTGCAAAATTTCCATTTTTAAGGGCCAGAATTCCATAGTGACTATTCTGAATTTTCAACTGGACGTAACTTTTTATCCCCGCTATGAAATTTCGATTTTTCGGATTCGTTGGAAAGATAATCTCAATTAGATTCAAATATTTTTAGTACTAAAATCCAGTTTATTTTGCACCCGGTATGTTCAATTGAATTTTGAAATCGAATTATCGAACTACCGCGCCATTTTCAATTCCTTTTATAATTTAAAATAATTATTTATATTCTAACGACGATCTATATAATATATACGTTCGAATTCTATTCAAAATAAATTTCTCGTCGTTATTATTTAAAATAATTCATTTTAAATATTCAAAATTCATTAAAATTGCCAAAATAAAAATTTTAAATTGGCTCGGATTTTCGGGTCATTACATTCTCCCCCACTTAAAACTTTTCGTCCCCGAAAAGGAACGAAACCGAAAGTTGTTTACTAATCAACTCAACTTTCGTTATTTTTATTATGGCTTAAGTTCTTTAACTTTTCAGTTTCTAAGAACTTTTCAAATTTCTCAAAAATTTGGCTAACACACTAAATTTTCGAAAAATTTCGCCATAACCTCCCCTGCACCGGGAACTTCGGGATATTTCATATAGCCTCCCATGGCCTTCTTCAATCCAAAAGAAAAAGAAAAAGCCAAGCGGCTCACCAAAATCATCAACACCCAAACAAAACAGTAAATTATGGTAAACATGTACCTATTTGTCGGGCAAACAATTTTATTCTTCTGCTCTAGCCTCCTTGCTATGACCTGTTCAATAGATATACATGTACATGCAAGCATATGCGACTAATTTTCAATACACTTCACTATTCGATTCAATTTGGTGATAGGTTCAACATTTAATTAATCAAACAACACAACCATCAATCAATTAGTGAATTATCATTTCAAATTCATAACTTTGATATATAGTCAAAAATCAGATTTTTGATGCCAAATCACAACAATAGGCCCTATCTAATTTTGGTTCTCACACCAGTCAATAGGAAATATATAGAAATCTCACTTTCGAAACTCGAACATAAATTCTGATGATGATCGATCAATTATCAGAATCATCTCCGGGCGACTACAGTGTGATCCTATATCTACCCAATATATTAAAATTTCGAATACACGCGGATCAGACGTATACGCAAAATCTTTATATACTGGATAGTCCAAATCAATATAAATAAATATTCAAATACGAATAATTGATTTAAATTTTCAAAACAAAAATTGTTTTCATTTTAAAAATATACCCTTCACACTCGTTCTAGGATACTACTGATCCCATCTCTAACGAGTCATTCCCATTGGATATTACTAATCCAATCTCTGATGAATTCTTTCGTATGGTTCTAATATGTCTTGTTCTTTGAGCTTAGTAAACCAAAGCTCTGATACCAAATGTAAAAACCCGTAACTTCCCTGGTAAGGAAAGCGCGGATAGTTCGAGAACAAGCCACAAAAGGACGCAGACAGAAGAACATTTCATTGTTAATTACAACAATTCATCAGAATACACGAATATACAGAGTATAAATGAATAAATATCACACAGAAAATATCAGAGATTACAATACATTACATAGCAGTGGAAAATAATACAATACACAACTAGAAGTAATACGCGGATACAAAGCTTTCCGAGTATCGTTCCATCTGTAAATCAGGATCCTGTGAGTATAAATCTGCAAAACCAAAACTACTAGCTGCCCGTGTCAAAATAAGGGCACCCGAAGTTTAGGTTAAAACAATAAACTCCAGGTCAGTCATGGGACTGGTGTGAGAACTGAAACAGTTATTAATCTTTATTTTAAAGTTAGGTAAATCAAGGGACCACGCCGTATAACACGGAACGGATTTCCTCCCAAGAATACCAGTGCGTAAAACGACAGTGCAATGCTAAATAAAGAAAAATGAAGCTATTATAAGACCCAGTTCCCATCACACAATGCAACGCAAGCCGGAGGATAGGGTTTTTACCTTATAATAGCCAAAGAATGCTTGATACGTTTAAAATAGAATATTTTGATAGTACTATAAGTGTATAGTGTCAAAAACAATTTCAATCATAAGTATCAATCATAGGCGGCATGAATGCCCCATACCACTATGTCACCATATATAGGTTTACAACTAAAACCGCAAAATTTCGTATTGGAAATTGGATTTCCGTCTGTGAACCGAGGCAAAAGATAGTCCTCACCGATTCGAGACGCTCTAGCCCGTTTCTCAGGACCCAGACACAGGTGAGTCCTTGGAGCGACAGGGCCGGTCCACCGATGTGGATTAAAATTCCTGAACACTGCGTTTCCCCACCCTTTGGGGTGTCAATGAGCCAACGAATGACTCCATCGATCCCGGATCGACCGATATAACTGAGGCGCCTCCAATTCCAACAACCACATGAGTCAAACTCGTCAGCCAGTTCAAGCACTGACGCCACTCCTAGCTAGAAGAAAACGCTTGTCCTCCCTGAGGTCCGTCTCCCGTTTTTGGTTCACACCGGGGTGTGAGGCTCGCGAATCAACGCTACACAAAGCTATGTCATACAGGCTGTGCTTTGATCATCAACCACAAGACTTTGCTTTTCAACAGAAGCCTTGATCATTTGCATCTTAGCATGCCACACAGGCAGACCACTCCATGCAACCGATATCTATCAAACACACAGAATGATATCCTATGTCGGACACACAGTCCATTTACAAGTCCGTTCTGGGTCTGAACGAAACCGGAGGCACCTTGAACCTCGCATATCCATCGATCTCCAAGCACGTCTGGACAATCACCAACTGATTCCCTCCTCTTGGGTGTACGGCCCAATCAAGATCATCAGTAATTGTCCAAACGACGTGAAGACCTCCGGTCTTCGACCACCGTCTTCATCTTCGATACCACGTCGAATCAGTTATTCAGAATGGGATAAACCCGGTCTTTCTGAATAACTCGCGTATATATATAATAAACACGTGTTACACAAACACAACATATGCCTCATTCCAATTCAGAATATTCTTTTATTCAAATATTCTTATATTTTGGGAAAGGTTCCCATTAATTTTATCAAAGATAAATTCTTAAAATTTATTCTTTAATCTCCTTTTTGAATATCAATTCAAACTAGTCGGGATTAGCGAACCACACCGAAGTAATCATTTATTTTATTTCCCAATCCCAACCTATTCATCCCATGAAGTAAAACTGATAATACTTCATATCTAACACCATGGTGTTATCGGTAAATTCAATTACCCTTTCACGTTCAAATCTAATTAAAGATTTAACTATCGCCTGGAGCAAAACTGGTGATACTCCATTCTCGATCTTTTCAATCTAATTAAAGATTCAGTAAAACTCCACTTAGTTTTAATCTTTAACTGGGTTAAAGAATCAGTGTCATTTAAAACACGGTTCACGATAAACCCAAAATCACATTCCATTAATTATCGGGTTAAAGAACAAGTGTTATTTAAAACACTATTCACGATAAACCCAAAAATCAATTCAATTCAATTCCAATTAAATATTATTTAATTGGTACACTTCATTAAATCTAAATAAAAAGATTTAATCTTTTTCTCCACTGGGCTTAAGAACAGTGTTAATGAAGACGCCATTCACGACAAACCCAAATCACATTTCATTAATTATCGGGTTAAAGAACAAGTGTTTTTTAAAACACTGTTCACGATAAACCCAAAAATCAATTCAATTCAATTCCAATTAAATATTATTTAATTGGTACACTTCATTAAATCTAAATAAAAAGATTTAATCTTTTTCTCCACTGGGCTTAAGAACAGTGTTAATGAAGACACCATTCACGACAAACCCAAATCACATTTGATATTAAATACAAGGCTCTGAATAGAAAATATATCGGCTTATATTATATATCAAATTCTACGACCAACAAATATCGTATTGGAAATAACGATATATATATCTTTCAAATTTCCATAACAACATCTGTATAATCACAAAATCCAACATCGAAATATTCCGAAGACAATTTCGATTCAAATCCATTCCAATTCAATCATTGGAAATCCTGGGTATTTTCAAAACCATTTCAAATCCACTTTATTTATTCTAAAAACGAATAAATTATTATTCTAGTTCAAAATTAGTTCATTTCGATAAAAATCTATTTTTATCTTTTCAAATATGGAGTTTTTCATCCTAATTCTTCACAATTCATTTCTTATGATTTTACACAAATTATTGATATTTTTAATAATTTTATCAAGGACCGTACAGTCGATTTCCATCAACGGCCATCGAACTGCACTTACATCGACCTTTTCCAAATTTTATTTGGACATAATTCCAAATCCAACCCTTAGGTTTCAAATCTCTGATATTCATTACAAAGCTCTTTTCGATACGAACCCAACGGTTCCGGTTTTAGGAGAATCCGACGGTCGGATCTCCCGCAATATCCATTCGAAGTCAATGGTCGAAATTCACGAACTGCCGCGGCGCGGCGCGTTCTATTCAGGCCATTATGTTATATATATATAATATATATAATATATACTTCGTCGATTTCCTTTTAAAATGTATTTTATAAATTGTTTTAAATTTGTTTTCAAAACGATTTCAACTTCCTTTCAAATTCAAATCAAAATTGATTTTTTCCTTATAGATTCGTTTTAATTTCATTTCAAATTGATTTCAATTCAATTTCAATTTAATTTGAATTTCAATTCATTTCAATTTAATTTGAATTCATTTTCTATTCAATTTCAATTCGATTTGAATTCTATTCAATTCAATTTCTAATTCGATTTGAATTCTATTCAATTCAATTTCTAATTTGATTTGAATTCTATTCAATTCAATTTCTAAAATATTCGATTATTGAAATCACTTTTCAATATTCATTTAAAAATGAATAAAATCGATATAAATATCGTTCCCGTCAAAATGGCGTCAATCTAATTAACACGGCTTCATATATTTCTATTTTCAAATATTCTATTTTCAAAACTAGAATGAGGCCCAATCAATTACCATATAATGTTAATTATATGGATTTTCTACAACACATGTATAAAATAATAATGATAAATTATCAACCATCATCCAGAGTGCACCACACAACTGCATAAGCATTAAATATAAATAATTAACGCTTACACAGTCTTTCGACCAATCGATCGACATACAGCTAAATTATTGGGATTAGTGTACGCCAAATATCATCCCAATACCTGTGTGGGGTTTCAAACAATCAAACACAGATTTTATTTGTGCAGTTGGGCGATGTGTAAAATTTATCGTCCTAATCAATATCAATCAAATCAGTGTATTTAAACAAATCTCCGATTTGTTTATAAATATTTATTTTATATACACGTTAAAAATTCTATTTTCAACTATAAAATATTTTTAACTATATAAATATTTTATTTCATTTCACATCACATCACGCAATCAACTACACATCAAAATCAAACAAACAAGCATACAAGCCGTCCATGGTCTTTGGACGACGGGTGTCGGGTGCTACTAAACACTGTCTGCATCCTAGTATATATTTTAACTAGAAAAATTAAACTAAAGGTGAGAAGTTCTCACCGATTAGCTAAACCAACGCCACGACCCTTCATATGTAGAAATCTTCGTCTTTCCTTCTTTCCTCACTTTCATCATCCGTAATCACTACATATATAAAAATCACATTTTTTACTTCGCTATTCAATATATAAAATTCGAATTTTTACTTTGCTATTCAATATATAAAAATCGAATTTTTACTTTGTTATTCAATATATAAAAATTGAATTTTTACTTTGTTATTCAATATATAAAAATCGAATATTTTACTTTGCTATTCAATATATAAAAATCGAATTTTTACTTTGTTATTCAATATATAAAAATTGGACTTATATTTTAAACAAAATCACTTTTTTATATTGTTAATTCGTATTTTTAAATCTATATTATTTATACTAGAATCTGAATCTCCTAGTGTTGTTATTTAACAAAGAAAGAAAGAAGAAGATCAAAATCAAAATAATGAAAAAGGAAGAAGAAGGAGACTCACTGTTATTGGTTGGAGGAGGGGCACGGGGTGCTGCGCGGGTGGAGGTTGGTCGGGGTTTCACGTGGGAGGCTCGCATGGAGGAGGACTGGGCGGGTTTTCTTTGTGCGGTTGCGGGTTTGGGTTTCGGGGGTTAGATGGAATCGCGCTCAGCGCGATGAGGAGGGGGAGAGGAGGACAGAGGGGGAGGTGCTGTGGCCATGGAGGGGTGCGGCGCGGTGGACGATGGCTGGGGGGGTGGTAGCGAACGACGGCTTTAGTTTTTACAGTTTTTTTTTTCTTTTTATTTGATTTTCTGAGAGAGAGGAGAGAGAAGAGGGAAAAGGGGGGGTGAATATATATATATATATATAATTTCAACTTTAAAATTTAAAAAGTTGACTTTTCTATCGAACCCCAATCGAGGCCCAACGACTGTCGCCACTAGATAATTACCCCTATTCCTAACACAATGGGTTATGTTTCATAAGTCAATTCGATCGTTATGATCAGTTTCCGTTGAATTTAAAATATAATTCTTTATATATTCAATTTGAACGCACATTTCAATTTATCGGGGCCACATACAATCTCTAAAAATTCCAAAAAAATATTTTCTAGCTTCGTATTGACGATACGGTCCTAACAAAACTAGTTTCGTCAAATTCTGAGACCGTTTGAAAAATGGCCATTTTTCAGTTGATTAAAATCAACTGAAACTGGTCAAATGCGTTTTCCTTTGCCACCCTCACCTATTGATTCGAAAAATTATGAAATTTGAAACCTAGCAATAACTTTACATCCCGGATCCAACAAAAGTGGTTTCATCGAAATGCGAGGTCATTTGCAAAATTTCCATTTTTAAGTGCCAGAATTCCATAGCGACTATTCTGAATTTTCAACTGGACGTAACTTTTTATCCCCGCTATGAAATTTCGATTTTTCGGATTCGCTGGAAAGATAATCTCAATTAGATTCAAATATTTTTGGTTTCACTAAAATCCGGTTTATTTTGCACCCGGTATATTCAATTGAATTTTGAAATCGAATTATCGAACTACCGCGCCATTTTCAATTCCTTTTATAATTTAAAATAATTATTTATATTCTAACGACGATCTATATAATATATACGTTCGAATTCTATTCAAAATAAATTTCTCGTCGTTATTATTTAAAATAATTCATTTTAAATATTCAAAATTCATTAAAATTTCCAAAATAAAAATTTTAAATTAGCTTGGATTTCCGGGTCATTACAATAATTCTATTTATTCTATATAAATCCTTTTATATAGTTCTATTTATTCTATATAAATCCTTTTATATAATTCTATTTATTCCCATTTATCTACTTATTTATATTTCCCAGTATTTGTTTTCCAAATATTACCTTTTATAATATCCTACTTATTTCATATATAAGTATTTCATTTTCAATATTCACTTTGAAAATTTCCTTTTTACATTCCAGTATTTCATATGGTATTTAAAATACCATATAACATGACCAGTGTCATCATAATCAATCACATATTTTATATCTCATCATATATCACAATATATGAAAACAAACAGTATTATAAATATTGAGGAATACAGTTGGATCCCTCCAACCTGTTTCCCTGCATCCATAGATGTTAAATAATATAAATATCATCGATTTCATTTCAGTATGAAATATTTTGATAAACAGAATCAGTATTTGATTAACGATTTATATATATCGTAATATAATTTCAACCAATAAATCAGCAATTCGACAAAACAATCATCACATAGCAATCAATCATCATTTATCAATTATAAAAATACGTTATAAAAATATAACAGAGTTTGTGGGATTTACTCACATTGGACGGTTATCGTTAAATAACGATAACTGTCGGTTGATTCAGACAGACAATTTATTTTGCTATAAGTTATAACAAGCTCCAGTTCACTCCCAGTTAGTTCCATTGTGTAGCCACCGTCCATACGATCCTAACGGATCCAGTTTCACTGAATTCCGATCACATATGACAAAGTTATTAATTTTATAACATAACACACTTAATTAAGTTTAATTAAACTTAGATATTATTTTTTATCGGGCCTCACCTACAAAACTATCCCAACAACCTTCAAACCCGCATCTACCTTTCTCCTACAATTGACATTTCGTTCCTGACAATATCCATGGCCATTGCGCCTATTTCCTTTGATCCAAACTCCCACCACAATCACTTATAAATTCCAACTAAATTAACCAAGACTTTCTGATCAAAATCTTCTTTCATACATTGTCATTTTGAAGGACTCGACCTTCTCCTTGACATCGCGTTCATCTGCGTTAAAAAACAATGGCTTTTGCCCCTTCCAACTCCAACAACAACATCTTTACTTCACCGATGATGAAACAAAAACAACCAAACCCGTTCCTTTCAAAATCCGCTCCTTTCTACCTCCTTAAGTCCACCCTCGATCTCCCCTTTCCATTTTCGTTGATAACCTTCAGCCGCTAGCCCCAGTATGTCTCGCGACCACAACTGTCATCGGAAGCCAAAAAAAATCATGCAACATCTATCTCACCTCACAAGATCAAATAAGAACTCAAACTACCACAACGATGATCACAACTCCTAGTTTCCACAGCCCTAGGCGCGTTGCAGCTAACTCATGGAAAAAGAAAAGGGATCGAAACCCTTAAAATACATGAGCATGAAGTGAATCACTCAGGGAATTAGAAGATAATGGTTTCGAGATTTTTATATTTTTGTTTGAATTTATTGTGTTCAAAGTCTCGCAATTTACTGTTTGAATTCTTTGGAGGTGCCTACACATAATTGACCAACGGTGGATATAGTTACGTTTAGAAAAGAGGTAAGGGTATTTATAGAAGAGAAATAATATTTTTATTCAATTATTTATAATGAATTGCTACTTATTTCACTATTTAAAAATTCATACGATCGCGTATGATATCCAAATTCGATAAAAATGGACATGCAGTTACAGTTCGACATTATGGACCCAACTAAATTTGTTTCGTCGAATTCTGACTCTGTTTGTTCACACAGCATAATTTTAAAGGTCAAATTATCGATTGTTTTTCGCATTAAAATTCCGTACGGCCACATACTGACTCCAAATATTACAGAAACTAAAATCTAGCAATAATTTAATATTCTGGATCCAACAAAATTAGTTTCGTCGAAAACCGAGATCGTTTGCAAAAATAGCTATTTTTAAATCCCTAAATAAACCTATTTAAATATTAATATATTTAAAAATAATTAAATTAAATAAAAATAATTTAATATCATCGTATATATTCACATACGTTATCGTACAACTTCAAACTAGTCATATCAGAATTTATAACTCGATATTTCAAAATTCCAGATTATATCGATATTCAATTTATATTAAAATCCATTTATAATATAAATAAATCGATATTAATTATAAAGGAATTCCATAGCGACTTTTCGAAAATTTGATTTGGACACAACTCGCAATCTACACGACGAAATCCCAATTTTTCTCTTCCATTAGAAAAATATACTTCACCAACTCCGAACGTTTCTTGTTTCACAGAAATCCGGCTTAAAACAGATTCAGTATATTCGTTTAAAGTTCGAATCGCCAATTGACGAACTGCCGCACCATTTCGGGCTAGATTATAATTATAATATAATTATACATTCAAACTTCGTTTAAACAATATATTCGTTACTATAATTCAACTCTATACTGAATTATATATATTATAAATGATCCAATTCCTACAATATTGTATATTCTACTATTTCCGACTATTTCGGAAATTAAATATATTGTTATATTATTTATATTAATTAAATATTCAATATTATTTAATTAAACAACGATTTAATTCCCTGAATCACTATTTAAATAATTACATTAATTAATTATTATACCGTAAAAATATGGGACATTATATTCTCCCCCCCTTAAAATAATTTCGTCCTCGAAATTGCTAAGGCAGAAAACAACCCTATTAACTGGGTTAAAAATTATTTATTTACTTCTTAACTTCAGTTTCAACTGAACCAATAAATTTTAGCTAAATAATTAATTTATTTCTACCAACAAAAATTTTCAAAAAATCTAAAAATTTTCTAACACCCTAAAATTCCGAAAAATTTCGCCAGCAACTCCTTTTTACTGGTCAATAGCTCAAACTCCAACTCGCCTCTCTAGGCCTTCTTCAACCCAAAAGAAAATCAAACAGCCAAGTGGCTTGCCAATTCGACTCATAAAATCTCATATCCAATGTAAATATAAGCTGATACCTTTTTGTCGGGCATATCAATACATCCTCTCCATCTGTTACCAATTCTGCATGTATCAATGTCATCCCAATAATTCCGTTATACACAAGCCAAATTCTGTTCTCAACTCAGATTCCATTTTTAATTTCAACTCTTAACTTACCAGTCCAATCCCATTTTGGATTGTCTCTAATCCAATCTAGTTCGATATTTTTCTATCTCAATTCATTTTCCACTTAACTGGTTTTAATTCAATTTCAATTTTCTTTCACAAATTCTAATTTAATTTGTTTTAATTCAAACAATCTTTCCCAGGGATTTTTAAACAGTTTAGCTTTTCTAAAACCAGATATCCCCTTTTAGGATTCAAAACAACTTGCTTTTCACAAAACAATTCAAAAACAAAATCTTTGGCAGTAATCCATCACTTAGAAACTCGAAAATGAATACCTATGATGGTCGACTTCATCATCGGAATTATTTTCCAGCGATCAAAGTGAGTTCAATACTATATCACTTTCCGTAACCATTTTTAAACACTTCCATTTTGAAATCAGTTCAAAATATCCTTCATACTGCTTGAAAAACAATTTAAAATATCACAGGATTTTAAAATTTTGGTATATTAATTCCAAATCCATCTACAAACACCTTTCCAAATTTCCAGGGTTTTAATCTTAATTCTGATTTTAAATTCAGATTTAATTCATTTCACGGCACTTATATGAATTTTATTTGGTTATATATACATAACCAACTCATTTTAATCTTATTCGATTAATATAACAACCAACACATCTAATTTACTATAATACTTCAAATATTAATCATTCTTTTATATCAAAAATATAATTTGGGTAAATTATATCATTTACCCTCTTTTTAAACCATACTATGTCGGTCCATCATATTCAAGTGTTTATAAACCTCTACCAATATAGTAGATCAAACTGCTCGACCAAGGCCCATAAACAACTCAACCAATAAATCTCCATGATATAAAACAATTTTTATAAAATATAAAAATACATTCTCTTGTATATATACACTCAAACTCAATCTAGGGTATTACTAACCCCATCTCTACTGAGTCATGCTACAGAGCCAAGGTAATTACTTATCCTTCAACTCTGATACCACTGTAACGACCCGGGGATTTCGTGATCCTGAGGATCCGGCATAAACTCAATGTCGATTATTCAAGCATCGGAAACACCGGACATTCCATGAAAGAAATTAAAGGGTGAGGATAGATAAGATAGAAACTTATAATAGAAGAAGAAGAAGGACATACAACATCAGAGTAAACACAAATCTCAAAGCGGAACAAACAACATATCATAGATACATAACTTTGAAATAAAATCAGTATATGTATATAGTAACATTTATCAGAGTACAACAATTACAACACAGCAGAAATAAACAATTTTTGTAAACTCCTGAAGCCTCCTGCTCCAAGCTCTCAGTATATCTAAGAAATCCCGACTACTTGACTGCCCGTACAAAATTGGGCATCCAAGAGTTTAGGGAAAACAAAACAAAATAAACTTCGGGTCAGTCATGGGACTAGTGTGTGTAAACTCCAAACACTCTGTTTAACTTTTCCAAATCCTTTTCAAAAGCAATGATAATCGTAAGACCGATCCACACATAAATACGGATGGTTTTTACCTTACTATAACCTAAAATATTTCTTAAGATCAATATTTTCTGATATTATAATAATGTCTAAATCAAGTAGATAGCAATCTAATAGAACGCTTTCATCTCACGGTCTACATATATAATCTTTAATCAAAAAACCACGGGCTCTTATTGGGTAATGAATTCCAACTGGCAAGATATGGGACCACCTTCAGACAGTATATCTCTAGAGAGGAATACACCAGGTTCAACAAGAACATCTTGTAACCTAGGCTAAAAATGACCGGTCAATCTTTTCGCTTGAGTGTACCGAATGTATTATCACCAACGGTTGGGATAGCATCGAAATAGATTATAGAAGTAAATGAAACTCCAGATCAGGTGACAATACACCCTAATTGATAGCTAACCACTTAGCCATGCGACCTACACGATTTTTATACTATTTCCTGGTGGTGAGGCTAGAGGCCATAACGTATCCTTTACAAACCACATCTTCATTCACTTTGAATGTCACATCGTCATACCCACTAAATAACAAATTGATTTCCCCAAACGTATCACGGGTAAACAGCTAACAGAAATGAATTCCTCTGAGACCAAACGTAAATACGTTTGAAGAGATCAACTTATGCGATCTATTAAATATACCCCGTCAGACATTCTTCCATACAGGTCGTCCTGGGACTGGACAGACCAAAGGTACTATTCTGTAAAAAGGACAGCCCTTGCATAACTCTATCTTCAATTATCTTCATCATATTTGATCGCAACGCTAACGCCCATACAGAGTTGTTTTTAAATAATGAATCTGATCCCGGTCTCTCTGTATTGACGATGGAAAAATGGTCAAAAACTTGGTTAGTCGGTGATTTAACTATCATAGAAAAACATGTGTGCAAACAACGATATTATTTCCAAATGGAAATTCTATCGATCAATCATCAATCAACATTTGATCATTTCCCCATTTCTCGTTTCCATATATTCATCAAATCCTTATTTTCTAATTTTAGAAAATTTACGTTATTAACTTTGGAAAACGTTTCCATTTCTGATTCAAGCATCACTATCTTTTCACATATATCAGTCTCTAACTGTAAACTAGTAAGAGAGCAACCCCCTACGTATTAACCCCGAAGGCCGAAACCAACATCAGATCAATACCCAGACAGCTGTTCAACTTAACTAATCTTCAATCAGTTTCTAATTCCTTTAACTCCATTTTAATTCCTATTTCAAACCCTATTTCCTTTATAAATATTTTATTAGAAAAATATTTACTTTAATCTAATTTTCATATAGATTGTGAAAAATATTTCTTTATAAAATCAAAACAGTTTGATTTCGTATTTAAAAATAATATCTCAAACCCAAATTCTATTTATATTTTTATTTGCAGAATTATTCATACAAATATTATTTCATTTGCAACATTTATAATCTCGTTTATAATTCCCTTTATATAATTCTATTTATTCTATATAAATCCTTTTATATAATTCTATTTATTCTATATAAACCCTTTTATATAATTATATTTATTCTATATAAATCCTTTTATATAGTTCTATTTATTCTATATAAATCCTTTTATATAATTCTATTTATTCCCATTTATCTCCTTAATTATATTTTCCAATATTTGTTTTCCAAATATTACCTTTTATAATATCCTATTTATTTCATATATAAATATTTCATTTCCAATATTCACTTTGAAATTTTCCTTTTTACATTCCAGTATTTCATATGGTATTTAAAATACCATATAACATGACTAGTGTCATCATAATCAATCACAAATCATATATCACAATATATGAAAACAAACAGTATTATAAATATTGAGGAATCCAGCTGGATCCCTCCAACCTGTTTCCCTTCATCCACAGATGTTAAACAATATAAATAGCATCGATTTCATTTCAATATGAAATATTTTGATAAACAAAATCAATATTTGATTAACGATTTATATATATCGTTATCTATAATTTCAACCAATAAATCAGCAATTCAACCAAAAAATCATCACATAGCAATCGATCATCATTTATCAATTATAAAAATACATTATAAAAATATAACAGAGTTAGTGAGATTTACTCACATTGGACGGTTATCGTTAAATAACGATAAATGTCAGCTGATTCAGACAGACAATTTATTTCGCTATAAATTTTAACGAGCTCCAATTCACTCCCAATCAGTTCCATTGTGTAGCCACCGTCCATACGATCCTAACGGATCCAGTTTCACTAAATTCCGATCACATATGACAACGTTATTAATTTGATAACATAACACACTTAATTAAATTTAATTAAACTTAGATATTATTTTATATCGGGTCTCACCTACCAAACTGGCCCAACAGCCTTCAAACCCGCATCTACCCTTCTCTTACAATTGACAGTTCGTTCCTGACAATATCCATGGCCATTGCGCCTATTTCCTTTGATCCAAACACCCACCACAATCACTTATAAATTCCAACTAAATTAACCAAGACTTGCTCATCAAAATCTCCTTTCATACATTGTCATTTTGAGGGACTCGACCTTCTCCTCGACATCGCGTTCATCTGCATTAAAAAACAATGGCTTTTTCCCCTTCCAACTCCAACAGCAACATCCTTACTTCACGGATGATGAAATAAAAACAACCAAACCCATTCCTTTCAAAATCCGCTCCTTTCTACCTCCTTAAGTCCATGCTCGATCTCCCCTTGCCATTTCCATCGATAACCTTCAGCCGCTAGCCCCAGTAAGTCTCGCGACCACAACTGTCATCGGAAGCCACAAAAAATATCACGCAACATCTATCTCACCTCACAAGACCAAATACGAACTCAAACTACCACAACGATGATCGCAACTCCCAGTTTCCGCAGCCCTAGGCACGTTGCAGCTAACCCATGGAAAAAGAAAAGGGATCGAAACCCTTAAAATACATACGAGCATGAAGAGAATCACTCAAGGAATTAGAAGATAATGGTTTCGAGATTTTTATATTTTTGTTTGATTTTATTGTGATTTTCAAAGCCTCGCAATTTCCAGTTTTGAATTCTTTGGAGGCGCCTGCATACAATTAACCAACGGAGGAAATAGTTAGGTTTAGAAAAGAGACAAGGGTATTTATAGAAGAGAAATAATATATTTTTTATTCAATTATAATATTAATTTATAATGAATTACTATATATTTCACAGTTTAAAAATTCATACGAGCACGTATGATATCCAAATTCGATAAAAATGGACATGTAGTTACAGTTCGACATTACGGACCCAACGAAACTTGTTTCGTCGAATTCCGACCCTGTTTGCTCACACAGCGTAATTTTAAAGGTCAAATTATCAACTGTTTTTCGCATTAAAATTCCGTACGGCCACATGCTGACTCTTAAAATTACAGAAATTGAAATCTAGCAATAATTTAATATTCCGGATCCAACAAAATTAGTTTTGTCGAAAACGGATATCATTTGCAAAAATGGCTATTTTTAAATCCCTAAACAAACCAATTCAAATATTAATATATTTAAAAATAATTAAATTAAATAAAAATAATTTAATATCATCGTATATATTTACATACGTTATCATACAGCTTCAAAATAATCATATCAGAATTTATAACTCGATATTTCAAAATTCCAGATTATATCGATACTCAATTTATATTAAAATCCATTTATAATATAAATAAATCAATATTAATTATAAAGGAATTCCATAGCGACTTTTCAAAAATTTTATTTGGACACAACTCATAATCTACACGACGAAGTCTCAATTTTTCTCTTCCATTAGAAAAATACACTTCACCAGCTCCGAATGTTTCTTGTTTCACAGAAATCCAGCTTAAAACGAATTCTGTATATTCATTTAAAGTTCGAATCGCCAATTGACGAACTGCCGCGCCATATCGGGCTCGATTATAATTATAATATAATTATACGTTCAAACTTCGTTTAAATAATATATTCGTTATTATAATTCAACTCTATACTAAATTATATATATTATAAATGATCCAATTCCCACAATATTGTATATTCTACTATTTCCGACTATTTTGAAAATTAAATATATTGTTCTATTATTTATATTAATTAAATATTCAATATTATTTAATTAAACAACGATTTAATTAACTGAATCACTATTTAAATAATTACATATATGGGATGTTACAGGTGTAGACTGTATCAACGCCTTTGGCATCGAGTTCCTAACACAACGACTCTTTGAACGAATGGAAGAGATGATATTTTAAGCACGAGTTTTGTATCCCATGATTGCAGGTTTCCAGGAAGCATAGAGTTAAGCAGATTGATCAAAAAATACAATTGAAACAAGGATATGCTATCATTACAAATTAAACTCATAAATTTTCAGTTATTTTTTCTATCTAAAATAAAATAAAGATGGAAAATATGCGTTAATTAAGGATTCATATTTAGATGGATGCATACTGTAGTAAATACATTTGTAGTGTTTTATTTTAAATCATAATGTTTATATAGCTGAAACTTTTGGGTAAATTACTAAAATACAATGCAAGTAAATTTATTTCTTCTTTTTCATGTTGAGTTCACAAAATTAATTTGAAAGTTTGGAGCTTTTATCTTAATGGCGATAGGGTGAACCCCGTCGCCTATCTCTTCTCTTTCCTTTCTACTTCTTTGGTCCTCATACCACATTCTCTCTTACTTTTTTCTATCCTTTCTTTCTGATCCATCTCTTCTACCCCTTCTTTCATCGATGTGTATTCTAGTTCCGTCTTTCCCTTCTTCAGATCTAACTTTCAAACTCCTCATCCTTTCTTCAGTTTTCCTTTGCCTATTGGCCTCTCTTTCCACCTTCCTTATTTAGATCTTCGCCTAACCATGGTTGCTCAACTTTAGAACCTCTTCTTCAACTCGTCTGAGTTCCTCTCCTTAAATCGGGTGCCTAGCTACTATGGTTTTCGATGGCAACTCGCGACCTTCCAGACTAGTGTTTTTTCGCACTACATTGACTCTCTCAGTATAGATTTACCCACTGAAAGTCAGACCGAGTTTTAGTTGTGAACCGATAGCATCGACATGCTGGTGTTCAGTACTCTAGGCTGATGAGTTATGGTTTTGTTTTTCAGTTATCACTGTAGATTTTATGAATAACACACCAAATAATATGCACAAGTCAAACTACATGTTTATAACATACTTCACTTACAATATAATCGAGTTAGTGTGGTCTACTACAACAATTGGTTAGTGCACTTAGTTATAGAATTGATCGGGTTTTCAGTTGATATATTGTCTGATGTTAATGATCTCCATCAGAAACTATGTTTATTTTTTCTATCAGCTAAACAGAGGCAGTTCAAAATCCAAATGTGGGTCTGTTTGGTTACTTATATTGAGAGAGTGTCTGTCCAGGGTTTATTTGAGACTGATTGGTAACAACATACCATTGCCCCCAGTATCAGTGGGGATTTTAGGATTAGCTCGTATTTGTTCCCCCAATCCTTCGGTGTGGTATGAGCCAAGTTCTTTGAGCACTTGGTCTAAGTTCTTTTATTCTCAACCTGTCGTAGGTCCAGGTGTTTCTATACTCTCCTGTCGTAGGTCCAGGTTAGAGTTATGGGTTAAAGCGGTCTCTATTTATGGTGCACCATTTCATGCTTCCCCTTTTATACTCACCCTCAATTCAATAGAGTTGGAGTTAGTCATGCGAATGGTCACGTCATTCGCTTTGCCATTGCAACTACACTCTAATCCTTAGAGTAAGAATTTTCCAACTCAAGTGTCAATATCAAACTCGAATTTCATCTACATTCCGTTCCAAGTTCTGGGGAATGGAGTTGGCCTAACAGGTGGTCAACTCACACTAGCCCAAGCATTTTCTCCTTTGCTCCCGTGTCAAAGGTAGAGGTTACTTTTAGGGATAGTCGAACCGCATCGTTATCGTTTCTACTCGTCCCGTCAAATCATGGGAAGAATTTATGTAATGTCTAGGTGTTGTACAGTGAGAATCACCGTATCGAGCATCGATATCCATCTGGGATTCAGTCAACCTAAATCTAATCAGTTATGGGCTTGAGTTTGCTCACCGAAACATGAGAGTGTGAATCATTGTTAAGGGATAAATTATCTCTTTTTCTCAAGTTAAGTGTAAGCCGGTCACATCACAACATTTAACTAAACGTATTAGCAAACATAGAGCATGGAAACAAGTGTAAGAGTCAAAGAAATAAATTCAGTCTATCATAAAGGACACATGATATTTTATAGTGGTTTGGCTAAATCCTAGCCTACATCCACTTTATATTCTTTTGTTTATACTGACCAAGTAGTCTTGGGCAAGTTACGCCTCATTACATAATTTGAAAAAACAATAGAAAAAATACAAGCTCATGTCAAGTAGTGCCATAGATGCTTGGCATTTCATGCTCTCAGAAGATGATCGCTATCAGCGGTCGTTAGCCTAAAAGGTCCATTATCAAGCCTCCGATGAATGACGCACGTTCCTTCCCACTTTAGACCCATGAAAGTAGATATTGGGAAGACACGCTTCAGTAATAGGTTACTAGGTTCAAAAATCCTGAGTTGAACCTTCTGGTCGTAGTATCGGACAACCTGATGTTTATGATCTGAGGCACGCAAGTCCACCTCGTCCCTCTTCTCGTCAATCATGTCCAAGGATTGAAGGAGAATAGATTTCTTCATCATAGGATCGTAATAATTTATCCGATGAGAAAGGACTTTAAGCTCCACTGAGATGACTGCTTCTGAGCCATATGACAGTGAAAATGGAGTGTGACTTATTGCTGTCATGTAGGTTGTTAGGTATGCCCATGGAGCCAAAGTTAATTCATCAACCCACATGGCCTTCACCTGCTACAATCGTGTTTTCATAATGGACTTAATGATTTTGTTCACAGCTTCTACTTGTCCATTCGATTGCGGGTATGCCACAACGGTGTATCTCTTCTCGATGCGATATCGTTGGAAAAAATCTCTGAACTCTGCATTGCTAAATTGGGTCCCGTTGTCGGTTATGATAGTCCTTGGGATTCCAATCAACATACAATATTTTTGACAATGAAATTGATCACTCGCTTTGTCATGATTTTGGTTAATTGTTTGGCCTCTACCCACTTCGTAAAGTAATCCACAATAACGATTGCATACTTTGCTCCCCTGAGCGATTAAGAGGCTCCCAATGATGTCAATTCTCTATACGGAAAATGGCCACGAACTCACCATCGATGAAACACCCCACCCTCCATTAAGGTCACTCACAAAGGGACTACCTTAACTTTGGTGGAGGTTTGTAAGTAACAGTCACAGATAAACACAAGACAGATATAAACACAAATATATAAGCAGCGGAAAAACAAAAGACTTTTTATTTCATAAAAATACGTGTTCATACAAAAACACTTCCATAACTATCACATAACACTTCCAAAACATTACATCATCATTTATGTCTTGGTTATTAAATAAAGAAGCATAAAACATAATTAAAACTGCATAAATCCCCATGATTGTATCCAACAACCATAGCCAAAGCAAGAGAGTCCAAACCGTACATCTACTATCTTGAAGCTTTGCAAAGAGTCTGACTAAGCTGAGTTGTTTCCTCCCTGTGGACCTTGGGGGCGAAGGGGGGAACGGAAGAAAAGAAGACGGAAGAAAATAGGGCCAGACATAAAGCCTGGTAAGTCTTGTGACTCTTCAGTATGTGAATAAGAATAAGGGCATGATAGGTATAAACTGGAAATAGGAAAGTATTATAAACTAAGATAAAGCAGTTTGAATCGAGTATCCTATTGCACCCTACATTATATCTCTGCACCTACATGTATTAGTTCTGAACTGGCACCCCGTGCTGAGGGTAAAGTGATCCCCTTTTTCTAAAGATCGGCTCCTACTTGCATGATCATCTGTGTCTTACGGCCCCCAATGATTGTAGATACCTATGTTGGTCCCACCATGGGGTGTATCAAGACCCATGGTGGCGGCCCGACACAATCTTTAGAATACATAGGTTATACTACTGATGCGCCAGTGCCCTATTTGTCTGCTCCGAAGTGTGTGCATGCCCGCACTCCGTTATAACCCACACTGTGCACCAACAACCGTCGCTTTTGACCGCTTACAATCAACCCAGTAATCGTGCCCCACCCTGCCGAGTTTTAGGGTATGATGATACCTAATTTGGGTTACTGCTGAAATGGGTCTCTCGTTACTAGGGTTTTCTAGTCAAACATGTTAAGTGGTTAAGTGTCTGTAGTTACCTAACCCCACCCATCAGTTTATTTAACATGTTGAATTGGTTAAGTGTTTTAGTTAACTTAACCCTATCTTCTGTCCTTAGCCTCTTAAAGCACTGACCACTCACATTAGACAGATATTGTTACGGTTGCTGGATGTGCCGGTCGGTTCCGGGCAGATTTACACCTAACTCAGTCTAACCTCGGGTCCTTATTGGGCTCCATGCTTAACCACCCACATTGGATAGGTATTGTTGTGACTACTGGATAGCTGGGCGGGTCCGGGCAGGTTTACATCACAACTCAATCCAACCTCGTGTTAAGCACATTCGTATTTTCTAAATTTACATATTTGTCTTTATTACCTGTTATATGTACTTTGTAAACCATTAAAGGTTATGGCCCACATTTCAAGTTTAACATTTTTGGTATAAGAATTTATACCGTTTAAATGTCACAAATTTTGGCATGTGACAAACATGCCAATTTCATATATTTTTATGCCAAGTTTTCCTACCCATTTTACCCAACGTTACCCCGTTAAAATTTTAGGCTAACAACTCTTAGCCTAATTTTCGTTCGCATGATTTTAACATATGATATTAGGCTGAAAACTTAGCCTAATTTGGCGCACAAAGATTGCATAAAGGAATCTATCTACATAACTTGTCATAGGTGTAAACTTATACATAATAGTGGTGAACTTGCAAAATGGTCATCATGAATGTCATAGGTGTGAACTTGGCATTTTGGCATAACCATTATGAACATAATAGGGGTGAACTTGCAAAATGACTAAATCTGAATAGGTGTCACATAAAATGGCATGATCTTGACTTGCATAAACATAGGCCTAACCATTTTTATCTAGGCATAACTTCAAACACAAAACTAGCATGTGACAAGGTTATTACATGTTCATAAAAATGCCAAATTTTGGTATTTACACAAAGATGTGAACTAACTCAAATCATGTAGCCTATTTCAACATGAAACATGTATTAATTGCGTAACCTAAATGGATCCAATTACAACTTGAAATGAGCATAAAAATAAATATACAAGGATTTTAATCATGCTGGCATAACGGTCTTAACATAGAACATGTGTATATAAGTCTTAACTTGGACTTAGCAAAATGTATACAATCCATGTTAACCACATAAACATAAAGGTGTAAATTCTAATATTAACCACAAACTTGCAAGTGATGTTTTTTTCAATTACAAACGTTAAACAGGTCCACATCACATCGATTTGTACCACAAACATCCCAATTCCATTCACAATAAAAATCATCGCAACATATATACATTGTTAACATTATACAACATAAACATTATATAACATAATGTGATTCCAATTTCCAATTCATATCAAATCATGTTCTTTTTCAATTCACATATCAAACGTAACTAGACTTACAACGATCGAAGAACTTGAATTCTGGATTCTGAGTTCTGAAATTGAGATGCGTTCATTTGGGTAGACTAACGTTGATTTGATTCGTGTTTTAACTCTAATTTGGCTCATCTCTAAGCTTTTCTACAAGTGGAGGCTCCTCTCAATTTCCTACCGACAGCATGGCGGCTCCGTCTCTAATTTCTTATGTTAATTTAGGTTGGAGTGTTAGGTTGTATTTATAGAATTTCAGATTGATTTGAGCCGTCAGATGATCATAGACGAATCTAGACCATTCATTTCGAAAGAAGCCTACCAAAATGCGACATGTCAGCCCTAGTGACATAGCCAAGCCTCAGAAATCGACCAGAACCCGACCGGGCCAGCCAGGGCCAAACCAGGTCGACAGGGTAGGTCGGCCCCCAGATCGACCCTATGGTCGACCTGGTCACCCAGGTCGACCCCCCCGGGTCGACCTGGTGTCTGGGCGGGAAAATTCCCGCCCAGCCCAGTTTGGGTCTGATTTTGAATTTTGAACTTCTTTTTGAACTGTTTGAATTTTAATTTGAATTCTGAAACTTCCGGGGGTCATAACTCCTTCATACGGAGTCCGATTCACGCAAACTCGGACTCTATCTAAAGCAGAATTCTAAGACGATCACAACGGTGAAACCCATTCCCCTTAATTCTTTCATTTAGAATTAATTATACATAAATTTGTTATTATACAGTTAACAGAAAATTTGGGGTGTTAGATTCTCCCCTCCTTTTAGGATTTCGTCCCCGAAATCTTCGAGTCTGGAAGAACGTAAGTCCTAACATCCAATCGTCCATCTACTCAACCATCAAACACAGGCGTCCATTGTCCTTAAAAGACTTCTAATGCTTTATGATCATATGCACAGTGTGTGTACATGTCCTTATCTAATGCAAAATCAGGCGGTCTACTGATTCAGTTGACCTCCTTAATGCAAATCATGTAAGTGCCATGAATCCATTATGTATGAAAAAAATTGTCCTTACTCATAACTCAACATGAGTGTGCAACCTTTTATACAAATGCAACATCCATATGACGACATATCGAGTTTCAACCACATACAAACGTGAATACATATATGCATATGCAGTATGAAGTGACTGAGCCGATCTAAAACCTAGGTTGTGTGTGTATATGCATCCAC
The DNA here is from genome assembly GCA_030737875.1 of Allium sativum. Lineage (NCBI taxonomy): Eukaryota > Viridiplantae > Streptophyta > Magnoliopsida > Asparagales > Amaryllidaceae > Allium > Allium sativum. Next base: position 312,456,981 of record CM060919.1, read on the forward strand.
GAGCAACCACTGGAAACCACTTGCAGCCATCAATCATAACATGTTTCAAATACATGTTTACATCCAAAGGGGTTTCTACCTAAGGACAAAGGATAATATCGAGGAGATATACCTAAAAAGATAGATAAAGCACAACTTAAGGAAAAAAAAGAGATCAAGGATATACCCTTAAAAAGAAAAGGGTAGGCAGTGCGTATTCTGTCCTCAGTTTCCCAAGTCGCGTCTTCCTCGGCGTCGCTCCACTGAACCTTGACGAGATTTACTTCGCGGTTGCGAAGCTTTTTGATTCCAGTTCCTACAATTCGAGTTGGAACTCTCTTTACAGTTGCTTCGCGTTCTACTTCGGCTTCTTTTAGAATGCTTGGCTCCACCACTTCCGTTGATTCATGTAGAAGTTTTCGGAGATGAGAAATGTGAAAGACGTTGTGAATTCCAGCCAACCTTTCAGGCAACTCTACTCTATAAGCCATTTTCCCAATCTTCTCAGTGACAGGGAATAGTCCTACAAATCTTGGTGCTAGCTTCCCTGTGGATCCGAAGCGAACGACGTTCCTTAAAGGGGATACCTTAAGGAAAACCCTGTCCCCAACCTCAAACTCAAGGTCGGTCCTTCTTTTGTCGGCGTAGGATTTCTGTCGGTCTTGGGCTGTCTTCATCCTTCCCCGTATCAAGTCCACTTTCTATAAAGTCTCTCGAATCATGTTCGGCCCAAGTATAAGTTTATCTGTAGACTCCCACCAACAAGTTGGTGATCTGCACGGTCTTCCATACAGAGCTTCGAAGGGCGCCATACCGATGGTGGCTTGGTAGCTGTTGTTGTAGGCGAATTCTACCAAAGGAAGATGATCCTCCCATGTCCCTCCAAAGTCAAGAACGCAAAGTCTCAAAAGATCCTCTAAAACTATATTCACCCTTTCCGTCTGGCCATCGGTTTGGGGGTGATAGGCCGTGCTCAAACATAACTATGTGCCTACAGCTTCTTGCAGACTCCGCCAAAACTCGCTTGTGAAGATAGGGTCTCGGTCACTAACAATGCTGAAGGGTATCCCATGGAGTCGAACTATTTCCTTGAGATAAAGAGATGCTAGAGATGAGACAATCCTTCTACTTTTAACAAGTATAAAGTGGGCGCTTTTAGTAAGCCTATCCACTATAACCCAAATGTTAGTATTGCCTCTTCTTGACCTAGGCAGTCCATCAATGAAGTCTATTGAAATGCTATCCCACTTCCACTGTGGGACCTCTAAAGGATGAAGTAGTCCTCCAGGCTTCTTCTGTTCCGCTTTGACCTGTTGGCAGGTCATGCACTTGGAAACGATATCTGCCACGTCCTTCTTCATGCCGCTCCAAAAGAAAGTTCTTTTTATATCCTTGTACATCTTATCACCACCAGGGTGTATAGTCATCTTGGAATGATGCGCTTCCTCGAGAACCTTCTTTGTCAACTCCCTTGCTTGTGGGACGCATAATCTTCCATCTCGCCTCAGCCAACCCTTATCATCGATGGTGTATCTATTGAGGTGACTAGAAGTCTCACCCCTAATAAGTTTATCAATCACATCAACAAGCTGAGGGTCTTCACGTTGTGCGGGCCCTATTGAGTCCAAGAGAGTAGGTCGTACTTCGACCTATGCTAACAAACCCGGTACAAAATCCGAGGAGGGCCTAAAATTAAAACTGGCTATATACTCCAGGCTTTGCCTTTCCACAAAGAGAGGGCTTAAGGTCAGTTTCTTTCGGCTCAACGCGTCTGCTACTACATTGCCTTTGCCGGGAGTATAGAAAATTTCAAAATCATACGAGGCAAGAAACTCCATCCACCTTTGCTGCCTCAAGTTAAGATCCTTCTGTGAGAAGAGATATTTCAATGATTTATGGTCAGTGTATAATTCGAACTTCTCACCTAGGAGATAATGGCGCCAAGACTTAAGTGCAAAGACGATGGCGGCCAACTCAAGATCGTGGGTTGGTTAGTTCTTTTCATGAACTTTCAATTGTCTTCCACCATAAGCTACTACCCTTCCTTCTTGCATTAGAACAGTGCCTAGTCCTGTTCCACATGCATCTGTGTATACTGTGAACATTTTGCTTCCGTCAGGCAGAGTTAGAACTGGAGATGTTGTAAGAGCCCTTTTTAGGCGTTGGAAAGCAATGTCATAGTCCAAATCCCAAGCAAATGCTAGATTCTTCTTTGTTAGCCTTGTGAGTGGAGCTGATATTTTCGTGAAATCCCTAATGAACTTTCGGTAAAAACCTGCTAGCCCAAGAAAGCTTCGGACTTCGGTTGCATTTCTTGGTATCTTCCAATCTTGCACTGTCACCACTTTCGCGGGGTCCACCGCCAACCCTTCTTGGACACTATATGTCCAAGAAATCTGACTTCTTCTCTCCAAAAGTGGCACTTGGAGAATTTGGCTTTTAGCTGAAGAACTCGAAGAGTTTCCATGATTTCTTTCAGATGCTGAGCATGTTCTCCCGCATTCTTTGAGAAGATCAAGATATCATCTACGAAGACCACCACGAATTTATTGAGGAATTCTCTGAATACCCTGCTTATTAGGTCTACGAAATAAGCAGGTGCGTTTGTCAAGCCAAAAGGCATGACAAGCCACTCGAAGAAACCGTCTGGGGTTCTGAACGCCGATTTATCGATGCTATCTTCAACTACTCTTAGCTGATGGAACCCAGTTGCCAGATCAAGTTGGGAGAAGACCAACGCACCTACAAGCTGATCAAACAAGTCGTCGATTCTGGGAAGAGGGTGCCTATTTTTCTTAGTCAGCTTGTTTAGCTCCCTATAGTCCACATAAAGACATAGTGAACCATTTGCTTTGGTGGAAAACACCACTGGAGCCCCCCATTCCGAGATACACCTTCTTATAAACCCCTTCTCGAGAAGCTCCTTAACTTGCTTACCGAGCTCCTTTCTCTCCTTTGGAGCCATGTGTCTAACAGGCAGAGCCACGGGGTTTGCAATATCAACAAGATATATGCGGAAGTCTATTTCCCGCTTCGGAGGCAAGCCTTTCACCTCTTCAAAGACATCCGGATATTCCCGGACCACTCTAACCAACTGTAAATTCTCAACAGAAGCGTCAAGTGACTCTAGATAACTAAGCATAACAGCATTCAAGGGATTACAAGAAATTTCTAGAGTGTTACCGATTCGAGTCAAGAGCCTAACCACTCTTTTCTCACAATCAAGAATGGAACTATTACTGGATAACCAGTCCATGCCTAAGATCAATCCATATCCTGAGAAGCCCAAAACAAAGGCACTACATCCAAATTGAACACTTAGAGTAGAGATTTTCAAATCCAAGCAAACCATCGACAAATAAACCAAGCCCCCGATTGGATTTGAGACAACCAAGGGATCTTCTACCATACTAGTGTCTAGATGCAGAGATTCTGCTAAAGCAGATGAAATAAAGGAGTGTGATGCACCAGAATCAAAGAGAGTACGAACTGGGTGATCATAAAGATAAACTACACTTTCTACAGAAATATTACTACCTCGTTCCTGTGGATACATGAGTCATAGCAAGGCTGTGCAGAGGCTCATTCAGACCTTTGATGAAGCGGAGCGCCTTCTTGTGTTGGGTGTTTACTAATTCCAACCCAAATCTAGCCAGCTGGTTAAACTGATTAACGTACTCCCTGATTTTCATACTTCCCTATTTCAGAGTTAGGAACTTCTCCATTTGCAGGCTTCTTTCAGCTTGGGAGAGGAATTTCATCTCAAATCTCGTCCTGAAATCTTCCCATGTTTCCACTGGCCTCTCAGCATTGGTGATCTCCCACCAATAAGACGCTTCATCTTTAAGCAACCACACTGCTAGCTGTATCTTTTGCCTGTCGTCAACTTCGAAGATGACAAACAGATCCTCGGTCTCCTTTAGCCAGTTTCTTGCTACTACAAAGGATTCCGTTCCATAAAAGTCCTTTCCACCCATAGCCTTGAAGTCTCTACATGTCTTTGCAAAAACATTTCCACGAGGAGGAGGCGGAGGAGGAGGAACCGCTGCCACTGGAGGAGGAATGTCTGCTGGGCCCGCGCCATTGGCCCTAGCTTCCAGGTACCTCCTAAACCAGCCGGGTATAGGTACTCCTTCCAAAAGGTTAAGGTCTGCAGACATGCTGAAACAAAAAGGAAAGGTTCAAAACGAAGGGTAGATAGATAGTGCATATGGCTTTTGGGGGATTATGCCTTTTAAAATATCAAAACTTTTCTTGAAAATGCTTCTTTAAACTTCTCTTTTGAAAATAGTTTCAAAACTTTTATCTTATCTGGTAAATCTATGCTCTGATAACAAGTGAAACACCCCACCCTCCATTAAGGTCACTCACAAAGGGACTGCCTTACCTTTGGTGGAGGTTTGTAAGTAACAGTCACAGATAAACACAAGACATATATAAACACATATATATAAGCAGCGGAAAAACAACAGACTTTTTATTTCATAAAAATACTTTTTCATACAAAAACACTTCCATAACTGTCACATAACACTTCCAAAACGATACATCATCATTTCTGTCTTGGTTATTGAATAAAGAAGCATAAAACATAATTAAAACTGCATAAATCCCCATGATTGTATCCAACATCCATAGCCAAAGCAAGAGAGTTCAAACCGTACATCTACTATCTTGAAGCTTTGCAAAGAGTCTGACTAAGCTGAGTTGTTTCCTCCCTATGGACCTAGGGGGGACGGAAGAAAAGAAGACGGAAGAAAATAGGGTCAGACATAAAGCTTGGTAAGTCTAGTGACTCTTCAGTATGTGAACAAGAATAAGGGCATGATAGGTATAAACTGGAAATAGGAAAGTATCATAAACTAAGATAAAGCAGTTTGAATCGAGTATCCTATCGCACCCCACATTATATCTCTGCACCTACATGTATTAGTTCTGAACTGGCACCCCGTGCTGAGGGAAAATGATCCCCTTTTTCTAAGGATCGGCTCCTACTCGCATGATCATCTGCGTCTTACCGCCCCCAATGATTGTAGATACCTATGCTGGTCCCACCATGGAGTGTATCAAGACCCATGGTGGCGGCCCGACACAATCCTTAGAATACATAGGTTATACTACTGATGCGCCAGTGCCCTATTTGTCTGCTCCGAAGTGTGTGCACGCCCGCACTCCGTTAGAACCCACACTGTGCACCAACCGCCGTCGCTATTGACCGCTTACAATCAGCCAAGTTATCGTGCCCTACCCTGCCTAGTTTCAGGGTACCATGATTCCTAATTTGGGTTACTGCTGAAACAGTTCCCTAGTTACTAGGGTTTTCTAGTCAAACATGTTAAGTGGTTAAGTGTCTGTAGTTACCTAACCCCACCCATCAGTTTATTTAACATGTTGAATTGGTTAAGTGTTTTAGTTAACTTAACCCTATCTTCTGTCCTTAGCCTCTTAAAGCACCGACCACTCACATTAGACGTATATTGTTACGGTTACTGGATGTGCCGGTCGGTTCCGGGCAGATTTACACCGTAACTCAGTCTAATCTCGGGTCCTTATTGGGCTCCATGCTTAATCACCCACATTGGATAGGTATTGTTGTGACTATTGGACAGCCGGGCGGGTCCGGGCAGGTTTACATCACAACTCAATCCAACCTCGTGTTAAGCATATTCGTATTTTCTAAATTTACTTATTTTTCTTTTTTACCTGTTATATGTAAGTTTGTTAACCATTAAAGGTTATGGACCACATTCCAAGTTTAACATTTTTGGTATAAGAATTTATACCATTTAAATGTCACAAATTTTGGCATGTGACAAACATGCTAATTTCATATATTTTTATGCCAAGTTTTCCTACCCATTTTACCCAACATTACCCCATCTAAATATTAGGCTAACAACTCTCAGCCTAATTTTCGTTCGCATGATTTTAACATATGATATTAGGCTAAAAACTTAGCCTAATTTAGTGCACAAAGTTTGCATAAAGGAATCTATCTACATAACATGTCATAGGTGTAAACTTATACATAATAGGGGTGAACTTGCAAAATGATCATCATGAATGTCATAGGTGTGAACTTGGCATTTTGGCATAGCCATTATGAACATAATAGGGGTGAACTTGCAAAATGACTAAATCTAAATTGGTGTCACATAAAATGGCATGATCTTGACTTGCATAAACATAGGCCTAACCATATTTATCTAGGCATAACTTCAAACACAAAACTAGCATGTGACAAGGTTATTACATGTTCATAAAAATGCCAAATTTTGGTATTTACACAAAGATGTGAACTAACTCAAATCATGTAGCCTATTTCAACATGAAACTTGTATTAATTGCGTAACCCAAATGGATCCAATTACAACTTGAAATGAGCATAAGAATATATATACAAGGATTTTAATCATGTTGGCATAACGGTCTTAACATAGAACATGTGTATATAAGTCTTAACTTGGACTTAGCAAAATGTATACAATCCATGTTAACCACATAAACATAAAGGTGTATATTCTAATATTAACCACAAACTTGAGAGTGATGTTGTTTTCAATTACAAACGTTAAACATGTCCACATCACATCGATTTATACCACAAACATCCCAATTCCATTCACAATCAAAATCATCGCAACATATATACATTGTTAACATTATACAACATAAACATTATATAACATAATGTGATTCCAATTTCCAGTTCATATCAAATCACGTTCTTTTTCAATTCACATCTCAAACGTAACTAGACTTACAACGATCGATGAACTTGAATTCTGGATTCTGAGTTCTGAAATTGAGATGCATTCCTTTGGGCAGACTAACGTTGATTTGATTCGTGTTTTAACTCTAACTTGGCTCGTCTCTAAGCTTTTCTACAAGTGGAGGCTCCTCTCAATTTCCTACCGACCGCATGGCGGCTCCGTCTCTAATTTCTTATGTTAATTTAGGTTGGAGTCTTAGGTTGTATTTATAGAATTTCAGGTTGATTTGAGCCGTCAGATGATCATAGACGAATCTAGACCATTCATTTCGAAAGGAGCCAACCAAAATGGGACATGTCAGCCCTAGTGACACAGCCAAGCCTCAGAAATCGACCAGGCCAGCCAGCGCCAAACCAGGTCGACAGGGTAGGTCGACCCCCTGGTCGACATGGTGCCTGGGCGGGAAAATTCCCGCCCAACCCAGTTTGGGTCTGATTTTGAATTTTGAACTTCTTTTTGAACTGTTTGAATTTTAATTTGAATTCTGAAACTTCCGGGGGTCATAACTCGTTCATACGGAGTCCGATTCACGCAAACTCGGACTCTATCTCAAGTAGAATTCCTAGACGATCGCAACGGTGAAACCCGTTTCCCTTAATTCTTTCATTTAGAATTAATGTCACTTAAATTTGTTATTATACAGTTAACAGAAAATTTGGGGTGTTACAATCGAGGTAAGTTGGCTAAGTGGGGCTCTAAGAATCCTTGCAAATTTCAATCGGGACCATCTCTATTTCATATGGGTTGTCAGAGCTTACTAACTTAGCCAGCTTGTCCGCCTTCTGATTTTATGTTTGTGGAATATATAATGCTCCAATCCATCTAGCAACTCCTCGACCCATCCTAAATAGGCTGCAAGTCGTAGTCCATTTGTTTGAAACTCTTTATGAACCTGAAACACAACAATCTGAGAGTCATGGTAAATTTCCAACGCAACTACTCCCAATTCCATCGCGAGTCTCAACCATACAATAAGGGCTTCGTACTCGGAGTCCTCGTTAGTAGCGGAAAAGTTCAATCGTAAGGCATATTAAATCGATTATCCCTCAGGATTTACTAGTACAACTCCAGCGTCGGACCGTCGATCGTTGCGAGCACCATCAATGTATGACTTCCAAGTGCTCAATTCCATTTTGGACTCCGAAGGGCCATCTCCTTCATCCAACACATCTTCCTCAGGGATAGTGAACTCAACTCTAAAATCTGCTAACGCTTGCCCTCGGATAGATTTCCTCGGGAGGAAAGTGAGGTCGAATTGGCTCAGTTCAATGTTCCATTAAAGCATTCTCCCAGATGCCTCAGGTCGTTGAAGGACCTATCGTAGCGGCTGGTTGGTATATATTATGATTGGATGAGCTTGGGAGTAATGGTGTAGTTTTCTTGAAGCGATCAATAGACTATAAGCGAGCTTCTCGATCTTCAGGTAGTTACATTCCACTACAGCCAACTTCTTGCTCACATAATATACTGGTCTTTGAATCTTATCCTCCTCACGAATGAGTGCTGAACTGATTGCATGCAATGATACCGCCAAGTATATGAACATGTTTTTCTGATCTACCGACTTGGACAGTAGTCTCTCCAAACGGTTTAGCAAGCTTTGAAAAGCTTCAATGCAATCTGGGGTCCATTCAAAGTTACACTTTCCTCGGTTTATCAAGTCGAAGAAGGGTATGCACTTGTCAGTGGACCTAGATATGAATCTGCTTAATGCCACAACCTTTCTTGCTATGCTTTGCATGTCTTTAATTCTTCTTGGTTCATGAATATTCCCGATTGCTGCAATTTGGTCTAGATTGATCTCCTTTCTGTAAGAGCTAATGATGAAACCCAAAAACTTTCCTGACGCGCCACCGAAGGAACATTTCAAAGGGTTGGGTTTCATCCCATAATGTCGCAGGATATTGAACATTTCTTCCAAATCTGAGACGTGATCAGCTGACTGATTAGACTTCACAAGCATGTCATCCACGTATACCTCCATGGATTTCCCAATTTTATTACGAAACATGCGATTTATGAGTCGTTGGTACGTTTCCCTAACATTCTTCAATCCGAAAGACATTACTATATAACAATACAACCCAAAATCTATGATAAAACTGGTATGCTCTTGGTCCACCACATGCATTAAAATTTGGTTGTATCATTAACTAAAAAAGTTCATGTCCCACCGTCGAATATACTAACTAGTAAATTCTTGGAAGTGGAAAGCTATTTTCGGGCAAGCCTTATTCAGATTTGAAAAGTCAATGCACGTCCGCCATTTTCCATTGACCTTTTTGACAAGGACTAGATTTAATATCCAGTCAGGATATATTCACTACACCATATATGCTGATTAGGCTGTGTTTTTAGCCGTATCTAAAGCCGTTGGGCACGGTAAAAAGCCGTATCAAAAAGTGGCGCGTCTATAATTAGATACGGCTACCAACCGTATCTCAATATATTATCATACGGCTTTTAGCCGTATCTAAAGTCTAATAAGACACGGTCTTTAATCGTGTCTAATTATATGTGTGTGTGCATATATATATGTACACCCATGTATATATATATATATACATATATCATATATGTGTATATATATAAAACAGAAACTGTATCGCATATGTTCCATAACACAAAGCATACATACCACAAAGTATACACAGGAATAACACAATTTATATATATATATACTTAAAGCTTTACAAGGTTTGTCATATAACATGATGTACATACAAACATATACAATAAAAGGAAACTATCAAAGATTTTCATTACATTACATAGTAACAAAAATGAGGTAAAAAGATAACAGCCTGATAAAACTCCAGTCGCGGCCGGGAAGATTGAGCGCGATAGTCAGCGGCTTGGAGTTCAAGTTTCCTTTGGCAGCAAAACTTAATCGTGATATATAGCCTGCAGCCTGAGTTCCAGCAACACAAAAGCACCATACTCTCCAACAGGACTGCCTATAAAATACAAGAAACATGTTACAAATACTTCACAGCTGGACAGTAGATCAACATTGTAACTCACTGTGACTGAGATGCAAACATTAATAAAGAGCTAAGTACTATATGTTAATACAGTTGTAAAATGAAACTAATTGAGTTTTGTTTTCTAAAGATTTATCCTGCTGTAGAATCAGTCCAAAGCGTCGTCCATGTGTTTGTGTAGTCGATCAGTATATGTCTCAAAAATTAATGAATACACATTGTAAACTGGTTTTGCTATGTGACCATATCGTTTAAATGAAATTAACTGTACATACTACATAGGAGTGGAAAATTAATAGTCATTAAAATGGCAAACCCAAAAGAAGAATCACCTGAAGTGTAGTCCATGTGCAACACTGGTAGTTCGTACCCTAGCATACAAAACATCCTCCTATACACACAAAAAGGAACAAATAAACGAAAAGAATATTCAAGATGTGCACACAAGTACATGTCCATTCAATTCTTATGTAAGATACTACGTAGAGATAAGTGTAAAATAGTATATACCTACTCCAATGTCTAAAGATATCGAATCATCATCGTAGGATGACACACATACTCGACTTTTTCTGATTAAGAATTTACTGGGCGATCCACCAGGTGGATGCATTTTAGCTCACGCGCAGGGTCAGTAATCCATGCTTATTAGCTTTATTCAAATGTCGAATGCCGTTTCACTTAACCTTTGGAAAAAGCTGCTTTCACTTACAACATTCAGTTTCTTTGAAGCAGATTGTGTAGTGCAAGATTACTTACACTAAAGTCTCTGCTACAAAGTAAGGGAAAAGTTGCTAGTGAAAGCAGCTTTTTACTAAGGTTAAGTGCAGCAGCATCCGACATTTGGATAAAGCTAATAAGCGTGGATACCCAACCCTACACGTGAGCTAAAATGCATCCAACCGGTGGATCGCCTATTAAAATATTAAACAGAAAGTCAAGTAATAATCCATCGACCAATTTTTTCAACAAATATGTTAAATTAACATTAGATAACAGGGTTATAAATGAGTGCATTCTTTTGTTAAAGAATATAGATGATGCATAGATCACCATAAAAAAAATTGATTTTTGCTAGTATGTATTTTGCATCGAGATGTTGTATCGAAACATATATCGAATATTTCCCAACATTAAGTTTATATCCAGATTTGCAGACTGCCTACAGAATACCATTTTTTTAAGGCTACCTCCCTTGAAACCCCGACTATTTAGATAGTTTCCTTGCCAAATTCTAGTCCTAGCTCGGCCACTATATACCGCAATCTAAAAATATACCATACATCCAATGGCAATTCTAACAAAAATTATACCGCAATCTAACAAACATTCAGATGTTTTTTACATTATCACAAAACATGATTCAAATTTGATTTATCTGATTTTAGGGTATAACCACAGATCCATCCCTAACACACTTACATAAACACACTTACACAAACCAATTCAATAGAAACAGCTAACACACAAAGTACTAACACAAAGTCCACAAAGATTTCAATTTGTTCCCTACTATCAGTCATGCATGCTAAAATTCAATTGAAACACATACCTGCACTGTCGAAGGAGGGCTAGGGAGACGTAGGGCTGCTGCGTTTTTGGCGAAGGACAGGGTTGTTCGTCCCTGTCGAAGGTGGAGGCACGATTTGGTGACCGAAAACCATAATTTGGGCTTTCAGTCACCATTAAAGTAAAACAAATGGAAAAGGGAGCAGCCAAAACTTTTATTCGGAGTGCCCAATGGGATGTACAATATGATACGGATTCAATTTGGCCCAAAGCCGTATCAAAATAACTAATCTGGAGCTTCGTTGATGGACGGTCAGATTTAGGGCATTTGGGGTGACGCGGATCGCAAAATGTAATTTGATACGGATCTGAGCACCATCGAATATGATACGGCTTTTACCCCGTATTACATGTCTGCATCCATCTATGCCAAATTGGCTGATATGGTGTAGTGATTGAATCTTGAATGAAGCCATAGCTTTCCATCTTTTCAACTTCTTCCTTTAAGACCGCATACCTCTCGGGCCTAAGCATACGCCTTTTCTATTTGACTGGGACACTTTTTGAGTTGATATTCAGCAAGTGGCTCATAATAGATGAATAACATGTCAGCGTGGGTCCATGCAAATATGTCCAAATTGGCTCTTAGGAAATCCGTCAATTCCCTCATTCGGAGGGAGTCTAAATGAGATTTGATTTTCAAGACCATGGTCGGGACATCGTCATCAGTCAGAATATCCACATTTGTCTCGTTAGGGGTCGCTCTTCTACATCTCGGTTCCTTGTCCTCTCCGGGATCAATATACTCAGACTGGTAATCTGGCGATTTAGGCCGAGATGTATCCTTTATTTTCTATGCCAACGCTTCCCTAGAGAGGGAGGTGTTGTTGGGTTCTACTTCATCTCCATGATGGATTTCCTTCCATTTTACTAAATAGAGAGCTCTCCCCATCACTTGGTCCCCACGAACCATTTGTATCCCTGCTTCAGTTGGGAATTTTAGCAATAGGCACCAAGGTGCGATGCAGGGTCTAAATTCTGCTAGAGCCGATCATCCCAAAAATGCATTGTAAGGGGAGTCTATGTTCATTACAAGAAACATGAGTATTTGTAGCCTCCTACAGTCTCCCTCACCAAGTTCCACTGGAAATTCAACTACACCTTCTGGTGTAGTCGTCGAACTGTTAAAGCCATGTATCAAGCCTGTACACGGTTTTAGATCTCTGGCTTCCAACTTCATTTAGTCAAAAGCTTTTATGAATAGGATATCACAAAAACTTCCACAATAGACCAGAATCTTCCGTACAGTCGTCGGTCCAATCACAACTGATATCACCAGAGGATCTATAATCGGAGTTTCCACTCCTACACTCTCTCAATCACGAAATATAATGTCGTCCGTCATTGTTTTCTGCTGTTTAATTGGTGTAGCATCCCCAGGAACACTGCACTCCCCTACATCAAGATGCTTGCTGCGTTAATGTATTGTTCCATGGTTTTAGTGCTTAAACCTTTCGGTGAGGCCCTGCGATGACGGTATTAATAACTATTCCTTTTCCCTTCTGCTAGGCCGTAGCTTTAGGAGTTGCATGCCCCTTATTTGGGGAAGAACCTCCTTGCCCCCTGTCCCTCGAGGCAACTTTATATTCATCAAGCTTTCCTTCCTGCGGTAGTCTTTCTATCACATCTCTCAGGTATCGGCACTTGTTTGTTGAAAGACCATAGGTCTCATGAAATAAGCAGAACTTTCCAGTTTCTCGCTCTTTTTCTATTGAATCTCTAGGCGGAGATTTCTTGTATTGCATTACATTACAAGTATATGGAAAAATGTTTTCCAGGGTATCGTTCAATGGCGCGTAACTTTCGAAGGATTAGAACCGGGGCCGTTTCTTGGAATTACCCCTCTTATTCATGTTCCTTGTGTTGTTATTCTTGCTCTAGGAAGCATTTCCTTCATTCTTGTTAGTCTACCTTATAACCAGGCTATAAAAAGCTTGGGAATCGAATGTTGAGTTTACTTGAAGGTGAGAAACATCTTCTATTAAGGGGAGGAACCAATAGGATCAATCGTGAGATTATTTATCAAATTGAAAAGGCTTTTATCTTCGATGTCACCAGACACCGAGAAGTCGGATCGAATCAGATTACTTGGACCGGCGTTGTTTTATCAAGTTGTTGAATTTAGCTGATGAACAATGGGTCGGTTCGGTGTCACTTTAACCGATCTGATCCGATGACTATTACCACGAAGCGGCTACACATCATGCCACTACAAACATGAGGCGGTTACAACCCACTTACCCACAACGTCTATGCGCTATCTTCACCGTAAAGCATCCATTTCCGAGATTTGTGGGATGGGCCCCACGTGGCATCCGACCCGCCTACATTCCTAGCCTATAAATACACCATAATGCACCATTTTGAGGGATCTTTTTGCACTTTAACTACTCAAACTCCACCATTATCACATTTTTCCTTGTTTATTCAGATTGCACTCCAGACTGCTGAGTAAAATTCCATAGATTATTGAGAGATATTTGATTGAACTTGAGAGTTTGAGTTGCTATTATTATTGTTTTTGTAATCAATTCTTCAATCCAAGAAGTATAAAGTGGACGTAGGCTCCTTAACGTCGAACCACTATAAATCTTGCGTGTTGATTTCCTTTTTTATCTGTTTTGAATTGTTATTCTCCAGAATTATTAGTCAATTGGGTGTTAGAACCACTTTTTGGTCTAACATTTTGGTGCTTTCACTGAGAATTAGGAATTCTCAGCATTTCAGATTATCATTCTACTTTTTGGATCCTCAAGTCCAAAGAAGTTAGTCCGTTTTTTCATTTTTTTGAAGTTTTTGTTGGTCTTAAAAGGCTCAGATTTCATGGATCAAATAAAAGGAAAGGAACCTCAAACTTCTCGGGAGAATGAAGCAAGTGAAGATCAGCAGGCGGTTGTAGTTACCAGGTCATGGGGGTTCGGATCGGATTCGAACTGAACAAATCCGAAAGGGAAAACCCGAACTGACCCGATGGTACAAGAGGGATCTAAACCGAAGACTTGGATATTGCTGATAATGCCCATCCAATCTGACCTGATGGTAATACCATGGTCCGATCCGACCCGATTACAGTTGAAGATGGTGTCTCTACTCAAGCTAATGCAAATGCTCCAGCGCCAGCCACGACAACTAGTGATCTGCCTACTGCTTCTACGCCTGTCTCACACATGGATTTCTCACGATTGCTCGATATGTTGGATAGAACTAACGATGCTTTAGAAGCCCAAAGACGTGATAGAGCTGTTATGCGAGAAAATATGAATGCAGCGAGTAAACGGATATACGAGCTTTGTAGCCAGAGAAAACCTTCTCCGACCCATCGTCTCATTACATACTACTCATCTTCTTCGGAGGAAAGACACCCACGTCAGAGAAGGACATATGAGGGGCCTGAGAACCTCGAGCAAATGACATTTGGATCATTGGGATCTCGCGAAGACGCAACCCGTGTTTTGGGACCTAACGACCCCAGCATAAGAGAGCCGATGTTGCTGCCAATGCAGGGATCTTGTGTCCTTCCCAGGGATCCCAACATTATTAATCCTACTCAGAGGCAGCTCCTTCAGCCTACCCATCCTGTGAATGACTGGGACCCAAGGGGACAAGGAAATCCTGCTTCCGCAAGGAGTCAGAGAACACAGCCTGATGTGGGAATTGGATATATTAGAAATACCAGAAATGTAGATCCTGAGCCAACGCTAACCAATGCTGAAGTATAGAAATGATAAGCCAAATCATGGCCAATAGTAGAGGCTATACTAACGAGGATTGGGCATTGATCGTAGCCACACCCCTTTCATGGATGACATTCTGGACTTTCAGTTCCCCAGACGATTTAATCTACCCACAATAGATCGATATGGAGGAAGAACCGATCCAAGGCAACATTTGATGAGACACTCGTGGTACATGAATGCCGTAGCAGCTCCTGATGTCGTGAAATGCAAGGCTTTTCCAATATATCTCGAAGATGTTGCACTGATGTGGTTCATCCGACTTCCTCCTCGACCGATCTTCAGTTTTAAAGAGCTAAGTGAGAGCTTCATGAATCAGTTTCGATTCCATGCCCAGAACTCCAAGAGTGTGATTGAGCCGTTTGTAATCAAACAAGATCCTAAGGTAATCTTTGAAATCATATTTGGATCATTTTAATTTGGTAGCTATGGAGGTAAGTGACCTACACGAGAAGACCATCCTGATGTCAGTCATTGATTGAGTTGATAAAGACAATGAGTTTGGGAGGTACCTAGCTAAAAGCCACTACTGACTCGAGAGCTATTTTATGAAAAGGAGAATATTCGTCTGCGGCGAGAAGAAATATGCAGTAATCGGAAGAGAAAGCCCAACGAAATTCCGAGAGAGGACATTCAGGGCAATGTCGCCATCAAGCAGTCCTGTGACAGCGTAGGAAAGGTTGAGGTAAATGTCGGCAACAAGAATGGAGGGAATGACCCTAGAGCGGGAATGGTGGCAAGAGAAATAGGAATCGGAGAAAAGATTCTAAGAAGAGGCCCTATTTTCAATCCTTTGAGAACTACACACCGCTGAGTGATACTTTGGATAATATTTAATTGGCTCTTACAATGTTGTCCAATACAAGAAACCTCCACCTAGGTATTCGACTGAAAAGGAGCGTGAAGCCGGGAAGTTCTGTTTGTTTCGTGAAACTTACGGTCACTCTACAAACGAGTGTCACCATCCGAGGGATGTTGTAGAAAAGCTGCTTCGTGATGAGTACAAGGTTGCCTCTAGGGATATGGGGGTAAGGAGGAGCTACTCCGAACCAGAAACAACCTGCTTCTAAACCTACTGCCCAGCAGAAGGGAAAAGGCATAATCATCAATACCAATATCGGAGGACCGCATCTGGCTGGGTTTAGAAACAAAACCATGGGGAAATACGTTAATGTCGCTAAGTACCCAGAAGTGGGAGAGTGTAGCAATCTTGAAGACACTGCGCCCGTGAAGCAACAAAAGACAACAGCGGATGATGTTATCTTCTAAGGTAGAGAATGTGTAGGAGTTGAAGCCCCTAGTGTAGATCCGTTGGTGATAACTACTACCATCGGACCTGCATTAGCACGGAAAGTCCTCGTGGATTGCTGAAGTTCCTTCAACATCTTGTTTAAAAAAGCGTTCGACCAAATGAAGTTAGAAATGAAGGATTTAAAGCCATGTGGAGGTTGGATACATGGCTTTAACGGATCATCAATAGCTCCAATTGGCATAATGGAATTGTCTGTAGAGTTAGGGGAAGGAGATTGATGAAGAGTAAGAATCCTCCCATTCGAAATTATGGACATTGATTTGCCCTACAATGCCTTTTTAGGCCGATCGGCCCTTGCGGAGTTCAGGGCCTATATTGCACCCTGGTGCCTACTGATGAAATTCCCAACCGAAGCTAGAGTGAGAATGGTTCGTGGTGATCAGGTTACTGGAAGAGCTTATTATATTGCAGAGTTGAAAATGCTACGCAATGGAAAGGACGTAGAGCCTAAGAATGTCTTTCCTTGTATTGAGGAGGGCTCGTCATAGCAAGTAAAGAAAATATCGCTGAAGGAGTCACCTAATGACCTGCCTGAAGACATCGATCCTAGAGAGGACAAAGAAACGGGATGCGGGAAGGCGATGCCTAATGAAGCGATTGTGGATATTCTGATTGATAACGATGACCCGACAAAGGTCTTGAAAATCGAATCTCACTTGGACCCCATCCGGGTGTGGAATTAACAGACTTTTTGAAAGCAAACTTGGATGTGTTCGCCTGGACCCAAAAATATATGTGTGGGATCTCTCCTTCAGTTATGAGCCATTCACTAAGCATAAACCCTAAGCATCCTCCTGTGAAACTAAAAAGGCATATGTTGGGCCTGGAGAGGTCAGCTGCCTTGATAGAAGAACTGGAGAAATTGAAAGATAACTGGTTTATCCAAGACTCGACATATCCTGATTGGATATCAAACCCAGTCCTATTCAAAAAAGCCAATGGTAAGTGACACATGTGTATTGAATTTTCAGATCTAAACAAGACCTGCCCGTAGGACAGTTTCCCGCTTCCCAGGATTGACCAATTGGTGGACTCAACAGTAGGACATGAACTTCTCTCTTTCATGGACACGTATTCGGGTTACAATTAAATTCCCATGCACATGACAAACTAAGAGCATACTAGTTTTATTACGGACTTAGGATTGTATTGCTATGTGGTGATGCCCTTCGGACTAAAGAATGCCGGAGCGACATACCGACGCTTGGTGAATCGGATGTTCTATAATCAGATAGGAAAGACGATGGAAGTTTATGTGGATGATATGCTTGTGAAGTCCAAGCAATCATCTGACCACACAACGGACTTGGCAGAGATGTTTGAAATCCTCGGCGATATAGAATGAAGCTAAATCCATTGAAGTGCTCATATTGGGTAGCGTCATGAAAATTCCTCGGTTTTATAGTCAGCTCTTGTGGAATTGAAATTGATCCCGATCAGATGGCAGCGATCAGGAACATGGAGCCACAAAAGATCAAAGATGTCCAAAACTTGGCAGGAAGGTTGCAACATTGAGCAGATTTATCTTCAAGGCTACCAGCAAGTGTGTTCCTTTTTTCGAACTAAGTAAGCGAGGAAAATGCAACGTCTAATGGACCCCAGATTGTATTGAATCCTTTTGGTTCTTTTAGAAAAACCTCCAATATTGTCTAAGCCGATGGACCATGAAGATTTGTTCGTATATCTGGCAGTGACATCTCATGCCATTAGTTCATCCCTGGTACACGAGGAAGATAAAATTCAAAGGCCGGTATATTATGTAAGCAAGAAGTTGGCGGTAGCATAACTAAACTAACCAAAGATAGAAAAACTTGCTTATAGCCTCTTGATTACTTCCAGAAAACTCCATCATTATTTCCAAGCTCATTTGATCGTTGTATACACCGATCAACCACTCCGACAGGTCCTACAACGACCCGAAGCATCTGGACGATTGCTTAAGTGGAATATTGAACTTGGCTAGTTCCAACCCAGGAAATCAATAAGGGGGCAAGCATTAGCCGACTTCATCGCTGAATTCACGATCCCTAAAGATGATGTGTTAAATAAAGAAACAAGCCCCTCAGACAAAAGCTCGAATCTAACACGTGGAAGCTGTACACAGACGGTGCTAGAAACGACTGACGGTCCGACGCCAGAGTTGTATTAATAACCCATGAAAAGCGACCAATTTACTACACTCTCTGACTAGAATTTTATGCTACCAACAACGATTCCGAGTACGAAGCCCTGATTACCGTGTTGAAGCTCGCTAAGGAATTAAGAGTAGCGGCATTGGATATCTTCTTTGACTCTCAAGTTGTTGTTTGTCTGGTTCGGAAGGAGTTACAAGCGAAAGGACCTCGACTTGTTGCTTATTTGGAAAAGGTAGAAGAGTTATTGGACGACATGGAACGTTATAGCATATCTCATATTCCGCGAACAAAAAATCAAAAGGCTGACAGTTTAGCAAAGCAAGCTAGTTCTGATAACCCGAGAGAAATAGAAATGGTCCGAATTGAGGTGCTAATCTCTAAGTATTGATCAGATGGAAGTTGATCCAGTGCTAGAGACCGAACCAAAAAGAGAATCATGAATGACATCATTAAAGAACTTCCTCCTGAATGGAACATTCCCAACGAAAAAGAGTGGAAGGCGGGCGATAGTCCGTAAAGCATCAAGATATGTCATATAGGATGGATTCCTTTACCAGTAGGTATTTTTTGTACCCCTACTCTGGTGCATAGCCCATGATGACATTAAACGTGTACAGAGAGAAGTGCACAAAGACGAGTGTGGGGACCACACCGGCTGCCATACGTTGGTAAAGAAAATACTACAGTATGGCTACTTCTGGCCTATCGTAAACAGGGATGCACCTGATTATTCACGACGCTGCGATCGGTGCCAGAAATTTGCGAAGATTCCTAGAGCACCTCCTAGTCAACTCAAGTCAATGGTGTGTCCATGGACGTTCGTTGTGTGGGGAATAAACATCATTGGAAGCCTACCAATCGCTAAAGGTGGAGCGAAGTACGCAATCATGGTCGTAGATTACTTTACCAAATAGGCAGAAGCCGAGCCATTAACCACAATCACGACAAAGCGGGTGATCAATTTTATTGTTAGAAACATAATCCGCCGATTCGGAATTCCTAAAGCCATCATAACTGACAATGGAACCCAGTTCGATAGTACTAAATTCAAAGGCTTCTACCAAAAATACAAAATCGAGAAGAGATACACTACAGTAGCTCACCCGCAATCGAATGGACAAGTTGAAGTAGTAAATAAAATTATTAAATCCATTCTCAAGAAGCGGTTGAAGCAGGCAAAAGCTATATGGGTCGACGAATTGCCCTTATCATTGTGGGCATATAGAACGACCTACAAATCAACGACTAGTCATACTCCCTTCTCAGCTTTCATTTGGATCAGAGGCACTCATTCCAATGGAATTGGAAGTCCACTCTCATAGGATAATATATTATGATCCGATGACGAACAAAGCGCTTCTCCTCGAGTCCTTGGACGCGATTGAGGAAAAGAGAGATGAAGCAGACTTACGTTCCTTTAGGCACCCACACCAAGTTGCTCGATATTACAACAGGAAAGTTCGACAACGGACCTTCGAACCTGGAGATCTGTTCTTGAAGTGTGTCTTCCCGACCTCTGTTTTCCTGGGTCCTAAATGGGAAGGACCGTATGCCATTCAGCGGAAACTTAATAAAGGATCTTTTAAGCTAACGACCATTAATGGCGATGAAGTCCCCACGGCGTGGAATGCCCAGCATTTACGACACTATTTGACTTAAGATTGTATTATTTCTTTTGTTTTATAAACTATGTAAAAAGGCATGACTTGCCTAGAACAGTCTAGTTGATATAAACAAAAGATTACAAAATGGACGTAGGCAATGATTTGGCCAAACCACTATAAAAATATTGCGTGTCATTTACCTTTATTGCATTTATTTCTTTATGTTCTGTGATTATTTTGCTCTTGGTTTGATACATAGGGCTTGAATTAAAATTGAGAACGAAAACAACACTCGAACCGGCGAAACCCTACCCTTTGATATAGGGTGTAGAAGGGAAGCCGAAGCGGATGAGAAGATCATCCGCGCGACTAACTTTAACTCTCGTGATTCGAGAGAGAGAGTATAAAGGACGGGAAGATGACGTACCCAAGGCGTAATGGTGCACCACGATTAAAGAACACCTTGACCACACTCTAACTTGGACATAAGACAGGAGAGTATAAAGGCGCTGCGAACGTGTGCCAATGAAAAAGGATCCTTTCCCCACTGAAGGATTGGGGGAAATATAATGTCAATCCTAATCAATCCCGAACAAGCCCTTGCCAGACATTTTATTCAAGATTGATTGGGGGCATACACATACACATCACACCCCCTGTTGTTTACTACGTAGTTTTGTAATGATCTTTTATTGCACAGATTATTGTTTGCAGGGAAGCTCGTATGGAACTTTTGTTTGATATGTGATGTTATTTATCATTTGTTACTTAGATTAATAATATTTTAACTACTAATGCACTTAATTGAAACAAATGACAAACTTGCAAATATTTGACATTGCAGGGAAACAAGCTACTTTATTTACATAAATGCATGTTTACATAAAGGAACTAATCAAAAGATGCGAGGGCCACACTCGCAACAACAACATCAGGCCGGTGGAAAACAAAATGAAGTGATTGTACTATATTTCATTCAGGCTTTGGGGAGGACTTAGACTTTTTAGCAGCCTTAAGCTTCTCCTTCTCATCTCACTCATCATCAGCGATAAGACTTTTGTTCTTTTTCTTGCCTGAAGGAGTCACACTTGGACCGGTAGAGGAATTTTGAGCTAAGCTTCGAGTGATTGATCGAGTAGAAAGCTTGACAACCAATCTGAACTAGGGAGAAATTGCTTGGAGGGGATTGATGTAGAGGGGTTCATCGGATTTTTCCTCCGCTTTAACTTTTAGAAGCTCATCAGTTTTTGCCTTCATTTCATCCAAAATCATGTTTTCAGCCTCTCCTGAGTCCCCAGTTAAAACAATGTCGTCATCTCCTACATTTCCATCATCGCCGTCATCGTCCTTTAAATCCTCTATCATATCTCTGTCCTTGGGAGCCTCAGGTTTGGATGACACGATAGTTTTATCAGCAACTTCTTCTTGCTTCTCTTTGACTTCCCCAGTAAGTTTTGCACCTAAAGAACGAGAAGCAATAGCTATTACTTTAGGAGAAAACTCGGGTTCTCTGATCGTTTTCCCAATAATACGACGAAAAGTTGAAATGGCTTTAACAAATTTGAGGCGAAAAGGTGGAGATACCTTCAGATAACTTTCCAGCAACAGCAGCGGAAGTATCAGGAGCTTATTCAACGATCGGAGATAAGAGAGCTGCCTTTGGTATCTCAGGATGGTCAGGATCATGCCCTTCTGTTTCACTGGCCCTAAGGGCAGTAGATAAGGAACCAGAACCAGCCTCGATAGTTTCTTTTCCCTTGATCCGGCGTCTCTTCTCCTCCATAGCTGCTTGAATTAACTTACGCCCTTTAGCTAGACATTCGGGCTCATCACCTTTCAAATATTTTCTCATGTGCTCTTCCTCATCAATAGTTCTGCCTTGAGCTGTCGCTTTTGCCAATTAACCACTTAGTCCCATACATAGACCAGAGTCGCCTCATAGTATTTGATCCAGAAAATGTCTCAGTATTGGATCACTTAAGCAAAGAACTCTACCATGAGCTCGCTATAGTCAACCAATTCTTTTTAGACCCCGACAAGTTGTACATTAGCGTTAGCGGCAGACTTAAGAGCAATATTTGCATCCCCTTCGGCTAAGACTGCCCTTTCTTTGGCCTCCGTTAGTTTGATTTCTAATTCAACATTCTTTATTTCTAATTCTGCTTTCTCCTGTTCAAGGCAAGAACAATATAGCTTTGCACCGGTACTCTCCAACTTTGCATCTTCTACTTGTTTTTTCAAGGCAACATGCTCTTGACTATAAGAGCCAAGCTCAGAATAATAGCGCTTTTGCAGCTCTTTATATTGTTTCTCATGTTTATCGATGTCTGCGCTAAAGCAAGTTGAGTCGGTGCATCCGCAAGCTCCTTTCCTATGTTTTGTATGGCTTTCTCATCAAATTCAGCCATTTCCTTCATTTGCTCACATCGGCTAACAAGTCTCAAATGATTTTGGAAAGATTGCGCGTGTACCTATACATTTCCTTATATTGCTTGTCTACCAGATCTATTTTAGCTTTAACTTCATCAGCCCATTATAAAGGTACCGACTCGAGAGATGGAACAAAGTGCATATTCCCAAAATGATGATTCGGAAATTGCTTTTTCAGAATTTCCAGTTTCACTTCATTCTCAGTGTCAAGTATCACGGGCCTCATCGTGGTGAAATCAATGTTTCGTCGACTGGCGGGCATGAGAGCCATTTTGCCTTTTTCTAGCTCTTTGCCTGAATCCTTGGTTTTGTCCTGTGAATCAGAGTGATTTGGTAATGGCTTGTCCTGAGAATGTGTTTCTTTTGGGAGAACCATGGCTTTGGGTGGTGGCTTATCCCCTCCACGACGGTCCTAATGGCTTTTGTACTTATCAGCATTTGATTTGCGTGGGGAGAGAGAACGCGAAGAATAAGGACGGTTTGGATCATGGTGTCTCCTGCTATCTCTCCCGTGACTATTACCCCAATCATACTCCGTGTCTGAATCGAATCTGGGTATACTAGAAAGAACATCTCTAAGGGAATAGTGGCGACGCGGCATATATCCTGCGAAGTTGCATAAAACAAACATTAGAAAGCAGTATTAATATAGTACACAAGTGTTGTGACATGCAGTGCAAGTGTAGTGCAGATGTCCTAAGTGATCCCCCGGACAGACCAGAGCCTGAAGTCAGGCTTGTTTGCGTAGTCTTCCCAGCTTTCATACGAGTGGTTTCTTCCCCAAAAGAAAGGAAAAATGATCTTGTGCCGATATCATTGGAAGTATAGATTTTTTTGGGCAGAGGAAGTTTTGATAAACCCCGGAATATGGGATCTATAGTATAAGATCCTCCAATAGGAGACTTAGCAAGAGATGGAGTCCTTGGAGAAGGTTGCCTTTCAGCAATAGAAGTATCAATCGGATTATCGTCTTGTTGTCTATCTCTGTCAGGTACGTTCAGAGACTCGTCATCCTGAATCGGCAAGGGAGAGGGACTTTTCGGAAGTACGACTGAAATTTCCCCTCATGTTATTCCTTTATCTCCGATTTACAATTCATGGATGGAGTCTACGGGTTCATGATTTGTTGAACTATTTCCCCTCTAGACCAAAGTTGCAGCTTGTCCCTCAGTCGGGGGAACAAATACATAGGCACAACCCCCGTGGCGTATGGTCTGAGTCATAGCAAGTAGATGATAACGATGAAGATAGTCGTCCACCAGACATTCTCTGATATTTAGCAGTTTTGGGTCACCATCAAGCAAACGGTTCATATGATCCAAATACACTTAGTGCACATCCTTCTTTGGGTTGACAGCTACAAAAGAATAAGATGGGTTAATGCACTTGCTGCAATAATAGAAGTCAGAATGTCCAAGATTGAAACTTACTTGACTGGAGCCATCGCCTAGCACTTCCCATCTGACGCTTAACACAAAACCATTCAGGCTTCACATCGCCTACTTTGCTGCTGAATCCTTCATTAATAATTTTCTTCTTTGACACAGACTCAAAGTATACGAAAGACATAGTTTCCTTTGTTTTGTGCTTAAAATGATAGAAGAAGTTTACATCTTTGAAAGTAAGCTTTACCCCAGAATTTCCCTGTAGGTGATATATAACGTATACAGATAGGCATAAGAGTTGGGATGTAGTTGCATGGGGGCAATCTGCATTCGTCTTAGAAAATCGATGGCGGGTGGAAATGAAGGGATGAACCCTACAATACACATAAACCGGCTAATTGCCATGTATCCTTCGTGTGGATTATGAGGCCGATCTGTTTCAATAGCTACTTTGATATAATTCCAGAGAATTCCATGTTTTAAACATAGGCGTCTAAGCTTGGGTTCATCAATTGTTGAGCGAACGGAGTCGTTAGGTGCTTCTAAGATAGTTGCACTCCCAAATTCGTCAAGAGCACGATTATCTACAACTCCTCCTTCCCCCTCTTCATCCATGGAAACCTCACTTCCAACACTACTACAAAAATTGTTTGTTGCTTCGCCTCATTTGCTTTTGATGTGCTTGCAAAAGAAGCAAATAGTATTATTTGCTTCTGGTCCATTATTACAACGGAAGCAATTAGTCAGAGCAAACAGCAAAAAATATACAAATACAAATTTGCTTCCATTGTTGTGCAGAAGCAGAAGCAATAATGTGGAAACGCGTCGGTTCCATGACCATTGGACGCAAATGTATTTCAGAAATTGGCTCGCATAAACCCAATTATACCCGCCCTAAAACAAACTCTAATCGCTTTTCCTAAAGATTATGCTGGATGACAAATCTCCCCATGAATTTCGTTGGATGACAAATCTCCCCATGAATTTCGGACTCCCCCCTAAATTTCTCTCCGTTCATTCTCAAATCCTTTTTTTTTACCGAATTCGTTGGATGACAAATTTGCTTCAAGTACCTATTTACTAATTCTCTTGTTTGTTATTTCCTAAATTAATGTAATCTGTTTTGAGTTTACAAAGATTTTAAAGTGATGGATGATTTTTTTGTTAAGTTATATGTTATTAAATTTGTGCGATTGGTAGCAGAAGTACCTTAATTAGTGTTTCTCGATTCAATAGAATTGATGATGAATACTGTGGTTGTGCTTTGTTAGTAATTTAAACATTTTCCTGGATTACTTCTCAAATATGTTTTTTTTTGTTATTTTGTTTATCCTTGTTAAAATAGTTTGGATTACATAATTAATCTGTTTTTTTAATCGGTTTTTACAAAATTAAGCCATATTCTTGAATGAAACATTTAGTTCATAGTTAAGGATGAGGGGTGTTCATATTCGATTGATTTTAGAATTCTTTATATTGTTGTTTTTCCTCTTTTGTCGAAGTTCAATGCATATTCGATTGATTTCAATTTTCAATTAGCTTCATTGTACAAATCCAAAAACATAGAGTTGTTGAGATTCAACAATATCAGAGTTTGCTAGTTGTTTAGATGAGAGACCGTTCAAGCTACTACTATCATATATTCTAGTTGCTAAAAGTAGGCTAAAAGAAATAAAGCCAATGGGATGCCTTCACCAGCACTTTACCAAGCTACACTATAGTTATTTGTCATATACTCTAGTTGCTTTCGTTGTTTCATGGTTCATATAGGTCCATGTAGTAATGTTAAATTTCCTATATGAAATGTTGGTCAATAACATAAACTGTTTTTTTTTGGTGAGATTCATGCTTAGTCATATATTGGAAAACACTGTTTATGTTAGTCATAACCAAACTTCTCTATCATTTGTATTTCTAGCTGCGATACTATTTTTGTTTAGTTGGTTTCTCTCAAACACGATGACTCATAACCCTTCTAAGTTTTCAAATTTATAGTTGTGTTGCAATAAATTATGTTTAGCATTACATTATCTGGATTATAGTAGGTCACATATCTTCTTTTTAACATCCATATTCATGTCTTTATTCTTGCACTTGAAAGTACTTTGTACAGTTAATATTGATTTACCTTTGGTAAGGATTTAAATATTTTAGAATAATATTTTTTCCATAGATAATATACGCTATTATCAAATATTCGCCAAATTTTTATAACATTTTGACATGTCTGTGTCAAATTATGGAACAATGCGTAGTTGTTAAAATTTGTTAACAATTAGTTGCCTTGTCCTTGCATTTTTTTATATATGAATTTCTTGGATAATATGTGTGCTAAATAGCATTGGCATAAGGGAGATTTATTTGCAGACTCACCCAAGCAGGTATAGCTATGTTTTGAACAGCAAAAACCTTCCTTTGATTTATTTTATTCTTCACTTTTTCTTCTTTCAAGAATCACATGAATAGTGAACTTCGACTGTAATTAAGTTAGATGTCCATATTAAAATAGTTTTATGTTTGTTTTGTACTTTCTTAATTGCTTTATTCATTTTTAAATAGTATATAAAAGTCTGATCTATGCTAAATAGTAAAGTATTTTACTTTGCAGGTACTTGCCTTATTGCAACTTGATAAGTAAAAGTCCCCCAGCTTCACTTCGGTCTGTTTTATTTTGCACTATTTTTATCTTATTGACTACTAAGGTCACATAACTGAAATACGAGCACCTCTTGACTTTTTATTTTATGGTTTACGAGTGAGTTTACCTTACTGGTGGATGTTCCTATTGTGGTGGAGAAATTTTTATTAAAGACCGCTTAAATCAAAAATCCCCAACGCCGCGGAAAACGAGATTGTGGTAATAGTGCAAAAACAACCAATCGAACAATCTCAATCTTATCCAAGCCAATCACAATCATCAAACAATGGAAATAATAGAGCAATAACGAGAAACTAAATCACACAGGGATTTATAGTGGTTCCACCGACGTCTTGTCAGTGTACGTCCGCTTTGAGAGAGAAACCTTTATTAATATCAATAGAAGAGTACAAAAAATTGATTACAATAATCAAATTTACTAGAAAAAATTGATTTTGTGGAGAAAGGTATTGAAGAAGATTAGGATTTCTTAAACCCTAATTAGAATAAACCTTGATCTAATCTCTTGATTTTGTTGTACCTCCTCCTTCTGGATCCGATGTAGCTTCTATAGGCATAGAGACGTATATGGAAATTCCCAAAATTTCCTCTAGATCCAAAATATCCTCCAGATCCAAAATATGCTCCAGATCCTAAATATCCCGAAATATCCTCCAGACCCTAAATATCTGAAATATCCTGAAATATCCTCTAGATCCGAAATTTCCTCCTTAATCTAACACATAGTATCGCATACTTCAACACTCCCCCTCGATACTATATCCATCTACAACACAAACTTCAATGCACCCAAGCATTTCCTTCTATCTTCAATCAAGAAAGCTTGAATGTTTCCCCAATAAACTCCAGCATAGCCAGCGTCCATTACACTTCACTAACAAGTTCAGGCATAGCCCCCACTCGTCAATGAAGTGTTGAAACATCCAACTCCTAAACCAGTCTCACCAAAAGACAATGTACTCGGGAGTGAAAATGAGTACTTACCATGAAGATAGAACACCAACCTCACACCGATACTCTTCTACATCCAAGTTTCTCTCTCAACTGCGCCATCACGTGGCACCTAGCATCTCTCCAAGCGAATTAAGTTCGAGCAATGCTCGAACTTTCCAATCGGAAATGCCTTAGTGAACATGTCCGCCGCGTTATCCTTTGTGTGCATTTTCCGAAGTCATACATGCTTATCTTCGTCCATGGCTACTAGAAATGACTCTCTCACTTCAATATGCTTCGTTTGTGAGCTAAATGCCAAATTCTCTGCCAAATGTATAGCACTTTGGCTATCACATCGAACATCGATACTCTCATGTTCGAAACCCAAGTCACACAATAGTCGCTTCAAATAGAGTGCCTCCTTTGCCGCTTCCACAGCGGCTATCAGCTCCGCCTCCGTAGTGGATAAAGCAACTACGGTTTGCAATCTCGATCTCTAACTAAAGGTCGTACCACCAAGTGTGAAGACATACCCGGAAGTTGATTTCCTCTGATCCCTATCACCGGCATAGTCCGAGTCACAATAATCAACTAACTTGCAACTCAATCCATCATTACCACAAAAAACAAGACCATGAGATTTTGTGCCTTTCAAGTATCTAAATATAGCCTTCATGGCTTCCCAATGCGATTTTCCCGGATTAGCCATATACCGACTAACCATCCCGACGGCATTTGCAATATCGGGTCTTGTACACACCATGGCATACATAAAACCTCCAACCGCGCACTAGCATACGGCACCTTTGCCATATAAGCCTTGTCATTCTCCTCAATAGGTAATCCCTTACTCGAAAGCTTTATATGCAAAGGTAAAGGTTTATTTGATGCCTTTGCATCCTCCATACTAAAATGGCAAAGCACTTTCTTAATGTACTCCTTTTGAGTTAATTTCAACTCAAAATGCTTTCGATCTCTTTCAATTTCTATGCCCAAAATCTTCTTTGCTTCTCCAAGGTCTTTCATTTCGAACGCCGCCTTTAATTTCTCTTTCAGCTTGTTGATTTCTGCCTTGTCCTTAGAAGCAATGAGCATATCGTCCACATACAAGAGTAAATACATCCAACAATCATTTCCTAACCTCTTGAAATAAACAGAAGCATCCTTGATACTTCGATGGAAGCCACTTTCAAGCATGAAATGATCACATCTCTTGTACCATTGCCTAGGTGATTGCTTCAAACCATATAGTGATTTCTTTAACTTGCAAACTAGTTCTGACTTACCTTCTACAACAAACCCTTCCGGTTGTTCCACGTAGATGTCTTCATCCAAGTCTCCATGCAAGAAGGCAGTTTTCACGTCTAGTTGCTCCAACTCCAAGTCGTAAATAGCAACTAATGCAAGTAATATCCGGATAGAAGTATGCCTCACAACCAGTGCGAAGATCTCATCATACTCCTTTCCTTTCCTCTGTGCAAACCCCTTACCCACTAGCCTAGCTTTGTATCTTCCATCGTCCTTTACCTTATATATATCCATTTGCACCCAATAGCATGGTTTCCTTGAGGAAGTGGAACTAACTCCCAAGTCTGGTTCTTCATCAACGATTGCATCTCTTCCTCCATGGCGCAAATCCACTTCGAGCTATAACTCGAATCCATGACGTCATCGAGGTACATCGGCTCATCTTGGACTACATGAAGAGCATAGTCCGAATTCTCACAAAATTTAAGATAGTTCCAATCACCATATCTTTCGGGTGGCCTTATAGCACGACGACCAACCTGAGTAGCAATGCCATCACCCGGTCTTCCTTCAGCTCCACCTTGAACTGAATCTTCTCTAGTCTCGTGCACATCACCAACACTACTAGAGGAATCCTCTAGACTATGTGATGTAACATCAACCACATTCACCTTCAAGCACCTCCAACAACTCTACTCTGTCTATGCCTGAAAATGGGAATAACTTCCTTCTCCTTTGATTCACCATGAACCAAATCCGGAACATCCGATGAGCCTTCGTTCTCTTTGAACAGCCGACTCATCAAAAGTAACATGACGAGAAACCATAGCCTTCTTTGTTTCTGGATTCCAAATATGATAGCCTTTGATGCCATCCATATAATCGAGAAAAATCCCTTTGAAAGCTCTAGGTGAGAGATTATCATTCCCCGGATCATGCACATAAACAGGACTGCCAAATACACAAAGATAACTCAAGTCAATGCTCTTCCCCTTCCATACTTCCTCAGGAATTTTGTTATCAATAGCCAAGCACGGAATTCGATTAATAATATGCACCGCGGTTAACAAAGCTTCGGCACAAAATCCCTTAAACAAACCCGATGTCAATCTCAAGCATCGAGCTTCCTCTAGTAGAGTTCGGTTCATTCTCTCCGCCACTCCATTAGATTGCGGATCTCCCGGTGTAGTAAAATGCCTCTGAATACCATAATGCTTGCAAAAATTCAGAAATTCTCCAGAAACATATTCGTCGCCATTATCGGACCTAAGAACCTTCAAAGTCTTTCCACTCTCATTCTCAATAAGAGCCTTCCATTCTTTGAATCTTGCAAATGCCTCTGACTTGGCCTTCATTACATACACCCAAACCTTCCGAGAAAAAATCATCAATGAAAGAAATATAATATCTTGCTCCTCCCAAAGAAGCTACAAGCGCTGGTCCCCAAACATCCGTGTGCACATACTCAAGAATCCCTCTTGAATCATGTTTTCTTTCACCGAATGATACTCTAGTTTGCTTTCCCATGACACATTCCTCGTAAAACTCCAACTTGCTGAAACTCTCACCATCAATCATCTCCCTTCGATGAAGAACATCTAAACTCTTCTCTGAGACATGACCCAATCTCAAATGCCACAGCCGTGTAGCATCTAAGCCACGAGAACTATCAATACTGACACAAGTTTCGCCTTCCACGGTCACTCCTTGAAGCAAATAGATACCATGAGTTTTAGCACCCTTCATAACCACAAGCGCACCCTTCGAAACCCTCAAGCTATCACTCTCAATGGTGATCTTACAACCTAAAGAATCCAACTGTCCCAAAGAGATAAGTGACTTCCGTAGTCCCGGAATATAGCGCACATTAGTGAGAGTACGAACCACTCCGTCAAACATCCAAATTTGCACGGATCCGATGCCCTTCGGCTTGCAAACTGCACCATTTCCCATAACAATTGATTTTCCTTCCCATTCAACATAAGAAGAAAAACAAATCCTATTAGGTGTCATGTGATATGAAGCCCCTGAATCAAGCACCCAATCGCTGCCCGAAACATCTGATGCTACTGCCGACAAAACATCTACGTCTCCCTCACCAACATCTCTCTCCACCGCAACTGATGAAGATGCTACTTCCTTCTTCCCCTTGTCTGGACAATCATTCTTCCAGTGACCAGGTTTCTTACATATAAAGCACTTGCCATTTTTTTTCTTTTGATTTTCCTCTTCCACCAGGCTTCTTAGACTTAGAACGCCACCGGTTTCCCTTCTTCTATGACTTTTCTTTCTCCGCAAATAAACCTTCATCATTACCAGCACCACTACTACCATCACTCAGCTCCTTCATCTGATCTCACAATTCCTCACTAAGAAGACCCTTCTTAACATCATTTAGAGTCAATGTATCCCGGCCATAGGTCAAACTGTTTGAGATACTAGTATAGCGCTCAAGCAATGAACATAACAATATCATCGTCTTCTGCTCCTCCTCAATCTTCAAATCTACCGCCTTCATCTTCATTAGCAAATCATCAAACACATTTAAGTGCGCCTTTAGCGAAGTTCCTTCCTTCATCTTGTAGGTAAAGAAAGTCCACAACAATATCAGTCGATTTGTGAGTGACTTCTTCATATACAACTCCTTCAACTTGTTCCAAATACCTTTAGCAGTCGTCTCACCACTAATTTCAGAAATAACATTCTCCCCCATGGCAAGTTGAAGTGTAGTGAATGCCCACTCTTCCATTTCCTCTCTCTCCACATCTGAGATGTCCTCTGGCAATAAATGTGTATCAAACACCACCCGATGTACCCGATTCAGCCTAAGAATCGCTTTCATCCTCCATTGCCACTTTTCAAAATCATTATCGCCATTCCACTTGTCGATAACCAATTGTGAACCGGCAGCTGCATACGACCCACATACATAAGGAGCTACAAAACTTGGATGAATTGTTGATGGATTATTTGAACCTGATTCCGGCATTTCTACAATCTACCAACACCAATGCTCTAATACCAAATGTTGTGGAGAAATTTTGATTCAAGGACGCTTAAATCAAAAATCCCCAACACCGTGGAAAACGAGATCGTGGTAATAGTGCAAAAAGAACCAAACAAACAATCTCAATCTTATCCAAGCCAATCAGAATCACCAAATAATGGAAATAATAGAGCAATAACGAGAAACTAAATCACACAGGGATTTATAGTGGTTCCACCGACGTCTTGTCAGTGTACGATCACTTTGAGAGAGAAACCTTTATTAATATCAATAGAAGAGTACAAGAGATTGATTACAATGATCAAATTTACTAGAAAATTTTGATTTTGTGGAGAAAGGAATTGAAGAAGATTAGGATTGCCTAAACCCTAATTAGAATAAACCTTGATCTAATCTCTTGATTCTGTTGTACCTCCTCCTTTTGGATCCGATGTAGCTTATATAAACATAGGGAAGTATATGGAAATTCCCAAAATTTCCTCTAGATCGAAATATCCGAAATATCCTCCAAATCCAAAATATCCTCCAGATCCTAAATATCCTCCAGACCTGAAAATATCCTCCAGATTCTAAATATCCGAAATATCCTCCAGATCCTAAATATCCTCCAGATCCTAAATATCTGAAATATCCTTTAGATCCGAAATTTCCTCCTCAATCTAACACATAGTATCGCATACTTCAACACCCATGAGTATATACTCTTCTACATTTTCAAATGTATTAAAATAAAATAGATTATGACATTTATTGTATGTAAAACAGGATACATCTCACTTCAATTTGTTATTAAACTATGCTCAACCAAATGGACATAAGCCTGATAGAGATTAATATTTATCTAATCTAAAGTAAGAAGTACTCAAGCTTTTGCTACTTAAAGTAATTTCTGCTACTCAAAGTAATTCGTCGAGCTAATTGATCCTTTTTGGCAAACACAGTATAAGAATAAGAACTAACCCTTTTTATATCATTTCATGTTTTGCATTAAAAGCTGTTTGGTTCTTCATATATTTCATGTGGAAAACACTACCAGAAGCTCATGCTTTAGTAGCTTTTAGGATATCATGAAAATTTGGTTGATAGGCAAAATAATGGTTTGAAATAAGGAGTTTTATATTCAAAGTGAATTTCGCAGTAGTTGACCTACAGCTGGAAGGAGAAGTACTTCATGTCTTATGTAGTCTGCAATAATTTGTCTCATGCGCAAAACCTGTAATTCATTTCATTATTGTTTTTTATAAATAGACAATTTTCAGTTTTTCAAGTTTTCAAATTTTATTAATCACTTTCAGCTATCGATTGCCATTTTTTTTTTACTTCCTTCAAATTTTCAAATGCCGAATGTATATTTGTGTACCTTCTCCATTATACTGCAATTTGTATTTCCCATGATATTGCTCCAACATGAAATTATCAAAATGCTATTTGAAAGCTCTATTAGTGGACATCAGTCCATTAGCGGAGAGTATGATACTGCCAAAATGTGACATCGCGTATATATAGTTTTTGTTTGAGTTAGATATTTACGTGCAACAATCGATGCGGACGGGGAGAGCAAAGTATGTAGCCGGCGAACTTAGTTGTACTGGTATTTATGTTGTGTGCTGTCAAAATTTACCTTTTATATTGATCTATTGGTTGACTAGCCTCACACCATTTCGTTCTTAAGTTTGTGAACATGCATCCTAGAATCTGATGCAATATCAATTACGTTGGTCAACAATATAGAGATGCAAAAGGCGAATTATATGTATAACATTAAATTTAATTTGAACACACTAATAAATGTGAAGAGTAAATTAAACATGTTAGAGAAAGAAATAAATGTAATTTATAATATTGAATTTGATTCTACCGGAACTAAATATCTTAAAAGCAGGAAGAATACATTTGAACTGTCATTTGGATATAAAAATTCCTATTATAACTATTCATGATTTTTCTACCTACATAATAAATGATGATGTTACTTTTTTTTACATATGGTATTACAAACTTTAAGATTAATGTTAGTGAGTCGCAAAATCAACCTTGCAACAAGTGTATATTTTGAGCTTTGGTAAAAGGGTATAGGAAATTTTATGTTCGATTAATGTTTTTTGTTTGTTTTAGTTTCAACATATTTAAATTATGTTATAAGCAATGCAAAATTATTAATTAAGTTTCATCACTAAATTGGATTAATTGGTAGTTTTATCCAGTTTTTTTTGATACAATCTCTCTTATCCAATAGGTAACACTGTTATTTTGAATGACGTTGGCGAAAGGTTTCAAGTATGTCATATTATCTTATGTTAGAATGTCTTGTATGGGGTAATTATAATTCTGACTTTTATAGGTTTGCATGTCATATAATAGATAATAGTAGCAAAAAGGCATTTCTTATGACATAAAGTGACTGACTTCACTGTCACATGTATTCAATTTTATTTCTCTCTACCACTAATCAAAAGTGCTTGTTTTCCACTTTATCATTAATATAGTCTTTAAATATGTATAATCCTAAGAAAAATTCTTAAATTTATTTTTCAATGCTCACTACATAGTTTGAGTTTTTCTTTGGAATATTCCTTTAAAATATTGGTCCATGTTTGACTAGCTAAACCTATTTAATTATGTTGGGAAGCAATGGCTGAGTCGCGGACTAGGTCGCTTTCTTGAAGACGATTCAGCGATTTGGTCGGTGGTGCAAACCAATTCGTACTTGTCGCCGCCGCCTCTGGGATAAAACAGACTTCTGAGAAAAAATAATTGATTTGCTTGCACAACAAACCAAATCAGATTTGGACTTTTGATTTAAATTTAACTGCTCGTTTTGATTTTGTTTTTGAAGAACTTTTAATGGTGGAGGAAGAAAAAGAGAGAGATAAGAAAAAACTTGTTTTTTCTGAGTAGTTCGGCAAAAAATAAACGTGGTAATAATTGTAGAGGAAGTCGGTTCAGATCTAAAAAAAATGAATCTCAATTTTTTACCAAGTCAAATAAAAAAATATTTTTTTTATATAGTCTCATGATGTGGGACTATTCATATATGAGTCACCTCACACTTATCCAATTTTTAAATAGTTCATCTTTATAAAAAATGAATCATTTTTCCAACAAGCCCCCACTTGAATTTTTTTTTTAAATATTTTCCGAGCAGTTTCTAAAAACATAAGATTGTGCAAAAACAAAGGTGTCATCCGACTTGAACCTTTGCATAGTGGATAAGATTCAGTTTTTACTAAAGTTACACATAGTCTTGAACTCTATTCCTGACATCAGACCACACACAACCTTTTCTATAGTGCAATCAAATAAGCCCGTGCATTAATGGTCATGCACGTCTATCCCAGTTTAGTGAACGCTATAGGAATCTTGCCCAAAACTCCATAGGAAACGGCCACATTTCCACATTCACATAGGTGAGTCTATCAAGAGTACTCCTGAAGATAGGTACTCCACTCCAATTAGAGTATAGATCTCATTAAGAGTTTCTATCAACTCATCCTCTAATCACTTCAGGAATACATGCTTTTTAATATAAAAATTTAGCATGTTCATCTACTATCACTGCACAACTTGTTTTTAGCCATTGAACCTAGTTCTTGGGATCTCCAATCATTTAGGTCGGGTTACCATCGTGCGTGATTCCACAATCTCTGGGCAATAGTCCCATTCTTTTAGAATCATTAAGGACTTTCTTTCTGGTCAGTCCTTTCATCAAAGGATCTGCCAAATTGTCATCACTTCATATGTGATATTCTCTAAAAATACTGTGCATACGACTTTCATTTCTTACCGTTGTAATATCGGTTCTGTCCTTCTTTCAATAGTCGTCAAATTTTGATCACTATGTATGTGATGTTCTCTTACAGTATTGTACTTACGACGTCGTTTTTACCGTTGTAATAACGGTTCTATACTTTTTGCAATAGCCGCGGTACTATCGCAATCGATTACACCACTAGTGTCGGTTTTTCCCTTATGGGGATCTCAAATTGCAGATTTCTTTAGTTCTCTGCTTCTTAACTAGCTGTGGATAGTGCTATTATCTTAGTCTCTATAGTATACTGAGTCAAAATAGTCCGTTTCTTGGTTTTCCAAGAGACAACTTCCTCAGCGATGCTAAATATATAGCCACTCGTCCTTTAGAATCATCAGATAAAGTATTTCAGCCTATATCAGAATATCCTTCAAGTACAACTGAAAACTTTTCATAATGTAATCCAAGGTTCATAGTTTATTATAAGTATCTCATAACCCTCTCATTAGCATGTTAATGCTCTATACTAGGTCTACTGAAAACATGCATAATAATCGCACGACATAGGTAATGTCGGGTCTAGTACAATCAATGGCATTCGAAGGCTACCAATGATGCTCGCTTAAACAGACGGTCTTATACATTCACCAGTGTTCTTAAATAACTTTACACTGGGATCATATGGTGTACATGCAAGTTTACAGTCAAAGTAATCGTATCTCTTTAGGGTATTCTCAATTTAATGAGATTGATCCAAAGAAAGTCCCACTTTTTACCTAGTAATCTTAATATCAGGGATTACACTCGCCTTACCTAGATCTTTCATATCAAAATTGGCATTTAATAAGGATTTGACTGAGTTTATGGCATGAATATTTGACCCAACGATGAGAAGGTCATCTACATAAAGACATATAATAGTGCAAATGTCATTCTCAGATTTGTAATAAATGCATTTGTCACTTTCATTAATTTTAAAACCATAAGAAATGATTAAGTTATCAAATTTTTTCATGCCATTGTTTAGGTGCTTCCTTATAATGATTTATCTAATTTGCATACTTTATGTTCTTGACCATGTACTACAAATCCTTCAGGCTGGTCCATATAAATTTCTTCTTCTAATTCACTGTTTAAAGAACGTGGTTTTAACACCCATTTGGTGTATTAATAAATAACAAATAGAAGCAAGTGAGATTAATACCCGAATGAATGTAATTCTATGTACAGGTAGAAAAAATGTCGATTTTTTTTATATTTTCTCTTTGTTTAAAACCTTTAGCTGCTAATTGTGCTATATATTTATCAATAATGCCATCAGGTTTTAATTTCTTTTTAAGCACCCATTTACAACCTATAGATTTACAACCAGAGAATAAATCTACTAAATGCCAAGTCTTATTGGATTCCAGAGAATCCACCTCATCATTTATAGCCTTTTGCCAAAAATCGGCATCTAAAGAAGATTAGGCCTCTTGGAGGTTTAAGGGATCCTCCTGTATAGTAAAAGCACAAAAATCCAAACCAAAATCTTTTACGGTTCTTGCTCTTTTACTTCTTCGAGGTTCAGTTTCAGAACTTTTATTAAGTTCTGTTCTAATAGGCATACTTAATGTGCCCCCACTATTCCTTAATTTAAAAGGAAAATTTGTTTCATAAAAATCAGCATCATTTGATTCAATTATATTATGTGCATTTAGGTCATAAAATCGGTATGCTTTGCTATTAATAGCATAACCCATAAATACACATTCATATGCTCTACTTGCCGATTTTATTCTCTTAGGGTCTGGAATGCGAACATATGCTAAACAACCCCAAGTTCTAAAATATGACACATTGGATTTATAATTCTTTAAAATCTCATAAAGTGAAATTTTATTCTTAGATTAGGGGATTCTATTCAGAACATAGCATGCAGTCAATTAAAATATCCCCCCACCAATGTTTTGCTGCACCAAAATTTAATAAAATGGCAATTACTAATTCAGTAAAGGTCCTATATTTTTTCCAGCTTCACCGTTCATTTCAAGTGAATATGGTGCAGTTCTCTTATGTATATACCATGTAAAAAAATCAGAATAAACTAGATTCATATTCTGTTTCTCTATCACTATGAATTCTCTTAATTTTCTTATTACTCAATTTTAGTTTTCAATGTTTCAAACATGTTAAATGCATCACAACTTTAAGAAACACTGTCTTTTTAATTGTAAGCTTTATTTTCACATTACCAATCTCTACAGTTTTAGTGGTGTGAGGATCTCCCAACAACACTTTCTGATCATCAACATCCGTGTATATTGTGAATATATCACGATCATAGCAGACATGGCGAGAAACACCGGTGTCTACCCACCAACCCTCTGATCCAACATCGAAGTGAATCTCAGTAGTCGTAGCCGTTAAAGGCTTCTCAGTCAGGTTTACCTGCGGTGCAGGGCTTAGCCTGTTCCGACATTGTCGTGCCATATGACCTAGTTTTCCACAGTTGTAATATAGAAGCAACTGTGCAGAATCATTCTTTTTGGTTAGTTGCTGCTGTCCTTTATGGTTTCCTTGTAGATTCCCATTCTATTCTCAACTGACCGGTTGTGGAGGCTTACTATTGCTTGAATGTTAATATGTTTGAAAATTTATATTTTTCTTATAGAAAAATATACGTAAACTCATAGACTAACATAAGTTATTCACATAAAAATTATTTTCTACATTTGTACCATTCCACCACACTTGTGGACTATATTAATGGTAAACAACTTACATGGTAAATTTAATCATCACATATAGAGACTACATAAATCAAGGTATCAAAATGCTTGGGTTCAAAAAATACTTAGGTTCAGTCAGTTAACATTGTTCCAATCAAATAATGCACACTCTTAGGACTCAAGCAAAGTGATTAGTGTGACCCAAAACTACAGTACAAGATAATGAGAAGGGTTCATGATTAATTATCAAATTTCGAAGTTTTATAAACCAATTTCCACCATGCTACCATTTTACAACTACAAAGATGACATGCTTATAGTTCTTTAAGGCTATGGGATCAATAACAACCAACAGTAACTTGTAGTTTGTATCATTCTATGTCCAATGAAATTCATACATATAAACTTCCTTTTTTTTGCTTCTATTTTTCTTTTTCTAAAGGATTATGATTAAAATGCAACTCAGAAGGTGACTTAAGCTCGTTGGAAAAAGAAGGCATAGCCAAGAAACCTCTATGTTGGTACTTAACAAGCCAAAATAAAATATGTTGATTACCTAATACCTGATACTTTTCTAGTGAATTTTCCATAATACCAGGCACAATCAGCTATCAATTTAATCATGCATTAGAAAGGGTTTAAAAAATTATATTACCTTTCGCTGATGCTCATCCTGGTGGGGGCCACAACAATAAAGAATATTGCAGCCCATCGATCCATTTCTCACAAACTTGGATTTCATGATGCTACCATGTAACTGCAGCGCGAAGCCACCTTCCATGCCTACCAAATTGTCCATCTTTTAAACTTGATTTCATGTAGATGACGGCAAACCCGGATTTCACATCAAATCTTTCTACTTTTTCTTTTGATATCTCGTTGCCAGAGAATATAGCAGAAGGAGTCGCAGTTACAAATTGAGTAAGATTTCAAGGCGTTGAGTATTTCAAAGCGTTGAGTAGATAGAGGAAGATGGCGGCACCTTCAAGCAAGTTAGGGTTGCAGCCATTATTTTGAGAACGTCTTCAAATTGTTGGGAAACAATGGTTGAGTCGCGCACTAGGTCGCTTTCTTGAAGACGATTCGATGATCCGGTCGGTGGTGCAAACCAGTTCGTACTTGTCGCCACCTTTGGGATAAAACAGCCTTCTGAGAAAAAATAATTGATTTGCTTGCACAACAAACCAATTCAGATTTGCACTTTCGAATTAAATTTAACTGCTTGTTCTGATTTTATTTTTGAAGAACTTTTAATGGTGGAGGAAGAAAAAGAGAGAGATAAGAAAAACTTGTTTTTTCTAAGTAGTTCGGCAAAAAAATAAACGTGGTAATACTTGTAGAGGAAGTCGGTTCAGATCTAAAAAAAATGAATCTCAATTTTTTACCAAGTCAAATAAAAAAATGTTTTTTTTCTCTTCATATAGTCTCATGATGTGGGACTATTCATATATGAGTCACCTCACACTTATCATTTTTCCAACAAATTATTATGAGTTAAAGACATCAAAGGAGCTACTTGAGCTGTTGATAAATTATGCCTATATTGTCTTAGATCACTCAAATTGCAGGATACTTTCTTTCCTTGATTATTCATATGTTCCATATTTCTCATTCTAAGTCTTGAACAAGTCACCCGTAATTTAGCAGATCATAGTATATCTAATTATGTAATAAATGGTATTGAAAAATATGTGCATATTTTTGACCTAGATATCTAATCTATTTAATTAAGTATTACTCTTCTATTAAAAAGGTAGTAACTCCCTTTTATTAAATACCTTAGTCTCTTCATTTTTCTTATCTTGGTTCATGCATACCTGGTTTATAAATATGTTTCATTTGAAATTTTACTTATGTGACAAAAA
Organism: Allium sativum; assembly: GCA_030737875.1. Taxonomy (NCBI): domain Eukaryota; kingdom Viridiplantae; phylum Streptophyta; class Magnoliopsida; order Asparagales; family Amaryllidaceae; genus Allium; species Allium sativum. Next base: position 312,497,057 of record CM060919.1, read on the forward strand.
AATTTAAAAATGTGGTTTAATGCAATTCCCCTTATTTTCCCAATTGAATACTATAAAATTTTATGCATCCACTTTTAGTTCAACTTTTTTCTAAATTTAGACACATTAATGTAATTTACTGAAATAGTTTATCCTATGACAGTAGCATCCAACAGATATGTAACTTCCTTTTTGCCAACAAATACGCTACTTTATTTTTTGAAAATTCACTCTATTCATGCAGAAAATTTCAGAACATGTTATTTTTTCCATATATAATTGGTTTTCCTTTTTTTGATTCTATTAGGAATTATTCTACAGGTTAAGTTTCATATCTATATAGCAAAAATTGAAACTATAATCTTAACATTTGTCCTATTGTTTATTCCAAATATATGCCACCATTATAGTTAATCTTGCAGGATAAAATTTTTACGCTGCCTGGCAGTTTGTGTATCAACTCCTTATACATCAATTAAAGTTATAAACTATGTATGCTAATGTTGAATACTATCTAATTCGATGCAAACCATTGGTGAAATATTTTGTTTTGGAGATCTATTTCATGTAATCTCTGGTATGCTCAAGTTTATGGACTTCAAATTGTCCCAAAAACCTCAAGACAGGACATGACAATATGCTTATGCTGTATGTATAGGCATGAATTCTTCTGTACCCAACTCCGGTGTTCCCATGTGCCGGATCAATCTTATCCATTGATTTGCACAAAATCTAATGGTTTTGAGTGGGTTGTAGGACATGTTCATTAGATTATTAATAATATGCGTGGTTGATGTGTGGTGGTGATTTGTCGGGCACACGGGAACACCGGAGTTGGGTACAGAAGAATTGATCCGTATGTATATGATTGGATATTTTCATCCAACTCATATAACTACATTCTATTACTTAGTTCCATACATTATAACATAAATAAATGAAATTAGTGAATTTTTCAAGGACTACATAATGGTTTGGACATCTATTACCATTTTTATTCGACTTACACTAAATTCATCTCCTTGAATTTGGTTTGTTCCAAATTGATTTGCAATTTCGCCTTATTCATCGCTTAATACAATCTGGTAATCCTAATTAATCATTGTTCCAAACAATGCATTTAACAATTATATAAACCTTTATTACTATTATTATTTTTCACAAGGTATTTGTTATGGAAGGAAGTGGATAGTGTATACTAAATATTAATTGTCTTGAACAAATATGTTGAATGTTTATTCTATGACTCATTTGACAAACATTTATTTATTAATTCCTTACATTCATCCCATGCTTCATGATATATCAGATTTCTCATGCCAGATGAAATATAAACTCATACAAATCAAAGTACAAAGCAAAGCATCTCAAATCAAAGCATCACCATTTGCGTCATCACCATAATTACCAGGCGAGAATTTCAACAGCCAAAACGACAAATACCTAACTACAACAATCTCTCACATGCACATTACATAATTTAGATCTCATCCTCAATAAGGTAGAATCAAAGTTCAGTTTATCAACTTCGTTTAAACAAGTTCATAGCAAGAACCAATCTCAAGCATATCTGCAACCTTCACCTTTATACCTGTCCTCGAAAAAGAAGTTCCAATTGCAAGACCCAAATGGGGACAACAAGCATTGAGGCCATACTCCATGAAGGAAAGACTCCAGATTCAAAATGCAACAGCTGGTCATTAGATTTCTTAGGCAATTATCAACTTCAACGTTGCACCGTTTCAGGATCATTCAAGTCCAAACAAGGTTGCTCATATGGCTTTAATTTCTAGATCCTAATTTCAATTGAAGTATCACATCAACGCAGACAGCTATAAATCCAGTCGTTAGTGTTTTTCTTCAGGTGGTGAAATTTCAGATTTTGGCATCCCTTATCATTAGAAATAAAGGTTCAGAACAACGCTTATATATGAACTTCTGGACAATGCAATACCTTGAGGATGTGGATTTTTGATAGTAAATAATGATTTCTTCAAGGGACGAAGTGATTTTTTAAGGAAAATTTAATGTTGTTCGGATCTCCCGTAAAGTCGGAACCGTTGGGCTCGTATCAAAAAGAGCTTTCTAACGAATATTGGAAATTTAAAATCTAAGGGTTGGATTTGGAGATACGTCCAAATCAAATTTGGAAAAGGTCGCTGTAAGTGCAGCTCGATGGCCGTTGATGGAAATCGACTGTACGGGCCTTGATAAAATTATTAAAAATAGTAATAATTTGTATAAAATCATAAGAAATGATTTGGGAAAAAATTGGGATGAAAAACTCCATATTTGAAAAGATAAAAATAGATTTTTATCGAAATAAACTAGTTTTGAACTAATATTAAAACCCATTTATTTTTAAATAAATAAATTGGATTTGAGATGGGTTGTAAATAGAATTGATTGGTGGGTTTATAGTGAAGGGTGTTTTAAATGACACTTGTTCTTTAACCCGGTAATAAATAGAATTTGATTTGGGTTTGTCATGAACTGTGTTTTTAAATGACATTAGTTCTTTAACCCAGTAAAAGGAATTGTTGTAATAGCAATGAAATGTTCTTCCGTCTGCGTTCTGATTTGTCCTGTTCTCAAACGATCAGGGGTTTCGAACGGTCTAGATCGGTTTAACGACTGATTTAGATCGAGCGAAATTCCCGGCTGTTACATGGAGAGTCTGAATGAAGAGAAGGCATACAAAGAAATTTCTTTTATTTTTGCAAAGAATCATCCATTCAAATTTCCAGACCCGTTCACTACACGATTTTAACAGAATTTTATTCTGTTTTTTTACCTTGATTTTAAAGTTTGAATCATTTCTACGATCCGTCAATGGTATATAGTTCAGGAGTTCTCAATTTGAGATAAGGTGAAAGGCAGCATTATCAACCATATGACATATACTAGTATTACCGTACAACGGTGGAAAAACCGACCATTAAGGAGTTCAATATAAAATATAAAATTATTTGTTAAAACATATTTCAAATTAGTTTTATTTAAAATATTATAGGATACTTTAAGAGAGAGAAAAGTAACTAATAAAGTAAAAATTAAATTAAATTAAAATTTACAAGTAAACCAACTTGAGACTGAGAATATACCATCAATGTATTGATTTGAATCAATCACAAACACATACATACATTTCTATTATATATCAAGTAGGATAAATGTAATTTTAATGTTTAGTTATTTTGCAACTCTAAGCCATCAATGGATTGAAGAAATAAAAAGAGAAACAAAACAAAAATAAACTCAAAACATATTATCATATCAGTGAATATTTAATTGAAATAAAAAAAATGCAAGAGTAAGATATAATAAATAGATATCAAATTATTAAACTAATTTATTTAAATAAATCACTTAAAACTACTACCGTTATTTGAAAAACTAAAACTGTTGAAAGAAGAATGCAGAAGATAAAACAAAATATTGGACTTCGTCTTTTTAGATATATTTTTCAGGATCAAGCTTGATTCAGTTGAATAATCGATGGCTGATTGCGATATAACAACTCTTTTGTTTTTTTGTTTATATACTCAATCTAAGTAACACCAACCCTAAAAAGATGACACATCCATAGCAATTCCTTTAGTTTTGTTGGTATATATTAAGGTTCAAAGTTCCGTTTTCCGTTTTCGTTCCGGTGTTGACATAATTTTGAAATTTCGGTTTCGTTCCGGATATTCCGAAAATTCCTCTTTAGTTTCATTATAAATTCCGTTATATTTTTATAACCAATAAACATTCAAGCCTACAAAATGATTTTATACAATGTTTATGCCAATATTGCAAAGTATATTTTTGGTGCTGACTCGATTTTTAACCGTATATCTTACATAAGTTATTTAAATAAACTATTATGTCTCAGCATTATTAGCCCACACACAGCACAATCCAGTTAAAACCCTCTCAGCTAAAGAAAACACTACTTCTTTCTCTTCCTTTTTCCTCGGCCGCCTTCTTTCTGCATCAAGCCCATACCAAATCATGTCCGACATTCATCAAAATTCAACGGAGAAAAATCAAATCTCGAGTAAATTTGAAATCGATTAATTTAGAGACTCAATCCAAATTCGATTTTGATAAGCGCTGTTCGAAACTAATTGTTTATTCCAGGCAATATCAAAAATTTCAATTTCCTTCTATTCGGTTTTCATACGGCCAGCTTATTTTTTGATTTTCTTCTTTGCTAGATTCGAAACGGAATTTTGACAATATTCCAGTCTAGTTCATGCCAAAAACGGAACGAAAACGCCGGTATTCCGGCATGCCGGACGGAATTTAGTACCTTGGTATATATCTTCACCTTCAGCGTATTATACTCATGTTTGAGTTTGATCATTTAGTAATAATATGAAATCCAAGTCCTCACATCAATAAGCTAAAGTTATCTCATCATCAAATAGATAGAAGATAGTAGGGAAATCATTTTAAGCATGTAATAATAAAGTAGTAATGAAAAAGATCTCTTTAACTATTTAGGTGTAATGATTGAAATCTGCATCATTCATATTAATGAATCAATGATTGATGAGATGGTTCATATTTATTTTTAATAATGGTAGATGAATAGTTAAAGGACACGGAATAGTTATTTGCGTTATTTTATGAAAACGGACCACTATCCATGAAAAACCTCATTTTAGCCAATTAAAGTTCAATATTTTCATTTATTAAAACTCACAACATTTATTACACCAATATTAATTGATAAAATATTATTTTTCCATAATTTGTACATGAACCAAATCAATGAATGACAGGTTATATTCATATATTTTAAATTTATAATTTATTTTAATATCATTTTGTAAAATATAAAATTGCATATTTTGTTAGAAATCAACATATCTAATTGTCTCATCAACATAACCCATTAAACAATCAAAGGACAACTTAATACAAAATAAATTTTATTCATCGATTATATATTTCCATATAAATGAAATCATACCAAAATCCCAAACTATATTTAAATTACTAAAAAAAGGCTTATATCTCCCCAAAATCTTGTTAAGAATCAACCAAGGTGATTATATTCATGCTTTATAATTTCACGTAATCTCGACTAAGGTTGTTGTAGGAATGAATGCCCGTTAGTATCTTCCTTCCTTCTCGTAGTACAGTGTAGAAATAAGGTATTAGTTAAGTTGAAAATGAAAATTTAACAGTAACATCAAAATTGGTCGTAAAACATCATATTACAGTTTTGGTACTTTGTATAACTGATTCAATGCTTGTGCAATTTAAGCAACACTACAGTAAAAACTCACCTTACAGTATGAGTTGGTAAATTGATAACAGTATTTCATTAGCCAAGGAATTTACATCCACTATTAAATGATTTTAAATAATTAAGAGATTAAGACGTTTGATGCCTAAAATTTTGCCACCCTTCTGATCGTCCAAAAAGCCAAAAAATGGTATAGATACCCAGCCATGCGTTGCTGCCTATATGAACCTACAGACCTAGACAAGGAGTCAATTCTTTATTAACAAATCCACATGTTGGAAATTTTATGAATTATTTAAAATATGAAATAAGTGTATGATGGCTCCTATTTGTGAATAGTCCCACATCATGGGATTATAAGAAAGATGCAATTATTTATACTTGTTTCTAAGAAGTCATGTTGGGGCCTTGGGCTCCCAATGCATGCTTTGATGTGAGGAGGGAGACCATGCATCATGACCACCACACACGCGCGCGCGACCGACCGACTGACTCGACCCGGCTCGGTTCGGGATTGGGCTTGGGCCTTGGGCCTTGGCTATGTGGTGTAGACACTTATATTTTTGGTCCAGAAAACACTGCATTTTTCGAACCAATTTTTAAATACGGAAATTATTTCTGAGTCGACTTTTATATGAAGCGGTAAACTTTTGACCAAGTATTTCGCAAATCCTATTTTCCTCCACTAACCAGTATTTTCGTTCAGCCCCAATCCTGTCTGTATATTATCTTCAGTTGTAGACGAGATTGATATAGAAAAAAATTCTGTTTTCTCTTCCTCCGCCATTAAAATTAAAAAAAAATCTTTCAGAAATTTTCGCGCAGTTAAATTTGAAAGTGCAAATCTGCACTGATTTGTTGTGCAAAGCAAATCAGTTATTCATTTTAGAGATGTTGTTTTATCCTAGAGGCGGTGGCGGAAGTACGAACTGGTTTTGCACCACCGACCAGATCGCTGAATCGTCTTCAAGAAAGCGACAAAGTACGTGACTCAGCCATTGTTTCCCAACAATTTGAAGACGATAAAAAACAATGGCTTCGACAACAACCATAGATGATGCTGCTCCTCCCTCTGCATTCCAGATCCCATTGGTGACTGCTGCCCCCTTTCGTTTCGAAGGTCTGCACTTCAAACGATGGCGTCAGAAGATGGAGTTCTACCTGACGATGAGGAAGGTGGCTGCTGCTCTGACCACCGACAAACCGCAGTTGCCAGACAAGCCTGACGGAGCTGATGAAGCGCAGATGACATGCTGGACTGAACAATCAAAGTAGTTGCAGATCTGGACTGAACAGGATTACCTGTGCAAGAATTTTATTCTGAACGGATTGAGCGATTATCTGTATGATTATTACAACTCAAAGGACAAGACAGCGAAGCTGATCTGGGAAGCGCTGCAGAAGAAATACGATACAGAGGAGGTAGGGGCAAAGAAGTATGCTGTAAGCCGCTATCTCAAGTACCAGATGACAGATGATAGGTCGGTAGAGATGCAGTCTCATGAGCTGCAGAAAATAGCTCATGAGATCATCTCCGAAGGTATGGTTTTGGATGAACAGTTTCAAGTTGCTGTTATTATTGACATACTGCCCCAGGTTGGAAAGACTTTAAGAATTTCTTACGGCATAAGACTAAGGAATTTTCCTTAGAGAGTTTGATCACTCGCCTTCGCATTGAGGAGGCGGCACGCAAACAGGACCAGAAAGAGGAAGTGTTGTTTGTTTCAAACAACAACACTAAAAAGACCAAACCCGCAGTTCTGAAACCAAACCAGAAGTCTTTTAAGAATTAGAACAGACGCAACAAACAGAATGGAAATCCGCAAGGAAACCCAAAAGGACAGCAAAAATCAGCCCAAAAGAATGACTCTGGACAGTTGTTTCTATGTTACAACTGTGGAAAACCAGGTCATATGGCACGAAAGTGTCGGAACAAGCCTAGCTCTGTACCACAGGCTAACTTGACAGAGGAGGAGCCTCTTATGGCTATGATTACTGATATTCACCTTGTTGGTGGGTAGACACTGGTGCTTCTCACCATGTCTGCTATGATCGTGCTATGTTTTCCACATACACGGCTGCTGATGATCAGAAAGTGTTGCTGGGAGATTCTCACACCACTAAAGTTGTAGGGATTGGAAACGTGGAGATCAAGTTTACCTCTGGAAAGACCGTGATCCTCAAAGATGTTTTGCATACTCCAGAGATGAGGAAGAATCTGGTGTCTGGCTATCTCCTTAATAAGGCAGGATTTACTCAATTTATTGGGGCTGATTTGTATACCATAGTGTATAAGGGAAATTTTGTAGGAAAGGGTTATGCTTGTGAGGGAATGTTCAAATTAAATGTTGAATCTAATAAAGTGAATAATTCTGCTTATATGCTGTGTGATTTTGATATTTGGCACTCTAGATTATGTCATGTTAATAAACGGATAATTCATAACATGAGCACTCTAGATATGATACCAAAGATAGCAGAATCTGAATCTGATAAATGTGAATTCTGTACACAAGCAAAAATCACAAAGAAACCTCATAAATCTGTTGACAAAGAATCTGAACCCTTAGACTTGATTCATTCTAACATATGTGAACTTGATGGCACATTGACTATACATGGACATCGTTATTTTATCACTTTTATCGATGATTGTTCTAATTTCACATATGTTTATCTTATGAAAAATAAAAGTGAAATACCCCACCTCCGTTAGGGTCACTCTCAAAGGGAATGCCCTAATTTTGGTGGAGGTTTATAAGTATAAGTCACAGATATACAAGACAGATATAAGAACACATATTTGTAAACAGCGGAAAATCAACAAACTTTTATTTCACGAAAGCAAATACGTGCTACAACAATATCACCATAATTGTCTTACATCTTTTCCAAAACATAACATAACACTTTCATAATCTGTCTTGATTACATTATTTAAAGAAGCATAAATAAAACATAGATAAACTGCAAAAGCCCCATAGAGTTTGTCCAAAGCCATAGTTTCAAACGAAAAGGATCCAAGCAATACATTTCTCTTCTTCAAGCTGGATGTTAAGGCTGGTCAAGCTGCAGTGTTCCCTCCCTGTGGACCTGGGGGGGGGGGGGGAAACGGAAGAAAAGAAGACGAAAGAAAAGTAGAGTCAGACATAAAGCCTGAGTAAGCCTAGTACTATTCTGTCTATGAATAAAGAACTGGGTATGATAAGTATAAACAAGAAGTGTGGAAGCACTATAAACTTGGTTAAGTTGTCTAGGGTCGAATATACTATCGTACCCCATGTTAATCTCTGAACCCATATAAACTGGTTTCCAACTGGCACCCCATAATCAGGGTGATGTGATCCATTCTACGATGATCGGCTCCTACTCGCATAGTTACATGTGTCTTACGGCCCCCGATGTTGTAGTTACCTATGCTGGTCCCACCATGGGGTGTATCAAGTCCCATAGTGGCGGCCCGACACAATCCTAGAGTGCACAGGTATGCTACTGGTGTCCAGTGCCTTATTTTTCTACGCCGGAGTGTGTGCACGCCCGCACCCCGTTAGAACCTACACTGCTACACCACCGCCGTCGATTTGACCTCTTACAATCAGCCCAGTAATCGTGCCCTACCCTGCCTAGTTTCAGGGTTTCCTGATACACCTTCTAGGGTTACTGCTGAAAAGGGTCCCCCGTTACTAGGTTTTCTATCTCTAACCACATGCTAAGTTGGTTAAGTGTTTTCTAACCTAACCCCACCAGTCCGTTTAGTTTAGCATGTTCCATTTTGATTAAGTCTTTAGTTTACTTAATCCTAACAATCCTGACTCAGCCTTAATTGTCTTATTAAGGCCCTGACCTCTCACATTAGATAGGTATTGTTGTGGCTGCCTGTTGCCGGTTGGTTCCGGGCAGTCTTACGCCACAACTCAGTCTAACCTCGGGTCCTTATTGGGCTCCATGTTTAACCTCCCACATTGGATAGGTATTGTTGTGACTACTGGACAGCCGGGCGGTTCCGGGCAGGTTTACATCACAACTCAATCCAACCTCGGGTTAAACACATCGTATTTTCTACATTTACATATTTTGTCTTTCTTCTTTGTTTATATGTAAATATTTGCGGCCCATTATTAAGTTAATGGTGTAAAGGTTACACCAATCATGGGCCCAACCCATACTTGAATTTGGGCCCTTATATTTTATGTTTTCATTCATTAGTAATTTTAACCCAACGTTATTTTCCCCCGTTTAACACGTCCGTTTATTATGTATATGTTGGGCTTAGCCTTTTTAAGCCCAACTTAGCCATGCGAAAAGGGGAGGCTTAAAGCGTGATTACATACACAAAAAGGGGAAGGTGAGCGCATGAACTTGCAATATGACGTTGGAAATACAAAATAGAAACTGGTGTACTTGCATAGTGGTAACATATACTTTGGTCATAAAGCATGGGTGACATGAATCAAGCCATGTAAACTTGTAGTTGAGATAAGAATCTAAATAGGGTATCATTATTGACACATAGTCATAACTACAACATGAACCTATATTTTATTTAGGCATAATGTCAAACATAAGCATGGCACAAATATTTCTAACATAAGCATGGCATAATGTCAAACATAAGCATGGCATAATGTCAAACATAAGCATGGCATAAGTATTTGTTCACATAACCATGGCATAAGTATTTCTAACATGAAATCATGATTTTTACTTTAGTCATGCAAACTTGCAAAAAGGGATTTTTGAACCTAACCTAGCTATGTACCACATATGTCATCATATAATTCTTGTTGACAATTTCAATTATGCAAATTATCAATCGTAGCCTAGTCATATTCATAAGTTTGCAAATAGGTGTTCTAATACAAAAGCATGGCTTAATACATGATGCCAAATTCTCAACATAATTTCATATGGATTAGAATAACCCAAACTTATTCCAATTACTCACAAAAATGATTTTTGTATAAAAATTCACATTATGATGGCATAATAGCAAAACCCCAAACTTGCATGAATTTCAATTAATCAACTACATACATGTAGCTTCAACATGGATTATATAATTTGCGAATATTCCAAACGTATACTTGCATAGAACTACCGCATGTAGTTCTTTATAATGAATAACATAATTCAAGAATATCCAAACGTATACAATATTTCAAATCAATAATAATCATAGTAACGCACAAATTATGAATTATTTATCACCACAATCAAGTATACAAACCAACACAGTTATTTGTTCATACCAAAGTAATACTCTACTTACAATGGTTGCGGCGAATTCTCTAATTTAGGAATTTAGAGATGCGACTCCTTTTGACGTAGGCGTTGATTTGATTTGCTTGATTTGCTTTAGGCTTTAGAATTTTCCTCCTAATCTTCTCTCTAATTTGGTGGCTACCCCTAGTCGTTCCTCAGCAACATGGCGGCTTTGTTCTTATTTTTGAATGAATAGATTAGGGTTTAGTCTAGGGTTGTTTTTATAGAGGTAATGAACTGATTAGGACCGTTGATGTTGCTCGGTTAGATCGTAGACTTTCATCCTAAGGAGAGACCAATTAGAGCTTGCCACCTAGCCCTAATGACAAAGCAGACCACAGAAAATCGGCCAAACACAGACCTGGCCAGCCAGGTTGGACTGGGTTCGACCTGGCTCTGGACCAGGTCGACACCCCTGTCGACAGCCCTGTCGACAGCCCTGTCGACCTGGTTAGACCAGGTCGACAGCCCAGTCGACCTGGGTGCGTCAGGCGGGTCTTTTTCCGCCCTGGCCCATTGGGCCCCCTTTTGTTTTTCTGAGCTTATTTTATTCTGTTTGAATTTTAAATTTAATTCAGAAACTTCCGAAGGCTATATCTTCTTCATACGGACTCCGTTTTTCGAAAACTCAGACTCTATTTCGCGTATTTTTCCGAGACGAACGCAATGGCGTATCCCGTTTCCCTTAGTTCTTTGATTTCAAATTAATTATACTTTAATTTGTTAATTTCACAGTTATAGAAATTTTCGGGGTGTTACATTCTCCCCCACTTAAAAGGATTTCGTCCCCGAAATCTTCAAGTTAGGAGGAATGTATATCCTAACATCCAATCTTCCATCTACTCATCCATCAAACACGAGCATCCATTGTCCTTAAAAGACTTCTAATGCTTAATGATCATATGCAAAGTGTGTGTGTATACATGTACTTATCTAATGCAAAATCAGGCGGTCTACTGATTCAGTTGACCTCCTTAATGCGAATTATGTAAGTGCCATGAATCCATTATGTATGCAAATTTTCCTATTCATGATTCTACATGAGTGCACAATCATTCATTACAAATGCAACATCCATATGACAACACATTAAAGTTCAACCATATACGAATGCAAACATATATGCATATGCAATATGAAGTGACTGAGCCGATCTAAAACCTAGATTGTGTGTGTATATGCGACCACGAGCAACCACTAGCAATCACTTGCAACCACTTGCAACCATCATACATAACATGTTTCAATTACATGTTTCCATCCAAAGGGTTTCTACCTAAAAGATAAGGTCGAGGAAATATACCTAAAAAGATAGATAAAAGCGCAACTTAAGGAAAAAGAAAGATCAAGGATGTACCCTCGAAAAGAAAAGGGTAGGCAGTGCGTATTCTAGCTTCAGTTTCCCAAGTCGCGTCTCCTTCGGCGTCGCTCCACTGAACTTTGACGAGCTTGACTTCGCGGTTGCGTAGCTTCTTCACTTCCGTTCCTAAGATGCGGGTTGGAACTTTTCTTATGGTTGCTTCGCGTTCCACTTCGGCCTCTTCGAGGATATTTGGCTCTACCACTTCAGCAGACTCATGTAGACATTTCCGGAGATGTGAAACGTGAAAAACGTTGTGAACTCCGGCCAATTTTCGGGTAGCTCTAATCTATAGGTCATTTTCCACATTTTCTCAATGATAGGAAATGGTCCTACCTAAAGGTATAGTCGAATGATAGAAACAAGTAAAAACTTTGTGCCCATTAGGCAATGTCAAAACTGGAAATCTATGCCACATATATATTGATTAGGAGAAGAACTCTCTAAGCATCAGCCCCGAAGACCGAAATCAACATCAGACTGACACCCAAAGAATTACTCAACCCAACCACCATATATGATTCTAGGAAACTAAGCATGATGGACTCCTTTTAGGTCACAAGGGAGTCCCTTCCTAAGACCAACCCGTATCCTATAAAACCCAAAAAGTTTGGTCAATCCAACGAACACCCTCAAGCCCCAACATGTGTTACTAACAGATGAGTCATACTCCCTATGGGGTTTGCGACAGAAATGGGATTGAGAATGGGACCGAGAGACTAAACAGAAAAGATAGCATGCAAGTAAGCTTTACAGGAAGAGAGGGATCAAGGATATACTCTTAAGAAGAGATATGATGCACGAATCTAGTCTTCGATCTTCTAAGTCGCATTTCCTTGAGCTTAACTCCATTATGCTTTGTCTGCCTTTAACTTCACAATTTCGTAGTTTCTTAATTCTTGTTTCCAAAATATGAGTTGGAACCTATTTCACTATTGCCTCTCGTTCCTCTTTCACTTACTCTACTTCTAGTATACTCGGCTCAAACATAACGGCGTACTCATGGTTTCACGCAAGCTCTCCAAAATTCACTAGTGAATTTTAGATCTCGCCCACTTACTATCAGGTATTCCTCGTAGCAGAACTATCTCTTGGAAATAAATGCCAGCTATGTTGCCAAATGTACTTACTAAGGTGATTCTCCACAACTCATTCATAAGCGAAATGAACCTTCTGCCTTGGTGGCGAACACTACTAGAGCGCCCCATTCTGAAATGCTCCTTCAAATGAACCCCTACTCTAGAAGCTCTTCAATCTGTTTACTGAGCCCTTACCTTTCCCGTGGAGCCATGTGTCTAACGGGCAACACAACGGGCTTTGCATTATCTACAAGATATATATGCGGAAGTCTATTTCCCGCTTCGGAGGCAAGCCCTTCACCTCTTCGAAGACATCCGGATATTCCCGGACCACTCTAACTGACTGCAAATTTTCAACAGAGGCATCTAGCGATTCAAGATAACTAAGCATAACCGCATACGAGGGATTACAAGAAATTTCCAAAGTATTACCGAGCTGGGTTAGGAGCCTAACAACCCTTTTCTCACAATCAAGGATGGCCTCATTACTGGATAGCCAATCCATACCCAAAATCAAACCATAACCCGAAAAGCCCAAAACAAAGGCACTACATTGAAATTCTACACTTAGAATGGAAATTTTCAATCCCAAACAGATCATAGACAAATGAGCTGGGCCCCCAATTGGGTTTGAAACAATTAAGGGGTCCTCTACCATACTAGTTTTTAGGTGCAGAGATTCTACTAAAGCAGACGAGATAAAGGAGTGTGATGCGCCAGAATCAAATAAAGTGCGAATGGGGTGATCATAAAGATAAACTACACTTTCTACAGAAGTGTTGGTACCTTGCTGTTGCAAAGGTGGCGCTTCTAGCACATGAACCTGTGCCCCCGGGGTGGATCCAGCCCCCTGCCCCTGCCCTCGTTTCTTTGGGCAGTCCTTAGCCCTGTGGCCTATCTCACCGCAAGAAAAGCACCCACCATTCTCCTTGGCCTTCTTTTTCCGGCAGTCCTTTACTAAGTGCCCCACTTTGCCACAGAAATTACACTTCCTCTTCTCTTTGTTGCCTTTCCCGCCTTTCTTAAAGTCTGTCTTCTCAGGCTGCAAACCCTCTTTCTTCCCTTGAGAGCTTTCTGCCTTTGTCTCCTTCTTGCCCTTATCCTCTTCATTCAGCAATGCCATTTGCACCAATCTTTCATACGTGGCTCCCATGGGTATATGGGTCATGGCCAAACTGTGTAATGGCTCATTCAACCCTTTGACGAAACGGAGAGCCTTCTTGTGCGGGGTGTTGACTAGGTCAAGTCCAAACCTAGCCAGCTCATCGAACTGATTCACATACTCTCTGACTGTCTTGTCCCCTTGCTTAAGAAATAAGAATTTTTCCAACTGCAAACTTCTTTCCGCATCTGAGAGAAATTTAGTCTCAAACCTTGCCCTAAAGTCCTCCCATGTCTCCACTGGTCTTTCAGCATTAGTGACTTCCCACCAGTAGGAAGCCTCGCCCTTCAATAGCCATACTGCCAATTGTACTTTTTGTCTATCTTCTACCTCAAAGATGATGAATAGGTCCTCCGTTTCTTTCAGCCAATTCCTAGCTGCCACGAAGGACTCAGTTCCATGGAAATCCCTTCCTCCCATAGCTTTAAAATCTTTACATATCTTAGCAAAAGCGTTTCCCCGAGGAGGAGGTGGAGGAAAAGGTGCCGCTGCAGCTGGATGATTACCGGCAGCTGGGGGAGGAGGAACGGTAGGACCTGGCTGAGTGGCTCTTGCTTCTAAGAACCGTCTAAACCAACCAGGTATTGGCACCCCTTCCGGCAAGTTAAGGTCTTCGGACATGCTGAAACAAAAAGGATAGATTCAAAACGAAGGATAAGAGATAGTACCTATGGCTTTGGGGAGTGGACTTTGCCTTTTTTTAAAATAAAATAATATTTTTCTTTTAAAAATGCTTCTTTAAATTTCCTTTTTGAAAATAATTTTTCAAAACTATTTATCTTATCTGGTAAACCTATGCTCTGATACCAAGTGAAACACCCCACCTCCGTTAGGGTCACTCTCAAAGGGAATGCCCTAATTTTGGTGGAGGTTTATAAGTATAAGTCACAGATATACAAGACAGATATAAGAACACATATTTGTAAACAGCGGAAAATCAACAAACTTTTATTTCACGAAAGCAAATACGTGCTACAACAATATCACCATAATTGTCTTACATCTTTTCCAAAACATAACATAACACTTTCATAATCTGTCTTGATTACATTATTTAAAGAAGCATAAATAAAACATAGATAAACTGCAAAAGCCCCATAGAGTTTGTCCAAAGCCATAGTTTCAAACGAAAAGGATCCAAGCAATACATTTCTCTTCTTCAAGCTGGATGTTAAGGCTGGTCAAGCTGCAGTGTTCCCTCCCTGTGGACCTGGGGGGGGGGGGAAACGGAAGAAAAGAAGACGAAAGAAAAGTAGAGTCAGACATAAAGCCTGAGTAAGTCTAGTACTATTCTGTCTATGAATAAAGAACTGGGTATGATAAGTATAAACAAGAAGTGTGGAAGCACTATAAACTTGGTTAAGTTGTCTAGGGTCGAATATACTATCGTACCCCATGTTAATCTCTGAACCCATATAAACTGGTTTCCAACTGGCACCCCATAATCAGGGTGATGTGATCCATTCTACGATGATCGGCTCCTACTCGCATAGTTACATGTGTCTTACGGCCCCCGATGTTGTAGTTACCTATGCTGGTCCCACCATGGGGTGTATCAAGTCCCATAGTGGCGGCCCGACACAATCCTAGAGTGCACAGGTATGCTACTGGTGTCCAGTGCCTTATTTTTCTGCGCCGGAGTGTGTGCACGCCCGCACCCCGTTAGAACCTACACTGCTACACCACCGCCGTCGATTTGACCACTTACAATCAGCCCAGTAATCGTGCCCCACCCTGCCTAGTTTCAGGGTTTCCTGATACACCTTCTAGGGTTACTGCTGAAAAGGGTCCCCCGTTACTAGGTTTTCTATCTCTAACCACATGCTAAGTTGGTTAAGTGTTTTCTAACCTAACCCCACCAGTCCGTTTAGTTTAGCATGTTCCATTTTGATTAAGTCTTTAGTTTACTTAATCCTAACAATCCTGACTCAGCCTTAATTGTCTTATTAAGGCCCTGACCTCTCACATTAGACAGGTATTGTTGTGGCTGCCTGTTGCCGGTTGGTTCCGGGCAGTCTTACGCCACAACTCAGTCTAACCTCGGGTCCTTATTGGGCTCCATGTTTAACCTCCCACATTGGATAGGTATTGTTGTGACTACTGGACAGCCGGGCGGTTCCGGGCAGGTTTACATCACAACTCAATCCAACATCGGGTTAAACACATCGTATTTTCTACATTTACATATTTTGTCTTTCTTCTTTGTTTATATGTAAATATTTGCGGCCCATTATTAAGTTAATGGTGTAAAGGTTACACCAATCATGGGCCCAACCCATACTTGAATTTGGGCCCTTATATTTTATGTTTTCATTCATTAGTAATTTTAACCCAACGTTATTTTCCCCCGTTTAACACGTCCGTTTATTATGTATATGTTGGGCTTAGCCTTTTTAAGCCCAACTTAGCCATGCGAAAAGTGGAGGCTTAAAGCGTGATTACATACACAAAAAGGGGAAGGTGAGCGCATGAACTTGCAATATGACGTTGGAAATACAAAATAGAAACTGGTGTACTTGCATAGTGGTAACATATACTTTGGTCATAAAGCATGGGTGACATGAATCAAGCCATGTAAACTTGTAGTTGAGATAAGAATCTAAATAGGGTATCATTATTGACACATAGTCATAACTACAACATGAACCTATATTTTATTTAGGCATAATGTCAAACATAAGCATGGCACAAATATTTCTAACATAAGCATGGCATAATGTCAAACATAAGCATGGCATAATGTCAAACATAAGCATGGCATAAGTATTTGTTCACATAACCATGGCATAAGTATTTCTAACATGAAATCATGATTTTTACTTTAGTCATGCAAACTTGCAAAAAGGGATTTTTGAACCTAACCTAGCTATGTACCACATATGTCATCATATAATTCTTGTTGACAATTTCAATTATGCAAATTATCAATCGTAGCCTAGTCATATTCATAAGTTTGCAAATAGGTGTTCTAATACAAAAGCATGGCTTAATACATGATGCCAAATTCTCAACATAATTTCATATGGATTAGAATAACCCAAACTTATTCCAATTACTCACAAAAATGATTTTTGTATAAAAATTCACATTATGATGGCATAATAGCAAAACCCCAAACTTGCATGAATTTCAATTAATCAACTACATACATGTAGCTTCAACATGGATTATATAATTTGCGAATATTCCAAACGTATACTTGCATAGAACTACCGCATGTAGTTCTTTATAATGAATAACATAATTCAAGAATATCCAAACGTATACAATATTTCAAATCAATAATAATCATAGTAACGCACAAATTATGAATTATTTATCACCACAATCAAGTATACAAACCAACACAGTTATTTGTTCATACCAAAGTAATACTCTACTTACAATGGTTGCGGCGAATTCTCTAATTTAGGAATTTAGAGATGCGACTCCTTTTGACGTAGGCGTTGATTTGATTTGCTTGAATTGCTTTAGGCTTTAGAATTTTCCTCCTAATCTTCTCTCTAATTTGGTGGCTACCCCTAGTCGTTCCTCAGCAACATGGCGGCTTTGTTCTTATTTTTGAATGAATAGATTAGGGTTTAGTCTAGGGTTGTTTTTATAGAGGTAATGAACTGATTAGGACCGTTGATGTTGCTCGGTTAGATCGTAGCCTTTCATCCTAAGGAGAGACCAATTAGAGCTTGCCACCTAGCCCTAATGACAAAGCAGACCACAGAAAATCGGCCAAACACAGACCTGGCCAGCCAGGTTGGACTGGGTTCGACCTGGCTCTGGACCAGGTCGACACCCCTGTCAACAGCCCTGTCGACAGGCCTGTCGACCTGGTTAGACCAGGTCGACAGCCCAGTCGACCTGGGTGCGTCAGGCGGGTCTTTTTCCGCCCTGGCCCATTGGGCCCCCTTTTGTTTTTCTGAGCTTATTTTATTCTGTTTGAATTTTAAATTTAATTCAGAAACTTCCGAAGGCTATATCTTCTTCATACGGACTCCGTTTTTCGAAAACTCGGACTCTATTTCGCGTATTTTTCCGAGACGAACGCAATGGCGTATCCCGTTTCCCTTAGTTCTTTGATTTCAAATTAATTATACTTTAATTTGTTAATTTCACAGTTATAGAAATTTTCGGGGTGTTACAAAAAGTGATGCTTTTGACATGTTTAAAACATTCAAAACTGAGATTGAGAATCAAACAAATAGGAAAATCATGAGATTTCGTAGTGATAGAGGAACAGAATATGAATCCAATTCAATTCTCGACTTCTATAAATTACATGGTATTGTACATGAGAGAACTGCACCCTATTCACCTGAAATGAACGGTAAAGCTAAAAGAAAAAACAGGTCTTTTACCGAATTAGTAGTTGCCATCCTACTAAATTCTGGTGCAGCAAAACTTTGGTGGGGGGATATTTTATTGACTGTATGTTATGTTCTAAATAGAATCCCTAAATCTAAGAATAAAATTTCACCTTATGAAATTTTAAAGAATCGTAAACCCAATGTCCCATACTTTAGAACTTGGGGTTGTCTAGCATATGTTCGCATTCCAGACCCTAAGAGAATAAAATTGGCAAGTAGAGCATATGAATGTGTATTTGTAGGCTATGCTATTAATAGCAAAACATATCGATTTTATGATATAAATGCACATAACATAATTGAATCAAATGATGCTGATTTTTATGAAACTAAATTTCCTTTTAAATTAAAGAATAGTAGGGGCACATCAAGTACGCCTATTAGAACAGAACTTAATAAAAGTTCTGAAGCTGAACCTAGGAGAAGTAAAAGAGCAAGAACCGTAAAAGATTTTGTTTCGGATTTTAGCGCTTTTACTATAGAGGAGGATCCCTTAAACCTCCAAGAGGCCTTATCTTCATTAAATGCCGATTTCTGGCTAGAGACTATAAATGATGAGATGGATTCTCTTGAATCCAATAAGACTTGGCATTTGGTAGATTTACCCCCTGGTTGTAAATCTATAGGCTGTAGATGGGTACTTAAAAAGAAACTAAAACCTGATGGTACTATAGATAAATACAAAGCACGACTAGTAGCTAAAGGTTTTAGACAAAAAGAAAATATAGATTTCTTCGATACTTTTTCACCTGTAACTAGAATAACATCCATTCGAGTATTAATCTCACTTGCTTCCATTCATAATTTACTAATACACCAAATGGATGTTAAAACCACTTTTTTGAACGGTGAATTAGACGAAGAAATTTATATGGACCAGCCTGAAGGATTTGTAGTACATGGTCAAGAACATAAAGTATGCAAATTAGATAAATCATTATATGGTTTAAAACAAGCACCTAAACAATGGCATGAAAAATTTGATAACTTAATCATTTCAAATGGTTTTAAAGTTAATGAAAGTGACAAATGCATTTATTACAAATTTGAGAATGACATTTGCACTATTATATGCCTTTATGTAGATGACCTACTCATCTTTAGGTCAAATATTCGTGCCATAAATTCAGTCAAATCCTTATTAAGTGCCAATTTTGATATGAAAGATCTAGGTGAGGCGAGTGTAATCCTTAGTATTAAAATTACTTGGTCAGAAAAGGGAATTTCTTCGGATCAGTCTCGTTACATTGAGAAGATACTAAGGAAATATAATTACTTTGATTGTAAACCTGCATGTACACCATACGATCCAAGTGTAAAGTTATTTAAGAACACTGGTGAAGGTGTAAGACAGTCTGATTATGCGAGCATCACTGGCAGCCTTCGGTATGCCACTGATTGTACTAGACCCGACATTGCCTATGTCATGGGATTATTGTGCAGATTTACCAGTAGACCTAGTATGGAGCATTGGCATGCTATTGAAAGGGTCATGAGATACCTTAAACGAACTACGAACCTTGGATTACATTATGAAAAGTTTCCAGTTGTACTTGAAGGATACTCAGATGCAGACTGGAATACTTTATCAGATGATTCTAAAGCGACCAGTGGCTATATATTTAGCATCGTTGGAGGAGCTGTTTCTTGGAAATCCAAGAAACTGACTATTTTGGCTCAGTCCACTATGGAGTCTGAGATGATAGCACTAGCTACAGCTAGTGAAGAAGCAGAGTATTTGAGAAATCTGCTAGCTGAGATTCCCTTATGGGAAAAACCGATACCGGCTGTGTTGATACATTGCGATAGTACAACGGCTATTGCAAAAGTTCAGAACCGTTATTATAACGGTAAGAGACGACAAATACGTCGTAAGCACAGCACGGTTAGAGAGCTACTCTCTACAGGTACCGTTAGAGTAGATTACGTACGTAGCGAAGAAAATTTGGCAGATCCTTTGACGAAAGGACTGTCCAGAGAGAAAGTCCATAATTCTTCTAAAAGAATGGGACTATTGCCCTTAGATTGTTGAGTCATGCACAATGGTAACCCAACCTAAATGACTGGAGATCCCAAGAAATAGGTTCAATGGGTAAAAACAAGTTGTGTAGCGATAGAAGTTGAACATGCTATATAATAAAATAAGAAGCATGTATTCCTGAAGTGATAGAGGATGAGTTAATAGAAACTCTTAATGAGATCTATACTCTATTTGGAGTGGAGTACCTACCTTCAGGAGTACTCTTGATAGACTCACCTATGTGAATGTGGAAATGTGGCCGTTTTCTATGGAGTTTTGGGCAAAACTTCTAGAGCGTTCACTAAACTGGGATAGACGTGTATGACCATAAATGCCCGGGCTTATTTGATTGCACTATAGAAGAGATTATGTGTGGTTTGATGTCAGGAATAGAGTTCAAGACTACGTGTCACTCTAGTAAAAACTGAATCTTATTCACTATGCAAAGGGTCAAGTCGGATGACACCTTTGTTTATGCACAGTCTTACGTTTTTAGAAACTGCTCGATAATATTTTAAAAAATTCAAGTGGGGCATTATTGGAATTTTTATGAATTATTTAAAATATGAAATAAGTGTATGATGGCTCCTATTTGTGAATAGTCCCACATCATGGGATTATAAGAAAGATGCAGGTATTTATACTTGTTTCTAAGAAGTCATGTTGGGGCCTTGGGCTCCCAATGCATGCTTTGTTGTGAGGAGGGAGACCATGCATCATGACCACCACACGCGCGCGCGACCAACCGACCGACCGACTCGACTCGACCGACCCGGCCCGACTTGACCCGGCTCGGCTCGGTTCGGGATTGGGCTTGGGCCTTGGGCCTTGGCTAAGTGGTGTAGACACTTATATTTTTGATCCAGAAAACACTGCATTTTTCGAACCAGTTTTTAAATACGGAAAATATTTCTGAGCCGACTTTTATATGAAGCGGTAAACTTTTGACCAAGTATTTCGCAAATCCTATTTTCCACCACTGACCAGTATTTTCGTTAAGCCCTAATCATGTTTGTATATTATCTTCAGTTGTAGACGAGATTGATATAAAAAAAAAATATGTTTTCTCTTCCTCCACCATTAAAATTGAAAAAAAAAATTCTTTCAGAAATTTTCGAGCAGTTAAATTTGAAAGTGCAAATCTACACTGATTTGTTGTGCAAAGCAAATCAATTATTCATTTTAGAGAGGTTGTTTTATCCTAGAGGCGATGGCGGAAGTATGAACTGGTTTTGCACCATCGACCAGATCGCCGAATCGTCTTCAAAAAAGCGACAAAGTACATGACTCAGCCATTGTTTCCCAACACCACATGATATATTTTCATGCATCCAAAACTGGGACACAACTTCAAAGGAAGAAAATGAAAGGTGTGTACAACGTTGAACAATATTCAGGCAAGCAATGATTAAATAGTTAAAACAGTATCCAGTGCAAAAGAAGATATGAGGCAATAGAAAAAACAAAATACATAGAAATGAAATTCTTTGCAATTTGAGATTTTCTAAAACAGTCATACAGTAGTTGCCAACCATACCGATGATGTTTGATTGCATTCGCAAGACATTTTTCTGCAGTGCGTGTGCTATGCACTCTAATTGAGGGACAATAATTCAGAGTTTTCCGCTGTTTTTAGCTCGATTACCTATTACCATTGTGTGAAAGCCGAAAAAACAACATTTTAATATTCCATCTAAAACCAATGTCCAATTTTGGATCTACAGCTTGCAACAATTTGAATGGTTACCTCTTTTTCATTGTTGCGGACAATGCATAAAGTTATAAGTGATGATAATATATGGAAACCGGTGGAGTAGTAATTTGTTAATTACTCAGTTTCTGACCGTTAGGGGTGTAAATCTGTCGGACCGGACCGGACCGGACGGAGGTGTGTTCAGTTTCTCTTCTAAAAAAACAGACCGAACACAGACCGGACAAAAAAAATTCTCGGACAAATCTTCTTGTCTAAATTCGTGTTCTAAATAATATCGATCGGACACGGACATCCGTTTTCCGGACGCGGACACGAGCGGATCCAGTCGGACGTAACTATTTATCATATTTTATACTTTTTATTAGGTTTTCTCTCAATCATATATCGACTTATAAGGAAATCGGACGAATTCGGACGAACATGGACCAGACATGATTTTTTCTCGTGCAAATTTTGTTGTCCTAACTCGTGTCCTAAATGAGAATCGAACAAACTCGGACGGACGTATTTCGGTTACAGACACGAACGGACGTCGGACAATCGTATAAAATTTACAGCCCTACTGACCGTGGATTTACATTTACTTGGCAGACTTTTTTGAAGATACAGGCAGTAAGCATGTGGGTATAGCATCTGCACACAGTTGTTTATTATCAGGAACAAAGACAAACAAAATCTTTAGTTTTACATTAACTAGGAATTCTTAGGAAAACAAATTAGTTATTTATCTATAGTTTTACATTAACTGGCCAATAAAAAACTATTAACTATCACCAAATCTATCCTTAGTATATAATTATTTTAGATAACAGATTAAACACACCAAGTTTTATGTAATCCTTATTATGTAAATTAAGATTTAATATGCAATCAACTATGTTCTAAAATTAGGACAAGGGGACCAAAATGGGCATTGTAACATAATAATGCTGCTCAAATATTACACACGCACTAACCTGATATTAGCGCGTACAAGTCCAAATATTTGATAGCTTTATATTAATATTAATTTTTCAATAATGTATTAAAGACAGATATCATTGCATCTATATAGCAGGTTAATGTAACAATAATAGAGATTAGTGCATTTATACACTACACAATTTCTAAAACTGAAATTACTGTCTTAAATATAAAGAAGCAACCATGTATGAGAACAAGCCAAAGTGCCTTCTCACTTTTCAGTGAACAAGGTCAAGATTGAAGTAGCCAACAAGTACAAGTTATAACCGAGGATGGAAGAAGATTGCCTGGTAAAATGTCAATGTTTGCAGATACATGACATAAGTTAAAAAAAGTAAGCTAGTGGCTTATTCCTAAAAACACTAAAATAATTCCAATAGTGTCAGCATAGAAAGGACCAAAAAGAGCAATGAAAACATTGAATAGAAATTCATCTCAAAACGAACAAATGGAAAGGAATCAGCAGGAGAATCAAAATGACCAAAACTAATTAATATCTAAATTAGAAACAAAAATTTACCAGAATTATGCGAAGAAGGAGCAGCAAATCATGGGTAGGACTATTAAATTTTACCGATTTGTGATTCAGCTAGGGTTTTTCATTGGTAGCGGTTAGATCCCCAAGTTGTGGCAGAAGAAAATTTGCAGAAATTGGAGTTCTGAATCTTCATATTTTAAATAGGAGGCCTAAAGAGACGGACTGCATATGCCAAAAGAGAAAGAGACGGAGACGAAGAAAAATTGCGTTTTAAATAGTAGTTCGAAAGTCTTGGATTTGAGCAACTTCCCTGTTACCTCTTCCAACTTGTTCGCTAATATGGCTAACTTCTGCTCCTTGAAAGCCAGGGTATCAACCTTTGTCCTTAGCATCAGAGTGCTTTCTTAGATACTTCCCAGAGTGCCTCAACATCTGCTATACCCTTGATATTCCCAGCCAAGGCATCCTTCTCAGTGTTTGAAGTGGCCAAATCTGCCTCAAATTTAGTTACCTTTCCGGGAAGATGAGCCAGGTTTGCGTCAAGCTTAGCCACTCTTTCCTTACATAAGAGCCACTCAGGAGAGTAAGGGTACATTCTTGGGTCTCTTGTTCTAATTTTATTGAATCATATTTTTTTTCCTTTGTGTTATAAAATATGGTAATTGTATTATCTATGCATTTCTATCTATGCACTTATTGTAATGTGCTATGATAATCTGATTATTTCACGTGATTGCATTTCCAATATAACATAAGTAGTTATACAAACACATTTACACAGTTGATTAATTGCTCTGTATTTGTATCATGTTTCACGTAGCCAGCTCAATCTAATAAACATGTTTGCATAGGTTTAAGTTTGTGCTAATCACAGTGGCTGGTTTAAGTTTGCATAAATTTATGGACTAGCACTTGTAAAAGATGAAGGTTGACAACTCTTTTCCTCTAAAACCCTGAAATATGCTTAGACATTATATGTTCTGTCATTTTATATTGGGAGTGCCATGTTTAATTTGCTATAATTTATATGTGCTGTCACTTTATATTAGGAGAACTTAGCCTTTTGTTTTAATTATATAGGCCTGACTATATATTTCAGAATTTTAACACTGTCATTAAAATAAAATTTTAAAACTGACGCCTAAAAACCTGAAATGAGCTACATAGAGGTTGTTTGGTGATAAAACATTGAAATTATATATTAGTTTATTTTATATTATGTATTTTGTGTTTTGAGTTTGCACACAAACTTAGATTGCAAGCTGAGTTTGCACTGCAAACTAGGAACAGTTGAGTTTGTAGTGCAAACTCGACTGTTGCAAACTGAAACTCAGTTTGCAACTCAGTTTGCAACAATGAGTTCACATTGGTGATGTTGCTTTTTTTTAAATGTCAATATGTAGATTAAAATTTACCAAACTATCAATTGCTTACTCTCGTTAGCTGTCGATAAAATCGTCTGCTGTTAGCAACATCATTGCTAGATACCCACTTAAATGTTCATTTTGCTTTGCTATCCACGTAATGCACTATGTCATATTGTAACCAATAATCAGAGCGCAATATGTTTGAAGAAACTCATGAGAAACTACATTCACCGAGGTTTGATTTGTTTCTGAAAGTTTGCTTTTTAATAAGTGCCGCATGTTGTAAATACCACACTCCATCTTAAAACTGTTATTTTGTAATTAATAAGTTGTAGTTCTTAGTTTGTACTTGGTATTTTCTTTTGTTAAGATTAGATTATTAGCAGTATTATTGAATTATTTTGTTTTATGTTATGTTGTTGCTTTTAAATGTATAGATTTTAACACTATCAATGAAATTGTTACATTCAATTGTCCAATTTATATAGTTATATTGTTTGATTTTATAATTGCAAGAGATAATTATTTGTGACGTATATTGTTTCTTGTTTGAGAATTATAGTGATTTGCAAGGGGGTATTTTTGTTAAATATGTTTTTTTTGCTTCTTGTGTAAGCTGGGAACAGAAGCAAAAAAAGACATTTGTGTTGCTTCAGTTGTGTACCAAAAGCAACAGATTAGGATTTATTTGCGTCTTCTTCATTTGCTTCAGTTGTTGAACATAAGCAACAGAGGGTAAGAAACCAAAGCAAAAAAGAGTTTGTGCTTCCGTTTTCCAGCCGAAGCAACACTTTTTGGTTTATTGCGTCTTCTCCAGTTGCTTCGGTTGTAGAACCGAAGCAACAGGGGGTGAACAACAGAAGTAACATACCAGTTTTGTAGTAGTGCAGATGATTCACCACTCTAGTGGATTTCTATCTCATAGTTTGAGCCTGTGCTATCCCATTCTGGATCTGAAGTAGATGAAACATCCTTAGGATTGGGGTATTCAGACGGCACTGAAGCTTCGGTCTTCTCTGCCAATCTAGCTGAGCATCTTCCAGACATGATTTCTGTGCTATCCAAGAGATGACAGAAATTAGAGTATGGTTTCCCGTACTTCCCGTGTGTGTATGTGCTAATCTGTGCTGGTGTGTGCAATGCTGAAATCAGAAAATATAAAGTAAGAAGAATGGAATGCAGTATAAAAGATAAGCGGACAATTGTTTTTCTATTCAGTTCGAGAATGTCCAGTACATAGGGACCTATCTTAACTGTCTATAAATTTATGAGTTGTGCTCGAGTTTGGTTGAGTCATGTGCAAGATTATATTGTGAATCAGCATTGTTAAGGCATTAAACTCCATTACGTTTAGTAATGTTAAGTTTTTCATATGTCCCACTTAGAAGGCCTTCGGATCAGATTGGAATGCTATGGAAAATCGCTTTGGATCGAGATGAGGTTTAAGGGAAATAACAACGACTCGAATCGAGGGTACTGTCCGGAACCTCACCGGATCGGATCGGTGAAAAACCATCTGAACCGATCCGACATGTTATGAATTACTCCGTTCTTCCAAAAGCCTCTGGCTCCGCCTTCAACATCGCACAAACCTATCTGACCCATTCCTACTCCTTCAATTGCACCATCCTTTTCCCTTTTTTCAATCCACCAGAAATGTAACAGCCCGCATTTTATGTATCGGAAGATCATAAAATAATTTTATTTTATTCTCTGAGGGTTGGATCATTCTCATCTTTTAGTATGTTGCTTATGGGGATGTGAGACATATCCATAAATTTTACCGATTTTGTTTGTGACCATTTTGCCCCTGTCAGTCTTGTACATGGCATAACTTTTGACTCAGGTCGAATCAGAGGGTGAGACCTGTGCCATTGGAAAGGAATTGATGATTCCCTTTCCGTAGAGTGGTTACATTAAGGATTTGGTTCAGCGGTTTGGGAGAAATCGCTGTTTTAAGATTTTTCAGTTGGCTGTTCAGGTTTTGGAAGGCTAATGGGCTGATTTGGAGAAGGCCCATTAGAGGGTGGGTGGAGACTATAAATAGGGGATAAGGGGTATGGAGAAAGGTTGGCATTTTCCATTCTCTTATGGGGAGGCTTTGATCTCCTTCTTCCTCTAACATCTTTCCACCATTAAAATTCCAAAATCCAAGGAGGAAAATCGAAGATCTACACCATAAGAGGCTAGATCTACATCGTCTCAAGGGCGAATTCATCGGATTAAAGAGTTTGATTCGAAGTGTTCGCTGTCCGGATTGCGTTTTCATTGCTTTTGCTTAGATTTGGATAATTGGTGAGTGATTTACATCTCTCATTCGGATTCATGCAAGTATATGGGTTTTAGGATGTTAATTTCATCATTTCTATGTTATTTTCCTTAGATCCACACCATGCTAAGTCCATTTTATATATGAATCACCTTAGGATCTGATCTAGATAATTTAAAAGGTTAATTTTATGATTTTCTCAAGATTATGCAAGTTAGATCCGTTTTTATGTTCATATGATTCACTTATCATGTTTTGGGAAATTTATGTGTTTTGATGGAAATTGTTAGATTGAGGATATTGTTGGTTGCATAACATGTTTGTGATTGCGTTTGGATGAATCGGATAAGCTGGTTTCGTCGGATTCGTCGTTTGGCGAAGTTTTGGTCGAAATCGGAGTCGAATTGGAGATGTGCAGGTTTCTGGTCGTCCTGGAGTTGGTCGGGTCGGTCTGGAATGAGGTGGTCGGTCATAGTATGGCTTGGGAAGCAAGTCAGGGAGCTGGTCGGTCCAGAAGGAGCAGAAGTGTTTCTGGTCGGTTTCAGATGGTGGCATTCTGGTCGGTTTCAGATGGTGGCATTCTGGTTGGTTTTACTGGAAGCAAATCCTGGTCGCTCTGAAGGAGCTGGTCGGTCAGGTGGAGCAAAATCTGGTCGGTCTTGACGGGGTCGATCCAAAGCTGGTCGGTCCCAAGGAGGTCGAGTCGATCCAAAGCTGCATGGAGGCGGGTCGCTCTGGAGCAAGGCTGGTCGGTTTTTGGCGGGTCGTTCTGGAGCAAGGCTGGTCGGTTTTTGGCTGGTCATTCTGGAGCAAGGTTCTGGTCGGTTTTGGCAGGGTCGTTTTCTGAAAAAGTACGTTTTCGGGTACGAACCAAAAAGGTCTGAAAAAAAATATTTTTCGGGGGCAACCCCCCGAACCCTAGCCGCAGCGCAGTGATGTGTTTTGGTTCGGTGATGGCGTGACTTCGAGGTGATTCAAGTAGGAAGACTCGAAGTGATGAATGTGTTCGTTGATCAAGGTGGAACAACGAATGCGGAGACAACTCAAAGGTCGTGAGTTGGTGGATAATGGCTGCTCGAGAAGGTTGCTTGAGCTATGAAACATCGTCAAGGTTGGACGATTAGAGATGTGAAGGCCGAGAAGTTATCGTTGTCGTAAGTTCTAGCAGGCTCAAAGCAGGGGTACGATGGGTATCGTTGAAAGGCCCAAAAGACCGGTTGTTGGTCGAGTACCCTGGGTCTTTCTGGTTGGGGAAAGGCCTAGTGTCAAGGTTGGACATTGCCAAGGTTGGGCATATGGAGTTCATGCTAGAACCGGGGTTATCATTAGCCCTTGACATATGGCAAGGTTGGCCGTCATACGATAATGATGGTTTCGAAGCAGGATTGGCAGTGATAGCCAGAGTCAGTCATGGATGATTAGTTGTTCTGTTTGTACTATCTCACATAGATTATCCAAAGTCGAGGGAGATGTTCTTTGAGTGCTTAAGTGATATTGGTCTAGGCCTCTGGCGAGAGTACTTGAGGAATGTTAAACTCGATTAGGGTTGTCTGCGTGAGACTTATCTGGATGTCATGTGTGTTTTCTATGATTGAATGGGTGTTCTGATTTCTATGGATGAATGGTTGAAATGCTTGTCGTAAAGGCTATCACTGTCCGATGTGGGGAAGATAAGGATGAGTTCTTCTCTGGTGTTGTGGGTAGACAAGTTTTTCATTTACCCATTCTCATATACTTTCTTGTTGAAGTTTGTTAGCTGTTTTATCGCTCACTAAGACTATTGTCTGACTCAAGGTTTTATGTCTCCTCTTATTACCTTGGGCTGTTCATCCGGTTGTGGATGGGCAGACTAAGTAGCAGGTTACAGGTAATGGAGCTTAGTGATACGAGGAAGCTGAGCGATGACGAGCAGGAGGCTAGCGTACCAGTTTTATTCTATCTAGTATTTCTATTTCCGTTGTTTGAGTTGCTTGAGAGTTGTAGTGAGGCCTTATGTACAAACTTGGATGTCAGTTGGATAATCTTTCTGGATGTTGAAAGAGTTTCAAAAGTTTGCTATATGATACCTCATTACTATCACCTGTTGTATATGTTCTATTATATTTTATCCTTGCGCTGTGAGTTCTACGACAGGTTTCGATGTGTTCACTTACTATGATGATCGTCCATAGCAGTCTGGCACGCCTTTCAGCGCATTATTCCTCTTGTTTAGTGCGGGGGTTATGGGCGGTCGTCACAAGAAACCTCATTTCCATTACTCCCTTTCCATCAAAATTCAAATATAAATTCCTGACCCAAAATCTTCAACATCGGACAAAAACCATCAAAGTTGCCATCTCGAAGACACGACAAAGTCGCCATCGATGATGGCAAGCCAGATAGTCTCGATTTCGATGTCACCATCGATTTGGAGGTGCAGCCCAGATTAACACAAAAGTTTGAATACTAATTACGTGAAATCAGGAACTAAATCAAGAGAAATAGAGTTCAACACCCACATGTGGATTCGATTTGATGGAATAAGAGGTTTTTAGAAGTTTTGAAAATTAGGGTTTTTTGATACTTGGAGAGTGCGGCGGTGAAAAATAAGAAGAAGAAGGAAGGGGAGAATGATTTAAATTGTGGATTAAAGAGGGCTTTTTTTGTATCCCTTGATGAGACTGGCCAGAGCGACCCATTAGTTGAGAAATGGAAATGAAAGGAAGCAAGCGGGTTGGATACGTAAATGATCCGATCAGATCCGAAATAATCTGCAATACAAAGGCCCGATCTAGCAAAATGACCATGGGGCTAAGCAAAGCTGAGAATAAGAATAATTTGAAGAAGTGGTGCGAGATTATGTGACGGTGCGAGAACATATAGACGAGGTGGTTTAATAAATCGAGTAATTATGACTTTTTGAGACGGCATAAATCAGAGAAATTACCTGGAAACTTGTAAGCACTCCGGATGAAAGCTTCAGTTTAATTAAAACACACTTTGAGGGGAAAAAAAATGTTAGTTTGCCTTGTAACCAGGCTGTACAAAGCTTGCGAATCGAACGTTGAGTTTACTTGAAGGTGAGAAACATAGTAAATCGAGGGGTGGAACCAATAAGATCAGTCGTGGGATGATTTATCGAATTGAAAAGGGATCTATCTTCGAATTCACCAAACACCAGGAAGTTGGATCGGATTGGATTGCTTGGACTGGCGTCATTTTATCAAGTTGTTGAAACCAGCCGATGAACACCGGGTCGGTTCAGTGTCACTTTAACCAATCTGATGACTATTACTACGAAGCGGTTACACATTATGCCACTACAAACGCAGGGAGCTTACAACCCACTTACCCACGATGTCTATGCGCTGTCTTCACCGTAAAGCATCCATTTCCGAGATTTATGGGATGGACCCCACGTGGCATCCGACCCGCCTGCATTCCTAGCCTATAAATACACCATAATGCACCATTTTGAGGGATCTTTTAGCACTTTATCTACTCAAACTCCACCATTATCATTTTTTTCCTTATTTATTCAGATTGCACTCCAAATTTCTGAGTAATATTCCCTATATTATTGAGATATATTTGATTGTACTTGAGAGTTTGAATTGCTATTATTATTAACCTTGCAATCAATTCATCAATCCAAGAAGTATAAAGTGGGCGTAGACTCGTTAACGCCGAACCACTATAAATCTTGCGTGCTGATTTCCTCTTTTTATCTTTTTTGAATTGTTATTCTCCGGAATATTAGTCAATTGGTTGTTAGAACAACTTTTTGGTCTAGCAGTTCCGATTTCCAACATTGACTTTGGATTTCTTCTCTTACAACTTTGCTCGGCCTTCTTTTGCAATTTAAGTGTATTTCTTCCTGCCGCAAGCGTATATTTTCTTTTTCATGAAACAATTCAATGGTTGAAGGGGTTTTTCCGACCAGGTATCTTCCAAATTCAATGCACTTGTCTACCCCATCTATCATTGCCATTAGAATAGTCTCGGGGTTGGGGTTGCTTACTTTGGTGATAGCCATATGGAAACGATCCAAATATCCCCTAAAGGTTTCTCCATGAGCTTGTTTAACCACCGAGATTTCTATGACACTCTTGGATTTCTTGGCATGCAGTATGAACTGGTTCAGAAACTTTTCAGTCAAATCCTTGAAGTTTGGAACCGACCGAGGTGGATGTCTGGTGAACCACATCATAACAACGTCCTGCAGGTAGGTCAGAAAAAGCTTTACACATTATAGCATCAGGAGCTGCTCCTGCATTCACGTACCATGAGTAATGCATCAAATGTTATCGCAGATAATTTCTTCCTGAATAACGATTCATCCTGTGCAGGATGAATCGCCTTGGAAATTGCACATCCAAGATATCATCCACGAAAGGCGTATGTCTTCGATCTATATCCCTGTCTTCATTGGTATATCCCCGACTATCATTCATTATTTGGCGTACCATTGCTGCTACCTCTGCATTGGTCAATGCATGCTCTTATTCAGTGCTTCTAGCTCTTCGAGAGCCTCCTGCTCCTTTCTCAGGAAACGTCACTTGAGTTGTTGTCTGGGCATAACTTCCTTGCTCCTACGATCTCGGTCAGTCACAGGACGAGGGGGTTCGAGAAACTGAGCCTGGGCAGTTGAGGTAGTGATTGGGTCTCTAGGAAGAACATGGGATCAATGCATTGGTAGCATAGGTTCGTCTAGGCTGGGATCATTAGCACCAAGACGGATTTCCGCATCTTCTCGAGAACCCAATGAACCGAATCAGACTTGTCGAAGGTTTTCAGGACTTTCGAGAGGTCTTCTTTGACGTGGGTGCCCTTCATTCTCCTTAGAGGAAGATGAATCTTCTATTACATGGAGATGGGTAGGAAATGGTGTTATTTGTCTTCTTAATTCTTCACATTGCCTAGTTATCATATTCATATTATCCTGAATTGCAGCGTTATCCCGTCTTTGAGCATCTAGAGATGTATTGGTCTCTTCCAACCCGGTGAGCAAGTGTGCAAAGTCATTCTGCGATACAGGCATTGAAGAAAAAGGCTGGTTGACAATGAGATCACAACTTCAGAAATACCCTCAGCGGGTCCGGTTGAATTCGACCCAGGCTCATTCGACCCGGGTTGGTTCGACCCATGTACCTGGGCTGCTGCTACGATCTGCTGGCCATCTTGTTGCTCTTCATTAGCCTTATTTCTTTGAGAAGTTTGTTGGTTCCTATCTTTTCTCGGAGCTATAATAACCCAACTTATTGAAAATGCCAAAAGTGATGAAAATAAGGATTATTTCTCCAGACTTGGTACTCTGATCAGTAGAAAAACAACCCAAAAAGCTGAGAACCCGAATTTCTCAGTGAAAACATCAAAATGTTAGACCAAAAAATGACATTAACACCTAACAGACAAGATTTTAAAGAGATTAATGAAGAAAAAAAAAATAGAAATGAAGAAAAGCAAGCAAACACATAAGATTTATAGTGGTTCAGCGTTGTTGAGCCTACTCCCACTTTATAAGTCTTCAATTCGGTAGAGAATTACAATTGCAATGCTTTGAATCACTTGAACACTCAAATATAATCAATCTTCTCTTAAATTTATGAAATAACACTCGAAATGGGTAATATAGGAGGCGAGTTGAATATTAATGGCGATAGAGCAATGATACTTCAAATATTCAGATGCCAAAAAGTCCTTTTTCTCATGCTCGAATGGATATACATAGGGATTAGAAGGGAAGTTTTTGGTGGGAGCAGTTGCTTATATACGCGGCATTGTCTCCGGCCTTGTAGCTGTAGTGGTGCGGGGTTCGTGAGGTTAGTGGCTTCTAGTTCGTGGCCACGTGGTTGTGGTTTGTGGCCGCATGGCACTCACCCCGACTAAGTAGGAGATCATGGAGATAATGGGATATGGTTTCAGATAGTACAGGAGAAGGCATCGGGTCAGGTCGATTTAGTTCGACCTAATCTCACCTTTTCGTCATTCGACCCGAACACTGTTTTCACTATCCGACCCAAAGCTCTAGGATCTGTATCCAACTGACTTGATTCTCACCATTCTCAAGTGCAATTGATCATTCAATCGTTGGATGACCTTGTCTAAATGCAGGCTAACAGTTCTTATGTTTATTATAGAGATAGCAACACAAAAGAATGGACAAAGGCCATGATTACTTGGCACATGTTGGTGCCATATGCAACAGTGTTTGTGCTAGTACATGATGATTGTTATTGCTCTATGATATTTGTGTAGACTAAGATTAGGTTTCATTATGCTAGATCTAAGGATAAACATGTACACATAAAACAGTTAAGTTATAATATTATGTGATATCAGCATGTGTTTTGTTCAGTGAAATTGGTTCACACACTATGTATTGATTGTGAATGCTTAATGGACCCAATTAACAAGTGAGTTATTTGTTTCTAGGACAAGCATATATATAATGATAAGAAGCATAATGTTTTATGTGAAAAAAGCTGGAAAATTGGGCTCTAACTCACTCTACATCATGGCAAAACTTGCATATGATTAAATTTACCTCATTAATCATGTATTCATACATCTAAGATCACTTGCAGCAACGAAATTTTCCAGCAAATAGTATGGTACTTCCGTCTTTTTTTCAGTAAATCCAAGTGTTATAGATCTCATTGTCTTTTATTGTTTTCCGCATCTTTCTAAAAAGCAAATGTTTCTTTAGATGGTTACGGTAAACGAGACCAATTCTTCTGTTCCCATTTCCCCTATTCCCCCATGCCCTTCCAATCAAATCCCCTGATTTTTGCTTTTTTGCATTTAAGTCCCCCAACAATTGAGAGATTTAACTGCAAAAAAGTGAAAATCAGGGGATTTGATTGGGTGGAACATGGGGAATAGAGGAGATGGGAACAGAACAATTGGTGCCACGGTAAACATGACAAGGCATCTAAACCGATCATCAAATGGTATTTATGTATTTGTGATAGATTCAACTTAACATGTCTATTCCAAATATTCACATGTTTTTGTTTTATTTTATCTCCTTTAGGTAGTGCTTTTGTTGTTGCATCACTTGTTGAAATTCACTGATACAACTAGTTGGCAGTTAAGGCGTATTTGTCAATGTGTGTGATATACTACTACTAGTCATTGGTATTGTATGGATCTGAAAATTTCTTATACAAAATCCATTTAAATTCAATGCTACCAAAAGCAGTTTTTGATGAGTTGGGTTAGCTAGAAGCCTCTTTTAGAAAGCTTTAAAAATAGATCACAAAGCTGGATAGTGGAAGACGCTAAATTGTATGACTATAATCTTTTTAAAAGAACTGGATGTTGTATCATGTAGTTGAAGCTTGTAAATGCATTACAGACTTGGGCGTGCCTTTTGTTAACCATGAAGTTGCTATGGAACCTCTGGTTTTGGCAATAAAAGAAAAATGATTGTATTTTGGAGTTATTACAAGAGTGCTTTTTATTGAAGGGTTAGTTACTATGGATCAGATGACTAAAATAATAATATATGCATATTTTTCCTTATTTTATCTAATAGTGATTTGTATCACAAATCACAATAATAAAACAATTATATTTGGAGTGGTTGAACATAGGAATGCAAGGCTTGACACTTGACCATAACAATTATATATGCATAAAAACTTTGTCTTCTTTATCTCTGAGTTTGAAAGTGTTTCCTTATTGTCTTGATTTGCTCCCTTGTTTTACATGAATTTTGCCATTCTTACTTGTGTTTTGTATTCCCAGCATAAAGCTATTCAGAGTTTCTTATGAAACTGTGGCCGTTGAATTGTCTTTGATGGGTTTATTAGCTGTCATTTCGTCTGGAAGTTCTTATATCATTATGTTCACTACACCATACATGCAGTTTCGCAACTCCCAAAGACGGAAAATTCGCAACGGCTTAGAGCCATTGCGAAATAGTAACGGCTTAAGTCCGTTGCAAACTCATATAGAACGGTCCAAGTCCGTTCTAAATTTTGCATCAGCTAAAAACCGTTCTAGAAATGAATACACAAACCAATACACCCCCTCTCCACCGTATAACGCAGTTCATACTCATTTTGTTAATTCACAGAAAAAAGGACGCTTGCCCTAATCTTAAAATTCGATTTCTCCTGTTA
This sequence comes from Allium sativum, assembly GCA_030737875.1. Lineage (NCBI taxonomy): Eukaryota > Viridiplantae > Streptophyta > Magnoliopsida > Asparagales > Amaryllidaceae > Allium > Allium sativum. The sequence goes on from CM060919.1 coordinate 312,532,421, forward strand.
TCTCCTCCCCCCTTCTACAAGGTGGCGTTGGCTTAGCGTTCAAAGCCCACAGGTAATTCAGAATTTCACCTTGATTTTTAAGCGCTAATATTTAATCGCAAATTCCTTGAATCTTTGGACAAAGGAGCAGCGTATTCGACCCGGTCCCTGTCGATCTGTTCAATCTGTTCGACCCGTTCCAATCCCTAGCAGCCCGCATTGCCTTCGACAGCGAGACTACAACCCTTGCAAACACACGCATCAACTGGAGGGAGACTCCAGAGGCACACGTGTTCAAATAAGACTTGCCAGGTCTGAAGAAAGAAGAAGTGAAGGTGGAGGTGGAGGTGGAGGAAGGCAACGTGATTCAGATAAGTGAAGAAAGGAGCAAGGAGGAGGTGGAGGAGAACGACAGGTGGTACTGGATAGAAAGGAGCAGTAGGAAATTCCTGAGGAGGTTCAGGTTGCCTGAGAATGCGAAGATGGATCAGGTGAAACAAATAAAGTCATCCTTTCTTTGCACTTTTGTTCACCTTTGTTACTTCTATTGGCTATTTTTGCATTGCTTAATGTATTGGAGACATAATACATGTCGAGCAAGCTGAAACTGGGTTTGTTCAGGTACCTAGTATGTTTCATTATTATTTAGTGCTATGTTTGAATGAAGACATGAATTGGTATGAGGTTGAAATGTAACTTGAGTTGCATATCCACACTTCCGTTACACATTTTTTGAGTATATGCAAATCTGCACCTAACAGAACATGCGCATTTTTCCAAGTTGCCACTCAAAGCAAGCAACATATAAGAATTAAGATTCATATGTCAAAAAGACATATAAAATTCACATGTATCCACCTATGCAGCATGGCTGCTGCTACTTGGGGCCTAGGAATTTTTTTTTTGTAAATTTTACTCATTTCCTAATGCAGGAAGGAAATAGCATGATTACATTTATTTTTGTTAAATTTTTCTAAAACGGATAGATTTGCAGAAGTGATTATTCATATTTTCAGGTATAAATTGATAGCAAATCTAGCTAGAAGTCTTTTGTAGTTTGGTTGATTAAACTTATAGTTCCCTAAAAAAATTAAGAGGAAACTAAAGAATTTTTTAGTTTCACTAGAGAAGCTCCAAGTATCAGAATAAAAATTTCAGAGTATAAATTATGACTAGAAAATAACATAACTTCTGCCTTGCCTATTAACTTGTCTACTTCACATAATATTACACTGCCAGTAGAATGACCATTTAAACTCATTGTGCTTCTCTTCGTAACATCAAATCTTTTATGCATGTGGAACCAAATGTACATCTAAAGCAGCTTGTTTAGTTGCCATTTTGCTAAACTTTAATGCACAATTATCTGCATTATTATCACTATATGGATCAGGTAGTGAAGTAGGTTTAGCATGGTTGATTGATCCAATGTGTGTCTATGTACATTGGTTTATAAATATAAGTAGCTTTGTTTAATATAGAAATATTTGTATTGTAACTACCACGGTTTAACTTGTGGTTCGACCTTTATAATTATGACTTGGATAATATAGATGTTGGAATTTAGACATAGAGAGGAGGATAGAGATAAAACGTAGAATAAATGAAAGACTACATTTTTATTTTTTCACTTTTTTTTCATTCAACTTTTTTATCTCTATCCTCCTCTCTATGTTTAAATTCCAACATGGTATCAGAGCTAGGTTAATGAGGGAGGATAGAGAGATCTCTAAGAAGCCAAAAAAAAAAAAAAAAAAAATAAAAAAAATTAGAAGGAACATTAAGAGAAAGAAAAAGAGTGAGAAGAAGATAAAAAAAATAAAAAAAAAATCAAAAGGAAGATTAAGAGGAAGAAGATCAAAGATGAAAAAGAAAAGTTGAATGAAAAAAAAGTGAAAAAATAAAAATGTAGTCTTTCATTTATTCTACGTTTTATCTCTATCCTCCTCTCTATGTCTAAATTCCAACAATAGATGTGCCTAATTGTTTCTAAACCATGTGCATTGCTTTGTCGATGTTTTTATTCAATCTTGCTTACTCTGGGTTTATGCAAATGGGTGAGAGTTTTATGCAAATGGGTGAGAATATATGTCTGTCTATTTTAATTTCTTATCAGTAACTATGAATTTGGAAACTGGAAAAAAAAGGGAAAGAAGAAACCGTATTTGCAAGTTTGATGAGGGGACTTTACAAATTTGGAAATATTTATAATGCAAGAATTAGCATAAGTTGTCTTTATCCATTGCCATTTTCTCCATATGTGATTGAATAAAAAACACTGTTTCATTATTCATTATCCGCGCATGCTTGGTATGACTTGTTTAGGAGGCTTATTCGTATGGTAAATGAAAATGGCTAATCCTGAAGCGGAGCCAAAACGAGTTTAGTGTGTTTGTTAAATATGCATGTACATGTGGTTATATTTGTGTGCACGCGCAGTGTTTAGATAAGTAATTGAACATCATGTTTTATAATATTTTGATTCTTCTGTCTATTCTTACGTTTAACATGATTTAGTTTTTCCTCCTCTATGTACACTTCTTTAGTCTTGCTAGTTGTGTTGCCTCTGATTCCTTCACGGTAAATCTGCTCCTACGTGTGGGAAAGCATCAAAGAATTGTGTTCATGCTGTTGTTATTATGTGCAAGTACATAACATATATGTGTGATGTGCCAGATAACATAATAAACATGAACAAATTATATTAGTGAATAAAGAGGAACCGAACATTAAATAATACACAAACTGGGCCACTTGTCTTTATAATTGGTGTTTTCCTATGTTTTACTGGTTATGTTGTAAATTAATATTTGTAAAGAAATCAGTTTATTGAAAACTTGATGCAAGACTTTCAAAAGTGACGTTTGTAGAAATTAGAAATTTTAGTATTTTAAATTCAGTAGATATTTTTTCTTTTTACAAATTCAGAATACTGCACCGTGAATGTTATCGAAACTTTGTATCAGTAAAAAAAATAGGATCTGACATAAAATTACATGTTATAACTTAAAATAAGAATGCAGATTGCAGACTGAGTATTCATGATTTCAAATTAAAAGTGTAGCAAAGTATGTACGGTAAACATGTTTGTTTGAAAGTGTTGAAACTAATACTATTGACGGAAACCAACATACGCTAAAAGTGAGCGTACAAGAACATGGGCGGACAACTATTTCTAATGTATTTTCCCAGGAACAAGCATATGTAACAGAGTTTGCTCCATTCACTGTGATATGCATCTAAATATTTTTTGATGTGGGACTTTAATTCCTAACAAAAACCCCAATATAATAAGTTATGGATAAATAAGTACCTAGTGTTAATAAGTTTGATCTGGTGTGATGGTTCAACTTTATGATCCAATGTTTTACTGATGTTGCCTCAATTGTATACACATAACATAAAATATTTGCTTAAAAGATGAGAACAAGCAAAAAGGAAAAAATGGGATGGCGGAGGTATCAATCTTTTGCAAATAACAAGTGCATATCTGAAGCATGCACTTTGAAGAAGAACAGCATATGTAATTTCTTAGCTTCCATGAATTTATTGTTGGCACAGCCATGCATCTAAAAAACAAATTAACTTCTTAAATATCTCATTGCCAGCCTTTTATGAATTGAGTTGAACGTGTACTGTTTAGAACCATCAACCATGTCTAAATACACCAGAAACCTTGTTTCAGTTAGAGGGAGCAGCAAACTAAAAATGGAAAAAAGAAATCATGAAATTTACAGGCTACCAAAGAAAACATCATATTTTTTCTTGACAGAAAGAAATTTTAAAAATAAGAAGGCAAAAGATCCAAAAGGTCCAAAAAGAAAAATCATGGAATCATAAAATTTGGAAACTTCATTACGGCGCCTCTTCTTGAGATCATAAAACCATGATAGAATAGTTGTCGTAACTGCGACTTTATCTCTTGAAAGTCAGGCTAATTTGAGAAAAGAAAATTTGGCTGTTTTTTTTTAACTACATTATGATTTTGTGGGACTAGGTTACAGTATGTTTTTGTTTAAGAAGGGAATAAAGAAATTGAGTGGTGAAGATGGAGTATCGAGATGGTTAGGTGTAATTTTAAATTTATTCAGTTTTGTTAGTTATAAATAATTGAAATGGGTTGGGTTATTGGATAGTGTTTTTTTAGAAAATAAAATAAAGACTATGTGAGATTTTTCGGTTTATTATTTCGACCTGCTATGTCTTGCTGTTTAGATTTTCTTTGTTAGTTACCATTGCAATATTACTAGAAACTTGGAAATAACAGATTAAATATTGTTAACATTTATAATTTATCAAAATTGATCAAATTTTAGAAGAAAAATGAATTCAATTAATGACAGAAGTAAAAATCGAAACCCGACCATTTAAGGCTACTTCTCGCTAGGAAGAGTCTTTGAGCAAACTATTTTAAGAGTGAACCTTTTATTAGGCAACAATATCAGTTGACAGACCCTCTGCGTGTGCAAAGCAACAAATCACATCATCTGTACGTGCAATGCAAAATAATCGATACCAACGTGATGTGCTTAGCGTATAAAAGACAAATAGTACAAACGACATGCATATGAGGGGCATGCTAATTGGGGTGCGTATCCTCTGGACCAGATTTTCCCTGGTCCGGTGGTCCGCACCAATGAAATCACCCCATTTGGGGTGATTTGCACATTGCCCCCTGAAATTCGGGGTAATTCAGGGGACCAATGTGCAAATCACCCAAAAATGGGGTGATTTCATTGGTTGGGCACACCGGACCAGAGAAAATCTGGTCCAGGTGATCCCAACCCTGCTAATTGTTATAAATGGAACATGATCTGCAGGTGAAGGACCAGATGTTTGTATGTGAAATTTAAAAAACTAAATGTCACATGCTACGTCATAACATTAGTCTAGTAGAAATAAAGTCCATAAAGAAATTTAGTATAATCTAAACATAATATGACTGCTCAGTACACGTCGAATGTTGTTACAGCAGTGATTTTCTCTTCTGATGCGTCAGTAGTACACAAATTAAATGAAGAAGTTTTGAAATGTTATCAAAGAATATGTCTACATAACTTATAATCCTAATTAGATTACTAAAATTAATGACTTCTTGTCATTCTGTTAGAGTTAGACTTTGCTTCAGACTTGTCATCGTTAATTGATTATTAAAAAACTATTTTATTTGAAAATTATTTATGAATTGAGTTGAACGTTATACCATTTTTTCTTTTAGGTTGTCAGTATTTGGATAGAGGAATGCATTTGTGTGTAAAAAAAGGGATATGCTACTATGTCCGAACACTTTTTTGTTAAAAAGTGCGAATCAGTACAAATTAGTGTAATTCAGGAGGGCAAAATTGTCTTTTGCGATGGGTCTCTCCACTTTTCTTGTGTCTGGTGCAAAAAATGACAAACTGAATACCCGGGCATATTAGCATTTTCGGTAAAAAAATGTAATTCCTGAACATAATACATATATAATCAAAATTCAAAATAGTCATTCTTTTGCATGTTCGTATCCAAATTGATAAACAAGTTGGTGGAAAACATATGGACTACATGTTAGAATATAATTCACTACAGATCTGGACATAACCACATTGATTCAATCGAGAATGAACTGAATAAGATCAATAAAATTAGCGGAAGTCTTACCTGAATCCATCAGTGTTTGCTGATACGTAGAATTAGGTTGAGGTTTGATCTTCCAAATTGACACAAGCTCAGATCTATAAATGTGTTTCTATAGAAGAGGTAAGAGAACACTCTGATAACTTGTGTAATTCGGGGACCATAACCCTATATATATAGTAGTGTGATATTTTTAGTTCGGCCCTTCAACAAACCAAAATTATCACTCTGGTATCCACACATTATTATATTACATGATAATTATACCCTAAAAGTCTTCAGATATTTATTTCAAATTAGATCACGTATTCGGACTTAGTCATAAGATAGCCAATACATTAGCATATGTGGCCCTAATAGGTTGAATATTTCCAACAATCTCCCCCTGGGCCACATATGCAACTTTATAAATGTATTTACTTTATGAGCTCTCAAATAGCTATCTTAATAATAAGGTATATCCAAAACAATCTCGTCCATTGATTGTGTTAATATAGGACCAAAGCGGCTTCCGTCACTATCATTGTAACTAAACCCATCAATGATCACATATACTAACATAACCAAATGACATAGATCAATCATGTATGTGTAGCATGGAAATTACATGAAATGTGATCTTTGCATGCCTATTTCCAATTGGTCCAACTTTACTTTATTGAGATCAAAATGTTCAATATATATATATATATATATATATATATATATATATATATATATATATATATATATATATATATATATATATATATATATATATGAACAAATGGAGTGCAAAAGAAAAATGACTTTTATTTCTTTATTTCTGATCAGAAAAACTAAAGTATGTCCATAACCAAATTATAGAGCAACATCATAAAACTAACTTATTACAAACTCCCCCTGAACCAAAAGTCCTTAAATAAAAGATACGCCCATTTTAGCAACATGCTCATGAAAGACCTTGGGTGGTAATCCTTTTGTAAGCGGATCTGCCAACATGGAATTTGTCCCAATATGCTCTATGGATATCAAACCATTCTGCACTCTTTCCTTCACAACAAGAAACTTGATGTCAATATAATTTGACTTGCTTGAGCTTCTGTTGTTATTGGAATATAATACTACTGATTTATTGTCACAATATAACTTTAATGATCTTTCTATACTATCGACAATGCGCAGCCCAATGACAAAATTTCGCAGCCATTTCCCATGATTAGATGCCTCGTAACAAGCCACAAACTCTGCTTCCATGGTAGAAGAAGCTATGAGTGATTGCTTAACACTCTTCCATGATATGGCTCCCCCACTTAGTAGAAATATATATCCTGAAGTGGATTTTCTACTATCTGGGCATCCAGCAAAGTCAGAATCAGAATACCCAATGATCTCCAACTGATCTGATCTTCTGTATGTAAGCATATAGTCCTTTGTTCTCTTAAGATACCTCATAACCCTTTTTGCTGCTTTCCAGTGATCCATTCCAGGATTACTAAGATATCTACCCAACACTCCTACAATGTACGCAATATCCGGACGCGTACACACCTGAGCATACATCAAACTCCCTACGATAGATGCATAAGTAATTTTCTGCATTTCATTAACTTCAAGGATGTTATTAGGGAATTGTTTGAGACAAAATCTATCTCCTTTGGTGATAGGGGTATCTCCTACTTTACAATCTTGCATTCCAAACCTTTCAAGCACCTTTTCTATATAGCCCTTTTGTGACAATCCAAGAATACCACGTGAACGATCACGGTGTATTTGGATTCCTAATACAAAAGAAGCTTCGCCAAGATCTTTCATTTCAAAGTTGTTTGAAAGAAATCTCTTGGTTTCATGCAATGTATGTAAATCATTGCTGGCTAGCAATATGTCATCAACATATAAAATCAAGAATGCAAATTTACTCCCACAAAACTTGTGATACACACAGTTGTCAATAATATTCGCCTCGAAACCAAATGAGGTAATTACATTATGAAATTTGTAGTACCACTGACGAGATGCCTGTTTGAGTCCATAAATGGATTTCTTTAATCTGCAAACCATATTCTTTGGATCTCCGACCACAAAGTTTTCTGGTTGCACCATATAAATTGTTTCCTCAATGTCTCCATTGAGAAAAGCAGTCTTAACATCCATTTGATGTAACTCAAGGTCAAAATGTGCAACAAGCGCCAAAATTATTCTAAAAGAGTCTTTCGATGAAACCGGAGAGAAAGTCTCTTTAAAATCGATGCCTTCCTTTTGAGTAAAACCTTTTGCTACAAGACGTGCCTTGTATCTTTCTACTTTACCTTCTGCATCCCTTTTGGTTTTAAATATCCATTTACAACCAATGGGTTTTGCACCTTCAGGCAAAGTGACAAGGTCCCAAACTTTATTGTCTTGCATGGATTTATACTCTTCATTCATAGCCTCAATCCACTTTTGAGAATTAATATCTTGCATGGTTTGGTGCAAGTTGATAGGATCATCTTCCACCAATCCATTGTGATCCTCTAATTCTTGAAGAAATACCACATAATCATCCGGAATGGCACTTCTTCTATCTCGAGTGGATCTTCTTAATGGTAATTCTTGTTGAGGTTGTTGAGTTTGTTCTTGTAGAACATTGTCTTCAACTTGAAAGGGATTTTCTTCAACATTGTCTTGTTGAGGTTCCATATTTACTTCTTGATCAATGACAGGCACGATAACCGTCATATCATTTGAAGAAGTAACCTTAGTGGATATCATAGATGATGTTTCCTCCTCAAAAGCAATGTTCCTTACTTTATTTCTCCCCCCAAACTCTACATCCTCAAAAAATGTTGCAGTTCCCGTCTCAAAATTTTTCCTTAGTGTGGGATCATAAAATTTATAGCCCCTAGATTGCTCAGAATAACCAATAAAGTAGCTGCTCACTGTTTTAGAGTCCAATTTTCTTTCATTGGGCCTATAAGGCCTTGCCTCAGCTGGACATCCCCAAATATGAAAATGCTTTAGAGTGGGCTGTTTGCCTGTCCAAAGCTCATAAGGTGTTTTGGCAGCTGCTTTAGTGGGTACCCTATTAAGGATATAAACTGCTGTGTTTAATGCCTCTCCCCAGAGTGATTTTGGTAAGGTAGAATGACAAATCATACTCCTTACCATATCTTTAAGGGTTCGGTTTCGTCTCTCAGCAACACCATTCATGCTAGGTGAACCCGGCATTGTGTATTGTGGGACTATTCCGCATTCCTCTAGGAAGTGGGCAAACGGTCCTTGGCATTGTTCACCTGATCCGTCAGATTTACCGTAATATTCACCGCCACGGTCAGATCTGACAGTTTTTATTCTTTTGTTGAGTTGGTTCTCAACCTCTAACTTAAATTTCTTGAACATGTCCAAGGATTCCGATTTATCATGTATAAGATATAGGTAGCCATATCTTGAATAGTCGTCTATGAATGTGATAAAATATTGTTGTCCATTCCATGATGCCTCAGGAAATGGCCCACAAATATCTGTATGTATCAATTCTAAGACGTCGGTTGCTCTATTGGCACCTATTTTCTTATGTTTGGTCTGCTTTCCCTTGATACACTCTATACAAACATCAAAGTCTGAAAAATCAAGGGATTGCAAAATGCCATCTGACACAAGCTTTTGAATTCTAGCTTTAGATATATGACCTAATCGCTTATGCCATAATGCGGCTGAATTTTCTTTATTAGCTTTCCTTTTAGTACCATGTAATTCCACATGCAAGGCTTCATTATAAGATGTATTAACATCAAGCATATATAAGTTATCACAAACATTAAGAGAACCAGTTCCAACAAGATTTGAATTTATTGATAAACTAAAAATACCATTCCCAAATGAACAAGTATATCCAGATTTGTCCAATTTAGAAATAGAAACCAAATTCCGTCTAAATGACGGTATTACAAAAGTATCAAATAAATCCAAATAAAACCGAGTTCCCAATAATTACTTAAAATGCCCAATAGCCTGCACTTGAACCGATTTTCCATCGCCCACATAGATGTATCTTTCAGCATCAGTTGGATTTCGGTAGCTCAGGCAGCCCTGCATAGAAACACTTATGTGAGTAGAGGCACCGGAATCTATCCACCAAGTGTTTTTAGGTACTGTAGCTAAATTTACTTCAGAACAGACCAAAGCAAAAGACATGCCTTTCTTAACACGCCAATCGTGATATTTGGTACAATCTTTCTTCAAATGTCCAGGCTTTTTACAAAAGAAACAACCATCAGTTTCCTTTTGTTGTTTCTTTTCTGCCGGACCCTTAGCAGCTTCATTATCCTTCTTTCTCTTTTTGTCTTTTCTCTTAGGGTGTAGGCCAAATGAGCACTTTCAGTCTTATCATGCTTCAACCTCTCTTCTTCTTGCACACAGTATGAAATGAGCTCATTAAGAGTCCATTTCTCCTTCTGACAGTTATAACTGATTTTGAACTGGTTATACTGTGAAGGAAGAGAGATTAATACCAAATGCACGAGCTAATCATCTGAAAGCTCTAGCTTAAGTACCTTAAGTTTTGAAGCAACATTTGACATTTCCATAATGTACTCCCTTACGTTTCCTTTGCTTTGATACTTCATGGAAATCAAGCGTTGCAAAAGCGTGCTTGTCTCCGCCTTATCGTTTTTGGCAAAACGTTTTTCAATCTCAGCAAGGAAATCTTTGGCGTTGGTTATCTTTTCAGACACCGCACCCCTAAATGCCTCCGGAATGCCGCGTTTTATGATCATTAGACTCATGCGGTTTGAACGATCCCACCTCTCAAAGTTCTTTATAGCATCAGAAGAACTTTCATCCGTAAGAGGGGTAGGTGCGTCCATCCTAAGTGCAAGGTCAAGATCCATGCAGCCAAGAACAAGCAATATGTTCTCTTTCCAATCCTTGAAGTTTGTTCCAGTCAGAATAGGAATATTGTTAAGATTGGCAGATATCGTAGTCATATTAACTGTAATCAATAAAAGAATCATTTAAGTATGCTTACATTATAAACCAACAGTAGTAAATTCAAATAATTGGTAGTTCTCTTTTTCAAGATATCTAGTACAACATTAATATCAAGTCTTTGGACAGTAATATTAATTGCAAGTGATACTCTTGTTGCAACGATCAAATACTGACAATAAATAAAAGTCGAATAACAATCTTCCTTTAGGCCGATTAATTATCCACTCTTAAATCCTTACAATTGTCACGTATTTATCATCACACATATGTAAGTGATTCGGCCAAACATTAGCCTTCCTTTGGGCCGACTAATACTCGCATGAATAACTACACACAAATATTAAACATTTTCATGAACCACCAAAATATAGAGGTCACTTTGGTGACATATTATTTTAAAGTTAATTCACTACTAATGTAAAATATTTACAGCTGTAAAGAGACATCAAGAAAAATATTTGAATTTGTTTGCATATTATCTTAACTCATACGCCTTAAATATCAATATCAAATTCTGTGTTACAGCATCCAGTTGTTAGACTTAGTTCAAATACAAAAGTGAAGCCAAAAACTAAGTCCTTCAACCATACCGTAGCAATAATTGCCTGAAAATTACCTTAGTTCATTCACAATTCATAAGGACTAAACTAAATGTAAGCACATTACTATATAATATAAATTCATGTTTATTGACATTTTGATTGTCCTTTAAAAAAAAATGAATATACTGGCATGATGGCATAGGACGTTTAAGTAACGCAAAATATCATATATTTAAGATATTCAGTACTGGATGAATAATGAACTCTATAAATCCATAAGTTTTTTTTTTGTGTACCTTACGTCAAAATGGTCAGTCAAACATTCCAAAATATCTAATATCTGAAACCATACTTAAATATATAAAAATCTGCATGATGAGCGAAAGCAAATCTGACTGCAACCAACGTACACATATTTTAAGTGGGCAAAGCTGTGCACATGATTCAAAAAAATAAACGTTGATTTAATGCACGCCTAACTAGATTTAAATCATATTCCAGCATGCACCATCTAAGAGAATATTTATACAGCAAACATGAAGCATCATGCATTAGAGAATTCCAATTTTGATGAGCTACTACCACAACATACACCATGCAGCCAATGCATGAAGTAATATTTAATTCCCACTACTTCAAACAGTGTGATACTTGGCCTACCGCCTACCATGCATGTAATGTATATATATAAAAAAACTTTATGAAACTTTGTTCTTTTGTTACAGAAGAACAATAATGCAACAGGAAGGAATCACATGCAATTAAGTAACCGAAATATTGAAATTGCGGAAGGAATTGGAATACAGAAATTGCGGAGTAACGCAATGAAATTAAGTAATCCAAGATTTTAGGAAAAGAAGACCGAGTAATTAGAACTTAGAAGTGCGCATTTTCAGAGCTTGGATTATCAAATGTATTATTTGACGCATATGTAGGATCAACAGGTAAATCACCAACTCATAGATTAAAACAATAAAATCATGACAACATTCTTTCACGCAAAATTCAGTTCATTGATTTGGGTAACTTGTACTGAATTAAGAAATAAGAGTGTACAATAACTAGATGCGACTTGTCATTTAAAACCTATTGAAGACAGATTGCCCTGAAGCTATAGTTTCCAAATCACAGTTTCAAAATATATACTAAACAAAAAATTCCTAATTTCCCAATGGAATCAATGATGGTTGGCTCTGATACCACTTGTTAGAATATAATTCACTACAGATCTGGACATAACCACATTGATTCAATCGAGAATGAACTGAATAAGATCAATAAAATTAGCGGAAGCCGTACCTGAATCCATCGGTGTTTGCTGATACGTAGAATTAGGTTGAGGTTTGATCTTCCAAATTGACACAAGCTCAGATCTATAAATGTGTTTCTATAGAAGAGGTAAGAGAACACTCTGATAACTTGTGTAATTCGGGGACCATAACCCTATATATATAGTAGTGTGATATTTTTAGTTCGGCCCTTCAACAAACCAAAATTATCACTCTGGTATCCACACATTATTATATTACATGATAATTATATCCTAAAAGTCCTCAGATATTTATTTCAAATTAGATCACGTATTCGGACTTAGTCATAAGATAGCCAATATATTAGCATATGTGGCCCCAATAGGTTGAATATTTCCAACACTACAAAAACACGTTTGTGTACCTCTAAAAATAATCTACAATAAAATAAGCCCAAGCTGTCTTAATACTACAAAAACACGTATGTCTCATCTTTAATTTGAAGAGACAGTGTATCAAAAATACAACTTTCATGGATTAGTAAGTTGTACAAATTTGAAGAGACAGTGGAAAACAGAAATAGGGAATGTTTTTTTTTCCTTTATAGTAATTTGGATATCTAGGCAAACCTCCCTTAATGATTATTTTTGTTACTGCCTTTTGTTGTAGTAACTTACCAATTATATGAGCAAATATAATAAGCGAATAATAAAACTTCCTTAGTCACTATAAATTGAATTAAATAAAAAATAAAACCATAAATAAAATGTAATAAAATAAGAGCTTCTGTGATGGATATGGTGATCGCTAAGACAGTTTGGTAGGCACGTAAATGGTACCATCATAAACTGTTGGTACCCAACTGCATGTTACGAATAACATATAGTTAACGATCATATAGTTAGTGAAAAATATGCATAGTTAACGATCTAATGTAGCGTTCAGTTAATGAATGTGTATGCTACATGAACTTTGCAGTTACTTTGATAGCTACGGTATTGTTAGAGACATTATGCAGAATCACCTCCTTCAGATATGGCTTTGTTTGCCATGGAGACACCTGTTAGTTAAGACGCAGAAGACATTAGAAATGAAAAAGTTTGTCAAACCATGATATTTCAGTCCAGCCATTTTATTCCTAGAGGTTCCTACAGCCTGTTAAGCGTGCATGTGAATCGAGTGCTTCTAATTGAACATTTATACCCAGGTTAAGGTCTTAATATCTACGAGGGCTTGGCAATCAGAAGATGCAGTGATAGGGCAATATAAAGGCCATAAAAAGGGAGGAACACCATACCCTTCCTATCCAGATGACCCTACAGTGCCAAATGATAGTCTTACTCCAACATTTGCAGCTGTGGCTCTTTTTATCGACAATGCAAGATAGGAAGGTGTTTCTTTTTTGATGAAAGCAGGAAAAGCATCACATAAAAGAGGGTAAATATGGTTTGCTTAACATGTATGTTTTATCCATTTCTCATATTATCCGGAATATTAGTAAGAATTTTACTTATTTTGCCTGGAATACAGAGCAGAGATTAGAGTTCAGTTCAAGCATGTATCTAGAAACTTATACCAGGGGATATACGGATGCGATTTGGACAAAGCGACTAATGAGCTTGTGATTTGTGTGCAACCTGATGAAGCTATATATTTAAAAATCAATAATCAAGTCCCATGACTTAGCATGAGGCTAGATCGTAGTAATCTTAATCTTCTTTACTCATCTAAGTAAGAAACTTTTAGCCTTTTGTTCATCATCTTAGTTTTAACTGCCCAGATAGTTTGAAACCCTTATGCAGGTACTCAGTAAAGATACTAGATGCACATGAGAGGCTGCTTTTGGATGCAATTGAAGGGGAGAGGTCTTTTCATCAGAAGCGATGAACTTGATGTTGCTTGGGCTCTCTTCACTCTTGTACTGAAGAACTAGAAGAGAAAAGGATTGCATCCGAATTATATCCTTATGGAAGTAGAGGACCAGTTGGAGAGCATTATCTCGCAGCTTAATATAATGCAAGATGGGGGTGATTCAAGCAGTGATGATCCCTAAATATAATTCCAGATGGGTTAGGTCCAATTTAGTCATGGTAATAGGTAATTACTTGCTTAATGCCTAACTAATTTATTCCTTGCAATCAACTAGTGTGGCATTGCCTTCTATGAGTTGGCACGCATGCTAATCACCATGAAATCAGTTGTTCTCCATATATCTGGACTTTTACTGCAAGTTCTTGTGTTGAAGTTTCCAGTTTAATTTTCTATGCTCTTGGATCTTGATACTTGAGAAGCAGTATAAAGCAGCATAGCTGCAGCAACAGCAGTATAGTCATGAAGAAAAAGTTTAATATTGTAAAAAAAAGAAAAACAGAAGAAGAGAGAGGCTGCTACTGTTAGCAATTTCAGCAGTTAAAAAAAAAGAAAAAAAAAAGGGAAAAAAGAAGAAAAAAAAAGTGGAAAAAAAATCCAGGGTCTGTGCGTTTGTTATAATTTGAGCAAGAATTGAATCCATGGTCATGTGTCATAGTACCATTCTGGCTTTCCTCGAAACTCAAGCGTACTTGTTATGATTTATCACTTGAAACTAATGTTTAAAACGTGCAGCATAGGTGCTTCAAAGCTTATTTGGATTTGCTGCAGGAATGGTTCGCTTTTGCTTGTGTTATGATAAGAAAATTCTTTATAATGCTAAAAGAAAGGTACGTTTTTGGATTAAATACTGCAAAATTAGAAAAAAAATATACATATTGTGTTACCGGCCGTGTGGGTCTATGTATATTATACCTTTTGCAATTGTGAAATTGTAAATGTTCCCCCGTACAAAGGACTGAAACTAATTCGTTTTGGAATTTGATACATATGGAAATATGTGAGGCCACATAAAGAAATGGTGTTTGGTAGTAATCTGAACTGTTTAGGGATTGTTAGAGCTTCTGAATTGTTGATGTGCTATAGTGCACTGCAGGAGTATTGTATACTGTTAGGAGTATTGCTTGCTGACTGAAATTTTCATATCATTTCATATAACACACATGAAACTCATAGCTACAGGCTTACAAGTGACCTCTAATGCAACTCATTAGAGGATGAAAAACTCATTATACTACTACTAGTTGTTTAGTATGGTTAATATCATCTTGAGTGCACAACTTATAAATAGATATACATTGTACAGTTTCTAAATACTAGGTCTGTAATTTGGCATTGTATCCTTTAATAGCGTTTTTTAAACGTTATAAAAGGTCTTTCTTCTTATAGTGATGATAATTAGATAAGATAAACAAAAAATTTCAACTAAATAGCTTGCAAAGAGCGAGAAAATGATTACAGCATCTGTGTAGTTCTCAGAATTGTGCTTCGTTTCCTAGTACAATGTCATTCTTGGATTCTCGGAATTCGATATATGTTCGCTTTAGTTCTAACAAATGGTATCGTGGTCGCACCCTCGTATCAAGTAAGCCATTGGTGGTGCAGTTTCAGCTGTTGTAGCTGTGAATTACAGTGGTATATAATTTTGGTCTTCTATGTATAATTTTTTTTTGCTTTTAATATTTTTGCTTATAACCTGTACTGATCAGATGTGTGAACTTTTGAAAATAAATAATGCATGGTTGCATGTGTTCAACCGGTTATACCATCAAAAGCTAAATCTTAAATGGTCAAGGTTTGATTGGAAGTGCTTTCTTTATAATTGTCCTCGCCACTTTCCTCAAATTAGCTATATTTTGTCTACCATTTATACATAAAAATCGTATGAATAGAAATCCAGACATAATTTTTGGATTACCTGTATTGCATTTATAAAGCCGAATACCCCATCTTCAACCACCAACCTGAGAATACCATTCTGGACTTTTTCCAGTGGTGCAAACTCAACTTTTGGCTTTCAACATTTGACAAGGCTTTCACTTGGTAAGTAAATTATTTAGTTTCAGGTTGTGTGCATGCAACATCTACGTGCATATCAAAATAAGTTAATAAGTTTACACTTACATATATGTCGACAGGAAAAGTGGAATTCAGATGGCACTTGAAAATTAGGTTGCCAATCAGCTTAAAGACCAAGGTTACACAAGGCTTGCTTCTCGTTATTTACCATAATGCTTCATGCCTCAAGATTTTTTTAAGGAGACAGATTTAATGGTCTATAATAGATTTATACAGATGACAGACAAGAGCATGCATGTTTACAAACTACAAAAGCATGCAAAAGCCAATATGTAGGAAGGCTTCGAGACAACGAACTGTGTACCGACTAAGAATAAATCTCTGCATTTTACGATGTACTCACTGTGCTTGCTGAACTATATACAGGATAATATGCTTGTGAATTACGTATTGTATTATGTAATATTTTTATTGTAATTGTTGTTGAACTTTAAAGTGTAATATACCATTGAACGTTGTAATTTCAAAACTTGTTAAGTTGGATCTTTGTGTTGAATCTATAAAAATGTATTTGGTTCAATAATCTTTCTTTTGTGATGTTATGTGAAATTTGTAAATGTTTGTATTGAATGTGACAGTAAAATGAATTTGATATTGTAAGAGAAGCTAAAAAATAAAAAAATAAAAATCTGAATAAAAAGAGATATAAGAATTCACAACTGGAATAAACAGTTGTTAAGTCAAAAATAGCAACGGCTGTGAGCCGTTGCATATATTTCCGCAACGGCTTTAAGCCGTTGCAAAATAAAATTTCGCAACGGGTTTGAGCCGTTGCTAATTTTTTGCTACTCTTTCTTTTGCAACGGCTCATAGCCGTTGCTAAATGATTTTGCAACGGCTCAAAACCGTTGCTAAATAGCATTTCTGGTGTAGTGGTTAACCGATTCATTTACATTATGTCTTCTTATGTTAACGTTGTCATTATGAGTGTTCATTGTTGTGCAAAGAGCATATAGGTTTGTAAAATTAGAACTATTTAAAGTTGAACTTCTATTATTTGTAACTATATTCCGGGATGTATTACTCTGTCCAGCTGAGACTTATGTGTGATTTCAGTTGATTGAATTCATGCATTTGTCGCTTTTGTTGTTTATTAATTGTTTTAACTTCCATATATGTAATTACATTAACTGCATGTTATTAAATGCATATTCTGTTAATATGTTTATTCATTTATAGTCAAATCCTATATAAATTTGAAACTGTCATTTTTATTTTGGTATCTCATTTTTTGTTTTTAGTTTAAAATCTATTCAAAGTGGAAGAACCAAACATCTTTTTCCAAAATATTAAAAATATTAAGAATGAAAAAGTGAAAATAAGCTTTAAAAATTAAAAACTAAAAGCTAAAAATGAAACCAAATGGGGCCTAAGCTGTTGGCTATTTTATCCTTTTTCCTTATACTTCAAACCATTTCCAAAGTCATACATTAAAAGGTTGGTTGTATCATAACTGAAAAATGTATCGAATAGACAACGATCCCTGTGTCGATCTAAACGAGTAAAGTAAAAAATTATTATTAAACTAGAATGGACATTAGATAATGTCAAGTCATGACTTGTATGAAGTTTGGACATCCGATGCGGTTATCAAGAGACATAACCCTCTAATAATAGTTCCACAAACATAGAAGGTGCTTTTGTTACTAATCAGTCCACAATTAAAGGTGTAAATCAACTTTACTAACCTTAGATCTTTTACATTGTATAAGTATCATGCAACAAAAGTTAAAAACTTTGTCATACACTGTAATTATTAACTTAGAGAATTGCTAAGGGAAATCACGTTAAAACGACTATAGTAGTACTCATTGACACGTGGAAGAAGTACAAATTATGACCGCAAACTCATATGCTTATCTTTCCTTTCAGCAAACAAAATTAATTAAATTACACAAGTTGTTGAATAATAGTACATTAGAAAAAAATGAATAATACGAGTTGCTGACAAGTAGAAGTACAAAATGCGACTGTAAAGTCATATATTATCTTTCTTTTCAGCAAAACAGAATTATAATATATAAAAAAATGCACCTATATGTTTCAGCAACTTATGTATATATATAATTATTTCTTTTTTTTGGGTGCTACTATTCACACCCCAGTTTACACTGTCGGCTACCAAAACTAAAAGCACCCCAAATATTTTTCATTTTTCTCTGTTGGCCACCGCCTAAATTAATAACATAAAAATGAAGAGGTCACCATTTTCCTCATCTAAACAAACGCTTTCTTCCTTGCTTACTTTCCATTTATCTTCATCTACATACATGTCCTTCAATCTGAAAGGGTACTTGCATTTTCTGCTGTCACTAGCTCTATTTTTTTTACATTGTTTTTCATCTGCTTTGACTTTGGATCCAGCCCTTTAACATCCCAACTGCAACCTTGATTTTCTTCCATGTCCTATTTTATCCAACCTTAGAATTACAATAACGGTATTCAACTTTTTTCCTGTTGTTTTACATCATCGAATCAATGTACTCTGC
Source organism: Allium sativum (assembly GCA_030737875.1). Lineage (NCBI taxonomy): Eukaryota > Viridiplantae > Streptophyta > Magnoliopsida > Asparagales > Amaryllidaceae > Allium > Allium sativum. The sequence continues at coordinate 312,551,192 of CM060919.1, forward strand.
GAATCAAATTCCTAAAGTCAAATAGCTCAAGAAAAAAATTAACGAAATCCATTTTCATAACCACATTATAAATTTTAATTTTTATAAATGAGTACTTACTTCGTCGGTTGTGAAATGATTCGTGAAACCAACATTTATGTCTTTTGAGTCATTTGATCGAACATCTTGCATCATATTATCACAACCATAATGTTTATCATTCGAAACAAGAAGAGCATTGTCCAATTTATCATCATTCAAATACTCCATCTATCAAACGACAAAAAAATTAATGTATAAATTTGTAAAACAAGATACGTAAGTTATACTGATAAACACTGTACAAGTCAAAACTTACATTATCATTCTCTATTACAACGTCGCCAAATTTAATGTCCTCCAAACTTGAAATTTTCAATGGAGCGGAATAAATATCCTAAAATGCAATGGAAAACCTTAACCATTAAAGAAAACTCTAACAACATGTTCTACAAAATAATAGAAAACAATAAAAAATCAAGAAAATCTAACCTCTTTTTTATCTTCATCTTCCATCTCTGCACAAAAGAATATCTCTTTTGTTAGAGTTTAAGATTCGAAATTGTAGAAAAATATGTGTTTTTTAGGGGAAGTACAGTGATGAATAACTGAGTGAATGAATCATATATGGTGGCCAGAAGAATATAAAAATTAATCATTTGTATTAAATTTAGAAAGGTGGCCGAAAGTGTAAACTAAGGTATGAATAGTAGCACCTTTTTTTTTTGCGCTACATGTTTCAGAAATCTTTGTTCACTTTTTTCTAATGTACTATTATTTAACAACTTGTGTAATTTAATTAATTTCATTTTGGTGAAAAGAAAGATAAGCATGTGAGTTTACTGTAACATTTTGAACTTCTTCCAAATGTCAGTGAGTACTGCTACAGTTGCAACGCGACTTTGCTTAGCGATTCTCATTACCTTATTTTATGGTTCACTTAACCATGGGAATTTACAATATAAATATAAATACACACTAAACCCGAGATGTAGCGACCCGAACTTCCCCGGTCTCCGAAGAGATGAGAAAGAACGAATTACTGTGAGGACAAGACAAAATAGAACGCAGACGGAAGAACATTTCATTGCTATTACAACAATTCCATCAGATATAAGAATATACAGAGTATAATGAATAAATTACATTCGATAAATATCAAAGATTACAATAAATTACATAGCAGCGGAAAAATAATACAAAGCACAACTAAAGGTGATATACGGATACAGAGCTTTCCGGATATCATTCCAGTTGTAAACCAGGATCCCGTGAATATAAATCTGCAAAACCAAAACTACTAGCTGCCCGTGTCGAAAATAGGGGCACCCAGAGTTTAGGTTAAAACAATAAACTCCAGGTCAGTCATGTGACTGGTGTGAGAACTAAAACAGTTATTAAAACTTTATTTTAAAAGAGAGTAATTCAAGGGACCACGCCGTATAACACGGAACGGGTTTCCTCCCAAAAATACCAGTGCATATCAATAAACAAAGCAATGCTTTTTCGAAAAATGAAGCTATTATAAGACCCAGGTCCCATCACACAATGCAACGCAAGCCGGGGGATAGGGTTTTCTCTTATAATAGCCAAACATGCTTGATACGTTTAAAAAAAATCATTTGATACTATAATAAGTGTATAGTGTCAAAACAATTTCAATCATAAATATCAATCCTAGGCGGCATGGGTACCATCTATCATGTCGCCATACTAGGCTCTACAAATAAAACCGAAATACACGTATTGGAAATTGGATTTCCGTCATGAGTCGAGGCAAGGGGCAAGCTCCTCTCCGTGTTCGAGACACTCTAGCAAATGTCCCAGGGCTACGCACTCTGGGCAACCCTTGGATGCTTCAGGGCCGGTCCTCTCTTACGTTTGAGGATTGGCAATTCCTGAACACACGTTTCCCGGTCCTCCAACAACCACAAAGGTGAAAAGTATATAAATGTCAGGGCTGGTAAGTCACTGACACCACCAAAGCTAGAAAGAAACGTCGTGCTCTCCCTGCAGTCCGTATCCCGTTTTTGACTCATACCGAGGTGTGAGGCTCGCGAATTCACGTTATACACAAAGCTACGCCACAGGGGCCGTGCTTTGATCATCAACCACAAGACTTTGCTTTTCAACAGAAGCCTTGATCATTGCATCTTAGCGTGCCACATAGGCAATTCATGCCATGCGACTGATGTCCATCGACATACAACCTCTGAGCTCGTACGTCTCAGAGAAGGGCGTTAAGCAAAAGAATAAATTCTCCACCGCCAAACAGATGTATATTTAATAGAAATCAATCAACACAGAATAAAATCCAATGTCAGACACACAATCCATTTACAAGTCCGTTCTGGGTCTGAACGAAACTGGAGGCACTTTCCTCGCATGTCCATCCATCTCCAAGTACGTCTGGACGACCACCAACTATTTCCATCCTCTTGGGTGTACTGCCCAATCAGGATCGTCAGTAATTATCCAAACGATGTGAAGACTTCCGGTCTTCAACCACCGTCTTCATCTTCGACATATCGTCGAATCGGTTATTCAGAATGGGTGTAAACCCGGCCTTTCCGAACAACCCGCGTATATTAAAACGAATGTTACACAAACACAACATACGCCTCATTCCAATTCATATTCTAAGGGAAAAGTTCCCATTAATTTTATCCAAGATAAATTCTTTAAAATTTATCCTTTAATCTTCCTTTGGATGTCGTTTCAAACCAAATTATGGTTTTCCAAACTAGTCGAGATTAGCGAACCACACCGAAGTAATTATTTATTTTATTTCCCAATCCCAACCTATTCATCCCATGAAGCAAAACTTGTAATACTCCATATTTAACGCCACAGTGTTGTCGGTAAAATTAATTACCATTTCACGTTCAAATCTGATTAAAGATTTAACTATCGCCTTGGAGCAAAACTGGTGATACTCCATTCTCTCTCATTTGCCAAATTTGATAATTTGAATTATCAATTCGCTTTTCAATCTAATTGCAGATTCAATAAAACTCCTTTTACTGGGTTAAAGAACTAGTGTCATTTAAAACACAATTCACGATAAACCCAAATCACATTCTATTTATTATCAGGTTAAAGAACAAGTGTTATTTAAAACGCTGTTCATGATAAACCCACAAATCAATTCTGTTTAAAACCCATTTCAAATCCAGTTTATTTACTTAAAAACAAACGGGTTTAATTTTAGTTCAAACTAGTTCATTTCGATAAAAATCTATTTTTATCTTTTCAAATATGGAGTTTTCCATCCCACTTTTTCCCAAATCATTTCTTATGATTTACACTAATTATTACTATTTTTAATAATTTTATCAAGGACCGTACAGTCGATTTCCATCAACGGCCATCGAACTGCACTTACAGCGACCTTTTTCGAATTTGATTTGGACGTATCTCCAAATCCAACCGTTAGATTTCAAATTTCTAATATTCGTTAGAAAGCTCTTTTCGATACGAACCCAACGGTTCCGGTTTTAGGAGAGTCCGATGGTCGGATCTCCCGTAATATCCATTTGAAATAAATGGTCGAAATTCACGAACTGCCGTGGCGCGACGCGTTCCATTCAGGCCATTATATTATATATATAATATATGTTTCGTCGATTTCTATTTAAAACGAATTTTATAAATAGTTTTGAATTCGTTTCAAAAACAATTTCAACCTTTATTTCAAATTCAAATCAAAATTGAATTTTCTATTCTAAATCCTTTTTTACTTTCATTTCTATTTGATTCAGATTCAAACCGATTTTAATTCGATTCGAATTCATTTCCTTTTTAATTCAATGCGATTCGAATTCGTTTTCTTTTCAATTCCATTCAAATTCGTTTTCTATTTCTTTTCAATTCAAATTGGTTTTCTATTCGATTCAATTCAAATTGGTTTTCTATTCGACTTAAATCAAATTCGTTTTCTAATCCATTTAAATCAAATTCGTTTTCTATTCCATTTGAATTCAATTTGTTTTCTATTCAATTTAATTCGAAATTGTTTTATATTCAATTCATTTCTATTCAATTCCAAATTCAATTCATTTTCTATTCAAATCAAATTAAATTCGTTTTCAATTCAAATCAAATTCAATTCGTTTTCAATTCAAATCAAATTCAATTCGTTTTCAATTCAAATCAAATTAAATTCGTTTTCAATTCAAATCAAATTCAATTCGTTATCAATTCAAATCAAATTCAATTCGTTTTCAAATCAAATCAAATTAAATTCGTTTTCAATTCAATTCAAATTCAATTCAAATATAATCGATATAAATATCGTTCGCGTCAAAATAGCGCATCTCTAATCAACACGGCTTTATATATTTCAATAAATTCGTTATTCTATTCAACAAATGAATATTAATTCTATTCAATACCTGAATCTATATTTTTGTCAACACGCGACTAATCTCAACGAATGAGTATTGTCCACGTGTGACTATTTTTGTTATTTACTATATTTTATGAAAATTAAGGTATCTATCGTTTGATATTAAATCAGACTCCAACCGTAAATTAGTAAGAGAACGATTTCCTGAATATTAACCCCGAAGGCCGAAACCAACATCAGATCAATATCCAGGAGATCACTCATCTCATCTATTTTTCAGTTGATTTCTAATTCTATATGTGATAAAGATGTAAATTTTATTGTTAAAATATTTTTCGTTCAACACATGACTAATCTCAACGGATGAGTACAACAACACATGAACCTTTATTTTATAAAGATAAAGATATAAATTTTACTGTTAAAATATTTCGTTCAACACATGACTAATCTCAACGGATGAGTACAGTCAATACATGAACCTTTACTTTATAAAGATCTTTATTTTCTAAATTGGAATGAGGCCTAATCAATTACCATATAAAGTTAATTATATGGATTCCATACAACACATGTATATAATAGCAACGATAAATAATCAACCATCATCCAAAGTGCACTACACTGTATAAGCATCAAACATAGATATCTAACGCTTACAACAGGCTGTCAATCAATCGATCGACATATTTAATCAATCAGGATGAGTGAACTTCAAATTTCATCCTAATACCCGTGTGGGGTTTCAAATCAACAAACATAGATTTTATTTGTGCAGTTGGGCGATGTGTAAAATTTATCGTCCCAATCAATGTCCTTTAAATAGGTGTACATAAACAAACCGTCCGGTTTGTAAATGAATATTTTATTTTATTCACTTTCACTATATAAAAATAATATTTTTATTTTTCTAACTTATTTTAGAAAATTTCGGCGGCATAACGGCACGATACTAGAAACGGGACAAGACCTAGCCTTATCCCCGGTCTAGTGAAGGCCCACGCCATTCACACATCAATCAAATTCACCAAACAACCAAATTCAAATCAAATCATCTAACTAATCTATGCAACCAAACAAACAAGTCCATGGTCTGTGGACGATTGTGTCGGGTGCTACTAAACACCGTCTGCATCCTAGTATATATATATATCTAGAAAAGAAATTGAAGAGTGAGAAATTCTCACCGATAGCTATCCCAATTCCACGACTCTTCATTTAGAGAAATCTTCATCGTTCTCGCCTTTTTGTCATCTTCGTTGCTCGTAGCCACTACATACATAAAAATCAAATTTTTACCTCGCTATTCAATATATAAAAATCGAATTTTTACTTCGCTATTCAATATATAAAAATCGAATTTTTACTTTGCTATTCAATATATAAAAATCGAATTTTTATTTTGCTATTCAATATATAAAAATCGAATTTTTATTTTGCTATTCAATATGTAAAAATCGAATTTTTATTTTTCTATTCAATATATAAAAATTGAATTTTTACTTTGCTATTCAATATATAAAAATCGAATTTTTACTTTGCTATTCAATATATAAAAATCGAATTTTTACTATGCTATTCAATATATAAAAATCGAATTTTTATAATCATGCTATATGGATAAAACTTCTACTTTCACACCGCTACTATATAGATAAAAATTCTATTTTTACATCGCTATTCTCTATATAAAGATTTTGCCTTTTCAAATTTAAAAATCTAATCTTTTCTATTTTAAAATCATATCTTTTCTATTTTAAAAATCATATCTTTTCTATTTTAAAAATCATATCTTTTCTATTTTAAAAATCATATCTTTTCTATTTACATTTATTTTCTAAAATCAACATTTTTTAAAACAAAGTTCTTTCATTTAAATACTACCTTTTAAATCAAAATTATATATATTAATTTCATATTTTTATCACAAAAATATATGAATAAATTTCAGTTTAAAAATCAAGTAGATTTCATAGTAAATAAAATAAAAAGAAAAGGGGAAACTCAATGGAGGTGGTGGAGAGCTGAGGGAGGGAGGGGCCATCTCGATTCGGGTGCGGTCTGGGTGCTAACAGGTTGCGGGTTGGGAGGGGAGCGTCTGTCGGGTTTGCTCGGGGGGGGGGGGGAGGGGGGCTTTGGGTCTTCAATCGGGGAAGGAGGAGTAGGGGATGGCCGGAGTTGCTAGGGGAAGGGGTGGCGATCCTTCAGGGGGGGCGGCGGTTCCATCGCGTCGATCGAACAGGAGGGTGGGGGGGGGCTACTTCCTCGCGCGGCGGAGCGATTAGAGGAGGGGGGTAGCTGCGGTGCGGCATCGATCGGAGGGGGCGACGCTCCTCTCCGCGTTCGACCATCTTTTTTTTTCTTCTGTTGAAAATGAATTATAACGGGGGGGGGGGGGGGGTGGGCAGAGAGAAATAAAGGAGAGGGAGAGAGAATATTATTTTTTTTATTATTTAAATTTCAAAATGTTGACTTTTACATACGACCTCTAAACGAGGCCCACCGCCTGTCGTCCATAGCGTATTACCCCCATTCCGAACACAATGGAATATGTATCGTAGGCTGATTCGATCGCTTTGATCAGTTTTCGTCAAAATTAACATATAACTCTATATATTGGATTTGAATGCGCATTTCAATTTACTGGGGTCACATACTAACTAGAAAAATTCCAGAAAAATATTTTCTAGCTTCGTATTGACGATACGGTCCTAACAAAACTAGTTTCGTCGAATTCCGAGACCGTTGGAAAAATGGCCATTTTCCAGTCGATTAAAATCAACTGAAACTGGTCAAACGCGTTTTCCTTTGCCACGCTCACATATTGATTCGAAAAATTATGAAATTTGGAATTTAGCAATAAATTGACATCAAGGACCCAACAAAAGTGGTTTCGTCGAAATCCGAGGTCGTTTGCAAAATTCCCATTTTTAAGGGCCTGAATTCCATAGCGACTATTCAAAATTTTCAACTGGACATATCTTTTGATTCCCGCTATGAAATTTTGATTTTTCGGATTCGTTGGAAAGATATTCTCAATTAGATCCTAATGTTTTTGATTTCACTAAAATCCGGATTGTTTTGCACCCGGTACATTCAATTGAAGTTTGAAATCGAATTATCGAACTACCGCGCCATTTTCAATTCTATTTATAACTATATATAAATTTTTATATTCTAACGACGACGTATATAATATATACGCCCTAATTATATTCAAAGTAAATTTGTCGTCGATATTATTTAAAATAATTCATTTTCAATAATCAAAATTCACTAAAATTGCCAAAATGAAAATTTTAAACTGGCTCGCATTTCCGGGTTATTACAAGAGATCTTAGTTTGCATAAAGTAATTTTAACTTTAAGTAGCATGGCATTGAGGATATGATTTTAACACACGAAACCAAACTTAGCTTTTATGTTATGTTGCAATTTACAACCCTTAAATGCATATCAATAATTTCATTTTCAACCCCAAAAATCCAATTTTTAACTTTTATGTTATATTATCATGCATGGGTGTAATTGGTAGGATTGATATATTTGACTGCCATGATAACTATGTCAAATTGAGAAACATGTGTAACAAAAAAGTTTTAAAATCAAATAATATGGACTCTCTTAATTACAATTAATAATTAACTTGATTATTTATTAAGTATTAAAATCTTACTATAATTGTTGAAACAAATTAATGTCAACAATAAACTTGCATACAAAGTCTTGTCTTTTGTATAATGGAAAATACAAAATTTAAAATTATATTTCAAAGGATTGGTATGTAGATTTGAAAGTCTCTTAAATTTAAATTCAATGTGAGAAATGAAAACCCCTATTTTAAAGTAATAACCAACGGTTGAGACATAAAATTTTAAACTAATACGATATACAAATTTTGAAGAACAATTTTTTTTTTTGGTTGAAATTTCAAAAACCAAAATACTTATAGTGTTTGGAAATACAAAGTTCTATAAGGTAAACATGAGTTAATTCAATATCGATTATACTTTTTAGGAAACCGATCCATTTTCGATGAAAGCAAATTTAGGGGAAAAACATGTAAATCATAACCTTAAACATAATATAAGTTTTTTAAATCCTTTTTTTTTTGAATTTGTTCAGGAGGGAAATCGACCAGAGTCGTAAAACTCTCCCTACTGCACTTAGCCCGACCCACGAGCAGCACATAAGTGACTAATCTTAGCATATGCATATGGTGATTTTTTTTAAATCTTCGAGATAAAAACCATTTATAAATTAGTTTGTTTTTATATATATAATTCTAATTTTGTTTAGAATTGTAAAAATGGTATTTTTGGACTTAGACGACCATTTGGGCCCAATTCAGCTTAGAATGTAATTTTATTTTATAACCTAGCTCATTTTGTAATCTCAAAGCCCAACTAATTTTACTGTCTAACCCTAGCAGCCTCCACTTCTCATTGGTATGTACTAAGAAATTTTTGACTTCTATTTCCAATGGCAATCAAACTCAAATCAAAATATAACTCGAATATCTAACAACTCAGAGAAATTCGAAAAAACATGAGATTGAAAGGTCTCGACGATTCAAATCTGCTAGAGGTGTCCATTTTATGAAACAGTGCCCGAATCAATGGGAAATCGCAGTCAAAGCTTCAAAAAACATGAATTCAGGCTTTAAATTGGGGATTTTTTATTCGAGTGACGACTGGCGAAGGTGTCTAAAGGAAAATTGTAGTGCTCAAGCATACGAATCCAATGGTGGGTTCAATTTGATCTATGGTGTTCGGGATTGGCCAGAACCTTTAGATAAAGGGATGAAACCTGTTTACTTCTTTGGGGGCGGCGCAGGATCCACAGGAGGCCGGAAGTCTCGAGGTTCATGGTGGATGTTTTGCTCGTCAAATTCAATATAGTGGTAGTTTTGCGTCAAATGGTGGTCGGAGCGTGGAGTTGTGATCGGACAAAATTATGTCCTGAATGGGTTGCCGATGCTATAATGAACGGGAGAGGCTGGAGGAAGAAGCTGATGTGGCGATTCATGATAGGTGATTTTTTTTTTTAATTTAAAATTCAAATGTTTAAACGTGAATAACTTTCTCATACGAACAAAGATTTATGCACAGTTTGTTTCGTTAGGATTATATCAAAATCATAGACGGCGTGGAGTTGGATTGGATGAATTTTGAGACTGTTGAATTTTGGGCCTTTATTTGGATTAACAGATTCAAAATCAAAGGGGAGTGATTAAACCCACTCACGCTTAACTAAAATATTTGATTATTACTAGAGTAAAATAATGTTATGATATTACTGTATTGGTTGTTTTTTGGTAGTTAAAAATGCATATTTATGTTGATTTGCATTGATAGTATAATTTAATTTAACTGCTAATTTAAATTGTACAATTTGGTTAAATTTAAAATTTAATTGCTAGTTTAAACCTGAAACATGGTAACTATTATATTGATGTGATATTGAATTGTTTGGATGGACTGATTTTGATGGATCTCTTGGATTGATATGTTTGGCATATCGTTGTTTAATTTTGTTATTCACCCTATTATTCACCTAAATAATCCCAAGATTAATCATTAAAATGAATTAAGAACATAAGTTGAAATGATAAATACCTATGAAACTTTGGGATTGAGATGATGTATATCCATTCCTAAAATACTAAAAATTAAATTAAATTATCACTTGGCCATAGGATAGAAAATTATATACGGACACGGGTGGGATAAATAAAATTTGTTTTAAATTTTGAAATTTGAAATATTGTTTCAAAAGCAATATAAATGATGTTTTATAAATTGAATTCCATTGTATTTGAACTTTGCATTTTGGAACTTAAAATTTAAAAGAAATTATTTAATATTGTGGACTGAAGCTAAAAATTTGGGATTGAATATGAACTAAGTCAACTGAAATTGAATTATTTTATCCATCTTTGAATTTACTTTAAATGAACTTAATTTAAAGTGATATTTGAATTATGAACTCGACATTATTATAAATTGAAATAATTCAAAATGAGAATTCTAATTAGAAACTTTAAATATTTGAATCAAATTGTTTGAATTGAATACAAAATGGAAGTTGATTCAAATTAAAATATTGAAATCGAGTCGATTTGATTTGAAACTGGAATGTGACTTCAAGTTTACTTAATGTTCGGAAGAAACAATTCAAGTTCAGACTATAATAATTTTAAACATTATATAAACTATTTTACTTTATAAACTATTTTTTGGCATAGCCGACGGGTTTTTAAGGTGACCGCAAACACCTTTTATTATGACTAATAATAAAAATACAATATAGTACAGGTGACTGTATTTAGGAGTTAGCTACATTTGGTTTTTATGGTGGACCATTCGTTCTCTACAGAGTTTATAGTGTTCCATCTACTCTACCTAATCAGGCTTATAGTATTGGAGCTAGCTAAATTACTAGACTGCACAATTACATCTTCACACAGGGAGTGAAATACAATTCAGTTACATTCTGCACAAGGTAGAGCACTACATACATTAACACATGGCTAATAAAATAAAATAAAAGTACACAAGTACTAAGAACATCTGAAAGCACAGAGTGGCATAGTGAGAACGTGGGATGCCATGATGGGCAGCACACTGCTCCATGGTTTGAAGTTGACTAAACAGTGCACAGGGCTCAAGAAACATGGGGCTAGCCCAGTATCACAAAAGCATGGACTCGAAATACACTAAAAATGACATTGATGAGAGTAGGCTCTTCCATACTCAGAATGACGTAGGCCTAACACGCGAGAAGCAGATACTGGAGAAAAATGAGGAGACATCAGAAAAATGAAAGCATAGCTCTTCCATGTGCTGATGCCAGGCAGAACTCCAAGCAAGAAAATAAAACACGGAACACAATGAAAGGCCCAGTGCAAACTACAGTCATGGAATAACCCAAGATCCAACACCAAACTCTGGTAAGTCATGCGCAAAGCATCCCCTTGGCACCAGCGAAAAGCATCAAAGAGCTGTACCAAAGCTATAGAACACACAATAAAGCATTACCCAAATTTCCATGTGGATGTTCTCTCACAAACATATCCACGACATCATATACCATACACAACAGCAAATTGACTCCAACAAGTCGGGACACCAAAAGCACATTGAAAATTGAATGGAACAAAACGAACCAACACAACCAACACGGCAAGGTGCTAGTGAGTCGAGAATCAAATCACGTCACCAGAAATTACTGCACTTCGATATAACATCACTTTAAAGATAATCCTTCGAACCCAAACAAGTCGGAAACCAAACTGTTGAATAATAGGACATGCCCATAGTTTCCAGTAAGGCCACCGCGTTTCGACTTAAAGGGCTAACTGAAGTAGGTATGGAGATAGATAGTTTGTGAGAGGATAAGAAGAAAAATCGGAAATTTGGGCAATAAAAAGGTTCAGATCTGAAATTTTGAATCTTTCTCGATATGCCGACCACACATTCGAAAGCAAAATATAGAGGAAAGGATAGAGTTTAGAGACGGTAGAGAAAGAGGCGAAACGTTGGCATGAAAGACGAAAAGAGGTTGGAAGAATCTAAGAAGAAAGGAAGAAATATTTTGTTGCAATTAACAATCGCCGTATCGAGAGGAACCCGACTTAAGTGTTTATAAACTATTTTATTTCAACTTATGTATGTATTAACTATTTTTAATAAACTACTTTAGCAACCAACTATATATTTTATAAACTACTTTAACTTGTAACTATATATATTTCACTAAATTTAACAAATCCTATTTTAAATTTCAACTATTTATTTATATATACATTTTTTGATGTACTAACTATTTATTTTTTAAACTATTTCAAATATATCTAAATTATTTTAATATATAAAAACAAATTCAACTATTTTAAATATTCAAATTGCTTTAAATTCAGAATTGTTTCAATATCTTGAGTATGGTTTAAATAGAGATTTGAATATGAAAGTATATTTTATTTCGGATACGAAATAGTTTAAAGCAAAATCTGATATTTTAATATGAAGTACGAACCATTTTGAAATCTAAATAAACAAACCTGTGTGAAATAAACATTTGGTTTTTAAAGAGACCGGGATCAGGTATTGTCATACTCTCTGCCAATACCAAAAACCATTTTAACAACTGGGTATGTGGTGGAGAATCTATAATGAAGTAGGATGGTTTGGTGAACGTTGCTGGGATGAAGTAAGAGAAGGATGATGGATAGCCTTGACCTTTGAGTCATAATTAAAATATCTAAAACATGAGTGATACACATGCCAATTGAGATAGATCCTCTTAACGGACATGCTTCTTCAATACCATATCTCTTATTTTGTGATTGATTGGGAACACCATTGATTTTGGGAGTATTTTCTGAGGTGGGTGGTAGTTGCGACCATGCGTTACCACCAGCTTAGTTCCGCAATTTGGTAGAATCCTACCATTGGGTATATCCTCGGTGCTTTGTCATATTACCCACATCAAGCCCCTACAATTTTGATTTAATGTTGCCGTATAGCGGCACATCCTTATCCACCGATCGTTTAACATGTGTTTTATATTCAATGTGTTTACGACAATGTTCTAAACAGTGTAAGGAAAAAATGTAATCCTACTTACGCTATTTTCAAAAGTATATTTAACCATAGACACTAATATAATTGCATATTGTATTATATAATATCTAGTTTAATGGATCCTTAGGAGATGGAAATTCCAGTAACATATTTTAAGTCCCGCAATCACAATTACATTGGATATGAGATGTGAATTGTCGTAAGCATCTATGACATTGTGACACTCATATTGTTACATGGTTTGGTTGAATGATATGAAAATATTTTAGTTTTGATCCAAGTATTTTATCTTTTCATTTATGCTCCGGCCAGCCTGAGTTTTTCAGTTAGTGAAGGTTGTATTATATTGGAGGATGAAGATGAAGTTTTTGTATATTATCAATTATATTCCCACTACATCATTTATGTTCCACTGCATTATTGTATTATGTATAAGTATGTATAACTCTGATAATTTTTGAAAGGCAAGTGAAAGTTTTTATTCACTACTTCAAGAGTAACATCCAAAGAATACAAATAAAGCTTAATACAGACTCTTGACATTTTCTATCCTTAGACTACCAAAACTGAAACTGTGTTACAACTGACAGAATCCCTTAATGTGCAACAAACCATCAAAGAGGTAGCATTACTAAGAATACTCTAGCCGCTAGAAGAAAAACGACTTAAACAAATTAAAATATCTAAAACAACTACACCATGCTAAGAATAACAAATCACACTCATTTAAATTAAAGAGACCCAAGCATATAAGTGGGATTGTTTCTGGTATGTCTTACAGATTTCCTTTAATTAGTTGCTGGCATAACGTCTTCTGGTCTATAATCTAACCCATCATTCAAATCATCATCATCAGATTGTTGCTTTTTCTTGCTTCCCTTTTGCTTAGCACTCAGTGATGATGACATAAGTGGTGAGGCAGTAGATGGTCTAACATTGGGTGGTGGAGGAAGAATAAAGTGAGAAGGAGGTGCCAGGTGAGAGTAAGGTGATGCTGATGACATAGCAGTAAAAGATGTACTGGTCGTACTAACAAAAGAAGGAGCAGACATTGTAGCATTTAGGACAAGAAAGAAATATTTTCTCAAGGAAGAAGGCGATAAAGAAATGGATGCTCCCAAATCAGTAGCAGCTATATGTGTAACACCCCACGCCCGCTACGGTCACTCACTAAGGGAATGCCATAACATCGGTGGAGTATTTTAAGTGAATATAGAACAGAAAAATTAAAACAAGACATATATAAGCAATACTTGAGAGTTTAAGACATCATTTCATTCCAGCGGAAAGCAAAACATGTTTGGTTACATCAAAACCATAAATAAGAGTCAAGTACATAGTATCCATCCTGATAAAAACAAAAGTACATAATCCCACTACATAACCTAATAGCCATAATAGAAAAGATAAACTGAGCTTTACATCCATGGACCAAGGTCCAAAAGATAGATAAAGCAGTCTGATCAAAGCCCACTAGTGCTAGGCCCACTCTGAAAAACCTGAGGGTTGGAAAAAAGATAAAGAAACAACGGGGTCATACATAAGTCTGAGTGAGTCCTATAACCCTAACAATACAATCATTAAAGTAATTAGGGTATGATATAAACAAGGTACAGTACCTCTGGGGATAATGACTACACTAAGTAGCCAACTAAGCACAGGATGTACTAAGATAACCGAAAAGACGCATTTATCCTTCCAAGGATAATCACTAGATTGCACCACCCAGATCTACCCACCCAAGGGTAATTCCTACACTGCACCACACCAGTTCTACCCACCCAAGGGTAATTCCTACTTAAAGGTCGATCCCACTAAGTGTACTTAGTAGTTTTACCCAGTAGTTTCTTGTACCCCTAGCTGACTACATAGGTGCCGTCTGCCCCTATCTCCACTAGGTGTACCCACTACCCCCAAGCGATCGGCTCCCTACCGTAGATACCCGTGCTAGCCCCACCGTGGGGTGTATCACTCCCCAAAGTGGCAACCCGATAATCTATGGTGCACGGCTTATACCTACACGATGCAACAACGTCTTACCTACCAGCCCGGGTCCACACACGCATATGAAACCCGTTGGACTCGCGTTGCCACCGCCACCCCGTTTTGGCCTCTTATAGTCAAGCCCAATATGCGTGTCCCGTCCTCGACTTGGGTCGAGCCCACAAAGATACGTTTGGGATATTGGTTGAAATGGGCCCCCCACAAGCTACTACTTAAGCTTGCCATTTTATCTAGTGCGTCCCACTTAACCCCTTTTATAATCATGCCCACTTACATGTTAAGGTTTGGTTAAGTCATCTAATCATATTTCAATTGCCACTTAAGGCCCCCACAAGCTACTACTTAAGCTTGTTATTTAATTATATTTCAATTGCCACTTAAGGCCCCCACAAGCTACTACTTAAGCTTGTCATTTAATTATATTTCAATTGCCACTTAAGGCCCCCACAAGCTACTACTTAAGCTTGTTATTTAATTATATTTCAATTGCCACTTAAGGCCCCCACAAGCTACTACTTGAGCTTGTCATTTAATTATATTTTAATTGCCACTTAAGGCACCCACTAGATTTCCGCATGCCACCCAAGGCACTTACTTGATTCCCACATGCCACCCAAGGCACTTACTTAACCCTTTAATCATGTTTAATTACATGTTCCACTTTGGTTAAGTATTCTAATCTTATTTTCTATTGCCACCCAAGGCAACCCACTAGTTTCCTCATGCCACCCAAGGCACCCCCACTAGTTACTACATGCCACCCAAGGCACCCAATTAACCCCTCATGCCCCTCTACATGCTAATTTGGTTAAGTGTTTCTTAATTAATTAAGATCGTAACCTTTGTAAAGACCTCTCACATTAGACTGTCTTTTATGGCAGCTGGATATGCCGGTTGGTTCTGGGCAGCCTTACACCATAACAGAGTCTAACCTCGTGTCTTTACACTTGTCACGTATTTAGTTTATGTCTAAGACCTCTCACATTGGGCCAATCATTTGTAGCCGCTGGATTTGCCGGTCGGTTCCGGGCAGTCTTATGCTACAAAAGGGTCCAACCTCGTGTCTTAGTAGATTAATTACACCTAATTAATCACCCCCATAGTTTGTATTAATTATCCCTAATTAATTACAAATATTTAAGAATATGGGTAGACCTAACTCAATAGGTAAATTCCCAATTCCATAGTATGGGTAGACCTAACTTAATAGGTAAATTCCCAATTATGTCCATCCACTTTACGGTATGTTTAATCATACCCACTTTACACAATTTTATGTGTTCATTAATTTTTACCCCATCGTCCCCACGTAAATACGTTAACATGACATACTTCAAATGAGAAGATTCATCATACACACCATGGGTTCAACTTAGCATATCATTAGCATTATCATGGGTTTAAAAGGTGTCAACTTGTATATATGACCATAAACCCAACTTGCATAAATAACCAACCCCAAACTTGCATGAATCACATATGTCATGAAGATGGTAACTTGCTTAAATGTTCATGTCATAGACCTATCATAAAAGGTGTCAACTTGCATGCATGTCATAGGTCTAAAAGGGATGAACTTGCACATGTACTTATGTCATACATAGAGGCAAACTTGCATATGAACTTGCATCATAACTTGTATATGAACTTGCATCATAACTTGCATATGAACTTGCATCATAACTTGCATATGAACTTGCATCATAACTTGCATATGAACTTGCATCATAACTTGCATATGAACTTGCATCATAAAACATGGCATTAAACTTGCATATAGCATAAAACTTGCAAAACACATAACATACACTATACTAAACTTGCATAAACACATTTATCCACAAACATAGCCATATCTTATCATATCCTATCATAATCAATTTAACAATTGATTGTTAGGTCTATAGAAACTCACCACTAAACTCCCATAAGCAAACCCTTGCCAAAAACCACCCAAAAACTCTAGCCTTGAACATAAAGCTTGCAACTTGATGATGAATGCAAGCTAATGATCACTCATACAACCCAAAGATGCTTGTATGAACATGAAAGCCTTCATAGAAATAGTTTAGAAATAGGATGGAGGCTAGCCATTTGAGTGGAGGCCATGATCATAGAAAATTTTGGCATAGTTTAGTTAGGAGATAGGATTATGATCATTTAGGGCTAGCTTAGGGTCTTATTTATAGGATTAGGTTGTGTTTTAGACCCTTAGATTAACCCTAGGTTAGTTTAGGACCATCAGATCTCGGAAGCTTCCAGAAACCAGCCCCAAAACACAGCCCAAACACTAAAATGGTGCACCAGGCCATACTGGCCGAGCACCCCCTGTCGACACCCAAGTCGACAGGGCTGTCGACTTGGTCTAGCCAAGTCGACTGCCCAGTCGACACGGCGGTCGACTTGGGTAGCCAGGCGGGAATTTTTCCCGCCTGCGCCCAATGGCCCAATTTTGAAATTTGAACCTGAATTTTTAAATCTGTTTTAAACTTTGAATTTTCTGCAAACTTCATTGGGCCATAACTGGGCCATACGGACTCCGATTCTCGAAAACTCGGACTCTATTTCGCGTATTTTTTCCGAGACGAACGCAATGACGCAGCCCGTTTCCCCCAATTCTCACACCTGAGATTATTTATTCTGTAATTAGTGAATTTTAACATTAACCGAAATTCGGGGTGTTACATTCCCCCCTCCTTAAAGGATTTCGTCCCCGAAATCTCTAAGCTAAGGAGAATGCATATCCTATCATCCAAACAACCATCTACTCAATCCATCAAACACGGGCATCCATTGTCCTTAAAACAATTTCTAATGATGTATGAGCATATGCAAAAAGTGTGTGTATATGTTCCCTATCTAATGTATGAACATATGCAAACCATGATAGTGCCATGCATCCATTATGTATGCGAGGGAACCCTACCGACACATACAATATCTACATGAGTGCACAATCATTCACCAAAATGCATCATCCATATGATAACACAATCATTATACATCCATAAATATAGCTACCTACACACAATTATATGCAATATGCAATATGAAGTGATTGAGCCGATCTAGTGTCTAGAGTGTGTGTATATGCATCCACGAGCAACCACTAGCAACCACTTGCATCCACTTGCATCCATCAAACATAACATGTTTCAAACACATGTTTCAACCATAGGTTTACCCTATCTAAAGGTCAAAGGTACTAATGAGAGGACATACTAATGATAAGATAAGCACTAGACGAACGATAAAGGAGACATTTAAAGGACATACCCTTAAAAAGGAATGGGTATAACGAACGCATCTTCGCTTCTGTCTCCCAAGTAGCATTGCTCTCACCTTCTCCCCTTTTCACTTTGACTAGTCGAACCTCTCTGTTTCTCAACTTCCTAACCTCTGACCCAAGGATGCGGGTAGGAGCTCGTCGAATAATCACATCACGCTCTACCTTTACTTCCTTAAGCAAGCTCGGCTCTACCGCCTTTGCGGTCTCATGTAGGCATTTCCTCAAATGTGACACATGGAATGCGTCATGTTCCCTATGCAACCGAACTATCTCTCGAATATAAACTGAAGCTAGACTTGGAACAGTCCTCTTGCTCTTCACGGGTATGAAATGGGCACTCTTAGTAAGTCTATCTACCACAACCCAAATTCCCATATTACCCTTCCTCAATTTCGGTAATCCGTCGAGACACTATCCCACTTCCATAGCGGAACCTCCAATAGGTGAAGCAACCCACCGGGTTTCTTCTGCTCCGCTTTCACTTGCTAGCACACCAAGCATCTAGCGACATACTCGGCCGCATCTTTCTTCATATCGGCCCAAAAGAAAACTCGCTTCATGTCTTGGTACATCTTGTCCCCACCGGGATGAATGGTCATCTTCGACCGATGTGCATCATCAAGTATAGCCTTCCTCAAACCCTCGTCTTGCGGTACACAAAGTCTACCGTCTCTACGCAACCACCCCTTACCATCTAGGGTGTACCTACTCAAATGGCTGGACGACTCCCCCTCCTCATGAGCTTCTTTACTTACTCAACCAACCGTGGGTCGTCTCGCTGCGCTCCGCCAATCCGCCCCAAAAGAGTAGGCCTAACCTCCAAGGAGGCTAGCAAACAGGGTACAAAGTCAACGGAAGGTCTAAAGTCAAATATCGAAATAAATTCCAAGCTCCGTCGTTCAACGAACAATGAACTTAAGGACAACCTTTTTCTACTTAAGGCGTCCACCACCACGTTACCCTTGCCATGGGTATACGCTATCTCAAACTCATAGGATGCTAAGAATCCCATCCACTTTAGCTGCCCTAAGACTATGCGCTCAAAGAGTCTCCAAAACTTCCCTAAGATGTAGGGCATGCTTTTCTCCACTTCTAGAGAAAATCAGGATATTACCCCATCCAAAATCATCACCACTGTCCATCTCTCACGCAGACCATCCTAGTCGAACTTGACATCCCCCAAGTGCAAGCCCCAAAGGCCTAAACCAATATCAGACAAACACCCAAGGGATACCTCCTTCGAATTCAGACGACCTACGTGAGATGATACTAGTAAAAACGGCTAAATAATTAAGCCCTTGTCCAACTCTGGATGCCCTCGCCAGTCTCACTCCAAAACCACCGTTTATCCCATAACTGGCTTTGCTCAACCTATTGAGCACATACAAAAACTTATTTCGCTCCTAGGAAAGACCAAGATGTCATTTACAAAGACCATCACGAACTTATTTAGGTACTCCCTGAACACCCTTCTCATCAAATCAATAAAGTATGCGGGGGCGTTCGTCAAACCAAATGGCATCACCAGCCACTCATAAAAACCATCCGGAGTCCTAAAGGCAGTCTTCTCTATACTATCCTCAGCCACTCTCAACTGACGAAACCCCGTGGCTAAGTCCAACTGCGAAAATACAGAGGCGCCAACTAACTGATTAAAGAGATCATCAATCCTCGGCAATGGGTGTCTATTCTTCTTTGTGAGTTTATTTAGTTCTCTTTAGCCTACACAAAGTCTGAGGGACCCATCCGCCTTCGTGGCAAAAACTACTGGAGCACCCTACTCCGATATACTTCGTCTTATGAACCCCTTCTCAAGCAAATCGCCTACTTGCTTATGGAGTTCCCTCCTCTCACGAGGAGCCATGTGGCATACTGGCCAAGACACTGGTTTGGCATTGTCTACCAGATATATTCGGAAGTCAACCTCCCGCTCCGGAGGTAAGCCCTTCACCTCCTCAAACACATCCGAGTATTCCCGGACCACTCTAACAGATCGCAAACTCTTGACCGACGTGTCAAGCGATAACTTAGCATAACAGATTCCATGGGATTACAAGAGATCTCGAAAGTGTTACCCAAGCGGGTCATAAACCTAACAACTCTTCCTTCAAAATCAAGAACGGCACCCCTACTGGATAACCAGTCCGTGCCCAAAACTAACCCATAGCCCGTGAAGCCCAGAAAGCATCACATCTAAACTCAACGCTAAGTATAACAACCTTCAAACCCAAACACATCATGGAGCCCCAATTGGGTTTGAAACAACTAAGGGACCATCTACTAAACTGGTGTCTCAGTGCAGTGACTCCACTAACAATGATGAGATAAACGAACTCGACGCGTCAGAATAAAGTTCGACCGGATAACAAAGAAATCCAAATTCCAACCTAGACGGTCCTATCCCCATCTGGTACACTAGCCGTGAGGGAATACAACTACCCTCCAGGAGATTCCGTACCTTACCCTTGCCTCTTTGGACAATCCTAATAAGATGTCCTATTCCTCCAAAAGGATAACTACTAGCCCTCTTCTTCCCATTCTCCACTCGTAACTTCCCACCAATGAGGTTTCATCCTTCATTAACCAAACAACTATTTGAGCCTTCCTCCCATCGTCTATCCAATAGGTACCTACAAGTCCTCCTCCTTCTTGAACCAACTTCTAGTCCGACTAATGTCTAAGTCCCTTGAAGTGGTTTTCCATTCTTATCTATCTTAGAAAGATCATCTATACGCGAAGGGGAAACTCAAAATGAGAGAGGAAGAGATTCAAAACGGAGAATTTGAAAGATATAGATATGGCTATTGGGGATTATGCTTTTCTTTCAAAAACTTTTCTCTTAAAAGACATGTTTTTGAAAATACTCCTTTCAAAAATATCCTTAGAAAATAGTTTTTCTAAAAAAATTATCTGTTCTGGTAACCTTAAGCTCTGATACCACGTGTAACACCCCACGCCCGCTACGGTCACTCACTAAGGGAATGCCATAACATCGGTGGAGTATTTTAAGTGAATATAGAACAGAAAAATTACAACAAGACAGATATAAGCAATACTTGAGAGTTTAAGACATCATTTCATTCCAGCGGAAAGTAAAACATGTTTGGTTACATCAAAACCATAAATAAGAGTCAAGTACATAGTATCCATCCTGATAAAAACAAAAGTACATAATCCCACTACATAACCTAATAGCCATAATAGAAAAGATAAACTGAGCTTTACATCCATGGTCCAAGCTCCAAAAGATAGATAAAGCAGTCTGATCAAAGCCCACTAGTGCTAGGCCCACTCTGAAAAACCTGAGGGTTGGGAAAAAGATAAAGAAACAACGGGGTCAGACATAAGTCTGAGTGAGTCCTATAACCCTAACAATACAATCATTAAAGTAATTAGGGTATGATATAAACAAGGTACGGTACCTCTGGGGATAATGACTACACTAAGTAGCCAACTAAGCACAGGATGTATTAAGATAACCGAAAAGACGCATTTATCCTCCCAAGGATAATCACTAGATTGCACCACCCAGATCTACCCACCCAAGGGTAATTCCTACACTGCACCAGACCAGTTCTACCCACCCAAGGGTAATTCCTACTTAAAGGTCGATCCCACTAAGTGTACTTAGTAATTTTACCCAGTAGTTTCTTGTACCCCTAGCTGACTACATAGGTGCCGTCTGCCCCTATCTCCACTAGGTGTACCCACTACCCCCAAGCGATCGGCTCCCTACCTTAGATACCCGTGCTGGCCCCACCGTGGGGTGTATCACTCCCCAAAGTGGCAACCCGATAATCAATGGTGCACGGCTTATACCTACACGATGCAACAACGTCTTACCTACCAGCCCGGGTCCACACACGCATATGAAACCCGTTGGACTCGCGTTGCCACCGCCACCCCGTTTTGGCCTCTTATAGTCAAGCCCAATATGCGTGTCCCGTCCTCGACTTGGGTCGAGCCCACAAAGATACGTTTGGGATATTGGTTGAAATGGGCCCCCCACAAGCTACTACTTAAGCTTGCCATTTTATCTAGTGCGTCCCACTTAACCCCTTTTATAATCATGCCCACTTACATGTTAAGCTTTGGTTAAGTCATCTAATCATATTTCAATTGCCACTTAAGGCCCCCACAAGCTACTACTTAAGCTTGTTATTTAATTATATTTCAATTGCCACTTAAGGCCCCCACAAGCTACTACTTAAGCTTGTCATTTAATTATATTTCAATTGCCACTTAAGGCCCCCACAAGCTACTACTTAAGCTTGTTATTTAATTATATTTCAATTGCCACTTAAGGCCCCCACAAGCTACTACTTAAGCTTGTCATTTAATTATATTTTAATTGCCACTTAAGGCACCCACTAGATTTCCGCATGCCACCCAAGGCACTTACTTGATTCCCACATGCCACCCAAGGCACTTACTTAACCCTTTAATCATGTTTAATTACATGTTCCACTTTGGTTAAGTATTCTAATCTTATTTTCTATTGCCACCCAAGGCAACCCACTAGTTTCCTCATGCCACCCAAGGCACCCCCACTAGTTACTACATGCCACCCAAGGCACCCACTTAACCCCTCATGCCCCTCTACATGCTAATTTGGTTAAGTGTTTCTTAATTAATTAAGATCGTAACCTTTGTAAAGACCTCTCACATTAGACTGTCTTTTATGGCAGCTGGATATGCCGGTTGGTTCTGGGCAGCCTTACACCATAACAGAGTCTAACCTCGTGTCTTTACACTTGTCACGTATTTAGTTTATGTCTAAGACCTCTTACATTGGGCCAATCATTTGTAGCCGCTGGATTTGCCGGTCGGTTCCGGGCAGTCTTATGCTACAAAAGGGTCCAACCTCGTGTCTTAGTAGATTAATTACACCTAATTAATCACCCCCATAATTTGTATTAATTATCCCTAATTAATTACAAATATTTAAGAATATGGGTAGACCTAACTCAATAGGTAAATTCCCAATTCCATAGTATGGGTAGACCTAACTTAATAGGTAAATTCCCAATTATGTCCATCCACTTTACGGTATGTTTAATCATACCCACTTTACACAATTTTATGTGTTCATTAATTTTTACCCCATCGTCCCCACGTAAATACGTTAACATGACATACTTCCAAAGAGAAGATTCATCATACACACCATGGGTTCAACTTAGCATATCATTAGCATTATCATGGGTTTAAAAGGTGTCAACTTGTATATATGACCATAAACCCAACTTGCATAAATAACCAACCCCAAACTTGCATGAATCACATATGTCATGAAGATGGTAACTTGCTTAAATGTTCATGTCATAGACCTATCATAAAAGGTGTCAACTTGCATGCATGTCATAGGTCTAAAAGGGATGAACTTGCACATGTACTTATGTCATACATAGAGGCAAACTTGCATATGAACTTGCATCATAACTTGTATATGAACTTGCATCATAACTTGCATATGAACTTGCATCATAACTTGCATATGAACTTGCATCATAACTTGCATATGAACTTGCATCATAACTTGCATATGAACTTGCATCATAAAACATGGCATTAAACTTGCATATAGCATAAAACTTGCAAAACACATAACATACACTATACTAAACTTGCATAAACACATTTATCCACAAACATAGCCATATCTTATCATATCCTATCATAATCAATTTAACAATTGATTGTTAGGTCTATAGAAACTCACCACTGAACTCCCATAAGCAAACCCTTGCCAAAAACCACCCAAAAACTCTAGCCTTGAACATAAAGCTTGCAACTTGATGATGAATGCAAGCTAATGATCACTCATACAACCCAAAGATGCTTGTATGAACATGAAAGCCTTCATAGAAATAGTTTAGAAATAGGATGGAGGCTAGCCATTTGAGTGGAGGCCATGATCATAGAAAATTTTGGCATAGTTTAGTTAGGAGATAGGATTATGATCATTTAGGGCTAGCTTAGGGTCTTATTTATAGGATTAGGTTGTGTTTTAGACCCTTAGATTAACCCTAGGTTAGTTTAGGACCATCAGATCTCGGAAGCTTCCAGAAACCAGCCCCAAAACACAGCCCAAACACTAAAATGGTGCACCAGGCCATACTGGCCGAGCACCCCCTGTCGACACCCAAGTCGACAGGGCTGTCGACTTGGTCTAGCCAAGTCGACTGCCCAGTCGACAGGGCGGTCGACTTGGGTAGCCAGGCGGGAATTTTCCCCGCCTGCGCCCAATGGCCCAATTTTGAAATTTGAACCTGAATTTTTAAATCTGTTTTAAACTTTGAATTTTCTGCAAACTTCATTGGGCCATAACTGGGCCATACGGACTCCGATTCTCGAAAACTCGGACTCTATTTCGCGTACTTTTTCCGCGACGAACGCAATGACGCAGCCCGTTTCCCCCAATTCTCACACCTGAGATTATTTATTCTGTAATTAGTGAATTTTAACATTAACTGAAATTCGGGGTGTTACAATATGTGTATTAATCAAACCCTCTTCACTGTTACAAAGTAAATTTCCAAGGAATGTATCATTCAAATCAATGCCAGTTGCATTCAAACAATCTTGGTTTCCAATTGAAACCCTTTTCCATGTATAGAAGCTCCATGAATTCGGCTTGAAGATGTATTAATTAAAATGTCCTGATGTGAAGATCCATCATTCTCAACCTTCGTAATAATCTGAGTTGCCTGTTCAGCCAAAACTGTATCATCCCCATTGGTCTTATCAGTGTTTTCAGTAGCTAAAGCTTCGAATGGATTCACATCTGCCTTCTTACCCTCCTTAGAAGCAACATCTTCTTTATTGTTGTTCACCCCTTTTCTTTTCCAATATTTCTTTGCTTTTGAATTCATTGTTGTCCAGTTACTTTGATTTGCATTAGAAAAACCTTTATTGTAGTTCTAATCTATAGGAGCGTGATTCCTAACATGTGTGGCAACCTGTTCCTGCACATCATTATCCTTCATAGCCTTGGGATCGTGTTCACATTTATTAGTGTCATGGCCGAAAACTTTGCAAAATGTACAAATCCGAGGTCTCCAATCATAAATTAACTTAATAAAAGGACAATTATCACCTAGGCTATTTTATCAGGTAATTCAAATTCTGTTGAAATTTCAATCAAAGCTTTAGCGTACCGAAATTTTTGCAATCTTTTAATACTGTTATCAAAGCATACAAGCTTCCCAACGTGACAGGCAAGCCAGTTAATCTCAACAAGTGTCCAAAGTATGCTTGGAATTCTATAGAAATGAAACCACACCGGCACTTTCCTAATCTATACTTGGGAATTTCCAATGGAAGGATCCCAACATGTAATTATAAACATTCAACCTCTAATAAAATTCGAATCAGATTTAAGTATTTTCTCCTTATCCATTTCATTTGAAAATTTGAAATAAAAATGTATACCATCGGATTTTATATCAACCTCGCCATCCATTTTCCAATATCGGTTCAGAAAAGTAACAACAGAAGTATAAGACAACGTACTATCGGTTGAGAAGTATAATCAAATGTAGGTATTTATCAGCTTCATATGAATTGTTATTCATTTATTATATTTTGTCCTTCCGCTGCGAGATTCATTGATTGTTTTTCTTCTTTCTTTCTCTTATATTTAACCAGATAACTATCGGTATTTTGGATTTGTTTGAGTTGACATGCGTGAATTATTGACGATTTGAATGGTCAAAAATTCTGGTTGTTACACTAATATTTTGAAATTATGTGTTTTATAACGACAATCGCTGTAAGTATAGTTCGTGAAACCAATTGCTTTTAAGTGATTTTGTTTTTATCTTAAGTATATTTTAGGAATGTTTTAAAAACCATTTGAAGTGTAATTAAGTAATTATTATAATTTAATTACTTAATTATTTAAACAAAGTAATTAGTACTTAATTACAAGTAATTAAGTGATCTACCTTCTGCTTATTGCTTTATGTCTTGGATCCTTCGGAGCTTGTTTAATTTTTTTGTTCTTTATCTATTGTTTTTCCTGTGTTTGTTATGCCTTGTTTTCTCATATTATTTTTATTTTTCCTTCTCTTTCTATGTATCTATGTACTCCTCTATGGTATATCAATAAAGTGGTAAGGGCCCACTCAACCCGTCGGCTTTGTTATAAAACAGGTAATTTGTACTTAAGTTTTGATTAAGTAAGTTTAGTTTTAATTTGTACAATTAATGAAAGTTAACTATTATGTATTGACATTAAATCAAGAATTAAGTATGGTTCATTAAATAAATAAATTAAATTCATATGATTTAATTATTTAATATGGATTTAAATAATTAATTACTATTTATTAAGTTAAATTAAATTAATAACTTAATTAAGGTTTGTTTAATTGTTAATTTAGGTTTAAATGTTTATTAAATGATTTAATAAAGGATCATTCTTGTTTTTAATTATTTATTTAATGAATATTATTAATTAATTTTTTCTTTTAAGGATTAGTTAATATTTAATTATTACATGAAGGACAAAATAAATGTTTCAATATTCATTTAAGGGTTCTTAATTATTTAGTTATTTATTTAAATATCAATTTAGAATCAAATTATTTAAAATAATAATTAATTATCATTTAATTAATATTTAGATGCTTAATAATTGTTTAGCAATAATTTAAATAATACTTTAAATTTGAATTACTTATTTTGCAAAGATGTTTTTAATTTATTTATTTTTACTCCAAGGGATCTTTTTGTTAATCACCATAAACTAGCCTCACTGATTAGGAATTAAATGCTATTTGGTTAGCCAAACCCACACCCTTCTACCAAAAGATAACTTGATTTGTTAAATTGTTTGGGCACCTATTAACATAAAACCTTTTTGTGCTAGTTAAACTGAATTGATATTGGACATTTATTTGATAGGACGAATCATCGTCCTATTACTATGTTTTTATGGACATGATAATATTATAATTTAATTGATATGTTATGTATTGAATGATATTTGTGGACATCTACTAGTTGAATATATCCCTGTACTATAACTTGGTAATTAATTATGTTTATTATCTATTAAGCAAAACAAAAACCATTCTGCGTGTATATTATAATTTGGAGTACATCTATATTCCAGAACAAAATCCCTAGCTATTTGCTTTTATCATATGAATACTTCTTTTATGTTGATTGACTAGCATTAGTTGAATCTTTATGCATATCTAGTTGTATGTAAGCACCCATGTTATAATTTGAATAAGTTGAACTCAATTAAATGAGAACCATTGGAAATTTATGAGGCTCCCTTCAAATTTTAAAAGTATAAATAAGCTAGCACTTACAGTATTATTTAAACTTATCTTTGATTAAATTAAAATTTAACAAAATTTTTCAAATAGATATTATTTGAGTGTAGCAAAATCTTTTGGTTTGATTATTTTTATAATTAATAAAGGTTTTGGAATTTAATAAAATGATTCATAGAACCATGTTAAAAGAATTTAATATAGATTATTAAGAATATTAACTTATAAGTTAACTAAAGATCAAAACTTTTAGTTATTTTAAATAGTAGAGTGTTGTCGAGTTAAGGTATGAAAGATAATTAAAATACTCCAACTTGATCTAATTTATTCTTATTCGTGAGATAGTATTGGCTTAAAATCGAAAGTTGATGATTAAAATTTGATGTTCATATAGGAAGTCTGAAAAAGGGTGGAAATTTATAAAAGAAGTTTATAATTGATTTTAAATATTTATAAAAAAATGATTTTGAATATGTATAAAGGAAGTTTATAAAGGATTTTTGTTTTACTTACAAAAAGTTATAATAGTTGGATATTTATTTAAAGAGTTTTGCAATAGAATTAGGAATATGAGTAAAGGTGATTTTCATAAATGAAAAAGGTTTAGAAAATAGGATTTGTGAGAGAAGTTTATAAACTAATTTTGAGAATGGGATTTCCCTCAACTGACCTTCTCAATTATGGTGGTGTGAGACTTAAATCCCATGCTTCACACTAAAGGAAAATGCTTAGGGTTATCCATATGTCTAATTTCAAATATGTTATTTTGATACCTTTTTATGATTTCGAAACAAAGAAAATTCCATGAATATACTTATGCAAAAGGGGATAAGTGTATGAATTTTCTA
The DNA here is from genome assembly GCA_030737875.1 of Allium sativum. Classification (NCBI taxonomy): domain Eukaryota; kingdom Viridiplantae; phylum Streptophyta; class Magnoliopsida; order Asparagales; family Amaryllidaceae; genus Allium; species Allium sativum. Next base: position 312,579,573 of record CM060919.1, read on the forward strand.
AAGAAAATACTATAAGGGTTTTTTAATAAATAAACGATTTGTTTAAATGAGTCTTCATAATTACCGTGGGTAAATAAATATCTTTATTGATAAGTTGTTTGTTTATTTGGTAGTTAAATAACCGACTATTAAATCTGCCCGGTTTAACTCTGGAAATTTATACAAAGAATGATTAGGAAACCCATTATCGTGAACGATTAGGAATTGTACTCCGCACTTATGTATTGTCGATTAATTCCTAAATAACAGGAGTTGAGTTTTCTGAAAACTACCGATTATCATTTCGAAGAGATCGAGATCGGACCTAGCTGTTTGAAACCACTTTAATCCGAATGAAGCATTTCAAATTGGAAACATCTTGAATATATTTGAAGACGGAGTTATTTGGCTTCGTTCAGACTGAACGAACTTGTACGGATGAATGTTAATACTGTAAATCTCCTTGGAAGGCGATGTTAACATTCTAAGATTATTTTTAAAGTAAATGATAACATTTAGCCACATCATTGGTAAATGCTTAAAGAAAGGAAATGTAGCAAGGCTATGTGGGTCGCCACGATTAGGGTATGGTCATCCCACAACTAGAGTCGATATCTTTGTATGCTTCGGGGACCCTTATAGTCATCTACAAACTAGGGTGTTCAGATTCATCTCTGCCCATTTTAGGGATGAGCAGGTCATGAGTAGCCAAGATGCAAATTAGCGCATCCTCCGGTACATTTTATCCAGAGATGAACTGGTTCGGTGGGTAGACCCTTACCCTTTCATAGTTGGAATCTATTCTCTAATACGAACTTTTGGTCTTGACTTTATGCCTATTATGTTGGAATGTGAGATGCAAGAATTTTGATTATTTTAATATATTTACTTATGAATTGTAGGTATTATTATAATGTCACTAGATACTTATTATAAAAGTGTTTGCTTATCGTAAGTAAAAATTAGACTGTGTTTATGTGCATCATGACCTTACAAGATACTTTTAATTTCAAAATGTTAAGATATAACGTATTATGCTCTTTATGATTTGAGTTTTCTCACGCTATTATTCCAGACTGACATGGGCGATATTTTGCAATAATGCTTGGTTTAGACCGAGAATTTTCCAAGTTAGCTTAGGTTCTTTGGATCTTAGGAAAGAAGCTGGAGGATGGGACGTACTTCCATATTTTTGTTTATATTTCCTTTGTATGTATTTAGGTTTATTCTTCAGTATTTGTAAGGACGATTTGTTATAACTATCCAAAGCTGATATAGGTTAGGGTGGTACTCTGATATGGACATATATGTAAATTTAAAATACATTCTTTTTGCAATGACTTGTATATTATAAATTTTCCACTGTGACGCAAGATTCTATTCTATCTCTTTCTTTTTTTCACCCAATGAACTGTTTTTCAAACGACTAAATGATCATCACAGAAATATCCAGGATGTATTAAATGTCGTCTTTAGTGGTAAGAAAGACGGTCCATTACATGAATTTAATGCTTCTTGATAAATAGAAAATGCAAGTGATACATTATGTATCTTTGTATCCGAAATAGCAGTTGGTCACGTTTCATTCATAATAGCATCGCAACTCGATGATTATTGCAATGTTGTAAACCTTGAAATAGGTAGAGAACAAAAATAATAGTCAGATTAGACTAAAATAATACATGATACGATTGTGATTTCTGAAAAAACCATCTCTTAGCAGGTAAGTGATTATATACCTTCATTAGTACTAAAGTAATGGTGTTTACGAAAATAAGAAAACTGCGATTAACTTGCAATTGCAATGAATTTATGAAAAATAAATCATATATAGCCCAATGATGACTATACAAACTAAGAATTCAAAAATATCCAACATTAAACGATAACCTATATCAATCAACATAATAAGAAGTTGGAATTCTAATGAAAAATAAATAAAATTTTGGCACTTTTATGCATTTATGAATATGTTACTGGATTGAGAATATGAAAATATGTTCTAAGGAATGTTATAAAAGATACACTTCTTCACAAATATTTCATTTAGTGGTTAGTTCTTCAAAAGGTTTTTGCATATATGATCTATACAGATAACTTGTATAACAATGCTGGCAAAGTAACTAAATTATGCTTAACCAGTAGTTGTAGAAATCTTATTACTGTGCCAATACATGTAAAGTTGTGCCTTCTACATAATCAACAGACCCATACTACTCGAAATATAATTCAAGGGAAACAAAGGTGCTAAGACTTTTAAGTTCCCAATCAAACAAAAAGAAAATATATGAATCGATATAAATATAAAGATGCAGAATTATCCATAAATAAAGTCAATAATACGAATGCTAGGAGCAATTACCACGACAATACATGATTAAGTTACTGAAATTGCATTTTCACATTATACCTAACTGGAAGTATTTTTTTTGTTAAATTTAGGTGATACAAAATCATAAATTGATTGGAACAAATTTACAAAAAAATGAGAAGTAAATATTTTTATAATGAGAATGCATTGATTGCATTTGATGAGATGGTAGAGAAATAAATGAAGGGTTTAATTTCTTCCATCTATGCTAAAGAAACAGATTGATTTACTTTCTATGTTTGCACAATTGTTGCTATGGTAATTTTCCTCCATTATATTATTATCATATGTTGGTAATGTAATTAATGACTCACATGGATTTGCACTGGCTATATATTGAGGGGTAGACTTTAGTGTAAACTCATCCTGGTATGAAGCTAGTGATTCCAATGATGTCTCTTCTAGTTAAGCCTAATTTGAGGTTTGGATATGTAAACTCTTATTTTGCAATCTCTTGTAATTCTCTCATGTGGAATAAAATCTCTCTCTTTTGGACTGGACGTACACTATCTTATGGAGGATAGTGGAACCAGTATAAATATTGTGTCTCTTTGTTTCTCTGTTATAGTTATTTACTATTTGTTGATGTAATAGAATAATTGCTATCAGATTAGATTGCTGTTCAATTGGCAAATCCAGATCCTGCTTATTACGCTTCCGCATTCGCGCAATTTTTGCACAACATTTTTATACGACTATCTTTCTACGAAAGGTAAGAGTATTTGTTGAATTTAATGGCACTGGAAATCATATCATGAACATACACTTATTTCTAAAAGAAATAATGAAAATATATATTAAAATAAGCTAATGTAAGCAGTAAAATTGATGATATTAGAATAGATCTCCTATGCACTTGTAGTAAAGCCTAAAACAACCAGTGAATAAAAATAAGGTAATTTTTATTTATATACACTAGTTTAATAAGTTAATCCACATTTCAATTTTTGTTCAGTTGATCCACTTATTCTTGTGTGAGTTAATCCACGCGGATTAACTAATTAATTCTTTTGTTTTATTGAAAACATGTTGTTCCTTTTTAAGATTTGTTTCTTCTTCCTCCTCATTTGTTTTCCTCCTCATGTACATTCAATTAAGAAATTTTGTTTTATTTTGGGTTGAAGAAAGTACTGATGATCAACAAATTAGTTCATTGGAGGCCATGACATGAGTAATCAGTATACACTTAGACAAGTTAAATGTTCCACTTTCCAACCCACGTATATATAATTAATGAAACTAACAGAGGCACAAGGTTTGCAACTAGTTGGAGTTTCCTCTGATGCTTTGAGTAGGTCTTTGCTGTGTCATAAGCTAGAACTAAACAGGGTTCACAAACACATCGTCCTTCTTGACACCCCTTTGCAACAATGCAAGGATGGCATATAAAGAAAATTAGGAGAAGGAAATGTTCCTGCAATAGGGTATGAGGCTGTCTAGAAATCCACAGGTCGTTCATTTTGCCAAGTAGCAAATATTTTTGCAAGGTGGATATTTGTGATTGATACTCGTATGAACTTGTGAAGAATTGTGCAATGTTGCACTCTTTATTCCTTGTTTGGGTGAACTTCAGTGGAATAAAACCGATCATCTTGCAAACTGTTGTGGTGTTCCAACAAGTTTTTGGTGTTTGTGAAAGAGGGTGAAACGTATGGCATTGATTTCAAAAATGTAAAATAAAATAAATGGTGGATAAACTAAACAATTTACATAAATCTAGTAATCCTTAAAATCTGGGTGGATTAGCTAAATGAAATTGTGGATAAGAATAAAATTTATATGAATCACATTGGCCGTACAGAATTCCATAAACAAAATCTCCATAATCACCAAATTAAGTAACAAATATAAGTTTATCCTGAAAAGAAGCATTAAATAACCAATAAGTAGGATAATCATTGCAAGACAACTACAGTGCAGTCGGACCCAAGCAATGCAAACATTGTGAGGCTGCATATGAAAATAAATGCAAATTGGTATATAATGGATGAATGACACTGCAAAAAAGTTAAGAATGCACCTGATCTTAGTTAACCATGTCATTTTCAAATATAGATCAATATTATGGATATCATGACTGACATTAAGAAGACAAATGAAAAAACTACAAACTTGATGCATAAATGCTGAAATCGGAATATAGGAAGACAATTTGAGAAAGTGATATTAAGATAAAAAGGAATTATCTATGTTGCGCAATGGAGAGAGAAAACACTAATACATGTTTAAAAAAGTTACTGCACTTTAACTACGTGGTTGAGCATTAGAAGAGAAGCAAGAAAATAATTAGGAGAACAACTATTTGTGGAAGACTGGAAGATGGAACAAATATGATTATAGATTAAAGAGGGAAAAAATATAGATAATAAATAAGAACTAAAATGAAAGGTAAACAGATGATATTTAGAATTGAGCTAGTCGTAAAAATGGTAATTACAAAGGAGAAAGTGGAAATATTCACATGAATCAAGGACAAAAGGCTCTATCTGGATTCAAATGAAATGAGATGAAATAATATGATGGGTCATTTATTAAATTTATATGTGTATAATAGATTTTGAAGGAGAAGTAACATGCCCTTAGATTCTTTCAGCAAATGGAACTATGACGTAGTGGAGTGAATGTGAGATGGAACTAAAATATTTATGGCAACCCATCAGAATGAAATCCAAGTTTTGTGCATTAGTGGAGAGGCAGGAAAATAATAAGGAAAACCATTATTTCTGGAAGAAGAAACAAAATTGATGATACAAACCATGGGTTCAAAAATATCCAATAGTAAATGATAATATATATATATATATATATATATATATACACACATACATACATACATACAGAGACAGATGCACAATATGGCTGGTGAGGTCACGTGACCTCACCAAAAAAAAAAAAAAACAGAAGAAGGACTAGGTAACCCAAATGCACGACTTCCTGTTTCTCTTTAAATCACGATAGGATGGAAAAAGTAACGGAGGAAGGAAAAAAAAAAGACAGAAGAAAAAACGGAAGGAAAAAAGTCAATCGATCTATTTCTCTTCCAATCGCGCGACTTCCGTTCTGCATCACCATCACCACTCTTGCAACGTTTCTCAGAATCTTCGGTAATGGGTAATCAGCTAACCCTAATTTTAATTTCTGCTGCTTTGAATTTTATTTGTTAGGGTTTTGAATTGATTATGCAATTGAGGTAGCCAGTTTCTTTCATGAGGCATAGGAGAGGAAATTTGGAGGTAACTGAATTTAGTAAGAAATATTTCACTATAAAAGATTGGCTCTTGAATATGACTTTAAGGCTCTTGAACATGACTTTCTGTTACCAGAAAGGAAAAGATTGGCTGTTGAACATGAATTGTTTTTTCATTTTTAATGTGATTAATACCGCTGTAATTTTGTTTGGGCTTCTTACATTAAATCTGGTAAGAATGATTCTAGTTTTATTGTTAAATCCAAAGCTGATTCTTTTATTGATCATTTTGCTTCATATGATCTCAATTCTGGTTAGATCAATGATTCCTATTTTGATATTTTTCCGAAACTGTTGAATTTTGATTATGTTCTGAGCCTTACTGATTCAACCTACTGATTATAATAAATCTGAAGATACCCTGAATTTGGCGGTAACAAAGAAAACACATTTGATTTCCTCGTTCTTAACAATGGATTTCATGGTAAAAAAATAATTGATCGTTTTTTTAATCAAACGATATTTTGTCACTTATTTTATATTGTTGTTCAATGGTTTACTATGAATTTTTCTTTAATTTTGCCGAATACATCCAAAAAAATAATAATTCGGGGCCTATCGCCCTCGAACCCCCAAAATTTCCTAATTGTGACCTCAACAGGCTAAAATCCTAGCTCCGCCACTGTATATATATATATATATATATATATATATATATTTCAATCGACGTAATTAGAAGTCAGAGTTCTAATTAAAAATAAATAAGATTTCGGCACCTTCATGCATATACGAACAGGTTACACGATTGATAATGCAAGAATATATTCAAAAAAAATGTTGTAAAAGCTACAGTTCTTCAAAAGGGTTTTGCTATATATGATCTACATGGACTACGCTAATAAGGTAACTAAATTTTGATTAATCTAGAGTCGTAGTAATTTTATTACTATGTCAATACACGTAAAGTTGTGCCTTTTACGTAATTAAGATACCTATTTAGCTTGAAATATAATTCAAGGGAAACAAAGGTGCTATGGCTTTTGATGTGCCTAATGAAACAGCGGGAAAATATAGGAGTGGACATAAAATATAAACATGTAGAATTATCCACACATGAAGTCAGTAATACGAATGATAGGAGCACGTACAACGACAATACATGATTAAATAACTGAAACTGCGTTTTCACACTATAGCTAATTGGATGTATTATTATATGACTATCTTCCATATCAAAAGATAAGAGTCCTTGTGGGCTTTTTGTGGAATGGTAATCACTGTAATGAACACACTTATTTTTAAAAGAAAGAATACAAAGATGTAAAATTAATCTAATGGTAAACAATATAATTGACGATACTAGAATAGATCGCCAAGGCACTGGTAGTAAAGCCTAAAGCATCCAGTGGATAAAAATAATGGTAAAAATGAGATCTTAAAAAGATACATGATACGGTTGTGATTTATTAGTCCTACATCATGTTTACAACTGTATGTAAATGACAACAATTTCCCCCATAATAGATAGGTAAAACTAAATATTTAGAAGAATCACATAGGTTGTATGGGTACCATAAAAAATTCCCTAGATCAACAAGTTAGGTCACAAATCTAAGTCCATACTGAAAAGAAGTATAATAATCAATCAATAGAATAACTATTGCAAGACAACTATAGTGCAGTCAGACCCAAGCAATGCAAAACTTTGTGAGGCTTCATATGAAAATAAATGCAAATTGGTATGTAATGGCTGAATGACACTGCAAAAAAATTAAGAATGAACCTGAACTTAGTTAACCATGCCATTCTCAAAAAAATTAAGAATTACCAAGTTGTTGAGCATCAAGGGAGAAGCAGGAGTTAGAAGAACCATTATTTCCGGAAGACGAAGTGAATATGACTTTAGATTAAAGAGAAAAAAAATCTAGATAATAAATAAGAACTGAAATAAACAGTAAACGGATTATGGTTAAAACTGTGCTAGTTGTAAATATAGTAATTACAAGGGGAAAAAGTGAGAATAATCACATGAATCAGAATAAGACTCTATCTGGATTCATATGAAATGAGGTGAAAAAATATAATGGACCGTTTACTAATCGTCATATATGGTAGAATATATTTTGAAGGACAAGTTACATTCTCTTAGAGTCTCAGCTAATGGAAGGATGACATGGTAAAGCGAATGTGAGATGAAACTGAAATATTTATGGCTACCAAATAGGGTGGAATCCAAGTTGTTAAGCAGTAGAGGAGAAGCAGGAAAATAATGGGGAAAACCATTATTTCTGAAGAGGAAATGAATATGCTTTTGGAATAAAAGGGAAAGTAATTTAGATAGTAAATAAGAACTAACATGGAAGGTAAACAGGCGATGGTTAGAGTTGAGCTAGTTGTAAACTATTGTAGTTACAAAGGAGAAAAGTGAAAACATTCACATGAATCATGGAGAATGCTCTATCTGGATTCAAATGATATGAGGTGAAAGAATAGACTATGTCATTTATTAAATTTTTATATGTAGTAGAATAGATAGGTATATCAGATTTCTAAAGTGGTATGACCACTATATACCGACTTGCCTTTGTGCATGTGCAAAATAATAATACTTTGCTTTAGTCAGAAAAAAAAATACTCAATTGTACAATACTTGTAACGACCTGGCATTTTGCCCGCTCCAAATCGGTATTTAAACCAACTCGAACCGTTCAAAACGACAGATTGTTATTGGCTTACACAATTTAAACAGAATTAACACAGAATTTCAGAGTACATTAAGTACAGCGGAATAAAGTTTCATATAAAATATCAGAGTTGTACACAACATTTTGTACAGCGGAAGAAAATAATATAACGTGTACATAAATTTTTGATTGAATAAAATGTTTAAATTTTACTGTCGAGCTTAGCACGCGCGAGCATCTTCACGTCTCCACGTCCTCTCCAGTTTGCGAGCTGATATCTTTAAACCTGAAACACTTAGGCCTGACCCGAGTGTCCCATGCAAAATACACAAAACACCCGAGTCAGGATTAAACCTATTTCAAGTAAGCACACTTTAATAATCAATAAATATAATTGTTTAATCCTATTAATCGAGTATAACAATCAATGAATTGCCGATATAATTCATGGACAAAGCGAAGAAGCATACTGTGTGTTCCGATGCGTGAGCCGTGAACTTAGTAACAAAGAGATAGGGTACGCTGTTTTTATAACTGAAGCTATGAGAACCAGTATCTAAGAAAATCTAAACGTATAATTCATTCTTAGAGAAACAATGACAGGTGGAAGAAAACTTCAGCACAAATTCTCTGAGTGCTGTAGCCAAGTCTTGGTAAGATTTTGAATTAGATTTTGTGCAGATATGCGTTTGAATGGTCAGCTGAACAAGGAAAGGAGTTGAACGCAATATTAGGCTGAAGTGAACAACGTCCTTTGTTTCAACGAACTTTAAATTTCTTATTATACGGTTTATTCAAAAATCAATTAACTGTTTTACACTAAAATATTCAGACTTTAAATTTCTACAAACATTTGTATTAAAATTAAAAGAATGCGAGGCTATATGTACGAATAAGTTTAAAACGTTTATAAATTACAATGGATTTCATTTTCATATTATCCAAATAACATTCGATCTATGTATAACGTTCGTATTACAACCTCAAGAAAATTCCAACGTTAACTATTTAATTTGTTAACGATGCAAATCACAATAGAGCGTTACATTAGAAAATAAATAGATTTACAAAGCAATTCTATTTTTAAGAGTGAATACAAATAACTTAGCCAAAATAGAATTTCATGCGAAAGAATTTAAGCAAACAAAGAATGTATTGTATAAAAGTTAGACACAATATTTTAGTTCAAATAGGATGATTAAATATAAATAATGTAGAAAATATGGTTACGGTAAAGTAATAGAAATGAATTGAATAAAACAAATACTTCTAGTAAGAAATCGAAATATGTCTAAATAAATAAGAAATGAAGTTAAAGAAAGTGAAAATACCGTAACTAATAAACACAAATAATTAAATCAAAAGTAGAATATTATAAATACAAAGAGCTAGAATACAACGAAGAATGTAATATATAAAAGCAAACTTTAAGATTTCGATAAGCATCTATATAAAAAATTTAAATCTCCAAAAGGAATGTTCTTTATACGTTCAGAACAAAACTTAATGTCCAAACTATACATACGAATAATAACTATGTTCAATTATGTTCAAAATAAATTTCAAATGTTACATCAAAATCCACTATAAATATTTATTTTTAACTGTAAACTCTAAATTAATTTATATTCTAAATGTCGAAAATTCTGGTTCATTACAGCCTCCCCCACTTAAAACTTTTCGTCCTCGAAAAGGAGAGTTGTAGAATTTATACTTAAGTAAAACAAATCTTACTTATAGAATTTATTAAAACCAAATATAAATAAAAGTTATCAAATCAAAATATTTACAATTTATAGAAAGGTTCTTAATATATTAACATTTTTTTTCTATCATACAACTAAATTGGGAAAGCTTCTTATATCAACTATGGTAATAAAAAAATTAAATTATTGTATAAAACTAAATGAGAAAATTTTCCATATAATGTATAAGTAGACAATGTTCAAAGTACAAGATAACTTAAGGGAAAGTAGTTTAAAATGATAAAGTTATTTTTGAAATAAGTTGTTTTGACTAAAAGTAGGTTTTTTATAAAATTCAAAGAGTTTAATATAAGATAGGCTTAAAAGTTACAAATAAAATGGTTAAATTTAAGCAATTTAGGAAACATAGAATAGTAAAATAAGAAAGGATAAATCGTAGGTACAAACTCAAAATATAATGATAAGTTAAGTAAAAGTATAAGTTAAATGAATATACAATTGAAATTACTTTTTTTTTTGAAATCATATATTTCAAATTATATGAAAGCTTCAAAACAATTTCTCAAGCTTAGAATCCCATCTTTATTTCAAATCATTGAAGTACTATATATTTCTTTCATATAGATTCATACTTTGCTTTGGATTACAAAACCAAAATCGCTTTCAAAACTTTAAACATATATGATAACTCGAAGCCTAACAAGTCTATCGTCGTCCTTGCAAACTTTAGGCATGCGTTGATCTGGCGTGTGACTAAAATATACAAGTACTAAATATACTTGTTTCAACTTCTCGTCAAAAAATTCTGTTCATTTCCTCAAGTTTCCCATGACAAGGCCTAAGGGCAGCCTATCATATGCAATAATATAGATAATTAAGGTCGCTCCGGACACCTAAAGCACACCATCGTCGAGGGTTCTCAAGCGAAGTGTAAATCATGGTTTTCGTCCAGACACGGACCCCCAAGCACAAAATCGCGGAGCGCATATATCTCGGTTTTTCATCTAGGCACGGATACCGTATATGCCTAGGTTGCTCTTGTTGGGGTTTTGTGCGCAGCGGAAGTTTTGACAAAACACCCAAAAACAAAATGAATCTTTTTCACCCAATCACTTGAAGATGAATGTGATTGAATAACAAACAACAACACAAAAAAAAAAAAAAATCGGAAGTATGAACACACGATATTCCACCCAACCACCCTCTTTATTGATTCACCAAAAAATTGTTTACAACCGATCTCAACTATCGTTAAACAAACACAACTTGAATCAATAACCTTATTGAGAAATAAGTAGAGAATATATAATGGCTAAACAATTTGAGGAGAAAGATAATGAAGAACAATGGCAAATTTTTCCACCACATAATGAAGATATCATGTAGGCCGTTTATAGAGTAACTTGTCACCCAAATTATCCTCATATATCTCAAATATATCCTCATATATCTCAAATATATCTATTTGGATAAGCACCAAATAATCCTTGCCTTCATTTTCAAATATCCCACAAAAGTAGCAACAAATATCTCCACCAAAAATGGATCCACATAGAAAATTTGTTGCCTACAATTTTGTGATTTGCGTATCACAAATCTCAACACTCCACCTTGATACCAAATCACAACATCTCCTCCACTCAACACTAGCCGACTTAGCTCTCACTTTCAACCTTCTTTTCTCAATTAACATCATTACAAACCTCCACCATCGCCCACTAATGGTGCACCTCCCTCATCGTGCACCACGCCAATAGCGATCTTCAAAAGCGTTTGTAATACCACAAAGACCTCCATCTTGTCTTTGTGGATTTCACAACTCGACATCCGTCTTCCGCTTGACACGATCTCTTCATCTCCGGGATCCCTCGAGCATCGTCAACATCTAGACCCTTGTCGATACCATGATCCTCTACCTTAGGACCATCAGCAGTGACCATATTAACCTCTCCACCTTGCTGTGGACTAGGTTCTTCAACCGTCACCCGCCTTCCACTGTTGACCACTGAACCGACCAAACTATATAGGTTTCCCTCCTCTAAAACTCCTCGCATCATCACACGACCACCCTTCTTCACTCTCAAAACTCCACCTCGACTCTCATAAGTGCAACCGCGGCGATCTAACTGACCGAGAGATATGAGGTTATGCGAACAAGTGGGTATGTGCCTCACACCGACAACTTCTCTCTCCACTCCATCATGTATCTGAAACCTAACAGCTCCAACTCCACAAATTGGTAGCTCTACTCCATTGGCCGTCTTTATCATGCCAACACTCTTCTCATACGAAGAAAAACTTTTCACGTCTCGACATATGTGAAAACTGGCTCCTGAATCCATCTTCCAAGGCTCCACAACACTAAATAGGACATCACATGAAGAATTGCCTTCGGTACCTTCAGCAAAGCCTGCCTGTGCCTCATCACTATTATTATCACCTTGCGCCTTCTTCTTCTTCATATCTCGTATATATGAATAACAATCATTGTGCTTGTGGCCTTTCTTACCACAATAATGACAAAAGATAGCACCTTTCTTCTTCCTTGTATCTTTACCTGAGTCCCTTGCTACCATCGCCTCAGTTTGAACCGATTTCAACTCCGACCCTTTTCTCCTTAGCTCCTCATTCAAAAGACTGCTTCGAACCGTTTCCAAAGAGATAGTTCCATTAGCATTGGAATTAATCAATGAAACAACCAAAGTCTCCCAGCTTTCCGAAAGAGAACTCATCAACAAAAGAGCCTGCAACTCATCATCAAAATTGACCTTCATGTTTGCTAATTGATTGATGACATCTTGAAACTCGTTCAAATGCTCTGCAACAGAATTCTCCTCATCCAATCGAAGTTGCATCAACTTTCGAACCAGAAAAGTCTTGCTTGTAACACTCTTTGACTCATACAGCGATACTAATTTGTCCCACAACGCCTTTGCGGATTCACAACTAGCCACATGGTGGAACACAGAATCATCCAAATATTGGCGAATCAATGCAATCGCCTTTTTGTCCATTTTCTTCCACTTTCCCTCATCCATATTCGAGGGCTTCTCCCCATTTCCATCAATGGGATCATTCAAATCATTGAGATATAGAACGTCCTCCATCTTCGGCTTCCATATACCCCAATTCCTCCCATTCAAAATATCCATCTTCGACAACGTCATTATCTCCGACATCAAAAAATCAAAATTTCTTTTTCAAACAAAAAATCAATTTTTTTTTTCAATCCAACAAACACTCCAAGCTATGCGGTGATATGAGCTCTGATACCAACTGTTGGGGTTTTGTGCGTAGCGGAAGTTTTAACAAAACACCCAAAAACAAAATGAATCTTTTTCACCCAATCATTTGAAGATGAATGTGATTGAATAACAAACAACAACACAAAAAAAAATATCGGAAATATGAACACACGATATTCCACCCAACCACCCTCTTTATTGATTCACCAAAATATTGTTTACAACCGATCTCAACTATCGTTAAATAAACACAACTTGAATCAATAACCTTATTGAGAAATAGGTAGAGAATATCTAATGGCTAAACAATTTGAGGAGAAAGATAATGAAGAACAATGGCAAATTTTTCCACCACATAATGAAGATATCATGTAGGCCTTTTATAGAGTAACTTGTCATCCAAATTATCCTCATATATCTCAAATATATCCTCATATATCTCAAATATATCTATTTGGATAAGCACCAAATAATCCTTGCCTTCATTTTCAAATATCCCACAAAAGTAGCAACAAATATCTCCACATAGAAAATTTGTTGCCTACAATTTTGTGATTTGTGTATCACAAATCTCAACAGCTCTTTCCAAATACCATCATCGAGGGATCCCAAGCGAAGTGTATCTCACGGCTTTCGTCCAGACACGGACCTCCAAGTACAAAATCGTAGAGCACATATAACTCGGTTTTCGTCCAGACATGGACCTCCGTATATGCCTAGGTTGCTCACCCTAAATTACACACGTCCTTTTAGTCACGGGTCCCCGAATCCATGAAAAATATCAAATCATTTCATATCCCGAAGTCATAAATTATTTCGCAACAATAATTCTCAAATACTTTCAATTATAGTATTGTTGTCTTTTAAACATTTAAAATATCGGGATTCAAGTCGTCGAAATTTTCTTAGTTCATAAAACGATTTATAAACTATTCATCATATCCAAATTATTATGGAAAGCAATTTCTTTCAATACTTTGCAAATTAATTCAATCAATTGAAAGTGCAATTTTCAACTTTCAAACAAACGACTTATGTTTCATATTTCGAAATCAATGATCTTATTTAAATATTTCAAGTCTTTCATATTCTCTAAATTATAGACTTTAAGGATCATTATATATCAAGCTTCGTAAACTTCAATTTATTTCGAAATATTCTTTCCACAATTACCCATAAGTTGATATCTTCTAAGAGGTTCACGTTGCCAACAATTCTCTTTCAATAATTGGAAATCAATTTTGATCAATATCGTCCTTTTCAGTTAAGCTTTTCAAATTTTGGGAGCTTCATAAAATCATTTATAATATACATAAATCACATCAATCTTTCCTTAGATCAAATTTCATTTAACTAGCTTGGATATTTCCAGATTTTCCAAATAGATTTCATATTCTCATAAGATAAGATGTTCAAGAGTTTCAAATCAATATCTTAGAAATTATTTACAATTCAGATAGTCAAATAACCTTTTCTTTCAAATTTCAATGTCAACTCTTATTGAAAAGTTTGCGCTATTCAATTTAATTGGAAAACCTCTTGAACATTTTCTGTTCAAAATACCGTCACGCTTCTGCTACGCACTCTGATTATGCGTATACATATTCAAACTAGTATTTGTAAAACATTCCAAAACGTTGATTTCAAAACATTCCGGAACCAAGTTCTCAAAATTAATATTTTCCAAAATCCAATTGTCTTGCATAAGTTGGATTCTATATTTCAAAACTCACTTTCTATATAAAGCTCGTATATTGAGGTTCCGTTAGCACAAGCTCCTGGACAAATTAAAGTTATCTAGTTTTAATTCAAGCATGATTCCACATGGCACAAAGGGGTATACATATATGGATTAAATCAAATTCCATATGCTCAAAAATAGAAGTTCAACATCAAACGAGTATCAAGAGGTATGATGGCTCAAATCAAAATGCTTGGCCGAAGTCGTAAGACAAAAGGGTATGGAAGTCATTACTCAAGAGCGAACGGTTTGAGTTTAAATGATTATCCTAGGCCAAGATGGGATGGTTAAATGCACACAAGGATACAAGTAACAACAGCTCAATCATGGGATACTCGATTGTTTCATTAGTTTCTTCCTTAAAATTTCCATTTTCCTTTGCGTCGTAAATGATTATTTGTCGAATAATTTTCGTTCGATTCATTCATACAATTTCGATAGGGGAAAAGCAGTTTCTCCCCCATTAAGACATTTATTATAATATGAACAAATGTGATTATCAAGATCTAAAATATGAGGTAGTATTCTCAATGTACCTTAATTATGATTGCTTAATACGTATGCTCACTTACGTGCATCATCAAAATTTCACCTTCCTTATATTTCATATAAGTTTCGAGGCTTGGAATAATTCCATTCAGTTCCCAAAATCATTTTCCTAAATCAATTTGGTATTCAATATTACTTCGAATCCGATTCCATGTTCAAATTTTCTTATCCAAAACATCATATTTGATTTGGGTTACACGCAATGATTGTCATTTATTAACTTCACACTCAATCGTTCGGACTAATCTTGTTCGGATCTTTATCAAATAGTAAATAAAATATTAAGTTTGAAATAAAATAAGATTAAATGAGAAGATAATATGTTTACATAATATAGTCTAAATGATTAAGTACAAAATGATTTAGAAAATAGTTTAAGCATACGAAAATTTAGGAAACAAAGTCAAAGTAAAACAGAAAAAATAATTTGAATAAAATAAATATTTTAGTGTAAAACGGGTAAATGAAAATATAAGCTTAATAAAACGGATTAAAATAAAAAGGTAAAATATCGTGAATCATTAAGCACCAATAATTAGATCAAAATAGAATGTCATAAGTACAAAGAACTAGTAACAATGAATAATATAATACATAAATGCAAATAATTTAATACTAAATAAAAGAGTTAAGTAAGAAGGTTTAAAAGGAAAATAGTTAAGTACAAATAGAATATTAATCATAAAAGAAAACAAGAAAGGTACTTTATAAAGCTAAACACAAACAATTTTGTTAAAATACCAAGTTTAAATAAAATGACTAATATAACAATTTAGGAAAATGGAAGCTTGGGTGCAATTAGATAATAGCTAGATATACGTAAATAGTAAACGGTTAAGTAAGGTGAATATTAGGAATTGCGTCAAAACATACATATAGTTTAGCAAAATAATGAATAGCTCAAGGATAAATGGAACAAGTTTAACCGTAAATCAAATTTAACAAAATGGTTCAAATAAAGATCGAGCAAACTAAAGTAATTTCAATCCGATCCAAGTCCATTTTAGTACCGTTTCAACTCACGTTCTACAACCTTTCTTGCAATCGAGTATCGTCACATTTCCAATTTATCAAGTTTCAAAGCACTTTTGGAAAATCCGTACTTAGATCCTTATGGAAAAATCCCTTTAATACTTATTCGAAGATTTCAAACACTTAAAAAACCGGTTCATCATTCACTTTTATCTTCTTGATAATTTTTGGATACTCGTCAAACGATTTAGAATTTTTTTACCGTGAAGCTTTTAAGTTGGAAATTTCGAAAGAAGCTTTTATTTTCGACAATATTTATATTCAAATCTTCTTCAAAATATCATATTTGCAAAATCTCTTTTGGAATACTTTATTTTTGAAAATCTCTTCTAAAAATTTTATTTTTCGAAATCCGCCAATTCCAGCATCAATTCTACTCATTCTAAGGTATTTCTACCTTATCTCTAATGAGTCTTTAAACCGAATAAACCAAACTTTGTTTAACCAAAGCTCTGACACCAACTGTAATGACCTGGCATTTTGCCGCTCCAAATCGGTATTTAAACCAACTCGAGCCATTCAAAACGACAGATTGTTATTGGCTTACATGGTTCAAACAGAATTAACACAGAATTCAGAGTACAATAACTGCAACGGAATAAAATTTCATATAAAATATCAGAGTTGTATACAATATTTTTTACCGCGGAAGAAAATAATATAACGTGTACATAAATTTTTGACTGAATAAAATGTTTAAATTTTACTGTCGAGCTTAGCGCGCGCGAGCATCATCACGTCTCCACGTCCTCTCCAGTTTGCGAGCTGGTATCTTTAAACCTGGAACACTTACGGCTTGTACCTAGTGTCCGATGCAAAATACACAAAACATCCGAGTCAGGATTAAACTTATTTCAAGTAAGCACACTTTGATAATCAATAAATATAATTATTTAATCCTATTAATCGAGTATAACAATCAATGAACTGCCGACATAATTCATGGACAAAGCGAAGAAGCATACTGTGAGTTTCGATGCGTGAGCCGTGAACTTAGTAACAAAGAGATAGTAGCCATATACTTGCTAACAAAATTAGGGGGGGATCAGCCAAATATGTAATATTTCCTACCAAGGCATGGATGTAGTGAAAAATACCGAATTTAAACAAATGTAAATGGACCAAAATGATGGTTATATGTGGTGCATGCATAAGAAAAAGGCACTGTAAACCTGCATGGAGAAATCAAAGTGCAGCATGCCAATATGCGGTCCATGCATGAGAAAATCAATACTTGGCATTATAAAAGGGAACATTTCAGCAAAACATGTATCACATATAATACAAATAGGAGGTTGGATCTAGTAGTGTATCTATACATGTAAGGCACAAGCAACCAAGATATATAACGAGGTATAATAAGGCATAACATGCATGAATGGCTGTGAGATTTTGTCATGGTTAACACATGGCCGAGACAAACTTACTACTCTTACAAGGTGATTTTTGCCGTACATGATGACACCCAATTTCTCAGTAAGGCTTATAAATAAATGCAGACTAGTTTGGACTTAGTAGCCACCCAGTATAGTGCGTGTATGTGACATGGAGAGGGACAATTGACAACTGGTGACATTTCTCAAAGACAGGACTACATCGGCGAGCCTTTTTAGACAAGTGAAATGCCTCCATGAGGCACAAGCCAAGATATGTGTATATGGTAACCAAATGAACATGCATAGTTATCACATGTAAATGAGCATGACAAGATTACGCGATTAAGCCAACTACAAAGTACTACCTGACAGTTAACGTTTTTACGTATCCAGGGTAGAGTGAAAGAGGGTATAACATGAGCATGTATCAAAACAACATGTGTCTAGACATGGCATAATAAAACAGACATGCAATAACATAAAGATATACACCCTTAAATTTAGCCCAAGTTTCCTTAGACATGCATGTGCAAATACCGCTGTTAGCGCTTATGCAAATGAGAAAATGAGCATGTAATTTAGTAAGAGGGAGTCTCGGCATAAAAATCAAGTTAGCTTTACTGTCATAAAAGAACTAAACCAAATCCAACTGTTCACATATCTATGTCCATCCCCAGATTTCTCATTCCTGGTAAATCCACTTATATGATGGTGTATTATAAATCACGTATATGTAAGTATGTCACCAAGTTTCCAAAATAGATAAGGGTAACTAAGGATTAATAGTAAACATTCCAAGTCGAAGATGCGGTACCCCAAGATGCAAAGAAATGAAACATGCAAAAGCAGCAAAGTGCCACCTAGGCGTGTGGGTAAACTTTATATGTTCGCAACATGTGCAGCCTTCCAATATAGGCGTGTACTCAGGATTTTTATCTGTTTAGAGTTAACAGGGACAGTTCAACATGCATTGAAATGGAACTTAACAGAAATCGACAAGTTTGTAAAGGTCGAAGGACTATCAAATAGTAGACAACAACCCCAAACTAGTCATATTTATTGAAACGAAGTGAGGCAACTTGCAATAATTTTAATTGTAAGTAAACTTACATTGCATCGAAGTGAGAAGCAGCGTAGAAAATAGCAGACGATGGTGGATTGGCTTGGGTTCAAGTGGCGCAGTAGGCTCAACAGCAAATGGCGGAGAAGCCGCTTGGTGGCGGCGAACTAACTGAGCCAACTTAAATGATGCAGCTACAACAGTAAACAAGTGGAGAATGGTCACTGTTTAGGCAATGACATGCCGGAACCGGGTGCGACCGACGGGCGATCTCTGGAACTAAAAGCATTAGACTTTGGCTGAGTTTGGCAATGGCTCTGAGGCTGCTCAAGCGAGGATGAGCTGCTAGGTTCAAAGGCCTAAGGGCCTTGAGTGTTAGGCCTAGCGGATTTCGGTGGAGCTGCGGATCAGAGAAGCATCGGCAACCGTAGGTGAAGGAGGCTAATTTGGGGCAAATTGAATTTGTTTTGATTTGTGGATTTCAGATTTGGGAGCGACAGGTTCTCAATTGGAGAAAAGGAATTGATTTTGATTGTTAAAATAGCAAGGAGGAAGGAACTGGTTTAAGATGTGAGTGAGAAGGTTACTCTGTTTTTATAACTGAAGCTATGGGAACCAGTATCTAAGAAAATCTTAACGTATAATTCATTCTCAGAGAAACAATGATAGGTGGAAGAAAACATCAGCACAAAATCTCTGAGTGCTATAGCCAAATCTTGGGTAAGATTTTGAATTAGATTTTGTGCAGATATGCGTTTGAATGGTCAGTTGAACAAGGAAAGGAGTTGAACGCAATATTAGGCTGAAGTAAACAACATCCTTTGTTTCAACGAACTTTAAATTTCATATTATACATTAACGTTTATTCCAAAATCAATTAACCGTTTTACACTAAAATATTCAAACTTTAAATTTCTACAAACATTTATATTAAAATTAAAAGAATGCGAGGCTATACGTACAAATAAGTTTAAAACGTTTATAAATTACAATGGATTTCATTTTCATATTACCCAAATAACGTTCGCTTTATGTATAACGTTCGTATTACAACCTCAAGAAAATTCCAATGTTAACTATTTAATTTATTAACGATGCAAATCACAATAGAGCGTTACATTAGAAAATAAATAGATTTACAAAGCAATTCTATTTTTAAGAGTGAATACAAATAACTTAGCCAAAATAGAATTTCATGCAAAAGAATTTAAGCAAACAAAGAATGTATTGCATAAAAGTTAGACTCAAGATTTTAGTTTAAATAGAATGATTAAATATAAATAATTTAGAAAATATAGTTAAGGTACAGTAATAGAAATGAATTGAATAAAATAAATACTTCTAGTAAGAAATCGAAATATGTCTAGATAAATAAGAATATAAGTCAAAGAAAGTGAAAATACCGTAACTAATAAACACAAATAATTAAATCAAAAGTAGAATATTATAAATACAAAGAGCTAGAATGCAACGAAGAATGTAATATATAAAAGCAAACTTTAAGATTTCGATAAGCATCTATATTAAAATTTTAAATCTCCAAAAGAAATTTTCTTTATACGTTAAGAACAAAACTTAAAGTCCAAACTATACATACAAGTAATATCTATGTTCAAATATGTTCAAAGTAAATTTCAAATGCTACATCAAAATCCGCTATAAATATTTATTTTTAACTGTAAACTCTAAATTAATTTATATTCTAAATTCTGGTTCGTTACAATACTTGGTAATTACTATCACAAAACAAATTAGTTATGGATCTTCTATTAAATGTACTTAAATTAATTATATCATGATATAACAAATACAAAATAAAAGAACACACGTACTATTTTG
This sequence comes from Allium sativum, assembly GCA_030737875.1. Classification (NCBI taxonomy): domain Eukaryota; kingdom Viridiplantae; phylum Streptophyta; class Magnoliopsida; order Asparagales; family Amaryllidaceae; genus Allium; species Allium sativum. Next base: position 312,600,342 of record CM060919.1, read on the forward strand.
AACAATATTGAATATGAGTTAGATATATGTAATAATTGCATAATTGTCTCTATGGTATACCCCTAACTCTATCGAATCCAAGGTCAACCCAACATTAAGTTAGACCTAACTGCTAAGGCGAACTTGTAGTCTTTTTTTACCACTTTAAATCATTTATTACATTAAATATAAACATATGTAGCCAACACATCAGACTATTAAGTAGATAAATAATTTACTTACATGATGGAGTAGAATGTCATGTTGGCATCAAATGTAGGTTTAATTGTCAAAAGTGATGGATGTGAATTTTTTTTGTCGAACGCCATTTTTTAATCCTACCTCCTTTATTATAGCGCATTGTGGATATTGATTGTTTATTTTCTTATTTCCTTATGCATAAACCAAAAGATTTGGTTTATGCATAAGGAAGTAAAAAATAAAAAATAAATATTCATAGAATGCTAGAAGAGTAACGTTAACATAAATAGACATACACACATAATAATACTAACAATGCTAGACTATCATTGATAATATCAAACTAACCACTTTTTTTTCTCGATCTCCTTTTCAACTTCTCTTGAATACACATAAAACATTACTATACTCACTTGTTTCATATTTTCCAACTTTGATCAAATACCTATTTTAGTAACATCCATTGTTCAATTATGATACAATAAGAACTGACCATTAAATCCTTTTACTTTTACATAAAAGGTGAAAAATTCGAAGGTCGGATCGGTAACATCTCTTGTGTTTCATTTTGTATCGTCAATTGGTGTTCAAATAGATTATACTCTGCCAATATTTTCTCTTCCATTGCATCTTTATTGTAATAGCCCAGAAAATTTTCGACTTAGAAAATCGACACACAACACCATGTCGACTATTCAAGTCAGAAATACCGGAACGTAATAGAAAGAAATTAGAGGGTGAGAATAGATAAAATAGAAATTTAGAATAGAAGAAAGAGAGGAACAACAATAGAATCATAGTAACACGAATCTCACAGCGGAACGAATAAAATATAGTATACAACATAACTTGGAAATACAAATTTGTCATTTGAGTATAACACTTACATCACAGCGGAAATAAATTAAAGCTATATAATCCTGAAGCCTCTTACTCCAGCTCTCCAAGTATATCTGTAAAAAACCTAACTACTTGACTGCCCGTACAAAATTGGGCACCCAAGAGTTTAGGGAAAATAAAACAAAATAAATTCCAGGTCAGTCATGGGACTAGTATGAGTAAAGCCATTTAAAACAGTTTGAGCAATTAAACGATATCTCGCAAGATCACGCCGTATAACGGAACGGGTTTTTCCCTTATGAGAATCCAAAACACTTGGTCTAACATTCAAAAACCTTTTGAAAGGAACGATAATCTTTATATCAAACTCATTTGATATTATAATAATGTCTATCAACCACAATATAATAATCATCTAGCAGAACACTTTCATCTCCCGTTCCACATACATAATATATAATAAAAACCGCGGGTGCTTATTGGGTAATGGATTCCAACTGGCAAGGTATGGGACCACCTTCTGACAGTGTATCTCTAAAGAGGAATACACCGGGTTCAACGAGAACATCTTATAACCCAGGCTAAACATGACCGGTCACTCATTTCGCTTGAGTGTACCGAATGTATTATCACCAACAGTTTGGATCAGCAATCATTTCCCGAAAGGGACAACATCGAAATAGAATATAGAAGTAAATGGAATTTCTCTAGATCAGGTGACAATACACACTAATTGGCTGCTAACCACTTAGCCATGCGACCTACCCTATTTTATACCATTTCCTAATTGTGAGGCTTGAGGCCACGCTTATCTCAGATAGATCACACATTTATTCACTTTAAATGTCACATCGTTATACCTGCCAAATCACAAATTGATTTCTCCAAAAATACCATGGGTATACAGCTAAGAGAAACGAATTCCTCCGCCTCTAAACGTAAATACGTTTGAAGAGATCAACTTACGCGATCTATTAAATATACTCTGTCAAACATTTTTCCATACAGGTTCTCCTGGGACTGGACATGCCGAAGGCACTATTCTGTAAATCCATCTTAGGTAATTTCTACCTAGGGTTTGCCAAAATAGCCCTTGCATAAACTCCGTCTTCAATTATCTTCATCATATTTGATTCGCAACGCTAATGCCCATACGGAGTGGTTTTCAGATAATAAATCTGATCCCGGTCTCTCCGTATTGACAATGGAAATGGTCAAAAACTTTGACAGTCGGTGATATAACTATCAAAGAAAAACATGTGTACAACAACGTTCGCATTTCCAAATCAAAATCCTACCGATCAATCATCAATCAACATTTTCTCTTTTTAAATTAATTCATCATTAATTTATTCAGTTCCCATTTCCATATCTCCATAAATTCTTGTTTTCTAAATTTAGAAAATATACCTTATTAACATTGGAAAACGTTTCCATTTCTTATTCACGATCAACTGTCATTTCACGTCCATCAGTCTCTAACCCTAAATTAATAAGAGAACGATTCCCTAAGTATTAATCCCGAAGGCCGAAACCAACATCAGATCGATACTCTGGAAATCATTCAACTTAAGTAATCTCTGGTCAGTTTCTAGTTTCTTTAACTCTATTTCTTATCTTTTTATCAAATCATTGCTTACACAACTCTCGGATTCAGTTTATAAATCATGTTCTTTTATAAAACGTTGGTTATAACGATAACGTTATAATCTCTACTTTCGATATAATCTAACTCCAAATTATACTGTTATTTCTTAAATTGAATAATAATAATTTATTAAATAAATAAATAAATCTTGATTTAAAAACGGAAAGTAAATAGTACCTTCCCACATTCGATATATCGAATCCCAATGTATAATTCTCTTTCGAATAAACTATATTTGATTTAACTCTATTTCGAATAACTAATTTCGATTAACTCTTTTCGAATAACTAATTCGATTAACACTTTTCGAATAACTAATTCGATTAACTCCTTTCGAATAACTAACTCTATTAACTCCTTTTTCAAATAATCTACCTTTGATTTAATTCTCTTTCGAATAACTAATATTCGATTAACTCTCTTCGATATTCACTGCTGAATTTATAATCCAAATTATCCATAGATAATTATTTTAATTTATTTATAAACATTGTTTATAAATCACACTGCTTGTTTTTATTATTAAACAAGTTATTTATTCCTAGCCATTTGAAATTTCATTTCTATTTGAATTCTTATTTCAAAAATCTGGTTTTCTTTATATATGTTTTTATTTTCAAAACATTTATTTTAATCCATTATTCATATTCAATATGAATAAAATTTCTTTTATAATCTTCTTCTTTGCAAAAATACTTGCCTTAATCCATTATTCATATTCTATATGAATAATATATTCTTGATATAATTAAAACAGTTTGGTTTCATATTTAAAATATTATCTTATTTTAAATATTCCATTTATACTTCTTTTTATAAATAATTCATATAAAATCTTATTTTATATTCAACCCTTTAATAATTCCATTAATAAGTCTTGTTAACACTACATTCATATTCAGTTTCAAATATCGATGTTAAAATCGATTCTTACTTCTCTATATAAGTTCTGACGTATATATTCCATTTATCCAATGATAAATATTTTACTTAATTTATAAAAAATTATTTATAAATTAATCTGCTCCATTTATCTGTTTACTTCTTTATATAAGTTCTGACTTATATATATCTTTATTTATCAAATGATAAATATTTTCCTTAATTTAAAAACATTATTTAAAAATCATTCTTCTCAATTTATTTGTTAAAACCGTATTTTTATTTAATATCTATTTTAAATAAATCAATTCATATCTCTACTATAACTCGAAATCCCCTTTTATAATTCTATTTAATTTTTTCAAATATTTCCTTTTATAAAATCTGTTGATTTTATAAAATTCCTTTATCTCAATATTCACCGTGTAATCTCTCTTATAAAATACATTGATTTTATATAATAATTTATTTCAATATACACGTTGAAATTTCCCTTTTTATAAAATCTGTTGATTTTAAATAATATTCTTGTTTCAACATACACATTGAAATTTTCTTTTTTACATTCCAGGTTTCTTATGGTATTTAAAAGATCAAATGACAATGATCAATATCATCCAAACGCACATAATCCATAACAGATTATATACTCAGTCATATATCACAATATATGAAAACAGTAAAATAAATGTTGAGGAATCCAGTTGGATCCCTCCAACCTGTTTCCCTGCATTCACAGAAGTTAAACAATTAATATAACATCGATTTCATTTCAATATGAAATATTTTGATAAACAGAATCAATATTTGATTAACGGTTTTTATATATATATATATATATATATATATATATATATCGCTATCTATAATTTTAACCAATAAACAGCCAATTCAACCAAACAATCATCACACAGCAGTCAACACCATTTATCATTACTAGAAGTACGTTATAAAAATATAAACTGATCAGAATTAGTGAGTTTTACTCACTTTGGCCGATCATCGTTAAATAATGATAACTGTCGGTTGATTCAGACAGACAATTTATCTCTCTATAAATTGTAACGAGCTCCAATTCACTCCTAGTCGGTTCCATTATGTCGCGCTCGTCCATGCGATCCCAACGGATCTAGTTTTGCGGAATTCTGGTTACATATGAAATTAATATAATTGTCACAAGTTTCGATAACGAATAAATATCATCATTAGCATAGTTAATTAATTAACTAATCATTTTTAATTACCCTTATCAGTTTCATAATCTTCTCCTCTTATGAAGCTCTTCTCCTACTTCATATTTTAAACCAGTTACATTAACTGCCTGTATGCCCCTTCCATCATGCCAATGTTTTGTCCTTCCTAACTTTCATCTCCACTGTATTGATTTTCCATCACTGCCAATTTCAACATTTCTAACCTGCCACACCCCGCATTACCAACATATATATATCCTCACTTCACAATAACCGTGTTACTTCTGTCACCAGAACAAGTCATCAAAACCACGCAAAACAGTCCTCCAATATTTTCACAGTTTAGACCAAATCCCCTTTCTGCACATTCAACATTCAAGACTCATGAACAACCTTCTTCTCATTTGCTTCAGAACACTATATACAATTATTAATAACTTAATTATTAACTTAATTAACAATTTAAGGCTAATTACTTTTAATTAATTAACCGTTTAATTATTGTTGTTAACTCTTTGTCAGGCTACGGTTTTGTCTTCTAAAAACCATCATTTTCATCTACTTGAACGCAATATCATCCATAACCATCTTCATGGCCTAGGACTGCTCCTCACCACCCCCACCGTGCTCTGACCTTCAATCAGGTTGTGCTACCGTCTCCGGCTTCAAGACCTCTCCTCTTGCTAGAGGTATCACGTGGTGCGACGCTCCATCTCGGTCCAGAAACAAACTCAAAGATGGCGACTTCGAACAGAGAAATCAACCACCTTGCTCCACCTTAAGGCGTCGCACAACCACCGATCAACGCGTCCATCAACCTCCTCCATTTTCACTTCAGACAGTTGATGCTATTTCTACCTCCATCGATCGATAATCATATCCCTAGCATTCTCTTTAAATAAGTAAAAAGCTGTGATTTACATCGCACCAAATTCACGGAATACCACTATGAAGCCCATGCCAAATTTGAGCTCAATAGATTTAATTCCATTCCGTTAATCTTTCAATTTGTTAGGATGTCTGAAATGAACGAATTGAGTTTGGTGGCGGTGGTTTCACCATTTGACCAGTGAACAATGGGGAAAAAGGTTTAGGGTAAGAATAGAATGATATTTATAGGACTAGGAAAAGTAATATTTTAATCAAATATTTTATTAATTTTAGTCATCGTTACATGTTCTTATCAATTAAAAATTTCCTATAATCACATATGATATCCAAATTCGATGAAAATTGACATACAACTATATTTCGACATTACGAACCCAATGAAACTTGTTCCGTTGAATTTTGAGTCCGTTTGCTCACGCAACGTATTTTTAAAGCCAAATATTGACTGTTTTTCACATTAAAATTCCGTATAGCCACATACTGACTCCAAAAATCACAAAAATTGAAATCTAACAATAATTTAAAATTCTGGATCCAACAAAATTAGTTTCGTCGAAAACGAAGGTCGTTTGCAAAACTGGCTATTTTTAAAGTTCTAAATAAACACTTTTAAATATTAATATATTTAAAAATATTTAAATTTAATATTAATAAATTAATATTATCGTATATATTCACAATAGAATATCATACAGCTCCAAAATATTCTTATCTGAATTTATAAGTCGATATTTCAAATCCAATGTTAAACCGATATCCAATTTATATTAAAAATTCTTTTATAATATAAATAAATCATTATAAATTATAAAGGAATTCCATAGCGACTTTTTGAAAATTTGATTTGGACATAAATCATAATCTACACGACGAAATCTTGATTTTTCTCTTCCATTAGAAAAATATAGTTCACTAGCTCCGAACGTTTCTTGTTTCACAGAAATCCGACTTAAAACGGATTCTATATACTCGTTTAAAGTTCGAATCGCCAAATTACGAACTGCCGCGCCATTTCGAGCTCGATTATAATTATAATATAAATTATACGTTCAACTGACATTTATAAATAAATTTGTTAATATAATTCAATTCTAAACTGAATTATATATTTTAAATTGTCCAATTCACAAAATATTGTAAATTCTGTTATTTCCGATTATTTCAAAAATAAATATATTATTCTATTATTTATGTTAATTAAATATTCAGTATTATTTAATTCTGGTCATTTTAAATTACCAAACCATTATTTAAATAATTAAATAAATTATTCATTATTCGTTAAAAATACGGTCGTTACATTCTTCCTCCCTTAAAACAATTTCATCCTCGAAATTGCTAAGGTAGAAAACAAACCGTACTAACTGGGTTAAAAATTATTTGTTTACTTCTTAATTTCTATTTCACTGTACCAATTAATTTTAATTGAATAGTAATTCATTCTTATTAATGAAAATTTCCAGAAATCTTGAAAATTTTCTAACAAAATTTCGCCAGCACCTCCTTTGTACGACTCAATCGGTACAACTTCAACTCGCCTCTCTAGGCCTTCTCCAAACAAAAGAAAATCAAACAGCCAAGCGACTTGCCAAATAGGCTCATTAATCACCAAATTCATATAAAAATAAACTTGTACCTTTTATCGGGCATTTCATTATATCATTTCCATCTGCTACCAATTCAGCATATACCAATATCATCCCAATCAAACTCCAATCAATTTAACTTCAAACCTAAACATTCGCTTGTATCCAGTCAAATTTCATTCTCAATCTCAAGTACCATTCTTCATTTTCAAATTCTTAACTCACCAATCCAATATACTTAGTCTCGTTAAGTTCCATCCACATATTTCACTAACTGGTTAATTTATCTAATCAGTTATCTTTATCTCATAATTCAATTCTGATTTTTATTTCAAAAATCAACTTAATTCACATGGGTCCAATTTTATTCAAGAATCCAATTTTTTTCTTGATATCGTTTTATTTCCATTCCATTTCCACTTAACTAGCTTCAATTCAATTTGGTTTTAATTCAAACAATCTTTCCCTGGGAATTTTAAATAGCTTTGCTTTTCTAAAACAAAATATTCCTTTTTGGATTTCAAACAACTTGTTTCTCAAAACAATTCAAAAAATCTCTTTGGTAGTAATCCATCACTTAGACACCCGAAAATGAACACCGACAATGCTGCGCAGTCATCATCAGAATTATTTTCCAGTGACTGAAGTGAGTTCAATACTATATCACCTTAAAATCCATTCTGAAACATTTCCATTTTGAAGTTGTTTCAAAATATCCTTCTAATGTTTGTAAAACAATTTAAAATCTCCTAGAATTTTTAAATTCTCATATCTTTAATCCAAATCTATTTGCAAACACTTCTCCAACTTTTAGGAATTTTAATTCCAATTCTGATTTAAATTCAGATTTCATTCATCTTGCTTTTTATATCTTACATTAATACGAATTCTAATTGGTTATATATAAACTTTCACTTTTTATAATCTCATTCGATTATAATAACAACCAATACATCCAATATATTACAATCATTTCAATATCAATCTTTTATATCAACATATAATTTAGGGTAAAATTATTTCATTTACCCTCTTTTCAAAACATATCGTGTCGGTTCATCATACTTGAGTGTTTAGAAATCCCCATCGATACAGTGGATCAAATTGATCGACCAGAACTCATAAATCACTCAACCAATGAATCTCCACAATATAAAACCATTTTTATAAAATCTACAAATACGTTCACTCGTATATATATATACACTCAAACTCAATCTAGTGTATTACTAAACCCATCTCTACTGAGTCTCCCCACAAAGCCAAGGAAATTAACTAACCTTCAGCTCTGATACCACGGTAACAGCCTGAATAACTTTCGACTTAGATAATCGACACACAACACCATGTCGACTATTCAAGTCAGAAACACGGGAACGTAATAGAAAGAAATTAGAGCGTGAGAATAGATAAGATAGAAATTTAGAATAGAAGAAAGAGAGGAACAACAACAGAATCAGAGTAACACGAATCTCACAGCGGAACAAATAAAATATAGTATAAACACAACTTGGAAATTCAAATCTGTCATTTGAGTATAACACTTACATCACAGCGGAAATAAATAATAGCTATATAATCCTGAAGCCTCCTGCTCTAGCTCTCCAAGTATATCTGTAAAAAACATGACTACTTGACTGCCCGTACAAAATTGGGCACCTAAGAGTTTAGGGAAAACAAAACAAAATAAACTCCAGGTCAGTCATGGGACTGGTATGAGTAAAACCATTTAAAACAGTTTGAGCAATTAAACGATATTTCATAAGACCATGCCGTATAACGGGAAGGGTTTTTCCTTACGAGAATCCAAAACACTTGGTCTAACATTTAAAAACCTTTTGTAAGGAACGATAATCTTTATATCAAACTCATTTGATATTATAATAATGTCTACCAACCACAATATAATAATCATCTAGCAAAACGCTTTCATATTACGTTCCACATACATAATATATAATCAAAAACTGTGGGCACTTATTGGGTAATGGATTACAACTAGTAAGGTATAGGACCACTTTCCGACAGTGTATCTCTAGAGAGGAATACACTGGGTTCAACAAGAACATCTTATAACCCAGGCTAAACATGACCGGTCACTCATTTCGCTTGAGTGTACCGAAAGTATTATCACCAACGGTTGGGATTAGCAACCGTTTCCTGAAAGGGACCACATCGAAATAGATTATAGAAGTAAATGGAATTTCTATACATCAGGTGACAATACACCCTAATTGGCAGCTAACCACTTAGCCATGCGACCTACCCGATTTTATACCATTTCTTGATTGTGAGACTTGAGGCCATGCTTATCTTAGACAGATCACACATTTATTCACTTCGAATGTCACATCGTCATACCCGCCAAATCACAAATTGATTTCTCCAAAAATCCCACGGGTATACAGCTAAGAGAAACGAATTCCTCCGCCCCCAAACGTAAATACATTTGAAGAGATCAACTTACGCGATCTATTAAATATACTCTGTCAGACATGCTTCCATACAAGTTCTCCTGGGACTAGACAAGCCGAAGGCACTGTTCTGTAAATCCATCTTAGGCAATTTCTACCTAGGGTTTGCCAGAACAGCCCTTGCATAAACTCCATCTTCAATTATCTTCATCATATTTGATTCGCAAAGCTAATGCCCATACAGAGTGGTTTTCAGATAATAAATCTGATCCCGGTCTCTCCGTATTCACAACGGAAATGGTCAAAAACTAAAAGTCGGTGATCTACCTATCAAAGAAAAACATGTGTCCAACAACCGTCGCATTTCCAAACGGAAATCCTACCGATCAATCATCAATCAACTTTTTCTCTTTTTAAATTAATTCATCATTTATTTGTTCAGTTACCCATTTCCATATCTTCATACATTCTTATTTTATAAATTTAGAAAATATACCTTATTAACATTGGAAAACATTTTCATTTCTTATTCATGCTCAACTATCATTTCACGTCCATCAGTCTCTAACCCTAAATTAGTAAGAGAACGATTCCCTATGTATTAATCCCGAAGGCCGAAACCAACATTATATCGATACCTCGAACAACTTAACTAATCTCTAGTCAGTTTCTAATTTCTTTAACTCTATTTCTTATCTTTTTATCAAATCATTGCTTATGCAACTCTCGAATTCAGTTTATAAATCATGTTCTTTCATAAAACGTTGGTTATAACGATAATGTTATAATCTCTACTTTCGATATAATCTAACTCCAAATTATACTGTTATTTCTTAAATTGAATAATAATAATTTATTAAATAAATAAATCATGATATAAAAACGGAAAGTAAATAGTACCTTCCTACATTCGATATAATCGAATCCCAATGTATAATTCTCTTTCGAATAAACTATATTCGATTTAACTCTATTTCAAATAATTAATTTCGATTAACTCTTTTCAAATAACTAATTCGATTAAATCTTTTCAAATAATTAATTCGCTTAACTTCTTTCGAATAACTAATTCGATTATCTCCTTTTTCAAATGATCTACCTTCGATTTAATTCTCTTTTGAATAACTAATATTCGATTAATTCTCTTCAATATTCACTGCTGAATTTACAATCCAAATTATCCATAGATAATTATTTTTAATTTATTTATAAACATTGTTTATAAATCACACTACTTGTATTTATTATTAAACAAGTTATTTATTCCTAGCCATTTGAAATTTCATTTCTATTTGAATTCCTATTTCAAAAATACGATCTTCTTTGTAAGTGTTTTTATTTTCAAACATTTATTTTAATCCATTATTCACATTCAATATGAATAACATTTCTTTTATAATCTTCTTCTTTGAAAAAAATACTTGCCTTATTCATATTCAATATGAATAATATATTCTTTATATAATTAAAATAGTTTGGTTTTGTATTTAAAATGTTATCTTATTTTAAATATTCTATTTATACTTCTATTTATAAACAATTCATATAAAATCTTATTTTATATTCAACACTTTAATAATTCCACTAATAAGTCTTGTTAACACTACGTTCATATTCAGTTTCAAATATCGATATTTAAATCGATTCTTACTTCTCTATATAAGTTCTGACTTATATATTCCATTTATCCAATGATAAATATTTTACTTAATTTATAAAATATTATGTATAAATTAATCTGCTCCATTTAATTTGCTTCATTTATCTGTTTACTTCTTTATATAAGTTCGGACTTATATATATCTTTATTTATCAAATGATAAATATTTTCCTTAATTTAAAAACATTATTTAAAAATCATTCTTCTCAATTTATTTATTAAAAACATATTTTTATTTAATATCTATTTTAAATAAATCAATTCATATCTCTATTATAACTCGAAATCCCCTTTTTATAATTCTATTTAATTTTTTCAAATATTTCCTTTCATAAAATCTGTTGATTTTATAAAATTCCTTTATCTCAATGTTCACCTTGAAATCTCTCTTATAAAATCCCTTGATTTTATATAATAATTTATTTAAATATACACATTAAAATTTCCCTTTTTATAAAATCTGTTGATTTAAATTAATTTTCTTATTTCAATATGCACATTGAAATTTTCCTTTTTACATCCCACGGTTTCTTATGGTATTTAAAATATCAAATGACAATGATCAATATCATCCAAACACACATAATCAATAATAGATTATATACTCAGTCATATATCACAATATATGAAAACAGTAAAATAAATGTTGAGGAATCCAGTTGGATCCCTCCAACCTGTTTCCCTGCATTCACAGATGTTAAACAATATAATATAACATAAATTTCATTTCAATATGAAATATTCTGATAAACAGAATCAATATTTGATTAACGATTTATATATTTATATATCGTTATCTTTAGTTTTAACCAATAAATAAGCAATTCAACCAAACAATCATCACAGCAGTTAATCAGTATTTATCATTACTAGAAGTACATTTTCACTCACTTTGGATGATTATCGTTAAATAACGATAACTGTTGGTTGATTCAAACAGACAATTTATCTCGCTATAAATTGTAACGAGCTCCAATTCACTGCCAGTCAGTTCCATTATGTCGCGCTCGTCCATACGATCCCAATGGATCTAGTTCTGCGGAATTCTGATTACATATGAAATAAATATAATTGTCACAAGTTTCTATGACGAATAAATATCATCATTAGCATAGTTAATTAATTAACTAATCATTTTTAATTACCCTCATTAGTTTCGTAATGTTCTCTTCTCATGAAGCTCCTCTCCTACTTCGTGAGATTTTAAACTAGTTACATTAACTGCCTGTACACCCTTCCATCATGCCAATGTCTTCTCCTTCCTAACTTTCATCTCCATCGTATTGATTTTCCATTACTGCCAATTTCAACATTTCTAACCTGCCACACTCCACATTGCCAACATATATATCCTCACTTCACAATAACCATGTTACTCCTGTCATCAGAACAAATCATCAAAACCATGCAAAAGTAGTCCTCCAGTATTTTCACAATTTATACCAAATCCCCTTTTCGCACATTCAACATTCAAGACTCACAAACAACCTTCTTCTCATTTGCTTTAGAACACTACATACAATTATTAACAACTTAATTAACAATTTAAGGCTAATTATTTTTAATTAATTAACTAACTGTTTAATTACTGTTGTTAACTCTTTGTCAGGCTACGGTTTTGTCTTCTGAAAACTGTCATTTTCATCTGCTTGAATATGACATCATCCAGAACCATCTTCACGACCTAGGATTGCTCCTCACCACCTCCACTGTGCTCTGACTTTCAATCAGGTTGCGCCACCGTCTCCGGCTTCAAGACCTCTCCCCTCACTGGAGGTATAACGTGGTGCGACGCTCCATCTCGCTCCAGAAATAAACTCAAAGACAACGACTTTAAATAGAGAAATCAACCACCTTGCTCCACCTTAAGGCATCGCATAACCACCGGTCAGCGCGTCAGCCACCTCCTCCATCTTCACTTCAGATAGTCGATGCTATTTCTCCCTTCATCGGTCTATAATCACAACCCTAGCGTGCTCTTCAAATAAGTGAACAACTGTGATTTACATCGCACCAAATTCAGGGAATACCACTGTGAAGCCCACGCCAATTCGAGCTCAACAGATTTAATTCCATTCGATTTCGTTAACCTTTCAATTTGTTACGATTTTTGAAATGAATGAATTGAGTTTGGTAGCGGCGGTTTCACCATTTGACCAGTGAACGATGGGGAAAAAGTTTTACGGTAAGAATAGAATTATATTTATAGGAGTAGGAAAAATAATATTTTAATCAAATATTTTATTAATTTTAGTCATCGTTACATGTTCTTATCAATTAAAATTTCCTATAATCACATATGATATCCAAATTCGATGAAAATTGACATACAACTATATTTCGACATTACGAACCCATGGAAACTTGTTCCATTGAATTTCGAGTCCGTTTGCTCACACAGAGTATTTTTAAAGCCAAATATTGTCTGTTTTCACATTAAAATTCCGTAAGGCCACATACTGACTCCAAAAATCACGAAAATTGAAATCTAATAATAATTTAATATTCCAGATCCAACAAAATTAGTTTCGTAGAAAACTGAGGTCATTTGCAAAATTGGCTATTTTTAAAGCTCTAGATAAACCCTTTTAAATATTAATATATTTAAAAATATTTAAATTCAATATTAATAAATTAATATTATCGTATATATTCATAATAGAATATCATACAGATCCAAAATATTCTTATCTGAATTTATAACTTGATATTTCAAATCCAGTGTTAAACTGATATCCAATTTAAATTAAAATTCCTTTTATAATATAAATAAATCGTTATAAATTATAAAGGAATTCCATAGCGACTTTTTGAAAAATTTAACTTGGACATAACTCATAATCTACACGACGAAATCTCGATTTTTCTCTTCCATTAGAAAAATATAGTTCACCAGCTCCGAACGTTTCTTGTTTCACAGAATTCCGACTTAAAAGGATTATGTATACTCGTTTAAAGTTCAAATCACCAAATTACGAACTACCGCGCCATTTCAAGCTCGATTATAATTATAATATAAATTATACGTTCAACTGACATTTATAAATAAATTTGTTAATACAATTCAATTCTAAACTGAATTATATACTTTAAATTGTCCAATTCACACAATATTGTAAATTCTGTTATTTCCTATTATTTCAGAAATAAATATATTATTCTATTATTTATATTAATTAAATATTCAATATTATTTAATACTAGTCATTTTAAATTACCAAACTATTATTTAAATAATTAAATAAATTATTTATTATCAGTTAAAAATACGGGTCGTTACATTTATTTAATCATTGTAAATATTATTAAAAATGACTACTCATGGTAACCATGGTTGAACATTAGTTGGAGATTTGTATCCCATTTATATATTCTAAAGAAAATTCTCAAGCAACCCTTCTATTATACTTCTATTTTACAGGATATAAATGAGGAGGAAGATATGGTTTGACATTCGTCATAAAAGTTAAAAGAAAAGTAACAGGAAGACAATTGTAGTCCTGAACATGGAAGATGAGCTTTGGAAAATAATCAGAACTAAAACCCAAGTTCAAGTATTTTAGCAGTTTATTACTTTTTGTATGTTTTCTCCCTTCTTTTTGACATGATTAATTAATGTTAGTAAATGTCAATCTCCAAGATCGAACTCATGATTTTTAATTTTGCAGTTATAACTATCAGCTATTTAAGCCAATCTAGTTGGGTCCTTGTTGTTTCTGTTTTTAAGTTTTCCCTTAGTTCCTTTTGTCGTACCTTGGTTTAAATTTTAATAAAAACCTTCCACAACCACAATTTTAGCAAATCTCTGACCATCATTTTTTGAAACGACATTCTTGTAAGGCCCCATGTTATCATCATTTAATTCATCGCTAAAATTCACAAAAGCAGACATTCTCTAAAGTTCGTGTGGTTTACAACAATTTTGAATTAATATTATTTTAAAAATGACTAAATATGTTAATCAAATTCAATCCCAAGTCTTTAAGATCAACGTGTTAAACTTACCACTTTACCAATAGCTATCCTTTTTTAAAATTAGTGTTTTATTTAAATTGGTTTTTGCAATAAACTATCTTTGAAAATACTGTTTAATTATTGGATTAATGATCCTTGAAAGATAAAAGAAATGTTGAAGAGAAAATAGTAGGAATGCCTGTAACATTTATTTCAATTTATAATTTGAAGCTGTACAGATCGGTTGCATATATAATACATCGGCATGGGACTTGGCCCAATACTAAACAGATATACAAGTCTATTGACAGAATGAGAATACATCGTTACTTATAAGCCCCGATAATTTTCATTTCCCTTACACTCCCCCTTAGACCCTAGTCGGTGCTAGGGTTTGTTGATTTTGTGAAAAAAATCCATGCGACAAGGAGAAATCACCATGGCGAGACATAAATAGACCATCAAACGAGAAGAAGGTCATCTGAGGCAGTCATATTTTAGGTAGATCTATTGGCAATGACTTAGATCTGTTTATCTTTTGATACACAATATGAACTCTGTTCTAATGGTCTTTGATTTGCAAATATTTGAGTAGATTTGCGCCTAATTTGAGTGAAGTCATCTCCTTCTTTGCTTAATGAGTCTCCGACATGAAGTCTTTCTTTGAGCTGATTGAAATTTGGCTTTGATAGTGGCTTGGTGAGAATGTCGGCCATTTGGCAAGTTGAAGCTCCGTGATTTCACTATGCCACAAATTGAATCAAACAACAATGATCACACAACATAAGATAGATTCTTTATTATTCCTTTTTTTGCACAACATAAGAAGAAATCATATGTTGTCTAGCAAATCCCATAAAATCGTTATGTTATGAAGATTTCATGCTTGACATTCAAATAACAGTTTATATGTTGTTTGATTATATTTATAAAAAATTAGATTTAGCTTGACACAAATGTTTTTCCCTCCAAAATGTTGGTCAATGTTTTATTTCCCACTCATATTTTAAATATGATTTCAGACCATACTTTATGTAATGGGGCGTTTTGTTAGCTGTCGAATAATTAATTTATTTAATGATTTATATATCGATTTGGCGATATCGATAACTTAAAGAAACGTTCGAACTTATAATTTATAATTTTAATTAAAACGAACCTAAAACGTCGCGGCAGTTCGCAAATTGGCGATTTGAACTTCAACTGAAAGTACATGATTCGTTTTAAATCGGATTTCTGTGAAACAAGAAACGTGTGGAGCTGGAGGAGTATATCTTTCTAGTGGAAGAGAAATATCGGGATTTCGTCATGTAGATTTTGAGTTATGTCCAAATCAAATTTCAGAAAAGTCGCTGTAGAATTCCTTTATAATTTGCGATGCTTTATATACGTTATAAATCGATTTTTCGATACGAACTGAATATCGATCAAATCGGAAATCTGAAATATCAAACTGTATATTCTGATAGGATATTCTAGAGCTGTATGGTATTCCACTATGAATATATATGATAATATAAATTTATTTATATTTAATTTGATTTGATTTTAATATATTTATATATTTAAATGGGTCATTCAGAGCTTTAAAAATAGCCGGTTTTGCAAGCGAAGTCGGAATTCTACGAAACCAGTTTCGTTGGGACCGTATTATCGAACAGTAGCTACCTGACCATTTTCATGATTTTTGAATACTGTGTGTGACCACATGGATTTTTAGAAGGGCAATAACAGATAATATAAACAAAATAAAAATATCCTAACTATCAAGTGAACCAAAACAGGCCACCAACCATCATTTTCAACCACACAACAAAAATCTCAGCCCGTATAAACCCAGTTCGTGGCCGCCACTTTCATTCGTTCAGCAAAAACAAAATCCAGTAAAAAGAAAAAAATCAAAAGAAATTCAAAGTAAATCTCTAAAATCCTCAACAAATTTTATTGGCTTCCTTGTGTGTTTATCTTCATTTGTATGTCAATATCAAGGGGTTCGATCCCCTTTTCTTTCCGCTGGTTTCATACAGCGTGAGTATGAAGTAGTTCTAGGGTTTTGAACTTTGGGGATTTTGGTACATCGAGGATCGGTTGGGGGTTGTTGTTTGAGTTAAGGAGTTGAATTCGGTCTGGTATACATGATTTTGTGGGAATCCGTGAACAAAGACGTCGATCTTTGTCTGAGCAGCGCACTCGAACGGTGAGGTCGCGATGAATACCTCCTGTGCGAGACCAGTAAAATGATGGTGGAGCCGAAGAGAGCGAGGAAAGAAGAGGACTGATGTAGTCGGATTGAATTTCTGTGAAGAGGATGAAGGTGCGATGTAGGTATGAAAGAAGTCGAATTACTGGAGTTAGAATGTAAGAGGGAGAACGGGTTTTTGGACCTGGAAGAAGAAGAAGTAACGGAAGAGGGTCTGGGCTTTTGAATTGAATGGATGGGCTGGGTTGAAGAGTAAGGCCCAATATAAATTAGAATTTAAGTTTTAATTTAAATTTAATATGGTACCAACTTGTAATCCTAATATCTTTTGCGTACGTAATCAGAATTTGACAAAACAGGATCCAACGGGATCGTATGGACGGACACTACACAATGGTATTGACCACGAGTCAATTGGAGTCAGTCACAATTTATGGAGAAATAAATTGTCCGTCGAAGTCAAAATAACGCAAACCGTTATTCAACGGTTAACGCGCAACGGTGAGTAAATCTCACAAACTCTAAACAGTTCTATTTTCACGTTGTATTCTTAGAACTGTTAAAATATTGTCTGTTTGACTGTGTGTTGATTGTTTGCTTGAACTGCTAGTCAGTTAGTAGAGATTTTATATATATATTTACGTATGTATATATATATATATAAACCGTCAAATAGTTATATGTTGATTCTGTTTATCAGAATATTATACTGGTGTTGTTTAACATCTGTGGATGCAGGGAAACAGGTTGGAGGAATCCAACTGGATTCCTCAACAGTTATTTTTACTGTGATTTATGTATTGTGATATATAAATGTGATGTATATAATCTGTTGTGATTACGTGTGGTTGGACGATAGTCATCGTTGTTAGGTGATGTGTTAAAAACCATAAGAAATACCAGAGTGTGATAAAAAGAGTTAAACAAAGTAATTGGTTAGGTTAACCAAAGCAAAGTTAGTCGAGTTAAACAAAGTAATTTGTTAGATTAACCAAAGCAAGTTAGTCGAGTTAATCAAAGTAATTGGTTAAGTTAACCAAAGCGAGTTAGTCGAGTTAATCAAAGTAATTGGTTAAGTTAACCAAAGTAAATTAGTTAAGATAAACTAAGCGGTTAATCGAAGTGAATTAGTTAAGTTAAACTAATTGGTAAATCAAAGTGAATTAGTTGCGTCAAACTAAGTGACTTAGTTAAGTTAAACTAATTTGTAAATCAAAGTGAATTAGTTGCGTCAAACTAAGTGAATTAGTCAAGTTAAACTAATTGGTAAATCAAAGTGAATTAGTTGCGTCAAACTAAGTGGCTTAGTTAAGTTAAACTAATTTGTAAATCAAAGTGAATTAGTTGCGTCAAACTAAGTGAATTAGTCAAGTTAAACTAATTGGTTAATCGAAGTAAATTAGTTGGGTTAATCAAAGTGAATTAGCTGAGTTAAACTAAGTAAATCGGTTAGAGTTAATCAAAGTGAATTAACTAAGTTAAACTAAGTGGATTAGTTCAGTTAATCGAGACAAGTAAATCAAGTTAGGTTAAACCATTTGAGTTAACCAGTTAGGTTAAACCATTTGAGTTAACCAGTTAAAGATAAACAGTTAGAGTTGACCAGTTAAAGTTGACCAGTTAAAGTTGACCAGTTAGAGTTGATCAGTTAGAGTTACTCAGTTAGAGTTGACCAGTTAAAGTTGACCAGTTAAAGTTGACCAGTTAGAGTTGATCAGTTAGAGTTACTCAGTTAGAGTTGACCAGTTAGAGTTGACCAGTTAGAGTTATCCAAGTGGAGTTAATCGAGTAGAGTTGCCGAATATCACTTATTCGAAGTAGAGTTATAGAATATAGTGTATTCGAGGGAAGAGTAATCGAATATAGTTTATTCGAGTGGAGAAATCAAATGTTATTCATTTGAGAAGAGTTACCGAATATTATTTATTCGAAGTTAGTTAATCCAAAGGAGTTATTTGAAGTTAGTTAATCCAAAGGAGTTATTCGAAGTTAGTTAATCCAAAGGAGTTATTCGAAGTTAGTTAATCCAAAGGAGTTATTCGAAGTTAGTTAATCCAAAGGAGTTATTCGAAGTTAGTTAATCCAAAGGAGTTATTCGAAGTTAGTTAATCCAAAGGAGTTATTCGAAGTTAGTTAATCCAAAGGAGTTATTCGAAGTTAGTTAATCCAAAGGAGTTATTCGAAGTTAGTTAATCCAAAGGAGTTATTCGAAGTTAGTTAATCCAAAGGAGTTATTCGAAGTTAGCTAATCCAAAGGAGTTATTCGAAGTCAGTTAATCCAAAGGAGTTTGTCGAAGAGTTAATTGAATATTAGTTATTCAATTTGAGTTAATCGAATTTAGTTATTCGAGAAGAGTAAATCGAATTAGTTATTAAATTTGAGTTAACCGAATTTAGTTATTCGAGAAGAGTAAATCGAATTAGTTATTCAATTTGAGTTAATCGAATTTAGTTATTCGAGAAGAGTAAATCGAATTAGTTATTCAAAGGAGTTAATCAATTAAGTTATTCGAAGGAGTAAATCAAATTAAGTTAATCGATTAGAGTTGAGTTAATCGATTTCGGTTAAGTTAAGTTATCGAGTTAAGTAATCGAGTTAAGATTTATCGAGTTAAGTAATCGAGTTAAGTAATCGAGTTGAGATAATCGAGTTAAGAAAATCAAGTTGAGTAAATCGAATATTTGTTATTCGATAAGAGTTAATGAAATAGAGCCAACCAAGAAGAGTTATTCGAATATTAGTTATTCGATAGGAGTTAATCGAAATAGAGTTTATCGAATATAAGTTATTAACAAGGTAGTTAATCGGATAGAGATTACTCGAAAGAGAGTAATACGTCGAATTCAATTATATCGAATTCGGGAAAGTACTATTTACTTTCCAGGGTTTAAATCAAGATTTAGTTATTGATTTAGAAATTAGGTGTCTGTTAAATTATTCGAGTTAGGAAATAAAATATGTAGGGTTAGGAATTATAACGTTGTAGTTATAATAAAACACTGTCATATAAGAAGTGGATTCGTAACCTGAATCCGAGAATTTGCGTAAACAGATGATTGTAAAAAGTGAGTGACGAGCTTCATCTATTTCACAGTAAAGGACGTTGTTCAATTAAGGTCTGAGAGGTAATTATACCCCAACTTGGTTGACTTCAGAATTGACAAAGGAATAGTTGTGGTTCGATAGAAAAGGTTGATTTGAAATATAGTTAAGTAATAAGCGATTAATGGATTAAGCGTAATGATGTTTTATACAACGTTCATTGGAAATCCGTAAATGAGTTTTGGAAACGTTTTCCAAATATAGTCAGATATGTTTTCTAAACATAGAAAATGAAATGTTTTCATGATAAGAATTTAAGAAATAGAGTTAAGCAAATTCAGAAACTGACTGGAGAGGGTAAGTTGAACGGTTTTCTAAATGACGATCTGATGTTGGTTTCGACCTTCCGGATTGATACTTAGAGAATTGTTCTCATACTAGTTACAGTTAGGGACTGATAATTGCGAAATAATAGTGATGTGGAAATAAGCTATGGAAATGTTTTCCAATGATTAATAACATATATTTTCTAAATATATGAAATAAGGAAATATGAACATATATATGTATATGATGATTGTTCGATCGAATTTCCATTTGGAAATAAGATCGTTGTTTGTACACCGACATGTTTTCATTTGATAGTTGAATCACAGACTATCAAAGTTTTGACCATTTTTACGTTGTTAATATGGAGAGACCGATTGGATTATTATCCTAAGAACCACTCCGTATTAGCATAAGCGTTGCGAATCAAGTATGCTGAAGATAATTGAAGACGGAGTGAAGTGCAAGGGCTATTGTGAAAAGCCTAAGTAGGATGGATTCACTGAATAGTGCCGTCGGTTTGTTCAGTCCCAGGACAACGTATATGGACGAGTGTCTGACAAAGTATTCTTAACGAATCATATATGTTGATCTCTTTAAACGTATTACGTTGGTGGCGGAGAAATTCGTTTCTCTTAGCTTTTATACCCGTGATGCCTTGAGAAATCGATAACGATTTGGCTGGTATGACGATGTGGCATTCAAAGTAATTGAAGAAATAATCTGTCAAAGTGATAAACGTGACCTCAAACCTCACAACCGGGAAATAACAGAAGTTGGGCTAGGCAGCATGGCTAGTTGGGCCATACCCAAGCAGGGTGTATTATCACCATCTAGAGAATATTCAATTGTACTTCTTTATAATCTATTTCAATGCTGTCCCTTATCGGGAAGGATGGTTGCTGATCCCAACCATCGGTGATAATATATTCGTCACACTCAAGCTAAATGAGTGGACGGTCATGTGTGGCCGGGTTGCAAGACGTTCTTGTTGAACCCTAGTGTATCTCCTCTAGAGTACACCGATCGGAAGGTGCTCCCATACCTTGTCTGTTGGAATCCAATCTCTAATAAGCGCTCACGGTTTTATTTGTATACTATGTATGTGGAACGTGAGATGCAAGCGTTCTGCTAGATTGATATCTATTTGTATTTAGACATTATTATAATATCAGAAAGATATCCTTTATTTAACCAAGTGTTGGAGTTTTATTCACACCAGTCCTTGTTGCTTGTGCGCTTGGTACGCATGATAGGGGTTCTCGCTTCGCGGTTTGGTGGCGGACGGGAGACTCTTACCTCTACATGTCCCGACAATGTGGGTTGGTCGAGTCGAGAGGCTGGCCGTAAAACAAGGTGCTGGGGTACCTCTGTACGCCATGGTGGGATGATAGCCCACTGCTCCCAGCCGTTACAGTTGGTATCAGAGCTTAAGTTAAGTGATTACCTTGGCTCTGTGGCATAACTCGATAGAGATGGGATTAGTAATATCCTAGATTGAGTTTGAGTGTATATATATGAGCGCGTAATTGTTATTCAATATAAAATGGTTTTATATTGTGGAGACTCATTGGTTGAGTGGCTTATGAATTCTGGTCGATCAGTTTGATCCACTGTATCGATAAGGGTTACTAAACACTCGAATACGATGAACCGTCATGGTATGTTTTGAAAGAGGGTAAATGAAATATTTTTTCCCAAAATATATTTGTTTATAGAAGAAATATATATCTTGAAATTATTATAGTATATTGATTGTGTTGGTTGTTATTATAATCGAATAAGATTATAAAAGGGTGAAATGGTTATAAATGACCAATCAGAATTCATATGAATGTAATATATGAAATAGTTTGAATTAAATATGAATTTAAATCAGAATTTGGAATTTAAAATAAGGAAATTTTAAGTTCCTGGGAGATTTTGAAATGTTTTCAAGTAGTATGAAAAATATTTGAAATGTATTTCAAAATGAAAAGGTTTAAAATGATTTTGAAAAGAAATATACTATTAAACTCATTTGTATCACTGGAAAATAACCCTGATGAGTGTAGCTACATCATTAGCGTTCATTTCTGAGTTCTAAGGGACGGATTACTACCAAAGGTTTTGTTTTTGAATTGTTTTGAGAAAACAAGTTGTTTAGAAATTCAAAGGTTTTGAATTGGCATTATGATTTCAAATTGATTTGAAAGAAACCCAGGAACTTAAGTTCTGGAATTAAAATTTAACTAATGAAGTTAAATAAAATGAGATGGTAAAAAAATAAATTGAAATTTAACTTGAACCGAGTTAAATAAAATTGAATTGGATTAGAGATAATCTAGAATGGAACCAAATTGATAAGTCATTAATTTGGAATTTGATATTAGAGTTCGAATGAAATTCGATTTGGATTTGAGGATATGAACTGATTGGAGATCAATTGGAATGGATAACATTGGTATATGTTGAAGTGGTAGCAGATGAAAGGGATAGAGTTAAATTCCCGACAAAAAGGTACAAGTTTATATCATATATGAGTTTGGATTTTATGAGCCGAATTAGCAAGCCGCTTGGCTATTTTGATTTCCTATTGGATTGGAGGAGGCCTAGAAAGGCGAGTTGTGGTTTGACGTATTGAGCCGTACAAAGGAGGTTATGGCGAAAATTTTCGAAAATTTAAGGTATTAGAAAATTTTCAGAATTTTTGAAAATTTTAGTTGATCGGAAACGAATTAATAAATTAATTAAAATTAAACGGGTCCAGTCGAAACTGAAATTTAGAGGTAAACAAAAAAAAAGGATTTTTAAATCTAGTTAGTAGAGTTAGTAGCATTTTTCTAACTTAGCAATTTCGAGGACGAAATTATTTTAAGGGGGGAAGTCTGTAATGGCGCGTTTTGTTAGCTGTCGAATAATTAATTTATTTAATGATTTATATATCGATTTGGCGATATCGATAACTTAAAGAAACGTTCGAACTTATAATTTATAATTTTAATTAAAACGAACCTGAAACGTCGCGGCAGTTCGCAAATTGGCGATTGGAACTTCAACTGAATGTACATGATTCGTTTTAAATCGGATTTCTGTGAAACAAGAAACGTGTGGAGCTGGAGGAGTATATCTTTCTAGTGGAAGAGAAATATCGGGATTTCGTCATGTAGATTTTGAGTTATGTCCAAATCAAATTTCAGAAAAGTCGCTGTAGAATTCCTTTATAATTTGCGACGCTTTATATACGTTATAAATCGATTTTTCGATACGAACTGAATATCGATCAAATCGGAAATCTGAAATATCAAACTGTATATTCTAATAGGATATTCTAGAGCTGTATGGTATTCCACTATGAATATATATGATAATATAAATTTATTTATATTTAATTTGATTTGATTTTAATATATTTAAATGGGTCATTCAGAGCTTTAAAAATAGCCGGTTTTGCAAGCGAAGTCGGAATTCTACGAAACCAGTTTCGTTGGGACCGTAATATCGAACAGTAGCTACCTGACCATTTTCATGATTTTTGAATACTGTGTGTGACCACATGGATTTTTAAAAGGGCAATAACGGATAATATAAACAAAATAAAAATATCCTAACTATCAAGTGAACCAAAACAGGCCACCAACCATCATTTTCAACCACACAACAAAAATCTCAGCCCGTATAAACCCAGTTCGTGGCCGCCACTTTCATTCGTTCAGCAAAAACAAAATCCAGTAAAAAGAAAAAAATCAAAAGAAATTCAAAGTAAATCTCTAAAATCCTCAACAAATTTTATTGGCTTCCTTGTGTGTTTATCTTCATTTGTATGTCAATATCAAGGGGTTCGATCCCCTTTTCTTTCCGCTGGTTTCATACAGCGTGAGTATGAAGTAGTTCTAGGGTTTTGAACTTTGGGGATTTTGGTACATCGAGGATCGGTTGGGGGTTGTTGTTTGAGTTAAGGAGTTGAATTCGGTCTGGTATACATGATTTTGTGGGAATCCGTGAACAAAGACGTCGATCTTTGTCTGAGCAGCGCACTCGAACGGTGAGGTCGCGATGAATACCTCCTGTGCGAGACCAGTAAAATGATGGTGGAGCCGAAGAGAGCGAGGAAAGAAGAGGACTGATGTAGTCGGATTGAATTTCTGTGAAGAGGATGAAGGTGCGATGTAGGTATGAAAGAAGTCGAATTACTGGAGTTAGAATGTAAGAGGGAGGACGGGTTTTTGGACCTGGAAGAAGAAGAAGTAACGGAAGAGGGTCTGGGCTTTTGAATTGAATGGATGGGCTGGGTTGAAGAGTAAGGCCCAATATAAATTAGAATTTAAGTTTTAATTTAAATTTAATATGGTACCAACTTGTAATCCTAATATCTTTTGCGTACGTAATCAGAATTTGACAAAACAGGATCCGACGGGATCGTATGGACGGACACTACACAATGGTATTGACCACGAGTCAATTGGAGTCAGTCACAATTTATGGAGAAATAAATTGTCCGTCGAAGTCAAAATAACGCAAACCGTTATTCAACGGTTAACGCGCAACGGTGAGTAAATCTCACAAACTCTAAACAGTTCTATTTTCACGTTGTATTCTTAGAACTGTTAAAATATTGTCTGTTTGACTGTGTGTTGATTGTTTGCTTGAACTGCTAGTCAGTTAGTAGAGATTTTATATATATATTTACGTATGTATATATATATATAAACCGTCAAATAGTTATATGTTGATTCTGTTTATCAGAATATTATACTGGTGTTGTTTAACATCTGTGGATGCAGGGAAACAGGTTGGAGGAATCCAACTGGATTCCTCAACAGTTATTTTTACTGTGATTTATGTATTGTGATATATAAATGTGATGTATATAATCTGTTGTGATTACGTGTGGTTGGACGATAGTCATCGTTGTTAGGTGATGTGTTAAAAACCATAAGAAATACCAGAGTGTGATAAAAAGAGTTAAACAAAGTAATTGGTTAGGTTAACCAAAGCAAAGTTAGTCGAGTTAAACAAAGTAATTTGTTAGATTAACCAAAGCAAGTTAGTCGAGTTAATCAAAGTAATTGGTTAAGTTAACCAAAGCGAGTTAGTCGAGTTAATCAAAGTAATTGGTTAAGTTAACCAAAGTAAATTAGTTAAGATAAACTAAGCGGTTAATCGAAGTGAATTAGTTAAGTTAAACTAATTGGTAAATCAAAGTGAATTAGTTGCGTCAAACTAAGTGACTTAGTTAAGTTAAACTAATTTGTAAATCAAAGTGAATTAGTTGCGTCAAACTAAGTGAATTAGTCAAGTTAAACTAATTGGTAAATCAAAGTGAATTAGTTGCGTCAAACTAAGTGACTTAGTTAAGTTAAACTAATTTGTAAATCAAAGTGAATTAGTTGCGTCAAACTAAGTGAATTAGTCAAGTTAAACTAATTGGTTAATCGAAGTAAATTAGTTGGGTTAATCAAAGTGAATTAGCTGAGTTAAACTAAGTAAATCGGTTAGAGTTAATCAAAGTGAATTAACTAAGTTAAACTAAGTGGATTAGTTCAGTTAATCGAGACAAGTAAATCAAGTTAGGTTAAACCATTTGAGTTAACCAGTTAGGTTAAACCATTTGAGTTAACCAGTTAAAGATAAACAGTTAGAGTTGACCAGTTAAAGTTGACCAGTTAAAGTTGACCAGTTAGAGTTGATCAGTTAGAGTTACTCAGTTAGAGTTGACCAGTTAAAGTTGACCAGTTAAAGTTGACCAGTTAGAGTTGATCAGTTAGAGTTACTCAGTTAGAGTTGACCAGTTAGAGTTGACCAGTTAGAGTTATCCAAGTGGAGTTAATCGAGTAGAGTTGCCGAATATCACTTATTCGAAGTAGAGTTATCGAATATAGTGTATTCGAGGGAAGAGTAATCGAATATAGTTTATTCGAGTGGAGAAATCAAATGTTATTCATTTGAGAAGAGTTACCGAATATTATTTATTCGAAGTTAGTTAATCCAAAGGAGTTATTCGAAGTTAGTTAATCCAAAGGAGTTATTCGAAGTTAGTTAATCCAAAGGAGTTATTCGAAGTTAGTTAATCCAAAGGAGTTATTCGAAGTTAGTTAATCCAAAGGAGTTATTCGAAGTTAGTTAATCCAAAGGAGTTATTCGAAGTTAGTTAATCCAAAGGAGTTATTCGAAGTTAGTTAATCCAAAGGAGTTATTCGAAGTTAGTTAATCCAAAGGAGTTATTCGAAGTTAGTTAATCCAAAGGAGTTATTCGAAGTTAGTTAATCCAAAGGAGTTATTCGAAGTTAGTTAATCCAAAGGAGTTATTCGAAGTTAGTTAATCCAAAGGAGTTATTCGAAGTTAGTTAATCCAAAGGAGTTATTCGAAGTCAGTTAATCCAAAGGAGTTAGTCGAAGAGTTAATTGAATATTAGTTATTCAATTTGAGTTAATCGAATTTAGTTATTCGAGAAGAGTAAATCGAATTAGTTATTCAATTTGAGTTAACCGAATTTAGTTATTCGAGAAGAGTAAATCGAATTAGTTATTCAATTTGAGTTAACCAAATTTAGTTATTCGAGAAGAGTAAATCGAATTAGTTATTCAATTTGAGTTAATCGAATTTAGTTATTCGAGAAGAGTAAATCGAATTAGTTATTCAAAGGAGTTAATCAATTAAGTTATTCGAATTAGTTATTCGAAGGAGTAAATCAAATTAAGTTAATCGATTAGAGTTGAGTTAATCGATTTCGGTTAAGTTAAGTTATCGAGTTAAGTAATCGAGTTAAGATTTATCGAGTTAAGTAATCGAGTTAAGTAATCGAGTTGAGATAATCGAGTTAAGAAAATCAAGTTGAGTAAATCGAATATTTGTTATTCGATAAGAGTTAATGAAATAGAGCCAACCAAGAAGAGTTATTTGAATATTAGTTATTCGATAGGAGTTAATCGAAATAGAGTTTATTGAATATAAGTTATTAACAAGGTAGTTAATCGGATAGAGATTACTCGAAAGAGAGTAATACGTCGAATTCAATTATATCGAATTCGGGAAAGTACTATTTACTTTCCAGGGTTTAAATCAAGATTTAGTTATTGATTTAGAAATTAGGTGTCTGTTAAATTATTCGAGTTAGGAAATAAAATATATAGGGGTAGGAATTATAACGTTGTAGTTATAATCAAACACTGTCATATAAGAAGTGGATTCGTAACCTGAATCCGAGAATTTGCGTAAACAGATGATTGTAAAAAGTGAGTGACGAGCTTTATCTATTTCACAGTAAAGGACGTTGTTCAATTAAGGTCTGAGACGTAATTATACCCCAACTTGGTTGACTTCAGAATTGACAAAGGAATAGTTGTGGTTCGATAGAAAAGGTTGATTTGAAATATAGTTAAGTAATAAGCGATTAATGGATTAAGCGTAATGATGTTTTATACAACGTTCATTGGAAATCCGTAAATGAGTTTTGGAAACGTTTTCCAAATATAGTCAGATATGTTTTCTAAACATAGAAAATGAAATGTTTTCATGATAAGAATTTAAGAAATAGAGTTAAGCAAATTCAGAAACTGACTGGAGAGGGTAAGTTGAACGGTTTTCTAAATGACGATCTGATGTTGGTTTCGACCTTCCGGATTGATACTTAGAGAATTGTTCTCATACTAGTTACAGTTAGGGACTGATAATTGCAAAATAATAGTGATGTGGAAATAAGCTATGGAAATGTTTTCCAATGATTAATAACATATATTTTCTAAATATATGAAATAAGGAAATATGAACATATATATGTATATGATGATTGATCGATCGAATTTCCATTTGGAAATAAGATTGTTGTTTGTACACCGACATGTTTTCATTTGATAGTTGAATCACAGACTATCAAAGTTTTGACCATTTTTACGTTGTTAATATGGAGAGACCGGTTGGATTATTATCCGAAGAACCACTCCGTATTAGCATAAGCGTTGCGAATCAAGTATGCTGAAGATAATTGAAGACGGAGTGAAGTGCAAGGGCTATTGTGAAAAGCCTAAGTAGGATGGATTCACTGAATAGTGCCGTCGGTTTGTTCAGTCCCAGGACAACGTATATGGACGAGTGTCTGACAAAGTATTCTTAACGAATCATATATGTTGATCTCTTTAAACGTATTACGTTGGTGGCGGAGAAATTCGTTTCTCTTAGCTTTTATACCCGTGATGCCTTGAGAAATCGATAACGATTTGGCTGGTATGACGATGTGGCATTCAAAGTAATTGAAGAAATAATCTGTCAAAGTGATAAACGTGACCTCAAACCTCACAACCGGGAAATAACAGAAGTTGGGCTAGGCAGCATGGCTAGTTGGGCCATACCCAAGCAGGGTGTATTATCACCATCTAGAGAATATTCAATTATACTTCTTTATAATCTATTTCAATGCTGTCCCTTATCGGGAAGGATGGTTGCTGATCCCAACCATCGGTGATAATATATTCGTCACACTCAAGCTAAATGAGTGGACGGTCATGTGTGGCCGGGTTGCAAGACGTTCTTGTTGAACCCTAGTGTATCTCCTCTAGAGTACACCGATCGGAAGGTGCTCCCATACCTTGTCTGTTGGAATCCAATCTCCAATAAGCGCTCACGGTTTTATTTGTATACTATGTATGTGGAACGTGAGATGCAAGCGTTCTGCTAGATTGATATCTATTTGTATTTAGACATTATTATAATATCAGAAAGATATCCTTTATTTAACCAAGTGTTGGAGTTTTATTCACACCAGTCCTTGTTGCTTGTGCGCTTGGTACGCATGATAGGGGGTTCTCGCTTCGCGGTTTGGTGGCGAACGGGAGACTCTTACCTCTACATGTCCCGACAATGTGGGTTGGTCGAGTCGAGAGGCTGGCCGTAAAACAAGGTGCTGGGGTACCTCTGTAAGCCATGGTGGGATGATAGCCCACTGCTCCCAGCCGTTACAGTTGGTATCAGAGCTTAAGTTAAGTGATTACCTTGGCTCTGTGGCATAACTCGATAGAGATGGGATTAGTAATATCCTAGATTGAGTTTGAGTGTATATATATGAGCGCGTAATTGTTATTCAATATAAAATGGTTTTATATTGTGGAGACTCATTGGTTGAGTGGCTTATGAATTCTGGTCGATCAGTTTGATCCACTGTATCGATAAGGGTTACTAAACACTCGAATACGATGAACCGTCATGGTATGTTTTGAAAGAGGGTAAATGAAATAATTTTTCCCAAAATATATTTGTTTATAGAAGAAATATATATCTTGAAATTATTATAGTATATTGATTGTGTTGGTTGTTATTATAATCGAATAAGATTATAAAAGGGTGAAATGGTTATAAATGACCAATCAGAATTCATATGAATGTAATATATGAAATAGTTTGAATTAATTATGAATTTAAATCAGAATTTGGAATTTAAAATAAGGAAATTTTAAGTTCCTGGGAGATTTTGAAATGTTTTCAAGCAGTATGAAAAATATTTGAAATGTATTTCAAAATGAAAAGGTTTAAAATGATTTTGAAAAGAAATATACTATTAAACTCACTTGTATCACTGGAAAATAACCCTGATGAGTGTAGCTACATCATTAACGTTCATTTCTGAGTTCTAAGGGACGGATTACTACCAAAGGTTTTGTTTTTGAATTGTTTTGAGAAAACAAGTTGTTTAGAAATTCAAAGGTTTTGAATTGGCATTATGATTTCAAATTGATTTGAAAGAAACCCAGGAACTTAAGTTCTGGAATTAAAATTTAACTAATGAAGTTAAATAAAATGAGATGGTAAAAAAATAAATTGAAATTTAACTTGAACCGAGTTAAATAAAATTGAATTGGATTAGAGATAATCTAGAATGGAACCAAATTGATAAGTCAATAATTTGGAATTTGATATTAGAGTTCGAATGAAATTCGATTTGGATTTGAGGATATGAACTGATTGGAGATCAATTGGAATGGATAACATTGGTATATGTTGAAGTGGTAGCAGATGAAAGGGATAGAGTTAAATTCCCGACAAAAAGGTACAAGTTTATATCATATACGAGTTTGGATTTTATGAGCCGAATTAGCAAGCCGCTTGGCTATTTTGATTTCCTTTTGGATTGGAGGAGGCCTAGAAAGGCGAGTTGTGGTTTGACGTATTGAGCAACACTTCTTTGGACTATCGATGACTTTTTCGCTTACGGAAAATTGTCTGGTAGTGTTGTGAAGGGTTACAATGCTTGTGCAATATGCATCGATAAGACAAAACCAAGATACATGAAGCATGGTCGGAAAATGTCGTTCATGAGACATCGGAGGTTCTTACCACTAGATCATCCTTATCAGAAGCAGAAAAAAGCTTCTGACAGTACAGTAGAGAAGGAATAGCTCTTGTTCCGTTAACGGGTGAAGAAGTGTTAGCAAGAATGGATGGTCTGAACTGTGTGTTTGGAAAAAAGGTAGATCCTCTTTCAGCGATGGGTTGTGAAGACCGTATCAAACTCATTTGGAAGAAGAAGTCTATTTTTTTCCAGCTAGAGTATTGGCCATATATTCCATTCGACATATGCTTGATGTGATGCTTGTAGAGAAGAACTGCATTGAGGCCATTCTTGGTACCTTGTTGAATGTTCCAGGGAATGCAAAAGATAAGGCTTCTGCTCGATTAGACATGTTCGTCATGGGCGTTAGGAAGGATTTGGTAGCTAATGATGGTGCCAAAAGTTCGAAGTTGCCAATGGCTAGTTGGAACCTTCTTGCAAAAGAAAAGAAAATTGTTTACAGCTCTTTTTTTAACATGATCATGCCATTAAATCTTTCATCTAACATTAGGAATCTTATCTCTATACATGATTTAAGACTTATTGGTCTTAAGTTGCATGATTATCACATCGTATTGCAAATAGCCTCCCATGGCCCTCACAATCCATAAAGAAAAAGAAACAGCCAAGTGGCTAGCCAATCGGCTCATAAAATCATCAAATCCCAATAAATTCGTAAACATGTACCTATTTGTCGGGCAACCAATTTTATTCTTCTGCTCTAGCCTCCTTGCTATGACCTGTTCGTTGTAAGTACATGTACATGCGTGCAAATGCGACTAATTTTCAATACACTCACTATTTGGTTCAATTTGGCTAAAGGTTCAACATTTAATTAGACAAACAATAATCAAACAACACAATCAGCAGTCAATTTGTTGATTATCTTCTCAATCACATAACTTTAATACATATCGCAAAAATTAGTTTTTTGATGCCAAATCACAACAATAAGCCCTATAAAATTTTGGTCCACACACCAGTCAATTGGAATCATATAGAAATCCCACTTTCGAAACACGAAAATAAATTCTGATGATGCTCGAGCGATTATCAGAATCGTCTTCAAGTGACTAGAGTATGATTCTATATCTATCCAGTATATTAAAACTTCGAATGCACGCGGATCAGACGTATATGCAAAATCTTTAAGTACTGGATTGTCCAAATCAATATAAAATAAATAATTAAATATGAATAATTGATTTAAATTTTCAAAACAAAATTTGTTTTCAATTTTATTTTAAAAACATCACTCTTCACACTCGTTCTAGGATACTACAGGTCCTATCTCTAACGAGTCATTCTCATTGGATATTACTAATCCAATCTCTGATGAATCCTTTTGTTTGGTTCTAACGTGTCTTGTTCTCAAGCTTTGTAAACCAAAGCTCTGATACCAAAAGAAGCGACCCGAACTTCCCCGATCTCCGAAGAGAAGAGAACGAACGAATTACTTTGAGGACAAGACGAATCGGAACGCAAACAGAAGAACATTTCATTGCTTATTACAACAATTCCATCAGAATACAAGAATATACAGAGTATTAACATATAATATACATAATAAAATATCAGAGATTACAATACATTACATAGCAGTGGAAAATAATACAATACACAACTAGAAGAGATATACGGATACAGAGCTTTTCGGATATCATTCCACCTGTAAACCAGGTTCCTATGAATATAAATCTGCAAAACCAAAATTACTAGCTGCCCGTGCGGAAAATAAGGACACCCAGAGTTTAGGTTAAAACAATTAACTCCAGGTCAGTCATGGGACTGGTGTGAGAGCTAAAACAGTTATTAATCTTTATTTTAAAGTTAGGTAAATCAAGGGACCACGCCGTATAACACGGAACGGGTTTCCTCCCAAGAATACCAGTGCATAAAACAACATCGCAATGCTAAATAAAGAACAATGAAGCTATTATAAGACCCAGGTCCCATCACACAATGCAACGCAAGCCGAAGGACATGGTTTTTACCTTATAATAGCCAAGAATGCTTGATACGTGAAATTTCATGTTTTAATATTACTATAAGTGTATAGTGTCAAAACAATTTCAATCATAAGTATCAATCATAGACGACATGGGTACCATATACCATTTCGTCAATACTAGGCACTACAATCAAAACCGCAAACTAACGTATTGAAAGTTGGATTTCCATCTGTGAACCGAGGCAAAAGATAGTCCTCTACTGATTCGAGACTCTCTAGCCCGAGCCTCAGGATCAGAGCTCGAGTGACCTTGGATCGTCAGGGCCAGTCCACCGATGTGGATTAAAATGTCTGAACACTACGTTTCCCCGCCCTTTGGGGCATAAATAAGCCAACGAATGACTCCATCGGCTCCACACAGTCACCGATATATCCGAGGCGCCTCGCAAACCAACAACTACATAAGTCAAACTCGTCAGGGCGTGTCAAACCACTAACGCCACTTCTAACTAGAAAGAAACGCATGTCTTCCCTGGGGTCCTCTCTCGTTTCTGGTTCACAACTGCGGTGTGAGGCTCGTGAATCAACGCTACACAAAGCTATGCCACACAGGCAGTGCTTTGATCATCAACCACAAGACTTTGCTTTTCAACAGAAGCCTTGATCATTTTCCACTTAGGCATGCCACACAGGCAATTCACTCCATGCGATTGATATCCATCAATATATAACCCCTGAGCTCGTACGTCTCAGAGAAGGGTGTTAAGCAAGAGAATAAATTCTCCTCTGCCAAACAGATATATATTTAATAGAAATCAATCACATAGAATAAAATCCAATGTCATACACACAGTCCATTTACAAGTTCGTTCTGGGTCTGAACGAAACCGGAGGCACCTTGTACCTCGCATATCCATCGATCTCCAGGTACATCTGGACGATCACCAACTGATTCCCTCCTCTTGGGTGTACAGCCCAATCAAGTTCATCAGTAATCACCCAAACGATGTGAAGACCTCCGGTCTTCGACCACCGTCTTCATCCTCGACACAACGTCGAATCAGTTATTCAGAATGGGATAAACCCGGTCTTTCTAAATAACTCGCGTATATAATAAACAAGTGTTACACAAACACAACATACGCCTCATTCCAATTCAGAATATTCTTTTATTCAAATATTCTTATACTTTGGGAAAGGTTCCCATTAATTTTGTCAAAGATAAATTCTTTAAATTTATTCTTTAATCTTCCTTTGAATATCAATTCAAACTAGTCGGGATTAGCGAACCACACTGCAGTAATCATTTATTTTATTTCCCAATCCCAACCTATTGATCCCATGAGGTAAAACTGGTCATACTTTATATCTAACACCACGGTGTTATCGATAAATTTTATTACCATATCAAGTTAAAATCTAATTAAAGATTTAACTATCGCCTGGAGCAAAAATGGTGATACTCCATTCTCGATCACTTCAATCTAATTAAAGATTCATTAAAACTCCACATAGTTTTAATCTTCCCAACAATCACTATCAATGATTATTTAACTTGAGAAATCACATCCTGTCTTTCACTGGGTTAAAGAACCAGTGTCTTTTAAAACATGGTTCACTATAAACCCAAAATCACATTCCATTAATTATCAGGTTAAAGAACAAGAGTTATTTAAAACACCGTTCACGATAAACCCAAAAATCAATTTAAATTCAATTCCAATTAAATACCATTTAAGTGGTACACTTCATTAAATCTAAATAAAAAGATTTAATATTTTCTCAACTGGGTTTAAGAACAGTGTAATGAAGACACATTTCTCGACAAACCCAAATCACACTTGATATTAAATACAAGGCTCTGAATAGAAAATATATCGGCTTATATTCAATATCAAATTCTACTACCAACAAATATAGTATTGGGAATAGCGATATAAATATATCTTTCAAATTTCCATAACAATATATGTATAATCACGAAATCCAACATCGAAATATTCCAAAGACAATTTCGATTCAAATCCATCCCAATTCACTTATTGGAAATTCTGGTTACTTTTAAAACCATTTCAAATTCACTTTATTTATTTTAAAAATAAATAGAATTATAATTCCAGTTCAAAACTAGTTCATTTCGATAAAAATCTATTTTTATCTTTTCACATTTGGAGTTTTATCCCAATTCTTCACAAATCATTTCTTATGATTTTACACAAATTATTACTATTTTTAATAATTTTATCAAGGCCCGTACAGTCGATTTCCATCAACGGCCATCGAACTGCACTTACAGCGACCTTATCCAAATTTGATTTGGACATAATTCCAAATCCAACTGTTAGATTTCAAATCTCTAATATTCGTTAGAAAGCTCTTTTCGATACGAACCCGATGGTTCCGGTTTTAGGAGAATCCGACGGTCGGATCTCCCGCAATATCCATTCAAAGTCAATGGTCGAAATTCGCAAACTTCCGCAGCGTGGCGCGTTCTATTCAGGCCATTATATTATATATAATATATATAATATATATTTCATCGATTTCAATTCAAAACGTATTTTATAAATCGTTTTAACTTCGTTTTCAAAACGATTTCAACTTCATATTCAATTTCGAATCAAAATTGAAGATTCCACATCATCGATTTACAAATGATAATATTTTCAAAACGCTAAATTTAGAAATCACTTTCTTTTCTATATTCATTATAAAAATGAATAAAATCGATATAAATATTGTTCACGTCAAAATGGCGTCAATCTAATCAACACGGCTTTTATTCAACACATGAATGTTTTCTTCTATTCAACACATGAATTTATATTTCTATTCAACACATGAATATATTTTCAATTCAACACATGAATTTATTTTCCATTCAACACATGAATTTATATTCTAAATTGGAATGAGGCCCAATCAAGTATATATATGCTATACACCTCGCCGAGATTGTAGTTCAATTGGTCAGAGCACCGCCCTGTCAAGGCGGAAGCTGCGGGTTCGAGCCCCGTCAGTCCCGAACTAGGATCTCATGAATAGAGAAATGAATTTCTCTATTTTTGCGAAAGGGAAGACGAAGAGCAAAATGGAATCAAACAAATTCACACCGTGGAGATTATTTCTTTTGTTTTTACCATATAATGTTAATTATATGGATTTTCTACAACACATGTATATAATAGCAACGATAAATAACCAACCATCATCCAGAGTGCACCACACGACTGCATAAGCATTAAATATAAACAATTAACGCTTACACAGCCTGGCAACCCATCGATTGACATACAACTAAACAATCGGGATTTGTGTACGTTAAATATCCTCCCAATACCCGTGTGGGGTTTCAAATCAACAAACACATATTTTATTCGTGTGGTTGGGCGATGTGTAAGATTTATCGTCCCAACCAGTATCAATCAAATCAGTGTATATAAACAAATCTCCAGTTTGTTTATAAATATTTATTTTATATACACGTTAAAAATTATATTTTTAACTATAAAATATTTTCCACTACAAAATATTTCATTCCATTCCACATCACTCAATCAAATTTCACAACACAGCAACCAAACAAACAAGTCATCCATGGTCTGTGGACGACGGGTGTCAGGTGCTGCTAAGCACCGTCTGCATCCTAGTATATATTTCAAACTAGCAATAAATTAAAAGTGAGGAGTTCTCACCGATTAGCTAATCCAAACACCACGCCTCTTCATACGTAGGAAATCTTCGTCGTGCTCGCCTCTTGTCACTTTCGTTGTCCGTATTCGCTACATATATAAAAATCACATTTTTATTATGCTATGTTATAAATAAAAATCATACCTTTACATAACTAAAAATCTAATCTTTTCTATTATAAAAACCGTATTTTTACTTTGCTAAAATATATATAAAAATCATATTTTTAAACTTCTCATATAATAAAAATCATATTTTTAAACTTCTCATATAATAAAAATCATATATTTTTAAAATTCTCATATAATAAAAATCACATATTTTTAAACTTCTCATATAATAAAAATCATATATTTTTTTATCGTTAAGAATCACATTCTTATGATTACAACATACATATACAATTCATATCCTCTTCATGGTATAATATATATAAAAATTCGATTTTTATATTGTGATACCTAAATAAATCAAAATAAAACATACCAGCGCGAATGAGGGATGGAGATGGCATCCTGAGGTATCGGAGATGGCGGTAGGAGGACGCGTGATGGCAGCAGGTCAGTGGGGTGGTGGGCGGTGCTACTCTGGTCGTGGCGGGGCCTGCAGCGACTGGTTGGGTTGGGGGGTCCGGTTCTCTCGCGCTGGAGGGGGGGCAAGAAGGTGGGGGACGGGGGAAGAGGGAGTGGGCCGGTCGGAGGTGCGGCGTCGTCGGCTAGGGGGAGGGGCAATGGGCTGAAGCGATTGACGGGGGTGTTTAGGTTTCTTTTTTTCTTTTTTCTTTTATTCTATTTTGAAATGGATGGGTTAAGGGGGGTTGATCGAGTAAATAGGGAGAGAAAGGGAGAATCTATATAATTAATTTATTATTTTTAAAATCCTAAAAGTAACTTTTTATTTCGACCTCAAAACGGGACCCACCGCCTGTTGTCCATAGCTAATTACCCCCATTCCGAACACAATGGGATATGTACCGTAAGCTGATTCGATCGTTTCAATCAGTTTTCGTCAAAATCAAAATATAACTCTATATATTGAATTTGAACGCACATTTCAATTTACCAGGGTCACATACGGACTCTAAAAATTCCCGAAAAATATTTTCTAGCTTCGTATTGACGATACGGTCCTAACAAAACAAATTTTGTCGAATTCTGAGACCGTTTAAAAAATGGCCATTTCCAGTCGATTAAAATCAACTAAAACTGGTCAAACGCGTTTTCCTTCGCCACGCTCACATATTGATTCGAAAAATTACGAATTTTGGAATCTAGCAATAACTTGACATCATGGACTCAACAAAAGTGGTTTCGTCGAAAACCGAGGTCATTTGCAAAATTTCCATTTTTAAGGGCCAGAATTCCATAGCGACTATTCTAAATTTTCAACTGGGCATATCTTTTGATTCCCGCTGTGAAATTTTGATTTTTTGGATTCGTAGGAAAGATATTCTCAATTAGATTCAAATATTTTTTGTTTCACTAAAATCCGGTTTATTTTGCACCCGGTACATTCATTTGAAATTTGAAATCGAATTATCGAACTACCGCGCCATTTTCAATTCCTTTTATAATTATAAATAATTACTTATATTCTAACGACGATCTATATAAATATATACGCTCTAATTCTATTCAAAATAAATTTCTTGTCGTTATTATTTAAAATAATTCATTTTAAATAATCAAAATTCGCTAAAATCGCCAAAATAGAAATTTTAAATTGGCTCGGATTTCCGGGTTAGTACAGACAAGCTTTGTAACGACCCGTACTTTTATGGATGATAAATAATTTATTTAATTATCTAAATAAAGGTTTGGTAATTTAAAATGACCATAATGAAGGAATATTTAATTTATATAATAATTAAATAATATATTTAAATTCTAGAATAGTCGGAAATAGTAGAATTCACAATACGATGTGAATTGGATCATATATAAGCTATAATCCAGTTTGGAATTGAATTAGAATAACAAATATATTGTTTAAACGAAGTTTGAAAGTATAATTATATTATAATTAAAATCGAGCTTGAAATGACGCGGTAGTTCGCTATTAGGCGATTTGAACTTCAACTGAATATACAGGGTCCGTTTTAAATCGGATTTCTGTGAAACAAGTAACGTTCGAAGCTGGTGAAGTATATGTTTTTAATGGAAGAGAAAAATCGGGATTTCATTATGTAGATTTTGATTTATGTCCAAATCAAAATTTTCGAAAAGTCGCTATGGAATTCCTTTATAATTTATAACGATTTATATATATTATAAAAGGATTTTTCAATATAAATTGAATATCGATTCAACCGGGATTTGAATATCGAGTTATAAATCCAATTGGAGCTATACGATATTCTATGTGAATACATACGATAATATATATTTAATTTAATTTTTTTAAATATTTATTTATATATTTAAATGGGTTATTTAGAGCTTTAAAAATACCCAGTTTTGCAAACAAGCTCCGTTTTCAACGAAACTAATTTTGTTGGATCCGTAATATTAAATTTTTGTTAGACTTCAAGTTTCGTGATTTTTGGGGTCACTGAGTGGCCGCACGGATTTTTAATGTGAAAAAAAGTCAGTATTTTGACGGTTAAAAATACGCTGTGTGAGCAAACAGAGTCGGAATTCGACGAAACTAATTTCGTTGGATCCGTAATGTCGAAATGCAGCTGCATGTCCAGTTTTGTGATTTTTAGGTATCGTATGTGATTATAGGAATTTTTAAACAACAAACACATATAGCGGTTGGTTAAATTTAATATTTTAATCGAATAAAAAAACATATATATTTCCTATAAATATATCTTTAACCCTAAAAATCTCACTCTATCTCCCGGTGGTTAAAACATCTAGTGCCGCCATCAAAAGAAATTCTACAGTGAGATTCAAGGTATAAAAATCCATATAAAATCAAATAGAAAGCCAAAAATCATCACACACACATATTTGCATTCCTAAGGAGATTCTCTTCAGTCTGATACTGGTTTTGAGGGGTGTGGCGCGACTTTGTCGATGCTGAAAAACCAAAGCGAAAGCTAGGGTTCCGATTTTCTGGAAAGGGGAGTTGCAATTCGAAGTATAGGAGTTGGATTCATGCTCAAGAGGTAGATTCAAATCATTTGTGGTAATTTTAGGAAATCCGTGATGATTTTGTTCGATGTCTGTGCGGTTTGAGGGGTGAACTTGCGACGAGGGTTTGGAGTGCGAGTTCTTCAACTCGGGTGCGGGTTGATGGAGATTCGAAAGGTGATTGAAATGGTATTGTCGGTTGGAATTCAAGGGAAGAGAGGAACGAGTTCTTGAGGGTTGAAATGTCGATAATGGCTACAGGTAGATGGCGCATTTACTGGAGGAAGAAGAAGTAAGGGACTTGTCACGTGTTGTAGGAGTTGTGGCGCCCTAGTTCTAAAGTAAACGGGCTTTAAGGTGTGGTAAGGCCCTGTAAGGTTTTAATTAAAATAACTTACGTATTTAAAACACGTATAATTTGTAAAATACATAACTACCTCATACGTGATCAGAATTTGGCAAAACAAGATCCGTAGGATCGTATGGACGGACACTACCCAATGGAACTGACCGGGAGTGGATTGGAGTTCATTACAATTTATAGTGAAAAAAATTGTCAGAATCAAATCAAGCGATGGTTATCGTTATTAACGATGATTGTCCAAGGTGAGTAAAACTCAATAATTCTTCTTAGTTATATTTTTATAACTTATTTTTATAACTGATAAATGATGGATGTTTGCTGTGTGTTGACTGTTTGGTTGAACTGCTAGTAAATTGGTTGAAAATATAGATAACGATATTTATAAATCGTTAAATCAAATATTGATTCTGTTATCAGAATATTTCATATTCATTTTACTTATGTTGCTTAACATTTATGGATGCAGGGAAACAGGTCGGAGGGATCCAGCTGGATTCCTCAACATTTATATTACTGTTTTTCATATATTGTGATAGTTGATGTGATTTATAATCTATTGTTGATTGCGTGTGTTTGATCATTGTTGTTTGGTACTTTTAAATACCAAAGGGAATATTGGAGTGTGAAAAGGGAAATTTCAAACTATAATTTGAAATTAAATATTTATATAAAATCAAAGGATTTTATATGAAAAGGAAATTTTCAAAGTGTATATTGAAGTAAAAATATTCATATAAAATCAAAGTATTTTATAAAAAGAAATGAATGAAGTGAATATGGAATTTTGGAATTTTATAAAATCAAAGGGATTTACTAAAAGGAGATATTTGAAAATTAAATAAAAGACTTCTGTATGAAGTTAACAACAGTTATATGGAAGTTTGAAAGACCGATTTGGTTAAAATACTAAATGAAAGTAATATGAAGTAAATAAAGAGCCTTATGGAATAAATAAAATATTTAGGAAAACAAATAGAATTGAAAGGAAATATTTCGGAAATCAAATTGAATTATAAAAGAAATTATTTTGGAAAATGAAATAATTATAAAAGAGAATTGAGAAGATATAAAAGAATAATGAGGAGATGGTTTCAAAGTAGATTTTAAATAGAAATCTGTTTTAACAAATAAATTGAGCAAATAAATTTATAAACGATGTTCATAAATTAAAAAGAATATCTGTCTTTTGATAAATGGAATATATAAGTCTGAACTTCTACAGAGAAGTAGAGATGGGTTTTTAACACCGATATTTTAAATAGAATGTGAACTCAGCATGTATAAAGTTAATTTTAAATGAGCTTTAAGTGTTAGAAATAAAAAGAAGATTATGTATAAATAAATCTATAAATAGAAGTTGGAATTGGGATATTGTTTTAAAATACGAAATCAAACTAAAGGGATTGTATAAAAGGGATATTATTCACATTCAATGTGGAAAATGTAATTAAGTAAAGATTTTAGAAATAAAAATATTTGTAAAGGAAATTGGGTTTTTGAAATAGAAGTTAAACAGAAATGGAATTTAAAATGGTTAGAAATAAATAACTTGTTTAAAAATGAAGACAAGTGTTGTGATTTATAAAAATGTTTATAAATGAATTAAAAATATAATTATCAGTGGATAATTGAGATTTCAAATCCAAAAGTGAGTGTAAAATGGGAAGGTTGAGTTGTTTTAAAAAGGGAAATGATGGAATGTATTTCGATGATCAAAATATGAATAGAATTAAATAAAATATATAAAGATTGGTAATTAGAATTCAACTGGGCTAGATGTTATGAAATAATTTATTTTAGGAAGTATATATTGATTAAAAAAAATCAGGATTTAACCAGATAATGAATATTCAGTTGAAAACCGATATTTGATAATCGAATATAAGTTATCAAAGAAGAGAGTTAATAGAATATAAGTTATTCAAAGAAGAGAGTTAATCAAATATAAGGTATTCAAAGAAGAGAGTTAATCAAATTTAAGTTATTCGAAGAAAGGGTTAATCGAATATAGGTTATTCGAAAGAAAGAGATAATCGAATATGGTTATTCGAAAGGGAGTTATCGAATAGAGATTATTCAAGAGAGAGAATTATAAGTTGAAATTCAGTTATATCGAATTAGGGAAAGTACTATTTACTTTCCATTTTTAAATCAAGAATTATTTGTTTATTTATAAATTTGTTGTTTGTTTATTTATTCATATTAAGAAATAATAGTTATATTTAAGTTATTATATTTCGGAGGTATGGGGTTATAACACCATTATTATAATCAAATGATTTTGGTAAAAGAAGTGGATTCGTAAATAGAATCGGAGTTACGTAAGGAAGTTGGTTAAAAGATTAAAAGGGTGAACTTTGTCTATTTCGAGGTTAGAAATGTTGTTCAGTTAAGGTTTGAGAGGTAATTATACCCCAACTTGATTGGTGTTAGCCTACTTTGTGAACTTGGCTACACAAAGAGCAAATAGTGGAAAAGCCATCAACCGGTTCGGATCGG
Organism: Allium sativum; assembly: GCA_030737875.1. Taxonomy (NCBI): domain Eukaryota; kingdom Viridiplantae; phylum Streptophyta; class Magnoliopsida; order Asparagales; family Amaryllidaceae; genus Allium; species Allium sativum. The sequence goes on from CM060919.1 coordinate 312,643,048, forward strand.
ACGGAACTAGTGCAGGAAAGAAGCAGGAGTTAAAGACGCAGACATCACATCGGTTCGGTTCAGAGAAGTGCTTCAGCGACAACAAAAGAGAGCAAGCAGCCTCATCAGATCGGATCGGATCGGAGGCGGCCGATCCGAACCCATTTTCTCTAAACCTGTGACCGTTGCTACACACGTCTCCTGAAGACTCGGGCCAAGCACGACCATTTCCTCCCACGATCTCCCACTAAATCAATGCGCTGTCACCATCTGGAGGCCTCCGAACCCGACTCTTATGGGATGGGTGCCACGCATTTCCAAACCGGAGCCACTTCGAGGAGATTTTTCACCTATAAATACACCTTCAAGAGGCATTTGAAGGGATATTTCGGCAAATTCTCAGTCCTAACTTCCTCCATAGCCGAATTTCATAACCACGTTCAGATCAAAATCATCTCTTAAAGTCTATTTTTGAGGGATTTGAGTGAGTTTATGCATTGTAATTGTGAAGTTGAGTGAGAATCATTGCTGTATTTGCATTCAAATCATCAATCAAAAGAATAGAAAGTGGACGTAGGCTCTTTAACGCCGAACCACTATAAATATGTGTTCTTTGTTGCTTTTTAGTTCTATTTCATTAAAATCATAGCTAATTTGGGTGCGAAAACCAATTTTTGTTCTAACATTTTGGTGCTTTCACTGAGAAACCTTCGAATTCTCAGCCTTTTTGGGATTATCATTCTACTATTTGGACTTTCAAGTTCAAAGAAGTTAATCCCTTGTCTCTGACATCTTTCAGTACATGTTGACTAACCGTTAAAGAATCGAGTGTCATGGCTAAGACCAAAGGAAAAGGAGTGCAAGGCGCTAGGGGGAACGATGCTAAGAAAAGATCAACAAGCCATCGTGTTAACGTGGTCACACGCTCAAAGCTTTGGAGCAGACCGCTCCGATCAGGAGGATCCGAACGGGATGGGAGGCACCGATCCAAACCAAGTGGAAGGCACCGATCCGATCCGGTCTAATGAGGTCGACGGCACTCACTCTCTCCATCCGAACCGCCCCGACCAGGCTATTGTGAACCGATTCGATCCGAACCAGAATGAAGCTGGAACTTCTACTCGAGCTCCCTCTAACGCTCCGATTCCAGCCATGATGACTAATGTTCAGCCTGATCCATCTGCACCCATTACCCAGGGAGACTTTTCACGTTTTCTAGACATGCTACAGAGCACTAAAGAAGCATTGGAAGCCCAAAGGCATGACAACCTTCGCATGCAGGAAAACATGATCACTATGGGTAGAGAGCTACAGGAGCTTCGGAGGCAGAAGTCTCCTTCCCCAACACGCCGCCTTGCTACAGATAATTCGTCTTCTTCGGACGAGGAATGCCCCGCTAGAGAAGGCCACTTGAACGACCTCAGAACCTCGATCAATTGACTTTTGGATCTTTAGGATCCCGAGAAGACGCTGCTCGTGTATTGGGCCTTAATGACCCGAGCCTGCAACAGCCTATGTTGCTACCCATGCGCGGATCCCACATCATGCCCAGGGATCCTAATATTACCAATCCCACGCAGCAAGAGCTTCTCCAACCTCTACCTCCTGAGATCGACTGGGAGCACAGAGAGCAACGTAGAGCAGCTGCCGCCAGAAACAGGAGGTTATCCCCTGACCAGGAACCCAGGGGTAATCCGAACATTAGGTCTAGAGAGCCTGTGCAGACATTAACAAACGCCGATGTATAGGCAATGGTGTGCCATATTATGTCCGAAAGCCGGCAGTATACTTATGAAGATTGGGGCATTGAAGAAAGTCATACCCCCTTCACAGATGACATACTGAATTTGCAGTTCCCCGGCGATTCAGCTTGCCTCAGATGGATCGATATTTAGGAAGAACAGACTCAGGGCAGCATCAGATGAGATATGCATGGTTCATGAACGCGGCAGCAGCTCCAGATGCCATAAAATGCAAAGCTTTTCCAATCTATCTTGAAGACGTAGCGTTAATGTGGTTCACCCGAATCCCTCCTCGGTCGGTATCAAATTTCACAGAATTGAGTGAGCGCTTCATGAATCAGTTTCGACTCCTTGCCCAAAAGTCCAAGACCGTCATAGAATTGTCACGGATTAAACAGGCCCCAGGAGAATCTTTGAAGTCATATTTGGATCGCTTCAACCTGGCCGTCACCGAAGTTAGTGATCCCCATGAGCCCACTATCCTGATGGCCTTGATAGAAGGGGTAGATCCTGACACAGAGTTCGGGGATTACTTGGCTGGAAAACCACCTCCTACTAGAGAATTGTTCTATGAAAAGGCTAATATCCTCTTAAGGCGAGAAGAAGCTAAGGCAAATCGAAAGAGAAAGCCCGAAGGGGCCTCGAAGGAAGGTGTCCATAGTAACGTTGATGTGAAACAATCTGGTGACAGTTCAGGGAAGGTGGAAGTAAATGTTGGCAACCATAGTGGGGGTAATAGTACCAGAAATGAGAACGGCAATAGAAGGAATAGAAACCGTGGGAATAGTTCTAATAAAAGACCCAGATTCCAGACTTTTGAAAATCACACGCCGTTAAATGATACGTTGGAGAACATTTATTTAGATACATATAGCATATTGCAGTACAAAAAACCACCACCCAGAGATTCTACTGAAAAAGAGATTGCAACAGGAAAGTTTTGCTTGTTTCATGGTACCCACAGTCATTCCACCAGTGAATGCCGTCATTTGAGAGATATCGTTGAAAAATTGCTGCGAGAGGGGAAGTTGGCTGAGTACAAGGTCGCCCCAAGGGACAGGGGACAAGCCCCGAACCAAGATCAGCCTGCTTCAAAACCCACAGCTCAGCAAAAAGGTAAGAGGATCGTCATTAACACTATTATAGGCGGACCTCACTTAGTTGGTCGTAGTTTTAAAGCAATGGACCAGTACATCAATGCCGCTAAGCATTTTGCGGTAGGAGAATGCAGTAACCTCGAAGAGGTTACTCCAGTAAAACAACAAAAGACGATGTCAGACGATGTTGTATTCCGCAATAGAGATGATTCCGGAGTTCAATCTCCAACCGACGATCCACTGGTGATTACCACAACAATTGGCCCTTCTTTAGTCCATAAAGTGTTAGTGGACAACGAGAGCTCGGTCAATATCCTCTTCAAGAAAGCTTTCGAACAAATGAGACTCGAAGCAAAAGATTTAAAGCCATGTGAAGGACGGATACATGGCTTTAACGGAGCACCTACAGCTCCGATGGGTTTTGTGGAACTACCAGTCACACTAGGGTAGGGAGATCGCCAGAGAGTAAGGATCCTTCCGTTTGTAGTTTTGGATGTGGAGTCGCCTTACAATGCCTTCCTAGGCCGACCGGCCCTTGTCGAATTTAGGGCATGTATTGCACCTTGGTTCTTGCTGCTTAAATTCCCGACTGACTTAGGAGTTGGGGTGATGAGGGGCGACCAAGCTACGGGACGAGCTTGTTACATGACAAAGTTAAAGATGTTAATGAAGGGGTTGAATATAGATGCTAAGGATGATTTCTCTCCTCCAAAAGGGGCCTCATCATAGAAACTAAGGGGTCCTGCCCCAAGAGAGTCGCCCTTAGACGTGCTCGAGGATATAGATCCCAAAGAGGATAGAGAACCCGGGGACAGGAAGGCAACTCCCAACGAAATAACAATAGATATACCTATTGATGAAACAGATCCAACAAAAGTACTAAAGATCGGCTCGCAACTGGATCCAGTTAGAGCGAGGGAATTGGCTGATTTCTTAAAGGCAAATCTGGATTTGTTTGCCTGGACTCACTCTGACATGCGTGGGATTTCGCTTACCATCATGAGCCACTCTTTGTGTATTAATCCAAAGCACCCACCAGTCAAGCAGAAGAGACGGATGTTAGGCCCAGAGCGGTCGGCAGCTTTAAAAGAAGTAGAGTAATTAAAAGATAATGGATTCATTAAGGATTTGAAATATCCTGACTGGATATCGAATCCTGTCTTGGTCAAAAAGTCAAACGGAAAGTGGAGAACGTGTATTGACTTTTCTGATTTGAACAAGGCTTGCCCGAAGGATAGCTTTCCTCTCTCCCAGAATTGATCAACTAGTAGATTCGACGGCCGGGCATGAGCTTTTATCCTTTATGGACGCGTATTCCGGGTACAATCAAATTCCCATGCACATACCAGATCAGGAGCATACAAGATTTATCATAGACTTGGGGTTGTATTGTTACGTGGTAATGCCATTTGGGTTAAAAAATGCGGGAGCCACGTATCAACGCCTAGTTAACCACATGTTTTACAATCAAATCGGGAAAACCATGGAAGTTTACGTGGATAATATGCTCGTGAAATCCAAGCAATCTCCCGATCATACGAAGGACTTAGCAGAAATGTTCGGCATACTACGAAGGTATGGGATGAAGTTGAATCCCTTGAAGTGTTCTTTTGGAGTGGCATCAGGCAAGTTCCTTGGCTTTATCGTGAGTTCCAGAGGAACTGAAATCAATCCGGACCAAATAGCAGCAATCCGGAATATAGAGGAGTCGCGAAAGATCTGGGATGTTCAAAGCTTAGCTGGGAAGGTTGCAGCACTGGATAGGTTCATCTCCAAAGCAACGGACAAGTGTGTACCTTTCTTTGATCTCATAAAACGAGGAAAGAGAAATTTTGAGTGGACTCCCGACTGGGTGGAGGCGTTCCAGAATCTATTAGACTTCTTAGAAAAGCCTCCAATATTATCAAAGCCTGTGGAACATGAGGATTTGTTCGTCTACTTGGCGGTATCATCTTACGCCGTCAGCGCAGCATTAGTACGTGAAGAGGATAAAGTCCAGAAACCTGTGTATTACGTAAGCAAAAAACTAGCAGTTGCAGAGCGTAATTATCCGACGATAGAGAAGCTTGCTTATAGCCTCCTGATTGCTTCCCGCAAACTTCGCCATTATTTTCAAGCACACCCGATAGTTGTATATACCGATCAACCTTTGAGACAAGTGTTGCAGAAACCCGAAGCATCGGGGCGGTTATTTAAATGGAATATTGAGCTAAGTCAATTTAATTTGAACTTTCAGCCACGAAGATCAATAAGGGGGCAGGCATTGGCTGACTTTATAGCTGAATTTACAATTCCTGAAGAGGAAATGGTGGGCGACAAGGTAGTTTCTTTGGATCGAGAGTTAGAGCTCAGTCCGTGGAAATTATATACGGACGGGGCCAAGAATGATAGAAAGTCCGGCTCCAGAGTTGTTGTTTTGATAACTCCTGAAGGACGATCTATCTACTATGCATTACGGTTAGAGTTCGCTGCTACTAACAACGATTCCGAGTATGAAGCCCTGATTGCCGGGCTGAAACTCGTCAAAGATTTGGGAGTAAAGACACTAGATATATATTGCGATTCTAAGATAGTTGTATGTCAAGTTCGGGAAGAATTTGCTGCTAAAGGACTTCGACTCATCACTTATCTCAAAAAGGTAAAGGAATTATTGGAAAGTTTGGAGCATTATAGCATAACACATATTCCAAGAGCGGAAAATCAAAAATCAGACCGATTGGCGAAGCTAGCAAGTTCTGATAACCCTAAAGAAACCAAAATGGTTCCGATAGAGGTGTTGGAATCACCGAGTTTCGACCTAATGGAAGTAGAGCTAGCCTTGGAAGTTGAACCAGAAAGAGAATCCTGGATGACATCAATTAAATTTTTTCTCAAGAATGGAACCCTCCCGCTAAAAAAGAGCAAAAAACGAGTTGTAAGATGCAAGGCTGCAAGATACGTTTTACAGGACGACGTCCTTTATCGTCAAGGGTTTTCAATGCCCCTATTACGGTATATCGCACACGATGACATTAAATGTGTACTGCAAGAAGTGCATGAAGGTGAATGTGGAGATCACACTGGGGGCCAAACCCTAGCAAAGAAAGTATTACGGTACGGATATTTTTGGCCTACCGTGAATAAAGACGCGGCTGATTATTCACGACGCTGCAATAGATGTCAAAGATTTGCCAAAGTTCCCAAAGCGCCTCCGACTCAGCTCAAGTCAATGGTAAGTCCGTGGTCATTTTCCATGTGGGGAATTGACATTATTGGAGTGTTACCTATTGCCAGAGGAGGAGCTAAGTATGCGATCGTTGTCGTGGACTACTTCACAAAATGGGTGGAAGCTGAACCTTTAACAACCATCACGGCGAGGAAGGTAATCAGTTTTGTGGTCAGAAACACTATTTGTCGATTTGGGATACCAAAGACCATCATAACTGATAATGGGACGCAATTTGACAGCATCAAGTTCAGAAAATTCTGCCAGAAATACAAGACCGACAAACGATACACTGCAGTAGCTCACCCGCAGTCAAATGGCCAGGTCGAAGCCATAAACAAGGTCATTAAATCAATTCTGAAAAAGCGGTTGGAGCAGTCCAAAGCTAGATGGGTAGATGAGTTGCCATTAGATTTATGGGCCTACAGGACTACCTTTAAGACGACTACCGGCCATACTCCCTATTCACTTTCCTTTGGGTCAGAAGCAGTGATCCCGGTAGAATTAGAAGTCCCTTCTCATCGAGTTGCGTATTATGACCCGATGACAAATAAAGCACTCCTCCTAGAATCTCTTGATATGATAGAAGAAAAAAGAGATGAAACCGACTTGATGCCTCGAGACATCGACATCAAGTAGCACGTTATTATGACCGGAAAGTTCGCTTCAAAACCTTTAAACCAGGAGACCTACTACTGAAACGAGTCTTCCCTACTTCGACCCAATTGGGTCCAAAATGGGAAGGGCCATACACCATCCAACGGTAGCTTGATACAGGAGCATTCAAGCTAATGACCGTGGACGGTGAGGAGATTCCCAGAGCCTGGAATGCTCAACACTTACGACGATATCTGAGCTAAATATGAGATGCCATACCTTTTGTTTTTATAAGCTATGTAAAAAGGCACGACTTGCCTTAAAAAGTCTGCTTATGTGAACAAAGGATTATGAAGTGGATGTAGGGTACGACTTAGCTGAACCACTATAAAAACATCGTGTGTCATTTACTTTCCTGCATTACTTATATCTTCAACAATTTTTCTATCATGACCATGAAACACAAAATGTTAAATTAAATTTGGAAAGTTGGAGATAACCAACGTGCAGGAGCAAATAAAATGACTATTTGTATGATAAAACACAGAAGAATGGGAAGAGGACATTATTAACTCTAACTCTCAAGAATCGAGAGAGAGTATAAAGGACGGGAAGACGACGTCCCCTGAGGCGTGAAGGTGTACCCAGATGAGAGACCGCCTCAACGATACTCTAACCTGGTTATGAGACAGGAGAGTATATATATGCTAGAAAGAATAGATATCAATGACAAAAGGAATATGGCCCCGTCAGAGAATCGGGGGCAATTGGATTTTTTAATTTAATCAATCTTGAATAATTCTTGCCCAGTTATCCAAAATTGACTGGGGGCATATATGTGCACACATATTCCCCTCAACAATGACTTCATTATATAACTTTTATATGACATACTTTTGTATTTTCACTTAAGTGCAGAACTAACAACTATCATACATTGCAGGAATAACTATTTTTATTTACAAACATGTGAGTTTTTACAAGGAAAACAAGCAAAAAGAGAAGATGCGAGGGTCGCACTCACTGCAACAATTTCAGACCAATTGAGTACCAAAATAAAACAAAGCACTTCATCACTTGGGCTTTGGAGCGGACTTGGATTTTTTGGCAGCTTTCTGAGTAGCCTTAGCTTCCTTTTCAGCATCAGTCATAATGCGTTTCGGCCTTCTCTTCTCTATAGTTGAAGTGCTAGATCGGTTGATTTTTTACTAAGAGTCGGAACACTGGAATCAAGAGAAGATTTTTTAGCAAGCTCCTCTGTGACAGACCTAGTTGAAAGCTTAACGACTAACCTTGATCCAGGATCCACCATTGCAAAGGGTTTGAGGCCTTCGAGGTTCAAGTCTTCAACTTTCAGTCGCATACGTTTGTCTTGTTCAGCTTTCATTTAAGCCAAAGTGGTGTCATCATCACTTTTTGAATCCCCAATTATAGCCACATCAGGGTCTTCCTCATGACCCTCGCTACCGCCATCGTCTTTCAAGGCATCTATCATCTCATCATCATGAGAAGCGTCGGCCTTAGATTGTTCAGCTCCCCCTTCTGACTCTACAGTGGTAGCTTTATCCTGTTCTCCTTGAGCCTTTTCCATGGATTTTACCCCGGTGGTGGTTCCCTGAGGCACACCAGTCTTCTCGGTCGGTTCAACACCTACAAAATGAGAAGCAATAGTTACCAACTCAGGAGAAAAAAAGGATCCTCCATCGATTGCCCAATTATGTGGTGAAAAGTGGAGACAACCTTGACGAATTGAGGTGAAAAGGTAGAAATACCTTCCGATGATTTCTCAGCTGGAGTGACTGCCATCTCTGACGCTGACTCGGGTATGGGAGATAAAAGAGATGCCTGTGGGATTCCTGGGTTCTCGGGATCATATTCCTCGACTTCAGAAGTTTCAGCGGTAGTGGAAGAAGAACCAGCCTCAGGGATATTCTTTTGTTTGGCCATCCGCTTTTCCTCTTCCATAGCAGCAGCGATGAGGCGACGCCCCTCGGCCAAACGTGCCGGCTCATCATCTCTCAGATATTTTTCCATAAGTTTATCTTCATCAACGAAGTCTACCTTAAGTTCCTCTTTCTCCCATTCAATAATTTGACTCCATACATGGACCAAGGTAGTTGGATAGTCTTCAATCCAAGAGATGTTTCGGCGATGAATTATGTGCACGAAGAATTCAATCAGTAATTCGCCAAAACCATGCACTTCTTCCTGAGCCTCTGATAGCTGTTTTCAGGTCTCTTCAGCAGACTTAATGACATTCTCCACATTCCCCTTAGCTAGGGCAGCCCTATTCTCGGCTTCCATTAACTTGGATTCCAAGCCAGCGTTTCGTTTTTCCAATTCAGCATTTTTTCTCGCTAACTCGGCTTTTTCTCGCTCAAGAGTATTGTAAGCTAGTTGCATTTTGGCATTGTCCGACTTAGCATCTTTCGCTTGCTTCTTCAACTCCAAACGCTCTTGATTATGAGATTCCAGCAAGTTATGATAACGCTTCTGTAACTCCTTGAATTGCTGTTTGAAGTTGTTAGCATCTCGTTGAGCGATGACAAGTTGAGCCTGTGTGTCCTTAAGGTCCTTCTCCAAATTTTTCAAGGCCTTTTCATCGGCATCTGCAGTCTTTTTCATCGAACTAACATCTGTAATTAAAGTCCGAATGATTCTGGAGAGATTATGTGAATACTTGAACATCTCCGAATATTGCTTCTCGACTGCGTCAATCTTCGCTTTAGCCTCATCTGCCCACTATGAGGAAATAGGCTCGAGAGCAGGTAAGAAAGTCAGATTTTCAAAATAATGGTCTGGGAACTGCTTCTCCAGATAAGCCAGCTTAACTTTGGACTCAACATCTAGTGGTGGAGGTTTGCAGTATGTTAGCTCAGTGTCCTTACGCTTAGTAGGCACGATGACTGTATCACCTTTTCCAGGTCTCTTCTCATAAACCTTATGTTTGTCCCGTGAATCGATATGTTTCGGTGGACTTTTTTCCCGACTGTATTTATCCTGAGGAGAAGTTCGGTCTTTCGGCTGCGATGTGTCTTCTCCTCGACGACTCTGATAGCTTCTATGTCGGTCTGGATCTGACCGGACGGGGGAGCGAGAGCGCGAGGTGTGTGGCCGATAAGAATCATGAGGCCTTCTGTCCTCTCTACCCTGGCTTTCACGGCCATCGTGCTCGACATCAGAAGGGAGTCTAGTCATGCTGCGACGTATTTTCCTAACATCATAGTAGGGGGGAGACATTGTACCTGCGCAATAATGTAAGTGGAATTCAAAATCAATGTTCACATGAGAAGTAAGTGCTGTGAAGTGTGGTGCTTTTGTGTTGGGTGCATCCTAAGTGGTGTTCCCCCCGACAAACCTGAGTCCGAAGCCAGGCCAGCGCGGGTGGGCTCTTTGGCCTTCACGAGGGTAGTCTCCTATGAAGAAGTGAAAATTAAAGGATTTGTGCCAAAGTCCTCTGAAGTATAGATAGTTTCAGGTAGGGGGAGATCTCCTAAACCCTGAAATGTGGGATCATCGGTAGTAGGGACATCTCCTTAAGAAGCGTCTATTGGCAGCTCTTTAGGGGACTTTGACTTCTCAGGAGAAATAGCATCATCAGGGATGGTATACCCTTCTATGTGCTTTTCGACTATGTTGGCCAACTCATCATCCTTAGTTGAAGATGGAGAAGGTGAAGTCCGAAGAGGTATTGTTGGACTTTTCGAGCCCTCGCCCGTTTTAGGAATAATGTCCACTGGGGGGATATATACATATGGACCCGACCGATGACCTATGTTACGGGTAATGGATAATAACCCGTGATGATGGAGGTACTCATCCTTAAGAACTTCATCGATGGTTAGAAATTTTGATCACCATTAAGAAGCCGATGCATCCGATCAAAGTACAATTGATCCGATATTTGTTTTGGGTTATCAAATGCAAACAAAAGAGAAAGCAGATTAATGTGTTGGCATGAACATTCAAAATTGAGATCTAGAAAATCGATGCTTTACTTGATTTGGTCCATCTCCTGGCGCACCCCGGCTGTTGCCTGATATAAAACCATTCGAGCTTAGAATCGCCGGCCTTGCTGCTAAATGGAGCTGAAATAATTTTCCTTTTTGGGACTGATTCAAAATAGGAGAAGGAAGGAGTCTCTTGAGTCCGACGCTTGAAATTATAAAAAAAGTGGACATCGTCGAAAGTAGGCTCTGTACCTAAAATCTCTCTGTATGCTATATATAAGGTATATAAGTAAGCATAAGAGTTAGGATGTAACTGCATGAGGGCAATCTGCATCTGTCTCAGAAAGTCGACAACAAAAGGCGGAAACGGTGGAATAGCCCCAACCATACACATCAATCGGGTAACTACCATAAATCCTTTCGGAGGATTGTAGGGACGATCAGCTTTTGATGGCACCAGGGTATCCCTTTTCAGTATCCCATGCTTTAAACATATGCGAACAAGTCTGTCGTCATCGATCGTCGATTCAACAGAGTCTTTGGGTAACTCCAATATAATGGCAGACTCAAACTCATCAGGAGCTCGATTATCTCCTATCCCTCCTTCCTCTTCATCACCTAGAGAAACTTCACTATCGAAAGGTGTTTCGTTGTTATGCGCTCCTACTTCATAATCAGGACCCTCATCGTTCCATTCAGGGTCTGAGGAAGAAGATATGTCATCAATGGTAACTTTCTTAGAAGTTTCCGCAACTTCCATCTTCTTTGATAACCTAGATGAACGTCTCTCGGCCATGGTCACTAGACTATTGAATAAACAATAGCAAGGATTAGAGTAAAGTTGCCCGTGTCCCCCGTGTGTGTATGTGAACTAAAGTGTGTGCTACGTGTAACAAAGGTGCAAAGTAAACACATGAAAGCGTGATATAAAGAATAAAAAGAGTAATAATGTTTTAGAATAGTTCTTGATGTTTGTTATGATTGTAAGGCGCTATCCTAACTGTTCATCAAGTTGAAGGTTATGCCAAACATTGATTAAGCTAGTTGGAAAAATTCTCGCACATTGAGTTGGACTATTTCGGTTTGGTACGGATATGTGTATTGGGATCAGGTCGGGGGGCAAAGTCATGTTTCGGTCTGAAGCAGACGTTCACACCCAGTGAGTAAAACCGGATCGGTTCGGATGTAGGCTTTCGGAGCGGATCGGGTCAGCTTGAATAATTCTTCTTCCCTTTGTCTCTTATTCCGATCCGACCTGATCAGGTAGGCTTTGTTTTCCCTTTTTTGCCTTTTTCTGCTCCGATCCGGTCTTGTAAACATCTTTCCCTTTCCTTCACTCCAACGTTTCTCCACCCGAACCGATCCCAGTTCCTCTCCTCTCCTTCATCTTCTTCATTTTTCATCTCACTTAATCATTACCGAACCCAGCTCCATTTCACAGACCCCAATTAAGACCAAGTACTTACGTGCTCAACTATACAGTAAGGTCCTAATCCCCTCTCCCAATGCCTCGAGGTGGTGGCAGAACCACCAACGACGATGGCGAGGAGAGAGAAGGCCACGACGTCAGAATTAAACAAACACCATGTTCGAATCGCCTAATTTTACCACAAATCTAAACTGAAAACGATTGCAGCAAGTATTTCGAGATATTAAACCTACCAAGTTGTTTAATTTAAAGAAGAATGAGAGAGTTTCGGAGTTTTTGAAGTTTTACGGTTTCGGTGCAAAATCTGTTGGGCGAGAGCAATGAAGGAAGGAGAGGAAGAAGAAGACGGGAGGAGGAATTATATAATTTTATGGTGACCACTCGTATTCCCAATCAATTTTACCCCGTTCGGACCGGGATTCAGGCCCACAAAGGCATTCTGGCCTGTTAGTCCACTGTTAAGCAATATAAGAGAGAAATCCACTCGGGTCGGAATCCGAACCGAAACGGAATATACACATTGACTTGGCACGCAGGTTGAATTCAAGGAAAAGTAAAGGAAAAGCTTACTTGGAGGAATCATTGAACATTAAAAAGAGCTCTCAAAGTTGTCTGAAAATGAAGAAAGTAATTCATATAGCTTATGGATATATATAAGCAACAGAAGGCATGACTTCATGAAGTGGCACGTCTCAACAAGTAAAAGGAAGTGATCTTTCAATGGCTTTAATTCAAAGACTGTTTTGTAAACTACTTCAAAGCACACTTTATCTTAAATAAGAGTGTACTTCAAGGGGGCAAAATGTTAGCCTACTTTGTGAACTAGGCTACACAAAGAGCAAATAGTGGAAAAGCCATCAACTGGTTCAGATCGGAGGGAACCAGCGCAGGAAAGAAGGAGTCAAAGACGCAGACATCACATCGGTTCGGTTCGGAGAAGTTCTTCAGCGACAACAAAAGAGAGCAAGCAGCCTCATCGGATCGGATCGGAGGCGGCCGATCCGAACCCATTTTCTCTGAACCTGTGACCGTTGCTACATACATCTCCTGAAGACTAGGGCCAAGCACGACCATTTCCTCCCACGATCTCCCACTAAATCGAATGCACTGTCACCATTTGGAGGCCTCCGAACCCGACTCTTATGGGATGGGTGCCATGCAGTTCCGAACCGGAGCCACTTCGAGAAGATTTTTCACCTATAAATACACCTTCAAGAGGCATTTGAAGGGATCTTTTGGCAAATTCTCAGTCCTAACTTCCTCCATAGCCGAATTTCATAACCACATTCAGATCAAAATCATCTCTTAAAGTCTATTTTTGAGGGATTTGAGTGAGTTTATGCATTGTAATTGTGAAGTTGAGTGAGAATCATTGCTGTATTTGCATTCAAATCATCAATCAAAAGAATAGAAAGTGGACGTAGGCTCTTTAACGCCGAACCACTATAAATCGTGTGTTCTTCGTTGCTTTTTAGTTCTATTTCATTAAAATCATAGCTAATTTGGGTGTTAGAACCAATTTTTGGTCTAACAATTGGCTTCAGTTTTAACTAAGGAATGGTTCAGGTTCGATAGTGAAGGTTGGTTAAGTGAATCTAGTTAGTGAGTATAATGGTTCATGTTCGCATAACGACGTTATATTTAAACATCTGTTTAAACCAAATTAAAGAATTTTGGAATTTTTTTCCAAATAAGAATCCGAAATATTTTCTAACATAGAAAATAAGGAATGGGAACAAATATGGAAATGTTTTCCAATGATTAATAAAGTATATTTTCTAAATCTAGGAATAAGAATTTACGAATATATGGAAATGGGTAAATGGATTAATCAATGATAATTTAATCTAAAGAGATAAATGTGGAATGATGATTGATCGATAGATTTTCCATCTGGAAATAATGTCGTTGTTTGCACACGTGTTTTTCTTTGATAGTTAAATCACCGACTATCAAAATTTTTGACCATTTTTACGTCGTCAATACGGAGAAACTGGGATCAGATTCATTATCTGAAAACTACTATGTATGGGGGTTATCGTTGCGATCAAATATGATGAAAATAAGTGAACACAGAGTTATGCAAGAGCTATCATGTTTACAGAGTAGTGCCTTCGGTTCGTCCAGTCCCACGACAACGTGAATGGACGAATGTATGACAGGGTTTATCTAACGATCGCGTAAGTTGATCTCTTCAAACGTACTTACATTTGGTGGCGGAGGAATTCGTTTCTCTTAGCTTTGTACCCGTGGTATTTGTGGGGAAATCAATTTGTGATTTGGCGGGTATGACGATGTGGCATTCAAAGTGAATTATGGTTAGGTGTTCCAAAAGATAAGTTATGACCTCAAGCCTCATCAACCGGGAAATGACAGAAATCGGGCAGGCAACATAGCTAGGTGGGTCGCTCCCATTAGGGTGTATATCACCTATCTAGAGAAAATCCATTTCATTCTTTTATCTATTTTCGATGCTGTCCCTTTTCGGGAAACGGTGGGTAGCTCCCAACCGTTGGTGATATACATTCAATACACTCAAGCGAAATGAGTGGTCGGTCATGTGTGGGCCGGGTTGCATGACATTCTTGTTGAACGCAGTGTATTCGCCTCTAGAGATACACCATCGGCAGGTGGTCCCATACCTTGTCATAGTCGGAATCCAATCTCCAATAAGTGCCCGCGGTTTTGTTTGTATACTATATATGTGGAACGTGAGATGCAAGCGTTCTGCTAGATTGTTAATTACTTATCATTAGACATTATTATAATCTCAGAGAAGTATTGATTTCCAAAAGTGTTTTCGTTATCGTGAGGTAAAAATCGTCCGTGTTTATGTGTGGATCGGTCTTACGATTACCTTTTCTTTTGGCAAGGATTTTGGAAAGGTAAACCAAATGATTGAGTTTACTCACACCAGTCCATGACTGACCCGGAGTTTTATTTTGTTTTGTTTTTCCCTAAACTCTTGGGTGCCCAAATTTGTACGGGCAGTCAAGTAATTCAGGTCTTTATAGATATAATTGGAGGAGCTTGAATCAGGAGGATTCAGGATTATATAGCTATTGTTATTTCTACTGTGTGTAAGTGTCGTACTCTGATAATGTTATTATATATATATATATACTATTTTGTTTCAAAATTATGTTATAATATATTTTATTGTTCCGCTGTGAGATTCGTGTTACTCTGATTCTGTTTTGTGGTGATCTTCTTCTTCTTCTATTCTAATTTTCTATCTTATCTATTCTCACCCTCTAACTTTTTTCTATTAATGATCTGGAATGTTCGATACCTGAATAATTAACATGGATTTTATGTTGACTTTCTGGGTCGAAAATCCCAGTTCGTTACGGTGGTGTCAGAACTGAAGGTTAAGTAATTACCTTGTCTCTGTGGCGTGACTCAGTAGAGATAGGGATAGTAATACCCTAGATTGAGTTGAGTGTATATGTACGAGCGAACGTATTTGTTATTTGATATAAAAATTGTTTTATATTGTGGAGATTTATTGGTTGAGTTGTTTATGGGTTCTGATCGATCAGTTTGATCCACTGTATCGGTAGGAGTTTCTAAACACTCGAATACGAAGGGTCAACACGATATATTTTGAAAGGAGGGTAAATGAAATTAATTTTACCTAAAGTATATTTTAATATAGAGAAATTATATATATTGGAAATATAATATATTGGATATATGGATTGTTATTATAATCGAGTAAGATTATAAATTGAATGGTTATATAAATACAATCAGAATTCATATAAGTGAAATATATGAAATCGAAATAAATTAAATATGAAATTTAAATCAGAATTGGAATTGAAATTCCCAAAATTTGGAAAAGTGATTGTAAACGAATTTGGATTAAATATATGAAAATTTTAAAATCCCAGGAGATTTTAAATTGTTTAAGGCATTGCAAATGATATTCTGAATTGATTTCAAAATGGAAGTGTTTAGAAATGGTTTTGAAAGTGATATAGTATTGAACTCACTTCGATCGCTGGAAAATAGATTCCGATGATGACAACTGCATCATCGGTGTTTACTTTTGAGTTGCTAAGTGACGGATTACTACCAAAGATTTTGTTTTTAAATTGTTTTGCGAAAACAAGTTATTCAGACATTCATAGGTTTTGCATTGTTATTATGATCTCAAATTGATTTAAAATAAAAACCCAGGAATTTGAAATTCTAGAAATTTAAATTTAACTTGTTAAGTTAAATAAATCGAGATGGTAAAGATAAATAAGTAAATTATAATTTAACTTGAACCAAGTTAAATAAAACTGGATTTGGTTCGAGAATAATTTGGAATGGAATTGAGTTAATAAGCTAAGAGTTTAGAATTTGAGATTGGAGTTTGAATGGAATTTGACTTTGGTTTAAACAAATGATTGCATTGAGGATGAATCTGATTGCAGTTTGACTGGAATGATACTGGTATATGTTGAGTTGGTAACACATGGAAAGGATGTATTGATATGCCCGACAAAAAGGTACAAGTTTATATTTGGTATAAGCATGAGATTTATGAGCCGAAACGGCAAGCCGTTTGATTTTCTTTTGGAATGGAGAAGGCCCAGAGAAGCGGGTTGTAGTTTTACCGATTGACCAGTACAAAGGAGATGCTGGCGAAATTTTTCAAAAATTTCGAGTGTTAAATTTTTTTTGAAATTTTTCATTAATAGAAATAAATTAATATTTTAATTAAAGTTAATTGGTTCAGCTGAAACTGAAAAAGAAGAAAACAAATAAATTGTAACCCAGTCAATAGGGTTTGTTTTCTACCTTAGCAATTTCGAGGACGAAATTATTTTAAGGGGAAAGAATGTAACGATCCGTACTTTTATGGATAATAAATAATTTATTTAATTATCTAAATAAAGGTTTGGTAATTTAAAATGACCAGAATTAAGGAATATTTAATTTATATAATAATTAAATAATATATTTAAATTCTAGAATAGTCGGAAATAGTAGAATTCACAATACGATGTGGATTGGATCATATATAAGCTATAATCTAGTTTGGAATTGAATTAGAATAACGAATATATTATTTAAACGAAGTTTGAACGTATAATTATATTATAATTAAAATCGAGCTTGAAATGACGCGGTAGTTCACTATTTGGCGATTTGAACTTCAACTGAATATACAGGGTCCGTTTTAAATCGGATTTATGTGAAACAAGAAACGTTCGGAGCTGGTGAAGTATATATTTTTAATAGAAGAGAAAAATGGGGATTTCATTGTGTAGATTTTGATTTATGTCCAAATCAAAATTTCGAAAAGTCGCTATGGATTTCCTTTATAATTTATTGCAATTTATTTATATTATAAAAGAGTTTTTCAATATAAATTGAATATCGATTCAACCGGGATTTGAATATCGAGTTATAAATCGAATTGGAGCTATACGATATTCTGTGTGAATATATACAATAATATATATTTAATTTAATTGTTATTAAATATATTTATATATTTAAATGGGTTATTTAGAGCTTTAAAAATAGCCAGTTTTGCAAATGAGCTCCGTTTTCAACGGAACTAATTTTGTTGGATCCATAACATTAAATTATTTTTAGATTTCAAGTTTCGTGATTTTTGGGGTCACTGTGTGGCCGTACAGATTTTTAATGTGAAAAACAGTCAGTATTTTGATGGTTAAAAATACGCTGTGTGAGCAAACGGAGTCGGAATTCGATGAAATCAGTTTCATCGGATCTGTAATGTCGAAATGCAGCAGCATGTCCAGTTTTGTGATTTTTGGGTATCGTATGTGATTATAGGATTTTTTAAACAACAAACACAAATAGCGATTGGTTAAATTTTATATTTTAATCGAATAAAAAACATATATATTTCCTATAAATATACCTTTAACCCTAAAAATCTCATTCTATCTCCCGGTGATCAAAACATCTCGCGCCGCCATCAAAAGAAATTCTAAGTGAGATTCAAGGTTTAAAAATCCATATAAAATCAAATAGAAATCCATAAATCATCACACACACATATTTGCATTCCTAAGGAGAATCTCTTCAGTCTGATACTGGTTTTGAGGGGTGCGACGCGGCTTTTTTGATGCTGAAAAACCAACGCGAAAGCTAGGGTTCTGATTTTCTGGAAAGGGGAGCCGCGATTCGAAGTATAGGAGTTGGATTTATGCTCAGGAGGTAGTTTCGAATCATTTGTGGTATTTTTTGGGAAATCTGTGATGATTTTGTTCGATGTATGTGCAGTTTGTGGGGTGAACTCGTGATGAAGGTTTGGAGTGCGAGTTTTTCAACTCGGGTACGGGTTGATGGAGATTCAAAAAGTGATTGAAATGGTATTGTTGGTTGGAATTTAAGGGAAGAGTGGAACGAGTTCTTGAGGGTTGAAATGTCGATAATGGCTACAGGTAGATGGTGCATTTATCTGGAGGAAGAAGAAGTAAGGGAGCGGTCACGGGTTGTAGGAGTTGAGGAGCGTTGGTTCTAAAGTAAACGGGCTTGAAGGTGTGGCAAGGCCCAGTAAGGTTTTAATTAAAGTAACTTGCGTATTTAAAACACGTATAATTTGTAAAATACATAACTACCTCGTACGTGATCAGAATTTGGCAAAACAAGATCCGTTAGGATCGTATGGACAAACACTACAAAATAGAACTGACTGGGAGTGGATTGGAGTTCGTTACAATTTATAGTGAAAAAAATTGTCAGAATCAAATCAAGCGATGGTTATCGTTGTTAACGATGATTGTCCAAGGTGAGTAAAACTCAATAAATCTTCTCAGTTATATTTTTATAACGTATTTTTATAACTGATAAATGATGGTTGTTTGCTGTGTGTTGACTGTTTGGTTGAACTGCAAGTTAATTGGTTGAAAATATAGATAACAATATTTATAAATCGTTAAATCGGATATTGATTCTGTTATCATAATATTTCATATTTGTGTTATTTATGTTGCTTAACATCTGTGGATGCAGGGAAACAGGTCGGAGGGATCCAACTGGATTCCTCAACGTTTATATTACTGTTTTTCATATATTGTGATAGATGATGTGATTTATAATCTGTTGTTGATTATGTGTGTTTGACCATTGTTATTTGGTAATTTTAAATACCAAAGGGAATATTGGAGCGTGAAAAGGGAAATTTCAAACTATAATTTGAAGTAAAATATTTATACAAAATCAAAGGATTTTATATAAAAAGGAAATTTTCAAAGTGTATATTGAAGTGAAAATATTCTTATAAAATCAAAGTATTTTATAAAAAGAAATGTATGAAGAGAATATGGGATTTTGGAATTTTATAAAACCAAAGGGACTTACTAAAAGGAGATATTTGAAAATTAAATAAAAGACTTCTGTATGAAGTTAACAACAGTTATATGGAAGTTTGAAAGACCGATTTGGTTAAAATACTAAATGAAAGTAATAAGACGTACATAAAGAGCTTTATGGAATAAATATAATATTTAGGAAAACAAATAGAATTGAAAGGAAATATTTCAAAAATCAAATTGAATTATAAACGAAATTATTTGGGAAAATAAAAGAATTATAAAAGAGAATTGAGAAGATATAAAAGAACAACGAGGAGATGGTTTCAAAGTAGATTTTAAACAGAAGTCTGTTTTAACAGATAAATTGAGCAAATAAATTTATAAACGATGTTTACAAATTAAAAAGAATATTTATCTTTTGATAAATGGAATATATAAGTCTGAACTTCTACAGAGAAGTAGAGATCGGTTTTTAACACCGATATTTTAAATAGAATGTGAACTCAACATTTATAAAGGGAATTTTAAATGAGATTTAAGTGTTAGAAATAGAAAGAAGATTTCGTATAAATAAATCTATAAATAGAAGTTGGAATTGGGATATTGTTTTAAAATACGAAATCAAACTAAAGGGATTGTATAAAAGGGATATTATTCACATTCAACGTGGAAAATGTAATTAAGTAAAGATTTTAGAAATAAAAATATTTGTAAAGGAAATTGGGTTTTTGTAATAGAAGTTAAACAAAAATAGAATTTAAAATGGTTAGAAATAAATTACTTGTTTAAAAATGAAGACAAGTGTTGTGATTTATAAACAATGTTTATAAATGAATTAAAAATATGATTATCAGTGGATAATTGAGATTTCAAATCCAAAAGTGAGTGTAAAATAGGAAGGTTGAGTTGTTTTAAAAAGGGAAAGGATGGAATGTATTTCGATGATCGAAATATGAATAGAATTAAATAAAATATATAAAGATTGGTAATTAGAATTCAATTGGGCCAGATGTTATGAAATAATTTATTTTAGGAAGTATATAATGAATAAAAAAAATCAGGATTAAACCAGAAAATGAATATTCGGTTGAAAACCGATATTTGATAATCGAATATAAGTTATTCGAAGAAGAGAGTTAATCGAATATAAGTTATTTGAAGAAGTGAGTTAGTCAAATATAAGTTATTCGAAGAAAGGGATAATCGAATATAGGTTATTCCAAAGAAAGAGATAATCGAATATGGTTATTCGAAAGGGAGTTATCGAATAGAGATTGTTCAAGAGAGAGAATTATAAGTTGAAATTCGATTATATCAAATTAGGGAAAGTACTATTTACTTTCCGTTTTTAAATCAAGATTTATTTATTTATAAATTAGTTGTTTGTTTATTTATTCAAATTAAGAAATAAAAGTTATATTTAAGTTATTATATTTCAGAGGTATGGGATTATAACACCATCGTTATAATCAAATGATTTTGGTAAAAGAAGTGGATTCGTAAATAGAATCCGAGTTACGTAAGGAAGTTGGTTAAAAGATTTAATAGGGTGAACTTTGTCTATTTCGAGGTTAGAAATGTTGTTCAGTTAAGGTTTGAGAGGTAATTATACCCCAACTTGATTTGCTTCAGTTTTAACTAAGGAATAGTTAAAGTTCGATAGTGAATGTTGGTTAAGTGAATCTAGTTAGTGAGTATAATGGTTCATGTTCGCATAGCGACGTTATATTTAAACATCCGTTTAAACCAAATTAAAGAGTTTTGGAAATGTTTTCCAAATAAGAACCAGAAATGTTTTCTAACATAGAAAATAAGTAATGGGAACAAATATGGAAATGTTTTCCAATGATTAATAAAGTATATTTTCTAAATCTAAAAATAAGAATTTACGAATATATGGAAATGGGTAAATGGATAAATTGATAATTTAATCTAAAGAGATAAATGTGGAATGATGATTGATCGATAGATTTTCCATCTGGAAATAATGTCGTTGTTTGCGCATGTGTTTTTCTTTGATAATTAAATCACCAACTATCGAAATTTTTGACCATTTTTACGTCGTCAATACGGAGAGACCGGGATCAGATTCATTATCTGAAAACCACTCTGTATGGGCGTTATCGTTGCGATCGAATATGATGAAAATAAGTGAAGAAGTAGTTATGCAAGATCTATCCTGTTTACAGAATAGTGCCTTCGATTCGTCCAGTCCCAGGACAATGTGAATGGATGAATGTCTGATAGAGTATATCTAACGGATCGCGTAAGTTGATCTCTTCAAACATACTTACATTTGGTGGCAGAGAAATTGGTTTCTCTTAGCTTTATACCTATGGTATTTTTGGGGAAATTAATTTGTGATTTGGCGGGTATGACGATGTGGCATACAAAGTGAATGGCGGTCAGGTATTCCAAAAGATACGTTATGACCTCAAGCCTCATCAACCGGGAAACGACAGAAATCGGGCAGGCAGCATGGCTAGGTGGGTCGCTCCCATTAGGGTGTATATCACCTATCTAGAGAAAATTCATTTTATTCTTTTATCTATTTTCGATGTTGTCCCTTTTCGGGAAACGGTGGGTAGCTCCCAACCGTTGGTGATATACATTCGATACACTCAAGCGAAATGAGTGGTCGGTCATATATGGGCCGGGTTGCAAGACGTTCTTGTTGAACCCAGCGTATTCGCCTCTAGAAATACACTATCGGCAGGTGGTCCCATACCTTGTCAAAGTCGGAATCCAATCTCCAATAAGCGCCCGCGGTTTTGTTTGTATACTATATATGTGGAACGTGAGATGAAAGCGTTCTGCTAGATTGTTAATTACTTGTGATTAGACATTATTATAATATCAGAGAAGTATTGATTTCCGAAAGTGTTTTGATTATCATAAGGTAAAAATCGTCCGTGTCTATGTGTGGATCGGTCTTACGATTACCTTTTCTTTTGAAAAGGATTTTGGAAAGTCAAACCAAATGATTGAGTTTACTCACACCGGTCCCATGACTAACCCGGAGTTTATTTTGTTTTGTTTTTCCCTAAACTCTTGGGTGCCCAAATTTGTACGGGCAGTCAAGTAGTTCAGGTCTTTACAGATATACTTGGAGGAGCATGAAGCAGGAGGCTTCAGGATTATATATCTATTGTTTTTTCCATTTTGTGTAAGTGTCGTACTCTGATAATGTTATTGTATATATATACTGTTTTGTTTCAAAGTTATGTTATAATATATTCTATGAGATTCATGTTACTCTGATTCTGTTCTGTGGTGTTCTTCTTCTTCTTCTATTCTAATTTTCTATCTTATCTATTCTCACCCTCTAACTTCTTTCTATTAATGATCCGGAATGTTCGATACCTGAATAATTAACATGGGTTTTATGTTGATTTTTTGGGTCGAAAATCCCAGTTCGTTACAAGCTTTCTAACCAAAGCAATCAAATCATGATTTAAGCTAATTGTGAAGTCTTAGAACTTGCCGGTGCAACAACGGGGCTTTACAATATCACCTAAACAACTCGTAGTATATGCATTTGATTGTGTGGACATCCTATTCATGATTTTCAATTTTATGAAACTAACACGAATGAACCGGAAAGTGTATACATCTCTAACCAATTAATATGCATATACACAACTCTAAATGAACCTAAATGACATTTTACAAGCCAATAGCTTGTGGCACAGACAGAAAGAACTCACGTATGGCCTTTGAATGATAAGAACAAACTCCAACAAGAAAGAACAAGCCTCATACTTACTAGCACTACACTAGAAAATGCCTTCCGCTGCGTTGTAAAAACGCTACTAAAGCTTATAGTAGCGTTCTGATAAATGCTACCACAGACAAGAAACTAAAAGTCTGAATGTTTTTGTTAGTTTTATAAAACGCAACCAAATTAAACATATTGTAGCATTTCAAAAACCCTACAAAAAGATTTTTGGCAGTGTCTTAAAAATGCAACTAAAGTGGTACTTACATTATATTTCTTTTTTTTAGTAACTGTTTTTCAATGCTGCTGTAATATTTTCGTAGCGTATAATCTTTCCTACTATATGTTTTTTTATTGCGTTTCATTTCAGCTACAATATCCTTTATAAATTACATTTGTAGGACTTTTTCAATGCTACAATATCTTTTGTAAATTACATTTATAGGACTTTTTCAATGCTGCAATATCTTTTGTAAATTACATTTGTAGGACTTTTTCAATGCTACTAAAACTTACTGATGTACATCACATTTTAATTGCGGTTATTTACTGTTAATGATTTGTATTATTTTCGTCAATCACTTATATATAATAGAAATATTAAAACAAATAATCATATAATAGAAATATTTAAATTCTTAAAACTACACATTACTTGCAATATTAAATATAACACCCATAATCATCTCAATAGTATTTCAACAAAATAAGTGAATCCACGTACCGCAACTGCTTACAAACAAGTCTACACGACTAGTACAAACAAAATATCATGGCATATAATAACTAAAATCTTGTTCATTGCTTAATTACCATCAGTTTGATGCAGTTGTTCTTCACTTCAGAAATTTAATTATCTGTACATAAATTTAAAGGTTAACGGTCAGAATTACATAAATGGGTAAAATGCTTTATACTAAGAAAAACTTGATTTTTGAAACAATTGACATTGTTATTGCATAGTAATTCATCCTATGTTATTGGATAGAAACATTGGGTTATTTGCCTAATTTTGGCACATCTGTGATTTGCATATGTTCTGTTATAGTTATTCCATTAATAAAAAGAATTAGTATGTACATACATTTACTTCCACATTAAACTGATAGCATCAATTATGCATGATCATATGACCTCTTACGGCGTCAAAAGTCAACTCATAAAAGCGCACCAAAATTTAACATGACTTTTCTAAATAAACTTCTAACCATGGGACTCCTAGTAGAAAAATGGGACTCCAGAAAACTATACAGGAACTCAGAAGCACACGCCAAACAAATATAAATAGAGTTTTTTAGACACAAACGTAAAATGTAACCGCGTACGCTATTCAAAATCATCTCTAAAACCAAAACTGCTATTCAAAATCACATGCTTTCCATAGAACTGCTAATTAGTTTATAGGATCTTCCTAAGATGAAAACTGGAAAATGTGCACTGAGAACTGTTTGTATATAATGAACAATTAGATAATCAAATTCATGATATTTGTTTCATATGATGGAAATGGCATATATCAAGTAGTAACAAGTGCGTACTACAGAGGTGCGGTAGGGACAATGCTAGTATACGACATAATCGAGCGATAATCATTTTGATAAAAACATCGTCATCATGCTCATAGGGAACAAGTCCAATCTCGGCACTAGAAGCAACCAACACCAACGAAATACCGACTGAGATATCGCTCATCCCTTACGAAGACAACGACTCCGCCAATGCTATATACAAACACTGAGCCTATTTTGGTTTGGTTTACCTTTTTTTTTTGCTTTTTTACTTAGCTTGTAGTGGTGGTTGAGTCTTTGTTACATATCGTTTTCTTTTTGCTTTTGTACTTAGCTTACAGTGGGTGTTTTGGTATAATTTATTTAAATTTTTTGCACCACCATATATGAACAGTTAGGGCTGTCAACGGGTACCCGAAAAATCCGAAATCAGTCCGCATTCGTATGCGAAAATACGAAATATATACGTTATCCGAGATGCGGATACGGATATCCGATATTCGAAAATCATTCCGGATACGGATATGGTTATAGCGGTATCCGTATCCGAAAAATATCCGTCCGATTTTCTGATACGTGTATGTATGTGTTGATGTATATATTATATAATTTTTAATTTATATTTAAGATTAAATTAATATATAAATTTCCTTAAAATAACTAACCTAAACTCAACTACTTAATTATAAAGGAATGTTGTATTGTGTATTGTGCATAATTTTAAATCATGTGCTCATTTTATTTTGTGTTATGGTTATAATTAAAACATAATTGTATACGTGCTTCTATGATTTATGTTTTGTTTTATTTTAGTCTTAGGGTTGTGTATTTTATATTTTGAACACTTTATCTCTTAAAATATTTGTTGTAAGAAATTTATTTGGTTGATGTCTTGCATGTAATTTTTAATTAGATGTATTCACATTTTCAAAAAATATATTTTATGAGCCAAAATTGCATGTGAGTGATGTAATCATAAACTTTTATTGTTTTATTTTCAGATATTTTTTCGGATATTTTTGGATAACTACATCCAATGTACATTTTTAAGTTTCAGATACGGATATTTTCGGATATCCGTATTCGCTAAGACGGATATGGATATTTTCCGCGGATACGGATACAGATATTTTTAACTGGTATCCACGGATATCGGATACAGATTCGGATACGGATTTTCATTTTCAGATACGGATTCGGATATAGCACTATCCTTATCCGACTACATCCGTTTACTACCCTACGAACAGTGATTCTGATGTATGAGCATTGTAAATTCCACTCAGTTAGACTATATACTAATTTCAAGAAAAAAAAGGTCAAAGGTAAATTTCTTCTTTCAAATGTCAAAGTTGTTGATGTTAAAACTAGACATCTTCTTCTTTCGTAAATTTATATGTTCTTTCCATATTTGTTGTTTATATGTCCAAACAGTTACTCAGTTTTCCTATTTTTCTTAACCATCTACTTTGCATTTTCACTACATTACTTAAATATTCTATGATGATGCAGACTAAATCTTTACTAAAAGGGAAAGAGATAATATTATCTACCTCCTCCATAGAGAAATTCAAACGTAAATAATGTACATATTTAACAAAGCAAGCTCAACCGTTTAATGATGAAAAAGTTTATTGTTTGCAAAAATATCCAACAATCCACTGGTCGTTTATTCGATGGCAATCACCACACTAACACCCTACTAGTTGTTTATTGCCTTGTTTTTGCTTTCCTCTCATACTCACTTGTTTCTCACTCTTTTGCCAACAATCCCCCCTCCCTGTTGCGATCGACTAAGCGTAAACCCAACAATCTCCCCTCCCCCCTAAAAAAATGTCTAGTCCGAGAGTGTACATTTTCAGTTTAGTATCATCGAAGAAGGAACATAACTTTAAACTGAGAACTGTGAGACACACGCAAATATAATTCCCTAATTGGAAATGTAAACTTTAAAAAGGAAATGTCCGAACTGGAAATGTAAACTTTAAACTCAGCGAATAAACCACAAAATTATCATCCAAATCTTGAAATGTTCTCACTTTTTTCACTCACTGTATTATATGAATATTGACTGCAGCTAGTGGATTGATAAAAGGTTACTTTTGAACGGGAGTTGAATTTTTATCATGGATTGAGAAGGTATAACACTACCAGTGAAATATGCAGAGCAGATCCATGTTTCCTTCCCACGCACTACGTTTATCTTACGCATCTTGCCGGGATAATTAACAAATCACATTCAAATTGTTGTCTTAAAGCATTCATGTACTTTCAGATTTCGTTTTAAATTGGAAAACTAAAGATGAATATAATTGAAGCAATATATCAATATTATATATGTCATTTTCCATATTTCATTGTTTTCCATACTGACTATTGCAACATTTTTATTCATAGTTAGAATCCGTTCAGTATTGATTTTTTTATGCTGATTCAAGTAACAACATTTTTTTATCATTTCATCAAATATTTTCGTTGCATCGTTCATAATGCCGCATTTCCCATAAAATTCAACTTAAAGGTTCATTTATGTGTAAGGAAAAATTGACTAGGTTAACAGTATTGACTTACTTGAACTTGATTCCCCAAGGACATACGCGGCTGGCTAAGCAACGGTCGTACCAAATGCATCTTGCATGTGTGTACACTCCGATGTAGGCATCTTCCATGTATGTACACTTCGATGTAGGTCTCCATAGCAATGCATCATTGACTCCCACAAATTTTATCCAAACTTTTACGACATTTTTTCCCAATGGAACAAAGTGAACCATCGTTGTTAGATCGGTTGAAATGATGGTTCCTTCAACCACTATTCGTCCCGCTTCACCCACAACAATCAACTTGCATTTATTATTTTCTACAAGATTTGTAGTCTATTGAAAAGCAAAAATGCATGAATTATCGTGTTTTTGTGTAATTATATTATATGAGAAATCTAGAAACACTACAAGTGGCAACAAAGTTACCTGAGGAGTAGTCAGAACACTTTGTGAAGTTATGTGAGGAGTGTTCACAACATTTGCTTTTTCAACTACAACTTTTGATTTTGGCCATGCTGTTTTCCTACCAACGACATCTTTAATGCATGACATATCAGTTGTAGGTCGCCACAAGAAAGCATCTCCTTTGTTGGCATGGTCTACCGAAACCACAAAGGCCAACGGACCAAGCAGAATACCATTTACAATCATTTCAGAATCACTGGAGCAGAGTCTTCCCTCGGCAACTAAAAATTCGCCCTCATTCCAATCATAAAGCTTGCATTTTTTGTGCTACTAGTTTTACCCTAAAAAGAACAACAAATTTAATGGGAAAAGATATGTATACAATTGCAAATAGTTATCGTTAATTATGAAATTTACCATAATGTCATCCTCCAAGTTTTGTCGTGCCACAACATTATTAGTAGGCCATGCTACTGAATTATTCTTAGCTTCCCTTAATAGTGACAAACTTGGTGTAGGCCTCCATAAATAAGCAACTTCTTTCTTTACATGTTCTATAACAACTTTCACAACATTTGGTCCAATGCGAATAACGTTGACAACCTCGTTAGGATCAGCGGACACTACTCTTCCTTCAGCAACAATTTCATTAGTTCCATACCAATTCAGTAACTCACATATGCTATCATTGCCCTACAATTATTCAACCAAAAATTATATAAATTATTGGTTTGAGAACTAAATTACAATTGATGCTATATCAATAATACTATAGTTTTTTACCATTTCAATCGTGCTTCCCATTTTTGAACATTCTTTACCCTATCAAATAAAAATTCATTAATTATTTGATTAGAAGTAAACTACAACTGTTCTTATATCAACAATAGAAGTGATTTCAACCATTTTTGGTGTGCTCCCTTCTTACGAATTTCTTTACCCTATCAAAGCAAAAAATAGCAGTATTAATAGTTAATGGTTTAAATTTTGAAAATTCAAAAAAACCATTGATGCAATAAGTGAACCTTCTGAGGTGGATTTTCCACCTTGTTCATTAGCAAGTGGATCATACTCTCCCTTTCTGAAAATATTTTATGACAGTGAGTTATCTGTTTATTACTACATTGTGACAACGTTAGCTTGGTTTGGGTGTAGCCCCTTCCTAATGCTCTTAAGTGTAACACCCCGTAATTTTGTTAACATTAAAGAGGATAAATTAAATAATAATTAATTTAATATTAAGAATTAAGGGAAACAGACTACGTCATTACGTCCGTCTCGAAATTCTGGTCAGGATAGATACCTAGTTTGCATAAACAGATAATATATGAAGAAATTACGGACGATAAAAGTTTGACATTCAAACCAGGTATAACTGGCGCCCTTCACAAGTGCGCCAAGGCATTTTTACACTGGTGCACCTATAAAGTGTGCCCATAGGAGTTTTTGGGTATTCGGGCCTTTTTCCAAGTGGGAGGCGACCCGCAACCTGTTCACCCTAGGGCTTATGTGGCAGTCGGTTCCAGAGGGTTCTGCAGTTATAAATATACCTCAGTTCTCTTGTTTTCTTCACAAAGAGTCAATGGCGGCCAAACTTTGTCGGTATGTGAATTGAACTGGATTCCTTATCTTCTTCTATCAACTAAGGATAATCAAATCCAGAAATCAAAGATCCATTCTTTCTCTATTCTCTAAATCTAGCGCTGTGAGTTTCTAGTTATTTTTAAGTTTAA
Source organism: Allium sativum (assembly GCA_030737875.1). Lineage (NCBI taxonomy): Eukaryota > Viridiplantae > Streptophyta > Magnoliopsida > Asparagales > Amaryllidaceae > Allium > Allium sativum. The sequence continues at coordinate 312,672,243 of CM060919.1, forward strand.
ATGAACAGAAGTAAATTATGAAAGACTGTGATTTGGATACGTTGTAAACCTTGAATCTATGCTATTGTTAGATCTTATACTATGTCATGATAGATCTAATTCTTTAGATCTAATGCAATTGTGGTTATTATATTATATTGCCTATGTGAATCTTGACTTGTTACTATGTTCTGGTGAATGTAAATCTATTAATTTTGGCAGTTGTAACATTAGTTAGATCTAATTATGTATGTAAATCACCTTTTACCTATCATATTGCGATCAACTTAGATCTGTTGTAAATTGGACATGAGAACTCATATTTAGATCTAAACATGCTATTATGTCACCCTAGTGGTGTTAGATCTATTTTAACCTCTAGATTTGAATTATGTGATCTAATTTATCACCTTGTGTTATCATGTTAGTTCTATTTTAACCTCTTAAATATGAATTATTTGATCTAATTTATCACCTTGTGTTATCATGTTAGATCTAAACCGATTGGACATGTAAATTGCTAATTTAGATCTTACTATGCTTATTGTGACATCATAGTTATGTTAGAATCAATTGACTACCAACTGTTCATCAGTTTTATGTCCACCTTGTTATGATGACAATTTCATGTCCATGCCAGTATATATCTTCACCTTATTGTCATGCTAGTTTATGTTTATGCCAAGATGATCACTTTGGTTATATTCCCATTATTTTCCCTATTATCGTTTATAACTAGGCTATTGTCTAGCCTAGGCATGCTGCCAATTTTGTGAGGGCGCTAGTTAAGGAACGGGGAAAAATGGGTTAATAATGGCATAATTTGAATATGAACATTTTTGGACATATAATTCAAATTATTGGGTAAAGCGGGCATTAACACCTATAAAGGGAAAGGATTAATTAATTAATAATGGAATGTCTAGTAATTACAATTAGGAATTGCAGTTGTACTTATGACATGAGGTTAGGTTGCATTAGTGGTGGAAGTCTGTCTGGCCCCGACCGGCATATCCAGCAGCCACTAATGTTGAACCTAATGTGGGAGGTCTAAGTATGAAAATACGAATCGGGCTAAGGCACGAAGTTAGGCCCAACTGTGGAATAAGACTGCCTAGACCCGACCGGCATATCCAACATCCACATGTTGTAGGCCTAATGTGGGAGGTCTAGCCTATTATAAACCATAAATGGACATGGTAATGAATTGGACTACTTAACCAAATCTAATCCATAGGGATTGTATGATATTGAACTAAGGTTTGGGTTAAGTAAATTGATTGGAATAGTGGATGGGTTAAGTAAATCTGAAGGGGGTGGGTAATATTTACATATAGGCCCACGAACTTAACTTGATAAGGTTATGTAATTAAAGACACCTAGTGGTATACATAACCAGAAAAAATAATGAAGTTATGTAATTAAAGACACCTTTTAGGGTAAGCATAACTGAATAGGGCTATGTAATTAAAGACACCTAATATACATAGTCAATGAAAAACCTAGTGTGGGGATACAAGACAAAGGGGAGAGCTTGTATCATATTGCGTGGGACCCATTTCAGTCAGTAACCCAGAGTTAGTATCAAATAAAATACTCCGTACTAGGCGGAGAGGGGACACGCTTACTGACTGATTGTAAGAGATACAAACGTGGATGACAGTGTAGGCGGTGCAAACTGACCAGGCCATGTGCGTGCATGAGCCGGGTAGAGGGGGATAAGACGACCATGAAACCAGTAGATTTGGGGCTATGCATATTAGTGAAGGGTTGCCACTGTAGGATGTGATACATCCTACCATAAGGCCGGCATAGAGTATCTAAGGAGCAAGGAGCTGATTGATTAAGGTAGTGGTTAGGGTATATTTTGGACATATGCCCTAAGTCTACCACCTTATAGTGGAACAGATCATCTCATTCTGGTTATACTAGTAATAGTGCAGAGTAATCATTAGAGAAGTGTATACACCTTACCTTGTCTACCTTCTCACCTGCCATTTATGTAGTGATCTCTCTTATCCACTTTATATGCCTATCATGTTACTTTTATTTATTTACTAGCTAAAAGTAACTAGACTCGCCAAACTTTATGTCTGACCCTTTTGTTTCTACTTCTTTCTTCCGTTCCCCCCACCCCCAAGGTTCTCAGGGGGGAAACACTTAGGCTTAGTCAGGACTCAGATATCATCTTGCTAGGAGCTACTTCTGAAGTATGGCTCAAGTTCTTGTCTCTATTATGGCTTAACTCTTTCAATTGAGGAATTATGTTTCTTTTATATTCTTACGTACTCTGATGATGAAAGACGGAAGTTATTTTATTGTAATGGTTTTTGTGACTTATGGTATTGTAGACCATGGTATTATGATTTATATTGAAATAAAAATTAAAATTTCCGTTGTCATCTTATTTATATCTGTCTTGTAATTATTTTGTGTCTGTTTACCTATAACGCTTCACGAAACTTATTGCATTCCCTTAGTGAGTGACATTAACGGACATGTGTGTCACACTTGGTATCAGAGCCAAATTTACCAGATTAGATAAAAAAATTGAAAATTATTTTCAAAAAGGTTTTAAAAGAAAGCATTTTCAAAAAGAAAAGTCTGTTTTGAAAAGCATTCCCCAAAAAGCCATATGTAGTATCCTTTGGTCCTTTATCTAAATTTCTTCCTTTTTTTCCTTTTTCAGCTTGTCTGGGGAACAAAATATTCCTAATATCCCAGAGGGCGTCACAATACCCGGATGGTTGCATAGATATTTGGACGCCATGACACCTGCCAAGGCCAACGAAATGTTCCTCCTCTAGCTACACCAGTCATTCCTCCTCCTCCCCCTCCAAGAGCAGATAACTTCGCCAAGATCTGCAAGGACTTCCGTGCTATGGGAGGGAAGCCATTCCATGGGAACAAGACATTCGTACAAGCTCGGAATTGGCTCAAGGAGACCAAGGATTTATTTGTAATCTTTGAAGTAGAGGATAGAAGGAAGGTTCAATTAGCCGCTTGCCTAATGAAGGACGAAGCCTTATTTTGGTGGGACGTCCGGTGGAAACTTGGGAAGATTTTAGACAAAGGATCAAAATGAAATTTCTTTTCCAAGCTGAAAGAAGCATGCAAATGGAGAGATGCTTAGCACTCAAACAAGGAAATTTGACGGTAAAAGAGTATGTGAATAAATTCAACCAGCTAGCAAGGTTCGGTTTAGAGTTGGTGGATACGCCGCACAAAAGGACTTTGCGGTTTGCTAAAGGGCTGAATGAGCCTCTGCATGGTTTAGCCATGTCCCATATTCCAATGGGGGACACTTTTGAAAAGCTTGTCGATATGGCCCTAATGCATGAGGATGAAAAGGGAGAAAAGAAGGCTGAGGAGACGTCGCAAAATAGGAAGGTGTGGCCGAAGAAGGGATAGCAGCAACAACAACAGCAATAAAAGAAAGGAGGGAAAAATGATAAAGGCAAGGACAAGAGAAAATGTTACCATTGTGGAAAGGAAGGTCATCTGGTTAAAGACTATAAGCGAAGGAAGAACTCTTGCTACCACTGTAGAGAGGCCGGACACTTTGCTAAAAAGTGCCCGAAGAAACGGGGATCACAGGGATAAGGTCAAAGGGCGAGAAATTCTGTAGGGCAGGTGCATGCTCTCGCGACCAGTGCTCCTGATAGAGATAGAAAAATTTCTGTGGAACGTTTAATTTCTCTTTCAAACCATCCTATTAGAACACTTTTTGATTCTGGTGCCTCACATTCATTTATATCAAGTTCTGTAGTTAAATCTCTGCACTCAATTACTAGTATGGTAGTGGATCCCGTAGTTGTTTCAAACCCCATTGGTGGTTCGGCTCATTTATATATGATTTGTTGGGATTTGAAAATATTTGTGTTAGGCGCCGAGTTTGAATGCGACGCGTATGTGCTCGGGTTTATGGGCTATGGGTTGATTCTAGGAATGGATTGGCTTACCACGTATGGTGCCATTCTGGATTGTAAGAAGAGGGTTGTTAGGCTTCTGACTTGTTTTGGGAGAACCCTCGAGATTTCGTGTGACCCACAAGGGTCGGTTATGCTTAGTTTCTTGAGTCTCTTGATGCATCTATCAACGATCTGCAATCTGTTCCAGTAGTCCGGGATTTTCCCGATGTTTTTGATGAGGTTCGGGGTTTACCTCCAAGGCGCAAGATTAACTTTCGTATATATTTGGTGGACAATGCAAAGCTAGTTGCATTACCACTGCGCCACATGGCTCCAAGGGAAAGAAGGGAGCTGAGGAAGCAAGTAGGGGAGCTACTTGAGAAAGGGTTTATCAGACGAAGCATATTTGAATGGGATGCTCCAGTAGTACTTGCAACTAACACTACAACAAAAACACCATATTACAACTTTAATTTTGCAACCGTGGTAAAAGCACAGTTGTAATAAATGTTTTTTTACAATGGTCAATTCCCTAAAGTTGTAATAAACGTATTTTTAACAACTTTTTATTTTGTTAGTTGTAATAGATGTCTATTACAAACTTCATATTTATAATATCTATATTTAATAACTAATTATATTAATATTTAATAATAATTAATAATAAACTTAGGAATCAATAATATTTATTAATTATTATTAAATAATTAACATTTAATAAGTAGTAATTTATTTTTAATAGTTAATGTATGTTAACTGCTTATTAATCGATAATTTATAACATACATTATAAGCTTTTAATCATTATTAATCTATTATATCTAAGTAGAAATAAGTAAAAGTAAAATAATAACTATTATTAATAAGTATTATTTTATTTGGTAGTAACTATTTCAGAAATTTTAATAAACATAATTTTGGCAACTAATAACAATTTTGGCTACTAAATAACAATAATTAATTATAAATATATTTATTAATGAATAGTAATTAGCTTTTAATTATTACTATTAAATATTTAATGATTGATAATTGGTAATATATACATAACAATTAACGAATAATTAGACTTCGTGCATTGGATAATGTCTGCAAATAGGTCATGCCCCTTTTCAAATAATCCCACTTGTCGTCATTTAGTTGTTGGAATTTTTGGACTAACCGTCGAATCTTGACTATCAAGCCTTAGTGATCATTGATGGCCACTGCGCTGCGGCACGGATATCGTGCTCGATTTTTTTAATATACATTTTGCCTTCGAATGTCGAGAGTGTTTAACCGATCAGAAAAAGATGAAATATTACGTAGGTTAGAAAACAATGAAATGTTACAACTTTTTTTTTGTTAGTGATAAAAGATGCTTTTGACTCCAAAACAAAATCTCGTTTTTGGCTCCAAAACAATTTTTTTAGCGGCAAACGTAAATTTTCAGCGCTAAACCAAAACATTAACATATGTTTACCACTTATCTCCTTGGTCAAAATTAACTTTCCCCAAATTTACGTTTCTTCGTATTCCTTCTTCCTCATCGAAAATTCTCGATCAAGCCAGCCCCATCACCTGAAAATCAGAGCTCCACCTTCGAATTAAGCCTCCGACTGGCTTCTCCCTCCGCCATCGAACACCCTCCTCTCAGCCCTGCGTTGCGTCTAACATTGCTCCTCCTGCTGCCTTGTTCCTCCTCACAACAGATCTGCACCAGAAAGCAAGCCACCTTCGCTCCCTAGCTTCCCCTCGCCTAAACCGACCACACATCTGAAACTTACGCTTGAGCCACTGACCAACTGGGCAGCCTCGTCAGAGTTGGATTTAATTTGCTTTCCTTTGTATACGGTATACAGGTTAGTATGTTGTTTGGATTTATAAATTTGGTCAATTCCTAATATTTTGTAATCACCCGGTTTCAAGTTGTTTTATTTTGAACAATTTTATTTAACAATTGAAAGATCCTTGTTAGTGAACTATGGATCTGAGAATATAAATAATCTTGTTTCATTAAGTTTTTGACAGTGTGATTAAATCCATAACACACAAGTTGATCCATCATCATATATTCTATGTTTAAAAGTCTATTCATCCCAAGTTATATATGTAACTAAGTTTAAAGGGCCTATGTTTATATTAATGAACTGGGTATCATAAGTGTTAAGATTAATTTTCTATATCTGTACATTTTTTTTGGTAGTTATAGGTTATTATGGTGGATTGGTTATCTAATATATGATATTATGGGATGTTACGAGCATATATATGTATATATATATGTATATACATATATATATGTATATTGTGTATAAGAAAACTATCAGAAACTGTTAAATTCTAAAATAGCGTATACTTTGAGATAATATATCCTAGTTTTGTTTGACATTTTAAATCTGTGATGCAATATGTCTTGACATATTAAACAAGCATATATGTTATTTTTCTATTTTCATGTAAATCTTTTGCCTGGGCAGAAAATTTATTTTTGATACAACTGGATTGTATTTTGATACTTGGAAGTGCATACTAAAAAATATTTAATACTGTTTATTATTGTCCACTAGTTGGATATATAGTAGCATGCATTTTGCCTTATAACAATGATGAACAATTTGGTATAAAAGTTGTACTGGATATAATGGTTATGTGTATATCAAAATACTGAACTAATATGATTATTGAATTCCTGATTAAACACTATGATATATGTATATTTGGAACTTTTGATTTTATTTTCATATGCAGACTAGTTGTTGAACCTTCACAAATTAGAAGTGCTTGTATATGTATAAACAAACAGTTGATGCAAATATGATTTGCATTTGCCTCTCAAGTTTTGGACAATACAATATTGCTAATACACATATCAAGAAAAGGATCCATGCTTCATCTTTTGGATAAATTAGTAAATCAGCTTTAGTGAGACATAATTGGATAGTGTTCCATTGTTTAAACTAATTAACTATAATTGGACATTTGATGTTTGCAGATCGTCGAATGGCGTACAACAATGAGTCTAGCAGCAATGTGGCGTAAAGATAGTGTACTCCTGTAGGATATGCAATTTTTGGTGGATAACTTATGCTTGTACGAAGTTGCTTTGTAACGGTCAAGTATGTAATAATGTATGAAATGTTGTTTAAAGCTTATTGTTTGTAATACTGAATATTTGAGTATTTTAATAAATTAGTTTGCAAATAACTGTAATATCTGATTTGCTTATGGAGTATTGCTATATTTAGTGTATTGTTCTTTTTAGTTGCAAAAGATATTTTTTTTTAAAACCCAAATGTCAATCACAACGGTGCATAACAGTTGTAGTAGATTTTTTACGACGGTGCATAACTGTTGTAATAAAGTTTATTACAACGGTGGAAAAATGTTGTAAAATATACATATTACAACGGTGTTGCAACAGTGCAAAAAAGTTGTAAAAGATCTTAGTCTATTACAACTTCTTAATACACGATGGTTTTCCCACCGTTGTAAAATGTATATTACAACGGTGTTCCACCGTTGTAATATGGTTATTTTGTTGCAGTGTAAGGCAGATGGTTCGCTTCGTTTGTGTGTTGATTATAGAGAGCTGAATAAACTCACTGAGAAGAATAGACACCCACTTTTGAGGATTGATAATTTATTTGATCATCTTGTTGGCGCCTCAGTATTTTCCTAGTTAGACTTGGCTACAGGGTTCCATCAGTTGAGGGTGTCTGAGGACAGCATAGATAAGGCTGCCTTTAGGACTCCGGTCATTGAATGGCTAGTACGCCTTTTGGGCTGACAAATGCACCTGCCTATTTTGTCGATCTGGTGAGTAGGGTATTTCAGGAGTTCCTAAATAAATTTGTTATAGTCTTTGTCGATGATATTTTGATCTTCTCCAAAAGCGAAGAATAGCATCCCCAACATTTGAGAGAAGTTTTGAAAACTCTATGTGACCATCAACTTAAAGAAAAATTCTCCAAATGCCATTTTTGGAGAAAACAGGTGAGATTCTTAGGGCATGTGGTCACTAAAGAAGGGATAGCTGTAGATCCCGCGAAGTTGGTTGTAGTGCAAGATTAGCTAGTTCCTAAAAATGCAACCGAGGTGAGAAGCTTTCTTGGGTTAGCAGGTTACTATAGAAGTTCATTAAGGACTTCTCAAAGATATCAGCCCTACTCACCAGGTTGACGAAGAAGAACTTGGCATTCTCATGGGATATAGATTGTGACGTTGCTTTCTAATGACTGAAGAGGGCTCTAACAATAGCCCCAGTCTTGACCTCGCCTGATGGGAATAAGGTGTTTACTGTTTACGCTTATACGTGTGGTATAGGGCTTGGTAAGATTCTAATGCAAAAAGGGAGAGTAGTTTGTTATGGGGGTCGACAGTTGAGAGTTCATGAAAAGAACTACCCCACCTATGATCTAGAGCTAGCTGCCATAGTGTTTTCGTTAAAGACGTGGCGTCATTATTTACTTTGAGTGAAGTTCGAGTTATACACCGATCATAAATCTCTCAAGTATCTGTTTTCGCAGAAGGATCTCAATTTAAGGCAACGGTGGTAGATGGAGTTTCTAGCTTCTTATGATTTTGAGATTTCTTATACCCCTGGCAAGGGTAATATGGTGGCAGACGCACTAAGTAGGCAGAGGGTGGCCCTAATTCCTCTGTTTGTGGAAAGAAAGATCTTGGAGTTCATAACAGCTTTTGATTTTAGACCCCCATCGAAATTTTTCCTGATTTGTTTGCATCCTTAGAGATACGACCGACTCTTATGGACCAAATCGGAGCTTCACAAAAAGGTGACCTACAGATTTTAGACATCATGGATAAGTTCAGAAGAGGGGAGACTTCTAGTCACCTCAACAGATATGTAATAGATGAAAAGGGGTGGTTGCGATGAGATGGAAGGCTTTGTGTTCCTCAAACTGGAAGCTTGATAAAGGCAGCCCTAGAAGAAGCCCACCATTCTAAGATGACCATTCATCCAGGACATGATAATATGTATAGGGACATGAAGAGGGTTTTCTTTTGGGCTAGGATGAAGAAAGATGTAGCCAAATTTGTTTCTCAATGTTTAGTTTGCCAGCAAGTCAAAGCTGAGCAAAAGAATCCCGGTGGATAACTTCATCCGTTGGAGGTTCCACAGTGGAAATGGGAGAGCGTCTCTATGGATTTCATAGATGGTTTGCCTAGATCGAAGAAAGGAAACACTAGTATCTGGGTTGTAGTGGATAGACTCACTAAGAGCGCTCGCTTTATTCCAGTTAAGAGTAAGAGGACGACATCGTGGTTGGCAGCAATTTATGTGCATGAGATAGTTCGTCTTCATGGAGTACCTTCCAGCATCATGAGCCATTGTGACCCCATCTTTACTAGGGAATTATTGAGGAGCTTGCAAGAAGCATTAGGTACACAGTTGTGTTTGAGCACCGCTTATCATCCTCAGACCGATGGACAGATAGAGAGGGTGAATAGGATTCTTGAAGATCTTTTGAGGCTGTGTATCCTAGACTTCGGAGGGACTTGGGAAGAGCATCTTCCTTTAGTAGAGTTTGCCTATAATAACAGTTATTAAGCTAGCATCGGCATGGCATCCTTCGAAGCATTGTACGGATGACCCTGTAGATGTTGGTGGGTGTCTACAGAAAGATTATTACTTGGACCAAATATGGTTATGGAAACATCCAAAAAGATTGACCTTATTCGATGGTGGATGAAGACAGCTCAAGATAAGCAGAAATCCTATGCAAACAAGAGAACGACTGACCTCAAATTTGAAGTAGGAGACTTGGTTTTTATCAAAGTGTCATCTTTGAGGAATGTAGTTCGCTTCGGATCCATAGCGAAGTTGGCACCTAGTTTTTGGGACCATTTCCCATAACTGAGAGGATTGGCCACTCCCAGACAATCTATCCGGCATTCATGATGTTTTCCACGTTTCCCATCTACAAAAGTGCCTGCATTATACCCCAATAATCATTGAGCTGACTGTGTTGGAAGAAGTCGAAGTGGAACGGGAGGCGACAGTCAGGCGAGTCCCTACCCATATTCTGGGATCAGAAGTTAAGAAGCTACGCAATAAAGAGAGATCAAGTTGCTAAAGGTTCAGTGGGGAGAGAACGCAGAGGATGCGGCTTTGGAGACCAAAGACAAGATTCGTGCTTTATACCGTTTTCTTTTTTAGGGTATGTTCTTAAATCCTTTTTCCAAAGCTTTATCAATGCTTGTTTCTATCATTTGAGTATGTCCTATCAATAGTATTTTCTACCTTTAGATAGGAATCCTATGGATGTAAACATGTGTTTGAGACATGTTATGGTTGACGGATGCAAGTGTTTGTTAGTGGTTTCCTATAGATGCATATACACACACATTAGGCACTAGATCAGCTCAATCACTCTCATATTGCATATGGATGTGTGTGCATTTTCTTTTCTTTTATGGATGGAAATGGATGAACTAGCATATGGATGTTGCATTTGGACGAATGAGTGTGCACACATATAGAGCTTACATATTATAATAGGCTTATTTGCATATATATTGGATTAATGGCACTAACATACTTGCATTAAGGAGGTCAACAGAATCAGTAGACCGCCTGATCTTCGCAGTAGTATAGGGATATATATACACACCTTTGCATATATTAATGTAAGCATTAGAAATCCTTAAGGACAATGGATGCCAGTGATTGATGGATGAGTAGTTGGATGATGGATGGTAGGATATGCATTCTTCTCAATTTGGAGATTTCGGGGATGAAATCCTTTAAGTAAGGGGGAATGTAACACCCCGTAATTTTGTTAACATTAAAGAGGATAAATTAAATAATAATTAATTTAATATTAATAATTAAGGGTAACAGACTACGCTATTACGTCCATCTCGAAATTTTGGTTAGGATAGACACCTAGTTTGCGTAAAACAGATAACATATGAAGAAGTTACGGATGATAAAAGTTTGACATTCAAACCAGGTATAACTAACACATTTCACAAGTGCGCCAAGGCAATTTTACACTGGCGCACCTGTAAAGTGCACCCATAGGAGTTTCTGGGTTTCGGGCCTTTTTCCAAGTGGGAGGCGACCCACAACCTGATTCACCCTAGGGCTTATGTGCAGTCGGTTCCATAGGGTTCTGCAGCTATAAATATACCTCAATTCTCTTGTTTCTTCACAAAGAATCAATGGCGGCCAAACTCTGCCGGTGTATGAATTGAACTAGATCCCTTATCTTCTTCTATCAACTAATTCAAATCAAATCGATAAATCCAAGATCCATTCTTTCACTATTCTCTAAACCTAACGTTGTGAGTCTCTAGTTATTTTTAGGTTTAAATGAATAGAAGTAAATTATGAAAGACTGTGATTTGGATATGTTGTAAACCTTGAATCTATGCTATTGTTAGATCTTATACTATGTCATGATAGATCTAATTCTTTAGATCTAATGCAATTATGGTTATTATATTATATTGCCTATATGGATCTTGACTTGTAACTATGTTGTGGTGAATGTAAATTTATTAATTTTGACAGTTGCAACATTGGTTAGATCTAATTCTGTATGTAAATCACCTTTCACCTGTCATATTGCTATCAACTTAGATATGTTGTAAATTGGACATGAGAACTCATATTTAGATCTAAACATGCTATTATGTCACTCTAGTGTGTTAGATCTATTTTAACCTCTAGATCTGAATTATGTGATCTAATTTATCACCTTGTGTTATCATGTTAGATCTATTTTAACCACAAAGATCTGAATTATTTGATCTACTTTATCACCTTGTGTTATCATGTTAGATCTAAATCAATTGGACTTCTAAATTGCTAATTTAGATTTTACTATGCTTATTGTGACATCATAGTTATGTTAGAATCAATTTACTGCCAACCGTTCATCAATTTTATGTCCACCTTGTTATGATGACAATTTCATGTCCATGCCAGTATGTATGTTCACCTTATTATCATGCTAGTTCATGTTTTTGGACATATAATTCAAATTATTGGGTAAAGCAGGCATTAACAACTATTGTAACGACCCGAATTTCCGTACTATCTGAGTCGACTAATAACACCACATGTCCAACCCAAATTGCACAGAAATACGAATCATTATTAGAAAGAAGTTAGAGGATTAGAAATAGAAAGAAAGAAATATTAGAATAGAAAAAACGAAGATCACAAACTCACAGCTGAACGAATAAAATATATTAGATAACGTAAACTTTTGAAATACAAATCTGTTTTGCATATACATATATCATCAGAGTACATCAACAATTTCTGGAACAGTTATAAACGCTTGTTTCCAGATATACACAGCGGAAAATATGATAATCTATAGCTAACTGGTGAAGTCTTCTGCTTTCATCTCTTCCAAGTGAATCTAGAGAATCTCAACTACTTGACTGCCCATACAAATTTGGGCACCCAAGAGTTTAGGGAAAACAAGAAAAACAACCTCTGGGTCAGTCATGGGACTGGTGTGAGTAACTCCAATCATTTTTTAACTTCCAAAATCCTTTCGAAAGAAATGATAATCGTAAGACCGATCCATACATAAACATGGATGGTTTTTACCTTATGATAACCAAAATATCTTTTTGATATCAAATCCAGTGATATTATAATAATGTCTACATCAAATAAATAGAATCTAGAGGAATGCTTGCATCTCCCCTCCATATATAATATAAAATCAAAAACCGCTGGGCGCTTATTGGAGATTGGATTTCCAACATGACAAGGTAAGGGACCACCTGCCGATAGTGTATCTCTGGAGGCGAATACACTGGGTTCAACAAGAACGTCTTGCAACCCGGCCCTCACATGACCGACCACTCATTTCACTTGAGTGTATCGAATGTATATCACCAACGGTTGGGATCAGCAACCGTTTCCCGAAAGGGACAGCATCGATAGATTAAAGAACAAATGGAATTTCTCTAGATAGGTGATTATACATCCTAATGGGAGAGACCCACATAGCCATGCTGCCTGCCCGATTTTTGTCAATTCCCGGTTGTGAGGCTTGAGGTATGAATTATCTTCCCGAACATCTGGCCACCATTCACTTTCAATGCCACATCATCAGATCCGGAAATCACTAATTGATTCCCACAAAAATACTCAGATTGTTAGGCTAAAGAAGTTTCCCTTCTTTGCCACCAACTTCGTGCGTTTGAAGGAATCAACGTACGTAATCCCTTTGGAAATACTCTGTCAGACACTCGTCCATACAAGTTGTCCTGGGTTTGGACAAACTGAAGGCATCGTTCTATTAATCCATCTTGGGCAATTTATACCTAGGGTTAACAGAACAGCCCTTGCACTTTACTCCGTCTTCATAATCTCTTCAACATAAGTTGATTCGTAACGCTTATGCCAATATGGAGTGGTTTTCAGATATTAAATCTGATCACGGTCTCCCTGTATTGACAACGGAGGTATATAATAAATCAAAACTTTGATAGTCGGTGATTTAACTATCAAAGAAACATCCATACAATCAACGGTCCTATTTCCAATTGGAAATTGTACCGATCAATCATCGAACAACACAGGGGCCCATTAAATCAATCCTTTATTATATTATCATTTACAATTCCCATTTCCCATCTTTCGTATCCTTTTGAAGCTCGATTTCCCTTCTCGATTCTTTGAAAAACATTTCCAATTTTATAATTTCTTTATTCGAGAAAATATCCATTATTCTAGTAAGAAAGCATTCCTATATATATAGATGAAATCCTTATTGTCTATATTCAGCAAATATACCTTATTAATATTGGAAAATATTTCCATTCCTTAATTCCTCGTTGACCAATCCATTTACGCGTAGAAAATATCTCTCATTTTATTTGGGGAAAAACATTTCATAATCCTTTAATATTAACGCGATGTTATAAAACATGGTTATTATAACTCAAACTATAAATCATTTATTATCTAACCATATTGCTAACCCCTCTTCACTATCGAACCTTAACCATTTCTCCATCAATTATGAAGTCAATCAAGTTGGGGTATAATTACCTCTCAAACCTTAATTGAACAACATTCTCAACTTTGAAATAGTCAAAGCTCACAACTTTAAACAAAATCTCGCTTGCGCGACCTTCGGATTCAATCTAAGAACACTCTTCTTTTATGCAAAAACATTGATTCTAACGGTAGCGTTATAATCGCTGTTTCCAAATATTTGATTTATAAGTCATTTATTATAACGATAGCATTAAAATTGCTGTATAGATTTTACAAAACATTTATTAGAACAACACCGCTAAAATCGCTGTTAAGATTTACAAAACATTTATTATAATGACAGCGCTAAAATCGATGTTTAGATTTATAAAACATTTATGATAATAGTAGAATTATAATCGCTGTTTAGATTTATAACAATAGCGTTATAATCGTTGTTCCCAAATAATCGATATATAAAAGTATAACTTGTACTTATTAATTTCAATTAATAATTAAATAATTAAACAATTAAATAATTAAATTTTATTTAGACTGAAAGTAAAAGTAACTACTTCTCTAAATTCGATACAATCGAATTCCAATAAATAACTCTCTCTCTAATAATCTATATTCGAACTTCGAAATTTGTTCACCATTTCAGGTTAATTCAAATTCCAAATTCACTTTTGAATTTACCCTTTCCAAATCATACCAAATTCCTTTATAAGCATTTCAGTCTACAAAACATTATCACACTTTATTTTATATTCCAAATTTTGAAATAAAACTCGTCGTTTTCTTTTTGAAACGATTGTTCATTTCCCTTTTCCATTCAAATTCCAATTTGGTTTCATACCTCAAATTTCCTTTATAGATATTTCATTTGCAAAATATTTTCTTAAAACTATTATTCACTTTAATCGTGAATATATTCCTTTGATATTCAGTTTGATTTCGTACTTATAAATACTATCTTAAATCCAAATTTAATTTATAATTTCTACTCAGAATCATTCATATAAGTATTATTTCTTCTTATTTTAATCATTTAAAATCTCATTCAACATTTCCTTAATAATTGTTAAGTTTAAATCTCGTTTCAAAAATTGGCTTCAAAACCCATTTTGACTTCTTTATATAATTTCAAATTTGAATTTATATTTCAATGTATCCAATGATAAATAGTTCAATTAATATATATTCTCATTAATGGACAAATTATTGATTCATTCATTTGAACTGGTTTTCTATTCTCAATTCTATTCAAAAAATAATAATTTATATTTTTGGAAATAAATTTCCTTTTCAAATCCCAAATTCCTTTTCTATATATTTTACGGTATTTAAAATACCAAGTTTCTAGGGTCAAGGTAGATCAAACACAATACATCCAATCATGGATTATATAACACATCATATATCACAATCAAATAAACAGTAATATAAATGTTGAGGAACCCAGTTGGGTCCCTCGAACCTGTTTCCCTGCATCCACAGACGTTAATAACATCAATAATATTAATTTCACATTAAGGTGAAATGTCACAGTAGTAATTGATCAATGATATAACTATATCAACCATTCAACTAATTTTATCAACCATCCATCCAAACAACCATCACACAAGTTATAAAATTACTATAAATAATTTAAAACTCGTTTATATAAAAATATAAACGAGGTAAAGTTACCGAGTTTACTCGCATCGTTTTGCAGCTGTGATGACCCTAAACCCCGTACTGACGGTGGCAAGAATAATCTTTGGAATATAACACATAAACAAATAATAGCAGAAAAGAAATAAATAAATACACCAAATAATGCACAAATAATACACTGGATAAACATAATCATCAGAGTTACACAGTATACAGGATCATACTTAGTACAAGTACAGTTCAGCTATACATAAATGTCTACAGCGGAAACAAACATAATATGTAAAATAGGAGCTGAACAACATAAAAATAGATAAATAATAGAATTCATCTTCAGCTCTAGCTATCCAGAAAGAGCCTGCTAATCCTGAATACAAGGCTGCCCGTGCAGAAAGAGGGACACCCGAATTTGCAAGTGAAAAAAACTACGAGTCAGTCACAGGACTGGTATGAGAAATCAACTTAAAACATTTCATAATATGGCTAATCACAGGACCACGCCACTTTCGCGGAACGGGTTTACTCCATTGGATTGCGAGTGCTTTACAACAAGTAAATCTTTTAAACATCGCAATGCTATTTATAAAAATGAAGCCATCATAAGACTCAGTTCCCATCACACATTGAAACGCAGACCGGAGGATAGAGTTTTACCTTATAATGGCCAAAATATGCTTGATACGAATAAAACAAAAGAATTCTTAATCAGACTCCAACTATAAAATAGTAAGAGAATAATTCCCTAGGTATTAACCCCGAAGGCTGAAACCAACATCAGACCAATACCCAGGAAACCATCCGTCTTAGCTCGTTTCCAATTAGTTTCTAATTTTATAAAACAATCATAAATATCAATCATAGATGACACGAGCGTCCCATGCCACTATGTCGCCAAATATAGGTTTACAATCAAAACCGCACGATGTCGTATTTGGAAATTGGATTTCCATCATGAGCCAAGGCAAAAGATAGTCCTTACCGACATCGAGACTGTCTAGCCCAAGCCTTCGGAACAGCCGCAACTACAGCTTGGAGCGACAGGGCCAGTCCACATGGAGTGGATTATAGTGCCTGAACAATACGTTTCCCCGCCCTTTGGGGAGTAAATGAGCCAACGAATGACTTCATCGGTCCCGGATCGACCGATATAACCGAGGCGCCTCGCAACAGCAACAACTACATAGGTGAAAAATAGTACAAATGTCAGCCAGTTTAAGCACTGACACCACCTCTAGCTAGAAAGAAACGCATGTCCTCCCTGAGGTCCTCTCCCATTTATGGTTCATACCGGGGTGTGAGGCTCGCGAATTCACGTTGTACACAAAGCTACACAACACAGGCGGTGCTTTGATCATCACCACAAGACTTTTCTTTTCAACAGAAGCCTTGATTACTGCATCTTAGCATGCCACACAGGTAATTCACACCATGCAACTGATGGCTATCAATCACAAAGAATGAATTCCGATGTCAGACACACAGTCCATTTACAAGTCCGTTCTAGGTCGGAACGAAACCGGAGGCACTATATACCTCGCATACCCATCGACCTCCACGTACGTCTGGACGATCACCACTCATTATCCATATTTCGGGATGCCTCCCAATCAGGACATCAATTACCATCCAACCGAGGTGAAGATCTACGGTCTTCAACCACCGTCTTCATCTTCGACTTCTTATCGTCGATTCAGTTATTCAGAATGGGATAAACTCGGTCTTTCTGAGCAACTTGCGTATATAATAAAAAGTGCTACACAAACACAACATACTCCTCATTTCAATTCATCAGTCACTAACCGTAAATTAGTACGAGAACGATTTCCCAAATATTAACCTCGAAGGCCGAAACCAACATCGGATCAAAACCCAGGAAACCATCCGACTTAGCTAACCTTCAGTTAGTTTATAAATTTTGTATTCAATCATCAAATATTCAATAAACTGGGTAAATTCAGTTTATTTCTATTCCATATCATTTATAATATTTTATAACGATTTATCGCTATTTTTATTTGTTTAATAATAGCCAATTTATTCAAACGACGCTTCAGGCCGTAACACGGCCGTGGCACTGTTTTTCTTCAGATTTGATTTACACATATACGAAAATCTAACTGTTGGATCTTCACAAATTTTATATCATTAGAAAAATCTTTTCAAAACGAATCCAACGGTTTCAGTTTCGGGAAAATCCGACGGTCGGATCTCTCGGTACAATCGTTTGAAGTTGCGATTTCAAAATACGAACTACAGCGTCGTTATTCGATTTAATTTAATTATATATATATATATACAATCGATTCTGGCGCTATTTTTCTTCAGATTTGAATTAAACATTCCAGACAATCCAACCGTTGGATTTTCACAAAGTGGGTAGGAAAGATATTTCCAAGACGAACCCAACGGTTTCGGTTTCGTGAAAATATGATAGTCGGATCTCCCGCACTAATCGTATGAAATCACGGTTTCAAAACATGAACTGCATCTTCGTTATTTTATTTATTTTAATTATATATATACACAAATATAATCTATTCTTCGATTTCAAAAACATGTGCTTTTCATACATTCGATAAGAATGATATTTTTATCCAACAGACATTTATTTCGACACTTCACTATTTTTAACGATTCATGTATATAGTAAAAATGTGAGTTTATTGCAAAACAATTTATTTCAAAACACAACTATTTTATATAGTTCACATAGATGATAAAAATATGATTTTTATTATAAAACAATTTATTTCAGAACATGACTATTTTATATAGTTCATATAGATGATAAAAATATGATTTTTATCATAAAAAAATTTATTTCAAAACACGACTATTTTATATACTTCATATAGATGAATTTCTATTCAACGAATAAATTTCTATTCAACACATGAATGTGGTTTCAACACATGAAAATAATTCTAACACATGAATATTATTCAAAATTTCGGCAGCATAACGGCAGGGTAGTTAAAACCGGGGTCGTCCCTAGTACGGCTCCTCACTCTACCTTAAAGCCTCGCAACTTTTGACAATGAGGATTTCATGCATCTAGTTCGCACGAGGCGGCATGTATATTTTTTTCTTTTCCACAAACTAATCCTATGTGGTTTCAACCAAATAATTCTCACCCACAAACGGGTATTTTTTACCACAATCAATCAATTTCAACCACAAACAATTCCAATCAACCATTCGCTATCAACCAATTTTCACAACAATTACAACCAATAAATATCGTCCATGGTTTGTGGACGAGGGGCGTGTATATATATATATATATACATAAGTAAATTCCACTTCTATTCATCACATATATAATTTTTACAACGCATATATAACTTATACATCGAACGTACAACTTATACAACGCTTAAACATGAGGTGTACAACGCTTATATAACCCATACATCGACTATATAATTTATACATCGTCGTTTTCCATATCGTTTATAATTCAGAAATCTCACATTGGATTCCACTCCACCAAAAATAGCAGAAGGCTCAGAAAAATATCCAGTCTCTTCTAGAATGTAGAAGATGTCCACACGAGTTCACTGTCTCTTGTTTCACTGAATTTCGTCAAGAAACGAAAAAGATATGATTTTTACAGTGAAATCAAAAACCGTAGCGCTTTAAAGTGCTATAGAATGGTTGAAATAAAAATCAGCCGTGTACCTTCGAAGTGGTTCAAAACTAGATTTTTGTTTTGCGCTCAATCCAAAGCACTTCAGGCCGATCGGGTTTCACAGCGTCGTAGAGCTTCGAAGTAGCTTCCCGGCGCCACCAACCATGCTCAGTTCGACAACGTCCAGAGGGCACGGCGGCGGTTTGAAGTCGCTGACTTCACAGCGTCGATCCGACCAAAATACTCCATGATAGGTAGCAAAATTTATATGGATGTGAAGCTCTTGAGAATCTCTACAAAATCTTGAACTGGAGCTAGTGATTTTATTTAGTGTGGAAGGAGGAATCGAAGGGGGAAAGTTTGAAGCCTTTCCGTCGTCGATCGGCATTTATTCGGGGAGAGAGAATGTGGCGTTGACCAATGAGATTTTTTTTTATATTTATAAATTTTAAAATCCGAAAATACCCTTGCACACACGAACACCAATTCAAACCCAATGACTATCGTCCCTAGCTAAATACCCCCATTCCGAACACAATGGGATATGGTTCGTAGGACCATTCAACTGTTTCAGTCAGTTTTCCTTCAAATTAAAATATAAAACATTCAATATTTGATTTGAACATACATTTCAATTTGCCAGGGACACATACTGATTCTAAAAATTCCAAAAAAATAAATCTAGCTATGTTTTGATGATACGGTCCCAACAAAACTAGTTTCGTCGAATTCTGAGACCGTTTGAAAATTGGCCCTTTTCTGGTCGATCCAATTTAATAGAAATCGACCAAACACATTTTCCTTTGCCACACTCACATACTAGCTTCAAAAATTATGAAATTTGAAACCTAGAAATAATTTGACATCCCGGATCCAACAAAAGTGGTTTCGTCGAATTCTGAGGTCGTTTGCAAAATGGCCATTTTCACGGGCTATATAAACTCTATAGCGACATTTCGGAAAATTCATTTAGCCATAACTTTTGCTTCCCGCTATGAAATTTCGATTTTTCAGATTCGTTAGAAAGATATTCACTAACAGATTTAAATATTTTTGGTTTCACTAGAATCCGTTTTATTTTGCACCCGGTACAGTCAGTCAAAGTTTGAATTCAAATTTTGAAACTACCACGCCATTTTAGGCCTTGTTTATAATTAGAATTAATTATATTCATTTTCAAACGTCGATTCAAACTTATTCTTCATTGTTATTATTTAAAATATCTATTTCAAATATTTAAAATCCACCAAAATAGCCAATTTAAAAATTTTAAATTGGTTCAGATTTTCCGGGTTGTTACAATCTCCCTCACTTAAAACTTTTCGTCCCCGAAAAGGAACAAAGTCGAAAGTGGTTTGATTAGCCAACTCTACTTTCAATCTGGCTTCCATTCTCCAACTTTTCAGTTTTTGAGAATTTTCAAATTCTTCAAAAATTTGGCTAACACCTGGAATTTTCGAAAAATTTCGCCATAACCTCCTTTGTACGGGGAGGGGTTTGGAAATTTATTGGGCCGTATTAGGTACCCAATAAATCCTAATAAGCATGCACATATTTATAGTGATATATTCCGGTGTCCACAGGGGAGTGTGTATAGATCATAACTCCAGAGAATAAATTCTCGTCACCCTATAAATGGTTTGTGTGCCTTAACGACCAGAGAGACGTGTTTATTGTCATCTCCAGACCCGTATGGGGTTTTTATTATTCTGGTAATTTACCGTTACATTTTATATGGTCCATATCAGTCGTCAATTCAACCTGTAATATATAGTCATCGCCATACAAGCCTCTCGCTCGTATGGTAAATCTTCAACCTCGTCACACAAGCACCAAATGCTTATGTGGTATGATGAAGTGTGCCTATCTTTACGAAGTATGCCATGTAATGTAGTTCAAAATTAATTGTTACTATCCTATGGCGACATTTATTATTACACACAGAATAACCAGCACTCCGCATCCAATGGCATTCACAGGAGTTGATATAATAATATTTCGCATCCAACTCATTAAGGTTTACCTATTTGTCGGGCACGCAAATAAATTCTTTACTCAACAGCTAATCCATTTACCTGTTCAAACATATATAATGCATATATATATACTTCTATCCATTTTTAACTCAGTTCAATGTGTGATTTAATCGAATAAATTCTACCGTTCATTCTCTTATTGATTAAATTAACTATCGTTCTAATAATTTAATTAACCAAATCTATTATCACACAACACAAACAGCAATCAATTTTATTTTTAACTTTTCAAAGATATACTAATTGATTCTTATACTCTTTTAAAATAATCAGACTATATAATTAAAATTTTACATCCATGAAAAGAAAATAATAACAAAGTAGAGAGCATAATTGAAATTTGAAAATAGGGTAAAAGTACCTTGCACCAGAGTCAATCAGAGATATCCACCCTGCACTTAGGATAGGTTTTCTTAATGCTTTCCTCTGTTTCCCAAGTACAATCTCACGGATCTCCACTCCATTGCACTTTGACTAAGTGAACCTTCTTGTTCCTCAGTTCTTTGGTTTCTTTGCCGATAATCTTTAGCGGCTCTCTTCTTACAGCTAATTCTGGGGTAATTTCAAAATCTTGTTGTGCGGCTTCTTCCATGATCAAGTCTGGATCATGAATGTGCTTTCGAAGTTGAGATACGTGAAATACATCATGAACTCCAGGCAACCAATCAGACAATTGAATTCTATAAGCGAGAGTCCCAATCCATTCAAGAATAGGGAATGGTCCAATAAATCTGGGCACTAATTTCCCAGTTTTGCAAAATCGAATCACTCCCCTCATCAGAGAAACCCTTAAATACACATAATCACCAACAGAAAAAGCCAAATCCCTTCTTCTCGAATCAGCATAGCTCTTCTGTCGGCTTTGAGCAGCGAGTAATCGTTTCTTAACGAAATCGACTTTGTCGGCAGCTTCACGGATCATATCAGGTCCCAATACAAGCCTATTGCCAGGTTCGACCCAACAAGCAGGAGATCGGCACGGTCTACCATACAATGCTTCGAATGGTGACATTGTCAGGCTCGCCTGGTAGCTGTTGTTGTATGAGAATTCAGCTAAATGCAAATGGTCTTCCCATGATCCACCAAAATCAAGAACACAAGCCCGCAGTAGATCTTCTAAAATATGATTCACCCTCTCAGTCTGATCATCTGTCTGAGGATGATAAGCGGTGCTCAAGTTCAGCTTCGTTCCCAGTTCTACTTGAAATGCCTCCCAGAATTTGCTAGTAAATATTGGATCTCTATCACTAACTATACTGAGTGGCACTCCATGTAGCCTAACAATTTTCTTGAAATAAATCTGCGCCAGACTCTAAGCAGATCTATTGGATTTGACAGGTATGAAATGGGCGGTCTTCGTAAAGCGATCTACGATCACCCAAATACTGTCATTTCCTTTTCTGGTTCTGGGCAAACCATCTATGAAGTCCATGGAAATATGTTCCCACTTCCAACCTGGAACGTTTAGCGGTTGCAACAATCCAGCCAGTTTCTGTTGGTCGCTTTTGACTAGCTGGCAAGTAGGGCACCTTCTAACATATATAGATATGTCTCTTTTCAATGATTTCCACCAGAATGTTTGCTTGATATCGTTATAAATTTTACTCACACCCAGATGGATGCTGAGCTTAGATTTGTGGCATTCATCAAGCACATCTCTTCTGAGTTCAGGAATTTCTAGAACACAAATTCGTCCTTGTAACCTCAGAATACCTTCGCCATCGAGCTGTAAATCTGAAGCATTGCTCTCATGAATCCGCTGGCTCATTCCTTTAATAAATTTGTCGTCTTTTTGGAGAGCAGATATCTTGTCAATCAAAGAAGTCGCAATAATAAAACTGGCGATCATTTCATTCTTTCTACTTAACGCATCGGCCAAGACATTGGCTTTTCCTGGAGTGTATAAAACCTCAAAATCGTATGCTGTAAGAAATTCTAGCCAATGTTGCTGCCTCAGATTCAAGTCTTTCTGGGTGGACAGATACTTCAGCGATTGGTGATATGTAAACAGTTCGAATTTCTCACACAGAAGATAGTGTCTCCAGATTTTCAAAGCGAATACGAAATCCAACAACTCAAGATCATGAGTAACGTAATTCTTTTCATGTGGCTTCAGCTGGCGGCTAGCATAAGCAATAACTTGACCTCTTTGCATTAATACTACACCAAGGCCTTCTCTAGACGCATCTGTCCAGACTTTCAAGTCCTGATTGCCATCGATTATTATTAACACTGGATCCGTTGTTAATCTTAACTTTAGCTCCTCAAAAGCCTCCTCAGATTCTGGAGTCCACTTGAATTTTGAGTGCTTCTTTGTAAGCTTCGTTAAGTGACTAGATATCTTCGAAAAATCTTTAACGAACTTCCAGTAATAACTAGCCAATCAAAGAAAACTTCGGACTTCTGTGGGAGTACTAGGCTGTTTCCAATTTTGAATAGCGGTGATTTTACTTGGATCCGCAGCAGTTTCCTCTTTTGATACGACGTGGCCAAGAAACTTTACTTCATCTTGCCAGAAGATACATTTGGAAAGTTTAGCTTTCAATACATTCCTTCTCAGAATTTCTAGAACTTTCTCCAAATGTTTTTCATGTTCGGCCTTCGACTTAGAGAAGAGTAGAATATCATCAATAAAGACCAGAACAAACTTATTCAAGACTCCTCTGAACACTCGATTCATCAGATCGACAAAATAGGCAGGAGCGTTACATAAGCCGAACGACATTACTAACCACTCATAGAATAAGTCTGGACCTCTGAGTGCTGTCATAGGAACACACTCTTCGGCAATACGAAGCTGATGGAAACCTGTAGCTAGGTCCATCCTTGAAAATACTTGTGCTCCATTCAGACGATCCAATAAATCATCGATTTACAGCAATGGATATTTATTCTTTATTGTCTGCTTATTCAAGTCACGATAATCCACACATAATCGCAGAGTACCGTCAGACTTTGGGACAAACACCACTGATGCTCCCCAATCAGAGAAACTAGGCCTGATCAGACCCTTCCATACAAGCTGTCGAGTTTGATTGTTTAGTTTTTCTTTCTCCTTTAGAGTCATTCTCCGAATAGCGTGCACTACTGGCCTTGCGTTCGGACTTAAAGCGATCTTGAAAACAATTTCTCTCTGCGGAGGTAAGCTAACAACTTCTTCGAACACATCCGCATAATTCTTGACGACAGGAATATCTTTTATGAAGTCCTGTATATTCTCTGTGACTACAGGGATATTTTCTATTTGAGCAGGAGAAACATCCAGAGCTGACCAAAAGTCTTTTCTACCTGAATTCGGACCTTCACATGGTATGGTTATATAATTCCCTAGTTGGACCTTTTCCTTATCAACTCTCTCGGCACACTAAACCTCAGCTTCATATTTGGTTAACCAATCGAATCCCAAAATAAGATCGAATTCGGTAAAATTCATGACGATAGAGATGGTAGGGAACTTATAACTAGAAAAGGAGACAGGCACCCCACAAATCCAACTAAGATCAAGGGAACTCACAACCGGATTATGTACCGTGACGGGTTCTTTGAGATTTTTCAATTTCAAATCCAACTTCTTAACTGCATTCTTTGCAATAAAGCTTCGCTACGCACCTGTATCAAACAGTACTTTAACTGGAATATTTTTGACATTAAGCGTGCCTTCCAAAACATCAGACCTTCCCTGACTAGCTGAGGGTGCTGAGGTTTCTGCCACTTCATTTACCTGAGCCTCTTTGGTTGGTTTTAACAGCTGACAATCTTGCTTTACATGGCCAAACCGATGGCAAATGCTACATTCTCTGGTCTCTTGAAACTTCTTATTAGACTTAGATCCTTCCTTTCTTTGTTTCTTTAAAGATTTACATTTTATGGACAAACGACCCTTCTGATTGCAGTTAAGGCATATGGCAACCGTTGCTGGTTCTTTCCCAGATCTGGCCCTTTTCTGATTGACTTTGGGCTTCTTATTCACCTCAGACATCGTACTGGCCTCAAGACGATCAGTTTCAGACTCACCTTTATTACTAGAACTGACTTCCTCTTCGTAACGCAACATACCTTTCTTGTCGAGATCCTCATACTGGTAAGCTGTGTATATCATTTCAGAAAAAGGAAGCTTCATATTCCTCATTACACTACTCTGATATTTTCTTTGTAGGCCATGAATAAACCTCAGATTCTTCCTCTTCGGATCTTTAATCAGGTGCGGGGCAAAATGAGAAAGTTCATTGAATTTCTTATGATATTCGGGAATGGTCATATCTCCTTGTATCAGATAAGAGAATTCATCACATAACCGCTCAGTTGCTTTTGGAGGAGTAAATCTTTTTAGGAAAATCACTTTGAATCTATCCACGGTGATATCACCTTTTGGATTACCCTCCATAATAGAATTCCACCAGAACAGAGCTTCGTCTTTGAGTGCCCAAGATGCCAGTAATCTTTTCTGGTCATCTCTCAGCTTTAAACCGTCAAAGATTTTCTCAGCAGAACGAATCCAAGCTTGTGTTTTCATAATAGATTCTTCGCTCGAGAACGGTTTTCCACCCAGATTTCTATATTTCATAAATAAAGCTTCTATATCCGGGTCAGTATTGCTTCTTCTGTTTCTGGCACTTATTTTCTAGTACGTCTGCAAATGGCAGACAAAGTGTCAGGTCAACAGAATGGATATTTTAAAACATAGAAACACATACTTGAATGTAAATGTGTCTATCGGGGTGTATTTCATTCTGCTATACTCATACTAGGATATTAATGATCCTATCTGTAATGAGTTATTCATTCTAGAACACTACTGGTTCTATTTCTGATGAGTTCATTAATATGTTATATTCCAGCACTAAGCTTAACCAAAGCTCTGATACCAGCTGTGACGACCCCAAACCCCGTACTGACGGTGGCAAGGGTAATCTTTGGAATATAACCCATAAACAGATAATAGCAGAACAGAAATAAATAAATACACCAGATAATACACAAATAATACATTGGATAAACATAATCATCAGAGTTACACAATATACAGGATCATACTTAGTAAAAATACAGTTCAGCTATACATAAATGTCTATAGTGGAAACAAACATAATATGTACAATAGGAGCTGAACAGCATAAAAAGAGATAAATAATAGAATCCATCTTTAGCTCCAGCTATCTAGCAAGAGCCTGCTAAACCTGAATACAAGGCTGCCCGTGTAGAAAGAGGGGCACCCGAGTTTGCAAGTGAAACAAACTACGAGTCAGTCATAGGACTGGTATGAGAAATTTACTTAAAACATTTCATAATATGGCTAATCACAGGACCACGCCACTTTCGCGGAACATGTTTACTCCATTGGATTGCCAGTGCTTACAACAAGTAAATCTTTTAAACATCGCAATGCTTTTTATAAAAATGAAGCCATTATAAGACTCAGTTCCCATCACACAATGCAACGCAGACTGAAGGATAGAGTTTTACCTTATAATGGCCAAAATATGCTTGATACGAATAAAACGAAAGAATTCTTAATCAGACTCCAACTGTAAAATAGTAAGAGAACGATTCCCTAGGTATTAACCTCGAAGGCTGAAACCAACATCAGACCAATACCCAAGAAACCATCCGTCTTAGCTCGTTTTCAGTTAGTTTCTAATTTTATAAAACAATCATAAATATCAATCATAGACGACATGAGCATCCCATGCCACTATGTCGCCAAATATAGGTTTACAATCAAAAACGCACGATGTCGTATTTGGAAATTAGATTTTCGTCATGAACCAAGGCAAAAGATAGTCCTTACCGACTTCGAGACTATCTAGCCCGAGCCTCCGGAACAGCCGCAACTTCCCCTTGGAGCGACAGGGCCGGTCCACACGGAGTGGATTATAGTGCCTGAACAATACGTTTTCCCGCCCTTTGGGGCGTAAATGAGCCAACGAATGACTCCATCGGTCCCGGATCGACCGATATAACCGAGGCGCCTCGCAACAGCGACAACCACATAGGTGAAAAATAGTATAAATGTAAGCCAGTTTAAGCATTGACACCACCTCTAGCTAGAAAGAAACGCATGTCCTCCCTGAGGTCCTCTCCCGTTTCTGGTTCATACCGGGGTGTGAGGCTCGCGAATTCACGTTGAACACAAAGCTACGCAACACAGGCGGTGCTTTGATCATCACCACAAGACTTTGCTTTTCAACAGAAGCCTTGATCACTGCATCTTAGCATGCCACACAGGCAATTCACACCATGCAACTGATGGCTATCAATCACAAAGAATGAATTCCAATGTCAGACACACGGTCCATTTACACATCCGTTCTGGGTCGGAACGAAACCGGAGGCACTATATACCTCGCATACCCATCGATCTCCACGTACGTCTGGATGATCACCACTCATTATCCATATTTCAGGAAGCCACCCAATCAGGAAATCATTTACCATCCAACCGAGGTGAAGATCTTTGGTCTTTAACCACCATCTTCATCTTCGACTTCTTATCGTTGATTCAGTTATTCAGAATGGGATAAACCCGGTCTTTCTGAGCAACTCGCGTATATAATAAAAAGTGCTACACAAACACAAAATACGCCTCATTTCAATTAATCAGTCACTAACCGTAAATCAGTAAGAGAACGATTTCCCAAATATTAACCCCAAAGGCCGAAACCAACATCAGATCAAAACCCAGGAAACCATCCGACTTAGCTAACCTTCAGTTAGTTTATAAATTTCGTATTCAATCATCAAATATTCAATAAACCGGGTAAATTCAGTTTATTTCTATTCCATATCGTTTATAATATTTTATAATGATTTATTGCTATTTTTATTTATTTAATAATAGCCAATTTATTCAAACGACGCTTCAGGCCATAACACGGCCGTGACGCTGTTTTTCTTCAGATTTGATTTACACATATCTGAAAATCTAACCGTTGGATCTCCGCAAATTTTATATCATTAGAAAGATCTTTTCAAAACAAATCCAATGGTTTCAGTTTCGGGAAAATCCAACGGTCGAATCTCCCAGTACAATCGTTTGAAGTTTCGATTTCAAAATACGAACTGCAGCGTCATTATTCAATTTAATTTAATTATATTTATTTATTTATATATATATAAATACAATCGATTCTGGTGCTGTTTTTCGTCAGATTTGAATTAAACATTCCAGGCAATCCAACCGTTGGATTTTCACAAAGTGGGTATCGTTGGAAAGATATTTCCAAGACGAACCCAACGTTTTTGGTTTCGGGAAAATCCGATGGTCGGATCTCCCGCACTAATCATTTGAAATCACGGTTTCAAAACATGAACTGCAGCTTCATTATTCGATTTATTTTAATTATATATATATATACACACACAAATATAATATATTCTTCGATTTCGAAACCATATGCTTTTCATACATTCGATAAAAATAATATTTTTATCCAACAGACATTTATTTTGACACTTCACTATTTTTAACGATTCATGTATAGTAAAAATGTGATTTTTATTGCAAAACAATTTATTTCAAAACGTGACTATTTTATATAGTTCATATAGATGATAAAAATATGATTTTTATTATAAAACAATTTATTTCAAAACACGACTATTTTATATAGTTCATATAGATGATAAAAATATGATTTTTATTATAAAACAATTTATTTAAAACACGAATACCATTCAACACATGAATTTCTATTCAACGAATGAATTTTTATTCAACACATTAATGTTTTCTATAGTTTGTATATATAATAAAAATGTGATTTTTATTGTTAAAGCAATTTGTTTTGAAACACGAATACCATTCAACACATGAATTTCTATTCAACGAATGAATTTCTATTCAACACATGAATGTTTTCTATATTTCGTATATATAATAAAAATGTGATTTTTATTGTTAAGAAATTTATTTAAAACACGAATACCATTCAACACATGAATTTGTATTCAACGAATGAATTTCTATTCAACACATGAATGCGGTTTCAACACATGAAAATAATTCTAACACATGAATATTATTCAAAATTTTGGCAGCATAACGGCAGGGTAGTTAAAACCGGGGCCATCCCTAGTACGGCTCCTCGCTCTACCTTAAAGCCTCGCAGCTTTTGACAATGGGGATTTCATGCATCTAGTTCGCACGCAGGTGGCATGTATATTTTTTCTTTTCCACAAACAAATCCTATGTTGTTTCAACCAAATAATTCTCACCCACAAACGGGTATTTTTCAACCACAATCAATCAATTTCAACCACAAACAATTCCAATCAACCATTCGCTATCAACCACACAACAATTACAACCAATAAATATCGTCCATGGTTTGTGGACGAGGGGCGTATATATATATATATATATACATACATATATATATATAAGTAAATTTCACTTCTATTCAACACATATATAATTTTTACAACGCATATATAATTTTTACAATGCATATATAACTTATACATCGAACGTACAACTTATACAACGCTTATACATGAGGTGTACAATGCTTATATAACCCATACATCGACTATATAATTTATACATCGTCATTTTCCATATCGTTTATAATTCAGAAATCTCACATTGGGTTCCACTCCACCAAAAATAGTAGAAGGCTCAGGAAAATATCCGGTCTCTTCTAGAATGTAGAAGACGTCCACACGAGTCCACTATCTCTTGTTTCACTGAATTTCGTCAAGAAACGAAAAAGATATGATTTTTACAGTGAAATCAAAAACCGTAGCGCTTTAAAGTGCTATAGAATGGTTGAAATAAAAATCAGCCGTGTACCTTCGAAGTGGTTCAAAACTAGGCTTTTGTTTTGCGCTCAATCCAAAGCACTCCAGGCCGATCGGGTTTCACAACGTCGTAGAGCTTCGAAGTAGCTTCCCGGCGCCACCAACCATGCTCAGTTCGACGGCGTCCAGAGGGCACGGCGGCGGTTTGAAGTCGTTGACTTCACAGCGTCGATCCGACCAAAATACTCCACGATAGGTAGCAAAATTTATATGGATGGGAAGCTCTTGAGAATCTCTACAAAATCTTGAACTGAAGCTAGTGATTTTGTTGAGTGTGGAAGGAGGAATCGAGAGGGGAAAGTTTGAAGCCTTTCCGTCGTCGATCGGCAGTTATTCGGGGAGAGAGAATGTGGCATTGACCAATGAGATTTTTTTTTATTTATAAATTTTAAAATTCGAAAATACCCCTTGGCACACACGAACACCAATTCAAACCCAATGACTATCGTCCCTAGCTAAATACCCCCATTCCGAACACAAATGGATATGTTTCGTAGGCCCATTCGACTGTTTCAGTCAGTTTTCCTTCAAATTAAAATATAAAACATTCAATATTTGATTTGAACGTACATTTCAATTTGCCGAGGCCACATACTGATTCTAAAAATTTCCGAAAAATAAATCTAGCTATGTTTTGACAATACGGTCCCAACAAAACTTATTTCGTCGAATTTTGAGACCGTTTGAAAAATGGCCCTTTTCTGGTCGATCCAATTTAATAGAAATCGACCGAACACATTTTCCTTTTCCATGCTCACATACTAGCTTCAAAAATTATGAAATTTGAAACCAAGCAATAATTTGACATCCCAGATCCAACAAAAGTGGTTTCATCGAATTCTGAGGTCGTTTGCAAAATGGCCATTTTCACGGGCTATATAAACTCTATAGCGACCTTTCTGAAAATTCATTTAGCCATAACTTTTGCTTCCCGCTATGAAACTTTGATTTTTCAGATTCGTTAGAAAGATATTCACTAACAGATTTAAATATTTTTGGTTTCAGTAGAATCCGTTTTATTTTGCACCCGGTACAGTCAGTCAAAGTTTGAATTCAAATCTTGAAACAACCACGCCATTCCAGGCCTTGTTTATAATTAGAATTAATTATATTCATTTTCAAACGTCGATTCAAACTTATTCTTCGTCGTTATTATTTAAAATATCTATTTCAAATATTTAAAATCCACCAAAATAGCCAATTTAAAAATTTTAAATTGGTTCAGATTTTCCGGGTTGTTACAGCAGTTGACGACCCTGCTTTTCATTTCATTTAAATCAAACAAATGTTTGATTTCTCTATGAAATTCTAGTAGCTCAGTTTCTGGTTGCATTAATTGCATGTTATGCCGTTATGATACCAATGTGGCATGTTGGGTTCGAGTCTGTTTATGAATGAATAGTATACGATCATTACAATTTTTTTTATATGAATGAGAATAGTTTTATATTTTAAATAACATCATTAACTTCTAATTACGAAATGATTGTATCTAAGGCCACTAACCTTTCCTCCTCACACGATTAAAATTACCCGCGTCCTTCAACCTGACATAAACCCATTGACAGTCCGTTTCATCCCTCGGTTAGCAGCTTCCAAAAACAAACAACCCCGATGTCTATGCTGAAACATAATAAACCAACTTCAACCCTTCTTCCTTGTTATTTGTAGAAATAAATGTATTGACCCTTGGTGCGTTAATATCGGCTTCGGAACTCCAGGGAACAAAACCCTTTATGATGGAATTCTTTTAGCTGAAGCATTATTAGTTTTATTTTAATTTAAATATTGGTCTAATTTAATTGAAATGGCCCGTTACTCCTCTGTTATCCTGCTTTGCGACATTTCTCAGGCCCCCATTTTTCTGCATAAGTTAGAACCATTCAATACATGTACTATTATACTATCAAGAAAATAAATTAGGTATTAATTATACCTAATTAGTGTTTAAGGCTAATCCTTTTCTTCCACTCTCTGCTATTCGAAATTGCTACAAGGTCATTCACCAAAATTCTTTCAACCCAAAACAAAATAGCCACTTGCGCTAACCACCCTTCTGTTATCTGGAACCACGCTTTTTCCCATAACTCTGAGTTCCCTATTATTCTTCCTTTTCCTGCCATTGTTCTCCAAACTGTTGGTAGACCTTCTACGTTGGAAACCACATCTATGATATCTTAAATTCCGTATTAAAATCTCTGCAGATCTTCCCCCCTTCACCGCATTCTCTTTCACCCAGTGCCTCTGCTTCACCCAATAGAATTTGCGACTCAATGATGTTGTCTTCTTGTTTTTTTTTTAAAAAAACTCCATACCAAAAATTTATTTTTCCATGAATCGCCACTGACACTCCTGCCATCGGACATCGCCTCTGGTCATCCAACACCGCCGCCAACCATGCAAACTCCATCACCGCCGCCGACCATACGGACTGACCCAGCTCCACGTCCCTCACCTTCATTCCATCATCCCGACTCCTCACATCACCGGAATGTTGGCCACTCACATCACTGCTATGGCCTCGCCAAAGTCCACTTTTCCCTCACGCTGGCTTCAGTTGTCGAGATGCTCGGACCTAGGCTCTTGTAACGACCCAGATTTTTGAACAGTTTATTTTAAATATTTAGTATGGTTTTAAATATTGAATTCATAATATAAGTGGTATTTTATTGGGTTATCGATTAAATAATCGAAATACGATTTATTTTGATAATTATCGAAATACGAGAAGTTTGAAATAATTCAATTCGAAGATAAAACTGAATCGAAACAGTTCAGATGATCAATATATATACTATTTAAATATGAACGATGATAATAGAAATTCATTGTTGAAGAATTTATTTGTTTTGAATTTAAAATGATTTAATATGGCTATTTTAAATATACGTTCAAATTAAATTGTATAATCTATTTCGTTGAATTCAGAATAGTGAATAACATTGTGAACATCAGTCATTACGATTAAATAACGGTTCAGAATTTTGAGTAAAGGACCACGAGATATTTTTGTAGAATGTATTAATTAAAATCAAATCAAAATTTAATACAGATCAACTTCAGCCGACCTATATCCTTCTTCATCGCAGACCTCAATTTGTATACATTACAGACCTATATATGATTTGTAAAATCACATATCTGTTGTCTTCCTCGAGCTTTATTTCTTGCTCCCCAGCTTCGCTACAAAGCAAAGCAGGAATCGAAATGGCTTGGTACGATCTGTATCCCCTCTCGTGGTTATATAAACAGACCAAGTCTTCATCACAGAAACACGCATTCAATCCATTTCTCTCGGGTTTTTCCCTCATCCTCATAAACCAAATCGATTTCCTCCATTTATGAAACCGGAAATCGAAACCGCGAAGCTCCTCAAGGCCGACGGCAAGACACTCTCGAATTAGGGTACAAGGATGGGGTTCGGTCGTGAGTTTGTTCTGCGTTGATGAAGCGATTCAGACGATTCGAGGGTTCAAACTTGAGTGCGATGGTGATTTGGGGGTTTAGGGTCGACGCGATGGATTTCCGTTCAAACGAAGCAGTGAAGTTACACTGTCGTGCCTCTAAATCATCGACGTTGGAGTTGATTTGATGGATACTTGGTAGTGCGTGAAGTAAGAGACTGAGTCGAGATGCGGTGGTCTGGATTGGGAGGAGCTATTGAACAAGTATAGGGTTGCGACGGATTTATCTATACCAGGTGGATTTAGTTCGAATGGACATTGTGTCCTGTAGGGTTTGCTGAAGCTGTGAATCATGAGTTCAACTTCGAGGTTGATAGTATGAGGCTGGGATGAACGATCTGTTTATGGTGTTGAGAGGATCGAAGGAAAATTCGAACCAAGGGTTCGATGCCTGTAACAGGAAATGAAATTGTTGGGGTTTGAAATCGTGAATGAGGGGAGGAACATCGAGTTCAACATTTTGGTGAAGGACCGAGAATGATAAATGGATTTAATTTGGTTATTAAGGTAATTATCTTAATTTAGTTATTTATTTATCTCAGTCAAGAAATTTTAGACTTAGTAAGGTGTAATTCAATTACTTAGTTCAAGTGATATAGGTACGAAATTTATTTCCAGATAGGAAATTAACTTAGGCATTTTACTACTGTAAAATGATTTTAATTTAATACATGGAAATTATTTTATATAATTGGTATTTGATTAAAATAAATTAGTTGATATAATTAGTGGTTATAAAGGAAATTAGTTAATAAAGAAATAAAATGTGTAGACTAATCATTCGAGAAAGGTTAAGGTTAAATTCGAAGTTTGTTTACATTTGAGAAGTTAATTAAATTAGTATACTTCGGTAATTGAAATTTTATTTGTTTTACATTGAAAAACAGTGAAATGGAGGAACCACTGTACAATCTACATAATAGTCTTCATCGGGTATTCAGCGTAAATAGACATCCTGGTGAGTAAATCTCACTCACCTTTTATTTATAATTATTTTTACTTCGTAAAAATAATTGTTGTTGCTTGTTTGGATTTTTCTTCTTGTTTTATATATATTAGTTATTTAGGCTATTATATATATATTGGTTGATTGATTGGTTGGATTCCCGCAGTCTCATTAGCGGATGCCCGCAGTTTCATAGCGGATGATTACCCTATACGCCCCACGCTATGATTAGTGGATGACCTTCTATACCACGATATTCTGCCACGAAGCAGAATGGGTATTATTTATGTGCTAACATCTGTGGATGCAGGAAAACAGGTTGGAGGAATCCTACTGGATTCCTCAAAAATATATTATTTGTTTGTTTATTTGTTTGCATATATATTGTTATATATGATGTGTTAGAAAAATAAATAATTGGTTGCTTTGTGTGTTTAAGTATCACTGGGCTTAAGTAATGATATTTAAAAATATCATGAAAAAGGATATTTGAGAATTAGAAAGGAAATTCTATTTTTCTCAAATAGAATTGAAATTTGAAATTTGAATATAGAAGATTCAAATAGAATTGAATTTGAAATTTGAATATAGAAAATTCAAATAGATCCAAATAGAATTGAAAATGAAATTGAATAATGAAATTCAAATATAGAATTTGAATAAAGAAAATTCAAAGAGGAATTCAAAGGGATTTGAATAAAAGAATTTGACATAGAAATTTGGATATAGAGAATTCAAATAGAATTGAATATATAATTTGAATCGAGAATTCAAACAGAATTTGAAATAGAATTTTGAATATAGAAATTCATAAAGGAATGTGAATAAAGGAATGTGAATATAGGAATAAAGGAATTTGAATAAATGAATTTGAAATATCGAATTTCAAAGAAGAATTGAATTGAATTTGAAATATAGAATTTCAAAGAAGAATTGAAATAGAAATTGAATAATAGAATTCCAATGGAATTTCAAGTATAGAAATTGAATAATAGAATTCAAATGGAATTTCAAGTATTGAATTTGAATATGAAATAGAAATAGAAATTCAAGTATTGAATTTGAATATGAAATTGAAATAGAAATTCAAGTATTGAATTTGAATATGGAATTGAAATAGAAATTCAAGTATTGAATTTGAATATAAAATAGAAAAGGAAATTCAACTATAGAATTTGAATATAGGAATTTAAATGGGAGTTGAATAAAGAAAATTTAAATATAGAATTTGAATAATAGAAAAGGAAATAGAATTTGAACATAGAATTCAAATAAGAAAGGAATTGGAATTTGAATATAGAATTCAAATAAAAGCGAGATTGGAATTTGAATCAAGAAATTCAAATAGAGTTAAAATGGAGTTGGATTCATTTTATTGAAGTTTTAAAGTTTATATATATATAAATATAATTAAAACGAACTCGCCGCAGCGCTGTAGTTCGTAAATTGGCGACTCGAACTTCAATTGAGTATACAGGACTCAATTGAAGTAGGAATTCATTGAAACAAGAATCGTCAGGACCGGTTGAATAATAGTTTTCTAATGGAAGAGAAAAATCTGGATTTCGTCGAATAGATTTTGAGTTATGTCAAAAATCAAAATTTTAAAAGTGCAGCGCCAGAAACCATTAAAACCATAATGGATTTTATATAATAAATATAGGGATTTTTAAGCAAATAAAAATCCGAATTTCCATTTAAAAACCTGGTCTTGAGTTAGAACATAAAGGTGAACTCAAGTAAAGTGAGAAAAGTGATTTTTGAAACAATAATCATATTTTGATTATTGAATAGAATTAACTAAATCAAAGAAGAATTAGTTAATCGAGTGGGAATTGAAGTCGAACTTTGAAAATTGAAAATTTTGAATTGTAAACATATATTTGAAATCGAATATAGAACTTAAATTAAAATTTGAATTCAACTAGTTGATAAGTAAGTTGAAATATATTTGAAACGTGTTATATTCATATATACAAGCGAAATGGGCAAAGAGTTAGTTAAAGAGTTACTTTAACGAATTGAGTCAAAACGAGTGTATGAAGTTGAAATGAATTGTACAGGTATAGATATACCGGAGACAGTTATGGGATAAAGTGATGAAGGTATATAATTAGTGTGCTCGACAATAAGGTACATGTTTAATTCATATATGAGATTTCATGCGCCGTATTGGCAAGCCGCTTGGCTTTTTCTTTTTCTTTTTGAGATGAGAAGTTACCGGGAAGCTGTTTGAAATTTCCCGATGCTCCCGATACAGGGGAGGTTATGGCGAAATTTTCCGAAAATTTAAGGAGTTAGAATATTTTTAAGATATTTTGATAATTAGAAATCATTGTATCGACGTATAGAATTCGATAGGTAAGTGAATATAAAAATCGAATATTGTAAACAAAAAGGGAAATCTATAAATTAGAAATAGAAAGCGAACTTTATACATGTTTTAAAAATGAACAACTGGATTGTATAGTGTGTTTATTCGAGGTTAGTGGTTTTGCCGTTTTGAAGTTGAGGATGTCTTCAGTTAAGGTCTGAGAGGTAAATTTACCCCAACTTGATTGATTTCATTTTTAATTGATAAATAGTAGAATCCAGTCTCGAAGAGAAGTGTTTGAAAAAGAGTTAGTTGAATAAAATATTTTGGGTTGTTGTAACAATGTTTTACACAACATTCGTTTTAAACCCAAGTGATGGAATTTTGGAAATATAAAAGTAAATATTTCCTGAGTATAATTAAAATATTCGGAATAGAGATAAGTGATTGTAATTGTTTTCAATTGCAAATAGAGACATTTTCTAATATATAGAAAATAAAAGAAGTTAATATTTGGAAACGTTTTCCAAATGGCATAAGAGGCAAGATGATTATTGAAAATATTTGGTTAACAAATATTGATAGAGAAAATGGAGAAGTGATTTAATTAGTGAGTATTAATTAAAGAGCCCAGTGGTTTGTTTGATATGTTGGATGAACACTTGTTTTTATTCGATAGTTAAATCACAGACTATCGAAGTTTTTACCATCGTTGTCAATATGGAGAGACCGGTTGGATTATTATCCGTGAACCACTCTGTATTGGCAGTAGCGTTGCGAATCAGATTATATGAAGATAATCGAAGATGGAGTAAAGTGCAAGGACTCTTTCTATTAAATAGAAATAGTGCCTTCGGTTTCGTTCAATCCCAGAACGAACGTAAATGGACGAATGTCTGATAGAGTATTTCCAATGATCAAATGGGTTGGTCTGTATAAATATATAAGGTTGCAACGGATTTATTCCCTTAGCATAACATCCAGAATATTTGTGCAAACTCAACTAGTGATTAACGGATCTGACAATGTGGCATTCAAAGTGATTGTGCTATCAATGAATGGTAAGTATTCGTAGCCTCAGGCCTCAACAACCGGGAAAGGAAAAAAATCGGGCAGGCAGCATGGCTATGTGGGTCGCACCCATTAGGATGTATAATCACCTATCTAGAGGTTCATTTAGTTTCTTATTCTATTCGATGCTGTCCCAGTCGGGAAACGGTTGCTGGTCCCAACCGTTGGTGATATACATTCGATACACTCAAGCGAAATGAGTGGTCGGTCATGTGTGGGTCGGGTTGCAAGATGTTCTTGTTGAACCCAGTGTATTCCTCTCTAGAGATACACTAGCGGAAGGTGGTTCCATACCTTGTCATGTTGGAAATCCAATCTCCAATAAGCGCCATGCGGTTTTTTTTATACTATGTATGTGGAGCGTGAGATGCAAGCGTTCCGCTAGATTGTATTTATTTGATGTAGACATTAATATAATATCACTGGATTTTCGTATCAAAGTGTTTTAGGTTATAGTAAGGTAAAAACCGTCCGTGTTTATGTGTGGGCTGGTCTTACTATTATCTTTTCTTTCGAAAGGATTTTTCTTTTTTAAAGTTAAAAAATTGGTTGGAGTTTACTCACACCGGTCCCATGACTGACCCAGAGTTTATTTTGTTTGTTTTCCCTAAACTTTTGGGTGCCCAAATTTGTACGGGCAGTCAAGTGTTTCAGGCTTTACAGATACATTTGGAGAAGCTGGAAGCAGGAGGCTTCACCGCTAGTTATTTTAGAGTTATTTCCGCTGTACCAAATGCTGTATTATACTCTGATGATGGTATGTCTATATGATATAAAGTTTTGTACCTCAAAGCTTATGTTATATAATATATTTTATTCGTTCCGCTGTGAGTTTGTGATCTTCGTTTTTCTTCTATTCTAATATTTCTTTCTTTCTATTTCTCATCCTCTAACTTCTTTCTAAAAATGATTCGTATTTCTGTGCAATTTGGGTTGGACGGGTGGTGTTTTTAGTCAACTCAGATAGCACGGATTTGCGGGCCTTTACAGTTGGTATCAGAGCTTAGGTTTAGCGAACACCTAAGCTTTGGTGGGGGTTTACTCATTAGTGATAGGGTCAGTAGCACCCTAGAATGAGTTGAGCGTATATATACGAGAGCGCGTATTTGTAAATTGATATAAAAAGCTGTTTTATATTGTGTTGGCTAGTCTGTTGAGTGGTTTATGAATTCTGATCGAATAGTGGGACGCCACGAAGTCGATAGGAATTTCTAAACGCTTGAACAGAAGATTGAACATGATATTGTTTTAAACTGGGTGAATGAAATTATTTTACCCAAAATTCTATTTTAATATAGAAAGAATAATTTTTTGAATTTATTATAATATATGGATGTGTTGGTTGTCAATATTATAATCAAATGAAATTATAAAAATTGGAATAGTTAGTTATAACCAAATAGAATTTGTATATGAATAATATATACAAATGAGATGAACAGAAATTAAATTCAAGCCATAATTTGGAATTTAAATCCTGGGAAGTTTGAAATATTTTTGGAAGTATATTAGAATAATATAGCCTTGTTTTAGAAGGATTTGAAAGAAAATCATTTTAGATGGATTTAGAAATAATAAAGCACTGAACTCACTTCAGTGGCTGGGAAATAATTCTGATGATGATCGCGACATCATCAGTGTTCATTTTCGAGTTCTAAGTGACGAATGGCTACCTTAGAAAAGTTTTGATGAAATTTGTTTTGAAAAGAAACAAGTGATTTGAAAATTCAAATGTTTTGAATTTAAAGTGGTTATAAATATAGGTGTATATATTTATGTGATTTCAGAAGGATTCGAAAGGAAAACCCAGAAATTTGAATTCTGAAGTTTAAATTTAACTAGAGTAAGTTAAATGGATCGAGGTAAATAAATTAATGAAATTTAACTTGAATAAGATTGAATAGAATTTGAATTGGGTGAAGATCATTTAGATTGAATGTGTGAAAACCAAAAGTTTTGGTTGGAGTTAATTTGTTGAAATATGAGGAGTTGAGTTTCAACATAGGTGAATTTTTGAAAAGTAACAGATTTGTACCATTTTTCCTAGCAATTTCGAGGACGAAATTATTTTAAGGGCGGAAGAATGTAACGACCCAAATTTTTGAACAGTTTATTTTAAATATTTAGTATGGTTTTAAATATTGAATTCATAATATAAATGGTATTTTATTGGGTTATCGATTAAATAATCGAAATACGATTTATTTTGATAATTATCGAAATACGAGAAGTTTGAAATAATTCAATTCGAAGATAAAACTGAATCGAAACAGTTCAGATGATCAATATATATACTATTTAAATATGAACGATGATAATAGAAATTCATTGTTGAAGAATTTATTTGTTTTGAATTTAAAATGATTTAATATGGCTATTTTAAATAAACGTTCAAATTAAATTGTA
Organism: Allium sativum; assembly: GCA_030737875.1. Taxonomy (NCBI): domain Eukaryota; kingdom Viridiplantae; phylum Streptophyta; class Magnoliopsida; order Asparagales; family Amaryllidaceae; genus Allium; species Allium sativum. The sequence continues at coordinate 312,712,417 of CM060919.1, forward strand.
TAATCTATTTCGTTGAATTCAGAATAGTGAATAACGTTGTGAACATCAGTCATTACGATTAAATAACGGTTCAGAATTTTGAGTAAAGGACCATGAGATATTTTTGTAGAATGTATTAATTAAAATCAAATCAAAATTTAATACAGATCAACTTCAGCCGACCTATATCCTTCTTCATCGCAGACCTCAATTTGTATACATTACGGACCTATCTATGATTTGTAAAATCACATATCTGTTGTCTTCCTCGAGCTGTATATCTTGCTCCCCAGCTTCGCTACAAAGCAAAGCAGGAATCGAAATGGCTTGGTACGATCTGTCTACCCTCTCGTGGTTATATAAACAGACCAAGTCTTCATCACAGAAACACGCATTCAATACATTTCTCTCGGGTTTTTCCCTCATCCTCATAAACCAAATCGATTTCCTCCATTTATGAAACCGGAAATCGAAACCGCGAAGCTCCTCAAGGCCGACGGCAAGACACTCTCGAATTAGGGTACAAGGATGGGGTTCGGTCGTGAGTTTGTTCTGCGTTGATGAAGCGATTCAGACGAGTCGAGGGTTCAAACTTGAGTGCGATGGTGATTTGGGGGTTTAGGGTCGACGCGATGGATTTCCGTTCAAACGAAGCAGTGAAGTTACACTGTCGTGCCTCTAAATCATCGACGTTGGAGTTGATTCGATGGATACTTGGTAGTGCGTGAAGTAAGAGACTGAGTCGAGATGCGGTGGTCTGGATTGGGAGGAGCTGTTGAACAAGTATAGGGTTGCGACGGATTTATCTATACCAGGTGGATTTAGTTCGAATGGACATTGTGTCCTGTAGGGTTTGCTGAAGCTGTGAATCATGAGTTCAACTTCGAGGTTGATAGTATGAGGCTGGGATGAACGAGTTGTTTATGGTGTTGAGAGGATCGAAGGAAAATTCGAACCAAGGGTTCGATGCCTGTAACAGGAAATGAAATTGTTGGGGTTTGAAATCGTGAATGAGGGGAGGAACATCGAGTTCAACATTTTGGTGAAGGACCAAGAATGATAAATGGATTTAATTTGGTTATTAAGGTAATTATCTTAATTTAGTTATTTATTTATTTCAGTCAAGAAATTTTAGGCTTAGTAAGGTGTAATTCAATTACTTAATTCAAGTGATATAGCTACGAAATTTATTTCCAGATAGGAAATTAACTTAGGCATTTTACTACTGTAAAATGATTTTAATTTAATACATGGAAATTATTTTATATAATTGGTATTTGATTAAAATAAATTAGTTGATATAATTAGTGGTTATAAAGGAAATTAGTTAATAAAGAAATAAAATGTGTAGACTAATCATTCGAGAAAGGTTAAGGTTAAATTCGAAGTTTGTTTACATCTGAGAAGTTAATTAAATTAGTATACTTCGGTAATTGAAGTTTTATTTGTTTTACATTGAAAAACAGTGAAATGGAGGAACCACTGTACAATCTACATAATAGTCTTCATCGGGTATTCAGCGTAAATAGACACCCTGGTGAGTAAATCTCACTCACCTTTTATTTATAATTATTTTTACTTCGTAAAAATAATTGTTGTTGCTTGTTTGGATTTTTCTGCTTGTTTTATATATATTAGTTATTTAGGCTATTATATATATATATTGGTTGATTGATTGGTTGGATTCCCGCAGTCTCATTAGCGGATGCCCGCAGTTTCATAGCGGATGATTACCCTATACGCCCCACGCTATGATTAGTGGATGACCTTCTATACCACGATATTCTGCCACAAAGCAGAATGGGTATTATTTATGTGCTAACATCTGTGGATGCAGGAAAACAGGTTGGAGGAATCCAACTGGATTCCTCAAAAATATATTATCTGTTTGTTTATTTGTTTGCATATATATTGTTATATATGATGTGTTAGAAAAATAAATAATTGGTTGCTTTGTGTGTTTAAGTATCACTGGGCTTAAGTAATGATATTTAAAAATATCATGAAAAAGGATATTTGAGAATTAGAAAGGAAATTCTATTTTTCTCAAATAGAATTGAAATTTGAAATTTGAATACAGAAGATTCAAATAGAATTGAATTTGAAATTTGAATATAGAAAATTCAAATAGATCCAAATAGAATTGAAAATGAAATTGAATAATGAAATTCAAATATAGAATTTGAATAAAGAAAATTCAAAGAGGAATTCAAAGGGATTTGAATAAAAGAATTTGATATAGAAATTTGAATATAGAGAATTCAAACAGAATTGAATATATAATTTGAATCGAGAATTCAAATAGAATTTGAAATAGAATTTTGAATATAGAAATTCATAAAGGAATGTGAATAAAGGAATGTGAATAGAGGAATAAAGGAATTTGAATAAATGAATTTGAAATATTGAATTTCAAAGAAGAATTGAATTGAATTTGAAATATAGACTTTCAAAGAAGAATTGAAATAGAAATTGAATAATAGAATTCCAATGGAATTTTAAGTATAGAAATTGAATATTAGAATTCAAATGGAATTTCAAGTATTGAATTTGAATATGAAATAGAAATAGAAATTCAAGTATTGAATTTGAATATGAAATTGAAATAGAAATTCAAGTATTGAATTTGAATATGGAATTGAAATAGAAATTCAAGTATTGAATTTGAATATAAAATAGAAAAGGAAATTCAACTATAGAATTTGAATATAGGAATTTAAATGGGAGTTGAATAAAGAAAATTTAAATATAGAATTTGAATAATAGAAAAGGAAATAGAATTTGAACATAGAATTCAAATAAGAAAGGAATTGGAATTTGAATATAGAATTCAAATAAAAGCGAGATTGGAATTTGAATCAAGAAATTCAAATAGAGTTAAAATGGAGTTGGATTCATTTTAACGAAGTTTAAAAGTTTTTTTTTATATATATATATATATATAATTAAAACGAACTCGCCGCAGCGCTGTAGTTCGTAAATTGGCGACTCGAACTTCAATTGAGTATACAGGACTCAATTGAAGTCGGAATTCTTTGAAACAAGAATCGTCAGGACCGGTTGAATAATAGTTTTCTAATGGAAGAGAAAAATCCGGATTTCGTCGAATAGATTTTGAGTTATGTCAAAAATCAAAATTTTAAAAGTGCAGCACCAGAAACCATTAAAACCATAATGTATTTTATATAATAAATATAGGGATTTTTAAGCAAATAAAAATCCGAATTTCCATTTAAAAACCTGGTCTTGAGTTAGAATATAAAGGTGAACTCAAGTAAAGTGAGAAAAGTGATTTTCGAAACAATAATCATATTTTGATTACTGAATAGAATTAACTAAATCAAAGAAGAATTAGTTAATTGAGTGGTGAATTGAAGTCGAACTTTGAAAATTGAAAATTTTGAATTGTAAACATATATTTGAAATCGAATATAGAACTTAAATTAAAATTTGAATTCAACTAGTTGATAAGTAAGTTGAAACGTGTTATATTCATATATACAAGCGAAATGGGCAAAGAGTTAGTTAAAGAGTTACTTTAACGAATTGAGTCAAAACAAGTGTATGAAGTTGAAATGAATTGTACAGGTATAGATATACCGGAGACAGTTATGGGATAAAGTGATGAAGGTATATAATTAGTGTGCTCGACAATAAGGTACATGTTTAATTCATATATGAGATTTTATGCGCCGTATCGGCAAGCCGCTTGGCTTTTTCTTTTTCTTTTTGAGATGAGAAGTTACCGGGAAGCTATTTGAAATTTCCCGATGCCCCCGATACAGGGGAGGTTATGGCGAAATTTTCCGGAAATTTAAGGAGTTAGAATATTTTTAAGATATTTTGATAATTAGAAATCATTGTATCGACGTATAGAATTTGATAGGTAAGTGAATATAAAAATCGAATATTGTAAACAAAAAGGGAAATCTATAAATTAGAAATAGAAAGCGAACTTTATACATGTTTTAAAAATGAACAATTGGATTGTATAGTGTGTTTATTCGAGGTTAGTGGTTTTGCCATTTTGAAGTTGAGGATGTCTTCAGTTAAGGTCTGAGAGGTAAATTTACCCCAACTTGATTGATTTCATTTTTAATTGATAAATAGTAGAATCCAGTCTCGAAGAGAAGTGTTTGAAAAAGAGTTAGTTGAATAAAATATTTTGGGTTGTTGTAACAATGTTTTACACAACATTCGTTTTAAACCCAAGTGATGGAATTTTGGAAATATAAAAGTAAATATTTCCTGAGTATAATTAAAATAGTCGGAATAGAGATAAGTGATTGTAATTGTTTTCAATTGCAAATAGAGACATTTTCTAATATGTAGAAAATAAAAGAAGTTAATATTTGGAAACGTTTTCCAAATGGCATAAGAGGCAAGATGATTATTGAAAATATTTGGTTAACAAATATTGATAGAGAAAATGGAGAAGTGATTTAATTAATGAGTATTAATTAAAGAGCCCAGTGATTTGTTTGATATGTTGGATGAACACTTGTTTTTATTCGATAGTTAAATCACAGACTATCGAAGTTTTTACCATCGTTGTCAATATGGAGAGACCGGTTGGATTATTATCCGTGAACCACTCTGTATTGGCAGTAGCGTTGCGAATCAGATTATATGAAGATAATCAAAGATGGAGTAAAGTGCAAGGACTCTTTCTATTAAATAGAAATAGTGCCTTCGGTTTCGTTCAATCCCAGAACGAACGTAAATGGACGAATGTCTGACAGAGTATTTCCAATGATCAAATGGGTTGGTCTGTATAAATATATATGGTTGCAACGGATTTATTCCCTTAGCATAACATCCAGAATATTTGTGCAAACTCAACTAGTGATTAACGGATCTGACAATGTGGCATTCAAAGTGATTGTGCTATCAATGAATGGTAAGTATTCGTAGCCTCAGGCCTCAACAATCGGGAAAGGACAAAAATCGGGCAGGCAGCATGGCTATGTGTGTCGCACCCATTAGGATGTATAATCACCTATCTAGAGGTTCATTTAATTTCTTATTCTATTCGATGTTGTCCCAGTCGGGAAACGGTTGCTGATCCCAACCGTTGGTGATATACATTCGATACACTCAAGCGAAATGAGTGGTCGGTCATGTGTGGGCCGGGTTGCAAGATGTTCTTGTTGAACCCAGTGTATTCCTCTCTAGAGATACACTAGCGGAAGGTGGTTCCATACCTTGTCATGTTGGAAATCCAATCTCCAATAAGCGCCATGCGGTTTTTTTTATACTATGTATGTGGAGCGTGAGATGCAAGCGTTCCGCTGGATTGTATTTATTTGATGTAGACATTAATATAATATCACTGGATTTTCGTATCAAAGTGTTTTAGGTTATAGTAAGGTAAAAATCGTCCGTGTTTATGTGTGGGCTGGTCTTACTATTATCTTTTCTTTCGAAAGGATTTTTCTTTTTTTAAGTTAAAGAATTGGTTGGAGTTTACTCACACCGGTCCCATGACTGACCCAGAGTTTATTTTGTTTGTTTTCCCTAAACTCTTGGGTGCCCAAATTTGTACGGGCAGTCAAGTGTTTCAGGCTTTACAGATACATTTGGAGAAGCTGGAAGCAGGAGGCTTCACCGCTAGTTATTTTAGAGTTATTTCCGCTGTACCAAATGTTGTATTATACTCTGATGATGGTATGTCTATATGATATAAAGTTTTGTACCTCAAAGCTTATGTTATATAATATATTTTATTCGTTCCGCTGTGAGTTTGTGATCTTCGTTTTTCTTCTATTCTAATATTTCTTTCTTTCTATTTCTCATCCTCTAACTTCTTTCTAAAAATGATTCGTATTTCTGTGCAATTTGGGTTGGATGGGTGGTGTTTTTAGTCAACTCAGATAGCATGGATTTGCGGGCCTTTACAGTTGCTATCAGAGCTTAGGTTTGGCGAACACCTAAGCTTTGGTGGGGGTTTACTCATTAGAGATAGGGTCAGTAGCACCCTAGAATGAGTTGAGCGTATATATACGAGAGCGCGTATTTGTAAATTGATATAAAAGGCTGTTTTATATTGTGTTGGCTAGTCTGTTGAGTGGTTTATGAATTCTGATCGATAGGAATTTCTAAACGCTTGAACAGAAGATTGAACATGATATTGTTTTAAAATGGGTGAATGAAATTATTTTACCCAAAATTCTATTTTGATATAGAAAGAATAATTTTTTTAATTTATTATAATATATGGATGTGTTGGTTGTCAATATTATAATCAAATGAAATTATAAAAATTGGAATAGTTAGTTATAACCAAATAGAATTTGTATATGAATAATATATACAAATGAGATGAACTGAAATTAAATTCAAGCCATAATTTGGAATTTAAATTCTGGGAAGTTTGAAATATTTTTGGAAGTATATTAGAATAATATAGCCTTGTTTTAGAAGGATTTGAAAGAAAATCATTTTAGATGGATTTAGAAATAATAAAGCACTGAACTCACTTCAGTGGCTGGGAAATAATTCTGATGATGATCGCGACATCATCAGTGTTCATTTTCGAGTTCTAAGTGACGAATGGCTACCTTAGAAAAGTTTTGATGAAATTTGTTTTGAAAAGAAACAAGTGATTTGAAAATTCAAATGTTTTGAATTTAAAGTGGTTATAAATATAGGTGTATATATTTATGTGATTACAGAAGGATTCGAAAGGAAAACCCAGAAATTTGAATTCTGAAGTTTAAATTTAACTGGAGTAAGTTAAATGGATCGAGGTAAATAAATTAATGAAATTTAACTTGAATAAGATTGAATAGAATTTGAATAGGGTGAAGATCATTTAGATTGAATGTGTGAAAACCAAAAGTTTTGGTTGGAGTTAATTTGTTGAAATATAAGGAGTTGAGTTTCAACATAGGTGAATTTTTGTAAAGTAATTGATTTGTACCATTTTTCCTACCTTAGCAATTTCGAGGACGAAATTATTTTTAAGGGGGGAAGAATGTAACAACCCAGATTTTTGAACAGTTTATTTTAAATATTTAGTATGGTTTTAAATATTGAATTCATAATATAAATGGTATTTTATTGGGTTATCGATTAAATAATCAAAATATGATTTATTTTGATAATTATCGAAATACGAGAAGTTTGAAATAATTCAATTCGAAGATAAAACTGAATCGAAACAGTTCAGATGATCAATATATATACTATTTAAATATGAACGATGATAATAGAAATCCATTGTTGAAGAATTTATTTGTTTTGAATTTAAAATGATTTAATATGGCCATTTTAAATATACGTTCAAATTAAATTGTATAATCTATTTCGTTGAATTCAGAATAGTGAATAACGTTGTGAATATCAGTCATTACGATTAAATAACGGTTCAGAATTTTGAGTAAAGGACCATGAGATATTTTTGTAGAATGTATTAAATAAAATCAAATCAAAATTTAATACAGATCAACTTCAGCCGACCTATATCCTTCTTCATCGCAGACCTCAATTTGTATACATTACGGACCTATCTATGATTTGTAAAATCACATATCTGTTGTCTTCCTCGAGCTGTATTTCTTGCTCCCCAGCTTCGCTACAAAGCAAAGCAGGAATCGAAATGGCTTCGTACGATCTGTCTCCCCTCTCGTGGTTATATAAACAGACCAAGTCTTCATCACAGAAACACGCATTCAATCCATTTCTCTCGGGTTTTTCCCTCATCCTCATAAACCAAATCGATTTCCTCCATTTATGAAATCGGAAATCGAAACCGCGAAGCTCCTCAAGGCCGACGGCAAGACACTCTCGAATTAGGGTACAAGGATGGGGTTCGGTCGTGAGTTTGTTCTGCGTTGATGAAGCGATTCAGACGAGTCGAGGGTTCAAACTTGAGTGCGATGGTGATTTGGGGGTTTAGGGTCGACGCGATGGATTTCCGTTCAAACGAAGCAGTGAAGTTACATTGTCGTTCCTCTAAATCATCGACATTGGAGTTGATTCGATGGATACTTGGTAGTGCGTGAAGTAAGAGACTGAGTCAAGATGCGGTGGTCTGGATTGGGAGGAGCTGTTGAACAAGTATAGGGTTGCGACGGATTTATCTATACCAGGTGGATTTAGTTCGAATGGACATTGTGTCCTGTAGGGTTTGCTGAAGCTGTGAATCATGAGTTCAACTTCGAGGTTGATAGTATGAGGCTGGGATGAACGAGCTGTTTATGGTGTTGAGAGGATCGAAGGAAAATTCGAACCAAGGGTTCGATGCCTGTAACAGGAAATGAAATTGTTGGGGTTTGAAATCGTGAATGAGGGGAGGAACATCGAGTTCAACATTTTGGTGAAGGACCGAGAATGATAAATGGATTTAATTTGGTTATTAAGGTAATTATCTTAATTTATTTATTTATTTATTTATTTCAGTCAAGAAATTTTAGGCTTAGTAAGGTGTAATTCAATTACTTAATTCAAGTGATATAGGTACGAAATTTATTTCCAGATAGGAAATTAACTTAGGCATTTTACTACTGTAAAATGATTTTAATTTAATACATGGAAATTATTTTATATAATTGGTATTTGATTAAAATAAATTAGTTGATATAATTAGTGGTTATAAAGGAAATTAGTTAATAAAGAAATAAAATGTGTAGACTAATCGTTCGAGAAAGGTTAAGGTTAAATTCGAAGTTTGTTTACATCTGAGAAGTTAATTAAATTAGTATACTTCAGTAATTGAAATTTTATTTGTTTTACATTGAAAAACAGTGAAATGGAGGAACCACTGTACAATCTACATAATAGTCTTCATCGGGTATTCAGCGTAAATAGACACCCTGGTGAGTAAATCTCACTCACCTTTTATTTATAATTATTTTTACTTCGTAAAAATAATTGTTGTTGCTTGTTTGGATTTTTCTGCTTGTTTTATATATATTAGTTATTTAGGCTATTATATATATATTGGTTGATTGATTGGTTGGATTCCCGCAGTCTCATTAGCGGATGCCCGCAGTTTCATAGCGGATGATTACCCTATACGCCCCACGCTATGATTAGTGGATGACCTTCTATACCACGATATTCTGCCACGAAGCAGAATGGGTATTATTTATGTGCTAACATCTGTGGATGCAGGAAAACAGGTTGGAGGAATCCAACTGGATTCCTCAAAAATATATTATCTGTTTGTTTATTTGTTTGCATATATATTGTTATATATGATGTGTTAGAAAAATAAATAATTGGTTGCTTTGTGTGTTTAAGTATTACTGGGCTTAAGTAATGATATTTAAAAATATCATGAAAAAGGATATTTGAGAATTAGAAAGGAAATTCTATTTTTCTCAAATAGAATTGAAATTTGAAATTTGAATATAGAAGATTCAAATAGAATTGAATTTGAAATTTGAATATAGAAAATTCAAATAGATCCAAATAGAATTGAAAATGAAATTGAATAATGAAATTGAATAATGAAATTCAAATATAGAATTTGAATAAAGAAAATTCAAAGAGGAATTCAAAGGGATTTGAATAAAAGAATTTGATATAGAAATTTGAATATAGAGAATTCAAACAGAATTGAATATATAATTTGAATCGAGAATTCAAACAGAATTTGAAATAGAATTTTGAATATAGAAATTCATAAAGGAATGTGAATAAAGGAATGTGAATAGAGGAATAAAGGAATTTGAATAAATGAATTTGAAATATTGAATTTCAAAGAAGAATTGAATTGAATTTGAAATATAGAATTTCAAAGAAGAATTGAAATAGAAATTGAATAATAGAATTCCAATGGAATTTCAAGTATAGAAATTGAATAATAGAATTGAAATAGAAATTCAAGTATTGAATTTGAATATGAAATTGAAATAGAAATTCAAGTATTGAATTTGAATATGGAATTGAAATAGAAATTCAAGTATTGAATTTGAATATAAAATAGAAAAGGAAATTCAACTATAGAATTTGAGTATAGGAATTTAAATGGGAGTTGAATAAAGAAAATTTAAATATAGAATTTGAATAATAGAAAAGGAAATAGAATTTGAACATAGAATTCAAATAAGAAAGGAATTGGAATTTAAATATAGAATTCAAATAAAAGCGAGATTGGAATTTGAATCAAGAAATTCAAATAGAGTTAAAATGGAGTTGGATTCATTTTAACGAAGTTTAAAAGTTTATATATATATAAATATAATTAAAACGAACTCGCCGCAGCGCTGTAGTTCGTAAATTGGCGACTCGAACTTCAATTGAGTATACAGGACTCAATTGAAGTCGGAATTCTTTGAAACAAGAATCGTCAGGACCGGTTGAATAATAATTTTCTAATGGAAGAGAAAAATCTGGATTTCGTCGAATAGATTTTGAGTTATGTCAAAAAACAAATTTTTAAAAGTGCAGCGCCAGAAACCATTAAAACCATAATGGATTTTATATAATAAATATTGGGATTTTTAAGCAAATAAAAATCCGAATTTCCATTTAAAAACCTGGACTTGAGTTAGAACATAAAGGTGAACTCAAGTAAAGTGAGAAAAGTGATTTTTGAAACAATAATCATATTTTGATTATTGAATAGAATTAACTAAATCAAAGAAGAATTAGTTAATCGAGTGGTGAATTGAAGTCGAACTTTGAAAATTGAAAATTTTGAATTGTAAACATATATTTGAAATCGAATATAGAACTTAAATTAAAATTTGAATTCAACTAGTTGATAAGTAAGTTGAAATATATTTGAAACGTGTTATATTCATATATACAAGCGAAATGGGCAAAGAGTTAGTTAAAGAGTTACTTTAACGAATTGAGTCAAAACGAGTGTATGAAGTTGAAATGAATTGTACAGGTATAGATATACCGGAGACAGTTATGGGATAAAGTGATGAAGGTATATAATTAGTGCGCTCGACAATAAGGTACATGTTTAATTCATATATGAGATTTTATGCGCCGTATCGGCAAGCCGCTTGGCTTTTTCTTTTTCTTTTTGAGATGAGAAGTTACCGGGAAGCTATTTGAAATTTCCCGATGCTCCCGATACAGGGGAGGTTATGGCGAAATTTTCCGGAAATTTAAGGAGTTAGAATATTTTTAAGATATTTTGATAATTAGAAATCATTGTATCGACGTATAGAATTCGATAGGTAAGTGAATATAAAAATCGAATATTGTAAACAAAAAGGGAAATCTATAAATTAGAAATAGAAAGTGAACTTTATACATGTTTTAAAAATGAACAATTGGATTGTATAGTGTGTTTATTCGAGGTTAGTGGTTTTACCGTTTTGAAGTTGAGGATGTCTTCAGTTAAGGTCTGAGAGGTAAATTTACCCCAACTTGATTGATTTCATTTTTAATTGATAAATAGTAGAATCTAGTCTCGAAGAGAAGTGTTTGAAAAAGAGTTAGTTGAGTAAAATATTTTGGGTTGTTGTAACAATGTTTTACACAACATTCGTTTTAAACCCAAGTGATGGAATTTTGGAAATATAAAAGTAAATATTTCCTGAGTATAATTAAAATAGTCGGAATAGAGATAAGTGATTGTAATTGTTTTCAATTGCAAATAGAGACATTTTCTAATATATAGAAAATAAAAGAAGTTAATATTTGGAAACGTTTTCCAAATGGCATAAGAGGCAAGATGATTATTGAAAATATTTGGTTAACAAATATTGATAGAGAAAATGGAGAAGTGATTTAATTAATGAGTATTAATTAAAGAGCCCAGTGATTTGTTTGATATGTTGGATGAACACTTGTTTTTATTCGATAGTTAAATCACAGACTATCGAAGTTTTTACCATCGTTGTCAATATGGAGAGACCGGTTGGATTATTATCCGTGAACCACTCTGTATTGGCAGTACCGTTGCGAATCAGATTATATGAAGATAATCGAAGATGGAGTAAAGTGCAAGGACTCTTTCTATTAAATAGAAATAGTGCCTTTGTTTTCGTTCAATCCCAGAACGAACATAAATGGACGAATGTCTGACAGAGTATTTCCAATGATCAAATGGGTTGGTCTGTATAAATATATATGGTTGCAACGGATTTATTCCCTTAGCATAACATCCAGAATATTTGTGCAAACTCAACTAGTGATTAACGGATCTGACAATGTGGCATTCAAAGTGATTGTGCTATCAATGAATGGTAAGTATTCGTAGCCTCAGGCCTCAACAACCGGGAAAGGACAAAAATCGGGCAGGCAGCATGGCTATGTGGGTCGCACCCATTAGGATGTATAATCACCTATCTAGAGGTTCATTTAATTTCTTATTCTATTCGATGCTGTCCCAGTCGGGAAACGGTTGCTGATCCCAACCGTTGGTGATATACATTCGATACACTCAAGCGAAATGAGTGGTCGGTCATGTGTGGGCCGGGTTGCAAGATGTTCTTGTTGAACCCAGTGTATTCCTCTCTAGAGATACACTAGCGGAAGGTGGTTCCATACCTTGTCATGTTGGAAATCCAATCTCCAATAAGCGCCATGCGGTTTTTTTTATACTATGTATGTGGAGCGTGAGATGCAAGCGTTCCGCTAGATTGTATTTATTTGATGTAGACATTAATATAATATCACTGGATTTTCGTATCAAAGTGTTTTAGGTTATAGTAAGGTAAAAACCGTCCGTGTTTATGTGTGGGCTGGTCTTACTATTATCTTTTCTTTCGAAAGGATTTTTCTTTTTTAAAGTTAAAAAATTGGTTGGACTTTACTCACACCAGTCCCATGACTGACCCAGAGTTTATTTTGTTTGTTTTCCCTAAACTCTTGGGTGCCCAAATTTGTACGGGCAGTCAAGTGTTTCAAGCTTTACAGATACATTTGGAGAAGCTGGAAGCAGGAGGCTTCACCGCTAGTTATTTTAGAGTTATTTCCGCTGTACCAAATGATGTATTATACTCTGATGATGGTATGTCTATATGATATAAAGTTTTGTACCTCAAAGCTTATGTTATATAATATATTTTATTCGTTTCGCTATGAGTTTGTGATCTTCGTTTTTCTTCTATTCTAATATTTCTTTCTTTCTATTTCTCATCCTCTAACTTCTTTCTAAAAATGATTCGTATTTCTATGCAATTTGGGTTGGACGGGTGGTGTTTTTAGTCAACTCAGATAGCATGGATTTGCGGGCCTTTACAGCTCTCATGCTGGATTAAAAGCCATTACTCCAGAACCCATGCGCACCAAATTCTCGGCCTTCAGGGTTAAGCTTTACCCAAACGAGATCAGAAAATAACCGTACTTTTCCTTCCTTTCATTTTTTTTAATTTATTTATTAATGAATGCGTCTTATTTTGTTTTTGGTCCAGGAAGAAGAAATGAGAAGTAAATGAATAGTATTTAAATGAGAAACAACGTGAGCAGCACGGAATATAACATCTTGGGGAGCACGGATCTACATTTCCTTGGGACGCACTTTGTCGATGTCTTGGCCCTCACGGATGTCAAACTTGGCAGGCACGGTTTGTCTCTTATATATATATATCCATGTTGAGATAAAAATGCATGTGCACTTCTGAATTAAACAGGGTGGCATGCAGGCTTTAGATATTTGCTGTTTTTGAAAGATAGGGCTACTGTTTCGGTAGTAGAGATTGAATACTGTTTTCAACTTGAAAACTGGACGAATGGTTTTAAAAGGATAATGGTTTAAAGGATATTTATTGAGTTACAACATTTTTGTTTCGTAAGGTCAAAATGATGGAGTTCAGATGCCTGCTATTGTTTTTCTTTGTTGAAACCGAATCAACCTAAAAAAACTGGATGAACGGTCCTTCCAAAGTTAGGAGAACCCTGGTATGATGGGAGTAAACAAGATGTTCGCATGACTACCCTATTATCGGCATTTAGTAGATTTTACAGAGATTGTCGAGGTGATAAGAAAATAGTATATGAAGATCAACACCAAAGCAACCATGAACGAGACTCTTTACTTTGTTATTTACATTATGAACTTAAGTAACGTGACTTTTAAAATATATGTTTATTTACATTTTATAAAATGAAGTTCAACGGTACATAGTTACGTAAAACTCTGTACGCGTACAAGCTGCTACGGACAAAAATAAAAATACGGTCATGTCCAGCGAGGTGTCACGGTCCCAAAAATATAATAATATCAGTAGTTTAACTTATATTATGAAACCCCAAAATATTGATATAGGGTGCAAAATACTCCAAGTAAAAAGTTGTGTATTTAATTAATTAAAAATTACAGTAAAATTCTAAAAATTAAATTATAACTACGCCTCAAAAGAATCTTGTCCAAATTCGTAACCAATATTTAAATATATTTGAATAACAGTTATGGCATATATACGATTCCACAACGACTTTCTGAAAATTTGATTTGGACGTGATCCACGATATATAAGACGAAATCTCGATTTTTCTCTTCCGTTAGAAAAATATAGTTAAACAGAACTGAACATTTCTTGTTTCAAAGAAATCCGACTTATATTGGATTCTGTATATCCAATTGAAGTTCAAAACGTCAAATTACGAACTGCCGCACCATTACGAGCTCGTTTAAATTATATTATAAATTATATGTTCAAACTTCGTTTTATAAATAAATTCATTATAAATTCCTATATATATTATTCAAATAAAATATTTAAACCAATTTAAATATTCAGAATTCAAAGGCTGAAAATCCGGGTCGTTACATTCCTTCCCCCTTAAAATAATTTCGTCCTCGAAATTGTTAAGGTAGGAAAAGATGCTACATTCCCTATTATCTAGGTCCAAAATTCCTTTTTCTTCATTCTTAACTTCAGTTTAACTGGACCAATTTATTTCAATTAAAATATTAATTTATTCTTACTAACGAAAATTTTCAAAAATTCTGAATATTTTCTTACATTTTAAATTCTGAAAAATTTCGGCAGCATCTCCTCTGCACGGCTCAATCGATACAACCACAACTCCCCTTTCTAGGCCTTCTCCAATCCAAAAGAAAATCAAAAATCCAAGTGGCTTGCCCCATAGGCTCATAAAATCATCAAACCCAAGTAATATTGTAAACATGTACCTTTTTGTCGGGCATAATTCTATCTCTTGCAGTTGCTTCCATTCACTATCTACTTAGCATACATATATCCATTTCCAGTTGGTTTCAAATCAATCCAACTTCCAGTTTTAACTCTCTAATCAACTTCTGATTAGTTCACCTCCATTCTACCAATTCAAATCTGATTTCTATTCAGGAATCAATCCACTTACTCTGTTTGAGTTTCAATTTCCCTCACAATTTAATTCCAAACAACAATATCTAATATATATTCAACTTGTTTATACATAAGTTAAACTCACTTTAAAATTACAAATATCAACATTTCTCTTTATATGATTTCATTTGGGATTATTTCTAATTCAATCCAAATTTTTTGAACTTAAGTTAAATTTCAATTCATTTTTACAATTTCAATCTATTCAACTTATACAAGTTAAAATTTTAATTTCAAAATTCAAATTCCCGGTTTTATTTCAAATTAGTTTGAAATCATACATATTTATACATATGTACAACCACAATAATTCAAAAACTTTTGAATTCTCGAAGTAATTCGTTTCTCAACCCAGTTCCGTTAAAAATCTTCCTTTGGTAGCAATTCATCACTTAGAAACTCGAAAGTAGATATGTAACAACCGGGAATTTTAGGACTAAATTAAAATATTATTTTTAATTAATTTAATGGGTTTTGGGCATTTGAAAGAGATTTCATTTTTTTATATCAAGATTACACTATAAAGACATCATCTTTATTGTCGTTTGTTTAAAATCAAAAGGATTAACAATAAGTAGAACACTTTTTGTTGTCATTTGTGTTTTAATTAAAAAGTTTATAAACAAAAGTTTCATTTTGTTTACATGACTTGAAATGTACTATTTCATTTACATTAAAAGGTTTTGAAATAAAAGGTATTATTTTTGTTGCATTAAGAGTTTACAAAACAAAATATTCATGACACACAAAGTTTACATTTTTGTGAAATTAGTTTGACACAATACCACAAATAAGGATTAAACAATAAATCTACATTAGAATGTATTTATTTGGAATCTAAAAATGAAATTGTTTAATAATGAAATAAATGAATTGAAATTGTTTATACACACGCGTAAGGAAAATTTAGCAATGAGAACTAAATGGTTGTTATTGTAAGTCTTAATTGTGTATTAACATGATTTATATTATTATTCAAATCCATTCTCAATTTTACATAAATGTGCATGCATTCATTTATCTCTTCCACATTATAAAACATGGTTGTCTCTCTTTACCTCTTTGTTTTCCAACCTTTTAAGTCAAATTAATAAAAACATATGATACATTTTAATGCATGCACTTACAAGTCTCTCTCTCTCATTTATATTTACTTTTGAAATTTGAACAAAATTGATAATGCTACATTTGCAGGCTTTATGATCAATAAGTATTGATTTAAATGAAAAGAAAAGAAACGCAAAAATATTCCGAATATATTAAGAAAAAAGATATTAATTTATCCATGTTGTGATTAGACATGGGAAATCAAGTGAAAAAGCGTAAGCAATTATGTATAATATGGAATTGCAATCATGTGTTGACACCATAATATAATTTTTGTCTTCATGTTTTGAAATACGATGTGGGAATTTACACAATATATTGACACTAAATTATATGTTGTCGTATGTAATTTTATGAAAGATGAAAATAAAATTAGCATTATGTAATTATATGAAATATAATCATATTTTAGTGTCAAAAATTTATGAAATAAAAAGATTTGATTTTGTCATCATGTTTTATTTAAAAGAAATAAAAATTGGATTCTGTTATTGCATTTATTGTCATTATAATGAAGTAAAAAGAATATAATTTATGTAAGCGAATTGATGTCAATGAGATTAGATTGGAATGTATGTGTAACTCAATATAACATTGTGTTGAAATTTGAAAATTCGAAATCTGAATTGATTGTCAAGTCAATAAATGAGCATGTATTTCTTTCCTTTATGTTATCAATCTATTCTTTTCCTACTTTCCTCAAACACCTCCTTTCTTTCCACCCCCTCTGCATTTATTCCTTTCCATTAATTGCCTTTTCCTAAAATTAGAAAACCACTATTTAGATATTTGCTACTTTATTTATTTTGACCGTTTCCTCTCTCTTCACTCTCCACTCTCCAACAAACCGCTCCTCAAACCCATGGCCGCCTAAACTCATCCACCTTCTCTCCTCCTTAGCTCCAAATCCACAAAAAAATAAACATATACTTCTTCTGATCATTTTAAAGCCCTCGGCCTCCTCTACAATTCAATATAAGTTGCTCGATCTGAAACTCACCGTAGCTCGATTTATGTTGATTCAAAGACTTGAACAAATCTGAGATAATAAAACAAAGAACCGTGACAATAAATAGAACGTGTTGGAAGAGATTGGATAGATTTCAGAATTCATTTGGATTTCTTTTTATCTGCTTAAAGCAAGGTGAGGATTCTGAATTTTCAAAATTTAATAATTTAATTGTTTTGATGTTGATTTATTCTTGTTTGTACCCATGTAATCTAGATATGTGTTGTAATCATGTTCATTTTATCCGATCCATATGTTTGGCGTTGTTATTTTACTTTTGTCGTCAGATCCAACACATAAATCTGAATTCACGCTTTGATTCATTCATAATTCTAGATCCGATATTACGGATCCAATGTTGCGATACTATCTTTTATTTTGGCATTAGATCAATTATGCAGAATGGTCAATGCGAGGAAATCTCAACTTTTGAGATATGTTGTTTTTGATTTGATTGCGAATGGGAATCTATTATTTGGTTGCAATTTATGATCTTGATTTGATCTTGAATAAAAATCTCATTTTTATTTCTAAATATTTATTTTGTTTTTAATTTACAGATTCTATCTTTAATTTAGGAAGAGTAAAGAAATCAAGTTTTCAAATAAAGTTTATATTTTATTTGTTGTTCATGGATTTGGGTTTTCATTAGATATGAGATTTGAATAAAATCACATTTCTCATGAATCACATGAAACTTGGATTTTATCAAATCAAGAGTTAGTAAAAAAAATCATTTTTATTTAAAAATGTTTATTTGTATAAAAATATCTTTTATACTAGAATTGGCATGTTAGTATAGAATATCTCTACGTTGGGATTGTCACATTAGAAATAAAAATACCATTTTTGTCAAAAAGGGTTCACCTTAGAATAAAACCCATCTTATTATTCATGTCTTATGAACCAAAATATGTGATTTAGTTATATTCATGTTTTGTGAATCAAAATATGGCATTTAGTTATATTAGAATAAAAATGTCACTTCTACTAGAAAAGTTACATTAGAGAAAAAAAAACCATCTTGAATAGAAATGTCACATTAGTATAAAAACATTAGGTAATTCTATATTAAAATAAAATATGTCATTAGAGATGAAATAAATTTGTTAACTTATAAAATTCACATTTTATGTGTCATTAGAAATGGTAAATTTGTTAACATGTAAAATCCATTTTTTTTATGTCATTAGATAAGAGGAAATACTCTTATATGAAAAATATAAAACAAAGATAAAAATACACATTTTTATCAAATGAAAAAAAGAATGACAAAATATTCATTTTGTCAAGTAAGAAAGATAAAAAGATTCATTTTGTAAAGAATGACAAAATATTCATTTTGTCAAATAAGAAAGATAAAAAGATTCATTTTGTAAAGAATGACAAAATATTCGTTTTGTCAAGTATAAAAGAAAGATAAAAATACAAGAATGGCAAAAGATTCACTTTGACAAATGTGAGAGAATGACAAAAATATGCATTAGAATGAAGTTACATTTTTATTAGAAAATGTAGATTAAAATAAAATGAACATAACAATATTTTTGGCGTTATAGTAAGAAAAAGAACATAACGATATTTTTAGCTTCATAGTTAGAAAATGTATACAACATATTTTAGTGTCGTGGTTAGAAATCATGGACATAACATATTTTAGCACTGTAATTAAGATTTGTACATAACGATATTTTAGTGTGTAGTTGAAACAGTGAAATAAAAATATTATAGTTTTAATGTTGCATAACATTGCATATGAAGTAAAATATATTTATTTGTTGAAGTCATATATTGCATATGAAATAAAAAATATTTGTAATGTCATATATGGTATATGAAATGAAATGCATGGTTAAGGTCATACTTTTTGCATATAAAGCGTAGTAGTTTAAATGTCATTTAGAAACTAGAAAAAGAAAAGAACAAAAATTCACAATTTTTGTTTAAAGAAAAGAAAAGAATAAAGTTTACAATATGTTTAATGTAAATCCAAGATAAAAGGTTACATTTTTGTTAAATGTAATTAAAAAGAGAAAAGTTACATTTTTGTTTAAATGTAATTAAAGGAACAAAATTTTACATTTTTGTAATTAGGGGAAGTAAAAGATTTCAATTTGAAACGAAATAATACGTTGAAATAAAAGATTATCTTTTCCAATGTAATGAGAGGTAGAAATAAAGTTTCACATTCTTATATAAGTGTTTTTTGAAAAACAAATAATGTGTGATCCTCATTAAAGAGGAGAGCACACATATATAATATAGAATGTAAGAAATACAACATCCGAATACAGACCCTGACATGAAAAACAACAAAGCTGTCTCCCCAACATATATGTAAAGAATAATAGATAGATGAGCTCCGGCAAGGCCACCGCCCATCATACCTCTATATCGAATTCCGGCAAGGCCACCACCCGATAAGAAGTATATCTACTCCACTACATATTACAATCACTGTACTGTAAAAAAGGGAGACACAAACACCCCAAATGACTCTCCTACTCCACATATACAACAAGATCCAGTCAAACAACAACAAACAATCCAGACAACTATAACAAAAACTCCTCAACTGCATAATAACCTGGAATCAGTAGGACCAAATACCCGACCAATCAGTGCTCTACATGGCTCAAAGCTCCCCAATAATAGTAAATCACCTGGAATCCTGAAAACCTGAAAAATAACTAAACAAAAACATAAGTAACCATCACATATATGTATGAATATATAAATAGATATATATATTAATTAAAATATATATATTCCATTTAAATTTATATATATCCATACCAATATGTAATGAGGAAAAAGAAAAAATTTAACAAAAACAAAACAAAGAAAAAACTATCAACCTCCTTAAAAAATGCTTTTAACCACAAATTTGCAATCTTCCACCTCTAAAGTACCTATTAATTCTCATAAATAAACCCAAGTTTAACCTAACCTTTTGCAAAAAATAACCAAATCGTGAATCTCTATAAACCTTATAGCACGAAGTGGACATCCAGTCCAGACAGAAATAAACTATCTTAATGATTAAATCATCAGCGGACATCGACATGGAAAGGAAATATCTCTGATTCCTTTCCAACCAGATGAACCAACTAATGATAATAATTAGAGAGTCCATTACATATCTCTTTTTTGGTTTATGATTAAGTCTAAAATGATTCCAATATTCTTCACAACTACTTAATATATTACAATTATCCATAATATAGATCTTAACACCATAGTTAAAATATAAGTTGTATAATAGCAAGAAAAGAACAAATGATCAACATCTTCATCATGATGACTACATAAACAACATTTAACATTCAACAAAATGTTCTTTTTCTTTAAGTGTTCCACCGTATTAAGCTTCTTATGGATGATCAGCCACATAAGAAACTTTGCTTTTGGAGGAGAATTTGAAGACCAAATAAACTTAAAGATGAGTGAAGAAATTCCAGAAAAATTAATAATTTTGTACATTAAATTGGCAGAGAAAACAGAACTTTTATCTAATCCCCAACTAATGGTATCA
Organism: Allium sativum; assembly: GCA_030737875.1. NCBI lineage: Eukaryota > Viridiplantae > Streptophyta > Magnoliopsida > Asparagales > Amaryllidaceae > Allium > Allium sativum. The sequence continues at coordinate 312,733,295 of CM060919.1, forward strand.
CTATTCCCATCCAGGTGGTACAAAGATAGTTTAGATTTTAGTAAGGCCAGTTGTCTTAACAGTCTCCCCTCTAAGATATTAATAAAGGAAAACTCCCACAAGGGATCTGAATCTCTACGATAAACATCAGCAATTAAAGCATTCTTAAAGTCACAAATGTTAAAAAGCTCACCAAATTCAATTTTAAGAGGTACACTAGAAATCCAAGCATCATGCCAAAAAAAAGTAGAGTTACCTGAGTGTACAGTCACCTTATAACCTAACTTAAAAAAGTCGTAACAATATAAAACTGACTTCCAAAAATATGATAATCTATTAGACCAACTGACTCCCGAACCAACTATAAACTCACCCCTAGTATAATAAAATTTAGAAACAATATTCTTCCAAGTGGCCACTACATCATGACTTCTAAATTTCCATAGCCATTTTGTTAACAAGGCTGAATTAAAATTAAAAAGATTAATAATCCCTAAACCCCCCTCTTTCTTAGACCTACAACACGCTTCCCAATTAACCAAGCATTTATAACCTCTACTATTAGGACCACCACTCCAAAGAAAATTTCTTCTAGTTCTATCAATACTCTCTATTACCCATTTAGGAAAGCGATGAACTGCCATCCAATACATAGGAATAGATGACAAAACCGAGTTAACTAAAACTAATCTACCTGCTCTAGAGAGAAATCTATTATTCCAACACGATAATCTATTATTTATCTTATCTATAATAACTATCCAATCTTCCTTCTTAAGCTTCGAAGGACTAATCTTAAAACCTAAATAGTCAAAAGGAAATTTCATAGTTGAACAGTTTAAGGTTCTAGCAACTAAAGACTCAACACTACAACTATCATTAAGAACCATGACCGCACTCTTTTCAAAATTTATTCGAAGACCATACAACATCTCAAAACAGTATAGAATAAACTTAAGAGCAATTACATGCTTAGGCAAATGAGAAGAAAATAATAAAGTATCATCTGCAAATTGAAGTATAGAAAGTTCATTATAAAACTCCTCATTACCAATACTACCTAAAACCCTAAATTCCCAGCTCTCTTAATGATTCTAGAGAAAACATCAACCGCTAAATTAAACAAGAAGGGCGATAGAGGGTTCCCTTGCCTTAGACCCCTCTTGGACTGAATCTTCTTGCCTACCACTCCATTAACGACAATACTGGAACATCCCGACCGAAGCAGAAGCATAATCCAGTTAGTCCATCTGATACTAAACCCCCTAGCAATACACAGGTCACAGATAAATTCCCAATCGACTGAGTCGAAAGCCTTCTCAAAATCTTACTTCAAAATGGCACATGAAAAATTATTTTTAACACATACGTTTATGTACTCCTGAACAGCCGCTACTCCGTCCACTATATTTCTACCCTTAATAAAGGCTGTTTGTGAGACATCTACTAGATCATTCATCTTAGTGCTAAGTCTGTTAGCTAAGACTTTTGAAATGATCTTGACTGATACATTAATTAAGGATATCGGTCTGAAATCCTTAAGTGTATTTGCTCCTACTTTCTTATGAATAAGGATGACATTAGCAAAATTAAAGTTACCTAAACGCAATTCACCATTATAAAATTCACTGAAAAGATTAGTAATATCTATTTTTAAAACCTCCCAGAATTGTTTATAAAAAAGAACAGAAAAACCATCTGGTCCCGGAGCTTTGTCACTAGGCATATCACAGATAGCCTTCCAAATCTCCCTCTCAGTAAAAGGACTGTCTAGATCAGCTAAATCGACCCTAGAGGTCATCGGATAAATATCGTTCCATCTAATATTAATCCTTCTGTTAGTTTTTGATCTTAAAATCTATTTATAATACCTTGTAAAAGCTTCATTTAAATCCTTTTATAAAGACACCTCCACATCATTAATAAAAATAGAATGGATCAAATTATCACGTCTCCTCTTGTTTGCCACACCATGAAAGAATTTCGTATTACTATCCCCTTCTTTAATCCATTGAACTCGAGATCTTTGCTTCCACATGATCTCTTCCTTTTCTAATATTAACTTAAGATCATTTCTAAGACTGCTAATTCTCTCTCTCTCATTTATATTCAGAATTCTAGTTTCACTAACTTTGTCCAAATCTAGCATTTCACATAATATCTTATCTTTTTTAGCTCTAACATTACCAAAAATGTACTTGTTCCAACGTTTAAGAAAAAAATCTTAACTTACCAAGTTTTGCAACAAAAATCTTAGCTGAATTATCCTTATACAAATTATTAAAATAAAATAATGAATTCCATTTGGCAATAACCAAATTACTGAAACTGTTATCCAATAGCCACATCTTCTCGAATTTAAAGCTACTACTAATATATAAATTAACGTCACACGACAGAATAATAGGACAATGATCAGACAGTAAGAAAGGTAATCCCTTAACTCTACAAATGGAGAATTTATCCTCCACTTCATTACTAATAAAAAATCTGTCCAGAAGAGCAAATGAAGGACTGTCTCTATTGTTAGACCATGTGAACAATCTATTATTGAGTGGAATCTCTATCAAATTATTATCTAATATAAAATCGTTAAATTCCTCCATATCAGAAAAGTCACCCTCCCTAGGCGATCTCTCACCTAAAAATCTAGTAACATTGAAATCTCCCCCCACTATCCATTGGTCAGGGATGAGATTCCTGAAATCTGTACGTTCTATCCACAAACGTCTCCTCTCAATTTTTGTATGAGGACCATACACATTTGAAATACCTAATAGAGAGTTGTCTAAGAGAGATGCTAAAATAACATGCAACGAATGCATCATAGGAAATTCCTATACTAATCTAAATTGGTTGTCTTTCCAACCAATCATCAGCCCCCCAGCACTACCTATGGCTGGAAGACAAGACCAATTCCGATAAAGTGACCCCCCTATCCTACCATAAAAACTAGAATTTGGGTTATCTATTTTGGTTTCTTGAAATAATACAATGTCAAGATGAAAATCTTTACAGAATGTCCTAACTTTAGAACATTTTTTAGGGTCATTTAGACCTCTAATATTCCAACTAACTATCCTCATTTACTCAATGAGGTAACTCTTTCTAATTCCCTACTCCTAATATACTCAACATCTAAATCTAAATCAGAAAAAACAAAGGCTGTGTCGCTAGCAAGCTGAAATAATTGGTTTGTAGATAGACTACCTAATGCAAAAGGAGAATACTCACTACCATAATCAGAAAACATACCTGGGCCCAAGCTCGAATTACTACTACTCGCAATCGAGCTCGGGGACCTACCATGAATAGATGAAGATCTGCACCTTAATCTTGCACTCCGTCTTACCAAACCCGAACTACGTTCTATTCTTCTCCTCCTTCCCCTTCTGGATGCTGAAGATAAGATAGCTCCTCCATTATTTTCAGTCACACCCTCCAATGAAGCTACTCTTGCCTGATCTATCACACCATTTACATCACCAGACATTGGATAAAATGTTTGAATCTCACAAAAGTCCGGACTCCATAACAAGGATAAAACTCTCACATCTGAATCATTCAACCATACCATAACACCAGCATTACATAATCCCACCACTGCTCCATACAAAATACCACCGACCACCCTTTTTGACCCCATATTAACCATCCAACCTACTTTATCATTTATGCCATGCACCCCATTGTTAACTGCCACGCTGTCCAGCCCCCATATGTTTTCATCAATGTCACTCCAATTCTTAGCTGTGCATTCGAAACCACCAGACTGAATCTCCATCTCTCCCAAACTTATCAAACTACCACTCCTATTATTTCCACCAATTCCATGTTCACCATAAACACCAGATTGCTGCACATCCCTCACATTACTCACATCTGAAATGTTACTGTATAATACGGCAAAAGTACATCTCTTCATGTCATTAATAGTATAAGAATTTTTCATTAAACCTTCGCTGCATTTTATTTTCCTGTTAAAGTGCCTGCCAACTTTAACTTTTCCGACTTTAAAACCATTGCTCTTTAAGTAAGAAAATGAAGTCACTTTTTCCTGTTCCGACACTGGTACTTTCCGCAACAAAACCCCTTCCTCCTCATAGTTCTCCAAACAGCCGAAATTGTTCGAAAGAACAACATCATCCGCCACTATCCAACCATCCCCCTCTCCAGAATCTGGATTGGATGATGCAAACCCCCCATCATCAGCAACGATATATCCCCTCATACCGATCAGGTCATCGCCTGCCATCAAATCCCTCCCCCAAACTCCCTTTTTGACCAAACAGTCAACAAAACGAGGATTTACTTCAAATCCCCTACAATATAACACCTCCGGATCATTAAGAATAGGATCAGCTCGCTTCATCTCCCAATCATACTCTATTGTACCCGCCAACATTTCGTCACTAAACCTCCCATCCTCTTCGATCAAATCCAATTCCTCGGTCTGAACATTATCCGACAGTGATAAGTCAACCACTTGTGAGGTATGCAAATCAGAATTCGAGTGAAGATAAGCCCAGTCTATACAGTTCTGAAATACACCAGGTCCTCTATCACAGTTTATAACAGTATTTACAACATCAAAATGTTTCAATATCTTGTTTAATATCAGCCCAATTTTCTGTTTATTATTTGAGATCGAATCAGCGTACCATCTGCGAAGCTTAATTAAATTCAGACTGAATGAAAAAGCATGTTCCTTCTTACTTAACGATCTAGGCAACGGAGGAAAAATAACAGTACTGTCTTGCTTCTTTCTCCACAAGATTCCGTCCACCAGTCCTTCTAAGTGCCATCCCAACAACAATAAAAAATATGCCCCATCGTTCGTATTTGCTGAAGAATCCACTTTAAGAAGATCCGATAGAGATATTATATTCTGACATATACACAAACAGTTGTAGTGCAATAAATCTAATATAGTTTTCCCTCTAGGTTTCACTGAACAGTTAAGCTTACGGTGCCCTATTCCTCCACAGTTAAAGCATTTGATACCATTGCGACAATCTATCGCAAAGTAAGATGCCTCTCCACATTTAAAACAACATCTATCACTGGATTTTCTATTACGCACATGGTTTTTACTCCTAATGGAATTCCAGTCCGAAAAAGAAGTTGTCTTTCTAACCATATTGGCATAGGAGATAGAGTTATAAGGATTGACAAAACCTGAATGGCCATATGGCTGATTTCCCTCCGAATTCAATTTCAGAAAAGCACTTTTCCTGAATGCAAGTTGCTCTCGATTATTCTCCATATTTCTTGCAAAATTGGGATTTTTCAACCCCTCAAATGTGCAGATATTAAAACCTTTATCCCCCGAATTAACAGAATTACCAATAGTCATTCCACTTTGGGATCTGCAATTTCTTGCAAAATGTCCAATTACCCCACAACGATAACAACTGAATTGTGTGTTGAATGCTGAAGCCTCCAAACGCGAGAAACGATTCCCAATATACCCCTTAACATTTTGATTAGATGAGAAAAAACCACCATTATCACAGTTCCTCGCGAGGTGATTGCACTCCCCACACCGAAAACAACGCTTCTAAAATCTTATGGAAACCAAATCTGGTCTTGAGATAAAATTCCCCTTTTTCCCCTTCGCATGCCATTTATTCGCCTGCATTTGATTTGGGCGAGATCCAGTCACAGAAAAAGAAGAAAAAGTTGGACGAGATCCATTCAAGAAAGAAGAAGATAAAGGTTCCGCCATTTTCGATAATTGGCGATAGAGTGTAAGTATTTTCCCAACCTAAACCTTAAATCTTAATATGATATTCTTATATAAGTGTGAAACCATATGAAGAATTCAAGGTGTAATAAAGAATTAGAAAAGTTTACATTTTCTCAATGTAAATAAGAATTAAGAAATTTATATTTTTATTATATAACGAAAGTATGAACTTGCATTGTAAATGAAATTTACATTTTTATATGTAAACAAAAGTAGGAATGTGCACTGATAATAAAGATCACATTTTTATTATGTAACTTAGAATGAGAACTTGCATTGCAAATAAAAATTACATTTTTATTTGAACTAAAGATATAATATTTGCTATGCAAATAAAAAAAAATTATTACATTTTTATTTGAAACTATGATATGCAATTGGCGATGAAAATAAAAATTATATTTTTATTTGTAACTATGATATGAAATTTGGCAAGCGAACAAAATTTACATTTCCAAATGTAGCTATGATATGGGATTTTCTATGCGAACAAAATTTACATTTTTATATGTAACTATAAATGAGAATTTGCACTGTAAATTAGAATTACATTTTTATTATGTAATTAAAGTACGATATTACATTGTAAATTAAAATTACATTTTTATGATGTAACTTAAGATTGGAATTTACATTGCCATTATAAAAAGTCAAGATCATTTTGGTTTTGCATTGAAAGAGATAAGAATTATTATTTTTGTTTGGCATTAAAAGAATAGCAAAATTATTATTTTTGTTACATTGAAAGTAAACAAACAAAAATATACTCATTTGTATAGAAATGAAGTTGACACCAAATTTATTTTGCATTTTTGTTAGAAAATGAAGTGACACAAAAATACTCATTTTTGTTAAATTATAAATGACGTACAAAAATATATATTCATGTTTGTCGTAATGAGAATGAAACACAAAAATACCTATTTTTGCTGAAATTGGAATGATACACAAAATATATATTTTGTGTATAAGATATGTATGGAAATTGAAAAATAACGGAAAACATGGTTGTGTGTGATGGTATATATCAATGTTGGAATGTAATAAGAAATTTGTTGTTCGCAAGATATAATGTAATAAAATACATTTCATTACACATTATAAACATATCGACAGGTTGTGAAACAAAACATTTATTACTTGTTGTGTAAATTACGTTAAGAAAATGGAATTTGATTATTTATATATATATAAAGATAAATTGTTATAAATTATTAATAATAATATGAAACGGGTTTTCAAATATATATATGAGAATTATTTGGAAAGTCCGAGTCTATCTCATCCCAAATAATTTGAACGACGTTTAAAATTCAAGAGTTGAAGACGGCGATTGAAGGCCGGCGATCTTCATATCGAATGGACGACGACTGCTGATGCCCGTGATTGGAGTAGCTACCTTGAAGGGGCTACAGTGGTGGCTGTCCGGACGTAGTGTTGATTAGTACGGATCTGAGCATAAGCTTATAAATGGAATGTGTGTCTCACATTGTACTCCTTTATATTGTATTTATTAATCTTCTGTCGAATGTATGGATGTTTGGTGGCGGAGAATTTATTCTCTTGCTTAACACCCGTTCATATATTTCGGCAAAGGATTGGTAGTGTGATATGGAGTGACGATGTGGCATGCTAAGATGCATATGATCAAGGCTTTGTTGAAAAGCAGGCCTTGTGGGATGATCAAAGCATAGTCTGTTTAGGCATAGCTTTGTGTATAGCGTGACTTCGCGAGCCTCACACACCGGCGGAGTCTAAAACGGGAGAAGGGAACGCAGGGAGAGCAGCACGTTTCTTTCTAGCTAGAAGTGGTGTTTGGGCTTTAACACGGCCCGGCATTTTACTTATGTGGATGATGGAATGAGGCGCCTCGGATGATAGGTCCTATAGGACTGGGAAACGTGTGTTCAGAAATAACTAATCCGCAACTCGTATGGTGGACCGACCCTGCAGCTTTCCAAGGGTTCACTACGGGGGATCCTGAGACATTAGCTAGAGTGTCTCGAATCGGTAGGAGCTCCTCCTTAGCCTTAATTCATGATGGAAACCAGAATCCAAATACGACCCTACGAATTTGATTGTATTACTAGTATGGAGGCATAGTAGTATGGGATACTGTAATGACCCGGATTTTTGGCGACTTTGGTTATCGACATAAGCTCGATGTCGATAACCAAAACATCGAAAAATCCTGGTAATTAGTGAAAGAAATTAGAGGGTGAGGAAAGATAAGATAGAAAATTAGAATAGAAGAAGAAGAAGAACACAACATCAGAGTAACACGAATCTCACAGTGGAACGAATAAATATATTTCATAACATAACTTTGAAATACAAATATGTACTTGAATATACATATCATTACCAAAGTACAGCACTTACAACACAGCGGAAATAACTATATCTATATGATCCTGAAGCCTCCTGCTCCTAGCTCTTCCAGTATATCTGTAAATCCTGACTACTTGACTGCCCGTACAAATTTAGGCACCCAAGAGTTTAGGGAAAACAACAAAGTAAACTCCGGGTCAGTCATGGGACTGGTATGAGTAAAACAGTTTAAAAACAGTTCGAACAAGTAAATGATATCTCATAAGACCACGCCGCATAACGGAACGGGTTTTCCCTTATGAGAATCCAAAATATCTTTATATCAAAAACCTTTTGATATTATAATAATGTCTATCAACCACAGTATATATAATCATCTAGCAGAAACGCTTTCATCTCACGTTCTACATATATAGTATACAATCAAAACCGCATGCATGTATTGGGTAATGGATTTCCAACTATGACAAGGTATGGAACCACCGTTCGCTCATGCACCTCTAGAGAGGAATACACTGGGTTCAACAAGAACATCTTGCAACCCGGCCACATATGACCGACCACTCATTTCGCTTGAGTGTATCGAATGTATATCACCAACGGTTGGGATCAGCAACCGTTTCCCGAATGGGACAACATCAACAATAGATTTTTAGAAGTAAATGAAATTCTAGATCAGGTGATTACACACCATACTTCGGTGCGACCGACTTAGCCATGCTGCCTGCCCGATTTCTGTCATTTACCGGTTGATGAGGCTAGAAGCTACGCTTTATCATCATACCAGATTCACTTTGAATGCCACATCGTCAAATCCATCAAATCATTGATTGACATCCTTAACCATACATTATGTGTTAGCTAAAAGAAGTTTCCTTCTCCGCTTCCACTCTTGGTACGTTTGGAGAAATCAATATACGTGATCGTTTGGAATTACTCTGTCAAACATATGTCCATACAAGTCATCCAGGAACAGGATGAACCAAAGGCACTATTATGTAAACAGGATAGCCCATGCATAACTCCGTCTTCAATTTCCTTTGGCATATATGATTCGCAACGCTTATGCCAATACAGAGTGGTTCTTTGGATAAAAATCCAACCGGTCTCTCCATATTAACAACGTTAAAATGGACAAAACTTCGATAGTCTGTGATTTAACTATCGAATAAATACAGGTGTGCAAACAACGATATTATTTCCAAATGGAAATTTATATCGATCAAACATCATTCAACTTTTATCTCTTTATTTCATTAATTTACTTATCTCCTATTTCCCTATATTCAATATTTCTTATTTTCTAAATTTGGAAAATATACGTTATTAACAATGGAAAACATTTCCATTTCTTGTTTTCTTTATTAGAAAACATTTCTGGTTTCTTATTTGGAAAACATTTCCAAAGCTTCTTCATTGGACTTAGACAAATGTTTAAACAAACCATCGCGATGCCAACTCAAACCCTTTCCTTTACTGCCGAACCTTAACTATTCCTTAGTTAAAAACGAAGCCAATCAATTTGGGGTAGAACTACCTTTCAGACCTTAACTGAACAACATTTCTAACTTTGAAATAGACAAAGTTCACTTTATATCCCTTTTACTTTATTCTCTAATCGATTAACTAACATCGATTAACTCCTTTTATTTAACTCTAATCGATTAAACTAACATCGATTAGCTCCTTTACTTTAACTCTAATCGATTAAACTAACATCGATTAACTCCTTTTATTTTAACTCTAATCGATTAACTAACATCGATTAACCCCTTTTACTTTATTCTCTAATCGATTAACTAACATCGATTAACTCCTTTGCTTTAACTGTAATCGATTAAACTAACATCGATTAACTCCTTTGCTTTAACCCTAATCGATTAAACTAACATCGATTAGCTCTTTCTACTTTAACTCTAATCGATTAAACTAACATCGATTAGCTCCTTTTATTTTAACTCTAATCGATTAAACTAACATCGATTAGCTCCTTTTACTTTAACGCTAATCGATTAACTCCTTTTAACTTTAACTCTAATCGATTAAACTAACATCGATTAGCTCTTTCTACTTTAACTCTAATCGATTAAATTAACATCGATTAGCTCCTTTTTCTTTATTTGAATAAACTATATTCAATTAACTCCTTTATTCTATTCGAATAAACTATTCATTTATAAAGATTACTTTTAGTAACAGTTCTTCACTTTTACAAATGTTTTCCCTTTTATAAAACTCTATTCGTTTTAAAAACATTTTTCCCTTTTATTTATTTTCGAAATATTTCCTTTTATAAAATCTGTTGATTTTATAAAATCCTCTTTTTTTTCCAATATACATTGAAATCATTCTTTTTACATCCCAGGGTCTTTTATGATATTTAAAATATCGAATAACAATGATCAACATCATTCCAACACACATAATCCATAACAGATTATATAACACATCATATATCACAATATATGAAAAACAGTAAAATAATTGTTGAGGAATCCAGTTGGATTCCTCCAACCTGTTTCCCTGCATCACAGATGTTAAACAATATAGATAACATCACTTTCAGTTCTATATGATACATTCTGTTAAACAGAATCAATATAGAAAATTCAACTAACTGACTAGCAGTTAAATCAAACAGTCAACATACAGTCAATCAGCCAATATCTAACAGTTCTAAAAATACAACATGAAATTATAAACTGTTCAGAGTTGGTGAGATTTACTCACATTGGACTATCATCGTTAATAACGATAATTGTCGTTTGATTTGATTCAGACGGACAATTTATTTTGCGATAAATTGTAACGAACCCCAATCCACTCCCAGTCAGTTCCATGGGTAGTCGTCGTCCATACGGTCCCAATGTGACAGACGGCTCTCGATTCTGTTAACAAATGTCACTATAATTATGCTATGTTTTAATTGCATTAACCGTAATTAAATCCAAACAATAACATTTTTACTAATAATTTACGTTCAACCTAGCATGTTAAACTGACGTGTTTTTATTTGTCGATGCGATTAAAATTTCGGAAACCACAAATAAAAAGGACTCTTTTACCGGTACGTTATTTATTTTCTATATTAACAAATTTACAAATTACATTAACTTATCATGGTATAAATTAGATAACTATTTAACTAATATATGTTCTTACCCAACATGAATGCTCCATGCGCTTTACATATAATCCGCAACCCCTACTTCACTTCTGAGTATGCACCGGCCCAAATTTCTTTTTACCATGCCTTTTTAAATCCAGCTACCTTAAACTTCTACCCCCGGTTGTAAACAAATATCGAACCAAAGAACTCATCTTACCTTGACCAAATATTTTCCATTTACATGCGGCTTCCTGTACAGCGTTCCACCGCCCCTTTACTTTCTTCTTGTCTTTGCATGTGCCCTTCCATACGTGACTTCAGTTATTCGCACTCCAGGCAACTAAGATATGTACCATCCATTTAACTCCACCAAACAAACTTGTTGTTCCACAAAACAAATACTGTGCACGTGTATACGTTTCATTCCCTTCATTTTTCCATGTTTTACAAACAACTTGTCACTGTTAAATCCCAAAACGTACCTCACCAGAATGCTCCTTACCTCACTCCCTCTCATTCCCCTTAAGTACTTCATCTAACTCCCCTCCTGTGCATGCATCTACACTAGTAACGCACCCTTCTCATGCTAGACAATACATGCTCCAGTCCCTCCACTTAAATCCGAACAACATCAACTCGTTCTTCATCTGGTCTTCCCTGTTTACCAAACATGCGGCAGCTCCATGATTGTTCCTCACTCACGGGTCACGGCTACAGTGTTTTGTGGCTATATGTATTTTACTTTGAGTTTGGATCCCAGGGTTTTTCTCATTCGTTTGGTGGCGGCTTGTATTTCTGAGAAAAGTATTAGGTTTTTAGAAGTGATGTATTTAAAGGCTTTACTTCCTTGGTCGGTAATGAAAGTATGGTACAGTAAATCTCAACGTGGAGATCTATAAAACATATACTTGGTTCTCCTTCCACGTGGAGATCTGTAAAACATACACTTGGTTCCCCTTCAACGTGGCCTTCATTTTTACCAAGGAGTCTTTGTTTAGTTTTTAGGAATAGGTTTTATTTACGGTACCTCGAAGCTTCGTTTATTTTTATCATTTTAAATTGTTATCGACAAAAATAAAAATACCAGTGAGATGAGAAATGTCCCACGATCCCAAAAATATAAAAATACCGGTAGGTGGACTCATATTGTGAAACCCCGAAATGTTTATACAGGGTGCCAAATACTCCAAATAAAAAGTTGCTTATTTAATTAATTAAAAATTACAGTAAAATTCTAAAAATTAAATTATCGCTATTTCCCAAAAGAACCTTGTCTGAATTCATAACCGATATCTAGTTATTTTGAAATAACCGTTATGGCCGATAAACGATTCTATAGCGACTATTTTAAAATTTGATTTCGACATAAATCAAAATCTACACGACGAAATCCCGATTTTTCTCTTTCACTAGAAAGATATACTTCACCAGCTCCACACGTTTCTTGTTTCACAGAAATCCGGCTTAAAACGAATCATGTACATTCAGTTAAAGTTCGAATCGCCAAATTACGAACTGCAGCGCCATTTCGAGCTCGTTTATAACTGTATTATAAACTATACGTTCAACTGTCGACGATTGAATATATTCGTTATTCAAATTCAATTCCAAGCTGAATTAAATATCGCAGATGATCTGGTTCACACCATATCGCCATTTCAGCCAATTCTGATTATTTCAGAATTAAATATATTATTTAATTTATTATTTTAATTAAATATTCACCATTATTTAATTAAACCACTATTTTATTTACTATATCCTATGTATATAATTAAATTAATTAATTATAACACCTCTGCCAATGCGGGTCATTACAATCTTCCCCACTTAAAATAATTTCGTTCTCGAAATTGCTAAAGCTAGAAGACGACCATATCGACTGGTTAGAACATATTTGTTCACTTCTTAACTTCAGTTTCAACTGAACCAATTTAATTTCAATTAAATTATTTATTCATTCTTATTATCGAAAATTTTCAAAAATCCTGAAAAATTTCTAACTCCTTAACTTTTCGAAAAAGTTCGCCAGCACCTCCTTTGTACTGGTCAATCGGTCAAACTCCAACTCGCCTCTCTGGGCCATCTCCATCCCAAAAGAAAATCAAGCAGCCAACCGGCTTGCCAATTCGGCTCATAAATCTTATATCCAATAGAAATATAAACTTGTACCTTTTGTCGGTATATCATTATATCCCTTCCACCTGTTATTAAATTCAGCGGATACAAGGGTTATCACAATCAAATCCCAATCTTCTTTTATCCACGACACAACCATTCGCTTATATCCTAAGTCGAATTTTATTTCAAATTCGAGTTCCATTCCCGATTTCAAACTCTTAATTTCCCAATCTAATTTTCATTTCAGATTCTTATCTCGACAATCCAATTTTATTCAAGAATAAATTTTTCCTGATATCGTTCTATTTCCATTCAGTTTTCACTTAACTGTTTCAATTCAATTTCAGCTTACTTCCGCAAACTTCTATTTAAATTTGTTCTTAATTCAAACAGTCTCTTCCTTGGAAATTTTAAACAGTTTACTTTTTCAAAAATCAAATTTTCCTTTTTGAAATCCAACTGAGCCCATAATCAATATTCCATTAGTTAAATCACTTCTCTATTTCTTTATAAATATTTGTTATTTGGAAAACATTTCCGAATATCACCTTCCTTTATTTTCTAAACTTCAGAAAATATATGCTATTTATAATTGGAAAATATTCCAATTACTTATCTCTTTTCCGATCTCGTTTATTTCTATACTTAGGAAATATTCTTTATTATATTTCCAAGCTTACACTTATTTGGGTTAAAACGGATGTTGTGTAAAACATCGTTACGACAATCCAAATACTATATTCAACTAACTCTTATTCAACATTGATCTTCGAGCCTGAAATCTTACTATTTTTTTGTTAATAATGAAATCAATCAAGTTGGGGTATAACTACCTCTCAGACCTTGACTGAATAACATTTATAACGTCAAAACAGATATGACTACTTACTCGAATAACCAATACCACACAACTACTTATTCACTTTTAATCACGTACATGCTTCCTCCTTCTATTCTTACTACATTTTATTCTTAGTCTTCCATTTTGATTTTACTATTCTATTTCTAAGTTCGTTTCCTTATCGACTTCTATATATATCGATACGTTGATTTCTAACTATCAAATTATCTTAAAAATATTCTAACTCCTGAAATTCCCGGAAAAATTCGCCATAACCTCCTTTGTACTAGGAGCATCGGGATATTTCAAATAGCCTCCCATGGCCCTCACCAATCCAAATGAAAAAGAAAAAAACCAAGCGGCTAGCCGATACGGCGCATAAAATCTCATATATGAATTAAATACATACCTTTTCGTCGAGCATTCTATTTATATACCTTCATACCTTATCCATACATATCTCATGTATATTTATACATTTCTAATTCATTTCAACTTAATCCAATCATTTTAACTTAGTTCGTTAAGTATTTTCAAATTACTGGTTTGCCCATTTCACCTTTTTATTTGAATATACATGTTCAAGTATAGGTTTAACTTGTTTATCAACAAATTGAATTCCATTTCAATTTTATTTGAATTTCCTATATTCAAATTCCATTTCGATTCTCTTATTCAAATTCTATATTTGAATTTCATTTCAATTTTCTTATTCAAATTCCATATTTGAATTTCATTATTCAAATCTATTTTCAAACTCCATTTGAATTTTTATATTCAAATCTATTTGAATTCTCTTTATTCAAATTTCATTTTCACTTTCGATATTCAAATCCTATATTTGAAATCTTTTATATTTTCTATATCCAACGCCATTTGAATTTCTATATTCAAATTCTATATCACTTCCATTGAGTTTCATATATTCAAACTCCCTTTGAATTTCTATATTCAATTTTCAATTATTTAAATCTTCTTTATTCAAATCTCATTTGAATTTCTATATTCAATTTTCCATTATTTAAATCTTCTTTATTCAAATCTCATTTGAATTTCTATATTCAAATCCCCTTTGAATTTTCTATATTCAAATCCCCTTTGAATTTTCTTATTTAAATTCAATGTTTGAAGTTCCTTTATTCAAATTCCTTTTCAAACTTTCTTTATTCATTTTTTTAAATAAGTCTCGATTTCAATTCCTTTTGAAATCGATATTTGTACCTTTGGAAAATAGATTTCCCTTTCAATTTCACACTTGTATTTTTATTTCTGAGTTATCCAATGATAATTCTTTTCACTTCATTTATAAACTTCGTTTATAAAAGAACTATTTATAAACCTCGTTTATAAAGGAACTTCTCGTTTTTATTTCTTTTAAAACAAGTTAATATTTCAAATCTATTTAAAAATTCAAATTATATATTATAAATCCCAATTTGAAATTCAACACAACTTGTCTTTCCCAAAACAAATTCAAAACAGTATCTCTCGTAGTAATTCGTCACTTACAACTCGAAAATGAATACTGATGATGCAGCTGTCATCATCAGAATCTATTTTCCAGCGATCGAAGTGAGTTCAATACTATAAAACCATTTCTAAATATTTCCACTTTGAATTCATTTCAAAATATAATTCACATTGCTTGTAAAACAATTTAAAATCTCCCAGGATCTTAAATTTTCCTTATTTTTAATCCAAATCCATTTACAAACACTTATCCAATTCTCCAGAGTTTCAACTTCAATTTCTGGTTTAAATTTCAGATTTAACTCATCTGATTTCACGCATTTTACTTATATGAATTCTGATTGGTTATTTACATAACCATTTAATTTATAATCTTACTCGATTATAATAACAACCAATATATACAGTATATTATAATTTTGATATATATCTTCTCTATATCAAGATATACCTTGGGTAAACTTATTTTAATTTACCATCCTTTCAAAACATACCATGACGGTCCATCGTATCCGAGTGTTTATAAACTCCTACCGATACAGTGGATCAAACTGATCAACCAGAACTCATAAACTACTCAACCAATGAATCTCCACAATATAAAACAATTTTTATATCAATAACAAATACGTTCACTCGTATATATACACTCAATCTCAGTCTAGTGTATTACTAACCCTATCTCTACCGAGTCACGCCACAGAGCCAAGTAATTCTTAACTTATGCTCTGATACCAACTGTAATGACCCAGATTTTTAGCGACTTTGGTTATCGACATAAGCTCGATGTCGATAACCAAAACATCGAAAAATCCTGGTAGTTAGTGAAAGAAAT
Source organism: Allium sativum (assembly GCA_030737875.1). NCBI lineage: Eukaryota > Viridiplantae > Streptophyta > Magnoliopsida > Asparagales > Amaryllidaceae > Allium > Allium sativum. The sequence goes on from CM060919.1 coordinate 312,749,730, forward strand.
TAGAGGGTAAGGAAAGATAAGCTAGAAAACTAGTATAGAAGAAGAAGAAGAACACAACATCAGAGTAACACGAATCTCACAGCGGAATGAATAAATATATTTCATAACATAACTTTGAAATACAAATATGTACTTGAATATACATATCATTATCAAAGTACAGCACTTACAACACAGCGGAAATAACTATAGCTATATGATCCTGAAGCCTCCTGCTCCTAGCTCTTCCAGTATATCTGTAAATCCTGACTACTTGACTGCCCGTACAAATTTAGGCACCCAAGAGTTTAGGGAAAACAACAAAGTAAACTCTGGGTCAGTCATGGGACTGGTATGAGTAAAACAGTTTAAAAACAGTTCGAACAAGTAAACGATATCTCATAAGACCACGCCGCATAACGGAACGGGTTTTTCCCTTATGAGAATCCAAAATATCTTTATATCAAAAACCTTTTGATATTATAATAATGTCTATCAACCACAGTATATATAATCATCTAGCAGAAACGCTTTCATCTCACGTTCTACATATATAGTATACAATCAAAACCGCAAGCACGTATTGGGTAATGGATTTCCAACTATGACATGGTATGGAATCACCTTTCGCTCGTGTACCTCTAGAGAGGAATACACTGGGTTCAACAAGAACATCTTGCAACCCAGCCACACATGACCGACCACTCATTTCGCTTGAGTGTATCGAATGTATATCACCAACGGTTGGATTCAGCAACCGTTTCCCGAATGGGACAGCATCAACAATACATTTTTAGAAGTAAATGAAACTCTAGATCAGGTGATTACACACCCTACTTCGGTGCGACCGACTTAGCCATGCTACCTGCCTGATTTCTGTCATTTACCTGTTGATGAGGCTAGAAGCTACGCTTTATCATCATACCAGATTCACTTTGAATGCCACATCGTCAAATCCATCAAATCATCGATTGACGTCCTCAACCATACATTATGTGTTAGCTAAAAGAAGTTTCCTTCTCCGCTTCCACTCTTGGTACGGTTGGAGAAATCAATATACGTGATCGTCTGGAATTACTCTGTCAAACATCTGTCCATACAAGTCATCCAGGAACAGGATGAACCGAAGGCACTATTCTTTAAACAGGATAGCCCATGCATAACTCCGTCTTCAATTTCCTTTGGCATATATGATTCGCAACGCTTATGCCAATACATAGTGGTTCTTTGGATAAAAATCCAACCGGTCTCTCCATATTAACAACGTTAAAATGGTCAAAACTTTGATAGTCTATGATTTAACTATCGAATAAAAACAGGTGTGCAAACAACGATATTATTTCCAAATGGAAATTTATATCAATCAAACATCATTCAACTTTTATCTCTTTATTTCATTAATTTACTTATCTCCTGTTTCCCTATATTCAATATTTCTTATTTTCTAAATTTGGAAAATATACGTTATTAACAATGGAAAACATTTCCATTTCTTGTTTTCTTTATTAGAAAACATTTCTGGTTTCTTATTTGGAAAACATTTCCAAAGCTTCTTCATTGGACTTAGACAGATGTTTAAACAAACCATCGCGATGCCAACTCAAACCCTTTCCTTTACTGCCGAACCTTAACTATTCCTTAGTTAAAAACGAAGCCAATTAAGTTGGGGTAGAACTACCTCTCAGACCTTAACTGAACAACATTTCTAACTTTGAAATAGACAAAGTTCACTTTATATCCCTTTTACTTTATTCTCTAATCGATTAACTAACATCGATTAACTCTTTTTATTTTAACTCTAATCTATTAAACTAACATCGATTAGCTCCTTTACTTTAACTCTAATCGATTAAACTAACATCGATTAACTCCTTTTATTTTAACTCTAATCGATTAACTAACATCGATTAACCCCTTTTACTTTATTCTCTAATCGATTAACTAACATCGATAAACTCCTTTGCTTTAACTCTAATCGATTAAACTAACATCGATTAACTCCTTTGCTTTAACCCTAATCGATTAAACTAACATCGATTAGCTCTTTCTACTTTAACTCTAATCGATTAAACTAACATCGATTAGCTCCTTTTATTTTAACTCTAATCGATTAAACTAACATCGATTAGCTCCTTTTACTTTAACGCTAATCGATTAACTCCTTTTAACTTTAACTCTAATCGATTAAACTAACATCGATTAGCTCTTTCTACTTTAACTCTAATCGATTAAACTAACATCGATTAGCTCCTTTTTCTTTATTTGAATAAACTATATTCAATTAACTCCTTTATTCTATTCGAATAAACTATTCATTTATAAAGAATACTTTTAGTAACAGTTCTTCACTTTTACAAATGATTTCCCTTTTACAAAACTCTATTCGTTTTAAAAACATTTTTCCCTTTTATTTATTTTCGAAATATTTCCTTTTATAAAATCTGTTGATTTTATAAAATCCTCTTTTTTTTCCAATATACATTGAAATCATTCTTTTTACATCCCAGGGTCTTTTATGATATTTAAAATATCGAATAACAATGATCAACATCATTCCAACACATATAATCCATAACAGATTATATAACACATCATATATCACAATATATGAAAAACAGTAAAATAAATGTTGAGGAATCCAGTTGGATTCCTCCAACCTGTTTCCCTGCATCACATATGTTAAACAATATAGATAACATCACTTTCAGTTCTATATGATACATTCTGTTAAACAGAATCAATATAGAAAATTCAACTAACTGACTAGCAGTTAAATCAAACAGTCAACATACAGTCAATCAGCCAATACCTAACAGTTCTAAAAATACAACATGAAATTATAAACTGTTCAGAGTTGGTGAGTTTTACTCACATTGGACTATCATCGTTAATAACGATAATTGTCGTTTGATTTGATTCAGATGGACAATTTATTTTGCGATAAATTGTAACGCACCCCAATCCACTCCCAGTCAGTTCCATGGGTAGTCGTCGTCCATACGGTCCCAACGTGACAGACGGCTCTCGATTCTATTAACAAATGTCACTATAATTATGCTATGTTTTAATTGCATTAACCGTAATTAAATCCAAACAATAACATTTTTACTAATAATTTACGTTCAACCTAGCGTGTTAAACTGACGTGTTTTTATTTGTCGATGCGATTAGAATTTCGGAAACCACAAATAAAAAGGACTTTTTTACCGGTACGTTATTTATTTTCTATATTAACAAATTTACAAATTACATTAACTTATCATGGTATAAATTAGATAACTATTTAACTAATATATGTTCTTACCCAACATGAATGCTCCATGCGCTTTACATATAATCCGCAACCCCTACTTCACTTCTGAGTATGCACCGGCCCAAATTTCTTTTTACCATGCCTTTTAAAAACCAGCTACCATAAACTTCTGCCCCCGGTTGTAAACAAATATCGAACCAAAGAACTCATCTTACCTTGACCAAATATTTTCCATTTACATGCGGCTTCCTGTACAGCGTTCCACCACCCCTTTACTTTCTTCTTGTCTTTTCATGTGCCCTTCCATACGTGACTTCAGTTATTCGCACTCCAGGCAACTAAGATATGTACCATCCATTTAACTCCACCACCCAAACTTGTTGTTCCACAAAACAAATACTGTGCACGTGTATACCTTTCATTCCCTTCATTTTTCCATGTTTTACAAACAACTTGTCACTGTTAAATCCCAAAACGCACCTCACCAGAATGCTCCTTACCGCACTCCCTCTCATTCCCCTTAAGTACTTCGTTTAACTCCCCTCCTATGCATGCATCTACACTAGTAACGCACCCTTCTCATGCTAGACAATAAATGATCCAGTCCCTCCACTTAAATCCGAACAACATCAACATGTTCTTCATCTGGTCTTCCCTGTTTACCAAACATGCGGCAGCTCCATGATTGTTCCTCACTCACGGGTCACGGCTACAGTGTTTTGTGGCTATACGTATTTTACTTTGAGTTTGGATCCCAGAGTTTTTCTCATTCGTTTGGTGGCGGCTTGTATTTCTGAGAAAAGTATTAGGTTTTTAGAAGTGATGTATTTAAAGGCTTTACTTCCTTGGTCGGTAATGAAAGTATGGTACAGTAAATCTCAACATGGAGATCTATAAAACATATACTTGGTTCTCCTTCCACGTGGAGATCTGTAAAACATACACTTGGTTCCCCTTCAACGTGGCCTTCATTTTTACCAAGGAGTCTTTGTTTAGTTTTTAGGAATAGGTTTTATTTACGGTACGTCGAAGCTTCGTTTATTTTTATCATTTTAAATTGTTATCGACAAAAATAAAAATACCAGTGAGATGAGCAATGTCCCACGATCCCAAAAATATAAAAATACCGGTAGGTGGACTCATATTGTGAAACCCCGAAATGCTTATACAGGGTGCCGAATACTCCAAATAAAAAGTTGCTTATTTAATTAATTAAAAATTACAGTAAAATTCTAAAAATTAAATTATCGCTATTTCCCAAAAGAACCTTGTCTGAATTCACAACCGATATCTAGTTATTTTGAAATAACCGTTATGGCCGATAAACGATTCTATAACGACTATTTTAAAATTTGATTTCGACATAAATCAAAATCTACACGACGAAATCCCGATTTTTCTCTTTCACTAGAAAGATATACTTCACCAGCTCCACACGTTTCTTGTTTCACAGAAATCCGGCTTAAAACGAATCCTGTACATTCAGTTGAAGTTCGAATCGCCAAATTATGAACTGTAGTGCCATTTCGAGCTCGTTTATAATTATATTATAAACTATACGTTTAACTGTCGACGATTGAATATATTCGTTATTCAAATTCAATTCCAAGCTGAATTAAATATCGCAGATGATCTGGTTCACATCATATCGCCATTTCAACCAATTCTTATTATTTCAGAATTAAATATATTATTTAATTAATTGTTTTAATTAAATATTCACCATTATTTAATTAAACCACTATTTTATTTACTATATCCTATTTATATAATTAAATAAATTAATTATAACACCTCTGCCAATGCGGGTCATTACAGATACTATTCTTCCTAAGATTTATACATTTACTTTGAAATGTTTTGATATATACTAATAATAATATTAAACTCGTATTTGCCGTATTTAGCATGTTTAATCACTATAAGGTAAAACCCTATCCTCTGGTTTGTGTTGCATTATGTGATGGGACCTGGGTCTTATGGTGATTCCATTTTTCTCAAAAGCATAACGTTGTTGTACGATTCACTTATTATTTGTTCTGACACTTTTATGCACGGCAATCTATTGGAGTAAACCCGTTCCGTGTTAGCGGCGTGGTCCTTGGATTTGCCTTATTACTATTAGTTAAATTAGTTAAGAATTCTCACACCAGTCCCATGATTGACCCGTTGTTTGTTTCCACCTTTGCAAACTCGGGTGCCCTCTTTTCCACACGGGCAGTCGAGTAGTTTGTCTACAGGTCTTTATCTCTTGAGCAGGATGCTGGATCGAAGCTTAAAGCTGTGTCCAGAGCATGGTTATCTTCCGCTGTATCTATTTTATTGTTTCCGCTGCAATGAATTAAAATATTGTAATTTATCTTCCGCTGTAATTTATCGATGTACTCTGATATTTTGTACTCTGGTGTAACATTATTATGATGTTTTATAAATGTCTGCTGTTATTGTTCTGATGTGTTGTATTCCCAGAGTTAACGTATGCGGGTTTTGAACGGTCTTGGTCGATCTAGCGATTGATTAAGGTCGGGCGAAATCCGTGTCGTTACAGTTGGTATCAGCGCTTTGGTTAGCTCAAATCTTTGGGGTACAACTCGTTAGAACTAAACAAAAGACTCATCAGAGATTGGATTAGTAATATCCAATAAGAATACTCATTAGAGATAGGATCAGCAGTATACTAGGATGAGAAAACTCATTAGAGATGGGGTTAGTAATGCCCTAGAATGAGTTGAGTGTATTACTTACACGAGAGAGCGTAACCGTGACAAAGTATATGAGCTTGCTGTCTTCTTTTCTTAGCTTCGTTCCTTTTCGAGGACGAAAAGATTTTAAGTGGGGAAGATTGTAACAACCGGGAATTTTAGGACTAAATTAAAATATTATTTTTAATTAATTTAATGGGTTTTGGGCATTTAAAAGAGATTTCATTTTTTTTATGTCAAGATTACACTATAAAGACATCATCTTTATTGTCATTTGTTTAAAATCAAAAGGATTAACAATAAGTAGAACACTTTTTGTTGTCATTTGTGTTTTAATTAAAAAGTTTATAAACAAAAGTTTCATTTTGTTTACATGAATTGAAATGTACTATTTCATTTACATTAAAAGGTTTTGAAATAAAAGGTATTATTTTTGTTGCATTAAGAGTTTACAAAACAAAATATTCATGACACACAAAGTTTACATTTTTGTGAAATTAGTTTGACACAATACCACAAATAAGGATTAAACAATAAATCTACATTAGAATGTATTTATTTGGAATCTAAAAATGAAATTGTTTAATAATGAAATAAATGAATTGAAATCGTTTATACACACGCGTAAGGAAAATTTAGCAATGAGAACTAAATGGTTGTTATTGTAAGTCTTAATTGTGTATGAAAATGATTTATATTATTATTCAAATCATTCTCAATTTTACATAAATGTGCATGCATTCATTTATCTCTTCCACATTTTAAAACATGGTTGCCTCTTTTTACCTCTTTGTTTTCCAACCTTTTAAGTCAAATTAATAAAAACATATGATACATTTTAATGCATGCACTTACAAGTCTCTCTCTCTCTCATTTATATTTACTTTTGAAATTTGAACAAAATTGATAATGCTACATTTGCAGGCTTTATGATCAATAAGTGTTGATTTAAATGAAAAGAAAAGAAACGCAAAAATATTCCGAATATATTAAGAAACAAGATATTAATTTATCCCTGTTGTGATTAGACATGGAAAATCAAGTGAAAAAGCGTAAGCAATTATGTATAATATGGAATTGCAATCATGTGTTGACACCATAATACAATTTTTGTCTTCATGTTTTGAATACGATGTGGGAATTTACACAATATATTGACACTAAATTATATGTTGTCGTATGTAATTTTATGAAAGATGAAAATAAAATTAGCATTATGTAATTATATGAAATATAATCATATTTTAGTGTCAAAAATTTATGAAATAAAAAGATTTGATTTTGTCATCATGTTTTATTTAAAAGAAATAAAAATTGGATTCTGTTATTGCATTTATTGTCATTATAATGAAGTAAAAAGAATATAAGTTATGTAAGCGAATTAATGTCAATGAGATTAGATTGGAATGTATGTGTAACTCAATATAACATTGTGTTGAAATTTAAAAATTCGAAATCTGAATTGATTGTCAAGTCAATAAATGAGCATGCATTTCTTTCCTTTATGTTACCAATCTATTCTTTTCCTACTTTTCTCAAACACCTCCTTTCTTTCCACCCCCTCTGCATTTATTACTTTCCATTAATTGCCTTTTCCTTAAATTAGAAAACCACTATTCAGATATTTGCTACTTTATTTATTTTGACCGTTTCCTCTCTCTTCACTCTCCACTCTCCAAACCGCTCCTCAAACCCATGGCCGCCTAAACTCATCCGCCTTCTCTCCTCCTTAGCTCCAAATCCACAAAAAAATAAACATATACTTCTTCTGATCTTTTTAAAGCCCTCGGCCTCCTCTACAATTCAATATAAGTTGCTCGATCTGAAACTCACCGTAGCTCGAGTTATGTTGATTCAAAGACTTGAACAAATCTGAGACAATAAAACAAAGAACCGTGACAATAAATAGAACGTGTTGGAAGAGATTGGATAGATTTCTGAATTCGTTTGGATTTCTTTTTATCTGCTTAAAGCAAGGTGAGGATTCTGAATTTTCAAAATTTAATAATTTAATTGTTTTGATGTTGATTTATTCTTGTTTGTACCCATGTAATCTAGATCTGTGTTGTAATCATGTTCATTTTATCCGATCCATATGTTTGGCGTTGTCATTTTACTTTTGTCGTCAGATCCAACGCATAAATCTGAATTCACGCTTTGATTCATTCATAATTCTAGATCCGATATTACGGATCCAGTGTTGCGATACTATCTTTTATTTTGGCGTTAGATCAATTATGTAGAATGGTCAATGCGAGGAAATCTCAACTTTTGAGATATGTTGTTTTTGATTTGATTGCGAATGGGAATCTATTATGTAACGACCCGGGGGTTTCGCGATCCTGAGTACCCGACATATAACCCAATGTCGACTATTCAAGCATCGGAAATACCGGATGGTCCAAGAAAGAAATTAGAGGGTGAGGATAGATAAGACAGAACTAATAGAATAGAAGAAGAAGAAGAAGAAGACAACAACATCAGAGTAACACGAATCTCACAGCGGAACGAATAAAATATAATATACAACATAACTTGAAATCGAAAGCAGTATATATATCAGAGTACAACACTTACATCACAGCGGAAATAACAATAGCTATATAATCCTGAAGCCTCCTGCTCCAAGCTCTCCAAGTATATCTGTAAAATCCTGCCTACTTGACTGCCCGTACAAATTTGGGCACCCAAGAGTTTAGGGAAAACAAAACAAAATAAACTCTGGGTCAGTCATGGGACTGGTGTGAGTAAACTCAAATCACTTGTTTTAACTTATTCAAAATCCTTTTCAAAAGAAAGATAATCGTAAGACCAATCCACACATAAACACGGATGGTTTTTACCTTACGATAACCCAAAACACTTTTGGAAATCATATATTATCTGATATTATAATAATGTCTAATCACAAGTAATTAGCAATCTAGCAGAACGCTTGCATCTCACGCTCCACATATATAGTATACAATCGAAAACCGCGGCGCTTATTGGATATTGGATTCCAACTTGACAAGGTATGGGACCACCTTCCGAACGTGTATCTCTAGAGGCAAATACACTGGGTTCAACAAGAACATCTTGCAACCCGGCCCACACATGACCGGCCACTCATTTCGCTTGAGTGTATCGAATGTATATCACCAACGGTTGGGATCAGCAACCGTCTCCCGATAAGGGACAGCATCGATAGATTTAAGAACAAAAGGAATTTCTCTAGATAGGTGATCATACATCCTAATGGGTGCGACCCACATAGCCATGCTGCCTGCCCGATTTTTGTCATTTCCCGGTTGATGAGGCTTGAGGTCATAGCGTATCTTTTGACAGATCACACCTCCATTACTTTGAATGCCACATCGTCATACCCGCCAAATCACAAATTGATTTCCCCAAAAATACCACGGGTATACAGCTAAGAGAAACGAATTCCTCCGCCACCAAACGTAAGTACGTTTGAAGAGATCAACTTACGCGATCCTTTGAATATACTCTGTCAGACATTCGTCCATCCACGTTTGTCCTGGGACTGGACAAGCCGAAGGCACTATTCTGTAAATAGGATAGCCCTTGCATAACTCCCTCTTCAATATATTCAGCATACTTGATTCGCAACGCTTATGCCAATACGGAGTGGTTCTCTGGATAATAATCCAACCGGTCTCTCCATATTAACAACGTAAAATGGTCAAAAACTTTGATAGTCGGTGATTTAACTATCAATGGAAAACATGTCTGTGTGCAAACAACGATATTATTTCCCGAAGGAAATTCTATCGAACAATCATCATTTCATTCATTCGTTCATTCATTTCCCTTTTCCTGTTATTTAACATTACTTATTTACTATATTTAGAAAATATACGTTATTAACCTTGGAAAACATTTCCATTCCTTGTGTTTTTCTATATTCAGAAAACATTTCTGATCTTCTTTGGAAAACATTTCCAAATCTCCTTCACTGGATTTAACGGATGTTCAACAAACATCACGACGCCAAATCTCCTTTATTTGGTTTCCACTTAAACACCTTTCACTATCGAACCTTAACCATTTCTTAGTTAAAAACGAAGCCAATCAAGTTGGGGTATAATTACCTCTCAGACCTTAACTGAAGACATTTCTAACTTCGAAATAGACAAAGTTCATCTCTCCAATCTTTTAACACACTTCCTTACATTGCCCTCGGATTCGATTTATGAATCCACTTCTTTTTCAGAAATCACTTGATTATAACAATGGTGTTATAATTCCCTGCGTCCGAAATATAATAACTTTAATATGACTTTTATTTTCTAACTCGAATAAATAGACGAATACATAATTTATTAACTCCTATTCAGTTAACTCTAATCTATAACCCTTATTCTATTAACTTTTACTGGATTAACTCTTATTCTATTAACTTAGTTTGATTAACTCAACTTGACCAACTTACTTGATCAACTCAACTTGGCTTAATTAACTCGACTTATCTAACTCCACTTATTTAACTCGACTTATCTTACTCAATTTGACTAACTCCTATCGAATAACTAATATTCGATTAACTTATATTCGACTAACTATGTTTGTTCTAACTTTATTTTTGAATATCTAATATTCGATTTAACTCCATTCGCTCGACTCTAGATCGCAGCGATCACAATGGTTACGCCTGATTCCCTCAGGAAACATCCGTACGCCTTAGGCTACCTGCAGCCCTGCGAATTACGCTAGCAGTCGTGCTTACTGATAACTTATCTTAAATGACTACTTCTGTTTAACTCTATCTCAAATAATTAGATTCGAGCAGATAAAATTGAATAACTAATATTCAATCATCCCTTATTCGATTACTATATTTGGATAACTCTAGTTCGATTAGACTCTAATCGATTAACTCTAATTGGTTAACTCTAACTAACTAACTCTATCTGTTTAACTTTACGGTTTAACTCTAACAGTTTAACTTCAACGGTTTAACTCTAACAGTTTAACTCCAACTGTTTAACTCTAACAGTTTAACTCCAACGGTTTAACTCTAGTTGATTAACTCTTTTGAATTAATCCCTTTGACTTTTCTCTTTTGAATAATTCCTTTGGAATAATTCCTTTGAATTACCTCCCTTGAATAGATTCTTTTTCTATTCGTTTACTCAACAAATAACTATTCTCTTTTCGCTTCTATTTATTTAACAAATAAATATTCCCTTTAACTTTTCTATTTATTCAACAAATAAATATTTCTTTTAACTTTTCTATTTATTTAACAAATAAGTACTTCTTTTAACTTTTCTTTATTCCCTACATGAATATTCCCTTTCCAATTCCATTTGTAAATACTTTTACGAATGTTTCCCTTTTTATTTCTATTTGTAATCGTTTCACAAATATTTCCCTTCTATTTGATTTCACCAATATTTTCCCTTCTATTTGATTTCACCAATATTTTCCCTTCTATTTGATTTCACCTATATTTGTTTTTTAACAAATGCTTTGATTCTATAATCATTTTCTCTCATGAAATTCTCTTCCTTTTATATATAAAATCTATTGATTTTATATAAATAATTTATTTTCAAAATAAACTTTGAAAATCCCTTTTCACTTTCTAGTATCACTTATGGTATAAAAATACCAAATCAAAAGGTTCAATCATCATCCAAACACACAGGTTCAACAACAGATGATATAACACATCATATATCAGAATATATGAAAAACGGTAAATAAATGTTGAGGAATCCAGTTGGATTCCTCCGACCTGTTTCCCTGCATCCACAGATGTCAGTCAACATAAATAACATGAAGGTAAAATATTCTGGTAAACAGAATCAATATTTCGATACGATTTATATATATCGTTATCGATAATTTTAATCAACTGACTAGCAGTTCAATCAAACAGCCAACACACAGCAAATCGACCAATATTTTTCAATTCTAAAAATACTTTATAAAAATATAAATTGATCAGTGATAGTGGGAGTTACTCACATCGGACGGTTTATCATTATATAACGATTACCGGTCACTGATTTGGTTCAGGCATTAAATTACACCATAATTCCAAACGAACCCCAATTCACCCTCGGCCAGTTCCACGGTGTAGCTACCGTCCATACGATCCCGACGGATCTTGTTTCGTTGAATTCTGATCACATATGCAAAAGATATTGATTTTACAAGTTAAGGTATTTTTAATTTAAACTAAACTGAGTTTATTATTCATACGAGCCTTACCCCCTTAAAAACCCGGCCCACTTCTTATCTAAATACCCAACAGGCGCAGCACCCTTTCTTCCTCATCCAAGAACCCCGTACAGCTCTTAATCCCAACGCCATAGCCGATTCTTTCTCCACCAAATTCCTCTTCTCCATTCAACGAAAGTTCAAACCGATTATACCATGAAACTTCTCTTCCTCCTCTCTGTCTAACAACCCCAACATGGTTCAACTCGAGTACACCGATGGCATCGCGTCCTTACTGTTCTGGCGTGCAAACCCAGCACAACATCAAACCAAAAACTTGCGGAAATCCCTAAAACTCTCACAAATGGTGCGACTCACTATGCTAATCACAAAAACAATAACTATTCCTCACCACAAAGCTTTAATCTCCCTCAAAGTCGAGCACTAGTTCTTGCTGTAAAATGTCGAGCTCGACAAATAAGGATCACACATCCCAACAGTGGTACTGAATCGAAGAGATTCACTCAGCAAACCCAAATATAGAAGTATTTTGATTTATAGATTTTCGGTTGATTTTATTTTGATTTTCAAAGGGGGATTCTTGCTGTGGAATTTTATTAGATGGTGGCGGCGCAAGTTTCTCAGAAGAGTGGAGGGTGATTTAGGGTTAGGAAGGGTTAAGGGAATTTATAGGTAGGTTTTAATATTTTTTTATTCGGTATTTTATTTTATTTTAAGCAAACGCTGTTTTATTTTGTCCTTTAAAATTCCTGTGATCACATGCGATGCCCAAAAATCACGGAACTGGACGTGCACCTCCAGTTCGACATTACGGTCCCGATGAAACTGGTTTCGTCGAATTCCGACTCTATATGCTCACACAGCGTATTTTTAACCATCAAAATACTGACTGTTTTCCACTCTAAAAATCCGTACGGCCACACACTGCCTCTAAAAATCACCAAACTTGGAATCTAACAATAATTTGATGCTGCGGATCCAACAAAATTAGTTTCATCGAATTCCGACTTCGTTTGAAAAAGTGGCTATTTTTAAAGCTCAAATTGACCCTTTTAAATAAATATATTTAAAAATAGTTAAATTAAATATAAACAAATATATTTAATCGTATATATCCATAATATATATCACACTGTGCCAGAATAAATATATGTCGATTTACAGCTCGATATTCCATCGCCAGAGTTATATCAATGGTCGATTTATATTTAAATTCTTAAATAAAATTAAATAAACCATTTGGGTTTTAGGGAGCTGTTTTTCTGGAAATTTGATTTGGACATAACTCAAAATCCAACTAACGAAATCCCGATCTTTCTCTTCCACTAGAAAGATATACTCCACCAGCTCCACACGTTTCTTGTTTCACTGAAATCCGGCTTAAAACAACTTCTGTATACTCATTTAAAGTCTGAATCGCCAAATTACGAACTGCAGCGCCATTTCGAGCTCGATTATAATTATAATATAATTTATACGTTCAAACTATCGTTATTTAAATATTTCCGCCAATACAATCCAATATAAACTGAATTATATATTTTGAACTGTCCAGTTCACATTATGTTGTCGATTCACTATTTCTGATAAATTCAAAAATTAAATATATTATTTAATTATTAATTTTAATTAAATATCCAATATAATTGAATTAAACGACCATTTTAAATTTCTAAAACAGATTTAAATAATTAAATAAATTATTTATCATGCGTAAAAATGCGGGTCGTTACATTCTTCCCCCTTTAAAATAATTTCGTCCTCGAAATTGCTAAGGTAGAGAACAACCCTATTAACTGGTTTCAAATTATTCGTTTACTTCTTTAATTTCAGTTTCAATCGAATTAATTCCTTTCAATTAAATTATTAATTTATTCCAATTAACGAAAATTTTCAAAAATTCTGAAAATTTTCTAACACCTGAAATTTTCGAAAATTTTCGCCAGCACCTTCTTTGTACCGGGAGCATCAGGAAAATCCCCAAACCGCCACACAGGCCTCTCCAATCCAAAAGAAAATCAAACAGCCAAGTGACTTGCCAATTCGGCTCATAAATCTCATCAAACTCATATGAATATAAATGTGTACCTTTTTGTCGGGCATTCAACTCTGCTATCAGTTTAGCATATACCAATGTATTCCCAATCAATCTCCAACCACTTTTGTCTTCAACACACCCATTCGCTTATCCAAGCCAAACTCCAATCAAACTGCAATTCCAATCTCAATTCAAAATTCTTACTCAACAATTCATTTCTATTCCAGATTATCTCTGATCCAGTCCGATTCTACTCGATACCATTCTATTTCAATTCAATTTCCACTGAACTAGTTTCAATTCAATTTCAAATTTGCTTTCACAAATTTCTATTCAATTTGTGTTTATTTCAAATAATCTATTTCTGGGAGTTTTTAAATGGCTTTGCCTTTTCCAAAAATCAAATTATTTATTTGGAATATCAAAACATCTTGTTTTTTCAAAACAATTCAAAAACAAAATCTTTGGTAGTAATCCGTCACTTACAAACTCGAAAATGAACACCGATGATGTCCGGATCATCATCGGAATCTATTTTCTAGCTATCGAAGTGAGTTCAATACTATGTCACTTTCAAAATCATTTCTAAACACTTTCATTTTGAAATCCATTTCAAAATATCCCTTTCAATGCTTGTAACCAATTTAAAATCTCCCAGGATTTTAAAATTCACATATATTTAACCAAAATTCATTTACACACACTTTTTCATATTTTCAGAATTTTGATTTCATTTCTGATTTAAATTCAGATTTAATTCATCTGATTTCATATATTTCACTTATATGAATTCTGATTGGTTATCTACATAACCATTTCACATTTTATAATCTTATGTGATTATAATAACAACCAACACATCCAATATATTATAATACTTCAAATATCTATACTTTGTTCATATCAAAATATAATTTGGGTAAGATTATTTCATTTACCCTTTTTCAAAACATACTGTGTCGGTTCATCGTATTCAAGCATTTAGAAACCCCTATCGATACAGTGGATCAAACTGATCGACCAGAACTCATAAACAACTCAATCAATAAATCTCTACAATATAAAACCATTTTTTATATCAAATAACAAATACGTTCACTCGTATATATACACCCAAACTCAATCTAGGGTATTACTAACCCTATCTCTACTGAGTCACGCCACAGAGCCAAGGTAATTCACCTAACCTTCAGCTCTGATACCACTGTAACGACCCGGGGGTTTTGCGATCCTGAGTACCCGACATATAACCCAATGTAGACTATTCAAGCATCGGAAATACCAGATAGTCCAAGAAAGAAATTAGAGGGTGAGGATAGATAAGACAGAACTAATAGAATAGAAGAAGAAGAAGACAACAACATCAGAGTAACACGAATCTCACAGCGGAACAAATAAAATATAATATACAACATAACTTGAAATCGAAAGCAGTGTATATATATCAAAGTACAACACTTACATCACAGCGGAAATAACAATAGCTATATAATCCTGAAGCCTCCTGCTCCAAGCTCTCCAAGTATATCTGTAAAATCCTGCCTACTTGACTGCCCGTACAAATTTGGGCATCCAAGAGTTTAGGGAAAACAAAACAAAATAAACTCTGGGTTAGTCATGGGACTGGTGTGAGTAAACTCAAATCACTTGTTTTAACTTATTCAAAATCCTTTTCAAAAGAAAGATAATCGTAAGACCAATCCACACATAAACACGGATGGTTTTTACCTTACGATAACCCAAAACACTTTTGGAAATCATATATTATCTGATATTATAATAATGTCTAATCACAAGTAATTAGCAATCTAGCAGAACGCTTGCATCTCACGCTCCACATATATAGTATACAATCGAAAACCGCGGCGCTTATTGGATATTGGATTCCAACTTGACAAGGTATGGGACCACCTTCCGAACGTGTATCTCTAGAGGCAAATACACTGGGTTCAACAAGAACATCTTGCAACCCGGCCCACACATGACCGACCACTCATTTCGCTTGAGTGTATCGAATGTATATCACCAACGGTAGGGATCAGCAACCGTCTCCCGATAAGGGACAGCATCGATAGATTTAAGAACAAAAGGAATTTCTCTAGATAGGTGATCATACATCCTAATGGGTGCGACCCACATAGCCATGCTGCCTGCCCGATTTTTGTCATTTCCCGGTTGATGAGGCTTGAGGTCATAGCGTATCTTTCGACAGATCACACCTCCATTACTTTGAATGCCACATCGTCATACCCGCCAAATCACAAATTGATTTCCCCAAAAATACCACGGGTATACATCTAAGAGAAACGAATTCCTCCGCCACCAAACGTAAGTACGTTTGAAGAGATCAACTTACGCGATCCTTTGAATATACTCTGTCAGACATTCGTCCATTCACGTTTGTCCTGGGACAGGACAAACCGAAGGCACTATTCTGTAAATAGGATAGCCCTTGCATAACTCCCTCTTCAATATATTCAGCATACTTGATTCGCAACGCTTATGCCAATACGGAGTGGTTCTCTGGA
Source organism: Allium sativum (assembly GCA_030737875.1). Lineage (NCBI taxonomy): Eukaryota > Viridiplantae > Streptophyta > Magnoliopsida > Asparagales > Amaryllidaceae > Allium > Allium sativum. Next base: position 312,766,422 of record CM060919.1, read on the forward strand.
TAATAATCCAACCGGTCTCTCCATATTAACAACGTAAAATGGTCAAAAACTTTGATAGTCGGTGATTTAACTATCAATGGAAAACATGTCTGTGTGCAAACAACGATATTATTTCCTGAAGGAAATTCTATCGAACAATCATCATTTCATTCATTCGTTCATTCATTTCCCTTTTCCTGTTATTTAACATTACTTATTTACTATATTTAGAAAATATACGTTATTAACCTTGGAAAACATTTCCATTCCTTGTGTTTTTCTATATTCAGAAAACATTTCTGATCTTCTTTGGAAAACATTTCCAAATCTCCTTCACTGGATTTAACGGATGTTTAACAAACATCACGACGCCAAATCTCCTTTATTTGGTTTCCACTTAAACACCTTTCACTATCGAACCTTAACCATTTCTTAGTTAAAAACGAAGCCAATCAAGTTGGGGTATAATTACCTCTCAGACCTTAACTGAACGACATTTCTAACTTCAAAATAGACAAAGTTCATCTCTCCAATCTTTTAACACACTTCCTTACATTGCCCTCGGATTCGATTTATGAATCCACTTCTTTTTCAGAAATCACTTGATTATAACAATGGTGTTATAATTCCCTGCATCCGAAATATAATAACTTTAATATGACTTTTATTTTCTAACTCGAATAAATAGACGAATACATAATTTATTAACTCCTATTCAGTTAACTCTAATCTATAACCCTTATTCTATTAACTTTTACTGGATTAATTCTTATTCTATTAACTTAGTTTGATTAACTCAACTTGACCAACTTACTTGATCAACTCAACTTGGCTTAATTAACTCGACTTATCTAACTCCACTTCTTTAACTCGACTTATCTTACTCAATTTGACTAACTCCTATCGAATAACTAATATTCAATTAACTTATATTCGACTAACTATGTTTGTTCTAACTTTATTTTCGAATATCTAATATTCGATTTAACTCTATCCGCTCGACTCTAGATCGCAGCGATCACAATGGTTACGCCTGATTCCCTCAGGAAACATCCGTCCGCCTTAGGCTATCTGCAGCCCTGCGAATTACGCTAGCAGTCGTGCTTACTGATAACTTATCTTAAATGACTACTTCTGTTTAACTCTATCTCAAATAATTAGATTCGAGCAGATAAAATTGAATAACTAATATACAATCATCCCTTATTCGATTACTATATTTGGATAACTCAAGTTCGACTAGACTCTAATCGATTAACTCTAATTGGTTAACTCTAACTAACTAACTCTAACTGTTTAACTTTACGGTTTAACTCTGATAGTTTAACTTCAACGGTTTAACTCTAACAGTTTAACTCCAACTGTTTAACTCTAACAGTTTAACTCCAACGGTTTAACTCTAGTTGACTAACTCTTTTGAATTAATCCCTTTGACTTTTCTCTTTTGAATAATTCCTTACCTCCCTTGAATAGATTCTTTTTCTATTCGTTTACTCAACAAATAACTATTCTCTTTTCGCTTCTATTTATTTAACAAATAAATATTCCCTTTAACTTTTCTATTTATTCAACAAATAAATATTTCTTTTAACTTTTCTATTTATTTAACAAATAAGTACTTCTTTCAACTTTTCTTTTTTCCCTACATGAATATTCCCTTTCCAATTCCATTTGTAAATACTTTTACGAATGTTTCCCTTTTTATTTCTATTTGTAATCGTTTCACAAATATTTCCCTTCTATTTGATTTCACCAATATTTTCCCTTCTATTTGATTTCACCAATATTTTCCCTTCTATTTGATTTCACCAATATTTGTTTTTTAACAAATGCTTTGATTCTATAATCATTTTCTCTCATGAAATTCTCTTCCTTTTATATATAAAATCTATTGATTTTATATAAATAATTTATTTTCAAAATAAACTTTGAAAATCCCTTTTCACTTTCTAGTATCACTTATGGTATAAAAATACCAAATCAAAAGGTTCAATCATCATCCAAACACACAGGTTCAACAACAGATGATATAACACATCATATATCAGAATATATGAAAAACGGTAAATAAATGTTGAGGAATCCAGTTGGATTCCTCCGACCTGTTTCCCTGCATCCACAGATGTCAGTCAACATAAATAACATGAAGGTAAAATATTCTGGTAAACAGAATCAATATTTCGATACGATTTATATATATATCGTTATCGATAATTTTAATCAACTGACTAGCAGTTCAATCAAACAGCCAACACACAGCAAATCAACCAATATTTTTCAATTCTAAAAATACTTTATAAAAATATAAATTGATCAGAGATAGTGGGAGTTACTCACATCGGACGGTTTATCGTTATATAACGATTATCGGTCACTGATTTGGTTCAGGCATTAAATTACACCATAATTCCAAACGAACCCCAATTCACCCTCGGCCAGTTCCAAGGTGTAGCTACCGTCCATACGATCCCGACGGATCTTATTTCGTTGAATTCTGATCACATATGCAAAAGATATTGATTTTACAAGTTAAGGTATTTTTAATTTAAACTAAACTGAGTTTATTATTCATACGGGCCTTACCCCCTTAAAAACCCGGCCCACTTCTTATCTAAATACCCGACAGGCGCAGCACCCTTTCTTCCTCATCCAAGAACCCCGTACTGCTCTTAATCCCAATGCCATAGCCGATTCTTTCTCCACCAAGTTCCTCTTCTCCATTCAACGAAAGTTCAAACCGATTATACCATGAAACTTCTCTTCCTCCTCTCTGTCTAACAACCCCAACATGGTTCAACTCGAGTACACCGATGGCATCGCGTCCTTACTGTTCTGGCGTGCAAACCCAGCACAACATCGAACCAAAAACTTGCGGAAATCCCTAAAACTCTCACAAATGGTGCGACTCACTATGCTAATCACAAAAACAATAACTATTCCTCACCACAAATCTTTAATCTCCCTCAAAGTCGAGCCCTAGTTCTTGCTGTAAAATGTCGAGCTCGACAAATAAGGATGGCACATCCCAACAGTGGTACTGAATCGAAGAGATTCACTCAGCAAACCCAAATATAGAAGTATTTTGATTTATAGATTTTCGGTTGATTTTATTTTGATTTTCAAAGGGGGATTCTTGCTGTGAAATTTTATTAGATGGTGGCGGCGCAAGTTTCTCAGAAGAGTGGAGGGTGATTTAGGGTTAGGAAGGGTTAAGGGAATTTATAGGTAGGTTTTAATATTTTTTTATTCGGTATTTTATTTTATTTTAAGCAAACGCTGTTTTATTTTGTCCTTTAAAATTCCTGTGATCACATGCGATGCCCAAAAATCACGGAACTGGACGTGCACCTCCAGTTCGACATTACGGTCCCGATGAAACTGGTTTCGTCGAATTCCGACTCTATATGCTCACACAGCGTATTTTTAACCATCAAAATACTGACTGTTTTCCACTCTAAAAATCCGTACGGCCACACACTGCCTCTAAAAATCACCAAACTTGGAATCTAACAATAATTTGATGCTGCAGATCCAAAAAAATTAATTTCATCGAATTCCGACTTCGTTTGAAAAAGTGGCTATTTTTAAAGCTCAAATTGACCCTTTTAAATAAATATATTTAAAAATAGTTAAATTAAATATAAACAAATATATTTAATCGTATATATCCACAATATATATCACACTGTGCCAGAATAAATATATGTCGATTTACAGCTCGATATTCCATCGCCAGAGTTATATCAATGGTCGATTTATATTTAAATTCTTAAATAAAATTAAATAAACCATTTGGGTTTTAGGGCGCTGTTTTTCTGGAAATTTGATTTGGACATAACTCAAAATCCAACTAACGAAATCCCGATCTTTCTCTTCCACTAGAAAGATATACTCCACCAGCTCCACACGTTTCTTGTTTCACTGAAATCCGGCTTAAAACAACTTCTGTATACTCGTTTAAAGTCTGAATCGCCAAATTACGAACTGCAGCGCCATTTCGAGCTCGATTATAATTATAATATAATTTGTACGTTCAAACTGTCGTTATTCAAATATTTCCGGCAATACAATCCAATATAAACTGAATTATATATTTTGAACTGTCCAGTTCACATTATGTTGTCGATTCACTATTTCTGATAAATTCAAAAATTAAATATATTATTTAATTATTAATTTTAATTAAATATCCAATATAATTGAATTAAACGACCATTTTAAATTTCTAAAACAAATTTAAATAATTAAATAAATTATTTATCATGCGTAAAAATGCGGGTCGTTACATATTATTTGGTTGCAATTTATGATCTTGAATAAAAATATCATTTTTATTTCTAAATATTTATTTTGTTTTTAATTTACAGATTCTATCTTTAATTTAGGAAGAGTAAAGAAATCAAGTTTTCAAATAAAGTTTATATTTTATTTGTTGTTCATGGATTTGGGTTTTCATTAGATATGAGATTTGAATAAAATCACATTTCTCATGAATCACATGAAACTTGGATTTTATCAAATCAAGAGTTTGTAAAAAAAAATCATTTTTATTTAAAAATGTTTATTTGTATAAAAATATATTTTATACTAGAATTGGCATGTTAGTATAGAATATCTCTACGATGGGATTGTCACATTAGAAATAAAAATACCATTTTTGTCAAAAAGGGTTCACCTTAGAATAAAACCCATCTTATTATTCATGTCTTGTGAACCAAAATATGTGATTTAGTTATATTCATGTTTTGTGAACCAAAATATGGCATTTAGTTATATTAGAATAAAAATGTCACTTCTACTAGAAAAGTTACATTAGAGAAAAAAAAAGAAAAAAAACCATCTTGAATAGAAATGTCACATTAGTATAAAAACATTAGGTAATTCTATATTAAAATAAAATATGTCATTAGAGATGAAATAAATTTGTTAACATATAAAATTCACATTATGTGTCATTAGAAATGGTAAATTTGTTAACATATAAAATCCATTTTTTTATGTCATTAGATAAGAGGAAATACTCTTATATGAAAAATATAAAACAAAGATAAAAATATACATTTTTATCAAATGAAAAAAAGAATGACAAAATATTCATTTTGTCAAGTAAGAAAGATAAAAAGATTCATTTTGTAAAGAATGACAAAATATTCATTTTGTCAAATAAGAAAGGTAAAAAGATTCATTTTGTAAAGAATGACAAAATATTCGTTTTGTCAAGTATAAAAGAAAGATAAAAATACAAGAATGGCAAAAGATTCACTTTAAAAAACGTGAGAGAATGACAAAAATATGCATTAGAATGAAGTTACATTTTTATTAGAAAATGTAGATTAAAATAAAATGAACATAACAATATTTTTGGCGTTATAGTAAGAAAAAGAACATAACGATATTTTTAGCTTCATAGTTAGAAAATGTATACAACATATTTTAGTGTCGTGGTTAGAAATCATGGACATAGCATATTTTAGCACTGTAATTAAGATTTGGACATAACGATATTTTAGTGTGTAGTTGAAACAGTGAAATAAAAATATTATAGTTTTAATGTTGCATAACATTGCATATGAAGTAAAATATATTTATTTGTTGAAGTCATATATTGCATATGAAATAAAAAATATTTGTAATATCATATATGGCATATGAAATGAAATGCATGGTTAAGGTCATACTTTTTGCATATAAAGCGTAGTAGTTTAAATGTCATTTAGAAACTTGAAAAAGAAAAGAACAAAAATTCACAATTTTTGTTTAAAGAAAAGAAAATAATAAAGTTTACATTTTTGTTTAATGTAAATCCAAGATAAAAGGTTACATTTTTGTTAAATGTAATTAAAAAGAGAAAAGTTACATTTTTGTTTAAATGTAATTAAAGGAACAAAATTTTACATTTTTGTAATTAGGGGAAGTAAAAGATTTCAATTTGAAACGAAATAATACGTTGAAATAAAAGATTATCTTTTCCAATGTAATGAGAGGTAGAAATAAAGTTTCACATTCTTATATAAGTGTGAAACCATATGAAGAATTCAAGGTGTAATAAAGAATTAGAAAAGTTTACATTTTCTCAATGTAAATAAGAATTAAGAAATTTATATTTTTATTATATAACGAAAGAATGAACTTGCATTGTAAATGAAATTTACATTTTTATATGTAAACAAAAGTAGGAATGTGCATTGATAATAAAGATCACATTTTTATTTTGTAACTTAGAATGAGAACTTGCATTGCAAATAAAAATTACATTTTTATTTGAACTAAAGATATAATATTTGCTATGCAAATAAAAAAAAATATTACATTTTTATTTGAAACTATGATATGAAATTGGCGATGAAAATAAAAATTATATTTTTATTTGTAACTATGATATGAAATTTGGCAAGCGAACAAAATTTACATTTCCCAATGTAGCTATGATATGGGATTTTCTATGCGAACAAAATTTACATTTTTATATGTAACTATAAATGAGAATTTGCACTGTAAATTAGAATTACATTTTTATTATGTAATTAAAGTACGATATTACATTGTAAATTAAAATTACATTTTTATGATGTAACTTAAGATTGGAATTTACATTGCCATTATAAAAAGTCAAGATCATTTTGGTTTTGCATTGAAAGAGATAAGAATTATTATTTTTGTTTGGCATTAAAAGAATAGCAAAATTATTATTTTTGTTACATTGAAAGTAAACAAACAAAAATATACTCACTTGTATAGAAATGAAGTTGACACCAAATTTATATTGCATTTTTGTTAGAAAATGAAGTGACAAAAAAATACTCATTTTTGTTAAATTATAAATGACGTACAAAAAGATATATTTATATTTGTCGTAATGAGAATGAAACACAAAAATACCTATTTTTGCTGAAATTGGAATGATACACAAAATATATATTTTGTGTATAAGATATGTATGGAAATTGAAAAATAAAGGAAAACATGGTTGTGTGTGATGGTGTAACAACCCGTATTTCGATAACATGATTAAGACGAGAATCAAGGCAGAATTTAATTTTAAATTCTGAATCAAGTTAAACGGGCTATGCCATTGCGTTCGTCTTGGAAAAATACGCGAAATAGAGTCCGAGTTTTCGAAAATCGGAGTCCGTATGACCCGATTAAGGCCCAACGAAGTTTTCAGAAAATTCCTAAGTAAAAACAGATTTCAAATTCAAACTTGAATTTGAAAAATTGGGCCAGTTGGGCCGGGCGGGAAAAATTCCCGCCACAGTACCCAAGTCGACAGCCCTGTCGACTTGGGAGTCGACTTGGTCTGACCAAGTCGACAGCCCTGTCGACTTGGCTGTCGACCTGGCTCAGACGAGCAGTCTTGCCTGGTGCACCTGTTTCTATCTTGGCTAGGTTTCTGGGCCTGGTTTGAGATCTGACGGTTCAGGTTGGTCCTAGGGTTAATCTAAGGGTCCTAACTAGCCTAATCTTCTATAAATAAGCCCCTAACCCTCCCCTAAACCCTCATTATTCACTCATGTAACTAAACTATGGAAAAATTTCTACTCTCATGGCCTCCACTCAACTATCCTAGCCTCCACTTCATTTCTATGAGAGGTTTCATGATCATGAGAGTGTTAGAGAGTCCCTATGTTAGTATGAGAGCTTCTCAAGTTGATTCCGAGGCAAAAGCTTTGATCTTTGTTCATAAAGGTGGTGTTTTTGTTGATTTGGAGAATCCATCTTTGGGTTTTTGGGTGATGGTATGCATAAGCTTCATCACAAGCTTTAGTTTAATCGAGTTAGGCCTTCATAGCAATGTAAGCCCTTCCCTACTCTTAGATATTAACTATGAAGTTAAATGTTTATGTTGCAAGTTTGGGTTTGATCATTGAGAATGATATATGCTATCATGTCATGCAAGTTTATGAAGTCATTATCTTGATCTTATGAGCAAAAAGCTACAACCTTTATGTTGAAATGTTGCATTATGCAACATGAGAACCTTTATAACCTTTATGTCAACTTGCATATGAAGTCATAACCCTTATATGATGAGATATGCGAGTTACTAGTCATCATTCCATGTCTTTTGTCACCATGAATCGTTTATGTGCCAAGTTTGGGTTTATGCATGTTTTTGAGGTGTAAGAATGTAACATGCAAGTTAATGAACACATGTGTGCCTCATTTGCCACCATGATTAACTTGTGGCTTAATATCCATTTTTGTCATGCCTTTGCCAAGTCTCTTCTTTTAATCCATCACGTTGTTGCGAACGTATATGCGAGTTTAAAAAGCGTTGGGGTCACATTATGGGGAAACATAATGACATGAATATGATTTGGGTAAATGGGTATAAACATGACAACATGTAACGTTAAATATGACATGTGTTTATACTTGAAAACATGACTTGAAATATAACATGGAAGTTGACATGTAAGTATGCATAAAAACATAAGCTTGGGAATTTACCTATTAAGTTAGGTCTACCCATTGGGAATTTACCTATTAAGTTGGGTCTACCCAATTGCTTGAAAACTTGACTATGAACATGACACTAGACTAAACATGAAAGTGGCCAACTCGAGGTTGGGTTGAGTTTGCAACGTAAAACTACCCGGAACCGACCGGCCTAACTAGTAGTTGCAAACAATAGGACTCAATGTGAGAAGTTGGTCATGTTGTGCTTGAACCCGAGGTTAGACCAAGTTGTGGTGTAAAGCTACCCGGAACCGACCGGCTTAACTAGTAACCACAATAAAGTCTAATGTGAGAGGTTGAGGTGCATTAATTAAATTAATGCCACATGATAAGGTTAAGTAAATTTGACTAATGACACTTAACCGATATGACACGAATGGGTAGGTTAAGTGGGACCGGGCTTGATTTCTTAATGACACTTAACCATGCAAGGTGATTAGGGGATGGGGTTAAGTAATTTACACTTAACTAATCCGACTTGGTAATTAGATGGGGTTAAGTAATTAAGGCTTAACTAATCTAAACACGGTAATTAGACGGGGTTAAGTAATTGATACTTAACTAATCTAACCACGGTAATTAGATGGGGTTAAGTAATCCACACTTAACTAATCTCAACACGGTAATTCGATGGGGTTAAGCTAAACACTTAACCAAATTAAACTTGGTAATTCAATGAGGTTAAGTAACCAATACTCAACCAACTTAACGTGATAATCTAATGGGGTTAAGCAACTTATACTTAACCAATTATACATGATGATTTGATGAGGATTAAGTGACCCACACTTAACCAATCTAATACGCGGACCTGATAAGGTTATGTCACAAGACCTTTTTAGAGTATACTTAACCATTGTAGTACGATTAGAGGATGGGGTTAAGCCAACCTATACTTAACCAATCCGACTCGATAATTTGATGGGATTAAGATAATCTATGCTTAATCAATCTAGTAAGATAATCCGATAGGATTAAGGTAAACTGGTACTTGACCAATTTGACTCGATAGGGTTAAGTCATGAGCCTCTGGGTACACTTAACCAACTTGTAGGGCTAAGTCTTGAACTTAAATACTTAGCCAATCTTGACGTGATTCGTGGGCGGGTTAAGTCATGGACTTGAATGATAACACTTAACCCAATAGACAAACCCTAGTTAGAGGAACTAGGTAGAAAATCGTGGTTAATCAAGGATAACGGGAAAGGAAGCTAAGTGGTAAACCTTAGTTAAGGGTAACTAAGTAATAATTCTTAGCTAAGGACATGGGACTAGTTCACAAAGGGATGAGTAACCTGATACGGTAGGTCATCGCTTAGTATACGAGGAGGAGCAAGTTATCTGACTTGGATAAAAGCTCCAGCGAACTGGGTGCCGAAGCGGAAGCTTCGGGGAACGTGAGGGTACTCTTGGTATCCCTCTGTGAGGTGGCAAGTGGTCCATGAAACCCGGCCTCACAGGGGTTAAGGTCTGCGGTAGAAGAGCCAAGAGTATGCCTTGGTTGCTATGCGAGCGACCTAAAGACTGGGATGGATTAGCGTGGAGTCGACGATTCTTGGTTTTAGCCCCGGGATAGCATGTCGCCGACTACCTACCATCTTTAGTCAATCGTGTACGTACGGAAAGGCAGGGAACCCCCAAGAGACCATATACTAGCTATCAAGTTATGGGTGAGGTTGGCTATCAGGAAGTGGGCATCGATGGGCCTAGGGTTCTCATACATGATTTTTCGTGGGTTGCCTTTCAGTAGTTGAGGGAGGGATCACGTGGGACCATAGCCACGGGTACAAAAACAGACCTTGATATCTGCATCAGCAGACGACTTAAAAGCTCCCGATCGAGTTCTGTATTTCTTGGTTTGCCCTGGCACGGAACTCGGATGGCACATAGAGGAACATGTGCGTCTAGACATGGAAAACGATTCACGATACATACGTGGGATAAAGGGGGCGGTTGACAGGTGGCATAATTCCTAGTGGCCCTAGGTGGCTGAACCCAAACCGAGACACGGAAACGTTCATTAGGTAGCGTAATCCCTAGTGGTCCTAGGTGGCATAAATCCTAAGTGGACGCGCGATAGTTCATGGTAAGGAAACATAACTAGATCAAGGGTTGCAGTCCAAAATAACCTCAAGGATACAACGTTTACATGGGAAAGCCCGTATGGCCTACGGCAAAGGACTGAACTTATACATGGAAAGAAACATACGAGTAGGGAGAACCTACATATGCTATATGTTAGGTTGACATGGACCATTACATGACATTGGGCAAGGGACATTCATGGTTAACACATGACGCGGGTTGGGACACTAGTACGAGAGGTGCAGAGCGGATATACAGGATAGATACCATGGGACGTTATACGTGATAGATATCTTGGGGATATTATACTTGATAGAAACCTGACGATGTGATACCTTGTTTCATCTTGACATCGTAATTTATCATGACACCTTAGTTTATCTGAGTTCAGTAGTTCATCCTGTTATTTTGATTTAGCTTATCTATCTTGTTATCATGCTTATGTTCACCTCAGTTTCTCATGTCAGTTAACTTTACTAGTTTTTATACTAATAGTAGATAGGGCTTACTCAGTCTTTTTGACTGACCCGTTTTGTTTCGCCTCTTTTCTTCCGTTTCCCCCCAGGTTACAGGGAGGAAATACTGTTGTTTAGTTCGGACTTCTTCTGCTTGAAGGTCATTATGGATGGCTTGGACTTTTCTTGGCTATGGCTACTTTACTGTTTTTACTGGGGAATAATTTATGAAAAAGTCTTTATGCTTCTTTACTATTGCAAGACAGGTTTTGATGTACTCTGATGTAAAAGGCTTTAGACCTTAATATTTAATGTTTATGAAAGTTCGATTTTACTTCCGCTGTTTTATATGTTCTGTCTTGTGATATTTCTGTGCATGTTTACCAATAATGCCCCTCTAAAGCTAGTGCATTCCCTTGCGAGTGACCCTAGCGGAGGCTGGGTGTTACAGATGGTATATATCAATGTTGGAAATTAATAAGAAATTTGTTGTTAGCAAGATATAGTGTAATAAAATACATTTCATTACACATTATAAACATATCTACAGGTTGTGAAACAAAACATTTATTACTTGTTGTGTAAATTACGTTAAGGAAATGGAATTTGAATATTTTTATATAAACAAATATAAAGATAAATTGTTATAAATTATTAATAACAATATGAAACGGGTTTTCAAATATATATACGAGAATTATTTGGAAAGTCCGAGTCTATCTCATCCCAAATAATTTGAACGACGTTTAAAATTCAAGAGTTGAAGACGGCGATTGAAGACCGACGATCTTCATATCGAATGGACGACGACTGCTGATGCCCGTGATTGGAGTAGCTACCTTGAAGGGGCTACAGTGGTGGCTGTCCGGACGTAGTGTTGATTAGTACGGATTTGGCTTTCACTCAGACCCAGATCATAAGCTTATAAATGGAATGTGTGTCTGACATTGTACTCCTTTATATTGTATTTATTAATCTTCTGTTGAATGTATGGATGTTTGGTGGCGGAGAATTTATTCTCTTTCTTAACACCCGTTCATATATTTCAGCAAAGGATTGGTAGTGTGATATGGAGTGACGATGTGGCATGCTAAGATGCATATGATTAAGGCTTTGTTGAAAAGCAGGCCTTATGGGATGATCAAAGCGTAGCATGTTTAGGCATAGCTTTGTGTATAGCGTGACTTCGCGAGCCTCACACACCGGCAGAGTCTAAAACGGGAGAAGGGAACGCAGGGAGATCAGCACGTTTCTTTCTAGCTAGAAGTGGTGTTTGGGCTTTAACACGGCCCGGCATTTTACTTATGTGGATGATGGAATGAGGCGCCTCGGATGATAGGTCCTATAGGACTGGGAAACGTGTGTTCAGTAATAACTAATCCGCAACTCGTATGGTGGACCGGCCCTGCAGCTTTCCAAGGGTTCATTGTGGGGGATCCTGAGACATTAGCTAGAGTGTCTCGAATCGGTAGGAGCTCCTCCCTAGCCTTGACTCATGATGGAAACCAAAATCCAAATACGACCCTACGAATTTGATTTTATTACTAGTATGGAGGCATAGTAGTATGGGATTCTATTCTTCCTAGGATTTATACATTTACTTTGAAATGTTTTGATATATACTAATAATAATATTAAACTCGTATTTGCCGTATTTAGCATGTTTAATCACTATAAGGTAAAACCCTATCCTCTGGTTTGTGTTGCATTGTGTGATGGGACCTGGGTCTTATGGTGATTCCATTTTTCTCAAAAGCATAACGTTGTTGTACGATTCACTTATTATTTGTTCTGACACTTTTATGCACGGCAATCTATTGGAGTAAACCCGTTCCGCGTTAGCGGCATGGTCCTTGGATTTGCCTTATTACTATTAGTTAAATTAGTTAAGAATTCTCACACCAGTCCCATGACTGACCCTTTGTTTGTTTCCACCTTTACAAACTCGGGTCCCCTCTTTTCCATACGGGCAGTCGAGTAGTTTGTCTACAGGTCTTTATCTCTTGAGCAGGATGCTGGATTGAAGCTTAATGCTATGTCCAGAGCATAGTTATCTTCCGCTGTATCTATTTTATTGTTTCCGCTGCAATGAATTAAAATATTGTAATTTATCTTCCGTTGTAATTTATCGATGTACTCTGATATTCTGTACTCTGATGTAACATTATTATGATGTCTTATAAAAGTCTGCTGCTATTGTTCTGATGTGTTGCATTCCCAGAGTTAACGTATGCGGGTTTTGAATGGTCTTGGTCGATCTAGCGATTGATTAAGGTCGGGCGAAATCCGTGTCGTTACAAGATACAAATGATGTGGCCATCAACATCTGAATTATTTTTTAGCGACTGAAGTGATTATAGTGCTTTGAAAATTTCAAAATCCATTTAAAACAATTTTTATTCAAATCCTTTCAAAATATATATTGATTAATTCCAAAACACTTAAGAAATATTCTTTAACTTCCGGGATTCAAATTCCGTTCTAGTTTGAATTCAATTCCAAATTTTCTCATTTGTATATATTATCCATGTACAAATCATATTCAACTATAATTCACCAAATCTACTTCATTTGATTGTAATAAAAATCAACACATCTATATGTAATAATTCAAAAATTATTTCTTTTATATCAAAATAAATTTCTGGGAAAAATTATTTCATTTACCCATTTTAAAACAATACTATATCGAATTGCTTTGTTCGAGAGTTTAGAAACACCTATCGATACAGTTGTACATCCTGTAACAACCAGAATTCATAAACAACTCAACAAACCAGTCAACACAATATAAAACAATTTTATATCAAATCTACAAATACGCGCTCATATACATACACTCAAATTCAATCTAGGGTATTACTAACCTTATCTCTACTGAATCACGCCACAGAGCCAAGGTTACTACTCAACCTTCAGCTCTGATACCAAATGTAACGACCCGAATTTCCGTACTATCTGAGTCGACTAATAACACCACACGTCCAACCCAAGTTGCACAGAAATATGAATCATTATTAGAAAGAAGTTAGAGGATTAGAAATAGAAAGAAAGAAATATTAGAATAGAAGAAAACGAAAATCACAAACTCACAGTTGAACGAATAAAATATATTAGATAACGTAAACTTTTGAAATACAAATCTGTTTTGCATATACATACCATCATCAGAGTACATCAACAATTTCTGGAACAGTTATAAATGCCTGTTTCCAGATATACACAGTGGAAAATATGATAATCTATAGCTAACTGGTGAAGTCTCCTGCTTTCAACTCTTCCAAGTGAATCTGGAGAATCCCGACTACTTGACTGCCCATACAAACTTGGGCACCCAAGAGTTTAGGGAAAACAAGCAAAACAAACTCTGGGTCAATCATGGGACTAGTGTGAGTAACTCCAATCATTTGTTTAACTTTCAAAATCCTTTCGAAAGAAATGATAAACATAAGATCGATCCACACATAAACATGGATGGTTTTTACCTTACGATAACCAAAATATCTTTTTGATATCAAATCATGTGATATTATAATAATGTCTACATCAAATAAATAGAATCTAGCGGAAGCTTGCATCTCACGCTCCACATATAATATAAAATTAAGAACCGCAGGGCGCTTATTGGAGATTGGATTTCCAACATGACAAGGTATGGGACCACCTACCGACAGTGTATCTCTAGAGGCGAATACATTGGGTTCAACAAGAACGTCTTGCAACCCAGCCCTCACATGACCGACCACTCATTTCGCTTGAGCGTATCGAATGTATATCACCAACGGTTGGGAACGGCAACCGTTTCTCGAAAGGGACAGCATCGATAGATTAAAGAACAAATGGAATTTCTCTAGATAGGTTATTATACATCCTAATTGGAGCGACCTACATAGCCATGCTGCCTGCACGATTTTTGTCAATTCCCGGTTGTGAGGCTTGAGGTTTGAATTATCTTCCAGAACATATGGCCACCATTCACTTTGAATGCTACATCGTCAGACCCATCGGAAATCACTAATTGATTCCTACAAAAATACTCAGATTGTTAGGCTAAAGAAGTTTCCCTTCTTTGCCACGAATTTCGTGCATTTGAAGAATCAACATACGTAATCCCTTTGGAAATACTTTGTCAGACACTCGTCCATACAAGTTGTCCTAGGTTTGGACAAACTGAAGGCACCGTTCAGTTAATCCATCGTGGGCAATTTCTACCTAGGGTTAACAGAACAGCTCTTGCACTTTATTCCGTCTTCATAATCTCTTCAACATAAGTTGATTCATAACGCTTATGCCAATACGGAGTGGTTTTCAGATATTAAATCTGATCCCGGTCTCCCCGTATTGACAACGGAGGTATATAATAAATCAAAACTTTGATAGTCGGTGATTTAACTATCAAAGAAACATCCATACAATCAACAATCCTATTTCCAATTGGAAATCGTACCGATCAATCATCAAACAACACTGGGCCCCTTTAAATCAATCCTTTATTATGTTATCATTTACAATTCCCATTTCCCATCTTTCGTATCCTTTTGAAGCTCGATTTCCTTTCTCGATTCTTTGAAAAACATTTCCAATTTTATAATTTCTTTATTCGAGAAAATATCCATTATTCCAGAAAGAAAACATTTCTATATATATTGATGAAATCCTTATTTTCTGTATTCAGCAAATATACTTTATTAATATCGGAAAATATTTCCATATTCCATTCCTTAATTCCTCGTTGACAATCCATTTACGCATAGAAAATATCTCTCATTTTATTTGGGGAAAAACATTTCAAAATCCTTTAATATTAACGCGATGTTATAAAACATGGTTATTATAACTCAAACTATAAATCATTTATTAACTAACCATATTGCTAACCCCTCTTCACTATCGAACCTTAACCATTTCTCCATTAATTATGAAGTCAATCAAGATGGGGCATAATTACCTCTCAGACCTTAATTGAACAACATTCTCAACTTTGAAATATTCAAAGCTCACAACTTTAAACAAAATCTCGCTTGCGCGACCTTCGGATTCAATCTAAGAACACTCTTCTTTTATGGAAAAACATTGATTCTAACGGTAGCGTTATAATCGCTATTTCCAAATATTTGATTTATAAGTCATTTATTATAACGACAGCGTTAAAATTGCTGTATCGATGTTACAAAACATTTATTAGAACAACGGCGCTAAAAATCGTTGTTTAGATTTACAAAACATTTATTATAACGACAGCGCTAAAATCGATGTTTAGATTTATAAAACATATATGATAATAGTAGCATTATAATCGCTGTTTAGATTTATAACAATTGTGTTATAATCGTTGTTCCCAAATAATCGGTATATAAAAATATAACTTGTACTTATTAATTTCAATTAATAAATAAATAAATAAATAAATATATTTTTTTAGACGGAAAGTAAAAGTAACTACTTCTCTCAATTTGATACAATCGAATTCCAATAAATAACTCTCTCACTAATAATCTATATTCGATTATATCCGAACTTCGGAATTTGTTCACCATTTCAGGTTAATTCAAATTCCAAATTCACTTTTGAATTTACCCTTTCCAAATCATACCAAATTCCTTTATAAGCATTTCAGTC
This sequence comes from Allium sativum, assembly GCA_030737875.1. NCBI lineage: Eukaryota > Viridiplantae > Streptophyta > Magnoliopsida > Asparagales > Amaryllidaceae > Allium > Allium sativum. Next base: position 312,783,020 of record CM060919.1, read on the forward strand.
TACAAAACGTTATTACACTTTATTTTATATTCCAAATTTTGAAATAAAACTCGTCGTTTTCATTTTGAAACGATTGTCCATTACCCTTTTCCATTCAAATTCCAATTTGGTTTCATACCTCAAATTTCCTTTATAGGTATTTCATTTGCAAAATATTTTCTTTAAACTATTAGTCACTTTAGTCGTGAATAAATTCCTTTAATATACAGTTTGATTTCATACTTATAAATACTATCTTAAATCCAAATTTTATTTATAATTTCTACTCAGATTCATTCATATAAATCTTATTTCTTTTAATTTTAATCATTTAAAATCTCGTTCAACATTGCCTTAATAATTGTTAAGTTTAAATCTCGTTTCAAAAATTGGCTTCAAAACCCATTTCGACTTTTTATATAATTTCAAATTTGAATTTATATTTCAATGTATCCAATGATAAATAGTTCAATTAATATATATTCTCATTCACAAACAAATTCTTGATTCATTCATTTGAACTGGTTTTCTATTCTCAATTCTATTAAAAAAAAATTTATATTTTTGGAAATAAATTTCCTTTTCAAATCCCAAATTCCTTTTCTATATATTTTACGGTATTTAAAATACCAAGTTTTTGGGGTTAGAGTAGATCAAACACAATACATCCAATCATGGATTATATAACACATCATATATCATAATCAAATAAACAGTAATATAAATGTTGAGGAACTCAGTTGGGTCCCTCCAACCTGTTTCCCCGCATCCACAGACGTTAATAACATCAATAATATTAATTTCACATTAAGGTGAAATGTCATAGTAATAATTGATCAATGATATAACTATATTAACCATTCAACTAATTTTATCAACCATCCATCCAAAAAACCATCACACGAGTTATAAAATTACTATAAATAATTTAAAACTCGTTTATATAAAAATAAAAACAAGGTAAAGTTAGTGAGTTTAATCATATCGTTTTGCTGTTGACGGCCCTGCTTTTCATTTCATTTAAATCAAACAAATGTTTGATTTCTCTATGCAATTCCAGTAGCTCAGTTTCTGGCCACATTAATTCCATGTCATGTCGTTATGATACCAACGTTGCATGTTGAGTTCGAGTCTGTTTATGAATGAATAGTTTACGATCATTACAATTGTTTTAATATGATGAGAATAGTTTTATATTTTAAATAACATCATTAATTTCTAATTACCAAATGATTGTATCTAAGGCCACTAACCTTTCCTCCTCACGCGATTAAAATTACCCGCGTCCTTCAACCTGACATAAACCCATTGACAATCCATTTCATCCCACGGTTAGCAGCTTCCAAAAACAAACAACCCCGATGTCTATGTTGAAACATAATAAACCAATTTCAACCCTTCTTTCTTGTTATATGCAGCAATAAATGTATTGACCCTTGGTGCGCTAATATCAGCTTCAGAACTCCAGGGAACAAACCCCTTTATGATGGAATTCTTTTAGATGAAGCATTATTAGTTTTATTTTAACTTAAATATTGGTCCAATTAAATTGAAATGGCCCGTTACTCCTCCGTTATCCTGCTTCGCGACATTTCTCAGGCCCCCATTTTTCTGCATAAGTTAGAACCATTCAATACGTGTACTATTATACTATCAAGAAACTAAATTAAGTGTTTAAGGCTAATCCCTTTCTTCCACTCTCTACTATTCGAAACTGCTACAGAGCCATTCACCAAAATTCTTTCAACCCAAAACAAAATAGCCACTTGCGCTAACCACTCTTCAGTTATCTAGAACCATGCTTTTTCCCATTACTGTGAGTTCCCTATTATTCTTCCTTTTCTTGCCATTGTTCTCTAAACTGTCAGTAGACCTTCTACATTGACAACCACCTCTATGATATCTTAAATCCCGTATTGAACTCTCTGCAGATCTTCTCCCCCTTCACCGCATTATCTATCACCCGGTGCCTCTGCTTCACCCAATAGAATTTGTGACTCAGTGATGCTGTCTTCTTGTTTTTTTTTAAATTCCATACCAAAAATTTCTTTTTCCATGAATCGCCACAGACACTCCTGCCACCGGACATCGCCTCCGGTCATCCATCACCGCCGCCGACCATGCAGACTGACCCAGCTCCACGTCCCTCACCTTCATGCCATCATCCCGACACCTCACATCACCGGAATGCCGGCCACTCACATCACTGCTTTGGCCTCGCCAAAGTCCACTTTTCCCTCATGCTGGCTTCAGTTGCCAAGATGCTCAGACCTTGGCTCTCATGCTGGATTAAAAGCCATTACTCCAGAACCCATGCGCACCAAATTCTCGGCCTTCAGGGTTAAGTTTTACCCAAATGAGATCAGAAAATAACCGGACTTTTCCTTCCGTTAATTTCTCTTTTTTATTTTATTTTATTAATGAATGCGTCTTATTTTGTTTTTGGTCTGGGAAGAAGAAATGAGAAGTAAATGAATAGTATTTAAATGAGAAACCTTGTGAGCAGCACGGAATATAACAGCTTGGGGAGCACGGATCTACATTTCCTTGGGACGCACGGTGTCGATGTCTTGGCACTCACGGATGTTAAACTTGGCAGGCACGGTTTGTCTCTTATATATATATATATATCCATGTTGAGAGAAAAATGCATGTGCACTTCTGAATTAAACAGGGTGGCATGCATGCTTTAGATATTTGCTGTTTTTGAAAGATAGGGCTATTGTTTCGGTTGTAGAGATTGAATACTGTTTTCAACTTGAAAACTGGACGAATGATTTTAAAAGGATAATGGTTTAAAGGATATTTGTTGAGTTACAACATTTTTGTTTCGTAAGGTCAAAATGCTAAAGTTCAGATGCATGCTATTGTTTTTCTTTGTTGAAATCGAATCAACATGAAAACCTGGATGAATGGTCCTCCCATAGTTCGGAGAACCCTGGTATGATGGGAGTAAACAAGATCGTTTGCATGACTACCCTATTATTGGCATTTAGTAGATTTTACAGAGATTGTCGAGGTGATAAGAAAATAGTATATGAAGATCAACACCAAAGAAACCATGAACGAGACTCTTTACTTTGTTATTTACATTATGAACTTAAGTAACGTGACTTTTAAAATATATGTTTATTTACGTTTTATAAAATGAAGTTCAACGGTACATAGTTACGTAAAACTCCATTCGCGTACAAGCTGCTGTGGACAAAAATAAAAATACGTTCGTGTCCAGCGAGGTGCCACGGTCCCAAAAATATAATAATATCGGTAGTTTAACTTATATTATAAAACCCCAAAATATTGATATAAGGTGCAAAATACTCCAAGTAAAAAGTTGCGTATTTAATTAATTAAAAATTACAGTAAAATTCTAAAAATTAAATTATAACTATGGCTCAAAAGAATATTGTCTAAATTCGTAACCAATATTTAAATATATTTGAATAACTGTTATGGCATATATACGATTCCACAGCGAGTTTCTGAAAATTTGATTTGGACGTGATCCACGATATATAAGACGAAATCTCGATTTTTCTCTTCCATTAGAAAAATATAGTTAAACAGAACTGAACGTTTCTTGTTTCAAAGAAATCCGACTTATATTGGATCCTGTATATCCAATTGAAGTTCAAAATGTCAAATTACGAACTGCCGCACCATTACGAGCTCGTTTAAATTATATTATAAATTATACGTTCAAACTTCGTTTTATAAATAAATTCATTATAAATTCCTATATACATAATTCAAATAAAAAATTTAAACCAATTTAAATATTTAGAATTCAACGGCTGAAAATCCGGGTCATTACATTCCTTCCCCCTTAAAATAATTTCGTTCTCGAAATTGCTAAGGTAGGAAAAGATGCTACATTCCCTATTAAATAGGTCCATAATTCCGTTTTGTTCAATTCTTAACTTTAGTTTAACTGGACCAATTTATTTCAATTAAAATATTAATTTATTCTTACTAACAAAAAATTTCAAAAATTCTGAATATTTTCTTACATTTTAAATTCTGAAAAATTTGGTAGCATCTCCTCTGCACGGCTCAATCGGTACAACCACAACTCGCCTTTCTAGGCCTTCTCCAATCCAAAAGTAAATCAAAAAGCCAAGTGGCTTGCCCCATAGGCTCATAAAATCATCAAACCCAAGTAATATTGTAAACATGTACCTTTTTGTCGGGCATAATTCTATCTCTTGCAGTTGCTTTCATTCAGTATCTACTTAGCATACACATATCCATTTCCAGTTGGTTTCAAATCAATTCAACTTCCAGTTTTAACTCTCTAATCAACTTCTGATTTGTTCACCTCCATTCTATCAATTCAAATCTGATTTCTCTTCAGGAATCAGTCCACTTACTCAGTTTGAGTTTCAATTTCCCTCACAATTTAATTCCAAACAACAATATCTAATATATATTTATCTTGTTTATACATAAGTTAAACTCACTTTAAAATTACAAATCTCAACATTTCTCTTTATCTGATTTCATTTGGGATTATTTCTAATTCAATCCAATTTTTTTTAACTTAAGTTAAATTTCAATTCAATTGATACATTTTTACAATTTCAATCTATTCAACTCATACAAGTTAAATTTTTAATTTCAAAGTTCAAATTCCTGGTTTTATTTCAAATTATTTTGAAATCATACATATTTACACATATGTACAACCACAATAATTCAAAACTTTTGAATTCTCAAAGTAATTCGTTTCTCAACCCAATTCCATTAAAAATCTTCCTTTGGTAGCAATTCATCACTTAAAAACTCGAAAATAGATACAAATGATGTGTCCATCATCATCTGAATTATTTTCCAGCGACTGAAGTGATTATAGTGCTTTGAAAATTTCAAAATCCATTTAAAACAATTTTTATTCAAATCCTTTCAAAATATTTCTTGATTAATTCCAAAACACTTCATAAATATTCTTTAACTTTCGGGATTCAAATTCCGTATTCTAGTTTGAATTCAATTCCAAATTTTCTCATTCATATATATTATCAATATACAAATCATATTCAATTATAAATCACCAAATCTGCTTCATTTGATTGTAATAAAAATTAACGCATCCATATGTAATAATTTAGAAATTATTTCTTTTATATCAAAATAAATTTCTGGGCAAAATTATTTCATTTACTCATTTTAAAACAATACTGTATCGAATTGCTTTGTTCGAGAGTTTAGAAACACATACTGATACAGTTGTACATCGTGTATCGACCAGAATTCATAAACAACTCAACAAACATGTCAACACAATATAAAACAATTTTATATCAAATCTACAAATACGCGCTCATATTCATACACTCAAATTCAATCTTGGGTTTTACTAACCCTATCTCTATTGAATCATGCCACAGAGCTAAGGTTACTACTCAACCTTCAGCTCTGATACCAAATGTAATGACCCGAATTTTCGTACTATCTGAGTCGACTAATAACACCACACATCCAACCCAAATTGCACAGCAATATGAATCATTATTAGAAAGAAGTTAGAGGATTAGAAATAGAAAGAAAGAAATATTAGAATAAAAGAAAACGAAGATCACAAACTCACAGTTGAACGAAAAAAAAAAATTAGATAACGTAAACTTTTGAAATACAAATCTGTTTTGCATATACATACCATCATCAGAGTACATCAACAATTTCTGGAACAGTTATAAACGCCTGCTTCCAGATATACACAGCGGAAAATATGATAATCTATAGCTAACTAGTGAAGTCTCCTGCTTTCAGCTCTTCCAAGTGAATCTGGAGAATCCCGACTATTTGACTGCCCATACAAATTTGGGCACCCAAAAGTTTAGGGAAAACAAGAAAAACAAACTCTGGGTCAGTCATAGGACTGGTGTGAGTAACTCCAATCATTTGTTTAACTTTCAAAATCCTTTCGAAAGAAATAATAATCGTAAGACCGATCCACACATAAACACGGATGGTTTTTACCTTTCGATAACCAAATTATCTTTTTGATATCAAATCCAGTGATATTATAATAATGTCTACATCAAATAAATAGAATCTAGCGGAATGCTTGCATCTCACGCTCCATATATAATATAAAATCAAAAACCGCAGGGCGCTTATTGGAGATTGGATTTCCAACATGACAAGGTATGGGACCACCTTGCGATAGTGTATATCTAGAGGCGAATACACTGGGTTCAACAAGAACGTCTTGCAACCCTACCCTCACATGATCGACCACTCATTTCGCTTGAGTGTATCGAATGTATATCACCAACGGTTGGGTTCAGCAACCGTTTCCCAAAAGGGAGAGCATCGATAGATTAAAGAACAAATGGAATTCTCTAGATAGGTGATTATACATCCTAATGGGAGCGACCCATATAGCCATGCTGCCTGCCCGGTTTTTGTCAATTCCCGGTTGTAGGGCTTGAGGTTTGAATTATCTTCCAGAACATCTGGCCACCATTCACTTTGAATGCCACATCGTCAGATCCATCAGAAATCACTAATTGATTCCCACAAAAATACTCAGATTGTTAGGCTAAAGAAGTTTCCCTTCTTTGTCACCACCTTCGTACGTTTGAAGGAATCAACGTACGTAATCCCTTTGGAAATACTCTGTCAGACACTTGTCCATACAAGTTGTCCTAGTTTTGGACAAACTGAAGGCACCGTTCTATTAATCCATTTTGGGCAATTTCTACCTAGGGTTAACAGAACAGCCCTTGCACTTTACTCAGTCTTCATAATCTCTTCAACATAAGTTGATTCGTAACGCTTATGCCAATACGGAGTGGTTTTCAGATATTAAATCTGATCCCGGTCTCCCCGTATTGACAACGAAGGTATATAATAAATCAAAACTTTGATAGTCGGTGATTTAACTATCTAAGAAACATCCATACAATCAATGGTCCTATTTCCAATTGGAAATCGTACCGATCAATCATCAAACAACACTGAGCCCCTTTAAATCAATCCTTTATTATATTATCATTTACAATTCCCATTTCCCATCTTTCGTATCCTTTTGAAGCTCGATTTCCCTTCTCGATTCTTTGAAAAACATTTCCAATTTTATATTTTCTTTATTTGAGAAAATATCAATTATTCCAGTAAGATAACATTTCTATATATATTGATGAAATCCTTATTTTCTATATTCAGCAAATATACCTTATTAATATCGGAAAATATTTCCATATTCCATTCCTTAATTCCTCGTTGACCAATCCATTTACGCGTAGAAAATATCTCTCATTTTATTTGGGGAAAAACATTTCAAAATCCTTCAATATTAACGCGATGGTATAAAACATGGTTATTATAACTCAAGCTATAAATCATTTATTAACTAACCATATTGCTAACCCCTCATCGCTATCGAATCTTAACCATTTCTCCATCAATTATGAAGTCAATCAAGTTGAGGTATAATTACCACTCATACCTTAATTGAACAACATTTTCAACTTTGAAATAGTCAAAGCTCACAACTTTAAACAAAATCTCGCTTGCGCGACCTTCGGATTCAATCTAAGAACGCTCTTCTTTTATGGAAAAACATTGATTCTAACGGTAGCATTATAATCGCTATTTCCAAATATTTGATTTATAAGTCATTTATTATAACGATAGCGTTAAAATTGCTGTATAGATTTTACAAAACATTTATTAGAACAACAACGCTAAAAGCGTTGTTTAGATTTACAAAACATTTATTATAACGATAGCACTAAAATCGATGTTTAGATTTATAAAACATTTATGATAATAGTAGCATTATAATCGCTGTTTAGATTTATAACAATAACGTTATAGTCGTTGTTACCAAATAATCGGTATATAAAAATATAACTTGTACTTATTAATTTCAATTAATAAATAAATAATTAAATAATTAAACAATTAAATAATTAAAATTTTATTTAGATGAAAAGTAAAAGTAACTACTTCTCTAAATTCGATACAATCGAATTCCAATAACTCTCTCTAATAATCTATATTCAATTATATCCGAACTTCGGAATTTGTTCACCATTTCAGGTTAATTCAAATTCCAAATTCACTTTTGAATTTACCCTTTCCAAATCATACCAAATTCCTTTATAAGCATTTCAGTCTACAAAACGTTATCACACTTTATTTTATATTCAAAATTTTGAAATAAAACTCGTCGTTTTCTTTTTGAAACGATTGTCCATTTCCCTTTTCCATTCGAATTCCAATTTGATTTCATACCTCAAATTTCCTTTATAGATATTTCGTTTGCAAATTTTTTTCTTTAAACTATTATTCACTTTAATCGTGAATATATTCCTTTGATATACAGTTTGATTTCATACTTATAAATACTATCTTAAATCCAAATTTTATTTATAATTTCTACTCAGAATCATTCATATAAGTCATATTTCTTTTTATTTTAATCATTTAAAATCTCGTTCAACATTTCGTTAATAATTGTTAAATTTAAATCTTGTTTCAATAATTGGCTTCAAAACCCATTTCGACTTCTTTATATAATTTCAAATTTGAATTTATATTTCAATGTATCCAATGATAAATATTTCAAATTCCATTTCTGTATATTTTACGGTATTTAAAATACCAAGTTTCTAGGGTCAGGGTAGATCAAACACAATACATCCAATCATGGATTATATAACACATCATATATCACAATCAAATAAACAGTAATATAAATGTTGAGGAACCCAGTTGGGTCCCTCCAACCTGTTTCCCTGCATCCACAGACGTTAATAACATCAATAATATTAATTTCACATTAAGGTGAAATGTCACAGTAATAATTGATCAATGATATAACTATATCAACCATTCAACTAATTTTATCAACCATCCATCAAAACAACCATCACACGAGTTATAAAATTACTATAAATAATTTAAAACTCATTTATATAAAAATATAAATGAGGTAATGTTAGTGAGTTTACTCACATCGTTTTGCAGTTGACGGCCCTGCTTTTCATTTCATTTAAATCAAACAAATGTTTGATTTCTCAATGAAATTCCAGTAGCTCAGTTTCTGGCCACATTAATTCAATGTCATGCCGTTATGATACCAACGCGGCATGTTGGGTTCGAGTCTGTTTATGAATGAATAGTATACGATCAATACAATTATTTTTATATGAATGAGAATAGTTTTATATTTTAAATAACATCATTAACTTCTAATTACCAAATGATTGTATCTAAGGCCACTAACCTTTCCTCCTCACACGATTAAAATTACCCGCGTCCTTCAACCAAACATAAACCCATTGACAGTCCGTTTCATCCCTCGGTTAGCAGCTTCCAAAAACAAACAACCCCGATGTCTATGCTGAAACATAATAAACCAACTTCAACCCTTCTTCCTTGTTATTTGTAGAAATAAATGTATTGATCCTTGGTGCGTTAATATCGGCTTCGGAACTCCAGGGAACAAAGCCATTTATGATGGAATTCTTTTAGTTGAAGCATTATTAGTTTTATTTTAATTTAAATATTGGTCCAATTAAATTGAAATGGCTCATTACTCCTCCGTTATCCTGCTTTGCGACATTTCTCAGGCCTCCATTTTTCTGCATAAGTTAGAACCATTCAATACATGTACTATTATACTATCAAGAAAATAAATTAGGTATTAATTATACCTAATTAGTGTTTAAGGCTAATCCTTTTCTTCCACTCTCTGCTATTCGAAACCTCTACAGGGTCATTCACCAAAATTCTTTCAACCCAAAACAAAATAGCCACTTGCGCTAACCACCCTTCTGTTATCTGGAACCACGCTTTTTCCCATTACTGTGAGTTCCCTATTATTCTTCCTTTTCTTGCCATTGTTCTCCAAACTGTCGGTAGACCTTCTACATTGGCAACCACCTCTATGATATCTTAAATCCCGTATTAAACTCTCTGCAGATCTTCTCCCCCTTCACCGCATTCTCTATCACCCGGTGCCTCTGCTTCACCTAATAGAATTTGCGACTCAGTGATGTTGTCTTCTTGTTTTTTTTTAAAAACTCCATACCAAAAATTTCTTTTTCCATGAATCGCCATTGATAATCCTGCCATCGGACATCGCCTCCGATCATCCATCATCACCGCCAACCATGCAGACTCCATCACCGCCGCCGACCATGCGGACTGACCCAGCTCCACGTCCCTCACCTTCATGCCATTATCCCGACACCTCACATCACCGGAATGCCATCCACTCACATCACTGCTTTGGCCTCGCCAAAGTCCACTTTTCCCTCATGCTGGCTTCAGTTGCCGAGATGCTCAGACCTTGTCTCTCACGCTGGATTAAAAGCCATTACTCCAAAACCCATGCGCATCAAATTCTCGGCCTTCAGGTTAAGTTTTACCCAAACGAGATCAGAAAATAACCGGACTTTTCCTTCCATTCTTTTCTCTCTCTTTTTTTATTTATTTTATTAATGAATGCGTCTTATTTTGTTTTTGGTCCGGGAAGAAGAAATGAGAAGTAAATGAATAGTATTTAAATGAGAAACATTGTGAGCAGCACGGAATATAATAGCTTGGGGAGCACGGATCTACATTTCCTTGGGACGCACGGTGTCGATGTCTTGGCACTCATGGATGTTAAACTTGGCAGGCACGGTTTGTCTCTTATATATATATATATCCATGTTGAGATAAAAATGCATGTGCACTTCTGAATTAAACAGGGTGGCATGCAGGCTTTAGATATTTGTTGTTTTTGAAAGATAGGGCTACGTTTTCGGTAGTAGAGATTGAATACTGTTTTCAACTTGAAAACTGGACGAATGGTTTTAAAAGGATAATGGTTTAAAGGACATTTGTTGAGTTACAACATTTTTGTTTCGTAAGGTCAAAATGCTGGAGTTCAGATGCCTGCTATTGGTTTTCTTTGTTGAAACCGAATCAACGTGAAAAACTGGATGAACGATCCTCCCAAAGTTAGGAGAACCCTGGTATGATGGGAGTAAACAAGATCGTTCACATGACTATCCTATTATCGGCATTTAGTAGATTTTGCAGAGATTATCGAGGTGATAAGAAAATAGTATATGAAGATCAACACCAAAGCAACCATGTACGAGACTCTTTACTTTGTTATTTACATTATGAACTTAAGTAACGTGAATTTTAAAATATATGTTTATTTACGTTTTATAAAATGAAATTCAACGGTACATAGTTACGTAAAACTCCGTTCGTGTACAAGCTGCTACGGACAAAAATAAAAATACGATCGTGTCCAGCAAGGTGCCACGGTCCAAAAAATATAATAATATCGGTAGTTTAACTTATATTATGAAACCCCAAAATATTGATATAGGGTGCAAAATACTCCAAGTAAAAAGTTGCGTATTTAATTAATTAAAAATTACATTAAAATTCTAAAAATTAAATTATAACTACGCCTCGAAAGAATCTTTTCCAAATTCGTAACCAATATTTAATTATATTTGGACAACTGTTATGGCATATATACAATTCCACAATGACTTTCTGAAAATTTGAATTGGATGTGATCCACAATATATAAGACGAAATCTCGATTTTTCTCTTCCGTTAGAAAAATATAGTTAAACAGAACTGAACGTTTCTTATTTCAAAGAAATCTGACTTATATTGGATTCTGTATATCCAATTGAAGTTCAAAACGTCAAATTACGAACTACCGCACCATTGCGAGCTCATTAAATTATATTATAAATTATACGTTCTTTATAAATAAATTCGTTATAAATTCCTATATATATATATATATAACTCAAATAAAATATTTAAACCAATTTAAATATTCAAAATTCAACGGCTGAAAATCCGGGTCGTTACAACTATAAAGGGAAAGGCTTAATAAATTGATTAATTAATTAATAATGGAATGTCTAGTAATTACAGTTAGGAATTGTAATTGTACTTATGACACGTGGTTAGGTTGCATTGGTGGTGGAAGTCTGCCCGGACCCGATCGACATATCCAGCAGCCACTAATGTTGAACCTAATGTGGGAGGTCTAAGTATGCAAATACGAATTGGGCTAAGACACGAGGTTAGGCCCGACTGTGGAATAAGACTGCCCGGACCCGACCGACATATCCAGCATCCATACGTTGTAGGCCTAATGTGGGAGGTTTAGCCTATTATAAACCATAAATGGACATGGTAATGAATTGGAATACTTAACCAAATCTAATCCATATGGATTGTATGACATTGGACTAAGGTTAGGGTTAAGTAAATTGATTGGAATAGTGGATGGGTTAAGTAAATCTGGAGGGGGTGGGTAATATTTACATATAGGCCTACGAACTTAACCCGATAAGGTTAGGTAATTAAAGTCACCTAGTGGTATACCTAACCAGAGAAAATAATAAAGTTATGTAATTAAAGACACCTTTTAATATAAGCATAACTGAAAAGGGCTATGTAATTAAAGACACCTAGTGATATACATAGCCAGTGAAAAACCTAGTGGGGGATAAAAGACAAAGGGGAGAGCTTGTATCATGTTGTGTGGGACCCATTTCAGTCAGTAACCCGGAGTTAGTATCAAATAAAATACTCTGTAATAGGCGGAGAGGGGACACACTTACTGACTGATTGTAAGAGATCCAAACGTGGAGGGTGATGTGGGCGGCGCAAACCGACCGGGCCATGTGCGTGCATGAGCCGACCAGAGGGGAAATAAGACGATCGTGACACCAGTAGATATAGGGCTGTGCATATCATTGAATGGTTACCACTATAGGACGTGATACATCCTACCGTGGGGCCGGCACAGAGTATCTACGGAGAAGAGAGCCGATCGATTAGGGTAGTAGTTAGGGCATATTTTGGACATATGCCCTAAGTCTACCACCTTATAGTGGAAGGGATCATCTCATTCTAGTTATACTTGTAATAGTGCAGAGTAATCATTGGAGAAGTGTATGCACCTTACCTTGTCTATCTCATCACCTGCCATTTATGTAGTGATCTCTCTTATCCACTTTATATGCCTATCATGTTACTTTTATTTATTTACTAGCTAAAAGTAACTAGACTCACTAGGCTTTATGTCTGACCAGGGCGGATCCACATCATTTCTGACCTGGGCACTTGCCCCTCTTAGAATTTCAGTCATAATGGGAAAAAAAGTACCGCTTGTTCAAGAAAAAAAACCTAATCTATCAGTCGTCGCCGCTTTTAAAATCCAACTAGCAACCGCTTTTAGCCTCCTGCTAGCAACCACTTTTAGCCTCATAGCAACCGCTTTTCAACTCCTCCGCAACCCTCGGATCTTCTCCTTCAGATCTCTGCAGCGTCGTCATCTTCTCCACAGCTCGCTTTCTCCTCCGCTGCTTGATTACAAATAGATGGTGAGTTACTCTGAGTTAATGAATTGATTCGTACATTTTTGCAAAAGTAATTTGCTGTAAAAAATAAGAAGAAAATGTATAGTGGGCTATTTGATTAAAAAGTAATTGTTTGTCTGTTTGATTATTTGCAGCAGCTTGATTTAATTAGGTGATTTGGTGCAAAAGAAATAATTTGATTGAAAGGGGACTATTTGCTGCAAAATAAATTATGTACTTAGAGTTAATATTTTTTCTAAATTCGTTTGATTTCCGGACATTTGACAGGGAATTTAGTTGTACTTATTCGATGATTTAGAGTGATATTTGTATACAATCAATTAGTCGACGTAAAAAAAAAAATTCGGGGCTGCCGCCCCCGAACCCCCAAATTACATATTTTGCCCCTCCCATATGGATTTTCTGGCTATGCCACTGTGTCTGACCCTTTTGTTTCTCCTTCTTTCTTCCGTTCATCCCCTAGGTTCTCAAGGAGGAAACACTCAGGTTTAGTCAGGACTCAGATATCATCTTGCTAGGAGCTACTTCTGAAGTATGGCTCAAGTTCTTGTCTCTACTATGGCTTAACTCTTTCAATTGGGGAATTATGTTTTTTTTATATTCTTATGTACTCTGATGATGAAAGATGGAAGTTATTTTATTGTAATGGTTTTTGTGACTTATGGTATTGTGGACCACTGTATTATGATTTATGTTGAAATAAATATTTAAATTTCGTTGCTATCTTATTTATGTCTGTCTCGTAATTATTCTGTGTCTGTTTACCTATAACACTTCATGAAACTTAATGCATTCCCCTAGTGGGTGACATTAATGTACGTGGGGTGTCACATTAAGCGTCCCGGTTTATCGTGCCCCAATACTTGTACAATTGCATCTTCTCTGATATTATTTGTCGAGTCGAATTGTCTTGAATTGTCAATTGTTTTAATCTCCTCCTGCATAAATTAAAAACCATATAAAGTATATACGATGGTATTATTGAGGCAATGTTTAGTTGCTGAAAATAGATCAATTATTCTTACAGTAATACTTGCAACATCTGTGTTCACCAGTTCCCCATTCTTTTTAGTGCGGGATTTAACCCAAACATCAACTCTAGATATAAGCAATGAATCCTGACTTTGCTTATTCTACATTTAGACATTTAATAAATCAATCAATAATTAATTAAATAATTAGGTAAATAATGCAACAATTAATTAACTAACCAAATCGTCAGTGAATCTAGCCATTCCTCTATGACCAGTTGTATGCGGTAATTGTTTTTTCCTAATGACAACATGTTTCTCACTTCGTGCCTGAAAGAAGGTAAGGGATAATTTAATACCAACTCAAAACATTAGAATTATGCAAACAAAATATGCAATTAAGGATGTGCATTTAGATCAAAACATTAAATGCATGAATATCCAATTGTTTAAAAAATTGCATGAATATCCAATTGTTTTGAGTATAACATGCGGTCAGTCACCTTCAAATCCAATAATATCATTTGAATACATAGTTCAGGTTTCATTTGAGATCACTACATTTCAACGATAAAAATGAACTGAATACGAAAAAGATCTTATATGTAGTAAAAGCTATATCCACAATGTTCAAATAATAGAATTCAAATCAACCATAAGGTTTTTTTTGTGCATTGCATTTTTTTACACATTCAATAAAAAGAAAGTAGTTTAGCCATGTCATAAAACATGCTAAAAAGATTTCATATGTTTGTTATTGAATAATCACCAAAACGGAAATCCATACACATCAATGATCATGACAGCCTTTTCCTTCAACAACTTCATTTTCGTGCATAAACAGTTTAAAACAAAAGAAAAAAAGTTTTGTCCATAACTGTTGTTAGGCTCTTTGGCCATGACATATGGTGTCATAGGCTCAGTTATAAAATGATGTCAATAGAGCCTCCTAATATATTTAGACAGTTTCCGTGACATCCAAAATTAAAGAATGCATCGCTATAGCCATGTAATAATTGCACCCAATATTGAAAATTGCACCTAATATTGCAGGCTAGAGTATCACGAATTATGTAGTGAAACTTGCCAAAACAGATTCCATTACGTCCATTAGCAACAATATCGTACAAGAAGCATTATTTCTCTTTTGTGCAGTGAGAAGATGCAATGTTTGTGCTAGAAGTTATCATTTATTTCACTCTTAATACTTTAGAACCATATTCACCACTTCAAAGACACCCATGTTATGTTTGTGCAGTGAGAGATGATTTTCACTTGGTTCATACATGGTATCACATAATATAAACAATGTAGACAAGAACATTGATACTCACATTTAGATAATTAAACTGTTTACAAGACTATAATATTAATTAATAACCAAAAGTCATATTATGATTTATAATTAAAAGTTTGTACGTAAAACTCAAAAGAATCACAAATAGTTACTGAAATATGAGCTATAATAATGCTACAATCAAAAGTCTTTCTAACCACCATGCATGGCTTTTAAAAAAAATACCGGACCAAAAGCGTGTTCGTGTATATGTACATGCATATATATATCTATATAAAAGAAGAAATCATCAACAATAACTATAGACGTAACTATAATTATCTCCATGATGTTTGACACAAGTCTATAGCCCAGTAAGTCGAATGGCTCTTGATGCTACATTCCCTCTTCCAAACCAAGTAGATATTGGAAAACAATATCAAATGACAAAGCAGAATCAAACAATAGTTGCATATGACTCCAACGTATACATATCAATCAGCTTTATACAAAACAACTAGACAGATCTACCTTAACATTCAGAAAACGACAGACCAACCATAAACACATTCAATATAAAAGCAAAACACTTTCACGGTGTGGGAAATATTGAGCTTTGACATGAAAAAAAAAACTGAGCATACAACGTAAGCTTTGGTTAGTTGAGTGAACCAATCAAACCACACATCTAGTTGCTCTGGCTTGTGTGACACTGAATGTGACGGCCCGCCCCGCACCAGTCGACATTTCACTGAAATGCGCTGTACTGATGTCCAACCAGCACGGAACGGTCGCCAAAAGAAAGGAAAAGGAAAAGGGATTTGGAGAATTGAATTAGCACAGAACCTGTAACATATCTCACATCGCATGGAATAAAATATAATAATAATATACTTGACATAAACATGCGAGACAGTGCATAAGCTGAAAACTAAATCAGAACCATTATAGCAGCGGAAATCCAAAATACAGCTTATTACAACTTAAAAATATTGTCTCTAAAGCAAAAAGGAATGGTACACTACTAATGCCCAAAGTAGTGACCAGCTGCGACATAGGGAGAATATCTATATATCATACGTAGAAGCCTCCTGCTCGTCTCCGGATCAGCTACTCGTGCATACCACCTAACCTATCTCTAGTCTGCTCGTGTGAGCACCCAGAGTAATAAGAAGAGACATAAAACTCTGGGTCAGACAAAAGTCTGGTATGAGCGATAAGCAACTAAACAGAACAATAACAGGTATACTAAACCATACCTGAACCTAGACCTGCAACCAAAGAGTTAGCACTACATACTGTACAATACTCTAAGGTGCCTCAAAACAAGTGGTATAAAGATACGGGGGTGGGGGTGTGCATGTCATAATGATAGCAAACAAATCAATCATAGCAACCATCCTCACATCTCTCACTCAGTGCGTAAAGCATACGATGTCCACCACTGTCAATCACTAGACCCATTGAAGTAGTGACGGAGTTCGACTTGTACAACTACTGCTACTACCAAGCTTACCACATGGAATCATGACCAAACCTTTTCAATGATCCCACTTCATTTGTCTATAGCTACTTTTAGTCGTACCTAGGTCACTACATACTGTGACCCTGAATCCGTTCATGTACTTCCCATACATAGTGATCCAAAGATACAGACATCGACAACTCCTTAGCACACGTCCCGCAGCAAAGCCCAATCATGAAGTGAACTCATTGGTTCCCATCTCGATCCTGAGCTCTAACTTCCATTTGGACTACCTTTGCATCTCGGGTTGTTGGTCTTCACCGGATCGGTCTTCTTCACTTCACTTGCTTCGGATCGGTCAAACGTCATCAGTTCAGCTCAGTCAACCTTCAGCTTCCGGTTCGGATCGGTCGTGCTGAGTTTCTCCGCCTGGTCGGTCAAAACACCCTGGTCGGTTTTTCCCTCATCTCGATACTGGTCGGTTTCATCGCCTCAATCCTGGTCATTCGAAGCTCCTCTGGTCGGTCCAAAACATGGTCGGTCGAAGCTCCTCTGGTCGGTCCAAAACATGGTCGGTCGAAGCTCCTCTGGTCGGTCCAAAACATGGTCGGTCGAAACTCCCTTGGTCGTTCCAGACTTGGTCGGTCTGAAACCTCCTTCATTCCTGGTCGTTCTGGAACCTGGTCGGTCATTCTGTTTTCCCCCGGTCGGTCGAAACCTGGTCGGTCAGAAGCCTCGTCGGTTTTTCCTAGTCCTAAAACCTGCACCATTCCAACAAGCTATTTTCGCCTCTCGACGGCGTTTTCGACCAATCTAACACTTCTAATCAACCACAAAGCATATCATACAATCATAGGAACATAGAGAATCAACCACAAACACCAAAACAACAATATGACATATCAAAATGGATCAAACATGGCCAAAACCCCATATTTTTCCCTTAAGCATGTTTAAGCAAAACTAACGATATAATTAGCAAAACTTAACCAAATGAAACCAAATTTCTAAAAGAGGTCAAAAATAATATTTTAGAATTTATAAATATTTTTCCAGATTTTTAACATGCATAAATTCGCTAATTTCCACTAATCACCCCTTAATCCCCCAAATTCCGGGATTTGCAAAATTAGTCGAATTAACCCAAATTCATATCAGAGGCATAAAATGATGTTTTAGAATTTTAGGAATTTTTCTAGATTTTTCTGAGTTATAATTTCGCTAATCTTCGCTAATTACCCTAATTAGCCGTAATTAGTGTAAAACAAAGCAAATCACTCACCTTTGCCACAATTTAACTTTCAGAACTGAAACTCCTCTGATATAGATCCAATCTCTATGTGTTCCAGCAACTCTCTCTCTTATTTGGTGCTAATCCCGTTTGGTTTGATGTAGTTTTGCTTAATCTTTGATTAGAGAGTGATTAGAGGTGATTTGGAGTGAAATTAGAAGGTGGAGGCCATGGCTATACTTGAAGAAATGTCTTAGGCGGCTGGAAAATGAAGTAAAAACCGAAATCTTAACCCTAGCAGCCCTTAAATACCACTAATCCCGAAATCCCCCTTTGGGCCTAGCTACTAATTACCCGGTTAAGCCCAATTAGCTGAAAATAACCCTTTAAACCTTAATTCAGCCATATCTCTCAAACGGTAAGTCCGTTTGGCTAATGTAACCACTCTACGGAAAGAGAAACCATCATTCGAATCCAATGGAAGTGGTTTTAGGTCAAAACTCCTTTCCAGTCAAAAGTTATGGCCAAAACAGTACCAACTAGGGGCAAAACGGTCATTTAAAAATCGACAAAAATCATGAACATGGGAAATGACCCCAATAGTCGTCTCCCAAAGTTACATGACCATACGACTTCATATGTGAAAGAAATAAATATTCTACGATCCCATGATGCGTAGAATACGGGTCGTTACACTCTCCCCCCCTTAAGAAATTTCGCCCCCGAAATTCCCTACTCAAAACACACACAATGGTTCCCGCATGCCTATCAACCATAAACAACAATCAACATGCAAAACAAGTCTATCCTAGCATGCGGTTTACTAACAAGGGAAGGAACTATCACTACCAAAACCTTACTAGGCAAAGAGTTCTGTATACTTCTTCCTTATATCCTCCTTTGTTTCCCAAGTACAGCCTTTTCATTCTCACCCCACTGGACTTCGACTAGTTTCACCGCCTTCCTTCGAAGCTGCTTCGTATCGTTCCCAACGATACGCATAGACTTGCGGTTCCCTACCTCCTCAGGTCCTACTTCGGCATCGTCCAACTGACCAAGTGAAATAGTCATATCGAGGTCGTGCACAAACTTCCTTAACTAGGAGACATGAAATACATTGTGAACTCCTGCCATCTTGTCTGGTAACTCTACCTTATATGCCAAATTTCCAACTTGCTCGAAAACCAGGAATGGACCAACAAATCTTAGTGCCAACTTTCCTCTTTTACCAAAACGAATCACACTCTTCAACGGAGAAATCTCGACGAGTACCATGTCACCCACGGAGAATTTAAATCTCTTCGTCTTTTATCAGTATAACTCCTCTACCTATCTTGAGTGGTCTTCTAATACTCGATTCACCCTATCTGTTTGACCGTCGATACCCACCTCCCTCCTATAGATGATTTCCAATAGGTTAGGATCGTTCCTCTGACTGGAACCAATCCACTCAATCAAAATCGATCTAATCGTCAAGCTTACTAGCGTTTCTGAATCCAATTCGCTCTTAGGTCTAAAATCATATTCCGTGATATACTCTAGTTGCTTCCAATCTAGAAACATAACCCTTAGACTGACATGTCTCCAACTCAATGCACTCGATGAAAAATCGCCACAACTATTTATCTCTCACGTAAACCATCCTTGTCGGACTCGACATTCCCAAAGCGCAAGCCCCAAAGGCCTAAACCAATATCAGACAAGCACCCAAGGAATATCTCCTCCGAATTCAGAAAATCTACGTGATATGATACTAGCAAAACAACCAAACAAAAGCTTGATTCTTCTTTGTCAACTGAGTCAACGGCGCTGCTATCTTGGAAAAATCTTGGATGAACTTACGATAATGTCCAGCTAATCCCAAGAAACTTCTTACGTCTGTTACATTCTTGGGCGTAAACCAATCTTTCGCCGTAGCCACTTTTGAAGGATCAACGGCAATACCATTCTCTGAAACGACATGGCCCAAGAATCTCGCTTCTCTTCTCTAGAAGTGACACTTAGAAAACTTCGCCTTCAGTTGGTGTTTTCTTAACACCTCCGTCAATATCTCCAAGTGTTCCTTGTGTTCTTCCTCTGTCCTCGAGTAAACCAAGATATCGTCCACGAACACAAGAACAAACTTATTCAACTAATCTCTGAATACTCTATTCATAGGATCCACAAAATATGCTAGTGCATTGGTCAGCCTGAATGGCATGACCAACCACTCATAAAATCCAGACGGCGTTCGAAAGGTCGTTTTATCTATACTATCAGCTGCCACCCTGAGTTGGTGAAATCTTGTCGCAAGGTCCGACTGGGAGAACACTCTCGCTCCGTCCAGTTGATCAAACAAATCATCTATCCGCGGTAGAGGATACTTATTCTTCCTCGTCACTTTATTCAATTCGTGGTAGTCCACACACAATCGAAGGGAACCATCGGCCTTGGTCGCAAACACAACGGGCGCTCCCCACTTAGAAACACTCCTTCTGATAAATCCCTTCTCAAAAAGATTGCTGACTTGCACCCCGATCTCTCGCTGCTCCCTTGGTGCCCTACGACGAAGTGGCATCACTATAGGTCTGGCATCTTTAACTAAATCAATACGGAACTCAATCTCTCGGTGTTGTGGAGGTCCGGTCACTTCTTCGAAAACATCCGGATACTGGCCAACCACGGGCAAACCTGACAACTCACTATGCGGAATGTCGAGGGAGTTTAGAAAACTAGCCAATACCCCCTTACTGGGTAGACCATCAAACACTATCCTCCGTCCATCATCCGCTCTAGCTGTCACCAACAAGCCCTCACAGTCTACCACCACCCCGTATCTTTGGAGCCAATCTACTCCCTAAATAATGCCAAACCCAGTAAAGCCCAAAACAAAGCAATCACAAACAAACATGCATCCATGACTCGATAGGACCACATTACGACAAATCATGCTAAGGCTAGTCGAACCACCAATCGGGTTCGTCACTACTAAAGGTCTATCGACAATCTCGGGTTCCAATCCCAATCTATCTACCAGGTCACTAGATATGAAAGAACTGGAAGCTCTGGTATCAAATAAAACTCTAACAGGAACATCATAAACAGAAAGCATACCTTGAATGACGACATTCTTTCCCTTCTCCGCCGCAGTTGGGGCATTCGACGAAGAAGGGATAGCATTGAGAGCATATGCTTTCACCATTTGCTTTTCTTTAGGGGGCTGTGGACACTTGTCCTTGTGATGTCCCATTTGGCCACAGTTGAAGCACTTCCTATCTGCTGGCTTGGCCCGACAATTACTAGCATAATGGCCCTTCTTACCACAGCTGAAGCACTCCACATCTTGCTTATTCTTTTTCTTCTGGCCATCCTTAGCCTGATTCTGCTTTCTCTTATTCTGGGAACCACCTTTGCCTCCACCACTTGCTTGTGGCTTTGGCACATCTGCGGATGCAACCTCAGTCTTCGGCTTAGGGTAGAGACTTTCTGATCTTAATGCTTTCCCCATAATCGATTCAAACGTCTCATCGATGTGGTTAATAAGTTTTTCCCCCAAGTACTGATCCAAACCAGTTATGAATTTCTCATTCTTTTTCTCGGCAGTATCAATAAGAGATAACCCATATTTTGACAAAGTGTTAAATTCAGCAATATACTCCGAGACAGCTCTGCCATTCTGCTTGAGCTCCAAGAACTTCTTAAACAACACTGACTTCTGAGCAGCTGGAATGAACTTCTCGCTAAAGTGAGCCTTAAACTGCTCCCAAGTAATCTGGTCTTCGGGAGTAGCTGCCTTTATAGCATTCCACCAATTCATTGCCCGCCCTTGCAACTGACGGGACGCTAGCTTTCTCTTCATCGCATCCTCGATACCCAAATCCTCGAAGATACGTTCGCAACTATCCAACCAATCCTGAACATCCGTAGCCGACTCCGTTCCGTGGAACGACTTCCCACCAAGACTAGTATAATCCTTATTAAGCTTGGCGAAATCGGCCCTAGGCGCCTGCACCGCTGCACCACCACCATTAACAGCATTAGGGACTGCTCCTTGCACTTCCCTAAGCATCTCTCTCATGAGGTTAGTAAACATCGTCCTCATCTCAGTAGCATCCCCATTATTAGCTTCTCTACCAGTACCCCTCGTATATCAGCTCATCGTTCAATCTGTACAGAGAAAACGATTAACCCTCTTCTTTGTGGTGTCAGTGCAGTGCAACCTTATCTTTATCTATACTAGTAGTATATATATATAGCTTTCTGAAAACCAAAATAATCACAAATACGCGCTCTCATATACGTGTACTATCTCTCCCTAGTGTCTTTCCCTAGGTGAACTACGCAACCTAGAGCTCTGATACCAAGTGTGACGGCCCGCCCCGCACCAGTCGACATTTCACTGAAATGCGCTGTACTGATGTCCAACCAGCACGGAACGGTCGCCAAAAGAAAGGAAAAGGAAAAGGGATTTGGAGAATTGAATTAGCACAGAACCTGTAACATATCTCACAGCGCATGGAATAAAATATAATAATAATATACTTGACATAAACATGCGAGACAGTGCATAAGCTGAAAACTAAATCAGAACCATTATAGCAGCGGAAATCCAAAATACAGCTTATTACAACTTAAAAATACTGTCTCTAAAGCAAAAAGGAAAGGTACACTACTAATGCCCAAAGTAGTGACCAGCTGCGACATAGGGAGAATATCTATATATCATACGTAGAAGCCTCATGCTCGTCTCCGGATCAGCTACTCGTGCATACCACCTAACCTGTCTCTAGTCTGCTCGTGTGAGCACCCAGAGTAATAAGAAGAGACATAAAACTCTAGGTCAGACAAAAGTCTGGTATGAGCGATAAGCAACTAAACAGAACAATAACAGGTATACTAAACCATACCTGAACCTGGACCTGCAACCAAAGAGTTAGCACTACATACTGTACAATACTCTAAGGTGCCTCAAAACAAGTGGTATAAAGATACGGGGGTGATAAACAAGTGGTTGCTCGTGGATGCATAAACACACACTAGGCACTAGATCGGCTTGAAATACACTCTCATATTGCATATGGACGTGTGTACATTTTCAATTCTTATGGTTGCAAGATGGTTAATTCAGCACATGGATGTTGCATATGGACGAATGTTTGTGCACACATATAGTATTATATGATTAGGACTATTTGCATACATAATGGATTCATTTCACCAACATACTTTGCATTGATGATCTTTGCATTAGATAAGAACATATACACACACCTTTTGCATATGTTCATACCGCATTAGAATCTTTAAGGACAATGATTGCTCGTGAATGATGATTTGAGTAGATGGATGATGGATGGTAGGATGCGTTCTTCCTAACTTAAAGATTTCGAGGACGAAATCCTTTAAGGAGGGGAGAATGTAACAACCCGTATTTCTAATAACCGGTTATAACGTAAATCGAGGCAGAATTTAATTTATAAATCTGAATCAAGGGAAACGGGCTATGCCATTGCGTCTGTCTCGGAAAAATACGCGAAATAGAGTCCGAGTTTTCGAAAATCGGAGTCCGTATGACCCGATTAAGGCCCAACGAAGTTTTCAGAAAATTTCAAAGTAAAAACAGATTTCAAATTCAAGTTTGAATTTGAAAATTAGAGCAGAGGGGCGCAGGCGGGAAAATTCCCGCCAGAGTACCCAAGTCGACAGCCCTGTCGACTTGGGGGTCGACTTGGTAGGACCCAAGTCGACAGCCCTGTCGACTTGGCTGTCGACTTGGTCCAGCCGGGCAGTTTTGCCTGGTGCATCATTTTGGGTTTGTGTTGAGCTTGGGGGCCAGATTCGGTTTTAAGGGCTGAGATTGGAACTAGGGTTTAATCCTAAGGCTAGAACTAGCCCTAATCTCTATAAATAAGGCCCTAACCTAACCCTAAATCATCATTATTCACTCAAGTAACTAAACTATGGCAAAATCATTCCTCTCATGGCCTCCACTCTCTTCATAAAATTCCTAAGTCATTTTTATGAGAGATTTTCCATGCATACAAGTGTTTTCAAGCTTGTATGAGCATCATTAGCTTGCATTCAAGTCAAGTTTCCATATTTACATCATAAAGCAAGGGTTTTGATCATTTTTGCTCAAGGGTTTTTCTATTGGAGCTTGCATTTTGGGTTTAATTGATTGCATAAGGGCTTTGTCATATTTTTGTGTCTTCATAAGCATTGTAAGCCCTTTTCTACTTTCATATTTAAACTCTAAAGTTAATGAATGACGCAAGTTGTGTTTGATCATCATGTTATGATATGCAAGTTAATCATGTTATGTTATGCAAGTTTGCTATGTTATGATATGCAAGTTTGCTATGTTATGATATGCAAGTTAATCATGTTATGTTATGCAAGTTTGCCATGTTATGATATGCAAGTTAATCATGTTATGTTATGCAAGTTTGCCATGTTATGATATGAAAGTTAATCATGTTATGTTATGCAAGTTTGCCATGTTATGATATGCAAGTTTATCATGCTATGATATGCAAGTTTATATGCAAGGTTGCCATGTTATGTTATGCAAGTTTGCTATGTTATGATATGCAAGTTTGCCATGTATGTTATGCAAGTTTGGGTTGATCGTTTTACTCATGTTATCATGTTATGCAAGCTTACCTTGAGTATATGAACATAAAGCTTCAAGCTTTATGTTAAAGGTTGCATTTTGGCAACATGTAGGATTATCATATCTCCTATGATAACTTGCATGTGAGGCTAAATGCGAACTTATGGCCATTTCTATATGTCATTTATCACCATGTATCACCAATATGCTAAGTTTGGTTTTATGCATGCTTTTGAGGCCTAGAAATGTAATATGCAAGTATATGAACATATGTACATTTCATATGCCACCATGTTAAACTTGTGGCTTTAACACTTTTATGTCATGATTATGCCAAGTTCCCTCTTTCTATCCTTTATGCGCTATTGCGATATGTAAGCGATGGGATTGCGTTTGGGGTTGGGTAAACTTAAAAGACATAAAAACATAAGATTGGGAATTTACCTATTAAGTTAGGTCTACCCATTGGGAATTTACCTATTAAGTTAGGTCTACCCAATTGCTTGAAAACTTGTAATATGTTTTGTAAACCTGATGGACATGACACTTAGAAAATATAAGTGTGACCAACTCGAGGTTGGGTTGAGTTCGTAGCGTAAACCTACCCGGAACCGACCGGCTTAACTAGTTGCTACAAACAATAGGACCCAATGTGAGAAGTTGGTCATGTGGTACCCTGAACCCGAGGTTAGGCCAAGTTGTGGTGTAAAGCTACCCGGAACCGACCGGCTTAACTAGTAACCGCAACAAAGTCTAATGTGAGAGGTTAAGGCACATTAATTAATTAATGCTACATGATAAGGTTAAGTAAATTTGACTTATGACACTTAACCAATTTGAACTCGGTAAATTAAAGGGGGTTAAGTTAACCTACACTTAACCAATCTGAACTCGGTAATTTAACGGGGTTAAGTTGAACTATACTTAACCAATCCAACTCAGTAATTTGATAAGGCTGAGAACCAATTTGATACCTGGTCTGGATAAACTAACTTGATTGATAAATTAAACGAACCTGTTTTGCGGATCTGTAGGACCCACACCAAGTTAGGCAAGTTTGTAAATCTGTTATCTGATCCGTTAGTCTGAAAACTGATCGTCTGAACTTTGTATGTCTGAACTCTGTTAATAAGTTAATCTGAATCTGATAGTCTGGGGACATAAGGGGGAATACTTGTGTCATTTGTTGTTTGGGACCCATATTAGTCAGTAACCCTTTCTGGTATCAAAACTTTGACCCAACTGTAGGTAGGGTCCGGGCACGCTTACTGAACTAATTATAAGTGGTTCGTTCTAATAATGGCGATGGGTGTTGATGGTGCGTTCCAACCGGGTCATGTGCGTGCATGGATCCCGGTCTGCCTCTGAGGATGTAAGACGCCGTGACATCTGTAAATATGCCTGTGCCAATTGGTTGCCACTTTAGGGAGTGATACACCCTATCGCGGGGCCGATACAGGGTATTTATGTATTAGGGAGCCGATCGCTTGGGTAGGATTTAGGGTACACTTAGCTCTGTCTGATTCTGTTGGTACCGTCTGTTTTGTTGGGTGGCAACACCCGTCTGTTTCTGCGTGGTACCGTCTGTTAGGGTGGTAAAGGCCCACTACTAGTGTACACCTAATTGTAGTATTCCGTTTCTGTACTCTGTTCTGTTAGGGTGGTAAAGGCCCATTAGTGTTAGCATTCCATTTATGTACTTTATCTGTTAGGGTGGTAAAGGCCCATTATGGTTAGCATTCCGTTTCTGTACTTTATCTGTTAAGGTGGTTAAGGCCCATTATTGTTAGCATTCCGTTTCTATACTTTATCTGTTAGGGTGGTAAAAGCCCATTTTTCCCAAACTCTATCTTTGTATGAACCATTCTGTTCCGTCCTGTTTCGATGTGAACATTGGGGTAACACCTAATCCTATTATACTAGAATTGGTACCAAGAAGTTGGATCTTGATTTAAGTCAAACACCTGATACTGGGCCAAGTTTAGGCCAAGGGATAAATTCTTGTTCATACATGACATGTTAGAATGCTGGTACACCTGTGGTGAAAAACCTTAAACCTGATTATGCGATGACACCTTTATCTACCTTGTTAGTTAATCCTCATGCTAGTATGTTGTTATCCTTATGATCATCCTTGCTTCTCATGTCAGTTAACTATATCAGTTTACATTGATTGTAGTAGGGCTTACTCAGTCTTTTTGACTGACCTGTTTTTCTTTCGCCTCTTTTCTTCCGTTCCCCCCCCCCAGGTTCTCAGGGTGGGAATATTGGAGCTTAGCTTGGATTTCTGATCGCTTGCTTGTGGGATTTTAGCTCATGTACGGTCTTGACATGAAGCTAGCTATGGTTATCACTTATTTTGGGGATAGTACTTGTGTATTTTAGTTTTTCAGTTGATGTTGTTTTTATCTAGACTTGTTTATTTGGAAAGTTATGTTGTACCAGACTTGTTTTGAAATAGTTTGAAATCTTCCGTTGTTTTACTTATCTTATTTACTCTGTTTACATATATACATATGTTCTTGTTCTGCCTTGATATATCATTATGCATGTTTACCTGATTCAAACGCCCCTCCAAAGTCAGAGTGCATGCAAGAGCCACCCTGGCAGAGGTGGGGTGTTACATTTGGTATTAGAGCATATGGTTTACGAGAAGGAACAAAAAGGTTTTTATAAAACCTTTGGAAAACTATTTTCAAAACCAAGTATAAAGTATTTTCCAAAGAAAAGTCCAGTTTATTTTAAAGGCTATCCCCCAAAAGCCATTAGCAAAAATTCCTTCGTTTTTCTCCATTCTGAATTTGTCTTTTTCTTCGTTTTCAGTATGGCCGATAACTTTGCTATTCCGAAGGGAGTACACGTACCTGTTTGGTATAGGAGACTTTTGGAGGCTAGGGCGACCGAAGCCGGCCCCGCAGATGTTCCTCCTCCTCCTCCTCCGGTAGTTAATGCCCCTCCTCCTCCTGTCGCTGAGGTTCCTCCTCCTCCTCCCCCTCAGCATCCTCCAGTAGAGTTCACGAAGATTTGCAAGGACTTCAAAGCAATGGGTGGCAAGAACTTTCTAGGTACCGAGACTTTTGTAGAGGCCCGGAATTGGTTGAAAGAGACCGAGGATTTATTCGCTATCTTTGGATTAGATGATCAGAGAAAGATCTTGTTGGCGGTTTGGCTTATGAAGGATGAAGCCGCTTATTGGTGGGAGATCACCACCGCGACTAGGCCCGTTGAGACTTGGGCCGATTTCAGGACAAGATTCGGGCTTAAGTTTCTGTCTTCTGCTGAAGAGAATTTGCAAATGGAGAGGTTTATTGCTTTGAAGCAAGGAGACATGTCTGTCAAAGAATATGTGAACAAGTTCAATCAGTTAGCTCGTTTTGGCTTGGATATGGTGAGTACTACTCAGAAGAAGGCTCTTCGTTTAGCTAGAGGACTGAATGAGCTGTTACAGGAGGTAGCTATGTCTCATGTGCCCATGGGGGCCACGTTTGAGAGTTTGGTAGATATGGCCCTACTCAATGAAGAGAACAAGAGTGCAAAGAAGGAGGTCAAGGTGAATGAGTCTCAAAACAAGAAGACGGGGCCCAAAACTCTAGGTCAGACAAAAGTCTGGTATGAGCGATAAGCAACTAAACAGAACAATAACAGGTATACTAAACCATACCTGAACCTGGACCTGCAACCAAAGAGTTAGCACTACATACTGTACAATACTCTAAGGTGCCTCAAAACAAGTGGTATAAAGATACGGGGGTGATAAACAAGTGGTTGCTCGTGGATGCATAAACACACACTAGGCACTAGATCGGCTTGAAATACACTCTCATATTGCATATGGACGTGTGTACATTTTCAATTCTTATGGTTGCAAGATGGTTAATTCAGCACATGGATGTTGCATATGGACGAATGTTTGTGCACACATATAGTATTATATGATTAGGACTATTTGCATACATAATGGATTCATTTCACCAACATACTTTGCATTGATGATCTTTGCATTAGATAAGAACATATACACACACCTTTTGCATATGTTCATACCGCATTAGAATCTTTAAGGACAATGATTGCTCGTGAATGATGATTTGAGTAGATGGATGATGGATGGTAGGATGCGTTCTTCCTAACTTAAAGATTTCGAGGACGAAATCCTTTAAGGAGGGGAGAATGTAACAACCCGTATTTCTAATAACCGGTTATAACGTAAATCGAGGCAGAATTTAATTTATAAATCTGAATCAAGGGAAACGGGCTATGCCATTGCGTCCGTCTCGGAAAAATACGCGAAATAGAGTCCGAGTTTTCGAAAATCGGAGTCCGTATGACCCGATTAAGGCCCAACGAAGTTTTCAGAAAATTTCAAAGTAAAAACAGATTTCAAATTCAAGTTTGAATTTGAAAATTAGGGCAGAGGGGCGCAGGCGGGAAAATTCCCGCCAGAGTACCCAAGTCGACAGCCCTGTCGAGTTGGGGGTCGACTTGGTTGGACCCAAGTCGACAGCCCTGTCGACTTGGCTGTCGACTTGGTCCAGCCGGGCAGTTTTGCCTGGTGCACCATTTTGGGTTTGTGTTGAGCTTGGGGGCCAGATTCGGTTTTAAGGGCTGAGATTGGAACTAGGGTTTAATCCTAAGGCTAGAACTAGTCCTAATCTCTATAAATAAGGCCCTAACTTAACCCTAAATCATCATTATTCACTCAAGTAACTAAACTATGGCAAAATCATTCCTCTCATGGCCTCCACTCTCTTCATAAAATTCCTAAGTCATTTTTATGAGAGATTTTCCATGCATACAAGTGTTTTCAAGCTTGTATGAGCATCATTAGCTTGCATTCAAGTCAAGTTTCCATATTTACATCATAAAGCAAGGGTTTTGATCATTTTTGCTCAAGGGTTTTTCTATTGGAGCTTGCATTTTGGGTTTAATTGATTGCATAAGGGCTTTGTCATATTTTTGTGTCTTCATAAGCATTGTAAGCCCTTTTCTACTTTCATATTTAAACTCTAAAGTTAATGAATGATGCAAGTTGTGTTTGATCATCATGTTATGATATGCAAGTTAATCATGTTATGTTATGCAAGTTTGCTATGTTATGATATGCAAGTTAATCATGTTATGTTATGCAAGTTTGCCATGTTATGATATGCAAGTTAATCATGTTATGTTATGCAAGTTTGCCATGTTATGATATGCAAGTTAATCATGTTATGTTATGCAAGTTTGCCATGTTATGATATGCAAGTTTATCATGCTATGATATGCAAGTTTATATGCAAGGTTGCCATGTTATGTTATGCAAGTTTGCTATGTTATGATATGCAAGTTTGCCATGTATGTTATGCAAGTTTGGGTTGATCATTTTACTCATGTTATCATGTTATGCAAGCTTACCTTGAGTATATGAACATAAAGCTTCAAGCTTTATGTTAAAGGTTGCATTTTGGCAACATGTAGGATTATCATATCTCCTATGATAACTTGCATGTGAGGCTAAATGCGAACTTATGGCCATTTCTATATGTCATTTATCACCATGTATCACCAATATGCTAAGTTTGGTTTTATGCATGCTTTTGAGGCCTAGAAATGTAATATGCAAGTATATGAACATATGTACATTTCATATGCCACCATGTTAAACTTGTGGCTTCAACACTTTTATGTCATGATTATGCCAAGTTCCCTCTTTCTATCCTTTATGCGCTATTGCGATATGTAAGCGATGGGATTGCGTTTGGGGTTGGGTAAACTTAAAAGACATAAAAACATAAGATTGGGAATTTACCTATTAAGTTAGGTCTACCCATTGGGAATTTACCTATTAAGTTAGGTCTACCCAATTGCTTGAAAACTTGTAATATGTTTTGTAAACCTGATGGACATGACACTTAGAAAATATAAGTGTGACCAACTCGAGGTTGGGTTGAGTTCGTAGCGTAAACCTACCTGGAACCGACCGGCTTAACTAGTTGCTACAAACAATAGGACCCAATGTGAGAAGTTGGTCAGGTGGTACCCTGAACCCGAGGTTAGACCAAGTTGTGGTGTAAAGCTACCCGGAACCGACCGGCTTAACTAGTAACCGCAACAAAGTCTAATGTGAGAGGTTAAGGCACATTAATTAATTAATGCTACATGATAAGGTTAAGTAAATTTGACTTATGACACTTAACCAATCTGAACTCGGTAAATTAAAGGGGGTTAAGTTAACCTACACTTAACCAATCCGAACTCGGTAATTTAATGGGGTTAAGTTGAACTATACTTAACCAATCCAACTCAGTAATTTGATAAGGCTGAGAACCAATTTGATACCTGGTCTGGATAAACTAACTTGATTGATAAATTAAACGAACCTGTTTTGCGGATCTGTAGGACCCACACCAAGTTAGGCAAGTTTGTAAATCTGTTATCTGATCCATTAGTCTGAAAACTGATCGTCTGAACTTTGTATGTCTGAACTCTGTTAATAAGTTAATCAGAATCTGATTGTTTGGGGACACAAGGGGGAATACTTGTGTCATTTGTTGTTTGGGACCCATATTAGTCAGTAACCCTTTCTGGTATCAAAACTTTGACCCAACTATAGGTAGGGTCCGGGCACGCTTACTGAACTAATTATAAGTGGTTCATTCTGATAATGGCGATGGGTGTTGATGGTGCGTTCCAACCGGGTCATGTGCGTGCATGGATCCCGGTCTGCCTCTGAGGATGTAAGACGCCGTGACATCTGTAAATATGCCTGTGCCAATTGGTTGCCACTTTAGGGAGTGATACACCCTATCGCGGGGCCGACACAGGGTATTTATGTATTAGGGAGCCGATCGCTTGGGTAGGATTTAGGGTACACTTAGCTCTGTCTGATTCTGTTGGTACCGTCTGTTTTGTTGGGTGGCAACACCCATCTGTTTCTGCGTGGTACCGTCTGTTAGGGTGGTAAAGGCCAACTACTAGTGTACACCTAATTGTAGTATTCCGTTTCTGTACTCTGTTCTGTTAGGGTGGTAAAGGCCCATTAGTGTTAGCATTCCGTTTATGTACTTTATCTGTTAGGGTGGTAAAGGCCCACTATGGTTAGCATTCCGTTTCTGTACTTTATCTGTTAAGGTGGTTAAGGCCCATTATTGTTAGCATTCCGTTTCTGTACTTTATCTGTTAGGGTGGTAAAAGCCCATTTTTCCCAAACTCTATCTCTGTATGAACCATTCTGTTTCGTCCTGTTTCGATGTGAACATTGGGGTAACACCTAATCCAGTTATACTAGAATTGGTACCAAGAAGTTGGATCTTGATTTAAGTCAAACACCTGATACTGGGCCAAGTTTAGGCCAAGGGAAAAATTCTTGTTCATACATGACATGTTAGAATGTTGGTACACCTGTGGTGAAAAACCTTAAACCTAATTATGCGATGACACCTTTATCTACCTTGTTAGTTAATCCTCATGCTAGTATGTTGTTATCCTTATGATCATCCCTTCTTCTCATGTCAGTTAACTTTATCAGTTTACATTGATTGTAGTAGGGCTTACTCAGTCCTTTTGACTGACCTGTTTTTCTTTCGCCTCTTTTCTTCCGTTCCCCCCCCCCCCCAGGTTCTCAGGGTGGGAATATTGGAGCTTAGCTTGGATTTCTGATCGCTTGCTTGTGGGATTTTAGCTCATGTACGGTCTTGACATGAAGCTAGCTATGGTTATCACTTATTTTGGGGATAGTACTTGTGTATTTCGGTTTTTCAGTTGATGTTGTTTTTATCTAGACTTGTTTATTTGGAAAGTTATGTTGTACCAGACTTGTTTTGAAATAGTTTGAAATCTTCCGCTGTTTTACTTATCTTATTTACTCTGTTTACATATATACATATGTTCTTGTTCTGCCTTGATATATCATTATGCATGTTTACCTGATTCAAACGCCCCTCCAAAGTCAGAGTGCTTGCAAGAGCCACCCTGGCGGAGGTGGGGTGTTACAATATTGATAGCAAACAAATCAATCATAGCAACCATCCTCACATCTCTCACTCAGTGCGTAAAGCATACGATGTCTACCACTGTCAATCACTAGACCCATTGAAGTAGTGACGGAGTTCGACTTGTACAACTACTGCTACTACCAAGCTTACCACATGGAATCATGACCAAACCTTTTCAATGATCCCACTTCATTGGTCTATAGGTACTTTTTGTCGTACCTAGGTCACTACATACTGTGACCCTGAATCCGTTCACGTACTTCCCATACATAGTGATCCAAAGATACAGACATCGACAACTCCTTAGCACACGTCCCGCAGCAAAGCCCAATCATGAAGTGAACTCATTGGTTCCCATCTGGATCCTGAGCTCTAACTTCCATTTGGACTACCTTTGCATCTCGGGTTGTTGGTCTTCACCTGATCGGTCTTCTTCACTTCACTTGCTTCGGATCGGTCAAACGTCATCAGTTCAGCTCGGTCAACCTTCAGCTTCCGGTTCGGATCGGTCGTGCTGAGTTTCTCCGCCTGGTCGGTCAAAACACCCTGGTCGGTTTTTCCCTCATCTCGATACTGGTCGGTTTCATCGCCTCAATCCTGGTCGCTCGAAGCTCCTCTGGTCGGTCCAAAACATGGTCGGTCGAAGCTCCTCTGGTCGGTCCAAAACATGGTCGGTCGAAATTCCCTTGGTCGTTCTAGACTTGGTCGGTCTGAAACCTCCTTCATTCCTGGTCGTTCTGGAACCTGGTCGGTCATTCTGTTTTCCCCCGGTCGGTCGAAACCTGGTCGGTCAGAAGCCTGGTCGGTTTTTCCTGGTCCTAAAACCTGCACCATTCCAGCAAGCTATTTTCGCCTCTCGACGGCGTTTTCGACCAATCTAACACTTCTAATCAACCACAAAGCATATCATACAATCATAGGAACATAGGGAATCAACCACAAACACCAAAACAACAATATGACATATCAAAATGGATCAAACATGGCCAAAACCCCATATTTTTCCCTTAAGCATGTTTAAGCAAAACTAACGATATAATTAGCAAAACTTTACCAAATGAAACCAAATTTCTAACAGAGGTCAAAAATAATATTTTAGAATTTATAAATATTTTTCCAGATTTTTAACATGCATAAATTCGCTAATTTCCACTAATCACCCCTTAATCCCCCAAATTCCGGGATTTGCAAAATTAGTCGAAATTAACCCAAATTCATATCAGAGGCATAAAATGATGTTTTAGAATTTTAGGAATTTTTCTATATTTTTCTGAGTTATAATTTCGCTAATCTACGCTAATTATCCTAATTAGCCGTAATTAGTGTAAAACAAAGCAAATCACTCACCTTTGCCACAATTTAACTTTCAGAACTGAAACTCCTCTGATATAGATCCAATCTCTATGTGTTCCAGCAACTCTCTCTCTTATTTGGTGCTAATCCCCTTTGGTTTGATGTAGTTTTGCTTAATCTTTGATTAGAGAGTGATTAGAGGTGATTTGGAGTGAAATTAGAACGTGGAGGCCATGGCTATACTTGAAGAAATGTCTTAGGCGGCTGGAAAATGAAGTAAAAACCGAAATCTTAACCCTAGCAGCCCTTAAATACCACTAATCCCGAAATCCCCCTTTGGGCCTAGCTGCTAATTACCCGGTTAAGCCCAATTAGTTGAAAATAACCCTTTAAACCTTAATTCAGCCATATCTCTCAAACAGTAAGTCCGTTTGGCTAATGTAACCACTCTACGGAAAGAGAAACCATCATTCGAATCCAATGGAAGTGGTTTTAGGTCAAAACTCCTTTCCAGTCAAAAGTTATGGCCAAAACAGTACCAACTAGGGGCAAAACGGTCATTTAAAAATCGACAAAAATCATGAACATGGGAAATGACCCCAATAGTCGTCTCCCAAAGTTACATGACCATACGACTTCATATGTTAAAGAAATAAATATTCTACGATCCCATGATGCATAGAATACGGGTCGTTACACTGAACAAGCCATTTCTGGCTTTGCCCTTAAGTATTACTACTTGCATATAGTTTTTCTCATTGATAACTCTTAATTTGTTCAAAGTGCGATGCAGGATCGAGAACTAAAGAGCCACGGAAAATGAATCAAGAAATATCGAACTTACTGAAAGGCCGGCCAACGGAATTCCTAAGCAAGAATTAAGTAGCATACCATATTATAGACGGGGAGAAAAAGTAAAGGTTGGAGAGAAAATAGTAAGAAAATGCAAGAAGGCATACTGTGAAACTGTGAGCTAAAGAATGAAACAGGAACTAAATGTAAAAGAAAGGGTGATATATTTGAAAGAAATATAACAAGTTGCAGAATTAAGGTGCATGCAAAATAGTGAACTGGTAGCTGAAAAATGGATCAGAAGCTAAAGACAAAGATGCGGTGAAAATTTAAGTATTTTACCTTAAACTCCAAACTTGTTTTCTCCTTTACAAATTTTCTCCACTCCTTGATGTTTTTATGTTGTATGGTTTCAAAGCAAGTCTTTCCTCTTCCGACGTCGTTCTAATTATTTTTTGGACCAATCTACTTTTTGAGGTTCGCCAAATGTTCTCATTTGCTGAAATGTGGACGTTTTTTTGCCATTCATCGTCCACTTTAAATCTTGCCTAGAAATCAAAAGGAAAAAGCTAGTGTTATTTCATATTAAAATGAATTTAAAAGAACATTTTTTAAATAAACTATTGCCGTAAATATAAATTTCTGATACCTGAATGGAATCCCATAAGACAGTTTTTAGTTCATCGCTTAAAAGCCTCTAATCACTAAGTGTAACCGGAACATGCTCCCTTACTAATGGTCCAAGA
This sequence comes from Allium sativum, assembly GCA_030737875.1. Classification (NCBI taxonomy): domain Eukaryota; kingdom Viridiplantae; phylum Streptophyta; class Magnoliopsida; order Asparagales; family Amaryllidaceae; genus Allium; species Allium sativum. The sequence continues at coordinate 312,818,708 of CM060919.1, forward strand.
TTAGAAGATAAGTGGACCGAACCTTCTCCTATCGGTACGCCTGCCTCATTGAATTCAACTTCAATTCGACTCTCAATATTTGTTGGAAGTATTTTTACTTTTGTTGGTCCTCTACCACGCTTTTTACGTTTACGTTTGCAATTTCAGCTTCAACTGGCCTCTCGATTTCCATTTCGGTAACAAATTTTTCTTCACTAGCTACTTCACATTCTTTACGTGTTTCAATTTCTTTGCAAATCTCATTTTCTTTACACGGCATTTCATTTCCTTCACGCATCTCATTATCTTCACAAGTCATTTCATTTTCTTCGAGCCTTCCATTTTCTTCGCGCATTTCATTTTCTTCACAAGGCACTTCATTTTCTTCACATGGCATTTGTATGATGTTGGGCCCTAATTCTTGTTCCTTCTCTCCATGAAAAGATTCATAAGTTGGCACAATGGATTTGCCTTTTGTCTTATACTTCCGAGATTTCTCGTTCTTCAATTGATGACGAGTGCGTACATTGCTTGTATGCGTATCCTTTTTCTACGAAAACATGGAATAAAAGCACTTAATCATGAACATAAACTCATGCTATAAATTGGCTTTGTATATTTTATGACATGGTCCCATTTCTACATCCAGCCAATATTATCATGAACATAAACTCATACTATAAACTGTTAAAGAAACAAAGATGTTAGAAAATGAACGTATAAGTCAAAGATGAAACTCATACTATAACCAACACTCATCGAGTTGAACATGAAACTAATTTGCTAAAATGGTGAACAATCGGATAATTGATCTCTAGTTTTTTAAATCATCTTTCAATTAACATAATGCACTTTTAGTCTAAGCTATTTCTAATGATAGATTTTTTAGCTAAATTAAGTACTATATAGATGAGTCTTTTCTCAACGTTACAAATGATAGAAGAATTTAAAAGAAGCTAGGTAAGATGGGCACATGGTTTTATTTTACCATATAATACAAGAGATTCAGCCCTGTGAGCCCAATTACTATGCTGCAAGCAAGTTTTTCTGATTATATACATTTAAAAAAAGGACTTGTAGTATAGTTTTGTTCTTTAGTATTATTTTCATTTAGAAAAGGCAAAACTTATTTTCATTGCAGATATAGAGTTCGGTATATTTAAGAAACAAATAATGCTTGTTTTGATGAGTATTAAAATATGTGTGTATGAAAGAGAGCGTGCGCGTATTAGAGACATGGGCTTTGGTATATTTTAAAGACAGACAATGCGTGTTTTGATGGATATTGATTTTGTAATTAATATTATTCAGAATATTTTCAGTTCAATTGGGCTAGCAATGGGATTTTTAGTAAATTTGCTGAAAGTTTTCAAATAATTTGAAGAACGTGTAATTTAGTGTATGATATTACCTATAACAACACTCTTCATTAAATTATAGCCTTACAAAAACTCAATACTCTTAGTTATAATCTTACAGCAAGTCATGTAAGCAAGTCATGTAAGCAACAGTAAGTAAGTTAAAAGCTAATAATTTAAAAGGTATTATAGAGAAAATAAATAGAAATCATTAGGTAATCATATGCAAATTCATATAATATTATATACTAAAATACAACTTTTACGTCGTTCAAAGTATTAGTATGTTTCCCATTTACACAACCCACAAGCAGAAAGGAGCGATTAAGCACATGAGGTTGACAAGTGCCAGTTGCAGATTTGACAAAAGTTGAAAAGAAAAAAGGTGTTATTGGAAGGAAAAAATATTATTATTTACTAGAAGGGATTTTAATTTAAGTAATTTACATTATGAGGGGTCAAGTTATTCTTAACTATTTCTTTTTTTCCTAAATTATCCATTCTATTTCTCCTTTAATAAACATAACCTAAAATAATTAACTCGGCTAAAAATCAATTAAAACCAACATTATTTTCATTCAATGTCGTCACAGAAGTTCCACCAATAATTATAACAGAAAGTGGTAATGATAAAAAGGTGTTAGAAGTCGAATCGATATATGAGAAATAACTACTAATTTATGACTGAAATTTGATGTGCTAATAAGATAATAGTATGTTCTTTTACCAATGTTGCATGTATGTTTTTCTTTTGATTTTTATGTCCTTCTGTAAATTAAGAATCTGAAGTACAATATATCGGAGAATTTGGGTAGCAAGTCATGTAATGAGTGAAAACGTTTCAAACCTGTGTGTACTAGTAGATAGACATAGCTCAGGTGCATTCAGAGTATGAAACATGACAAAAGATAGGCAAAGATTGAGTATGCCAATTTAATAAAATAAAAAATAACATGGATACCTTCAAGATGAAGATTGAGTATGCCTTCAAATATATAGATCTCCCTAACTCAATAACTGCATACAAGAAATATTAATTGGTTATCAACAGGTTAATTACATTTGTCTAATTTAAAAAATAATCACATTTACCTTAATTGCAACATCATTTCTTACACAACAATCATTGATCTTATCAGCAGACAATGGAAAAACAAACAAGAATGACATGTTCATGTACTCGAAAACAATTCTCATAATCAAACAAAATACTTAAACTACTCAAGTATGCCTTCGCAATTTTACCTTACATAACTAACATTTTCAACATCTACAATGGCATTATCACAATCTTCAACGACATTGATAGCTTCTTCTATATAATCATTTGTCTCTAAATCGTGAAGACCTCTAGGTGGTGCTTTCACTACAACTTATCAATTCGACAAATCATTTTCTCTTGAATAAAATACTTGTTTTGCTTGAGATGCAAGAATGTATGGATCTTTAGAAAATGATGCTTGATTTTGATGTAAATTGACAAGAGTAAAACCATGCTCATCGACTTTGACTCCATTTCCTATAAGTGCCCAACGACACTTAAAAACGGGAATGTAAAACACATGATAATCCAATAAAATTATATTAGTCAATATCCCATAATAGGTGACTACATCAACTACTTGCGAACTATCCTTTGCACTTGCTCTACACTTAGTAGTCGCATCATAAGTCACTCCACTATTTTGAGTTTCTCTCCCTACATCTTTTGTATGAAATCATTGATAATTGATAAAATATCCTTTGTAAGGTAAGGCATCATTCATCGGACCGTATGCAATCCACTTCAACATTTCATTGTGATCATTAGAGCTTATAGGTATCTGCAAAAAAATCATTAACAACGGATATTTTAGAATAACACTCTTAGGAAAACGAGAAATATTCAAGTAAACATTTAACCTTTTTTGATCCAATCAGCAAATATTTTTGCATGTGTTTCCCAAAGTAAAGTTGAATTTCTTTCCATATGCTTACTTGAATTTTGCAATTCCTCCAAGTGCAAACTAGTATAAAACAAGACATGCTAAGTTATATCTATTAGCACAAGTACATCCAAATAATTGGAAAATAATGTAACGTATACGTACCCTAAATATGGTTCAACCGCTGCCATATTCATTAACACGGCTAAATAAGCAATTTCTTTCTCATAGGAGGATAGTGTAACTATCTTAAACGCTGAAATTGTATGTCCTTCAAGTATTACGCCACTTTCATATTCTTCATTTCGATCTGTCGTCTCCTCAATATGTCCTGATTTTTTTAAAAATTCAATAAAATGCCTCATGCATTCATCTGCGAGATAAGATTCTGCAATACATCCTTCGGGCCATGAATAATTTCTTACATAATCTTTAAGCGTCTTCATATATCTTTCAAATGGGTACATCCAACGAGATTGAACCGGACCACATATGAGTGCTTCTCTGCTAAGTTGAATTAACAAATGTACCATTATATCAAAAAACGATGGCAAAAGATATTTTTCAGGCCTACACAAAATTTCAATAATCTCACTATTGATTTGCTGCAACTTCTATGTGTCAAGGACACACTGACATAATATATTGAAAAATGAACATAAGAGAATTATTGCTTTTCTTGCCTTCTTTGATAATAGCCCTCTTATTGCTACCGGCAACAAATGTTGCATTAAAACATGGTAATCATGTGATTTCAAACCACTAATCTTACAATCCTCCATTGATATAAGATTTCTCAAATTTGAACAATAGTCATTGGGTCCTTTAAAATCATACAATCTTTTGCAAAATACTTTTTTCTTGGATTTTGATAACGTACAAGGAGCCGGTGGAAGATACGATTTCTTCCCATGAGGCTGTGCATGAAGCTCGTGTCGAATTTCCCATTCTTCTGAATCCTTTCTAGAATTGAATCCATCTTTTGATTTGTTATCATGCAACATTGTGCCTAAAATGCTTTCACCAATGTTTTTCTCTACATGCATTACATCTAAATTATGACATATCGGCAGTTACTATAAAAAAACAATAATGTAACCCAATTGTTAAAACATTTAAAAAAACACTCACCTCCCAGTATAGAAAATCAAAAAAATTGATCTCTTTTTCCATCTTGATAGCTCCAACTGTGTAGGATCATTATCTTTATCCCCTTCGTCATTCGTATCATGTGTACTCTTCCTCTTTTTTAGCTTAATAGGCTTTACCTTAATGGCATTTTTCTTAATGTTTCTCCTCTGCCTTTTTTCTCTTTCTCTTTCCCAAAATTATTTGCAAAATCTTTTAATAACACATAAATATTTCTTCCAGTTAAAATTCTAGAGCATCACCTAACTCCACTGTGTTATCAAACTATTCTGTTTCCTCCGTGAATCTAACATAGGTAGATATCTTCTATGACCCATATAAACATTCTTTCGACTATAATTCAACCAACGGTGATGAGCATTAACACCGCACAACGGACAAGCTTTATCTCCCTTCACACAACATCCAACAAGGTTTCCATAAGCTGGGAAATCATTAATTGTCCATAACAAAATTGCTTTCATATTAAATAATGTTTTACTAAATGCATCATAATCATCAACTCCATTACTCCAAAAAATAATGCAAACTTCAATCAAAGGTGCCAAATATACATCGATATCTTTTCCGGGCTGCTTTGGACCAGGAATAAGTAATGTTAACAAAATATTTTCCTTCTTCATGCACAACAGAGGTGAGAGATTATATATCATAAGCATTACTGGCCAACAACTATATTTGGAACTCAACAAAGAAAATGGATTGAATCATCTGTAATAAGACCGAGTCTAAGATTGCGTGGATCGTCTGAAAAATATTTCCATTGATCATCCACCATATTCCATGCCATAGAATCCACCGGATGATGCATTTTTCCGTCATTGCTTCTATTTTTAAAATGCCATCTTAAATCTTCAGTCATCTTTTGAGATCTAAACATTCTTCTAAATCTTGGAATTATTGGAAAATATCTCAACACTTTAATTGGAACACCTTTTATAACCTCCTTGGTATCATGATTTATCTTCCATCTTGAAGAACCACATTTTGGACAAGTTTCTAAATCTTTGTGTTCTTTTCTAAAAAGAATACAGTCACTCTCACAAACATGTATTTTTTCAAAACCCATGTCAAATGCTTTAAGAAACTTCTTTACCTCATGTAAAGTTTTCAAAAGTACATTATCCTTTGGCAAAAACAATTGTTGCATGTTTAACAGCTTGTCAAACCCACTATCGGACAGACCAGTCTCACATTTAAGATTGTATAAGACGGTGATGGAGGATAACTTTGTATGGTCTGTGCATCTGGGATACAATGGAGTTTCTGCATCTTCCAAACTCTTAAGTACTGCATCCTCTCTTCTTTGAGAATCATCATCATCCTTATCATCGGAAAAAAATTCAAAATTCAAAAAATCTTCATCTTCATAGTGAATCATCTTGAATAAGTCATATGCGTCAAATGAATTTGTTTTTTTATCTATATTTTTAGCTCGTCATGGCAATACCATCTACTAGTCTTGTATTTAGAATCCATTCCTTTTATAATTAAATGCTCAATGATGATGTGGTCATTTTGTCGGCTATGATTTCGACAATCCGTACATGGACATAAAATTTTCTCCACATTTCATAGATTTCTTTTTGCCACATGCACGAAATTCAAAGCTCCTTGTCGGTACTCTATACTGGTCCTAAAACAAATAGTAAATATAAATTTTAATATTAGTTACTTCTCATTTGGATTTGTCTATTTATAGATATAGATAATGTTTCTTTTTTATACTGGATCCTTCTCTGATCGTTATCAGTATAAATTATTATGCGTTTCCCTTTTCTTGACCGAATTTCAGGATATTCCATCAATTCTTCTTCATCTTCTTCTTCCAAATCATCTGTTTATTTGTATGACCATCTCCATCTTTTCTAGAACTAGGAATAGAATAAATAAATTTAATATATTATATTCAATGCATATTTTTTTTTTATTATCATTAGGGTTGATGAATTAAGCTAGATAGTTAGATGAGTAGAAGAAAATAGTCACATGTTTAAATACACCCAATCCTTTTCCATTGGCAATACAGACATTCAAATAAGTTTTCAAACTTTGATGTAGAATTTGATTTCCTGTTATAAGCAAACAACAAAATACTTCAAAAGCAAACATACATGAGATATGATATACTGTGGTTGTTTTTGTGCTTGTGAATTACTTTTGTTTGTGTTTAATTTTAAAAGATTCGTTTAATTCATTAAACACTATTCACCTCCTTTTAATGTAAATCTAGTCTTAAGATCCATAATCTACATTCCTTACAGAAAGATAAAGCACGGTAAGCACAAAACAATGTAGTCACTTGCATGTTGCTAAGCTCAATTAGTACTAGTGGCAACTACCATTACAATTCAAACTAAAAGAATTAGGAAACAGATGCTAATTTTACAAAATCAAGGACATGCATAATGAAGTAATGGATCTAAAAAACAGGAATAAAATCCACATATTTGAAACTGCTTTTTTTTAACTTAATCCTAAGCAATATAACTCTTCACTTAAACTCTTTAACAAACTTATCTTCTCATAAACTAACGTATACACAGTGAACATACTTAATAACTATATAAATAGCTGAAAGTTTATATAAAGTGAAAAAAAATGTTTTTTTTTTGAAGAACAAACATTTTTTTGATAGCATATTTTTGAAGAACAAGAAAACATTTTTTCACTTTATATAATTATTTAAAAAAACATTTTTTTCACTTTATATTAGGCGAACAATAAAATAACCCAACACAAACATATTGAAAGCAGCACCTGCAATATGTCATATATGAAAATATTATATGGTTTCTGAAGTTCAAAGATCATTTGACATATTTTTCTTTATAATATACATCAAGCAATCTTTGAGTCACTTTTTTTTTTCAGCTGTAGCTATAATAGTTTTACTGGTTAGTAATAAATTGTTAATATCTTTTATTTTCTAAATTAACTGATATGCAAAGCAAGCAATATGAAAAGTTTCTTTATATGTGTCATGCACCCAATTATCTTTATATGCTTACAAAATTACAGTTTACTACTGAATATGAATCATGATTTGAATTCATGATTTTTTTTTTTTTTGAAATCATGTTAACTCTCTAATCTCTGGTGAAGTTGCTAAAGTCAACAACATGCTTACTGAAACACCTGGTCTACTACCAAAGCAAGGTCATGAACCAGCAACAATCATAAGGCAAGAATCATACAGTACGAGGATAACTAAACAGTAGTATGAATGGGCTCAAGTATCGATTAGTAAAAATTAAGAAGCAGCAACAGTTCAGAGATGATTGATACAGTAAAAGGATAACGAAGGCAACAAAGTAATTGCAGTTTTAAAAATAAGTCAACGCTGAGATCAAAAAGTCAATCAACAGGAAAAAAATTCGAATATACTTTTATATCATACAAAAGATCAAGTCTGGAACTTTTGTATCAGACAAAATATCAAGTCTGAAGGTACCACAACCGCTTATCATAAAATTGATGGTCGATCAAATTAAATTAGAGCATTCAAGTCAAAGTACATACAAAAAATATAGAAAATTAATTGCTATATAAATCCTTCTATTAAATTAATAACTGACGCTTTTTTTTAAAATAAGGCAAACTAAAGCCTGTAAGAAAATGTATGGATGATCAAACTCAAACCGAGCACCCCATCTAAATTGTAGTATGTTATTTTTAATTCTTTATGTTGCATTTCACAACCAGTCATCCGATGACCCTTTCTCTAGCTAAAGGTATGTACACTTAACTTTATTTTGAGTAGAACCTCAGTCATCCTTCAAAAAGAAACTTTTTTTTTTGAAGAACAAGAAAACATATACATAATAATTATATAAAGTGAAAAAAAAAATTTTTTTTTTGAAGAACAAGGAAACATCTTATAAAAACCCAATTTTTATGTGCATCCATTTGTTTTTTAATTTTATTTTTTGCTTCTATAAAGTAAGAAAGCTACTTATATTCAATGATCCATACGGCCCCTTAGGAAATAAGCATGTGCAATTCAATGCACAAGCACTTTTACGGGTCTTTGTACAATAAGAACCAAATTGAAATGGCTGGGATTCCATGTAAAAACATTTACAGTCAACATTTACACTTTTCTTCGTAAATTAGTAACAACATGAAGTTGAGGAGGTAAAACCTTCATTTTATTAGCTGATAAACTTTTGCCTTCTTTAGTAAGATTTGCAAGTTGTACTCCGCTTTATAAATCAGTAATAACATGAAGTCCCATGTACAATAAATTCTATTATAAAATGGCATGACAAGGTTCAATCCTATGTAATTATGTTATTTCATATACATTTTGTATGTATTTTCACTTTATATGATATATATGTCCCGACATTGTATAAAACAACACAACTTTGTTGCTTTTTGTTTTTTTAGGATTATAGACCAACCATCCATTTTATTAGCCTTGAATAGCTTTGAAATTTGCAATAGTGCAAGGCAGTAGTACTCAATAAGATTTAGGTCCTCATTTTTGACTTGATCAATCATTAATTGGATAGAACAACTAATAAAACTAAAAAAGGGTGAACAAGACCCTATTGACTGAACCTAAAATATAGCGCAGTAATATGAAATGATATTTTTTTATTATGCAATCTAAAAGCATTTCGCTAATATGGTTGTTTATGCGTTGACTTGAATGATATTTTAGAAATTATATTCAACAAATTCCTAAAAAAATACTAACAAATAAATATATTTTCACCAAGACTAATTCTGCTAACGTTAAAAAAATGATATTAGCTACATGTTCACCAAAATCAATTGTATAAGCCAAAATGATTGCCTTACATGTTCACCAGGACTAGTTCTCCAACTATAGATGGCATCCAGACTATAATTGATATCTTATCATAGTTACACGTTCACCAAAATCAATTGTATAAGCCAAACATGATCACCAGTTTCACACGAAAAGCTTAATACTATCTTTTGTGTTCCCTCTAACAAGTTATTCCAACAATTGTATTAAAACATATGTGAAAAAAGATTTAAATATTACCTAAGACTACATTTTGTTCAAAAACATTGTTAGTACTGCACACGTGTCACGCCTAAAAATAAGGTGTAATTACTAAATGATTACAGATACACACAACTAATAACAACTTTGGGAAGCTACTTACATGTAATACATCAGGATAAAAGAGGCCTACAAAATGGGAGTTTCAAAGTATAACTTTGTTAAGTTGAAAACTTGTGACAACAAGGTATTTCGCTCGATCCGAATCAGTCGCAAAACCGATCTAGACCATTCAAAACGCCTGATTGTTTTGAGAACATGACAAAATAGAACGCAGACGGAAGGACATTTCATTGTCAATTACAAAAATTCCATCAGATTACAGGAATATACAGAGTATAAATCAATATTACACAATTTACCAAATATCAGAGATTACAATAAATACATAGCAGCGGAAAATAATACAATACACAACTAGAAGAGATATACGGATACAATGCTTTCCGGATATCGTTCCAGCTGTAAACCAGGATCCTATGAATATAAATCTGCAAAACCAAAACTACTAGCTGCCCGTGTCAAAACAGGGGCACCCAGAGTTTAGGTCAAAACAATAAACTCCAGGTCAGTCATGGGACTGGTGTGAGAACTAAAACAGTTATAAATCTTTATTTTTAAAATTAGGTAAATCAAGGGACCACGCCGTATAACACGGAACGAGTTTCCTCCCAAGAACACCAGTGCATAAAACAAACAGCGCAATGCTAAATAAAGAAAAATGAAGCTGTTATAAGACCCAGGTCCTATCACACAATGCAACGCAAGCCGGGGGATAGGGTTTTCCCTTATAACAGCCAAAGAATGCTTGATACGTTTTAAAACAAATCATTTGATACTATTATCAGTGTATAGTGTATAAAACAACTTCAAATCATAAGTATCAATCATAGGCGGCATGGGTACCATATATCATGTCTCCATACTAGTTCTACAATTAAAACCGCAAAATCACGTATTTGGAAATTGGATTTCCATTTGTGAACCGAGGCAAAAGATAGTCCTCTACCGATTCGAGACAATATAGCCTACGATGTCTCAGGATCAGAACGCATCGACCCTTGGAGCGACAGGGCCGGTCCACCGATGTGGATTAGACGAAATCCTGAACACTGCATCCCCCCGCCCTATGGGGCGCAAATGAGCCAACAAATGACTCCATCGGCTTCACATAGTCACCGATATATCCGAGGCGCCTCGCAACAGCAACAACCACATAAGTCAAAATCGTCAGGGCGTGTAAAACCACTGACGCCACTTCTAGCTAGAAAGAAACGCAGGTCCTCCTTGAGGTCCTTCTCCCGTTTTTGGTTCACCACCGGGGCGTGAAGCTCGCGATTCAACGTTACACAAAGCTATGCCACAAAGGTCGTGCTTTGATCATCAACCATAAGACTCTGCTTTTCAATAGAAGCCTTGATCATTTGCATCTTAGCATGCCACACAGGCAAACCACTCTATGCAACCGATATCAGTCACACAGAATGAAATCCGATGTCAGACACACAGTCCATTTACAAGTCCGTTCTGGGTCTGAACGAAACCGGAGGCACCTAGTACCCCGCATATCCATCGATCTCCAAGTACGTCTGGACGATCACCAACTGTTTCCATCTTCTTGGGTGTACATCCCAATCAAGATCGTCAGTAATCACCCAAACTACGTGAAGACCTCCTGTCTTCGACCACCGTCTTCATCTTCGACTTATAGTCGTATCAGTTATTCAGAATGGGATAAACCCGGTCTTTCCGAATAAGTCGCGTATATTATAAAAAAGCATTACACAAACACAACATACGCCTCATTTCAATTCATCAGTCACTAACCGTAAATTAACAAGAGAATAATTCCCCAAATATTAACCCCGAAGGCGAAACCAACATCAGATCAATATCCAGAAAACCATTCTGCATAGCTAACCGACAGTTAGTTTCTAAATTTCACATTCATAGGGAAAGGTTCCCATAAATTTTATCAAAGATAAATTCCTTGAATTTATTCTTTTATCTACTTTTGAATATCAATTCAAACTAGTCGGGATTAAGGAACCTTACCGAAGTAATCATTGGTTTTAATTTCCCAATCCAAACCTATTCATCCCATGAAGTAAAACTGGTAATACTTCATATCTAACACCACGGTGTTATCGGTAAATTCAATTACCATTTCACGTTCAAATCTAATTAAAGATTTCGCCTGGAGCAAAACTGGTGATAGTCCATTCTCGATCATTTCAATCTAATTAAAGATTCATTAAAACTCTACTTAGTTTTAATCTTTGACTGGGTTAAAGAATCAATGTCATTTAAAACACGGTTCACGATAAACCCAAAATCATATCACATTTCAATCTGTCCCTAACCGTAAAATAGCAAGTGAGCAATTCCCTAAGTATTAACCCCGAAGGCCGAAACCAACATCAGATCAATACACCAGAAACCATTCAACTTAACTAATCTCCAGTTAGTTTCTGATTTTCTTAACTCCTTTGGGTCTAAGAACAGGATTATTGAAGATACTGTTCACGACAACCCAAAATCACATTCCATTAATTATCGGGTTAAAGAACAAGTGTTATTTAAAACACTGTTCACGATAAACCCAAAAATCAATACCAATTCAATTCCAATTAAATATTATTTAATTGGTATACTTCATTAAATCTAAATAAAAAGATTTAATCATTTTCTCAACTGGGCTAAAGAACAGTGTTAATGAAGACACCATTAACGACAAACCCAAATCACATTTGATATTAAATAGAAGGCTCTGAATAGAAAATATATCGGCTTATATTCCATATCAAATTCTACGACCAACAAATATCGTATTGGAAATAACGATATATATATCTTTCAAATTTCCATAACAACATCTGTATAATCACGAAATCCAACATCGAAATAATCCAAAGACAATTTCGATTCAAATCCATTCCAATTCAATTATTGGAAATTCTGGTTACTTTTAAAACCCTTTTCAAATTCAATTTATTTATTTAAAAATAAATAGAATTATAATTCTAGTTCAAAACTAGTTCATTTCGATAAAAAACTATTTTTATCTTTTCAAATATGGAGTTTTTCATCCCAAATCTTCACAAATCATTTCTTATGATTTTACACAAATTATTACTATTTTTAATAAGTTTATCAAGGCCCGTACAGTCGATTTCCATCAACGGTCATCGAACTGCACTTATAGCGACCTTTTCCAAATTTGATTTGGACATAATTCCAAATCCAACCGTTAGATTTCTAATTTCTAATATTCATTAGAAAGCGCTTTTCGATACGAACCCAAGGGTTCCGGTTTTAGGAGAATCCGACGGTCGGATCTCCCGCAATATCCATTCGAAGTCAATGGTCAAAATTCATGAACTACCGCAGCGCGGCGCGTTCTGTTCAGGCCATTATATTATATATATAATATATACTTCATCGATTTCCTTTTAAAACGTATTTTATAAATCGTTTTAAATTTGTTTTCAAAACGATTTCAACTTCTTTTCAAATTCAAATCAAAATTGAATTTTTTCTTTTAAATTCGTTTTAAATTCATTTCAAATTGATTTAAATTCAAATCGATTTCTAATTCAATTTCCATTCGAATTCATTTCTATTCAATTTAATTCGAATTTCAGTTCTTTTCAAAATATCAGATTTTGAAATCACTTTCGATATTCGTTATAAAATGAGTAAAATCGATATAAATATCGTTCACGTCAAAATGGCGTAAATCTAATCAACACGGCTTCATATATTTTTATTTTCAAATATTCTATTTCAAATATTTTTATTCAAATATTTCTATTTCAAATATTTCTTTTTCAAATATTTCTTTTTCAAATATGGAATGAGGCCCAATCAATTACCATATAATGTTAATTATATGGATTTTCTACAACACATGTATACAATAACAACGATGAATAATCAACCATCATCCAAAGTGCATTCTACACTGTATAAGCATCAAATATAAATATTCAACGCTTATAACAGTCTGTCAACCAATCGATCAACATACAACTAAACAATCGGGATTAGTGTACGTCAAATATCATCCCAATACCCGTGTGAGGTTTCAAGCAATCAAACACAGATTTTATTTGTGCAGTTGGGCGATGTGTAAAATTTATCGTCCCAATCAATATCAGTCAAATGTGTGTATATAAACAAATCGTCCGATTTGTTTATTTTATTTCATATACACGTTAAAAATTCTATTTTTAAATATAAAATATTTTATTTCATTTCACATCACATCACATAATCAACTACACATCAAAATCAAACAAACAAGCATACAAGCCGTCCATGGTCTGTGGACGACGGGTGTCAGGTGCTACTAAATACCGTCTGCATCCTAGTATATATTTCAACTAGAAAAATTAAATTAAAAGTGAGAAGTTCTCACCGGCTAGCTAAACCAAACGCCTCGATTCTTCATATGTAGAAAATCTTTGCCGTTTCTTCTTTCGTCACTTTCATCATCCGTATTCACTACATATATAAAAATTGAATTTTTACTTTGCTATTCAGTATATAAAAATCGAATTTTTCTTCGCTATTCAATATATAAAAATCAAAATTTTACTTTGCTATTCAATATATAAAAATCAAATTTTTACTTCGCTATTCAATATATAAAAAACGAATTTTTACTTCACTATTCAATATTTAAAAATCGAATTTTTACTTTGCTATTCAATATATAAAAATCGAATTTTTACTTCGCTATTCAATATATAAAAATCGAATTATTACTTCGCTATTCAATATATAAAAATCGAATTTTTACTTCGCTATTCAATATATAAAAATCGAATTTTTGCTTCGCTATTCAATATATAAAAATCAAATTTTTATCTTCACCTCGCTATGAAAATTATATTTTTATATTGCTCTTCTCCTAATAAAGATTATATTTTTATAACTCTAGCTAGACAAAAATCTTATCTTTATTGTTTCTACAATATAAAAATCGTATTTTACTTCGCTTTCAAGATGATAGAAATCTCATCTTTGCCACGATGTTTACATTATAAAGATCATATATTTTTAACATGAAGAAATCATATATTTTTAACATGAAGAATTCATATATTTTTAACATGAACTGAAAAACATTTACTTCTATAATGATCACATTTTTGTATGCACCAATAAATATAATTAAAATAAAATAAAAAGCTTACTTTTCATTGTAAGACTTCAGATCTTTACTGAGGGGAGGGGGACGCGTCACCAAGATCGAAAAAGGGGGGTTTCGAATTGAAAAGGGGAAGAAAAGGGGGCGCATCGACTGTTGAGGGGGAGTGAGGCCTCACCAGAGCCGGCGCTGGGTGGAGCTCCGGTGGCGCGGCTCGCCTGCAGGAGCGGCGGTGATCTCTCAAGGAGGGAGGGCGCGCGTGAATATTAGGGTTCGGGGATTGGGGATTAAATCAGGCAAGAGGAGAGAGGAGCAGCAAGTGGGAGGGAGGAGGAGGGAAGAGTGGAAGGCGCGACATCCAAGGGGAAGGCGACGGTGGCGCACAGTGGCGTCAGGGCGGGGGCGACAAAGTGGAGCAGCAGTTTTTTTTTTATTACTTTTAATTCTTGCGTTGACTATTATGGGTGGAGGAGGGGAGAGGAATGTTATATAATTTATATTATATTATTTTATTACCCAAAAAGTCGGTAATTCATTTGAATCCCGAATCGAACCCAACGACTGTCGTCCCTAGCGTATTACCCCTATTCCGAACACAATGTGATATGTTTCATTAGCCAATTCTATCGTTTCGATCAATTTTCGTCAAATTTACATTTAAGTCATTATATTGAATTTTAAACGTACATTTCAATTTACCGGGGCCACATACTAACCCTAAAAATTCCCAAAAAATATTTTCAAGCTTTGTATTGACGATACGGTCCTAACAAAACTAACTTCGTCGAATTCTAATACCATTTGAAAAATGGCCATTTTCCAATCGATTAAAATCAACTAAAACTGACAGAACACGTTTTCCTTTGCCACGCTCACATATTGATTCGAAAAATTATGAAAATTGGAATTTAGCAATATCTTGACATCGCGGATCCAACAAAAGAGGTTTTGTCGAAATCCGAGGTCGTTTGCAAAATGGCTATTTTTAAGGACTAGAATTCCATATCGACTATTCTGAATTTTCATTTTGCCATAACTTTTGATTCCCGCTATGAAATTTTGATTTTTCGGATTCGTTGGAAAGATATTCTCAATTAGATTCTAATATTTTTGGTTTCACTAAAATCCGGTTTATTTTGCACCCGGTACATTCATTTGAATTTTGAAATCGAATTATCGAACTACCGCGCCATTTTCAATTCCTTTTATATATATAAATAAATATTTATATTCTAACGACGACGTATATAAATATATACGTTCGAATTATATTCAAAATAAATATTTCGTCGTTATTATTCAAAATAATTCATTTTAAATAATCAAAAATCGCTAAAATTGCCAAAATAAAAATTTTAAATTGGCTCGGATTTCCGGGTTATTACAATCTCCCCCACTTAAAACTTTTTGTCCCCGAAAAGGAACGAAGCCGAAAGTTGTTTAACAAATCAACTCAACTTTCTTTATTTTTGCTACGGCTTAAGTTCTTCAACTTATTAGTTTCTAAGAACTTTTCAAAATTTTCAAAAATTTGGCTGACACCCTAAATTTTCGAAAAATTTCGCCATAACCTCCCCTGCACCGGGAGCACAGGGAAAATCTCGAAATTTCCATACAGGCCCTCTGATCTCAAAATGAAAAAGAAAAGGCCAAGCGGCTAGCCAATCGGCTCATAAAATCATCATCACCCAAACAAAACAGTAAATTATGGTAAACATGTACCTATTTGTCGGGCAAACAATTTTATTTTTCTGCTCTAGCCTCCTTGCTATGACCTGTTCAATGTAAATTATGGTAAACATGTACCTATTTGGCTATATGGTACAAATTTTAATTAATCAACCAATAATCAACAACACAACCATCAATCAATTAGTTGATTAGCTTTTGAAATTCATAACTTTGATACATAGTCAAAAATCAGATTTTTGATGCCAAATCACAACAATAAGCCCTATCTAGTTTCGGTTCTCACACCAGTCAATTGGAAATATACAGAATTCCCACTTTCGAAACTCGAAAATAAATACTGGCGATGGTGCCCAGTCACCAGATTATCCCCGGGCACTAGAGTGCGATTCTATAACTGTCCAATACATTAAAACTTCGAATACACGTTTGCAAGACATATATACAAAATCTTTATATATTGGATTGTCCAAATTCATATAAATAAATAATCAAATACGAATAATTGATTTAAATTTTCAAAAAAAAAATGGTTTTCATTTTAAAAACATACTCTTCACACTCGTTCTAGGATACTACTGATCTCATCTCTAACGAGTCATTCCCATTGGATATTACTAATCCAATATCCGATGAAATCTTTCGTATGGTTCTAATGCGTCTTGTTCTCTGAGCTTTGTAAACCAAAGCTCTGATACCAAATGTGACAACAAGGTATTTCGCTCGATCCGAATTAGTCGCTAAACCGATCAAGACCGTTCGAAACGCCTGATTGTTTTGAGAACACGACAAAATAGAACGCAGACGGAAGGACATTTCATTGTCAATTACAACAATTCTATCAGATTACAGGAATATACAGAGTATAAATCAATTTTACACAATTTACCAAATATCAGAGATTACAATAAATACATAGCAGCGGAAAATAATACAATACACAACTAGAAGAGATATACGGATACAAAGCTTTCCGGATATCGTTCCAGCTATAAACCAGGATCCTGTGAATATAAATCTGCAAAACCAAAACTACAAGCTGCCCGTGTCAAAATAGGGGCATCCAGAGTTTAGGTCAAAACAATAAACTCCAGGTCAGTCATGGGACTGGTGTGAGAGCTAAAATAGTTATAAATCTTTATTTTTAAAGTTAGGTAAATCAAGGGACCACGCCGTATAACACGGAACGGGTTTCCTCCCAAGAACACCAGTGCATAAAACAAACAGAGCAATGCTAAATAAAGAAAAATGAAGCTGTTATAAGACCCAGGTCCTATCACACAATGCAATGCAAGCCGGGGGATAGGGTTTTCCCTTATAACAGCCAAAGAATGCTTGATACGTTTTAAAACAAATCAGTTGATATTATTATCAGTGTATAGTGTATAAAACAACTTCAAATCATAAGTATCAATCATAGGCGGGATGGGTACCATATATCATGTCGCCATACTAGTTCTACAATTAAAACCGCAAAATCACGTATTTGGAAATTGGATTTCCATTTTGTGAACTGAGGCAAAAGATAGTCCTCTACCGATTCGAGACAATCTAGCCTACCATGTCTCAGGATCAGAACGCATCGACCCTTGGAGCGACAGGGCCGGTCCATCGATGTGGATTAGACGAAATCCTGAACACTGCGTCTCCCTGCCCTATGGGGCGCAAATGAGCCAACAAATGACTCCATCGGATTCACATAGTCACCGATATATCCGAGGCTCCTCGCAACAGCAACAACCACATAAGTCAAACTCGTCAGGGCGTGTAAAACCACTGACGCCACTTCTAGCTAGAAAGAAACGCAGGTCCTCCCTAAGGTCCTTCTCCCGTTTTTGGTTCACCACCGGGGTGTGAGGCTCGCGATTCAACGTTACATAAAGCTATGCCACAAAGGCCGTGCTTTAATCATCAACCACAAGACTCTGCTTTTCAACAGAAGCCTTGATCATTTGCATCTTAGCATGCCACACAGATAAACCACTCTATGCAACCGATATCAGTCACACAGAATGAAATCCGATGTCAGACACACAGTCCATTTACAAGTCCGTTTTGGGTCTGAACGAAACCGGAGGCACCTAGTACCCCGCATATCCATCGATCTCCAAGTACGTCTGGACGATCACCAACTGTTTCCATCTTCTTGGGTGTACATCCCAATCAAGATCGTCAGTAATCACCCAAACTACGTGAAGACCTCCGGTCTTCGACCACCGTCTTCATCTTCGACTTATCGTCGTATCAGTTATTCAGAATGGGATAAACCCGGTCTTTCCGAATAAGTCGCGTATATTATAAACAAGCGTTACACAAACACAACATACGCCTCATTTCAATTCATCAGTCACTAACCGTAAATTAACAAGAGAATAATTCCCCAAATATTAACCCCGAAGGCCGAAACCAACATCAGATCAATATCCAGAAAACCATTCTGCTTAGCTAACCGACAGTTAGTTTCTAAATTTCACATTCATAGGGAAAGGTTCCCATTAATTTTAACAAAGATAAATTCCTTGAATTTGTTCTTTTATCTACTTTTGAATATCAATTCAAACTAGTTGGGATTAACGAACCTTACCGGAGTAATCATTGGTTTTAATTTCCCAATCCCAACCTATTCATCCCATGAAGTAAAACTGGTAATACTTCATATCTAACACCACAGTGTTATCGGTAAATTCAATTACCATTTCACGTTCAAATCTAATTAAAGATTTAACTATCGCCTGGAGCAAAACTGGTGATACTCCATTCTCGATCTTTTCAATCTAATTAAAGATTCATTAAAACTCCACTTAGTTTTAATCTTTGACTGGGTTAAAGAATCAATGTCATTTAAAACACGGTTCACGATAAACCCAAAATCACATCACATTTCAATCAGTCCCTAACCGTAAAATAGCAAGTGAGCAATTCCCTAAGTATTAACCCCGAAGGCCGAAACCAACATCAGATCAATACCCCAGAAACCATTCAACTTAACTAATCTCCAGTTAGTTTCTGATTTTCTTAACTCCTTTGGGTCTAAGAACAGTATTATTGAAGATACCGTTTACGACAACCCAAAATCACATTCCATTAATTATCGGGTTAAAGAACAAGTGTAATTTAAAACATTGTTCACGATAAACCCAAAAATCAATACCAATTCAATTCCAATTAAATATTATTTAATTGGTATACTTCATTAAATTTAAATAAAAAGATTTAATCATTTTCTCAACTGGGCTTAAGAACAGTGTTAATGAAGATACCATTCACGACAAACCCAAATCACATTTGATATTAAATACAAGGCTCTGAACAGAAAACATATCGGCTTATATTCCATATCAAATTCTACCACCAACAAATATCGTATTGGAAATAACGATATATATATCTTTCAAATTTCCATAACAATATCTGTATAATCACGAAATCCAACATCGAAATAATCCAAAGACAATTTCGATTCAATCCATTCCAATTCAATTATTGGAAATTCTGGTTACTTTTAAAACCCTTTTCAAATTCAATTTATTTATTTAAAAATAAATAGAATTATAATTCTACTTCAAAACTAGTTCATTTCGATAAAAATCTATTTTTATCTTTTCAAATATGGAGTTTTTCATTCCAAATCTTCACAAATCATTTCTTATGATTTTACACAAATTATTACTATTTTTAATAATTTTATCAAGGCCCGTACAGTCGATTTCCATCAACGGCCATCGAACTGCACTTATAGCGACCTTTTCCAAATTTGATTTGGACATAATTCCAAATCCAACCGTTAGATTTCTAATTTCTAATATTCGTTAGAAAGCTCTTTTCGATACGAACCCAACGGTTCCGGTTTTAGGAGAATCCGACGGTCGGATCTCCCGCAATATCCATTCGAAGTCAATGGTCGAAATTCACGAACTACCGCAGCGCGGCGCGTTCTATTCAGGCCATTATATTATATATATAATATATATAATATATACTTCATCGATTTCCTTTTAAAACGTATTTTATAAATCGTTTTAAAATCGTTTTCAAAACGATTTCAACTTCTTTTCAAATTCAAATCAAAATTGAATTTTTCCTTTTAAATTCGTTTTAAATTCATTTCAAATTGATTTCAATTCAAATCGATTTCTAATTCAATTTCCGTTCGAATTCATTTCTATTCAATTTAATTCGAATTTCAATTCTTTTCAAAATATCAGATTTTGAAATCACTTTCGATATTCGTTATAAAATGAGTAAAATCGATATAAATATCGTTCACGTCAAAATGGCATAAATCTAATCAACACGGCTTCATATATTTTTATTTTCAAATATTCTATTTCAATTATTTTTATTCAAATATTTCTATTTCAAATATTTCTTTTTCAAATATTTCTTTTTCAAATATGGAATGAGGCCCAATCAATTACCATATAATGTTAATTATATGGATTTTCTACAACACATATATACAATGACAACGATGAATAATCAACCATCATCCAAAGTGCGTTCTACACTGTATAAGCATCAAATATAAATATTCAACGCTTATAACAGTCTGTCAATCAATCGATCGACATACAACTAAACAATCGGGATTAGTGTACGTCAAATATCATCCCAATACCCGTGTGGGGTTTCAAACAATCAAACACAGGTTTTATTTGTGCAGTTGGGCGATGTGTATAATTTATCGTCCCAATCAATATCAGTCAAATGTGTGTATATAAACAAATCGTCCGATATGTTTATTTTATTTCATATACACGTTAAAAATTCTATTTTTAAACATAAAATATTTTATTTCATTTCACATCGCACAATCAACTGCACATCAAAATCAAACAAACAAGCATACAAGCCGTCCATGGTCTGTGGACGACGGGTGTCAGGTGCTACTAAACACCGTCTGCATCCTAGTATATATTTCAACTAGAAAAATTAAATTAAAAGTGAGAAGTTCTCACCGGCTAGCTAAACCAAACGCCTCGATTCTTCATATATAGAAAATCTCCGCCGTTTCTTCTTTCGTCACTTTCATCATCCGTATTCACTACATATATAAAAATCGAATTTTTACTTTGCTATTCAATATATAAAAATCGAATTTTTTCTTCGCTATTCAATATATAAAAATCGAATTTTTACTTTGCTATTCAATGTATAAAAATCAATTTTTACTTCGCTATTCAATATATAAAAAACGAATTTTTACTTCACTATTCAATATATAAAAATCGAATTTTTACTTTGTTATTCAATATATAAAAATCGAATTTTTAATTCGCTATTCAATATATAAAAATCAAATTTTTACTTCGCTATTCAATATATAAAAATCGAATTTTTACTTCGCTATTCAATATATAAAAATCGAATTTTTATTTCGCTATTCAATATATAAAAATCGAATTTTTGCTTCGCTATTCAATATATAAAAATCAAAATTTTATCTTCAGTTCGCTATAAAAATTATATTTTTATATTGCTCTTCTCTTAATAAAGATTATATTTTTATAACTCTAGCTAAACAAAAATCTTATCTTTATTGTTTCTACAATATAAAATTCGTATTTTACTTCGCTTTCAAGATGATAGAAATCTCATCTTTGCCACGATGTTTACATTATAAAGATCATATATTTTTAACATGAAGAAATCATATATTTTTAACATGAACTGAAAACCATTTACTTCTATAATGATCACATTTTTGTATGCACCAATAAATATAATTAAAATAAAATAAAAAGCTTACTTTTCATTGTAGACTTCAGATCTTTACTGAGGGGAGGGGGATGCGTCACCAAGATCGAAAAAGGGGGGTTTCAAATTGAAAAGGGGAAGAAAAGGGGGCGCGTCGACTGTTGAGGGGGAGTGGGGCCTCACCGGTGTCGGCGCTGGGTGGAGCTCCGGTGGCGCGGCTCGCCTGCAGGAGCGGCAGTGATCTCTCAAGGAGGGAGGGCGCGCGTGAATATTAGGGATCGGGGATTGGGGATTAAATCAGGCAAGAGGAGAGAGGAGCAGCAAGTGGGAGGGAGGAGGAGGGAAGAGTGGAAGGTGCGACATCCAAGGGGAAGGCGATGGTGGCGCACGGTGGCGTCAGGGCGGGGGCGACAAAGTGGAGGAGCAGGGTTTTTTTATTACTTTTAATTCCTGCGTTGACTGTTATGAGTGGAGGAGGGGAGAGGAATGTTATATAATTTGTATTATATTATTTTATTATTTTATTACCCAAAAAGTCAGTAATTCATTTGAATCCCGAATCGAACCCAACGACTGTCGTCCCAAGCGTATTACCCCTATTCCGAACACAATGGGATATGTTTCGTTAGCCAATTCTATCGTTTCGATCAGTTTTCATCAAATTTACATTTAAGTCATTATATTGAATTTTAAACGTACATTTCAATTTACCGGGGCCACATACTAACCCTAAAAATTCCCGAAAAATATTTTCTAGCTTTGTATTGACGATACGGTCCTAACAAAACTAATTTCGTCGAATTCTAAGACCATTTGAAAAATGGCCATTTTCCAGTCGATTAAAACCAACTGAAACTGACAAAACACGTTTTCCTTTGCCACGCTCACATATTGATTCGAAAAATTATGAAAATTGGAATCTAGCAATAAATTGACATTGCGCAACCAACAAAAGTGGTTTCATCGAAATCCGAGGTCGTTTGCAAAATAGCTATTTTTAAGGACCAGAATTCCATAGCGACTATTCTGAATTTTCTTTTTGCCATAACTTTTGATTCCCGCTATGAAATTTTGATTTTTCAGATTCGTTGGAAATATATTCTCAATTGGATTCTAATATTTTTGGTTTCACTAAAATCCGGTTTATTTTGCACCCGGTACATTCATTTGAATTTTGAAATCGAATTATCGAACTACCGCGCCATTCTCAATTCCTTTTTTATATATAAATAAATATTTATATTCTAACGACGACGTATATAAATATATACGTTCGAATTATATTCAAAATAAATATTTCGTCGTTATTATTCAAAATAATTCATTTTAAATTATCAAAAATCGCTAAAATTGCCAAAATAAAAATTTTAAATTGGCTCGGATTTCCGGGTTATTACAAAACTCCTCAATTCTTAATGTCCAAAATTTATTGAACTTTAATTGACAAGTTCTTATTGGCAACATATACATGTCATCATAGGAATATATTAAGTATTCACTGTAAAATAACTATAATTGTTGCATCTATGCATTTATCTCATATTAGTCGTAGATTTAGCTAAGCTTGTAAGTTGTAATCGAAGTAATTTTATTGGTTTATAGTTCCATGCAATGTTAAAACCAATGAGCCTTTAACTTCTATGTTTTAGGTTTAAAATATCTTTTTATAAGTAAGATAATGGACATCCATTACAACATGAAAAATTAATCCTACATACATAGAATCCCTTATATTATTTTAAGCAAAAACTCATCATATTCCTCATATATTAAAAATATATTGATTGTTTACTAACATGCAGGTAGTTCTAGCTAACCTCATATATATTGATGGTCCTAATTAATCCAATGAAAGAACGTATAAAACTGAGAATGTTTAAAGAAGACTACTTGTAGTCTGTGTAAAGAGGACTCAACGCAGTGGGTTGAGGGAGTTCGATCCCAACTAGCTACATTATATATGTGAACATACTCAGAGTATGGACTGGGCTGCAATATAAATACTCCCTTAGAATTACAAGTAAAGTTTGAAAAGGAAAAGGAAAAAAGAAAATTGATTCACCAGGATTGATTGGAACTTGATTAGTAAATTATAATGAGCCAATCAACCTATAGCCATGCCTAAGAATATTCTTTTTATCCAGGAAGTAGACAATGGTGATGCAAGAAAGGGTTTCCTATAATCAATATTAAATTATATGGCAAACAAAATAACAGTTAAACATATTTCCTGAACTGAATTCAATATGAAGAAATGGCATAAAAAAGAATATTTTTATGTGGCCAATTGAAACTTGAAAAGTCTTGTCAGTTGATATTCCGCAATAAGTGTCAAGTATGCCAATGATTTATGTGGTTTTAGAAGAATCTCGCAAGCCTGCAATAATATTGGAAGGAAATGATTAGTAATATGTATAATCAACTTTAGTAATAATAATAATAATAAATGGGTTTCCAAATATAATTTGAATATTAATAAAGTAATACACGCTTTTAGTTGATTGGTTAATATGGAAAAATCCAAAAATATAATAGTTTGAATTAAATGGCAGAATCTAAGGCACAAGGTCTATAGCAATGCAAGCAATGGAGAAGTTTATTGATTCATCTTTCCTTGGATATTCCAGGAGGTCGTGTTCAAGACTTGCATCAATGAATGGTAAGAACGCACGGGTTTCCACTACGGTATCATCAAGCTAGCAAATTAATTATTTCACTCACTGATGGTAAATTATAAACTTATGTTCCACAGTGGAATTGAACACTTCCAAATTGATAGGGTTGTACGAAGAGAACATGAGTATTTCCTTTCAGCTAATATTCTACATCTATGGGAACCTTGGTAGTAAGAGGATTCATTGGAGCAACGCAAATAATTAATCGGCTTGGTATTAGAAAATTGACAAGTGTATCCATCGTTATACAACATGGTCACTGAGTTATATTTTTATGTTGAATATAATTAGAGTCAATTTCAAGGACGCAAAAATGAATAAACAAGGTGTTATAGTTATCAAGTATGAACAAAAAGATCTTTACAACGACGTGGTATTATATGATTATTGAGAAGTTAATTTATAGTAGTATCTTCCATGAAACATTATAACGACAGTACATAACCATTCAGGTGTGCATCCCTATTTTATGTCTGTGTGCACTCATGTTTATCTGAGTGCATGTACATGTATGCATGAGCGTTTGCATACATATGTACACAATAATGGGAGTTACAGTCACCAGACTATCATTGTCTCTTTTGTATCAACTCAAAGATCCAGAATAAAAACAATAAACTTGTTATTTACAGCATGAAAAGGGGATAAATGTAGAATCATTATTTTTATATCATATTAATTTTATATTTAAGCAAACATATTATCGAACTAATTTCATGTAGTCACATCTAGTTGCAATTCAAGGCCTAAAGATTCTCGAGTGCTACGATCAAAGTTTAAATAAATATGGTGTAAGGTAAGCAAATCACATTTGTCTCATTAGAACATATGAGGCCTAGAAAAGGGAGTCTAGACTTATTTTATTTCAAAAAGAAAACCTATTGTTCTCAACTATATCATACAACCTTGATCTTTATTCTACAATGAGGTCAATCCTAAAATGATTACTGAACAAATATGAAGTCAATGCTCTAATCGTTAACATATTATTGTGGAATAAAACGATTACTGTACAAATATGCATTTGGAAAAAAATATTATTACGGCAATCTTCAATACATCTAACTTTAACCATCATTTCTAAATATACAAGATAATAAGTACATCTTACCTCAACGTGAAACACAATCTTAATCAAATTCTAGATCTTAAAAGGATAATTTGTAAATATGAAATAATTTTTAATATATCTTATCTCAATCCGAACTAGATCTTAGTTGATTTCTAAATCTGAAACGACCCAAATTAACAAACTCATATGTTAGGCCTTCAAGGATTGGATGACTTCTGACCTAAAACAACGATGGAAGGTGAACGAACGATTGGAGGGCAAGATGAAACCGTAAGCGAAGTGGAAGAAAATTTTGAGGGCGAAAATTTTTCAGAAGGAGGGAATTTTTGGCTGCATGTGAAGGAAATAGGAACAAATTCTATGTGAAGCGAAATAAAATTTTGTTAGGGGGGATTTCCAGGGTGAGGAAAGTTTTGGTGGAAAGGAAAATGGTAAACGTGACAAGGTATGGTCGACTGTAAGTGTTAATTAGGCTTACATTAATGAATAAAAACAAAAGGAAAAATGGATTAAAATAGTATTGGTTGTTATATTCCATAAATGCTACAAATAAATGTAACTAAATGTATATTTTCTTGTAGTGTAGGGATCCAATATCTCATTAATTCTTATCCCTAAATAATAAATGCACACAAAATAAATTTATATGTGTTAGGATTGAACCAAATCCAAAAATTGAGAAGGTAGAGAGGTAGAGGAGGAGTTGAGAGAGCTTACACAAGTTGTATCTCCCAATTAGCACTTGATTTGTGCTTGGAATCAAGAACCCTATCTTAGGAATTTCTATTTCCCTTTCTTTTTCCCTTTTTCTATTTTTGATGAAGTGAGAAAGTGAATGAAGAGGAGGAGGATTATTTGAGGTTATAAGGAGTAGGCAAGGTTTAGGCAAACCAAGACTCAACCCAAGCGCCAAAACTCCGAAGCTCGGAACATATCGAAGCTTATAGTTTTCGAGCACGCAAACGACATTTCGAACTCAATGGAAGTGGCTTCGAGTCCAAATTCATCTGTATGCAAAAGAGATATTTTGGTCTTATATCCAATGAAAAAGACCAAAATTTCTCCAACTTCAAAGGTATCGATGCTTATAGTTTTCAAACACGCAAAACGACATTTTCAACTCAATGGAAGTGGTTTCGAGTCCAAGTTCATCCATATGCCAAATGTGAGTTCCTACGGGCTATATATACCTTTTAAAAATATATTTAAATTCCATAGCAACTATTCTAAATTTTAATTTAGACATAACTTACAATTTATAAAGTGAAATCTCAATTTCTCATATTCGTTAGAAAACTTCAATTCAAAATATTACAACGTTTCTTGTTTTATCAAATTCTGATTTATATTGAATTCTATATATTTATTTAAAGTTTAAAATCGATTTTTTAAACTACCGCGCCATTTCGAGTTTGTTATAATTAAATTTTAAATTAATACGTTCTAACATCGATTTAAATAAATCTTAAGTCGTTTATTCTCAAAATAAATAGTCCAAAATATTTAATTTCCATTAAAACCAATTAAAAATAAATTTTAAATTGGTTCCAAAATTTTGGGTTTTTACAATCTCCCCCACTTAAAATCTTTTCGTCCTCGAAAAGGAAGAAGGAAATGAAGGTCGTTTACTTAACCAACTCACTCAAGCTCTTCAACTTTTCAGTTTCTAAGAACTTTCTAATTTCTCAAAATTTGGCTAACGCCTTAAATTTTCGAATTTTTTTGCCATAATCTCCTTTGTACGGGTTGATTGGTGCAACTACAAATGGCCTCTACGGGTTCTCATATATCAAATGAAAATCCGAAAGCCAAGCGGCTAGCCAATCGACTCATAAAATCATCAAACCCAATCAATACAGTAAATATGTACCTATTTGTTGGGCATACAATTTTAATCCTCTTCTTAGCTTCCATGCTATGACCTGTTCAATATATAGACATGTATATGTATATATCCAATTCAAATTTCGATTTAGTTCAATATTTTATTCGATTTGGCTTATTTTACCTTTCATTTTTCATATTAGTTTTATTATTGCAATATTTTTATTAGTTAAACTAATAATCACACATCTCAACCGGCAATCAATTAGTTAATTAGCTTTTCAAATATATAACTTTTGTATACCCAAAAATCATATTTTCAATATCAAATCACAAACAATAAACTCTAACTAAGTTTTGGTCTCACAGTAGTCAAGTGAAAATATATAGATACCCCACTTTCGAAACTCAAACATAAACATTGATGATGATGCATCATCATTAGAATCATCTCCAAGCGACTAGAGTGTGATTCTATATCTACCCAGTATGTTTGAGACTTCGTATACACGTGGATCAGACGTATATGCAAAATCTTCTTGTACTCAATAGTCTAAATTCGATATAAAATAAAATACACAAATAGGTATAATAAGATATAATTTTCAAAATTGAACTCGTTGTTTTTTTTTAATAAATAACACTAGATACCCCACTTTCGAAACTCAAACATAAACATTGATGAAGATGCATCATCATTAGAATCATCTCCAGGCGACTAGAGTGTGATTCTATATCTACCCAATATGTTTGAGACTTCGTATACACGTGGATCATACGTATATGCAAAATCTTCTTGTACTCGATAGTCTAAATTCGATATAAAATAAAATACACAAATATGTATAATAAGATATAATTTTCAAAATTGAACTTGCTGTTTTTTTTAATAAATAACACTCTTCAAACTCATTCTAGCACGCTACTGATCCCATCTTTAACGAGTTATTCTTATAGGATGATACTAATCCTATCTTTGATGAATTATTTCATTCAGTTCTAATGTGTCTTCTTCTGTAAACCAAAGCTCTGATACCACGCTATCACACACTGAATTCGCCCGACCTCCAAAGGGACGGGAGAACATAGATTGTAATGAGAACACGACTCATCTGAATACAAACATGAGAATATTTCATTGCTATTACAACAGTTCACATCAGAGTACAAGAATATCGTAGTATGAAATAAATAATATACAGCGGAAATACAATATCAGAGATTTATAACTTACATTTATATGCCTAAACATAATATGCAGTGGAAAACATCAACTACCACAACTGAAAGAGATACATGGATAAAAAGCTTTCTGAATATAGCTCCAGAAGTAAACCAGGATCCTACTAAATAGAAATTTGCAAAACCAAAACTACTAGCTGCCTGTATGGAAAATATGGACACTCAGAGTTTAGGTAGAAACAATAAACTCCGAGTCAGTCATGAGACTGGTGTGAGAACTCAAAAACTGTTATTAAACTTTTAGTTTAAAATTGGGTACATCACAGGACCACGCCATATGTCACGGAATGGGTGCACTCCCATGAATACTCTAAAATAAAAACAATTTATGAACAATGCCATGCTTTTTGAAAAATGAGGCTATTTAAGACTCAGGTCCCATCACACAATGCAACACAAGCCGGAGGATAGAGTTTTACCTCATAATAGCCAAACATGCTTGGTACGCTTTAAAACAAATCATTTTGATATTCCTATACATAGTGTCAGAAACAACTTAAAATATGAATGTATCAATCATAGACGGCATATGTACCATATACTATGTCGCCATACATAGTTTACAGCTAAAACCGTAAGGTTGCGTATTGGAAATTGGATTTCCGTCATGAGTCAAGGCAAGGGGTATAATCTTTATTAATTCGGATCACCTCTAGCAAGATGACCCGGGATCACACCTATGGGAAACCCTTGGATCCTACAAGGCCGGTCCACACATAACGTTTGTGGATTGGTTATTCCTGAACAATACTTTTCACGGTCCTCTCGGACCTATCACTTGAGCCTCTTAGTCGGCTCTATATCCGAGGCACCTCGTAGTCCATCATCCACATAATTAAAAATGTCCGGGCTCCATACCATAACACAACTTCTAGGTAGAAAAAAACATATGTACTCCTTGCGTCCTTTATCTCGTTTCTAACTCATACCAAGGTGTAAGGCTCACGAATTAACGCTACAACACAAATCCATGCTACTTGAAGCTATGCTCTGATCATCGTCCACAAGACTTTGCTTTTCAACAAAAGCCTTTATCAATTGCATCTTAGCATGCCACACTTTCAATCTATACTATGTCCTTGATTTCTGCCAACATATAACCTCTAAGCTCGTTCGTCTCAGAGAAGGGTGTTAAGCAAGACAATAAATTCTCTGCCACCAAACAGATATATATTTAGCAGAGATCAACTACATAGCACACAATACAATATCATACATACTATCCATTTACATGTTTGTTCTGGGTCTGAGTGAAACCCGAGGCACCTTATTCCCCCATATGTCCAATACAGAAGAGAGGTCCTCGCATACCCAGTCGATCTCCAAGTACGTCTGGACGATAACCACTTATCACCTCATATTTGGTGTACAAACCAACTTAGACATCACTAATCATCCAAACGATGTGAAGATCTCCGGTCTTTAACCATCATCTTCAAACCTTCGACTTTTTGTCGTCGTGTCAGTTCTTCAGAATGGGTTAACCCCGGTCTTTCCCAATAGCTTGCGTATCTTTATAGTCATGTGATAAATATACGAAGATAGCACACATCTCATTCCAATCCAGAACATTCATTTATTCAAATATTCACATTTTTAAGGAAAGCTTCCCGTAAATTTTATCAAAAATAGGTTCTTTCAAACTTACCCTTTAATCCTCCTATGAATATCATTTTCAAAAATTTTATTTTATCTTTTCTAAACTTAAACCAAATTAAGGTTTAAGAACTAGTCGGGATTATCGAGCCTTACCAAAGTAACCATTCATTTTATTAATCCCCATCCCAACCTATTCGTCCCATGGAGAAAAACTGGTAGTACTCCGCATCTAACACCCATTGTGTTATTGGTAAATTGAATTACCATTTCACGTTTAAATCTAATTAAAAATTTAACTATCACATGGAGTAAAACTTGTGGTACTCCATTCTCGATCATTTCTTGAATTCGGTAATTTTAATTACCTTATTTATATTTCAGTCTAATTATAGATTCTGTTAAAACTCCACTTAGTTTTAATCTCAAAAATCATTACTTAATGATAATTCAACTTTAGGAAGAATTAATCCTATCTTTTACTAGGTCAAAGAACCAATGTAATTTAAAACATAGTTCACGATAAAACCCAAAATCATCTTCCGTCAAAATGGAACCTTCACGAAAATCAGACCAATTGTAATAGATATAAATTTCCATATTAGACTAAGACTATAAATGAGATAACGATAAGGCCTTTTAAATTCCATATATAGTAACGGTCTTTGTAACACCTCGTAATTTTAACAACAATAAAAAACGATAAATTAAAGAATAATTAATTTAATATCCAGAATTAAGGGAAATGGACTGCGCCATTGCGTTCGTCTCGAAATTCCGATCAAAATAGATGCCTGGTTTGCGTAAGATGGATAGCATATGAAGAAGTTATGAAGGTTTTAAGTTCGTACACGCATAAGAAGAATATATATGAATAAAATAGGTCTAGAAAGTTCAAAACATTTCAAATTCGCAGAAAACAGGTGAGCGGGAAAAATCCTGCTTTAGGGTGTCGACCCTTGGGTCGGCCCCATAAGGGGGTGTCGACACATGGGTCGACCCCTTATGCGGCAAATTTGGGCAGATTTGGGTTTTGGGGACAACTATATATATGGCCTCGTATTCTGGTTTCTCCACACCAAAAATAATGGAGAACTAAATGCTAATTATGCCCAAATTAAGTCTTTTCTCTTTCTGCAATCAAGTCAATCAACTAGAGTTTAGAGATCTATGATTCAACATCTGCAACCTTTCTTCTATTTTTCTAGATCCAAACACTGTGAGTTTACGTTACTTTTAGGTCTAAATGTTTAAAAGTAAATCTTGACATGACTATAATTTGGATCTATGCCTGTGACTGTTTGAATCATATCAGATCCACTATAACCTGTTTATCTAAGTTATTCTGACATGACTATGAACTAGATCTGAACCTATACCTATTTATCATGTCGGATTTGCCAATGTTTGTAGATCTAATTCACTGTTTAGTTCACCTCACGCATGGTCCTACTTATTTGTGGCTAAATCAGATCTGGCATTAGTTGGATATCTAATTCATCATTTACATCTTATCATGTCTGTGTATGATGTTCCTATTATATAAGAATAAGTTCTATTGTCACATGTTCATCAGATCTGCTCTTATCTTGTCATTATGCCACTATATGTTCATGACTATTTCTGCCATTATATGTCGATCTTGTTAGTATGATCATTATTGTCCTCTTCCCATCATCTTTTCTCTTTTATTTTTATCGCCAGGCTACCTTCGAGCTTAGGCATATCGCTGATATATGCGAACGCGTTAAATTGGGAATGAGGGGAAAATGTTATAATCTGAGGCATAACTTGTAATTGGAAATTTGGGCATAACATAAAATATATGAACATGAATTTGGGGCATAAATCAACTTGTGATTAATGACCTTAATTTGGGGTACATGGTTCATTATGAACATGACTTGGGAAAGGGGCATGAAAACCTATAACGACACAGATATAATTGGTTAATAATTGAAATGCCTAGAATTACAGTATTTAGAAACTGTAACCACGCTTAGACATGAGGTTAGATTACACTTGTGGTGGAAGTTTTCCCGGAACTGACCGACATATCCAGCGACCACAAGTAGTGAATCTAATGTGAGGGGTCTAAGTACATAAACACGAGACGTGCTAAGATACGAGGTTAAGTCCGACTAATGGAAGAAGTCTGCCCGGAACCGCTGGGCATATCCAGAATCCACAGGTGGTAGGCTTAATATGGGAGGTCAAGCACATTATAACCATAAATGGGCATGGTAATGAATTGGAATACTTAACCTAGTTGAATCCGTAGGGATTGTATGAACGTATAACTTGAGTAGGGATTAAGTAAACTTATTTGAAACAGTGGATGGGTTAAGTAAATCTTGGATAGGTAGGTAATATTCATATATATAGGCCCACAAACTTAACTATGGGGTGATGCAATCTTTTACTTTGGTATAGCATAACCTGTGGAAAACGTAGTGGGAATGCAAGCGTAAGGGGAAGCTTGTATCATCTTGTGTGTAGGACCCGTTTCAGTCAGTAACCCATATATATGTATCAAACAAGTACTCTGAACTAGGTCAGAGTCGGGGCACACTTACTGGGCTGATTTTAAGAGATCCAAACAGGGGGACGTTGTGGGAAGCGCATTC
The DNA here is from genome assembly GCA_030737875.1 of Allium sativum. NCBI lineage: Eukaryota > Viridiplantae > Streptophyta > Magnoliopsida > Asparagales > Amaryllidaceae > Allium > Allium sativum. The sequence goes on from CM060919.1 coordinate 312,851,737, forward strand.
CGACGGAGTCATGTGCGTGCATGGGTTCAGACAAGAGGTGGCTAAGACACCGTGACACCTGTAGATATAGTTGTGCACATCCTGAAAATGAAGGGTTGCCACTTTAAGGAGTGATACACCCTACCGTGAGGCCAGCATATGGTATCTATGGAGTAGGCAGCCGATTGATTAGGGTAGTAATTAGGGTACACTTAGACTTTGGTATGTTGGGGAGCCCATTAATACCCTTAGGGGTAACTCTGGTATATTGGGTTGTTGGTTGATTATATGGGGTGAAAACCACTCGCTAGAAGTACACCTAAATCTACCATCTTATACTTGTTGGGGATCATCTTGTTAATAAGACACTAGTATAGGTGCAGAGAGAAGAAAAATCATTAAAGAAGCGTAGTACACTCTATTTATTCTATCCTGTTTATTCTGCTTACCTTGTCATACCAGCCTTTTATGATGTTATCTCTCTTATCCACTTTATATGCCTGTCATTATACTTTTACTTATTTATACGCTAAAAGTAACTGGACTTGCCAGACTTCACATCTGACCTATTTGGTTTCCTCTTCTTTCTCTTCCGTTCCCCCTAGGTTCTTAGGGTGGGAATACTCAAGCTTGATCAAGATTCTGCTTTCATCTTGCTTGGATTTGCATAAATGTACTGCTCAAGTTCTTATCTCTTCCGCTATGGCTGTGTTTCGGGGATATGCTTCTTTTATTATACTCTGATGTTTTAAGTGCAAGGCAAAACTTTTATGATGTACTGGGTTTTATGTTTTTCAGACATATGATGTAACCATGTTTTGAACTACGATGCTTTTATGATTAATAAAAGTTTTAATTCTGCTGCTATTTTAATATGTCTTGTAATGTTTCTGTTTCTTTTTACCTATAACGCTTCACGAAACTTAATGCATTCTCTTAATGAGTGACATTAGTAGGCGTGGGGCATCACACTTGGTATCAGAGCTGAAGGTTACCAGATCGGATAAATGATTTTGAAAATTATTTTCAAAAAGGTTTTAAAAAGGAAGCATTTTCAAAAGAAAAGTCTGTTTTGAAAAACATGTTCTCCATAGCCATATGTAATATCTTTCAATCCTTTGTCTGAATACCTTTCCTTTTCTGTTCAACATGTCTGGGGAACCTAGTATTCCTGAGGTTGTTACGATACCAGGATGGTTCCATAGGTATCTAGAGGCCACGACACCTGCCGGTGGTCAAGCTGACGTTCCTCCCCCAACTGCATCCATCGATCCTCCTCCTCCTCAACGTTCAGATAATTTCTCTAAGACCTACAAAGATTTCTGTGCCATAGGAGGAAAGTCATTCCGTGGGACTGAGACATTCGTAGAGGCAAGGAATTGGCTCAAGGAGGCGGAGGATCTGTTTGGAATTTTCGAAGTGTATGATCGTAGGAATATTCAGTTAGCCGCCTGGCTACTGAAAGATGAAGCTTCATTCTGGTGGGAAGTGATGCAAGCAGGGCATCCAGTGGAGACTTGGGATTATTTTTGGCAAAGGTTTGAAATGAAGTTTCTTTTTCAAGCTGTGAAAAGCATGCAAATGAAAAGGTTTTTGGCGCTCAAGCAAGGTGGCATGACTGTTAAAGAATATGTTAACAAATGTAACAACCCGTATTTCGATAACATGATTAAGACGAGAATCAAGGCAGAATTTAATTTTAAATTCCGAATCAAGTAAAACGGGCTATGCCATTGCGTTCGTCTCGGAAAAATACGCGAAATAGGGTCCGAGTTTTCGAGAATCGTAGTCCGTATGACCAAGTTATGGCCCGACGAAGTTTTCAGAAAATTCAAAGTTTAAAAACGAGTTCTAATTTCGAAAATTAGGGCTGGAAGGCTAGGCAGGAAAAATTCCCGCCAGGCACCCCAAGTCGACAGCCCTGTCGACTTGGGAGTCGACATGCTTGACCCAAGTCGACAGCCCTGTCGACTTGGGGGTCGACCTATGGTGGCCGGGCAGTTTTGCCTGGTGCACCTATTTTATGTCTTGGCTAGGTTTTTGGGCCTGGTTCGAAATCTGATGGCTCAGGTTGATCCTAGGGTTAATCCTAAGGTCCTAATCACTCCTAATCTCTATAAATAAGCCCCTAACCAACCCCTAAACCCTCATTATTCATTCATGCAACTAAACTATGGCAAAATTTTACCTCTCATGGCCTCCACTAAAAATCCTAGCCTCCACTTCATTTCTATGAGAGGTTTCATGATCATGAGAGTGTTAGAGAGTCCCCATGTTAGTATGAGAGCTTCTCAAGTTGATTTCAAGGCAAAAGCTTTGATCTTTGTCCATCAAGATGGTTTTTTTTATTGATTTGGAGTGTTCATCTTTGGGTTTTTGGGTGATGGCATGCATAGGCTTCATCACAATCTTTGTTTTGCATCTCGATTTGTGCCTTCATAGCAATGTAAGCCCTTTCCCTACTCTTAGATATTAACTATGAAGTTAAATGTTCATGTTGCAAGTTTGGGTTTGATCATTAAGAATGATACATGCTATCATGTCATGTAAGTTTATGAAGTCATTATCTTGATCTCATGAGCTAAAAGCTACAACCTTTATGTTGAAATGTTGCATTATGCAACATGAGAACCTTCATAATCTTTATGTCAACTTGCATATGAAGTCATAACCCTTATATGATGATATATGCGAGTTACTAATCATCATTCCATGTCTTTTGTCACCATGATTCACTTATGTGCCAAGTTTGGGTTTATGCATGTTTTTGTGAGGCTTAAGAATGTAACATGCAAGCTAATGAACACATTTGTGCCTCATTTGCCACCATGATTAACTTGTGGCTTAATATCCATTTTTGTCATGCCTTTGCCAAGTATCTTCTTTTAATCCATTACGTTGTTGCGAACGTATATGCGAGTTTAAAAGCGTTGGGTTATGTTATGGGTAATTTCTAATGACATGAAAATACAACTTGAAAACATGACTTGAAATATAACATGGAAGTTGACATGTAAGTATGCTTGAAAACATAAGCTTGGGAATTTACCTATTAAGTTAGGTCTACCCATTGGGAATTTACCTCCTAAGTTAGGTCTACCCAATTGCTTGAAAACTTGAATATGAATATGACACTAGACTAAACATGAAAGTGGCCAACTCGAGGTTGGGTTGAGTTTGCAACGTAAAACTACCCGGAACCGACCGGCCTAACTAGTAGTTGCAAACAATAGGACCCAATGTGAGAAGTTGGTCATGTTGTTCTTGAACCCGAGGTTAGACCAAGTTGTGGTGTAAAGCTACCCGGAACCGACCGGCTTAACTAGTAACCACAACAAAGTCAAATGTGAGAGGTGAAGGTGCATTAAGTAATTAATGTCACATGATAGGGTTAAGTTAATTTGATTAATGACTCTTAACCAAATATGACATGGACAAATGGGTTAAGTAATTTGATTAGGCTAATGGTACTTAACAAAACATGACAAGGTTGGGAAGGTTAAGTGACTTGATTTGCCTAATGACACTTAACCATTTTTATACGACTAGTGGACGGGGTTAAGTTAACCAACACTTAATCAATCCAACGCGATAACTTGGTAAGGTTAAAGTAAGTTTTCTTAATGACGCTTAACCGAAAAATACGGTTAACGGATGGGGTTAAGATTAGACTCAACTAGTCTAAACATGGAAATCGGATGGGGTTAAGTTAGCCTAGACTTAATTAATCCCACTTGGTAGTTTAATGGGGTTAAGTTAAACACTTAACTAATCTAAACATGATGAATTGATGTGGTTAAGTGACCTATACTTAACCAATCTGACTCGTTAATTTATTGTGGTTAAGTTAACCAATACTTAACCAATATAACGTGAAAACATGATAAGGCTAAGTCACGAATCGCTTGAATACACTTGACCGATTTGACTAAGTAAATTGATAGGGTCAAGTTAATATATACTTAACCAATCTAGAATGATAATTGGACGAGGTTAAGTCGTGAATTGCTTAACCAACTAGAGCATGGTTTGTAGGGTTAAGTCTTGAACTTGGATACTTAGCCAATTTTGACATGATTATCTTGACATGATTTGTATACGGGTTAAGTCATGAACTTAAGTGACACTTAATCCATTATGTAAACTCTAGTTCTGAGGATTAGGTGGATAACCGTAGTTAACAAGGATAGCGGGAATAAGGCTAAGTGGTAAACCTTAGTTGAAGAATAACTAAGTAATGATTCTTAGTCAAGGAAGTTTAGACCAGTTCATAGATAGATGAGTAACCTAATACGGTAGGTCATCGTTTAAGTATACGAGTAGGAGAAAGTATCTGATTTGGATAAAGGCTCCAGCGAACTGGGTAACGAAGCAGCGGCTTCGGGGAACGTGAGGGTATTCTTGGTATCCCTCTATGAGCTGCCAGGTGATTATACTAGGCTCATGAGAGGTTAAGGTCTGCGTTAGAAGAACCAAGAGTATGCCTTGGTTGCTATACGAGCGACCTAAAGACGGGGATGGATAGGGGATAGTCGACGATACACGGTCGTACCCTAGATAGCATTTTCGTCAGGCTACCTACCATCTTTGGTCAAGCGTGTACGTACGAAAAGGCAGAGAACACCCAATAGACCATAATTGCTATCTAATTATGGTTGCGGTAAGGCTTGGATGTGGGTTGGCCAGTGTTGTGTTCTCATACAGGATTTATCCTGTCTTGTCTTTCGCTAGTTGAGGGAGTGGTCTCGTGGGACCATAGCCACGCATAGAAAAAAAAACAGACCTTAGCATCTGCATCGGCAGATAAATCGGAAGCTCCCGACCGAGTCCTGTATTTCCTGGTCTGCCCTGTGACAGGACTCGGATGGCACGATGTGATACATGTGCATACAGTCATGGAAAAACGATTCACGATATATGCGTGGGAAGAAGGGCGCGGTTGGCGGTTAGCGTAATCCCTAGTGGCCCTAGGTGGTTGAACCCAAACCGAGATACGAAAACGTGCAATAGGTAAGCATAATCCCTAGTAGCCCTAGGTAGCATAAGTCCTAGTTGTACAAACGATAATTCATGTTGGAAGACCCTAGCTAGGTTTAGGGTAACAGTCCAAACCGATCTTAAGGATCATGGAACTATGTTAAAGTAATATAGAATCTCATGGGAAAGCCCGTATGGTCTACGGCAAGGGACTGAACACTTACATGGAATAAAACATATGAGTTGAGTAACCTATATATGCGATATATTAGGTTGACATGGACCATTACACGACTTTTGAGTAAGGGTCATTCATGGTTAACACATGATACGGTGGGGATACTAGTACGGTAGGTGCAGAGCAAAAATACAGGATAGATATCATGGGACGTTATACGTGATAGATATCTTGGGGATATTATACTTGATGGAAACCCGACGATGTGATACCTTGTTTTATCTTGACACCGTAATTTATCATGACACCTTAGTTTATCTGAGTTCAGTAGTTCATCCTGTTATTTTGATTTAGCTTATCTATCTTGTCATCATGCTTATGTTCATCTCAGTCTCTCATGTTAGTTAACTTTACTAGTTTTTATGCTGATAGTAGATAGGGCTTACTCAGTCTTTTTGACTGACCCGTTTTGTTTCGCCTCTTTTCTTCCGTTTCACCCCAGGTTACAGGGAGGAAATACTTCTGTTTAGTTCGGACTTCTTCTGCTTGAAGGTCATCATGGATGGCTTGGACTTTTCTTGGCTATGGCTACTTTACTGTTTTTTTCTTGGGGAATAATTTATGAAAAAGTCTTTATGCTTCTTTATTATTGCAAGACAGGTTTTGATGTACTCTGATGTAAAAGGGTTTTAGACCTTATCCATGTTATGAAAGTTTGATTTTACTTCCGCTATTTTATATGTTCTGTCTTGTGATATTTCTGTGCATGTTTACCAATAATGCCCCTCTAAAGCTAGTGCATTCCTTTGCGAGTGACCCTAGCGGAGGCGGGGTGTTACATTTGGTATCAGAGCAGAAGGTTACCAGACTGGGCAAAAGTTTTTAAAGACCTTCTGAAAACTATTTGAAAATCGTTTACAAAGAAGCATTTTTCAAGAAAATTTTCTTTTAAAAGAAAAAGGCTATTCCCCAAAGGCCATTAGCACTATCCTTGTTTCCTTAATTGGATCTCTTTTCCTTTCTTTCCTCCATCTGTAGTCACAGTGGTTCTAACTGCGACTAGTCTTTTCTATCTACGAAAGCGCTTTCCATACGATGGAGGTGGTTCTCGAGAGACCAGTGGCCGCGTTATTAGAAAGGACAGTGAGAAAAAGGATAAAGGATACGAGCTTAAGGATGAGCAACTTGTTGGTATAGCTTAGTCCTCAAAGGAGGGAGAAAGATGAACAATGAAACCCATGACGAGAGAGTACCTTTGGCATGGTAAAACGGGGCGGATAGTTAAGTATTATGGGACAAGGGCAAGATCATCGGGAGGGCAATAGTATGCTCTCATTTCTAGAGTACCTCGGAAGGAGGGTAACGATCTTGTTAAAGGTTTAACTCTTCTTCTCTATCATCCTGTTAGGACTTTGTTTTGATCATCGTATCATTTAAGTCTGCTTCGATAGTTGAGTCTCTGCACCTTAAGTACTAGCGTAACAGAGAATCCCATTTTTGTCTCAAAGTCCTATTGGAGAATCAGTCCATTTTATACATGACTTGTTTGGATTTGAGAATGTCTATGCCAAGTGTTGAGTTTGGAAATAATGCTTATGTTTATAAGCTATGGATGGATTCTAGGGATGAAGTGGTTATCCAGTAGGGGGTGCCACTCTCGGTTTTGATAGGAGGGTAGATAGACCTTTTGACTAGCCTTGGTAATACCCTCGAAGTATCGTGTAACCTTTCTGAGGTTCTGTCATGACTAGTTACTTAGAATCCCTTGATGCCTTTATTGGAAATTCGAAGCCCGATCGAGTGGTGTTCGCCGATAAGACGGATGGTTCATTTCACTTATGCATGGGTCATAGAAATCACCCTAGTAAGTGCGCTTGGTTGACATCTGTTTACTTTCAAGAGAAAGTTCTTCTACATGGAATACCTTATAGTATATAAACGAGATCCAAGATTCACTAGTGAATTTTGGAGAGCTTGCATGAGATCATGAGTACGCAGTCATGTTTGCGCCAAGTATTCTAGAAAAAGGATATGTGCAAAGTGGAACGAGAGGCGATGAAGAAATGAGTTCCAGCTCATGTTATGGAAACAGGAAATAAGAAGCTATGAAATCGCAAAGTTAAAAGACGGTCAAGGCCCAATGGAATTAAGCTCACGGAAATACGACTTTGATGGTCAAAGACTAGATACACGCATGATATCTCCTTTTGGGGAGTATATCTTTGATCCCTGTTTTCTGTAGAGCTTACTGGTAGGCTATCTTTTGGTGGACATCCTCTCGGTCCTATTTTCTGTTACAAACCCCGTAAGGAGTTTGTCTTGTTTATCTTCTCGACCCTGTTTCAGGGAATCCTAGGTAGAACCCTATGGATGTAAACATGTATTTGAAACATGTTATGATTTATATGGTTGCAAGTGGTTGCAAGTGGTTGCTCGTGGATGCGCGAATACACATTAGATACTAGCCCGACTCGGTCAAATTTCATATTGCATATGCACGAGTATTTATACTTGTTTATGGATGAAATCGAATGTGTTATCATACGATTGTTGCATATGAATGAATGATTGTGCACGCATATAGTATCTATATGACTAGGACTATTTGCATACATGTTGGATTCATGGCACAATACATATTTTTGCATTAGAAAGATTATTCAGGCCTGATCATTAGCATTAGCTAAGGAACATGTACACACACGTTTTGCATATATTCATACAGCATTAGAAATCATCTAAGGACAATGGTTGCTTGTGGATGATGTTTTGAGTAGATGAATGATGGATGGTAGGATATGTTCTTCCTAACTTGGAGATTTCAGGGACGAAATCCTAAAAGGTGGGGAGAATGTAACAACCCGTATTTCGATAACATGATTAAGACGAGAATCAAGGCAGAATTTAATTTTAAATTCCGAATCAAGTAAAACGGGCTATGCCATTGCGTTCGTCTCGGAAAAATACGCGAAATAGAGTCCGAGTTTTCGAGAATCGTAGTCCGTATGACCAAGTTATGGCCCGACGAAGTTTTCAGAAAATTCAAAGTTTAAGAACGAGTTCTAATTTCGAAAATTAGGGCTGGAAGGCTAGGCGGGAAAAATTCCCGCCAGGCACCCCAAGTCGACAGCCCTGTCGACTTGGGAGTCGACATGCTTGACCCAAGTCGACAGCCCTGTCGACTTGGGGGTCGACCTATGGTGGCCGGACAGTTTTGCCTGGTGCACCTATTTTATGTCTTGGCTAGGTTTTTGGGCCTGGTTCGAAATCTGATGGCTCAGGTTGATCCTAGGGTTAATCCTAAGGTCCTAATCACTCCTAATCTCTATAAATAAGCCCCTAACCTACCCCTAAACCCTCATTATTCATTCATGCAACTAAACTATGGCAAAATTTTACCTCTCATGGCCTCCACTAAAAATCCTAGCCTCCACTTCATTTCTATGAGAGGTTTCATGATCATGAGAGTGTTAGAGAGTCCCTATGTTAGTATGAGAGCTTCTCAAGTTGATTTCAAGGCAAAAGCTTTGATCTTTGTCCATCAAGATGGGTTTTTTATTGATTTGGAGTGTTCATCTTTGGGTTTTTGGGTGATGGCATGCATAGGCTTCATCACAATCTTTGTTTTGCATCTCGATTTGTGCCTTCATAGCAATGTAAGCCCTTTCCCTACTCTTAGATATTAACTATGAAGTTAAATGTTCATGTTGCAAGTTTGGATTTGATCATTAAGAATGATACATGCTATCATGTCGTGCAAGTTTATGAAGTCATTATCTTGATCTCATGAGCTAAAAGCTACAACCTTTATGTTGAAATGTTGCATTATGCAACATGAGAACCTTCATAATCTTTATGTCAACTTGCATATGAAGTCATAACCCTTATATGATGATATATGCGAGTTACTAATCATCATTCCATGTCTTTTGTCACCATGATTCACTTATGTGCCAAGTTTGGGTTTATGCATGTTTTTGTGAGGCTTAAGAATGTAACATGCAAGCTAATGAACACATTTGTGCCTCATTTGCCACCATGATTAACTTGTGGCTTAATATCCATTTTTGTCATGCCTTTTCCAAGTCTCTTCTTTTAATCCATTACGTTGTTGCGAACGTATATGCGAGTTTAAAAGCGTTGGGTTATGTTATGGGTAATTTCTAATGACATGAAAATACAACTTGAAAACATGACTTGAAATATAACATGGAAGTTGACATGTAAGTATGCTTGAAAACATAAGCTTGGGAATTTACCTATTAAGTTAGGTCTACCCATTGGGAATTTACCTATTAAGTTAGGTCTACCCAATTGCTTGAAAACTTGAATATGAACATGACACTAGACTAAACATGAAAGTGGCCAACTCGAGGTTGGGTTGAGTTTGCAACGTAAAACTACCCGGAACCGACCGACCTAACTAGTAGTTGCAAACAATAGGACCCAATGTGAGAAGTTGGTCATGTTGTGCTTGAACCCGAGGTTAGAACAAGTTGTGGTGTAAAGCTACCCGGAACCGACCGGCTTAACTAGTAACCACAACAAAGTCTAATGTGAGAGGTGAAGGTGCATTAAGTAATTAATGCCACATGATAGGGTTAAGTTAATTTGATTAATGACTCTTAACCAAATATGACATGGACAAATGGGTTAAGTAATTTGATTAGGCTAATGGTACTTAACAAAACATGACAAGGTTGGGAAGGTTAAGTGACTTGATTTGCCTAATGACACTTAACCATTTTTATACGACTAGTGGACGGGGTTAAGTTAACCAACACTTAATCAATCCAACGCGATAACTTGGTAAGGTTAAAGTAAGTTTTCTTAATGACGCTTAACCGAAAAATACGGTTAACGGATGGGGTTAAGATTAGACTCAACTAGTCTAAACATGGAAATCGGATGGGGTTAAGTTAGCCTAGACTTAATTAATCCCACTTGGTAGTTTAATGGGATTAAGTTAAACACTTAACTAATCTAAACATGATGAATTGATGTGGTTAAGTGACCTATACTTAACCAATCTAACTCGTTAATTTATTGTGGTTAAGTTAACCAATACTTAACCAATATAACGTGAAAACGTGATAAGGCTAAGTCACGAATCGCTTGAATACACTTGACCGATTTGACTAAGTAAATTGATAGGGTCAAGTTAATATATACTTAACCAATCTAGAATGATAATTGGACGAGGTTAAGTCGTGAATTGCTTAACCAACTAGAGCATGGTTTGTAGGGTTAAGTCTTGAACTTGGATACTTAGCCAATTTTGACATGATTATCTTGACATGATTTGTAGACAGGTTAAGTCATGAACTTAAGTGACACTTAATCCATTATGTAAACCCTAGTTCTGAGGATTAGGTGGATAACCGTAGTTAACAAGGATAGCGGGAATAAGGCTAAGTGGTAAACCTTAGTTGAAGAATAACTAAGTAATGATTCTTAGTCAAGGAAGTTTAGACCAGTTCATAGATAGATGAGTAACCTAATACGGTAGGTCATCGTTTAAGTATACGAGTAGGAGCAAGTATCTGATTTGGATAAAGGCTCCAGCGAACTGGGTAACGAAGCAGCGGCTTCGGGGAACGTGAGGGTATTCTTGGTATCCCTCTATGAGCTGCCAGGTGATTATACTAGGCTCATGAGAGGTTAAGGTCTGCGTTAGAAGAACCAAGAGTATGCCTTGGTTGCTATACGAGCGACCTAAAGACGGGGATGGATAGGGGATAGTCGACGATACACGGTCGTACCCTAGATAGCATTTTCGTCAGGCTACCTACCATCTTTGGTCAAGCGTGTACGTACGGAAAGGCAGAGAACACCCAATAGACCATAATTGCTATCTAATTATGGTTGCGGTAAGGCTTGGATGTGGGTTGGCTAGTGTTGTGTTCTCATACAGGATTTATCCTGTCTTGTCTTTCGCTAGTTGAGGGAGTGGTCTCGTGGGACCATAGCCACGCATAGAAAAAAAACAGACCTTAGCATCTGCATCGGCAGATAAATCGGAAGCTCCTGACCGAGTCCTGTATTTCCTGGTCTGCCCTGTGACAGGACTCGGATGGCACGATGTGATACATGTGCATACATTCATGGAAAAACGATTCACGATATATGCGTGGGAAGAAGGGCACGGTTGGCGGTTAGCGTAATCCCTAGTGGCCCTAGGTGGTTGAACCCAAACCGAGATACGAAAACGTGCAATAGGTAAGCATAATCCCTAGTAGCCCTAGGTAGCATAAGTCCTAGTTGTACAAACGATAATTCATGTTGGAAGACCCTAGCTAGGTTTAGGGTAACAGTCCAAACCGATCTTAAGGATCATGGAACTATGTTAAAGTAATATAGAATCTCATGGGAAAGTCGTATGGTCTACGGCAAGGGACTGAACACTTACATGGAATAAAACATATGAGTTGAGTAACCTATATATGCGATATATTAGGTTGACATGGACCATTACACGACTTTTGAGTAAGGGTCATTCATGGTTAACACATGATACGGTGGGGATACTAGTACGGTAGGTGCAGAGCTAAAATACAGGATAGATATCATGGGACGTTATACGTGATAGATATCTTGGGGATATTATACTTGATGGAAACCCGACGATGTGATACCTTGTTTTATCTTGACACCGTAATTTATCATGACACCTTAGTTTATCTGAGTTCAGTAGTTCATCCTGTTATTTTGATTTAGCTTATCTATCTTGTCATCATGCTTGTGTTCATCTCAGTCTCTCATGTCAGTTAACTTTACTAGTTTTTATGCTGATAGTAGATAGGGCTTACTCAGTCTTTTTGACTGACCCGTTTTGTTTCGCCTCTTTTCTTCCGTTTCCCCCCAGGTTACAGGGAGGAAATACTTCTGTTTAGTTCGGACTTCTTCTGCTTGAAGGTCATCATGGATGGCTTGGACTTTTCTTGGCTATGGCTACTTTACTGTTTTTTTCTTGGGGAATAATTTATGAAAAAGTCTTTATGCTTCTTTATTATTGCAAGACAGGTTTTGATGTACTCTGATGTAAAAGGGTTTTAGACCTTATCCATGTTATGAAAGTTTGATTTTACTTTCGCTATTTTATATGCTCTGTCTTGTGATATTTCTGTGCATGTTTACCAATAATGCCCCTCTAAAGCTAGTGCATTCCTTTGCGAGTGACCCTAGCGGAGGCGGGGTGTTAGAACAAATTTAACCAACTGACAAGGTTTGGGTTGGAGCTAGTGGATACTCCGCATAAGAAAGCTTTGCAGTTTGCTAGAGGACTGGATGAACCCCTTCGTGGGTTAGATATGTCTTATATTCCAATGGGGGCAACTTTTGAAAGGCTTGTTGACATGGCCTAGATGCATGAGGAAGATAAAGCTGAAAAGAAGAAAGTTAAAGTTGAGGAATCACAAAATAAGAAAGTATGGCCCGAGAAGGAACAACAACAACAACAAAAGGAGGACGAAAAGAATGACAAGGCTAAGGATAAGAGAAAGTGCCATAATTGCGGACGTGAGGGTCATTTGATCAAGGACTGCAAAAGAGGAAAATTTCTTGCTTCAATAGTAGAGAGGTCGGACACTTTTCTAAGGAGTTCCCGAGGAAGCAAGGACAAGGTCAAAGGCCAGGAGCTTTTAAGGGGCAAGTGCATGCTCTCGCGATTAGTGCTCCAAATCGAGGTAGGAAAGTTTCTGTGGAATGTTTGATTTCTCTTTCCAATCATCCTATTAGAACTCTTTTTGATTCTGGAGCTTCGCATTCATTTATATCTGATTCTGTAGTTGAGTTTCTGCACCTTAATACTAGTATGGTAGTAGAACCCATTGTAGTCACAAACCTCATTCGTGGTTCGACTCATTTGTCCATGATTTGTTGGGGTTTGAGAATATCAGTGTTATGCGTCGAGTTTGAGTGTGACGCATATGTGCTCAGTTTTATAGGCTATGGTTTGATTTTAGGGATGGAATGGCTAGCCATGTATGGTGCCATTCTGAATTGTGAGAGGAGGGCCGTTAGACTTTTGACTTTCCATGGGAGGACCCTCGAGATTTCTGGTGACCCTAAAGGGTTTGTCAAGCTTAGTTTCCTAGAATCTTTTGACACGTCTATTGATGATCTATAATCTGTACTAGTACTCCGTGAATATTCTGATGTTTATGAGGAGGTTCAGGGCTTACCTCCGAGGCGCGAGATCAATCTTAGTTATATTTGGTCGACAATGCAAAGCCAGTTGCATTACCTGTGCGCCATATGGCTCCAAGAGAAAGGAAGGAGCTTAGTAAGAAAGTAGGGGAGCTACTTGAGAAAGGGTTTATTAGGAAAATCATATTTGAATGGGGTGCTCCGGTGGTATCTGCAACTAAGGTGGATGGTTTGCTTCGTTTATGTGTAGATTATAAAGAGTTGAACACTCACAAAGAAGAATAGGTACCCACTCTCGAGGATAGATGATCTTCTTGACCAGCTTGTTGGTGCGTCAGTATTCTCTCTGTTAGACTTGTCCATGGGGTTTCATCAGTTGAGGGTGGCCGAGGACACTATAGACAAGACCGCTTTTAGGTCTCCAGATGGTTTCTTCGAATGGCTCGTTATGCCTTTTAGGTTAACGAATGCACTCTCCTATTTTGTTGATCTGATGAGTATGGTGTTTCAAGAGTTTCTGAATAAATTTATCGTGGTCTTTGTTGATGACATCTTAATTTTCTCAAAGAATGATGAAGAGCATGCTCAACATTTGAGAGAAGTTTTGGAAATTCTGCGTGTGCATTAGCTAAAGGCGAAATTCTCCAAATGCCATTTTTGGAGAAAAGAGGTGAGATTTTTAGGGCATGTGGTCTGTAAAGATGGGATAGCAGCAGATCCTGCAAAGTTGTTGTAGTTCAAGACTGGCAAATCCCAAAGAATGCAACAGAGGTGATAAGTTTTCTTGGATTGGCACGTTATTATAGGAAGTTCATTAAGGACTTCATAAAGATATCAGCCCTACTCACCAGGCTAGCGAAGAAGAATTTGACGTTTTCATGGGATATAGATTGTGATGTCGCTTTCCAGCGATTGAAGAGGGCTCTGACAACTGCCCCAGTCTTGACCTTGCCCGATGGGAGCAAAGTGTTTACAGTATACATTGATGCATGTGGTACAGGGCTGGTGTGGTTCTGATGCAAGAGGGAAGGGTAGTATGTTATGGAGGTAGACAACTAAGAGTTCGCGAGAAGAACTACCCTACCCATGACTTAGAGCTAGCTGCCATAGTATTTGCGCTTAAGACGTGTGTAACACCCCACACCCGCTAAGGTCACTCACTATGGGAATGCCTTAACTTCGGTGGAGTATTTTAAGTGAATATAGAATAGAAAAATTACAACAAGACAGATATAAATAATACTTGTTAACTAAAACATCATTTCATTGCAGCAGAAGGTAAACATGTTTGGTTACAAAACCATAAAACAAGAGTCAAGTACTAAATATCCATTCTGATAAAAAAACATAAGTACATAATCCCTCTACATAACTAATAGCCATAATAGAAAAGATAGGCTGGGCTTTACATCAACGGTCCAAGCTCCAAAAGATAGATAAAGAAATCTGATCAAAGCCCACTAGTGCTAGGCCCAACCTGAGGACCTGAGGGGGGAAAAGATAAAAACAACGGGGTCAGACATAAGTCTGAGTGAGCCCTATAACTTTAACAATACAATCATTAAAGTAATTAGGGTATGATATAAACTTGGTATGGTAATGACTGGGGATAAATGACTACACTAAGCAGCCAACTACACATAGGATGAACTAAGATATCGGTAAAGACGCATCTACCCACCCAAGGGTAATTACTACACTGCACCACACCAGTCATTCCTACTTAAAGGTTGATCCCACCCAAGGACTTAGAAAAATTTAACTAGTAGTTTCGTGTAGCCCTAGCTGACTACATAGGTGTCGTCTGCCCCTATCTCCACTAGGTGTACCCACTACTCCCCAAGCGATCGGCTCCCTAACGTAGATACCCGTGCTGGCCCCACAGTGGGGTGTATCACTCCCCAAAGTGGCAACCCGATACCACCAACGGTGCACGGCTTATACCTACACGATGCAACAACGTCTTACCTACCAGCCCGGGTCCACACACGCATATGAAGCCCGTTGGACTTGCGTTGCCACCGCTAACCCGTTTTGGCCTCTTATAGTCAAGCCCAGTACGCGTGTCCCATCCTCGACATGGGTCGAGCCCAATAAGATACATATGGGTTACTGGTTGAAATGGGCCCCCACAAGCTACCCACCTAAGCTTGTCCCTTTTTCTAGTGCATCCCACTTAACCCTTTAATCATGTTTAATTACATGTTTCCACTTGGTTAAGTATTCTAATCGTATTTTCTATTGCCACCCAAGGCAACCCACTAGATTTCCACATGCCACCCAAGGCATTTACTTGATTTCCACATGCCACCCAAGGCACCCACTTAACCCCTCATGCCCCACTACATGCTTATCTGGTTAAGTGTTTCTTAATTGATTAAGAACGTAACCGTTGTAAAGACCTCTCACATTAGACTATCTTTTATGGCAGCTGGATTTGCCGGTCGGGTCCGGGCAGCCTTACGCCATAACAGAGTCTAACCTCGTGTCTTTACACTTGTCACGTATTTAGTTTATGCCTAAGACCTCTCACATTGGGCCAATCATTTGTAGCCGCTGGATTTGCCGGTCGGTTCCGTGCATTCTTATGCTACAAAAGGGTCCAACCTCGTGTCTTAGTCGATTAATTACACCTAATTAATCACCCCCATACTTTGTATTAATTATCCCTAATTAATTACAAATTTAACGATGTACATAATTGACTCAATTATGTCCATCCACTTTATGGTATGCATAATCATACCAACTTCACACCATTTTATTAACATGAATATTAACCCCATCGTTCCCCACGTAATACGTTGACATGACATACTTAAAAGGGAAGATTCATCACAAACACAATGGGTTCAACTTGCATACATTAGCATCAACATGGGTTTTAAAGGTGTCAACATGCATATATGACCATAGCATCAAACCCAACTAGCATAAATAATCAACCCAAACTTGCATGAATCACATATGTCATAAAGAGGGTAACTTGCATAAGTTACTTATGTCATACAAAGGGGTAAACTTGCATATGTATGTATGACATACAAAGGGGTTAACTTGCATATGTATGCATATCATACAAAGGTGTAAACTTGCACATGTAACTTGCATATAATCAAACACCAAACTTGCATAACATGTCATATATGAACTTGCATATAATCAAACACCAAACTTGCATAACATGTCATATATGAACTTGCATATAATCAAACACCAAACTTGCATAACATGTCATATATGAACTTGCATATAATCAAACACCAAACTTGCATAACATGTCATATATGAACTTGCATATAATCAAACACCAAACTTGCATAACATGGTGTCATAACGGATCAATGTTTATCATAGTGATTTGCATAACTAGCATCATGAACATATAGCATAAATTACACCCAACTTGCATAACTAGCTTCATGGGCACATAGCATCAAACTTGCATAACTTGCATCATGAACATATAGCATACAACTTGCATAACTAGCATCATGAACATATGGCATAAAACTTGCATAACTAACATCATGAACACATAGCATATGATAACATAACTTGCATTGATCCACATACACCACCATAACCTCATTATATCCTATCATAATTAGTTTAGCAATTGCTTGCTAAAGGCATAGAAACTCACAACTTGTTGATTAGCACTCCTATGAAGAAGATTAAGTTGCTAGAGTTGATTAGAAGTTGATTTGAGAAGCTATCTTCCTCTTTAATTTGATGGAGGCTCCTTCAAGTTGCATTTTGACGGCATGATGACATTGTATCTATTTTTAGTATGGATTAGGGTAGTCTTAGGGTGTATTTATAGATTAGTTAAGTGTTTTAGGCCATAGGATTAACCCTAGGATAGTTTAGAGCCATCAGATCTCGTCACAAGCCATAAGCACAGCCCAAAAGCCAAAATAGTGCACCCAGCCAAACTGGCCGAGCAAGCCAGGTTGCACCCTGTGTCGACAGGGGTGTCGACACTACTGTCGACACACCCTCCTGTGTGTCGACTCCCCAGTCGACACGGGTGGCGACTTGGTGCTGGCGGGAATTTTCCCACCTAGCCCACCTTCTGCATTTGAAATCTGTTTTTCGAAATTTGAATTTTTTGAAAACTTCTTCGGGCCTTAACTGGGTCATACGGACTCCAATTTTCGAAAACTCGGACTCTATTTCGCGTATTTTTCCGAGACGAACGCAATAGCATAGCCCGTTTCCCTTGATTCAGATTTTAAAATTTAATTCTGCCCTGATTTATATTATAACAAGTTATTCAACATACGGGGTGTTACATTCTCCCCTACTTAAAGGATTTCGTCCCCGAAATCTCTAAGTCAAGAAGAACGTATCCTACCAACCAAACAACCATATATTAAACCATCAAACACTGGCATCCATTGTCCTTAAAGTTTCTAATGCTGTATGAACATATGCAAAGAGTGTGTGTATATGTTCCCTGTCTAATGCAAAATCAGGCGGTCTACTGATTCAGTTGACCTCCTTAATGCAAACCATGATAGTGCCATGCATCCAATATGTATGCGAAAGAACCCTATCAACACATACTATTTCTACATGTGTGCACAACCATACACCAAAATGCATCATCCATATGATAACACAACCATTATACATCCATTAATATAGCTACCTACACGCAATTATATGCAATATGAAGTGACTGAGCCGATCTAGTGTCTAAAGTGTGTGTATATGCATCCACGAGCAACCACTAGCAAACACTTGCATCCACACGCATCCATCAATCATAACATGTCTCAAACACATGTTTCAACCATAGGTTTTCCCTATCTATAGGTCAAAGATACTAATGAGAGGATATACTAAAGATAAGATAAGTACTAGACAAACGATAAAGGAGAAGTTAAAAGACATACCCTAAAAAAGGAATGGGTATAGTGAACGCATCTTCGCTTCTGTCTCCCAAGTAGCATTGCTCCCATCCTCTCCCCATTGCACTTTGACTAGTCGAACCTCTCTGTTTCTCAACTTCCTAACCTCTGACCCAAGGATGCGAGTAGGAGCTCGTCGAATCGTCGCATCACGCTCTACCTCCACTTCTCTAAGCAAGCTCGGCTCTACCACCTCTGCGGTCTCATGTAGGCACTTCCTCAAATGTGACACATGGAATACGTCATGTACCCCACTAAATCTCTCGGGTAAATCCACTCTATATGCCATCCGTCCAATCCTTTCCTTAATAGGAAACGGTCCTACAAATCTTGGTGCTAACTTCCCAACGGACCCAAAGCGAACAACACTCCGTAATGGAGATACTTTGACAAAGACCATGTCCCCAACATTAAACTCAAGATCTGTCCTCCTCTTATCTACGTAAGATTTCTGTCTGTCTTGCGCCGCTTTCATCCTTCTTCGAATCAAATCAATCTTTTCCGAAGTCTCTCTAACCATATCAGGCCCAAGCAAGATCTTATCCGTAGATTCCCACCAACATGTAGGTGATCGACAAGGCCTTCCATAAAGAGCTTCGAAAGGAGCCATGCCAATACTAGACTGAAAGCTGTTATTATATGCGAACTCCACCAATGGCAGATGCTCTTCCCATGTACCTCCAAAATCTAAGACACATAGTCTCAAAAGGTCTTCTAGAATACGGTTCACCCTCTCGGTCTGGCCATCCGTCTGAGGATGATATGCGGTGCTCAAACACAACTGAGTCCCTACCGCCTCTTGCAAACTCTTCCAAAACTCGCTAGTGAAGATAGGATCTCGATCGCTCACTATGCTAGAAGGTACACCATGCAACCGAACTATCTCTCGAAGGTAAACTGAAGCTAGCCATGGAGCAGTCCTCTTACTCTTCACGGGTATAAAATGGGCGCTCTTAGTAAGTCTGTCTACCACAACCCAAATTCCCGTATTACCCTTCCTTGATCTCGGTAACCCATCAATAAAATCCATCGAGACGCTATCCCACTTCCATTGCGGAACTTCCAATGGGTGAAGCAACCCGCCGGGTTTCTTTTGCTCCGCTTTCACTTGTTGGCACACCAAGCATCTGGCGACATACTTGGCCACATCTTTCTTCATACCGGCCCAAATGAAAACTCACTTCATGTCTTGGTACATCTTGTCCCCACCGGGATGAATGGTCATCTTTGAACGATGTGCATCATCAAGAATAGCCTTCCTCAAACCCTCGTCTTGCGGTACACAAAGTCTACCGTCTCTACGCAAGCACCCCCTATCGTCTAGGGTGTACCTACTCAAATGGCTGGACGACTCCCCCCTTATGAGCTTCTCTACTAACTCAACCAACTGTGGGTCGTCCCGCTGTGCCTCACCAATTCATCCCAAAAGAGTAGGTCTGACCTCTAAGGATGCTAGCAAACCGGGTATAAAGTCAACGGAAGGTCTGAAATCAAACATCGAGATAAATTCCAAGCTTCGTCGTTCCACGAACAATGGACTCAAGGACAACCTTTTTCTGCTTAAGGCGTCCGCCACCACGTTACCCTTGCCAGGGGTATACGCTATCTCGAAATCATAGGATGCTAAGAACTCTATCCACCTTTGCTGTCTTAAGTTCAAATCCTTCTGAGAAAACAAGTACTTCAATGATTTGTGGTCAGTGAACAATTCGAATCTCTCGCCAAGAAGATAATGGCGCCAAGTCTTAAGCGCAAAAACAATAGCGGCCAACTCTAGATCATGTGTAGGGTAATTTTTCTCATGCGCCCTCAACTGCCTTCCACCGTAGGCTATTACCCTTCCCTCTTGCATTAAGACTGCGCCTAGTCCTGTTCCACAAGCATCGGTATAAACAACAAATGGCTTACTCCCATCTGGCAACACTAAGACTGGAGCTGTGGTTAAAGCTCTCTTTAACCGTTGGAACGCATCACCACAATCTACGTCCCATGTGAAGACTAGATTCTTCTTCGTCAAGCGAGTTAATGGGGCTGATATCTTCGCGAAGTCCTTGATAAACTTCCTATAGTAGCCAGCCAACCCCAAGAAACTCCTCACCTCGGTAGCATTCTTCGGAACCTTCCAATCTTGGATGGACACTACCTTCGCGGGATCCACAGCTATCCCTTTCTTGGAGACCATGTGCCCCAAGAACCGCACTTCCTTCCTCCAAAAGTGACATTTAGAGAATTTAGCCTTAAGGTTATGCGCTCGAAGAGTCTCCAACACTTCCCTAAGATGTAGGGCATGCTCTTCTTCACTCTTAGAAAAGACTAAGATATCATCCACAAAGACCACCACGAACTTATTAAGGTACTCCCTGAACACCCTACTCATCAAATCAAAAAAGTATGCAGGGGCGTTCGTCAAACCAAAGGGCATCACCAGCCACTCATAGAAACCATCCGCAGTCCTAAAGGCAATCTTCTCTATACTATCCTTAGCCACTCTCAACTGATGAAACCCCGTGGCTAAGTCCAACTGCGAAAACACTGAGGCGCCAACCAACTGATCAAAGAGATCGTCAATCCTCGGCAATGGGTGTCTATTCTTCTTTGTGAGCTTGTTGAGTTCTCTATAGTCTACACAAAGTCTGAGGGACCCATCCGCCTTCGTGGCAAAAACTACCGGAGCACCCCACTCCGATATACTTCGTCTTATGAACCCCTTCTCAAGCAACTCCCCTACTTGCTTATGGAGTTCCCTCCTCTCACGAGGAGCCATGTGGCGCACTGGCAAAGATACTGGTTTAGCATTGTCTACCAGATATATTCGGAAGTCTATCTCCCGCTTCGGAGGTAAGCCCTTCACCTCCTCAAACACATCCGAGTATTCCCGGACCACTCTAACAGATCGCAAACTCTCGACCGAAGCGTCAAGCGATTCAAGATAACTTAGCATAACAGAATCCCTGGGATTACAAGAGATCTCGAGGGTGTTCCCCAAGCGGGTCATGAGCCTAACAACTCTCCTTTCACAATCAAGAACGGCACCATTACTGGATAACCAGTCCATGCCCAAAATTAACCCATAGCCCGTGAAGCCCAAAACAAAAGCATCACATCTAAACTCAACGCTAAGTATAGAAATCTTCAAACCCAAACATATCATGGAAAAATAAGTGGAGCCCCCAATTGGGTTTGAAACAACCAAGGGATCATCTACTAGACTGGTGTCTAAGTGCAGTGACTCAACTAATGATGAGGAGATAAACGAATGCAATGCGCCAGAGTCAAATAAAGTACGAATAGGATGATCAAACAGAAAAACCAGACTTTCAACGGAAATAGTTCTACCTCTTTCCTGAATCGGTGGAACCGCGAGAGCCTGAACTTGCCCCCTTGCCTGACCTGATGCCATAAGAGCTTGCACCTGTCCTCCTGTGGTAGATCCCGTCCTCTGCCCCTTCTTAGGGCAGTCTTTCACTAGATGCCCTGCTTCGCCACAGTGGAAGCAGCCAGTCTTCTTCTTCTTCCGACAATCTTTGCTTAGGTGGCCTGGTGTCCCGCAATTGAAGCACTTCTTCTTTCCCTTGCCACCGTTGCCTTTCCCACCGTTGTTTTGTTGTTGCTGTTGAGGTCTCTTCTGATCTCCTTTCTTCTCGGGTGCCTTATTAGTATTGGGACCCTTCTCTTCCTCATGCATGAGTGCCATGTCTACTAGCTTCTCAAAGGTGGCCCCCATAGGGATGTGAGTCATAGCCAATCCATGCATCGGTTCATTCAAGCCTTTAACGAACCTCAAAGCCTTCTTCTCTGGTGTATTCACCATGTTTATGCCAAACCTTGCCAATTGATTAAACTTGTTGACATATTCCTTCACTGATAGGTTTCCTTGCTTTAGAGTCAAGAACCTTTCCATATACAAGTTTTCCTCCGCCCTTGAGAGAAACTTTGCCACAAACCTTTGCCGGAAATCCGCCCAAGAGTCAACAGGGCGCTCTCCATTAGTGACCTCCCACCAGAATGAGGCCTCTCCCTTCATTAACCAAGCAGCTAACTTGACTTTCTTTCCTTCTTCCATCTCAAAGATATCTATCAACTCTTCCACCTCCTTAAGCCAATCCCTAGCTTCCACAAAAGTTTCTGATCCTTGAAAAGGTTTCCCTCCCATAGCCTTAAATTCCTTGCAAGTCTTAGCAAAAGTATCCGCTCGAGGAGGAGGAGGGGGAGGAAGATCGGGTGCTACTGTTGGTGGAGGAACATTTGATGGACCTGCAGTGGCGGCCCTAGCCTCCATCAACCTCCTATACCATACTGGTATCGCTACGCCCTCCAGAAAGTTAAGATCTTCAGCCATGCTGAAACAAAAAAGGAAAGATTCAAAACGGAGAATTCGAAAGATAAAGATATGGCTATTGGGGATTATGCTTTTCTTTCAAAAACTTTTCTCTCAAAAGATATGTTTTTGAAAATACTTCTTCCAAAAATGTTTTTAGAAAAATAGTTTTTCTAAAAGTTTTATCTGTTCTGGTAACCTTCAGCTCTGATACCACGTGTAACACCCCACACCCGCTAAGGTCACTCACTATGGGAATGCCTTAACTTCGGTGGAGTATTTTAAGTGAATATAACAGAAAAATTACAACAAGACAGATATAAATAATACTTGTTAACTAAAATATCATTTCATTGCAGCAGAAGGTAAACATGTTTGGTTACAAAACCATAAAACAAGAGTCAAGTACTAAATATCCATCCTGATAAAAAAACATAAGTACATAATCCCACTACATAACTAATAGCCATAATAGAAAAGATAAGTTGGGCTTTACATCAACGGTCCAAGCTCCAAAAGATAGATAAAGAAATCTGATCAAAGCCCACTAGTGCTAGGCCCAACCTGAGGACCTGAGGGGAAAAAAGATAAAAACAACGGGGTCAGACATAAGTCTGAGTGAGCCCTATAACTTTAACAATACAATCATTAAAGTAATTAGGGTATGATATAAACTTGGTACGGTAATGACTGGGGATAAATGACTACACTAAGTAGCCGACTACACATAGGATGAACTAAGATATCGGTAAAGACGCATCTACCCACCCAAGGGTAATTACTACACTGCACCACACCAGTCATTCCTACTTAAAGGTTGATCCCACCCAAGGACTTAGAAAAATTTAACTAGTAGTTTCGTGTACCCCTAGCTGACTACATAGGTGCCGTCTGCCCCTATCTCCACTAGGTGTACCCACTACTCCCCAAGCGATCGGCTCCCTAACGTAGATACCCGTGCTGGCCCTACAGTGGGGTGTATCACTCCCCAAAGTGGCAACCCGATACCACCAACGGTGCACGGCTTATACTTACACGATGCAACAACGTCTTACCTACCAGCCCTGGTCCACACACGCATATGAAACCCGTTGGACTTGCGTTGCCACCGCTAACCCGTTTGCCTCTTATAGTCAAGCCCAGTACGCGTGTCCCGTCCTCGACATGGGTCGAGCCCAATAAGATACATATGGGTTACTGGTTGAAATGGGCCCCCACAAGCTACCCACCTAAGCTTGTCCCTTTTTCTAGTGCATCCCACTTAACCCTTTAATCATGTTTAATTACATGTTTCCACTTGGTTAAGTATTCTAATCGTATTTTCTATTGCCACCCAAGGCAACCCACTAGATTTCCACATGCCACCCAAGGCATTTACTTGATTTCCACATGCCACCCAAGGCACCCACTTAACCCCTCATGCCCCACTACATGCTTATCTGGTTAAGTGTTTCTTAATTGATTAAGAACGTAACCGTTGTAAAGACCTCTCACATTAGACTATCTTTTATGGCAGCTGGATTTGCCGGTCGGGTCCGGGCAGCCTTACGCCATAACAGAGTCTAACCTCGTGTCTTTACACTTGTCACGTATTTAGTTTATGCCTAAGACCTCTCACATTGGGCCAATCATTTGTAGCCGCTGGATTTGCCGGTCGGTTCCGGGCATTCTTATGCTACAAAAGGGTCCAACCTCGTGTCTTAGTCGATTAATTACACCTAATTAATCACCCCCATAATTTGTATTAATTATCCCTAATTAATTACAAATTTAACGATGTACATAATTGACTCAATTATGTCCATCCACTTTATGGTATGCATAATCATACCAACTTCACACCATTTTATTAACATGAATATTAACCCCATCGTTCCCCATGTAATACGTTGACATGACATACTTAAAAGGGAAGATTCATCACAAACACAATGGGTTCAACTTGCATAACATTAGCATCAACATGGGTTTTAAAGGTGTCAACATGCATATATGACCACAACATCAAACCCAACTAGCATAAATAATCAACCCAAACTTGCATGAATCACATATGTCATAAAGAGGGTAACTTGCATAAGTTACTTATGTCATACAAAGGGGTAAACTTGCATATGTATGTATGACATACAAAGGGGTTAACTTGCACATGTAACTTGCATATAATCAAACACCAAACTTGCATAACATGTCATATATGAACTTGCATATAATCAAACACCAAACTTGCATAACATGTCATATATGAACTTGCATATAATCAAACACCAAACTTGCATAACATGTCATATATGAACTTGCATATAATCAAACACCAAACTTGCATAACATGGTGTCATAATGGATCAATGTTTATCATAGTGATTTGCATAACTAGCATCATGAACATATAGCATAAATTACACCCAACTTGCATAACTAGCTTCATGGGCACATAGCATCAAACTTGCATCATGAACATATAGCATACAACTTGCATAACTAGCATCATGAACATATGGCATAAAACTTGCATAACTAACATCATGAACACATAGCATATGATAACATAACTTGCATTGATCCACATACACCACCATAACCTCATTATATCATATCATAATTAGTTTAGCAATTGCTTGCTAAAGGCATAGAAACTCACAACTTGTTGATTAGCACTCCTATGAAGAAGATTAAGTTGCTAGAGTTGATTAGAAGTTGATTTGAGAAGCTATCTTCCTCTTTAATTTGATGGAGGCTCCTTCAAGTTGCATTTTGACGGCATGATGACATTGTATCTATTTTTAGTATGGATTAGGGTAGTCTTAGGGTGTATTTATAGATTAGTTAAGTGTTTTAGGCCATAGGATTAACCCTAGGATAGTTTAGAGCCATCAGATCTCGTCACAAGCCATAAGCACAGCCCAAAAGCCAAAATAGTGCACCCAGCCAAACTGGCCGAGCAAGCCAGGTTGCACCCTGTGTCGACAGGGGTGTCGACACTACTGTCGACACACCCTCCTGTGTGTCGACTCCCCAGTCGACACGGGTGGCGACTTGGTGCTGGCGGGAATTTTCCCACCTAGCCCACCTTCTGCATTTGAAATCTGTTTTTCGAAATTTGAATTTTTTGAAAACTTCTTCGGGCCTTAACTGGGTCATACGGACTCCAATTTTCGAAAACTCGGACTCTATTTCGCGTATTTTTCCGAGACGAACGCAATAGCATAGCCCGTTTCCCTTGATTCAGATTTTAAAATTTAATTCTGCCCTGATTTATATTATAACAAGTTATTCAACATACGGGGTGTTACAACGTGGCTCGCAGAAGGATCTTAATTTAAGGCAACAAAGGTGGATGGAGTTCCTAGCATCTTATGACTTCGAGATTGCTTATAGCCCTGGCAGGGGTAATGTGGTGGCGGACGCACTGAGTAGGCAGAGGATGGCCTTAAGTCCTCTGTTTGTGGAGAGGAAAAGCGTGGAGTTTATATCAATTTTTGATTTTAACCCTCCATCGAGTTTTTGTCTGGCTTATTTGCATCACTAGAGGTGATACCTACTCTAATGGATCAGATAGGGGCTTTGCAGCGAGAGGATCCACAGATTTCAGACATCTTGGATAGGCTCAGTAGAAGGGAGACTTCTAGTCACCTCAATAGATATTCCATAGATGATAAAGGATGGTTGCGACGAGATGGGAGGCTTTGTGTACCCCAAACTGGGAGTTTGTTGTAAATAGTCCTAGAAGAAGCTCGTCATTCTAAGATGACTATTCATCCAGGTGGTGATAAGATGTGTAGATATATGAAGAGGGTTTTCTTTTGGGTTGGGATGTAGAAAGATAAGGTGGAGTTTGTTTCACAATGTTTAATTTGCCAGCTAGTCAAAGCTGAGCAAAATAAGCCCAGTGGTTTACTCCACCCTTTGGAGGTTCCACAGTGGAAATGGGAGAGTATCTTTATGGATTTTATAGATGGTTTTCCTATATCAAAGAAAGGCAACACCGGTATTTGGGTAGTAGTAAACAGACTTACTAAGAGCGCTCATTTCATTCCAGTTAAGAGTAAGAGGATGGCATCATGGTGGCCGCAGTTTACGTTCGTGAGATTGTCCGTCTTCATGGAGTACCTTCCAGTATCGTAAGTGATCGTGACCCCATTTTCACCAGTGAATTTTGGAGGACCTTGCAAGAGGCATTAGGTACACAGTTATGTTTGAGCACCGCTTATCACCTTCAGACTGATGGACAAACAGAAAGGGTAAACAGAGTTCGCAAGGATCTTTTAAGGCTGTGTATCCTAGACTTTAGAGGGACTTGGGAAGAGCATCTTCCTTTAGTAGAGTTCTCCTACAACAATAGTTTTCAAGCTAGATTGGCATGGCACCCTTCGAAGCATTGTACGGACGACCCTGTAGATCGCCGACTTATAGGTGGGAGTCTACAGAAAGACAACTAATTGGACCAGATATAGTTAGAGAAACGTTCGAGAAGATTGATATTATTAGACGGCGGATGAAGACAGGTCAAGAAAGGCAGAAATCCTATGTAGATAAGAGAAGGACTAACATCGAGTTTGAGGTGGGGGACATGGTTTTCATCAAGGTGTAAACTTTGAGGAATGTGGTTAGCTTTGGATTTGTAGGAAAATTGGTATCAAGATTTGTAGGGCCATTTCCTATAATAGAAAGGATTGGCCAAATGGCCACCCGAGAGACTATCCGGCATTCACGATGTTTTCCACGTTTATCATTTGTGAAAGCATTTGCATGATACCGCAGAAGTAGTTAAGCCGAGTATATTAGAGGAAGTAGAGGTGGAACAGGAGGCGACAGTTAGGCGAGTTCCTACCCATATTCTTGGATTAGAAGTTAAGAAGCTACGAAACCGAGAAGTCAAGTTGATGAAGGTTCAGTGGGGAGATAACCCATAGGATGCAACTTGGGAGACCGAAGACAAGATTCGTGCTTAGTACCCTTTTCTTTTCAAGGGTATGTTCTTAACTTCCTTTCCAAGGCTTTTATTCATGCTTGTTTCTATCATTTGAGTATGTCTTATCGATCAAATCTTCGACCTTTAGGTAGGAATCCCATGGATGTAAACATGTATTTGAAATATGTTATGTTTGATGGATGCAAGTGGATGCAAGTGTTTGCTAGAGGTTGCTTGTGGATGCATATACACACACATTAGGCACTAGATCGTCTCAATCACTCTTATGCTGCAAATGGATGTGCGCATTTTTCTTCTTTTTATTGATGGAAATGGATGTATTATCATATGGATGTTGCATTTGGATGGATGATTGTGCACACAAATAGGAATTACATGTTATAATAGGATTATTTGCATACATTTTGGATTCATGGCACTAACATACATTGCATTAAGGAGGTCGACTGAATCAGTAGACTGCCTGATCTTCGCATTAGTATTGGGACATATACACACACCTTCGCATATGTTCATATAAGCATTTAAGGACAATGGATGCCTTTGATTGGTGAGTAGATGGATGTGGATGGTAGGATATACATTCTTCTTAACTTAGAGATTAGGGGGACAAAATCCTTTGAGCAGAGGAAAATGTAACACCCCGTAATTTTAACAACACTAAAAGATGATAAATTAAAGAATAATTAATTTAATATATAGAATTAAGAGAAATGTATTGCGCCATTGCGTTCGTCTCGAAATTCTGGTCAAAATAAACACTGGTTTGCATAAAACGGACACCGTATGAAGAAGTTATGAAGGTTTTAAGTTTGTATACGCATAAGAAGAACATATATATGAATAAAATAGGTCTAGAAAGATCAAAATAGTTCAAATTCTCCGAAAACAGGGGAGCGAGAAAAATCCCTCCCTGGGGTGTCGAACCATCAAGGGGGTGCCACCCCTGGGTTAAACCCATAAGGGGGTGTCGACCCATGGGTCGACCCCTTAAGGGGGGTCGACCCCCCTTCGGTAGATTGGGGTTTTGGGGATATATATATATATATATATATATATATATATGTGGCCTCATTTTCTAGTTTCTCCACACCAAAAATAATGAAGAACTAGATGCTTCCTCTACCTAAATCAAGTCTTTTCTTCTTCTGCAATCAAATCAATCAACTATAGTTTATAGATCTGTGATTCAACATATGCAACCTTTCTTCTATTTTTCTAGATCCAAACACTATGAGTTTACGTTACTTTAGGTCTAAATGTTTAAAAGTAAATCTTGACATGACTGTAATTTGGATCTATGCCTGTGACTATTTGAATCATATCAGATCTGCTATTACCTATTTATCTAAGTTATTCTGATACGGTTATGAACTAGATCTGAACCTATACCTATTTACCATGTCGGATCTGCCATTGTTTGTAGATCTAATTCACTGTTTAGATCACCTCATGCCTATTTCTATTATGTTTGTGGCTAAATTAGATCTGTCATTAGTTGGATATCTATTCATCGTTTAGATCTTACCATGCATGTTTATGATGTCCCTATTATATTAGAATAAGTTTATTGTCACATGTTAATCAGATCTGCTCTTATCTTTTCATTGTGCTACTATTTGTTTATGCCTATTTATGCCATATATGTAGATCTTGTTAGTATGACTATTTCTGTCCTCTTCCCTTTATCTTTTCCCTTTTATTTTTATAGCCAGGCTACCTTCAAGCCTAGGCATGCCGCTGAAATATGCGAACGCGTTAAATTGGGAACGAGGGGAAAATGTTATAATCTGGGGCATAAATTGTAATTGGAAATTTGGGCATAACATGAAATATATGAACATGAATTTAGGGCATAAATCAACTTGTGATTAAAGACCTTAATTTGGGGTATATGGTTCATTATGAACATGAGTTGGGAAAGGGGAATGAAAACCTATAACGACATAAGTATAATTGGTTAATAATTGAAATGCCTAGAATTACAGTAATTAGAAACTATAACCGTGCTTAGACACGAGGTTGGATTACACTTATGGTGGAAGTCTACCCCGAACCGACCGACATATCCAGCGACCACAGGTAGTGAATCCAATGTGAGGGGTCTAAATGCATAAACATGAGACGTGCTAAGACATGAGGTTAAGTCCGACTCATGGAAGAAGTCTTCCCGGAACCGACCGGCATATCCAGCATCCACAAGTGGTAGGAATAATGTGGGAGGTCTAGCACATTATAACCATAATGGACATGGTAATGAATTGGAATACTTAACCCAGATGAATCCATAGGGATTGCATGAACATATAACTTGAGTAGGGGTTAAGTAAACTTGTTTGAAACCGTGGGTGGGTTAAGTAAATCTTGGGTAGGCGGGTAATATTTATATATATAGGCCCACAAACTTAACCTATGGGGTTATGCAATCTTTTACTCTGGTATGGCATAACTCGTGGAAAACCTAGTAGGGATTCAAGCGTAGGGAGAAGCTTGTATCATCTTGTGTCTGGGACCCGTTTCAGTCAGTAACCCATATATAGGTATCAAACGACTACTCCGAACTAGGTCGGAATTGGAGCACGCTTACTGGGATGATTGTAAGAGATCCAAATGTGAGGGACGGTATGGGCGGTGCATTCTGACGGAGTCATGTGCGTGCATGGGTCCGTACAAGAGGTGGCTAAGATGCGGTGATACCTGTAGATATGGTTGTGCACATCTTGAAAAAGAAGGGTTGCCACTTTAGGGAGTGATACACCCTACTGTGGGGCCAGCACATGGTATCTACGAAGTAGGGAGCCGATCGATTAGGGTGCACTTAGATTCAGATATATTGGGGAGCCCATTAATACCCTTAGGGGTAACTCCGTTATGTTAGGTTGTCTGTTGATTGTTTGGGGTGAAAACCTCTCACTGGAAGTACACCTAAATCTACCATCTTATACTTGTTGGGGATCATCTTGTTAATAAGACACTAGTATTGGTGCAGAGAGCAGAGAAATCATTAGAGAAGCGTAGTACACTATTTATTCTATCATGTTTATTCTGCTTACCTTGTCATACCTGCCTTTTATGATGTTATCTCTTTTATGCACTTTATGTGCCTGCCATGATACTTTTACTTATTTATATGTTAAAAGTAACTGGACTCGCCAAACTTTATGTCTGACTCATTTTGTTTCCTCTTCTTTCTCTTCCGTTCACATCCCGAAGGTTCTCAGGGTGGGAATACTCAAGCTTGATCAGGATTCAGCATTCATCTTGCTTGGAGCTGCATAAATGTATTGCTCGAATTATTATCTCTTCCACTATGGCTGTGTTTCGGGGATATGCTTATTTTATTGTACTCTGATGTTTTAAGTGCAAGACAGAACTTTTATGATGTACTGGGTTTTATGTTTTTCAGACATATGATGTAACCATGTTTTGAACTACGATGTTTTTATCATTAATAAAAGTTTTAATTCTGGTGCTATTTTAATCTGTCTTGTAATGTTTCTGCTTCTGTTTACCTATAACGCTTCACGAAACTTAATGCATTCTCTTAATGAGTGACATTACGGACATTGGATGTCACAGTCTTCCTTCATAGAAGCTCATTTCGATCATCACTAAATCGAGTTCTACTCAATTCCAATTTAATATACTAAATTGGAAAACTTTGCTTTTTAAATTTTGTATTAATCTTAATTAAAATATTATAAATTCCAAATCATAACTATATTGTTAATTGCTGAAGAAAAACAGGATTCAGACGTCTGTTTTAAAATTTTAGACATTTGAATTTTCTTTGATTTGAACCCGTAAGACTTTAGTTCAATCTGGTACTATTTCAAACATTTGATTTTTAAGGCTCAGATGTCTATTTTAAGAAAAGTTTGAAACAACAAAGGTTTTGTTTATTTTCAACCATTTTTAGACGTCTGTTTTTATTGAGGCAGACGTTTGTTTCTCTATGGAAAATTATTTCTTCATTCACTACAACCCAAGTCCAATTTGATATCAAATACTAGGCCCTGAATAGAAATTATATTGATTTATATTCAATATCAAATTCTGAAACCAACGGATATCGTATAAGGAATAACGATATCTATATCTTCTAAATTCCTCAACCATATCCATATAGCCACGGAATCCAATATCGAAATATTCCAAAGTTATTTCCATTCACATCCTT
The DNA here is from genome assembly GCA_030737875.1 of Allium sativum. Taxonomy (NCBI): domain Eukaryota; kingdom Viridiplantae; phylum Streptophyta; class Magnoliopsida; order Asparagales; family Amaryllidaceae; genus Allium; species Allium sativum. Next base: position 312,883,369 of record CM060919.1, read on the forward strand.
TTCGATTCATACATTGGAAAAATTCTGGTTATATTAAAACCATATCAATTCTTTATTCTAGTTGTTAACCATTTCATTCAGATAAAAATATCTTTTATCCTTTCAAACTTGGAGTAGTTCACCCAAAATTATTTCAATATTTTCATGTCCATCCCAAAATCGGATATCATAATCATATTTTGATTCTTCACTGAATATTATTTTAAAATATTTGTTTATACTCTAAATCGGAATGTGACTCAATCAACTACCATATAATTTTATTTATTTGGATTCCATAAATTACATGTATTCAAAAATAGTGATGAACAACTATTAAACATCTAATTTACATCCAAAGTGTAATCTATAACTGTATATGGATTAAATAATTAAATAATGCTTACTACAGTTTGTCAATCAATCGGTTGACATACTATTAAATCCAAGGGAGATGTGTGAAGTTATTATCATCCCCAGACCTGTGTGGGGTTTTCAATCAACATCCAAAGATTATCATTTGCATACCTGGGCGATGTATAAAATTATCGTCCCAATACCCGTGTGGGATTACCTCACAATACATGTGAACTTATATAATAATTTCATAGTTTAATATAAGGATAGTAATAAAACTAAAAACATCCATTAAACAAATATTGCAATCATATGCAATCGACAAATATTTAGTTATAAAAAAAATAACTGTATAAAATACTTGAGTGAGAGAGTTCTCACATTGGCTTTCATTCCGCCATTCTTTACTTGATGATTTATAAAACGATTTCGTAAGAATCGGGCTACTGAATCTGCACATTAGTGAAACTAACAAGTCACAAACGAAGTCGAAATGGGCCGAAACTCGGCCGGGAAAGAGCCTGGATGGACCTAAACTGTTGACTGTGGTTTCCATCGGTCAACAGCAGAAAAAAGGATTCAGACGTTTGACCTAAAAATTCAGACGTCTGAATGTTATTACTCCTGTTTTTTAATTATTCATAGCAGGTCAGACGTTTGACTCAAAATATTCAGACGTCTGAATATGAATTAGAGCACATTTTGTCCTAGAACACATGTTTAAAGTGATATCGACAACCACCCAAAGGCCTGTAATGTTATATGCATGAATACGAGGCTTCTATGGCTCGCCGAAGCAACTCATAACACCCTATAAACATTTAAAACTTATATACATGAGATTGCTATGATTTTTATTATAAACTCATAATAGGACAAGCTTTCTGACCAAAGCAATCAAATCATGATTTAAGCTAATTGTGAAGTCTTAGAACTTGTCGGTGCAACAACGGGGCTTCACAATATCGCCTAAACAACTCGTATCATATGTATTTGATTGTGTGGACAATACTATTCATAATTTTCGATTTTACGAAACTAACAGAATGAACCGGAGAGTGTATACATCTCTAACCAATTCGTATGCATATACACAACTCTAAATGAACCTAAATGACACTTTACAAGCCAACAGCTTGTGGCATAGACACATAGAACTGATCTATGGCCTTTGCATGACAAGAACAAACTCCAACAAGGAAGAACAAGCCTCAATACTTGCTACGGATCCAATATATAATCAATTCTTTTCTCTAAACAACAAATACACACAAAATAAAATTTATATGTGTTAGGATTGCACCAAATCCAAAATTTGAGAAGGTAAAGAGGTAGAGGAGGAGTTCAGAGAGCTTACACAGGTTGTTTCTCCCAATTAGCACTTGATTTGCGCTTGTAATCAAGAATCCTAGCTTAGGAATTATTATTTCCCTTTCTTTTTTCCTTTTTCTATTTTTAATGAAGTGAGGAAGTGAATGAAGAGGAGGAGGATGATTTGGGGTTATAATGAGTAGGCTAGGTTTAGCCAAACCAAGACCCAACCCAAGTGCCAAAAATCTGAAGCTCGGAACATATCGAAGCTTATAGTTTTCGAGAGCACAAACGACATTTCGAACTCAATGGAAGTGGTTTCGAGTCCAAATTCGTCATATGCAAAAGAAGTGATATTTTGATCTTATATCCAATGAAAAAGAACAAAAATTTTCCAACTCTAAAGGAATCGATGCTTATAATTTTCGAACACGCAAACGACATTTTGAACTCAATGGAAGTGGTTTCAAGTACAAATTCATCCGTATGTCAAAACTGTGTTTTCTACGGGCTATATATATCTTTTAAATATATATTTAAATTCCATAGCTACTATTCTAAATTTTAACTTAGACATAACTTACAATTTATAAAGTGAAATCTCAATTTCTCACCTTCGTTAGAAAACTTCAATTCAAAATACTCCAACATTTCTTATTTTATCAAATTCTGATTTATATTGAATTCTATATATTCATTCAAAGTTTAAAATCAAAATTTTAAACTACCGCGCCATTTCAAGTTTGTTTTAATTAAATCTTAAATTAATACGTTCTAACTTCGATTTAAATAAATCTTAAGTAGCTTATTCTCAAAATAAACAGTCCAAAATATTTAATCTCCATTAAAACCAATTAAAAATAAATTTTAAATTGGTTCCAAAATTCCGGGTTGTTACAGGTGCATAGCAGAACGCTTCATAGTTAAAGAGGCTATTGAATTTTGTGTTGAATGCTTGCTTAACAATCCTAGTACTGTTAGAATTCCACAAAGTTTCATATCAGATCTCCGTCATGCAAGTAAAAGAAAATCATGAGTGTTATACTTAGTAGTTCATGGAAATGAATTTAATCAAGTACATCTCTGTGTATTGCATAATATGGAGGATGCAAGGCCCTACTTTGCGTAAGTCTCATGTTACTTAACTATATATTGGTTGTTGAATATGTGGATTATATTACTTTTTTACATGGCTAACTTGTTCGAAATTATTTTAATACAGTGAACACTTAGAGATGCTGAGGCTGAAAAATGCTAACAAAACAACCAAATTAGAGAAATGGTTGAAGGATAAACGGAACAAGACATTTGCGACATGGTTAAAGAGAAGGGTAAGTCATCTATTTATTGATGGCTTAATGTAGTGCTTCCAACTTGTATTTTATTTTTTAAATCGAAAGCTAATGCACTGTTCACGCAAGTATTAGATGAACTTGTTTTTCATTTTTCGAATTGAAAGCCGGTGCATTTTTTGAATTGAAAGCTAATGCATATTTTAAAACTAAAGGCTAATGCAATTTTTTTTTAAATGTTCTTGCAAGTATCAAATGAACTTGCCAGTCCTGGAAAAAAGTTTCATAATAATTAAGGTGTATTTCAAAAGGACCAAACCATCAAGTGCCTACCTTTGGTACATACATAGTTGATGGAGTGCTTTTCAATACCAAGGAGCATGATGGCATTCGATCAGTTCAGAACAGTGGAGTATTTCCGGAAGTAGATGTATTGTTAGTGCTAAGTATAGAAACCCCACAACAAAGTATATGGATTTTTAGGTGTGATTACACAGATTTTGGAGATGGACTACTACAACTTTAGTGTACCTACATTCAAATGTGATTGGGTTTAGAGTGTTAGGGGCATCAAAGTAGATGAACCGGGGTTTACTTTGGTCAATCTGAATAGGATAGGACATTTAAATGATTCTTTTGTCTTAGGTGCACATGTGCAGCAAATTTTTTACATACAAGACCCACTGGATCCTCTATGGTCAGTGGTTGTACGATGCCCTGAAATAAACTACTAAGGTGTTGATGAAGATGAGGAACTAGAAGATATTGAAATGGAGCAGCGACCATTTAATGCTACAATGCCATCAGTGGAGACTTTTGATGACATTATTAGTGATGAACATAGAAATTATAAGCGACCCATATACGAGGAAATAAATGTCTTCGATATGCTAGGGGGGTTATTTTGTCAAACTGCGTTGAGTTTGTGTTCTTCGATATGCTTGATCAGATTTGAATACTTATGTGGATTACTTGACAGTTTGTGTGCTTTTTTGCTTTAAAATATATGCTTTTTTGCTTTAAAATATATGATTATTACTTTAAAGTATATTGTGCGGATTACTTATGTCTAATTAACTTCTTTATTTTTCAGGTTATGGCTTGGAAAAAAACCACTGCAGCTTCGCCTTCTCGATCAGACATCATATCGTAAAGTTCAAAAAGACGTAGCTTCGCCTTCACGCTTACCTTCTCGTTCACCTCCGCGTCGTAATGCTCAAAAAGATGTAGTTTCGCCTTCACGCTACCTTCTCGTTCACCTTCACGTTGTAATGTTCAAAAAGATGCAGCTTCGCCTTCACGCTCACCTTCACGTCATAAAGTTCAAAGCTAAAAAAAACTAAAAAGACAATAAAGAAGAATGCTGGTAGTTCCACGTTGAAGAGTGTTGCGGCAACATCCGAGAAGATTGTGGAAACAATATCCAAGTCAGTTTCAAGTGGTAACAATCATAGAAAATGGAAATTGGTTGAGGATGAAGCTAAGATTGTAACTGGTGAATGGCAATTGTTGAAGCAAGGAATGGTACGATGAACTGCATCAATAAGCGAGTTGTTAGGGGAAAGAGATGGAAGGTTTAATTCACTGGTAGAGGGGAACCAATTGGCAAGGTTGCGACGTGGATGCATTCCTACGTTGGAGTGCAAGCACGAACAACGATCTCAATAGTATTACTGATTGGAGACTTGTTCCTGTACACGAGAAGGACAATATATTTGCTTGTGTACAGGTAAATGCACTGTCTACTTGTTATTGTACAATCTTAGCAATTATAAAAATATTGTTATGTTAATTTGTTCATATACATGTAAAAAGCATTTGTGGTGCCAATAGAATGAAAAAAATTATTATAACATCAGCAGGGAATAAATGGAGAGAGTTCAACAACAGACTAGTTAGCAAGTATGTGGTACACTATTTGGACTTCCCCGAGATGTTGGAGTTACCTCCAGATGATCATCGGTTCATTCAGAAGGGAGACTAGGATGTTTTTGTTGCTCAACGGATTATGGAAGAATTTTTGGTACACCTTCGACTAAATATTAGCTTTATACAAATTTAAATTTACACTTTTGTGTGTATTTTTATGTGTAATTTGTATACGTTTGTGTGTAATCTGTAGGAAATTCGCAATGCCCAAATAGAAAAACGGGAAGGAAATGTGCATCCTCATCAGATGGAACGCAAAGTATATGCTAATTTGATGCAAGAACTGGTTAGTGTTGCTTGCACAACTATGTGATATCAAATAAATGGACTAATAAGTGTAATTTGTATACTTTTGTTAGGACTGATAAATGTTATATATTTATATATGTATACAGTTGCAAACCACTCCAGAGAATGAACTGTCCCATGGTATTATGTGGTTAAAGGCACATTAGGACAAGAGTGGAAACTTCAAGGACCCAAAAACACATGCCAATGCTAAAAAAATGTAAGTGTAATTAATTTTTTTTACGTAATTTTTTACTTTGCATTTATTGAAACAAAAGTAGATGAATCCAATATATTTGATTTTGTTGTCAGGAGGCATTGGCTAAAGAATTGATTCTTGATCCTTTAAGGTAGATGGACTTAATGATGTTCTGATAATGGCTTTGGGGACCCCAGAGTATCCCGGTAGGGTACAAGCTGTTGTGGCTTTGTCAAACCTGAGGCTTACTTCAATTTTCCAATAAAAAATCGAAAGGAAAGATCATCGAAAAATTTGAATTTTTCTCCAGCAAGCATTCGGAAGATCTTCGAAGAGGAAAGAGCTAAGTGGGAAAGTGAAAAGAAGGAAGAAATGAGTAAGCAACAGGCTTGGTTTAAGAAAAATTTAAAGAAAACGGAATCAAGATTGGAGGCATAACGAAATTGGCTTGTGCACCCAAACTATCTACATAAGGCAATTGTTCCTAGGATGCTTTGGAGAAGGCAGCTGATGATTATGATCATGTAAAGAAGCAAGATCTGAGAAAGGAAATGAAAAATAAAGTGTTATCGGTGGTTGCTGAAGAAAATGTTATGTCAACAAGAGCCGTTATTGAGGAACATGCTAAGTCCCCAATAAGAAATTTGTCCGAAGATTTGGAAGCTTGTGAAAAAAATATTTGGTAAGCCCCTGCTACCCTAGATTCATTGGTGATGTTAAATTGATTAGCTATGATAACATTTTATAATACGTAATGTTGTTGGTGCAAGATGAAAGAACCTGTATTTGGCAACAACAATGCTGAGTTCGCACTCGTAGTTAATTGTGTAGATAATGTCATTGCATATGGAACCGTCGCTGAAATGAATGTCGATGTCGCAGACAAGAAGATCCATGGCGTTTCTCTTGCAAAAGAAAACGCATGCGCTGTTGTTCCTGGTGCCTTGCTACCAATTCCCATCAAGGGTGAATCTATGATAGTGCAAGATGCACTTAGTGGTACATATATTGCTTGGCCGAGAAATATTATCTCCAATGCAGTACCCAGGAAGGTAATTTCAGTATCTATAATTTGATATTTGATTGTCTAGACAAATTAGCTATTATTTACATAACTTGGAGGTTATTAAGTCTGATGTTGTCAAGAAGAAGAGGATGAAAAATGATCACAATGAGCCGGAGGATGAAGAACTTGACACAGTGCCTGAGGTTGTTAAGCTCATGTTGTTAAGAAGAAGAGGAGGAAAAATGATCTCAATGTGTCAGAGGATGAAGACCTTGACATATTGCCTCCTAAACTGCTTGCAACACTGAGGGTTCTTTGCGAAGGGGCGAACACATCCCTGAAGAATGGGGCCACCATCAACACCGTGTTGGATGGGGAAATATTTGATTTCTGAACAAAAGTGGCTAACTTAAGGACCGATATACATGCAATCACAAATCTTCTTCAGACGTCTGCTCAAGCCCTTGATTTTAATATAAGGTATGCATTAATTATTCTTTGGACATTTCATAAATGCGGTTTTCATAAATGTGCAAGCTCAATTCTCACATTTCAAAGTTTGCTTGAATTTTCCATTAGTTATAAGTATGCGGTCTAATTTAAAATGTGAACTTAAAATATGAACTGTAACTATCTTAATACGTATGCGGACTAATTTTAAAGTTCGTGATTTAGTTCCATGTTGCAATTTAAGTAAACGTTACATAAGCAAATATCATTATTGGTATTGAGAAAACAAGTAGCATTACTAGGAATACATTCCCAATTGAATACATTGTTAATATCCATAATAACCGCTAGAACAAATACATAAGCAAATATCAGTTGGTAATACTGAAGCAGTAACTACTAAATAGTTTAGTTTTTCCGTCTAATATTTAAACCATGAAGCTGATCGTGTAGTCTACTAAGTTTGTTTTGCCACCCAATAGATTGATTTTGCAACGTTGTTAGTTGATATTGTAATTTGTTTGTGTAATCAACGACCTGTTGGAAAAACCGGTTCGTCAATCCAACAACAAAATGCACATTCGCTAGGGGAGGCATGGCATCTGAAATAACAACATCCAATATTATTTCCTCTTACAATAACTTCTTCAACAGAGGCATATCCACAATCATAAATAATAATGGGTGAGCCAAATTCCTGTTCGTTTTCTGTGTGATGATTGCGTGTTGTTGACGTCTTGAATTACGTCTTTGCTATTAACTACGCCTTTGTTCTCGTCGCCTTTCTTCCCTCTCCTGTCTGCGAATTACTTTCTGTTCATGTCGTGCTCTCTTAAATCATCATAGTGTCTTTCTTGCATTTCAATTTAGAAATCAATATCAGTTACAAGAGATGATTGATTGGCAGGTAATGGGTGCTCCATCGGACCTTCGTAGTCATATGAGGAAGGAAGTGAAATGTGACTATAATCCGACATTGTTGAATATTTAGGGTTTAAGAAAAAAGTAGTCTAGAAAATTTTGAAGAGAAGAAGAAGAGTGAGAATATGAGCTTATGCATTTATGAAATTTTATCCAAAGAATTGCCACTTTTGTCCAAACTGGCCTATTTCTTGCATAGTGCAGAATGTGAAGGTCTATAATCATTATTATTCTACTTTAAAGGATGATTTTATTTCAATATTTCTTGCAACATGTGAAGGTCTAGAACAACTTGTTTTATATTTATATATTTGATAATTGGAAATGGTGACCAGATGTTTCTTTTAATTAGTAAAGATGAAGCATTGGTGTTGCTTATGTTATTGCCGAGACATGCTAAGGTCACAAAATTTTAATGTTGCATTTGGTGTTAATTATTCTTTTCTTATATGCTTTTATAGCTACCTTCATGAAGTGCTGAAGAAATGTAAGATGATGGAAATGAGTGCGTTTGTATATCCTTCTTATATGCATGCACACAAATTGGAAATTCAGCTAAATTAGCTTCTGGTTTGGAAAAACGGTATAACTAAGGGAATCCTGATCAGATTTTTTTTCGTGTCGTAGAACTCAGGGTATATACAGTATGGTTCTTTATATTTCTTTACAAAATTTTGTACTTGATACATGTTGTATATAATTTACTATGAATGCTGAGTGGAATTTTCAATGTTAGCAATCATTGGTGTTTGACAATTGTGAATCCCACTAAACAAACTGCGCATTTCATAGATCCGTTGAGAGGATGATTGTGTGGTGGTGAATGGATGAATTGTGACGACCCCAAACCCCGTACGACGGTGGCAAGGGTAATCTTTGGAATATAACACATAAACAGATAATAGCAGACCAAAATTAATTAAATACACCAGATAATGCACAAATAATACACTAGATAAACGTAATCATCAGAGTTACACAGTATACAGGATCATACTTAGTACAAATACAGTTCGGCTATACATAAATGTCTGCAGCGGAAAACAAACATAATATGTACAATAGGAGTTGAACAGCATAAAAAGAGATAAATGGTAGAATCCATCTTCAGCTCCAACTATCCAGAAAAATCCTGCTAAAACCTGAATACAAGGCTGCCTGTGTAGAAAGAGGGGCACCCGAGTTTGCAAGTGAAACAAACTACGAGTCGGTCATGGGACTGGTATGAGAAATCTACTTAACACATTTTATAATATGGCCAATCACAGGACTACGCCACTTTCGCGGAACGGGTTTACTCCATTGGATTGCCAGTGCTTAAAACTAGTGATTCTTTTAAACATCGCAATGCTTTTTACAAAAATGAAGTCGATATAAGACTCAAGTCCCATCACACAATGCAACGCAAACCGGAGGATAGAGTTTTACCTTATATCGACCAAGATATGCTTAACACGTGTAAAGTAAAATCACTTAAAATGTAAGTTTTGTCGTTTAATTTTTAATTAGACTCCAAATTTAAATTAGTAAGAGAACGGTTCCCTAAGTATTAACCCCGATGGCTGAAACCAACATCAGACCAATACCCAGGAAACCACCCATCTTAGCTCGTTTCCAGTTAGTTTCTAATTTTATATACAATCATAAATATCAATCATAGACGGCATTAATGCCCCATACCACTATGTCGCCATATATAGGTATACAATCAAAACCGCACGATGTCGGATTTGGAAAATGGATTTCGGTCATGAACCAAGGCAAAAGATAGTCCTTACAAAATTCGAGACGCTCTAGCCCGTGTCTCAGGATCAGAGCTCGAGTGACCCTAGGAGCGACAGGTCCGGTCCACCGATGTGGATTAAAATGCCTGAACACTGCGTTTCCCCCGCCCTTTGGGGCGTCAATGAGCCAACGAATGGCTCCATCAGCTTCACATTGTCACCGATAATCCGAGGCGCCTCGCGACAACAACAACCACATAGATGAAAATAATATATATGTCAGCCAGTTTAAGCGCTGACACCACCTCTAGCTAGAAGGAAACGCATGCCCTCTCTGAGGTCCTCTCCTGTTTCTGGTTCATACCGGGTGTGAGGCTCGCGAATTCACGTTATACACAAAGCTACGCCACACAGGCGGTGCTTTGATCATCAACCACAAGACTTTGCTTTTCAACAGAAGCCTTGATCACTGCATCTTAGCATGACACACAGGCAATTCACACCATGCAACTGATGGCTATCAATCACATATAATGAATTCCAATGTCAGACACACAGTCCATTTACAAGTCCGTTCTGGGTCTGAACGAAACCGGAGGCACTATATACTCGCATACCCATCGATCTCCACGTACGTCTGGACGATCACCACTCATTATCCATATTTCGGGATGCCTCCCAATCAGGACATCAGTTATCATCCAACCGAGGTGAAGATCTCCGGTCTTCAACCACCGTCTTCATCATCGACTTCTTATCATCGATTCAGTTATTCAGAATGGGATAAACCCAGTCCTTCTGAGCAACTCGCGTATATAATTAACAAGTGCTACACAAACACAACATACGCCTTATTCCAATTCATTAGTCACTAACTATAAATTAGTAAGAGAACGATTTCCCAAATATTAACCCCGAAGGCCGAAACCAACATCAGATCAAAACCCAGGAATCCATCCAACTTAGCTAACCTCCAAGTAGTTTATAAATTTAACATTCAACCATCAAATATTCAATAAACCAGGTAAATTCGGTTTATTTCCATTCCATATCGTTTATAATATTTTATAACGATTTATCACTATTTTTATTTATTTAAAAATAGCCATTTCATTCAAACGACGCTTCGGGCCATGACGCGGTCGTGGCGCTGTTTTTCTTCAGATTTGATTTACACATATCTGAAAATATAACTATTGGATCTTCACAAATTTTATATCATTAGAAAGATCTTTTCAAAACGAATCCAACGGTTTCAGTTTTGGGAAAATCCGACGGATGGATCTCCCGGTACACTCGTTTGAAGTTTCGATTTCAAAATACGAGCTGCAGCATTGTTATTCGATTTAATTTAATTATATATATATATATAAATGTAATCGATTCTAGCACTGTTTTTCTTCAGATTTGAATTAAACATTCCAGAAAATCCAATCGTTTGATTTTTATAAAGTGGATATCGTTGGAAAGATATTTCCAAGACGAACCCAACGGTTATGGTTTCGGGAAAATCCGACGGTCGGATCTCCCGCACTAATCGTTTGAAATCACGGTTTCAAAACACGAACTGCAACTTCGTTATTCGATATATTTTAATTATATTTTTATATATATATGTAATCGATTCTTCGATTTCAAAACCATATTCTTTTCATACATTTGATAAAAATGATATTTTTATCCAACAGACATTTTGTAACGACCCGTATTCTACACATCATAGGATTGTAGAATATTTATTTCTTTCCCGTATGAAGTTGTATGGTCATGTAACTTTGGGAAACATCTATTAGAGTCATTTCCCATGTTCATGATTTTTGTCGATTTTTAAATGACCATTTTGCCCATAGTTGGTACTGTTTTGGCCATAACTTTTGATTGGAAAGGAATTTTGACCTGAAACCACTTCCATTGGATTCGTTTGATGGTTTACCTTTCCGTAGAGTGATCATAATAGCCAAACAGACTTACCGTTTGGGAGATATGGCTGAAATAAGGTTTGGAGGGTGAAAAACTGCTTAACCGGGCCAAATCGGGTGATTAGTGAGTAGGCCCATAACCCATTTCGGGATTAGGGTTATAGGGAGGCTGAAATGAGATAGAGGATCATTCCATTTCAGTTTTCTAGCCTCCACTTATCACCAAGGAACCCTAAAAATGGCCTCCAACCTCTAAATCACTTCCAAATCACCTTTTGGTCAAGGATTTGGCTTAGCAACCCCTAATCAAGGAAGATCTTCACCAAAGCAACATAGGAGCTGCTGTTTGGCATTGAGATTCACATCAAATCAGAGATTTATTTCAGAGTTTATTTGTGGCTAAGGTGAGTGATTTGCATAGTTTTGCACTAATTATGGCTAATTAGGGTTGATTAGTGTTAATTAGCGAATTTATACACAAATAAATTTGGGAAAAATGTTCAAAAATTCCTAAATGATGTTTTAGACCTCTGATATGAATTTGGGTTAATTTGGTTAAGTTTTGCTAATCCTATCATTAGTTTCACCTAAACATGCTTAAGGGGAAATGTGGGATTTTGGGTATGTTTGATCCATTTTAACCTATCATGTTGACGTTTTGATGTTTGTGGTTGATTATGCATGTTGCTATGACTATATGAAATGCTTTGTGATTGGTTTCAATAGTTAGAATGGTCGAAAACGTCGTCGAATGGCGTAAACACTTGCTGGAACAGTTTCAGAAAACAGTGCAGGGTTCGGATCGGATCGGATAAGGGGCTCGGATCGGATATGTTGAACTGAGCAAGGAACTCGATCGGATCGGAACCCAGCACTTGGGAAAAATGGCAAAAAGGAAGGCACGCTAACTGAACTGGGATCAGATCGGATTAGGGAGGACAGATCGGAGCGGAGGCATGAGGATGGATCGGATAGGAGCATGTGAAGGACGAGGAGACGGATCGGAACGGAGGCACGAGCTGGAGGGGAGATGACACCCGACCCGAGGTGAAGCACCCGACCCGAACCGACGGAGGACACCCGAACCGCACCAAGAGAAGACCCGACCCGAACAGATAGGGGATACCCGACCCGAACCGATGGCTTGAGAAGGAACCCGACCCGACCCAGTATTGACCAATAACCCGAGATGCAAAGGTAGTCCAATATGGGAAGTTAGAGCTTAGGATCCAGTTGGGAACCGATGAGTTCACTTCATGGTTGGACTTTGCTGCGGGACGTGTGCTAAGGAGTTGTCGACGTTCATAACTTCGATTCACCACTGAAAATGGATGATGGGCTACTTATCAGTGCAGTAGGGTCATTATGACCTGAGGGGCAAAGTGATGGTAGGAAGACTACGTTATCAGTGCAGTAGGGTCATTATGACCTGAGGGACAAGGTGATGCGTAGTAAGACTATGAGCCAGTGCAGTGGGGTCATTGCGACTCCATGGGGCAGAGTGGACATAGTAAGGATTAGTAAGGCTATGAGCCAGTGCAGTGGGGTTCTTGTGACTCCATGGGGCAAAGTGGACATAGCAAAGGATTATTGGCTACGTTATCAGTGCAGTGAAGCCATTTATGACTTCATGGGGCAGAGTGATCGTAGCAAGGTATGTTGGGTGATCGAAGTGGTGAATATCGTATGCTTTACGCACTGAGTGAGAGATGTGAGGATGGATGCTATGTTTGATTGTTTGCCATCATTATGACATGCACACCTCCCCCACCTCCGTATCTTTACACCGTTTGATATGGTACCTTAGAGTGTTGTACAGTATGTAGTGCTAACTCTTTGGTTGTAGGTCCAGGTTCAGGTATGTTTTAGTCTACCTGTTATTGTTCACTTTAGATGCTTATCGCTCATACCAGGCTTTATGTATGACCCAGAGTTTTATGTCTCCTCTTATTACTCTGGGTGCTCACACGAGCAGACTAGAGACAGGTTAGCTGGTGATGCGCGAGTAGCTGATTCGGAGGCGGGCAGGAGGCTTCCGCGTATGATATATATATACACACACATTCTCCCTGTGTCGTTGGTGGTCGCTACTTGGGCATTAGTAGTGTATGTAACACCCCGCCTCCGCTAGGGTCACTCACAAGGGAATGCACTAGGTTTAGAGGGGCATTATTGGTAATCATACACAGAAATATCACAAGACAGAACATATAAAATAGCGGAAGTAAAATCGAACTTTCATAAACATTAATAATTAAGGTCTAAAGCCTTTTACATCAGAGTACATCAAAACCTGTCTTGCAATAGTAAAGAAGCATAAAGACTTTTTCATAAATTACTCCCCAAGTAAAAACAGTAAAGTAGCCATAGCCAAGAAAAGTCCAAGCCACCCATGATGACCTTCAAGCAGAAGAAATACGAACTAAACAACATTGTTTCCTCCCTGTAACCTGGGGGGGAAACGGAAGAAAAGAGGCGAAACAAAACGGGTCAGTCAAAAAGACTGAGTAAGTCCTATCTACTTCCAGTATAAAAACAGGTAAAGGCAACATGACATGCATAAACTGAAAGTAAACATAGGGATGACTACAAGATGGATAAACTAAACCAGGGTAGCAGGCTGAACTACTGTAGCAAGGTAAACTAAGGTATCGTGATAAACTACGGTGTCATGATAAATCAAGGTATCACATCGTCAGATTTCTGTCAAGTATATTATCCCAAGGTATCTACCCCATCTAACATCCCACGGTATCTATTATATATATTCTTCCTAGTTCTAACACGTATATTTGCTCTGCACCTCTCGCACTAGTATCCCAACCCGCGTCATGTGTTAACCATGAATGTCCCTTGCCCAATGTCATGGAATGGTCCATGCCAACCTAATATATATCATATGTAGGTTTTCCCAACTCGTATATTTCTTTCCATGTATAAGTTCAGTCCTTTGCCGTAGGCCATACGGGCTTTCCCATGTAAACGTTTTATCCTTGAAGTTGTTTTGGACTGCAACCACTTGATCTAGTTGTGTTTCCCTACCATGAACTATCGCGCGTCCACTTAGGATTTATGCCACCTAGGGCCGCTAGGGATTATGCTACCTAATGAACGTTTCCATGTCTCGGTTTGGGTTTTGGCCACCTAGGACCACTAGGGATTACGCCACCAGTCAACCGCGCCCTTGATCCCACGTATGTATCGTGAATCGTTTTCCATGTCTAGATGCACATGTTCCCCAATGTGCCATCCGAGTTCCGTGCCAGGGCAAATCAAGAAATACGGAACTCGGTCGGGAGCTTTAAATCGTCTGCCGATGCAGATATCAAGGTCTGTTTTTGTACCCGTGGCTATGGTCCCACGTGACCCCTCCCTCAACTACTGAAAGGCAATCCAAGAAAAATCATGTATAAGAACCACTCTCCAGCCCCACTATAGCCCCACTTTCCTACGGGCCAACCTCACCCATGACTCGATAGCAAGCACATGGTCTGTTGGGGGTTCCCTGCCTTTCCGCACGTACACGATTGACTAAAGATAGTAGGTAGTCGGCGATGTGCTATCCAGGGGCAAAAACCAAGAATCATCGACTCCACGCTAATCCATCCCAGTCTTTAGGTCGCTCGCATAGCAACCAAGGCATACTCTTGGTCCTTCTAACGCAGACCTTAACCTCTCATGGGCCTAGTATAATTACCTGGCAGCCCACAGAGGGATCCCAAGAATATCCTCACGTCCCCCGAAGCTTCCACTTCGGCACCCGGTGCGCTGGAGCTTTTATCCAAGTCAGATAACTTGCTCCTCCTCGTATACTAAGCGATGACCTACCGTATCAGGTTACTCATCGCTTTGTGAATTAATCCTATGTCCTTAGCTAAGAATTATTACTTAGTTACCCTTAACTAAGGTTTACCACTTAGCTTCCTTTCCCGTTATCCTTGATTAACCACGATTCTCTACCTAGTTCCTCTAACTAGGGTTTGTCTTATTGGGTTAAGTGTTATCATTCCAGTCCATGCCTTAACCCGCCCACGAATCACGTCAAGATTGGCTAAGTATTTAAGTTCAAGACTTAGCCCTACAAGTTGGTTAAGTGTGCCCAGAGGCTCATGACTTAACCCTATCAAGTCAAATTGGTCAAGTACTAGCTTACCTTAATCCTATCGGATTATCTTGCTAGATCGATTAAGCATAGATTATCTTAATCCCATCAAATTATCGAGTCGGATTGGTTAAGTATAGGTGGGCTTAACCCCATCCTCTAATCGTACTACAATGGTTAAGTATATTCTAAAAAGGTCTTGTGACTTAACCTTATCAGGTCCGCGTATTAGATTGGTTAAGTGTAGGTTACTTAACCCCATCAAATCATCATGTATAATTGGTTAAGTATAAGTTGCTTAACCCCATTAAATTATCACGTTAAGTTGGTTAAGTATTGGTTACTTAACCTCATTGAATTACCAAGTTTAAATTGGTTAAGTGTTTAACTTAACCCCATCGAATTACCGTGCTTAGATTAGTTAAGTGTGGATTACTTAACCCCATCTAATTACCGTGGTTAGATTAGTTAAGTGTCAATTACTTAACCCCATCTAATTACCGTGTTTAGATTAGTTAAGTCTTAATTACTTAACCCCATCTAATTACCGAGTCGGATTAGTTAAGTGTAAATTACTTAACCCCATCCTCTAATCACCTTGCATGGTTAAGAGTCATTAAGAAATCAAGCCCGGTCCCACTTAACCTACCCATTCGTGTCATGTCGGTTAAGTGTCATTAGTCAAATTTACTTAGCCTTATCATGTGGCATTAATTTAGTTAATGCACCTCAACCTCTCACATTAGACTTTATTGTGGTTACTAGTTAAGCCGGTCGGTTCCGGGTAGCTTTACACCACAACTTGGTCTAACCTCGGGTTCAAGCACAACATGACCAACTTCTCACATTGAGTCTTATTGTTTGCAACTACTAGTTAGGCCGGTCGGTTCCGGGTAGTTTTACGTTGCAAACTCAACCCAACCTCGAGTTGGCCACTTTCATGTTTAGTCTAGTGTAATGTTCGTAGTCAAGTTTTCAAGCAATTGGGTAGACCTAACTTAATAGGTAAATTCCCAATGGGTAGACCTAACTTAATAGGTAAATTCCCAAGCTTATGTTTTTATGCATACTTACATGTTAACTTCCATGTTATATTTCAAGTCATATTTTCAAGTATAAACACATGTCATATTTAAGTTAAGATTTCGCGACATGTTCATGTTTATCTAACTACCCAAAATCGTGTTTTCCCAACGCAAGCAAAGCGAGTCAACATAGTAAGGATACTATGTCACATATTGGTCTCAAAACATGCATGATGCCAAAAAGGGCTTGGCTTCCACATGCATAACATCATAAAGGGATTGGCCATAAACATGCATAGTGTCATAAGGTAATTTGGCCACAAACATGCATAGCATAAAAGGGGATAACTTGCATAAGTGTTCATGTCATAAACCTATCATGAAGGGATAAACATGCACATGTCACTTATGTCATAAGAAGGGGTTGGTTTTATGTACATGCATAAGCTCCAAAGTTCAACTTATGTAACCATTTCACAAGTCAAGGTGGCTCTAAGTGTTCATGCTATCATACTACAAGTAAAGGTCCAATCTTGCATGGCAAACTAAGTCCAATGCAACATGAATAGCATGGTTTAGTCGCTACAACATCACCCAAAGTCATATGTTCATGTTAAAGAGGCAAACTAGGTTCCCATAGGCTAACATACTCATGTTACTTTGCATTTTATCCCATGTCACATCAAAATCATCGTTTAAATCTACAAGTAGCTAGAACTTACATAGGCAAGGCTTAGGAAAGGGATCATGCATCATCTTGATGAAGAAAGGTGGCTCCTTTGATGAAGAACCATCATGAAACCCGCATAGCAATGTTGATTTGGCCTCTATTTGGTGTAGCAAGCTTGCACCTTTTGATTTGAACCCGATTTGAATGCATAGGCTCTAGGGATTTGAGATGGAGGCCATGATCAAGATTGATTTTGGCAGCACTTAGTTGCTAGGTTTGATTTTTAGGGATTTAGGTTAGGTTTAGGGTCTTTTTATAGAGATTAGGATAGTTTTAGGCCCTTAGATTAACCCTAGGATAGATCTGAACCATCCAACCACGTCAGAAGCTTCCAGAACAAGACCAGAGACCAGTGCAGGTGCACCAAGCCAAGATGGCTCGGCCACCCGTGTCGACAGCCAAGTCGACAAGGCTGTCGACTTGGTACAAACCAAGTCGACTCCCAAGTCGACAGGGCTGTCGACTTGGGTACTGTGGCGGGAATTTTTCCCGCCTGGCCCAACTGGCCCAATTTTCCAAATTCAAGTTTGAATTTGAAATCTGTTTTTACTTAGAAATTTTCTGAAAACTTCGTTGGGCCTTAATCGGGTCATACGGACTCCGATTCTCGAAAACTCGGACTCTATTTCGCGTATTTTTCCGAGACGAACGCAATGGCATAGCCCATTTCGCTTGATTCAGAATTTAAAATTAAATTCTGCCTTGATTCTCGTTTTAACATGTTATCGAAATACGAGTTGTTACATTCTCCCCACCTTTTAGGATTTCGTCCCCGAAATCTCCAAGTTAGGAAGAACATATCCTACCATCCATCATCCATCTACTCAAAACATCATCCACAAGCAACCATTGTCCTTAGATGATTTCTAATGCTGTATGAATATATGCAAAACGTGTGTGTACATGTTTCTTAGCTAATGCTAATGATCAGGCCTGAATAATCTTCCTAATGCAAAATATGTATAGTGCCATGAATCCAACATGTATGCAAATAGTCCTAGTCATATAGATACTATATGCGTGCACAATCATTCATTCATATGCAACAACCGCATGATAACACATTCGATTTCATCCATAAACAAGTATAAATACTCGTGCATATGCAATATGAAATGTGACCGAGTCGAGCTAGTATCTAATGTGTATTCGCGCATCCACGAGCAACCACTTGCAACCATATCAATCATAACATGTTTCAAATACATGTTTACATCCATAGGGTTCTACCTAGGATTCCCTGAAACAGGGTCGAGAAGATAAACGAGACAAACTCCTTACGGGGTTTGCAACAGAAACAGGACCGAGAGGATATCCACCAAGCGATAGCATGCAAGTAAGCTTTACAGGTGAACCAAGGATCAAAGATATACTCTTAAAAAGAGACGTGATGTGCGTGTCCACGCCGTATTTCCATGAGCTTAATTCCATCAGGCCTTGACCGCCTTTGACTTCATGATTTCGTAGCTCCTTGATTCCTATTTCCAAAGTATGAGTCGGAACTCTTTTCACTGTCGCCTCTCATTCCACTTCCATTTATTCTTTCCCTAGTATACTTGGCTCAAACATATATGCGTACTCATGCAAGCTCTCCCAAAATTTACTAGTGAATTCTGGATCTCGTTTTCCAATGCCAATCCATGTTGTCCAGAGTTCTTACTAGGGTGATTCCCATAACTCATGCATAATCGAAACGAACCATCCGCCTTAGCGGCGAATTCTATTCGAACGGATCAGAGATTCTCGATAAACGCATCAAGGGATTCTAGGTAACTAACCATGACAGAACCCAAAAGGGTTACACGAGACTTCGAGGGTATCACCAAGATGAGTCGAGAGCCTAATTACCCTCTTTCCAAAACCGAGAATGGCACCCCTTATTGGGTGACCACTTTATCCGTAATCGAGGCATGTCATTCTCAAATCTAAAACTAGTCATGAATAAGTGGACCGATTCTCCCCAGGACTTGAGACAAAAATGGGATTCTCTATTACGCTAGTACTTAAGGTGCAGAGACTCAACTATCCAGGCAGACTTAAGTGATACGATGATCAAAACAAAGTCCTAACGGGATGATAGAGAAGAAAAGCTAAACCTTTAACAAGATCGTTACCCTCCTTCCGAGGTATCCTAGAAATGAGAGCATGCTACCGCCCTCCCGATGATCTTGTCCTTGTCCCATGATACTTAATTATCCACCCCGTTTTACTGTGCCAAAGGTACTCTCTCGTCATGGGTTTCATTGTTCATCTTTCTCTCTCATTCTGAGTTGAGCCATACCAACAAGTTGCTCATCCTTAAACTCGTATCCTTTATCCTCTTTCTCATTATCCTTTCTTATAAGGCGGCTACTGGTCTCCCGAGAACAACCTCCATCGCATGGAAAGCGCTTTCGTAGATAGAAAAGACTAGTCACAGTTAAAACCACTGTGACTACAGATGGAGGAAAGAAAGGAAAAGAGATTCAATCAAGGAAACCAGGATAGTGCTAATGGCCTTTGGGGAATAGCCTTTTTCTTTTTAAAAGAAAATTTTCTTGAAAAATGCTTCTTTATAAACGATTTCCAAATAGTTTTCAGAAGGTCTTTAAAAACTTTTGCCCAGTCTGGTAACCTGGCTCTGATACCAAATGTAACACCCCGCCTCCGCTAGGGTCACTCACAAGGGAATGCTCTAGCTTTAGAGGGGCATTATTGGTAATCATACACAGAAATATCACAAGACAGAACATATAAAATAGCGGAAGTAAAATCGAACTTTCATAAACATTAATAATTAAGGTCTAAAGCCTTTTACATCAGAGTACATCAAAACCTGTCTTGCAATAGTAAAGAAGCATAAAGACTTTTTCATAAATTACTCCCCAAGTAAAAACAGTAAAGTAGCCATAGCCAAGAAAAGTCCAAGCCACCCATGATGACCTTCAAGCAGAAGAAATACGAACTAAACAGCATTGTTTCCTCCCTGTAACCTGGGGGGGGGAAACGGAAGAAAAGAGGCGAAACAAAACGGGTCAGTCAAAAAGACTGAGTAAGTCCTATCTACTTCCAGTATAAAAACAGGTAAAGGCAACATGACATGCATAAACTGAAAGTAAACATAGGGATGACTACAAGATGGATAAACTAAACCAGGGTAGCAGGCTGAACTACTGTAGCAAGGTAAACTAAGGTATCGTGATAAACTACGGTGTCATGATAAATCAAGGTATCACATCGTCAGATTTCTGTCAAGTATATTATCCCAAGGTATCTACCCCATCTAACATCCCACGGTATCTATTATATATATTCTTCCTAGTTCTAACACGTATATTTGCTCTGCACCTCTCGCACTAGTATCCCAACCCGCGTCATGTGTTAACCATGAATGTCCCTTGCCCAATGTCATGGAATGGTCCATGCCAACCTAATATATATCATATGTAGGTTTTCCCAACTCGTATATTTCTTTCCATGTATAAGTTCAGTCCTTTGCCGTAGGCCGTACGGGCTTTCCCATGTAAACGTTTTATCCTTGAAGTTGTTTTGGACTGCAACCACTTGATCTAGTTGTGTTTCCCTACCATGAACTATCGCGCGTCGACTT
This sequence comes from Allium sativum, assembly GCA_030737875.1. NCBI lineage: Eukaryota > Viridiplantae > Streptophyta > Magnoliopsida > Asparagales > Amaryllidaceae > Allium > Allium sativum. The sequence goes on from CM060919.1 coordinate 312,904,190, forward strand.
AGTATTTATGCCACCTAGGGCCGCTAGGGATTATGCTACCTAATGAACGTTTCCGTGTCTCGGTTTGGGTTTTGGCCACCTAGGACCACTAAGGATTACGCCACCCGTCAACCGCGCCCTTGATCCCACGTATGTATCGTGAATCGTTTTCCATGTCTAGATGCACATGTTCCCCAATGTGCCATCCGAGTTCCGTGCCAGGGCAAATCAAGAAATACGGAACTCGGTCGGGAGCTTTAAATCGTCTGCCGATGCAGATATCAAGGTCTGTTTTTGTACCCGTGGCTATGGTCCCACGTGACCCCTCCCTCAACTACTGAAAGGAAATCCAAGAAAAATCATGTATAAGAACCACTCTCCGGCCCCACTATAGCCCCACTTTCCTACGGGCCAACCTCACCCATGACTCGATAGCAAGCACATGGTCTGTTGGGGGTTCCCTGCCTTTCCGCACGTACACGATTGACTAAAGATAGTAGGTAGTCGGCGATGTGCTATCCAGGGGCAAAAACCAAGAATCGTCGACTCTACGCTAATCCATCCCAGTCTTTAGGTCGCTCGCATAGCAACCAAGGCATACTCTTGGTCCTTCTAACGCAGACCTTAACCTCTCATGGGCCTAGTATAATTACTTGGCAGCCCACAGAGGGATCCCAAGAATATCCTCACGTCCCCCGAAGCTTCCACTTCGGCACCCGGTGCGCTGGAGGTTTTATCCAAGTCAGATAACTTGCTCCTCCTCGTATATTAAGCGATGACCTACCGTATCAGGTTACTCATCACTTTGTGAATTAATCCTATGTCCTTAGCTAAGAATTATTACTTAGTTACCCTTAACTAAGGTTTACCACTTAGCTTCCTTTCCCGTTATCCTTGATTAACCACGATTCTCTACCTAGTTCCTCTAACTAGGGTTTGTCTTATTGGGTTAAGTGTTATCATTCCAGTCCATGCCTTAACCCGCCCACGAATCACGTCAAGATTGGCTAAGTATTTAAGTTCAAGACTTAGCCCTACAAGTTGGTTAAGTGTGCCCAGAGGCTCATGACTTAACCCTATCAAGTCAAATTGGTCAAGTACTAGCTTACCTTAATCCTATCGGATTATCTTGCTAGATCGATTAAGCATAGATTATCTTAATCCCATCAAATTATCGAGTCGGATTGGTTAAGTATAGGTGGGCTTAACCCCATCCTCTAATCGTACTACAATGGTTAAGTATATTCTAAAAAGGTCTTGTGACTTAACCTTATCAGGTCCGCGTATTAGATTGGTTAAGTGTAGGTTACTTAACCCCATCAAATCATCATGTATAATTGGTTAAGTATAAGTTGCTTAACCCCATTAAATTATCACGTTAAGTTGGTTAAGTATTGGTTACTTAACCTCATTGAATTACCAAGTTTAAATTGGTTAAGTGTTTAACTTAACCCCATCGAATTACCGTGCTTAGATTAGTTAAGTGTGGATTACTTAACCCCATCTAATTACCGTGGTTAGATTAGTTAAGTGTCAATTACTTAACCCCATCTAATTACCGTGTTTAGATTAGTTAAGTCTTAATTACTTAACCACATCTAATTACCGAGTCGGATTAGTTAAGTGTAAATTACTTAACCCCATCCTCTAATCACCTTGCATGGTTAAGAGTCATTAAGAAATCAAGCCCGGTCCCACTTAACCTACCCATTCGTGTCATGTCGGTTAAGTGTCATTAGTCAAATTTACTTAGCCTTATCATGTGGCATTAATTTAGTTAATGCACCTCAACCTCACATTAGACTTTATTGTGGTTACTAGTTAAGCCGGTCGGTTCCGGGTAGCTTTACACCACAACTTGGTCTAACCTCGGGTTCAAGCACAACATGACCAACTTCTCACATTGAGTCTTATTGTTTGCAACTACTAGTTAGGCCGGTCGGTTCCGGGTAGTTTTACGTTGCAAACTCAACCCAACCTCGAGTTGGCCACTTTTATGTTTAGTCTAGTGTCATGTTCGTAGTCAAGTTTTCAAGCAATTGGGTAGACCTAACTTAATAGGTAAATTCCCAATGGGTAGACCTAACTTAATAGGTAAATTCCCAAGCTTATGTTTTTATGCATACTTACATGTTAACTTCCATGTTATATTTCAAGTCATATTTTCAAGTATAAACACATGTCATATTTAAGTTAAGATTTCGCGACATGTTCATGTTTATCTAACTACCCAAAATCGTGTTTTCCCAACGCAAGCAAAGCGAGTCAACATAGTAAGGATACTATGTCACATATTGGTCTCAAAACATGCATGATGCCAAAAAGGGCTTGGCTTCCACATGCATAACATCATAAAGGGATTGGCCATAAACATGCATAGTGTCATAAGGTAATTTGGCCACAAACATGCATAGCATAAAAGGGGATAACTTGCATAAGTGTTCATGTCATAAACCTATCATGAAGGGATAAACATGCACATGTCACTTATGTCATAAGAAGGGGTTGGTTTTATGTACATGCATAAGCTCCAAAGTTCAACTTATGCAACCATTTCACAAGTCAAGGTGGCTCTAAGTGTTCATGCTATCATACTACAAGTAAAGGTCCAATCTTGCATGGCAAACTAAGTCCAATGCAACATGAATAGCATGGTTTAGTCGCTACAACATCACCCAAAGTCATATGTTCATGTTAAAGAGGCAAACTAGGTTCCCATAGGCTAACATACTCATGTTACTTTGCATTTTATCCCATGTCACATCAAAATCATCGTTTAAATCTACAAGTAGCTAGAACTTACATAGGCAAGGCTTAGGAAAGGGATCATGCATCATCTTGACGAAGAAAGGTGGCTCCTTTGATGAAGAACCATCATGAAACCCGCATAGCAATGTTGATTTGGCCTCTATTTGGTGTAGCAAGCTTGCACCTTTTGATTTGAACCCGATTTGAATGCATAGGCTCTAGGGATTTGAGATGGAGGCCATGATCAAGATTGATTTTGGCAGCACTTAGTTGCTAGGTTTGATTTTTAGGGATTTAGGTTAGGTTTAGGGTCCTTTTATAGAGATTAGGATAGTTTTAGGCCCTTAGATTAACCCTAGGATAGATCTGAACCATCCAACCACGTCAGAAGCTTCCAGAACAAGACCAGAGACCAGTGCAGGTGCACCAAGCCAAGATGGCTCGGCCACCCGTGTCGACAGCCAAGTCGACAGGGCTGTCGACTTGGTACAAACCAAGTCGACTCCCAAGTCGACAGGGCTGTCGACTTGGGTACTGTGGCGGGAATTTTTCCCGCCTGGCCCAACTGGCCCAATTTTCCAAATTCAAGTTTGAATTTGAAATCTGTTTTTACTTAGAAATTTTCTGAAAACTTCGTTGGGCCTTAATCGGGTCATACGGACTCCGATTCTCGAAAACTCGGACTCTATTTCGCGTATTTTTCCGAGATGAACGCAATGGCATAGCCCATTTCGCTTGATTCAGAATTTAAAATTAAATTCTGCCTTGATTCTCGTTTTAACATGTTATCGAAATACGAGTTGTTACAGTGTACCTCATTTATCTTACTTTTGCTTTGAGACAGTTTGAAAGTTGTAATAAGCTGTATTTTGGATTTCCGCTGCTATGATGTTTAGTTCTGATTTTCAGCTTATGCACTGTCTCTCCTGTTTTATGTCAAGTATGTTATTATTATATTTTGTTCTATGTGCTGTGAGACAATCTACATGTTCTTTGTATGTTCATTTCCTTCTTCCTTTTCCTTCTGACGACCCTTTCCGTGCTAACTGGACATGTGTACAGCGCACTTTTGGAGTAAATGTCGGTTGATGCGGGGCAGGCCGCCACACATTTATTTCGACACTTCACTATTTTTAACAATTCATGTATATAATAAAAATGTGATTTTTATTGTAAAACAATTTATTTCAAAACATGACTATTTTATATAGTTCATATAGATAATAAAAATATGATTTTTATTATAAAACAATTTATTTCAAAACACGACTATTTTATATTGTTCATATAGATGATAAAAATATGATTTTTATTATAAAACAATTTATTTCAAAACATGAATGTCGTTCAACACATGAATTCCTATTCAACACATGAATTTCTATTCAACACATGAATTTCTATTCAACACACGAATATAGTTTCAACACATGAAAATAATTCTAACACATGAATATTATTGAAAATTTCGGCAGCATAACGGCAGGGTAGTTAAAACCGGGACCGTCCCTAGTACGGCTCCTCGCTCTACCTTAAAGCCTCGCAGCTTTTGACAATGGGGATTTCATGCATCTAGTTCGCACGCAGGGGGCAAGTTTATTTTTTTCTTTTCTACAAACTAATCCTATGTGGTTTCAACCAAATAATTCTCAACCACAAACGGGTATTTTTCAACCACAATCAATCAATTTCAACCACAAACAATTATAATCAACCATTCACTATCAACCAATTTTCACACCAATCACAACCAATAAATATCGTCCATGGTTTGTGGACGGGGGGCGTATATATATATATATATATATATATAAGTATATTTCACTTCTATTTCAACACATATATAATTTTTACAATGCTTGTATAACTTATACATCGAACATACAACTTATACAACGCTTATACATGAGGTGTACAACGCTTATATAACTTATACATCGACTATATAATTTATACATCGTCGTTTTCCATATCGTTTATAATTCAGAAATCTCACATTGGGTTCCACTGCACCAAAAATAGCAGAAGACTCAGAAAAATATGCGGTCTCTTCTAAAATGTAGAAGACGTCCACACGAGTCCATTGTCTCTTATTTCACTGAATTTCGTCAACAAACGAAAAAGATATGATTTTTACAGTGAAATCAAAAACCGTAGCGCTTTAAAGTGCTATAGAACAGTTTAATTTAAAACCAGTCGTACCTCTCTATTTTTCTTCAAAACTAGGTTTTGATTTTAATCCCAATCCGTAGCACGATGTCCCGATCAGAATACACCACGTCAAAGTGCTTGGAGAGGCGCACGTGCGCCAGGAAGGAGGTCGAACTCGGTGGTCTCTGCTGATGGCGGTGGCACTTTAAAGTCCGACACTTCAGGGGCTCGATCCAGCCAGGATACACATCGACAGGGGGTGCCACTGGTACGGATTTGTAGAGCTCAACGTGGGCTACAAAATCCTCAACTGGGTTGAGGTCTAATGATGCGTGTAGGAGGAGGAATCGAGGGAGGAAGGATTGAACGTTTTCCGCCTTCGTCGAGCTGATATGGGGAGAAAGAACGATGTTTCATCGAGATATGATTGGGCCAGGGATTTTTATTTATTTATATATTTTTAAAAATTCAAAAATACCTCTCTTCACATATTAACTCCAATCCAAACCCAACGACTATCCCCCCTAGCTAAATACCCCCATTACGAACACAATGGGATATGTTTCGAAGGCCCATTCGACTGTTTCTTTCAATTTTCCTTCAAATTAAAATATAAAACATTCAATATTCCATTTGAACGTACATTTCAATTTGTCGGGGCCATATACTGATTCTAAAAATTCCCGAAAAAAAAATCTAGCTATGTTTTGACAATACAATCCCAACAAAACTAGTTTCGACGAATTCTGAGACCGTTTGAAAAATGGCCTTTTTCTGGTCGATCCAATTTAATAGAAATCGACCAAACACATTTTCCTTTGCCACGCTCACATACTAGATTCAAAAATTATGAAATTTTAAACCTAGCAATAATTTGACATCCTGGATCCAACAAAAGTGGTTTCGTCGAATTCTGAGGTCGTTTGCAAAATGGCCATTTTCACGGGCTATATAAACTCTATAGCGACCTTTCTGAAAATTCATTTGGCCATAACTTTTGCTTCCCGCTACGAAACTTTGATTTTTCAGATGTGTTAGAAAGATATTCACTAACAGATTTAAATATTTTTGGTTTCACTAAAATCCGTTTTATTTTGCACCCGGTACAGTCAATCAAAGTTTGAATTGAAATTTTGAAACTGCCGCGCCATTTCAGGCCTTGTTTATAATTCCAAATAATTATATTGGTTTTCAAACATCGATTCAAACACAATTTTCGTCGTTATTATTTAAAATATTTATTTTAAATATTTAAAATCCACTAAAATAGCCAAATTAAAATTTTCAAACTGGTTCAAATTTTCCGGGTTGTTACATGAATATTGTGAATAGGTATGTGTAATTTCTATTTTATATTTGAGTGGTTTGGTGGTCAATTTATATTAGTTTACTTTGCAATGTTCACTTTTTGAGTATTTGTTTACTTGCAGCTCCATTGCAATTTACAATCAGGACAAACTGAAAGACAATCAAGTTCAATGGAAGCCTTATTTGGTGTTCTCAAGTCTGATGATTTTTTCCTCAAAATGATTGATTGAATTATATGTTTACTTGATATCTATGTATGCTTCAGGAGCTCCAAAACAGAGAGGTCATTTGACATGTGGTTTGTGGGTTATGCACCACCTGAAAGACCTCGGGGGAGATAAGAATCAACTTTGGGTTGCTAAGGTAACACACACACACACACACATATATATATATATATATATAAACCTTCTTGTGTCCACTGTTATACTGTGTCGCCGCCGTTATTGAAGTCATGATGTGTCCATTGTTAGTGCACCATGTTATTGTGCATTTTTCTCCTGTCAATATTGCACTTGCATGTGGGTATTTTCTAATATAAATAATTGATATGCACTATGGTCTGTTTATTTAAGTGTGAATCATGGCTGTTGCAATGATAGGTGCTGCATCCATTTTAAAATGTCATCCATTAACATGGCATATACCCTGCATGACACAATTGTTCACATCCAATGTCTTATGCAAATTTGATTTCTGAAATGCACATGTCTTGTTGCCATTTTAATGATGTCTATACTATGATCTACTCATTATCCTTGTTGCTTGGGCCTTACCACTGTTTACTGCATGACTAGTTGGGCTTTCCTCAAACACTTGTGTTATGCTGTTTAAAATTCATGCACTACCATACTTTTATATAGGCATATATCAAGATACATGTCAAGTAAAGTTAACCTCTGCATTTCCTATTTATTACAGTGCGAGAAGAGTGTAAGCAGTCTTTTTTCACAAAATGATATTGATGTTGTGCGGGTGGAATAGGCTACACATGTCTACAATTTTGTATAATCATAGTGCTGAATTATATACGTGACTGTTGAACCCTTGTAAGTTAGCTTTTCCAATGTTGGTTTTGTTGAATTTTGTGTACACATGGGTTCAATTGCCTAGTTTACGTATTTCATGTTGAACTGATGTTTGTAGGATGTATTTGGATTTGGTGTCGATGTTGAAATTGTTTATATGATATTGTTTAATATTGTCTATATATAGCAGAAATCTGAACTGCTGTGTTATCTGAATTGCTCTGTGTTAGTTGTGTTGCTTTATGTCATTTCATTTGAGAAGGAACAACACATACAAAACTGATTTGAGTTATGTTAAGTGCTTTAAAAAAACATTTATATGTTGTTAGAAGACGATTGTGAAAATTAGTGCAAATATGCATTTCATTAAGATAATGTAAAGAAGTCATTTATTAACTTTCAGACAACATATAATATTCATCACAACTGTCTGTAAAACAAGAACACTACATCAAACAACACACGACTATGTTTTTAAATGTTACTACGGTTCAAATCAGACAACGGGTTATATGTATGGTCTGATGTATAATGAGACTGCATGGGATTTAACGACAGAGATATATGCAATCAGACAACGGTGGATATCTGTCGTTTGGTTTGATTTCTAGCGTATTGTTTACACAGATTTTGCCTTTCTCTGCCTTTTCTCTTACATAGTAGATGTCAAGTTCCATGTTCTTAATTCTAAAATGAAAAATTGGATTTGCAGTTAGTATGATTGCACTGATGTTGTCACACCAGATTGTAGCTGCTTTGTCTGGGTTAATTGTAGTTCACTCATTAATGGTAGAATCCAAGTTGTTCCTGTAGAAGTGCTAACTAGGCTTCCGTATTCTTCTTCTATACTAGATCTGGACACACTAGCTTGATTCTTAGCACACAAAGATATAGAGTTGTTGCCTAGAAATATGTAGTATCCCGATGTTGATTTTCTATCATCATGATCATTTGCCCAGTCCGAGTTTGATTATACATTGATCTTAAAAGAATTTCCTGACTGCATCTTTAGTTTGTAGTTGATAGTGCCTTTTAGGTACCTAAAGATTCTCGTGACTACCTTCCAATGTTCACTAAGTGGTTGTTGCATGAACAGACTTTCCATATTTACACCGAATGAAATATCAAGTTTTATAACAGTGGCATATATTGTAATGCACCTACTATGCATTTGTATTGCTTCTCATTTGTGATGTGTTCTCCTTTGTCTTTTGACAATTATGAGTTACTTATCATGGGAGTAGCTATGGGGTTTGCCTTGTCCATGTTTGTCTTTGTAAGCAACTCTAAAAATGTTCTTTTTCTGTCATAAGAGCATTTCAGTGTCTGACACTCTGATAACTTCAATGCCCAGAAAATAAGTGAGATCACCCTTCTCTTTCGGAGAAAATTCAACATTGAGGCCTTGAGTCACTTTCACTACCTCCCCCTCATTGTCACCTGTAATTATAAAATCATCAACATATATTAGAATATAGGTATCAGTGTAGTTAAAAAACTTAGTGAAGAGGGAGTTATCAGATGTGGTTGGATGGTAGCCCAGTTTTCCATAGGTTGACTTTAGCTTTTCGAACCAAACTTTGGGTGCTTGTTTTAGTTTATTGTAACGAATAGGGATTTTCAACCCCGTAAATCGACATAAAAACATTATGTCGACTATTCAAGCATCTAAAACACCGGAACGTTAATAGGAAGAAATTAGAAGGTGATGTAAGGAAGAAAAAAATATTAGAATAGAAGAAGAAGAAGAAGAAGAAGAAGAGGAACCAACACAACACAGAGTCTCACATCGTAGTGGAACAAAATATAATAGAGTAAATCTTATTTGAGAGCTTGAAATAAAAACTTACTATCATTGAAGTACATCAACACATGTGGATAGTTATATTAATCTTTCCTCGTATATAACACAACGAATAAATAATAGGTATCATACATCTGAACACCTCCAGCTAGTCTCTGGACTTCGCAACATCCGATAACCTGGACTACCCGATCTAACCCAAGCATTTCAAATGCCGGATCAGTTTGGTGAACCAGAGTGGGAAAAACATAAAAAGTTTAAGGGTATCACACAACTTGATTTTTATGTCAAATCTTTTCCAAAGAAAAGGATAATCGTAAGACCAAATTCACACATAAATACAGACGATTTTTAACTTACGATAACCCAAAACATTTTTGAAATCAATATCTTTTTTGATATTATAATAGTATCTAAATACAAGTAAATATTAATCCAGCAGAACGCTTCCATCTCGCGCTCTACATATATAGTATACAATTAAAACCGCAGGCTCTTATTGGAGAATTGATTTCCTGGCAATGTATGGGACCACCTTCTAGACAATGTACCTCCATAGATAAATACATTGGGGTTCAACAAGAACATCTTGCAACCCGGGCTAAACATGACCGGCCGCTCACTTCTCTTGAGAGTACCGAATATATCATCACCATGGTTAGGGGCCAGGCAACCGAACCAATAGCATATAAATAAAATAAAGGGACAACTGAAGGCATTTGATTTCTCCAGATCAGGTAATGATATACCATTTTGATGGGTGCGACCCACATAGCCATGCAACCTACCCGATTTTGTGCCATTTCCCGGTTGATGAGGCTAGAGGTTAAGCTCATCCTTCAGAACAACACATCTCCATCCATTTTGAATGTCACATCATCAGATCCGCTAAAAATCAGTAATTGACATCCCTAAAATACTCAAGTTGATAAGAGAATGTGCACTTCTCCGCCATCAACTTGGTACGTTTGAAGAAATCAACGTATGTGACCCTTTTGCAAATAATTTGTCAGACACTCGTCCGTACAAGTCATCCAGGAACAAGATGAGCCGAAGGCACCGTCCTACCACATTCTATATAGGTATCACCACAAGGATCAGTAGCGAGTAGTCCTTGCAATCCAAAGATTTCACTCACGATAGAATCAATGCCGAAATATCTCTGGTCACTAAACCCGAGAAACTCAACAAGTAGTTCTTCCATTTATTCCATTTATGAAGATCTACAATCTTCAATGCTCTATCTTTAATCTGCATCTTTGTGTATTTGCTGGTTCAGAATAATTTTCGAATATAAATTCAATCCCGGTCTTTCCATACCAACAATCATGTTGGCCAGATTTGATAGTCGGTTATTTAACTATCAAATAAATAATCATGAGAATAAATTGAGTTTACTAATTCAGTACTCGGCATTACCTGGCCTCTTTAATTAAACATCTATTAATTATATTCTTTAAATTCTCAAATATTTGGAGTTTATCTTTTACTTCTTATTATAAATAAGAATATTATTAAAAATCATTTATTCACTAATAAACTTCTCGAACACAGCTTTTAATATTATTTAAGGAAATCATAACCTATGTTTCCCTCAATTTCTCTCGTTATAACTAATACCATTCTTGGATAATCGTGAAGTCGTTCAAGTTGGGGTATTTTATTTACCTCTCAGACCTTGACCAACAACATTCATATCTTCAGAATAGATAGAAGTTTATTAACCACACGTCTTCCTTTGAAAACCTTATTTAAATCTCAAACTGTTTACTTAGTTAATTATTAAGTAAACTATTATTATATTTCTTTATTAATCTTTAATAATCCTTTATAATGTTATACTCGAGATTTGATTCCATTATAAGTAGAATCCTTTATAAAATTTCTTCAACATCTCTGTATAACCATTCTTTAACTTGTTTGCAACAACAATACTATATTGGTTTTAAGTCATATATACTGTCTTTAATAATCTAATATAAATATTTTTTATAAATCTTATATAAATATCTTTATAAATCTTACATTTATCCTTTACAATTCTGATAATTGACATCTCGTACTAATCCCTATATTTATTTTTATCAAAACAATTCAACTTATCAACTGTAACAAACGTTACAGATTTCATTTCAAAAGTATTTCCTTTCTTTATTTATACCCTTTTCAAATCATTACGACAACTGATGCATTTTCTAAAATCACATTGCGATCCTTTAAACGATCTTCAGTTTATAAACCAAATAGCTCAATTTATTATTTGTAACAATTGTTACAAATTTCATTTTCCCAAAACTCTTACTTCATTTACAAATTGCATTTGTAAATTATATCAACAACTAATATTTCGATTACATTTCTAGCTCTTAACTTCCATTTACAGAATCGTTTGTAAATCATTTACAACAACTTATATTCGTTGACATTTCCAAAACCTTTTACTTAGTTTATACTCTCGACTCGGATTAACATTCTGAACTTCGGAATATCACATTTCGAACCTCGGAATAAATCTCACTTCATTAACCATTCTGAACTTCAGAATATCACATTTCGAACCTTGGAATAGATCTCACTCAGCTGTTTCATATCACTTGTCGACTTCTCAAATTCCATTTGTCAACTTTAAATATTAAGAAAATATCTCACTCATGACTAACTTCTAATTAAGTCCAACTGTAACGACCTGGCATTTTGCCCATCCAAAATCGGTACTTAAACCAACTCTAGACATCCAAAATGGCAGATTATTATTGGCTTATGCGGTTTAAACAGAATTAACACAGAATCATAGAGTACAGAATTTGCAGCGGAATAAAATTTCATAAAGTATCGGAGTTATATACAATATTTTGCAGCAGTAAAAGTATATTGTATACATGAAATTTGACCAAATAAAATTTACACTTTGTTGTCGGCTTAGCATGCGCGCGTGCGTCTTCACATCTTCACGTCCTCTCCTGTTTTGCGAGCTCAATTTCAAACCTGGAACACTTGGGGACATGCATGAATATGGAGATGACACAACAACATGTAACCTGAAGGCAAGATCTATATAAACATAATTACCCAAACCCGTGTCCATATTGGACTGCGTGGCTGAAGGGATACGTTTATGCGTGGGAATCAAAATGCAACATGTATTATCCAAGGACAAGTGACAGCAACGGGAAGGCATATACCAATTTCTAAAAGCGCAGGAATCACATAAAAGGGTACTACAGGAAACATAATATCGACACATGAAAACAAGGCTCATTGGATTTAAAACCCGCATATATACATGCATGACCAAACTAAACAGAAAATAAGAAAGTTGTTTAGATGCCACACAAATTTAGAACATACTATCTAGAACGTGAGGCAAGCAAGTGCTTTCGGACTCAACTTTACAAGGTCAATGAATAAAGATATGGTATATCTCCATTCTCAATTGCATCTAGTGACTAAAATGTCAACATGAGTGAAAAAAAAGTGAATGAATTGCATGTAAAATGTAAATTATGTTTTCATGTATACTTGTTCTCGTCGGTTCTATCAGACCTGAGATGGACTGTACACTTGGGTTAAAAGAACACATGTTGCGTTTGCTCCTGGCCTAAGCTTCCTATTGCATCATTTATTTATTCTTATTTATCATCTGGATAAGTCATATAACAGCTTGGCATTTTGACCGCCTCAAGTCGGTATTTAAATCAACTCGAAACGTTCAAAACAACAGATTGTTATTGGAGCAAGTGACAATAACACAAGGAAGTACTGATGATAATATATAAGCATAATGGCAAGCACGCAACTAATTTGGACCAGAAAGTTCATCAATAGTCATTCGACAGAAGAGCAACAACAAAGGAAACCCAACAATTACGTTTAGTGCAATGCGAAGTGGTAACTTGGGATAATTTTAATTGTAAGAAGACTTACCATAAATCGGAAATGCAATCATGGTTATTGGTGACAACAGCGACGCCGACATGGATCGGAGATTTTCAGCACTGTTGGAAGCTAAAGTTGTCGGTGTTGAAGAGGGGTTGGTCTGGCAATGGCAATCGTCGCCTATTGCATTCTGTATGAATATTCAATTCGATTTGAAATGGAAATCTCAAATTTAAAAATGATATTAAGTTGGAATATAAAAATATTATTTTGGGGAAAAGATTTGGAATACAATTTTGTTTTAAATTACGAATGTACTTTATTTTGTAAAGAGGAATTTGGCGATTAATAGTTAAACGTTATATAGCATGAATCGAACACATTGTGTAATGACAGTTCGATAATATCGAATTTTAAATTTCAAATGATTATAACTTGAACATTTTAAATTGAATTGATGTGAAATGAAAAATGATGGATTTCTATTGATAATGGGTTTTGTATAGGAGAGGAATTTCCAAATCCCATCGTATGGTTTTCGAGTTATGTTCAAATTAAAATTTGAAAAGATCGCTATACGAGCAGTTCGTCGACCGTAATGGAAATCAAATAAAATAATCTTAAAAAAGAATTATTATTATTTAAAAATCCATAAAAATAAGATTAGTTATATTTTATTATTTAAAGGTGATTTGAGTTGAAATACTTGAATATCCAATGCTTTTGTATCCATTTGGTTCAAATGGCTATTTTGCAGAGTTAAATTTTCTTACAACAATTCGTTGGAAACAATCGCGCTTTGAAATTATGAAACGTAAGCTATTGTTTTAAACTATTAAAATGGTTTTGCAAATATTTTGAAAGATTCTAAGAACCTAATTTCTTCATGTGTGATTTGTTACTGACTTAAGTCAAGTATTTGAAATATAAATAGATTGATCTATCGTAAATGAGAATTTAAACCAAATTAAGGTTTGGTAGTTAAAGAATGTTGGAAAGAGGAACAAAGAATAAAAGAACTATGTTTTGAAATATTAAGTTGAATATCGAATTTTGAGGAAGGGTTAAAGCGATAACGGGGTCTAGGGAAACTGGAATTATTCCAATCATAATTTGAAACGAATTGATAATCATATGGAAGGAGATTTGAATTGAAAACCATATCAATCCATAGCTACTCTTTTGAAATGCGCTTATTACTTGGAAAGACTGGGATCGAATATATGTTCGAAAACCATTCCAAGTAATAACATGACTTTATAAAGAAATTATGACTTTGAAATCGATAAATGAAGACCTAGATTCTTTGAACTATATGGATTGAATGTTGATGTCTTGTTTGGACCGATCACCCAATATGAGGTTACAAGTCAAATCTATGTACATCCTGCTCGTCAGACTTTGTAAATTCCAAACGTCCACTGTTTAAAATTTTACCCTCTCGCATGAGTGTATTTTAAGTTACTCTCTTTATTTAGCTAGGTTCTCCTGGGTCATGTCTTTGCCTACTGCCTTAATTTCCCTAAACTCATTCATTCCATTTCAATTTGGTGTTTCTCCATGCTAAGTTTTCCACATGCATGGACTGTATGCGGCATAGTTGAGCTTGTCTCCTCTGGTTATGTAAGTCATGGTCACTAGTAATTCTTGCTTGCGGAACTCATTATATATTTCGGCTTAAATAAAAAAAATCCATGAAATTTTATTTTGTTAAACCTTTTCATTTCATTAAATTTTATCCAAACAATTTCAAACATTTATATAGACGGTCTAAAGTATTTCTTGACTTCTAATCCAAAATCATATAGTCATCACACTTTCAAAACTAGAAAATAAGTACCGATGATGTCCGGATCATCAACAGAATTATCCTCCAGCAACTAGAATGTGATTCTATATCTATCTAGTGTATATTGGACTTCGTATATACGTTAGCTAGGCGTATATTCAAAATCCGTACATTTGATAGTCCAACCTCCAATCAATAAAATTCACAAAACTCTTATTATATTTCAAAAATAATTTCTCTTTCCAAACAATTTATTAAATCTCATTCTAGGGCATTTCTAACCCTATCTCTAATGAGATATTATAACTCTGATGTAACGACCCAGGGATTTCGGCCCCGAAAATCGACATAAATACCTTTACTGTAACTCATGCCGATCCTCCAAGCACCGAAACACTGGATAGTTATTAGAAAGAATTTAGAGGGTGAGATAAGAAAGAAAGAAATATTAGAATAGAAGAAGAAGAAGAAACAACACAACACAGAGTCTCACATCGCAGCGGAACAAAATATAATACAGAAATAAATCTATATTGAGAGCTTTGAAAATACTTACAGTATCAGAGTACATCATACCATGGGACAGTTATAATAGCCTGTTCCCATATACAACACACAGCGGAATAGTAGTAATATCATACGTCTGGACTCTTCCAGCTCGTTTCTTCATAGCAGTCGCTAACCTGAACCTGTACACTCCGGGCTAACCCGAGCATTTACAAAACACCGGGTCAGTCTGGTGAACCAGAGTGAGATAAACTCGCACAGTATTAAGGGTGATCATCCAACTTGATTTTAAGGTTCAAAATCTTCCAAAAACAAAGGGTAATCGTAAGACCGAATCCACACATAAACACGGACGGTTTTTACCTTACGATAACCCAAACCATCTTTAAAACCAATATCTTTGATATTATAATAATGTCTAAATACAAGTAAATATCAATCTAGTGGAACGCTTGCATCTCACGCTCCACATATATAGTATACAATCAAAACCGCAGGCGCTTATTGGAAATTGGATTCCGACCTTGACAAGGTATGGGACCACCTGCCGATAGTGTATCTCTAGAGACGAATACACTGGGTTCAACAAGAACGTCTTGCAACCCGGCCCTTACATGACCGACCCCTCATTTCGCTTGAGAGTATCAAATGTATATCACCGACGGTTGGGATCAGCAACCGTCTCCCGACAAGGGACAGCATCGAAACATAGATTTAAGAAGCAAATAGGATTTTCTCTAGATAGGTGATTATACACCCTAATGGGAGCGACCCACATAGCCATGCTGCCTGCCCGATTTTTGTCATTTCCCGGTTGATGAGGCTTGAGGTCAGAGTTTATTCTTGAACATCTGATCACCATTCACTTTGAATGCCACATCGTCAGATCCGTCAGATATCACTAATTGACGTCCACAAAAATACTCTAGCAGTTAAGCTAAGAGAACGGCGATTCTCCGCCAACACTATAGCACGTTTGAAGAAATCAACGTACGTGATCCTTTGGAAATACTCTGTCAGACATCCGTCCATACAGGTCATCCAGGAACAGGATGAACCGAAGGCACTCCCCTACCGCATCCATATAGGAATCACCCCATGGATCAGTAGCGAGAAGTCCTTGCAACCCGTAGATTCCAATCACGACAGAATCACAGCTTTACTCTGCTTGCCAGGCAGAGAAGATTAGTGGTTCTTCCATTTATGAAAATCCACGGTCTTCAATGCTCCATCTCGATCATCCTCTGATATCTTCACGTATTTGTTGGTCGGAATGGTTTTCGAATAAATTCGATCCCGATCTTTCCGTACCAACAATCATATTGGGCGGGTTTGATAGTCGGTGTTTTAACTATCAAAATATACAGTGTTTCAATCATGACACTCCAATGAGTTCACTGGTTCGGTATTTAGCATCACTTGGCCTTTAAATTTTAAATCAAACTAGTTCACTTCTGTTAAATAAAACTTCTAACTCTTTAATATTGAAAATACGATATTTGAATAACTCTAATTCGATTTAACTCTAATTGATTAACTAATACTCGACTTAAATCCATTCGCTTGACTCTAGATCGCAGCGATCACAATGGTTACGCCTGATTCCCTCAGGAAACATCCGACCGCCGTAGGCTATCTGTAGCCCTGCGAATTACGCTAGCAGTCGTACGAAATGGCAACTCATTCTGAATACTATGTTTGACCAACTCTAGCTTGGATGACTATATTCTTATATACTAATGTCTTCAGAACCATTACGTTATAATACTTAGATTAATGACTTATAACCATATATAATTCGTATTTCAATTCTCCTTTCAAAAACACTTATTTCATCATTCTTTATTATTTAAAACTCGGGGAAAATCCATTCGACTTATTATTTCACTAATGAAAATAAATAAATTATCACTAACTCCTTTACGATTACCAACTAATATCATCTTCAGAAAATCCTGATGTCGTTCAAGTTGGGGTATTTTAATTACCTCTCAGACCTTGATCAACAACGTTCATATCCTCAGATAAATACAAGTTGTAATCAAACCAATATTCCGCTCCATTCTCAAAACAGATTCCATTATAAATCGTATTTGGTTATATAACCCTACGACCCAATCTTTTACCAAATTCACTATTACCAATCTCCATTCAAACCATATTCAACCATTCCTCACTTTGGAAATCTTTTTTCAATTTCCCCTTTTTTAATTGATCTCATTTTTAAGTAACGTTAATTTAATATTAACGTTCTTACACTTCAAATCCCATTCAGATAATCTTGGGTTATTACAAAACCTTTTTATCGTAATCTCCTTCCACTTAATCCATATAATTAAATAACCTTTATTTCAAACTATTTTATTCACTTGAAAATTCCTTTTATACTTTGTTATACCAACTTGGTCTTCGAATATAAAACTTGTTAATGAACTTCCCTCACTATTTAACTAGATTTCGTTCCCACTTCGATTCCTTTTTAAACGAATTCCCATTCAAAAGAAATTTCCTAAATTATTAAAATAATAATTTCCTTCAATCATTAACTACTTCATTAGTTAATTTCTTTATTAACTAAATTAAATCGTAAATCCCTCTTAAACCTTATTTAAATTTCAAAAATATTCACTTAACTATCTTAATCGAAATACATTAATTTGATCATCAATTTCAATTCAAACTGGTCGATTTAATTAACTCAATATTCGACTATCCCATTAACCAATTCCAATGAATCATCACTTTAAATTAATTAAAAATATAATTAATTTATATAAATTCCATTAATTGTTTCTTTACAAAACAATTATCAAAGTTTAACCATTCATCTCATTTCTTATGCTCATACTTGTAAATCTGATTAACATCAGAACAAATCGAAGTCTTAAATAAATAAAATATTTATTTATTTTTCTTTTATAAACCTTTATTCAAAATAATATATTAAAAATCCAATTCCAGTTATAAAGTAAATTTTATAACTTCATCTTTATTGATTCACCTGACGGTGAATCAATATTTATAACACGATTGATTTTATAGGCCATACGCTGCCAAATACCCAACCAATATCACCCATTGGTTTAAACACAACACAGGTTGAATGTTCAGTCAAAAATCAACAATCAAATCAATCACCCCAAACAGGACAATTCATATGTGATAATATGGAAACAAACAATATATTTGAGGAATCCGGTTGGATCCCTCCAACCTGTTCTTCCCTGTATTCAAATGGTTTTCTCAAATCAGGCTATTCAGTTTTGTTTAACTGATAAACCGAATAATGACCATTTAACATCAACCACAAGCAATTCAAACGGTTCAACCATTTAAAACACGTTTATAAATAAACGTGACCAACCAAGGTGAGTTACCTTTATTGGGACCAATCGTTAAAAATAACGATTTGATATTTCACTGAAATTAAACACAGTTTGATGTCATCAGTTAAATCAACACAACGAATGTATAACTAGCAAACAAGCAATCATCATCAAGCAGAGCACACAGAATAAAAACCCAATTTATATAAAATATAAATGGGAAAACTGAGTGAGTTTAACTCACCTTGATTTGTTCCGGTGTTCAGACGGTTGAGTTTAATTAAATTAAACGAGTTGTTTAATTTAATTAAAAATCCAGTTGATTCCAGACTTGTCTCATTCTGTTCCATAAGGTAGAGTTCACTGTTACGGTCCCACGCAGCTCGTTTGGTCTGATTCTGATCATAGATGAATTTGTTGTCAATATTTTATGTTAACACAAATTTATCATAATAATCGACTCAAATCTTTAGTTTGATTAAATTAATTACTTTATTTATGTTTAAATTTTAATTAGGACCGGTAGCTTTCCCTTTTGTTTCATGCATGACCCTTTCTCCCTGAAGGCTTCTATGACCTGCCAATCTCGTTCACACAAGGCTTACTCAGGCCTGTACAAATTCATGAATTTGTTAAGGCATTTTGAATAATAGTTAATGCTTAGTTAATTTTTATTAGACTATAATTAATGTAAATTAACATATTAAATACAACAGTTTAGTTAATTATTTTCGGTAAAAACTACAGGTCAGATCAGACGAATCCCTCTGCTCTTCTCGCTTCTTTCCGTTCTGCACAAGATTTAGAACCATTTTAAGTTATACAATTTTCATTCGAATGATTAACTCATAATTAAAATTATTAATAAAGACCTAATATGGTTTGTTTAGCGAATGATTGTCCAACCATTTCTCTTTGTTCTTGCTCACTGCCTTCCTGCGACATTCTTGACTTTCGTTTGTTCCCATACCTGACATACATAAATACGTTTTCTGTTATACACATTTTAATTCAAATAATTAACCCCTAATTAAAGTTTCATTATATAAATCACTAAATTAACGGTTACTTAAACAAATAGCAGGACCGAACTTCCCATAATCTGCTCCCTCGTTCACACTCCTGCTCCTTGATACCCAGAAACCACGCAAGCTCACCAATACCACTTCGTTCAAGCTACTGTTCAAAGCTCGACTTCAACATCCTTCCACCGTGACTTCCTCACATCACCGGAGCTACATCAGCGAACACCACCAGCTCCGCCCCAAGCGCTACCCACCTGCGCCAGTCATCCCGAGTCATAAGACCTCTCCATTCGCTCATAATGACCCATGACTTTCCAGGGACGTCGAGCCCTTACCTGGCCACCTCGATTGGTAAAATCCGATCTCGACCGCTCGATAGAAGGATCATAACGAGCTCTTGATGTTTGCAAAAGAATGATTTCATATTCGATTGAAGGATTGGGAGTTTAGAAGGGAAATTATAACGAGATTTAGTGCCATTGATTTTGTCTATGGTGGAGGCGCAGAAATGTGACTGCGTTGACCATGGAAAGAGGGATTTAGGGTTGTGAACTTTGCTCGAACGTATATATATAATATGAGGGAAAAAATGGTTTTAATATTAAATTATTTTCAATGAAACTTCATCGCAAAGTAGTTAATAAAAATCCCTATAAACAACTTCTGTTTACTGATAAAAAGGTTATTCTTAGTGTAAAAAGATATTCCGGATCCAATGGGACAAGTTTCGTCGAAATCCGATGTCATATGAAAAAATTTCCTTTATAAAACCAGAAATAAACATGCGTTTAATTTTTCCACGATCACCAGATAAGTCAAATCAACTTGAAACTACGAAATCCGACAATAATTTGTTGATACGAACCCAACGGCACTAGTTTCGTCGCATTCTGAGACTGTTGCCCCGGTAGGCTATTTTTAACGCGTACCGCACTGCCCTTCTGAACACCAAATTTCCCGGTTTCTAAAAATAACAAACTATATACCTATCCTGGCCCTAAACGACGATACGAACTCAACGGGACTGGTTTCGCGGCCTAATTCGATCGTCTGCTCTAGTTACACTCGAATATCCCTTTATTTATTTAATTACGCATTATAGAAATTGAACGGACGTTTATGGCTACCATGACCACATACGACATCGGTTTTCCACGCCACTCACCACCGTACAATAATTTAACGTTACAGTTCTAATAAAACTGATTTCGTTGAAATCTGAGTCCGTTTGCAAAACGACTATTTTAAAGGCCTATAATTTAATAACGATTTTCCATGGCGACTATTTCAAAATTTGATTTGGCCATAACTCGCAATGTATAAGACGGAATCTGGATTTTTCTCTTTCATATGAAAATTATCGTCAATACGGTCCCAACGTGTCTTGTTTCACAGAAATCCGACTTATATCGAATCCTGTATTCTCAGTTGAAGTTCAAAATTTAATATTACGAACTACAGCACTATTTCGAACTTGATTTATATTATATAAATTATATAACGTTCAAACTTCGTTTTATTATCGAATTAAATATAAAAATCCATTTATATTCCAAATATAATATTTAAAACCAATTTAAATATTCAGGTTCAAATGGTCGAAAAACACGGGTCGTTACATCTGATGAGTCATATCTTTTGTTCAAATATGTTGTACCCATAGCTTTGTATAAACCAAGGCTCTGATACCAACTGTAATGACCCGCCTTTTGCTCAATTCTTGCCGGTAATTAAACCAACTTAAATCGCTCATAAAGACAGATAGTTATGGGTACTAATATATTTGAACACAAAACAGAACTTTTTCTTTCATTACAAACTTTACATTAGAGTTACAATGAATCAGAGTATGACATAAGCTCAGCAGAAAACAAAAGCTCACAGCGGAATCAGTAAAATCTCAAAACATATCTCTAGCTCCAAATTTGAATCCAGCTCTAAAAGCTAAACCTGCAAACTAAACTACTAGCTGCCCGTCCGGTGGTAACGCATAGCTGCATCTACCGCCCACCTCGGAACTGCAAATTGTAGAATCCTACTTTTGGTATTGCCTTGAATGCCTTGTCATTTTTATCCTGATCGAGCCCCTACGATTTTGCTTTGACGTTGTCGTATCGTGACGTATCCCTACCTACCAATGTTCCCGCTTACGCTATTTTATTATATTTACTTTACTGAGTAGACACTATAATAATAGCGTATTATATTATGTATGTAAATCATTTAACGGATCCTTAAGAAATGGAAAATCCCATAACATTTCTTAAGTTACCGCACCCATAACACCCATGTTATTTCATATTTGATTTGACTAATATGAGAATGATTTAGTTCTGATCCGAGTGTTTGTTGTGTTTTTCTTTTATGCATTACGCTCGGGTCAGATATGAGTTATAGTTAGCGAAGATTGCTTTGCCTTGGAGGACGAAGATTTGGTACATAACTATTATATATATATATATATGAAGTCCCCACTGCACTTTGATTCTGCTGCATTGTACATATCTGTATTACTCTGACCATCATTATATATTATAGTCTAATGTATATTTTCAACTGCTTTGAACTGTTAACTGTTTATTATATGTTATCCATCTGCTGTGAGGTTCTGTTATTGTTCTCTTTCCCTTCTTGCTTTTCTTTTATTTTCCCAATGACTACTGCATTTGCGATCTGTTTGGGTCAGCATGTGTTAATCATTGTCAATTCGAACGGTCAAAAATCAAGGTCGTTACAATGTGGTAGCAACTGCGGGGTTCACCGTTGCTGGCTCAAGAACTAGGACCGAAGAGAAAAATCTTTAAGCCTGGAACACTTAGGGCCGGACCCGAGTGTCCCATGCGAAATACACAAAACACCCAAGAATCAAGGAGCCACCTAACTGCCGCCACCGTAAGATGCTTGAGCACTCGCAATTCATTCACACATAACGGATTCAACTTACACCTGAAGCCACCGCTTCCTGCGGTTTTCTGTGCCTCTTCTTCTCGGTTTTAGGTAAGAATTCACTCATGATTTTTCTTTGTTTAAGTATTTCAACTTCAATCAGAAAAAAACTGTAAGTTTCTTATTATCAAATTTGGTCCTGTGCGAGTATATAATATGTATATACAGGCGTGCTTAAAATTTAGCATTGTACCTTTGCTGCAGCAATCCCTATGACTATTGGATCCGCCTGATCAAGTAATAAAAAAATTCTTCTAGGTTTTACTACTTAACCCTTTTTAAACCTGGACTTCAGTTTTGGGTTCACTTTTACTATTTCTGAATGTACACATTACTGATTTTGGTTTTGATTCAGACCATACTTTAAATTAAACTCATGTTGACAGGCTTTGTTGAAACAAAACTGGAAGTATATACACTATTATGATTTCATGCGTATAAAAAGGAATAACCCGATGATTGTGTGCCATGTTGAAATGGATATGTTACCAATTTTCCATTGTCTGGGAAAAATGCCAGGTCATTACATCCAACTGTAATGACCTAGCATTTTGCTCGTCTCAAGTCGGTAATTAAAACAACTCGAAACGATCAAAACGACAGATTGTTATTGGCTTACACGGTTTAAACAGAATCAATACAGAATCACATAGTACAAAAATTGCAGCGGAATAAAATTTTTGTATAAATATCAGAGTTATATACAATATTTGCACTGTGGAAAAACATATAATGTATAAAGAATTTTCGTACGAATAAAAATTTACATTTTTGTTGAGCTTAGCGCGCACGAGCATCTTCAAGTCTCCACGTCCTCTCTAGTTTGTGAGCTGATATCTTTAAACCTGGATCACCTAGGGCCTGACTCGAGTGTCCCATGCAAAATACACAAAACACCCGAGTCAGGATTGAACTTATTTCAAGTCAACACACTTCGATAATCACATAAATATATTTAGTTTAACCCTGACGACTATTACATAATTTGAGGATATCAACCAAGAGAACTGTTGAACTTTATAAAAAAGGAAATTGAGCACTTGCATGAAGCAATATAAAAAAATCTTAGCCATGCATGCGAATTTACTGAATTGAGTCAATGTGTGTACATCAAATTCTAAGGTGACAAAGGCTGAGTCTAGCATAAGGGTTGTACAGACATGCAAATGCATGGACACGCATGGAATAGTCTAGTAAACATACATGCAAAGCTAAATCCAAGTGAACAAGGGAACCAAGCATGCAATGCCACCGTGAACTACAAAAAATGAGCCTATCCATGTTTATGATGAAAGGGAAGACGATTTGCCAACCAAATGAATGAACTACTTGTCATACACACACACACACACACACACACACACACACACACACACACACACACACATATATATATATATATGCATGTGTTCCAATTTATCAAACAGAGAAGGTTTTTCGGAAAACTACTAACAAAAATGTGTCCAACATGCATGCAATCAAGTGTGTCCAACATGCATGAAATCAAGTTCCCAACTAGATGGGAGAAACCCATGTAGGTGTGTTCCCATTAGAATTGAAATAGTATAACTGTTCTTTTAGTCTATGCATGCATTATTTTCTAGCTTTAAAATGACTAACAATTTGGACGGAACCTGCTGGACAAAAGTCAGGGACGAATGGTTTCGACGGAAATATAATATGAGATTTCTTGGCTTACAGACCAGTGCATACAACAGAAATGTGAAACTAGGTGTCCAAATATGTATCTACAAGTAGTCGTTCATTTGAATAATTATGCTCCAGGTTGGGAATTTTTTTTCTCCTATATATATATGAGTCAAAAACGGTTTAATCAAAAATGTCGATCTGTTTGTGACTGATAAAGATTCTGATTTTGTTGTTATTACAAAATTAACAAGAACTTGCTGTTAAGACCTCCTTGTTAAAAAGTACAATTTTAGTCATTGTTACTATTCCTAGTCTAATTGAAAACCTCAGATATACATTATTTGAGATAGGAAATCAATGTAAAGAAACATATGTTCATTGGACGAGACTATTGTACAGTTATGGTTCAGAATACTATACACTAGGATTAAGTTTGAGCTTGAAAATACGAAACATAAGAGTTCAATCTGATAGTTGTGCTTCTAGATTTGGCACTACTATAGAAGAAAGAAAATATGATACTAAAAATTGACAAATCATGTTGTTATGACTTATTCTTTGTTCATTATTAAGATCAAATATGCAGACCCATTTTTTTAGCATATAAAGAGCACCAAGTAGAAAAGAAACCAACCACGCATGTCAATAGAAAATTGCTGTTTGGATTTGAGCATATTATGTACTCTAATTTACTGTAACTCTGACGAAATTTTTTTGTATTGAAATGAAAAGTTCTGTTCTTTATGTTTAAATATGTCTGTACCCATACTTTGTACAAACCAAAGCTCTGATACCAACTGTAACAACCCACCTTTTTGCCTGATTCTCATTGGTAATTAAACCAACTTAAATCGTTCATAATGACAGATGGTTATGGGTTTATTTTAAGGTTGACAAGATCATCGGACCACGCCGCTAACGCGGAATGAGTTTACTCCATGTGAATTCCTGTGCATAGGAAATCGCAATGACTTTCGAAAATGAAGCTATCATAAGCTCATCCCATATCACACCATGCAAACGCACACCAGATGGGTGAGTTTTGTCTTATGATAACCAATAATGCTTTAATACGTAAAATCCTCTTTGAATATTGTCATTAGTGCATAGTGTTGAAAACAATTTCACAAATAAATATATAAATCTTAGCAAGCATAGTAACTATGTCCACATATACAGTTTACAAACAAAACGAAAGGCTCGTATAGGTTGTTGGGTTTTCCAATATGATGGTTCCTAGCACGAAAGGTCAATCGAGGACACGAAGCTAAGTATCTCCCGGTTAACATCCAGACAACGGAAACCGAATACATAGCGCGAAAGTATATATCCTGGTTAACATCCAGACATCGAAACCTGAGGGAATAAAGTATATACGATGTCCGATGTTTGGATGTTAATTGGAACATTTACTTTCGTGCTATGTATTCGGTGTCCGTTGTCTGGATGTTAACCAGGAGATACTTAGCTTCGTGTCCTCGATTGATCTTTCGTGCCAGGAATCATCATATTGGAAAACCCAACAACCAATACTAGTCTTTTGTTTTGTTTGTAAACTATATATGTGGGCATAGTTACTATACCCGCTAAGATTTATATATTTATTTGTGAAATGGTTTTCAGCACTATGCACTAATGATAATATTCAAAGAACATTTTATGTATTAAAGCATTATTGGTTATCATAAGACAAAACTCGCCCATCTGGTGTGTGTTTTCATTGTGTGATATGAGATGAACTTATTATAGCTTCACACTCCAAAGTCATTGCGATTTTCTATGCAAGGGAATTCACATGGAGTAAACTCGTTCCGCGCTAGTGGCGTGGTCCGGTGTTCTTCCCAACCTTAAAATAAACCCGTAACTATCCGTCTTTATGAACGATTTAATTTGGTTTAATTACCAGCGAGAATCGGGCAAAAAGGCGGATTGTTACGATATTTAATTTAAGCTATCATATTCGCGTAAAAATTCCTTTTATAACTTCGTTGTAAAACTCGGTTTTAATATAAAACACATTCGTCAACTCCTTTCACCATTCAATTCGATTTCATTTCAACTTCGATTACTTTTTAAATGAATTCCAATTAATAAGTAATCTCTTAAATTATTATTAATTAAAATAATAATTGACTTCATCATTAACTATTGTAATAGTAGCTAACTTCTTAATTAACTAAAATAAATAGTAAATTCCTTTTTAAAATCTTATTGAAACTAAAACAAATATTCGTTAAACTATTTTATTAAATTAGTCAAAACAAATTAATTTAATAATCAATCCCAGTTAAAAATGGTCGACTTAGTCAACTCAAAACACGATTAATAGTCCTTAAATTAATTAATATAATTTCCATTTGATTGTTTCTTAGAAACAATCATTCAAATCTTAACCCTTAGGTTAATTTCTATTCATTTGCTTATTAATGTTTTTAACATAAGAATTTACTTTATAAGACCACTTAATAATTAACTATAAACTTAATTAATAAATAATAAATATTTATTTCCTTTTTACAAACTTTTATTCAAAATACAGATTTAAAAATCTGTCTTCAGTTATAAAATAAATTTTATAACTTCACATCTATCGTTTTACTTGATGGTAAATCAATATTTAGAAAACGATTGATTTATAGGCCATATACTGCTAATTACACAACCAATATTTCCCGTTGTTTTAAAGAAAACAAACATTGAATTTCAGGTCAACGGTCAGCAATCAAATCAATCATCCAATCAGAACAGTTCATATGATGATAATATGAAAATAAATAATATCTAATATATTTGAGGATTCCAGTTGGATCCAACCAACCATTTTTCCCTGCATTAAAATAGATTATCTCACATAAATTAATTCTATTCAATTTAACTGATAGTTTCTATAACAGTAAATAACGATTATTTAACATCAACCAATTAACAAAATAATTCAAACAATTAAACACGTTTATTTAATAAACGTGACCAACAAAGTAAGTTACCTTCGTTGTGTCCAATCGTTAAAATAACGATTTGGTTTTTCACTGAAATTACACAATGTTTAATTTCATCAGTTCAATCAATATATGAATATATATTTAACAAGCAATCAACCATTTGCAACCATAGCACATGATTATAAAACCCGACTTATATAAAATATAAGTGGGAAGAACCGAGTGAGTTTAACTCACCTTGATTTGATTTATTGTTGAAATGGTTCGGTTACAGTTAAATTAAACAGTTGTTTAATTTAACTGTAAATTTCCATTATCTTTGTTTCTGTCCAGAACAGTTTGATGATGTCGAGCTTGTTGCCATGATTGCAACGTAACTTATTTTGTTGAATTCTGACAATAAATGACTGAGTTATTAACGTTTTACGTTAATATAAATCAATTATAATATAAACTCTTAATCGCTTATATTATAAACTAATTAATTACTTTATTAATGTTATACATGGTCGATCACTTTTGCTTTCCCCTACGTTCAAACCGCCGACTCCTGCATTCCTGCATTTGTTTCAAAAGGTCTGATATTAGGATGATTAAATAAAACGATCAACTGTATATTCCCCTAATTAAAATTAAAATAACATTAATTTTAACTAATAGTTTGGTTTGGGTTAAGGATGCCTAATTATCTCTTCTCCCTCTTTGCACACTTGATCCCTTTGTTTATGTCTTCTTGGTTTAGAAACTATCAATCAGCTGTTATTTCATTTTAAAAACAATATGATAAGTTTAATTAATCTGTTATTAATTATAATTAAGGTTTTAAACTAATTCCATTACTTGTATAAACTATACAGGGTTGACTATATTACTTCATCCATACTGCTTCACAAAACAATGAGACCGGCTTCCTCTTTCCATTCATTTCATAAACATGCTTCGATCCCGTCCCCTCTGTTCATCGTACTCCGTTCGACGACCACACTCATCCGTGTCTCAGCGCCGCCAGTCACCACTCCAACTCCCAAACAATTCGACTTCACCAGAGTCCAACAAAAACTCCATCTCTCATTAGAAACACAACACCACTCTCGACGTCAATTCAAACTGTTGCACCCCCCTGCAATGACCTGACGGTCAATCCAACACCACTAGACAAGGCGCGCCAATCTCCTCACTCATTACCTCCAATGCCACCTTGCACGATCAGTTCATCACTTTAGAAAGCCCAATCAACCGCGGCGCCTTTCATAGTACTGGTCACCATCGCAATTGAGATTCCATCTCCACCGGTCACTTAGCAGGTCTCGCCATGCTGAATATTAGTGTAGTTATGTGTTTTATGGATCGATCAATAGATTGGGTGATCTTGGAGGAGAAAATTAGGTGATTTATGTTCGTTAAAACGAGGAGTGGCGGCTGAACAGAAATTGACCATGCAGTGAAAATGGACTGTGAAATGTCGGGTTAAGATCTCTTATATAGACAACCATAAAATAATATAATATTATATTAAACTTCGCTATGAAGTATTGTTTTAAAACCACCACAAATGACTTCCATTTTCAATATTCTAATTCTAGCGTAGAAAAATATTACGGACTCGATGGGACAGGTTTCGTCGAATTCCAAGGTCGTTTGTGAAAAGTCCTTTATAAATCACAAGCTAAAAATCATGTATTTAAATTTCCCACGATCAAAAAATAAATCCAATCAACTTAAAACTTTGAAATTGTACTAGACCTTTTCCTTAAGGATCCAATGAAATTTGTTTCGTTAAAATCGGGTTTCGTTTGGCTAGTAGTTTATTCCTTTAAAGTCACCCCTGTCTAAATTGGACAAAATAATATAAATGGTTAAGGCGTTTATCGTTGCCACGATCAAACGGTAAGTCCGATTTTGACATGAAAATTGAAATCAAATAATAATTAATTAATACAAATCCAATGGCACAAGTTTCGTCGCATTCTGAGACTATTTCGCGGTACGCTATTTTTATATGCCTCACAACGCTATTTTAGACATCGAAATACCCAATGTCCAAAAATAACAAACTACCTACCTATTCTGACTCTAAACTCGATACAAACTCAGTGGACTTGGTTTCATGACTTAATTCGATCGTCTGCTCAAGTTATACACAAATATACCTTTATTAAATTAAATTAATTTAATTATGTGCTATAGAAAATGACTAGGCGTTTACGGCTGCCGTTGTCACATACGACATCGGTTTGCCACGAAATTTAATGCTGTATAATAATTTAACGTTATAGTTCCAATGAAACTAATTTTATCGAAAACTAAGCCCAATTTTAAAATCGCTATTTTTAAGACTTATATATAATATAATAAAATATTATATAAATAAAAAAATAATCAAATTAGATAATAATAAATTATTATCATAAATACTCAACTGGAAATATCATATAGCTTCAAATATAAATTGTACAACTCAAATATCAACAATTTCGAGTGAAACGTTGTCCAAATTATATTTAAACTCTTTCATATTCATCAATAAACGTTATATTTTAATAACGATTTCCATATCGACTATTTTTAAATTTGATTTAGAAATTAGTAACAATCTATAACACGAAATCTGATCTTTCTCTTCCATATGAAAATTATAACAAACAAGATTCCAACATTTCTTGTTTCACAGAAATCCGACTTAAAACGAATTCTGTATATTCAATTGAAGTTCAAAACTCAATATTACGAACTACCGTGCCATTTCGAGCTCGATTTAAATTATATAAAATTTGTAACGTTCAAACTTTGTTTTATAAACAATTTCAATATTAAAATCCATTAATATTCCAAATATAATATTTAAAATAATAAATTAAATTAAATACTTGACTACCAAAAATACGGGACATTACAGTAATATATAGCCTTATTCAGTCCGCACACTTATTTTTTTCTCCCTTGCTCTTTAAATCCTTGTGGTTGTTCCATGTACACTTCTTCCCACAGTTCACTACTTAAAAAACATTATTTACATCAAGTTGCTTGATGGTCCAATTTTTATATAGGGAAATTGTTAAGATAATTCTAATAGATGATGGCTTTAAAATAAGTGAAAAAGCTTCTTTGAAATTGAATCCACACTATTGTGAATAGCCCATGGTTACCAATTTTGCCTTTTGTTTAGAAATTGCATCATCAGGGTCTGTTTTGTTAGGGAATGCGAAATGCGGATCTTAAGGAAAAACAAACACTGGAGGGGGTGAATAGTGTTTATAAGGAATTTATGAAAATCTTAAACTTAATTGATCTACTATATGAATCACACACTAGAGATTAACACAAACACAGAATCAAACATAGACACAGAAATAATTAAATATAAAACGCAGAAAAAGGAAAGAACACACCAAATTTTATACTGGTTCGGATTACTCCTACGTGCAGTCCCATGGAACGCTGGATTGCGCAGAGTTTTATTATTATCAATATCAAGTACAACCCCTTGATTTTACGGCTACAAGGTTAGCACCGCTCCGGACACCCCTGATTTCACGGTTACAAGGTTAACACCGCTCCATTTCCTTGATTTCAGAGCTACAAGGAACATATCCTTTCCAAACACTTCCTAAATGATTACAACAGCCCTAGAACTCTTCAATAGCACTTCAATTCAGAGAGTATATGAAAAAAATTGAGAAGAGAAGAAGTTTGATATAATTTGAATAGAAATCGGCAAAGTATAAGTGTAGACATCAAGAAAATGATGTATATTAATGCTGGAATGTAAAGGGGTGAAGATGGAGAAGAAGAACAATTAAAAATTCGAAATC
Organism: Allium sativum; assembly: GCA_030737875.1. Lineage (NCBI taxonomy): Eukaryota > Viridiplantae > Streptophyta > Magnoliopsida > Asparagales > Amaryllidaceae > Allium > Allium sativum. The sequence goes on from CM060919.1 coordinate 312,935,081, forward strand.
AACCCTTTTTTATGGTATCTCAATGGTTGCAACGTTTTAGAAACAATACAAATAGTGAAAAGACACTTCCTTTGAAAATTGAAATTATGACAGTTGTATGTCGACATAGCCATAAATGTACGTCGAATATGTATGTGTATTTTGATTTTTAAACTATTTTTGAAGTGTTTCAACTAATTTATATTCTGAAAAATCCTAAAATAAAAATTAGTGTTTAAAGATTTTCTAAAGTACAAAAACATAGTAATATATTATATGAACATATTTATGAAGTTACAAGATTTAAAACTTATAAAACTATAAAATTATATAACTACATATTACAAACTTATATATATATTAATAATTTATAAACATATATATTTGAAATCATAAGTATGATAATAGTTTGAAAATAATTTTGAAATCAGGATTTTAATTTTGAAAATAGAATTTGAAATTTGAAATATAAAGATCAGAATTTGAATTTTGAAAATCAAAATTTGAATTTTGAAAATCAGAATTTGAAATTTGAAAATCAGAATTTGAACATGGAGTGCTATTCAGAACCTTACATATAAACTAGACTCAAATACTATATTTTTCTTGATATCTTGATAAATTGATAACTCATGAGTCTTGAATCTCTTATGAATCCTGAATCTCTTGAAACTCTAGAGCTGTACAGTCTTTAAGATTAAAGTCCTGTATATAATCTGTAACGTCTTGGAATTTTAGCAGGTTAATAATTTATTAATAAACGATAATTAAACGTATTAATTATAATATAATTATAATTAAGCCCATAACGTCGCGATAATTCGTAATATTACGGCTTGAACATCAACTGAGTATACAGGATTCGTTATACGATGGATTTTTTTAAATAAGAAACGTTCGAATCTAACTGGTTATAATTTTCCAATGGAAGTGAAAAATAGAGATTTCAGATTATAGACTGTAAGTTATGTCCAAATTAAATATTCAGAAAAACAGCGGCATAATCGTTCATGCCATAACGGTTATTTAAATATATTTAAATATCGGTTTCGAATTTGGACAAGACCTTTAAGACGTAGTCATAATTTAATTTTTTTTTGAATTTTTCTATAATTTTTATTCTGAAAAATAAGCAACTTTTTATTTGAAGTATTTTCACCCTGAATTAGTATTTTGGGGTTTCACAATATAAGTTAACTAGTCTATTTTATTATATTTTTGGAATTGTGGCAAGTTACTCATCTCAACAGTATCATTATTTTTGTCCATAAAGATTTGTAAATGAATGGAATTTTATATATATGCTAAATTTTGTTTTTTTACCTTAAAAATGTACTATTGTTTTTATCTGATTTGTACGTACATGATATCCGCTAAATATCTACGCACAAGCACCAAAGATTTGACGCAGACCTTAAATGTAAACAGCTGCCTACAACTTAAAATCTATCATGGATATATAACTTTTGTAACAACCCGTATTTTCAATAACCTGTAATGATGTAAATCGAGGCAGAATTTAATTCTAAAATCTGAATCAAGGGAAACGGGCTATGCCATTGCGTTTGTCTCGGAAAAATACGCGAAATAGAGTCCGAGTTTTCGAAAATCGGAGTCCGTATGACCCGGTTAAGGCCCAACGAAGTTTTCAGAAAATTTCAAAGTAAAAACAGATTTCAAATTCAAGTTTGAATTTGAAAATTAGGTCATACAGGGCTAGGCGGGAAATTTCCGGCCAGAGCACCCAAGTCGACAGCCCTGTCGACTTGGGAGTCGACTTGGTTGGACCAAGTCGACAGCCCTGTCGACTTGGCTGTCGACTTGGCTCAGCCGGGTAGTTCTGCCTGGTGCACCATTTTGGGTTTGTGTTGAGCTTGGAGGCCAGATTCGGTTTTAAGGGCTGAGATTGCAACTAGGGTTTAATCCTATGGCCTAAAACACTTGCCTAATCTATAAATAAGACCCTAAGCTAGCCCTAAATCATTATTAATCAATCCTACAACTAAACTATGGCAAAATTTTACCTCTCATGGCCTCCACTCTCTTCATAAAATTCCTAAATCAATTTCTATGAGAGATTTTCCATGCATACAAGTGTTTTCAAACTTGTATGAGCATCATTAGCTTGCATTCAAGTCAAGTTTCTACATTTGCATCATAAAGATAGAGTTTTGATCATTTTGGCTCAAGGGTTTTTATGTTAGAGCTTGCATTTTGGGTCTAATTGGTTGCATAAGGGCTTTGTCATAGTTTTGTGTGTCTTCATAAGCATTGTAAGCCCTACTCTACTTTCATACTTAAACTCTAAAGTTAAATGTATGATATGCAAGTTTACTATGATGTGTTATGCAAGTTTACTATGATGTGTTATGCAAGTTTACTATGATGTGATATGCAAGTTTACTATGATGTGTTATGCAAGTTTACTATGATGTGATATGCAAGTTTACTATGATGTGTTATGCAAGTTCATCAAGTTATGTTATGCAAGTTTATATGCAAGTTGCCAAGTTATGTTATGCAAGTATGCCATGCTATGATATGCAAGTTCATCATGTCATGTTATGCAAGTTTACCATGTTATGCTATGCAAGTATGCCATGTTATGATATGCAAGTATGTTATGCAAGTTTGGGATGACCATCTTGTTCATGTTATCATGTTATGCAAGCTTATCTTGAGTATGTGAACATAAAGCTTCAAGCTTTATGCTAAAGGTTGCATTTTGGCAACATGTAAGTTATCATATCTCTTATGATAACTTGCATGTGAGGCTAAATGCGAACTTATGGCCATTTCTACATGTCATTTAGCACCATGTATCACCAATATGCCAAGTTTGGTTTTATGCATGCTTTTGGGGCCTAAAAATGTAATATGCAAGGGTATGAACACATGAACATTTCATATGCCACCATGTTGAACTTGTGGCTCCAACACCTTTATGTCATGATTATGCCAAGTTCCCTCTTTCTATCCTTTATGCGCTATTGCGATATGTAAGCGATGGGATTGCGTTTGGGGTTGGGTAAACTTAAAAGACATAAAAACATAAGCTTGGGAATTTACCTATTAAGTTAGGTCTACCCATTGGGAATTTACCTATTAAGTTAGGTCTACCCAATTGCTTGAAAACTTGTAATGTGTTTTGGAAACATGATGGACATGACACTTAGAAAAGACAAGTGTGACCAACTCGAGGTTGGGTTGAGTTTGTAGCATAAACCTACCCGGAACCGACTGGCTTAACTAGTTGCTACAAACAATAGGACCCAATGTGAGAAGTTGGCCATGTTGTACCTTGAACCCGAGGTTAGACCAAGTTGTGGTGTAAAGCTACCCGGACCCACCCGACTTAACTAGTAACCACAACAAAGTCTAATGTGAGAGGTTAAGGCGCATTAATTAATTAATGCCTCATGGTTAGGGTTAAGTCATGGTCCATTTAATACTTAACCAATTTGGGCTTGGTAGATTAATCGGGGTTAAGTCGTGAACTCATCGTTACACTTAACCGAGTTAATCCATGATTAGTAAAGGGGTTAAACCGTACTTAACCCACTAGAAAAATCCTAGCAATGGGGGTCCACTCCAGCAGTAATCCCTAGTTTGTATCATCATGACCCTAGGGACTAGGCTAGGGTGGGGGCACGATTACTGGACTGGAGGTAAGCGACCAATAAACGACGGCCGGGTGGTACGCCGATGTAGTTCCAGACGGACTATGGTCGTGCACGTAGTCCGTATTTGGAGAAGTCACCCATGGGTACCAGTAGATCGAGACTGTGCACTCATGTTTATGGTGTCCAGGGGTTGGCACCCTAGGGCTTGATACACCCGAAGGGTGGACCCGGCACAGTTCGACTACAATCATGTTTGGGCCGTATTGACACCAACACGTGACGAGTTAGGCTTAGGGAGCCGATCGACTAGACCGTTTGGGTTGGACCTCGTGTTAGGGTCACTTCATGTTATTGGACCTCGTGTTAGGGTCACTTCATGTTACTGGACCTCGTGTTAGGGTCACTTCATGTTATTGGACCTCGTGTTAGGGTCACTTCATGTTATTGGACCTCGTGTTAGGGTCACTTCATGTTATTGGACCTCGTGTTAGGGTCACTTCATGTTATTGGACCTTGTATTAGGGTCACTTCATGTTATTGGGCCAAAGCTTGGGCCAAGGGATCAATACTTGTTTATTCAAGTCATGTTAGTTTGCTAGTACACCTGTGGTGCAAAAAGCTTAATCCTGATTATGCGATGACACCTTTATCTACCTTGTCAGTTAATCATCATGCTAGTATGTTGTTATCCTTATGTTCATCCCTGCTGCTCATGCCAGTTAACTTTATCAGTTTACATTGATTGTAGTAGGGCTTACTCAGTCTTTTTGACTGACCTGTTTTCTTTCGCCTCTTTTCTTCCGTTCCCCCCCGGGTTCTCAGGGAGGGAATAGTGGAGCTTAGCTTGGATTTCTGATCGCTTGCTTCTGGGATTTTAGCTCATGTACGGTCTTGACATGAAGCTAGCTATGGTTATCACTTATTTTGGGGATAGTACTTATGTATTTCATTTTTGCAATTGTTTTTTATCTAGACTTGTGTATTTGGAAAGTTAACATTGTGTTGTACCAGACTTGTTTTGAAATGGTTTGAAAATCTTCCGCTGTTTATCTATGTTTTTTACTCTGTTTACATATATACATATGTTCTTGTTCTGCCTTGATATATCATTATGCATGTTTACCTGATTCAAACGCCCCTCCAAAGTCAGAGTGCTTGCAAGAGTCACCCTGGCGGAGGTGGGGTGTTACATTTGGTATCAGAGCATATGGTTTACGAGAAGGAACAAAAAGGTTTTTAGAAAACTTTTGGAAAACTATTTTCAAAACCAAGTATAAAGTATTTTCCAAAGAAAAGTCTAGTTTATTTTAAAGGCTATTCCCCAAAAAGCCATTAGCAAAATCCCTTCGTTTTTCTCCATTCTAAATCTGTCTTTTTCTTTTTCAGTATGGCCGATAACTTTTCTATTCCGGAGGGGGTACACGTACCGGTTTGGTACAGGAGACTTTTGGATGCTAGGGCGACCGAAGCCGGCCCCGCAGACGTTCCTCCTCCTCCTCCTCCGGTAGTCAATGTTCCTCCTCCCCCTGTCGCCAATGTTCCTCCTCCTGTCGCTAAGGTTCCTCTTCCTCCTTCCCCTCAGCATCCTCAAGCTGACTTCGCAAAGATTTGCCAAGATTTTAAGGCGATGGGTTGCAAGAATTTCTTTGGAACCGAGACTTATGTAGAGGCAAGGAATTGGTTGAAAGAAACCGAAGATCTTTTTACCTTCTTTGATATAGATGACCGTAGGAAGGTTTTATTAGCAGTGTGGTTGCTAAAGGAAGAAGCTGCACGTTGGTGGGTGGTCACCACCGTTACTAGGCCAATTGAGACTTGGGATGACTTTCGGGGAAAGTTTGGACTAAGGTTCCTATCACTGAGGCAAGGGGACATGACTATTAGGGAATACATAGATAAGTTTAATCAACTGGCTCAGGACGGTTTAGACTTGGCTAACACAGCTCAGAAGAAGGCCCTATATTTTGCTCTAGGATTAAACGAGCCATTACATGGTTTAGCCATGACTCATATACCCTTGGGGGGCAACTTTCGAAAGTTTGGTGAATATGGCCATACTCAATGAAGAGAATAGGAGTGATAAGAGAGAGATCAAGATAAATGATACTCAAGCCAAGAAGACTGATTCCCAGTGGAAAGGAAATCAGGGTAATCCAAGCGGTCAGAGCAGTCAAGGCAATAAGAACAAGAACAACAAGGGCAACAAGAACAAGGCAAAGGACACAAGAAAGTGCAACTACTGTGGGATGGTTGGGCACATAGTCAAGGATTGTAGGAAGAAGAGAAGGAAATTGGGCGGGTGCTTTCACTGTGGAGAGACGGGACATTTTAGCAAAGATTGCCCGAAGAAGCAAGGGCAAGGCCAGGGTCAGACCCAGCGTGCTGGACCTTCAGGAGGGCAAGTTCATGCTCTCAATGTCGCTCCAGTTCCCGATCAAGGTAGTATTTCTGTTGAGAGCCTTGATATATATTTCTGATTTTCCTGTTCGTACCTTGTTTGATTTTGGTGCATCGCATAGTTTATTTCATCTGATCTAGTTGAAAGTTTGCACCTAAGTACTAGTCTAGTTTATGATCCCGTGTGTGTTTCAAATCCAATTGGGGGTTCCGCCCATTTGTCTATGATCTACGTGGATTTGAAAATCTCTATCTTAGTGTAGAGTTCTCGTGTGATGCTTATATTCTCGGTTTCATGGGGTATGGGTTGATTTTGGGCATGGATGGGTTGTCCTGTTTTGGAGCCATCCTTGATTTTTGAGCATAGGGTTGTGAGGCTCATGACTTGCCTCAGTAATACCCTAAAAATTTTTAGTAACCCTATGAGTCCCGTCATGTTGTGTTATCTTGAATCCCTCAACTCGTCTATCGATAATTTGTAATCGGTGAGGGTGGTCCGAGAATATCCTGATATCTTGGGTGAAGTGAAGGGGGTTACCCCTAAACGAAAGATAGATTTCCGCATTTATCTGGTTGATAATGCCAAGATAGTTTCGTGGCCGGTAAGGCACATGGCCCCGCAAGATGAAAGTTAAGAAAGCAAGTCAAGGAGTTGCTTGAGAAGAACTTCATTAGATGAAGTATATCTGAATGGGGAGCGCCTGTAGTATTTACTACCAAGGCAGATGATTCTCTTTGACTTTGTGTTGATTATCGTGAGTTAAACAAAGAGAATAGGCAACCATTGCCAAGGATCGATGATTTGTTTGATCAGCTTGTAGGAACATCTGTTTTCTCTTGGTCTTGCTACTGGATTCCATCAGCTCAGAGTAGCTGAGGATAGTATAGACAAGACTGCGTTCAGAACTCCAGATGGATTCTTAGAATGGCTGGTCATGCCATTCGCACCCACCTACTTTGTGGACTTGATGAGTAGGGTGTTCAGGGAGTTCTTGAACAAGTTTGTGGTAGTCTTCGTAGATGATATTCTGATCTTCTCAAAGGATGAGGAAGAACACGCAAGACATCTCAAGGAGGTGATGGATACGCTTAGAGCGCATCAGTTGAAGGCCGAGTTCTCCAAGTGTCACTTTTGGAGAAGGGAAGTTAGATTCCTTGGGCATATAGTAGTTAAACAAGGCTTAGCGGTGGATCCCGCTAGAGTGGTCGCGGTTCAAGACAGGAAAAGCTCTGACGAGGACAATTGAAGTAAGAAGTTCTCTCAGTTTAATTAGTTAGTTAGCGTCCCTTGAGCTTAGACCTACCCTTCTGGATCAAGTAGGGACTTCTCAGAAGGAGGACCCGCAGTTAAGTCGAGATCATGGACAAGTTGATTCGAGGCGAGATAGTAGTCACCTCGCTATAGATGACAAGGGATGGCTAAGACGCGATGAGAGAAAGAGGTTCTTGATGATGCACATCACTCGAGGAGGTGGCTGAGTTGGTCCCAAGGTGCATGTTGTGCCAACAGGTTAAAGGCCAAGTCATAAAAAGCCCGGTGGGCTATTACATCCATTGGAGGTCCCCGCAATGGAAGTAGTAAAGCGTCACGAAGGATTTCGTGGATGGACTGCCGAGATCAAGGAAAGGGAATACGAGCATTTGGGTTATTGTGGACAGACTTACGAAGAGTGCTCATTTCATTCCGGTGAAGAGCAAGAGGACCGCATCTTGGCTAGCGTCTGTATATCTTCGTGAGATTGTGAGACTACATGGAGTCCCTTCTAGTATAGTTAGTAACCATGACTCAACTTCACTAGCCAGTTTTGGGATAATCTACGGGAAGTCATGGGCAAGCAACTGAATCTAAGCACGGCCTATCATTCGCAGGCGGATGGTTCATTGGCAACGGGGATTGGTATTTTCAAGAAAAGTCCTGCTGCGTGGAATACTTTATAGTAAGTAAACGAGATCCAGGATTCACTAGTGAATTTTGGAGAGCTTGCATGAAATCATGAGGTCATGGTTATGTTTAAGCCAAGAATGATAGTAGAGTAAGTGAAAGAGGAGACGAGAGGCGACAATGAAATGGGTTCCAACTCATATTTGGAAATAAGAGTTAAGAAGCTAAGAAATCATGAGGTAAAAGACGGTCAAAGCACAGTGGAGTTAAGCTCAAGGAAACGTGACTTAGAAGATTGAAGGCTAGATACGCGCATCATATCTCTTCCTAAGAGTATATCCTTGATCCTTGTTTTCCTGCGGAACTTACTCGCATGTTATCTTTTTATGTATATCCTCTCGGTCCCATTTTCGGTCCTATTTCGGTCGGGAGGTATGACTTATTGGCTAGTAATACATGTCAGGGTTTGAAGGGGGTCCGTTAGGTTGACTAAACCTTTTGGGCTTTTATAGAATATGGGTTGGTTTAGGAAGGGATTTCTTGTAATCCGAAAGGAGCATATCTTGCTTATCTTCCCGATCTCTTTGTAGCATATCTTTTGCTATCCATGTTTATCTAGTTTATCGTGTTAATCTTGTCATGAGAACCTTTGGTAGAAACCCTTGGATGAAACATGTGTTTGAAACATGTTATGCTTGATGGTTGTAAGTGGTTGCAAGTGGTTACTCGTGGATGCATTATACACATTAGGCACTAGATCGGCTCACACACTCCTCATATTGCATATGCATGAGTGTTTACGCTTATTCATGGATGAAAATTTTTGTGTTATCACATGGATGTTGCATATGGATGTATGTTATGTGCACACATATAGATGTTATACATTATGTTAGGAATTACATACATATGGATTCATTTCACTAACATAATTTGCATTGATGATATTTGCATTAGATAAGTACATATACACACACATTTGCATATGTTCATACAACATTTAGAATCTTGTAAGGACAACGATTGCTCGTGGATGATGTTTTGAGTAGATGGATGATTGGATGGTAGGATACGTTCTTCCTAACTTGAAGATTACGGGGACGAAATCCTTTAAGGAGGGGAGAATGTAACAACCCGTATTTTCAATAACCTGTAATGATGTAAATCGAGGCAGAATTTAATTCTAAAATCTGAATCAAGGGAAATGGGCTATGCCATTGCGTTCGTCTCGGAAAAATACGCGAAATAGAGTCCGAGTTTTCGAAAATCGGAGTCCGTATGACCCGGTTAAGGCCCAACGAAGTTTTCAGAAAATTTCAAAGTAAAAACAGATTTCAAATTCAAGTTTGAATTTGAAAATTAGGTCATACAGGGCTAGGCGGGAAATTTCCCGCCAGAGCACCCAAGTCGACAGCCCTGTCGACTTGGGAGTCGACTTGGTTGGACCAAGTCGACAGCCCTGTCGACTTGGCTCAGCCGGGTAGTTCTGCCTGGTGCACCATTTTGGGTTTGTGTTGAGCTTGGGGGCCAGATTCGGTTTTAAGGGCTGAGATTGCAACTAGGGTTTAATCCTATGGCCTAAAACACTTGCCTAATCTATAAATAAGACCCTAAGCTAGCCCTAAATCATTATTAATCAATCCTACAACTAAACTATGGCAAAATTTTACCTCTCATGGCCTCCACTCTCTTCATAAAATTCCTAAATCAATTTCTATGAGAGATTTTCCATGCATACAAGTGTTTTCAAACTTGTATGAGCATCATTAGCTTGCATTCAAGTCAAGTTTCTACATTTGCATCATAAAGAAAGAGTTTTGATCATTTTGGCTCAAGGGTTTTTATGTTAGAGCTTGCATTTTGGGTCTAATTGGTTGCATAAGGGCTTTGTCATAGTTTTGTGTGTCTTCATAAGCATTGTAAGCCCTATTCTACTTTCATACTTAAACTCTAAAGTTAAATGTATGATATGCAAGTTTACTATGATGTGTTATGCAAGTTTACTATGATGTGATATGCAAGTTTACTATGATGTGTTATGCAAGTTTACTATGATGTGATATGCAAGTTTACTATGATGTGTTATGCAAGTTCATCAAGTTATGTTATGCAAGTTTATATGCAAGTTGCCAAGTTATGTTATGCAAGTATGCCATGCTATGATATGCAAGTTCATCATGTCATGTTATGCAAGTTTACCATGTTATGCTATGCAAGTATGCCATGTTATGATATGCAAGTATGTTATGCAAGTTTGGGATGACCATCTTGTTCATGTTATCATGTTATGCAAGCTTATCTTGAGTATGTGAACATAAAGCTTCAAGCTTTATGCTAAAGGTTGCATTTTGGCAACATGTAAGTTATCATATCTCTTATGATAACTTGCATGTGAGGCTAAATGCGAACTTATGGCCATTTCTACATGTCATTTAGCACCATGTATCACCAATATGCCAAGTTTGGTTTTATGCATGCTTTTGGGGCCTAAAAATGTAATATGTAAGGGTATGAACACATGAACATTTCATATTCCACCATGTTGAACTTGTGGCTCCAACACCTTTATGTCATGATTATGCCAAGTTCCCTCTTTCTATCCTTTATGCGCTATTGCGATATGTAAGCGATGGGATTGCGTTTGGGGTTGGGTAAACTTAAAAGACATAAAAACATAAGCTTGGAAATTTACCTATTAAGTTAGGTCTACTCATTGGGAATTTACCTATTAAGTTAGGTCTACCCAATTGCTTGAAAACTTGTAATGTGTTTTGGAAACATGATGGACATGACACTTAGAAAAGACAAGTGTGACCAACTCGAGGTTGGGTTGAGTTTGTAGCATAAACCTACCCGGAACCGACCGGCTTAACTAGTTGCTACAAACAATAGGACCCAATGTGAGAAGTTGGCCATGTTGTACCTTGAACCCGAGGTTAGACCAAGTTGTGGTGTAAAGCTACCTGGACCCGCCCGGCTTAACTAGTAACCACAACAAAGTCTAATGTGAGAGGTTAAGGCGCATTAATTAATTAATGCCTCATGGTTAGGGTTAAGTCATGGTCCATTTAATACTTAACCAATTTGGGCTTGGTAGATTAATCGGGGTTAAGTCGTGAACTCATCGTTACACTTAACCGAGTTAATCCATGATTAGTAAAGGGGTTAAACCGTACTTAACCCACTAGAAAAATCCTAGCAATGGGGGTCCACTCCAGCAGTAATCCCTAGTTTGTATCATCATGACCCTAGGGACTAGGCTAGGGTGGGGGCACGATTACTGGACTGGAGGTAAGCGACCAATAAACGACGGCCGGGTGGTACGCCGATGTAGTTCCGGACGGACTATGGTCGTGCACGTAGTCCGTATTTGGAGAAGCCACCCATGGGTACCAGTAGATCGAGATTGTGCACTCATGTTTATGGTGTCCAGGGGTTGGCATCCTAGGGCTTGATACACCCGAAGGGTGGACCCGGCACAGTTCGACTACAATCATGTTTGGGCCGTATTGACACCAACACGTGACGAGTTAGGCTTAGGGAGCCGATCGACTAGACCGTTTGGGTTGGACCTCGTGTTAGGGTCACTTCATGTTATTGGACCTCGTGTTAGGGTCACTTCATGTTATTGGACCTCGTGTTAGGGTCACTTCATGTTATTGGACCTCGTGTTAGGGTCACTTCATGTTATTTGACCTCGTGTTAGGGTCACTTCATGTTATTGGACCTCGTGTTAGGGTCACTTCATGTTATTGGACCTCGTGTTAGGGTCACTTCATGTTATTGGACCTCGTGTTAGGGTCACTTCATGTTATTGGACCTTGTATTAGGGTCACTTCATGTTATTGGGCCAAAGCTTGGGCCAAGGGATCAATACTTGTTTATTCAAGTCATGTTAGTTTGCTAGTACACCTGTGGTGCAAAAACCTTAATCATGATTATGCGATGACACCTTTATCTACCTTGTCAGTTAATCATCATGCTAGTATGTTGTTATCCTTATGTTCATCCCTGCTGCTCATGCCAGTTAACTTTATCAGTTTACATTGATTGTAGTAGGGCTTACTCAGTCTTTTTGACTGACCTGTTTTCTTTCGCCTCTTTTCTTCCGTTCCCCCCCCAGGTTCTCAGGGAGGGAATAGTGGAGCTTAGCTTGGATTTCTGATCGCTTGCTTCTGGGATTTTAGCTCATGTACGGTCTTGACATGAAGCTAGCTATGGTTATCACTTATTTTGGGGATAGTACTTATGTATTTCATTTTTGCAGTAATATTGTTTTTTATCTAGACTTGTGTATTTGGAAAGTTAACATTGTGTTGTACCAGACTTGTTTTGAAATGGTTTGAAAATCTTCCGCTGTTTATCTATGTTATTTACTCTGTTTACATATATACATATGTCCTTGTTCTGCCTTGATATATCATTATGCATGTTTACCTGATTCAAACGCCCCTCCAAAGTCAGAGTGCTTGCAAGAGTCACCCTGGCGGAGGTGAGGTGTTACAACTTTCTTTCCCTGTAAAGTACCGTACTGCCATTCTCTTAATTCTTCCCCACCCTAAGCTAACAGATTGGTTTACTCTGTGATCAAATCTCGCTAGACTTGCCATTACTTCATGTCGGAGAAATACAGCACAGCTAAAAGCATGAATGGTTAATTCCTTAGCAACAAAGTATTGTACAGCAACCTTTTTCAACGTCTAAAAATGCAGCCTACCTATTTAGGGCTCGAGCAAATGTACATGAACCGTAACCATGGCAGCAGACTACTCTACGACGTGATGACCTATTCCCCCTAAGACTTCATCCCAAAGGAATACTGCACACCTAACTATTACATGAATGGTCATCCATCAGTGAACATAACCTACCCAAATAACACACATGATTTAGTACATAAAGTTAACAGCTACCTATATTGAAAACCTACCCTATAGTGTTACAGCTACCTATTACCATTTCCTTGCGTGCCAAGGGTTTGCAACTATAAATACTCTTGCCGAACACTCCTTTGCAACCAGTGAAGCTTTTATCAAAACAAAACTTCAAAATTTCATATAAATTCAAATCGAAATCCACACTTCTAAAAAGAAGAGAGTGTAGCAGTGAAGCACGGTGAAGAGATAAAATACTGGAAGACTCATTTTTATTTGGGGAGGAGGAGCTACAGTTTTTGCTTTTCACGTGAGTGGATGGTCCAATCGATTGCGGTAATTGCATTTTAACTCATGCAAGTCAGATCCCAACGTTCATGGTGACGGGCGCTGGAAATTTTTGAAATGAGAAGCGGATGTTGTTGTAAGTGCGTGAGCAGACGAAAATGTACATGAGCGGTGGTTTGTTTTTCAGTGATCGGAGGATGTGAGGTGAAGAATAGTTTTGATAGGGTTCGAGATACATGTCTGCAGCTTACGGGTTTAAAGCTGGCAGAGGGATAGAAGGAGCATGGTTGTTTGAAGAGGGTGCGCTTTGCCCTGATTGGGTTTGAGACGCATGAAAAATAGAAAGGTGAAGGTTTTGATGTTACGTAAAGCGGTAAAGGTAAGGGGATCCGATGAACACAAGCATGGTGGGAAACACGTACAGGTTAAGTAAGAAGAAGAAGGAGTTTCGATAATGGTGGAAGTATTTACTGGAGGGAGTTATTTTGTTGGAGTATATGTTGGGCCGATAGAAATAAAGGTTAAGGCCCAAAGAAAAGAAAAAGTATGAAGTGAGTCTGCTTGCTGGAATTAAAACGGAGGTAAAGGGCTTTAAAGAATCGTGATGCCTTTCCTTGGAACGAAACCAAGAAGCAGCATGGTAGTGCCAGAAGAAAAGCGAATGTGTCTAATGACGTGATTCAGAAATGATCAACTAAGGTAAATATACGGTTTAATTTAATTTGAACAATTTTATTATATATATATAACTAGTGACTTATAAAATATAAAACTATCCCATATGAAAACAGAATCGAATGGAACCGGTCACGCTAAAATCGTAACGACGAGATCTTCATTTGTAGAGCTTTTACCATTGATAACAGAGCTGCTAAACTTTCATAACAAAATCAAATGCTTGTTTGATTGTAAACGAAATAAAAACAGAACCATCAACGCTAACCGAAGTAAGTAAACTCACTAACTCTGTCCATTTTTATAATTTTCACTAACTCTGTCCAGTTTTATAATTTTATAAACGTTATTTAATTTTGATAAAAATGATTGACTTTGGATGATTTACAAATAAATTGGTTGATAATTATAAATATGAAGTCATTGGTTAAATACTGATTTAATCATTTCGTATTGATATGAAAATGTGCTATTTATGTTATTTAACATCTGTGGATGCAGTTGAAACAGGTTGGAGGAATCCAACTGGATTCCTCAACAATTTTATTATTGTTTTTCATATATTGCATTATACGATGTGATGAATAACCTATGGTTGGTTGTTGTGTGTTTGGAGTGTTTGAACAACATCGACCTGAAATAATTGATATTAAAATATCATGAAATATATTCGAATATATTGGAAAAGACATTGCGGTTTTGAAAAGGGAGTTTCTATTTTTTAAATAGAAACTGAATTTCGATTGGCTAGATTAGAATAATTTGTTTTAATTATATTAAAACAAGAAGTTCGATTTATAAACGATATTTAGAAATGGAATAAATAATTATTTTTAAATAATTATTATAAAATAATCCATGAATGTTAATTTAAAAATGGGATAAAGGGAAATTGTTAAATTCATTTCGAGTTTCGAAATGTGAATATGGGTTGAATAAAACTATATATAAAGGTTTATAATTCGACTGATGTCGAATGTTATTAAAAAAATTATTTTTAGAATATATATATATTATAAAATTTGGAGATGAATAGGATAATTAATATTGGTTTAAAACCAATAATATACAATAGGATATGTAAGCGAGATAAAGTCATAAACTTGATATACACTTAGCAAAGAGATAACTCATAAACAGAGTCTACAAAGTGGGATATTAATATGAATTAATCAAATAACTAGATAGGTGAAATTTAAAAACCGTAATGGTATTTATTATTTAAATCAAGATTTGATTTAATAAAACGAGTCCAGGTTTCTATAAAGGAAAAAAATTCACTTAAAGCGAATAACAATTTTAAAAGAAAACGCTTTGAAAATTGGAATAGTGTCAAAGGGAATGGTAAATATTTGAAGTAATAAATTCAAAAGAAAATGTGTTAACCTAAAACGCTAAGTCTATTCTAAAGTTCGAAATGTTAATCGGGTATAGACCATTCAAAAAGAGAGTTATAAGTTAAAATTCGATTATATCGAATTAAGGAAAGTACTATTTACTTTCCAATTTTATCAAGATCTGTTTATCATTTATTTAAATTAATTAATTATTTATTTATAGTAATTAATCTAAGTTATATTTTGAAATTAAACATTTCGGAAACAAGAATTATAATGATATCGTTATAATAAATGTATTCCGTAAAGAAAGTGGACTCTTAAATTGAATCCGAGAGTTGCGTGAGCAATGACCGTTAAAGATTTGAAATGGTGAACTTGACTATATCGAAGTTGAAAGTGATGTTTAGTCAAGGTCTGAGAGGTAATTATACCCCAACTTGATCAATTTCATGATTAACTAAGGAATGGTTAAGGTTGGTGGCAAGATTGGTTAAATCAGAGATGTTTTCTAAGTATAGAAATTTAAAATGATTCGGGATAACGAGAAGTTAAGAAATGATAATTGGAAATGCTTTCCCAGTGTTGATAATGTATATTTTCTAAATATTGAAAATAAGAGTTGTAAATATATGGAATTAATTACCGATGTTAAAAAGGAGATTTTTCTTAATATAGGAAATAAATAGTTTTAAATAATTTAAAATAGGTGGAAATAATTTCCAAGGATTGGGTGAGGTAAAACGGGGGTTTGAGAAATATTTGGGAAAATAGGGGAAATAGGAAATTGGGAAATGAAATGATTTTTGATAATTCTAATTAAAGTGGGCTCTGTGTTGATTAATGATTGATCGGTAATATTTCCATTTGGAAATAAGATCGTTGCATGTATGTATGTTTTTCTTTGATAGTTAAATAACCGAATATCAAAGTTTTTGACCCATTTTTCGTTGTCAATACGGAGAGACCGGGATCTGGTTTATTATCTGAAAACCACTCTGTATGGGCACCAGCGTTGCGCGTCAAGAAAGTGAAAATAATTGAAGACGGAGTTTATGCAAGGGCTGTTCTATTTACAAAATAGTGCCTTTGGTTTGTCCAGTCCCAGGACAACTTGTATGGACGGATATCTGACAGAGTATATCTAATAGATCGCGTAAGTTGATCTCTTCAAACGTATTCACATTTGGTGGTGGAGGAATTCGTTTCTCTGAGCTTTATACCCGTGGTATTTTCGTGGAAATCAATTCATGATTTGGCGGGTATGACGATGTGGCATTCAAAGTAATTGGAGGTGTGATCTGTCAAAAGATACATTATGGCATCAAGCCTCATCAACTGGGAAATGACAAAAATCGGGCAGGCAGCATGGCTATGTGGGTCGCCCCCATTAGTGTATATTGTCACCATCTAGAAAATATACATATTTATTACTTCTTTTCGCTTCTGTATCTCCCGGGAACGGTTATGTTGCTAGCAACCGTAGGTGACAATATATTCGATACACTCAAGAGAAATGAGTGGTCGGTCATGTATGGGCCGGGTTGAAGATGTTCTTGTTGAACCTGGTGTATTACCCTATAGAGATACACTATCGGAAGGTGGTTCCATACCTTGTCATAGTCGGAATCCAATCTCCAATAAGCGCTAGTGGTTTTGGTTGTATACAATATATGTGGAGCGCGAGATGAAAGCATTCTGCTAGATTGATATTTATTTATATTTGTACACTATTATAATATCAGAATATTATTGACTTCAAAAACGTTTTGGGTTATCATAAGGTAAAAACCATCTGTATTTATGTGTGGATCGGTCTTACGATTATGTTTTCTTTTGAAAAGGATTTTGAAAAGTTAAACCGAATGATTGGAGTTTACTCACACCAGTCCCATGACTGACCCAGAGTTTATTTTGTTTGTTTTCCCTAAACTCTTGGGTGCCTAAATTTGTACAGGCAGTCAAGTAGTCGGGATTTTACAGATATACCTGGAGGACCTCGGAGCAGGAGGCTTCAACATTAGTTATATATAGTGTTTATTTCCATTGTGATGTTATGTAATAATGGTATGTATGTACAGTTATAGTTTTTGTTTCAAAGTTATGTTATATGATATATTTTATTCGTTCCGCTACGAGATTCATGTTCACTCTGATTTTGTTCTGTGGTGATCTTCATCTTCTATTCTAATCTTCTTTCTTTCTATTTCTCATCCTCTAACTTCTTTCTATTAATGATCAGGTATTTCCGATGTTTGAATAGTCGACATCATGTTTTATGTCGATTTTCAAGGCCGAAAATCCTTGGTCGTTACAGTGGTATCAGAGCTGAAGGTTAAGTAATTACCTTGGCTCTGTGGTGTAACTCGGTAGAGATAGGATTAGTAATATCCCAGATTGAGTTTGAGTGTATATATACGAGAGAGCGTATTTGTTGATTGATTTGAAATTGTTTATATTGTGTTGATTGGTATGTCAAGCGGTTTAAAAATTCTGGTCGATATGGTAGTGCACACTATATCGAAAAGTTTTTCTAAACTCTTGAATACATCAATTCGAGATGGTAGTGTTTTGAAGGAGGGTAAATGAAATAATTTTACCTAAACTATATTTTTATATAAAGAAGTATATATATTGGGATTATTATAATCTATATATATTGGATATGTTGGTTGTTATTATAATCGAATAAGATTATAATTGAGATGTTTATATAAATAACCCATCAGAATTCGTATAAATATAAGATATAAAATCAAGATGGACCAAATCTGGATTCAAATCAGAATTGGGATTGAAATTGTGAAAACTTAGAAAAGTGTGTGAAAATGAATTTTGAATTAAAAATAAGAAAATTTAAGATCCTGGAAAAATTTTAAGATGTTTTCCAAGCATTGTGAAGTGTATTTTGAATTGATTTCAAAATGGAAGTGTTTAAGAATTGTTTTGAAAAGTAATATAGTATTGAACTCACTTCGATTAGTGGAAAATAATTCTGATGATGACGGCAGCATCATTAGTGTCATTTTTAGGTTTCTAAGCGACGGACTACTACCAGAGATTTTGTTTTTGAATTGTTTAAGGAAATGAGTTATTTAGAAATTCAAAGGTTTTTAATTTTCTATTATTATATGTAAATGAATATATAAACTGATTTGAAATAAATCCCAGGAATTTGAATTCTGAATTTAACTTATAATGTTAAATAGATCAAAAGGACAAAAGTGAATAATAAAATGGAATTCAACTTAAATAAAATTGGACTGGATTAGAAATAATCTGGAATAGAATTGGATTGTCGAGTAAGAGTTTGGAATTGAAATTGGAACTGGAGTTGAAATGGAATTTGGCTTGAGTATAAGCGAATGATTTGATTAGAGGATAAACTGATTAAAGATCAACTGGAATGGATGGATATACGTTGACCCGATATTGAATGGAAGCAAATATGAGAAATAAATGGTATACCCGACAAAAAGGTACGAGTTTATATTTTATTTGAGTATGAGATTTTTATGAGCCTGGTTGTCAAGCCGCTTAGCTGTTTGATTTTATTTTGGATTGGAGAAGGCCCAGAGAGGCGAATTGTGGTTGTATCGATTGAGCCGTGCGAAGGACATGTTGGCGAATTTTTTCGGAAATCTAAGATGCTAGAATTTTTTTAGAAATTTTGAAATATTTGTAATAGGAATAAATTAATATTGAAATTAAATTGGTTCAGTTGAAACTGAAGTTAAGTAGTGAAATAAAAGATTTCTATCTTGGTTATAACATGGTCCATAGCATTTTTCCTACCTTAATAATTTCGGGGACGAAATTCTTTTAAGGGGGAAGGAATGTAACGTCCTAGAATTTTAGTGGGTTAATAATTTATTAATAAATAATAATTAATCATATCAATTATAATATAATTATAATTAAGCCCATAACGTCGCAGCAGTTCGTAATATTACGGTTTGAACTTCAACTGAGTATACAGGATTCATTATATGACAGATTTCTTTGAAACAAGAAATGTTCGAATCTAACTAGTTATATTTTCCCAATGGAAGTGAAAAATAGAGATATCAGATTATAGATTTTAATTTATGTCCAAATTATATATTCAAAAAAACAGCGGCATAATCGTTTATGGCCATAACGGTTATTTAAATATATTCAAATATCGGTTTCGAATTTGGGCAAGACCTTTAAGACGTAGTCATAATTTAATTTTTTTGAATTTTTCTATAATTTTTATTTTGAAAAATAAGCAACTTTTTATTTGAAGTATTTTGCACCCTGAATCAGTATATTGGGGTTTCACAATATAAGTTAACTAGTCTATATTATTATATTTTTGGAATTGTGGCACATTACTCATCTCAACAGGATTTTTATTTTTGTCCATAAAGATTTTTAAATGAACGGAATTTTATATAAACGCTAAATTTTGTTTTTTTTTAATTTAAAAATGTACTGTTGTTTTTATCTGATTTGCACGTACATGGTATCCGCCAAATATCTTCGCACAAGCACCAAAGATTTGACGCAGACCTTAAATGTAAACAGCTGCCTACAACTTAAAATCTAACATGGATATATAACTTTCTTTCCCTGTAAAGTACCATACTGCCATTCTCTTAAGTCTTCCCGTACCCTAACCTAAGCTAACAGATTGGTCTGCTCGTGTGATCAAATCCCACTAGACTTGCCATTACTTCATGCCGAAGAAATACAACACAGCTAAAAACATAAATGGTTAATTCCTTAGCAACAAAGTATTGTACAACAACCTTTTTCAACGTCTAAAAATGCAGCCTACCTATTTAGGGCTCGAGCAAACATACTTGAACTGCCACCATGGCAGCAGACTACTCTACGACGTGATGACTTATTCCCCCTAAGACTCCATCCCAAAGGAATACTGCAACCTAACTATTACATGAATGGTCATCCATCAGTGAATACAACCTACCCAAATAACACACATGCTTTAGTACATAGAGTTAACAACTACCTATATTGCAAACCTACCCTATAGTGTTACAGCACCTATTACCATTTCCTTGTGTGTCAAGGGTTTGCAACTATAAATACTCTTGCCGAACACTCCTTTGCAACCAGTGAAGCTTTTATCAAAACAAAACTTCAAAATTTCATATAAATTCAAATCGAAATCCACACTTCTAAAAAGAAGAGTGTGTAGCAATGAAGCACGATGAAGAGATAAAATACTATAAGATGCATTTTTATTTGGGGAGGAGGAGCTACAGTTTTTGCTTTTCACGTGAGTGGATGGTCCAATCGGTTGCCGTAATTGCATTTTAACTCATGCAAGTCAGATCCCAACGTTCACGGTGACGGGCGCTGGAAAGTTTTATAATGAAAAGCGGATGTTGTTGTAAGTGCGTGAGCAGACGGAAAGGTACAGGAGCAGTGGTTTGTTTTTCAATGATCGGAGGATTTGAGGTAAAGAAATTTTGATGGGGTTCGAGATACATGTCTGCAGCATGCAGGTTTAAAGCTGACAACGGGGTAGAAGGAGCATGGTTGTTTGAAGAGGGTGAGCTTTTCCCTGATTGGGTCAAAGACGCATGAAAAATAAAAAGGTAAAGGTTTTGATGTTACATAAAGCGGTAAAGGTAAGGGGATCTGATGAACGCAAGCATGGTGGGAAACACGTACAGGTTAAGTAAGAAGAAGGAGGAGTTTGGATAATGGTGATAAGTATTTATTGGAGGGAGTTATTTTGTTGGATATATGTTGGGCCAACAGAAATAAAGGTTAAGGCCCAAAGGAAAGCAAACGAAAAATGTATGAAGTGAGTCTGCTTGCTGGAATTAAAATGGTGGTAGGGGCCTTTAAAGAACCGTGATGCCTTTCCTTGGAACGAAACCAAGAAGCAGCGTGTTTATGCCTGAAGAAAAGCGAATGTGTCTAATGATATGATTTTGAAATGATTAACTAAGGTAAATATATAGTTTAATTTAATTTAAACAATTTTATTATATACATATATAACCGATGACTTATAAAATATATAACTATCCCATATGAAAACAGAATCGAACGGAACCGGTCACGCGAAAATCGTAACGACGAGATCTTCATTTGTAGAGCTTTTACCATTGATAAAAGAGCTGCTAAAGTTTCATGATAAAATCAAATGCTTGTTTGATTATAAACGAAATAAAAACAGAAATGTCAACTGCTAACCGAAGTTGTAAACTCACTAACTCTGTCCAGTTTTATAATTTTATAAACGTTATTTAATTTTGATAAAAATGATTGAATGCTGTGTATGATGGTTGTTTGGATGATTTACAAATTAATTGGTTGATAATTACAAATATGAAGTCATTGGTTAAATACTGATTTAATCATTTCATATTGATATGAAACTGTGCTATTTTTGTTAATTAACATCTATCGATGCAGGGAAACAGGTTGGAGGAATCCAATTGGATTCCTCAACAATTTTATTGTTGTTTTTCATATATTGCATTATATGATGTGATGAATAACCTGTGGTTGATTGTTGTGTGTTTGGAGTGTTTGAACAACATCGACCTGAAATAATTGATATTAAAATACCGTGAAATATATTCGAATATATTGGAGAAGACATTGGGTTTTTGAAAAGGGAAAATCTATTTTTAAAATAGAAATTGAATTTCGATTGGCTAGAATAGAATAACTTGTTTTAATTATATTAAAACAAGAAGTTCAATTTATAAATGATATTTAGAAATGGAATAAATAATTATTTTTAAATAATTATTATAAAATAATCCATTAATGTTAATTTAAAATTGGGAAATGAAAAGGGAGATTGTTAAGTTCATTTCGAGGTTCGAAATGTGAATATGGGTTGAATAAAACTATATATAAAGGTTTGTAATTCGACTGATGTCGAATGTTAATAAAAAATTTATTTTTAGAATATATATATATATATTATAAAATTTAGAGATGAATAGGATAATTAGTACGGTTTAAAACCAATAATATACAATCGAATATGTAAGCGAGATAAAGTCATAAATTTGATAAATACTTAGCAAGGATCTGAGTCATAAACAGAGTCCACAAAGTGGGATACTAATATGAATTAATCAAATAACTAGATAGGTGAAATTTAAAAATCGTAATGGTATTTATTATTTAAATCAAGATTTGATTTAATAAAATGAGTCCAGATTTCTGTAAAGTAACAATATTCACTTTATAAAGTGAATAACAATTTTAAAAGAAAACGCTTTGAAAATTGGAATAGTGTCAAAGGGGTTGGTAAATGTTGGAAGTAATAAATTCAAAAGAAAATGTGTTAACCTAAAACGGTAAGTCTATTCTGAAGTTCGAAATGTTAATCGGGTATAGACCATTCGAAAAGAGAGTTATAAGTTAAAATTCGATTATATAAAATTAAGGAAAGTACTATTTACGTTCCTGTTTTATCAAGATCTTTTTATCATTTCTTTAAATTAATTAATTATGAATTTATAGTAATTAATCTAAGTTATATTTTGAAATTAAACATTTCGGAAACAAGAATTATAATGATATCGTTATAATCAATGTTTTTCCATAATGAAAGTGGACTATTAAATTGAATCTGAGATTTGCATGAGCAATGACCATTAAAGATTTGAAATGGCGAACTTGACTGTTTTCAAGTTGAAAGTGATGTTCAGTCAAGATCTGAGGGGTAATTATACCCCAACTTGATCGACTTCATGATTAACTAAGGAATGGTTAAGGTTCGGTGGCAAGATTGGTTAAATTAGATATGTTTTCTAAGTATAGAAATTTAAAATGATTTGGGAAAACAAGAAGTTAAGACATGATAATTGGAAATGCTTTCCTAGTGTTAATAACATATATTTTCTAAATATAGAAAATAAGAGTTGTAAATATATGGAATCAATTACCGATGTTAAAAAGGAGATTTTTTTCTTAATATAGTAAATAAATAGTTTAAGAAAAATTAAAATATGTGGAAACAATTTCCAAGGATTGGGTGAGGTAAAACGGGGTTTGAGAAATATTTTGGAAAATAGGGGAAACAGGAAATTGGCAAATGAAATGATTATTGATAATTCTAATTAAAGGGGGCTCTGTGTTGATTAATGATTGATCGGTAATATTTCCATTTGGAAATAAGATCATTGTATGTATATATGTTTTTCTTTGATAGTTAAATAACCGGCTATCAAAGTTTTTGACCCATTTTCCGTTGTCAATACGGAGAGACCGGGATCAGATTTATTATCTGAAAACCACTCCATATGGGCATTAGCGTTGCGAATCAAGAAAGTGAAGATAATTGAAGATGGAGTTTATGCAAGGGCTATTTTGTTTACAGAATAGTGCCTTCGGTTTGTCCAGTCCCAGGACAACTTGTATGGATGGATGTCTAACAGAGTATATCTAATAGATCGCGTAAGTTGGTCTCTTCAAATGTATTCACATTTGGTGGCAGAGGAATTCGTTTCTCTTCGCTTTATACCCGTGGTATTTTTGTGAAAATCAATTTGTGATTTGGAGGGTATGACGATGTGGCATTCAAAGTAATTAGAGGTGTGATCTGTCAAAAGATACGTTCTGGCCGCAAGCCTCATCAATCGGGAAATGACAAAAATCGGGTAGGCAGCATGGCTATGTGGGTCGCCCCCATTAGGGTATATTGTCACCATCTAGAGAATATTGATATTTGTTACTTCTTTTTGCTTCTGTATCTCTTGGGAACGGTTATGTTGCTTGCAACCGTAGGTGACAATATATTCGATACACTCAAGAAAAATGAGTGATCGGTCATGTGTGTGTCGGGTTGCAAGACGTTCTTATTGAACCCAGTGTATTCCCCTCTAGAGATACACTATCGGTAGGGGGTTCCATACCTTATCATAGTCAGAAACCAATCTCCAATAAGTGCCAGTGGTTTTGATTGTATACAATATATGTGGAGCGTGAGATGCATGCGTTCTGCTAGATTGATATTTATTTGTATTTAGACACTATTATAATATCAGAATATTATTGACTTCAAAAACGTTTTGGGTTATCGTAAGGTAAAAACCATATGTATTTATATGTGGATAGGTATTACGATTATCTTTATCTTTGAAAAGGATTTTGAAAAGTTAAACCAAATGATTGGAGTTTACTCACACCAGTCCCATGACTGACCCATAGTTTATTTTGTTTGTTTTCCCTGAACTCTTAGGTGCCTAAATTTGTACGGGCAGTCAAGTAGTCGGGATTTTACAGATATACCTGGAGGAGCTTAAAGCAGGAGGCTTCAACATTAGTTATATATAGAGTTTATTTCCGCTGTGATGTTATGTGATAATGGTATGTATGTGCAGTTATAGTTTTTGTTTCACAGTTATGTTATATAATATATTTTATTCGTTCCGCTGCGAGATTCGTGTTTACTCTGGTTTTGTTCTGTGGTGATCTTCTTCCTTTTCTATTCTAATCTTCTTTCTTTCTATTTCTCATCCTCTAACTTCTTTCTATTAATGATCAGGTATTTCCGATGTCTGAATAGTCGACATTGTGTTTTATGTCGATTTTCAGGGTCGAAAATCCTTGGTCGTTACATAATCCCTGCACACACACACACACACATATATATATATATTCTAGATAGAAGTGTTAGTATAAATTTTATAATCAATTAATAATGATAATTGAAATAAGGTGTTGTCATCAAAACTCCATTGTTCAACAATCTCCCCCTTTTTGATAATGACAACCTTCATTTATAAAATATTCATACATGTTGATACTTTTTGATTTGGTCTTTTATTTACTCCCTCTTTCTTTATGAATCCTACATACTCTCCCTTAAACTAAGCTAAACTAATTTTATAATTTCTTCCCCTTTGTCATCAACAAAAAGAATTTCTAAATATACTTCCCCAACATTCGTACCATAAATACCTATATCCTATATCTATCTATATATTCTAATGTTATAAAACTAATATACATGACCCCCTAAATTCATGCCTTTGTAATATCCTAATTCTAAAAGTATAAATAAATCTATCAACCCAAGCATTATAGTCGACATTTACAAATATTTCAATCCACACATACACAAGTTTCAAATCAAGCAATCCAAACCAAGCAATATTTACAGGCAAGTTCAAACAATGTTCAAATCAAGCAAACCGATCAAACAAACCATACCAAATGATTCAAATATCTCTTGGAACTTCCATCCATCCATCTCCTCCAAAGATTGGATTCTTTTTGATGACTTCCCAATCTTCATCTTCTTTTGTGGGTGGCGGTTTAGCGAGATTGTTGTCTTCGTCTCTGAAAAGAGAAGATATTAGCCAATGGATGGCATCAAAGTGCTTCTCTTGATGTTCAACCATTTTTATTTGACTCAGTTCGAGATGACGTTGATTACGTAGTATTATAGATAGGATATTCTTGAATGAATTCAATGTTTCCTCAAGATTCTCACTTGAATTATGAATAGGATTTGGCATAATTTGATATTATAGAAAAGATATGATTAAAGAAGAAGGAAAGAGTTTAGAATAAACTTTATTGGAAGAAAGAGGTACTTATAGTGCGCGGAATTCGTTGGAATGAAATAGAAATCTGTTAGTTATCTAATTTTTAAATTTTGAACAAAATTGAAAAACTGGTAGTTATATGCCGACATACTTAAAAATGTATGCGACATACCTCAGTAATTTTTTGGGCATTTTCAATTTTTAGTTAATTCTTATTATATTATTTTAATTTATTTAATTCTAATGTGTTTTTATAGTAAATTTAAAGATTGTTTTGATAGAAATAAACATGATCTATTACTACTTGAAAGAAAATACATCCAACTAATATAAGATACTAAATACGAGATTTGAAAACAAATACAAGAAAATACGAAAGATAACATAAACTAGATAAGCTTAGAATTCAGCGGATGATAAGGAGGAAGACGATATTCCCAGTTTTCTTCCTATTTTGCTTATGAACTTAGACATTTGGGTAAGAGTCATTTTTATTTTCTTTTGGTTCTTGGCTAGATTGGATTGATTTTGGACAAGCATTTCTTTGGATATGGTTCTAGTATTAGAAGGACACTCTATAATTTCCAAATAGGTTTCTTCTTCTTCTTCTTCAATATCCATTGGATATTCCTCTTGTTGTTGTTGCATTCGAGCTTGTTTATTTTTGAATGTTTCATAAGGCTTAAAGGTGATTGGAATTTGCATAAGATGTCTATTTGTTGAGTCAAGCACCTTTCTTGACACAAATTCTTCTCCTTTAATATCCACTCCAAAATATTTAAAAATCCGAGTAAGGTAAACTCCATAATAATTAGTGTTCTCACTTATGGACATTTCTTTGGGCTTAATTATTTTTTTAAAATCATATCGGAACAATTAATATTATAAACTCCAAAAATAGCAAAGAGAGCTTTCTGAACTTTAAGGGTGGGGTTGTTGAAATTTCCGGAACGGGGAGTGATGGTATGTTGAAGGAGCAGGTTGACGATTCTTTCTTTTGGGCAGAAAAAGCGATTTTTGAATTCTAAATGAGCATCACTTTCAAATATGTGATGAAAGGTTTCCAAATCCGTTTCATCAATTTCGAATTCTGAAAAATTCGAGCATGTACATTTACAATTTAAGATAGTACCCAAAATTCCACAATCCAAAACAATTTGAGTGCCTTTTACATTATGCCATACTTGATTTTCATCTCCTTCATTAAAGACACAATTGAAATTTGCTTAAAACATTTTGACGAGTTTCGGGTAACATACTTCATTATTATCCCGTGCATCAACCAAGATTATAACTTCATTTTGATTGAAAAGGGAAGGAAGATCATAAGATGGAAAATCTTTAAAGAAGGCAAAAGCTTCCATATTGACTTTTGCATTTGCTAAGTACTCAACATAGGTATTGATGACTTCTTTATCATTGTAGAGATAACCTTTGGTGTGCTTGGTTAATCTCATTGTTTGAGGTGTGCTTGAGGAAGCCATTAAAGAGTTGTTTTTGAAAAGTGTAGAAATGAAGAAAGTTGTCTGAAAATTGAATGAGAGGTAGAGAGAATGTGATTAAATAGATAAATAAATAGAGATTGAATGGGCACAACTTTTCTGAAATTAATGACACCTTTTCAGACCTTGCGAGTTAGTGAAAAATTGGAGGGAAGTTTGAAAGCTTACTTTTGAAATTTAAAATTTTGAATTTCATTTTTTGGCCTATACGTCGACATGTCCATTTTTGTATGTCGACATACATGTTGAATTTCAAAAGTCATGTTGATTTGACTTTTATTTTATTATATTAATGTTTTATATTTCAGATTTATTATCTTGTGAAATAAGATTAATCCTAATAAACATACAAAATTAATTTTTATTATATTATTTATCATTTTATTTTTATTTTGAATTTCAAAATTAAAATTTTAAATTTGGATTTTAAAGTTCAATTTTGAATTTTAGAATTTAATTTTCAAATTCAAACAAGGCAAACAAACAAAACATCCATTCATCCAAATCAACCAAAAAATTAAAAATTAATTAAGATGTAACTAGTTTTTAGATCCATTTCTTCGACGTTTTTGGAATTCTGAATCATTGTGAAACATATATTTGAATTTCCATTTTCTGGCTTTTCATCACTTGATGATGAATCTGAATCGTCTAAAGTTGCTGCATATGCCCTCTTTCTTTTCTTTGACGAATTATTATTGTTTGTTCTCGATTTGATCTATTTGGATATGGACACATTCTCTTTATATGGCCTTGTTTGTTGCAGTTATAACATATATCATCATTTCTTCCCGAACTCCCTTGATTATTTCTCTGAAGATTATTTATCCTTTTATATCTTAGAAATTTTCTGAAATTCCTTGTCATTAAAGCAATTTCTTCATCGTCTTCACTGTTTGAATCAAGACCATTTATTATTGCTTTGAATGCTACAGATTTCTTTTCCGTAGGCTTACTTTCTTTTCTTTTCTGTAGGTGGATTTCGAATGACATCAAATTTCCAATTAACTCCTCAATCTTCATTTCACCGACATTACTGGAATCTTCAATCGCCAATGTTTTCTGATCCTATTCCGGAGTTAAAAATTAATTATTTTTCTGACTTGGTCTTCGTCTGAATAAGTTTTCCCAATGCTATTAATGAATGCATGATCTCCTAAAATCTGCAATACTTATCAAAGATAAATTCATTCTTGTTCAATTTAAATAACTCAAACTGATTAACTAGCATTGATATTTTTCTGTTTATCTTTATTGGTTCCTTCATGAGTAACTTGTAATTTTCTCCATATTCCGTAAGCAGATTCACAAACTGACATTCCATTAAATTCACTTATATATAATGAACAGAA
This sequence comes from Allium sativum, assembly GCA_030737875.1. Taxonomy (NCBI): domain Eukaryota; kingdom Viridiplantae; phylum Streptophyta; class Magnoliopsida; order Asparagales; family Amaryllidaceae; genus Allium; species Allium sativum. The sequence goes on from CM060919.1 coordinate 312,963,510, forward strand.
TAACATATTCATGGCTTTAGAATTATTCTGTGCAGCGTCCTTTTGTTCATTAGTCCATTGTGCAAAATTAGTAGTGGGTTCAACATATTTAGTCTGTGTGCTATTCCATTTATCTAATCCTACTAATTGTAAATATATTTCCATTCTACATGCCCATTATGAATAATTACAACCATTAAATAGTGATGGTCTAACAGTGGACCGACCCTCTGCAAAAGAAATATTATTACCAATGTTGGTTGCCATTTAATATTTTCAAAAATCAGATTACGAACTTTTTAAAAACCTATGCTCTGATACCAATTGTTAGGGAATGCAGAATGTGGATCTTAAGGCAAAACAAACACTAGAGGGGGGTGAATAGTGTTTATAAGGAATTTATGAATATTTTAAAACTTAGTTGATCTACTATATGAATCACACGTACTGGAGATGATCACAAACACAGAATTAAACACAGATATAGAAATAAGTAAATATAAATGTAACGACTCGCCTTTTGGCCGCCTCGAATTAGTAATTAAACTGACTCCAAATCCTCAAAACGGTGAACCGTTATTAGCTTACCGGGTTTAAATGAAAATACACACAGAATCACAGTACACAATAAATGCAACGGAATAAATTTTAATATACATACCAGAGTTAACAAAACATTTTTACAGCGGAAGAATATACAATGTATACATCGATTTTTAAAATTAAAGTTTACTTTTCAGTTTGGCATTGCACGCGCATATGAGTGATGCATCTTCATGTTTCTCTCCAGTTTGCGAGCTGAAACTCTAAAATCTGCAACACTCGTATCTGACCCGAGCGTTCCATGCAAAACATAAAACACTCGAGTCAGGATTAATCATTGTTCAAGTAAATTGACTTTCATAAAAAAACTAAAATATAATAATTAATCCTAAATTCCTATGTTTAAGGTACGTATTTCATATTCATCACCAACATAAGGGTGCAACATGTGTTTAAGGAGCTCGAGCACTTGCCAGGAACGCCATAGGTATGATCAACAAAATTTAAAGTGTAGTATATATAAACATATCCAGTCCACCCGTAAGTACAAAGCCGACTAGCATAACCATAGGCAAATTTGATATGAACAAATGTTCTAGGTGCATTTTAATGCAAGACAGACTAGTATATGTGCCTTATTTACTCCAACGCAACAAGTGATGGACTGTAATCAAAATGGTACAAAACATCGAAATTACCACATCATTTCAATACATGCAACATGAATGAAGCATGAAAACTGAAACTATGTAGACAATAAAACATGGGTAATATTTGCATTAAGTATAACTATTAAATATAGGAGTATACAGGCCAATATGATGCATACCAACCAAAACCATAAAAGCCTGTATTATTACTTGTAAATAGAAATTCATTGTATAGCACTATTACCTCAGTATCATATGAAGACAGGAATGTAAAATTGGATATTACTAATTTGCTACATTAGACTACCAAACTTGATCTGCAAGTACTTTCACATAGGGTCCATGTGATTGTTATCACTTACACTATTCATTGAGGTCAATATACAACAACATTCATTTGTTGTTGGGTTACCTATTCAGAATGCATGCATGGACTTATATTTCCATTTAGCAAGCCAACAGGTGTATATTTCAATTAATAGGTATTCAAAGTGACTACGGTCAGTTATAAAGGAGATAGAAACCTCATATGCAACAAACATGCTATGTATTAAATATTAATAAGGATAAATTAACATACACAAGTAGTTACCAACTCATTGCAAAACAACAGGTACAAATCAACAAGTATGCGAAATCAAAAATGCAAGCAAAACAACACAAATCATTGCTGTCAAAATATAAATGCCATTTACTATTCTAGTAAAATAATGAAGTTAAGATTCCTGAACAAAAATGAATCGTGAGCTATAGAACTCACCTTGCGTGGCTTTAAACAACGGCGTAGACTATGACTCAGGATATCACAGAAAACCGAACTACAGCTAGACACCGAGCAAGAACTTCGAAGAAGATTTTAATGGCATGTGTAAACGCATCTGACTTCAATGGAACGGCATTGTCCAAAGGATAGGGTTGCTGACAGCTTCAAATGGCGCTCGGCTTGACAGAAGTTGTTGGCTCAGAGATGAAAGCGTTGGGCTACAGGCGGATGGTGGCAGAACGGATTTAATTGAGGAGGAGGTGAGGTGGTGGATCGCAGATGGTGGAGTTCGAACGGAATGGCCATGATTTCAAAATAGGGAAAAAACGGATTCGGGAATAGATTCTGGTGAAATGATTTGGGAGGAGGAATTAAATTTGGGAAAGATATAATTTGACTGAGAAATGACTACAATAAGGAAGGCATGGTGGAAAAAGAAAAGTAGGAGACGGCTAATTAAAATAAGGGGATGAACGGTGAGTTTTCTAAGGGAACATGCGTAAATTCTGTGAGCAATAATGGACAAGTGTCCATACTATTAAACGATCCTTCAACAAGTGGCAAACCCATATATTACATATATATATATATATATATATTCTAAATGTATACCATTTATATACACTATGTATTCATACACAATACCATCAAAACTATCAAATTATACAAACAAAAAATGGGTATGTATACTCTTTTTCAAATACAATACTTGAATTATTTTTTAAACAAAAATTCAAGTGTTTAGAAAATTAAAAATAAATTCTCAGGTTAAACAAAATTAAAAACAATATATTTCGATAAATCTATTTTTTTTTAAAACATAAAACAATTCTAAAATAAATTATAAATAAAACTCAGGTTAAATATAAATCAAAATTTTTAAATTTCTCATACCATATAATTCAGTTAGTTAAAAATATTACTAACATTTAATTTTAAATTACCATTCAAGTTTAAAAAAAACTAATTCCAAACAAATAAAATAATTTAGGTTATAATTTATCAAATTAAATTAGAGTCAAAGTTTACAATATTAAAACAACTAGTTTAAAACACCACAAATATTAAATTTAACAAAATATTTTAATCGAATATAAAAGAAAAGTTTAATTTATACTTACAAAATTGATTTAAAACCAAAATATACTAGATTAGATTTCAAATTTAAATCAAATAACAAGTATAAAAATAATTTTTCAATAGCAAATTAAAAAAAAATTAAAATACCGAAATCTCTGGTTCGTTACAATCTCCCCCCATAAGGCTTTTTTTCCTCGAAGAGGGAAGATCGTTAACTTGAAATCAAAGCATGAAATAATTTCTTCAACTTAACATCCCATTATATTTTCAAATTATTTAAAATACTATATTTTTACATACCGAATTTCACTCGCTTCAGGATTTTTAAAACTAAAATCAAATATTTTACGATAAATGACATAAACATTTATGTCCCAAGTTGAGAAGTTTCTCCCAATGACAAGGCCACGAGGCACGGCCTACGCACGTATCGATATAACGCTAAGTATCCCCTAGCTAACATCCAGGCATCGGACCCCGAATAAAAAGCACAAAGTATATATCTTGGTTTTCATCCAGACATCGGACACTGTATATACTTTATTCATGAACACAAGCTAAGTATCCCCCGGTTAACATCCAGACAGCGGACACCGAATACAAATCACGAAGTATTTACCTTTCTTTAGTCATGGGTTTCTCGAATCTCGGTAACAAATCATTTCATTTATATTTCATATCCCGAAGTCATAAATCATTTTGAAACAATAGTAAATTTATCTTTCAAAAAGTATCACTATCGTTTTTAAACATTTCAAAAATCTCGGGATTCAAGTCGTCGAACTTTCTATATTTATAAATCACTTTATAAACCATTTAAATTTTCAAGTCGTATTGAATTTCCATAAAAAATATTCAAATCATTAATACAACTTGCCCTCAGATTGATCAATGTGAGAGAAAAGCAATGGTTCAAGAATACGAACTGGACAGTTAACAATTCAACCATGAAAAAATCGAACGATAAGCGAAATGTGATGGCAGGTCAAGGGAAAACTAAACGCGTCAAGAAGCGAATGGATGATTATTTTCAACACATTCGTTCTCTTTTAATTTTATTCAAATTATTTCTTATTACAACTTATTTGAACAAAATAAGTTATAGAATTTAAAGACTTGAAAATTTTTCTAACGCCTGGATTTTCACAAAATTTCGGCAGCACCTCCCTTACACGGTTCGATCGGAGAAATTTTCCCATACACAAAAACAAAAACAAAAAAACAAAAACAAAAAAACAAAACATATATCTCATCTATACGATGAGGCATCCCAAATGAGGGGAGAAGAACACAAAAAACCCAAATACGATATAAAATCCAAAATACATACCTTTTATTATTGTTTTCAAGAAAATTTTCTTATGTTTTAGCGAATGAGCACAAAAGAAAGCTCCAAATTGTAGCGCACACGCACCTACTAAAACACTTAACAAATAATGAAAATCACATATATAGCAACTTAATATATAAAGCATAAGCGATCACATTATGTAAATTTCGGTATACATGAACAAGTTTAATTTGCATAAGCAATGTTCCCACTCAAATACAACTCATTTCATTTTTGTTTTAAACATTCACATTATTGTCATTCATTCCAATTTCACACATTTTACAACTTCTAACATTATCATTCTACACATTTGTCATTCATGTTAAATTCGTCTAAATTAATTGATTGCCACACCAATCATTCATTTGTCCGTTCATGTTAAATTTGTTTACATCAAATACATATTCTCATTTTTCAATTTAATCGTCAAAGCTTCATTATTATTGATGTGCACTTCTTTTACATCCTATTGATTTCATTCATTCACTTCCAAAAAAATTTCCAACCCAATTTCTCATTATTTCGCACAATTCATAATTTTATCGATAAGTTAAATTTTATTCATTACATTTCGTTCCATTTCCATTTCCCTTACAGAGTTATCATTTTTTTTTATTAATCGCTTAATGGATTGACATTCATCAAATTCCAATTAGACTATTCCCTTCATTTACCACATAAAATCAATTTATTCTCATTAGGATTGATCTCATTCAATTCATTTATATTGGTTTCAATCTAAAATTCATGTTTTCATTAGAAAAAAATAAAATCTTAAGAGTAATTATCAAATTTTGGAATATGAGTTCATGTCAAATCATCAAAATACTACATGTATATCATATATAAAATCATACTAAAATACATATATAAGCTAAACCAATAGTAGTTTCGAAGCTCTAAAAAAAATTATTCGATTCATCATTTTATATATATATATGTATAATTGTAACAACCCGGAAAATCAGAACCAATTTAAAATTTTTATTTTGGCAAATTTAATGAATTTTGAATATTTAAAATGATTTATTTTAAATAATAACGACGAGAAATTTATTTTGAATAGAATTAGAACGTATAAATTTATTTAAATCGAAATTAGAATATAAACATTTATTTTAATTATAAAAGGAATTGGAAATGGCCCAGTAGTTTGAAAATTCGATTTCAAATTTCAAATGAATGTATAGTATTCAAAATAAACCAGATTTTGGTGAAACCAGATATATTTGAATTTATTTGAAAGTATCTTTCCAACGAATCTGAAAAATTCAAATTTCATAGCGGAAATAAAAAGTTATGTCCTGTAACGACACGGATTTCGCTCGGGCCTAATCGATCGCTAAACCGACCAAGACCGTTCGAATCCCGCATACGCTAACTCTGGGCATACAACACATCAAAACAAATAACAGAAGACTTCTATAAACATCATAGTAATGTTACATCAGAGTACAGAATATCAGAGTATATCGAAAATAATACACAGCGGAAGATAAATTTACATAAATGTAATACAATGCACAGCGGAAATATAAACTACACAATGGAAGACTGTAAATGCCTGGACACAGCTTAAAGCTTCAATCCAGAATCCTGCTCAATATATCTGCAAAATAAAACTACTAGATTGCCCATGTGGAAAATAGAGGCACCCGAGTTTGCAAGGGAAAAGCAAACCACAGGTCAGTCATGGGACTGGTGTGAGAAACTCTAAACAGTTATAATTAACTTATTTAATAATACGGCATATCACGGGACCACGCCGCTAACGCAGAACGGGTTTACCCCCATGAAGGCCAGTGTATAAACAACAATCAATATAGATATATGGATCTACTATTCATCAATCAACATGCAATATCCCAATCTACCCACTTAGATTAATCACTACACTTAGATTTTCCAAATCCAATTCAATTTACAGAAATGATTCCTTTGGATTATATTCCCAATTTCTTATTTCAAATCATTTGAAATACCTATCTAACTTTTTATATCAAAGTAGATTTCACTTCGGGATCTCAAATCAAATCGTTTGGAAATATGAATTCCAAAACATAACAATGCATACAAACAAGTATGCAACCAAATATCGTGCTCCCCATCGACAAGCCAAAGGGTACGCACCTCGCAACTCGATATATAAATGTGCACCTACCCCACATAGGAGCAGGCTACACCGACGATGCACCTACCCCACACAGGAGCAGGCTACACGGACCACTCACCCATACTTTTAGTCTCAGGGTCACTCGACTCTTTAGCCACATACTAAATCATTTCATATCCCGAAGTAGAGGAAATCATTTCACAATATAATAATCACAAGTACTTTCAAAATATAGTGCTTCACATCAGTAATTCACACATATGATCAGTCACTATTAATCACATAACCTTTGAGCTCGTACGTCTCAAAGAAGGGTGTTAAGCAAGAGAATAAATTCTCCGCCACCAAACAGACACATCATTAATAGCAACTAATCGAATACGCGATGAACCACAATGTAAAACATAATACATTTCTAAATCATTTTAGAAATCATCGGGTTTTAGGCCTCGAAATCCTTTCTGTTTTATAAAACATTTTTATAAAACATTCCCTGTCCAAAATCGGGAATATATTTCTTTTCACTTAAGAACATATATATATCATTTCACAATCATTCACTAAATTTGAAATGAACCCACATCGCTAAACACCTTATCGTCAAATCGTGAAGTGTTTCACAAGGTGTTAGCACACAGATATCTTTACCCAACCCAATGCTAAATGTAAAAGCATATTCTGCTCATAAACTGGTCGAGCACGATCCAAACAATCAATCAACCACAATCAATATCATCTTTGTAAATTTGGTTTAATCACATCACGTGTTTTGGTAAATTTAATCACAGCTCTAATTAAAGATTTATTCAAACCCCAATTGGTTTCATCTCTAAAATCTTATCATATTGATTGTTCTACTTTTTGGAAATTAAGCATGCTTTTATGTGGGTTAAAGAACTAATGTCATTTAAACACAATTCACGACAAACCCTGAATCTAATTTATTTATTTATAACCATTGGATTATTTTTCAAGTTAATAACTAGTTCGTTTCGATAAAAATCTATTTTTATCTTCTCAAATATGGAAATTTTCATCCCAATTCTTTCTAAATCATTTATTATTATTTTACACAAATTATCGATATTTTTATTTATTTTATGAAGGCCCGTACAGTCGATTTCCATAAACAGTCATCGAATTGCACTTACAGCGACCTTTTCCAAATTTGATTTGGACATAATTCCAAATCCAACCGTTAGATTTTTAATTTCTAATATTCGTTAGAAAGCTCTTTTTGATACGAACCCAATGGTTTCGGTGTTAGGAGAATCCGACGGTCGGATCTCTCGTAATGTCCATTCGAAGTCAATGGTCGAAATTGGCGAACTGCCGCAGCGCGGCGTGTTCTATTCAGGCCATTATATTACATATATATAATATATATAATATATAATATATATAATATATAATATATATTTCGTCGATTTCTATTTAAAACGAATTTTATAAATCGTTTTAAATTCGTTTCCAAAACAATTTCAACCTCCATTTCAAATTCAAATCCAAATTGAATTTTTCCTTATAAATTCATTTTAAATTCATTTCAATTCAGTTCAAATTTCAAATTCATTTCAATTCGAATTCATTTTCTACTCAATTCAATTCGAATTCATTTTCTATTCAGTTCAATTCGAATTCATTTTCTATTCAGTTCAATTCGAATTCATTTTCTATTCAGTTCAATTCGAATTCATTTTCTATTCAATTCAATTCGAATTCATTTTCTATTCAGTTCAATTCGAATTCATTTTCTATTTAATTCAATTCGAATATCTCATATACATGATACTTTTATACAGTGTATATATATATGTTAAAAAATTATATTTTTAACAATCAAATCATTTTCACATTTCATATATATATATATATATATATATATATATATATCGTTTTCATTTCATATATACATTGTTTTCATTTCATATATATATATATATATATATATTATTTCCACCTTTCATATATATATATACAATATTTTCACTTTTTAATATATACGATATTTTCACTTTCAATATATACGATATTTTCACTTTCACTATATACGATATTTTCACTTTTCATATATATATATATATTTCACATCAATTTTCACATAGAATACAACCAAACAAACAAGTCGTCCATTGTCTGTGGACGACGGGGAACAGTTCATATATGCAGTTATCAAATAAATAACTGAACAGAAAATTTAAAGTGAGAGAATTCTCACATTGGGATCCACTCCGTCAATTTTATCTGAATTTTCTGAACAATTTGATTTTGAATTCTCCTGAAACTCCAACAAGCTCCGTTTCAGTTCTGGTCAGTTTCGTTGTGTAGTGTGTTTCACCACGATTTCAACGCACCCAATTTCACTGATTTCTGATGAGAGATGAACAAGTTATAGTCGATTAAAGATTTGACAAATTTAATTACACTAATTATAATTACACCATGGAATTAACCTCATCTCTTTTCTGTCTTCTTCATCGTTACCATCAGGTAACCGAGACCCAAACCTATCGTGACCTAGGGCTTGAAACTGCCTACGCAAGGACGGATCAGAACTCGATCGAGTTGCCTCACGTTAGAGGGATGACAGCGCGCCACCACCACCCTCAACCCAGGCCAACTCGCACCCCCGTATACTCGTGAAAACTGCTTCAAAAACCACCACTTCGAACGAGCGATTGAGCCTCTACAACGATTTACACCAGATCACCACCGTCGAACGTGACGAGCTCCCCTAGCTCTACACTTTCCTTTTAGAAAATTTGGAAATCATTGATGGATTGAGGAGATAGAAGGGGAAGAAGAACGGGACAATTCTGGCCTTTGAAAATGGACTGTGGCGGCTCCTTGAATTAACGGGCTAGGGTTTTGGGGCAAGATATATATATATATATATATTATTTATAATATTATTTTATTCAAGTTTTATTTCGTTGTGGTCTCAAACTCCAAAAAAACTCCAAATCAAACCAAATGACTATCACCCCTAACTAATTACCCCCATTCCGAACATAATGGGATATGTTTCGCAAGCCCATTCGATTGTTTCTGTCAGTTTTTATTCAAATTAAAATATAAATTAGTATATATTCAATTTGAACACACATTTTAATTTACCGAGGCCATATGCTGACTCTAAAAATTCCGTAAAAAATATTTCTAGCTTTGTACTGACGATACGGTCCTAACGAAACTAATTTCGTCAAATTCTAAGACCGTTTGAAAAATGGCCATTTTCCAGTCGATTAAATTCAATAGAAACTGGTCAAACGCGTTTTCCTTTGCTACGCTCACATATTGATTCGAAAAATTATGAAATTTGAAACCTAGCAATAATTTGACATCCCGGATCCAGCAAAAGTGGTTTCGTCGAAAACCGAGGTCGTTTGGAAAATTTCCATTTTTAAGGGCCCGAATTCCATAGCGACTATTCTGAAAATTCAACTGGACATAACTTTTGATTCCCGCTATGAAATCTCGATTTTTTGGATTCGTTGGAAAGATATTATCAAATAGATTCTAATATTTTTGGTTTCACTAAAATCCGGTTTATTTTGCACCCGATACATTCATTTGAATTTTGAAATCGAATTATCGAACTACCGCGCCATTTTCAATTTCTTTTATATATATAAATAAATATTTATATTCTAACGACGATTCGAATAAATATATACGTTCGAATTCTATTCAAAATAAATTTCTCGTCATTATTATTTAAAATAATTCATTTTAAATATTCAAAATTCGCTAAAATCGCCAAAATAAAATTTTTTAATTGGCTCGCATTTCCGGGTTGTTACATGTCCAATTGAAAATTCAGAATAATCGCTATGGAAATATAGCCCGTAAAAATAGCGATTTTGCAAACGAACTCCATTTTCGACGAGACCGCTTTTATTGGATCCGGAATGTCAAATTATTGCTAGATTCTAATTTTCACAATTTTTGGAATTAATATGTGAGCGTGGTGAATTTAAACGTGTTTGGTCAATTCAGTTTGAATTTAATCGACTAGAAAATGTCCGTTTTTCAAACGGTCTCCAAATTAGATGAAATTAGTTTTGTTAGGACCGTATTATCAAAACATAGCCACAATTATTTTTCTGGAATTTTTAGAGTCAGTATGTGGCCCCGGTAAATTAAAATGTGAATTAGAATTTAAAATATAATGATTTATATTTTAAATTTAATGAAAACTGATTGTAACAGTTGTAATGACCCGGATATTTTACGGTGTAATAATTAACTTATTTAATTATTTAAATAACGAATATATTATTTAATCGACGATGTTAGAACGTATAATTATATTATAATTAAAATCGAGCTTGAAATGGCGCGGTAGTTCGTTGTTTGGCGATTCGAACTTCAGCTGAATGTACAGGATTCGTTTTAAATCGGATTTCCATGAAACAAGAAACGTATGGAGCTGGTGGATTATATCTTTCTATTGGGAGAGAAAAATCAGGATTTCGTCGCATAGATTTTGAGATATGTCCAAATCAAATTTTAAAATAGTCGCTATAGAATCGTTTATCGACCGTAACGGATTATTCGATATAACTAGAGATCGGGTTTGAATTTAGACAAGGTTCTTTTGGGAAGTAGTGATAATTTAATTTTTAGAATTTTATGGTAATTTTTAATTAATTAAATAAGCAACTTTTTATTTGGAGTATTTGGCACCCTGTATCAACATTTCGGGATTTCACAATATGAGTCCATCTACCGGTATTATTACATTTTTAGGACCAGAGGAAATCACTCATGTCAATGGTATTTTTGTTTATGTCCATAACAGTCCCTACATGAACAGAATATTTCATAGTATGGTACACTGTGTTTTTAACTTATAACAAAACTAAACTGAATGGTTAACTGGTCAAACGAACTCGAAATTCAACGAAACAAGTTTCATACGAAACCTTAGGAAGAGGTCTAGTGAAACGTCAAGGCCGCATATTTTTAGGATTTTTTCTGTAATTTTAAAGAATTAATGCTCGGTGTTTTTCATCGATATTTTCTAAGGGATTTTCGCAAATGGTGTTGGAATTCGACGAAACCTGTCCCATTGGATCCAGGATATTTTTCTATGCTAGGATTGACCTAGTTTGTCAAAAACAGATGTTATATGAGGTTATATTTATACGAGACTTCGCGGTGAAGCTTTTATATAATTAATAAATAAAAATGGTCTAAAATCTACCCTTATAAATACACGCTAAATGCCATCCCTTACGACCTAATTCCCTTCTCAGATATTTTCCTCCAACCTCAAATCGCAAGCCGCCACTATCTCCACTGAAAAGAAAAGAAAATCGCAACATCAAAAATAAAGGGAAAATCGAATAAAATCTATAAATTCGTTTACAACCAAATATACATTTCTGGAATGGTTATCTCGTTTCCATGAGGGTTTCAAGTGATTCGAACATCACTATGTTCGCTGTTCTTCATCAGCAAGAGTAGGACTGGGAACCGCGAAGCACAGAAGAGTGTGAGTTGGGCTTTGAGGCGCAGGTGGAAGGGGAGTTGACTGGCGATGGCGTGCGTTGTGTCTTCAGGAGCAGGGTGCGAAGTTCATGACGGAGAGGGGAAGCTCGTATGGTTTTTCTGTGGTTTCCGATGTCGTTTGGGTAGGTGTTGTCACCGTGAGATCTAGGAAGCGTTCGAGATGGGGACAGGAAAGTGAGGTTCGAACTGATGTTGGAGGATATAGGAGGTTGAAGGTTGCAATGTGGAGAAGGCTGGTGTTGGCCGTTCCTCAGATGGTGGATCGGGGGAAGGGATAGGATAAGAGAGGGAGGATGGAAGTTATGTGGATTTGGGGTTACTGTAAAGTAACGGTGTTCAATTTCTGAGATCGGGGAAGAAGCTTGAGGCGTCGTGGGTTTCGTTTGTTAATGAGTGGCGGTTTAAAGGAGTAATGACGTGGATTAAGGACTGAGATAATTGAGGTTATGTTTTAATAAATTTCTTGTAAGTATCGATGGGCTGAACGTATGCTGATGGACCATGTAATGGAAGGAGTGGGCTTCAAAATGGATGATGATAAGGGATGAAGGTATTATAATTATTTAAATTAAGTTGATAACCAAGTGTTGAGGCCTTGTCGTGAATAGCCTTAAGGGTTGGGCAGATTTTGAAAACGGAAGGGGAACCGTAGAAGGGAATCAGGGGAAGAAGGCAATATCTTGAAGTGGGACGGGTTTCTTTTGGTGGTGAGGCCCACTAAATTTTATAAATTTTAAGTTTAATTTAAAAATCTAAATCATGTATTAACTTGTTTTTATAATATCGTGACCATACGGAGTCAGATTCATGAACCGTAAGTTGCTTGGGACCGTATGGACGAGAGCTTCACAATGAAGCTGGCTGGAATTGGATTGGAGCTAGTTTGAGTTTATGGCGAAATAAATTGTTTGATTCAAATCAAATAACAGTTTATCGTTCTTTAACGATGAACTGCCAATGTGAGTAAAACTCACCAACTCTGAATAGTTATATTTTTATAACGTACTTTTAGAACTGTTAGATATTGATTGACTATTGTGTGTAGATTGGTTGATTGAACTGCTAGTTAGTTAGTTAAAATTATATATATATATATATACCATTAAATATCGATGTTGTTTATTAGAACATTTCATATTGAAATGAAATTGATGTATATTATACTGTGTAACATCTGTGGATGCAGGGAGACAGGTTAGAGGAATCCGACTGGGTTCCTCAACAATTATTTTACTGTTTTCATATATTGTGATATATGTTGTGATTTATAATCTGTTATTGATTATGGATGTTAGAACGATATTGATCATCGTTGTTTGATATTTTAAATATCATAAGAAACCCTGAGTTGTAAAAAAAAGGAATATTCCAATGTATATTGAAATAAAGGAATTTTATAAAATCACAGGATTTTATAAAAGGAAATTATTTATAAAACGAACACGGTTTTATAAATGGAAATATTTGTTAGTAAACAAATAGGATTTTATAAAGGAATATATGTTAGAAAACAAATCGAATTGAAAGGGAAATATTTGTTAGTAAACAAATAGGATTATAAAGGAATATATGTTAGAAAACAAATAGAGTTTGAAAAGGGAATTATTTATAGCGGAATAGGATGCTATAAAAAGATAAACGCTGTTAAAAGGAAATCCGTATAAGTAGAGAAACGCTGTTAAAAGAACATTTATAAAGTGAAGAACCGTTACTAAAAGTAAATCTTTATAAATGAATAAACGCTGTAAAAATGAAATCCTTTTTAATGGATAAACATTATAAAAAGGGATAATCAAATAGAGGTAAAACAAGATTAGAAACTGACTAGAGATTAGTTAAGTCGAATGGTTTTCTGAGTGTTGATCTGATGTTGGTTTCGGCCTTCGGGGTTTATACTTAGAGAACTGTTCTCTTACTAGTTTATAGTTAGGGACTGATGGTTGTGGAAGGATAGTGATACGTGAATAAGCTATGGAAATGTTTTCCAGTGTTAATAACGTATGTTTTCTAATTATAGAAAATAAGGAAATATGAATATATATAAATATATTTATATGTTGGATGATTTGATCGATAATTCCATTTGGAATTTAGATCGTTGTTTGTACACCGACATGTTTTCATTGATAGTTAAATCACAGACTATCAAGTTTTGACCATATTTACGTTGTTGATATGGAGAGACCGATTGGATTCTTATCCAAAGAACCACTCTGTATTGGCATAAGCGTTGCGAATATGCCAAAGATAATTGAAGACGGAGTAAAGTGCAAGGGTTGTTGTATAAATCTTAGATAACAGTGCCTAAGATGGATGTACTGAATAGTGCCTTCGGTTTCGTTCAGTCCCAGAACGAACGTATATGGACGAGTGTCTGACAGAGTATTTCCATTGATCGAATGGGTTGATCTGTATAAATATATGTGGTTGCAACAGATTTATCCCTTAGCATAACATCCAGGATATTTGTATAAACCAACTAATGATTAACGGATCTGATAATGTGGCATTCAAAGTGATCGTGTTATAAATGAATGGAAAGTAAGCGTAGCTTCTAGCCTCACATCCGGTAAATGACAGAAATCGGGCAGGCGGCATGGTTAAGTCGGTCGCACCGAAGTAGGGTGTATAATCACCTATCTAGAGAATATTCATTTGCTTCTTTAATCTATCAATGTTGTCCCATATATATATTCGGGAACGGTTGCTGATCCCAACCGTTGGTGATGTACATCCGATACACTCAAGCGAAATGAGTGGTCGGTCATGTGTGGCTGAGTTGCAAGATGTTCTTGTTGAACTCCAGTGTATCGTTCCTAGAGTACACTTATCGGAAGGTGGTTCCATACCTTGTCATAGTTGGAAATCCATTACCCAATACGTGCTTGCGATTTTGATTGTATACTATATATGTAGAACGTGAGATGAAAGCGTTTCTGCTAGATGATTATTATATTGTGTTGGTAGGCATTATTATAATATCAAAAGGTTTTTGATATAAAGATATTTTGGATTCTCATAAGGGAAAACCCGTTACGTTATACGGTGTGGTCTTATGAGATATCGTTTACTTGTTCAAACTGTTTAAACTGTTTTACTCATACCAGTCCCATGACTGAGCCGGAGTTTATTTTGTTTTGTTTTCCCTAAACTCTTGGGTGCCTAATTTGTACGGGCAGTCAAGTAGTTAGGATTTTACAGATACACTTGGAGAGCTTGGAGCAGGAGGCTTCAAGATTCTATAGCTATTATTATTTCCGCTGTTGTTGTAAGTGTTGTACTCTGAAATGTTATTGTATACATATACTGTTAGTATTTTCAAAAGTTATGTTATATTTTATTCGTTCCGCTGTGAGATTCGTGGTTACTCTGATGATGATGTTCTTCTTCTTCTTCTATTCTAATAGTTCTATCTTATCTATCCTCACCCTCTATCTTCTATCTATTAATTTCTTGAATTTCCAGTGTAATTTGGGGTTGGACTTGTGTTATTTAGTCAGCTCAAATTGGACCGGATTTTTGGGTCACTACAGTTGGTATCAGAGCTTAAGGTTAAGTTATACCTTGGCTCTGTGGCGTAACTCAGTAGAGATGGGATTAGTAATATCCTAGATTGAGTTTGAGTGTATATATACGGGTGAACGTATTTGTTATTTGATATAAAAATTTGTTTTATATTGTGGAGTTTTATTGGTTGAGTGGCTTATGAATTCTGGTCGATAGTGGGGCACCACAATATCGATAGGGGTTTCTAAACACTCGAATACGATGAACCAACATGATATGTTTTGAAATTAACATAGTATAATCGGTTGTTAGTATAATCGAAAGGAATTATAAAAAAGGTGAAATAGTTATAAATAACTAATCAGAATTCATATAAGTAAAGTATATGAAATAAGATGAATTTATTCTGAATTTATATCAGAATTAGGAATTAAAATAATAAAATTTTTAAGTTCCTGGGAGATTTTTGAAAGTGTTTTCAAATTGAAAGTGTTATAGTATTGAACTCACTTCGATAAACTGGGAAATAACCCTGATGAGTGTGGCCACATCATCAGTGTTCATTTTCGAGTTGTTAAGTGACGGATTACTACCAAATATTCTGTTTTTGAATTGGTTTGAGAAAACAAGTGGTTTAGAAGTTCAAATGTTTTGGATTGTTATTATGATTTCAAATTGATTTGAAATGAACCCAGGAATTTAAATTCTGGAATTAAAATTTAATTTGTGAAGTTAAATAGATGGAGATAGTAAAGGTGAATAAATAAAATTGAATTTAACTTAGATAAAGTTGAAAATATTCTGAAATGGGATTGAGATTGAGGAGTTAAAGTTCGAAATTGGATATTGGAGTTTGAATGGAATTTGGCTTGGATATAAGCGAATGGTTGTGTTGGAGATAAAATTCGATTAGAGATTGATTGGATTGCATTGGTATACGCTGAATTGTTGGTAACGAAAGGGAAGGATATAATGATATACCCGACAAAAAGGTACAAGTTTATATTTCATATGAAGTTGAGATTTTGATGAGCCGAATTGGCAAGCCGCTTGGCAGTTTGATTTTCTTTTGGTTGGAGAAGGCCTAGAGAGGCGAGTTGTGGTTTTACCGATAGGGCTGTACAAAGGAGGTTATGGCGAAATTTTCCGAAAAATTTAAGCGTTAGAAAATTTTCAGAATTTTTGAAAATTTTAGTTAGTCGGAAGGAATTAATATTTTAGTCAATATTAATTGGTTCAGTTGAAATCAGAAATAAGGGGTAAACAAATCTTAGGAATTCCAGTAGATAGGGTCGTCCTCTACCTAAGCAATTTCGAGGACGAAATTATTTTAAGTGGGGAAGAATGTAATGACCCGGATATTTTACGGTGTAATAATTAACTTATTTAATTATTTAAATAACAAATATATTATTTAATCGACGATGTTAGAACGTATATGTAACGATCCGGATTTTGAGCGACTTTGGTTATCGACGTAAGCTCGACGTCGATAACCAAAACATCGAAAAATCCCGGTAATTAATGAAAGAAATTAGAAGGTGAGAATAGATAAGATAGAAACTTAGAATAGAAGAAGAAGAAGAACACAACATCAGAGTAACACGAACCTCACAGCGGAACGAATAACATATAATAGATAACATAACTTTGAAATATAACAGTTTATGTATACAATAGCACTTATCAGAGTACAGCACTTACAACACAGCGGAAATAACTATAGCTATATGATCCTGAAGCCTCCTGCTCCACGCTCTTCCAGTATATCTGTAAATTCCTGACTACTTGACTGCCCGTACAAAATTAGGCACCCAAGAGTTTAGGGAAACAAAACAAATAAACTCCGGGTCAGTCATGGGACTGGTATGAGTAAAACAGTTTAAACAGTATATGAACAAGTAAACGATATCTCATAAGACCACGCCGCAGAACGGAACGGGTTTTTCCCTTATGAGAATCCAAAATATCTTTATATCAAAAACCTTTTGATATTATAATAATGTCTATGTACAAATAGATATCAACTAGCAGAAACGCTTTCATCTCACGTTCTACATATATAGTATACAATCAAAATCGCAAGCACGTATTGGATAATGGATTTCCAACTATGACAAGGTATGGAACCACCTTCCGATCAGTGTACTCTAGGAACGATACACTGGAGTTCAACAAGAACATCTTGCAACTCAGCCACACATGACCGACCACTCATTTCGCTTGAGTGTATCGAATGTACATCACCAACGGTTGGGATCAGCAACTGTTCCCGTATATATATGGGACAGCATTGATAGATTTAAGAAACAAATGAATATTCTCTAGATAGGTGATTATACACCCTACTTCGGTGCGACCGACTTAGCCATGCTGCCTGCCCGATTTCTGTCATTTACCGGTTGATGAGGCTAGAAGCTACGCTTTATCATCACATCAGATTCACTTCGAATGCCACATTGTCAGATCCATCAGAATCACTAATTGACGTCTACAACCATACATTACGTGTCAGCTAAAAGAAGTTTCCTTCTCCGCTTCCACTCTTGGTATAGTTGAAGAAATTAATGTACGTGACCGTCTGGAAATACTATGTCAGACATCCATCTTCATTCACTTAGAAATGTCACATTGTCATACCCGCCAAATCACAAATTGACTTATCCAAAAATAACACGGGTATACAGCTAAGAGAAACGAATTCCTCCGCCACCAAACGTGAATATGTTTGAACAGATCAACTTACGCGATCTATTGGATATACTCTTTCAGACCTTCGTCCATACAAGTTGCCCTGGGACTGGACAAACCGAAGGCACTATTCTGTAAACAGGATAGCCCTTGCATTTTACTCCGTCTTCAATTATCTTTGGCATATATGATTCGCGACGCTTATGCCAATACAGAGTGGTTCTTTGGATAATAATCCAACCGGTCTCTCCATATTAACAACGTTAAAATGGTCAAAACTTCGATAGTCGGTGAGTTAACTATCAAAGAAAAACAAGTGTGCAAACAACGATATTATTTCCAAATGGAAATTATATCGAACAAACATCATTTAACATTAACCTCTTTAGTTCATTTATTTACTTATCTCTTGTTTCCCTATATTCTAAATTCTTATTTTTCTTTTATCAGAAAACATTTCTGATTCTCGTTTGGAAAACATTTCCAACACTCCTTTACGATCAAACCTTACCATTTCTTAGTTAAGAAGGAAGTCACTCAAGTTGGGGTATAATTACCTCTCAGACCTTAACTGAATAACGTTATAACTTCGAAATGGTCAAAGTTTATCTTTTTAATCTTTAACAACTTCTTTACGCCTTTCTCGGATTCAATTTTACTAATCCACTTCTATATTTAAAACATTGGTTATAACGATAACGTTATAATCCCTACTTTCGAATTATCTAACTTTAATTATAACTTCTATTCTTATTAGTGAATAATTAACCTAACACTTATTTATTTATAAATAAATAAATCTCTATTTAAACACTGGAAAGTATAAGTACTTTCCTGAATTCGATATAATCGAATTTGCCGATTAACTCTCTTCGAGAAATCTCTATTTGATTAACTCTTCTTCGAATAACCTATATTCGATTAACTCCTTCTCGAATAAACGATATTCGATAATCTCTCTTCAAATAACTAATATTCGATAACTCTTCCTTTTCAAATATCTCATATTTGAAAATCTCACTTCGATTAAACTAAAATCGATAACTCCCTTCGATGAAACTAACATCGATAACTCCTTTCGATGAAACTAACATCGATAACTCCTTTCGATGAAACTAACATCGATTTATTTAACTCGACGAACTTAACTCGACTAACTTGGTTTATTTAACTCAACTTGATTTACTCCTATCGAATAACTAATATTCGATTTAACTCCATTTAACTCTATTCGAATAACTACTATTCGACAACTCTATTTAACTCCATTCGCTTGACTCTAGATCGCAGCGATCACAATGGTTACGCCTGATTCCCTCAGGAAACATCCGACCGCCTTAGGCTATTTGCAGCCCTGCGAATTACGCTAGCAGTCGTGCTAAATGGCATATTATTTGGATTAACTCTAACTGATTAACTCTATTGGTTTAACTCTAACTGATTACTCTAATTGGTTAACTCTAACTGAATACTCTAACCGATTAATTCTAACTGATTAACTCTAACTGGTTAACTCAAATCGATTAATTCTAACTGATTAACTCTATTTGACTAACTCGACTCGACTAACCCCTTTCGAATAACATATTCGATTAACTAACTTCGAATACCATATTCGATTAACTAACTTTGAATACCATATTCGATTAACTAACTTCGAATACCATATTCGATTTCTCCTTTCGAATGTCTATATTCGATTAACTAACTTCGAATACCATATTCGATTAACTAACTTCGAATACCATATTCGATTTCTCCTTTCGAATGTCTATATTCGATTAACTAACTTTGAATACCATATTCGATTAACTAACTTCGAATACCATATTCGATTTCTCCTTTCGAATGTCTATATTCGATTAACTAACTTCGAATACCATATTCGATTAACTAACTTCGAATACCATATTCGATTTCTCCTTTCGAATGTCTATATTCGATTAACTAACTTCGAATACCATATTCGATTAACTAACTTCGAATACCATATTCGATTTCTCCTTATTCACTTTATAAAGATTTCCTTTTTAACAACGTTTTATTCATTGGAAAAGATTTACATTTAAATAACGGTTCTACCCTTTAAAAATGATTTCCCTTTTTATAATGTTTCCTTTCCAATTCTATTTGTAAATGGTTTAAAAATATTTCCTTTTCAAATTTATTCTTGAAATATTCTAACTCCTTAAATTCCCGGGAAAATTCGCCATAACCTCCTTTGTATCGGGAGCATCGGGAAAATCCCCAAACTCGCCACACAGGCCTTTCCATTCAAAAAGAAAATGTTTTGAATTTATTTTCCTTTTTTTAAAAATATCTCCTATTTATAAATATCCCAATTTATAAATATTCCTTATTTATAAATATTCCACTTTATAAATATTCTATTTTTCAATATCACTTTGAAAAATCTCCTTTATCTACATTTCGGTATGTTATGGCAATCATATCAAATCACGATGTTCAATATCGTCCAAGTACATATAATCGCCCATAGATTTTATATCACATCATATAGCAATATATGAAAAACAATAAAATAACTGTTGAGGAATCCAGTCGGATTCCTCCAACCTGTCTCCCTGCATCCACAGATGTTACACGATATGATTATCATCACTTTCAGTTCAATATAAATTATTCTGATAGCAGAATCAATATATAAATATTTAACGGTTTATATATATAATTACATATATATATATATATATATAATTTTCACTAACTGACTAGCAGTTCAATCAAACAATCAACACACAGTCAAACAGACAATATTTAACAGTTCTAAGAATACGTTGTAAAAATAGAACTGTTCAGAGTTGGTGAGTTTTACTCACATTGGCGCGTTAACCATTGAATAACGGTTTGCGTTATTTGACTCAGTCGGACAATTTATTTCGCCATAAATTGTAACGGGCTCCATTCCACTCCCGGTTAGTTCCAGTGCGTAGTGTCCGTCCATACGGTCCCAACGCAACTTACGGTTCGTCAATCTGATATCGTATGACGAAGATATTCAGATTACAAGTTTTTAACAAATTTTAAACTAAAATAAACATACACCCCTTTTTACTTATTTGGGCCCTTACTTGAATTCAGCCCAACCATCCCTTAAGTAACACATTTCCGGGCCCCTTATTTTCTCTTGGCCCACAAGATTTCTGACCTGCCCCCAACATAAACCCATCTTCCCCAAAATACGTGAGCTCCCGATGACCACACTCTTCCATTTCCGAACTGGTAGTGCCCACAAAGCTTCACGGTTAACTCGCGTTGATCCTTTTTCCGACACCAAAACTCCTCCCATAAACCACCGTACCACTCTCCTATGTCACGCCCTTCTTCGGATTTCCTCACGAGACCGCTCGCACCCCAAACTCACGGCTATAGGATCGAGTTGCTGCGACGTCTGTT
Source organism: Allium sativum (assembly GCA_030737875.1). NCBI lineage: Eukaryota > Viridiplantae > Streptophyta > Magnoliopsida > Asparagales > Amaryllidaceae > Allium > Allium sativum. The sequence goes on from CM060919.1 coordinate 312,985,103, forward strand.
TGCACCGCACCCTCCCATTTCGTCACCACATCAGCGCCTTAACTCCCCGAATACCGTGCTAACCTCTCTTCACACTCACACTGTCATCCCAACGTTCGGTGCTCAACTCCCTTCGCATCTCCTTCTTTCCCTCAACATCTACACTTGTCCAACCGTAAGCACCCTCTGTTGTTTGGAAACAACGACTTCAAACTGCCCAATCCCGCAAACAAAAGGCTGTCGAACCAACCCAAAACACCCCTCATATTGTAGAGGATGATCGCATGAAGCTCGTGCCATTTGCTTGAGGGATTTAGAGATTTACATTTGGATTTGTTTGATTTTCTGCTTCGGTGAATATTTGAAGTGGCGGCACAAATGTTTGCTGAGAGAATGGGTCTTAACAGAGGAGACTATTTATAGGAAATTTTGTGGACAGGGAATATTCCCCGGAATATTCCCTTTCCATTTCATTTCGATCCATTTTAAATTCGTATGATTTCCATTTTTGACAAACAAAGCTAATCCTAGCATAAAAACACATTCCGGATCCAATGGGACAGGTTTCGTCGAATTCCGACACCGTTTGCGAAAATCCTTTAGAAAATATCGATGAAAAACACCGAGCATTAATTCCTTAAAATTACAGAAAAAATCTTAAAAATATGAGGCCTTAACGTTTCACTAGACCTCTTCCTAAGGTTTCGTATGAAACTTGTTTCGTTGAATTCTGAGTCCGTTTGACCAGTTAACCATTCAGTTTAGTTTGTTTTAAGTTAAAAACATAGCGTACCCCACTATGAAATATTTTGTTCACGTAGGGACAGTTATGGACAGAAACAAAAATACCATTTAAATGAGTGATGTGCCCTGGTCCCAAAAATGTAATAATACCGGTAGGTGAACTCATATTGTGAAACCCCGAAATGTCGATACAGGGTGCCAAATACTCCAAATAAAAAGTTGCTTATTAAATTAATTAAAAATTACAGTAAAATTCTAAAAATTAAATTATCGCTATTTCCCAAAAGGACCTTGTCTAAATTCAAACCCAATCTCTAGTTATATCGAATAAACCGATACGGCCGATAAACGATTCTATAGTGACTGTTCCAAAATTTGATTTGGACATATCTCAAAATCTACACGACGAAATCCTGATTTTTCTCTTCCGCTAGAAAGATATACTCCACCAGCTCCACACGTTTCTTGTTTCACATAAATCCGATTTAAAACGAACTCTGTACATTCGGTTGAAGTTCAAATCGCCAAATAACGAACTGCAACGCCATTTCGAGCTCGTTTATAAATATATTATAAACTATACGTTCAACTGCCGTCGATTCAATATGTTCGTTATTATAATTCAACTCCAAACTGAATTATAGCTTATATAAGATCCAGTTCACATCGTATTGTGAATTCTACTATTTCCGACTATTATGGAAGTATATTATCCTATTATTTATATTAATTAAATATAAATATTATTTAATTCCAGTTATTGATATCGTTAAATCGATATTTAATAATTAAATTAGTTAATTATTCTCCTGCCAAATTACGGGTCGTTACAGTATAATTATATTATAATTAAAATCGAGCTTGAAATGGCGCGGTAGTTCGCTGTTTGGCGATTCAAACTTCAGTTGAATGTACAGGATTCGTTTTAAATCGGATTTCCGTGAAACAAGAAACGTATGGAGCTGGTGGATTATATCTTTCTAGTGGAAGAGAAAAATCAGGATTTCGTCGCATAGATTTTGAGATATGTCCAAATCAAATTTTAAAATAGTCGCTATAGAATTGTTTATCGACCGTAACGGATTATTCGATATAACTAGAGATCGGGTTTGAATTTAGACAAGGTTCTTTTGGGAAGTAGTGATAATTTAATTTTTAAAATTTTATGGTAATTTTTAATTAATTAAATAAGCAATTTTTTATTTGGAGTATTTGGCACCCTGTATCAACATTTCGGGGTTTCACAATATGAGTCCATCTACCGGTATTATTACATTTTTGGGACCAGAGGACATCACTCATGTCAATGGTATTTTTATTTCTGTCCATAACAGTCCCTACGTGAACAGAATATTTCATAGTACGGTACACTGTGTTTTTAACTTATAACAAAACTAAACTGAATGGTTAACTGGTCAAACGAACTCGAAATTCAACGAAACAAGTTTCATACGAAACCTTAGGAAGAGGTCTAGTGAAACGTCAAGGCCGCATATTTTTAGGATTTTTTCTGTAATTTTAATGAATTAATGCTCGGTGTTTTTCATCGATATTTTCTAAGGGATTTTCGCAAATGGTGTTGGAATTCGACGAAACCTGTCCCATTGGATCCAGGATATTTTTCTATGCTAGGATTGACCTAGTTTGTCAAAAACAGATGTTATATGAGGTTATATTTATACGAGACTTCACGGTGAAGCTTTTATATAATTAATAAATAAAAATGGTCTAAAATCTACCCTTATAAATACACGTTAAATGCCATCCCTTACGACCTAATTCCCTGCTCAGATATTTTCCTCCAACCTCAAATCGCAAGCCGCCACTATCTCCACTGAAAAGAAAAGAAAATCGCAACTTCAAAAATAAAGGGAAAATCGAATAAAAATCTATAAATTCGTTTACAACCAAATATACATTTCTGGAATGGTTATCTCGTTTCCATGAGGGTTTCAAGTGATTCGAACATCACTATGTTCGCTGGTCTTCATCAACAAGAGTAGGACTGGGAACCGCGAAGCACAGAAGAGTGTGAGTTGGGCTTTGAGGCGCAGGTGGAAGGGGAGTTGACTGGCGATGGCGTGCGTTGTGTCTTCAGGAGCAGGGTGCGAAGTTCATGACGGAGAGGGGAAGCTCGTAAGGTTTTTCTGTGGTTTTCGATGTCGTTTGGGTAGGTGTTGTCACCGTGAGATCTGGGAAGCGTTCGAGATGGGGACAAGAAAGTGAGGTTCGAATTGATGTTGGAGGATATAGGAGGTTGAAGGTTGCGATGTGGAGAAGGCTGGTGTTGGTCGTTCCTCAGATGGTGGATCGGGGGAAGGGATAGGATAAGAGAGGGAGGATGGAAGTTATGTGGATTTGGGGTTACTGTAAAGTAACGGTGTTCAATTTCTGAGATCAGGGAAGAAGCTTGAGCCGTCGTGGGTTTCGTTTGTTAATGAGTGGCGGTTTAAAGGAGTAATGACGTGGATTAAGGACTGAGATAATTGAGGTTATGTTTTAATAAATTTCTTTTAAGTATTGATGGGCTGAACGTATGCTGATGGATCATGTAATGGAAGGAGTGGGCTTCAAAATGGATGATGATAAGGGATGAAGGTATTATAATTATTTAAATTAAGTTGATAACCAAGTGTTGAGGCCTTGTCGTGAATAGCCTTAAGGGTTGGGCAGATTTTGAAAACGGAAGGGGAACTGTAGAAGGGAATCAGGGGAAGAAGGCAATATCTTGAAGTGGGACGGGTTTCTTTTGGTGGTGAGGCCCACTAAATTTTATAAATTTTAAGTTTAATTTAAAAATCTAAATCATGTATTAACTTGTTTTTATAATATCCTGACCATACGGAGTCAGATTCATGAACCGTAAGTTGCGTTGGGACCGTATGGACAAGAGCTTCACAATGAAGCTGGCTGGAATTGGATTGGAGCTAGTTTGAGTTTATGGCGAAATAAATTGTTTGATTCAAATCAAATAACAGTTTATCGTTCTTTAACGATGAACTGCCAATGTGAGTAAAACTCACCAACTTTGAACAGTTATATTTTTATAACGTACTTTTAGAACTGTTAGATATTGATTGACTATTGTGTGTAGATTGGTTGATTGAACTGCTAGTCAGTTAGTTAAAATTATATATATATACACCATTAAATATCGATGTTGTTTATTAGAACATTTCATATTGAAATGAAATTGATGTATATTATACTGTGTAACATCTGTGGATGCAGGGAGACAGGTTAGAGGAATCCGACTGGGTTCCTCAACAATTATTTTACTGTTTTCATATATTGTGATATATATGTTGTGATTTATAATCTGTTATTGATTATGGATGTTAGAACGATATTGATCATCGTTGTTTGATATTTTAAATATCATAAGAAACCCTGAGTTGTAAAAAAAGGAATATTTCAATGTATATTGAAATAAAGGAATTTTATAAAATCACATGATTTTATAAAAGGAAATTATTTATAAAACGAACATGGTTTTATAAAAGGAAATATTTGTTAGTAAACAAATAGGATTTTATAAAGGAATATATGTTAGAAAACAAATCGAATTGAAAGGGAAATATTTGTTAGTAAACAAATAGGATTATAAAGGAATATATGTTAGAAAACAAATAGAGTTTGAAAAGGGAATTATTTATAGCGGAATAGGATGCTATAAAAAGATAAACGCTGTTAAAAGGAAATCCGTATAAGTAGAGAAACGCTGTTAAAAGAACATTTTTAAAGTGAAGAACCGTTACTAAAAGTAAATCTTTATAAATGAATAAACGCTGTAAAAAGGAAATCCTTTTTAATGGATAAACATTATAAAAAGGGATAATCAAATAGAGGTAAAACAAGATTAGAAACTGACTAGAGATTAGTTAAGTCGAATGGTTTTCTGAGTGTTGATCTGATGTTGGTTTCGGCCTTCGGGGTTTATACTTAGAGAACTGTTCTCTTACTAGTTTATAGTTAGGGACTGATGGTTGTGGAAGGATAGTGATACGTGAATAAGCTATGGAAATGTTTTCCAGTGTTAATAACGTATGTTTTCTAATTATAGAAAATAAGGAAATATGAATATATAAATATATTTATATGTTGGATGATTTGATCGATAATTCCATTTGGAATTTAGATCGTTGTTTGTACACCGACATGTTTTCATTGATAGTTAAATCACAGACTATCAAGTTTTGACCATATTTACGTTGTTGATATGGAGAGACCGATTGGATTCTTATCCAAAGAACCACTCTATATTGGCATAAGCGTTGCGAATATGCCAAAGATAATTGAAGACGGAGTAAAGTGCAAGGGTTATTGTATAAATCTTAGATAACAGTGCCTAAGATGGATGTACTGAATAGTGCCTTCGGTTTCGTTCAGTCCCAGAACGAACGTATATGGACGATTGTCTGACAGAGTATTTCCAATGATCGAATGGGTTGATCTGTATAAATATATATGGTTGCAACGGATTTATCCCTTAGCATAACATCCAGGATATTTGTATAAACCAACTAATGATTAACGGATCTGATAATGTGGCATTCAAAGTGATCGTGTTATAAATGAATGGAAAGTAAGCGTAGCTTCTAGCCTCACATCCGGTAAATGACAGAAATCGGGCAGGCAGCATGGTTAAGTCGGTCGCACCGAAGTAGGGTGTATAATCACCTATCTAGAGAATATTCATTTGCTTCTTTAATCTATCAATGTTGTCCCATATATATATACGAGAACGGTTGCTGATCCCAACCGTTGGTGATGTACATCCGATACACTCAAGCGAAATGAGTGGTCGGTCATGTGTGGCTGAGTTGCAAGATGTTCTTGTTGAACTCCAGTGTATCGTTCCTAGAGTACACTTATCGTAAGGTGGTTCCATACCTTGTCATAGTTGGAAATCCATTACCCAATACGTGCTTGCGATTTTGATTGTATACTACATATGTAGAACGTGAGATGAAAGCATTTCTGCTAGATGATTATTATATTGTGTTGGTAGGCATTATTATAATATCAAAAGGTTTTTAATATAAAGATATTTTGGATTCTCATAAGGGAAAACCCGTTCCGTTATACGGCGTGGTCTTATGAGATATCGTTTACTTGTTCAAACTGTTTAAACTGTTTTACTCATACCAGTCCCATGACTGACCCGGAGTTTATTTTGTTTTGTTTTCCCTAAACTCTTGGGTGCCTAATTTGTACGGGCAGTCAAGTAGTCAGGATTTTACAGATACATTTGGAGAGCTAGGAGCAGGAGGCTTCAAGATTCTATAGCTATTATTATTTCCGCTGTTGTTGTAAGTGTTGTACTCTGAAATGTTATTGTATACATATACTGTTTGTATTTTCAAAAGTTATGTTATATTTTATTCGTTCCGCTGTGAGATTCGTGGTTACTCTGATGATGATGTTCTTCTTCTTCTATTCTAATAGTTCTATCTTATCTATCCTCACCCTCTATCTTCTTTCTATTAATTTCTTGAATTTCCAGTGCAATTTGGGGTTGGACTTGTGTTATTTAGTCAGCTCAAATTGGACCGGATTTTCGGGTCACTACAACAGTTAAATTGGCTTACCAGACATATCCTATTGTGTTCAGAATGGGGTAATTAGCTAGGGGTGACAGTCGTTGGGTCTCGTTTGGAGTTCGAATTAAAAGTCAACTTTTGCGGAGAATGAAATAAATAAATAAATAATATAATCCCTCTTTACTTTAACCCCCCCCATTATTCTCAAAATCGATTTCAGCAAGAAAAGAAAATAAATAAATAAAACTGTACCCAAAACCCCCCTCCCTCCCTTCCCCCACCACTGCCACCGCCGGAGCCCGGCGCCGCACCCCTAGCCTCCGCCTCACCCTCCTCTGGCCACCGCGGGCGATAAAGCCACCCCCTCTCCGTTAAACCTCCTTTGCCTGAAAACCGCGCAAGCCGCCACAGGAGACGAGTTCGAGCCACACCCAGGCCACGGCCGGCGCGACCGCGGCTTCTACACCCTCCGGCATGAGTTAACAGCAAAGAGAAAAAGAAGGTAATTTAAATTAATTTGGTCGGTATATTAATTAATGTTGATTATAAACTGATTTATAAAACTGATTTATAAAAAGAGATTTATAAAAATATAATTTTTATACAAAATGATTTATAAAAATATAATTTTTATATAAGGTGATTTATACAGATATGATTTTTATGTTGTTAAAAATATAATTTTTAGTTCGTGAAGAAGTTGAATTTTTATAGAGAAATCTTTGTATAAAGATTTGATTTTTATTTATATGAATACCATATAAAGAAGTGATATTTATATACATAACAACCATATAAAAATGTGATTTTTATATATAGGAAAGCGAGATAAAAATGTGATTTTTATATATGTGTGTAAAGAAAGTATAAAAATTCGATTTATATATATATGAAGTAGCGATAAAAATTTGATTTTTTTTTTTACATATGAAGTGGCGATAAAATTTCTATTTTTGTATATATGAAGTAGCGATAAAAATTTGATTTTTATAGATATGAAGTGGCGATAAAAATTCGATTTTTATATGTATGAAGTAGCGCTAAAAATTCAATTTTTATATATATGAAGTAGCGATAAAAATTCGATTTTTATATATATGAAGTAGCGATAAAAATTCGATTTTTATATATATATATGTATGAATGGCGATAAAAATAGGATTTTTATTAGATATATAGCGAAGTAAAAATATGATTTTTAATATATAAACATCATATTAAAAATGTGATTTTTATTTTGAATAGCATGGAAAGGACTGCGTTGAAATTTCGAACTAATCCAAACGGTTCATAAATTCAGAAATAAGGAATGGAGGAGTGGATCCCAAAGGTGAGAACTTCTCACTTTAATTTTATTTTCTAGTTAAAATATATATTAGGATGCAGACGGTGCTTAGCAGCACCCGACACCATCGTCCACAGACCATGGATGACTTGTTTGATTGTATGTTGTTAAGAAAACTGAATGTGATTGTGATGTGGAAGGAATGAAATAAATATTCATGGGTTGAAATAAAATAATTTATCACTAAAGATATAATTTTTAACGTGTATATGAATAAAATAAATATTCATTTACAAATCGGACGATTTGTTTACGTACACACATTTGACTGATATTGATTGGGACGATATATTTTACACATCGCCCAACTGCACAAATAATAATCAGTATTAGTTGTTTGAAAACCCCACACGGATATTGGAATGAAATTGGACATACACTAATCCCAATATTTAGTTGTATGTCAATCGAATGGTTGATAGGCTGTTGTAAGCGTTAATTATTCATATTTAACGCTTATGCAGTTGTGTAATGCACTCTGGATGATGGTTGACTGTGTTTGATTACAGTTGGGTACATGTGTGTATGAAATCCATATAAATAAAATTGGTAATTGAATGTGTCTGATTCCAATTCGAAAAGAACGAATATTTTAAATTAAAGAATATTTTAAAATGTCGAGTAATGAATATTTTAAAATAATTAATATTTTAAAATAATATTCAGTAATAGATCAAAATATGATTTTGATGTCCGATTTGGGATGGACAGAAAATATTTAAATATATGAAGCCGTGTTGATTAGATTAACGCCATTTTGACGTAAACAATATTTATATCGATTTTATTCATTTTTATAATGAATATCGAAAAGGAAGTGATTTCAAAATCTAATGTTTTGAAAATATTATCATTTATATATTAATGATATGGAATATTCAATTTTGATTTGAAAATGAATATGAAGTTGAAATCGTTTTGAAAATGAATTTAAAACGATTTATAAAATACGTTTTAAATGGAAATCGATGAAATAAATATAATATATATATTTAATGGCCAGAATAGAACGCGCCGCGCCGCGGCGGTTCATGAATTTCGACCATTGACTTCGAACGGACATTATGGGAGATCCGACAGTCGGGTTCTCCTAAAACCGAGACTGTTGGGCTCGTATCGAAATGAGCTTTCCAACGAATATGATAGACTTGAAATCTAATGGTTGGATTTGGAATTATGTCCAAATCAAATTTGGAAAAGTTCGTTATAAGTGCAGTTCGATGACCGTTTATGGAAATCGAATGTACGAGCCTTGATAAAATTATTAAAAATATCAATAATTTGTGTAAAATCATAGTAGATAATTTGGAAAGAATTGGGATGAAAAATTCCATATTTTAAAAGAAAAAAATACATTTTTATCAAAATGAACCAGTTATGAACTAGAATTATAAATCCAATATTTTAAAATAAATAAATTCGATTTGTGAATGGTTTTAATAACTAGAAACTTCTATTATAAGAATTGGAATGGATTTGAATCGAAAGTATCTTCGGAATATTTCGATATAGGATTCCGTGATTATATGGATATTGTGGAGGAATTTGGAAGATATATATATTGTTATTCCAATACGATATTTATTGGTTTCAGAATTTGATATTGAATATAAGCCTATATATTTTCTATTCAGAGCCTTGTATTTAATATCAAATGGGATTTTGGGTTTGTCGTGAATGGTATCTTTAAAAATGTTGTTCTTAAACCTAATGGAGTTAAGAAAATTAGAAACTAACTGGAGATTAGCTAAGTTGAATGGTTTCCTGGGTATTGATCTGATGTTGGTTTCGGCCTTCGGGATTAATACTTAGGGAATTGTTCTCTTACTAATTTACGATTAGAGACTGATGGAATGGTGACTTTAATAACATGGTTCTTAAACCCCGTATGAAAAGAATAAATCTTTTAATTAGGATTATTAGAATTTCCAGTTATATTTAGTAATTGGAATAAAATGGAATGTGATTTTGGGTTTATCGTGAACCGTGTTTTAAATGACATTGGTTCTTTAACCCAGTTAAAGATAAGATTAATTTCTTAGCTTTGAATAATCATTAATATTGATTTTTGGGAAGATTAAAACTAAATAGAGTTTTAATGAATCTTTGATTAGATTGAAAAGTGAATGTGATAATTAAAATTATAAATTCAAGAAAATGATCGAAAATGAAGTATCACCAGTTTTTCTCCAAGCGATAGTTAAATCTTTACTAGATTTGAACGTGAAATATAATTATTATTTACCGATAACATCGTAGTGTTAGATATGGAGTATTACCAGTTTTGCTCCATGGGATGAATAGGTTGGGATTGTGAAATAAAATAAATGATTACTTTGGTGTAGTTCGCTAATCCCGACTAGTTTGGAAAACCTTAATATGGTTTGATATCCAAAGGAAGATTAAAGAATAAATTTAAAAGAATTTATCTTTGATAAAATTAATGGGAACCTATTCCCTAATGATGTGAATATTTGAATAAAAGAATATTCTGAACTGGAATGAGGCGTATGTTGTGTTTTTATAACACGTGCTTATTACACACGCGGGTTGTTCGAAAAGGCCGGGTTTATACCCATTCTGAATAACGGATTTGACGATAAGTCAACAATGAAGACGGTGGTTGAAGACCATAGGTCTTCACATCATTTGGATGATTACTGATGTCTTGATTGGGCCGTACACCCAAGACGAGGTAATAAGTGGTGATGGTCCAGACGTACTTGGAGATCGATGGATATGCGAGGGCCTCTCTCTGGTATTGGACATATGGGACGAGGAATAAGGTGCCTCTGGTTTCGTTCAGACCCAGAACGAACTTTGTAAATGGACTATGTGTCTGACATTGGATTTTACTCTGTGTTGATTGATCTCTATTAAATATATATCTATTTGGCGGTGAAGAATTTATTCTCTTGCTTAACGCCCTTCTCTGAGACGTACGAGCTCAGAAGTTATATATCGATAGACATCAGTCGCATGGTGTGAATTGCCTGTGTGGCATGCCTGAGTGACAAATGATCAAGGCTTCTGTTGAAGAGCAGAGTCTTGTGGTAGATGATCAAAGCACAGCCTCGAATTGCATAGCTTTGTGTATAGCATTAATTCGCGAGTCTCACACTTCGGTATGAGTCAAAAGCGGGATAAGGGACCCAATGAGAACATAACGTTTCTTTCTAGCTATGGTTGGTTTCAGGGTTTTACAAGCCCTGACATATTTATATTTTTACCTATGTGGTTGTTAGAATGCGAGGTGCCTTGGATATACCAGTTACTACGGAGCCAATGGATTGGTCCTACAGGACCGGGAAACGTGTGTTCAGGAATAATTAATCTCAAATGGAAGGGAGGACCGGCCTTGGAGGATCCAAAGATTTCCCAGAGTGTGCAGTCCTCAGACATTTGCTAGAGTGTCTCGAAGCGGAAAGGAGTACATCCTTTACCTAGACTCATGATGGAAATCCAATTTCCAATACATGACATTTCGGTTTTGATTGTAGAGCCTAGCATTGGCGACATGACAGATGGTACCCATGCCGCCTATGATTGATACATTTATATTTGAAGTTGTTTTCATACACCTTACACTATAATAGTATCAAAATGATTTGTTTTAAATGTACCAAGCATGTTTGGCTATTATAAGGTAAAATCCTATCCTCTGGCTTGCTTTGCATTGTGTAATGGGACCTGGGTCTTATATTAGCTTCATTTTCTCAAAAAGCATTGCATGTTTATTCTATGCACTAGTATTCTTGGGAGGAAACCCGTTCCGTGTTATACGGCGTGGTCCCTTGATATACTATATTTTAAAGTAAAGTTTTAAATAACTGTTTTAGTTCTCACACCAGTCACATGACTGACCTGGAGTTTATTGTTTTAACCTAAACTCTGGGTGCCCCTATTTTCCACATGGGCAGCTAGCAGTTTTGGTTTTGCAGATATTATATTCACAGGATCCTCGTTTACAGCTGAAGCTATATCCAGAACGCTTTGTATCCGTTTATCTCTTTCAGTTGTGTTATGTATTATTTTTCCACTACTATGTAATGTATTTTAATCTCTGATATTTATCAAATGTATATTACTTGTTCATGCTATGTATATTCTTGTACTCTGATGTAAATGTTGTAATAAGTAATGAAATGTTCTTCTGTTTGCGTTCTGATTTGTCATGTTCTCAACTCAATCTGGGCTTTCCTTTATGGGGAAATTCGGGTCGTTTCAATAATCTTCCACAGAATTTTGATTTACAAAACTTTGATTTAATCATAAATTCTCGTGTTGACAATTTATAAAAAGTATTTTATTATATTTCAAGTGTAAACTTGTAAAACCTTTTAAAACCCTATTTCTTAATTCATTTGTTTAGGTTATACAATTCTTAATTTCATAATATCGATTTGTTATTTAAAGTTCGAAAATACTTGATAATTGGAAGTTTAACAAGTTCGTTTTTGTTCTTACAGAAATTTAGGCATACGTGGTACATATGCATGACAAAAAATCTCCAAGTACTAAATTATATACTTGTTTCAACTACAAATGAAAATATTTAAAGCATTTAGAAAAATAGATATGGAAAATACTTCACTTCCCTATGGATCGTAGATACGCGACGGTTACGCTACTATCCCAGTAGCATCGCTTGTGTCCGTGAGTATCACACCCTCGAATTTCGCCATGGTTATAAATCATAATATATAATACATGTCCCCATCGTATGGGCACCGATTTCGATGGAAATTCTAAACATTGGAGCCCCAACACAGCTGCGGTTTTCGAGTGGACACTCCCAAGGAGTTCCAGTGCCTTCGCGACTTTCGATGGAAGGTATTTTCCCATATCTTTGGTTTTGAAAACATAAGATACTATATACATATAATACTTCATTTCATGTTTCGCCTATATCGCACTTATGTCAATTTACGTAAGATTTTCTTTCCAAATCATATTTTCAAACACATCATTCTTATATATATTCCACTATATAAGATTTGTTTCCATAATAGTTTTTGAATCTCATAACTATATAATTCATATATAAGTTTCAAATTTCACATCAAAATGTTCGTATATCGACAATCTTCAAAGTTTCCTTTCAGGATCTGTAACACCCCACCTCCGCTAGTGAAAATCTAGCATGATATAACTTGAGATAATAGTTTATAACATCACTAGCAAATAAAATAATAGTCCCAAAACAGATCTAGCATAATAAAGTGATAGTCATGATAAAGGTGATAATCCAAACTTGTGAAAAGTAGATTGATTCAACATCACAGGCATGATAATACTACGGACATGAAGGGGTTTGATTTACTACTTGAATAGGTCCAAACTGATTTCATAGCAATATTCCCAAATGTCAAGATCCAAAATGGAAACTAGAATAAATGTGAATCGATTATCATACTTAAGTCCAATTTCACTTTATCTCATGTCCAAATTACAATTAACAAGTTTAAATCTCAAAGTAACTAGAACTTACAGATCATGGAATAAGAAATTGAGATGCAGAAGTCAAGTCTAGAAACTAGTCATTGAATTGTTGAATCGTTGAATCTTGTTTGTAGTAGAAAATCCTCTAAATGCAATTCCTAGCCGTAATCTTTAAGAAATAGTCTTCGTGTTTTATTTTAATTTATCTTAATTTAATTTAGAGGAGGAAGAAGAAGCCATGTCCATCAACAATTTGTGCAGCATAAGGTTAGAGAAGAACGGTGTAAAGAGAATGAGGCTAGGAGACTGTTTATACAGGATTAGGTGGACAAACCTAGACTGAAAACGAGACCGAGTACATCAGAATGAACCCAGGCTCAAAACTGGCCTCTGGCACCAGGTCGACCCCCAGGTCGACCATAGGGTCAACCTAGTCCCTGGGAGGTCGATCATAGTGTCGACCCCCAGGTCGACCTGGTCCTGGGCGGGAAAATTTTCGCCCAGTCTGCACTGGGGTTTGAATTTGAATTTCGAATTCAAATTCGAGCTGTTTTTCTGTTCAGAAAATTCCTGAAACTTCGAAGGGTCATATCTCCCTCATACGAACTCCGTTTCTCGAAAAATCGGACTTGTTTCCAAGCAGAATTTCAAGATGAACGCAATGGCGCAACCCGTTTCCCTTGATTCTTACTTTAAAATTTAATTCTGACTTGATTTATGGTTTTAACATGTTATTAAAATTCGGGTTGTTACATTTTCCCCTCCTTAGAGGATTTCGTCCCCGAAATCTTCAAGTTAAGAAGAATGAATCCTATCATCCAATCAACCATCTACTCAACCATCCAACAAGCGTCCATTGTCCTTAAAAGATTTCTAATGCTGTATGAATTTATGCAAGAGTGTGTGTATATGTACTTATCTAATGCATAAGATCAGGCGGTTACTGATTCAGTAGACCTCCTTAATGCAAAATATGTTAGTGTAATGAGTCCAACATGTATGCAAATTCCTAACATACTTTATAATCTCTACATGAGTGCACAAACATTCATTCATATGCAACATCCAAATGATAGCATATCAAGTTTCCATCCATATACAAGTATAAGCACCCATGCATATGCAATATGAAATATGTGACTGAGCCGATCTAGTGCCTAATGTGTGTTATGCAACCACGAGCAACCACTTGCAATCATCAACCATAAAATGTTTCAATCACATGTTTACATCCATAAGGGTTCTACCTAAGGTTCTCAAGATAGAATCGAGAAGATAACAAGACAAACATGGATAGCAAAAGCATGTACAAGATACGAAGGTATGTAAACTTATAGGAAAAAGAGATCGAGAAAGTACCCTAAAAAAGAAATGGGTACAGCGAGCATATCTTCTCTTCAGTTTCCCAAGTTGCGTCTTCTTGGGCTTCACTCCACTGTACTTTAACTAGCTTGACTTCTCGATTCCTTAGCTTCTTGATCTCCGTTCCTAAAATATGAATCAGAACTCGCCTCAATGTTGCTTCCTTTTCCACTTCAAGGATGCTTGGCTCAACCACTTCGGCAGACTCATGTAAGCGCTTTCGGAGATGCGAAACGTGGAATACATTGTGTACTCCGGCCAGCCTCTCGGGTAACTCTACCTTATAGGCCATCTGTCCAATCCTCTCGATGATAGGGAATGGTCCTACGAACCTTGGTGCTAACTTTCCAACCGCTCCAAAGAGAACCACATTGCGTAAAGGGGAAACTTTTATAAAGACCATATCTCCGACTTTGAACTTTAGGTTTGTCCTTCTCTTGTCCGCGTAGGATTTCTGTCTATCCCGGGCCGTTTTCATCCATCTTCGTATCAACTCAACCTTCTCGAAAGTGTCCCTTATCATGTCGGGTCCAAGTATGAGCTTGTCTGTCGACTCCCGCCAATAAGTTGATGACTTGCACGGTCTTCCGTATAAAGCTTCGAATGGTGCCATTCCTATGCTAGCTTGGTAACTGTTATTATACGCGAACTCAATGAGAGGTAGGTGATCTTCCAAGTACCACCAAAGTCAAGAATGCATAGTCTCAAAATATCCTCAAGTACCCTATTTACCCTTTCGGTTTGTCCATTCGTCTGTGGGTGATAGGCCATGCTTAAGTTTAGTCGTGTACCCATTGCTTCTTGTAAATTATTCCAAAATTCGCTAGTGAAAATCGGGTCACGATCGTTAACTATACTAGAAGGATCTCCGTGCAACCGTACTATCTCTCGAAGGTATAAAGACGCTAGCCATGATGCGGTCCTCTTGCTCTTCACAGGAATGAAGTGAGCGCTCTTCATGAGTCTATCTACTATAACCCATATGCTAGTATTGCCCTTTCTTGACCTAGGCATTCCATCCACGAAATCCATCGAGACACTCTCCCATTTCCACAGCGGAACCTCCAAAGGATGCAATAGCCCACCGGGCTTTTTCGACTCGACCTTTACTTGTTGTCACACCATGCACTTAGAAACGAATTTCGCCACGTCCTTTTTCATCCCGTTCCAAAAGAAACTGTGCTTCATATCCTTGTACATTTTATCCCCTCCGAGATGTATAGTCATCTTCGAGTGATGCGCCTCTTCGAGAACTCTCTTTACTAAGTCTCCCACTTGTGGGACACATAGTCTACCATCACGCCTTAGCCATCCCTTGTCATCTATGGTATACCTACTGAGGTGCCTTGACATCTCACCTCTAATCAACTTGTCCATGATCTCGACTATCTTTGGGTCTTCCTTCTGTGAAGTCCCTACTTGGTCTAGAAGCGTAGGCCTTAACTCAAGAGATGCTAATGTGCTAGCCAACGACTCAACAACAGGTGTGAAATCAAAGGTTGCTATAAACTCTAGGCTTTTCCTTTCAACAAACAAAGGACTCAAAGTCAACCTTTTCCTACTTAGCGCATCCGCCACCACGTTACCCTTGCCAGGGGTATAAGCTATATCGAAGTCATATGATGCCAAGAATTCCATCCACCTCTGTTGCCTTAGATTCAAATCTTTTTGCGAAAAGAGGTACTTAAGCGATTTGTGATCGGTGTATAACTCGAACTTCTCGCCTAGAAGATAGTGGTGCCAAGACTCAAGCGCAAAAACAATCGCGGCCAATTCCAAGTCATGTGTGGGATAGTATTTTTCATGAACTTTAAGTTGTCTAACCCCGTAGCATATCACTTTTCCTTCTTGCTTTAGGACGGCGCCTAATCCCGTGCCGCACGCATCTGTGTACACTGTAAACATCTTACCTCCGTCGGGTAATGCCAAAACTGGAGATGTGGTAAGGGCTCTCTTAAGCCTTTGAAAAGCAACGTCACAATCTATGTCCCATGCAAAGGCTAGGTTCTTCTTCGTTAACCTAGTAAGAGGGGCTGAAATCTTAGCGAAGTCCTTAATGAACTTCCTATAGTAGCCCGCCAAACCGAGAAAGCTTCTCACTTCCGTTGTGTTCTTAGGGACTTTCCAGTCTTGCACCACAGCTACTTTTGCGGGGTCCACAGCTATACCTTGCTTAGAAACTACATGTCTAAGAAACCGAACTTCTTTTCTCCAAAAATGACACTTGGAGAACTTAGCCTTTAACTCGTGTGCTCTAAGCGTATCCATGACTTCCTTGAGATGTCTA
Organism: Allium sativum; assembly: GCA_030737875.1. Lineage (NCBI taxonomy): Eukaryota > Viridiplantae > Streptophyta > Magnoliopsida > Asparagales > Amaryllidaceae > Allium > Allium sativum. The sequence goes on from CM060919.1 coordinate 313,001,805, forward strand.
GCATGTTCTTCCTCATCCTTTGAGAAGATCAAAATATCGTCCATGAAGACCACCACAAACTTGTTAAGGAACTCTCGGAACACCCTGCTCATTAAATCAACGAAGTACGTGGGTCCATTCATCAAACCAAACGGCATGACAAGCCATTCGAAGAATCCATCTGGAGTCATAAAACGCAGTCTTGTCAATGTTATCCTCAGCCACTCTAAGCTGATGTAATCCTGTAGCTAGATCGAGTTAAGAGAAAACAGATGCTCCTACAAGCTGGTCGTACAAGTAATCGATCTCGGTAGTGGGTGCCTATTCTACTTAGTCAGCTTGTTTAACTCACGATAATCTACGCATAGACGAAGCGAACCATCCGCCTTAGTAGCGAATACCACCGGAGCACCCCATTCAGAAATGCTTCGCCTAATGAAATTTTTCTCAATCAACTCCTTAACTTGCTTACTAAGCTCTTTTCTCTCTCGTCGAGCCATATGTCTAACGGGCAATGCAACTGGCTTAGCATTATCAACAAGATATATACGGAAATCTATCTCGTGTTTAGGGGGTAACCCCTTAACCTCATCAAAGACATCGAGATATTCTCGGACTACCTTTACTGACTGCAAATCATCGATAGACGAGTCAAGAGATTCTAGATAACATAACATGACAGGACCCATAAGGTTAAAAGAAATTTCAAGGGTATTACAAAGGCGAGTCATGAGTCTAACTACCCTTCGTTCACAATCGAGAATGGCTCCATTATTGGACAGCCAATCCATGCCTAGAATCAAACCGTATCCCATAAATCCGAGAACATAAGCATTACACGTGAATTCTACGCTTAAGATAGAAATCCTCAAATCCACACAAATCATAGATAAATGAGCGGAGCCACTAATTGGATTTGAAACAATAACGGGATCCTCAACTAGACTAGTACTTAGGTGCAGAGTTTCAACAATACCAGAAGAAATAAAAGTATGCGATGCGCCAGAATCAAAAAAGGTTTGAACAAGATGATCAAAAAGATAGACTAAACTTTCGACAGAAATATTTCTACCTCGTTCTTGAGGAGGTACCGTGAGAGCATGGACTTGTCCTCCAGAAGAAGGTCCAGCTCCCTGCCCTTGCTTCCTTGGGCAGACCTTAGCCATGTGTCATGTCTCACCACAGTGGAAACAGCCACCCATCTTCATTTTCTTCTTCCTGCAATCTTTGACCAGATGTCCAGGAATGCCCCAGAAATTACACTTTCTCTTTTCACGGGATTTGTTGTTCTTCCCGCCTTTCTTTGGATCAGCTTTCTTGTTCTGTGACCCTTCCCTTTCTTATCTTGTAGCCCTTCTTCTCTTGCCTCATTCTTGCCCTTGTCTTCCTCATTTAAGAGTGCCATGTCTACCAACATTTCGTAAGTAGCCCCCATAGGTATGTGGGTCATAGCCAAGCTGTGAAGTGGCTCATTCAACCCCTTGACAAAATGGAGAGCCTTCTTATGAGGAGTATTCACTAGGTCCAGTCCAAACCGAGCCAGCTGATTGAATTGATTGACGTACTCCTTGACCGTCATACTCCCTTGCTTAAGAGATAAGAACTTTTCCAGTTGTAAACTTCATTCAGCTTGTGAGAGGAATTTCATCCCAAACCTTATCCTGAAATCCAACCATGTTTCAACCGGCCTCTCAGCGTTACTGACTTCCCACCAATAGGAAGCTTCGTCTTTGAGCAACCATACTGCCAACTGTACCTTCTGCCTATCGTCCACCTCGAAGACAACGAACAGATCCTCAGTTTCTTTGAGCTAGTTCCTCGCTTCTACGAATGATTCGGTTCCTTTGAAATCCCTTCCACCCATGGCCCTAAAATCTCTACAGATCTTTGAGAAAGCATTTGCACGAGAAGGGGCGGAGGAGGAGGAACCGCTGCAGCTGGAGGAGGAATATCTGTTGGGCCGGCATCTTTGGCCCTAGCCTCTAAGTACCTCCTGAACCAGCCAGGTATTGGCATGCCCTCTGGAAGGTTAAGATTCCCAGGCATGCTGAAATGAAAAAGAAGAGATTCAAAACGAGGAAACAAAGGATAGTGCTAATGGATTTTGGGCAATAGCCTTTAAATAAAACAAGACATTTCTTGAAAAATGCTTCTTTGTAAACGGTTTTGAAAATAGTTTTAGAAGGTTTTCTAAAAACTTTTGCCCAGTCTGGTAACCTCTGCTCTGATACCAAGTGTAACACCCCACCTCCATTAGTGAAAATCTAGCATGATATAACTTGAGATAATTGGTTATAACATCACTGGCATATAGAATAATAGTCCCAAAACAAATCTAGCATAATAAAGTGATAGACATGATAAATGTGATAATCCAAACGTGTGAAAAGTAGATTGATTCAACATCACAGGCATGATAGTACTATGGACATGAAGGGGTTTAATTTACTACATGAATAGGTCCAAACTGATTTCACAGCAATATTCCCAAATGTCAAGATCCAAGATGGAAACTAGAATATGTGAATCGATTATCATACTTAAGTCCAATTTCACTTTATCTCATGTCCAAGTTACAATTAACAAGTTTAAATCTCAAAGTAACTAGAACTTACAGATCGTGGAATAAGAAATTGAGATGCAGAACTCAAGTCTAGAAACTAGTCGTTGAATCTTGTTTGTAGCAGAAAATCCCCAATATGCAATTCCTAGCCGTAGTCTTGAAGAAATAGTCTTCGTGTTTTATTTTAATTTATCTTAATTTAATTTAGAGGAAGAAGAAAAAGCCATGCCGATCAAGAATTTGTGCAGCATAAGGTTGAGAAGAATGGTGTAAAAAGAATGAGGCTAGGAGGCTGTTTATATAGGATTAGGCGGACAAACCTAGACTGAAAACGAGACCAGATACATCAGAATGAACCCAGGCTCAAAACTGGGCTCTGGCACCAGGTCGACTCCCAGGTCGACCATAGGGTCGACCTGGTCCCTGGGAGGTCGACCATAGTGTCGACCCCCGGGTCGACCTGGTCCTGGGTGGGAAATGTGACGGCAAGGAATTTCGCTCGGTCCGAACCAGTCGCTAAACCGATCCAGGCCGTTCGAAACGCCCTATCGTTTGAGAACACGACAAAATAGAACGCATACAGAAGAACATTTCATTGTATATTACAACAATGCATCAGATTACAAGAATACACAGAGTATAAAAGAATATTACACAGAAATATCAGAGATTTAAATTACATTTAAATACATAGCAGCGGAAAATAATACAATACACAACTAGAAGAGATATACGGATACAAAGCTTTCCGGATATCATTCCAGCTGTAAACCAGGATCCTGTGAATATAAATCTGCAAAAACCGAAACTACTAGCTGCCCGTGTCAAAATAAGGGCACCCAGAGTTTAGGTTAAAACAATAAACTCCAGGTCAGTCATGTGACTGGTGTGAGAACTAAAACAGTTATTAATCTTTATTTTTAAAGTTAGGTAAATCAAGGGACCACGCCGTATAACACGGAACGGGTTTCCTCCCAAGAACACCAGTGCATATAAGCAAACAACGCAATGCTTTTCTAAAAATGAAGCTATTATAAGACCCAGGTCCCATCACACAATGCAACGCAGTCGAGGATAGGGTTTTCCCTTATAATAGCCAAACATGCTTAGTACGTTTAAACCAAATCATTTGATACTACCATCAGTGTATAGTGTCAAAACAATTTCAAATCATAAATATCAATCATAGGCGACATGAGCGTCCCATGCCACTATGTCGCCATATATAGGTTTACAAATAAAACCGCAAAGTCACGTATTTGGAAATTGGATTTCCGTCTATGAACCGAGGCAAAAGATAGTCCTCAACCGATTCGAGACTGTCTAGCCCGAGCCTCAGGCAAGTACTCTGTCAAGCCTTTGGATCCTCAGGGCCGGTCCACCGATGTGGATTAAAATGCCTGAACATGCGTTTCCCCGCCCTTTGGGGCGTAAATGAGCCAACTAAATGACTCCATCGGTTCGAGAACGACCGACCAATCCGAGGCGCCTCGCAACAGCAACAACCACATAAGTCAAACTCGTCAGGGCGTGTAAAACCACTGACGCCACTTCTAGCTAGAAAGAAACGCATGCCCTCCTTGACGTCCTCTCCCGTTTTTGGTTCATACCGGGTGTGAAACACGCGAAGTAAACGTTACACAAAGCTACGCCACAAAGGCCTTGCTTTGATCATCACCACAAGACTTTGCTTTTCAACAGAAGCCTCGATCAATTGCCACTTAGGCATGCCACACAGGCAATTCACTCCATGCGTTTGATATCCATCAATATATAACCCCTGAGCTCGTACGTCTCAGAGAAGGGCGTTAAGCAAGAGAATAAATTCTCCGCCGCCAAACAGATATATATTTAATAGAGATCAATCACACGGACTAAAATCCAATGTCAGACACACAGTCCATTTACAAGTCCGTTCTGGGTCTGAACGAAACCGGAGGCACCTAGTACCCCGCATATCCATCGATCTCCAAGTACGTCTGGACGATCACCAACTGTTTCCATCTTCTTGGGTGTACAGCCCAATCAAGATCATCAGTTATCACCCAAACGACGTGAAGACTTCCGGTCTTCGACCATCGTCTTCATCTTCGACTTATCGTCGTATCAGTTATTCAGAATGGGTTAAACCCGGTCTTTCCGAATAACTCGCGTATATTTTAAATAAGTGTTACACAAACACAACATACGCCTCATTCCAATTCATCAGTCACTAACCGTAAATTAATCAAGAGAATAATTTCCCAAATATTAACCCCGAAGGCCGAAACCAACATCAGATCAATATCCAGGAAACCATTCTGCTTAGCTAACCGACAGTTAGTTTCTAAAATTCACATTCATAGGGAAATGTTCCCATTAATTTTATCCAAGATAAATTCCTTGAATTTATTCTTTATTCTATTTTTGAATCTCAATTCAAACTAGTCGGGATTAGCGAACCTTACCGAAGTAATCATTTATTTTATTTTCCCCATCCCAACCTATTTATCCCATGAAGTAAAACTGGTAATACTTCATATCTAACACCACAGTGTTATCGGTAAATTCAATTACCATTTCACGTTCAAATCTAATTAAAGATTTGACTATCGCCTGGAGCAAAACTGGTGATGCTCCATTTTCGATCATTTCAATCTAATTAAAGATTCATTAAAACTCCACTTAGTTTTAATCGTTAACTGGGTTAAAGAATCAGTGTCATTTAAAACACAGTTCACGATAAACCCAAAATCACATTCCATTAATTATCGGGTTAAAGAACAAGTGTTATTTAAAACACTGTTCACGATAAACCCAAAAATCAATATCAATTCAATTCCAATTAAATATCATTTAATTGGTACACTTCATTAAATCTAAATAAAAAGATTTAATCTTTTCTCAACTGGGTTCAAGAACAGCGTTAGTGAAGACACCATTCACGACAAACCCAAATCACATTTGATATTCAATACAAGGCACTGAATAGAAAATATATCGGCTTATATTCAATATCAAATTCTACGATTAACAAATGTCGTATTGGAAATAACGATATAAATATATATCTTTCAAATTTCCATAACAACATCTGTATAATCACGAATTCCAACATCGAAATATTCCGAAGACAATTTCGATTCAAATCCATTCCAATGCAATCATTGGAAATTTTGGTTATTTTTAAAACCCTTTTTCGAATTCAATTTATTTATTCAAAAATAAATAGAATTATAATTCTAGTTCAAAACTAGTTCATTTCGATAAAAATCTATTTTTATCTTTTCAAATATGGAGTTTTTCATCCCAATTCTTCTCAAATCATTTCTTATGATTTTACACAAATTATTACTATTTTTAATAATTTTATCAAGGCCCGTACAGTCGATTTCCATCAACGGCCATCGAACTGCACTTACAGCGACCTTTTTCAAATTTGATTTGGACATAATTCCAAATCCAACCGTTAGATTTCTAATTTCTCATATTCGTTAGAAAGCTCTTTTCGATACGAACCCAACGGTTCCGGTTTTAGGAGAATCCGACGGCCGGATCTCCCGTAATGTCCGTTTGAAATAAATGGTCGAAATTCGCGAACTGCCGCGGCGCGGCGCGTTCTATTCAGGCCATTATATTATATATATAATATATATTTCGTCGATTTCTATTTAAAACGAATTATATAAATAGTTTTAAAATTCGTTTCAAAAGCAATTCCAACTTTCTTTTCAATTCAAATCAAAATTGAATTCTTCTTTATAAATTCGTTTTAAAATTCATTTCTATTCAATTCAAATTTTAATTCAATTTGAATTCATTTCAATTCACTTTCAATTCAATTTGAATTCGTTTTCAATTCAATTCATTTCGAAATCGTTTTCAATCGATATAAATATCGTTCACGTCAAAATGGCGTCAATCTAATCAACACGGCTTCATAAATTTCTATTTTCAAATATCCTATTTCAAATATTTCTTTTTCAAAATAGTTGTTATTATCAAAATATTTCGTTCAACACATGACCAATCTCAATGGATGAGTACTGTCAACACATGAACCTTTATTTTATATTGATAAAGATGTAAACTTTATTATTAAAATATTTCGTTCAACACATGACCAATCTCAATGGATGAAACTGTCAACACATGAACCTTTATTTTATATTGATAAAGATGTAAACTTTATTCTTAAAATATTTCGTTCAACACATGACCAATCTCAATGGATGAAACTGTCAACACATGAACCTTTATTTTATATTGATAAAGATGTAAACTTTATTAATAAAATATTTCGTTCAACACATGACCAATCTCAATGGATGAAACTGTCAACACATGAACCTTTATTTTATATTGATAAAGATGTAAACTTTATTCTTAAAATATTTCGTTCAACACATGACCAATCTCAATGGATGAAACTGTCAATACATGAACCTTTATTTTATAATATTCTTTAATTTTCAAATTGGAATGAGGCCCAATCAATTACCATATAAAGTTAATTACATGGATTTTCATACATCACATGTATAATAGCATTGAAAAATAATCAACCATCAACCAAAGTGCACTACACTGTATAAGCATCAAATGTAGATATCTAACGCTTATAACAGCCTGTCAATCGATCGATCGACATATTTAATCAATCAGGATGAGTGAACTTCAAATTTCATCCTAACACCCGTGTGGGGTTTCAAACAATCAAACACAGGTTTTATTTGTGCAGTTGGGCGATGTGTAAAATTTATCGACCCAATCAATGTCCTTCAAATAGGTGTACATAAACAAACCGTCTGGTTTGTAAATGAATATTTATTTATTCACATTCACGTTAAAAATTATATTTTTAACGACAAAACATTTTATTCTAACATATGAATTTCTATTCAGTTCATTCTTTAAATAAAATGATATTTTTATTTTTCTAACTTATTTTAGAAAATTTCGGCGGCATAACGGCACGATACTAGAAACGGGACGAGGCCTAGCCTTATCCCCGGTCTAGTGAAGGCCCACGCCATTCACACATCAATCAAATTCACCAAACAACCAAATTCAAATCAAATCATATAACTAAGCTATGCAACCAAACAAACAAGTCCATGGTTTGTGGACGGTTGTGTCGGGTGCTACTAAGCACCGTCTGCATCCTAGTATATATATATAAATAGAAATGAAATTGAAAGGTGAGAAATTCTCACAGAAAGCTATCCAAGCTCCCCGGCTCTTCATTTGCAGAAGTCTTCGTCGTTTCGCCTTTTTGTCACCTTCGTTGACCGTAGCCACTACATATGTAAAAATCGAATTTTCACTACGCTATTCAATATATAAAAATCGAATTTTTATTCCGCAGTTCAACATATAAAAATCATATTTTTATTTCGAAGTTCAATATATAAAAATCATATCTTTATTTCGAAGTTATATAGATAAAAATTATATTTTTATCACGCTATTTTCCATATAAAGATTTCGCCTTTTCTAAAAAAAGATTTCGCCTTTATAAAACATAGACTTCGCCCTTTCAAATTTAAAGATTTTACCTTTTTCAATTCAAAGAATTCTAAGTAAAAATCATTGCTTTATAACGTAAAATAAAATCAGTTTTTAAATATAACAAAAATCAGTTTTTGAATTATAACAAAAATCCGTTTTTATTTCAAAAATATTTTCTATAAATAAACTGACTTTTAAACAATATTTTGTTTAAATCAAAACTGATTTTCAAAATAAATACAAATATTGTTTACTGTATTTTTTTCAGAATTAAAATCGAATAAAATAAAATAAAATAAAATAAAACTTACTGTGGAGATGAAGGAGGACGAGGGGAGGCTCGTGGGGTCTGGAGGGGTGCGTTGAGCTACCGGTGGACGTGAGGTGGTGCTCCGGTCGACGGCGGGGGTCAGTGGGTGGGCGTGCGATTTGGGGGAGGGGCGCAGCTTCAAATCGAGAGGGGGAAGGAAGGGGAGACGGCAGAGAGGAGGGGCGCGTCCCGGGGGGTGGCGGCAGCCACCTGGAGGCACGACGGAGGCGATACCGGGGGCCGACGGGGTGGGTTTTTCGATTTGGGGGCGCGTTTCTTTTTGAACGACGGGGGCATTTGGGTGTAAATGAAATTAGGGTTATAACTTAGGTATATATATAATATATATATATATATATATTATATTATTCTGATTACTTTTCAAAAGTAAAGTTTCCTATCCGGACTCCAAACGAACCCCAACGACAGTCGTCCCTAGCTATTTGCCCCTATTCCGAACATAATGGGACATGTATCGCAAGCCAATTCGGCCATTACGGTCAGTTTTCGTTAAATTTAACATATAAATCTATATATATTCAATTTTAAACGCACATTTCAAATTACCGGGGTCACATATTAACTCTATAAATTGCAGAAAAATATTTTCTAGCTTCGTATTGACGATACGGTCCTAACAAAACTAGTTTCGACGAATTCTGAGACCGTTAGAAAAATGGCCAATTTCCAGTCGATTAAAATCAACTGAAACTGGTCAAACGCGTTTTCCTATGCCACGCTCACATATTGATTCGAAAAATTATGAAATTTGAAACCTAGCAATAAGTTCACATCCCGGACCCAACAAAACTGGTTTCGTCGAAATCCGAGGTCGTTTGCAAAATGCCAATTTTTAAGGGCCTGAATTCCATAGCGACTATTCAGAATTTTCAACTGGACATATCTTTTGATTCCCGATATGAAATCTTGATTTTTCGGATTCGTTGGAAAGATATTCACAATTAGATCCTAATGTTTTTGGTTTCACTAAAATCCGGATTGTTTTGCACCCGGTACATTCAATTGAAGTTTGAAATCGAATTATCGAACTACCACGCCATTTTCAATTCTATTTATAATTATATATAATTATTTATATTCTAACGACGACGCGTATAAATATATACGTTATAATTCCATTCAAAATAAATTTCATGTTGTTTTTATTTAAAATAATCTATTTTAAATAAGCAAAATTCGCTGAAATTGCCAAAATAAAAATTTTAAACTGGCCCAGATTTTCCGGGTTATTACAGGAAAATTCCCGCCCAGTCTGCACTAGGGTTTGAATTTGAATTTCGAATTCAAGTTTGAGCTGTTTTTCTGTTCTGAAAATTTCTGAAACTTCGGAGGTCATATCTCCCTTATACGGACTCCGTTTCTCGAAAACTCGGATTCGTTTCCAAGCAGAATTTCGAGACGAACGCAATGGCGCAACCCGATTCCCTTGATTCTTATGTTAAAATTTAATTCTGCCTTGATTTATGGTTTTAACATGTTATTAAATTCGGGTTGTTACAGGATCAAAATGAATTAATTTCAAAAAGATTCGAGTATCCAATATCATTTCAAAATTTAAATTCACATTTACCGATTTGATTCATTATCAACATTCACATTCAATTTGGAGTTCACATTACAACTATCGATATCCAATTGAGTATTTACATTCAATCATTTTGGATCCTAATCTGTTCAAATTGGATAAATACTTTTATCAAAATAACTAAGTTTCATAAAATAATCTTGAAAAAATAATAATAGCTTAATGAAAAAATAACTTAAATAAATAAATAGATTTTTAAAATAGGTTGGAAATAAATAGATATGTTTTGTAAAATAACTCTTGATGTACAATAGATTTAAATAAACAGACAGTTTTGGAAAATAAGTTAAATGATTAGGTTTTTCAAATGGTTTAAAATAAATAAAAATACTTAGGCTTGTAGCAACATAATTTAAATAATATACATAAATATAATATTATAATTTCAAATAAAATAGTTTTATAATGAATACTACTTTCAAAAATATCCGATCCGAATCAATTATCAAAAATTCAGATTTCTTAACAATTGTCGATTCCAATTTCGAGATTAAACTAAATTTTACCTCAAATTCAATTCACTTACATTCAAGTCGGACCCAAAGATCAAATACTGGAGTTTCCATTCGCATTTTCAATTTCAATCAAGTTTAAAACTCAAATCTCAATTTCAATTATATTGCAAATCGAATTAATTGTTCAAATTTTCATTCAAATTCTTTTGAGCGTATAAAATATAACTCAAAATTAAAATCTCGCTTAAAATAATCAAATTTATTCAACAAGTTGAAAATTCGAGCTTCTACTCAATTCATTATCGATAGTTTTCTTCGAGATATCTGTTCGAGGTATACATATTATATTATCCTAATATAATAGGATGAATATCATTCAACTCATACTCGAGATTCAATTCTGGTTTTTTTTCAAACATATATATATATATATATATTCATTCATCATACCTCCTTTACTTGTTAACACCAGGGGATCATCACACACAACCATTTTCTTGAAATGGGCATTTTTAATAATTGATTTTATTTACTTATTCGAATTACATTCGTATATCTCGGCAAGCGACGACAACTCGTAGATGGATTTCGAATGGGATCAAGATTCGATAATTTCAAAATTTCAAGCATGAATGGTTCTAATCGATAAGCGACATGCAATGAGAAGTCGAGGCAAAACAAACACAATAAGCAAATTGGCAAGATTATATTTTCAAACACTCATTTAAGTCCAATTTTATTCAAATTTAATTTCAAATCTATCTCGACTCATTTTGCATTTTCCGTTTATATATTCTACAACAGTCACTTTATTTAAATTCCGCTTATCTATTCAAGTTCATATTACCTGTAACGACCCGTATTCTACGCATCATAGGATCGTAGGATATTTATTTCTTTCACATACGAAGTCGTATGGTCATGTAACTTTGGGAGACGACTATTGTGGTCATTTCTCATGTTCATGATTTTTCCCGATTTTTAAATGACCATTTTACCCCTAGTTGATACTGTTTTGGCCATAACTTTTGACTGGAAATGAATTTTGACCTGAAACCACTTCCATTGGCTTCGGATAATGGTTTCTCTTTCCGTAAAGTGGTCACATTAGCCAAACGGACTCACCGTTTGGGAGATATGGCTGAAACAAGTTTCAGATTGTGAAAAACAGCTTAATTGGGCTTAACCGGGTGATTAACAGCTAGGCCCAAAGGGGAATTTTGGGATTAGGAGTTTAAAAGGGTTGTTAGGGTTTGGAGAATACCTTTTTCTCATTTTTCAGCCGTCGCTATTCATTCCTCTTAACCTAGCCATGGCCTCCACCCTCTAAATCTCTTCGAAACACCTCTTAATCACTTTCTAATTGAAGATTAGGCTTAGCAAACATCAAATCGAGAAGTATTAGCACGAGGACCGAGGTAGAGCTGCTGTGTAAGATTGGGAACAGCGCCAAATCAGAGAATATTTCAGTTTTGGGGTTTTAGTTGTGGCAAAGGTGAGTGATAACATCGTTTTGACACTAATTACAGTTAATTAAGGGTGATTAGTGAAGATTAGCGAATTTATACACTAATAAATTCTGGAAAAATGTTTAGAAATTCTTAAATAATATTTCATGCCTCTGTTAGAAAATTTAGACGATTTGATTAAGTTTTACTAAGTATGTGCTTAAACATGATTAGAAGGATTATAGGAAAATGTGAGGTTTTAGCCACTTTTGATCTATTTTGATTCATTTGGATTGTTGTTTGGTGTTTGTGGTTGCTCTTACATATTGCTATGACTCTATGGTATATTTTATGATTGATTAGAATAGTTAGATTGGTCGAAAACGCCGCCGAATGGCGTAGAAAGCTCGCTGGAAAGTTGCAGAAATGTGCAGGTTTCGAACCGGATCGGAGTAGGGGGTCGGATCGGATTTGTGAACTGACCGAGGGGATTCGAACTGGATTGGAACTTGTCACTGGAGGAGGCTTGGCGAGAAGGAAGGCCGTTTACTTAGAGTTGGAGTGGACGAGGGGATCGGATCGGAACTATAAAGAGCGGATCGGATCGGAGTAGGTTGAAGAGCGGATCGGATCGGGGTAAGCTAGGGAGCGAAGCGGATCGGAGCAAATAAGGGGGTGGGATCGGATCGGGCTATGGAGCAGGACCGGATCGGAGTAGGCCAGGGGACGAGATCAGAGCAGGCAAGCTGGAGGAGGGACGAACCAAACCGACTGGAGCGTGACATCCGAACCGAACCGACGTCTAAGGGGAAGGATCACTGAACCGAACCACATGCAGGAATACACCATGGAGCATTGCACCGAACCGAACCGTGTTATACGTATATATCCGAACCGAATCGAATTCAGGACCACTTCTATGCGACGACTCTTTTGAAGACCAACTCCAACTCGATCAAAACCCGAGATGCAAAGGAAGTCCAAATGAGAAGTTAGAGCTCAAGATTTAGATGGGAATCAACGAGTTCGCTTCATGGTTGGGCTTTGCTGCGGGACGCGTGTTAAGGGGTTATCGATGTCTATAGCTTTGGACCACTATGGTAGGAGGTACGAAGGCGGATTCAGGGCCATTATGGCATCGGTAGAACCAAGGGCTACGACCAATGAAGTGGGTCATTGAAATGTTTGGTCATGACTCCAAGTGTTTGGCTTGGTCACAGCAGGGTTTCTACAAGTCGGGATTTGTCGTTACCCCATTTTATCTAGTGTTCCAAAGTGGTAGATATCGTATGCTTTACGCACTGAGTGAGAGATGTGAGGATGGTTGCTATGGTTGATTTGTTTGCTATCATTATGATATACACACCCCTCCCCCGTATTCTTACCCTATTTATTATGGCACCTTAGAGTATTGTACGGTATGTGGTACTAACTCCTTGGTTGCAGGTCCAGGTTCAGGTATGGTTTAGTATACCTGTTATTATTCTGTTTAGATGCTTATCGCTCATACCAGGCTTTATGTCTGACCCAGAGTTTTATGTCTCCTCTTATTACTCTGGGTGCTCACACGAGCAGACTAGAGACAGGTTAGCTGGTGATGCACGGGTAGATGATCCGGAGACGAGCAGGAGGCTTCCACGTAATACATATATATAGTATTCTCCCTGTGTTGTTGAAGATCACTGCTTGGGCATTGGTGGTGTATCTTCTACTTTGGCTTTCTTTTGTTTAGAGACAGTAGATTTTGAAAAGTTGTAATAAGCTGTATTTGGATTTCCGCTGCCCTGATGTAGACATTGATTATTAGTTATCAGCTTATGCACTGTCTCACCTGTTTTATGTCAAGTATGTTATTATAATATTTTATTCCATGCGCTGTGAGACATTCTACAGGTTCCTTGATTAGTTCATTCTCTTCTTTCCTTTCTCATGACGACCGTCCTGTGCTAGTCGGGCATGTGTACAGCGCACTTTTGGAGGAAATGCAGGCTGGTGCGGGGCGGGCCGTCACATTACCGTATTGGAACATTTTATTAGAATTATTCAATCTTATCTCAATGATCTCAAATTTTATCCGAATTCACTTTCGAATCAATTTATACTTTTCTGATTTATTTCGCTTATCCGTTCTAGTTCATATTAATTTATCAAAACATTTGATTTAAAATTTATCAAAACATTTTCAAACACTTATCCATACGATCTCAAGCATTTCACAACGTTTAGATCGGATCCATACAGTCATCCCATTTTCGAAACTCGAAAATAATCACTGATGACGTTGCAGTTATCAATAGTATCATCTTCAAATGGCTAGAATGTGATTCAATATCTATCTAGTATATATCGGTCTTCATATATACGTTGATCAGGCGTATATGAAAAATCTGTACATACTAAATAGTCCAATCTCGACATCAATAAAATACTCGAACTATTGTCAAAGATTATATTTCAAAACAATTACATTTTTCAAAATGATTTATTTAATTTCAAAATAGTTTATATTTTCAAAATACGCTCTCTAGACAGTAATTCTTGTGTCGGTTCCACTCATTGTAGGATATCGCTATCCTATCTACAATGAGTTTTTAAACCCAATAAGCTAAGCTTTGTCAAACCAAAGCTCTGATACCAACAGTAACGACTCGCCTTTTGGCCGACTCGAATTAGTAATTAAACCAACTCCAAACGCTCAAAACGGCAAACCGTTATTAGCTTAGCGGGTTTAAATGAAAATACATACAGAATCACAGTACACAATAAATGCAGCGGAATAAATTTTAACATACATACCAGAGTTAACAAAACATTTTTACAGTGGAAGAATATACAATGTATACATCGATTATTAAAATTAAAGTTTACTTTTCGGTCCGGTTTTGCGTGCGCAGATGAGTCATGCATCTTCATGTTTCTCTCCAATTTGCGAGCTGAAACTCTAAAATCTGCAACACTCGTATCTGACCCGAGCGTTTCATGCAAAACATAAAACACTCGAGTCAGGATTAATCATTGTTCAAGTAAATTAACTTCATAAAAAACTGAAATATAATAGTTAATCCTAAATTCCTACGTTTAAGCTATGTATTTCATATTCATCGCCAACATAAGGGTGCAACATGTGTTTAAGGAGCTCGGGCACTTGCCAGGAACGCCACAGGTAAGATCAACAAAATTTAAAGTGTAGTATATATAAACATATCCAGTCCATCCATAAGTACAAAGCCGACTAGCATAACCATAGGCAAATTCGATACGAACAAATGTTCTCGGTGCAGTTTAATGCAAGACAGACTAGTATATGTGCCTTATTTACTCCAACGCAACAAGTTATGGACTGTAATCAAAATGGTACAAAACATCGAAATTACCACATCAGTTCAATACATGCAACATGAATGAAGCATGCAAACTGAAACTATGCAGACAATAAAACATGGGTAATATTTGTATTAAGTCTAACTACTAAATATAAGAGTATGCACGCCAATATGATGCATACCAAACCAAAACCATAAAAGCCTATATTATTATTTGTAAATAGAAATTCATTGTATAGCACTATAACCTCAGTATCATATGAAGACAGGAATGTAAAATTGGATATTACTAATTTGCTACACATTAGACTACCAAACTTGATCTGCAAGTACTTTCACATATGGTCCATGTGATTATTATCACATACACTATTCGTTGACGTCAATATATAACAACATTCATTTGCTGTTGGGTTACCTATTAGGAATGCATGCATGGACTATTTTTTTCATTTAGCAAGGCAACAGGTGTATATTTCATTTGATAGGTATTCAAAGTGACTACGGTCAGTTATAAAGGAGATAGAAACCTATGCAAAAAACATGTTGTGTATTAAATATTAATAAGGATAAATTAACATACACAAGTAGTTACTTACTCATTGCAAAACGACAGGTACAAATCAACAAGTATGTGAAATCAAAAACGCAAACAAAAGAACACAAATCATTGCTGTCAAAACATAAATGCCATTTACTATTTTAGTAAAATGTTGAAGTTAAGATTCCTGAACCAAAATGAATCGTGAGCTATAGAACTCACCTTGCGTGGCTATAAACAACTGCGCAGACGATGACCCAGGATATCACACAGAACCGAACTACAGCTAGACACCAAGCAAGAACTTCGAAGGAGATTTTAATGGCATGCGTGAACGCATCGGACTTCAATGGAACGACATAGGCCAGAAGATAGGGTTGTTGGCGGCTTCAAATGGCGTTCGGCTTGACAGAAGTTGCTGGCTCGTAGGTGAAGGCACTGGACTACAGGCGGACGGTGGCAGGACGGATTTAATTGAGGAGGAGGCGAGGCAGTGGATCAGAGATGGTGAAGTTCGAACGGAATGGCCATGATTTCAAAATTAGGAAAAAAATGGATTAAGGAATAGATTCTGGCGAAATGATTTTGGGAGGAGGAATTCAAGTTGGGAAAGATATAATTTGGCTGAGAAATGACTACAACAAGGAAGGCATGGTGGAAAAAGAAAAATAGGAGAAGGCTAACTAAAATAAGGGGATGAACGGTGATTTTTCTAAGGGAACACGCGTAACTTCTGTGAGCAACATTGGACAAGTGTCCATACTATTCAACGATCCTTCAACAAGCGGCAAACCCGTATATATTTTTGTGTATGTATATTTTCTAAGTGTATACCATTTATATACACTATGTACTCATACACAGTACCATCAAAACTATCAAATTATACAAATAAAAAATGGGTATTTATATTCTTTTTCAAATATAATACTTGAATTGTTTTTTAAACAAAAATTCAAGTATTTAGAAAATTAACAATAAATTTTTAAGTTAAACAAAATACAAAACAATATATTTCGATAAATCTATTTTTTTTAAAACCTAAACCAATTTTAAAATAAATTATAAATAAAGTTCAAGTTAAATGTAAATCAAAATTTTTAAATTTCTCATAACATATAATTCAATTAGTTTAAAATGTTACTAACATTTAATTTTAAATAACCATTCAAGTTTTAAAAAAACCTAATTGCAAACAAATAAAATAATTTAGGTTATAATTTGTCAAATTAAATTAGAGTCAAAGTTTACAATATTAAAACAACTAGTTTAAAATAAGATAAATGTTAAATTTAACAAAATATTTTAATCGAATATAAAAGAAAAGTTTAATTTACACTTACAAAATTGATTTAAAATCAAAATAAACTAGATTAGATTTCAAATTTAAATCAAATAACAAGTATAAAAATAATTTTTCAATACTAAATTAAATAAATTTTAAAATTTAAAATATCGAAATCTCTAGTTCATTACAATAAAATGTACAAAAAGGAAAGAACACAGCGGATTCTATACTGGTTCGAATTACTCCTACGTCCAGTCCCATGCAACGCTGGATAGCACAACATTTTATTATTATCAATATCCAAGTACAACCCCTTTATTTCATGGCTACAAGGTTAGCACCGCTCCAAACACCATTGATTTCATGGCTACAAGGTTAACATCGCTCCCTTTCCTTAATTTCAGGGCTACAAGGAACAAACCTTTTTCTAAACACTTCCCAAATGATTACAACAGCCCTAGAACTCTTCAGTAGCACTTCAATTCAAACATTATTTGATAGGGATTGAGAAGAGAAGAAGTTTAATATAATTTGAGTAGAAATCAGCAAAGTATAAGTGTAGACATCAAGAAAAAGATGTGTATTAATGGTGTTATGTAAAGGGGTGAAGATGGAGAAGAAGAATGATTAAAAATTTCGAAATCAACCCCTTTTTATAGTGTCTTAATGGTTACAATGTTACAGAAACATTACAAGTAGCAAAAAGACACTTCCTTTGAAAATCGAAATTACGACAGTTGTATGTCGACATATCCATAAATGTATGTCGATATATGTATGTGTATTTTGATTTTTAAACTATTTTTCGAGTTTTTAAACTAATATATATCCTGGAAATTCCTGGAATAAAAACTAGTGTTTAAAATAAATTTTTTACATTATAAAAACATAGTAATATATTATATGAACATATTTATAAAGTTATAAGGTTTAAAACTTATAAAACTATAAAATTATATAACTATATAATATAAACTTATATATATATTAATACTTTATAAACATATATGTTTGAAATCATAAGTAAGATAATAGTTTGAAAATAATTTGAAATCAAGATTTGAATTTTGAAAATAGAATTTGAATTTTAAAGTTCAAAATTTGAATTTTGAAAATCAGAATTTGAACCTGGTGTGTTGTTCAGAGTCTTACATATGAACTAGACTCAATTACTATATTTTTCTTGAACTCTTGAAATCTTGATATCTTGATAACTTGATAACTCATAAGTCTTGAATCTCTTCTGAATCCGCAATCTCTTGAAACTCTAAAACTGTACAGTCTTCAGTATTTAAGTAATGTATATAATCCCTGCATATATATGTATATATATATATTGTAGATAGAAATGTTAGTATATATTTTATAATTTATAATCAATTAATTATAATGATAATTGAAATAAGGTTGTTGTCATCGAAACTCCATTCTCCAACATGTTTTGACTCTAAAAGTCCATTTACACACTAATATTTTTATCAGTTGGTTTAAGAACAAGTTCCTAGGTGATATTTTCTTTAAAGCATTGTACTCATCCAGCATAGCTGTTTTCCATTCATTGATGTGGATTGCCTATTGATATGAGATTGGTTCATTGATAGCATTATAAATTTTTGGTTTGAATATACCACTTTTAGCTCTTGTGATCATATGAAGTGTTTTGGGCTCAATGTCTTGTTGTGGTACACAGTCACTAGTTTCAGTGTATCCATCAACATTGCATTGACATGTATTAGCAGTTGACCTGCTTATGCTAGCTTGAATATCATTATTTATGACTTGTTGTATTGACTCTTGACCTGGCCCTTAATCTGGCATTGTGAGTTAAGAGTCATCACACCCTTGATCATGTTGCACAGTTGTTTTTGCTTCATCTTGCAATAGTATTATGATTTTTGGATTGGAATTAGCATTTGGTATAGAGTACTTTGGGTTGTAAACTTTTTAGTCGTTTTATCTCTCTCTTTACTGAAGGGGAACTCATTCTCATTAATAATCACATGTCTTGAAATAAAGACTCTTCCATTTTTACATTTGTATCCTTTGTACCCACTAGTATATCCCAGAAAAGTACACTGTCCAAATTTGAATTGCAGTTTGTATGTGTTATATGGTCTTAAGTAAGGAAAATACAAACACCCAAATACCTTTAAGGTTTTGTAGTCAGGCTTAACTTTTGTAAAGACATCTAATGATGTTTTATAATTTAAGACTTTTGTTGGAAGCCTGTTTATCAAATAGACGGTAGTAGTAAAGGCTGAAAGATTTGATGCAAAAGTGGAATTATTATTATTATTATTTAATTATTGGTATACAATCTGGAGTTGTAACAATAAAACAGAAGACCACTTAATTACATGAAATACTTCGTATTTATAGTCTCTAGGCCTTCGTGATCGTTGCACTTTGTTTGGGCTTTGTGATCATTTTTAATATGTTATGTTGAGTTTGGGCCTTGACCTATTCAATATACTTCCTATTATACTTAGTTTATTTAGGTTAACTTGTTGTAGCTTTATTTCACTCCCTCAAATCAATGCTAGGGTTAGGTCTTTGAGCTTCATTTTTTAGGCATTTCGGTTGATTCTTCCATTTCCAATATTTCGGCTCACAATAGCTTTAGTAGGTAGCTTTCCTTGTCTGATTTTGAGTTGTTTTGAGATGATTGTTTTGGTATACATTTCCTAGCATTGGATTTGGTTCATTCGGGCTGATGGCACTGCTTCCTTGAGTTTTACTGAAGATTTCTGAGCTTGATTTCTCACTTATTGGTTGCAATTGTATATCTTTGCTTTCTATCTTTATCAATGTCGGTTCTTCTCTGAACTTTGTAAAGTTTGGAGCTGATAATGCCTTGGTAAGAGTGTCTACTCATTGGTAAGTTGCATTTATGTGTTTAACTTCAATGTTTCCTTTCATAACTTGTTTGTATAAGTCTATCTCTATATGTTTGGTTCTCGAATGCAAACTGGGTTTGTAGACATGTAGATTGCACTTTGGTTATCACACCATATTATTGATATTCTTGTTTGTAGTCCAAATTTTGAAAATAGTGATCTAAGCCACATTATTTCAGCTGTTGCATTAGTTATTCCTCTATATGCTGCTTTAGAGCTTGATCTGGAAATTGTAGATTGTTTCTTTGAGCACCGCGACACTATGTTATTACCTACATAAATGTGATGTCCTATAGTGGATTTTCTATCACCAGGATCCGATACCCAGTCTTCATATACATATCTAGTGATATTGTAATTATTGCATGCCTTGATAACAAGTTCATAGTCCAGTGTTGCATTTAGATATCTTAGAATATGCTTTACTTCCTTTCAGTGAGTGTTTAGAGGTTCTTGGATAAATTGGCACACTTTATTAATGTTAAAAGTTATATCTGGTCTTGTAATTGTTGCATATTGTAATGCACCAACTACACTTCTATATTCTATTTAGTTAAGCATAGGTTCCTCCCTTGTGTTTGGAATAGTTCTGGTTGTTTGTCATGGGAGTAGGTTGTCCCTTAGCTTCACTCATTTGTGTTTTGATCAAAAGTTTAGATATATATTTCTTTTGAGATAGTGTTATGAATCCTCGTGAATATGACTTTAATTCTATTCCAAGGAAGTAGTTTAGCTCTCCTAAATCCTTGATTGAGAATTGCTTGTTCAGATGTTGCACCAAATTGTTGATTTATGTACGATCATTACCTGTAGCTATGAGATCATCAACATAAATTAAAACATATATTATGAATTTGTTAGCAATTTTGATGAATAATGAGTTACTTGATTTTGTAGATTGAAAACCCAGATTGGTTAATGTAATTTTCAGTCTATCAAACCAGACTCTTGTGCTTGTTTTAATCAATATATAGCTTTCTTTAACTTGCACACAAGATTAGGGTTTTGCACATATCCTAGTGGCTGCTCCATGTACACTTCTTCTTTAAGTATGCTACTCAGGAAGGTATTGTTGACATTCAGTTGTCTGAGTTGGCCATTTTTTCTTACAACAATGGTGAGTATTACCCTGATGGTTGATGATTTGACTACAGGAGAAAATGTTTCCTTGTAGTCAAATCCAAGTTATTGTGTAAATCCCTTTGCCACTAGTCTGGCCATGTATCTATCAATTGATCCGTATGGTTTTCTTTTTATTCTGTAAGTCCACTTGCTTCGCACTATGTTTTTGTTTTGTGGTGCTTTAACTAATTCACATGTCTGGTTTTGTATGAGAGCTTGATATTCTATGTCCATGGCCTTGATCCAATTTCCATTGGATTTGGCCTGGTCATATGTATTGGGATCTTCATTATCTAGGTGGGTTTTGTATATTTTTGTCTTGAATATCCTACTCTTAGCCCTGATTGGCTATGTTGGTTGCTGAGTGTTTGGTTGATCTTCTTGTTCTAACATTTCATTGATATTATTGGGCTCAATGTCTTGAGTATCTCTGATACTTTCCTCTTCATTGTTTGTTGTAGGTGATGTCCCACATTGACTTGATGAATGAACTGTATCATTAGATTATGGTGCAATCCACTTATGTGTCTTGTTAGCTTCATCCGCACTTAAGTAATCTTCATACACAAGTAATAATAGTATTGATTCTCTAGCATCATATAATTTATTGGTAGTTTTTATATTATCATATTGAAAAGGAAAAACTTTTTCATTGAACATCACATGTCTACTAATAAAAATATGACCACTATCATCTACGCATTTATATACCTTTTGATTTTGAGCATATCCTATGAACGTGCATGGCTTTGACCTGTAATCAAGCTTGTGTTTGTTATATGGTCTTAGGTAGGGGTAACACAGACAACCAAATGTCCTTCGGAAGTAGTAGTCAGGTTTGACATTGAATATTTTTATTGCGGACTGATTCCTTTGAGTACCTTGTTTGGCAGTTTGTTTATCAAATCTGTGCAGTTAAAGTTCTTAGTAGTTCTATAGCGGTGGAGATGCAAAAAGGTGCAGCGGGGATAAAGCGGGAAATAGCAGGGATATAGCGAAAGCACAAAATTGTTCATTAGATGTTGAAATCAAATACATTAAACTAGTTAATTATCATTCCCACATTATGTGCGTAGAAAAAACCAATATTAATTAATCTTATATAACTAAACCAAAAAATGTCATGGTTACACACACACACACACACTAGATTTGATGACTATAATAGTTTTTTATAATATATTAGACACTTATGCATTAAAATTAGTTATTTACACTAACTTTATTGATCTTTTTATAAAGAGAACTAGTCAAATCAAGCTCAGTATATTAATATTGCTAAAGCGGGTGCAAAAAATGTCTTGATTTAGCGGATGTAGCAGAAAATAGCGGGGCTAAAAGCGGTTTCACTTTTCATCTGTGCTAAATTGAAATAACGTAGTAGTTAAAGGGCGCTACGAGCTATAGCGGAGAGTTTGTGGGGCTTTAGCGGGGATTTTACTACATAGTATCAAATAGACTGCTATATTGAAGGAATCAGGCTAGTACTTAAGAGGCATTTTATCTTGGGCTAACAATGTTAAACCTGTTCCTATAATGTGTCTATGTTTCCTCTCTACCATGCTATTTCGTTCAGACATGTATGGACATGTAGTTCTATGAATAATTCCTCTTCTGGTAAAGTAATCTTTTAAAGTTTTGTATTCTGCACCTCCATCACTCTAAAAGAATTTTACTTGAGAGTTTGTTTACTTATCAGCTTGTATGATGAAGTGTAGAACGGTGTTGTGTGTGTAAGACTAGGATTTTAAGAAGTGTATCTGTGCAAACCTGTTATAAGCATCTACAAATGAAATATAATATTTTACCCATAGTCTGAATTAACTGGTGCTGGACCCAACAAATCAGAAGTAATCAGATTCAAAGGTTCAGAATATTCAGTACATGAATTTGAAAATGGCAGTTTGTGGCTCTTGCCCATCTGACCAAAAGTACAAATATAGGGTAAAGAAATATCCTCATGACTAATGTTATTTTCTACAAGAATTTGTTTAACTATGCTGATGGTACGGAGCCTAATTTACTCTGCCAGATGTCAAGAATATTACTTTCTGTTTTTAGCTTTATTTACTGCATGGTTGCAGTTTATTATTCCTTCTCCAGAATTGTTGCGGTTCATTTGGTTGAATTTGTACAACCCTTTCACTTCATTTCCCTGCAAGCATATATCTTTAGTAAGCATGTTTCTAACTAAGCAGTATTTAGGATAAATTTCAAAGTAGACATGATTATCATTAACAAACCGAGATATACTAAGCAGATATTTCTTTATGTCTGGTACCATTAATAAGTTATTTAATAGTAAATGTTTATTACCATTTAAACATCCACTCCCTGTGTGAGCAATGTTTATTGACTTACCGTTTTCCATACTAACCAGTTGATTACCTTTGTATTCCTTGCTTCTAAGGTTCAAGTTGTCCAGGTTGTTAGTTAAGTGGTTAATTGCCCCTTAGTCTGGATACCAGCTTTCTAGATTGATGTGTTCATCCTTGGTAATTTCATCCCCCTATTCTAAATTGTCTTTGCTTTGACTGGTCTTATTGTGTTGCACTTGTGCCACATTGGCATTTTGATTGTTTGTGGTTTGCTTGGGTACAAAGTTTTTATTATATCTGAAATAACATTTGAAAGCAGTATGCCCAACCTTCTTAGATATTTGACATTTTGATCTATTGTTATTGTTGTTGTATTTCTGCCCCTTCCACTTGATCTATTACCGAATCCACCTCTCTAAGTGAATTGAGTTGGTTTTTGATCTTTACCTTTGAATCCTGTAGCATGGTTGACCTGCATGTCTGTTTCTTGAAGTTTCTTGCTTTCTAACCATGGTACATGAGCTAGCAATATTTAGTGCACTTCATTTATTGGTGATGTAACTCTTTGAGATGATATTATAGCTTCTACATCTTCATATTCATTGCTGAGGCTGTTTAGTACTATCAATACTTATTCAGGTTCTGACACTTTATTGCCTGTAGCTTCAAGTTGATTATATAATGTCTTGATTTTTAACAAGTACTCCTTCATTGTGATGTTGTCCATCCTTGTGTTTTGCAGCTGCCTTTTGTAATGCATTATTTTTTCAAATGATTGCGAGTTGAAGTTTCTTTCAATATTTACCTAGATTTTATCAGCAGTTTTACACCCAATTATTTGTGGGATCAGGTTATTGCTGATTGAGAATAACAACCAAACACTAATCAGTTTGTCTTGTCTTTGGTATTTCAAGTATTCATCATTACTGACCACACTGTTTTCTTGGTCTATAATGAGATTGGGAGGAACAGGAAGGGTGCTATAGATGTGCCCTTCTAGACCATAACCATGTATGTAGTTTCAATTTGAAACTTCCACAACTAATAGTTGGATTCATCGAGTTGTGAGGGCTAACGATAATTTTTACGAGTTGGTCAACAGATGTGGTGATGACAGTTGGTTGATTCTATGATGAGGCAAAAGCAGATGTCGGAGATGTATCTCCCATGATTTCAACAGATGCAAACTTCAAAAGGATGTCTAGTAAAATACAACAGATGAGGATCTTGACACAAATTCAGGGTGCAAGATCACTTGTTGATTCAGACAAGAGTTGCAACCAGAGGGCTATCATGTGATGATGTTGATTCTGATGATTATCCCTGGTATAATGATTTTTGAATTGAATTCCTTGATTTCTTTGTGCTAGGGAATGCGGAATGTGGATATTAAGGCAAGACTAACACTAGAGGGGGTGAATAGTATTTATAAGGAATTTATGAAAATCTTAAAGTTAATTGATCTACTATATGAATCACACCAACAGAGATGATCACAGATGATTGCTCTTACGTACACTCCAACGCAACCCTGGATTGCACAAAGTTTTATTATTATCAACGTCTAAGTACAATCCCCCTGATTTGATGGCTACAAGGTTAACATAGCCCCCAAACACCCTTGATTCTATGGCTACAAGGTTAACACCGCTCCCTTTCCTTGATTTCAGGGTTTCAAGGAACACGCCCTTTCCAACACTTCCTAAACGATTACAACAGCCCAATAACTCTTCAATATCACTTCAATTCAGCGAGTAGTAGATAGAGAGTGAGAAGAGAAGAAGTTTTATATAATTAAAGTAGAAATCAACAAAGTATAATGTAGAAATCGATAAAATGATAAATAATATTGGTGGGATGAAGAGGAGTGAAGATGGAGAAGAAGATATATGAAAAAATTCGAAATCTGCCCTTATTTATAAGATTTGAATTTCTGACAATTATGTGTCGACATAGCCTCCTATGTATGCCGACATATGTATGTTAAAAATATTTTTAAAGCCATTTTTCAAATGTTTAATTATATATATTATTCTGGAAATTCTTGAATCAAAACCTAGTGATATAAATGAATATTCTAAAGTGTAAAATCATATGAAATCGTAATAATATATTATATAAACATATTTATAAAACTATAAGGTTTTAAAATTATAAAACTATATAAACTTATATATTAAAATTTAAAAACTTGTATGTTTGAAATCATAAGTAAGGTAACTTCAAATCAGAATTTGAAATCAAAATTTGAAATTTGAAAATTGAAAATCAAAATTTGTAAACTGAAAATCAAAATTTGAACCTGGAGTTCTATTCAGAGTCTTAATATAAACTAGACTCTATTACTATATTTGTCTTGAAAACTTGATAACTCATGAGTCTTAATCTCTCTTGAATTATGAATCTCTTGAAACTCTAAAACTGTATTAAGTCATGTATACAGTCATCAAAATTCCATTCTCCAACACTTTGCGCCTCAGAATTGAACTTCTTGGTCTTCGTTTCGCTAGAGAAACATGATTCAATGAGTTTTAGATGCAGCCAGTGTTTATTTGCTTGGCGTGGCACTAATCTCGATTGTCATCAACAACTCTCGAATGATGAGCTCAACTTTGATGAGAGGAGGAACCCATATGATGAGGCTTCTCCGATGGGTTTACACTGTCCCACTTTCTTCAATTAATGTGAGCAATGCAGTTTTGCAATTGCCTTTGACACCATGAAAGATTTGATGCAAAAGTGGAGATATTGTTATTATTGAATTGTTGGTTTACAATCTGAAGTTGTAACAATAAAATAGAAGAAACCTTGATTACATGAAATACATTGAATTTATAGGCTCCGGGCCTTTGCGATCGTTGCACTTTGTTTGGGCTTTGCGGTCAAATTAAATATATTATGCCGAGTTTGGGCCTTGACCTATTCAATATACTTCCTATTATACTTAGTGTGTTTCACGTAACTTCATGTAGCTTTATTTAAGGCATCAAGCCAGAATTTCAACGGTACTGATGCTTTAGCAAGTAAAATTAACCATGTTTCTACTATATGTCTATGTTTTCTTTCAATCAGACTATTTTGTTCTAAAGTATGAGGATAGTTGATTTTATGGTAATGACTTTTCTTTGAAAAAATTCTTTAAGTGGAGTTTATTCATTTCTTCGATCAGTTTATATCATTTTGACTTGATAATTGGTTTGCCATTCAGAATTTGCAGTGAATTGCAGTATTGCTTAATAGGTTTCAAATTTACATTTCTGCATACACACACACATATCTAGAATACGCATCTATAAATGATGTGTAATATTTATAGCCATAATCAACATAGATTGGTGCTGGTCCCAATAAATACGTTGTAACTAATTTAAGTGGTTTTGTGTATTTACTTTCAGAGTTTGGAAATACGAGTTCGTAACTCTTTCCAATTTGACAATAAATACATACATTAGATAGAGGGACATTAACATCAATACTATTGCTATTGAAAATTCTTTTAACAATATTCAAGTTGGGATGTCCCACTCTATTGTGCAATACATCAAAATTACGGTTACATTCAACATAATTGATTTGATGCTAATTACTACTATCAGCTATAGAACATATACTCTTTGAATTGATTATGTCAAATTTGAATATTCCCTTACGTTCCCAACCTCGCAATAAAGTTTTCAGTAAGTCTTTCACTAAACGAAATTTAGGATAAAATTCAGAATATACTCTATTGTCTTTGGCAAATTGGGAGACACTTAATAATTTTTTTTTCTAATTAGTGGTACATATAACAGGTTTTTCAGATATAATTTCTTAGTACCATTAATTTTTGCATTTTCAGTATGAGTTATTTGCACAGATTTGCTATTACCAATAATTAAAGATTTGTTACCTTTGTATGCCCTGTTGCAAAGATTTAGATTTGCAAAATTGTTCATCACATGACTGGTGACACCTGAGTTTGAATAGCAGCACTCATCAAGTTAGTCTTCTTCTTTTGTATTTTCATTACCTCTGTTATCAGCATTGCTTTGTTATCTTGTTGTGAGTCAACAATGTTGGCACTGAGATTTCTTGAGTTATTGATTTGTTGTGTGGCATTGTAGTCGATATCAAATCTAAAGTAGCACTTGTTTGTTGCATGATTCTTTCAAAGATTTGGCACTTAAGTCTGCTGTTGCTATTATTATTTCATCTCCTCCCTCTTCCTCTTGATCTGAAACCACCTCTTTGATTATTATTAGGTTGATTTTTGTTGTTGTTTCTTCTTTCTTGACCCTTTTTTTAATTATTGGCAATATAGTTTGCTATCTAGTCAATATTTGCCTTCTTTTGTTCTAGCCTGACTTCATGAGATAATAATGTTGATTGAAAAAATTGTAGCGATGAAATTTTTTCAGTAATGGATACAATAACTTCGTACTCATCATCTATTCCATTTAATAGAAATATCACTTGTTCATAATTTGTGACTTTGTGTCCTTATCTGGTAAGTTGATGACGTAGTATTTTGACTTTTAGTGTGTATTCTCTGATACACATACCACCTTTCTTGATATTTTGTAACTATCTTTTGTAACTCATGACTTTTGTAGCAAATTCTGAACTAAAAACTTGTTTAATTGTATGCCATATTTCATGTATTGTTTTGCAGCCTATTAACTATGGTAGTATGTTGGATTCAACAAATGAGAGGAGCCAAGAACTGATGAGATTATATTGTCTTTGATATGTGGTGTATTCATTGTTACTGATCACCTTCCCTCACTGTCAGTTACTCCCTCCAGTTCATATTAGTTGTCGTTATAAAGGTTGGAAGCTTTTATAAAATATACGACGTTTGAAGAAAATTCAGCAGCTTCTTCACTTTTTTTACCCCTTTCCAAAAACTCCTCATTAATTACCGCATTTGAAAAGTAAAAGCTGCAGTGGTTGTTTTAGTTGAAAGGGCACAAAGCATTGTTGGTAAGTGTAATGGGAATGATGTGGTCCAATGAAAACATGAAAAGCTAACTGGACAAAGCTTTTACCAATGAAAAGAGAGGGCATTATTAAGCATTTAATATGCTTAAGAGAAATAATTAAGGGATTAATATGTCTTTTTCTTTTCTTTTCTTAATATGTGTGTAGAATGACAAAACGTCATCTAATATGAACTGGAGGGAGTATATGTTTGGTTGGAATGGAAAGAGTGTTAAACACATACTCCTCTAGACCATAGCCCTTAATGGCAGATTCTATCTGAAATTTCCACAGAAATTTCCACATCAAGAAGTTTGTTTCATCTAGTTGTGTTGTCACAATTTGACTCTACTGCTTAGTAATTGCTTTCAGCACTTCTTGACAGATAGAGTTTTGCGTTGGTGCAGATCTTGCAGTGGATGTTGGAGAAGTTCTATCTCCAGTCATTGCAGATGATGATACAGACAGATTGGGGCAAGAGATAACAGAATCTTCTGTACCTGATGCGCGTACTGATACAAAGTAGATATGATGTCAAGCTGAACCTATAGGTATTTTACTTTTCTTAACTAAAAAATGATGAATCTGCTAGTAGTAACCACTTCTTGATGGATTTTAGGATGACTCTAGCTAGAGACTGATTTCTTGAAAGAAAGGTTTAATGCTTGTACTGGTTTTCTTGATTTTCACGATAATTCTCTTGAGATATCAATGTTGCAGCCAAAAATGTTATGTTTTATAGCGAGGCACTTGATTCTGATGAAGAACTGTCAAACTCCCAAATGATGATGCAAATTCCGATGAGAGAAAAATTTAGCAACTAGTTTTGATGTTTTGAAGATCGCAGTTTTGACTATATAAGTAGTTAACTTCGTCTTCAATTGATGATACAAGAGGAACTTTGATGCTATGAGGCAATTGATCAGCTACAATACCATGAAAGATAAAAGAAACGTTGAAGAGAAAATAAGAGGAATTGCCTGTAACATTTATTTTAATTGATAATTTGATGCTATACAGATTAGTTGTATATATAATACATAGGCATGGGCCTTGGCCCAATACTAAATAGATATACAAGTCTGTTGACAGAATGAGAATACATCATTTCTTATACGCATTGATTATTTTCATTTCTCTTACATTCCTTATGGATAGCAATAAATTAATACGTCCAAATGACGGGCTAGAGGTGTTAGAATGAAATCTTAATAACATTAATCCCTTTTGATAGAAAAATGTGCAAGCAGTGGGTAGGGCTATCAATGGATATCCAAAAAATTCTAAATCCGTTAGCATCTGCATCTGAAAAATGGATAGATATCCGATATCTGAAAAAACAAATGCGGATGTAACGACAACCGTATCCAAAAATTACCTATTCGAATTTTTTTTCAAATTTATAGCTTAAACTATATAAATTTAAGTACGTCGAAAGATATAAATTTATTGTTTTATTAAGTTTAAAGTTCATATTTTATGCGTAATAAACATATAAACTGCTCAAAATCATTTATTATCATCATATTTGTTAATTTTTAACAATTTAACAACCAACGGGATGGTAAAATATACATATTTATGTTTCTTAATTTAACAACCAATAGAATAATTATCTTATATCTGTCTGCATCCTACATCCGAAAATCATTTTGGATGCGGATACAGGTATAACATTATCGCTCTAGCAGTGGGTAAAACGAGACATCTACCCTCCAAATTCACATGCCTCTTATCAAATTCTGAGTATGGTCCACACTATTTAATATTTTATTCTAATAATAAATTATTGTAATTAGTAGGACACATATAGACATACAATTTGAAGATAGAAGAACAGATTCAATAGAACTTGAATAACATTGCTTAAATTTTATTATGCAAATTATTCACATTCCATTAACAAACATTGTTATCTCATGCAAAAATCCATATTGCATTAACTACCACTTATTTCACCAGCTTTGTTACATGCATGTTCCCGATTCAATTTTAGAGCCTTTATGATCATTTTTATTTTTATTCCAAAGTTAAATGCTTTAACTATAGACTAACAAAAATAGATGGGTTATTGGTCTATACAATCCATTTTATGTTCAACGAAATGAACTGGAAATGAGTAGCTACTTTCTCAGTTCTCACACATATAAATTGTTCAAATTCATTTTCATGGTCCTGCAATTGATGGTTAAAATCCAAAATATCTTATGCCCTCTATATATATATATATATATATATATATATATATATATATATATATATATATATATATATATATATATATATATATATGCAGAGAATATATTACAAGTTGATGTGTGAAACAAGGTAATATGTGAAAGCGTGTGTGTACTGTGCACCCTTCGTCTGCTACACAATTGTACCTTCATTTGTCTGAAGTCAATCTCGTTTGTATTCAAGAAATTGTCCATTCTATGTGATAACGGAAATTTCCATTCTGGGTCCAAGTACGACACCAATTTATTGCTTGCGGAAGCAGAGTTTTCAATCGAACGTTGAAAACATTATTCTTTGAAATTGATAGAAACTGTATGATGTGTGCACTTGCCATAGAGAAAATGATGACTTATTCTGTAGTCTATAATATGAAACTAAAAACTAACCACGCTTTCCCTTTTAAAGACTTTAACTTAATATATAGTTCTGCCTTTACTTCACAACATAAGCATAAACATCTTCCTCAAAGTAAACAAAAAGAGCAAGGCAAAGAAGCTCATTTAGGAGAGGGGAAAAAAAACTCAAACCCTTATGGGAAACTTTTGCTTCCTTCCATCTAAATCTCAAAGTACTACAATCATCACAAAGTCGTCTATAGGTAAGTTTCAAATTTCGTTTTTCTCTTCACTTTCTGTATGACTTGAGCTTCTCTCCTATTATGTGGAGCTATGATACATAAAGAATTTCTCAGTTTATATA
The DNA here is from genome assembly GCA_030737875.1 of Allium sativum. Taxonomy (NCBI): domain Eukaryota; kingdom Viridiplantae; phylum Streptophyta; class Magnoliopsida; order Asparagales; family Amaryllidaceae; genus Allium; species Allium sativum. The sequence goes on from CM060919.1 coordinate 313,033,041, forward strand.
TTTGTTCTTCACTATAGGCAACAATAGTGAAACAGATACAAGTATAAGAAGCAAGTTTTCGGGCGTTGATAACACAGAAAGCATCAATGGTGAAATTCTTGAAGCCCCGAATCTTAGAATTTACACATTCTCTGAATTGAAGACCGCAACTAGAAACTTTAAACCAAATTCGGTTATCGGAGAAGGTGGATTTGGCATGGTTTACAAAGGATGGGTGGACGTGACTAGTTTGAACCCTACAAAGTCAGGGCAAGGAATGGTTGTTGCGGTTAAGAAACTGAACCCTGAGAGCACTCAAGGACTAGAAGAGTGGCAGGTATGTGAAACTAATGTTGTTTAGCATTTAAATTGAGTTGTATTCTATATATATTATTAAAATGGTGAAAAATAGAATTGGATGGTTTTCATGTTAAATTTTTTAGCATCAAAATACATGTTTTGCTTTTAAGTTTTCAACCTTAATTGTGTGCTGAACCACAACATACAAATTTGGAGCCATTTGCTTCTTTGTTTCTATGTGTTATAGTATCTAATTTATTCATACGAAAAATCATATGATATAAATTTTGATGATACTACTGTATCAAGAAAAATCTACCGAAGTGTTCATGAAAGTAACATTTCACCTTCTATTTGAAAGTTTGATGATACAGCTGTACCAGGAAAAATCTGTACCATTACCATGCATTCATACTTGTTGACTACTCTTGCTTCTCCCATTTTTTTATCCCCTTAGTTTTATTTGTTTGATTAATTGGACATTTGTCATTTGTACGTATGCTGTCCTTTTCTTCTTCTCAATTTTCATAAATTATAATGGTCAAACTTTAAACTAATTGATATGTGATTTGGCATGTTCATTGGATGAATTAAATCGTTGTTTCTTTCAAATTTCAAGTCAACTGATTTATTTATTGTAATTTGTAGGCTGAAGTGGATTTTTTAGGAAGATTATCACATCCAAACCTAGTCAAACTCTTGGGATATTGCATGGAAGATAGAGAACTGCTTCTTGTTTACGAGTTCATGGCTAAAGGCAGCTTAGAAAATCACTTATTTAGAAGTGAGTTTTCACCTTTCTTACGCATTGTCTACTAAGAAATATGACTATATGCTATAACACAGTATTTAGTAGCAACTACATATTCCTATACCTCATTGCTTTGAAAAAGGATCATAAAACAGATTTCTTTTTCAGCTATCTATTTCATTGACAATATACGATGTAATAAGTACTTTATGCTTGTACTTTTATAATTGAACAGAAGGTACTGGCCCTGAACCACTGACATGGAATATGCGGCTGAATATACTGATAGGAGCAGCCCGGGGGCTTGCATTTTTGCATTCTTCAGAGAAGCAAGTGATTTATAGAGACTTTAAAGCTTCTAACATACTTCTTGATTCGGTATATACATAAATATGTAAAATCAAAAAAGTAATTTTGATTTGTATTCAGTATATTGTTTATGTATGTGTTGTAAATGTTGGCTGCAGAACTATAACCCGAAGTTATCTGATTTCGGAATAGCAAAAAATGGGCCAACAGGAGAAGACTCTCATGTAACTACAAGAATTATGGGAACTTATGGTTATGCTGCTCCTGAATATGTTGCCACAGGTAGTTTTTCTTTTATATCCGCTCTCATATGTAAATATGCTGATATGTGATAATCAAACATAACCAATACAACATTCAGGTCATCTGTATGTAAAAAGCGATGTATATGGATTTGGAGTAGTACTACTAGAGATGCTGTCGGGTCTAAGAGCGCTTGATCTTAACCGTCCAAGGCAGAAGCATAATTTGGTAGACTGGGCGAAGCCACACTTGCTTGATCGAAGAAATCTAATCGATTTAGTGATGGATAAGAGTTTGGAAGGACAATATCATACGAAAGCCGCACTTCTAGCAGCAAAACTGACCCTGCATTGTTTAGCCGCTAATCCTAGAAAAAGACCATCAATGGAGGAAGTAGCCAATATTTTGCAAAATGTTAAATCTACCACGTTGAGTAGATTGAAGAACACTAAAAATAGATGATCTAAGACTGTAATATGAGTTCCATAACTCTGTGTAATAAAAGGTTAAAATCTTCTTTCTAAGTTTCTAACCATTTAGCTTTTTTATATTGAAAAAAGAAGGTTTTCTGCATATAGGACTGTTTTTGAAACAATGTAATAGAAGTTCAATCTTTTGTGGAAATACTCTGATACATGTGAAAGTAATTTGAAACGTGTTTGTGTAATGAACAGCTTTTAATCATGCTGGTATAAGAAGCAAAATATACCTGAAATTTCTTCAGAAAAAGGACCGGAGTAGTTATTGACTTATTTCTTTCCAAAATGGACAAACTGGAACATGATCCAAAATCAACGTTTGTATTAGCAAATATAATATGATCTGTTGAGGCTGACACGCTTGAGATAAAATAACATATAGTCTAAGTGCATTTGCATCCAATTCCACAAAGATGTACTATGTACACCAGCTAAATTATATATTAGTTGATATTCATGCCTAACCCAAATTGCTTAAGAATAAAGTAGAAGATTTGGCGTAGGCTACTAAATGGTGCAAATATCGCAAGCCTTTTCATACTAGCTGTAGCTTATATTATAAGTGCACTAAATGCTGCATATATTCCTTCTGCAGATTTATAAGAAAAAGCTAAGGTGCTACTGTTCTGGGACCATTTTTTATTTTAGCAATGATTATAATAAAACACCAGCCTAGCGTGTATAAAGAGGAGCTATATCATTTGATGCGAACCCTCTTATTAGATGTTTTTTAGCACGTGCACTAAAGTTTTACCATAATAAAAAGAAACCCCCCCCCCCACACCCCACCCACACATTAATAAGGAGCTCATTTGTCCTTTTTTGAAGAAACACCCGTAATAGTGCTGCACCTCATTTGTCCTTTTATTTTCATCATTCATTTTCCCTTCTCTCCCCTTCCACCAGCTCTCCCAACTCCCACTCTCCTAACTCCCACTCAGAGGCGGATCCAAAGGCAATTGAGTAGGGGGCTAGGACCCCACTGAAAATCTACAACTTGTATTGAAATATTAACGTTTTGAATTATTACCATTCTTAGTTTTATTTTTAATAAGGACCCGACTAAAATTTGTTTATGTATTCCCCACTGCCCAATATAAACAGGAGGTAGAAACTAGAAAACATGGGGTATTTGGGGTGCAACTGAACGTTTGCTATATATATATATATATATATATATATATATATATATTAAGAAAAGACTTAATTTCCCCAAAAATGGCAGACGATGTCCCGCCAAAATCTTCATCTAATTCATCTCAAAATCATCAATCGACAAACAAAGTGACTCCGGATTCAGATCTAGATGAAGCTAGTGATATTGAAGCAGGGATCGATGACGATCGTACATCCCTTCATTTTGTTTAACTTCTGAGTCTTATGTCTTTCTTTCAAAGGAAACTTTTAATGCGTCAGCTGGTTCTCGGAGAAACACAATTACTATTCATCTTGTGGATTTTAGGTTACCTTTGATAAAGCTGAAGGAGTATATACAGAAGGTGTGGAAACCTAAAGGTAGTTTTCGTGTTCATATACCTCCAGGTTTTTTTATACTGTTCAATTCGAGGAGGTGTTCGCTTTTTTGTCTATATTGAAAACATCAACATACTCGTATTTTGGAAGATTAATGATGGTGTTTAAACGGTTTCCTATTTACGAATTTGAAAAATTCAGTGCTAAAAGAGTTCAAATCCAGTTAAAATTGCATAATCTTGAAATGGAAATGCAGTAGGGATTGACTTAGATTCTAAACTAGTAGATAAAATTCCCATTATGCTACATAATAGTATACAGAAGGAAGTAATGTTTGAGTATGAATATGTGCCTTTTAAATGTGAGAAGTTTAGTAGATTTGGACACAAATCAATTGTTCATGATGTCTCAAAGGAGCCTGTGTGGGTTACTAAGCAAAATGAGGAAGTGGGGGTCAACCAGTGGAGGTAATCAGGAAGCTGAAAACAATGAAGTGGATAGGGATCTCCTAGAGAAGGGTAATGACGATGGTGGTTTGGATTTTCTTAACTCGAATTGCCTCAGAGAATAATTCCTGATGATTTAAGTCATGTGGCAGATCATTTAACTGGAGCTCCACCAGAAATGGATAATTAGGGTGTTTCGTTTGGGGTGACAGCTAACAATGATTACTTAGCAAATATGAGAGGCAGGAAGAAGGTAACTATAACTACTCCTCCTAAAAGAGATTTAAGGAGCAATTCATCCATCAAATGACAATTATGACATGGAATGTCAGAGGGATGAACACATCTTTAAGAATTCGTGATGTATAATCCCTTCTGACAAAATTTAAACCAGCATTAGTTGGCTTAGTTGAAAACAAGTTAAGTAGAGTTAATTTGGCTAATTTTAGAAGAATGCTTCCAAGAGGATGGGAATTAATTCCACGTGATGATCCTCAGTTTTCTGGGAGAATTCTTCTGCTTTGGAACACTGAAGTATGGATGATTTATGTTATTTCTTCTTTGAATCAACATATATCAATTCAAGCGAATAATATAACAGGGCTTTCTATTGTTTTAACTATGGTTTACGCTAGTAATAGCTATCAGGAAAGGCAAACATTGTGGCAGAAGATTGTTAACGAAGCAGAAACTGCTAATGAGGAATGGGTTTTAATGGAGGATTTCAACAATTGTACGTCTCATTTGGATTAAAAAAGGGTCTTCCAGTTCCATTTCAACACATTAGCGCTATTAATAATTGTATTACACAAGCTGGACTGATAGAGATAAAGGCTTTTGGCTTCAACTTCACATGGAGACGAAGTGGAGTTGCTAATAATATTGACAAAATATTTGTTAATCATGCATGTCTACAGAAGTTTACCAATATGAAAGCTTCCTCTATCCCAGTTGTCAAGTGATCATAATCCACTTCTTCTTGACCTAATTCCTACTTCTTCATCGAAAGGATTTCCTTTTAGGTATGTAAATGATTAGCAATATAAATTGGGGTATGCTGAATGTGTCCATAAAGGTTTTCAAGTTAGTGGGTGAGGTTTCCCTAGCTATGTGTTCCAGCAAAAATTGAATGCGTGCAAGTTGGAATTAAACCACTGGAATAAAGTTAGGCCTAAGGACAATGATTTGCTTGTCGAGGCTGAAATTTTACTTAAATAAAGAGAAGTGGCATCAGATATAGATCCAGAAAACTTGGAGTTGTATGAAAGTATGATTGAGGCAAAGAAAGCTTTGATGATTCAAAAACAAATCAAATTTTGGAGCTTTAAGCAGAAGGCAAAGGTTTCATGGCTGTAGGATGGCGGTACTAACTCTAAGTTTTTTCACTCCAAAATGTCAACAAGGAAGTATACTAATCATTTAAAAGCCTTTATAAATTCTGAAGGTAATCTTATATACAAACCAGAAAAAGTTGCAAAGGATGCTATCGAGTACTATAGTGCACTGTTTTAATGGAGATAAGATTCGTGAGTTCCCTTCATACCAAGCTATTTCTACTTTAAATGATCAAGGAAAACAGGTGTTATTGAATCCCATTACATTAGATGAAGTCAAATTTGCGGTCAATTATGTTCATATTGATACCAGTCCAGGGCCAGATGGTTTTAATTCTAAGTTTTATATATTACATTAGGATGAGATTAAATATGATATTTTATCTGCAATGTTAGACATGTTTTAGTCTGCCAAATTGCCTAAGAATTTGAATCATACGTTTGTTACTCTCATTCCAAAAGTAGATAGGCCTTCAGAAATCTCTCATTATCGACCTATATCTTGTTGCAATTTGTATTACAAAAATTTTAGTAAAATTTTGTGTAAAAGAATAAAATGGTTTTTTCCCCACATTATTTCTTCGAATCAGTGTGCTTTTGTTCCATCAAGATCAGTTGGGGGTAATATTCTTCTTGCTCATGAGTTACTAAGAGATTTTAAAAAACAGGGGGTGAGTAAATTTTGTGTGAAGGTCGACCTACATTAGGCATATGACATGATAAGCAGGGAGTTTATATGTCATGTAATGTTCAAGATGGGTTTCCCTATGCATTTTATTAATGTAATTTTCGGATGTATATCAACCCCTACATTCTCAATCATGGTTCAAGGAATTCCTAATGGCTTTATTACTTTAAATAGGGGTACACAACAAGGGGATCCTTTATCACCGTATCTTTTTACAATTGCGATGGAATATTTTACCTATTGTATGAATAAATCCACTTTACAGAAGATGTTTGTGCCAGTTCATAAGTTTGAGCCTGTAGTGTCGCATTTATTGTATGCGGATGATTTAGTGGTGTTTGGTAAGTGTTCTCTTATATGTGCAAATACATTGAAATCTATATTTGGCAAACTGGAGAGGTGCAGCGGCCTTATTGTTAGTGCTTTGAAGACAAAGATATATTTTAGTTCTTCTACATATAATACAAGAGAGATTGAACTAATTTTGGGATTTCAAATTGGACACTTGCCAGTCAAATACCTCGGAGTGCCTTTGTCTTCAAATTATGTGCATTATAATGACTGTTAGTCATTATTGAGCAAAATTCAAGCGTGGGATGGCAAATTTCTCAGTTTTGTTGGAAGAGGCGAGCTTATACAGTATGCTATCACTCCTACTATATTGGCTATTTGTTTACCAATTACCAGAGCATGTGTTAGATAAGCCGAATACTATATGCGCAGATTTTTTTTTTTTTTGGGAGGCAGTGTTCACAAGGTTAGCTAAAAAAAGCTTGTACACCTAAAAGTGATGGTGGGATTGGCTTGAAATCTTTATCAGATCTAAAGAAAGCTGCATGCATTAAACTATCGTGGAAGTTTCTAGCGGCCTCTTCATTGTGGAGTCGATGGATGTATTCGAAATATTGTATGGGAAAGCAATTTTGGCAATTGAAGATAGATAACAATGCCTTGAGTATGTGGAGTCTTGGATAATGAGGAGATATTTCCACCAGTAGCCAAGATGGCGTCGATACATACCTTGATCGCAGTCGCTGCGATTCATGGTTGCCTATGTTACGGCTAAGAACTGATGGGAAACGGTTATTCAGTAGGTTGATTGGGTCGGGTAAAATTACCCTTCTTTAGTTTGAACCTTGGGTGAATTGTAAGTGCTTGGTGGATTTAATAGGCTTGTCTCGATTTTAAGTTTTTTGGAGGCAAGATGATGTGGTTTCTGATATCATTGTGGATGGGAAAATTGATGCTAATCTTCATACCGCAACGAGAGAACCATTTCATGAAGTTAGTGGGGTAGTGGTTAATATAAGAGCTCAGGAAGACTTCTGTGAGTGGTGCGAAGGGGGTACTTTTACATTTTAGAAAGCCTGGGAGTTTTTCAAAGTAAAGCAGGAAAGAGATATTATACAAAGTCATTTGGCGTAGTAGAAATGCAAAGAGAATGTCTTTCATTGCATATTTGGCCGTGAATAACAGACTGTATACCAAGGACAGAATGAGGAACTTTGGGTTGATAAATGAGAACTGTTGCATTGTGAAATGCAGAAGAGGAAACAGTGGATCATTTGTTTTTTAAGTGCGAATATTCGTCATTCATTTGGTCTAATTTAGCTGTGAAGTTGGGGTTATCAGTTGGAGATGATGTTACATTAAGGAGTGAAGCAATGGAAATTTTGAATGAGTTCAAATGTAAGGATAAATTGTTGGTTGTTGCTTTTGGGGTATTTACAACTGCAGTGTATCAAATATGTTTGGAGAGGAACTGTAGAACTTTTAATAATAGATCTGTTACTAAAGAAATTTGGTTAAGTATGATTGAGAAAGAAGTTTGTGTTCTAGTCAAGGATAATGGAAGTAAAACTGTGAGATTGAGGGAGAAGGTGGACTGGTTGAAGAAATGGGGTATTGATTTGTGCGACACTGGTTAACTTTTGTATGTATAGTAATGGTGATTAGTGATTAAGTACTGTTGTCATGGGTAATAAAAGAAATGATATGAATGGCTTGTTATATTATATAGTTAAGATATGGAATTTATATGTACTATTTTCCCTTATATCGCACCCACCTAGGTTAGGGGGTATAAGGTTTTGATGAGGCATATAAAGGAAGTATATGATTGGTATAAACAATAAACTGTACCAATTTTCAAAAATATATATATATAAGAGGATTCCGGGGCGCCCTATTTTGTAGCACCCCTACCGGTTCATGGGCTATGGTAATTCAAATTCAACAAGAATTTGTAGATGTTCGATCCACATACATATTATCATTTATCCAAAATTTGAGATCGTTCTGACATTTGTATAATAATATATTTGATGTTTAAATTTAACGGTTCGAATAAATATTTGAATAGGGAATAAAGTTAAGATTCTGAAAATGTTACGAACGCCGGAACAAGATCAAATTTGGATGAATAATAATATGTATGTGGATTGAATATCTACAAATTCTTATTGGATTTGGATTATCGTAGCACACGAACCAGTAGGGTGCTAAAGGGGTGCTGCGAGTGCCCCGGAATGCTCCTTATATATATATATATATATATATATAGAGAGAGAGAGAGAGAGAGAGAGAAAGAGAAGCGATCGGGGGCACTCCTGTTTGTGAGCACCCCTGTTGCACCCCCTACCGTTTGTGAGCTACGGCGATCCAAACCAAACGAGAATTTGTAGATGTTCAATCCACACATATATAATGATCTATCCAAAATTTGAGCTCGTTCCGACATTCGTAACATTTTCAAAATCATAACTCAATTATTCACCGTTCAGACATTTATTCAAACCATTAAATTTAAACATCAAATATATTATTATAGGAATGTCGGAACGAGTCAAATTTTGGATAGATCATTATATATGTGTGGATTGAACATCTACAAATTCTCGTTCGATTTGGATCGCCGTAGCTCACGAACGGTAGGAGGTGCAACAGGGGTGCTCACAAACAGGGGTGCCCATGATCGCTCCTCATATATATACACACACACACACACATGCACACATATGTGTGTGTGTATAAGGAGCATTCCAAGACACCCTTGTTTTGCAGCACCCCTTTAGCACACCTACTCTACCGTGAGCTACACTAATCAAAATCCAACAATATCTTATAAATGTTCAATCCACATATATATTAGTATCTATCCAAAATTTGAGCTTGCCCTAATGTCCATAACAATCTTAGCTCAATTATTCACCGTCAGACATTCAAACCGTTAAATTTAAGCATTAAATGTATTATTCTACAACATCGGAACGAGCTCAAATTTTGGATAGATGATAATATATACGTGGATTGAACATCTACAAATTCTTATAGTATTTGGATTAATATAGCTTACGGTAAGGTAGGGGTGTTGCAAAACAAGGGTGTCCCGGAACGTTTATATACACACACACACACACACACACACATATATATATATATATATATATATATAGCATAGAATAATATATTTGATTTTTAAGTTTAACGGTTTAAATAAACGTCTAAACGGTGAATAACTGAGCGACGATTTTGGAAATGTTATGAATATCGAAACGATCTAAAATTTTGGATAGATAATAATATATAAGTGGATTGAACATCTACAGATTCTTGTTGAATTTGGATTAGTGTAGCTCATGGAATGGTAGAGGTGCTAAAGGAGTGCTGCAAAACAAGGGTGCCCCAGAATGCTCCTATATATATATGGCAAGCGTTCAATGACATCCCAAAAATGGAGCACCCCTTTGGCCCCCCTGATTTCCACCTCTCATTTATATTAATTAAAGTGTGGTTAGAGAGAAATTGGATAGAGAGAGGGAGGAAATGTGTAGTGGAAATGTGGTAGGCTAAATGGGTGCTCCATTTTTGGGGTGTCATTGAACTTGCCTCCCCCCCCCCTCTCTCTCTCTCTCTCTCTATATATATATATATATATATATATATATATATATATATATAAGCATTCCGAGGCATCTCTGTTTTGCAGCACCCCTACTCTACCATGAGCTACACTAACCTAAATCAAATAAAATTTTGTATATGTTCAATCAACATACATGTTATCATCTATCCAAAATTTAAACTCATTTCGACATTCGTAGAATAATATATCTGATGTTAACATTTAATGGTTCGACCAAATGTTTGAATGGTGAATAATCAAGCTAAAATTTGAAAAAATGTTACGTATGTTGGAACGAGCTCAAATTTTGGATAGATGATAATATATTTGTTGACTGAACATCTACAAAATCTTGTTATATTTAGATTAGTGTAGCTCACGATAGGGTAGGGGTGCTAAAGAGGTGTTGTAAAACATGGATGCCCTGGAATGCTCCTTATATCACTACAAGAGACACAGTGATTTCCAACAGCCAAGAGCCGTTTGTATACACATCAACGGTTTTCAACGACTTCCAATGCCTCCAACGGAAAATTTCCAACGGCCTCCAACGTAATAACTGGGTCATGTGGATTTCATGTTAGACCAGTAAGCCGTTAGAAACCATTGATCCCCGATGAAATATATGGACTCGTAAGCCGTTGGTACCCATTGGACGCCGTTGGAAATCTGCATTTTTTTTTATATAGATTTTAGATTACTTACTTCCAGCCGTTCCACAATCTCATATTCATCAAAATAGCTCCATTTCGAGCATATACATCACAGTCACACTCACATATATACCCAAACATAATATTATACCCAAATCAAACACAAAACATCCAAAACGTATAACATAAACCAATATTTACAAAATGCATCTACCCAGCATCATCATATAAAAATAAACCATCATCCAACAAAACGTCCAAAGCATCATCACCAACAAAGCATCAGCATATACAAATCATCATAATGTAGCAATCAAAATCCTCACCCACTCTCAAAGCATATATGTATATACATACATACATATATATATATGTGTGTGTGTGTGTGTATATATATACGTACATACACACACACACACACACATATATATATATATATATATATATATAATAACTTCAACTCAATCTCCTCCGGAACCACCAGACGATGAAGGAAATGTACAGAACCGGGCAATAAATTCCGTGAAATGCTGGTTAAGCTGTTCCATCTTCTCTTCACGGCGGCGGTCACGCTCATTAAGCTCGACAATCTGGGCTCGTAACTGTGCAATCTCCTCCATGGCTTGAGCTCTCTGGTACGACTGTTGAGATGTTCTAAGATGTAAATAATTTTAGATCAGTATTTCATAACAACAATTCAAGTAAATTTCAGTTCCTATTGCCTTTTGGTTCCCAAAGCCAAAGCATCTATTACAGGTTGGTGGATCCATAATAGCTTCAAAAATCAAATCCTCGTCCTCGGCAGTCAACTCGGTCTTCCCAATGTCCTCAAGCTTCTGTGCCCTTTGTTGCTAGAATTTATCCTGTTAAACAAAATTCAATTAAATTTAGATAATAATTCTAATTAAATTATAACTTTAAGTTAACTACGTTATACTTACATATACATCATGTGCTTTGGCATCGTGGTCCCAAGAGTAGGAAACTGAGCCTGTGTCGTCGATATGAATCACTGTATGTGTATATGCAAAAACATCCCAATACGACATAGGAACACAACACTGTCTCTCTTGAAATATGCATATACGTAAATTAGACCTTAAAGTTAAATCAACTAGATTTTAACAACTTAGAACTTAAAATATTTAACTATGTAATTAATAAATATACTAGGTCCTTGCGATGATGCTGGAACGACTTGGAATCACTGCGATGTGTAACAGGGTTCTTGCTCCTATTTGCCGAATTTCTCGTAGACTCGGCCTATAAATTTAAATTAAAAAAATGTTTTATTATAATTTATGTATTAATTGAGTAGAACAATTTGAATTAAATATCCCATATTTACTAGGAACTGCTCATTATTCCACCAAGTATAAAAATCAACCCACACCTTAGCACTCTTCGAACTCAGTTTTTTCCAACTGATTTTATGTCATTTAATGTTTCTCTATAACTTTTAGCAACTTTACTGTTCCATTGGCACCGGACGAGCGAAATATCTGTTTCTTGGAGGTCCACTGAACCCTGCATTTTTTAAAATAACACAAACATGAATTGCTCAAATAGGAGCATTACTACCTAATGTAATAAATGATATATCACATGTATCAAAAGATCCTGCCAAATAGTCGCATTAACATTGTCTGGTACCAACGTCCACTAAGGCTAACATGACATCATGCGACTCATGTATGCCCGTTTTGATATCCCCAAGACTATATTGGAGGGCCCTAACTCAAAACCACTGTGTTAAATGAAAAAACATTTAATATTTCATGGCTACTATATATATAATATTGTACAGAAATAAAAATTATACTTGAAACTTAATACTTACCCTCTATTGGCTTTTGGCTTAAGCCACACCATAGGACATGATAGCTCCTGCAATGGACTACCGTCGTCGCCACCTACGGTGGATAAGAAGCAGAAGGAGATCCAGAAGGTGTATGTATGTGTGACATCATATCTGTAGAACCTATTACAGACAAACAATATAACATAACATAAAAGTAGTATGTAAAACAAACAGTATGGCATAACATAAAAAGACTACGCGATAATTATCCTATTAGTATAACATATCATTTTAATGAAAATAGCCTAGCATTAAAAAAATTATAAAATTACCTTTTAAAATGAGGATTATTGATTAGTCTTCGTTGCTTTCAGATTCTGACTCTATTTCCTCCTCTATATTTGGTTCGTCTGTAGTCTCAAATGTTTCAATTAATGCATTTGATTCATTGTTTAGAGGTCCAAAATCTTTTTTCATCATTGATTATTGTTATTTTTTGAAAGTTAAGTGCAAAATTTCATTAATCAACTTGATATTTACAATATATATAAATATAAGCTCACAAGCTCGAGCTTACAAACTAACAACCTCAAATCACTACAAATTTCCATTAATTCAAATTACAAGACACTTAGGCTCTAAAATGAAATAAAAACTACTGCATATGCTAACCATGCCATCATCCATTGCAAAACTTCTCCAAAAGAAGATAAGCCAAACAATCCCAAGTAGCTACTTAGTCATTAGCTAATTAAAACATTTCAAACATAAAAAAAATTGATGTCATTTACCTGAGTAGATCCCCACTGAAATAAAAGAACTGGAAACACTTAAGTAAGGAATGGGTTAAATTGTGGGGATGGGTTGCTCCTAGTATGTCTCTTCATTGATTTCACATTACTACCCGCTGGTAGTACATCCTCAAGATCATATTCTTGACCCTCGTTTAAATCATCACCTGCCTAAAACTTCCCTTTTAACTTTTTGCTCTTGGATTTAGAAGAGGGGGGAGGAGGAGGAGGCCTCAAATTAACATATGGGGATTTGGACAAGATGAAGGAGACTTAGTTGCACCTGAAAAAGAAAAGGAAACATTCAAAGATGACTTGGCTGGTGAACTTTTACTAAAAGAAGACCGACATGATATAGATGAAGAAGTAGATGGTCATGATGCAGGAGAATTGACAACTGAAACGAAGGTTGCAACATAACCAGTACTAGCATAAGTATTATAAGAATTATTGACTGCTGAAGAAGTACTACCAGAAGTATTTACTGTCGCATCAGTACTAGTACCAAAATTAGTACCAGCAGAAATATTAACTGTTGAAGAAGTGGACGGACAAGTTATACTAGAAGTAGCAGATGCATCAGATGACGAGTTCCCTGATTCCTTTTGTATACTGACCATATTATCGTCGTCATCATCAAAAAAAATTCCTATTAAAACATCATCCTTTTTATCAATTATTTTACCCTTTCCAATATCATGCAATTCATCTGGTTTCCCAATTATATTTGGATCTGCATTCTCATTACCTATTTCCTCTTGATCTAAATCTTCTTTAACAACTTCATTATCTCCTCCATTATTTACCTCATCACCAGTGTCCAAATTTATGAACGGATTTACATTTTCATTTCTTACTTTGGTAGCATTTTCTACATTTCCTTTATTGCTACCAATATCTTTCATTCTCCAGTATTGCTTCTTCTTTATGTTAACAGTATTCCAATTATTCTCATTATTATTAGCATGTGCACTTTGCTTATAGCTACCAGTATGTACATGTGTTTCCGTATACTTATTATCCTTTCTAGCATCACACTGGTCACCATTAGCCTTTTCCTGTTTATTGCTCAACTCACAAGAAAACGTATCATGACCAAAAACTTTACACTCTATAAAGATCTTCAGTTTCCAATCATAAGATAGTTTAACTATGGGGCAATTAACTCCTAAGTGATCAGTTAGTATAGAATCAGGTAAGTCAAAATCTGGTGAGATCTACACCAATGTTTTAGCATACCTAAATCTACTCTTTCTTTCCGTACTATTGTCAAAACAAATCAGCCCTCCTATATGACACACTACCCAATTAATGCCAATAAGAGTCCATAGGAGAGTAGGAATTCTGTAAAAATGAATCCACACTAGGACTTTCTTTATTTGAGATTGAGCATTACCGATCGTAGGATCCCACTTAGTTAGTATAAACATTCGACCACGAATGAAAATCGGATCTGAATGAAGAATTCTATCCTTCTCAATTTCATTTGAAAATTTAAAATAGAAAAATCTTCCATTAAACTTTATATCCACTTCTCCTTGTAACTTCCAATAACGCCTCAAAAAATTTACTACAGCAAGGTAATTCAGGGTGCCATCTAAGAAAAATCCTACTAAGCAATTACTCAATAATCCATACCTGCTTTCTTGACTAGATCTGGAATAGGTTTCCGAGTGTTATCCCTAGGAATATCGAAGTGTTGAGGCACAAAGACGTCTGCATTTTTAGGTAAGGAATTTTGAAGAGAGATGCAAAATCTTGTTTCGTAAAAGCTGCGAAGGATGAATTAGAAGATTGAGGAACTTTCGAAGGCATGCCAGATCTGGGAATCTGATCTGACGAAGATGCTCCATCATTAGCAACAGCAGGAGTTGCAACAGTGGAATCACGATTAGGAGGTGAAAGTTGAGAGGGATTAAGAGGAGGAGGGTGGGAAGGAAGAGGAGGAAAAGAGGTATCGAAGGCCGATGAGGAAGAAGAAGAATTCGAGGCCGCCGTTTTCATTGTTCGGGATCCATTTTTCCAAACTTTTTTTTCATAAATTGGTAGTTCTTCATATTCGATTATTACTATTCCTTTGCTTTCCTTGACATCTGCTTGATAAGCTTGTTCGTCGTGAATATTCCGTCCGTCAAATGTAAACCTTGCCTTTGTTTTAAAAATGGTTAACCAATCTATTTTGTCTTTTCTTAGAGATGGATAAGGAGCATAACATACTTGAAGATATGTTTGGAAAGTACAAAAGGATCGTACTAATAATAATGCGAAGTATGTTATATTTCTATAAGATTATATTTTGGGTGCACGTTGATTTCAGAACCTCGAACGTTGCTAAGCTGGTTGCGTGTAAACAAAAATACTTCTTCCGCGGTTCGTGTAAAATATGTCAATTGCAAAATTTGGGTTAATATGCCATAAAGATCGTTTATAAGGTCATTTGGATTATCACTACCTTTAACAAATACACCAGTATTGTTAGTTAATTTTTCAGCACCATATTGTTTAGTATTAAATATCCACTGACAAAGAATACAGGATATGTCTTGACTTTTCTTTTTGGTCTCATGGTTACATGTTTCAATCTTTCATCTACAACACAATTTGTTGTATTAAAACCATAATTAGAAAATCAAGTAGTGAATTCTTTGCTGATATTACCGTTTGGATGTTGTGATTCGTAAATGCTGCAATTATAGAACAAATGTTACATTATGATTAAAGATACACACGTATAAATGTATTACGGCGAATATAAGTTTATTACCTAATAAACTGTGCAACTTCAGTGCAATTGAGAAGAATATATGTGTGTGTTGCATAATAATCTCTATCATCCCGCCATGCTTTCACACATTTACCAGAAGGTCGACCATGTTTTTTATAAATAGATAAAGTTGTTTGACAATCATCTTGATTAATGCCTTCATCATTATGCGTAGTACTTTCAAATGATATGTTCACATGGTCACTAAAATAATGAGAGAGAAAAATGAAATTTCTTCTTCGGTGTATGATTTGCAACTGAATCTTCAACTCGAGCTTTTTGTCTTACATTTTTCTTTAGATGATTTAAATACATATTTATAATTATTTTAAGGTGATTTTTCCCACAAGGACAAACTCACCAAATTATTTGCCCAAAAGTACAACCACCAAAACACTTTCCCAAAAGGACAAGTTTTAGTGCAAATGGTGAATTTCAGGGGGTCCCATGTTTTTCCAATTTGCACTAAAACTTGTCCTTTTGGACAAGTTTTTTGCCCCTTGTCCTTTTAGGTAATTTTTTTCGTTTTTTTGTCCTTCACAATTTTTTCCTGTTATTATTTTAAATTAATTTTTTAAACATTTAATTAACATATATTTAATGAACTAAATATTAATATACCTTTCAAATGGATACATCCATGCATATTGCATAGTCCCTTGAAGATGTGCTTATAATTGAAGATGAATAAGTAAATGCTCCATAACATTGAAAAAAGCCTAGAGGAAATATTTTTTTTCATTTTATAGAGCAATATAGGGATTTCTTCCTCTAGTTTATATAGATGGTCAATTTTTAATGTAGTAGAACAAAGCTCTTTATAAAACAGACTAAGTTCTGTCACAACAGTCTAAACTTCTACGGGCGACGATTCTTTATAAGCGACGTGCGACAAATTTTCCATCATAACATGACAGTCATGGTTTTTCATCCCACTAAGTTTATTGTTTTTTTAGTCGACACATCTACGAAGATTAAAAAATATACCATCCTAGAATCTTAATCTTTCCACCCATATTAAAAGTATTTTAACTTGATTATTTTTCATTTCATAGCACACTTTTGGTTTTTTTGGTGTCATTTGGCTTTATATAAAGCTCAGGACGAATACATATTACTTCAATATCACGTCTTAATTTCAAATAATCTTTCGTCTTCCCTTTGACATTCAAAATTGTATTAAAAACATAGTCATGCACGTTTTTCTCATTATACATCACGTCCATATTATGACGAATCAGGAGTATTTCCAATAAGGAAACTCCAAAAATATGCTTTGTTTGTACATTTATGAATTGATGATTTACCTTGAATTTCATTATGTTCTCCAGTTTCATCTATCTTTGGATAATTCTTTACAAGTTCGTAAATATCTTCACTTGACCAAACCATACATGGTCTCAAAGTTTCATGCCTATTAACTATAAAAAATTCTTATCTCTTCTAAAAGTATAATTAATATAAAGAAAACATCGATGGCAGTCAAACAATGAAATTTTCTTTTCATGAGGTAAAGAAAATGCTCTTTTTCTTCCGTGCAGGAAGGGCAAGCTAGATGACCAGCCGTACTCCAACCTGAAAGCATTGCTTACGCAGGAAAATCGTTGATTACCCATAATAAAGAAGCATACATGCGAAAGTTCTTTTTTCGCGAAATATTATATGTTTCTACTCCTTTATACCACAAATTTTTCACTCTTCAATCAAAAGTTGCAAATAAACATCGATTTCTTATGTCGAATCATCAGGACCAGGGACGACAACTATGAGTAACATATAAGGAGTTTTCATATACATCCACATAGGTCAATTATATGGTGTGACAATTATAGACCAAGATGAATATTTAACATTAAATTGAGAAAATGGTGAAAATCCACCCGTACATAAACCAAGTCTAACATTACAACTCTCGGATGCAAAATCGGGATACTTCTGCTCAGAATGCTTTCATGCTTCCCTATCAGCTTCGTGTGTTAACGTATGTTCTTCATGTGTTCTCACATTGTGTCATCTCATATATTGCGCGATTACAGAAGATGCATATAACTTTTGAAGTCTAGAAGTAATAGGTAAATAACGCATAGTTTATATGAGACTTCTTTTCCCTTTTTCTTTCTTGGTTTGTATCTTTCTTGATTACATATTTTACAATTTCTAAGGTAGATATATTCCTTCGAAAATAACATGTAACCATTTAGACATGTATCTATTTTTTCATATGATAAACCAAAAGCCGACCTCATTTTATTTACTTCATAATGATTTTCACACATTAAATTATTGGAAGGTATATGTTGCTTCACAGCTTGTACAACAGCTGTAAATCCAGCTTCTGTGAGGTTGTATTTAAATTTCATCGCAATGTTTTAATAGTTACAGATAATTCGGTTTCGCTTTTACAGCATTCTCGAAGGGGTTTATTCACGGCATCTAATAAATTATATATTTTTTGTCTTCAATATTTGGTTCTTCTTCAGCATTACCATCGTTATCAGTAAATTATGGAACATGAAACATTGAATGTGCAACATCTTCAACCATATGTTCTACGAGATTCGTCATAGAAATTTCACTATTCACTACCTCCACAACTTGTAAAGAAGTAGACACTAACTATTCTTCAAGACAATCTCAAACCAAATAGTTCAACACAAAACCGTACTGATGCAAATGAACTCTTCCCATTTGCGGTATCAAATACTTTAATAATTTGCATCTAATATATGCACAACGGATTTTGTCATCATTTCAATTGTTACTTAAAGTGAAATCAATAAACATGCCAACACCATTAATAAATTGTTCACTTATTGTGCCTTCAACTTCTCTTCGTTTGTACATCTAGCTTCGATTCGTAAAATAATTGTCCATTTTCCTAAGTATATGATTTAAAAGTATGTTAAAACTTGCATTGACATTTTATTAAAACAATTTTGTTGCTGAATGTCATGTTGATTGATCATTTACACTTTGCTGATGGGTCATCCTACCTCCCATTACAAATACAATAACATAATTAAATTGTGTAAATCTTTTCAATTTAAATGATTCAAAAAAAATTGGGTAGCACTTCGGTTTAGTTCCCTGAATAATACACAATTCCATGTATACAGGGAACATAAAGGAAGCTCTTTCAAAATTTTGAGAACCATTTAAAATGAAATCTTTATGAGATTTAATTTCATTATTGTGTGCCTTATCCAATGCAAGGACAAATCCAACAAATATTGTATACGATGAATATATATGTCAGTTTTTTAACAAAACAAACATTCACATAACGATCATATACAATACAAATCAGACAGGGCCGAAAAACACTCTAAGGCTTTATAAATATAATATAATATAAATATTAAATGCAGAGCGACAAACCTAAAGGTTAACAACAGCCACGACTTCGACTGCAACATAATCATATTTCTCCATCCAACTTCGCTCCCCTCCTCCATGCCGCATCGCCGCGCCGCCTCCCCGCCTTCCAAACCTCATATCCCTCTTTCCCGCTCTAGGTCTGGGAAAGATTACAACCTTTCCCCTTATCTTTCCAGATCTGAATCAACGTCTTCGGCCAACGTCGAGCTCGAGGCTGTCATTGCCAAAGCTTTGTTACCTTATCTAACTGCTCTACCTCTTTCTAAAATCACTGGTAATCAAATGCCATCCCCACTGTCCCCTATTCTTGCTGCTAATAGTGAGCTTCGTTGGATGACCACAACTTCTCCTGTGCCACAAATCGGTGCAAAGTTGGCTTATGTACCACTTAATGTGGACAGACATGTTGGAATTGGGAACGTTTTGGGCGCAGTCGAATAAATTATTGTCATTTCTGGTGGAAATTTTCCACGCACGCCAACTGTTAGACCGAATGCCAACCAGAGCACAAACCAAGCCTGCATAGCCCCATTTGAGGTAACGAACAATATAAACCCTCTTATTTTACCTCGATGGACGTCTTCATTTGACAGTCTTCACAAGGTTGCGGGTGACTATTCTCTCCAACAGGATTTTCAAACTGAGATTGTTAATGGAAGGTGTGTTATGTCGTCTGAATCACATCATTTTGGTTAGGAATAATGGTCTGATCTTCTTGTTGGTTTCTTCCTCGGTTCTGACCCTTCATATCAAGTGGTGCATGAACAATGCAATAAATATTGGAATTTGAGAGGCAAACTACATGTTCAATATTTTTACTCCATGTTCTACCTGAAATTCAGTAATCCTATTGACAAATTGTGCATACTTGAAAGGGGTCCACTTGTTATTAAAGGCCAACCCTTCATAATTACTCCATGGAGTGTTACTGTTGGTAAAGCTAGAGAACAAATCCTATTCATCCTAGTTTGGGTAACGTTCACCAATGTCTCGTCTGTACTCCAGCCTCTAATTGGCCTTGATTGGTTGGCTAGTCTGGTTGGAAAACTTAGATGTTTTGACACAAATACAGTGGCAATAAAAATCCTTAACTATGCTAGAGTGCTTATAGAAATTACTCCATTGAGGCCCTTGCATAAAAAGATGCATGTGACACTTGTTGAAGGCTATGATGTTGATGTGGATGTTCGATATAGTTGGTGTCCGGATATTTGCCCCAAATGCCAGTCCTTTGGTCACATTTCTGATGCATGTGTGGCTGCTTCTGTTACTTCTACTAAGGTACCGCTTAGTAAGCATAATCTTCTTTGGGTTCTAAAGCCACGAGCTCCACCTGCCACCCCGCAAGTTCTTGTGCCACTAGTCGTACCAACCTAAGACACTTTGCAAGAAGATGACAAACTAAATGAAGAGTCCTTTGTTTGGAATGTTGTGGAAGAAGCCTTGGTGCATACTAACACTGAAATGAGATATAACCCGAAACTAGAGATGTATTATTTGTATGTTGGAGGACAAAGAGAAACAAGAAGGGTAATATATAAAGCTGTAAATGATGGACTTGTCCTGCCAATAGTTGGTGAAGATGGAATCAGAAATGTGCAACTGCTAAATGATACGACATGGGACATGCGATTCCTTTATTTGACCAATCTCCGCACTTTGTTATTGACCTGGCCTATCATTTTGGTGAGGCTGCCCAGGGTATTCCTCCAGGTGATGCCAATGGGGAGTAACTTCCTTGCTAGCACTTAGTAGTCTTGGCATTTGTGTCAAGCACCTGTTCTTACTTTGTTTTAGAAGTCTAGTGTATTAATATCTCCTATACTGTAAGCCTACTTAGGCATAGTGGACGGAACACCATAAACTCCATATGTGGTGGACGACCCACCCTAAACACCGATGTATCTGATTGTCAACTAACAATTACCTGTACTTTACTGTATTTTATTATTAGTTATGATAAAAGGTGTTTGCGGTCATCTTAAAAACCGGTCAGCTCTGCCTATATGATTGGTTCTCTACCGTCGTTTGCGTAAAGAGCAAATTCTAAACCAAATAAGCCTTAAAAGACTTAATTTCAATTTCTAATTGAATGTATATGAACTTTATCACATATATGTATATTTTCGACATTCAATACAACTAGCCTTATGCTATAAAGTTAAGTTAAATACCGTTTTCGATAAATTTTTATAAAACATAACTTAATTATTTACATTTCCACTAAATGTCCATAACATGCCTAAAATAACTTATTTAATAATTCAAAATATATATGCATATAATTCTATTGTGATACAAACAACATAAACTTGCATTACATAGATTAATAACAAGAATAGGGCCTCAAGTAGAAAACTAATTAACCCTAGATTAACAACATGATACTTAGATTAATAACATGATTAATTCAACCTATATATGCATATATTAACAATACTATACATATAAACATGTAATATAGCAAACTAATTAACCCTAAATTCACAAATCTAAGGTATTAAAAAATGATTAGGGTTTATACCTTGAATATTGGAGGAGAATTGGAGCAAGAGAGGATGAGAGAGAGAGGCTTTAAGACATTGGAGAGGGTAGGGGCAACAAAGGAGGAGGTGGCGGCGAATTTATAATTTAGGGAGGAGGAATTGGAGTGGATTGAGGGGAAAAAACAAAATGGGGCAGAAGGAAACAGGTCGACCAAATTCTGTTCGACTTACCAACGACTATCAATGAGCACCAACAACATTAGAACCATCGGTTTCCAACAGCTTCCAACGTTTTTTAATAACATAAAGAAAATTCCAGAAATAAGCCTCCATTGGAAGCCGTTTCCAGCAGCCATTGGCGGCCATTGTCCCCTTCCGTTGCGATACATTGTATGTCTTGTAGTGTATATATATAATTGAAAAAATCTATTTGAACACAGAATTGGGCATGAAAATTCACAACCATTAGATCTTTTTCAGTCCATTGAAATTTAATATTTATTTTTTAGTTAGAGTTTTAAGGTTTAATGTGTTGTAATATACTAAAATAATAAGAGTGAATACGCTTAATGCAAGGGACATTATTGTAATTTTTGAGGTATGTAGACTCAAAATATATAGAGCTCATTTATGTTATAGATATCGCTGAATGAATAAAATTATTTGCTCTTCCTCATTTTTCTGCTCTAAGGTTGTCTTATAACGTATTTTCAGCAAGAAGTTCTATCATTAGCTTTTATCTTTTTGTTTATTTCGATTTTGTTTAGTTCAAGAGTTTGAACTTTGAACCGGTATCCCTAATCACTCTTTGGATAATTTATACTTATTCTTTAACTCTTCACGTGTGTCTATTAACTAGGTGAAAATATCTTAACTCAACATTTGATACTTTCTATCTATTAATTTGTCATGGATATTGGATGTCGAGATTCATTTATAATCTCAAACTTTAGAAAATGCCATTAAAACGGTATTAATATGTCATATCAGGACAAAGCAAAGGATTTAATATTTTTAAGTCGTTACATCCACGACGATCTTAAAATAGAATACTTAACTAAAAAGACATCTCCACTTATGGACTCATCAAAGGAGCGTTATGACAACCAGAAGTCGGTCATACTTCAAAATACAAGGCAAGAGTGGTTGAACCTGAGGTTTTAAGATTTTAAATCTGTAAGGGAGTATAATTCCGCCATGTTTAGAATTACTTCTAAAGTGAAATTATGTTGAAAAAAGTAGATGGAGCACAAATATTGGGAAAGACATTCTCAATATTTCATGCCTCGAATATACTCTCGCTGCAGCAATATCAAGAGGATCAGTTTACAAAATATTTTGAACTAATTGAATGTTTGTTAATTACCTAGCAAAATAATTTTTTACTTATTAAAAACTACTCTTCAATACTAGCTGGTTCGCTGCACTATCAGAAGTTAATGCTAATTTCACTCACTTCGAAAGAGATTGGGACGAAGGTAGAGGACGTGGTCGTGGATGTGGATATAACTCTAATAGAGATGGCTATAGTGGTTTGGTATGTAACGAAACTACTAATTCTGAAAAACAGCAAAAGAAAAAATGAGCTTGAAAAGAATAATGAATCAGCTTCAGAAAATAAAAAGCATTATGACTAAGTTTATTATAAATGTGGATGCTCTGCTCATTAGTCACATACACAACAAACAATGTAGCTATTTGCGATGGCAAAAAAGAGTTGGCGACCGTCGCAAGCTGTCAAAAATAGCCGTTGCAATTTAATTCGTCGCCAATAGAAAAAGCGACGGCTTTGTCGCTAATTTAGCAATGGCTTGCAACGACAATTTGTCTACGTGGCATCAAACGTGGCAGGCAGTTTGTTTCCTAGGACGCCGTTAATATTCGTTGCAAGCTGTTGCAAATATGGAACATTAAGCCATCGCAAGCCGTTACAAATTTGAACCTGTAGGCCATCGCAAGCCAACGCAGATCTAGGTAGTTTTTGCTGCACTTTACAACTATTCTTTTCCCTCAAACCACAAATGTATAATCAATTCACCAATACCAAATCTCATCACTATCATTCCATCATAACATAAATCAAATCTGATATAACACTACCAAAACATAATATAAACCAAATTCATAACACTATAAATAACATTCCATCATAACACTACCAAATCCATAGCGTTCCATCATAACATTTAAAAAATGACTACTAACCTGTTCAAGTGCCACAAACCACTACCAAATTCATCAACCAAATAGTAACTACCATCATCGTGCATCAAGCATATACAATACAAAGTACGTTACTAGTAAAATATGAACACACCCATAAGAACAATCAAACTATGCGTCCTCATCGTCTTTTCGTCAGCAGCATAATCTTCCTCCCTAGGCATCAACCCATGCTCATGATAGTACGCTGCAATGTGCTCATCTATTTGTTGGGCCAGGTGGCTTCTTCGCTAATCATTTAGCTCATCCAACTGCTGCTGCATCCGAGCTATGTTCTCTTCCTCCATGGACCTCCTGTAAGCTTGTTGAAAAGTAACATCCTGCATAATAATTCAAGTTATCATAAAACTCTAAATAATATTTACCTCCTGATTGTCGAAGCAATATCGCCTATTTCGAGTAGGCGGATCAATAATAGAATCCCATAAACGATTGGACTCTACAAGCATAAGCTGCTCTCGTCCACTAGCCTGTGTCACTCTTGCCTGCTCTGTGTCATATCCCTCCTACAGTACCAATATAATTTTGACACAACTGCTATATAATTTACTTATATACTGTGATATAAACAAATATGAAACAATTTAATTACAGATAAACATATTTACCATTACATATGCAGCCTTTTGGTCCGCCTAATCGTATGAAACATTTTCTTCTTCATCAGTCTGCTCGACCGCATGTGTATTTCTAAAAACTTTTGTCATCAAAGGCTCTCTTCCATACTTTGCGAATTGAGTATATACAGTAATAAAATTATTGAAAATAAGAATGAATGATATTCATAAGGAAATATGTGAACATATGCTAAAAATATTTAAAATTTATACCAATTCTCTCCTATGTTGTTGGAAAGATTTTGAGCCACCGCGGTGTAAAGCTGGATTCTTATTTCTATTTATCTTGTTTCTTGCTGCTACGTTGTAAAACCCCACATCCTTTAGTGTCACTCACAAAGGGAATGCACTAAGTTCTGTGGAGCATTTAGGGTAAAAGATGCAGATAAATTACAAGACAGACAAAATTAAAATAGCGGAAAATAAAACTTTACTTTATTGATAAAATAGTTTGTACAACAATTGTTTTCCAATATCAGAGTATCATCTGTCTTACAAAATAAAGAAGCATAAAATAACATTTATATTCCCCAATGTAGCATAAGCCAGCCATAGCAGCAGAAAAAGAGAGTCCAAAGCACTTTGTCAAAGAATCTTCGAGCTTGGGAAGAGTGACGGTCCAATCTAACCTGAGCTATACTATTCCCTCCTTGTGGGGGGGTGGGACGGAAGAAAAGAAGACGGAAGAAAACTGGGTCAGACATAAAGTCTGGTAAGTTCAGTTATTTCTAACATGTGAACAAGGAAAAACAAAACGACATGAATTAACTGAATACAAGACAATACCATGATGATAGGGCCAACAAGATAGGATAAGATTAACACAAGATATGCTAAGACAAGATAAACTGGATATGCTTTAATACTTTCTCCGCTTGCTATTAACCTGTTATTATGGTTTCTATGTCTCTGCACTACCTATCTAGTGTCCCAACTAGTAATCTATCTAAAATGATAACGCGATCCCAATCCCAGTAATTGTGGTTGCCTTTAGGCGTACATTTATTATTTATTACCTAGATCTAATCTAGGGTTTTATATCAAAGTACTTCCTAGATTCCACTCGGGTTTACGCGGCTTATCTAATGCTTCACAGATTCAGGGTTTATGCCACCTAGGTCCAACTAGGGATTACGCTACCGGTCGAACGATGCCCCTAGTCTAGTACACACTACCTAGAGCGGTATATGTTCCTAGACTTTCCCCACGTATGTGTCGTGAATCGTTATCGCTGTCTAGATGCACATGTCCTCTATATGTGCGACCCGAGTCTCGTGGCAGGGCAAATCAAGAAACGCGGAACTCGGTCGGGAGCTTTAAGTTATCTACCGATGCAGATGCTAAGGTCTGTTTTTTTTTCCAGTGGATATGGTCCCACTTGACCCCTCCCTCAACTATTGAAAGGCACACCTTGAAAAATGAGAACTATACGCAGGCCCCCTTATGCCCCACTAACCTATGGCCATTCGCAACCATAACTAGATAGCAAGTATATGGTCTTTTGGAGTTCTCCGCCTTTCCGTATCTCGATTGACTCAAGATGGTAGGTAGACGACGGGTCGCTATCACAGGGCCATTTGTCCCGCCGAATCACGCTGGTCCATCCTAGTCTTTAGGTTGCCTTATATTGCAACCAAGGCATACCCTTGGTTCTCCTAACGCAAACCTTAACCTCTGTGAGCCCAGGAGGATCATCTGCCGCCTCACAGAGGGATACCAAGAGTACCCTCACGTCCCCTCGAAGCCTCGGGCTTCGTAACCCAATTTGTTGGAGCCTTCTTTAAGATCATTTGCTCCTCCTCGTGTTATACTAAGGATTACTACTTAGTTTTCCTAACTAAGGTTTACCACTTGGTTTCCTGAATCATCGTTTTCTTAACTAAGGTTTACCACTTAGTCCTTTTAACTAAGGTTTACTACTTAGTTCTCTTTCTCGTCAAGTTGGATTGGTTAAGTGTCAATAGTCGATACAAGTTAACTTAACCTATTCATTTGTCATGTTAAGCTGGTTAAGTGTTACCAGTAATTCACGTTGACTTAACCCTACCAGCATCAAGTTATATTGGTTAAGTATTTACTTAACCCTACCCATTCATCTTGTATTGGTTAAGTGTTCCTTTTTAACTTAACCTTGCCTATCTGTTTTAACTAACATGTTATAATGGTTAAGTGTTCCCTTAGTTAACTTAACCCTAACATTGGTTTGATTAACATGTTCTAATGGTTAAGTATTGTCCCTTCATGTTTTTAACTTAATCCTATTCATTTATCACACTCTGATGGTTAAGTGTTCAAGCTTACTTAACCATACGGTCTAGTCCAGCTAACATATTAAATTGGCTAAGTGTATTAAATTTACTTAACCCCAACCTCTAGTCTAGTTAGCATGTTAAATTGGCTAAGTGTATTAACTTTACTTAACCCCCACTTTCTAGTCTGGTTAACATATTAAATTGGCTAAGTGTTTTTCTTAGTTACTTAACCCCTACAAATCTTGTCTTGTTACCATGTTAAGTTAGTTAAGTGTTCTAGTTAACTTAACCCTATCGTTCTAACTTAACTGTGTTAAGTTGGTTAAGTGTTCTTATTGACTTAACCCTCCCATTCTAGCTTAACTTTAATTGTCTTATTAAAACACCAGCCACTCACATTAGACAGGTATTGTTGTGGCTGCCGGAATGCCGGTTGGTTCCGGGCAGTCTTACGCCACAACTCAGTCTAACCTCGGGCCTTTGTCGGGCTCAATGCCTTAACCTCCCACATTGGATAGGTATTGTTGTGATCACTGGACAGCCGGGCGGGTCCGGACAGGTTTACATCACAACTCAATCCAACCTCGGGTTAAGCATGTTCGTATTGTCTAAATTTACTTTTCTCATTTAGGATAAATTCTATAAGTAAATTTTCCCTAATTTACTTATTCCATTATTACTCTTTTAATGTACATTGTCAACATTTATTATTATGGCCCATTTTCCCTATATATCATATTTATAGTTTTTGGTATGTAAATTATACCAAATTAAGTGTCACTAACCATGATTATTCTAAACATGACAATTACTCACAATTATGACTAAATTCAAAATTTGTGCTAATATACTTATTATGCCAAATTAACTTTAATTGACCCAATTCTGATTTAACATCCTAATTTACAGTTTATGGCAAGACTAGAATTATTATTCTAGTTTACCGTTTACGCCTAAAACTTAGCTTACTTGCCAATACTAAATTTAATATGTCAAATTACATATTCCATAATTCATGTCAAATTTTCAAATTTGCGTTCTAATAAACATGCCATAATACATGTTCTAAATTATGTCAATCATAATTATGTTCATGTTCCACATTATGCCAATTTCCAAGTTTACAACCATGTTTATGTCAAATTTGTGATTTGCCCAAATCATATTCCCATCGTTTGTGTAATCGTGATTTATTCCTAGATTATAGATAAATCTAGATTCGTGGATAAAAAGGGAATGAACCAAAATGCCATGAAAAGATAGACATAATGACTGGCAGAAGATGATAATTCACTAATCACAGATCTAACAAATTACACTGAATAAATTGATTAAAGCATCGAAGGCCTATAGATCTGATAATATTATGACATAAAAAGGGTTGAACAAATAACATAGGTTCAAGTATATGGGTAGATCTAACTTAATAGATAAATTCCCATAATCAAGATCCAAGGATAATTAAGAATAAACTGAATAGATAATCAAGTTTAGATCCAATCTCACAGTCATAATCCTAGGCAATAATATCATGTTCATGAATCATAGTTAATTATCCACTATTGTCCTTGTCATAGACATAGGCATTGGTTTATGCTCCTAGTCAAAGGCTTATGTTCATAGTCAAAGGCTTATGGTTTCGAAGGCCACAGTTCCATAGTCATAATCTTAAGCATTGGCAATTTAGTCACAATGTGTTCTAGGCCATAATCAAGAATCAGATCCAAAGTCGTAAACAAGCACAGATTCAATGAAATGATAAGGCATATTTCTTATATTCTTTTAATTTCATGTCACAAATAGAAAAGGCATTCAAATCTAAAAAGTAACCGACTTACATTGATTGGATCTAGAAAAGAATAGAAAGATAGCGTTGCTTGAAGCCGTTGAATCTTTACTTGAATCCTAACTTGTTTTGAATCTTCTCTTGAAAGACTTGAGCAACATATCCTCGTCTTGATTTATATTTTATTTTAATCTATTTATTTAGATTTAGAGGATGAAGAAGAAGCCATGTCCATCAAGAATTTGTGCAGCATAAGGTTAGAGAAGAATGGTGCAAAGAGAAGGAGACTAGGGGGCTGTTTATATAGGATTGCAAGTTAATTTGAGCCGTCGATGAAGCCAAGGTTAATCAAAGCCATCCGTTCTAAAGAGAAGCCAATTATGTTCACAATTACTTTCTTAATGTACAATATTAACATTTATTATTAAATTTGTATGCACATTAGATACACCCCCCCTTTACACATTTATTATTAAATTTGTATGCACATTAGATACATCTCCCCTTTGCACATTTATTATTAAATTTGTATGCACATTAGATACATCTCCCCTTTACACATTTATTATTAAATTTGTATGCACATTAGATACATCTCCCCTTTACACATTTATTATATTAAGCATTGGTTATTCTTAAATTAGTAACTTTAGTGTTCACAGAAATACGGGGTGTTACATACGTCCTATTAAATTTGATACATGATTAATTAAAATAATGTAATAAACATAAATGTGAATATTTTCATTATAGCTTAATTTAGCTGCTTGGGTATCCCAATATCTTAGAAATGAAGCTCAAACATCGTCACTCATCCAACTTGGCTTTTCACCAGAGTTTTTTGCCCTTGAAATTGCCTCTATGTAAGTTTTCCGC
This sequence comes from Allium sativum, assembly GCA_030737875.1. Taxonomy (NCBI): domain Eukaryota; kingdom Viridiplantae; phylum Streptophyta; class Magnoliopsida; order Asparagales; family Amaryllidaceae; genus Allium; species Allium sativum. The sequence continues at coordinate 313,062,574 of CM060919.1, forward strand.
ATTTTCATGTTCTAGTTAGACATAAAAACTTCCATATCTTGCGGCTCCACAAGTACAACATCTACATAATTAATTAATTTCGAATTATGTATAGTGTATTAATTTTCAATAGTAATATTAAAACATATTTACCATCAAATCAGCCAAAATAGTGTTCTTGATACACTACTACAAAATAGTCAGTTGCATCGGTTGTTTACCCCCTATTGCATCAGTTCAGCAGCCGATGCAACAAGGTAAAAATATTTGCATCGGTTTCAGAACCGATGCAACAACTGTAATTTTGCATCGGTTGTTAGCAATAACCGATGCGAAAGGAAGTCTTTTAGCTTAATATTAGTTACTATGGTGCATCGGTTACTATTAACAACCGGTGCAAAAAAACATGTTTTTGCACCGATTATTACTATCAACCGATGCAATATAGGGGGCATTGCCTTTGATCCATCCTTATTTTGCATCGGTTTGACCATCAATGCAAAATATCACTCCTTTACTTTAAATGTCATTACAAAAACTCTTTTCATAACAAACAATTATTATATGCAATATTATAAGTACTTAAATCAAACTAATGGAAAATGCACATTGAATAAGATAATAACAAAAAAAATCCATTATGGTATCCATAATCCATAAAAATAATAATTCATAGATTCATTTTACTACATAATTCAAATATTTGATACATACAATCATTAAGAAGCAACATAGCCTAAACTATGAGGTTCCTAATATAGCAACATTTTAGGCACCATTCTTCACTTTGCTCCAATAAAAGAACCTGAGTTGAGATAATAGATCCAATGTTAATAAATAAAACAAACCTTCTTGATAGAGAAACAACATCAAGCAATAATATTTTGAAATTGATTACAAGCAACATATCGATATACATAATAATAAGCAGAATCATTTCTCTCTTCTATGAACCATGATAATTATTTGACCCATATCGAATATTTTTGTTATTAGCCGTTAAAATTATGAAAACGAATTAAGGTATGATGGTCACACACTAATTTGCCTAAGGAACTCACTGCATATGAAATGTGCCGCAAAGGGATTCATCTTTCTTGCCTTTTTCAGCTTTGAATGTGTACGTCCATTAAAAAAGCTTGACTTATAAACATATATCTTTTTACCTGAACTATTTTTAAAGCAAGTCTTAGTAGTAACCTCAGCTTTTGGCTTTTCCTGCATCATTTACCATATCAAAACGTTGAAAAAAAAATTATGATTAGTTTTTAAAGCAAGTCTTTTTTGCAATCATTTTTACAATCATATAAATAAAGTAACCCACATTCTCCTTAAAATGAAGTGACCCACAGGCTCAACAACCTCACACACACAAATGCAAATTATCCTTATCTTCTTCTCATCATTTTTGCAACCATTTCTCTCATTATCACTTCTCCTTTATTCAATATGATCATATGATTATGTTATCATATCATATATCATCAAAATTATGGAATGGAAGCTTCATTTTAAGGGGAATGTTGAGCGCTCGTGTTGTTTATTATACGACTCTTCCTTCTCATCTTCATGGAAGAAGGTCACAGTTTCATATTCATGTACTTCGGACCAGGATTCATTCCCCTTACTTTAAGCTTCCCAAAACTATCTTCTTCTCTCTACAGTTTATGCTCTCTCCTTATGCATGGTATTTTTCCTTCTCACATTTTACTCGTCGTTTTTCCTTTTTTTTTGAACTTGTAGTTTTATGCTCAGTGCTGTGTAACCAAAATAACCTCCTGGTTATGTATTAATGATCATTATTATGACTTATGATCTGTTCATTGTTAAAAGTATTGCTCAGCAAAAGTAAAATAATTAAGAATATTCAAAAATATATTGTCCGATATGAAAAGGATGGTCCAAAAATTGCCCAGTTAAAGCAATGATGCACTCGATATTATGCGGCAAATATACCTAGCTTTGTTTCGAAACAAAACTAGTGGCGAATACCCAAGGCAACCAGGAAAGATCATCTTTTTTTAATACGTAATTGGGATTTATTAACTTACATGGTCCAAAAATAAAATTACACGCAATAAGCCCGTGACAGCCATCTCATGTTTGGTATAAACAACGTTTTTGATATTGTAAAAAATTAAACCTATAAGCAATTGATCTTCCAAAAAACACTATCTTTAAAAACTGTGAATTAAAAGTTTATTTTTTAAATTGTGAGTTTAAAGATTTGCTTTAAAAACTAAACTATTTAAGAATGGTGATTGCCTTCCAAATGCACTGCTAGAATGGTAATTCAAAAGTTAGCAATTCCAAAAAACAGTGATTTCAAAGATTCAAGCTATCTGAACAGTACTCATGAACCTCCATGAATTCTATATAAAACATACACAAAATAATAATAATATATACTCTAGTAAGTCTATATGAAGAATTAAAACTAGGGAATAACTCGAAAAAACAATAAAAGAAAAGGGCTATTAGAAAAGACAATACCAAAAATCCACAGTCGTCTTTTGCTATGTAGAACCGTTGAAAGTATCCCCAGTAAAAGCTATACCTGAAGAAATTACCAAGAGTCTTCACTTGTTTCCTTAAAAATTTACACGTCATGTTCTGTTTATAAAGAAGAACAAATATACAGTAGAAAACTGAAAATTACTTTGCAAACTTGTCACCATCGGAAGCATGGAAGAACAAAGATGCCAAATCGACAGCCACGATGCTCTGCGCAAACAACTGTGGCTTCTTCTGCTCTCCAGCCATGAACAACCTCTGCTCCAAATGCTACCACGACCTCCGTCTGAAGAAGGATCAGGAGGAATCGGTGAAGCTTGCAGTGGTGAAATCATTCAACAACAACGCCTCATCTTTGTTCTCTTCTCCTACACTTAAATCGGATGACCTTCCTATTGTGGTGACTACACCGCTTGAGGTGGCGACTGGACTGCAGGTGCTAGCACAACAGAGCAGTGGTAGGTGCGGCGGATGCAAGAGGAAGGTGGGGTTTACCAGATTTAAGTGTAGGTGTAGTCTTGTGTTTTGTGGGACCCAGAGGTACCCGGAGAAGCATAGGTGTGGTTTCGATTATAAAGGGAAGGTGAGGGAGGAGCTAGCCCAGGCAAACCCGGTTGTCAAGGTGGATAAGCTGGACAGGGTTTGATTGAAGGTTGAGAAACCCTAAAATTAGATTTGGAGTTTTAAGGGAAGGAGAGAAGTGAGAAAGATGTATACATTGAGATTGAGTTGGTGGAATAAAGTGTGAAGTGAAACGAAGGCGCAATAGGAGGGAAAATGGGAGACAACGTGAAAAATTGGGCGACAATGTGAAAATTGGGCGGCAACATGAAAAAAATGGGGAATGAAATAAGCCTAGGCGACGAAGTGGGTTAATTTTTGCGTTAAATTATAAAGGAGACAACACAACCTATTGGTTTACTATTTATCTGGACGTTATGTGCTTAAAAGAACTGGCTTGTTAGTAAAAACATCATTATTTTTAGAACATTATTGTAAGTTATTTTCTTTGAATTAAAAAATCATAATTTTTTTAATATCTTTATGTTATTTCAAAGAATTTTTTTGAAATAATAAAAAATAAATATAATTAATACTCATAATTATTGAACATCAAATACTAAATAATAAATGTTACTTCATGATTACTTATTAATTATCGGCTATTAAAATAAAATTAGCCTTAAACATTGATATCTCATTTATTGCAACTGCTATAAAATGTTAGTTGCAAATAACTAGTTGCAATATGGTACTTTTTTAATAAATATATTGTTTATTAATAGTCCTTATTTGTAATTTATAAATAATTACCTATCTAATAATTCGATCATAAATTATTAATTTTTAAATAATATTTATCAACTATTAATTAATCAAATAAATTATTAAATACTAGTTATCACTTCATAAGCACTAAATTTTACTATTAATCATTAGCCTAAATTGTTAAATAGTTATTTAAATAAATTATTTAGTTGTGATTATTAATTAATGATTAATGAAAACTAATTGCTCAATGCTAAACACTACCTAGTAATTATTAAATACAAATTATTTTCTAAACATTAATGTTGCATATTAAATATTTAACATTTACTATTAATTGTTCGACATTAACTATTAAATATTAAATATTTAATGTAAATGATTAAGTTTAACTATAATTACATTAGTTATTAACATTAAGCCTATTAAGTAAAAATAAAAATTATTATAATAATTAGTAATTTCATATTATTTATTAATAACCATTCATTGTAATAAATCATAAAATATATGTTAGTTATTAATTGCTTCAGTGCATTTGCATTGCTATTAATTAATATTTAACTGTAATTATTAAAAATTTATTATTAAATCTTGCTTCTTCTTGACTACTAAATATTACTTGTTTAAATATTAAATGTTAAACATTACTGATTAAATATTGATTATTAACTATTTACCACTAATTATAATTTACTTAATTAGTATTAAATGTAATTATTGATTAATAATTACTTGTTTAAATACTACATAATTACTTAATAAAATTTATTAAAAACTAATAATTGATTATTTATTATTTAATGGTGTTGTTGAATAATAATTTTTTTGTTAAATATTATTTAGTAGATACTACATATTGAAACTTAAACATTAAATATTTTCGTAACTATTATTTATTTCAAGATTATTAGCTATTATTTAATAATTGTAGTTTATTAGCTATGATCAACTAGTTTACTTCTACTTTATAAACTATTATTTTTCTCTGGTTTATTAAATAAAATTTACTAGTTTACTTCTAGTATGTTGATTGTTACCTATTACCATTTGTTATTTAGTAAATAATATACCTATTACCATTTGTTATTTAGTAAATAATATTTTTTGCTTTAGTGCATTTGCATCGGTTCTTAAACAACGATGCAAATAATATTATTTGCTTCAGTACATTTGCATCGGTTCCTAAGAGCCAATGCAAATAGCACTATTTGCATCGGTTCATTTGCATCAGTTCCTAGAATTTGACGCAAATAATGTTATTGCATTGACTGTAAAGACAACCGATGCAAATAATGCGATTTGCTTCAGTCTATTTGCATCGATTGCTCAAAGATTGATGCAAATAATATTATTTGCATCAGCTGTAGGGACAACTGATGCAAATGAGGCGATGCAACAGCCATACTTTGTACTAAGTGATATGAGGTGGGATACTATCCTAATGTGGCCAACAACCTGACATCCTACTCCTATTGATTAGCATAGAAATATGTTTATTTTATGCTCCTATATCTTAACTTTTGTAAATAAATAAATATTACTTTGAGTATTTTTTTTCGTGTGTTTACACAGGTTCAATAATTGTCTCCTTCATTTCAATTAAAGGCCAATTGCAAACAAAGGCTATTTTTCCATATCAACAAGTTTTCAATCACAAAGGAAGTTGTAGCTCACTGGTAAAGGCATAGAAATTTGTACAAAGAGACCTGAGTTCAATCCCTGACAAGCCCTCATTTTGCTATAGAAAGGAACATTCACATTGCCTCCTTTGCTCTGAAGAGTATATGGACTGGTGTTATGTTGTATATATATATATATATATTCATATGTATGTATGTATGTATGATATACACTAATAAACATTTTAGAAATAAGCATATTCTTCTCAAGGATATCAATTCAAATCAGTCATTTTTCAACTGCCATTTATAAGAATATTAGATTGAATTATTGATAAGGAAAAGTTATAAGAATATTTGATTGAATTATTGACAAGGAAAAGCCAATCAATCTGCCATGTGTCACTAATCAGGAGAGGAAATCAACATGGAATATCTCAACCATTATGTCATAGCTATTTCATTTGTAGACAAAGATATTCAAGAGATATTTTCTAGGCCAGTATTCATATTGAGAGGAGCCTACATCTTCTATAAACACACATGATATCCATTGTAAACAGAGTTCATTATTCTATATACTATTCTTCTCCATTAATAAATCTTTTCTTTTATTTTCTCTACAATTTTATTTTTCAAACAACTTGTGTCGTCTATACAATTACATTTGGTATAGCACAAGTTGTCTTTGCAATTTATTTTTCTTATTAGCGATTGACTGTTTAATTTGATACAACGACAATCCTAATTTTAAATTTTTTGTTTTTTCTGTTTACTGTTTTATTTTCTAGTAATTTGTTCTTTTTGTGTTAGTTGTTGAATTTGATATTGATCTGATTAGATTCAGATCCATAGTAAATTCAATAGCATTAATTCAAAACCATTACCAAATATGGTCTAGCTCGCCCAAGAAATATATAAATAATAAAATTTAAGACACCTCCCTGTGATTTGACCTGCATATTACATGATCTGTGCACTTGCAGAATTTATTACATAAATTGCGCTTTTCTAATTCATAGAAAAGTGCCGATCCAGTTTTTGGCGCCGTTGTCGGGAAGAAAATAATTAAATTTTATTATTTATTTAATTTCCTATTCGTTTTAGTTTTTATTTTATTTTATTTTTCCTTTTGATTTATTGTATATATATAAATAAAATCTTGATTGGTTGATTTGGTATTATTGGTTGATACCACAATCTCTAAACCAAGAAAAAAAACTTGCCACTTTTCTTGCAATTTCTTTTCCTTTTACATTCCTATTTCTTTCTAAGTTTCTTTTCCATTACCTTTTCTTTCCCCTTTTCAACCTTCTTTTCCCTTTCACATTTTTCTTCTCTACTTTGACAAAAAAATATAATACTTGAAGATTACAACAAACATCTCTAGTCATAAACCATCACTAACCCAATCCGTTCATACCACATTCATCTTCTCTGCCAAATTCCATCCCATTATCGAACATCCCCCTTCTGATCATCATTCTCCACCCTCTTTCATAAATCCATCAGCTCGCAACAAATTTCTCCCACTGACCTCATTCACACAACACTTCATACCAAACCAAAATCAGTCATGAACTACGTCAACAGTCGAGCACCAACTTCCTCGGAACCACCTTCACGCAACCGTCATCATCATCCTCCCACAAACCAAAATTCACGCAGACTAACCCCTTCTTCATCAACCAAACTCACACACAACCAGTGTGAACACCACTGCAAATACTGCACTCCCTTCCGATACCATAATCCACAAAAATCATCACCATCATTGTTTCATCATCTACAGCAAACAACGGTCATCCACTTTCAACCCTATTGGAAATCCTTGAACATCCTCATAACCCATCAGCCTCACATCATACATCAGACCCAATTGTACCAACTTAACTCTAGTGAAACAAAATCCGATACAACCGAATACTCCTGAACTTTGCCTACTCCATCCATGCACAGTCAATCTCCTCCACTAAACAATGCCCAAAACAATCTAGTCGATACCATCAAACCTACGTTGTTCCATCCTTTCCACAAGATTCGCACCACATCATACTCAAATCCTTCCAAACATCACCACCACAACCATCGAACCCTCCATCTGCCCAAAAATCCGCTTCCATGGTTCAAAAGCCACCTCCGCACCATTCAATTCGAAATACCCAATCCCCAAAAAAAACTGCTAGCAGCTTCCCAATTTCAAGCCCAAAAATTCCGATTCGAACCCCTAATTGAAAGATAGACTTGGACATAACCTCAAATCGAAACCCAAATTGGAAATAAACCACAACCAATGGCTCATTAAATCAAAATCAGAATCATGATTGTAAAGATCTATTGCGATTTGTTCTTTTCAAATCAGCGTTCGTTTTTCACTTTTTTTCACGTTTTTTTTTTCTTGAGAACAAAAGGGAAAGTGACGAGAATATATAATCTGAGGTGGGTGTGTTTTAGTTAAGGAGGGGCGACTTTGTTTTGGTTGGTGCACCCGAGTTGGATTTGATCATGCCATTTCAGTTCTTTTGCTTGTTGAGAAAACTGCCATACTGCGTTATTTTATTTTATTTGTGAGTTGTTTCTAGTTTGTTTTAGTTGAGTCATTGATTTTATTGAGTTGTTAGCTTCCTTGTTTATTTATTTATTTATTTATTTTGAGTTTAGTTTTTTTTTCTTTTTTTCTGTTTGCTTGTTTCATTTGTTCTCCCATTCTCTCTCTAAAAAAAAAGAGAGAAGAAAAGAAACAAAAGAAACCAAAATAAAGACCAAAGCGAAGGAAAGAATGAGTGTTCAAGCAATCAAATAGGGAATTCAATGGTCAAGCAAATTGCAGGTAGTGAGGTTTTAATTGCTGAAGCTGCTCAACTATTTTGAACAGACTGCTATACCCCACTGTAAAATTTTCCGAACTTTACAGGTGCTGCAGCTAATTAAAAATATATAATAATTGCTTGTAAAAATCTTCTACAGGGGCAGCAGCTTGCTTGTACAATAATTTAATTGTTTGTAATTATTATTTGACTGTTGTGTGACTGAAATTTCTGAATTAATTTGGTGAGAAATGAATTTTGATAATTACAACCATCACTCCCATTGTTTTTTCAGCAATAAAAATTTGATTTTTAGAATATTTAACTACGAGAGTAAATTTTATGAAATTGATTCTCTTGAGTGATTTATCACGGATATATATAGTTCAATTTATTGAACTTCTAACAAAAGAGGTTGCATACTACCTGTAAAACATTAGTCGTATCCCTTAGTATTTATACTATACGTGAACGACAATATGACCCTCTTCCCCCTTCAAATCGAGATTATCGACGAATAAAATATATTTGAGTATGTTATTTATTTTGTAATAAGAGCTACATGTATCAAACTTAAGTTGTGGATTTTCTATACTCGACAACGATGAGTGAAAAGAGTTTTAGCCACCATAATTCTCCGATGGATTTCAAGATTGATGAAATTGACATTATTCAAAAAACAATTGATGAAACCTCTACTGACACATCTGATGCCTTGAAAATATGTCTTGACCATTTCAACTCCGATTTCGATGAGGTCGAACATATTTCTGAATCAAATGAACTACTTGACACGAAACCCACATCATTTCAATCTAACCAAGGAATGTTGACCAACGTTAGCAAACAAGAACTTCCTAAATTAGACCTCAAACCCTTCCACAAGACCTTGAGTATGCTTACTTGGACTCTATAGAAAATTTTCCCGTAATCTTGGCCACTGATCTTACCGAGGACCAAGAAGAAAACCTTTGAAAATTTTACGGGATAACCTGCATCTGAATTGTATAAATAATTGGCACGACACAATTTTCATAGGAAAGATTTTCATTTCAGAATTTATTATCATGCCTGTTGCACCTCATAAATCGAATAAGAAATCATTTTGCATCATTTTCGATAGAGGCAAGTATAAGGGGAAAAGGAAATTTCATTCTTCACAAACCATTCATCATCCTCGTAGATTTAATCTTGCATATGATTTTCACAAGCATATAGTTGCTAAATTGCACTTCATGTTACAAATCATTTTGCATTTAATCCATCTTTGGGTTTTATCTTTCAAATTTAGGAAACGTGTTTATAGTGTGGAAACTTTTAAGTTCTAGTGTGGTGGGGGGGAGTCTGCATTGTATTATTTCATTTTTCTTTAATTTTTTTCTTTTTATTTAGGACCATCATGCATTCTAATCGTAGGAGTATACCATTTTTTTTTGAAGATACGACACATTTTATATTGATACAACAAAATAAGTTAACGGTTGTTAATCAATTGATAGTATTTTTACTCTCAAATAAGGTCAAATAAGAAATATGATGAAAAGTTGAATTTTGAGGGATAATAGTTAACCGATACATAATGAGATTCTTAGGTGATGGCCATGAAGTTTATTCTAAATTGTAATCTTTGTTTAATGAGTGGAGGACTCAAAATACTTAGATTGACTTTTCGAGTCTTTAAAACTAAGTTGTGTTAAGTTGAATTCGCATAACTCTTTCTTGTTCTTATATTTTCAATGATAATAATAATAATAATAATAATAATAATCCAAGGGTATCCAACATTGCTTGTAAATCTGGCGTTGGTGTGCAAACCCGCCAAGCTTTATCCGACATGTTGTTGACAAAGCCAGCGTCGGTATATCTTGGTCTCATTTATGAGTTAGACACCTAAGGATTACCGACATGTTATTGACAAAGTCAGCGTCGGCCTACACAATCCGCCAAGCTCTTTCCTAACTCTCCATCAGTCCGCGAGGCAGTGCATGGGTGGTATACCTTGGTCTTTAACTTAGGTGTATGTGATTAATTATAAAAGCTTCATTTTTATAGAGATATAAAATAAGCAATGATACCCAAACACTTCTTGACCTTATTGATTTAACTAGTCATACACAACGAATTTAGAATACCACTTTGCGAACTGTGACAAGCAAACTAAGAATTTATTTCATTGCTGCACTATGTTTCAACCAAACGAACTGGCCAAACTAGAACATAACATTTGAAAACTTGAATTACATTGAATATTTGTGACAAGTTAAGGTATTTAAGGTAAAATCAACTGACTAGAAATTGTCAACTTAATTTGTTGTACCACTTTCCTGAAATAAGTCGTGATTTTTTTTTCATTTGCATATGTCTGTTTCATTCATATAGTTGCATTAGAATCATAACATACTGCATTTGGATTTTGTGGGTAGTATCCGCTGAAAACCCTCACGAGACATCACTCGTCCTACTAGGTACACCTAGAGGTTTAACGGCTTGTTGCATATGCTCAATGCAATCGTGTTTCCTACGAAAGTGTGACCTACCTAGTTTAGTTCTTCATTTTTTTACTCAAGCACGAGTAAAAGATAAGTACGAGGTTATTTGATTAGCACAGAAATGTGTTTATTTTATGCTCTTACATCTTATCTTTTGTAAATAAATAAATTTTACTTTAGGTATTTTTTCGTGCGTTTTCATTTCAATTAAAGGCCAATTGAAAAGAAAAGATAATTTTCCATATCAACAAGTTTTCAATCACAAAGGAAGTTGTAGCTCACTAGTAAAGGCATAGAAATTTGTACACAGAGACCTGAGTCCGATCCCCGACAAGCCCTCTTTTTGCTAAAGAAAGGAACATTCACACTGCCTCCTTTGCTCTGAAGAATATATGGACTAGTATTATATTATATTATATATATATATATATTCATTTGTATGTATGCATGATATACACTAATAAAAATTTCAGGAATAAGATATCCTTCTCAAGGACATCAATTCAGATCAGTAATTTTTCAACTACCATATAGAAGAATATTTGATTGAATTATTGCTAAGGAAAAGCCAATCAATCTGCCACGTGTCACTTATCAGGAGAGAAAATCTCCGTGGAATATCTCAAACATTATGTCATACCTTTTTTATTTGTAAACAAAGATATCCAAGAGATATTTTCTAGGCCAGTATTCATATTGAAAGGAGCCTACATCTTCTATAAATACATATGATATCCATTGTAAACAGAGTTCATTATTCTGTATTCTGTTCTTCTCCATTAATAAAACTTTTTCTTTTATTCTCTCTGTAATTTTATTTTCGAGCAACTTGCGTCATCTATATAATTAGATTTGGTAGGGCACAAGTTGTCTTTGCAATTTATTTTTCTTATTAGCGATTGACCGTTTGATTAGATTCAATGATAATTCTAATTTTAGATTTTCTGTTGTTTTTGTGTACTGTTTTATTTTTTAGTAATTTGTTTTTTTTTTGTATTAGTTGTTGAGTTTGGTATTGATCTGATTAGATTCAGATTCATAGTAAATTCAATAGCATTAATTCAAAACCATCTCCAAATATAATCTAGCTCGCTCAAGAAATATATAAGTAATAAAATTATGACACCTCCATGTGATTTGACCTGCATATTGCATGATCTATGCGCTTGTAGAATTTATTACATAAATTGCGCTTTTCTAATTCATAGAAAAGTGTCGATCACCTATATGATTGCTTCGATATTTTTAGAATAAATGATGCCGACTAGACCTCGAAACCCCTGTATACATGTTGGCATATATATATATATATATTAAATAATGTAAATTGAAATAAATTGGATATTTACCCAGCACTCTTGGGAACAATCTCTACAACCCAGTATAGATCTGGCTCCGAGCTGCTAGGACCTGCTCTAGTTGTAGGAGATGGTGAAGGAGACGGCTGAGACGTTCTCCTGGATCATATTAGACATATCTGCCACAATCATATAATGCATACAAAATAATAATGAGCGCATAAGCATCACATAATCATTAATCATCACACAATCATACCCTGACATAATCAGCACATAATCGTACATTAAAATAACAATGCATAACTCTTAATGATGCATAACATATTTTGTCGTCATTAATATTACGAAAAGAGATAGTAAAGAACATATGTAAATTCATAGCTAGACCAATCATTATTATTATTATAACATAGCTCAGAATAGTACATAACATAAGTAAATTCATAAGTAGTTATCATCTATGATCAGTCTTTATTTTCTTCAGATCCAGACTATGTCTCATACTCTATATCGTTTTATTCAGTACTTACAAATGCATTTATTGATACATTCGCTTTATCATTCAAGGACCCTACATCAATGTCATTGGCTATTATTATTTCATTATTTGGCTCAAGATCCACTGCTTCGTCTAGAATATTATTTCCATCAAATGTAAATCTTGTCTTTGTTTTAAAAACACCCCACCAAATCTGCTTTATCTTTTGTTTAAGGGCGGATATGGAGTAAAATAGACTTGTAATGCTTGCTTAGCTAATACAAAAGAGTCATACTTATAGTAATGCGACATATTCCTTATTTCAGTTAGCTTGTAATCTTCACGCATGTTAATTCCAAAACCAGGAACATTTCTAAACCAGTTGCATTTGAATAGAAAAACTTTCTTTGTAGGCTGCACATAACATGCCAACTCCAAAACTTGCGTTAAGACACCATAAAAATCTTTTATATGCTCCTCTGGATCATCACTACCTTTAACAAATACACCGCTGTTATATGTTAATTTTTCAGCACCGTAATCGTAGGCGTGGAATTTAATTCCATTTACGAAGTATATTGAATAAGTTTTGACATTTCTTTTTGGTCCGATAGCAAGATGTCGTAATCCTTCACTAACAACACAGTTTGTGGGATCATGAACATAGTTTGAAAACCATCCAGCAAATTGTTTATTGAGATTGCTAGATGGATGTTGTGGTTCATATATGCTACAAATATGTGTTATGTTCCCTTTTATTAATATAAATAAATCAATATATATAATTGAATTGCAAATGAATTTATTATTACTTGATAAATGGTGAAACTTCCACACAATTTAAAAGAACATATGTGTGTGCCATATGGTAGTCTTTAACGTTTAACCATATTTCCACATATTTTCCAGCAGGTCTGTCGTTTTATCTAAAGTAGATAATATTGTTTGAGAAGACTCATATTCAATAGTTATTCATTACTGGGCAAAATTACAAATGATAAGTTCACATCTTCACTAAAGTAATGAGAGAAAAATAATGAAGCTTCCCCTTCAAGGTACAATTTACAAATCAAATCTTCTGCTTATGCTTTTTGTCTAATTTTTTTTCTTCAAATGATCTAAGTACCTATAATAAGATTAATTAAATTTATATGTTGGTACAAAAAGCTAAATTGTAATACAAGAATATTGAGGATATACAAAATTACCTCTCAAATAGATACATCCAACCATATTGCACAAGACCTCGAATGAGTGCTTCGGACGGAAGATGAATAGGTAAATGCTCCATTACATTAAAATAACCCAGTGGAAATATATTCTGGAGTTTGCAGAGCAATACAACGATTTCTACTTCAAGCTTACATAGACGGTCTATCTTTAACATCGTTGAACAAAGTTGTTTATAAAACATAATTAATACTGTTATAACACTCCAAACTTTTATGGCCAACAGTTCTTTGAAAAATCACAGGTAAAAAATATTCCATCTTGATATGGCAATCATGGCTTTTCTTCCTACTCAATTTACCATTTTTAAAGTCCACACATCTATGGAGGTAAGAAGAAATCCCACCAGGGCATCTTAATCCTTCCACCCACTTTAGCACGAGTTTTACTTGCTTATTGTCTAGATCATATCTTGCTTTTGGTTTTTTTATTATCGTCGTACAAGTGAAGCTCCGTCCGTTTGCAGAAGTGTAATATGTTATGTCTCGAACTTGCATCGTCCTTGGTTTTCCCTTTTACATTCAAACCTGTATTAAAACATTATCAAAATCTTTTTTCATTGTGCATGATGTCAATATCATGTCAAAGTTGGAGATTTTTCCAGTAAGTTAACTCCCAAAATATACTTTGCTTGCACCAATTATGAATGTCCGATTTTCCTGGAATTTCAACCTGTTCCCTTGTTTCATGTATCTTTGGATAGTCTTTTACGATTTCATATATCCCTTCACTTGTCCAAACTTTAGGCGATAGCATACTCTCTAATCTGTTAGCTTTAAAGTTCCTTTTATCTATTCTAAATTTATGATTAATATGTAGAAAGCACCGATGAAAATAAAACCAATAAACTTTTTCCATACTTTAATGAAAATGCTCATGTCTCATCCATACAATGAGGACAAGCTAGACGTCCAGATGTGCTCCAACCTGAAAGCATGCCATACGCGGGGAAATCACTAGTAGTCCATAATAAAGAAGCAAACATATGAAAATTCCTTTTTCTCGAAATGTCGTATGTTTCAACTCCTTCATGTCATAGTGTATTCAACTCTTCAATCTACGGTTGAAGATAAATATCATTTCCTTGTATCAGATCATCGGGATCAGGGACAACAATCGTTAGAAACAAATACGGAGTTTTCATACACATCCATGGAGGTAAGTTATAAGGAGTAACATTGATAGGCCATGATGAATATTTACTACCAAACTGAGAAAATAGCGAAAATCCATTCATACAAATACCAAGGCTAACATTACGGCTCTTTGCAACAAATTCAGGATAAGTCCAATCGAAGTGTTTCCATGCTTCACCATCAGACGGATGTATCAAAGTTTCTTCTTCTGGTGTTCTTACGTCGTTCCATTGCATATGACATGCTATAGAAGAAGATGCATATAGTCATTGAAGTCTGCAAGTTATGGGTGGATAATGCATTCACTTATATGGAACTTCTTTTCTTTCTTTTTTCTTGGTTTATATCTATCTTCATTGCAAATTTTGCATTTTATAAGGTGAACGTCTTCTTTCCAATACAACATGCAACCTTTTAGACATGTATATATCTTTTGATACAATAGTCCAAAAATAGACATAAGTTTTTTCACTTTATAATTACTATCGCACATCAAATTATTGGACGACATGTGTCGTTTTGAAGTTTGTGCAACTGTTGTAAATGTAGCTTCTGTAAGTCTGAATTTTGATTTCATAGTTATGTATTCGGCGGTCACAAATAATTCGGTTCCGCTTGTACATCCATCTCACAATGACCACTTATCAGAATCCAATAAATCATTAAAAAAATAGCTTCCACCACTGGTTCTTTAACATTTTTATTCTCAGCGTTGCCTTGATCAATGGTAGGAAACATTGATCAGGCTGCATCTTGCACCATATTTTCTATCGGATTCATCATTGTATTATCGTCCTCTACCACTACAGGATTAGAAGTAGGTTGAACAAGTTCTCCATGACGATCCCGTAAGTAATAATTCAGCACAAAACCAAATTTATACATATGTACTTCTACTACATCTGACTTTCAATACTTCAGATGTTTTCACTTACTACACGGACAACGAATGTCTACGTTACTTTGATTATTATGTTTAACAAATCTAATAAATTCTTGGACACCATTGCAAAAATATTCTTTTATCGACCGTTTCATACTAGTTCGGGGTTCATACATCCAACTGCAATCAAAACAATAATCGAACATTTTCCTGATTTGCAAGAAATAAGTTAGAAAATTTGATCAAACACTTTATATTAATTAAAGTCTTGAAAAATATCATTTATAACTACTTCATTTTTTCGGTTTACTGGTTTATTTCTTTTTACTTTGACGGTCGGTCAACCTGCTTCACATTACAAATATAATAACATAAGTATATTTTATAAATCATTTCAGGTTAAACGGTTCAACAAAATTTTGGCAACACTTCCCTTTGGTCCACGTATCATATACAAATGCGTGTACATAAGGAACAAAAAGGAAGTGCCATCGAAATTTTGTTAACCGTTTAAACTAGAATGATTTATAAAATATGCTTACGTTATTATATTTGTATCTCATCCAATACTAGGAAAAATCCAACAATTATTATATAAGATGAATATAAATTTCTGTTCTATGTAAAAAAGAATATCCATATAACGACCATATACAGCACTTGTCATACGAGGCCAAAAATCTCTAAGGGGTTCACATAAGTAAAACACATTATATAATTTGTATTTTAACATCTACATAATATTTTTTAATATGTTCAACATATATTTGTTAACTATAGTTTCAATTTGAAAATGTGTTGTAACTTCCATTCAAAAGCTTTAAATTTAATATAGTACCACATAATTGAAAATTTAGCCAACTATGTCAAATTTTAAATTGCGTTTTTTTATAAAAAATTCAAAAGCTAGCACTTTTTATAAATTAAATTCTGATTATTTTAACTTATGCTAATACATACAGCTAACACAAGCTAGTAGCAATTTTGATATAGTACACATATTTTTGCCCAAACAACAACAAACATTGTTAACAAATACTCACATGAACTTATCAATAAACATGTTAATAATAGTACACATTAATTTTCAAATCACCCAACCAGTCAACAATTTTACATCAACTAACACAATAATCATGACAACAACGATGTGATAATCATCGTTTTAAACCTCCAAATCAATTATATTTACTCCAAAAATCAACCTATAACACAATCATCATTATAGGCGTCCCACATGACAACAAATTTCATACCCATAAACAAATAATTTTTTAAACCCATATAAACATGCAACTAAACCCAATTAAAATAAAATAGTGTTAGTGTAACGAACCAGAAAATCTGAACCAATTTAAAAATTTTAAATTGGCTAAAATAATGGATTTTAAATATTTAAAATAAATATTTTCAATAATAGAGATGAAAACTGAGTTTGAATCGACAGTTGAAAATGAATATAATTAATTATAATTATAAACAAGGCCTAAAGAGGCGCTGTAGTTTCAAAAAATTGAATTCAAACTTTGTCGGACTATACCGGGTGCAAAACAAAACGGATTTTTAGCGAAACCAAAAATATTTAAATCTGTTAGTGAATACCTTTCTAACGAATCTGAAAAATCGAATTTTCATAGCGGAAAGCAAAAGTTATGGCCGAATGAATTTTCAGAAGGGTCGATATGGAATTTATATAGCCCGTGAAAATGGCCATTTTGCATACGACCTCGAAATTCGACGAAACCACTTTTGTTGGATCCGGGATGTGAAGTTATTGCTAGGTTTCAAATTTCATAATTTTTGAAGCTAGTATGTGAGCGTGGCAAAGGAAAACGTATTTTGGTCAATTACAGTTAAATTGGATCGACCAAAAATGGGCCTTTTTGCAAACGGTCTCAGAATTCGTCGAAACTAGTTTTGTTGGGACCGTATCGTCAAAACATAGCTAGATTAATTTTTCTGGAATTTTTCGAATCAGTTTGTGGCCCTGGCAAATTGAAATGTACGTTCAAATTAAATATTGAATGTTTTATATTTTGATTTGAATGGAAACTGACTGAAACAGTCGAATGGGCCTTCGAAACATATCCCATTGTGTTCGGAATGGGGGTAAAACGCTGGGGACGACAGTCGTTGGGTTTGAATTGGTGTTCGTCTGTATAAGGGGTATTTTAAAGATTTTAAAAATTATAAAATAAAATAAAAAATTCCTATTGGCCCATAAAAATTTCTCTCTCCCCGTTTTCTCTTTCTCCCTCTGCCGAACGACGGTGGAACCGTGCTCCCTCCTCTCCTCCTTTTCTCCGCAACCACTCAGCTAAATCGAGCGCCACCACCACCATTTCAAAGCTCTCGATCCCCTCTTTAAATCCATACCCGAACCACCCATCATCGTCACGTCCTTCGCCTGAATCACCTCCGCAAAGTGCCGCCGCGTCGCACCCCTTTTCTCCCCAGATCCTCCACCGAGCTGAGCAAGGCTGGTGGCGCCGGAAAGCTCCTTCGACCCTCTTCGAAGCTGCAGCGTCTGATCGTCTTATAACATCGCGGATTTTGTGCAAATCCCTGACCTAGTTTCGAGCTGATAAGAGGAACGACGGCCTGGGTTAATCAGAGGAAAAGGTAGCGTTTTTATAGCGCTATAAATTTAATTAACTACGTTTTTAAATTGTTCGATAGTTAAAATTACATATCTTTTTGCTATGTTGACGAAATCCAGTGAAACAAGAGACAGTGGACTCGTGTGGACGCCTTCTACATTCTAGAAGAGACCGCATATTTTTCTGAGCCTTCTGCTATTTTTGGTGGAGTGGAATCCAAGGTGAGATTTCTAATTTATAAACGATATGGAAAACGACGATGTATAAATTATATAGTCGATGTATGAGTTATATAAGCGTTGTACACCTCATGTATAAGCGTTGTATAAGTTGTATGTTCGATGTATAAGTTATATATGCGTTGTAAAAATATATATATGTGTTGAAATAAAAGTGAATTGCTATATATAAATATATATATATACATATATATATATACGCCCCTCGTCCACAAACCATGGATGATATTTATTGATTGTGATTGATGTGAAAATTGATTGATAGCGAATGGTTGTTTGGGATTGTTTGTGGTTGATATTGATTGATTGTGGTTGAAAAATACCCGTTTGTGGTTGAGAAATATTTGGTTGAAACCACATAGGATTAGTTTGTGGAAATGAAATAAATATATACATGCCGCCTGCGTGCGAACTAGATGCATGATCCCCATTGTCAAAAACCGCGAGGTTTTAAGGTAGAGCGAGGAGCCGTACTAGGGACGATCCCGGTTTTAACAACCCTGCCGTTATGCTGCCGAAATTTTGAATAATATTCATGTGTTTGAATTATTTTCATTTGCTGAAAATATATTTATTCATTGAATAGAAAACCTTCATGTGTTGAAGCGATATTCATTCGTTGATTAGAGATTCATGTGTTGAATGGTATTCATATTTTGAAATAAATTGTTTTATAATAAAAATCACCTTTTTATCATCCAGACGGACTATGTAAAATAATCTCGTTTTAAAAGAAATTGTTTTATAAGAAAAATCCTATTTTTATCACCTATATAAACTATATAAAATAATAGTGTTTTGAAATGAACTGTTTTACAATAAAAATCACATTTTTATTATATACACGAATTGTTGAAATGTGAAGTGTTAAAAATAGCCACTCGTTCAAAAATATATATATGAGTTGAAATATTCATTAATTAGCTAATGATATGATTTGTGCCTATATATGCAACATTAGAAAGAATGGTGTTTTTAAACCAAATGGAAATCAAATATGAAGTTGAATGGAAAATGATAAACGATAAGAACTGTATATATGTACATGCATATTTATTGAATAGGTTATAGCAAAGGGGCTAGAGAAGAGGAATAAAATTTTGTGCCCGACAAATAGGTACACATTTACTGTTTAGTTTGGGTGATGATTTTATGAGCCTGTTGGCTAGCCACTTGGCTTTTTCTTTTTCTTTTTGACATGAGACGCCCGTGTGGCTATTTGGGAATTTTCCCAGCCCTCCCGTACAAAGGAGGTTATGGCGAAATTTTCCAAAATTTTAAGGCGTTAGTGAAATATTTAAAGTGAAAACGATATTGAAATTGTTGAATGAACTATATTTATATAAATATATAAATATATAAATATAAATAGAATTAAAACGAAACGTGGCCGTGCAGTTCGTATTTTGAAACCGTGATTTCAAACAACTAGTACGGGAAATCCGACCATTGGATTTTCCCGAAACCGCAACCGTCGGGTTCGCCTTGGAAATATCTTTCCAACGGCACCAACCTTGTGAAAATCCAATGGTTGGATTGTCTGGAATGTTTAATTCAAATCTGAAGAAAAACAGCGCCAGAAACGATTATATTTATAAAAATATATATAAATATAATTATATTTAATCGAGTAACGACGCTACAGTTCGTATTTTGAAATCGAAACTTCAAACGATTGTACCGGGAGATCCGACCGTCGGATTTTCCCGAAACTGGAACCGTTGGATTCGTTTTGAAAAGACCTTTCTAATGATGTAAATTTTATGAAGATCCAACGGTTAGATTTTCAGATACGTGTAAATAAAATCTGAAGAAAAACAGCGCCACGGCTGCATTATGGCCCGAAGCGTCGTTTTGAATAAATTAGCTATTTTAAAATAAATAAAAATAGCGATAAATCGTTATAAAATATCATAAACAATATGGAATGGAAATAAATTGAATTTGCTCGATTTATGTGGTATTTGATGGTTGAATGAGTTTGGTGTGAAAATAATATTAAAGAACAAAATGGGTGTTGTGGAATGATTTAACCATTGAAATAAATTGATTTGAAATTCTAAATATACGTGAATTATTTGAAAAGGCCGAGTTAATTCTCATTTCAAATAATTGACCGACGATTGAAATTCGAAGATGAAGACGGTGGTCGAAGACCGGAGATTTTCACCTCGTTTGGATGGTAACCGAGGTCCTGATTGGGAGGCATCCCGAAATATGGATAATGAGTGGTGATCGTCCAGACGTACGTGGTGATCGATGGGTTTCAGAGGTATTTAGTGCCTCCGGTTTCGTTCAGACCCAGAACGGACTCGTAAATGGACCGTGTGTCTGACATTGGATTTTATTCTGTGTTGATTGATCTCTATTAAATATACATCTGTTTGGTGGCGGAGAATTTATTCTTTTGCTTAACGCCCCTCTCTGAGACGCACGAGCTCAGAGGTTGTATATCGATGGACATCAGTCGCATGGCATGAATTGCTAGTGTGGCATGCCTAAGTGGCAAATGATCAAGGCTTCTGTTGAAAAGAAAAGTCTTGTGGTGATGATCAAAGCACCGCCTGTGTGGCGTAGCTTCGTGTATAACGTGAATTCGCGAGCCTCACACCCCGGTATGAACCAGAAACGGAAGAAGGACCTCAGGGAGGGCATGCGTTTCTTTCTAGCTAGGGTGGTGTCAGTGACCTACCAGCCCTGACATTTATATACTTTTCACCTATGTGGTTGTTGCTGTTGCGAGGCGCCTCGGTTTGATCTGACGATCCGGGTCCGATGGAGTCATTCGTTGGCTCGTTGACGCCCCAAAGGGCGGGGAAACGCAGTGTTCAGGAATTTTAATCCACATCGGTGGACCGGCCCTGACGATTCTAGGGTCACTCGAGCTCTGATCCTGAGACACGGGCTAGAGCGTCTCGAATTCGGTAAGGACTATCTTTTGCCTTGGTTCATGACGGAGATCCAATTTCCAAATACGACATCGTGCGGTTGTGATTGTATATACATATATGGCGACATGATATATGGTACCCATGCCGTCTATGATTGATAGTTATGATTTGAAATTGTTTTCAAAACATATAAACACTAGCAATAATATCAAATGCCTTTGTTTTCATTCGTATCAAGCATATTTTGGCCGTTATAAGGTAAAACTCTATCCTCCGGTTTGCGTTGCATTGTGTGATGGGAACTGAGTCTTATAATGGCTTCATCTTTATAAAAAGCATAGCGATGTTTAAAAGAAAGATTTGTTTTAAATCACTGGCAATCCAATGGAGTAAACCCATTCCACGAAAGTGGCATGGTCTTGTGATTTGCCATATTATATATGTGTTGAATGGATTTCTCATACCAGTCCCATGACTGACTCGTAGTTTGTTTCACTTTCAAACTCGGGTGCCCCTTTTTCTACATGGGCAGCCTTGTATTCAGGTTTAGCTGGTTCTTTCTGGATAGCTGGAGCTAAAGATGGATTCTATCATTTATTTCTTTTTATGCTGTTCAGCTCCTATTATACATATTATGTTTGTTTTCCGCTGTAGATGTTTATGTATAGCTGAACCGTATTTGTGCTAAGTAAGATCCTGTATACTGTGTAACTCTGATGATTACTTTTATCCAGTATATTCTATTGTTCATTATCTGGTGTATTTATTTAATTTTGTCCTGCTATTATCTGTTTCTGTGTTATATTCCAAAGATAACCCTTGCCGCCGTCAGTCCGGGGTTTGGGGTCGTCTCAATGTGGTATCAGAGCTTTGGTTAAGCTTAGTTCTGGAATATAACATTTGAACGAACTCGTCAGAAATAGAACCAGTAGTGTTCTAGGATGGGTAACTCTATACAGATACGATCAGTAATATCCTAGTATGAGTAGCAGAATGAAATAACACCTCGATAGACACATTTACATTGAAGTATATGTTTCTATATTTTAAATTATCTTTTCTGTGACCTAACACTTGATCTGCTGTTTGCAGAAGTACTAGAAAATGAGTGTCAGAAACAGAAGGAATGCAGAACCGGATATTGAGGCTCTATTAATCAAATATCGAAATATGGGTGGAATACCGTTCTCTGGTGAAGAATCTGTTATGAAGACACAGGCTTGGATTCGTTCGGCCGAAAAGATCTTTGATGGTTTAAAGCTGAGGGATGACCAGAAAAGATTACTGGCCTCCTGGGCACTCAAAGACGAAGCTTTGTTCTGGTGGGATTCGGTTATAGAGAATAATCCAGAAGGTGATATCACCTGGGACAGATTCAAATTGACTTTCCCAGAAAGATTTACTCCTCCAGAAGCGACCGAGCGATTATGCGACGAATTTTCTTATCTGATACAAGGCGATATGACCATCCCAGAATATCATAAGAAATTCAATGAACTTTCTCATTTTGCTCCTCATCTGATTAAAGACCCAAAGAGGAAGAATCTTAGATTCATTTACGGGCTTCAAAGAAAATATCAGAACAGTGTAATGAGGAACGTGAAGCTCCCCTTTTCTGAAATGATTTATATGGCTTATCAGTATGAAGATCTCCATAAGAAAGGAATGTTACGCGACGAAGAGGAAGTCTGTTCTAGTGACAAAGCAGAGTCGGAAACTGATATTCCTGAAGCCAGTATGAGGTTTGAGGGAAGTAAGAAGCCCAGTGCCAAGAGGAAAAGGGCCAAATCTGAGAAGAAACCAGTAACGGCAACTGTATGCTCTAACTGCAATAAGCAAGGACATCTCTCGATAAGTTGCAGATCTTTAAAGAAACAGATCAAGAGTGGATATAAACGCACTATGAAACAAAAGAACCCGCATGGGGAAAGGAAATGCCATAAGTGTCGTCAAGCCGGTCATATTGCACGGGAGTGTCAACTCTCAAAGAAATCCGAGGCAGTACATATAAACGAAGTAGCAGAAACTTCTGATCCCTCAGATAAGCAAGGGAGGTCTGATATTTTAGAAGGCACACTCAATGTCAAGAACATTCCAGTTAAAGTACTGTTTGACACAGGCGCGTCACGAAGCTTTATTGCAAAGAGTGCAGTCAAGAAACTGGATTTGAATTTGAAGAAGCTCAAGGAGCCAATGACTGTCCAAAATCCAGTTGGGGGTTCCATCAATCTCAGTTGGATTTGTGCAGTACCTGTCTCTTTTTCTTGCTATAAATTCCCTACTATCTCTATCGTCATGAATTTTAATGAATTCGATCTTATTCTGGGATTGGATTGGCTAACTAGATATGAAGCTGAAGTTAAATGCGCCGAGAGAGTGGTTAAAGCAAAGGCCCAATCGGGGAATTATATAACCATACCTTGTGAAGGCCCGACATCAAATAGAAAGGACTTCTGGGCAGCTTTGAATGTTTCTCCAGCCCAAATAGGAAATATCCCGGAAGTCGCAGAGAATATCCCCGATCTAGTGAAAGACATCCCTGTCGTCAAGAACTATGCGGATGTGTTCGAGGAAGTTGTTCGCTTACCTCCGCAAAGAGAAATTGATTTCAAAATTGCTTTAATTCCGAATGCAAGGCCGGTAGTTCATGCTATTCGAAGAATGTCCTTGAAAGAGAAAGAGGAATTAGACAATCAAACACGACAGCTAGTATGGAAGGGTTTGATCAGGGCCAGTTTCTCTAATTGGGGTGCAGCAGTAGTATTTGTCCCAAAATCTGACGGTACTCTACGGCTATGCGTGGAATATCGTGATCTGAACAAGCAGACAATAAAGAACAAGTATCCATTGCCGCGGATCGATGATTTGTTAGATCGATTAAATGGATCACAAGTATTCTCAAGAATGGACCTAGCTACAGGCTTCCATCAACTTCGAATTGTCGAAGAGTGTGTTCCAATGACAACATTCAGAGGGCCAGACTTGTTCTACGAGTGGTTAGTAATGTCGTTCGGCTTATGTAATGCTCCAGCTTACTTCGTCGATCTGATGAATAGAGTATTCAGAGGAGTATTGAATAAATTTTGTAACACCCCACCTCCGCCAGGGTCACTCGCAAAGGAATGCACTAGTTTTGGAGGGGCATTATTGGTAAACATGCATAATGATATAGCAAGGCAGGACATGACATATAGATATATATATGTAAATAAACAGAGTAAGTAATTAAAAAAGCGGAAGATTTATAAACCATTTCAAAACTCAAGTCTGGTACATCAAAATGTCGCTTTTCCCAAAATTACAAGTCTAGATAAATACATCATTTGATAAACTGAAAATACATAAGTACTATCCCCAAATAAGAGTGATAAACCATAGCGGCTCAAATCCAAAGCATACTTGAGCTATCCAAGGAAGCAGCTAAAATCCAAGCTAGGCTCTAGTATTCCCTCCCTGAGAACCTGGGGGGGGGAAACGGAAGAAAAGAGGCGAAAGAAAACAGGTCAGTCAAAAAGACTGAGTAAGCCCTGCTACGATCAGTCTATAAACTAATAAAGTTAACATCATGATGGAAACTGAGGTGATCATAGATAACAACATACTGGCATGAATAAATCAACTACAAGATAGATAGAGGTGTCATCGCATAAACAGAGTTAAGTTTTTGCACCACGGTGTACTAGCAAATCAACATAACAGGTATTGATCCCTTAGCCCAAACTTTGGCCCAATAACATGAAGTGACCTTAGTATAAGGTCCAGCCCCACGGTCTAGTCGATCGGCTCCCTATAAACCTAACACGTCAAGTGTTGGTGTCCATATGGCCCACATATGGTTGTAGTTAGTCTGTGCTGGGTCCACCTTTGGGTGTATCAAGCCCTCGGGTGTCAACCCCGGACACTTAAGCAATAATGCACAGCCCTAAACTACTGGTACCCGTGCCTCGAGTTTGTCCAAAATCGGACTACGTGCACGTCCGTAGCCCGCCGAACCCGCACCGCTTGTACCACTCGGCCATCGCCCTTTGGTCGCTTACATCTGCCAGTAATCGTGCCCCGCCCTAGCCTAGCTTCTAGGGTTGTGAATGATACCAAACTGGGATTACTGTTAGAACAGACCACGTTGCTAGGGTTTCCCAAGAGGGTTAAGTGTGATTTAACCCTTCACTAATCCTGGATTAAACTGGTTAAGTGTGGCTTAACCCCATTCTAATCCCTTGAGCTCCCAAATGGATTAAACTAGTTAAGTGTAACCAATGGTTCACGACTTAACCACATTCTAATCCCCCGAATTCCCAAATTGGTTAAGTATTAGTGGACCCTGACTTAACCCTAATCATGAGGCATTAATTAGTTTAATGCACCTCAACCTCTCACATTAGACCTTGTTGTGGTTACTAGTTAGGCCGGGCGGGTCCGGGTAGGTTTACACCACAACTTAGTCTAACCTCGGGTTTTGGCACCACATGACCAACTTCTCACATTGGGTCATATTGTTTGTAGCCACTAGTTAAGCCGGTCGGTTCCGGGTAGGATTACGCTACAAACTCAACCCAACCTCGAGTTGGCCACACTTATGTTTTCTAAGTGTCATGTCCACTTTATTTCAAAACATAATTACAAGTCAACAAATACTTGGGTAGACCTAACTTAATAGGTAAATTCCCAAGGGGTAGACCTAACTTAATAGGTAAATTCCCAATCTTATATTTTCATGTATTTTAAGTTTACCCCAAAACCCCCAACGTCATTCTATCGCTTACATATTCGTAGTAACGCATGAAGGATAGGAAGAGGGAACTTGGCACAACATACATGATAAACTTGCACAACAACCATGCCTAACATGTTAGACTTGTACAACTTAGCATGGTGAACTTGCATATTGCCATAAACATGCATGACGTGTTAAACTTGCATAACTTAGCAAAGTGAACTTGCATATTATCATAATCATGCATAACTTGTCAAAACATGCACAACTTGTCAAAACATGCGCAACTTGTCAAAACATGCACAACTAAACTTGCATAAACATGCACAACTTGTCAAAACATGCACAACTTGTCAAAACATGCACAACTTGTCATTTTAAACTTGCATAAGCATGCAAAACTAATTAAACTTGCAAATCATGGTTTAGTAAGCTTGCATAAACATGCATGACTCAATTAACTTGTAAATCATGACTTAGCAAACATGCATAAACATGCATAACTCATTTAACTTGCAAATCAAGGCTTAGCAAACTCGCATAAACATGCATACTCAAATAAACTTGCAAATCATGTCATAGTAAATCCGCATATGCATGCATAACTTGTGAAACATGTAAAACATGGCATAGTAAATCCGCATATGCATGCATAACTTGTGAAACATGTAAAACATGGCATAGTAAATCCGCATATGCATGCATAATCAAATAGACTCACATAAATCTCAATTTTCACCACATATTAACTTTAGAGTTTACAAAGCGAAGGTAAGAGGGCTTACAATGCTTATGCGGACTCAAATGAGTACAACAAATGCAAGAAACCCCTTATGCAACTAATTAAAGCCCCCAAATGCAAGCAAACTTGATTAAGACTCCTCCTTTATGATGCCAATTGAAAAACAAGCCTTTAATGCAAGCTAAGGAGGATCATACAAGCCTAAATATGCTTGTATGCATGGAAAATCACTTAGGAATTAAATTAGGATTTGTATGAAGAGGGTGGAGGCCATGAGAGTTTAGATTTTGGCATAGTTTTGTTGCTAGAATGGTTAATGAGTGATTTAGGGTAGATTAGGGCCTTATTTATAGATGATTAGAGAGTTTCTAGCCCTAGGATTAACCCTAGGTTAGTTTTGGCCCGTCAGATCTCGGAATCCTCTAGAACCAAGCCCCAAGACCCAGCCCAAATCAAAAATGGTGCACCAGGCTAGACTGCCTGGGCACCCCCTGTCGACAGGGCTGTCGACAGGGCAGTCGACATGCCAAGACCCCTGTCGACAGGCCTGTCGACATGGGGTCCATGGCGGGATTTTTCCCGCCTTGGCCCAGCTGGCCCAAACCCTTGTTTCTAATTTTAAATTTAAATCTGTTTTTACTTAGAAATTTTCTGCAAACTTCAATGGGCCTTAACTGGGTCATACGGACTCCGATTTTCGAAAACTCGGACTCTATTTCGCGTATTTTTCCGAGACGAACGCAATGGCATAGCCCGTTTCCCTTGATTCCCATTTTATAATTTAATTCTGCCTCAATTTATGTTATAACAGATTATTAAAAATACGGGTTGTTACATTCTCCCCTCCTTAAAGGATTTCGTCCCCGAAATCTTCAAGTTAGGAAGAACGTATCCTACCATCCAATCATCCATCTACTCAAAGCATCATCCACGAGCAATCATTGTCCTTACAAGATTCTAAATGCTGGATGAACATATGCAAAAGTGTGTGTATATGTACTTACCTAATGCAAAAATCGGGCGGTTACTGATACAGTAAACCTCCTTAATGCACATGTATGTCAGTGAAATGAATCCATATGTATGCAAATTCCTAACATAATGTATAATATCTACATGCGTGCTCAATCATACATCCATATGCAACATCCATGTGATAGCATACGAATTTCATCCAAGAATAAACATAAACACTCATGCACATGCAATATGAGGAGTGTGTGAGCCGATCTAGTGCCTAATCGTGTATAATGCATCCACGAGCAACCACTTGCAAACACTTGCAACCACTTGCAACCATCAAGCATAACATGTTTCAAACACATGTTTCATCCAAAGGGTTTCTACCTAAGGACCTCATGACAAGATAAAACACGATAAACTAGATAAACTAGATAATCTCCTTTTTGGATTACAAGAAATCCCTTCAACTTTGACATTCAGTACTAACCGATGAGTCTTAACCCCCTTATGGAGTTTACAACAGAAATAAGATCAAGAATGGGACCGAGAGGATATAACAAGGATCAAAGATGCACTCTTAAAAAGAGATATGATGCGCGTATCTAGTCTTCACTCTTCTTAGTTACGTTTCCTTGAGCTTAACTCTACTGTGCTTTGACTATCTTTCACTTCATGATTCCTTGGCTTCCTAACTCCTATTTCCCAAATTCGAGTTGGAAGTCATTTCATTATTGCCTCTCGTCTTTCTTTTCCACTTATTCTTCCTTCTGTATACCTGGCTTAAACATACTATAACCTCATGATCTCAAGCCAGCTCTCCAAAATTCACCAGTGAATCCTGGATCTCGTCTACTTACTATAAAGTATTCCATGCAACAGAACTTTTCTTGAAAATACCAATCCACGTTACCAATTGCCCTTATAAACGTGATTTTTCTATAACTCATGCTTAATCGAAACGAACCATCCGCCTATGAGTGATAGACCATACCTAGATTCAATTGCCTACCCATGGCTTCCTGTAGGTTATTACAAAACTGGCCAACTTCTTGAGGGTAAACCGTTGTTAACCATGATGCAGTCCTCTCGCTCTTCACCGGACTGAAATGAGCACTCTCCGTGAGTCTACCCACATACCCGTATTCCCTTTCTAGTCTATCCACGTAATCTATCGAGATGTTTTCACACTTCCCTTGCGAAACCTCCAATGGAGGTGATGGCCCACTGGGCTTCTATGACTTGGCCTCAACCTGGTGGCACAACATGTATCCTGAAACCAACTCGGCTACCTCCTCGAGTGATGCGCATCTTCAAGAACCTTCTTTACCAAGCCTTTCACTCGAGGAACACATAATCTCTTGTCGCGCCTTAGTCATCCTTTATAATATATCTAGCGAGGTGACCTAACATCTCGCCTCGAATCGACTGGTCCATGTTCTTGACCAACTGCGGGTCTTCTTCCCGTGAGACCCCCTTCTTGATCTAGAAGAGTAAGTCTAAGCTCCGGGAATGCTAACTAGCCAAACGGAGAAAGTTTCTTACTTCAATTGCCCTTCTCAGAGCTTTCCGGTCTCAAACCGCAGCCACTTTAGCGGGATCCACCGCTAAGCCTTACCTAAGAACTATGTGCCCAAGAAACCCAACTTCTTTCCTCCAAAGTGACATCTGGAGAACTTGACCTTCAACTGGTGGCTCTAAGCGTATCCATCTCCTTCTCGAGATGTCTAGCATGCTCTTCCTCGTTGTTTTTGAGGAGATAAAAATATCGTCTTCGACGACCCTGACAAACTTGTTCAAGGACTTCCTAAACACCCTACCCATCAAGTTCACGTAATATGTGGGTGCGTTAGTCAAGCCAAATAGCATGACTAGCCATTCTAAAACCCATCCAGAGTCCTAAACGCAGTCTTGTCAATTCCATTCTCAGCCATCCTAAGCTGATGGAATCCGGTAGCTAGATCAAAAGAAAACGGATGCTCCTACAAGCTGATCAAACAAATCATTGATCCTTGGTAACGGTTATCTCACGATAATCAACATATAAGCGACACAAACCGTCCTCATCAGTAACGAATACTACTGGAGCACCCTACTCGAAAATGCTTCGTCTCAGGAAGTTCTTCTCAAGCAACTCCTTGACTTGCCTCCTTAACTCTCATCTCGTGAGGTCACGTGCCTAACCGGCCACGCAACTGGCTTGGCATTACCAACCAGATAATACGGAAATCTATCCCCAGATATTCTCGGACCACCCTCACAGATTGCAAACTATCGGTAGACGAGTTGAGGGATTCAAGATAACATGACGGGACCCCTAGGGTTGCTAGAAATTTCTAGGGTATTACCGAGGCGGGTCATGAGCCCCACACCCTATATACAAAAACCCAGAATGGCCCAAAACAGAACGACCATTCCATGCCCAAAACCAACCCATATCCCCTGAAACCGAGAATATAAACATCCCACGAGAATTCTATACTCAAGATAGAAATTTTCAAATCCACTCAGACCACAGACAAGCGGGCAGAACCCCCAATTGGATTTGAAACACACACGGGATCATCAACTAGACTAGTACTTAGGTGCAAACTTTCAACTGGATCAGATGAAATAAAACTATGCGATGTGCCAGAATCAAACAAAGTTCGAACAGAGAAAATCAGAAAATGTAAACAAGATTTTCAACAGAAACACTACCTCTATCATAAGCTGGAAGAACGGTGTTGAGGGGATGAATTCGCCCTCCAGATAGTCCTGCATACTGAGTCTGACCTTGCCCTTGTTTCCTCGGGCAATCCTTGCTGAAATGTCCAAACTCACCACAATCAAAGCATTCGCCCCGCTTTCTCTTTTCCTTCTTCCTACATTCCCTGGCTATATGTCCAACCTTACCACAGAAGTTACATTTCCTATTCCCTCTTTGCTTGTTCTTGCGGTTGTGGTTATTCTTGCCCCGTTTTCCGGAATTTACTCTCTTGCCTTGAGACTCATTCGCCTTGACCTCTTTCTTGTCATTGTTATCTTCTTCTTGAAGTAGGGCCATATTCACCAAATTCTCGAAAGTCGCCCCCAAGGGTATATGAGACAGGGCCAAATCACGTAATGGCTCGTTTAATCCTAGAGCAAAGTGCAGGGCCTTCTTCTGAGCTGTATTAACCAAATCTAAATCGTCATGAGCCAGTTGATTAAACTTATCTATGTATTCCCTAATAGTCATGTCCCCTTGCTTTAGTGATAAGAACCTTAGTCCAAACCTTCCTCTAAAGTCATCCCAAGTCTCGATTGGCCTAGTAGCGGTGGTAACTACCCACCAACGTGCAGCTTCTTCCTTTAGCAACCATACTGCCAATAAAACCTTCATGCGGTCACCTATATCAAAGGTGGCTAAAAGATCTTCAGTCTCTTTCAACCAATTCCTTGCCTCTACAAAAGTCTCGGTTCCAAAGAAATTCTTGCAACCTATCATCTTAAAGTTCTTACAAGTTTCCGCAAAATCCGCTTGTGGAGGCTGAGGGAGAAGAGGAACATCAGCTACGGAAGGAGGAGGAGGAGGAACAGCGGCCTCGACTGGGGAGACAACATGAGGGACACCCGGGACCGGTGCCGTGACTTCCAAGTACCGACGAAACCAATCGGGTATCGTTACTCCTTCGGGCAGGATGAAATTATCAGACATGCTGGAAACGAAAAGAAAAGAGTTCAAACGAGGGATCAAAGGATAGTGCTAATGGCTTTTTTTGGGGGATAGCCTTTAAAATAAACTGGACTTTTCTTTGGAAAATACTTAATACTTGGTTTTGAAAATAGTTTTTCAAAGAGTTTTAAAAACCTTTTTATCCCTTCTCGTAAACCATGTGCTCTGATACCAAATGTAACACCCCACCTCCGCCAGGGTCACTCGCAAAGGAATGCACTAGCTTTGGAGGGGCATTATTGGTAAACATGCATAATGATATAGCAAGGCAGGACATGACATATAGATATATATATGTAAATAAACAGAGTAAGTAATTAAAACAGCGGAAGATTTATAAACCATTTCAAAACTCAAGTCTGGTACATCAAAATGTCGCTTTTCCCAAAATTACAAGTCTAGATAAATACATCATTTGATAAACTGAAAATACATAAGTACTATCCCCAAATAAGAGTGATAAACCATAGCGGCTCAAATCCAAAGCATACTTGAGCTATCCAAGGAAGCAGCTAAAATCCAAGCTAGGCTCTAGTATTCCCTCCCTGAGAACCTGGGGGGGGGGAACGGAAGAAAAGAGGCGAAAGAAAACAGGTCAGTCAAAAAGACTGAGTAAGCCCTGCTACGATCAGTCTATAAACTAATAAAGTTAACATCATGATGGAAACTGAGGTGATCATAGATAACAACATACTGGCATGAATAAATCAACTACAAGATAGATAGAGGTGTCATCGCATAAACAGAGTTAAGTTTTTGCACCACGGTGTACTAGCAAATCAACATAACAGGTATTGATCCCTTAGCCCAAACTTTGGCCCAATAACATGAAGTGACCTTAGTATAAGGTCCAGCCCCACGGTCTAGTCGATCGGCTCCCTATAAACCTAACACGTCAAGTGTTGGTGTCCATATGGCCCACATATGGTTGTAGTTAGTCTGTGCTGGGTCCACCTTTGGGTGTATCAAGCCCTCGGGTGTCAACCCCGGACACTTAAGCAATAATGCACAGCCCTAAACTACTGGTACCCGTGCCTCGAGTTTGTCCAAAATCGGACTACGTGCACGTCCGTAGCCCGCCGAACCCGCACCGCTTGTACCACTCGGCCATCGCCCTTTGGTCGCTTACATCTGCCAGTAATCGTGCCCCGCCCTAGCCTAGCTTCTAGGGTTGTGAATGATACCAAACTGGGATTACTGTTAGAACAGACCACGTTGCTAGGGTTTCCCAAGAGGGTTAAGTGTGATTTAACCCTTCACTAATCCTGGATTAAACTGGTTAAGTGTGGCTTAACCCCATTCTAATCCCTTGAGCTCCCAAATGGATTAAACTAGTTAAGTGTAACCAATGGTTCACGACTTAACCACATTCTAATCCCCCGAATTCCCAAATTGGTTAAGTATTAGTGGACCCTGACTTAACCCTAATCATGAGGCATTAATTAGTTTAATGCACCTCAACCTCTCACATTAGACCTTGTTGTGGTTACTAGTTAGGCCGGGCGGGTCCGGGTAGGTTTACACCACAACTTAGTCTAACCTCGGGTTTTGGCACCACATGACCAACTTCTCACATTGGGTCCTATTGTTTGTAGCCACTAGTTAAGCCGGTCGGTTCCGGGTAGGATTACGCTACAAACTCAACCCAACCTCGAGTTGGCCACACTTATGTTTTCTAAGTGTCATGTCCACTTTATTTCAAAACATAATTACAAGTCAACAAATACTTGGGTAGACCTAACTTAATAGGTAAATTCCCAAGGGGTAGACCTAACTTAATAGGTAAATTCCCAATCTTATATTTTCATGTATTTTAAGTTTACCCCAAAACCCCCAACGTCATTCTATCGCTTACATATTCGTAGTAACGCATGAAGGATAGGAAGAGGGAACTTGGCACAACATACATGATAAACTTGCACAACAACCATGCCTAACATGTTAGACTTGTACAACTTAGCATGGTGAACTTGCATATTGCCATAAACATGCATGACGTGTTAAACTTGCATAACTTAGCAAAGTGAACTTGCATATTACCATAATCATGCATAACTTGTCAAAACATGCACAACTTGTCAAAACATGCGCAACTTGTCAAAACATGCACAACTAAACTTGCATAAACATGCACAACTTGTCAAAACATGCACAACTTGTCAAAACATGCACAACTTGTCATTTTAAACTTGCATAAGCATGCAAAACTAATTAAACTTGCAAATCATGGTTTAGTAAGCTTGCATAAACATGCATGACTCAATTAACTTGTAAATCATGACTTAGCAAACATGCATAACTCATTTAACTTGCAAATCAAGGCTTAGCAAACTCGCATAAACATGCATACTCAAATAAACTTGCAAATCATGTCATAGTAAATCCGCATATGCATGCATAACTTGTGAAACATGTAAAACATGGCATAGTAAATCCGCATATGCATGCATAACTTGTGAAACATGTAAAACATGGCATAGTAAATCCGCATATGCATGCATAATCAAATAGACTCACATAAATCTCAATTTTCACCACATATTAACTTTAGAGTTTACAAAGCGAAGGTAAGAGGGCTTACAATGCTTATGCGGACTCAAATGAGTACAACAAATGCAAGAAACCCCTTATGCAACTAATTAAAGCCCCCAAATGCAAGCAAACTTGATTAAGACTCCTCCTTTATGATGCCAATTGAAAAACAAGCCTTTAATGCAAGCTAAGGAGGATCATACAAGCCTAAATATGCTTGTATGCATGGAAAATCACTTAGGAATTAAATTAGGATTTGTATGAAGAGGGTGGAGGCCATGAGAGTTTGGATTTTGGCATAGTTTTGTTGCTAGAATGATTAATGAGTGATTTAGGGTAGATTAGGGCCTTATTTATAGATGATTAGAGAGTTTCTAGCCCTAGGATTAACCCTAGGTTAGTTTTGGCCCGTCAGATCTCGGAATCCTCTAGAACCAAGCCCCAAGACCCAGCCCAAATCAAAAATGGTGCACCAGGCTAGACTGCCTGGGCACCCCCTGTCGACAGGGCTGTCGACAGGGCAGTCGACATGCCAAGACCCCTGTCGACAGGCCTGTCGACATGGGGTCCATGGCGGGATTTTTCCCGCCTTGGCCCAGCTGGCCCAAACCCTTGTTTCTAATTTTAAATTTAAATCTGTTTTTACTTAGAAATTTTCTGCAAACTTCAATGGGCCTTAACTGGGTCATACGGACTCCGATTTTCGAAAACTCGGACTCTATTTCGCGTATTTTTCCGAGACGAACGCAATGGCATAGCCCGTTTCCCTTGATTCCCATTTTATAATTTAATTCTGCCTCAATTTATGTTATAACAGATTATTAAAAATACGGGTTGTTACAAATTTGTTCTGGTTTTTATTGACGATATTCTAATCTTCTCTAAATCAAAGGCCGAACATGAAAAGCATCTGGAACAGGTTCTAGAAATTCTGAGACGGAATGTATTAAAAGCCAAATTTTCAAAATGTATATTCTGGCAAGACGAAGTAAAATTTTTAGGCCACGTCGTATCAAAAGAAGGAATTGCTGTGGATCCAAGCAAAATCACAGCTATTCAAAATTGGAAACAGCCCAATACCCCCACTGAAGTCCGCAGTTTTCTCGGATTGGCTAGCTATTACCGGAAGTTCGTTAAAAACTTTTCGAAGATATCTGGTCATTTAACAAAGCTTACAAAGAAGCACTCTAAATTCAAATGGACTCCAGAAAGTGAGGAGGCTTTTGAGGAGCTAAAGTTGAGATTAACAACTGCTCCAGTGTTAACCATCATCGAGGGCAACCAGGATTTAAAGGTCTGGACTGATGCTTCTAGAGAAGCCCTTGGCGCAGTGTTAATGCAAAGGGGCCAAGTGATTGCTTATGCTAGCCGTCAACTGAAGCCGCACGAGAAGAACTACGTAACTCATGATCTTGAGTTATTGGCTATTGTGTTCGCTTTGAAAATCTGGAGACACTATCTTCTGGGTGAGAGATTTGAACTGTTTACAGATCACCGGTCATTAAAGTATCTGTTCGCTCAGAAAGACCTGAATCTGAGGCAGCAACGTTGGCTGGAGTTTCTTGCAGCATATGATTTTGAAATTCTATACACTCCAGGGAAAGCCAATGTCGTGGCCGATGCGTTAAGCCGAAAGAATGAAATGATCGCCAGTTTCATCATTGCGACTTCGTTGATTGATAAGATATCGGCTCTCCAAGAAGACGACCAATTTATCAAAGGAATGAGTCAGCAAATTCGGGAAGGCAATGCTTCGGATTTCCAGCTAGACAGCGAAGGGATTCTGAGGTTAGAAGGACGAATTTGCGTTCCAGAAATTCCTGAACTCAGAAGAGATGTGCTTGATGAATGCCACAAATCTAAGCTCAGTATCCATCCGGGTGTGAATAAAATGTATAACGATATCAAATGCACATTCTGGTGGAAGTCGTTAAAAAGAGACATCTCGATATATGTTAGTCGATGCCCTACCTGCCAGCTAGTCAAAAGCGACAAACAGAAATTGGCTGGATTGTTACAACCGCTAGAAGTTCCTGGTTGGAAGTGGGAACATATCTCTATGGATTTCATTGATGGTCTGCCCAGAACCAGAAAAGGGAATGACAGTATTTGGGTGATCGTAGATCGCTTCACGAAGACCGCCCATTTCATGCCTGTCAGATCAAACAGGACTGCTCAGAGTCTGGCGCAGACATACTTCAGGGAAATAGTTAGACTACATGGAGTGCCGCTCAGTATAGTCAGTGATAGAGATACAATATTTACTAGTAAATTCTGGGAAGCATTTCAATTCGAGCTGGGAACGAAGTTGAACTTAAGCACCGCTTATCATCCTCAGACAGACGGTCAAACTGAGAGGGTGAATCGTATTTTAGAAGATCTATTGCGGGCCTATTGCGGGCTTGTGTTATAGATTTCGGTGGATCATGGGAAGACCATCTGCATTTGGCTGAATTCTCATATAACAACAGCTAACAGGCGAGTCTGATAATGTCGCCATTCGAAGCACTGTATGGTAGGCCGTGCCGATCCCCTGCTTGTTGGGTCGAGCCTGGAAATAGACTTGTGTTGGGTCCTAATATGATTCGAGAAGCTGCCGACAAAGTCGATTTTATTAAGAAGCGATTACTCGCCGCTCAAAGCCGACAAAAGAGCTATGCCGATAGAAGAAGAAGAGATATATCCTTTGCTGTTGGCGGCTATGTATATTTGAAAGTATCGCCGATGAGAGGAGTTATCTGTTTCGGTAAAACTGGAAAATTGGCGCCCAAATTCATTGGTCCGTTTCCTATTTTGGAACGGATCGGGACTCCCTCTTATAGGGTCAAATTGCCAGATTGGTTGCCTGGAGTTCATGACGTATTTCACATATCTCAACTTCGAAAGCACGTTCATGATCCAGACTTGATCGTGGAAGAAGCAGCTCAACAGGACATTGAAATTACTCCCGAATTAGCTGTGAGAAGAGAGCCGCTAAAGATTATCGGCAAAGAAACCAAAGAGCTGAGGAACAAGAAGGTTCGCTTAGTCAAAGTGCAATGGAGTGGAGATCCGCGAGATTGTACTTGGGAAACTGAGGAGAGCATTCAGAAAGCTTATCCTAGATGCCGAGTGGATATCTCTGATTGACACCGGTGCAAGGTACATATACCATACTTTGCATTACCATTTAATTCTCTATTCTGTTGTTATTTTCTTCCCATGGATGTGCACTATTTATTCTATACTCTGAGTGATTTCTAAAGGAATATAGGATTTGATTAGTATATTTTTGGAAGGTTAAAAACAAATTGGTTGTTGTGTTATGTGATTGTAGATTTATCAAACCACTTTCGACTTTGTTCCTTTTCGGGGACGAAAAGTTTTAAGTGGGGGAGATTGTAACGACCCAGAAAATCTGAACCAATTTAAAAAATTTAAATTGGCAAAAATAAGGGATTTTAAATATTTAAAATAAATATTTTCAATAATAGAGATGAAAACTGAGTTTGAATCGATAGTTGAAAATGAATATAATTAATTATAATTATAAACAAGGCCTGAAGAGGCGCTGAAGTTTCAAAAAATTGAATTCAAACTTTGTCGGACTATACCGGGTGCAAAACAAAACGGATTTTAGCGAAACCAAAAATATTTAAATATGTTAGTGAATACCTTTCTAACTAATTTGAAAAATTGAATTTTCATAGCGGAAAGCAAAAGTTATGGCCGAATGAATTTTCAGAAGGGTCGATATGGAATTTATATAGCCCGTGAAAATGGCCATTTTGCATACGATCTCGGAATTCGACGAAACCACTTTTTTTTGGATCTGGGATGTGAAGTTATTGCTAGGTTTCAAATTTCATAATTTTTGAAGCTAGTATGTGAGCGTGGCAAAGAAAAACGTATTTTGGTCAATTACAGTTAAATTGGATCGACCAAAAATGGGCCTTTTTGCAAACGGTCTCAGAATTCGACGAAACTAGTTTTGTTGGGACCGTATCGTCAAAAAATAGCTAGATTAATTTTTCTGGAATTTTTTAAATCAGTTTGTGGCCCTGGAAAATTGAAATGTACGTTCAAATTAAATATTGAATGTTTTATATTTTGATTTGAATGGAAACTGGCTGAAACAGTCGAATGGGCCTTCGAAACATATCCCATTGTGTTCGGAATGGGGGTAAAACGCTGGGGACGACAGTCGTTGGGTTTGAATTGGTGTTCGTCTGTATAAGGGGTATTTTAAAGATTTTAAAAATTATAAAATAAAATAAAAAATTCCTATTGGCCCATAAAAATTTCTCTCTCCCCGTTTTCTCTTTCTCCCTCTGCCGATCGACGGTGGAACCGTGCTCCCTCCTTCTCTCCTCCTTTTCTCCGCAACCACTCAGCTAAATCGAGCGCCACCACCACCATTTCAAAGCTCTCGATCCCCTCTTTAAATCCATACCCGAACCACCCATCATCGTCACGTCCTTCGCCTGAATCACCTCCGCAAAGTGCCGCCGCGTCGCACCCCTTTTGTCCCCAGATCCTCCACCGAGCTGAGCAAGGCAGGTGGCGCCGGAAAGCTCCTTCGACCCTCTTCGAAGCTGCAGCGTCTGATCGTCTTATAGCATCGCGGATTTTGTGCAAATCCCTGACCTAGTTTCGAGTTGATAAGAGAAACGACGGCCTGGGTTAATCAGAGGAAAAGGTAGCGTTTTTATAGCACTATAAATTTAATTAACTACGTTTTTAAATTGTTCGATAGTTAAAATTACATATCTTTTTGCTATGTTGACGAAATCCAGTGAAACAAGAGACAGTGGACTCGTGTGGACGCCTTCTACATTCTAGAAGAGACCGCATATTTTTCTGAGCCTTCTGCTATTTTTGGTGGAGTGGAACCCAATGTGAGATTTCTAATTTATAAACGATATGGGAAACGACGATGTATAAATTATATAGTCGATGTATGAATTATATAAGCGTTGTACACCTCATGTATAAGCGTTGTATAAGTTGTATGTTCGATGTATAAGTTATATATGCATTGTAAAAATATATATATGTGTTGAAATAAAAGTGAATTGCTATATATATATATATACGCCCCTCGTCCACAAACCATGGACGATATTTATTGATTGTGATTGGTGTGAAAATTGATTGATAGCGAATGGTTGTTTGGGATTGTTTGTGGTTGATATTGATTGATTGTGGTTGAAAAATACCCGTTTGTGGTTGAGAAATATTTGGTTGAAACCACATAGGATTAGTTTGTGGAAATGAAATAAATATATACATGCCGCCTGCGTGCGAACTAGATGCATGATCCCCATTGTCAAAAACCGCGAGGTTTTAAGGTAGAGCGAGGAGCCGTACTAGGGACGGTCCCGGTTTTAACTACCCTGCCGTTATGCTGCCGAAATTTTGAATAATATTCATGTGTTTGAATTATTTTCATTTGCTGAAACTATATTTATTCATTGAATAGAAAACCTTCATGTGTTGAAACGATATTCATTCGTTGATTAGAGATTCATGTGTTGAATGGTATTCATATTTTGAAATAAATTGTTTTATAATAAAAATCACCTTTTTATCATCCAGATGGACTATGTAAAATAATCTCGTTTTAAAAGAAATTGTTTTATAAGAAAAATCCTATTTTTATCACCTATATAAACTATATAAAATAACAGTGTTTTGAAATGAACTGTTTTACAATAAAAATCACATTTTTATTATATACACGAATTGTTGAAATGTGAAGTGTTAAAAATAGCCACTCGTTCAAAAATATATATATGAGTTGAAATATTCATTAATTAGCTAATGATATGATTTGCGCCTATATATGCAACATTAGAATGAATGGTGTTTTTAAACCAAATGGAAATCAAATATGAAGTCGAATGGAAAATGATAAACGATAAGAACTGTATATATGTACATGCATATTTATTGAACAGGTTATAGCAAAGGGGCTAGAGAAGAGGAATAAAATTTTGTGCCCGACAAATAGGTACACATTTACTGTTTTGTTTGGGTGATGATTTTATGAGCCTGTTGGCTAGCCGCTTGGCTTTTTCTTTTTCTTTTTGACATGAGACGCCCGTGTGGCTATTTGGGAATTTTCCCAGCCCTCCCGTACAAAGGAGGTTATGGCGAAATTTTCCAAAATTTTAAGGCGTTAGTGAAATATTTAAAGTGAAAACGATATTGAAATTGTTGAATGAACTATATTTATATAAATATATAAATATAAATAGAATTAAAACGAAACGTGGCCGTGCAGTTCGTATTTTGAAACCGTGATTTCAA
Organism: Allium sativum; assembly: GCA_030737875.1. Taxonomy (NCBI): domain Eukaryota; kingdom Viridiplantae; phylum Streptophyta; class Magnoliopsida; order Asparagales; family Amaryllidaceae; genus Allium; species Allium sativum. The sequence goes on from CM060919.1 coordinate 313,102,948, forward strand.
ACAACTAGTACGGGAAATCCGACCATTGGATTTTCCCGAAACCGCAACCGTCGGGTTCGCCTTGGAAATATCTTTCCAACGGCACCAACCTTGTGAAAATCCAACGGTTGGATTGTCTGGAATGTTTAATTCAAATCTGAAGAAAAATAGCGCCAGAAACGATTATATTTATAAATATATTTATAAATATAATTATATTTAATCGAATAACGACGCTGCAGTTCGTATTTTGAAATCGAAACTTCAAACGATTGTACCGGGAGATCCGACCGTCGGATTTTCCCGAAACTGGAACCGTTGGATTCGTTTTGAAAAGACCTTTCTAATGATGTAAATTTTATGAAGATCCAACGGTTAGATTTTCAGATATGTGTAAATAAAATCTGTTGAAAAACAGCGCCACGGCCGCGTTATGGCCCGAAGCGTCGTTTTGAATAAATTAGCTATTTTAAAATAAATAAAAATAGCGATAAATCGTTATAAAATATCATAAACAATATGGAATGGAAATAAATTGAATTTGCTCGATTTATGTGGTATTTGATGGTTGAATGAGTTTGGTGTGAAAATAATATTAAAGAACAAAATGGGTGTTGTGGAATGATTTAACCATTGAAATAAATTGATTTGAAATTCTAAATATACGTGAATTATTTGAAAAGGCCGAGTTAATTCTCATTTCAAATAATTGACCGACGATTGAAATTCGAAGATGAAGACGGTGGTCGAAGACCGGAGATTTTCACCTCGTTTGGATGGTAACCGAGGTCCTGATTGGGAGGCATCCCGAAATATGGATAATGAGTGGTGATCGTCCAGACGTACGTGGTGATCGATGGGTTTGCGAGGTATTTAGTGCCTTCGGTTTCGTTCAGACCCAGAACGGACTCGTAAATGGACCGTGTGTCTGACATTGGATTTTATTCTGTGTTGATTGATCTCTATTAAATAAACATCTGTTTGGCGGCGGAGAATTTATTCTTTTGCTTAACGCTCTCTGAGACGCACGAGCTCAGAGGTTGTATATCGATGGACATCAGTCACATGGCATGAATTGCTAGTGTGGCATGCCTAAGTGGCAAATGATCAAGGCTTCTATTGAAAAGAAAAGTCTTGTGGTGATGATCAAAGCACCGCCTGTGTGGCATAACTTCGTGTACAACGTGAATTCGCGAGCCTCACACCCCGGTATGAACCAGAAACGGGAGAAGGACCTCAGGGAGGGCATGCGTTTCTTTCTAGCTAGGGTGGTGTCAGTGACCTACCAGCCCTGACATTTATATACTTTTCACCTATGTGGTTGTTGCTGTTGCGAGGCGCCTCGGTTTGATCGGACGATCCGGGTCCGATGGATTCATTCGTTGGCTCGTTGACGCCCCAAAGGGCGGGGAAACGCAGTGTTCAGGAATTTTAATCCACATCGGTGGACCGGCCCTGACGATTCTAGGGTCACTCGAGCTCTGATCCTGAGACACGGGCTAGAGCGTCTCGAATTCGGTAAGGACTATCTTTTGCCTTGGTTCATGACGGAGATCCAATTTCCAAATACGACATCGTGCGGTTGTGATTGTATATACATATATGGCGACATGATATATGGTACCCATGCCGTCTATGAATTATAGTTATGATTTGAAATTGTTTTCAAAACATATAAACACTAGCAATAATATCAAATGCCTTTGTTTTCATTCGTATCAAGCATATTTTGGTCGTTATAAGGTAAAACTCTATCCTCCGGTTTGCGTTGCATTGTGTGATGGGAACTGAGTCTTATAATGGCTTCATCTTTATAAAAAGCATAGCAATGTTTAAAAGAAAGATTTGTTTTAAATCACTGGCAATCCAATGGAGTAAACCCGTTCCACGAAAGTGGCGTGGTCCTGTGATTTGCCATATTATATATGTGTTGAATGGATTTCTCATACCAGTCCCATGACTGACTCGTAGTTTGTTTCACTTTCAAACTCGGGTGCCCCTTTTTCTACATGGGCAGCCTTGTATTCAGGTTTAGCTGGTTCTTTCTGGATAGCTGGAGCTGAAGATGGATTCTATCATTTATTTCTTTTTATGTTGTTCAGCTCCTATTGTACATATTATGTTTGTTTTCCGCTGTAGATGTTTATGTATAGCTGAACCGTATTTGTGCTAAGTAAGATCCTGTATACTGTGTAACTCTGATGATGACTTTTATCCAGTATATTCTATTGTTCATTATCTGGTGTATTTATTTAATTTTGTCCTGCTATTATCTGTTTCTGTGTTATATTCCAAAGATAACCCTTGTCGCCGTCAGTACGGGGTTTGGGGTCGTCTCAGTTAGTAGACATACCGACACGAAATTAGAAGGTTGGAGGCGAGTTTGGAGGCTTGGAGGTGTTGCAGCAAGGTGGAGCGATGGAGAAAGGGTTTTGTGCGGAGGAAATAAATTATGAGGAAGATGAAGTAACAGCTGCTGTTTGTATCAGCATACCATGCAACGACTTGTGACGTCTTCCAAAAACCGCTTATTTTAGCCTTTGCAACAGGTCGTTGCATTTTTCAATGCATCTTGTAGTAGTACGTACCTGTAGACCATCAAATAAAACAATTGAGGACTACCCACAGTTGAAGAATATCGAGATAAATAACACTGAAAGATTTCCCAATAATACCGACTTGAACTTAGATGATTTCTCCGAAGATTATGATGGAAATTTCATTAGCAATGAAAATTTAAATGGAATGATCAAAGATATGACCGACTTGATCAATTAGTAGCTTGAAGATTATCGTGTGACTTTTGTTTTATTCATTTTTTTAGTATATATTAATAAGTTAGTTTGAATTTTTGGTTTATCTGTTTATTACTTTATTTTAATAGACTTGCTACAATTATATGTCCTGTCGGATGTTGATTGGTAGTTTGTTTTTGAAATCCATCATGTTTTAGAAAGCATTAATATTTATTTATGTTATAAGTTATTTTAGTAATTAAATAGCTGTATTGTCTTTAATTCTTAAGGTATGAATCATCGGTGCTCGAGTGATGATATATGCATGCTTAATAGTGCAACCACTCATACATTTTGAAAAATCAGAAGTTTTTTTCTTGAATTGTCACTATAAGAAAAATTCCTTATTGAAATTAGTTATTTGTAATTAGCGCTATACAGTAATTGCAATAAACAATCTTTAACAACAAGGCATTTTATAGCAGTTGCAAAAAATGTGATTTTGTAAGTGGCATTTTTTCCACTTACGGAAAACATTTTATGTAATGTCCCAGATTTTTGAACACTAATTACGAATATTTAAATTTGTTTGAAATATTGGTTTGATAATATTAATGGATTTCTATATCGAATTTATTAATTAACAAACGAAGTTTGAATATATAAATTTATATAATAATTAAAATGAGCTCATAACGGCGCGGTAATTCGTAATATCGAATTCTGAATTTTAATTGAATATACGGGATCCGATATAAGTCGGATTTCTTTGAAACAAGAAACGTTTGAATCTTTTTGATTATATTTTTTAATGAAAGAGAAAAATGGAGATTCCATATTATAGATTGTGAGTTATGTCCAATTCTAATTTTTGGATAGTCGTTGTGAAATTCGTTAATAAACGATAACATTTATTTAATAAAAAATTAAGGGTGTTTATATATATATATTTGAATATCGCTTAAACCTGCATTTTTAATATTGGGGTTAAAATCTATATTGGTTTATTTTGAGGTTGTATAAGATTTCGTTTGGAAATATATGATCATAATAATTTATTATTAGTTAACTATGATTTTTTTTTTGAATGTAAATATATTTTATCGATATTATATAGGCCTAAGAAATAACCATTTTTCAAACAACCTCCGTTTTCGACAAAATATGTTTTATTGGAATATGTGTAGTTAGTTATTGCTAGATTTTCAATTTAGAGCCAACTGAAGTTGTTTTGTCGGGAAATGCTACTTAAAGGTGAACCAATAGATTAAAATAACATCGTTGTGTAAACGGAGTAGGAATTCAACAAAATTAATTCCATTGGATTCAGAACGTCAAGACATAGCATTGTATTTAGTTTCGTTATTTTTTTGGAGTTCGTGTGTGGCTATACAAAAATAAAACGTCGACCGCATGACGAGTGGGGATAATATTTAAACATCTCCAGCCCACTGTTTCTTCTTGCATGTGTCCCAAGTTTCCCTTTTCTTGCGGGTCAAACAGTCTCAAAAAATCTTGCTGATCACGTTTTCGAATGTGGCACCCACTTAACATCGCACAAACCTAAAGAAATGAAGTAGCCGACCTATACTACATAACCTACGCCATACCTGTAATAACCTGGGTTCCGACAGATCAATTTTTTTTCAAAATCCAATCCAGCGGACCTCGAATTGGGTGCTTTGGTATCCTGCAGAAAAGTCAGAGAGAAAGAAACATGTCAGAGTTCGAAAAGCAGCTCACAACGGAAGGAATAAAATATAATTTATTCAAAATAGCTTTACCTTAATAATAATACTGCTATGCCAGTATTCAAGCTATACCATCTCTGTCATGAACCTAACCTGTGCATGTTGTAAGGAGGGGGTCAGAACATAAGTTATGTGTGACTGGACTATAATAAACTCCTGTGTAACTCTACATATACCATTCGGTCATAATTTCTTGTTTATTAGGTTATTCACAAAATTAGCACTCAAGGCCAAACCCATGTCCTTCTCGTCCACTTACTAGTAGATTAATCTAATACACCGTATATGTAGTTTTTCCCCAACTCGTATAATCCTTTCCATGTATATGTACAGTCCCTTACCGTATATCGTACGGGCTTCATCATGTAATTCTATACTACTTCAACGTAGTGCCACCATTCTTGAAATCGTTTGGACTACGACACTTGATCTGGCTAGGTTTCCTTATCATGAACTATCGAGTGTTCAACTAGGATTTATGCCACCTGGGACCACTAGGGATTATGCTACCTTTTGAACAACGCCCTTTTCCCACGTATTTATCGCGAATCGTTTTCAATGTCTGGATGCACATGTACACTATATGTGCGGCCCGAGTCTCGTGACAGGGCTAATCAAGAAATACGGAACTCGGTCGGGAGCTTTAAGTTATCTGCCGATGCAGGTGATAAGGTCTGTTTTTCTACCAGTGGATATGGTCCCACATGACCCCTCAGTCAACTAATGAAAGGCATCTAAGAAAATCAAGTACGAGAACTGTACTTCTGCCACCTATGCCCCACTTTCCTATTGGCTAGCCTCACCCATAACTAGATAGCAAGTATATGGTCTGTTGGGAGTTCTCTGCCTTTCAGTATGCGTACTACGATTGACTAAAGATGGTAGGTAGTCGACGACGTGCTATCACAGGGCTAAACTAAGTATTGTCGACTCACACTGGTCCACCCTAGTCTTTAGGTTGCCTATATTGCAACCAAGGCATACCCTTGGTCCTTCTACCGCACACCTTAAACTCTGTGAGCCCAGGCGGATCATCTGCAACCTCACAGAGGGATACCAAGAGTACCCTCACATCCCCTAAAGCTACGTGCTTCGTAACCTAGTCCGCTGGAGCCTTTTACGGAATCAGATGGACGTTCGCTCCTCCTCATGTGCTTGTTAAGTGATGGTCTACCGTATCGGGTTATTCATTATTTATGGACTGGCTTAGTTTCCTTGACTAAGAATTATTACTTAGTTGTTCTTAACTAAGGTTTACCACTTATTTTTCTTCCCCATTAATCTTGTTAACTAAGGTTTACCACTTAGACCCCTTAACTAAGGATTACAACTTAGTTCCCGTTCTCGATCGTTTTCTTAACTAAGGTTTATTGCTTAGTTCCTATTACCTAAGGCTTGTTACTAAGTTATCATTCTCGTTGTTTTACTTAGTCAATTCTCATTATCTTAGACATCAAACCACATATTCTCGCTTTATAATTCAACTTGTTTGACTAAGGTTTTCCCATGAATTCAAGCATGACTTAAGTTCTCTTTTATTTGGCGATAGCGCACGGGTGTTTTCCCACGGTTCTTGCTTAGCTTACTCCATATTATAGGTTTTCCCACCCTTCAGGTCTTACATTACATCTTAAGTCGTAGTCTTTCTCTGTCCCTAGGACAGGTTTACCCCCAATTAACCCTTCGACTATTTCAACTTCGGTTTATAATAGGTAGTTAACATTCCCTATTTCCGTTTTTGGTTAAGTTTTGTTCATTTGTTCGTGTCGACTTAACCCACCCAAGACTCATGTTACATTGTTGTATTTCAAATTCATGACTTAACCCTACGAATCATGTGTCAAATTTGGTTAAGTGTTGTCTTTCAAATCTACGACTTAACCCCACGAATCATGTGTCATTAATTAATTATGCGCCACAACCTCTCACATTAGACCTATCGTTGTGGTCACTGGATATGTCGGGCGGTTCCGGGCAGAATTACACCACAACTTAGTCTAACCTCGGGTTAAAGCGCGATATGACTAACTTCTCACATTAGGCATGTTGTTTGCGGTCACTGGATATGTCGGGCGGTTCCGGGCAGGATTACACCGCACAACTCATCCTAACCTCGAGTTAGCAATGTTCGAGTTCAAGTTCAATCTAGATGTCAAGTGTCAATTCCCCAAATCCAAGCTTTACCCAAAAACCCCAATTTATATTTATGTTTGTAATCCCATTAAAAGGTTACGTCTATCATTAAATTCATAATTCATATTCATGTCAATTTCATATTCAAGTTCTAGATGTAAACTTCATGTCAAATTCCAGATGTTGATTTCATATCAAGTTTGTGTTCTTATCCAAATTTAAGTTATAATATAGGTTTTACTCTAGCGACATGTGCCCATTAACAAATCCATAAGTCAATTTCATGCTTAAATCAATGATGTCAATCCTACGCCAAACCCCAAATCATGTTCATACGTATAATTCCTAATTTGGTTTACGCATTCAAGTCTTGTCAATGTTATATTATGCCCAAACCCTTTGTAATTTATAACCAAACCCTCGAATTCATGTCAAAGCCCAAAATCAAGCGTTTCCTTTTTTCGTTTGCAATAATCATTCCATCGTATTCATTTCATGATAAGTCTAGGCTCGAGATAGCCTAGCTATTAAAAATCAAAAGGGGAAGAATAAAAGGAGAAACATAATCGTAGGCATAATAGTTAAAATCGAACACATGATAATATTAAACATTATGGATTCAATTTTTTCACAATAATTTCATTTCATGTTTACATAGGGAATGTTTGAACGATAAATAATAATTTTAAACAAAAGTGTATTATAACTCAATTCACAGTGTTTTAGCGCTCCAATATGTAGATCCTTGATTTCCCCTTTGATTTATGAATTGGATTAATCCTTGAACTGATTTCCCCCTTTTTGTTGCTTTTGATTCATCTTTGATTGACTTCATGTCCAATTTAATTTTGATTTCATATGCGGCGTAGGTTGCACATCTGAATTCCTTCTCTATGCGCAGTGAATTTAGATCTAAGCCTCTTTTCTTTTTATTCATGGTTGTAGTAATTATAGATCTCATTTTACTTTTAAGAAAAGGGGAAGAGAGTGGATCTAGAAATTTCTTTGGAGAAGAAGAAAGAGAGTCATGGCACTGCCATTAATTTTTGTGGAGAAGAAGAAGAAGAGAAGAGCAGCATAGAAGCATCAGAGAATTGTGCGGAGTTTACAATGAGCCTAGGGGTGTTTTTATAGGTGCCAAGCTACGAATCTCGCCTAAAAACTAGACCGAATACATCAAAATGCACCCAGAAGTGAATCTGGGAACAATTGAGCAGGTCGACCCCCAGGTCGACCTGGTTAAGGGGAGGTCGACCACCTAGTCGACTTGGGTGTTGGGCGGGAAAAATCCCGCCCTTTCTTCTTGGGTTTGATTTTTGAAATTTTATTTTTGTTTTTGAGCTGTTTTTGTTGTTTTAAAATTCTGAAAATTCGGAAGGTCATAACTTCTTCGTACGGAGTCCGATTTTCGAAAACTCGGACTCGATTTCATGTAGAATTCCGAGATGAACGCAACGATGAAGTCTGCATAACTTAGTTCTCAATATTTAAATTAATTATTTTAAATTTTCCATCGTTCTTTAGTTAGTTTGAATCGTGTATCACCATTGTTTCTAAAATATCTCCGAGTATACGTATTATATGTATATATATATATATCATTTTTTTATAACTATAAAAAAAGTGCGGGGTGTTACAGTACCCTCAGATTGAACATTGTTCTTATCCCCTCAAATCTTTACTTATATATGTACATCATCACCTTTGCTTCATTCTAATTCAATTTTCAGCAAATGTAAACTGCCATGTTCGCTCGGTTCCATTTAATTCTAGCAACTAAATTTAATCTCCACCGCTTTCTTCTATATTAAATTATATGCCCACTTTTCCTTTTCCTCTCAATACAACCGAACCAATACGTATAATAATAATAAGTAGAAGAACGTTGGCATCAGCAAGTAGCAGGGAAAGTTGTCGAAGTTCCGATGATGGGGTATGACGTGGCAGTTGCCGTTGGGGGAAGTGTGCAGTTTTCGAAGCTGTAGTGAGGCAGTGGGATGCTCGGGCGGTAGACGACATCTCGGTGGAGGAGGCGAAGTATGTAATGGGTTCATATGGGGATGTGGCATTGCGTACGGGGTTTAAATAGAGTAAGAGAGGAGAAGCAGTTTCGGGACGGGGCGCGTGCTGGAGGGTACATGTGAGAAGTCAGAAATACTGACATGTGGCGGTTGGAGTGATGCCGTAGTATGGAAGGATTGCATGAGGAGTTATAATTGGTTCGATATATAAGTGGGGAAGGATATATATGAAGTGGAGAAGGGTGCATGAGGCTGTTGTTCGGTGGAGTGAGAATTATAGGTCCGAGCTTGAGGGGATATTATAGGCAAGGAAGAGGTTTTATTGGGAAGTGCGGTGGATGTAAGGCGGTGGAAGCAGCGGTGAAGAAGAGGTTGAGTGTGGTCCGAACAGGAGGTTTCCATAGGGAAAGGAAAATTGAACAACAGCAATAGAAGTACCTAATCTCGAGATAACATAACATAAGCAAGATTAAGTATATATTAATATTGCTGTATATATAGCGTATAACATTCATATGGCGAATATTGTTTAATAATGCCTAAACAAAGTTAGTTTATATACAAATATTCGAACGTGCTTGTATAAACGATACATAAATATGCCTAATTGCGGTGGACTATTTAAATTACGGAACCCATTTTACCATGCCCAGTTCTTATTATAAGCCCCAAATCCATTTTATAATGTATATATATAACCAAGACTGAATATGATAAATATATTGTTGTATTGAAATTGAGATAATCCATTGTGATGCAGGGAAGGACAGGTTGGAGAAATCCAACTGGATTCCTCACTATTATTGATAATGTTTATCAATATGATTATATATTGCTATTGAATGTGAAATTGTATGATATTTCACGGTTCGGTAGTGGACATTTGCCTCTTTAGTACCATCGATAAAAATAAGGATTTTTGAAATCGATTCAGAACATTTACAAATTTTTATTTGTATATGTTTTAAGATTATGATTATGTTCGAAACACCAAAGTTAGTTACGTTTTTATAATCATTTAAAATTATAAGTAAGCAATGACCTGAATGGAGTTTGGATTTGGTTAACAAATTAACCGTACTTTGAGTTGACTAAGTCAATTGTTTTACTAGAATCAATTATTAAATAAATTATTAAATCGTTAATTATTTTTAAAGCCGATTAATAATTGATGACCTTTAAAAGAAGATTTACTATTTTAATAATAGTAAATGATGAAGTAATCAAATTTGATTTCTAAGAATGTTGGAATTTGATTATTACATAATAAAGCGAGAATCTTGGAATTTAATTCATTTAATGGAAGGTTATGAAGTTGTAAAGCCTTATGTGTGCTAAATGAAACATTAACCGAAGTTATATTAATAGCAAGTATTTATTGATTTTTTAGATAAATGAATAAAAGTATATTTTTTTAAGATAAATATTATGAAATCACGGATTATAATATCAAATGTTATTTCGTAAAAGAGGTAGATTCCTAAACATAATCAGAGGGTTACCGAAGTAAATATTTGTTGATTTTCGAAGTTGTGAACTTTATCTATTACAAAGTTAATAATGGTTTTCAGTTAAGGTCTGAGAGCTAATTATACATCAACTTGATTGACTTCATTGTTGACTAAGGAATAGTCAAGTTCGATAGAGAGGGTTGGATAAATGAAGTAAGTTAATGAGCATTAATGGCTTTAAAGACCATTTTTAAATTTAATAGTAAAACATAAATGGAAATGTTTCCAAATGTTGAAAGATTTAATGATTTTAGAAGTTTAATTAACCGATGGTTAATCAAAGAGGCTAAATGATGCTGAGTATCGAATCAGCAAATTTACTTTCTTTTTATGGATGACCGGTTGTTTCATTTTGATAGTTAAATAACCGACAACCAAAATTTGGCCCAATGCGCTATGGTACGGAAAGACCGGGATCGAACTGGAATTTGAAAACCATCCCGACCAGCAAATACGAAAAAGTGGAAGATGCTGATCAAGATTGAGCAATTGAAGACCATGGATCTACATGAGTGGAAGGATTACTTGCTGAATATTCTCTGGAGTGCAATCAAAGGTATTCTGACGTGATTTAGTCGTAAGTGAGATTTTGTAGATTTGCAAGGTCAACTCGCTATTGATCCTTTGGATGCGGTAGGAGAGTGCCTTCGGTTTGTCAAGTCCTAGGATAACATGTATGGACGAATGTTTGACTGAGTGTGCCTAACAAATCACGTACGATTGATCTCTTAAAGGTATGGCGGAGGAATTCGTTTCTCTTAGCTTTTTATACCCGTAATATTTTTAGGAACTCAATCAATTGTTTGACGGGTTTGACAATGTGGCATTCAAAGTAAATAACGATGTGTTGTTCTAGAAGATAAACATAGCCTCAGGCCTCATCAACTGGGAAATGACAAAAATCGGGCAAGCAGCATGGCTAGTTGGGTCACACCCAAGCAGGGTGTATTATCACCGTCTAGAGAAAATCCTAATTTTTTTCTTCTTTTGCTTCTGTATCTCCACGGATGTACGGTTGCCCTTTAAATCATAGGGTGATAGTACATTCGGTCCACTCAAGCTGAATGAGTGACCGGTCATATGTGGCTGGGTTGCAAGATGTTCTTGTTGAACCCCCAGTGTATCCCCTCTAGAGTACACTGATCGGAAGGTGGTCTCATACCTTGTAATCGTTAGAATCCATTCTCTAATAAGAGCCCCTCCCCCGTTTTTGATTATATACTATGTATGTGGAGCGTGAGACGCAAGCATTTTGCAATTTGGTTATTTATTTGATAGACACTATTATAATATCACCGAATTTTCATATAAAAATGTTTGGGATTATAGTAAGGTAAAAACCGTCCATGTTTATGTGTGGGCCGGTCTTACTATTATCCTTTTCTTTCGAAAGGATTTTCTAAAGTTAAGCAATTTGGATGGTACTTAAACTTAGTGAGTTTTCTTACACTGGTTCACCAGACTGATCCGTGGTGTTTGTTATGCTCGGGTCAAACCGAGTCTTTTCAGGTTCAGTTATCAGATGTTGTGAAATCCAGAGGCGAGCTGGAGGAGTTCATACATATGATATATATATATATAGTATTATTCCACTGTGTGTAATATCTAAGAACTGTTTTTATAACTGTCCAGGTGGTGTTGACTGTTGTACTCTGATGATTGTAAGTATTATTTCAAGTTTTCAATAAAGTTTATTTTTGTATTATATTTTATTCCGCTGCAATGTGAGACTCTCTATGTTGGTTCTTCTTCTTATTCTTCTATTCTAATATATCTCTTTCTTTTCTCGTCCTCTAATTTTCTTCCTATTAAAGATTCGTATTTTCGTGCAATTTGGGTTGGATGTGTGTAATATTAACCAACTCAAAGGGGACAGATTTGCTGGCCTTTACATTTAGTATCAAAGCTATTGTTTAAGTAGTAACCTTGTCTGTGTGGTATAACTTGATAGAAATGGGGTTAGTAGCACCCTAGATTGAGTTTGAGTGTGTGTATGTGTGTGTGTGTATATATACACATGAGAGAACGTATTTGAGGATTTTATAAAAAAGTGTTTTGTATTGTGTTGATTAATCAGTTCAAGTGTTGGCAAACCATATTGAACTGGCAATTGACACAATATTGTTTTATAAAGAGGTCAACTGAAATAATTTTCCCAATTTTTATTTTTTATAGAAAAAGGAAATAATTTTCTATAGTAATATTGGTTGTTTTGTTTGATTTGATTGGAATTCAAATTGAACTATGAAATCGAATTGAACTGGTTAGAAACCAATTGGTTAATTTAATATGGGAATAATATTTAACCTAGTTAAGTGGAATTGAATAAAATAAATTAGGATTTGGAAATCAGATGGATAATAATGGAAATCAATCGGATATTGATTGATTGATATTAATGTATGTTAAATCAAAGCAAATGCAAACCAGTAAATATCAATATTGGATATTAGTTGAATTTAACCAAACTAGTTGAAGTAAATAAGAAATTAAATGATTTTGAAGCAAGGAAATATATTCCAGTATAATGAATTAGGAATATAACCGGTTATGAAATGAAATTGAATTATTTAACATTGGATTGTTACTTTCATTGTAATAAGTACAGATATTAGAAAGCTATGGGAATTGACTTGATTACAAAGATTACAGATTGGAAGATAAAGAGTTGTTAGTTGATTTGCTTCGAAATCGAAATTGAGTTGCCAGACAAATAGGTGAACCTTAATATATTGATTGGAGTGATTGGTTTAATACCCCTGAGTTGGGTAGCCATTTGGCTTTTGGTTTTCTTTTGGTAAAATTAAGGCCCAGTGTGACAGTTATAGTTGTACCAATCGAACCACACAAAGGAAGTGCTGGCGAATGTTTGGAGATTTTTAAGAATCTGAATTTGTTTTGATGATAATTGAAATATAATTATTTTAAAATAATTAGGTTCGGAGCATTCTTCTTACCTTATAATTTCGAGGATGAAATTCTTTTAAGGGAGGAAGAATGCAACGTCCCAGCTTTTTGAACATTAATTACGAATATTTAAATCTGTTTTAAATATTGGTTTGATAATATTAATTGATTTCTATATCAAATTTATTTATTAAAAACGGAGTTTGAACGTATAAATTTATAATATAATTAAAATGAGCTCGCAACACCACGGTAATTCGTAATATTGAATTTTAAATTTTAATTGAGTATACAAGATCTGATGTAAGTCAGATTTCTTTGAAACAAGAAACGTTTGAATCTATTTGATTATATTTTTCTAATGAAAGAGAAAAATGTAGATTCCATATAATAGATTGAGAGTTATGTCCAATTCAAATTTTCGGATAGTCGTTGTGGAATTTTTAGTATTAGTTTTAAAATCTATATTGGTTTAATTTGAGGCTATATAAGATTTCATTTGGAAATATATGATCATAATAATTTATTATTAGCTAACTATGATTTTTTTTTTTTTGAATTTAAATATATTTTTATCCATATTATATAGGCCTAAGAAATACTAATTTTTCAAATAGTCTCTGTTTTCGATGAAACAATTTTTATTGGAATACGTGTAGTTAGTTATTGCTAGATTTTCAATTTGGAGCCAACTGAAGTTGTTTTGTCAGCAAACGCAACTTAAAGGTGAACCGATAGATTAAAATAACGTCGTTGTATAAACTGAGTCGGAATTCAATGAAATTAATCCCATTGGATTTAGAACGTCAAGACATAGTAGTGTATTTAGTATTGTTATTTTTTAGAGTTCGTATGTTTCTATACAAAAATAAAACGTCGACCGCATGATGAATGGGGATAATATTTAAACATCCCCAGCCTACTGTTTCTTCTTACATGCGTCCCAAGTTTCCCTTTTCCTGCGACCCAAACAATCTCAAAAAAATATTGCCGACCACGTTTTCGAATGTCGCACCCACTTAACATCACGTAGACTTAAAGAAATGAAGCTGCTGACCTATACTACAGAACATACGTTGTACCCTCGGGTTGAACATTGTTCTTATCCCCTTAAATATTTACCTATATATATACATCATCACCTTTGCTTCATTCCAATTCGTTTTTTCCAGCAAATGAAAAATTACATGCTCGCTCAGTTCCATTAAATTCCAGCAACTAGATTTAATCTCCATCGCTTTCTTCTATATCAAATCATATGCCCACTTTTACTTTACCTATCAACACAACTGAACCCATACATATAACAACAACAACAACAATGTTGGCGCCAGCAAGTAGCGGGGAAAGTTGTCGGAGTTCCAATGATGGGGCTATGACATGGTAGTCGCCATTGGGGGAAATGTGCAGTCTTCGGAGCTGGAGTGAGACAGCGGGATACTCGGGCCGTAGACGATAGCTCAGTGGAGGAGGCGAAGCAAGTGATGGGTTCATATGGAGATGTGGCATTGCGTATGAGGTTTGAAAATAGTAGGAGAGGAGAAGCAATTTTAGGATGGGGCGCTTACTAGAGGGTGCGGCTCAGATGGTCGGGAACGATGACGTGCGGTGGTTGGAGCGATGTTGCAGTGTGGAAGGATTGCATGAGGAGTTATAACAGGTTCGATATATAAGTGGGGAAGGATATATATGAAGTGTAAAAGGGCATGTGTGTGGTTGGGCGCAGTGAGGATGATAGGTCCGAGCTTGAGGGGATGCTAATGGTGAGGAAGAGGTTTTACTGGGAAGTGCGGTGGTCGTGTGGTGGTGAAAGCAGCGGTGAAGGAGGAGGGCATTGCATGAGGTCCGAACTGGAGGTTTCAGTAGGGAAAGGAAAATTGAACAGTAGCAACGAACGTGCCTAATCTCATGATAACATAACATAAGTAAGATTAAGTATATAATAATATTACTGTGTATATATATAGTATAACATTACTATGCCTAATATTGTTTAATAATGCCTAAAAAATTAGTTTATATATAAATATTTGAACGTGCCTGTATAAACAATACATAAATATGCCTAATTGCGGTGGACTATTTAAATTTACAAACCCATTTTACCGTGCCCAGTCCATGTTATATGTAACACCCCGTAATTTTAAAATAATAAAATTAACAAATCAAAGAAAAACTTAATTTTTAGAAGGAGAATTAAGGGAAACGGGCGGCATCATTGCGTTCATCTCGGAATTCTGCTTAGGGTAAAAGTCTAGGTTTGCGTAAATCGGATATCGTATGGAGAAGTTATAAGCCTTAGAAGTTTGAATACATATAAGGAAGAATATTTATAAATAAAATAATTTTAGAACCTTAAAAAACAGTTCAAAATTCAAAATCTGACCAGAGCAGGCTGAGTGGGAAAATTTCCGCTCGTAGGTGTCGACCATCCAGGGGGTGTCAACATGGGTGTTGACCCCCCTATAGGGGTGTCGACCCCCTCGGGAAGACCGGGGCAGAACTCATTTTATGTACCTAGACTTGATTGTGGGTCTGGTTCATTGGTTCTAGGCTATAAGTATGGTCCCTTATTCTCCTATTTTCTTCATTGGAAGTCATGGAAGCCATATGCTGCCGGGTAGCAAACTGAAACAGAGTCAAATTCAATTCTACAACAATGGTTTAGCTAATCAAATTCAGAATTCAAATCTATTCTCTCTCAATTCTCTAAACCTAACACTGTGAGTTTCTAGATTACTTTTAGCTTTAAAAGTATGCTTTGATAGATAATGAACTGGATATGTTGCAAAGTATGATTCTGTGTTGATATGAAACTTTATCTTATGTCATGACAAGATCTAATTTCCTAGATCTAATATAATTGTGGTATATTGATTATAATGTTTATGTGGATCTTTACTTGTAACTATGTTGTGGTAAATGCAAATCTATTAATCTTGACAGTTGAAGCATTGGTTAGATCTAATTTTGTATGTAAATCACCTTCCATGTTGCGATCAACTTAGATGTGTTGTAAGTTGGACATATTTAGATCTAAACATGTCATTATCATATTTTATACTAGATCTACTTTATGATCATGTTTTATGCTAGATCCATTTTATGATCATATCTTATGCTATGATAGATCTATCTATCAAGATCCAATTCAGTTGTGATTGTTCTAGTATGTTATTTTATTTCATTTGGGTAGATCAAATCATTTATGATAACCATGAACATATGACACCTGGAATTGATTAGGATTAGGTCCATGCCTTTATCTTATTTGTAACCTCTATGATGTGGATTTGGGTAGATCTATTTATAAACCTATAGGTCTAAACCTTTATTTATGTTAGATCTAATATAATCTATTAGATCTAAAGCATGCGAACATTTCATATAAATCTAAAGCAATATTTATGTTAGATCCCATTATGATGATGATCACATGTCCATGACAATACGTATGTTCACCTTGATATAATGTTAATTACATGTCCATTCACTTTGTTATCATGCTAGTATGTTTATGCCAATATATGTTGAAACTATCACCTCTATCATATTCCCCTTTTTATTGTAATGGCTAGTCTACTCATTAGCTTAGATGACGCCAAAATACATTCTAATATGTTAGTGAAGGAAACGAGGGAAAAGGGATTTATAATTGGCATGTAATCTTTAAATGAATTGATATGTAATTCAAATTATCAGTAAAACAAGCATTGACACCTATAAAAGGAAAGGATTAATTAATAATTAAATTTTCAAAAATGGAATGTTCAGCAATTATAATTACGAATTGTAATTGTACTTATGACATGAGGCTAGGTTACATTAGTGATGGATGTCTACCCGGACCCGACCGACATATCCAGCAGCCACTAATGTTGAACCTAATGTGGGAGGTCTAAGTATGTAAATACGAATCGGGCTAAGACACGACGTTTGGCCCAACTGTGGAATAAGACCGCCCGGACCCGACCGGCAAATCCAGCATCCACATGTTGTAGGCCTAATGTGGGAGGTCTAGCCCATTATAACCATAAATGGGCAAGGTAATGAATTGGACTACTTAACCTAAGTTAATCAACAGGGATTGTATAAACTTAAATTTTAGTTGGGGGTTAAGTAAACTTGGCTGAATAAAAGGAAAGGGTAAAGTAAATCTTGGGTAGGTGGGTAATATTAGTATATATAGGCCCACAAATTTAACCATTAAATAAAAATGCTTGAATCAGTGGGAGGGTTAAGTAAATCTTGGGTAGGCGGGTAATATTAGTACATATAGGCCCATAAACTTAACCTGATAAGGTTATGTAATTAAAGAAACCTTTTAGGTAAACATGGCCAGTTGAAAACCTAATAGTGGGGATGCAAGACAAAGGGGAGAGCTTGCATCATCTTGTGTGGGACCCATTTCATTCAGTAACCCTTAAATAGGTATCAAACGGGTACTCCAAACTAGGTCGGAGTGGGACACGCTTACTGAGCTGATTGTAAGAGATCCAAATGTGGAGGCGGTGTTGACGGCGCGTTCCAACGGGGTCATGTGCGTGCATGACTCCGCCTGCCGGGGAAGATAAGACGCTGTGACATCAGTAGATATGGTTGTGCACATTCGAAAATAAAGGGTTGCCACTTTAGGGAGTGATACACCCTACTGTGGGGCCAGCACAGGTTATCTACGGAATAGGGAGTCAATCGATTGGGGGTAGTAAATAGGGTACAACTAGTCCTGTCTGTTTCTATGGGATGCCTGTGTTTCTGTTTGGGCTAACACCCGTTATTTTTGTTTAGGTACCAGTTCTGTTTGGGTTAAAACCCGTTACTAGAGTACACCTAAAACTACCATTATGTTTCTGTTGGGATCATCCTGTTTTTGTTAAGCAATTAGGGAGTATGTAATTGTATTAAATATCTATTATACTAGTATTGGTGCAAAGCAAGGAAAGTATTAGGAAGCACTAACTATTCTATTATATTGTCCTGTTTACCTTGTCATACCTACCATTTATGTAGTGATTTCTCTTATCCACTTTGTATGCCTATCATGTTACTTTTATTTATTTACTGCCCAAAAGTAACTAGACTCGCCAGACTTTATGTCTGACCCTTTTTGTTTCTCCTTCTTTCCGTTCCCCCCCCCCATGGTTCTTAGGGAGGAAACACACAGGCTTGATTGTGATTCTGCTTATTTTGCTGGAGCTGCTGATATATATGGATCAAGCTCCTATCCTTGTTGCTATAGCCATATTTTGTTCTTGGGGAATTTTCTTTCTTTTATGTACTCTGATATTTCTGAAGTACAAGGCAGTGGTTTTTATGTTGTAATCGGTTTTTATATTTCAGACAAATTATGCTTTGGACCACGGTATTTTGATGATTAATAAAGTTGCTTATTTCCACTGCAAAATTTTTTATATCTGTCTTGTAATATTCTGTTTCTATTTACCTAAACGCCTCACGAAACTTAATGCATTCCCTTTGTGAGTGACATTAACGGACGTGGGGTGTCACACTTGGTATCAGAGCTGAAGGTTACCAGATTAGATAAAAGTTCTTGAAAATTATTTTTCAAAAAGGTTTTAAAAGAAAATATTTTCAAAAAAAGAAAAGTCTGTTTTGAAAATATTCCCCCAAGAAGCCATATGTAATATCCTTCGGTCCTTTATCTAAATCTCTTCCTCTTTTTCTTTTTCAGCATGTCTGGGAACAAAACTTTCCTAATATCCCTGAGGGCGTTACAATACCCGAATGGTTCCGTAGGTATTTGGAGGCCACGACGCCTGCTGAAGGCCAAAGAGACGTTCCTCCCCCAGCTACGCCAATCATTCCTCCTCCTCCACCTCCAAGAGCAGATAACTTCGCCAAGATCTGCAAAGACTTCCGTGCTATGGGAGGGAAGCCATTCCATGGGATTGAGACATTCGTTGACGCTCGAAATTGGCTTAAGAAGACCGAGGACTTGTTCGTAATCTTTGAAGTAGAGGATAGGAGGAAAATTCAGTTAGCTGCTTGGCTATTAAAGGGCAAAGCATCATTTTGGTGGGAAGTCACCCAAGTTGGATGTCTGGTGGAAAATTGGGAAGATTTTAGGCAAAGATTTGAAACGAATTTTTTTCCCAAGCCGAGAAAAGCATGCAGATGGAGAGGTTCTTAGCACTCAAACAAGGAAACTTGACGGTGAAAGAAAATGTGAACGAATTCAACCAACTAGCCAGGTTCGGGTTAGAATCAGTGGATACGCCGCACAAGAAGGCTTTGCGGCTTGCTAAAGGACTGAGTGAACCCCTTCATGGGTTATCCACGTCCCATATCCCAATGAGAGCCACTTTTGAAAAACTTGTTGATATGGCCCTAATGCATGAGGAAGACAAGAGAGAAAAGAAGGAAGTAAAGGCTGAGGAAGCAACGCAAAATGAGATGGTTTAGCCCAAGAAGATACAACAACATAAGAAAGGCAAAAATAATGACAAGGTTAAAGATAAGAGGAAGTGCCATAGTTGTGGGCGAGAGGGTCACTTAGCTAAGGACTGCAGGAAAAGGAAGAATGCTTGCTTCGCTTGTGGAGAGGTCGGGCATCTTATTAAGGATTGCCCAAAAAAACAGGGACAAGGTTAAAGGGCAGGAACTTTTTGAGGGCAGGTGCATACTCTTGCGGACAATGGTCCTGAAAGAGGTAGAAAATTTTCGTAGAAAGTTTAGTTTCTCTTTCAAATCATCCAGTTAGAACACATTTTAATTTTGGCGCTTCACACTCATTTATATCTAGTTCTGTTGTTGAATCTCTGCACTTAGTTACTAGTATGGTAGTGGATCCTGTAGTTTTCTCAAATCCCATTGGTGGTTCGGCTCATTTATCTATGATGAGGGGTTTGAGAATATCAGTGTTAGGCGTCAAATTTGAATGCAGCACATATGTGCTCGGGTTTATGGGCTATGGATTGATTCTAGGGATGGGTTAGCTTACCACATATGATGCCATTCTCGGTGGTGAGAGGAGGGTCATTAAGCAACCTCGAAATTTCCTTGTGACCCACAAGGGTCTGTCATGCTTAGTTTCCAAGAGTCTCTTGAGGCGTCTATTAATGATCTGCTATCGGCACCAGTAGTCCATTTGTATCCTGATGTCTTAGATGAGGTTGGGGGTTTACCCCCGAGGCGCGAGATTGATTTCCGTATATACCTGGTGGACAATGCAAAGCCAGTTGCATTACCCGTGCGCCATATGGCTCCTAAAAGAAAAGTGGGAACTTGATAAGAAAGTGGCGGGGCTACTTGAGAAGAAGTTTGATAGGTGAATCATATCAAGATGGGAAACCTATTGAAGACAGTCCTTGAGGAAGCCCATCATTCCAAGATGACTATTCATCCAAGTGGCGATAAAATGTATAGAGTTCGAGGTAGTGGGGCCAAACTTGCGAAAGGAAGTGAAAATAAAGATGGAAGCAATGAGTTCCGACTTGCATACTTGGATCGGAGGTTAAGAAGCTACGCAAACGAGAAGTCAAGTTAGTGAAGGTCCAGTGGGGATACAACGAAGAAGACGCAACTTGGGAGACCGAAGACAAGAATTTTACGTTTCGTACCCTTTCCTTTTCAAGGGAATGTTCTTAACTTCTCTTCCAAAACCTCTTATTCGCATTTGCCTCTATCATCTGAGTATATACTATCGATCGAATCTTCAACCGAAAGGTAGGATATACCATGATTGTAAACATGTGTTTGAGACATGTTATGTTTGATGGATGTAAGTGGATGCAAGTGTTTGCTAGTGGTTGCCTGTGGATGCATATACACACACATTAGGCACTAGATCGGCTCAATCACTCTCTCATACTGCATATGGATGTGTGTGCATTTTCTTTTCTTTTATGGATGAAAATGGATGAGTTAGCATATGGATGTTGCACTTGGACAAGTGGACGTGCGCACATATAGAACTTACATGTTATAATAGGATTATTTGCATACATATTGGATTCATGGCACTAATCGTACATCGCACTAAGGAGGTCAACTGAATCAGCAGACCGTCTGATTTTCGCATTAGTATTGGGAAATATACACACACCTCTGCATATACTCATATAGGCATTAGAAATCTTTTAAGGAAAATGGATGCTTGTGGATGATGGATGAGTAGATGGATGGTAGGATACATTCTTCTTAACTAGAAGATTTCAGGGATGCAATCCTTTAAGGAGGGGAGAATGTAACACCCCGTAATTTTAAAATTTTAAAATTAACAAATTAAGGAAAAACTTAAATTTTAGAAGAAGAATTAAGGGAAACGGACTGCTCCATTGCGTTCGTCTCTGAATTCTGCTTGGGATAGAGTCCAGGTTTGCGTAAATTGGATATCGTATGGAGAAGTTATAAGCCTTAGAAGTTTGTATACGTATAAGGAAGAATATATGTAAATAAAATAATTCCAGAACCTTCAAATATAATTCAAAATTCAAAATCCGACCAAAGCATACTGAGCGGAAAATTCCTGCTCGTGGGTGTCGACCCCCCCCATGGGGTGTCGACATGGGTGTCGACCCCCCTTAGGGGGTGTCAACATAGGTGTCCATCCCCTATAGGGGTGTCGACCCCCCGAGCAGATCTTGGCAGAACTTGTTTTATGTACCTGGACTTGATTCTGGGTCTAGTTCATTATTTCTAGGCTATGAATATGGTCCCATATTCTCCTATTTTCTTCATTGGAGGTCATGGATGCCATATGCTGTCGGGTTGCAAACTGAAAAAGAATCAAATTCAATTCTACAACAATGGTTTAGCTAATCAAATTCAGAATTCCAATCTATTCTCTCTCAATTCTCTAAACCTAACGTTGTGAGTTTCTAGATTACTTTTAGGTTTAAGTAAATAAAAGTATGCTTTGATAGACAATGAACTGGATATGTTGTAAAGTATGATTCTGCGTTGATATGAAACTCTATCCTATGTCATGGCAAGATCTAATTTCCTAGGTTTAATATAATTGTGGTAATTCGATTATGATGTTTATATGGATCTTGACTTGTAACTATGTTGTGGTAAATGCAAATTTATTAATCTTGACAATTGTAGCATTGGTTAGATCTAATTTTGTATGTAAATCACCTTTCATGTTGCTATCAACTTAGATATGTTGTAAGTTGGACATATTTAGATCTAAACATGTTATTATCATATTTTATTCTAGAACTACTTTATGATCATGTTTTATGCTAGATCCATTTTATGATCATATCTTATGCTGTGATAGATCTATCTCTCGAGATCCAAATCAATTGTGATTGTTCTTGTATGTTATTTTTGTTTCATTTGGATAGATCAAATCATTTATGTGAACCATGAACATATGACACCTTGAATTGATTAGGATTAGGTCCATACCTTTATCTTAATTGTAACCTCTATGATGTGGATTTGGGTAGATCTATTTATAAACCTATAGGTCGAAACCTTTATTTATGTTAGATCTAATATAATCTATTAGATCTAAAGCATGCGAACATTTCATATAAATCTAAAGCAATATTTATGTTAGATCCCATTATGATGATGATCACATGTCCATGACAATACGTATGTTCACCTTGATATAATGTTAATTACATGTCCATTCACTTTGTTATCATGCTAGTATGTTTATGCCAATATATGTTGAAACTATCATCTCTATCATATTCCCTTTTTTATTGTAATGGCTAGTCTACTCATCAGCTTAGATGACGCCAAAATACATTCGAATATGTTAGTGAAGGAAACGGGGGAAAATGGACTTATAATTGGCATGTAATCTTTAAATGAATTGATATGTAATTCAAATTATTAGTAAAATAGGTATTGACACCTATAAAATGAAAGGATTAATTAATAAATTAATTTATCAAAAATGGAATGTTTAGCAATTACAATTAGGAATTGTAATTGTACTTATGATATGAGGTTAGGTTACATTAGTGGTGGAAGTCTGCCCGATCCGATCGGCATATCCGACAGCCATTAATGTTGAGCCTAATATGGGAGGTCTAAGTACGTAAATACGAATCGGGCTAAGACACAAGGTTAGGCCCGACTGTGGAATAAGATTGTCTAGACCCGACCAGCATATCCAGCATCCACATGTTGTAGGCCTAATGTGGGAGGTATAGCCCATTATTACCATAAATGGACATGGTAATGAATTGGACTATTTAACCTAAGTTAATCCATAGGGATTGTATGAACTTAAATTTTAGTTAGGGGTTAAGTAAACTTGGCTGAATAAAAGGGGAGGGTTAAGTAAATCTTGGGTAGGTGGGTAATATTAGTATATATAGGCCCACAAACTTAACCGTTAAATAAACATGCTTGAATCAGTGGGAGGGTTAAGTAAATCTTGGGTAGGTGGGGTAATATTAGTATATATAGGCCCACAAACTTAACCTGATAAGGTTATGTAATTAAAGACACCTTTTAGGTAAACATAACCAGTTGGATACCTAGTAGTGGGGATGCAAGACAAGGGGGAGAGCTTGCATCGTCTTGTGTGGGACCCATTTCATTCAGTAACCCTTAAATAAGTATCAAAAGGGTACTCCTAACTAGGTCGGAGTGGGGCACGCTTACTGAGCTGATTATAAGAGATCCAAACGTGGAGGCGATGTTAATGGCGCGTTCCAACAGGGTTATATGCGTGCATGACTCTGCCTGCTGGGGAAGATAAGACGCTGTGACATCAGTAGATATGGTTGTGCACATCCGGAAAATAAAAGGTTGCCACTTTAGGGAGTGATACACCCTACTGTGGGGCCAGCACAGGGTATCTACGGAATAGGTAGCCAATCGATTGGGGGTAGTAAATAGGGTACATCTAGTCATGTTTGTTTCTATGGGGTACCGGTGTTTCTGTCTGGGCTAACACCTGCTACTTTTGTTTAGGTACCAGTTCTATTTGGGTTAAAACCCGTTATTAGAGTACACCTAAAACTACCATTATGTTTCTGTTGGGATCATCCTGTTTTTGTTAAGCAATTGGGGAGTATGTAATCCTATTACATATCTATTATACTAGTATTGGTGCAGAGCAAGGAAAGTAATAAGAAGCGCTATATATTCTATCCTCTTGTCATGTTTACCTTGTCATACCTGCCATTTATGTAGTGATCTCTCTTATCCACCTTGTATGCGTATCATGTTACTTTTATTTATTTACTGGCTAAAAGTAACTAGACTCGCAAGACTTTATGTCTGACCCTTTTTGTTTCCACTTCTTTCTTCTGTTCCCCCCCCCAAGGTTCTCAAGGAGGAAACACACAGGCTTGATCGTGATTCTGCTTATTTTGCTGGAGCTGCTGATATGTATGGATCAAGCTCATACCCTTGTTGCTATGGGCATATTTTGTTCTTGGGGAATTTTCTTTATATTATGTACTCTGATATTTCTGAAGTACAAAACGATGTTTTTTATGTTGTAATGGGTTTTTATATTTCAGACAAATGATGTTTTGGACCACGGTTTTTTGATGATTAATATAAGTTGTTTATTTCCATTGCAAATTTTTTTTATATCTATCTTGTAATATTCTGTGGCTGTTTACCTAAACGCTTCACGAAATTTAATGCATTCCCTTTGTGAGTGACATTAACGGACGTGGGGTGTCACATTATAAGCCTCAAATCCATGTTATAATGGATATATATAACAAATCCTGAATATATACGTAGGCCTAATCAAATTCATATGTTCCTAAACAATATTTTAATGTACCCAATTGTATTAGTATACATATAATGTGCCTAGAAGTGTGCCTAATCCTAGTTAATAATGTTAATAAGAGATTAGTAAATAAAATTATTGTTAAGATACTTATAATATTAATTTTAAATTGTGTTTAACGTATTAAATTTATAACGTTGTCATACAACAATATGATTGAATAAAACAAGTGACGTCGGAACCATATCGACGAGCACAACGCGGTGAAGCAGGTTTGGACAGAGTTGGACGCAGTTGGGAGTTTTAATTAAAACAAACCGTTTAATGACGAATGGAATCAAGGTGAGTTCGATTCACTCAGTTATCCCGCTTATTTTTTCTATAAGCCGGGTTTTTATTATTGTGTGCAATGTTTTCTAATGGTTGATGACTGGATGATTGTTTGCATGGATGCTGAATATTTTTAATATTCATTAATTAAATTAAACGTTTGTTTTTATTTAATCGAATTAGATCGTTATTTTGACAATTATATTCCAAACGAGGTAACTTACCTTGTTCCATTTTCGTAGGGGCAATGGCTTTACAGGCGTAGAAACTTTTCTCTGGGTATTGTTTCTGTTGCTAGCAAGGGGTTAGGCTCGAAGCAACTAGGCTATCATAAATTTCAGCGGATCTAGGGTAGTACGAAGCAAGCTAAGACGAGAGTGACAAGCTAATACGAGGGAGTTTAGTTGGGGTTTATAAGAAGTAAGTCGGAGGGAAAGAGTGACTAAAGTGAGTTAGAACCACGGCGATTGTCACTTCTTGTGGGCCCGAACCTAGGTGATCTATCCATGACCAGGATGAAGCTTGGGTGAAATTAAGTGGAGGTCCAAACTGATTGATGTTGAAGAATCAGCGGATGAGTTGTGGTTAGGGGTGAAATGCCAGTCGAACCCTGTATTATCCGTCAAAGCACAAGCGTTATGAAGTGTCATTTAAGGCAGGTGAGCTTGAGTCTGATGATCTTGTTCTAGTAGATGCACCTGAGCCAGAGTTAGATTAGATTATTCATTTGCTTCTCACGTTTCATGAATAGCCGGCCCTTTTACCCAGCTGCTATCACAACTCTGGGATTCTCCTGGTGTCCGCACCTTACGTAGCATCTATTCAACTTCCTCAAGCACAAGAAGAGTATCTCTATAGAGTTCTATGAAAATAGTTTCGACATAATACTAAAAAATATTCAATTTGAAGATGTTCTATTATTTTACAGAAACGTATTCGCTCAATAAAAGTTCTAGAAGAAGTTAATCATAACTAAGAGGATTGTTTACAAATAAGCATGTTAATTTATCATTCTTAACGTCTCTAATTCAAACAAAAACATGAAAATTTTGTTTCATTCGACTCCTTGAAATCCAATCCACGAAATAATTTGATCTGTGGATAGCAACATTGTGGTAAAGGTCGTGATGCCAGAGGAATCATTCCCGCTAAATGAATGGCAAGGTGCAACTGAAATGGAAAAAGTAGTTTCCCTCTTAGAGGCACCCCTCTTTATTAGCTATGGTATTTTCTGTTCATCTTTCTATTCAGCAAATAAACGGAAATTTTATCTACCAATATTTATGGTCTTGGACTGTCAATAATGACTTTTCTTTAGAGTTCAGACACTTATACTAAAAAGTCTAGGGACGGATTGAACAATGTATTCATATCGTCAAATGTACCCATTCCAAATATAATTCCGTTCAAATGATCCGTAGTAGCCAATAGATATCGTGGCTCAATCAAAAGAAGAAAAACAAGATGTGGAGTACAAGAATCGATAGATTCGTTTAGGTATTCGGGAATAACGAGGTTTCCATTAAGAAACTAATAAGGCAAGAGACGCCAGTATAAACATTCGGGAGGCTAGATTGACCTATTACATGAGGAATATGAGTTTTCCAAGTTGTTCGAATGTTACTTTCTGACCTAAATTATCAACGGGCTCTCCAAGTACATTGAAAACTCATCCGAGAGTAGCTCCGCCGACTAGAACACTTAGAGCAGTTCCTGTATCAGTCAATTCCATTCCTTTCATCAGACCATCTGTAGCACCACTGCCATAGCACTGACTACTCCTATCATATCAACATTCAAAGCAGTGAGCTCTGCAACAAATGCGAAGCGAGCCGCGCTAGCGCCCAACCTATACCTATATAGCATATCTTCGGTCAGATAGCAAGTAAGTTAATCTAATTGGTTCTAATCAACTTTTTTTTAGAATTACCACGACATAATAGATTAGTGACTCAACATTTGTTGAAATGGAGAGATTCGCTTTTTCCCGGAAAATCGGGTTCAAATACCCATGGTTTTTTTTGCTTACTGGCTTCATTTAATTTGGAAAACACTAGTTTTCTTGAAGCCTCTTTCTCATATCTCTCATCAAGAGGTGTTATTTTACAATGTCTCTTTAGTATATCCCCTGCTAACCCGAGCGAAAATTCAAATATCTATCCTATATTCATTCGTGAGGGTACTCCTAATGGATTGATGATCATATCAACAGGTGTTCCATCTTGCAAGTAGGGCATATCTTGTCTAGACAAAAATTTCAAAATGATACCGTTATTCCCATGTCCATTGTTGGATTTTCACCAGATAAAAGTCAAAATATGTTTATTATGGGAGGGTTAAAAAAAATATTCCAATTACAGGAATTACTTTTTTATTAGGTACACTTTCTCTTTATCCTAATTTCGAGACCCGCGGAGTTCCCCGTCCAAGAATCACATCGAAGATGAGAACGATGGATTGTTTGAGTTCTTTTTAAAGTTAAGTAGGTTATTCATCATCACCAAAAAGGACCCATCGCCTCAGTGATTATAGGTAGAATATTTTTTCTACGCAATACCAATCCATTAACGGTAAGCAGATTAAAGAACTCTCATTTGGGATATGATCTTGACAAGAAATTCTCTATATGTTAAGATGTTATGTTCGAAATAATATAAACATATTTAATAAATGATTGGATACTTGAACGAATGTTGTTAATGGATTGTTGACCATTATTAGTTAACTGTTTATTTTCATTTATTATGATAAATATATTGTTTTATTGGAATTGAGATAACCCATTGTGATGCAGGGAAGGACATGTTAGAGGAATCCAAATGGATTCCTCACTGTTATTTATAGTGTTTATCAATATGATTATATATTATTATTATTGGTGGAATTGTCTGATATTTCACAGTTTGCAACTTTAGTAGACATTTTCCTCTTTAGTACCATTGATATAAATAAGGATTTTTGAAATTGATATTAAATTGATTCAGAACATTTACAAACTTTTATTCGTATATTTTTTTAGAATATGATTTTGTTTGAAACACCAAAGTTAATTACATTTTTATAATCATTTAAAACTATAAGTAAGCAATGACCTGAATGGTATTCGAAGTTTTGAACTTTGTCTATTTCGAAGTGAATAATGTTATTTAGTTAAGGTTTGAGAGGTAAATGTAACCTAACTTGATTGACTTCTTTGTTAACTTAGGAATAGTCTAGTTCGATAGAGAGGGTTGGATAAATGAAGTAAGTTAATGAGCATTATTGGTTTTAAAGACCATATTTTAAATTCAATATTAAAATATAAATGGAAATGTTTCCGAATGTTGAAAAATTTAAAGATTTTAGAAGTTTAATTAACTAATGGTTAATCAAAGAGGCTAAATGATGCTGAGTATTGAATCAGTAAATCCATTTTCTTTTTATGGATGAATGGTTGTTTTATTTTGATAGTCAAATAAATGACTATCAAAATCTGACCTAATGCGCTTTTGATATGGAAAAACCGGGATCAAATTGGAATTCGAAACCATTCTGATTAGAAAATATGAAAACGTGGAAGATGTTGATCAAGATGTAGCAATTGAAGACCGTGGATTTTCATGAGTGGAAGTATTACTTGTCGAATATTCTTCGGAGTTCAGCCAGAGGTATTCTGACCAATTCGGTCATAAGTGAGATTTTGTGGATTTGCAAGGACTACTCACTACTGATCCTTTGGATGCGGTAGGAGAGTGCCTTCGGTTTCTACAGTCCTAGGACCACTTGTATGGACTTATGACAGCGTATGCCTAACAAAACACGTACAATTGATCTCTTAAAGGTATTAGGTTTGGTGTGGAGGAATTCTTTTCTCTTAGCTTTTTATACCCATAATATTTTTAGGTACTCAATTAGTGGTTTGACGGGTTTGACGATATGGCATTCAAAGTAAATGATAATTATTGTTCTAGAAGATAAACATAGCCTCGGGCCTCATCAACCGGGGAATGACAAAAATAGACAGGTAGCATGGCTAGTTAGATTGCACACAAGTAGGGTGTATTATCATCATCTAAAGAAAATCCTTATTTGTTCTTCTTTTTCTTCTGTTTCTCCTCAGATATACAGTGGGCCCTTCAAACCATAAGATGATAATACATTCGATCCACTCAAGCTGAATGAGTGACTGGTCATGTGTGGATGGTTTGCAAGATGTTCTTGTTGAACCCCATTGTATCCCCTTCAGAGTAGACTGATCAGAAGGTCATCCCATACCTTGCCATAGTTTGAATCCATTCTCCAATAAGAGCCTCGTGGTTTTTGATTATATACTATATATGTAGAGCGTGAGATGCAAGTGTTCTGCTATTTGGTTATTTATTTGATAGACACTATTATAATATCACCGGATTTTGATATCAAAAATGTTTAGGGGTTATAGTAAGGTAAAAACCGTCCGTGTTTATGTGTGGGCTGGTCTTACTATTATCCTTTTCTTTTGAAAGGATTTTCTAAAGTTAAGCAATTTGGATGATACTTAAACTTAGTGAGTTTTCTCACGCTGTTCATCAAACTGATATGTGGCGTTTGGAATGATCGGGTCAGACCGAGTCGTTTCAAGTTTAGTTATCAGATGCTGTGAAATCTAGAGGTGAGCTAGAGGAGTTTAGATGTATGATATATGTAGTATTATTCTGCTGTGTGTAATATTTGAGAACAAGTTGTTATAACTGCCCAGGTGGTGTTGATTGTTGTACTCTTACGATTGTAAGTATTATTTCAAGTTTTCAATAAAGTTTATTTTTGTATTATATTTTATTCCGTTGTGATGTGAGACTCTGTGTGTTGGTTCTTCTTCTTATTCTTCTATTCTAATATTTCTTTCTTTTCTCATCCTGTAAATTTCTTCCTATGAAGGATTCGTATTTTCGTGAAATTGGGTTGGAGGCGTGTAATATTAATCAACTCAAAGGGTATGGTGCGGGCCTTAACATTTTAATTGCAATTATGCTTAGCATCCGGTTGTAAAATACTTACTTTTAGCAAAGGCCCTTCTTTGCCAGTTGCGATAAAACATATCTTTAGCAAAAAAAAATCAGTTGCAATATACATATTTTACAAGTAGCATTTTAATCTAGTCCCAAAAACATGTTTTTAACAATAAATTTTTCCCTATCATTTGCGACAAACATATTTTCAGCAATTGGGCTCTCATACCAGTTGCAAAATTGCAATAAACATTTTTTTTTATAAATTTCATTGTCCATACAAATTATAATAAATATATTTTAAGCAATCATTTCTTTTAGAAAATTGGTTTTATACATATATATATATATATATATATATATATATATATATAGCATCCATGGCTCTATAACTTCAAAACAAGTGACACATGATTAAAAACTCACTCGTACTGAAGCAAACCATACAAATTACAGATATAAAATTCAAGACCACCAATAATCTATAACTATATTAGACCAAATATAAGGCAAAACTAAATATTCCTAAATACTATACAACATCTTTCCTTACTAAAGTAATAGCACTACGATCCTGAGGAAGAACTTGGACTGGAACTAGCTAAAGAGGCTAATTTCTTAAACTTCTTAGCATTTTTATTCTTTCCCTTGATATGACAAATCATAGAGTTTCGTGCCAACTTCTCAATTACTCCAGAATCAACATCTACTTAAACAGCGGAAAGGTCCCATTAACTCTGTATTTACACACCGCCTTTGGCCTCTTCC
This sequence comes from Allium sativum, assembly GCA_030737875.1. NCBI lineage: Eukaryota > Viridiplantae > Streptophyta > Magnoliopsida > Asparagales > Amaryllidaceae > Allium > Allium sativum. The sequence goes on from CM060919.1 coordinate 313,133,736, forward strand.
TAGATTGTGTTACATCTTTGTTATCCAAATTATTTATGTCTGGTCTGTCACATCCTCTTCCATAGCCATTGAATTAAGGTCATCAGTATCAGAGGAAGGCCTAGTGTCTACAGTCTGTATAGGTGGCTGCTCCTAGGCTTTACTACAAGTATTCTGAAGTAAAGCCTCCCTAATAGAATGTTGTATAGTATTATAACCAATTGTTTTTAGAAGCTTGCAAACCCGAGTCTATGTCCATAGAGTTATTATACGACATAGAGAAGCATTTTTCTTAGGAATCCAAATTTTAGTAAATGAACAAACATTTTCTAGGTGTCCAAAATTATGATAGGTCGAACAGAATAGGGGGAAACCACTCGTATTCTACATCTTGCACAATTAATTGTCAATTTATGATATGCTTAGGATAGTAAAACAAACTTGAAACTTCCACTAAGACACATGCGTCATCAATTTTCCTAATTTTTTGTATAAACTTATCAAGTTTTAGAGGAATTCCAGTAATAGACGCGATTTTACTAATTCCCTTCTTTGTCCAGTAATCCAAGGGAAGACTAGGTAACTGAATCCATATGGAAATGGTATGTAAAATATCTTTATTAAGCTTCATTCTTAGCGATAACCATTTCATCATCATCAACTTTCTATTATAAAAATATGAACCATGTTCCAAAATTCTACCATAGTCTTCCTTTATCTCAAATTCAATAATGTAGAAATCATCTTATTTAGAATAAATAATAAAATCTCCAATTGGTTTTTATACCCTATGAATATACGCTTTGAAGAACGGATAATGCTATTTAAAACCGACAAAATAAATTACAATTGTGTTTTCCCACTGTTGTCTGCCTCAAGAACCACATCATCAGACATTTTGGTATAATTCAAACGACTAAACTCCTTAGGTTGATACAATTTAGGCGGAGCTTAAACTGGCACTTGATTACCTAAAAAACATCCTTCCAAGGTCTGGTAGCTATCGGAACATTGTTGACAACTGGATTAGGTTCCACTAGATCTGAGTCTGTGGGTTTAGGAAGAAGGAGAGGAATATTAGAAGTAACATCTGACTCGGAAGTCGTCCTCACTATATTTGTTTGGCCTGGTTTATACACAACTGTAAAGGGGAAATCCTATTGATTAAACCAAACCCTGCTATTATTCTCCGATGAATCAATTATTGATTGATTTGATTTGCAATTGACAAGCTAAAAGTCGTTGTTGTCAATCAAAGAAGGAATTTCGACTGGATTTGAGGAAGAAGCTAGTGGGACGGGTTGTTGGCTGATCGTTGCAGGTTGACCAGGAAAATGTAAAGGAATATCTTTTTAATTTAGTATAATAACAATGAATATTAATAATTTATTTAATGTTTAATAATATATTCAATAATTGATCATTAATGATTAAAAACTAACAATACATACATATAATTATAATGAACTAATATTCAATTACAGTTAAGAAATATCTGACATTAATTAATAATCAATGATTAATAAGTAAGAAATAATATTTAATAATCAGTAGTTATTAATTCCTATTAAATAATTCCTACTAAATAACTAATAGTCAATAAATAAGGCTAGTTTTAATGACTAACAATTAATTCATATTTAATAATGAAGTAATAACATTTATTATTTAGTATTTGATATTCGATAATCATGATTATCAATAATATTTGTTTTTTATTGTTTCAAGAAATTTAATTTTTTCTAAAATAAACATAATATATACACAAAATTTATGTTGTTTTTTTTTTCAAATTCAAAGACTAAAGTTTTCTATAATGCTCTTGAAATAAATGGTGAAGAAAGAAGTTTACATTACTAGTCCACCGCATCAAGAAAAATGCACAAATTAATCCATTTCGGTCCGAATCATTTCAGCTAATTTCGTTCCTAACATCATTCTCACTTCACACTATACTCCTTAATTCTTCCTCCCCGGGCTCACGCCACTCTCATTTTCTCAGGAAACAATGAAATACAGGTGAAGAACTGTTGCTTCAACCTCTGTTAAGCCATCCATTCCAACCTCGATAACCACATCCTCGAGAACAACCACTACTGCCTCCCCATCCTTAACCATAAATACTTCCCGGCCCCTCCTCCCTTCGTCTGATCGCATCTTGGCCTGTACTGGCTACCCTACCGGAACTTCCTTTTATTGCCAGCCCGACGTCTATAGTAACGCCTCAACTGCTCCGATCTCCCTCCACAACGGTGTGCCCTACCACACCTGCCTTCTATGGCATTAGCTTCGTCGATTGCTTCTAGAGTATAATTTGCTTACTCTCTTTTCTTAATGAATTTTTTTTGGTCTATGTTATGATATTTATATGTGTAGCAATCTAATTATCCCCTTATTTTTTTGTTCTTTGATCTGTTTTGTAGATTGCCCTAGAAATGTTTGAGAAAATCTATATGAGAAAAACTAGAATGAACAAGCTACTATAAAGCATCACTAATATATTCGATAATTGAATATTGATATTACATTACATTTTTTGCGTATATATGATTCTACTGATATAATAAGTGGGATTATTATCATTTTTTTGCTGATTAATAATAGGGAAGAATCAGGTCTGGGCTTGGATAGTAGAGCTTGAACAGTTACGAATAGTTTAGGTCTATGTAGCGTAACAAGTCATTGAAACAATTACCCCTTTCACAACTTCTTCCAAAATTTGTAAATGTGTTATATTGGAGTTTGGTTTTAAATTAGTTATTCCATAGAGTGTCTCATGCTAACTATGCACAATTTTTGCTTGCTTTGGGAATCCAATATCATGTTATGTGGTTGATGACACATTTTATATATTTTTAGATAGCAATATGTAGAGATGACCATCATCATTTTTATTGTTGTTAATGATATTACTTTGAATAGATGCATCGTTATTAATGATGTTAGTTGCGATCCTTTGCTTCATCTTAAAGATGTTAGTTGTGATACTTTGCTGCATTAATGTGCATATGTCTTCAACATGCAAAGAATTATCATTACATGAAGGCACTTGCCAGGGTCATTTGCTCTTGATATTTTCTTGTGGTCTGAAGAGAAAAAATCCATTACCCTCTTTTTAAGCTTTTAAGCCTTCATACAAACTCTGGAAAATATTCTTGGTTTTAATGTATGCATTGGTATGTGAATTAACCTTTGACATAGAGTGGTAAATTCACTTTTCCATAGTTTAAGACTCCTGTAGGACTTAATTTGAGATCACCATACTAAATGAGCATACTATGCTGATTTTTTCCTAGGGCACATTTTGTCATGTACAAATAATCCGTTTCGACTATATTAATATAACTCATGGTCTCAGTCTTTTTTATCTTATCATGCACTATACATTCATGCACATAGGCAGTGATAAGGTTTAACCAAATGATAAAGGTGTTTAGAGCATACTTTAGAGTTGGTTATTGCAATGAGTAGAATTGATTATGTAGTCTATGAAGTACTAGGGGTCATTTTCGGATCAACTCGAATTTGGCTCGTTTATAAACGGACGGGTTTAGAGTTGATCCGCTAACCCAATTGTGATCAGTCAAACCCAGTTATATGTTGTATCTCCTCCATACCGTTAGTCTTTTATGTATATTTTTAGTGTTAGCCTTTTATGCATGTAGCAATCAGTATGCTCATATATCCTTGTGTAAGCTGTTATATTTTACTAATTCATTCTTGTATGTTATTATTATAATACTTATAACAAAATATATTTTTCATACTTTTAGTCTTTTATATATGCAATATGCTCATATATTCTTATGTATAGAAAGTGATATTTGGATACGGTGATTTCGTGCTTTATATATGTGCTGCTTGTTTGTGATTTTGTAACTTGTTACCTGTTGGTGATTTTATATCTTGTTTCCTGTTGGTGATTATATAATAGTGTTGCATGTTGGTGATTTGGTTCCTTTTCTGTTTATATTAAAAGGTAAATTTTTCAATGGGTCAAATGGGTAAACCCGACTCATTTAATTAAATGGGTTACACGGGTCGAGTAATCTTGTTTATAAACGGGTCGGGTTCGGGTTAGGAAAATATAACTCATTTAATAAACAGGTTGACCCGACCCGTTTATAAATCAATCCGTACCCGGCTTGACCCGACATGACTCATTGACAACCCTGATTAATATCTTCAAGCAAAAAAATGTTTGAAAGTTTTTATTCTTATGAGTCGGTTTTGTTCCGGGAAAATCATTTTTTCAGTGTTCCTAAAATCCATTGACCCGTTGAGTATAGTGTCTGTAGTTACACTTCCAACACGATTAAATACCTTTAATTTCTACAATAAGATCATGCATAAAATGGATAAATTTAGATATGTATAATGAGCACTAATAGTATATAAAGTTCAAAGCACTCATCCTAAAGAATCCTATAAGAACTGCTTATTCGAAAAAGATGAATATGAAATGTTGTTTGAGAAATAATTCGAAGAAGAGAGAAATGTTGCAATGATGTAATAATTCTTTTATTACTTTGAAATGAGATAGTGTACAAACTTATATATAGATGCTTAAAGGGTTTTGGCCCATATGATACAACATGCAAAACACGTGAGACTCAATAGCTATAAAGTATATTTCACAGCCGCTTTGTCTTATTTGTTCTCATATTCTTCCTCGAACAAAACCCCCGTGAAAACCCTAGCTTTGTCTCTCTCCAAATTGGGGAAGCATCTTCCGATTGACAAGTAAGAACTCATGATAAATATTCATCTTCACTTGAGATCTAGGTCTCTAATGACTAGTTCCAGAAAGAAGAGAGATTTTTCATAAAACTTGACAATTAGTTGATGTAGTTGAGTGATGCTTTTGGATTGTCCACAGAAATAGCTTGATTTCGAGGAGGATTAGATTTGACAGTAGATCTGGAGAAAGTAACTGTAGATCTGGCTAAGTTGGAGTAGGAATCTTCGGTATGATTTTTGATCTCATCAATGCATAGTTCCTTTTTAAGCCTGATGAAGTTTTGAGTGAAAGTGTTTTGGTAAGAATATCTGCCTTTTGATAGAATCTTGGTATGCGATTTGCATTTATTTTTCCCTTTAAGACTTGTTCTCTGATTAAATAGAGGTCCAATTCGTTGTGTTCGGTCCTGGAATGTAGAACAGGGTTAGCTGTAAGTGAAACAATGCTAATATTGTCACAACACAAGGTAGCTTTGTTAATTTTGAATTATAATTCACCTAGTAATGACTCTATCCATATCATCTCTGCTATGGCACTTGTCGCACTTCTAAATTCTAGTTCGATATTGGATCTTGATACAGTTTTTTGCTTTTTCGAACACTATGAAACTGGATTCCCTCCATGAATATGCTGTAGCCAGTAGTTGACCTTCTATCATCATTATCACTCCCCCAGCTAGAATCTACAAAGCCAATTAAATTAACATTAGGACTGGATTTAAATATAAATCATGATTCAATGTTCCCTGTAAGTATCTTAGAATTCTCTTGACAGCCTTCCAGTTTTATCAAGAGGATTTTGCAAGTATTGGCTAACTTTTTTAACATAATATTCAATTTCTGTCCTTGTAATAGTTGCATACTGTACGACACCAACAAGACTTCTGTATTGTTTTGCATTCTGTGTTGTTTCACCCTGAAATTTGGATAAGTGTAAGTTTGTTGTCATTGGAGTTGCTAGGCTTTTTTCTTTATCTATGTTGGTTATTATTAGAATTTATGAGATATACTTCTTCTAACTAAGATGAATGGTTGTTTCAGATATTCTTTTTACATTAATCCCCTAAAATAGCTTTGTTGACCCGACTCCATAATTGAGATCTCTTTGTCCAATTGTTTAATAAGTTGTTGATTTCATTACTATTGTTTCCGGTAATAATGAAATCATCTACATAGACTAAGACATAAGTCATGGATTCATTGATGAATCTTGTGAACAGAGAGTTATCAGATTTGGATTGGTTAACCTTTAGCTTATTAATGTGGCTCCGAGTTTATTAAACCACACCCTAAGTTCCTGTTTGAGACCACATATGCCTTGTTAAGTTTAAACACTAGTCCTGTATCACCCTTTTGTGTGTACCCTAGTGGTTGTTCCATATATACTTCTTCTTGCAGAACACCATTGAGAAAAGCATTGTTGACATCTAGCTGTCTTATGCACCAGTTTTATGTAGAGCAATAGTCAGAATGATTCTTATAGTAATTGTCTTAACTACAGGTGAAAAAGTCTCATTGAAATCAAGTCTATGTTGTTGAGAGAAGCCTTTTGCTACAAGCCCAGCTTTATATTTCTGAATTTTTCCATCTACTTCTTTTTTTAGTTTATATGTCCACTTACATCCCACTAGATTTTTGTGTTTAGGTAATTTTGCGAAGTCCCATGTTTTGTTGTTGATAAGTTCTTTGTGTTCCTCATCCATGGCAGTTTTCCACTTGTCATTTTGAATAGCCTGCTGGAAACTGCATGGTTCCTCATGATCCAAATTTACTATGCATGCATTAGGTTTAAAAATACCACATTTTGCTCTGGTCATTATGGGGTGACCAGTGACTTAAGGGAAAGACTGATCAGTGTTTGAATTGCTCTCATTTGAGCTCTGACCTCCTCCTTCTGGATTTTTGTCATGATGTTCATTCTCACTTTCACTATTGTCATGTGTGGCAGTACTAGTCCATGTACTGCTGAATGACTCATTTTGAGCATGACAACATTCCTGCATTTTAGTTAGTTTCAGATAACCCTGATTTTCCACATTATAGGTATTATCACAATACATAGGAATAAAAGGAATAGAGAACTTAGTTTTATCGATTTTGTTTGTTGTTTAATTTTCCCTTTTTTAAATGGAAAAAACATGCTCGTTAAATGATCACTCTGCCATTACTATTAATGCACTTATATCCCTTGATATCATTGGTATAGCCCATGAATGTACAAGGTGATGATCTAAAATCTAGCTTATGTGACTTGTACATTCTTAAGCAGGGAATATATAAACAACCAAACACTTCAAGATGAGAATAATTAGTTTTCTTATTAAATAATACATATGATGAACTTTTTTTGTGTAGGCTATTAGTAGGCATTTAGTTGATCAGATACACTGCTATGGAAAAACGCATCAGGCGAAAATTTAAGTAGCATTGATGCATGTACAAGCAAGTTAAGTCCTGATTCAATAATGTGTTTATGTTTCCTTTTTATTAACCCATTTTGCTCAGAAGTGCGGGGACAAGTTAATATGTGATTATACCCTTTTTCTGGAAAAAAATATCCTTAAAGGGTTTTAATTCTGATCCATGTCAGATTGGATTTTTTTTACACTACACTCAGTTTGTTTCTCAGCATAGTTTATAAATTGTAGGACATCATTGTAAGTTTCAGATTTTAATTTCAAAAAATAGATCCAAGTGTATCTATAATAAGAATAAATAGAGAATATGTAATATTTGAAACCATAATCAATATCAATAGGTGTTGGATCCCATAGTTCCACTGCAACTAGTGCGAATGGTGAGTGATATTCAGTTTCAAAGTCCTTTAATGGTAGCTTATGACTCTTTTCTAACTGACCAAAGGTACATACACATGACTTAGCAATATAATCAATATGTATTTCATCACCGTTAGCAGTATGTTTTACAACTTTAGAATGAGGATGCCCCAGCCTAGCATGCCAGATTTCATATGAATCTGCCTTACACGTAGATTTAGCACTTTCAACCACTTTCAACAAAGTTACACAATGGATGTTTGCCATGTGACTCAATTGAGTCAACAAAGGACTACTTGTACAGCTCCTTGATTGCTTTACCCTACAATAAAATTTCTTAGTTAGAATGTCCTTGATTAAACAACAATTATTATAAACTCAAAGTAAACATTATTACCACAAGCAAGTTGAGAAACACTTATCAGTTTTTTCTTGATATGTTGCACTCTCAATATGTTATTTAGAAATAGGTTTCTATCACCTTGGATGTAAGAATTCCCAGTATGTATGATATTTGTGGACTGACTATTACCCTTTTGCACGCACCGCTTACCTCTATATTCTTTGTTGCCAAGATTTAAGTTGTAGAGATTATTAGTAACATGGTTTGTAGCACTTGAATATGGGAACTAGGCATCATCAGTAATGTCATCATCTTTAGTTGTGTCAACATTTCTTGAACCCTCAGCTTGGTTCCTCTGGTCTTTCTGCAGACTTGTCAAATTAGCACTGATATTGTTTTTTGATTATCCTGATTTAGGTTATAGTTTGAATCAAATATAAAATAGAATTTTTGGCAGTGTGACCAAATTTTTCACATATCTGACATGTAGGTCTATTACTGTTATTCCATTTGCCTCCTCTTCCCCTCTGACGTCGATTAGAGTAACTTCCTCTTTGAAAGTTATTGCCTTTTTCTTGAGCTTTTGTATTGTTGGTTGACACATTCTTTACTGATGGATCAGAAACCGTAATCTTCTTATGTTATATTCTATCTTCATGGCAAATAAGAGTATAATGAACATAGGGTATAGATGGAGTGGGCTCCATTGATGAGATGATGGCTACAACAACTTCGTAATCACCATCGAGACCATTCAAGGTTGAGGTTATTTGCTCTGAATATGAGATTGTTTGACCTACTGATTCGAGGAGATCACAGATATTGTTGACTTTTATGAGGTATTCAAGAATAGGCATACTGTCTTTTCTTGTGTTTTGCAACTGTTTTCTGTAGTGCATTACTTGGGTAGATAATTGTAGGCTGAATTTTTTTTGAACTATTACCCATATGTCATGAGAGGTCTTGCAACCAATTAACTGTGGGGTTAGATAAAAATCAATAGATGATAGATCCATGCACAAAGCAATTTGTTTTGCCTCTTGTAAATTGTGTAGTTTCAATTTATGACAGTGTTTCCTGCACAACAAGAATGAATTGATCTAGTATAATCTTTGACCCATCAAGACATTCTTCAAGCCCATACCCTTCAACAACGGTTTGGATCTGGAATTTCGATAGAAGATAGTTGTTCTCATCTAACTGTATGGGAACCAATTGATTTAAGGGCTAATGATCAACTTTGATAAATTTTCAGGTTGGTTTTGGGTGGTGGAATCTACATTGACAGAATTTGCAGAGGTGACTGTATTATTATCACCCATGGCTAGACAACAAAGGAAAAAAGAGAGGTAGGCAAAGAGAATTTTGAACCAAGAATTCAAGAATTGAGAATGCTGAATCACGAAAGCTGTCAGGATGAGATAAAGAGAAAACTGATGATCTGAGGCGAGGCTTGGTGACTGATTTAAGAGAGAAAAAACAGGTACAAAACTGATGAACAAAGGCTATACTCGAAAAGTTTTGGGTGATGAAAGATTTCTGACAAAACTGCCACCAGTTGCAATCTACTGCAAATGATGATGCTACTCTGATGCGTTATTTGGATGGTAACTGCATATCGTGAGACAGGTTTGCTCTGATACCATATTAGAAAAAGAGGAATATGAAATGTTGTTTGGGAAAGAAAGAATTCGAAGAAGAGAGAAATGTTGTAATAATTCTTTTATTGCTTTGAAATGAGATAGTGTCACTACACTAAAAAGTAGTTTTAGCTACTCCACATATGATACAGCTGTTACCCGTATCAAATATAATACGGCTATAACCCATATTAATGTGTGTTGATACGACTTTAAAAAGCTTTCCCGCCATATAATACGCTTTCCCTCTCATTTAGGTGTGGATCATAGCCGTATCAGATTGGACATGGCTAATAGCCGTATCCAATCCACTGCTTAATTTTGGCACACACACAAACCGTCATATCCCTCTTCGTTTCCCCCGCCTATTCTTGTTTGCCAAATCATTTTTCATTTTCTAGGGCAAACAAACCGTTGCTAAAAAATTGAAAATGGTGGCAGTTTCCAGCACCAACCGACAACCTTCGGCAACCTCCAGGTACCGTCGGCAATCTCCAGCACTATCCCTCGACAACAGCAGCAATACCAACATGCACAATGTCCAACACCTCGCCGACAACCTTCAGCACCTCGTCGCCAGCCTCCAGCACCTCATCGCCACCCTTCCGTCGTCACCAGAGCACCAAGGTGAAATTTTGAACAATTATATTTATCTCTTCTCTTTTGGTGGTGAACTTTAGTTATATATAAGTGTAAACAGTTGTTTGGCATATTGGAACCACTGATGATTGAACATAAGTGAGTGTTTAGTTGCATGTGTCGTCTTGTGAGCTAGTTGTTGGGTTTGTGGTGAGTGTTTAGTTGCATGTATCGTCTTGTGAGTTGGAGGCAGTGTCTTTACATGACTGCTAGGTTTCAATACTGTTTGATCAATGACATCTATCTATATTGAGCTCATAATATTCAACTTGCAGCATCGAGCTCATAACCAAGCGAGTCACAGTTCAATCAGGTGATGAAGCTAGTTTTGTTATGTAGGACACAGGTATAACTTATTTCATCATAGAGATATAACTAGAATTTATCTCCTGATAATGTTGGATTAAATTGTATAACTTGTGGCTTATAAATATGTACTGTGGTATATAATAAAGTCTGTCATCCTAGGAACTGTGATTTCTACTTATGCTGTCAAGTACGAATGACCGAGACCTTCACTAAGACCATATCAGGATGGACTGAGCGAGTCCGAGTTCAATCAAGTGAAGAAGCTAGTGTTGTTATGTACCACACATGTATAACTTGTTTAATCATAGAGGTATAACTTGAAATTATCTCCTAATAATGTCTGATTAAATTGTATGACATGTGTCTTATAAATAGGTACTGTGGTAGGTAACAAAGTCTGTCATCCAAGGAAATATGATTTCTACTTGTGCTCTTATGCAGGGATGAGGCATAAATAACAATTTCTAAAAGATCCAAATTTCCAAAGGTGTGGTTCGTTACACAAGTTATTACTTATGCAACCAACAACACCTTTGGAAATTTTGATCTTTTGTAATTATTACTTTTTCTTGTGGTTTCGGTGGAGCTATTTGCAGCAATGGGAACGTCGTTCGAGTTGGTGGGATAAGGCTAGTCAAAAGGGAGCACTTTAGATTACTCTAATACCACCAACTTCTGACAACGTTCCTATTGTTGTCGGACAGCTCTACAGGAACCATAATTAAGCCTCACCCCTAGCTTGAAAAGGGAGCACCACTACTGTGGGTATATTAGACACTTTATATATGACTTTCTGCTATATGTTATGTTTGATAGCTGGTCACCTTGTTTACTATGAACCCTAACTATGACACACTTGATAACACTTGGTATCACTTAGTACTTATATGATAATCATGAACCCAGATTTGAACTTGACAATTTTAAACCAAAGTTCATTTACATGATGTTGTGTACACATTTTTTTTCCTGTGATATTTGGTTTGTCTTGTTGTCCATTTTGTTTTGTACTTAGACTTGAACTGTCCGCATTATCATGCCGTGAATAATGTGCAGATTGGTTGAACCTTGAATGTTTGTGCGCACTTCATTTTTTTCAGCCTTATTCACTGACTTGTACAGCTGCATGTTTGTGTGCACTTCATTTTTAAACCTGTTTATAACCTAAATATCATGAGTAGTGTGGGAAATTGATGGTATATAGATGTTTTGGTTGATACTGGAAGGTGCAAGCAAACACTTTAATAACTGGTGGTGATCCAAAAGAGGTTATTTGTGAGGCAGCTGAACAAACACAAACTGGTCTTCTTGTTGTTGGAAGTCGTGTGTTATTAAAAGGTGTTTGTGTGCACTTCATTTTTCCAGGCTTGTTCACTGACTTGTACAGCTGCATGTTAATTTCAATACATGTATTATTGTGGGTATATAAAGCTAGTGTGGAAAAACCATTTGCCTTATTATATTATGTGCTTATACAAGATGTATTATTAATCTTGATCATGTGTTAAATAAGATGTTTTATTGTTCTTGATGATGTGTTAAATAAGATGTTTTATTGTTCTTGACGATGTGTTAAATAAGATGTTTTATTGCTCTTGATCATATATTATAGTATTATCATTTGATATGTCTTAGAGTGGTTATATATGTATGAGCAGCAGAGCAATTAGTTACGACTCTAAAACATATCTAATAGATCAGTTAGATATGTCCATATGTCGTATATGTTGAGGAAATTAGGAACGGTTTAAAGTCGTATTCAATCATTAAAGACGCCATTTTTAGCTATGGATAAGAGCCATATTAAACATGGTTAGAAACGACTATTAGTTGTAGCTAAATTAGCATTTTGGTGTAGTGTGTACAAACTTATATACAGAATTCTTTAAGGGCTTCGACCCATATGATACAACGTGCAAAACACGTGAGACTCAGTGGCTATAAAGTATATTTTAAAGCCACCTTATCTCATTTGTTCTCGTACTGCTTATATCGCAAAGTTGATCTAAAATTAGACCTTAGTTTATAATATTCAGAACACAGTAGGTAAGGTGGAAGTAGTGATATTTAATTAAGTAATCAAGATAATAAGTTTATTTCAATATATGTAATTTATACAAATACATAATTTGTATTAATTTAAATACTTATTTACTATATACATTATATAATTGACTTATAATAATTCATACATAATTTTTTATTTTTATTTTCTTACACGTAACTCTATGATATGCTCAAATTCTCTAGGTTTTTAAGTCCATAAAGATATAAATATTTAAAGTATTAATACTCATTGCTAATATGTTTATCATAAGACAAATTCTATTTAAACTCACTAAATTACCGAGTTTCCCCCTGATTTTCAAAAAACGAAAAACCCATCAATTTGCTGAGTTATGCCTATTTAAAAAAATATCCAAAAATACCCTCCCTCGCAGTTGCACTGTGTGGAATCTTTAGTGCACCACGTAGTGACACTATGGGAGTTCTAAAGTTACCAAGTAGTGCAACTATGTGGTGACTTCAAAGCACTTCGTAGTGCCATTGCGTGGTTCTCTGAAGGCACCATGCAGTGCCACTGTAAGGTGGACACAAATTCTGGGAAAATGAAACATAAACTTAAGTAGAATATAAACCAAGAGTATTTTCATCTTTGAAATTTTCCATTAAAAAGGGGGGAAACTCAGCAAATTTCTAGGTTCAAATAGAATTTGCTATATCATAGACCTCGCCCTCTTCAATGGTCCATGTCGTATAAGAAAAGCAATATATAAACATTAAATTACACACACACACACAAACACACACACACACACGCATATATATATATATATATATACAGAACAAAAACCATTACACATAGGTGTAATGGCGGGATTTTTCAAGTCTCTGATATCTATTTTAATATAGAGATTTAAATCAAAAGCAAATAAAGGCAAACAAGTTTAAGGAGATTAACACTTATATATATATATATATATATATATATTCATACATATATATGTTACGGCCAAATATACATGTATATATGCATGTATACACCATTTCAATTAGCAACAAACAAGAGAGTTTAAACCAAAACAAAAGAAAGTGCAAAATCCATCATTTAGTAGTAGATTTGGACTTAAACATCACCTAATCACCTCATACATAATATCTGCGCATTTGTAAGAATGCAAAACAAATATCAAAGAGAGGAAACCCATTCTCTTGTAGATTGATTTGAAGGGTTGAGCTTGGCATTAAATGAAAGTAAGCTTTGCATTAAATGCAAACATAGTCTCATGTACTTTGAAGAGGGAAATAAGGGTTGGTAGGAATCATCTCTTGTGAAGGGTACTTACATGTTTGCTGTAACAATTTTGCACCACAAATATAGGAGAGAGAAATGGGGGTAGGTAGGAAAGTTGGCTGTAGAAACTTTAGAGATCTTTGCCTATAAATACACGTCCAATTCCATGCATTTTCTCTTTACAAAGAATACAAGAAAGTGCTGAAATTTTATCCATCACAAGAATTCAGGAGCTTATTTACAAGTGAGTAAAACCTCACTTAAGTCAAGATAGATTGCAAGTTTACTGTAAACTGTTTGTGTGTGCTTTCATGTATGATCATCAATGCAAGTTCACAATGTTTTATCACCAGTATAGTGTTAATATACCAAGTTCATATCATCATTTAACTATATATTTGCAAGTATAGATGAAATAGAAATGGGTATCACTATGATCTTGATCAAAGAATTTCTGCAGTTTTGTTTACTGTCAAAACAAAACTCTACAAAATGAAAATACCTGGTAGATCACAAATCACAAGTATACAAACATATACATATGTTATACTTATATACAAATATATATATATATAACCATATAGTATGAACAACATCAAGATATATGTGTTTGAGAACAAGAAACAGAAAGTAGCAGGTTCTCTGTAATCAACAATTAAAATCCGAAAATCCATATGTCGTAGAAATGAAATACAGTGATTCGAATGCAATCGTGATAGGAAATAATGATTTTTAAAAGTAATTTCACGATTTTTATTGTTGAGATAAGGTAGAATGATTGAGATAACCAAAAATGGCACTTTGACCAAATTCCGGCGATCGACGACGATGAGGGTCGGGCCGTGGAGCGTGGAGGAGCTGCACACATCGGGGAACTCGAGAAAAATGTCAAATGATTTTTCCATTGGGTGAATCGAGCTGTCGAGCTCGATTTAGGATTTTAATGGCTGAATGGTTTCGAATGTTTGGCGGCGACGTAGGGGACCCACAGGCGATCGAGTTGGCCGAAGTTTGGCGTGGAGCGGCGTTGGGTCTTGGCGGAGCTAACGGCGGCGGTGCGAGGCGTTCAGGTGGTCGGAGGCGATGAGTCGAGCTCGGTTTAGGTGGTACACTTTTCGAGCTGTGTACTGGAAGTTTTGGTGGAGTGGCGAAATCGAGGAGGAGGCGACGATGGGCGGTGGTGATGGGTCAGTCGTGATCAGTGGACGAAGCGGAGTTTGTGGGTGGTGGTTCGGTAGTCGTACGGTGGCGGGGGAGGTCGTGCACGTGCACAGCTGTGCACGTTTGCACAGTAGATCGAGAGCAAGAAAATGGAGAAGGAAGGGGGTGGCTTGGCACGATGGATTTGAGTGATCCATCAGTGGATCACCATGGTTTCAGAGCTGATCGAAGTGGCTTGGCACGAGATGTTTGGCGCGTGGGTTTGGCAAGTGAACATCGGTGGTCAACCGTGGGGATCACTTGATTTTTGAGATGCCGAAATTGACTTGGTAAATACAAGCGAGAATAGAGTTTCAAAGGCAAGAATTTTATTTAATCGAATTTAATGAAATTAAATAAATAAATATAATTGATCAGTAATTAATTAATTTAAATAAAAATAGTGTTTTTATTTAATATGGCGTGAACCAGTGGAACAGTCAAGACGACAGTGAGGTCCCAGAATCGAAGTTGTTCGAAGAAGTTCGTCGAGTTAGAACTTGAGTTTTAAAAGATAATTTAATTTAAATAAATTATAAAACAATTTATTTAAGTTTAAATAAAGGAAAATAAATATTTGACAAATCAAATCGTAGTATAGAACATCGTCTAACAGTCGATGACAAGCGAGATAAAACACCGTGTGCGTAGCACGGTTTTTTTTATACACTTTCAAATATTGATAAAAACTGTATAACATCTTGTGTATGACACACACACTTTAACTATACAATTGAAAGTGATATTTAAGATATCCAGATATGAACCCGAGAATGTTATACTGTATATATAATTATAAATACAGGATGTGCAACTGAATTAAAGACAGTAAGCTGATAATAAATTATCGACTATAAAAGATATTTCGTACATCGTTTCGAAGAGTCCGGAATTCACATTTCCACTTCGACTCGAATTATACGACGTATACCGGAAATCAATAAAGATGAAGAATGCAAGCACTATTCCAAAATAGTATCTACGGTCTGTTCAATCCCAGAACAGATCCGAACAGTCGGATATCTGACAATGTATATCGATCAGATTTTACACATCGACTTTACATAAGTGTGTTATGTTGGTGGCGGAGAGATTCGTTTCTTTAGCCTTATACCCAGAATATATTTGTGGAAACAAATGAGTGATCTGTCAGATAGGACGGTGTGATATTCAAAGACGTTGGAGAATAATCCGTCAACGGTAAACGTGACTTCAAACCTCACAACCGGGAAAGACAATAGTTGAGCTAGGCAGCATGGCTAGTTGGGTCATACCCAACCAGGGTATATTATCACCATCTAGAGTAATTCCTTTTGTTTCTAAATCTATATTCACCTCTGTTACCTTCGGTAATCGGTGGGTCATTCCCGACCGTGGGGGTGGTAATATATTCGTTACACTCAAGCTAAATGAGTGGACGGTCATATGTGGCCGGGTTGCAGGATGTTCTTGTTGAACCCCAGTGTATCCTCTCTAGAGTACACTGATCGGTGGGTGCTCCCATACCCTGTCAGTTAGAAACCAAATTCCAATAAGCGCTCGACGATTTAGATTTTATTCTATGTACGTGAACGTGAGATGCAAGCGATTCACTAGATGATTATTTATTTGATAAATACTATCATAAATATCAAACGTTTTGATATTTAAAATACAAGGGTCGTTTTCCATATATTAGTTATGGATTGGGCTTAAGATTTCTAAAGTAATTCAATCTATTAATAACGGAACACCTTATTCCTTATTTCCCTGTTTACATCTATTTAACTGTGTTTACTCACACCAGTCCCCTGACTGACCCGGAGTTTATTTTCTGTGTTTTCCCTAAACTCTTGGGTACTCATAATATTTATTATGAGTAGGCAAGTAATTCAGGTTGGCAAATGGAACCTTCCGAAGTTCAAGTTGCAGGACAAGTCTAGTAGTTTACTACACCTATGTATCCAGTTAGATTTTTATTTCCATATCATGATGTATTATTATGTGAATGTACTATGATGATGTAAGTTGTTGATGTATTATGATGTATCAGACCCTATGATGTAATGTATTTGTATTTTTAAATTCCGCTGTGAGATTTCTGATAACTTCTTATTCCTCTATTCTATTAGTTCTATCTTTTCTATCCCATCTTCTAATTTCTTTCGATAATGACATGGTTTTCGGAGGGTCGAAAATTGCGCCGTTACAGTTGGTATCAGAGCCTATGTTCTTCGGAAACATTTAGGCTTTGGAATAGAGAGTAAGCGTATTTCTACTAAAAACTATATTTTAGTATAGGTAGATCGTAGTTACTTAGGTAATCCCTTGACATATTTTTCCGAGGAGTCATTTATTTTCAATCCGTGTACTCAGGGAGTTGAAAATGAGTTCTCGTGGAGGAAGAGGCAGAGGAGCAAGCGGAGCAACTACGACAAACGGACACACTGTTAACCAGACCCAAGTGGATATTACTGAAGTAATCCGAGCACCAACTCAGCCTAACTTTGCTATGGTCTGTAAGAATTACACAACTCTGGGAGGAAAGATTTTCAGAGGTACTGAATCACTGGTCGGAGTCCTAGCATGGATTAGATCATGTGAGAAGATTTTAAAAGGACTGAGGTTGGATGACGAGTATAAGCGTCTCTTAGCTTCATGGAATCTGGAAGGAGCCGCAGCAATATGGTGGGATGCCCAGACTGCTAACACTCCTAAGGAAAACTTTACTTGGCCCATGTTCAAAGAAGCTTTTGAAGGTCAGTATCTACCTGCTACTGGAAGGACAAGGATGTACCGAGACTTCATTGACTTAAAGCAGGAAAGCATGTCTGTCGCTGAGTACGAAAACCAGTTCAACGCACTTTCAATCTTTGGACCGGAGCTGATAAATACTCTTTTGAAAAAGAACGAGATGTTTGTTGCTGGTCTTAGAGATAATCTGCAAGGAAGGATGATGGGACATTTGAAGGATCCATTTGTGGAACTAGTAGACCTAGCACTCAGATATGAAGCACTAGATACAAAGAAACCAGGAGCGAGGATCCAGACTGGGGAGACGAGTGGGGTGAATATCATGAAAAGAAAGGTCAACCTAGATTGGAATGATAATCAGGGCCAAGCTAAGACGGGGCAACAGACTGTGGAAGGTAAATTTAAGAATGTGGTGTGTCACAACTGCAAGCAAAAGGGACACATTGCATGATTCTGTAAACAAAAGGGGAACCAGAAACCCCAGCAATACCCACAACAGCAACAGAAACCCCAGCAATACCCACAACAGCAACAGAAACCCCAGCAATACCCGAGACAGCAACAGAAACCTCAGCAACAGAATCAGAACCATAACCATAATCAGAGGAACGAGATGGTAGTGAAGAATCTGTGTTTCAACTGTCATCAACCAGGACACATGGTGAAAGACTGTCCATTGATGAAGAGGGCACCACAGCCTAGGGTTTTTACAATCAAAGATGAACCGTCTACTTCTCTGAATGTGAAAGGGAAGGGAGTGCTGGAAGGTACTGTACAGTTTAATGGAATTTACCTTCGTGTTTTATTTGATACCGGCGCTTCACACAGATTTATTTTAGCCGAAACCATAGATCAGTTTGACCTTAAACCAATTATATCACCAAACCCCATTTGCGTATCAAACCCCATAGGGGGAAAAACTAAGCTTAAAATGTGTTGTGAGGATATAACTCTCTTATATCTCTCACACTCTTTTCGATTTGACTTCTATGTTCTAGACTTCAAAAGTTTCAATTTTATACTTGGATTAGACTGGTTAAGCAAGTTCCAAGCCAAGATAAAATGTGATAAAGAAATCATAACCCTT
The DNA here is from genome assembly GCA_030737875.1 of Allium sativum. NCBI lineage: Eukaryota > Viridiplantae > Streptophyta > Magnoliopsida > Asparagales > Amaryllidaceae > Allium > Allium sativum. The sequence goes on from CM060919.1 coordinate 313,152,478, forward strand.
ATAACTAGCTTAGAGCGAAAAGCTAGAATAACTTGTGGGAAACCGTGAATTCACATCTGTAGTTTTCTATATGCTTTAGAAGCACCTCAAGAAAGTCTCGACACTTTGGAAGTAGTAAGAGAATTCAAGGACGTATTCGAGGAAGTCGGAAGTTTACCTCCGCATCGAGAGATCGAATTCCGAATTGATTTAGTCCCAGGAGCTAGACAAATGATTCAACCAAAGAGACGGATGGCTCCCAAGGAAGTTCAGGAATTAGAGAAACAAACTCGGGATTTGCTGAGTAAAGGCTTAATCCGGCCTAGTTTTTCTAGTTGGGGCTCTGCGGTAGTTTTTGTAGTAAAGTCTGATGGGTCCTTACGACTATGTGTGGACTACCGAGAATTAAATAAAGTAACCATCCGAAATAGATATCCATTACCTAGAATTGATGACCATTTCGATCAATTACACGGAGCAACGGTATTCTCCCAGATGGATTTAGCAACAGGATTTCACCAATTGAGAATCTCTGAAGATTGTATTCCTTTAACAGCATTCAGAGGCCCAGATTTCTTTTATGAATGGTTGGTTATGCCGTTCGGACTAACCAACGCACCAGCTTTCTTCGTAGATCTGATGAACAGAGTCTTTAGGAAAATTCTTAATAAATTCGTTCTCGTTTTCATTGACGATATCTTAATCTTTTCAAAAACCGAAGAAGAACACCGTGGTCATCTTAGAGTAGTGCTAGAAACTCTAAGGAAACACGTGTTGAAGGCAAAGTTTTCAAAATGTCACTTTTGGAAATCGGAAGTGAGATTTTTGGGGCACATAGTAAACGGAGATGGGATATCAGTAGACCCAGTTAAAGTAGATGCAGTACAACTATGGAAACAACCTCAAACACCAACAGATATTCGTAGTTTCCTAGGACTGGCAGGATACTATCGAAGATTTATCCGAGACTACTCCAAAATATCGTCACATCTGACCAAGTTAACAAAGAAGGGCCAAAAGTTTATTTGGGACCCAAAGTGTGAATAATCGTTTCAAGAACTAAAGAAAAGATTAACGGAAGCACAAGTATTAGCTGTTCCCGATGGAACGAGCGGATTTGCAGTTTACACCGATGCTTGTGGAAAGGGAGTAGGAGCGGTGTTAATGCAGAAGGGACAAGTGATTTCATATGCAAGTAGGAAGTTAAGGATTCACGAGAAGAATTACGCAACTCACGACCTAGAGTTATTGGCAGTGGTTTTCGCACTAAAGATGTGGAGACATTATCTTCTGGGTGAGAGATTCGAACTTTTCACCGATCATAAACCATTGAAGTATCTGTTCACTCAAAAAGATTTAAATCTGAGACAACAGCGGTGGTTAGAATTTCTTGCATCATATGACCTAGATATCATTTATACACCGGGAAAAGCGAACGTAGTGGCAGATGCCTTGAGTAGAAATGCGATATTATCACTTTTGGAAGTCACACCGACTCTCCAAGAAAGGATAATGAGTAATCAGAAAAGGGATCCCAAACTGGAAAAGATTATTCGAGGAGTCACAAACGGAAAAGAGACTGACTTCGAGTTGGACAATCAAGGAGTATTGAGAATAAACGGCAGATTATGCGTACCTAACGTGGATGGGATAAGACAGGAGGTTTTAAAAGAATGCCATGCATCAAAGTTGAGCATCCATCCAGGAATTCATAAAATGAATCACGATATGAGATGAGTATTCTGGTGGTCAGGAATGAATAAAGATATCATTACTTTCGTAAATGAATGTCTATGTTGTCAGCAAGTCAAGGGAGACCATCAAAAGACTGCTGGACTATTACGGCCATTAGAGATTCCCAACTGGAAGTGGGAAATGATATCGATGGACTTCATTGATGGTTTGCCAAGAACAAGGAGAGGCTACGAAGGGATTTGGGTAATCGTAGATCGGTTAACTAAGAGTGCGCACTTTATTCCAGTGAAACCAACGCGCACTACCATAACATTAGCCGAAGTATTCATGAAAGAGATAGTACGACTGCACGGTATTCCAACGAGCATTGTAAGCGACAGAGATACCATTTCACAAGTAGATTTTGGGAAGCTTTGCAGAGAACGTTGGGAACAAGATTAAATTTCAGTACAGCTTACCATCCTCAAACGGACGGTCAGACGGAAAGAGTTAATCGTATATTGGAGGATCTTCTAAGAGCGTGTATTTTAGATTTTGGAGGGTCGTGGGAAGATCATTTACACCTAGTAGAATTTTCATATAATAACAGTTACCAGGCGAGTATACAGATGGCACCATATGAAGCATTATATGGAAGACCTTGTAAAGCGCCAGCATGTTGGGTAGAGTCCGGAAACAAATTGGTACTTGGTCCGGATATGATACTAGAAGCGACAGCGAAAGTGGAATTAGTGAAACTGAGAATGAAAGAAGCCCAGGATCGCCAGAAAAGTTATGCCGATCAAAGGCGAAGAGATTTAGTATTCGAAATAGAAGATCTAGTTTTTGTGAAGATCTCACCAATGAAGGGAGTAGTAAGATTTGGAAAATATGGAAAGTTAGCACCAAGGTATGTTGGACCTTTCCGCGTCTTAGAAAGAATTGGTTTTCAAGCATATAAAGTTGAATTACCAGAATATATGGCGGGAATTCACAACGTATTTCACGTATCACACTTGAGAAAATGTATGCACAATCCATCATTAATTCTGGAACCCTCTGTTCAGCAAGAGATAGAGATTGAGCTAGACTTGACAGTGATTAGACATCCATTCAGTATTATTGACCGAGAGGGAAAGCAACTTCGCAACAAAGTGGTGAGGCTACTAAAGATCCAGTGGAGCGAAAACCCGAAAGACTGTACGTGGGAGACCGAGAAGCAGATAAAGAAATTATACCCAGATTTTCCTATGAGTTAGGTATGATTTACTATGGTATGGGTAAAATGTAAGGAAATTTCAATTTCTACATTTCTGTGAGCATTTGCATGTGTGTTTTATGGATTCAGTTTATTTGGAATTATGAACTCTCTTGTATGTTTACATCGCTGATGAGTTCTATATTCTTGCTTACGTGTTAGATGGCTCCAGTGTGGAAGACCACGGCAAGAAAGAGGGTGACACCACTCCAGTTTCTTATGCTACGAGCAAAGAGACAAAGAGTAGGAGATTCCGACAACAACCGAGAGAGATCACCCATCGACGACGAAGGTACACACATATCATCAGAAGGATCAGTGCTTGGTAGGAACGAACCAATAGAACAAGATGGAGGACACCAAGACTTTACTGATGAGGATGAAGTGATAGGAGATGAAGGAAGTGTTGACGGTTATGGTGAAGGAAATGAGGGTGGCGAAGAAGAGGAAGAATATGAAGAAGAATATGAGGAAGAAGAAGACCAAGTTGTTCCGGGAACCCCAGTCATTGCTACGGGAAACCAGCAAGAAGAGCAAGTAGCCCAAAGGACAGCGATATGGAATAGATTGGAACAAGTTCTCGTCGAGTTTCGCATAGCAGGAGGAGGAGTACAAGTATTCGGTGAGTATGGATACCCCGTGGTGAGGCTATATTTAATACCACCAGTGGGTCTGATTTATATAGAGGATGATGAGGAGGAGACTGATGCAGAAGACGTAGTTGAGGTCCTTAATATATCCGATGACGAGGAGGTCGTAGGGATAATAGATATCTCTGACGATGAGTAGTAGGACAGGGACTGGAGGAGGATAGTTACGTATGTATATTTTGGGGCAGTTTAGAACTTGAGTAGTCAAGTATAGTATTATTGTATGTATCGAGACTAGTGTTAGTATAGAACTAGTCGTATGTGTATGTGTACTAAAGCAACCAGTTTATGAAATATTTTCTTTTAGAAACTTTCTACCTTTCTTGTGTAATTTCGGGGCGAAATTCTTTTAAGTGGGGTAGTCTGTAATGGAGGGATTTTTTAAGCCTCTGATATCTATTTTAATATAGAGATTTAAATCAAAAGCAAATAAAGGAAAACAAGTTTAAGGAGATTAACACTTATATATATATGTATATATATATATATATATATATATATATATATATATATATTCATGCATATATATGTTACGGCCAAATATGCATGTATATATGCATGTATACACCATTTCAATTAGCAACAAACAAGAGAGTTTAAACCAAAACAAAAGAAAGTGCAAAATCCATCATTTAGTAGTAGATTTGGACTTAAACATCACCTAATCACCTCATACATAATATCTGCGCATTTGTAAGAATGCAAAACAAATATCAAAGAGAGGAAACCCATTCTCTTGTAGATTGATTTGAAGGGTTGAGCTTGGCATTAAATGAAAGTAAGCTTTGCATTAAATGCAAACATAGTCTCATGTACTTTGAAGAGGGAAATAAGGGTTGGTAGGAATCATCTCTTGTGAAGGGTACTTACATGTTTGCTGTAACAATTTTGCACCACAAATATAGGAGAGAGAAATGGGGGTAGGTAGGAAAGTTGGCTGTAGAAACTTTAGAGATCTTTGCCTATAAATACACATCCAATTCCATGCATTTTCCCTTTACAAAGAATACAAGAAAGTGCTGAAATTTTATCCATCTCAAACAAGAATTCAGGAGCTTATTTACAAGTGAGTAAAACCTCACTTAAGTCAAGATAGATTGCAAGTTTACTGTAAACTGTTTGTGTGTGCTTTCATGTATGATCATCAATGCAAGTTCACAATGTTTTATCACCAGTATAGTGTTAATATACCAAGTTCATATCATCATTTAACTATATATTTGCAAGTATAGATGAAATAGAAATGGGTATCACTTTGATCTTGATCAAAGAATTTCTGCAGTTTTGTTTACTGTCAAAACAAAACTCTGCAAAATGAAAATACCTGGTAGATCACAAATCACAAGTATACAAACATATACATATGTTATACTTATATACGAATATATATATATATATAACCTTATAGTATGAACAACATCAAGATATATGTGTTTAAGAACAAGAAACAGAAAGTAGCAGGTTCTCTGTAATCAGCAATTAAAATCCGAAAATCCAAATGTCGTAGAAATGAAATACAGTGATTCGAATGCAATCGTGATAGGAAATAATGATTTTTAAAAGTAATTTCACGATTTTTATTGTTGAGATAAGGGAGAATGATTGAGATAACCGAAAATGGCACTTTGACCAAATTCCGGCGATTGACGACGATGAGGGTCGGGCCGTGGAGCGTGGAGGAGCTGCACACATCGGGGAACTCGAGAAAAATGTCAAATGATTTTTCCATTGGGTGAATCGAGCTGTCGAGCTCGATTTAGGATTTTAATGGCTGAATGGGTTCGAACGTTTGGCGGCGACGTGGGGGACCCACAGGCTGTCGAGTTGGCCGAAGTTTGGCGTGGAGCGGCGTTGGGTCTTGGCGGAGCTAACGGCGGCGGTGCGAGGCGTTCAGGTGGTCGGAGGCGATGAGTCGAGCTCGGTTTAGGTGGTACACTTTTCGAGCTGTGTGCTGGAAGTTTTGGTGGAGTGGCGAAATCGAGGAGGAGGCGACGATGGGCGGTGGTGATGGGTCAGTCGTGATCAGTGGACGAAGCGGAGTTTGTGGGTGGTGGTTCGGTAGTCGTACGGTGGCGGGGGAGGCCGTGCACGTGCACAGCTGTGCACGTTTGCACAGTAGATCGAGAGCAAGAAAATGGAGAAGGAAGGGGGTGGCTTGGCACGATGGATTTGAGTGATCCATCAGTGGATCACCATGGTTTCGGAGCTGATCGAAGTGGCTTGGCACGAGATGTTTGGCGCGTGGGTTTGGCAAGTGAACATCGGTGGTCAACCGTGGGGATCACTTGATTTTTGAGATGCCGAAATTGACTTGGTAAATACAAGCGAGAATAGAGTTTCAAAGGCAAGAATTTTATTTAATCGAATTTAATGAAAATAAATAAATAAATATAATTGATCAGTAATTAATTAATTTAAATAAAAATAGATATTTTATTTAATATGGCGTGAACCAGTGGAACAGTCAAGACGACAGTGAGGTCCTAGAATCGAAGTTGTTCGAAGAAGTTCGTCGAGTTAGAACTTGAGTTTTAAAAGATAATTTAATTTAAATAAATTATAAAACAATTTATTTAAGTTTAAATAAAGGAAAATAAATATTTGACAAATCAAATCGGAGTATAGAACATCGTCTAACAGTCGATGACAAGCGAGATAAAACACCGTGTGCGTAGCACGGGTTTTTTTCTATACACTTTCAAATATTGATAAAAACTGTATAACATCTTGTGTATGACACACACACTTTAACTATACAATTGAAAGTGATATTTAAGATATCCAGATATGAACCCGAGAATGTTATACTGTATATATAATTATAAATACAGGATGTGCAACTGAATTAAAGACAGTAAGCTGATAATAAATTATCGACTATAAAAGATATTTCGTACATCGTTTCGAAGAGTCCGGAATTCACATTTCCACTTCGACTCGAATTATACGACGTATACCGGAAATCGATAAAGATGAAGAATGCAAGCACTATTCCAAAATAGCATCTACGGTCTGTTCAATCACAGAACAGATCCGAACAGTCGGATATCTGACAACATATATCGATCAGATTTTACACATCGACTTTACATAAGTGTGTTATGTTGGTGGCGGAGAGATTCGTTTCTTTAGCCTTATACCCAGAATATTTTTGTGGAAACAAATGAGTGATCTGTCAGATAGGACGGTGTGATATTCAAAGACGTTGGAGAATAATCCGTCAATGGTAAACGTGACTTCAAACCTCACAACCCGGAAAGACAATAGTTGGGCTAGGCAGCATGGCTAGTTGGGTCATACCCAAGCAGGGTATATTATCACCATCTAGAGTAATTCCTTTTGTTTCTAAATCTATATTCACCTCTGTTACCTTCGGTAATCGGTGGGTCATTCCCGACCGTGGGGGTGGTAATATATTCGTTACACTCAAGCTAAATGAGTGGACGGTCATGTGTGGTCGGGTTGTAGGATGTTCTTGTTGAACCCCAGTGTATCCTCTCTAGAGTACACTGATCGGTGGGTGCTCCCATACCCTGTCAGTTAGAAACCAAATTCCAATAAGCGCTCGACGGTTTAGATTTTATTCTATGTACGTGAACGTGAGATGCAAGCGATTCACTAGATGATTATTTATTTGATAAATACTATCATAAATATCAAACGTTTTGATATTTAAAATACAAGGGTCGTTTTCCATATATTAGTTATGGATTGGGCTTAAGATTTCTAAAGTAATTGAATCTATTAATAACGGAACACCTTATTCCTTATTTCCCTGTTTACATCTATTTAACTGTGTTTACTCACACCAGTCCCCTGACTGACCCGGAGTTTATTTTCTGTGTTTTCCCTAAACTCTTGGGTACTCATAATATTTATTATGAGTAGGCAAGTAATTCAGGTTGGCAAATGGAACCTTACGAAGTTCAAGTTGCAGGACAAGTCTAGTAGTTTACTACACCTATGTATCCAGTTAGATTTTTATTTCCATATCATGATGTATTATTATGTGAATGTACTATGATGATGTAAGTTGTTGATGTATTATGATGTATCAGACCCTATGATGTAATGTATTTGTATTTTTAAATTCCGTTGTGAGATTTCTGATAACTTCTTATTCCTCTATTCTATTAGTTCTATCTTTTCTATCCCATCTTCTAATTTCTTTCAATAATGACACGGTTTTCGGAGGGTTGAAAATCGCGCCGTTACAATAGGTGAACAACATTATCTTAATAACTAAGATTACTCTGTATTATTTAATGCCATGGGAAATAGAAAGCCCAATAAATTCCATGTTAGAACTGTAAACAATATAATAGACATTTTTGTTTCAATAACTCAAAATTATTAAATGACTTGGAATTACCTTACTATCCATGATAGAGTCTGGAGAACCTACACCATGCAATTTTCTTACATCATCTAGTACATTATCATGAAGAAAGACTGCAACCTTATTTATAATTTATAAGGAAAAACCTAAACCCAAAGGACCATACCTCTTCAAAAAAAAGCTATTAGGTTTTATCAATATAAGAAGGAATTCATTTGTAAATAGTCAAGACATACATGAAACATTTCTGTTAATTTTTTCAGTGCATCGTTGCCTTGGTTGTATTCCATTATTGACAGTTAGAATGGGGTTGGATAAGTTCATAGCGAATACCGTCAGTAATATGACTTGTGTATATTTTGCTTTGTGTACACTATCAAAAGAATAAACATAAATGAAGAAAACATGTAAAAGTATCAATGAAGATAATAAGATTCATACCTAAGTATTAATGTGAAATAACCAGGTATCTGTAACTCTTGCCACATTGCATAGGATAGCCTTCTTCCATGCTAGCCTCAATCCCGTGTTCGTGTACTACACTATTAATTGTTGCATGATCTTGAGCTTTATGCCTGGGGTTAAATGGTCCATCTTGTGAATCTAAGGCTACATGGTTGTCATACATATTTTTTTATAGGATGTTATACTATGTGGTTTCCATCTACACATTTTAATTATTATAACACTTCACATTTCTTATCGTTACCCATTTGAGGATTCCATCAAGAAACTTGAAGCGTTTAGGTACAAAATGACACAAAGGCTAATATTCACAAGGCAACATAATAAAAACACAGCAGAACTTGAAATTTCACTTGAAGAAAAATAAAAAGTGTCATTACATCATGACAATAAGAACCACAACTGTCACATAAAGCAACATAAATCAGAGTACCAAAATAAAAAGTATCCCTCTCATCATCAAATACAAAAATAAACCAAACGTGGAATGGTACATGTAAAAATAGAGAACAAGACAAATGAGAATTTCCAATGGGCCAAGCTGGGCCAAAGCTCTATCAGCTACTAGATCCTCCACCCTAAGAACCTGGGGGGAAGGAAGAAATCAGAGTGAAAGAAAATTAGTTGGACATAAAGCCTGGTGAATTCAGTAATTACTAGAATGAGTGATAAAAGAGAAAATCTAGACAAGATAATAATTTGAAGCTCAACACAGTAAATAAGAACAAGAATATACTTCCATGAATATAGTCGATTGTCAAATCATTCGATTTCTACACCAATTGGTGCAACTCATAAATTATGATATAACCTAATTCTATCCATAGATTGGATCCTAAATCACAACTAGGATAATCTATGCCGACTATGATCTTGGGTTTATCAAACCCGATCCTTCATCTCTATGGACGTAGCGTAAATCATCGACGTCACAAGGTCTTATCTTCCCTAATCGGCGCGATGCACGCTGATCGCCCCGCCGGAATGCTCCCGTACCTACCTCGTTTGGACCCCTTGCTACATATAAGCATGCCTTCGCCTCCTCGTGAGATCTCAGTGTAGCGTGATAAAAGGAATACCGACTGATATAGACCCCCACCCAAAAATATAATTTGACATGAGTCACCCCTAGACTTAGTCCTTAATTTAATTTACTATCTATAGAATTATTGTTGACCGCCTAACTACCCCAGACCCTCATAAATTATCAACAAACGATTAGGTCACTATAAATAAATTATTTTAATTGGCCACTTATTTTCTCTAATCACCTACCCCTACTATCTTAACGGACCCCAACCATGAGCTACTTATTTTCCATAACCGGTCATCGCTGCCAGAACATACTCCTACTACACATTATTTCTAAATAGGCCACGTATTTTCATTAATCATCTTATGCTGCCACGACAGACCACTACTACTCATGCTTATTAATTTGTTTATTTTCAAATTTAACGTCAAACATAAATTTAATAATAAGCTAACTTTCTTTATGTACCTTTTCGTCATATTATAGGTTGCATGTAAACTTTAATTTACAGGTTGTCTATAAACATCGCCTTTGTTTAATTTTTGATGTACAACCCAACCCCGCTATTTAGTGTCTATCCAAAAGTCATTTATTAAATTTATCAAAGTTACAATTCAACTATCCTTTATTGCATGATTCCAATAAGCCCAATTTAACCTTTTTACACATATTTCTTATTTTTCCAAATGTGCTTTTATTGTCAAATTCATATTTTTACCCCACATTGTGCATAAACAAAAAGAAATAATGGTTTAGGATCTTGAAGGCCAAAACTCGGTGCAAAAATAAAAGGAAAATTGCCTAGGCTCAGATAAATAAGAACATATCTGAAGTAAAATAGGGCTGATTCTAAAATGTAATAAAATTGCATACGAAGTAAAAGAGGTAAAGATGAACTGGACAAATCTATAGTAACAGAATGGATTATTAAATGGATATGAGATAGGATAGAAACATTAAATAAGATATACATAGATTATTAACAAAAAAATGAAAAGCAGAAACCTGAAGAAATCAACAAATACTGTAACACCTCGTAATTTTAAAAGAACATTATAACGATAAACTAAAGAATACTTAATTAAATATGGGGAATTTAGTAAAACGGACTATACCTTTGCGTTCGTCTTGGAATTATGCTTAAGATAAACTCCGAGTTTGCGTAAAACGGACATTGTATGAAGAAGATATTAAGGTTTCAAGTTTGTATACATATAAGGGAAATATATATAAACAAAATAAGTCTAGAATTTCAAACCAGTTAAAAATCGAAGCGGGAAAGGGACGTGGGATTGATACCCGTTGAGGGTCGACCCACGCCCCAAGGGTGTCGACCTATGGGTCGACCCACCCCAAATCTGGCCAGGTTCATTTCCTGAAACTAGACTTGTTTCTGAACGAGATTCATTGGCAGTAGGCTATATATAGGACAACATCTCTATTGTTTTATTCACTTAAAACAATGGAGACAACGAGATGCTGCCCCAGCTTAGATTAAATTAGCCTATTTTTCTTCAATAACGGCATATACGCATACAAGAATCTCAACTGCAACTTCAACATATCATTCTCTGTTCTTTAGATCCAGTCTTTGTGAGTTCATGTTATTTTTAGATATAAATATTTAACAAGTAATCCTGACATGTTTATAAATCTGGATCTAAAACCTATGCATGTTAAGAATCCGATTCTTACCTAATCAGTCTTGTTATTACATGTATACCTGATCTGCTGTTCAGTTCTTAAGATGCCTATTTTTGCTATCATATGCCTACCTCAGTTATTCTATGCTTGTTTTGTTTCATGCCTATTCTGTTCTTCTCTCTCTTTCCCTTTTTATTTTTATCGCCTAGGCTACCTTCGTGCCTAGGCCGATACCACTGAAATATGTGTACGAACGAAAAGGGGTAAATTTGGGAATGATTGGGAATAATAATTTGGGGGAATAACCTCTACTATGAGTATGACTAAAATTTGGGGCATAACTTATATGTGGAATATAACTGAAATATGGGGTGTATGAACATGTAAACAAGTAAGAACATGTTAATGGAACTGTACGACACATATGTAATATGTTTGATATGTTAGGGGTTAATTAAACTTGTTAATCTATTGGGGTTGTAGGGACACTATTAACCCATGTAAAACTTAACCTGTGGAAATTCTAGTTGATTGGGGAAACAAGTTTAGGGGTTTGACTTATGTTATCTGTTATGTGAGACCCATATTAGTCAGCAACCCATTCTAGTATTAAAGTGGGACCCCGCACTAGGTAGGGGTCAGGGCAAGCTTATTAAGCTAATTATAAGTGGTTCATTTGGGATGGGGTGTTCTGATGGCGCATTCCAACAGGGTCATGCGCGTGCATGGGCCCAGTCTATTTGGGAAAATAAGACGCCATAACACCTGTAAATAGGTTTGTGTCCTTCTGGTTGTTACCACTTTAGGAAGTAATACACCCTACTATGGGGCCGATATAGGGTATTTATATAGTAGGGAGCCGATCATTGGGGGTACTAATTAGGGTACATCTAGTTCTGTTTAGGTACATATTACTTCTGTTTGGGGGTAACACCCGTTATTTCTGTTTAGGTACCTGTTATTTCTGTTTGGGGAAGAACCCATTGCTAGAAGTACACCTAAGTCTGCCATTTATGTTATGTTAGGATCATTCTGTTTTTATTAAGTAATCGGAAAACACTTAATCTGGTATACTAGTATTGGTGTAGAGAAAAGTACTTGAGAAGCATAGTCTATTCTAATTATTCTATTTATCCCGTCCATCCAGTTCATACCTGTTATTTACTACTATTATCTCTCATCCGGATTATTCACTGTCATGATGCTTTTACTTATTTATATGATAAAAGTAACTGAACTCGCCAGACTTTATGTCTGACCCATTTTATTTCCTTTTCTCTCCCTTCCTCCCCCCTCCCCCAGGTTCTCTGGGTGGGAACGCTTAGGCTTGATTAGGACTCTCTCTTCTATTTCTGCTTAGATTCAGATTTGCTTAGATGTACCGCTTTGACTTTTTGTCTATTTGTTTATGGCTACCTATGGGGACTATGCTTTTTACTTTTACACTCTGATGGTTTTTAGTGCAAGACAGATGCTTTTATTTGATGTATTTTATTCCAATATTTCATTTTGATGTATTTTATTCCAATATTTCATTTTGATGTTGTAACTGGATTTTGGACCACGATGTTTTCTATTGGAAAAATAAAGTTTTAAATTTCCGTTGTTATTTTATATATCTATCTTGTTAGATTTTGTTTCTGTTTACCTATAACGCTTCACTGAACTTAATGCATTCTATTAAAGAGCGACATTAACGAACGTGGGTTGTCACATTTGGTATCAGTGCTGAAGGTTACAAGATCTGGTAAAATGTTTTGAAAAATGTTTTCAAAAGATTTCAAAAAGAAAGTATTTTCAAAGAAAGGTTTGTTTTTGAAAAACATATTCCCCAAGCCATATAAAATATCTTTCGATTCTCTGTTGAATCCCTTTTCCCTTTCTTTTCAACATGTCTGGGGAACCGAATCTTACTGAGGGAGTTCAGATACCGGCTTGGTTCCATAGGTATCTTGAGGCTACGGCGCCTGCCGGAGGCCAAGCAGACGCCCCTCCCCTAACTGCAACCGTTGTTCCTCCTCCTCTACTAGTGGATAATTTCTCTAAAATATGCAAGGACTTCTGTGCTATGTGAGGAAAACCATTTCGTGGAACTGAAAGCTTTGTGGAAGTACGGAATTGGCTTAAAAAGATAGAGCATTTGTTTGGGATTTTTTTGATTGACGGCCACAGGAAGATTCAGTTGCCTGCATGGTAGCTGAAGGATGAGGCTTCATTCTGGTGGGAAGTGACACAAGCAGGGTGTCCAATAGAGATTTGGCCTGATTTCTGACATAGGTTCGAGATGAAGTTTCTTTCTAAGACAGAAGAGAGTATGCAGATGGAATTTTTTTTGCACTTAAGCAAGGGAGCTTGTTTGTCAAAGAGTATGTCAATAAGTTCAATCAGTTAGCAAGGTTCGGTTTGGATCTAGTGAGTACCCTGCACAAGAAAGCTTTGAGGTTTGCAAGAGGATTGAATCAGCCCCTTCAAGCAATGGCGTTATCTCACATTCCAGTGGGGGCTACTTTTGATAGACTGGTTGATATGGCACTAATGCACGAAGATGGTAAAGATGAGAAAAAGGAGACCAAGACTGAAGAGACACAAAACAAGAATGTGTGACCCAAGAAAGAACAACAAAAGAAATATGGAGAAAACGACAAGGCTTAAAAGAAATGTCATGGTTGTGGAGGCTTGGGTCATGTGATCAAGGATTGTAGAAAAAGGAAGAATTTTTGTTTCAATTATGGTGAAACTGGACACTATAATAAGGAATTCCTGAAGAAGCAAGGACAGGGGCAAAGGGCAGGACCTTCTGGAGGGTAAATGCATGCTCTTGAGGCTATCAGACCAGATAGAGGTAGGAAAGTTTTCGTTGAAGGTTTGATTTCTCTATCCAATCATCCAGTTAGGACTCTTTTTGATTCTGGAGCTTCTCATACTTTTATATCTAATTTTGTGGTTGAGTCTCTGCACCTTAGTACTAGTATTGTTTCTGATCCCGTTATTGCCTCAAGCCTCTTTGGGGGCACAGCTCATATGTCTATGATTTATCAGGGTTTGAGGATATCTAGGGATGGATTCGCTAACTATGTATGGTGCCATTCTAGATTGTGAGAGGAGGGTCATTAGACTTTTGACCTACTATGGGAGACTCTCAAGATTTCTTGTGACACAAGGGGGTCTGTTATGCTTTGTAACAACCCGAAAATCTGGGCCAGTTTAAAATTTTTAAATTGGCGTTTTTAATGAATTTTAAATATTTAAAATGGATTATTTTAAATAATATCGACAAGAAATTTATTTTGAATAGAATTCGAACGAATATATTTATATACGACGTCGTTGGAATATAAATATTTATTTTAAATTATAAAAGGAATTGAAAATGGCGCGGTAGTTCGATAATTCGATTTCAAAATTCAAATGAATATACCGGGTGCAAAATAAACCAGATTTTAGTGAAACCAAAAATATTTGAATCTATTTGAGAATATCTTTCCAACGAATCCGAAAAGTCGAAATTTCATAGCGGTGATAAAAAGATATGTCCAGTTGAAATTTCCGAATAGTCGCTATGGAATTCTGGCCCTTAAAAATGGCCATTTTGCAAACGTCCTCGGATTTCGTCGAAACCACTTTTGTTGGATCCGCGATGTCAAATTATTGCTAGGTTTCAAATTTCATAATTTTTCGAATCAATATGTGAGCGTGGCAAAGGAAAACGTGTTTGACCAGTTTCAGTTGATTTTAATCGACTGGAAATTGGCCATTTTTCAAACGGTCTCAGAATTTGACGAAATTAGTTTTGTTAGGATCGTATCGTCAATACGAAACTAGAAATAATTTTTCTGGAATTTTTAGAGGCTGTATGTGGCCCCGGTAAATTGAAATGTACGTTTAAAATAGAATATACAGATTTATATTTTAAATTTAACGAAAACTGATCGTAACGATCGAATTGGCCTACGTGACATATCCCATTGTGTTCGGAATGGGGGTATTACGCTAGGGGCGACAGTCATTGGGTCCGATTTGGTGTTCGAATCGAAAAGCAACTTTTTGGATTAAATTAAATAATTAAATATACACTACTTTTCACTTTAACCCCCCCCCCAAGACCATTTCCTCCTTTCTCAAACCCGATACCCTGATCCTTTCCTCCGATCGAAGGAAAAGGCGGCTCCCCAAATCGAAATGGCGGCCAACGCCATCACCATCGACCCTCCCTCCGGTCCGCCTACCGTCCTCCTTCATGACGTCGACCCTCCCTCCACCGCTCAACCTGAACCCGCTCCTCTCGAAACTCTAATCGACCGAGCACCTGAAGCCACGCGAGTTCAACCGCCACATTCCCCTTTCGCTCCACCTCGCGACATCAATAACCCCTTCGATCGAAGACCCAGTCACCCCGTCAGCCTCCTCCTCGATTAAGCGCAGTACATTGAAGGTGAACGTGAACGTGAACCGTAAGGCGACGATGAGGGTTTGATGTTGCGGCTTGGAAGCTATATGATGTAGAGGCAGAAAATTTACAGTAAGCATATTTCATCTTCTTTCTTTTCTATTTTAAAAATTAATAACCTTGGTTTATTTCTCAGATTTTAATGAGAAAGAGCTTTAATAAAAATGGGTTTTATCTTATTTTATTTTGAAATAGAATAGCTATATAAAACAGGATTTTTAAAGCGATAAAGATAGGATTTTTAAAGTGTTAAAAACAGAATCTTTTAAAGCGTTAAAATTTGGATTTTTATTGTTAGAAGAGCATAATGATAAAAATATAATTTTTATTATAGTAGAGCAATAAAAATATATTTTTTATCATAGTAGAGCAATAAAAATATAATTTTTATTATAGTAGAGCATAAAAAAAAATTATAAAGTAGAAGTATTAAAAATATGATTTTTATATAATAGAGAATATAAAAATATTATCTCTATATATGTAGCTAAATAAAAATCTGATTTTTATTATATATACGTTGAAATAAAAATGTGATTTTCACGGCGATGAAATAAAAATTCAATCTTTATATATGAAGTAGAAATATAAAAATATAATTTTTATATAGAATGAAGCGTCGAAAATATATATGTAGAAGAAGAATATAAAAACCGAATTTTTATATATGTAGAAGAAGGATAAAAATCGAAATTTTATATATGTAGTGAATACGGGGGATGAAAGGGACGAAGGGCAGACACGATGAAGATTTTCTACAGTAGAAGTGTCGAGGCGCTTGGTATAGCTTGGGTGAGAACTTCTCACCTTTTAATTTTGTTTTCTAGTTAAAAATATATACTAGGATGCAGACGGTGTTTAGTAGCACCCGACACCCGTCGTCCACAGACCATGGACGACTTGTATGCTTGTTTGTTTGATTTTGATGTGTAGTTGATTGTGTGATGTGATGTGATGTGAAAAGAAATAAAATATTTATATAGTTAAAAATATTTTATAGTTGAAAATAGAATTTTTAATGTGTATATAAAATAAATAAATATAAACAGATCAGAAGATTTGTTTATATACACTGATTTGATTGATATTGATGGGGACGATAAATTTTACACATCGCCCAACTGCACAAATAAAATCTGTGTTTGATTGTTTGAAACCCCACATGGGTGTTGGGATGATATATGATGTACACTAATCCCGATAATTAGTTGTATGTCGATCTATTGATTGACAGACTGTTATAAGCGTTGAATATTAATATTTGATGCTTATACAGTGTAGAATGCACTTTGGATGATGGTTGATTATTAGTCATTGTGGATATATACATGCGTTGTATGAAAATCCATAGAAATAAAATCTATGGTAATTGATTGGGCTTCATTCCAGTTTTGAATAGAAATATTTGAAATAGAAATATTTGAAATGGAATATTCGAAAATAGAAATATATGAAGCCGTGTTGATTAGATTGACGCCATTTTGACATGAACGATATTTTTATCGATTTTATTCATTTTATAATGAATATCAAAAGTGATTTCAAAATCTAATATTTTGAAAAGAATTAGAATTCGAATTGAAAGTGAATAGAAATGAATTTGAATTGAAAGTGAATAGAAAAGAATTCGAATTGAAATTGAATAGAAATGAATTCGAATTGAAATTGAATGAGATTGAAAACGAACTGAAATTGAATTAAAATCAATTTGAATTGAAATCAATTTGAAATGAATTTAAATCGAATTTATAAGGAAAAATTCAAATTTGATTTGAAATTGAAAAGAAGTTGTAATCGTTTTGAAAACGAATTAAAACGATTTATATAATACGTTTTAAAAGGAAATCGATGAAGTATATATTATATATATTATATATATATAATATAATGGCCTGAACAGAACGCGCCGCGCCGCGGCAGTTCGCGAATTTCGACCATTGACTTCGAATGGACATTGCGGGAGATCTGACCGTCGGATCCTCCTAAAACCGGAACCGTTGGGTTTGTATCAAAAAGAGCTTTCTAACGAATATTAGAAATTTGAACGGTTGGATTTGGAATTATGTCCAAATCAAATTTGAAAAAGGTCGCTGTAAGTGCAGTTCGATGGCCGTTGATGGAAATCGACTGTACGGGCCTTGATAAAATTATTCAAAATATCAATAATTTGTTTAAAATCATAAGAAATGATTTGTGAAGAATTGGGATGAAAAACTCCATATTTGAAAAGATAAAAATAGATTTTTATCGAAATGAACTAGTTTTGAACTAGAATAATAATTTATTTATTTTTAAAATAAATAAAGTGGATTTGAAATGGTTTTGAAAATAACCAGGATCTCCAATATATAGATTGGAAATGGATTTGAATCGAAATTGTCTTCGGAATATTTCAATGTGGGATTTTGTAATTATACAGATATTGTTATGGGAAATTTGAAAGATATATTTATATCGTTATTTCCAATACGATATTTGTTGGTCGTAGAATTTGATATTGAATATAAGCCAATATATTTTCTATTCAGAGACTTGTATTTAATATCAAATGGGATTTTGGGTTTGTCGTGAATGGCGTCTTCATTAACGCTGTTGTTAAACCCAGTTGAGTAAAAGATTAAATCCTTTATTTAGATTTAATGAAGTGTACCAATTAAATGATATTTAATTGGAATTGAATTGGTATTGATTTTTGGGTTTATCGTGAACAGTGTTTTAAATAACACTTGTTCTTTAACCCGATAATTAATGGAATGTGATTTTGGGTTGTCGTGAATGGTATCTTCAATAATACTGTTCTTAGACCCAAAGGAGTTAAGAATATCAGAAACTAACTGGAGATTAGTTAAGTTGAATGGTTTCTGGGGTATTGATCTGATGTTGGTTTCGGCCTTCGGGGTTAATACTTAGGGAATTGCTCACTTACTAATTTACGGTTAGGGACTGATTGAAATGTGATGTGATTTTGGGGTTTATCGTGAACCGTGTTTTAAATGACACTGATTCTTTAACCCAAGTAAAGATTAAAACTAAGTGGAGTTTTAATGAATCTTTAATTAGATTGAAAAAAGATCGAGAATGGAGTATCACCAGTTTTGCTCCAGGCGATAGTGAAATCTTTAATTAGATTTGAACGTGAAATGGTAATTGAATTTACCGATAACACCGTGGTGTTAGATATGAAGTATGACCAGTTTTACTTCATGGGATAAAAAGGTTGGGGTTGGGAAATTAAAACAAATGATTACTTCGGTAAGGTTCGTTAATCCCGATTGGTTTGAATTGATATTCAAAGGAAGATTAAAGAATAAATTTAAAGGATTTATCTTTGATAAAATTAATGGGAACCTTTCCCTAAGAATGTGAAATTTAGAAACTATCTGTCGGTTAGCTAAGCAGAATGGTTTTCTGGATATTGATCTGATGTTGGATTCGGCCTTCGGGGTTAATATTTGGGGAATGATTCTCTTGATTAATTTACGGTTAGTGGCTAATGAATTGGAATGAGGCGTATGTTGTGTTTGTGTAACACTTGTTTATTATATACGCGAGTTATTCAGAAAGACCGGGTTCATCCCATTCCGAATAACAGATTCGACGTGATGTCGAGGATTAAGGCGGTGGTCGAAGACCGGAGGTCTTCACGTCGTTTGGATAATTACTGATGATCTTGATTGGGCCGTACACCCAAGAGGAGGGAATCAGTTGGTGGTCGTCCAGACGTACTTGGAGATCGATGGATATGCGGGGTACTAGGAGCCTCCGGTTTCGTTCAGACCCAGAACGAACTTGTAAATGGACTGTGTGTCTGACATTGGATTTCATTCTGTGTGACTGATATCGGTTGCATAGAGTGGTTTGCCTGTGTGGCATGCTAAGATGCAAAAGATCAAGGCTTCTGTTGAAAAGCAAAGTCTTGTGGTTGATGATCAAAGCACGGCCTGTGTGGCGTAGCTTTGTGTAACGTTGATTCGCGAGCCTCACACCCCGGTTGTGAACCAAGAACGGGAGAGGACATCAGGGAGGACATGCGTTTCTTTCTAGTTAGGAGTGGCGTCAATGCTTGAACTGGCTGACGATTTTGACTCATGTGGTTGTTGGAATTGGAGGCGCCTCGGTCATATCGGTCGATCCGGGACCGATGGAGTCATTTAGTTGGCTCACCTACACCCCAAAGGGCGGGGAAACGCAGTGTTCAGGAATTTTGATCCACATCGGTGGACCGACCCAGACGATCCAAAGGTCACTCGAGCTCTGACCTGAGGGGCGGACTAGAGCGTCTCGAATCGGTAGAGGACTATCTTTTGACTCGGTTCACAGATGGAAATCCAACTTCCACTACGTGACTTTTTCGATTTTAGTTGTAATCCTATATATGGCGACATAGTGGGATGGGGCGCTTATGCCGTCTATGATTGATACTTATGATTTGAAGTTGTTTTATACACTACACACTTATTATAGTATCAAAAGATTTGTTTTAAACGTATCAAGCATTCTTAGCTATTATAAGGTAAAAACCCTATCCTCCGGCTTGCGTTGCATTGTGTGATGGGACCTGGGTCTTATAATAGCTTCATTTTTCTTTATTTAGCATTGCGCTGTTGTTTTATGCACTGGTATTCTTGGGAGGAAACCCGTTCCGTGTTATACGGCGTGGTCCCTTGATTTACCGAACTTTAAAAATAAAGATTAATAACTGTTTTAGTTCTCACACCAGTCCCATGACTGACCTGGAGTTTATTGTTTTAACCTAAACTCTGGGTGCCCTTATTTTGACACGGGCAGCTAGTAGTTTTGGTTTTGCATATTTATATTCGCAGGATCCTGATTTACAGCTAGAACGATACTCGGAAAGCTTTGTATCCGCGTATTACTTCTAGTTGTGTATTGTATTATTTTCCGCTGCTATGTAATTTATTATAATCTTTGATATTTATCGAATGTATATTTATTCATTTATGCTCTGTATATTCTTGTATTCTGATGGAATTGTTGTAATATAAAATGAAATGTTCTTCCGTCTGCGTTCTGTTGTGGCTTGTTCTTGAACTATCCGCGCTTTCCTCACCGGGGAAGTTACGGGTCTTTACATTTGGTATTAGAGCTTTGGTTTACAAAGCTCAGAGAACAAGACACATTAGAACCATACAAAAGAATTCATCAGAGATTGGATTAGTAATATCCAATGAGAATGACTCGTTAGAGATGGGATCAGTAGTATCCTAGAACGAGTGTGAAGAGTATATTTTAAAATGAAAACAAATTTTGTTTTGAAAATTTAAATCGTTGTATACGTATTTGATTATTTATTCTATATTGATTTGGACAATCCGATATATAAAGATTTTGCATATACGCCTTGCAAGCGTGTATTCGAAGTTTTAATATTCTGGATGGTTATAGAATCATACTCTAGTTGCCCGGGGATAATTCTGGTGATGGGGCACCGTCGCCAGTATTTATTTTCGAGTAATGAAAGTGAGATTTCTATATTTCCATTAGACTGGTGTGAGAATCGAAACTAGATAAGGCCCATTGTTGTGAATTGGCACCGAAAACATGATTTTCTGTATCTATATCAATGTTATGAATTTGAAAAGCTAATCAACTAATTGATTGTTGATTGTGTTGTTTAATTATAGTTTGATTAATTAAAATGTTGAACCTTTAGCCAAATTGAATCAAATAGTGAGTTGTATTGAAAATTAGTCGCATTTGCTTGCATATACATGTACTTGCATTGAACAGGTCATAGCAAGGAGGCTAGAGAAGAGGAATAAAATTGTTTGCCTGATAAATAGGTACATGTTTATTGTAATTCTTGAGTTTTGGGTGATTTTGTGAGCCGATTGGCTTTTTCGTTTTCTTTTGGATTGAAGAAGGCCATGGGAGGCTATATGAAATATCCCGAAGTCCCCGGTGCAGGGGAGGTTATGGCGATATTTTTCGAAAATTTAGGGTGTTAGCCAAATTTTTGAAAAATTTGAAAAGCTCTTAGAAACTGAAAAGTTGAAGAATTTAAGCCGTAATGAAAATAATGAAAGTTGAGTTGAATTGTGAAACAACTTTCGGCTTCGTTCCTTTTCGGGGACGAAAAGTTTTAAGTGGGGGATATTGTAACAACCCGAAAATCTGGGCCAGTTTAAAATTTTTAAATTGACGTTTTTAATGAATTTTAAATATTTAAAATGGATTATTTTAAATAATATTAACGAGAAATTTATTTTGAATAGAATTCGAACGAATATATTTATATACGTCGTCGTTGGAATATAAATATTTATTTTAAATTATAAAAGGAATTGAAAATGGCGCGGTAGTTCGATAATTCGATTTCAAAATTCAAATAAATGTATCGGGTCCAAAATAAACCGGATTTTAGTGAAACCAAAAATATTTGAATCTATTTGAGAATATATTTCCAACGAATCCGAAAAATCGAAATTTCATAGCGGGGATAAAAAGATATGTCCAGTTGAAATTTCAGAATAGTCGCTATGGAATTCTGGCCCTTAAAAATGGCCATTTTGCAAACGACCTCGGATTTCGACGAAACCACTTTTGTTGGATCCGCGATGTCAAATTATTGCTAGGTTTCAATTTTTCGAATCAATATGTGAGTGTGGCAAAAGAAAACGCGTTTGACCAGTTTCAGTTGATTTTAATCGACTGGAAATAGACCATTTTTCAAACGGTCTCAGAATTTGACGAAATTAGTTTTGTTAGGACCGTATCGTCAATACAAAACTAAAAATAATTTTTCTGGAATTTTAAGAGGCTATATGTGGCCCCGGTAAATTGAAATGTACGTTTAAAATAGAATATACAGATTTATATTTTAAATTTAACAAAAACTGATCGTAACGATCGAATTGGCCTATGTGACATATCCCATTGTGTTCGGAATGGGGGTATTACGCTAGGGGCGACAGTCATTGGGTCCGATTTGGTGTTCGAATCGAAAAGCAACTTTTTGGATTAAATTAAATAATTAAATATACACTACTTTTCACTTAACCCCCCCCCCCCTAGATCATTTCCTCCTTTCTCAAACCCGATACCCAGATCCTTTCCTCCGATCGAAGGAAAAGGCGGCTCCCCAAATCGAGATGGCGGCCAACGCCATCACCATCGACCCTCCCTCCGGTCCGCCAACTGTCCACCTTCATGACGTCGACCCTCCCTCCACCACTCAACCTGAACCCGCTCCTCTCAAAACTCTAATCAACCGAGCACCTGAAGCCACGCGAGTTCAACCGCCACATTCCCCTTTCGCTCCACCTCGCGACATCAATAACCCCTTCGATCGAAGACCCAGTCACCCCGTCAGCCTCCTCCTCGATTAAGCGCAGTACATTGAAGGTGAACGTGAACGTGAACCGTAAGGCGACGATGAGGGTTTGATGTTGCGGCTTGGAAGCTATATGATGTAGAGGCAGAAAATTTACAGTAAGCATATTTCATCTTCTTTCTTTTCTATTTTAAAAATAAATAACCTTGGTTTATTTCTCAGATTTTAATGAGAAAGAGCTTTAATAAAAATGGGTTTTATCTTATTTTATTTTGAAATAGAATAGCTATATAAAACAGAATTTTTAAAGCGTTAAAGATAGGATTTTTAAAGTGTTAAAAATAGAATCTTTTAAAGCGTTAAAATTTGGATTTTTATTGTAAGAAGAGCCTAATAATAAAAATATAATTTTTATTATAGTAGAGCAATAAAAATATATTTTTTATTGTAGTAGAGCAATAAAAATATAATTTTATTATTGTAGAGCATAAAAAAATATAATTTTTATAAAGTAGAAGTATTAAAAATATGATTTTTATATAATAGAGAATATACAAATATTATCTTTATATATGTAGCGAAATAAAAATCTGATTTTTGTGATATATACGTTGAAATAAAAATGTGATTTTCATGGCGATGAAATAAAAATTCGATCTTTATATATGAAGTAGAAATATAAAAATATAATTTTTATATAGAATGAAGCGTCGAAAATATATATGTAGAAGAAGAATAAAAAAACCGAATTTTTATATATGTAAAAGAAGGATAAAAATCGAATTTTTATATATGTAGTGAATACGGGGGATGAAAGGGACGAAGGGCAGACACGATGAAGATTTTCTACAGTAGAAGTCTCGAGGCGCTTGGTATAGCTTGGGTGAGAACTTATCACCTTTTAATTTTGTTTTCTAGTTAAAAATATATACTAGGATGCAGACGGTGTTTAGTAGCACCCGACACCCGTCGTCCACAGACCATGGACGGCTTGTATGCTTGTTTGTTTGATTTTGATGTGTAGTTGATTGTGTGATGTGATGTGAAAAGAAATAAAATATTTATATAGTTAAAAATATTTTATAGTTGAAAATAGAATTTTTAACTTGTATATAAAATAAATAAATATAAACAGATCGGACGATTTGTTTATATACACTAATTTGATTGATATTGATGGGGACGATAAATTTTACACATCGTCCAACTGCACAAATAAAATCTATGTTTGATTGTTTGAAACCCCACACGGGTATTGGGATGATATATGACGTACACTAATCCCGATAATTAGTTGTATGTCTATCGATTGATTGACAGACTGTTATAAGCGTTGAATATTTATATTTGATGCTTATACAGTGTAGAATGCACTTTGGATGATGGTTGATTATTAGTCATTGTGGATATATACATGCGTTGTATGAAAATCCATAGAAATAAAATCTATGGTAATTGATTGGGCTTCATTCTAGTTTGAATAGAAATATTTGAAATAGAAATATTTGAAATAGAATATTCGAAAATAGAAATATATGAAGTCGTGTTGATTAGATTGACGCCATTTTGACGTGAACGATATTTTTATCGATTTTATTCATTTTATAATGAATATCGAAAGTGATTTCAAAATCTAATGTTCTGAAAAGAATTATAATTTGAATTGAAAGTGAATAGAAATGAATTTGAATTGAACGTGAATAGAAAAGAATTCGAATTGAAATTGAATAGAAATGAATTCGAATTGAAATTGAATGAGATTGAAAACGAACTGAAATTGAATTAAAATCGATTTGAATAGAAATCAATTTGAAATGAATTTAAATCGAATTTATAAGGAAAAATTCAATTTTGATTTGAATTTGAAAAGAAGTTGTAATCGTTTTGAAAACGAATTTAAAACGATTTATATAATACGTTTTAAAAGGAAATCGACAAAGTATATATTATATATATTATATATATAATATAATGGCCTGAATAGAACGCGCCGCGCCGCGGCAGTTCGCGGATTTCGACCATTGACTTCGAATGGACATTGCGGGAGATCCGACCATCGGATCCTCCTAAAACCGGAACCGTTGGGTTCGTATCGAAAAGAGCTTTCTAACGAATATTAGAAATTTGAAATCTAACGGTTGGATTTGGAATTATGTCCAAATAAAATTAAAAATGGTCGCTGTAAGTGCAGTTCTATGGCCGTTGATGGAAATCGACTGTACGGGCCTTGATAAAATTATTAAAAATATCAATAATTTGTGTAAAATCATAAGAAATGATTTGTGAAGAATTGGGATGAAAAACTCCATATTTGAAAATATAAAAATAGATTTTTATCGAAATGAAATAGTTTCGAACTAGAATAATAATTTATTTATTTTTAAAATAAATAAAGTGGATTTGAAATGGTTTTGAAAATAACCCGGATCTCCAATATATAGATTGGAAATGGATTTGAATCGAAATTGTCTTCGGAATATTTCGATATGGGATTTTGTGATTATACAGATATTGTTATGGGAAATTTGAAAGATATATTTATATCGTTATTTCCAATACGATATTTGTTGGTCGTAGAATTTGATATTGAATATAAGCCGATATATTTTCTATTTAGAGCCTTGTATTTAATATCAAATGGGATTTTGGGTTTGTCGTGAATGGCGTCTTCATTAACGTTGTTCTTAAACCCAGTTGAGTAAAAGATTAAATCTTTTATTTAGATTTAATGAAGTGTACCAATTAAATGATATTTATTTGGAATTGAATTGGTATTGATTTTTGGGTTTATCGTGAACAGTGTTTTAAATAACACTTGTTCTTTAACCCGATAATTAATGGAATATGATTTTGGGTTGTCGTGAACGGTATCTTCAATAATACTGTTCTTAGACCCAAAGGAGTTAAGAAAATCAGAAACTAACTGGAGATTAGTTAAGTTGAATGGTTTCTGGGGTATTGATCTGATGTTGGTTTCGGCCTTCGGGGTTAATACTTAGGGAATTGCTCACTTACTAATTTACGGTTAGGGACTGATTGAAATGTGATGTGATTTTGGGGTTTATCGTGAACCGTGTTTTAAATGACATTGATTCTTTAACCCAAGTAAAGATTAAAACTAAGTGGAGTTTTGATGAATCTTTAATTAGATTGAAAAAAGATCGAGAATGGAGTATCACCAGTTTTGCTCCAGGCGATAGTGAAATCTTTAATTAGATTTGAACGTGAAATGGTAATTGAATTTACCGATAACACCGTGGTGTTAGATATGAAGTATGACCAGTTTTACTTCATGGGATAAAAAGGTTGGGGTTGGGAAATTAAAACAAATGATTACTTCGGTAAGGTTCGTTAATCCCGATTGGTTTGAATTGATATTCAAAGGAAGATTAAAGAATAAATTTAAAGGATTTATCTTTGATAAAATTAATGGGAACCTTTCCCTAAGAATGTGAAATTTAGAAACTAACTGTCGGTTAGCTATGCAGAATGGTTTTCTGGATATTGATATGATGTTGGTTTTGGCCTTTAGGGTTAATATTTGGGGAAATATTCTCTTGATTAATTTACGGTTAGTGACAAATGAATTGGAATGAGGCGTATGCTGTGTTTGTGTAACACTTGTTTATTATATACGTGGGTTATTCAGAAAGACCGGGTTCATCCCATTCCGAATAACTGATTCGACGTGATGTCGAGGATGAAGGCGGTGGTCGAAGACCGGTGCTCTTCACGTCGTTTGGATAATTACTGATGATCTTGATTGGGCCGTACACCCAAGAGGAGGGAATCAGTTGGTAGTCGTCCAGACGTACTTGGAGATCGATGGATATGCGGGGTACTAGGTGCCTCCGGTTTCGTTCAGACCCAGAACGAACTTGTAAATGGACTGTGTGTCTGATATTGGATTTCATTCTGTGTGACTGATATCGGTTGCATAGAGTGGTTTGCCTGTGTGGCATGCTAAGATGCAAAAGATCAAGGCTTCTGTTGAAAAGAAAAGTCTTGTGGTTGATGATCAAAGCACGGCCTGTGTGGCATAGCTTTGTGTAACGTTGATTCGCGAGCCTCACACCCCTGTTGTGAACCAGAAACGGGAGAGGACATCAAGGAGGACATGCGTTTCTTTCTAGTTAGGAGTGGCGTCAATGCTTGAACATGCTGACAAGTTTGACTCGTGTGGTTGTTGGAATTGGAGGCGCCTCGGTTATATCGGTCGATCCGGGACCGATGGAGTCATTTAGTTGGCTCACCTACGCCCCGAAGGGCGGGGAAACGCAGTGTTCAAGAATTTTGATCCACATCGGTGGACCGGCCCTGACGATCCAAAGGTCACTCGAGCTCTGACCTGAGGGGCGGAGTAGAGCGTCTCGAATCGGTAGAGGACTATCTTTTGCCTCGGTTCACAGATGGAAATCCAACTTCCAGTACGTGACTTTTTCGATTTTAGTTGTAATCCTATATATGGCGACATAGTGGGATGGGGCGCTTATGCCGTCTATGATTGATACTTATGATTTGAAGTTGTTTTATACACTATACACTTATTATAGTATCAAAAGATTTGTTTTAAACGTATAAAGCATTCTTGGCTATTATAAGGTAAAAACCCTATCCTCCGGCTTGCGTTGCATTGTGTGATGGGACCTGCGTCTTATAATAGCTTCATTTTCCTTTATTTAGCATTGCGTTGTTGTTTTATGCACTGGTATTCTTGGGAGGAAACCCGTTTCGTGTTATACGACGTGGTCCCTTGATTTACCGAACTTTAAAAATAAAGATTAATAACTGCTTTAGTTCTCACAACAGTCCCATGACTGATCTGGAGTTTATTATTTTAACCTAAACTCTAGGTGACCTTATTTTGACACGGGCAGCTAGTAGTTTTGGTTTTGCAGATTTATATTCGTAGGATCCTGATTTACAGCTGGAACGATACTCGGAAAGCTTTGTATCCGTGTATTACTTCTAGTTGTGTATTGTATTATTTTCCGCTGCTATGTAATTTATTGTAATCTCTGATATTTATCGAATGTATATTTATTCATTTATGCTCTGTATATTCTTGTATTCTGATGGAATTGTTGTAATATATAATGAAATGTTCTTCCGTCTGCGTTTTGTTGTGGCTTGTTCTCGAACTATCTGCGCTTTCCTCACCGGGGAAGTTACGAGTCTTTACATGCTTAGTTTCCTAGAGTCACTTGATGCTTCCGTAGATGATTTGCGATCTGTACCTATAGTCTATGAGTACGAAGATGTTTTTGATGAGCTTAGGGGATTACCTCCGAGGCGCGAGATTGATTTTCGGATATACTTGGTGGATAATGTGAAGCCAATCACATTTCCTGTGCGTCACATGACTCCTAGGGATAGAAGGGAGCTTATAAAGCAAGTAGGGGAGCTAATTGAGAAGAAGTTTATTAGGCGGAGCATATTAGAATGAGGTTTCAGTCGTCTTTGCAACTAAGGCGGATGGCTCGCTCCGCTTATGTGTGGATTACAGGGAATTGAACAAGCTTACTAAGAAGAATAGGCACCCCCTTCCGGGGATATATGATCTATTTGACTAGCTTGTTGGTGCATCTGTTTTCTCTCAGTTGGACTTGGCCATGGGGTTTCATCAGTTGAGGGTGGCCGAAGACAGTATAGATAAGACTGCTTTCAGAACTCCAGATGGTTTCTTCGAGTGGTTAGTCATGCCTTTTGGTTTGACGAATGCACCTACATATTTTGTGGATCTGATGAGTAGGGTGTTGATGGAGTTTCTAAATAAGTTCGTTGTGGTCTTTGTGGATGACATTTCGATTTTCTCAAAGAATAAAGAAGAGAATGCCCAAATTTATGGGAGGTTTTGAGGACTCTCTGAGCACACCAACTTAAGGAAAAATTCTCCAAGTGCCACTTTTAGAGAAAGGAGGTGAGATTTTTAGGGCATGTAGTCTCTAATGAAGTGATAGCAGTGGATCCCGCAAAGGTAGTGACAGTTCAAGATTGGCATGTTCCAAAGAATGCAACGGAGGTGAGGAGTTTTCTTGGTTTAGCGGGCTACTATAGGATGTTTATTAAGGACTTCACAAGGATATCAGCCCCACTCACCAGACTGACGAAGAAGAATCTAACCTTTGCTTGGTGTACTGATTGTGAAAATGCTTTTCAGTGATTAAAGAAGGCGCTGACAACAGCCCCAGTATTGACATTACTTGATGGGAGCAAGTTGTTCACAATGTATATTGATACATGTGGTATAGGACTCGATGTTGTTTTGATGCAAGAGAGAAAGGTAGTAGGCTACGGAAGTAGACAGTTGAAGGTTCATGAGAAGAACTACCCCACTCAAGATTTGGGATTGGTTGCTATAGTGTCCGCGCTTAAGTCTTGGCGACATTATCTACTTGGAGAGAGGTTCGAGTTATACACGGACCATAAATCTCTCAAGTATCTTTTCTCGTAAAAGGATCTCGACTTGAGACAGCAGGGATGGATGAAGTTCCTAGCATCCTATGATTTTGAGATTGCTTATACCCCTGGAAAGGGTAATGTGGTGGCGGACACGTTGAGTAGGCAGAGGATGACTTTGAGTCCTCTATTCGTAGAGAGGTGGAGCTTGGAGTACATATCAACCTTCAGTTTTAGGCCACCTACGAATTTTACACTTGGTTTGTTGGCATCCTTAGTGGTGGGACCTACTCTTATGGATCAAATAGGATCTTCACAGCGAGAGAACCCACAGACAGTAGACATTTTGGATAGGCTCAGTAAAGGGGAAACTTCTAGTCACCTTAGTAGATATTCCACGGATGAAAGAGGGTGGTTGCAATGGGATGAAAGGCTTTGTGTTCCCCGAGTTGGGAGTCTGTTGAAGACAGTCCTTAAGGAATCCCATCGTTCTAGGATGACTATCTATCCGAGCAGTGATAAGATGTATAGAGATGTGAAGAGGGTTTTCTTTTCGACTTGGATGAAAAAAGATGTAGCGGAGTCTGTCACTCGATGTTTAGTTTGCCAGCAAGCTAAAGCTGAGCAGAGGAAGCCTGGCGGTTTGCTTCATCCTCTGGAGGTCCCACAATGGAAGTGATAGAGCATCTCTATGGATTTCATCGATGATTTGCCTATATCGAGGAAGGAAAACACCGGTATTTATGTTATAGTAGATAGGCTTACTAAGAGTGCTCATTTCATTTCTGTTAAGAGTAAGAGAACGACAACTTGGTTAGGATCAGTTTATCAAGAGAACGACAACATGGTTGGCATCAGTTTATCTTCATGAGATAGTCCGTCTACATGGAGTACCTTCTAGTATTGTGAGTGAACATGACACCATCTTCACTAGTGAGTTCTAGAAGATCCTGAAAGAGGCATTAGGTCCGCAGTTATGTTTAAGCATCGTGTATCACCCTCAAATCAATGGGCAGACTGAAAGGGTGAACAGAGTTCTTGAGGATCTTTTAGGGTCGTGTATCCTAGACTTCGGAGGGACTTGGGAGGAGCATCTTCCATTGGTTGAGTTCGCCTAAAACAACAATTATCAGGCTAGTATTGGCATGGCACCCTTCAAGGCATTGTATGGACGACCTTGTAGATCACCGACTTGTTGGTGGGAGTCCACAAAGAGGCTTCTACTTGGACCAGAGATGATTAGAGAAACTTGAGGAAAGATTGATCTTATCTGATGACGCATAAAGGCAGCTCAGGACATGTAGAAATCTATATAGATAGGAGAAGGATGGATATTGAGTTTGAGGTGGGAGACATGGTTTTCATTAAAGTATCACCTCTGAGGAATGTGGTTCGCTATGGATATGTAGGGAAATTGGCAGTAAGGTTCATAGGGCCATTTCCCATAGTAGAGAGGATAGGTCATATGGCCTATGGAGTAAAGCTGCCAGAGAGATTGGCGGGTGTTCATGATGTTTTCCACGTTTCTCATTTGTGAAAATGTTTGCATGACACAACAGAGGTTGTTGAGTCGAGCATGCATGAGGAAGTAGAGGTAGAATGGGAGGCGACAGTTAGACGAGTTCCTACCCGTATACTTGGATTAGAGGTTCAGAAGCTTCGTAACAAAGAGGTCAAATTAATGAAAGTTCAATGGGGGAGAAGACCGCGAAGATGCAACTTGGGAGACTGAAGACAAGATTCACGCTCAGTACCTTTTCTTTTAAAGGGTATGTTCCTAACTTCTTTTTCCAAGCTTTTATTCATACTTGTTTCTGTCAATTGAGTATATCCTATCAATCGAGTCCTTGACCTTTAGGTAGAAATCCAATGGATGTAAACATGTGTTTGAGACATGTTTTGTTTGATGAATGCAAGTGAATGCAAGTGTTTGCTAGTGGTTGCTCGTGGATGCATTTACACACACATTAGGCACAAGATCGGCTCAATCACTTACATATTGCATAAGGATGTGCGTGCATTTTAATTTTTTATGGATGGAAATGATTGTATCATCATATGGGTGTTGCATTTGGATGGATGATTGTGCATACATATAGAGTTTACATGAGATACTAGGAATATTTGCATACATGTTGGATTCATGGCACTAACATACATTGCTTGAAGGAGGTCGACTGAACCAGTAGACTGCCTAATTTTTCGCATTAGCATAGGGACATATACACACACCTTTGCATATGTTCATATAAGCATTATAAACCTTTTAAGAACAATGGATGTCTGTGATTGATGGATGAGTAGATGGTTGGTGGATGTTAGGATAAACATTCTTCTTAACATAGAAATTTCGGGGACAAAATCCTTTAAGTAGGGGAGAATGTAACACCCCGTAATTCTAAAAGAACATTATAGCGATAAACTAAAGAATAATTAATTAAATATGGGGGATTTAAGTAAAACGGAATGTACCATTGCGTTTGTCTCAGAAATCTGCTTAAGATAGACTCCGAGTTTGCGCAAAACGGATATTGTATGAAGAAGATATTAAGGTTAGAAGTTGGTTTTCAAATTCTCACCACCACACACATCTAAACAATCTGATCCCAAAATATTCACCAAGATCTCGTTGTTTAACCAAGGATCAAACCATAACATAGTGTCGTGTCCATTAGAAATGCAACTTCAGTACCAAATTTCTTTGTCTTAGCATTGCCTTCCATGTACAAGAGCTATTATTATCTATTTGCATGACCCAAATATTTTTATATTTACAGTATCTACTTTCCATCCATTTCTTCTACATGTTATTCTTATTCAAAAAATGCCAAATAAGTTTTACAGTTGTTGCAACTTTAATATCATCGAATTTTCTTATCCCCACGCCACCTTCAATCTTAGGGCTGCAGACAGTATCCCAGGAAATCTTGTGACTTTTCCCACCCCAAACAAAATTAGCACACATCTTATTTAGCTTACCAATAGTCGCAGCAGACAATTGATAAAATAATAACCAATACATGACCATTGGGGTAATCACAGATTTTATCAATTCAATTCAACCTACCATAGATAGAAGCCTACAATCCTAGTTGTCCATTTTCTTTCTATTTTTTCAAATAATTCAGCACAATCAGAGAAATGTAAATAATTATTAGATAGAGGCACGCCAAGATATTTAATAGGCAGAAAATCTTCCTTCATACCTAGTAGACCAATCATGACTTCTTTGTCCACATCATTAGGCCAAAGGATAAGGACTTGTGTTGTAACACCCTGAATTTTTAACGAAGAGAATGAATTAAATAATAATTAATTTTATATTCAGATTAGAGGAAATGGACTGCACCATTGCGTCCGTCTCGAAATTCTGGTCAAAATAGACATTTGGTTTGCGTAAAACAGACATTGTATGAGGAAGTTATGAGGGTTTTAAGTTTGTATACGCGTAGAAAAATTATATACATACGTATAAGTCAGAGATGAGTCAGAGCTGAGTCAGAATTCTATCCAGAACCATTCGAATTTGAAAATTCGTCAGAGCGCCAAAATTCCCGCTCTAGGGGGTCGACCCCCCTAGAGGGGTGTCGACCTAGGGGTCGACCCACCCACAAGGGTGTCGACACCTCTAGGGCTGAGGTGGCAATCTATTTCAGGGGGCTCTTCTCATATTTTCTTCATTGGAAGTCATGGAGGCCATATGCTGCTGGGTTGCGAACTGAACCATTTCTGCAACAACATATTCTACAAATTCAATTCAGAAATTCTAGATCCGTTCTTCCTAAAAAAAATTAAACCTAACGCTGTGAGTTTCTAGATTACTTTTAGGTTTAGAAAAATAAAATTATGCTTTGATAGACAATGAATTGGGTATGTTGTAAAGTATGATTCTGTGTTAATATGAAATTCTATCCTATGTCATGATAGATCTAATTTCCTAGATCTAATATAATTGTGGTGATTCGATTATGATGTTTGTATGGATCTTGATTTGTAACCATGTTATGATGGATGTACATATATTAAATTGGATAATTGAGACATTACTTGGATCTAGACCTTTATGTTAATCACCTTTCACCTGTCATATTGTGATACATTGATATATGTTGTAAACTTGGCATGTGAATCTACCTTTTGATCTAAACATGTTGTTGTGTCACCTTAACTATGCTAGATCTAGGTAATTGGACACCTAATGTTTAATCTAGATCTCATTATGCTTTCTTAAACATCATAGTGATTGCCACAAGTTACCAGTTTGATGTCCACTTTATTATAATGTTAATCACGTGTTCATTCACTTTATTATTATGCCAGTTTATGTTCATGTTTATGCCAAGACATGTTGAAACTATCCCACTTGTCATATTCCCTTTTTATTGTATAGCTATGCTACTTTATAGCCTAGATGCCGCCAAAATACATACGAATACGTTAGAGAGAAAACGGGGAAAAAGGGATTATAATTGGCATGATTTATGTAATGTTTAATAGGAAATGGGACATGTAATTCAAATGGGGAAAACATAGAAATAGTTATCTATAATGACATAGGTAGATTTAGATTAATTTGAAATGTTTAGTAATTTACAATTAGGAATTGTAAATTGTACTTATGACACGAGGTTAGGTTACATTAGTGGTGAAAGTCTGCCTGTACCCGACTGGCATATCCAACAGCCACTAATGTTGAACCTAATGTGAGTGGTCTAAGTACGCAAATACGAATCGGGCTAAGACACGAGGTTAGGCCCAGATGTGGAATAAGACTGCCCGAACCCGACCTGCATATCCAACATCCACACATTGTAGGCCTAATGTGGGAGGTCTGGCACATTATAACCATAATTGGACATGGTAATGAAATGGACTACTTAACCTAATTTAATATGACTATGGACTTAAGTTAGGGCTAAGTAAAATTGGATGGGTAATGGTGGGTTAAGTAAATTTTGGGTAGGTGGGTAATATTAGTATATATAGGTCCACAACTTAACCATTAAACAAACATGATTGAATCAGTGAGAGGTTAAGTAAATCTTGGGTAGGTGGGTAATATTAGTATATATAGGCCCACAACATAACCAGTAAACAAACATAATTGGATTAGTGGGAGATTAAGTAAATCTTGGGTAAGTGAGTAATATTAGTATATATAGGCCCACAACTTAACCATTATACAAACATGCTTGGATCAGCGGGAGGTTGAGTAAATCTTGGGTTGGTGGGTAATATTAGGATATATAGGCCCACAAACTTAACCGTTAAATAAACATGCTTGAATCAGCAGGAGGGTTGAGTAAATCTTGGGTAGGTGGGTAATATTAGTATATACAGGCCTACAAACTTAACCCGACCGGGGACATGTATCAAGTAACCCGGAGTTGGTATCAAGTAAAGAACTCTGTACTAAGCGGAGAAGGGACACGTGTAACACCCCGTAATTTGAACATAAAAATTCACAAATTAAAGTATACTTAATTAAGTGAAATGGGTTGCGCAGAGAAATATATATATATATTGATATATATATATAATTGAAAATTAAATAAATAAATATGCAAAAATGTTCAAAACAGCGAATTGGGAGAGGGGAATAACCGAACCGGCCGATTTTTGAGGTCGACCCGAGCTCGCTGGGTCGACTAGGGGTTAATCCAAGGTGTTTGGCTGTCAACCCGTGGGTCGATTCGCTCAAATGCAGATTTTGCATTTGAATGGTTCTCATGGTTCAGCTTTAATCTAAAGGCCCTAGATGGTTCCTACACTTGACTTCTTCCCCAAGACATGCTTTGATGGCTTGGATTGAATCTAGGGTTAATCCTATGGCTAATACTATCCTAATCCTCTATAAAAAGACCCCTAAACCTAGCCTAAATCACCATTATTCAATCCTACAACTAAACTATGTCAAATTTGTTCCTCTCATGGCCTCCACTCTCATGCTAAAATTCCTAAGCCTATTTCTATGAGAGATTGTGAGTTCATACAAGTGCTTTCAAACTTGTATGAGTGTTCTTAGTTTGCATTCAAGTCAAGTTGCAACATTTCTATTTCAAAGCAAGGATTTTTATTGATTTGGCGCAAGGGTTTTTCAATTGGGGCTTTCATATTTTGGTGCTTGCATAAGGGCTTCGTCTCAATCTTTATAATAAATATTCATTTGTGTCTTCATAGCGTAGTAAGCCCTTTTCTACTTTCTTTTTATTGAACTCTAAAGTTAAATGAATGATGCAAGTTTGGGATTGGTCATTATGATATGCAAGTTTGGTTGATCATTATGATATGCAAGTTTGGTTGATTATTATGATATGCAAGTTTGGTTAATCATTATGCTATGCAAGTTGGTTTAATCATTATGTATGACACATATTGCTATGTTATGCAAGTTAAACTTGATGTTGTGAGCATAAAGCTCCAAGCTTTATATCAAAGGTTGCATTTTGGCAACATGAAAGTTATCATATCCCTTATGATAACTTGCATGTGAGGCTAAATGCGAACTTCTAGCAACTTCTACATGTCATTTATCACCATGTATCACTCATATGCTAAGTTTGGTTTTATGCATGCTTTTGAAGCCTAACAATGCAATATGCAAGTATATGAACATATGTACATCTCATATGCCACCATGATAAACTTGTGGCTTCAACACCTTTTTGTCATGATTATGCCAAGTTCCCTATTTTACCCTTTATGCGTTGTTGCGATTATGTAAACGATGGGATTACGTTGGGGTTGGGTAAAATTATGACATGAACATGATTTTTATAACATAACGTGATATGTTAACTTGTAATTATGTTTTGGAAACATAATGGACATGACACTTAGAAAATATGAGTGTGGCCAACTCGAGGTTGGGTTGAGTTTGTAGCATAAATCTACCCGAACCCGCCCGGCTTAACTAGTGGCTACAAACAATAGGACCCAATGTGAGAAGTTGGTCATGTTGTGCTCGAACCCGAGGTTAGACCAAGTTGTGGTGTAAAGCTACCCGAACCCGCCCGGCTTAACTAGTAACCACAACAAAGTCTAATGTGAGAGGTTAAAGCACATTAAGTTAATTAATGCCTCCTGATTAGGGTTAAGTCATGGTCCACTTAATACTTAATCAATTTGGGCTGGATGGATTAATCGGGGTTAAGTCACGAACCTTGGGTATACTTAACCAATTTAATCCACGTTTGGATCGGGTTAACCACATTTAACCCGTTAAGGAAACCCTAGTTGCGTGGTCCTTTTCAGCAGTAACCCTCTTGATAGTATCATAAGACCCTAGGACTAGGCTAGGGTGGGGCACGATTACTGGGCTGACATGTAAGCGACCAAAACGACGGCTGAGTAGGTACGCCGGTGTAGGTCCAGGCGGACTATGGTCGTGCACATATTCCGGAGTCAGAGAATCAGGCACGGGTACCAGTAGATCTAGACTGCGCATACTTGATTCGTGTCTGAGGTTGACACCCTAGGACTTGATACACCCTAGGGTGTACCTAGCGCAGTTTAACTACATTGCATGTTTCGGCCGTATGACACCGACACTTGACGAGTTAGGCTTATAGGGAGCCGATCGACTAGACCGTGTAGTTGGACCTTAATTTAGGTCACCTCATGATGATGGGCCAAGCTTGGGCCAAGGGATCAATTCTTGTTTTTACTTGACATGTTAGAATGCTAGTACACCCGTGGTGCAAAACTTAACCTTAATTATGCGATGACACCTTTATCTATCTTGTTAGTTAATCATCATGCCAGTATGTTGTTATCCTTATGTTCATCTCAGCTTCTCATGCCAGTTAACTTTACTAGTTCATAGACAGATAGTAGTAGGGCTTGCCAGTCTTTTTGACTGGCCTGTTTTCTTTTGCCTCTTTTCTTCCGTTCCCCCCCTCCCCTCAGGTTCTCAGGGTGGGAACATTGGAGCTTAGCTTGGATCTTTACAGCTTGCTTACTGGATTTGCTCATGTACGGTTTTGGACATTGAGCTAGCTATGGTTTATCACTTCATTTTGGGGATAGTACTTTATGTATTTCAGTTTTTCAGTTTATGCTTTTATCTAGACTTTCATGTTGGAAAATAATGACCAAGTACTTTGTTGTAACATGACTATTGTTTTGAAATGCTAAAATTTATCCGCTGCTTTACTACTCTGTTTTACTTATATGTTCTGTCTTGTGATATCTGCATGCATGTTTACCTTGTTTAACGCCCCGCGAAAGCTAATGTCCTTGCAAGAGTGGCATTGGCGGAGGTGGGGTGTTACATTTGGTATCAGAGCATAAGGTTTACAAGATTTGAGCAAAAGTGTTTTTGAAACTTACCTTTTGAAAAACTATTTTCAAAACCAATTAAGTATTTTCCAAGAAAAGTCTAGTTATTTTAAAAAGGCTATTCCCCAAAAGCCATAGCACTATCCTTCTTTTCTTCGTTCTGAATCTATCTTTTTCCTTTTTCAGTATGGCCGATCTTAACCTTCCCGAGGGAGTGACCATTCCCGGATGGTTCCGGAGATACTTGGAAGCTAGGGCCAACGATGTGGGCCCAGCAAATACCCCCAATATAACCGAGGTTCCTCCTCCTCCTCAGAACCCGCAAGCAGATTTCCCTAAGATTTGCAAAGACTTTAAGGCGATGGGTGGCAAGAACTTTATTGGGACGGAGAATTTTGTGGAGGCAAGAAATTGGTTGAAAGAAACTGAAGATCTCTTCGCCATCATTGATGTGCAAGGGTTCTATTGGCAGCATGGTTATTGAAAGAAGAAGCTGCTTATTGGTGGGAGGTCACCAATGCTACGAGGCCTATAGAGACTTGGGCCGACTTTAGGACAAGATTTGGGCTTAAGTTTCTATCATCAGCTGAGGCGAATTTGCAATTGGAGAAATTTATATCTTTGAAGCAAGGAGACATAACAGTGAGGGAGTACGTGAATGAGTTTAACAAGCTCACCCGATTTGGTTTGGACATGATTAATACTCCCGAGAAGAAGGCTTTGCGCTTTTGCACGAGGGTTGAATGAGCCACTACAAGGTTTAGCCCTATCTCATATACCTATGGGGGCCACTTTTGAAGGTCTAGTAGACATGGCATTGCTTCAAGGAGACGATAAGAATGGCAAGAAGGAAGTAAAGGCTAATCAGACCCAAGCCAAGAAGACAGACTCCAAGTGGGGAGGAAATCAGAGCAATCAAAACAACAAAAACAACAAGAAGAACAAGGGCAACAAGGCCAAGGCAAAGGACCCAAGAAAATGCCACTACTGTGGGAATGTAGGGCACATAGCTAAAGACTGTAAGATAAGGAAGAGGAAGTCGGGCGAATGCTTTCATTGTGGAGAGACCGGACATTTTAGCAAGGATTGCCCCCAAGAAGCAAGGGCAGAATCAGCATGCAGGACCTTCTGGAGGGCAAGTGCATGCTCTCAACGCCACTCCAGTTCAGGATCGAGGTAGCATTTCTGTAGAAAGTCTTGTTTATATTTCTAATTATCCTGTTCGCACCTTATTTGATTCTGGCGCATCGCATAGTTTTATTTCTTCTGACATTGTTGAGAGTTTGCACCTAAGTACTAGCTTAGTTGAGGATCCCGTTTGTGTTTCAAATCCAATTGGGGGTTCCGCCCATCTATCTATGATTTGTGTGGATTTGAAGATTTCTATCTTGACTGTAGAATTCGCGTGTAATGCTTATGTTCTCGGATTCACGGGATATGGGTTAATCTTGGGCATGGATTTTTTGTCCAGTTATGGAGCCATTCTCGATTGTGAACATAGGGTGGTGAGGCTCATGACCCGCCTCGGTAATACCCTAGAAATTTCTTATAACCCTAGAGGTCCCGTCATGTTATGCTATCTTTAATCTCTCGACTCGTCCATCGATGATCTGCAATCTGTAAGGGTGGTCCGAGACTATCCTGATGTCTTTGAAGAAGTTAAGGGGTTACCCCCTAAACGAGAGATAGATTTCCGCATTTATCTAGTCGATAATGCCAAGCCAGTATCATTGCCCGTTAGGCACATGGCCCCTCGTGAGAGAAGGGAGCTCAGTAAGCAAATCAAGGAGCTGCTTGAGAAGGGTTTTATTAGACGAAGCATTTCTGAATGGGGTGCTCCGGTGGTATTCGCTACTAAGGCGGATGGTTCGCTTCGTCTATGTGTTGATTATCGAGAGTTGAACAAGCTGACAAAGAAGAATAGGCACCCGTTACCGAGGATTGATGATCTCTTTGACCAGCTTGTAGGTGCTTCTGTTTTCTCTCAGCTCGATCTAGCCACCGGATTCCATCAGCTTAGAGTAGCTGAGGATAGCATTGATAAAACTGCATTTAGGACTCCGGATGGATTCTTTGAATGGCTTGTCATGCCATTCGGATTGACTAATGCACCCGCCTACTTCGTAGACTTGATGAGTAGGGTGTTCAGG
The DNA here is from genome assembly GCA_030737875.1 of Allium sativum. Classification (NCBI taxonomy): domain Eukaryota; kingdom Viridiplantae; phylum Streptophyta; class Magnoliopsida; order Asparagales; family Amaryllidaceae; genus Allium; species Allium sativum. Next base: position 313,192,090 of record CM060919.1, read on the forward strand.
GAGTTCCTCAACAAGTTTGTTGTTGTCTTCGCGGATGATATTCTGATCTTCTCAAAGGACGAGGAAGAACATGCCAGACATCTCAAGGAAGTGATGGATACGCTTAGAGCGCATCAGTTGAAAGCCAAGTTCTCCAAATGTCATTTCTGGAGAAGGGAAGTTCGGTTTCTTGGACATATAGTTTCTAAGCAAGGCATAGCGGTGGATCCCGCGAAAGTGGTTGTGGTTCAATATTGGAAGACTCCTAGGAATGCGAACGAAGTAAGAAGCTTTCTCGGTTTGGTGGGCTACTATAGGAAGTTCATCAGAGACTTCGCTAAGATTTCGGCCCCTCTCACTAAGTTGACGAAGAAGAACTTAGTCTTTGCATGGGACTTGGTGTGTGAGCTTGCTTTTCAAAATCTCAAAAGAGCCCTTACCTCAGCTCCAGTTTTGGCATTACCCGATAGTGGTAAGATGTTTACCGTGTACACAGATGCATGTGGCACGGGGTTAGGAGTTGTTCTGATGCAAGAGGGAAGAGTGATATGTTATGGGGGTAGGCAACTTAAAGTTCATGAGAAGAACTATCCCACTCATGATTTGGAGTTAGCGGCGATCGTCTTTGCACTCAAATCCTGGCGCCACTATCTTCAAGGCGAAAGGTTTGAGTTGTATACTGATCACAAGTCACTCAAATACCTCTTCTCGCAAAAAGATCTGAGTCTAAGGCAGCAAAGGTGGATGGAATTTTTGGCATCTTATGACTTCGAGATAGCTTATACCCCTGGCAAGGGTAATGTTGTAGCGGATGCACTAAGCAGAAGGAGATTGACTTTAAGCCCCTTGTTCATTGAGATGAAGAACTTGGAATTCTTAGCAACCTTTGATTTCACGACGGCTGTTGAGTTGATGACGGGTTCATTAGCATCCCTTGAGCTTAGACCCACACTTCTTGATCAAGTTGGGGCTTCGCAGAGGGAAGATCCACAGATAGTCGAAGTTATGGACAAGTTGATTCGGGGTGAGACGTCTAGTCACCTTGCCAGATATACTATTGATGATAAAGGATGGCTAAGGCGTGATGGGAGATTATGTGTTCCTCGGGTGGGAGATTTGGTCCATAGAGTTCTTGAAGAAGCGCATCACTCGAAGATGACTATACATCCGGGAGGAGATAAGATGTATAGAGATATGAAGCGCAGTTTCTTTTGGGATGGAATGAAGAAAGATGTGGCAGAGTATGTTTCAAGGTGCATGGTGTGCCAACAAGTGAAGGCCGAGTCAAAGAAACCAGGTGGGCTATTACATCCATTGGAGGTCCCACAATGGAAGTGGGAGAGTATTTCAATGGATTTTGTGGATGGATTGCCTAGGTCAAGGAGAGGGAACACAAGCATATGGGTCATAGTTGACAGACTTACGAAGAGTGCTCACTTCATCCCAGTAAAGAGCAAGAGGACCGCATCAGGGCTGGCAACTATTTATCTCCGAGAAATAGTGCGGTTGCATGGAGTTCCTTCTAGCATAGTTAGCGATCGTGACCCGATTTTCACTAGCCAGTTCTGGAACAGTTTGCAAGAAGCGATGGGTACGCGATTGAATTTGAGTACAGCCTATCACCCCCAGATGGATGGCCAAATCGAAAGGGTGAATAGAGTGCTAGAAGATCTTTTGAGGCTTTGTGTTCTCGACTTCGGTGGTACTTGGGAAGACCACCTTCCTCTTGTAGAATTTGCTTATAATAATAGCTATCAAGCCAGCATAGGGATGGCACCATTTGAAGCTTTATATGGGAGGCCGTGTAGGTCACCATCTTGTTGGTGGGAGACAACAGATAGACTTATACTTGGGCCCGATATGATACGAGACACATCCGAGAAAGTTGAATTAGTAAGAAGAAGGATGAAAGCGGCCCAAGATAGACAGAAATCCTATGCTGACAAGCGAAGGGCAGATTTGGAATTCGAAGTGGGAGACATGGTTTTCGTGAAGGTTTCTCCTTTGCGAAATGTGGTACGTTTTGGAGCAGCGGGGAAGTTGGCACCAAGGTTCGTAGGACCCTTCCCTATCATAGAGAGAATTGGAAAGATGGCCTATAAGGTGGGATTGCCCGAGAAGCTAGCCGGAGTGCATAATGTCTTTCATGTCTCGCATCTCCGAAAGTGCATACATGAGTCCGCTGAGGTGGTTGAACCAAGCATTCTTGAAGACATTGAGGTAGAGAAAGAAGCAACCTTGAGAAGAGCTCCGATTCGTATCTTGGGAACAGAGATCAAGAAGCTAAGGAATCGAGAGGTCAAGTTGGTGAAAGTTCAGTGGGGTGAAGCCGACGAAGATGCAACTTGGGAAACCGAGGAGAAGATGCGTGGGCTTTATCCATTTCTTTTTGAGGGTACATTCTCGATCTCTTTTCCTAATTAGCATATCTTTCTTTTTATCCGCGTTTATCTAGTTTATCTTGTTTCGTAGATCTTGTCATGAGAACCTTAGGTAGAAACCCTTGGTTGAAACATGTATTTGAAACATGTTATGCTTGATGGTTGCAAGTGGTTGCAAGTGTTTGCACGTGGATACTCGTGGATGCATGATACACATTAGGCACTAAGATCGGCTCACACACTTTCATGTTGCATATGCATGAGTGCTTATACTTATTCATGGATGAAACTTGTTGAGCTATCACGTGGATGTTGCATATGGATGAATATTATGTGCACTCATGTAGAGATTATAAATTATGTTAGGAATTTGCATACATATGGACTCATTTAACTAACATATTTTGCATTAAGGAGGTTTACTGTATCAGTAACCGCCTGATTTTTGCATTAGATAAGTACATATACACACACTTTTGCATATGATCATACAACATTTAGAATCCTTTAAGGACAATGACTGCACGTGGATGATGTTTTGAGTAGATGGATGATGGATAGTAGGATACGTTCTTCCTAACTTGGAGATTTTGGGGACGAAATCCTTTAAGGAGGGGAGAATGTAACACACCGTAATTTGAACATAAAAATTCACAAATTAAAGTATACTTAATTAAGTGAAATGGGTTGCGTAGAGAAATATATATATATTGATATATATATATATATAATTGAAAATTAAATAAATAAATATGCAAAAATGTTCAAAACAGCGAATTGGGAGAGGGGAATAACCGAACCGGCCGATTTTTGAGGTCGACCCGAGCTCGCTGGGTCGACTAGGGGTTAATCCAAGGTGTTTGGCTGTCAACCCGTGGGCCGATTCGCTCAAATGCAGATTTTGCATTTGAATGGTTCTCATGGTTCAGCTTTAATCTAAAGGCCCTAGATGGTTCCTACACTTGACTTCTTCCCCAAGACATGCTTTGATGGCTTGGATTGAATCTAGGGTTAATCCTATGGCTAATACTATCCTAATCCTCTATAAAAAGACCCCTAAACCTAGCCTAAATCACCATTATTCAATCCTACAACTAAACTATGTCAAATTTGTTCCTCTCATGGCCTCCACTCTCATGCTAAAATTCCTAAGCCTATTTCTATGAGAGATTGTGAGTTCATACAAGTGCTTTCAAACTTGTATGAGTGTTCTTAGTTTGCATTCAAGTCAAGTTGCAACATTTCTATTTCAAAACAAGGATTTTTATTGATTTGGCGCAAGGGTTTTTCAATTAGGGCTTTCATATTTTGGTGCTTGCATAAGGGCTTCGTCTCAATCTTTATAATAAATATTCATTTGTGTCTTCATAGCGTAGTAAGCCCTTTTCTACTTTCTTTTTATTGAACTCTAAAGTTAAATGAATGATGCAAGTTTGGGATTGATCATTATGATATGCAAGTTTGGTTGATCATTATGATATGCAAGTTTGGTTGATTATTATGATATGCAAGTTAAACTTGATGTTGTGAGCATAAAGCTCCAAGCTTTATATCAAAGGTTGCATTTTGGCAACATGAAAGTTATCATATCCCTTATGATAACTTGCATGTGAGGCTAAATGCGAACTTCTAGCAACTTCTTCATGTCATTTATCACCATGTATCACTCATATGCTAAGTTTGGTTTTATGCATGCTTTTGAAGCCTAACAATGCAATATGCAAGTATATGAACATGTACATCTCATATGCCACCATAATAAACTTGTGGCTTCAACACCTTTTTGTCATGATTATGCCAAGTTCCCTATTTTACCCTTCATGCGTTGTTGCGATTATGTAAACGATGGGATTATGTTGGGGTTGGGTAAAATTATGACATGAACATGATTTTTATAACATAACGTGATATGTTAACTTGTAATTATGTTTTGGAAACATAATGGACATGACACTTAGAAAATATGAGTGTGGCCAACTCGAGGTTGGGTTGAGTTTGTAGCATAAATCTACCCGGACCCGCCCGGCTTAACTAGTGGCTACAAACAATAGGACCCAATGTGAGAAGTTGGTCATGTTGTGCTCGAACCCGAGGTTAGACCAAGTTGTGGTGTAAAGCTACCCGGACCCGCCCGGCTTAACTAGTAACCACAACAAAGTCTAATGTGAGAGGTTAAAGCACATTAAGTTAATTAATGCCTCCTGATTAGGGTTAAGTCATGGTCCACTTAATACTTAATCAATTTGGGCTGGATGGGTTAATCGGGGTTAAGTCACGAACCTTGGGTATACTTAACCAATTTAATCCACGTTTGGATCGGGTTAACCACATTTAACCCGTTAAGGAAACCCTAGTTGCATGGTCCTTTTCAGCAGTAACCCTCTTGATAGTATCATAAGACCCTAGGACTAGGATAGGGTGGGGCACGATTACTGGGCTGACATATAAGCGACCAAAACGACGGCTGAGTAGGTACGCCGGTGTAGGTCCAGGCGGACTATGGTCGTGCACATAGTCCGAAGTTGGAGAATCAGGCACGGGTACCAGTAGATCTAGACTGCGCATACTTGATTCGTGTCTGAGGTTGACACCCTAGGACTTGATACACCCTAGGGTGTACCTAGCGCAGTTTAACTACATTGCATGTTTGGGCCGTATGACACCGACACTTGACGAGCTAGGCTTATAGGGAGCCGATCCACTAGACCGTGTAGTTGGACCTTAATTTAGGTCACCTCATGATGATGGGCCAAGCTTGGGCCAAGGGATCAATTCTTGTTTTTACTTGACATGTTAGAATGCTAGTACACCCGTGGTGCAAAACTTAACCATAATTATGCGATGACACCTTTATCTATCTTGTTAGTTAATCATCATGCCAGTATGTTGTTATCCTTATGTTCATCTCAGCTTCTCATGCCAGTTAACTTTACTAGTTCATAGACAGATAGTAGTAGGGCTTGCCAGTCTTTTTGACTGACCTGTTTTCTTTCGCCTCTTTTCTTCCGTTCCCCCCCCCCCCTCAGGTTCTCAGGGTGGGAACATTGGAGCTTAGCTTGGATCTTTACAGCTTGCTTACTGGATTTGCTCATGTACGGTTTTGGACATTGAGCTAGCTATGGTTTATCACTTCATTTTGGGGATAGTACTTTATGTATTTCAGTTTTTTAGTTTATGCTTTTATCTAGACTTTCATGTTGGAAAATAATGACCAAGTACTTTGTTGTAACATGACTATGGTTTTGAAATGCTAAGTTTTATCCGCTGCTTTACTACTCTGTTTTACTTATATGTTCTTTCTTGTGATATCTGCATGCATGTTTACCTTGTTTAACGCCCCTCCAAAGCTAATATCCTTGCAAGAGTGGCATTGGCGGAGGTGGGGTGTTACAACACGGTTATTGATTGATTGTAAGAGATCCAAATGAGGCGGATGGTGTGGGCGGCGTAAACCGACCGGGAACATGTGCGTGCATAGGCCAGGCAGAGGGGGCTAAGACGACTGTGACACTAGTAGATATGGTTGTGCACACTATGGGTTGCCACTTTAGGAAGTGATACCTCCTACTGTGGGGCCACCATAGGATATCTACAGGGTAGGGAGCCGATCGATTAGGGTAGTGGATAGGGTATACTTGGACGTATGACCTAAGCCTACCAACTTATAGTGGAAGGGATCATCTCTTTCTGGTTATACTAGTAACAGTGCAGAGTAATCATTAGTGAGGCACACACACCTAATCCTGTCTATCTGGTCACATCTGCTATTTAAGTAGTAATCTCTCTTATCCATTTTACATGCCTATCGTGTTACTTTTATAATTTACTGGCTAAAAGGAACTGGACTCGCCAGACTTTATGTCTGGCCCTTTTTGTTTCCTCTTCTTTCTTCAGTTCTCCCCCCTAGGTTCTCAAGGGAGGGAATTATCAGGCTTAGTCAGGGTTCTGCTATCATCTTGCTTGGAGCTTGTAGATGTATTGCTCAAGCTTCCATCATTGCTACTATGGCTTATGATTTGGGGATTGTTCTTTCTTTGTTATTGTACTCTGATATAAGTTTTTAATGATGTACCGAGTTTATGTATTTTCAGACATATGGTGTAACCACGATTTATGATTAATAAAAGTTTTTAATTCCGCTGCTATTTTATATCTATCTTGTAATGTTTTTGTTCTGTTTACCTATAACGCTTCACGAAACTTAATGTATTCCCTTAGTGAGTGACATTAACGGGCGTGGGGTGTCACACTTGGTATCAGAGCCGAAGGTTACCAGATTGGATAAAGTTTTTGAAAATTATTTTCAGAATGGTTTTAAAAGAAAGCATTTTTAAAAAGAGAAGTCTGTTTTGAAAAACATATTCCCCAAAGCCATTGGAAGTATCTTTCGATTCTCCGCTTGATTCCTTTTTTCTTTTTGTCTGGGGGACCGATTCTTCCCGAAAGGTGTCCCCATTCCGGCATAATGCCATAGGTATATTTAAACTGCGACACATATCGAAGGGCAATTAAGTGCCTAGCCTCCATCTGTAGCTGCAGTAGTATCACGTGCGGCTAATTTTCTCGAGCTTCGTAAGGATTTCTGTGCGATGGAGGCAACTTTCGAGAGATTTGTTAGCTCATTACACAAGGATGGTAAAATGGAGAACAAGGGAGTTAGGGCTAAGGAGTACAGCACAAGGATGAGAAAAATGATGGCCCAGGAAGGGAACATAGATAAAGTTCAAATAAAGGTGAAAAGGAAAAAGTTAAAGTTGAGGAAACACAAAATAAAAAGGTATGTCCCAAGAAAAGACGGCAACAACAACAGAAGAAGGGCAGAAAGAATGACAAGGCTAAGCGTAAGAGGAAGGTCCATAGTTGCGGGCGAGAGGGTCACTTGGCCCAGGATAGCAGAAAAAGGAAGAATGCTTGCTTCGTTTGTGAAGAGGTTGGACGCTATTCTAAGGAGTGCCTAAGGAAGCATGGGCAAGGTCAAAGGATAGGAACCTCTGGAGGGCAAGCGAATGCTCTCGTGGCTAGTACACCAGATAGAGGTAGGAAAGTTTCCATGGAAGGTTTGATTTCTCTTTCCAATCTTCTTATAAGAACTCTTTTTGATTCTAGCACTACACATTCGTTTATATCTAGTTCTGTGGTTGAATCTCTGCACTTAATTACTAGTATGGTAGTAGATCTCGTAGTTGTTTCAAACCCGATTGGTGGTTCGGCTCATTTATCGATGATTTGTCAAGAAATATCTGAATTAGGCGTCGAATTTGAATGCGAGGCGTATGTGCTCGGGTTTATGGGCTATGGGTTGATTCTAGGAATGGATTGGCTTACCACGTATAGGGCCATTCTGAATTGTGAGAGGAGGGTCGTTAGGCTTATGACTTGTCATGGGAGGACCCTCGAGATTTCTTGTGACCCACAAGGGTCGGTTATGCTTAGTTTCCTACAGTCTCTTGATGCATCTCTCAATGATTTGTAATCTATTCCATTGGTTCGAGATTATTATAACATTTTTGATGACGTACGGGGCTTACCTCCGAGGCGCGAGATCGATTTTCGTATATATCTGGTGGACAATGCAAAGCCAGTTGCATTACCAGTGCGCCATATGGCTCCAAGGAAAAGGAGGGAGCTGAGTAAGCAAGTAGGGGAGCTACTTGAGAAAGGGTTTTGTTTTGGGATGGGATAAAGAAAGATGTAGCAACATTGTTTCTCTATATCTGATTTGCCAGCAAGTCAAAGCTGAGCAAAAGGAGCTCGGTGGTTTACTTCATCCTTTAGGGGTCCCACAGTGGAAGTGGGAGAGCGTCTCTATGGATTTCATAGATGAGTTGCCTAGATCAAAGGAAGGTAACACCAGTATTTTGGTGGTAGGGGGTAGACTCACTAAGAGCGCTCACATTATTCCTGTAAAGAGTAAGAGGACGGCATCACGGTTGGCAGCAATTTATGTCCGAGAGATAGTTCGTCTTCATGGAGTTCCTTCCAGCATCATGAGCGATCGTGACCCCATCTTTACGAGCGAATTTTGGAGGAACTTGCAAGAAGCATTAGGTACACAATTGCGTTTGGGCACCGCTTATCATCCTCAGACCGATGGGCAGACGGAGAGGGTGAACAGAATTCTAGAAGATCTTTTAAGGCTGCGTATCCTAGACTTCGGAGGGACTTGGGAAGAGCATCTTCCTTTAGTAGAGTTTGCCTATAATAACAGCTATCAGGCCAGCATCGGCATGGCACCCTTCGAAGCATTGTACGGGCGACCCTGTAGATCGCCAACTTGTTGGTGGGAATCTATAGAAAGATTATTACTTGGACCAAATATGGTTAGGGAAACGTCCAAAAAGATTAACCTTATTTGACGGCGGATGAAGATAGCTCAAGATAGGCAGAAGTCCTATGCAAACAAGAGAAGGACGGACATCAAATTCGAAGTGAGAGACTTGGTTTTTATCAAAGTACCACCTTTAAGGAATGTGGTTCGCTTCGGATCAGTAGGGAAATTGGCACCTAAGTTTGTGGGACCATTTCCCATAACCGAGAGGATTGGCCAAATGGCCTACCGAGTAAAACTCCCAGAAAATCTATCCAGCATTCATGACGTTTTCCACGTCTCTCATCTACGGAAGTGCCTGCATGACACAATGGAAGTTGTTGAGCCGAGTATGTTGGAAGAAGTCGAAGTGGAACGGGAGGCGACAGTCAGACGAGTCCCCACCCGTATTCTTGGGTCAGAAGTTAAGAAGCTGCGTAATAAGTAGATCAAATTTCTAAAGGTTCAATGGGGAGATAACTCAGAAGATACGACTTGGGAGACCGAAGACAAGATTCGTGCTTGGTACCCTTTTCTTTTGAAGGGTATGTTCTTAACTCCTTTTCCTAAGTTTTATCAGTGCTTGTTTCTGTCAGCAGAATATATCTTATCCATCATATTTTCGACCTTTAGATAGGAATCCTATGGATATAAACATGTGTTTGAAACATGTTATGTTTGATGGATGCAAGTGTTTGCTAGTGGTTTCCTGTGGAAGCATATATACACACATTAGGCACTAAGATCGGCTCAATCACTCTTATAATGCATATGCATGCGTGTGCATTTTCTTTTCTTTTATGAATGGAAATGTATGAAATGGCATATGGATGTCGCATTTGGATGAGTGGGTGTGCACACATATAGAACTTATATGATACAATAGGTTTATTTGCATACATGTTGGATTCATGGCACTAACATACATTGCATTAAGGAGGTCAACTGAATCAGTAGACCGCCTGATCTTCGCATTAGTGTTGGGACATATACACACACCTTTTCATATATTTATATAAGCATTAGAAATCTTTAAGGACAATGGTTGCCAGTGATTGAAGGATGAGTAGATGGATGATGGATGGTAGGATATGCATTCTTCTCAATTTAGATATTTCGAGGACGAAATACTTTGAGTAGGGGAGAATGTAACACCCCAAATTTTTAATGACATTAAAGAGAATGAATTAAATAATAATTAATTTTATATTCAGAATTAGAGGAAACGGACTGCACCATTGCATCCATCTCGAAATTCTGGTCAAAATAGACATTTGGTTTGCGTAAAATGGACAACGTAAGAGGAAGTTATGAAGGTTTTAAGCTTGTATACGCGCATAAAAATTATATACATACGTATGAGTCAGAGATGAGTCAGAGCTGAGGCAGAATTCTATCCAGAACCATTCGAATTTGAAAATTCGTCAGAGCGCCAAAATTCCCGCTCTAGGGGGTCGACCCCCCTAGAGGGTGTCGACCTAGGGGTCGACCCACCCACAGGGGTGTCGACACCCCTAGGGCTGAGGTGGCAGTCGGTTTCAGGGGGCTCTGCAGCTATAAATATATGGCTATTTCTCATATTTTCTTCATTGGAAGTCATGGAGGTTACATGCTGCTGGATTGCGAACTGAACCGTTTCTACAACAACATATTCCACAAATCCAATTCAGAAATTCTAGATCTTTTCTTCCTAAATTCTCTAAACCTAACGCTGTGAGTTTCTAGATTACTTTTAGGTTTAGATAAATAAAAGTATGCTTTGATAGACAATGAATTGGAATTGTTGTAAAGTATGATTCTGTGTTAATATGAAATTCTATCCTATGTCATGACAGATCTAATTTCCTAGATCTAATATAATTGTGGTGATTCAATTATGATGTTTGTATGGATCTTGACTTGTAACCATGTTATGATGGATGTACATATATTAAATTGGATAATTGAGACATTTCTTGGATCTAGACCTTTATGTTAATCACCTTTCACCTGTCATATTGTGATATATTGATATATGTTGTAAACTTGACATGTGAATCTACCTTTTGATCTAAACATGTTGCTATGTCACCCTAACTATGCTAGATCTAGGTAATTGGACACCTAAAGTTTAAGCTAGATCTCATTATGCTTGCTTAAACATCATAGTGATTGCCACAAGTTACCAGTTTGATGTCCACTTTATTATGATGTTAATCACATGTCCATTCACTTTGTTATTATGCCAGTTTATGTTCATGTTTATGCCAAGACATGTTGAAACTATCCCCCTTATCATATTCCCTTTTTATTGTATAGCTAGGCTAGTTTATAGCCTACATGCCGCCAAAATACGTAAGAATACGTTAGAGAGAAAACGGGGAAAAAGGGACTGTAATTGGCATGATTTATGTAATGTTCAATAGGAAATGGGACATGTAATTCAAATGGGGAAAACATAGAAATAGTTACCTATAATGACATGGGTAGATTTGGATTAATTTGGAATGTTTAGTAATTTACAATTAGGAATTGTAAATTGTACCTATGACACGAGGTTAGGTTACATTAGTGGTGGAAGTCTGCCCGGACCCGACTGGCATATCCAGCAGCCACTAGTGTTGAACCTAATGTGAGAGGTCTAAGTACGCAAATACGAATTGGGCTATGTGGAATAAGACTGCCCGGACCTGACCGGCATATCCAGCATCCACACGTTGTAGGCCTAATGTTGGAGGTCTAGCCCATTATAACCATAATTGGACATGGTTATGAAATGGACTACTTAACCTAATTTAATATGACTATGGACTTAAGTTAGGGTTAAGTAAAATTGGATGGGGGTGGTGGGTTAAGTAAATCTTGGGTAGGTGGGTAATATTAGTATATATAGGTCCACACAACTTAACCATTAAACAAACATGATTGAATCAGTGGGAGGTTAAGTAAATCTTGAGTAGGTGGGTAATATTAGTATATATAAGCCCACAACTTAACTATTAAGCAAACATGATTGGATCAATGGGAGGTTAAGTAAATCTTGGGTAGGTGGGTAATATTAGTATATATAGGCCCACAACTTAACTATTAAACAAACATGCTTGGATCAGTGGGAGGTAAAGTAAATCTTGGGTAGGTGGGTAATATTAGGATATATAGGCCCACAAACTTAACCGTTAAATAAACATGCTTGAATCAGCGGGAGGGTTAAGTAAATCTTGGGTAGGTGGACAATATTAGTATATACATGCCCACAAACTTAACCCGACAAGGTTATGTAATTAAAGACACCTAATGGTATACATAAAGTGTGGAAATTATAAAGTTATGTAATTAAAGACACCTTTTAGGGTAAACATAACTTGTATAAATGATAGGGTTGTGTATTAAAGACACCAATAGGTAAGCATAACCGGTTGGAAGATTGGGGGTTATGTATTAAAGACACCTGTAAGTAAGCATGACCAGTAGAAAGATTGAAATTATGTAATTAAAGACACCCTTTTAGGCTAAGCATAACTGACATAGGGCTATGTAATTAAAGACACCTAGGGGTATACATAGTCAGTGAAAAACCTAGTGGGGATACAAGACAAAGGGGAGAGCTTGTATCATATTGTGTGGAACCCAATTCAGTCAGTAACCCGGAGTTGGTATCAAGTATAGAACTATGTACTAGGAGGAGAAGGGGAATGCTTACTGATTGATTATAAGAGATCCAAACGAGGCGGATGGTGTGGGCGGCGCAAACCGACCGGGGACATGTGCGTGCATGGGCCGGGCAGTGGGGGCTAAGACGACCATGACACTAATAGATATGGTTGTGCACACCATGGGTTGCCACTTTAAGAAGTGATAACTTCTACTGTGGGGTCAGCACAGGATATCTACAGGGTAGGGAGCCGATCGATTAGGGTAGTGGTTAGGGTATACTTGGACGTATGACCTAAGTCTACCAACTTATAGTGGAAGGGATCATCTCTTTCTGGATATACTAGTAACAGTGCAGAGTAATCATTAGTGAGGCACATACACCTAATCGTGTCTATCTGGTCACACCTGCCATTTAAGTAGTAATCTCTCTTATCCATTTTATATGCCTATCATTTTACTTTTATTTATTTACTGGCTAAAAGGAACTGGACTTGCCAGACTTTATGTCTGACCCTTTTTGTTTCCTCTTCTTTCTTCCGTTCTCCTCCCCTAGGTTCTCAAGGGAGGGAATTCTCAGGCTTAGTCAGGGTTCTTCTATTGTCTTGCTTGGAGCTTCTAGATGTATTGCTCAAGCTTCCATCTTTGCTACTATGGCTTATGTTTTGGGGATTATGCTTTCTTTGTTATTGTACTCTGATATTTAAAGTACAAGACATAAGTTTTTAATGATGTACCGAGTTAATGTTTTTGTTCTATTTACCTATAACGCTTCACGAAACTTAATGCATTCCCTTAGTGAGTGACATTAACGGACGTGGGGTGTCACATGTGTCGAAGTAACAACGATGCGAGTTCGAAACTCGGAATGACATGCTAAAAGGGTTTACCATGTGCATACGCTACGATTAACCACTTATGTGGTATCTGCAAACAAGGTTAGGTGCACTAGGGGGCTTTATGGCTCTAGTCAGTTTCCCTCCTGAACAAATTCAATTTTTTTTTATATTATATATATATAGTAGTCATGAAATATTGAATGGTTTTTCTTTTCAAATATAGTGGTTTTAATCTTAAGCCATCCGGTATAGTTCTTGGTATCTCCCGATACTCATATCTGAGTCACATGACTATATGTTGGCCAAAGTGGTCGAGGATTGCAGATAATGTGAGAAAGACCATTTGGTAGGCTTCTTGGTAAGTGTGGATTTACATTGTTAATTTATAGCTTATATTTTAATAGATATGCATGCTACTTACAACATGTGAAAATATTCTTCCTTAAATTATGATATATTATTTGTTGCATTATATAGGCATACACACTGATTTGTTGTATATCCTATTTCTTTTGTTTAAATATCAATTCATGTTTATAAGGACTACTTTATATATTACCATGTTATTTTTAGAACACTTTATATATTGCCATGTTATTTATAAAACACTGCCATGTTTATACTATTTATGGAAATGTATAACTTTTACGGCTCCAGTCGGTTTCCCTCCTGAACAAATTCAAAAAATATATTATTATCTATATATTATATACATAGTAGTCATGAAATATTATAAAAAAATTCTTTTTAAATATATGGTTTTAATCTTAAGCCGTCTGGTATAGTTTTTGGTATCTCCCGATAGGCATATATGAGTCGCATGACTATGTTGGCCAAAGTGGTTGAGGATTGCAGATAATGTGAGAAAGATCATTTGGCAGGACTTCTTGGTATGTGTGAATTTACATTGTTAATTTATAGCTTATATTGTAATATATATGCATGCTACCTACAACATGTGAAAATATTCTTCCTTAAATTATGATATATTATCTATTGCATTATGTAGGCATACACACTGATTTTTTGTATATCCTATTTCTATGGTTTAAATATAATTCATGTTTACAAGGACTACTTTATATATTACCATGTTATTAATAGAACACTTTATATATTGCCATGTTATTTATATAACATAGCCATGTTTATACTATTTATAGAAATGTATAACTTTTATTCTCAAATGTCGAGGGTGCAACATAGGTTCAAGAGGTTGATCTTAACCTTGACAGCATCACCAGAACAACAAAATCGCAAAGAATTATAGTAAAACGGGCGTTACCGCAAAGAATTAAGTTGTATAACAGCATCACCAGAACAACAAAATGGGCGTTACCGTGTGGGATGATTGGGTCAAATGGTGGGGGCAATGAGGAGTTTGAGGTAAATTTACCATGTATTTAATTAAAATTTTCCATTTATTTGATACGTAAATTAGAACTGTAAAATGTTATTTTAATTTAAATTTGCAGAGGGAGTAAGAGAGGAACTCGACCAATAGAAGCAAGAACCTCATCACACATCGCGGTGGTTCTAGGCCATTCACGCATCACTGTGAAAACATGGTAAATATATTAATTAAGATAACAAATAGTTATTATATTTTTATATTTTAAGTTCTAAGTTGTTTAAAGGTAGATAATATAATAATAATATTTATATATGCATATTTCAGGAAAGAGAGCGTCGTGCTACTATTTCTTATTGGTATATTTTCACTCATACTCATGCGATGAATCAGACCAACGATTCAGATACTGTTTCATACTCTTTAGATCATGATGAGAAAGCAAATGCCGCGTATGTAGATACAATATAATTAACATAAAAGTTATATGTTAATTAAAGTAATGTTATGTAAAATTCATCTGTCTTTTGCATTGCAGTAGAAGTTCCAACAAGCAAGGGCACAATTACTAGAGGACACTGGACAAGCTGATTTGACTATTGAAGAGAAGGATGTCATTTTTGAGGCATGGATCCACCGACCCGCAACAGGCGGTATGGATTTGGAAACCAAGCGGTGATTTTAAATTAAATTTATGTGCATTACGATTATAGTATTGGAAATATTATGATAATTATTATTTGATTGTAGGCTAAGACAACTCAGAAGGCATATTAGAAGGCTTAAGACAGAGTGGAGATTGCACAACTATGAGCCTAGGTCACTTAGCATGAGGAGCGTGATCGTCGCAGTGGCGTGAAGATATAGTTTCTTAACCAACATTTGGTGGAGTTTATAGAGTAGTAAGAGAGGTTCCCTTCGTCTAGCAGTATTGGAAGGGATGATGCGTGATTTGAGGTATGTTGTGTTGTATGTACATATACACCTTAAATAGGTGAGGATTTATTTGGTAGATTATGATAGAATATATATTGTCGTTGGTTTGGATGTTGGCTTGAATGTTGGTTTAAATGATATTGGTTTATTATGTTTTGTTGGATGTTGTATATATTGAAAAATATTATGTATATTGGATACATGTGTATGGTTTGGATTGGATACTTATTTGGGTATATATGTGATTATCGTTTTTGTATATATGCTCGAAATGAAGATGTTATGATATATATGTGATAGTGGATGACTGCAAGTAAGCATGTCTAAATTTTAAGGAAGAAAAAAATATACTTCAATTTTCAGCGGCTTGTAACGGCTATCAGCGTAATGGCTATTTGATGATGGATGATTTGAAGTCATTGAGTACTATCTGCGGGTGCAGCGCAGTGGAAAGGAGGTCTAACTTCGTCGCATGTTCGATTCCTACCATGCGCTTCCCCATCCTACACAAATTTACCCGGGGGTACAGGGGCTTGGATTAGCGGACGACTTTACTACACCCTCCTCAGGAGTTTACCGGCCTTCCAGGATCTCCTGGGTTTTCAAAAAAAAGTCATTGAGTACTAATGGAATCCAATGAATTTTCCAATAGTTTTTAACAGTTTCCAATGGCTATTTGATCAACAGGATTTGCCATGTGTCCAAATTTATAGTTGGAAAAACCCCGTTGACGTGTTGGAAACCATTACGAAATGTTGATACATATACCAACGGCTTTCCAACAGCCGCTAATGGCTGGTAGCCGTTGGAAATCAATGTTCTTCTTGTAGTGCCAAAGCAATGATTCGAAGATCCAGAGATCAAATAAATATAAGATCACAAGATGGTCGTTAAATAGAGCTAAAAGAACATGAGTATTGCATACATAGTATCCACCATGCATTGGGATTGGTAGGCATCCCAACTAGGGATCAACGCTAATCCCTAAGGTCCGCTCCAAAGTGGCCTGCGCTTCTACTCAATATAACCCATAGTGGTAGGAGCTTATTTCAATTGTCGATCCATCGGTCCAGTGCAATTGTCAATCAATCTTCACATGAGATCGAATGAAGCGAAAGGAGAATCTATTTGGAATATTCTAAGTATGGATTGGTACCTCTCATATGCAAGGGATCAGTATATATTCATCTTCCTATAGGCAACCTAAACCTGAAGTTTAACTCATCAAAGATCCCTCAATATATCCAAAATACACATAGGCAAATTGTCCAGAAAACAATGGAAATCTGAACTCAATGACAAGATGGACCCTTGTCATAAATCACGGACTCATTGATAAAAATAAGTGATCTGTACGGATTCCCCTTGTAGGGATCAACATTGATCTCATGAAGAGACCAAATTTTTTGGGTGAAGTGTGTAACGATTAGAAATTTTATCGATTTAAATTGTAAATATTTGTTTTATTTTAAATGTTCGATTTATGGTTTATGACTAAAAATTTACTTTTTATGTTAATTTATAGTAGGAAGTTTATTTTAAATATTCAAATGAGGATTTTTTCTATAATCAAATAGCTATTTTAAAATTTATAGTAGAAAACTTACTGTAAGTTATTTATAAATATATGTATCTGTATGTATTCAAATTTTGAATTATTTTTAAAATATATGTTAGTTTAAAGAGAATGAAATTTATATAAATACGTTTTTATTAATTTATATAATAAAAAAAAATTCATATCTCATAATTTATAAAGGGTGATTCGATGTTTAATAGTGAAATGTGTAAAATGGTATTTAAATTTGTATATTTATAATTAAGAAAGGAAGAAAAGAAAACATCATTATGAATTAAGTACACAGGAACCTTTCATTTTTCAACATATTTTTTTGAGTATAAATACTAGGTTATTTTTTGAGTTGATTTATGAGTATGATTTAGGGGCAATAATGTTTTTTGTTTATCCAAATTATTGTATTTTCACCTTTTATAAATATATGTGTTCCTTCTTCTTGCAACTTCATATTCCCTCCACTTTTTCTTTGCAATATTGCATTCACTATAACAAAATATCTTTTTGCAATGTTAAAATGACGTTGGTATGGTTTCAGAAAATAGGTTTCTGATGCCATTAGTAAAACTCACGTGAAAAAAAAAAATTCCGACGTCATTTCAACATTACATGTTTGATGTTTCCTGACGACGTTTCGACACCAATTGTTGAATGTTGTTCGATGTCATTCTTTCAATGTCTTTTCAACTCCCTATCGGTGGTATTTCTAATTTTTTTTCTTCTTCCTTTTTTTAGTATTTTTGCATGTTGACGTCATTTCTAAAGCAATTCTAAATTTTTATTTTCCTAACCTCAATATAGATATCAAACTCATTCATTTTGACAATACTCAACATGCAATGCAATATATATTTCTATAAACAAAATAGTATCAAAAACACTATGACGCAATAATAAACAATAATATGATTGATATAACATTCATATAATACAAAACATCCATAAAATTATGTTATACAACTTAAATTAGTGTCATATAAACAAAAACCTCGATATTATGTTTACATAGTCTGTATTTATACATCACAATGTCTAAAGTAAGAAAAAGGCATATAAATTAAAACTTCAGCCATGTTTCCACATGGCTATGTTCCTCACAAGGCTTGTTTTCATGTCCTCCAATTTGTTCCTTAAACTTGGGGACTAAGAAATTTAATATCATGGCAAATTTTATTCACAAAAATTAGTTAACTATATCCATGTCATGCTTAGTAATCTTTTACATTATGAAAGATCATATTTCCTTTTACGTGATAGAATAGACAAACTGCATGAAACAAATAACTTCCCTTAAAAACTATAACCTTCTTACCATTAATTCGCCATAAGAAAAAAATCCAATGACTGGATCAAGCATTTTCCATGAGTTCTTGAATCATTCTTCAGCTATTCTATCAATTTTATTGTCACTATTAGAAAATAATACGGTTTAACATATAATAAGAGTTGTACATCACTGGATAATGATAATGTATATCTGCCGATTGGGCTATAGCCCATATATGTATATATTAATGTAAATATCCCATCGTCTATTGTTTTGGGGCTAATATATTCGTTGCCATCATTTCTATATAAATGGCAAGGCATCGTTGTTTTTATCTCATTCAATTACAATTCTGTAATCATTCGATTCATCAATAAATAAAAGACATTACAAATTCTTTTATGGTATCAGAGCGATAAGCCTAACGGCAATATTACGATATACATTTTCATATAATCGATCAAAGATTACAGTAAAGAAAAAGGATCTCTTACACTCCTCAGTTAGATCTCATCATCGGAGTGTACCTTTCCCGACTTGCAGTCTATGTTTTGTTCCTTCCCTCGTCTAAATCAGCCTCGCCTAGTGACCAATCCAGATCTCTGGCTGCTGTCGAGATAGTTTAGATCAGACTCTCGTCATCGTATCATTGTGTTTCAGTTGCAATCAGGGCATTTCCGCACCTTCTGCCGTCTAAGAAACACAATTTCTGTTATCCTACCATATTCTAGCTGCATCTTGTACATTTCTGCACAATCTGCCATCCAAGAAGTACAGTTTTCCTCTTTCTTGCATCAAGAGTGTTTTCTAATACACTAAAAGATATCATAGCAGTATATCAGTTTATCACTCTCTTTTCTTTGGATCCTGCGTCAAAATTTCATTCATTAGCATTCAAACATGGCTGGAGAGAATGCATCAGTACTGCCACATCCAGTGTAAATATTTCAGATATTACCTTATCAAGCACCACCCTCATCAAGCCTAAGAGTCATGTTATAAGCATTCTTCTTGACGAAGACAACTACATGCTCTGGAAGTTTCAGGAAACCACATTAAGAGGATATAGCCTGCAAGGATATGTCAAAGGCACCATTGTGATTCCACCTATCATGATAGAAGACAAAGATAAAAACACGATTAGTAATCCTGCGTATGAATTATATCAAAAACAAGATAGTTTACTTGCTTCTTGGCTTATATCATCTATAAGTGCAAACCTTCTATCACAAGTCATAGGAAATAACACATCCTATGATATATGGCGTGCCATAGAAGAGATATTCAATTCACAATCTGCCGCAAGGATAATGCACTATAGAAGACAATTGTAGAGTTTAAAGAAAGACAACATGAGCATGAATGAATATCTTACCAAGATCAAGACCCTTTTTGATAGATTAGCAACTACAGACTACAAAATTTATGATAACGAACAAGTATTGTACATTACTAGCAGTTTAGATGAAGAATACAAATCAGTGGTAACTTTCATCGCCTCCCAGAAAACCATACCAGATCTACAATATGTTCATTCAACTCTTCTCGTTCATGAGGGAAGAGTTGAACAAAGAAGAGTGGCACAAACTGAATATAACATAAATTTTGCTTCTACTTTAAGAAACAAAGTCTAACAAAAGGGAAATTACAATCAGAATGCCAAACAAGATACATAGCCTCAAAGGGAAAATCAGAATCAGAGAGGTAAAGGAAGAGGAGGTCAATGGAACGGCAATAACAGAGTTAAATGTCAGATCTATGAAAAATTTGGGCATGTGGCCAGTAGATGTTATTTTAGGTTTAACAATGATTTTAAGGGGTGGCAATGTCAATGTGGCTCAACTAAATCAGTCAAGAAATGGTTCAGACAATTCAAGAATGTCAACAAATGGCTGTGATGATTCAAGCAAATCAGAAGACATCAATCTTGATGAATGGTATCCTGATTCTGGGGCTACAAACCATGTAACTAACAACTTGCAGAACCTTAATCTTGACAATAATAAATATTCAGGTACGCAGACTATTTTTATGGGAACAGGTGAAACTACAAGTATATTACATGTTGGAAGAGTGTACATTAAAGGTAAGAGAAATCTATACCTTAACAAACTATTGAAAGTACCCAAAATCAAAAAGAATTTAGTAAGTGTTTCACAATTTTCTAGAGACAACAATGTATACATTGAGTTTCACCCTAAATTTTGTCTAGTTAGGGACTTACTGAATAAGGATATAATAATGCAGGGCAACTTGAATAAAGGACTATATAAATTTTGCAGTGTGCAACCAAGCGTCAATTCTAAATTTCAAAATTGTTGCAATAATATTGAGACTGATGTTGAAAACAAAAGAAATGTCTTTGATTTGTGGCATAGAAGATTAGGGAATCCAAATATTGTGACTGTTAAACATATATTGAATGATAATAAAATTGTTTTTAATGCATTACCTGATACATATATTTGCACACACTGCCATATTGGCAAAAGCCACAGATTATCATTTCCTAGTTCTGAAACTGTATATAATAGTCCTCTCGAATTAATTGCAGCAGATATATGGGGTTCATCACCAATGAAATATGATCACAATCACAAGTACTATATCTCTTTTGTTTATGTGTATACTAGATACACTTGGATATTTTTTTCTCAAAAATAAATCAGAAGTTCATGACATAACCATGCAATTCATTAATATAGTTGAAAAACAGACCAATCACACTATCAAAGTAATTCAAATAGATGGAGGTGGTGAATTCAAACCACTTAAGAATTATTTTGACAGTAGAGGAATATTGCATAGAATGACATGTCCACATACATCTGAACAAAACGGTCTAGTTGAGAGGAAACACAGGCACATCGTTGACACAGGCTTAACACTAATGTCGCAAGCATCTCTGCCACTAAAATTTTGGATAGAGGCATTTGCGACATCAGTTTACTTAAATAACAAATTGCCAACAAAAACCCTAAAGGGTAAAAGTCCAGAAGAAATGATTTCAGGGACTAAGTCAAAATACGATGAATTAAGAATTTTTGGATGCTTGTGTTTTCCCTATCTAAGACCGTATAACAAACATAAGCTCAACCTAAGATCTTCATCTTGTACATTTCTAGGTTATGCTAATGGTCAGAAAGGATATAAATGCTTGTGTGAAGATGGTAGGCTGTATATTTCTAGACAAGTGGTTTTTAATGAAGAAAATTTTCCCTTTGCAGAAAAATCAATCAAAACAACAAAGAGGATAGGGAAGCCAACAAATGTTGCATTAAAGCTGCCAAGTCTCTCTAAATGGACTAGATTTACGCCAACCTCAGAGGACAAAAGTGGAGACAGTGATAATGAATTTGTACCAAGCACAAAGTCACGATACAGTTCCACTAACTCTCTCACCAGTGATCATCATAATGAAAGAAATTAAGTAATAGTAGATGACACAAATGATCATGATAATAATGCTACAACAGATAGAAGCAATGATAACATAGAAAGTAGCAATCATGAAAGTATGAACATGAAAGAAAAGAATTGGCATCATATGGTTACAAGGGCCAAGTGTGGAATTTTTAAACCTAAATTATACAGCACTATCATAGGTGACAAAGAACCGGCAAGTTACTACAATGAGGCAGTCAACAATACAATGTGGAGAAATGCCATGAATGAAGAATATAAAGCATTCATGCAAAACAAGACCTGGACTCTAGTTACTCCACCCAATCACAAAAACATCATTGGATGTAAGTGGACTTAGAAGATTAAAAGAAACCCAGATGGTAGAGTATCAAAGTGCAAAGCCAGACTAGTGGCCAAAGGGTACACACAAATGTATGGATTTGATTTTAAAGAAACATTCTCACCAGTTGTAAAGCCTGCCATAATTAGAATTATCATATCAATTGCTTTTCACTATCAATGGAATATAAGGTAGTTAGATGTGTACAATGCATTCTTAAATGGGGACTTGCAAGAAGAAGTATATATGGAGAAGCCAAAGAGATATTGTAAAAGTGGTAATGAACATCTTGTATGCAGACTAAATAAAGCAATATACAGTCTGAAGCAAGCATCAAGGGTATGGTATGAAAAACTCACAAGCATCTTCTCAAATCTAGGGTTTTTCACATTAAAATCAGACAATCCCGTGCATATCAAGGTGAAAGGAAAACATACCACATATGTGCTCATGTATGTTGATGATATCTTAATTACTGGAAGTGACAACAAGGAGATCAACAGTATCATCAACTATTTAAATTAAGCTTTCTCTATAAAAGATTTGGGGAAATTGAATTATTTTTAGGCATACAGGTGATTCACGAATCTGAAACTGAAATTATTTTATCCCAAAAGAGATATATTCTGGAAATATTAACTCGTGCAAAAATGGAGAATGCAAAATCACTTCCCATGCCTATGACGAGTAATTTGAGGCTATCTAAAGACAAAGGCGAAGCTATCGATGATGTGAAGAACTACAGAAGCATAGTGGGAGCTTTACAGTATGTTAAAGTTACAAGACCTAAACTATGCTACAGTGTAAATAAAGTTAGTCAATTTATGCAATGCCCTACAAGTGAACATTGGCGTACTGTCAAACGAATTCTTAGATATTTAAAAGGCACACGGAATCATGGTATTACACTTACAGCAAGCAAAGAGTTGAATATACAGGCTTGCAGCGATGTAGATTGGGCTTCAGACCCAGACGACCGACGATCTACTTCAGGTTATTGCATCTACATGGATCAAATCCAATCTCATGGTGCTCCAAAAAGCAACCGACAGTATCGCGTTCAAGTGCCAAAGCTGAGTATAGAGCCATTGCAGGAACAACAGCAGAAGTTCTCTGTATTAAGTCGCTAATTCAGGAATTAGGGTTACCAATCTCGAAGAAACCCAAAATATGGTGTGATAATCTCAGCACCGTTGCTTTGTCTTCCAACCCAGTTCAACACGCATGAACGAAGCATGTTGAAATAGATCTACACTTCGTTCGTGAGCAAACAATTGCGAGCAAAATCGAAGTTAATCATTTACCAGCATACTATCAGAAAGCCGACATCCCCACAAAAGCTTTATTCACGAAGAATTTTCATAGGCTTAGAGAGGAATTGAAAGTAATCGATCGAGACGGCAGAATGGAAGAGGGTAGAAAACCCTAGCATCATTTGAGTGGGGGTAATAAGAGTTGTACATCGTTGGATAATGATAATATATATTTGCCGATTAGACTACAACATATATATGTATATATTAATGTAAATAGCCCATGGTTTGGAATACCGGAAAATTTAAGCGTGTTTAGAAACTCAACTGGATATAATATATGTTGATCTTCAACAGTTTCTGAAATCGGACTAATAGAATCGGCACTTAAATAGGTTTTCAAAGAAGCAGCAAGAAGACCTATGATGTGAGAGTTAATTTCTTCTACACACTCGTTAGTGGGAGCCAGTATACAACGTTCTCTCAAATATTGTGTGTTATGAATATAATCTTCCAAGTCGGGGTAAGTTTCTGAAACAATTTGATGAACAGGATTTGACGAAGGAGAAATGAGGTAGTCGTCAGGAATTTTTATCCAACTCGACTGTTCAGTGTCATCGATTGTAACTGTTGGCAACTTTCCCTCACCGACATCTAGAATCCAATTAGAAAAAGAACGAAATTTAGAAACCTCCTCGTTGTTGGTAGAAGAGAGGCGCAATCTCATATTGATTGTAAGTGTGAAAGCGGTGCAGTATTCCCACAAGGAAGATTAATTAATAGTCGCCTGTACAATCTCAGCTCGAGTTCCTTTAGGAAGAACAGGAAGTGTTTGGCAAAAATCCCCGCCCAAAAGCACAACTTTTCCACCAAAAATTTTCATAGAATGAATATTTGGATCTAAGGACACAATATCAGCCAAACTTTTTTCAAAAGCTTCTAGCGCATTCCTGTGTATCGTTGGTGCTTCGTCCCAAATGATTAAATCAGTTTTTCTAAGTAGTTCTGCCAAGCAGGATTGTTTAGATATGTCACACGTAGAAGCGTCGTCCAAAGTAATTGGAATTTTAAATTTTGAATGAGCAGTACGTCCACCTGGCAATAGTAATGAAGCTATACCCGAAGATGCTACAGCTAGAACAATCTTACCTTCTGATCGTAACCTATTTATGAGTGCCTTCCACAGGAAAGTCTTTCCGGTGCCACCACTACCGTAGACAAAGAAAAAACCACCAATGTTGGAGTACACAGCTTCAGAAACAGCATCAAAAACAGTTCTCTGCTCAATGGTTAAATCAGGTATCATTCTATTAGCTTGTTCCCGTATTTCGTCGCAGTCATAATTTCCTTCTTCCATAAGCAAAGAATTAGATCCAAGTTTATAATCATGTATGTCATCGAAGCACGAAGACCAAAATTCCTTCAACGACCTATTATTTCTATTCATTATTTTTCCAACTTCTATCAGACATTGTGCTTTAACTTCATGTTCTGATGGTTCATGACACTCATGTAGCATGCGTGTCTACAGCCATCGAGAAATATCATCACAAAATGAAGGCCAGTTATTTTCCCAAAGGTCATATGGATTGGAGACCTCACAAAAAAGAAGTATTGTTGCAAACAATTCTCTCATGGAAGAAGCAGAAGCCCAAACAGCTGCTTCAGTCAGCGCTGAACTCCATTCGTTATCATCTTCTAGCAACCCTCTTTTTATACAAGCTGACTTGTAATTGTCAAGAACAACACCGTCAACGGTTTTGATGTCTTCAAAAGATGTAGGTCCCTTTACAACA
Source organism: Allium sativum (assembly GCA_030737875.1). Taxonomy (NCBI): domain Eukaryota; kingdom Viridiplantae; phylum Streptophyta; class Magnoliopsida; order Asparagales; family Amaryllidaceae; genus Allium; species Allium sativum. The sequence continues at coordinate 313,217,150 of CM060919.1, forward strand.
TTTAGCAACATATGAAGATAAAACCTTTCGCCGGAAGTAGGATGAGCGTAATATATTCTTCCTATACTCTCCCACTTTTGCCGCATTTTCCAACATTTATAGGTTGTATCCCATACCCACTTTGTTGGGAAATCCACATATGTCAACTGCCTTGCCTCTGGACAGGTCCTGTTTGTATCTAGCCATTGGTTGAACATTGTTTTACCAACATTAGTTCTACTGTTTATTTGCGACAATGAATCGGTATCATCGAAAAATACTGTCTGTTCACCTGGCAGGTGAAACATCGGCCTCTCTACAGATGGGGAGCGGTATTGAATGTCAAATTTGAAAATTCTCCAACTTGCCTCAGATGCGGAGACATACCTGCAATCGAGATAAGTTTTAATCTCATCTACTTCGGCAACAAATGCTTGATCCGTATGTGCGCAGTCTTCAATGACAACACTGGCCCTGTCATGACCTTTGTTAATGTATTTGAATAAATACTTAATAGTTCTTGACTTGTTGCATATGTCAACATTTATATGAGCTTGAAATTTGACAACCAAGTCAACATTATGTGGTATCACCCAGCCATTGTCCTGGAGAAAACCATTGGATGCTACTGTCGAATTTTCACTTCTTCGTCTTCTGTAAATTGGAAAACCTTTTTTGTCAAACATTGTCTCTTCACACAATTTTTTTGGATTATGCTTAGAACATAAACCTCAACCATACAAGGGCAATGTGTGTTTGCTTCACCACATGGTCCATGAATCATATATTGGCAAACTGACTGATGTGCAAATGTGTCTGAAAGGGCATCAGGTATCTCAGCGCTAACAACATCATCCACCTGTGACGTAGCTTTAGGTCTGTCTTTGCTGTGAACGAAAACCAGCATGTGGGCGTGTGGAAGTCCTCGTTTTTGAAATTCAATAGTGTAGATCACTGGAAGTTAAAAGCATCAGATTCGTTATTGTGAGTACGGAAGCATAAAAAAAATTGAGAACATAAAAAAATACAAAAAGTTGTATGCAAACTCACATGCTTTCACTTTACCAAAATGGGATTCATCCTTGATGACATGTATAAGTTCCTGTAGCTTTAGCTTGAAAACTCTAGAGACAATATCAGGTTTGTCCTCGGCTTTCTGACCGGGAATAAGATCAAGTGCGTATTCAATTTCAGGCCATTTAGAATTGCATGTGAATGTAATAAAATAATCTGGAGATCCGGCCCATCTGCAGATAGCCATTGCATCTTGGTAATTCTGAACCATGTACCTAGGACCACCAGTGAAAGACGAAGGTAATATTATTTTTCTTCCAACTGAGAATGCAGAATTATCACCGACGTTTACTACATCATGCAACCCACTATACAACTCACATCTAAGGGTATTTTGATTATTTCTAATGAAAGAAAGTCTTTCCTCCTCAATGCAAGTGTATGCGTCGACGACAAATTATTGGAATAGTCTACCCCCCTTGAGTAAGATACAATTATCCGACGGTCTATATTGAAGCAAGTACGCGTAGTATTCTCTCATTGTTACGGTAGTTCGCTTGCGTGAGGTTCGAACATAAGTGTCTCGGTATAAGATATTAGGTCGATACCCATCTTCACCGTATGGAAATAACACAGGGTATTGCATGGACATGAATGACGGATGTTTTTCATTCACCCTTTTTAGAACACTGCTCCTTTCTTCAATAATGATATCCCGTAGACCACAAGAGTCAACATTTGATGTGTCAGTTAATGCCACAACTTCCGACGTAGTAGGTAGGTTATAACATCTACCGTCCCGAAAACGCCTCTCATGCAAAGTAATAGATATTGGCTTGTACTCAGTAGCATGGAATCTGTCTCTTGCCATTCAGAAAAATTTGGCAAGCTCGTTGCATTCGTTAAACACGGCAATTAAATTTTTAACAATGTCATCGTCAAGCGTGGAACTTGTAGTAGAAGAGAGAGCCTTTTTTCTGTTATGTACTTCCTTATTTGTGTCGTAGAAGTAGAGTTGAGCGAACTTTGGTTTACCATTTGTAGGTAGAATTGACCCGATACGATGATGATTTTGACCATTAATACCAAAAACATACGGGCCTCGACCATTATTTACTGAGCTATCAATGTGACCGCCCATGGATGTAAAAGCAAAAATGGAGTTGTATGCACGAATATTTTCTCTAAATTTACATGACTCGCGACTGCCATGGTAATCAAGCAATGAAAGAAAATAGTCGGGGCATCATTTGTACCTTGGTAGTTGTATTTTTCCTTCCTTACAGCATAACGAAAACAGAGGACATGCTATTGTACTTCCCTTTACTACTCGTTCAGCATGCCATAATACTGCTTCACAGTTTGAGCATGATGTGGATGGACAGCCTATGTCATGAGCACTGACGAATCTACCTGATTACCATGGAAAAAAATAAATTGATAAAGGAAATCGAGTTGAAAAAGTGATAACGTTGGGTAGGTACTTACGACTGAATGATTTACGATGTTCAGGAGAGTCATCTTTTTCAGCCACGGCTGGTGGGAATTGCACCGACGCAAGAACAGAGTGTTAGTCGAAGAACGAAAAAGGTCGTTTTGGGACAATCGTGTATCGGACCATGACCTGGAACAATAAGTATTAATAAGTTGATGCATAATATTTTAAAAACATAACTTAAAATTAGAAGCAGTAGGTTTATATATGGAAGGGTACAATAGTATTGTAATAATTGTTTTTCAAACCTTTGGTTAATTTGTATACACGTTTATGTCGTAAATACTGATGTCATTGCTGGCGATTAAGTCTGCAAACTGTGATGTCGACAAATATAAAACAGTGGCATTCAGTTGTACTATAAGGTAATCATAAACTGTGGTATATAAATGTATAAAAAGTAAGAAATGACTTATTACTTGCTTTTCTTTGGTCATTGAAGAATAGCAGCAATGTCGTTGCATCTTGTCTATGTTGATCGCACACCAAAGAGGTGAAATTTGAGGTAAAAAAATTTGGGGAGTTCGTACGACAAGCTTTGCAAGATAACCATTTGTGCCAATATTTTTTTGTTAGTTGTTTTCGTCGTAATATCAATCTTCGCCTCATTCGTGCGTGTTTTGACATCTGACAGCATACAACAAACGAAGCATGTTTGGTTAATATGAGTTATTTTGGATAATGTGACTAATGTGAGCATGGGTCAAAAGGGATAGTTACCACAAAAACTATACAATAGTAGATAGATGTAATTAAGTAGCGGCCGAAGAGTAAATGAACGTAGGGTAAGAAGTCAGTTCAGTAAATGGTTATGACGTACCGAAAGGCGACATCGGCGAACGTGAAGAAAGGGTTCAGCATGAAACATTGTCATATGTATTCATGAACTGAAGTAAATGTTTGTGCAGTCCGTTAACCTGCAGAAGTAAAAAAAAATACAAATCAGTTAACAAATACGATGGAGATTGCCATCATAGAAAATAATGACTGCATGTGAGAAGGAAATAACTTAGAATGAATTAGTGAGATAAATTTATAACTAAAAGTAGAACAGAGAATGAAACATTGACTTCATGAAAGAAATTAGCATAAAATGGTGTAATTTGTTTATCATATCTCTTTTTTTTTTAATTAAGCTTAGTGATCGAAATTCATTTTATTACGAATGAAGCTTAGTGATGAAAATTAAATTAAGCATAATGACTGTTTGGAGTAACTGTTAATCAGATGCATTATAATTCACTATAGCTGGCCAAAAAAAGGTAAACTTGAAAAAAATAGTGAAGTAGGGTAACAAATGATAATTGACTTACCTACAAAGAATAGTTACTTGGTTGACGGAAAAAACACCGCCGATGCAGCCACACAACTTACTGTATGCTTTATAACATGTGTTATATGGTAGTAATTGTTTGTTCATCAACTTCAGGTTGTTCATAATCATCAACTTCATTTTGCACGCCTGGTATATCACAGCTAGCTAGCGATTTGCTCATTATTACATATTAACCTAGTTAGTCCATGTAAAGGCTACAACTTATTTGGCCAAAAAATATCACGATACTGTAAATCATCCAAAAAGTTTTTATTTTATAAAAAATAATAATTATGTTCTGGTGCTGCTGGCGTACAGGAAGTTCATTAGTTTATTTTATTTTTTTTAACAAAGAAAATAATACCCATGCATAGTATGGTGTGTGTAACCATTTCTGAAAGGAAGTTAACATAAAAAGTATCCAACGAATCTGTACAACCTATATATGAACCAGGATGGTGACAGGGTCACTCTGATAAGGGATTTTTATAGAGTTGCGTTATTCACGGCAATATATAATTACTAACCTATGAAAATAAATTTGCAATCTTTGGAGTATGAAGTTGTAGCTTATTAAAATTTTCAAATATGACAAACTTGGTTCCTATATTATCGTTCCCTTAATTGTCACAGAGAGCTGCTTATGCTTTAAATCATCTAAGAACAGTGTGGTTATAAGTATCACACCACATAGAATAGAGAAATAACTATTTGAAAACCGCATTTATGCATTAATGCATTCAATGATGGCTGCAATTCAACAGAAGAAAATATCATAGCACTGATTTGAAATCAAAAAAAAATCCCGTTTGATATGCATAAACCATAGGATAGAAAAAAGTAATTTATCATAGAAACAACCAAAATATAAGCGTAAGTACCAACTGTGTGCTTGCATACTTTGATGTTGTTAACATCGATACAAAATCTAATTGTTGAATGCTGTAATAACACACTAATCTCGCATTTTAGAAATACTAAATTATAAGTAGAAAATTGAAACACAACATAAATGTTAATTTCGAATACATGGTAACCATAACGTAATTTAAAAAAAAAACCAAGCATTTGGGTACCGGAGGAGCATATTGTAGATTGGAGAAAACATGAACCCATGTGTGCTTATTTTGAAGGTAAAAATATGTATCTGCTTCCCCGGAAATCAAAACATCAAGTTTGTCCATATAACAGATGTGATATTCAGAAAACCCAAATTAAAACTATGCAAATTGTTAGCATGATAGAAGAGATTTGAGCAATGGACCTTATAACAACACATATCGGAGGGACAAAATCAAAATAAGAGAAATTAAAATGTGAAATACCAGGGTTGTAGTCAACCGTGACAGTCTGAGTCTACCGCCTGGATGTCGGATACGGCGGTGGTGGTGTTTAAGTACATTGAGGCAGTACAGCACATAGAAGGACCTTTATTTTGTTTGCTAGCACGTTAGTTTAATCAATTATTGTCTGCAGCAACTCATCCTTTTTTGGGTGCAAGTTCATATGATATGTCAAACAAACATGAAATACTGGGTAAGCAGAGGTTAGGAAGGTTATTAAGAAAAAAAATTATGAGATGCAAACCTACGGTGAAATAACAGTACGTCGCCCACAAGTTGAGTTTACAATGATAAACAATGTGAACCTGAAGCGGAAGTATGTCAGACGGAAGGGTAAGTAGTTCATAAAACAGAAATTATTTTGGGCGGACGAAGTGGACCAGACCAGTGCAGACGATCTGAAGCGCGTAATGAAGATTGGAGGTGTGTAAACGTGAAGATGGAAGGAGAATTCTTACCTGGTAGCAGATCCGGACGAGTCGTTGTATGAATTCGTAGGCGCGAAATTATTGACGTTAGGGATTGATGATTTGTAAGTCGAAAAATCGTGGTGGAAGATTAGGAAGGTAGGAGGATTTCGCGACGGCTTCGTTGGTGTGCCGTTACAGGCAGAGGAAGGAGAAACGTAAGGAGAAGGACGAAGACGGGCGATGCAGGTAGTGGGAATGCTCCGGTATTGAGGTAGTGGAAATGCTTCAGTCACGTGAGGGGTTAGGGAGGAAAAAAAAAGAGAGGGAACGAACTGCGTTTTAGAAATAAGGGAAGGGGAATAGCGGAGACGTCCACGTCAGATAGGCAATAGTCCTGTTATTAGGTTTAAGTAATAGATGGCAAGGCATCACTGTTTTTATCTCATTCAATTACAAAACTGTAATCATTCAATTCATAATTAAATACAAGACATTACAAATTCTTTTAACATAGACAAAAATATGCACCTCCTAAGAAAAAGGTATTGGTATTCCCACATAGTGCAATGATTCAATCTTAGAGACATCTGAAAACATGGCAATAATAGACGTGGCTATGTTTTCAGTGTTATTTAGGAATGGGACATAATTAAGTATGATGACATAGTTAAGTCAAGTTGCTTAGGAAATGGCAAATGAACATTACGTAGTTCACGTCACGGGTGCACTTTAGTGCACCATATAGCTGCATGAAGTGTACATAAAATATATTTTTAAAATTAATTTATATGTTTATAGTATTAATTAAGCAATTACAATATATAAAAAATGCATATATTCTTAATCGTTAGCTAAACATGTCAATCAGTATTGATATACATCGATACAAAGATACAAATTATGTTTGGATAATTGACTTGTCATGATTTGAATGAGCCTCCAAATGAGTTGCTTAGGACCTCTCAGTTTTTCTGCTTGCTACACACAGTAACCAACTATAATCAGCATGCTCATACACAGTAACCTAGAGCCGCCACAAAACATAAACACACATCCGCCACCTCAAAACCCACAATTCCTAAACACCATAGCGCACACCTCTGTATTGGAAATTAAGTTAATTGACTGATATTGATTTTAAGATTATATTAACCAAATCCAGCAAAAAATATCACAATGCTCAGAGTAATATTTACATAGCTCAAGCACTGAATTTGAAGTTTTGTTAAGCTGAAATACAAGTAGTTCGTCTAAAAGATAAAAATTACATTCCTGTTTCTGCAAAATGATATTACCACCATAACCTTTCCCTTGTAGATCATCCAGCATGCTATATTGCTATCAACGCCCCTGTTGCTCTAACAAGTCTCAACCGCAGTTCTCTAATAACAAAACCAGGTTCGTTATATTAGAACCAGAGAAAGCTAGTTGTGCAGTGCATATACTTCGTTCAAAAAGTAAGATACAACTCACCATTTATCAGCTTAAATAATGACTGAAGCAGTAATATACTTGAGCAACTCAACTATCTGGCAATACTGATAAGATTGCAGAACAAGCAGCAAAGCGGTGCTGCACCTTATGACATTGTAAGTACCATAGATTATTTTAAAAAAAAAATCATACTATATTATGATTACTTAGAAATGTCATACACTCATACAATTTTGACTTTGTGTTACAGATTAAGGAGTCACGAAAGGCCTACCAACAACAGTATGGACATCCATTTAAATTTCATGACAGCTTGGAGCTTCTATCGAGTTTGCCGAAGTGGAAGAACCCAAGCAACTTCATGTTTGAGCAGCAGAACAAAGCTAGAAGAATGAACTACTCTGATTCTAGTCCAGGAAGTGACCCGAGTTCGCAAGAAATATACCCTTTATTTGGAACTAGTGATGGACGACCTATTGGCATAGCTAAGTCAATTCAGCTGGAGCAACACGGTGCAGAGTTATCTAGATTTATGGAAACAATGGAGAATTCAGCTAAGGAGACAAGAGAGCATAGAGTTCAATTTTCAGTGTAAAGAAATTGCAGCGACGAAGAGTTCCAAAATGCAGTTGGGGATGATCGAGAGCTCCGCAGACAAGCACAGATGGAGAAACAAGTTATGCTACGAGAGAAGCAGGAGGAGAAGAAAGCTATGCTACAAGAGAAGTAGGAGGAGAAAAAAGTTATACTGTGAGAGAAGAATTATATTAAAATGATTACATGTGATTTTCTCTACAACAAGAACTATTAACCGAGCAGCTTGGAGAGTACAGAAAAAAAGGAAGCGGAAGTGGTTCGTATAAGGACTAGCTATGTATGTTGGGTTGAGTTGTAATATGATTGTGACCTGTTTGTAGTATTTATGTAGTTGTTGTTGTTTATGTACTAGCTATATATGTTGGGTTGAGTTGTAATATGATTGTGACCTGTTTGTAGTATTTATGTACTAGTTGTAATAATGATACAATTAACAATATGACACACCGATACATAGTACTCTGATACATAGTACACGACTACACACTGATACATAGTACACGACTTGGATAATACAACTGACAACTACAGAACGTCTACTCAAACAATAGGACCATACAACTGACAACTGCGAAAGCATATAATAGTGGTAGTAAGTCACTGGTCCGATCCATCTGTATGTGGACGTGTGGGGCGCCGACGACGTCTCTCATCATCATCATCATCATCATCTAGAGGATAACTCGATCCAGCACTAGACAAATGGTGGTAATACATCTGCATCTCCTGAAATCTCTTGCGCTTTGCCTCAAGATAGGCCTCTAAATGTGCCTGATGTTGTCGTGCCTCCTCTGCAACACGACGCAGCTCAGCATCGTAGTAATCTAGGCTACACTTATGCTCTACGTAGCCCGTATGCCTAATCCCCATCTGCATGTCATACAGATCAGCATATGATATCTGTGAAGAATCCGGGTAATCATCATGGAACGGAGGATGAAACATGTCAACGTAACGATCTGGTCCAATAGTGGGCACTGCCATGGTCCAACCAAAATGACCAGCGGCCGCCACATGATCAGGTGCACGAAAACCCTGGCTGGGTTGGGTAATATCCTCAATAACAGGTGGATGTATGCCATGTCGTATAGCAGATGGTCATACTAAATCAATCGAAGCTGCATGTGTAATCGTGTCCAAGGATCCGGTGAAAAATTTGCGCCATAAATCAACGTATGACTGTCCGGTGATAACAAAGCTCTTGGCAGTCCACCATCTTGCTATCCTGGCAATATCTAGTTGTTCGGTCGGGTAAATCATACACCGATAAGTATGCGGGTGTAGATCATCGGGAATAGCGTCGAAGTCATACAAATGTCTCCAGCACCTCTCACCAAGAAACCAATAAACACCTACAGCCGAGGGATAAGATATAAGTGGAAATCTCCGTCCGGCAAGCATCCTAGCAATCTGTAGAATATCAAGACCAAATGATGTACTCTGCTCAAATGGATGCCATATAATCTGATCCTTATACATCCTCAGGTCGATCTGCTTGTGGGCAACTGCATACACATGGCGTGACTCATTATCCCTGGACCCCCGGTTGTCCACAGTCCAAAAGTGTATACGGGGGAAAAAGGTCGACGGGTCTGAAGTACGGGTGACAAAATGATAGTTCCTAGAGTACTCAAAATACCAGTACTGTAACAACTCCCAGAAACCATATAAAGAAACCTGAGAATCAGAGATGGTGCACTGCATGTCGAGACATCTGTATAGGTATGCAAGGATAGGTATGCCCCAATCATATAAAGTTGCCCCATCGGGATTTAACTCAGCCGCGATCGCAACAAATCCGACAGGCAAACTACTGCTCTTAGAACTAAAGAATAGGTTACCCATAAGGTATAACACAAATAATCGAGCAAGCTCCAAGTCATCATCAACATAGTACTGAGCGAGTATGCTATCCATGGCCGCACGGATGGCGCTCACTCTAATAGCACCTTCTGCCTGATACGACGCATCAGAAACGTAAAAATGAGGCAGTAGATCATGAAGAAGTGCACGATCATGCCATTGACCATCATCGAAAGGCAGTGGGGGATAAGTAGCTACTCCAATACTAATACTAGTAAGCATGGAGAAATCAAGCGGTGTAAGTCCTAACTCACCACAAGGAAAGTGAAATGTGTGGGCGGTTTTGTACCACCGTAGAGAAATGGCCTCACACAATTGAACATCAACATTTATAACACGGTTTATTCTTAAAATTGTAAAGCGCACAATAAGATAAACTAGGACTACTAAATTATCCACTTGTTTCATTAAAAGGTCTTTAATATTACCTAGAAAAAATGAAATCCAAGAGCATGTAACAGTGCTACGACCCCCTCCTTGTCCGCCAAGTGTGCATGATAATATCTAAGTGTGTTCGCTAACGAACCACGTGAACGTATATTCCGCGACTGTCAATAGTTCAAAAAAATGTTATACTATCTATTCAATGTCTAATACTCAAAGAATATTATTTAAATAATACTAAAAATAATTATAGCCAAATGTCACTGCGTGCTAACGTGTACTTGGCCTTCTGGAAGATTGCGAAAGTTGGATAGCATAGGAAGCTTCGCGGCGTTGAGGTTCGGATCCAGACAACCATCGAGATCGGCCTGTCTAGCGGAAACCGATCCCACACCCCTACGCGACCTGCCCGCTCGTCCGCCCCTACGGCCGCCGCGTCCACGACGACCGCCTTCCTTGTGCGCCCCTACTTCTTGGTTCTCCATGTTCTTGGCGGCTGCAAGCAAGTCTTCTATTCCGGGCATGTACGGTGCGACTGGCTGTTCGCCACTACCCCCTGCACGATTCTCGCCAGCGCCACTACCCCGGTGCCACTATCGTCGCCGTGCATGAATTTTTTGGCGAATTTTTTTAGTAATCTAGCCATATTTTCGAACGAATATCTCAAATACGGTAGTTAATTTGGTTCTGACGGATTGGTGAGTTGGTGGAAAAATTTGGGTGAAAAATGGGGGATGATATGGGTTTTTCGGGTTTGGAAATTGGGGAAGGAGAATGAAGAGGACGGGAGGGGGGTGCTTTCTGATTTTGGGTTTATAACGGCAAACACTTTGCCGTTATAACTTTATAACGACAAGGTGTTTGTCATTATAATGTTACAACAACAAAGAGTTTGCTGTTGTAATCTTATAACGGCAGACTCTTTGCCGTTGTAAACCCTTCTGTGGCTAGCCCGCGGCTGCTTCCGCCCTTCTGGTTGCTCGGCTTATTGGATCAATTGCAAAATAAGAGAGAGAATAACTTAACAGAACGGATTGTTGGTTATGATCTAAGACAAGTATCTTTGTCTCAGCCGTTTATAGTATAAAAGCAGGTTGCAAGAGGTCACAATGAATCTTTACCATTAAATTACATTCTAATTCTCATCCCTCACATTAGAACAATACACTGTAAGCTCCAACTAGAACAATATTGTAAATTACAGTGTATTGTAAGATCCGATTAGAACAATTGTTGTATGCAAAGCCTCAGACAACAATTGCAGTGCTTACACAACATATGCATACTCTCTAACTTCGTGGTCCTAATCTCTCCCAAGTAGAACATATATCGACAGAACTAATAAATGCGAACCATGCATTTTTTTTTTCGGCAAAGAGGACCAGTTAATTAGGACCTCAAAATGCATATATTCTTAATCGTTAGCTAAACATGTCAATCAGTATTGATATACATCGATACAAAGATACAAATTATGTTTGGATAATTGACTTGTCATGATCGGAATGATCAGCCACAAAATGAGTTGCTTAGGACCTCTCAGTTTTTCTGCTTGCTACACACAGTAACCAACTATAATCAGCATGCTCATACACAGTAACCTAGAGCCGCCACAAAACATAAACACACATCCGCCGTCACAAAACCCACAATTCCTAAACACCATAGCGCACACCTCTGTATTGGAAATTAAGTTAATTAACTGATATTGATTTTAAGATTATATTAACCAAATCCAGCAAAAAATCTCACAATGCTCAGAGTAATACTTACATAGCTCAAGCACTGAATTTGAAGTTTTGTTAAGCTGAAATACAAGTAGTTCGTCTAAAAGATAAAAATTACATTCCTGTTTCTGCAAAATGATATTACCACCATAACCTTTCCCTTGTAGATCATCCAGCATGCTATATTGCTATCAACGCCCCTGTTGCTCTAACAAGTCTCAACCGCAGTTCTCTAATAACAAAACCAGGTTCGTTATATTAGAACCAGAGAAAGCTAGCTGTGCAGTGCTTATACTTCGTTCAAAAAGTAAGATATAACTCACCATTTATCAGCTTAAACAATGACTGAAGCAGTGATATACTTGAGCAACTCAACTTAAGCGGGAGGCAACACTTACTGGGATATCAGAATGCAGTTGACTGCCAGCAAATAACAAAGAAACGTTGAGAATGTCCCATCCATAGTATATACGATGACACCAAAGTGATCTTCCTTCCCTCTAGCTTCATATTCAAATCCAATTGAATGCCAGATACCAAATATGCAATGGTAGTAAAATGACTTCCCTTCTTTCAGGAATTCCTCCCATCAAAAAAGGCCACAACCCACATATCGCGAAGGTGCCAATCGAAATAGGTAACTAGATATGTGATTTCAAATTCTAATATGCTACCTCTATTCGTAGACCAAAAATTTCTAAACATACACCAAAAATTGTGATAAGTTACATACACCACATATTGCTTTACATTCACCGTGTCGTTTACTAAATTACTTACTTCTGTATTCATCTTCTGTGTCTTTCTTATTTCAAACTTAAAACATATTTAGCCAAAATTAGAAACCTTACGCCAACTTAAATAAAATTGAACAAAATGAACTTTATTTCTTGCATTGATATTGTAGCTTTTTTAAAATTGAACAAAATGAACTTTGACAAGGGGAAATGAAAATCAGGAAGAAATCGTATTGCCAGGGGATATTGTCACATTCCAAATTATTTGTATTTCGTGAATCAAGCTGATGTAATTCATGCTGCCTGAACCAAAAAGAAAAGAAAACAAAATAAATAACCATGGACCATTTCAAACCATTTTCAAAATTCATCCGAATTGCCAGAGTGGTTTAAATATGGCTACAGTTAAATAACACCCATCCATTAAAACAATATTTCAATTATGTAATGCGATGTTTGACCAGTGGAAAAACATATAATAACTAAAATAAAATAAAACTAGTATTAGAACAGTTATTCTTCTTATGATATGAAATAAGCTTGTATATATGAAAGCAACTGTGTGTCATATTCCTTTTCCTGAAGACATTTGTTTTTAAGAAATACCTACGTCGACACTGTTTTGAGTGATAATTAGAGAGACCCATGTCGGCATTGTTTTGAGTGATGATTGGCGACACTGTTTTGCTAAATAAGAGTAATAATCTTTCTAAAAATCAACATTATTATTACATTCAGTTCTTTGTTTTGACCTATGGGTTCAATTTTTCCTATAACATGTTCATTTTTGAATTTACGTTGAACTTGGCATATGTATTTGATTTAACCGACTTATGTGAACTATAATTTTGGACATGCTATACAAAAATTGATTTTAGTGGGCTTCAGTTATGCACATCATAGCTTATTACACATACTGACCCTAGTTTCAGGTCTCTAAAGCATCAACACACTTTACATATAGTCGACTCAACCATCAATTCAGACATTTGTATACTATCCCTCATTCCCTCTACATAATGTTCTTTATGTCATAGCAATACGAATAAAAGCTTGATTTCGTCTGCTGAAGAATCTTTGCATAGGGAAAACGCTTTTCGAAGATCTGACTAAGCATGATGCCTAACAGCAGTGGCGGCCCAACCGAATAGCTACCCAAGCCACAAATGATTTTTGTTGTCCTCCAACACAAAAAAATAAAAATAATAAAGGGAAAAAACCAAAATTTACTATGTTAGCATTTACTGCTACACCTTACAGTTGAATCATGATGTTTTAAACATGTGCGCAAAATTCAGTTCCAGCATTTTCAACAAATCTCACATTTACAATTACAGCATATGGTTGAACATTATTTATACCAACAAATCTCACATTTTCAACATGACCCCAAAATCCAATTTTAGCAATTTGAACGATTTAATCATGTGTGCATAAAGAAAAAAGAAGAAAAAACCCAAAATTTACCTTTAATTTCAAATTTGCAGATAGAGGATTGGAGCGGCGTTCATTTCCCCCTTTTGTTTCTCAAGTTGGCTTATGCTATTTGAGTGCAATTTTTTTGTCTTTACCCAGTAGGTTGCGCCAGTCCATGGGCTTGCTAGACTGTCCACTGGGCCTATGAGTGGTTGGTTCGTTCCAACAAAATTCTCCCATTGCTTGTCTTTTGTAATGCCAAGACAATTCGGTTTGAGTGCCAATATCATCTTGATATCATTCAACAAATTCAACTATTAGGTGTTTTTGTTGAATTAAAGGTCTTATGTATACCGTTTTCGAATTTACTCTCAAATATGTTATCGAAGGTTGGCTAACCTGTGTGCTTAATTACAACACGTGCTCTGTGTCATTAAAACCAACATGTAATATTGCTTAAAATATGAGACGCACTGTGAACAATTTCACGTTGGAAAATTGTGTGAATATTGTAAGTTAATCCATAATTATTGTAAGTAAATCCACCATCTAAATTCTATTAAGTTAATCTACACTTTTTCTATAAGGTAAACTAATAAAATTAGCATAAATTCCCTACATTTTTTCATTTCATTTTTGAACTCTTCTTAGGATACTTTCGCATGTACTAAACACCAATGTTTCTAAGCTGACTTCACATGTTAAACCTTCATCAAATTCCTTAGCCTCATGCTTTCATCTTCTCTCATAAATCATTATCATATTTTCATAAAACATGCATAATCATTTTCAAGATTGATTCTTAGCTGGAAACACAAATACAATTCCATAAGAATAGCAACAACAATAGATATCATACTTACATACCAATAGCTGAGAGCAATGTTATTGTCAGTCTCAACATTTGTTATCTAGCATGCTTGTATCCTCTAGGTGCAGCAATTGCACTAGAATGCGTCATTGGCTTTTTAACTCTGAGTGACAGCATTTATTCATTTTGTCTTGTTGTTCCTTTTCACAGACTATTTCTATACTTCTATATTCATTTACTTATTCATCCCATGATATGTTTTGTGAAAACCATTACTGGACAATGATTGTTCAATGATTACTAATTTGGATATGTTACATAATTGTGCATGTAAATGAACTGTTCAGTTAGTTTCTTGTAAGTGACTTTTTATCCAGTTGTTTTTTTCGAGGAAGTTGTTGCTTGTTTCCAACCAAGTGTTTTTGTGTGTGTAAAATGATGAGTCCGATTTTGTTCACACTTTTTAGCAAGTGTGAACAAAACACTCGGCTCCTATTGGAGGAATTCAGGGGGGTCCATGTGTGACCCACCTGATTCCTCCAATAGGAGGAAAGTGTTTTGTTCACACTTAAAAAAAAAGTGTGAATAAAATTCTATTCTAAAATTATGGGTCCAAATCAAACTTTATTTGTTTGGCTTCCAATATTTAAATGCACTTAACAAGATTTCAGTATAAATCTTAGGCTTTGTTTCATCATGAATAAAATTTCAGTAAGCTAGCTGACTATTAACTTCATGAATACTAATACTATGTTACGGATTTCAAAAATACTTTTACCGTCAATCATGAATTTTAAATTAACTCAATCTGTCATTCCGTATGAAATTAGACGTCAATTTTATCTTCCTTAACGGTTAAAGCACTGAGTAATATAACACAAGGCTCCTAAGATGGAGGACTTCATAATCTGTAAACCTATAAGTATATGGAAGAAAAGAACACAAAAGAGGGGGAAAACTATTAATTAGAAATTAGTGGATGATGTTTCTTTCAAAAAAATAGTGGATGAAGTAAATAATTTTAATATAACCTTAAAATTCAAATATTTCTATTTTATAGGGTTGATGAACAAATTTAAAACGTGGACTGAAATAAAAATTACCTTCTTTTTATAAATGTTAGGAGATCATTTTCACATAAAAAATTGGAATTTCGATAGTAAGTGGTTTCCAATAAAAAAAAAATCACACCCTTCAATGGACTTATATCTATAAGAAAAATATAATTATGAAAAAGCTTAAGATATTGGTCTTCCAAAAAATTCTATTGTCCGTGTGTTCAAACAAAAATAAAACATGCTTTGTCCCTCACACTTATTCATTTTCTTCATTTACGGCTCGGTTGGATTGGCTAAGATAAGTTACTTTTTTATTTTTCAAAATAAAAAACTAGTTCGTTTTGACTTTTAAAAATCAAAAAACAATTTATAAAAATCGGTTTTAACGAGGTTTTAGTTTCCGAGCATGTCTACATGATTATAAGAATAAAAATAAAACAGCTGTTAATGCATCAAATAGTCTTTTTTTTTTTGTACACAAACTCAAATAACTCTTTTTATAGTCTTCAGACATCCACATTTACAATCCCACCGTCGCTCAGCGTAGTGGCTTCAACCATTCGCAAAATGTTGACTACTTCCTCCATAGTTGGCCTTTTTCTAGGATTATCGTCTAAGCAATGAAGTGTGAGTTGGGCTGCTTGAAGTGCAGCTTTTGGATGATATTGTCCTTCCAATTTCTTATCCATCACTAATTTTATCAGATTTCTTCGATCTCGCAAGTGCAGCATCGCCTGGTACACCAAGTTCTGACACCTGCCATCAAATGCTCTTAGGCCTGATAGCATTTCTAGCAGGACTACACCGAATCCATATACATCGTTTTTCATAGACAAATGACCTGAATCTCATATGATCATCAATGTTTGATTATATCATTACACCCAATACATTTTCTACGTCAAACATGTTATGTGTAAGAATTAATAACCAGGTAAAAAATGAATCAGTTGAAAGTTTTGCAACGATTACACTGGCCCTAACCTGTATTTCAAAAACCAGAGAAATGCCGTTTATTCTTTACCGCAAAAATCTAATAATAGCAATTTTTTTTTAAAGCATGGTTAATTAAATCCAACATATGTTAGTTTCAAAGGTCAAACTAGTTGGCATCAATCACACATTGTTGAATTCAAAAGTGTGTGTGATTGCATTAGAATTTGTGCTCTGGCAGATAATCTCTAAATTAAAATACTTAGTGGTTTAGATCAATTAATGATTAATTAGTTATATCAAAGCAGTAACATAACAACAAATAATTACCCCTGGCTACGTATTCTGGAGCAGCATAAGTAAACACAACCCGGGGAACCCAACAGTCTTCTCTAGCCGGTTCATTCTTTGTAATTCCAAAATCATAAAGCTTCGGATTGTAATCCTGCACAACCGGCAAATACTGGTATCTAAACCATGTACCAAACACGGACTAGAAAGTACAATTTTAATTTGGTAGATATATGAATATACCGAATCAAGAAGTATATTAGAAGGGTTGAATTCTCGATAGACCGCTCGCATCTTAGAATAATGCAAGAATGCTAGTCCTTGGGCTGCCCCCATCGCTATCTTCAACCTTATATTCCATGGCAGTGCTTCAGGTTCAGCTGTTTCTGTTCAGTAAAACATGCAAAGATATTTTTTACACGCGCCGCAGTATAAATAAGTACCGGAAAAAGAAATATGTTATAGTTTGACTTAAAAGTAAAGAGCTGTTAAAATAATCTAGACAAAAAGAGGGAGAGAGCGGGGGAGGGGGGGGGGGGAGGGGGCGTTTTTGCTCATGTTAGGATTTCAATATACTTTAACAATATCCAATCGTGAAACCCTAGATCTGAATATGTAACCATATTGATTTAATTGAGAACAAATCAGAAAATAAATAGCTTGATTAGCGGAAGCGTACCAGAATCTGTATTTAATCAATGCAATACCTGAATCCGTAGTCGGTTGTTAAACGAGAAGATGAATTAGGTTTGGTCTTCCAAAGTGACACAAACCCTAGATCTGAAATCAGCTCTCCGCAGAAGAGGTTAGAGAGTTGCTAAGGCTTGTGTAATTCGGGAACTATAACCCTTTATTTATAGAGTTGGCATTTTGTAATTCGGCCCTTCAACAAATTTTAAAATGCCCCGGTATCTACACATTAGGCCCATGATAACTTAAACTTTAAGCCTATTAATTCTAATCCAAAATTAGATCACTTTAATTAGGCTTTACACCAAAATAGCACAACACATTTTATTTTATATATGTGACCCAATTGTCGAAATATTCCAACAATCTCCCCCTGGGTCACATATGAAATAACCTTAAAATGTGTTTGACTTTATGAGCTCCAAAATTTGCTATTTATAACATATGGTGTATCTGAAACAATCTCGTCCATTAATTGGGTTGACAAAGGATCAAAGCGGCATTCGTTACATTTATCGTAACTATACCCATCAATGGTCACATATATCAATACAATCAAACGACATAGATCAATCATGGATGCGTAGCATGGAAATTACATGAAATGTGATCTATACATGTCTATTTCCAACTGGTCCTTCTTTAGTGAGATCAAATGTTTAATATTTAAATAACCTGAGTGCAAAGAAAAATTCATTACTTTATTTCTGATCAGAAAAAAAAACTTGATATGCATATATCTGTAACTGAAGTATAGAGCAATGAGTCATATGACAATACCAAATACAAACTCCCCCTGAACCAAAATATCCTTACATAAAGTTACACCAATTGAGCTACATGCTCATGAAAGACCTTAGGTGATAACCATTTGGTAAGCGGATCCGCCATAATGGAGTTTGTTTAAATATGCTCTATGATTTAAAATATATTTTGCACTCTTCCCTTATTGGAAAATTATATATACTTTACTGTCACAATATTACTTGGTCTTTCAATTCTTTATCGATAACTGGAGTCTTGTGACAAAATTTCATTATTATTTTCCATATTTGGATGTCTTATAATTAACCAAAGACGATATTTTCAAAGTGGTGAAAACTATAAGTGCCTAAATGACACTTTTCCCTTATATAGTTTCACCCATAAAATATATTATCATTGCTAGAAGTGGATCTTTTACAGTAATGACATCCAAAATATATGGATCGTAATTCTTTATGATCTCCAACCGATCCGATCTTTTATCTATGAGCATATGATCTTTTATTTTATTCCTTAAAGATATCTCATAACCATTTTGGCTACTAAATCGGTGATCCACTTTTAATATCAATAAGGTATCTGTCAAATAATACACGTGTATCTATATGTGTATACACATTAGTATGCATTGGAATTCAAACTGCAAATGCATGAAAAATCTTTTGCATTTCTTTAGTTTCAAGGATGGCAACATTTATCTGTTTTGGTAAAAGAAAATCTACTAAATCGCGGTTTACATACCAAATCTTTTAAGCATTTATCTTCCTAATTCTTTTGTAATAATCCAAATATCACCCCATGAAAAATAATGGTGTATTTGAATCCCAAATACAAAAGACTAATCCACAAATGAGTTTCTTAAGTAGTTTCACCAATGTCTCCATTGAGAAACATAACTTTAATCTCCATCAGATAATGCTCAAAAGTACAAACTGTAGTAAGCTCCAATGTGATCGATTCATAATCGTTTACTAAGTCCAAAATGAAACATTCTTAAAAGAAAACAAAATTTCCTTTTAATAATAGCGATTTCAATTAAAGTGCCCTATAAAATTCAATATTACCCACTTGATCCTTTTTTGGCTTTGAATAGTTATTCATAACCAATGATCTTATTACTTAAGTTAGAGGGAAATTTCAAACTTTATTATCCATATAGATTTTTACTATTTGTTCATTTCTTAAATCCACATTTTAAATTAGTACCTTACATGGATTGATGTAAGTCCGTAGCATCATCTTTATCAACCCATTATTTATCTTTATGAAGAAATACTACACATTAACCTTAAATAGCATTTCTTACCATTTACGTGGATTTCCTTAGTGATCTTGCATCTTTGAGGTTGTTGAGTTTGTTTTCTTGAAGCAATATCCTTAGCTTAAAGAAAAATTATCTTCAACATCGTCTTATTATGGTTCTTAATTTACTTCTTCTTAATAAAAGAAAACAAATCTTAAACTTTAAGCGAAGAAGCAACCGCAGTTGAATCAAAGATAATGATTCTCTTTAAAGACAATGGTATTACTTTATTTCTCCCCCCAAACTCAACATCCTCAAAATAACTTTTGCAATTCCCGCTTTAAAACTTTTCCTTAGTGTGGGTTCATAAAAAATTATATAAACTTTAAATCCCTTAGAATATCAATAAAGCATTTTCTATATTTATGATACCTCAATCTATAATTCCTCAGTAAACTGAAACAAAAAATATATTAGTCACCAAAACAAAATTTGAGATATCATTACATAAGTTATTTAGCATAAGTAGCCATAACTTGTATGAGCTTCAATTACATAAGATTTGGAATTTATTCATAAATTAACATTACTATTTCTTGATGAACAATAATAATCTAATATGTTCACGTTAGAAATATAAAACCGAAATCTGTCTAAATGACAGCATAAAAAATATATCAAAAAAATCCAAAAAAATTGACTTAAATTTCAATAATAACTATAAAATATCAAGTATATTTTACTTTATATGTCTGTATATCTCGTTAAAGAAACAACTAAAAAAAAATATCCATATGTTATTTCTTTCTTTGAGATCCTTAGCGACTTCTTAATCCTTATTCATACGTTTATTTATAATGTATATCAAATGAGTACTTTCCAATCATAAAAACTTCAATCTCTATTTTAGTTACCAAAGCGCTAAATAAACCCAATAAAATAACATATTATTCTTAAAATAATTTTAATATTTAAATGAATATACTGAAGATAGCACCAAAAATAACGATAACTTGAGCGTCTTTAGCTTTTGAAGCAATATCTTTTTCCATATAGTACTCATTTATATTTCTTTTACTTTGACTTTATGTAATCAAGCACCACAAAGAGTGCTTGATTTCCCTTATTGTTTTGACAAAAAACCGTTTCCATTCTTAGTAGGTAACTTATACAAAATTAGTTATCGTTACCTATAGCACATCCTTGAAAACTTCTGAAGTATTTACTTAATGATCATTTAACTCTTGCCTTTGAATTCTATCACCTTTCAATATTCTTCATAACATTATAAGAATATTTAACCGTAGTAGGGTTGGCTGTAACCCTCTTAGTTACAAGAGTTAAATCTATAAAGTCAAGAACAAATAGCATGCTCTCATACAAATCCTTATATTTATCCCAAAACAAGATGAAAATATTCTTTAAATTGACAGATAATTCAGTTAAATTAGCTGAAAATGAACAAAAAATAAAATGAAGATTGACCGTATATGCTCATAGCCAAATATCAACCATAGTAAATTCAAATAATTGGTAGGTCTCTTCTCAAGATACCTAGTACACATTAATATCAAGTCTTTGGACAGTAATATTAACTGTAAGTGGTACTCTTGCTATAATGATCAAACACTGACAATAAATTCAAGTCAAATAACAACCTTCCTTTGGGCCGATTAATTATTCACTCGAAAAACCTTATAATTGTCATGTATTTATCATCACACATGTGTAAGTGATTCGGCCAAACATTAGCCTTCCTTTGGGCCGACTGATATTCACATGAATAACTACACACAAATATTAAACATTTTCATGAACCACCAAAATATAGAGGTCACTTTGGTGACATGTTATTTTAAAGTTAATTCACTACTAATGTAAAATATTTACAGCTGTAAAGAGACGCCAAATTATATTTGAATTTATCCTTAATATATGTACAATATATTTTGAGTGTTATAAAACACTCTCAATGCTTTAGGTCTATATGACATCTGAAAAACTCAAAATTATAATAATAGCATAACGAGTTTTAGTCATAGTTGTCATAATCTGTTGCTTTAGGTATGTAGTTACATTCATGACATTTCCTTAATAAATATGATATAAGACATCATAAATAAATCACGATATCATAGATGAATGTCATGATCAATCACCACATAAAATTATGTGTAAATGACATAATAAATATCATACTGAATAACCTGAATGACTGAAGTAACCATGATGTATATCCGAAGCATAATATAACATGTGCTTTTTTATACTGTCAACCGAACCAAACAAAAAAAAAACTTTTTTTTTTTTTTTAAACCGTAGAAGTTACTGTAGTTTGACCATAATAAAGTAACCTACTAAGCATCATCCTAAAACGTAGGTGAAATGGTCAAAGATTCAAACATGATAGCTAATTAGATTAAGCAACACAAATGCAAAATATTATATACCAAACCCAAAATGCATAAAATAAAAGCATCATGACAGGTTACCGAAACATCATACACATGTCATGAAATATTATTTGCATATGACAAATAAGTTAATGTGGCATGTCCTACATCCATACAATAAGCAATAATTGTTCTAACCAGTACACATGGTATATAAATTTTTTTTTTTTTTTAAAGCCCGTAAGGATAGCATGAGATTCGCTCAGTAGAGCTTTCGAAACTTTATGCATAAAACGGGTATAAGACTTGGTCAAAACAAATAATATAGTATAACATATGACATCTGAAGTATGTAACAATAGACCGACGGCTGCAGAATGCAACTTATAACTAGACGTAATAAACATATGTTTTTGATATGTTTTTAAACAAAAAACCAGAACCCGTTGAATTAACCTATCGACAAACTATATTATATTAACATTATTCAAGCTGGATCCATAGAACCAATGAAAGAACGTGAAAGGAGATATTAGATCTTAATCCATATAGATCCGAGACTTAACCCAAATAAAAAAAAACTTTTTTTTTTAAATTATTATCCGCAGTTAATAAACTCAACCTGCTGTGAAATGAAAACATAACATATAAACCGTATGAATTGAAAACACAATTCAACCTTTGTTCTGAAATGGCAAAACAACATGTATAAAAGAAAAAAAACAAAATTTTCCCAATAGAATCAATAATGATTGGCCCTGATACCACTTGTTAGGATTTCAATATACTTTAACAATATCCAATCGTGAAACCCTAGATCTGAATATGTAACCATATTGATTTAATTGAGAACAAATCAGAAAATAAATAACTTGATTAGCGGAAGCGTACCAAAATCTGTATTTAATCAGTGCAATACCTGAATCCGTAGTCGGTTGTTAAACGAGAAGATGAATTAGGTTTGGTCTTCCAAATTGACACAAACCCTAGATCTGAAATCAGCTCTCCGTAGAAGAGGTTAGAGAGTTGCTAAGGCTTGTGTAATTCGGGGACCATAACCCTTTATTTATAGAGTTGGCATTTTGTAATTCGGCCCTTCAACAAATTATAAAATGCCCCGGTATCTACACATTAGGCCCATGATAACTTAAACTTTAAGCCTATTAATTCTAATCCAAAATTAGATCACTTTAATTAGGCTTTACACCAAAATAGCACAACACATTTTATTTTATATATGTGACCCAATTGTCGAAATATTACAACAGCTCACTTCTGAATAATTCATCTTCTAAACTTCCTTTCGCCATGTATTCATAAACAAGCAGTTTTCAGGCATCACTGCAATATCCCAGGAGTTTCACCAGGTTTGGATGTGATAATCTTCCTAAAAAATTTACTTCAGCCTATACATTGCAATGAATGAATCAATTGACAAGGATAAAGAAGTAAAAGATTTATTAACTCGATAGGCTAATCAACATATCTACTTGTTTGAACACTTAAGGTATCAAAAGATGAATTTTTTAGGTAATTTGGCCTAATTTACCTTTGGACAAAATTTCATTTCAGCCTTCAGATTAAAAAAATAAAATTTTAGATTTCCGCTTGTTCAAATTTTATTATGAAAATAGGTCTATTTTGCACTGTTCAGCCGTTTATATATCCATTCTGAAAACGTACAGATTATATAATTGCAATACGCACATGTACGTGTTTTCATAATAAATTTCGAACTATGTCTAAACTTAAAGTAAGTCTTTTTTAAGGTCAAAACAAAAGGCTTTTCTTTAGTTTTATTTGCTTACCTACCACTCTTCCTGTTTGTTAGTGTCCTCAGGATTAAGAATCTTAACAGTAACAACAATTCCTTGCTCTGCCTTAGTAGGATTCAAAGTATGCATATCCACCCAGCCTTTATAGAGATTGCCAAATCCACCTCCGATTACCATATCTGGTTTAAAGTTTCTTGTTGCAGTCTTCAATTCATATAATGAGTAAATTCTAAGATTAGGAACTTCAAGAATTTGACTATTGTTTCTCTCTGGGATACTTATGCTTGATAACTTGCTTGTTATATTTGTATCTGTTTCACAATTGTTGCCTACAGTTCAAAGTAATTTGATGTTAACAAATATATTTACTGAGAAATTATATACATATCATAACGTTGCATAAAATCATAGAGAATCAGGCCGTTAAATACTTAGACAAAAAATAAAAGTAGCAAGAAAATTACCTATAGATGATTCTGGGGCAATTGTAGTGATTTGAGGTTTAGGAAGAATAAAACAGAAATTTCCCATACTTGTTCAAGTTTTTTTTTGTTCCCCTCCTAAGAGAGCCTCTTTGCCTTACTCTTTTTGTTTATATTTATATATAATTACTGAATACGCGGTATGTCTTTGTTTTCATATTGATAACATAATAAGTCATATTTTAAAATAAATCATAAATAATGCAACTAGTGCAAAGCAACAGATTAAGTAGATGTTGAGGCCATGGACCCAAATGGAAATTTCATTGTCTCATAATATTAAAATGCACAATCGCTTAGAATATCCACATTCTACACCTATGCTTTCACACACAATGTCAGCTTGTTTCACACATTAGGTTGTAATTTATTTAATGCATTGTGCCCAATGCACATCAGCTTGTTACCTTTTGGGACTTGAAAGAAGTATTACTTCTTCTTTTTTGGTGAATTGTTTTCCTTTAAATGAATTTTATTTATATATATATTTTATCACTAAATGATAAAATATATACAACCGGCCCCAAGACACCGTGAAATCGTGTACCAATATATATAATTTTATTTTTATATATATTTTATCACTAAATGATAAATTAAATACGACTAATAATGTGTTTGCAATGATAAGAGAATATAACAAAATGAATTGTACAATACGAATTCAGAATATATGCATTTATTATTGTATAATTATCACTGATGCAACTAAATACTATGAAAATTTTGTCATTTATTTATTGAAAGTATATAATATTCATGTTATAATCACGTATACGTAAAAAGATTGACAAACAATCATTATAATTATAAAGTAGTTTATTACTAGGGCTGTTACGGTAACGGTAAATTTACTATTATCATACCATTACCCATCGATCGGTAACCATTTTTGATTGAAATCGGTATACCAGTTAAAACGGTATGGTAACAGTAAATTTATCAGTTTTAACGGTAAATTATCGGTAACGTTTCTTCAATACCAACGGTAACGGTAATTTTATCAGTTAATTCAAAACATAAGTATACTCATCTGATATGATGTATTGCATGCGTTTAAAACCAAAAAGATGATTATATTTATTTTAATAATTAGATGAAATAATTCCAAGTACACTTGGTTTCTTTCTCATTTATGTTTTTTATAAAATAACACTACATATAGTATAATAACGATGCACTGTGTACAAAAAATATGTCAAGATATAAACTTTGATAGAAAAATGGTAATTTACCATTACCAGTGTAACGGTTACCAGATTATCGGTATACCAGTCATCGGTATACCAATCGATCGGTAACGGTAAGCAATTTTGACTTACCAGTAAAAACGGTACGGTAGCGGTATTTGTTAAATGGTAACGGTAACTATTACCATAACAGCCCTATTCATTACTAATGCAGGTCGGGTTGGAGCGGGTTAGTCATGCTCCAGATCCGACCCTAGATCCGGACCTCTCACAGCGGATCGTGGATCTATCCGCCTCGAAGATCCAATGGGGTGGGTCTAAACTGACCAAATCAAGGATGGATCAACTAAGTTTGGACCTTAAACCCGCCCCGTTGCCATCCCTAAATACTAACCATGTTGACTTCATGTAAATCGAATTGTGTAACATGGCAAGTTCATTACTCATAATGTAGTTTGAATGTATTCGGAGGAAAGGGTTGAGAAAAGAAAAGAGTAAAGAAAACGGCCTGATCTTCTTGTGCGTACCAATGGATTGGAATTTAAAAAAAAAAAAAGTTGTCATTACTATAATATTATTAAGAAGTGTTTTACTATAATTGATAACAAGGAAAAATAGCTCACATGTTGTTTCGCATGTTGTTTTTGCAATTTGATATGGGGAATTTTTGTTTTGACTATCTACACATGCACAGCGCCGACCTTGGATTGGCCGGGGCCCTAGGCCAAATTTCTTCTGAGGCCCCAAACTTGACGGAAGGGAAAATAACAAAAAAAAAGGAAAAAAAAGTTTGCATAATGTGATAAATCCCTGGAAAAATCCAAACTCAGTTTCCACTTTCTGACAACCACAAGCCTAGATCCAGTAGTATATGTTTGCATAGTCAGTTGGATTGTAAAATGTGATAAATATGAATCCATTCTTCTTATAAAAACGTTCAAATATCCCTAGAGGATAGCACATCTTCTCAACAGCTTTTGAAGTCGATGTAAACTCGGTAGAAGGGAAGGGGGTTTTTAGGCACAAGGACAAACCCAAAAAAAAAAATTATTCATAAGGACAGGAGGCTAAAATTTAACTACAAGGACAATTTTTAGTGTAAAGGGAGAAATTCAGGGACCACTATCATTTCATACTTTACACTAAAGTTTGTCCTTGTGGTTAAATTTTTTGCTCCTTGTCCTTCTGGATAATTTTTTTTGTTCATTTTGTCCTTCACATTATTTTCCTGAAGGGAAAAAAACAAAATTAAATATAAAGTAAATTAACATAATGGCAATTTCAAGGATTGAACTCACAGCACTACATACAAATGCCCAGATCCCTACCACCATGCTAATGCAATTTTCATATTGTTGGAAAGAGTATTATTTTTAATTACAAAAAGCATCCAAGTTCGAGGCCCCCTTCCCCTTTCTTCTCCTCCTCCCAGGTCTGAGGCCTTAGGTAGCTGCCTAGACAGCCTATGCCCAGGGTCGGGCCTACACATGCACCTACCTAAAAAAAAAAAACTTTTTTAGTGCATTCCCTTTTCCTTAAAAACATCTTTTTCTTCTCCCTTTAAACTTTTCAATGCTTCTAGTTCTCCAAATTATTATATTAACTTATTGTAGAAGACTAATTTGAAATAAAAAAAGAAAAAAATGGCTTGGTCAGTTCTACGTTTTATATAATAAAATTTTCTGCAACAATAAAAAATGGCAATCTACTTATGGAAAATGTAAGAAGTAAATTAAATGTAAAATCAATCACTTTTGACGCCTTCAACATTCAAAACTTTAAGTCAACAAAATTTTATTTTGTTTCAACGAAAGTTAAATTATTATCACTTGCTACCTTAGAAAACATCAATATACACTGCGATAACTTCAACTTTCAATTTAATAAAACTAGAAAAAACATAAAACCTTGTCTATTTTGATTTACAATAGCGAAAACTATCGTTCAAACAATTATTCATTCAAAAACAGTCAACTAAGAGCTAACTTACATCATTTACTTTCGATTGACTTATCAATATTGATTTTTGATGCTTAAAGTTATTACTATGTTTTAAAACTACAATTCAATACTTATATATGTGTTATGCAAAACTGGAATATTAGATTTTCAATCAATTTTGGAAGCGGATTTTTCGAGTATATTTTACCATTTTAATTTTAATCCTAGTTTATGTGGCGTTGGTGATAAACTTATAGTGTGTAGATAGTAATGCTCTTTTTCAAGTGGTAACCATTTCAGTTAGGCAAAACATAATGATGGATACTTGAAAAATATGATATATTTTTACTTCTGTAGCCCAAAAAGGGGTAAATATCCAATATTCAAAAGGAAAAAAGTCTAGATATAGATATGAAGAGTTTCAAATGTGAAAATTACCTTTTCGAATTTTAACAATTTATTATTTATGTTTTTCTTAGAAACCATTCATAGTAATATCATGTATATTTTAGTATAGTAAATGCTATGAATTTTTTTTATGCGCTTATACATATTAACATATCAAAAACTATTTATTATCGACATTTATATTATTTTTCGTAATTTTACAGTCAATGAGACTGGAATAATTATGTCAAACAAAATTATAATTCATGATTTTAGATTTATATATAGTTGATGACAGAATAAATATTCGATATCCACTATAGTAACGAATGTTGAGAGTGCATATTAGGATCCTGATAACTTGTGTATGATATATGATATTATAGTGAAAAATGTAAATAATTATTTGTAAAGTAATAAGTAAAGAGCTAAGAGCGATCATGCCAAAGTTTTTATACTGGCTTGGACTTCTCATCCTACCTACAGTTCTGAAGCTCCCCTTCAGCCTTTCATCAACCAACATACCGCTCACTTCGCTCGAAGGAACAAGCTTAAATAATATTGTTTTCTTGACAATGTGTGTTCAATAAACATGGATTTTGATTTCAAGTACAACTCTTCCTATGATTTCCCTTGAGTGTATTTCTGTATGAACGAAGATTTGTAAGAAGTTTTGCTAATGATAGCAAATGAGCGCAATGTAAGAGCAATGACCGCTTGAATGCTTTTAGAGAGTATGTGAATATATGGAGCAGGGGTAGAATTTGATCGGAATTTGATCATCAATATTCATGGAAGAAACTTGTTCAAATAGACGACCAATGGTTTCTATTAATAATTACAACTCTTTATATGATTCTATTTTATCAGAGGTTGCAACTATTGACAAATGGATGCAGAGGAGGAGGGGGAGAAAGAGAAGTGTCTATTTCATGTGTTGTAGTTATGCATCAGATCCAACGTTTGGATTTACAAATTAGTTGTCTGACATTCCTCTAGAAAAATTCCAGAGACTTAAGTCAAATATTTGACCTAAAGCACAGATGTTTGGTTAGGTTCAGAAATGTTTACTGAAAATTAAATCGAACGTTAGATACGTTTATGTATAGATGTGTGCATTATGCACCAGATGTTTGGACCATAATGCCAGATGTTTGACTTAGTTTAAAAATGATGATTTGAATATTTTGAGTTATGTAAATGAATGTGCATGAGAGTATGTTTTTAAATAAAGATTGTACAAGTTATCTAAGATACAATTTCTCAAGTAAACTTGTCTTACAACAATTTCTTGAGTGTTCTTCAGGTCCTTCTCTTGGTGGAATGATTTCATACTTAAAGCTCAATTCTTCGTGTCTTTTATACATGTAAAGGTTAGATAGCTCAATAACATGCGAATGTGTAGTCATTGTCATTAAAACATGATAGGTGAGGTTCTAACAGTCTCCCTTTTCTGATGATAACAATTATACAATCTTATTAAAACACACAATTTTATACGTACATAATGTAACATATGCTTTGTATGCTCCCACTATGTATATGCTTCCTTATGTATATGCCCTCTTTCTCTTCCTTTATTGTTATAAAAAAGAATTCAAGCAATATAGGGAAGAAAATATAAAAAATCCAAATGATAAAAATATAACACCATGATATTGAACATTGCATATTTAACAGAATGATTACAACACAATGTGTTTTACGATGCAAACAACAAAAACACAATGTTTACAATGCAGTAACAATAATAAAATATTTACAATGCAACGATATAAATAATAGAATAATAAAAATGTAACGACGACTGCGGTGAGCGGGTTTTACCAAATTCTAATCGTCACTTGGCTTTTCATAGTAATCTTCGAACTAGCTGTAATAGTTCAGACAAGATTGATAGTCACCCGACCATTGGCGACTGTATGTGTTATACGCTTCATCTTCATGAATTGATAGACCTTCGGAGGGTGCATAGGACATGAGCATCCCAAGATTCTTCACGTATAGGTTCGCACTCCTTTTCTCCTTCTCCTCGGCTTTCAATCATATTTTTTTTCCTCTATCATGTCTAGAGCCATATTTGTTGTGAGATGAAGATTGAAGATGCGTTTGTGCATAGGTAAGAGGTGGAGTAGGAGATGGTGATGAGTAGGAACAAGATGATGAACAACCACTAGCTTTCCTGTAGACTTTACTCAAAGTTATAACCACTTTCTCCATCGTTTTCTCTGATTTATTCATTCGAGTGGAAGAGACCTCTCTAAGCCAACAACTTTCTTTTCCAACACTTTTTGATTCTTAGAAATGATTTGTTGATTTTAAAAAGTCAAGTCTTCAATTTACTCTTGACGATGAATGCGAGCTCAAACAATTCTAATTTGAATGTTGGGCTGATATCCCAACTCTTATTGTGGAGAGGAAGCCTTGAGTTAAAGGAAGGAGGAGTCAGAAGTTGCAGTTGCAGTTGCCTAAGTCTTCTTTTTCAAGATTGAATTCTCCATTGTTCGAGAGGTATAATTTTCGGTGGTTCCTTAGGTAAATGCGTAAGCTTGAAAAAGGGGTTCCACTTTCTTCTTTTTTGATACCATTTCACATAAGAAGGTACTTCAAAGTTTCTCAAATTCCTCATTAAATTAGACCTATAGATAATTAATGGTTTTTGGTCATTCCAAAAAATGATTCTTATTTTGTCAATCAAAAATCAAGCCCAGTTGATTTGAATTCCACCACAGAGTTCATATAAATCCTTGTAGTCATGTACATAACTCATCTCATGACTACTAAGACAAGGAAAGATAATGTTTATCAACATTCTATTAACTAAACTAGCATGAGGGTTGAGATTTTTGATCTTAAACTCAGCCATGTTATCCTTTAACAATTGATGAATTACTTCAATTCATCGGGTAACAAAATAATGAGGCAAACTCCAAATATTTCGACCCTCGTATAAACAATTCAAAATACGACCAACAGCATGAGTGTTTAGTTTTATAACCTATCTGTAAATGTTCTTCTACATCCAGCATTCTTTATGTTGTGGTTTCCAAATCTTCAAACTACAAAGGTTGGATAAAATTAATAAATGGCTAGTTGGTCATTATCTACCTTGTGGTCACTAAATTCAACAAACTTGTTAACTCCCGCCTAAGAAAAGAGGTTGCAAATGTTATAGTCATGAAATTTGAATAGGCGGTATAAAGGAGTAAT
Source organism: Allium sativum (assembly GCA_030737875.1). Taxonomy (NCBI): domain Eukaryota; kingdom Viridiplantae; phylum Streptophyta; class Magnoliopsida; order Asparagales; family Amaryllidaceae; genus Allium; species Allium sativum. The sequence goes on from CM060919.1 coordinate 313,248,033, forward strand.
ATAAAGGAGCTTTCCTTTTTGTGCCATCAAACTGCCTCTTTTCTGGAGTGTTATTAAGCAACCATTGATTGATGTGATTTTCAGTGATAACGACGAGTTGTTGTGATGAAGATTCAGCTTGGTCTCTCTTTGATTTCTTGGAAACTTTTGAAGCCATTGAGGGATATTTTATATTTTCTTGAGAGTTTATAAATCTAGGGCTTCAAAAAAATTGAAAACACTTTTGGGCGCTAAAGCAGTTGGAGAAAAAGATTATTTATAGTTGTAGAAGAGAGTTTGAGACGACCGCCTCATACCACTTCCATGGAAACCAGGTTATATAGCGCTAAAAGTGTGCCAAGATGATTTGGGCCAACCATATGGTAGAAATCAAGGCAAGTCATAACAAAGTGAACAAAAAAGAAGAAATATGATCATATCACTAAGTCATGTATATGAAATCTAAAATATCTAAATATAATTCGTCCCCACTACATTCCTAAGAGTACTCTCAGCAACAAAAGAAATATATATACAAGTATAGTATGCGTTATAGCCACTCCATGCTCGTCTCCACCACAACAACATCATCACATGATCTGGAATCTAGTCTACTCATCAGGAATGTCAACCAATCAATGATAATGCCGAAGAGTACCTAAGATAATAAGAGGAAACATAAAACATTAGGTCAGACAACAGTCAGGTCTAAGGGATAATATCTTTCAAAAACTATGTTATAAAATATGGAAATGGACAATTTAAGTTTCATGCTTGACCTATCATTGCAATCAAAAAGTTTAATAAGAAGATAAGATACTCAACCAAAATTAAACAACAATGATGGGAAAAATCATAGGATAAAATAATATATATAGCCTACACCGGCCTAATTTTTTGTCCCCTTCTTCAAGCCCTATAAGTGATAGTCTGCCTATGTAGTGAAGGCAAAAGCAATCATAGTAGACATAGAAACCATCATCTAAATCCTAAAGATCACTTTCTAAAACCATGTAAACATTGATAACCCATATGGAAATTCTCGATCAGCTAGGGACTAACAATTTCGTTTCTAGTTAAACTCCATGTTTACACTAACATGTTGCTTCGTTAACACTAGATTACACCACCCAGAATATAAGATCTTCTCGATCCTAATGGGTATCCTAATGATACCCTACTTTGAGTGAACTTGAACACCTCGAGTTATCAATGACTCCTTGGCATTCCCAATCATTAGAGTTACTCCACTCTTTTGTAAGCTTGAGTTCCCTTTATCCAGTCTATTACCCCGCAGCTTCGTTACACAACAAACTGCTCCTATTCTATTTGTGACACCGCCACGTCAGTTAATGTCACTCTTTATCAGAATGCATTAAGTTTCGTGAAGCGTTATAGGTAAACAAAAACATAACAAGACAAATATAAAATAACAGCGGAATTAAAACTTTATTAAATAGAAAAGCTTCGTGGTTCAAACCCAATTACATATTGTCTAGAATACTGAAAACATAAAACTTCTTCCTTGTACAAAAATCATTATCAGAGTACAATAATACATAAAAATAGCATAATCCCTAAAATATAGCCATAGTAGAGAAGGTACGAAATCAAGCAGTACATCTAAGCAGCTCCAAGCATAATGAAAGAAGAATCCTGATCAAGCTTGAGTATTCCTACCCTGAGAAGCTGGGGGGAAATGGAAGAGAAAGAAGAGGAAACAAAATGGGTCAGACATAAAGTCTAGCGAGTCCAATTACTTTTAGGATATAAATAAGTAAAAGCATCATGATAGGCATATAAGTTGGAAAGAGAGATAACAGTGACATAAGGCAGGTGTAACAAGGTAAATAAAATAAGTAGAACAGAACATGCATTGCGCTTCTCTAATACTTTTCTCTGCACCAATACAAGTATAACAAGAACGAGATGATCCCAATAAGTACAAGATGGTAGACTTAGATGCACTTCTAGTAAGAGGTTTTTACCCATACAATATCTGGTAGCCCAATAGAACTGACGGGTGTTCCCCCCAACGATAATAATGGGCTCCTAAACAAGCAAGACTAGATGTACCCTAATTACTACCCCCAATCGATTGGCTCTCTAACTCATAGATACCTTGTGCTGGCCCCACAGTAGGATGTATCACTACCTAAAGTGGCAACTCTTTGTTTACAAGATGTGAGCAAACCATATCTACAGATGTCACAGCGTCTTATCTTCCCTAGCAAGTGGACACATGCACACACATGACTCCGTTGGAACGCGTCGTCAAGCACCCTCACTCAAGTGACCTCTTATAATCAGCGCAGTAAGCGTTCCCAGACTCCGACCGAGTTCGGGGTTTCCCGTTTGATACCAAGATGGGTTACTGGCTGAAACGGGTCCTACACAATAAATGATACAAGCTTCCCCTAGGCTCGTATCCCCACTACTAGGGTTTCAACAGGTTATGCCTACCAGTTTAACAAGATTGCATAACCCCAACAGGTTAAGTTTGTGGGCCTATATATATAAATATTACCCACCGCCCCAAGATTTACTTAACCCTCCCACTGATTCAAGCAAGTTTACTTAACCCCTACCCAAGTCAACAGGTTTATGTAATCCTTATCGATACAAACAGGTTAAGTATTACAAGTTTATCACCATTTATTCATTTATGTTTATTAGTGCGCTAGACCTCCCACATTAAGTCTACAACTTGCGGATGCTGGATATGCCAGTTGGGTCCAGGCAGACTTCTTCCACAAGTCAGACTTAACCACGTGTCTTATCACGTTACGTGTTTATGCACTTAGACCCCTAACATTAGATTTACGATTTGTAGACGCTGGATATGTCGGGCGGTTCCAGGCAGACTTCTACTACAAGTGTAATCTAACCTCGTGTCTAAGCGCGGTTACAGTTTCTAATTACTGTAAATCTGGGCATTCTCATTACTAACCAATTTTCGTGTTTATCATGCCCCAAATTCCCATCCGATCTACGATACAAGTTATGCCCCAGATTTAGATCAAGATATAGATTATGCCCTCAAATCCCAAGTTTTGGTTCAAGGTACAAATTATGCCCAAAATTCCTAATCATGTTTTACAATAAGAATTATTCCCCAAACTAATCATTCCCAATTGTTCCCAATTTTGTGCGTTTGCATATTCCAGCGATAGGCCTAGGCTCGAAGGTAGACTGGCTATAAAAACAAAAAGGGAAAGAGGGAAAGAAGAGAACAAGAATAGGCATAGTAAATAAAAATGGCATAAGATGACAAAATAGGCATAGTGACATGATTAGGCAACTAACATAATAGGCATACGGTGACATGTTTAGGCAAACTAACATAATGGGGATATCATATACAGGCATGATGAAATCCAAACAGTGAATTAGATATATAAATAATGGCAGATGTTTTATGATTCATATTACTAATAGGTATAGGCTTAGATCCAAACTTATAGGCATGTCAAGATTACATTTTAGGTGTTTATATCTAAAAGCAACATAAACTCACTATGATTGGATCTAAAAAACAGAGAATTGATTGCAGACGTTGAAGCATAGATCTCTGAATATGAATAACTTGTTGTTTGAAGGAAGAATAGGCTAGATCAGACTGAGTTGGGGCAGCATCTCGTTGTCGCCATTGATTTAGATGAATAAAACAATGGGATTAAGGTCCTTTATATAACCTAGGGTTAACGAATCTAGTCATAAAACAAGTCCACATATGCAGAACTGGATCTGCCTCGTGGTTGACATGGGTGTCGACACCCATATGTTGGTGTCGACCCATGGGTCGACACCCTTGGGTGGGGTCGACCCCTAATAGTCTGAACTCCCGCCCGAGCCCGCGTCTTCTGATTTTCGAATTACTTGGAATGTTTCAAATTTTTTTGTATCTATATAATTCTCTTATGCGTATAGAAACTTCAAGCTTTAATATCTTCTTCATATAATGTCCGTTTTACGCAAACTTGGTGTCTATCTTAAGCAGAATTCTGTGATGAACGCAATGGCATAGTCTGTTTTACTTAATTCTCAATATTTAATTAAGTATTCCTTAGTTTATCATTATAGTGCTCTCTTAAAATTACGGGGTGTTACATTCTCCCTTACTTAAAGGATTTCGTCCCCAAAATTTCTAAGTTAAGAAGAATGTACATCCTAACATCCATCACCCATCTACTCATCCACCAATCACAGGAATCCATTGTCCTTAAAAGATTTCTAATGCTTATATGATCATATGCGAAGGTGTGTGTATATGTCACTATGCTAATGTGAAAGATCAGACAGTCTACTGATTCAGTTGACCTCCTTAATGCAATGTATGTTAGTGCCATGAATCCAACATGTATACAAATAATCCTATTATAACATGTAAGTTCTATATGTGTGCGCAATCATTCATCCAAATGCAACATCCACATGATGATACACCCACTTTCATCCATTAAAAGAAGAAAAATGCACTCTCATCCATATGCAGTATGAGAGTGATTGAGCATATCTAGTGCCTAATGTGTGTGTATATGCATCCACGAGCAACCATTTGCATCCACTTGCATCCATCAAATATAACATGTCTCAAAAACATGTTTACATCCATGGGATTCCTACCTAAAGGTCGATGATTCGATCGATAGGATATATTTAAACGATAGAAGCAAGCATGCATAAAAGAATTGGAAAGGAATTTAAGAACATACCCTTGAAAAGAAAAGGGTACGAAGCACAAATCCTGTCTTCAGTCACCCAAGTTGGATACTCTTGGTCATCTCCTTACTAAACTTTCATTAACTTGACTTCCCGGTCGCGTAGCTTCTTAACTTCTGATCCAAGAATATGGGTAGGAACTCATCTAACTGTCGCCTTCCTTTCTACCTCTACTTCCTTAAGCATACTCGGCTCAACTACTTCTGCGGTATCATGCAAGCACTTCCGTAAATGAGAAACATGGAAAACATCATGAACGCTTGACAGTCTCTTTGGTAGCTTTACCTTATAGGCCATTTAGCCAATCTTTTCTGTTATGGGAAATGACCCTACAAATCTTGGGGCCAATTTACCTACAAATCCGAAGCGAACCACATTCCTCAAAGGTGATACCTTGATGAAAGCCATATCCCCTACCTCAAACTCAATATCAGTCCTTTTCTTATCTGCGTAGGACTTCTGCCTATCCTGAGTTGTCTTCATGCGTCTGCGGATAAGGTCAATCTTCTCTAAAGTTTCTCTAACCATCTCTAGTCCAAGTAAAAGCCTTTCTGTAGATTCCCACCAACAAGTCGGTGATCTACAGGGTCATCCGTACAATGCTTCGAAGGGTGCCATGCTAATACTAGCTTGATAATTGTTGTTGTAGGCGAACTCTACCAAAAGGAAGATGTTCTTCCCAAGTCCATCCAAAGTCTAGGATACACAGTCTTAAAAGGTCCTCAAGAATTTTATTTACCCTCTCTGTCTGTCCATCGGTCTGAGGGTGATAAGCGGTGCTCAAACACAACTGTGTACCTAATTCCTCTTGCAAGCTCCTCTAAAACTCACCGGTGAATATGGGGTCACGATCTCTCACAATACTAGAAGGTACTCTGTGCAGACGGACTATCTCACGAAGATAAACTGCTGCCAACTATGTTGTTATCCTTTTACTCTTAACCGGAATGAAATGACCGCTCTTAGTAAGCCTGTCAGCTATAACCCAAATACTGGTGTTGCCTTTCCTTGATTTAGGCAAACCATCGATGAAATCCATAGAGACGCTCTTCCACTTCCACTGTGGGACCTCCAAAGGATGAAGTAAACCACCGAGCTTCCTTTGCTTAGCTTTGAATTTCTGGAAAATTAAACATCGGGAAACAAACTCTGCTACATCTTTCTTCATCCCAGCCCAAAAGAAAACCCTCTTTATGTGTCTATACATATTGTCACTGCCTGGATGAATAGTCATTTTAGAATGATGGGATTCCTCAAGGACTGTCTTCAACAAACTCCCTACTCGGGGAACACAAAGTCTTCCATCTCTTAGTAACCACCCTCTATCTTCCGTGGAATATCTACTGAGGTGACTGGAAGTCTCCCCTCTACTGAGCTTATCGAAGATATCTTCTAGTTGTGGGTCCTCTCATTGTGAAGTTCCTATCTGATCCAACATAGTTGGTCATACCTCTAATGATGCTAATAAACAAGGCGTAAACTCGGTGAAGGGTCTAAAATCAAAAGTCGATATAAACTCTAAGCTTTTCCTTTGCACAAACAAAGGACTCAGGGTCATCCTTTGCCCACTCATTGCATCTTCCACCACATTACCCATGCTAGGGCTATAAGCAATCTCAAAGTCATAGGACGCTAGGAACTCTATCCATCTTTGTTACCTTAAATTAAGATCCTTCTGCGAGAACAAGTACTTAATAGATTTATGGTCGGTTTACAAATCGAACTTCTCTCCAAGTAGATAATGACGCCAAGTCTTAAGTGCAAATATTATGGTAGCCAACTCTAGATCATGCGTAGGGTAGTTCTTCTCATGAACTCTTAGATGTCTACCTACATAACATACTACCCTTTCTTCTTGCATTAGAACCACACCAAGCCCTATTCCACATGCATCATTGTATACTGTGAACACTTTGTTCCCATCGGGCAAGGTTAAGACTGAAGCTGTTGTCAGAGCCCTCTTCAATCGTTGAGAAGCATTGTCGCAATCTATATCCCAAGAAAATGTCAGATTCTTCTTCGTTAGTCTGATGAGTGGGGCTGATATTTTTGCGAAGTGCTTAATGAACTTCCTATAATAGCCTGCTAAACCAAGAAAACTTCTTACCTCTGTTGCATTCTTTGGGATCTGCCAATCTTGAACTGCAACTACCTTCGCGGGATCTACTACTATCCTATCTCTAGAAACCATATGCCCTAGAAATCTCACTTCTTTTCTTCAAAAATGACATTTGGAGAACTTCGCCTTAAGCTGGTGCACACGGAGAGTTTTCATAATCTCCCTCAAATGTCGGGCATTCTCTTCCTCGCATTTCGAGAAAATTAAGATGTCATCAACAAAGACCACAATGAACTTATTTAGGAACTCCTGAAACACTCTACTCATCAGATCAACAAAATAGGCGGGTGCATTTGTCAGCCCAAAAGCATGACGAGCCACTCGAAGAAACAATTTGGAGTTCTAAAAGCGGTCTTGTCTATATTGTCCTCGGCCACCCTCAATCGATGAAACCCCATGGCCAAGTCTAACTGAGAGAAAACAGTTGCACCAACAAGATGGTCAAACAGATCATCTATCCTCGGGAGTGGGTGCCTATTCTTCTTAGTGAGTTTATTTAACTCTCTATAATCCACACATAAGCGAAGCGAACCATCTTCCTTAGTGGTGAATACTACTGGAGCACCCCATTCAGATATGCTTTGCCTAATAAATCCTTTCTCAAGCAGCTCCCTACTTGCTTGCTGAGCTCCCTCCTTTCTCTTGGAGCCATATGGCGAATAGGCAATGCAACTGGCTTTGCATTGTCCATCAAGTATATACGGAAATCAATCTTGCGCCTCAGAGATAATCCCGGACCTCCTCAAAAACATCAGGATACTCACAGACAACTGGTATAGATCGTAAATCATCGACAGATGCATCGAGCGACTCTAGGAAGCTAAGCACGACAGACCCTTTAGGGTCACAAGAAATATCGAGGGTCCTCCCATGGCAAGTCAAAAGTATAACGATCCTCCTCTTACAGTCCAGAATGGCACTGTGCATAGTTAGCCAATCCATCCCTATAATCAAACCATAGCCCGTGAAACAAAGCACGTATGTGTCACACTCAAACTCGACGCCAAACACAGATATTCTCAAACCCTGACAAATCATAGAAAAATGAGCCATACCACCAATAGGGTTTGAGACAACAACGGGATCAAAAACCATACTAGCACTAAGGTGCAGAGACTCAACCACAGAATCAGATATAAAAGAATGCGAAGCGCCAGAATCAAAAAGAGTTCTAACAGGATGATTGGAAAGAATAATCAAACCTTCAACGGAAACTTTCTTACCTCTATTTGGTGCACTGGCCACGAGAGCATGCACCCGCCCTCCAGAAGATCCTGCCCTTTGACCATGTCCTTGCCTCTTCGGGCAAATCCTTGACAAGATGTCTGACCTCTCCACAATGGAAACAAGCGTTGTTTCTTTTCTTGCAATCCTTGATCACATGACCATCGCGTCCGCAATGATGACATTTCCTCTTATCTCGGGCTTTGCCGTTCTTACCGCCTTTCTTTTGTTGCCGTTATTCTTTCTTGGGCCACACTTTCTTGTTTTGTGTTTCCTCAACCTTAGCCTTTTCTTTTCACCCTTATCTGCTTCACGCATCAATGCCATATCAACAAGTTTCTCAAAAGTTGCCCCCATTGGAATATGAGACATAGAAAACCTATGGAGGGGTTCATTCAATCCTCTAGCAAATATGAAGGCTTTCTTGTGCGGGGTATTCACTAGCTCCAAACCAAACCTGCCAACTAGTTAAACATATCAACATACTCCTTCACAGATATGGTTCCTTGCTTAATTGCCAAAAACCTTTCCATTTGCATACTTTGATCGGCTTGAGAAAGAAATTTCATTTCTAATCTCTGTCGAAATCATCCCAAGTCTCCACTGGACATCCTGCTTGCGTCACTTCCTACCAAAATGAAGCTTCATCTTTCAGCTGCCAAACGACTAACTGAATCTTCCTACGATCATCAACTTAAAAAATTCCACACAAATCCTCTGTCTTTTTAAGCCAATTCCTTCCTTCTACAAAAGTCTTAGTTCCTCGGAGTGGCTTTCCGCCCATAGTACAGAAATCTTTGCATATCTTAGAGAAATTATCAGCACGCGGAGTAGGAGGAGGAACAGCGGGTGTAGTTGGGGAGGAACATTCGCTTGACCCCCGGCAGGTGCCATGGCCTCAAGATACCTACGGAACCACCCGGTATCATAATTCCCTCAGGAATATTAGTTCTCCAGACATGCTAAAAAGAATAGGAAAAAGGGATTCAAACAGAGAATTGAAAGATATTTCATATGGCTTTGGGGAACATGTTTTTCAAAACAGACTTTTCTTTTGAAAACGCTTTCTTTAAAAACACTTTTGAAAACAATTTTCAAAATTTTTTATCCGGTCTGGTAACCTTCAGCTCTGATACCAAATGTGATACCCCACGCCCGTTAATGTTACTCTTTATCCGAACACATTAAGTTTCGTGAAGCGTTATAGGTAAACAGAAACATTACAAGACAGATATGAAATAACAGCGGAATTAAAACTTTATTAAATAGAAAAACTTCGTGGTTAAAACCCAATTACAAATTAAGTCTGGAATACTGAAAACATAAAACTTTAGCCCTGTACAAAAATCATCATCAGAGTACAATAATACATAAAAAGAGCATAATCCAAAAAATATAGCCATAGTAGAGAAGGTATGAAATCAAGCAGTACATCTAAGCAGCTCCAAGAAGAAGGAAAGAAGAATCCTGTAACACCCACGTCCATTAATGTCACTCACAAAGGGAGTGCATTAAGTTTCGCGGAGTATTATAAGAGTATAGAACAGAATATCACAAGACAGATACATAAAGTAGTACTTGAAAATTTTATAACTTTATTGCAGCGGGAACAGAAAATAAGTTTGGTTACATCTTCAAACGCCAAAACTAAGTACATCATATCAGTTTTGTACAAAAGCTATTAAAGTACATTTTTTAAAAGCATAATCCCGTATCTTAAAGCCATAATGAAAAGGAGATAAAACTGAACTTTACTTTCAGCAATCCAGGCACTTCCAAAAGAGAGAGAAAGAGACCCAAATCAAGCTCCACTAGGCCCACCCTAAGAACCTGAGGGGGGAACAGAAAGAAAAGAGGCGAAACAAACGAGGTCAGACATAAAGTCTGGCGAGTCCAGTAACTTTAACAATATAATCATTAAAGTAACAGGATAAGAACATAAACTGGAAAGTCAGAAATGACTGTAAAATAAATAAGCATGACAAGGTAGGAAAGATGAATAAGATAACCGTTAGTTACGCTTCTAATCACTATAAGATAATTCCAACACTGCACCAATGCTAGTTACGCTGTGTCATTACTAGTTCCATACTGAGAGTTGATCCCAACCCCGCACTTGGTAGCCCTCAGGCGTAACATCTAGTAAGAGGTATCCACCCCATACAATCCTCGACAGCCTACATGCCGATAATAGATACTAGATGTCCCTATAGTGCCCCTAATCGGTCGGCTCTCTAACTCGCATGTATTTATTACCTGTGTCATTCAGCCCCGCTTGTTTGTAGATACCTGTGCTGGTCCCACCATGGGGTGTATCAATCCCTATGATGGCAACCCGTCACAATTCAAGATGCACAGTGTATAACTACTGGTACCCAGTGCTGATTTTTCCACTTCGGAACACTTGCACGTCCGTACTCCGTCGAAACCTACACTGACGCACCACCCGCCGCTATTTTGACCGCTTATAATCAGCCCATTAATCGTGCCCCACCCTGCCTAGTTCAGGGTACCATGATACATCTATGTGGGTTACTGCTGAAATGGGTCCCCGTTACTAGGGTTTCCTAATCAACATCTTATAACGGTTAAGTGTTCTCAGTTTAACCTAACCCCACTCATTTGTTTAATTAATATGTTGTATTTGGTTAAGTGTCTCCTATTCATATGTTACTTAACCTTGCCAATTTTAGCATGTCTGTTCATTGGCATTAATTGATTTATTAATGCACCAACCTCTAACACTAGAACTGTTGTTTGCGGTTGCTAGATATGTCGGGCGGTTCTGGGCAGACTTCTACCACAAACTCATTCTAACCACGAGTTTTGAGCTTGATGCGCTAACCTCTCACATTAGACATATTGTTGCGGTTGCTGGATGTGTCGGGCGATTCCGGGCAGTCTTACACTGCAACTCAATCTAACCTCGGGTTAGGCATGTTCATCTTTTAACCAATTTACATATTTACCATACATGTCCAAGTCTAGATTTTTGTATGCCAATTATCCATAAGTGTAGTCAATTCAAGTTATGTCCCATATACTTGTTATGTCCAAAATTAATTATATGATTGCAACCCAATTTTTGCCAATTACATACTATTCAACTTTTACCCAAACTTTCCCCCAACATTCTCATGTCGTTCGCACGTATAATGCATGTAATACGTTAGGCTCTCAATTAGTCCAACTCATAAAAAGGAAAAAGGGAAGAAGCACATGACATCATAACTGGCATAAAACAATATAGATCTAATTAAGTATGAGTAACATAAACTTGGCATAGAACAGAATAAATCTAGTTAAGCATATAAACGTGAACTAGCATATAAGATAGATCCAATCAACATATGGAATGCGAACTAGCATAGATCTAAACTTATAAACATAAACTTACACAGATCTAAACATATGAACTGGTATAGATCTAAACATATGAATATAAAGTTGCATAACTTGCATAGATGAACACAACTTGCATAACTTGCATAAATGAACATAACTTGCATATAAACTTGCATAGATCATAACTTGCATATAAACTTGCATAAAATATAACTTGCATATAAACTTGCATAACTTGCATATAAACTTGCATAAAACATAACTTGCATATAAACTTGCGTAACTTACATATAAACTTGCATAAATCATAACTTGCATATAAACTTGCATAAAACATAACTTGCATATAAACTTGCATAGATCATATCTTCCATATAAACTTGCATAAAGCATAACTTGCATATAAACTTGCATAGATCATAACTTGCATAAATCATATCTTGCATATAAACTTGCATAAAACATAACTTGCATATAAACTTGCATAACTTGCATATAAACTTGCATAAATCATAACTTGCATATAAACTTGCATAAAACATAACTTGCATATAAATTTGCATATCTTGCATATAAACTTGCATAGATCATATCTTGCATAGATTATAACTTGCATAAAACATAACTTGCATAGAATGAATCTAACTAAACATATGTAATTAGAGATAGGAATTAACATCATAAAATGAATCTAATTACATATGATAACAAACTGGCATATATTAACAAAATAGATGACAACAGAACTGGCTAATAGCGTATGATTCAACAGGCATATTCACACAGTCCAGATCACAACTTATCATAATTATTTTAATTAATTATCTTGTGAAAGCAACTGTACTCACAGAGAAGAGAATTGGGCGTTTGTAGAATCGTTCTCCTTTTCAAAATTCTTAGGCTTTGATCTTTATCTTTCATCTTGAATTTGATTAGTTATGGTGGAGGCTAGGTTAGTTTAGGATGCAGTAGCATGACGAGTTATGAATGAATTTAGTTTAGATTAGGGTTTAGTTTTATGTGTGCTTATATAGATGTGTACGATTAATTAGAACTCTTAGATCTGACTAGGATTCATCTAAGTCATCCAGAATGGAAAGAAATGTCACCAGACCAATCAAATAAAGCCACATAAGCTCTAAAACTCCAAAAATCGTCATCAACAAATAAAAATGCGCCATATGTGCAATATGGTGCGCAGAAGCAGGGGTGTTGACACCCACATGCCATATACATACATATATATATATAATATTTATTTTTCTTTTTAACCCTTTTCACACTAAACCGCTTTTTTTTATTGAACGGCGTTCATACTAAGCCACTTTTTAGCCATTCCCCTAAAACAGAAAATATGACGCTGGCAGGGATTGAACTCAGAATCTCTTGTATACAAGTCACGTGCTCTAACCAAATGTGCCACTAAGTCTTTTGTTTACAAATCTTAGAACAATGCTAAACATTATTCTTTTCTCATTCCTCTTTTCATGTTTTGTTGCAATATTTAATTTTTCTCTTAAATATACCTATGTATATACATATTTCCACATTTTTGATTTCATTAAAAATGTGGGGTGTTACATTCTCCCCTATTCAAAAGATTTCGTCCCCGAATCTTCAAGTTAAGAAGAATATATCCTACCATCCATCATCCATCTACTCATCCATCATCCACAAGCATCCATTGTTCTTAAAAGATTTCTAATATATATGAACATATGCAAAGGTGTGTGTATATGTTCCTTATCTAATGCAAAGATCGGGCGGTCTACTGATTCAGTTGACCTCCTCAATGCAAATTATGTCAGTGTCATGAGTCCAACTTGTATGCAAAGGAATCCTAATGATACATATCATTTTTATATGAGTGCACAACCATTCATTCAAATGCAACATACATATGATAACGCATTCAATATACATACATTAATTTAAATATGCACACTCATTCATATGCAATATTAAAGTGATTGAGCCGATCTAGTGCCTAATGTGTGTGTGTAAATGCATCCACGAGAAACCACTAGCAAACACTTGCATCCACTTGCGTCCACCAAGCATAACATGTCTCAACCACATGTTTACAACCATAGGATTTTCCTACCTAAAGATCGAATATGTAATCGAAAGGATATACTAAATGATAGAACAAGTAGAAACAAAGCGGTAGAAAAAGGAGAGGTTAAGATCATACCCTCAAAAAGGAAAGGGTATAATGTACGTATCTTGTCTTCCATTTCCCAAGTCGCGTCTCCTTGATCATCTTCCCATTGGACTTCAACCAACTTGACCTCTCGGTTGCGTAACTTCTTGATCTCCGATCCAAGGATGCATGTAGGAGTTCGTCTAATCGTGGCATCTCGCTCCACTTCCACTTCCCTAAGCATGCTCGGCTCCTCTACTTCTGTGGTATCATGTAAACACTTCCGCAAATGCAACACGTGAAATACGTCATGAACACCACTGAGATTCTCCGGCAACATCAATCTGTATGCCATCTGTCCAATCCTCTATGTAATGGGGAATGGCCCTACGAACCTCAGTGCCAACTTCCCTATAGATCCAAAACGAACTACATTCCTCAACGATGATAATAAAAACCATGTCCCCAACACCGAACTCAAGATCTGTCCTTCTCTTATCAGCATATGACTTTTGTCGGCCCTATGTCGTCTTCAAGAAATGTCTTTCTCAAGCTCTCGTCTCGTGAAACGCAAATTCTTTAATGAACTTCCTATAATAGCCCGCCAAACCTAGAAAACTTCTTACTTCCATTGCGTTTCTAGGAACCTTCCAATCTTAGATTGCCACCACCTTCGCGGGATCCACTGTTATCCCTTCCTTAGATACCACGTGTCCTAAGAACCTCACTTCCTTCCTCCAAAAATGGCATTTGGAGAACTTAGCCTTGAGTTGATGTGCTCAAAGGGTATCTAAGACTTCCCTAAGATGTAGGGCATGTTCTTCCTCGCTTCTACAGAATATCAAAATGTCATCCACAAAGACTACTACGAACTTGTTTAGAAACTTCCCTAAACGCCCTACTCATTAAGTCTATGAAATTTGCGGGTGCATTCGTCAAACCAAAAGGCATGATGAGCCACTCGAAGAAACCATCGGGAGTCCTAAACGCAGTCTTAGCTATACTCTCCTCAACTACCCTCAGTTGATGAAATCCTGTAGCTAAGTCCAACTGCGAGAAAACCGAAGCTCCAACCAACTGATCGAACAAATCATTTACCCTCGGTAATGGGTGTCTATTTTTCTTTGTGAGTTTATTTAGCTCCCTATAGTCCACACACAATCTAAGTGAACTGTCCGCCTTTGTAGCAAAAACAACTTGAGAACCCCATTCTGAAATACATCTTCTTATGAACCCTTTCTCAAGTAGCTCCCCTACTTACTTAATGAGTTCCCTCCTCTCTCTCGGAGCCATGTGGCGCACTGGCAATGCAACTGGCTTTGCATTATCTACTAAGTATATACGGAAGTCTATCTCGTGCCTCGGGGTGAACCCCGAACCTCATCAAAGGCATCATCGGACTACACGAACATATTTCAAATCATCGATGGATGCGTCAAGTGATTCTAGGTAGCTAAGCATCACTGAACCTCTAGGGTCACAAGAAATGTCAAGGGTCTTTCCCCAACGAGTCAACAGTTTAACTACCCTCTTTTCACAGTCTAGGATGGCACCATACCTGCTTAGCCAATCCATCCCTAGAATCAAGTCATAGCCCATGAAACCAAGAGCGTAGGCATTGCATTCAAACCCAACGCCTAAGATAGACACTCTCAAATCCCGACAATGCATAGATAAATGAGCCGAACCACCGATAGGATTTGAGACCACAATGGGATCCATAAATAAACTAGTATTTGGGTGCAGTGTTTCAGCTAATGAAGTAGATATGAGCGAGTACGAAGCGCCCGAGTCAAACAAAGTTAGAACAGGATGATCGAAAAGGAAAATCAAAATTTTAACAAAAATGTTTCCATCTCTCTCCTGTCCTAGTGCCATGAGAGCATGAACCTGTCCTCCAGAAGTAGGTCATATCCTCTGCCCTTGTCCTTGCCTCCTCGGGCAATCCTTAATCAGATGCCCTGCCTCACCGCAATGAAAACAACCAGGCTTCTTCTTCTTCTTCCTACAGTCCTTAATTACATGGCCTGTTATACCACAATAAAGGCATATCAACAAATTCCTTTACCTTCTTTCCAAATTATTCTTTCCATTTTCTCCTTTACCTTCTTCGTGGATTAAAGCCATATCAACAAATTCTTCATCCTTGGGTTGTGCTCCTTAGCCTAAACTCCCTCATCGACCAAGCAGCTAGCTGAACCTTCTTTCCATCGTCTATCTCAAAAATACCAAATGATTCCTCCACTTCCTTGAGCCAATTCTAGCTTCGACAAACGTCTCAGTCCTATGAAATGGTTTACCACCCATCGCACGAAAGTCCTTACATGTCTTAGAAAAAGAATCAACACGCGGGGAAAGGGACTCAAGAAGGAAAAGGGAGAGACTCGAAACAAAGAATCAGAAGAAAGATATATGGCTCTTGGGGATTATGTTTTCCATAATAAACTTTTCTCTTGAAAATACTCTCTTTAAAACATGTTTTTGAAAGTACTTCTTCATAAAAATGCTTTTGAAAAACGGTTTTTCAAAATCTTTTATCTGTTCTGGTAACCTTCAGCTCTGATACCACGTGTAACACCCCACGTCCATTAATGTCACTTACAAAGGGAATGCATTAAGTTTTGCGGAGTATTATAAGAGTATAGAATAGAATATCACAAGACAGATACATGAAGTAGTACTTGAAAATTTTATAACTTTATTGCAGCAGAAACAGAAAATAAGTTTGGTTACATCTTCAAACACCAAAACCAAGTACATCATATCAGTCTTGTACAAAAGCTATCAGAGTACATTTTTTTAAAACCATAATCCCATATCTTAAAGCCATGATGAAAAGAAGATAAAACTAAACTTTACTTTCAACAATCCAGGCACTTCCAAAAGAGAGAGAAAGAGACCCAAATCAGGCTCCACTAGGCCCACCCTGAGAACCTGGGGTGGGGAGGGGAAACGGAAAGAAAAGAGGCGAAACAAACGAGGTCAGACGTAAAGTCTGGCGAGTCCAGTAACTTTAACAATATAATCATTAAAGTAACAGGATAAGAACATAAACTGGAAAGTAAGAAATGACTGTAAAATAAACAGGCATGACAAGGTAGGCAAGATGAATAAGATAACTGTTGGTTGCGCTTCTAATCACTACAAGGTAATTCCTACACTGCACCAATGCTAGTTACACCATACCATTACTAGTTCCATACTGAGAGTTGATCCCAGCCCCGCGCTTGGTAGCCCTCAGGCGTAACATCTAGTAAGAGGTATCCACCCCATGCAATCCTCGACAGCCTACTTGCCCATAATAGATACTAGATGTCCCCACAGTACCCCTAATCAATCGACTCCCTAACTCACATGTATTTATTACTTGTGTCATTCGGCCCCGCTTGTTTGTAGATACCTGTGCTGGTCCCACCATGGGGTGTATCAATCCATATGATGGCAACCCGACACAATTCAAGATGCACAGTGTATAACTACTGATGCCCAGTGCCTGATTTTTCCACTCCGGAGCACGTGCACGCCCGTACTCCGTCGGAACCTACACTGACGCACCACCCGCCGCTATTTTGACCGCTTATAATCAGCCCAGTAATCGTGCCCCACCCTTCCTAGTTCAGGGTACCGTAATACATCTATATGGGTTACTGCTGAAATGGGTCCCCGTTACTAGGGTTTCCTAATCAACATCTTATAACGATTAAGTGTTCTCGATTTAACCTAACCTCACTCATTTGTTTAATTAACTTGTTGTATTTGGTTAAGTGTCGCCTATTCATATGTTACTTAACCATGCCATTCTTAGCATGTCTGTTCATTGGCATTAATTGATTTATTAATGCACCAACCTCTCACATTAGAACTGTTGTTTGCGGTTGTTGGATGTGTCGGGCGGTTTCAGGCAGACTTCTACCGCAAACTCATTCTAACCTCGGGTTTTTGGCTTGATGCGCTAACCTCTCACATTAGACCTGTTGTTGCGGTTGTTGGATGTCCCGGGCGATTCTGGGAAGTCTTACACTGCAACTCAATCTAACCTCGGGTTAGACATGTTCATCTTTTAGCCAATTTACATATTTACCATACATGTCAAGTCTAGATTTTTGTATGCCAATTATCCATAAGTGTAGTCAGTTCAAGTTATGTCCCATATACTTGTTATGTCCAAAATTAATTATATGATTACAACCCAATTTTTGTCAATTACATAATATACAACTTTTACCCAAACTTTCCTCCAACGTTCTCACGTCGTTCGTACGTATAATTCATGTTATACTTTAGGCTCGCAATTAGCCCAACTCATAAAAAAGAAAAAGAGAAGAAACACATGACATCATAATTGGCATAAAACAATATAGATCTAATTAAGTATGGGTAACATAAACTTGGCATAGAACAACATAAATCTAGTTAAGCATATAAACGTGAACTAGCATATAAGATAGATCCAGTCAACGTATGGAATGCAAACTAGCGGAGATCTAAACTTATAAACATAAACTTACACAGGTCTAAACATATGAACTGGTATGGATCTAAATATATGAATATAAACTTGCATGACTTGCATAGATGAACATAACTTGCATATAAACTTGCATAACTTGCATAAATGAACATAACTTGCATATAAACTTGCATAGATCATAACTTGCACATAAACTTGCATAAAACATAACTTGCATATAAACTTGCATTGATAATAACTTGCATATAACTTGCATAAAACATAACTTGCATATAAAGTTGCATAGATCATAACTTGCATATAAACTTGCATAAAACATAACTTGCATGTAAACTTGCATAGATCATAACTTGCATAGATCATATCTTTCATATAAACTTGCATAAAACATAACTTGCATATAAACTTGCATAACTTGCATAGATCATAACTTGCATATAAACTTGAATAAAACATAACTTGCATATAAACTTACATAGATCATAACTTACATATAAACTTGCATAAAACATAACTTGCATAGAATGAATCTAACTAAACATATGTAATTAGATATAGGAATTAACATCATAAAATGAATCTAATTACATATGATAACAAACTGACATATATTAACAAAATAGATGATAACAGAACTAGCTAATAACATATGATTCAACAGGCATACTCACACAGTCCACATCACAACTTATCATAATTATTTTAATTAATTATCTTGTGAAAGCAATTGTACTCACAGAGAAGAGAATTGGGCGTTTGTAGAATCGTTCTCCTTTTTACAATTCTTAGGCTTTGGTCTTTATCTTTCATCTTGAATTTGATTAGTTATAGTGGAAGCTAGGTTAGTTTAGGATGCAGCAGCATGGCGGCTTATGAATGAATTTAGTTTAGATTAGGGTTTAGGTTTATATGTGCTTATATAGATGTGTACAATTAATTAGAACCCTTAGATCTGACTAGGATTCATCTAAGCCATCCAGAATGAAAAGACATGTCACCAGACCAAACAAATAAAGCCACAAAAACCTTAAAACTCCAAAAATCGTCATCACCAAATAAAAATGCGCCATGTATGCAACATGATGCGCAGCAGCAGGGGTGTTGACACCCACATGTCATATATATATTATATATATTTATTTTTCTTTTTAACCCTTTTCACACTAAACCGCTTTTTTTATTGAACTGCGTTCACACTCTGCCACTTTTTAGCCATCCTCTAATACAAAAAATATGGCGCTGGCGGGGATTGAACTCAGAACCTCTTGTATAATAGTCACGTGCTCTAACCAAATGAGTCACTATGTCTTTTGTTTACAAACCTTAGGACAACGCTAAACATTATTCTTTTCTCATTCCGCTTTTTCATGTTTTGTTGCAGTATTTAATTTTTCTCTTAAATATATCTATGTTTATATACATATTTCCATATTTTTAATTTCATTAAAAATGCGGGGTGTTACAAATCTTGATCAAGCTTGAGTATTCTCACCCTGAGAACCTTGGGGGGGGACAGAAGAGAAAGAAGAGGAAACAAAATGGGTCAGACATAAAGTCTAGCGAGTCCAGTTACTTTTAGCATATAAATAAGTAAAGCATCATGACATGCATATAAGTTGGGAAGAGAGATAACAGTGTCATAAGGCAGGTGTAACAAGGTAAACAGGATAAGCAAAATAGAACATGCATTGCGCTTCTCTAATACTTTTCTATGCACCAATACTAGTGTAACAAGATGATCCCAACAGGTACAAGATGGTAGACTTAGGTGCACTTCTAGTGAGAGGTTTTTACCCCATACAATAACTAGTAGCCCAACAGAACTAACGGGTTTTACCCCCAATGATAACAATAGGCTCCTAAACATGCATGACTAGATGTATCATAATTACTACCCCCAGTCGATCGGCTCCCTAACTCGTAGATACCATGTGTTGGCCCCACAGTAGGATGTATCACTTCCTAAAGTGGCAACCCTTTGTTTACAAGATGTGCACAAACCATATCCACAGACGCCACATCGTCTTATCTTCCCTAGCAAGCGGACCCATGCACACATACGACTCCGTTGGAACGAATCATCAAGCACCCTCACTCAAGTGACCTCTATTAATCAGTGCAGTAAGCGTTCCCAGACCCGACCTTCTTCGGGTTCCCCGTTTGATGCCAAGATGGGTTACTAGCTGAAATGGGTCCTACACAATAAATGATACAATCTTCCCCTAGGCTCATATCCCCACTACTAGGGTTTCAACAGGTTATGCCTACCGGTTTAACAAGATTGCATAACCCTAACAGGTTAAGTTTGTGGGCTTATATATATAAATATTACCCACCGCCCCAAGACTTACTTAACCCTCCCACTGATTCAAGCAAGTTTACTTAACCCCTACCCAAGTTAACAGGTTCATGCAATCCTTATGGATCCAAACAGGTTAAGTATTACAAGTTTATCACCATTCATTCATTCATTTATGTTATTAATGCAGTAGACCTCCCACATTAAGTCTACAACTTGTGAATGCTGGATATGCCGGTTGGGTCCGAGCAGACTTCTTCCACAAGTCGGACTTAACCTCGCGTTGTAACGACCCAGAAAATCTGAACCAATTTAAATTTTTTAAATTGGCTAAAATAATGGATTTTAAATATTTTAAATAAATATTTTAAATAATAGCGATGAAAAGTGAGTTGGAATCGACATTTGAAAACGAATATAATTAATTCTAATTATAAACAAGGCCTGAAAAGGCGCTGCAGTTTCAAAAATTGAATCCAAACTTTGTCGGACTGTACCGGGTGCAAAACAAAACGGATTTGAGTGAAACCAAAAATATTTAAATCTGTTAGTGAACACCTTTCTAACGGATCTGAAAAATCGAATTTTCATAGCGGAAAGCAAAAGTTATGGCCAAATGAATTTTCAGAAAGGTCGCTATGGAATTTATATAGCCCGTGAAATTGGCCATTTTGCAAACGATCTCGGAATTCGACGAAACCACATTTGTTGGATCCGGGATGTGTAGTTATTGCTAGGTTTCAAATTTCATAATTTTTGAAGCTAGTATGTGAGTGTGGCAAAGGAAAACGTGTTTTGGTCAATTACAGTTAAATTGGATCGACCAGAAATGGGCCTTTTTGCAAACGGTCTCAGAATTCGACGAAACTAGTTTTTTGGGACTGTATCGTCAAAACATAGCCAGATTTATTTTTCTGGAATTTTTCGAATCAGTTTGTGGCCCTGGCAAATTGAAATGTACGTTCTAATTGAATATTGAATGTTATATATTTTAATTTGAAGGAAAACTGACAGAAACAGTCGAATGGGCCTACGAAACATATCCCATTGTCTTCGGAATGGGGGTAAAACGCTAGGGATGACAGTGGTTGGGTTTGGATTGGTGTTCGTATGAGATAAGAGGTATTTTCGAAATTTTAAAAATATATAAATAAAAGAAAAAATATGATTGGGCCATATCCTCTTCTCTCTCCCCGACACTCCAGATCACGCGGCGGAAATGAACTCAACCCCTTCTCTCCTCGATTGCTCTCAATCCGCTCAAAATTAGGCCTCCATCCTGTTGAGGATTTTGTAGAGCTAGTCAAGATCTTCAAATCCATAGCAAGTTTGGATTTTTTCATTGAGTATCCTTTGAGTTTCGAAGCCCCGAAGTCGCGGACTTTGCGCCGCCGCCAGCATCACCTCCGACCACCGAGTTCGACGAGGTTGCCCTCGTTCTGCGTGCCTCTCCTTCCTCTTCCAGGTGGCAGTGGCCGATTGTCCTATATTGCAACGGTTGTCGAGCAAAAATCAAACCTAGTTTTGAACGTTTATCGTGAGGTACGGCTGATTAATTATATAAACTATTTAATAGCAGTTCTAAGCGCTACCATTTTAGATTTCACTGTAAAAATCATATCTTTTTCGTTTCTTGACGAAATTCAGTGAAACAAGAGACAGTGGACTCATGTGGACGTCTTCTACATTTTAGAAGAGACCGCATATTTTTCTGAGCCTTCTGCTATTTTTGGTGAAGTGGAACCCAATGTGAGATTTCTAATTTATAAACGATATGGAAAACGACGATGTATAAATTATATGATCGATGTATGAGTTATATAAGTGTTGTACACCTCATGTATAAGTGTTGTATAAGTTGTACGTTCGATGTATAAGTTGTATATGCATTGTAAAAATTATATATGTGTTAAAACAGAAGTGATATGCTATATATAAATATATACGCCCCTCGTCCACAAACCATGGACGATATTTATTGATTGTGATTGGTGTGAAAATTGATTGATAGCGATTGATTGATTGGGATTGTTTGTGGTTAATATTGATTGATTGTGGTTGAAAAATACCCGTTTGTGGTTGAAAAATATTTGGTTGAAACCACATAGGATTAGTTTGTGGAAATGAAATAAATATACATGCCGCCTGCGTGCGAACTAGATGCATGATTCCCCATTGTCAAAAACCACGAGGTTTTAAGGTAGAGCGAGGAGTCGTACTAGGGACGGTCCCAGTTTTAACTACCCTGCCGTTATGCTGCCGAAATTCGGAATAATATTCATGTGTTTGAATTATTTCCATTTGTTGAACTATATTTATTCGTTGAATAGAAAACCTTCGTGTGTGGAATGGTGTTCGTGTTTTGAACATAAAAATCACTTTTTTTTATCATCTAAATGAACTATATAAAATAATCTTGTCTTGAAAGAAATTGTTTTATAATAAAAATCCTATTTTTATTACCTATATGAACTATATAAAATAATAGTGTTTTGAAATGAATTGTTTTACAATAAAAATCACATTTTTATTATATACATGAATCGTTAAATATAGTGAAGTGTTGAAACAGAAGACAGTTAGAAAAAAATATCATTTTGATCACATGTATGAAAAGAATATAGCTTTGAAATCGAAGAATCGATATATATATATATATAAATAGAATTGAAATATATCGAATAACGACGCTGGAGTTTGTATTTTGAAATCGCGACTTCAAACGATTAGTACAGGAGATCCGACCATCGGATTTTCCTGAAATCGCAACCGTTGGGTTCGCTTTGGGAATATCTTTCCAACGGCACCAACTTTGTAAAAATCCAACGGTTGGATTGTCTGGAATGTTTAATTCAAATCTGAAGAAAAACAGCGCCAGAATCGATTATATTTATATATATATATAAATATAATTATATTTAATCGAATAACGATGCTGCAGTTCGTATTTTGAAATCGAATCTTCAAACGATTATACCGGGAGATCCGACCGTCGGATTTTCCCGAAACTAGAACCGTTGGATTCGTTTTGAAAAGATCTTTCTAATGATGTAAATTTTGTGAAGATCCAACAGTTAGATTTTCAGAGATGTATAAATCAAATCTGAAGAAAAACAGCGCCACGGCCGCGTTATGGCCCGAAGCGTCGTTTTGAATAAATTGGCTATTTTAAATAAATAAAAATAGCGATAAAACGTCATAAAATATCATAAACGATATGGAATGGAAAGAAGCTGAATTTGCTCGATTTATGTGGTATTTGATGGTTGAATGTGTTTGGTGTGAAAATTACATTAAAGAACAAAATTTGTGTTGTCGAATGATTTAACCATTGAAATAAATTGATTTGAAATTCTAAATATACGTGAATTATTTGAAAAGGCCGAGTTAATTCTCATTTCAAATAATTGACCAACGATTGAAAGTCGAAGATGAAGACGGTGGTAGAAGACCGGAGATCTTCACCTCGTTTGGATGGTAACAGAGGTCCTGATTGGGAGGCATCCCGAAATATGGATGATGAGTGGTGATCGTCCAGGCGTACGTGGTAGTCGATGGGTTTGCGAGGTATTTAGTGCCTCCGGTTTCGTTCAGACCCGGAACGGACTTGTAAATGGACTGTGTGTCTGACATTGGATTTTATTCTATGTTGATTGATCTATATTAAATATACATCTGTTTGGCGGCGGAGAATTTATTCTTTTGCTTAACGCCCTTCTCTGAAATGCACGAGCTCAGAGGTTGTATATCGATGGACATCAGTCGCATGGCATGAATTGCTAGTGTGGCATGCCTAAGTGGCAAATGATCAGGGCTTCTGTTGAAAAGCAAAGTCTTGTGGTGATGATCAAAGCACCGCCTGTGTGGCGTAGCTTTGTGTAGAACGTGAATTCGCGAGCCTCACTCCCCGGTATGAACCAGAAACGGGAGAAGGACCTCAGGGAGGGCATGCGTTTCTTTCTAGCTAGGAGTTGTGTCGGTGTTTTTACACGGCCTGACATTTTACTTATGTTGTTGTTACTGTTGCGAGGCGCCTCAGTTAGATCGGACGATCCGGGTCCGATGGAGTCATTCGTTGGCTCATTTGCGCCCCATAGGGCGGGGAGACGTATTGTTCAAGCATAATAATCCACATCGGTGGACCGGCCCTGACGATCCAGGGGGCAGTTGCGGCTGTTCCTGAGACATGGTAGGCTAGATTGTCTCAAATTCGGTAAGGACTATCTTTTGCCTCGGTTCATGACGGAAATCCAATTTCCAAATACGTGACTGTGCGGCTTTGATTGTATACCTATATTTGGCAACATAGTGGCATGGGACGCTCATGTCGTCTATGATTGATAGTTATGATTGGAAATTGTTTTTAAAACATATAAACACTAGTAGTAATATCAAATGCTTTTGTTTTATTCGTATCAAGCATATTTTGGCCATTATAAGGTAAAACTCTATCCTCCGGTTTGTGTTGCATTGTGTGATGGGAACTGAGTCTTATAATGGCTTCATTTTTTTATAAAAAGCATTGTGTTGTTTAAAAGAAAGATTTGTTTTAAAGCACTGGCAATCCAATGGAGTAAACCCGTTCCACGAAAGTGGCGTGGTCCTGTGATTAGCCATATTTTAAATGTGTTGAGTAGATTTCTCATACCAGTCCCAAGACTGACTCGTAGTTTGTTTCACTTTCAAACTCGGGTGCCCCTTTTTCTACATGGGCAGCCTTGTATTTAGGTTTAGCTGGCTCTTTCTGGATAGCTGGAGCTAAAGATGGATTCTATTATTTATCTCTTTTATGCTGTTCAGCTCCTATTGTACATATTTTGTTTGTTTCCGTTGTAGACATTTATGTATAGCTGAACTGTATCTGTACTAAGTATGATCCTGTATACTGTATAACTCTGATGAGTACTCTTATCCAGTATATTCTATTGTTCATTATCTGGTGTATTTATTTAGTTCTGTTCTGATATATTCAATTTATGTGTTATATTCCACGAATTACCCTTGCCGCCGTCAGTACGGGGTTTGGGGCCGTCTCATTTGGTATCAGAGCTTTGGTTAAGCTTAGTTCTGGAATATAAAATATTAACGAACTCGTCAGAAATAGAACCAGTAGTGTTCTAGGACGAGTAACTCACATAGATAGGATCAGTAATATCCTAGTATGAGTAGCAGAATGAAATAACACCTAGATAGACACATTTACATTCAAGTATTTGTCTCTATATTTTGAAATATCTTTTCTGTTGACCTGACACTTAATCAACTATTTGCAGAAGAACTAGAAAATGAGTGCCAGAAACAGAAGAAGTAATACTGACCCGGATATTGAAGCTCTAATCTTGAAATATAGAAATCTGGGTGGAAAACCCTTCTCGGGTGAAGAATCTATTATGAGAACACAAGATTGGATTCGTTCGGCTGAGAAAATCTTCGAAGCATTAAAGCTGAGGGATGACCAGAAAAGATTACTGGCCTCCTGGGCACTTAAAGACGAAGCTTTGTTCTGGTGGGATTCAGTAATTAAGGATAATCCAGAAGGTGATATCACCTGGGATAGGTTCAAAGTGATTTTCCTGGAAAGATTTACTCCTCCCGAAGCGACTGAGTGATTATGCGATGAATTTTCTTATCTGATACAAGGAGATATGACCATTCCGGAATATCATAAGAAATTCAACGAACTTTCTCACTTTGCTCCCCATCTAATTCAGAATACGAGGAGAAAGAATCTGAGATTTATTTACGGGCTTCAAAGGAAATACCAGAATAAAGTAATGGGGCATGTGAAGCTTCCTTTTTCAGAAATGATTTATATGGCTTATCAGTATGAAGATCTCCATATGAAAGGCATGTTGCAAGATGAAGAAGAAATCAGTTCTAGCAGCAAAAGAAAATTTGAAGCTGACAGCCCAGAGACAAGTGTGCAGCCTGAGGCCAGTACGAAGGCTGAAGTCAAAAAGAGGCCAAAGATCAATCAGAAAAAGGTAAAGACAGTCATATGTCTAAAGTGCGATCAACAAGGGCATTCGACGAGAAACTGTAGATCTTCGAGCAGACGAAAGGGTGATGGGTGTAAACCCGGGATGAATTTTCAAGAGAATAGAAAGTGCAGTCAATGCCAACAGGCTGGTCATGTAAAGCAGGATTGCTGGCTATTGAAAAAGACGAAAGAGGCTCAGGTAAATGAAGTGGCAGAAGTGCCTGCATCTTCGTCTACTCCGGAAAGGCCAGATGTTTTAGAAGGCACGCTCCCGGTCAAAGATATCCCAGTTAAAGTACTGTTTGACACCGGTGCGTCGCGAAGCTTTGTTGCAAAGAATGCAGCTAAGAAGCTGGATTTGAATTTGAAGAAGCTCAAGGAACCAGTGACTGTCCAGAATCCAGTTGGGGGTTCCATTGATCTCAGTTGGGTTTGTGGAGTGCCGGTTTCCTTTTCTCGTTATCAGTTTCCTACCATCGCAGTCGTTATGAATTTTACGGAGTTTGACCTTATCCTGGGGTTAGACTGGCTGACCAAGTATGAAGCTGAGGTTAAATGCACCGACAGGGTCGTAAGGGCGAAGATTAAATCAGGTGACTATATAACCATTCCCTGTGAAGGTCAGAATGCTAATAGAAAAGACTTCTGGGCAGCTCTCGATGTTTCTCCAGCCCAAATAGAAAATATCCCTGAAGTCACAGAGAATATTCCTGACCTCATCAAAGACATCCCTGTCGTCAAGAACTATGCGGATGTGTTCGAAGAAGTTGTTCGCTTACCTCCACAGAGAGAAATAGATTTCAAGATTGCGTTGGTTCCAAATGCAAGGCCGGTAGTTCACGCTATTCGAAGAATGTCCTTGATGGAGAAAGAGGAATTAGACAATCAAACACGACAGCTCGTACGGAAGGGTCTGATCAGGCCTAGTTTCTCTGATTGGGGAGCAGCAGTGGTGTTTATCCCAAAATCTGACGGTACTCTACGGCTATGTGTGGATTATCGTGATTTGAACAAGCAGACAATAAAGAACAAATATCCATTGTCGCGAATTGATGATTTATTGGATCGTCTGAATGCAGCACAAGTATTCTCAAGAATGGACCTAGCTACGGGCTTCCATCAACTTCGAATTGCCGAAGAGTGTGTTCCAATGACAGCCTTCAGAGGCCCCGACTTATTCTACGAGTGGTTAGTAATGCCATTCGGCTTATGTAACGCTCCAGCATACTTCGTCGATCTGATGAATAGAGTGTCCAGAGGAGTTTTGAATAAATTTGTTCTGGTTTTTACTGATGATATTCTGATCTTCTCTAAATCAAAGGCCGAACATGAAGAGCATTTGGAACAGGTTCTGGAAATCCTCAGAAGGAATGTATTAAAAGCCAAACTATCCAAATGTATATTCTGGCAAGATGAAGTAAAATTTCTAGGCCATGTCGTATCAAAAGAAGGAATTGCTGTGGATCCAAGTAAAATCACGGCTATTCAAAACTGGAAACAGCCCAGTACCCCCACTGAAGTCCGCAGTTTTCTCGGATTGGCTAGTTATTACCGGAAGTTCGTTAAAAACTTTTCGAAGATATCTGGTCACTTAACGAAGCTTACAAAGAAGCACTCTAAATTCAAATGGACTCCAGAGAGTGAAGAGGCTTTTGAAGAGCTAAAGTTAAGATTAACGACAGCTTCAGTGTTGACCATCATCGATGGCAATCAGGATTTAAAGGTCTGGACTGATGCTTCTAGAGAAGGCCTTGGCGCAGTGTTAATGCAAAGGGGTCAAGTGATTGCTTATGCTAGCCGTCAGCTGAAGCCGCATGAGAAAAATTATGTAACTCATGATCTTGAGTTGTTGGCGATAGTATTCGCTTTGAAAATCTAGAGGCACTATCTTCTGGGTGAGAGATTTGAACTGTTTACAGATCGCCAGTTGTTAAAGTATCTGTTCACCCAGAAGGACTTGAATCTGAGGCAGCAACGTTGGCTGGAGTTTCTTGCAGCATATGATTTTGAGATTCTATACACTCCAGGGAAAGCCAATGTCGTGGCCGATGCGTTAAGCCGAAAGAATGAAATAATCACCAGTTTTATCATTGCGACCTCATTGATTGACAAGATTTCGGCTCTCCAAAAAGACGACCAGTTTATTAAAGGAATGAGTCAGCAAATTCGTGAAGGCAATGCTTCGGATTTCCAACTCGACCGCTAAGGGATTCTGAGGCTAGAAGGATGAATTTGTGTTCCAAAAATTCCTGAACTCAGAAGAGATGTGCTTGATGAATGCCACAAATCTAAGCTCAGTATCCATCCGGGTGTGAGTAAAATGTATAACGATATCAAGCGCACATTCCGGTGGAAGTCGTTAAAGAGAGACATCTCGATATATGTTAGCCGATGCCCTACTTTCCAGCTAGTCAAAAGCGACCAACAGAAACTGGCTGGATTGTTGCAACCGCTGGACGTTCCTGGTTGGAAGTGGGAACATATTTCCATGGATTTCATTGATGGTCTGCCCAGAACCAGAAAAGGGAATGACAGTATTTGGGTGATCGTAGATCGCTTCACGAAGACCGCCCATTTCATACCTGTCAGATCAAACAGAACTGCTCAGAGTCTGGCGCAGATTTACTTTAAGGAAATTGTTAGACTACATGGAGTGCCGCTCAGTATAGTCAGTGATAGAGATGCAATATTTACTAGTAAATTCTGGGAGGCATTTCAAGTAGAACTGGGAACAAAGCTGAATCTAAGCACCACTTATCATCCTCAGACAGACGGTCAGACTGAGAGGGTGAATCGTATTTTAGAAGATCTATTGCGGGCTTGTGTTCTAGATTTTGGTGGATCATGGGAAGACCATCTGCATTTGGCTGAATTCTCATATAATAATAGCTACCAGGCGAGCCTGACAATGTCCCCATTCGAAGCATTATATGGTAGACCGTGCCGATCTCCTGCTTGTTGGGTCGAACCCGGAAATAGACTTGTGTTGGGGCCAGACATGATTCGAGAAGCTGCCGACAAAGTCGACTTCATTAAGAAACGATTACTGGCCGCTCAAAGATGACAAAAGAGCTACGCCGATAGGAGAAGAAGAGATATATCATTTGCAGTTGGCGACTATGTATATTTGAAAGTATCGCCGATGAGAGGAGTTATCCGGTTCGGTAAAACTGGGAAGTTGGCGCCCAAATTCATTGGTCCATTTCCTATTCTTGAACGGATTGGAACTCTTGCTTATAGGGTTAAATTGCCAGATTGGTTGCCTGGGGTGCATGATGTGTTTCATATATCTCAACTTCGAAAGCACGTTCATGATCCAGACTTGATCGTGGATGAAGCAGCTCAGCAGGATATTGAAATTACTCCAGAACTAGCTGTGAGACGAGAGCCGCTAAAGATCATCGGAAAAGAGACCAAAGAGCTGAGGAACAAGAAGGTTCACTTAGTCAAAGTGCAATGGAGTAGAGATCCACGAGATTGTACTTGGGAAACTGAGGAGAGCATTAGAAAGCTTATCCTAGATGCCGAGTGGATATCTCTGATTGACTCCGGTGCAAGTTACATCTACCATACTTTGCATTACCAATTAATTCTCTACTCTGTTGTTATTTTCTTTCCATGGATGTGCACTTTTAATTCTATAGTCTGAATGATTTTAAAAGAGAATAGGAATTGATTAGTAGGATTTCGAAAAGTTAAAAACAATTTGATTGTTGTTTGTGTTGTGTGATAGTAAATTAGATTAATTAAGTTATTAAAACGATAGTTAATTTAATCAGTAATAGGATAATGGTAGAATTTATTCATTTAAATCACACAGTGAACTGATTTAAAAATAGATGGATATATATATATATATATATATATATATATATACTTGTGCATTATATATGTTTGAACAGGTAAATGGATTAGCTGTTGAGTAAAGATTTTATTTGCGTGCCCGAAAAATAGGTAAACCTTAATGAGTTGGGTGCAAAATATTATTATATCAACTCCTGTGAATGCCATTGGATGCGGAGTGCTGGTTGTTCTGTGTGAAATAATAAATATCGCCATAGGATAGTAACAATTAATTTTGAACTACAATGCATGGCATACATCTGAAGATAGGCATACTTCATCATATACCACATAAGCATTTGGAGCTTGTGTGACGAGGTGGAAGATTTACCATACGAGCGAGAGGCTTGTATGGCGATGACTATATTTCACAGGTTGAACTGATGACTAATATGTACTATTTAAATTGTAACGATTAAATTGCCAGATTAATAAAAACCCCACACGGGTCTGGAGTTGACAATAATCACATCTCTCTAGTCATTAGATACGACACATGGACTATTTGTTTCCCACACGGGACGAGGTGACGAGGATTTCTCCTCTGGAGCATTTAAAATACACACTCCCTCAGGCTTTGACAGGGTGACGAGAATTTATTCTCTGGAGTTATTATCAATACACGCTCCCTTGTAAACACCAGAATATATCACTATGAATATGTGTATGCTTATTAGGATTTATTGGGTACCTAATACGGCCCAATAAATTTCCAAACCTCTCTCCGTACAAAGGAGGTTATGGCAAAAAATTTCGAAAATTCCGGGTGTTAGCCAAATTTTTGAAGAATTTGAAAATTCTCAGAAATTGAAAAGTTGGAGAATTGAAGCCAGATTGAACGTAGAGTTGATTAATCAAACCACTTTCGACTTTGTTCCTTTTCGGGGACGAAACGTTTTAAGTGGGGGAGATTGTAACGACCCAGAAAATCTGAACCAATTTAAAATTTTTAAATTGGCTAAAATAATGGATTTTAAATATTTAAAATAAATATTTTAAATAATAGCGATGAAAAGTGAGTTGGAATCGACATTTGAAAACGAATATAATTAATTCTAATTATAAACAAGGCCTGAAAAGGCGCTGTAGTTTCAAAATTTGAATCCAAACTTTGTCGGACCGTACCGGGTGCAAAACAAAACGGATTTGAGTGAAACCAAAAATATTTAAATCTGTTAGTGAACACCTTTCTAACGAATCTGAAAAATCGAATTTTCATAGCGGAAAGCAAAAGTTATGGCCAAATGAATTTTCATAAAGGTCGCTAAGGAATTTATATAGCCTGTGAAATTGGCCATTTTGCAAACGACCTCGGAATTCAACGAAACCACTTTTGTTGGATCCAGGATGTGAAGTTATTGCTAGGTATCAAATTTCACAATTTTTGAATATAGTATGTGAGCGTGGCAAGGGAAAACGTATTTTGGTCAATTATAGTTAAATTGGATCGACCAGAAATGGGCCTTTTTGCAAACGGTCTCAGAATTCGATGAAACTAGTTTTGTTGGGACCGTATCGTCAAAACGTAGCCAGTTTTATTTTTCTGGAATTTTTCGAATCAGTTTGTGGGCCTGGCAAATTGAAATGTACGTTAAAATTGAATATTGAATGTTATATATTTTAATTTGAAGGAAAACTGACAGAAACAGTCGAATGGGCCTACGAAACATATCCCATTGTGTTCGGAATGGGGGTAAAATGCTAGGGACGACAGTCGTTGGGTTTGGATTGGTGTTCGTATGAGATAAGGGGTATTTTCGAAATTTTAAAAATATATAAATAAAAGAAAAAATATGATTGGGCCATATCCTCTTCTCTCTCCCCGACACTCCAGATCGCACGGCGGAAATGAACTCAACCCCTTCTCTCCTCGATAGCTCTCAATCCGCTCAAAATTAGGCCTCCATCCTATTGAGGATTTTGTAGAGCTAGTCAAGATCTTCAAATCCATAGCAAGTTTGGATTTTTTCATTGAGTATCCTTCGAGTTTCGAAGCCCCGAAGTCGCGGACTTTGCGCCAACGCCAGGATCACCTCCGACCACCGAGTTCGACGAGGTTGCCCTCGTTTTGCGCGCCTCTCCTTCCTTTTCCAGGTGGCAGTGGCCGATTGTCCTATAGTGCAACGGTTGTCGAGCAAAAATCAAACCTAGTTTTGAACGTTTATCGTGAGATACGGCTGATTAATTATATAAACTATTTAATAGCAGTTCTAAGCGCTACCGTTTTAGATTTCATTGTAAAAATCATATCTTTTTCGTTTCTTGACGAAATTCGGTGAAACAAGAGACAGTGGACTCGTGTGGACGTCTTCTACATTTAGAAGAGACCGCATATTTTTCTGAGCCTTATGCTATTTTTGGTGGAGTGGAACCCAATGTGAGATTTCTAATTTATAAACGATATGGAAAACGACGATGTATAAATTATATGATCGATGTATGAGTTATATAAGCGTTGTACACCTCATGTATAAGCGTTGTATAAGTTGTATGTTCGATGTATAAGTTGTATATGCGTTGTAAAAATTATATATGTGTTGAAATAGAAGTGATATGCTATATATATATATATATATGCCCCTCGTCCACAAACCATGGATGATATTTATTGATTGTGATTGGTGTGAAAATTGATTGATAGCGATTGATTGATTGGGATTGTTTGTGGTTAATATTGATTGATTGTGGTTGAAAAATACCCGTTTGTGGTTGAGAAATATTTGGTTGAAACCACATAGGATTAGTTTGTGGAAATGAAATAAATATACATGTCGCCTGCATGCGAACTAGATGCATGATTCCCCATTGTCAAAAACCGCGAGGTTTTAAGCTAGAGCAAGGAGCCGTACTAGGGACAGTGTAATGACCCGCATTGGCAGAGGTATTATAATTAATTTATTTAATTATATAAATGGTGATTTAGAGAATTTAATGGTCGTGGAATTAAATAATAATGAATATTTAATTAAAATAATAAATTAAAAATATATTTAATTCTGAAATAATCAGAATTGGCTGAAATGGCGATATGGTGTGAACTGGATCATCGGTGATATTTAATTCAGTTTAGAATTGAATTAGAATAACGAATATATTATTTGAACGACAGTTTGAATGTATAATTATATTATAATTAAAATCGAGCTCGAAATGGCGCTGTAGTTCGTAAATTGACAACTCGATCTTCAACTGAATGTACAGGATTCGTTTTAAGCCGGATTTCTGTGTTAGGAGCTGGTGGAGTATATTTTTCTAGTGGAAGAGAAAAATCGAGATTTCGTCATGTAGATTTTGATTTATGTCCAAAACAAAATTTAAAATAGTCGCTATAGAATTCGTATATAATTCGTAACACTTTATTTACGTTATAAAAGGGTTTTCAATATAATGAGACACCGCATTCGAATTTAGACAAGATTCTTTTAAGGCGTAGTGATAATTTAATTTTTAGAATTTTATTGTAATTTTTAATTAATTAAATAAGCAACTTTTTATTTGGAGTATTTGCACCCTTAATCACCAATTTTGGGGTTTCACAAAATGAGTTGAACTACCGATATTATTATATTTTTGGGATCGTGAACCCCAGCTCGATACAACAGTATCTTAATTTTTGTCCGTTCGCGAATTGAATTTAGATAACATGGTATTTTGAAAACCCAACTTTAAATACACATAAGACTTAAACCAAATTTATTACCTCTTTCTTTCTCCGATCAAAACAAGGCCATGTCACCCTTGTATCTTAGCCGCACCTTTCATATGGTAGTTAAGCAAAAACGTGGACAAACTGATGCCTTTTAAACCCCATACATAAACAACCCTTAAGCCTTAAAACCAAATTTCAGTTCTTCATTTCCTGTAACAAAGTAAGCCGCCACTTCCGTTTCCTCTCCTCAGCAAAATCGATTAGCAAAGGAAAAAATTATATATGTATATATAATAAAAGGGGGCGCTGCTGTTCATCTACAGCGTAAGGGGAAGGGGTCAAATACTTTTGGCTTTTGGGATTGACATGGGGCAAACTGTGCATGCAAACATGTTGGATGAGATGGACTAGAGACTTCAGGCCAGGTTGAAGTTCATATGCGGAACGAGTGAAAGAGGTTGGAGGGTCCCTTTTCTTTTCTAATTTTCTTGGTGAAGCAAGCGATAGGTACTTGCTGTGGTTCCAGGAGCTTGCGGGTTGGTTTGATGGGAGCGGAAGTTTCCATCTGCAAGAGAAAACTACACAGTAGCAGTCGATGGGATTTATACGGGTGTGACGAGAGTTATATAGGGAGAGCGACAGTGTTGTGGTTTGGAGAATCATGGTTTGATGAGGGAGAGACATGGATTTAAAGCCTCGGAATTGCTTCGAACCAGGTGAAACCGTAAGCCGGAAGTAACGAGCGATAGCTCTATCATTTATGTTTAAAACAAGGTCAGTTAAAGTAATATTTCATTAGTGTAATGATTTTAAATGTTTCGCTGAGAAGAAGTTTAGAGGATGGGATTAAGAACAGCAAAACCTGGGTTAGGCCATTTATCCAAATGATTTAGGTTTCTAATTTATCATTGTTCAATTCGATTAATCCGTGCATCTTGGATTGGAAATAGTGGCAGATGGAAATGAGTATATTGTGGTGTGGGTTTTACAGAGGGGCGTGAGGCAAATTTATAAAGCAAAGGGCAGTAAAGATTGAAATGAAATATGGGGTTTGGTGAGGGCACACTACATCGTGGATACTGTATGTAAGTAGATGAAGTATAATAGCTTTTGTTTGAGAATTTCATGAGGAGCGTGTTGCTTACACGGGTGGGGCAGATGTCTGTAGGGAAGAAGGGATAGCGGGTCAAAGAAATCAGAATCGAGAGAAACAAGATCCGTCAGGATCGTATGGACGGACACTACACGATGGAACTGACTGGAAGTCCATCGGAGCTCGTCACAATTTATGGCAAAATAAATTGTCCGTCTGAATCAAGCGATGATTATCATTATCAACGATGATCGTCCAATGTGAGTAAATCTCACTAACTCTGAACAGTTTATAATTTCATGTTGTATTTTAGAACTGTTAGATATTGGCTGATTTACTGTATGTTGACTGTTTGATTGAACTGCTAGTCAGTTAGTTGAATTTCTATATTGATTCTGTTTAACAGAATATATCATATGGAACTGAAAGTGATGTTATCTATATTGTTTAACATCTGTGATGCAAGGAAACAGGTTGGAGGAACCCAACTGGGTTCCTCAACATTTATTTTACTGTTTTTCATATATTGTGATATATGATGTGATATATAATCTGTTGTCGATTATATGTGTTGGGACGATACTGATCATCGTGATTTGATATGTTGAATACCATAACATACCGAATGTTGATAAAGGAATATTTTCAAAGTGTATTTTGAAAATGAATTATTTATATAAAATCGATGTATTTTATATAGAAAAGGAAAAGGATTTTTATAAAAGAAATATTTATAAAATCAAAGGATAAGTTAGAATAAAAGGAAATCATTTGTAAAGTGAAGAACCGTTACTAAAAGTAAATCTTTATAAATGAATAGTTTATTCGAAAAGAATAAAGGAGCTAATCGATGTTAGTTAATCGATTATAGTTAAAGTTAAAAGGAGTTAATCGATTAGAGTTAAAGTTAAAAGGAGTTAATCAAACGTAGTTTATCAAAAGGAGTTAATCAAACGTAGTTTACCAAAAGAAGTTAGTCAAACATAGTTTATCAAAAGGAGTTAATCAAACGTAGTTTATCAAAAGGAGTTAATCAAACGTAGTTTACCAAAAGAAGTTAGTCAAACGTAGTTTATCAAAAGGGGTTAATCGAATATAGAAATTAAGAATTGAAGTTAAACAAAAATTAGAAACTGACTAAAGATTAGTAGGTTGAATAGTTTTCTGAGTATCGATCTGATGTTGGTTTCGGCCTTCGGGGTTTATACTTAGAGAATTGTTCTCTTACTAGTTTACAGTTAGGGACTAATAGTTGTGAAATGGTAGTGATGCGTGAATGAGGATTGGAAATGTTTTCCAATATAAATAAACGTATATTTTCTAATCAGAGAAAATAAGGAAATATATATATATTTATATGTTGGATGATTTGATCGATAATTCCATTTGGAATTTAGATCGTTGTGTGAACACCGACATGTTTTTCTTGGATAGTTAACTCACCGACTATCGAAGCTTTTACCATTTTAACGTTGTTAATATGGAGAGACCAGTTGGATTATTATCCAAAGAACCACTCTGTATTGGCATAAGCGTTGCGAATCATATATGCCAAAGGAAATTGAAGACGGAGTAAAGTACAAGGGCTGTTGTATAAGTCTTAGATAACAGTGCCTAAGATGGATATACTGAATAGTGCCTTCGGTTCATCCTGTTCCTGGATGACTTGTATGGACGGATGTCTGACAGAATATTTCCAGACAATCACATATATTGATTTCTCCAATCATACCAAGAGTGGAAGCGGAGAAGGAAACTTCTTTTAGCTAACACGTATTGTATGGCTGAGGACGTCAATCGGTGATTTGATGGATTTGACAATGTGGCATTCAAAGTGAATCTGATGTGATGTTAAAGCGTAGCTTCTAGCCTCATCATCCGGTAAATGACAGAAATCGGGCAGGCAGCATGGCTAAGTCGGTCGCACCGAAGTAGGGTGTATAATCACCTGATCTAGAGTTTCATTTACTTCTAAAAATCTATTGTTGATGCTGTCCCATTCGGGAAACGGTTGCTGATCCCAACCGTTGGTGATATACATTCGATACGCTCAAGCGAAATGAGTGGTCGGTCATGTGTGGCCGGGTTGCAAGATGTTCTTGTTGAACCCAGTGTATTCCTCTCTAGAGGTACACTAGCGAAAGGTGGTTCCATACCTTGTCATAGTTGGAAATCCATTACCCAATACGTGCTTGCGGTTTTGATTGTATACTATATATGTAGAACGTGAGATGAAAGCGTTTCTGCTAGATGATTATTATATTGTGTTGATAGACATTATTATAATATCAAAAGGTTTTTGATATAAAGATAATTTGGATTCTCATAAGGATAAAACCCGTTCCGTTATACGGCGTGGTCTTATGAGATATCGATTACCTGCTTGAACTGTTTTCAACTGTTTTACTCACACCAGTCCCATGACTGACCCGGAGTTTATTTTGTTGTTTTCCCTAAACTCTTTGGTGCCTAAATTTGTATGGGCAGTCAAGTAGTCGGGATTTTACGGATACACTTGAAGAGCTGGGAGCAGGAGGCTTCAGGATCATATAGCTATAGTTATTTCCGCTGTGTTGTAAGTGCTGTACTTTGATAATGATATGTATATTCAAGTACAGATTTGTATTTCAAAGTTATGTTATGAAATATATTTATTCGTTCCGCTGTGAGATTCGTGTTACTCTGATGTTGTGTTCTTCTTCTTCTATTCTAATTTTCTATCTTATCTTTCCTCACCCTCTAATTTCTTTCACTAATTACCAGGATTTTTTGATGTTTTGGTTATCGACATCGTGCTTATGTCGATAACCAAAGCCGCTCAAAATCCGGGTCGTTACAGTTGGTATCAGAGCTTAAGTTAAGTGAATCACCTTGGCTCTGTGGCGTGACTCGGTAGAGATAGCGTTAGTAATACCCTAGATTGAGTTTGAGTGTATATATATGAGTGAACGTATTTGTTATTGATATAAAAATTTGTTTTATATTTTGGAGATTCATTGGTTGAGTTGTTTATGAGTTCTGGTCGATCAGTTTGATCCACTGTATCGGTAGGAGTTACTAAACACTTGAATACGATAGGTCGTCACGATATGTTTTGAAAAGAGGGTAAATTAAAATAATTTTACCCAAGGTATATCTTGATATAGAGAAGATATATATATCAAAATTATAATATAGTGGATATATTGGTTGTTATTATAATCGAGTAAGATTATAAATTAAATGGTTATGTAAATAACCAATCAGAATTCATATAAGCGAAATACGTGGAATCAGATGAGTTAAATCTGAAATTTAAACCAGAAATTGAATTAAAATTCTGAAAAAAATTGGATAAGTGGTTGTAAATGGATTTGGATTAAAAATAAGGAAAATTTAAGATCTTGGGAGATTTTAAATTGTTTTACAAGCAGTATGAATTATATTTTTGAAATGAATTTCAAAGTGGAAATGTTTAGAAATGGTTTTATAGTATTGAACTCACTTCGATCGCTGGGAACTAGATTCTGATGATGACAGCTGCATCATCAGTATTCATTTTCGAGTTGTAAGTGACGAATTACTACCAGAGATACCGTTTTGAATTTGTTTTTGGAAAGACAAGTTGTGCTGAATTTCAAAAAGGAAAATTTGATTTTTGAAAAGAGTAAAATGTTTAAAAACTCCCAGGGAAAGACTGTTTGAATTAAAAACAAATTTAATAGAAATTTATGGAAGAAAATTTGAATTAAAGTAAAGCCAGTTAAGTGGTAACTGAAATTGAATTAGAATGATAGAGACAAATTGGATTTGTGATATTCGAATTTGAAGTGTAATTTGATAACCAAGTTTAGGATTCGTGATCAAGAACAAAACTTGAATTTGAAATGAAAATTTGGCTTGGTGAAAAGCGAATGGTTGTGTTGGAGATAAAAGAGATTTCAGAATTTGATTGGGATGACTTTGGTATATGCTGAGTTGATAGCATATGGAAGTGATAGGGTAGATATGCCCGACAAAAGGTACAAGTTTATATTTCTATTGGATATAAGATTTATGAGCCGAATTGGCAAGCCGCTTGGCTGTTTGATTTTCTTTTGGGATGGAGATGCCCAGAGAGGCGAGTTGGAGTTTGACCGATTGACCAGTACAAAGGAGGTGCTGGCGAAATTTTTCGAAGATTAAGGCGTTAGAAAATTTTCAGGATTTTTGAAAATTTCCGTTGATAAGAATTAATTAATAATTAAATTGGTCAGTTGAAACTGAAGATTTAGAAGTGAACAAATAAGTTCTAACCAGTCGATAGGGTCGTCCTCTACCTTTTAGCAATTTCGAGGACGAAATTATTTTAAGTGGGAAAGATTGTAATGACCCGCATTGGCAGAGGTATTATAATTAATTTATTTAATTATATAAATGGTGATTTAGAGAATTTAATGGTCGTGGAATTAAATAATAATGAATATTTAATTAAAATAATAAATTAAAAATATATTTAACTCTGAAATAATCAGAATTGGCTGAAATGGCGATATGGTGTGAACTGGATCATCGGTGATATTTAATTCAGTTTAGAATTGAATTAGAATAACGAATATATTATTTGAACGTATAATTATATTATAATTAAAATCGAGCTCGAAATGGCGCTGCAGTTCGTAAATTGACAACTCGAACTTCAACTGAATGTACAGGATTCGTTTTAAGCCGGATTTCTGTGAAACAAGAAACCTTAGGAGCTGGTGGAGTATATCTTTCTAGTGGAAGAGAAAAATCGAGATTTCGTCATGTAGATTTTGATTTATGTCCAAATCAAAATTTAAAATAGTCGCAATAGAATTCATATATAATTCGTAACACTTTATATACGTTATAAAAGGGTTTTCAATATAATGAGACACCGCATTCGAATTTAGACAAGATTCTTTTGAGGCGTAGTGATAATTTAATTTTTAGAATTTTATTGTAATTTTTAATTAATTAAATAATCAACTTTTTATTTGGAGTATTTTGCACCCTTAATCAGCAATTTTGGGGTTTCACAAAATGAGTTGAAATACCGATATTATTATATTTTTGGGATCGTGAAACCCAGCTCGATACAACAGTATCTTAGTTTTTGTCCGTACGCGAATTGAATTTAGATAACATGGTATTTTGAAAACCCAACTTTAAATACACATAAGACTTAAACCAAATTTATTACCCCTTTCTTTCTCCGATCAAAACAAGGCCATGTCACCCTTGTATCTCAGCCGCACCTTTCATATGGTAGTTAAGCAAAAACGTGGACAAACTGATGCCTTTTAAACCCCATACATAAACAACCCTTAAGCCTTAAAACCAAATTTCAGTTCTTTATTTCCTGTAACAAAG
The DNA here is from genome assembly GCA_030737875.1 of Allium sativum. NCBI lineage: Eukaryota > Viridiplantae > Streptophyta > Magnoliopsida > Asparagales > Amaryllidaceae > Allium > Allium sativum. Next base: position 313,288,255 of record CM060919.1, read on the forward strand.
TAAGCCGCCACTTCCATTTCCTCTCCTCAGCAAAATCGATTAGTAAAGGAAAAAATTATATATGTATATGTAATAAAAGGGGGCGCTGCTGTTCATCTACAGCGTAAGGGGAAGGGGTCATATACTTTTGGCTTTTGGGATTGACATGGGGCAAACTGTGCATGCAAACATGTTGGATGAGATGGACTAGAGACTTCAGGCCAGGTTGAAGTTCATATGCGGAACGAGTGAAAGAGGTTGGAGGGTCCCTTTTCTTTTCTAATTTTCTTGGTGAAGCAAGCGAAAGGTACTTGCTGTGGTTCCAGGAGCTTGCGGGGTGGTTTGATGGGAGCGGAAGTTTCCATCTGCAAGAGAAAACTACACAGTAGCAGTAGATGGGATTTATACGGGTGTGTCGAGAGTTGTGTGGGGAGAGCGACAGTGTTGTGGTTTGGAGAATCATGGTTTGATGAGGGAGAGACATGGATTTAAAGCCTCGGAATGGCTTCGAACCAGGTGAAACCGTAAGCCGGAAGTAACGAGCGATAGCTCTATCATTTATGTTTAAAACAAGGTCAGTTAAAGTAATATTTCATTAGTGTAATGATTTTAAATGTTTCGCTGAGAAGAAGTTTAGAGGATGGGATTAAGAACAGCAAAACCTGGGTTAGGCCATTTATCCAAATGATTTAGGTTTCTAATTTATCATTGTTCAATTCGATTAATCCGTGCATCTTGGATTGGAAATAGTGGCAGATGGAAATGAGTATATTGTGGTGTGGGGTTTACAGAGGGGCGTGAGGCAAATTTATAAAGCAAAGGGCAGTAAAGATTGAAATGAAATATGGGGTTTGGTGAGGGCACACTACATCGTGGATACTGTATGTAAGTAGATGAAGTATAATAGCTTTTGTTTGAGAATTTCATGAGGAGCGTGTTGCTTACACGGGTGGGGCAGATGTCTGTAGGGAAGAAGGGATAGCGGGTCAAAGAAATCAGAATCGAGAGAAACAAGATCCGTCAGGATCGTATGGACGGACACTACACGATGGAACTGACTGGAAGTCCATCGGAGCTCGTCACAATTTATGGCAAAATAAATTGTCCGTCTGAATCGAGCGATGATTATCGTTATCAACGATGATCGTCCAATGTGAGTAAATCTCACAAACTCTGAACAGTTTATAATTTCATGTTGTATTTTAGAACTGTTAGATATTGGATGATTTACTGTATGTTGACTGTTTGATTGAACTGCTAGTCAGTTAGTTGAATTTCTATATTGATTCTGTTTAACAGAATATATCATATGGAACTGAAAGTGATGTTATATATATTGTTTAACATCTGTGATGCAGGGAAACAGGTTGGAGGAACCCAGCTGGGTTCCTCAACATTTATTTTACTGTTTTTCATATATTGTGATATATGATGTGATATATAATCTGTTGTCGATTATATGTGTTGGGACGATACTGATCATCGTGATTTGATATGTTGAATACCATAACATACCGAATGTTGATAAAGGAATATTTTCAAAGTGTATTTTGAAAATGAATTATTTATATAAAATCGATGTATTTTATATAGAAAAGGAAAAGGATTTTTATAAAAGAAATATTTATAAAATCAAAGGATAAGTTAGAATAAAAGGAAATCATTTGTAAAGTGAAGAACCATTACTAAAAGTAAATCTTTATAAATGTATAGTTTATTCGAAAAGAATAAAGGAGCTAATCGATGTTAGTTAATCGATTATAGTTAAAGTTAAAAGGAGTTAATCGATTAGAGTTAAAGTTAAAAGGAGTTAATCAAACGTAGTTTATCAAAAGGTGTTAATCAAACGTAGTTTACCAAAAGAAGTTAGTCAAACGTAGTTTATCAAAAGGAGTTAATCAAACGTAGTTTATCAAAAGGAGTTAATCAAACGTAGTTTACCAAAAGAAGTTAGTCAAACGTAGTTTATCAAAAGGGGTTAATCGAATATAGAAATTAAGAAGTGAAGTTAAATAAAAATTAGAAACTGACTAAAGATTAGTAGGTTGAATAGTTTTCTGAGTATCGATCTGATGTTGGTTTCGGCCTTCGGGGTTTATACTTAGAGAATTGTTCTCTTACTAGTTTACAGTTAGGGACTAATAGTTGTGAAATGGTAGTGATGCGTGAATGAGGATTGGAAATGTTTTCCAATATAAATAAACGTATATTTTCTAATTAGAGAAAATAAGGAAATATATATATATTTATATGTTGGATGATTTGATCGATAATTCCATTTGGAATTTAGATCGTTGTGTGAACACCGACATGTTTTTCTTGGATAGTTAACTCACCGACTATCGAAGTTTTTACCATTTTAACGTTGTTAATATGGAGAGACCGATTGGATTATTATCCAAAGAACCACTCTGTATTGGCATAAGCGTTGCGAATCATATATGCCAAAGGAAATTGAAGACGGAGTAAAGTACAAGGGCTGTTGTATAAGTCTTAGATAACAGTTCCTAAGATGGATATACTGAATAGTGCCTTCGGTTCATCCTGTTCCTGGATGACTTGTATGGACGGATGTCTGACAGAATATTTCCAGACAATCACATATATTGATTTCTCCAATCATACCAAGAGTAGAAGCGGAGAAGGAAACTTCTTTTAGCTAACACGTATTGTATGGTTGAGGACGTCAATCGGTGATTTGATGGATTTGACAATGTGGCATTCAAAGTGAATCTGATGTGATGTTAAAGCGTAGCTTCTAGCCTCATCATCCGGTAAATGACAGAAATCGGGCAGGCAGCATGGCTAAGTCGGTCGCACCGAAGTAGGGTGTATAATCACCTGATCTAGAGTTTCATTTACTTCTAAAAATCTATTGTTGATGCTGTCCCATTCGGGAAACGGTTGCCGATCCCAACCGTTGGTGATATACATTCGATACGCTCAAGCGAAATGAGTGGTCGGTCATGTGTGGCCGGGTTGCAAGATGTTCTTGTTGAACCAAGTGTATTCCTCTCTAGAGGTACACTAGCGAAAGGTGGTTCCATACCTTGTCATAGTTGGAAATCCATTACCCAATACGTGCTTGCGGTTTTGATTGTATACTATATATGTAAAACGTGAGATGAAAGTGTTTCTGCTAGATGATTATTATATTGTGTTGGTAGACATTATTATAATATCAAAAGGTTTTTGATATAAAGATAATTTGGATTCTCATAAGGATAAAACCTGTTCCGTTATACGGCGTGGTCTTATGAGATATCGATTACCTGCTTGAACTGTTTTCAACTATTTTACTCACACCAGTCCCATGACTGACCCGGAGTTTATTTTGTTTTCCCTAAACTCTTGGGTGCCTAAATTTGTATGGGCAGTCAAGTAGTCGGGATTTTACAGATACACTTGAAGAGCTGGGAGCAGGAGGCTTCAGGATCATATAGCTATAGTTATTTCCGTTGTGTTGTAAGTGATGTACTTTGATAATGATATGTATATTCAAGTACAAATTTGTATTTCAAAGTTATGTTATGAAATATATTTATTCGTTCCGTTGTGAGATTCGTGTTACTCTGATGTTGTGTTCTTCTTCTTCTTCTATTCTAATTTTCTATCTTATCTTTCCTCACCCTCTAATTTCTTTCACTAATTACCAGGATTTTTCGATGTTTTGGTTATCGACATCGTGCTTATGTCGATAACCAAAGCCGCTCAAAATCCGGGTCGTTACAGACGGTCCCGGTTTTAACTACCCTGTCGTTATGCTGTCGAAATTTGGAATAATATTCATGTGTTTGAATTATTTCCATTTGTTGAAACTATATTTATTCGTTGAATAGAAAACCTTCATGTGTGGAATGGTGTTCGTGTTTTGAATATAAAAATCACTTTTTTTATCATCTAAATGAACTATATAAAATAATCTTGTCTTGAAAGAAATTGTTTTATAATAAAAATCCTATTTTTATTACCTATATGAACTATATAAAATAATAGTGTTTTGAAATGAATTATTTTACAATAAAAATCACATTTTTATTATATACATGAATCGTTAAATATAGTGAAGTGTTGAAACAGAAGACAGTTAGATAAAAATATCATTTTGATCACATGTATGAAAAGAATATAGCTTTGAAATCGAAGAATCAATATATACATATATAAATAGAATTGAAATATATCGAATAACGACGCTGCAGTTCGTATTTTGAATTCGTGACTTCAAACGATTTGTACGGGAGATCCGACCATCGGATTTTCCTGAAATCGCAACCGTTGGGTTCGCTTTGGAAATATCTTTCCAACGGCACCAACTTTGTAAAAATCCAACGGTTGGATTGTCTGGAATGTTTAATCCAAATCTGAAGAAAAACAGCGCCAGAATCGATTATTTATATATATATATATATATATATATATATATAATTATATTTAATCGAATAACGACGCTGCAGTTCGTATTTTGAAATCGAATCTTCAAACGATTATACCGGGAGATCCGACCGTCGGATTTTCCCGAAACTGGAACCGTTGGATTCGTTTTGAAAAGATCTTTCTAATGATGTAAATTTTGTGAAGATCCAATGGTTAGATTTTCAGAGATGTGTAAATCAAATCTGAAGAAAAACAGCGCCACGGCCGCGTTATGGCCCGAAGCGTCGTTTTGAATAAATTGGCTATTTTTAAATAAATAAAAATAGCGATAAAATGTCATAAAATATCATAAACGATATGGAATGGAAAGAAACTGAATTTGCTCGATTTATGTGGTATTTGATGGTTGAATGTGTTTGGTGTGAAAATTACATTAAAGAACAAAATTGGTGTTGTCAAATGATTTAACCATTGAAATAAATTGATTTGAAATTCTAAATATACGTGAATTATTTGAAAAGGCCGAGTTAATTCTCATTTCAAATAATTGACCAACGATTGAAAGTCGAAGATGAAGACGGTGGTAGAAGACCGGAGATCTTCACCTCGTGTGGATGGTAACAGAGGTCCTGATTGGGAGGCATCCCGAAATATGGATGATGAGTGGTGATCGTCCAGGCATACGTGGTGGTCGATGGGTTTGCGAGGTATTTAGTGCCTCCGGTTTCGTTCAGACCCGGAACGGACTTGTAAATGGACTGTGTGTCTTACATTGGATTTTATTCTATGTTGATTGATCTATATTAAATATACATCTGTTTGGCGGCGGAGAATATATTCTTTTGCTTAACGCCCTTCTCTGAAATGCACGAGCTCAGAGGTTGTATATCGATGGACATCAGTCGCATGGCATGAATTGCTAGTGTGGCATGCCTAAGTGGCAAATGATCAGGGCTTCTGTTGAAAAGCAAAGTCTTGTGGTGATGATCAAAGCACCGCCTGTGTGGCGTAGCTTTGTGTAGAACGTGAATTCGCGAGCCTCACTCCCCGGTATGAACCAGAAACGGGAGAAGGACCTCAGGGAGGGCATGCGTTTCTTTCTAGCTAGGAGTTGTGTCGGTGTTTTTACACGGCCTGACATTTTACTTATGTTGTTGTTACTGTTGCGAGGCGCCTCGGTTAGATCGGACGATCCGGGTCCGATGGAGTCATTCGTTGGCTCATTTGCGCCCCATAGGGCGGGAAGACGTATTGTTCAAGCATAATAATCCACATCGGTGGACCGGCCCTGACGATCCAGGGGGCAATTGCGGCTGTTCCTGAGACATGGTAGGCTAGATTGTCTCGAATTCGGTAAGGACTATCTTTTGCCTCGGTTCATGATGGAAATCCAATTTCCAAATACGTGACTGTGCGGCTTTGATTGTATACCTATATTTGGCGACATAGTGGCATGGGACGCTCATGTCGTCTATGATTGATAATTATGATTGGAAATTGTTTTTAAAACATATAAACACTAGTAGTAATATCAAATGCTTTTGTTTTATTCGTATCAAGCATATTTTGGCCATTATAAGGTAAAACTCTATCCCCCGGTTTGCGTTGCATTGTGTGATGGGAACTGAGTCTTATAATGGCTTCATTTTTTTATAAAAAGCATTGCGTTGTTTAAAAGAAAGATTTGTTTTAAAGCACCGGCAATCCAATGGAGTAAACCCGTTCCACGAAAGTGGCGTGGTCTTGTGATTAGCCATATTTTAAATGTGTTGAGTAGATTTCTCATACCAGTCCCATGTCTGACTCGTAGTTTGTTTCACTTTCAAACTCGGGTGCCCTTTTTCTACATGGGCAGCCTTGTATTCAGGTTTAGCTGGCTCTTTCTGGATAGCTGGAGCTGAAGATGGATTCTCTTATTTATCTTTTTTATGCTGTTCAGCTCCTATTGTGCATATTTTGTTTGTTTCTGCTGTAGACATTTATGTATAGCTGAACTGTATCTGTACTAAGTATGATCCTGTATACTGTATAACTCTGATGAGTACTCTTATCCAGTATATTCTATTGTTCATTATCTGGTGTATTTATTTAGTTATGTTCTGTTATATACAATTTATGTGTTATATTCCACGGATTACCCTTGCCGCCGTCAGTACAAGGTTTGGGGCCGTCTCACGCGTCTTATCATGTTACGTGTTTATGCACTTATACCCCTCACATTAGATTTACCACTTATGGACACTGGATATGCCGGGCGGTTCCAGGCAGACTTCTACCACAAGTGTAATCTAACCTCATGTCTAAACGCGGTTACAGTTTCTAATTAATTTAAATCTAGGCATTCTCATTACTAACCAATTTTCGTGTTTATCATGCCCAAATCCCCATCCGATCTACGATACAAGTTATGCCCTAGATTTAGATCAAGATATAGATTATACCTCTAAATCCCAAGTTTTGGTTCAAGGTACAAGTTATGCTCAAAATTCCCAATCATGTTTTACAATAAGAATTATGCCCCAAACTAATCATTCCCAATCGTTCCCAATTTTGTGTGTTCGCATATTTCAGCAATAGGCCAAGGCTCGAAGGTAGCCTGGCTATAAAAACAAAAAGGGAAAGGGGGAGAGAAGAGAACAAGAATAGGTATAGTAAATAAAAATGGCATAAAATGACAAAATAGGCAAAGTGACATGATTAGGCAACTAACATAATAGGCATACGGTGACATGTTTAGGCAAACTAATATAATAGGGATATCATAAACAGGCATGATGAGATCTAAACAGTGAATTAGATATACAAATAATGGCAGATGTTTTATGATTCATATTACTAATAGGTATAGGCTTAGATCCAAACTTATAGGCATGTCAAGATTACATTTTAGGTGTTTATATATAAAAGCAATATAAACTCACTATCATTGGATCTAAAGAACAGGGAATTGATTGCAGATCTTGAAGCATAGATCTATGAATATGAATAACTTGTTGTTTAAAAAAAGATTAAGCTAGATCAGACTGAGTTGGGGCAGCACCTCGTTGTTGCCAATGATTTAGATGAATAAAACAATGGGATTAAAATCTTTTATATAGCCTAGGGTTTACGAGTTTGGTTAGAAAACAAGTCCGCATACGTAGAACTGGATCTGCCCCAGATCTAGAGGTGTCAATACCCCTGTGTTGTTGTCGACCCATGGTTCGACACCCCTTAGGTAGGGTCGACCCCTAACGGTCCGAACTCCCGCCCGAGCCCGCGTCTTCTAATTTTCAAATTATTTCGAATGTTTTAATTGTTTTATATCTATATAATTCTCTTATGCATATAGAAACTTCAGACCTTAATATATTCTTCATACGATGTCCGTTTTACGCAAACTTGGTGTCTATCTTAAGCAAAATTCCAAGTCGAACGCAATGGCGCAGTCCATTTTATTTAATTCTTAATATTTAATTAAGTATTCCTTAGTTTATCATTATAGTGTTCTCGTAAAAATACGGGGTGTTACACTATTACAACGTAATTACACCACGAGTTGTATCCATTCCTTTACGGCTTCATTACACTACAAGATGAGTCTATTTACATGCAGTGTCATTACGTCATGAACTTCTGTCATTACCTGCAACTACGTTAAGCCATGAGTTGTGTATAACCTCCCTTGGAATCTCAATCTCAACCGAGTCTTCCATTGAAGAGCCATAACTTTGACAGGACATAACTTCTTCTCCTACAAGCGATTGAGGAACCACAAGTTCCAGAAAGCTCCAAAAGAAGTCCCCTGCATCAAAAATGGATTGCGCAACTCAAATATGACCCTTGATGGATTGGGATTGATCCATGCAATATGGATCAGTGCCGATCCATGTACTTAGCCAATTTTTAGCAAAGTACTTAAGGGGCTTCTTACGCTTCCATCCTGCTACCCTTAAGCCTAATTTCACATGCTCAATCCAATTTGAGCAGTGCATGCTAATCCATAACATATAAGTAAAAATATACCATGTATTTACTCACATGAGTATATCATGTATCTTTTATTCTCCGCTTCCAGGCTATAGGCCTTTCTTATTGTGTTTGTGTAAATAGGCCTAGCCTACTTTTTAATTTGGCTATATAAGTATGCACAGGCTATTATAACAGTATCGAATTATTATAATTCTTCGTTCTGAAATAAATCAAATTTCTCTATCATTTTACATCTTCACTTCTGACCCATTTCCAACTTGGTATCAGAGCAATTTCATGTGCTTAACATATCGATTCTGAAATTCTGATTCGACTGTCACTGGTTGATCAGTATATTATTGTCCATTAGAAAATCTTCATCACATGGACACCTTTCATCAAAGATTCAAGATATTATCATTTGAAAGTTGTTTCTTTTAGTGATAAACTGTGCCACGCCTAGTTCATCATGCTGGCTGCATCAGTTAATCAAAGAGAAGCTTGGTGGTAGAGAGAAAAATTCAAAAATGTTCTGAACACTGATCAAGAACTTCAAGAAAACAGTAGCTGAAGTTTTGTGCATTCATAAAAAACTCATCAGAAAGTTAAATTCATATAAAAAAGATATTTGTAAAGTGTTTTCATCACCTGAGTTCTCTGTTGCATCAATTTCAACTGAATATTTTCTTTAAATTAGCAAATCAAGGTTTTCAAGTCAAAATTTCTCTTATCAGTTTGTATTTCATCCTTTTCTTGTGAGTTTTCATCATGTCGAATGAGGGTGATGTTTCCACTCCTCGGTTGTCAAGCATAAGGGGTGGTCAGAGTGTTTCTTCTTCAAATCCTGTCAATGACTTGATGAAAGCCATTGTTAAACCACAAAGTCAGATTATCTCTGTTCAACTTGACGAAGTCAACACTCTACTCTAGAAATTACAAGTAGAAACTGATATTAGAGGATATGGATTAGAAGATTACATTCTTGGTACCAAAATAATTCAATCTAAGTTTGTTCGTGATAAAGAAGATAAACTTGTACCAAACCCAGATTATGTTGCTCATTAGAGACAAGATAGTCTCGTATGTGCATGGATGATGTCACCCATTAGTTTTGCTATTCTTCCTCAACTAATTGGGTGTAGAACAACCAAAGAGTTTGGTCTACTATAGAGAGAATTTTCACCTCTCAAATTTCAGCAAGAACCATGCATTAAAGAAGACAGTTACAACGTACCAGAATAAATGATACAAGTATGAATGAATACTTACTTAAATTTAAGACCCTCTGTGATCAATTAGCCTCTACTGAGCAAAAAAATTCAGATTCAGAACATGTGTTGTATTTAATCAGTGGTTTAGATCATGAATATGAGGCTGTTGTGGCAATTATCTCAACTATGAAACCAACCCCTCCATTGTAGTTTGTGTATTCTACACTTCTTTCTCATGAGGTAAGAATAGAACACAATAAAGCAATTAATCCAGACATGGTTGTGAATTAAATATATAATGAAGGGAAACAACAAGAAAGAAACCACTAGTCAAGAGGACAATTCAATAATATTTATACGGGAGGTTCATTTAACAGAGGAGGTAGAAGGGGTGGCAGGAATGGCAATAATAATAGAATAAGATGCCAGATATGTGAAAAAATTGGACATAGTGCCAACAAGTGTTATTTTAGGTATAATTCTAATTATACCCCTTCACAGCAATGCAACAACTATAATGTGAACATGGTTAATGTGCGAAAAGATTGCAATAAGAATCAGGCAGAGATTTTAAACACTGAATCTACTTCTAATGATGATGGTAATGATGATTGCTAGTACCCAGATCCAAGGGCTACAAACCATGTCACTAGAAATTTGAGCAATCTTAACTTGAGAAATAAAGAGTACAAAGGTGTGTAAAATCTTTAAGTTGGTAATGGTAAGATTGCACATATTACACATACTGGAAATGCAAGTTTAAATGGACCTAAAGAACATAATTTAATTTTTTTACTGAGGTTTTCTTCTATTAAGAAGAATTTAATGAGTGTTTCCCAATTTCCAAAAGACAATAATGTCTACTCTGAATTTTATCCAAATACTTGCATTGTCAAAGGTATACTGACACAAGAAATCATTTTGTAGGGTAATGAATTTAAGGGGTTATACAGATTTGATGTGACAAATCATAAAAACCCTAAATGTAATGGAAAAGAATGTATGATGGCCTTTGTTAATGATTCTGAGTGTTGTAAAATATTTGACTTGTGGCATTGCAAGTTAGGACATCCTAGTAGTAGAATTATAAAACATGTTATGAGCAATAATAACATGAATGTTAGCAGTATATCTGATTCATATATTTTTTCTTCTTATCAGTTAGGAAAGAGTCACAAACTTGCATTTCCAAATTCACACACAAGTTATACTAGACCAGTTGAATTAATTGCCACTGACTTGTGGGGTCCATCATCAACTTATTCAGATTATGGTTTTAAGTATTACATATCATTCATAGACTCATATTTTAGATTTACATGGATTTATATGCTAAAATATAAGTCTAAAGTTAGTAATGTGGTCATGCAGTATATTAATAAGGTTGAAAGCATGATTGGTCATCATGTGAATTCTATACAGATTGATGGTGGAAGAGAATTTTTACCACTAAAAAATACTTAGAGAAAAAGGTATTAATCATAGAATCACATGTCCATAAAATTTAAAAAAAGAGTTTAATTGAAAGAAAACAAAGACATGTGGTTTAATTTTGCTTGCTCAGGCCTCAATGCCCTTAAAATTTTGGCCTGAAGCTTTTAATACCTTTGTGCACTTGATAAATTACTTCCAACAAAAGTTTTAAAACTTAAAAGTCCACATGAAGTTCTATTTAAAGTTAAATTAGATTATGAACATTTGAAGATATTTGGATGTCAATGTTTTCCTTGCTTAAGACCTTATAATACACATAAATTAGATTTCAGTTCCACTCCATGTACATTTCTAGGATATTGTGACAATCAAAAAGGGTATATGTAGCACTCCATAATTTTAAAGAATATTATAATGATAAACTAAAGAATATGTAATTAAATATTTAGGGATTAAGTAAAATAGACTGTACCATTGCGTTCGTCTTGGGATTCTGCTTAAGATAGAGTCCGAGTTTGCATAAAACAGTCATCGTATGAGGAAGTTGTTAAGCTTAGAAGTGTGTATGCTTATAAGAGAACTATATATAAACAAATCAAGTTCAGAATTCAAAATAATTCAAAAATCAGAGCGGGAGATTAAAGAGGGAATCTGGCCCGCTGGGGTTCGACCAGCTCCCAATGGGGCCGACCCTAAGGTCGATCCACACAAGGGGGTGTTGACCCTAGGGTCGACCCCGGGGTCGACCCACCCCAGATCCGGGGTAGATTCCTACCCTGCACCTGGATGCGTTTCTGAACGAGATTCATTGGCGATAGGCTATAAATAGGACAACATTTCTATTGTTTTATTCACCCAAAACAATGGAGACACTGAGATGCTGCCCCAGCCTGGATTGAATTAACCTATTCTTTTGCAACAACGTCTTATACGTATTTAAGAATCTCTGCTACAACATCAACATTCTTTTCTCTGTTCTTTAGATCCAGTCTCTGTGAGTGTTGAGTCCAGGTATTCATAGAATTTTGATTAATGACAAGGAGAAGTTTCATGATCGACAAAAAAAAGAGAATCAATGGTAAATTAAGTTAGAGGTTGATTATTTAGTGGTTTAGCCGTGTTATAAATGTTAAAAATCTATCCTCAAATAATCATATACCTCATTATTGTGAATATATATATATATATATATATGAATGCACATTTATTGTGCATATTACCAGAAACTGGTCGACCGGTTTCAAATTATGCGGTCGACCGTTTCTGGGCAGAAAGCACTATAAATGTGCATACATATATGTAACGTATATATATTCAAATTTTAGTCTACTGGTTATTTTTGACCTGTCGACTGATTTTCAAACTGAAAGCAACTCTTTGTACAGACATCTCCTTTCATCAAAAGTTGCTTCTTTTTTCTTTTATCAAAAATCATTTCTCTTCAATACTTCTCTTCACTAATGGTTGTAACTCTTTATCTCCTATAAAAACAACTTGAAATCATCAATTGAATAACTAATTCTTTCTATCTATTCTATCTATTGTTGATTTCATTCTTGATCTTTCAAAGCACTCAAGCGCTCATAATCTTCTTATATCGTTCTTGAATCCTAGAATTTATATATTATTCTTTTGATTCAAACACGATATCATCTTCCAAATCTTCATATACACAATTTCTATTTAAGGATAACATTATAGGAAGGTTGTACAAGAATTGACAAATTCGTGTTATTGAGAACACACATTGTCCAACTACAAGTCTAGTCGTCTTGTTTGAAGTCCTCCGTGTTGTAAGAGGCAAGTTGTGAAGTCCTTGTGTTGATAGAGGCGTAAAATTCCCGTTCGGTTGCTCGGGTGTCGTATACCTATTCCTCCGGGTGAAGTGAGGTTGTTGATCTGTGAAAATCCAGATAGAAGTCTGGGACTGGACGTAGGACGGTGCTCCGAACCAGTATAAAAATCCTTGGTGTGATTTTTCCTTTTTACAATATTTATTATTATACAGTTCTGTGATTATCTAGTACTCTATACTTGACTATTGTTCGTCATATCACACGATCCTTGTGTGTATTATACTTGGCAAGTACACATGTTCACTTTCATTTGGTATCAGAGCGCGGTTATCTTATAACCGTAAGACAGCTATTTGATATATTCTAGTAATATGGCAAATAACCCAAGTAGTAGCACTAACACCACTTACATTGAAGGTCAATCAACACAAAGACCTCCTTTCTTCAATGGTCTTAACTATAGCTATTGGGCAACACGTATGGCTTTTTACATGCAATCAACTAACTATGATGCTTGGAATGCTACTCAGAAAGAAAAGTAAATCTAACAACTGAGTACTCAGAATGGACACCAGCTGAGAAAAAGGCAGCAGCCGTAAATGCAAAAGCAATAAATATGTTGTTTTGTGCATTAGACCAAAATGAATATAACCGTGTTAGTATTTGCACACTACTTATAAAATTTGGCAAATGCTGAAAACCACTCATGAAGGTACTAACAAGGTTAAACAAACCAAAATAGCCATGCTGAAAAGTCAGTTTCAAAATATCAAAATGAAACTGAATGAGACAATCAATGATATGTATTCACGCTTTCAAACTATTCATCATGCACTTATTGGTTTAGGGCAAAAATATTCCGATTTTGATGTTGTTTCGACAGTCCTACATTCTCTGACTAGTGAATGGGAAGGAGAAGTATTGGCAATTGAAGAAGCTAATGACCTTTCCGTCATGAAGCCAGATGAATTGATAGGAAATCTAATGTCCTATAAAGCAAATTTGCAGGCTAGAAAAAAACAGAAAGAAGAAAAGAAAAATGTAGCTTTTTATGCTAAAAAAGATGAAGACAACCCAAATTCCGAAGATGAAGATTTAGCGTTCATTGCAAAAGGATTCAAGAAATTCTTGAAGCAACGAAAAACCAGTCGGTACAACAAAAAGAAGTTCGGTTCAGATAAACCATCATCATCAAATATAGAATGCTTCAACTGTCACAAAAAGGGGCATATGCAAAAGGACTGTCTAGAGCAAAAGAAGAAGTCAGAAAATGACAAATTCAAATAAAAGAAAGACAAGCCAAAGAAACGAGCATTCTCAGTAACATGGGATGATTTAGACTCATCTTCATCTGATAGTGAAAGTGACTCAGACAATGAACAAGCTAATGTATGTTTCATGGCAACAGAAGATGAGGTACAAATTCCTACTTTTGAAGAAGTTCTTGATATTAATGTTGAATTAATATTTAAATTTAAAGATATGAAATGATAATGCAAACAAGCCAAAGAAGATTTAAGTAGAGCAGAATTTGAACAAGATATGTTAAAAGACGAGAAGAAAATATTAGAGGAGGAACTTGAAAAAGTTCAAGAATCATCATCTAATATTGATTCTCAATTATCTCTTTTGAGTCAAGAAATTGAAACTCAAAAAGAGAAAAATGTTGCTCTTACTATTGCAAATCATGAGCTTAAGGCAAAAGTCGAAATTCTAGATCTAGAAAAAGCTAGTTTACCAATTAAATTAGACAACATTACTCAAAACGTTTCTAACTTCAACAAAGGTCGAGAAAATTTGACAAAAATTATTGAAAATTCAAAATCTGCTTCGAATAAACAAGGTTTAGGGTATAAGAAACAAGATATCAAGAAATATCTTGGCAATAAAAGAAAAAGAAAAAGAAAATAGTACAAGAAACTGAAGCTAAGAAAAATCTTAGTTTGTTATATTCCAAACAAAAACCGGTTGTGAAATTTCAAAAGAAAAATGTCAAGACTATCAAAATATGGGTTCCTAAAACAAATAACAATTTGATTAGGAACAAATACATTCAGAAGTTTTTGAATTCTGTGCATCATAATTTCAATTATCTATATAAAGGGGATACCGAACCCGTATGGGTTTGGACTCCTAAGACTTAACTCTTAGGACCCTATAAAAAGGCGGGTAACATGAACTTAATTTTATTTTTTGCTGGTCCCACTTAAGAAAAGAGGAAAGTGGATATTGGACAGTGGTTGCTCGAAGCATATGACTGGAGACAAGAGCTTATTGAAAAATATCACTTATTCAGATGGTGACTCTGTCACTTTTGGAGATAATTCAAAAGGCTATATCATTGGCAAAGGCGATGTGAGCAATTGCGGTACATCTAACTTACCTCTTATTACTAATGTCGTGCTAGTTAAAAATATGTAACACAATTTACTAAGTATCAGTCAACTATGTGACAAAGGTTTTACCATTTCCTTTTTGGATAACAAAAGTAGTATTTTAGATAAAGATCAAAATTTAGTTTTTGAAGGATATAGAGACAAAAATATTTATATTCTGAATATGAATGTCAATCATAATTCAGATATGTGTCTTGTAGCAAATGATAATGATCCATGGCTATGGCACAAACGTTTATGTCATATAAACTTCAGAACTATCGACAAGCTAGCCAAAAATGACCTAATTAGAGGACTACCCAAAATGAGTTTTACGGTTGATAACATTTGTGATGCATGTCAATTAGGAAAATTGACTAAATTATCATTTAAATCCAAGAAAGTCATATCAACATTACAACCACTTGAGCTATTACATATGTCAATTAGGATAATATTTGTGATGCATGTCAATTAGGGTAATTTTCTTGAAAAACAGAAGTGACACTCTCAATCATTTCAAATCTTTCGTCAAGAGAATTCAAAAACCAAAAGGGCTTAAATTTAAGAATATAAGAAGTGATCATGGTGGAGAGTTTGAAAATAATGAATTTGAACATTTTTGTACAAAGAAAGGTATATATCATAATTTTTCGTTTCCTAGAACTCCATAACTAAAACGGAGTTGTAGAACGGAAAATTCGGACTTTACAAGAATGTGCAAGAACATTATTAAATGGATCCACTTTACCAAAACATTTTTGGGCAGAAGCTGTTGCAACTGCGTGTTATGTTTTGAATCGTGTATCCATTCGACCTCTCACCAAGAATACATCTTATGAGTTATTTAATCAAAGAAAGCCAAATATTTCATACTTCAAAGTTTTTGGTTCTAAGTGCTTTATTTTAAATACGAAAGACCATCTTGGAAAATTTGATTCAAAGTCTGATGAAGGAATATTTGTTGGATATTCAGAACGAAGCAGGGCTTATCGTATATTTAATAAAAGAACTAAAACTATTGAAGAATCACCTCATGTCTCATTCGATGAATTCTCTAAACCGTCTCATAACATATCAGATGATGACGAAGTTATAGTCACTGAAAATACTATCATCACAAATAATGACTCTGACTCAGAAATTATTGAGAATATTCCTCAACAAATTGTGATACCTTCTCCACCAAGATTTCGATCTCCTCTAGAATTCTAAGAGATCATCCGGTTCAAAATTTAATTGGAGAAGTATCATCACAAATTAGAACAAGGAGTCAACTCAATCAAATGGGTCATGTCGCGTTTCTTTCAAATAT
Source organism: Allium sativum (assembly GCA_030737875.1). NCBI lineage: Eukaryota > Viridiplantae > Streptophyta > Magnoliopsida > Asparagales > Amaryllidaceae > Allium > Allium sativum. The sequence goes on from CM060919.1 coordinate 313,304,693, forward strand.
CGAACCTAAGAATCCGAAAGAAGCTGCTACTGATGATTACAGGATCATTGCCATGCAGGAAGAACTAAATCAGTTCAAGCGCAATGATGTTTGGGAACTTGTTCCAAGACCAACTGATCAGTCAGTTATTGGTACGAAATGGGTCTATAAAAATAAGGCCGATGAACAAAGAAATATAAGCAGAAATATAAGCAGAAATAAAGCAAGATTAGTAGCACAAGGATACAATGAGGAAGAAGGTACCGATTACGAAGAAACATTTGCACCAGTTGCACGACTAGAAGCTATTAGAATCTTATTATCCTTTGCTTGTCATCATAATTTCAAACTTTATTAAATGGATGTCAAAAGTGCTTTTCTAAATAGGTTTATCAAATAGAATGTATATGTCGAACAACCTCCCTTGTTCATACATGAAAAACATCCTGATCACGTATATAAACTTAAGAAAGCTTCATATGGATTAAAACAAGCACCTCGTGCTTGGTATGAACGATTACGCAGCTATCTTACTGACTCAGGGTTTCAAATTGGTAAAGTCGATCAGACTTTATTCATCAAACTGTGACGGCAAGGAATTTCGCTCGGTCCGAACCAGTCGCTAAACCGACCCAGACCGTTCGAAACGCCCTATCGTTTGAGAACACGACAAAACAGAATGCATACAAAAGAACATTTCACTGTATATTACAACAATGCATCAGATTACAAGAACATACAGAGTATAAAAGAATAAATATTACACAGAAATATCAGAGATTTAAATTACATTTAAATACATAGCAGCGGAAAATAATACAATACACAACTAGAAGAGATATACGGATACAAAGCTTTCCGGATATCATTCCAGCTGTAAACCAGGATCCTGTGAATATAAATCTGCAAAACCGAAACTACTAGCTGCCCGTGTCAAAATAGGGGCACCCAGAGTTTAGGTTAAAACAATAAACTCCAGGTCAGTCATGTGACTGGTGTGAGAACTAAAAACAGTTAATCTTTATTTTCAAAGGTAAATCAAGGGACCACGCCGTATAACACGAAACGGGTTTCCTCCCAAGAATACCAGTGCATAAAACAAACAGCGCAATGCTAAATAAAGAAAAATGAAGCTGTTATAAGACCCAGGTCCTATCACACAATGCAACGCAAGCCGGGGGATAGGGTTTTCCCTTATAACAGCCAAAGAATGCTTGATACGTTTTAAAACAAATCCTTTGATACTATTATAAGTGCGTAGTGTATAAAACAACTTCAAATCATAAGTATCAATCATAGGCGGCATGGGTACCATATATCATGTCGCCATATATAGGTTTACAAATAAAACCGCAAATGTCACGTATTTGGAAATTGGATTTCCATCTATGAACCGAGGCCAAAGATAGTCCTCAACCGATTCGAGACTGCCTAGCCCGAGTCTCAGGATCAGAGCTCGAGTGACCCTTGGATCGTCAGGGCCGGTCCACCGATGTGGATTAAACTTAAACCCTGAACATGCGTTTCCCCGCCCTATGGGGTGTAAACGAGCCAACTAAATGACTCCATCGGTTCGAGAACGACCGATCAATCCGAGGCGCCTCGCAACAGCAACAACCACATAAGTCAAACTCGTCAGGGCGTGTAAAACCACTGACGCCACTTCTAACTAGGAAGAAACGCATGCCCTCCCTGAGGTCCGTCTCCCGTTTTTGGTTCATACCGGGTGTGAAACTCGCGAAGTAAACGTTACACAAAGCTATGCCACAAAGGCCGTGCTTTGATCATCACCACAAGACTTTGCTTTTCAACAGAAGCCTCGATCAATTGCCACTTAGGCATGCCACACAGGCAATTCACTCCATGTGTTTGATATCCATCAATATATAACCCCTGAGCTCGTACGTCTCAGAGAAGGGCGTTAAGCAAGAGAATAAATTCTTCGCCGCCAAACAGATATATATTTAATAGAAATCAATCACACAGACTAAAATCCAATGTCAGACACACAGTCCATTTACAAGTCCGTTCTGGGGCTGAACGAAACCGGAGGCACCTAGTACCCCGCACATCCATCGATCTCCAAGTACGTCTGGACGATCACCAACTGTTTCCATCTTCTTGGGTGTACAGCCCAATCAAGATCATCAGTAATTATCCAAATGACATGAAGACTTCCGGTTTTCGACCACCGTCTTCATCTTCGACTTATCGTCGTATCAGTTATTCACAATGGGGTAAACCCGGTCTTTCCGAATAACTCGCGTATATTTTAAATAAGTGTTACACAAACACAACATACGCCTCATTCCAATTCATCAGTCACTAACCGTAAATTAATCAAGAGAATAATTCACCAAATATTAACCTCGAAGGCCGAAACCAACATCAGATCAATATCCAGAAAACCATTCTGCTTAGCTAACCGACAGTTAGTTTCTAAATTTCACATTCATAGGGAAAGGTTCCCATTAATTTTATCCAAGATAAATTCTTTGAATTTATTCTTTATCTATTTTCGAATATCAATTCAAACTAGTCGGGATTAGCGAACCTTACCGAAGTAATCATCTATTTTAATTTCCCAATCCCAACCTATTCATCCCATGAAGTAAAACTGGTTATACTTCATATCTAACACCACAGTGTTATCGGTAAATTCAATTACCATTTCACGTTCAAATCTAATTAAAGATTTAACTATCGCCTGGAGCAAAACTGGTGATACTCCATTCTCGATTGTTTCAATCTAATTAAAGATTCATTAAAACTCCACTTAGTTTTAATTGTTAACTGGGTTAAAGAATCAGTGTCATTTAAAACACGATTCACGATAAACCCAAAATCACATTCACATTAATTATCGGGTTAAAGAACGAGTGTTATTTAAAACACTGTCCACGATAAACCCAAAAAATCAATATCAATTCAATTCCAATTAAATATCATTTAATTGGTACACTTCATTAAATCTGAATAAAAAGATTTAATCTTTTCTCAACTGGGTTCAAGAACAGTGTTAGTGAAGACACTATTCACGACAAACCCAAATCACATTCGATATTAAATACAAGGCTCTGAATAGAAAATATATCGGCTTATATTCAATATCGAATTCTACGACTAACAAATGTCGTATTGGAAATAACGATATAAATATATATCTTTCAAATTTCCATAACAACATCTGTATAATCACGAATTCCAACATCGAAATATTCCGAAGACAATTTCGATTCAAATCCACTCCAATGCAATCATTGGAAATTCTGGTTATTTTCACAACCATTTCAAATCCAATTTATTTATTTAAAAATAAATAGAATTATTTTTCTAGTTCAAAACTAGTTCGTTTCGATAAAAATCTATTTTTATCTTTTCAAATATGGAGTTTTTCATCCCAATTCTTCACAAATCATTTCTTACGATTTTACACAAATTATTACTATTTTTAATAATTTTATCAAGGCCCTTACAGTCGATTTCCATCAATGGCCATCGAACTGCACTTACAGCGACCTTTTTCGAATTTGATTTGGACGTATCTCCAAATCCAACCGTTAGATTTCTAATTTCTAATATTCTTTAGAAAGCTCTTTTCGATACGAACCCAACGGTTCCGGTTTTAGGAGAATCCGACGGTCGGATCTCCCGTAATATTCGTTCGAAGTTAATGGTCGAAATTCGCGAACTGCCGCGGCGCGGCGCGTTCTATTCAGGCCATTATATTATATATTATAATATATATAATATATATTTCGTCGATTTTTATTTAAAACGAATTATATAAATAGTTTTAAATACGTTTCAAAAGCAATTTCAACTTCCGTTTCAATTCAAATCAAAATTGAATTCTTCTTTATAAATTCGTTTTAAAATTCATTTCTATTCAATTCAAATTTCAATTCAATTTGAATTCATTTCAATTCGCTTTCAATTCAATTCGAAATCGTTTTCAATTCAATTCGAAATCGTTTTCAATTCAATTCATTTCGAAATCGTTTTCAATTCAATTCATTTCGAAATCGTTTTCAATTCAATTCATTTCGAAATCGTTTTCAATTCAATTCATTTCGAAATCGTTTTCAATTCAATTCATTTCGAAATCGTTTTCAATTCAATTCATTTCGAAATCGTTTTCAATTCAATTCATTTCGAAATCGTTTTCAATTCAATTCATTTCGAAATTGTTTCCAATTCAATTCATTTCGAAATTGTTTCCAATTCAATTCATTTCGAAATGAATAAAATCGATATAAATATCGTTCACGTCAAAATGGCGTCAATCTAATCAACACGGCTTCATAAATTTCTATTTTCCAATATTCTATTTCAAATATTTCTTTTTCAAAAATAGTTGTTATTATCAAAATATTTCGTTCAACACATGACCAATCTCAATGGATGAGTACTGTCAACACATGAACTTTTATTTTATATTGATAAAGATGTAAATTTTATTACTAAAATATTTCGTTCAACACATGACCAATCTCAATGGATGAGTATTGTCAACACATGAACTTTATTTTATATTGATAAAGATGTAAATTTTATTACTAAAATATTTCGTTCAACACATGACCAATCTCAATGGATGAGTATTGTCAACACATGAACTTTTATTTTATAATATTCTTTATTTTTCAAATTGGAATGAGGCCCAATCAATTACCATATAAAGTTAATTATATGGATTTTCATACAACACATGTATATAATAGCATGGAAAAATAATCAACCATCAACCAAAGTGCACTACACTGTATAAGCATCAAATATAGATATCTAACGCTTAAAACAGCCTGTCAATCAACCGATCGACATATTTAATCAATCAGGATGAGTGAACTTCAAATTTCATCCTAACACCCGTGTGGGGTTTCAAACAATCAAACACATATTTTATTTGTGCTGTTGGGCGATGTGTAAAATTTATCGTCCCAATCAATGTCCTTCAAATAGGTGTACATAAACAAACCGTCTGGTTTGTAAATGAATATTTTATTTTATTCACTTTCACTTTATATTCATATTCACGTTGAAAATTATATTTTTAACGATAAAACATTTTATTTCAACCTATGAATTTCTATTCAATTCATTTATTCAATAAAATGATATTTTTATTTTTCTAACATATTTTAGAAAATTTCGGCGGCATAACGGCACGATACTAGAAACGGGACGAGGCCTAGCCTTATCCCCGGTCTAGTGAAGGCCCACGCCATTCACACATCAATCAAATCTATTTCATTTCACCAAACAATTCAATTCGAACCAAATCATCTAACTAATCTATGCAACCAAACAAACAAGTCCATGGTCTGTGGACGATTGTGTCGGATGCTACTAAGCACCGTCTGCATCCTAGTATATATATAACTAGAAAAATTAAATTGAAAGGTGAGAAGTTCTCACCAATAGCTATCCAACTTCACGACACTTCATTTATAGAAATCTTCTTCATCCTCGCCTTTTTATCATCTTCTTTTGCCCGTAGTCACTACATATATAAAAATCACACATTTTTATATTTCGATGTCTTTAAAATAAAAATCACATTTTTATTTATTCACTTTCAATTTAAAAATCATATTTCTATAATCACTTCATATATTTAAAAATTGAATTTTTACTATGCTATTCAATATATAAAAATCGAATTTTTACTTTGGTGTCATATAGATAAAAATTCCATTTCAAAAATAAAGTTTTCGCCTTTATAAAAATAAAGTTTTCGCCTTTATAAAAATAAAGATTTCGCCTTTATAAAAATTAAGATTTCGCCTTTATAAAAATAAAGATTTCATCATTATAAAAATCATCACTTTACTTCAACGTATATAAAATAAAAATCAGATTTTTATTTCGCTACATATACAAAGATGATATTTTTATATTCTCTATCCTATAAAGATTATATTTTTAATACTTTAAAAATATAAAAATCTTATTTTTAATATTTCTATATAGTAAAGATTATATTTTTATTATTTTAAAAATACAAAAATCATGTCTTACACCTTCTACCAAATAAAAATTCCGTCTTTTTCTCTTTTTCAATATATGATCTTTATTTTTGCAAGTTCAAATCTTTTTCTTTTAAAAGATTAAACCTTTTTCTATTTCAAAGTTTAAACCTTTTTCCTATTTTAAACCTTAAAATAAAATCAGTTTTTATTTTCTTAAAAAAAATCAGTTTTTGTATTCTAATTAAATCAGTTTTAAAACTTTTAAAAAAACAGTTTTTAAACCTTACCAAATCAGTTTTAAAACTTTATAAAAAAAACAGTTTTTAAATTCTAAAAAAAATCAGTTTTAAAACTTTTAAATACAGTTTTTAAATTCCTTTAACAAATTCCGAAATTACTTTTTAAATCATTTAAAAAGGAATCGGTTTTTGTCTGCAAAACAAAAATAAAATAAAAATAAAACAACCTAAATTCTCACCGTTGCCTGCGAAGGGGAGGGAAGAAGAGGGCGTCGGCGGCTTCGTGGGCTGTTCGGTGGTGTCGGCGGCGATGTGGCTTCAGGGCGGCGGCTTCGATTTGCGTCGCGACAGGGGGGGTGTTCGAGGGTTTCGTTGGTTTCGACACTGGAATGAGGTTGGACGGAGGGGGCGTCGGCTCGATTGTCGGCGGCGATGTCTTGAGGGAGGCGGCGGCTCGAGGTTAGGTTTTCTTTTTTTTTTCTTGTTTCTGGTAAATGAATCGGGGGGGGGAGGGCCAAGGGGAAGAAAAGGAGGGAAATTAAAATAATATTTTTTTTTTATATATTTAATTATTTAATTTTGCAAAAAGGTTGACTTTTACATACGACCTCGAAACGAGGCCTACCGCCTGTCGTCCATAGCGTTTTACCCCCATTCCGAACACAATGGGATATGTATCGTAAGCTGATTTGATCGTTACAATCAGTTTCCGTTGAATTTACATTTAAATCACTATATTGAATTTTAAACGTACATTTCAAATTACCGGGGCCACATACTGACTAGAAAAATTCCAGAAAAATATTTTCTAGCTTCGTATTGACGATACGGTCCTAACAAAACTAGTTTCGTCGAATTCTGAGACCGTTTGAAAAATGGCCAATTTCCAGTCGATTAAAATCAACAAAAACTGGTCAAACGCGTTTTCTTTTGCCACGCTCACATATTGATTCGAAAAATTATGAAATTTGAAACCTAGCAATTACTCGACATCACGGACCCAACAAAACTGGTTTCGTCGAAATCCGAGGTCGTTTGGAAAATCTCCATTTTTAAGGGCCTGAATTCCATAGCGACTATTCAGAATTTTCAACTGGACATAACTTTTTATTCCCGCTATGAAATCTTGATTTTTCGGATTCGTTGGAAAGATATTATCAATTAGATTCCATTATTTTTGGTTTCACTAAAATCCGGATTGTTTTGCACCCGGTACATTCAATTGAAGTTTGAAATCGAATTATCGAACTACCGCGCCATATTCAATTCTATTTATAATTATATATAAATATTTATATTCTAACGACGACGCGTATAATATATACGTTCGAATTATATTCAAAATAAATTTTCATGTCAATATTATTTAAAATAATTCATTTTAAATAATCAAAATTTGCTAAAATTGCCGAAATAAAAATTTTAAACTGGCCCAGATTTTCGGGTTGTTACAATCTCCCCCACTTAAAACTTTTCGTCCCCGAAAAGGAACAAAGTCGAAAGTGGTTTGATTATTCAACTCTACGCTCGATCTGGCTTCCATTCTCCAACTCTTTAGTTTCTGAGAATTTTCAAATTTTCAAAAATTTGGCTAACACCCTAAATTTTCGAAAAATTTCGCCATAACCTCCCCTGCACCGGGAGCATCGGGGAATTTCAAATAGCTTCCCCGGTCCTTCAGATCTCAAAAAGAAAAAGAAAAAGCCAAGCGGCTAGCCAATAGGCTCACAAAATCATCATCACCCAAACAAAACAGTAAATTATGTAGTAAACATGTACCTATTTGTCGGGCAAGCAAATTTTATTCTCTGCTCTAGCCTCCTTGCTATGACCTGTTCAATGTAAGCGCAAGTATATGCAAGCAAATGGGACCAAATTTCAATACAATTCATTATTTGATGCTATTAGGCATAATGGTTCAAAATTAGCAAACAAATAGGCAACCAACACAAACATCAATCCATTAGTGAATTTAACGTTTCAAATTCATAATTTTGATACATATACAAAAATCAGAATTTTGATGCCAAATCACAACAATAAATCTATCTATATTAGTTTTGGTTCTCACACCAGTCAAATGGAAATATATAGATATCACACCTTCGTCACTCGAATATAAACACTGATGATGAGGCCTCATCATCTGAATCATCTCCGGGCGACTAGAGTGTGATTCTATATCTATCCAGTATATTAAAACTTTGAATACACGCGGATCAGACGTATACGCAAAATCTATATATACTGGATTGTCCAAATTCATTAAAATAAATAATCTAATACGAATAGTTGATTTAAATTTTCAAAATAAATTTTGTTTTTACTTTAAAAATTTACTCTTCACACTCGTTCTAGGATACTACTGATCCCATCTCTAACGAGTCATCCCCATTGGATATTACTAATCCAATATCTGATGAATTCTTTCGTATGGTTCTAATGTGCCTTGTTCTCTGAGCTTTGTAAACCAAAGCTCTGATACCAACTGTGACGGCAAGGAATTTCGCTCGGTCTGAACCAGTCGCTAAACCGACCTAGACCGTTCGAAACGCCCTATCGTTTGAGAACACGACAAAACAGAACGCATACAAAAGAACATTTCACTGTATATTACAACAATGCATCAGATTACAAGAATATACAGAGTATAAAAGAATAAATATTACACAGAAATATCAGAGATTTAAATTACATTTAAATACATAGCAGCGGAAAATAATACAATACACAACTAGAAGAGATATACGGATACAAAGCTTTCCGGATATCATTCCAGCTGTAAACCAGGATCCTGTGAATATAAATATGCAAAACCGAAACTACTAGCTGCCCGTGTCAAAATAGGGGCACCCAGAGTTTAGGTTAAAACAATAAACTCCAGGTCAGTCATGTGACTGGTGTGAGAACTAAAAACAGTTAATCTTTATTTTCAAAGGTAAATCAAGGGACCACGCCGTATAACACGGAACGGGTTTCCTCCCAAGAATACCAGTGCATAAAACAAACAGCGCAATGCTAAATAAAGAAAAATGAAGCTGTTATAAGACCCAGGTCCTATCACACAATGCAACGCAAGCCGGGGGATAGGGTTTTCCCTTATAACAGCCAAAGAATGCTTGATACGTTTTAAAACAAATCCTTTGATACTATTATAAGTGCGTAGTGTACAAAACAACTTCAAATCATAAGTATCAATCATAGGCGGCATGGGTACCATATATCATGTCGCCATATATAGGTTTACAAATAAAACCGCAAATGTCACGTATTTGGAAATTGGATTTCCATCTATGAACCGAGGCCAAAGATAGTCCTCAACCGATTCGAGACTGCCTAGCCCGAGTCTCAGGATCAGAGCTCGAGTGACCCTTGGATCGTCAGGGCCGGTCCACCGATGTGGATTAAACTTAAACCCTGAACATGCGTTTCCCCGCCCTATGGGGCGTAAACGAGCCAACTAAATGACTCCATCGGTTCGAGAACGACCGATCAATCCGAGGCGCCTCGCAACAGCAACAACCACATAAGTCAAACTCGTCAGGGCGTGTAAAACCACTGACGCCACTTCTAACTAGGAAGAAACGCATGCCCTCCCTGAGGTCCGTCTCCCGTTTTTGGTTCATACCGGGTGTGAAACTCGCGAAGTAAACGTTACACAAAGCTATGCCGCAAAGGTCGTGCTTTGATCATCACCACAAGACTTTGCTTTTCAACAGAAGCCTCGATCAATTGCCACTTAGGCATGCCACACAGGCAATTCACTCCATGTGTTTGATATCCATCAATATATAACCCCTGAGCTCGTACGTCTCAGAGAAGGGCGTTAAGCAAGAGAATAAATTCTCCGCCGCCAAACAGATATATATTTAATAGAAATCAATCACACAGACTAAAATCCAATGTCAGACACACAGTCCATTTACAAGTCCGTTCTGGGGCTGAACGAAACCGGAGGCACCTAGTACCCCGCACATCCATCGATCTCCAAGTACGTCTGGACGATCACCAACTGTTTCCATCTTCTTGGGTGTACAGCCCAATCAAGATCATCAGTAATTATCCAAACGACATGAAGACTTCCGGTCTTCGACCACCGTCTTCATCTTCGACTTATCGTCGTATCAGTTATTCAGAATGGGGTAAACCCGGTCTTTCCGAATAACTCGCGTATATTTTAAATAAGTGTTACACAAACACAACATACGCCTCATTCCAATTCATCAGTCACTAACCGTAAATTAATCAAGAGAATAATTCCCTAAATATTAACCCCGAAGGCCGAAACCAACATCAGATCAATATCCAGAAAACCATTCTTCTTAGCTAACCGACAGTTAGTTTCTAAATTTCACATTCATAGGGAAAGGTTCCCATTAATTTTATCCAAGATAAATTCTTTGAATTTATTCTTTATCTATTTTCGAATATCAATTCAAACTAGTCGGGATTAGCGAACCTTACCGAAGTAATCATCTATTTTAATTTCCCAATCCCAACCTATTCATCCCATGAAGTAAAACTGGTTATACTTCATATCTAACACCACAGTGTTATCGGTAAATTCAATTACCATTTCACGTTCAAATCTAATTAAAGATTTAACTATCGCCTGGAGCAAAACTGGTGATACTCCATTCTCAATTGTTTCAATCTAATTAAAGATTCATTAAAACTCCACTTAGTTTTAATCGTTAACTGGGTTAAAGAATCAGTTTCATTTAAAACACGATTCACGATAAACCCAAAATCACATTCACATTAATTATCGGGTTAAAGAACGAGTGTTATTTAAAACACTGTCCACGATAAACCCAAAAAATCAATATCAATTCAATTCCAATTAAATATCATTTAATTGGTACACTTCATTAAATCTGAATAAAAAGATTTAATCTTTTCTCAACTGGGTTCAAGAACAGTGTTAGTGAAGACACCATTCACGACAAACCCAAATCACATTCGATATTAAATACAAGGCTCTGAATAGAAAATATATCGGCTTATATTCAATATCGAATTCTACGACTAACAAATGTCGTATTGGAAATAACGATATAAATATATATCTTTCAAATTTCCATAACAACATCTGTATAATCACGAATTCCAACATCGAAATATTCCGAAGACAATTTCGATTCAAATCCACTCCAATGCAATCATTGGAAATTCTGGTTATTTTCACAACCATTTCAAATCCAATTTATTTATTTAAAAATAAATAGAATTATTTTTCTAGTTCAAAACTAGTTCGTTTCGATAAAAATCTATTTTTATCTTTTCAAACATGGAGTTTTTCATCCCAATTCTTCACAAATCATTTCTTATGATTTTACACAAATAATTACTATTTTTAATAATTTTATCAAGGCCCGTACAGTCGATTTCCATCAATGGCCATCGAACTGCACTTACAGCGACCATTTTCGAATTTGATTTGGACGTATCTCCAAATCCAACCGTTAGATTTCTAATTTCTAATATTCTTTAGAAAGCTCTTTTCGATACGAACCCAACGGTTCCGGTTTTAGGAGAATCCGACGGTCGGATCTCCCGTAATATTCGTTCGAAGTTAATGGTCGAAATTCGCGAACTGCCGCGGCGAGGCGCGTTCTATTCAGGCCATTATATTATATATTATAATATATATAATATATATTTCGTCGATTTTTATTTAAAACGAATAATATAAATAGTTTTAAATACGTTTCAAAAGCAATTTCAACTTCCGTTTCAATTCAAATCAAAATTGAATTCTTCTTTATAAATTCGTTTTAAAATTCATTTCTATTCAATTCAAATTTCAATTCAATTTGAATTCATTTCAATTCGCTTTCAATTCAATTCGAATTCGTTTTCAATTCATTTCGAAATCGTTTTCAATTCAATTCATTTCGAAATCGTTTTCAATTCAATTCATTTCGAAATCGTTTTCAATTCAATTCATTTCGAAATCGTTTTCAATTCAATTCATTTCGAAATCGTTTTCAATTCAATTCATTTCGAAATCGTTTTCAATTCAATTCATTTCGAAATTGTTTCCAATTCAATTCATTTCGAAATTGTTTCCAATTCAATTCATTTCGAAATGAATAAAATCGATATAAATATCGTTCACGTCAAAATGGCGTCAATCTAATCAACACGGCTTCATAAATTTCTATTTTCCAATATTCTATTTCAAATATTTCTTTTTCAAAAATAGTTGTTATTATCAAAATATTTCGTTCAACACATGACCAATCCCAATGGATGAGTACTGTCAACACATGAACTTTTATTTTATATTGATAAAGATGTAAATTTTATTACTAAAATATTTCGTTCAACACATGACCAATCTCAATGGATGAGTATTGTCAACACATGAATTTTATTTTATATTGATAAAGATGTAAATTTTATTACTAAAATATTTCGTTCAACACATGACCAATCTCAATGGATGAGTATTGTCAACACATGAACTTTTATTTTATAATATTCTTTATTTTTCAAATTGGAATGAGGCCCAATCAATTACCATATAAAGTTAATTATATGGATTTTCATACAACACATGTATATAATAGCATGGAAAAATAATCAACCATCAACCAAAGTGCACTACACTGTATAAGCATCAAATATAGATATCTAACGCTTAAAACAGCCTGTCAATCAACCGATCGACATATTTAATCAATCAGGATGAGTGAACTTCAAATTTCATCCTAACACCCGTGTGGGGTTTCAAACAATCAAACACATATTTTATTTGTGCTGTTGGGCGATGTGTAAAATTTATCGTCCCAATCAATGTCCTTCAAATAGGTGTACATAAACAAACCGTCTGGTTTGTAAATGAATATTTTATTTTATTCACTTTCACTATATTCATATTCACGTTAAAAATTATATTTTTAACGATAAAACATTTTATTTCAACCTATGAATTTCTATTCAATTCATTTATTCAATAAAATGATATTTTTATTTTTCTAACATATTTTAGAAAATTTCGGCGGCATAACGGCACGATACTAGAAACGGGACGAGGCCTAGCCTTATCCGCGGTCTAGTGAAGGCCCACGCCATTGGCACATCAATCAAATCTATTTCATTTCACCAAACAATTCAATTCGAACCAAATCATCTAACTAATCTATGCAACCAAACAAACAAGTCCATGGTCTGTGGACGATTGTGTCGGGTGCTACTAAGCACCGTCTGCATCCTAGTATATATATAACTAGAAAAATTAAATTGAAAGGTGAGAAGTTCTCACCAATAGCTATCCAACTTCACGACACTTCATTTATAGAAATCTTCTTCATCCTCGCCTTTTTATCATCTTCTTTTGCCCGTAGTCACTACATATATAAAAATCACACATTTTTATATTTCGATGTCTTTAAAATAAAAATCACATTTTTATTTATTCACTTTCAATTTAAAAATCATATTTCTATAATCACTTCATATATTTAAAAATCGAATTTTTACTATGCTATTCAATATATAAAAATCGAATTTTTACTTTGGTGTCATATAGATAAAAATTCCATTTCAAAAATAAAGTTTTCGCCTTTATAAAAATAAAGTTTTCGCCTTTATAAAAATAAAGATTTCGCCTTTATAAAAATAAAGATTTCGCCTTTATAAAAATAAAGATTTCATCATTATAAAAATCATCACTTTACTTCAACGTATATAAAATAAAAATCAGATTTTTATTTCGCTACATATACAAAGATGATATTTTTATATTCTCTATCCTATAAAGATTATATTTTTAATACTTTAAAAATATAAAAATCTTATTTTTAATATTTCTATATAGTAAAGATTATATTTTTATTATTTTAAAAATACAAAAATCATGTCTTACTCCTTCTACCAAATAAAAATTCCGTCTTTTTCTCTTTTTCAAAATATGATCTTTATTTTTGCAAGTTCAAATCTTTTTCTTTTAAAAGATTAAACCTTTTTCTATTTCAAAGTTTAAACCTTTTTCCTATTTTAAACCTTAAAATAAAATCAGTTTTTATTTTCTTAAAAAAAATCAGTTTTTATATTCTAATTAAATCAGTTTTAAAACTTAAAAAAAAAACAGTTTTTAAACCTTATCAAATCAGTTTTAAAACTTTATAAAAAAAACAGTTTTTAAATTCTAAAAAAAATCAGTTTTAAAACTTTTAAATACAGTTTTTAAATTCCTTTAACAAATTCCGAAATTACTTTTTAAATCATTTAAAAAGGAATCGGTTTTTGTCTGCAAAACAAAAATAAAATAAAAATAAAACAACCTAAATTCTCACCAATGCCTGCGAAGGGGAGGGAAGGAGAGGGCGGCGTCGGCGGCTTCGTGGGCTGTTCGGTGGTGTCGGCGGCGATGTGGCTTCAGGGCGGCGGCTTCGATTTGCGTCGCGACTGGGGGGGGTGTTCGAGGGTTTCGTCGGTTTCGACACTGGAAGGAGGTTGGACGGAGGGGGCGTCGGCTCGATTGTCGGCGGCGTTGTCTTGAGGGAGGCGGCGGCTCGAGGTTAGGTTTTCTTTTTTTTTTCTTGTTTCTGGTAAATGAATCGGGGGGGGCAAGGGGAAGAAAAGGAGGGAAATTAAAATAATTTTTTTATATATATTTAATTATTTAATTTTGCAAAAAGGTTGACTTTTACATACGACCTCGAAACGAGGCCTACCGCCTGTCGTCCATAGCGTTTTACCCCCATTCCGAACACAATGGGATATGTATCGTAAGCTGATTTGATCGTTACAATCAGTTTCCGTTGAATTTACATTTAAATCACTATATTGAATTTTAAACGTACATTTCAAATTACCGGGGCCACATACTGACTAGAAAAATTCCAGAAAAATATTTTCTAGCTTCGTATTGACGATACGGTCCTAACAAAACTAGTTTCGTCGAATTCTGAGACCGTTTGAAAAATGGCCAATTTCCAGTCGATTAAAATCAACAGAAACTGGTCAAACGCGTTTTCTTTTGCCACGCTCACATATTGATTCGAAAAATTATGAAATTTGAAACCTAGCAATTACTCGACATCACGGACCCAACAAAACTGGTTTCGTCGAAATCCGAGGTCGTTTGCAAAATCCCCATTTTTAAGGGCCTGAATTCCATAGCGACTATTCAGAATTTTCAACTGGACATAACTTTTGATTCCCGCTATGAAATCTTGATTTTTCGGATTCGTTGGAAAGATATTATCAATTAGATTCCATTATTTTTGGTTTCACTAAAATCCGGATTGTTTTGCACCCGGTACATTCAATTGAAGTTTGAAATCGAATTATCGAACTACCGCGCCATATTCAATTCTATTTATAATTATATATAAATATTTATATTCTAACGACGACGCGTATAATATATACGTTCGAATTATATTCAAAATAAATTTTCACGTCAATATTATTTAAAATAATTCATTTTAAATAATCAAAATTCGCTAAAATTGCCGAAATAAAAATTTTAAACTGGCCCAGATTTTCGGGTTGTTACACAAACATTCTCGAAAAGATATATTAGTTATCCAGATATATGTAAACGATATCATCTTTGGTTCAACAAACGAGAAACTCTGCAAAGAGTTTGCAAATATTATGACCAAGGAGTTTGAAATGTCTCATATGGGAGAACTATCATATTTTCTTGGTCTTCACATCAAACAGCTTTCTAACGGTATTTTTATTAATCAAGAAAAATACTGTGGAAATCTTATCAAACGCTTCGGTTTGGGAAATACATCTAGTAAACCTACTCCTATGAGTACGACTACACATCTTGAATAAGATGAACATGATAAAAATGTTGACCAAAAGTTATATCGAAGCATGATTGTTTCTCTTCTTTATCTTACCTCAAGTCGTCCTGATATAATGATGAGTGTTTGTCTATGTGCACGATTTCAAGCAAATCCTATAGAATCACATTTACGAACAGTAAAACGTATAATACGGTATCTTAATAGTACCAAAGAATTTGGTCTTTTCTACCCAAAAGATTGTCCATTTGAATTAGTATCCTATAGTGATGCTTAATTTGGAGGCTCTCGTACAGCTAGAAAGAGTACAAGTGGTACATGCCATTTTATTGGAAAATCACTTGTCTGTTGGCTTAGTAAGAAACAAAATTGCGTTTCACTATCGACATGTGAAGCTAAGTATATATCAGCAGCTCTTGCTTGTACTCAAGTACTATATATGCAACAAACACTACATGATTTTGATATTCATTTATCAAACTCCATCATATACTGTGATAACACAAATGCGATCAACTTATCAAAAAATCCAGTAAATTATTCTCGAACAAAGCACATTGATATTCGACATCATTTCTTGAGAGGTAATATTGAAAAAGGAACAATATGTATCGAATATGTCTAGACTGAACATCAACTAGCAGACATTTTTACCAAGCCTTTACTCGAATCATGTTTTATTTCTTTGCGTAGAGAGCTTGGATTGATCTCTAGAAGTGAACTTGATGTATAAATTATAAAGGTATATACATATGAATTGTCAAGTTCTTTTCTAACTAGTGCTTTCATTTTTTTTTTCATATTTTAGCTATTAAGAAGCTATCACTATTATTAGTAAGAAATTATGAGCTATCCATTTTTTTTGGTATATATGCTTTGAACCTTTTCAACCATTACTCTATTCTTAGACAAACCTATGTATATGAGTTCATTCCTTCTCCTTTCTGCATCCCCTACCTCTGAGTCCATATTTTTCTTAAACAAGTTCAATTATATCAAAATGGCTCACATTTGCGAGGAATGTGCACAGTGGTCACATATTTCGGTCACCAGTTCTGAACCTGAGGAATACTTTTCTCCAGAAACACCAAAAAGTAGACCAAAATGTTCTCATACCCCCGAAAATACACCAAAGTCTAAACGTGCAAAAATGGCATTATTTTGCTCCCCATGAATTAGAGAAAAGATAAGTGAGATTCACCACTACCAGAAACATCAAATGGATCTCCAACGTCAACTTCATTACGAACAAAAACTTACGTCTGAACGTTTAACACTATTAGAACGCATGGCGTCCTTTTTCTGTAGCACGGACAAACATGGAGTTCATGAACCTATACCGTATGCTCCTTCTTCCTCTAGGAGTCCTAACTCCTGGGATTGTAACTACAGTCTAAATGAAGGAGCAAAGGAAACTTGGTCGCCATGGACACCAAGGGTTACCAATATCAAAGAAGTTTCCGAGAACGACTCCTCCACTTCTCATTGATTTTTATATCATGATTAATTGTTGTTCTAATAAGTGTTTTCAAATCTTGAGGGATTTTTTTTCTTTTTACTTAACTATTTCATGTATTTTGGTTGTTTATTTCGAGTTTGGAAATAAATTCATTTTATATGAAATAGTGGAGCTTCGAAAAAATATGAGAAAGGCAGGAAAAATAAAGCTCAGATAAACCGGTCGACCGTCGGGATCCCACCAGTTGACCATTTATGTCTCTGGAAACAAAACTTTTCTCACCCGAACCAGTTGACCGGTTAAAAGTCCCCATTCGACCGTTTTATTCTCTGTTTCCAAACAGTCGACCAGACAATTAATAGCGGCCGACCGGTCTCGTTACTTTCTGTTTTTAAATTAAACTTCACGTCGGTTCCTCCCTCACACCTTTTCATTTACACTTTTCATCTCTTAAACTCACATACCTTATCAACCCTATAATCCCCCAATTTTTTTTCGTACAAAATCAATGGCTCCACCACAAAAGAAATTGAAGAAATCATCTTCTACACAACTATAACCCATTGATTCCAATATCAAACAATGGTTAATGGATCCAATAGCAGTCAAGCGATGGAATGAAATGAAAAATTATACAATTCATGAAGATTCTTCCATCAAATTCTCTGATTTTATTCTCTATGATGTTAAAGAATTAGCAATCAAAGCCCGTATTCAAAATCTTCTTGACTTTGATAAGAACAATGTGGAAATCAATCATATAATGATCAAATTGTTCTATGCTAATCTTAACTTAGAAAAGTTAAAACCCGAGAATTCTACTCATTGTCTATGGTCGGTTGTATGTGGTAAGCACATATTTATTTCAAAGGAAAGGATGGCAATGGTACTTGGTTCAGATAACAATGGAAGAAAGTTCTCTAGCGATTTTTGTACTAATCATACTCGAGACAAGGTAAGTTACTTTTTTATTAAAGATCATAAACTTAGTGCAAAAGCGATCAACTTACGGCCTACCGCTAGAATTCTACATCATGCTATTACGCATTCTTTATTACCGAGAGTGGGTAATTTCAATGCAGTATATAAAGAGAATTTTAAGGCTTTGTACGCTATATATGGAGATATACAAATCAATTGGATAAGTATGATCTTCGATGAGATTTTACTCGTAAATGATCGTAAGCGACCACATTTATTCTACAATGAATATGTCATGCAACTTATACTTGATTGTGGTCTCAAATCTCCCGAATCTAAAATCTCTAAACTAAAATGTATCAACAAAGCATCAAAAAGAAAATGAAGCTTCCTGAACCATGTTTAAGTATCATACCCTTCGAATAATACCAGGAACAAGGTCAGCAAGAAAGCACTTCGTCAAAGCCCTCTAAACCTAAACCGGAAGAGGTTAAGATTCTTCAAACATTCTCCTCGACCAAAGATTCACTTGAACAAATTGCTCGGAATAAATTCCTTCTAGAAGCAAGACTTAAGAGTACGGACAATAAGATCGATCATTTAAATACAAAGCTTGACAAACGCTTTTCAAAACTTAAGTCTTTCTTTGGTATACTTTGGGATGCAATATCATGTGGAGCATCATCATCCTCTACGCATATACAAGACCCAGGAAAACGTCCAATGCCTCCTACTTTTACATGGTCAACTTCAGCGGAAGGCACAAGTTCTGGAACAAGTAATGGACGTAGTCGTGGGAAATCTGATAGTGAGGGAGAAGACGAAGAAGAAGAAGGAGACAAAGAAGAAGAAGGAGATACGACTGAATCCAAATCACCATCTCACTAGTTCTTTTTATCCATCTTTTACGGTATTATGTCTATTATATTAAGACATAAATCCGCACTTGTATATAAGTAATGCTGTATTTTATTTTGGGTTTGTACGAATTAACTCTTAGCTACATGACGTGGTTGGGTATGTATGGTATGTACTGTATAATACAATCCTACTGTATTTTATGTTTGATTTATGGGATGTGTGTCTTAACTAATCTTTTTTGTCGATGACAAAGGGGGAGAAAAATGTTACTAACAATATTTTTGCAGATTTTTAATATATATTTCAGGGGGAGTACACATACAGGGGGAGTTAGCAATACTTTCAGAGCTATATTGTCATCAATCAAAAAGGGGGAGAATGTTGAGTCCAGGTATTCATAGCATTTTGATTAATGACAAGGAGAAGTTTCATGATCGACAAAAAGAAGAGAATCAATGACATCGTAAGTTAGAGGTTGATTATTTAGTGGTTTAGCAGTATTATAAATGTTAAAAATCTATTCTCAAATAATCATATACCTCATTATTCTGAATATATATATGTATATATATGAATGCACATTTATTGTGCATATTACCAGAAACCGATCGACCGGTTTCAAATTATGCGGTCGACCATTTCTGGGCAGAAAGCAAAATAAATGTGCACACATATATGTAACGTATATATATTCAAATTTCAGTCTACTGGTTATTTTTGACATGTCGACTGATTTTCGAACTGAAAGCAACTCTTTGTACAAACATCTCCTTTCATCAAAAGTTGATTCTTTTTCCTTTTATCAAAAATCATTTCTCTTCTATACTTCTCTTCACTAATGGTTGTAACTCTTTATCTCCTATAAAAACAACTTGAAATCATCAATTCAATAACTAATTCTTTCTATCTATTCTATCTATTGTTGATTTCATTCTTGATCTTTCAAAGCACTCAAGCGCTCATAATCTTCTTTTATCGTTCTTGAATCCTAGAATTTATGTATTATTCTTTTGATTCAAACACGATATCATCTTCTAAATCTTCACATACACAATTTCTATTTAAGGATAAGATTATAGGAAGGTTGTACAAGAATTGACAAACTCGTGTTATTAGAACACACACTGTCAAACTACAAGTCTACTCGTCTTGTTTGAAGTCCTCCGTGTTGTAAGAGGCAAATTGTGAAGTCCTCGTGTTGATAGAGGCGTGAAATTCCCGTTCGGCTGCTCTGGTGTTGTATACCTATTCCTCCAGGTGAAGTGAGGTTGTAGATTAGTGAAAATCCTGATAGAAGTCTGGGACTGGTCGTAGGATGGTGCTACGAACAGTATAAAAATCTCTAGTGTGATTTTTTCCTTTTTACAGTATTTATTATTATACAGTTCTATGATTATCTAGTACTCTATACTTGACTATTGCTCGTCATATTACACGATCCTTGTGTGTATTATACTTGGCAAGTACACACCTTCACTTTCAGTGAGTACACGCTATTTTTAGATATAAAAATTTAATAAGTAATATTGACTGTCTCTAAATCTAGATCTAAACTTATGCCTATTAAGAATCTGATTCACACCTAAACAGATCTGCCATTACATGTACACCTGATCTACTATTCAGTTCTTATATGCTTATTTCTGATATGCCTATTTCTGTTGTCATACGTTTATTCTGTTATTATGCCTATTTCTATTCTCTTCTCTCCCTCTTTCCCTTTTTATTTTTATAACCTAGGCTACCTTCGAGCCTAGGCCTATCGCTAAAATATGCGAACGGACGGAATTGGGAATGGTTGGGAAAGATAAATGGGGGCATAACTTGTATTATG
This sequence comes from Allium sativum, assembly GCA_030737875.1. Classification (NCBI taxonomy): domain Eukaryota; kingdom Viridiplantae; phylum Streptophyta; class Magnoliopsida; order Asparagales; family Amaryllidaceae; genus Allium; species Allium sativum. The sequence continues at coordinate 313,325,734 of CM060919.1, forward strand.
AATTATGACAGGGATTTAGGGGAATAACCTATATTGTAATGTAAGACTAAACTTGGGGCATTTGTTATACTATGAATTATGACCGTAATTTGGGGTATAAAAATTTATTGGCTTAATTTAAGATTAAGCGAAACATGTTGATGAAATTGTAAGTAACCTGCTGTAATTTACAAAAATGTTTAATCAGTTAAAATGACTATTCTGCTTAATTTGTTAAAACTGAATATTTTAATTGAAAAACCTATGATGAGTATGATTAACTCCTAAATAGGATTATTAGACCAAAAAGATTATTAATAAAATTATGGTAATTAAGAAATGGTAACCACACTTAGACACAAGGTTAAATGCAACTTGGGGTAGAAGTCTGCCCGGAGCCGCCCGGCAAATCCAACATCCACAAGTTGTTAATTTAATGTGAGGGGTCTAGTACATAAATATACATATAACTATTCTAAGACACGAGGTTAAGTCCAACTTGTGTTAGAAGTGTGCCTGGAACTACCCGGCATATCCAACATCCACAAGTGGTCAACTTAATGGGAGAGGTCTGGTGCATCAACATACACGAACGGGGAATGATAATAACCTGTTAACCTGTAATACTTAACTAGTTTAATCCGTGGGGGTTATATAAATCGTTAAAATGTTACTTATTGAATCTGTGGGGTTATGTAAATTTGTTGAATCTGCGGGGTTAAGTAAATCTGTTTAATCTGCGGGGTTAACTAAATCTGTTTAATCTGTGAGGGTTATATAAACCTGTTAATATGGAAAACTTAACCTGTTATATCTGTTGGGGTTATACAAACCCGATAAACTTAACCTGCTTTATATGTTGGAGTTATATGGGCTTGTTAATCTGTTGGGCATAACCAGTCAAAATACTAGTAGTGGGGATGCAAGCCTGGGGGTTACCTGTATCATCTGTTGTGTGGAACCTGTATCAGTTAGTAACCCATAATGGTATTCAAAGGGGGACCCTGAACTAGGTAGGGGTCAGGGCACGCTTACTGAGCTGATTATAAGAGGTCCGTATGGGTGGGGGTTTCTGATGGCATGTTCCAACAGAGTCATGTGCGTGCATGGATGCACTTGCTCAGGAAAATAAGACGCTATAGCACCAGTAGATACGGTTGTGTCTATTTGGGGGTTGCCACTTTAGGAAGTGATACATCCTACTGTGGGGCCGACACAGGGTATTTAAGGGATAAGGATCCGATTAATTGGGGTAGTAACTAGGGTACATCTAGTCCTGCCGATTTAGGTGCCCATTATTATCGTTTGGGGTAACACACATTATTTCTTTTAGGCTGCCTGTTATTATCGTTTGGAGGTAAAAGATATCACTAGAAGTACACCTAAGTCTACCATTATGTTTCAGTTGGGATCATTCTGTTTCTGTTATACTAGTCTTGGCGCAGTGAAAAGTATTTGGAAGCGTAATCTATTATGTTCTGTTCACACTGCTTATCATGTTCAGTCTGTTATACCTGTCCTATGATATTGTAATCTCTTATCCAGTTTATATGTTTGTCATGATGCTTTTACTTGTTTATATGCTAAAAGTAACCGGACTAGCCAGACTTTATGTCTGACCCATTTTGTTTCCTTTTCTCTCTCTCTTCCTTTCCCCCTAGGTTCTCAGGGTGGGAGTGCTCAGGCTTGATTAGGATTCTCTCTTCTGTTTCTGCTTGGATTTTGGATTTTCTTCGATGTACCGCTTTGATTATTTGTCTACTCTTCTATGGCTCTTTTTGGGGACTATGATTTTATATTTATGTACTCTGATGTTTTTAGTACAAGGCAGGTACTTTTATTGACATAATGGGTTTTCAGTATTTCAGAGTGATGTTATAACTGAATTTTGAACCATGATGTTTTCTGTTGGAAAATAAAGTTTTAAATTTCCTCTGCTATTTTATATATGTCTTGTGATTTTTATGTTTCTGTTTACCTATAACGCTTCACGTAACTTAATGCATTCTGTTAAAGAGTGACATTAACAGACATGGGGTGTCATGTTTGGTATCAGAGCTGAAGGTTACAAGATCGGATAAAAAGGTTTCTAAAATTGTTTTCAAAAGGTTTTAAAAAGAAAACATTTTAAAAAGAAAAGTCTGTTTTTGAAAAACATATTCACCAAAGCCATACGAACTATCTTTCGATTCTCTGTTTGAATCCCCTTTTCCTTTCTTTTCAGCATGTCTGGGATCCAAATCTTCCCGAGGGCGTTACGATATCGGCTTGGTTCCATAGGTATCTTGAGGCTACGACGCCTGCCATTGGCCAAGTAGATGCTCCTCCCCCAGCTGCAGCTGTTGTTCCCCCTCCTCCTCCACAAGCGAATAGTTTCTGGAGGATATGCAAGGATTTCTGTGCTATGGGAGGAAAGCCTTTCTGAGGAATTGAGACTTTTGTAGAATCGAAGAATTAGCTTAAAGAGACGGAGGATTTGTTTGGGATTTTTAAGATTGACGACTATAGGAAGATTCAGTTGGTCGTTTGGCAGCTGAAAGATGAAGCTTCATTCTGGTGGGAAGTGACACAAGCTGGGCGTCAGGTTGAGACTTGGAATGATTTCCGACAGAGATTAGAGATGAAGTTTCTTTCTTAGGCCGAAGAGAGTATGCAAATGGAAAGGTTTTTGGCACTTAAGCAAGGAGGCATGCCTGTCAAAGTCAACAAGTTCAATCAATTGGCAAGATTTGGTTTGGAGCTAGTTAATACCCCGCACAATAAAGCTTTGAGGTTTGCAATAGGGTTAAAATGAACTCCTTCATGGGTTGGCTATGTCCCATATTACGATGGGGGGGACTTTTGAGAAACTCGTTAATATGGCATTGATGCACGAAGAAGATAAAGCCGAAAAGAAAGAGACAAAATAAGAAAGTGTGGCCCAAGAAAGAACAACAACATCAAAAGAAGGGCGGAAAGAAGGACAAAGCTCAAGATAAGAGGAAATGTAATAGTTGTGGACGCATGGGTCATTTGAGCAAAGATTGTAGAAAAAGGAAGAATGCATGTTACCACTGTGGTGAGGTCGGCACTATACTAAGGAGTGCCCGAAGAAGCAAGGAAAGGGACAAAGGGCAGAATCTTCTGGAGGGCAGGTGCATGCTTTCATGGCCAGTGTACCGGACGGAGGTAGGAAAGTTTCTGTTGAAGGTTTGATTTCTCTTTCCGTTCATCCTATTAGAACTCTTTTTTATTTTGGCGCTTCGCATTCTTTTATATTTAATTATGTTGTTGAGTCTTTGCCCCTTAATACTAGTATCGTTTTGGATCCTGTTGTTGTCTCAAACCCCATTGGGGGTGCGGCTCATCTATCTATGATTTGACGGGGTTTGAGGATATCTGTATTGGGCGTCGAGTTTGAATGTGACGCATATGTGCTTGGTTTCATGGGCTATGGTTTGATTCTAGGGATGGATTGGCAAGCCATGTATGGTGCTATTCTAGATTGTGAGAGGAGGGTCGTTAGGCTTTTGTCTTGCCATGGGAGGATTCTCGAGATTTCTTGTGACCTAAAGGGTCTGTCATGCTTAGTTTCCTAAATTCACTTGATGCTTCTGTCGATGATTTACGATCAGTACCAGTAGTCTGTGAGTATTCAGATGTTTTTAAGAGGTTAGGAGCTTACCTCCGAGGCGCGAGATCAACTTCCAGATATACTTGGTGGAAAATACAAAGCCAGTCGCATTGCCTATACGTCACATGGCTCCTAGGGAGTGGAGGGAGCTCAGAAAGCAAGTACAGAAGCTACTTGAGAAGAGATTTATTAAGCAAAGCATATCTAAATGGGGTGCTCCAGTCGTATTTGCAACTAAGGTGGATGGCTCGCTTCACTTATGCGCGGATTACAGGGAGTTAAATAAGCTCACTAAGAAGAATAGGCACACACTTTCGCGGATACATGATCTATTTGACCAGCTTGTTGGTGCATCTGTTTTCTCCCAGATAGACTTGGCCACAGGGTTTCATCAACTAAGGGTGGCCGAGATAGTATAGACAAGTCCGCTTTTAGAACTCCAGATAGTTTCTTTGAGTGGCTCGTCATGCCTTTTGGGTTGACAATGCACCCACCTATTTTGTGGATTTGATGAGTAGAGTGTTTCGGGAGTTTCTGAATAAGTTCATTGTGGTCTTTGTGGATGACATTCTGATCTTCTCGAAGAGCGAGGAAGAGCTTGCCCTACATTTAAGGGAGGTTTTTAAGACTCTCCGAGCACACCAGCTTAAGGCAAAATTCTCCAAATGTCATTTTTGGAGAAAGGAAGTGAGATTTCTAGGGCATGTGGTCTCTAAGGATGGGATAGCAGTGGATCCCATGAAAGTAGTTGTAGTTCAAGATTGGAAAATTCCAAAGAATGCAACGGAGGTGAGGAGTTTTCTCGATTTAGCGGGCAGTTATAGGAAGTTCATTAAAGAATTCGCAAAGATATTAGCCCCACTTACCAGACTAACAAAGAAGAATTTAACCTTTTCTTGGGATATTGACTGTGAGGATGCCTTTCAGCCATTGAAGAGGTCTCTGACAATAGCTCTAGTCTTGACTTTGCCTGACGGGAACAAGGTGTTCACACTTCACAGTATACACTGACGCATGTGGCACAAGTCTTGGTGTCGTTTTGATGCAAGAGGGAAGGATAGTATGTTAAGGTGGTAGATAGTTGAGAGTTCATGAGAAGAACTACCATACCCATGATTTAGAGTTGGCTGCCATAATATTCACTCTTAAGACTTGGCGTTACTATCTACTTGAGAGAGGTTCGAGTTGTATATCGATCGTAAATCTCTCAGGTATTTTTTTCTCGTAGAAGGATCTCAAATTGAGGTAATAGAGATGGATGGTCTTCCTAGCGTCCTATGATTTTGAGATTTCTTATACCCCTGGTAAGGATAATGTGGTCGTGGATGCATTGAGTAGGCAGAGGATGACTTTGAGTCCACTATTCTAAAGAGGCGGAACTCGAAATACATATCGACCTTTGATTTTAGGCCATCTACGGATCTTATACCAGGTTTGTTGGCATCCTTAGACGTGCGACCCACTCTTGTGGATCAGATAGGAACTTCGTAGCGCGAAGACCCACAGATAGTAGACATCTTAGATAGGCTCAGTACAGGGGATACTTCTAGTCACCTCAGTAGATATTCCAGGGATGATAGAGGGTGGTTCCGACGAGATGGAAGTCTTTGTTTCCCTGAGTTGGGAGTCTGTTGAAGACAGTCCTTGAGGAAGCCCATCATTCTAGGATGACTATCCATCTAAGTCATGATAAGATGCATAGAGATATGAAGAGGGTTTTCTTTTGGGTTGGGATGAAGAAAGATGTAGAGGATTTTGTTTCTCGATGTTTGATTTGCCAGCAAGTCAAAGCTGAGCAAAGGTAGCCCGGCGGTTTACTTCATCCTTTGGAGGTCCCATAGTGGAAGTGGGAGAGCGCCTCTATGGATTTCATTTATGGTTTGCCTAGATCGAGGAAAGGCAACACCAGTATTTGGGTTATAGTTGATGGGCTTACTAAGAGCACTCATTTCACTCCTGTTAAGGGTAAGAGAATGATAACATCGTTGGCATCAATTTATCTTCGTGAGATAGTCCGTCTACATAGGGTACCTTCAAGTATAGTGAGTGATCGTAACCCCATATTCACTAGTGAGTTTTAGAGGAGCTTGCAGGAGTCATTAGGTACACAGTTGTGTTTGAGCATAGCTTATCACCCTCAGACCGATGGGTAGACGGAGATGGTGAATAGAGTTCTTGAGGATCTTTTAAGACTGTATATCCTAAACTTCAGAGGGACATGGGAGGAACATCTTCCTTTGGTAGAGTTAGCCTACAACAACAGTTATCAAACTAGTATTGGCATGGCACCCTTCGAGGCATTGTATAGTCAACCTTGTAGATCACCAACTTGTTGGTGGGAGCCTACAGATGGGCTTCTACTTGGACCTGAAATGATTATAGAAACTTCAGAGAAGATTGATCGTATCCGCAGATGCATGAAGACAGCTCAGGACAGGCAGAAGTCATATGCAGATAAGAGAAGAGCTGATATTGAGTTTGAGGTAGGAGACATGGTTTTCATCAAGGTATCACCTTTAAGGAATGTGGTTCGCTTTTGATCTATAGGGAAGTTGGAGCCAAGGTTTGTAGGACCATTTCCCATAACAGAAAGGATTGGCCAAATGTCCTATAGGGTGAAGCTACCAGAGAAATTGACGGGTGTTCATGATGTTTTCCATGTTTCTAATTTGCGGAAGTGTCTGCATAATACTGCAAAAGTAGTTGAGCCGAGTATGCTTGAGGCAGTCGAGGTAGAACGAGAGGCGACAGTTAGACGAGTTTCTACCCGTATTCTTGGATCAGAGGTTAAGAAGCTACGCAACCGAGAGGTCAAGTTGATGAAAGTTCAATGGGGCGAAGATCGCAAGGATGCAACTTGGGAGACTGAAGACAAGATTCACGCTCAGTATCCTTTCCATTTCACGTGTATGCTTTTATCTTCTTTTTCCAAGCTTCATTTCATACTTGCTTCTATCATTTAATTATATCCTATCGATCGAATCTTCGACCATTAGGTAGGGAACCAATGGATGTAAACATGTGTTTGACACATGTTATGTTTGATGGATGCAAGTGGATGCAAATGTCTGCTAGTGGTTGCTCGTAGATGCACGCACATTAGGCACTAGAACGGCTCAATCACTCTCATACTGCATATGGATGAGTGTGCATTTTTCTTCTTTTTATGGATGGATATGAGTATGTCATCATACGGATGGTTGTGCACACATTTAAAGTTACCATGATATATTAGGATTATTTGCATACATGTAGATTCATGGCACTTACATACATTGCATTAAGGAAGTCAACTGAATCAGTAGACCACCTGAATTTTCGCATTAGCATAGGGACATATACACACACCTTTGCATATATTAATATAAACATTAGAAATCTTTTAAGGATAATGGATGCCTGTGATTGGTGAATGAGTAGATGGTTGATGGATAATAGGATATACATTCCTCTTAACTTGGAGATCTCGGGGACGAAATCCTTTAAGTAAGGGAGAATGTAACACCCCGTAATTTTAAAGAATACTATAATGATAAATTAAAGAATACATAATAAATTATTTAGGGATTTAGTAAAAAGGATTGCACCATTGCGTTCATCTCGGAATTCTGCTTAAGATAGACTCTGAGTTTACGTAAAACGGACATCGTATGAGGAAGTTATTATGCTTAGAAGTTTGTATGCGTATAAGAGAATTATATATAAATAAATCAAGTTCATAATTCAAAATAATTCGAAAATCAGAGCGGGAATCTGCCGCACCCCATGGGGTCAACCCTAGGGTCAACCCACATAAGGGGATATCGACCCTAGGGTCGACCCCGGGGTCGATCCACCCTATATCAGGGGCAGATTCCTACCCTGCATCTGGACGTGTTTCTGAATGAGATTTGTTAGCGATAGGCTATAAATAGGACAATATTTCTATTGTTTTATTCACCCAAAGCAATGGAGACACCGGGATGTTGCCCCAGCTTGGATTGAATTAGCCTATTCTTCTGCAAAAACGTCTTATATGTATTCAAAAATCTCTGTTACAACATCTACATTCTTTTCTTTGTTCTTTAGATCCAGTCTCTGTGGGTACACATTATTTTTGGATATAAACATTTAACAAGTAATCTTGACATGTCTATAAATTTGGATCTAGACCTATGCCTATTGAGAATCTGATTCATACCTAAACATATCTACCATTACATGTGCACCTGATCTACTGTTCAGTTCTTATATGCTTATTTCTGATATGCCTATTTCTATTATCATATGTCTATTATGTTATTATTATGCCTATTTTTGTTCTCTTCTCTCCCTCTTTCCCTTTTTATTTTTATAATCCAGGCTACCTTCAAGCCTAGGCCTATTGCTGAAATATGCGAACAAACAAAATTGGGAATGGTTGGGAAAGGTAAATTAGGGCATAACTTGTATTATGAATCATGATCGGGATTTGGCGGCATAACCTATACTGTAATGTAAGACAAACTTGGGGAATATATTATACAGCGAATTATGACCGTAATTTGGGGTATAAAAATCTGTAGGCTTAATTTAAGATTAAGCAGAACATGTTAATGAAACTGTAAGTAACCTATTGTAACCTGTAGAGATGTTTAATCTGTTAAAATGACTAATCTGCTAAAATTTGTTGAAACTGAAAACTTTAATTGAAAAATCTATGATGAGTATGAGTAACTCCTAAATAGGATTATTAGGCCAAATTGTTAACACAATTATGGAAATTAAGAAATGGTAACAACACTTAGATACAAGGTTAAATTTAACTTGGGGTAGAAGTCTGCCCGGAACCGCCAGGCAAATCCAACATCCACAAGTTGTTAATTTAATGTAAGGGGTCTGGTGTGTAAATATAAATGTAACGGTTCTAAGACATGAGAGTAAGTCCAACTTGTGGTAGAAGTCTTCCCAGAACCGCCTGGCATATTCAGCGTCCACAAGTGGTCAACTTAATGTGAGAGGTCTGGTGCATTAGCGTACACGAATGGGGAATGATAATAATCTGTCAACCTATGATACTTAACCTGTTTAATTCGTGGGGATTATATAAGTTGTTAAACTATAACTTATTGAATCCATGGGGTTAAGTAAATTTGTTGAATCTACGAGGTTTAGTAAATCTGTTTAATCTGCAGGGTTAAGTAAATCTGTTTAATACATAGTGGGTTATATGAACATGTTAACATGAAAGACTTAACCTGTTATATCTGTTGGGGTTATACGAACCCGATAAACTTAACCTTCTTTATATGTTAGAGTTACACTTGCTTGTTAATTTGTTAGGCATAACCAGTCAAAATACTAGTAGTGGGGATGCAAGCCTAGCGGTTGCATGTATCATCTGTTGTGTGGAACCTGTATCAGTCAGTAACCCGTAATGGTAACCAAAGGGGGACCCCGAACTAGATAGGGGTCAAGGCACGCTTACTGAGCTGATTATAAGAGGTCCATATGGGTGAAGGTGTCTGATGGTGCGTTCCAATGGAGTCATGTGTGTGCATGGATCCGCTTGCTCGGGAAAATAAGACGCTATAGCACCAGTAGATATGGCTGTGTCTATTTGGGGGTTGCCACTTTAGGAAGTGATACATCCTACTGTGGGGCCGGCACAAGGTATTTATAGGATAGGGAGCCGACCGATTGGGGTAGTAACTAGGGTACATCTAGTCCTGCCTGTTTAGGTGCCCGTTATTATCATTTTTGGTAACTCTCGTTATTTATGTTGGGCTGCTTGTTATTATCGTTTGGGGTAAAACCCATCACTAGAAGTACACCTAAGTCTAACATTATGTTTCAATTGGGATCATTCTGTTTCTGCTATATTAGTGTTGGTGCAGTGAAAAGTATTTGGAAGCATAATCTATTATGTTCTATTTACTCTGTTATACCTATCCTATGATACTGTTACTTCTCATCCAATTTATATGCTTGTCATGATGATTTTACTTATTTATATGCTAAAAGTAGCTACATTGGCCAGACTTTATGTCTGACCCGTTTTGTTTCCTTTTCTCTCTCTTCCTTCCCCCAGGTATCTCTGGGTGGGAATGCTCGGGCTTGATTAGGATTCTCTCTTCTGTTTCCGCTTGGATTTTGGATTTGGTTCGATGTACCGCTATATTGATGTAATTGGTTTTCAGTATTTCATACTGATGTTGTAACTGGATTTTGGACCACGATGTTTTTGCTGAAAAGTAAAGTTTTAAATTTCCGCTGCTATTTTATATTTGTCTTGTGATGTTTCTGTTTACCTATAATGCTTAACGAAACTTAATGCCTTCTGTTAAAGAGTGACATAAATGGACATGGGGTTTCACAATATAAGTGTCTGGACAGTACAGGCAGAATTTATATTTCTAGGCATGTAAGATTTAATGAGCAGGTATATCCCTTCAGTAATGTGAAAATAAAAACAACTGAAAAAGTTGTTAACCCTAGAGTTGTCATACCTGATATTTCTGATGAAGTTCAAGTGATGGTGCCAACTTAGCAAGTGATGAGTGACATCACTACCAGCTCTCAACGCACTATACCCATGATGAGGCTAGCTCAAGAGCATATCATTGATGATAATCAGATTCAATCATGTCAAGAGGCTAATAATGATAGCAGTAATCAAGCACCTATTATAGAGTCAACAGAAAGCATCAGTCAAGACACTGTTACTAGAGATAATCTCAATAAACATCCAATGTTGACTCGAGCTAAATGCGGTATATTAAAGCCAAAGACAACCAATGCTACAGTTTTGCAGGATGAACCAATCACTTTCAATGAAGAAGTCCAGTGTGATAACTAGAAACAAGCTATAACAACCCGGGATTTCAGAACTAGTTTAAAAATTATTTTAATATAATTTTATAAGAAAATACAGTTGAACTTCAAAAAATTTTAACAATATTACATAGCCCTTAAAAATGGATATTTTGCTAGGAATCTCTTTTTTCGACGAAACCATTTTGTTGGATCTGAAATATTATATTATTGCTAGACTTTAAATATCAAGCCAAACGGTATTAGTATGTGATCGTGCGAGATAAAACCGTTTGAAGTAATAATAACGAGCAGTTTACAAAGGAACAATATTGAGATGACGTCTAAATTTAAATAAACTTTTATTACTGAATTCGTAGTGTCAAATTATGGTAGAATCCTAAATTTCATAATTTTGGAGCTAGCGTATGGGCATGCGAGAATAAAACGTACGCTAAAATCGCATATTGAAATCGAACTGAAACTCGATCGAAAAATAAAATGGAAGGTCGAACAAACTCGAAATTCGACGAAACTTATATTGTTGGATTCAGAATTACATTTATTATCAAAATCTAAAATTTCGGGACAAACGGAATAAATTTGTGATCGTGCGATCAAAAGAGGTGGAGGCTAACTAGCACACTTTTATAAACGTTGAGTTATAGAACTTAAATTAAAATGAAGGTCATCCAACGGGCCAAGGTGGTTTTGTTTGGACTCACCAGATCGCGCCACCTCAACGATTCGCATAAAGGGTGACAATTTTTCCAAAACCCCCAATTTTATTTTCTTTTCCCCTTCCTTCTTCTTCTTTCTCTCCTTCTTCCTTTTCCTCCTCTTTTTTTTTCCCCTTCTGCCTTTCTCTCCTTCTTCCTTTCCTCCTCCTTTCTTCACAAAAATGGCCTCCCCCCTTACCCTTGCCGCCGCTAGCTCCTCCTAAACACCCCCTACGAGCCCTAGAAGACCTCTCCCTCGCTGCGATAGTCCCGAACAGCGGACCATGCAAGCTCCGCAACCCAGTTTGTGCCCATTTCAGTCCCCGTTAATCTCCAAACTCCCGAATCTACAAGTATCCGCGAGTGTTGAAGCATCACTGGGGAAGTAGGTTGGAAAAAAATGTGTATGTATATTTGATGCAGAAGCTTTTTCAAGTCATACACAGTGATAAGTTGGTAAGCTTCAATAGAAATATACATACTAATGCGGGTTCAAATCTGGGGGCATCAACTTCATCCATTTTTTTCCTCTACCACCTGCTAATTTTTGCAAACCCTGGCTAGGGCAACAAAATGGCCGAGGACGACACTGATCTGATGTACCGCCATCTCCCCCTCCAGGCACAGCCACCTCCCTGACAGTATGTCTTGAAGTTCGTCGACACATTCTAAATCTGCAATATATAATGATTAGCCTCTTACAAGAAAAACTGCTAATGGAGTTCAAATGCTACGATGCTATACACTAATACATATAGTAAGCATCCATCAAATATACAAATATGTCTCTCATACATAATTACGTCTTCGAACTTTGGCTAAAATCGATAACCAGAGCTCTGATACCAAACTTGACGACCACCCATAACTCCAGCACTTAATAGGAGAAATAATGCGTTGAAAGACGTATCAGGCAGCTATGGACGATCATCAAGATATAAAACACAATCAGAACATGTTGTATAACTCACAGCACAAGGATAAAATATAATAGAACATATACAATAGGAAATAATAGTGAAGCATATTTGAGCAGAAACTTAAGCGTTCATAACAACTAGAAAGAAATATCCATATACTCGGATTGCAACATAAGTCTGTAAAAATATGCCTCACTACAGCACTCAGAGACAATCATCACATAGCGGAATAACAAATACTAGATAGTAGAAAAGTGATACGCCAGCCTCCTTCTTACCACCGAACTGCAACATTGTCCTCACCAAGATATCATCTATCACCTACTACCTAGTCATCCCATCCAAAAATCGTATGAACATCCCAAGGTAATAAAAGGGAAACATAAAACCTTGAGTCAGACAATAGCCTTAGTAAGCGATAAAACATCTAACTAACCTCTTCAATAAAGTATATGAGAATGTGCAGATAAACAAACTAATCTACCTACTTCACTAGAGAAGAAACTCAACCCCATCTTCCCCATATCAGATAGTGATAGCCTTTACAAAAACAAGCAATTTAACCATACATTCATGGCAACCAAACAACCATTCATTCGTGGCAATCAGAAGTAACCAAACAACATCAATCAGAACAACCAATTATATATCTCACGTAAACCATCCTAATCGAGCTCAATATCCCTCAAGCACAAGCCCAAAAGGCCTAAACCAATATCATATAAGCACCCGAGAAATAACCAATTATATGTCTCATGTCGTACAATCTACGTGAGACGGTACAAGAAAAACATCCAATATACACGACTGACTCTAGCTATCACCGTCAATCCTGCTTCGAAACCATCGTTAATCATATGGCTGACAACGACACGCCATCAATTGTCAAGGGTCAATGGTAAACCCTGGTCTTAGCTAAAACTCCATACGCCATACAACAAAACGTATCTAGGCCTGTTCAAGCTGCCCTAGGTACTCGACCATACAATCGGTATTTTAGGTATCACTATTATACCCCTGCTTTGAGTCCACTAGCACCTACGACCACGACAATTCTTCGGCCTTCAGTATCTCTTGTCGTCATCGACGACGACTAGTTAACCATTGTCAACAAACTCAGAACACCTTTGAGTTGTCATCACATTTGTTGAATTACAACGATCAATGAATACCTCACATCACTTTGACATTCTCACTTAAATTCACTTCGAAGTCATCACCATTCTCGATCACAAAATAAATCATCAATATAAGATTCATCACATTCAGATCATTTGTCCCTCTAAGTCGCCCGAACGACATAACTCACCCAACGACTTTCTCATTACATGGCCGATCTGACCCTTCACATAGACTAGTCCACGACCTGACTTCTTCCACGACCCGACTCCAAAGGCTCATGCTTCTAACGACCTAAGACCCAATCAAACCGCCTCTCCTTTCGCACAATCTAACATCAACGACCTGATTCCCTTGACCAACCCATAGGCTACAACAATCCAGCTCCATGTCGCACCCACACAGATCTGCCTTCTACCACGTCACCTTTAACCCACGGCTTGACCATTTAGGCGTTCCACGACCTAAGACCTCCCTTCATCAACCCTAGGCCTTCCGACGCTTCATGATCTGACACCCACCAACGACTTGCGACATAGCACCATTTCCACGCACTGAAGCTTCCAAGAGTCAGAACCATTTCTTAGAGAAGAAGAAAACAGTCTAATTCCAGATCTGACCAAAATAGCTCCAAATTTGACCAAATCTTCGACAAACGACAACATCGATGAAACCCATTCATACAAATCGTCCAATTCAACAATAAACACCTCATGAAATCAACAACAACATCAAAATAACGATTATCATCAAAAATCATATAAAATCATGGTAGAACGATGAATAAACTAAAATGATGGATCAAACTTGCATAAACATAGGAATGATCATAGAAATTACCGGTTTTAAGTTGCTAGATTAGATCCTTTGGTGATTCATATGAAAATATACGTACCATGATGTAGATCTAGATGAAATTACTTAAAAATGATGAAATTATGATCATACAACTCATATACTTAATTGAATCCGCATGAGAGATGCATATCACTCACCAATTTTCAAAACAACACAAAATCAACAATTTGCGAAACCGAACAGTAAAAAACACTCTTTCAACCTTCTAATTTGATGAGATCTCTCTTCACTTTGCACAGATCTAGCATCAAACGATGTAGATCTTCGACACTCTCGCATAGATCTAGAATTTTAATGGTGGAAAGGTGTATTTGCTTTAGCAAGGAGGATCACGAGCTCAACCAAATGAGAGAGTGGAAAAAGCAAACTATTCTCCATGCCTCTTACCCCCTATTTATAGCCTCCCAACAGCCCACTAATGGGCCTCTCCAAATCAGCCCACTAATTGCTCAAAACTTGAATAACAAACTGTGAAACACTAAAACATCGATTCCTCCCAAACCGCTGAGCCAAATCTTTAATGTGACCACTCTATGGAATTGACAACACCATTTCCTTTCCAATGATACCAACCTCAGCACCTGATTCGATCCTCATCAAAAGTTATGCCCTGTTCAAAATTGATAAGGGAAAAATGGTCACAAACAAAATTGGTAAAAATTATTGATATGTCTCACATCCCCATAAACAATATACCAAAATATGAGAATGATCCAATCCTCAAAGAATTAAATAAAAATATTTTATGATCCTCCGATACATAAAATGCAGGCTGTTACACCTGGACTCATACGATAATTCGGCCCATGAGGTAAAACAGCACCTGGTTCCAAATCAATTTGATGTTAGATGTCTCTAAGTGGCGGTAAACCTTCTAGCAGCTCTTTTGGAAACACATCTTTGAATTCATACAGCAATGGCTTTACTGGCTCGGGAATTTCATCATTCTCCGCAGAATAAAATCCCACTAGCAAATATACGTCACCATCTTCATCCATATCGTCCGCAAAGTCTTTTGATGAAAGCAAACTAACAGTCTCAGTTTTTTGGTCTGGTTTTGCTTCACTTTGAATACCCCTTTTTGGAACTAGCGTGATTTCAATGCCTTCGAATATGAAACTATAGCTGTTTGTGCACCCATCATGTTGCACAACCCTATCATATTGCCATGCCCTCACCAACAAGAGATGACATACATCCATATTCATAACATCATACCAAATTTCATCTTTGTATTTTAGGCTAATAGAAAAAGGATTAAAAGCTCGTTTAGAAACTTTTACCTCTCCTCCTTTCTTCAACCATGCTAGCTTGTAAGGCCTAGGATGCTTTTCTATCTTGATTCCAAGCTTTTGAATAGCCTCCTCAGAAATGATTTTGTCACAGCTTCCCGCATCTATCACGAATCGGCACACTTTTCCCATAATAGTGCATATAGATTGGAAAATGTTGCTTCTTAACCATTCTGATTCATCATTTGACTTTGGAGTTAGACAAGTTCTTTCATCATTAGATTATATCATTTGTCACCAGTCACAATTTCTTCAGGCCTTAGTCAAACCACGGTGAGTTGAAAAATCGAACTATATCTCTTCGTTTCTCACTTCACTATCGTTCATGACCATAGTTCTTTTCTTAGGCCTTGTACATTCAAAACTTTTATGACCAAATTCTTGAAAATTAAAACACTTCATATTACTACCTTATTTTGCTTTGGTAGGATTTGGAGTGGTTGGTTTACTAGCTAGAGCACTACTACCAACTTTCATACTCTGACTGTTAGTAGTTGAGTAACTACTTCCTCGTCTACCCTGCTTCTCCCATGCAAAAGCTCTCTGATGTGCCTCAGCAATAGATTTTCAGATCGAACATTTTAACCATCTCCTGTATTTGAACCCGAAGTCCTATACTGTACCTTGCAGCCAATTGTTCCTCAGTCTCGGATATATCATTACAGGCAATTAGTTGAAAAACATCTTTCGTGTAATCATTAACTTAACAAGTGCCTTGCCGAAGATTCTGCAATCGTTGATACATTAATGACTGATAGTTATACGTCAAAAATGTAGTTCTCATTAACTTCTTCATCTTTTCCTATGTAAACACCTTTGGCTTTCCCATTCTTGCTCGAATCAACTTAGTTTGTTGCCACCACGCTGTAGCTCTTCGTCTCAATCTTGTAGCAACCAATCTAACTCGATATTCTTCTAGAACTCCCTTATATTCGAGAAGACATTGGAAACCCAATCCAAAACTCTTCAGCTTGCATACTACCCTAAATTCTAGAATTTCTGTTCTCATCCCTGATTCCCATCGCTTATCCATCACTCGAGTTTGAATCTGCGATCACATATCTTCACGATTTCGAGAACGATAACTTTCACGATCTTCTTCCTCACCAAACATATTTTCTAATGCAGGTGGAGGCCTTTGCCTTTGATTTCGATTCATGTCCAAAATCATTCTCTCCAAACGTCTAATACCATCATCAATTATAACATTAAGACGTTCCTCCATTTGAGTTGCAGCTTCCTGACCGTAAAAATCTTCAACATTACGATTTCTGTTTGCATGTCTTGGCGGCATTTCAATTTGAAATGAAAACTAATGCTCGGATTTGGATTCAAACAATGAACAATAACACTTAACTTTGAAAACACTTCACTGTTGGAACCAATTCGTTGTCGCAACCAACTTGCATTCGAAACCAAGTCATTGTCATACTGTGTCACTGTCATAACCAATTCACTGTCGGAACAGCTTTGTTGTCATTATAGTTTCTCTGTCGCACTGATTCGAACTCACTTCGAAACAGCAATGAACACACTCTTGGATGCAACATCAAGTTTTGCACCAATTCTTGAAACCAACACAATTGATACTAGAAAATCAAAGAAAGCACTTCTCAATTCTCAAGATAACGATCCAACTATAATCCAATCCTTAACACGACACTTCGAATCTCAGGAAACCAAACTTCCCAACAATAAACCATTAGAATTACTGCCATTCGATTAGTCTCTTCAAAACTCGGTAACAATCAGCTTCATTGTCGAATTTCAGATCACCCCAGAACCAATTGTAAATCACTCTCGAACGATGAAAATAATTTCCAGATCGATTCAATGAAACACTCTGAAAACTACGATGATCGACAGTTCGCTTTGGCTCTGATACCAAACTGACGTAGCGGAAGGCTTTATACTTTCGAGCCGATATTCGTACTCAAGTAAGTTCATACAAATCACTGATAATACCTAAACAATCTAATGCAGAATTAACAAGATAATTTCCAGTTCCATTGATCGAAAACGATGTCGGAAAGGTACTCAACTGCAATCTCGATGAACTCAAGATGAACAGAAACATAGTCTCTATTGATCACAAGGATGCCGAAAACGTGATCACCAACTCTCTGTTGATCCGTTGATGTCGGAAAGATGATCTTCCAAGTTAATGATCCACAAATGGATACCGAAAGTGGGAATGGAGAAACACATCTCCAACAATGGCGGACAACCAAGTTTTTAATTTCAAAATCAACTCCTTTACAAGTATTCAACCTGCCTATTCATAGGGTTTGAAGGCCAGGCCGACATAGATAACTATAACCTAGAAAACAATATGAAAACCAAATACAAGCGGTTCGATACCGGAAGTAAACATACAACAACACACAATAATAAAAGTAACAACACTGACACTAATTAATGAGTTAGCCGGAACCACTTTGCTTGAGCCGGTACTAAAAGCAGAAAGAAGCTTATTCCGAAAGCCAAAAGCAAATCCTGTTTGATTGAAACCAAGCCGCAAGAACTTTATTAAAGAAACCTATAACAGAAACGATACCAAGACCAACTGGATAGCGACAATGAAACCCCGAGAACCCCTTGATTCGATACCGACGTTGAAGTTGTCGGTGTCATAACAACTGTCCACCAAACTATACATTTTTACGATGCATCACTTATGTATTTTCCACTTTAGCCTCTACACTTTACATTCCAAGCAACAATTCAAATGTTAGAATACACACCAGTTCTTGTGGTAGCATTTGAAGAAGCCACTTAATGCAATTTGTTGTATCAACAGATGACATGCTCACATCAAATTTGCCCAGCAAATTTCAATCAAACATTTAACTGATAAATATTTGTTGGGCATATTCCAAGCATATATTTGGCCTACAGATACATATCTGCTCTATCTTCTATGTCACATGATATATTATTAATTAGGCCTCTCGTAAAAAAATCATAATTTTCCTATCACTAAAAAGTTATAGAAGTAACATTTTCAATGACTGAGAGCTGAACATACAAATACATGTTGAACACGTGAGACATGTGAAAAACGAGACTAGTTCCTAATATAAATGGTCGTATAAAACATACTTTAGTTTCTTCACTATTGTATGTTTTAGTACCAAACTTTAAACAATATCTGTAACTTCTACAAAAACGTAAAAATCATATCAAGCTAGTCTATGATATGAGGCAGAAAGTACGTCAATTAGCTATGACATGAGGTAGAAACAATACCGTAACTACACACAAACACTCGCCACTAATCCTTATAAGTAAAAATGTTTATAATTACAATGATGCTTATGTGCATTAAGCGTCCCCATAAAAATGGTCACTTAATTTTTGATTATGCTAGAAAGCCCGGAAAAGAAGGCTAAGAAAGTGCGGCATTCACGCAATTCATGGAGGAACGTTCGTTTTACAAGATTTATTAAATCCGAACTGTTTATTTCTAATACCTGACAATCTGCCCTAAATACTTTCGGGCTCTCTAGCATTTTTGCTTATTTTTACAAGGAAAATTTTCGCTCCACACACAATCTGAATTTTTCTAAATAAATATTTGTCATACGGTAAATTTTTGACGAACAAATATTTTTGTTTGTGAAAATAAAAATAATCGAAATATATGACATATGGATATTAATAGAAATGTAACAAAATTTGTGATTTAATGATAAAAACGAGATTAAAATTCGATATGTGTACCAAAAGATATCACGTTTCTAATATCAAAATTGATTTTAAATGATTTTGACCAAGTGATAGTAAACAAACCTCATGACGGTCGGTTTATAACGATATATCCTAATTTTTAGTTTTATAGGCTATTGCATGTTCAAACTTTCCATTTACCATGGATCAATTTTAGATGATTCTAATACCTTCCGACTCTGTGCCAACTGATTGACTTCTTCTTCGACTTTCTTTATGTACCCAATTTTAATTTCCTCAGGCTGTGCTACCAGTAACCACCTTAAATTATGTTCCTGATTCCCTTCCTATTTACTGATAATAATTCATTTTCACAAGACCGTGTTTTGCGAGATAAACTTTTGACCATTTCTTGTTCCTACGTCAACACTTTTTTCACACAGTAGACTGTGGAGTTACAGGAATTTATTGCCTGGGCAAGTCAAGAATTCAGAAATGATCTTAATTCCATCGCGTGGACTGACTTCACAAACCTTTCTACTTCCACAGGCAGTTGTATATCAAGTCTGGTCAATGCACCCCACTTACCAAAAAATTGACGACATTTTCAGCATGAAAGTTCCAAGAAATGGTCTTATATATGTTACTATGTATATGATAAGACATAGGAGGGAAGAGAGGAAAAACTGAAATCAAACTATGGGCAATTTTTGCTGTGTTTCTTCCAAGTCTCAAAGAACTGCAATCAACAGAAAATCATTTACAGGTAACCTACATATTTGTGTTTTTCTTGCAATATTTGTTTTTGTTTTTTTCCCCTCTATTTATTATATGTCCTGGTTCTCTTTTGATTTTATGTAAGCTTATATTGTACATGCAGTAGCTGAACTAATTTATTAATTGTCCCTCATTTTCTCTTCAGTTATAGAAGGCAACAAGAGTGAAAAAGATACAAATATAACAAGCAAGTTATCAAACACTAGTAACACAGAAACCAGCAATGGCCAAATCTTTGATGTTCCAAATCTTAGAATATACACATTAAAAGAATTGAGGACTGCAACAAGGAACTTCAACCAAAATTCAATCATTGGCCAAGGAGGATTTGGCAAGGTGTATAAAGGATGGTTGAATAGTAGTACTTTGAACCCTACAAAAACTGAGCAAGGAATTGTTGTTGCGGTTAAGAGGTTTAACCTGGGCAGCCCTCCAAGATTAGAAAAGGAGAAGGTAAAACGAAAATTCTGAATCTGTGGAAATAAAGCAGATATATGTTCGGAATTTTTAAAAATTAGTGTAGTATGCATGTATGTTTGCATACTACTGAATTAGATCTCGGTTTATTAGATCTCGGTTTATATGAAAAAGCAAGAGATGATAAAATAGCTATTTGACCTTATGTTTGTAGTTTTCACTTTTCAGGACCTATCCATTTCATCAATATTTGTGGATTGAGTTATATTTGCATGTTTGACAGTTATATGTACGTTATGTTTAAATTTTCAACTCCTGCAGCTGAAAATGTATCATAAGCTAGTTGATACTTGTATATGTTTATTAGGGTGTTGAGTTGATCAAATCATCATGATCTCTTTGCAATTTCAAGATGGTTCATCTACTGCTGTGTGCAGGCTGAAGTAAAATTTATGGGAAGAATATCACATCCAAGCGTTCTCAAACTCTTTGGATATTGCATAAAAGATGGAGAACTGCTTACTGTTTCTGAATACATGCCAAATGGAAGCCTAGACAATCATTTATTCCGAAGTGAGTTTTTCTTTCTTCTCCTCCTCCTCCTCCTCGTAACAATTTTTCATCCTCTCTGCTTTGAAATTGGATTCGATAGGATGGAACAAAGGGGTATAATACCAAATACACACATCTTTATCTGTAACAAGCTATGACCATGATAAAATCTAATTATTATTTTTCTATTATCTGTTTTTAATACTGTTAATTATAATATGTGTAATAAGTATTTGTTGCTTGTTGTAAACAGCATTAGGAGCAGACCATCGATTGCTTTCATGGAATATGAGGCTGGAGATACTGATAGGAGCTGCTCAAGGACTTGCATTCTTGCATTCTTCGAAGCAATTTATTCATAGAGACATTAAACCTTCTAACATACTGCTTGATTCGGTTAGCCTCTACTATTAATGATAAAATTATGCAATTTCTTCTTATATACTTCTTGACTCGCCATGCCTTTGCAATTAATGATAAGATTATCCAGTTTATAACAAGTGTTGCCTAGGTTGTATTTTTTTTCCCCACTGGAATAAATTGCTTCCTTCCATACAATAAATCTGAAGATTTTCCCCCTTTTTCCCTTTTTTTTGGGTTAAATCTTTAAAAGAATACCAAGTCTAGCCTTTTTAAAGCAATAGTTTAAGTATTTCATATTGTTATAATATAACTTTAATTTAATATTTTTTAACTTATTAAGCACTTTTTTGAATTTTTTATGCTACTGATATTTAATTGAGATAAAAAAAAATAGATAAATGTTGCAATTTAATTATTTTAAACATAACTTCTTATAATTTTCATTTCTACATTTTGTTTCTAACTAGGATTTGCTTCATCCAAACAAAAAGTGCACAAAGCATGTGTTTTTAGAAGACAACCAATTTGGAAAATGAAGTAAACATATAAAATGTAAAATCATATTTTGGAACATCCATACCTCCGTTTAATTCAATCTCCCAAGATAACTCCTCATTTAATTCCTTGTATTGTTCAATGTATTAGAAGATACAATAAAATTGGGTCATAATTCTCATCGGCTCAGCCATCTTTCAAATCTTCTTGACTATGAATATAATGTATTTGAAATATAACAGTATCCACATTGTTATTATATTTCCATGTGTAAACTGTTGGAAATGAATGAGTAGGTTTTGGCAAAATTCATTTAGTCCCACATCGGGGAAAACTAACACATTTGCCACTACTTATACTAAGGCTTGATATGTTATTACAAAAGAAAGAGGAGATGGAAGAAAGAGGCAATGGCATGAACTATGGCATGATAAAAATTCATGTTAATATTTAAAGGGTCAAAGATAAGGGCCTTGGGGCTCTTGGGGTCTGATGATCAATTGGGCCTCCGATGGGCTGCGCTGCGGAAAACGTCGTATTTTTGAAATCAGCCGCGCAAATGCCAACGGTGATTTCTGTTGGTAAAGGGTCGCAACCTTTCCAACAGACGTCACCGTTGCGGTTCAAACAGATGCCCCTGTTCATGAAAAAGTGTCTCTTCCACCCTATATAAAGGCCTACAGAATTCGAATCAAAAAAACAGTTTTTTTAATTCTGCTTTCTCCGGTCTTTGTCTTCCTCCTCGATACTCTGTTCTGAAATCAAACTACTACCTTGCGTTCGTCAAGGCTCTGCGAGTGTAGCGCATCATCGCAGAGACGGTTCCGTTTCACCCTTGGGAGACGATTCCTCGGAAACCTTACGCGCCGTAGAGGGAGCAATTTCGTTTCAAGGGAACAGCACTCGCTGGACTCGGACATTATTCGGTACTGTCTTCTTCTATTTCTCTGAATATTTACTGTTCCAGTGCATTCCCTTGCATGTTTGTGGCTGAACTTTGCTGTTGCAATTTGCTATATCATTCAATCAGTATTGCTGACGCTTAAAGTCGTTGCTGTTCATAGAAACGGTTTTTAGGCGTTTCTACTGATTGGTTTCTAACATAAACATGTTAACTCCACCAATATTCTTATACACCAAACAAGTCTCGGATTTACACAGTGGGCACTTTCCAGTGAGCTTCTCCACGGCAATACCCCTTGCATTTTATCAACGAACGTGGACATGACCACCGCCTGCCAAAATAGTGTTGAAAGTACCCTCTCTGTGTATGACTTATCAATCTGCACAATGAAAACCAATGTCTTCATCTACTAACTCACTATCCTCACTTGCCACTATGTGACATCTGGCATCTATACACGCAAATCAAGTTCGAGCAAGCTTAAACTCCATAGCAAGCAAGGACTTGGTAAACATACTTGTTGCATTCTCTTCACTGTGTACCTTCTACTGAGAGACACACTTCTTTTCATTCATTAGGACAAGAAATGACTCTCATCTTTATATGCTTTGTAATCAAGCTAAAAGCTAGATTTTCGGTTAAGTGAATTGCACTTAACTGTCGCAAAACAATCCAATCATACATAAAATCCAAATCACATACCAATCACTACAAGTAGAGTGTCTTCTTTGTCGTTTCAATAGCAGATATCTGACTGAGCTGCCATTGTAGTAGACAATGGAGCCATCGTTTGCAACCTTGCTCTGTTGCTCGCCAACTGATAGTTATCTCCCGCAAAAGTAAACACATAAGTTTAAGTTGACTTCCGTCGATCTCTGTCGACATAGTCAAAATCATAAAATTGATCAACCTGAAATCTATGCCTCTACTAGCGAAAACAAGTCCTTGGTCTGGACTACTTCTAAGATACCTACAACTATACTTCATCGCATCCCAATGCTTCTTTCCCTGATTTTGAATGTATTTACTAACCAATACAACTCCCAATGCATTTTCAAACCTAGTGCAAACCATAGCATGTACCAATCTTCTTCATGCAGGGCTTTTCCTTCTTTGAGATCGAAGTGCCTTTACTACAGAGTTTTATGTGCAAAGGCATATGTGTGCTTTGCTTCCTTTTATGCTAAATCTCGCAAGCATTTTTTTTAATATATTCCTTTTGAGAGAGTCTCAAAAAGTCCTACAATTCCATCTCTTTAGATTTTCATACCCAAAATCTTCCTCAAGATCTTTCATCTCAAATTCTGTTTTTAACTTCGAATTCAGTTTACTTGTTTCGGTTTTATCCTTGGAAGCAATTAACATATCACTTATGAGAGCCCATACACCAAAGTACCATTCTTTTAAATGTTTGAAATAAACAAATGCACATCTTTAATACTGTGGTTAAAACTAAGTGAAGATTAAAAGAATATTAATACTCTTGTATCACTGCTTAAGTCCAGGGCCGGCCTTGACAAACCAGAGGCCCTAGGCAAAATCAAAGTCCAAAATTTGTTTTCTGAAAAAAGTGGCCACATCAGGATTCAAACTCCTGCACTGGAGTAATGGAGCAAGCAGCTCTACCACTGAGCCACATTCACTTACACATTGATAAGGTATATGCCAGTTTTTTATACAGAAATTTAAAATTATGAGGCCCCAGCCCAATTCGAGGCTCAAGGTCACCGCCTCAGTGGCCTTGGGCCAGGGCCGGGCCTGCTTAAGTCCATAAATAGACTTCTTCAACTTGCAAATCCAATTATCTTTCGCACTTACAACAAATGCATTGTTGGTTGCTTCACATCTCTAGCAAATCATCAAACAAGAAGTGATCTTCATATCAAGATAATTTATTGTCTTTTTCAATGCATTAAAAAAAGTTGATTCTTATTCACTTTTATTCAAATCTCATTCAAATCTTCTTTAATAAGGAAAAATTGTATCATCGGAATCTGTCTTTTGCAATTACCATATCGCTTTTAGTTATACACCAACTTTTCTTAAAAAATGGATAACAAATTGAGTAGTAGTGGCATGGTAAATTCGTGCACTTACTATCTACAACTTGCTTTGGATAAACAATGCTTTTTATATATCATAAGAAAAGAGAATTTCATATATCAGCTTGTACATGTATAATGACTTATTCCAGAAATTGTAGTCAGTTGAATAGCAGTGTTGGTAACGAAAATTTCAACATTAAAATTTTAGATAGATTTCCGCTTTTCTTTTCATATGTGTGCAAGTGCATGGTTTATATTCTTATAATTGTTGGTTACGCAGGATTATAACCCAAAGTTGTCTGATTCCGGAATAGCACTAATTGGACCGATGGAAGGAGACACTGAAGTGTCTACTGAGGTTGTTGGAACGTTTGGATATATTGCCCCTGAATATGTTACCACAGGTCGTTTCCTTGTTATACATTTTCTCAATATAACAGCAATATAATTATTCATCATTTCTACTGATTTGAACCACTAAATATCAGCTTGTACCACCATGGCACCATATAGTATTTTCTCTCCTTTGATCACACATATTTCTTGAAATATAAGCGAGCTGGTCAGTAAAGTAAACGTGAAATGCTAAATTACTCACTCTACCACTCTTTTTTAATATGTCATTGATTTACATAGATAACACACCTTTGATACAAAAAATTATTGTGAATGTTATAACTGAACATCACTGAGATAGTATACAGGTCGTCTGCATGTTAAAAGCGATGTGTACGGATTCGGAGTGGTGCTACTGGTAATTTTGTCAGGTTTAAAAGCTATTGGTCACAACCATCAACAAGAAAACCAAAACTTGGTGGAATGGGCGAAACCATACTTACTAGATGAACAAAATCTGATTAATTTGGTGATGGACAAGAGCTTAGAAGGACAATATATTCCTGAAGCTGCAGTTCAAGCGGCCGGGCTCGTTGTGCATTGCTTAGCCGCTAACCCCAGTGAAAGACCTTCCATGGACCAAGTAGTTGGTATTTTGCAAAATGTTAAATTGTTCACGTATATAGATTGATAACTTCTAAATTTAGATGAGTTGTATTTTATGAGTCCATATAATAAAAAGGTCTTTTCACATATTTGTGTATTATGATATATTTTCCATTATTTATACCTATTATTTGGTTTTCTACTATGTTTTATGGGTAGATTAATTATGCTTTTGTTCTTCACTTTTTTGTTTGTAAATAGCTCATTACTTTTCGGTCAAGGAAATTGTACTTTTACTTTATTTTTTATTTAATCAAGTCTCCCATTTTGTTTATCACTTGTTATTCTTTTAGTTCAAGTTTGTTTATTCATGGTTTTGGTTGATATTATGCATTATTTGAAAACTTAACATGCCGAAAAACAAAGTGATAAATGCAGTAGCAATTATAATAACATGTAAAAAAAAAAATTTGAATAGTCCAATCCTAAAAGGAAATGTAGGTAACGTTGAGCTATTGCAAAGAGATGAATTTCTTATTCTTAAAAAATAAGATAAGATAAGAAGGCATCATTGGAAAATTTCAACATTCGTGCCACAAATGTAAAATAAAATATGTTATGCTGGATGAATTTCTTGCTCTGGGGTCACTTCTTTTGAGTTCGTCGATTAAGTGTAATAAGCCTCTTGCCTCATTCGTAAAATTTCGAAGGCCCTAATTAACATACCTCCCTTCGGTTGCATCGCCCCAATTAATATACTGCATGCAAGTCCTTATTCTTTAAGAAGTCAGGTTTTGCTTCCTTCGAGTTACCAAATTTGTTAGACTTCATAGGCACGAAAAAATGTCTACGACTAAGGAACAGGACAACCCCTGTTGTTGGTTGGACTTCAATGAGTGAATGTTATTCTCATTCTTTGTTCCAACCGGACATTCTTTTGTTCCTCGAACAGTTTGCTTGCTTAATAGACAAGTTAAATGAGAGCAACTAGCTTAGGAGGACACCAGGAGTCTTACTCACTTGACTAAACTACATAATCTTAGCTCGCTCTTACTTTCAGATCAAGGAAACAACCGACATTTACTCTCAGCATAGAAGGAATAATATTTCATAACAAACAAATTGTCAAAATCCCTACTTCCGGGATGACTTAGGCCAAGAAACTAGGGTTATTTTTGGCTTGTAGGGCTCAGATAGCTGCTAGTGTTTGAAAGACAAGGTCCGGTGGAAGAGGCAAGTCGGGAAAGTTGAGTACTAAGATTTGGAGCTTGCTTGACATCACTTTTATCATCTTAAACCTGACATTACATTGATTTTGTCTCCGTTGTAGGAAAGGATAATGCTGGATCTTTAGCAAGCTCATCAACAGAGGATAGGTATAGTTTCGCTAACAGATAAGAAAGGAAAAAATAAAATAGATAAGAAGGCATCATTGGAATATTTTAGCATATAGACCACATATGTAAAATAAAATATGTTATGTTATTGCGATGTAAAACATAACTAAAATGATCAAATAAAATAAAGAAAATGCAAAGATATAATTTTCAGTTCTGAGTGATTTTCAATTTGTTGAAAAGATAAATTGAAAATATCATGTTATTATAAATAAGCAGTTATGGCCTCTAAATTACATAAGCTTTATTTATTCTCCTAATTTCTTCTATAAAAATAATCTAGATCCAAGTTTGATGTCAATCTAGGAGACAGCTATAATTCTTACTTTTAGATCTGTTTCTTTCTCTTTATAATTAATTCATTAAAACAACAACTATAGATTTAGATCTAATACGGATCTAAAGCTCGCGTCAGTTTGGTTAATCTAAGCTAAATCTAAACCATGTACGCTTCTGTTAGTTTGTTTTCCTTCTCTTGATTTCTTCTTAACCAAATCAATACGAGTCATGCATTCAGATCTAGTTTTTTAAAATATACTGGAATCCTAACAAGTATATCAGAGCCACCCGGATTGGGGAAATTCTAAGTTTTGAATTGAACTTCATTCAGGATTTACTGAATTCATGTAACTTCTTATTCAGGCTTCCAATCTTTTAGATCTATATATTAAGGATTTTATGGCGATGCTTTTGGATTCGATGCAGATTTGTGAAACTATTTTGGTTTATAAAGATAGATCTAAATGATCTGTTTGTTGTCTGTGAAATAAGAAAGAAATTTGGAATCATTAAATTTTTGGAAATAATACAAATTCCTCTGAATATCGAAAAATGTTAGGGATTGAGATGTTGATGATGATAGTTTTGATGATAGCTACCTTGTTTTAACTATTATTGTTATAAAACATATATTAACACTACTACTTAATATATATATGTGTGTGTGTGTGTGTATGTTTGTTTGTGTGTGTGTGTATCAAGGAAATATATGCAGGTATTGATTATTGAAGATTTTACAGTTTAGAGAATTAAGATTGCAAAGAAGAAGAGTTCAAGATAGAAGACTTATGAGCAACAAGAGTTCAAGAAATAAAAAGTAACAGATTCTAGATTTCTTGTGAAAACTCTGAAATAGCAATGAATCCTTATTTAAATCTTTCTTGCTATTTTTAATATTCTTATCTTATTTTCAAATTGATTTTAAAATCACTTCCTTATTTCAAATCTATATTTCTAAGTTTTTAAATTTATTTTAACTCCTGATTTTAAAATATATCTTTTAACAATTTAACTTTTGATTCAAATATCTCTTATTTATATGATTGTTACTAATTTTATATTAAGTTTGAATATAGTTACTTAAGTTTTAATCCCATTACTTATATTTATGTCTTTAATTTTGAAGTATTTCTTATATTTATATTCATGGTTGTATATATGTTTTAATATCATTTTGTATAGTTTTTAAATAATTCTTATATATGTTTTTAAATCCCTTTCATATATGTTTTTAATATATATTTTTACTTCAAAGACTGTGACGACCCAAATTCCCAATACCCTTTGAGTCGACCAAAACAGCACAAGTCCAAACCAAAGTATACTGAAAATCCAAATGCCAATAGAAAGAAACTAGAAGGTGAGAAAAAGATAAGAAAGAAAGAATAGAATAGAAGAAAAGGAAGAAGGATCAAACTAACTAACACAACATAGAGTCTCACAACGCATCGGAATAAAATATAATGCAGAAATAAATCTTTATTGAGAACTTGTAATAATACTTACAATCACTAGAGTACAATAGACGTCCAATACATCTGGACAGTTATAACAGTCTGTCCTTATATACAAAACACAACGGAATAAGTATTATATACGAATCATGAGTCTGAAATTCTCCAGCTTGTCTCTTGAATCCATAACATCCTATCCTGAACCTGTAAAACTCGGTCTGACCCGAGCATTGCAAACGCCATGGATCAGTCTGGTGAATAAGCATGAGAAAAACTGACTAAATTATTGGTATCATCCAACTAATTTTAGCCTTGTAAAACTTCTTTTGAAAGAAAATGATAATCGTAAGACTAGTGCATGCATAAACACGGAAGGTTATTACCTGACGATAACCCAAAACATTCTTTCTATTAAAACTATTCTGATATTATAATAGTGTCTAAATCAAATAAATAACCATCTAGCAGAAAGCTTGCATTTCACGCTCCATATACTTAATATATAATCAAAAACCGTGGGCGCTTATTGAAGAATGGATTTCGAGCTATAACAAAGTACTGAACCACCTTCAGATAGTGTATCTGTAGAGAGGAATGCACTGGGTTCAACAAGAACATTTTGCAAGCATACTACACATGACCGACCACTTACTCCACTTGAATATATTATCAATAATAGTTGGGCCCACATAACCATTATCCAAAGATATAGAAGTGACAAAAGAATATAATTGATTTTTCTCTAGATGGTGATAATACACCCTAATGGGAGCGATCTACATAGCTATGATGCCTGCCCGATTTCTGTCGTTTCCCGATTGATGAGGCTTGAGGTTATACTTATCCTTCAAAACAACACATCTCTATTAATTTTGAATTCCACATTGTCAGATCCACCAAATCACTAATTGACGTCCACAAAAATACTCTGGGTGTTAAGTTAAGAGAAGGTGTCTTCTCCGCTACCAAACAGAAGTACGTTTGTAAAAATCAATGTATGTGACCCTTAGGAAATACTCTGTCAGACATTCATCCATACAAGTCATCCAGGAATAGGATGAACTGAAGGCACTCTTCTACCACATCCTAGAATCACCTTATGGATCAGTAACGAGTCTTCCTTGAAAATCCGTAGGTTCCAACCACGACATAATCACAGTCAAAATATCTCTGGGCGCTAATCCAGAGAAATTCAATAAGTAGTTCTTCCGCTTATGAAGATCTATGGTCTTCACTGCTCAATCTTCAATCAGCATCTTGCATGTTTACGTATTTGCTGGTTTAGAATGGTTTTCGAATATAGATATGATCCCGTCTTTCCGTACCAATAAACGTATAGGCCAAATTTGATAGTCAGTTATTTAACTATCAAATAAAAAATCATTCATCCATGAAAGAAAATGAATTCACTAATTCAATACCCAGTATTATCTAGCCTCTTTGATTAACCATTCGTTAACTAAAACTTTTCTTCTTAAACTTTCAATTTTTGGAAAATGTTTCCATTTCTTATTTTTAGTATAAGAATATTCATTCATCACTTTGCTTCAACCTTTATCAATTCCTGAACATAAGCTGGTAAGTGGATAATTTTCTAAATATACAACACCGAAAGTATAAACCAACATTAGATCAACACTTAGAAATTTATTTTACTCAACCAAACATACATCAGGTCCCAATTCCTTTTAAATATTTCTTTAATTTTTTGACATAAATGTCATTTGCAAATCCTTTAATATTACTAATATCCATTATCTAAAATCATATATAAAATTCTTTGGTAGAATCTATATTATTACTCAAATTAGTTCAACTTAAATTCAGTTAGAATTTATAATTTTAAACCCTTCCTAACTTCCCTTCTAACAAATTCCCATTTTTGCACATCATTCGCTTTAACCCTTATTTACCTCAGTCGTGAATAATATTCCTTAATACAAATCTATACAGGACTTATTTAGTCACTTAATTTCAAACTTGCAAATTTCAAGTTCCAATTCTATTTATAACTTTTATTTGCAGAGTTATTTCATATAATCTCATTTATAGTTTTCTTTCTAATTGGAAAATTCCAATCTATTTAAAATATCGATTTTTATACCCCGATTTCCATTTTCTTCCAAATTTACACTCAAACTATATTTTTTGAATTCTCTAATGGTAATGATTTCACTTCTTTATTAACGTCGCTTGTAAAATCGGCTTCTCATCTATTAAAAATAAATTTTTACTTTTCATTTCTATTTATACTTTGGTTTATAAATAAACATTTCTTTTTAGAAATAAAATTTCCTTTAAACACTTTTATATTTCAAATTGTTTTTTGAAATCCATTTATTATTTAGGGCATTCAAATATATCCAAAATCAGGGGCCAATGTTACTTACATATCCAAATATACCATAAACTATCACAGGCTATAAATCACATCATATATCAACATATATGTTAAAACAAATAAAATATAAATGTTGACGAATCCATTTGGATCCCTCCAACTTGTTTCCCTACATTCACGGATGTTAGGCAACGTAAAAAATACCAATTCCGTTTCAAGACGGAGTATCGCGGTATAGAAGGTCATTCATTATATATTGTAACTTGCAATGTTTTCCAAATACCGTATGCAGACTTACAAATGGATACACCATATAATTCATTTCTATCTAATAAACATAACAATATATTCATGGCTTTAGAGTTACTTTGTGTAACTGCTTTTTGTTCAACAGTCCATTGTGTATAATTTGTCTTGGGTCCAATGTACTCGGTTTGTGTAACATTCTAAATATCTAATCTTACTGAATGTAAATAAATTTTCGTCCTACATGCCCAATAAGTGTAATTATTGGCATTACAAAGTGGTGGTTCAACAGTGGATTGACCCTCTACAAATGAACTAGTGATCATGTTTCCATTACCAATGCTGGTCGCCATTACTACTATTTCAAAAATCATATAATGAAACTTTTGAAATTCTATGCTCTGATACCAATTATGCTGCAAAGAAAGTGGATCTTAAGGAAAACCTAACACTAGAGTGGGGTGAATAGTGTTTGTGGAGTTTATATGAATTATTTTGAATTACTTCAATTATACTTGTATATATGCAAACTATCATAGATTTATCACAAAAGTCATAACAGGATCAAAAGCAATAAAAAGCAGTATAAAGAATAGAACACAAGGGAATTGATACTAGCTTGGAGTTATCCTATATCCAGGCCTGCATCAAAGCCTATATGGATTTTTATTATCTTCAAAATCTTTTACACACCTTGATTTCAATGTTACAAGAAGACACCCTCTAGAGTTTCTTCTCTAGGCACAACAGTACTATATTTGCGGGCCAACTAGATACACCTAATTGCTTTCTGGGTATACAATCAAACCTAATTTAATTTACGGGCTAACAATTCACAGCCTTTAGAGTATATTTAAGTATATTTTACAATGGAATGCAGATTTGATCTTGAGATCCTGATTACAAAAACCCTATAACTCTGATTTTCACTATGATCTTAACAGATTATGGAGAGGATGATATAAAATCAAAACCAAGTAGAAATAGATTGATTCACTTGAAAATTTGGTAGAACATAAGTAGGATCTTGATTAGAAATGGTGGAGAAGAAAGGAGAGAAGAAGAAGATGAATATATGATTTTAAAATTTGTTGAAAATTGCTGTTATTTATAGAAAGATAGTGATCATGTCCAGTCATGAAAGGATATGATGAATAGACACTTCCTTTTACAATTAAAATTTGAAAACTAACGGACCCTATGTCGACATATCCAAAGTCAATACGTCGACATACTTTGGTTTTTGAAATTTAAAAATATTGCTTTGAAAATATAAAACATACAATTAAACTTGAAACTTTTGGAAAATATTATACAAAATAAAAGATAGTTTTATATATAATAATACTTTGCAAAATTTATCAAGATCATTTTAATTAATTTAACCTTAAACATATATTATATAATAAAAATCTTTATAAAGTTAACTTAAAATACAAAACTAAATAATCAAAACAATAAAGATTAAAATAGTAATACATATAACACAAGTAATATAAAATGTGTCAAACTATAAATAAATACTACCAAATATTAAAATATAATATCAAATTTCAAATATATTCAAAATCAAAATAGTAAATAGATATACTATCAAAATATCACAAATATAAAATATAATTGAAATATATTTCAGACTTAAAATATCAAACTTAAATCTTAAAAATAATTTTAAATATACACTTTGAAAACTTTATTTTGGAAACCATTTGAAGAATAATTCAAATATCATTTGAAAAGAGATCAGATGAGTGCAATCGACTAATTAAGACTCTGATACATATCTTAATTGTTCTTGAATTCTTGAGAACTCACAAGTCTTGATTTACATTCCCGATTTTGATCAGCATTTCTATAGCATCACAGATAGTCTAATTACTATATAGTCTTTATTATCAATGCCTGTTATAAAGCCTTTACTATACATTATATATAATCATTAGTAATAACTGTAAATATATTTCATACCAATACCTACCATACCTTTTGTTATTGTCATCATCAGACATCCTTGCAGTAACAAAAAGAATAAAGAAGGGTGGATATACATTTGTAAGAATAATATTTGGAGTTGTAAAGGGAGAAAACGAAACAAAGAAAAAAGGAAACGATGTTGGCCATGATGACTTGTGACCTCACTAAGATTTCACCTAAATAGCATGAGGTAATAGAGTGAAAAGTAATGGAATATCTCGAGGGCCTAGGTGGTTCATTTGACTGTTAGTCGTTGTTTGTCTTGTAGTAGGTAATTTCCAACTTGTATTGTAGTAGGTAATTTCTAGTTTATGGATGTTTGTGTTGTATTAGGTAATTTTCATTTTATCATTCTCTATATGGTACTGATTTATTTCTTTTTATCATTATGTATATTGTATACTTCATGATTATCGTTGCTATAGTAGAAGCGGTGGACATAAATGACCTTATCTCAATTTTTCAACAACTTGAATAACATAAATGATATGGATGCAACATAGAATACACAATAGACAACATGAATACTAATACCACAGTCCAATACATAAGATACAACATAATCTAATATAGAAATAGATAACATATATAGCAATAGCACAACCCAATATATATGATATTTATAATCTAATACAGAAACAAATAACATGAATAATAACAAGACAATCCAATATATATAATACAACATAGATTACAGAAATAGATAGCATAAATAGTAATATCACATTCTAATAATTAGCAATACAATACAAAGTCCAATAAAGTACAATACGATAATAACATAAAGCAACTACACATCATCATTGTCATTATCGTCATCGTTCTGATCATAATATGGTATGTCGCTATTAGAATCATCTTTCGTAAATCCGACATGACCAAAATCTGCAACACCACTCAAATCATCCGAAGGATTTGGTCATGGAACGTGTCTTGGTAGATAGTATCTGGTTTTGTCCCTAACAGTCATCCCCTGAAAGATTCCCTGCAGATCCTATACCATCTTCTTGTACTCGTATATGTTGTGTTTGTGATCTCTCTATGTAAAATCCCTAAGCCCAACTTGCATATGATATAATTCCTTATACAGAACCAATGTTTGATCTGAATAATCGGTGACCTAAAGGGCCTAATGACCTAAAATCTTAAATCAACCGAAACTTGCTCATTATTTTCTGGAACATATTTTATGGGTTAACATTTGCCCCTCGAAGTTCGTATTTATTGAAAATAATACGAGCTTCGAATTTGGTTAGATTAGCATGCAATTTAAGATTTTAAGTTGTTTGGGCCTTCAGACCGTGTGAGCCTTTAGAGTATTTTATTCCTAGGTCATTGAGCTGCTTAGGTCGTGATATGGTTTCAAGTCGTCATGGCTTCTGGGTCACGCATCGGTAAAAGTCCATTGGTATTCTCCTTGGGATTGGATCGCTATGGGGTCCTGCGAACTTGGTTTATTTGTTTAAACCCCCTTTATCTCCTCTTCAAGTCATGATTCTCTTAAAAACCTCCCTCAAACTAAAAAACCTCATCAACGGCGGCCAACATCAACTAAATCCACCGATTTACATCATCATTAAGGCAATTGAAATCCAAATAATCCCTTAGTCTTATAATCAAGTTTGAAGCTCCTCATCACCAAGAACCAAGTGTGATTCAAGGCTTTTACTTACTGTGTGTATATGTACATTTTAAGTTGAACTTGATGTTCTTAGACTTTTGTGAGAATATTGTTTGGTACAATTCCAATTGTGCGTTTGATGACAATGTTTATGGGTTTAGCGACCTTGAGCTTGCATGTCTGTGATGATTTTTATCTTTAACTTTCATGTACAAATTCTCATAATTTGGTCGTGCCTCTAATTGCTAAGAATCATGTACCTTAGAATAATAACCTTGCTCAATTCCATAGTTCACTGACATCCTTAATTTGCAATATTATGCCTTGCCATCCATTTCAAAGTTGAAGCACCTCTGTTAGTTGTACGTCTCAGGTCGTTGTTTTGTAATGGCTCGTGTTGAATTAGGTCGTTGTAACCACTTTCAGGTTTTAGACCGCAACCCTACTCTAGGTCATCGTGATACTTCAAGGCTTTAGGTCGTCATTTCAACCCTAAACCTTGGGTCGTTGAACCCCTGCGGACTTGGGTTATTCATGACCTAAATACTTGAAGTAAAAAAAACTTCACGAGGAACCAGACTGTTATAGTGACCTAAAGCTCCTTGGTTATGTAGAACGACCTAAAGTCCGATACCATACAGAACGACCTAAGATTCTAAGGCTGGTAGGAACGATCTGAAATATCTTGAATAAGCTGCCTTCTGATTTATTGTTTACTTCTTAACATTACTACTCGCACAGGATGTCTAAAAGAACTGAAGGGACCTCAAGCGAGAATAAAGACAAATATATGAGCCATTCTGATTTGTTGTTTACTTCTTAACAAATATCTTGAATAAGCTGCCTTCTGATTTGTTGTTTACTTCTTAACAAATATCTTGAATAAGCTGCCTTCTGATTTGTTGTTTACTTCTTAACAAATATATGCACCATTCTCATTTTTTAGATCCTCTTTGGTGCAAAGAATAAAGACATGAGATATCATTTCATTCGGGAATGCATTGCCAACGTGGAAGTGGAGCTGAAATATGTAAAAACTCAAGATCAAGTTGCAAATATTTTTACCAAGCCATTGAACATTGAAGATTTTTGACAGATGAGAGCTATGCTTGGAGTAAGAAATGAAATTTCAAATTAGGAGGGAGTGTTGAAATATAATTTGAATTGTTTGGTTATTAAATAATTAATGTTGGTGTCTTTTAAATGAAAAGTCGTGTCAGTTAAATGAAAAGTCGTGTCAGTTCAATGAATAGTCATGTTAGTTCAACGAAGGGTCGTGTCCGTTTAGTGAAGAGTCGTGTCCATTTGAAGGGTTGTGTCTATTTGTAAGGGTGTGTAAACCACTATATATATGTGGTCATTTTGTTGTGTTGAAGGCAAGAAATTCAAAGAAGTTATCCACTTAAATTAAGAAATCTTCCTCTAATTTCTCCTCCTTTAACAAAGTGGTATCAGAGTAAGGTTAGTGAAGGTGTGATAAAATAACAAACAATGACATGTTATCCTTCCAATATCCTATTCTCACAAAAAAAATTATGAAAATTGGT
This sequence comes from Allium sativum, assembly GCA_030737875.1. NCBI lineage: Eukaryota > Viridiplantae > Streptophyta > Magnoliopsida > Asparagales > Amaryllidaceae > Allium > Allium sativum. The sequence goes on from CM060919.1 coordinate 313,362,028, forward strand.
GTCTTCGAATGAAATCTTTTCTTGGCGGACAAGATGTATGGGAGATCGTAGACAAAGGCTACGACAAGCCAGAAAACGAAACTGCATTATCTCGAGCAGAGAAGGAAGCATTAGCAAAGAGGAAGATAAAAGATCAATATGCACTCGGCTTTATCCATCAATGTTTGGATGATTCAGTGTTTGAAAAAGTAACTGATGCGGCCACTTCAAAAGAAGCCTGGGAAATTTTGCAAAAATCTTTCCAAGGAGTTGATAAAGTAAAGAAAGTGAAGCTTCAATCACTAAGGTGTGATTTTGAAGCAATGAAGATGAGTGAATCTGAATCGATTTTAGATTACTGTACAAGGGTGAAGGCGAATGTGAATCAATCAAGAGGCTATGGAGAAAAAATTGCAGACGCTCGAGTGGTGGAGAAGTCAAAAGCTCATGTTATGAGTTGTGTAGTCGGTAATCCTTTTAAGAAAGGTGTGGAGCAAGGTCCTCAGATTGATGACGAGCAATTCAATAAGATCATGCACTACATAAAATTAGGAGTTGATGGTGGTGCTTCCCTTGTTACTGGGGGTGAGAGAATTGGAAGCCAAGAGTATTATACCCAACCCACTATTTTCTCAGATGTCAAGGATGATTTGGTCATTGCAAAAGAAGAGATATTTGGACAGTCCAGTCCATCCTTAAGTTCAATGATTTGAACGAAGTGATTAGATGTGCAAATGCATCACCCTTTGGACAAGCAGCTGACGTTTCCAAAAACAACATTGATAAAGCAAGCCATGAAAATGAGAAAGAAAAAAAATCTTGATTGGAAAGAAAATACAACCTATGGAACGTGAGCCACTCAACCCAAAAAGAGCGCGAAAAGAAATTTCAAATAAGGAGGGAGTGTTGAAATATAATTTGAATTGTTTGCTTATTAAATAATTAATGTTGGTGTCTTTTAAATGAAAAGCCATGTCGGTTAAATGAAAAGTCGTGTCAGTTCAATGAATACTCATGTCAGTTCAACGAAGGGTCGTGTCCGTTTAGTGAAGAGTCGTGTCCATTTGAAAGGTTGTGTCGATTTGTAAGGGTGTATAAACCACTATATATATATGGTCATTTTGTTGTGTTGAAGGCAAATATTCAAAGAAGTTCTCCAGTTAAATTAAGAACTCTTCCTCTAATTTCTCCTCCTCTAACATTATCATCGTCGTTCTGATCATAATATGTTATGTCGCTATTAGAATCATCTTTCGTAAATCCGACGTGACCAAATCTACAACACCACTCAAATCATCCGAAGGATTTGGTCATGGAACGTGTCTTGGTAGATGCCAGTATCTAGTTCTGTCCCTAACAGTCATCCCTGAAAGCTTCCCTGCAGATCCTATACCATCTGCTTGTACTCGTATATGTTGTGTTCATGATCTCTCTACGTAAAATCCCTAAGCCCAACTTGCATATGATATAATTCCTTATACATAACCAATGTTTGATCTGAATAATTGGTGATCGTCAAATGTGGTATATCAACAAACCAATCCTATTTCGATGATGTAAATCTAGTGACAAACCATCCGTTAAATCGACTTGGATTCTCAAGCATACGATGTTGTCATATGTTGTATAAGTAGGTCCATCGAACGAAGATCACATAGTGTTATAACTCAATCTTGTTGTACGCAATGACAGAAGCATGTCTAGCCTCACTACCGTAAACACACTGCTTATCCTATGATGATAAGCGCAAATCCTTGGAATGAAAAGTGACAGCTGAATGTGTAACGATCCAAATTTTTAACAATTAAGTTTGAATATTTAAAATTAATTTTAAATGTTGAATTCAAATTATAAAAGGATTTTTTATTTATTAATTAAACGAAGTTAGAATGTATAAATTATATTTAATTTAATAAGGAGCTCGTAACGTCGCGGTAGTTCATAATATTACGTTGTGAACTTTAATTAAAAATACAAAATCCAATATAACTTGGAATTCTTTGAAACAAGAATCGTCTGAATCCATTTGATTATAATTTTCTAATGAAAGAGAAAATTCGAGATTTCATATTATAAATTTTGAGTTATGTCCAAATCAAATTTTCAGAAAGTCATTATGAAATCATTTATAAACCATAACGATTAATTTAATAAATTTAATTTAGTTTGAAATGAATTTGTATGTAACTTGAGCCAACGATTGAATTAAGACGTGAAACCAATTCCATTGAATTCATATTAACGTTTAGAGTCGGGATAATATATAGTTCGTTATTTCTGGAGATTAGGAATTTTGAGGTCCAAAATAGCGTCGTTTTACATGTAAAATAGCATTCCGGGAGAACAATTTCGGAATGCAATGAAACTTGTGCCATTGGATTCGTATTAGTAAATTATTATAGGATTTTGATTACCGTATCGATTAGACTTACCGTTTGATCGTGCGAAGAGTAAACGGTTAGATTTTTATTTAATCATTTTATCTATTTAATATGTATAATAACCAATTTTTAAACAAACTCGGATTTCAACAAAACAAATTTTATTAAATCTGTAGTGATTAATTATTGTAGTATTTCAAGTTTCAAGTTAATTTGATCTATTTTGTGATCGTGTGTAATTGAAACATGTGTTGATTCACGTTGTGAATTATAAAGGAAGATTCACAAACGATCTTGGAATTCAACGAATCAAGTTTCATCGTGTCCAAAATATTATTTTACGCTAGGATTACAATTTTCATCGCGATCGGAGGTCGCATGCGAGCGTTTTAACGCGTTAATTCAACCGTAAGTTTCACATAATACTAAAATATTGATACCCTCCCTTATCAATAGCACCCCCCAAACCCTACATTTTTGTGGTCAAAGTTGGCTTGCATGGTCAAGACAGTTTTAGCCGCCTCCATATTAGAAATAAACACTCAGAATAGCTCCAAAATTTAGTTCCTCCAAAACTACAAATTCGTTGATCTGAATTGAAAACTTCCAATATCAATCTAGTTTAACTTAGTGAGGTCTATAAATTGATCGGTGGTGATGGGTTACTTCACGTCATGGTGGTCGAAAATCATGCTGGAAGCTGCTGCGGTCGAGGGGATTCTGGCGTCGAACAGCGAAGGTTGGCATGGCGAGACTGGCGGCAATGGATGAGGAGGTTCGGGATTGTAATTCGGTGCTACTGGACTGATGACCGGTGGACCGTAGCTGTGGTGCAGCGTTGATGTTTGAGGCATGTGTGGGTGATGGATCGTTTATCTAAACGAAGGCATGGAGTATTTGTTTTGAATAAGAGAAGTAATGAAGAGACATTGGGATGTAACCAACTGAATAAAGTAATTAAGTGTATAAATATATAATTAAGAAATTTAAATTATATTAGTTAAATCTTATATTTATAAATGTGATAACTTGTGCATATCTTATCAGAATCAAACCAAACAAGTTGCAACGGAATCGTGGTAACGAGCACAACGTTCTAGAACTGATTTGGATAGAGTGGTAAGCAACTGGAATTCTCATTTAAATTAAACGTTCGTTTAATTTAACCGAAATCCAACCGCTTCAACAATAAACGGAATCAAAGTGAGTTTACTCACCCAGTTTGTCCCACTTATATTTTTTATAAGTCGGGTTCAATATTTGTGTGGTATGGTTGTTTATTGTTAGATGATTACTGGATATAAGTTTATATATATTGACTGAACTGATTAAATTAAATGTTCCTTTAATTTAATCAAAATCAATCGTTATTTTTAAAGATTATAACCAACTGAGGTAACCTACCTTGCTGGTCACATTTATAATATATAAACATATTAAACTGATAGTTTGATGCTTTGATTACTGTTATTGATTGATTGATGAAGTTCTTAGTGAATTGTTTATTTCTGTGTATCGAGATTCATAACAATAAATATATTGTCGTGTTGAATGAATAATATATTTGAGGTAACCTATTTGGATGTAGGGAAAACAAGTTGGAGGGATCCAACTGGATTCCTCAAATTTATTGTTTATTTGCATATTATCATTATATGAAATGTTTAACTAATCTAATTGGATGATTGACTTGGTTGTTGATTATCGAATTGAAATTTAACATTTGTTTTGTTATTAACTAATGGGTAGCATTGGTTGAATAATTGGCAACAGATGGCATAAAAATACATCGTTTATAAAGGTTGATTTACCGTCAGGTGAATCAATAGAAATAAAGTTATAAGATTTATTTTATAACTAAAAATAGATTTTTAAATCTATTATTTTGAATGAAAGTTTATTAAAAGGAAATAAATATTTTTATTTTTTATTTGAGTTCATAAGAAATTGCTAAATGGTTTTATAAAGCTAATTCTTATGTTAATAAGTTTTATAAGCAAGTAAGAAGAAATTTACCTAAGGGTTAAGAGTTGGATTAATTAGTTTTAAGAGAAATTTAAATGGGATTATTTAAATTGATTACATTATTCATTATTTTAAAGGAAGGACTAATTGGAATTGGTTGACAAACTAACCATGTTTTGAGTTGATTAAGTCAACTACTTCAACTAGAATGGATTATTAAATTAATTTATTATCAACAAATTAAATGGATATGTTTGTGACAAATAGTTGTGGAACGTAATACGGTTTCTCAAGAGATTGAACAATCTTTTAATTAATTGATTTTAAAGACAATTTTTGAATTGTTAATTATTTAATGAAGTAGATCATTATTTTAATGACGTTGAAAGAAAGGTGTACAATTATATTGATAGCTAATGAGGAGGTAAACTATTTGTAATTTAAATGAAGTTGAAATTGATTATTATTTAAATAATAATAATCAAAGCGATAATCTTGTAATTAAAATTCAATGAATGAAGTTTATGAAGTCATTAGGCTATGTTTATGGTAAAACGAATTTTTAAGCGAATTTATATTATTTGTAATATAAGTTAAGTTTCAATTGAATTCTTATTCAGAATTCTATTTAAATGGGTTATTATAAAATCGAAGTTAGTAAAGTTATAACCAAGTTGGCAAAGAATTAAGGTGGTAAATGATTTCAACTGACGAACAAGTTATAGTTTGATTGTAACTTTAAGACATAACCAACATAGGGTTAAGCTTAGCATTGAGGAGATATGAGTTAAAATTGAATGGAAGCCTAAAGTAGATTGAATTTGTCTATTAAAGTTAATATCTAATGATAAGATTTATATACGAATAATTTATGTATGTAATGCAGTTTTATTGAAATAAAACTGAGATGAGTTTGTAATGATCTTGTAAGGATGGTTATAAAGTTTATTTATGAAATCAAGGCTTTATATAGAATATGGTTTTAGCAAATGGTTTGCAAATGTAATAATGGATATGGTCGTAGCAAAGGATTTGAAAACAATATATTTCAATATTATATTTTGTAATGGTTATAGCAAATGTTTTGTAAATAATATTATAAGTAAAATATTAAATGAGGTTATAAGATTGAGATGAATATATAGTTTTTAAAGTGGTAATTAAGTTTGGAATTTCTATTCATTTTGAAGTTAAGATGTAGTTCATTTAAGACTTGAGAGGTAAGTATACCCCCAACTTGTTTGGCTTTGTTGTTAACTGATAAATAATGGAAATTTGATTTAGAAGTTTATATTGAATCAATTTGGAACACTAGTATTATAATGATGTTTTACGCAATAAGTATTAACCAAGATGAGAAGTATGATCCAAAGGTATTTTAAAATGAAATGGTTTTTAATATTCTTACATTAGTATAAAAAGAGAAATGTGTATTCTAAATATTGTAAAATTTAGATTTTTTAAAATTAACAATTGGTTAATTAAGGAGGCCAAGTGACGCTGTATACTGAACCAGTGAATCCATTTTACTTTCATGGATAAATGGTTGTTTATTTGATAGTTAAATAACCAACTATCAAATTCTTCCTTTTACGATGGTGCCAAAAGATCAGAATCGAATTTATAATTGAAAACCATTCCGACCACAAATACGTGAAAGATATCTGATGCTGATCAAGATGGATCAATTGAAGACCGTGGATCTTTATAAAACGGAAGGACTACTTAAAATCTCCGGCTGGCCCCTTGAGATATGTTGTGGTTTTATCGTGGCTGAAATATACGGATTGCAAGGACTACTCGTTGTTGATCCATAGGGTGATTCTTAGGATGTTGTAGGAGGGTGACTTCGGTTCATCCTATTCCTGGATGTCTTGTATAGACAGATGTCTGACATAGTATTTCCAAAGGGGTCATGCATGTTGATTTCTTCAAACGTACCATAGTTGGTGCCGGAGAAGACAACTTCTCTTAGCTTAATACCAAGAGTATTTTTGTGGAAATCAAATTGTGATTTTTGGTGGATCTGACGATGTAGCATTCAAAGTTAATGCGATATTCTTAAAAAGGTAATAGTAACCTCAGGCCTCATCAATAGGGAAATGGCAGAAATTGGGTAAGTCGCATGACTATGTAGGTCACTCCTATTAGAGTGTATTATCACCTGATCAAGAGAATACCGATTCGCTTCTTTCTTCTATCGTTGATGTATGCTTTCAGTAACGGTTGTTAATCCCAACCATTGGTGACACACATTCGGTACACTCAAACGAAATGAGTGGCCAGTCATGTTTAGCAGGGTTGCAAGATGTTCTTGTTGAACCCATTGTATTCCTCTCTAAAGATACACTATTAGAAGGTTGTCTTATCGCTTACCATAGTTGAAATCCATACTCCAGTAAGTGCCTGTAGTTTTTGATTATATACTAAGTAAGTGGAGCGTGAGATGCAAGTGTTCTTCTAGATGGTTATTTATTTGATATAGATACTGTTATAATATCACCGAAGTTGATATCAAAAATGTTTTGGGATATCATAAGGTAAAAACCGTCTGTGTTTACGTATGGACAGGTCTTACGATTATCATTTTCTTTCGAAATGATTTTTAACTTAAAAATCAGTTGGATGATACATATAAATTTAGTTAGTTTTCTCACGCTGGTTCACCAGACCGATTCATGGCGTTTGCAATGCTCGGGTCAGGCCGTGTTTTACAGGTTCAGGATGGGATGCTACAAACTTCGGAAGATAGGCTGGCGGAGTTCGGACATATGATGATATTTAGTATTTATTTTAATGTGTGTTGTATACGAGGACAGGTTGTTATAACTGTCCAGTTGTATCGATGATCTACTGTACTCTGATGATTGTAAGTATTATTTCAAGCTCTCAATAAAGATCTATATCTGTGTAATAATTTATTCCACTACGATGTGAAACTCTGTGTTGTGTTTGTCAATTTGATCTTTATTCTTTTTCTTCTATTCGAATATTTCTTACTTATCTTTTTCTCACCCTCTGAATTCTTTCTATTAACTATCTGGTGTTTTCGATACTTGGATTTTGGAAAAAATTATAGGAATACATATTACTTTCGAAATTCAAGCATCGAATTTCGTTGGGTCGTTATAGTGGTATTAGAGCATAAGCACTACAAGAAAAACAGCAAATAGCAGCGATAGAATCTGCTTCAAATCCGTCGCTAAACAGGCTTTAGCGACGGATTTCCTACGTAACTTGGTGGTTGGTAAAAACCATGACGGTAATTGTGTCAGATTTAGCGACGGAATATAGCATGAGTTTTCCGACAGTTTTCCGTCATTTAACTATTTTTTAATAAAAAATTTATTTTATTTATTAATTTAATTTTAATTTATTTACCGACTATTTACCGACGGATAAGTAATTTATAATAAATTATTATTTATAAAAGACGTTCGTAAGCCCTTACTAATTGTCAAGGGATTAGCGACGAAAATAAAATTGAAGTAAACTTAACCTCACTTTTTTTGTTGGTAATCTGCCGCTATTCCCCTTCTGATCTGCCTCTATATATATATATATTTATTTATTTATTTATAGACACACACATACATATATCCAACTAACAGCGTTCAACTGTGAACACTGAAATAGCACATCAAAAAAGATAGATAAATTTGCAAGAAAAAATATTTATAATCACATTCAAGAAAGAACAACATCCATATTAACATGTAAAAAAGAACAACATCAAAAAACCTTTATCCGAAGGTGCTTCAACTAATTTTAGTACATTAAAACCTGATAGAATTTTGTTAATCGGTGTAGCTTAGACAATAACTTACTAAACATGTCAAAATCTACCAAGCTGCCTTCTTCACTACTTTTGATTATTGTTGCACGTGCCTTCTTTGCAACTATTGCTGCATCCGGTTCGGCACCAAGTGCACCACTCAAATTATTTTGAAACTCCCGAGTATTCAAACGATTCATTACAGATAGTGACTAGCTCAGACTGTTTGGCAACATTAAACCAACCAGCCACATCAAACGAAAGTAGTATCCAAGGAGCACAGCATCCCTACCATCCAAATAACCTGCATCAACATCAGAAAACCCATCACCCTTAATCAAACTAAAAACTGAATCCCACCTCTTACTAGTGTCCACTCTCCAAAAAAGTTGAAACTAGAAACAATCAAACCATCGATTGCATGAAAAATGAAACCCAAAACAATTTCAGCTAATACTTATCCAAACTGAAATGGTATACAAATAAACTATGCTTGTTTATTGATATAACATGAATGGTTAATGACACTGCACATACAATAGTAGATCTCCAAATAATGTCTTGTTACTATTACTCAAATATTACATTCAGTGTCCAGTGAACAGTGAAGGAAAATGGTGTGTGTATATGTCAATATTACTCAAATATTATTCAGGCAAATGTGGTCTGAAAGTGAACAGTGAAGGAAAATGGTGTGTGTATATGTCAATATTACTCAAATACAGTCAGAGCAGACATTTGAATAGGTGGTACGGCGCTGAAATGCATGCAAAGCAGAACTGAACAACAAATTACAGATTTAGATGTCTTTTACTTACATACTAAAAAGTATTTAAAGATGATGATTCGTTTGTTTAGAAGTCCTTACATGAACTGCAGATCTCCATAGTCATTAATCATTTGCAGAAGAAGAGGGGGCTTTCCATGCTGATGATCTTTCAAAAAAAGATGTTTCCCTGTTCTTCCAGCAATCCAAGAAATATTACATGCCATTTTCTCCAGCGTGTGTGATCCACGGAAAAGAGGGATCTAAATGTATTTTATACTCAGTATATAATGAAATATTTAAGTCGAATATTCTGTTGCCCTGTTACACCCAAAATGAGATGTTCATTTTACAACAAATAAATTCCTAACATCAAAATTGTATAAGTTTAAGTAAAAATGAGATAGTCACCCACATTGAATACAGTCCTAATGTTTGGTATGCGTGCTAACTATTGTACATTATTTCGTAAATACTTTAATATTTGCATATTGGAGTAAATTAAAGTTATACCAGATGTTAAGCTTAAGTTGATTTCAATCAACCGGTGAAAAATATAATGTTAGGCTCAGTCACAAACTGTATGAACGACTTGTAAACTAAGTACTCATGACATGTTGTCGCGTGATTTGTCGAAAAAGGATACATGAACTTATATTACAATATCAGAAGTGAGGAATGAGGATGCACAAGGAACAAGGTGAATGTTAAACTTTCTTCATGCTCAAGAATAATTGTGCAAATTTTTACACAAAGCATTATCAATCGGCATAACTAGTGGACCTTGGATGGTCATTATCAATTACAAGTGATGCACCTATGTAAGCTGCAGATATTACTGGATGTATACACAGGTCAGCATTTTTTTAACCACTAATTCAATTGAACCAAAAAAGAACGATCCACAAGATAAGAAAATATCCTGCATGCACAGATAACTAAACCATCGCTAAAAGAATTTTGATCATCATTTATGATATACTCTAAATCTGATTATCTCCACTCTCATCACAAGTTTGTAGTTTCAGTGAAGCATGATAAATAATCACTTAATATAGTATCAAGGCAACAAGTTCAACTCAGCTGGAATATATTATTAGCGGAACAGATAACTACAGTGTAAAGGCCATGTCTGGTGTGATAGAATTTAATTAGTAAACCTCAACCACAACCTTCATCCTCTTGCTGTCAAGAAAAGAAAAGAAAATTGGAAACAGAACCTTCATTCAGAATTTTGGTAAAACGGGTAAGACATTTGATTTGCTAACTCGACCAATAAATATTGATTCCTTCCATTGTGGTAGCCTAGTAAAATTAAATTGCAAAAGGGGTGACATGGCACAGACTATCAATGTACTGACAACAGTGGAGGGTTTGTGCGGTCATAGCAGGATTTAATAGACGAAGCAAACTATGCTCAAACTACCCAACAAAGCGGAAAACCAGACAAACAAAAGAATCTAAGCAAATCTCCAAAACAATCATACTTAGTGAAATTTGACGGGGCAACTTGTAAAAAGTTTAATCGTAAGTAAACTTACATTCGGTGTCGATGGAGAAGGAAGCGCAGGCGACGTAACAGCGACGAACGAGCTGTTGTGCTAGTCAGTGCCAACTTGCGGTGGTACTCGACCATAAACTTACATTCAGTGTCGATGGTGCTTGCTGCCCATGTCAATTCCGTCTTCATTTAATAAAAGAACCTAAAAATGATCCATCAGTTGGATTATAAAATTGGTAATACGAGTTTCAAGTTGCCCAGCAACTCCTGAAGACAAAAATCATTTTTGATTGTTAGTTTCAAACGGGATGTCTTTAGTTATTTATAGGGCACAAAATCAAATGGTAAATCAATGTGATAACCAAGAAAATACGTTGCTAGATGATCTCGGCGGTTCCGACATCAAATAATAAAAAAAAAATACATAATGAGCTGTGAAATTTCTATTTGTTCGGACCTATAAATCAAACTAAACCATCAAATTTATTCACTGTATTTCTTTACTTCATCCTTATATGGAAAAGTAATTCTTTTAAGAGGAAATATAGGACACAAAATCAACAAAACTTCTTAGAACAACTTGCACAGCTGCAAAGGCAGTGCAAACTTGCACTGCCTTTCAAGGCAGCGCTGCACTGCCTTTTAACAAGGCAGCGCAAATTCGCACTGCCTGTGCAAGTTAGTACAAGCCATTAGACGTATAAAAATCAGCAAAACTTCTTAAACAACCGGCTGTTAATAATAAAAAGAAACGGTGATAGGTCATACCTGTTGTTCATCTGTATGAATTAAGGTTGACTTAAATTACTTCTACTAAACTGCTTCTTATTCAGGTTCCATTTCTCTTCGGTGTCACTGCAATTGAAAGAGTTGCTTTCCATGTTATCCATTGGCTTTTCGAAAGAACAGGCAAACACCTAATATTTTGAAATCCTGCAAATTGATTAGGGAATTTAAATCTATTTGAGATAATTTTGGTTTTGTTCGTAAGGACTGATGCTTGATTTATACTGATAAGGTAATAGTAATAAGTATTATAGGCACCGAATGAATACTACTGTTGGATACACTAAAAAAAATTATGGCAATAAGGATTATGGGTACTGAATGAATGGGGACCAAAGCTTGGTTTATACTGATAAGGTAATGGTAATTTGTATTATGGATACTGAATGAATATTACGGCTTGATACACTAAAACAAAATTTTCATTTTCGGATGCTTATAAGCATAAAATTTCCCAACTATGCAAAAGACTCGCATAACATCCACAAATTCAAGAACATCCTACTTCAAATCTGCAAGTGGCATTGCAGCATACAACAACAAAAAATGGTTTGGCATGTATGAAGAATACTTTGAATGACTTTCACTTCCAATACATAATTTCTAACATCAGCCGATACCAACTTTAGTGTACAAAGCTTAATTCAGTTTTCGCCGATTCTTTGTTTTTGAACTTTGTTGCATTGACTGGGGGAACCAAGTTATGGGTAATACAAGATCAGGCGGGAATTGGACGAACGAAACAAAATTAATGGTGCCGGTAATTTTCGCCGCAGCCATAGTTGAATAAAGCATTTACATTGTTTTTTCCCAAAGGTTTCGCTACTTGCAAAATTTTATATCTTTTATCCCAATATAGACAAGCGATGTCATTTATGTAATAATCCAGCTAAAGTAGACGAAATCATATTATTATTCATAACAAATCTTACCCGGATTGTTTAATTATGTTGCTTATCTTGTGTAAAAGCAAAATGTGTTCAGTATTAAAAAAAAGGAAGAATACTTTGAATAGCAATGAAGATCAACTTAAGATGCATAATATATTTGAGATCTATATGGAATGTACATTGATTGGATTATAGACCTTTTCATGTATGGCCTCTTGAAGAGCAGTGACCGCAGAGCTCTGGAATCTCAAATCAGTATTGAAATCCTAAGCAATTTACGAACCAATCTCTAGAAAGGAAGCTTCCTTATCAAAAGCTCGGCACTTTTCTGATACATGCGGATCTCACGAAGGGCGACAGTTCCTAGCCTGAATCGATGGGGTTTCTTCAAGCCACCGGTGATAGGGGATGATTTTCGAGCAGCTTTTGTTGCGAGTTGCTTTCGTGGGGCTTTGCCACAGGTAGATTTTCTAGCAGTTTGCTTTGTTCGTGCCATTAGAATTGGAAGGGATAAAATTAGGTTTTCTAATTTGGGGGGCTTTTACTTTCTTGAAGCGATAAGGAGGGTGATGAAGCGGTATACTATGCTGCTGCGAGGTTTGGGAGCAGCATTTTTGGCATTTTCAGCTGCTCGCGGATGACTACTATCGACCGTTAGATATTTCAATGTGAGCCATTCGGATGGGAGTGATTGTAATGACGTAGATTGCCAGCTTGCTTGGTTAGTGGTTTGTTTCTTAATACATATTATTACATATTATATTATGAGCTCGATTAATACATATTATTACATATTAATAGTTAAATATTAAATGCTACTTTTCTTAATACTTATTACATATTATTTTATTATTAATTATTTTTAAACATTATTATTATTAATTAAATATGATTAATATTTAATTACTAAATATTATAATTAAAATTAGAATATATTTAATTGTACTTTATCTTAGTCACAATTAAAATTTTAAAATTAGAATATAAAGTATTATACAATTTAAATTAAACTATTAAATGAACTTTTTCAATATTTTAAAGTTTAGAAATTTTGGTTATTTCATGTCAAACAATAATTAGTTTTATAAACTTTATGATTTATTTCAATTTTATTTAAGATGATTGCAAATTTTTAAATTTTTCGAAATATAAAATATAATTATAAAATATAAGCACCAACTATAATTATCAATTGTAATTATTAAATACAATTATATAAAATTAATTATTGAATACTAGATACCATTTCATAAGTATTAAATTTTATTATTAATTATTAAATAATTATTATAATAAACTGATATTTTCATCTCTTACAAATCTGTTGGAATTCTGCTGCAAAATAGCTTCGATAAATATTCGTTGATATTCTGCTTCTATTTGCAGCGGAAATTAGCGACAAAAATTTTCTGTTGGTAATTTGACGCAATTTGCAACGGATTAGTGAGGGACGACAGAAGATGACGGAAATAAATAAAAGAAAAAAGTTTGAAAATACAAAAAAAACTATCTCTTGCAAATCACATGGAAATCCGTCGCAAATTAGCGACGAAAATTTCCGCTTCTAAATATTTGACGCTAAATCAGTGTTTTCTTGTAGTGAAGGTTTATTAATAACCCTTGCTCCATGGCGTAACTCGATAGAGATGGAGTTAATAAAACCCTAAATTGAGTTTGAGTGTATATATTTGAGAGAGTGTATTTGTAGATTTTATAAAAAAAATATGTGTTATTTGACCAGTTCAAATTTGAATTGGTAACTGACACAATATTGTTTTGAAAAGAAGGTAAATGAAATAATTTTTCCCAAATTATATTTTTATATTGAAAAGAAATAATTTTATCAAATTATTAAGATATTTGTATGTTTTATTGATTTGAATGGAATTCAAATTGGACTATAAAATTTGAATGGTTTGGTATATAATCGAAAAAGAAGAATTTCAAATAAAATTTGTGAATGAGAAATTTAAAAAGAAATTTAACTTGGGCTAAATAAATCAAGTTAGTAAAGGGAATTGTTTGGATTTTGTTTATTTTTGTTTGAGAACTTGAAATAATATAAAATGATGTTTTTATGTTAAGTTTCAAGTTATGAAAAAAGAAAAAGATATTTCAGTAATAGGAAAAGAGTGTGAAGGACAAAATGAACAAAAAATTTAGTCAAAAGGAAAAGAGGAAAAAAATTTACCAAAAGGACAAAGTTTAGTGTAAAATATGAAATTATAGTGGGCCCCTAAATTCCTCCCTTTACACTAAAAATTGTCCTTGAGGCTAAAATTTTAGCCTCTTGTTCTTATGGTTAAATTTTTTGTTGACTTTGTCCTTGTGCCTAAAAATCCTGTAACAGGAAATGTAAAAAGTGAGTAAAGTAAGGTAAAAAGAAGACTTAATATTAATTTTTCATAAAAAGGGAAGAAGAAAAAGATTATAAAAGAAAAAAATTATTATTTTTACAATATGTAGGAAAAGTCTAGAAACAAATTTAATAAGAAATGTGCAAACAAAGTATCTTAACATAAAATGACATGTAATCATTTGGTCCCTTAAAAAAACAAAAATGAAGATATTTGTTAAGAAGAATCTAGAGAGGGGTGTAAGGATAAAAATCCTTCTCATCCTAATTTCAAAAGGGGGGGGGGGTAAGGTTCCTAATCAATTTCTTCTATTCCTAATCCTCTTCTCTTCCTAATTAATTTCTCATTCAAATTTATTTTCTCATACAAAATCGAAGGTCAAGAGAAAAGAGATTCCCAATTCTAGTTCAATTGGTACAAAAAGAGGTTGCAATCAAAGGATTAGCTATTATAGAGCTTGAAGACTGTATTTTTTGAGTTTGAGGTGAGTAAAGCTTTAATTTTCTTTCCCTTTTCATGGATTGGGGTTCGCATGTCGATCTAAGGTTAAAAAATTGCAAATAATTGCTTGTTATAATAGTAGCTAAAGAATATGAAATCTGTACCAAATGGTATGGAATTTGGTTACAAAAATTTGGACAAATAATCTAGACTATTAAAAGAAGCTACTATGAAAATTTTGGATAATAATGTTTATTTCTAATTTATATGATTTTTTTACAAATTGGGCATTTATAATTGTGATTTTTAAATCTAAGCTGAAAACGGTTGATGAAGAATTACAAATCTGTACCAATTGGTAACGAAATTGTCTTTAAAATTTTGGGTTAAGAATCTAAATCAGTGTTCTAAGCTCCTGTAGAAATTTTGAATGAAAATGTTAAAATTTTGAGTTTATGTGGTTTTTTTTAGATTGAGTATATGCAAATTGAGACTTGTAAAGCTGAGCTGAAAATGGTTGATGAAGAATTACAAATCTATACCAATAGATAATGAAATTGGCTTAGATATTTTATATGAAGAATCTATACCAATGTACTAAGCTATTATAGAAATTTTGAATGAAAATATTAAATTTTTGAATTTATGTGATTTTTTCAAATTGACAATATGCAAACTAAGATTTATAAACATGAGCTAAAAATGGTTGATGAAGAATTACAAATCTGTACCAATAGGTAATGAAATTGGCTTTGAAATTTGGCAGGAAGAATCCATACCAATGTACTAAGCTATTGAAGAAAATTTGATTGAATGTTAAAATTATGAATTCATGTGATTTTTCAAATTGAGTATATGTGAAATGAGATTTATAAACCTGAGCTGAAAGTGGTCGATAAAGAATAATATGTCTGTTGCAAATAGTAAGGAATTTGTCTATAAATTTTTTATCAAAGAATATAGATAGATAAATAAAGCTACTACAAAAATTTTGAATGAAAATATTTAATTTCCGAATTTATATGATTTTTCATAGATGGCTTAAAATTCTTGAATTGTATGTTCTTTTTGTGTGTGATTCTTGCTGACTTTTAACATGTTGCACTTTGAGAATTTTGGAGCAAGAGTTTTTTGAGTTTATTTTTAAAAAAATAAGAAAAATAAATAACTGTATTATTACTGAAGTTAGCAAAACTTTTAACTCATATTTGGGGGAATCTTTCAAATGAGTTTTGAACAATTATACGCATAAGCTTTTCTATCTAGAAATTGAAATTATTGTATATGTATATAATTGAAAAT
The DNA here is from genome assembly GCA_030737875.1 of Allium sativum. Classification (NCBI taxonomy): domain Eukaryota; kingdom Viridiplantae; phylum Streptophyta; class Magnoliopsida; order Asparagales; family Amaryllidaceae; genus Allium; species Allium sativum. The sequence continues at coordinate 313,378,171 of CM060919.1, forward strand.
ATACGAGTTATGTTTTTTGAAAAGTATTTGAAGTAAGTATTATGTGTATAAGCTAATTTTGGAAATTAATTGTTTATGAAACAAATATATCTATTTAATATTGTTTTGAAAACATATTAAACATTTGAAAATAAGTCGTGAACTTTGGAAGATGTTGCAAAAAAAAGTTGAGATATTTTAAAAGATTATAGTTTTAATGTTTCCATTTATCTATTGCATATATTTTATAATAGCTATTTGAAAAAAAGGATAGTAGGAATTTTTAAAAGTCAATTTATTTTTCTTTTGATTATTTAAATTTTATAAATACTTTTAGATGTATCTTTTTGTACATATAGTTTGAATTGAATACAATTTATATATTTATGTGAAATTTTATATAATGAGGATTTTGAGTAAGTAGTTTAGTAATACCAAAAGTTATGGGACGTTTGGTAATATTTTGTTGGTTACTCTCTTGACGTCTCATATGGAATATTTGTTTTGTATTTTCAGTATGTGCGATTTACTTCATTGTTGTAAATATTCAAGAAACAGATGTGGTATATGATGCATCAATGTTACTCGTCTAATTTCTATTTGGAAGTATATGACACTTTTTGAATTAATGAGCCTTTTGTTTATCTTTGAGAAGACATGCTTATATGTCATTCTTATGATGATGCTCTTTTTTATTCTATATCATAACTGTTGCGGCTTGATTTGAGGAGTAAAACCACCATATTTTCCTAAATAGGCATGCGAAAGGCTTGTACTTGCTTATGGCTTGGTAATTAGATTGGTGGTTATGCATCGGTTTTGATTTGTTCTTTTTGGTTTGCGATTGTCGATTTGCTTTATTATATGTTGATATACTATACAAGCGATGACAGTATTTTCATCCAAACGCTATCATATTTCATGACATTATTTATACGAAATAATATTTTCAAATCCATTTTATTTTGGGTTGGGATAAATTGAACTCTGTTGTACCAATGTGACAAAACTCCTTCTCGGTTGACCTGATTGGAACTGCTATGTAGGCATTTTGTTTACCGAGGGTTTGAATCTCTCTCTTTTCGTTTCTGTTATTCACCATTGTTACCAACTACAATATATCAAATCAAATAAAAACACATTATATTACTCCAACAGCTTTATTTGATAAAAATTATGATTCCTAATTATTGTCGTATGTGTACGTAAAAGAAAAATCTTGTGGAAAGAATAGGATCACTACCTGAATCAATGGTACTTCATTCGCCCCTGTTATCACCAAAGGTCAACGGTCTGCCACATTGGGCAACTTTTATATTTTTCAATTGGTATTCCCGATCGGCGGGTCATGAACAACAATAGATGAAGGCTTGGGGGTCTCATGTGTAGTACCATGAACAAGTAGCATACGGCCTTCGCCTTAGACCGTCCCTTTTATCCTAGGTTGATCTCCAGGTGTGTTATGGCGTTATGAATAGGTTAAGGTGCTGATGCCTTCGCGCGCACTCGAGCTCTGCCACTGTGATTTTTACAACACTAGCTTCTGTTTATTTGGTATGTTATGAGTCGGGTTATATTTATCCCATAATCCCCTAATACTTTATTACATTTTTATAATTGATCAATTTTGAGTATCATATTGATTTACATATGATAATTGTTATAAGTATTGCATTGATTTATATGTGATACTCTGACTTGGTTCATTTTACCATATTGTTTTATATATGATAAATGTTATGAGTATCTTATTGATTTATATACGATACTCTGACTTGATTTGTTATCATACCGCATTACGTTCATTATGGGTATCATATTAGTTTATATATGAAACATTGAGATGCTTTTCTCATACCATCTTGTTTTATTTATGGTATTTGTTATGCCTAGATTTATTCCTATCATATTGTTTTTATATATGATGATTATTATCGGTATCATATTGATTTATATAAGATACCTTGTTTAATTTATTTTCAATATATTAACAATTATTGATGGTATCATATTGATTTATATATGATACTGTGAGTGGATTTATATGTTGACATATCTTTTTACATGATTATTTTAATTTGTCCCATAATGATTTATATAGACAACACTTATTTTATTCTTTTCTATCATATTGTTTATTATAACAAGCATCATTGTTCGTTGTCTATAGATCTTACTTCATTCATACTAGAAATAGTCTGACCCATATGATTTATTACAATCCACGAGCTAGTCTGAGGATTTTGGTTGCAGGTTAGGTTGCGTGGATTGTTGCAGCACTTTTACCATTTTTCACATTTTCGGATTTTTGAATTATGCAGCAATGAACCCATTAATAGCTCGTAGTCCATTATGGTATGTATGCTATTATGTATTTTAGGAGTGGTATTATGTATCATGGACTATGTATTACGGACATCTCTATTATGATATGTATTATGTATTCTACTGCGATCGATTCTATTATATTTTGTACTATATTACTTGGGAAAATTTTTTGTGCCATTGCTTTGAACATAGACTGAGCACGAATGGTAAGTTCATTCAAAGGGAATGAGTACAACATTTAGCCATATCGAGTCCAATTCTCTGTGCTTTCCGACGGTAATACTTAGTGTTGCTCTTGATTAGCACGAGTATATGGGTCAGACGTTACAATTTAATTTACAATTTAACTAAGAAAGTTAAATAGAAATGTATGAATCAGAGTTTAACTCAGAGCTAAGTAAAATAAAAATAGAATGGTTTAGAATAGACGATTCTTGAAATAAAACCAGAATTTTGATTTTGGAATAAAAGTGAACTAATTAGAAAATCAATTAGTTAATTGAATCTAAGAATGGAACCTAACTTGCCTAAGTGAATGCAAACAAGTAATTATTTAGATTGAATATTAGTTGAATTTAACCCAACCAATTGAATTTAATAAATAATTGAATGATTTGGTTATGTTGATTGTACATTGTTTGTTTATTATTGGTTGAATAAAATTCATCAGCAGTTAATGGAGTTGAAGCTAAAGAAATTCCAATATAATGAATTTGGATGGAACATGAAGAATAAATGTGTGAATTCAAGAAATTTAAAAGTTGGACTATGGAACTAATAATCATGACTATGGAACTAATATGTTCTATTGAGTTAAGTACAGGTACCAGAAGGCTATAAGGATTGATTTTGGTTGCGTAGATTGCCCATAAGTTGAGCAAGTATGCTCAATAGTGCTCGTATAAGGTACGCCTATGCAAAAATATAAATTTTGGTTTATAAATTGAATTTTCCGACCATGTGGGTCGATGTATATATATATTTGTTGTTCCTGCGATATGTAGAAGTCCCTCTGTACAGAGGAGACTCTTCCAATTTTTTTAGGAACATAAGATGTTAGAAAAACCATGAATATGCCTTAAGTAAACCATATTCCACTCATAGATCTAGGCGGAATAGAGAGAAATTTGTAGTAGATCTAGATCTGCACTAATTCTTTGCATTCGAGCTTGCTTCAATAATCCTCCTAATTATATACATATAAGAGACATACATTAGAATCTTATACATATATGTTTATGCTAAATTCCAGAATACTAATCTCATGTAAATTAGAATTGAGAGGGATTAAAAATAGAGTTGGAGAAATAGAAGAAAACCTTAATCTATTCTTTTATTTTTCTCTGGAATTTAACAATGGTGGAGAGGCAGCATGGAGGCAGAGATGTAAATGATTAGGGTTTTCATAGTGTTATAGTAGGGCTATATATAGTTGCCCGTGTAAGCATAGACCGTTGGACTACTTAGAATTAATCCAAGCCTTTAATTTATCTATATCCTCTAAGAGAAACCCTAACCAACTAGATTTATTGGGTTGTCCAACCGCCGAGCAGTCGACACCCCTTAAGGGGTGGTCGACCCCTTCGGGGCTGGAACACCTAATAAGGCTGCGCTGCTGAGTTGTTTATGTTAATTAATACGTTCCTTAATCTCTTTACCTTATTCCGTATATGCAATATACTTTGTCCCCCTGAATTTATCTCTAATTAAAAATTTAAATTCTCTCTCTTTATTTTGAGTTTATCTTGGACACACACACATATATATATATATATATATATATATATATATTATCTATTTAATTATATATATATTCTGTGTTTACGATCCAAGTTCATTTGTTCATAATTTCTTCATACATCAATCGTTTTCAGCATATTATATGTGAAAACGATGTTGAATTTCGCCATGAATCCAAATAAAAAAAATTGTAGCCAAATTCCTAAAGTTGCAAAAACTCATTTTCCAGCCTCATTGTTTAATTGCTTACTTTTAATTATTTATTTACTATTAATACTTATGAATTTTACGGGGTGTTACATTAACTCCCTGAGTATTTTTGTGGAAAGCAATTAGTCATTTCTGGTGGACCTGACAACGTGGCATTCAAAGTTAATGCGATATTCTTAAAAAGGTAATAGTAACCTAAAGCCTCGTCAACCGAGAAATGGCAGAAATCGGATAAGCCACATAACTATGTATGTCACACCCATTAGAGTGTATTGTCATATGATCAAGAGAATATCCATTCGCTTCTTTCTTCTATCGTTGTTGTATGCTTTCAGTAACGGCTGCCAATCCCAACCATTGGTGACACAAATTCGGTACACTCAAACGAAATGAGTGGCCAATCATGTTTAGCAGGATTGCAAGATGTTCTTGTTGAACCCAGTGTATTCCTCTCTAGAGATACACTATCAGAAGGTTATCTTATCCCTTGCCATAGTTGAAATCCATACTCCAGTAAGTGCCTGTAGTTTTTGATTATATACTAAGTATGTGGAGCGTGAGATGCAAGTGTTCTTTTAGATGGTTATTTATTTGATATAGACACTATTATAATATCATTGAAGTTGATATCAAAAATGTTTTAGGTTATCATAAGGTAAAAACTGTCTATGTTTATGTGTGTATAGGTCTTACGATTATCCTTTTCTTTCGAAATGATTTTTAACTTAAAATCAGTTAGATGATACCTATAAACTTAGTGAGTTTTCTAACGCCGGTTCACCAGACCGATTCATGGCGTTTGCACTGCTCGGGTCGGCCATGTTTAACAAGTTCAGGATAGGATGCTACGAACTTAGGAAGATAGGCGGGCGAAGTTCAGTCTTATGATGCTATTTAGTATTTATTCTATTGTATGTTGTATATGAGGACAAGTTGTTATAACTGTCCAGTTGTATCGATGATCTGTTGTACTCTGATGATTGTAAGTATTATTTCAAGCTCTCAATAAAGATTTATTTCTGTATAATTATTTATTCCACTGTAATGTGAGACTCTGTGTTGTGTTGGTTAATTTGATCTTTCTTCCTTTTCTTCTATTCTAATCTTTCTTACTTATCTTTTTCTCACCCTTTAAATTCTTTCTATTAACTATCAGGTGTTTATGATACTCGTGTCTTGGCAAGAAATATGGGAATACATACTATTATAGAAATCTGAATGTCGAATTTTGTTGGGTCATTACAGTGGAATCAAAGCATAAGTTTTAGTAATAGCCTTGGCTCTATGGCGTAACTCGATAGAGATGGGGTTAGTAATACCCTAGATTGAGTTTCAGTGTATATATTTGAGGGAGTGTATTAGTAGATTTTATAAAAATGTTTTATATTGTGTTATTTGATCGGTTCATATTTGAATTGGTAACTGACACAATATTATTTTGAAAAGAGGTTAAATAAAATAATTTATCTCAAATTATATTTTTGTATAAAAGAGAAATAAGTTTATCAAATTATTGAGACATCGGTGTGTTTGATTGATTTGAATGGAATTCAAATTAGACTATAAAATTTGAATTGTTTGGTATATATCCCAAAAAAGAGGATTTCACATAAAATTTGTGAATGATAATTTTAAAAGGAAATTTAACTTGAGCTAAATAAATCAAATTAGTAAAGGGAATTGTTTGGATTGAAGATTTGACTAAGAAAGTTAAATAGAAATGTATGAATCAGAGTTTAACTCAGAGCTAAGTTAAATAAAAACAGAATGGATGAGAAATTAATAATCATGTAGATTGCGAACATATAATAATAACCATGATTATGGAACTAATATGTTCTATTGAGTTAAGTACACGTACCAGAAGGCTATGAGGATTGATTTTGGTTGCGTAGATTGCCCATAAGTTGAGCAAGTATCAATAGCGCTCGTATAAGGTACGCCTACGCGATGATATAAATTTTGGTTTATAAATTGGATTTTTCGACCATGTGGGTCGATGTATATATATTTGTTGTTCCTGTTATATGTAGAAGTCCCTCTGTACATGGGATACACTACCAAATTTTTCTAAGAATATAAGATGTTAGAAATTTTTCAATATTTTTGAAAATTTTTGTTAATTTTTTTTGGTGTTTCGATTAAAACAAATTAAATCAGTGGAATTATAAATTTAGAAAGTGGAACTGAAATTTTAACTGAGTAGATTTTATAAAAGTCAACTGATTTGTAGCAATTTTCCTACCTTTGTAATTTCGGGACGAAATTCTTTTAAGGAAGAAGAAATGCAACGATGTAGATTTTTAACCGTTAAGTTTTGAATATATAAATTAATTTTAAATCTTGAATTGGATAAAGGATTATTTACTTATTTATTAAACAAAGTTAGAACATATAAATTATAATTAAATTAATAACGAGCTCCTAATGTCATGGTAGTTCCCAATGTTATGTTGTGAACTTCAAATATACAAAATCCAATATAAGTCGGAATTCTTTAAAACAAGAATCGTCCGAATCCATTTCATTTAATTTTCTAATGAAAGAGAGAAATCAAGATTTCATATTATATATTTTGAGTTCTGAGTCAATTTTTCAGAAAGTCACTATGGAATCGTTTATAAACCGTAGTGATTAATTTAATAAATTTGATTTGGTTTGAAAAAAATTATTACGTAACTTGAGCCAACGATTGAATTAGGACACAAAACCAATTCTATTGAATTCATATTGACGTTTAGAATCAGGATAGATATATAGTTCGTTATTTTTAGAGATCATGTATTTTAGTCTACAAAATAGCATCGTTTTACGTGTGAAATATCGTTCTTGGATAACAGTCTCGGAATGCGACAAAACTTATGCCATTTGATCCGTATTAATAAGTTATTACAGGATTTTGATTTTTGTATCGATCGGTCTTACCGTTTGATCGTGCGAAGAGTAAATACATAAATTTTTGTTTAATCGTTTTATCGATTTAATATGGAATCACAAAATAACCAATTTTCAAATGAACTTGGATTTCAATGTAACAAATTTTATTAAATCCATAGTGATTAATTATTGTACTATTTCAAGTTTCAAGTTATTTGGATTTATTTTATGATCGTGCGCAATTTAAATGCATGTCAATTCACATTGTGAATTATAAAGGAAGTTTTTCAAACGATCTCGGAATTCGACAAAACATATTCCATCGTGTCCGGAATATTATTTTATGTTGGGATTACAATTTTAATCGCGATCAGAGGTCTTATGTGAGCGTTTAACGCATTATTTCAGCCGTAAGTTTCATATAATATTAAAACATTGATACCCTCCCTTATAAATACCACAGTACCCCCAGACCCTACATTTTTCTGGTCAAAATTAGCTTGCGTGGTCAACACAGTTTTAGCCACATCCACATTAGAAATGAAAGCTCAGAATCGTTCGGAATTTACTTCCTCCAAAACTTCAAAATCGCTAATTTAGATTGAAAACTTCCAACAATAATCTTATTTAACTCAGTGAGGTCTATAAATTGATCGCTGGTGATGGGTTACCTCACTTCGTGGTGGCTAAAAATCGTGCTGGAAGCTGTCGCGATCGAGGGTACTCTGGCTTCGAACGGCGGAGGCTGGCGTGGCGAGACTAGTGGCAATGGATGACGAGGTTCAAGCGCGTAGTTCAGTGCTATTGGATGGATGATCGGTTGAACGGAGCGGTAATGCAATGCTGATGTTTGAGATGTGTGTGGGTGATGGATCGTGTATCTAAACGAAGGCGTGGAGTATTTGTTTGGAATGGGAGTAGTGAAGAGATATCTGCCTGTTAACCAACTAAAAAAGTAATTAAGTGTATAAATATATAATTAAGGAATTTAAATTATATTAATTAAATTGTATATTTATAAATATTACAATCTGTGCATATCTTATCAGAATCAGACCAAACAGGTTGCAATAGAATCGTGGTAACGAGCACAACATTTTGAAACAGTTGGGGGGATGAACCTGGATTCCTCAAATTCATCGTTTATTTTCATATTATCATTATGTGAACTGTTTAACCAATCTGATTAGATGATTGACTTGGTTGTTGACTATTGAATTGAAATTTAACGTTTGCTTTGTTATTAACCAATGGGCAGTATTGGTTGAGTAATTGGCAGCAGATGACCTAAAAATACATCGTTTTATAAAGGTTGATTTACAGTTAGGTGAATCGACATAAGTAAAGTTATAAAATTTATTTTATAACTAAAAATAGATTTTTAAATCTGTTATTTTGAATGAAAGTTTATCAAAAGGAAATAAATATTTTTTATTTTTTATTTAAGTTTACAAGTAAATATTAAATAATTTTATAAAGCAAATTCTTATGTTAATAAGTTTTATGAGCAAGTAATCAGAAATTTACCTAAGGGTTAAGAGTTGGATTAATTAGTTCTAGGTGAAAATTAAATGGGATTATTTAAATTGAATATATTATTAATTAACTTAAAGAAAGGACAAATTGGAATTGGTTAACAAACTAACCATATTGAGTTGATTAAGTCAACTGCTTTAACTAGAAGGGATTATTAAATTAATTTTTTATCAATAATTTAAATGGAGATATTTGTGACAAATAGTTTCGGAACGTAATACAGTTTCTCAAGAGATTGAACAATCTTTTAATTAATTGATTTTAAAGACAAATTTTGAATTGTTAATTATTTAATGAAGTTGATTATTATTTTAATAACCTTGAAAGAAAGGGAATTATATTGATAGCTAATGAGGAGGAAAACTATTTGTAATTTAAATGAAGTTGAAATTGATTATTATTTAAATAATAATAATGAAAGTGATAATCTTGTAATTAGAATTCAATGAATGAAGTTTATGAAGTCATAAGGCTCCGTTTATGGTTAACTGAATTTATAAACGAATTTACATTATTAGTATAAGTTAAGTTTAAATTGAATTCTTATTTAATTTGGTATTCTATTTAAATGGGTTTATAAAAACTAAGTTGGGTAAAGTTATAAATCCAAGTTTGCAAAGAGTTAAGAAGGTAAATGATTTCATCTTACGAACAAGTTATAGTGAAGCGACCCGAACTTCCCCGATCTCCGAAGAGAAGAGAAAGAACGAATTACCTTGAGGACAAGACGAATCAGAACGCAAACAGAAGAACATTTCATTGTTTATCACAACAATTCCATCAGAATACAAGAATATACAGAGTATGAATAAATATTACACATTTGACAAATATCAGAGATTTAAATTACATAGCAGCGGAAAAATAATACAACACACAACTGAAAGTAATACACGGATATAGAGCTTTCCGGGTATCGCTCCATCTATAAATCAGGATCCTGTGAATATAAATCTGCAAAACCAAAACTACTAGCTGCCCGTGGAAAATAGGGGCACCCAGAGTTTAGGTTAAAACAATAAACTCCAGGTCAGTCATGTGACTGGTTTGAGAACTAAAACAGTTATTTAAAACTTTACTTTAAAAGAGAGTAATTCAAGGGACCACGCCGTATAACACGGAACGGGTTTCCTCCCAAGAACACTAGTGCATATAACAAAACAGCGCAATGCTTTTTGGAAAAATGAAGCTATTATAAGACCCAGGTCCCATCACACAATGCAACGCAAGCCGGAGGATAGGGTTTTCCCTTATAATAGCCAAACATGCTTGGTACGTTTAAAACAAATCATTTGATAATATTATAAGTGTATAGTATCAAAACAATTTCAATCATAAATATCAATCATAGACGGCATGGGTACCATATATCATGTCGCCATACTAGGCTCTGCAAATAAAACCGCAATGTCACGTATTGGAAATTGGATTCCATCATGAGTCGAGGCAAGGGGCAAGCTCCTCTCCGTTCGAGACACTCTAGCAAATGTCTCAGGACCACACACAGCGATCCCTTGGAACCTCCAAGGCCGGTCATCTCTTACTTTTGAGGATTAGTATTCCTGAACACACGTTTCCCGGTCCTATAGGACCTATATAATGGTCTGTACGTCGGCTCACATAGTGCCAGTTATCGACCATATATTCGAGGCGCCTCGCATCCAACAACCACACAGGTAAAAAGTATATAAATGTCAGGGCTGGTAGGTCACTGACATCACCCATAGCTAGAAAGAAACGTCGTGCACTCCTTGGGTCCTTATCCCGTTTTTGACTCATACCGAGGTGTGAGGCTCGCGAATTAATGCTATACACAAAGCTATGCCACACAGGCCGTGCTTTGATCATCAACCACAAGACTATGCTTTTCAACAGAAGCCTTGATCATCTGCCACTTAGGCATGCCACACAGGCAATTCATGTCATGCGATTGATATCTATCGATATATAACCTCTAAGCTCGTACGACTTAGAGAAGGGCGTTAAGCAAGAGAATAAATTCTCCGCCGCCAAATAGATATATATTTAATAGAAATCAATCACACAGAATAAAATCCAATATTAGACACACAGTCCATTTACAAGTTCGTTCTGGGTCTGAACGAAACCAGAGGAACCTTATTCCTCGCATATCCATCGATCTCCAAGTATGTCTGGACGATCACCAACTGATTCCCTTCTCTTGGGTGTACATCCCAATCAAGATCATCAATAATCATCCAAACGATGTGAAGACCTCCGGTCTTCAACCACCGTCTTCACCTTTGACATATCGTCGAATCGGTTATTCAGAATGGGTATAAACCCGGCCTTTCTGAATAACCCGCGTATATAATAAACAAGTGTTACACAAACACAACATACGCCTCATTCCAATTTAGAATATTCTTTTATTCAAATATTCACATTCTTAGGGAAAAGTTCCCATTAATTTTATCAAAGATAAATTCTTCTAAATTTATTCTTTAATCTTCCTTTGGATATCATTTCAAACCATATTATGGTTATCCAAACTAGTCGGGATTAGCGAACCACACCGAAGTAATTATTTATTTTATTTCCCAATCCCAACCTATTCATCCCATGGAGCAAAATTGGTAATACTCCATATCTAACACCACGGTGTTATCGGTAAATATTAATGACCATTTCACGTTCAAATCTAATTAAAGATTTAACTATCGCTTTGGAGCAAAACCGGTGATACTCCATTCTCGATCATTTCAATCTAATTAAAGATTCATTAAAACTCCACTTAGTTTTAATCTTCCCAAAAATCAATATCATGTCTTTAACTGGGTTAAAGAACCAATGTCATCTAAAACACGGTTCACGATAAACCCAAAATAACATCCCATCGTTAATCGGGTTAAAGAATAGGTGTTATTCAAACACCGCTCACGATAAACCCAAAATCACATTCCATCGTTAATCGGGTTAAAGAACAGGTGTTATTCACAACACCGCTCACGATAAACCCAAAATCACATCCCATCGTTAATCGGGTTAAAGAATATGTGTTATTCAAAACACCGCTCACGATAAACCCAAAACCAATTTAAATTCAATTCCAATTAATATTATTTAATTGGTACACTTCATTAAATCTAAATAGAAAGATTTAAACTTTTTCTCAACCGGGTTTAAGAACAGTGTTAATAAAGACACCATTCACGACAAACCCAAATCACATTTGATATTAAATACAAGGCTCTGAATAGAAAATATATCGGCTTATATTCAATATCAAATTCTACGACCAACAAATATCGTATTGGAAATAATGATATAAATATATCTTTCAAATTTCCATAACAATATATGTATAATCACGAAATCCAACATCGAAATATTCCAAAGATAATTTCGATTCAAATACATTACCACTTTATATATTGGAAATTTTGGTTATTTTCAAAACCATTTCAAATCCACATTATTTGTTTTAAAAATAAATGGGATTATAATTCTAGTTCAAAACTAGTTCATTTCGATAAAAATCTATTTTTATCTTTTCAAATTTGGAATTTTTCATCCCAGTTCTTTCCAATTCATATATTATGATCTCACACAAATTATTAATATTTTTAAAAATTTTATCAAGGCCCGTACAGTCGTTTTCAATAACGGCCACCGAACTGCACTTACAGCGACCTTTTTTCAAATTTGATTTGGACATAAATCCAAATCCAACCATTAGATTTCAGATCTCTAATATTCATTAGAAAGCTCTTTTCGATACGAACACAACGGTTCCAGTTTTAGGAGAATCCGACGGTCGGATCTCCCGTAATGTCCATTCGAAGTCAATGGTCGAAATTCACGAACTGTCGCAGCGCGGCGTGTTCTATTCAGGCCATTATACATATAATATATATATATTATATTCCGTCGATTTCCTTTTAAAACGTATTTTATAAATCGTTTTAAATTCGTTTTCGAAACGATTTCAACTTCATATTCAATTTCGAATCAAAATTGAATATTCCACATCATCGATATACAAATGATAATATTTTCAAAACGTTATATTTTGAAATCACTTCCTTTTCTATATTCATTATAAAAACGAATATATTCGATATAAATATCGTTCGCGTCAAAATGGCGCATCTCTAATCAACACGGCTTTATATATTTCAATAACTTCGTTATTTTATTCAACAAATGAATATTTATTCTATTCAACACATGAATCTATATTTCTTTCAACACATGAATATTCTCAACACATGAGTATCGTCAACACATGACTACTTTTGTTATTTAATATATTTTATAAAATTATGATAAAGATGTAAATTTTATTGTTTAAAATATTTTACTCAACACATGAATATATATTTTATTCAACACATGAATATATATTTTATAATATTCTTTATTTTCCCAATTGGAATGAGGCCCAATCAATTACCATATAATGTTAATCATATGGATTCCATACAACATATGTATATAATAGCAACGATAAATAATCAACCATCATCCAAAGTGCACCACACAACTGCATAAGCATTAAATATAACTAATTAACGCTCATACAGTCTGTCAATCAAACGATCGACATACCACTGAACAATTGGGATTAGTGTACGTCAAATATCATCCCAACACCCGTGTGGGGTTTCAATCCACAAACACTGAATATTATTTGTGCAGTTGGGCGATGGGTAAAATTTATCGTCCCAATCAATATCCTTCAAATAGGTGTACATAAACAAACCGTCCGGTTTATAAATGAATATTTATTTATTCACATTCACGTTAAAAATTATATTTTTAACGATAATTAATTTATTTCAACACATGAATGTTTTATTATCCATTTCACATCAACATCACAAACAAACTTCACAACACATCAAACAAGCATACAAGTCGTCCATGGTCCGTGGACGACGGGTGTCGGGTGCTGCTAAGCACCGTCTACATCCTAGTATATATTTTAACTAGAAAACAAGATTTAAAGTGAGGAGTTCTCACCGACTACCTAAACCAAACGCCACGACTCTTCTTATGTAGAAATCTTCGTCATGCTCGCCTTTTGTCAATTTCATTGTCCGTAGCCACTACATATATAAAAATCACATTTTTATATTGTTGTTATGTATTTAAAAATCACATTTTTATAATCACTGTATATGGATAAAAAATTACATTTTTATACCGCTACTATATAGATAAAAATCCTATTTTTATACCGGTGTTCATATAATAAAGATTATATTTTTCTCTCGCCATTCTCTATATAAAAATCACATTTTTATCCTTCCTATCATATAAAAATTATATTTTTATCCTTCCTATCATATAAAAATTATATTTTTATCCTTCCTATCATGTAAAAATTATATTTTTATTCTGCTACCATATGAATAAAAATCCCATCTTTATATGTATATACTATATAAAAATCCGACCTTTTCTATGTGATTAACTATATAAAAATCCGACCTTTTCTATGGGATTAACTATATAAAAATCCGACCTTTTCAATGTGATTAACTATATAAAAATCCAACATTTTCTATGGGATTAACTATATAAAAATCCGACCTTTTCTATATGATTAACTATATAAAAATCCGACCTTTTCTATGTGAAAAATCATTGCTTTCTTTACAATAAAAATCAGTTCTTTTATAATTACATTACTTTCAAAAACCATATTTTACATTTCCTAAGTAAATATATATTAAATTATAACTTACAGTCGCTTGAAGGGGGAGGCTCGCAGCAGGTGGTGGTGGCACGGTGGAGGCGGTTCAGAATGTCGGAGGGAGGGGTTTCGATTGGGGAAAAAGGGGTGGCGGCTAGGTCAAATCGAAGGGGCTGACGCGTCGCTCAGGAGAAGGAGGGGGGACCAGAGGGAGGCGCGACAAGGGGGAGGAGGAGATGCGATGGGGGGGATTCGTGGCTATCGCGAGGAGGTAGGAGGGTTTAACGGTGGTGGAGATCGGAGGCCCTGGTGGAGGAGGGAGTGTCGAGGGGAGGGAGGCGCCGGCGTTGGGGGGGCCACGGCGGTGGTGGCTTGGCGGCAGGGGGTCGTCGCGATTGGGTTTTCCTTTTTATTATTTATTTATAACTGAAGAGAGAGAGAGAGGGGGGAAGGGAGTTAAAGGAAAATATATATTATTTTATTTATTCTCCAAAATGTTGACTTTTATTTCCAACACCAATCGAGACCCAACGACTGTCTCCCCTAGCTAATTACCTCCATTCCGAACACAATGGGATATGTATCGTAGGCTGATTTGATCATTTCGACCAGTTTCCGTCAAAATCAAAATATAAATCTATATATTGAATTTGAACGCACATTTCAATTTACCGGGGTCACATAGGAACTCTGAAAATTCCCGAAAAATATTTTCTAACTTCGCATCGACGATACGGTCCTAACAAAATTAATTTCGTCAAATTCTGAGACCGTTTGAAAAATGGTCATTTTCCAGTCGATTAAAATCAACTAAAACTGGTCAAACGCGTTTTCCTTCGCCACGGTCACATATTGATTCAGAAAATTACGAATTTTGAAACCTAGCAATAACTTGACATCACGGATCCAACAAAAGTGTTTTCGTCAAAAACCGAGGTCGTTTGCAAAATTTCCATTTTTAAGGGCCAGAATTCCATAGCGACTATTCTGAATTTTCAACTGGGCATAACTTTTTATTCCCGCTATGAAATTTCGAATTTTCGGATTCGTTGGGAAGATATTCTCAAATAGATTCAATTATTTTTGGTTTCGCTAAAATCCGATTTATTTTGAATCCTGTACACTCATTTGAAATTTGAAATTTGAAATCGAATTTCGAACTACCGTGCCATTTTCAATTCCATTTATAATTAAAATAAAATATTTATATTCTAACGACGATTCAAATAAATATATACGTTCTAATTCTATTCAAAATAAACTTCTCGTCGTTATTATTTAAAATAATTCATTTTAAATATTCAAAATTCATTAAAATCACCAAAATAAAAATTTTAAATTGGCTTTGAATTTCCGGGTTGTTACAATCTCCCCCACTTAAAACTTTTCATCCCCGAAAAGGAACGAAGCTGAAAGTTGTTTTCAAACCAACTCAACTTCCAATATTTTGATTATGGCTTAAGTTCTCCAACTTTTCAGCTTCTAAGAACTTTTGAAATTCTTCAAAAATTTGGCTAACACCCTAAATTTCCGAAAAAATTCGCCATAACCTCCCCTGCACAGGGGACTTCGGGATATTTCAAATAGCCTCCCATGGCTCTCACCAATCCAAAAAAAAAAAGAAAAAGCCAATCGGCTCATAAAATCATCCAAACCCAATAAATTAGTAAACATGTGCCTATTTGTCGGGCAAACAATTTTATTCTTCTACTCTACCCTCCTTGCTATGACCTGTTCAATGTAAGTACATGTATATGCATGCATTTTCAAACAATTTTCAATACAGTTCAATATTTGATTCAATTTGGCATAATGGTTCAAAATTATCAAACCAATAATCAAACAACACAACCATCAATCAATTAGTGGATTAACGTTTCAAATTCGTAATTTGGATATATATACAGAAAATCATGTTTTTGGTACCAAATCACAACAATAAACCTATCTAGTTTTGGTTCTCACACCAGTCAATGGAAATATATAGAAATCCCACTTTTCGAAACTCGAACAAAAATACTGATAATGTGGCCGCATTACCAGAATTATCTCCGGGCGACTAGAGTGCGAATCTATATCTATCCAGTATATTGAAACTTCGAATATACATTCATGACGCGTATATGCAAAACCTTTATATACTCGATTGTCAAAAATCAATATAAATAAAATATTCAAATACGTTGAATAAGGTTTAAATCTTCAAAACAATTTGGTTTTATTTTAAAAATATACTCTTCACACTCATTCTAGGATACTACTGATCCCATCTCTAACGAGTTATTCTCATTGGATATTACTAATCCAATCTCTGATGAATTATTTCGTTCGGTTCTAATGTGTCTTGTTCTCGAGCTCTGTAAACCAAAGCTCTGATACCAACTGAAGCGACCCGAACTTCCCCGATCTCCGAAGAGAAGAGAAAGAACGAATTACTTTGAGGACAAGACGAATCAGAACGCAAACAGAAGAACATTTCATTATTTGTCACAACAATTCCATCAGAATACAAGAATATACAGAGTATGAATAAATATTACACATTTGACAAATATCAGAGATTTAAATTACATAGCAGCGGAAAAATAATACAACACACAACTGAAAGTAATACACGGATACAGAGCTTTCCGAGTATCGTTCCAGCTGTAAACCAAGATCCTGTGAATACAAATCTACAAAACCAAAACTGCTAGCTGCCCGTGGAAAATAGGGGCACCCAGAGTTTAGTTTAAAACAATAAACTCCAAGTCAGTCATGTGACTGGTGTGAGAACTAAAACAGTTATTTAAAACTTTACTTTAAAAGAGAGTAATTCAAGGAACCACGCCGTATAACACAGAACGGGTTTCCTCCCAAGAACACTAGTGCATATAATAAAACAGCGCAATGCTTTTTGGAAAAATGAAGCTATTATAAGACCCAGGTCCCATCACACAATGCAACGCAAGCCGGAGGATAGGGTTTTCCCTTATAATAGCCAAACATGTTTGGTACATTTAAAACAAATCATTTGATACAATTATAAGTGTATAGTGTCAAAACAATTTCAATCATAAATATCAATC
This sequence comes from Allium sativum, assembly GCA_030737875.1. Classification (NCBI taxonomy): domain Eukaryota; kingdom Viridiplantae; phylum Streptophyta; class Magnoliopsida; order Asparagales; family Amaryllidaceae; genus Allium; species Allium sativum. Next base: position 313,395,571 of record CM060919.1, read on the forward strand.
ATAGACGACATGGGTACCATATATCATGTCGCCATACTAGGCTCTAAAAATAAAACCACAATGTCACGTATTGGAAATTGGATTCCATCATGAGTCGAGGCAAGGGGCAAGCTCCTCTCCGTTCGAGACACTCTAGCAAATGTCTCAGGACCACACACAGCGATCCCTTGGAACCTCCAAGGCCAATCCTCTCTTACTTTTGAGGATTAGTATTCCTGAACACACGTTTCCCGGTCCTATAGGACCTATATAATGGTCTGTACGTCGGCTCACATAGTGCCAGTTATCGACCATATATTCGAGGCGCCTCGCATCCAACAACCACACAGGTAAAAAGTATATAAATGTCAGGGCTGGTAGGTCACTGACATCACCCATAGCTAGAAAGAAACGTCGTGCACTCCTTGGGTCCTTATCCCGTTTTTGACTCATACCGAGGTGTGAGGCTCGCGAATTAACGCTATACACAAAGCTATGCCACATAGGTCGTGCTTTGATCATCAACCACAAGACTTTGCTTTTCAACAGAAGCCTTGATCATCTGCCACTTAGGCATGCCACACGGGCAATTCATGCCATGCGATTGATATCTATCGATATATAACCTCTAAGCTCGTACGTCTCAGAGAAGGGCGTTAAGCAAGAGAATAAATTCTCCGCCGCCAAACAGATATATATTTAATAGAAATCAATCACACAGAATAAAATCCAATGTTAGACACACAGTCCATTTACAAGTTCGTTTTGGGTCTGAACGAAACTGGAGGAACCTTATTTCTCGCATATCCATCGATCTCCAAGTACGTCTGGATGATCACCAACTGATTCCCTCCTCTTGGGTGTACAGCCTAATCAAGATCATCAATAATCATCCAAACGATGTGAAGACCTCCGGTCTTCAACCACCATCTTCACCTTCGACATATCGTCGAATCGGTTATTTAGAATAGGCATAAACCCGGCCTTTCTGAATAACCCGCTTATATAATAAACAAGTGTTACACAAACACAACATACGCCTCATTCCAATTCCGAATATTCTTTTATTCAAATATTCACATTCTTAGGGAAAAGTTCCAATTAATTTTATCAAAGATAAATTCTTCTAAATTTATTCTTTAATCTTCCTTTGGATATCATTTCAAACCATATTATGGTTTTCCAAACTAGTTGGGATTAGCGAACCACACCGAAGTAATTATTTATTTTATTTCACAATCCCAACCTATTCATCCCATGGAGCAAAACTGGTAATACTCCATATCTAACACCACGGTGTTTTCGGTAAATATTAATTACCATTTCACGTTCAAATCTAATTAAAGATTTAACTATCGCTTTAGAGCAAAACTGGTGATACTCCATTCTCGATCATTTCAATCTAATTAAAGATTCATTAAAACCCCACTTAGTTTTAATCTTCCCAAAAATCAATATCCTGTCTTTAACTGGGTTAAAGAACCAATGTCATCTAAAACACGGTTCATGATAAACCCAAAATCACATCCCGTAGTTAATCGGTTTAAAGAATAGGTGTTATTCAAAACACCGCTCACGATAAACCCAAAATCACATCCCATCGTTAATCGGATTAAAGAACAGGTGTTAATCAAAACACCACTCACGATAAATCCAAAATCACATCCCATCGTTAATCGGGTTAAAGAACATGTGTTATTCAAAACACCGCTCACAATAAACCCAAAACCAATTTAAATTCAATTCCAATTAATATTATTTAATTGGTACACTTCATTAAATCTAAATAGAAAGATTTAATCTTTTTCTCAACTGGGTTTAAGAACAGTGTTAATGAAGACACCATTCACGACAAACCCAAATCACATTTGATATTAAATACAAGGCTCTGAATAGAAAATATATCGGCTTATATTCAATATCAAATTCTACGACCCACAAATATCGTATTGGAAATAATGATACAAATATATCTTTCAAATTTCCATAACAACATCTGTATAATCACGAAATCCAACATCGAAATATTCCAAAGACAATTTCGATTCAAATCCATTTCCACTTTATATATTGGAAATTCTGGTTATTTTCAAAACCATTTCAAATCCACTTTATTTGTTTTAAAAATAAATGGGATTATAATTCTAGTTCAAAACTAGTTCATTTCGATAAAAATCTATTTTTATCTTTTCAAATTTGGAATTTTTCATCCCAGTTCTTTCCAATTCATATATTATGATTTCACACAAATTATTAATATTTTTAATAATTTTATCAAGGTCCGTACAGTCGGTTTTCAATAACGGCCACCGAACTGCACTTACAACGACCTTTTTCCAAATTTGATTTGGACATAATCCCAAATCCAACCGTTAGATTTCAGATCTCTAATATTCGTTAGAAAGCTCTTTTCGATACGAACCCAACGGTTCCGGTTTCAGGAGAATCCGACGGTCGGATCTCCCATAATGTCCATTCGAAGTCAATGGTCGAAATTCACGAACTGCCGTAGCGCGGCGCGTTCTATTCAGCCCATTATATATATAATATATATATTATATATATTTCGTCGATTTCCTTTTAAAACGTATTTTATAAATCGTTTTAAATTCGTTTTCGAAACGATTTCAACTTCATATTCAATTTCGAATCAAAATTGAATATTCCACATCTTCGATATATAATGACAATATTTTCAAAATGTTATATTTTGAAATCACTTCCTTTTCTATATTCATTATAAAAACGAATATATTCGATATAAATATCGTTTCCGTCAAAATGGCGCATCTCTAATCAACACGGCTTTATGTATTTCAATAACTTCGTTATTCTATTCAACAAATGAATATTTATTCTATTCAACACATGAATATTCTCAACACATGAGCATCGTCAACACATGACTACTTTTGTTATTTAATATATTTTATAAAATTATGATAAAGATGTAAATTTTATTGTTTAAAATATTTTACTCAACACATGAATATATATTTTATTCAACACATGAATATATATTTTATAATATTCTTTATTTTCCCAATTGGAATGAGGCCCAATCAATTACCATATAATGTTAATCATATGGATTCCATACAACATATGTATATAATAGCAACGATAAATAATCAACCATCATCCAAAGTGCACCACACAACTGCATAAGCATTAAATATAACTAATTAACGCTCATACAGTCTGTCAATCAAACGATCGACATACCACTGAACAATTGGGATTAGTGTACGTCAAATATCATACCAACACCCGTGTGGGGTTTCAATCCACAAACACTGAATATTATTTGTGCAGTTGGGCGATGTGTAAAATTTATCGTCCCAATCAATATCCTTCAAATAGATGTACATAAACAAACCATCCGGTTTGTAAATGAATATTTATTTATTCACATTCACATTAAAAATTATATTTTTAACGATAATTAATTTATTTCAACACATGAATGTTTTATTATCCATTTCACATCAACATCACAAACAAACTTCACAACACATCAAACAAACATACTAGTCGTCCATGGTCTGTGGACGACGGGTGTCGGGTGCTGCTAAGCACCGTCTACATCCTAGTATATATTTTAACTAGAAAACAAGATTTAAAGTGAGGAGTTCTCACCGACTAGCTAAACCAAACGCCACGACTCTTCTAATGTAGAAATCTTCGTCGTGCTCGCCTTTTGTCAATTTCATTGTCCGTAGCCACTACATATATAAAAATCACATTTTTATATTGTTGCTATGTATATAAAAATCACATTTTTATAATCACTCTATATTGATAAAAAATTACATTTTTATACCGCTACTATATAGATAAAAATCCTATTTTTATACTGGTGTTCATATAATAAAGATTATATTTTTCTCTCGCCATTCTCCATATAAAAATCACATTTTTATCCTTTCTATCATATAAAAATTATATTTTTATCCTTCCTATCATATAAAAATTATATTTTTATCCCTCCTATCATATAAAAATTATATTTTTATCCTGCTACTATATGAATAAAAATCCCATCTTTATATGTATATACTATATAAAAATCCGACCTTTTCTATGTGATTAACTATATAAAAATCCGACCTTTTCTATGGGATTAACTATATAAAAATCCGACCTTTTCTATGTGATTAACTATATAAAAATCCGACCTTTTCTATGGGATTAACTATATAAAAATCCGACCTTTTCTATATGATTAACTATATAAAAATCCGACCTTTACTATGTGATTAACTATATAAAAATCCGACCTTTTCTATGTGAAAAATCATTGCTTTCTTTACAATAAAAATCAGTTCTTTTATAATTACATTACTTTCAAAAACCATATTTTATATTTCCTAAGTAAATATAAATTAAATTAAAAATTACAGTCGCTTGAAGGGGGAGGCTCGCAGCAGGTGGTGGTGGTACGGTGGAGGCGGTTCAGCACGTCAGAGGGAGGGGCTTCGATTGGGGAAAAAGGGGTGGCGGCTAGGTCAAATTGAAGGGGGCTGACGCGTCGCTCAGGAGAAGGAGGGGGGGCCAGAGGGAGGCGCGGCAAGGGGGAGGAGATGCGATGGGGGGATTCGTGACTGTCGCGAGTAGGTAGCGGGGTTTAACGGTGGTGAAGATCAGAGGCTCTGGTGGAAGAGGGGGCGTCGAGGGGAGTGAGGCGCCGACGTTGGGGGGGCCACGACGGTGGTGGCTTGGCGGCGGGGGGTCGTCGCGATTGGGTTTTCCTTTTTTTATTTCTTTATAACTGAAGAGAGAGAGAGAGGGGAAGGGAGTTAAAGGAAAATATATATTATTTTATTTATTTTATTCTCCAAAATGTTGACTTTTATTTCCAACACCAATCGATACCCAACGACTATCGCCCCAAGCTAATTACCCCCATTCCGAACACAATGGGATATGTATCGTAGGCTGATTTGATCATTTCGATCAGTTTCCATCAAAATCAAAATATAAATCTATATATTGAATTTGAACGCACATTTCAATTTACCGGGGTCACATACAGACTCTAAGAATCCCCGAAAAATATTTTCTAACTTTGCATCGACGATACGGTCCTAACAAAACTAATTTCGTCAAATTCTGAGACCATTTGAAAAATGACCATTTTCCAGTCGATTAAAATCAACTGAAACTGGTCAAACGGGTTTTCCTTTGCCGCGCTCACATATTGATTCAGAAAATTATGAATTTTGAAACCTAGCAATAACTTGACATCACAGATCCAACAAAAGTAGTTTCGTCGAAAACCGAGGTCGTTTGCAAAATTTCCATTTTTAAGGGCCAGAATTCCATAGCGACTATTCTGAATTTTCAACTGGGCATAACTTTTTATTCCCGCTATGAAATTTCGAATTTTCGGATTCGTTGGAAAGATATTCTCAAATAGATTCAAATATTTTTGGTTTCGCTAAAATCCGATTTATTTTGAATCCTGTACACTCATTTGAAATTTGAAATCGAATTTTCGAACTACCGCGCCATTTTCAATTTCTTTTATAATTTAAATAAAATATTTATATTCTAACGACGATTCAAATAAATATATACGTTCTAATTCTATTCAAAATAAACTTCTCGTCGTTATTATTTAAAACAATTCATTTTAAATATTCAAAATTCATTAAAATCGCCAAAATAAAATTTTTAAATTAGCTCAGAATTCCCGGGTTGTTACATATAGTTTGATTGTAACTTTAAAAAATAACCTATATAGGGTTAAGCTTAGAAGTGAGGAGATATGAGCTGAAATTGAACGAAAGCCTAAAGTGGATTGAATTTGGCTATTAAAGTTAAGATCCAACGATAAGATTTATATACGAACAATTTAGATATGAAATGAAGTTTTATTGAAATAAAACTGAGATGAGTTTGTAATGATCTTATATGGATGGTTATAAAAGTTAAATATGAAATCAAGGCTTTGTATAGAATATGGTTTTAGCAAATGGTTTGCAAATGGAATATTAGATATGGTCGTAGCAAAGGGTTTGAAAACAATATATTTCAATATTATATTTGATAATGGTTGTAGCAGACATTTTGTAAATAATAATATAAGTAAATTATTTGATAAGGTTATAATATTGAGATGATTATCTCGTTTTTAAAGTGGTAATTAAGTTTTGGAATTTCTATTCGTTTGGTGTTAAGAATGTTGTTCATTCAAGGTTAAGAGGTAATTATACCCCAACTTGTTTAGCTTCGTTTATTAACTTTTAAATAATAAAATTTAATTTAGAAGTTTATATTAATTCCATTTGGAATACTAGTATTATAATGATGTTTTACGTAATAAGTGATAACCAAGATGAGAAGTTCAATCCTAAGGTATTTTAAATGAAATAGTTTTAAATATTCTTATATTAATGTAAGAAGAGAAATGTGTATTTTAAATATTGGAAAATTTAGAAGTTTTAAAATTAACAATTGGTTAATTAAGGAGGCCAAGTGACGTTGTGTACTGACCAAGTGAATCCATTTTACTTTCATGGATGAATGGTTGTATATTTGATAGTTAAATAATCGATTATCAAATTATTGCCTATACGATTGTTGGTACGGAAAGAAGAGAATCGAATTTATATTCAAAAACCATTCCGACCAACAAATACGTGAAAGATATCTGATGCTAATCAAGATGGAGAAATTGAAGACCGTGGATCTTCATAAAACGGAAGGACTACTTAAAATCTCTGGTTAGCCCCTTGAGATATACTATGGTTCTATCATGGTATAAATTTACGGATTGCAAGGGCTACTATCTACTGATTCATAGGGTGATTCCTAGGATGTGGTAGGAGGGTGGCTTCGGTTCATCCTGTTCCTGGATGACCTGCATGGACGGATGTCTGACAGAGTTTTCCAAAGAGGTCATGTTCGTTGATTTCTTAAAACGTACCATACTTGGTGGTGGAGTAGGCAACTTCTCTTAGCATAACATCCAGAGTATTTTTGTGGAAATCAATTAGTGGTTTCTGGCAGATATGATAATGTGGCATTCAAAGTTAATGTGATATTCTTAAAAAGGTAATAGTAACCTCAAGCCTTATCAACTAGGAAATGGAAGAAATCGGATAGGCTGCATCGCTAAGTGGGTCGCTCCCATTAGGGTGTATTATCACCTGATCTAGAAAAAATCCATTTGCATATTTATTCTATCACTGCTGTATGCTTTCGGTAGCGGTTGCTGATTCCACCCGTTGGTGACATACATTTGGTACACTAAAACGAAATGAGTGGCTGGTCATGTTTAAGCGGGTTGCAAGATGATCTTGTTGAACCCGCTGTATTCATCTCTAAAGATACACTATCAGAAGGTGGTCTCTTACCTTGCCATAGTTGGAATCCACACTCCAATAAGGTTTTCGATTATATACTAAGTATGTGGAGCGTGAGAAGCAAACATTCTGCTAGATGGTTATTTTTTTGATATAGACACTATTATAATATCACCAATGTTGATACCAAAAATATTTTGGATTACCGTAAGGTAAAAACCGTCCGTTTTTACATGTGGACTGATCTTACGCCTATCCATTTCTTTAATATCAGTTGGATGATACCTATAAGCTTAGTGAGCTTTCTTATGTTGGTCACTAGACTGATTTGTGGAGTTTGCAATGTTTATGTTAGATCGTGTTTTACAGGTTTAGGATAGGATGCTATGAACTTCGGAAGATAGCTGGAGGAGTTCAGATGTATGATACTATTTAGTATTTACTTCGTTGTGTGTTATATATGAGTTGTTATAACTATTCAGATGTATTGATGATCTGTTATACTATGATGATTATAAGTATTATTTCATGCTCTCAATAAAGATTTATTTCTGTATTATAATTTATTCCGCTGCGATGTGAGACTATGTGTTATGTTGGTTAATTTGATCCTTCTTCTTTTTCTTATATTCTAATCTTTCTTTCTTATCTTTTTCTTACCCTCTAAAAATTTTCTATTAACTATCTGGTGTTTTCGATACTTGGGTTTTGGCAGGTAATACGAGAATACGTATTATTATTGAAATTCAAACGCCGAATTTCGCTGGATCGTTACAGAAGGATTGCAGCAGGATGATGTATATTATGGCTATACCCATACAACCAAAACCGAAAGTATATTATGGCTATACCCATACTATCAAAACCGAAGAATATCTCAAATACCACATAATGGTGCACCATCTGTAGTCGCCACACACCGTAGGTTCGCAACCTGTACAAGTATGACATGATAAGCACTTCCTGTTCGTAAAGAATTAGGGAACTAAAATCAAACGCAACTATTGGTTCTATCTACCATGATGTGATAGTTGACAATTTAAAAAAGAAAAGGTTTTTCGTCATATATGGAACAAATAGCTTAACTATCTCCACATCATGGGCATGATCGTACTCTCGAATTAATCGCCTAATAGCATCCAAAAGGTGACCAGCTTTAAGTCGTTTACCTATTGATAAGCTTCATGAAATAGGAAGACTAGGTAAAACACATAAAATGTTCTTGTGTCTCTAATACTACTTGCAAAGAAATGTATAATCCGATAAATATCTCTGTAAGCATAACCGAACCTAAAGTCTGTCTACCAAAAGTAAAGTGAAACGTATATGTGGTATTCCACCAAAAAGTAGCTAGTGCACCACATAATTATGCATCGGAAGTCAAAGTCAACCGAATGCCAATAAAACATGGTTTTTTGATGAGCTAAGATACATTTAGTGCGATTTTCACATAATTTAGTAATTATAAAATAGATAGGTTACATAAGAAATTCTAGAATCCTAAGTGGTCTAAAAACCAATAATACATCAATTTACATTGATCTCTACGATCTCACAATACATACGAAAAGTATATGCAAGAGAACCCCAATTTCTCTTAGAGCTAGTCCCTTTACCACTAATTGTTATCCTTACTTCCACTATTTTGTGAAGAATCGTCATTATCACGAATAATATATGGTATTATTCTCATTTTTGCATAAATATTTGAGAGATTTAAACTTAAAAGGGGATGAAAATGGGGATTTAGGTATGGAATTTTGAAAGTTATTTGGGTCTGGGTGAAAAAAATTGGGGGAATGATAAAATAGCCAGTTGAAAAATCGACTATTCATACCAATTTATCCATCTTTAATAAAACTGGATAAATGAATGGATCTGATATTCCAAATTCCCTCACACAGATTGCCATATTGGGAGGGGGTTAGGAACCTCCGTATATTATCCAACTTTATAAAAGCCCAAAACTATGTTTTTTATTTTATTGTTGGGGGTCAATGACCCTGATTTTGCAATATGGCAAGACTGACTAACCCTTTTTGTTGGGACTAACATGTTATATAGGTTCTCAATTCACACGTTAAAATAATGGCACTAGGTTAACATACTCTGTTCTTGAATTATCACTGCATACATACTTCCTACATGAAAACATAAAGAAAAGATTTGTCGATGACCTACTATCAAGCATTTGTTATGTATCGGTTGCCTTATTTTTTTTTCTTCCGTACTACCATTTCCCATAGCATTTCTGTTCCCTTATAAATAATACCATGTAGTGTGCTTGCTTTATTTATTCACACGACCTCTTATATAGGGAATTTTGTCTCATGTTCTTCTCTTACAAAAAAGGTGCACACCCCTCCAAGTTTGACATATAAATTACATCCATAAAATTATTTATACTACATGATCCTTGCATATTAGTGCTTATGTAAAGTTGCATCGCGATATTAAAAAGTGATATCTTTCACTACTTATTGGATTTTGATTTTGTTTCCACCTTGAATTACAAATTTCATTACCTTTTTATTAACATATATATATATATATATATATATCATGCATTTTAAAAAATATTATTTCAAAGAAACAAATACTTTTTCATCAAATATTTGCTAACGGGGTTCAGTTTGTCTTCCAAGCAAAAGTTGACCGGTTAACATTTGATCATCAAATATTTTCTTGGAAGGCAAAGTTTTCATAATTTTAAAATCTAACGATGATGATGTAATTTATTATCATTAATCATTACAACGATCTTTGAGTTATGAACTAAAAACAAGATATGGGATGATAGTACTAAGGAGTATGGCCTAGAGATAATCACAAGACTCCACTTTTCTAAATCATAATTGATTGATAAGACGAAGAACGAATCTCGGAAAATTAGAAACTATAATAGGAGGAAGGATTTCCAATATGAAACTGGGCCTTGAAGGTTTGAGTTATGAACAACAAATAAGATGAAGGAAGACTATACTCAGGAGTACATCCTGGAGATGTTTACAAGACTCCACTTCTCTAGATCATAATGGATTCCTATGATAGGGAACAAATTCTAGAAATCTGAAACTATAACGGGAGCAAGGACTTTCAAGATGAAACCAGGCCTCAAATCCATAATGTATGAACTGGAGAGAAACACTGCGGGCTGGTAGTAAACACTACTTGAGATATTCACTATGGCAAGGGAAAGATGGGAACAAAAAAATAATAATCATGAAATATATAAGCATACTAGGTGATTGCATGGAGGCAAATTTAAATCAAATATTTGCTTGAAAAACATCACACATATATTTGCCATTCAGATGCATTCTTCTTTTTCATCCGTCACTTCTATCTGTTCAACTTTAGCTTCTGCACTTTACATTCTAAGATGCAATTCAGTGGTTGGAATATACACCACTTTTATGCTAGCACTGGAAGAAGACACTTAATGTAATTTGTTGTATCACCACATCACATGATCACATCAAAATTTTCCAGCAAATTTCAATCAAATATTCGACGATAAATATTTGTTGGGCATATTTCAAGCATATATTCGCCATTCGGATGTTGTCTGCTCCATTGTTTATAACTTTAGACGTTGGTCACACGATATATTATAAATTAGGCCTGTTGTAAAAAAATAATATAATTTTCCTATCGGTAAAAAGTTATAGAGCAATTAAGTATTATTTTTGTTAACTGAAAGATGAACATACAAAAACATGTTAAACACTTGAGACATGTGAAAAATAAGACTAGTTATATATAAACGGACGTATACAACATACTTTCTCTACTCGGTTAATCGACTATTTTAGCACCACTATTAATAATATATGTTTTAGTACCAGACTCTAAACTATCTCTGTAACTTCTACAAACACGTAAAAATCATATCAATAAAAAAAATACGAGAGTAGATCTTCGTTAATAGCGACTAAGCCTCACCCCTTCTTCTTCATTTCTATCTCCTACCCCACCGATCTCCTTTTCTATGCCAGTTCCCTCACTCACGCTTTCTTCTCTCTGTTTTCCTCCCCACTACTCAATTTTTGTCATCATGAAGTTTTTGCTCTCGTTCCTCTTTCAGATTCGGCCCCAAATCGAGCATTTTGGTCTCGCTTTCTGCTTTGTGCCACATTTTTTATGTGCTTGCCTTCCTCTGATAATTTCTGGCCATCCAAAACCGAGTTCTTTTGTAACACACGATGTTCCCTTCTTCCGCTCATCTGTTCCACTCTTGATTTTCTTTGGCGACTTCTCGCAACCCCCATCTGTGCAACTGCTGCTTTGAACACCGGCCTACTACAAACGTCTATTCTCCGAATGGCCGCTAGAAACTGATGTTAATTTACTGATGTTATGGTGTGGATCGAAGTTTACTTCAACGAGCTAGTGAGTAGGTTCTTTTTTGTATTCTGGTGTTATTGGTTTCTAGTTGTCAATCTTCGCTCGGTTGGGCTGTTGTCAAAATTTAGTTTTGTTTTTGACTTGTGTGTTGGTATTTTGGCTTTCGACTTGTGTTACTGGAGCTTGGTTAAGGATGTGTCTAGTTTTACTGTTGTTCCTATGGTATTGTTTGTGTGGGTGTGCGCTTACTGCAGGTTTATGGCGCTTGGTGGGGTTGTCTGTGAGTTTGGGTACTCTGCTTAGATGCTACACAGGGCCTTGGCCATGTCTAGCTTTCATGTGATGTTGGCTCCGTTATTTTGTGAGTTGTTCAAGGTACTCTTCAATGACAATTTCCCGACAATGTTGCTGTTTTGTTTCTTGCCATATTGGCCTTTCAAGTTGTTATGTTTCTTTGGGTTCACTGTGAATGTTGTGATCTTTTTTTGTGTTTGCGTCTGATCTTGGGTTTGCTATTATGCCCCATCTGCCTCCTCTGTAATTGTCCGAGCTACGAAGGAGGTTTGCTAGTATGCTCGAGTGCTTTTGGTTTGCCACTCATCTGATTTGATGCCTGAATGCTCTTGTGACCCCTAGGAATACTATTTTCGGCAACTCTATGAAATTAATGATGCGATGTTTCCCTTTTGGAAACACTATTCCGCAACACTTATTCAGCTCAATGAAGTGATGTTTCGATGAAATGCAGTTGTACTAAGGTTCTGGCTTTGCTGATGGCATGTGAAGGAAGTGGTGCTTCTGTCCTTATACCAGGCTTGTAATGCAAGTGGAATGCTGTCGTTCTTTGTTGATGACATGGTTTTTATTTTTGTATGTAATTTGTTTTAACGTAACCTGCCTGCCTTTTGGCCGATTTGTGGGTTATCTCCCTGCGTGGGTTAAGTAAGAGAGTAGTCTAGTTTTTTGACTAGCTCCTGTACTATAAGCTAGTTTGGTTACAATTGTCAGACCACTCAAAAAACGGTCTGTTATGGACTGTTCACATTAAAAGTGTTAGACAAATTTAATACATAACGCTTTAAAAAGTGTTATGGTAGTAGTAGTTAGACACACTGTCTTTCTCCTGTAATAGTATATTTAATATTTGTTATAATAAAAAGTGTTACGGATCACTTTAAAAACACGGTCGGCTTTGTCAAAAAAAATCATATCAAACTGGTCTAAGTGATTCGTATTATGAAAAAAGTAAGAAAGTACATCAATTAGCTATGACATGAGGCAGAAACAATACACAAATATACACACACACACTCACTATTAATACATAAACCTAATTCTTATTAGTAAAAATGTTTATGATTATAATGATGCTTATGTGCATTAAACGTTTCCATAAAACTGGCCACTTTTTTATTAGGCAAAATTTTGCTTCACAGACAATCTGAATTCTTCTAGACAAATATTTGTCATAGGGTAAATTTTTGACAAACAAATATTTTTGTTTGTGAATATAATAATATTCAAAATCTATGACATGGATATTAATATAAAAATAATAGAATTTGTGATTTAATGATAAAAACAAAATCAAAATTCAATATGTGTACTAAAAGATATCATGTTTCTAATATTACAATTTAACTTCTTACATTTGAATCGAGACAATATAAATTATGAAGGTGACATTTACTACAGTGCTGAATACTAAAAGGGGAAAAACTCAAATTAAATTTAAAAATAAGGATGTATCCTTAATTTCTAATTGTATAGGCTATTGCAAGTTCAAACTCTCCATTTAGCATGGATCGATTTAAATCATTCTATTATTACCTTCCTATTCTGTGCCGTCCGATTGACATCTTCTTCATCTTTTTTACGCGCTCAGCTCTATTTTTCTTCCACTAACCAACGTAAAATATGTGCCCTGCCCAAGACATTCAAGCAATGTTATCATAACTGAACCGTGCATCGAACCGTGACTTGTCTAAGATCCAAAGTTTTGAAGGTTGGACCATTAAAGCTGTGTTAAAAAAAAAAAAATCTTACATTTGACTAGCAATTTAAATACATGGAAATGTCCCACATCGCAAGACTTAGGGTCCGCTTGATTTTGAACGGGAATGGTTATTTGAAGGGAAATTGTTACGAACGGGGAATGTGTTTTTTTACGAAAGGGACATGTTAGAAGGGGAAAAGTTATTATTTTATTGTTTTGTATTTGTGTTTATTGTAGGTTTATTGAATTAGATACAAATTGGAAAATACGAATTGCAGAATACAAATTGGAGAATACGAAGTGCAGAATTTAAATTTCATAATTCAACCACCATTACACAGAATTGCAGAATACAGAAAAAACATCAATACATAAAAAACTACATTGATTTATTCCTCAGCTTATGGACATAATAAAGAATACAACACCTAAGCTCTTCCGGCTTATCAATCAGAAGTAAAAAAGGGTTGACGTCCCTTTTGTTATCTAACGCTGACAGAATAACCTCCACCTTCCACTCGAGATAATCATCACCATCTTGACGTACTGCCATGCACAAAGCAAGAAGCTCATTTCTGTTAATGGAATGAGGATTTAAGCTATAATTTTCGGATTGTTTGTGGAATGTGGTATTGAAAAGGTAGTGAATTGGAGTGAATATATAGGTGAAGGAGAGATGGATCGGCTCTTCTGGAATTTTCGTCGCGTCGGACGCGAAAACTTACTTTCAACTGTTCGTCTCGAAGGGGGCAAACGTGTGGGCCCCACTGTGGACGTGTCGGACGCAGATGCGAACTTTAACTGCCCAGTTCGTAAATCAAACGGTACATTAGCAAATATGTTCCCCCCTTCAGCTTATAATTAATGTCACCTCCCCACTAGTCGTTAGCAGCTCCCAATCTAGCGTATGGGCTGTTAAAAGGGCCTACGGGGTGTATTTAAACTTTTAAGCATTGCTGGGTTTGAGCCTGCGGCTTTGCAGCGGTTTTGAAGGTTCAACCTGCGGCTTTGCAATAGTTTTGAAGGTTCTTGGGCGGTTGATGTACAAGCCCGGTCGAATTCCTTTCTGGGCCGTTTAGGCTAGAGGCCCACGGTTTTTCACGGTTTAACCGCGGCTTGTTCGGTTTTAATAACTATTCATTTAAGACAGTGTCTAGGGCATCAATCGCGTGAAAATCCGTAATTTCTTCCTCTAATCCAAAATCCACAGCCTCGCGTTTCCAGTTCCATCGTCACTGACTTTGTAATCGCAGCCGCAGGGCTTCACCTTCACGGCGACAGTCTTCAGCCTTCACCGCGAGTCGCGACAGCCGACTTCACCGCTACAGGCTTCAATCTGCAATATCTATTCGATTTCGATTTTTAACTCCCTCAAATCGCTGTTCAAAATTGATCTAGCAGGAGGACTTGCTTTGCTCAGTTGAAATTTGCATAAGGAGGACTTCATTAGCTCAGTTTCAATTTGCAGGAAAAGGAAATCTAGTTGTTCACGTATTTCAAAGTTTCCAACTACAATAATCATCTATGGCGGACCAGTCCTTGAAAACTTGGGTTGCTGATAATTTAATGTCCATCGTAGGTTATAGTCAGACAGTGATGGTTCAATACATCATTCGTTTATCCAAGGAGGCAACTTCACCTTCTGAACTTAAAAACAAACTCATTGCATCTTACTTTCCGTCGTCTGCAAATACCCATTCCTTTGCTCATGAGTTGTTCAATCGAGTTCCTCGTGTTAAATCTGGCCCAAGCGACTATCAAAAAAAGGAGAGAGAAGCAGCTAGTTATGCTAAAAAACAAGCTAGCTACAAACTTTTAGATGCAGATAATGAGGATGACGTATATGAGCATGCACCAGTCAAAGACAATTCAAAAAGTAGCACCAAGAAGCGGTTTAGAAAGAAAGGAGATTCTCATTATAGTGAAGACGATAAAGAGATAGGTCGGAATGTAAGAAGTCGTAATTCCAATGACGAAGACGACGATGTAGAGTCAGAGGAGGCTATGAAGTGCGATCAAGAAGAAAGAGAACAGCTGGAGAAAAATATGAAAGAAAGGGATGCTGCCAGGACTCGACAGTTAATGGAGGCAAAACTGTCAAAGAAGGATGAAGAGGAGATGATTAGAAGATCAAAAGCTCTCGAGGACGATGATACTTCCGATTTAAGAAAATATTCGAGGCAAGCTTATCTGCAAAAAAGAGCTGATCAAAAGCTTCTGGAAATACAGGATGATATCATTGATAACGAGTACATCTTTGAAGGTGTTAAGCTGACAGCAGCAGATGAAAGAGAACTAAGGTTAAAAAAAGAGATCTACGAACTTGCAAATAAGCATCGGGAGAAAATTGAAGACGATGAGTATAGAATGCCCGAGGCTTACGATCAAGATGGAGGCGTAAACCAAGTGAAAAGATTTTCTGCTGCTGCACAACGTTACAATGACTCAGCTGCTGGAGAGAAGATGAACCCGTTTGCTGAACAAGAAGCATGGGAAGAACATCAAATCGGAAAGGCCATTATGAAGTTCGGTTCAAAGAATAAAAAGCAAAAAAGCTGATGATTTTCAGTACATATTCGATGATGGTATTGATTTTATTAAGGCATCAAAGATGGACGGCACTCAGAATGAAGATGAGAAGACCACCAAGAGCTATGAAGATTCTATTCAAAAATCTGAATTACAGAAAATACAAGATGATAGAAAAACTTTGCCTATCTACCACTATCGGGATGAGCTGCTTAAAGCGATTAATGATCACCAGGTCCTTGTTATTGTTGGGGAAACTGGTTCTGGAAAGACTACTCAGATTCCCCAATATCTCCATGAAGCTGGTTATACAAAACTTGGAAAGGTAGGATGTACGCAACCAAGAAGGGTTGCTGCTATGAGCGTTTCTGCACGTGTATCTCAAGAAATGGGTGTTAAACTTGGCCATGAGGTAGGTTACTCGATTCGGTTTGAAGATTGCACTTCAGATAGAACAGTTCTGAAGTACATGACTGATGGTATGCTGCTGCGTGAATTCCTTGGGGAACCTGATCTAGCAAGCTACAGTGTTATTATGGTTGATGAGGCGCATGAGCGGACACTTTCAACCGATATCTTGTTTGGTTTGGTTAAGGACATTTCCCGTTTCCGTAAAGATCTGAAATTGCTCATTTCAAGTGCAACACTTGATGCTGAAAAATTCAGTGATTATTTTGATTCGGCACCTATTTTTAATATACCTGGTCGACGGTATCCGGTAGAAATAAACTACACTACAGCCCCTGAAGCAGATTATATCGACGCTGCAATTGTCACTGTTCTTCAGATCCACGTGACTCAACCACCTGGTGATATTCTTGTATTTCTAACTGGCCAGGAGGAAATAGAAACAATTGATGAAATATTAAAGCATAGGACTAAAGGTTTAGGAACAAAAATAGCAGAACTTATCATATGTCCTATTTATGCCAATCTTCCTACAGAACTTCAAGCTAAAATATTCGAACCTACCCCTGAAGGAGCTCGGAAAGTTGTGTTGGCAACAAATATTGCTGAAACATCATTAACCATAGATGGGATCAAATATGTAGTTGATCCTGGATTTTGTAAAATAAAATCATACAATCCTCGCACTGGAATGGAATCTTTGTTAATTAATCCTATCTCGAAAGCCTCTGCTAATCAAAGGGCCGGTCGATCTGGAAGAACTGGACCTGGTAAATGCTTCCGGTTGTACACTGCATACAACTATCATCATGATTTGGATGAAAATACCGTACCTGAGATCCAAAGAACTAACCTAGCAAATGTAGTGCTCACCCTCAAAAGTTTGGGCATTCATGACCTGGTGAATTTTGATTTTATGGATCCACCGCCATCAGAAGCATTACTTAAAGCACTCGAGCAGCTCTTTGCACTCAGTGCATTGAATAGCAAAGGAGAGCTCACCAAAGTTGGAAGGCGAATGGCTGAATTTCCACTTGGCCCTATGCTTTCAAAAATGATAGTTGCTTCAGAGAAGTACAAGTGCTCCGATGAGGTCATATCAATAGCCTCTATGCTTTCTGTTAGCAATTCAATTTTCTATCGTCCAAAAGATAAAGCCGTACATGCTGACAATGCTAGATTGAACTTCCATACTGGAAACGTTGGAGACCATATTGCACTTCTCAATGTTTATAATTCTTGGAAGGAAACTAACTTCTCCACACAGTGGTGCTATGAGAACTATATTCAGGTGAGGAGCATGAAACATGCTAGAGATATCAGGGACCAACTGGAAGGGCTTCTGGAAAGAGTTGAGATTGAAATGGCATCAAATGCCAGTGATCTGGATGCAGTAAAAAAGGCAATTACTGCTGGGTTTTTCCACCATACAGCTAGATTACAGAAGGGTGGTGCATACAGAACTGTAAAGAATCCGCAAACAGTTCACATACATCCAAGTTCTGGTCTAGCGAAGGAGCTTCCAAGATGGGCCATCTATCATGAGCTTGTTTTGACGACAAAGGAGTACATGCGACAGGTTACTGAGTTGAAACCTGAGTGGCTTGTTGAAATTGCTCCTCACTACTACCAATTGAAGGACGTTGAAGATTCCGAGGCAAAGAAGATGCCTTGTGGTGAAGGTCGATCACAGCTTGCCAAGTAATTGTGATATTTTCACCCTAATATTTGTGTGAACGAGGAGGGAGCATTTTGTAAATATTTAGCGAGGCCGTGGGATTTTATGCCATTTATTAGTTTTTTACTGATGTCTAATTGGTATGTAATTATAGATTATTCCGACTTAAGCATTTGCCGAGGTTGCCAGTATTAAATGGAGAGTGTATGATACACTTCGGATTTTATAATTTGGACAGATGTCCAGTATTTACCAATGATAAAAAAAAGTAAAATTTGTGCCCTTTTCCTTTCCTATTTACTGTTTTACATCATTTGACTTCATTTCGCAAAAACCTGTTCTACGAAATAATTATTTTGACCTTTTCTTGTTCCTGCATCCCCGTATTTTTACATAGTAACTGCAAGCTAGTGTGTGAAAGCGTAAGTAGATTGTGGAGTTTCAGGGATTTATTGCTTGGGCAAAGTCAAGTCTTCAGAAATGATCTTTATTTCATTGCGTGGACTGACTTCACAAACCTTTTTAGTTCTACAATTAGACTGTAGAATTATAATTAAATAAACCGCTGTTTTGTACCTACTAGTAAAATAAGCGAATTTTAATTTTAAAATATGACGAGTTATAATCTTATACAGGTAGTTGTATGTCAAGTCTGGTCAATGCACCCCACTTACAAAATTGACAGACATTGCCAGCATGAAGATTCCAGGAAATGATCATATATATGTACATGATCAAGACATAGGGAGGAAGGGGGAAAAATAATGAAATCAAACTATGGGTAATTTTTGCTGTGTTTCTTCTAAGTCTCAAAGAACTGCAATCAGCAGAAAATCATTTACAGGTAACCTACATATTTGTGTTTTTCTTGCAATGCTTGATTTTTTTTTCCCTCCCTCCCTCTATTTATTATGTGTCCTGCTATTCGCACCCCACTGTTCACTACCGGCCACCACCTTCATTCGGCTGTTCATGGCCGAATGACGTACTCAAGCAAAAATGCACTGCGCGGCGGTTGTTTATGGCCAAATGGCATGAAGAACAGTCGGTGGGTAACCACCGAACAGAAATGTGTGGTGGCCAGAAGAGGAAAGTGGGGTGTGAATAGCAAGACACATTTATTATATATATGTCCTATTTCTCTTTTGATTTTATGTTAGCTTATATTGAACATGCAGTAGCTGAACTATTTTTTAAACTATCTCTCATTTTGTCTTCAGTTATAGATGGCAACAAGAGTGAAAAAGATACAAATATAACAAGCAACTTATCAAACACTAGTAACACAGAAAGCAGCAATGGCCAAATCTTTGATGTTCCAAATCTTAGAATATATACATTAAAAGAACTGAGGACTGCAACAAGGAACTTTAACCAAAGTTCAATCATTGGCGAAGGAGGATTTTCCATGGTGCATAAAGGATGGTTGGATAGCAGAACTTTGAATCCGACAAAAACAGAGCATGGAATTATTGTTGCGGTTAAGAGGTTTAAACTGGACAGACTTAAAAGATTCGAAAACGAGAAGGTAAAACGAAAATTCTGAATTTTTGGAAATAAAGCGCACATATGTTTAGAATTTTGAGTTATACGTACACTAAGTTTAAATTTTCAACTCTTGCTTCTGAAAATGTATTATAAGCTTGTTAGATATGTTTATTAGGTTGTTGAACTGATTAAATCATTCTTTCCTTGCAATTTCAAGATGGTTCATCTATTGCTATGTACCAGGCTGAAGTGAATTTTATGGGAAGAATATCACATCCAAACGTGCTCAAACTCTTTGGATATTGCACAACAGAAGACGGAGAACTGCTTACTGTTTCTGAATACATGCCAAATGGAAGCCTAGACGATCATTTATTCGGAAGTGAGTTTTTATTTCTCCTACTCATCATCATCATCATAACATTTTCTCATTCTCTCTGCTTTGAAATTGGATTTGAAAGGGTGGAAGAAAGGGGTATAATACCAAATACACACATCTTTGTCTGTAACAAGCGAACTGATCGTGATAAAATCTAATTATTATTTTCTATCATCTATTTTCAATATTGCAAATTGCAATATGTGTAATAAGTATTTGTTGCATGTTATGAACATAATTAGGAACAGACCATCAATTGCTGTCATGGAATATGAGGCTGGAGATACTGATAGGAGCTGCCCAGGGACTTGCATTCCTGCATTCTTCGAAGCAATTTATTCATAGGGACTTTAAACCTTCTAACATACTTCTTGATTCGGTATGCCTCTACTAGTAGTGATATAAGATTATGCAATACCTTCTGATATACTTCTTTACTCCCATGCCTCTGCTACTAGTGATAAGATCATCCAATTTCTAATAAGTGCCGCCCAGCCTGTTTTTCTACCACTGCTGTAACAATTCTGATTGCTGCTTTCAATACAACAAATTTGAAAGTCTTTCCCTTTTATCCCCCCCCCCCCCTCTCCCCTTTTGTATAATTAAATGAATACCAAGTTTAGCCTTTTTAATGCAAATTTTTCAAGGGAAAGTCTATTTGAATATAAAATGGTGACGCAAAATTAAAACAGAAGAAATTTAACCATTAGATCTCCCTTTGAAATCCACCATCCACATAAAGTCAAACAAATCTAATTGTACACGGTTCGTATATCTATTTTATAATGCTGTAATATAACTTTAATTTGATATACTTTATTATGGACTTTTTTCTTCTGTTTTTATACTAATGATACTTAATTGACATTTGAAAAAAACTAGACAGATGTTATAATTTAATCATTTTAATCATAACTTCTTATAGTATTCATTTTCTATATTTTTGTTCTAACTATAAATTAATTTATCCAAACAAAAATACACAATGCATTTAATTTTTAGAAGACAACCAATTCTAAAAACGAAGTTAACATATAAAATGTTGTTTTTGGATATCCATTCCTTCATCATTCTTTCATCTTCTTTGACATTCTCCGTCGTTCCTTAATCACATCCGTCGTTCCTTCATCATCGTCGTGATGACTTAAAATTTTAAATATTTTGAGTTGCACGACCGACATAGTGGAGGAGCACATCGATTTTGGTACAAAATGTTACGTATTAGAAACTCATATAGTGTGACCTGAACATATATTGAGATGTAGTGTGATTCAAACCATTCTTCTCTATTGTCACGTTTTATGACGTTAATGCAAACCACTCAAAGAAATCAATGAATTCCAAAGACCTAGAACATGGTATAGGTCTATCAAAATGCAAATCATTTCATCAAACATGTGAATCTATATAGTGTTATCTTCCATGGCTGTATAATGAACACCATTTCTCAAAAGAAATTGCACTTTGCGCATATCCAACAAAAGAGTAGAAGTAATCCCTATTAGGAATCTTATGCAATGATGTACCTGAACCAAAAACCCAATGGTCTAATACATTTAATTCTCTTGTAGTCAACCCATCATCGGATACATCGTTCTCCATTGTAATCAAAGAAGATCCATCCCTAGTCTTCCCCTTAAAATTTGGACAATCTCTTTCCAATGATCTCATTTCTTTTGGTTGTGACACTTCCCTTCTGCAGACTTTCTTTTTCAGCCATTTGCGAACATCCTAAACTTGGAACACCCCTTGGGATTCTAATTTATCATCTACTCTCTTTCTCTATCAAGGAGTAGACATTACTACTATTCCTCTTCTACCTTCACTTATCTCCAACATATAATCTCTTAATTTTTCATAGAGAAGGCCCGACTTAAACGTCCTTTAATATCAAATTGTCCCTTACACATATCAAATTGTTAATAAAATATGTGTACCATTCCAAAAACACATAAGAGCTATTGCTTTTGGCTCTTCATCCACTTTTAATTCAGTAATCTTCATCTTCATCTTCATCTTCATCAAAAGATCATCGAAGAAACAAATATGAACCTTCACAGGGTGTGTTTGGTTAAAAATGAGTTTTGGTTTTTAGTTTTCAAAATTAATTACAAAACTTTAAAGGTGTAGAAGGAGGAATGGTAGAATGAAAGCAAGATGGAGGGGACCGCGGAGGGGATGTAGCAATTATGAAATGAGGATTTGGTCTCCATGTTTCTCTCATTTCTCAAAACATGAAAAATGGATAAAAGTTGTTTTTTATTTTGTGTGTTAACTTTGTTTTCTAAAATTGTTGTTTTCCATGATTTACATGCGTTGTGCACATTTTTGTATGGACGAAAACCCAAAACTTAAAATGGTAAACCAAACACTACCTTAGTCTCTCATCTTTATATAGAGAAATGTCTTAAACAAAATCTAGCGGTTTATTAGCGAGCTCTTCAGTAGGGAGTTTTCATTTTGATCCAAATTCCTATAGCAACTGTTTCACTGCTAATATCCAAGTAACATTCTCTCCTATGGTCAACTAGAGATTAGTAAAAGCTCATTCTTCTATCTCCTTTCTCATCGTGGATCTATCAATGAACAACTTAGTATCAAACACCATCTGATGAACACTATTTCTCTTAAGAACAGCATTTATCTTCCATTGTCACTTCTTAAAATTATTATCTTCGTTCCACTTCTTTATCGCCAAATGAGATCCTCGTGCTGCATAGATTCCTTTAACATAGGGTCTTGCATCAACCAGAGTACCCTCATCTTCTTCCTAATGCTTGACACCTTCCTTCAAACCCCAAATAGCTGTAAAATTAGATTGCTGGTGAAAATTCAGATTACACCTCAAACACAATGAAAATAATAAAGGAAGCCAATATCCTAAAATTAACAATCACAGATCACGTGTGCACAAACAGAAAAGAAAATCATACATGGGATTTGTAGTTGTTCCATTAACTTGTGATAGGGTGCATACATCTTTGGAAGGGTGTATTTTTTTTATTTTACAAGAAAAGAAATTTACAATATTAATAGTTAGGCTAAAATAAAAAACGAGTAGAAATACAATTTGATAGGATGATATTAATGTCCATATAATGACTTTTTTTATATTGAAACTATCATTTAAGGTTACTTAGAGTTAAATTAATTGATTTATAATAATAAATCCATGTCTTGTCGAATGTAGGAAACACTATCTATTTGATTTTCCTAGTTTTCTTCAATTTATATATATCTAATAGTATGCCTTTTTTAGTCGGTTGATTAATTGAATCATTGATTTGGATAGTTATGTTGTATCCCAAAAATGTAGTTGGTTGAATAGTTATGTTGTAATGGCAAAAATTTCAAGAATGTGAACTTAACTACCAGACCTTCTATTGTGAATTCTGGGCTCTACCCGAATGCGCGAAACAAGGGCTACTCTACTCTTGACCTACTTCATTAGGATAGAGAGAACCCTACATTATAAATTTGGGTAGATATGTTTTTACAAGCGTGTGTTAACTGTTATTGTATGGTTTATATTCTTGTATGTGTTGGTTATGCAGGATTATAACCCCAAGTTATCTGATTCCGGGATAGCACACATTGGACCAGTAGAAGAAGACTCTGAAGCGTCTACTGTGGTTATGGGAACGATTGGATATATTGCCCCTGAATATATGACCACGGGTAATTTCCTTGTTATAAATTTGTTCAATATAAAAGCAGAATTAATGTTAATCATGTTAACTAATTTGAACCACTAAATGTTAACTAGTACCACCAAATAGTGTTTTTTTTTTCCTTTGATCGTACATAATTCTTGAAATAAGTGAACAGTTAGTAAAGTAACCATGAACTAAAAAATTATTCAAGAAACACTCGTCCACTGCATTTTAGTCGATCATTAATTTATATAGATAGCACCTTTGATATAGAGAATTATGCATATGTTACAACTGAACATCACTGATACAACATACAGGTCATCTGCATGTAAAAAGCGACGTGTATGGATTCGGAGTGGTGATATTAGAAATTTTGTCCGGTTTAAAAGCTTTCGATCAAAACCGTCAAAAGAAAAAGGAAAATTTGGTGGAATGGGCAAAACCATACTTGCTAGATGGAAAAAAACTGATTAATTTTGTAATGGATGAGAGCTTAGAAGGGCAATATAATCGGAAAGCTGCAACGCAAGCAGCCCTGCTCAGTGTGCATTGCTTAGCCACTAACCCCAAAGAAAGACCTTCCATGGACCAAGTAGCTGATACTTTGCAAAAAGTTAAATTGATCACATAGATTGAAAGCTCCTTAAGTCAAATAAATTGTGTTTTGTGAATCCATATATTAAAAAGGTCTTTTAAACATTTACATGTTATAGTATATTTTCTATTGTTTTACCTATTATTTGGTTTTCTTCTATATTTTATGGGTAAATATATTGTGCTTTCGTTCTTTCTTTCTTTTGTCTATGAATAACTTAATGCTTTTTGGGAAAAGTGGTTGTACTTTTAACGTTATTTGTCGTTTAATCGAGTCTCCCATTTTGTTTATCTCTTGTTGTTCTGTTAGTTCAAGTTTGTTTGTTCATGATATTGGTTAATATTTTGCATTTTTTGAATACTTAACGTGCTTTAAAACAAAGTGAAAATGTTGTATGAGCAATTAAAATAACTTGTAAAAAAAGTTAGCAATAGTCCAATTCTAAAAGGAAATATACCTACTGATGAGTAATTGCAAACAGCTGAATTTCTTGTTCTTATTAATATAAAATAAGATAAGAAGGCATCACTGAAAAATTTCAACATGTGAGCCATATATTTAAAACAAAATATGTGCTATTTTGGTGTTAAGTGTAATTAAAATGATCAAATAAAATAAATAAGACGTAAAGATGTAATTATTATGAAAATGATGCGGAAAAATTGGTGTGATTATCAATTTGTTGAAAGGTCAAATTGAAAATACCATGTTATTATAGTTAAGGAGTTACGATCCTCAAATTATATAAGCTCTATTTATTCTCCTAATTTCTTCTATATAAATAATTCAGATTTTGGGTTTATATCAATTTGATGATCAGATCCTATTTTTATTTTTTTATAATTGTCTCTCTCTCTCTCTCTCTTAATAAGTTCATGGAAACAACAACTATGAATTCAGATCTAACAGAGATTTTGTGTCAATTTCGTAAATCTAAAGATCTAAACCAGCCACGGTTTCTGCTTTTTTTTTTTTTTTTTTAATTTCTTCTCAGTCAAATCAATATGGTCACACAGTCGGATTTAGAGTTTCATGATTCATTAATTCTAAAGTATGTAAAAATCTTAACAAATGGTATTAGAGCCACCCATTATTGATTTCGTTAGGAAAATTCTAATTTCTAAAATTTTGAATTGAATTTCACTTAGAAGTTATTGAATTCATGTAATTTCTTACTCAAGCTTTAGATCTTTTTTATCTATATATCAAGGATTTTCTGGTAATGCTTTTGGATTTAATGCTGATTTGTGAAACTATTTTGGTGTATAAAGATATATCAAAATGATCTGCTTGTTGTTTGTCAAATAAGTTAGAATTTTGGAATCGTTAAATTTTTGGAAAATAATAAAAGTTTCTCTAAATTTTGGAAATCACTTTATGTTGGCTATAGCACCATATGTTTATTACCGTGCATTTATTAAATAAGTTGTTGATTTTAATGTGAGAAATACTTTAGATCTATTATGTACAATTATTTTCTTTCGATATTATTAATGATATAGATAGATCCATATACTTCTTCAGGACCATTTTTGCAACAAGATATAGATTTATTTCTTTGATATATTTATGACATAACTTTTGATTATGTAGTTTGGGGGTATATACCAGGTATCTGAGTTATTTCAAAAAAATTGACTCAAGTAAGCTCATTTTTAGGTATTGACTCAAGTATGCTCCTTTCAGGTATTTATGTTGATCTTATTATTGAATACTATCAATTTGTTATAACACCGGTTTACATTTTAGACTACCACATAACGACCAATTACAATTCGTGTTTTATCACAAATGCATTAAATATGGTTGTTTTGATGGTATAATGAATGCAGTAAATGCATTTGTTATAATAAATTAAATGATGCAGCTTGTATATATTTAGACTAAAAAAGGCATATGCTTTATTGTTTATGTTTGATACATCTAGATATTTTATGGTTCGTGCGAAAAATATGCTTCACTTCTATGTTTTGGTTAAAATAACAAAAAAGGAGCAATATTTTTCATATTTATCCGAAATGCAAGATTTCCGACATTAATTATGTAGAGTAAAGTAAAGACAAAGTGACTATGTGACTTTTTTTTAACCAGCAAATATAATATAATATATATATACACACACGCACGCACGCACCAAAAAAGAAAAAAATAGTCATTCTCTGATGGTGTACAAAAACAGTCAAATAGTATGAAAAGTACCACCTAAACTGTAAAACAAAATACCAAACCAAACAAAAGAGTAACTCTTCAAAGTAACATACAACCTCTCCCTAGCTAGAAAAGAGAAAAAAGAAGAAGTGAAGACCTAGACTGGTCTTGTGGTAGTCCTTTCTTGGGTCCTCTCCTTTTTTGGGTGTTCTCAAGTGAAGACCTAGACTTGAGAACACCCAAGAAAGGACTACCACAAAACGCAAGAAAGATATCGTCCTTAGCTCGATGGATGATGGAAGAAGACGTCATTGGGACCTCATCGAGTGCAATCTTGTTACGAGAGCACCAAAGATGCTAACAAATCAGACACGGAATAAGACGGAAGAGGATAGAATCGAAAGTCTTTCAGGTTCTTCCTTCCTACCAAAGGCAAAGCAAGTCCTGAAAGGAAGGAACGTAACCTAGTATGCCAACCTGGGCTCCGAAGAAAAACAAAAAGATAGTGCGAGCACACCCGTGAAAAAAAGTGACCCAATAGATTCAAACACCCACTTAATGAGACTAAGTCTACCAGCTTGAGAAAGGAGAGAAGAATTCCAACGAATAATCTTATCCTAGCTTTATTGGTCATAGGATCAAAGATCGCATTGAGCTTGCGACCTCTGTAAAGAACAATACCAAGGTAAGACAAAGAGAGAGCGAGAGTGAGAGAGAGAAGCAGCCTTGAAACCAGAGTAAGTTTCCATCCAAGAAAACCTTTCCAGAGCTATAGACCTAACAGAACGAAGAAACTTTTAGAAGAGTTGATGAGTTGGCTCGAGCACCTCTCGTAAATATGAATGGAACCGAGAAGTCGACGGATGGGGCGTCGGTTCCCATTTGTGAAAATAACGGTGTCCTCCGCAAATAATAAGGATGAAATAATTGGTCAACCATTGGGGATACTGAATCGATGAATCAGTCCCGCTAACGTAAGCGAGTGCACAGTACAAACGAACGCCTCCGCGACGATGATTAAAAGCATCGGTGAAAGGGGATCAACTTGACGAAGTCCCCAACCCGACTGGAAAAAACCATAGGATGACTCGTTGAGGAGAACGAAAAACCTACAGTTCGAGATGAGCTTCAAAAAGATATCAATAAGAGGCTCGGGGAAGCCGAAAGCCCGGAGGACCCTAATGATGAAAAACTAAGACATGTGATCATAGGCCTTAGCTATATCAAGCTTGATAACCACATTAGATCCCCTAACTTTTCGATCGATTTGAGAAACAAACTCTTGGTCTAAAAGGACATTGTTTGTAATAAGACGCACTTTAACAAAACTTGCTTGAGAAGAAAAAATAACACGATAAAGAATAGGCTCTATCCTAGAAGATAACACGTTAGAGATGACCATATTTGAAATGTTACATAAGCTAATAGAACGAAAATCCAAGCACAAGTCGAGATTCTCGCATTTAGGGATAAGAACCAGTTTGGTGGAAGTTCATCCCTTAGGAAGCTCAACAACTGAGAATAAATATTGGATAGCCAGGAAAAAGTCAGATGAATGACCGGCCGGACACTCTGATAAAAAAACCATCGAATCCGTCCGGACCACTTGCACTGTCCTTGCTCAACAAAAACACGCAAGATCGAATTTCCTCACAAGTCGGAGGGTAGAAAAGCCCATCACACTCCTCGGGAAGAACCAACCATAGGATAAAAGCCAACGAAGCCGGGTTAGAAAAAGAGACCGAAAGGCAACCAAGGAAAGACTAAAAGTGAGAAAGGATTGTCTCTTTGACTTCCATGGGAGTGGAAGCCAAGGAAAGATCCGAGGGAAGAATTTGGTGAATAGATAAACGATTATTCTTCTTCCTAATAGAAGAATGAAAGAATTTGGATTTCGAATCGCCATCGATGATCCACTTGATCTGAGCTTTTTGGTGAAGAAAGTCATTCTCGACGCGCAGCTCGGAAGAAAAAGACGAGTTGGGCCTGAGCCCAAACCGCCTTGTTTGAAGCTGAAGGATCACCATCGTAAGAATACTCCGCTAAGCTACGAATCTCTTCATCCACTCGAACATGGTCAAAGATATTCTGGAAAAACTGCACATTCCAAACCTTTAGACAAGCTTTAAGACGATTAAGTTTGAGAGAAAATACAACAATAGGGGGACCAGAAGCAAGAGAGGACCATGCGTCCTCCACAACCTGGTGGAAAGAGTGATGGGATCTCCACATGTACTAAAACCAGAATGAAGATGGTCCCTGTGACAGCCCGCCCCGCACCAGCCGACATTTCCAATGAAATGCGCTGTGCCGATGTCCAACTAGCATGGGACGGTCGTCAGAAGAAAGGAAACATAACACTGAACTATCATGGAACCTGTAGTATATCTCACTGCGCATGGAACAAAATATAATAATAACATAACTTGATATAAAACAGGCGAGACAGTGCATAAGCTGAAAACTAAACCATCATAGCAGCGGAAAATTCAAAATACAGCTTATGATCCAAACCATCTTTATTACAACTTTTAAAACTATCTCTAAAGCAAAATAGGAAAGTACACTACTAATGCCCAAAGTAGCGACCAACAACAACACCGGGAGAACATATGGAAATGATATGTGTAAGCCTCCTGCTCCTCTCCGGACAGCTACTCGTGCATAACCAGCTAACCTGTCTCTAGTCTGCTCGTTTAGGAGCACCCAGAGTAATAAGAAGAAACATAAAACTCTGGGTCAAACAACAGTCTGGTATGAGTGGTAGCAAGTATACATCTCTAAGATGAACAAATAACAGGTATAAGAAATCATACTTGAACCTGGACCTGCAACCAAAGAGTTAGTACAACAGGATGTACAGTACTCTAAGGTAACACTAACATAAAGTGTAAAGATAATATGGGAGTGTGCATGACATGGCGATAGCAAACATCAAACATAACAACCATCCTCACGTCTCTCACTCAGTGCGTAAAGCATACGATATCCACCACTTCGATCACCCAATCCTTTGCTACGATCACTTTGCCCTTGGGTGTCACAATGACCCCATTGCACTGATCCATAGCTACTAATCCTTTTCTCAGCGATGAACCAAAATTATGGATATCGATAACCCCTTTGCACACGTCTCGCAACAAAGCCCAATCATGAAGTTAACTCGTTGGTTCCCATCTGGATCCTGAGCTACAACCTCTCATTTGGACTACCTTTGCATCTCGGGTTTTTGTCATCATCTTGGTTCGGGTGTGCTTAGTGCTCCAGTTATCACTTGGGTTCGATTCGTATGAAGCAACGGTTCGCAGTTCGTGCTCTTCCTCTATCCAGATCGGTTCGTGGGTCCTTGCACCGGTTCGTGGTGCACCTTGCATCGGCTCGCGACTCTCCCCCTGACATCAGTTCATGACTCATGGTCGGCTCATGGACCACATTCAGGTCGTGGGACCCACTCGTGATCCCTGTCCTGGTCGTGGTCTTCTGGTTCGGTCCGTGAAGGCGGCTCGTGAATGACACTTCCCTAACAACTCGTGATGCTTTGTCCAGGTCATCGGCTCGTTGTACTTCATGGTCCTCCGGTTCGTGAAAGTGGAGCATAGCGGCTCGTGGTCCTCAAAGTGGAGTGCCTCGTGCGTTCGGGTCATGGTCATGGGGTGCTTCACGACCGGGGTCAGCTCGTGAGGATGCCTCACGATCGGGGTCTGACCATTTCCTGCAACTTTTCCTGCGAGCTATTTACGCCATACGACGGCGTTTTCGACCATTGTAACTTGACTATACAATCACAAAGCATTCCAAACAGTAATAGTAACATGTATAATCAACCATAAATACCAAAACAACAATATAACATGTTAATATGGATCAAACATACTCAAGACCCATGTTTTCCCTTTAATCCCCTTAATCATGATTTAACCATACGATTAGCAAACTTAATCCAAATTAACCCAAATTTTTATCAGAGCCATAAAATAATATTTAAGAATTTTTACATATTTTTCCAAGTCATAATTTCGCTAATTATCACTAATCACCCTTAATTAGCCGTAATTAGTGAAGAAACATGCTAATCACTCACCTTAGCCACAAATAATTTATAGATCTGAAGTCTCCACTGATTTGAGTCGAATTCCTATGCAATACAACAGCTCCAACTCTGATTTAATGCTATTTTGACTTGATTTGATGTTGATTAGCTTAATCATTGATTAGAAAGTGATTAGAGGTGGTTTAGAAGGTGGAAACCATTATTAGGGTTGAAGAGAAAGTTTGTGGCGGCTGAAAAATGACAAAGGAGGGTTTCTCTAGCCCCTATTAGCCCTTATATAACCCTAATCCCGAAATACCTAATGGGCCTAGCTGCTAATTACCCTATTAAGCCTGTTTAAGCAGTTTTTCCATCTTTAAACCTTAATTCAGTCATATCTCCCAAACGGTAAGTCCGTTTGATTAATGTGACCACTCTACTGATAGGTAAACCATCATCCGAATCCAATGGAAGTGGTTTCAAGTCAAAACTCCTTACTAATCAAAAGTTACACGACTACATGGGAAATGACCTCAATAGCCGTTTCCCAAAGTTACACGACCATATGACTTCATTTGAAAAAGAAATAAATATTCTATGATCCCTCGATATGTAGAATGCGGGTTGTTACAGTCCCGGCAAGGTGAAAGGCGAACAATGAAGAATCATGTGAGCGTGGTCCGAGTTAATACAATGAAGATGAGTAACCAAGAAGGTAAAAGGAAGATTAAACCATCCCTTTTAACCGAAGTCCCCGTTGAGACGAGAAAGGATCCAGTTAAGGCCATCTTGGTTATTACACCAAGTAAAAGCCGATCCAATAAAAGACATCTCAAACAAACCAAGTTCGATAATGTAAGAATTGAAATCCGCAACCGTTGCATGGTTAATAAAGGATCCCCCATGCTTCTCAGCTAGACAGGAAACAACGTTGAAATCGCCCCTATGACGGATGGTACAAAGCCCAGGTCAGAGATAGACAGAATATCGGACCATAAGCACACTGCAGAGAACAAGAAGGACGGAGAAAAAGAAGAAATCGAACAAGCTACCGATAGAAGTTGCGAAGAATCAAAAAGGGGTCAAACAGAAACATCTTTAGCCTAAAGAATCCAAATCTTATTGGATACATTGACTAAACTGTCCCAAACCCAAGAGAAAGGACAGAGTTGGAGACTATCTCAGATCCCATGAATGGCTCTAAAAGTGCCACCAATCGGACGAAATGCTTCTTGACGATGCATTTAAGCCTCGCCAAGGAAGCATCGTTATTGATGCCTCGAATGTTATAAAACAAAAAAATCTCCATTCACACAGGAAACAAACTACAGCCAGACGAAAGAAATAAAATCAGTCAACAAATGAAAAAAGAGAAAAAAAGAAAGGCAAAATCACTAAGAGACCAACTCAGATAAGGTAAAGAGTGTGTAGAGTACATCTGACGATCTACTCGGCCGCCGCTATAGAGCGTAGAGTATGAGGCACAAACCTCGATCTCCCACACGAAGGATAGAAAGAAGACAGAAGGTCGAGTGGATGAAATCCCAGGAATGGAAATCAGATGAACCAAAGAGAAGGAGGAGACAGACGGGACCGACGAAGAAGAGACTAAACTAGCCGAGCTTGAATTCTTAATAAGGTAAGATAGTCGATCATTAACGATCGATATCTCCTCTTTGCTAAGAAGAGGGTAAGAGTGCGATAAAGACGAGGAGACCGCTAATGGGTGAGAAGCTGGAGAGACCACATCCAAAAATAAGGAGGAAGAGGGCAGACACGTAGAAACGGAAAGGGGTCGATTTTTGCTATGCTGTAAGGATTCTCTGAATGCCGAGTTATCATAAATTTGACAACTTCGTGCTGACAAGAGTTTCCTACAAACGAAAGGACACAACCACCCAAGGGAAACATGAAACAGAGGAAATCCCAAGACTCCCTAACATAGGAACCAACTTAACCGACCAAGTCTGAGAACCTCTCAAAATGACCGTATAGCTATTAGCAAACGTGATCGCTATACAACCACTACAGACTTCCCAGACAAAACAAGGCTAGACACAAAAAAAACCACCAACCCAACAGCCAAAACCAACACCAAACGCTAACTGACACAAACAACTCATAGACTGAGTTGATGTGCTAACACCGAGCCAACGAAGATCGAAGAATGGTCCAGTAAATAGAAACACAGTAGGAAGAGCTAACCGTGACCGAAGCCAACAGGCACGAGACCGAAGCCTGCCCAAAACCAAAGAAAAATCCAAGGAATCTACAATTGGACTCCACAACAATCAAAGAAAAGGCAAAAGGCCAATGACAATCCAAACACAGGAACAAGGCTGAGTGTGCTGTGCAGCTAGAAACAAAATCTCAGAGCACAACACAAATGAAGATGAAGGATCAAGCAGCCAAAAACAAAGAGGAAAGGAAGGAAACTCACACCGGAAACCAACAATCAAGCCAAAGGGTCACCCAACATAGAAGCGACAGACTCCCCGACCGACATAACCTTAGTGCAATAATTTACGGTAGTTAAATTTCGATCATAGATGTAGATTTTAAATAAAATTTATAACTTGAGCATAATTGTGTTTTAGTGAATTTCGATTGTTCTATTGCATTTAAAAATATAAAAAACCTATATTTCGACGTATACAAAATTTGGTTTAGCGTTGAAAATGGGCTTTTGGGCTATTGTAAACATTTTGGCCTAACTAACACGTTGTCATCAATATGTATTATGTCTTTCTGTAACCCTAGTTGTCATATTATTTTCTCAAATGTTAGATTTCTTATCAAAATTATCAGATAAGAAAATGACGTTTAGCAGATCTGAAAAATCAACATTAAATATTTGAATTCTTCAAACCATACCATATTATACACCGTTTAAGCTCTTGACGAGTTCCATCTAGATCAAACAATTCGCTTTTGGATTTGATGCTTGGTTTTCATAGAAAACGTCATTTTTTCTCAGTCATTTGTTGTATGGTGCACGATTCGACATTGGATCATCATCAATTGGGCGATCTAAAGGTGTCGAGTTATAGAGGTCGACCAGGAAAATTCATCCATGCAGTTGGAATGTCGAGATAATCTGGATATTCGATTAAGATTTTTAATTTCGTGTGGCGGCACAATCACCTAAGGCTGCCAGGGAGGTGTGAGTCTTAGCCTGGAGACTTTGGTAGAGGTTGGCGATCGTTAGTCAATGACCTATTGTGATGGTCGGAAGGATAGCGTTCAGTGTTTTAGCATGACTGGGTTACACGTTTTTGGATTTATTGTAGCGAAAGAGAAGATGGAAAAAGAGTTTCGTAGCTGACGCGCCCTGAAATGTACATTCAATTCTATATTTGAGTATTTTTATATTAATTTAAATTTTAAATGTTTTGATGCTAATAACTTTCACATACGAGCCTAGACCGGCATGAGGTTTTCTCCAATGGATTCGTATCGAGACCCTGGACGACATGAAATTAGAGTGGTCGGATTTGAAGATTGCTGAAAATTTAGTGTTCGTTTAGATTTCAGATTTAATATAAAATTAAGGCAAATGTTTTAGCCCACTCACGATGTTGGCAACGCTGAAAGGGATGGGTGAGTCTTAGTCTGGAGACTTTGGTAGAGGTTGGCGATCGATAGTCAACGGCCTGTGGTGATGGAGACTGAAAGGATAGTGTTTGGTGTTTTAGCGTGACTGGCTTACACGTTTTTGGATTTACTATAGCGAGAGAGAAGATGTAGCGAGAGTTTCATAGCTGACGCGCCCTAAAATTACATTCAATTCTATATTTGAGTATTTTTGTATTAATTTAAATTTTAAATGTTTCAATGCTAATAACTTTCACATACGAGCCCAGATCGGCACGAGGTTTTCTCCATTGAATTCGTATCGAGACTCCGGATGACATGAAATTAGATTGGTTGGATTTGTAAATTGCTGAAATTTTGGTGTTCGTTTAGAATTCAAATTTAACATAAATTTATCGGCAAGTGTTTTAGCACACTCACAACATACTAAAATCTCTATGCAAGTTAAATTAAATTTATGATATGTTATGATTCATTTAACGGACGTTCGAGAATTTAATTTTACATTGAAATTGATTTAACTACTGATTGACATCAGATATGTGATAAATTGACATGGATGTGAAATACTATTTGATTGACTGTTTGCAAATTTGATATATATTTAGTTTGAATTAAATGTATTAAATTTTAATTTCCAGTAAATTATCATATATTTGAATCAATTTTCAATTAGTACTTAAATTAAACTGCTAGTTAAACGTCGACATTTAATAACTAACACTATTGTGATATACATTGGTTGTTTAGATAATGATCACATGTTATGTTTATTGGTTGTCGTAATGATTGATTGAGTGTTATTTTGATGATTATTGATTATGACGCATACCAGTCACCCTGTGTATCATCTAAACAGGATAAACATAAAATTTGCAACTTTGGGCAATCGAACTTGAAATTGAGAAATATATTTAAATGATATACCCTTGTGACATTCGACACAAGTTGAAATGATATATACTCATGAAATTTAAATTTAATAATAACTTGGCCACAGATTAGAAAATTAAACACAGACACTGTGGTCAAATGAAATATTTCTCAAAGCTATAAACTTGAGTTTGTCAACAGAATGTTTCAAAACTATTTAAATTAGTATTATTTTATATCAAACTATTTTGTTTAAACTAATTTCGCTTTTACTATTTATTTTCATGCTTATTATATATTTTATTGTTATTTTAATTTAACTATTATATATTAAAATTAACTATTGTATATTTTTACAATTATTTGAATTAAACCATTTAATATAAGATAAAATTATTATATATTCTATAACTATTTTAATTAAACTTTTTTATTTAAAAATATTTTAAGTATTATATATTTTATAACTATTTTAATTAAATTATTTTATGTTAAATTTAACTATTATAGTTATAGCTATTGTAATAAAAGTATTTAATGTTAATTTAACTATTATATTTTGATAGCTATTTTAATCAAACTATATTATATTAAATGCAACTATTTTAAAATAAAAGTATATTTCCAATCCCAGCTATTAAGTCTAAATTGATAAATATAAGGATTTCATTTATAACGATATTCGTAATATAGAAGTCTAGAACAGAAATGTGAGTTTGAAAAAAACTATTTTGCAATGTGAGATTTTGAAATTTAAACTGAACTAAATATTTAATTGATTTGAGTAAATGATAATGACATCAATCTTGAAGCAATTGATTTACGATAGATAAATATGATGTTTCTAAATACAAATGACCACGGTGTGAAATAATCATTAGGTTATTAAAGAGATTAGGGTCGGATATTGGCATACTCTCGGTCAATGCCAAAACCACTTTAACAACTCTATACATGGTGGAGAATCCATAATGAAGTCGGATGGATTAGCGAATGATTACTAGAATGAAGTAAAAGAACGATGATATATAGCCTTGACATCTGTGTCATAATTAAAATGACTAAAATAGGATTATATTGGGCCAATTGAGTTAACTACATCTAGTAGTAACACTTTTTCTTTTATTACCTCATTTTGTCGGTTTTGATTTTATTTGATGCATATCCATGATTATGGAGTGTTGTTCAAGGTGGACGGTAGCTTCAACTATGCGTTACCATTCGTCCGGAAGGGCAAAATGGTAGATCCTACCCTGGGTATTGCCTTACATGCCTTGTCATATTTATCTTGATCGAGCACACTGTAATTTTGTGTTGTGAACTATGGAGTACCCTCTGATGCCTCCAGCTTAGGTTGGATTTTTGGTACTACATAGAATACAATGCATATAAAAACGTGTTAAGAGAGATAATGGTAACGCCATAACGCTATTTTCAATACTATACTTGATTGACAAACATTATATATGAACGTAATGTGTTATATGTAAACAGTTTAACAGATCCTTAAGAGTTGGAAATTTCTGCAACATCTCTTAAGTTATTTGCATTTTTATTCCATGCATTTGATTTGATTTACATGAGATGTTTTAGTCATGTGCCAAGCATATTGTTTTCGTTATGCCCGGGTCATCCTAGTTGCTTTGCTTTAGCAAAGACCTTATTATGAAGATGAAGCTTGATTGTCGTATTTATTTAGTATTATTCCACTGCATTACTTGGTACGTTTGTTGATTGTTTAACTCTGATATTTAAAAATGTACACTATAAACTAATTAATGTTTTAACTGCATTCTAATTATATTCATCCTTCCGCTGTGAGATTCTATGCTCTATTTGTTTCTCTTCTCTTTTGTTTCTTATGTCAAATCTCTTTTAACAATTCACCATTTTGAATGGTTTGGGTCTGACATGTGTCGTTTATTGTCAATATGAAATCGTTTAAGATGGTGGGTCATTACAGTTGGTATCGAAGATTTGTTTGAGAGAATACCGAAGATTGTTAGGGTAATTCATTAAGAGATAAGATAATGGAATTCCCTATAGGAGTTTGAGAGTGTGCGTGTATAAACGTATGTGTGTGTGTATATATATATACGAAAGCATGTATTTTTAGTGTTATAAAATATTTTATATTGTGTTACTTTGTTCTATTGGGTATTTATAAATTCTAGCCGATATATGGGATGCCATGAAATCAGTAGGAATTTCTAAATCCTTAATAGGGTAACTTGACATAGTGTTATCAATGAAAGAGGTAAATGAAATAATTCTCCAGTGATATTTTATATAAATGAGTTGATTTATAATTGATATAATTACGTAGTATATGATTGCTTGTTAAAAATAATAATATCTGAATTTCTTGATTATTTATGCTTAGCTTATTATGAGCATTAAATATTCATCGTGATTATAAAAATGTGTTTAACCTAATTATAAGTAATTTTTCTTACAAACATAAGTAAATTTTATTGTATTGAGTGGTTTAACCCTTTTGAATTTATCCTTAAGCGAATAAGTTTGGTTTAACAATACAAGAAAATAGTTAAGTTTAAGAAAAAGACATTTGGAAGAAAGATAAGTATAAGTTACCTTTGAGACCTAATAAAGAAGAAATTTAGTTATAAGAATTTTTAGATAACACACATAACTATCACTCAGAACAATAATTGCTGATTTTAAAAAGGTAATATTTTAAAGGACTTATGAAAACATTATGTTATTTATGAAACTTGAAGGTGTTATATTAAATATATTAATATGAGTTTGATTTAAAAAATATCAATTTATAAGGGGAAAAAAAATTATTTTAGAGGAAACATAGTTAAACAAAGACAAACAACTTTGTTTTATGTAAAATTAATATATGGCAGATTATTTATAGCGAGGTTGTTAAGTTTTAAGAAACATGTTTGTATTAGAAAAAAATAAGGATTTAGTTTTATTATTTATTAAATTAATTGGTTTTCTCAAGAAACTGAAGTATGACATATTTAATGAATAATAATAATTTTATTTTATCTATGTATAATATATATATATTCGGAGTTATATTACTTTGGAATTATTTAAATCATTCTAAGTGTATATTAGATTACTGATTTATCCTAAGTAGAATAATTATGAAATGTAAATACCATTTTAAGAATTTGAAGTTGTTGTCATAAAAGTAGATTATCTTAAAGGATATACACATATAAATCTACATTTATAGAAGTTCAGTAAATTTTAAATTATGATTCACATTTATATGGACTTCGGAGCATAGCATATAAAAATGAATAATGTAAATTGATTATTGATTAACTGAACTTAAATTAGGTGATTTTGAAATTAACTTTGAATGGTTCTTATGTAAAAGGTAGTAGTAAATAGAAAATTTAAAGATAATGATTTATGATATATATATATATATATGTATATATATATAACATACGAATTTTAGTGGATATTATAAGTATAAACATTAATTTTAAGCATTTCATAAAGTAAATAAAACTGATTATTGTTTGTTTGAACTTGATTTCTAGTCATTTTGGAATACTAAACTTAGGGAAGTTTGAAATAAATAATGACGATAACTTACATTTTGGTAAAATTAAGAATAATAAAGGATTATATTGATATGAATCTAATTTTATGATATGGAATTGAATATAAACTTAATTAGTATGTTGGTTTAAATATAGAAGGAAACTTAACTAATATATTCTTAATGATGTTAAGATTTTGGTACTTACTAAAAAAATGATAATGTAAGTGTAAAACATTCTAGTGATTAGAGGTATGAACTGAAAATTTAGCAAATGGTAACTTGAGCAAAATGCAAATATATGTTAAATAACCATTCACAAGATATGCTTTTTAGAATATTATTTCATTTCCCACTTCAATTATAGGTTACTAATTTGGATAAATTATAGAAGTCAATATAGATAAAATAAATGAATATTTTATTAAAGAAAGATTTATAAAAGGCGAGTTATAAATGAAATTTGCTTTTCATTAAGTAGGAAATCTTATAAATAAACTATTATTAAAAAATCTAATTATGAAATTTAATGGTAAATAATACAAATTTGACTTACTTAAGTTTCCAAGTATAACAAATTTATTTATATTAATTAGAAGAGGAAGATGTATATATGTACTTTCCCTATTTGAAATTTTATAATAAATAAATGATTTTAAAGATATTAATTATAATAAATTTATATTTGGAAAATTTTGTATATCTTTTGTTTTAAAAGAAAAGTTTTGAGCATTTTTCTTTGACGTTAAGATTGGACTATCAAATACTTAGTGATTTTAGGCGTGCATCTGATCAACGTATGTACTAAATCCTATATGTACTAGATATATTGATATAAAATCATATTCTAGTCACTTGAAAATAATTCTGGTGATGACTGCAACATCAGCGGTGTTTATTCTTAGGTTTCAAAAGTGAGAAATATATGGCCCTAGTCGAGATGTCAAGTTTACACTCAAAACTATTTGGAAAATTTGAGAAATATCAATCTTTTTGATTAATCGTCTTCCATAATTAATATAAACTAAATATGTATTTCAATGTATATAACTTTAATATAAAATACATTAAATTGCAGGATTCTTGCTCCGTTCCTTTTTTGAGATGAAAAGTTTTGAGTGAGGGAGATTGTTATGTCCTAAAATTTTGACTATTAACATTTGTTAAATGA
The DNA here is from genome assembly GCA_030737875.1 of Allium sativum. Classification (NCBI taxonomy): domain Eukaryota; kingdom Viridiplantae; phylum Streptophyta; class Magnoliopsida; order Asparagales; family Amaryllidaceae; genus Allium; species Allium sativum. The sequence continues at coordinate 313,435,287 of CM060919.1, forward strand.
AATATAGAATTTAAGTTTCATTGATTTAAACTGTGTTTAGACCAATTTGATTATAATTTCATGAAGCGAAAATGAAATTTAAATTTTATGATGATTTCAAATATTAAATTTGAATGTAATTTAAATTGAATATAAAATAGAAGTGAAGAATTTATAATTAGGAAGTTAACATCAGAAAACATGCATTTTGCGTTAAATAAAATAAGCGTTTTAATGTAATTATTTTTTTTTGGTCCGTTTGGCATAGGTCCCTGGAAAGTTTCAAAATTAGGCTCATATCCGTTGCTAAACTTATTGTAAATTACGTCCCTATTTTTCAAAAAATCATCAAAAAATCACCAAAAAAATATAAAAAAATCACGTAAATCCATTATTAAATAAAACATGTACACGCCAAAAATTCAGGTGTTAAAACAATAAAAAAACACATCAAAACCCAAAATAACAATGAAACAACAAGTTTATGCATCAAAAAATGCACCTATTCATACATAGTTGCATATGTTCATGCTTATATTTCAGTTTTGCACCAAACTGCACTATATATGCATACATATATGCAGTTAAACAGCAATACAATGCATCGTTTTATGTATGTATTCATTCTTGGGCCGTTTTTTCAACAATTCATGGTTTTCAGACATTGTTGCATACTCGTATGCACTTATACAGAATACATGCATACATTCATGCACATATTCAGAAGCCTTCATCCCATTTAAAATTGTTGCATACAATTATGCACTTATATGGAATAGTAGCATACATATATGCAACTATCTGTAACACAAGCATCTCAGTTCAACTTTGTATGCATATATTCACCCAGATTTTCAATAGAAAACGATGGATGAATATATGCATATATGTATGCTACTTTTGGTAATAGTTGCATACATGTATGCAACTTTATTTTAACGAATGTTTCTGGGAATATTTCCGATTTTTTGAATTTTTTTTACTGGTCAGCGCAAAAATTCCTTCAGAAAATACGTAAGTCAAAAAAGAAGGACCCGCTTTACATTTCAAACATTCACTGGATCCCGTTCTATTTTTAAACATAAACAAGGACGTTAGCCTAAATTTCCACTTTTTTTTTTTAGAAAAAAAATTGAATATTTATTTTTAATATAAGTGGAATCCAAATAAAAAGATAAAAGTGAAATTCGAAACAATAATTTATGGTCGTTAAATTTCGATCGTGAACATAGATTTAAATTAAATTGACACAAACTTTATAACTTGAGAAGAATTGTGTTTTAGTGAATTTTTAATTGTTCGGTTGCGTTTAAACCTACATTTCAATATATGCAATGACATAATTCATTTTAGTGGTCGATTGGACTATTGTGAACACTTTGGCTCAGTAGACACATTGTCACCTATATGTATTGTGTTTTTCTGTAACCCTAGCCATCAAGTTTTTTTCTTGTAACAATCCAAAAATTCGACTGGTTGAATAATGAATTTGTTTAAGAATTGATAACCTAAATAAACTAGAACATAAGGTAACCTTTATTTGTAGCACTTTATACAACTTGTTATGACATGGAAACCATAGAATTTTAAAAAGAATGGTACCTATACCCACTTCCTAAGCCATGGACAAGTGACCATGCACTTGTCTTCATGCATGGAAGTGTGCATAAGGAAGGGACAAGTGTCCTCTTAGGTGCAAGCTGAAGAAAGCCTCTCCCTTCCTATAAATATCACCCCCTTTCTCATTTTTACTCACTCCACTCTCCTTTCTCTCCTTCTCCATCCTCTCCTTCCCCATTTCCCTCTCCTCCTCTTCTTCCCCATTCAGCCTCCGTCCTCCATACTCGACCTCTCCACCCTCAGCCTTCCTCATTCTCCGCCATCCCCGCTACCTATGGCCTCACCTCCCTATGCCATCACCTCCTCATCCTACCACCACCTCATGCCCCTCTACAAGCCATGACCGTACCTACTCCCTTAGGTCGAACCCTTCTAGCTATATAAAAAAAGGATTTTTGAAAAAGAAGAAAAAAGAAAATGGAAGTTAAGCATTTTAAAGTAATTCCAAGCGGCGAAGTCAAAACTGCTAAAGGCTAGGAGGAGTGGAACCCAAAGGTGAGAAACCATTTGATTTTGTGTGTTTTAAACAGTTGTTATGTTGTTTGATTTGAATTCATATGGATTTGGTTGAATATATATTGTAAGTGTTAAATACTATAATACTTATATTGTATGTGCCATGAAGATGTTGTTATGGTTGTTATTAGTGATAAAATAAGGCACTTCACATGTCACACCCAAATATATGAAATTATGTGGTTATTGGTCAAGTCCCATTCCAATTTGACAATATAAATGAATATTATATTCATTTCAGTCAAATAAGGCATGAAAATAAAAGTTGGACTTTTATATTCAAAATTGGACAAAAATGAAATTAGAGTAGTTAAGAAAAATATCGTGAAGGTGGAAATCAATTTGAAAGAGAACTTGATATGAAATGACATCCAATTTCAAAGTGAATAGTGAAATAGATTTGGAATAGTGATTTTGAAATTGAACTTGAGTTAGATTTGTAAATGATAATTTAAACTCAAATTGAAGTTCCAATGAGTTTACATTATTTTAAATTTAAGATTTGGGAAGTTTGGATTTCAAAAAGTTAAATTATGAAAAATATTAATATAATATTTATAAAATAATAATATAATATTCATTTAAAATGAATATTTATTTTTAAAAGTTAAAATATTAAAATCTTCTCTTTAAATGAAATTAGATGTATTTTAAACGAATTATAAATATACTGGGAGAAAAAATGGATTAAGTTCAAAATGAAGTTGAAATACGACTAGAATATAGCAAATCGTGCTACGGTAGTTCGCAAATTTCGACCATTAACTTCAAAGGAATGTACATGATGCAAATTAAATCAGATTTTCATGAAACAAAAAACATTTATTTTGAAATGATATTAGTTTTCAAATGGAAAAGGAAATTTAAAATTTCAATGTGTAGATTTTGAATTATGTTCAAATCAAATTTGAATAAAAATCACGATATTGTAGTTCGATGGCAAAAATGGGAAATTTTCAAAAAGACTATTTTATATTATTAAAAATGTGGAAAAATTACGATAAATCATAATGAACGTTTTGAAAGAGATTTGGATCAAAAGCTATAAGTTAGGGTAGTAAAAAAGTTATTTAAATCAAACAAGCTGATTTAAGCTATTTAGCAACGGTTTTCCAACAACACTGGGATCAAAAGTTTTAAACCTAACGATTCTTATTTGAAAGTTTTGTAAGCATTTATAAATGATAAATGAAGTATTTTAATGATAATTTGGCCGTTCAAACATTTGATGAATTTAAAAGGAAGATTTAGTTATCAGATAAGATGAAGGAGACTTAATCAAAATCTCGTATAACCATATTGTTTTAAAATGACACTTATTATTCGGAAAGATCGGAATTAGATTTCTATTCCAAATCCATTTCAAATAATGATACAATGTAATAAAGAAAATGAAGATTTTGTAGAAGGTGATAGAAGACTAGGAATCTTCACATCGAAAGGACTGCTTGTTGATTTTCTCTTCACCAGGTTGCTCTAGTATTGAGATTACCCTATTAAGCGGTAAGTCCAGACGTATTTGAAGAATTTCCAGATTTTAAGGGCTTCTCTCCTTTATTGGGAGAGGAATAAAGCGCATTCGGTTTCGCTTAGTCCCAGAACGAACTTGTATGGATTGTATGTTTGACATTGCATTACATGACATAGCAATTGATCTTTACTAAATATATATCTGTTTGGTAGTGGAGAAATTATTCTCTTAGCTTAACACCCGTCTCTGAGACGTACGAGCTAAGAGGTTATGTATTGGTAGACTTCAGTTATGTGTTATGATATTGCAATGTGACTTGTTAAGTGAAATGTGTTGCAAATGATCAAAGCATGGCTTTGTATAAGCGTAGCTTTGTGTAACGTGACTTCATGCCTCAAATCCCGTAAATGACCAAAACATAATGAATGCGTCAAGGCTATATGGGTCGCTCCCATTAGGGTATGGTCATTATCTTCTAGATTGAAAGTTATACCATGGTATAGAGCCTGGGTATCTTTGCTTATGTGGACGACGGAAGTCAAGCGCCTGGATAAAGGTCGGCTACGACCGGGGAATGACATATTTGGTGTTATCCAGTTAAGGGATATCCCGGTCTTGTGTTGGTAGAGAATATATCATTGTTTCAGATTCTCTGGACATTCTTCTAGAGGTGTACCCATCGTGGTTAAGGAAATTCCTTTGCTTTGGTCATTATTGGAAATCCATTCTCCAATATGAACCCACGGTTTTAGATTATATGGCATAGTAGCCCAGAATTTAATACGGTAACAATTTCCGTATTTGAATATTTATGTTTGAAAATGATTACAAAGATTAGACATTAATAGTAATATCAAATGTTTTGATATAAAAGATTTTGGTTATCATTAGTAAAAACCCGTTCTATGTTTATTTGCGGCGTGGTCTTATGAGATACCCTTCTTTTGTTGTCAAAAACAACAATTTTAAAATTTCTCACACCAGTTCCATGACTGACTTGGAGTTTATTGTTTTTCCCTTTAAACCCCGAGTGCCCTTATGTTCCCACTGGGCAACCTAGTAAACAAGTTAGCAGTAGAGATTTTTAGAGTAAATAGCATGGAGCATATTTTGGGTTGAAGCTTGGAAGTTGGAGCATTTTGGATTCACTCTTTGAACCTTTAGTTATTTTTATTATGTATTGTGTATTCCAGTAGCACTATTTGCATTTATGAACTCTGATCAATCATCTATTGTGATGATATATAATCTATGTAAATTATGTTGGAATGAAATGAGAGTTGTTCTGATTCTGTTCTAATGTGTTATTACCCTCGATAATCTGGCTTCCCGATACTTGGGATTTAGGCACGTGAATACCAAGGATGTATTAGTGTCGAGTTTCAGGGATCGAGAAGATGGGTCGTCACATGTGGTGTCAGAGCTAAAGGTTGAGTAAGAATTTTTACTTTTGGGGTATCTCATTAGAGATAGGTTAGTATTTCCCTAGAAGGAGTATAATTTGAAAGAGCGCAAATTTAAAAACACTCCTATCTATTCAAACTGTTAGCATTTCCCTAATATATCTCGTCCGTGAGCCCTAAAATCATTTTCCTACTATTTACAGATAGTACAAGATGAGCGGAAGAAGAGAACAAAGTAGAGGAAGGCAAAGTACCGTCACCAATTGTTGAAACCTCATCGCAACAATAGTCGAAGAAGTAACTATTCAAGTTCCACCTCAACCGAACTTGGCAGATCTATACAAGAATTTTACTAAGCTAGGTAGTAAGCCATTCAAAGGCACAGAAACTATTATTGAAACACAAGCTTGGATTCGTTCGTGTGAGAGAATATTTAAAGGACTAAACATTGATCATAACCAGAAGACACTCTTGGCTTCTTGAAAACTTCAAGATGATGCTCTAGATTGGTGGGAAACTATTACCCAGGGAAAGCAAAAATATGATTTCTCATGGGAACATTTCAAGGAGGTTTTTAAAGAGAAATATATGCCATCAGTAGGAATATCTCGTTTGTACCAATATTTCATGGATTTAATGTAAAAGGATATGACTTTTGAAGAATATGTAAACAAATTCAATGAATTATCTCATTTTGGGCTTGAATTGATTAAGATGCCATTGAAGAAAAATGAGATGTTCTTAAAAGGATAAAGAAGAAGTACTATGAAAGAATGACGGCTCATATGAAACAATCTTTTGTGGATTTAGTAGATATGGGATATCGATATGCGATGTTGGATAAGCAGGATTCACTAAAGGAAAAAGGTGGGAACAACAACAACTAGAAAAAAGAAAGTTTGGAGGAAAGAAACCAGGGCAATATAAATCAAAGAAAGGAACTCAAGAAGATCACTTGAAGAATGTTTCCTGTTACAACTATCTGAATAAAGGGCATTTATCAACTAACTACAAAAAACAAAGAAGCAATGGCAGGAAACTAGGAAGTGTTACCATTTTAATAAATTGGGCTGCCTAATAAAGTATTGTCCTATAACGAAGAAATCAGATGTGGCAAGAGTATGTGCAGTCAAAGATGATCCTTTAACCTCAAAAGATGTGAAAGGAAAAGGAGTATTCGAAGGTAATAATTTTATTTATGATAATCTAGTTAGAGTATTATTCGATACCGGTACTTCACATAGTTTTATTTCAAAGAAAATTGTAGAAGAATTAAAACTTAAACCAAAATTCGTTGAGCAACCAATTTGCGTTAAAAATCCTATGGGGGTTCTACAGATCTCTGTCTATATTATAAGAAGGTTCCTATTTCTCATTTTCTTCATCAATTCTCACTTGATCTTCTTATCCCAGATTTTATCGAATTTGATATTTTACTCGGAATGAATTGGTTAACTAAGAATGAAGTTATTCTAGATTGTTTAAAAAGAATGGTATTAGTAAAGACGAAATTAGGGAATTTCATAGAAATACCTTGTGAAGATCCAAGTCTAAGAAGGGGCAAATTTATGTATGCTTTGGATTCTTCCCATACCAATTTAGAAACCATACTTGTTGTAAAAGAATTTGCGGATGTATTTGCGGAAGTTAAATATCTACCACCGCAAAGGAAAATTGAGTTGTTAATTGACCTAGTTTCGAATGCAAGACCAGTTATACACGCAAATCGAAGGATTGCTCCAAAAGAAAGGGAGGAGTTAAATAAACAAACCTAAGACCTACTGAAGAAAGGATTGATGCGGCCTAGTCATTCAAGTTGAGGATCAACGGTAGTATTCATTGCAAAATCGGATGGATCTTCAAGGTTATGTGTAGATTATAGAGACTTAAATAAGAAATTTTAAAACAAGTATCTTTTACCCCTGATAGATGACTTATTTGATCAATTACATGGTGCTCAAGTTTTCTCAAAGTTGGATTTAGCTATAGGATTCCATCAACCAAGAATCATCGAGGATTGTATTCACCTAACCGCTTTCATAGGACTCAATACCTTCCATGAATGGTTAGTTATGCCTTTCAGACTAACCAATGCCCCTGCTTATTTCGTAGATCTAATGAATATGGTATTCCAAGAAGTATTGAATAAATTTGTGTTAGTTTTCATTAATGATATTCTTATCTACTCCAAAACTAAAGAAGAACACGTTAAACATCTAGAAGGTGTTATAAATATATTAAGGAACAACGTGCTAAAGGAAAAATTCTCTAAATGCAATTTTTGGGGAAAGAGGTAAGAATACCTTAGGCACGTCGTATTTGTAGATGGAATCTCAGTTGACCCAGGTAATATTTCCTCCATTCAGAATTGGAAACAACCCAAAACTCCTAAAAGGATTCGAAGTTTTCTGGGTTTGGCCGGATATTACCGGTTTTTTAAGGATGTTTCTAAATTAGGTTGTCCCTTAACAAGGCTAACGATGAAAAATATAAAGTTTATATGAACTCCTAAATGTGAAGAAACATTTCAATAGCTGAAGAAAAGATTGACAACCGCTCCCGTTCTAGCCATTATCAATGGAAATAAAGGTCTGACTATTTACACAGATGCATGTAGAGATGGAGTCTGTTTTGTCTTAATGCAAGAAGGAAAAGTGATTGCCTATGCAAGAAAGCAATTAAAACCACATGAGAAGAATTATGCAATCCATGACTTAGAATTACTGGTTGTGGTATTTGCTTTAAAAATATGGAGGCAATTTGTTGGGTGAGAAATTTAAGTTATTCACAAACCACAAATCTTTGAAATATATTTTCACCTAGAAGGATTTAAATATGAGAAAACAATTCTGGCTGGAATTTCTAGCATCTTATGATCTGGATATTCTGTACACTCACGGAAAAGCCAACGTAGTAACTGATGCGTTAAGTAGGAAACATGCGGTCATTGCCTATCTAGTTATTACTCCAACTCTTATTAAAAAGATTGCTAGCAAGTAAAAGGAATATGAATTTATCAGAAGATTCCATTAGAATATACAACAAGGAAAAGAGTGAAGTTTTGAAATTGATAACTAAGGAATTCTGCGATTAAGTGGGAGGATTTGTGTTCCGGATATGGAAGATTTAAACGATAAGTGTTGGATGAATGCCACAAATCTAAACTTAGTATCCTTCTAGGAGTTAACAAAATGTATCATGATATAAAGTGTACATTTTTGTGGAAGTCAATAAAAAGGGACAAATCAGATAATGTTAGCTCATGCGCAACCTGTCAGCAAATCAAGAATGGTCAGCAAAAGATTGTAGTTTTACTTCTACCTTTGGAAATTCGAAAATGGGAATGGGATCAAATATCCTGGATTTCATTGATGGATTACCCCGAACCAAGAAAGAAAATGGAAGTACCTGGGTTATTGTAGATCATTTGACAAAGAGTGCCCATTTTATTATAGTAAAATTAACAAGAATCACGACAAACCATGCAGAGTTATGTGTAAAGGAGATTGTTTGTTTACACGGAGTGCCAAGCAACATAATAAGTGACCGAGATCCGATCTTTACTATTCATTTTTGGGAAGCACTACAAGCAGCATTGGGAACAAGACTAAGCCACAACACTGCCTATCATCCACAAACGGATGGATAAACGGAAAGAGTCAACTGTATCTTGGAAGATCTTTTGCGATCCTGTGTTCTTGCTTTGGAGGTTCACTAGAGAATCACTTACACTTAGTTGAATTCTCTTATAAAAATAGTCATCAAGCTAGCATTTTTATGGACCTTTTGAAGCATTATATGGTCGTCCATGCAAATCAATAGCCGCAGGATTGAAATAGGAGACAAACTTGTAATTGGTCCAGACATGATATGAGAGCTACCACTACGCCATATATCGCATACTGCAACCCCAAAGAAGTGATGTAAGAAGTGCCAAAAAAATGTTGTTATAGGCCAAAAATGATCTATGACAACACTTTCTTGGTGTTGCATTTTGCCGCGTTGCCTTAAAGTCAAAGGCAACATCTTTGCGACCCTAAGCCAACATCGGTACAGGTGTTACCATAGGTACTAAATTTACAAAAATGTGGGCCCTACAATCTGGGCCCCAACATGTGGGGCCCACTAAAATCTGTAGTCAACCGTTACACAATCCTGTTGTGGGGCCCACATTCATTAATCTACGACAACACTGTACATATGGCAAATTACATCACATACTGCAACATTTGTTAAACATAACGATATTTTTTTGAATAATGTACTACTGACACAATTGGATATTCAAACACAGTATTCTATTCAAATAAATATTTAATTTCAACATTTCAAATAGTACAAATTTTCTGACTCCACTATTATACATTCACTGATATATTACACAGTCATTCATATTTACATACATTCCTCACTACACTGTCACTTGATTCACTCATATACAAACTCACTGACACTCTCTGACACACAGTCTTCAATTGCTTCCATATCTATCTGTTAGGCCATCTGCACACTCTCTAACACAATCAATATGTAAAATCATGCAAGTTGCAATGTGAAGTACAAAACATGAAACTTGTGAAGTATAAACCTCTTAGGCAGTACAGTTTATTAAGCAATACTACAAGGTACTATTGTATTGGATTATTTTTAAACCTCTTTAGGTATAATGTTGATGATGATACTGCAAGCATGCATGGAGAAGATAGGTAGCACTTGCAAACATGGCTCGTTAGCATATTTAAGTTCACATACCTCGGCCATATGTGAAACTGGGAGATTATAATTGATGGACGTGTCTAAAATAAATAAGAATAAAACAAATCAAATCAAAATATAGAATTAAAAGGCAACCATTTATATTAGTGTAATAGTATAAATAACCTTGTCATGATTTTGTAAAATCACGTACATGGTGGCTACCAAACAGATAGCAGTTAAATGGTTAACAAATTATGGATGCATAGGACATTTATACATAACTAAAGAACATATGAATTGAAGTCAGGACATTTACACATAGGTAAAGGACATTTATACATAGGTAAAGAACAATGTAAAATAGTAAGCAGTTACTGTTGCTATTAGCCGTACCTCTTGATTATGCAGCACACATCATTTGGTCTTGGATGCTTGGACAACTGATCGTTACACCCTGCACGGTTATAGGAGAGGTAAGAAAATGATATAGAATTTATATAAAACCCATACTCTTCTAGCAACTAAACATGTACACCATGCTTCTAAAAAGGTGTGATTTGAAGCCTTTGTAGTATTTGCAATATTTATTTGAGTAAAAGTAAATTCTATAAGCCTGCTATCATTTCTATTTAAAAGGATTGAGTTCGACACTATAAGCTTTGGAGAGTTATCAAACATATAAGCTTACAGTCGTAGATGCAAGACCAAGAGCAAGATCACGAGGTAAACCAACAACCACACCACTATTCGATAAAGCTTCTATTGCTAAGAACACATATGCAAGTCCACTTCCACTATATGATTCAATAATATACATTAACATATGGATTCTGAGAATATATCTATAATAATATTGATTCTTATATGAAGTAGAGACAAGTCTGCCTTAGGCCGGTAATAGCGTCAAAATACTTCTCATCCGCTGTCCATATCTCCCCAATTGAACTGAACAACCTGGATACACGCTCTCCATCTTTTTCTGTAGCCATTTTAGCTATGCACATGACTGGAAAAATGAAATGTACGTTATCAACAATGATACTTATGAAGATATGTTAAGCCGAACAACATACAAATTGTTGCTAGGAGATAACCATGCATTCTTTCATAAGAATTAAAGTATGTTATGAACCTTTATTACTTGTGTGCTAAGTAGAAATCATTATTTGTCTTTAAAATCTACTCTTTGTTGCAGATAATTGTATTGTGATTTCTATGTCAACATATACTAACACAAAAACATTCATAGCTAACATGCAACACGTTGATATAATAGCAAATGGGACATTTTACAATAAGGGCTTATTTCCCTCAGCTAATTAATTTTAAGGACACACGTTTCAAATGATTATTTTCCAGGCCAAAATTCCATGAATCATTAACGACCGAAAAATCTTTATCGCTACTCACATTCAAAGCTTCAAACAAAATTCAAAATTAGGTTTTTTACAATAGATTCGTCTACAAAACTAAAATCATGTCAAATTGTGTAGACGACTTTGATTATTTGTTGAAGAAATCAAATTGTCTCACCTAAACTTGAATATCGATACACAGACAATCTATTCGGTTTTCTGAAGCTAGCGATTTGGTTTTTTAATGAGGTGCTTTGATTAATACATCTAGATGATATACTGTTATGTATAGTTGGCATCAGCGCCTCATGTTCGTACAAGAACACCTATTTTCTGAAGCTAGTGAGTTTTGGTGGATTCTTGTGGAATTTATGCTGCTGAGAAGTGGACTTTTTCTGTGGAATTTATGCTAAAAGCTTTAAGGAGTTTAAGCTTCATGAAATTTATACTTCATGGTTTTGAGAATTTAGCCGATTAATGAAGATATTGTTACAGGAAATTTATGCTACTATAAATTTTTTATCATTTTATTACATTTTGTTTTTGCTGTTAATTGATTTGTTTAGAGAGTGTTTGTTAATCTTTAGCTTAGTTTTGTTGTAATGTATATATTCGTGTTGTTTTACTTATTGTAATTCTCATGTTGATTAATAAAATAATTTACACTTGTCTTTTATACAAAAAAGATAAAAGCAATTATCTTTTATTAAAAAGATGAGAAAGATAATATATACATGAGCACTTTTGCTACGGTTTCTGCATTGTTCGCATTTTTGCTTGTATTGTGGTAAATAGTATAAAAAAAAGGTTCAAGTATGCCAGTATGATTTAGATCATTATTGCAAGAAGTTCGTCCTTTTCTAAAAAAGATAAAAGTATTTATCTTTATCTGAGAAAGATAAAAAAAATATACATGATAGACATAATACTTAAGTTTTATTCATAACCATTTTTTGACATAGTACATAAGTTTTACAATCCTACAAGTCTAGTACATTCCAATATCAGCATAATCATTTAGCATGCAAGTCATCATTACAAAAAGATATATAAAAAAAGATACACAATTCATATACAAAAAGATATATAAAAAAAATACACAATTCATATACAAAAATATACACAATTCATATACAAAAAGATACACAATTCATATACAAAAAGATATATAGCATTTTTAATATATATATATATATATATATATATATATATATATATATATATATAGACACACTTATATAAGTACTGGTTTTGTTTTTATAACCAATAGAAGGGCAATGTGTTTTATCAAGGTTGTATATATAGGCCTTATAGGATTTTCTGTTAAAAAGAATAAAATTAAATGGTTTTCTGAGAAAAAGATAAAATCGTTTATCTTTTTTCTATTAAAAGTATAAGTTATATGATTTTCTGAGAAAAAGACAAAACCGTTTATCTTTTTTCTGATAAAAATGGTGCCCTGAAGTGTTTATTTGCCATGGAATTTATGAAATGAATGGTCCAGTAGTAATGAGGTTGGTTAGATGGTATGCTTACATATGCAAAAGGTGTTTGTTTAGTAAGCACATAATCCTTTTGTTTATGAATTGTGTATCTTTTTGTATATATCTTTTTGCATATCTTTTTGTATGATCAAATATTGATAATTAAATTGTGTTGATGTAAGAAAATTGAACCAAGGATCATGGTACAAAAATTATCAAGAAATTAACTGGGACCAGTAAGTAAGTAATCAAAAAATTAATACTGTTAAAACATTCCTTATATCTAAGAATTTCACAAAAGAAAAACTGCAAAGAAGATAAGGCTAACGAACACAATGCAGATAACAAAAATTACACAAAACATGAATTAACTCTCTTCATAACTGCTCAATGTCTTTAGATCAGCAACATACTTATAGAACAGAGAATTTCAACACTTCAAAATACCAAAAATCACCACTTCCGTCATATCCAAAGGCAGACATCAGAAACAAATTCATTACATCAACATCCCCACTTAAAGGATCACAGTAGCTTCAAAATCAATCAGTAATTTCAACATGAACAATCATATCACTCCAAATAGTAATTTCAACATCAACAGTAGCATCACAGTAATTTCAAAATGAATTCCATTACAGTAGCTTCCATCGCTTCATAATAGCTTGACAACAATAAATCTAACAGGAACTCCATCATTTTTATTACAGTAATTATAGTATCAACAGAAAAACCATTTTACTTGCTTCTCAGAAGTTACAACATCAACCACATCTGAATTTTCACAGTACATATAAAAACAGATACCACCATAGCAGCTGCATCGGATTGAAATTGAGATTTAGTAGAAGTAAATACTTACAAATTGAAATAGCATTAGATTGAGATTGGGATTTAACAAAATGCCTAAGCTTAGCAGATTGAATCAAATTGCATCACATATCGAGATTTAGAAGAAGCAATTACATCTCATAACTCTCACAGCATAACCATTTAGCATGCAAGTCATCATTACAAAAAGATACATACAAAAAGATACACAATTCATATACAAAAAGATATATAAAAAATACACAATTCATATACAAAAAGATACACAATTCATATACAAAAAGATATATACATAAGTATTGGTTTTATTTTTATAACCAATAGAAAGGCAATGTGTTTGTCAAGGTTGTATATATAGGCCTTATAGGATTTTATGTTAAAAAGAATAAAATTAAATGGTTTTCTGAGAAAAGGATAAAACTGTTTATCTTTCTTCTGTTAAAAGTATAAGTTATATGATTTTCTGAGAAAAAGATAAAATCATTTATCTTTTTTCTGATATAAATGGCGCCCTAAAGTGTTTATTTGCCATGGAATTTATGAAATGAATGGTCCAATAATAATGAGGTTGGTTAGATGTTATGCATACATATGTAAAAGGTGTTTGTTTAGTAAGCACGTTATTTTTTTTATATGAATTGTGTATCTTTTTGTATATATATTTTTGTATATCTTTTAGTATGATCAAAGATTGACAATAATGAACTGTGTTGATGTAAGAAAATTGAACCAAGGATCATGATGCAAAAATTATCAAGAAATTAACTGGAACCAATAAGCAAGTAATCAAAAAATTAATACTATAAAAACATTCCTTATATTTAAGAATTTCACAAAAAATGAATTCTTTATATCTTTTTGTCTATTTATTTCCTAATACAAAAAATTAATACCGTTAAAACATAATTTAATTTATCTTTTCAGTAAAAAAAGCTTATTTGTATATCTTTTTGTATGATAAAACATAAGTTATCTAAAAGCTAAAAGTATTTATCTTTTCACACGAGATAATATAAAAACAAGATAATATACAAAGATACAAATGATAAAACATGGCAATACATAACCAGTATACAACAATGCACGGCAACACATGGTTGGCCATGAAACAAGGTCAAGGAAATACGAATACAGCAACCAAGTAACATGGCAAAGTACTCAAGACATGGCAGTGAGTAAAAGGCAGCAAGCTGATAGTCACCACTGTAGGGCAAGGCCATAAAAAAATAACACAGCAACATTGGGCAAAGACAATCACTATGATATCCAGTTTAAACAATTACAAACAAACTACTATTTTATTCCAGTTTAAGATTAATGTCGAAAAACTTGAACAAAGCCAAACCGTGAGAAATACTTACCACCTAAAATAGCTGATTTTTCCCAAATCGAGGAAAAGCCGAGTGGATGCTCCTTGGTCTTCGATTTGGCGTGAGACTTTAGGTTGTTAAAGGACTTGTGGTGGCGATGGCTAGAAATTAGGTGGTTATTTGGTTCTGGGTTGAAGTAGGAAACGAATTGGGAAGGAGCGATTCAGATAGGGATTAAAGCGGAGGCCATTTTTCATGATTTGGGACGAAAGGTATTCAGCTGGATAATACTAGAAGAAGAGAAGCAATGTTTTTGTCCTGCAAACTAGTTATTCGAAATCTGTGTCCTCCAAAATAATTAAGAGGGGTTTAGGAGCCCTTGTGGCAAATTTCCACATAGCAAATGCTTTATGTTATGCACAATTTGCGATGCATGAATATCCTTCATAAAGACTTTAGATGGCTGTACTAATTTGCAAAAACTATTGCTTGATGCATGAATATTACTCATCTATTGATGCTTCTCCCTACAAATTAAGATTGACAATTTTTTTGGAAATTCAAATCTGGTGCAGAAATTCCCTCACATCTATATTTCCTATAAGGAAAATAATGTAGTTACACATAAAACAATTTACTAATAAAATGGAATCTTGACCACATTTATATTTCCCTTGCCGAAAGAAGATAAAAAGATACCTTTTATAGCACAAGGTACATGGTACATGAAAATCTAGAAGTTATAATTCCCTCCAGTTTTATAACATTTTGGTGGTTAAGCCTGCGAAGAATTTTATTTCTCGTGCCATGAACTTGATGCTCTTCGGTCAAAATTGTCAAACCGAAGTTTCTTCAAAGCTACCATTCTTCATGTGTCCAGGTCACGCACTTTGAACACAGTACTACGTGTGCATTTCCCAATCTTCAAATACATCAAATTAGAAACTAGTTGACACGTATCGGAAAAAGGAACTATAAATCTCATTTGAACATTCTAATAATTATAGTAGCAAAACCGTCTGGGTTTATCTAAACTTCATAGAACAGGTAAGTACCACTAGACATTTTTCTTGCATTAGCCACGCCACATATAAACAATTATGACAATATCATGCAGGATATGAAATCAGGTAAATGGAAGCACCCCCTTATTGAGGAATTATATTAAACAAATCTTATTCAAATATCACAACGCCTCAAACAGAAAGTTGACTTCGCAATGCCAATCAACATTCAAACATCCATTTTAAAGATGCAATTTCATAGCAAATTCACCTTATCTAATTTCTGATAAGATTCAGGGCGAAGAGGGACCTGCTAGAAACAGCCTCGGCGGCCACATGACAAAGCCAAGAGAGCCAAACCGCAGTCCCACATTCACCTTCGACGAACCTCTCGCTATTTTTGATGCTAAGAAGCCAAGAAGGCCAACCCGCAACCCGCAGCCAAGAGGGCGAAAATGGATCGAAGGAGGTGAGGAGATTGGCATAGTTTCTTTTTGTGGAAATTAAATCAGGGAATGTAGCGTAAAATTGGAAGAAGCCAAGGAGGGAAAGATCGAGATTAGGGTTAGTATTTGGGAAGGAGACAGAAGAAACGTTGAGCTGAGGAAAATGAAAATGAAAATCAGATCGCGTGAAGTATGTTGCAGTGGAAAAATGAAAATGGGGGGGGGGGGGACATCAGACTGATGAGGATTGCTAACGTAGGCCGTTGGATTGTTTTTACGTGGATTGATAATTTTTTTAATTTTTTTAATTTGAATATATCTATAGCTACTACAACACAGTATTATATCTATGCTAATATATAGAAGCGTGCATTGCAATAGATAAAAATTAGCATAGCTGTGGCAATATTTTAGCTGGTAACACCTTGGATTTCGTTGCAGTGGGCCATCTACGGCGTTGTGTACAGAGAAAGTTGGCTTGATTAGGAAAAAATCAAAAGTTGCACAGAGTCGATAGAAAAGTTATGCGGATCAAAGAAGGAGTGACTTGGAATTCTCCGTTGGATATTTAGTATTTTTGAAAGTTTTCCGATAAGGGGAGTTATAAGATTTATGAAAAACAGGAAAATATGCACCTCAATATATTGGACCTTTTCCTATCCTCGAAAGAATCAACCCATTAGCTTACCTAGTATAATTACCTGAATGGTTGTCAGAAGTGCACAATGTTTTTCACATATCACGTCTTCGGAAATATGTTCATGATCCAAAATATATTATTAAAGAAGCTACTTAGCAAGACTTGGATATTACAAGAAATTTGGCATTCAAAAGAAAGCCTATCAAGATTATTAATCGCGATGAGAAAAAGCCAAGAAGAAAGATAGCGAAGTTGGTCAAAGTACAATGGAGTGGAGATCCAAATGATTATACTTGGAAAACCAAAGAAAATATGCAGAAGTCTTATCCTGACTGTAGGATTGATATTCAAGCTTAGCTTCTGGTAAAATCACTTATCTTATATCTTTCAACCAAATATACTTCTTTTTAGCTATTTATTTCCTTATTCAATTTCGAGGACAAAATTTTCTTAAGTAAGGGAGAATGTAACGGTCCATAATTTCGATTCGTTGAATAATGGTTTTTTTTTAAGAATTGATAACCTAAAATAAACTAGAACAAAAGATAACACTTACTTTTAGTCCTTATAGAACTTGTTACAACATGAAAACCATACTATTTTGTATAAAATTGAGACGACCTGAATTTGTCCGGACTCCGAAGAGACGGGAGAACGTGGATTGTGTGAGTACACGAAACATCGGAACGCACAACAGTAGAACATTTCATTTTTATTACAAAAATATTACATCAGAGTATAAGAATATCATAGTATGAATAAATAAATATACACAATAGAAATGCAATATCAGAGAATAAGATAGCAGTGGAAATAAAAATGTATAAATACAATGCATAGCGGAGATACATCAACCAACACAACTGAAGGAAATACACAGATACAAAGCTTTCCGAATATAGCTCCAGCTGTAAATCAGGATCCTGTTAAATAAAAATCTGCAAAACCAAAACAACTAGCTACCCGTGTGGGACATATGGCACCCTAAGTTTAGTTGAAAACAATAAACTCCGAGTCAGTCATGGGACTGGTGTGAGAACTAAAAACAATTATTCAACTTTACTTTAAAATAAGGTAATTCACAGGACCACGCCGTATAACACGAAACAGGGTTACTCCCATAAATACTCTGAAATAAAACAATTTATAAACAATGCAATGCTTTTTGGAAAAATGAAGCTATTATAAGAATCAGGTCCCATCACACAATGCAACGCAAGCCGGAGGACAGAGTTTTACCTTATAATAGCGAAACATGCTTGGTACGCTTTAAAACAAATATCTTTGATATTACTATAAGTGCATAGTGTCAAAAACAACTTCAAATATACATGTATCAATCATAAACGGCATGGGTACCATATATTATGTCACCATATAGGTTTACAACTAAAACCGCACAATGTCATATTGGAAATTGGATTTCCATCATGAGTCAAGGCAAGGGATGGTCTCTTGACCGATTCGGATCACCTCTAGCAAGATGACACAGGACTCAGACTCTGTTGAACCCTTGGATCCTGCAGGGTCGGTCCTCTCTTCCTGAATAATACGTTTCCCAGTCTGGTATCACATGGCCATTGGCGACCAATCGTATCCGAGGCGCCTCGCAATCCATCATCCACATAAGTAAAAATGTCTGGGCTCCATACCATGACACCACTTCTAGCTAGAAAGAAACGTGTGCACTCCCTGCGTCCTTTATCCTGTTTTAGACTCATATCAGGGTGTGAGGCTCGCGAATTAACGCTACAACACAAATCTATGCTATATTAAAGCCATGCTTTGATCATCAACCACAAGACCCTGCTTTTCAACAGAAGCCTTGATCATTGCATCTCAACATACCACATTGACAATCCGTACCATACCATTGATTTCCATCGATATATAACCTCTAAGCTCGTACGTCTCAGAGAAGGTGTTAAGGAAGAGATAAATTCTCCTCCACCAAACATATATATATTTAGCAGAGATCAATGAGTATAGTGCGAAGTATAATGTTAAACATACAAACCATTCACAAGTTCATTCTGGGTCTGAACGAAACCGGAGGCACCTTATTCCTCATCCCATATGTCTAATATAGGAGAGAGGTCCTTGCATATCCGTTCGATCTCCGAGTACGTCTGGATGATCACCACTTATTACCTCTACTTGGGTGTACTTTCCAAGTGAGACATCAACAATAACCCAAATGATGTGAAGATCTCCGTTCTTCAACCATCGTCTTCATCATCGACTTTCAATCGTCATATCAGTTACTCAGAATGGGTTGAACCCGGTCTTTCTAAATAACTTGCGTATCTTATAATCAAGTGCTATTAAAACACATCATACGCCTCATTCCAATCAAAAATATTCTTTTATTCAAATATTCATTACATTAGGAATCATTCCCATAAATCTTATCAAAGATTTAATTCATTTAAACTTCTTGTTTAAATCTTTCTTTGAAAACCATTGCAAAAGATTTTGTATTATCTTTTGATAATTTTAAACCAAATTAAGGTTTATCAAACTAGTCGGGATTATCGAGCCTTACCGAAGTAATCATTTATTTTATTTTTCCAATCCCAACCTATTCATCCTATGGAGCAAAACTGGTAGTACTCTATATCTAACATCCACTGTGTTATCGATAAAATTAATTACCATTTCACGTTTCAAATCTAACTAAAGATTTAACTATCGCATGGAGTAAAACTAGTGGTACTCCATTCTCGATCATTTCTTGAATTCGATAAATTTAATTACCTCATCCACATTCCAATCTAATTAAAGATTCATTAAAACTCCAACTTGGTTTTAATCTCAAAAAATCATTACTTATTGATTATTCAATCTTTTAGGAAATTAATCCTGTCTTTAACTGGGCTAAAGAACCAACATCACTTAAAACACAGTTCACGATAAACCCAAAATTTTCTTTCATCAAAATGGAATCTTCATGGAAATATGGTCAGTATATAATTGATATAAATTTCCGTATCAAACTAATATTATAAATAGAATAACAACAAAGCCTTTTTAAATCCCATAAATAGTAAAGGTCTTCCTTCACGGAAGCTCATCTCGATTATCACTAAACCGAATTCCACTCAATTCCAATTTGATGTATACTTTGAAAAAAAAATCCTTAAATCTTAATTAAAAGATTTATAAATTCCAAAACATATCTTCACTATTAATTGGGATAAAGAATAAATGTTATTTAAAATATCGTTCACAATAAACCCAAAATCCAATTTCAATCCAATTCTAATTAAATTAATTAATTGGTAAACTTCACTAAATATTAATTAAAAGATTTATTCTTTTCTCAACTAGGTTTAAGAATAGTGTTATTGAAGACGCCATTCACGAAAAACACAAAGTCCAATTCGATATTAAATACAAGGCTTAGAATAATAATTTTGTCGACTTATATTCAATATCAAATTCTGAAACCAACGAATATTGTATTGGGAATAACGATATCAATATCTTCCAAATTCCACAACGATATCCGTATAGTCATGGAATCCAATACTGAAATATTCCAAAGATTATTTCCATTCAAATCCATTCCAATTTATATATGTTGGAAAATTCTGGTTATCTCAAAACCATTTCAATTCTTTCAGCTCTTTACTCAAGTTGATAAACAACTTATTTAGATAAAAATATATTTTATATTTACAAACGTGGAATATTTCATCCAAATTTTTTCCAAATCATTTATTATGATTTTAC
This sequence comes from Allium sativum, assembly GCA_030737875.1. NCBI lineage: Eukaryota > Viridiplantae > Streptophyta > Magnoliopsida > Asparagales > Amaryllidaceae > Allium > Allium sativum. The sequence goes on from CM060919.1 coordinate 313,455,779, forward strand.
ATAATTTATTCACATTTTATTAAGGCCCTTACAGTCGGTTTCCAATATCGGCCACCGAATTGCATCCATAGCGATCTTTTTCAAAACTGGTTTGGACTTATTTGGAAATCTAACAGTTCAAATTTAAACCTCTTGTATTCATTGGAAAGATCTTTTCGATACGAACCTAATGGTTTCAGTTTTAGGAGTATCCGACGATCGGATCTCCCGTGCCGTACATTCAAAATTAATGTTCGAAATTCGCGAACGGTCGCTACGCTATATGTTCTATTCAAACAATTAAAATATATATTATACATCGTCGATTTCCATTCAAAACATATTTTATAAAACGTTTATAAATTCGTTTAAAAACCATTTCACTTCCATTTCAGTTGTTTTAAATTAAAACTGAACATTGCATTTCATTATGATCTCAACATGATAATATTTTTAAAATGTCATATTTTGAAATTCAGTCTTCTCGATATTCATTTTAAAAATGAATAAAATCAATATAAAAATCCGTTCGAGTTAAAATAGCATTTATGTACTTAACGCAACTTCACATTTTTATATTTTCATTTCCATCCAAAATCGGACATCAAAATCAAACTTCTAATCTTCATTGAATATTATATTATAAAAATATTCATATTCATTCCGGATTGGAATAACATTTCAACCAATATCCATATAAAAAATTCATATGGATCACATTCATCATGTACACCCAAGTGACCCAACGATAGTTTCAAACTATCGACATCCAAAATGACGTCCAGTGTGCATTTTATTTTTATATGAGCTTCAATTAGATAATTGACGCTTATATAAATCTGTTAATCTGCCGATTAACCACAGTTTCGCATAAGGGAGATGTGTGAGTCAAAGATCATCCCAAGACCCATGTGGGGTTTTCAACCAACAAAAATTATTTAATGATTCATTACTTGCATACAATGCACACACCATAGTCATAAATAAATAAATAGATAAATAAATACTCAAATATCCAATGCCATTTACGGTGCCACAAGTGTCCATCCACAGAGGATGAAATGCGAGTGCCACATATTCATACAAAGCTTCTAATGCAAATGATTTGTGAATAGTTCATGTGTCGAACTCAACGGATATCACATGCAACAGATAAAAATGACTGTACGAAATATTTGAGTGAGAGAGTTGTCACTGAGATTTTTGATTGTTATAATAACAATTGCTTTTGGATTAAATTAAACGTGTGTTTAGTTTAACCCAAATTTTAAACTAGCTCCAAATTTGACCAAATTAGTTTTGTTGCGAAGCTCTCGTCGATTTGATTCCAACGCATCTTGAATCGACTAATTTCGAGTTCGTACAAAAAAGTTATGGACTTTACAAGTTCACATATATACGTTAATTAAACATTTAGCAACATATAAATGATTTTAACCAACTAATTAACTAATTAGAGCTAAACAACTCTCACCCCCAAGCATCGAACAACCATACACTTCATCGTCGGCGCTCCACGTGCTTGCTACGAGTCAAAGATCTCGCCTTTTCAACTCTAACTTGTCAACGAACACTCAAACACTTTCTAACACACTGACATTAAGGTCTAAAGCAAGAAAGCTTGGACTTTTAAGAGTTTGGAGACTAGTGGGACCCACGCCTTCGCTGGACAGCGAGGTGCTTACATGGCAGTAGACCCTAGGGGATCGACATGGTGATGTGGGTCCACAGGGAGGAGCTAGGAGGTGCTTGGTGGTGGTGGATCTCGAGTTTGGTGCTAAAAATGCAACCTTTTTGCAAATTGGAAGAGATGGAAGGGTTTTAAGGAGGAGGTGTAACACCCCTCATTTTATGACAATTTAATAATAAATAATGCATATGTCTATATATATATGCATAGATAAAAACATATATATGGGGAATAAAGATAATATGTGATTTCATGTAATAAATACATGCACTGAAAAAGAAGAAAAGATTAATGCAAATAAAAATGCAACGCATACGTTAAAAGAAAGAAAGGATTGGTTGCATGCAGAGTAAATATGTGGCATGCACTGATTTACAAATATTATGCATTAATAATAAAATAACAATAACTTAATTAAATATTCAGAATTAAGTAAAATGGATTGTACCGTTGCGTTCATCTCAGAATTCTAGTTCTGATAGACTTCGAGTTTGCGTAAAACGGATAACATATGAAGAAGTTATGGACAGTAGAAGTTTGACGAAGAAAGCAGGCCAGAACAACTGGCGCACTTGGCAAGTGCGCCAAGGTCTTTTTGCACTGGAGCACTTATGAAGTACGCCCGTGTTAATTTTCGGCATCCGGACCTACAGGGGTCGACCCCTTCAAGGGGGTGTCGACCCACGGGTTGACCTCATAAGGGAGGTGTCGACCCAGGGGTCGACTCTCCTCGGATCTGGGCAGATTCTTGGATTAATTTGGACTATTTTCTTAACCAAGTTCAAACGCTGACTCAGCGTTGCGTGTACGATAAGATCTTGGACACCCATAAATAGGCTAGCAAAGCCTAGCCTAAATCTCATATTTCTGAGACGATGTCTATACTCTGCCATTCTTTTTCCTCCTCAAATCTCTTCAGAAAAAAATAGAATAATTAGTTTAGGAAAAATTTGAATCAAGATCTAAAGGAAAAGAATGAATATTAATAAGAAGGTGTTCAAAATCATATTCGAAGTAAGGTAATTTCTTAGATCTGGTCTATTTCATTTTTCTCCTTTTTCTTCCCTTTTTCTTTTAGTAAAAATTATGGATCCACAGTTGCTAGGTTCTAAATTCAGTTAGGAGGACCATGGAATACTAGATCTGGACCAGATTCAGGATTTGGAAAGCAAATTAGGTGAGTGGATTTAAGTTATATCATTTTTGATAATGGTATATTATTGTTTGACATTCCCCGTTAATATATAATGTAAATCTGCTAGAATGATTAAAATGATGAAATGCTAATATGACATGTTGAAGTATTATGTTAAAATATTAATATGTTGGAAAAGTCATATGTTGAAATGCTTAATGTGCTGAAATGTTCACCTATTGAAATGTAAACTTGTTAAAAATATGTGTAGCGATTATTGTTGTTATAATTACATGATTAACTTGTGGCATATTATGTACTTGGATTATTAACTGTAGAATTGAGAAAATTACATGTTAACTTGTTAGATTTGAACAATTACATGATTAAATGATTACATGTTAGAATAGAATCAATTACATGTTAGAAAGAACATGCGACATAAAGTGGGCTCAATATGATGACATGTAAAATATATATTATAATAAAAATTTGAAAGAATGGACATGCCTAAATTATATAGAAAATTTACAGTAAATAGAAAACTGTAACTGTACTTAGACACGAGGTTAAATTCAACTTGTGGTAGAAGTTTGCCCGGAACCGCCCGACAAATCCAGCGTACACAAGTTGTTAATTTAATGTGAGGGGTCTAATGCGATAATAAACTTGTAACGGTGCTAAGACACGAGGTTAAGTCAACTTATGGAAGAAATCTGCCCGGAACCGCCCGATAAATCTAGCATCCACAAGTGGTAGGTTTAATGTGAGAGGTCTAGTACGTAAACATATATATATATATATCTTTACCGATAATACAAATACTTGGATTGTGGTGAAGCTTTTTTTGAATACCCAAATTGTCCACCTTTAATGTTTGGAATAACGTGTCCTATTGGGTAGTTTTGTCAATTTGTTTCGCCACTTAACCACTACAAGCATCATCCTATGATTTACTCGACAATCTTTCAATTCTCTCAACTAACTACTCATCCGTTCTCTTCCAGAAATGGGATTCGTATCCTATACTTTTTCTTTTAAATCTAGAAATCATCCGGCTTTGGGTTCAAATCTGAAATTAGGTCAAAAGCCTGCAAATTTAAATTGAAGTCTACTAAAACGTACATCACGATGAGAAGTTATAGAGATGATTACTGAAGCATATCAAGTAGCTTATGAATCAGATTGGTTAGAGACTTATGGCGGAAGAATTCGATAAATTTGCAATAGAAACGTAAGATGCTTCCCAATTTAAGATATCAAACTTACATCAATAATTTACCGATTGTTTTCTAGGGTTTTATTATTAGTCTGTTACGCTCGAATTCAATTTTTTGATTTTTCTATTTATAGTGTTATGTTCAAAATTTGACTCATTTTGGTCCTTCCTTTTCTATCACATTTTAATCTTACAGACATAACTGTGTTCCTACTTATATAGTGAAGTACTAATTGCATGCTTTCATTTCTGCTTGCTCATGGTTTGGCTTCATCGATAGTAAAATGATTCGTGCTGCTAATGACTGCATCAATTTGCCTCATGAATGTTGAATATTGCAAGCAAGAAAGACATTATGCGAAGTGGTTAGTCTTATGTACCTTTTTTGTGTAAATAATAATTACTACTAATTGTTTTATCGTCGCCAATAATGTACTTGCCAATAGTTTCTTCTCAAATAGGAAACTGAATCTAAATTATGTTTACTTAATTTCATAACAACAATTGTTGCAGAATTAAACATATTTGGTATCATTTATTCTGCAATGATTGAGTGGTTTAGCATGCATAGACTTCTTTGTTCCATGTGAAACGTTGCTTAAGTTGTACTACATCTGCTGAATATATAATAGCAATTTAAGAAAACCATCATTATTATGAATGTGTGTGCCATAGTATTTAGGGCGATTAGAGGTTCTGTATATGCAACTTTCAACTTTAATGCTTACTATGGTGCATTAATTATTTATTACTATAATTTAGTTTAGAAGATACTTTCTGCAAATACACCTATATACACATTATGGGTTTGTAATGCTTGAATTTAGTTTTCTTGCAAATTGTACTTAAATGTTGTTTATATACTACAACAAGAGCACCTCTTTTCGATCATCTTGCCACAGCCTCTCATATTTCTCATGATTAAGAGAAAAGAGGGTCCTGACCTAATTAAGAGATACTAATTGCTAATTTGCATCATAACTTATTGTAGATACTCATGAACACAAATTTGTGTATAATGCATGTTCTGTTTAACAATGTTCTAAGATAATAACCAAGTTCAATCTTTATGAAAATTTTATTTGTCAATGTTAAATTCGTTGTTTTCAGTTTGACATAATACAAATGACTACAAAAGTAATTCAGTTGCTAATATAAAGTTGCGTTTACATGATAATTGGAATATGCCACAGAACCATGTTATAAATGAAAAAATAACTTGAATCTGCTGCAAAACTACATGAGAAATAATATACAAATGTTTGACAATGAGTTCAAGTGTCTATTTTCCCCATATGTATTTGCCTTAGCTTCTCATATATGGCATTGAAGTAATTTGGAAATAATAAATTTCATTTAGCTATCCTCACTAACGACACCTAAAAGTAGTCATGCATGTAACTGTAGTTTTTGAATATGCTTAACAACATGACTATAATGTCTGTCTGATGACAAAATGCCAGTAGTTTTTTTCTTTTCTCCTTCTCATTTTTTCCTATTATTTTAACTCCTACATATTCCAATTGTTAGACATGATATTTTAATGGATTTGTGTTTATTGATTCAATTTCCTTTCAATCATAAACCAAATAAGTAACTGATATTTTAATTGATTTGTTTAGAACCATCTATAGACTTTTGTCCCTAGCATGAGCTTGGCTGTTAGGAATGCGTGTAGTTTGTTAGGTCTTCTTTCTTATTCTTTTTAGTTTTATATTTACAATGTACAAAAGCTGGGAAACTTATATGTAATAATAATTCCTCTTTACGACTTTGTAGGACAACATCTATAGGCTCCACACAAGTTCCATTGAATCAAATATTTGCAGAATAAACTGCATATAAAGGTAAAAAAAAAATCCATTATGTTTTTTAATTTACAGCAGTATACTTTTTTAATTCATCTTATATAAAGTTGAATTTTTTTAATATTTATTATTCATTATATTTGACTCATGTTTAATTGACAGGTTTACGCATCATGGAGCGCAAACTCGCCGATTCACCTAGGAGTCACATCATGTTGCTTAAATTGTCTCTGCCACCTTCGAGTTTGCTCAATTCACAAATGGTACTTAACTTTGAAATTTTCATAGAATTGAATGTATATATTGTTAAAAAAGATATTTGCATCAATTGTTGGTAAATATTTATTGTATCTACTGCATAAAGTAAGAAGCTATATGTAGAATTAAACTAACAGTATTATTGACTCTTAACTATGTTATACTCTTATTCACGAGTAGAGAAAGCAAGTCCTAATAGAAGTATACTTAGATAATAATAGTTTATAATAGATACATGCGGTCTCAGGGATCTATTACATACTTAGCCTCCATTAGGTGCTATTTAGTTTGACGTATCATGATACAAGGGTTCATGTTTACACGGTTGTACACGTTATGTCTTTTGTATTAATGCATATATTTGTGGTGGATTATCCCTTTATAGTATGCACTCTAGCCAACAACATTTCATAATGTAAGAGACAAGTTTATGTCATGTATTACAGAAAGCAAGAACAAGTGCGAACAGATGTTGTCACATAAACAAGTGTACTTAAAAAATTGGTAGTTTACACGTTTTCCCCCATTTTATAAATTATTATTATATGTGGATGCTAACAATAATTTGTGTGCATAAGCTCAGTTCATAGTATGTATAATAATGAATTAGCAGTTAGCACTATTGGATTGTAACAATAATTTACTTAGGGTGTCGTTTTAACAGGAAGAAAGAAGCAACTAAGAGATGATGGAAGCTGTGTAAAAATTATTTTTTAAGCATATAATGTAAGCTTCTTCACTCAGTACCTGAGCATAGCTTTAAATACACAGCTATTGTATATACATCGTCTGCTTCATATGACCTTTCAACTTATTCCGTAGCATCAGAATCTTGCTGAATTGTTATTAGTTGTTTAACTTTTCCTTTATTTGCAGTTAGTAGTTGGAGCTCCTCAAACTCATTGCTTCATGGAAACCAACGCCAGGTATAACCAGATATTAAAGGGAAACTACATTTCTATTAGTAGTTTGACCATTATGAAAACATCAGCTCAGACCTTCTTTTTTGGGGAGGGGGGAATTAATTTCTTTTGCTTATTTCAGTTTTAAATGCACATTAGTTAAGCCAGACATTACTTTATAGGAGTCAGTTTGTATTCAAACATTTTGTTTAATTACTAATTTGTTCTTTTTTTTTATGCAGTGGTGGTCGAGATTGTAATGTTCACAAGAATAGAAAATGATTTACAGTAATTACGCATGATTCTTAGAATTGAGTCTACTTGTTAGAATTTTGGGGAAGAATTGAAGACTGGAACTGAAAATTTGGCACAAGATCTAAACGTGTAATGAAGTTTCAAGTGAAGCGCATATAGGAATATGACAACGCATATGGTGAGATGTGTGACTAAAGTTGTGCGACAGAATTTTGAGTTGATGTTTTGTGCAAGAAATATATAGTACTCAGGATGAACCTATATAGGATGAGTTGATGTATTGCCATAGAGTTTGGGTTACAGTTAAAAATAACAGTAGGCGCAAAAAACTAGAATGCATATTGAAGAACATAGCAAGCATCGTGGTAACAGAGAAGGATAATGAGTAGCACGGTATAAGAAACAACCTCCATGGAAATATCTCAATTGTACTTTAAAGTTATCGGGTGCACAGGCACTGTGATGGTTATTAACTATTGTGTAAGCATGTTTTGTTTTGCGTTCATGTATCAATATAGACTGGAATCAAATATCAGAAAGAAACTTTGTGTTTGTTACTGGATGGGGCCATGCCATGTGAATATGTTCAAGGCATTATTGTCCGTATTTGTGAATTGAAAGTAAACTTATTGCTCTCATCAATATAGCACCATTATCTTAGAAGCACTAAGAAAAAGCAACGTGTACAAAATTTATTTAAGCTACACAAGCACCTTGACAGATTTTAGTTACTAAACAATACAAAATGCTGGCTACTGCGGAGCATTGGACCAAGCAGTTTGTACATCTTTGCTGAAATGCTTCTTCGTCATTGAAGCAATATAAAAGTACAAAACTAAACGCTCATTTCCTACTTTAATCACATTTTCTTATGCACATGTCAATCGGATGCGCGTGCATACACACATAGAATCAAGAGCATCCAAATAGTGCAACATCCTTATAGCTTCCTCTCTCCTCCCACTAATACTCTCTTCCTCCACTAACTTATTTAATTATAAATGTGCGGCTACATTTGGAGTGCAACTGGAGTGCCAAGAAAGAGGGATGTCGTGGAAATCTCCTTATATATATATATATATATAAACCTTCTTAATAAGTTATTTTTAAGCTTCATCCAGCGTTTTTGTAGGAAAACGGCTTCCTCAGCCTTTCTTCCGCCATATTTTCACTAGCATTGTGTTGTTGAAAGTTCTAAAATGTTAGCCTGATGATGTAAACGGCGAAGAGAAGTAAGTACGAAAGAACGACAATACTAAAATGTGAATTGATAATAAAAAAATACTAAGAAGCAAAGTAGCATTTAATCAAACGTCAATCATCATTAACCACTAATAATTCATCACTATATTTATATTAGTCTAACTACTAATTAAATATATAAAACCATGGTTAAAGAGTTTTCACCTAACAGCTTTCCAAATCATCATGGTAGGCGAGCCTAGCTAAGCGAACCGTCGAACAGTATTTCGGCGCAACGTCTTCTTCGCCAACATATATATACACACTATATATTAATCTCTCTCTTTATAAGGGAAGGAGGAAGATGACGACGAACTTTGGCAAGGTGGTGGTGGAAAAGAGGTAGACTTATGCCATGGAAACCATGGCCATAACCTTTAAGAAGAAGGTGGAAAGGAGGAAATGGAATGGTAAGAAAATGGAGAAAGAGCCTCCTTATATAGTAATAGAGAGTTAATGAGGTAATAACACCTAAGGGAGCAAGTGGAAGGCATGCATGGAAGGAGGCATGCAAAAATACAAGTGTCCTTAGACTTGTCTTAAGGAGAGAAAGTGAGCTTTTGGAAGCATTTTCCCTTAAATGTTATGAAAACTAAGGGCAACACTTGATTCTAACACTACTAATTCATGTTATGGTTTGACAAATCTGATCGAACGACAAATAATATCAATAAATCCAAACTCATTTATAATTCAAGTAAAATCTATCATATAACTTATCAAAATTATTAAACATTCTTAACTATATATATTTATATCAAATTCATATTTAAATTCAAATTAAGTAATAAAAATTTCATTTTTAAATTAGTTAAAAATTCTGGATCGTTACATTCCAAATGTAATGACCCGACTTTTTACCTAATTTTCGCCGGTAATTAAACCAACTTAAACCGTTCGTAAAGACGAATTATTAGGGGAACTTACACATTTGCACAAAATAAAAGGAACTTTTCCATTATCATTAATATTACATCATAGTACATCGATTACACAACGGAAGAGATACTAAACTCAGCGGAAGAATGCGAATGCTCCAAGACATAATAACTCCAGCTAAAACCAGAATCCTTCTCCAACTAACTCCAAGGCTAAATCTACGAACCAAACTCTAGGCTGCCCGTGTAAAAATTATGGGCACCCAGAGTTTAGGTGTGGGAACAATAAACTCCAAGTCAGTCATAGGACTGGTGTGAGAACTCAATACAGTTGTTTTTAGGGTTTATTTTAAAGTTAGGTAATTCACCGGACAATGCCGCTAATGCGGAACGGGTTTACTCCATGTGAATACCAGTGCATAGGATTCCGCAATGACTTTTTGAAAAATGAAGCTGTCATTAGCTCGTCCCACATCACACAATGCAAGCGCGCACCAAATGGGCGAGTTTTGCCTTATGATAATCAAAAATGCTTTCATACATGAAAATCCTCTTTTACTACTATATATAGTGTAAAAACCATTTTATCAAATAAATATATTAATCCTAGCCAGCATAATGCCCCATCCCATTATACTGACAATCCTGCTGGTAACCAGTAGGCTATACAATCAAAAATGTATGGGCTCGTAATGGAGATTGGGTTTCCAACATGATGGTTCCTGGTACGAAAGATCATTCGTGGGCTCAAAAACTTTCTTGCGCGCATCATCCTAGTGCTCGCAGATAATGTCCAAACCCAGACTCCGTTATACTAACCCACCATACACAAATCAGAGCACCAACAAATAACATCCCAGACTGGGGACTTCGTAGTACCGTTTCATCATCACATCCCGGTGCACCGAACATACGAAACGAACATAAAAAATCTGACCACCAGTTTACCATCAATCCGGGATATGAGGTTCGTCAAGGTCACGATATACACAAAGCTACGCTTAAATAAGCCATGCTTTGATCATCCATAGCTCATCACATAACTTAAGTATGCCACATTGTCCATTCACTACACATCACTGATTTCCATCAATATATAACCTCTAAGCTCATACGTCTTAGAGAGGGGTGTCAAGCAAGAGAATAAATTCTCCGCCACCAAGAAGATATATATTAATAAAGATTAGTGCTACGCGAACAAATACAATGTCAGACACAAAATCCATTCATGTCCATTCTGGGTCTGAACGAAACAACAATCCGGAATTCGTTCATATACGATCGGGCTTCTTGCCACTTGACCGATATATAAAATCCATCTACGAAAGGGAGCCGACCATTCGAGAAATTCAGCAAGTCGCCGTTAAGACATGAAGGGTCCCGGTCTTCAATGCCATCTCCAATGTCTTCAATTTCTCCACAACGTCGTATTATTACTTGGAATGGTTTTCAGACATAATTCTGATCCCGGTCTTTCCAAATAATAAGTGCAATTAAAAACACAATTACGGAACACACAGGCTTTCTACCAATCTACTTCCATCATGGATTTTGTCAAAATTAAACTTCTTTAAACCCATTCCCAAATTATTACAAAATCCATATTTAACTTTTCTCTTTTAAAACACATCCCTTAAAGCAAAGATAATTTAGCCTCAAAGCCTTAATTAATTTTCCATTTGATAACTCGTTATCTAAAACCCAGTTTCCTTTGAAAACCTTTACCCCACATTTCAACCCTAGTTTTCAACTAAATTGGTTTCCCAACATTCAATTCTATAATCTTAATTGGAAGATTATACTTCCTTCCCAATTCCTTATTTTAAGTCTCCTCAAATCAAAGATTTGATTAAATCCCCAAATTATGATATGAATTTCCATAACTCAATCTCATTGGGTTTCAAGAATGATATTATTGAAGATATGATTCACGTCAAAACCCAAATCAATTGATATTGAACATAATTTACATAAAAATTGTATCTACTTATATTCGATATCAGTTCTCATAATCAATGAATACCATAAGTGGAATAACGATATAATAATAGTATCTTCCAAATTCCTCAAATAGTATACGTTTACAACAAAGAATTTCATATCTAATATCCGAAGATTATTTCTATCCAACTTATCCCAATCAAATTGGGAAACCCGTATCTTAATTAAAAAATTTATCCAACTTTTTGACATTAGATCTGGATAGAAATATCATCCACTTATACTTAATATTAATCTATGTATCCAACTCAGTCTATAAGCGGAATAACGGTGAACTACCTTTTAAATTCCTCAAATAGTAAGAGTCATCATCTACCGGATTAATATCAAACATCCGAAAATTTATCTCCAACCATATCCAATTATTTAAAATTGAAAACCCCGTTTTAGTATCAAATAAATCATACAAAACATTTTCGATACTTTTAAACCTTTAAAAACATTCCACCAATCATTTACAAATGATTACTTATAGTTCGGTAAACAACTCACGGTTTACCACTTCAAAATAGATTGTTTTCAAAGAAAGAGTTACCATAGTGTTTCAAAAGCGTTACAAAATAGTTATCTTAACTACTTTGATCAAAATATCGTTTATCTTAGTCAAAACTTAAACTTTACAATCCAAAACATTTTTACATAATTTATAATGATTTTACCATTTTTCCATATTTTTTAGCCAGCCTCTCGACTGTCGCGGCCTCATGCCTAACCAACCCCTCTTGGGACGTGTAGAGGTGAGAGTCTCCCGCTCGCCACCAAACCAAGAGCGAGAACCCCCTATCACGCTGCCGCATGCCAAACAAGGACTGGTGCGAGAACTCAAAACAGTTGTTTTTAGGGTTTATTTTAAAGTTAGGTAATTCACCGGACCACGCCGCTAATGCAGAACGGGTTTACTCCATGTGAATGCTAGTGCATAGATATCTGCAATGACTTTTTGAAAAATGAAGCTATTATAAGCTCGTTCCACATCACACAATGCAGGCACACACCAGATGTGCGAGTTTTGCCTTATGATAACTAAAAATGCTTTCATACGTGAAAATCCTCTTTTACTACTATATATAGTGTGAAAACCATTTTACTAAATAAATGTATTAATCCTAGCCAGCATAATGCCCCATCCCATTATACTGACATAATCCTGCCAGTAACTAATAGGCTATACAATCAAAACCGTATGGGCTCATAGTGGAGATTAGGTTTCCAACATGATGGTTCCTGGTATGAAAGACCATTCGTGGGCTCACAAACTTTCTTGCGCGCATTATCCCAGTACTCGTAGAAAATTTTCAGAATTTTTGAAATTTTTCGTTAATAGAAATGAATTAATATTTAGTTAAAATTAATTGGTTCAGTTGAAAATGAGGTTAAAGAAGTAAACAAATAAGTTTTAACCCAGTTAACAGGGTTTGTTTTCTATCTTAGCAATTTCGAGGACGAAATTATTTTAAGGGTGGAAGAATGTAACGATCCGTATTTTTAGCGATATAATAAATAATTTATTTAATTATATAAATAGTGATTTAGAGTTTTAAATGGTCGTTGAGTTAAATAATAGTGAATATTTAATTAATATAAATAATGGAATAATATATTTATTTCCGAAATAGTCGGAAATATTGGAATTGACAATATTGTGTGAATTGGACAATTTAAAATATATAATTCGGTTTAGAATTGAATTAACGAATTTATTTATAAATGTCAGTTGAACGTATAATTTATATAATAATTATAATCGAGCTCGAAATGGCGCGGCAGTTCATAATTTGGTGATTCGAACTTTAGACAAATATACAGAATTCGTTTAAGTCGGATTTTTATGAAACAAGAAACGTTCGGATCTGGTGGACTATATTTTTCTAATGGAAGAGAAAATTCGAGATTTCGTCGTGTAGATTTTGAGTTATGTCCAAATCAAATTTTAGAAAGTCGCTATGGAATTCCTTTATAATTTATAATGATTTATTATATTATAAAAGGATTTTTAATATAAATTGAATACTGATTTGATCTGAATTTGAAATGTCGAGTTATAAATTCAGATAGGAATATTCTGGAGCTTAATTATATTCTATGTGAATATATACGATAATGCTAATTTATTAATATTCAATTTAATTATTTTTAAATATATTAATATTTAAATGGGTCTATTTAGAGCTTTAAAAATAGCCAGTTTTGCAAACGACCTCCGTTTTCGACAAAACTAAATTTGTTGGATCCGGAATATTTATTATTGTTAGATTTCAATTTCGTGATTTTTGGAGTCAGTATGTGCCCGTACGGGATTTTAATGTGAAAAACAATCAATATTTGAATTTCAAAATACGCTGTGTGAGCAAACGGACTTGGAATTCGACAAAACAAGTTTCGTTGGGTGGGTAATGTCGAAATATAGCTATTTGTCCGTTTTCATCAAAACTGGATATCATATGCGATCATATGAATTAATTAACAACAAAAATAGATAGCGGTAACTAATGAAATTAATAAAATAATATATAAAAATCTCTATATACATAACCTACAAGTCAACAACCCTAAAATTAAACATTCCCAGGTCAAACCATTTTTTTCCAGCTGCGCCTCCACTTAAATAAACAATCCACAATCGCCACCCGATTCAGATCAAAACAACCCTCGTCGACAACTGGAAAGTGGAGCGCAATGACCTAGGAGTACGTTGGCGGTGGTCGCTCGATGTCAGGTGTAGCGTGGTGATTGTTTTTGCTGTTCGAAGTCTCTTCTTTTCGGTTGGGATTTCGCGATACAGGGATCTACGGGAAGGAGGGGAATGGTGTTGGTGGGGAGCTGATGCTAAAGCGCGTCGATGGTGAGAAGCAGGGATGATCCAGCATGTGAGGCATCACAAGTGATCGGTCAAACAAGCAAGTAGTTTGGTCTGAAGCTTGCAAAACGATCGTGAAGGAAGAGGAGTCGCATGGATTTTGTGGGCTTGCTAATAGTTTGGGTCGACCGTATACAGCACCAGTGTGGTGGAGAGTGGTTAACGTATTTTGAAGAGGGGAAAGAGCTCGCTGGGTAGTTTACAGAAGACGGGATGTATTACTGGGGAAGGAGGAGTGGTTCGAATCCTTGAATGGGGGTGATGGCCATGTTGCAGATGGGTCAAAGAGGAAGTACAGTTTCATGTTTTCAACAGGGGATGGAATTTGGGTTTATTAGTTGATCTGGATGAAAATGGTATTAATTATTAACAAGGAAATAAGGAGAGCAGGGGGTTGAAACATTGAGAAGGAATGGAAGGGGCGTGCTGCTATATGAATTAAGTATTTGAAACGGTTTTGAATGGAAGAAGAAGTCGATCTTAGGTTGTCTCGTGGTATTTTTGTTTGTGAAATTAGTTGAGTACGAGAAGGGAAACATTGGTGTAATGGTTTCAGAATTTCGTTGACTGATGATGGAGGAAAGGGGAATGAAAAATGCGAGAATACTGGGAGCGGCATTGCTGAAATCACAACTGGAAAGAAAGGTCATAAAGAAGGATTAATTAATTTATTCATTTATTAAGGTTAACGATGCTTTCATTTATACAAATATATGTCCAATCCTTATAAAATGTATAACTTGGTCCTACGTTATCAGAATTGGACGAAATAAGAGATATCGGGATCGTATGGACGAGCACTACAAGTACGTGAAATTTGGAATAGTTTGGAGCTCATCTAATTTATGGTGGAATAAAACGCTTGAATGGACAAAACGACTGTTATTGTTATTTAACGATGATCGTCCAATGTGAGTAAATCTCACTAACTCTATACAATTTATATTTTTATAAATATTATCTAGTGTTGATAAATGATGATTGATTGTTGTTTGATGATAGTTTGGTTGAATTGCTAATTTAGTGGTTGAAATTATAGATAACGATATATATATATATATATATCGTTAATCAAATATTGATTCTTTTTATCAGAATATGTCATATTGAAATGAAATCGATGTTATTTATATTTTTTAACATCTTGAGGCAGGGAAAACAGGTTGGAGGGATCCAACAGGATTCCTCAATATTTATAATACTGTTTGTTTTCATATATTGTGATATATAATATGTGATTGATTATGGGTGTGTAGATGATGTTGATCATGGTTATTTGGTATTTTAAATACCATAAGAAATACCGAAATGTGAAAAGGGAATTTTCAAAGTGTATATTGAAAATAATATATTTATAAAATCAAAGAATTTTATAAAAGGAGATATTTCTAAAATCAAAGGATTTTATAAAAGGAATAATTATAAAATCAAAGAATTTTATAAAAGGATTATTTATTTAGAAAATAAATAGAAGTACAAAAGGAATAATTATAAAATAAATAGAAGTATAAAAGGATTATTTATTTAGAAAATAAATAAAAGTATAAATGGAATATTTATTTAGAAAGTAAATAGAATTATAAAAGGAATATTTGTTTGGAAATAAATAGGCTTATAAAAGGAAATTGACGAGATATAAACGAATTATGAGAAGATTTTTTGAAGTGGATATTAAATAGAAATCTATTTTAACAAATAGTTTAATAAGATTAATTTATAATTAATGTTTTATAAATTAAATAAAATATTTATCATTTCATAAACGGAATATATAAGGCTGAATTTATAAAGAGAAGTAAGAATCGGTTTTAACACCGATATTTTAAATGGAATTTGAGCAGCATTTATAAAGGTGATTATAAATGGGATTATAAGTGTTATAAGAATAAAAATGATATTTTATATGAATCATTCTATAACTGGAAGTATAAATAGAAATTGGATTTGGGATATTGTTTATAAATACGAAATCAAACTGTTTTGATTGCAAAGAAGAAATATTATTCACATTTAATGTGAATAAAGGATTTAAATAAATATTTTGCAGCTAAATATTATAAAGGAATTTGGGTTTTGAATTAGGAATTTAAATGGAATTACTGAAACTGACTGGAAATTAGTTGAGTTGAATAGCTTTCTGCATATCGATCTGATGTTGGTTTCGGCCTTCGGGGTTTATACTTGGGAAGTTGTTCTCTTATTAGTTTCCAGTTAGAGACTGATAGAGATGGGAAGATATTGATGCGTGAATCAGAAATGGAAACGTTTTTCCGAAGTTAATAACATATATTTTCTAATTTTAGAAAATAAGGAATTTATGAATATATGAAAATGATAATTGGGAAATTGGGAAATGAAATGATGATTGATCAGTAAGATTTCCATTTGGGAATATGACCGTTGTTTGTACACATGTTTTCCATTGATAGTTAAATCACCGTCTATCAAAGATTTTGACCATTTCCGTTGTCAATATGGAGAGACCAGGATCAAATATATTATTTGAAAACCACTCCGTTTGACGTTAGCATTGCGATCAAATATGATGAAGATAATTGAAGATGGAGTTATGCAAGGGCTGTTCTGGCGATCCTAGGTAGCAATTGCCTAAGATGGATTTACAGAATAGTGCCTTTGGTTTGTCCAGTCCCAGGATGACTTGTATGGAAGAATGTCTGACAGAGTATATTTAATAGATCGCGTAAGTTGATCTCTCCAAATGTATTTACGTTTGGTGGCGGAGGAATTCGTTTCTCTTAGTTGTATACCTGTAGTATTTTTGGGGAAATCAATTTGTGATTTGGCGGGTATGACGATGTGACATTCAAAGTAAATAAAGTTGTGATCGATACGTTATGGCCTCTAGCCTCCTAACCAGGAAATGGTATAAAATCGGGTAGTTCGCATGGCTAAGTGTCTAGCTGCCAATTAGGGTGTATTGTCACCTGATCTAGAGAAATTCCATTTACTTCTATAATCTATTTCGATGCTGTCCCCTTCGGGAAACGGTTGCTGATCCCAACCGTTGGTAATAATACATTCGGTACACTCAAGCGAAATGAGTGACCGGTCATGTTTAGCCTAGGTTACAAGATGTTCTTGTTGAACCCGGTGTATTCCTCTCTAAAGATACACTATCGGAAGGTGGTCCCATACCTTGCCAGTTGGAATTCATTAACCAATAAGCGCCCGCGGTTTTTGATTATATACTATGTATGTGGAACGTGAGATGAAAGCGTTCTGCTAGATGATTATTATATTGTGGTTGATAGACATTATTATAATATCATAAGGATTTTGATATAAAGATTATTGCTTCTTTCAAAAGGATTTTTGAAATGTTGAATCAAGTGTTTTGGATTCTCATAAGGGAAAAACCCGTTTCGTGTTATACGGCGTGGTCTTATGAGATATCGTTTATATTCTCAAACTGTTTTAAATTGTTTACTCACACCAGTCCCATGACTGACCCAGAGTTTATTTTGTTTTGTTTTCCCTAAACTCTTGGGTGCCCAATTTTGTACGGGCAGTCAAGTAGTCGGCATTTTACAGATATAATTGGAAAGCTAGAGCAGGAGGCTTTAGGATTATATAGCTATTGTTTATTTCCGCTGTGTTGTAAGTGTTATACTCCGATAATGGTATTGTATACAGTATTGGTTTTATTTCCAAATTATGTTATATAATATATTTATTTTTTCCTCTATGAGATTCGTGTTACTCTGATGTTGTTGTAGTTGTGTTCTTCTTCTTTTATTCTATTTTTCTGTCTTATCTATTCTCACCCTCTAACTTCTTTCATTAACTATCCGGTATTTCCGATGTTTGATAGTCGACATGGTGTTGTGTGTCGATTACCAAGGTCACAAATCCCCCGGGTCGTTACAGTGGTATCAGAGCTGAAGGTTAAGTAATTACCTTGGCTCTGTGGCGTGACTCAGTAGAGATGGGGTTACAAGCATTGTGAATGGTATTTTGAAATAAATTCAAAATGAAAGTATTTAAAAATGGTTTTGAAAAGTGATATTATATTAAACTCACTTCGGTCGCTGGAAAATAAATTCCGATGCCGATCCGGACATTATCGGTGTTCATTTTCGAGTGTCTAAGTGACAAATTACTACCAAGGATTTTATTTTGAATTGTTTTGAGGAAACAAGTTGTTCAAAAATTCAAATGCTTTGAATTGTTATTATGATTTCAAATTGATTTGAAATAAAAACCCAGGAATTAAAATTCTGGAAATTTAAATTTAACTTATGAAGTTAAATAGGATGAGAAGGTAAAAGTAAATAAATAAATCAGAATTTAACTTGAGATAAGTTAAATAAAACTGGAATTGATTAGAGAATAATCTAGAATGAAATTTAGTTGATAAGTTAAGAGTTTGGAATCGAGAATGGAACTCGAGTTTGAAATGAAATTCGATTTGGATATAAGTGAGTGTTCGGGTTCGAGGATGAATTGATTAGAGATTGATTGGGATGACATTGGTATATGCTGAATTGGTAACAAATGGAAGGGATAAAATGATATGCCCAAAAAAAAGGTACAAGTTTATATTTCATATGGTTTGAGATTTTTATGAGCCGATTTGGCAAGCCGCATGGCTATTTGATTTTCTTTTGGGTTGAAGAAGGCCCAGAGAGGCGAGTTGTAGTTGTACCGATTGAGCCGTACAAAGGAGGTGCTGGCGAAATTTTTCGAAAATTTCGGGTGTTAGAAAATTTTCATAATTTTTGAAAATTTTTGTTAACAGAAATGAATTAATATTTAGTTAAAATTAATTGGTTCAGTTGAAACTGAAGTTAAAGAAGTAAACAAATAATTTTCAACCCAGTTAACAGGGTTTGTTTTCTATCTTAGCAATTTCGAGGACGAAATTATTTTAAGGGGGAAAGAATGTAACGACCCGTATTTTTAGCGACATAATAAGTAATTTATTTAATTATATAAATAGTGATTTAGAGTTTTAAATGGTCATTGAGTTAAATAATAGTGAATATTTAATTAATATAAAAAACGGAATAATATGTTTATTTCCGAAATAGTCAGAAATATTGGAATTGACAATATTGTGTGAATTGGACAATTTAAAATATATAATTCAGTTTAGAATTGAATTATATTAACGAATTTATTTATAAATGTCAGTTGAACGTATAATTTATATTATAAATATAATCGAGCTCGAAATAGCGCGGTAGTTCATAATTTGACGATTCGAAGTTTAAACGAATATACAGAATCCGTTTTAAGTCGGATTTCTGTGAAACAAGAAACGTTCGGATCTGGTGGACTATATTTTTCTAATGGAAGAGAAAAATCGAGATTTCGTCGTGTAGATTTTGAGTTATGTCCAAATCAAATTTTAGAAAAGTCGCTATGGAGTTCCATTATAATTTATAATGATTTATTTATATTATAAAAGGATTTTTAATATAAATTGAATACTGATTTGATCTGAATTTGAAATGTTGAGTTATAAATTCAGATAGGAATATTTTGGAGCTGAATCACATTCTATGTGAATATATACGATAATATTAATTTATTAATATTAAATTTAATTATTTTTAAATATATTAATATTTAAATGGGTCTATTTAGAGCTTTAAAAATAGCCAATTTTGCAAACGACCTCCATTTTCGACGAAACTAATTGTGTTGGATCCGGAATATTAAATTATTGTTAGATTTCAATTTTCGTGATTTTTGGAGTCAGTATGTGCCCGTACGGGATTTTAATGTGAAAAACAGTCAATATTTGACTTTAAAAATACGTTGTGTGAGCAAACGGACTTAGAATTCGATTAAACAAGTTTCGTTGGGTTGGTAATGTCGAAATATAGCTATATGTCCATTTTCATCAAAACTGGATATCATATGCGATCATATGAATTAATTAACAATGAAAATAGATAGCGGTAACTAATGAAATTAATAAAATAATATATAAAAATCTCTCTATATATAACATACAAGACAACAACCCTAAATTTAAACATTCCCAGGTCAAACCATTTTTTTCAACTGCTCCTCCACTTAAATAAACAATCCACAATCGCCACCCGATTCGGATCAAAACAACCCTCGTCGACAACTTACCCCAGAAGTACGTTGGCGGTGGTCCCTCGATGTCAGGTGGAGCGTGGTGATTATTTTTGTTGTTCGAAGTCTCTTCTTTTCGGTTGGGATTTCGCGATACAGGGATCTATGGGAATGAGTGGGATGGTGTCGGTGGGGAGCTGATGCTAGGTCGCGTCGATGGTGAGAAGCAGGGACGATCCGGTGATGTGAGGCGTCACCAGTGATTGGTCAAAGGAGCAAGTAGTTTGGTATGAAGCTTGCAAAACGATCGTGAAATAAGAGGAGTCGCATGGATTTTGTGGGGCTTACTAATAGTTTGGGTCGACCGTATACTGCACCAGTGTGGTGGAGAGTGGTTAACGCGTTTTGAAGAGGGTAAGGAGCTCGCTGGGTAGTTTACAGAAGATGGGATTTATTACTGGGGAAGGAGGAGTGGTTCAAATCCTTGAATTGGGTGATGGCCATATTGCGGATGGGTCAAAGAGGAAGTACGGTTTCATGTTTTCAACAGGGGATGGAATTTGGGTTTATTAATTGATCTGGATGAAAATGGTATTAATTATTAACAAGGAAATAAGGAGAGCAGGGGGTTGAAACATTGAGAAGGAATGAAAGGGGCATGCTGTTATATGAATTAAGTATTTGAAACGGTTTTGAATGAAAGAACAAGTCGATCTGAGGTTGTCTCGTGGTATTTTTGTTTGTGAAATTAGTTGAGTATGAGAAGGGAAACATTGGTGTAATGGTTTCGGAATTTCGTGGACTGATGACGGAGGAAAGGGGAATGAAAAATGCGGGAATACTGGGAGCAGCATTGCTGAAATCACAACTGGAAAGAAAGGTCTTAAAGAAGGATTAAGTAATTTATTCATTTATTAAGGTTAACGATGCTTTCATTTATACAAATATATGTCCAATCCGTTTAAAATGTATAACTTGGTCCTACGTTATCAGAATTGGACGAAATAAGAGATATCAGGATCGTATGGACGAGCACTACAAGTACGTGAAATTTGGAATAGTTTGGAGCTCGTCTAATTTATGGTGGAATAAAACGCCTGAATGGACAAACCGACTGCTATCGTTATTTAACGATGATCGTCCAATGTGAGTAAATCTCACTAACTCTGTACAGTTTATATTTTAATAAATATAATCTAGTGTTGATAAATGATGATTGATTGCTGTGTGATGAATGTTTGGGTGAATTGCTGATTTAGTGGTTGAAATTATAAATAACGATATATATATCGTTAATCAAATATTGATTCTTTTTATCGGAATATTTCATATTGAAATGAAATCGATGTTATTTATATTGTTTAACATCTTGATGCAGGGAAAACAGGTTTGAGGGATCCAACAGGATTCCTCAATATTTATAATACTGTTTGTTTTCATATATTGTGATATATAATTTGTGATTGATTATGGGTGTGTAGATGATGTTGATCATGGTTATTTGGTATTTTAAATACCATAAGAATTACCGGAATGTGAAAAGGAAATTTTCAAAGTGTATATTGAAAATAATATATTTATAAAATCAAAGAATTTTATAAAAGGAGATATTTGTAAAATAAAAGAATTTTATATAAGGAATAATTATAAAATAAAAGAATTTTATAAAAGGATTATTTATTTAGAAAATAAATAGAAGTATAAAGGAATAATTATAAAATAAATAGAAGTATAAAAGGATTATTTATTTAGAAAATAAATAGAAGTATAAATGGAATATTTATTTAGAAAGTAAATAGAATTATAAAAGTAATATTTGTTTAGAAAATAAATAGGATTATAAAAGGAAATTGATGAGATATAAAATAATTATGAGAAAATTGTTTAAAGTGGATATTAAATAGAAATATGTTTTAACAAATAGTTTGAGAAGATTAATTTATAAATAATTTTTTATAAATTAAATAAAATATTTATCGTTTGATAAATGGAATATATAAGACTGAATTTATATAGAGAAGTAAGAATCAGTTTTAACACCGATATTTTAAATGGAATTTGAGCATCATTTATAAAGGTGATTATAAATGGGATTATAAGTGTTAGAAGAATAAAAATGAGATTTTATATTAATAATTCTATAATTAGAAGTATAAATAGAAATTGGATTTAGGATATTGTTTTTAAATACGAAATCAAACTGTTTTGATTGCAAAGAAGAAATATTATTCACATTTAATGTGAATAAAGGATTTAAATAAATATTTTTCAGATTAAATATTATAAAGGAATTTGGGGTTTTGAATTAGGAGTTTAAATCGAATTACTGAAACTGACTAGAAATTAGTTGAGTTGAATGGCTTTCTGGGTATCGATCTGATGTTGGTTTCGTCCTACGGGGTTTATACTTGGGAAATTGTTCCCTTACTAGTTTACAGTTAGAGACTGATAGAGGTGGGAAGGTATTGATGCGTGAATCAGAAATGGAAACGTTTATCCAAAGTTAATTACATATATTTTCTAATTTTAGAAAATAAGGAATTTATGAATATATGAAAATGATAAATGGGAAATTAGGAAATGAAATGATGATTGATCGGTAAGATTTCCATTTGGGAATACGACCGTTGTTTGTACACATGTTTTCCTTTGATAGTTAAATCACTGAAAATCAAATATTCTGACCATTTCCGTTGTCAATACGGAGAGACCGGGATCAGATATATTATCTGAAAACCACTCCGTATGACGTTAGTGTTGCTATCAAATATGATGAAGATAATTGAAGACAGAGTTATGCAAGGGCTGTTCTGGCGATCCTAGGTAGTAATTGCCCGAGATGGATTTACAGAATAGTGCCTTCGGTTTGTCCAGTCCCAGGACGACCTGTATGGAAGAATGTCTGATAGAGTATATTTAATAGATCGCGTAAGTTGATCTCTCCAAACGTATTTACGTTTGGTGGCAGAGGAATTCATTTCTCTTAGCTGTATACCCGTAGTATTTTTGGGGAAATCAATTTGTGATTTGGCGGGTATGACGATGTGACATTCAAACTAAATAAAGGTGTGATTGACACATTATGGCCTCTAGCCTCAAAACCCGGAAATGGTATAAAATCGGGTAGGTCGCATGGCTAAGTGGTTAGCTGCCAATTAGGGTGTATTATAACCTGATCTAGAGAAATTCCATTTACTTCTATAATCTATTTCGATGCTGTCCCTTTCGGAAAACGGTTGTTGATCCCAACCGTTGGTGATAATACATTCGGTACACTCAAGCGAAATGAGTGATCGGTCATGTTTAGCCTGGGTTACAAGATGTTATTGTTGGACCCGGTGTATTTCTCTCTAGAGATACACAGTCGGAAGGTGGTCCCGTACCTTGCCAGTTGGAATTCATTAACCAATAAGCGCCCGCGGTTTTTGATTATATATTATGTATGTGGAACGTGAGATGAAAGCGTTCTGCTAGATGATTATTATATTATGGTTGATAGACACTATTATAATATCATAAGGATTTTGATATAAAGATTATCATTTCTTTCAAAATGATTTTTGAAATGTTGAATCAAGTGTTTTGGATTCTCGTAAGGGAAAAACCCGTTCCGTGTTATACGGCTTGGTCTTATGAGATATCGTTTATTTTCTCAAACTGTTTTAAATTGTTTACTCACACCAGTCCCATGACTGACCCAGAGTTTATTTTGTTTTGTTTTCCCTAAACTCTTGGGTGCCCAATTTTGTACGGGCAGTCAAGTAGTCGGGATTTTACAGATATAATTGAAAAGCTAGAGCAGGAGGCTTCAGGATTATATAGTTATTGTTTATTTTCACTGTGTTGTACTCCGATAATGGTATTGTATACAGTATTGGTTTTATTTCCAAATTATGTTATATAATATATATTTTCGTTCGGCTATGAGATTCGTGTTACTCTGATGTTGTTGTAGTTGTGTTCTTCTTCTATTCTAATTTTCTATCTTATCTATTCTCACCCTTTAACTTCTTTTATTAACTATCCGGTATTTCCGATGCTTGATAGTCGACATGGTGTTGTGTGTCGATTACCAAGGTCGCAAATCCCCCGGATTGTTACATTTTTACTTTCCTCAAATCAAAGATTTGGTTAAATCCCCAAATTACAATATGAATTCCCATAACTCGATCTCATTGGGTTCTAAATGATATTATTGAAGATACGATTCACAACAAAACCCAAATCAATCGATATTGAACATAAGTTACACAGAAATCGTATCTACTTATATTCGATATTAATTCTCATAATCAACGAATGCTATAAGTGGAATAACGATATAATAATAATATCTTCCAAATTCCCCAAATAGTATATGTTGATATCAATCTTCCGAATTCCAAATTTATCCAACTCTTTGACATTAGATCTGGATAGAAATATCATCCACTTATACTTAATATCAATCTCTGTATCCAACTCACACTATAAGCGGAATAACGTGAACTTCCTTTTAAATTCCTCAAATAGTAAGAGTCATCATCTACCGGATTAATATCAAACATCCGAAGATTTATCTCCAACCATATCCAATTACTGAAAACCAGTTTTAACATTAAATAAATCAATTTAAATTCCATTTATCTCCAACCATATCCAATTATTGAGCCTTTGAAAACATTCCACAAATCATTTAAAAATGATTACTTATAGTTCGGAAAATTGTTTGCGGGTTAAAAAATTCAGAATAGATTGTTTTCGAAGAAACCGTTACAATAGTGCTTTCAAAAGCGTTAAAATAGCGCTATAAAACAGTTATCTTAATTACTTCGATCAAAATATCGTTTATCTTAGTCAAAACTTAAATTTTACAATTGAAAACATTTTTACATAATTTATAATGATTTTACAATTTTTTGCATACTTTTAGAAACATTAAAAATGACTGTTTATGGCTATGGTCGATAACTCCTCTTACAGCGACCTTTTCCCGAAACGGGTTTAAACATAACCTGAAAATTGTAAATCGAAATTAAAATCTGCTTTCACTCATTTGAAATCTCTTGTTAATATAAATCAAATGTTTTTCATTTCTTGGAAATCCGATTTAGGTTGCAAAAGTTATAAGCGTTTAAAGTTTGTAACTAAAAAACGCAAATTGCCATTGTGCGACAAGCTCTATTTTGATCGCAATAAAAATTATTCTTCCGTACTTCAAAATACCTTAGAAAACCATTATATACTCATGTAAACCATTTAAAGTAATTTACATTGACTTTCCAAATTATTTTAGGTTCAAAATTCAACTTTTATTGTTTTACTTAATAAATCAAATTCCAATTCATTTCTAAATTCAAATAACTTCAAATTAGCCATCCCATTCGTCGGATCAATTAGGGATAGGCAGGTGGAGCAGGAAACTTTATTTCCAAACCCAAACCTAGACACTATCGTTTCCGTCATCCTAGAATGTTCCGGTATTTTTTTATTCATTTAAAGAACTTTATAAATATATATATGAATTCGTACATATGGTCTTTCCCAATTATTAACCTTCAATTTCAATAATGATATTGCTTGTAATTACGAAGGAGATTTGTCGATCACCAATGCGATACCATAATTGATGTGTCATAGTGTGTGCGAAACAACATTAACAACCATTATAAAAATCTATAGCAACCATCATCAACATAATTAAATAAATCATAAATGTGCACAAGCGTTATAACACTAACGCTTAATAGTGTGTGCGTTTTAAACTACGCATTCATCATCCATCACAACAAACGTCAATCATCATTAACCACTAATAATTCATCACCATATTTAAATTGGTCTAACTACTAATTAAATATATAAACCATGGTTAAAGAGTTCTCACCTAACAGCTTTCCAAATCTTCACGGTAGGCGAGCCTAACTGAGCAAACCGTCAGACAGTATTTCGGCGCAACGTCTTCTTCACCAATATATATATATATACACACACACACTATGTATTAATCTCTCTCTTTATAAGGGAAGAAGGAGGAGGAGGAGGATGACGAACTTTGGCAAGGTGGTGGTGGAAAAGAGGTAGACTTATGCCATGGAAACCATGGCCATAAGCTTTAAGAAGAAGGTGGAAAGGAGGAAATGGAATGGTAAGAAAATGGAGAAAGAGCCTCCTTATATAGGAATGGAGAGTTAATGAGGTAATGACACCTAAGGGGGCAAGTGGAAGGCATGCAAAACTACAAGTATCCTTACACTTGTCTTAAGGAGAGAAAGTGAGATTTTGGTAGCATTTTCCCTTAAATTCTATGAAAACTAAGGGTAACACATAATTCTAACACTACTAATTCATGTTATGGTTTGACAAATCCGATTGAACGACAAATAGTATCAATAAATCCAAACTCATTTATAATTTAAGTAAAATCTATCATATAACTTATCAAAATTATAAAATATTCTTAACCATATATATTTATGTCAAATTCAAATTTAAATTCAAATTAAGTAATAAAAATTTCAATTTTAAATTGGTTAAAAATTCTGGATCGTTACAATGTGTTAGTCAAAGATCATCCCAAGACCCATGTGGAGTTTTCAACCAACAACAATTATTTAATGAATCATTACTCGCATAAAATGTACATACCGAATAAATAAATACTCAACTATCCAATGCCATTTACGGCGCCACAAGTGTCCATCCACGGAGTATGAAATGTGAATGTCACATATTCATACAACGCTTATAATGCAAATGATTTGTGAATTGTTCATGTGTCGATCTCAATGGATATCACATGCAACAGATAAAAATGAATTTCCAAAATATTTGAGTGAGAGAGTTCTCACCGAGATTTTTGATCGTTATAATAGCAATCGCTCTTGGATTAAATTAAACGTGGGTTTAATTTAACCCAAATTTCCAACTATTTCAAAATTTGACCAAATTAGTTTTGTTGTGAAGCTCTCGTCGATACGGTTCCAACGCAGCTTGAATCACCTAATTTCGAGTTTGTATGAAAAAGTTTTGGACTTTACAAGTTCGCATATATACGTTAACCAAATGTTTAACAACATATATATGATTTCAACCAACTAATTAACTAATTAAATCTAAACAACTCTCACCCCCAAGCATCGAACAACCATACACTTTATCGTCTGCGATCCACGCATTTGCTACGAGCGAAAGATCTCACCTTTTCAACTCTAACTTGTCAACAAACACTCAAACACTCGCTAACACACTCGCATTAGGGTTTAAAGCAAGAAAGCTTGAATATTTAAGAGTTTGGAGACTCGTGGGGGCCACGTCTTTGCTGGACAGCGAGGTGCTGACATGGTAGCAGGCCCAAAGGCCTTGGCATGGTGATACGGGTCCACGGGGAGGAGCTAGGAGGTGCCTGGTGGAGGTGTGCTGCTGACATGGCACAGTAGGGTGGAGGAGGTGGAGCAGCCATAGGTGGCGGTGGTGGTGGAGAAAGAGGAGGAAGAAAGAAGCTTGCTTCCATTAAAGGGGTTTTAATCGTTAAAGTGTTTTTTTGCAAAATGAATGAAACAATTAGCTAACTAACCCTTAATTAGATGCATATCACTGGAAGCACAAATTAAGGGGAGGATGCCAAGTGGAAGGGGGGAAGGCTCCTTGTCTAATTCTAATTGGTCCAACACTATTCACTATTTGACTTATTTTGCTAGTGTATTAATTCCAACGTGCAGACTTCGTTCTCGTCTCAGGGCCACACGTTAACTCCAAAAATTATGAAATTTGGGATCTCGCTATATTTTGGAATTACACTTCCAATGAATCTAACCATGTCGAATTTGGAGACCGTTGAAAAAATGACCATATTTTCAGCTTAAATTGAAAATGGACTGAATTTTCAGCTTATGTTTATATACCATTCACTCACATATGAACTCCGTTGAACTTAAAATTTTGTATTCTACCATATTTCAACATTCCGGATCTACTAAAGTGGTTTCGTCGGATTCCGAGACTGTTTTAAAAATGGTCCTTTTTCAAGTGATCGATATAGCTTTAAAAATATCAATTTTTAAATTTGCACTTATAAATCGAATTAATAATTTTACTGAGCTTTTTTTAAGTCAAATAAAACATAAAAACTAATTTTAAAATTATTCTCAAATTTTATCAAGCAAAAATTAGCAATTTATATTCAAAATTCAATAAAACATATTAAATTTAATTTTTAAATTGGTTCTGAAATTCCAGGTTATTATAAAAATGCTACCTATACTCATTTCCTAAGTGATGAACAAGTGTCCGTGCGCTTGTCTTCATGCATGGAAGTGTTCATAAGGAGGGTACAAGCGTCCCCTAA
Organism: Allium sativum; assembly: GCA_030737875.1. Taxonomy (NCBI): domain Eukaryota; kingdom Viridiplantae; phylum Streptophyta; class Magnoliopsida; order Asparagales; family Amaryllidaceae; genus Allium; species Allium sativum. The sequence continues at coordinate 313,484,380 of CM060919.1, forward strand.
GGTGTAATCCCGAGAAAGCTTTTCCCTTCATGTAAATACCACCACCTCTCTCATTTTTACTCACTTCGCTCTCCTTTCTCTCCTTCTCCATTGTCTTCATCCTCTCCTTCTTCATTTCCCTTCCCTCCTCTTCCTCCCTATTCTTCCTTCCTACTCTTACTCAGCCTCTCTACCCTCGACATCCCTCCTTCACCATCCCTACCACCTACGCCCTCACCTCCCCATGCCATCACATCCTCACCTTACCACTACCTCACGCCCCCCTCTCCCCCTACAAGCCACCGTCATACCCACTCCCCTAGGCCAATCGCTTCCACCTATATAAAATAAGATTTTTGAAAAAGAAGAAAAAGGAAATTAAGCATTTCAAAGTAATTTCAAGTGGTAAAGTCCAAACCAATAAACATTAGTATGTGTGGAACCCAAATGTGAGAAACTATTAAATTTTGTGTGTTTTAAATAATTGTTATGTTGTTTGATTTGAATTCATAAGGATCTGGTTGAATATAAATTTTAAGTTTAAATACTATAACACTTATATTGTATGTTCCATGAATTTATTGAATGGTTGTTGTGGATGTTATCATGGTTGTTATTAGTGATAAAATAACACACTTCACATGTCACATCCAAGTGTATATAATTGTATGGGTGCTGGTCAAATCACATTCCAATTTAACAATATAAATGAATATTATATTCGTTTAAGTTAAAATAAGGCATGAAAATAAAAGTTGGATTTTTATATCCGAAACTGGATAGAAATGAAATTAAAGTAGTTATGAAAAACTATTGTAAAGGTGGAAATCAATTTGATATGAAATGGCATGTTCAATTTCAAAGTGAATGGTGAAATCAATTTGAAATGATGATTTTGAATTTGAATTTGAATTGGATATGTAAATTATGTTTTAAACTAAAAATGGAAGTTCCAGTGAGCTTATATTATATTTAATTTGAGGTATGAGAAGTTTGAATTAAAAAAGTTAAAATTAATAAATATTAATAAAATAATAATGTAATATTCATTTAAAATGAGTATTTATTTTTACAAGTTAAAATATTGAAATTTTGTTTAGAAATGAAATTGTATGTACTTTAAATGAATTATAAACATATTGAGAGCAAAACGGATTAACTTCAATGCGAAGTTGAAATATGATTAGAATAGAGCTAGTCATGCTGCGGTAGTACGCGAATTTCGACATTTGACTTCAAAAGAATATACAAGATGCAAATTAAATCGGATTTTCCTAAAACAAAAACATTTATTTTTAAATGATATTAGTTTTCAAATGGAAAAGGAAATTTGAAATTTCAATGTATAGATTTTGAATTATGTTCAAATCAAATTTGAATAAAAATCGCGGTATTGCAGTTCAATGACCAAATTGGGAAATTTTTAGAAAAGGCTATTTTAAATTATTAAAAATATGGAACAATCATGTTAAATCATAATAAATGTTTTGAAATAGATTTGGATCAAAAGTTATTAGTTTGAATAGTAAAGAAATTATTTAAATCAAACAAACTGATTTAAGCTATTTAGCAACGCTTTTTCAATAACATTGAGATTAAAAGTTTTAAACCTAACGATTCTTATTCAAAAGTTTGGTAAACATTTACAAATGATAAGCGAAATATTTTAATGATAATTTGAATGTTCAAACATTTGATGAATTTAAAAGGAAGATTTAGTTATCATATAAGATGAAGGAGAGACTTAATCAAAATCCTATATAACCTTATTGTTTTAAGATGACTCTTATTAATCGAAAAGACCAGAATCAGATTTCTATCCGAAAACCATTTCGAATAATGATATGAGATTTTGTAGACGGTGATTGAAGACTAGGAATCTTCACATCAAAAGGACTATTTGTTGATTTTCTCTTCAGTGGGTTAATCTAGTATTGAGATTACCTTATTAGGCGGTAGGTCCGGACGTATTTAAAGAATTTCCGGATTGCAAGGGCTTCTCTCCTTTATTGGACAGGGAGTAAAGCGCCTTTGGTTTCGTTCAGTTCTAGAACAAACTTGTATGAATTGTATGTCTGACATTTCATTACATGGTATTACAATTGATTTTTCTAAGCATATATCTGTTTGGTGGCGGAGAAATCATTCTCTTAGCTTAACACCTCTCTCTAAAACGTATGAGCTCAAAGGTTATATATTGATAGGTATCAATTATGTGTTATGAGATGGCAATGTGGCATGCTAAGTGAAATGTACTGCAGATGATCAAAGCATGGAATTGTATAAGCATAACTTTGTGTAACGTGACTTAAAGCTTCACATCCCGTAAATGACGGAAATGGGATGAATGGAGCAAGGCTATGTGGGTCGCTCCCATTAGGGTATGACCATTCTCTTTTAGATTTAAATTTATACCATGGTATAGAGCCTAAGTATCTTTACTTATGTGGATGATGGAAGTCAAGCGCCTGGATAAAGGTTGGTGGGAATGACATATTCGGTGTTATCCAGTTAAGGGATCTCCCGATCTTGTGTTGGCAGAGAATCTATTGTTGTTTCAGATTCTCGGGATATCCTTCTAGAGGTGTACCTATCGTGGTTAAGGAAGATCCTTTGTCTTGGTCATTGTTGGAAATCCACTCTCCAATACGAACCCATGGTTTTAGATTATATGGCATAGTAGCCCGAAATTTAATATGGTAACAATTTCAATATTTGAATATTTATATTCAGAAATGACATTAATAATAATATCAAATGTTTTGATATAAAGGTTTGGTTATCATAAGGTAAAAATTCGTTCCGTGTTTACTTGCTGAGTGATCTTATGAGATACCCTTCTTTTAATTTCGAAAGCAATTGTTATAAAGTTTCTCACACCTGTCCCATAACTGACTCAAAGTTTGTTGTTTTCCCCTTCAAACTCTGGGTGCCGTTATTTTTCCACTGGGCAACCTAGTAAATAGGTTTGCAGTAAAGTGTTTTGGAGCAAATAGTATGGGGCATATTTTGGGTTGAAGCTTGAGTCGGAGTTGGAGCATTTTGGATTCACTCTCTGAAGTTTCAATTATTTCCGTTGTGTATTACGTATTCCAATAGCACTATTTATGTTTATGAACTCTGATCAATCACCTAGACTGATGATATGTAATCTGATGTAAATTATGTTGGAATAAAATGAGAGTTGTTCTGTTTTTGTTCTAATGAGTTATTACCCCTAATAATCTACCTCCCTAGTACTTGAGATTTCGGCACGTGAATACCGAGGATGTATTAGTGTCGAATTTCTGGGATCAAGAAGATGGATTGTCACATTTCTCAAATTTCAACATTATTCACAAAATACCGAAATATATCAGATACGAAAAATGACATTTAATAGATATGAAAAATCAACATCAAAATTTTCAAATTCTTCAAACAATGTCATATTATACATTGTTGAAAATTTCTCAACGAGAATTTTCTAGATCTATAATTCGTCTTTAAATTCGAAGCCCGGTTTAGCAGGAAAGCATTGATTATTCTCAACCATTCATTATATGTATTATGCAATGTAACAGTGGACCAGTTTTTCCACTCCGAAGGGCTGCCTAAATCATTTCTCCACCACTCTCAAACACTCCAAGCTCCATTAATGGCTTCTCAAGCTCACCCCATCTTCCTTCAACAGCAAATGGATCAAATCTTCTCCAAACTCTATTAGAAATCTCTCAAACTCAATCTAAGTGATCTCTAACTACCATTAACTCTCTCCAAAGCCTAGATCCAACACAAGGTAATCATGAATCCGGTGAAAATCATCTAAGTGTCTAATCTACACAAACACCATTACAAATCAAAGGATCTCACTGATTCCTTTGCAAATCCAAGTGAAATCTAGAGTAAAAAGAGAGAGAATAGTAGAGGATCATTATTGAAGAGAGAGGATGAATATAATGAGAGAAAACCCATGCTTTGTAAACTCAAGTGTGATAATGAGAAGTGGCTCTATAGTGGATGTAGGCTATGTTTAAAGCCGAACCACTCTAAACTTTGTGTTCTCTATTTTTTACCATTTATATTGTGATTATGGCCCCGTTTTATTATTTCTAACCTTTTGGTGAAGTATTGTGAAGATACCTTTGGTGTTGTGGCCATTTTTTGGTTACAACATTTGGTGCCCACCGTGGGGCCTTGTTCGCACTTCTCTTAAACTTAAAAGCTTTGCATGAAGTTCCAAGCCAGCTTCTACTATAAATTTTCTAAATCTAATCCAGGCCAAGTAAAGAATTCTCTTCAAAGTTCAAATCCTTGTCCGAGATAATGGCTAAGTCTAAGAAGACCCCAAGTAAAACCGTTGGAGAAACCGACAATGTTTCTAACAACGAAGTTACGCCACTTACCAACCGCTTTGAAGTTGGAGAAAACTTAATAGGTGGAGCCGGAGTAACTAGAGCTGAACTAGACGCTGTTGTCGCCAATTTAAACTAACGAATGGAGACTACAAATAAAGCTTTGATGGATGCTAATGATGCTTTAATGGAAAAAATGAATGCTCTTCTAAACAATCAAGCAAATCCCGCTCCTCCTCAAAAGGTTCATGTCAACCTTGAAGAGAACTCGAATTTGGCTGCTTCTGATCATAATCGTAATGATAATATGGAAGGCCTTGATGGATGGGAAAGTGATAAGAACGAAGCTGAAGTTTAGGATTCAAAGCCGAAAGCTAAAAACAATTCCGTTGAAATATCCGAAGAGTTGTTAGTCTCGCTAAGGGGGAACCTCCTCATAATGGAGTTAAAAGATCTAGATCCTCTAATCGTGATTGCTCGCCAAGACGGGCATCCGGCAAAGAGATCGAATTCCTCTCTGCGGAACGACACAACTCGTAGGGGTATATCGTGGATATGGCAAAGCAAATCCTGAAAGATAACATGGCTCGCAAGGATAGTGAGTGAGAATGGGACTTCTCCCCCACCAAAAATCCGTTCACTAAACGGATTCGCAAAGCAGAATTCCCTAAGAAGTTTACTCATCCTACCCTGCCTCCATACAATGGGACTTCTAATCCAAATCACTTCCTTTACACATATGAATGGCATATGAATGCAGCCAAAGCTACAGACGAAATGAAGTGCCTTTGCTTCCCTCTCTATCTAGAAGGCGTGGCACCATTATGGCTCACGAGGCTGCCGCCCAAATCCGTTAACCGATTTGACAACTTGACTCTAAAGTTTAAGGAGCAGTTTAGGCTGCAAGCTACGAAGGCTAAGGATGTTATCTCTCTGACATCAATAAAGCATAATCTAGGAAAGTCTGTTAAAGCTTTCCTTAAAAGGTTCAACACTGCTTTGTTCGAGGTGGGGAATCCTGAACCCCGCATGATCTTAATGTCTCTAATCGGCGCCATTGATGAGAAAAGAGAATTTGGTAGATGGACTAAAATGAAAGAACCAAACACGCTTGAAAAATTATACAAAAAACTAGAGGAATATATGAGGGTGGACAATAATTCTGTGCCTCTTCATATTATTGACGGTAACCCACTTCTTGAAGCTCCCAAAAATGTTGCTACTCAATTTAATCAGAAGAATCCCGGAAGTCAAAAGAGAGGAAATGAGAGGAAAGATAATCGAGATAGCAAGAAAACTCGCTTCTTTACACCTTATGAATTCACCCCTCTGAATAATACTCCAGAAAACATCTACCTCGCTACCAAAGATGCAAAACATTATCCAAAACCACCATCACTGAATATCTTTGAAAGAGCTGTGAACTCTGGAAAATTCTGTCGCTTTCACAATCAACCCGGGCATGATACTAACGAATGTAGACACTTGAAGAACTTAATCGAGGAGTTGATTAGAAAGAATAAACTACAATAATATGTGAAAAATCCACAAGCTACAAATCCATCTGCAACTCCCCAGGGGCAAGAGATATCAAATGGTCAATCCAGTCAAAGCAATGAAACTCCAGCATGGGCTAATGCAAGACCGGTCATAAACTAGAGATCAATGGTGGTGCTCCAACTTTAATGGCCCGGAATAAGCAATCATCATCACCATAACTTTATTTCATGCTTTACTTCATGTTGTATTCAAAATTTTCGTAAAACAGTCTGTAATATTTTACAAACGTTGTACTGAACAATTAACTATGTGATTAAGAGCATATCTACCTGAATACATTCCTTGCTTGCAAAAATCTTTGTCAAATAAATTTTTTCTTAAAGATGATTTTATATTACAGGCCATCAATCGAGCGCTTGTTCCTTTAAAATCTGACAAAGCATGGAGACCCCAGCAACACTGGTTCAGGCGTTAAATACTGCAAATATCAACATGCACAAATGCAAAAATAGAAAAGAAAAACCTTGAAAAGTAAATGGGAAGAGTCGCGAAGATTCAAATAGCAAGCAAGCTCCACGACAAACAAATGAGAGGGTTGTAACTTTCGTCGAAAGGGCACTCTCCTGAATTAGAGGTCCAAGGCCCTAGTTCCTGAATTGAGATAGCCTGCCAAGTCAAGCATTTGGCAATGGAACTGGTGCTAGCCCCATGAAACGATGAAACAAGAAAAGGCCCTCCACAATAAAGAAAACACTTCCCGAGTGAAGTGCAAAAGAACTCCTCTAGCGGGGGCACAAAATATAAGACCTCCCCTAATGGGGGCACTAAATCGAAAGACCTTCCCTAGTAGGGGCACAAAATATAAGACTTCCCATAGTGGGGGCACTAAATCCAGAGACCTCCCCTAGTGGGGGCACAAAATTTAAGACCTCCCCTAAAAGGGGCACTAAATCCGAAGACCTCCCCTAGCGAGGGCACAAAATTTAAGACCTCCCCTGGTGAGGGACAAAAAATAAAACCTCCCATAGCGGGGGTACGAAATATAAAGTCCTCCCCTAGCGGGGGCATCAAATCCAAAGACCTCCCCAAGCGGGGGCACTGAATTCAAATTCAAAATTTGAAATCCAACTAAGCTATTGCAACGAGCCTAAAAATAGATGATCAGACAACCAAAGATCAATTCGTTTACAATCCAAAAGCTGCAGTTTCCCTAGCCTCAGATAACCCAAATCGAAGTTCCAATTTAAACAGGTACACGTTTCATAAAATATGAACCGTCGTACAAGTTTATATAAGTCATTAAAAGAGCAAAGCTTGGGATTCATGATCAATATATATATCGATTAGCAGAACTTAAGTGTCGTTGTGAACCTGAATGAGAATGTCGCATTCATGCAGACAAAGTTCAACAAGTTATAAAACAGTTGACTAGATCTTTTCTGCAAAAATGCCTCATTCAATTCAAAGCAAGAATTCGCCGTAGTTGAATTTATAATGATTAACTAACCTGCTATCGGTATGGGCAGTCGATAGCAAAATATTCGCCCAAAAACATGTGATGTTTTTCTATCATTATAGAACAGGGCGTAGCACCGAATAAAGCATGTTTGGGTACAATTTATTATGGATTGATTTCAAAAGATGTGCATTGCTTCAAAAGAGGTTCAGTAGTGTTAGACCAAAGATTGGTTCTAACACCCAAATTAGTTATGATTTCAATGAAACAGAATCAAAAAGCAACAAGGAACACACGATTTATAGTGGTTCGGCGTTAAGGTGCCTACGTCCACTTTGTTTTCTTTTATTGGATGATTTGAATACAAAGACATCAATAATTCTCACTCAACTTCATAATTACAATGCATAAACTCACTCAAATCTCTCAAATATAGACTTTAAGAGATGGTTTTGATTTGAATATGATTGTAGAATTCGGTTGTGGAGGAAGTAAGAACTGAGAATTTGCCAAAAGATCCTTTCAAATGCCTCTAGATGGTGTATTTATAGGTGAAAAATCTCTTCGAAGTGGCTCCGGTTCGGAATTGCGTGGCATCCATCCCTTGAGAGTCGGATTCGGAGGCTCCAAGATGGCTACAGCGCATTGGTTTAGTAGAAGATCGTGGGAGAAATGGTCAGACCTTGTCCAAGTCTTCAGGAGATATGCGCAGCAACGGTTACAAATTCAATGGGAAGAAGGGGTTCGGATCGGGTCCTCCGATCCGATCCGGTGAGGCAGCATGCTATCCCTTGATGTTGTTTGTGTACTCCTCCGATCCGATGAGGCCGTTTGTTGTTTAATGTGCTGACGCATGTCTCCGATCCGATCCGATGAGGTCACTTGATATCCTTTGATATTGCTGACGTATTACCGATCCGATCCGATGAGATTTCTACGTCTCTGATCTCTGCTCACTTCCTGCACTAATTTCCTCCGATCCGAACCGATTGATGACTTTTTCGTTGTTTGCTCTTTGTGTAGCCTAGTTCACAAAGTAGGCTAACATTTTGCCCCCTCGAAGTACACTCTTATCTGAGATACAGTGTGCTTCGAAGCAGTTTACGAAACATCCTTTGAATTAGAACCGTTGAATGATCACTTCCATCTACTTGTAGTGTCACTTCATGAAGTCGTGGCTTTTGCTGCTTATATATATCCATAATCCATATGAGTTACTTCCTTCATTTTCGAACAACCTTGAGAGCTTTTATTTAATGTCCAGTGATTCCTCTAGGTAGGCTTTTTCTTTACTTTTCTCTTTTTTTAGAATTCTCCCTGTGTGACAAATATGTGTATATGATCCCCTTCGGTTCGGATCCCGATCCGAACGGGTTCCCTTCAGTAGCAAACTCGTATGGGCCTTTCAATACTGTTACACCATGGACTAACAGGCCAGAGTTCCTTCATAGGCTCGACTCCCGGTCCGAACGGAGTGAAGTAGGCTAGGAATACGAAGGGCCATCTTAAATCTATATAAGTTCACTACTCTTCTTCTTCCATTTCTCTTCCTTTTATTGTTCTCGTTTTCTGGATCGTACACCAAACCCTAGCTCCTAAAAAAAACTTCGAAATTCTCGTCTTAATCCTCAAATCAAACACATAGGTAGCTTCATAATCTTGAATCTCATCTTTATAATTGCTTTTAGCTTGGATTCACGGTTTCCTTGAACAATTCCTGCGAGGTATTTAATGATTTTTATCGCCATGACCTCATCCACTCCGCCAGCGTCGTTGATGGTGTTAACTCCCTGTCGAGGCGACTGTGGAGGGGTTAAAATCCTTCGTTGAGCATTTGAATGCATCGATACTCGATTTCAGTTGGGATTTTCGACATAGGATCGAGCTTGACCCCAAAGAGGAGAAAAAGGGAGAGGAGGAGTGCAGGGGATCGGTTCGGGTGACAAGACGGAGACGAAAATAGGGCTCAACTGACCAGATCGGGTCGGACTTGCAAGCCAAGAGAAGAACGAGACTTACTTGACCGGACTGGATCAGAATGTGAAACAAAGGAGGGGAGAAGCATGGTTGCTCAATTCGATCCGGACCATCCAAATACTCACCTCCGAACCGATCCGACTTTGGTCACTGGGCATCAACTTTCGTCCTAGGCTAGCGCAAGGCTTTCTACCCGATCCGACCCTAGTGCGTGTATCCGAACCGAAAAACAGCCCAAGATTACACATAAGACCTTGCTTAGCTGGTTAAACCAATTCTTAATATAATCTTCAACTTAATGGAAAGTTAGGATAGTGCCTTACGAACATAAACAAATATCAAGAACCGTTCTGAACATTACTGCTTCCTTGGACCTTTACATTATGCTTTCATGTATTTGCTTTGCATCTTTGTCACACGTAGCACACACTTTAGTTCACATACACACACGGGGGACACGGGCAACTTTACTCTAATCCTTGCCATTGTTTCTTCAATAGTCTAGTGATCATGGCTGAGAGACGTTCTTCTAGATTAGCAAAGAAGACGGAAATTGCAGAAACTTCTGAGAAATATACTCTCGATGACATATCTTCTTCTTCAGACCCTGAATGGGACGACGAGGGCTCAGATTATGAAGTAGGAGCGCATAACAGCGAAACGCCTTCTGGCAGTGAAGTTTCTCTGGGCTATGAAGAGGAAGGAGGGATTAGAGATAATCGAGCTCTTGACGAATTTGAGTCTGCCATTATCTTGGAATCACCCACAGACTCTGTTGAATCGACGATTGACGATGACAGACTTGCTCGCATATGTCTAAAGCACGGTATACTAAGAAGGGATACCTTGGTGCCTTCGAAAACTGACCGTCCTCACAATCCCCCAGAAGGATTTATGGCAATTACCCGGTTGATGTGTATGGTTGGGGCTGTTCCACTGTTTCCTACTTTTGTTGTCGACTTTCTAAGACAGATGCGGATTGCCCCCATGCAGCTACATCCCAACTCCTATGCTTACTTATATACCTTATATATAGCATACCGAGAGATTTTAGGTACAGAGCTCACTTTCGACGACGTTCACTTTTTTTATAATTTCAAGCATCGGACTCGAGAAACTCCTTCCTTTTCTTACTTCGAATCAGTCCCAAAAAGGAAAATCATTTCAGCGTCATTCAGCAGCAAGGCCGACGATTCTAAGCTAGAATGGTTTTATATAAGGCAACAGCCGAGATGTGCCAGGAGATGGACAAAATCAAGTAAAGCATTGGTTTTCTAGCTCTCAACTTTGAATGTTCATGCCAACACATTAATCCGTTTTCTTCTTGTTTGCAGTCGATAATCCAAAACAAATATCGGGTCAAGTGTACTTTGATCGGATGCACCGGCTTTTCAACGGCGACCAAAAATTTCTAACCATCGATGAAGTCCTTAAGGACGAATATCTTCATCTTCACGGGTTGTTGTCCATTCCCCGTAGCATAGGTCACGGGTCGGGTCCATATGTATACATCCCCCCAGTGGACGTAATTCCAGAAACGGGCGAGAGCTCGAAAACCCCCAGAATGCCACTTCGAACTTCACCTTCTCCATCTTCAACTCAAGACGATGAGCTGGCCAACATAGCCAAAAAGCACTGAGAAGGGTACATCGTCCCTGAGGATGCTACTTTTCCTGAGAAATCATTATCTTTTACAGAGCTGCCAATAGACGCTTCCCAAGGAGATGCCCCTAGTACTGATGATCCTACATTTCAGAGTTTAGGAGATCTCCCCTTGCCTGAAACTATCTATACTTCAGAGGATTTTGGTACAAATCCTTTAGTTTTCACTTCTTCAGAAGAGACCACTCCCGCTAAGGCCAAAGAGCCCACTCGCACTAGTCTGGCTTCGGACACGGGTTTGTCGGGGGGGGGACACCACTTAGGATGCACTTAATACGATAGCACCACACTTCACAGCACTTACTTTCTATGTGAATAATAATTCTGAATTCCACTTACATCGTTGCGCAGGTACAATGTCTCGTGCTCACTATGACATCAGGAAAATACGTCGCAGCATGATTAGGCCCCCTTCCGATGTTGAGCATGATCATCGTGAAAGCCGAGGTAAAGAGGATAGAAGGCCTCATGATTCTTATCAGTCGCGCACCTCGCTCCCCCGTCCGGTCGGATCCAGATCGACATAAAAGCTATCAGAGCCGTCGAGGGGAAGAGACATTGCAGCCGAAAGACCGAACTTCTCCTCAGGACAAACACAGTCGGGAAAGAAGCCCGCCAAAAGACACCGGCTCACGAGGCAAACAAAAGGTTTCTGATAAACGGTCTGGAAAGAGTGATGCAACCATCATGCCCACTAAACATAAGGATACCGAGCTAACGTACTGCCCACCTCCACCGCTGGATGCTGAGTCTAATGTTAAGCAGGCATATTTGGAGAAACAATTCCCCGAACACTACTTTGAAAATCTGACTTTCTTGCCTGCTCTCGAGCCTATTTCCTCGAGGTGGGCAGACGAGGCCAAAGCAAAGATTGATGCGGTCGAAAAACAATATTCAGAGATGTTCAAGTATTCGCGTAACCTCTCCAGAATCATTCGAACTTTAATCACGGATACTGACTCGATGAAAAAGACTGCAGAAGCCGACGCAAAAGCCTTGAAAAATTTGGGGAAAGACCTTGAGGATACACAAGCCCAATTTGTCATCGCTCAACGTGATGCTACCAACTTCAAGCAGCAATTTGAAGAGCTACAAAAACGTTATCATGACTTGCTCGAGTCTCATAGTCAAGAGCGCTCGGAGCTGAAAAAGCAAGCAGAAGATGCTAAGTTGGATAACGCCAAAAATGCAACTTGCTTACACTGCTCTTGAGCGAGAAAAAGCCGAGTTAGCGAAAAAGAATGCTGAATTGGAGAAGAGAAATGCTGACTTGGCTTCCAAGTTGATGGAGGCCGAAAATAGGGCTGCCCTAGCGGAGGGTAATGTGGAAAGTGTTATTAAGTCCGCCGAAGAGACCCGGAAGCAGCTGTCAGAGGCTGAGGAGGAAGTGCATGGTTTCGGCGAATTAATGATCGAATTCTTTGCGCATATAATTTGTCACCGAAACATCTCTGGGATTGAGGATTATCCGACTACCTTAGTTCACGCATGGAGCCAAATTATCGAATGGAAGAAAGAGGAACTCAAGGTAGACTCCATCGACGAAGATAAGCTTATGGAAAAATATCTAAGAGATGATGAGCCGGCACGTCTGGCCGAGGGGCGTCTCCTCATCGCTGCCGCTATGGAGGAGGAGAAGCGGATGGCCAAACAAAAGAATATCTCTGAGGCTGGTTCTTCTTCCACTGCCGCTGGAACTTCTAAAGTAGAGGGATATGACCCCGAAAACCCGGGGATCCCTCGGGCATCTCTTTTATCCCCCATACCCAAGACGGCGTCGGAGACGGCAGTTACTCCAGCTGAGAAATCATCGGAAGGTTTTTCTACCTTTTCACCTCAATTCGTCAAGGCCGTCTCCACTTTTCATCACATAATCGGACAATCGATGGAGGACCCTTTATTTTCTCCTGAGTTGATAAATGTTGCTTCTCATTCTGTAGGTGTTGAACCGACCGAGAAGGTTGGTTGGCCTCAGGGAACCACCACCGGAGCAAAATCCGCAGAGAAGGCTCAAGGAGAAAAGGATAAGGCTACCACTATTGATTCAGGAGAGGGAGCTGAACTGTCTAAGGCTGATGCTCCTCAGGATGACGAGATGATAGACGCCTTGAAAGACGATGGCGGCAACGAAGGACATGAGGAAGACCCTGAGGTGGCTATAGTTGCGGATTCAAAAAGCGTTGATGACATAACTTTGGCTGCATTGAAAGCCGAACAAGACAAATGTATGCAGCTTAAAGTTGAAGACCTGGACCCCGAAAGCCTTAAGCCTCTTGCAGTAGTGGACGCTGGATCAAGGTTAGTTGTTAAGCTTTCAACTAGGTCTATTACAGAAGAGCTTGCTAAAAAGTCTTCTCTTGATTCCAGTGTTCCGACTCCTGGGAAAAAATCAACAGATTCTAGCGCTTCGGTCACAGGGAGGAAAAAGCCAAAGCGCATTTTAACTGATGCTGAAAGAGAGGCGAAGGGTGCTCAGAAGGCTGCTAAAATATCCAAGTCCACTACAAAGCCCAAGTGATGAAGTGCTTTGTTTTATTTTAGCATTTAATTGGCCCGCGATTGTTGCAGCGAGTGCGGCCCTCGCATCTTTTTTTCCGCTTGTTTTCCTTATACAAACTCACATGTTTGTGAATAAAAATAGTTTATTTCCTGCAATGTCTAATAGTCGTTAGTTCGGTACTTAAATGAAAATACACAAGTATGTCAAATTAAAGTCATATAATGAAGTCATTGTTGGGGGAAATATGTATGCGCATATATGCCCCCAGTCAATCTTGCGTAACTGAGCAAGAATCATTCAGGATTGGTTAAATCAAAAATCCAATTGCCCCCGATTCTCGGATGGGGCCATATTCCTTTTGTCGTTGATGCCTATTCTTTCTAGCATCTTTATACTCTCCTGTCTCGTAACCAGGTTAGAGTTTCGTTGAGGCGGTCTCTCATCTGGGTGCACCTTCATACCTCAGAGGACGTCGTCTTCCCGTCCTTTATACTCTCTCTCGATTCTTGAGAGTTAGAGTTAAGAATGTCGTCTTCCCATTCTTCTGTATTTTGTCGTACAGGCAGTCATTTTATTTACTCCTGCACATGGGTCATCCCCAACCTTCTAAATTTAGTTTAACATTTCGTGTTTTACAGTCATGATAGAATAATTGTCGAACGTATAAATAATGCAGGAAAGTAAATGACACACGATATTTTTATAGTGGTTCAGCTAAATCGTAGCCTACATCCACTTTATAGTCCTTTGTTCACATAAACAGACTTTTTAAGGCAAGTCGTGCCTTTTTACATAGCCTATGAAAACAAAAGAAATGACATTTCATATTTAGCTCAGATATCATCGTAGGTGCTGAGCGTTCCAAGCTCTGGGAATCTCTTCACCATCCACGGTCGTTAGCTTGAATGCTCCTGTATCAAGCTTCCGTTGGATGGTGAATGGCCCTTCCCATTTTGGACCCAGTTGGGTCGACGGCGGGAAGACTCGTTTTAGTACTAGGTCTCCTGGTTCAAAGGTTTTGAAGCGAACTTTTTGCTCATAATAATGTGCCACTTGATGTCGATGTCTTGAGGCATACAAGTCGGCTTAATCTCTTTTTTCTTCAATCATATTAAGAGATTCTAGGAGGAGCGCTTTATTTGTCATCGGATCGTAATAAGCCACTCGATGAGAAGGGACTTCTAATTCTACCAGGATCACTGCTTCTGACCCAAAGGAAAGTGAATAGGGAGTATGGCCAGTAGCCGTCTTAAAGGTTGTCCTGTAGGCCCACAGAGCTAATTGCAACTCATCTACCCATCTAGCTTTGGCCCGCTCCAACCGCTTCTTCAAAATTGATTTAATGACTTTGTTTATGGCTTCGACCTGGCCATTTGATTGCGGGTGAGCTACTGCAGTGTATCGTTTATCAATCTTGTATTTCTGGCAAAAGTTTCTGAACTCTATGATGTCAAACTGCGTCCCATTATCAGTTATGATGGTCTTCGGTATCCCAAATCGACAAATAATGCTTCTCACCACAAAACTGATCACTTTCCTTGCCGTGATGGTTGTTAGAGGTTCAGCTTCCACCCACTTCGTGAAGTAGTCTACGACAACGATCGCATACTTAGCTCCTCCTCTGGCAATAGGTAGAACTCCAATAATATCAATTCCCCACATGGCAAACGGCCACGGACTTACCATCGACTTGAGCTGAGTCGGTGGCGCTCTGGGAACTTTGGAATATCTTTGACATCTATCGCAGCGTCGTGAATAATCAGCCGCGTCTTTATTCACGGTAGGCCAGAAATATCTGTACCGTAATATTTTCTTTGCCAGGCTTTGACCCCCAGTGTGATCTCCACACTCACCTTCATGCACTTCTCGCAGTACACGTTTGATGTCATCGTGTGCGATACACCGTAATAGGGGCATTGAAAACCCTTGACGATAAAGGACGTCGTCCTGTAACACGTATCTTGTAGCCTTGCGTATTACAGCTCGTCTTTTGCTCTTTTTTAACGGGAGGGTTCCGTTCTTGAGAAAATTCTTAATTGATGTCATCCAGGATTCTCTTTCTGGTTCGACTTCCAAGGCTAGCTCTGCTTCCATTAGGTCGAAGCTTGGTGATTCCAACACCTCTATCGGAACCATTTCGGTTTCTTTAGGGTTATCAGAACTTGCTAGTTTCGCCAGTCGATCTTCTTTCTGATTTTCCGTTCTTGGAATGTGTGTTATGCTATAATGCTTCAAACCTTCCAATAACTCCTTTACCTTTTTGAGATAAGCACTGAGTCGAGGTCCTTTAGCAGCAAATTCTTCCCGAACTTGACATACAACTATCTTGGAATTGCAATGTATATCCAGTGTCTTCACTCCCAAATCTTTGGCGAGTTTCAGCCTGGCAATCAGGGCTTCATACTCAGAAACATTGTTGGTAGCAGCAAATTCCAACCGTAACGCATAATAAATAGATCGTCCTTCAGGAGTTATTAAAACAACTCCGGTGCCGGACTTTCTATCGTTCTTGGCTTCGTCTGTATATAGTCTCCACGGACTAAGCTCCAACTCTTGATCCAAAGTAACCATCTTGTCACCCACCGTTTCTTCTTCAGGAATTGTAAACTCAGCTATGAAGTCAGCCAAGGCCTGCCCCCTTATTGATCTTCGTGGCTGAAAGTTCAGATCAAACTGACTCAACTCGATATTCCATTTGAGTAACCGCCCCAATGCTTCGGGTTTCTGTAGCACTTGCCTCAAAGGTTGATCGGTATATACAATTATCGGGTGTGCCTGGAAATAATGGCGGAGTTTGCGGGAGGCAATCAAGAGGCTATAAGCAAGCTTCTCTATCTTCGGATAGTTGCATTCTGCAGCATCTAGTTTTTTACTTACGTAATACACGGGTTTCTGGACTTTATCCTCTTCACGTACTAATGTTGTACTGACGGCGTGAGACGATACTGCCAAGTAGACGAACAAATCCTCGTGTTCCACAGGCTTTGATAATATGGGAGGCTTTTCTAAAAAGTCTAACAAATTCTGGAATGCCTCTACACAGTCGGGAGTCCACTCAAAATTTTGCTTTCCTCGTTTTATGAGATCGAAGAAAGGTACACACTTGTCTGTTGCCTTGGAGATGAACCTGCCCAGCGCTGCAACCTTGCCAGCTAAGCTTTGAACATCCTTAATCTTCCGCGGCACCTCTATGTTCCTGATTGCCTCTATTTGGTCCGGATTGATTTCAATTCCTCTGGAACTCACGATAAAGTCGAGGAACTTGCCTGATGCCACGCCAAAAGAACACTTCAAGGGGTTCAAATTCATCCCATACCATCGTAGTATGTCGAACATTTCTGCCAAGTCCTTCGTATGATCGGGAGATTGCTTGGACTTCACGAGCATATCATCCACGTACACTTCCATGGTTTTCCCGATTTGATTATAAAACATGCGGTTGACTAGGCGCTGATACGTGGCTCTCGCATTTTTCAGCCCAAATGGTATTACCACGTAACAATACAATCCCAAGTCTGTGATAAAGCTTGTATGCTCTTGATCTGGTATGTGCATGGGAATTTGATTGTACCCGGAATAGGCGTCCATAAAGGATAAGAGTTCATGCCCGGCAGTTGAATCCATTAGTTGATCAATTCTGGGGAGAGGAAAGCTATCCTTCGGGCAAGCCTTGTTCAAATCAGAAAAGTCGATGCACGTTCTCCACTTCCCATTTAACTTTTTGACCAGGACAGGATTCGATATCCAGTCGGGATATTTTGAATCCTTAATGAATCCATTACCTTTTATTTTTTCTACTTCTTTTTTCAAAGCTGCTGACCAATCTGGGCCTAACATCCGTCTCTTCTGCTTGACTGGTGGGTGCTTTGGATTGATACACATAGAGTGGCTCATGATGGTAGGCGAAATCCCACACATGTCAGCATGAGTCCAGGCAAACACATCCAGATTTGCCTTCAAGAAATTAGCCAATTCCCTTGCTCTAACTGGATCTAGTTGTGAGCCGATCTTTAGTACTTTTGTTGGATCAGTTTCATCAATAGGTATGTCGATTATTATTTCGTTGGGAGTTGCCTTCATGTCCCCAGGTTCTCTATCCTCTCTGGGATCTATATCCTCGAGCACGTCTGAGGGCGACTCTCTTGGGGCAGGACCCCTTAGTTGTTATGCTGAGGCCCCCTTTGGAGAGGCGGAATCGTCTTTAGCATCTATATTCAGCCCCTTCATTAGCATCTTTAACTTTGCCACGTAACAAGCTCGTCCCGTAGCTTGGTCGCCTCTCATCGTCCCAACTCCCGAGTCAGTCGGGAATTTTAGCAGCAAACACCAAGGCGCAATACATGCCCTAAATTCGGCAAGGGCTGGTCGGCCTAGGAAGGAATTATAAGGTGACTCCAAATCCAGAACTACAAATGGCAGGATCCTTACTCTCTGGCGGTCCCCCTGCCCTAGTGTGACTGGTAATTCCACAAAACCCATTGGAGCTGTAGATACTCCATTAAAACCACGTATCCATCCTTGACATGGCTTTAAGTCTTTTGCTTCGAGCCTCATTTGTTCGAAGGCTTTCTTGAAGAGGATATTGACCGAGCTTCCGTTGTCCACTAACACCTTATGGACCAGAGCGGGGCCAATTGTCATGGTTATCACTAGCGGATCGTCGGTTGGGGATTGAACTCCAAACTCGTCTCTATTGCGGAATACGACATCATCGGACATCGTTTTTTGCTGTTTTATAGGAGTGAAGTCTTCAAGGCGGCTGCATTCTCCTACTTCATAATGCTTGGCGGCGTTGACGTACTGGTCCATTGGTTTAAAACTATGACCAAGCAAGTGAGGCCCGCCTATAATGGAGTTAATGACTATCCTCTTACCTTTTTGCTGAGCCGTGGGTTTTGAAGCAGGCTGTTCTTGGTTCGGGACTTGTCCCCCTGTCCCTTGGGGCGGCTTTGTACTCATCCAACTTCCCTTCTCGCAGCAATTTTTCGACGATATCCCTCAAATGACGACACTCATTGGTGGAATGACCGTGTGTACCATGAAACAAGCAAAACTTTCCTGTTTCAATCTCCTTCTCAATAGAATCTCTGGGTGGTGGTTTTTTGTACTGCAATATGTTGTACGTGTCTAGATAAATGTTCTCCAACGTATCATTTAACGGCGTGTAATTTTCAAAACTCTGGAATCTGGATCTTTTATTAGAGCTATTTCCACGGTTTCTGTTCCTTCTATTGCCGTTCCCATTTCTGTTGCTATTACCACCACTCTGGTTGCCAACATTTACTTCCACTTTTCCTGAACTGTCACCAGACTGTTTCACGGCGACATTGCTCTAGACACCTTCCTTCGAGGCCCCTTCGGACTTTCTCTTCCGATTTGCCTTAGCTTCTTCTCGCCTTAAACAGACATTAGCCTTTTCATAGAATAATTCCCTTGTAGGAGGTGGTTTTCCAGCCAAGTAATCCCCGAACTCTGTGTCGGGATCTACTCCTTCTATCAAGGCCATCAGGATAGTGGGCTCATGGGGATCAGTGACTTCAGTGACGGCCAGGTTGAAGTGATCCAAATATGACTTCAAAGATTCTCCTGGGCCCTGCATAATCCGTGACAACTCTATGACGGTCTTGGACTTTTGGGCATGGAGTCGAAACTGATTCATGAAACGCTCACTCAATTCTGTGAAATTTGACACCGACCGAGGAGGAAGTCGAGTGAACCACATTAACGCTACATCTTCAAGATAGATGGGAAAAGCTTTGCATTTTACGGCATCTGGAGCTGCTGCCGCATTCATGAACCATGCATATCTCATCAGGTGCTGCCCTGGGTCTGTTCTTCCTGAGTATCGATCCATCTGAGGCAAGTTGAATCGTCGGGGGAACTGGAAATTCAGGATGTCATCTGTGAAAGGGGTATGACTCCGCTCAATGCCCCAATCTTCATTAGTATACCGCCGGCTTTCAGACATAATCTGGCGCACCATTGCCCATACATCGGCGTTGGTTAATGTCTGCACAAGCTCTCTAGATCTGATATTCGGATTACCCCTGGGTTCCTGATCAGGGGATAACCTTCTGTTTCTGGCAGCAGCTGCTCTACGTTGCTCTCTGCGCTCCCGGTCGATCTCTGGAGGTAGAGGTTGGAGAAGCTGTTGCTGTGTGGGGTTAGTAATATTAGGATCCCTGGGTAAGACATGGGATCCGCGCATAGGTAGCAACATAGGCTGTTGCAGACTCGGGTCATCAGGGCCCAATACACGAGCAGCATCTTCTCGGGATCCTAAAGATCCAAAAGTCAATTGATCGAGGTTCTGAGGTCGTTCAAGCGGCCTTCTCTCGCGAGGAGGTTCCTCCTCCGAAGAAGACGAATCATCTGTAGGAATGCGGCGCGGGGGGGGGAAGGAGTTCTCTGCCTCCGGAGCTCTTGTAATTCTCTTCCCATGGTGAACATGTTTTCCTGCATACGAAGGTTGTCACGCCTTTGGGCTTCCAATGCTTCTTTAGTGCTCTGAAGCATGTCAAGAAAACGTGAAAAACCTCCCTGAGTAATGGGTGCAAATGGATCAGGCTGAACATTAGTCATCGTGGCTGGAATCGGAGCGTTGGAGGGAGCTCAAGTAGAAGTTCCAGCCTCACTCTGGTTCGGATCGGATTGGTTCACAGCAGCCTGGTCAGTGCGGTTCGGATGGAGAGAGTGAGAGCCCCCGACATCATCGGTTCGGATCGGATCACCACCACGGATCAGATCATCAGTTCGGATCGATGTTAACACGATCCGGTTCGTTTCCTCCTGATTAGAATGATCTGCTCCAGAGCTTTGAGCGCGTGACCTTACTAACACGATAGCTTGCCGATCTTCACTGGAATCATTTCCCCTTGCACCTTGCACTTCCTTTCCTTTGGTCTTAGCCATAACACTTGATTCTTCAACCGTTAGTCAACAAGTACTGAAAGATGTCAGAGAGAAGGGATTACTTCTTTGAACTTGAAGGTCCAAATAGTAGAATGATAATCCTGAAAAAGCTGAGAATTCGAAAGGTTCTCAGTGAAAGCACCAAAATGTTAGACCAAAGATTGGTTCTAACACCCAAATTAGTTATGATTTCAATGAAACAGAATCAAAAAGTAACAAGGAACACACGATTTATAGTGGTTCGGCGTTAAGGATCCTATATGTCCACTTTGTTTTCTTTTATTGGATGATTTGAATACAAAGACAGCAATAATTCTCACTCAAATTCACAATTACAATGCATAAACTCACTCAAATCTCTCAAATATAGACTTTAAGAGATGGTTTTGATCTGAATATGATTGTAGAATTCGGTTGTGGAGGAAGTAAGAACTGAGAATTTGCCAAAAGATCTTTTCAAATGCCTCTAGATGGTGTATTTATAGGTGAAAAATCTCTTCGAAGTGGCTCCGGTTCGGAATTGCGTGGCATCCATCCCTTGAGAGTCGGGTTCGAAGGCTCCAAGATGGCTACAGCGCATTGATTTAGTAAAAGATCGTGAGAGAAATGGTCAGACCTTGTCCGAGTCTTCAGGAGATATGCGCAGCAACGGTTACAGATTTAATGGGAAGAAGGGGTTCGGATCGGGTCCTCCGATCCGATCCGGTGAGGTAGCATGCTATCCCTTGATGTTATTTGTGTACTCCTCCGATCCGATGAGGCCGTTTGTTGTTTAATATGATGACGCATGTCTCCGATCCGATCCGATGAGGTCACTTGATATCCTTTGATATTGCTGACGTATTACCGATCCGATCCGATCCGATGAGATTTCTGCGTCTCTGATCTTTGCTCACTTCCTGCGCTAATTTCCTCCGATCCGAACCGATTGATTACTTTTTCGTTGTTTGCTCTTTGTGTAGCCTAGTTCACAAAGTAGGCTAACATTTTGCCCCCTCGAAATAAAAATGGTATGGGGTCGGTATTAAAATACATTGCATAGATCGACTTTAAAAGAGTGGTCAATAGATCGACTTTAAAAGAGTGGTCAGTAACATGGAGCTCCAGTTTAAAACATGGGCACTTTGTAATGAAAAAAGTGAAGTGCCGCATAACTTGGCAATAAAAGACACATGGGTCTGTTTCAAACAAAAGAATGGGTCAGCCTAAAATAAAAAGGCGGTGTCAACGAAACATCTGGAAGGATCGGTTTGAACAATATTAAGTGGATCGACACTTCAACATACCACTTGGGTCAGCTGCAATTAATACATGAGACGTGGCATCACTAGTACATATGGATCAACAAGTACTATATAACGTGGTGGCACACTTGCCTACAGGTAGCCTGTTGGTTGGATAATCATATATATTAATATATGTATTAATATGCCACACATGAAGTTAAGCAAACAACATGGAGAGGCTATCCCGTATACCCTGCATGGATTGTTCATTATAATGCCATGTAGGTATAATAAAATACATATGAAGTTAGCATGAAGGCATAACACAAGGGTCAAGCACAAATAATATACAAAGCATGCACATAACTCTATTTTTTCAGCTGCTAATAAACAATGGAACGGTACCTTAAACAAAAGTACGGGTCGACAGCAAATCAAAAGGTTAGGTCAGCTTCAAGGAGTTCGTTCTGGTCAGTCTCGTGTAGTTCAATATGTGTGACGGTGTGATCACGTATTAATGCAGTGCGTGTCAGACAAGAGGACTAAGAGAATTGGCTTCAGAAAATACATTTTGGTCGGCTATAATTATATGGCAGATAGCTTTAAACAAAGCAGTTACAAAACAGTGAATAAACTGTCAATGACACGCAAGTCGACTGCAAAAAGAATAAAGCAAGGATGTAATAGCATTCACGTATGGATTGGTAGTAATATATATGAGTCGGTCTCAAACTTGGACACGTGGTTCGGTACCATTGCACAATGCGTGTATTATGTGGACCGGCATCAACGAGCGAGTTTGGATAGGCAGCAAATTAAAAATGGGTCGGCACTTTTAGTTTGGGTTGGTAGTTTTGGTGACAGTTGTACACAGCTGTAAAGTGAACCAGTGGCCTTTTCATAAGTAAGTTTAAGGCCGACCCAAACCCTGCACACCATAATTACAACACTGCCACTACCCACAAACTACACCTATAAATAACCCACTTCTCCACCATTCAAAGGACTGATTTTTCCACCTCGAAGGGCTGCCCAAATCATCTATCCACCACTCTGAAACACTCCAAGCTCCATTAATGGCTTCTCAAGCTCACTCCATCTTCCTTTAACAACAAATGGATCAAATCTTCTTCAAACTCCATTAGAAATCTCTCAAACTCAATCTAAGTGATCTCCAACTACCATTAACTCTCTCCAAAGCCTAGATCCAACACAAGATCATCATGAATCCGGTGGAAATCATCTAAGCGTCTAATCTACAATAATACCATTAAAAATCAAAGGATCTCACCGATTCCTTCGCAAATCTAAGTGAAATTTAGAGTAAAAAGAGAGAGTAGTAGAGGATCATTATTAAAGAGAGAGGACAAATGTAATGAGAGAAAATCCATGCTTTGTAAACTCAAGTGTGATAATGTGAAGTGACTCTATAGTGGATGTAGGCTACGTTTAAAGCCGAACCACTCTAAACTTTATGTTCTCTTGTTTTTACCGTTTATTTTGTGATTGTGGCCCGGTTTTCTTATTTCTAACCTTTTGGTGAAGTATTGTGAAGATACCTTTGGTGTTGTGGCCATTTTTTGGTTACAACATCTATTTTATTTGATTTTTCCTTACGGTCGCCGAACTGCAAGTATAGCGACCTTTTCCAAATTTGGTTTAAACATATACGACGAAATTTGAAAATTTCTTTTATATCCAAAACTATCATCTATAGGATTCCGACATTTCTTGTTTCAAATCAATCCGAGTTAAAACGCTCAAGCTATTGTCATTTGAAAATTATAATCGATATTAACGAACTATCGCTACGCAAAGCGTTCAATTCCAACCATATAACGATTTAAATATAGACCGTCTAAATTATTTCCAAAATAAACTTAAACTTCCATAACTTAAATTTAAAACCATATTCCAATTTTATTTTTTAAATTCCCATTTTAGTTTAAAATCACTTTACTTAAAAATCATCATTTCAAATTCCAAATATTCATTAAAATTTAGATTAAAATTTTAATAACAATAATTTTCAAATCTTATAAAATTACTTATAACTAATCGTTAAATTGTTTACAAAAAACCCATGTTGAACACATATTTCAAATCACTATCCGATCTAAATTTCAAATCTAATAAAATTCCAAAATTGTTTTCACGAACATCGGTTGATCATTTTAAATTTCCAAATAATTGTGATCTAATTCAAAATTAAATTTATTTGCATAATAATCAAATTTTACCAAAATTTACGTACCCATTTAATTTCAAACCAAATTTATTTTAATATAAACTATTGAAAACACTTTCAAAACCGGTTTGTCTTTTACGAAGATCACTGCACAAATTTATTCGATCTTACATATAATTTGAAAAAATTACATTCAAACTTGCTTTACAACAATTATTTTATTATTTAAATAATCATTCATGGAAGAAGAATTAAATCGATTATCCGCATAATTCCATAACTATAGTATGTATAATGCAACCATACACAAATTAATAAATCAACCATATAAGCACGAAGTCATTCATTGTAAACACAACAATCAATTTCATCATACGCAAAGCATTAGAGTCAATAACACTTAGTGTTTAAGGTGTTAAACTACATAACCACCTTTTCAAATATCGCATGCAACCATCCATATCCATACACAATCAACTAACATCAACTAATTATAATTATCGATAAATTATAATCTACTATCTATACTAATTTGAAAATAAATAAATTAGTTAACTGTTCTCACCTTCATGCTTTCAATTTCTTCACCGATGAACTTCCTTCTCAACTGCAAACAACCACAGATGACCACGTATAAGCTTACGGACAACGCTAATGTCACGCATACAATGTCAAAACTCGTATTAACTACGTTCCAAGCCTTGGATGAGTCACGAATACTCTTCATGGACGCTGCAATCGCACACTGCCTCTTTCCATTAACATGTATATACAAATACATACATACTTAAACATATGATACCTACATATCTCAATTTCCTAAAAACCAGAAGAGGTCGAGGAGGGATAGCGGCAGAATTGGATGATCGGAGGAGCTACGTTCGTGATGACATGGCCAAAGAAGAGAGAGGAAAGATGGTGCAGGGGACTTGCGTGCTGTTCTTAAGGAGAGCCGATGGTTTTTTTTGTTGGATAAGGAGAGGGAATGTGCCACGTGAAGAGGAGCAGCAAGGTCTGGAGGGGTGTTGGTCGGTCACCATGACGGACGTGGTGATAGGAGTAGCAAAGGTCTGGGTGTTTGCTGGTCGGTGTGCCTGGATGACATGGGCGGCTACAAATTGAAACGGAGAAGGCCGAAATGGTGTATAAGGGGAACGCAGTATGTGACGATGGGAGGAGCTGCTGTCACGTGGAGACGAGGAGAGTGCTTGCGGATTTTCTGGTCGAGATGGTGGACTAACGGTGTGAGGAGGCTGTTAAATAGGGTGTCCGGAACAGTGGTGCTAGGTGAGAAGGTGGCGTGTCTTGTTTTGGAAAGTAGAAAATGACTGTGATGGGCAAAACTTGGTGAACTGCCGATGGGAAAATAAGGAGATGGGGAAAGGATGATCGAATTAATGATGAAGGAGAGTCTTTTTTTAGAGAAGGTGACGTGAATAATTAAATGGAAAAAGGGAAGATGGAATGTGGAATAATGCCACTTGCACGTGTAAGATATATGCATAAGTGTCCCTCCCTACGCCTTATTTCTCTGCACGTCGCCTTATTTCTCTGCACGTGTGGCATGCCATGTGACATGGATACAACTTTTATTTATGTTCGCTTAGTCCCAACGTTAGCTAAATGTAGTCTTATTTTATTTCTATAAATTTTTTGTTATTATTACTCCTATTATTGTAACAAAATCAAATTATAATCGTGTACCACAATGTATACTGGTCACAAAACTATAATAAAATAGATCGGTTGATTGATTCTATAAAAAATTAAAAGGATCACGATTACCCTAAATACATTTAAAAAACATGTGCTCATTTTCCAAATTAAAAATTACAGTAAAATTACATAAAATATTTTAAGACTGCGGGTTTAGAAACTGAACGATTATTTGAAGTGGATATTTAATTATAATTTATATTCAGATACTGATCGTTTTAGCAACCATATTACAAATCGTTTTGACAATTTGATCAAGGACGAATATTTTTGCCAAACAGATATTGTTTCAGATAAATTTCTCAATTAAAATTTATTTTCAACTCCTTTTATAATATATGTATATATAATATCTTTGCCTTAAAATTTTTATTCAGAATTCATTTCTTCCTTCCAAAAATTATATAAAAGTATATTGTTAATAATGTTTACAACTTACAAAGCATTACTTGTAAATATATTTTTCAAAATTACATTAACAAAAATAAAGCTTAAATACTTAAAGATCTTTGTGATCATATCTTATCAAATAACGTTACCTTAATTTTTTTCACGTTTGGTAAAATCTTTAGAAACAAATCATACTTTACATATAAAACAAAATAAGAGATTTATTTAAGAACTATTTAAATCAAAATTTATATTTCAACCTTAGTTAAATCAAATTTATGTTCAGACGATCCAAACTAATTGCATAATAAAACGTTGAAAATTTTGGATCGTTGCACAAAATTTAGATTAAAAGTAGAAGAAAGTTTTCTCATTTTTCTTACTATAGGTAATCTTTACAAAACTAAAGATATAATTCCTCTATTTCTCAAATTTGAGATATGTTTTTTTACTGTATATTTCATTCTTCTTGCGTCGTTGTATTCTTGTTTGTAACAGGTGTTTTAGAGCCTTTTATAGCCTAAAGCTTCTAACTTTGCTCTCAAATTAACTATAATTTGCCGCAATCAATTTAAGGTGAGCTCAAACTCATTATCTTAGCTTAATCCATTTTTTCATGTTAAGAAATTCAGGTTATCTATATAATTTCGTTTCACTATAAACAAAAAAGTGAAATTTGATGTTTACAATAAAAATCTACTGTGTATTGATCTTTGTGGTCTTTTATTTTCTTCGATTCAAGCCGGATTCATGTTAATCTTTTATGGTTCATTGTTTGAGTATTTTTCTAGTTTTATGTTGAATTTCATGTCCAAGCTAGTTCAATAATTTGATCAAAATGTGCCTTAAACTTTGAAACAAAGTAGAAAATGCTCCTTTGTAAAATCCGGGCCATTAGATCGACCTGTGCCCCTTTAGGATTGACCTTGGCCTAAGTCTCAGTTGACCTGACTTGTGAAATATTCATGCTAGGATGAGCCATTTTATCTGCAATTCCCTATATGTTTTCCTGAACTTTGCTGCAATGTTCCTGGGCATTTCTAGGTGATTTCAACTGGGTATCAGAGGCAAGTTTTAGATTGATTTCAATAGGATTAATCCTATTATATGGAAAACCAACAATAATGTTGATCCATACTCTGGATTGATGAGATTTTACGTGAAGTTTCAAATGTTAATTTCATAGAATTTTAATTGATACATGTCTACACGATGTACATGTTTTATGAATAAGTTTGAAAGGATTTTTAATATAAAACTATCTTTTTAAAGTAAATGCTTTACCGTGTCAATTTATAAAATATAATTATTTCAAAGCTATTATACATACATATATATATATTCTCCGTGTAAAGAGATTATTAAGAAATGATTCCCAAATAGTTTTCGAAATGGTTTGAAAACACGTTTTCTTGAAGTAAGTATTTTCAATATAAAACTACAAGTTTTGGCACTCTTTGAAGGAATGAGGAAGTGACTTAAATGAAATAGTAAACCATGTGACATGAGACACATAGTTATGTTATATTAGTTAATTTTGGACTTGTTCAATTGAAGCTTTATTAGTGTAACGACTCGCATTCTACGCATCGGAAGATCGTAAAATATTTATTTCTCTTTGATACGAAGTCGTATGGTCATGTAACTTTGGGAAACGACTAGTAGGGTCATTTCCCATGTTCATGATTTTTGCCGATTTTTAAATGACCGTTTTGCCCCTAGTTGATCCTGTTTCGTCCATAACTTTTGATTGGTTAGGAATTTTGACCTGAAACCACTTCCATTAGCTCCAGATGATGGTTTCTCTTTCCGTAGAGTGGTCATAATAGTCAAACGGACTTACCGTTTGGGAGATATGGCTGAATTAAGGTTTAAAGGGTTATTTTCAGCTAATTGGGCTTAACCGGGTAGTTAGTAATTAGGCCCATTGGGGGATTTCGGGATTAGTGGTATTTAAGGGCTGCTAGGGTTAGGATTTCGGTTTTTACTTCATTTTTCCAGCCGCCACTTATTTTCTTCAACCCTAGTCATGGCCTCCAACATCTAGAATCATTCCAAATCACCTCTAATCACTTTCTAATCAAAGATTAAGCAAAACTACATCAAACCAAAGGGGATTAGCATCAAATCAGAGAGAGAGTTGCTGAAACACATAGAGATTGGATCTATATTAGAGGAGTTTCAGTTCTGAAAGTTTAATTGTGCCAAAGGTGAGTGATTTGCATTGTTTTTCACTAATTACGGCTAGTTATGGTAATTAGCGAAGATTAGCGAAATTATGGCTTAGAAAAATCTAGAAAAATATTCAAAAATTCCTAAATAATGTTTTAGACCTCTGATATGAAATTTGGCTAATTTGGATAAGTTTTTCTAATTATATGCTTAGACATGATTAAGAGGGATTAAGGGAAAATATGGGGTTTTGGCTATGTTTGGTCCATATTGTTATGATTAAATTGTTGTTTTGGTGTTTGTGGTTGATTCCCTATGTTCTTATGATTGCATGGTATGCTTTGTGATTGATTATAAGTGTTAGATTGGTTGAAAACGCCGTCGAGAGGCGAAAATAGCTTGCTGGAATGATGCAGGTTTTGGGATCGGTATAAACGACCAGGAGGAAAAATCGACTAGGCTCCGACCGACCGTGGGGAACTGAACGACCGACCAGGGTTGACGAGTTTCGACCTATCAGGTTTTGGACCGACCAGAGGAGCTTCGACCGATCAGGTTTTGGACCGGCCAGAGGGGTTTCGACCGAACAGCTTTTCGACCGACCAGGGGAGTTTCGAGCGACCGAGTTTGGACGACCAGGGGAGTTTCGAACGACCAGATTTTGGACCGACCAGGAGGGGCTTCTGAACGACCAACCCCGTATGAACTTCAGACCGACCAGGGATGGTGAAAACCGACCGACCAGAGGAGGAACGAAGTGCGACCGACCAGAGGAGGAACGAAGTGCGACCGACCGGGGGGGGGGGGGAAACGAAACCGACCGAGTTCCTGGACCGATCAGAGATGAAGATGACCGAACCGATCCAGAAGAAGGTGGCCAATAACCCGAGATGCAAAGGTAGTTCAAATACGAAGTTGAGCTCAGGATCCTGATGAGAATGAGTTAACTTCTTGATTGGACTTTGCTGCGGGACGTGTGCGAAGGGGTTATCGATATCCATAACTTTAGTTTACCACTTATGGACAGATTAGTGGCTATGGATCAGTGCAATGGTGTCATGGTGACTCCATGGAGCAAAGTGATCGTAGCCAAGGATTGGGTGATCGAGTAGTGGATATCGTATGCTTTACGCACTGAGTGAGAGACGTGAGGATGATTGCCATGTTTGATTGTTTGCTATCACCTTGACATGCACACCCCCACCCCCGTATTTCTTACACACTTTATGCTAGTGTCACCTTAGAGTATTGTACAGTATGTAGTGCTAACTCTTTGGTTGCAGGTCCAGGTTCATGTATGATTTCTTAGAGTATTATACCTATTATTGTTCATCTTAGAGATGTATGCTTTGTTGCTTATCGCTCATACCAGACTTTTGTCTGACCCAGAGTTCTATGTCTCTTCTTATTACTCTGGGTGCTCACACGAGCAGACTAGAGACAGGTTAGGTGGATGCACGAGTAGCTGTACTAGAGACGAGCAGGAGGCTTCCACGTATGATATTTATGTATTATCTCCCTGTGTTATCGATGGTCACTACTTGGGCATTAGTAGTGTACCTTTCCTTTCTTTTGCTTAGAGACAGTATTTTTGAAGTTGTAACAATGGTTTGGATCATAAGCTGTATCTTGAATTTCCGCTGCCATGTTAGACATGATTTAGTTTTCAGCTTATACACTGTCTCGCCTGTTTTATGTCAAGTATATTATTATTATATTTTATTCCATGCGCTGTGAGACATTCTACAGGTTCCTTTGTTAGTTCATTCTTTTCTTTTGGCGACCGTCCCGTGCTAGTTGGACATCGGCACAGCGCATTTCGGGGAAATGTCGGCTAGTGCGGGGCGGGCCGTCACAATTAGTGTGGAACTGGTTAACTGGTATTAAACCGGTACGTGAGAATGTATGGTATATGACACACTGTTACCACCATTGGAATTATTATTAGGATGTTTGTGACTTATTTTGGGACTGTGCGAGACCTTCGGGTCACGTGTATTTCCAATTATAAGGCATGAAGACCATTTGAGCTAGACCTTCGGGTCATTTATGTGGGGCTTTTGGGTCATTTGAGTTAGATGCCAAATTTGTATGGAAACTTATATGAGTAGTATTCAATAGGCTTCAGCTATTTCTTTGAGGTGCACGTGCAGATGTAGCCGAGACTCATCCTTTTTGGATCCAATATGTGTAGTATCTTCTAGAGTTTAGTATTTCTTGATTTCTAGAGTTTGTGGTTTTGATATGTTACCAGCATTTTGTGAGTATTGGGTTTTATACATAACTATGCGCTATTTGATGATTTTATATATGGTGATTATATTTCTATGTGGTAAACTCTTAATTGAGTTTTATGTGTTATGATTTAGTGATTTCCATCTTATGTTTTGTTGTATTATTTGAGATTTTTTTATACTACCTTAGACTTAAGATTTTGTTATTTAGGTCGATGGAAATAGTTATGCTATATAGATATTACTTTGCATGAGAATCTTGATTGTGATTTAGAGAACCAGCCTCATGTATCCTATGTTGTTATGGACTTATAGTATTTCTCCTTTATTGTGATGATTTATCTCTTATGTGACATTAACCTTCACTTTTCATGTACTAATATTCTTTTTAAATCTAGATTGACCCATGTATTTATGTACTCATATCAAATTGAGTTATTATAGGTTTATCTCTTTTAGTAGATGCATGTTATGCTTTGCTTTCGTGATGGCCTACATGTTGCTTCTTATGCTAGTACATGTCTTGTGTAGTCATTTTGTTAGTGTGTATGTGTGTGTGTATATATATATATATGTTTGGTGTTATGTGACTGTTTCATAAGATATTGTTAAATTTTGTTCTGAATAGATACTTCATCGACGTAGTTTTGTATTAAGCTTGAATTAAGTATGTCATCCACTTTAGGTAATAACAAAAATAGAGCACCTAATTGACATATTTGATGCTCATTTAATCCACGACTGATGGATGATTGCTCTTAACTGGCCTTATTCTCTGCAAAAGCAGAAAGCATTACTTAATAATTCTCTTTGTTAATGTAGGTCTTAGGGTAGGCCATCGCATCATAGTCAAATTCTAATTTGAGAACTAGCGGGGGAGCTCTAATCCCCATTCATCCCTTATTTATAATTGAGGGTGATTAGACTAATAGGCTAACTAGTTTCAGTTTGTTAGCATTACTCTAATTTTGCCCGACAATATAAATAACTAAAAACTGTAATTTATCTCAAAATGTTGAACCATTTTAATAATTGACCACTCTATGGAATGGTCAACCATCATCCCCAAATAAAGGTTTGAGCATATAATCAGATCCTACTAAAAGTTATGGTCGATAAGATTCTCAAGAGATAAAATGATCATAAAAATATTCAATAAAAATCATGAATATGCACAACATCCCAGTGGATCATACCCAAAATATTAGAATGATACAACCACTTATGAAATAAATATAACTATTTTACAATCCCCTAATACGTAAAATATATGTCATTGAAATGATGTTGTTCTTCGTCTCTCGATGCTCGAGTTCGTCCTTCAGTTGTTTAAGCTTGAAAAAGGCTTGAGATTCTATAAAAATGATCTGGAGATGCTCTCATCATATTTTGGCAAAGTTAGTCATTTGGATACGGAATTGCAATGGAGTGATGGTAATCAAAAACCTTAAGTTGCTTAAAGTTGAAATCTTCTATGCTTAATTATTAATAAGATGAATACCCAAATGTTCCAGTGAGTTATTATATGATTTCCACTAGTGTTGGATCTTATATGTTGATGATAAGGTTCTTTCTTTAAGAATTGTGATGTGTTGTGCTATTTTGTGCTTGTAACGGCTGGAAATTTTCGACTCCTCGAGAGTCGAAAATTCCGAGACGTTAGTGAAAGAATTTAGAAGGTGAGAAAGAAAAGATAGAACTAATAGAATAGAAGAAGAAGAACATCAGAATCATCAGAGTAACACGAATCTCACAGCGGAACGAATAACATATAATATATAACATAACTTTGAAGTAAACAGTTATATATATACAATAACACTTATCAGAGTACAACACTTACAACACAGCGGAAATAACTATAGCTATAAAATCTTGCAGCCTCCTGCTCCAAGCACTCCAAGTATATCTGTAAATCCCGACTACTTGACTGCCCGTACAAATTTAGGCACCCAAGAGTTTAGGGAAAACAACAAAGTAAACTCCGGGTCAGTCATGGGACTGGTATGAGTAAAACAGTTTAAAACAATTGAACAGGTATATGATATCTCATAAGACCACGCCGTGAATACGGAACGGGTTTTTCCCTTATGAGTATCTGAACAACTTTGACAAGCAATATCATTTTGATATTATAATAATGTCTAAGTACAAATAGGTATCAATCTAGCAGAAACGCTTGCATCTCACGTTCTACATACATAGTATAAAATCATAAACCGCAGGGCGCTTATCGGAGAATGGATTCCAACAGACAAGGTATGGGAGCACCTTCTGAATAGTGTACTCTAGAGGTGATACACTCAGGATTCAACAAGAACGTCTTGCAACCCGGCCACAAATGACCGCTCACTCATTTAGCTTGAGTGTCGCGAATATATTGCCACCACGGTTGTAGGCCATCAAACCGTCATCCGAAGATACAGAATCAAAAAGAAGTATAAATATAAATATTCTCTAGATCGGTGACAATACACCCTGCTTGGGGATGACCCAACTAGCCATGCTGCCTAGCCCAACTTTTGTTACTTCCTGGTGTGAGGCTAGAAGCTACGCTTTATCATCACATCAGATTCACTTCGAATGCCACATTGTCAGATCCATCGAGATCACTAATTTTACGTCTACAACCATACATTATGTGTTAGCTAAGAGAAGTTTCCTTCTCCGCTTCCACTCTTGGTACGGTCGAAGAAATCAAGGTACGTGACTTTTCTGGAAATACTCTGCCAGACATCCATCTTCATTTACTTAGAATGTCACATCGTCATACCCGCCAAATCACAAATTGACTTGTCCAAAAATAACACGGGTATACAGCTAAGAGAAACGAATTCCTCCGCCACCAAACGTGAATACGTTTGAACAGATCAACTTACGCGATCCATTGGATATACTCTGTCAGACCTTCTTCCATATACGTTGTCCTGGGACTGGACAAACCGAAGGCACTATTCAGTATATCCATCTTAGTCACTGTTATCTAAGACTTATACAACAGCCCTTGCACTTTACTCCGTCTTCAATTTATCTTTGGCATATATTGCTCGCAACGCTTATGCCGATACAGAGTGGTTCTTTGGATAATAATCCAACCGGTCTCTCCATATTAACAACGTAAAATGGTCAAAACTTCGATAGTCTGTGAGTTAACTATCAAAGAAAAATAGGTGTGCAAACAACGATATTATTTCCAGATGGAAATTATATCGAACAAACATCATTTAACATTTATCTCTTTGGTTCATTTTACATCTCCTGTTTCCCTATATTCAACGTTTTGCTATTTTCTAGATTTAGAAAATATATTTATTAACACTGGAAAACATTTCCATTCCTTGTTTTCTATATTAGAAAACAAATCCTTATTCTTCTTTGGAAAACATTTCCAAAACTCCTACATTTGGATTAAGCAGATGTTTAGATAAAACATCGCTATACCAACTTAAACCATTTCCCTAAATTACACATTTCACTTAACTCCTATCGAATAAACTATATTCGATATCTCCTCCAACACTATTCGAATAACTATATTCGATTAACTTCTCTAACTCTACTCGAATAAATTATATTCGATTAACTCTTTTAACTTTACTCGAATAAACTATATTCGATTAACACTTTCTTTCGAATAACTATATTCGATTTACTCTTCGACTAACTCCTTTGGATTAACTCTTCGAATAACTCCTTTGGATTAACTCTTCGACTAACTCCTTCGGATTAACTAACTTTGAATAACTCCTTTGGATTAACT
This sequence comes from Allium sativum, assembly GCA_030737875.1. Taxonomy (NCBI): domain Eukaryota; kingdom Viridiplantae; phylum Streptophyta; class Magnoliopsida; order Asparagales; family Amaryllidaceae; genus Allium; species Allium sativum. The sequence goes on from CM060919.1 coordinate 313,518,386, forward strand.
AACTTCGAATAACTCCTTTGGATTAACTCTTCGACTAACTCCTTCGGATTAATTCTTCGACTAACTCCTTTGGATTATCTAACTTCGAATAACTCCTTTGGATTAACTCTTCGACTAACTCCTTCGGATTAACTCTTCGATTAACTCCTTCGGATTAACTAACTTCGAATAACTCCTTTGGATTAACTAACTTCGAATAACTCCTTTGGATTAACTAACTTCGAATAACTCCTTTGGATTAACTAACTTCGAATAACTCCTTTGGATTAACTAACTTCGAATAACTCCTTTGGATTAACTCTTCGACTAACTCCTTCGGATTAACTAACTTTGAATAACTCCTTTGGATTAACTAACTTCGAATAACTCCTTTGGATTAACTCTTCGACTAACTCCTTCGGATTAACTCTTCGACTAACTCCTTTGGATTATCTAACTTCGAATAACTCCTTTGGATTAACTCTTCGACTAACTCCTTCGGATTAACTCTTCGATTAACTCCTTCGGATTAACTAACTTCGAATAACTCCTTTGGATTAACTAACTTCGAATAACTCCTTTGGATTAACTAACTTCGAATAACTCCTTTGGATTAACTAACTTCGAATAACTCCTTGGGATTAACTCTTTAATTAACTCCTTCGGATTAACTAACTTCGAATAACTCCTTCGGATTTACTCTTCGATTAACTCCTTCGGATTAACTCTTCAACTAACTCCTTCGGATTAACTAACTTCGAATAACTCCTTTGGATTAACTAACTTCGAATAACTCCTTTGAATTAACTAACTTCGAATAACTCCTTTGAATTAACTAACTTCGAATAACCAATATTCGATAACTACTCTTCGAATAAATAATATTCGATAACTCTTCTCAAATGAATAACATTTATTTCTCCACTCGAATAAACTATATTCGATAACTCTTCTCAAATGAATAGCATTTGATTTCTCCACTCGAATAAACTATATTCGATAACTCTTCTCAAATAAATAACATTTGATTTCTCCACTCGAATAAACTATATTCGATAACTCTTCTCAAATGAATAACATTTGATTTCTCCACTCGAATAAACTATATTCGATTACTCTTCTCTCGAATACACTATATTCAATAACTCTACTTCGGATAAGTGATATTCGACAACTCTACTCGATTAACTCTACTTGGATAGCTCTAACTGATCAACTCTAACTGGTCAACTCTAACTGGTTAACTCAACTGGTTAACTCTAACAGATTAACTCTAACTGGTTAACTCTAACTGGTTAACTCAACTGGTTTAACCTAACTGGTTAACTCTAACTGGTTAACTCAACTGGTTAATTCTACTGGTTTAACCTAACTGGTTAACTCGTCTTGATTAACTGAACAAATCCACTCAGTTTAACTTAGCTAATTCACGTTGATTAACTCTAACCGATTCACTTAGTTTAACTCAACTAATTCACTTCGATTAACCACTTAGTTAACTTAACTAATTCACTTCGATTAACCACTTAGTTTAACTTAACTAATTCACATCGATTAATCACTTAGTTTAACTTAACTAATTCACTTTGATAAATCACTTAGTTTAACTTAACTAATTCACATCGATAAATCACTTAGTTTAACTTAACTAATTCACTTTGATAAATCACTTAGTTTAACTTAACTAATTCACATCGATAAATCACTTAGTTTAACTTAACTAATTCACTTTGATAAATCACTTAGTTTAACTTAACTAATTCACATTGATAAATCACTTAGTTTAACTTAACTAATTCACTTTGATAAATCACTTAGTTTAACTTAACTAATTCACTTTGATAAATCACTTAGTTTAACTCGACTAACTTTGCTTTGGTTAACCTATGGTTTTTAACACATCATCTAACAACGATGAATATTTGTCCAAACACGCATAATCACAACGGATTATATACATCACATTATATGTCACAATATATAAATCACAGTAAAAATAACTGTTGAGGAATCCAGTTGGATTCCTCCAACCTGTTTCCCTGCACCACAGATGTTAGACAACACTAGTATAATATTCTGATAAGCAGGATCACATATAAATAATTAACGGTTTATAAATATATATATACCTATATATATAATTTCCACTAACTGACTAGTAGTTCAATCAAACAGTCAACACACAGTCAAACAACAGATAATTAACAGTTCTAAGAACACGTTGTAAAAATAGAACTGTATAGAGTTGGTGAGTTTTACTCACAGTTGGACGATCATCGTCAATGACGATAACCATCGCTTGATTCAGACAATTTATTTTGCTATAAATTGTGATGGACTCCAATTGACTCGCGGTCAGTTCCATGTGGAGTGCTCGTCCATACGATCCCAACGCAACTTACGGTTCGTCAATCTGATATCGTATGGAGGAGATATGATGATTACAATTTAATACGATATTTAAGTAAATTAAACTTGGACTTAAGAAGTAATGGGCCTTTACCCTAGTCAAAATTGTCGGCCCACTCCCCTATAATACCAGACCCGACCCATCCTCCTTTTCTCCCCATTTCAGAAAACCCACTCCAGTATTCGATCGACAAACCCAACCACCTCGAAACTGAATCGCAACCCACAAGAGTAACACAGAATTGAAGAGGCAGCTCTGAGGAGTGAAGTGATATGAGTTTTGGTATTTTAGGAATTTGATTGTATTTATTTTGAATTTCTTTTGTTTTCTTGTATGAGGATTTTCTTTCTGTATGCTGATAATATATACTGCGTTGGGTTGGTAGCACTTGTGGTTGTAAACTGATGATGTGTGGCTTGTTTGTGACCATAGAAAATGAGGAGAGATATTTTTGAATTTATTTTATATTTTATTTTCGCCAATCTCTTCTTGTATCTGACTTCTAAAAATCCAAGCGACTATATACGATACCTAAAAATCACCAAACTGGACATGTAGTTAGAACTCGACATTACGGTCCCAACGAAACTGGTTTCGTCGAATTCTGACTCCGTATGCTCACACAACGTATTTTTAACTGTCGAAATACTGTCTATTTTCCACTCTAAAAATCCCTACGGTCACACAGTGACTCTAAAAATCACGAAACTTGGAATCTAACAACTATTTGACATTGCGGATCCAACAAAACTGATTTCGTCGAATTCCGACTTCGTATGCAAAAGTGGCTATTTTTAACGCTCTAAATAGCCTATTTAAATATATAAATATATTTAAATATAATTAAATTAAATATTTAAAATTAATTATTATCGTCTGTATTCACAGTGTAATGCCGTACAGCTCTAGACTATTCCTGTATATATTTACAACTCGATATTACCTTGTCAGAGTTATATCGACGCTCGATTCCTATTTAAATTCTTATTTAAAATATATTTAAATCGTTATGGTCAGGGCGCTGCACTTCTAAGAATTTGATTTGGACATAACTCCAAATCTACACGACGAAATCCCGATCTTTCTCTTCCACTAGAAAGATGTACTCCACCAGCTCCACACGTTTCTTGTTTCACAGAAATCCGGCTTAAAATGAATCCTGTACATTCAGTTGAAGTTCGAATCGCCAAATAGCGAACTGCCGCGCCATTTCGAGCTCGATTATAATTATATTATAAATTATACGTTCAACTATCGTTTATTTAATATATTCGTTATTTAAATAATTAAATAACTTAATTATTATACCTTACAAAACGCGCCATTACAGTGCTTGAGATAAAACCTTATGAACTGACTTTTGTATTTGAGATGCACTGTTCACGAATGATGTGATACTTGCTAAAGTTGTTGGCGATGTTAATCTAAGATGAGAACATAGTTTCATGTTGAGTATTGGTGCTATAGATACTATGTTTGAACTTCAAGTTGTCTGCAATGTGTTTGAATTTCCAAGAAGATGATCGTTTCTTTGTTGAAAGATGTAATTAGAAATGATGAAATATGTCTTAGTGGATTTGTTCAATGAAGACTATATAAAACTAATAATAAAACTAACTCATAATTAGATTGAATTTTGTAGGTAAGATGTTTGTGTAATGAATCCAATAAGTGGATGTGCGAAGGATGATTGTTTATATAATCCAACATTGAAGGGGTGTATTTATAGAAGGAAAATATGGAAGAGTGATGCAATGTGAACTGTAGAATTTGTGTAGTAGTTTATTTTCCAAATTGGAAGATATCAATAAATATTATAGGGAAGAAAATCTAATGTAATTTTTAGTGAATATTGCTTGATTACAAATGAATCTCCCTATTTCCAGTTTGTGTTCGCTTCCCTTTATATAATTATATATCTTTTTTTTTTAAATTTGCTCAGAAGGGAAACCGACCGAAGTTGTAAAACCCTCCCTAGTGCACCTAACCTGGTCCACGAGCACCACATAAGTGGCTTATCTTTGTGTATGCACATGGCAAATAGTTAGCATGCCATTATTTATATATCTTCAGACGTTTATGAATATCTTTCCTTTTGTTCAAAAATATTTTACTTTTCATTGCATCAAGCATATTTTCAAAAACCTGTAAAGCAGAACTAAAAAACATGTTATATAAAACAGGAAACTACTTACAAGGACAATTGACCTTAATATTTTATCTATAAGGACACGCGCTTAAAATTTTACTCAGAAGGACAATTTTCCGTCGCCCCTTTCTCTCTTCTCTGATTTCTTTTCCGCTCCTTTCTCTCTTCTCCGATTTCTTCTTCCACGAAATCAGCAAATCAAAAATAACGAAATCATCTCAACTGAAAATCGCATGAAATCAAATCCATACCAAAATCGATCATGCGCGTACTGATTTGGGAATTCGTTCAAGAGATTTGCCCTAATTTTGTCGATTTTCCCTAATTTTGTCTGAAAAACTTCGTCGATTATTGAAGGTGCCGCGGATTTTGATTTGATAGGTAGTAAAGATGATTTCGTTATTTTTGATTTTGCGAATTCGGTGTAGAAAATCAAACGAGAGAGATGAAGGAGAAAAAATTCGTCGTTGTATACTTTTTTTACGGTGAAGTTATCAGCAGTTTTTAGGTATCATTTTTCTATTTTTTTTAGGTATCATTTTTCGTGTTTTAATAGTGTTATGCTGTTTTGTTTATAATTTTGGTGCTATATCAGTTTTCTACATGTACTGTTGCATTAGCTTTGCAACTTAATCGAAATTATGTCATTTTAATCAATCAAAGTGGGATGTAAACTTTTTTTGTATTAGTTTTCCTTTAAATTATCAAAGTAGTTTTTAGGTATCATTTTTATATTTTTTTTAGGTATCATTTTTGTATTTTCTAGTTGAATTTACATCATAGCAGTTTTTAGGTATCATTTTTATATTTTTTTGGGTATCATTTTTACTGTATTCATTGTGCTATGTTTTTTTTAGTTACTTTTTGTAGCTGTATTAATTTTGTTGCTGTACTGTTGCACTAGCTTTGTAATGCAATTGAATTTATTTCATTTTAATCAATCAATCTGTGATTCAAACATTTTCTGTATTACTTTTGTCGTTAAAATATTAAAGCAGTTTTTAGGTATCATTTTTATATTTTTTTAGGTATCATTTTTATGGCTTTGTGTATGAGAACTATGGCAAGTAGGTAGATTTGTGTTGTTTGCTTTTTCAATTGACTTTTTTTGATACACAACATTAATTTTAACTGATAACCACTGATAAAAAAAAATAACACCCACCTGCTCAATTCAAATCTCAGAAAAATAATATTTATTCACAATAATACGTACTGATTAAAAAAATAATAGCAATCAATTCAATTCAATTGTCACAAAAATGAGATTATTCTCTGTAATACACAATAATACCCACTTGTATCATATGATACCTACAATGATACATAACTGATTTAATATGATACATTTTTTTCCTACACAATCTACGTACATAGAACACTGCTCCCCATTCCAAGCATGCATTCATGCATTTACTTTTACTTGTATGCACTCCGGTCTTGAATTCAAGTAATCTCCAGCAGCATGCAGTATCTGCAAGAATTCCATACACAATCATAACTTATACCAACATAATACTGTAAATTCAACTAGAAAATAAAAAAGTGATACCTAAAAAATAATATAAATGATACCTAAAAACTGCTATGATGTTAATTCAACTAGAAATTATAAAAGTGATACCTAAAAAAATAAAAAATGATACCTAAAAACTGCTATGATGTAAATTCATGTTGAAAATATAAAAATGATAACTAAAAAAATATAAAAATGATACCTAGAAACTACTTTGATATTTTGAAGGAAAACTAGTTCAAAATTTTTTTACATCCCACTTTGATTGATTAAAATGACATAATTTCGATTGAGTTGCAAAGCTAATGCAACAGTACATGTAGAAAACTGATATAGCACCAAAATTATAATCATAAAAGCATAACACTGTTAAAACACGAAAAATGATACCTAGAAAAATAGAAAAATGATACCTACGAGCTGCTGCTAACTTCACCGTTAAAAAAAAACTTTTTCCAACTTTTTTTTCTCGTTCATCTCTCTCGTTAGATTTCTACTCTGAATTCATGAAATCAAAAAATCACGAAATCATATTTACTACCAAACGAATCATAGCAATCGAATTTACCCTAATTTCGTGAACGATTTCACCAACCGAATACGCGCGAGATCGATTTCGTGCCCTAGATTTTGCTGGTCGATTTATGTTTGAGGATCGATTGTACGAGATGCCGCGGATTTTGATTTGATTGATGTTAAAAATGATTTCGGGATAGAAAATCGTTCGAGATGATGAACGACGAGGTGATGAGCGAGATAATTAGCGACGAGATGAAGAACGACGGAAAAAATTAATACCGCTTGTCCTTTTGAGTAAAATTTTAGGCATTTGTCCTAACGAATAAAATTTTAATACCGTTTGTCCTTCTGAATAAAATCCCCTATATAAAATGTATTTTTAATAATATAAAAAAAGTTAATTTCAATATCAAACAGTGTTTTCCTTGTATGATAGAACTAAATAATATTATTTTCATAGAATAAGACAAAACGTATTTGAAATGTAATATCTGTTAATACAGACATGTGAGAACACAAAACATAAATTATGTTTTTGTGATTTTTTAACTATAATGCACTTAGTAGAAAAATCTAGTATAAAAAATATATGTGTGATAACACAAGACATATTCTTCATAACCTCCTCCTTTTAACGATTACAAATAATAAGTTAAGATTTGAAAGTGTAGCAACATTGAGTGTGTATTGTATAAAACAAAATCATAGCACAACTGTTTCAATTGTAGAATCTACTCCGCTTTAGATATTACCCCCTATATGTATTGCATATATGTTCTCAAATAATATATTAGCCAATTACATTTTTCAATATTAATAAATTTTTAACGTCGCGAAGTCTTAACCGATCTCTTCCGCTTTCATTTTCATCAAAAGTATAATATTGAGTTAACACATTGAGAAAGTGACTCGAGGAAAATATGATAATAAATAAATAATGAAAAATCAAGCATGAATCACAGTAACTATATCAATCAAATCTATATCGCACGAGCGAAGGAGAATGAACAAAAACTGTAATTATATGAATTAGGGTTCTAATGGCATAGCCCATAAAAATTTTCGCTATTTAATTCATTATGTGATCAAGATAAAAAATATCCCTAACTCATCGTAGATGAGATCAAGAACGTTTCATTCATACATTATCGTAAGGTTTCTTAGAAGAGGATGGACGTAACTTGACAAGAGTAGACACATTTAAATTATAAGCATTTTGGGTCTTACGGAGTCTATTTGATCATATTTATAATCTTCTTCTTTCTATAAGATTTCAAAAAAAAAATACTGGGTATGTCAATTTAGCAAACTCATATAAGAATAAAAATAATAACATCAAGAGAGAACATGAGTTGACTCAACAAAATATAAATGGTTGATTCAGAGATGATGCAGGATATGCAATAATAAAAAATAGACACTGTGACGTATCCTTGATTATCGAAATATCACATTGTCATTAACTAATTAAGTATAAAATGCAATATCCTTAATCATCCGCATAATCAACATAACTACTTTCACATAAAAATGTTCAATCAATTGTGTTTGATTTCAAAATTAAATTCTCTATAAATAAATTCACATTATATCCATAAACATACAAAATAATTTGGCTTCACAGCTATTTGTGTAAAGAGGAGCACAAGATCTAAGATATACACATTACTATATCGAAAAACTGAAGCCTCAATCTCAAATAATTTCAACATAGATTCTACAAACAATTTCTCCATTAATCATCTAAAAGTTTGAATACCAAAAACCCATCTTAAGAATTTCATTATAAAACATTTATTTCACGAACTTCTTTCCAAATCTTCCCAAGCGTTTTACAAAAACACCTCGGAAAATTTCAAGATTTTCATATTAAGGAAACTGCCTAGTCAGATTCCAAAAAAAATCATCGAAGACTCATGCCAAAGTATAGTCAAAAATCTCATATGAAAATGATCACAATCATGAGAAAATATGGAGGAAAAAAAACAAAAAAATTCTAAGAAAGTAAAAATATATTGTTAGATTTTTTTTTGATTTTACTAAAAAAGGGAAAAAAAACCTAAGTAGGAAATAATAAACATATTTCTAGAGTTGTCCATTTTAAATAAATATAAAACTTAAACAAAAGCTAACTCTCCACATCTGCATGAAGTGAAGTGATATATCAGTTAATCCATGAGACATATAGCTATAAAAGATGTCAAACTAAAGAATCACATAAGTTAGATGCCATACCAGATGCTTTGAATAGAAATAATTAAAATATCTCATAGTACCATTTGTTGCTCGGGCTACTTACGGTGGGAGCCAATCAAGCACTAATTTTACGTTAGGTATCTTAATTTCTAAGGATTAAGTGTTCTCAAGATAGCTTCATCAATTAAGCCTACAACATACTCCGTAATGTCAATTGAAATCACTTCATTGCTCAGATTCTTAAACAAAATCATATTTGAAGTCAAACTTGTACTCATAGTTGTTATTCAGCATGCATAGATCTCCACTTCATTTTTTTCGGCTAAGGAATGTCATAATTGTCAATCATTTAAAAATGCAGAACAACTCGAAGTCTGCTTCCATCAGTATTATTCCACAGCCCATTAACATGTCTACATAGCGGAAGAAAAGAAAGATCCAGAAAACTTCATAAGTATACCAACATTTATGACACAAGAGCATAGAAATCAAAAATTATCAACAAAGATTTTAGGAACCCAAATTTTTCTAAAACCATTGCATTTGTTCCCCTTCCAACTAAAAATATCGAGAGATCATTTTGGAACCCAAACTTGTTTATGAACATGTTTTTGTACCAACATTTATTGAAACTATGTCCAATTTTGCCATACCATACGCGCTTTGGAGATACACTTCTACCTCAAGCACTATCAGTCGTATTTTTCCATTTTTATTGTAACATGTAAAAACCAAGCCTTTTTTATCGTCGTCGTAGAGCTAATTTCCCAAAAGCATATCTAATGACCTTTCAACTCTGGAAAATTTATTACTAGTTGATATAAGAGTTTGGAATAGAGTTTTGAGCGACGTGTTAACTAGCATGGTACATATGTTAATGAAATTTCCCCACTTTGAGTCATCATATTTCTTTAGAGTCGATTCTCGTTCTTAGATTTTGAAGGATTGTTGTCCATTTATTTAACTCCCTTTTAAAAGGTTGAAACTATTCACACTCAAATTTTGGAGCATCTTTAATTTTCTCTAATTTGGTTTCTAGCTTGTCATTTATGTGAAGTAACTTGGCTTTTTCATATTTCAAATTCTTATTCTCGAGATTAAGACTATCGATTATTCCAGTAAATTCATGACACATTAAAAGAAATTCTTGGTATGTATAATTTGATACCTCACTTAAGTCATCATCATTGTCATTATGAACTAAGTATCCCTCAAACATACATTTGCTCCATACTTATCACTATCACTACACTCTTCTCCTTATTTGTCATCCCAAGTTGCAGTAAAGTATCTCTTTTCCTTTTTTCTTCTCACTTTGAGACAACAAGACAATTGGGTTTGATGTGACCTAATTTTTTGCACTTGTAGCAAACAATTTTTTCAGTCAAACTTTCTAAGCTTTTTGACTGGTTAGACTTAACATCTTTCCTTTCCACTGAGAACTAGGAATTTTTTCCATACCAACTTTTAAGACTGCTAACCAACGTTGTCAGCTTAATAATAAGATTACTCTCGTCATAATTATCAAGAATGTTGAGTGCAATTAATTTATCCTTAGAAACTAAATTTTCACGATCTTCCCTAGCTTTTAATTCCATTTCATAGGTCAACCTATTTCCAATCAATTCCTTCATTCTTTGTTTGTCCAAATCTTTGGATTCTTGTAGAATAGTCACCTTTGCCTCAAAATCCTTTGGAAGGATTCTTAGAACTTTTCGAACCAACTCAATTGTAATGTACACTTCCCCCGAAGCTCTTGAGTTATAACCAACATCGAAAAGCATCCATAAATCTTATTTATGCTTTCATGCTTTAACATCACAAAATTCTCATATTTGTTGATGAGTAGAGTAAGACAAGGATCCTTGACTTGAGATGGACCTACATGTGTGACCTTCATAGTGTGCCAATTTTTTTGTGTAGTCAAATAGTGAGAAATTAAATTAAATTCAATCTTACCGAGATAAAAAATAAAAGCATTCATGGCTCAAGCATTTAATGGAACTAGTTTCTTAAAAGCTACATCATATTTGCCTTTAGATTCAGGAAATTCCACAACATTGATTATCACTGTGGGTGGAGCGAACCCTTTCTCTACTATATCCCAAACATCATAGATAATAGAGAACAAATAGATTTTCATCTGGCTTTTTGATAAACAAAATCAATTCTACTTAATGTAGTGGCCTAACTATTGACTTATCCTCAAAAAAGCATTATTAGAATTACACATATCTTTAGAGTAAAACTAGACCTAGGTTTTTATACCACCTTTTAAGATTGTGCAATATACGTTAAAAGGGATGAATAAGGTATTTAATTTTTTGTAGATAAACTGAAAAATAATGTAGAAATGTAGATGTTGTTAGTACCATGGATGGTAGTATTGATGACAACAAACTCAAATACTGATGTATTCATATATATATATATATAAATAATTATTTAGTTATATATTGTGTACAGTATAGGTTATTTGGCATGTATTGATAATGAAGAATGTATATTATCAAGGTAGAAGATTCAGACTGATGTTGATATGAAAAATCATGAGTATTGAAGAGTTCAAGAATTCAAGACGATCCATATATATTATCGAGAGTGTGGAAAATAGGGACAAGGACAAGCTTAACAAAAAAATTGGTGAAAAGTATGGAAAGTTTAGAATTTAGTGAGAAGGACAAATGTTAAAAGGGGAAAGGATAGTAGGCCCGCTGAATTCCACTTTTAGTGTAAATGTGTCATCCTCCCATATTTTGAAACTTTCCATACTTATTACCAATTTTTTTTGCAAAGATTGCCCTTTAAAAGAAAACCTCGAGTTGAGTCTTAGATTTAATGCTAAAACTCTAGTTGCACTCACGTTATCTAGATCTCCCCATCTATTTTACAAAATGTTTTCAAAGTAAATCTAGCTTTTAAAGTATTTTCAAATTATTGTACAAAAAGGGATTTTAAGTTTTTACATTGAAATATTTGTATATACTTATTATAACATTAATGTTGATTTCAAATGTTCTGGTTTTTATGCTTATACCTAGATTTTTAATGTTATATTTTCGATTTCAATATTTATACTTTGTCTTTACATTTATATTCTGATTTTATATTATAATTTATACTCTATATTTTGATTATACTTTAATATTAATTATACTTTAGATTTGGATTTAGCGTTAACAATTATAATTTAATATTATATTTTGATTATACAGCTTTAATATTTACATTTTAAGTTAAATATATTAATTATATATTGCTTTTGAATATATATATTACATACTTTAGTTTAAATCCTTTAAAATTATGTTGATAAGTTTTCTTAAACTTTATTAAAATATGTTATGTCTAAATAGTTTTACAAAGTTTCAAATCATCATATATAATTTTATATTTTCTAAACATCTTTAAACAAACTACTTTTCAAATACACTATAGGTATGTCGATATTTTCAAATTTCAAATTTGAATTGTATTTATTCCCCATAACCATTCACGAACAGCCATTTCTCTTCACCTCTATAAATAATCTTCTTCCATGAATAAATTTATAATAGGAATTTTTATTTTCTTCACTTCTTTCTCTTCACTTTCATTTTCTAAGTCCGTACTTACATTCTACCAATTTTAAAACTGAATCTAGTCAATTCAACTCTGAGTTGATTCTACATAACACATTCATGATTCTATCAAGATCCGAGTGTAAATCAGGGATATAGGAGCAATCTTATCAAGATCGAAAGATCCAAGTTTGCATTCTTTTAAAAATCAACATCAAACAACTTATAAGGGTGTGACTTGGTGGCCTTAAATCAAGTTAGGTTTGATTAGAGGTGGGTGTGGGTTGGTTGGTGCGGTTTGGATTTTAAACCACTTCTGCGCCGCATCAAACGATTGATCAAAAATTCAAACCATTATACTACTCGTTTAAACAGTTCTGTTTTGATATATTACGACTCAGTTTTGGTTTGGTACGATTTGAACCCATATTAAATATGAAATAAGAGAATTGCTTCCAATACCAATCATTTTACAACTATGTGATGCAGTGTCACTTAAAGTGTAAAACACACAATGTTATCCTGAATTAAAAGATTGATTTCTAACTGTATGAATACTTCAATTTAACATTTAATGTCAAGTTAGATTGTTTTAGTAAATTGATTAAATATCAACATTAATTAATCCATAAACATTAAGTCAATAACTCAAAAAATATTAAAATTCGCCTTTATTCAAAAACATGATATAGAAACAGTTGTACTAAATCTTTAATATTCTTCTTTGTGATAATGATTATTATTAATATAAAAATAACATAACATGAAATAGAATATACATGGTTAAAATAAAAAACCAAATAGGAGTTAGCCATATTTTTATCAAAAGATTGCTAGTGTAACTATTCAGTTCGGTGTGGTTTATAATGACCTTAAATTTTGGAACCACTTTAAAATTTTAAATTTTCAAGTTTAAATAATTTATACAAGACTTAGTCAATTAGAGCTCGTTTTAATTAAATAAAAATAATGAACAAAGTCTATTTTAAATTTTGTTTACATATTATCGAAGAGCACGAAAATTGGGTGAACATGACTGGAAAATATATTTGATAATGTATTAGATGTTGTGTCAATAAGTTGCAGGGACATTGCATATACTTAAGCTCGCTAACTAATTAAATAAATTAACATTAAATAAGTGTGTTTAGGCCATTCATGAGACAATTATCCTAAGACCTCTAGCTTGCACCCCACATCATCTCCCCTATGCTCGACAACTCACCATGCACAATTTCATTTGTCCCCTTGTTTTTGCCTATAAGAGGAAGGCTCCCTCTCCGTAAATCACTTTTTCTCCCTCTTTTCTTTTTCTCTCCATTCTCCTTTCTCTTCTAGCTCCACCGCGAGTTCCCTCTCACCCCCGGTCACCACCCTTTGGCCACACCCTCCGGCTACCCTTCCCACGCCGGCATCAAACACCTACAGTCATCCTCCCCATGTCGTAGGCCCCTACCTCACCCAAAAGCTCCATGCCCTCTTCAAAACCCTAAAAACCAAACTACCTCCCTCTTTTCACCCCCTAAGTCGCACCACCTCATCCCACCGCCGCGCCGGGCCCCACTAAACCTACCTCTGACCATGCACCGACCACCCATGGGCCTCACCTTCAAACTGGAGCCCCCAACACCCAAAAACCTGACCCATTAGCTCCTCGAACCAAATATACACCCACATATTCACCCGTCAATTTCTAGATATCCATAGTGTCGAATCTCTTTCCGTCTAATTTTCAGAAAAGTTCGGTGATGCCGAGAGACTGTCAAAATTTTCCGATATCTCTAAGATGTCCTACGACTAAATTAACGAGGAGTGGAATATTACGTGAGAACTTTTGAAATGAAAATGGGCTAATTAGATATTGGTTATGGTTGTGAACTCATTTGAGTTGTTTAATAACCTTTGGTGGATAATATGGGAATATGGTATGGTTTGATAATGTTTGTTGTGGAAAAATATATAATTTTAAGTGAAATTTATGTGGTCACTTAAGTATATAACACTTAGAAATGGTGGTTTTGATAGTGGAATGGGTTTGAACCTTTAATGGTCATTGAATATAATATTAACTAAGTATTGGTTGTTGGATATTGGTATGAACCTTATTAGGTAACTGACTGATGGATGGTTAAATATTGATTATTGCAGTACACCTCGTTGAATTGATGAATACTATGTTTAAGTAGTGATTAGTTATAATGTAAGCATCATGTTAAATATATGACACCTATATTGTTATGGTTGGATGTCATATTGGTTGTTGATGATGTGGTATGCGTTACGCTGATTTAATATGGCCAAGAAGTGTGATTATTGGCTCGTTGGTTAACTCTCCACTTATTAAAACGATTTAATGAATATTTTATTAATATAAATATTAGGCGAAAAATTAAAGTTCGAATTTGATATCCGATTTTTATTGGAAACAAAGTTTAAGTCATTATGATAAACAATTGTAAAGGAAAGAAGTCGATTTGAAAAAGTTTTCAAATAATTAAGGCTTGTTCAATTTTAATTTAAAAGTGAATAGTAATGGGGAAAAGTGAAGTTTGGCTAGGATATTGGGAAATGCTTTAACAAGATTTACTTTTCAAATCTGTCATATTTATTTTTATAACGTACTTCAAGAAAGTATGGATTTAAAATAACAAAGTTTGAAAAATAATATTATTTTAATGATTTAAATAATATTACAATATTGAAATAATAGAATATTTGAATTTGAAGCTAAATAAAGTAAATATAGTTTTCAAAATTTTTTGTTTACATTTTATAGAATTAATAAATTATTTTTGAAGTAATTCGACTTGAATTTCAATTATAATCGAATTTGGTCTGAATAGAACTAATCGCGCAGTGATAGTTTGCGAATTTCGACCATTAACTTCAAACTGACGTACCAGAAGATCACACCTTTGGATTTTCCCGAAATGAAAAAATTTGGTTCGAAATGAAAAAAGTTTTCCAATGCAAAGAAAAGATTTAAGATCCAATGGTTATATTTTGAAATATGTTCAAATCAAATTCGAATAAGGCATTGTTTGAGACCCGAAAGGGATTTTATTGAAATAGCCTATTTTTAAGTTATTAAATATAAGGAAAAATCATTATAAATTATAATAAATGATTTGAAAGAGTTTTGGACCAAATATATGTTTTGAATGATAAAAACTAGTTGATTATAAATAGGCTATTTTGTAATGCCTGTTATAATGGTTTTTAAGAAACGTTTTGAGATAAGAGTTTTAAATCCCCAAAACAAATCTAACCCTTGGTAAACCTTTTTATAACGTTAATAGAGAATTTTAAAGATGATTTTGGAAGCCCAATAGCTTAACCAAATATGAAAATAACATATAATCTTATAAATGTTTTCTAATTAAAGGAGGCTTAATTGGAGAGTTGATAATCCAAAAAGGATTTTGTTTTGATGCTAATTATTTCGAGAAGACCGGGTCCAACCCATTTCGAATAGTTATACGATGAGTTAAAAGTCGAAGATAGTGAAGACCGTTGAAGATTGAAAATCTTCACATCGAATGGATTGCTTGTTGATGCCTTGGGTAGCTCCCATTATAAGGTTGAAGTGGTAGTTGTCCCGACGTACTTGTTGATTGTCCGGATGTCCAAGGGCCTCTCTCCCTTATTGGTAAAGGAATAAGGTTCCTTCAGCTTCGTTCAGAACTAGAATGAACTTGTAAATGGAAGTGTGTCTGACGTTATATTTTACAACATAACCATTTGGTTTTCATTTATGTTATATTAGTTGGTGGATGAGAATTTATTCTCTTAGCTTAACACCCATCTTTGAGACTTATGCACTTAGAGGGTTATATATTAATAGATACCGATTAAATGTTGTGAACTGAGAATGTGGCATGCTAAGTGTTGCTGGAAGATAAGTCAAGTTTAGTTGAAAAGCAAAGCATTGTGGAACGTTGACTTTAGAGCTTCACACCCTGAAATGAGCCAAAACAAGATGATGGGCATTAGAGATAAGGACATGCGTTCCCTTCTATTTAAAAAGTGATGCTACGGTATGGAGACCTGGCAAGTTTACTTATATGGATATAGATCGAGGCACCTCAAATGATGGTCGGTCACAATCGGGGGACATTATGTTCAGGAAAGATTCCAATCAGCCTGTTAGTGATGAGCGGCTATGTCGCTCCGAAGGATCACATGTGTGATTCCTAAGACATCCTGCTAGAGGTGTTCCGAACGGTTAAGGAAGATCCTTTGCCTTGTTTTATTGATGGAATCCAATTTCTGATACAAGCCTTTACGTTTTCAAGTGTAAACTAAATAGCCAACATAATGGGATGGGGCATTATGCAAACTAAGATTTATACATTTATTTTCGAAAGTGATTTCCACATTTATACATTAATAATAATATAAAAATGTTTTATTATTGAGCATGTTTGTTTATTATAAGGTAAAACTCTCTCCTCTGGTAAGCAGTGCATTGTGTGATGGGACGTGAGTCATATAATGACTTCATTTTTATAAAAGCATTGCGAAGTTTGGTGCACTGGTATTCATGTGGAGGAAACCCGTTTCGTATTACACGGCATGGTCCCGTGATATGCCTTACTTTTAATTAAAGGTTAAAAATAACTGTTTTGAGTTTCTCATACTAGTTTCATGACTGGCTTGTAGTTTGCTTTCCCCTTGCAAACTCGGGTGCCCTTATTTCCACATGAGCAAGCCAGTGAACAGGTTATTTGTAGGATCACTTTTGGAAGCTATATATATATATATATATGTGTGTGTGTGTGTGTATATATATATATATATGGAAGCTATCTTGGAAAGCAGGTTTGGATTTGGAGCAGGAGCAAGATTAGTATGTTCTTTTGGATTCTTTACAAGACTCCTTCTTGTCAATATATCGTTATTTCCACAGTGTACCTATTTGTTTATTTCCACTGCTATGTATAATATTTGGATCCGATGGCATGTATTAACTCTGGTGAAATCACTTATGTAATATGATCTACGTTCTGATGCTTAATGAAGATTATATTCTACTATTATATAATGTGTTATATCCTAAAGGCCATCTGTTCTCTCGGTATTTGGAACGTCGGTACACGAATACCGTGGACGTATTTGTGTCGAGCTCTAGGGAACTAGGGAATGGGTCTTCACACGTGGTATCAGAGTAGAGGAATATCCTTAGTTCTAGGGCATGACACATTAAAAGACTCATCATAGATAGAATCAGTAGTATTATAGGATGAGTAACTCATTAGAGATTGGGTTAACAATACCCTAGAATGAGTATAGTTAGATGAAGAAAAGGAAGTTTGGAAGTAAGAAACAGAAAGAAAGTAATGAAGGGAGGAAATTCAAGGAGGAATGGGTAAAGAACGCCACATACAATAATGGCAATAAAAAGGGCATTTAGCGACGGACTGTAGATTTCTGAAGAAATAGAAAAAGAATGAATCCGAGGCCAACAAGAAGTTTTAGGAGAACAAGGAATGCTTCAACTGCCACAGGATTGGCCATAAAAAAAAGATTGTCCGCTATTGAACAAGGGTGAAGTAGCTCATGTTTATAATTTGGAAGATGTTCCAACAATCTCAGCTGGTAGGAGAGGTACAGAAGTTCTAGAAGGTAGACTTTCCATTAAAAACATTCCAGTTAAAGTATTGTTTGATACCGGTGCATCATGTAGTTTTATATTAAACAAGATGACTAAGGAGTTAAATCTAAAACTAAGATATATTGAATAGCCCATTTGCATTATAAATCCAATAGGAGGCTCCATCAACCTTTGGTTACTTTATAGAGTGCCTATCTCTTATTCCCATTATCGATTTCCCTTCGATTTGATTGTCCTGGATTTTACTGAATTTGATATTGTAGTTGGAATGGATCAGCCGACCAAATATGAAGCTAATGTTAATTGTGTAGAAAGAATCATTAGAGTGAAAATCAAATCTAGAAATTTATAGAAATAACATGTGAAGGCCTGAATAAACAGGGAAAAATTACGGTATGCTCTAAATGTTTTCCTCACCCCTCCCCCCCCCAAATCCATCCCGATTGCTGAAGGATTTGCGGATGTGTTTGAGGAAGTAGAGAGTCTTCCTCCACGAAGGGAGATTGACTTTAGGATTGATATGGTTCCAAATGCAAGGCTAGTTGTGCATGCAATTCGGAGGATGGAATTTAAGGAGAGGGAAGAGTTGAAAAACCAAACTCAACAGCTTTTGTGGAAAGGCCTGATCAGACCTAGTTTCTCGAGATGGGGAGCAACAATGGTATTTGTTCCAAAATTTGATGGTTTCCTAAGACTATGCATGTATTGTCGTGATCTCAACAAGCAAACTCTAAAAAAATAAGTACCTTCTTCCCCACATTAATGATATGCTGGATCGTTTAAGTGGAGCTCAAGTGTTTTTGATGATGGACCTAGCTACCGGGTTTCATCAGTTAAGGATTGCAGAAGATTGCATTCGACCAACAACTTTTAGGGAGCCCAACTTTTTTACGAATGGTTAGTGATTCCCTTCGGACTATGCAATACCCCTGCTTATTTTGTGGACTTAATGAACCAGGTGTTTCAGGAGGTATTAAACAAATTCGTGTTGGTCTTCATTGATGACATTTTTATCTTCTCTAAGATAGAGGAAGAGCACGCGAAGTATTTGGAAACTGTCCTAGAAATTCTAAGAAAGAATGTATTGAAGTCCAAATTTCCCAAATCAATTCTGGAAGAATGAAGTAAAATTCCTTAAGCATGTGGTGTCAAAGGAAGGAATCTCGGTAGATCTAAGTAAAATTGTTGCCATTCAAAGTTGGAAACAGTCGAGAACCTCCATAGAGGTCAGGAGCTTTCTTGGGTTGGCCAGTTAGTATCGGAAGTATGTAAAGTATTTTTCAAGATAATCTTGGCCTTTGACGAAGCTGACCAAGAAACACGCCAGATTTGTTTGGACTGCTAAATGTGAAGAATCTTTCCATGAGTTAAAGAAAAGGCTAATCAGTGCCACAGTCCTAATGATTATTAATGGCAAATAAGAGCTAACTGTCTATATGGATGCTTCTGTAGAAGGAGTTGGTGTGGTATTAATGCAAAAAGAGAAGGTGATTGCTTATGCAAGTAGGCAGTTAAGACCGCATGAGAAGAAGTATGCCACTCATGACCTGGAGTTGCTTGTTGTTGTATTTGCCTTAAATATTTGGAGGCACTACCTATTGGGTGAAAAGTTCGAGCTCTTTACTGATCATAAATCACTGAAGTATCTTCTGACCCAGAAGTACTTGAATATGAGGCAACAACATTGGTTAGAGTTTTTGGCATCATACACTCTAGATATACTTTATACTCCAGGAAAAGCCAACATTGTAGCAGATGCGCGCAGCAGGAAGCATGCTGTTATTCCCATCTAATTGTTATACCTACCTTGATTGAGAAGATTTTTGTCCAACAAAAGGATGATGAATTTTTTCAGAAAATATGCAAAAGAATTCAAGTGGGTGAAGGCTCGAACTTTAAGGTTGATGATCAAGGAATTCTAAAATTGAAAGGTCAAATTTGTGTTTTAGATATCCCAAAACTTAAAAGAGAAGTACTAGATGAGTGACATAAGTCCAAACTTAGTATTCATCCAAGATTTCATAAAATGTATCGATACTTGAAGTGCATGTTTTGGTGGAAATCGATGAAAAGGGATATCTTGTTATACGTCAAGAGATGCCTAACTTGTGAACAGGTCAAAAGCAATCAGCAGAAAGTTGCTGGATTGCTTCAACCACTAGAAATTCCTAAGAAGAAGTGGGACCTAACATCAGTGGAGTTTATCAACGATTTAACTTGAACCAAGAAAGGTAATAAAGGTATTTGGGTTATCATTGATCGCCTAATGAAGAGCGCCCATTTTCTTTTGGAAAGATCAACAAGAATAGTTGATAGTCTTTCCCAATTGTATGTAAAGGAAGTAGTCTAACTACATGGACTACCCAATAGTATTGTTAGTCATCGAGATCCAATCTTTACTAGTAAGTTCGGGAAAGCATTTTAGTCTACATTGGGGACCAAATTGAACCTTAGCACTGCTTATTACCCCCCAAATGGATGAGCAGACTGAACGAGTGAATCGAATTTTAGAAGACTTGTCGTGGGCCTGCATCCTTGATTCCGGAGGATCATGGGAAGATCACTTACATCTCGTGAAATTCTCTTATAACAATAGCTTCCAAGCAAGTATTAAGATGTCACCTTTCAAAGCGTTGTATGGTTGAACTTACAGATCCCCTGTATATTGGATTGAGTCTGGAAATCGATGTGTATTCAGCTACCAGAATGGTTATCCGGAATGCATAATGTTTTTCAATTTCTCGTCTTCGAAAATATGTACATTATACTAATTTGGCTGTTGAGGAAGTAGCACAATAGGACTTAGGAATCACACAAAGTTTAGCAGTTCCGAGAGAGCCTTTGAAGATAATTGGCAAGGAAATAACGGAATCGGGAAATAAGAAGGTGAAACTAGTCAAAGTGCAGTGAAGCGGAGATCTAAGAGATTGTACATGAGAGACAGTGGATAACATTAAAAAGTCTTATCACGAGTGCAGAGTGGATATCTCGAAATAGCTCATTCGAGAGGTCAACTCATTTCTTAGATATCGTTTATATTCAGCCTTACTTTCATAAAAATTTCGAGGACGAAATTCTTTTAAGTAGGAATGATCAAAACAATTTGAAATTTTGGAACCAATTTAAAAATTTTAAATTTCAAGTTTAAATAATTTACATAAGGATTTATAGTCAATTAGAGCTCGTTTAAATTAATTAAAAATAATAAACAAAGTCTATTTTAAATTTTGTTTACATATTATCGAAGAGCATGAAAAATGGGTGAATGTGTCCAGAAAATATATTTGCTAATGTATTAGATGTTGTGTCAATAAGTAGTAGGAACGTTGCATATACCTAAGCTAGCTAACTATATAAATGAATGAACATTAAATAAATGTGTTTAGACCCTTTATGAGACAATTATCCTAAGACCCCTAACTTGCACTCCTCACCATCTTCCTTATGCTTGACAACTCACTATGCACAATTTCATTTGGCCCCTTGGTTTTGCCTATAAGAGGAAGGCTCCCTTTCAACTAAATTAATTTTCTTCTCCCTCTTTTCTTTTTCTCTCCCTTCATCATTCTCATCTAGCTCCACCCGTGAGCTCCCCCACCCTCGCCACCCTCCCCACGCCGACGTCGAACTCCTCCAGCCATCCTCCCCTTGCCATGGGCCCCTACCTCAGCTAAAAGCCCCATACCCCTACAAAACACTAAAAACCGCACTACCTCCCCCTTTTCACCACCTAGACCACACCACCTCAGCTCCACCCCCGTGCCTGGCCCCACTAGACCCACCTTCGACCATGCACTAGCCATCCTAGGCCCCACCTTAAAACCGAGCCCCCTAGCACCCAAAACCCTGACCCGTTAGCTCCTCGAACCAAATATACACCCACTTATTCACCCGTCGATTTCTAGAACTCCAAAGCGTCGAAACTCTGTCTGTTTAATTTTTGTAGAAAACTCCAGTGATGCCGGGAGGCTCCCAGAATTTTCCGGGATCGCTAAGACGTGCTACAATTAAAGTAAGGAGGAGTGGAATACTAGGTGGGAACTTTTGAAACGGAAAAAGGCTAGTCAGATATTGGTTAAGGTTGTGAACTCGTTTGAGCTGTTTACTAACCTTTGGTGGATAATATGGATTATGGTATGGTTTGATAATGTTTGGCATGGAAAAAGATACGATTTTTAAGTGACATTTATGTAGTCACTTAAGTATATAAGGGTTTGAACCTTTAATGACATTGAATATAAAATTAACCAAGTATTGGTTGTTGGATAATGGTATGAACCCTATTGGGTGACTGAATGATAGCTGAATGAATATTGATGATTGTAGTATACCTTGTTGGATTGTTGAATACTATGTTTAAATAGTGATTAGTTATTAGGTAAATACCACGTTAAATATACCTTATATTACCATTGTTGGATGTTATATTGGTTGTTGATAATGTGGTATGCGTTACCTTGATTTAATATGCCCAAGAAATGTGATTATTGGCTTGTTAGTTAAGTCTCCATTTATTAAAACGATTTGATGAATATTTTATTAATATAAATATTGGGTGAAAAATAAAATTTCGAATTTGATATCCGATTTTTGATGGAAACAAAGTTTAAGTCATTACAATAAACATTCGTAAAGGAAATAAATTGATTTGAAATAGTTTTCAAGTAATTAAGGCTTGTTCAAGTTTTACTTTAAAGGAATAATTGGCACCAATAATCCGAAGTTTAACGTGTCTTCTCATATTAATCCGAAGTATGGATTATTTTTAATTAATCCCAAGGATGGGGTCCCTTCCCATATCGATCTGGTTTGCCTGCTAACCTGCTGAGCCGATAAACTTTGTTAAATACAACGCAAACTCCCTTTTTCTTCCCTCTTCAGCAACGAAAATCAAAAACCATTCAAAAAAAATGGAAGCTGCACCTTTCCTTTTAAAATCGCGACTATCTATCTTTTCTCTTTTTTTTTCTTCAAATCAAATCAGAGCTTCGACTTCATACCTCTTTTCTTAGCTTGATCGATTCACTTTTACCCTAACTTTCCCTATTGCTAACCCTAGCTTCACCTCCTTATTTCCTAAACCCTAAATCTCTCATCTATCCCAGTGCCCTTTTTTGTTTTCTGGGGTTTCATAAGAGCCGCGACCTCTTCCGATCTTCCTCGTACTGACCCCTTTTGCCTTCCCAACTTTTCTTTGTTTAGTTTTGAGCGCTCCCCTTATTGAGTCGTAAAGCAGAACCAGTTATGATTTTGATCATGGAATACGACGTGCTTGGCTAAGACTGGTGCACCTCTACTGTTTTGACATGGCGAGGCTACTTTTGGAATTGGGTTGGAGTTTGGGATTGTTTTTTGTTCCGTGGTCTTTTTTTCTCCCCTAGAACACTTAATCATTTGGTTTTGGGAGTTTTTTCAATGGGTTCTTGGATTTTAAGATGTCAGTCATGCGTTTTTGGAGAGCTTCCTGCTTTAGCAACGCACCAGGACTTCTTATTTTCTTCTAGGTGATTGCTATGCAACGGTGGGCGTTCGACACAGGGTTCATGTGGGTGTGAATGGGTGTCTGTCAGAGGCGGTGTCCATGTTTGTTGCTTGATACAAACTAGTTTGGAGCAGCTTGAGGGCGAGTCTTGAGCCTTGGCTTGGCTTGTCTTGATATATTAGTTTGTTGCTTCTGATCTCTTCATGTTTGACAGGGTCTTTGAAAGCTGAGTAGATGACATCTTTCGTGAAAACAATCTTCCATTTTGGGATTATTTCTTCGACCCGAGTAAGCAGATTAATCATTACAGAATGAGACGACACCTTCTTTGAAATCTTGCACAAAGTGGAATCCTTTTCATGGAGGAGAAGAGAAACTGCACCTAGGTGCTAGCCTTTTTCCTTTTTCGTTTGGTTCGATTGTTCTTTCAGATTTTACATAAAAGAGTTTTGCATTTGTGCTGATTGATTTTGGGGAAGTTTACCGGCTCAACAGGTCAGTAGAGCAACCAGATCAATATGGGAAGGGACCCCCAAACTTGAGATTAATTAAAAATAATCCAAACTTCGAATTAATATGGGAAGACATGTTAAACTTCGGATTAATAGTGTCAATTATTCCCAATTTAAAAGTGAACGCTAACGAGGAAAAGTAAAGTTTGGCTAGGATATCTAGAAAATATTTTTACAAGATTTCCTTTTCAAACCTATCTTATTTATTTTAATAATGGACTTCAGGAAAGTTTGGATTTAAAATAACAAAGTTTGAAAAATAATATTATTTTAATGATTTAAATAATATTATAATATTCAAATAATAGAATATTTGAATTTGAAGTTAAATATTGAAAATGTAGTTTCCAAATTTGTTTTGAATATGTTTTATAGAATTAATAAACTATTTCTGAAGTAATTCAATGTGAATTTTAATTATAATCGAAGTTTGGTCTGAATAGAACTAATCCCGCAACGGTAATTCATGAATTTCGATCATTGACTTCAAATAGATGTATCAGGAGAACCGACCATCGTACTTTCCCAAAAAAAAATTGATTTGAAATGAAAAGAGTTTTCCAATGCAATGAAAAGATTTAATATCCAGTGATTAGATTTTGAAATGAGTTCAAATCAAATTTAAATAAAAACAGTGCAAATATAGTTTTAGACTCGAAAGAGGATTTTATTGAAATAACCTATTTTAAAATTATTAAAAAATAGGGAAAATCATTATAAACTATGATAAAATGATTTGAAAGATTTTTGGGCAAAATATTTATGGTTCTGAATGATAAAAACCTGTTAATTAGAAATAGACTATTTTGCAACGCCTATTGTAATTGTTTTTAAGAAACATTTTTTGATAAGGGTTTTAAATCCCCAAAACGAATCTAACATTTGGTAAACCCTTTTATAAGGTTAATAAAGAATTTTGAAGATGATTTTGAAAGCCTAATAGCTTAACCAAATCTGAAAATAAGATCTAACCTTATGAAATATTTTCCAATTAGAGGAGACTTAATTGGAGAGTTCGTAATCCAAAAAGGATTTTGTTTTGATGCTAGTTATTTCGAAAAGACCGGGTCCAACCGATTTTGAATAATTGTACGATAAGTTAAAAGACGAAGATAGTAAAGACGGTGAAAGACCGGAAATCTTCACATCGAATTGACTGCTTGTTGATGCCTTAGATAGCTCTGATTATAAGATAAGTGGCCATAGTCCAGATGTACTTGTTGATTGTCTGGAAGTGAATGGGCCTCACCCCCTTATTGTACGAGGAACAAGGTGTCTTCGTTTTCATTCAGACCTACAATGAACTTGAAAATGGAAGTGTGTCTGACGTTGTATTTTACAACATAACCAGTTGGTTTTTATTGATGTTATATCATTGGTGGAGGAGAATTTATTCCATTCTAATTTACAAAATTCCATTCTATTTAAAAAGTAATGCTATGGTATGGAGCCCTGACAAGTTTATTTATGTGGATGATAGATCGAGGCACTTCAGATGATGTTCGGTCACGACCGAGGGACGTTATGTTCAGGAAAGATTCCAATCAGCCTGTTAGTGCTTACTGGCTCTGTCGCTCCAAAGGATCACATGTATGAGTCCTAGGACATCCCGCTAGAGGTGTTCCGAATAGTTAAGGAGACCTTTTGCCTTGGTTCATTGACGAAATCCAATTTCCAATACGAACCTTTGCGTTTTCAGATGTAAACTAAATAGGCAACATAATGGGATGGGGCATTATGCGAGCTAAGATTTATATATTTATTTTCGAAAGTGATTTCCACATTTATACATTAATAATAATATCAAAATGTTTTACATATCAAGCATGTTTGGCTATTATAAAGTAAAACTCTCTCCTTCAATATGTGTTGCATTATGTGATGAGACGTTAGTCTCATAATGGCTTCATTTTTATAAAAGCACTACGAAGTTTGGTGCACTGGTTTTCTTGTGGAGGAAACCCGTTCTATATTACATGGCGTGGTTCCATGATATGCCTTACTTTTAAATAAAGGTTGAGAATAATTGTTTTAAGTTTCTCATACCAGTCTCATGACTGACTCGTATTTGTTTTTTCCCTTGCAAACTCGGGTGCCCTTATTTCCACACGGCATGCCAGTGAACAGTTATCAGTAGGACCACTTTTGGAAGCTATATATATATATATCTCTCTGTGTGTGTAGGGGGTGGAAGCTATCTGGGAAAGCTGGTTTTGGATTTGGAGTAAGAGCAGGATGTTCTTTTGGATTCTCTACAAGACTCTTTCATGTCAATATATCGTTATTTCCACTATGTACCTGTTTGTTTATTTCCTCTGCTATGTATAATATTTGGATCCAATGGGATGTATTAACTCAGATAAAATCACTGTTGTAATATGATCTACATTCTGGTGTTTGATGAAGATTATTTTCTGTTGTTATATAATGTGTTATATCCTAAGGTCCATCTGTTCACCCGGTACTTGGAATGTCGATACACGAATACCGTGGACGTATTAGTGTCTAGCTCCAAGGACCGAGGGAATAGGTCGTCACACGGTTTATACAGTTGGGTGAACAGCTCAAACCACAACCTGACTGTATCGTTCCAACTCGGTCCGGTTTAGAGTACTTGCTTTAAAGATAGGATACAGTCCGGTTTTCCGCAACGTTTTTATGGTTAGGCGTGGGTGGTTTCCGTACGGCGGTGCACTTTATGCCCACCCCTAGGTTTGATTGTTCCCAAAAAAGGAACTAGGAATGACGTGTTTTCCTGGAAATCAAGTTGGCTATGGTTAGAGACCAAAATTCTATAGGGAGCTTCTTATAGCTTTAAAATTCAGAAGTGTAATTGAATTGATAGTGACTACAGAATGTTTGGAGTACATATTGGATGTAAGTTAACTCTGAACCTGTACAAAATCAGGTATGTTATTTCCTTTGAACTTTACTTTTCTTACTTTACTAGATATTTGTTTTCATGATTGAACGTGTGATCATTAAGCACTTATTTATACATACAATCCAAAAGATTTTAAAAAGATTCATTAAACATAAGTAAGCATAATTCATCCTTCCCCCTCACCCTTTTAGCATTAATATAGCCTTAAGATCATAATTTTGCATCACTCTCATTTAGTATTAGAGCATTAGTTCTCAAAAGTTTCATAATATGATTTTTGAACAAATTTATAAATGACTACCAACACTGGAAGTGTTAAAACTATCACTAGTTTATTTATATATGGAGTCTCTACTTCCATACCACCACTTTTAATGGTTTTATTTGCATTTATAGGGCATGTAGGATGAAAATCTTCTTATAGTCAATAGGTTCAGATATTTGGAATGTTATACTAACTAAGTACACTAGACCCGAGACTAATTATGCATAGTGCATTACTAATCAAAAGGCAATTGCATTAAGTAATTCTAAGGCCATGAATATATAAATCTTTTTATTAGAAAGAACTACGTTTAATAGAGTACCGGTCTGTAAGTCTGCATATGAAGTTCGAAGAACTTTGCAAGTTATACATGAAGGCACTAGTAAAATTTAAAAAAAATAGGATTTTTATGTAAACTAATCAATTTCAACTATTTAAAATGAGTCCAAATGAATCAGTATTTGAAGAGTATTACAGATTTCAAAATATAGTACATCTCTTATTGCATTAGGGAAAAAAATACCTAAGGAATATCAAGTTAGAAAAAAAAATCCACTTACTTCTAATTGGAATCAAAAGACTCTAACGACTGAAAAAGCTAATGATATTAGTACTCTAAAATTTGAATATTTAATTGGCAATTTAGTGTCTTTTGAAGCAAAATTGTAAGGAAAAAGAGAAAGCAAAGCAGTAAAAACGTGATCGATAGCATTTAATGTAGTAGTAGATGCATATGATTCTGAAAATGATGGCAATTTGAACTAATATTTGATGCTACAATAAAAGTCATGGAAACAGAAAATACATTTAAACTAATATTTGATGCTACAATGGTGATAAACTAGGACATGTAAAGCGATTATGTCTATATCCAAATAAATAGAAATTTACGCGAAATACTGATTTGTCAAAGAAAGAAAAAGAGCATATATTGCAAAATTAGATGATTCAGATTCAAACTAGTCTCCAAGTGATGGCAGTTTGAACACAGAAATGGCCAATATTCACTTAAAAGTGCTATACAATTCAAAGAAAACGGAAATTGAATCTAAAATACGTATGTGTTTACATTATTTTTTATTTTTTTCTTGAGTACTTGATTGTTTTTATTTTTGCTTGTTTCTGATTGATTATTTTCGTTTATTTTATTTTATTTTAAATGATTTAAAATTTGAAGTTAATCTTCAAAAATTTTAAAACAAATTTTTTTATAAAATGATAATAATTAACGTATTTTTTGATTTCTAAGATATTTTAAAAGAATGCATAAACAATCACATAAAAAACAAATCAAAGACATAAACCAAATTGCACAAACATACATAGATATGTCGACATATAGATCTAATACATGTCGACATATACGTCAAAATTTAAAAAATACAATTTAAATTTGAATTTCCCCTACCTTTTCACTAACACCTATGTCATCAAGAAGCACCTTTTTTATCAGAAAATGTGCTTATTGAGTCTTTATCTATATGATCCATATCTGTTTATTCATATCATCTTTTATTTCAAATTCAAACTTTCATTTTCAAACTCTTATCTCTACAACACAACAATGGCTTCCTCCTCAAGTGCTATTTCCGCCATGAGACTACCCAAAACTACCAAAAACTATCTTTTTGATGATCAAGAGGTTGTTAAAGCCTATATTAGCCACATAAACTATGACAAGTTCATCCTCGAAGGTTTGCTATCTTTAGCAATTTTTTTACATACAAGATTGATGTTCTTTTTAATAAAAATTCCACTCTTTTGGTTGACGCTAGTCCGAATGATTTTGTTTGTCATCCCAGTCTTGTTAATACGTTTTGTACAGATTCGGGTGGGAAATATTATAAAGGAAATTGGGGACAAGTTTGGAGTATCGTTAAAGAAACAAAAAATGTTTTAGACTGTGAATTTTTAGGAAATATTCTTGGAGTAAATTCACCAGAACGGATCTCTCTACTTTTCAAATTAACGAACAAGATACAGAGACTTCCCATCGTATTTTTAAAGAGGATGACAACTTTAAATTCAAAAGTTGCAATTTTCATCCAAATGCGAGAGTTGTAATTTTCTTTTATAACAAATTATACTCTAAGATCTAGAAATTCAGTAAACCAAATCTTAAAGTTTGTAAAGCTATTTTTACCCTTTATGGCTATTATGAACCAAATCTCTTATATATTCAATGCTTATAACACTAGTAAACCCGCACTCCTACTAAAATATACTAACCCTATGCCCAGTAACCCTGGCTGAAGTCAACTTGTTGGGACCAGAATCCCCAAACTACTGACACTTATCTCATCTAGAAAAATCTAGAGTTCAAAGTGTGAAAACAAAATACAAAAAAAAAAGATAGAAATGGGAAAATGCTATTTCAATCGAATGTAAATCGACTGAAACACCCGAATGTGAGAGAAACAAACGGATCCCCTGAATTTCACCTTGAAATTCGACGATGGGTCATTTTGCTTTCTCTCTGCTTTGGTTGTATTACCCAAGTATTTTCGGGTAATGTAGCACAGTTGTAGACAATGAACCTATTGTTTATACAAATAAATACAAGTTTCGGGCAAAATTACGGGACATTAAATTTAATAGTTGGTTATGTGAGCTTCTCCTTTGACAATCCACCAAACTTATTTTGGCTAATTCTATTTCCATCTCGTTCTTCTCCTTTCACATCCCACTATTTTATAATTTTTAGATTTTACAAATTATCTCTATCTTCTAATACAACATATTAAGTGTAAAGGAAACAATCACTTAGGTAACCCCTGATGAAATGATGTTTCTATAAAAATCTCATTCGATTCAAATGAGATTCATGTAATAACCTAGTCCGGACCAAGTGATGTTCATACAACAATCTAGTTCA
Source organism: Allium sativum (assembly GCA_030737875.1). Lineage (NCBI taxonomy): Eukaryota > Viridiplantae > Streptophyta > Magnoliopsida > Asparagales > Amaryllidaceae > Allium > Allium sativum. The sequence continues at coordinate 313,548,347 of CM060919.1, forward strand.
GAAAAAACAAGGTTTATATGATAACATAGTTCACATAAACATTTTTCCAAATTAGGTGAGGTTTGAAAGAAATAACATGGGACGTAAATAGAACTGACCACTTATTTCCCCTCTTCTCAAAATTAACTTCATTAGCATGTCAAAATTTTCTTAAACGAAAACGTCTCTTGTTCTATTAATACGTTCGTTGCCGCCAAATTTGTCAGAAATTGTTAAAGGGACTCCAATAATGGTTAAGGGGGTGCTAATTTTTAAAGGGGCTACTACTCGCACCCCGATTTACACTTATGGTCACCAAAACTAAAAACACCCCAAATATTTCAAATTTTCTCTACTGGCCACCGTCTAAATTAGTAACCTAAAAATGGAGAGGCCACCAACACCTTCATCTACATGAACGCTTCCTCCCTCACTTAAATCATGCATTTACATCTTCTAAGTCATTTGATCAAACATCTTGCATCATATTATCACAACCATCATGTTTATCGTTCAATTTATCATCATTCAAATACCGTATCTATCAAACGACAAAAAAGTTAATATATCAATTTGTAAAAGAATATACGTAAGTTATATGGATAAAAACCCTATAAGTCAAAACTTACAATATCATTCTCTATTACAATGTCGTCAAATTTAATGTCCTCTAAGCTTGAATCCAATGGAGCGGAAAAAATATCCTAAAACGCAAAGGAAAACCGTAACCATTAAAAAACCCTAGCAACATGTTCTATAGAAAAATAAAAAAACAATAAAAATCAAGCAATTGTAACCTTTTTTGTATCTTCATCTTCCATCTTTGTTAGGTACAAATGAATATCTGCTTTTGTTAGGGTTTAGGATTTGAAATTGTAGAGAAATACTAGCCGAGTGGAAGAATAATATATGGTGGCCAGAAGAATATAAAAAATAATCATTTGTACTAAATTTAGAAAGGTGGTCGGAAGTGTAAACCGGGGTGTGTATAGTAGCACCCTTTTTAAATTAATGTTCAATTGTTAAAGGGAGAACAAAAAAGATTAGCCTCCCCTTAAACATTTAATTGAACCAATATTAACCCCATCATCCTATTTAATGCAAATCTTAACACCTAAACCCTAATTAATTAGCACAATTTAATGAGGTAAAAACAACAAATATTTTTAACACTTCTTAGTCCAAATATTTGCATTTTATTCTCGTTGAACTTACCACGGTCACCATCACAGCATATATCTTATTTATCAGCAACCAGCAACACTACCTTCATATATAGCTTTGAAATTTCCATTGCGTTATTGTAACATTTTATATAGTTTTGAAAATTCATGAGTGCCTGTTTATCATATCAGTCGTTGCAATATTAAATTGAAAAGCATCAACAAAATTAATCCAAAGAAATTTCTTTACATTAGCTAAGGTAGAAAATACGGTATATGCCACCGTTCTTTCACCATCTTAGAAACCTCCATGTCCATTGAAAGAACGAAAACCTTTGGACTACAATAAGTTGACTAGCTTTGAAATTGAGAGGTAAAAAAGAAATAGTGTAGAAGCTCATGATCCTCTTACATTTTCAATAAATCTACTTTGCATGTTTTCCTCCATACCTTTCTATTTAGTAAATTGCTGCCAAAGTACTTCTGTAGGGTTAGAGAAGAAAGTAGAGAATGAAAAAGGTATTTTTGTCTATTCGTGTTTTTATTTTTTAATATACAGCCCCTCTTAATAAATCAAAAACAAGAAGGAGTCCCCTTAAAATTAGCCCCAGCTGTTATTGGAGTACCTTTTAACAATCCCCACCTTGTCTACTCGTAGAAATAAGAAAAAATCGTCTGCTCTGTAAAACGGCCTCATTATCCACTCCTTAGATCGCGTTGTTCAAACGACTGAAAGCATCAGAAACGAAATCGTTCTCCAAAACAATATTTTTGATCTCCACAATCAATTCAAACCCATAAATCAATTCATTGCAAGCACATCGTGTTAGGATTTCATTATATATTAACAGCAGACATACGTCATGAAACCCTAGATCTAAATATGTAACCCATATTGATTTAATTGAGAACAAAACAAAAAAAGGTTAGCGGAAGCGTACCTGAATCCATAGTTAATCATGGCAATACCTGAATCCATATTTGGTTGCTAAGGAGAAGATATAATTTGGTTTCGTATTCCAAATTGACATAAACCCTAGATCTGAAATCAGCTCTCCGTTGAAGAGGTTAGAGAGTTGCTAAGGCTTGTGTAATTCGGGGACCATAACCCTTTATTTATAGAGTTGGCATTTTATAATTCGGCCCTTCAACAAATTATAAAATGCCCCGGTATCTACACATTAGGCCCATGATAAATTAAACTTTAAGCCTATTAATTCTAATCTAAAATTAGATCACTTTAATTAGGCTTTACACCAAAATAGCACAACACATTTTATTTTACATATGTGACCCAATTGTCGAAATATTCTAACAATCTCCCCCTGGGTTACATATGAAATGACCTTAAAATGTGTTTAACTTTATGAGCTCCAAAATTTGCTATTTATAACATATGGTGTATCTGAAACAATCTCGTCCATTAATTGGGTTGACAAAGGATCAAAGCGGCATTTGTTACATTTATCGTAACTAAACCCATCAATGGTCACATATATCAATACAATCAAACGACATAGATCCATCATGGAATCATAGCATGGAAATTACATGAAATGTGATCTATACATGTTTATTTCCAACTGTTCCTTCTTTAGTGAGATCAAATGTTTAATATTTAAACAACCTGAGTGCAAAGAAAAATTCATTACTTTATTTCTGATCAGAAAAAGAACTTGATATGCATATATCTGTAACTGAAGTATAGAGCAATGAGTCATATGACAATACCGAATGCAAACTCCCCCTGAACCAAAATATCCTTGCATAAAAGTTACACCAATTGAGCTACATGCTCATGAAATACCTTAGGTGATAACCTTTTGGTAAGCGGATCCGCCATAATGGAGTTTGTCTAAATAAGCTCTATGATTTACAATATATTTTGCACTCTTCCTTATTGGAAAATAATATATACTTTACTGTCACAATATTACTTGGTCTTTCAATTATTTATCAATAACTGGAGTTTTGTGACAAAATTTCATTATTATTTTCCATATTTGGATGTCTTATAATTAACCAAAGATGATATTTTCAAAGTGGTGGAAATTATAAGTGTTTAAATAACACTTTTCCTTGTATAGTTTTCCCCATAAAATATATTACCATTACTTAAAGTGGATATTTTGTAGTAATGACATCCAAAATATTCGGATCGTAATTCTTTATGATCTCCAACTGATCCGATCTTTTATCTATGAGCACATGATCTTTTATTTTATTCCTTAAAGATATCTCATAACCATTTTGACTACTAAATCAGCGATCCACTTTTCATATGTATCTGCCAAATAATACATGCATATCCATATGTGTATATACATTGGTATGCTTTAGAATTCACAGTGCCAATGCATGAGAAATCTTTTGCATTTCTTTCGTTTCAAGGATGGCAGCATTTATCTATTTTTGATAAAAGAAAATTAACTGAATCGCAGTTTACATACTTAACCTTTTAAGCATTTATCTTCCTAATTCTTTTGTAATAACCCAAATATCACCCCATGAACAATGATGGTGAATTTGAATCCCAAATACAAAAGACTAATCCATATGAGTTTCTTAAGTAGTTTCACCAATGTCTCCATTGAGAAACATAACTTTAATCTTCATTAGATCATGCTCAAAAGTACAAACTGTAGTAAGTTCCAAAGTGATCGATTCAGAATCGTTTACTAAGTCCAAAATGAAACATTCTTAAAAGAAAAAAAAATCCTTTTAATAATAGTGCTTTCGATAAAGTGCCTTATAAAATTCAATATTACGCACTTGATCTCTTTTGGTTTTGAATAGTTATTCATGACCAATGATCTTATTACTTAAGTTAGAGGGAAATTTCAAACTTTATTATCCATATAAATTTATACTATATGTTCATTTCTTAAATCCACATCTTAAATTAGTACCTTACATGGATTGATGTAAGTCCATAGCATCATCTTTATCAATCCATTATTTATCTTTATGAAGAAATACTACACAATCATCTGAAATAGCATTTTTTCCCATTTAGGTGGATTTCCATAGTGATCTTGCATTTTGAGGTTGTTGAGTTTGTTTTCTTGAAACAGTAACCTTAGCTTATAGAAAAAATTATCTTCAACATCATCTTATTATGATTCTTAATTTACTTCTTCTTAATAAAAGAAAACAAATCTTAAACTTTAAGCGAAGAAGCAACCGTAGTTGAATCAAAGATAATGATTCTCTTTAAAGACAATGATATTACTTTATTTCTCCCCCCCCCCAAACTCAACATCCTCAAAATAATTATTGCAATTCCCACTTTAAAACTTTTCCTTTGTGTGGGTTCATAAAAAATTATAAACTTTAAATCCCTTAGAATATCAATAAAGCATTTTCTATCTTTATGTATCTCAGTCTTTAATTCCTCAGTAAACTGAAACAAAAATTATATTAGTCACCAAAACAAAATTTGAGATATCATTACATAAGTTATTTAGCATAAGTAGCCATAACTTATATGAACTTCAATTACATAAGATTTTGAATTTATTCATAAATTAACATTACTATTTCTTGATGAACAATAATAACCTAATATGTTCACGTTAGAAATATAAAACCGAAATATGTCTAAATGACAGCATAAAAAATATATCAAATAAATCCAAAAATTTGACTTAAATCTCAATAATAACTATAAAATATCAAGTATATTTTACTTTATATGTCTGTATATCTCATTAAAGAAACAACTATAAAAAAAATATCCATATGTTATTTCTTTTCTTTGAGATCCTTAGCGACTTCTTAATCCTTATTCATACATTTATTTACAAAGTATATCAAGTGAGTATTTTCAATCATAAAAACTTCAATCTCTATTTTAATTACCAAAGCGCTAAATTAGCCCCATAAGATAACATATTATTCTTAAAATAATTTTAATCTTCAAATGAATATACTGAAGATAGCACCAAAAAATAACAATAACTTGAGCGTCTTTAACTTTTGAAGCAATATCTTTTTCCGTATAGTACTCATTTATATTTCTTTTACTTGACTTTATGTAATCAAGCACCACAAAGAGTGCTTGATTTCCCTTATTGTTTTCACAAAAACCGTTTCCATTCTCAGTAGATAACTTATACAAAATTAGTTATCGTTACCTATAACACATCCTTGAAAACTTCTGAGGTATTTACTTAATGATCATTTAACTCTTGCCTTTGAATTATATCACCTTTCAATATTCTTCATAACATTATAAGAATATCTAACCGTAATAGGGTTGGCTATAACCCTCTTAGTTACAAGAGTTAAATCTATAAAGGCAAGAACAAATAACATGCTCTTATATAAATCCTTATATTTATCCCAAAACAAGATGAAAATATTCTTTAAATTGACAGATAATTCAGTTAAATTAGCTAAAAATGAACAAAAAATAAAATGAAGATTGATCGTATATGCTCATAGCCAAATATCAACCATAGTAAATTCAAATAATTGATAAGTCTCTTCTCAAGATACCTAGTACACATTAATATCAAGTCTTTGGACAGTAATATTAAATGTAAGTGGCACTCTTGTTGTAATGATCAAACACTGACAATAGATTCAAGTCAAATAATAACCTTTCTTTGGGCCGATTAATTATTCACTCGAAAAACCTTATAATTGTCACGTATTTATCATCACACATGTGTAAGCGATTCAGCCAAATATTAGTCTTCCTTTGGGCCGGCCAATACTCGCATGAACAACTACACATAAATATCAAACATTTTCATGAACCACCAAAATATAGAGGTCACTTTGGTGACATATTATTTCAGTCAATTCACTATATATGTAGGATATTTACGATTACAAAGAGACGCCAAAATTATATTTGAATTTATCCTTAATATATGTACAATATATTTTGAGTGTTATAAAACACTCTCAATGCTTTAGGTCTATATGACATCTGAAAAACTCAAAATTATAATAATGACATAACGAGTTTTAGTCATAGTTGTCATAATCTGTTGCTTTAGGTATGTAGTTACATTCATGACATTTCCTTAATAAATATGATACAAGACATCATAAATAAATCACGATATCTAGATGAATGTCATGATCAATTACCACATAAAATTATGTGTAAAGGACATAATAAATATCATACTGAATAACCTGAATGACTGAAGTAACCATGATGTATATCCGAAGCATAATATAACATGTGCTTTTTTTTATACTGTCAACCGAACCAAACAAAAAAAAACTTTTTTTTTTAAACCGTAGAAGTTACTGTAGTTTGACCATAATAAAGTGACCTACTAATCATAATCCTAAAACGTAGGTGAAATGGTCAAAGATTCAAACATGATAGCTAATTAGATTAAGCAACACAAATGTAAAATATTATATACCAAACCCAAAATGCATAAAATAAAAGCATCATGACAGGTTATCAAAACATCATACACATGCCATGAAATATTATTTGCATATGACAAATAAGTTAATGCGGCATGTCCTACATCCATACAATAAGCAATAATTGTTCCAAACAGTACACATGGTATATTAAAAAAAAAACTTTTTTTTTAAAGCCCGTAAGGATAGCATGAGATTCGCTCAGTAGAACTTCCGAAACTTTATGCATAAAACGGGTTCAAGACTTGGTCAAAACAAATAATATGGTATAATATATGACATCAGAAGTAACAATAGACCGGCGGCTGCAGAATGCAACTTACAACTAAACGTAATAAACATATATTTTTGATATATTTTTAAACAAAAAACCAGAACCCGTTGAATTAACATATTGACAAACTATATTATATTAACATTATTCATGTTGGATCCACAGAACCAATGAAAGAATGTGAAGAAGATAATAGATCTTAATCCATATAGATCTGAAACTTAACCCAAATAATTTTTTTTTAAAATTATTAGCCGCAGTTAATAAACTCAACCTGTTTTGAAATGAAAACATAACATATAAACCGTACGAATTGAAAACGCAATTCAACCTTTGTTTTGAAATGGAAACACAACATGTATAAAAGAAAAGAAACATTCCCAATAGAATCAATAATGGTTGGCTCTGATACCACTTGTTAGGATTTCATTATATATTAACAGCAGACAGACGTCATGAAACCCTAGATCTAAATATGTAACCCATATTGATTTAATTGAGAACAAAACAGAAATAGATTAGCGGGAGCGTACCTGAATCCGTAGTTAATCATGGCATTACCTGAATTCATATTTGGTTGCTAAGGAGAAGATATAATTTGGTTTCGTCTTCCAAATTGACACAAACCCTAGATCTGAAATCAGCTCTCCGTAGAAGAGGTTAGAGAGTTGCTAAGGCTTGTGTAATTCGGAGACCATAACCCTTTATTTATAGAGTTGGCATTTTGTAATTCGGCCCTTCAACAAATTATAAAATGCCCCGGTATCTACACATTAGGCCCATGATAACTTAAATTTTAAGCCTATTAATTCTAATCTAAAATTAGATCACTTTAATTAGGCTTTACACCGAAATAGCACAACACAATTTTTTTTTTACGTATCTGACCAACTGTCGAAATATTCTAACACATCGACCCTACAATAATAAATCACGTTGAAATTGATTTTGCCTATTCTCTAAAGCGTTCGCCTGAAGTTAATCTGCCTTGGGTCACCCTGAGTTGAGGGATGCCGCTGCCTGAGTAGTCGAAATTGCCATCGTAGTTGTTCGAGCCGAGATCTGGGCATGGATTTGCTGCTGGCATATGGCGTTACTGCAGTGCGATGCTGAGCTTTGTCTCTAGACGCTCGAGTTCGTCGTTGAGTTCTGCCTTCGGTTGTTCAACACTGAAAACGATCTGGAAATGCTCTTGTCATATTTTAGCAGAATTAGTCATTGGATACGGAATTGTGATGGGATGATGGCAACTGAAAGCCTTAAGTTGCCCAAAGTTGAAATCTTCTGAACTTGGTGGTTAAGATGATGAATGTCTGGTTGTTTTAGTAAGTTACTATATGATAGCCACTGATGTCGGATCTTATGTGTTGATGACGAGGTCGTTTGGTTGAGTATTGCGATGTGCTGTGTTGCTTTGTGCTCGAGATGAATGGTTGTGAACTGGCTTTCGTATTTGAGATGCATTGTTCTCAGATAATGTGGTAGTTGCTAAAGTTGCTGGTGAGGTTAATCTGAGATGAGAGAACACGGTTTGAAGCTAGTAAATGGTGCTATATATACAATGTTTGGACTTTAAATTGCTTGCAATGGGATTGAATTCCCAAGAAGATAACTCTTACTTCGATGGAAGATGTATTCAGAAGTGATGAAGTACGTCTTGGAGGATTTGTTTGACGAGGGAGATATGCTCGTAGCTAGGTGAAGATGATATAAGACTTGTAATAAAATTAACTCACGATTGGATTGAATTGTGTAGAGAATACGTTTGTGTAACAAAACCAATAGGTTGATGTGTGACGGCTCATTGTTTACATAGGCCGTTGGAGAAGGGATGTATTTTTGGAAGGAAAATATGGGAGAGGTAATGTAACGTGAAGTGTAAGATTGGTGTAGTAATTTATTTCTAAAACCGGAGGATACCAACCAATATCATGAAAAAAGAAAATCCAATGTAATTTTCAATGAATAATGTTTAATTATAAATGAATTTCTCTATTTTCAGTTTTCTTTTGCTTCACTTTATATATTTCACCTTCAAATCATGTGTGGATATCTTTCCCTTTGTTGAGAGATCTTTTACATTCCATTGCATCAGATATACTTTCACAAACTTGTAAAGTAAAACTAAACAAACACGTTAAATAATATATATGTTTATTAATATCAAAAAAAAGTTTAGTTTCAATATTTGATAGCGATTTCCTTTTTATGATTTAATAAATAAATATTATTTTCAGATAAAAACAACATTTTTGAAATGTAATATTCGTGGATATAAAGCATATGAAAGTCAAAAACATAAATTGTCCTTTTGTTATTTTTAAACTACATCGCACTAAAATGAAAAATCAAGTATAAGAAATATATTTTTTATCATCAAACAAGACATATACTCTACAAAAGGCAGTAGCGAAACTCTTTCATTTTCTTTTCTTTCATCTCCTCTAAAATTCTTAGATCTAAGTACATTAGAATCTCATTTCATGGACTAGAAAATAGGGGTTCATATCTAGAAGAAAAAATGGGTCTTTACGCTCGTTCCTTCATACAGAATTTCCTTTAGCATTTATTTCCATTTTCTTTTCCTACTCCAATTTTTTTTTCTGGATCTACAATCTGAATATGTATATTTCCCCTATATAGGTATATTATATGGATCCGGAAGGATTTGGAATGAAACTTAAAGCTGTAGTTTAGATTTTAGAATTTGGAATGCTCTTAAAGGTGAGTGGAAAACTTATATTTTGTTTGTAGTTGTTAGGAAATAGGGATCGGGAATCTCAAGCCTAACATAACACTAGAAAGAGGGGATGAATAGTGTTTAATGGAATTTGCAACACCCCAAAATTTTAATACATTGTAATTGTATAATAAAGTGGATATTACTTAATTAAATATTTAGATTTAAGTAAAACCGACATTAAAGTTGTGTTCGTCTCAGAATTCTGGTTCAAATAGACCCCAAGTTTGCGAAAATCGGACGACATATGAGGATATGAGCTTTCAAAGTGTAAACAACATTTTGAGATTCAAACAGAATATATATATATATATATATATATATATATATTACGCAGGTCATGGGACGACCCATACCGACCTGGGTTGACCTATCGGTCGATCCATGTCAAGAGGGGTCGACCCATGGGTCGACCCAGTGACATGCAGGCTCGATTCTAAGTTCCGTATCTGGACTGTTTTTATTTCTGGGTTCACTCGCTGACTCAGCATTACGTGTATGGCCAAATTTGAAAACCTAATATCTAACGGTGGTGGATTGACCTAGGTAGTCTATATAAAGGCAGACAGCCTCATTTTTTCTCTATACACAAAACCATTCTTCCTCCTCCTTCCTTTAAACCTTCTTCTGAAAATAATATATACATAGAACTACTGAGGTGCTGCCCAAATATAAATTGGCAAGGACAACTCTGACTACTCTACAACAGCATAAGATAAAAGTGGACTTTTTCTACAACGGCATATACATATAAGATATTTTCTTCTTCTCCAAGCCAATCGTTGTGAGTTTCATGTCATTTTTAGATCTGATTATTTAAAAAAGTTTTGGATAGTGAATGGTTTTGGATCTGAAATAAACAATACCTATAAGTTAATTCTTACATATGTTCTTTTACTATTAATTCAACTTACAGTTAATACATGTTCTTTTATTCAGATCTACCGTTAGTTTATGTTTATGTATACTTCTATCTTCCTTATCCCTAATCTGTCTTTCACTTGTTTACAGTCTTTTTATATGCCTTTTTATTCAGTATGAGATTTGTTTTCTCCCTTTTTCATTTTTATTTACGTTGAACCTAGGCTACTCAAAGCCTAGGCTATTATCGTTGATTGCATATAAAGGACATAAATTGTAATAATTGGATAATGACATTTAAAAGGAGAAAATTTTGGCATATTGTAAATTGGAACCTTTAACTGTAAGACTGAGTTAATTGCATTAAAGAAAGAATATGCGACATGTAAATCTGATAGATTGGACTTAATTTATGATTAAGTATAACATGTAAGAATATATGAGTACCAGATGTAAAAACTTAGTAAAATGAATTATTATAGCCTAATTATACATCTAGGCAGGTGCTTGTTTATGGAAGGGGTTGTACACCAATAACATTTAGAATAAATGTCATTTCACAACCAGGCTTATTAATGAACTTAAATCTTCTAAGTTATACCAGTGAATTAATAATCTAAGAGGTCCCAAGTGTAGTAGTTTGCATTAGGTTTTCAGGACTCTTAAATCGTAGGTACACGGGGGCACAAACCTAGGGGGTGGCTTGTGTCAAGTTGTGTGGAACCCAAATCAGTCAGTATCACTATTGGTATCTCGGTAGGGGCCTCACACTAGGTATGAGACATGACACACTTTACTGATCTGGATTATAAGAGGTTCAAGATTTACGGGTGGGTACGGGCGCGTTCCAGCAGAGTCACGAGCATGCATGGGTCTGATTACGAGAAACTAAGACGATGTAACACCAACGAATAGGTATGTGTTCTAAAAAGTTGCTGGGTTAGGAACTGATACATCCTATTACCGGGGCTAACACATGATATTCGGGTAATAGGGAGTCGATCGCATGAGTAATAATTAGGATAACACCTAATCCCGTTAATACTAATAATTGTGCAGTAGCTTGATTCTTGGGATATGAATGAGAAGTTTAATCTACCTTTGTCTTGTCTTGATATCTCGTTTACCTCACGCTTATATACATGTCTTGGTGTATTTTACCATCCAGTATTATTTATTTTCCTTGACACCTTTTTCATATGCCTATGCTAAAAATTACTAGAAATCGTTGGAATTTATGTCCGACCCTTTTTGTTTCCTTTCTCTCTCTTCCTTACCCCTCAGGATCTCGGAGTGGGACTGAGCTCGTGATCATACCTTGCCTGGATTTCTTGTGATTCATGTACCATCTTGATTACTATTTTATTTTGTTATGGTTTATACGAAGGGATGTGGCTTTATATTACTATACTCTGATGTTTGGAATTATAAGGCAAATTGTTTTATTTGAGGTTTTTGGTATTTGAACAGTACGATGCTGTAACTAGTTTGAAATTATGTTTCCTTGATTAATAAAAGTTTTAAGTTTTGAGCAGCATGTTTATATATGTCTTGTGAATTTAGTTGTTGTTTACCTATTGCGCTTCACGAAACTTAATGCATTCTCATTAGAGTGGCATTAATGGACGTGGGGTTTCACATTTGGTATCAGAGCCTAATGTTACAAGATCAGAAAAAAAGATTTATGAAAAAGGGTTTTCAAAATAAAGGATTTTCAAATAAAAACCTATTTTTGAAAATATATCTATAACAACCTGCATTTTTACGTAGCATAAGATCATAAAATATTTTTATTTTATTCACTGAGGGTTGGATCATTCTCATCTTTTAGTATGCTGTTTATGGGGATGTGAGACATGTCCATAATTTTTTACCGATTTTTATTTGTGACCATTTTCCCCCTGTCAGTCTTGTACATGGTATAACTTTTGATTCAGGTCGAATCAGAGGGTGAGATCTGTGCCATTGGAAAGGAATTAATGATTGCCTTTCCGTAGAGTGGTTACATTAAAGATTTGACTCAGCGGTTTTGGAGGAATCGATGTTTCAAGGGTTTTCAGTTGGCTGTTCAGGTTTGGGGAGCCTAATGGACTGAATTGGGGAGGCTCATTAGTGGATTGGTGGAAACTATAAATAAGGGGTGAGGGGTATTGTAACACCCCACACCCGCTACGGTCACTCTCTAATGGAATGCCATAACATCGGTGGAGTATTTCAAGTGAATATAGAACAGAAAAATTACAACAAGACAGATATAAGTAATACTTGAGAATTTAAAACATCATTTCATTTCATTGCAGCGGAAAGTTAAACATGTTTGGTTACACCAAAACCATAAACAAGAGTCAAGTACATAATATCCATCCTGATAAAACAAAAGTACATAATCCCACTACATAACTTAATAGCCATAATAGAAAAGATAAACTGAGCTTTACATCCACGGTCCACGCTCCAAAAGATAGATAAAGCAGTCTGACCAAAGCCCACTAATGGTAGGCCCACTCTGATAACCTGAGGGTTGGAAAAAGATAAAAAAACAACGGGGTCAGACATAAGTCTGAGTGAGTCCTATAACCCTAACAATACAATCATTAAAGTAATTAGGGTATGATATAAACAAGGTACGGTACCTCTGGGGATAATGACTACACTAAGTAGCCAACTAAACACAGGATAAACTAAGATAACCGAAAAGACGCATTTATCCACCCAAGGATAATTACTAGATTGCACCACCCCAGATCTACCCACCCAAGGGTAATTCCTACACTGCACTACACCAGTTCTACCCACCCAAGGGTAATTCCTACTTAAAGGTTGATCCCACTAAGTGTATTTAGTAATTCTACCCAGTAGTTCCTTGTCCCCCTAGCTGACTACATAGGTGTCGTCTGCCCCTATCTCCACTAGGTGTACCCACTACCCCCAAACGATCGGCTCCCTACCGTAGATACCCGTGCTGGCCCCACAGTGGGGTGTATCACTCCCCAAAGTGGCAACCCGATAATCAATGGTGCACGGCTTATACCTACACGATGCAACAACGTCTTACCTACCAGCCCGGGTCCACACATGCATATGAAACCCGTTGGACTCGCGTTGCCACCGCTACCCCGTTTTGGCCTCTTATAGTCAAGCCCAATATGCGTGTCCCGTCCTCGACCTGGGTCGAGCCCACCAAGATACGTTTTGGGATATTGGTTGAAATGGGCCCCCACAAGCTACTACCTAAGCTTGCCATTTTATCTAGTGAATCCCACTTAACCCGTTAACCATGTCCACCTACATGTTACAAATCTTTGGTTAAGTCTTTCAATCATATTTTAATTGCCACTTAAGGCCCCCACAAGCTACTACTTAAGCTTGTCATTTAATTATATTTCAATTGCCACTTAAGGCCCCCACAAGCTTTCCACATGCCACCCAAGGCACTTACTTGATTCCCACATGCCACCCAAGGCACTTACTTAACCCTTTAATCATGTTTAATTACATGTTCCACTTTGGTTAAGTATTCTAATCGTATTTTCTATTGCCACCCAAGGCAACCACTAGATTTCCATATGCCACCCAAGGCACCCCCACTAGTTACTACATGCCACCCAAGGCACCCACTTAACCCCTCATTCCCCACTACATGCTAATTTGGTTAAGTGTTTCTTAGTTAATTAAGATCGTAACCTTTGTAAAGACCTCTCACATTAGACTGTCTTTTATGGCAGCTGGATATGCCGGTTGGTTCCGGGCAGCCTTACACCATAACAGAGTCTAACCTCGTGTCTTTACACTTGTCACGTATTTAGTTTATAACTAAGACCTCTCACATTGGGCCAATCATTTGTAGCCGCTGGATTTGCCGGTCGGTTCCGGGCAGTCTTATGCTACAAAAGGGTCCAACCTCGTGTCTTAGTAGATTAATTACACCTAATTAATCACCCCCATAATTTGTATTAATTATCCTTAATTAATTACAAATATTTAAGAATATGGGTAGACCTAACTCAATAGGTAAATTCCCAATTCCATAATATGGGTAGACCTAACTTAATAGGTAAATTCCCAATTCCATAATATGGGGTAGACCTAACTTAATAGGTAGATTCCCAATTATGTCCATCCACTTTACGGTATGTTTAATTATACCCACTTCACACAATTTTATGTGTTCATTAATTTTTACCCCATCGTCCCCACGTAAATACGTTAACATGACATACTTCAAAAGAGAAGATTCATCATACACACAATGGGTTCAACTTAGCATATCATTAGCATTACCATGGGTTTAAAAAGGTGTCAACTTGTATATATGACCACAAACCCAACTTGCATAAATAACCAACCCAAACTTGCATGAATCACATATGTCATGAAGATGGTAACTTGCTTAAATGTTCATGTTATAGACCTATCATAAAGGTGTCAACTTGCATACAAGTCATAGGTCTAAAAGGGACGAACTTGCACATGTACTTATGTCATACATAAAGGCCAACTTGCATATGAACTTGCATCATAACTTGCATATGAACTTGCATCACAACTTGCATATGAACTTGCATCATAACTTGCATATGAACTTGCATCACAACTTGCATATGAACTTGCATCACAACTTGCATATGAACTTGCATCACAACTTGCATCATAACTTGCATCATAACTTGCATCATAACTTGCATATGACCAAACACTTAGCATGCATAAACCAAAATACTTAGCATGCATAAACAAGGTACTTAGCATGCATAAAACCAAATACTTAGCATGCATAAAACCAATTACATAGCATGCATAAAACCAAATGCATAACTTGCATATCATGTTACATGTAACTTGCATATACTCTCACATATAGTTTGCATAACATGTTACATATGCATAAATGTTCAACATAGTGTTTTGCATCATAAAACATGGCATTAAACTTGCATATAGCATAAAACTTGCAAAACACATAACATACACTATACTAAACTTGCATAAACACATTTATCCACAAACATAGCCATCTCTTATCATATCCTACCATAATCAATTTAACAATTGATTATTAAAGCTATAGGAACTCACCACTAAGCTCCCATAAGCAAACCCTTGCCACAAATTACCCAAAAACTCTAGCCTTGAACATAAAGCTTGCAACTTGATGGTGAATGCAAGCTAATGATCACTTATACCACTCAAAGATGCTTTTATGCACATGAAAGCCTTCATAGAAATAGTTTAGAAATAGGATGGAGGCTAGGGTTTTGGGTGGAGGCCATGATCATAGAAAATTTTGGCATAGTTTAGTTAGGAGATAGGATTATGATCATTTAGGGCTAGCTTAGGGTCTTATTTATAGGATTAGGCAAGTGTTTTAGGCCCTTAGATCAACCCTAGGTTAGATTAGGACCATCAAATCCCGGAAGCTTCTAGAGAACAGCCCAAAACACAGCCAATCCCTAAAATGGTGCACCAGGTTAAACCTGTCGAGCACCCCCTGTCGACACCCAAGTCGGCAGGGCTGTCGACTTGGTCCTAGCCAGGTCGACTGCCCAGTCGACAGGGCTGTCGACATGGTTGGCTCGGCGGGATTTTTCCCGCCTGGCCCCAATGGCCCCAATTTTTGAAATTTAAATCTGAATTTGAATTTTTAAATCTGTTTTTAACTTTGAATTTTCCGCAAACTTCATTGGGCCATAACTGGGCCATACGGACTCCGATTTACAAAATTTCGGACTCTATTTCGCGTATTTTTCCGAGACGAATGCAATGACGCAGCCCGTTTCCCCCAATTCTCACATTTGAGATTATTTATTCTGCAATTAGTGAATTTTAGCATTAACTGAAATACGGGGTGTTACAGGTATGGAGAATATGTTACTTCTCCCATTCTCTCATTAGGTGGCCTTGAGCTCCTTCTTCCTCTAACACCTTTCCACCATTAAAAATCCAAATCCAAGGAGGCAAATCATAGATCTACACCATTGGAGGCTAGATCTACATCAATTGAGACAAGGATTCATCGGATCAAAGTGTTTGGTGCGAGGTGCTTGTTGTCAGGATTCTTATGTCATTAATTTTAGCTTGTTTTGGAGAATAGGTGAGTGGTTTACATCTCTCACATGGATTCAATGAAGTATATGAGTGGTTGATCATGTTTTTCATCATATTTAGGTGTTTTTTCATAAATCTATGCCATGTTTAGTCCATTTTCATATTAATCACCCTATGATCTCATTTACTAAGTTTAAATCTACGATTTTACGTTATTTCTATGTTATTCCATATGATTATGCAAGTTAGATCCATAGTTTTGTTCATATTTGCGTTTATGGTGATTTTGGTGAGTTTCACATAATTATTGATGAAATTGCCAAATTGGTGATGTTATTGGTTTCATAACATGTTTGTGATTATATTTGGTAGGGCTGCACAAAGTATGGGTTGGGTCGGGTTAGACCAAATACTTCAACCAACCCGCATAGGTATGGGTTTAAGGTAGTTCAACCCGTACCCGATCTCATATGAGGTTGGATATGAGTTGGGTTGAAGTATGGGTTGGGTCGGATTGCTTGAATTTAGTAAAAAAAATGGAAATATGATGGATTTTTTTAAAATAGTATTAAAATATTCAGCTTGATTTATCAGGTTTTAGCGAACATAATACAATTAAAATAACAGTTTCATTATAAGACATATTTTATTAAAATTTCATTGTAAAACACATCATGTGAAATTAATTTACTACATAGTAGAACAAGTGTTTCATTTTAAAATACATTAAAATGCTCTTTAAAATATATTTTTCAAATTCTATCTAGTTTGGATTGACATGAAATATGCTTTTTTGTATATACATAAGCAATATTCTAAGATTATACTCTTCTAATTTTAAGTGGGGCGATATTAAATTAGTTTTTAAATATAGGGTTGGGTTGGATTAAAATAAGGTTGGATTGAACAAAATATTAAACCCGACCCATATATAGTATGGGTTAAAAATTGAAACAAATATCCGACCCGAAGTAGTATGGGTTGGGTTGGGTTTATGTGGGTTGGGTCGGTTTGGTGAGTTGGGTCGGATCAGATATAGGTTGTGTGTAACCCTAGTATTTGGTGAATTGGTTGAGTTAGTTTCGTCGATTGTATCGATTGGCGGAGTTTTTTCAAAATTAGAGTTGCATTGGAGTGGTGTAGGTTTTGGGTAGGGGAGGTCGGTCGTGCATCATGGTGAATTTATTGGGAAACAAGACAGAAATGCAGGATCGATCATGGATTTGTGACGGATCAGTGACGGAATGGATCAGTCATGGATTTGTTATGGATCTGGGATGGTTGGATCATGCATAGATGACTCGCGCATGGTCCAGATCTGTGATGGATCAGTGACGGAATGGATCGGTCAGTGACGGATCTGTGACAGATTTGTGAAGGGTCGGCCAGTGACGGATTTGCAAGGGGTCGGTCGATCATGAAGGGGTCGGTCTGTGACAGATTTGCAAGGGGTCGATCGAACATAAAGGGTCGTTCAGTGACGGATTTGCAAGGGGTCGGTAGTTCACGAAGGGGTCAGTCAGTGACAGATTTGCAAGGGGTTGGTCGATCATGAAGGGGTCGGCCAGTAACGGAATTTTGATGGGTCGGTCGATCAAGAAGGGGTCGGTCAGTAATGGATTTGCAAGGGGTCGGTCGATCATGAAGAGGTCGGTCAGTGACGGATCTGTGACGGATTTATTACGGGTCGGTCAATGACGGATTTGTGATGGGTCAGTCGATCATGAAGAGGTCGGTCAGTGACGGATTTGTGACAGGTCGGTCAATGACAGTTCTATGACGGATTTGTGATAGCTTGTGCATGGGTAGATTGCCCATGGATGGATCACGCATGAATGGATCAACTTAGATCTGTGATAGGTCTGTGACGGAATGGATCGACTTAGGTAAGTGACGGATGTACCAGTGATGGATCGATGATGGATTGATGCAGAATTGAACTAGGGGTTATGATAGCAATTCAGCAGCGCTTCTAAACGCTGTGGTAGATGACTTAAGTGTTATGCTTGGTTACCTTAGCTTGTGTGTATGAATGCTATGGATTGTTTTGAACCTTATATTGATGTTTTTTGGTTCGACGATGATGGTGGCTTCGACGAGAGTTCCGAAGGGAATGGTCGAAGAGATGTAATGTGTTCGTTGATCGGTGAAAAACAACAAATAAGCAGACAACTCAAAGGTGTTGGGTTGTGGATAATGGTTACTCGAGTGGGACTTGATTTTATGATTTGTTGCTAAAGATGATGATTAGAGATGAGAATGTCGAGAGATTATCGTTATCGTAAGTTCTAGCAGACTCAAAGTAGGGTTACTTTGGGCAGTCATGAAGGGCCGCGTACCTTGGGTAATCATGAAGGGCCTTATTGTCGAGATTTGAGAAGAAAAACATACGATTCATGGTGGCGTATGGAGTTGTGCTAGAACTGGGGTTACTATTAGCCCTTGACATATGGCAGTCATGATGGGCCATCATACGATTAACGATGGTTTCAAAGTAGGATTGGTGGTGATAGCCAGAGTCTGTCATGGATGTTTGAATGTTGGAATGCTTGGATGTTTTATTTGTACCATATCACGTGGATTATCCAAAGTCGAGGGAGATGTTCCTTGAGTGCTTGACTAATATTGGTTTAGGCCTCTGGGGATAGTGCTTGAGGGATGTTAAACCCGATTAGAATTGTCTACGTGAAACCTGAGTAATCTGGATGCTATGAGTGTCAACGATTGTTGTTCTAATTGCCATGGATGAATTGTTGTTACCTTGGACGTTATGGATTGTAAAGGCTATCACTGTCTGATGTGGGGGGAAATGGGAGTTGAGTTCTTCTCTGGTGTTGGGTAATGGTTGGTAAATCTACCCATTCTCATATACTATTGATGAAGTTTGTTAGTTGTTTTATCGCTCACTAAGACTATTGTCTGACTCAAGGTTTTATGTTTCCTTCTTATTACCTTGGACTGTTCATCGATTTTGGATGGGCAGACTAAGTAGCAGGTAATAGGTGGTAGCTTAGTGAAGACGATGTGGCTGTTTGGAGGCGAGCAAGAGGCTAACGTACTATCTCTCTTATTATATAGTATTTGGGTTTCCGCTTTTTGTTACTTTACTCTGAGTGTTGTAGTGAGGCAAATTTGTACAGACATATGTTGCAATCATGGTATATGGATATACTTTTTAGTTGTTTAGAATATTTGAGATTTCTGTTCAAATATGCTTCACTAATATTATTACCTGTTGTATATGTTCTACTATATTTTACCCTTGCGCTGTGAGATTTACGACAGGTTCCGATGATGTTTACCTACTTTGATGATCGTCCATAGCTGCCTAGCACACCTTTTTAGCGCATTATTCCTCTTGTTTTGTGCGGGGGATGTGGGCGGTCGTCACATATGGTATCAGAGCTCTGGTCAACGATTGTGGCCAAAGTTCAAAGACTTAACTACGTATGAGAGACGTATTTGTAGATTTCAGTTGGATATTTACTATATAGTAGCATTTGTATTTCTTTAGTAGTTTATCTTGTAAGTGGACTAATCACTCTATTTTAGATTTAGAATGAGTCGTCAAACCTCTAAGAGTGAGTCTAGAACTGGAGGAGTAGGAGATGGAAGCCAATTGGGAGCTTCAGCAGTTGCACCGAAATACCTGGTTATGTTTGGGGCAGCCATGATGGCAGCAGCTATGTTAACGATACCTATTCCAGAATCGGTAGTAGAGTGTGGTGTACCTGTGCAAGTACCCAGAAGGGATTCTGCTAAGCGGCAGAGGGATTGTCCTCCTGGGATGAAGAAACCTTTATTGACCCTAGTGTTAATAAGAAGAAAAGAAGGAAGAAGAAATTTAAGAAGAATGTCACTTGCTTTAATTGTCAATTGGAGGGTCATTATGCCAAGGATTGTAAGAAGCCAAAAACCGAAAGGAAGTGCTTTTAATGTGGCAAGCCTGGACATAAGAAGAAAGACTGTCCGGACCTTCCAAAGAATAAGCAACTGGAGGGAGCATGTGTTGGGGATGCTATTCCAATTTCCTATTGTATTCCTGATGAGAAATGGGAGAAGTTGTTGTCTGCATATACTTCAAGCCAGTGAAGTGGCTTGAGTTCTATTTGGTACTAGAGAATCATCTTCTTTTACCTATAATTAT
This sequence comes from Allium sativum, assembly GCA_030737875.1. Classification (NCBI taxonomy): domain Eukaryota; kingdom Viridiplantae; phylum Streptophyta; class Magnoliopsida; order Asparagales; family Amaryllidaceae; genus Allium; species Allium sativum. The sequence continues at coordinate 313,568,953 of CM060919.1, forward strand.
ATTTTATGTTGAATAGGTTTGGAACTTGAAGTTGTAGTAGACTTTAGTTGTAACTAATCTAGTATGAGTTTATCTTCTCTATGCAAACTTTGTGGATCTAGTACTGGTTGATCATGGATGCTCATTTATGAGTGGTTGCTTAGTTGTAACCTTCGCTGGTTTGGGATCATCTTGGCCACGGATTGGCTCAAGAGGTATGCAGCAAGGGTTAATTGCGAGAAGCTAGAGGTAAAGGTCGGGGATGTGGAAGGGCGAAAGGTGTTGATTAGATGTAAGTGCGAAGACGGGGTCTTCATGAGTTATCTATATTCGCTTGGGATTTCACAAGAGGATTGTCATTAGTTCTGAACGCTAATGAGTATGTAGATGTCTTTGACGTGGTCAAAGGGTTGCTGCCGCATCGTGAGATCAAGTTTAGGGTCGATTTGGTTGAGGGTGCTAGACTAATCGTTATGCCTCTTAGGCTGATGGTGCCTAAGTAACAGCGAGAGTTGGAGGTGCAAGTTTGTGACCATTTGAGAAAAGGATTCAATCGGAGGAGTGTATCTGAATGGGGTGCACCAGTTGTGTTTGCAACCAAGGCGGATAGCTCATTAAGATTATGTGTGGACTATTATGAGCTGAATAAGGTAGCCAAAAAGAAAATGTATTCGTTACCAAGGATAGACGACTTGTTCGATCAGCTTCACGAGGTCAAAGTGTTTTCTCAGATGGATTTGGCAATGATATTTCACTAGTTGAGGGTGGAAAAGGATAGTGTGCTAAAGACTACTTTTGGGACACCATCCGGGTTCTTCGAATGGTTGGTGATGCCATTCGGGTTGACTAACGCACCAGCATATTTTTTGGATCTTATGAATAGGGTTTTCAGAGATCAGTTGAACAAGTTCGTGCTCGTGTTTGTAGATGACATTCTAGTTTACTCTCGGAATGAGGAAGAGCATAAGACGCACTTGAGAGTTGTTTTGGAATTCTTGCGAAAGCATCAGCTGAGAGCTAGGTTTTCCAAGTGTCACTTCTGGAAGAGCGAAGTAAGGTTCTTAGGCCATGTAGTTTCTGGAAATGGGATAGCGGTTGACCCCGCTAAAGTGGCAGCAATCCAGGACTGGGATCGACCTAAGAATGCGACAGATGTTTGGAGTTTCCTTGGTTTGGCAGGATATTATCAACGGTTTATCAAGGATTTTTCAAAGGTAGCGGCATCGTTGACAGGATTGACAAAGAAGAATCAAGTGTTCACATGGGATGCAAAGTGTGAGCAAGCTTTTGAAATCCTGGAGGAGAGACTAACGAGTGCTTCTGTGTTAACCATTCCAAATGGGAATGAAGAAATGGTGGTATATACCGATGCATGTGGTACTGGGCTTGGAGCAGTGCTAATGTAGAAGGATAAGGTTGTGGCCTACGCGAGTCTACAGCTGAAGCCGCATTAGAGAAATTATCTAACTCATGATTTAGAGTTGGCAGCGATTGTGTTTGCCCTGAAGATATGGAGACATTACCTGTTGGGAGTTCGGTTCGAGTTATTTACGGATCACAAGTCATTAAAGTATCTTTTCTCCTAAAGGATTTGAATCTTCGACAGCAACGATGGTTAGAGTTTCTGACATCATATGATTTTAGTATAGCATATACTCCTGACAAAGGCAATACAGTTGCAGATGCATTGAGTCGAAGACACGCGAGTTTGGGAACGATGTTTTCAGAGTGGAAGAGCCTCGAGTATTTGGCAAAGTTTGATTTCAGGCCAAGGTGCGAGTTGGAACCTGAAATGTTGGCAAGCTTATCGATAAGACCTACTCTCACTGAAAGGATTGACGAGAGCCAAAAGCAAGATCCAAAACTTGTCGAGTTTATCCAGAGACTAGAACCAGAAGGTAAAGAATTTGAAGTCGATTGAGGAGGTTGGCTTCGAAAGCAAGGACAATTAGTTGTTCCTGATATCGGCGGACTGAGGGATGAGGTTATGAGGGAATGTCATCACTCGAAGTTGATGGTTCATCTTGATGATGATAAGATGTATCAGAACATGAAGCGAATCAACTATTGGAAGGGGATGAAACGAGATATTGGAAAGTTCATTCCCAAGTGTATAGATTGTCAGTTGGTGAAAGCTGAACAGAAAAGGACGAGTTGATTTTGGAAAAATTGCAAGAAGCTTTGGAAATCGAGATGTGTTTGAGTACGACATATCATCCCAAACTGATGGTCAAACCGAAAGGGTTAACCGAATTTTGGATGATCTCCTAAGGGCTTGTGTGTTAGACTTCGGAGGATCATGGGAAGACCATCTACATTTAGTTGAGTTTTCATACAACAATAGCTACCAGTCGTGCATTGGGATGACACCATACGAGGCGTTGTATGGTAGACCGTGCAATTCTCTAGCATGTTGATTAGAAACTGGAGATGAGTTGGTAATTGGGCCAGAGATAATAAGAGAGACATCGGATTGTATCGAGATCGTTCGGCAACGAATGAAGGCAGTCCAAGATCGTCAGTAGAGTTATGCTGATAAGCATCGAAAGGATTTGGAATTCGACGTTGAAAATATGGTTTTCGTGAAGGACCCGCCATTAAAGCATGTGGTTAGGTTTGGAAGTAAAGGAAAGTTAACTCCTAGGTTTGTTGGACTATTCCCGATAGCCGAGCAAATTGGAAAGCTCGTATATAGTTTAGATTTACTCGAGAAGATGTCGTGTGTGCATAACTCTTTTCGTGAATCGTTTTTACGAAATATTCGCATGGTCCGGATGTGGTAGTACCTCCGGAGTAGTCTGTTGACCTTATAGTTGAGTTCATAGTTATGAAATCTCGTAAGTAACTTCGTGTTATGGCGAATGACACGAAATAGCTTAAGGAAAAGACATTTAATTTATTTAAGGTACGATGGAGTGAGGATGACGACGATGTTACGTGGGAGATGGAGGAGAGTATGAAGACGACCAACCAAAACTCTTCATCCTTATGACCCATTGATACCGCGGCATCATTACATCATTGTTACTTGTTGTAATTACTGTTTCTTATTGTTATTGTTGTTATCTTTGTTGTTTGATAGAATTCTGCGTGCTAGGATAAGGCTATGGATGCATGGCTTGATGGTTGCTAGTTTGGATGATAGGATTGACTTGTCATGGATGATAGGCGTGCGGAATTGTATTGGTTACTTGTGTTTGCTTGGAATTTCGGCGGCGAAATTCTTAACCGGGGGGGGGGGGGGGGGAGAATGTAACAGCCCTATATATCGTAAGATCGTAAAATATTTTTATTTTATTCCCTACGGGTTAGGGCATTCTCATCTTTTAGTATGTTGCTTATGGGGATGCGAGACATATCCATAATTTTTTACCTATTTTTATTTGTGACCATTTTGCCCCTATCAGTCTTGTACAGGGAATAACTTTTGACTCAGGTCGAATCAGAGGGTGAGACCTGTGCCATTGGAAAGGAATTGATGATTGCCTTTTCGTAGACTGGTTACATTAAAGATTTGACTCAGCGGTTCTGGAGGAATCACTGTTTTAAGGTTTTTCAGTTGGCAGTTCAGCTTTGGGGAGCCTAATGGGCTGAATTGGGGAGGCCCATTAGTGGAATGGTGGAAACTATAAATAAGGGGTGAGGGGTATGGAGAATAGGTTACTTCTCCCATTCTCTCATTAGGTGGCCTTGAGCTCCTTCTTTCTCTAACATCTTTCCACCATTAAAAATCCAAATCCAAGGTGGGAAATCATAGATCTACACTATTGGAGGCTAGATCTACATCAATTGAGGTAAGGATTCATCGGATCAAATGTTTGGTGCGAGGTGCTTATTATCCAGATTCTTATTTCTCAATTTTAGCCTGTTTTGGAGAATTAATGCGTGGTTTACATCTCTCACATTGATTCAATGAAGTGTATGAGTGGTTGATCATGTTTTTCATTATATTTAGGTGTTTTCCCATAGATCTATGCCATGTTTAGTCCATTTTCATATGAATCACCCTATGATCTCATTTAGTAAGTTTAAATCTATGATTCTATGTTATTCCACATGATTATGCAAGTTAGATCTATAGTTTTGTTCATATTTGCATTTATGGTAATTTTGGTGAGTTTCACATAATTATTGATGAAATTTCCAAATTGGTGATGTTATTGGTTTCATAACATGTTTGTGATTGTATTTGGTGAATTAGTTGAGTTAGTTTCGTCGATTGTATCGATTGGCGGAGTTTTGGTCGAAATTGGAGTTGCATTGGAGTAGTGTAGGTTTTGGGTCGCACGCAGGGGAGGTCGGTCGTGCACCATGGTGGATTTCTTGGGAAACAAGTAAGAAATGCAAGATCGTTCATGGATTTGTGACGGATCAGTGACGGAATGGATCGGTCATGGATTTGTGACAGATCTAGGACGGATCACACATGGATGGATCATGCATAGATGACTCGTGCATGGCCCAGATCTGCGATGGATCAGTGACAGAATGGATCGGTCAGTGACTGATCCGTGACCGATTTGTGATGGATCGGTCAGTGACAGATTTGCAAGGGGTCAGTCGATCATGAAGGGGTCGGTCAGTGATGAATTTGCAAGGGGTCGGTCGATCATGAAGGGGTCGGTCGGTAACGAATTTGTAAGGGGTCGGTCGATCATGAAGAGGTCGGTTAGTGATGGATCTGTGATGAATTTGTGACGGGTCGGTCGGTAACGGATTTGTGATGGGTCGGTCGATCATGAAGAGGTCGGTCAGTGACGTATTTGTGATAGGTCGGTCAATGACGGATTTATGATGGCTCGTGCATGGGTAGATTGCCCATGGATGGATCGTGCATGAATGGATCAACTTAGATCTGTGACGGATCTATGACGGAATGGATCGACTTAGGTCAGTGACGGATGGACCGGTGACGGATCAGTGATGGATCGGTGATGGATTGATGCAGAACTGAACCAGGGGATATGATACCATTTCATCAGCGCTTCTAAACGCCGTGGTGGATGGCTTAAGTGTAACGACCCGCATTCTACGCATCGGAGGATCGTAGAATATTTATTTCATTTTCATATGAGGTCGTATGGTCGTGTAACTTTGGGGAACGACTATTGGGGTCATTTCCCATGTTCATGATTTTTGCTGATTTTTTAAATGACTATTTTGCCCCTGGAGAATCTTGTTTTTCCCATAAATTTTGATTGGAAAGAAGTTTTGACCTGAAACCACTTCCATTAGATCCAGATGATGATTTACCTTTACGTAGAGTGGTCACATTAGCCAAACGGACTTACCGTTTGGGAGATATGGCTGAAATAAGGTTTGGGAGGTGAAAAATAGCTTAACTGGACCTAATTAGGGTGATTAGCAATTAGCCCCATAACTCATTTCGGGATTAGGGTTATAGGAGGGTTGATAGGGTTAGGAAATCTAGTTTTAATTGTGGCTAAGGCGAGTGATTTGCATTGTTTTTCACTAATTACGGCTAATTATGGTGATTAATGATAATTAGCGAAATTATGCATGATAAAATTCTGGAAAAATATGTAAAAATTCTTAAATATTATTTTAGGGCTCTGATATAAATTTAGGTTAATTTGGATATGTTTTGCAAATCCTATCATTAGTTATGATTAAACATGATTAAGGGGGAAAACCATGGGTTTTGGGTATGTTTGATCCATATTGGCATGATTATTCATCGTTTTGGTATTTACAGTTGATTATACATGTTGCTATGACTGTTTGGTATGATTTGTGATTGCATAGAACAATCAAAATGATCGAAAACGTCGTCGTGCGGCGTAAACGGTTGCTGGAAAAGTTGTAGGAAATAGTGCAGGAAAAAGAGATCGGATCGGACCCCCGAATCTGCTCGTGGAGCATCCCACAACCCCGACCCACTCGTGAATGGTGGCCACGAACCGACCTGCTCACGTCAGAGTACCCCGAACTGAGCCGCTCCTGCTCGAGCACCATGAACCGATCTGATAAAGGCTCGACCCACGAGCTAATGGAGGACCCAAAACCCGAAGTTGGAGTCACGACCCACTCACTTGGAGAGCACCACAAACCAGAAGCTCACGGCTGATCCGAAGCACCCTGACCCGCTGGAAGAAGCACGAACCGACCCGATGCCTAGAAGAGGTATCGCGCACCGAACCGGTGCCACGAACCGACCTGAACCCAGTGAGGCACCACAACCAGAACTGCTTTGTGGCCACGAACCGGAGCCACTCACGAACCGATGGAGGACCCAAGCCTATATGATCACGAACCGAATGGAGATCGAACCAGGATGATGAGGACCAAAACCCAAGATGCAAAGGTAGTCCAAGTAAGAAGTAGAACTCACGATCCAAATTGGAACCAAAGGGTTAACTTCATGAGTTGGACTTTGCTGCGGGACATGTGCTAAGGGTTTAGCTTTGACTCACCACTGAGGGACGGATTATTGGCTGTGGATCAGTGCAGTGAAGTTGTCATGACTTCATGGGGCAGAGTGATCGTAGCAAGGCTATGAGCCAATGCAGTGGAGTTGTCATGACTCCATGGGGCGGAGTGGACATAAAAAAGGATTAGTGGCTATGGATCAGTGCAGTGGAGTCATCGTGACTCCATGGGGTAGAGTGATCGTAGCAAAGGATTGGATGATCAAAGTGGTAGATATCGTATGCTTTACGCACTGAGTGCGAGACGTGAGGATGATTGCTATGTTTGATGTTTGTTATCACCATGACATGCACATCCCCTCCCCATTATTTTCATACCATGTGTTAGGGTCACCTAAGAGTATTGTACATCAGGTTGTGCTAACTCTTTGGTTGCAGGTCCAACTTCAGGTATGGTTATGTATACCTGTTATTGTTCTGTTTTTGCTGCTTATCGCTCATACCAGACTTTTGTCTGACTCGGAGTTTTATTTCTCTTCTTATTACTCTGGGTGCTCTAAAATGAGTAGACTAGAGACATGTTAGCAAGTTATGCACGAGTAGCTGTCCGGAGACGAGCAGGAGGCTTACACGTTTTATTCCCATATACTCTCCCTGTGTTGTTGCTGGTCACTACTTTAGGCATTAGTAGTATACCTTCCTATTTTTCTTTAGAGACAGTTTCAAATGTTGTAATAATGATGGTTTGGATCATAAGCTGTATTTTGAATTTTTCCGCTGCTATGATGGTTTAGTTTTTAGCTTATGCACTTTCTCGCCTGTTTTATATCAAGTTATGATATTATTATATTTTGTTCCATGCGCTGTGAGATATACTACGGGTTTTCTGAGCATTCATAGTTTCAAATCCCTTTTCTTTTCTCTCTCCTTTGACGACCGTCCCGTGCTAGTCAGGCATTAGCACAACGCATTTCGCGGAAATGTCGGCTGGTGCGGAGCGGGCCATCACATTTGGTATCAGAGCCAGGTTGCATAGTTAACCTTCGGAAAGACACCTAGCAGAGATAATGTACGTATATGAGAGCGCGTACTTGTTATATTATGGATTTTCAAAAGTTATATATATACACTATTTGTATATCTAAGGATGAAGTCGCATTGCACTGGCACCACTAAAGACATGGTTAATCGTTTTCTCTTTATAGATTGAACGATGAGCCGATATACGAGGAATACTAGTTCAGGAGCCAATAATAGGAATGCTCCTGATACGAGGATGATGTTTACTACTTTCATGAGAGAGATGCTTAGAGATGTTCAGGGAGCAGCTCCTAATGCTGCAGATGGTGGTGGTGTTGCGGTGCATGCGCCTGAGGCTGATTTTGCCAAGCTCTGTAAGGACTACACTAGTCTTGGTGGGAAGCCGTTCCACGGAACAGAATCGGCTACAGAAGTCCAGGATTGGCTTGATAGTTGTGAGCGCATCTTCGAGGATCTAGGAATCGAAGACGCGATGAAGAGAAAGTTAGCATCCCGTCAGCTGCAAGGACGGGCTATGAATTGGTGGAATGCTATTAAGGTAGCTACCCCTGAGGATCAAGTTACTTGGGATCAGTTTAAGACGCGCTTTTGTGACAAGTTTATTCCAGCTGCTAAAAAATCAAAACTGTTTACGAAGTTTTTGGAGCTTAAATAGAATGGTAGGGCAGTCTCATAGTATATTGCTGAATTCGATACTTTATCGAAGTATGGATTATCTCTTATCGAAACTGCCGAGAAGAAGAACGAGAAGTTCATAACAGGTTTAGATCAGTACTTGGGAGAAAGGCTTATAAACCATATTGGTGAGACTTTTGAATCGATTATTGGGAAAGCATTGAGATCATAGAGTCTTTATCCTAAGCCCAAGACTGAAGTCGTTATTGCATCTGTAGAGGGGCCAAAGCCGCAGGCAAGCAGTGGAGGCAAGAATAATTCTCAGAGTAAAAGGAAGTAGAACCAAACTAAGGACGGTCAAAAAAAGAATAAGAAAGATGTTGAGTGCTTTAGCTGTGGCCAGAAGGGCCATTATGCTAAAGAATGTCAAGCAAAGACAGCAGACAGGAAGTGCTTCAATTGTGGCCAAGTGGGACATCATAAGGATAAATGTCCATAACCTCCTAAAGAGAAGCAGATTGTGAAAGAATATGCTATTAATATTGTTCCTTCTTCGTTGAATGCCCCAACTACGGCGGAGAAAGGAAAGAATGTCTTCATTCAAGGCATGCTTTCTATTTATGATGTTCCTGTTCGAGTATTGTTTGATACCGGGGCTTCCCGTTCCTTTATATCTAGTGACCTGGTAGATAGGTTGGGATTGGAACCCGAGATTGTCGATAGACCTTTAGTTGTGATGAACCCAATCGGTAGTTCGGCCTTAGTTTGGTTTGTCGTAATATAGTCTTATCGAGTCATGGATGTATGTTTGCTTGTGATTGCTTTGTTTTGGGCTTTACTGGGTATGGCATTATTTTGGGAGTCGATTAGCTCCAAAGATATGGGGTGGTGGTAGACTTTGAGGTATTTTCGGTGACTATTAGGGTGGATGATAGGCGGAGGGTAGTGTTTGGTGGCCTACCTAGTGATGAGGTGATGGCTAGTTTTCTAAATTCCCTCGACATTCCGTAGGACAAGTTATTAGGGGTTCCCATTGTTGGCCAGTATCCGGATACTTTCGAGGAAGTGACCGGACTTCCACCACATCGAGAGATTGAGTTTCGTATTGATTTAGTGAAATATGCCAGACCTATAGTGATGCCACTTCGTCGCATGGCACCAAGGGAGCAGCGAGAGCTCGGGGTGCAAGTGAGAGATTTTTTGAAGAAGGGATTTATCAAAAGAAGTGTTTCCGAGTGGGGAGCACAAGTCGTATTTTCCACTAAGGAAGGTGGTTCCCTTTGTTTATGTGTGGACTATCGCGAGTTGAATAGGGTGACTAGGAAGAATAAGTATCCTCTTCCACCGATAGATGATTTGTTTGATCAACTGGAAGGAGCAAGAGTATTCTCCCAGTTGGACCTCATAATAGGATTTCATCAGCTCTGAGTAGCAGCTGAATGTTTCCTAAAATGGACTTTCGGACGTTGTCTGGATTCTATGAGTGGTTGGTCATGCCATTCGGTTGACCAATGCACCAGCATATTTTGTGGATCTAATGAATAGTGTATCTAGGGATCAATTGAATAAGTTTGTTTTTGTGTTCGTAGACGATATCTTGGTTTACTCGAGGACAGAGGAAGAACACAAGAACATTTGAGGATAGTGATGGAGGTGTTGAGAAAACACCAATTGAAAGCGAAATTTTCTAAGTGTCACTTCTGGAGGAGGGAAATGAGATTCTTGGGCCATGTTGTTTCAGAGAATGGTGGACCCTACAAAGGTGGCTACGGTATAGGATTGGTTTATGCCCAAGAATGCAACAGATGTGAGAAGTTTCTTGGGGTTAGCTAGATATTATCGTAAGTTTATCCAAGACTTCTCCAAGATAGCGGCACCGTTAAATCAGTTGACCAAGAAGAATCAAGCTTTCATCTAGGACGAAAGGTGTGAGAATGCATTTAAGAGTCTAAAGGAAAAGTTGACGCGTAGAGCAGTGTTAGTCATTCCTAAAGGGAATGAGGAGATGACAGTATACATGGATGCATGTTGTACCGGACTAGGTGCTGTATTGATGCAAGGAGGTAAGGTTGTAGCTTATGCTAGTCAGCAACTGAAACCGCATGAGAAAAGATATCATACCCATGATTTGGAGTTGGCAGCGATCGTGTTCGCATTGAAGATGTGGAGACACTATCTCTTGGGAGAAAGATTCGAGTTGTTTACCGATCATAAGTCGTTAAAGTATCTCTTCTCTTAGAAGGATCTAAATCTCCGACAGCAAAGATGGTAAGAAATCTTGGCTTCCTATGATTTCGATATCGCATATACACCAGGAAAGAGCAATGCGGTAGCTAATGCATTGAGTAGGAGACATGCCAGTTTAGGGGTTATGTTTCTAGAATGGAAGCAACTGGAGTATATCACTGGTTATGATTTCAGACCAAAGTGCGAATTGGATCCAAAAATGTTAGCAAGTTTGACGATCAGACCACTTTGATTGAACGGATTGATTCCAGTCGGAGGGACGATCCTAATCTATTAGAAATCATCTCCAAGTTAGAAATGGGAATCGACGAGGAGATGAGCAAGTATGGGCTTAATCGAGATGGATGGCTTAGAAAGAATGCGAGACTAGTTGTGCCCAATGTCAATGGATTGAGAGATGAAGTGCTTAGAGAATGTCATCACTCAAAACTGACTATACATCCCGGTGGTAATAAAATGTATCGAGACATGAAGCAGACCTACTACTGGGAAGGTATGAAAAGAGACGTTGGGTAGTTTATATCCAAATGCATGAACTGCTAGCTAGTTAAAGCCGAGCAAAAAGAAGCCTAGTGGTTTGTTGCAACCATTAGAAATTCCCGAATGGAAATGGGAACAAGTCTCAATGGATTTCATTGATGGGTTACCAAGGACTAGATCGGGCCATGATAGCATTTGGGTGATTATGGACCGATTAACCAAGAGTGCAAGGTTTATACCCGTCAAATTGAATAGAACAACAACTAAGTTATTAAAACTGCATATGAAGTGGGTAGTGAGATTTCATGGAGTACCTAAAGACACTGTGAGTGACCGAGATTCGTTATGTACTAGTGGATTTTGGAAGAGCTTACAAGAGGCTTTAAGGTCAGAATTACATCTCAGTACCGCGTACCATCCTCAAACCAATGGTCAAACAGAGAAGGTGAATCGAGTATTAGAAGATCTCTTGAGAGCTTCCATATTAGATTTTGGAGGGTCATGGGATGACCATTTGCATCTGGTTGAATTCACATATAATAATAGTTATCAATACAGAATTGGTATGGCTCCATTTGAAGCTTTATACGAAAGACCGTGCAACTCGCCATCATGTTGGTTAGAAACCAGTGAGAAATTTTTGCTTGGACCGGATGTTATAAGAGAAACCTCAGATAAGATCAAGGTTATCCAAAAAAGAATGAAGGTTGCCCAAGATAGGCAGAAGAGTTATGCTGATAAGAGACAAAGAGAATTGAAATTCTCCGTTGGCGACTTGGTGTTTGTCAAGATTTCTCCATTAAAGAGCGTGATTCGATTTGGTAGGAGGGGAAAGTTGGCACCAAGGTTTGTTGGTCCATTCCCAGTTCTCGAGCAAGTTGGGAATTCAGAGTATAAAGTTGGATTATCTGACAAGATGACAGGAGCTCACAACGTATTTCATGTTTCCCAGTTAAGGAAGTTCGTGCACGACCCCGATATGATTATTTCACCGGATCAGTTGGATGACATAGAAGTAGAACCCGAGGTGGTTGGGAACTGCAGGACGATCCGTATTATCGAGTACGATACGAAGCAACTTCGAAGGAAGGCGGTGAAACTGGTCAAGGTTCAGTGGGGTGATAACGATCATGATTGTACTTAGGAAATAGCGGAGAGCATAAGGGAGTCGTATCCAAAACACTTTGCTTGTTAAGATTTTAATTGCAATTTAGCTTTTCCGCATGCTAGGATAGACTTGCTGTGTGTTTGATTGTTTTTAAATGGCTGATAGGCATGCGGGTCCCATTATATGTTTTGGTTAAGGAATTTCGGGGGCGAAAATTCTTAAGGGAGGAGAATGTAACGACCCGCATTCTATGCATCACAGGATCGTAGAATATTTATTTAACATTCATATGTGGCCGTATGGTCGTGTAACTTTAGGGAACGACTATTGGAGCCATTTCCCGTGTTCATGATTTTTGCCAATTTTTAAATGACTGTTTTGCCCATAACTTTTGATTAGAAAGGATTTTTGACCTAAAACCACTTCCATTAGATTCGGATGATGGTTTACCTTTCTGTAGAGTGGTCACATTAGCTAAACGGACTTACCATTTGAGAGATATGGCTGAAATAAGGTTTGGGAGGTGAAAACCAGCTTAACTGGGCCTAATTAGGGTGATTAGCAGCTAGGCCCATAAACCATTTCGGGATTAGGGTTATGGGAGGGCTGATAGGGTTAGGAAATTCAGTTTTATTTATGGCTAAGGTGAGTGATTTGCATTGTTTTTCACTAATTACGGCTAATTAGGGTGATTAGTGATAATTAGCGAAATTATGCATGATAAAACTCTGGAAAAAATATGTAAAAATTCTTAAATATTATTTTAGGGCTCTGATAGAAATTTGGGTTAAATTGGATATGTTTTTCTAATCCTATCATTATTAATGATTAAACACGATTAAAAGAAAACCATGGGTTTTGGGTATGCTTGATCCATATTGGCATGATTATTCATCGTTTTGGTGTTTATGGTTGATTATACATGTTGCTATGACTGTTTGGTATGATTTGTAATTGCATAGAACAGTTAAAATGGTCGAAAACGCCATCGTGTGGCGTAAACGGTTGCTGGAAAAGTTGCAGGAAACGGTGCAGGAAAAGGGGAACGGAATGGACCCCCGAACCCGCTCGTGGAGCATCCCACGACCCCGACCCGCTCGTGAATGGTGGCCACGAACTGACCCGCTTGCGTCAGAGTACCCCAAACCGAGCCGCTCCTGCTCGAGCACCACGAACCGGTCCGATGAAGGCTCGACCCACGAGGCAATGGAGGACCCCAACCCGAAGTTGGAATCACGACCCGCTCACTTGGAGAGCACCACGAACTAGAAGCTCACGATCGATCCAAAGCACCCCCACCCAGTGGAAGAAGTACGAACTGACCCGATGCCTGGAAGAGGTATCACGAACCGAACCGATGCCATGAACCGACCCGAACCCAGTGAGGCACCACGACCCGAACTGCTTGGTGGCCACGAACCGGAGCCACTCACAAACCGATGGAGGACCTAAGCCTATATGATTATCACGAAACAAATGGAGATCGAACTGGGATGATGATGACCAAAACCCGAGATGAAAAGGTAGTCCAAGTAGGAAATATAACTCAGGATCCAGATGGGAACCAATGGGTTAACCCCATGAGTTGGACTTTGTTGTGGGACATGTGCTAAGGGGTTATCGACGTCTATAGTTTTGACTCACTACTGAGGGACGGATTATTGGCTATGGATCAGTGTAGTGAAGTTGTCATGACTTCATGGGGCAGAGTGATCGTAGCAAGGCTATGAGCTAGTGTAGTGGAGTTGTCATGACTCCATGAGGCAGAGTGGACATAACAAAGGATTAGTAGCTATGGATCAGTGCAGTGTAGTCATCGTGACTCCATGGGGTAGAGTGATTGTAGCAAAGGACTGGATGATCAAAGTGGTAGATATCGTATGCTTTACACACTGAGTGAGAGATGTGAGGATGATTGCTATGTTTGATGTTCGTTATCACCATGACATGCACACCCCCTCCCCATTATTTTCACACTATATGTTAGGGTCACCTAAATGTATTGTACATCCTGTTGTGCTAACTCTTTGGTTGCAGGTCTAGGTTCAGATATGATTATGTATAACTGTTATTGTTCTGTTTTTGCTGCTTATCGCTCATACCAGACTTTTGTCTGACCCAGAGTTTTATGTCTCTTCTTATTACTTTGGGTGCTCCTAAACGAGCAGACTAGAGACAGGTTAGTTGGTTATGCACGAGTAGCTGCCCGGAGACGAGCAGGAGGCTTACATGTATTATTCCCATATACTCTCCCTGTGTTGTTGCTGGTCAATACTTTGGGCATTAGTAGTGTACCTTCCTATTTTTCTTTTGAGACAATTTTAAAAGTTGTAATAATGATGGTCTGGATCATAAGCTGTATTTTGAATTTTTCCGCTGCTATGATGGTTTAGTTTTCAGCTTATGCAGTCTCAACTGTTTTATATCAAGTTATAATATTATTATATTTTGTTCCATGCGTTGTGAGATATACTACAGGTTTTCTGATGATTCATAGTTTCAAATCCCTTATTTTTCTCTTTCTTTTGACGACCCATGCTAGTCGGGCATTAGCACAGCGCATTTCAAGGAAATGTTGGTTGGTGCCGGGTGGGCCATCACATTAAGTATTGTGGTTGGTTTCCTTAGCTTGTGTGTATGAATGCTACAAATTGTTTTGAACCTTATATTGATGTTGTTTGGTTCGACGATGATGATGGCTTCGACGAGAGTTCCGAAGGGAATGTTCGAAGTGATGTAATGTGTTCGTTGATAGGTGAAAAGCAATGAATAAGCAGATAACTCAAAGGTGTTGGGTTATGGATAATGGTTAATTGAGTGGGACTTGAGTTTATGATTAGTTGCTAGAGATAGCGACTAGAGATGCGAAGGCCCAGAGATTATCATTATCGTAAGTTCTAGCAGACTCAAAGAAGGGGTACTTTGGGCAGTCATGAAAGGTCGTGTACCTTGGGTAGTCGTGAAGGGCCTTGTTGTTGATATTTGAGAAGACAAAAAAACGAGTCATGATGGCGTACGGAGTTGTGCTAGAACTGGGGTTACCATTTGCCCTTGACATATGGTAGTCATGATAGGTCGTCATACGATTAATGATGGTTTCAAAGCAGGATTGACGGTGATAGCCAGAGTCTGTCATGGATGTTTGAATGTTGGAATGCTTGGATGTTTTGTTTGTACCATCTCACGTGGATTATCCAAAGTCGAGGGAGATGTTCCTTGAGTGCTTGACCGATATTGGTTTAGGCCTCTGGGGATAGTGCTTGAGGGATGTTAAACCTGATTAGGATTGTCTGCGTGAAACCTAAGTAATCTGGATGCTATGAGTGTTAACGATGGTTGTTCTGATTGCCATGGATGAATTGTTGTTACCTTGGATGTTATGGATTGTAAAGACTATAACTGTCCGATGTGGGGGAAGATGGGAGTTGAGTTCTTCTCTGGTGTTGGGTAGTGGTTGGTAAATCTACCCATTCTCATATACTTTATTAATGAAGTTTGTTAGTTGTTTTATCGCTCACTAAGACTGTTGTCCGACTCAAGGTTTTATGTTTCCCTCTTATTACCTTAGGTTGTTCATCCGTTTTGGATGGTCAGACTAAGTAGCAGGTAACAGGTGGTAGCTTAGTGAAGACGATGTAGTTGTTCGGAGGTGAGCAATAACGCACTATCTCTCTTACTATATAGTATTTGGGTTTTCGCTCTTTGTTACTCTACTCTAAGTGTTGTAGTGAGGCAAATTTGTACAGACATATGTTGCAATCATGGTGTATGGATATACTTTTTAGTTGGTTAGAATATTTGAGATTTCTGTTCAAATATGCTTCACTGATATTATTACATGTTGTTTACATTCTAGTATACGACAAGTTCAGATGATGTTTACCTACTTTGATGGTCATCCATACCTGCCTGGCATGCCTTTTTAGCGCATTATTCGTCTTGTTTAGTGCGGAGTCTATGGGCGGTCGTCACAATATCCCCTCAAGCCATTTACAAT
Source organism: Allium sativum (assembly GCA_030737875.1). NCBI lineage: Eukaryota > Viridiplantae > Streptophyta > Magnoliopsida > Asparagales > Amaryllidaceae > Allium > Allium sativum. The sequence continues at coordinate 313,584,809 of CM060919.1, forward strand.
ATTCCTTCAATTCCCTTTCTGAATTCTTGTTTCATCCATTTTCAACATGTTTGGGGCTCTTAACTTTCTAGAGGGCATTCTTATTCCTACATGGTTTCGTAGATATGTAGAAGCTACGACACATATTGGATAACAGGAGAATGCTCTTCTCCCTGCTGGAGGAGCAGTAGTGCCTCCTGCTCCTCCTCCTCCTCATGTAGTCAACTTTTCTAAGCTTTGTAAGGACTTCTGCACAATGGGAGGCAAACCATTTCATGTACTGAAAGTTTTATAGAAGCGCGCTATTGGCTTAGAGAAACAGAGAATGTATTCAACTTACTCGAGCTTGATGATTGGTGTAGGAAAGTCACAATAGAAGGTTTGATTTCTCTTTTAAACTATCCTATTAGAACTCTTTTTGATTTTGGTGCTTCTCATTCATTCATATCCAACTCTGTGGCAGAAAATATGCACTTAGATACTAGTATTTTTCTGATCCTGTTATAGCTTCAAACCCTACAGGAGGAATAACTCATTTATCTGTGATATGTAAGGGTTTGAGGATTTTTGTTTTGGGCATCAAATTTTAATGCGACGCATATATTCTTGGTTTTGTGGGTTACGGATTAATTCTAGAAATGGATTAGCGAGCCATGGATGGTTCCATTCTTTATTGTGAAAGGAGAGTGATTAGACTTTTTACTTACCAAGGTAGATCTCTTGAAACTTTTTGTGACCCACAAGGGTTGGTTATGCTCAGTTTCCTAGATTCTCTTAATGCTTCCATTGATGATCTTCAATCAGTACACGTCGTTAGCAGATTTTCGGACGTATTCGACAAGGTTAGAGGATAGCCTTCAAGGCATGAGATAGACTTACGGATTTAATTGGTGGAAAATGTGAAATCTGTCACATTGCTAATGTGCCACATGGCTCCTATGGAGAGGAGGGAGCTCAGCAAACAAGTGGGTGAGTTGTTGGAATAATGTTTCATTAGACGGAGCATATCTGAGTGGGGAGCTCCAGTCGTTTTCGCAACCAAGGCAGACGACTCTCTCTGTCTATGTGTAGACTACAAAGAATTAAATAAACACACCAAGAAGAATAGACACCCACTTCCAAGGACTGATGACTTGTTTGACCAACTAGTAGGCGCTTTAGTTTTCTCACAGTTGGATCTAGCCACCAGATTTCTTCAGCTTAGGGTAGCGGATGATAGTATTGATAAGACGGCTTTCAGAGTTCCAGATGGTTTTTTTGAGTGGATGGTCATGCCTTTTGGGCTGACCAATTCACCTTCATATTTTGTGGACTTAATGAGTCGGGTGTTTAGGGAGTATCTGAACAAGTTCGTGGTGGTGTTCGTGGATGACATTCTGATCTTCTCAAAGAGAGAAGAAGAACATGCTCAACACTTAGATGAGGTTCTAAGTACACTTAGAGCAAATCAACATAAAGCTAATTTTTTTAAGTGTCAATTCTGGAGGAAGGAATAAGGTTCCTAGGGCATGTAGTCTCCAAGGATGGGATAATAGCAAACACCGCTATAGTAGTCGCAGTTTAAGACTGGAAAACCTCTAAGAATGCAACGGAGGTAAGAAGTTTCCTTGGATTTGCGGTTTATTATAGGAAGTTTATCAAAGACTTTGCGCAGATCTCAGCTACGCTTACCCGTCTGACAAAGAAGAACTTGCCTTTTGCTTGGAGCGTTAATTGTGAAGTTTCTTTTCAAAGATTGATGAGGGCTCTGACAACGGTCCCTATCCTAGCTCTTCCCAATGGTAGGACGGTGCTTACAATCTACACGGATGCTTGCAGCATGGGATTAAGCACTGTACCGATGCAAGAGGGTAGGGTAGTCTTCTATGGAAGTAGTCGACTAAGAGTTCAGGAGAAGAACTACCTCACCCATGACTTGGAGTTAGCTGTTATAATGTTTGCACTTAAGTCTTGGAGACACTATCTACTTGGAGAGAAATTCGAGCTTTATACGGATCATAAGTTGCTCAAATATTTTTTCTCATAGAAGGATCTCAACTTGAGGCAGCAACGGTGGAGGGAGTTCCTAGCGTCCTACGACTTTGAGATAGCTTCTACCCCAGGCAAGGGTAATGTACTGGCAGACGCGTTGAGTAGACAGAGGATGACCTTCGGTCCTCTATTCGTAGATAGGCAGAGTTTGGAATTCATCTTGACCTTGATTTTAAGCCATCTACATATTTCACATTTGGTTTAGTGTCATCATTGGACGTACGACCTACTCTCATGGAGTGCATTGGATCTATACAATGAGAGGACCAGCAGTTGGCAGACATCATGGACAGACTTAGTAAAGGAGAAGCTTCTAGTCACCTATCCAGGTATACTATGGACGAAAGAGGATGGCTGAGATGAGATATAAAGCTATGTGTCCCTAAAGTTGGGGAATTGCTAAGAGAAGTACTTGAGGAAGCTCATCACCCTCAGCACAACACCAAAAAAAATAAAAAATTGTAACACTTATAAGCGTGATAAATCATTCTCGTAACGGTTATAACCGTTATTACAGAGTGCATGGCAATTTATTGTTACGGATATTATAACGGTTACGACTATTACAAATGTCACAATTTGTCACAGTTATAACTGTTACAGATGTCACAATCAGTCACGGCTATAACTGTTACGTATAGAACTTCCCCAACATTTATTGCCATGAAACATTTATAAATTATCACGGTTATAACCGTTGTTATTGAAAATATTCTCACATTTATTACTATTAGCAATGAAATAGGTTTATTGTTCAAAATTGACATTTATAACGGTAAAATTGTTACTAATTTCCAAAAACATATTAAAATCATTAGCATCCTAAAGCACAATAAAATCATTAGCATCCTGAAGCATAATAAAATCACATTTCATATTTAACCTATACAACATCAAAATACAAAGTAGCATATATTAATTTCCTAATCGTATACAATAATATACCACAACTCATCTCCTAAAGAATATAATAATTTTATTTACCGAAACACATTTCATTTCAACTAACATCAAAAATATACCAATTAAATATACAACCATTTTCCTCCTTACATTATGAAGACCAAAGTATCACAATGCAATATATAATCTTTCCTTACATAAAAAACTTCAAGAAACCAAATATCTTCAAAGTATCACTATCTAAAAACAAGTCAAGAAGCTTACAAATTAAAAGTTGAGTATCACAACCAAGGTTAGTTTCTGATATTTGTCTTGCTTTCCTGGTTTTATTGAAACCTGCATTGTTTATCGAATATGATAACATGAATCAAGTCATGAAAGGGAATTTTTTTTATGATATACCCTACTTTTTTGTGTCAAGACCATCTCATCCAAAATACAAGTAAACAATTTATTAATATATTAAGCCATTTGACTAGTTGTCTTACTCTAGATTTGGGGTTCAAGTTACTTTACATCCTTGCTAAACCAAATTATAAAACAATTTGATTATTAAATCAATTTTCTAAACATGTTACATGTACAAAGCACTACCACAAAGAGAAGGCAGATAGGATACCCACGACGTAATAATCCCAACAATTTTTTTAAACAATGATATTAATGTACAATGGTCCTAAAATTCTTTCCCTTTATTATTATTTTAAAAATTAAATTAGAATAATAATAAATTCGTTACAGTAATCACAACTAAATACTCTATAAATGGGAGTGGCTTACATATTTAAATATTTGCGTCAACTAATCAATTTGAATGCAATATATGTTGTATAATTGCATACTATAATTGAATGCACAACTCAGTTCATGTTGCAATGACTCATTTGCTTCTATTCAGTTTGCTTATGTTTTGCATTTTAAATCATGAAAATGTATGTTACAGTTGTAACTTACATGAAAAATTGAACTATTCTCTCTAATTCAACAATGTATTGAAATTTTTGAACATGGAATCGCTACGCAAGCTGCCTGAAATGATATACAAAAGGAAAATTGAAAATTTTATTGAGAAAAGAAATCAAAACAAACAAATTTAAGTGCCAAATTGCAGGAATGTGGAATCATGTAGAATTTAACGTTGATTGGATATACACTGTGTTTGGCTACATCGATCTATACACCCTCCAATGTATAACTTGTATCAAACAAAACAACACAAAGGTGGCGATTGCATGATGTAGTAACTAATAACCTGAAAGAAGGAAGAAATATTGTATTTTCTATTACACATCAAATTAATTATGAAATAAATTTTTAGGTAGAATAAGAATTTTTAATAATTGTGTTGTTTTTATTTTAAATTATTGCTTCATGTATTAGGCTTATTTAACTCATTTGCTTTGAAGCAAATTAACTGCCTAACGTACCCTAACCAGTGAAGAGAATTTCGTTAAAAAAAATTACCACCCTAGAGAATTCATGAATGTTCATAATATGAAGCAAAATTACTGAGCAATATAGAAAAATTCAACTGTATAAAACATATAGCTATAAAACTTGGCTTAAAAAGGTAAGATAATAACCGAATATGATAAGATGATATGCTTGCACATCAACTCAATGCAGAATGACAACTGAATAATAATAGATATAAAAATATTAATACTAGTATGAAATTTTGTTCTCCCCATAATTAAGTGGAAAGATTTCATGCATTGCATATGTAACAACTTTTGGATGGAGCATGATAATCTTGAATATATGTTCATAGTGGAAACTAAAAGTAAAGCAACATATTATTACTGTCACAATTACTTCAGTACCACAGAGCAAGCATATGAACATAGTCTAGAACTTACATGGTAGTTAGTGTTCTAAAAACTTCGTATATGAGTACAGTTTGAAACTTAGATGATAGTTAGTGTTCATGAAAGAAAACTACATGCCGTTTGAAATAGAAAAATGAACAATAAACAATAAACTACTTTAAGAATGATCAACTTATTTTGGTCAACAAAATGCATCCAACGGTGCTAATTGTTTCTATCCATCATTCTATTTACTTTCACCTTCATTTAAAAAAAATAGCCATTACTTCAATTACTTGCTTTTTACTTTTTAATCCAAGTTTGATCTTCCAAAATTAGATTCATGTAAACAATGCCACCATCGCTTATGTTTTGACATAAAGTATTCTATGAATGCATTGCTAACTTTAGTTTAACAAACAGATGCTACAACTCCTTTACAAAAAGCTTTAGAGAAATTTAATTTACTTAATTTATCATCAAAATATAAATTAAAGGAGATTGATGGTTTCATAATTCCCATGTGAGTTCAAAAGTGTTACACAACTAATTATAAACTAAAGGTAATTGGTGGTTTCATGATTCCCATTACCATATAATTCCATACATGTCACATGCTATGCACCTCAGTGCTATGGCTTGATGTGTTGCTGAATATGATATTTGTTGAAACCGTTGTGTTTAATCCGACTCAAGTCCACTCAAATCAAATATTTAAACCACAAGCGCTTGCGAAAGACTAGATCGTTGTTAGACTTGGAAAAACAACCAAAACAATAACTCTAGTCACCAAACAAGGATCAACTAATCACGAACAATCCAAATCTCAATCATAAGCAAGAAACTAATGACAAAGTAGCAAAAATAAATCACACAAGGATTTATAGTGGTTCCACTAACATCTTGTTAGTGTACATCTACTTTGGAGAGAGTATTTTATTACCACGATTAATGGAATACAAGAGATTGATCCAATGATCACTATATTTCAATATAGAAACGAATTTGAGGAGAATAGAATTGAAGAATTGGAATTAGGTTATAAACTCTAATTCACCCTTGAGAATAAACCCTTGATTTCTATCAAGCCTCTAAGCTCTTCCAAAGAGAAACAGAAAATAACATATATATGAATGGGCCAATTCCCAAAATTGCCCTCAAAGCTTTACAAAACAGCTTGCCAAATTTCTAGCTTGAAATAGCCCATTAGCCTCCTCAGACGTCTGTCGTAGGGCCTAACAGATGTCTGTCCCTCCCAGAGAATTACTTGTGCTTCTGCACTTAGCTCAGACGTTTGTCCCCTATATGACAGACATCTGTAGGAGCTCTCGGGAAAAATATTTCCTGACAACAGACGTCTATCCTCCTTTGGTCAAACGTCTATTGAGACTCTTGAGAAATTGTTCCCTGTAGTCACAGACATCTGTCCAAGGAGCGACAGACGTCTGTGCTGAAGCTTCCAGCTTCACTTCGCTACATCAAACACAATCTCCCCCATCAAGCTCTGATTTGCACACCGCCTTCTCCTACTCGATGCTATCTTCATCCTCTTCAATCCAATATATAGGTACACATACTTCAACACCCCACCTCGATACTATAACCATCTCAACTCCAAACCCCAATGCACCAAGAATTTCCTTCTACCTTCGACCAAGCAACATGAATACTTTCCCAATGTGCTCCGGCAAAGCCACCACCCATTGCACTTCGTTAACGAGCTCCGGCAAGGCCACCGCCCTCCAACAAAGTGTTGAAAGTAGTAAAATCAAAACCGTCTCACCAAAGACAATGTACTCGGAAGTGTAACTAGTACTTACCATGAAGATAGATTTCCAATCTCTCACCGCTATTCCTTTCCATCATCACATACAAAAAATCACTCTTTCCACTCGTGCCACCCCGTGGCACCTAGCAACTCAACAAGAAAATTAAGTTCGAGCAATGCTCGAACTTCCCAACCAGCAATGCTTTAGTAAACATGTTCGCCACATTATCCTTTATGTGCACTTTCCGAAGGTATACTAGCTTACCCTCATCGATGGCTACAAGAAATGACTCTCTCGCCTCATTATGCTTGTTCCGTGAGTTAAAAGCCAAATTCTCTGCCAAATGGATAGCACTTTGGCTATCACATCGAACATCAATACTCTCATGTTCGAAACCCAAGTCACACGACAATCGCTTCAACTAGAGTGCCTCCTTGGCCGCTTCCGCCGCGACAATCAACTCCGCCTCCGTAGTGGATAAAGCAACTACGATTTGCAATCTTGATCTCCAACCAATGGTTGTCCCGCCAAGTGTGAAAACATACCCGGAAGTTGATTTCCTATGATCCCTATCACTGACATAGTCCGAGTCACAATAACCAACCAACTTGCAACTTCTCTCATCACTACCGCCAAAAACAAGACCATGAGATGCTGTGCCTTTCAAGTATCTCAATATAGCCTTCACGATTTCCTAATGCGATTTCCCCGGATTAGCCATATACTGACTAACCACCCCGACGACATTTGCAATATAGGGCCTTGTACACACCATGGCGTACATTAAACTACCAACCTCACTTGCATATGGCACCTTTGCCATTTAAGCCTTGTCTTTCTCTCCGATAGGAGATCCCTTATCTGAAAGCTTCGTAGGAAAAGATAAAGGTGTATTTAATGCCTTTGCATTCTCCATGCTAAACCGGCAAAGCACTTTCTTAATGTGCTCCTTTTGAGTTAATCTTAACTCAAAACGCTTTCGGTCCCTTTCAATTTCCATGCCCAAGATTTTCCTTGCTTCTCCAAGATCTTTCATTTCGAATTCCGATTTCAAAAGCATCTTAAACTTGTTGATTTCATTTTTATCCTTGGAAGTAATGAGCATATCATCTACATATAAGAGAAAATACACCCAACAATCATTTTCCCAACCTCTTGAAATATATGCAAGCATCCTTGATGCTTTGATGGAAGCCATTTTCAAGCATGAAACGATAGAATCTCTTGTACCATTGTCTAGGTGATTGCTTTAACCCATATAGAGATTTCTTCAACTTGCAAACCATTTTAGACTTACCATCTACAATTTACTCATCTGGTTGCTCCATGTAGATGTCTTCCTCCAAGTCTACATGCAAGAAGGCGGTTTTCACATCAAGCAATTATGGCTAGTAAAACCCGGATAGAAGTATGGCGTACCACCAGTGCAAAATTTTCATCATACTCAATTCCTTTTTCTTTGTTCAAACCCCTTTGCCACTAACCTTGCTTTGTACCTTCCATCATCCTTCACCTTGTAAATCCATTTGCACCTTATAGCACGGTTTCCATGAGGAAGTGGAATTAACTCCCAAGTTTGGTTCTTCATTGACGATTGCATCTCTTCCTCCATGACGCAAATCCACTTCGAGCTCTATCTCAACTCCATGACGTCATCAAGGTCCATCAGCTCATCTTGGACTACATTGAGAGCATAGTCCAAATGATCGCAAAAGCTAAGGTAGTTCCAATCACCATATCTTTCAGGAGGCCTTATTGCACATCGACCAACCCGGGTAGTAATACTATTACCCAAACCCCTTTCAGCTCCACCTTGAGTCTAAACTTATCTAGTATCATGCACATCACCAACATCACTAGAGGAACCATGTGGACTATGTGTTGTTTGATCAACCTCTTCAACCCCCCGAGGTTCTTCTTCAACTCTACTACCACTTGGACGGAATATGGGAATGACTTCCTTCTCCTTTGATTCACCATGAACCAAATCCGGAACATCCGATGAGCTCTCATTCTCCTTGAATAAAGCAGACTCATCAAAAGTGACATGATGAGAATCAACAATCTTCTTCATTTCCGGATTCCAAATCCGATAGCCTTTCACGCCATTCGTGAAACCAAGCAAGACCCCCTTGAATACTCTAGCTTCAAGCGTATCATTCCCCGGATCATGCACATAAACTGGGCTACCAAACACATGAGGATATCTCAAGTCAACACTCTTCCGCTTCCACACTTCTTTCGGAATTTTGTTATCAATGGTCGAGCACGGAATTCGATTCACAATATGCACCGCGGTTGACAAAGTTTCGGCCCAAAATCCCTTAAAAAAACCCACTGTCAATCTCAAGCATCAAGATTTCTCAAGTAGAGTTCGGTTCATTCTCTCCGCTACTCCATTAGATTGCAGATCTCCAGGTGTAGTAAAATATCTCTGGATTCCGTGATGCTTACAATATTCCAAGAATTCCCCGGAAACATATTCGCTGCCATTGTCGGTCCTTAACACCTTCAAAGTCTTGCCACTCTCATTCTCAACAAGATCCTTCCATACTTTGAACTTAGCAAATGCCTCCGACTTGGCCCTCATTACATACACCCATACCTTTCGAGACAAATCATCAATGAAAGAAATATAATAATGCACTCCTCCCAAAGAAGCAACCGGTGTCGGTCCCTAAATATCCGAATGAACATACTTACGAACCTCCTTTGATCATGCTTGCCTTCATCGAACGATACCTTTGTTTGCTTCCCCATGACACATTCCTCGCAGAACTCTAGTTTGTTGAAACTCTCACCCTTGATCATCTCCCGCTTTCGAAGAATATCCAAACTCCTCTTCGAGATATGACCCAATCTCAAATGCCACAACCGTGTCGCATCCAAGTCACGAGAACTATTAATACCCACACAATTCTCACCTCCTACGGTCACACCTTGAAGCAAATATATACCATGAGTCCTAGCACCATTTATAACCACAAGTGCCCCCTTCGAAACCCTCAAGCAATCCTTCTTGATAATAATCTTGCATCCTAGAGAATCCAATTGCCCCAAAGACATAAGCGACTTCCTAAGTCCCGAAACATAGCAAACATTGGTGAGCGTGCGAATTACTCCATCAAACATCCTTTTTTGCATGGAGCCACTACCCATCGACTTGAAAATAGCACCATTTCCCATAGCAATTGCATTTCCCTCTTTGACTTCAAAGGACGAAAAACAATTTCTATTTGGCGTCATATGATACGACGCACTCGAATCGAGAACCCATTCGTTACCCGAAACACCCGTTGCTACCGCCGTCAACACATTATCATCTATCTCACCATCCCCACTCTACACCGCTACGGATGAAGAAGCTACTTCCTTCTTATATTTGTCCGGATATTCATTCTTCCAATGTCCCGGTTTCTTGCAAATAAAGCACTTGCCATTTCTCTCTTTCAATTTACCTCTTCCGCTGGGCTTTCTTGATTTAGAACGCCTCCAGTTTCCTTTCTTCACATTCTTTTCTTTCTCCACAAATAATCCGTAACCACTACTAGCTCCATTACTACCCTCACTCATCTCCTTCATTTGGTCTCTCAACTCCTCACTAAGAAGACCCGTCATGACATCATCAAGAGTCAAGGTATCCCGGCCATAGATCAAGCTATTTGAGAAACCCGTATAGCGGTTTGGCAACAAACACAATAATATCATCGCCTTTTGCTCTTCTTCAATCTTCAAATCAACGGCCTTCATCTTCATGAGCAAGTCATCAAGGGCATTCAAGTGTGCCTTAAGCGAATTACCCTCCTTCATCTTGAAGGTGAAAAACGTCCACAACAAGATCAAACGGTTAGTGAGTGACTTCCTCATATAGACTTCCTCTAACTTGTCCCAAATACCTTTAGCGATTGTCACACCACTAATTTCGGAGATCACATTCTCCCCCATAGCAAGTTGAAGAGTAGTGTAAGACCATTCCTCCATCTCCTCTCTCTCAACATCCGAGACATCACTTGGAAATAAGTGAGTATCAAATACCACTTGGTGCACCCGATTCCGCCTAAGAACCGCTTTCATTTTCCATTGCCACTTCTCAAAGTCATTATCACCATTACGCTTGTCAATAACCAATTGAGAACCCGACGCCGCATATGAACCTCGTACATAAGGCGCCACACTATTCGGACTTCCGGTTGAAGGACTTACCGAGCTATTATCCGTTTCCGGCATTTTCACAAACACCTAACAAGCACCAATTGCTCCGATACCAACTGTTGAAACCATTGTGATTAATTCGACTCAAGACCACTCGAATCAAATATCTAAACCACAAGCGCTAGCAGAAGACCAGACCGTTGTTAGACTTGCAAAAACAACCAAAAAAATAACTCTAGTCACCAAACAAGGATCAACCTATCACGAACAATCCAAATCTCAATCACAAGCAAGAAACTAATGAAAAAATAGAAAAAAAATCACATAAGGATTTATAGTGGTTCCACTAACATCTTGTTAGTGTACATCCACTTTGGAGAGAGTATTTTATTATCACGATGAAAGGAATACAAGAGATTGATCCAATGACCACTATATTTCAATATAGAAATGAGTTTGAGGAGAATAGAATTGAAGAATTGGAATTAGGTTATAAACCCTAATTCACCCTTGAGAATAAAACCTTGATTTCTACCAAGTCTCTAAGCTTTATCCAAAGAGAAATAGAAAATAGCATATATAGGAATGAGCCCATTCCCGAAATTGCCCTCAAAGCTTCACAAATAGCTTGCCAAATTCCCAGCCCGAAATAGCCCATTAGCCGCCTCATACGTCTGTCGTAAGGCCTGACAGATTTCTATTCCTCCCGGAGAATTACTTGTGCTTCTGCATTCAGCTCAGACATCTGTCCCTATATGACAGACGCCTGTAGGAGCTCTCGAGAAAAATATTTCCTGACAACAGACATTTGTCCCCCTTCGGTCACACGTCTGTTGAGACTCTTGGGAAATTGTTTCCTGTAGTCACAGACGTTTGTCCAATGAGCGACAGACGTCTATGCTGAAGCTTCTACCTTCACCTCGCTACATCAAACACAATCTCCCCCATCAAGCTCTGATTTGCACACCGCCTTCTCCTACTCGATGCTATCTTCATCCTCTTTAATCCAACATATAGTATCGCATACTTCAACAGTATTGTGCTCATATAAGGAAAAGGTAATGGTAATGACATTATGCAATACATAAGGAAGAGTAATGGCCCTCACTAATCCTTGTAGGCAAATGAAATTCAGTTTAAAGATAGTGGAAACCATTCAGCTATAATGATTTAATCTTTTTCTTTTGCGTTTACTAACAACGAATAAAATGAGTAGCTGAAATACATAATTGAATGCTAGACGTAACCGAAATTATATAGCCTATAGAATATTAAATAAAGAAAAGAATATACAAGGAGATGGAAACGATAAATGGCAATGGTAGTTAATGAGTTAGTATTAAATGAAAGAATTTTTACACCTAAATGTGAAATTACACTGCACTTTTCCATGTTTGACCATTTTTTAATCTAGGCATTCCCGAACAGGACAACAGCTGTGAACATTGGAAAATGTTATTTACTGAAATGAGGCTGAAAATGTAAACGTGACAGGAACCATATGAGATAAATTATCTTTCCCATGTTATTTTTTAAATATTTTTTGCAACATAAAATGACCAATTAAAATAAGAAAATGAAAGGTAATGTGATTCGCAAAAGAGATATAATATAGATTACTAATTAGGAAATATCTGTCTATAGAAATTAGATCTAACAATCGAAACAATATAAATCACATGTCTGATAATTTTATGGACTAAATTAGAAAAAACAGTGATCCTAAGCATGAATGATCATTAACCATAACAATATTGTGTGCATGTGAATGCGGAAATCAACATAAGTAACCATTTTCTCTTTATTTTAATGCCATATATGTATATAGCCAAACATGCACTCACTTGATCATGAACCTACACAGTGTCATTAAATGATATGCCATGATGTGAGAAGGGGTGGGTGATTACGATGAGTTATATGCACACAGACACAGTGTAACATCATAAAGCAATTAAGATGACACATGATCGGTTAAGGTATGGTTACCAACAGGTGAAAATGAGCAAAATGGCTTGAAATGCACTGTGAATTGTTGAGGCCACCGAAGACTATACAGGTGTAAGCTATGGAGGGATAGGGAGTGACAACTAATGGACCTAACAAGAATTAGGATTGTTATCATAGGCTGACGTTAATTGAAATTTGAGTTTCTATAGCTTTAAATGAGAATTGATATATGAAGTTGCAATAATTGATATATGGTTTGACTATTGCTGGTGTATGGTCACTGCCCTGAGAATTGAAAAAAGGACTAAAATTTGAAGTTGTAATAGTGTAGCAGCATGGACTAACGTGAATTGCTAAGATGGTCTAATGCTAAATGAAGTGAGAGTTGTTTAAGCAATCAAATTGTGAGAGCTAACTTGTATTGATGAATTGCCGATCTAGGCGTGACAGAATTGAAATGAAAATTGAATGTGAGTTGCATACTACAATAACTAAATTGATGAAGCATGTAGCCTGATTGATGTATACATATGGTGATATTGAAGCAAGGACTACTAGCAATAAGAATGCATGAAAATGGTTAAATCAAAATTGCAATTGCAGAGTAGAACTGTGAAAGTAAAATGATTTGGCGTTACAGATGTGTGAGCATGTACCCATGTATAGGTTGACAACATATAACGCATGCACAAATATTTCACAAAAAAGTGGTCATAAAATCAATGAATTAATATTTTTAAATTAGGGGGATACAACGTTTGAGATTTTATAAAATTCAAAGTGTGACACCTTTAACAATAAACTGACCAAATTATGAACCTTTCACAATAAACTGAACAAACCAGCCAACCTGTTATTGCATTTCCAATAAGGTAGGCAACTAAAGTTAGAAAAAAACTTAAGTTACCAAATGCAAAGCAACCAGTTACGATGAATTGGACATGTTGCCTCCTTATCTCCTCGATTTCCTTCTAGAAAAAATTATCCCAGTTGTTACCTTATCCCAGGCCAATATAGTCATATGGCATGTAATGTCTTAATGCCATCTTACTCTCCGTTGTCCTAAGATTAAATTCTCTTCTACAAACTATTAATTTTGTAGTCTACTAGTCGACAAAGAACAGGAAAATGAGGTTAAAGTTCAATCACTTGAAATGGTAACTACTAGATTCGAATTTTGATCGCACACCTTTATAAAAGAACTCTGCAATCAGAATTTTGGAGTTCGTGCTATCGATCGATAATAATAAGATGGACTATATAATGTATTTAGTGGCAGCAAGGAAGTAGATTGGTTAACAAACTGAAGCCAATCATGCATTTTATATGCAAATAAATTAGTCATCATGGAAAATATTTGATATCCCTAGCTTGCAAGAGTTGTAAGAAATTAAAAGGTCATAGACATACATATCAACATATGAACTCAATGGACATTGATATTATTTATGAATCAGTGTAATTTATACCATTCTTCCTTCTCAACTTCACCACACTATAAATCAAACTGACCTGAAAAAAATCTTCCCAAGTTTAATCTAATAGTTTAATAACTTCATTCTTGTTTCTTCCCATTTTGACAACATTACAGGTATATATGATCTTCCATATAACCAAGAACACTTATTGACAACCCAAAAATAAAGAAAAGTACACAAATTAGTGTTTAGCCCAAAGGCTAGTCAGCAGTCCGAAAGCTAGTCCAACTACAGCGACTTACTGACATGCCACCCCTATCTCTTAAAGTAAAGGCTTCCACTCATCTATAAAAGAAATTCCCAGTATATTCATTGGGCAGGCCAAGTGAATATTCTTCCTGAGCCTGAATTTGTTAAGCCTTTTGACTTTGAATGGGCAGACAGACTTGACTCCCTGATTGGACAGTTGGCACTGGAACGATAGCAAGCATCCCCCACTAAAGCCCCAAAAATAAACCAAAAAGAAAATGAAGTCTTTTCTTGAGAAATGTATTTTTTTTACTATTTTTTTTGTAATGTAATAATATTAGAAGCAAGATTCTGATTCCTTCATTACCAATTTTTTTTGGTATTTTTGGTTGTATAGATTATTTGATGTTGTGGGGTCAATATTTCCAAAAACAAGTCAAAGTCGTTATATGTTCCAGAAAACCTATTAGGATTGTATAAGAACCTAATAATTAGTTGACAACTAGTTACTATTTTTCTTCCAAACTATTGATGTCTCAATTACAAGCCTTTTATCCACTTGTCTACATAAAAAGGGCTCACGATAATGCTCTCGCATTCATTATTACGTAGGATAAAAGTGCCACCCTATCAATGATTTCTTATTGAAAAGAGCACCAAAGTCCAAATCTAGATTAATATAGGAATTTTTGGAACCTATGGAACTTCTCAAAATTTTAGAGTTCTCAATGCAAAATTTGAATTTGAAGCCTCAGACCAATAAACTATTGAATGTATAAACTGAAAACCATGGAAAAAATGAATATTTTAAGATTAATATGCAATAATATTGAGAATATAATAGGTATAAATAAACTGAAAACAAAAGGTTGGATTGTTATTTTTTCAAGCAGGAACTCAAACTCATGATTTGATCTGTGCAGTAAATAATTACAAATAGAAAAGTATATTTTAAGATTAATATGCAATAATATTGTGAATATAATAGGTATAAATAAATTATAAACAAAAGGTTGGATTTTATTATTCCGAGTAGGAACTCCAACGCATGATTTCATTTTTGCAGTAACTTTTATAATTACAATAAAAGAGCGTTTTAGTCAAATGTGATTCAAGTTCAAGCCTTTTGACTTCAGCATCAAAATCCTAAATTCAATCACAATCTTAGAAAAATGAAGTAAAAAAGTCTGTTTGTGTTTTCATAGTAATTTCATAGCCTTTCCTATGCCCAAATAAACAAGCTTTCAACCATGCCGAAATTGATTTCAGAAAAGTATGAAACATGTCTGAATCTAATCATCCTAAAAGGAAGATTAAGCTTTGAAACATAAAAGATTTCAACTCAAACAAATTCAAGAAATGCGAATACAATGCAAGAATGGTAATAATAACTAACAACTGAAGGTTCAAAAAATAAGATATACCCGACGAAGGTGGTGTTGGAACTAGGAAGAGGCAAAGACGAGGATAAATGCTGATCGAATTTAAGGTAGAGGGGTGGAGGTAGAGATAGGAAAAACCCTAATCTGATTTGAATTTTTCGAATAACAAAGGGCGAAGGTCGGAGCGTGATAAACACGAAAAGGAAGAATATAAGATAAAATGATGAGTCTATCCCTAGCGGTTTGGAAAATTATGAAAGCCCAAACCTATCACATAAATAATCGTGATAATGCATTACAACATTAATAATCGTTATAATTTCCCAATAATAATAACCATGATAAAATGAAACAAATAATTCTTACAAAATGACCTATTTGGTGTACTGCGTATTATTATCCATCCGGGTGGTGACAAGACATACCGAGACTTGAAACTTGTTATCCATTGGACTGGCATGAAGAAAGATGTAGCAGAATTTGTGGCCTGATGTTTGACCTGTCAATAAGTCAAGGCTGAACAAAAGAAACCCAATGTATTACTTTAGCCCTTGGATATCCCACAGCGTCTTTATGGACTTCATGATGGACTACTCCGATCAAGGAAGGGCAACACGAGCATTTGGGTGATAGTGGATAGGCTTACTAGAGCACTCATTTTATCCCGGTTAAGAGAAAGAGAATAGCAGTTTAGTTAGATTCAACATACCTTAAAAAGATCGTCCAACTACATGGGGTACCTTCAAGCATAGTAAGTGTTTGTGACCCTATATTTACAAGTGAATTTTTTGCAGGAGCTTGCAAGAAGCCTTAGGTACACAGTTGATATTTAGCATAACTTATCACCCTTAGACTGATGGAAAAACTGGGAGGGTTAATAGATTTCTTGAGGATCTACTAAGACTGTGTATACTAGATTTCAGAGGGACTAGGGAGGAGCATCTCCCATTGATTGAGTTCACATATAATAATCGTCATCAGATAAGCGTAGGGATGACACCCTTCGAAGCATTATATGGACCACCTTGCGGATCACCGACGTGTTGGTGGGAGTCTACGGACAGACTTCTGCTAGGGCCAGATATTTCAGAAAAGATATACCTCATTCGAAGAAGGATGAACGCTACACAAGATAACCAAAATTCATATGCCAATAAGAGAAGGACTAACTTGGAATTCGAAGTAGGAGATATGATCTTCATCAGAGTATCACCTTTAAGGAATGTGGTTCGATTTGGCTTAGTAGGGAAATTGTCACCAAGGTTCGTAGGACTGTTTCCCATAGTAGAGAGAATAGGCCAAATGGCCTACAGAGTTAGACTACCAGAGAGACTGGAGGGAGTTCATGACGTATTCCACGTTTCCCATTTTAGGAAATGTCTGCATGATTCAACGAGGTAATGGAGCCAAGTACACTTGAAGATGTTAAAGTCGAGAAGAGGCATTAGTTTGAAGAGTTCCTACTTGTATTCTTGAGACAGAAGTTAAGAGGCTAAGCAAAAAACAAATAAACTTAGTAAAGGTGCAATGGGGAGAAGGGAAAGATAACGCGATATGGGGACCAGAGGACAAGATTCGTGCTTCTTACCTTTTTCTTTTTGAGAGTACGTTTTGATTTCCTTTTATAGCTTTCTGAATTTCAAATCGTCCATCTCTATCATTTTGAATCATCAGCCCCTAGGATAGAAACCTTTGTTTGGAAATATGTGTTTGAGGCATGTTATGTTCGATGATTGCAAGTGGATGCGAGTGGTTGCTAGTGGATGCCCATGGATGCGTATACATGTACATTAGGCACTAGATCGGCCTAAGCACTTACATATTGCATATGGATGTGTGTGCATCTTATTTTTTTTTCAATGGATGAAAAATGGTTGTATTGTCACATGGATGTTGCATTTTGGTGAATGGTTGTGCACACATATAGAACTTATATGTATTATTATGATTATTTGCATACATATTGGACACATGACACATACATACATTGCATTAAGGAGGTCAACTGAACCAGTCGGCTGCCTAATTTTCGCATTAGCATAAGGACATACACACAACACTTTCTACATATGTTCATATAACGCATTAGAAATCTTAAGGACAATGGATGCTTATGGATGATGGCTGAGTAGATTAGTGTAGATTTAAATGGTAACATTCTTTTTAACTTTGAGATTTCGGGGACGAAATACTTTAAGAAGGGAGAATGTAACACCCCAAAATTTAATACACTATAATTATATAATAAAGTGGATATTACTTAATTAAATATTCCGATCTAAGTTAATCCAACATTACCATTCTGTTCATCTCGGAATTCTGGTTCAGATCGACCCCAAGTTTGCGTAAATTGGATGACATATGAGAAAGATATGAGCTTTCAAAGTTTAAACAACATTTTGAGATTCAAACAGGTATGTGTATGTGTGTATATAACGCAAGTCATAGTGCGACCCATACCGACCTGGGTCGACCTATTGGTCGACCCATTTTAAGAGGGGATGACCCATGGGTCGACCCAGTGATATGCATGCTCAATTCTGAGTTCCATATCTGGACTATTGTTATTTTTGGGTTCATTCGTTGGCTCAGCATTACGTGTATGGCCAGATTTGATGTAACGACCCAGGGATTTTCGACCCTGAAAATCAATACAAAACCGCATGTTGACTATTCAGGCATCGGAAATACTAGATCATTAATAGAAAGAAGTTAAAGGGTAGAAAGAAATAAAGTTAGAATAGAAGAAGATGAAAATCACAATCAAAATAAACAAGAATCTCACAGCGGAACGGATTTGAATATATTATATAAAAAAAATTGAAATACAAAACTATAAATTGTAATACATACCATTATCATAATACATCATATATATCACAGCGGAAATAACGATAGCCATAAAAGGGTCAGTCATGGGACTAGTGTGAGTAACTCCAAACATTTCGGTTTAACTTTCAAAATCCTTTTCAAAAGAAAGGATAATCGCTAGACCGATCCACACATAAACACAGATGGTTTTTACCTTACGATGACCCAAAACATTTCTTGAACAATTCTTTTCTGATATTATAATAGTGTACAAATCAAGTAAATAGAAATCTAGTAGAATGCTTGCATCTCACATTATATATATATAATATACAATCAAAACTCCGGGCTCTTATTAGGGAATGGATTTCCAGCTCTGACAAGGTGTGGAACCACCTTCTGATCAGTGTACTCTAGAGGAGATACATTGAAGTGCAACAAGAACATCTTGCAATCAGGCACACATGACCGACCATTCATTTTGCTTGAATATTTGAATATATTGTCACCTTACGGTTGCTATACCAACATAACCGTTCCCGAGAGATACAGAAATGAAAGGCGTAACAAATATGAATATTCTCTAGATGGTGACAATATACCCTAATTAGGCGCGACCCACTTAGCTATGCTGCATTCCTGAATTTTGTCATTTCCCGGTTGATGAGGCTCGAGGTCATAACGTATCCTTCTGAGCATCTGGCCATTGTTTACTTTGAATGCCACATCGTCAAACCTGCCAAATCACAAATTGATTTCCCCAAAAATACCATGCATATAAAGCTAAGAGAAACAAATTGCTCTACCACCAAATGTAAATATGTTTGAAGAGATCAACTTACGCGATCTATTAGATATACTATGTCAGACATTTGTCCATACACGTCGTCCTAGGACTGGACAAACCGAAGGCACTATTATGTAACTCCATCTTAGGCAATTTCTACCTAGGATTGCCCGAACAACCCTTGCATAAACTCCGTCTTCAATTGTCTTCATCATATTTGATTCGCAATGCTAATGCCAATACGAAGTGGTTTTCAGATGATAAATCTGATCCCGTCTCTCCGTATTGACAACGAAAATGGTCAAAAACTTTGATATTCGGTTATTTAACTATCAAAGAAAAACATCCACACAAACAACGATCTTATTTCTAAATGGAAATATTATTAATTAATCATCAATTAATACTGATCCCTTTTATTAATTTAACATTAATTTCTCCATTTCCCTTTCCCTCGATATTCCTCAAAACCCCTTTAGCCTTTTCACGATTTTCGAGAAAACATTTCCAAATATCCACTACTTTTTATTTTCTGTATTTAGAAAATATACGTTATTAACACTGGAAAACATTTCCATTTCTTATCCACACATTACTATTGTTCTACATTCATTAGTCTCTAACTGTAAACTAGTAAGAGAACAATTCTCTAAGTATCAACCCGGAAGGCCAAAACCAACATCACATCATTACTCAGAAAATCATTCAACATAACTAACCTCCAGCTAGTTTCTAATTTCCTTAACTCCATTTTTAGCTTCAGAACCATTCCATTTTTTATACTTAGAAAAAACATCTCTGGTTATATTTGGAAAACATTTCCAAATTAGTTTATAATAATTATTTCATCTCATTTCTAATTAATGTTTATAATCCCAACTTCTTGTTAATTATATACCAGGTTTATAACTTAATTTCGAATACATATTCAATTATAAATTATTGGTTTTAAATCAAATATTGATTTTCTTGTCCAATTCTGAATTATATAATATATAATTTATAAAAATAAAATATTCGACATCATCGAATTCTAATTACAAATCCTTATGTATTTGTTTCAGTTCTCTTTACACTTCGAACATGGAAATAATTTCATCGTTTTTCTTTCTTAAACGATTTCCCTTTTCCTTTTAAATAAATACATTTCTTGAATTTATATTTTCAAATGATCATTTTGCTTCATTTATAAATATCGTTTATAAATCAAACTACTTGTTTTTATATTAATTAAAACAAGTTATTATATCCAGCTCACTCGAAGTTTAATTTCTATTTAAAATATAGATTTTTGCTTTTAGAAACTCAAATTATTTTCCCTTATATTTTACGGTATTTAAATACCAATTATTTCAGGTCAATGTTGACGAACCATGGATTATTCGTCACATCATATAATGTAATGTATGAAAAACAACAGTATAATTGTTGAGGAATCCAGTTAGATCCCTCCAACATGTTTCCCTACATCCACAAATGTTAATCAACAATAATAACACCAATTTCATATCAATATGAAATATTAAAATAATAGAATCAATATTCAACTAATGGCTTATATATATATATATAACTATATAAATTATTTCGACCAATTATTATCAATTCATCCAAACATCCATCACACACAACAACCAATCATTTTTACCAGTATTAAATAACGTTTATAAAATTATAAAACTGGACAGAGTTAGTGAGTTTACTCACCTTGGTCGTTAATTGTTGAATAACAATTAATGTCATTTGATTGATTAGTTTAGGCGTTTAATTCTACCATAATTTGTAATGAACTCCAAATTTCTCTAGACTGGTTCCATGATGTAGCCTTTGATCATACGATCCCAATGGATCAGACCGTTCGTGAAACTGACAATGCATGTGCGAGATATTTAATTAACAAGTTAATATGTTAGATTATATTAAATTAAACTTAATAAAAATATAATTGGCCTTTACCATTAATTAACATGGCCCAAAGCTATTCTGACCCGTCCAAAAACTTTCAACATCCCATCGCATATAACTCCTCTTCCCCGAATTTCTGCTTTGCTAACTCTAGTAGTTGAACCAGTGTGCCCTTCTTTTACTTTTTCTTTTTCGTTTTTTAATTTACTGGGCTTAACCATTACAACTAACATGGCCTAAAGCCGGTTATCCCAAACGCGTAACATGTCCTTCTTCTCCCAGGATATAATGCAGATCCATCAAATAATTCTTCCCCGAAATTTGAACTCTCGCTCCATAATGTTTGGAACCACATTTTCCATGCCATTACCGAAAGTTTGAAGGCCTCAACCCCCTCAATTCACCACTGAATGGAATGAAATCACCACCAATCTCTTCCACGCTAGAAACTCTACCACTCCAACTCTTCACATTCAACTACTCCGCCATGCTTTTACTTCGATGCTGCTCTTATTCTTCGTCCATGGCCTCATCTACTCCCTCTCACTGCTCCTAAGTCCATGCACAGACACAGTATCTGAAATTACTATTGTACTCCTCACAATAATCTCCATCACGCTAGCTTCCTCATCAACAAACTCAACTATCTCCTTGCTGCCGCGTCACACAGCAGCTCACTACCTCTACAGTGGAACCACCAACACTAACTTCACCATTATTCGTGCCTCACCACCACAAGCCCAGCGCCACCAACCATTCTCCTCATCGTCTCCTGCGTCTTCTTCTTGTTTGTATATCCCACTACTTGGAGCTTTCCTCTCATCGGATCCTCTTCCTCTCCACACCTTCTTGTAACTCTCGAACATGCCAACTTTCAATCCTTCCTTGTTGTTGCGTGTAAAATTCTGGTGTGAAATTCAACGTCGAACCCAAGATGAATGAAACCAGCGCAAACAGAATGTTGATACTAGCTGTAATATATATTGGTTCTAGATTTTAGTGTGGGAGATTGAATGTTGTTGTTTTTAATTTTCTAATAATTTGTTTGTAGCCTTTTTGTTTTTCGTTTTTCAAGAAAACAAAAAAAAACTTAGGTTGCGTGATGTTATTTATACAGGACGAAGCTTAAGCATTAAGCTTTAAATACATAGTAGGCATGTGTTTTCTTTAGGAAGTTTAGGTTTCCAAAAAGTAGTTGTGCGTGAATTTTAGTCCTTAGGTCCGCGGTACAATTTCTTAGTCGCCAAGACATTATATATATATATATATTAAGGGTCCGCCATTTCATAAAATTTCATATGCCTATGGATTGCTATAGACAAAAGAAAAAATACTTTTGTGACGAGCAATGTGTCACAATCCCAAAATGCTGATATAGGACATAAAATATTTCAAACAAAAAGTTGCTTATTTTCCCAAAATAAAAATTATAGAAAAATTCTATAAATTAACTATACGTCTCAAACATCTTGTCCAAAATCGAAACCAATATTAAATTATATTAAATATAACAGTTATGGCTTATAACTGATTCCATAACAACTATTTGAAAATTTGATTTCGATATAACTCACAATCTATAACACGAAAATTCGATTTTTCACTTCCATTATAAAAATATAGCTCAACAGTTTCGAACGTTTCTTGTTTCAAAAAAATCCGACTAATAATGGATCCTGTACACTCAATTGAAGTTCAAAACGTTAAATTATGAACTACCGCGACGTTATGAACTCGATTATAATTTAATTATAATTTATACATTAAACTGTCGTTAAAATAAAATAGTCATTGTTATAACTTGAATATAAACTAAATTAAATATCATATATTATCCAAATTACACAATATTGCAAATCAAACCATTTTTGACTATTTCAGAAATAATTATATTGTGTCATTAAATATTATATTAATCAAATTTTCAAAATATTTAATTCAAACCATTTAAATTGCCAAACCATTATATTAAAATAATTAAACTAATTAATTGTTAAATCACCAAAAATCCAGGATGTTACATTTGAAAACCTAATATCTAGCAGTGATGGATTGTCCTAGGTAGTCCGTATAAAGGTGGGCAGCCTCATTTGTTCTCCACACACAAAACCATTCTTCCTCCTCCTTCCTCCAAACCTTCTTATGAAAATAATATATACATAGAACTACTGAGGTGCTAACCAAATACAATTTGGCAAGGACAACTCTGACTACTCTACAACAACATAAAATAAAAGTGGACTTTTTATATAGTGGCATATACATACAAGATATTTTCTTCTTCTCCAAGCCTATCGCTAATAGTTTCATGTCATTTTTAGATATGATTATTTAAAAAGGTTTAGGACAGTGAGTAGTTTGGGATCTGAAATAAATAGTACCTATAAGTTAATTATTTAAAAAGGTTTGCAGTTAATACATGTTCTTTTATTCAGATCTACAGTTAATTTATGTTCATGTATATTTCTATCTTACTTATCCCTATTGTATCTTTCATTTATTTATAGACTTTTTATATGCCTTTTTATTCAGTATGAGACCTGTTTTTTTCCTTTTTATTTAAACTGAACCTAGGCTACTCAAAGCCTAGGCTATTACCGTTGATTGCGTATAAAGGACATAAATTGGAATAATTGGATAGTGACATTTAAATGGAGAAAATTGGGCATATTATAAATTGGAACCTTTGACCGTAAGATTGGGTTAATTACATTGATGGAAGAATATGCGACATGTAAATATGATAGATTGGACTTAATTTAAGATTAAGAATAACATGTAAGAATATATGAGTACCAGATGTAAAAAGAAAGTAAAATGAATTATTGTAGCCTAACTATACATCTGGGCAGGTTCTTGTTTAAGGGGGGTTGTACTCCAATAACATTTAGAATAAATGTCATTTTACAACCATGCTTATTAATGAACTTAAACCTGCTAAGTTAAACCGGTGAATTAATAAGCTAAGAGGTCCCAAGTCTAATAGTTTGTATCAGGTTTTTGGAACTCTTAAATCCTAGGTACACGAGGACACAAGCCTAGGGGGTGGCTTGTGTCAAGTTGTGTGGAACCAGTATCAGTCAATATCCCTGTGGGTATCTCAGTAGGGGCCTCACACTAGGTAAGGGACAGGCTACACTTTACTGAGCTAGATTATAAGAGGTTCAAGGTTTGGGGGTGGGTAAGGGCACGTTCCGGCAGAGTCATGAGCATGCATGGGTCTGATTACGGGAAACTAAGACGCTGTAACACATACAAATAGTCCTGTGTTCTATAAAGTTGTTGGATTAGGGTTATAACGACCCGAACTTCCCTATGAAGGAAAGAACGGATTGCTTTGAGGACAACACACATCGGAACGCAAACAGAAGAACATTTCATTGTTAATTACAACAATTCCATCAGAATACAAGAATATACAGAGTATGAATGAATATAATACATCAGAAAAATATCAGAGATTTAAATTACATTTAAATACATAGCAGCGGAAAATTAATACTATACACAACTGAAAGAGTTATAGATACAAAGCTTTCCGGATATCATTCTAGCTGTAAACCAGGATCCTGTGAATATAAATCTGCAAAACCAAAACTACTAGCTGCTCGTGTGGAAAATAAGGGCACCCAGAGTTTAGGGTAAAACAATAAACTCCAGATCAGTCATGTGACTAGTGTGAGAACTAAAACAGTTATTAATCTTTATTTTTAAAGTTAGGTAAATCAAGGGACCACGCCGTATAACACGGAACGGGTTTCCTCCCAAGAATACCAGTGCATAAAACAAACAGCGCAATGCTAAATAAAGAAAAATGAAGCTATTATAAGACGCAGGTCCCATCAAACAATGCAACGCAAGCCGGAGGATAGGGTTTTACCTTATAATAGCCAAAGAATGCTTGATACATTTAAAAACGCATTATTTTGATATTACTATAAGTGTATAGTGTCAAAACAATTTCAATCATAAGTATCAATCATAAGCGGCATAGCTACCATCTACTATGTCGCCATACTAGGTTGTACAAATAAAACCAAATTATCACGTATTGGAAATTGGATCCCATCATGAGTCGAGGAAAGGGGCAAGCTCCTCTCCGTTCGAGACACTCTAGCAAATGTCTCAGGACCACACACAGCGATCCTTGGAACCTCCTAGGCCGGTCCTCTCTTACTTTTGAGGATTAATATTCCTGAACACACGTTTCCCGGTCCTATAGGACCTATATCCGAGGCGCATCGCATCCAAAAACCACATAGGTAAAAATAATATAAATGTCAGGGATGGTAGGTCACTGACATCACCCATAGCTAGAAAGAAACGTCGTGCACTCCTTGGGTCCTTATCCCGTTTTTGACTAATACCGAGGTGTGAGGCTCACGAATTAACGTCATACACAAAGCTATGCCACACAGGCCGTGCTTTGATCATCAACCACAAGAATTTTCTTTTCAACATAAGCCTTGATCATCTACCACTTAGGCATGCCATACAGGCAATTCATGTCGTGCGATTGATATCTATCGATATATAACCTCTAAGCTCGTACGTTTCAGAGAAGGGTGTTAAGCAAGAGAATAAATTCTCCGCTGCCAAACAAATATATATTTAATAGAAATCGATCACACATAATAAAATCCAATGCCAAACACACAGTCCATTTACAAGTTCATTCTGGGTCTCAACGAAACCGGAGGAACCTTATTCCTCGCATATCCATCGATGTCCAAGTACATCTGGACGATCACCGACTGATTCCCTCCTCTTGGGGTGTACAGCCCAATCAAGATCATCAATAATTATCCAAACGACGTGAAGATCTCCGGTCTTCAACCACCGTCTTCATCTTCGACTTATCGTCAAATCGGTTATTCGGAATGGATATAAACCCGGCCTTTCCGAATAACCCGCGTATATAATAAACAAGTGTTACACAAACACAACATACGCCTCATTCCAATTCAGAATATTCTTTTATTCAAATCTTCACATTCTTAAGGAAAGTTTCCCATTAATTTTATCAAAGATAAATTCTTGTAAATTTATTCTTTAATCTTCCTTTGGATATCATTTCAAACCATGTTAAGGTTTTCCAAACTAGTCGGGATTAGCGAACCACACCGAAGTATTTATTTATTTATTTTTCCAATCCCAACCTATTCATCCCATGGAGCGAAACTGTTAATACTCCATATCCAACACCACGGTGTTATCAGTAAGTATTAATTACCATTTCATGTTTAAATCTAATTAAAGATTTAACTATCGCTTTGGAGCAAAACTGGTGATACTCCATTCTCGATCACATTAATCTAATTAAAGATTCATTGAAACTCCATTTAGTTTTAATCTTCCCAAAAATCAATACCCTCTCTTTAACTGGGTTAAAGAACCAATGTCATCTAAAACACGGTTCACGATAAACCCAAAATCACTTTCCATTGTTAATCGGGTTAAAGAACAGGTGTTATTCAAAACACCGCTCACGATAAACCCCAAAAACCAATTTAAATTCAATTCCAATTAAATACTAATTAACTGAATAATTTCACTAAATCTTTATTAAAAGATTTATTCTTTTTTTAAACTGGGTTCAAGAACAATGTTATTTAAGACACCATTCACGACGAACACAAAATCCCATTTGATATTAAATACAAGGCTCTGAATAGAAAATATATCGGCTTATATTCAATATCAAATTCTGAAACCAGCAAATATCGTATTGGAAATAACGATATAAATATATCTTTCAAATTTCCACAACCATATCTGTATAATCACGAAATCCAACATCGAAATATCCCGAAGATAATTTTGATTCAAATCCATTCCAATTCGTATATTGGAAATTCTGATTATTTTCAAAACCATTTCAAATCTAGTTCAAAACTAGTTCATTTCGATAAAAATATATTTTTATCCTTTCAAGTGTGGAATTTTTCACCCCGGTTCTTTCCAATTCATATATTATGATTTTACACAAATTATTGATATTTTTAATAATTTTATCAAGGCCCGTACAGTCGATTTCCAATAACGGTCGTCGAACTGCACTTACAGCGACCTTTTCCAAATTTGATTTTGACATAATTCCAAATCCAACCGTTAGTTTTTAAATATTTAATATTCATTGGAAAGCTCTTTTCGATACGAACCCAACAGTTCCGGTTTCAGGAGAATCCGATGTCGGATCTCCCGCAACGTCAATTCGAAGTCAATGGTCGAAATTTACGAACTACCGCGGCGCGGCGCGTTCTATTCAGGCCATTTAATATATATAATATATATTATATATATATATCATCAATTTCAATTCAAAACGTATTTTATAAATCGTTTTAAATTCGTTTTCAAAACAATTTCAACTTCATATCCAATCAAATCAAAATTGAATATTCCATATCATTAATATATAAATGATAATATTTTCAAAACGTTATATTTTGAAATCACTCCTTTTTCTATATTCATTATAATAACGAATATAATCGATATAAATATCGTTCGCGTCAAAATGGCGCACATCTAATCAACACAGCTTTATATATTTCAATAACTTCGTTATTCTATTCAACAAATGAATATTTTCTTCAACACATGAATATGTACTTTATTCAACACATGAATATTTATTAATTCTTACTTACAATAAAAATGTGAATTTTATTGTATAAATATTTTATTCAACACATGAATAGTTTCAACACATGAATATTCTCAACACATGAGCATCGTCAACACATGACTATTTATTCTATTCAACACATGAATCTTTATTTAATAATATTCTTTATTTTCCAAATTGGAATGAGGCCCAGTCAATTACCATATAATGTTAATTATATGGATTCCATACAACACATGTATATAATAGTAGTGATAAATAATCAACCATCATCCAAAGTGCACCACACAACTGCATAAGCATTAAATATAACTAATTGATGCTTACATAGTCTGTCATTCAAATGATCGACATTCCACTAAACAATTGGGATTAGTGTACGTCGAATATCATCCCAACACCCGTGTGGGTTTCAAATCAACAAACACAAATTTTTATTAGTGCAGTTGGGCAACGTGTAAAATTTATCGTCCCAATCTATATCAGTCAAATGGGTTTACATAAACAAATCGTTCGATTTGTAAATGAATATTTATTTATTCACATTCACGTTAAAAATTATATTTTTAACAATAATTTATTTATTTCAACACATGAATATTCCTTTTCATTCCACATCACAATCAATTTTTCACAAAACATCAATCAAACAAACAAGTCGTCCACGGTCTATGGACGACGGGTGTCGGGTGCTGCTAAGCACCGTCTGCATCCTAGTATATATTTTTAACTAGAAAGCAAGAATTAAAGTGGGAAGTTCTCACCGAGAGCTAAACCAAATGCCACGACTCTTCATAGGTAGAAAATCTTCGCCGTGCTCGCCTTTTGTCACTTTCGTTGTCCGTATCCACTACATATATAAAAATCGCATCTTTATATTATTGCTATGTATATGTGAAAACCCGTAACTTCCCCGTAAAGGAAAGTGTCGGATAGTTCGAGAACAAGCCACAACAGAACACATACAGAAGAACATTTCATTGTATATTACAACAATGCATCAGATTACAAGAATATACAGAGTATAAATGAATAAATATTACACAGAAATATCAGAGATTCAAATTACATTTAAATACATCGCAGCGGAAAATAATACAATACACAACTAGAAGAGATATACGGATACAAAGCTTTCCGGATATCATTCCAGCTGTAAACCAGGATCCTGTGAATATAAATCTGCAAAACCAAAACTACTAGCTGCCCGTGTCGAAAATAAGGGCACCCAGAGTTTAGGTTAAAACAATAAACTCCAGGTCAGTCATGTGACTGGTGTGAGAACTAAAACAGTTAATCTTTATTTTAAAGTTCGGTAAATCAAGGGACCACGCCGTATAACACGGAACGGGTTTCCTCCCAAGAATACCAGTGCATAAAACAAACAGCGCAATGCTAAATAGAGAAAAATGAAGCTGTTATAAGACCCAGGTCCTATCACACAATGCAACGCAAGCCGGGGGATAGGGTTTTCCCTTATAACAGCCAAAGGATGCTTGATACGTTTAAAACAAATCATTTGATACTATTATCAGTGCATAGTGTATAAAACAACTTCAAATCATAAATATTAATCATAGGCGGCATGGGTACCGTATATCATGTCGCCATACTAGTTCTACAATCAAAACCGCAAATGTCACGTATTTGGAAATTGGATTTCCATCTATGAACCGAGGCAAAAGATAGTCCTCAACCGATTCGAGACAATCTAGCCCATGTCTCAGGATCAGAGCTCGAGTGACCCTTGGAGCGACAGGGCCGGTCCACCGATGTGGATTAAACTTAAATCCTGAACACTGCGTTTCCCCGCCCTTTGGGGCGTAAGTCTGGTCCGTCTGCCGACCAGAATGCATCGGCCGAAACCGATATAACCGAGGCGCCTCGCAACAGCAACAACCACACAGGTGAAAAGTATATAAATGTCAGGGCTGGTAGGTCACTGACACCACCCTAGCTAGAAGGAAACGCATGCCCTCCCTGAGGTCCTTCTCCCGTTTTGGTTCACAACCGGGGTGCGAAACTCGCAAAGTAAACGTTACACAAAGCTACACCACAAAGGCCGTGCTTTGATCATCACCACAAGACTTTGCTTTTCAACAGAAGCCTCGATCAATTGCCACTTAGGCATGCCACACAGGCAATTCACTCCATATGGTTGATATCCATCAATATATAACCCCTGAGCTCGTACGTCTCAGAGAAGGGCGTTAAGCAAGAGAATAAATTCTCCGCCGCCAAACAGATATATATTTAATAGAGATAAATCACACGGACTAAAATCCAATGTCAGACACACAGTCCATTTACAAGTCCGTTCTGGGGCTGAACGAAACCGGAGGCATCTAGTACCCCGCATATCCATCGATCTCCAAGCACGTCTGGACGATCACCAACTGTTTCCATCTTCTTGGGTGTACAACCCAATCAAGATCATCAGTAATCACCCAAATGACGTGAAGACCTCCGGTCTTCGACCATCGTCTTCGTCTTCGACTTATCGTCGTATCAGTTATTCAGAATGGGATATGAAACGACCCGCAAATCCGTACCCTTTGAGTCGACTAATAATACCACACGTCCAACTCAAATTGCACAGAAATACGTATCATTTTTAGAAAGAAGTTAGAGGGTGAGAAATAGAAAGAAAGAATTATTAGAATAGAAGAAAACGAAGATCACAAACTCACAGCGGAACGAATGAAATATATTAAATAACATAACTTTTGAAATACAAAGCAGTAACTGTATATATACATACCATCATCAGAGCACAGCAGTTATCTCTGGAACAGTTATAATCACCTGTTTCCAGATACAACAAAATACACAGCGGAAAATATGATAGTCTATAGCTAACTGGTGAAGCCTCCTGCTCCTAGCTCTCCAAGTATATCTGAAAAATCCTGACTACTTGACTGCCCGTACAAATTTGGGCACCCAAGAGTTTAGGGAAAAACAAACAAAATAAACCCTGGGTCAGTCATGGGACTGGTGTGAGTAAACTCCAACCATTTGTTTAACTTTTCAAAATCCTTTTCAAAAGAAAAGATAATCGTAAGACCAATCCACACATAAATACGGATGGCTTTTACCTTACGATAACCCAAAACACTTTGGAAATCATATATTATCTGATATTATAATAATGTCTAATCACAAGTAATTAAAATCTAGTAGAACGCTTGCATCTCGCGCTCTACATATATAATATACAATCAAACTCGCAGGTACTTATTGGATATTGGATTCCAACTTGACAAGGTATGGGACCACCTTCCGAACGTGTATCTCTAGAGGCAAATACACTGGGTTCAACAAGAACATCTTGCAACCCGGCCCACACATGACCGACCACTCATTTCGCTTGAGTGTATCGAATGTATACCACCGACGGTTGGGATCAGCAACCGTCTCCCGATAAGGGACAGCATCGATAGATTTAAGAACAAAAGGAATTTCTCTAGATAGGTGATCATACATCCTAATGGGTGCGACCCACATAGCCATGCTGCCTGCCCGATTTTTGTCCAATTCCGGGTTGATGAGGCTTGAGGTTTGAATTACCTTCCAGAACATCTGGCCACCATTCACTTTGAATGCCACATCGTCAGATCCATCGGAAATCACTAATTGATTCCCACAAAAATACTCAGATTGTTAGGCTAAAGAAGCTTCCCTTCTATGCCACAACTTCGTACGTTTGAAGGAATCAACGTACGTAACCCCCTTTGGAAATACTCTGTCAGACACTCGTCCATACAAGTTGTCCTGGGTCTGGACAAACCGAAGGCACTATCCCGTAAACAGGATAGCCCTTGCATAACTCCGTCTTCAATTTTCTTCAGCATAAGTTGCTTCATAACGCTTACGCCAATACGGAGTGGTTTTCAGATATCAAATCTGATCCCGGTCTCTCCATATTGACAACGGAGGTATATATAAAAATAAAACTTTGATAGTCGGTGATTTAACTATCAAAGAAACATCCATACAATTAACGGTCCTATTTCCCAATGGAAATTCTATCAATCAAGCATTAAACAATACTGGGCCCTTTTTAAATTAGCCCTTTATTTCATTATCATTCCCAATTCCCATTTTCCACCTTTCGTGTTCTTTCAAATCTCTATTTTCTCTCTCGATTATTGGAAATCATTTCCAATATATATAATTCCTTTATTGAGAAAATATCTTTTACTCCAGTTAGAAAACATTTCTAAATCCTTTGAATTAACTGATGTTATAAACATCGTTATTATAACTCAAATCATAAATCATTCGTTAACTAACGATATCACTAACCAACCCTTGCTATCGAGCCTTAACCATTTCTCTGTCAATAATGCAGCCCGTCAAGTTGGGATATAATTACCTCTCAGACCTTAACTGAACGACATTCTTAACTTTGAAATAATCAGAGCTCACAACTTTAAACCAAACATTGCTTTCAACAATAGCGTTAAAACCGCTATTTAGCATTATAGAACACTTATCATAACCATAACATTAAGATTGCTATTAAAACAGTTATTATAACGGCAGCGTTAAAATTGCTATTTAGATTTACCAAGACATTTATTATAACAGCAGCGTCTAAAATTGCTGTATATATATTTACAATATCTATTATGACAACAGCGCTAAAATCACTGTTTAGTTTTATAAAAGCATTCCTTACAAAGACAGCGTTAAAACCGCTGTTTAAAAATTAAAAAAAAACATTTCTTATAACAACAGCGTTATGATTGCTGTTTTGAATAAAATACAGTGTGCGACGCACACGCTTCCGTTGTTCATTTATAAACTCTGTTTATTTTAAACAATTCAAGTCCTCCTTTAAACATATTTATAAACTATACATTCTTCTAACCACTTAATTCGATTTCTATAAATCCCCTTTTTATATACATTTTATTTGCAAAGTATTTCCTTGTTTAAACTATTTATTCTTTTACTTTAAGCATTTGAAAACCTTCCTTTAAACCTCCCTCTGTAATTTGCTAAATTCGGATCCATTTCCAAATATTGGTTTCAAAACCGATACTCACTTTCAAATATACATTCATATTTGAACTCACCTTTTAATTTTATCCAATGGTTAATGATCCACTTAATTTATATCTTTATTTATAACATTTTTCTTGGTTTACCCAATGGAATAGGTTTCCATTTGCAACTCAATGAAAAAGAAATTATTTCTAATTTGGAAATAAACTCTGCTTTTAAATTCTAATTTCCTTTTTCACATTTGATGATATTTTACGGTATCTAAAATACCAGGTTCCTAAGGCCAGGGTAAACCAAACACACAAATTCAACCATGGATAATGTAGCATAACATATATCACCACCAAATAAACAGTAAATAAAATATTGAGGGATCCAGTTGGATCCCTCCAACCTGTTTCCCTGCATCCACAGATGTTAGTAACATCAAAAATATCGCATTAATGAAAAAAATCAATCAACGATGTGATTATCAACCAATTTATCAACTATTCAACCAAGCAACCATTTCACATTATAAAATAATTTTAAACGAGTGAGTTTACTCACCTCGGTCAATATCCGTTGAGTAACGATTTATTTCTGGTTAAAAGAATCAGATGTTTGAATTTGCCGAAAATTCCCTCAAGCTCCACATCGTTCCAAATTTCACGGGTTTGCAGTGCTCGACGATACCTTTCCAATGTGACTGGTTTGGTCCGGTTCACTAATTTCTTGCATCGATCTGCACCTCATGATCCTCTCGATCATCAACCAATATTGTGAATCAAACTTCCAACATCACCAGGACAGCCTTTGTTCCTGGCCACCAGGATTGAGGTAGACACTGTCGTTCATCTCCAATGATTTAGTTTGAATTCTCCGAAGAAGACCACGATGGGGTTTCCTAGTTAGCAAACTGTTATTATCCGGTGGCATGCTTTTCCAACTCTCCATGCTTAAGCCTTCTGAGATACTGTCCTTTACACCTCTGTTCCTCATCATAACATTTCGAAACCCTTTTATTAAAACTAATACCGCTTAAATCTTCTTTTACCTTGTTAATTTGTCCGTAAGCACCGCACCTCACCGTTAACATACCCAGTCCTGTCTTTCATTCATCACTACCACACGTTAGTTCCTCCAAAGCATCACAAACTCATCTCCTTCACAAACCACTTACTGGAACCACTACCCAGAAGAACACGCACAAACAATCCCATCTGAGCTTCCCAAATACCACTGCTAATTTCCTCTTAATTACGTTTTTTTTTTCCCTCACCCTTCAATGCGGTGAAAACCAACATGAGCCCCATCCTCCTGTTTGTGTCCATTCACTTATGTACTTCACCATGCAGTAACATACCCCTCCTAAATGCTTGCGACCCCATCGTCCACCACCATGCCCTCTTTGCTGTATCCTCCTCCAGAAACCGCATGCCCCTTCCCCATACCACAATACAACTCCACTAACCCATTACCCTCCATGTTAAATCTTTCCACTTCCTGAACTTCACCAACGAGCTTGCATCATACCCCTTCATCACCACCGCATATCACTGGAGTTTCCCCCTACGTGATGACCGCCTCATACCATCACAGTTCTTCCCCTTTCTTCGGCCCCTCGTGAACCAGCATATCTTGTAGCTAACGCCCCTCGAAGATCGGTGTTGCGAGCGAGTTGTGTGGGTGACAAAAGTTGGGATGATGGCTTGGATTGCTCGGCATAAACAAGCGGGTTAAAATAAGAACGAGAGCAGCGATTTATTTTTCTTTCCTTGTCTTTTAATTTACTTTTATTTTGACTTTTCTTTGCTCGTTCCCTTTTGGTCTGAAGAAGCAAGTGCGGACACAGTATTTAAAAGAGCAACGACTTGGGGTACACGGGGTTGAGGTATAGGGTAGGTTGGCTAGTGCAGATTACTTTGTCTCCACGGTTTTGAAAAAGTGGCGTGAAGCACCAAAATAAAGTACGTCCGCATGGAGACACAAGCATGTGCATTCATTTAATTTCTACTGTGTAATGCATGTGCTATTTAATTTGCTTTGTACGTGCTGATGAGAATTTCAAACTGGCCATGTGCGAGATATTTAGGTATATATGCTTCAGTGAAAATGGCGATTCGCAGTGTATTAGACTAGCCAAACTAGCTGTGCAATATTTAATGCGGAAGAGAAGTAGTATATATTTTATTTTATATTATATTATCCAAAACTTCGTAGTGAAGTATCAAGTAAAACTAACCACCGTCGACTTCTGTCTACTGATAAAAAAACTTATCTTGGTGTAAAAAGGTATTCTGAACCCAATGGGACAAGTTTCGTCGCATTCTGACATCGTATGAAAAATTTTCCTTTATAAAACCAAAAATCAACACGCGTTTAAAATTTTCAAGATCACCAGATAAATCAAATTAACTTGAAACTGCGAACACTGACAATAACTTTTCGATACGAACCCAACGGCACTAGTTTCGTCGCATTCTGAGACTGTTGCCCCGGTAGGCTATTTTTGGCGCGTACCGCACTGCCCTTCTGAACACCAAATTTGCCGATCTCTAAAAATAACAAACTATATACCTACCCTGACTATATCCGACGCTACGAACTCACTGGAACTGGTTTCGTGGCCTGATTCGATCGTCTGTTCAAATTACACTCTAATATCTCTTTATTCAGTTGAATTAATTTAATTGCACTGAACGAACGTTTTCGGGTACCGTGGTCACATACGACATCGGTTTGCCACGCAATTGAACACCGTACAATAATTTAATGATACGGTCCTAATGAAACTGATTTCGTCGAAATCTGAGTCTGTTTGCAAAACGGCTATTTTAAAGGCCTATATTTAAATAACGATTTTCCACAGCGACTATTTCAAAATTTGATTTGACCATAACTAACAAATTATAATACGAAATCTGAATTTTTCTCTTCCACATGAAAATTATAATCAATATGGTTCCAACGTGTCTTGTTTCACAGAAATCCGATTTATAACGAGTTCTGTATACTCAGTTGAAGTTCAAAACTCCATATTACAAACTGCCGCGCGTTTTCGAGCTCGTTTATAATTATATTATAAATTAACGTTCAACTTCGTTTTTAATTAATAAATTCCTATATATTCCTATATATAATTCAAATAAAATATTTAAACCAATTAAATATTCAGAATTCAACGGCTGAAAATCCGGGTCGTTACATTCCTTCCCCCTTAAAATAATTTCGTCCTCGAAATTGCTAAGTAGGGGAAATGCCACGTATCCTATTAACTAGGTTTAAAATTCCTTTTTGGTCACTTCTTAATTTCAGCTTAACTGAACCAATTTATTTCAATTAAAAATATTTATTCATTCTTACTAACGAACATTTTCAAGAATTCTGAAATTTTTCTAACACTTTAAATTCTGAAA
Source organism: Allium sativum (assembly GCA_030737875.1). NCBI lineage: Eukaryota > Viridiplantae > Streptophyta > Magnoliopsida > Asparagales > Amaryllidaceae > Allium > Allium sativum. The sequence continues at coordinate 313,620,992 of CM060919.1, forward strand.
AATTTCGGCAGCATCTCCACTGCACGGCTCAATCGGTACAACCACAACTCGCCTTTCTTGGCCTCTCCAATCCAAAAGAAAATCAAAAGCCAAGTGGCTTGCCTCATAGGCTCATAAAATCATCAACCCAAACAATATTGTAAACATGTACCTTTTTGTCGGGCACAATTCTATCTCTTGCATTTTCTTCCATTCTATATCTGCTCAGCATGCATATATTCATTTCCCACCGGTTTCAAATCAATACAACTTTCCGTTGTCAGATCTCTAATCAACTTCTGATTAGTCACTTCCATTCTATCAATTCAAATCTGATTTCTATTTAAATCAATCCACTTATTATTCTTGAATCCCTTTCAACAACATCCAATATATTCAACTTTCTTATTCATAAGTCGAGTTCACTTTATTAATTCCAATTTCAAGCCTTTCTCTTTGTTTAATTCATTCTGGATTATCTCTAATTTAATCCAATTTTATTTATCTAAAGTTAAATTTCAATTCGTTGATTTACTTCCATCATTTCAATTTCTTCCACTTACACAAGTTAAATTTTAATTCAGGATTCAAATTCCCGGTCTTTTTTCTTTTCTTTTTTCAAATTAGTTTGGAATCATATATATTTATACACATATATTTATAATCAAATCAATTCAAAAAAGTTTGAATTTCTAAATCATCATTTCCTTTTCAAACAAAAATTTTCATTCTCAAATTACTATGGTAGCAATCCGTCACTCAGAAACTTGAAAATGAATACCGATAATGTCGCGACCCATTATCAGTACTATTTTCTTGCCCCTGAAGTGATTTCAATGCTTAATCGCTTTTTAAAATCCATTTAAAACATTCTAATTCAAAAATTTTCTTCAAACTAATGCCATATTACCTTTAAAATACTTCAAGGAATATTTCAAAACTTCCGGGATTTAAATTCAAATTATGGTTTGAATTAAATTACAGTTCAGCTTATTTGTATATCCTATTCTTATACAAATTCAATTTGGTTTTATACAACCATTTCAATATTTTATAATTTCCTTTGATTGTAATAACAATCAACACATTCGATAATTTCATAAAATTATCCCTTTATATCAAAATAACTTTTGGGCAAATTATATCACTTACCCACTTTAAAACAATACTGAGTCGATTTGTTCTGTTCGAGAGTTTAGAAACACCTATCGATACGGTTGTACTTCCTGTATCGACCAGAATTCATAAACTACTCAACAAACCAGTCAACACAATATAAAACAATTTTATATCAAATCTACAAATACGCTCCCTCATATATATATACTCAAACTCAACCTAGGGTGTTACTAACCCCATCTATTGAGTCACGCCACAGAGCCAAGGTAATCACTTAACCTTCTGCTCTGATACCAAATGAAACGACCCGCAAATCCGTACCCTTTGAGTCGACTAATAATACCACACGTCCAACTCAAATTGCACAGAAATACGTATCATTTTTAGAAAGAAGTTAGAGGGTGAGAAATAGAAAGAAAGAATTATTAGAATAGAAGAAAACGAAGATCACAAACTCACAGCGGAACGAATGAAATATATTAAATAACATAACTTTTGAAATACAAAGCAGTAACTGTATATATACATACCATCATCAGAGCACAGCAGTTATCTCTGGAACAGTTATAATCACCTGTTTCCAGATACAACAAAATACACAGCGGAAAATATGATAGTCTATAGCTAACTGGTGAAGCCTCCTGCTCCAAGCTCTCCAAGTATATCTGAAAAATCCTGACTACTTGACTGCCCGTACAAATTTGGGCACCCAAGAGTTTAGGGAAAAACAATCAAAATAAACCCTGGGTCAGTCATGGGACTGGTGTGAGTAAACTCCAACCATTTGTTTAACTTTTCAAAATCCTTTTCAAAAGAAAAGATAATCGTAAGACCAATCCACACATAAATACGGATGGCTTTTACCTTACGATAACCCAAAACACTTTGGAAATCATATATTATCTGATATTATAATAATGTCTAATCACAAGTAATTAAAATCTAGTAGAACGCTTGCATCTCACGCTCTACATATATAATATACAATCAAACTCGCAGGTACTTATTGGATATTGGATTCCAACTTGACAAGGTATGGGACCACCTTCCGAACGTGTATCTCTAGAGGCAAATACACTGGGTTCAACAAGAACATCTTGCAACCCGGCCCACACATGACCGACCACTCATTTCGCTTGAGTGTATCGAATGTATACCACCGACGGTTGGGATCAGCAACCGTCTCCCGATAAGGGACAACATCGATAGATTTAAGAACAAAAGGAATTTCTCTAGATAGGTGATCATACATCCTAATGGGTGCGACCCACATAGCCATGCTGCCTGCCCGATTTTTGTCCAATTCCGGGTTGATGAGGCTTGAGGTTTGAATTACCTTCCAGAACATCTGGCCACCATTCACTTTGAATGCCACATCGTCAGATCCATCGGAAATCACTAATTGATTCCCACAAAAATACTCAGATTGTTAGGCTAAAGAAGCTTCCCTTCTATGCCACAACTTCGTACGTTTGAAGGAATCAACGTACGTAACCCCCTTTGGAAATACTCTATCAGACACTCGTCCATACAAGTTGTCCTGGGTCTGGACAAACCGAAGGCACTATCCCGTAAACAGGATAGCCCTTGCATAACTCCGTCTTCAATTTTCTTCAGCATAAGTTGCTTCATAACGCTTACGCCAATACGGAGTGGTTTTCAGATATCAAATCTGATCCCGGTCTCTCCATATTGACAACGGAGGTATATATAAAAATAAAACTTTGATAGTCGGTGATTTAACTATCAAAGAAACATCCATACAATTAACGGTCCTATTTCCCAATGGAAATTCTATCAATCAAGCATTAAACAATACTGGGCCCTTTTTAAATTAGCCCTTTATTTCATTATCATTCCCAATTCCCATTTTCCACCTTTCGTGTTCTTTCAAATCTCTATTTTCTCTCTCGATTATTGGAAATCATTTCCAATATATATAATTCCTTTATTGAGAAAATATCTTTTACTCCAGTTAGAAAACATTTCTAAATCCTTTGAATTAACTGATGTTATAAACATCGTTATTATAACTCAAATCATAAATCATTCGTTAACTAACGATATCACTAACCAACCCTTGCTATCGAGCCTTAACCATTTCTCTGTCAATAATGCAGCCCGTCAAGTTGGGATATAATTACCTCTCAGACCTTAACTGAACGACATTCTTAACTTTGAAATAATCAGAGCTCACAACTTTAAACCAAACATTGCTTTCAACAATAGCGTTAAAACCGCTATTTAGCATTATAGAACACTTATCATAACCATAGCATTAAGATTGCTATTAAAACAGTTATTATAACGGCAGCGTTAAAATTGCTATTTAGATTTACCAAGACATTTATTATAACAGCAGCGTCTAAAATTGCTGTATATATATTTACAATATCTATTATGACAACAGCGCTAAAATCACTGTTTAGTTTTATAAAAGCATTCCTTACAAAGACAGCGTTAAAACCGCTGTTTAAAAATTAAAAAAAACATTTCTTATAACAACAGCGTTATGATTGCTGTTTTGAATAAAATACAGTGTGCGACGCACACGCTTCCGTTGTTCATTTATAAACTCTGTTTATTTTAAACAATTCAAGTCCTCCTTTAAACATATTTATAAACTATACATTCTTCTAACCACTTAATTCGATTTCTATAAATCCCCTTTTTATATACATTTTATTTGCAAAGTATTTCCTTGTTTAAACTATTTATTCTTTTACTTTAAGCATTTGAAAACCTTCCTTTAAACCTCCCTCTGTAATTTGCTAAATTCGGATCCATTTCCAAATATTGGTTTCAAAACCGATACTCACTTTCAAATATACATTCATATTTGAACTCACCTTTTAATTTTATCCAATGGTTAATGATCCACTTAATTTATATCTTTATTTATAACATTTTTCTTGGTTTACCCAATGGAATAGGTTTCCATTTGCAACTCAATGAAAAAGAAATTATTTCTAATTTGGAAATAAACTCTGCTTTTAAATTCTAATTTCCTTTTTCACATTTGATGATATTTTACGGTATCTAAAATACCAGGTTCCTAAGGCCAGGGTAAACCAAACACACAAATTCAACCATGGATAATGTAGCATAACATATATCACCACCAAATAAACAGTAAATAAAATATTGAGGGATCCAGTTGGATCCCTCCAACCTGTTTCCCTGCATCCACAGATGTTAGTAACATCAAAAATATCGCATTAATGAAAAAAATCAATCAACGATGTGATTATCAACCAATTTATCAACTATTCAACCAAGCAACCATTTCACATTATAAAATAATTTTAAACGAGTGAGTTTACTCACCTCGGTCAATATCCGTTGAGTAACGATTTATTTCTGGTTAAAAGAATCAGATGTTTGAATTTGCCGAAAATTCCCTCAAGCTCCACATCGTTCCAAATTTCACGGGTTTGCAGTGCTCGACGATACCTTTCCAATGTGACTGGTTTGGTCCGGTTCACTAATTTCTTGCATCGATCTGCACCTCATGATCCTCTCGATCATCAACCAATATTGTGAATCAAACTTCCAACATCACCAGGACAGCCTTTGTTCCTGGCCACCAGGATTGAGGTAGACACTGTCGTTCATCTCCAATGATTTAGTTTGAATTCTCCGAAGAAGACCACGATGGGGTTTCCTAGTTAGCAAACTGTTATTATCCGGTGGCATGCTTTTCCAACTCTCCATGCTTAAGCCTTCTGAGATACTGTCCTTTACACCTCTGTTCCTCATCATAACATTTCGAAACCCTTTTATTAAAACTAATACCGCTTAAATCTTCTTTTACCTTGTTAATTTGTCCGTAAGCACCGCACCTCACCGTTAACATACCCAGTCCTGTCTTTCATTCATCACTACCACACGTTAGTTCCTCCAAAGCATCACAAACTCATCTCCTTCACAAACCACTTACTGGAACCACTACCCAGAAGAACACGCACAAACAATCCCATCTGAGCTTCCCAAATACCACTGCTAATTTCCTCTTAATTACGTTTTTTTTTTCCCTCACCCTTCAATGCGGTGAAAACCAACATGAGCCCCATCCTCCTGTTTGTGTCCATTCACTTATGTACTTCACCATGCAGTAACATACCCCTCCTAAACGCTTGCGACCCCATCGTCCACCACCATGCCCTCTTTGCTGTATCCTCCTCCAGAAACCGCATGCCCCTTCCCCATACCACAATACAACTCCACTAACCCATTACCCTCCATGTTAAATCTTTCCACTTCCTGAACTTCACCAACGAGCTTGCATCATACCCCTTCATCACCACCGCATATCACTGGAGTTTCCCCCTACGTGATGACCGCCTCATACCATCACAGTTCTTCCCCTTTCTTCGGCTCCTCGTGAACCAGCATATCTTGTAGCTAACGCCCCTCGAAGATCGGTGTTGCGAGCGAGTTGTGTGGGTGACAAAAGTTGGGATGATGGCTTGGATTGCTCGGCATAAACAAGCGGGTTAAAATAAGAACGAGAGCAGCGATTTATTTTTCTTTCCTTGTCTTTTAATTTACTTTTATTTTGACTTTTCTTTGCTCGTTCCCTTTTGGTCTGAAGAAGCAAGTGCGGACACAGTATTTAAAAGAGCAACGACTTGGGGTACACGGGGTTGAGGTATAGGGTAGGTTGGCTAGTGCAGATTACTTTGTCTCCACGGTTTTGAAAAAGTGGCGTGAAGCACCAAAATAAAGTACGTCCGCATGGAGACACAAGCATGTGCATTCATTTAATTTCTACTGTGTAATGCATGTGCTATTTAATTTGCTTTGTACGTGCTGATGAGAATTTCAAACTGGCCATGTGCGAGATATTTAGGTATATATGCTTCAGTGAAAATGGCGATTCGCAGTGTATTAGACTAGGCAAACTAGCTGTGCAATATTTAATGCGGAAGAGAAGTAGTATATATTTTATTTTATATTATATTATCCAAAACTTCGTAGTGAAGTATCAAGTAAAACTAACCACCGTCGACTTCTGTCTACTGATAAAAAACTTATCTTGGTGTAAAAAGGTATTCTGAACCCAATGGGACAAGTTTCGTCGCATTCTGACATCGTATGAAAATTTTTCCTTTATAAAACCAAAAATCAACACGCGTTTAAAATTTTCAAGATCACCAGATAAATCAAATCAACTTGAAACTGCGAACACTGACAATAACTTTTCGATACGAACCCAACGGCACTAGTTTCGTCGCATTCTGAGACTGTTGCCCCGGTAGGCTATTTTTGGCGCGTACCGCACTGCCCTTCTGAACACCAAATTTGCCGATCTCTAAAAATAACAAACTATATACCTACCCTGACTATATCCGACGCTACGAACTCACTGGAACTGGTTTCGTGGCCTGATTCGATCGTCTGTTCAAATTACACTCTAATATCTCTTTATTCAGTTGAATTAATTTAATTGCACTGAACGAACGTTTTCGGGTACCGTGGTCACATACGACATCGGTTTGCCACGCAATTGAACACCGTACAATAATTTAATGATACGGTCCTAATGAAACTGATTTCGTCGAAATCTGAGTCTGTTTGCAAAACGGCTATTTTAAAGGCCTATATTTAAATAACGATTTTCCACAGCGACTATTTCAAAATTTGATTTGACCATAACTAACAAATTATAATACGAAATCTGAATTTTTCTCTTCCACATGAAAATTATAATCAATATGGTTCCAACGTGTCTTGTTTCACAGAAATCCGATTTATAACGAGTTCTGTATACTCAGTTGAAGTTCAAAACTCCATATTACAAACTGCCGCGCGTTTTCGAGCTCGTTTATAATTATATTATAAATTAACGTTCAACTTCGTTTTTAATTAATAAATTCCTATATATTCCTATATATAATTCAAATAAAATATTTAAACCAATTAAATATTCAGAATTCAACGGCTGAAAATCCGGGTCGTTACAGGATAAACCCGGTCTTCCCGAATAACTCGCGTATATTTTAAATAAGTGTTACACAAACACAACATACGCCTCATTCCAATTCATCAGTCACTAACCGTAAATTAATCAAGAGAATAATCCCCTAAATATTAACCCCGAAGGCCGAAACCAACATCAGATCAATATCCAGAAAACCGTTCTGCTTAGCTAACCGACAGTTAGTTTCTAAATTTCACATTTATAGGGAAAGGCTCCCATTAATTTTATCAAAGATAAATCATTAAAATTTATTCTTTAATCTACTTTTGAATATCAATTCAAACTAGTCGGGATTAGCGAACCACACCGAAGTAATTATTTATTTTATTTCCCAATCCCAACTTATATATCCCCTGGAGCAAAACTGGTAATACTCCATATCGATTATTTCAATCTAATTAAAGATTCATTAAAACTCCACTTAGTTTTAATCTTTGACTGGGTTAAAGAATCAGTGTCATTTTAAAACACGGTTCACGATAAACCCAAAATCACATTCCATTAATTATCGGGTTAAAGAACGAGTGTTATTTAAAACACTGTCCACGATAAACCCAAAAATCAATATCAATTCAATTCCAATTAAATATTATTTAATTGGTACACTTCATTAAATCTAAATAAAAAGATTTAATCTTTTCTCAACCGGGTTCAAGAACAATGTTAATGAAGACACCATTCACGACAAACCCAAATCACATTTGATATTAAATACAAGGCTCTAAATAGAAAATATATCGGCTTATATTCAATATCAAATTCTACGACTAACAAATATCGTATTGGAAATAACGATATAAATATATCTTTCAAATTCCCATAACAATATCTGTATAATCACGAAATCCAATATCGAAATATTCCGAAGACAATTTCGATTCAAATCCATTCCAACGCGATCATTGGAAATTCTGGTCATTTTCAAAACCATTTCAAATTCAATTTATTTATTTAAAAATAAATAGAATTCTAATTCCAGTTCAAAACTAGTTCATTTCGATAAAAATCTATTTTTATCTTTATAAATATGGAGTATTTCATCCCAATTCTTTCTAAATCATTTCTTATGATTTAACACAAATTATTACTATTTTTAATAATTTTATCAAGGCCCGTACAGTCGATTTCCATCAATGGCCATCGAACTGCACGTATAGCGACCTTTTTCAAATTTGATTTGGACATAATTCCAAATCCAACCGTTAGATTTTTAATTTATCACATTCGTTAGAAAGCTCTTTTCGATACGAACCCAACGGTTCCGGTTTTAGGAGAATCCGACGGTCGGATCTCCCGTAATGTCCGTTTGAAATAAATGGTCGAAATTCACGAACTGCCGCGGCGCGTTCTATTCAGGCCATTATATTATATATATAATATATATATCGTCGATTTCTATTTAAAACGAATTATATAAATAGTTTTAAATTCGTTTCAAAAGCAATTTCAACTTCCATTTCAATTCAAATCAAAATTGAATTCTTCTTCATAAATTCCTTTTAAAATTCATTTCTATTCAATTCAAATTTCAATTCAATTTGAATTCATTTCAATTTTCTTTCAATTCAATTTGAATTCGTTTTCAATTTAATTCAATTCCAAAGTCGTTTTCTATTCGATTCAATTCAAATTGGTTTTCTATTCGATTCAATTCGTTGTATATTCCATTGAAATCAAATTCGTTAACAAATTCGATTCGAATTCGTTTTCTATTCAATTTGATTCAGATTTCATTTCAAAATATTCGATTTCGAAATCACTTTTCAATATTCATTTTAAAATGAATAAAATCGATATAAATATCGTTCACGTCAAAATGGCGTCAATCTAATCAACACGGCTTCATATATTTCTATTTTCAAATATTCTATTTCAAAGATTTCTATTATTAAAATATTTCGTTCAACACATGACAAATCTCAATGGATGAGTACTGTCAACACATGAACCTTTATTTTATATTGATAAAGATGTAAATTTTATTACTAAAATATTTCGTTCAACACATGACCAATCTCAATGGATGAGTACTGTCAACACATGAACCTTTATTTTATATTATTCTTTATTTTCTAAATTGGAATGAGGCCCAATCAATCACCATATAACATTAATCATATGGATTTTCATACATCACACGTATATAATAGCATTGAAAAATAATCAACCATTAACCAAAGTGCACTACACTGTATAAGCGTCAAATATAGATATCTAACGCTTATAACAGCCTGTCAATCAATCGATCGACATATTTAATCAATCAGGATGAGTGAACTTCAAATTTCATCCCAACACCCGTGTGGGGTTTCAAACAATCAAACACATATTTTATTTGTGCAGTTGGGCGATGTGTAAAATTTATCGTCCCAATCAATGTCCTTCAAATAGGTGTACATAAACAAACCGTCCGGTTTGTAAATGAATATTTATTTATTCACATTCACGTTAAAAATTATATTTTTAACGATAAAACATTTTATCCTCACACATGAATTTTTATTCCGTTCATTTACAAATAAAAGTGATATTTTTATTTTTCTAACTTATTTTAGAAAATTTCGGCGGCATAACGGCACGATACTAGAAACGGGACAAGGCCTAGCCTTATCCCCGGTCTAGTGAAGGCCCACGCCATTCACACATCAATCAAATCCATTCATTTCACCACACAATTCAATTTCAATCAAATAATCTAACTAATTTTTGCAATCAAACAAACAAGTCCATGGTCTGTGGACGATTGTGTCGGGTGCTACTAAACACCGTCTGCATCCTAGTATATATATATAACTAGAAAAATAAATTGAAAGGTGAGAAATTCTCACCAATAGCTATCCAATACCACGACTCTATCTCTTTATAGAAGTCTTCGTCGTTCTCGCCTCTTATCACTTTCGTCGCCCGTATTCACTACATATGTAAAAATCACATTTTTACTTCGCTATTCAATATATAAAAATCGAATTTTTACTATGCTATTCAATATATAAAAATCGAATTTTTACTATGCTATTCAATATATAAAAATCGAATTTTTACTATGCTATTCAATATATAAAAATCGAATTTTTTATTCAACGGTGTTCATATAATAAAGATTATATTTTTATCACGCTACTTCGTTATAAAAAACTATTTTTTCATATTGCCACTTCATATATAAAAATCATATTTTTATATTGTTATACATATAATAAAAATCGCATTCTTATTATATCGCCACATATATAAAGATCAAACTTTTACTTTGCTACATATATAAAAATCGTATTTTTATATTCTCTACATGAATATAAAATATTATATTTTTATATCGGAGTTCATATTTTAAAAATCATCTTTATATATATATATATATTAAAAATCTCGATCTTTTCTAAGATAAAGATCCTATCTTTTCTAAATCAAAGCTCTAAAGTTTTCCTTACTCGTTTTAAAAATCAAATCTTTACTCTATATAAAAATTAAACCTTTTTGCTATTATATAAAAATATAATCTTCCTTTATATAAAAATCATTATTTCATATAAATAAAATTCAAGACTTTATAAAAGTAAATAAAAATTAAATCATATTTTTAGACAATGTTTATTATATTTAAATTTCAGATTTTAAACTACATGGTTATATACATTAAAAATAAAAATAAAATAAAATAAAAATAATGATTCAATGCTTATAAAAAAACAAAAAGGGAAGCTCACAATCACTGTCTGGACGATTGAACTGGAGCCCCAGAACTAGGGTTGCAAATTGATCGGAAATGGCGGCGCCGGAATATGATCAGAGGCGTTCCCCTGAAGTGCAGTCGAACCCTCCCCACGTGCGCAGACCTCTGACGAACGCGACCCCCCGATGGCGCCAAGAAACCGCCTCGAACTTCTTCAGTTCGAGCTCAAAATCCTCTGCCCCTTTGAAACGAAATTCGATGATGTCCATAGGGATAGGAAGAGGAGGAGCGGGGGAAGATGGGAGCGGGGCGATGGCGTCGATGCGGTGGTGGAGAGGGGTTGAGCGTCGTGGGTTTGATCGCAGCGTTTTTTTTTTTCTTTTTTCGTTCAGATCTAACAGAAGAGAGAGAGAGGGAGAGGTGTGAGCTAATATATAATTATATTATTTAATTAAAAAAAATTTCTTCCTTTAAAAGTTGACTTTTCGTCCGAACCCCAAATCGAGCCCAACGACTGTCGCCTCTAGCTGATTACCCCCATTCCGAACACAATGGGATATGTATCGCAAGCTGTTTCGATTGTTACGATCAGTTTCCCTTGAATTTACATTTAAATCACTATATTGAATTTTAAACGTACATTTCAAATTACTGGGGTCACATACTAACTAGAAAAATTCCAGAAAAATATTTTCTAGCTTCGTATTGACGATACGGTCCTAACAAAACTAGTTTCATCGAATTCTGAGACCGTTTGAAAAATGGCCACTTTCCAGTCGATTAAAATCAACTGAAACTGGTCAAACGCGTTTTCCTTCGCCACACTCACATATTGAATCGAAAAATTATAAAATTTGAAATCTAACAATAACTTGACATCACAGACCCAACAAAACTGGTTTCGTCGAAATCCGAGGTCATTTGCAAAATGTCCATTTTTAAGGGCCTGAATTCCATAGCGACTATTCAGAATTTTCAACTGGACATATCTTTTGATTCCCGCTATGAAATTTTGATTTGTCGGATTCATTGGAAAGATATTCTCAATTAGAACCTATTGTTTTTGGTTTCACTAAAATCTGGATTGTTTTGCACCCGGTACATTCAATTGAAGTTTGAAATCGAATTATCGAACTACCGCGCCATTTTCAATTTCTATTTTAATTATATATAATTATTTATATTCTAACGACGACGCGTATAATATATACGTTCGAATTATATTCAAAATAAATTTCTCGTCGATTTTATTTAAAATAATTCATTTTAAATAATCAAAATTCGCTAAAATTGCCAAAATAAAAATTTTAAACTGGCCCAGATTTTCGGGTTGTTACAATCTCCCCCACTTAAAACTTTTCGTCCCCGAAAAGGAACAAAGTCGAAAGTGGTTTGATTAATCAACTCTACGTTCGGTCTGGCTTCCATTCTCCAATTTTTCAGTTTCTAAGAATTTTCAAAATTTCAAAAATTTGGCTAACACCCTAAATTTTCGAAAAATTTCGCCATAACCTCCCCTACACCGGGAGCATCGGGGAATTTCAAATAGCTTCCCCGGTCCTTCAGATCTCAAAAAGAAAAAGAAAAAGCCAAGCGGCTAGCCAATAGGCTCATAAAATCATCATCACCCAAACAAAACAGTAAATTATGTAGTAAACATGTACCTATTTGTCGGGCAAACAAATTTTATTCTCTGCTCTAGCCTCCTTGCTATGACCTGTTCAATGTAAATATATGTATATGCATGCAAATGCGACCAATTTTCAATACAATTCAATATTTGATCCAATTAGGCTTAATGGTTAAAAATTAGCAAACAACTAAACAAACAACACAAACATCAATCAATTAGTGAATTAGAGTTTCAAATTCATAATTTGATACATATACAAAAATCATGTTTTTGATGCCAATTCACAACAATGTGTCCTAGCTATATATATAGGTTTTGGTTCTCACACCAGTCTAATGGAAATATATAGGTATCACACCTTCGTCACTCGAAAATAAATGCGGATGATGTTTCGAACCACCATCAGAACATCTTCGGGCTACTAGAGTGCGGTCCTATATCTATCCAGTATATTAAAACTTCGAATATACGTTCATGACGCGTATATGCAAAATCTTTATATATTGGAATGTCCATATTCAAAATAAATAAATAATCAAATACGTTTAAAACGATTTAAATTTTCAAAACAAAATTGTTTTCATTTGAAAAATATACTCTTCACACTCGTTCGAGGATACTACTGATCCCATCTCTAACGAGTCATTCTAATTGGATATTACTAATCCAATATCGGATGAATTCTTTCGTATGCTTCTAATGTGTCTTGTTCTCTGAGCTTTGTAAACCAAAGCTCTGATACCAACTGTGAAAACCCGTAACTTCCCCGTAAAGGAAAGCGTCGGATAGTTCGAGAACAAGCCACAACAGAACACATACAGAAGAACATTTCATTGTATATTACAACAATGCATCAGATTACAAGAATATACAGAGTATAAACGAATAAATATTACACAGAAATATCAGAGATTCAAATTACATTTAAATACATCGCAGCGGAAAATAATACAATACACAACTAGAAGAGATATACGGATACAAAGCTTTCCGGATATCATTCCAGCTGTAAACCAGGATCCTGTGAATATAAATCTGCAAAACCAAAACTACTAGCTGCCCGTGTCGAAAATAAGGGCACCCAGAGTTTAGGTTAAAACAATAAACTCCAGGTCAGTCATGTGACTGGTGTGAGAACTAAAACAGTTAATCTTTATTTTAAAGTTCGGTAAATCAAGGGACCACGCCGTATAACACGGAACGGGTTTCCTCCCAAGAATACCAGTGCATAAAACAAACAGCGCAATGCTAAATAGAGAAAAATGAAGCTGTTATAAGACCCAGGTCCTATCACACAATGCAACGCAAGCCGGGGGATAGGGTTTTCCCTTATAACAGCCAAAGGATGCTTGATACGTTTAAAACAAATCATTTGATACTATTATCAGTGCATAGTGTATAAAACAACTTCAAATCATAAATATTAATCATAGGCGGCATGGGTACCGTATATCATGTCGCCATACTAGTTCTACAATCAAAACCGCAAATGTCACGTATTTGGAAATTGGATTTCCATCTATGAACCGAGGCAAAAGATAGTCCTCAACCGATTCGAGACAATCTAACCCATGTCTCAGGATCAGAGCTCGAGTGACCCTTGGAGCGACAGGGCCGGTCCACCGATGTGGATTAAACTTAAATCCTGAACACTGCGTTTCCCCGCCCTTTGGGGCGTAAGTCTGGTCCGTCTGCCGACCAGAATGCATCGGCCGAAACCGATATAACCGAGGCGCCTCGCAACAGCAACAACCACACAGGTGAAAAGTATATAAATGTCAGGGCTGGTAGGTCACTGACACCACCCTAGCTAGAAGGAAACGCATGCCCTCCCTGAGGTCCTTCTCCCGTTTTGGTTCACAACCGGGGTGCGAAACTCGCGAAGTAAACGTTACACAAAGCTACGCCACAAATGCCGTGCTTTGATCATCACCACAAGACTTTGCTTTTCAATAGAAGCCTCGATCAATTGCCACTTAGGCATGCCATACAGGCAATTCACTCCATGCGATTGATATCCATCAATATATAACCCCTGAGCTCGTACGTCTCAGAGAAGGGCGTTAAGCAAGAGAATAAATTCTCCGCCGCCAAACAGATATATATTTAATAGAGATCAATCACACGGACTAAAATCCAATGTCAGACACACAGTCCATTTACAAGTCCGTTCTGGGGCTGAACGAAACCGGAGGCATCTAGTACCCCGCATATCCATCGATCTCCAAGCACGTCTGGACGATCACCAACTGTTTCCATCTTCTTGGGTGTACAGCCCAATCAAGATCATCAGTAATCACCCAAACGACGTGAAGACCTCCGGTCTTCGACCATCGTCTTCGTCTTCGACTTATCGTCGTATCAGTTATTCAGAATGGGATAAACCCGGTCTTCCCGAATAACTCGCGTATATTTTAAATAAGTGTTACACAAACACAACATACGCCTCATTCCAATTCATCAGTCACTAACCGTAAATTAATCAAGAGAATAATCCCCCAAATATTAACCCCGAAGGCCGAAACCAACATCAGATCAATATCCAGAAAACCGTTCTGCTTAGCTAACCGACAGTTAGTTTCTAAATTTCACATTTATAGGGAAAGGTTCCCATTAATTTTATCAAAGATAAATCATTAAAATTTATTCTTTAATCTACTTTTGAATATCAATTCAAACTAGTCGGGATTAGCGAACAACACCGAAGTAATTATTTATTTTATTTCCCAATCCCAACTTATATATCCCCTGGAGCAAAACTGGTAATACTCCATATCGATTATTTCAATCTAATTAAAGATTCATTAAAACTCCACTTAGTTTTAATCTTTGACTGGGTTAAAGAATCAGTGTCATTTTAAAACACGGTTCACGATAAACCCAAAATCACATTCCATTAATTATCGGGTTAAAGAACGAGTGTTATTTAAAACACTGTCCACGATAAACCCAAAAATCAATATCAATTCAATTCCAATTAAATATTATTTAATTGGTACACTTCATTAAATCTAAATAAAAAGATTTAATCTTTTCTCAACTGGGTTCAAGAACAATGTTAATGAAGACACCATTCACGACAAACCCAAATCACATTTGATATTAAATACAAGGCTCTGAATAGAAAATATATCGGCTTATATTCAATATCAAATTCTACGACTAACAAATATCGTATTGGAAATAACGATATAAATATATCTTTCAAATTCCCATAACAATATCTATATAATCACGAAATCCAATATCGAAATATTCCGAAGACAATTTCGATTCAAATCCATTCCAACGCGATCATTGGAAATTCTGGTCATTTTCAAAACCATTTCAAATTCAATTTATTTATTTAAAAATAAATAGAATTCTAATTCTAGTTCAAAACTAGTTCATTTCGATAAAAATCTATTTTTATCTTTATAAATATGGAGTATTTCATCCCAATTCTTTCTAAATCATTTCTTATGATTTTACACAAATTATTACTATTTTTAATAATTTTATCAAGGCCCGTACAGTCGATTTCCATCAATGGCCATCGAACTGCACGTATAACGACCTTTTTCAAATTTGATTTGGACATAATTCCAAATCCAACCGTTAGATTTTTAATTTATCACATTCGTTAGAAAGCTCTTTTCGATACGAACCCAACGGTTCCGGTTTTAGGAGAATCCGACGGTCGGATCTCCCGTAATGTCCGTTTGAAATAAATGGTCGAAATTCACGAACTGCCGCGGCGCGGCGCGTTCTATTCAGGCCATTATATTATATATATAATATATATATCGTCGATTTCTATTTAAAACGAATTATATAAATAGTTTTAAATTCGTTTCAAAAGCAATTTCAACTTCCATTTCAATTCAAATCAAAATTGAATTCTTCTTCATAAATTCCTTTTAAAATTCATTTCTATTCAATTCAAATTTCAATTCAATTTGAATTCATTTCAATTTGCTTTCAATTCAATTTGAATTCGTTTTCAATTTAATTCAATTCCAAAGTCGTTTTCTATTCGATTCAATTCAAATTGGTTTTCTATTCGATTCAATTCGTTGTATATTCCATTGAAATCAAATTCGTTAACTAATTCGATTCGAATTCGTTTTCTATTCAATTTGATTCAGATTTCATTTCAAAATATTCGATTTCGAAATCACTTTTCAATATTCATTTTAAAATGAATAAAATCGATATAAATATCGTTCACGTCAAAATGGCGTCAATCTAATCAACACGGCTTCATATATTTCTATTTTCAAATATTCTATTTCAAAGATTTCTATTATTAAAATATTTCGTTCAACACATGACAAATCTCAATGGATGAGTACTGTCAACACATGAACCTTTATTTTATATTGATAAAGATGTAAATTTTATTACTAAAATATTTCGTTCAACACATGACCAATCTCAATGGATGAGTACTGTCAACACATGAACCTTTATTTTATATTATTCTTTATTTTCTAAATTGGAATGAGGCCCAATCAATCACCATATAACATTAATCATATGGATTTTCATACATCACACGTATATAATAGCATTGAAAAATAATCAACCATTAACCAAAGTGCACTACACTGTATAAGCGTCAAATATAGATATCTAACGCTTATAACAGCCTGTCAATCAATCGATCGACATATTTAATCAATCAGGATGAGTGAACTTCAAATTTCATCCCAACACCCGTGTGGGGTTTCAAACAATCAAACACATATTTTATTTGTGCAGTTGGGCGATGTGTAAAATTTATCGTCCCAATCAATGTCCTTCAAATAGGTGTACATAAACAAACCGTCCGGTTTGTAAATGAATATTTATTTATTCACATTCACGTTAAAAATTATATTTTTAACGATAAAACATTTTATCCTCACACATGAATTTTTATTCCGTTCATTTACAAATAAAAGTGATATTTTTATTTTTCTAACTTATTTTAGAAAATTTCGGCGGCATAACGGCACGATACTAGAAACGGGACAAGGCCTAGCCTTATCCCCGGTCTAGTGAAGGCCCACGCCATTCACACATCAATCAAATCCATTCATTTCACCACACAATTCAATTTCAATCAAATAATCTAACTAATTTTTGCAATCAAACAAACAAGTCCATGGTCTGTGGACGATTGTGTCGGGTGCTACTAAACACCGTCAGCATCCTAGTATATATATATAACTAGAAAAATAAATTGAAAGGTGAGAAATTCTCACCAATAGCTATCCAATACCACGACTCTATCTCTTTGTAGAAGTCTTCGTCGTTCTCGCCTCTTATCACTTTCGTCGCCCGTATTCACTACATATGTAAAAATCACATTTTTACTTCGCTATTCAATATATAAAAATCGAATTTTTACTATGCTATTCAATATATAAAAATCGAATTTTTACTATGCTATTCAATATATAAAAATCAAATTTTTTATTCAACGGTGTTCATATAATAAAGATTATATTTTTATCACGCTACTTCGTTATAAAAAACTATATTTTCATATTGCCACTTCATATATAAAAATCATATTTTTATATTGTTATACATATAATAAAAATCGCATTTTTATTATATCGCCACATATATAAAGATCAAACTTTTACTTTGCTACATATATAAAAATCGTATTTTTATATTCTCTACATGAATATAAAAGATTATATTTTTATATCGGAGTTCATATTTTAAAAATCATCTTTATATATATATATATATATATATATATATATATTAAAAATCTCGATCTTTTCTAAGATAAAGATCCTATCTTTTCTAAATCAAAGCTCTAAAGTTTTCCTTACTCGTTTTAAAAATCAAATCTTTACTCTATATAAAAATTAAACCTTTTTGCTATTATATAAAAATATAATCTTCCTTTATATAAAAATCATTATTTCATATAAATAAAATTCAAGACTTTATAAAAGTAAATAAAAATTAAATCAGATTTTTAGACAATGTTTATTATATTTAAATTTCAGATTTTAAACTACATGGTTATATACATTAAAAATAAAAATAAAATAAAAATAATGATTCAATGCTTATAAAAAAACAAAAAGGGAAGCTCACAATCACTATCTGGACGATCGAACTGGAGCCCCAGAACTAGGGTTGCAAATTGATCGGAAATGGCGGCGCCGGAATATGATCAGAGGCGTTCCCCTGAAGTGCAGTCGAACCCTCCCCACGTGCGCAGACCTCTGACAAACTCGACCCCCCGATGGCGCCAAGAAACCGCCTCGAACTTCTTCAGTTCGAGCTCAAAATCCTCCGCCCCTTTGAAACGAAATTCGATGATGTCCATAGGGATAGGAAGAGGAGGAGCGGGGGAAGATGGGAGCGGGGCGATGGCGTCGATGCGGTGGTGGAGAGGGGTTGAGCGTCGTGGGTTTGATCGCAGCGTTTTTTTTTCTTTTTTTTTTCTTTTTTCGTTCAGATCTAACAGAAGAGAGAGAGAGGGAGAGGTGTGAGCTAATATATAATTATATTATTTAATTTAAAAAAAATTCTTCCTTTAAAAGTTGACTTTTCGTCCGAACCCCAAATCGAGCCCAACGACTGTCGCCTCTAGCTGATTACCCCCATTCCGAACACAATGGGATATGTATCGCAAGCTGTTTCGATTATTACGATCAGTTTCCCTTGAATTTACATTTAAATCACTATATTGAATTTTAAACGTACATTTCAAATTACCGGGGTCACATACTAACTAGAAAAATTCCAGAAAAATATTTTCTAGCTTCGTATTGACGATACGGTCCTAACAAAATTAGTTTCGTCGAATTCTGAGACCGACTGAAAAATGGCCACTTTCCAGTCGATTAAAATCAACTGAAACTGGTCAAACGCGTTTTCCTTCGCCACACTCACATATTGAATCAAAAAATTATAAAATTTGAAATCTAACAATAACTTGACATCACGGACCCAACAAAACTGGTTTCGTCGAAATCCGAGGTCATTTGCAAAATGTCCATTTTTAAGGGCCTGAATTCCATAGCGACTATTCAGAATTTTCAACTGGACATATCTTTTGATTCCCGCTATGAAATTTTGATTTGTCGGATTCATTGGAAAGATATTCTCAATTAGAACCTATTGTTTTTGGTTTCACTAAAATCCGGATTGTTTTGCACCCGGTACATTCAATTGAAGTTTGAAATCGAATTATCGAACTACCGCGCCATTTTCAATTTCTATTTTAATTATATATAATTATTTATATTCTAACGACGACGCGTATAATATATACGTTCGAATTATATTCAAAATAAATTTCTCGTCGATTTTATTTAAAATAATTCATTTTAAATAATCAAAATTCGCTAAAATTGCCAAAATAAAAATTTTAAACTGGCCCAGATTTTCGGGTTGTTACAGTATATAAAAATCATATTTTTATTACTACGCTATATGGATAAAAATCACATTTTTATACTACTACTATATAGATAAAAATTCTATTTTTATACCGTTACTATATAGATAAAAATTCTATTTTTATACCGCTACTATATAGTTAAAAATTCTATTTTTACACTGGTGTTCATATAATAAAGATCATATTTTTATCACGCTAACTTCATAATAAAAATTATATTTTTATCGCTCTTCTTCTAATAAAGATTATATTTTTATATCGCTCCTCATATAAAAATCACATTTTTATATTCTTTAGTATATAAAAATCATATTTTTATCATCCTATGGTATAAACAAAAATCATACCTTTACATCGCTATCGTATATCTAAAAATCACCTCTTTCTTCATGATAAAAAAATCTCGCCTTTTTCTATATAAAAATCTCGCCTTTTTCTATATAAAAATTTCACCTTTTTCTATATAAAAATCTCACCTTTTTCTCACTTCCTATTCATGGGTATTAAAACTGAAAATCGTATGTCAAATAAACTGAAAATCATTAAATAAAATAAAAGAAATAAATAAATTAATTAAAAACTTACAGATTTTCGGTTTGAAGGGGGTTTTCCGGTGCGCTGGAGGGAGGAGGAGGGGCTTCAGGTCAAGCTAGGGGGATCGGAGTTGCGGCGGTGGTGCTCCTCGGGTGGCGGCGGGGCTGTTTTGTGGGTGGAGGCATTGTACAGCGGAAGGAGAAGCGGGGAAGGAGATGGGGGATGCCGGTGGTGGGTGGCCAGAGCGCCAGGGGCGGCGGCGCCAGGAAGGATGACGGCGACAAAATCGAGGAGCGACGGATTGAAAATTTGGGGGCTCGATTGTAGTGACCCAAAATTCCGGTCCAATTTGAGCTGACCAAATAACGCAAGTCCAACCCAATTTGCACCGAAATCCAGAAAACTATTAGAAAGAATATAGAGGGTGAGTAAAGATAAGATATAAACTTAGAATAGAAGAGGAAGAAGATACAACATCAGAGTAATACGAATCTCACAGTGGAACGAACAACATATAATAGATAACATATCCTTGAAATAAAATCAGTATATGTGTATAATAACATTATCAGAGTACAACACTTACAACACAGCGGAAATAACTATAGTTATATAATCCTGAAGCCTCCTGCTCCAAGCTCTTCCAGTATATGTAAATTCCTGACTAATTGACTGCCCGTACAAAATTGGGCACCCAAGACTTTAGGGAAAACAAAACAAAATAAACTCCGGGTCAGTCATGGGACTGGTATGAGTAAAACAGTTTAAAACATTTTAAACAAGTAAATGATATCTCATAAGACCACGCCGTATAACGGAACGGGTTTTTCCCTTATGAGAATCCAAAACATTTTTATATCAAAACATTTCGATATTATAATAATGTCTATCAACCACAATATATTAATCATCTAGCAGAAACGCTTTCATCTCACGTTCTACATATATAGCATACAATCAAAACCGCAAGCACGTATTGGGTAATGGATTTCCAACTATGACAAGGTATGGAACCACCTTTCGCTAGTGTACCTCTGGAGAGGAATACACTAGGTTCAACAAGAACATCTTGCAACCCGGCCACACATGACTGACCACTCATTTCGCTGAGTGTATCGAATGTATATCACCAGCGGTTGGGATCAGCAACCGTTTCTCGGATGGGACAGCATCAACAATAGATTTTTAGAAGTAAATGAAACTCTAGATCAGGTGATTATACACCCTAATAGGTGCGACCTACATAGCCATACTGCCTGCCCGATTTCTGTCATTTATCGGATGTGAGGCTAGAAGCTACGCTTATCTTTTACATGCCACATCTTCATTCACTTAGAATGTCACATCATCATACCCACCAAATCACAAATTGATTTATCCAAAAATAACATGGGTATACAACTAAGAGAAACGAATTCCTCCGCCACCAAACGTGAATATGTTTGAAGAGATCAACTTACGCGATCTATTAGATATACTCTGTCAGACCTTTGTCCATACAATTTGTGCTGGGACTGGACAAAACGAAGGCATAGTATATCCATCTTAGGCACTGTTATCTAAGATTTATACAACAGCCCTTGCACTTTACTCCGTCTTCAATTATCTTTGGCATATATGATTCGCAACGCTTATGCCAATACAGAGTGGTTCTTTGGATAATAATCCAACCGGTCTCTCCATATTAACAACGTTAAAATGGTCGAAAACTTTGATAGTCTGTGATTTAACTATCAAAGAAAAATACATGTGCAAACAATGATATTATTTCCAGATGGAAATTATATCGATCAATCAACATTTAACATATATATATATATATATATTCACATTTCCTTATTTTCTATGTTTAGAAAATATATGTTATTAACACTGGAAAACATTTCCATGGCTTAATTACGTATCACTGTTCTTCCACATCTATCAGACTCTAACTATAAACTAACAAGAGAACAGCTTCCTAAGTATAAACCCTAAAGGCCGAAACCAACATCAGATCGATACTCAGGAAACCATTCAACTTATTAATCTCTAGTCAGTTTCCAATTTCTGTTTAACTCCATTTTGATTAACTAAATTCGATTAACTCCTTCGAATACTAAATTCGATTAACTCCTTTTCATTTACTCTATTTATTTTCCAAATAAATAATCCTTTATTTTATTTATTTTCTAAATAAATAATCCTTTATTCTATTCTATTCGTTTTATCAACATTTTCCCTTTTATAAAACTCTATTCGTTTTATAAACATTTTCCTTTTATTTACTTTCGAAATATTTCCTTTTATAAAATCTGTTGATTTTATAAAATCCCTTTATTTCAATATACATTGAAATAATTCTTTTTACATCCCAGGGTCTTTTTATGATATTTAAAATATCGAATAACAAGGATCAATATCATTCTAACACACATAATCCATAACAGATTATATAACACATCATATATCACAATATATGAAAAACAGTAAAATAAATGTTGAGGAATCCAGTCGGATTCCTCCAACCTGTTTCCCTGCATCACAGACGTTAAACAATATAATAACATCGATTTCATTTCAATATGAAATATTCTGTTAAACAGAATCAATATTTGATTAACTATATATAAAAATATCGTTATCTATAATTTCAATCAAAACATAAGCAGTTCTACCCAACAGCTAACACACAACAATCAACAGATGATTAACAGTTCTAAAAATACGTTATATAAATATAACTGTTCAGAGTTGGTGAGTTTTACTCACATTGGATGATCATCGTTAATAACGATAACCATCGCTCGATTTGATTCAGACAGACAATTTATTTCGCTATAAATTGTAACGAGCTCTGATGGACTTCCAGTCAGTTCATCGTGTAGTGTCCGTCCATACGATCACAACGCAACTTACGGTTCGTCAATCTGATATCGTATGATCAAGATATTTAACTTACAAGTTATCATACAATATTAAACTTAAGATTTAAACTTTATTTAAATTTATATCGGGCCTCACCCTTTGAACTAAGGCCCATTACCCCTTGAGACTCACGGCCACTTTCCCCTTCTTCTTTCTGAACGAAGAACAGGACGCTCCTCCTTTTCCAGCCATTCAGCGACCTCAAATCCCCCACCCATTTCATCACGAACGACATGAACAACACCACCGCACATCACCTCGTCTCCACCACAACCCGACTATCCCCTTTCCCATCACCTCACAACCCCTCTTCCCAGTTGCGTCGTCGCCCCTTTTTCAGGCATCAGTACAGAAAATAGATCGACACTTTTAAAATCAGAAAACTCCAAAAAAATCCACATAGGTGCGGTTTTCTCCCACAAAGCAAAATCTAATACCCGTTTCTTCAATTGATACATCCAATTCCAAATGGATCCAACCCTAAACCCACTGACTAAATTCGAACTCAAATGAAACTACATCGCACGTTGTATAACAAGTATAGAACTGAAGAGCAACTGATAAGAATCCCATATATACTACTTGTTTGATTTAAGAAATTTTATTTTGATTTCTTTCGATTTTCAAAACTCACGAATTTATTTTTCCTGAAAACAACAAAGTGGCGGCTAAGGGAAGGGTTATATAACAGGGAAGAGAATTTGTGTGTGGCTGATAAAGGTGGGTGAGTGGCCATGTTTTGGTTCACAAATCTTATGGTATTTTATTTTATTTATTTAATTTATATTGTCAAACCAGTCTTTAAAAATTCCTATAATCACATAAAGTACCCAAAAATCACTAAACTGAACATACTGCTAGAGTTTGACACTATGGACCCAACGAAACTGGTTTCGTCGAATTCCGACTCCGTTTGCTCACACAGCGTATTTTTAATCGTCAAAATACTGACTGTTTTTTACTTTAAAAATCCGTATGGCCACACAGTGACTCTAAAAATCACCAAACTTGGAATCTAACAATAATTTGATGTTGCGGATCCAACAAAATTAGTTTCGTCGAAAACCGAGGTCGTTTGCAAAACTGGCCATTTTTACCGCTCTAAATGACCCATTTAAATATATAAATATATTTAGATTAAATATAAATAAATTTATATTATTGTATATATATTCACAGTGGAATACCATACAGCTCCAGAATAATCCTATACGGATTTCTAACTCGATATTTCATCATAAGAGTTATATCGATATTCGATTTATATTTAAACCCCTTTATAAATCGATATAAATTATAAAGGAATTCCATAGTGACTTTTCTAAAATTTGATTTGGACATAAATAAAAATCTACACGACGAAATCCCGATTTTTCTCTTTCACTAGAAAAATATACTTTACCAGCTCCTAACGTTTCTTGTTTCACAGAAATCCGACTTAAAACGAATCTTGTACATTCAGTTGAAGTTCAAATCGCCAAATCGCGAACTGCCGCGCCATTTCGAGCTCAATTTTATTTATAATATAATTATACGTTCAAACTGTCGTTCAAATAATATATTCGTTATTCTAATTCAATTCTAAACTGAATTAAATATCACAGATGACCCAGTTCACACCATATTGCCATTTCAGCCAATTCTGATTATTTCAGAATTAAATATATTATTTAATTTATTATTTTAATTAAATATTCACCATTATTTAGTTCAATGACCATGAAATCCATTTTAATCACCCTTTAAATAATTAAATAAATTAATTATTATATCGTTGAAAATGCGGGTCATTACATTCTTCCCTACTTAAAATAATTTCGTCCTCGAAATTGCTAAGGTAGAAAACAAACCCTATTAACTAATTAGAACTTATTTGTACACTTCTTAACTCCGATTTCACTAAACCAATTTATTTTAATTAAATTATTAATTAATTCTTATCAACGAAAATTTTCAAAAATCTTGAAAATATTCTAACGCCTTAACTTTTCGAAAAATTTCGCCAGCATCTCCTTTGTAAGGCTCAATCGGTACAACCACAACTCACCTCTCTAGGCCATCTCCAACCCAAAAGAAAATCAAACAGCCAAGCGGCTTGCCAAATCGGCTCATAAATCTCATGCCTATACCAAATATAAACTTGTACCTTTTTGTCGGGCATATCAACTCTATCACTTTTACCTGTTATCAATTCAACATATACCAGTGTTATCCCAATCAAACTCCAATCTAATTTTATCTCCAATACAACCATTCGCTTTTAACTAAGCCAAATTCCATCTTCAACTCAATTGTTTGGTTTTATCCGAGCCAAACTTCATTTCAAATTCAAGTATTATCCTTGATTCCAAATTCTTATCAATCCAACTTACTTGATATCATTCTAATCCAATCCAGTTACCACTTAACTGGCTTTATTTTAATCCCAGCTTGCTTTCACTATTTTCTGTTTAATTTGTTCTTAATTCATCAATCTATTTTTTGGAGTTTTAAACAGCTATGTTTTTCTCAAAAATCAACTCTCCTTTTCAGGATTCAAACCAACTTGTTTTCCACAAAACAATTCAAAAACAAAATCTTTGGTAGTAATCCATCACTTACAAACTCGAAAATGAATACTAATGATGCTGCGCAGTCATCATCAGAATTATTTTCCAGCGACCGAAGTGAGTTCAATACTATATCACTTTGAAAACCATCTCTAAACATTTCCACTTTGAAATTCATTTCAAAATATAATTCACACTGCTTGTAAAACAATTTAAAATCTCCCAGGATCTTAAATTTTCCTTATTTTTGTTCCAAATCCATTTACAAACACTTATCCAATTTTCCAGAATTTTAATTCAATTTCTGGTTTAAAATTTCAGATTTAATTCGCTTCGTAACACTTATACGAATTCTACTTGGTTATATATATAACCATTTTACTTTTATAATCTTACTCGATTATAATAACAACCAATATATCCAATATATTATAATCATTTCAATATAAATCCTTTATATCAAAATATAATTTGGGTAAAATTATTTCGTTTACCCTATTTCCAAAACATACCATGACGGTTCATCGTATTCGAGTGTTTAGAAACCCATATCGATACAGTGGACCAAACTGATCGACCCGAATCCATAAACAACTCAACCAATAAATCTCCACAATATAAAACAAATTTTATATTGAATAACAAATACGCTCTCGTATATATACACTCAAACTCAATCTAGGGTGTTACTAACCCTATCTCTTCTGAGCCACGTCACAGAGCCAAGGTAATTCACTTAACCTTAAGCTCTGATATCAATTGTAGTGACCCAAAATTCCGGTCCAATTTGAGCTGACCAAATAATGCAAGTCCAACCCAATTTGCACTGAAATCCAAAAAACTATTAGAAAGAATATAGAGGGTGAGGAAAGATAAGATAGAAACTTAGAATAGAAGAGGAAGAAGATACATCATCAGAGTAACACGAATCTCACAGCGGAACGAACAACATATAATAGATAAAATATCCTTGAAATAAAATCATTATATGTGTATAATAACATTATCAGAGTACAACACTTACAACACAGCGGAAATAACTATAGCTATATAATCCTGAAGCCTCCTGCTCCAAGCTCTTCCAGTATCTGTAAATTCCTGACTACTTGACTGCCCGTACAAAATTGGGCACCCAAGACTTTAGGGAAAACAAAACAAAATAAACTCCGGGTCAGTCATGGGACTGGTATGAGTAAAATAGTTTAAAACAGCTTGAACAAGTAAATGATAGCTCATATGACCACGCCGTATAACGAAACGGGTTTTTCCCTTATGAGAATCCAAAACATCTTTATATCAAAACCCTTTGATATTATAATAATGTTTATCAACCACAATACATTAATCATCTAGTAGAAACGCTTTCGTCTCACGTTCTACATATATAGTATACAATCAAAACCGCAAGCACGTATTGGGTAATGGATTTCCAACGATGACAAGGTATGGAACCACCTTTCTCTAGTGTACCTCTAGAAAGAAATACTCTGGGTTCAACAAGAACATCTTGCAACCCAGCCACACATGACCGACCACTCATTTCGCTGAGTGTATTGAATGTATATCACCAACGGTTGGGATCAGCAACCGTTTCCCGGATGGGACAGCATCAACAATAGATTTTTAGAAGTAAATGAAACTCTAGATCAGGTGATTATACACCCTAATAGGTGCGACCTACATAGCCATGCTGCCTGCCCGATTTCTGTCATTTACCGGATGTGAGGCTAGAAGCTACGCTTATCTTTTACATGCCACATCTTCATTCACTTAGAATGTCACATCGTCATACCCGCCAAATCACAAATTGATTTATCCAAAAATAACACGGGTATACAGCTAAGAGAAACGAATTCATCCGCCACCAAACGTGAATACATTTGAAGAGAACAACTTACGCGATCTATTAGATATACTCTGTCAGACCTTCGTCCATACAAGTTGTCCTGGGACTGGACAAACCGAAGGCACTATTCAGTATATCCATCTTAGGCACTGTTATCTAAGATTTATACAACATCCCTTGCACTTTACTCCGTCTTTAATTATCTTTGGCATATATGATTCGCAATGCTTATGCCAATACAGAGTGGTTCTTTGGATAATAATCCAACCGACCTCTCCATATTAACAACGTTAAAATGGTCGAAAACTTTGATAGTCTGTGATTTAACTATCAAAGAAAAATACGTGTGCAAACAACGATATTATTTCAAGATGGAAATTATATCGATCAATCATCATTTAACACACACACACGTATATATATATATATATATATTCACATTTCCTTATTTTCTATGTTTAGAAAATATATGTTATTAACACTGGAAAACATTTCCATAGCTTAATTACGTATCACTATTCTTCCACATCTATCAGACTCTAACTATAAACTAACAAGAGAACAGCTTCCTAAGTATAAACCCCGAAGGCCGAAACCAACATCAGATCGATACTCAGGAAACCATTCAACTTTTTAATCTCTAGTCAGTTTCCAATTTCTGTTTAACTCCATTTTGATTAACTAAATTCGATTAACTCCTTCGAATACTAAATTCGATTAACTCCTTTTCATTTACTCTATTTATTTTCCAAATAAATAATCCTTTATTTTGTTTATTTTCTAAATAAATAATCCTTTATTCTATTCTATTCGTTTTATCAACATTTTCCCTTTTATAAAACTCTATTCGTTTTATAAACATTTTCCTTTTATTTACTTTCGAAATATTTCCTTTTATAAAATCTGTTGATTTTATAAAATCCCTTTATTTCAATATACATTGAAATAATTCTTTTTACATCCCAGGGTCTTTTTATGATACTTAAAATATCGAATAACAAGATTCAATATCATTCTAGCACACATAATCCATAACAGATTATATAACACATCATATATAATAATATATGAAAACAGTAAAATAAATGTTGAGGAATCCAGTCGAATTCCTCCAACCTGTTTCCCTGCATCACAGATGTTAAACAATATAATAACATTGATTTCATTTCAATATGAAATATTCTGTTAAACAAAATCAATATTTGATTAACGATATATATAAATATCGTTATCTATAATTTCAATCAACACATGAGCAATTCAACCCAACAGCTAACACATAACAATCAATAGATGATTATCAGTTCTAAAAATACGTTATATAAATATAACTGTTCAGAGTTGGTGAGTTTTACTCACATTGGATGATCATCGTTAATAACGATAACCATCGCTCGATTTGATTCAGACGGACAATTTATTTCGCTATAAATTGTAATAAGCTCTAATGGACTTCCAGTCAGTTCGTAGTGTCCGTCCATACAATTCCAACGCAACTTACAGTTCGTCAATCTGATATCGTATGATCAAGATATTTAACTTACAAGTTATCATACAATATTAGACTTAAGATTTAAACTTTATTTAAATTTATATCGGGCCTCACCCTTTGAACTAAGGCCCATTACCCCTTGAGACTCACGGCCACTTTCCCCTTCTTCTTCCTGAACGAAAAACAGAACGCTCCTCCTTTTCCAGCCATTCAGCGACCTCAAATCCCCCCACCCATTTCATCACGAATGACATGAACAACACCACCACACATCACCTCGTCTCCACCACAACCCGGCTATCCCCTTTCCCATCAACTCGCAGCCCCTCTTCCCAGTTGTGTCGTCGCCCCTTTTTTAGGAGTCAGTAAAGAAAATAGATCGACACTTTTAAAATCAGAAAACTCCAAAAAAAATCCACATAGGTGCGGTTTTCTCCCACAAAGCAAAATCTAATACCCGTTTCTTCAATTGATACTTCCAATTCCAAATGGATCCAACCCTAAACCCACTGACTAAATTCGAACTCAAATGAAACTACATCGCACGTTGTATAACGAGTATAGAACTGAAGAGCAACTGATAAGAATCCCATATATACTACTCGTTTGATTTAAGAAATTTTATTTTGATTTCTTTTGATTCTCAAAACTCACGAATTTATTTATCCTGAAAACAACAAAGTGGCGGCTAAGGGAAGGGTTATATAACGGGGAGGAGAATTTGTGTGTGGCTGATAAAGGTGTGTGTGTGGCCATGTTTTGGTTCACAAATCTTATGGTATTTTTTTTAATTTATATTGTCAAACCAGTCTTTAAAAATTGCTATAATCACATAAAGTACCCAAAAATCACTAAACTGAACATACTGCTAGAGTTTGACACTACGGACCCAACGAAACTGGTTTCGTCGAATTCCGACTCCGTTTGCTCACACAACGTATTTTTAATCGTCAAAATACTGACTGTTTTTCACTTTAAAAATCCATACGGCCACACAGTGACTCTAAAAATCACCAAACTTGGAATCTAACAATAATTTGATGTTGCGGATCCAACAAAATTAGTTTCGTCGAAAACCGAGGTCGTTTGCAAAACTGGCTATTTTTACTACTCTGAATGACCCATTTAAATATATAAATATATTTAGATTTAATTAAATTAAATATAAATAAATTTATATTATTGTATATATATTCATAGTGGAATACCATACAGCTCCAGAATAATCCTATACGGATTTCTAATTCGATATTTCATCATAAGAGTTATATCGATATTCGATTTATATTTAAACCCCTTTATAAATCGATATAAATTATAAAGGAATTCCATAGCGACTTTTCTAAAATTTGTTTTGGACATAAATCAAAATCTACACGACGAAATCCCGATTTTTCTCTTTCACTAGAAAAATATACTTTACCAGCTCCTAATGTTTCTTGTTTCATAGAAATCCGACTTAAATCGAATCATGTACATTCAGTTGAAGTTCAAATCGCCAAATCGCGAAATGCCGCGCCATTTCGAGCTCGATTTTAATTATAATATAATTATACGTTCAAACTGTCGTTCAAATAATATATTCGTTATTCTAATTCAATTCTAAACTGAATTAAATATCACAGATGACTCAGTTCACACCATATCACCATTTCAGCCAATTCTGATTATTTCAGAATTAAATATATTATTTAATTTATTATTTTAATTAAATATTCACCAGTATTTAATTCAACGACCATGAAATCCATTTTAATCACCCTTTAAATAATTAAATAAATTAATTATTATATCGCTGAAAATGCGGGTCATTACGTCGATTTTAGACAATGAACGGTGTATTAGGCTTTAAAAGAAATATATATATATATATATTATAATTTATTAATATTTTATTCCATAAAGGGTGACTTTTCATTTGAACCCCAAATGAGTCCCAACGACTGTCGTCCCTAGCGTATTACCCCCATTCTGAACACAATGGGATATTTGTCGTAAGCCAATTTGCTTGTTTCGATTAGTTTTCATCAAAATTAAAAATATAAATCTATATATTGAATTTGAACACATATTTCAATTAACCGGGGCCACATACTAATTCTAAAAATTACAGAAAAATTATTCCTAGCTTCGTATTGACGATACGGTCCTAACAAAACTAATTTCGTCAAATTATGACACCGTTTGAAAAATTGCCATTTTCCAATCGATTAAATTCAACTAAAACTGGTCAAAACATGTTTAACTTCGCCACGCTCGCATATTGATTCTAAAAATTACAAATTTTGGAATTTAGCAATAACTAGACATCCTGGATCTAACAAAAGTGGTTACGTCGAAAACTGAGGTCGTTTGCAAAATTTCCATTTTTAAGGGCCAAAATTCCATAGCGACTATTCTGAAATTTCAACTGGGTGTAACTTTTTATCCCCGCTTTGAAATTTCAATTTTTCGGATTCGTTGGAAATATATTCTCAAATAGATTCTAATATTTTTGGTTTTGCTAAAATCCGGTTTATTTTAAATCCTGTACATTCATTTGAAATTCGAAATCGAATTCTCAAATTACCGCGCCATTTTCAATTCCTTTTATATTTAAAATAAAATATTTATATTATAACGACGATTCATATAAATATATACGTCTAATTCCATTCAAAATAAATTTCTTGTTGTTATTATTTAAAATAAATCATTTTAAATATTCGAAATTCATCAAAATTGCCAAAATAAATTTTTTAAATTGGCTAAGAATTTCCGGGTTGTTACAATCTCCCCCACTTAAAACTTTTCGTCCCCGAAAAGGAATGAAGATGAAAGTTGTTTTACAAACCAACTCAACTTACATTATTTTCATTACGGCTTAAGTTCTTCAACTTTTCAGTTTCTAAGAACTTTTCAAATTTTTCAAAAATTTGGCTAATACCCTTAATTTTCGAAAAATTTCGTCATAACCACCCCTGCACCGGGAGCTTCGGGATATTTCAAATAGCCTCCCATGGCCCTCACCAATCCAAAAGAAAAAGAAAAAGCCAAGCGGCTAGCCAATCGGCTCATAAAATCATCAAAACCCAAAGAAATACAATAAACATGTACCTATTTGTTGGGCAAACAATTTTATTCCTCTTCTCTAGCATCCTTGCTATGACTTGTTCAATGTATATACAAGTATATGCATGCAATTGTAATCATTTTTCAATACAGTTCAAAATTTGGTTCCATTTGGAATAAATGGTTAAAAATATCAAACCAATAATCAAACAACACAATCAGCAATCAATTAGTGGATTATCATTTCAAATTCATAATTTTTGATATATATACAGAAAATCATATTTTTGGTGCCCATTCACAACAATAAGCCCTATCTAATTTTGGTTCTCACACCAGTCTAATGGAAATATATAGATATCACACCTTCGAAACTCGAAAACAAATTCTGATGATGATCGGTCAATCATTAGAACCATTTCCGGGCGGCTAGAGTGTGATTCTATATCTATCCAGTATATTAAAACTTCGAATATACGTTCATGACGCGTATATGCAAAATCTTTATATACTCGATTGTCCAAATTCAATACAAATAAAATATTCAAATACGTATACTGAATTTAACTTTCAAAACAAAATTTGTTTTCAATTCTAAAAATATACTCTTCACACTCGTTCTAGGATACTACTGATCCCATCTCTAACAAGTAATTCTTATTGGATATTTCTAATCCAACCTCTGATGAATTCTTTCGTTTGGTTCTAATGTGTCTTGTTCTCCGAGCTCTGTAAACCAAAGCCCTAATACCACTCTATAACGACCTGAACTTCCCCGTGAAGGAAAGAACGGATTGCTTTGAGGACTACACACATCGGAACGCAAAAAGAAGAACATTTCATTATTAATTACAATAATTCCATAAGAATACAAAAATATACAGAGTATGAATGAATATAATACATCAGAAAAATATCAGAGATTTAAATTACATTTAAATACATAGCAGCAGAAATTAATACAATACACAACTGAAAGAGATATACAGATACAGAGCTTTCCAGATATCATTCCAGCTGTAAACCAGGATCTTGTGAATATAAATCCGCAAAACCAAAACTACTAGCTGCCCGTGTGGAAAATAAGGGCACCCAGAGTTTAGGTTAAAACAATAAACTCCAGGTCAGTCATGTGACTGGTGTGAGAACTAAAACAGTTATTAATCTTTATTTTTAAAGTTAGGTAAATAAAGGGACCACGCCGTATAACACAGAACAGGTTTCCTCCTAAGAATACCAGTGCATAAAACAAACAGCGCAATGCTAAATAAAGAAAAATGAAGCTATTATAAGAACCAGGTCCCATCACACAATGCAACGCAAGCCGGAGGATAGGGTTTTACCTTATAATAGCCAAAGAATGCTTGATACGTTTAAAAACGCATTATTTTGATATTACTATAAGTGTATAGTGTCAAAACAATATCAATCATAAGTATAAATCATAGGCGGCATAATTACCATCTACTATGTCGCCATACTAGGTTCTACAAATAAAACTGAATTATCACGTATTGGAAATTGGATTCCATCATGAGTTGAGGAAAGGGGCAAGCTCCTCTCCATTCGAGACACGCTAGCAAATGTCTCAGGACCACACACAGCGATCCTTGGAACCTCCAAGGCCGGTCCTCTCTTACTTTTGAGGATTAGTATTCCTGAACACAAGTTTCCCTTTCCTATAGGACCTATATCCGAGGTGCCTTGCATCCAACAACCAAACAGGTAAAAATAATATAAATGTCAAGGCTGGTAGGTCATTGACATCACCCATAGCTAGAAAGAAACGTTGTGCACTCCTTGGGTCCTTATCCCGTTTTTGACTCATACCAAGGTGTGAGGCTCGCGAATTAACGCCATACACAAAGCTATGCCACACAAGCCGTGCTTTGATCATCAACCACAAGACTTTGCTTTTCAACAGAAGCCTTGATCATCTGCCACTTAGGCATGCCACATAGGCAATTCATGTCGTGCGATTGATATCTATTGATATATAACCTCTAAGCTCGTACGTCTCAGAGAAGGGCGTTAAGCAAGAGAATAAATTCTCCACCGCTAAACAGATATATATTTAATAGAAATCGATCACACAGAATAAAATCCAATGTCAGACACACAGTCCATTTACAAGTTCGCTCTAGGTCTGAACAAAACCGGAGGAACTTTATTCCTCGCATATCCATCGATCTCCAAGTACGTTTGGACGATCACCAACTTATTCCCTCCTCTTGGGTGTACATCCCAATCAAGATCATCAATAATTATCCAAACGACGTGAAGATCTCCGGTCTTCAACCACCGTCTTCATCTTCGACTTATCGTCGAATCGATTATTTAGAATGGATATAAACCCAGCCTTTTCGAATAACCGGCGTATATAATAAACAAGTGTTACACAAACACAACATACGCCTCATTCCAATTCAGAATATTCTTTTATTCAAATCTTCACATTCTTAGGGAAAGGTTCCCATTAATTTTATCAAAGATAAATTATTCTAAATTTATTCTTTAATCTTCCTTTGTATCTCATTTCAAAACATGTTAATGTTTTCCAAACTAGTCGGGATTAGCGAACCACACCGAAGTAATTATTTATTTTATTTCCCAATCCCAACCTATTCATCCCATGGAGTGAAACTGGTTATACTCCATATCTAACACCACGGTGTTATCGGTAAATATTAATTACCATTTCACGTTCAAATCAAATTAAAGATTTAACTATCACTTTGGAGCAAAACTGGTGATACTCCATTCTCGATCACTTTAATCTAATTAAAGATTCATTAAAACTCCACTTAGTTTTAATCTTCCCAAAACTCAATACCCAGTCTTTAACTGGGTTAAAGAACCAATGTCATCTAAAACATGGTTCACGATAAACCCAAAATCACTTTCCATTGTTAATCGGGTTAAAGAACAGGTGTTATTCAAAACACCGCTCACGATAAACCCCAAAAACCAATTTAAATTCAATTCCAATTAAATACTAATTAACTGAACAATTTCACTAAATCTTAATTAAAAGATTTATTCTTTTTCTAAACTGGGTTCAAGAACAGTGTTATTTAAGACACCATTCACGACGAACCCAAAATCCCATTTGATATTAAATACAAGGCTCTGAATAGAAAATATATCGGCTTACATTCAATATCAAATTCTGAAACCAACAAATATCGTATTGGAAATAACGATATAAATATATCTTTCAAATTTCCACAACCATATATGTATAATCACGAAATCCAACATCGAAATATCCCGAAGATAATTTCGATTCAAATCCATTCCAATTCGTATATTGGAAATTCTGATTATTTTCAAAACCATTTCAAATCTAGTTCAAAACTAGTTCATTTCGATAAAAATATATTTTTATCCTTTCAAATGTGGAATTTTTCACCCCAGTTCTTTCCAATTCATATATTATGATTTTACACAAATTATTGATATTTTTAATAATTTTATCAAGGCCCGTACAGTCGATTTCCAATAACGGTCGTCGAACTGCACTTACATCGACCTTTTCCAAATTTGATTTGGACATAATTCCAAATCCAACCGTTAGATTTCAAATTTCTAATATTCATTGGAAAGCCATTTTCGATACGAACTGTAACGACCCGGAAAATCTGAACCAATTTAAATTTTTTAAATTGGCTAAAATAATGGATTTTAAATATTTAAAATAAATATTTTAAATAATAGCGATGAAAAGTGAGTTTGAATCGACAATTGAAAACGAATATAATTAATTCTAATTATAAACAAGGCCGGAAATGGCGCTGCAGTTTCAAAAATTGAATTCAAACTTTGTCGGACTGTACCGGGTGCAAAACCAAACGGATTTGAGTGGAACCAAAAATATTTAAATCTGTTAGTGAATACCTTTCTAACGAATCCGAAAAATCGAAGTTTCATAGAGGAAAGCAAAAGTTATGGCCAAATGAATTTTCAGAAAGGTCGCTATGGAAATTATATAGCCCGTGAAATTGGCCATTTTGCAAACGACCTCGGAATTCGACGAAACCACTTTTGTTGGATCCGGTATGTGGAGTTATTGCTAGATTTCAAATTTCATAATTTTTGAAGCTAATATGTGAGCGTAGCAAAGGAAAATGTGTTTTGGTCAATTACAGTTAAATTGGATCGACCAGAAATGGGCCTTTTTGCAAACGGTCTCAGAATTCGACGAAACTAGTTTTGTTGGGACCGTATCGTCAAAACATAGCCAGATTTATTTTTCTGGAATTTTTCGAATCAGTTTGTGGCCCTGGCAAATTGAAATGTACGTTCAAATCAAATATTGAATGTTATATATTTTAAATTGAATGGAAACTGACTGAAACAGTCGAATGGGCCTACGAAACATATCCCATTGGGTTCGGAATTGGGGTAAAACGCTAGGAACGACAGTCGTTGGGTTTGGATTGGAGGTCGTGCCAGAAAACACCTTTTAAAACCCATCGGCCAATAAGAATTTAAATAAAAAAAAAAGAGAAAACTCTTTCTCTCTCCCCGACGTCGAAGGCGGAAACACGTTCAAACCTTCCCCCTCATTTTCCGATCAATCCACACCGAATTAGCTCGTGCCACAGTTGAACTTTTTGAAGATCTTCTCGAGATCTTCAAATCCATTTAAAGTTTGGAATTTTTCGTGGCCTGTGGAGAGCGAATCGACGCCAGGAAGTTTGGCCGTTCAAACCACCGCCGCCGCCGCCAACCAGGGCCACCGAAGTGGACCCGCTCCAGGCACCAGTGCGCCTCTCTCCCCTCTTCCTCGCTGCGCTGATCGATCGACGAATAGCTTCACGAATCGAGAGAAAATTCAAAACCTAGTTTTGAACAAATCAGCTGAGGTACGGCTATATATATTTTCAACAGCTTTAGCACCTTTAAACCGTTGCAAACTTTGAATCATATCTTTTTGCTGTGTTATCGAAATTCAGTGAAACAAGAGACAGTGGACTCGTGTGGACGTCTTCTACCTTCCAGAAGAGAATGCATATTTTTCTGAGCCTTCTGCTATTTTTGGTGGAGTGGAACCCAATGTGAGATTTCTAATTTATAAACGATATGGAAAACGACGATGTATAAATTATATGATCGATGTATGAGTTATATAAGCGTTGTACACCTCGTGTATAAGCGTTGTATAAGTTGTACGTTCGATGTATAAGTTATATATGCGTTGTAAAAATTATATATGTGTTGAATTAGAAGTGAATTGCTATATATAAATATATATATATATACGCCCCTCGTCCACAAACCATGGACGATATTTATTGGTTGTGATTGGTGTGAAATTTGATTGATAGCGAATGGTTGATTGGAATTGTTTGTGGTTGATATTGATTGATTGTGGTTGAAAAATACCCGTTTGTGGTTGAGAAATATTTGGTTGAAACCACATAGGATTAGTTTGTGGAAATGAAATAAATATACATGTCGCCTGCGTGCGAACTAGATGCATGAATCCCCATTGTCAAAAACCGCGAGGTTTTAAGGTAGAGCGAGGCGCCGTACTAGGGACGGTCCCGGTTTTAACTACCCTGCCGTTATGCTGCCGAAATTTTGAATAATATTCATGTGTTTGAATTATTTTCATTTGTTGAAAGTATATTTATTCATTGAATAGAAAGCCTTCATGTGTTGAATCGATATTCATTCGTTGGATTGAAATTCATGTGTTGAATGGTATTCGTGTTTTAAATATAAAAATCACATTTTTATCTATATATATAAACTATAGAAAACCTTCATGTGTTGAATCGATATTCATTCGTTGGATTGAAATTCATGTGTTGAATGGTATTCGTGTTTTAAATATAAAAATCACATTTTTATCTATATATATAAACTATAGAAAACCTTCATGTGTTGAATTGATATTCATTCGTTGGATAGAAATTCATGTGTTGAATGGTGTTCGTGTTTTAAATATAAAAATCACCTTTTTTATCTATATATATAAACTATAGAAAACCTTCATGTGTTGAATCGATATTCATTCGTTGAATTGAAATTCATGTGTTGAATGGTATTCATATTTTGAAATAAATTGTTTTATAATAAAAATCACATTTTTATCATCTATAGGAACTATATAAAATAATCTTGTTTTGAAAGAAATTGTTTTATAGTAAAAATCCTATTTTTATTACCTATATGAACTATATAAAATAATAGTGTTTTGAAATGAATTGTTTTAATATAAAAATCACATTTTTATTATATACAAGAATTGTTAAATATAGTGAAGTGTTGAAATAGAAGACAGTTAGATAAAAATATCATTTTATCAAATGTATGAAAAGAATATAGCTTTGAAATCGAAGAATCGATATATATATATATATATATATATAAATAGAATTAAAATATATCAAATAACGAAGCTGCAGTTCGTATTTTGAGACCGTAATTTCAAACGATTATACCGGGGGATCCGACCATCGGATTTTCCCGAAACCACAACCGTTGGGTTCGCTTTGGAAATATCTTTCCAACGGCACCAACTTTGTAAAAATCCAACGGTTGGATTGTCTGGAATGTTTAATTCAAATCTGAAGAAAAACAGCGCCAGAATCGATTATATTTATATATATATAATTATAATTATATATAATCGAATAACGACGCTGCAGTTCGTATTTTGAAATTGAAACTTCAAACGATTATACCGGGAGATCCGACCATCGAAATTTCCCGAAACTGGAACCGTTGGATTCGTTTTGAAAAGATCTTTCTAATGATGTAAATTTTGTGAAGATCCAACGGTTAGATTTTCAGATATATGTAAATCAAATCTGAAGAAAAACAACGCCATGGCCGCGTTATGGCCCGAAGCGTCGTTTTGAATAAATTGGCTATTTTAAAATAAATAAAAATAACGATAAATCATTATAAAATATTATAAACGATATTGTTGTGAAATTTAGAAACTAACTGAAGGTTGGCTAAGTCGAATGGTTTCTTGGGTATTGATCTGATGTTGGTTTCGGCCTTCGGGGTTAATATTTGGGAAATCGTTCTCTTACTGATTGACGGTTAGTGACTAATGAATTGAAATGATGCGTATGTATGTTAGTGTTGCACTTGTTTATTATATACGAGAGTTGCTCAGAAAGACCGGGTTTATCCCATTCTGAATAACTGAATCGACGATAAGAAGTCGAAGATGAAGACTGGGGTTGAAGACCGATCTTCACCTCATTTGGATGGTAACTGGGGTCCTGATTAGGAGGCATCCCGAAATATGGATAATGAGTGGTGATCGTCCAGACGTACGTGGGAATCGATGGATATGCGAGGTATTTAGTGCCTCCGGTTTCGTTCAGACCCAGAACGGACTTGCAAATGGATCGTGTGTCTGACATTGGAATTCATTTTGTGCGATTGATAACCATCAGTTGCATGGTGTGAATTGCCGGTGTGGCATGCTGAGATGCAGAGATCAGAGCTTCTGTTGAAAAGCAAAGTCTTGTGACTGATGATCAAAGCACCGCCTGTGTGGCGTGTCTTTGTGTATAACGTTAATTCGCGAGCCTCACACCCCGGTATGAACCAGAAACGGGAAAAAGGACCTCAGGGAGGGCATGCGTTTCCTTCTAGCTAGGAGTTGTATCGGTGTTTTTACACGGCCTGACATTTTACTTATGTGGATGATGGATTGCGAGGCGCCTCGGTTATATCGGTCGATCCGGGACCGATGGAGTCATTCGTTGGCTCATTGACGCCCCATAGGGCGGGGAAACGCATTGTTCAGGAATTTTAATCCACGTCGGTGGACCTGCCCTGTCGCTCCTAGGGTCACTCGAGCTCTGATCCTGAGACACGGGCTAGAGCGTCTCGAAGTCGGTAAGGACTATCTTTTGCCTTGGTTCATGACGGAAATCCAATTTCCAAATACGACACCGTGCGGTATTGATTGTATATAGATATGGCAACATGATATATGGTACCCATGCCGTCTATGATTGATAGTTATGATTGAAATTGTTTTTGAAACATATAAACACTAGTAATAATATCAAATGCTTTTGTTTTATTCGTATCAAGCATATTTTGGC
The DNA here is from genome assembly GCA_030737875.1 of Allium sativum. Lineage (NCBI taxonomy): Eukaryota > Viridiplantae > Streptophyta > Magnoliopsida > Asparagales > Amaryllidaceae > Allium > Allium sativum. The sequence goes on from CM060919.1 coordinate 313,661,241, forward strand.
CATTATAAGGTAAATCTCTATCCTCCGGTTTGCGTTGCATTGTGTGATGGGAACTGAGTCATATAATGGCTTCATTTTTATAAAAAGCATTGCGATGTTTAAAAGAAAGATTTGTTTTTAAAGCACTAGCAATCCAATGGAGTAAACCCATTCCACGAAAGGGGCGTGGTCCTGTGATTGGCCATATTATAAATGTGTTGAGTAGATTTCTCATACCAGTCCCATGACTGACTCGTAGTTTGTTTCACTTTCAAACTCGGGTGCCCCTTTTTCTACACGGGCAGCCTTGTATTCAGGTTTAGCTGGTTCTTTCTGGATAGCTGGAGCTGAAGATGGATTCTATCATTTATCTCTTTTTATGTTGTTCAGCTCCTATTGTACATTATGTTTGTTTTCCGCTGTAGACATTTATGTATATCTGAACTGTATTTGTACTAAGTATGATCCTGTATACTGTGTAACTCTGATGATTACTCTTATCCAGTATATTCTATTGTTCATTATCTGGTGTATTTATTTATTTCTGTTCTGCTATTTTCTGTTTATGTGTTATATTCCAAAGATTACCCTTGTCTCCGTCTGTACGGGGAATGGGGTCGTCACACGAACCCAATTGTTCCCATTTCAGGAGAATCCGACGGTCGGATCTCCCGCAACATCAATTCGAAGTCAACGGTCGAAATTCACGAACTACCGCGGCGCGACGCGTTCTATTCAGGCCATTTAATATATATAATATATATTATATATATTTCGTCGATTTCAATTTAAAACGTATTTTATAAATCGTTTTAAATCCGTTTTCAAAACAATTTCAACTTCATATTCAATTTCAAATCAAAATTGAACATTCCATATCATTAATATATAAATGATAAAAAAAATCAAAACGTTATATTTTATAATCACTTCTTTTTCTATATTCATTATAAAAATGAATATAATCGATATAAATATCGTTCGCGTCAAAATGGCGCACATCTTATCAACACAGCTTTACATATTTCAATAACTTCGTTATTCTATTCAACAAATGAATATTTTCTTCAACACATGAATATGTACTTTATTCAACATATGAATATTTATTAATTCTTACTTACAATAAAAATGTGAATTTTATTGTATAAATATTTTATTCAACACATGAATATTCTCAGCACATGAGTATCGTCAACACATGACTATTTATTATATTCAACACATGAATCTTTATTTTATAATATTCTTTATTTTCCAAATTGGAATGAGGCCCAATCAATTACCATATAATGTTAATTATATGGATTTCATACAACACATGTATATAATAGCAGTGATAAATAATCAACCATCATCCAAAGTGCACCGCACAACTGCATAAGCATTAAATATAACTAATTGACGCTTACACAGTCTGTCAATCAAACGATCGACATACCACTAAACAATTGGGATTAGTGTACGTCGAATATCATCCCAACACCTGTGTAGGGTTTCAAATCAACAAACAAAGATTTTTATTTGTGCAGTTGGGCGACGTGTAAAATTTATCGTCCCAATCTATATCAGTCAAATGGGTTTACATAAAAAAATCGTTCGATTTGTAAATGAATATCTATTTATTCACATTCACGTTAAAAATTATATTTTTAACAATAAATAATTTATTTCAACACATGAATATTCTTTTTCATTCCACATCACAATCTATTTTTCACAACACATCAATCAAACAAACAAGCCGTCCATGGTCTGTGGACGACGGGTGTCGGGTGCTGCTAAGCACCGTCTGCATCCTAGTATATATTTTTAACTAGAAAACAAGAATTAAAGTGAGAAGTTCTCATCGAGAGCTAAACCAAACGCCATGACTCTTCGTAGGTAGAAAATCTTCGTCGTGCTTGCCTTTTGTCACTTTCGTTGTCCGTATCCACTACATATATAAAAATCGCATCTTTATATTGTTGCTATGTATATAAAAATCATATTTTTATAACTACGCTATATGGATAAAAATCACATTTTTATACTGCTACTATATAGATAAAAATTCTATTTTTATACCGCTGCTATATAGATAAAAATTCTATTTTTATACCGCTACTATATTGATAAAAATTCTATTTTTATACCGGTGTTCATATAATAAAGATCATATTTTAGTAACCAATTTTCAAAATAAAATAAAATAAATAAAGATCATATTTTTATCACACTAACTTCATAATAAAAATTATATTTTTATATCGCTCTTCTTCTAATAAAGATTATATTTTTATATCGCTCCTCATATAAAAATCACATTCTTATACTCTCTAGTATATAAAAATCATATTTTTATCATGCTATGGTATAAACAAAAATCATACCTTTACATCGCTTTCGTATATATAAAAATCTCCTCTTTCTTCATGATAAAAAATCTCGCCTTTTCTATATAAAAATCTCGCCTTTTTCTATATAAATATCTCGTCTTTTTCTATATAAAAATCTCGTCTTTTTCTCACTTCCTATTCATGGGTATTAAAACTGAAAATCGTATGTTAAATAAACTGAAAATCATTAAATAAAATTAAATAAATAAATTAAAAACTTACAGATTTTCGGTTTGAAATGGGGGTTTCCGGCGCGTTGGAGGGAGGAGGAGGGGCTTCAGGTCGAGCCATGGGTGGACTCGGAGCTGCGGCGGTGGTGCTCCTTGGGTGGCGGTGGGGGTGTTTTGTGGGTGGAGGCGTTGTACAGCGGAAGGAGAAGCGGGGAAGGAGATGGGGGAGGCCGGTGGTGGCTAAAGGGGGCACGACCGATGGAGGGTGGCCGAGTGCCAGGGGCGGCGGCGTCAGGAAGGCTGACGGTGACGAAATCGAGGAGCGGCGGATTGAAAATTTGGGGGCTCGATTTTAGACAATGAATGGTATATTAGGTTTTAAGAGAAATATATATATTATAATTTATTAATATTTTATTCCATAAAGGTTGACTTTTCATTTGAACCCTAAACGAGGTCCAATGACTATCGTCCCTAGCGTATTACCCCTATTCCAAACAAAATGGGATATTTGTCGTAAGCCAATTTGCTTGTTTCGATAAGTTTTCGTCAAAATTTAAAATATAAATCTATATATTGAATTTGAACACACATTTCTATTTTCCGGGGCCATATAATAATTCTAAAAATTACAGAAAAATTATTCCTAGCTTCGTATTGACGATACGGTCCTAACAAAACTAAATTCGTCAAATTCTAAGACCGTTTGAAAAATGGCCATTTTCCAGTCGATTAAATTCAACTAAAACTGGTCAAAACACGTTTAACTTCACCACGCTCACATATTGATTCTAAAAATTACGAATTTTGGAATCTAGCAATAACTTGACATCCCGGATCCAACAAAAGTGGTTTCATCGAAAACTGAGGTCGTTTGCAAAATTTCCATTTTTAAGGGCCAAAATTCCATAGCGACTATTCTGAAATTTCAACTGGGCATAACTTTTTATCCCTGCTATGAAATTTCAATTTTTTGGATTCATTGGAAAAATATTCTCAAATATATTCTAATATTTCTGGTTTCGCTAAAATCCGGTTTATTTTGAATCATGTACATTCATTTGAAATTCGAAATCGAATTCTCAAACTACCGCGCCATTTTCAATTCCTTTTATATTTAAAATAAAATATTTATATTCTAACGATGATTCAAATAAATATATACGTCTAATTCCATTCAAAATAAATTTCTCGTCGTTATTATTTAAAATAAATCATTTTAAATATTCGACATTCATCAAAATTGCCAAAATAAAAATTTTAAATTGGCTCAGAATTTCCGGGTTGTTACAAGGGACGGGGCTAACACAGGATATTCGGGTAATAAGGAGCCAATCGCGTGGACAGTAATTAGGGTAATACCTAATCTTGTTATTACTAGTAATTTGTGCAGTAGCTTGATTCTTGGGATATGAATGATAAGTATAATCTACCTTTATCTTGTCTTGATATTGTGAGAACCCGTTACTTCCCCGTGAAGGAAAGAGCGGATACTTTGAGAACAACACACAAATGAACGCAGACGAAAGAACATTTCATTGCTATTACAACAATTCCATCAGATACAAGAATATACATAGTATAATTGAATAAATTACATTCGATAAATATCAGAGATTACAATAAATTACATAGCAGCGGAAAAATATACAAAACACAACTGAAAGTGATACACGGATACAGAGCTTTCCGAGCATCGTCCCAGCTGTAAATCCGGATCCTGTGAATATAAATCTGCAAAACCAAAACTACTAGCTGCCCGTGTCGAAAATAAGGGCACCCAGAGTTTAGGTTAAAACAATAAACTCCAGGTCAGTCATGTGACTGGTGTGAGAACTAAAACAGTTATTTAAAACTTTACTTTAAAAGAGGGTAATTCAAGGGACCACGCCGTATAACACGGAACGGGTTTCCTCCCAAGAATACCAGTGCATAGAAAAGACAGCGCAATGCTTTTTCGAAAAATGAAGCTATTATAAGACCCAGGTCCCATCACACAATGCAACGCAAGCCGGAGGATAGGGTTTTCCCTTATAATAGCCAAACATGCTTGGTACGTTTAAAACAAATCATTTGATACTATAATAAGTGTATAGTGTCAAAACAATTTCAATCATAAATATAAATCATAGACGGCATAGCATCCCATGCTACTATGTCGCCATACTAGGCTCTACAAATAAAGCCGAAATATCTTGTATTGGAAATTGGATTTCCGTCATGAGTCGAGGCAAGGGGCAAGCTCCTCTCCGCTTCGAGACACTCTAGCAAATGCCTCAGGACTACACACTCTGGGTAACCTCTGGATCCTTCAGGGTCGGTCCTCTCTTACGTTTGAGGATTAGTATTCCTGAACACATGTTTCTCGGTCCTTACAGACCTAAAATCGAGGCGCCTCATCCAACAACCACATAGGTGAAAAGTATATAAATGTCAGGGCTGGTAAGTCACTGACACCACCAAAGCTAGAAAGAAACGTCGTGCTCTCCCTGCAGTCCTTATCCCGTTTTTGACTCATACCGAGGTGTGAGGCTCGCGAATTCACGTTATACACAAAGCTGCCACGTAGGCCGTGCTTTGATCATCAACCACAAGACTTTGCTTTTCAACAGAAGCCTTGATCCATGCAACTCAGCATGCCACACAGGCAATTCATGCCATGCGACTGATGTCTATCGATATACAACCTATGAGCTCGTACGTCTCATAGAAGGGCGTTAAACAAGAGAATAAATTCTCCGCCGCCAAACAGATGTATATTTAATAGAGATCAATCAACACAGAATAAAGTCCAATGTTAGACACACAATCCATTTACAAGTTCGTTCTGGGTCTGAACGAAACCGGAGGCACTTTCCTCGCATATCCATCGATCTCCAAGTACGTCTGGACGACCACCAACTATTTCCCTCATCTTGGGTGTACAGCCCAATCAAGATCATCAGTAATCACCCAAACGATGTGAAGACTTCCGGTCTTCAACCACCGTCTTCATCTTCGACTTATCGTCGAATCGGTTATTCAGAATGGGTATAAACCCGGCCTTTCCGAACAACCTGCGTATATTAAAAACAAATGTTACACAAACACAACATACGCCTCATTCCAATTTAGCAACCACTAACCGTAAATCAACAAGAGAACAATTTCCAAAATATTAACCCCGAAGGCCGAGACCAACATCAGATCAATACCCAGGAAACCATTCTTCTTAGCTAACCTACAGCTAGTTTCTAAATTTCATATTCTTAGGGAAAGGTTCCCATTAATTTTATCAAAGATAAATTCTTTAAAATTTATTCTTTACTCTTCCTTTGGATGTCATTTCAAACCAAATTATGGTTTTCCAAACTAGTCGGGATTAGCGAACCACACCGAAGTAATTATTTATTTTATTTCCCAATCCCAACCTATTCATCCCATGAAGCAAAACTGGTAATACTCCATATCTAATACCACGGTGTTATTGGTAAAATTAATTACCATTTCACGTTCAAATCTAATTAAAGATTTAACTATCGCTTTGGAGTAAAACTGGTAATACTCCATTCTCGCTCACTTTCCAAATTTGATAATTTAAATTATCAATTCACATTTCAATCTAATTGCGGATTCATTAAAACTCCTTTTACTGGGTTAAAGAACTAATGTCATTTAAAACACAGTTCACGATAAACCCAAATCACATTCTATTTATTATCGAGTTAAAGAACAAGTGTTATTTAAAACACCCTTCAAGATAAACCCACGAATCAATTCTATTTACAACCCATTTCAAATCCAATTTATTTATTTTAAAAATAAATGGGTTTTAATTTTAGTTCAAAACCAGTTCATTTCGATAAAAATCTATTTTTATCTTTTCAAACATGGAATTTTTCATCCCAATTTTTCCCAAATCATTTCTTATGATTTTATACAAATTATTGATATTTTTAATAATTTTATCAAGGTCTGTACGGCCGATTTCCAACAACGGCCATCGAACTGCACATTCAGCGACCTTTACCCAATTTGATTTGGACGTATCTCCAAATCCAATCGTTAGATATCAAATTTCTAATATTCGTTAGAAAGCTCTTTTCGATACGAACCCAACGGTTCCGGTTTTAGGAGAATCCGACGGTCGGATCTCCCGTAATGTCCGTTCGAAATCAATGGTCGAAATTCACGAACTGCCGCAGCGCGGCGCGTTCTATTCAGGCCATTGTATTATATATATAATATATATTTCGTCGATTTCTATTTAAAACGAATTTTATAAATAGTTTTAAATTCGTTTCAAAAACATTTCAACTTCCATTTCCAATTCAATTCAAATTTCAATTCATTCTATATTCAATTCAATTCGAATTTGGTTTATATTCAATTCAATTCGAAATTGCTTTATATATATTCGATTTTTATCTCTTTTCGATATTCATTATAAAAACGAATATAATCGATATAAATATCGTTCGCGTCAAAATAGCGCATCTCTAATCAACACGGCTTTATATATTTCAATAATTCCGTTATTCTATTCAACAAATGAATATTTATTCTATTCAATACGTGAACCTATATTTTTGTCAACACATGACTAATCTCAACGAATGAGTACTGTCAACACATGAACCTTTATTTTTGTTATTCAATATATTTTATAAAAATCATGGTATCTATCGTTTGATTTAAATCAGACTCCAACCGTAAATTAGTAAGAGAACGATTCCCTAAATATTAACCCCGAAGGCCGAAACCAACATCAGATCAACATCCAGGAGACCACTCATCTTATCTATTTTCCAATTAGTTTCTAATTTTATATATGATAAAGATGTAAATTTTATTGTTAAAATATTTCGTTCAACACATGACTAATCTCAACGGATGAGTACTGTCAACACATGAACCTTTATTTTATAATATAAAGATGTAAATTTTATTGTTAAAATATTTCGTTCAACACATGACTAATCTCAACGGATGAGTACTGTCAACACATGAACCTTTATTTTATAATATAAAGATGTAAATTTTATTGTTAAAATATTTCGTTCAACACATGACTAATCTCAACGGATGAGTACTGTCAACACATAAACCTTTATTTTATAAATATTCTTTATTTTCTAAATTGAAATGAGGCCCAATCAATTACCATATAAAGTTAATTATACGGATTCCATACAACACATGTATATAATAGCAACGATAAATAATCAACCATCATCCAAAGTGCACTACACTGTATAAGCATCAAACATAGATATCTAACGCTTATAACAGCCTGTCAATCAATCGATCGACATACAACTAATTATTGGGATTAGTGTATGCCGTATTTTATCCCAATACCTATGTGGGGTTTCAAACAATCAAACACAGATTTTATTTGTGCAGTTGGGCGATGTGTAAAATTTATCGTCCCAATCAATGTCATTCAAATAGGTGTACATAAACAAACCGTCCGGTTTGTAAACGAATATTTATTTATTCACATTCACGTTAAAAATTATATTTTTAACGACCAAATTATTTTATTCAACCTATGAATATTCTATTCGGTTCATTTATTAAATAAAATGATATCTTTATTTTTCTAACTTATTTTAGAAAATTTCGGCAGCATAACGGCACGATATTAGAAACGGGACAAGGCCTTGCCTTATCCCCGGTCTAGTGTTGGCCCACGCCATACACATATCAATCAAATCAATTTCCATTCACCAAACAACCAACTCCCAATCAAATAATTTAACTAATCTATGCAACCAAACAAACAAGTCCATGGTCTGTGGACAGTGGTGTCGGGTGCTACTAAACACCGTCTGCATCCTAGTATATATATTTATAACTAGAAAAGAAAATTTAAAGTGAGAAGTTCTCACCAATAGCTAAACCAAACGCCACGACTCTTCTTATGTAGAAACCTTCGCCGTGTTCGCCTTTTTGCCAATTTCACTGCCCGTAGTCACTACATATATAAAAATCACATTTTTATATTGTTGCTATGTATATAAAAATCACATTTTTATTCTACTACTATATAGATAAAAATTCTATTTTTATACCGTTGTTCATATAGTAAAGATCAAATCTTTACTATCTATATAATATAAAAATCATATTTTTATTATCTCTACTATATAAAAATCATATTTTTATTCTTCCTATAATATAAAAATCATATTTTTATTCTACTTCATTCGTCAAAAACCATAAAAGCTTTAAAGCGGAGAAAACTCACTTTTTTCTAATGCCCGGATTCGCTGTTCTGGTTCCAGAATCTGCAAACGAGCTTCAATATTCACACCATCTTTTTTCTAGCTTAAACGCGCCATTCCGGACAACTTTTGCCTAAGGGTCTTTTTGCCGAAAATGCTCCAATTCGCCAGAATTCGCGAAAGTACACGAATTTTACCGCTTTCAGACAGCAGACTTCGAACGCGTTTTCCTAGCAGCTCCGAACTCCAAAACACGACTTCCATATAGCCAAATCGAAGAGAATTTCGTGCTCTACAACTTTTTTCTAGAGGGACTTTGGCCAAAAACGCACCGTTTGGGAGTTATTGACGAAATACGGTCAGGGGCTTATTTGTAAAACGGGCGATTAGTGTAAAATGGGTTTTTGGTGACCGGGGGGCCCACGGCCGGAGTTGGGTGGTGCTGTGGGGGGGCGCCGGCCTGACTGACGTGGGGGAGGGGCTGAGGTGCGGCGGTGGGGTCCACGGAGGCGGGTGGTGGTGATTTGGGGCTTAGGGTTTGCAAATGGAGAGAGGAGAGAGAGGAGGAGGAAGAGGAGGAGGGGGTGCGGCGGCCTGAGGTGGTGCGGCGGTGGCGGTGGGAGGAGGGGCAGCGGGTTTGGGGAGGGTGGAGGCCATTTTTTTGTTTTTGAAGAGGAAGAGGAAAAGTGAATTTATGAAATAGAAAAGGAGGAAAAGTGATTATATGCTAGTTTCTCGCGTATCGCCTGAACGCTAACGATCTCCAATCACCGCGGATTTCGGACACGAGATAGTAGACGTGAAGACGAGTCCAACGAAACAAGTTTCGTCGAATTCCGAGTTCGCTTGACCATTCAAAAAAAATCACCAAAACGCTCAGATAAGCTCTAAAAATGCGATTTTGGCGCACCTTTTCTTCTCGCACGCTCACATGCTAACTTCAAAAATCATGCCCTTTTGGATTTAACCATTTTTAGACGATACGAATCCAGAAAAAAAAACGAAATCGAATTCTGAGGTCGTATGAATAATGTTCCTTTGTAAAATGACTGCTCGCTTTACCCTGAACTGTTTTAGCTCGCACGGCCACATACTAACTCCGTTCGACGCGCCATTTGGAACTCAACAATGATTTGTTATTATGAATCCATAAAAATTTATCTCGTCGAATTCTGAGCTCGTATGTAAAATTTCACTTTTTAAGGGCTATGTTTTGTTAACCGAACTACCCCAGCCCATAGCCACTATTCCGGATATCGGAATATATCGAAACTTATACTTTTCGGAGTTCTAAACGGCATTATGAACTCAATGGAAGTGGTTTCGAGTCCAAATTCAACCGTATGCAAAATTTGACTTTTTGGGCCATGTATAATTTACATAGCGACTATTCTGAATTTTCAACTGGGCATAACTTTTGATTCCCGCTATGAAATTTCGATTTTTCAGATTCGTTGGAAAGATATTCTCAACTAGATTCTAATATTTTTGGTTTTGCCAAAATCCGGATTGTTTTGCACCTGGTACATTCAATTGAAGTTTGAAATCGAATTATCGAACTGCAGGGCCATTTTCAATTCCTTCTATAATCTAAAATAAATATTTATATTCTAACGACGACGCGTATAAATATATACGTTCGAATTATATTCAAAATAAATTTCTCGTCGATATTATTTAAAATAATCTATTTTAAATATTCAAAATTCATTAAAATTGCCAAAATAAAAATTTTAAACTAGCTCGGATTTCCGGGTTATTACAATCTCCCCCACTTAAAACTTTTCGTCCCCGAAAAGGAATGAAGCCAAAAGTTGTTTAACAATTCAACTCAACTTCCAGTATTTTGACTACGGCTTAAGTTCTTCAACTTTTCAGTTTCTAAAAACTTTTCAAATTTTTCAAAAATTTGGCTAACACCCTAAATTTTCAAAAAATTTCGCCATAACCTCCCCTGCACCGGGAGCACGGGAAAATCCCGAAATTGCCATACAGGCCTTCTGATCTCAAAAAGAAAAAGAAAAAGCCAAGCGGCTAGCCAATCGGCTCATAAAATCATCATCACCCAAACAAAACAGTAAATTATAGTAAATATGTACCTATTTGTCGGGCAAACAAATTTTATTCTCTGCTCTAGCCTCCTTGCTATGACCTGTTCAATGTAAGTACATGTATATGCAAGCGAATGTGACCAATTTTCAATAAAATTCAATATTTGATTCAATTAGGCTAAATGGTTCAAAATTATCAAACAAATAGACAAACAACACAAACATCAATCAATTAGTGAATTAGAGTTTCAGATTCATAATTTTGATACATATATACAGAAAGTCATGTTTTTGATGCCAAATCACAACAAATAAATCTATCTATATAAGTTTTGGTTCTCACACCAGTCTAATGGAAATATATTGATATCACACCTTCGTCACTCGAAAATAAATACTGGTGATGGTATACTTCATCATCAGGACCATGTCCGGGCGACTAGAGTGTGACTCTATATCTATCTAATATATTAAAACTTCGAATATACGTTCATGACGCGTATATGCAAAACCTTTATATACTAGATAGTCCAAATTCAAAATAAATAAATAATCAAATACGTTTAAAATGGTTTAAATTTCAAAACAAAATTGTTTTCATTTGAAAAATATACTCTTCACACTCGTTCTAGGATACTACTGATCCTATCTCTAACGAGTCATTCTAATTGGATATTACTAATCCAATATCGGATGAATTCTTTCGTTCGGTTCTAATATGTCTTGTTCTCGAGCTCTGTAAACCAAAGCTCTGATACCACTGTGAGAACCCGTTACTTCCCCGTGAAGGAAAGACCGGATACTTTGAGAACAACACACAAATGAATGCAGACGGAAGAACATTTCATTGCTATTACAACAATTCCATCAGATACAAGAATATACAGAGTATAATTGAATAAATTACATTCGATAAATATCAGAGATTACAATAAATTACATAGCAGCGGAAAAATATACAAAACACAACTGAAAGTGATACACGGATACAGAGCTTTCCAAGCATCGTCCCAGCTGTAAATCAGGATCCTGTGAATATAAATCTGCAAAACCAAAACTACTAGCTGCCCGTGTCGAAAATAAAGGCACCCACAGTTTAGGTTAAAACAATAAACTCCAAGTCAGTCATGTGACTGGTTTGAGAACTAAAACAGTTATTTAAAACTTTACTTTAAAATAGGGTAATTGAAGGGACCACGCCGTATAACACGGAACGGGTTTCCTCCCAAGAATACCAGTGCATAGAAAAGACAGCGCAATGCTTTTTCAAAAAATGAAGCTATTATAAGACCCAGGTCCCATCACACAATGCAACGCAAGCCGTAGGATAGGGTTTTCCCTTATAATAGCCAAACATGCTTGGTACGTTTAAAACAAATCATTTGATACTATAATAAGTGTATAGTGTCAAAACAATTTCAATCATAAATATAAATCATAGACGGCATAGCATCCCATGCTACTATGTCGCCATACTAGGCTCTACAAATAAAGCCGAAATATCTCGTATTGGAAATTGGATTTCCGTCATGAGTTGAGGCAAGGGGCAAGTTCCTCTCCGCTTCGAGACACTCCAGCAAATGCCTCAGGACTACACACTCTGGGTAACCCCTGGATGCTTCAGGGTCGGTCCTCTCTTACGTTTGAGGATTAGTATTCCTGAACACACGTTTCCCGGTCCTTACAGACCTAAAATCGAGGCGCCTCATCCAACAACCACATAGGTGAAAAGTATATAAATGTCAGGGCTGGTAAGTCACTGACACCACCAAAGCTAGAAAGAAACGTCGTGCTCTCCCTGCAGTCCTTATCCCGTTTTTGACTCATACCGAGGTGTGAGGCTCGCGAATTCACGTTATACACAAAGCTGCCACGTAGGCCGTGCTTTGATCATCAACCACAAGACTTTGCTTTTCAACAGAAGCCTTGATCCATGCAACTCAGCATGCCACACAGGCAATTCATGCCATGCGACTGATGTCTATCGATATACAACCTCTGAGCTCGTACGTCTCAGAGAAGGGCGTTAAGCAAGAGAATAAATTCTCCGCCGCCAAACAGATGTATATTTAATAGAGATCAATCAACACAGAATAAAGTCCAATGTCAGACACACAATCCATTTACAAGTTCGTTCTGGGTCTGAACGAAACCGGAGGCACTTTCCTCGCATATCCATCGATCTCCAAGTACGTCTGGACGACCACCAACTATTTCCCTCATCTTGGGTGTACAGCCCAATCAAGATCATCAGTAATCACCCAAACGATGTGAAGACTTCCGGTCTTCAACCACCGTCTTCATCTTCGGCTTATCGTCGAATCGGTTATTCAGAATGGGTATAAACCCGGCCTTTCCGAACAACCTTCATATATTAAAAACAAATGTTACACAAACACAACATACGCCTCATTCCAATTTAGCAGCCACTAACCGTAAATCAACAAGAGAACAATTTCCCAAATATTAACCCCGAAGGCCGAGACCAACATCAGATCAATACCCAGGAAACCATTCTTCTTAGCTAACCTACAGCTAGTTTCTAAATTTCCTATTCTTAGGGAAAGGTTCCCATTAATTTTATCAAAGATAAATTCTTTAAAATTTATTCTTTACTCTTCCTTTGGATGTCATTTCAAACCAAATTATGGTTTTCCAAACTAGTCAGGATAAGCGAACCACACCGAAGTAATTATTTATTTTATTTCCCAATCCCAACCTATTCATCCCATGAAGCAAAACTGGTAATACTCCATATCTAATACCATGGTGTTATTGGTAAAATTAATTACCATTTCACGTTCAAATCTAATTAAAGATTTAACTATCGCTTTGGAGCAAAACTGGTAATACTCCATTCTCGCTCACTTTCCAAATTTGATAATTTAAATTATCAATTCACATTTCAATCTAATTGCGGATTCATTAAAACTCCTTTTACTGGGTTAACGAATTAATGTCATTTAAAACACAGTTCACGATAAACCCAAATCACATTCTATTTATTATCGGGTTAAAGAACAAGTGTTATTTAAAACACCCTTCACGATAAACCCACGAATCAATTCTATTTACAACCCATTTCAAATCCAATTTATTTATTTTAAAAATAAATGGGTTTTAATTTTAGTTCAAAACCAGTTCATTTTGATAAAAATCTATTTTTATCTTTTCAAACATGGAATTTTTCATCCCAATTTTTCCTAAATCATTTCTTATGATTTTATACAAATTATTGATAATTTTATCAAGGTCTGTACAGCCAATTTCCAACAACGGCCATCGCACTGCACTTTCAACGACCTTTACCCAATTTGATTTGGACGTATCTCCAAATCCAATCGTTAGATTTCAAATTTCTAATATTCGTTAGAAAGCTCTTTTCGATACGAACCCAACGGTTCCGGTTTTAGGAGAATCCGACGGTCGAATCTCCCGTAATGTCCGTTCGAAATCAATGGTCGAAATTCACGAACTGCCGCAGCGCGGCGCGTTCTATTCAGGCCGTTATATAATATATATAATATATATAATATATATTTCGTCGATTTCTATTTAAAACGAATTTTATAAATAGTTTTAAATTCATTTCAAAAACATTTCAACTTCCATTTCCAATTCAATTCAAATTTCAATTCATTCTATATTCAATTCAGTTCGAATTTGGTTTATATTCAATTCAATTCGAAATTGCTTTATATATATTCGATTTTTATCTCTTTTCGATATTCATTATAAAAACGAATATAATCGATATAAATATCGTTTGCGTCAAAATAGCGCATCTCTAATCAACACGGCTTTATATATTTCAATAATTCCGTTATTCTATTCAACAAATGAATATTTATTCTATTCAATACGTTAACCTATATTTTTGTCAACACATGACTAATCTCAACGAATGAGTACTGTCAACACATAAACCTTTATTTTTGTTATTCAATATATTTTATAAAAATCATGGTATCTATCGTTTGATTTAAATCAGACTCCAACCGTAAATTAGTAAGAGAACGATTCCCTAAATATTAACCCCGAAGGCTGAAACCAACATCAGATCAACATCCAGGAGACCACTCATCTTATCTATTTTCCAATTAGTTTCTAATTTTATATATGATAAAGATGTAAATTTTATTGTTAAAATATTTCGTTCAACACATGACTAATCTCAACGGATGAGTACTGTCAACACATGAACCTTTATTTTATAATATAAAGATGTAAATTTTATTGTTAAAATATTTCGTTCAACACATGACTAATCTCAACGGATGAGTACTGTCAACACATGAACCTTTATTTTATAATATAAAGATGTAAATTTTATTGTTAAAATATTTCGTTCAACACATGAATAATCTCAACGGATGAGTACTGTCAACACATGAACCTTTATTTTATAAATATTCTTTATTTTTTAAGTTGAAAGAGGCCCAATCAATTACCATATAAAGTTAATTATACGGATTCCATACAACACATGTATATAATAGCAACGATAAATAATCAACCATCATCCAAAGTGCACTACACTGTATAAGCATCAAATATAGATATCTAACGCTTATAACAGCCTGTCAATCAATCGATCGACATACAACTAATTATTGGGATTAGTGTATGCCGTATTTTATCCCAACACCCGTGTGGGGTTTCAAACAATCAAACACAGATTTTATTTGTGCAGTTGGGCGATGTGTAAAATTTATCGTCCCAATCAATGTCATTCAAATAGGTGTACATAAACAAACCGTCCGATTTGTAAACGAATATTTATTTATTCACATTCACGTTAAAAATTATATTTTTAACGACCAAATTATTTTATTCAACCTATGAATATTCTATTCGGTTCATTTATTAAATAAAACAATTTCTTTATTTTTCTAACTTATTTTAGAAAATTTCGGCGGCATAACGGCACGATACTAGAAACGGGACAAGGTCTAGCCTTATCCCCGGTCTAGTGATGGCCCACGCCATACACATATCAATCAAATCAATTTCCATTCACCAAACAACCAACTCCCAATCAAATAATTTAACTAATCTATGCAACCAAACAAACAAGTCCATGGTCTGTGGACAGTGGTGTCGGGTGCTACTAAACACCGTCTGCATCCTAGTATATATATTTATAACTAGAAAAGAAAATTTAAAGTGAGAAGTTCTCACCAATAGCTAAACCAAACGCCACGACTCTTCTTATGTAGAAACCTTCGCCGTGTTCGCCTTTTTGCCAATTTCACTGCCCGTAGTCACTACATATATAAAAATCACATTTTTATATTGTTGCTATGTATATAAAAATCACATTTTTATTCTACTACTATATAGATAAAAATTCTATTTTTATACCGTTGTTCATATAGTAAAGATCAAATCTTTACTATCTATATAATATAAAAATCATATTTTTATTATCTCTACTATATAAAAATCATATTTTTATTCTTCCTATAATATAAAAATCATATTTTTATTCTACTTCATTCGTCAAAAACCATAGAAGCTTTAAAGCGGAGAAAACTCACTTTTTTCTAATGCCCGGATTCGCTGTTCTGGTTCCAGAATCTGCAAACGAGCTTCAATCTTCACACCATCTTTTTCCTAGCTTAAACGCGCCATTCCAGACAACTTTCGCCTAAGGGTCTTTTTGCCGAAAATGCTCCAATTCGCCAGAATTCGCGAAAGTACACGAATTTTACCGCTTTCAGACAGCAGACTTCGAACACGTTTTCCTAGCAGCTCCGAACTCCAAAACACGACTTCCATATATCCAAATCGAAGAGAATTTCATGCTCTACAACTTTAGTCTAGAGGGACTTTGGCCAACAACGCACCGTTTGGGAGTTATTGGCAAAATACGGTCAGGGGCTTATTTGCAAAACGGGCGATTAGTGTAAAATGGGTTTTTGGTGACCGGGGGGCCCACGGCCGCAGTTGGGTGGTGCTGAGGGGGGACGCCGGCCTGACTGGCGTGGGGGAGGGGCTGAGGTGCGGCGGTGGGGTCCACGGAGGCGGGTGGTGGTGATTTGGGGCTTAGGGTTTGCAAATGGAGAGAGGAGAGAGAGGAGGAGGAAGAGGAGGAGGAGGGGAAGAGGAGGAGGGGTGCGGCGGTGGCGGTGGGAGGAGGGGCAGCGGGTTTGGGGAGGGTGGAGGCCATTTTTTTGTTTTTGAAGAGGAAGAGGAAAAGTGAATTTATGAAATAGAAAAGGAGGAAAAGTGATTATATGCTAGTTTCTTGCGTATCGCCTGAACGCTAACGATCTCCAATCGTCGCGGATTTCGGACACGAGATAGTAGACGTGAAGACGAGTCCAACGAAATAAGTTTCGTCGAATTCCGAGTTCGTTTGACCATTCAAAAAAAATCACCAAAACGCTCAGATAAGCTCTAAAAATGCGATTTTGGCGCACCTTTTCTTCTCGCACGCTCACATGCTAACTTCAAAAATCATGCCCTTTTGGATTTAACCATTTTTAGACTATACAAATCCAGAAAAAAAACGAAATCGAATTCTGAGGTCGTATGAATAATGTTCCTTTGTAAAATGACTGCTCGCATTACCCAGAATTGTTTCAGCTCGCACGGCCACATACTAACTCCGTTCGACGCACCATTTGGAACTCAACAATGATTTGTCATTATGAATCCATAAAACTTTATCTCGTCGAATTCTGAGCTTGTATGCAAAATTTCACTTTTTAAGGGCTCTGTTTGTTAACCGAACAACCCCAGCCTATAGCCACTATTCCGGATATCGGAATATATCGAAGCTTATACTTTTCGGAGTTTTAAACGGCATTTTGAACTCAATGGAAGTGCTTTCGAGTCCAAATTCATCCGTATGCAAAATTTGACTTTTTGGGCCATGTATAATTTACATAGCGACTATTCTGAATTTTCAACTGGGCATAACTTTTGATTCCCGCTATGAAATTTCGATTTTTCAGATTCGTTGGAAAGATATTCTCAACTAGATTCTAATATTTTTGGTTTCGCCAAAATCCGGATTGTTTTGCACCTGGTACATTCAATTGAAGTTTGAAATCGAATTATCGAACTGCAGGGCCATTTTCAATTCCTTCTATAATTTAAAATAAATATTTATATTCTAATGACGACGCGTATAAATATATACGTTCGAATTATATTCAAAATAATTTTCTCGCCGATATTATTTAAAATAATCTATTTTAAATGTTCAAAATTCATTAAAATTGCCAAAATAAAAAATTTAAACTGGCTCGGATTTCCGGGTTATTACAGATATCTTGTTTACCTCGCACTTATATACATGTTTTACTGTACTTTCCCATCTAGTATTATTTATCCGTCTCAGACCTCTTTCATATACTTATGCTAAAAATTACTGGAATTCGCCAGATTTTATGTTTGACCCTTTTTGTTTCCTTCTCTCTCTTCCCTCCCCCTTACGTTCTCAGAGTGGGAGTGGATAGTAGTTGAGCTCATGACCATATCTAGCTAGGATTTCTTCTTGTTCATGTACTATCTTAATTGTTATTCTATTTTGTTATGCTTTCTATGAAGGGATATGGCTTTATATTACTGTACTCTGATGTTTGGAACTAGAAGACGAATTGTTTTATTTAAGGTTTTTGGCAATTGAACAATATGATGTTGTAATTGATTTGAAATGATGCTTTCTTAATTAATAAAATTTTTAAGTTTTCCGCTGTATATTTATATGTCTTGTGAATTTAGTTATTGTTTACCTATTGCGCTTCATGAAACTTAATGCATTCTCATTAGAGTGGCATTTATGGACGTGGGGTGTCACAAAATTTATGAACTTTTTGAATTTAACATAACTAAATGTAAATCATATATATGAACCAGTCATAGAATCAGACATGAATGTAATTAACAAGTAAAAGCAACAAAGGAAAGAATACATTGTGATTATATATTGGTTCTGAGTTACCCTATATCTAGTCCTACACAACTCTAGACTGTGTAGATTTCTTTTCAAATGAACTTCAATATCCAATCTTACAATCCTAGATTTCAAGGCCTATGAGATCTGTGACGACCCAAACTCCCAATCCCCAGAAGAAAGGATAATCATTGGAATATAACACAAAAACATAACAACAGAAGATAAATATTACATAACAATACATGATGTACATAGGATTACAGCAGCGGAATTATCAACGTTTACAATGTCATATAGGATCATAATAATTATACATAACGGTTCAACAGGTGAATAAGTACATAGCGGAATAAAGGTAGTCAACAAAATAAAATCTGGGAGAGTCCAAATTAATATCCATTACTTGCTCCAGCTTTAAGTCCAAATCCAGCTTCCATGTACATCCAAAAAGATCTTGGATAATAACCTACGAACTAGGTTGCCTGTGTGAAAATATAGACACCTGGGTTTGCAATGGAAAAACAAGCTACGAGTCAGTCATGAGACTGGTATGAGAAACCCTACAGTTATTTCAACTTATTTTAAAATAAGGCATATATCATGGGACCATGCCATATAACACGGAATGGGTTTACTCCACACGAATGCCTGTGCATAAAACAATGCACTACTTTTTGAAAAATAATGCCACTATAAGACTTAAGTCCCATCACACAATGCAATGCAAAACGGAGGATAGAGTTTTAACTTATAATGGCTAAACTGCTTGAAACGAGGAAATGTAAATAATTTGATATTATAAATAGTGTCTAAGTATTGAAAACAATCTCGAAAATAAATATATTGATCTTAGACGGCATAACACCCCATCCTATTATGTCGCCATATAGGTTTACAACTGAAAACACAAAGTCTCGTATTGGAAATTGGATTTCATCATGAACCAAGGAAAAGGATCTTTCTTATCTGATTCAGACAATCTATAGCAAGATGTCAATGACCCAGATGTTGGTGGGTCCTTGGAGCGGTAGAGATGGCCCACCAATTCCCGATGGATTAGGATTACTCATGAACATAACGTTCCCTGATCCTATCGAACCTACAATCTGATCCATTTTCTGACCATCATCTGAGGCGCCTCGATTCCAACATCCACATAAGTAAATATGTCTGGGCTCCACGGCATCACTTTTAGCTAGAAGGAAATGCATGTCCTTTCTCTGTTGTCCTTTATCCCTTTTTGGCTTATTCCGGGGTGTGAGGCCCAAGATTCAACGTACCACAAAGCTTTGCTTTTCAGCAAAAGCTCTAATCTATTTACCAGCAGCACTCAGCATGCTACATGGTCAATCCATACATATGATCAATTTCTATTAATAATATAACATTTGAGTTCATACGCCTCAAAGAAGAGTGTTAAGATAAGTGAATAAATTCTCTGCCATCACATGATATATATTAAAGTACAACTAATCAGTTATGTTATGAAATATGATTTCAGACATACCATCCATTTACAAGTTCATTCTTGGTCTGAACGAAACCGAAGACACCTTATTTCTTGTCCAATTAAGGAGAGAGGCCCTTGCACATCAACACAATCAACAAGTATATACAGGTCACTGCCACTTTAAACCTTCAATGGGAGTAAACCATTGCAAAGTGTCAACAAGAAATTCATTCGATGTGAAGATTTCCAATCTTCCACCAACTTCAATGTCTTCAAATTTTAATCGTCGTATAATTATTCGAAATGGGTTGAATCACCAGATTTTTCGAATAATTCGTGTCAAAACATAAATCCTTATCGGATTATCAATCCACCAATGAAGTCTCCTTTAACTGGTATTCATTTCATAAGATTTAAATCTTATTCTCAACTTGGTTAAGTTACTCGGCTTTCAGAAATCATCTTTAAATCTTATTAAAAAGATTTACTTAAGGATTAGATTTGATTATGAACTAAAAATCCTTATTTCAAAACAATCTCCAAAACTTAGCCAAATTCTACTTAACTAGTTTTATCCTTTAAAACCATATATAATTGGTTTAGATCCTTTCCAAATCATTTGTAGTAATTTAAAATGAATTTTTCCTATTTTTATTCATATAAAAATAGTTCATATTAACCAGTTTCTATCACAGGCCATTATTGGTTCTGACGTTGTTTTCATTCATATTTTATTTGGAAATTTCTCAAAATCTAACTGTTGGGTTAAAACTCTTATTATCATTTGAAAGCTCTTTTCTATACGAACCCAACGGTTCAAGATTTGGGAAAATCCAACGATCGGATTTCCTGGAACATCCGTTTAAAGTTACAGGTTGAAGTTCGTGAACTACCACCATATAATATTTTATTTATTGTATAAATTATATATAATAATTTACAGATGTTATATTTTATTTTTCCAATTTCAAAATCAATCATTTCAATATTTAAATATTAAAATACTATTAAAATGGTTAAAATAATAATATTCTTCCAACTTCATTATTTTTAATCCAAAATTTCCTGAAATATGTTATAAAAATAAACAAGAAAGTTTTGTAAAAGAAGTTCTTTTAAAACTTATCTTAAATATCCTAATCGAACTTCGCTTTTATTGGTTATTATTCCTTTTAAAAATAAAACTTGAACACGCCAAAACTAGGTGAAAATTAATTCAGATCAATTTTTTCCAGTTACCAATATTCATTTATATTTTATAATCTTGGTGTCCATCCAAAATCAGACGTTAAATTAAAACTTTTATTTTTAGCCTTTTTTTAATAGAAAAGGATAATTAATTACATAAGAAATAGTTACAGAGAGTTTGAGTTGGCAAGAACATTACAACACACACACAACAAATGCTTTACAAACAAAATAAGGAGCCAACTCAAACAAAAGAAAATACACCATTGCCCACAAAACAGTACAAAAAACCACAAAACCGAAGCACTGAATAACCTATAGATAAAACACACACAACAGACCAAAACGAAGCTTTAAAAAGCAAGAAGACAACATCAAGCTCTAACTTCCAAAAGAATCCTACACTCATAAGCATGATGACATCATACACTAACTAAACCTGGATCCAACTTCATGAATTACAGCAGAAAGAACTAATATTACCACACCAGTGAAACAAAAGTTCCATACTGCAAACATTCACATCAGCAAACCACCACTGGTCACCAACAAAGCTAACTTAGCTCCAACAAAAAGCAGCAACAAGCCACTCGAAACAAGTAACAACTCCAACAAAAGGCATAAACATGACACAAAAAACCAGCCAAGAATCACAAACTAACAACAAAAAAGAACAGCAGCAAAAGCTAGATTATCTTTTTGAAATACCTGCACTTTGAACTCCATCCGGAGAACCACCCTCTTCTCTTGATTTTCTAGTTTCTGACCTTGTTTAAATTTGAGAGATAAGTTTCATCCACTCTGGATTTGTTTCCACTTAAGATTCATCATTCAACTTCCTATTTCCTCATTTAAATTTTTTTGACTTAAACTTACTTCTCCTTCTTTTAATAATACATAATGAACTATCCGACTCCTCCATCAAAAAATCCCGCAACTCATTGAAATTGAAATCATTCTGATTAGGTGCAGAATTGTTATTAACCAAAACTTTGACTGCTGAATATCCCAGGCTTTCTGAAATGACTTGTACTTCTGTTGAAAACAAGATTTTAATTAATGTCAACAAGGGAAGTTGCAATGGAAATCATGTCATAGAGATAAGGTCATATATATATATACACATTGAGTGGTGTTAGAATTATGTTAAAATCTATTCTCGAGTATAACACGAATACGCAAAATAAAGCATAAATATATACATACATATACATATATATATATATATATGTATATATCAAATAACAAGAAACAGTCTGACCGGGCAAAAATGCCTGAACCAGTCGACTGGTTCAAAATCAACCAATCAACTGGTCAGACAATTTTGTTCCAGTAACGGCTAGTTTCTAAATATTTTTAATATATACGATATTATACTTATGCAACCAGTCAACGGATGAATTTTTAACCAGACAACTAATTTGAAATAGCACATATTTTCTGAAAGGT
This sequence comes from Allium sativum, assembly GCA_030737875.1. Classification (NCBI taxonomy): domain Eukaryota; kingdom Viridiplantae; phylum Streptophyta; class Magnoliopsida; order Asparagales; family Amaryllidaceae; genus Allium; species Allium sativum. Next base: position 313,684,024 of record CM060919.1, read on the forward strand.
TGTCTTCATTCATGAAGATAAATCTCTTCATTTTTTAAAGGAAATAGAAGCTTCTTTTGGTTAAAACTCTTCATGAAGAATTACTATCATTCTACTATTATATAAACACTTCAAACATGATTTACAATCATCTAATTTTACTCTATTCTATCTATTCTCTGATTTACACTCCAATATTCATTGCAAACAAAAGCTCTCTAAATTTCAAGTTACTTGTTGAATCCTTGGTAACATTTCATATATCTTGATTCGACAAGCAACAATCTTTGCATTCAAATCATATACTCGAGGATAAGATTATAGGAAGGGTGTACTTAAACCGTTGACTATCCGTGTTGATCAAAGAACACAAAGTAGAAGTCAAATCTCTTGTAATTGTTGAAGTCCAATGTAGTTGCTCAGGCGAGGGGCATTCTTGTTGGGACTCGGGTGTACTGACCTATTCATCTGGGTTAAGAGAGGGCGTGATAGTGAATTCCGAAGAGGAGCTTCGGGATTGGACATAGGACGGGAAGTCCGAACCAGTATAAAATTCTCGGTGTCGCTTTACTTTACTTATTTCTTTCATCTACTTGTGATATATCATATCAGTTATTACTTATCTGCATAACTATCGTATATTAGCTAGTTAGTATATCGTCTACATTTCCGCTATATCCATATAGATCTTGCTTAAATCGTACACACCGACCTTTCAGTTGGTATCAGCGCCTGGTGTTCTAGAGATCATAACAACATCCTAAAACAAATGGAAATAAAGAAATCTAGTCAAGGAATTAGAAAGTGGAAGTGCAACAAAGCAGAATCAAGAGAGAAAGGAAGCAAATATCTGATGGCTAATGTCAGATCACAATCGGTATGTGTAGATTCATTATATAAAGATCTTCTGTTAGACCAGGAAAAATTGTTAAAAGATTTTAAAAGTTTTGGTAAACTTAATGCAATTATTTTAGCCAAGTATAAAGATTGTAAGAAAGAAAATTCCAAATTAAAAGAGGAAAACAATTTTTTAGTTAAACAAGCCAAATGTTTTGAAAATTCCTTAGAGGAGCTTGTTTTTCAAAAAGATTTCCTTTAAAAAGAATATAAGTAAATAGAAAATAAAAACAATGTCCTTTCAAAGGAAATCGATGGTTTACAAAATAAAAATACATCATTAGAAAATTCTTTAAATAATTCCAGTTCTTTAATTTTGTCTCTTGAAAAAGAGAATTAGGCTTTAACAAAAAATAATTTAGAATTATCCAAAGAATGTGAGACTTTAAAAGTTAGTAATAATATTTTGCAAAAATCAATTTCTAAATCAAAAGAAAATGTTGAAAAATTACAATCATCTTTGGATAATTTGGAATCTCAAATTAGTCATCTCGAAAATAAGAATAGTACTTTAAAAAGGAAGAATTTTGAATTAAATAAGGATATTGATAATAAAGTTTATTTTGAAAATATCAATTGCGACTGTGGAATCCAATTTGAAAAATATACAAATAAATTCGGAAAATTTAATAAAGGTCAAAATGATTTAAATATGATATTATTTAGATCTCGACCTTTACATGACAAAAGTGGTTTAGGATATAATAAAACCTATGCACATCCAAGATCCAATCATTATAGAAATTCGAATACTTCTATGACTAGATATCTTCATAATAAATCTAGAAGTAGAAAAGAAATATCAATAGAAATTATCTAAGTATTTGGGTTCCTGTAAATTGGAAAAACAGAGAAAAATATATCGATGATTATTTTGATTTTGTAATTAATAATGAATTTTTTTCTTTAAAGGTTCCATTAAACCCTCTTGGGTATGGTTACCTTTCATCTAACCCCTGGACCCAAACGAAACAAGTGGGTACCAATGTATATACATCATATTTTTTGCAGGTACACCATAATAAAGAGAAGGCTATTTCGTTATCTCTATCGAATGTATAATAAATAGTCTCGTATGTTCTTTGAAAACTATCTATGCTTGTTTTCTCTTATTTGTGCTTGATTACTGCTTTATCATGTTACATATTATTTTTAATCGATGACAAAGGGGGAGAAAAATTACGGATTATATATGCATTATACGCTAACATTTTGTTGCAGGAATCAGATGGTAAGTTTATAAGGTTATGAACTAACAAAATATTGCAGAAATTCAGGGAGAGCTAAACATTCAGGGGGAGAAAATCAGAAATGTTGTCATCAATCAAAAAGGGGGAGAATGTTGAAAACAAGATTTTGATTAATGTCAACAAGAGAAGTTGCAATGGAAATCTTGTCATAGAGATTAGGTTTTATATATATGCATTCAGTCATGTTAGAACTATGTTAAAATCTATTCTCGAGTGTAACACGAATACACAAAACAAAGCATATATATATATATATTTCAAATGATAAGAAACGGTCTGACTGGGCAAAAATGCCTGAACCAGTCGACTAGTCAGACAATTTTGTTCCAGTAACGGTTAGTTTCTGAATATTTTTAATATATACGATTTTATACTTTTGCAACCAGTCGACTGATGAATTTTTAACTAGTCAACTAATTCGAAACAGCACATATTTTCTAAAAGGTTGTCTTCATTCATGAAAAGAAATCTCTTTATTTCTGAAACGAAATAGAAGCTTCTTCTGGTTAAATCTCTTCATGAAGAATTTCTATCTTTCTACTATTATATAAACACTTCAAACTTGATTTACAATCATCGAATTTTACTCTATTCAATATATTCTCTGATTTACACTCCAATATTCATTGCAAACAAAAGCTATCTAAATTTTAAGTTACTTGTTGAATCCTTGATAACATTTCATATATCTTGATTCAACAAGAAACAATCTTCCTTTAATCTTTGCATTCAAATCATATACTCGAGGATAAGATTATAGGAAGGGTGTACTTAAACCGTTGACTATCAGTGTTGATCAAAGAACATAAAGAAGAATTCAAATCTATTGTAATTGTTGAAGTCCTGTGTAGTTGCTCAGGAGAGAGGCATCCTTTTTGGGGTTCGGGTGTACTGACCTATTCCTCCGGGTTAAGAGAGGGCGTGATAGTGAATTCCGAAGAGGAGCTTCGGGACTGGACGTAGGATGGGAAGTTCGAACCAGTATAAATTCCTGGTGTCACTTTACTTTACTTATTGCTTTTATCTACTTGTGGTATATCATATCAATTATTACTTATCTGCATAACTATCGTATATTAGCTGGTTAGTATATCGTCTACATTTCCGCTATATCCATATAGATCTTGCTTAAGTCATACACACCGACCTTTCAACTTCATCATTTTCCCTATTAACATTTTCTTTTCTATCTTGCCTCTCATTGAAGTCTTTTTTAACTACCAAGGTAGTCTCAACATTAATCATATCAGCCACTCCAACAAATCTAGAATTTCTATCTGTTTCTTTACATACTGCCTTTCAACATTCATCAATATCAATTACTTTCTCTTGAGATTTACTATGATCACCATTGTACTTAATATTACTTACTATAGATTTTGTATTATCTAAAAGACCTCTTTCATGAATAGGATCTAAGTCCTTACTCTGTCCTACCAATTTTCCATCAATGTCCATCCCACAACCTCTATCAACATTATGCTTAGGGATCCATGCTCTACCAGATTTACCAGAAGTAGTAGCATGTCCGAAAACCTTACAATTTGAGCATATAGTAGGGACCCACTCATAATAAATTCTTTGCCAAATCATATCTCCTTTATAACACAGAATTGGGACAGACTCAGGGAAATTGAAATTAATCTTCACCTCCACTAAGACTCTAGCATAAGTAATTCGACAAACACCTTCAGTTATACTATCTAATCTAATTGGGCGGCCCAAAACAGAAACAATCTTACTTATTACCTCTATTGACCAAAAGTCCAAATCCAAATTGGGTAATCTTATCCAGATAGGGATAGCAGTAAGGAATTCACAGGTTAACTTCATACCTGGTTGCCATTTCTTCATGGAAATCAATCATTTGTTGTAAAACTAAGGCCCGTTAGCTAAGATCCTTTCATAGTCTTCATGTATGTCATATTAGATGATAAATAAACTATTCTCTCTAGAAAACAGCTTATAAATGCCCTTCAAATTCCAGATTGAATCAATGTAATCTCTCAAATAATTATAGTAAGGTTTACGTCCATAAACATAAAATACGATGGAGTTAGACCAGTTTAATCTCACTTCGTCAACTAAGTTCTCAATAATCACATCGACTTTGTTATTATCCTTGATTTCAGGTTCATAAAAGTTAAGTTTGATACAGCCTCCATCCAGGATTTAGATTGTAAAACTTTAATACTAGAAGAAATAGCTTTTGTATTATAAATTATATCTGGAAGTTCTATTTTAGATTCCAAATCTAGAGAACGTAGATTACCTTGGAAAGATAGATTAGCTCGATCTGCATGATGTTGAGATGAATGAAGATCTAGTGGATAACTCGATCTATGATCTGAACCGAGATTATTGTCTGATTTTGTCTGGGTTTTCGAAGTTGAGAAAGACAGTGTCGCCTATTATTATATTAATAAAATATTCATTAGAATCTATTTTAATTGATGGAGACTTAACCAATGAACCAATAATCTCATCTATTGGTCATTTTCAATCAGTGTATTATATAACACTAAATCAATCATCAAACCACATCCAATCCACATACAAAGTGGAATTCACCGTATATGCCTTAAATGAGTAACGCATATACGGGTTTGTCAATCAACAAATTAATCGCAAATCGAACAATGGGATATATATATATGTATCAATCATTTATCATCCCAATACCCAAGTGAGGTTCACATCACATTCAATAACCAGTAATTTATGAATTACTTTCCTAAATTCAATTAAGTTTCATACTGTTTTCAAATCAACACGGTTTCGTGTTTAAGTGTCACATACCCAAACCAATGCACATATATCAAGTAAAGATTATATTTTTATCATACTACATATTACCTAACATCATAATAAACTTGCATGATCAATAATTAATCATCGCTCAACTCAAATTAATTAACTAATAAACAATTAATTCTAACTAGCCCATTTATGAGTTACGGTTTCTCATCGTGAGTTCCACTCTGCTAATATGGACTTCGAACTCACCACGCATGCCAATGACACTTCACCAATGCGTACAAATATTTTCGATGCCTTATAGGGCCGATTTTTGAGGCTACAGGGGTTCCTACACTCGCTAGACGCACACACGGTTGCAGATCTGGGAGTACAGAGATAACGAGAGAGGTTTGTAGGGTCTAGGGGGCATGACAAGGAGGTGGGGTCCACGGTGGGGCTATTGCAGGTGCTGTCGCAGGTGTGGGGTCCACTTGTGTGGGTATGGAGGTGGAAAGGTGGTTGCTTTTGGGTTTTATAAGGGTGTATTTGCAAATTTAAGTGAAAAGAGGGGCTTTTGGTGCTTTTAGGAGGAGGGGAGGAGCACATCTATGAGGAGGAGGAGGAGGGGGAGGTGTTACTGCAGGTGGGGGAGGGTGGACAAAAGTCAGGTGGAGAGGGTGGAGGCTATGGATTTTGGGCTTTGGAGGAGGAAAGACTAAAGTGAAAAATGGAAGAGAAAGAGAAGGAAGGAGTTTTATAAAAATAGGGATGCACATGGATTGATGATGTATCGCAGCAAGATGGAGGAGAAGAAAAACACTATGGAGCTTTGGATGGATGCCACAAGGCTTGGGTGATTTTGGCTTTAATGCTTTAACAAAACGATGATGTGTTTTTGTTCAACCTTGCTTCTATCGCTTGCACGATCAGATGTTAAGTCCGTTTTTCTTGAAATTTTGAACTCTAACATACGTAATTCTGGATCCAATGGAACAGGTCTCTTCGAATTTCGAGTTCGTTTGGCCATCCGTTTTATTTTTTATTGCGTTTTCGCATATTTTTGACCCTTTGACTTGGTACGAGTTTATTTCTCGCACGCTCACACATTAACTCCAAAATTATGAAATTTGGAATCTTACCATTTTTCGACATTTCAAATCCGATAAATTTGGTTTCATTGAATTCTAAAATCATTTGGAAAATTTTCCTTTGTAAAGTTATGGAAATAGCATCAAATCATCGAATTTTTATAACTGATCATAAATTCTTATAAATTTAATTTAAAAATGATATTTATTTATTTTTCAAAATTTCAGGTCGTTACAGTTACCCCCTCTTAAAAGAATTCCATACCCAAAATTGGATGAGATTAAAGCTAAAATAGAAATGATAAATTAGAATTAAGTTTACCTCACACATAAGTGCTAATCAGAGATATCCACTTTGCACCTAGGATAAGCCTTGTTAATGCTATCCTTTATTACCCATGTACAATCTCTAGGATCTTCGATCCATTGTACTTTGACTAACTTCACCCTTTTGTTCCTCTGTTCTTTTATTTATTTGCCAATTATCTTTATCGGCTCTTTTCGAACTGCTAAATTCGGGGTGATCTCTAAGTCCTCTTGTGCTGCCTCTTCAACAATTAAATCAGGATCATGCACATACTTCCAAAGATGAGAAATGTGAAAAACATTATGAACTCCGGAAACCATTTTGGTAACCGGATTCTACAAGCCAGAGTTCCAATTTTCTTAAATATCAGGAATGGACTAATATATTTGGGTGATAACTTCCCCATTTTCCTAAACCAGTTGACTCCTCTCAATAGAGAAACTTTCAAGAACACCTGGTCGCCAACCGCAAATTCCAAATCTCTTCTTCTAGAATCTACGTAACTTTTCTATCGGCTTTGAGTTGCCTTCAACCCCTTCTTAATAAAGTCCACTTTATCTGTGGTTTCACAGATCATATCTGGGCCTAACCCAAGTCGATTCCCAGACTCTGTCTAACGTAAAGGGGATATGCAAGGTCGACCATACAATGCTTCAAATGGTGACATCTTCAGACTTGCTTGGAAGCTTTTGTTATACGAGAACTCTACAAGATTCAAGTGAACTTCCCATTATCCTCCAAAATCAAGGATACATGCTCGCAACAAATCTACCAAGATTCGATTCACTCTTTCAGTCTATTCATCTGTTTGGGAGTGGTAAGCAGTACTAAGATTCAACTTTGTCCTCAGTTCCGACCGAAATGCTTCCCAGAACTTATTGGTGAAGATCGGATCTCGATCACTAACAATGATGTTGGGTATTCCATGCAGTCGAACACCTTCTTTCATATATAACTGGGCAAGACTCTAAGCTGTTCTATTTGCCTTCGCTAGAAGAAAATGGGAACTCTTCATCATAAGATCAATGATTACCCAAATACCTTCATTACCCTTCTTGGTCTGAGGTAAACCATCAGTGAAATCCATCGATATCTGGTCCCACTTCCAATCTGGAACCTCAAGTGGTTGTAATAACCCAGAGACTTACTGCTGATTACTCTTGACTTGTTGGTAAGTTAGACACCTCCTAACATATATCGAGATATCTCTCTTCATAGACTTCCACCAAAATGTGCCTTCAAATCTCGATACATCTTATATACTCCTAGATGAATACAGAGTTCAGATTTATGACACTCATCTAGTACGTCCCTTTTGAGCTCCGGAATATCTAGAACACAAATCCGACCTTTCAGTCTCAGAACTCCAATTTATTATCAATCTGGAAGTTCAAGACTTCACCCTCTTGAATCCTATTACAAATCTTCTAAATAAACTCATCATCCTTTTGTTGAGCATAAATCTTCTCAATTAATGAGGAAGTAACAATCAGATTAGCAATAATAGTGTTCTTTCTATTGAGCGTGTCTGCTACTACATTGTCTTTTCCTAGAGTATAACGAATATCCAAATTGTATGCCGCTAGAAACACCAGCCAAAGCTGTTGCCTCATATTAAAATCCTTCTGGGTGAAGAGATACTTTAACGATTTATGATCTGTATATAGCTCAAACTTCTCTCCCAATAAGTAGTGCCTCCAAATCTTCAAGGCAAATACTACCGCAAGCAATTCCAAGTCATGAGTAGTGTACCTCTTCTCATGCAGCTTCAACTTCCAACTTGCATAAGCAATTACTTTACCTCTTTGCATTAGCACCGTGCCAACTCCTTCACTAGAAGAATTTGTATAGATGGTTAAATCTTGATTACCATCTATAATAGTCAACACCGGAGAAATGGTTAGCCTTTCCTTTCATTCTGGGAAAGCTTCTTCACATTCTGGCGTCCAAATAAACTTATTATGCTTCTTCGTAAGCTTCATCGAAGGACAAGACAAATTCAAACAATCCTTTGCGAACTTCCTATAATAGCTTGCCAATCCGAGAAACTTCTGACTTCAGTAGGAGTCGTCGTTTGCTTCCAATCTTAGATGTTCGTAATCTTGCTCGGATCTACCGAGATTCCTTCCTTTGACACCACATGTCCAAGAAATTTCGCCTCTTCTTTCCAGAATTGACATTTGGAAAATTTGGCCTTCAATATATTTCTTTTTATAATTTCCAATACTTGTTCCATATGCTTTGTGTGCTCTTCCTTTATCTTAGAGAAGATAAGGATATCATCAACGAAAACTATCACAAACTAATTCAACACTTCTCGAAACACCCAATTCATCAAGTCTACAAAATAAGTTGGAGCGTTACACAGTCCAAAGGACACTACTAACCATTCATAAAAAATCCGGCACTCTAAAAGCAATTAAAGGAGCACAATCTTCTACAATTCTGAGTCGATGAAAACCTATAGCTAGGTCCATCTTTAGGAAACTCGAGCTCCATTCAAGCGATCCAACAAATCATCAATGTGTGGAAGTGGATACTTATTCTTAAGCGTTTACTTGTTGAAGTCGTGATAGTCTACACACAATCTGAGGTTACCATCAGACTTTAGCACGAATACCATTACTACCCCATAATTTGAGAAACTAGGCCTATTCATACCCTTCCACATAAGTTTCTGAGTTTGATTGCTCAACTCTTCCTTCTCCTTTAGCGACATCCTCCGAATTGCATGCACAATCGGCCTCGTGTTCGGAACTAAATCAATCCTGAAGTCAATCTCTCTCTGTGAAGGAAGACTCTTTACTTCTTTGAACACAGCCAGATATCTTTTAACAACTGGGATGGATTCGAGGGCGGTGGGGTAAATATCTAAAGCAAACCAAAACTCATCTCTATATAAATTTGGACTTCCATATGATATCGTTATAAAATTTCCAAACTTAGTTTTCGCTCTAACAATCCTTTCAGCACATTTAACCTCGACTTCATATCTAGTCAATCAATCCAATCCAAGTTCAATATCAAACTCGTAGAAATCCATGACAGTCAATTTGAAAGGGAATCGGTAATGGAAATAAGAGATAGACACTATACGGTATAAACGAAAGCCTCCTATCGGATTGTTAACGCAAATGGGTTCTTCAAGATAATTGAAGTCTAGAAATTAATTTCCAAGCTAAGTCGCTCGAGATAAAACTACGTGACATACCTGTATCAAACAACACTTTAACTTTAATATTTTTAATAGTAAGTGTACTTTCCAAAACATATGGCCTTCGCCTACCAGTAGAATTTGTTGGAGTATCTTCTACGTAGTAAACATAAGCCACTTTGGACTTTCTCTTTAGTCGGCAATGCTTTGCTAGATGTCCCGTATTGTGGCAATTGAAGCATTCCCAGTTTTCTTGAGATTTCTGGCTAGATTCAGATTTAGTCTTCTTTTGCTTCTTCGGAGACCTACAAATCTTTGACAAATGTCGTTCTTTGTTGCAGTTGAAGCATATGACATCTTTTAACCACCCATCCTTAGGCTTTTCTTCTTCCTTGATCATTTCTAGCTTCTTATTTGCAAACTTTCTCTTTTTGCCAGAATTCCCTTTCTCCTTGTCTTTCAAAGAAGTTCATTTATCAATATTCTCATACCGAAAAGTCATTTCTACCATTTATGCGAAAGAAAGCCTCACATACGCAGTTACTCTACTCCTATAAGTTCTTTAAAGACCCTCAATAAATCTCACATTCTTCTTTAATGGAACTTGAATTAGTTCAGGATCAAATCAAGAAAGCTCGTTGAATTTTATCAAGTACTCCAGAATAGTCATATCCCCTTGCTTTAGACTGAAGAACTCATAGTACAGACACTCGACTTCTTCTGGGGGAACAAATATTTCTTCGAAAACTTCTTTTAATCTACCCCAAGTTATATTTCCTCTAGGGTTCCCCATTGTAATTGTTTCCCGCGATATCAGAGCCTCATCCTTAAGTAACCAAGAAGCCAAGAACTTCTTTTGATCTCCATTCAATCTCAAGCCTTAGAAAATTCTTTCGTAGGAATGCATCCAAGCCTGTGCTTCAACAACATATTCCTTTCCCAAGAATGGTACACCACCCAAATTCTTATAATTCTTAGCTAGAACTTCAAGATCTGGTTCTGATTGCACGGGAACAATTGGCTCATTCGCTGCTCTAATGGGGTTGGGTTGTTGAACTTCAGCCTGAGTATTACCCCTTCCTCATCCTCTACCTCTTCTGCCTCTGTCACTCATTTTCTACTATATATGCAAATAGCAAGAAAAGAGTTAGGCCAATAGAATAGAAATCTTAAGGAAATTGTAAGATCATATAGACATACAGAACCAGAAATGGGTCTACTAAGTGTGTGTTATTCTTCTGCACTCATTCTAGGATTTTACTAATCCTATCTCTAATGAGGCACTCATCCTAGAATACTATTTAATTAATCTCGGATGAGCCATTTAATACGTTATACTCCAAGACTAAGGTTAACCCTCAGTTCTGATACTAGATGTGATGACCCAAACTCCTGATCCTTGGAAGAAAAGTTAATCATAGGAATATAACACATAAACATAACAACAGAAGATAAATATTACATTATAATACATAATGTACATCATATTATAACAGGGGAATTATCATAGTTTACAACATCATATAGGATCATAATAGTTATACATAATTGTTCAACAAGTGAATAAGTACACTAACACGACCCAAACTTCCCCGTAAAGGAAAGCCCGGATTGAGTTGAGAACATGAAAAATCAGAACACAAACAGAAGAACATTTCGTTGCTTATTACAACAATTTACATCAGAGTACAAGAATATACAGAGTATAAATGAATAATATACATTTGATAAATATCATAGATTTACAAATTACAATGCAACGGAAAATAATACAAAACACAACTGAAAGAGATACACGGATAAAGAGCTTTCCGAATATCATTCCAGCTGTAAATCTGGATCCTGTGAATATAAATCTGCAAAACAAAAACTACTAGCTGCCCGTGTGGAAAATAAGGGCACCCAGAGTTTAGGTTAAAATAAAAAACTCCAGGTCAGTCATGTGACTGGTGTGAGAACTAAAACAGTTATTTGAAACTTTACAGTAGAAATAAGGTAAATCAAGGGACCACACCGTATAACACGGAATGGGTTTCCTCCCAAGAATACTAGTGCATAGAATAAACAGCGTAATGTTTGTTGGAAAAATGAAGCTATTGTAAGACCTAGGTCCCATCACACAATGCAACGCAAGCCGGAGGATAGGGTTTTACCTTATAATAGCCAAACATGCTTGGTACGTTTATAACAAATCATTTTGATACTATTATAAGTGTAAAATGTATAAAACAACTTCAAATATAAATGTATCAATCATAAGCGGCATCGGTACCGTCTATCATGTCGCCAATACTAGGCTCTACAAATAAAACTGAATGTCACGTATTGGAAATTGGATTTCTGTCATGAGTCTAGGAAAGGGATGTACTCCTTTCCACTTCGAGACACTCTAGCAAGTACCTAAGGACTACACACTCTGGGCAACCCTGGATCCTGTAGTGTCGGTCCACACTTATGTTAGTGGATTAGTTATTCCTGAACACACGTTTCTCGGTCCTATAAGACCTATCCATCGGCTCCATATAGACCGATATAACCCGGGCGCCTCACAATCCAACAACCACATAGGTAAATATATAACAATGTCAGGGGCATGCAAAACCCTGACACCACCCAAAGATAGAAAGAAACGTCATGTTCTCACTGCGTTCCCTTATCCCATTTTTGACTCATATCGAGGTGTGAGGCTCGTGAATTAACACTATACGCAAAGCGGCGCTATATTAAAGCTATGCTTTGACCACCAACCACAAGACTCTGCTTTTCAACAGAAGCCTTCATCATTTGCATCTCAGCATGCCACACAGGCAATTCACGCCATGCGACTGATGTCTATCGATATATAACCTTTGAGCTCTTACGTATCAGAGAAGGGCGTTAAGCAAGAGAATAAATTCTCCGCTGCCAAACAAATATATATTTAATAGAGATCAATCAACATAGAATAAAATCCAATGTCAGACACACATCCATTTACAAGTTCGTTCTGGGTCTGAACGAAACCGGAGGCACCTTATTCCTCGTCCCATATGTCCATTATAGGAAAGAGGCCCTCGCATATCCGTCGACCTCCAAGTACGTCTAGAAGATCACCACTTATTACCTTTTCTTGGGTGTACAGCCCAATCAAGGTATTAGTAACCATCTAAACGATGTGAAGACCTCCGGTCTTCAACCACCGTCTTCATCGTCGACTTATCGTCGAATCAGTTATTCAGAATGGGTATAAACCCGGCCTTTCCGAATAACTCACGTATATAATAAACAAGTGCTATAAAAACACAACATACGCCTCATTCCAATCCTGAATATTCTTTTATTTAAATATTCATATCATTTGGGAAATGTTCCCATTAATTTTATCAAAGATAAATTCTTTTAAATTTATTCTTTAATCCTCCTTTGGATATCAATTCAAACCATATTAAGGTTTTCCAAACTAGTCGAGATTAACGCACCTTACAGAAGTAATCATTTGTTTAATTCCCCAATCCCAACCTATTTATCCCATGGAGAAAAACTGGTAATACTCCATATCTAACACCACGGTGTTATCGGTAAAATTAATTACCATTTCCCTTTCAAATCTAATTAAAGATTTACTTATCGCTTGGAGCAAAACTGGTGATACTCCACTCTCGATCATTTCCCAAATTTGATAATTTAAATTATCAGTTCACATTTCAATCTAATTAAAGATTCATTAAAACTCCACTTAATTTTAATCTTCCCAAAAATCAATGTTAATGATCAACTTTGGAAACACAAACATGTCGCATCGACAATCTACACCGTACTATTGATTTCTGCCGATATATAACCTCTGAGCTCCTTTGTCTCAGAGAAGGGTGTTAAGTAAGAGAATAAATTCTCTGCTACGAAACAAATATATATTTAGCAGAGATCAACCATACAGTTCGAAATACAATGACAGACATGTAATCCTGCCTTTAACTGGGTGAAAGAACTAATGTCATTTAAAACACAGTTCACGATAAACCCAAAATCACATTCCATTAATCATGGAATCTTCATGGAAAAACAAATCAATATATTATCGATGTCAATTTCCGTATCCGACTAATAATATAAATGGAATAACAGCAAATCCTTTTTAAATTCCATATGTATTAACAGTCTTCCTCCACATAAGCTCACTTCGATTATTATCAAATCGAATTCCATTCAATTCCAATCTAATGTGTTAAATTGGAAAACTTTACTTTGGTAAATTCCCATTAAATCTTAATAAAAAGATATATAAATTCCAAATCTCATTTCATTGTAAATCGGGTTAAAGAACGAATCTCATTAAAAACACAGCGCACGATAAACCCAATTCACATTCCATTTTATTCCAATTAAATGTTAATTAACAGGAACCACTAATAATCTTAATTAAAAGATTAATTCTTTTCACACGAGGTTTAAGAACAGTGTTACTAAAGACACCATTCCATCCGTCTCTAACCGTAAATTAGTAAAAGAACAATTCCCTAAGTACTAATCCTGAAGGCCGAAACCAAAATCAGATCAATACCCAGGAAACCATTCAACTTAGCTAATCTCCAGTTAGTTTCTAATTTTATTAACTCCATTGGGTTTAAGAACAGCATTTTTAAAGATACCATTCATGACAAACCCAAAATTCAATTCAATTCAATTCCAATTAAATATTAATTAATTGGTAAACTTCATTAAATCTTAATAAAAAGATTTAATCTTTTCTCAACTAGGTTTAAGAACAGTGTTAGTGAAGACACCGTTCACGACAAACCCCAAAATCCCATTTGATATTAAGTACAAGGCTCTGAATAGAAAATATATCGGCTTATATTCAATATCAAATTCTGAAAACCAATAAATATCGTATTGGAATAACGATATATATATATATATATCTTCCAAATTCCTCCACAATGTCCATATAATCATATCGAAATATTCCGAAGATAATTTCGATTCAAATCCATTCCAATTCATATATTTGAAATTCTGGTTATTTTTAAAACCATTTCAAATCCAATTCATTTATTTAAAAATATTGGATTATAATTCTAGTTCATAACTAGTTCATTTCGATAAAAATATATTTTTATCTTTTTAGAATGAAAATTTTCATCCAAATTCTTTCCAAACCATTTATTATGATTTTACACAAATTATTGATATTTTTGATAAATTTATCAAGGCTCGTACAGTCGATTTCCATAAACGGTCATTGAACTGCACTTATAGCGACCTTTTCCAAATTTGATTTGGACATAATTCCAAATCCAACCATTAGATTTCCAATCTCTTGTATTCATTGAAATGCTCTTTTCGATACGAACCCAACTGTTCTGGTTTTAGGAGAATCCGACGGTCGGATCTCCCGTAATGTCTGTTCGAAGTCAATGGTCGAAATTCGCGAACTACCGCAGCGCGGCGCGTTCTATTCAGGCCATTATATATATAATATATTATATATATATATTTCGTCGATTTCCATTTTAAACGTATTTTATAAATCGTTTTAAATTCGTTTTCAAAACGGTTTCAACTTCATATTCAATTTCAAATCAAAATTGAATATTCCATATCATCGATATATAAATGATAGTATTTTCAAATCATTAGATTTTTAAATTACTTCCTTTTCGGTATTCATTATAAAAATGAATAAAATCGATATAAATATCGTTCACGTCAAAATGGCGTTAATCTAATTAACACAGCTTTATATATTTAAATATTTTAGTGTCCATCCCAAATCGAACATCAAAATTAGATTTTGATCTTTTACTAAATATTATTTTAAAATATTCGTTATTTTAAAGTATTTATTCTTTCTGAACTGGAATCAGTCACAGTCAATTACCATATAATGTTATTTATATGGATTTCATACAACACATGTATCGAACAACAATGATAAACAATCAACCATCATCCAGAGTGCGTTCTACATTGCATAAGCATTAAATATAAATATTTAATGCTTACAACAGTCTGTCAACCAATCGATTGACATACAACTACACAATTGGGATTAGTGTACGTCAAATATCATCCCAATACCCGTGTGGGGTTTTCAAACAACAAACACTGATTATTATTTGTGTCGTTGGGCGATGTGTAAAATTTATCGTCCCAATCGATATCAGTCAAATGAGTGTACATAAACAAATCATCTGATTTGTAAATGAATATTTATTTTATTCATATACGTGTTAAAAATTATATTTTTAATGATAAAATATTTATTCGGTTCATTTACACAATAAAAATCTTATTTTTATTGTTCTAACATATTTTGGAAAATTTTGGCGGCATAACGACGCGATACTAAAACTGGGGTAAGGTCTAGCCTTATCGCTCGCCCAATAATGGCTCGCGCCATACACGAACCAAATCATATCAATTCATTTCACATCCCAACCCAATCCAAACAAATGAATCAACCAAACCAAACAATCAAACAAGTCGTCCATGGTTTGTGGACGACGGGGGGTAGTTCATATATGTAGTTATAAAATAAATAACTGAACAAAGAAAATTATAGTGAGGAGTTCTCACCTTTGGGATCCACTCCTCCATTCTTTATTTCTGAACGGTTTGGATTCACCCGACATTCCGACTTAACCTTTTCACGCTGTTCACAATAAAAATCACATTTTTATTTCAACACTATATGGATAAAAATCACATTTTTATTTTAATGCTATATGGATAAAATCACATTTTTATACCGCTACTATATAGACAAAAATTCTATTTTTACTTCGCTATTCCATATGTTAAAATTCTATTTTAACTTCGCTATTCCATACGTAAAAATTCTATTTTTACTTCGCTATTCCATATGTAAAAATTCTATTTTTACTAAAGCTACATATATATAAAAATCAGATCTTTCTATCACTAATACATATATGAAAATCAAATTCTTATTTCAAAATCATATGTATAAAAATCCAATTTTTATTTCAAAACATTTCATATAAAAACTACATTTTTATAATGCTATTCATAAAAATAAAAAACTATTTTTTATTTGCCATATATGTATATATAAAAACTGATCTTTATCTATATAAAAATCTATATAAAAGTGAGAACTGAAAATAAAATAAAATTGAAGTTATTACCTTTTTTTCTTCGTTCGCGGGGGGAAAGGGCTTGCTGCGCTGAGGTGGCGGGGGCTCGGGGAGGTGCGGATCGAGGAGGAAGTGTTGGGGGTAGGGTCAGGCATCGGTTCAGGTGGCGGTAGGCTAGGGTTGGGTGGGGGTTTGCTTTTGGGGCGAGGAGAGAGAGGTGCGAGGGGGGAAAATCGAGGAGGGGGCTGCGACTTCGTAGGGCGGAGGCGATGGATTAGAGGCGCGACGTTGTGGGGTAGGGGCGACGAGGTCAACAGTGGGAGGGATTTTCGTTTTATTTTGGGCACTGGAGAATAATGAAAGGGGGGGCTTAGTTTATTAATATATATATTTTTTTTATTATTATTTTATTTCAAAAAGTAACTTTTTAATTCGAATCCCAAATCAAACCCAACGACTGTTGCCTCTAGCTAATTACCCCCATTTCGAACGCAATCAGATATATTCCGTAAGCCAATTCGACTATTACGATCAGTTTTCGCTTAAATTAAAATATAAATTAATATAACGTTCAAAATTGATTCCAACGTACATTTCAATTTACTAGGGCTACATACGGACTCCAAAAATTCCAGAAAAATCAATTTGGCTATGTTCTGACGATGTGGTCCTAACAAAACTAATTTCGTCGAATTTGAAGACCGTTTGAAAAACGGTCATTTTCCAGTCGATTAAATTCAAACTGGAATTGCCAAACATGTTTAAATTCACCACGCTCACATATTGATTCCAAAAATTATGAAAATTGGAATCTAGCAATAATTTGACATTCCGGATCCAACAAAAATGATTTCGTCGAAAACGGAGGTCATTTGTAAAATGGCTATTTTTAAGGGCTATATTTCCATAGTGACTATTCTGAATTTTCAACTGAGTGTAACTTTTTATTCCCGCTATGAAATTTCAATTTTTCGGACTTGTTGGAAAGATATTTTCAAACAGATTCAAATATTTTTGGTTTCACTAAAATCCAGTTTATTTTGAATCTTGTGCATTCATTTGAAATTTGAAATCGGAATTTCAAACTACAGCGCCATTTCAATTCCTTTTATAATTAACTAAATATTTATTTTCTAAATTCGATTTATATAAATATATACATTCTAATTCTATTCAAAATAAACTTCTAGTCTTTATTATTTAAAATAAATCATTTTAAATATTCAAAATTCTTTAAAATTGCCAAAATAAAAAATTTAAATTGGTTCTGATTTTCCGGATTGTAACAATCTCCCCCACTTAAAATCTTTTCGTCCTCGAGAAGGAACGGAGCTGAAAGTTGTTTAACTAATCAACTCAACTTTCAGTTTGGCATTCATTCTTCAACTTTTCAGTTTTTAAGAATTTCCTAATTTTTCAAAAATTTGGCTAACACCCTAAATTTTTGAAAAATTTCGCCATAACCTCCTTTGTACGGGGAGCACCAGAAAAATCCCCAAACCGCCACACAGGCCCTCTCATCTCAAAAAGAAAAAAGAAAAAGCCAATCAGCTCATAAAATCATCCAAACCCAATAAATTAGTAAACATATACCTATTTATCGGGCATACAATTTTTGTAACAACCCGTATTTTCAATAACCTGTTATAACATAAATCGAGGCAGAATTTAATTTATAAATCTGAATCAAGAGAAACGGGCTGTGCCATTGCGTTCATCTCGGAAAAATACGCGAAATAGAGTCCGAGTTTTCGAAAATTGGAGTCCGTATGACCCAATTAAGGCCCAACGAAGTTTTCAGAAAATTTCAAAGTAAAAACAGATTTCAAATTCAAGTTTGAATTTGGGAATTTAGGGCAGTTGGGCGCAGGCGGGAAAATTCCCGCCAGAGTACCCAAGTCGACAGCCCTGTCGACTTGGGAGTCGACTTGGTTGGACCCAAGTCGACAGCCCTGTCGACTTGGCTGTCGACTTGGTCCAGCCGGGCAGTTTTGCCTGGTGCACCATTTTGGGTTTGTGTTGAGTTTGGGGGCCAGATTCGGTTTTGAGGGCTGAGATTGGAACTAGGGTTTAATCCTAGGGCTAATACTAATCCTAATCTCTATAAATAAGGCCCTAACCTAACCCTAAATCATCATTATTCATTCATACAACTAAACTATGGCAAAATCATTCCTCTCATGGCCTCCACTCTCTTCATAAAATTCCTAAGTTATTTCTATGAGAGATTTTCCATGCATACAAGTGTTTTCAAGCTTGTATGAGTGTCACTAGCTTGCATTCAAGTCAAGTTTCCATATTCACATCATAAAGCAAGGGTTTTGATCATTTTGGCTCAAGGGTTTTTCTATTAGAGCTTGCATTTTGGGTTTAATTGATTGCATAAAGGCTTTGTCATATTTTTGTGTCTTCATAAGCATTGTAAGCCCTTTTCTACTTTCATATTTAAACTCTAAAGTTAATGAATGATGCAAGTTGTGTTTGATCATTATGATATGATATGCAAGTTTATTATGTTATGCAAGTATGCCATGTTATGATATGCAAGTTCATCATGTTATGTTATGCAAGTTTGCTATGTTATGATATGCAAGTTTATCATGTTATGTTATGCAAGTTTGCTATGTTATGATATGCAAGTTTGCCATATGATATGCAAGTTATGTTATGCAAGTTTGGGTTGAACATTTTGCTCATGTTATCATGTTATGCAAGCTTATCTTGGGTTTATGAGCTTAAAGCTTCAAGCTTTATGCTAAAGGTTGCATTTTGGCAACATGTAAGTTATCATATCCTTTATGATAACTTGCATGTGAGGCTAAATGCGAACTTATGGCCATTTCTACATGTCATTTATCACCATGTATCACCAATATGCTAAGTTTGGTTTTATGCATGCTTTTGAGGCCTAAAAATGTAATATGCAAGTATATGAACATATGTACATTTCATATGCCACCATGTTAAACTTGTGGCTTCAACACCTTTATGTCATGATTATGCCAAGTTCCCTCTTTCTATCCTTTATGTGCTATTGCGATATGTAAGCGATGGGATTGCGTTTGGGGTTGGGTAAACTTAAAAGACATAAAAACATAAGATTGGGAATTTACCTATTAAGTTAGGTCTACCCATTGGGAATTTACCTATTAAGTTAGGTCTACCCAATTGCTTGAAAATTTGTAATATGTTTTGGAAACATGATGGACATGACACTTAGAAAAGATAAGTGTGACCAACTCGAGGTTGGGTTGAGTTTGTAGCGTAAACCTACCCGGAACCGACCGGCTTAACTAGTTGCTACAAACAATAGGACCCAATGTGAGAAGTTGGTCATGTGGTACCTTGAACCCGAGGTTAGACCAAGTTGTGGTGTAAAGCTACCCGGAACCGACCGGCTTAAGTAGTAACCGCAACAAAGTCTAATGTGAGAGGTTAAGGCGCATTAATTAATTAATGCTACATGATAAGGTTAAGTAAATTTGACTTATGACACTTAACCAATCTGAACACGGTAAATTAACGGGGTTAAGTTAACCTACACTTAACCAATCTGAACTCGGTAATTTAACGGGGTTAAGTTGAACTATACTTAACCAATCCAACTCAGTAATTTGATAAGGCTGAGAACCAATTTGATACCTGGTCTGGATAAACTAACTTGACTGATAAATTAAACGAACCTGATTTGCGGATCTGTAGGACCCACACCAAGGTAGGCAAGTTTGTAAATCTGTTATCTGATCCGTTAGTCTGAAAACTGATCGTCTGAACTTTGTATGTCTGAACTCTGTTAATAAGTTAATCTGAACCTGATAGTCTGGGGACACAAGGGGGAATACTTGTGTCATTTGTTGTTTGGGACCCATATTAGTCAGTAACCCTTTCTGGTATCAAAAATTTGACCCAACTGTAGGTAGGGTCCGGGAACGCTTACTGAACTAGTTATAAGTGGTTCATTCTGATAATGGCGATGGGTGTTGATGGTGCGTTCCAACCGGGTCACGTGCGTGCATGGATCCCGGTCTGCCTCTGAGGATGTAAGCGCCGTGACATCTGTAAATATGCATGTGCCAATTGGTTGCCACTTTAGGGAGTGATACACCCTATCGTGGGGCCGACACAGGGTATTTATGTATTAGGGAGCCGATCGCTTGGGTAGGATTTAGGGTACACTTAGCTCTGTCTGATTCTGTTGGTACCGTCTGTTTTGTTGGGTGGCAACACCCGTCTGTTTCTGCGTGGTACCGATCTGTTAGGGTGGTTAAGTCCCATTATTGTTAGCATTCCGTTTCTGTACTTTATCTGTTAGGATGGTAAAAGCCCATTTTTCCCAAACTCTATTTCTATATGGACCATTCTGTTCCGACCTGTTTCGATGTGAACATTGGGGTAACACTTAATTCTGTTATACTAGAATTGGTACCAAGAAGTTGGATCTTGATTTAAGTCAAACACCTGATACTGGGCCAAGTTTAGGCCAAGGGATAAATTCTTGATTATACATGACATGTTAGAATGCTGGTACACCTGTGGTGAAAAACCTTAAACCTGATTATGCGATGACACCTTTATCTACCTTGTTAGTTAATCCTCATGCTAGTATGTTGTTATCCTTATGATCATCCCTGCTTCTCATGCCAGTTAACTTTATCAGTTTACATTGATTGTAGTAGGGCTTACTCAGTCTTTTTGACTGACCTGTTTTTCTTTCGCCTCTTTTCTTCCGTTTCCCCCCCTGGTTCTCAGGGTGGGAACGTTGGAGCTTAGCTTGGATTTCTGATCGCTTGCTCGTGGGATTTTAGCTCATGTACGGTCTGGACATGAAGCTAGCTATGGTTATCACTTATTTTGGGGATAGTACTTATGTATTTCAGTTTTTCAGTGATGTTTTTTTTTTCTAGACTTGTGTATTTGGAAAGTTGACATTATGTTGTACCAGACTTGTTTTGAAATAGTTTGAAATCTTCCGCTGTTTTACTTATCTTATTTACTCTGTTTACACATATACATATGTTCTTGTTCTGCCTTGATATATCATTATGCATGTTTACCTGATTCAAACGCCCCTCCAAAGTCAGAGTGCTTGCAAGAGCCACCCTGGCGGAGGTGGGGTGTTACATTTGGTATCAGAGCATATGGTTTACGAGAAGGAACAAAAGCTTTTGAAAACTATTTTCAAAACCAAGTATAAAGTATTTTCCAAAGAAAAGTCTAGTTTATTTTAAAAGGCTATTCCCCAAAAGCCATTAGCACAATCCTTAGTTGTCTATTCTTAGTTTCCTCGTTCTGAATCTATCTTTTCCTTCGTTCCAGTATGGCAGATAACTTTGTTATCCCAGAGGGAGTGCAAGTTCCTGTTTGGTATAGGAGACTTATGGAGGCTAGGGCGACCGAAGCCAGCCCCGCAAATGTTACTCCTCCTCCGATGGTTAATGTTCCTCCTCCTCTTGTCGCTGAGGTTCCTCCTCCTCCTCCCCCTCAGCATCCTCCAGTAGAATTCACGAAGATTTGCAAGGACTTCAAAGCAATGGGTGGCAATAACTTTCTAGGTACCGAGACTTTTGTAGAGGCCCGGAATTGGTTGAAAGAGACCGAGGATTTATTCGCTATCTTTGGATTAGATGATCAGAGAAAGATCTTGTTGGCGGTTTGGCTTATGAAGGATGAAGCCGCTTATTGGTGGGAGATCACCACCGCGACTAGGCCCGTTGAGACTTGGGCCGATTTCAGGACAAGATTCGGGCTTAAGTTTCTGTCTTCTACTGAAGAGAATTTGCAAATGGAAAGGTTTATTGCTTTGAAGCAAGGAGACATGTCTGTCAAAGAATATGTGAACAAGTTCAATCAGTTAGCTCGTTTTGGCTTGGATATGGTGAGTACTACTCAGAAGAAGGCTCTTCGTTTTGCTAGAGGATTGAATGAGCCGTTACAGGAGTTAGCTATGTCTCATGTACCCATGGGGGCCACGTTTGAGAGTTTGGTAAATATGGCCCTACTCAATGAAGAGAACAAGAGTGCAAAGAAGGAGGTCAAGGTGAATGAGTCTCAAAACAAGAAAACAGGGCCCAAAAAGGAAATACAAAAGAAGGAGGAGAAGTCTGAAGATAAGAAGGAAAAGAAGTGCTTTACTTGTGGAAGCTCAACTCATCTAAACAAGGATTGCAGAAAGAGGAAGGGCACTTGCTTTAACTGTGGAGAGATGGGACACTTCACTAGGGACTGCCCGAAGAAGAAAGGGACTACATCGGAAGGAACGGTGAATACTCGCATGGGGAGTGAATAGATTAGGGCTAGAATAATTTGTCTGTAGGATGTTTAATTTTCCTTGTCTGATTTTCAGTTTGAAACTCTTTTTCTGGTATTTTGATTCTGTAATGGAAACTCAGTACTTTAACGCTAGTCTTGCTTCTGATCTGGTAATAGTCTCAAACTCCCTGAGAGTTATAACTCATCTGTTTGTGATAAATTGGGGTTTGAGAGTATCTGTGTTGGGCATGAGGGTGACCATGACGAATACATTCTGGGTTTCTACCATGCTTAGTTTCCTAAGAATCATTTGGGGAAATCTGATCTGTACTAGTAGTCTGTAAGTATATGTACCAAGTTTTTGTTTTATCTGTACTCGCTTCCATCACTCGACTGTATCTTGTTGAGATAGGAATCCTATGGATATAAACATGTGTTTGAGACATGTTATGTTTGATGGTTGCAAGTGGATGCAAGTGGTTGCTAGTGGTTGCTCGTGGATGCATAAACACACACTAGGCACTAGATCGGCTTGAAATACACTCTCATATTGCATATGGACGTGTGTACATTTTCAATTCTTATGGTTGCAAGATGGTTAATTCAGCACATGGATGTTGCATATGGACGAATGTTTGTGCACACATATAGTATTATATGATTAGGACTATTTGCATACATATGGATTCATTTCACTGACATAATTTGCACTGATGATATTTGCATTTGATAAGGACATATACACACACCTTTGCATATGTTCATACAACATTTAGAATCTTGTAAGGACAATGATTGCTCGTGGATGATGTTTTGAGTAGATGGATGATTGGATGGTAGGATACGTTCTTCCCAACTTGAAGATTTCGGGGACGAAATCCTTTAAGGAGGGGAGAATGTAACAACCCATATTTTCAATAACCTGTTATAACATAAATCGAGGCAGAATTTAATTTATAAATCTGAATCAAGGGAAACGGGCTGTGCCATTGCGTTCGTCTCGGAAAAATACGCGAAATAGAGTCCGAGTTTTCGAAAATCGGAGTCCGTATGACCCAATTAAGGCCCAACGAAGTTTTCAGAAAATTTCAAAGTAAAAACAGATTTCAAATTCAAGTTTGAATTTGGGAATTTAGGGCAGTTGGGCGCAGGCGGGAAAATTCCCGCCAGAGTACCCAAGTCGACAGCCCTGTCGACTTGGGAGTCGACTTGGTTGGACCCAAGTCGACAGCCCTGTCGACTTGGCTGTCGACTTGGTCCAGCCGGGCAGTTTTGCCTGGTGCACCATTTTGGGTTTGTGTTGAGTTTGGGGGCCAGATTCGGTTTTGAGGGCTGAGATTGGAACTAGGGTTTAATCCTAGGGCTACTACTAATCCTAATCTCTATAAATAAGGCCCTAACCTAACCCTAAATCATCATTATTCATTCATACAACTAAACTATGGCAAAATCATTCCTCTCATGGTCTCCACTCTCTTCATAAAATTCCTAAGTTATTTCTATGAGAGATTTTCCATGCATACAAGTGTTTTCAAGCTTGTATGAGTGTCACTAGCTTGCATTCAAGTCAAGTTTCCATATTCACATCATAAAGCAAGGGTTTTGATCATTTTGGCTCAAGGGTTTTTCTATTAGAGCTTGCATTTTGGGTTTAATTGATTGCATAAAGGCTTTGTCATATTTTTGTGTCTTCATAAGCATTGTAAGCCCTTTTCTACTTTCATATTTAAACTCTAAAGTTAATGAATGATGCAAGTTGTGTTTGATCATTATGATATGATATGCAAGTTTATTATGTTATGCAAGTATGCCATGTTATGATATGCAAGTTCATCATGTTATGTTATGCAAGTTTGCTATGTTATGATATGCAAGTTTATCATGTTATGTTATGCAAGTTTGCTATGTTATGATATGCAAGTTTGCCATATGATATGCAAGTTATGTTATGCAAGTTTGGGTTGAACATTTTGCTCATGTTATCATGTTATGCAAGCTTATCTTGGGTTTATGAGCTTAAAGCTTCAAGCTTTATGCTAAAGGTTGCATTTTGGCAACATGTAAGTTATCATATCCCTTATGATAACTTGCATGTGAGGCTAAATGCGAACTTATGGCCATTTCTACATGTCATTTATCACCATGTATCACCAATATGCTAAGTTTGGTTTTATGCATGCTTTTGAGGCCTAAAATGTAATATGCAAGTATATGAACATATGTACATTTCATATGCCACCATGTTAAACTTGTGGCTTCAACACCTTTATGTCATGATTATGCCAAGTTCCCTCTTTCTATCCTTTATGCGCTATTGCGATATGTAAGCGATGGGATTGCGTTTGGGGTTGGGTAAACTTAAAAGACATAAAAACATAAGATTGGGAATTTACCTATTAAGTTAGGTCTACCCATTGGGAATTTACCTATTAAGTTAGGTCTACCCAATTGCTTGAAAAATTGTAATATGTTTTGGAAACATGATGGACATGACACTTAGAAAAGATAAGTGTGACCAACTCGAGGTTGGGTTGAGTTTGTAGCGTAAACCTACCCGGAACCGACCGGCTTAACTAGTTGCTACAAACAATAGGACCCAATGTGAGAAGTTGGTCATGTGGTACCTTGAACCCGAGGTTAGACCAAGTTGTGGTGTAAAGCAACCCGGAACCGACCGGCTTAACTAGTAACCGCAACAAAGTCTAATGTGAGAGGTTAAGGCGCATTAATTAATTAATGCTACATGATAAGGTTAAGTAAATTTGACTTATGACACTTAACCAATCTGAACACGGTAAATTAACGGGGTTAAGTTAACCTACACTTAACCAATCTGAACTCGGTAATTTAACGGGGTTAAGTTGAACTATACTTAACCAATCCAACTCAGTAATTTGATAAGGCTGAGAACCAATTTGATACCTGGTCTGGATAAACTAACTTGACTGATAAATTAAACGAACCTGATTTGCGGATCTGTAGGACCCACACCAAGTAGGCAAGTTTGTAAATCTGTTATCTGATCCGTTAGTCTTAAAACTGATCGTCTGAACTTTGTATGTCTGAACTCTGTTAATAAGTTAATCTGAACCTGATAGTCTGGGGACACAAGGGGGAATACTTGTGTCATTTGTTGTTTGGGACCCATATTAGTCAGTAACCCTTTCTGGTATCAAAACTTTGACCCAACTGTAGGTAGGGTCCGGGCACGCTTACTGAACTAGTTATAAGTGGTTCATTCTGATAATGGCGATGGGTGTTGATGGTGCGTTCCAACCGGGTCATGTGCGTGCATGGATCCCGGTCTGCCTCTGAGGATGTAAGCGCCGTGACATCTGTAAATATGCATGTGCCAATTGGTTGCCACTTTAGGGAGTGATACACCCTATCGTGGGGCCGACACAGGGTATTTATGTATTAGGGAGCCGATCGCTTGGGTAGGATTTAGGGTACACTTAGCTCTGTCTGATTCTGTTGGTACCGTCTGTTTTGTTGGGTGGCAACACCCGTCTGTTTCTGCGTGGTACCGATCTGTTAGGGTGGTTAAGGCCCATTATTGTTAGCATTCCGTTTCTGTACTTTATCTGTTAGGATGGTAAAAGCCCATTTTCCCAAACTCTATTTCTGTATGGACCATTCTGTTCCGTCCTGTTTCGATGTAAACATTGGGGTAACACCTAATTCTGTTATACTAGAATTGGTACCAAGAAGCTGGATCTTGATTTAAGTCAAACACCTGATACTGGGCCAAGTTTAGGCCAAGGGATAAATTCTTGATTATACATGACATGTTAGAATGCTGGTACACCTGTGGTGAAAAACCTTAAACCTGATTATGCGATGACACCTTTATCTACCTTGTTAGTTAATCCTCATGCTAGTATGTTGTTATCCTTATGATCATCCCTGCTTCTCATGCCAGTTAACTTTATCAGTTTACATTGATTGTAGTAGGGCTTACTCAGTCTTTTTGACTGACATGTTTTTCTTTCGCCTCTTTTCTTCCGTTTCCCCCCTGGTTCTCAGGGTGGGAACGTTGGAGCTTAGCTTGGATTTCTGATCGCTTGCTCGTGGGATTTTAGCTCATGTACGGTCTGGACATGAAGCTAGCTATGGTTATCACTTATTTTGGGGATAGTACTTATGTATTTCAGTTTTTCAGTGATGTTTTTTTTTTCTAGACTTGTGTATTTGGAAAGTTGACATTATGTTGTACCAGACTTGTTTTGAAATAGTTTGAAATCTTCCGCTGTTTTACTTATCTTATTTACTCTGTTTACACATATACATATGTTCTTGTTCTGCCTTGATATATCATTATGCATGTTTACCTGATTCAAACGCCCCTCCAAAGTCAGAGTGCTTGCAAGAGCCACCCTGGCGGAGGTGGGGTGTTACAATTTTGTTCCTCTGCTTAGCTTCCCTTCTATGACCTGTTCAATGTATATACAAGTATGTGCATGCAATCTCAAACAAATTTCAAGTCAGTTCAAATTTGACTAAATTTGGCTTAATGGTTCAAAAAATTTAATTAATCAAACCAATAATCAAACAACACAACCAGCAATCAATTAGTTGATTATTGTTTCAAACACATAATTTTTAAATATTAAAAATCCATTTTTGATGCCAAGTCACAACAAATAAATCCTATCTAATTTTGGTTCTCACACCAGTCAATTGGAAATATATAGATATCCCACTTTCGAAACTCGAACACAAATGTTGATGATGCTATAGCGATCATCAGAACCATCCCTGGGCGACTAGAGTGTGATTCCACATCTATCCAGTATATTAAAACTTCGAATATACGTTTGCAAGGCGTATATGCAGAATCTTTATATATTGGATTGTCCAAATTCAATACAAATAAATATTCAAATATATATGAAATGGTTTAAATTTTCAAAACAAAATTTGTTTTTATTTTTATTTTAAAAACACTGCTCTTCACACTCGTACTAGGATACTACTGATCCTATCTCTAACGAGTCATTCTCATTGGATATTACTAATCCAATCTCTAATGAACTCTTTCGTTTGGTTTTAATGTCTCTTGTTCTAGAGCTCTGTAAACCAAAGCTCTGATACCAAACTGACACGACCCAAACTTCCCCATAAAGGAAAGCCCAGATTGAGTTGAGAACACGACAAATCAGAACGCAAACAGAAGAACATTTCGTTGCTTATTACAACAATTTACATCAGAGTACAGGAATATACAGAGTATAAATGAATACTATACATTTGATAAATAACAGAGATTTATAAGTTACAATGCAGCGGAAAATAATACAAAACACAACTGAAAGAGATACACGGATACAGAGCTTTCCGAATATCGTTCCAGTTGTAAACCAGGATCCTGTGAATATAAATATGCAAAACCAAAACTACTAGCTTGCCATATGGAAAATAAGGGCACCCAGAGTTTAGGTTAAAACAATAGACTCCAGGTCAGTCATGTGACTGGTGTGAGAACTAAAACAGTTATTTAAAACTTTACTTTAGAAATAAGGTAAATGAAGGGACCACGCCGTATAACACGGAATGGGTTTTCTCCCAAGAATACCAGTGCATAGAATAAACAACGCAATCCTTTTTGAAAAAATGAAGCTATTATAAGACCCAGGTCCCATCACACAATGCAACGCAAACCGGAGGATGGTGTTTTACCTTATAATAGCCAAACATGCTTGGTACGTTTAAAAAAAATCATTTTGATACTATTATAAGTGCAAAGTGTATAAAACAACTAAAAATATAAATGTATCGATCATAAGCGGCATGGGTACCATCTATCATGTCGCCAATACTAGGCTCTACAAATAAAACCGAATGTCACGTATTGGAAATTGGATTTCCGCCATGAGTCTAGGCAAGGGATGTACTCCTTTCCGCTTCGAGACACTCTAGCAAGTGCCTCAGGACTACACACTCTGGGCAACCCTGGATCCTGCAGTGCCGGTCCACACTTACGTTAGTGGATTAGTTATTCCTGAACACATGTTTCTTGGTCCTGTAGGACATATCGGCTTCGTAGAGACCGATATAACCAAGGCGCCTTGCAATCCAACGACCACATAGGTAAAAATATAATAATGTCAGGGCGTGCAAAACCCTGACATCACCCATAGCTAGAAAGAAACGTCATGTTCTCACTGCGTTCCCTTATCCCGTTTTTGACTCATACCGAGGTGTGAGGCTCGCGAATTAACTCTATACACAAAGTGGCGCTATATTAAAGCTATGCTTTGATCATCAACCACAAGACTCTGCTTTTCAACAGAAGCCTGGATCATTTGCATCTCAGCATGCCACACAGGAAATTCACGCCATGTGACTGATGTCTATCGATATATAACCTTTGAGCTCGTACGTCTCAGAGAAGGGCGTTAAGCAAGAGAATAAATTCTCCACCACCAAACAGATATATATATTTAATAGAGATCAATTAACATCGAATAAAATCCAATGTCAGACACACATCCATTTACAAGTTCGTTATGGGTCTGAACGAAACCGGAGGCACCTTATTCCTCGTCCCATATGTCTAATATAGGAGAGAGGCCCTCGCATATCCATTGACCTCCAAGTACATCTGGATGATCACCACTTATTACCTTGTCTTGGGTGTACAGCCCAATCAAGACATCAGTAATCATCCAAATGATGTGAAGACCTCCGGTCTTCAACCACCATCTTCATCGTCGACTTATCGTCGAATCAGTTATTCAGAATGAGTGTAAACCCGTCCTTTCCGACTAACTCACGTATATAATATACAAGTGCTATAAATACACAACATACGCACCATTAATTTTATAAAAGATAAATTCTTTTAAATTTATTCTTTAATCCTCCTTTGGATATCAATTCAAACCATATTAAGGTTTTCCAGACTAGTCGGGATTAACACACCTTCCCGAAGTAATCATTTGTTTAATTCCCCAATCTATTTATCCCATGTAGCAAAACTGATAATACACCATATCTAATACCATGGTGTTATCGGTAAAATTAATTACCATTTTCCATTCAAACCTAATTAAAGCTTTACCTATCGCTTGGAGCAAAACTGATGATACTACAATCTCGATCATTTCCCAAATTTGATAATTAAAATTATCAATTCACATTTCAATCTAATTAAAGATTCATTAAAACTCCACTTAGTTTTAATCTTCCCAAAAATCAAGGTTAATGATTATTAACTTTGGAAACAAAAACATGTCGCATCGGCAATCTACACCGCACTATTGACTTCTGCCGATATATAACCTTTGAGCTCGTACGTCTCAGAGAAGGGTGTTAAGCAAGAGAATAAATTCTCCGTCACCAAACAGATATATCTTTAGCAGAGATCAACCATACAGTTCGAAATACAATGACAGACATGTAATCCTGTCTTTAACTGGGTTAAAGAACTAATGTCATTTAAAACACAGTTCACGTTAAACCCAAAATCACATTCCATTAATCATTGAATCTTCACGGAAAAACAAATCAATATATAATAGATATCATTTTCCGTATCCGACTAATAACATAAATGGAATAACGGCAAAGCCTTTTTAAATTCCATTTGTATTAACAGTCTTCCTCCACAAAAGTTCACTTCGATTCTTATCAAATTGAATTCAATTCCAATCTAATAAATTAAATTGGAAAACTTTACTTTGGAAAATTCCCGTTAAATCTTAATAAAATGATTCATAAATTCCAAATCTCATTTCACTGTAAATCGCGTTACAGAACGAATGTCGTTAAAAACACAGCTCAGGATAAACCCAATTCACATTCCATTTTATTCCAACTAAATGTTAATTAACTGGAAACACAAATAATCTTTATTAAAAGATTTATTCTTTTCATACGGGGTTTAAGAACAGTGTTACTGAAGACACCATTCCATCCGTCTCTAACCGTAAATTAGTAAGAGAACAATTCCCTTAGTATTAATCCCAAAGGCCGAAACCAACATCAGATCAATACCCAGGAAACCATTCAACTTAGCTAATCTCCAGTTAGTTTCTAATTTTCTTAACTCCATTGGGTTTAAGAAAATCATTTTTAAAGATACCATTCACGACGAACCCAAAATTCAATTCAATTCAATTCCAATTAAATATTAATTAATTGGTAAATTTCATTAAATCTTAGTAAAAAGATTTAATCTTTTCTCAACTGGGTTTAAGAAGAGTGTTACTGAGGACACCATTCCAGACAAACCCTAAAATCCCATTTGATATTAAGTATAAGGCTCTGAATAGAAAATAGATCGGCTTATATTCAATATCAAATTCTGAAACCAACAAAAATCATATTGGAATAACGATATATACATATATATCTTCCAAATTCCTCCAAAATATCTGTATAATCACGGAATCCAATATAGAAATATTCTGAAGATAATTTCGATTCAAATTCATTCCAATTCATATATTGGAAATTCTGGTTATTTTAAACCATTTCAAATCCAATTTATTTATTTTTAAATATTGGATTATAATTCTAGTTCATAACTAGTTCATTTCGATAAAAATATATTTTTATCGTTTCAAATATGGAAATTTTCATCCCATTTCTTTTCAAATAATTTATTATGATTTTACACAAATTGTTCATATTTTTGATAATTTTATCAAGCCCCGTACAGTCGATTTCCATAAACGGTCATCGAACTGCACTTACAACGACCTTTTCCAAATTTGATTTGGACATAATTCCAAATCCAACCATTAGATTTCCAATCTCTTGTATTCATTGAAAAGCTCTTTTCAATATGAACCCAACGGTTCCGATTTTAGGAGAATCCGACGGTCGGGTCTCCCGTAATGTCCGTCCGAAGTCAATAGTCGAAATTCGCAAACTGCCGCGGCGCAGCGCGTTCTATTCAGGCCATTATATATATATATATAATATATTATATATATTTCATCGATTTCCATTTAAAACGTATTTTATAAATTGTTTTAAGTTCGTTTTCAAAACGATTTCAACTTCATGTTCAATTCCAAATCAAAATTGAATATTCCATATCATCGATATATAAATGATAGTATTTTCAAAACATTAGATTTTTAAGTCACTTCCTTTTCTATATTCATTATAAAAATGAATAAAATCGATATGAATATCGTTCACGTCAAAATGACATTAATCTAATCAACACGACTTTATATATTTAAATATTTTTATGTCCATCCCAAATCGGACATCAAAATTAGATTTTGATATGTTACTGAATATTATTTTAAAATATTCATTATTTTAAAATATTTGTTATTTTAAAATATTTATTCTTTCTGAACTGGAATCAGACACAGTCAATTACCATATAATGTTATTTATATGGATTTCATACAGCACATGTATCGAACAACAATGATAAATAATCAACCATCATCCCAAGTGCGTTCTACACTGCATAAGCATTAAATATAAATATTTAACGCTTGCAACAGTCTGTCAACCAATTGATTGACATACAACTAAACAATTAGAATTAGTGTACGTCAAATATCATCCCAATACCCGTGTGGGGTTTTCAAACAACAAACACTGATTATTATTTGTGCCGTTGGGCGATGTGTAAAATTTATCGTCCCAATCAATATCAGTCAAATGGGTGTACATAAACAAATCGTCTGATTTGTAAATGAATATTTATTTTATTCATATACGCGTTAAAAAATATATTTTTAACGATAAAATATTTATTCGGTTCATTTACACAATAAAAATGATATTTTTATTGTTTTAACATATTTTAGAAAATTTTGGCGGCATAGCGGCGCGATACTAGAACCGAGATAAGGTCTAGCCTTATCCCTCGCCCAATAATGGCTCGCGCCATACACAAACCAAATCATATCAATTCATTTCACATCCCAAACCAATCCAAATAAATAAATCGACCAAACCAAACAATCGAACAAGTCGTCCATGGTTTGTGGACGACGGGGAGCAGTTCATATATGTAGTTATAAAATAAATAACTGAACAAAGAAATTTATAGTGAGGAGTTCTCACCTTTGGTGTAACAACCCGCAAAATCAGAACCAATTTAAAATTTTTATTTTAGAAAATTTTAATGAGTTTTGACAATATAAAATAATTTATTTAAATAATAATGATCACAAATTTGATTTAAATCGAAGTTAGAATGAATGATTTAATTTTAATTAACAAATGAGTTAGAAATAGCGCGGTAGTTTGAAAAGTCAAACTTGAACTTTGACTGACCGTACAGGATGCAAAATTTAACGGATTTTAGTGAAACCAAAAATATTAGAATCTATTTAAAAATATCTTTCTAACGAATCTGAAAAATTGAAATTTCATAGCGGAAATCAAAAGTTATGGCCAATTCAATTTTTAGAAAGGTCGCTGTAGAATATATTGGGCCCGAATGGCTACTTTTCACATATATAGGAATTTGGACTCGAAACCACTTCCATTGAGTTCGGAATGACGTTTCTGCATTGAAAAACAGTAAACACTTATATATTTTGAGTTTCGAAAATTATTTGTTTAAAATGTATTTTTAATATTAAATATATTGGCCTTAAAAATAGTCATTTTTCAAACGACCACCGTTTTCGACGAAACCACTTTTGTTGGAACCGGAATGTCAAATTATTGCTAGGTTTCAATTTTCAGAATTTTTCGAATTAATATGTGAGCGTGGCGAAATAAAATGTGTTTTGACTATTTACAGTTAAATTTAAACGCCTTAAAAATAGCCATTTTTCAAACAGTCTCAGAATTCGACGAAAATAATTTTGTTGGATTCGTATCGTCATAAGAAAGCTAAAAATATTTTTTTTAGAATTTTCTGAGGTCGTATGTGGCCCCGGCATATTTAAATGTACGGTAGGAATTAAATAATTAATTTAATATTGTATTTTCAATTAAAACCGAAAATAAAACGTGTAGACATCAGAATTGGACCTTGGGACATAGCCCATCGCGTTCAGAAGGCCTCAAACGTTAAGATCGACAGTAAGCAGGCCCAAATCCGAGAAAGTTCAAAAATCCACTTTATTTCACGAAATTCGGAATTTAATATTAAAATAATATAAAAATCCGAAAACCCTAACCCTAATACTGTTCATGGCCGCCGCCACCTATTTTCGAAGGCCAGAAAACACCGAACTTCAAACGCTAATATCTCCCAATCCGTTCGACGAAAATTTATGTATGACCTACCAAATCGAAGAGAATTCAGAGGGCTACAAATCTATACGGCTATGATCATCATTAGGTGCACGGATTTCGCGAATTTTGACCGGGAATGGGCTGCGTTTATGGGTTATTTGTGGGTCCTAGGGGGGTGCGAGTGGGGCCCGGGTCTCGGCGCAGGTGTGTCTCGAGGTGGCCGACGACGTGGTGGCTTCTGATCGGCGGTTGGTGGTCCGTGGGGTGGTGCGCACGGAAGGAAGGGGGAACGGCTATGGGTTGGTTCGGCGTGCGTCTGGAAACGTGAAGAAGAAGGTCCTTTTTCCTTTTTTTTATTATTTTATTAATTTAAATATTTAAATTATCCGATGTTTAAAAATTCATAACTCTCTCATACGAGGTCCGTTTGACAAACCGTAAATTGCGCTGGACTCGTCTTTCCGAGCTCTTCGCGATGGCGCAGACCGCGGCTGAAATGGAGACAGTTGATTTTTAGCCAAAATTTGAGGTGAGAGTTCAAATCTTTATTATTTAATTAGTTATTAATTTATTTTCCCACATGAAAATAATTGTATGATGATGATGATTTAGTTCTGAAATGTTTTGTGTGTATGAATTATCGATTGTTGCTTGTGGTGTGCTTATTGTTCATGTTATGCTTAAATCCGTCTTTAAATTGTATATGTTATTGAGTTTAAATTGCAGTTGGAAAATTAAATCTAAATTTAGATTTAAAACATATTTTATTCAAATCTAGACGTTCTAATTTATTTTATTTTAATGTCATTTTCATTCTTCTGAAATGAACAAAGAAATGGAACGACAAATAAAACTTTATTTGTATTTGTTGATGTTACAATGAAATTTGAACGACAAATAGAATATTATTTTTATTTGTTTGTTTACAGTAGACTATGAACAACGAATAAAATATATTTCTTTTTGTTTGCCTTAAAGGTTAACTAACAAAGTTCTCATTTTTGGTTGCATAAAAAGAAAACAGAAACTCTTAATTTTGTTGCATTAAAAGTTAACAAACAAAAATTCATATTTTTGTCACCGAATAAAAATGAAACAAAAATTCATATTTTTTTTCATTGAATATAGATGAAACAAAAATCCATACTTTTGTCATTGAAAAAAAGAAAATGGAAAAAAAGAAATTTTCCTTTTATTTGAATTGATGTGAAATATCAATTCAATGTTGATAAAAAAGATTGTGTTTTGTTTGCATTTCTCAAACAGTAATGTACGAAGGAATAAAAAGATTGTATTTTGTTTGCATCCCTCGATGCGAACAAAATGACAAAATATAGATTTACATTTAAAATAAAATAAAGAATTGTATTTTTCTTGCATTCCTCAACGCAAGCAAAATGTTTAAATAAAAAGAGAATTATATTTTGTTTGCATCCCTTGACGCGAACAAAGTATTGAAATAAAGATTTACATTAAAATTTATATTTTTATTTGTGTTTTCAAGACACAAATGAACTTGAAACAAAACTTACTTTTTTATTTATTTATTTAGTTACATTTCCTAATGTAAATATCACTTGAGAATAAAACTTACCTTTTTATTTATATTTTATAATGTAAATATGACCTGAAAACTAAAACTTATTTTATTATTTGCATATTATAATGCAAATGAGACTTGAATACAAAACTTACATTTTTGTTAACATTTCATGATGTGAATATAACTTGATGATAAAGCTATTTTTATTATTTGCATACTATAATGAAAATATAACTTGAAAATAAAAGTTACATTTTTATTTGCACTTTATAATACGAATATAACATTGAAAATAAAACTTACCTTTTCATTTGCATTTTATAATGCAAATACAACATAAGGATAGAATCTACTTTTTATATGCAATTTACAATGTAAAATAAAAAGTACATTTTTATATGTAATTAGAAAGGGGATTTGCAATAAAATTAAAACTTACATTTTTATGTGTAATTTATGATGGGATATACAATGTAAAATAAAGTTTACATTTTTATATGTAGTAAGAAATTGAAAATTCATAACAATTTTGTAAAGATATCGCATTAGAATAAAAAGATAATTTTTGTCGCTTTTTCTTTTAGAATTAAAAACATATTTTGTCACCTTTTCTTTTTAACATAAAAAGGTTCATTTTGTCGTTTCTTCTTTTTTTTACATTAAAAGAACATTTTTATGTCATGTTTCTTTTTAGCATTAAAAGAAGCATCTTTGTTGTTTTTCCTTTTAGTAATAAAAAGAACATTTTGCTTTCATTTCTTATGATAATATTTTATCGTCATTTTGAATGCGATAAAAATAGAATTGTTAATGTTGAATATTTTATCGTCATTTTGAATGCGATAAAAATAGAATTGTTAGTGTTGAATATTTTATCGTCATTTTAAATGCGATAAAAATAGAATTGTTAGTGTTGAATATTTTATCGTCATTTTGAATGCGGTAAACATAGAATTGTTAATGTTGAATATTTTATCGTCATTTTGAATGCGATAAAAATAGAATTGTTAATGTTGAATATTTTATCGTCATTTTAAATGCGATAAAAATAGAATTGTTAGTGTTGAATATTTTATCGTCATTTTGAATGCGGTAAAAATAGAATTGTTAATGTTGAATATTTTATCGTCATTTTGAATGCGGTGAAAATAGAATAGTTAATGTTGTCACTTTTATCGACATTTTTGGTGCGATAAAAATA
Source organism: Allium sativum (assembly GCA_030737875.1). Classification (NCBI taxonomy): domain Eukaryota; kingdom Viridiplantae; phylum Streptophyta; class Magnoliopsida; order Asparagales; family Amaryllidaceae; genus Allium; species Allium sativum. The sequence continues at coordinate 313,720,679 of CM060919.1, forward strand.
GACAATGTTAGTGATTCATTTTTATCGACATTTTTGGTGCGATAAAAATAGACAATGTTAGTGATTCATTTTTATCGACATTTTTGGTGCGATAAAAATAGACAATGTTAGTGATTCATTTTATCGACATTTTTGGTGCGATAAAAATAGACAATGTTAGTGATTCATTTTTATCGACATTTTTGGTGCGATAAAAATAGACAATGTTAGTGATTCATTTGTATCGACATTTTTGGTGCGATAAAAATAGACAATGTTAGTGATTCATTTTTATCGACATTTTTGATGCGATAAAAATAGACAATGTTAGTGATTCATTTTTATCGGCATTTTTGATGCGATAAAAATAGCAATGTTAATGTTACATTTTTATCATCATTTTAGATGCGATAAAAAGAATATATTTTTGTGTTACATTTTATTGTCTTTCTAGAGACAATAAAAAGCATAAAATTAAAGAATTACAATTTTATGTAAAATTGCTTTCATTGAAAAGAATAAATATAGAAGACGAGATTTTTGCTGTTAATAATAAACAATGAAAAAGGGAACATTTACATTTTGGTGTAAATAAACAATAAAAAGAAAAATTACATTCAAAATGTAAGTTAGAATAAAAAGGACATTTTGTTAAAAAAATGTAAATTACAATAAAAAGTATAGAAATAAAGATCACATTTTTATTGACCGTTTATAGGCAATAAAAGGAATATAAATAAAAGAGACATTTTTATCGTCGTGTTATATATTGTGTAATACACTTCCATAGACAAGTTACCCGACTTGTGTATGTGATTGGGACGATAATTTTCACACATCGCCCAAGTGTACAAATTAGTTTATCATTTGCTTGATTGGTTGAAAACCCCACACGGGTGTTGGGATGAAGATTTACACACTCTAATCCCAATATTTAGTTGTATGTTGACCGTTAGATCGACAGGCTGTGATGAGCATTATTATTTAATTTTAACGCTTACACAGTGGAAATTACACTTTGGATGTAATGGATGACTTGATGATTATACTGTTATTGTCATATATATGATGTGTGTGAAATCCTTATAATCCAAATTATATGGTAAATGTTTGAGTCGCATTTCGATTCAAGTGTTCTTTTAAATAAGACTATTTTTACATTAGAAATCCTTTTTATATAAAGTGCATATATTTTTCGTAATATATTTTTAATCAACTATATGTTAAACAAAGAATATTTGTAAAAGATAAAGATTTGTAAAATAAAGAATACTTCTCATTTAGAATCTTTTATAGAAAGAATATTTTTATGATTATTTTAAAAGATGTTTTAAAGGGGTTACTAGCGTTTGCTATTATATTTTGTGATATGAAATAAATTGAGATGTGAAGTGGATTTACCGTGGACGATGTTTTTAAACGACATCTATCCTTTAATCCAATTTGCATTGTATTTATTATTTGGAACTTATGAATCTATTTTATAGAATTAAAAAGACATTTTCTATAAATCAAGTTTTTCAACTAATATATTAAATAGGAATTAAGTGGAAATTCTATTGGTAATAATTGAGATGGGCTTCTGTAAAAGAAGACCGATATTATATATGGAATTTAAGAGGCTTTGCCGTTATTCCATTTATACTATTAGTCTGATACAGGAATTTATATCGATTATGTATTGATTTGATTTCTGTGGAATTCCATATTTTTAGAAATTGATTTATATATTTTATTTTAAATATTTATCTTTGATAAAATTAATGAGAATCTTCTAAAACGAATATCTTATTAAAAGAATATTCTGAGTTGGGATGTGACGAAATGTGTGATTTTCCAATATTTGTTTTTAATCCCAAATTACGCAAGTTATTTAGAAAGACCGGGTTTATCCCATTCTGAATAATCATCACGACGATCAAGAGTCGAAGACGAGGACGGTGATTGAAGACCGAAGGTTTTCACATCGTTGGGATGATGATGACTGGTATCTTGAATTGGGATTGGCCTTCCAAGGCAAGGTATTCAGTAATAATCGTCCAAACGCATTTGGAGATCGACGGACACGTTGTTTCGCTCAGACCCAGAGTGGACTTGTAAATGGATTGCGTGTCTGACATTGTATTCCTTTCTACTGTATTTGTTGAACGCTACTGATTATATATTTCTGCTGGTGGTGAAGAATTTATTCTTTACTTATCACCCTTCTCTAAGACGTATGAGCTTAGAGGTTATATATATATTGGTAGATGATCAACGATATGGTGGAGTCTGACAATGTGGCATGCTAAGATGCAATTGATCAAGGCTTTGTTGAAAAGCAGGCCTTGTGGTTGATGATCAAAGCACAGCCTATTTAGGCATAGCTTTGTGTATATCGTGACTTCGCGAGCCTCACAGCCCGGTAGAGTCTAAAACGGGAGAAGGGAACGCAGGGAGTGCGCACGTTTCTTTCTAGCTAGAGTGGTGCCAGGGACCTACCAGCGCTGGCATTTATTCATTGTGGTTGTTGGATTTTTCGAGGCCTCGGGTTTATGCGGTCGCCACTGGCCGTAGTATAGGTCCAAAAGGACCGGGAAGCGTGTGTTCAGGCATAACTAATCCACAAAAGCAAGTGTGGACCGGCCCTGCAGGATCCAAGGGTTGGACAGAGTACCAATCCTGGGGCATTGCTAGAGTGTCTCGAATCGGTAAGGATCTCCTCCCTAGCCTTGACTCAGATGGAAACCCAAATTTCCAATACGACATCACGCGGTTTTGATTGTATACCTATATATGGCGACATAGTGGGATGGGGCACTCATGCCGTCTAGGATTGATATATTTACTTTGATGTATTTCAAATTGGTTGCACACTATTATTATGTAATACCGTGTTTCTCGTATCAAGCATCTTTTGATCATTATAAGGTAAAACCCTATCCTCCGGTTTGCGTTGCATTGTGTGATGGGACTTGGGTCTTATAATGGTTTCATTTTTCTAAAAAGCATTGCGTTATTTTGACGTTTTACCTTAGTCATGCACTGGCAATCCATAGGAGAAAACCCGTTCCGCGAAAGTGGCGTGGTCCTGTGATTAGCCTTATTATATTATATAGGTTAAGTAGAATTCTCACACCAGTCCCACGACTGACCTGTAGTTTGTTTCACTTTGCAAACTCGGGTGCCCTCTTTCCACACGGGCAGTCGAGTAGCTTATTTGACAGATAGATAAAACAAGATCCTGGATTGAAGATTGAAGCTGTGGCCATAGTGTTGATAGCCTTCCACCGAGATTAGTTCCGCTGCAATGTATTCAGTTATTGTAATTTATTCTTCCGCTGTAATTAGTTTCCAATGTACTCTGATATGTATATTCTGTACTCTGATGTAACATTTATTATTGATGTTATAAAAGTCTGTGTTTTTGTTCTGATGTGTTGTATGCCCAAAGTTAAATTATTCGTAGATTTTCACCTTTTGGGTCAGACCTGTGTGGTTTATGGTCGATTCAAAGGGTGGGAATTTGCGGGTCTTAACAGTTGGTATCAGAGCTTAGGTTAGCTCAAACCTTTGGGGTACAACTCGTTAGAGCTGAACGGAAGACTCATCAGAGATTGGATTAGTAATGTCCAATAAGAATACTCATTAGAGATAGGATCAGCAGTATCCTAGAATGAGTGAGCTCGTTAGAGATGGGGTTAGTAATGCCCTAGGACGAGTTAAGAGTTACGAATTTATAATTAACGTATTTTTGATATTTATAATCTATTCTTTGAAATATGATTTTTATAAATATAAAGTTATATATATTTTGAAAAGATAATTAACCATTAAAATTTAAAATTGAGATAGTTAATTTTACATTTTTTTAGCTACGTTCCTTTTCGAGGACGAAAAGTTTTTAAGTGGGGGCGATTGTAACAACCCGCAAAATCAGAACCAATTTAAAATTTTTATTTTAGAAAATTTTAATGAGTTTTGACAATATAAAATAATTTATTTAAATAATAATGATCACAAATTTGATTTAAATCGAAGTTAGAATGAATGATTTAATTTTAATTAACAAATGAGTTAGAAATAGCGCGGTAGTTTGAAAAGTCAAACTTGAACTTTGACTGACCGTACAGGATGCAAAATTTAACGGATTTTAGTGAAACCAAAAATATTAGAATCTATTTAAAAATATCTTTCTAACGAATCTGAAAAATTGAAATTTCATAGCGGAAATCAAAAGTTATGGCCAATTCAATTTTTAGAAAGGTCGCTGTAGAATATATTGGGCCCGAATGGCTACTTTTCACATATATAGGAATTTGGACTCGAAACCACTTCCATTGAGTTCGGAATGACGTTTCTGCATTGAAAAACAGTAAACACTTATATATTTTGAGTTTCGAAAATTATTTGTTTAAAATGTATTTTTAATATTAAATATATTGGCCTTAAAAATAGTCATTTTTCAAACGACCACCGTTTTCGACGAAACCACTTTTGTTGGAACCGGAATGTCAAATTATTGCTAGGTTTCAATTTTCAGAATTTTTCGAATTAATATGTGAGCGTGGCGAAATAAAATGTGTTTTGACTATTTACAGTTAAATTTAAACGCCTTAAAAATAGCCATTTTTCAAACAGTCTCAGAATTCGACGAAAATAATTTTGTTGGATTCGTATCGTCATAAGAAAGCTAAAAATATTTTTTTTAGAATTTTCTGAGGTCGTATGTGGCCCCGGCATATTTAAATGTACGGTAGGAATTAAATAATTAATTTAATATTGTATTTTCAATTAAAACCGAAAATAAAACGTGTAGACATCAGAATTGGACCTTGGGACATAGCCCATCGCGTTCAGAAGGCCTCAAAACGTTAAGATCGACAGTAAGCAGGCCCAAATCCGAGAAAGTTCAAAAATCCACTTTATTTCACGAAATTCGGAATTTAATATTAAAATAATATAAAAATCCGAAAACCCTGACCCTAATACTGTTCATGGCCGCCGCCACCTATTTTCGAAGGCCAGAAAACACCGAACTTCAAACGCTAATATCTCCCAATCCGTTCGACGAAAATTTATGTATGACCTACCAAATCGAAGAGAATTCAGAGGGCTACAAATCTATACGGCTATGATCATCATTAGGTGCACGGATTTCGCGAATTTTGACCGGGAATGGGCTGCGTTTATGGGTTATTTGTGGGTCCTAGGGGGGTGCGAGTGGGGCCCGGGTCTCGGCGCAGGTGTGTCTCGAGGTGGCCGACGACGTGGTGGCTTCTGATCGGCGGTTGGTGGTCCGTGGGGTGGTGCGCACGGAAGGAAGGGGGAACGGCTATGGGTTGGTTCGGCGTGCGTCTGGAAACGTGAAGAAGAAGGTCCTTTTTCCTTTTTTTTATTATTTTATTAATTTAAATATTTAAATTATCCGATGTTTAAAAATTCATAACTCTCTCATACGAGGTCCGTTTGACAAACCGTAAATTGCGCTGGACTCGTCTTTCCGAGCTCTTCGCGATGGCGCAGACCGCGGCTGAAATGGAGACAGTTGATTTTTAGCCAAAATTTGAGGTGAGAGTTCAAATCTTTATTATTTAATTAGTTATTAATTTATTTTCCCACATGAAAATAATTGTATGATGATGATGATTTAGTTCTGAAATGTTTTGTGTGTATGAATTATCGATTGTTGCTTGTGGTGTGCTTATTGTTCATGTTATGCTTAAATCCGTCTTTAAATTGTATATGTTATTGAGTTTAAATTGCAGTTGGAAAATTAAATCTAAATTTAGATTTAAAACATATTTTATTCAAATCTAGACGTTCTAATTTATTTTATTTTAATGTCATTTTCATTCTTCTGAAATGAACAAAGAAATGGAACGACAAATAAAACTTTATTTGTATTTGTTGATGTTACAATGAAATTTGAACGACAAATAGAATATTATTTTTATTTGTTTGTTTACAGTAGACTATGAACAACGAATAAAATATATTTCTTTTTGTTTGCCTTAAAGGTTAACTAACAAAGTTCTCATTTTTGGTTGCATAAAAAGAAAACAGAAACTCTTAATTTTGTTGCATTAAAAGTTAACAAACAAAAATTCATATTTTTGTCACCGAATAAAAATGAAACAAAAATTCATATTTTTTTTCATTGAATATAGATGAAACAAAAATCCATACTTTTGTCATTGAAAAAAAGAAAATGGAAAAAAAGAAATTTTCCTTTTATTTGAATTGATGTGAAATATCAATTCAATGTTGATAAAAAAGATTGTGTTTTGTTTGCATTTCTCAAACAGTAATGTACGAAGGAATAAAAAGATTGTATTTTGTTTGCATCCCTCGATGCGAACAAAATGACAAAATATAGATTTACATTTAAAATAAAATAAAGAATTATATTTTTCTTGCATTCCTCAACGCAAGCAAAATGTTTAAATAAAAAGAGAATTATATTTTGTTTGCATCCCTTGACGCGAACAAAGTATTGAAATAAAGATTTACATTAAAATTTATATTTTTATTTGTGTTTTCAAGACACAAATGAACTTGAAACAAAACTTACTTTTTTATTTATTTATTTAGTTACATTTCCTAATGTAAATATCACTTGAGAATAAAACTTACCTTTTTATTTATATTTTATAATGTAAATATGACCTGAAAACTAAAACTTATTTTATTATTTGCATATTATAATGCAAATGAGACTTGAATACAAAACTTACATTTTTGTTAACATTTCATGATGTGAATATAACTTGATGATAAAGCTATTTTTATTATTTGCATACTATAATGAAAATATAACTTGAAAATAAAAGTTACATTTTTATTTGCACTTTATAATACGAATATAACATTGAAAATAAAACTTACCTTTTCATTTGCATTTTATAATGCAAATACAACATAAGGATAGAATCTACTTTTTATATGCAATTTACAATGTAAAATAAAAAGTACATTTTTATATGTAATTAGAAAGGGGATTTGCAATAAAATTAAAACTTACATTTTTATGTGTAATTTATGATGGGATATACAATGTAAAATAAAGTTTACATTTTTATATGTAGTAAGAAATTGAAAATTCATAACAATTTTGTAAAGATATCGCATTAGAATAAAAAGATAATTTTTGTCGCTTTTTCTTTTAGAATTAAAAACATATTTTGTCACCTTTTCTTTTTAACATAAAAAGGTTCATTTTGTCGTTTCTTCTTTTTTTTACATTAAAAGAACATTTTTATGTCATGTTTCTTTTTAGCATTAAAAGAAGCATCTTTGTTGTTTTTCCTTTTAGTAATAAAAAGAACATTTTGCTTTCATTTCTTATGATAATATTTTATCGTCATTTTGAATGCGATAAAAATAGAATTGTTAATGTTGAATATTTTATCGTCATTTTGAATGCGATAAAAATAGAATTGTTAGTGTTGAATATTTTATCGTCATTTTAAATGCGATAAAAATAGAATTGTTAGTGTTGAATATTTTATCGTCATTTTGAATGCGGTAAACATAGAATTGTTAATGTTGAATATTTTATCGTCATTTTGAATGCGATAAAAATAGAATTGTTAATGTTGAATATTTTATCGTCATTTTAAATGCGATAAAAATAGAATTGTTAGTGTTGAATATTTTATCGTCATTTTGAATGCGGTAAAAATAGAATTGTTAATGTTGAATATTTTATCGTCATTTTGAATGCGGTGAAAATAGAATAGTTAATGTTGTCACTTTTATCGACATTTTTGGTGCGATAAAAATAGACAATGTTAGTGATTCATTTTTATCGACATTTTTGGTGCGATAAAAATAGACAATGTTAGTGATTCATTTTTATCGACATTTTTGGTGCGATAAAAATAGACAATGTTAGTGATTCATTTTATCGACATTTTTGGTGCGATAAAAATAGACAATGTTAGTGATTCATTTTTATCGACATTTTTGGTGCGATAAAAATAGACAATGTTAGTGATTCATTTGTATCGACATTTTTGGTGCGATAAAAATAGACAATGTTAGTGATTCATTTTTATCGACATTTTTGATGCGATAAAAATAGACAATGTTAGTGATTCATTTTTATCGGCATTTTTGATGCGATAAAAATAGCAATGTTAATGTTACATTTTTATCATCATTTTAGATGCGATAAAAAGAATATATTTTTGTGTTACATTTTATTGTCTTTCTAGAGACAATAAAAAGCATAAAATTAAAGAATTACAATTTTATGTAAAATTGCTTTCATTGAAAAGAATAAATATAGAAGACGAGATTTTTGCTGTTAATAATAAACAATGAAAAAGGGAACATTTACATTTTGGTGTAAATAAACAATAAAAAGAAAAATTACATTCAAAATGTAAGTTAGAATAAAAAGGACATTTTGTTAAAAAAATGTAAATTACAATAAAAAGTATAGAAATAAAGATCACATTTTTATTGACCGTTTATAGGCAATAAAAGGAATATAAATAAAAGAGACATTTTTATCGTCGTGTTATATATTGTGTAATACACTTCCATAGACAAGTTACCCGACTTGTGTATGTGATTGGGACGATAATTTTCACACATCGCCCAAGTGTACAAATTAGTTTATCATTTGCTTGATTGGTTGAAAACCCCACACGGGTGTTGGGATGAAGATTTACACACTCTAATCCCAATATTTAGTTGTATGTTGACCGTTAGATCGACAGGCTGTGATGAGCATTATTATTTAATTTTAACGCTTACACAGTGGAAATTACACTTTGGATGTAATGGATGACTTGATGATTATACTGTTATTGTCATATATATGATGTGTGTGAAATCCTTATAATCCAAATTATATGGTAAATGTTTGAGTCGCATTTCGATTCAAGTGTTCTTTTAAATAAGACTATTTTTACATTAGAAATCCTTTTTATATAAAGTGCATATATTTTTCGTAATATATTTTTAATCAACTATATGTTAAACAAAGAATATTTGTAAAAGATAAAGATTTGTAAAATAAAGAATACTTCTCATTTAGAATCTTTTATAGAAAGAATATTTTTATGATTATTTTAAAAGATGTTTTAAAGGGGTTACTAGCGTTTGCTATTATATTTTGTGATATGAAATAAATTGAGATGTGAAGTGGATTTACCGTGGACGATGTTTTTAAACGACATCTATCCTTTAATCCAATTTGCATTGTATTTATTATTTGGAACTTATGAATCTATTTTATAGAATTAAAAAGACATTTTCTATAAATCAAGTTTTTCAACTAATATATTAAATAGGAATTAAGTGGAAATTCTATTGGTAATAATTGAGATGGGCTTCTGTAAAAGAAGACCGATATTATATATGGAATTTAAGAGGCTTTGCCGTTATTCCATTTATACTATTAGTCTGATACAGGAATTTATATCGATTATGTATTGATTTGATTTCTGTGGAATTCCATATTTTTAGAAATTGATTTATAGATTTTATTTTAAATATTTATCTTTGATAAAATTAATGAGAATCTTCTAAAACGAATATCTTATTAAAAGAATATTCTGAGTTGGGATGTGACGAAATGTGTGATTTTCCAATATTTGTTTTTAATCCCAAATTACGCAAGTTATTTAGAAAGACCGGGTTTATCCCATTCTGAATAATCATCACGACGATCAAGAGTCGAAGACGAGGACGGTGATTGAAGACCGAAGGTTTTCACATCGTTGGGATGATGATGACTGGTATCTTGAATTGGGATTGGCCTTCCAAGGCAAGGTATTCAGTAATAATCGTCCAAACGCATTTGGAGATCGACGGACACGTTGTTTCGCTCAGACCCAGAGTGGACTTGTAAATGGATTGCGTGTCTGACATTGTATTCCTTTCTACTGTATTTGTTGAACGCTACTGATTATATATTTCTGCTGGTGGTGAAGAATTTATTCTTTACTTATCACCCTTCTCTAAGACGTATGAGCTTAGAGGTTATATATATATTGGTAGATGATCAACGATATGGTGGAGTCTGACAATGTGGCATGCTAAGATGCAATTGATCAAGGCTTTGTTGAAAAGCAGGCCTTGTGGTTGATGATCAAAGCACAGCCTATTTAGGCATAGCTTTGTGTATATCGTGACTTCGCGAGCCTCACAGCCCGGTAGAGTCTAAAACGGGAGAAGGGAACGCAGGGAGTGCGCACGTTTCTTTCTAGCTAGAGTGGTGCCAGGGACCTACCAGCGCTGGCATTTATTCATTGTGGTTGTTGGATTTTTCGAGGCCTCGGGTTTATGCGGTCGCCACTGGCCGTAGTATAGGTCCAAAAGGACCGGGAAGCGTGTGTTCAGGCATAACTAATCCACAAAAGCAAGTGTGGACCGGCCCTGCAGGATCCAAGGGTTGGACAGAGTACCAATCCTGGGGCATTGCTAGAGTGTCTCGAATCGGTAAGGATCTCCTCCCTAGCCTTGACTCAGATGGAAACCCAAATTTCCAATACGACATCACGCGGTTTTGATTGTATACCTATATATGGCGACATAGTGGGATGGGGCACTCATGCCGTCTAGGATTGATATATTTACTTTGATGTATTTCAAATTGGTTGCACACTATTATTATGTAATACCGTGTTTCTCGTATCAAGCATCTTTTGATCATTATAAGGTAAAACCCTATCCTCCGGTTTGCGTTGCATTGTGTGATGGGACTTGGGTCTTATAATGGTTTCATTTTTCTAAAAAGCATTGCGTTATTTTGACGTTTTACCTTAGTCATGCACTGGCAATCCATAGGAGAAAACCCGTTCCGCGAAAGTGGCGTGGTCCTGTGATTAGCCTTATTATATTATATAGGTTAAGTAGAATTCTCACACCAGTCCCACGACTGACCTGTAGTTTGTTTCACTTTGCAAACTCGGGTGCCCTCTTTCCACACGGGCAGTCGAGTAGCTTATTTGACAGATAGATAAAACAAGATCCTGGATTGAAGATTGAAGCTGTGGCCATAGTGTTGATAGCCTTCCACCGAGATTAGTTCCGCTGCAATGTATTCAGTTATTGTAATTTATTCTTCCGCTGTAATTAGTTTCCAATGTACTCTGATATGTATATTCTGTACTCTGATGTAACATTTATTATTGATGTTATAAAAGTCTGTGTTTTTGTTCTGATGTGTTGTATGCCCAAAGTTAAAGTATTCGTAGATTTTCACCTTTTGGGTCAGACCTGTGTGGTTTATGGTCGATTCAAAGGGTGGGAATTTGCGGGTCTTTACATTTGGGATCCACTCCTCCATTCTTTATTTCTGAACAGTTTGGATTCGCCCGACATTCCGACTCAACCTTTTCACACTGTTCATAATAAAAATCACATTTTTATTTCAATGCTATATGGATAAAAATCACATTTTTATTTCAACGCTATATGGATAAAAATCACATTTTTATACCGCTATTGTATTGATAAAAATTATATTTTTACTTCGCTATTCCATATGAAAAGATTCTATTTTTACTTCGTTATTCCATATGTAAAATTCTATTTTTACTTTGTTATTCCATATGTAAAAATTCTATTTTTACTAAAGCTACATATATATAAAAATCAGATCTTTCTATTTCTAATATATATATATATATATATATATATATATATATATGAAAATCAAATTCTTATTTCAATAACATATGTATAAAAATCCAATTTTTATTTCAAAACATTTCATATAAAAACTACATTTTTATAATGCTATTCATAAAAATAAAAATCTAATTTTTATTTGCCAAGTTTTTATATATACAAACTGATCTTTATCTATATAAAAAGTGAGAACTGAAAATAAAATAAAATTGAAGTTATTACCTTTTTTTCTTCGTTCGCGGGGGGGGGGGGGGGGGGAGGGCTTGCTGTGCTGAGGTGGCAGGTGCTCGGGGAGGTGCGGATCGAGGAGGAAGTGGCGGGGGTGGGGTCTGGCGTCGGTTCAGGTGGCGGTAGACTAGGGTTGGGAGCGAGTTTGCTTTTGGGGCGAGGAGAGAGAGGCGCGATGGGAGAAATCAAGGAGGGGGCTGCGACATCGGGGGGCAGAGGCGATGGACTGGAGGCGCGACGTTGTGGGGGAGGGGAGACGAGTCAACGGTGGGAGGGATTTTCTTTTTATTTTGGGCGCTGGAGAATAACGAAAAAGGGGTGCCTTAGTTTATTAATATATATATATATATATATATTATTATTTTATTTCAAAAGTAACATTTTAATTCGAATCCCAAATCGAACCCAACGACTGTCGTCCTAGCTAATTACCCCCATTCCGAACGCAATGGGATATGTTTCGTAAACAAATTCAACTGTTACAATCAGTTTTCGCTTAAATTAAAATATAAATTAATATAACGTTCAAAATTGATTCCATCGTACATTTCAATTTACTGAGGCCACATACGGACCCCAAAAATTCCAAAAAAATAAATCTGGCTATGTTTTGAGGATACGTCATAACAAAACTGATTTCATCGAATTTGGAGACCGTTTGAAAAACGATCATTTTCCAGTCGATTAATTTCAAACTTAAATTGCCAAACACGTTTAAATTCACCACGCTCACATATTGATTCCAAAAATTATGAAAATTGGAATCTAGCAATAATTTGACATTCCAGATCCAACAAAAGTGGTTTCATCAAAAACGGAGGTCGTTTGCAAAATGGCTATTTTTAAGGGCTACTTTTAAGGGCTATATTTCCATAGCGACTATTCTGAATTTTCAACTAGGCATAACTTTTTATTCCTGTGGAAAGATATTTTTAAATAGATTTAAATATTTTTGGTTTCACTAAAATCCGGTTTATTTTGAATCCTGTACATTCATTTGAAATTTGAAATCGAAATTTTAAACTACCGCGCTATTTTCAATTCCTTTTATAATTAAAATAAATATTTATATTCTAAATTCGATTTATATAAATATATACGTTCTAATTCTATTCAAAATAAACTTCTAGTCATTATTATTTAGAATAAATTATTTTAAATATTCAAAATTCATTAAAATTGCCAAAATAAAAATTTTAAATTGGTTCTGATTTTCCGGGTTGTTACATACACAGTGGAATACAAGGTAGTCAACAAAATAAAGTCTCGGAGGGTCCAAAATAATATCCATTACTTGCTCCAGCTTCAAGTCCAAAACCAGCTTCCATACACATCCAAAAAGATCTAGGATAATAACCTATGAACTAGGCTGCCCATGTGAAAATATGGACATATGAGTTTGCAAGAGAAAAACAAACTACGAGTCAGTCATGGGACTGTCATGAGAAACCCTCCAGTTATTTTAACTTATTTTAAAATAAGGCATATCATGGGACCATGCCGTATAACACGGAACAGGTTTACTCCACACGAATGTCAGTGCATAAAACACCGAAATGCTTTTTGAAAAATAATGCCATTATAAGACTCAAGTGCCATCACACAATGCAACACAAACCGGAGGATAGAGTTTTACCTTATAATGGCCAAACAAGCTTGATACGAGGAAATCTAAATCATTTGATATTATAATTAGTGTCTAAGTGTCGGAAACAATTTCAAAAATAAATGTATCAATATTAGATGGCATAATACCCTATCCTATTATGTCGCCATATATGTTTACAACTGAAAACTCAAAGTCTCGCATTGGAAATGGGATTCCATCATGAACCAAGGCAAAGGATCTTCCTTATCCGATTCATACTATCTCTAGCAAGATGTCCAGGACCTAGACGTTGGTGGACCCTTAGAGCGGCAGAGCCTGCTCTCCGATTCCTGGTGGATCAAGATAACTTTTGGACATAATGTTCCGTGATCTTATCGGACCTACAATCTGGTCCCTTTTTTGACCATCATCCAAGGCCCCCTCGATTTCAACATCTACATAAGTAAATATGTCTGGGCTCCATACCATGGCATCAATTTTAGCCAGAAGGAAACATATGCCCTTTCTCTACTGTCCTTCATCCCGTTTTTGGATCATTCTGAGGTGTGAGGCCCTAGAGTCAATGTACCACAAAGCTCTACTTTCCAACAAAAGCTTTGATCTATCTACCAGTAGCACTCAGTATGCCACATTGTCAATCCATACATATGATCAGTTTCTATTATTAATATAACCTTTGAGTTCATACGCCTCAAAAAAGTGTGTTAAGCTAAGAGAATAAATTCTGCCACCACAGATATATTATCAATAGCAACTAATTAGTTACGTTATGAAATACAATGTCAGGTGTACCATCCATTTATAAGTTCATTCTTGGTCTGAATGAAACTAAAGGCACCTTATTCCTCGTCCATTAAAGGAGAGAGGCCCTTGCACATCTGGACAATCAACAAGTACGTTTGGACCACTACCACTTTAACCCTTCAATGGGAACAAACCATTTCAAGGCATCAACAAGCAATCCATTCGATATGAAGATTTAACGGATTTCAAGGCATCAACAAGCAATCCATTTTAGGAAGTCTTTTTGCTAAATATAGTTTAGAAATTTTAGAAAGGAGTTTGAAATTTAAATTGCTAAATCTTTTATGCCAAATCCAATGATCACTTGTATTATCCAAAAGACATAAATTGTCATTTGAAATTTTAATACTTAGGATATAAATATTTTTCTTCCTAATTCCTTCAAATATAGTGTTTGAATTATTAGCTTTAGTGTAACACTTATCCTTTTCAAATTTAATTTAATAATTTTTATCACATAACTGACATAGGCTAAATAAAGTAAGTTGTGTTTTAAATTCCTAACTAACAAAACATCAGATACCGGAAGAGTGTTAGAGTAGCCGACATTGCCAATGCCAATCACATATCCTTTCGAGTTGTCATTGAAATTAACCATTTCTCCATCTTCATAACTGTATCATTCAATATAACTTGATTTTTGGTCATGTGTCTTGAACATACACTATCAACTATCCATTTATCTTTCTTGGCTTGCACCATTTGCCCATTCATTGTTGAATCGTGAAGAGCTATATAACACATTTGTTCCTGTACAACACATCAATTTGGTAGATAACTTTATTTTTCAAAATAGTTAATTGTAGACTCATGAAAAATGACGAATTGAATATTTTTCAACTAGTGTTATAAGAAATTCCAAAAATTTCCATTTTAAACTCTTCAAAAATTCAGATTTTGAAAACTTTAAAAACCAATGCTCTAATTCCAATTATTAGGAAATGCGGATTACAGAGCTTAAGGTTAATTTAACTCCAAAGTGGTTAAAATAATTAAAGGAATTTATGAAGTTTTGAATTTAAAAGAATCAAATGCAAATCATAGATATGAATTAGTCACAGAATCAGATATAGATGCAAATAATAAGTAAAAGTAGTAAAGAAAAAACATACTGGGATTTTATACTAGTTCAGAGTTACCCTACATCCAGTTCCACACAACTCTGGGTTGTGTTGATTTTTTTTCCGAATAAACTTTAATATCTAATCTTACAATTCACTATTTTAATGGCCACGAGGCCCGCCCTAACAGCTTCTGAGATTGGATGCTCTCTTGATTTAACAAGGCTATAAGATTACCTAATTGATTTGCGAACTAAAATCACGTCCAATTGATTTGAATGGGATACAACCGCACCTTTCTAGTAACAGTTTGGTAGAGAGACTTGGTAGGACTTTGACCTTTCGATCTTTGATTACAAATACTCCAGCAACTCTGAATAGCACTTGAATCTTTGAGAGGGAGAGAGAAAAAGAGAGTTGTAGTGAATTAAAATAGAAATAATCTGTTTTGATTGTCTTTGAATTTCGACAGAGTCTGGTTGTGAAAACTTTAAAATTAAGAGTATAAATGGAGAGGAGAAAAGGAGAGAAGAAGATAATTAAAGTTAGTTAAAAAATTGAATTTAAATGTGTATTTATAGGGTTTCGATAGTCATGTTTATTCAGGGTAGGATTTAAATGAATAGACACTTCTTTTGAAATTTATACTTTTGGTAAGTAAGGGTTATGACGTTGACATGCGGGGTAGTGCATGTTAACATGCCCTTTGTAAATTTGGAATTTAAATTTCTGAAAATAATGGAAATGATGTTTAAATAAATCAAGGTAATTCTGGAGTTTAAACAAACTATTTTCTTATATATTAAAATAGTATAATAGAGTAAGAATATTAATTTAAAACAAATATTTATAATCTATAAAAGCAATATCAAAACTTAATATAAATCTATAAATAAAATATAAGAAATTTAAAACTTAAGATATAAAACTGTAATTATGAATATAAGGAAATAAAACTTAATATAAATTAATTATGTAAACATAAACATATATTTAAAAACTAAGATATAAACAAGAAAATGTAAATATTTAAATCAGGAGTTACATTAACATTCAATAAATAATTTAAATAATTAGGAGATATATATATATATATTAAAAACCTAGACTCTTTTACTTATCCTATTATTTTTGACTTCTTAAACTCTTGACCTCCTTTTACTCATGAGTCTTCTGTCTTGTACTCTTCTTCTTCGCAATCTTGAATCTTTATACCATACAAACTTCAATAAACAATACCTGTATATAATACTTACATATATCTACACAATAGTGTTAGTATATATTTTATAATAACAAATGTTAAACAAGGTTATAAAAAGTTGTCATCAAAACCATCATCTCAGGCTCTAATACCAGTATCAATTCTTTTTTTGATGCAGCGTAAATTTCAATAAGTAAATCTAAATAACTAGAGTTGTATGCTTTAATCTATAAAATAATTGAAATTGCCTACTTACTTATTTCCAAGATTTGAGAAAAAATCCCTAAAAATGTCACTTTAATTATTTGTAGTTTTTTGTTCTGGATCGACAGATTGGATGAAAAATAAATTATATAATTGCTTCTTTTGATTTGGATTTACCTGCGTTTTGATTTGACGGTACAATATTTATTTGATTTCTATAAATTAGCCTATCTTTAAAAAGACAATCTGAAATTATAAGAAATATGCACAAACAAAGAGGAAGAGATTTTTGTAAATTATGCATTTATTTACATAGTTTACACTGACCATTTCAAATAAAAGATTACCTATTCTTTATAATTTAATTAGTTCAATATGCCTCCTTTTGGTGTTCGACTAATCTAAAGAAATTATAGCAAAAAAATATGGGTTTTGTTCAGCAAATCAAATGTTCTAGTTGATATTGAGGATTAGAACATATTTTTCAAGGTTCAGGAAATTTGTAGTATTATCGTATTCATACATAATTGTTGCGCTTATTAAACATCTTATCCATCCAATTACGCATAATTTACGTTAGTTATTATTAATTATTATGTTGACGCTTAGGTCATTTTTGAAAAGAGATATTTGCTTCTTCTTGGGGGAACAATTAGTTGTTGCATGTAATAAATAGTGAATTATTAACTGTAATCTTGGGATCATAGGCATTTAATGGGATAGTAATTTGGTTTGATATAAAAGGTTCAAATATAGGAAAATGTAAATTTAATGTTGTAATTCAAATCAATGGGACTAAATATGGAAACAAATCAAGAGCTACAATTAATATGGTTAATGGAATTAAAGGGACTAATATAAATGGCATTAATAATAACATGTATTGTCTGGATATTATGGTTATTAATGACATGTGATAATTATGTTAATAATTTCGCTATGGATTTTGGATAAGGAATTAATTGAGAAATTTAGTACTATAATTATGTTAAGTCCAATAATCTAACTTAGGAATATTGATATCGTATTAGGATTAGTATAACTTAGAAATAATATGTAGGTTAAAACAGGAAATTGGAATTAGTAGGCTTGTGATGCAAGGCCACTTATGTCATTTGACAGAAGCTAACACTTTCTAGTTATTGGATGTGCATATAATGTGATATATCACTAATCATAGAAACCCATGACAATTTGGGAAGTGTTATAACTTGACTTTAGTAAGGTATTAAATGGTATGGGGAATGGTGTAAGGAATGTTTCCTAAATATTTACTTCAATCACTAAGCCATTATTGTTATAGGGTCTGCATCCTTGTTGAAAGAAGAAACCTAAGGGATTTAGGAAATGAAATGTCTAAGTTAGAGAATAGTCCTATGATAATTAGCGTATGGTTGGCCATAACTTATAGGTCATAGAGCATCGAATGGTCTGCTTTAGGACTGATGTACGTATTAAGTGGTTGGATCAGCCTAGATATCAATTGATCGTTGGATCTACCTTTTTCCAAGTCAAAGTATTAAATTGTCAAATGTGTTTGAATTAGGGTATCCCTAAAAGGGTCTTCTTCTTATTAGGTATTAATTAAAATGGTTGAGGTCTACCTAGGGAGTACGTTCTGACCGACGGGTCAAGACCAATGGATGTGTTTATCCTACGGGAAGTATTAAGTTGACTAAAGGATTACTAAATAATGTCGGCTAGATAGTAACTAGAGTCCACCGAGGGAAGATCATAAATGATGGGATGTCTTCTACCTATCATGTAGGTAGTAAATGGCTGTTACTATCTCTCACATTATTTGTTGTTTTCTTTATGAGATTGGGATATATGAATGACGAAAACCTCAAATAGTAGTTAGTGGACCTGGTAGCTAGTATCCTTTAGTCAACAATAATGTTTTTGGAAACCACCTTAGTATTGGAGTTTGGAAAGGTATAAAGTGAACAGACGATCTACCTTATGTTATACTTTAAGTGAGGCAATAAGTGGTTGGGGGACCCAGCTCTTTTACACAATAAATAATAAATTTCATGAATTTTGAAAGGTTGGATGGTTTAAAGGCTTCATGGAAATATACTACCTTTCGGCATAGGTACTTTGATTTATTGCAATTCACTACCTTGATCTGTTTGTAAAATAGTCATGCTTGCAATGCAATGTTCGGCTACAATCGCTAACCATTTTAGACAAATAAGTTAGGAGAAACCAATCAGATTATACTTGTCTATTGGGGATAATGTATACAATTTTCATTCACCATGGTTTGTTGTTGTGACACCCTCGTTATTATGATCGCTTAGGATAGCATTAATGGAAACATGTCAATAGAGGTGGACATGTTTGATTTTCTATCATGTTATCTCATGCTTGATATTGGTTTGGCGACTTGGTTTCATGGTAGTAGCCATAGTCCATGCCTATTATCCTATCTTTGTTCCTATTTTGAGTTTGTTTTATAACACTATGATAATGCGCATGCTCATTACTACAAGTACCAAATAAATATGATCTATGCTCAGATGGGTTTGTGTTTCAACTTTTGCTGAAATTCTAGCCAAGAAAACGCCGGTAGTTACGTTATCTTAAATGAAAATTAGAGTGATAAACTAAAAAGTTTACTATGTGAATATCTCTAGATACGACGTCCTCATACTCTTCTCGGTCTTTCAAGTGCTATTGCCCTTACTTTCATTCCTATTGGTCCTTTACAAGCTTCACCTCCTTACTGCTAAGCTTCTTTACATCATGCTCGATGATACGAATAGGCTTATGAATCTCTACAAATTCTAGTGCTACTTTGGGAATCATCCACTTAATCTTCTGTGTTGATTATTCTTAATTCATGCACAAACTTCCTTAAGTGAGAGACACTGAACACATTGTGCACTGTAAGCATCTTTCGAAGTAAGCCAAATCTTTAAGCTAAGCTCACAATCCTTTCGAGAATCTGTTGGTGACCAATTTCTTTCCGTACCAAACTGGATCGGACTTTCCAAGAGAGACATCTGGACGAACACAAAGTCGCTAATGAAGAATTCCAAATCTCTATGTCTCTTATCAGCGTGGCTTTTCTACCTATCTTAAGCAGCTTTCATCCATCACCGTATGATATCAACCTTCTTTGGGGTCTCTCAAAATGTGTCTATCCAAATTATTAGTTTCTTGGTCACTTCTCACCAATGTGAAGGAGCATTGTAAGGTCTACCATATAGTGCAATGCCATGCTAGATGGACCATTGTTATTTACAAATTCGATAAGATGCAAGTGATCATCCTATGGAGTTCCAAAATCTAGGATGCAATCTTCTATTAGATCCTTCAGTATATGATTCTCTCTTCTAGTTTGGCCATTTGTTTGAGGGTGTTCAGCTGTGCTGAGGTAGATTGCAGACCAAAGTCTTCATGTAATCTTTTCCAAAATTTACCAGTGAATAATGGGTCAGGATCGCTCATAATACATTTTGGCACTCTATGGAATTGCAAGATCCATCTTACATATAAGTTGGCCATCTTGGCTACTGTACTACTTGGCTTGATGGGCATAAGTCAGGTGCCCTTGGTCAATGGATTGACGATGATCTAGATGTTGTCAAACCCTACTTGAGTTCTTAGCAAATCATCAATGAAATTTATTGACACTTGTTCCCATTTTTTCTTAGGAAATTTTAGCAATTGTGACATACTACTAGGCTTTTTCTGTTTAGCTTTAACTAATAGATAATTCATACACTTGGAGATGAATTTTCCAATTTATTTCTTCCTTTCTTCCCAACAACATTTTTGTCTCATACCTAGGTACAACTTGTTACCATTAGGACGTATGGTGATCTCGAATGATGGAACTTTCGAAGAAATTTTATTCCATTGACGTTATTAACAAACAACCTATATCCTTATAAAGCCAACCATTATGGTCGAGATTGTACATCTTTATGTCCTTTGGCATTGCTATATTTCGATCCTGGAGATGATCACAACTAACCTGGGAACTATTGTTGGCTAGAATCACTCCACTCGATCAATTATAGTTTTGATTGTCAACCTTGCTAACATTTCTATTTCCAACTTGCACCTACGCTTAAAACTATAACTGGCAGGGTACTTAAACTGCTTCCACCCTAAAATATAACTATTATGCTAGAAAGTTGCGTATTCAAGACACCAGCGACTGCATGCTTTTCACAATTATATATGTATTGTTAAAATCATAAAAGGGTAGAAACTCTAACGATCGCTTCAAGTGATGGTTAACAGCCTTTTGCAAGAAGAGGTGCTTCAGTGATTCATAGTTGGTAAACACTTGGAACCTCTCTTCGAAAAGATAGTACCTCCATATATTTCAATGTGTACCGAATCATTGCTAATTCAAAATCATGAGTGGGATATCTTTACTTATGTGGACTTAGTTGTCGATTCGCATATGCAACCCCTTTACCCTTCTAGATTAACATAGCACCCAAATCTGGTACCAAAAGGTTCCACTTATATTGTTATTTCCTCATTCTCACTTGGGATAACCAACATAGCCGCATATGTCAATCTCTCCTTTAGAATTATAATGGCATGCTGATTTCTTGCATTATAGATATAAGCCTAATTCTTCTTTGTCAACTGAGTCAACGATGCTGCTATCTTAAAGAAGTCCTAGAGAAACTCTGATAATATCCGACCAATCCTAAGAACCTCCTTACGTTTGTAGCATTTAGAGTATAGTCTAGTCTTAAACTATGGCAGCCTTTGCTGGATCTACGATGATGCCTTGTTTGGACACAACTTGACCTAACAACCTTATTTTACTCCTCTAAAAGTGACACTTTGAAAACTTTTCCGTAGTTGGTGTTCCATCAACACATCAAGTGTGATCCTCAAATATGAATTTTGTTCATCTTCCATCTATGATTAGACAAGGATGTAACCGAGGAAAACAAGCACAACATTTTTAAGTTGATCTCTTAAAACATGATTCATATGATCCACAAAGTATGCCACTGCACTGGTCAATACAAGGGGATAATCAACCACTCATAAAAATAAAATGGCATCTAAAACAACATAATCAGCATGCTCTTTCTTATTGCTCACAATTGATGAAATCCTATTGTGAGATCCAACTGAGATGATATGTTCGCACCATCATACACCAATATGACTAATTTGAAATGGCTATAAAATATTCCTAAAAATTTTAGAAATACTTTTCAAGTGTTGCAGATTAGTTTGTCGTAGATTTTTGAAACACTTGTGGTATATTTCATATTTTCAAATTGAAACACTTATAGATCGTTTCAAATTGGTAAAAGGAAACACTTGATAAGTGTTTCAAGTTGATAACTAGCAATACTTAATATGTGTTTCAAGTTTATAAACTGCAACACTTGATAGGTGTTTCAAGTTGATAAACTACAACTCCTAAAAGGTGTTTCAAGCCGATAATCAGCAACACTTACTAGTTGTTTCAAATGATATATTGCAAAACTTAAAAAGTATTTCAATTAGACTTCTCTAATGTTATAAACTTATATTCCTCAACACTCAATGGATATTTCAAATTGACAATTTGCAACACTAATTTAAAAAAAGATGAATTCATATTTCAAGACAAAAGAACATGACATCTCAAAAAAAATGATATGTAAACAATATGCGTGCAGAATATAAACAAAAAATCAACAATATTACAAATATACACACGTACATGATATCAGCCAATAATGAATTAGGGGAAAAAACAAACTTACAACTTTATTATGAAATCATCATAAACAGTTTATCGTTTATTTCTCTCAATCGCCACAAATGTGTTTTATATTATATTTAAGACTATTAACCTAAAATATACATTTTACAATTTGGTTACTGGGTAATATTTTCTTAAGTATCACTTGTATACAGAGCAAAATACATCCTACGAACCCAAAATCAAATAACATATTAAAGCTTTTACCAAGATTTCAAAGAGTGGTATATATTTTATATCTACTGCATAATGTTATCAAGCATGTTTTGTACACTTAATTTGATATTGTTGAAAATAATGATACATAGGCCGAAAGTGTTTAAATAATATGGCAATTTACATCAATAAAATAGGTCATCTAATGTAACTTTCCAACAAAAAATTCCTTGAGAATCCTTTATGTACTTATTTGGAAAGAGCCAACATTTAAGCAAATTTATGAACTTCTTCTTGTAAACATACTATAGAACAAAATTTTGTTAGTGTATAATAAATGTCAACCTTTGGAATACGACCAAGAGGAAGAGGATGTCCATATTTAGACTTGAGTTAAACGTAAGGGAGAATACATCTGATCATTAACCTGCAAAAACAACGTGCAAGAAAAGGTAAAAGATTATTCAGTATTTACTTAGCATGTGAAATGTACAATAGAGAAATTTCAGAATGAAGAGAATCAGCTAAAAGGGGTGGACACCAAAAGCAGCGGCTAACCAAAGAATAAAGAAAGAACAACAGTCCTCACCACCATAGGGAAATCAGGTAGTTGGAGAGCACTGTCAGCCAAAGCCCCAAAGAAGGCTGCCACCCAAAGCAGCTCCACAAACTAGCCAACCATCAATGAAAATCTAGAAATACCAATCAATCTACAATCATACAAAGCCAAGCACTCCACAATCAGCCAAAGGCAATATATTCATCCAAAACCCTAAGATCAAGCCCTCCCATCTCAGCTCTACAACTGCCTTATACCACCTAGAATAAACCTTTTTCTCATAAAGTTGTCTTGGTGAAGCTAGCTTGAAAACGGTCCAATCAACCAGTGCAAAGCATTCCAGCTCTCAATTAAAGACCTTAAAAAGAACCACACACACCCAGCCCATACCCGCACGAGGACGAAAGAGATGAGAAATCAAAAATTCACAAGCCAAAGATAGGGATACAAGCCGTAGGTTTCCCATGAAGGGTCTACCTCTGAATTCAAAGTAGGCACCATCCTTAACCTTTCGAATGATGGAAGTCCACATCATTGGTGTCTCATCATAAACCGTCTTGTTCCTAGAATACCAAAGACGCAAGTAGATGAGATATGGAAGAAAACGAAGAATGATGAACCTAAGATCCTTCCCAGGCCTTCTAGCCAATCAAAAATTAGTAAGTGTAACACCCCGTAAAATTAACCACAAATAGCACATATAATTAATTAAATAATAATAATACTTAATATATTCAACTGGTTGAAAATCATAATTTTGAATAGTTGGGATTTGGGTTGCGAAAGTATTACAGTTATATTCGTGGCAAGATTTTAATTCTTTTTCATATTTTATTTACTAAAAACGGAGCCCGTATGCAAAAGTTATTAATAAAACAAGTTATGCATAAATGTTTACACATAAGATCTGAAATTCAAACCGATTAAATATAAATATAGAATATAATTAATATTAGATTGACATAAAAGAATATTCCATGATGAATAGAATTTGTGTGCGTTAAAATCCAAATTAGATCTCAACACGAAAGGTGCAAAAATTGCACTTTACCGATTGGTATGAAGGGAGGCCACAATCACAACAAAGTAAAAATTCACAAATTTTATAGTGCTTCAACTTTAGGAAAGGTCTATGTCCACTTTAATAGTGATTTCCATTATCAATTCAAAGATTACAAGTTGAGGATCACATAAGAGCACATTCATATTGCTTCTTACACAATAGCTTCACTCAAATCAACACAAATTATTGAGTAAGCGAATTCTTCAATATGCAAGGAATATGGTGATGGATCCTTGATCTCTAAGAAGCTTGATCACTTTTGGTTGATTTCAAGATGAACTTCGTGTTTGATCTTCAATTAAAGGTGTTAGGAGAGATAGAAATCACTTAAGAACGCTCAAGAAATATTTGGGCAGCCCTACGGGGTCATGATATTCCGTCCCCCCAAATAATGGAATGAGGGGGGTATTTATAGGTGGGATTCGGACCAGGTGGCAGAGTTTAAATATTCTGAACCCTCTTTAAGTCGTTGGGTGAGCTAAAGGTATTGGAGGGGAGTTTTGCGGTCCAAAGCCTTGAAGCTTACGGCGGAACGGACCAAAAAGGCGGAGCGATCCAACAACCTTAATTTGAAGCGGCGCGGGCCAAAGAGTTTGGTGAACTAAAAAGGCGGAGCGAGCTAAAAGCTAGGCGACCTTAGGAGCAGGGTGCATTGCAAGCTTCAACGGACTTGTGTGCTTGACTTTCCAAGATCTTTTGCGGATTTTAGGAAATTAAGCGACCTAAAGAGATCTGGACGACCTAAAATGCCGAACGGGCGAAGAAGCCTAACGACCTATTAAAAGCGGACGGCCCGAGGGGCTCGATTGTGTTTCTCCTTTAACGGTCTATGGTATGTTTTGAGCAGATCTTTTTACAACCTAAGGACTGACGACCTAATGCCATGCAATGAGAATAACCTAACCTTGCTATGTACTCATGAGTCATATTTCATGGGTTAACATTTTCCCCTCGAAGTTTGTATTTATTGAAAATAATAAAAGCTTCAATTTAGACATCTTTAACATGTGTTAGGTCGTTATTACTCATATGTAATGCTAGGTCGTGTAAGGCCTTAGATTGTGCGATGCTCTAGGTCGCTTGGGGCTTTTAGGCTGTACAGCTCCTTAGATCGTTGGCCTCCACATTACTGGTAGGTCGTTGTGGGCCTTTTAAACTTGGTCCGTTTGCTTAATTTCCTTTTATATATTCTCTTTAGGTTGTCACTTTCTTTTAATTCTCATCTTAGCTAAAAAACTCATTAATGGAGGCCATCTGAAGCTGAGCCAGGATGCATCTGACACCCCGAGCATTGATCAAGCCCCATTGTTCTCCGATCATCAGCATCATCGAATTAATTCAAATCCAACCAATCTCTCAAACTGGTTCGACTCAAATCGAAGATCAATCAAATTCGAAACTTCCGTCATCAGAAATCAGGTTTGATCTGAAATCTTTGGTTTTTTTGGCATTGTAATTTGCCACAATTAAAACATATGTTTGATGATGTTGTTGATATTTGAAGTGATTTCTTGTCTATAATCTTAACTTAAATGAACATAACTTTGAATTCATACATTTGTGATGATCTTGGATTAATTTCCACATGTGAATTCATGTAATTTTATCCTGGCCTTTGCTGATAAATGATGAATACGCCGAAATGATGATTTTGCATGATTTTATTGCTCATTAATGACCTTTATTTGTAAACCCATGCCTTGTCCTTCCTTTAAAAGTTGAAGCGTCTTTGTTGACTGTCTCGGATCGTTGTACCTTAGCAGCTCATAGGGAATACTCTAAATTAGGTTGTTTCAATCTCCTTGGGCCTTAGATCTCGGTCTTGCTTTAAGCCATTATAATAACCTAAGGCCTTAGGTCGTTATTTCAATCCATAGCTTTAGGTCATTTTAGTTAGGTCGTTCATGACCTAAAGACTTAGAAATAGGAAGACAATCCAAGGAATTGGATTATTATTGCGACCTAAAGCTTCTGGTTTTACAGAATGACGTAGAGCCTGAAGCTATACAGAATGACCCAAATACTCAAAATTTGTAGGAGCGATATAAATTTCATGAACAAGTTGCTTTCTGGCATGTTATTTACTTTCAAACAGGATGTCTAAAAGGATTGAGGGGACCTCGAGAAAGGACAATACTCGAAAATGCCGTAGGTTAGACAAGCTTCCTACATCTGATACTCAACCTACTTATGTTGCCCCCAACTCTGGCTGAGCTTCAAGCAATCATAGACAAGCCTTGTTATGCTCCTGAGCCATGCTGATCTGAGCTTGTTGAGCAATTCCAGGGTTGGTGTTTGGATGGGTTGTGCTTTGACTAGTTTGACCTGGATATATACCCATCCGACAAGCGATCAGTCCACAAGGATCTGGACACTCTAAAGAATCACTCATTGGCACAACTCGAAGCTACCAGGAATTAGATGGAGAAGCATTTTGCGGAAGTTGAAAGTTATACTGCGCGCAAACTGGGTGCTTGGAACACTTTTACTTGTGATCTCCAAAGGATAAACAAGGAGAATATTGAATGCATCACTATTTTGGAAAAGGACAAAGCCGCCCTTATTCAAGCTCTCATGTCCCAGGATGAGATCATTGCAGAATTAGCAACTTTTAGGAACAAAATGGAACCAACTGGTGCTATTCCTTCCTCCCCTGCTCATGCTGGGAAATGACCTAGTGATGGAAAGAAGGAACTCTCTTGCTTGAATTTTGTTGTTTTCTTTGTACTTATGCTCTAGACCGGTTGTATATGCGAGTATCGGTCCTCGCTTACTACTTTATGCTATTTTGTGTCCGAAACCTCTGTGTTGAACTCGTGATGTGGTGATGGTAATGCATTTTGCTTGTTGTACCTTAAGCTTTCATTTTAGCTTTGTCGTACTTTTTTCTTTGCATTAAGATCCAGTGATGGTTTTTTTGGTTTAAACCATACTTTGCGCCAACATGCTTTGCACCACCTGTTTTACATAAGAAGATGAGCAATTACACAGTATTGAACTTATACATCACCATCGATCGCCCATATCGATAGTGGGTTAATTAATCATTAATAATGACTTATAACACACTTTATTTTGAAAAAAATAGAATGTTTGCATTAATCCAGTGGTTTAGAACTCGTTGGAAATTATTTGCACGAACACGATTTTTTGATTTGCATTAACACTTAAGGTCAGCTAATCAATCTAAAGCCGACTGTGGGTTTCAAGCGTTATGAATCACATTTGTGATATCAAGTTAACTGATTTAATATGAACTTCATCTACAATCTGGCTTGGTTAGTCCGTGTATTGGAGACCTTCATTGCTCAATTATGCTGACTAATTTAAGCGCTGGTAGATTGAGAAGGGGTGCTCCGAGAGAGGACTTTGGTTAGAACCCCAATGTTTGTCGTTATCCGATCAGGTGTTTTCTGATGCTGACGATCAATTGGGTTCTCGTTACCTTTCCTTCTTGTGGTCTTAAATGTTGCGCAAATAGATTGACCATTCTTCACATCTGACCTTGTTCAGACATTACGCAAATGGATTATCCTTTTCACATCTAGAGATTCCAAATGTTATGCAAGTGGATTGATCATTCTTCACATCTAACTTTTTCAGATGTTACGTGAATGGATTGATCATTCTTCACATCTGACTTTTTGCAGATGTTACGAGAATGAATTATGCTTTTCACATCTGGAGATCCCAGATGTTACACAAGCGGATTTGAACATTCTTTACATCTGACTTTTTGAGATGTTACGCGAATGGATTAATCATTCTTCACATCTGTCTTTTTTCAGATGTTGTGCGAATGAATTATACTTTTCACATCTGGAGATCCCATATGTTACACAAGAGGATTTGAACATTCTTCACATCTGACTTTTTCAAATTTTACGCGAACGGATCGATCATTCTTCACATCTGACTTTTCCAGATGTTACACGAATGAATTATACTTTTCACATCTGGGGATCCCAGATGTTACGCAAGTGATTTGGGTGGCTGTTATGTCGCTTTGTGGGGGCAGCTATCAGTTTTGTTGGATTTTCGACATGGCAGGTTTTCTTTGTTTAAAAACTATTGCTGTGAACTTCTCACTTAGGGAAGTGTCCCTTCGATAAAAGCTACAACTCTTATGTTTGTTTGCCATAGCGCTTGTTTATTGTCTGGATCTTCGCGACTTTCCCATTCACTTTTCAAGGCGGTGCTTTTCTATCTTTGCATTTGTGCATGTCGATATTTATAGCATTTGGCTCTTGAACTAGCGTTGTTGGGGTCGCGATGTTATGGGAATAAGCGCTCGACAGATGTCCTGCAATATGAAATCATCTTTTATGAAAGTTTTGATTAGATATATAATTTTGCAAGCAAGAAATTCATTCAAATGAATATGCTCTTAAACGTAGAGCTAATGTTCAGTGCTTCTCTTTCATATTATTACAGACTATTTACAAGAAGTTTTGAATATAACAGAAAGTAAAACGCGTAGTAAAGCATGAATTAAAGCAGGAAATAGAGCATGAAGTAGAGAGGTGTCGATTTTGATCGCTTATTCTGAGCCATTTGAAATTGAGGCACCGCCAAAGTTTGTTAGTTGACGATTGGTCTTAGATTGATTTGAGCAGAAGTTCCGGTGCCTGGCCCAGACTGATCATTTGAGGCTCCCTGCCCCTGGGGAGTTGCTGAAGGATTCAAGGCCTATGGATTCTTCACATACTGATGCAACTTGTTTTTCCTGATCAACTCCTCGATGAGGTTCTTCAGGTGTCAGCACTCATTAGTGTTATGACCAGGTTGGTTGTGAAATCTGCAGAACTTTCCTGAGTTTGCTGCTTTGTCGCTTATCCTTATCGGATTTGGCTTAGCAAACTCTTCTGAATTCTTTGTTGTAAGATAGATATTCTCAAGAGTGTCATTCAAAGGGGTCAGCTTTGATGAGTTGGAAAGGCGGGACTTCTTAATAGCCATGTTGTCGTTCCCATCATTGATGCGCTTCTTCCCCTGAGTAGCCTTCTGACTATATTGGGTAGTAACATTTTTGGGAGCCTCAAGAAATAGGTTAGCATCAATAATATGTAGAGGCACAGGATTAGTGTTGACTCTCATGTACTCCTCGGCCTTTTTATAGAACTTCTCAAGCGTGTTTGGTTCTTTCATTTTAATCCATCTGCCAAATTCGGTTTTTTCATCAATAGCACCTAATAAGGACATGAGAATTGTACAAGATTCAGGATTTCTAACTTCAAACAAAGCGACGTTGAATTGATTGAGAAAAGCTTTAACAGATTCCCCTGGATTTTGCTTCCTTGCTGAAAGCATTATAATATCCTTTGCTTTGGCAGCATATAAGTGGAATTGCTCTTTGAACTTTTTGGTCAAGTCAGATAATAGGTCTATGGATTTAGGTGATGGCTTTATGAACCATAATGATGCAGCACCTTCTAATTAGAGAGGAAAGTATGTGCATCTCATCTCATCAGCCGCCTCAGCTGCACTCATATGCCATTCGTATTTGAATAGAAAATAATTTGGATCAAGAAGTCCATTGTACAAAGGCAAAGTCGGAGGATTAAATTTCTTTGGACACTCTGCTTCAAGGACTCTTTCAGTGAATGGAGTCCTATCAGGAGAGAAATCCCATTCCCTTTCATCGCCATTGCCATCTTGATTATTCTTCATGATTTGTTCTACCATGTCCGAGATGCACTCTTTAGTGTTATGACGCTCTGCGAAGCTGAGCTCTTTACCAAACGTTCATCTAGGCATGCGATCCTGGTTAGAGAGTTCAGGTCTTTTCCCTTTCCAATGAGGAGGTGCCCTCGTGACGGGATTGGTGACCTTTTGGCCTTTCATTCGGGAACGATTTTTAGCTTTTAGCTTTGAGTTTTCAACATTAGCTTCGTCCTTATCACTCACCCGATCATTGTCGTTCTCCATATTGTCGTGGCAATTAAGATCAGAAGCGGAAGAGTTGTCGTTTTCTTCGAGATCAACATGAACTTTCGAAGTGGCTAGATTTGGTTGAGCATTAAGGATGGCATCAAGTTTCTCCATCATAGCTTTAGTAGAAGCATCCATTCGTTGGTTCATGTTGGCGATAGCGTCATTCAGTTCACTTTTAGTCACACCAGCTTCATTTACCGAGTCTTCACCAACTTCGAAATGGTTGGTAAGTGGAGTTTCTTCATTAGCAGTGTTCTCGGTATTTCCAACATTTTTTCTCGTGGTATTCTTAGATTTTGCCATGATTTCGGGAAAGGAGATAGTTTAGGATTTCAATGCGACATCTTCAACCTTGAGAGGGAGTGTAAGAGGAAAAGTTGCGAACGCGGCCCCACGGTGTGCGTCAAATGTTAAAATCCAAATTAGATCTCAACACCAAAGGTGCAAAAATTGCACTTCACTGATTGGTATGAAGGGAGGACACAATCACAACAAAAGTAAAAAGACACAAATTTCATAGTGGTTCATCCTCAGGAAAGGTCTACGTCCACTTTAATAGCGATTTCCATTATCAATTCAAATATTACAAGCTGAGGATCACACAAGAGTACATTCATATTGCTTCTTACACAAGAGCTTCACTCAAATCAACACAAATTAGTGAAGGAGTAAGCGAATTCTTCAATATGAAAGGAATATGGTAATGAATCTTTGATCTCTAAGAAGCTTCATCACTTTTGGTTAATTTCAAGACGAACTCCATGTTTGATCTTCAATTGAAGGTGTTAGGAGAGATAGAAATCACTTAAGAACGCTCAAGAAATATATGGGCAGCCTTTCAGGGTCATGAAATTCCTTCCCCCCTAAATGAAGAATGAGGGGGGTATTTATAGGTGAGATTCAGACCAGGTGGCAAAGTTGTAAATATTTTGAACCCTCTTTAGGTCGCTGCGAGAGCTAAGAGGTATTGGAGGAGAGTTTTGCGGTCCAAAGCCTTAAAACTTATGGCGGAACGGACCAAAAAGGCGGGGCGATCCAACAACCTTAATATGAAGCGGCGCAGGCCAAAGAGCTTGGTGAACTAAAAAGGCGGAGCGAGCTAAAAGCTGGGCGAACTTAGGAGCAGGGTGCATTGCAAGCTTCAATGGACTTGTGTGCTTGGCGTTCCAAGAGCTTTTGCGGATTTTAGGAAGCTGAGCGACCTAAAGAGATCAGAATGACCTAAAATGCCAGACGGGCTAAGAAGCCTAACTACCAATTAAAAGCGGACGGACCAAGGGGCTCAATTGATTATCGCCTTTAACATTCTACGGTATGTTTTGAACGAATCTTTTTCCAACCTAAGGACTAACGACCTAACCCTATACAATGAGAAAGACCTAACCTTGCTATGTACTCATGAGCTATATTTCATGGGTTAACAGTGTGTATATATTTGTATGCAATAGGGGACAAGAATAACCAACTACTTTAAAGTAATCAACCTATTTAATTCAAAAACAACTAAAAACTACATTACAGGAGATTCAAAATCTCCCGACTCGACCCCAGAAGGGGTCGGGATCGACCACCCTCCTGAGGGAAGGGTGGAGAGGTTATGTTTTTGTAGGGAGAATTTTATAGTTTTGCATCAGTAGACCATCAAGATTAAATCAAACTAATCCAACATACTATACACACACTTGCAATTATAAATATAGCACCCCAAACTCACTCTAAATCCTACTCTTATTTCATTCTACTCCTCCATACCATCCGTCTGCCATTGTTGAATTCCAAAAAAAGGTTAGGATTCCCTTCTATTCCTCATATCTCTATGCTATCCTTTCTAATCTTGATTTATATAGATTTAGATTTTGGAACTTAGTTATATATATATATTAGAATCTAAGATTTGATTCTTAAATATTTATATATGTATATTATATATTAGGAGGATTGGAGTACGATTATTCGAAGGATGAATCCCGATCTAATTATGGACAAATTATAATATTTTTCCTTCTTAAATTCATGTAAATGGAAATCTTATACGTTGCTATTTTCTATCCTTTGTATTATGGATTTGGACCATTATGCCTATATGAGATTTGTATTAAAACGAAAATAAAACACTATAACCCCCCTCCCCAAAATGCTATACTTTGTTTATTGTGGTAATGGTCAATCAAAAGCGATATGATTGGGTTTGTTTTATTGGAATAATGAAAGTTAGGCTTTGGATGTTGTGAAATTCCTAGTTTTTGGTCTGATTCACTTGGTTCTTACATTAAATATTCATATATGTTTATGTATTAAACATAAGATTTGAGTGTTGTAAATTAATAAGTTTAAGCATCTATTTTAAATAGACTTGTTTGAATGTATTATATGCAATATAGTTGAATCTTGAGTTTTTATATGCAATATAAAATAAATAGTTAAGTAGTGCCAAAAGTAAGGTTTTGCATATGTAATTGTGTTATGGCACCTTATCTATACTTATTAACATGGTTATAAGTTCAAACCAGGGTTATAAGCTTATTTGTATGTATTATGAATCCCTTTTTTATCATTGAATGAAAATATACACATTTAGACCATGTTAATTGGTAGAGAATTTAATTTGTATACCTTAACTGTGGTTATAAGGATTGACATTTCAAACGTATTAAGTTGTTATCACGTGCGCTAAATTTATGCCTATCTATTACCATATATCTATAATGTAATTAACGTAATATTAATGCGCAGTAAATACTTTTAAATTAGGTAATTAGAAATTAAACGTCCCCATAGGACTTTGTATGTGTATTTGTATGTGCGTGAATCAATGGCTTAATTATAATTAATGACACAATGTTAACCATTGCTTGTAGTAGAAGTCTGCCCAGAATCGACTAATATATTCAGCATATACAAGTACGACTGGTTAATTGAGAGGTGGATGTCACAGTCCATTAGAATAAGTGCACTATGATGCGAGGTTTAGCCCAGCGTATAGTAGAAGCTTGTTCGAAACTGCCCGACAAATCCAGCATCTACAAGTGATCGACTTAATGTGAGATGTCTAGTGTTTATATATATTTGTGTGTGAAGTAGGCTTGCCTCGAAAAGGAATTAAGTGGATAACCTACCATATTGGTTATTAAGTGGTTAGGACTAGGTCCGCTTCTAAGGTTCACTCCTTGGTTCTGGAACAGAGTCATAGGACCCGCCCCATTAGGTCTTAAATGGTCATAAGGTTTGCCTTTCTCTTATAAGTTATTAGATGTTATTACTAAACGATGGCGAATGAGTGGGGTAGTTCTCAGGAGTGTCCGATTCTTATCTAGGGGCTAAGTGAGGGATGACCTAGGGATGGGTTACTAATAGTTCCGCTGATCATGTAAGGAGAGCCATCTGTCTAAGGGATGTATTAAGTGGCTAGGAGTTCACCTACAATACCATTAAATAGTAACGCATGGATCCACCAGAGGTTCTTAAATGACAACGAGGGTCTATCTTAGCCTGGTATTAAGTGGCAAATTACTATTTCTTTTATATAATGAGAGAATATTTAATAACACTGACGATTATAAGATGGGGTCTTAAGTGACTAGGGTCCGCCATAGGTTACTAAATGATAAAGGGAATCCACCCAAGAATGAATATAAAGTGATGGTCTTAAGTGACCAAATGGTACCCCGCCTCATGGGGTATTAAGTGATGATAGTGAACCCTCCTTAAAATAAATAAGTGTTAATAAGCCTTAAGTGACTATAGAGTAGTCTACCTCGTAAATTTATATGATTGATTGTGTGCTGAATTACATAAGCATAATATGAAGAATTTATACTACCAAATATAGGAAATAGTTACTCCTTAAAACTTATGTGATTTTCGTTCACCAGAAGTTTATATTCTGATCTCCCTCCTCTTAATATAAACAGATTAATAGGTGGGAATGCTTGGGATCAGTGATGTTGTGGATATGGAGCCCGACGATGGAGGCTTTAAGTTATTTTGGCAGTATTATTATTATTATATTATTGGGATAGTTATTGATGTACCTTTTATTTCTTAAGACTTATTATAACTAGTACTTGATAATGGTTTTATTTATGGTACTTCTATTTTCAGATATTAAATTTTATCCCTTTTGTTGTATGAGACTCTAATTTCATTTTGGACTGTTGTGTTATATTTGTTTGAGTATTTCCTTATAGGATCCAATGATCATTTAGAATGGCTTCGAGTTCTAATTGGTCTTTTCTGGGTTGAAATTTAGGCCCAATCCAGATGGGTTGTTACATGTGGTATTAAAGCATATGTTACTGTATTATAGGGAAATATACGTAAGAGAGACGTATTTGTTATGTGAAAAAGTTTTAAAACTGTATATTTATATATATATACATACTATACCCCAAAGACATATGCAATTATACAAGGCAACCTTTATCTTTCTTCCTTTTGGGCTTAAATACTATGTTAGGAAGTCAATTTAAGGGTTTTTTCCTTTTTTTAGATAGTGAAAATATCCAATAATCAGCCCGATCAAGGAAACCCGGCAAGGCCTTGGTACTTTCTTGAGTGGTTCCAACAATGCCTTAGGACTGTGGAGCAAGTCCCTACTGCCACTCTTACCCCAACGGAACCAGAAGCTCAACCTGCTGATGGGGTTTTCAACTTTCCTCGTCTTTGTAAATATTTCATGAAGTTAGGGTAAAACCCTTTTTAGGAACCGAGAGCTTCTTTGAAGCTAACGCATGGATAACCGAGTGTGAACGTATCTTCGAAGCTACAGTATGGGACGACCAAATGAAGCATAGGGTAGCAGGTTGGAATTGGAAAGGAGAAGCCTAGAGTGGTGCAACATGATTTCAGAAGAGAATATGGGTAGAGTATTTACTTAGGAGGATTTTAAGACTCGTTTTGAAACTAATATTTTACCTAATGCCAAAATGAGTCTATAGATGGAGAAGTTTATTTTGCTAAAGCAAAAAGAGTTAAGCATAAGAGAATTTGTAGCAAGATTAATGGAGTTATATAAATTTGGGAGGGAATGGAAGACACCTTTATGAACAAAGCATTTATGTTTGTTAAGGGACTAAATTCTCCATTAAGGGAATGCTACTGGCTTAGTCGATGTTTGGAGCAATGTTCGAGGCACTTGTTGAGAAAAATATCTTGTATACGGCTGAGGAAAAGATAGAAGCTAAGAATGAATAAGGGGAAGGTGCTTCTAGTTTCGTAAAAAAGAAAAATTTTTGGCAAAAAGAAGAAGAAGGGAGGAAAATTAAAGGAGACTAAGGTGTGTTTGAGGTGCCACAACAAGAGCCGTGAGGCCAAGAATTTAAGGTGAACTATGCGAAGTTTGAAGTCAAAGGAAAGGGCTTCAATTGTCATGAGGATGGATACTTGATAAGGAACTACCCTAAACCTAAAGGAGGACATAGTGGGAAAACTATGCTATGGAGGTAGCACCGCTTCATAGTCAACCCCCGAGAGATCAGAGACATCCAGCTTTGGAAGGTATAATCTCTATTCTAGGAACTTCTGTGTGTACTCTGTTTGATTCAAGACCAACTCACTCCTTCATTGCTAGAAAGATTGTTAATTCCTTAAATCTTCCTTCATCTTTTGCTTGTAGTCCGATAGGGGTGTCTAACACTATCAGAGGAGTTAAGCAACTTTTGCTTATTTGTAATGACCTAGTATTATGTATTGTCGATGTTGATTTCTTTTGCGATGCTTATGTACTAGATTTTGAGGAGTATGGTCTCATATTAAGGATGTATGGGCTATCATTTTATGGGGTCGTCCTTAACCGTGATAAGAGATTTGTTTACTTAAGAAGTCGTGGAGGTCATAGCTTAAAGATCCTTTTACGATTGGAAATCAGGATTCAACCTTACTGCACTCTTTATTGCCTGAATTAGGAGGGTCATCTTCAATATCTATTGTATGCGAGTTTACAGATATCTTCAATAAAGTAATGGGTGTAACACCCCACCTCCGCCAGGGTCACTCACAAGAGAATGCACTAGCTTTGGAGGGGTGTTGTCTAGGTAAACATGCACAGAGATATCACAAGACAGAACATAGATAAATAAATAAGTAAAGCAGCGGTAGAAATTTAAAAACCATAATTAACCATTTCAAAACCAAATAGTCAACTTACATCAAAGTACTTAGTCATTATTTTCCAACTACCACAAGTCTAGAAAACATAAACTGAAAATAACATAAAGTAAACTATCCCCAAGATAGATGTGGTGAAGCCATAGCAAGCTCAAGTCCAAACCGTACATGAGCTGTCAAGAAAGCAAGCCAAATGTCCAAGCTAAGCACTAGTGTTCCTTCCCTGAGAACCTTGGGGGGGGGAAACGGAAGAAAAGAGACGAAAGAAAAAGGGTCAGTCATAAAGACTGGTAAGTCCTACCTACTATTAGTATAAAAACTAATGAAGTTAACTAAACATGAGAAACTGAGATGAAACATAAAGATGGTAACTAACTGGCATGATAAATAGATAACAAGGTAGATCAAGTGTGGCATCGCATATACAAGGTTTAGTTTTGCACCAATAGTACTAATATTCCAACCCATGTCAAGTATAAACAAGAAATGATCCCTTGGCCCAATATCATGAGTTGACCCAAGTCAAGGTCCAACTATACAATCTAGTCGATCGGCTCCCTATAAGCCTAACTCGTCGAGTGTCGGTGTCATACGACCCAATCACGGAATGTAGTCGAACAGTGCTAGGTCCACCCTAGGGTGTATCAAGCCCTAGGGTGCCAACCCTTGACACGAATCAAGCACGCACAGTTTAAACCTACTGGTGCCCATGTCTGTTTTATTCAACTCCGGACTATGTGCACGACCATAGTCCGCCTGAACCTACACTGGCGCACCTACTTTGTCGTCTTTCTGGTCGCTTACAATCAGCCCAGTAATCGTGCCCTACCCTAGCCTAGTCCCTAGGGTATCGTGATACATCCAAGAGGGTTACTCCTGAAAAGGACCACGTAACTAGGGTTTCCAACGGGTTAAGTGTGGTTAACCCTATCCAATCATGTATCAAGTTGGTTAAGTGTATCCAAGTGGTTCATGACTTAACCTTAACATGTGGCATTAATTAATTTAATGCACCCAACCTCTCACATTAGACTTTGTTCTGGTTACTGGATATGTCGGACGGGTCCGGGCAGCTTTACACCACAACCTAGTCTAACCTCGGGTTTCAAGCGCGATATGACCAACTTCTCACATTGGGTCCTATTGTTTGTAGCCACTGGATTTGCCGGGCGGTTCCGGGCAGATTTACGCTACAAACTCAACCCAACCTCGAGTTGGCCACTTTATGGTTTTCTACATGTCATGACCACATTCACTTTTTCAAGCATAATCAAGTTTCATATCACATTTCAAGTCATGTTTTTCATGTCATTTCAAGTTTGCCTAACTACCCATAACGTATTCCCATTCGCACGTAAATTCGCATCAACACAAGTGAATCAAGGAACATAAAAATATGTCCAAGATGGGCATAAGGTGGTAAATTTGGTCATAAGTTAAACATGATGATATTTGAGGCAAAGGTGTTCATCACAACTAGCATATAGGATTTTTGGCCTCAAAACATGTATGACATCAAACTTAGCAAATAAACTTGTGGGTAGCATGTAGTTCAACATCATAGGCAAAGGTGATAACATGATAATATTTGACATAGAGTGATAAACTTGTGGGTAGCATGTAGTTCAACATCATAGGCAAGTTAACATCAAGGTTATGAGGGGTTCTATGTTGCATTATGCATAATCCCCAAATAAAGCTCATAGCTTTCTACCCAAAAATCAAGATGAACGGTACTAGGTTCATGATAGTTCCACAATCATAGATCAAAAGAGTCATAAATGGATCTATGCATACAAATATAGCCCCAAGACAAGTATTGCACCAAAAATCCCATTTCAACTTGCTACATGTTCATATTAACTTCATAGTTTAAATCTAAGAGTAGAGTGGGGCTTACAAATCGTGGCTATGAGAACTAGAACAAAGTAGAACAAGATAGAGATGTTGTAGAAGCTCTAGGAATGATGTAGCATCACTAGAAGCCTTGAGAAATAAGTAGCTCCTTTGATTTGATGGAGAAAGATTGCTCCTTTTTGCCTTAGAAGCTCTCAAGATGAAGATGGGGGCCATGATTAGGGAGCATTTTGGCAGAATTTAGTTGTTAGGATGATTTGTGGTGGTTTAGGCTAGGTCTTAGGGTGTTTTTATAGGTGTAGAGACAAGTTTAGGCCATAGGATTAACCCTAGTTTAGATCTGAACCATCAAATCCCGTCACAGGCCAAGTAAACAGACCAAAGGAGCAAACTGGTGCACCAGACCAACAGGGTCCGACCAGGGAAGTCGACACCCAAGTCGACTGTGCAGTCGACCTGGGCTGGGGCAGGTCGACTCCCCAGTCGACCTGGGGTTGGGCGGGAAATTTTCCCGCCCAATCTGTTTGGAGCTGATTTTGAATTTCGGGCTGAATTTTGAATTTTCTGAAATCTTCTATGGGCCATATCTTGGTCATACGGACTCCGATTTACGAAATTTCGGACTCGTTTTCAAGAAGAATTTCGAGACGAACGCAATGGCGTAACCCGTTCCTTATGATTTAATTCTGCCCTGATTTCTTGTTTTAACATGTTATAAAAATTTGGGTTGTTACATTCTCCCCACCTTAAAGGATTTCGTCCCCGAAATCTCCAAGTTAGGAAGAACGTATCCTACCATCCATCATCCATCTACTCAAAACATCATCCACAAGTAATCATTGTCCTTAAAAGATTTCTAATGCTGTATGAACATATGCAAAAGTGTGTGTATATGCATCTATCTAATGCGAAAATCAGGCGGTTACTGACTCAGTAAACCTCCTTAATGCAGAATATGTTAGTGAAATGAGTCCAAATGTATGCAAATTCCTAACATAATTTATAATCTCTACATGAGTGCACATAACATTCATTCATATGCAACATCCACGTGATAGCATAACAAGTTTCATCCATGAATAAGCATAAACACTCATGCATATGCAATATGAAACTATGTGAGCCGATCTTAGTGCCTAACGTGTATCATGCATCCACGAGTAACCACTTGCAACCACTTGCAACCATTTGCAACCATCAAGCATAACATGTTTCAAACACATGTTTCATCCAAAGGGTTTCTACCTAAGGTTCTCATGACAAGATTAACGAAATAACAAGATAACCATGGATAGCAAAAGAAAGATATGCTAACTAGGAAAGGAGATTGAGAATGTACCCTCAAAAAGAAATGGATAAAGCCCACGTATCTTCTCCTCGGTTTCCCAAGTTGCATCTTCATCGGCTTCACTCCACTGAACCTTTACTAACTTGACTTCTCGATTCCTCAGCTTCTTGATCTCCGTTCCCAAGATACGAATCGGAGCTCGCCTCAGGGTTGCCTCTTTCTCTACCTCCACGTCTTCAAGAATGCTAGGCTCAACTACTTTGGCTGATTCATGTAGGCATTTTCGGAGATGCGAGACATGAAAAACATTGTGCACTCCAGCCAGCTTCTCGGGCAATTCCACCCTATAAGCCATTTGCCCAATCTTCTCGATGATAGGGAAGGGTCCTACGAACCTTGGTGCTAGCTTTCCAACTGCTCCAAAATGACCCACATTTCGCAAGGGAGAAACCTTCACAAAGACCATATCTCCAACTTCAAACTCTAAGTCTGTCCTTCGCTTGTCTGCATAGGATTTCTGTCAGTCTTGGGCCGTTTTCATCCGCCTTCGAATCAACTCAACCTTCTCGGAAGTGTCCCTTATCATGTCGGGCCCAAGTATAAGCTTATTCGTCATCTCCCACCAACATGTTGGTGACTTGCACGGCCTCCCATACAAAGCTTCGAATGGTGCCATCCCTATGCTTGCTTGGTAGCTGTTATTATAAGCAAACTCTACGACAGGAAGGTGGTCTTCCCAAGTGCCACCAAAGTCAAGAATGCACAGCCTCAACAGATCTTCTAGTACCCTATTCACCCTTTCGGTCTGACCATCAGTCTGTGGGTGATAGGCTGTACTTAGATTCAATCGCGTACCCATCGCTTCTTGCAGACTACTCCAAAATTGGCTAGTGAAGATTGGGTCACGATCGCTCACTATGCTAGAAGGAACTCCATGCAATCGCACTATCTCCCGAAGATAAACAGATGCTAGCCATGATGCGGTCCTCTTGCTCTTTACTGGAATGAAATGAGCGCTCTTCGTGAGTCTATCCACTATGACCCATTATGCCAGTATTCCGCTTCCTTGATCTCGGCAATCCATCCACAAAATCCATAGAGACACTTTCCCACTTCCATTGCGGGACCTCCAATGGATGCAGTAGCCCACCGGGCTTCTTCGACTCGGCCTTTACTTGTTGGCAAACAATGCATCTAGAAACAAACTCTGCAACATCCTTTTTCATCCCATCCCAAAAGAAAATGCGCTTCATATCCCGGTACATCTTATCCCCTCCGGGATGTATGGTCATCCTCGAGTGATGCGCCTCCTCAAGAACTTTATTTACTAAGTCTCCCACTTGTGGGACACATAGCCTTCCATCATGCCTTAGCCATCCCTTGTCATCAATAGTATATCTAGCGAGGTGACTTGATGTCTCACCACGAATCAACTTGTCTATGATCTCGACTATCTGCGGGTCTTCCCTCTGTGAAGCCCCAACTTGATCAAGAAGTGTAGGTCTAAGCTCAAGGGATGCTAACGAACCAGTCATCGACTCAACAGCAGGTGTAAAATCAAAGGTTGCCAAGAACTCTAGGCTTCTCATCTCAACAAACAAGGGACTCAAAGTCAACCTTCTTCTACTTAGCGCATCCGCCACAACATTACCCTTGCCAGGGGTATAAGCTATATCGAAGTCATATGATGCCAAGAATTCCATCCACCTCTGCTGCCTTAGATTCAAATCTTTCTGCGAGAAGAGGTACTTGAGCGACTTGTGATCAGTATATAACTCAAACCTTTCACCTAGAAGATAATGGCGCCAAGATTTGAGTGCAAAGACGATCGCCGCCAACTCCAAATCATGAGTGGGATAGTTCTTCTCATGAGCTTTGAGTTGCCTACCCCCAAAGCATATCACTCTCCCTTCTTGCATCAGGACAGCGCCTAATCCCGTGCCACATGCATCGGTGTACACGGTAAACAACTTCCCTCCATCGGGTAATGCTAGAACTGGAGCTGTGGTGAGGGCTTTCTTGAGCCTTTGAAAAGAAAGCTCACACTCTAAGTCCCATGCAAAGACTAAGTTCTTCTTCGTTAACTTAGTAAGAGGGGCTGAAATCTTAGCGAAGTCCTTAATGAACTTCCTATAAAATCCTGCCAGACCGAGAAAGCTTCTCACTTCAGTTGCATTCTTCGGAACTTTCCAGTCTTGTACCGCCACTACTTTAGCGGGATCTACAGCTATGCCCTGCTTAGAAACTATATGCCCAAGGAACCGAACTTCCCTTCTCCAGAAATGGCATTTGGAGAACTTGGCTTTTAACTGATGAGCTCTAAGCATATCCATAACCTCCTTAAGATGTGTAGCATGCTCTTCCTCGTCCTTAGAGAAGAGCAGAATATCATCCACGAAGAGAACCACAAACTTGTTAAGGAACTCCCTAAACACCCTACTCATCAAATCAATGAAGTATGCGGGTGCATTAGTCAAACCGAACGGCATGACGAGCCATTCAAAGAATCCATCTGGAGTCCTAAACACAGTCTTGTCAATGCTATCCTCAGCCACTCTAAGCTGATGGAATCCGGTGGCTAGATCGAGCTGAGAGAAAACAGAAGCACCTACAAGCTGGTCAAAGAGATCATCGATCCTCGGTAACAGGTGCCTATTCTTCTTTATCAGCTTGTTTAACTCACGATAATCAACACATAGACGAAGCGAACCATCTGCCTTAGTAGAGAATACCACAGGAGCACCCCATTCAGAAATTCTTCGCCTAATGAAATTTTTCTCAAGCAACTCCTTGATTTGCTTGCT
Source organism: Allium sativum (assembly GCA_030737875.1). Classification (NCBI taxonomy): domain Eukaryota; kingdom Viridiplantae; phylum Streptophyta; class Magnoliopsida; order Asparagales; family Amaryllidaceae; genus Allium; species Allium sativum. The sequence goes on from CM060919.1 coordinate 313,762,902, forward strand.
AAGCCCTCTTCTTTCTCGCGGGGCCATGTGCCTAACAGGCAATGAAACTGGCTTGGCATTATCAACAAGATAAATACGGAAGTCTATCTCGTGTTTAGGGGGTAACCCCTTCACCTCATCAAAAACATCAGGATATTCTCGGACCACCCTCACAGATTGAAGATTGTCAATAGACGAGTCGAGGGATTCAAGATAACATAACATGACGGGATCCAGAGGGTTACAAGAAATCTCTAGGGTATTGCCAAGGCGAGTCATAAGCCTCACTACCCTATGCTCACAATCGAGAATGGCTCCATAACTGGACAACCAATCCATGCCCAAAATCAACCCGTATCCCATGAACCCGAGAACATAAGCATTACATGTGAATTCTACGGTCAAGATAGAAATCCTCAAATCCATACAAATCATAGATAGATGGGCGGAACCCCCAATTGGATTTGAAACACTAACGGGATCCTCAACTAGACTAGTACTTAGGTGCAAACTTTCAATAATGTCAGAAGAAATAAAGGTATGCGATGCGCCAGAATCAAATAAAGTTTGAACAGGAAAACCAGAAATGTAAACAAGGCTTTCTACAGAAATACTACCTCGGTCCGGAGTTGGAGTAGTGTTGAGAGCATGCATCTGCCCTCCAGAATGTCTTGCCCGCTGAGTCTGTCCTTGCCCCTGTCCTTGCTTCTTTGGGCAATCCTTACTGTAGTGTCCAGACTCTCCGCAATGAAAGCATTCTCCAACTTCCTCTTCTTCTTCCTACAATCTTTGATTATTATTCCAGTGATCCCACAGAAGTTGCACTTCCTTGTCTCCCTTACCTTGTTGTTGTTGGCTTTGTTACCCTTGTTGTTCTTATTGTTCTGGTTGTTCTGGTTGCCTCCCCACTTGGAGTCCGCCTTCTTGGTTTGAGTCTCATTAAGCTTAACTTCTTTCTTTCCATTCTTATCATCTCCTTGAAGCAAGGCCATATCCACTAAGCTCTCAAAAGTGGCCCCATGGGTATATGAGACATGGCCAAACCTTGCAATAGCTCATTCAATCCTCGAGCAAAGCGTAGAGCCTTCTTCTGAGGTGTGTTAACCATGTCTAAACCGAATCGAGCAAGCTGGTTAAACTTATTCACATACTCCCTCACGGTCATGTCCCCTTGCTTCAAAGATATAAACCTCTCCAATTGCAGATTCTCTTCAGCAGATGATAGAAACTTAAGCCCAAACCTCATCCTAAAGTCGGCCCAAGTCTCTATGGGTCTAGTAGCGTTGTTGACTTCCCACCAATAAGCAGCTTCCTCTTTCAATAGCCATACTGACAACAGAACTTTCCTACGATCTTCCACATCAAAAATAGCAAAAAGGTCTTTAGTTTCCCTTAACCAGTTTCTTGCCTCAACATAAGTCTCTGTCCTAACTGTAATGACCCGCATTTTCCATCGGTATAATAATTAATTTATTTAACTATTTAAATAGTGAATTAAATGATTTCATGGTCATGGAATTAAATAATGGTGAATATTTAATTAAAATAATAAATTAAATAATATATTTAATTCAAAAATAATCAGGAATATTGGAAATCACAACATTCTGTGAACAGGGTCATCCCTAAGATTTAATTCAGCTTAGAGTTGAATTATATTGACGAATATATTCAATCGACGTCAGTCTGAACGTATAATTATATTATAATTAAAATCGAGCTTGAAATGGCGCTGCAGTTCGTAAATTGGCGATTCGAACTTCAACTGAATGTACAGGATTCGTTTTAAGCCGGATTACTGTGAAACAACAAACGTGTGGAGCTGGTGGAGTATATCTTTCTAGTGGAAGAGAAAGATCGGGATTTCGTCGTGTAGATTTTGATTTATGTCCAAATCAAATTTTAGAAAGGTCGCTATGGAATTTATTAATAATTTAATTCGATTTAAAAGAGGTTTTGACCATAACTTGAACAGACGATCGAATTAAGCCATGAAACCAGTTCCGTTGAGTTCGTATCATCGTTTAGAGTCAGAAAACATATACAGTTTGTTATTTTTGAACATTGGAAAATTTGGTGTCTAAAGGAGCACTTAGGGTGCGTAGAAAATAGCGTACCGGGAAACAGTCTCGGAATGCGACGAAGTGTGTGCCATTGGGTTCGTATTAATTTATCGTTATAAGAAAGTCAAGTTTCGCGGCAAACAAATGACGCATGTGACTCTGGTAGCCAAAAAAGCCTTATTCTGAGTTAACCATTTATACGTTTTAAACAGGGGTAACTTTATTTGAATGGTTAACTGGTCAAACGAACTCGGAATTCAACGAAACAAGTTTCATACGAAACCTTAGGAAGAGGTCTAGTGAAACGTCAAGGCCTCATATTTTTAAGATTTTTTCTGTAATTTTAATGAATTAATGCTCGGTGTTTTTCATCGATATTTTCTAAGGGATTTTCGCAAACGGTGTCGGAATTCGACGAAACCTATCCCATTGGGTCCGGAATATTTTTCTATGATAGGATTAGCTTGGTTTGTCAAAAACATAGATCATATGATATCGTTTTGAGGGTTATTTCGTGATGAAATTTCTAAAAGGATAAAATAAGAATAATGGTCCATCTCCTTCACTATAAGTACCCCTCGTTAGCATCCCTTACAACCTAATTTCATTTCGAAGTCAACAGAATTTCCAGCCACCGATATTATCTTCTTCAACCAAAAAACGAGAGGAAAGAAAATCAAAAGAATTCATAAACAAATTCAATAAATCTCAAAAGAAGTATTATCGAAATCCTCTTGACCTCGTCTTCGACTGTGGTGCGTCTTACGTTGTTCGAACGTCTTTTTGGTTCGAGGGTTTTTAACAGCCATGCTTAGGGTTCAAGGTCGCGAAAAATAGGAGCCTCTATTGGGGTTTTGAGTACTGTATTTTGGTTCAGGGAGGTGAATGGCACTTGCCTGCGTTCCCTGGTGGATTTCGAAGCAAATGTTTGTCGCGTGAACTGGGGGGGTAATCCTCAACGGAAATGTCAGGGTGATCTCGAGTTGGTGGTTGCAGGTCGGAGCGATGGTCGTGGAGGTGGGGATGGGGGGTCAACGTGAGGTCAAAGGAGGAAATGGGTACTCTGGAGGAGCGATTTTGATGTTGGGGGAGATGAAGAATAGGTACGGGTCTGGTATTGAAGTGGCATTGGGACGATGGAAAACAAAGGGGGTGAGGCCCATTTAGGAATTTAATTTCCAAGTTTATTTTATATTAAATATGTATTAACTTCGAAAATCCATATCTCGGTCATATGAAATCAGAATCGTGAACCGTCAGTCACTTTGGGACCGTACGGACGAGAGCTTCACAATGAAGCTGACTGGAAGTGGATTGGGGCTCGTCTGAATTTACGGCGAAATAAACTATTTGATTCAAATCAAACAACAGTTTATCGTTCTTTAACGATGAACTGCAAATGTGAGTAAAACTCACCAACTCTGAACAGTTATATTTTTATAATGTATTTTTAGAACTGTTAATCATCTGTTGATTGCTGTGTGTTGGTTGATTGATTGAACTGCTAGTCAGTTAGTGAAAATTATATATATATATATAAACCGTTAAATATTCATATATTGATTCTGCTATCAGAATAATTTATAGTGAACTGAAAGTGATGAAAATCATATTGTGTAACATCTGTGGATGCAGGGAGACAGGTTGGAGGAATCCGGCTGGATTCCTCAACAGTTATTTTATTGTTTTTCATATATTGTTATATGATGTGATATAAAATCTGTGGGCGATTATATGTGCTTGGACGATATTAAACATCATGATTTGATATGATTGAATACCATAACATACCGAAATGTTGATAAGGGGATTTTCAAAGTGATATTGAAAATAGAATATTTATAAAATGGGATATTTATAAATAAGAGATATTTATAAAGTGGAATATTTATAAATAAGAAATGTTTATAAATTTGGAATATTTATAAATAGGAGATGTTCAAAAAGGAAATAATTACAAACCATTTTCTTTTTGAATGGAAAGGCCTGTGTGGCGGGTTTGGGGATTTTCCCGATGCTCCCGTTACAAAGGAGGTTATGGCGATTTTTTCAGAGAATTTAAGGAGTTAGAATATTTTTAAGAATAAATTTGAAAAGGAAAAATTTTAGAAAATAAATAGAGTTATAAAAAGGAAATTTGTTTATAACTGAATAGGATGTTATAAAAAGGAAAACGTTATAAAAAGGAAATCATTTGTAAAGTGAAGAACCGTTACTAAAAGTAAATCTTTATAAATGAATAGAGTTAAACGGTTACAGTTAAACAGTTAGAGTTAAACAGTTAGAGTTAAACAGTTAGAGTTAACCAGTTAGAGTTAAACAGTTAGAGTTAAACCAGTTAGAGTTAAACAGTTAGAGTTAAAACAAACATAGTTATTCAGGATGAGTTGCCATTTAGCACGACTGCTAGCGTAATTCGCAGGGCTGTAAATAGCCTACAGCGGTCGGATGTTTCCTGAGGGAATCAGGCGTAACCATTGTGATCGCAGCGATCTAGAGTCAAGCGAATGGAGATAAATCGAATATAGTTATTCGAAATAAAGTTAAAACATATACTAGTTATTCGAATAAGAGTAAATCAATTAGAGTTAATCAAATAGAGTTAATCGAATAGAGTTAAAGAAATAGAGTTAAGCAAAATTAGAAACTGACTAGAGATTAGTAAGTTGAATGGTTTCCTGAGTATCGATCTGATGTTGGTTTCGGCCTTCGGGGTTTATACTTAGGAAGTTGTTCTCTTGTTAGTTTATAGTTAGAGTCTGATAGTTGTGGAAGGATAGTGATACGTAAATAAACAATGGAAATGTTTTCCAACGTTGATAACGAATATTTTCTAAATATAGAAAATAAGGAAATATGAATATATATAAATATATATATATATATGTCTGATGATTGGGTCGATAATTCCATTTGGAATTTAGATCGTTGTTTGCACACGGACATGTTTTCATTTGATAGTTAAATCACAGACTATCAAAGTTTTGACCATTTTACGTTGTAAATATGGAGAGACCGGTTGGATTATTATCCGAAGAACCACTCCGTATTGACATAAGCGTTGTGATCAAATACGATGAAGAAAATTGAAGATGGAGTAAAGTGCAAGGGCTATTGTATAAGTCTTAGATAACAATGCCTAAGATGGATGTACTGAATAGTACCTTCGGTTTGTCCAGTCCCAGGACAACTTGTATGGACGAAGGTCTGACAGAGTATATCCAATAGATCGCGTAAGTTGATCTATTCAAACGTATTCACGTTTGGTGGCGGAGGAATCCGTTTCTCTTAGCTGTATACCCGTGTTATTTTTGGATAAGTCAATTTGTGATTTGGCGGGTATGACGATGTGACATTTTAAGTGAATGAAGATGGATGTCTGACAGAGTATTTCCAAAAAGGTCACGTACATTGATTTCTTCAACCGTACCGAGAGTGGAAGCGGAGAAGGAAACTTCTTTTAGCTGACACGTAATGTACTGTTGTAAACGTCAATTAGTGATTTCGATGGATTTGACAATGTAGCATTTGAAGTGAATCTGATGTAATGATAAAGCGTAGCTTCTAGCCTCATCAACCGGTAAATGACAGAAATCGGGCAGACAGCATGGCTAAGTCGGTCGCACCGAAGTAGGGTGTATAATCACCTATCTAGAGAATATTCATTTGTTTCTTAAATCTATCAATGCTGTCCCATATATATACGGGAATGGTTGCAGATCCCAACCGTTGGTGATGTACATTCGATACACTCAAGCGAAATGAGTGGTCGGTCATGTGTGGCTGAGTTACAAGATGTTCTTGTTGAACTCCAGTGTATCGTTCCTAGAGTACACTGATCGGAAGGTGGTTCCATACCTTGTCAAAGTTGGAAATCCATTACCCAATACGTGTTTGCAATTTTGATTGTATACCATATATGCAGAACGTGAGATGAAAGCGTTTCTGCTAGATGATTATTATATTGTGGTTGATAGACATTATTGTAATATCAAAAGGTTTTGATATAAAGATATTTTGGATTCTCATAAGGGAAAAACCCGTTTCATTCTACAACGTGGTCTTATGAGATATCGTTTACTTGTTCATATACCCGTTTAAATTGTTTTACTCACACCAATCCCATGACTGACCCGGAGTTTATTTTGTTGTGTTCCCCCTAAACTCTTGGGTGCCTAAATTTGTATGGGCAGTCAAGTAGTCGGGATTTACAGATATACTTGAAGAGCTGGAGCAGGAGGCTTCTGGATCATATAGCTATAATTTATTTCCGCTGTGTTGTAAGTGCTGTACTCTGATAAGTGCTATTGTATACATAACTGTTATATTTCAAACTTATGTTATCTATTATATGTTATTCGTTCCGCTGTGAGGTTCGTGTTACTCTGATGTTGTGTTCTTCTTCTTCTTCTATTCTAAGTTTCTATCTTATCTATTCTCACCTTCTAATTTCTTTCATTAATTACCAGGATTTTTCGATGTTTTGGTTATCGACATCGAGCTTATGTCGATAACCAAAGTCTTCTCAAAATCCGGGTCGTTACAGTTGGTATCAGAGCTTAAGTTAAGAATTACCTTGGCTCTGTGGCGTGACTCGGTAGAGATAGGGTTAGTAATACCCTAGATTAAGTTGAGTGTATATATACGAGTGCGTATTTGTATTTGATATAAAAATGGTTTTATATTGTGGAAATTCATTGGCTGAGTTGTTTATGAGTTCTGGTCGATCAGTTTGATCCACTGTATCGGTAGGAGTAAATAAATACTTGAATACGATGGACCGACACAGTATGGATATGTAATATATTATCATATATTAGATATATTGGTTGTAATTATAATCGAATGAGATTATAAAGTGAAATGGTTATATATAACCAATCAGAATCATATAAGTAAAGTATATGAAATAAGGTGAAGTAAATATGAATTTAAATCAGATTCGGAATTAAAATAAGGAAATTTTAAGTTCCTGGGAGATTTTGAGATGTTTTCAAAATGGATGTATTTAGTAAGGGTTTTGAAATGATATAGTATTGAAATCACTTGGGTCGCTAGAAAATAATTCCGATGATGACTGCGCAGTATCATCGGTGTGATTTTCGAGTTCTAAGTGGTGGATTACTACCAGAGATTTTGATTTGAATTGTTTTGAGAAAACAAGTTGTTTAGAAATTCAAAGGTTTTGAATTGGTATTATGATTTCAAATTTGATTTGAAATAAAAACCGGGAATTTAAGTTCTAGAAATTAAAATTTAACTTGTGAAGTTAATTCCAATGGGATGGTAAAAGTAAATAATAAACCAGAATTTAACTTGAGATGATAGGTTAAGAAAAACTGAAGTGATTAGAGAATAATATGGATTTGAAATGATAAGTTGAGAGTTTGGAATTTGAAACTCGAATTTGAAATTAAATTCGGCTTGAATAAGCGAATGGTTGTGTTAAGAATAACTTGGTTGGAGTTGATTGGGATGGCATTTGTATATGCCGAGTTGATAACAGATGGTAGGGATATAATGATATGCCCAACAAAAAGGTACAAGTTTATATTTTATATGAGTTTGGAATTTATGAGCCAAATTGGCAAGCCATTTGGGTTTTGATTTTCTTTTGGGTTGAAGAAGGCCCAGAGAGGCGAGTTGGAGTTTGAGCTATTGACCAGTACAAAGGAGGTGCTGGCGAAATTTTTCGAAAGTTTAAAGTGTTAGAAAATTTTCAGAATTTTTGAAAATTTTAGTTAGTCGGAAGGAATTAATATTTTTGTCAATATTAATTGGTTCAGTTAAAATCAGAAATAAGGGGTAAAAAAATCTTAGGAATTCCAATAGGTAGGGTCGTCCTCTAACTTAGCAATTTCGAGGACGAAATTATTTTAAGTGGGGAAGAATGTAATGACCCGCATTTTCCATCGGTATAATAATTAATTTATTTAATTATTTAAATAGTGAATTAAAGGATTTCATGGTCGTGGAATTAAATAATGGTGAATATTTAATTAAAATAATAAATTAAATAATATATTTAATTCAAAAATAATCAGGAATATTGGAAATCACAACATTCTGTGAACAGGGTCATCCCTAAGATTTAATTCAGCTTAGAGTTGAATTATATTGACGAATATATTCAATCGACGTCAGTCTGAACGTATAATTATATTATAATTAAAATCGAGCTTGAAATGGCGCTGCAGTTCGTAAATTGGCGATTCGAACTTCAACTGAATGTACAGGATTCGTTTTAAGCCGGATTATTGTGAAACAAGAAACGTGTGGAGCTGGTGGAGTATATCTTTCTAGTGGAAGAGAAAGATCGGGATTTCGTTGTGTAGATTTTGATTTATGTCCAAATCAAATTTTAGAAAGGTCGCTATGGAATTTATTAATAATTTAATTCGATTTAAAAGAGGTTTTGACCATAACTTGAACAGACGATCGAATTAAGCCACGAAACCAGTTCCGTTGAGTTCGTATCGTCATTTAGAGTCAGAAAACATATATAGTTTGTTATTTTTGAACATTGGAAAATTTGGTGTCTAAAGGAGCACTTAGGGTGCGTAGAAAATAGCGTACCGGGAAACAGTCTCGGAATGCGACGAAGTGTGTGCCATTGGGTTCGTATTAATTTATCGTTATAAGAAAGTCAAGTTTTGCGGCAAACAAATGACGCATGTGACTCTGGTAGCCAAAAACGCCTTATTCTGAGTTAACCATTTATACGTTTTAAACAGGGGTAACTTTATTTGAATGGTTAACTGGTCAAACGAACTCGGAATTCAACGAAACAAGTTTCATACGAAACCTTAGGAAGAGGTCTAGTGAAACGTCAAGGCCTCATATTTTTAAGATTTTTTCTGTAATTTTAATGAATTAATGCTCGGTGTTTTTCATCGATATTTTCTAAGGGATTTTCGCAAACGGTGTCGGAATTCGACGGAACCTGTCCCATTGGGTCCGGAATAATTTTCTATGATAGGATTAGCTTGGTTTGTCAAAAACAGAGATCATATGATATCGTTTTGAGGGTTATTTCGTGGTGAGATTTATAAAAGGATAAAATAAGAATAATGGTCCATCTCCTTCACTATAAGTACCCCTCGTTAGCATCCCTTACAACTTAATTTCATTTCGAAGTTAACAGAATTTCCAGCCGCCGATATTATCTTCCTCAACCAAAAAACGAGAGGAAAGAAAATCAAAAGAATTCATAAACAAATTCAATAAATCTCAAAAGAAGTATTATCGAAATCCTCTTGACCTCGTCTTCGACTGTGGTGCGTCTTACGTTGTTCGAACGTCTTTTTGGTTCGAGGGTTTTTAACAGCCATGCTTAGGGTTCAAGGTCGCGAAAAATAGGAGCCTCGATTGGGGTTTTGAGTACTGTATTTTGGTTCAGGGAGGTGAATGGCACTTGCCTGCGTTCCCTGGTGGATTTCGAAGCAAATGTGTGTCGCGTGAACTGGGGGGTAATCCTCAACGGAAATGTCAGGGTGATCTCGAGTTGGTGGTTGCAGGTCGGAGCGATGGTCGTGGAGGTGGGGATGGGGGGTCAACGTGAGGTCAAAGGAGGAAATGGGTACTCTGGAGGAGCGATTTTGATGTTGGGGGAGATGAAGAATGGGTACAGGTCTGGTATTGAAGTGGCATTGGGCCGATGGAAAACAAAGGGGATGAGGCCCATTTAGGAATTTAATTTCCAAGTTTATTTTATATTAAATATGTATTAACTTCGAAAATCCATATCTCGGTCATATGAAATCAGAATCGCGAACCGTCAGTCACTTTGGGACCATATGGACGAGAGCTTCACAATGAAGCTGACTGGAAGTGGATTGGGGCTCGTCTGAATTTACGGCGAATTAAACTGTTTGATTCAAATCAAACAACAGTTTATCGTTCTTTAACGATGAACTGCAAATGTGAGTAAAACTCACCAACTCTGAACAGTTATATTTTTATAATGTATTTTTAGAACTGTTAATCATCTGTTGATTGCTGTGTGTTGGTTGATTGATTGAACTGCTAGTCAGTTAGTGAAAATTATATATATATATATATATATATATATATATATATATATATAAACCGTTAAATATTCATATATTGATTCTGCTATCAGAATAATTTATAGTGAACTGAAAGTGATGAAAATCATATTGTGTAACATCTGTGGATGCAGGGAGACAGGTTGGAGGAATCCGACTGGATTCCTCAACAGTTATTTTATTGTTTTTCATATATTGTTATATGATGTGATATAAAATCTGTGGGCGATTATATGTGCTTGGACGATATTAAACATCATGATTTGATATGATTGAATACCATAACATACCGAAATGTTGATAAGGGGATTTTCAAAGTGATATTGAAAATAGAATATTTATAAAATGGGATATTTATAAATAAGAGATATTTATAAAGTGGAATATTTATAAATAAGAAATGTTTATAAATTTGGAATATTTATAAATAGGAGATGTTCAAAAAGGAAATAATTACAAACCATTTTCTTTTTGAATGGAAAGGCCTGTGTGGCGGGTTTGGGGATTTTCCCGATGCTCCCGTTACAAAGGAGGTTATGGCGAATTTTTCAGAGAATTTAAGGAGTTAGAATATTTTTAAGAATAAATTTGAAAAGGAAATATTTAGAAAATAAATAGAGTTATAAAAAGGAAATTTGTTTATAACTGAATAGGATGTTATAAAAAGGAAAACGTTATAAAAAGGAAATCATTTGTAAAGTGAAGAACCGTTACTAAAAGTAAATCTTTATAAATGAATAGAGTTAAACGGTTAGAGTTAAACAGTTAGAGTTAAACAGTTAGAGTTAAACAGTTAGAGTTAACAGTTTGAGTTAACCAGTTAGAGTTAAACAGTTAAAGTTAACCAGTTAGAGTTAAACAGTTAGAGTTAAAAAAAACATAGTTATTCAGGATGAGTTGCCATTTAGCACGACTGCTAGCGTAATTCGCAGTGCTGTAAATAGCCTACAGCGGTCGGATGTTTCCTGAGGGAATCAGGCGTAACCATTGTGGTCGCTGCGATCTAGAGTCAAGCGAATGGAGATAAATCGAATATAGTTATTCGAAATAAAGTTAAAACAGATACTAGTTATTCGAATTAGAGTAAATCAATTAGAGTTAATCAAGTAGAGTTAATCGAATAGAGTTAAAGAAATAGAGTTAAGCAAAATTAGAAACTGACTAGAGATTAGTAAGTTGAATGGTTTCCTGAGTATCGATCTGATGTTGGTTTCGGCCTTCGGGGTTTATACTTAGGAAGTTGTTCTCTTGTTAGTTTATAGTTAGAGTCTGATAGTTGTGGAAGGATAGTGATACGTAAATAAACAATGGAAATGTTTTCCAACGTTGATAACGAATATTTTCTAAATATAGAAAATAAGGAAATATGAATATATATAAATATATATATATATGTCTGATGATTGGGTCGATAATTCCATTTGGAATTTAGATCGTTGTTTGTACACGGACATGTTTTCATTTGATAGTTAAATCACAGACTATCAAAGTTTTGACCATTTTACGTTGTAAATATGGAGAGACCGGTTGGATTATTATCCGAAGAACCACTCCGTATTGACATAAGCGTTATGATCAAATACGATGAAGAAAATTGAAGACGGAGTAAAGTGCAAGGGCTATTGTATAAGTCTTAGATAACAGTGCCTAAGATGGATGTACTGAATAGTACCTTCGGTTTGTCCAGTCCCAGGACAACTTGTATGGACGAAGGTCTGACAGAGTATATCCAATAGATCACGTAAGTTGATCTGTTCAAACGTATTCACGTTTGGTGGCGGAGGAATTCGTTTCTCTTAGCTGTATACCCGTGTTATTTTTGGATAAGTCAATTTGTGATTTGGCGGGTATGACGATGTGACATTTTAAGTGAATGAAGATGGATGTCTGACAGAGTATTTCCTGAAAGGTCACGTACATTGATTTCTTCAACCGTACCAAGAGTGGAAGCGGAGAAGGAAACTTCTTTTAGCTGACACGTAATGTACTGTTGTAAACGTCAATTAGTGATTTCGATGGATTTGACAATGTAGCATTCGAAGTGAATCTGATGTAATGATAAAGTGTAGCTTCTAGCCTCATCAACCGGTAAATGACAGAAATCGGGCAGGCAGCATGGCTAAGTCGGTCGCACCGAAGTAGGGTGTATAACCACCTATCTAGAGAATATTCATTTGTTTCTTAAATCTATCAATGCTGTCCCATATATATACTGGAACGGTTGCTGATCCCAACCGTTGGTGATGTACATTCGATACACTCAAGCGAAATGAGTGGTCGGTCATGTGTGGCTGAGTTACAAGATGTTCTTGTTGAACTCCAGTGTATCGTTCCTAGAGTACACTGATCGGAAGGTGGTTCCATACCTTGTCATAGTTGGAAATCCATTACCCAATACGTGCTTGCGATTTTGATTGTATACCATATATGCAGAACGTGAGATGAAAGTGTTTCTGCTAGATGGTTATTATATTGTGGTTGATAGACATTATTGTAATATCAAAAGGTTTTGATATAAAGATATTTTGGATTCTCATAAGGGAAAAACCCATTCCGTTCTACGGCGTGGTCTTATGAGATATCGTTTACTTGTTCATATACCTGTTTAAACTGTTTTACTCACACCAGTCCCATGACTGACCCGGAGTTTATTTTGTTGTGTTCCCCCTAAACTCTTGGGTGCCTAAATTTGTACGGGCAGTCAAGTAGTCGGGATTTACAGATATACTTGAAGAGCTGGAGCAGGAGGCTTCTGGATCATATAGCTATAGTTTATTTCCGCTGTGTTGTAAGTGCTGTACTCTGATAAGTGCTATTGTATACATAACTGTTATATTTCAAAGTTATGTTATCTATTATATGTTATTCGTTCCGCTGTGAGGTTTGTGTTACTCTGATGTTGTGTTCTTCTTCTTCTTCTATTCTAAGTTTCTATCTTATCTATCTCACCTTCTAATTTCTTTCATTAATTACCGGGATTTTTCGATGTTTTGGTTATCGACATCGAGCTTATGTCGATAACCAAAGTCTTCTCAAAATCCGGGTCGTTACATCAACAAAATTCTTGCCACCCATCGCCTTAAAGTCCTTGCAAATCTTCGCGAAATCCGCTTGTGGACGCTGAGGATGAGGAGGAGGAGGAAGCTCAGGTACGGGAGGAGGAGTAGGAGTGTTTGTTGGGCCCGCATCGTTGGCCCTAGCTTCCAAATACCTTCGGAACCATCCGGGTATGGGTACTCCCTCGGGAAGGTTAAGATCAGCCATGCTGAAAAAGGAAAAGATAGAATTAGAACGAGGAAACGAAGGATAGTGCTAATGGCTTTTGGGGAATAGCCTTTTAAAATAAACTAGACTTTCCTTGGAAAAGTACTTAATTGGATTTGAAAATAGTTTTTCAAAAAGGAATTTTAAAACTTTTGTCCGGTCTAGTAAACCTCGCTCTGATACCAAATGTAACACCCCACCTCCGCCAGGGTCACTCACAAGAGAATGCACTAGCTTTGGAGGGGTGTTGTCTAGGTAAACATGCACAGAGATATCACGAGACAGAACATAGATAAATAAATAAGTAAAGCAGCGGTAGAAATTTAAAAACCATAATTAACCATTTCAAAACCAAATAGTCAACTTACATCAAAGTACTTAGTCATTATTTTCCAACTACCACAAGTCTAGAAAACATAAACTGAAAATAACATAAAGTAAACTATCCCCAAGATAGATGTGGTGAAGCCATAGCAAGCTCAAGTCCAAATCGTACATGAGCTGTCAAGAAAGCAAGCCAAATGTACAAGCTAAGCACTAGTGTTCCCTCCCTGAGAACCTGAAGGGGGAGGGGAAACGGAAGAAAAGAGGCGAAAGAAAAAGGGTCAGTCATAAAGACTGGTAAGTCCTACCTACTATTAGTATAAAAACTAATGAAGTTAACTAAACATGAGAAACTGAGATGAAACATAAAGATGGTAACTAACTGGCATGATAAATAGATAACAAGGTAGATCAAGTGTGGCATCGCATATACAAGGTTTAGTTTTGCACCAATAGTACTAGTATTCCAACCCATGTCAAGTATAAACAAGAAATGATCCCTTGGCCCAATATCATGAGTTGACCCAAGTCAAGGTCCAACTATACAATCTAGTCGATCGGCTCCCTATAAGCCTAACTCGTCGAGTGTCGGTGTCATACGGCCCAATCACGGAATGTAGTCGAACTGTGCTAGGTCCACCCTAGGGTGTATCAAGCCCTAGGGTGCCAACCACTGACACGAATCAAGCACGCACAGTCTAAACCTACTGGTGCCCATGTCTGTTTTATTCAACTCCGGACTATGTGCACGACCATAGCCCGCCTGAACCTACACTGGCGCACCTACTCTGCCGTCTTTCTGGTCGCTTACAATCAGCCCAGTAATCGTGCCCCACCCTAGCCTAGTCCCTAGGGTATCGTGATACATCCAAGAGGGTTACTGCTGAAAAGGACCACGTAACTAGGGTTTCCAACAGGTTAAGTGTGGTTAACCCTATCCAATCATGTATCAAGTTGATTACGTGTATCCAAGTGGTTCATGACTTAACCCTAACATGTGGCATTAATTAATTTGATGCACCCAACCTCTCACATTAGACTTTGTTGTGGTTACTGGATATGCAGGGCGTGTCCGGGCAGCTTTACACCACAACCTAGTCTAACCTCGGGTTTCAAGCGCGATATGACCAACTTCTCACATTGGGTCCTATTGTTTGTAGCCATTGGATTTGCCGGGCAGTTCCGGGCAGATTTACGCTACAAACTCAACCCAACCTCGAGTTGGCCACTTTATGGTTTTCTACATGTTATGACCACATTCACGTTTTCAAGCATAATCAAATTTCATGTCACATTTCCAGTCATGTTTTTCATGTCATTTCAAGTTTGCCTAACTACCCATAACGTATTCCCATTCGCACGTAAATTCGCATCAACACAAATGAATCAAGGAACATAAAAATATGACCAAGATGGGCATAAGGTGGTAAAGTCGGTCATAAGTTAAACATGATGATATTTGAGGCAAAGGTGTTCATCACAACTAGCATATAGGATTTTTGGCCTCAAAACATGTATGACATCAAACTTAGCAAATAAACTTGTGGGTAGCATGTAGTTCAACATCATAGGCAAAGGTGATAACATGATAATAGTTGACATAGAGTGATAAACTTGTGGGTAGCATGTAGTTCAACATCATAGGCAAGTTAACATCAAGGTTATGAGGGGTTCTATGTTGCATTATGCATAATCCCCAAATAAAGCTCATAGCTTTCTACCCAAAAATCAAGATGAACGGTACTAGGTTCATGATAGTTCCACAATCATAGATCAAAAGAGTCATAAATGGATCTATGCATACAAATATAGCCCCAAGACAAGTATTGCACCAAAAATCCCATTTCAACTTGCTACATGTTCATATTAACTTCATAGTTTAAATCTAAGAGTAGAGTGGGGCTTACAAATCGTGGCTATGAGAACTAGAACAAAGTAGAACAAGATAGAGACGTTGTAGAAGCTCTAGGAATGATGTAGCATCACTAGAAGCCTTGAGAAATAAGTAGCTTCTTTGATTTGATGGAGAAAGATTGCTCCTTTTTGCCTTAGAAGCTCTCAAGATGAAGATGGAGGCCATGATTAGGGAGCATTTTGGCAGAATTTAGTTGTTAGGATGATTTGTGGTGGTTTAGGCTAGGTATTAGGGTGTTTTTATAGGTGTAGAGACAAGTTTAGACCATAGGATTAACCCTAGTTTAGATCTGAACCATCAAATCCCGTCACAGGCCAAGTAAACAGACCAAAGGAGCAAACTGGTGCACCAGACCAACAGGGTCCGACCAGGGAAGTCGACCCCCAGGTCGACACCCAAGTCGACTGGGCAGTCGACCTGGGCTGGGGCAGGTCGACTCCCCAGTCGACCTGGGGTTGGGCGGGAAATTTTCCCGCCCAATCTGTTTGGAGCTGATTTTGAATTTCGGGCTGAATTTTGAATTTTCTGAAATCTTCTATGGGTCATATATATCTTGGTCATACGGACTCCGATTTACGAAATTTCGGACTCGTTTTCAAGCAGAATTTCGAGACAAACGCAATGGCGTAACCCATTCCTTATGATTTAATTCTGCCCTGATTTCTTGTTTTAACATGTTATATAAATTCGGGTTGTTACAATGGGACTTCCACCCTACAGAGAAATCTCATTTAGGATAGACACTGAGAAGGACGCGAGGCCAGTAGCATCTTTGTAACAACCCGAAATTTTAAGTGTATTTTATTTGATTTAAATTTTGATTTTGATTTTATTTGTTTAAAACTCAATTTGTTTGGATTTTGTAAGAAAATTGTTTTGATTTTAATTTAAAACTAAATCTATTTTGGATTTTTATTGTTATGAATATAATTTATAATACAAATTGATATATGTAGTTTCAGTATGTCTTATTGAATAAAGAGTTTGTTTATTTGAATTTATTTTTATATTTTAATTTAAATTGTAAAGTCATATTATATAATTTGTTAATAAATTTTTATCTTTGATTTAATTTCATAATATTCTACAATTTCTCGTAATGGGGGTTTGATATTTGAAATACGTATAGGGAGATATAGCTGTAATGAAAATTTCATTAGAAAATTTGAATGTTTGTCGGTCGCGTATTTTTCGGTGCAAAGCTGCCCATAACAGTTCAAATTTTAACGATTTTAAAATCTCTCTGAAATCAGTTCAGACAAACATGAAAGATATTCTATTCGTTGTCAGTAATCCAACGGCGAAATCCGTTTCGTGAAAATCAGACGCTTTGACCTCCGTTTTCTGTCCGTATTTTTGTGTTAAAAGGGGTCCATAACGCATTTTTGAACGGAGCATCCTGACACTGTAAATTATATACCGTTGTGTCCATCTTACCACGCTGATTAGCGCAATATATTTATTTGTCAGTTTCGGTGTCTGGTTCGCGCTGAAATTGCGAAAAGGATTGTGCAGTTAATTTTTGAAATAAAGCAATTTGAGTTCGAAGTGTGCATATTCTAATCTCTCATATTTTTCTTGACATTTTGGGTCTGCAAAACCTATTCTTTTATTTTTCTAAATCATCCATTTTTCATTTTATTTCCAATTTGGACACTTTTGGACACTTTTGATTCATGTTTCATGCATGCAATGTAACCTTTTCATCCCTTTTGTTTCCAAACCATTTCATTCATTTCAAATGTCAATGCCTTTATGTATCCTACATGCATGCGTTTGTTTGCTTTCAATGACCATTTGTTCCAACATCATGAATGCACTACACGTCCCATACATATTTATAATGCCTTTATATATTCAAAAGTCAGGTTGCGTTTCCAATGCATCCTTTCACTGCTGTGTCCATTCTTTATTTCCACCGCCTACTTATATATATATATATATATATGTGTATGTATGTATAAGTCGGAATATATACCGTACGCATGTTGAATAGGTAACCTATTCTCTTGGATCTTGAAGCAAGCGCTAGGACACGTTCTAAATTCATCGTTCAAAATACTTGGTTGTTACCTTGTCACTCCCCTTATCTTTTAAACGTCGTTCCTCCATTTTGCCGTGGCTTCAGATCCCCTTCAGAACTCTAAATCTCTTTTCCTTAACTTTCTTTTCACGGAAATCTCAAAATATGCATGTGTTTCATTGTTTCCAAGAATGCATGCGAATTCATCCTCCAAAATTTTCTCAAACATTTCTATATTTTCAAAATCCATCTTCTATGTTGCTCATAAATCATGTTGCCCCACAGACCTTGTTCATATTTAGCCGAGCCAATTGTTTCGCTATGCCTGGATATTATGTGTGTTGCGTTCTTGTAACACCCCGTGTATTCTATAACAGTGAAATTCACAAATTAAAGTATAATTAATTTCAAATCAAAGAATTAAGGGAAACGGGATACGCCATTGTGTTCGTCTTGGAAAAATACGCGAAATAGAGTCCGAGTTTTCGAAAAACGGAGTCCGTATGAAGAAAATATGGCCTCCAGAAGTTTCAGAATTCAAGTTAAAATTCAAACAGACGAAAACAGCTCAGAAAACAAGTTTAAAATTCAAAATCTGGCCCTATTGGCCAGGGCGGGAAAATTCCCGCCTAAGGCACCCAGGTCGACTTGGCAGTCGACCTGGGCTAGCCAGGTCGACAGGGCTGTCGACAGGGCTGTCGACTGGGCTGTCGACCTGGCCCCAGAGCCAGGTCGAACCCAGCCCACCCTGGCTGGCCTGGTCTATGTTTAGTCGATTTTCTGAGCCTTGCCTTGTCACTAGGGCTAGGTGTCAGCTCTGGATTGGCCTCTCCTTAAAACGAACGTCTATTATTGAATCAAGCTCCATCGACGGTCTAAAACATCTTGCAAACATTATAAAAAGGACCTAAGACCTAGCCTAAATCATACTATTTCATTTTAGCCTCAGGCCGCCGCCATTAAACCTAGAACTCTGAATTAAAAGTACGAAGAATAAAATTATAGAAGATGGAGGACGATTCTTGAAGGCTGCAACTAGAAGCTACAACAACTACGACGCTTTAGACAACGAATTTGAGACTATTTGATTTGGGATTTTTATTTGGGTTATTTGCTTCATATTGTAAGTTCTATGTTACTTTTTAGGCAAAAACGCTAAAACAATATGGACATGCCATGAATTGAAACCGGATTTAGGAACTATTGTTAATCCGTTGTTTATATTGTTTATCTTTGAATTATAATTTGGATATTGCTATGGCAACGTTGCAAGTTAAACTTGTCATGATTTTGATGTGAATTACTTGGGTTTAATTGTTTGGCAAGTTGGACTAATACATGTCCATGGAATCACTATGTTTATTGAAATCTTTATGTTGATTAAACCATGCCTAGGATGCTAATTAAACCATGGCTATGAATATTGATGGAATTATGCCTGTGATGTTATTATACCCATCATGATTAATGAAAAATAGGGTATTGCTAGGTTATGATGAAAAGTTGGAATTATTATGTTCATAATGTTAATTATGTTAAAAATGCTAAATTGGAATCATTATGTCTATCATGTTAATTATGTTAAAAACGCTAAATTGGGATCATTATGTCTATCATGTTAATTATGTTAAAAACGCTAAATTGGGATCATTATGTCTATCATGTTAATTATGTTAAAAACGCTAAATTGGGATCATTATGTTTATCATGTTAATTATGTTAAAAACGCTAAATTGGGATCATTATGTCTATCATGTTAATTATGTTAAAAACGCTAAATTGGGATCATTATGTCTATCATGTTAATTGAGAATCATTATGTTAAAAACGCTAAATTAGACTCATTATGTCTATAATGTTAGTTGAGAATCATTATGTTAAAAGTGCTAAGTTGGAACCATTATGTTTATAATATTAGATGAGAATCATTATGATAAATTGGAATTATTATGTCTATGAGAATTATTATGTTAAAAATGTTAAAATTGGAATCCACTATGCCTATTAGGATTACTATGCCTTTAATGTTTCATGTTTATAATAAAATTATTATTATGCCCGCAATGATTATTATGCCTATGATGTAAAATCATCATGTTAAATTAAGTTGGAATCATTACTAGGCCAAGTTATCATCATTGAAACCATGTGATATGTTATAGCCTGTTTATTATGCAAGTAATGTTGGAATTGTCACATATGCCTATCACATGTTTGGTGTTATTCCCCTTTATCTCTTGAATTGTTTATGCTTATGAACGAAGTACGTTTATATACGTTGGGGATACGATTGGGTAGAATAGGCAAAACTTGAATTAATTATAGGAATAAACTGTGAAATTTGGCATAAGTAGAACATGAAATATGGCACAAAAACTTGACTTGAACTTGCCATAAACTTGACTTTAAACATGCCTTAGTTGGGCACGAAGTTGATATATGAACATGATGTGGAAATAGCAAAATCTGATAAGAACATGGGCATGACTTTAGAAAACAAGAAAGTGGCCAACTCGAGGTTGGGTTGAGTTTGTAGTGTAAATCTGCCCGGAACCGCCCGGCAAATCCAGTTGCTACAAACAATAGGATCCAATGTGGGTAGTTGGTCACATCGCGCTTGAAACCCGAGGTTGGGTTGAGTTCGTAGCGTAAACCTGCCCGGAACCGCCCGGCAAATCCAGTGGCTACGAACAATAGAATCCAATGTGAGTGGTTCGGTGCATTAACGAATCAATTAATGCCAATTAGGGTTAAGTCATGAACATGAAAAGACAACTTAACCAACTTGAACACGATTTGTAGGGCTAAGTCATGAACCTGAAAACGACAACACTTAGCCAACTTGACATGACACGTAGGCGGGTTAAGTCGCGAACTGAAATGACTTACTTAACCATCTTGACATGACTAGACTAGAAAAGGATTAAGTCACGAATTACATGACTTAATCTGTTAGGCGGGTTAGGTCACGAATTACATGACCTAATCTATTAGGCGAAACCCTAGACACGACCCCTTTCAGCAGTAACCCTCTAGAAGTATCAAGGTACCCTGGGGCTAGGCCGGGTGGGGCACGATTACTGGTCTGATTGTAAGAGGTGAACGACGGCAGTAGGGTACGCCAGTGTAGGTTTGGCGGACTACGATCGTGCACGTATCCGGGGCAGACACTGGGTATCCGTAGATTTATCTGTGCATCTTGAATCGTGTCAGGGGTTGACACCCTAGGGCTGATACACCCGAAGGTGGACCCAGCACAGGTGACTACATCCGTGATTAGCCGTATGACACGGACACTTGACGAGCTAGAACTTGTAGGGAGCCGATCGACTAGATAATCGCTCCGCAGGACCCCGTACTTGGGTCAGACCCCGTTTCAGGGTCATTTCATGACATTGGGCCGTGGGATTTATTTCGTGATTAACTTGTGATATGGGCTTAGTATACTAGTACAGTCGATGCAACGAATCTCGAACATGTGATGCTTTACTTGACTTGTCTTGACTTATCCTGATCACCTTAGTCTATCTTGTTCACCTTGACACTATTCTTAAGTTTAGTTCCAGTTCATTCATGACAGGTTGTTTTAACCGTTTTTACACTGGAAGTCACTAGAACTTACTCAGTCTTTATGACTGACCCTTTTCCCTTCGCCTCTTTTTCTTTCGTTTCCCCCCCCCCCCCCACCCCCAGGTTCTCAGGGAGGGAATACCGCAGCTTGATCAGTTTTCGCATCCAGCTTGAAGAGAAAGAATGTATTGCTTGGATCTTTTCCGCTTTGGACTATGGCTTTGGACAGCAATTAGGGGACTTTTGCAGTTTATTTATGTTTTCTTCATGCTTCTTTAAATAATGCAATCAAGACAGTTATGATTTTGGGAAGTATTATGGCATGGTTTGTGTAACACGTATTTTGAAGAAATAAAAGTTGTTGTTTTCCGCTGTTTCAAAAATATGTGTTATTATATCTGTCTTGTATATCTATGACTTATACTTATAAACCTCCACCAAAATTAGGGCATTCCCTTTGAGAGTGACCCTAACGGAGGTGGGGTGTTTCAGTTCTCTCCTTTTGGCACAAAAAAAGAATTGTTTCAACGTCTGTGTGTATTATTGCTTGCCCATCCCCTTTCTACATGTCTTACTTTCTTGAGTTTTGTCTTTCATTTCTTTTTTTTTTGAGTCTCGCTTTCTCCTTCTAATAGAAGAAAAAAGAGGTTTCGTGCAAGTTTGATTTTCCTGCACAAACTAGTGAACCCGTGGCCTGTCGATATTTCCTCTTCCTTCTTTCTGTGTTTGGGTTGCTTTTGTCCTGATTACTCCTTCTGTTTCTGAGATTCGCCTCTCTCTTCAAAAAAAAAAGACAAAGGAAAAAAGTAAAACTTGGATTTTTGGCTATTTGATTTGATGGTTGTCGCTGATTTGTATATGGGCGTTGTCACGCTTGATCTAATTCCGAGTTGTGCATAGATGTCATCGTTCCATCCTATGTCCATCAGTTTGTTATCTTCAATATGTACCACGAAAGATGATTTTACCTTACATCTGACTTGCATTTTTCACGGATGTTAGATCAATAATGAACTGTTATATGAAATGTATAGGATTACTGATAGGAATTGTTTGATTTGATATGTATGCACATTTCTTATGTGACACGATATATTCATATGACATGTTGTTGCACTAATGATATATCCGCTGTGATTGATGCTATGTGATTGTTGTTTGTTATTGTTGATACCCCTAGTTTAGGGAAAATCACTAAGGGTTGAAATGATACATACCCGAACGGACATTAGATTAGGGAAAAATCGTTATGGGTTGAAATGATAGACCTGAGCGATTTTTACTAAATTTGGGATTACGGGTTGAAATGATATATACCGGTAGAATGTTAAATTTGCGAATTGAAATGATAAATATCTGTATCGCTTGACCATAGGGTAGAAACTATATACGGACACTATTGGTCATATTGTTGAAGAAAAATGATTTTATAAGAAAATTATAGATTTAACGTTTATTTAATATTTTTCTTATAATTTTATTTATTTTAAATTATATATTTTAATTATATAAGTATTTTAAACTTGAGATTTAAAGATTTGAATTTATATAATGATATTTGATTTATCAAATGAACTGATATAAGTATGAATCTGAATTCGAATTGATTTTAACTTTTAAAAGATGAACTTGAATTGTGAAATTTGTTTTGAAATTGAATTTCCAAATTTAGGAATAAATTTGATTTTAAATCAACTGAATGCGAATTTGAATGGTTTAAATATTGTAAGAAATGATCTTGAACTACGTAAATGATGTTTAACAACAATTATATTTGATATGAAATGAATTTGATTTAAAGTGATTAAACTTGAACTTGAATATATATAAGTTTTATATATAGAACTGATTTTATAGATCGTTTGATATTGAATTTGGAGATTTGTTAAATCGAAAAAAAAATTAGTATAGTTTAAATTGTACGAACTACTGAATTGAAATATAAGATGTTGATTTGAATTTATAAGTTATGAATTTGAATAGTACGACTTGATTTATAATATATGATATGGTTTGGTTTAAATCAAAATATAAGATTTGTTTTGAATTATATAAAGTGAATTTGAACCTAGGTGATTGGATAGAATTTGTTTGACGGATCCTTAAAGGATGGTGATCCCAAAACATCCTTTAAGTTATTGAGTGCATTTCATCAAACATTTTGTTTGAAAGATTTACTTCCATGAGAATGGTAGTCCTGATCCGAATTATTTTGTTTTGCATTATGGTTCGGGTCAGATCGATTATCACAGCTTTCGAGATCCACTCTTGGAGTCTGACGTTATATTGGGTTTTGCTCATCCGATATCCACCTATTGATCAATTATTCCAATCGTCCAGTTATTTCTGTCATTTTGTTTCAAACAATTACATTTATTCGTGTATTAGAAATTTATTGTATTAAACTTCCGCTGTATTATTTATGTATACTCTGATGTAAAATTTTATTTAGTAGCTTCATGAACTACTATTGTATTATTTATTTTTCCGCTGCGAGGTATTATATTGCTCTGTATATATGTTTGTGATTTTGTGATTTATTCTATTTATCTCAGAAGCTAATAACAATCAGTCGTTTTGGTTGGTTTGAGTTGACATGTTTTGTCAATTCAGAACGGTCAAAATGACAGGTCGTTACAAGTGGTATCAGAGCTTTGGTTTATCAAAGCTTTAGCTTATGGTGTAAATCTCATTAGAGATAAAGTAGTGATACCCTAGAATGAGTGGAATCAGTCATAGAATCCTTCTTGTGAGAGAGCATATTTTGAAAATATAAATTATTTTGAAACATAAAGTATTTTGAAATTTTGAATCCCTTCGGAATTCCTACTCTTCGAATCCGTTCTCTTCGATAGCTTCTTTATTAAGTTCCCCTTTGATTTGAATCTTGACCCCATTTGAAATTCATCTTCGGGTTGTTGCGGTTTTTCAAGATTATAAGAGTAATGTAAATATTGCAAATAAAGTTAAGATGCGGAATATAATGATTTAGCTTTAACTAAGGAGATCGTTTGACTGAACCTTGAGAATTTTGTTTTGGAATACTTTGAAATTGATTTCTAAGGTTTTGGAAAAAGTACTAGCAGTATATACAGGTATTTTCAAATAAAAAGTTAGAAATGATTTATTGAAATGTTTTCAAAAAGGAAAATATATGAAGGGAGACCACTTTGGTAGCCTTGCTACCGGTTTATCCAACAAAGTTTGATTTTTGAAGCATGATTTGATATACACATATACGTATATTTTGAATGATTAAAAGAAAATACGGAATTGATTCTCGAGTTTGGTCAAATGATAATCCTATATATTAGGGTAATGAAATTGTACATTTGAAATGTTTTGATAAGAAATGGTTGAACTCATGATTTCCAATTATTGAATTGAAAAATATATATTTCAACTATTTGAATGATCCAACCGTTTGTAAACGCGATTGGGAATGACATTGAATATTCAAATTTATTATAAAAATAAAAAATGGATTGGTATTGAAATGAAATTTCGAGAATCTTTGATGCTGAATATTTGATATGAGTTTTCAATCTTATATAATGAATTTATATAAGAATGATATATTTGAAAACATGATGTTGAAAAGAAAATCTTATGTAAATTGATGTTTATGTAGGTGCGATATATGCGAAACGTGAAATGAAGTACTATATATATAGTGTATATGTTTTCGAAATAAATATATAGAAAGTACCTTCCATCGAAATCGCAATTCCTGAGAGAGGGATTGTGTTGGCACTTGTCGAGAGTGTCCATCAAAAATCGGAAATCGTAGCTACGTTAGTGCTCCGTCGATTGGAGTATCCATCGATATTGGATTCTCACTCGATGAGATCATGTTGATTATTATTATTAATTATCTGTTCTAGTGCAATTCGTGGGGCGAGATGCCTATAGTTACAAGTGATTCCACTTGGATAGTGGCATAACCGCCGCGTAACTGCGATTTAGACGCCATAGAGAAATTCGATCGGACGTGATGCCTACAGTTACAAGTGATTCCACTAGGATAGAGGCGTAACTGCCGCATAACTGCGATCTATGGCAACAATCATGGCAAAATTCGAGGGATGTGATACCTACGGTTACAAGCGATTCTACTGGTAATAAAACAACCGCCGAGTAACCACAATCCATGGGGGAAATATTTTCCGTATCTATTTTAAATGTTTTAAGTATTTTCACTGGGAGTTGAAACAAGGATATTTAGTACTTAGAGATTTTGGTCGTACGCCGGGCCAGCGTATGCCTAACGTTTGTAAGAATGATAGTAAACTTGTTAAACTTCGAGTTATCAAGTATTTTCAAATGTTAAATAACAAACTAAGAACCTGCAATTAAATTTATATAACCTCAACATAATAAACTAAGAAAGAGATTTTAAAAGTTTTTTAAACAAATATTTCTGGATATAAAATTCTATTTAACATTTAAATCATTTTCTGAAATTTCCCTTCCAATTGAATCCATCTTCCTTTGTAGATCCTCTTTAATTAGGTTCTTTCGTGCATTCAGCTTTTTACTCAAATTCTATAACTATTGCTTATCCATAACAAGGCAAGAAGTAGAAGGAGAGTATTAACCTTCTAGCGTGTTTATTCTTATTGAATATTGGTTTGAAATTGGTATTTTCTTAATATAATTTTGATGTATATTTGAAATAACATTTTGTTTGGTAATACCGATATTTGAAAAGATTTGATGTTATACTTTAAGATTTTATATTTTATAAACCATATATTTATAAAGATTTAACAGTGTAGATTTTTGTAAGAAAATGATTCTATCTTGGTTGTTATCTATAATGCTTTGCTTATAGTTTATAAATGTACGTATATATATGAATTTATAAAATTTAAATGGGTTTATAAAGATTTTAATTTGTAACATATATATATATATACATATGTTAAACTTATGAAATTAAACTAGTTTTATAAGTTTAAATATTTATAACTTGTTTTTGAAAATATTTTGGTATATTGTAGAATAATATTATGTATATTGTCGTATATTATTATGATTGAAGTTAAATTTTTATAAATAGTTAAGTGGGGGAGAAATATATATATTTCCCTATTTAAAATTTTAATAATTTGATATATATTATTTATAATATATAATTTGAAAATTTTGATACATATTCTATTTAATTATAGAAAGATGTTTTGAGTATTTGCCTGACGTTAAAATTGGCCTATCGAATACATAGTGATTTGGGTATACGTCTGATCAACGTATATGTTTAATCCTATAAGTATTTGATAGATATAGTGTCACATTCTAGTCGCTTGAAAATAATTCTGGTGATGACTGTGCAACATCGTCGATATCTATTTTCGGGTTTCGAAAGTGGGATATATGTGTATATATATATATATATATCACCAATCGAGACGTCGAGTGAATATATAAAATTATTTTGAAATGTTAGTAAATGTTTTAACATTGATTTCAATATACATATTTCAGGGTATATATGGATATGAAGACAAAATTGAACTAGTGTTTTAAATATATTAATAATTTAATTACTATTTTTCTGTCTTGCTCCTTTTCGGGGACTAAAAGGTTTGAGTAGGGGAGAATGTAACAACCCGAAATTTTAAGTGTATTTTATTTGATTAAAATTTTGATTTTGATTTTATATTATTTGTTTAAAACTCAATTTGTTTGTATTTTGTAAGAAAATTATTTTGATTTTAATTTAAAACTAAATCTATTTTGGATTTTTATTGTTATGAATATAATTTAATAATACAAATTGATATATGCAGTTTCAATATGTCTTATTAAATAAAGAGTTTGTTTATTTGAATTTGAATTTATTTTTATATTTTAATTTAAATTATAAAGTTGTATAATATAATTTGTTAATAAATTTTTATCTTTGATTTAATTTCATAATAATCTATAATTTCTTGTAACGGGGATTTGAAATTTGAAATACGTATAGGGAGATATAGCTGTAGTGAAAATTTCGTCAGAAAATTTGAATGTTTGTCGGTCGCGAATTTTTTGGTGCAAAGCTGCCCATAACAGTTCAAATTTTGACGATTTTAAAATCTCTTTGAAATCAGTTCGGACAAACATGAAAAATATTCTATTCGTTGTCAGTAATCCAACGGCGAAATCCGTTTTACGAGAATCGGACGCTTTGACCTCCATTTTCTATCCGCATTTTTATGTTAAAAGGAGTCCATAACGCGTTTTTAAACGGAGCATCCTGACACTTCAAATTATATACCGTTGTGTTTGTCTCGTCATGCTGATTAGCACAATATATTTATTTTTCAGTTTTGGTGTATGATTCGCGCTGAAATTACGAAAAGGCTTGTGCAGTTCATTTTTGAAATAAAGCCATTTGAGTTCAAAGTGTGCATATTCGGATCTATCATATTTTTCTTGACATTTTGGGTCTGCAAAACCCATTCTTTTATTTTTCATTTTATTTCCAACTTGGACACTTTTGGACACTTTTAATTCATGTTTCATGCATGCAACGTAACCTTTTCATCCCTTTTGTTTCCAAACCATTTCATTCATTTCAAAGGTCAATGCCTTTATGTATCCTACATGCATGCATTAGTTTTCTTCCAATGACCAATTGTTCCAACATCATGAATGCACTACACGTCACATACATATTTATAATGCCTTTATATATTCAAAAGTCAGGTTGGGTTTCCAATGCATCTTTTTCCTATCCTGTCCATTTTTTGTTTCCACTGCCTACTGATTCATATATATATATATATATAAAGTATAAGTCGGAATATATACCGTATGCATGTTGAATAGGTAACCTATTCTCTTGGATCTTGAAGCAAGCGCTAGGACATGTTCTAAATTCACCGTTCAAAATACTTGGTTGTTACCTTGTCACTCTCCCTTATCTTTTAGACGTCGTTCCTCCATTTTGCCAAGGCTTCGGATCCCCTTCTCAACTCTAAATCTCTTTTCCTTAACTTTCTTCTTAAGGAAATCTCAAAACATGCATGCGTTTTATTGTTTCCAAGAATGCATGCGATTTCATTCTCCAAAATTTTCTCAAACATTTCTATATTTTCAAAATCCATCTTCTATGTTGCTCATAAATTATGTTGCCCCATAGACCTCGTTCATATTTAGCCGAGCCAATTGTTTCGCTATGCCTGGATTTTGTGTGTGTTGCGTTCTCTCCTTTTGGCACAAAAAAAGAATTATTTCAACGTCTGTGCGTAGTATTGTCTGCCCATCCCCTTTCTACATGTCTTAATTGTTTGAGTTTTGTCTTCCATTTCTTTGTTTTGATCTCGCTTTCTCCTTCTAATTGAAGAAAAAAGAGGTTTCGTGCAAGTTTGATTTTCCTGCACAAACTAGTGAGCCCGTGGCCTGTTGATATTTCCGCTTACTTCTTTCTGCATTTGGGTTGCTTTTGTCCTGATTACTCCTTCTATTTTTGAGATTCGCCTCTCTCTTCAGAAAAAAAGACAAAGGAAAAAAAGTCAAACTTGGATTTTTGGCTATTTGATTTGACGGTTGTCGCTGATTAGTATATGGGCGTTGTCATGCTTGTTCTAGAGTTGTGCTTAGATGTCGTCGTTCCATCCTATGTCCATCGGTTTGTTATCTTCAATATGTACCGCGAAAGGTGAGTTTACCTCACACCTGACTTACATTTTTCATGGATGTTAGACCAATAATGAACGGTCATATGAAATGTATAGGATTAGTGATAAAAATTGTTTGACTTTATATGTATGCACATTTCTTATGTGACACGATATATTCATTTGACACATTGTTGTACTATTGATATATCTATTGTGATTGATGTTATGTGATTGTTGTTTGTGATTGTTGATACCCCTAGTTTAGTGAAAATCACTAAAGGTTGAAATGATTCATACCCGAACGGAAATTAGATTAGGGAAAAATCGTTATGGGTTTAAATGATAGACCTGAGCGGTTTTTACTAAATTTGCGATTACGGTTTGAACTGATATACACCCATAGAATGTTAAATTTGCGGATTGAAATGATAAATATCTGTATCGCTTGACCATAGGGTGGAAACTATATACGGACATTGTTGGTCGTATTGTCGAAGAAAAATGATTTCAAAAGAAAATAAATAAATTTAATGTTTATTTAAGATTTTTCTTATAATTTTATTTATGTTAAATTATATATTTTAATTATATAAGTATTTTAAATTTGAGATTTAAAGATTTGAATTTATATAATGATATTTGATTTAACAAATGAACTGATACAAGATATGAATTTGAATTTGAATTTGAATTGATTTGAACTTATAGAAGACGAACTTGAATTGTGAAATTTGTTTTGAAACTGAATTTCCAAATTTAGGAATAAATTTAATTTTAAATCAACTAAATGCGAATTTGAAAGGTTTAAATATTGTAAGAAATGATCTTGAACTACGTAAGTGATGTTTAATTGGAATTATATTTGATATGAAATGAATTCGATTTAAAGTGATTAAACTTGAACTTGAATATATATAAGTTTTATATATAGAACTGATTTTATAGATCGTTTGGTTTTGAATTTGGAGATTTGTTAAATTGATTTTTTTAGTATGGTTTAAATTGTATGAACTATTGAATTGAAATATAAGATGTTGATTTGAATTTATAAGTAACGAATTTGAATAGTACGACTTGATTTATAATATATGATATGGTTTGGTTTAAATTGAAATATAAGATTTGTTTTGAATTATATAAAGTGAATTTGAACCTAAGTGATTGGATAGAATTTGTTTGATGGATCCTTAAAGGATGGTGATCCCAAAACATCCTTTAAGTTATTGAGTGCATTTCATCAAACGTTTCATTTGATTGATTTACTTTCATGAGAATGTTAATCATGATCCAAATTATCGTGTTTTGCAATATGGTTTGGGTCAGATCGATTATCACAGCTTTCGATATCCACTCTTGGAGTATGAAGTTATATTGGGTTTTGCTCATCCGATATCCACCTATTGATCAATTGTTCCAGCATTCAGTTATTTCTGTCATTTTGTTTCAAACAATTACATTTATTCGTGTATTAGAAATTATTGTATTAAACTTTCACTGTATTATTTATGTATACTCTGATGTAAAATTTTATTTAGTAGCTTCATGAACTACTATTATATTATTTATTTTTCCGCTGCGAGATATCATATTGCTCTATGTCTGTGATTTTGTTATTTGTTCTATTTATCTCAGAAGATAATAACAATCAGTCGTTTTGGTTGGTTTGAGTTGACATGTTTTGTCGATTCGGAATGGTCAAAATGACAGGTTGTTATAAATTGCATTAAGGCACATGGCTTATAGAGAAAGGAGAGAGTTGGATAGACAAATCTCTGATTTATTGCAGAAAGGGTTTATTCGATGGAGTACATTTGAGTGGGTTAAGCCATTAGTATTTTCCACCAATTCTGATGAATTGCTTAGATTGTGTGTGGATTCTAGGGAACTCAACAAGGTAACTAAGAAGAATAGATACCCTCTATGTAGGATTGATGACTTGTTTGACCATTTAGAGGCGCCCAAATTTGTTCTCAGTTAGATCTGGCAATAAGATTTCACCAATTGAGGATTTTCAAAGAGAGTAAGCATAAGACAATGTTTAGGACCCTAGATGAATAATTTGAGTGGGAGGTTATGCCCTTTGGTTTAAAGAATGTCCCCCGCTTTCTTTGTGGATCTTATGAGTTGGGTATTTAGAGGCATTCTCAACAAGATAGAAGTAATGTTTGTAGATGACATTCTTATCTTTTACTAGGACTCTAAGGAGCATGAGGATATTTGATAAAGGTCCTAGGAATTCTGAGGGAAAATAAACATAAGGTTAAGCTTCTTGGACACATTGTTTCAGGGAAAGGATTGGTCGTAGAATCTGCTAAGGTAGAGCCTGTTCAAGAGTGAAGGATACCGTGCAATGAGACGGAGGTTAGAAGTTTTCTTGGGTTAGAGGGCCACTATAGGAAATTTATTAAGGAATTCGAGAGAGCAACCCCTCTAACCCAGTTTATGAGAAAGAATCTTGAGTTCATATGGAGTGAGAAGTGTGGTATTGCTTTTGATAGATTGAAGGAATCTCTTATGTGTATGCTTATCCTTATTATTCCAGATGGAATAAAGATGTTCACAATTTTCATTATGCTTGTGGGATTGGTTTAGGAGCGGTACTCATGCAAGAGAGTAGAGCAGTTGCCTATGCAAGTGGACAACTTAAGGACCATAATAAGAGGTACCATGTCGATGACTTAAAATTAGAAGCTGCATTTTTTGCTCTAAAGATGCAGAGACACTACCTTTTAGGAGAGAGATTTGAGCTCTTTACCAACCATACATCTTTTTTTGATATATATTTTCCCAACGAGAATTGAACCTTTGACAATAGCAGTGGATGGAGTACCTAGCATCGTTCGACTTTGCTATTCAGTATACCACTAGGAAGGGTAATGTCGATGCTTTAAGTTAAAGGTATGCTACTCTAAGTGCAATTACCAAGTGAAAGCGGTTGGAGTTTCTTTCTAGTGTCAATTTGCAACCGCCATTTGAAGAAGCCTAAGGATTTCTTGGAGTTATGGAAGTAAGGTCAGCTTTGATAAAAAGAATTAAGAGCAAGCGAGATATCAACGATGAGTTGAGGACGTTAAAGGAAATGATTTATAAGGGAGAATCTTTTTCTTACTTGGATAGATATTACATTGATAGTAGTGGAAGTTTGAGAAGGGATGATCGACTTTGTGTTCCCAAGAATGGAGACTTTAAAAGGGAAGTTCTAGACGAGTATCATCGTTCGAGGATAACCACACAACCCTGAAGAGATAAAATGTTCAGGAATATAAGAAGAAGTCTTTATTGGGAAGGAATAAAGGGGGATTTTCCAGAGTTTGTAGCTTGATGTTTGACTTGTCAAAAGGTTAAGGAAGAACAAGGTAGTCCTGAAGGGTTGTTGTTACCCTTAGAGATT
Organism: Allium sativum; assembly: GCA_030737875.1. Taxonomy (NCBI): domain Eukaryota; kingdom Viridiplantae; phylum Streptophyta; class Magnoliopsida; order Asparagales; family Amaryllidaceae; genus Allium; species Allium sativum. The sequence continues at coordinate 313,795,089 of CM060919.1, forward strand.
CCCTTTTGGAAATGGGAACACATTCCGATGGATTTTTTTGATGAACTTCCAAAAGGTCAAAAAGGAAATGAAGCTATTTGGTTTGTTGTGGATTGATTGACAAAGATGCCCATTTTATCCCTATCAAGAGGAATAGGACCGCCGCTTCATTACCGTAGTTTTATGTCATGGAGATAAGACTGGATTGAATATCGACTAATATAGTTAGAGAAACTCCAATAGAAGCCGGTTGAGCCTTTGAATTCTGAATAAATTGATCAAAAGTTTCCCAACAAGGCTTATAGGCCGTAATACTAAGGGTAATATTCAGGGACCAATTATTAATTCGGAATTTGTCCTGGGCGCAGAACTTATCGTCACTCTATGGAAAAGCGCCGATGATTTCGGCACACGCCGAAAAATTCGGCACGCTCCGATAAAACACCAATAATTTCGGTGCTCTGGCTCCTCCCCTAAACAACTAAAATCTGGTTGTTTTTAGGGTTTCAACGGCTATAAAATGGTCATATTTTCCTCAATGGATATAAAATGGTCATATTTTCTTCCAATGGTTATAAAGCGCTCATATTTACTTCCAATGGCTATAAAACAGTCAAATTTTCTTCTAATGGCTATAAAATAGTCATAACACAGCTACAACTACTATATTTTCAATTATAAATTACCACCTTCCTTACATTCTACATCACAACACAATTTCTCTTCCTTTCTATTAAATAAATCCCGAAGTAACTTAAAATTAATAATGTCTTCACCTTTCAGAAAGTTTTCACATCCGACGATGGCTGGAAGCTAATTTTCTCAAGAAAACACTGAGTACGACCTAGCCACTCCTCCAAGCAAACAATCAACTCTTCTGTAGACAAGAGAGGAGGACGTCGATCTATGCAACATCTACTGTCATTTCTCACAAGATTTAGTTACAAGGAATGACCAATCAGCTGTTAAGTTTTGAAAAAAAATAAAGATTGCTTTCACTGAGAAGCATCCTGAAGCCTTACGAACGGTGTCAGCGATTCAGGGTTGATTCAGCAAAATAAGTCATCAAACATCTTTTTATGAATCACAAGTTTATAAAATAAAGAAAGCCAATCTTAGTGGAGAGAGAGGTGAGGAACATGTGGTGAGTTTTCGTAAAACATAGATTAGTGGTTGAATGATTGTTATTTATGAAACTTAATCCTTTTTTCTTATTAGAAACGAATAGAAAATGAGAGTTCAAGAAGTTTTTTGCTAGAGAAAATGGGGCGAAGAGACCACATTATTATCAGTTTTTGCATTATTATGGAATGCTTACTAGCCAATAAAATGGAACTCTGAACTTGCTAAAAGCCTGTCGATGTTTAAACTTCTTCAAAGTAAAATGGCAAAGCTTCAAAATCTACCTATTCATCTAGTCCTGGAGAGTCATTGGTGAAATATTCTCCATGTGAAGGCAAAAACCTTCTTAATGAGATCAATAAAACAATTGATGAAGATTTTAGACCCCAGGGAGTTAAAGTTGCAAAAAGAAAAGGCAAAGTTGATGTAGCCGTTGAAGGAAAAGTCAATGCCTGCTATGAAGTACACGAGCGCAGACATCTATATAGAAATGAAAATGCTAAGAAAAATATAGAGGTAACGAGCAGGTTTGCCAATCTTAAGGAGAAGAAGTTGCAAATTCAAGTGGAAGAGTTAGCATATAGACAACAAAAGGAAGAGGTAGAAATTATGGCCAAAGATTTGATTGGAATGGATGACTACGAGAAGGAATATTGGATGGGACTCTAACAACGTATTCTTACGTCTAAGTTTCCTCAATTGTAGATCGTTTGTTCATCAGTTTCCTTATTAATAGCTGCTTGTAATTCTTGATTTAGTAACTTTATAATTCCCATTATAGTAACTATTTACTTATCAATGCAATGCATATTTTATTTTATTTCCTACTTTTCCCATTATCTGATAGCTTTAGATGTTTTGATACTAGTTGCTTAAAACTTAAAAATACATTAGATTGCTTATGTTTAAAAAAACACTAAATCATACTTACTGCATAATTTCATACAATCATAAAATAAAATACAAGTTCAAACAAGCATATTTCAACATAAAGCCATTATAATAACTAATTATCCGCATAGTGGTTCCATATATGATTCATAAGATCTTTCCGCAGCCTATTATGGAGTTGTGTGTCTCTAAATAAAAGCTATGGTCTAAATGAATGTTGATTTCCTCTTCTGTTATTTATGTGTAGTGTCGGAATATATCGAGTGGTTGCGAAGCACCTTTGTATTCGTAGTATTGTTGCCCATCATCCATATCTCTTTCATCTTCAATGACCATGTTGTGTATTGCAGGCAAACATAATTGTAGACCTAGACCACAAACGACATGGATTACTGATGTAAGCATGATCGTCAATGGAGTTGTGCCTTAGTACCTATATATGCTACGATATACTCATGTAAATATGTAAGTGTAACGGCTCCATAGGATATATGATCGGCGAGAAATCAGGAAAATACAACAAGTATGACTCTGGTGACTCATAGCTAGAGTCAAAAGGGTATGCCACTTTACTAGAAGCGTCTATCTCATCTCCGTAAGCATATAAAAACCTGCTAGGTTGATACCTAGCTCAAAATCTGGAAAGTGAAAAGTATGTGTAGTTGGCCACCATCTCTCAACTGATGCACCTTGCAATGGTCGATCGAAGGATTGGGCTAGTCTAATATCTAAGAAATGAACAAACGAACTAGCTAGTTGCCTCTCTCGAATACCATAAGGAAATACGTCAAAGGTACATGAAATAAACTTCGACCAACTGCCACAAACGCTAATGTAGCAAGACCAGTAAAAAGATATTTTTTATTGGTTACTTTAGTATAAAATAACGCTACATACTATCTACGAACATTGGTATACAATTAAGCTATTCAATAAAAAATTATGTCAAATTCAGAAAGCTTACCTCAGTTGTGTCGAGAGTTGTGAACATACAGTGAGTGAAACACTAGGGTAACTCATGGAGAATCCGTAGGTCTAGAATCGTCATCTCAGGCATGAGAGGGGTGTGCATAGGACAGGCTGTCTCGTCCAACTGTACTCGAACGGTCCGTCAAGCGATCTTTGTAATGATCGGCAACATAACGACGTAAAATTCGAAAGAAATAAAAAAAAAGATAATTATGAGGTTATAAAAAAAATTCCGACCTAGGGTGCTATTTATCAGGCGCTGAATTTATTGGCACCTTACGATAAGGCACCGATAAATTAGGCGTGCACCGATTACTTAGGCGTACGCCAATAAATTTGGGGTGCGCCTGTTGGAAGAATCAAACAATTCTCCTCTTAAACTTAACGACTCATAATACTAGAAGACATAATGCCATTGGATACGCTCTTAGAGATAGAGACCTCTTGTTTACAACTTAATTTTGAAGGAGCCGACAAGCAGCTTTAGGGACGACGCCAAGTTTAAGTAGAGCTGATCACCCACAAACCGACGGTCAGACAGAGAGATTCAACAGAATTTTTAATTATCTGCTTAGATCCTGCATCATCGACTTTCGAGGAGCTTGGGTGCAACATTTGCCATTGGTGGAGTTTTCATATAACAATAGTTATCAAACGTAGATTGGTATGACCCCTTATGAAGCATTGTATGGGAGGACATGCAATTGCTTACTTATCAGTGGAAACTATCGACAAGATTTTAGTCAGACCAGACTTTATCGGTGATTCTACGGAAAGTTGCTTTGTTCCAGCAGAGGATGAAGGCTGCTACCCAAGACCGGCAGAAATCGTATGCGGATAGAAGGAGGAAGGAACTTGAATTTATCATTGGAGATTTGGTATGTGTGAATGCTTCCCCTTTTAGGAAATCAGTCTGGTTTGGAAAGACTGGGAAGTTGGCTCTCAGATACATTGGGCCGTTTAAGATCATGGATAGGATAGGGAAACTTGCTTATCGCATGGATCTTCTCGAACACCCTGAGGGTCAAAGTCGTCTTCCATGTTTCTCATCTTTGGAAATGACTTCATGATTCCGCCGTCAGACTCAAGCTGGATGATATTAGGTACTTAGGGAGCTTTAAATTGGAGTCTAGGCTGCCCCGTGGCACCGCAAGGGTCGTGAGTACGAAATCAAAAGAATCAACGACAAATTTATTTGCCTCGTCCGAATACAACAGGGAGATAACCTTGCGGAAAGTACCTAGGAAACCGAGGAGAAAATTAGGCAAACTCATCCATAGCTTTCTCGGGTAATTATTTCCTCTAAAAATTCCTTTTATGGTTTCATTATAGTTGTTAGATGGATGGTAGGAGATGGTTGCAACATGAATGCACTCATATAGAATTAAATGCACATTAGGATGTTTAGCATACATACAACATCACTTACTACACATACATGCAAGGACTATGCTCAATTTATCAAGTCTGCAGCACACATAACTATGAGCTATGGATGTTTATAGAAATATCATGGTTGCTAGAGCGAGTTGTGTTTTCCGCCTCTTCGGAAAGATTCTGAGACGAAATCTCTTTTAAGCGGAGAGAATGTAACACCCCGTCAAATTAACCACAAATAGACATATATGATTAATTAAATAATAACAACAGTAGTAATTAGTAAATTCAATGGGTTGAACATAAGAATTTATAATAATTGGGATTCTGGCCATGAAAATATTATAGTTATATTGGTGGCAAGAATCTGATCCATTTTCATATTTTATTTACTGAAAGCGAGCCCGCATGCAAAAGTTATTAATAGAAACAAGTTATATGTAAATGTTTACACACAAGATTTGAAATTCAAACTGATTAAAAATAATTCTAGAATATAATTGAGATTAGATTGGCATAAAAGAATATTCCATGATGATTTGAATTTATGTGTCTATATTTATATGCAATAAGGGACAAAAATAAGCAACTAATGGAAGGTACAAAAATGAATCAAAAAGTTGTTGCATGAGATTTAGAATTCCCCAACTCGACCACGGAAGGGGGGTCGACCACACTCATATGGAGGGGATCGACCTGCCTCCTTAAAGGGTAGGGAGGTTATGTTTTTGTAAGGAGATTTTTATAGTTTTGCATCAATAGACTATGGTAGCATTCGAATTTCGGATTGGGCAGTTAATGTTCACGTCGGCTACCGATGCGTCAGCCGTGGGACCCACACGGATCCTCTTTGAGACGAACGGTTGGAAAGATAGTTTTTGCGTTAAAGGCGTCCGACGCGTTGGTCGCGCGTTCGACGCAAAAGAAAATTCTGGAGCCGTCGATCCTCTTCCCTTCCAGCTATATATTCACTTCATTTCCTAGCCTTTTCAACACCAAATCACACAACAAAACTGAAAATTCAAGCTTCAATCCCCTTCAAATCGTCGAATTTTTCAATTTTCTGTTATTATATTTGTTTTTTTTAGCTTTTTAACCCCGCTATATATTTTTTCATAATTTTTGGAATTTTTTTCAGAATGGCAGCAAGTCAGTCCTCTTCTACTCGTTTCATTGTCGAATGAAACAACGACACCACCAATGCTTTCATCGATGTGTGCATGGAACATATGGATTACCATGTGCATAACGTTGCGAGTTGGTACCAGCAGATCGCAACGGCGTTCAACCAGCGCACCGTATTAGACTACAATGCTAGTCAAATAAAAAACAAGTTTGATAACATGAAAAGAGACTGGAATCAATGGAACAGGCTGCTACAGATTAATGGCGGGGCGTGGGGCGAGCAGTTGGATATCATCGGTGGGACGGACGAATGACGTGCGACGGTGCCAACAGCATCATGCAAATTCAAGAGTGCGTCCCCAGCGCAATTCAGAGAACCGGACTCAATGTTTGGAGGATGCATTCATACTGAAAAATGTCAGTACATAGTTCCAGCCACTCCACCAGTTCATCTGCATGAGGCCCAGATCTATGGCGATTATATTCGGGGAGATACTACTGAGATCTCGAGTCGTCCGGCTCGTAGGCAGATCATACCCAGTGCTGGCTCTTCTCGTTCTTCTACTTCGTCCATGGACCGAGACGAGCTTATAGATTTGTGTATGTCAGTACGTCAGGATGAGGAGGAGTATGCTGAGTGGGAGGTTACGGTTGTTCTGTCAAAGAATGACAGAAAGGGCCACAACACTTTTTATTCTCTACTTGACAAACTCACACAACTTAGGCGTTGTGTTATTCATTATGTTCTAAAGCTGAGGTCTGAACAACTGTAGTTTTCTTATGTTTTTGTTGTTGTTTGATTTTATGTTGAGGGAGTGGTATTTTATGTTGTAATGGTGTTTGAATTATGAAATTTAAAATTTGCAATTTGTATTCCGCAATTTTTATTCAGCATTCAATAATAACTATAATAAACACAAATACAAAAACAATAAAATAATAACATTGCTCCTTCCAATTTGCCCCTTTCGTAAAAAAAACACATTCTCCATGCGTAATAATTCCCCTTCAAATACTCCTTTTAAATTCCCCTTCCAAATAACCTTTCCCATTCAAAATCAAACGCACCCTATGTAGATTAATTCAAACTAATCCAATGGTCTATACACACACTTGCAACTATAAATATAACCCCTTAACCTCACCCTAAACCCCTACTCGCATTTCATTCTATTCCTCCATATTATCCTTCTGCCATTGTTGAATTCCAGAAAAGGGTTAGGATTCTCTTTTATTCCTCTAAACTCCATTATATCCTTTCTAATCTAGAATTATGTCGATTTAGAATTTGGAATTTAGTTATATATATATATTAGATTTTAATATTTGATTTTATATATATAAGGAGGACTGAAGGACGATTATTTTGAAGGCTGAATCCAGATCTGATTCTACATAAATTCTATTAGTCTTCCTTCTCAAATCACTATGATTGGAAATATTATAAGTTTCTATATTCTATCCTTTGTAGTATGGATTTGAATCTTTATGCATGTATCGGATTTGGATTAAAACGAAAATAGAACACTATAAACCCTCTAAATACTATATTTTGTTTATTGCGGAAATGTTCAATCAAAAGTAATATAATTGGGTTTGTGTTTTTGGACTCGTGAAAGTTAGGCTTTGGGTGCTGTGAAATTTGTAGTTTCTGGTCTGATTCACTTGGTTCTTACTTAATATTCATATATGCTTGTGTACCAAAGCATAAGATTTGAGTGTTGTAAATTTATTGCTTTAAGCATCTATTTTAAAAAGATTTGTTTAAACGTATTATATGCAATATACTAGAATCTTGAGGTTTAGTATGCAATAGAAAATAAAAGCCAAGCAGACCAAAAGTAAGATTTTGCATATGTACTTGGGTTATGGCACCTTGTCCATACTTTTATTATTTAATTAATTCAAACCTAGGTCGTAAGTTTATTTGTATGTGTTATTTTTCCCGCTTTATCATCAAATGAGAATATACATGTTTGGACCATGTTAATTGATAGGAAACTAACTTGTATACTTAATAATGGTTATTTGGATTGACATTTCAAATGTATTAGCTCATTATACACTAAATTTACGCCTATTTATTACTATATATTTATAGTGTAATTGATGTAATATTAATGCATACTAAATACATTTAAATTAGATAATTAGAAATTAAATGTTCCCATAGGAATTTGTATGTGTGTGAGTTAATGACTTTAATATACTCATTGACACATAAACATGAGGTTAACCATTGCTTGTAGTAAAAGTCTACTTGGAACTGACTAGTATATCCAGCATGTACAAGTGAGATTAGTTAATTTGAGAGGTCTGCGTGTCATGGGCCATTATAATTAGTACACTAAGATGCGAGGTTAAGCCCAACTTGTTGTAGAAGCCTGCCCGGAATTGCCTGCCAAAACCAACATCTACAAGTAGTCGGCTTAAGGTGAGATGTCTAGCGTGTGCTTATATATATATATATATATATATATATATCTGTGTGTGTCTCTGTGTGTGTGTGAAGAAGGCCTTCCTTAAGAAAGCATTAAGTGGATGACCTATCTTGTAGGGTATTAAGTGGTTAGGATGAGATACGCTCCTAAGGTTCACTCCTTAGTTTGGAATTAGAGTCAGGGAACTTCTATATTAGGTCTTTAATGGTCAATAGGTCCGCTTTTCTCTTATAAGATGTTAAACGGTCCCAGTAAACAATGGCGTATGAGTAGGATATTTCTTCGGAAGTGTTTGCTTCTTATCTATGCGCTAAGTAAGGACTGACCCAGGTATGGGCTACTAAGAGATCCACCGATTATGTATAGGGAGTCGTTATCTAAGAGAAGTATAAAGTGGTTAGGACTTCACTCGTAATATCAGCTAAACAGTAACGCATGGGTCCGCAGGAAGGGTCTTAAATGATGATGAGGGTCTACCTTAACCCGATATAAAGTGGAAAATTACTACTTCTCGTATTATAACGGAGAGAATATTTAATAATGTTGACGATTATAAGACGAGGTCTCAAGTGACTAGAATCCGCCATAAGGTGTTAAGTGATAGTGGGAGTCTGCCCAAGAATAAATATAAAGTGACGGCCTTAAGTGACCAAATGGTAGTTCGCCTGGTAGGGTATTAAGTGATAATATAGAATCTGCCCTAAAATAAATAAGCAGTAGTAGGCCTTAAGTTACTTTAGGGTACTCCGCCCCATAAATATGTGTGATTGACTGTGTGTTGAATTGCATAGACATAATATAAAGAATTTATACCGCCAAATATAGGAAACAATTACTTCTTAAAACTTATGTGATTTTCATTCACCAGAGCTTTATGTTCAAACACCCCTCCACTTAACATAAATAGGTCAGTAGGTGGGAATGTTTGGGATCAGTGATGCTTTGAGATGGATCCCGATGATGGAAGCTTTTAGTTGTTCATGGCAATATTGTTATTATTGTATTACTGGGATAGTTATTGATGTACTTTTTTTTTCTTGAGACTCGTTGTAATTGATACTTGATGATGGTTTTTTATGGTACATCTATTTTGAGATATTATATTTTATCCCTTTCATTGTGTGAGAATCTTGTTTCATTTAACATTGTTATGTTTTATCTATTTAAGTATTTTTTTATTGGAACCAACAATCCGTTTAAAATGGCTTTAAGTTCCGATTTTCCTTTTCTAGGTCGAAATTTAGTCCCATTCTGGGCAGGTTGTTAAAGTAAGTAGGGAAGTAGCGTTCCTCCTATGACCTACCAAATCTCCAAAATTAGTCTAGACAATACACACACTTTCACCGAATAAGAACAAATGTGCAATCGATTCAAAGTCCCCATTCCTGCAGTACCTGCACCGGGATGCAAAATGGATACCAATCCTCATGAGGTTAACATCTAGGGGAATGCCCTCATGAAATTCTTCCACAAAAGAATGGAAACCTAAGGAAAGATTAGGTTATCCTAAATGAAATCGAAGATCGGAATTTTCGGCACTATAATTCGCGTAGAATTCCAGATTGCCCTATGCGTGAAAGATGCCCTACTCCAACCAAAATATCTTCCATAAGAATCATAGAAACCTTGCACCGATTGCATACTTTTCCACATCTCACTTGCATAAGATGGGGACCCCGTAAAATCAGTATGTGAAAGGTATCAGTATTTAGCATGAAGAAATTACGTCCGAATAGAATCATTAGAACGGAATCTAGACAAAAGCTTATAAGCACTAACCTTGTTGACATCTCTCGCGTTCCTAACCTTAAGCAATCCTCGTGCTTGGGATGATATATGATATCCCATAAGACCCAAAAATGCCTCTTTGTGTCTTCCTTTTTCCCCAAAAAATGAACAATGCCAAAGAGCGATAAGAATGGAAGAAGTGGGCGTCATAGCCATGAAAACATGAGATCCAACAGAATCAAGTACCGACTTGATGAGAACAAGTCTACCCGCCTGAGATATCAGAGCATAGTTCCATCGAGAAATCTTTTCCCTAGCCTTGTTAGTGAAGGGATCAGAAATCGCATTGAGCTTGCGGCCTCTATTAAAAATGATGCCTAGATAATGTAGGGGATGTAAAGCTACCCGAATACCCGAAAATGACTCTATCTAAGAAATCCTTCTAGTGTCCATGGACTTAGCAGGGATGAAACATCTCTTCGAGGCATTGACAAAATGCCTCCGAACACCGCTTTTCAAGATGAATAAAATCCATGAGTCATTGAAAAGACCGACAATGCCCATTGGAGAAGATAATTATGTCGTCAACAAAAGATAAAGATGAAATCACCCGACAATCGTTGGGGATACCAAAACGGTGAATCTCCTTTACAATCGTCAGGGAATGAATCCCATGAACAAAAGCCTCAGCAGCACAACGTCAGGGAAAGAGGATCACCTTAACGCAAACCCCCTCTGGGCCTAAAAAAAACTTTTGCCCACTCCGGTAGTAAGAACAGAGTACCGATAGTTCAAAATGGACCTCCAAAAATAATTATTAGAGGCTTCAAAAAACCGAACGCTCTGAGCACCTGGATTAAGAATAACCAAGGCATGCGACTATTAGCCTTGCCATATCAAGCTATAAAACCACATTGGAACCTATGACTTTATGATAGATTTGGGAGATAAGCTCCTGAGTAAGAAGGATACTGTTAGTGATAAGCCGACCCTTGACAAATCCAGCTTGAGACAACGAGATAATACGATCAAGAATAGGCGCTAGCCTAGAAGACAAGATCTTAGAAATGAACTTGTTAGAAATGTTACAAAGGATGATCGGTCTGAAATCAGAACAAGACATGGGTTCTCGCATTTAGGTATAAGGACAAGATTGGTGGAAGTCCACCCCTTAGGAGTCACCCCCTCCTCCGAGAAGAAGGATTGAATTGCCAAAGAGAAGTCATGATGAATAATCGGCCAGACATTCCATAAAAAACCCTTAAAACCATCCGGGCCACTCCCACTATCCTTGCTAAGCGAGAACACAAATGTGTGAATCTCCTTAATAGATGGGCAAAGTAAAGAGAAGAAACCTCTTTTGGAAGAACCATACGAGGAATAAAGGAAAAAAGGAGCGAGTCAGACTGGTCAACAGACGGACACTATAAAAATGATTGGAATGGGAAATAATAGTCTCTTGGACGCGATCGAAAGGTCCGCGCGCTAAATATAGCAAATCGACATAATGTTATTCTTTTTCACGATAGAAGAATTGAAAATTTTTGTGTTCGAATTGTAATACCCCACACTTTTCTACACCCAAATTTTGACAAAAGTCAAAACTTGAATACATCCAAGCATAGAGCGTATATCTGGTACCTGCAATAATGAGCATTATCATAATCAAAGTACGATAAATATAACTCACAGCGGAAACAAAACAGGATAACTAGTATTAACTCAAGTAACTACCTTTTCCAAAGTAAGTCACTTTGCCAATACTGAGCATGAGAGAGAACGAGAGCCGAAACCCAAACTTAATCATCTGTGAGAACCCGACCTTATCTATGAAATCTAGAGGTTGTAATGAGAAGGGGGTCAGAACAACAAGTTCTGGTGACTAAGAAATGTACAACACAGATATATTCTATTTGGTTCAACCCAAACTGTATGCCTAACCAGGTTAGTGATTCTAGCCCAACCTAGTAAATATTTACGCACAACTTTACTATTCAGCCCAAAGCAGTATTCCCAAATTATATTACCGAGATAAGACATTTACACACATTTTTGTGAAGCCTTTATACCAGAGTTTAACTGGTTAATTATATTGAGAGCGGGCCCCTAATTTCGGGTTTCTATCTATATCCTCATCCTCTATTCTTTATTATTTAATCCCTCGCTATCAAATGATAGATAAGGTGGATTCTCCCTGATAACTTAAGACTCCAGGCGGACCTATTGGTCACTTATTAACCCTCGACAATATATTCTACGTTAACATAAACTAGAGGGCACTAGCTACGAGCCCTATTAGTTAAGACTTCTGTCATTCACGCATATATCCTTTCCTTGCATAAAGTGAGAGTAGGTATTTTATCATTCGTCATACCTTCTAGCTAACCTCATTCGATAACCTCCTTAGTCACTTACTACTTCCCGTAGTGTTGACGGCCATATCTGACCCCTTTAATTTCCAGGTTTGGGTAGGCCCACACACACATGCCATTTAAGACCCATATACTGAAAAGCCTATTCCCAGGTGGACTCTTCAACCCAAGCCACTTAAGTCCCAAGGAAGCGGACTATACGCAATGGTTATTAGTTCGTCCCTCATTTGCCTTTAAAACCTTTCCCTTTTGGGATAAAGTAGGCTACGTTGTTAAGTCATTCCAGTTTAATTTCCTTATACGAAAATACTATATGTACATCATTTATTTGTATCACAAGTTTATATGGTTAATAACATCTTGTATTATTAACCTACAAAGTCCAACTATATTTTTATATATAAGTTTTATTGACATAAATAAGGAAGATTATATTCCCTTTTCTCTAGGATATTTATTTAAATTCTTCCCTAATTTGGACTTAGTATTTAAACGACAATTAATTCCCCCTTTTGACACCCATTTCTTTTTATTTCCTTTTTATTGCCCTTTATGACTCTAACGATCATATTTTCCTAAGGTAACTATTTATCAGTCCCAAGTTATCTATCTGTTATACCCCAATATACTTATTCTTTATTTTTTTTATTGGTTATTATATATATATATATATATATATATGCATGAGGCCTCTCACATTAAGTTGACTACTTGTGGATGTTGGATTTGTCGGTCGGTTTCATGTAGACTTCTACCATAAGTGAACTTAACCTCATGCCTTAGTACATATATTTTTATGCATTAGACCTCTCACATTAAACTGACTACCTGCGGTTGCTGGATTTGTTGGTCGGTTCCCGGTAGGCTTACACCACAAATTGAGTTTAACTTCGTGTCCAAATGCGGTTATAATTTAAATTTCCTAATTGGGGTCCACAACAATTATCCTAATTGATTTTAGTAATTGTAACTATTTTCATATCACATTTATTTTCCCCAATCAATATTGGTTACAATAATTATTTCTTTATTTGCGGTCTCATTCATGGCAATTAATTATATTTATTGCTACAAATGGTCACCACAAATATATTAATTCAATATGGATTATATTTACATATTATTCCACCATTGAAACTTATCCAAACATTCAACATTTGTCAGAATTATTATTTATTTATTGGTGAGTGATATGCATCTCTCACATGGATTCAATAAAGCATATGAGTGTTTGTTCATGTTTTTCATCAAGTGCAAGTGTTTTTCCATAGATCTATGCATTGTTAAGTCCATTTTCATTTGAATCACCCTATGATCTAAGTTTGCATGTTTAAAACGGTAATTCCTATGCCATTTTACATGTTTATGCAAGTTAGATTCGCAATTTAGATCATATGTTCATTTATAATGATTTTTGGTGAATTGGCACAATTTGATGATAATTGTCATTTTGATGTTGTTATGGACTTTTTGAGTTGGTTATGACTGATTATGATGACTTAGAACAGTTGCTTGAATCGTTGTTGTTGTTTGGCGAAGATTTGGCCAAGTTTGGAGCTAATCTGGTCAGATTTAGCTTTGAGTAGTTTTTCTTGGCTTTAGGTCATTTTTCTTAGCTTTGGGTCGTTTTTCCAAGCTTTGGGTTAATTTTGGAGCTAATTTGGTCAGATTTAGCTTTGGGTCATTTTTATTAGCTTTGGGTCATTTTTCCAAGCTTTGGGTCGTTTTTTGGAGCTAATTTGGTCAGATTTAGCTTTAGGTCGTTTTCCTGGCCTTAGGTCATTTTTCTTAGCTTTGGGTCATTTTTCTTGGCTTTAGGTCGTTTTAAGACCTAAGGGGCAAGACCTAAGGAGTAAGATCTAAGGGGTTAAAGAGCTAAAGAATGTTGATTGAATGAAGCTTGTTTTTGAGTCGACAATTGTGATACTTCGAGGAGCATTCAAGTAGGAATATTCGAAGTGTTGAATGGGTTCGTTGATGGGTGTAGACTAACGAGAAAGGAGGCAACTCAATGGTGCCTTGAGTTGGGGAATAATGGTTGCTCGAAAGTGTTCTGAGCTTATGGATAGTCGTAAGTGATAACGACTGGAGATGCGAAGGCCGAGGGATTATCGTTATCGCAGGATCTAGCCAGCTCAGAGTAAGGGTTATGCGATTTCGTTGTATGGTCGAGTACCCTGGGTTTCGTTGTATGGCCCAAACACGTTTCGTCATATGGTGTGTGGGGTTTGGCTAGAACCGGGGTTTCATTGCATGGTCCTTGACAATTGATGGAAAGTTGTTAGCTAGTCGTGCGATTAACGGTGGTTTCAAAGCAAGGTTGGTGGTGATAGCCAGAGTCAGTCATGGATGTTTGGTTGCTTATTGTGATTATGTTTGAGTTGATATTGCTATGTGTGAATGTCCGTTCTTATTACCATGGCTGGATTGTTATTTCTTTAAATGTATGGATCGTAAAGGTTATCACTGTCATGTCATGGGAAGGCAGGTATAAGCTCTTCTCTGGAGCTAGGTAGATTAGTTCGTTTATTTACCCATTCTCATATACTTTATTGATGTAGTTTGTTAGCTGTTTTATCGCTCACTAAGTCTGTTGTCTGACTCAAGGTTTTATGTTTCCTCTTATTACCTTAGGTTGTTCATCCAATTGTTCGATGGGTAGACTAAGTAGCAGGTAATAGATAGCTTAAGTGAGGACGGTGTTGCTGTTCGGAGGAGAGCAGGAGGCTGGCGTGCTATCTTTACTACTATCTAGTATCTGTTTCCGCTGTGTGCTATTTCTATGAGTATTGTAGTGAGGCATATTGTACAAACACTACTGTTGCTATCCACGTGTATGGGAAATACTTTCTAATTATCATAAAAGTTTAGTGTTTTTCTGCTTCACTATCACAACCTGTTGTATATGTTCTATTATATTTTATCCTTGCGCGGTGAGTTTACAACAGGTTCCGCTTGTGTTTTCCTACTCTGATGATCGTCCATAGCTGCTTTGCACACCTTTTAGCGCATTATTCCTCTTGTTTAGTGCGGTGGTTATGGGCGGTCGTCATAGGCTGAGTTATCTGTTGAACCGCCAGCTAAGAAATTAAAACTTGATTTTTCCGCTTCTACAATTTCCGAAGGCACCTTCGGTATGGAAAGTGGAGGTTGTGTCCTGCCATCACCCCTTCTGAGTATATTAGGAGCGGGTATCCATGTTACGTTGTGAATTTCCACTTCTCGGTCCACTGAGCCTTCGAGGCCCCCTGATCCCTCAACAGATTTCGTTGACTTGGTGAATCTTGCCCTTTCTTGTCTGGAGCCTTCTGATATCTCGTTACCCTCTTCTTCTTCAGATGTGGCGGACTTCAATCAGCATTTGTTCATCCAACAGCTTCAAGTACAAAGTTTTCTTTTTCTTTTTAATCTTTACTTTCAATCTGTTGTGGCTGGGGGACTGAATGTTTCTATCTTTCTAGATTACCAAAAGATGGATCTTGCCCAAGTCTGTTCCTTCTTCCCTTACCTCCGAAATCATCTAGCTTCGAGAGGCAAATGAAGCTTTAAGTGATGAATGCGAGAGGTTGAAAGCTTCCCATGAACATGTTGAGGCAGCTTTAGAGAAAGAAAGGCAGACTAAGGACGCAACCACTGACAAAGTGTCATCTTTAGAACATCAAATATCGGAAAATGTGGTCACTCATGTCGATGAGCTTCAGGAGAAGGATGAGAAGCTTTCCTGTGTTGCGCAGATAATCTATGCAGCTGAAGGCAGGATTTCTAGCTTCTTGCAAGTTCACCTCTCGAGGATTAAAACTGACTGTTATGAAGATGCCTTATTTCACCTCCTTTCCAATAAACTTTAGAGCCTTCCCAATATCCGAACAACCACCGTTCCATCTTTTGTCAGGGATAGAGTTATGGAAAGGATCAAGTTGGGTGAACGAGGTGTCGAGATACCACAGAAGGGAGAATTTAAAGTCGAGAATCTTTTATATATTTATAGTCTTTTTGATGATTCCAGCGAAGGAGAAGGGACTTTTACTTTTGTTGATAACGAAAGGAATGATGACGGTGAGGGCGATGGGGGTAGTGGTCGTCATGGTGAACATAACAAGGATAGAAACGTTCTTCTTTCGGGTTCTGGAGCATCTCACGATTTGTTAAACACAGTCCTGTGGTGGGAGGTTCCCTTGTTGCCCATGATTCTGATTTGCCTCTGTTTAAAGAAGGCGACCTCCCGGTCTTTCGGGAGGGGAGAAAGTTGTTGATCCTGAAGCTTCTTCTTCTTAGGTATAATTTTTGCTCTAGCAATGCTTTTTCTTTCCTGAGTATTTGATTGCAATTTAGCTTCCTGTCATTATATCTAATGGAAAAACAAAAGTTGTTTCCTGCCTCAAGGCAGAATTAATAATCAAACAGAAGGAATTAAACCGTTCTTACATAGAGCAAGAGGGATATTTGTAAAATTAATTCAACAGTCTATGTAAAATTTGTATGGAGTTCCATTTACTACATGTGACTGCTAATATGCTCGTTTGTGTCATGAAAGAATTTTATTTATTATGAAGATGCATTACATGTGACTTGTAGACTGGAAAAGGAGTTTTTAACGACATTCACTCACGCTTTTAAGAAAAACTATTTTTTTCGAGAAACTTAAGAGCGTTTATGCCGAATTCCCTATGCTCTCTTTTAACTTTCTGAGTGAAGACCATGAAGCAATTCTAAAGAGTCTAAGGGCTAAACATGCCGAGATGTTATGTAAATGATAAATGTATTAATCAGGTGAAAGGGATCATTTGTAACTCTTTCTTTTTATCTGTAACACCCCGCATTTTTTACTTAAGATAATAAAATAAGAATAACTTAATTAAATATTTAGAATTAAATAAAACGGACTACGCCATTGCGTCCGTCTCGAAATTCTGGTCAAGATAGACACCTGGTTTGCGTTAATCGGACACCGTATGAAGAAGTTATTAAGGTTTGAAGTTTGTATACGCGTAGGAAATATATATATATATATATGTATATATATATATATATGTATGTGTATATATATCGGTTCAGAAATTCGAAATTCGGTTCAAAATTCGAAATTTTAGAGGGCGGCAGATTTCCCTCCCAGGGGTGTCGACCTCCTAAGGGGTGGGTCGACCCCCCTATGGCAGATTTTGGCAGATTATGTTTTCTTGAGATTTAGACATTTCTAATGGTTTTTAATCAAATCTAAGGGTCCTGGTTTCTCTGATACACCTATAAATAAACCTCTAGAGCTAACCCTAAACCTCATAATTCTAAGGCTACATTAAAGCTCTGCCGTTTTCTCCCTTAAAATCTCTTCGGAAATTTAGATTATTAATGAGAAGATTTTAAATTCAAGATCTGGAGGAGAGAATTGACATTAATAAAAGATTGTTCAGAATCATGAAAAGCAAGGTAAAATTCTAGATCCAATCTATTCAAATTCTTCCTCTTTCTTTCCCTTCTCTTTTAATGAAAATAATCAATCCATGGTCGTTAGGTTTTGAATCCGATTAAGAGAAAAACCATGGATGCTAAAACTAGATCAGATCCAGAATTGGGAAAGTGTACGAGGTGAGTGGGTTTAAGCTATAACATTTTAGATAGTAATATGTTATCGTTTACCATTCCCGATTGTGTATAAATGAAATATGACATGTTAAATGTTTAACATAAGTCGATAATGACTAAAGTGAGATGTTAGTATGAATAGGTCAGGAAATTCATATGTTGAATTGGTTAAGGTGATGAATGTTTAGATGTTGAAAAACAAACTTGTCAATAGCGACTACTATGGTTATTATTCCATTGATTCACTTGTGGCATATTATTAAGTGAATGGCATGTTAACTTGTTGGATTTGAACAATTACCCGAATAAATATTTACATGTCAAAATAGAATTAAACACATGTTAAAAAGAACATGCGACAAAATATAGGCATAATTTGATGACATATAAATTGGATTACAGTAAACATATGGAAAGGACAATATGCCTAAAATTTACATGAAATAGGAATAATTGTTAAATAACGAAGATGCCTAGATTCACAGTAATTTGACACTGTAATGCTCTTAGACACGAGGTTAGATTGCACTTGTGATAGAAGTCTGCCCGGAACCGCCTGGCATATCCAGCATTCACAAGTGGTAAATCTAATGTGAGGGGTCTAAGTGCATAATTAAAACGTGCAATGGTACTAAGACACGAGGTTAACTCAACTTGTGGTAGAAGTCTTCCCGGACCCGCCCCACAAATCCAGCGTCCACAAGTGTAGGCTTAATGTGAGAGGTCTAGTGCATATATATATATATATAAAACAAGATATAAATAAATGGAAATGATGGTAATTAAATGTCTAACTCATAAAATAAGAAAGGAAGGAACGTAATAGACTGAGTTAGTGCGATGCAAAGAAAAAGTGATGTATTTCCCTAAATGACCTATTTCTGAGAACGTGGTTGCAAGTAAGCCACATTGAATAAAGTAAGAAAAAGGAAAGAAATTACTTGCCACCACGGATTTAGATGAGAATACATTATAGAAATAAATCACTGATTCCTTCTATACATTAAACTGATAAGGTGCACAAATTAAAATAAGGAACATATATTACAGTGAATGAAGAATACTGGAATACAACAGTAGAAGAAAATGGGTTAAATAGGGAATGATAATCACCTATTATAAATAATTAACATTAATGAGAATGTTGTATAATAGGTAGACTTATCCTAGGGATAAGTGAAGATTATAACTTAGGTTTTTATAAACTATTAAGGAAATGGGATAGATGGTTAAATGAGATAAGGGACACTTAATTGTAAATTAAGTAATCAGTAAATAGGGAAAGCCAAAAACCAGTTAAGAAAAGGGGGGAAATATATGAAATATAAGAAGTTGTACTTAATTATAAATTAAGTAATATGTAAATTTGGAAGTCTGAAACCCGTTGATAAGAATAACATGTTTAGACTTGTCCTAGGGACAAGAGGAAATCATAACATAGGTCATAATAAATGGGTAGAGAAACTTATTAATGGGCCTTAGTTAAGAGAACTAAGTTAATAAGTAAACAACGATAAGTAGTAGTAATGGTGTAAAATGGAATTATGATTAAATGAGAAAGGATGAGGAAAACTTATGAAATAAGTTATATTTAATCATAAACAATGAAAAACATGTCAAACAAGAAAACATGTGAATTGAGATATACTTAATTACATATTAAGCAGAACATGTTATTGTAACGATAAAATCAAACAAGAATATAAAAGGGATTGTGGATTATAGACCATGGGCCACAATCTAGAGAATAACACGTTATGGACTTATTAACAAACTTAAATGGGTTAAGTTATAGAACCAAAATTAATAAGAAAGAGGAACTCGGTAACTTGATTAAGAATTCAATATGAACGGGAGTAATCAAGTTAAATGGAAACCTGGTGAGGTAAGGCAAACGCGTAAAAGAATGTTTAACATAGGGTCTAACAATATATTAAAGTGAGGCGCTTGGACCAGTCTGCATGTTTGAGGGTGAATAACCCAACGATGTAGATCATCGTGGTGTTATAAGGCATGAGGGGAGCGCGCATTCATCTGATTGTACTGACGGCTCCAACGGATTGGAAGGGGAAGCACGCAGCTTCCTGAGGTATGTAAGGTTCTCCTAGTAGTCCTCCGTGCAACGGCTGATGTTTTAGGCTGTGCTCATAGAGGTTGGGTCTGCGCGTAACTACCAGGTGGATGGGCCTTGACTGCAGAAGTAGCTATGCAGTCAGAATGCTGTGACGCGGTGACACCAGGGTGATTCGGCGATTTCCTCAATGGGGAGGCAAAGGGTCACGACCAACAAGGATAGTAGATCGTCGGATACCCGTCATCGGCAGCCAGTGGGATGCAAAAAGACTAGAGCTAAAACCAATAGACCATTCACCTTTCACTATCGGGGTACGGTGGTTGAGGGAAGGCTCCAAATGGATGTTTAGATTGTTTTTCTTAGGGGCAGTGTTTTAGCTCTTGTAGTCTTTACTAGCTGAGGGAGGGGCCGAGGTAGGGCCATAGCCACCGCGAAAACAGACCCTAGGAATATCTATATATAGAGGCTCTTAAAGACGGGCCTGTACAGATATGGAAAAGCTCCCATCTGAGTTTCGTGGTTCTTGTATCGCCCTGCCACAGAACTCGGTGCACATTAAAGGACGTGCGGTTAAGGCATCGAGCTACAATTAATGATACGTATGTGGTACAGTCTAGATACATGCATGTCGGCTCTGGGTGGTGTATCGTAGACTTAAGGGCATTACTTCGGTGTGAATTCTAATTCGATCGATGATGGCAGTCCGTACGCTTACGTAGCGTAGTAATGGAAGACATATACGGAACGTAGCATTGTTATGTGGAGATCCATACGTCACTCCGGTGTAGGATGAAGGACTGTGTTCACTTCTGTGGCATTATGGTGGAGACCGTGCGAGTGGGGTACTATGGGGTGTACCTTAATATTGGGGGTAGCTACATATATACTGTATTAAGTTAATCCATTGGGAAGTAAATGGGTACGACGTGTGTGTAAGCCTTGAGTTCCGTTAACCCAAGTAACCTAATAAATAAGAAAATATGATTGAACGGTATATGTAATGTTATCCAAAGTGTATAATTTAAATCCAATCACCATAACTTGCATTCTGACCTCCTCCTCATAACATACTCACAGGTTAGATTTGTGGCAGAGACATGATAGCTTTGGATACTGGTTAAGCAGTATTATTAAGGCTATACTTTGAGTATATTATATTTTATCCATTCCGTTGTGAGATATTTTCTGAGCTCTAACGTATTTTATGTCTCTGTCTTTTCTCCAGGATGCTAGAGCAAACCAATCCGAGATTTGATAAATTGGAATTTAAAAAAAATCAGTCTGTCGGAATTCGTGTTGTTACATTATCCGTATGCCACGGCAGATTGGTTTCAGATTTAAATTACACAAAGCTTTTATGTAAGAACGGAGCTTTATTTTCTGTAAATCGAAAAAGATATAATCATAGCTATTTTTCCTCTTTCTTGCAAGTAGGTAGATTGCCGTGAAACTAGCCATTCTCGGAGTGAAGCATTGCCGGCAAAAGAGATTTCCTCTATATCTCAAGAAAGGAAAAGTTTACTCCAGAATTTATCCATTCAGAATTTGAACGAGAGAATGAACGCTGTAAAAGACCAGCTGGAAGAAAAAAATAGAATTATCCTTGGATTGAAGACATACAAAAAGACTAAACCCTCTATCAAGTTTGAGGATGAATTAAGAATTTTGTGCCAACGCACTGTCGACTTGGAAATTGATTTAAACAATGTCTATGAAGTTAAGACGTGGGAACGTTGCTTCAAAAATATTCCTATTATGATGGGGTCCCAAGCTCCTGGCGTTGTGACGACCCGTAAGACCCTAGGCCGACAAAAGTATTTTTACTTGAATAACCCTCCTCCTGGGTTAAAGGAATCAGTTATTTCTGAGTGGTGTAAATGAGTGGTAGCTGAGATAAAGGGAACCTATGACACCAAGTTAATTAGAGACTGTCACAACCGTGTTAGTCAGTATGTTGATCAAATAAGATGTTTACAAGAAGAAAGGCGGAATTTGCGCATGAATGTCTTTGAGTTAGAGAAAGAAAACAAGTCTCCCAGGGCTGTGTGTAGAGCCTATAACAGGGCCTTGAAACTTAAGATTAAACCTTCTGATCATCTCGATGAAATGGGTAAAACAGTGCGAAAGCTTAACAAGTTACTAGGTATTGCACTTCATCATGCTATTAACCCCTTTTACCTGAGGATGGAGAGGACCTAGATGTTTAGAGACATTTTGTAATAGTGACATGTAATCATACCTATATTTGGGTCATTAAGAGTGTAACTTTTGTAAATGAACTTGTGTATGGATGTTGTCTATCGTGTAAATTGTTGTTGATATAAAATGTAGATAACAGTTGTTTATGCATAAATGGTTTAAGAAATTTCCCTGAATAAGAAAAGGAGGTAACCATTTTATCTGGAGTTGTTTTGATGATGGGTTTTCTTCTGAGAGCATTTCTCTAGCTATTTTGACTCAATTTTTTTGACATAATCACCTCATGATTCTTCTTTTAGTGAATCATAGGCTTTCGGATTCATCCCAGGCTAGGATTGCTTGCTAAAGGGACTCGGAATTAGCTTCTGATGCTTCAATAGAGCTCACGGGTTATTTCAGGTTCGCGAACTTGACAGAAGTCCAGAACTAACCCAGATTCAAAATATTATCGGGAATTCACTTCTGATGTCTGTGTAAGTTTTGAACCAACCCTTGTTTGGGTAGTTAAAGATTGATGATTAGGAATCCCCTTCCGGTATTTGTGAAGAGCCGAATCAACCCAGATTCGGGTATTAATATAGAAGACCTGAACCAACCCTTGTTCAGGCAATTAGAGATTGAGTACCAGAAATCCACTTCCGGTATTACTGAAGAGCCGAATCAACCCAGATTCGGGTATTAATATAGAAGATCTGAACCAACCCTTGTTCAGGCAATTAGAGATTGAGTACTAGAAATCCACTTCCGGTATTAATATTTTGGTATCCTCCTTAGATCTGATTAGTGAACCAGAGGTTGTATGTGCTTCTTGAGCCACTCTCTGGGCTTTTGATGTCGAAGCAGAGGATGCACGTGCTTTGTTGGTCACTCTCTGGGCATGTGCGTCCGGTGCACTTGGTTAGCTTATCCACAAGTAGAGCCCAAGGACTTGCCCAACCTCCCTCTAGGAGGCACCTTATCATAACCATTGTAGGTGATGATAAGGTCTTAGAAACTTAAATCGGGCCATTGTAGAAACGGAATTAAGGTTTACTCTTTCAATGCTGTATGCTGACCATCGTAGTTACTGATAGAGCCTTACACACCACGCTCCTCCAAGGGGTGCCCGATCCTGACCATCGAAGACGATGATAGGGGTTTGCATTCCCTTCTGTGGGTAACGCGGAACATAAGCAGAGGTAGGACGTGCTCTTCTGTGGGTAGAGGTAGGACGTGCTTAGTTCTAGTAGAGGCAGGGAGTGCTAATTTTAGATGCACCTCCACGACCATTTTTGGTGTGAAACAGAGGCTTATGCTTTTGATGCTTTAACCTTGCCCCCTCTGATTTGGGCATGGAAAAATACTAACACACCACCCTCCTCCGGGGAATGCCTTGCCCTAACCAATTTGGTGATGACAAGGGTTTTTTCTTTTTCTTTTATCCATTTGTGGATTGACCTGTCCTTGGTCATTTCAAATTTATGGGATTTTCTCCCTTGCAATCGTGTAGGTAACCTTTTTCCTTTCCTAAATATTTTATTGGTATAGCTCTCTATGTCTTCTTTACATATTTTTGTAGTTTTCCTTGGCTTAAGAAGTTGATGACCAATCCTTCCAAAACTCTGCAATGGTTGGTTTAACGTCCGTTCACCATATGGTAGTAGCAATATGGTCCCTCCAACTTAACTTCGTTTTTGGGTTTCTTCTTTAATAACGGCCAAAAATTTAATGCGTGCCTAGTTAGGAAGTAGATACCATCAATTAAGGTTGTGAGCTTACAACCTTTTGGTAATCTTGACTCGAAAGCCTTCTTCCGTTGTTGCAGTTTGACCCTTTTACCACTTGATTTTGTTATCCCTTCTTCGTCTATAAATTTTCTCTTAACCACCTTTTGGCATGGGGGCATACCCCTTCCAGACCTTTTTATGGTAAGAGGAGCGGGTACCCCCTCCACCTTTTGTTCGAATATGGTTCCCCTAGCCTATGCTTGGATAGCTTCTTTGACACAAAGAAAGGGCTTATGTTTTTCTATTGAAGAATGGTTTAGGGAAAAGATTAGATTTGGTCCTAAATGGAAGGTGTTAATGCTTCATCGATCAGGATCATAAGGCTCTACATCTTTCTCTTTTCCTTGGATGTGCAAGGTTTCTAATCTGAACCTTTCGGTATCCTACGGCTCGCTTATACTTGTCTCAACCATAGAAAACCCATTAGTAACTGGTAGAGACCTTTTATTCATATTGCTTGCTTCTTCAAAGCTTATTCCGATATGGGACGGAACATCACAGGTAGATACGTGGTGAGTTTAACCAAAGGATCAGAGGTTCAAGCCCCCCTTCCAGCACCAAAATGTTAATGATATTTTTCGCCAACACCAGAGATAGGTCTATGAAAGTGGACCTAAGAGAGAAATAGATTGTTTAGCCTTTACAAGTTAGATTTAGTTCACCATTCCCTAGATATCAAGGTCCATAATCCAAAAGAATAGTTGCCCTTCCCTCGATGGGGTGAGTATCACGCTTAAGAAATTCAAGAACCAATAGTTATCCTAGGAGTATGAGTTTCCAAACACAACCCTTGATAAAGGATTTAATGGATGGTAGGAAGGAATTATGTGCTTAACTTGTTGAAGGGACTAAGCTGGTAGGAAGGGTTTAAGCTTGTGGGAAGGGGTGGTTCATTTTATCTACGGAAAGGCTTGGTTGAAGGTTTATGTATATGTAGGAAACAAACAGTAAGCTGCAGCAAAAATAACTAGGAAATAACATAGAAAAATCATAAAAAATTATCATAAGCATTGATTCACTCTTTATTGATCTTTGATTTAGAATGCAAGAATAGAATAAGAGAAATTTCCAAATTGATTTAAGGATTAGGGTTTACTCTAAAGAAAAGAGTACAAGAAACAGAATGAGAAAATCGTCCCCAAAATATGACCCATGGGGTCTTATTTATAGAGAATTCGGGACCCATTCTGCTACTGGGCCGTTGGGCCTGCAGGAGCCTCTGTCGGCTGTTTTTTTTCTTGGTCTCGGGTGCTTTAGCTTCTGGTCGCTATATGGTGCTAATTATAGCTTCCGTAGTGAAGGTGTCGGTCAGTTGGGGCTTCTTTGAGATTGATACGAGCTCTCGGTTGTATGCTCTCGATTGTATGCTTCCCGGTGTAGGCTTCCGGTTTACCTGTTAATACTTAAAGGAGCTTGCCCTCATGATGTATGTAGATAGCTACCGGTTTGGAACCACTGTCGGTGTCTGTACTGAGTAAACTAGTATAGATAGCTTGTATCCCTTCAGGGGTTCCGTTTTACCTTCCGGAGGAGTTTCCGGGTATAGCCCGATCTTTCGGAAGGTTGCTGCAGGTGATTTGTCTATTGTCTATCAATATAACCTTTTGGTGTTTATGCAGATTATGTTCTGGAAGCTTGTTCTAGATAATCTTTATGTGCTTCTGGTTTAATACTCTTGATGTCTCTGTCTCCTGATGTATCGGTATTAAGAAGGTTAATACCAACAGCCCTTCCATCCTTATGGGTTTCAATAGGCGGAGCTCTTGCCTCCCACTTCTTTATTTTCTGACTTAGATGACCTTTCACTACAGGATCCCCCTGCCGGATTGACCTCGTCGGATGGACCCTGCCGGATAGGCACTATCGATATTCTGTAGTCTTTTAAGTTCCTTTCTCCTAGGAATGCGCCGGTTTATGCAGCTCTGGGATCATTCCTTCCTGCTCTTGGTTCTTCCTAGTGTTTGACTCTTGCTTTTGGGGAATTTCTATGTGCTTGCGGTCATCCGATACCCCTTCACCGTCAGCTTGTTTCGAAGTTAATTTAGGTAGTAACAACATATCTCCAAATCACAAGAAATATATGTAATGTATTTTTATTTTGGAACAGTTGATGCAAATTACATACAAAAATATGTATTTATTTTTATATGCACCTTTGCACCACTTTTCCCCTTTTTAGTTCTTTTTGTCATACTTCCTATGATTCTAAAATAATGACTCTTTATTTAAAAATGAGTAAAACGGCATAATTTACAATGCTTAAGCCAAAAACACAACAAAATTGAATGTATACAAGGAATATTTCTTTTATTCTTAACATTACATAATACACACATTCAACTTTTTACCCAGATTCACATATTTCATATTTGAACTAAAGATCTGGAACATAACTACAACAATTTTTTGCTTAACGGGACTGAATTCCAGATCCATAGTGTTTGCGGCATAAACTACATATTTCAAAATTCATGACATAACTTATAGGAATATGTGGGAATATATAAAAATCCTACAATTCATATTTATGCATAATCACAACTTTCTCATTTATCAATTTCAAACATATTCATTATCATATCTGATGGTTATCACAATTTACAATTATTTAAATAACAGATCTGATAGGTACAAAAATAGATTGGATTCAAACGAAATAAATAAATCATTATATCTGTATTAGTAAATTTCCCACTCACCTTATAGCCTCCATATTATAAGTTTTGAACTCTTTAGGCTTACAATCCTCAAATTCTTATAAATCTGTAATTTATCTAGAAAGGGAAAATTCTAGATCTGTAGAAATGTAAGAAAAAGGGAAGAGAGCGAAGAATCTATTGTTGAGCATCGATTTGCATTCTCTTCCATTAAATCTATCTATTCTCTCAATTCTATATACAGTTGATTTGATTTGTTTGTATGTATTTTTTTGATTGAAGAAATTAGGTTAGAAGATAGAGAGAAAATGGAAAAGCTCCGCTACTGTCACTAATTTTGAATGGAAAAGAATGAGGCTCTACCCCTTTATTTATAGGAGTGTAAATGGCCTTGGACCGTTAGATCTAGTTTAATTGTCATCTATTCATTTTATAAAATATAACAAGAATACCCCTAAAAACCTAGCCATCATTGGTGAGCTGGCTGGGTAATTATATGTTACTATATATATAATATTCTAAGTTATATACTTTTCGTTTGTTTTCGTATTTCATCCGTAACTTTTTCATACGGACTCCGTTCGCAAAACTCCAAACATGAAAGTTAACCAGAATTCCGAGAAAAATGCAATGGTTAAAATTTCGTGGTCAAATTCCATCATTTGTAGAAATTTCTATTTTTGAGCTTTTAATTAAATAACTATTTATTGTTAAAATTCCAGGTTGTTACACGAATCGTCATCTATGGTTCACTTGATTATCGCCTTCTGACGAAGAAATTCATTCTCAATACTCAACTCAGAAGAGAAGAAAATTTGTGTTTGAACCTAATCTTCCTTTTAGAAGTTGAAGGTTCATCATCATAAGAAGCTTTCGCCAAAATAATAGCTTCTAATGAACTCTATCAAAAATATTCTTGAAGACCGGAGTGCTCCAATCCTTAAGACAAGATTTTTTGTGCTTGATTTTGGTTGAAAAGACTCCTATAGGGAAACTAATGTAGGGGAAGACCACGATTCCTCCACTGTTTGGAATAAAGTGTGATTAGATCGCAACGTAGATTGGAATCGAAATGAAGAAGGTCTCGATAAGGCGAGAGGAGAGCAATTCAGAATTATACGGGTATGATCTGAATTAGTGCGATGAAGGTGAGCAATTGAAAGGAAACCTAAATCATCCCTTCGACCCAAAAACCCGATCGAGACAAGAGAGAATTCTATTGTTTCCCTCTTGGTTATTACACCAACTAAAAGCACAACAAAAGACACCTCGGAAAGCCCAACTCGATGATGGAGGAGTTGAAATCCTCAACTGCCACATGGTTAATTCTGGATCCTTCTCGCTTCTCTGCCTATGAAGATATGATGTTGAAATCGCCTCCAATGACCGAGGCACCAAAACCTAGCGTAGAAAGAGACAATATATATTGCCACAAGGTCAAATGCTCGACGTTATCACATTTGGCATAAACCGCTGAAAAACGGAAAGGGGAAGGGAAGGACCATAACGAGCACTCAACTGACAGAAGTTGGGCCGAGTCAGACAAAAGAAGCTCTGAGATGTCTTTGTCCCGAAGAATCCAAATCTTATTGGTGTCATTGTGGAAACCACCTCCGAAGCAAAGTGGAAGCACAATATCAGACAACACTTCAACTCCTATTAATGATTCCTGAAGTGCCACTAATTGAACATAATGTTTCTTGACTATTCGCTCAAGCCTCTCAAGAGAGGCATCTTACCAATACCTCTTATTTCCTAGAATAGGACGTTTTCTATCCCAGCAAAAAAATTAAAAAGAAAAGAATGACAAAAGAGTAGAACAGAACAACACAAGAGAAGAGGACAAACGTAACGACCCAGGGATTTTCAGCCCCGAAAATCGACATAAATACTTTCACCATAACTTATGCCGACCTTCCAACACCGAAAACACAGGAACGTTTATAGTTAGAAATTAGAGGGTGAGATAAGAAAGAAAGAAATATTAGAATAGAAGAAGAAGAACCAACACAACACGGAGTCTCACATCGTAGCAGAACAAATATAATTCAGAAATAAATCTTTATTTGAGAGCCTTTGAAAATATTTACAATATCAGAGTACATCAACATCTTAGGACAGTTGTAGTAATCTGTCCTCATATACACAAAGGAATAAATACTAGATATCATATGTCTGAACATCTCCAGCTTGTCTCTGGACATCTCAGTACCTGATAACCTGCACGTGTTCATCCCGGGCTAACCCGAGCATTTAAAACACCGGGTCAGTCTGGTGAACCAGAGAGAGAAAAACTCGCACAGCATTAAGGGTATCACATAACTTGATTTTAAAGTTAAAATCCTTTCGAAAGAGAAGGATAATCGTAAGACCAAATCCACACATAAATACGGATGGTTTTTACCTTACGATAACCCAAAACAGTTTTGAAATCAATATCTTTTCTAATATTATACTAGTGTCTAAATACAAGTAAATATCAATCTAGTGGAACGCTTGCATCTCACGCTCCACACATATTTATACAACAAAACCGTGGGCACTTATTGGAGAATGGATTCCAACAATAACAAGGTATGGGACCACCTGCCGATCGTGTATTTCTAGAGGCGAATACACTGGGTTCAATAAGAACGTCTTGCAACCTGGCCCTCACATGACCGACCACTCATTTCGCTTGAGTGTATCGAATGTATATCACTAACGGTTGGACTCAAACCACCGTTTCCCGAAAAGGGACAGCATCGAAATAGATTAAAGAATGGAATGGATTTTCTCTAGATAGGTGATTATACACCCTAATGGGAGCGACCCACATAGCCATGTTGCCTGCCCGATTTCTGTCATTTCCTGGTTGTGAGGCTTGAGGTCATAGAACATCTGGTTGCCATTCACTTTGAATGCCACATCGTCAGATCCGTCAAGTCACTAATTGACGTCCACAAATATACTCTGGGTATAAAAGAAGTGCCCCTCTTTGCCACCACTCGGTATATTTGTAAAAATCAACGTACGTGGTTTCAGGAAATACTCTATCAGACATTCATCCATACAAGTCATCCAGGAACAGGATGAACCGAAGGTACTCTTCTACTGCATCCAATATAGGAATCACCCCATGGATCAGTAGCGATCGTCCTTGCAATCCACAGATTCAACCACGACAGAAACCTAGTATATCTCAGGGTCGAATCAGAGATTGTAAGTGGTTCTTTCGCTTTATGAAGATCTATGGTCTTCACATGCTCCATCTCGATCGTCGTCTGATCTCATCTATATATTTCGTATTCGTTGATCGGAATGATTTTCGAATATTCATTCGATCCCGGTCTTTCCATACCAACAATCGTAAAGGTCAAATTTGATAGTCGGTTGTTTAACTATCAAATAAACATCCATGAAATCACAAAAATAGATTCATTGGTCTGGTACTCAGCATCACTTAGTTTTTAAAAGTTATCGCCCAATCTCCTTTTAATTCCGTCACAAGGTAAAATATCATCTCATATCATTTCCACTACTTTGGAAACCTTAACATATATTCTTGCCATTACCAATTGGTATTACCCTTGGATAGTCCTGAAGTCGTTCAAGTTGGGGTATTTTAATTACCTCTCAGACCTTGATCAACAACGTTCTTATCTTAAGGTAAATACGAGTTGAAATTTAAGAACCAATATTAAACACATCCCACTAGTTAAAATATCGCTTTACAGTACTCTTTATCTTTTGGAAATTTTAAATATAATTAATATCGCTTGATTAAATAATTTCTTACTAAACATCACTTTATTTATTTTTGACTTAATCAAATGACTTTGTTTCACAAACTGAATTACAAATCCTATTTCCAACCTTGTTTACCCAGCTCAAATTAAATCTTTTTTTCTCAATCCCCTTTTCTTTCAGGAAATTCCCTTTTAAACCCGTTGATTTAACTTAATCCCCTTATTAAGTATTTCCAATTTAAAAACAATGCTTTAATTCACATTCCATTTATAAACCTTGTTTATAAATTTCAGGTTCAATATAAACCCTTTAAATCTCCATCTCTCTTTACTTAATTCCAACGTTAGGTTGATCTTTCATTTAAGCTATGTGTTTGCTTAAATCTTTTTATTGCTTTACTATAAAACTCATCTCAAATAATAATAAACCTCATCCTAGCATCTTTCCAACACTTGACTACATTTCATTTCAAACTGGGTTACCTAAAATGTATTTAACTAGTGATTACCATAACAACTCATTTATTTCAACATTAATCATTTCAAATCAATTAACTCCTTTATTTACTAGAACAAGTAATATATTTCCTTTTTAAAATCTTACTAGGATTTACCAATTATTCATTTAATTATTTCACTAATTAAAAGTATAATTTAGTTAAAACAGTCGTCTCGGTCAACTCAAAACACGATTACTCTTCTAACCCATCTCAGTTAATTCTTCCTTTAAATTAATTAAAATAAAATTAATTTAAATAACTTCATTTAATTGTTCACTTGACGTGATTAATGAAATACTTAACCCCTAACTTATTTCCTACTTATTTATTTATAATTCTTATTAACATAAGAATTTGGTTTATAAAACCATTTCATAATTTGTAATATCCCGTGTTTTTGATAGTTAAATATTTAATTTATTTTATTTTTAAATATTTATTTAGAATAGATTTGAAATGTATATTCTGTTTATAAAACGAAGTTTTAACGTTATAATATTTCATTTGCATAAATTCGATAATATCAGTTTATTATTATTCGAAATTAACTGTTCTGGAATTTATTTCATATTGTATCTATGCTATATAAGATTGGAAATGGAAAAAAAATATACATAACCTAGGGATAGTAGATAATGCGACTACACCGGTTTAGTTAATATACGCTGACTAGATTGGATAAAACTTATGATCATATATGGGATTTGAATCTAGGTTAAGGGACTGGAGTTCGAATAAACTTCTTGGTAACTAGGTTAAACAAGTTTATTAACTAATTAAAACAAGTTTATTAGTCAAAACTTTAAGTGTCACCAGCAATTTAAAATGGCCGAGAAGCTTGGCAGAAGGAAAGATAGCAAGTACATTAAATACAAACATGAAAATTTATATTCGTACATAACAGCTAAGGAAAACAGCGGATGTATAACCAAATCTCATATACAAAGACAATTCACTGCTACAATGTTTGAAAAGAAAGAAGAATGAAGAAAAAGAGAACCTATGATACTAGAAAGCTTGTGACAGATCTATAAAAACAGCTAAAGAAAACAAATTACATACCCCGTCAAATTTACAGATTAAAATCAGATAATATATCTTTGTGAACAGAAAATCTTATATACAAATCTTTTGGCCACCACCTATACATTGCAAATCTAAAAAGGGGTACACAAAAGTCTGTTCAAGAAGTATTGACAAATCAAATTTATCACGTATAGTACTTTAAATCACATAACAAGCTTCACTGCTTGATAACACAGCAAAGCCCCACTGTCCACCATCATAAATCAACCTGCAAAGAGAAACAGCTATGAGTATAGCTAGCAAAATATAAGTTGAAGATTTCAAAAAAAAAGAGAAGACAATACATATTTATCAAAACAAGTCGAACAGACAAAGAAAGCTATGCATCAAATCTTCAAAGACTTTGCACAGCTAAGTAATAGCTAGAACAGCTATGTAACAGTTAAGAAGTGTACAATGTAGAGAAAGAGAAAAATATCATAACAGCTAATATATGTATGAATGTGTACCAACCTATATAAAAGGCTATCATACCTGCATACTTGCCACAGTTCAAATCAAAAATCAAATCTCGAATATAAACCCAACGCATAATTTACAGTTTCAAAGATCTGTACAGATTAAACAAGTCATGACCTAGGCTATACAGTTCGGTCACTGTTTCTTTTGGTACAAATCAACAGTGGTGGCAATACAATCAAAACAAGAAAATCTATGTTCAGTTTTGAAATCCCTGATTTAACTAGACATAGCTATCCAAGATCCATCAGAATCCACTTCGAAACTAATTTGAACCCTAAAATCCGAACCAAAATCCAACTACATATTCGAACGTGACTGACATAACAATTCGTAACCGTAACTAATGCAAGACAATGTTCTCACCAAACCGCAACTATAAATACCATATTCACTCAACAATTTTCAAGAACCAATTCGAACCAGGAAGAAAATTAAAACAAATAATACTGTAAATAAAAATCAAGTCAAAAGGGGAACTTAGCTTTCGATGTGGACTGGTTTTCGTTGAAATCATTCACGACGGAGGACTCGTCTTGGATCTGGGTGTTTGGGGTTGACTGGCGAAGCCGTGGTGGCTGTGGAGGTGGTGGTAGGCTCATCGGGTTTCGGTAGGAGCTGTTTGACAGTCGATCGAAGGTAGGGTGGGATCGGAGGGGGGAGCGACGCCATGTTGATGAAATCAAATTAGGGGATTTAGGGTTTCTTTTTTTCGGTTTTGAGATTAAACGAATGGAGGCGGCTTGAATGAGCAAAACGGGATCTAACGAGGGTTTAAAAGGATGAAGCGGGTCGGATCCTTTATGGGCCGTTTATGGCAAGGTAAAGCCCGATTTTTCAAAAGAAAATTCATGTTTAAAAAAAGTTTAATTAGTTTATAAACTTCCATTTTAATGATTCTCTCTCGTACGTTGTCGGATTTACAGACGGTCAGTTGCGTTGGGACCGTGAAGAAGAGTACTTCGAGATGGAGCGAGTCTGGTCTGGGTCTGAAGTGACTGGAATTTTTATTCAAATTAAACACCAGTTTAATTTGATTAAAATAGACTGTTATCGACGGATTTCAAATCAAGGTGAGTTAAACTCACTCAGCCCTTCCCATTTATATTTTATATAAATTGGGTTTTTGTTTTGCGTGTTCTGGTTGTTAATGAATGACGGTTTGCTAGTGATATATGATTATCGTTGATCTAATTTCTGAAATTTAAACGGTCGTTTAATTTCAGTAAAACACCAGTTATTCTGATTTGACCCGGATAAAGAAATTTCTCTGGGTTGGTCACGTTTATAAAATAAACGTATATAATTGTTTGAATTGTTTGAATTGGCTGTTGGTTGATTGATGATCGTTGTAAACATTATCAGTCAAATAAAAAGGAATAGTTGATTTCCATTGATTATTGAACCTCATTTCAACATTTGTTATGATAGATGGTATGGGTCGAGTAGTTGGCATCACTTGGTTTATAAATCAATCGATTTATAAAATATGGTTTTATCGACAGTGAATCGATGATATTTGAGTTATAAATATATTTTATAACGAAAATAGATTTTTGAAAGTTATTACATTGGAAGGGTATTTAAAAAGGGAAATAAAGATTTATTTATTTATTTAAAGTTTATATAGAAATTATGAAATGGTTTTTATAAAATAAATTTCTTATGTCGATAAGAATTATAAAAGCAGAAAATAACCTAGCAGATAAATATTTGATCAACCGTGGGTGATTATACGAAGTTATTTAAATTAATTATATTTTAATTAATTTAAGGTGGAATTAAATAAAACTGGTTAAAAGAATAACCATGTTTTGGGTGTCGGCCATTTGAACTAAGTTAGATTTTAAGTTAGTAAAATAACTTGAAAATTGATTAATTCCAGTAAGGTTTAAAAAGGGAATTTATTATCCATTTTAGTGAATAAAGGAGATGATTGATTTGAATGATGACTGTTGAATTAATGAGTTAATATGGTAATCACCAATGTAATGCTTTTAAGAAATCAAATTGGAAAAGAAATGGTCGAGAGTTGGGAAGAGGTTAATGGAAGAGATTTGTATTTTTGAACTCGAGATTTTAAGCAAGTAATAAAGAGTTCTAATTGGATACGATAATGGAAGGTTTACTTAAGGTTTGAATTAAGTAAAGTAAGGAGAAGATATAAAGGGTTTAGATTTAACCTGTAATTTATAAACAAAGTTTTTAAATGGAATATGAGTTTAAATGACGTTTTGAAATTGAAATATTTAATGAAGGGATTAAGTTAAACCAATGGAATTGAAAAGAGATTGTCCAAAAGGGAAGAGGGTTGAAAAGGGATTTAAATGTGAGCTTGGAAAACGAGATTGGAAATAGGAATTGAAATATTAATATCGGGTTTTTGAATTACGACTCGTGTTTATCTGAAGGTAAGAACGTTGTTGGTCAAGGTCTGAGAGGTAATTAAAATACCCCAACTTGAACGACTTCGGGACGACCTAAAGATGATACTAGTTGGTAATGGCGAGAGTGTGCGATAAGATTTTCAAAGTAAAGAAAATGATATAAGATTATATTTTCCCTATTAATGGAATTAAAAGGGAAATTGGGCGAGAATTTTTAAAAGCCAAGTGATGCTGATTACCAGACCAGTGAATCTATTTTTGTGTTTTCATGGATGTTTACTTGATAGTTAAATAACCGACTATCAAGTCTGACCTTTACGATTGTTGGTATGGAAAGACCGGGCTCGAATGTATATTCGAAAACCATTCCAACCAACAAGTACGAATATATAGAAGAGATCAAGCGACGATCGAGATGGAGCATTTGAAGACCATAGATTTTCATAAAGCGGAAGAACCACTTACAATCTCTGATTCGACCCGGAGATATACTGGGGTTCTGTCGTGGTTGAAACTGTGGATTGCAAGGACTATCGCTACTGATCCATGGGGTGATTCCTATATTGGATGCAGTAGGAGAGTGCCTTCGGTTCATCCTGTTCCTGGATGACTTGTATGGACGGATGTCTGACAGAGTAGTTCTTAAGGATCACGTACGTTGACTTTTACAAACGTATCTCTGTTGATGGCAGAGAAGACTGGACACCTTCTCTAGCTTAACGACTAGAGTATTTTTGTGGACGTCAATTAGTGGTTTGGCGGATCTGACGATGTGGCATTCAAAGTGTATGATGACCAGATGTGTTCTGACCTCAAGCCTCATCAACCGGGAGATGACAAAAATCGGGCAGGCAGCATGGCTATGTGGGTCGCTCCCATTAGGGTGTATAATCACCTATCTAGAGAAATTCTTTTTGTTTCTTATTCTATCGATTCTGCCCATTCGGGAACGGTGGTTTGAGTCCAACCGTTGGTGATATACATTCGATACACTCAAGCGAAATGAGTGGTCGGTCATGTGAGGGTCGGGTTGCAAGACGTTCTTGTTGAACCCGGTGTATTCGCCTCTAGAGATACACAAGCGGAAGGTGGTCCCATACCTTGTCAAGTTGGAAATCCAATATCCAATAAGCGCCCGCGGTTTTCGATTGTATACTATATACGGGGAGCGTGAGATGCAAGCGTTCCTCTAGATTTGTTAATTATTTGTATCTAGACATTATCATAATATCAGATCAAGATATTGATTTCGAGAACTGTTTTAGGTTATCGTAAGGTAAAAACCGTCCGTGTTTATGTATGGATCGGTCTTACGATTATCTTTTTCTTTCGAAAGGATTTTAACTTTAAAATCAAGTTGTGTGATACCTTAATGCTGTGCGAGTTTTTCTCACTCTGGTCCACCAGACTGACCCGGTGTTTTGTAAATGCTCGGGTTAGACCGAGGTGTACAGGTTCAGGTTACGAGATATTGAGAAGTCCAGAGATGAGCTGAAGATGTTCAGACGAATGATATTCCGCTGTATGATTATATATATGAGGACAGATTTTCAAAATTTTCCAGATGTGTGTTGTACTCTGATATTGTAAGTATTTTAAAGTTTTCAGTAAAGATTTTATTTCTGTGTTATATTTTGTTCCGCTGCGATGTGAGACTCTGTGTCGGTTCTTCTCCTTCTTCTATTCTAATATTTCTTTCTTTCTTATCACACCCTCTAATTTCTTTCTATAAACGTTCCAGTGTTTCCGGTGTTGGAAGGTCGGCATGAGTATGGTAAAGGGTATTTATGTCGATTTTCGGGGCCGAAATCCCTGGGTCGTTACAGTGGTATCAGAGCTATTGGTTTAGAAATAATCTTGGCTCTGTGGTGTGACTCGATAGAGGTGGGGTTAGTAATACCCTAGATCGAGGTTGAGTGTGTGTGTATATATATGAGAGCGTATTTGTAAATTTTATATACAAATGATTTGTATTGTGTTTGTTGATCGGTTCAAGTGTTGAAAAGCATGGAACTGGCAATGGATACAGTATGGTTTTGAAAAGAGGGTAAATGAAATAATTTTACCCAATGTATATTTTTATATAGAAAAAAAGAATCTATTTTCTATATTATAGTAAGGTGGGTTGTTTGTTTGTTCTGATTGATTTGGTTTGAAATCAAATTTGAATGTTGAAATAAAGTTGAACTAATTAGAAAAACAATTCGAAAATCGAATCAGATATGAAAAATGAAAACTGAACCTGGTTAAGTAAAACCAATTTAAGAATGAATTCAGATTGAGTGAACTTGAATGAATTGGGGTTTGAAAGTTTATTGGATAAATAAATTGGGATTCTGATTAAGCGGGTTGCCATTCGAATTCTGAATGTTCTTTTCGAAGGAGTTGAAGCCAAAGGGGCAGTCGTAGTCATACCGATCGAGCCATGCAAAGAAGGGACTGGCAAAATTCTCGAAAAAATTTAGAGTTTGAATTTGTTGTAATAATTTTAAAATAATTCGATTCGGAACATTCTTCTTACTTTACAATTTCGAGGACGAAATTATTTTAAGGGGGAAAGAATGTAATATCCCGTGTTTTTGATAGTTAAATATTTAATTTAATTTATTTTTAAATATTTATTTAGAATAGATTTGAAATGTATATTCTGTTTATAAAACGAAGTTTTAACGTTATAATATTTCATTTGCATAAATTCGATAATATCAGTTTATTATTATTCGAAATTAACTGTTCTGGAATTTATTTCATATTGTATCTATGCTATATAAGATTGGAAATGGAAAAAAAAATATACATAACCTAGGGATAGTAGATAATGCGACTACACCGGTTTAGTTAATATACGGTGACTAGATTGGATAAAACTTATGATCATATATGGGATTTGAATCTAGGTTAAGGGACTGGAGTTCGAATAAACTTCTTGGTAACTAGGTTAAACAAGTTTATTAACTAATTAAAACAAGTTTATTAGTCAAAACTTTAAGTGTCACCAGCAATTTAAAATGGCCGAGAAGCTTGGCAGAAGGAAAGATAGCAAGTACATTAAATACAAACATGAAAATTTATATTCGTACATAACAGCTAAGGAAAACAGCGGATGTATAACCAAATCTCATATACAAAGACAATTCACTGCTACAATGTTTGAAAAGAAAGAAGAATGAAGAAAAAGAGAACCTATGATACTAGAAAGCTTGTGACAGATCTATAAAAACAGCTAAAGAAAACAAATTACATACCCCGTCAAATTTACAGATTAAAATCAGATAATATATCTTTGTGAACAGAAAATCTTATATACAAATCTTTTGGCCACCACCTATACATTGCAAATCTAAAAAGGGGTACACAAAAGTCTGTTCAAGAAGTATTGACAAATCAAATTTATCACGTATAGTACTTTAAATCACATAACAAGCTTCACTGCTTGATAACACAGCAAAGCCCCACTGTCCACCATCATAAATCAACCTGCAAAGAGAAACAGCTATGAGTATAGCTAGCAAAATATAAGTTGAAGATTTCAAAAAAAAAGAGAAGACAATACATATTTATCAAAACAAGTCGAACAGACAAAGAAAGCTATGCATCAAATCTTCAAAGACTTTGCACAGCTAAGTAATAGCTAGAACAGCTATGTAACAGTTAAGAAGTGTACAATGTAGAGAAAGAGAAAAATATCATAACAGCTAATATATGTATGAATGTGTACCAACCTATACAAAAGGCTATCCTACCTGCATACTTGCCACAGGTCAAATCAAAAATCAAATCTCGAATATAAACCCAACGCATAATTTACAGTTTCAAAGATCTGTACAGATTAAACAAGTCATGACCTAGGCTATACAGTTCGGTCACTGTTTCTTTTGGTACAAATCAACAGTGGTGGCAATACAATCAAAACAAGAAAATCTATGTTCAGTTTTGAAATCCCTGATTTAACTAGACATAGCTATCCAAGATCCATCAGAATCCACTTCGAAACTAATTTGAACCCTAAAATCCGAACCAAAATCCAACTACATATTCGAACGTGACTGACATAACAATTCGTAACCGTAACTAATGCAAGACAATGTTCTCACCAAACCGCAACTATAAATACCATATTCACTCAACAATTTTCAAGAACCAATTCGAACCAGGAAGAAAATTAAAACAAATAATACTGTAAATAAAAATCAAGTCAAAAGGGGAACTTAGCTTTCGATGTGGACTGGTTTTCGTTGAAATCATTCACGACGGAGGACTCGTCTTGGATCTGGGTGTTTGGGGTTGACTGGCGAAGCCGTGGTGGCTGTGGAGGTGGTGGTAGGCTCATCGGATTTCGGTAGGAGCTGTTTGACAGTCGATCGAAGGTAGGGTGGGATCGGAGGGGGGAGCGACGCCATGTTGATGAAATCAAATTAGGGGATTTAGGGTTTCTTTTTTTCGGTTTTGAGATTAAACGAATGTAGGCGGCTTGAATGAGCAAAACGGGATCTAACGAGGGTTTAAAAGGATGAAGCGGGTCGGATCCTTTATGGGCCGTTTATGGCAAGGTAAAGCCCGATTTTTCAAAAGAAAATTCATGTTTAAAAAAAGTTTAATTAGTTTATAAACTTCCATTTTAATGATTCTCTCTCGTACGTTGTCGGATTTACAGACGGTCAGTTGCGTTGGGACCGTGAAGAAGAGTACTTCGAGATGGAGCGAGTCTGGTCTGGGTCTGAAGTGACTGGAATTTTTATTCAAATTAAACACCAGTTTAATTTGATTAAAATAGACTGTTATCGACGGATTTCAAATCAAGGTGAGTTAAACTCACTCAGCCCTTCCCATTTATATTTTATATAAATTGGGTTTTTGTTTTGCGTGTTCTGGTTGTTAATGAATGACGGTTTGCTAGTGATATATGATTATCGTTGATCTAATTTCTGAAATTTAAACGGTCGTTTAATTTCAGTAAAACACCAGTTATTCTGATTTGACCCGGATAAAGAAATTTCTCTGGGTTGGTCACGTTTATAAAATAAACGTATATAATTGTTTGAATTGTTTGAATTGGCTGTTGGTTGATTGATGATCGTTGTAAACATTATCAGTCAAATAAAAAGGAATAGTTGATTTCCATTGATTATTGAACCTCATTTCAACATTTGTTATGATAGATGGTATGGGTCGAGTAGTTGGCATCACTTGGTTTATAAATCAATCGATTTATAAAATATGGTTTTATCGACAGTGAATCGATGATATTTGAGTTATAAATATATTTTATAACGAAAATAGATTTTTGAAAGTTATTACATTGGAAGGGTATTTAAAAAGGGAAATAAAGATTTATTTATTTATTTAAAGTTTATATAGAAATTATGAAATGGTTTTTATAAAATAAATTTCTTATGTCGATAAGAATTATAAAAGCAGAAAATAACCTAGCAGATAAATATTTGATCAACCGTGGGTGATTATACGAAGTTATTTAAATTAATTATATTTTAATTAATTTAAAGTGGAATTAAATAAAACTGGTTAAAAGAATAACCATGTTTTGGGTGTCGGCCATTTGAACTAAGTTAGATTTTAAGTTAGTAAAATAACTTGAAAATTGATTAATTCCAGTAAGGTTTAAAAAGGGAATTTATTATCCATTTTAGTGAATAAAGGAGATGATTGATTTGAATGATGACTGTTGAATTAATGAGTTAATATGGTAATCACCAATGTAATGCTTTTAAGAAATCAAATTGGAAAAGAAATGGTCGAGAGTTGGGAAGAGGTTAATGGAAGAGATTTGTATTTTTGAACTCGAGATTTTAAGCAAGTAATAAAGAGTTCTAATTGGATACGATAATGGAAGGTTTACTTAAGGTTTGAATTAAGTAAAGTAAGGAGAAGATATAAAGGGTTTAGATTTAACCTGTAATTTATAAACAAAGTTTTTAAATGGAATATGAGTTTAAATGACGTTTTGAAATTGAAATATTTAATGAAGGGATTAAGTTAAACCAATGGAATTGAAAAGAGATTGTCCAAAAGGGAAGAGGGTTGAAAAGGGATTTAAATGTGAGCTTGGAAAACGAGATTGGAAATAGGAATTGAAATATTAATATCGGGTTTTTGAATTACGACTCGTGTTTATCTGAAGGTAAGAACGTTGTTGGTCAAGGTCTGAGAGGTAATTAAAATACCCCAACTTGAACGACTTCGGGACGACCTAAAGATGATACTAGTTGGTAATGGCGAGAGTGTGCGATAAGATTTTCAAAGTAAAGAAAATGATATAAGATTATATTTTCCCTATTAATGGAATTAAAAGGGAAATTGGGCGAGAAGTTTTAAAAGCCAAGTGATGCTGATTACCAGACCAGTGAATCTATTTTTGTGTTTTCATGGATGTTTACTTGATAGTTAAATAACCGACTATCAAGTCTGACCTTTACGATTGTTGGTATGGAAAGACCGGGCTCGAATGTATATTCGAAAACCATTCCAACCAACAAGTACGAATATATAGAAGAGATCAAGCGACGATCGAGATGGAGCATTTGAAGACCATAGATTTTCATAAAGCGGAAGAACCACTTACAATCTCTGATTCGACCCGGAGATATACTGGGGTTCTGTCGTGGTTGAAACTGTGGATTGCAAGGACTATCGCTACTGATCCATGGGGTGATTCCTATATTGGATGCAGTAGGAGAGTGCCTTCGGTTCATCCTGTTCCTGGATGACTTGTATGGACGGATGTCTGACAGAGTAGTTCTTAAGGATCACGTACGTTGACTTTTACAAACGTATCTCTGTTGATGGCAGAGAAGACTGGACACCTTCTCTAGCTTAACGACTAGAGTATTTTTGTGGACGTCAATTAGTGGTTTGGCGGATCTGACGATGTGGCATTCAAAGTGTATGATGACCAGATGTGTTCTGACCTCAAGCCTCATCAACCGGGAGATGACAAAAATCGGGCAGGCAGCATGGCTATGTGGGTCGCTCCCATTAGGGTGTATAATCACCTATCTAGAGAAATTCTTTTTGTTTCTTATTCTATCGATTCTGCCCATTCGGGAACGGTGGTTTGAGTCCAACCGTTGGTGATATACATTCGATACACTCAAGCGAAATGAGTGGTCGGTCATGTGAGGGCCGGGTTGCAAGACGTTCTTGTTGAACCCGGTGTATTCGCCTCTAGAGATACACAAGCGGAAGGTGGTCCCATACCTTGTCAAGTTGGAAATCCAATATCCAATAAGCGCCCGCGGTTTTCGATTGTATACTATATACGGGGAGCGTGAGATGCAAGCGTTCCTCTAGATTTGTTAATTATTTGTATCTAGACATTATCATAATATCAGATCAAGATATTGATTTCGAGAACTGTTTTAGGTTATCGTAAGGTAAAAACCGTTCGTGTTTATGTATGGATCGGTCTTACGATTATCTTTTTCTTTCGAAAGGATTTTAACTTTAAAATCAAGTTGTGTGATACCTTAATGCTGTGCGAGTTTTTCTCACTCTGGTCCACCAGACTGACCCGGTGTTTTGTAAATGCTCGGGTTAGACCGAGGTGTACAGGTTCAGGTTACGAGATATTGAGAAGTCCAGAGACGAGCTGAAGATGTTCAGACGAATGATATTCCGCTGTATGATTATATATATGAGGACAGATTTTCAAAATTGTCCAGATGTGTGTTGTACTCTGATATTGTAAGTATTTTAAAGTTTTCAGTAAAGATTTTATTTCTGTGTTATATTTTGTTCCGCTGCGATGTGAGACTCTTTGTCGGTTCTTCTCCTTCTTCTATTCTAATATTTCTTTCTTTCTTATCACACCCTCTAATTTCTTTCTATAAACGTTCCAGTGTTTCCGGTGTTGGAAGGTCGGCATGAGTATGGTAAAGGGTATTTATGTCGATTTTCGGGGCCGAAATTCCTGGGTCGTTACATAATTCCTTATAAACTTTAAATAAACAATAATTAAATATTTATTTCCTTTTTAAATAATCTTTCAATGTAATAACTTTCAAAATCTATTTTTCGTTATAAAATATATTTATAACTTAAATATTATCGATTCACTGTCGATAAAACCCATATTTTATAAATCGATTGATTTATAAGTCAGGTGATGCCAATTACCCAACTATACTACCCATTGGTTACTATCAGAACAAATGTTGAAATAAGGCTCAACAATCAACAATAATCCATCATTTCTTTTTATTCGACTGATAATTTCTATGACGATCAACAACCAATTAACAGATCATTCAAACAATTCAACAATTTCAAACACGTTTATAAATGTGACTAATCAAGGGAAATTACTTTATTTGGGTCAAATCAACATGATTGGTCTTTTATTGAAATTAAACGACCGTTTAATTTTAGAAATTGAATCAACAATAAATATATATAACTAGCAAACAGTCAACCACTAACAACCAGAACACGCAAAATAAAAACCCAATTTATATAAAATATAAATAGGGAGAGCTGAGTGATTTTAACTCACCTTGATTTGAATTCGTTGATAACAGTTCATTTTAGTCAAATTAAACTGACGTTTAATACGACTAAAATTATCAGTTGTTCCTGATCCTGACCGACCTCTGCTCCATCTCGAAGTTCTCGTCTTTACGGTCCCAACGAGACTGACCGCGCTTGAATCTGATAACGGAGGTGCGAGATATCGTATTAACAAATTTAAAATGAAATTAAATTTCAAACAGGGAGTTATATTATTTATTATATGGCCTTTACGTTAAATTCTTCGGCCCAAAGCCCATTACCCGGTTGCCCCCTTTTATACCCTACCCACCGTGACCTTTAATTTATTCAAGCCGCCCCCAGGATTTACCCTCAAATTGAAAACCCTAAGCCCTGATTCATTCTTCAGCCGACTTCGAGATACATGGCGTCGCCCCCCTCCTCTATTCAACCACTCTCTGATCCGTCTGCTACCTCTTCAACCACCATCACTGCTTCGCGATCAAACCCTCATCGCCATCACGTGGCATCAACCACCGAGTCTTCAACGAACCAGATCGAAGCCCCCTTCGAATCGAGCTAAGTTTTACACTCGATTTCAGTATTATTTGTTTGTGAATTTTTCTGGTTTCCCTTTTTCTTTCTGTTCGAATGGGATTTTTCTTATTTGCTGTATTGGTTCGGATTGTTATTGATGAAACACCACAGCCTGTACATGTATTTATAGTGGTGATTTGGTTTAAATAAGATGAACGTCTATCAGTATAGGTTCAGCTACTCTTAGCTTAGGCCATACGCTTTCATCACCTTTGTTGTACTGTTTTGATGGCAGTTTGATCTTGCGTGTGATATCTGTTCGAATGGATATTGATTGATTTTGCGTAGGATAGGCAACTATAGCTATGTCTAGTTAACTACAATCAGAGATTTTGAACTGAAACATAGATTTTATTTCCATTTTAAATACATGTAAATAGTGAATTTTGTATCAGAATTTTACTGTATATACATGTGGGTTTACTGTTTGATTTGGCCATACAGATTTGTTTCTCTCTAGCTTGTGCACTGCACTTATAGGATCTATGTAAGAATGCACCAATATCTGGTTTCATCAGCTACACAATGTACTGTTTTTTTCCTTAGTTGTTCATCTCTATATAGTCTTGATGTATGACTATATATATATATGGTTTGTTTCACTGTTTTAGAAGGTGATAAGAAGTATGAACATCTTAA
The DNA here is from genome assembly GCA_030737875.1 of Allium sativum. Taxonomy (NCBI): domain Eukaryota; kingdom Viridiplantae; phylum Streptophyta; class Magnoliopsida; order Asparagales; family Amaryllidaceae; genus Allium; species Allium sativum. The sequence continues at coordinate 313,839,249 of CM060919.1, forward strand.
TATATTTGGATATTGATAAATAAATAAATATCTATTTTATGTAAGAATTTAATCATAAGGTATATTAAATCAATGATTAGAACTAAAAGCATATCATAATGAGTTTTAATAATCATGTTTGAAAAGTGATAAATTTTAATATGAGAATTCACATTATGTTCAGGAGCAAATATACCATTGAATAGATTAACATATATCATATAGAAACATACCAACATCACCCATTTTTGTCTTGTAATCACTCTTTTATGCCCCTGCTATTTTGCTGTGTGTCTTTTAATGTTTTTTTTCTTCTTTGGCTTGCATTTGTTCAACACTTTGTTCCATGCTTCTGAAATTTTCAGTTATTACTATTCTTAATGCAAAAGCATAAAACATTCAACTAGGATGCTATGTCCATGAAGAACTGTAGTAGCGAATAAACTTATGTGTCTCAATGCTAGCACATGAGTTTTTACTGTTTGTGGCAGCTTAGACTGCTGCTTGAGATTCTTAGAACAGTTTGCTTTGGTTTTATTTGCCATCATATATATATTAGTTGTTTCATGTTTTTTTTTACTGTTCATATGCTGTTATGAAATCATCCCTTTTAATGGGTTTTCCTTCTTTTTCTTTTTCGCAGGTCACAACCGATCGAGATGGATTCACTGGTTCGGCGAGAAAAAGCATGAAGAAGTTGATCTACAAAATGTTGATTTCTTTCTTTTTGGTTATGTATTAATTTTTTTTGAACTTGTACTATACAAGATAACACTTTTGAACTTGTATTGTGACGATAATATAATTAAATGCTTTCATAATCAGATTTGATCAAGAAGAGATGTTCGGATAGTTTGGACCGTGTTTTTAAGCCGATCAATGGTGTGTGTAAACAACTTGACAGTTATCGAGTTTTTAAATGATTCAAGTTAAAATGAATTTGATTTATTAATTAAGTCATTACGTGAATCGTAATTATATTCTTGATCGATCTGCTATATCCATCAGCGTATATAATTTGCACAATATTATTTATACAAGACAAAATGTAAACTTTAATTGTTCTTGCTATTCTCTTGTTTGTTCTGTGCCATGGAAATGGTGTATTACTGGCATGTTGTACATGAATGAATTGTTACATCCGTTTATCTTTGCATTCATACACAAAGCTGTATATATATGATTTTTTTTCTAGTTTCTTACCATAGACAATTCTTGTACACGTTCAGGTTTTACATACCCTATGCGGTTTTATTTATAAATTTAATTAAACAGCTTGTTTTAATGATAAAATAATATCATCATATTTATTTAATACAATGGCTTCAATCCCAAACGGTAAAATTCCGAACTCAATATTAGAAATTCTGATTTTAAATAATATGCTATTTACATAAAAATCCTTTAATATAAATAAATAAATCGTTATAATTTTAAAAACGATTTTACAACGACTATTTGAAATTTTGAATTGGACGTAACTTGAAATCTATAAGCTGAAATTTCGATTTTTCTCTTTTATTAGAAAAGCATAATTGAATTGATTCAAACGTGTCTCGTTTCGCAGAAATCCGACTTATATTGGATCTTGTTTATTCAGTTAAAGTTCAAATCGAAAATTACGAACTACAGCGTCGTTTTCGAGCTCGTTTTAATTAATATATAAATATATATATTCGAACTCTATTTTAATTAAATAAATTTGATTAAAAATCCATTATATTTCAAATATAATATATAAACAAATTTAAATTTTCTAATTTAAATAGCCGAAAAATCTGGGACGTTACATTCTTCCCCCTTAAAATAATTTCGTCCTCGAAATTGCAAAGTAAGAAGAATATTCCAAACCATATTATTTTAAAACCATTACTCTTGCATTAAATTCAAAATAAATTCGAACTCTAAAAATTTTCCAAAATTTTTGCCAGCACTCCCTCTGCATGGCTCGATCGGTACGACTACGACTGCCACTCTGGACCTCAATTTCTTTTGAAAAAAAATTCAAAATTCAAATGGCAACCCACTCAGGGTACAAAATAAATTGCTTAACCCATAATATAAGGTTTACCTTTTTGTCGAGCATTCCAACTCAAATTCTGTAATGACCCGCATTAGCAGAGGTGTTTTAATTAATTTATTTAATTATATAAATAGTGATATAGTGAATTAAATGGTCGTGGAATTAAATAATGATGAATATTTAATTAAAATAATAAATTAAATAATATATTTAATTCTGAAATAATCAGAATTGGCTGAAATGGCGATATGGTGTGGACTGGATCATCTGTGATATTTAATTCAATTTAGAATTTGAATTAGAATAACGAATATATTTAATTAACGATGGTTGAACGTATAAATTATAATATAATTATAATCGAGCTTGAAATGGCGCTGTAGTTCGCTATTTGGCGATTCGAACTTCAACTGAATGTATAGGATTCGTTTTAAGTCGGATTTCTATGAAACAAGAAACGTGTGGAGCTGGTGGAGTATATCTTTCTAGTGGAAGAGAAAAATCGGGATTTCGTCGTGTAGATTTTGATTCACGTCCAAATCAAATTTTAGAAAAGTCGCTGTGGAATTCCTTTATAATTTATAAAGGAATTATTTATATTTTTAAAAGGGATTTCAATAGACCCAGAAGTGAATATCCAGTTAGAAATTCATATAGGAATATTCTGAAGCCGTATGGTATTCCACTGTGAATATAGACGTTAATATTTATTTATAAATATTTAATGTAATTATATTTAAATATATTTAAATGGGTCATCCAGAGCTTTAAAAATAGCCACTTTTGCAAACGAAGTCGGAATTCAACGAAACTAATTTTGTTGGATCTGCAATGTTAAATTATTGTTAGATTTCAATTTCCGTGATTTTTGAAGTCAGTATGTGGTCGTATGGATTTTTAAACTGAAAAACAGTCAGTATTCTGATGGTTAAAAATACGCTGTGTGAGCATACGAAGTCGGAATTCGACGAAACCAGTTTCGTTGGGACCGTAATGTCGAGCTGTAGGTGCATGTCCATTTTCGTGATTTTTGGGTATTGTATGTGGACATAGGAAATTTTTAAGTGATAATCAAGTTATAAAAGGAATATAAAAATATTATTCTCTTCCTATAAATAACCCTCCTTCCTTCTATAACCTAATCCTTCGTTCATTTCTTTGAGCTGCCACTTCTTTCTTCTGTAAAACCAAACACGAGATCCACTTCGTTCAAAAATCCAAATCAAATAGAATAAATTCCCATTAATCAGGAAACATGTATAATTGGATTCTAGAGATCGTCGTCTTCAAGTTGATGTGTGTTTCAGACAGCTCCAATAGGATTTCGAGCCAAGAAATCGACGCAAGTAAGTCTAGGGTTCAAGGTTGGGTGATGTTGAGGCATCGATGAAGTAGTAAGCAATTGTTTTTGGGCTTAAGGATGGAATCCGCATCTCGCATCAAAGAATTTGGGGATTCCGGTTGTTTTGTTGTCGCAACTACTGCTGTAGTCGAGACCGACGCGATCTGAAGGATTTGTGCGAGTGGGATGAAATTAGCATGGAGTGAAAGAGAATCAAGAGGAGGTGTTTGTGGTGATTTTTGTTTGGTTTTTAAAAGATGGTGGAGGGAGCAAGTTAGATTCAAAGTAGTTGAAATGGTGTGGTGTTTTGCCTGGAGTATCGAACGAGGAAGAAGGAATTTCGGGGCTTAAGTTCTAACGTGAGTGGATGGGCCGAATTTAAAAGTTAAGGCTCGTTATTTTTATATAAATCCATGTGTTATTATTAGTTTAAATTAGTTCAAACTAGTTTATACTATATCTAATTCATACGAAAACGAAATCGAACAAAACAGGATCCGTTGGGATCGTATGGACGGACACTACACGATGGAACTGACTGGAAGTCCATCGGAGCTTGTTACAATTTATGGCGAAATAAATTGTCCGTCTGAATCAACGAAAATTATCGTTATTAACGATGATAGTCCAAAGTGAGTAAATCTCACTAACTCTGAACAGTTTATAATTTCATGTTGTATTTTTAGAACTGTTAAATATTGGCTGATTGACTGTGTGTTAACTGTTTGATTGAACTGCTAGTCAGTTAGTTGAATTTCTATATTGATTCTGTTTAACAGAATATATCATATGGAACTGAAAGTGATGTTATCTATATTGTTTAACATCTGTGATGCAGGGAAACAGGTTGGAGGAATCCAACTGGATTCCTCAACATTTATTTTACTGTTTTTCATATATTGTGATATATGATGTGATATATAATCTGTTGTCGATTATATGTGTTTGGACGATACTGATCATCGTGATTTGATATGTTGAATACCATAACATACCGAAATGTTGATAAGGGAATATTTTCAAAGTGATATTTGAAATAAAATATTTATAAATGGAATATTTATAAATAAGAAATATTTATAAATTGGAATATTTATAAATATGAGATATTTAGAAAAAGGGAAAACGTTATAAAAAGGAAATAGAATAAAGGAGTTAATCGAATATAGTTTATTCAAATAGAATAAAGGAGTTAATCGAATATAGTTTATTCGAATAGAAAGTAAAAGGAGTTAATCGAATATAGTTTATTCAAATAGAATAAAGGAGTTAGTCGAATATAGTTTATTCAAATAGAATAAAGGAGTTAATCGAATATAGTTTATTCGAATAGAGTAAAAGGAGTTAATCAAATATATAGTTTATTCAAATAGAATTAAAAGAATTATCGGATATAGTTTATTCGATAGGAGTTAAGTGAATAGAGTTAAAGTTAAATCAAAAGAGTTAAGTGAATAGAATAAATTGAATAGAGTTATCGAATATACCTTATCGAAGGAAAGAATTATCGAATAGAAAAGATTTGAAAGAGAGTTACGTAAGGAAGTTTGTTAAAGAATTAGAAGAGTGAACTTTGTCTATTTCAAGGTTAGAAACATTGTTCAGTTAAGGTCTGAGAGGTAGTATTACCCCAACTTGATTGACTTCATTTTTAACAAAGGAATGGTTAAGGTTCAATAGTAAAGGATGGTTAAGTGAATTTAGTAAATAAAGGAAATGGTTTGAGTTAGCATCGCGATGGTTGGTTTAAACATCTGTCTAAGTCCAATGAAGAAGCTTTGGAAATGTTTTCTAAATAAGAAACCAGAAATGTTTTCTAATAAAGAAAACAAGAAATGGAAATGTTTTCCATTGTTAATAACGTATATTTTCCAAATTTAGAAAATAAGAAATATTGAATATAGGGAAACAGGAGATAAGTAAATTAATGAAATAAAGAGATAAATGTTGAATGATGTTTGATCGATATAAATTTCCATTTAGAAATAATATCGTTGTTTGCACACCTGTTTTTCTTCGATAGTTAAATCACAGACTATCGAAGTTTTGACCATTTTAACGTTGTTAATATGGAGAGACCGGTTGGATTATTATCCAAAGAACCACTCTGTATTGGCATAAGCGTTGCTAATCATATATGCCAAAGGAAATTGAAGACGGAGTTATGCAAGGGCTATCCTGTTTACATAATAGTGCCTTCGGTTCATCCTGTTCCTCGATGACTTGTATGGACGGATGTCTGACAGAGTATTTCCAGAAAGGTCACGTACATTGATTTCTCCAACCGTACCAAGAGTGGAAGCGGAGAAGGAAACTTTTTTAAGCTAACACATAATGTATGGTTGAGGACGTCAATCGGTGATCTGATGGATTTAATGATGTGGCATTCGAAGTGAGTCTGGTGTGATGATAAAGCGTAGCTTCTAGCCTCATCAACCGGTAAATGACAGAAATCGGGCAGGCAGCATGGCTAAGTCGGTCGCACCGAAGTAGGGTGTATAATCACCTGATCTAGAGTTTCATTTACTTCTAAAAATCTATTGTTGATGCTGTCCCATTCGGGAAACGGTTGCTGATCCCAACCGTTGGTGATATACATTCGATACACTCAAGCGAAATGAGTGGTCGGCCATGTGTGGCCGGGTTGCAAGATGTTCTTGTTGAACCCAGTGTATTCCTCTTTAGAGGTACACTAGCGAAAGGTGGTTCCATACCTTGTCATAGTTGGAAATCCATTACCCAATACGTGCTTGTGGTTTTGATTGTATACCATATATGTAGAACGTGAGATGAAAGCGATTCTGCTAGATGATTATTATATTGTGTTGATAGACATTATTATAATATCAAAAGGTTTTTGATATAAAGATATTTGGATTCTCATAAGGGAAAAACCCGTTCCGTTATACGGTGTGGTCTTATGAGATATCGATTACCTGGTTGAATTGTTTTAGACTGTTTTACTCATACCAGTCCCATGACTGACCTGGAGTTTATTTGTTTGTTTCCCTAAACTCTTGGGTGCCTAAATTTGTACGGGCAGTCAAGTAGTCGGGATTTATAGATATACTGGAAGAGCTGGAGCAGGAGGCTTCAGGATCATATAGCTATAGTTTATTTCCGCTGAGTTGTAAGTGTTGTACTTTGATAATGTGTATATTCAAGTACAGATGTATATTTCAAGTTATGTTATATATGTTATTCGCTCCGCTGTGAGGTTCGTGTTACTCTGATGTTGTGTTCTTCTTCTTCTTCTATTCTAAGTTTCTATCTTATCTTTCCTCATCCTCTAATTTCTTTCATTAATGATCGGTATTTTTTGATGGTTGGTTAGTCGTCATCGTGTTTTTGTCGATAACCAAAGTCGTCAAAATCCCGGGTCATTACAGGTGGTATCAGAGCTTAAGTTAAGTGAATTACCTTGGCTCTGTGGCATGACTCGGTAGAGATAGGGTTAGTAATACCCTAGATTGAGTTGAGTGTATATATACGAGTGAGCGTATTTGTTATTGATATAAAAATTGTTTTCTATTGTGGAGATTCATTGGTTGAGTTGTTTATGAGTTCTGGTTGATCTGTTTGATCCACTGTATTGGTAGGAGTTTATAAACACTCGAATACGATGGGTTGACACGATATGTTTTGAAAAGAGGGTAAATTAAAATAAGTTTACCCAAGGTATATCTTGATATAGAGAAGATATATATATATATATATCAAAATTATAGTATAATGGATATATTGTTTGTTATTATAATCGAGTAAGATTATAAATTAAATGGTTATGTAAATAACCAATCAGAATTCATATAAGTAAAATACGTGAAATCAGATGAGTTAAATCTGAAATTTAAACCAGAAATTGAATTAAAATTCTGGAAAATTGGATAAGTGTTTGTAAATGGATTTGGATTAAAAATAAGGAAAATTTAAGATCCTGGGAGATTTTAAATTGTTTTACAAGCAGTGTGAATTATATTTTGAAATGGATTTCAAGGTGGAAATGTTTAGAAATGGTTTTATAGTATTGAACTCACTTCGATCGCTGGAAAATAGATTCTGATGATGGCATCTGCATCATCAGTATTCATTTTCAAGTTGTAAGTGACGAATTACTACCAGAGGTACTGTTTTGAATTTGCTTTGGGAAAGACAAGTTGTGTTGAATTTCAAAAATGGGATTTATAATATAGAATTTGAATTTTTAAATAGATTTGAAATATTAACTTGTTTTAAAAGAAATAAAATGAGAAGTTCCTTTATAAACGAAGTTTATAAATGAAGTGAAAAGAATTATCATTGGATAATTCAGAAATAAAAATACAAGTGTGAAATTGAGAGGGAAATCTATTTTCCAAAGGTAGAAATATCGATTTCAAAAGGAATTGAAATCGAGACTTATTTAAAGAATAAATAAAGAAAGCTTGAAAAGGAATTTGAATAAAGGAAGTTCAAACATAGAATTTAAATAAGAAAATTCAAAGGGGATTTGAATATAGAAAATTCAAAGGGGATTTGAATATAGAAAATTCAAAGGGGATTTGAATAAAGAAGATTTAAATAATGGAAAATTGGATATAGAATTCATATAGAGTAATAATAGGATTTGAATATAGAAATTCAAAGGGAGTTTGAATATATGAAATTCAATGGAATTGAAATAGAGTTTGAATATAGAAATTCAAATAGAGTTTGAATATAGAAATTCAAATGGAATTCAAATATAGAATTTGAATATAGAAAATATAAAGGAATTCGAATATAGGATTTGAATATCGAAGGTGAAATGGAATTTGAATATAGAACTCAAATGGAATTCAAATATAGGATTTGAATATATAGAATTTGAATATAGAATTCAAATGGAATTTAAACTATATAATTTGAATATATAGAATTTGAATAATAGAATTTGATATATAGATTTGAATAATAGAAGTGATATAAAATTTGAATAGAAATTGAATAGAATTAACTAAGTCGAAGAGGAATTAGTTAATCGAGTTTTGAATTTGAAGTTGAACTTTGAAAGGTGAATTGGATTTGTAAATGGATATTCGAAATCGAATATAGAACTTAAACTTGGAATTTGGATTCAAATTCGTTAATAAGCAAGTTAAAATATATTTGAACATGTCATGCTCAAATATAAAAGTGAAATAGACTAAAAAGTTAATTAACAAATTAATTAACGAATTGAGTTAAAACGATCAGGTATAGTTAAAATAGATTGGGCAGGTATAAATATACATGAGATAGGTATGGATAAGGTATGAAGGTATATAAATAGAATGCTCGACGATAAGGTATGTATTTAATCCATATATGAGATTTTATGCGCCGTATCGGCTAGCTGCTTGGCTTTTCTTTTTCTTTTGGATTGGTGAGGGCCATGGTAGGCTATTTGAAATATCCCGACGCTCCTAGTACAAAGGAGGTTATGGCGAATTTTTCCGGGAATTTAAGGAGTTAGAATATTTTTAAGATAATTTATAATTGGAAATCAACGTATCGATATATATATATATAGAAGTCGATAAGGAAACGAACTTAGAAATAGAATAGTAAAATCAAAAAGGAAGACTAAGAATAAAATCTAGTAAAAATAGAAAGAGGAAGCGTATACGTGTTTAAAAGTGAATAAGTAGTTATATGGTATTGATTATTCGAGTAAGTAGTCATATCTGTTTTGACGTCATAAATGTTATTTAGTCAAGGTCTGAGAGGTAGTTATACCCCAACTTGATTGATTTCATTATTAACAAATAAATAGTAAGATTTCAGGCTCGAAGATCAATGTTGAATAAGAGTTAGTTGAATATAGTATTTGGGTTGTCGTAACGATGTTTTACATAACATCCGTTTTAACCCAAATAAGTGTAAGCTTGGAAATATAATAAGGAATATTTCCTAAGTATAGAAATAAACGAGATCGGAAAAGAGATAAGTAATTGGAATATTTTCCAATTATAAATAACATATATTTTATAAAGTTTAGAAAATAAAGGAAGGCGATATTCGGAAATGTTTTCAAAATAACATAAAAGGCCAATATGGTTATTGAAAATATTTGGTTAACAAATATTGATAAAGAAATAGAGAAGTGATTTAACTAATGGAATATTAATTAAGGGCTCAGTGACATGTTCAAAAAGAAATTTTGATTTTTGAAAAGAGTAAACTGTTTGAAAACTCCCAGGGAAAGACTGTTTGAATTAAAAACAAATTTAACAGAAATTTGTGAAAGCAAATTTGAATTAAAGTAAAGCCAGTAAAGTGGTAACTGAGATTGAATTAGAATGATATCAAGACAAATTGGATTGTGAGATTCAAATTTGAAGTGTAATGTGATAATCAAGTTAAGAGTTGGGAATCGAGAAGAAACTCGAGTTGAAATGATATTTGGCTCAGATATAAGCGAATGGTTGTGTTGTGGATAAAAGCAGATTGGAATTTGATTGGGATGACCCTTGTATCCACTGAATTGATAGCATATGGAAGTGATAGAGTTGATATGCCGACAAAAGGTACAAGTTTATATTTCTATTGGATATAAGATGTATGAGCCGAATTGGCAAGCCGCTTGGCTGTTTGATTTTCTTTTGGGTTGGAGATGGCCCAGAGAGGCGAGTTAGAGTTTGACCGATTGACCAGTACAAAGGAGGTGCTTGCGAAATTTTTTGAAAAGTTAAGGAGTTAGAAAATTTTCAGGATTTTTGAAACTTTTCGTTGATAAGAAGAAATAAATAATTTAATTTAAATTGGTTCAGTTGGAAACTGAAGTTGAGAAGTGAACAAATATGTTCTAACCAGTCGATAGGGTCGTCCTCTACCTTTCAGCAATTTCGAGGACGAAATTATTTTAAGTGGGAAAGATTGTAATGACCCGCATTGGCAGAGGTATTTTAATTAATTTATTTAATTATATAAATAGTGATATAGTGAATCAAATGGTCGTGGAATTAAATAATGATGAATATTTAATTAAAATAATAAATTAAATAATATATTTAATTCTGAAATAATCAGAATTGGCTGAAATGGCGATATGGTGTGAACTGGATCATCTGTGATATTTAATTCAGTTTAGAATTTGAATTAGAATAACGAATATATTTAATTAACGATGGTTGAACGTATAAATTATAATATAATTATAATCGAGCTTGAAATGGCGCTGCAGTTCGCTATTTGGCAATTCGAACTTCAACTGAATGTACAGGATTCGTTTTAAGCCGGATTTCTGTGAAACAAGAAACGTGTGGAGCTGGTGGAGTATATCTTTCTAGTGGAAGAGAAAAATCGGGATTTCGTCGTGTAGATATTGATTCACGTCCAAGTCAAATTTTAGAAAAGTCGCTGTGGAATTCCTTTATAATTTATAAAGGAATTATTTATATTTTTAAATGGGATTTCAATATAAATCGAATATCGGGTTGACCCAGAAGTGAATATCCAGTTAGAAATTCATATAGGAATATTCTGAAGCCGTATGGTATTCCACTGTGAATATAGACGTTAATATTTATTTATAAATATTTAATGTAATTATATCTAAATATATTTATATATTTAAATGGGTCATCCAGAGCTTTAAAAATAGCCACTTTTGCAAACGAAGTCGGAATTCAACGAAACTAATTTTGTTGGATCCGCAATGTTAAATTATTATTAGATTTCAATTTCCGTGATTTTTGAAGACAGTATGTGGCCGTACGGATTTTTAAACTGAAAAACAGTTAGTATTCTTATGGTTAAAAATACGCTGTGTGAGCATACGAAGTCAGAATTCGATGAAACCAGTTTCGTTGGGACCGTAATGTCGAGCTGTAGCTGCATGTCCATTTTCGTGATTTCTGGGTATTGTATGTGGACATAGGAAATTTTTAAGTGATAATCAAGTTATAAAAGGAATATAAAAATATTATTCTCTTCCTATAAATAACCCTCCTTCCTTCTATAACCTAATCCTTCGTTCATTTCCTTGAGACGCCACTTCTTTCTTCTGTAAAACAAAACACGAGATCCACTTCGTTCAAAAATCCAATCAAATAGAATAAATTCCCATTAATCAGGAAACATGTATAATTGGATTCTGGAGATCATCGTCTTCAACTTGATGTGTGTTTCAGACAGCTCGCAACAGGATTTCTAGCCAAGAAATCGACGCAAGTAAGTCTAGGGTTCAAGGTTGGGTGATGTTGAGGCATCGATGAAGTAGTAAGCAATTGTTTTTGGGTTTAAGGATGGAATCCGCATCTCGCATCAAAGAATTTGGGGATTTCGGTTGTTTTGTTGTCGCAGCTACTGCTGCAGTCGAGACCGACGCGATCTGAAGTATTTGTGCTAGTGGGATGAAATTAGCATGGAGTGAAAGAGAATCGAGAGGAGATGTTTGTGGTGATTTTTGTTTGGTTTTTAAAAGATGGTAGAGGGAGCGAGTTAGATTCAAAGTAGTTGAAATGGTGTGGTGTTTTGCCTGGAGTATCGAACGAGGAAGAAGGAATTTCGGGGCTTAAGTTCTAATGTGAGTGGATGGGCCGGATTTAAAAGTTAAGGCCCGTTATTTTTATATAAATCCATGTGTTATTATTAGTTTAAATTAGTTCAAACTTGTTTATACTATATCTAATTCATACGAAAACGAAATCGAACAAAACAGGATCCGTTGGGATCGTATGGACGGACACTACACGATGGAACTGACTAGAAGTCCATCGGAGCTCGTTACAATTTATGGTGAAATAAATTGTCTGTCTGAATCCACGACAATTATCGTTATTAACGATGATAATCCAAAGTGAGTAAATCTCACTAACTCTGAACAGTTTATAATTTCATGTTGTATTTTTAGAACTGTTAAATATTGGCTGATTGACTATGTGTTGACTGTTTGATTGAACTGCTAGTCAGTTAGTTGAATTTCTATATTGATTCTGTTTAACAGAATATATCATATGGAACTGAAAGTGATGTTATCTATATTGTTTAACGTCTGTGATGCAGGGAAACAGGTTGGAGGAATCCAACTGGATTCCTTAACATTTATTTTACTGTTTTTCATATATTGTGATATATGATGTGATATATAATCTGTTGTCGATTATATGTGTTTGGACGATACTGATCATCGTGATTTGATATGTTGAATACCATAACATACCGAAATGTTGATAAGGGAATATTTTCAAAGTGATATTTGAAATAAAATATTTATAAATGGAATATTTATAAATAAGAAATATTTATAAATTGGAATATTTATAAATATGAGATATTTAGAAAAAGGGAAAACGTTATAAAAAGGAAATAAAATAAAGGAGTTAATTGAATATAGTTTATTCAAATAGAATAAAGGAGTTAATCGAATATAGTTTATTCGAATAGAAAGTAAAAGGAGTTAATCGAATATAGTTTATTCAAATAGAATAAAGGAGTTAATCGAATATAGTTTATTCAAATAGAATAAAGGAGTTAATCGATTATAGTTTATTCGAATAGAGTAAAAGGAGTTAATCGAATATATAGTTTATTCAAATAGAATTAAAAGAGTTATCGAATATAGTTTATTCGATAGGAGTTAAGTGAATAGAATTAAAGTTAAATCAAAAGAGTTAAGTGAATAGAATAAATTGAATAGAGTTATCGAATATACCTTATCGAAGGAAAGAATTATCGAATAGAAAAGATTTGAAAGAGAGTTACGTAAGGAAGTTTGTTAAAGAATTAGAAGAGTGAACTTTGTCTATTTCAAGGTTAGAAACGTTGTTCAGTTAAGGTCTGAGAGGTAGTATTACCCCAACTTGATTGACTTCATTTTTAACTAAGGAATGGTTAAGGTTCGATAGTAAAGGATGGTTAAGTGAATTTAGTAAATAAAGGAAATGGTTTGAGTTGGCATCGCGATGGTTGGTTTAAACATCTGTCTAAGTCCAATGAAGAAGCTTTGGAAATGTTTTCCAAATAAGAAACCAGAAATGTTTTCTAATAAAGAAAACAAGAAATGGAAATGTTTTCCATTGTTAATAACGTATATTTTCCAAATTTAGAAAATAAGAAATATTGAATATAGGGAAACATGAGATAAGTAAATTAATGAAATAAAGAGATAATGTTGAATGATGTTTGATCGATATAAATTTCCATTTGGAAATAATATCGTTGTTTGCACACCTGTTTTTCTTCGATAGTTAAATCGCAGACTAACGAAGTTTTGACCATTTTAACGTTGTTAATATGGAGAGACTGGTTGGATTATTATCCAAAGAACCACTCTGTATTGGCATAAGCGTTGCGAATCATATATGCCAAAGGAAATTGAAGACGGAGTTATGCAAGGGCTATCATGTTTACAGAATAGTGCCTTCGGTTCATCCTGTTCCTGGATGACTTGTATGGACGGATGTCTGACAGAGTATTTCCATAAAGGTCACGTACATTGATTTCTCCAACCGTACCAAGAGTGGAAGCGGAGAAGGAAACTTCTTTTAGCTAACACATAATGTATGGTTGAGGACGTCAATCGGTGATCTGATGGATTTGACGATGTGGCATTCGAAGTGAATCTGGTGTGATGATAAAGCATAGCTTCTAGCCTCATCAACCGGTAAATGACAGAAATCGGGCAGGCAGCATGGTTAAGTCGGTCGCACCGAAGTAGGGTGTATAATCACCTGATCTAGAGTTTCATTTACTTCTAAAAATCTATTGTTGATGTTGTCCCATTCGGGAAACGGTTGCTGACCCAACCGTTGGTGATATACATTCGATACACTCAAGCGAAATGAGTGGTCAGTCATGTGTGGCCGGATTGCAAGATGTTCTTGTTGAACCCAGTGTATTCCTTTCTGGAGGTACACTAGCGAAAGGTGGTTCCATACCTTGTCATAGTTGGAAATCCATTACCCAATACGTGCTTGCGGTTTTGATTGTATACCATATATGTGGAACGTGAGATGAAAGCGTTTCTGCTAGATGATTATTATATTGTGTTGATAGACATTATTATAATATCAAAAGGTTTTTGATATAAAAATATTTGGATTCTCATAAGGGAAAAACCCGTTCCATTATATGGCGTGGTCTTATGAGATATCGATTACCTGCTTGAATTGTTTTAAACTGTTTTACTCATACCAGTCCCATGACTGACCAGGAGTTTATTTGTTTGTTTCCCTAAACTCTTGGGTGCCTAAATTTGTACGGGCAGTCAAGTAGTCGGGATTTACAGATATACTGGAAGAGCTGGAGCAGGAGGCTTCAGGATCATATAGCTATAGTTTATTTCCGTTGTGTTGTAAGTGTTGTACTTTGATAATGTGTATATTCAAGTACAGATGTATATTTCAAGTTATGTTATATATATTATATGTTATTCGCTCCGCTGTGAGGTTCGTGTTACTCTGATGTTGTGTTCTTCTTCTTCTTCTATTCTAAGTTTCTATCTTATCTTTCCTCATCCTCTAATTTCTTTCATTAATGATCAGTATTTTTCGATGTTTGGTTAGTCGTCATCGTGTTTATGTCGATAACAAAAGTCGTCAAAATCCCGGGTCATTACAAATTCCAACTTTCAAAGCGTATCAAGTATCTACTCATCGTCGGCATTTCCAGTCTGTATAACTAAATCATCTCCACAGCCTTCAAGATTCTGCATTTATCCCACTTATAATTATAATCTGGGTTAGAAAATTCTGCTTCCACCTCACAACCAATCTTGTTTCCAATCCACTCTACCTGGATTTTTTTCCTTGCTATCCATACAATCCCTTATTAACCCTACCGGTTAAATTCGATTAATGTTCAATATCTGGTTCGCATCTGCTTTGGTTCACATCCATTAATATCGATCGATTAATATCAATTTAATTCCTAATATTTATCCTTTAAATTTTCAAATCCCAATTTATTCAAGTTCATTTTATTTGAATTCATTCTTAACTTGATTTTACTTAACCAGGTTTAGTTTCACTTTCAAATTTGATTCAATTGACGTATTGATTCTCTAATCAGTTCAACTTTATTCCATATTTCAAATTTGATTTCAAACCAAATTAATCAGAACAAACAAATAACCCACATTACTATAATATAAAAATAAATTCCTTTTTTTATAAAAAAAGTATACCTTGGTAAAATTATTTCATTTACCCTTTTTATAAAACATTATCGTATCCATTCGCTAGTTCAGTGCTTCTCAACACTTGAACTAGTCAAATAACGCAATACAAAACATTTGTATATAAAATCTTACAAATACGCTCTCATATATATACACTTAAACTCAATCTAGGGTGTTACTAACCCCATCTCTATTGAGTTACGCCACAAAGCCAAGGTTACTACTCAACCAATAGCTCTGATACCACTGTAACGACACAGGGATTTTTGGCCCCGAAAATCGACATAAATACTTTCACCATAACTTATGCCGACCTTCCAACACCGAAAGCACTGGAACATTTATAGAAAGAAATTAGAGGGTAAGATAAGAAAGAAAGAAATATTAGAATAGAAGAAGAAGAACCAACACAACACAGGTCTTACATCGCAGCGGAACAAATATAATTTAGAAATAAATCTTTATTTGAGAGCCTTTGAAAAACTTACAATATCATAGTACATCAACATCTTTGGACAGTTATAGTAATCTGTCCTCATATACACAGCAGAATAAATACTAGATATCATATGTCTGAACATCTCCAGCTCGTCTCTGGACATCTCAGTACCTGATAACCTGCACCTGTACATCCCGGGCTAACCCGAGCATTTAAAACACCGGGTCAGTCTGGTGAACCAGAGTGAGAAAAACTCGCACAGCATTAAGGGTATCACACAACTTGATTTTAAAGTTAAAATCCTTTTGAATTAGAAGGATAATCGTAAGACCAAATCCACACATAAATACGGACGGTTTTTACCTTACGATAACCCAAAACAGTTTTGAAATCAATATCTTTTCTGATATTATACTAGTGTCTAAGTACAAGTAAATATCAATCTAGTGGAACGCTTGCATCTCACGCTCCACATATATATACAACAAAACCGTGGGCACTTATTGGAGATTGGATTCCAACTATCACAAGGTATGGGACCACCTGCCGATCGTGTATCTCTAGAGGCGAATACACTGGGTTCAACAAGAACGTCTTGCAACCCGGCCCTCACATGACCAACCACTCATTTCGCTTGAGTGTATCGAATGTATATCACCAACGGTTGGACTCAAACCACCGTTTCCCGAAAACGGACAGCATCGAAATAGATTAAAGAATAAAATGGATTTTCTCTAGATAGGTGATTATACACCCTAATGGGAGCGACCCACATAGCCATGCTGCCTGCCCGATTTCTGTCATTTCCTGGTTGTGAGGCTTGAGGTCATAGAACATCTGGTCGCCATTCACTTTGAATGCCACATCGTCAGATCCGTTAAGTCACTAATTGACGTCCACAAATATACTCTGGGTATAAAAGAAGTGCCCCTCTTTACCACCACTCGGTATATTTGTAAAAATCAACGTACGTGGTTTTAGGAAATACTCTCTCAGACATTCGTCCATACAAGTCAACCAGGAACACGATGAACCGAAGGTACTCTCCTACTGCATCCAATATAGGAATCACCCCATGGATCAGTAGCGATCGTCCTTGTAATCCAAAGATTCAACCACGACAGAACCCCAGTATATTTCCGGGTCGAATCAGAGATTGTAAGTGGTTCTTCCGCTTTATGAAGATCTATGGTCTTCACATGCTCCATCTCGATCGTCGTCTGATCTCATCTATATATTTTGTATTTGTTGGTCGGAATGGTTTTCGAATATTCATTCGATCCCGGTCTTTCCATACCAACAATCGTAAAGGTCAAATTTGATAGTCGACTGTTTAACTATCAAATAAACATCGATGAAATCACAAAAATAGATTCATTGGTCTGGTACTCAGCATCACTTGGTTTTTAAAAGTTATCGCCCAATCTCCTTTTAATTCCGTCACTAGGTAAAATATCATCTCATATCATTTCCACAAATTTGGAAATCTTAACATATATTCTTGCCACTACCAACTAGTATTACCCTTGGATAGTCCTGAAGTCGTTCAAGTTGGGGTATTTTAATTACCTCTCAGACCTTAATCAACAACGTTCTTATCTTCAGGTAAATACGAGTTGAAATTCAAGAACCGATATTAAACACATCCCACTAGTTAAAATATCGCTTTACATAACTCTTTATCTTTTGGAAATTTTAAATATAATTAATATCGCTTAATTAAATAATTTCTTACTAAACATCACTTTATTTATTTTTGACTTAATCAAATGACTTTGTTTTGCAAACTGAATTACAAATCCTATTTCCAACCTTGTTTACCCAGCTCAAATTAAATCCTTTTTTCTCAATCCCCTTTTCTTTCAGGAAATTCCCATTTGAACCATTGATTTAACTTAACCCCCTTATTAAGTATTTCCAATTTAAAAACAATGCTTTAATTCACATTCCATTTATAAACCTTGTTTATAAATTCCAGGTTCAATATAAACCCTTTAAATCTTCATCTCTCTTTACTTAATTCCAACGTCAGGTTGATCTTTCATTTAAGCTATGTGTTTGCTTAAATCTTTTTATTGCTTCACTATAAAACTCATCTCAAAAAATAATAAACCTCATCCTAGCTTCTTTCCAACACTTGACTACATTTCATTTCAAACTGGGTTACCTAAAATGTATTTAATTAGTGATTACCATAACAACTCATTTATTTCAACATTAATCATTTCAAATCAATTAACTCCTTTATTTACTAGAACAAGTAATAGATTTCCTTTTTAAAATCTTACTATTATTTACCAATTATTCATTTAATTATTTCACTAATTAAAAGTATAATTTAGTTAAAACAGTCGTCTCGGTCAACTCAAAACACGATTACTCTTCTAACCCATCCCAGTTAATTCTTCCTTTAAATTAATTAAAATAAAATTAATTTAAATAACTTCATTTAATTTTTTACTTGACATGATTAATGAAATACTTAACCCCTAAGTTATTTCCTACTTATTTATTTATAATTCTTATTAACATAAGAATTTGGTTTATAAAACCATTTCATAATTCCTTATAAACTTTAAATAAATAATAATTAAATATTTATTTCCTTTTAAATAATCTTTCAATGT
Organism: Allium sativum; assembly: GCA_030737875.1. NCBI lineage: Eukaryota > Viridiplantae > Streptophyta > Magnoliopsida > Asparagales > Amaryllidaceae > Allium > Allium sativum. The sequence goes on from CM060919.1 coordinate 313,857,780, forward strand.
AATAACTTTCAAAATCTATTTTCGTTATAAAATATATTTATAACTTAAATATTATCGATTCACTGTCGATAAAACCCATATTTTATAAATCGATTGATTTATAAGTCAGGTGATGCCAATTACCCAACCATACTACCCATTGGTTACTATCAGAACAAATGTCGAAATAAGGCTCAACAATCAACAATAATCCATCATTTCTTTTTATTCGAATGATAATTTCTATGACGATCAACAACCAATTAACAGATTATTCAAACAATTCAACAATTTCAAACACGTTTATAAATGTGACTAATCAAGGGAAAATACTTTATTTGGGTCAAATCAGCACGATTGGTGTTTTACTAAAATTAAACAACCGTTTAATTTCAGAAATTGAATCAACAATAAATATATATAACTAGCAAACAGTCAACTACTAACAACCAGAACACGCAAAATAAAAACCCAATTTATATAAAATATAAATGGGGAGAGCTAAGTGAGTTTAACTCACCTTGATTTGAATTCGTTGATAACAGTTCATTTTAGTCAAATTAAACTGACGTTTAATACGACTAAAATTCTCAGTTGTTCCTGATCCTGACCAACCTCTGCTCCATCTCGAAGTTCTCGTCTTTACGGTCCCAACAAGACTGACCGCGCTTGAATCTGATAACGGAGGTGCGAGATATCATATTAACAAATTTAAAATAAAATTAAATTTCAAACATGGAGTTATATTATTTATTATATGGCCTTTACCTTAAATTCTTCGGCCCAAAGCCCATAACCCGGTTGCCCCCTTTTAAACCCTACCCACCGTGACCTTTAATTCATTCAAGCCGCCTCCAGGTTTTACCCTCAAATTGAAAACCCTAAGCCCCGACTCATTCTTCAGCCGACTTCGAGATACATGGTGTCGCCCCCCTCCTCTACTCAACCACTCTCTGATCCGTCTGCTACCTCTTCAACCACCATCACTGCTTCGCGATCAAACCCCCATCGCCATCATGTGGCATCAACCTCCGAGTCTTGAGCGAACCAGATCGAAGCCCCCTTCAAATCGAGCTAAGTTTTACACTCGATTTCAGTATTATTTGTTTGTGAATTTTTCTGGTTTCCCTTTTTCTTTCTGTTCGAATGGGATTTTTCTAATTTGCTGTATTGGTTCGGATTGTTATTGATGAAACACCATAGCCTATGCATGTATTTATAGTGGTGATTTGGTTTAGATAAGATGAACGTCACTCAGTATAGGTTCAGCTACTCTTAGCTTAGGCCATACGCTTTCATCACCTTCATTGTACTGTTTTGATGGCAGATTGATCTTGCGTGTGATATCTGTTCGAATGGATATTGATTGAACTTGGGTAGGTTAGGCAACTATAGCTATGTCTAGTTAACTACAATCAGAGATTTTGAACTGAAACATAGATTTTATTTCCATTTTAAATACATGTAAACAATGAATTTTGTATCAGAATTTTACTGTATATACATGTGGGTTTACTATTTGATTTGGCCATACAGATTTGTTTCTCTCTAGCTTGTGCACTGTACTTATAGGATCTATGTATGAATGCACCAATATCTGGTTTCATCAGCTACACAATGTACTATTTTTTTTCCTTAGTTGTTCATCTCTATATAGTCTTGATGTATGACTATATATATATATATATATATATATATTGTTAGACCAAAAAGTGGTTCTAACACCCAAATTGACTAAATTCGAAATAAAATAAGATCAAAAATAAAATGGAGACATAAGATTTATAGTGGTTCGGCGTCGAAAAGCCTACGTCCACTTTATAATCACTTTCCTCGATGATATAGATGTAAATACAATGAGATATTCACTCGATTTTTCTCGCTTTTCATATATATTCACTCAATTATCTCAGAATATACTTGAATGGCGATTTGGATTGTTTGGAAATGCTGGAATTCGGTTCTCAAAGGTGTTTGAACTCTCAAAGTGCCAAAAAGATCCTTTCAAATGCCTCTTGATGGGGTATTTTTAGGTGGAAATTCACTTAGAATCCGGTTCGGGTCGGAGCTACGTGGCTCTCATCCCATCGTTCTCGGGCTCAGATGGATTCCAGTTTTGACAGCGCACCAGATTAGTGGTCATCATGGGTAGGAATTGGTTGTAACTACCCCGAACATCCAGGAGATCGTGGGGTGAAGCAATATGGTATGCTGGGTTCGGTTCGGAAGAGCGAACAGAAAGGGTTCGGATCGGGGCATCTGATCCGACCCGACCTAAGATGAACCTGAGTTCTTGTCCATTTTGCTTTGTTCCGTCCTGATCTGGTAGTAGCCCTCCGATCCGATTGCGTAGCAGCCCTCCGATCCGATTGGGTAGTAGCCCTCCTATCTGATCCGATGCTTTTTAAGAAGAAGTGTTCTTCAACGCTTGACATCTCGACTTTGTGTTGCCTAGTTTACAAAGTAGGCTAACATTTTGCCCCCTCAAAGGATGCTTCTGTTGGATACGGAGCATGCTTTGATTGTCATTGCGCAGTGCCTTCCTGAAGTTGAATCGTTGAAAAGTCGTTCCTATTGACATATAGAGACACGTTTTTTCAGGGAGTTGCATCTTTTGGTGTTTATATATGTACTTCGCATAGTATGTAAATCCCTTTCTTTATTTTCAAACAGCTTGGAGAACTCTTGTTAACATTCGATTATCCTTCCAGGTAATTTTCCTTTTGATTTTTTCTTGTGCTTTTACTTCCTCTTCGAATTTTAATTCAATTTAAATGCCAAGTTGACATATGAAATTCTGTTCGGTTCGGGCTTCGACCTGAATGGCTCCTCTCTTTCTCTGTTTCGTATTGGGCTAGCAGGCCAAATTGCGTTGTTGGGCTCTTGTTCTGGTCCGAGCGGGAAAATAGGGCAGGAATACTAGGGGTCGGTGCTATTGTATATATAAATCCATCACCCTTCTTCTTTCTTTCTTTTTTATTATTCTCGTTTCCTAATTCACATACCGAAACCTTAATCCTCAAAAAATCCCAAAATTCTCGCTTCGATTCTTGAAATAAACATATAGGTAGTCTCGAAACCCTGAATCTTATAGTTGTAACTGCCTTTAATTAAGATTTTGCGGTTAATTTGAACAAATTGGGCATATTCATGGCATGGCTTCGACGCCATGGTTACCTCTTTCCTCGCCGTCGTCGCTGGTGGCTCCGCCACCACCTCGAGGCGCTGGGAGGTTGGAGAGGATATATACTCATCCCTATGTGGAGTTTTGGAAATCGAATTGGGTCCAACTTTGGTTGAGGATGAAGAAGAAGATACAGAACGTGGAGGATCGGTTCGGGTGGAGAAGTATGGGGGATGTAGTAGAAGAAAGGGATACGTGGTTTTCAGTACCGGATCGGGTCGGAGTTAAATGTGAAAGAGGGAAGGCGAAGTCTACCTAGCCGGATCGGGTCGGAATGTGGATCAAGGAAGAAGGGGTGTTGGGACTCAAGTCCATCCGATCCGCTCCGAACACACAATCCCGAACCGGTCCGATTAGATACCCACTTCTGACCAAAACAAAGCCTTACCTCCGATCCGATCCAATCATTTATACCCGAACCGATCCGAAGCAGCCCCAGCTTAATACACAAGAGTTTGCCTAATTGGCCGAATCAATACTTGACATAACTTCCGACTTCATGAACAGTTAGGATAGTGCCCTGTGAACATAAATGAACATCAAGAACTGCCTTGAACATTATTACTTTGCCAAGATTTTGCGTCGCACTCTCGAGCGTTAACTTTACATTTTCTGCAAACACTGTTCACACTTTAGTTTATACACATGCACGGGGGGATACGGGCTAATTTACTCTAACTTGTGTTATTGCTTCTTCAATAGTTTAGAGACCATGACATCCAGACGTTCATCTAGATTAGCAGAAAAGAAGGAGATCCCAGAGACATCCAACAAAATTACTCTTGAAGACATATCTTCTTCCTCAGATCCAGAATGGGATGATGAGGGCTCAGACTACGAGGTAGGAACTCACGAAAGCGATAATGTGTCTTCTGAGGGTGGAGTTTCCCTGGGTTGTGAAGAGGAAGGAGGGATTGGAGATGATCGAGCTCCTGATGAATTTGAGTCTGCCATCATACTGGAATCACCTCAAGATTCTGTTGAATCGACGATCGACAATGACAGACTTATCCGAATACGACTAAAGTACGGGATACCCAAAGGGGATACCTTGTTGCCATCAAAAGCTGATCGTCCCGACAACCCTCCGGAGGGGTATATGGCAATCACTCGATTGATGTGCATGGTCGGGGCTATCCCTCCATTTTCTCCTTTCGTCGTCGATTTTCTAAGACAAATGCGGATTGCCCCCATGCAGCTGCACCCCAATTCCTGTGCTTACATGTACACCCTATATGTAGTGTACCATGAGATCTTAGGCATAGAGCTCACTTTTGATGACGTTCATTTCTTTTATAACTTCAAGCACCGGACTCGAGAAACTCCTTCTTTCTGTTACTTCGAGTCCGTCCCAAAGAGGAAAATAATTCCAGCACCGTTCAGTAGTAAAGCGGGTGACTCCAGGCTGGAATGGTTTTATGTAAAGCAACAGCCAGGGTGTGCTAGAAGATGGACGAAATCAAGTAAAGCACTGGTTTTCTAAATCTCGACTCCGTACATCCAAACCATCGCATTAACCCGTTTTCTTTTTGTTTGCAGTTGATAACCCAAAACAAATATCGGATCAAGCGTTCTTTGATCGGATGCACCGACTCCTTAATGGTGATCAGAATTTAACTATTGATGAAGTCCTTAAGGAAGAATATCTTCATCTTCATGGGTTGCTGTTCGTTACCCGTAGCATTGGTCACGGGACGGGTCCATATGTATATATCCCCCCAGTGGACGTAATCCCAGAAACGGGCAAAGGTTCGAGAGCTCCTACAGTGCCTCTTCAGACTTCACCTTCTCCGTCTTCGACTCAAGACGATGAATTGGCTAACATGGCCGAAAAGCACCGCGAGGGGTATATTGTTCCCGAGGATGCCATTTCTCCGGAAAGGTCAACGTCTTCCAAAGAGCTGCCGATTGATGCTTCTGAGGGAGATGTCCCTAGTACCGATGACCCACTATTTCAGGGTTTGGGGGATCTCCCCTTACCTGAAACTATTTACACTTCAGAGGATTTTGGGAAGAATCCTTTAGTTTTCACTTCTTCCGAAGAGACCACTCCTGCTAAGGCCAAAGAGCCCGCTCGTACTAGTCTGGCTTCGGACTCGGGTTGGTCGGGGGGAAAACACCACTTAGGACGCACTTAACACAATAGCACCACAATTCACAGCATTTTTCTTTCTGTGAAAATGCTGATCCTGAATTTCATTTGTCTTGTTGTGCAGGTACAATGTCTCGTTCCTATTATGATATCAGGAAACTCCGTCGCAGCATGTCTAATCCCCCCATGATACTGAGTATGATCGTCGCGAAGATCGCGGTAGGGAGGATAAAAGACCCTATGATTCCTATCGTTCGCGGTCCTCGCGCTCTCGTTCTCCTGTCCGGACAGATCCAGAGCGATATAAAGGTTACCAAGGTCGTCGGGAGGAGGACAGGCCGCAATCAAAAGACTCAACCTCTTCTCAAGAAAAGCGCAGTAGGGAGAGGAGCCCGCCAAGAGATACCGAATCACGAAGCAAGCGTAAGGTTCCCGCTAAACGGTCTAGAAAGGATGAAGAGGCCATTGAGCCCTCCACGCACAGGGATACCGAGCTGACATTCCCCGCACCTCCGCCGCTAGATGCTGAAACTGCAGTTAAGCGGGCGTATCTGGAGGAGCAGTTTCCTGAACATTACTTCGAAAACTTGACTTTTTTACCTGATCTTGAGCCTATTTCTTCGAGGTGGGCAGATGAGGCCAAAGCAAAAATAGATGCGGTCGAGAAACAGTATTCAGAGATGTTCAAGTATTCACGTAGCCTTTCCAGAATCATCCGAACTTTAATCACGAATGCTGACTCAATGCAAAAAACAGCAGAAGACGATGCAAGGGCCTTAAAAAATTTAGGAAAAGACTTGGAGGATACACAGGCTCAACTCGTTGTTGCTCAACGGGATGCTGCTAGCTTCAAGCAACAATTTGAAGATCTACAAAAACGCTACTATGATTTGCTTGAGTCCCATACCCAAGAGCGTTCGGAATTGAAAAAACAAGCCGAAGATGCCAAGTCAGATGCTGCCAAAATGCGACTTGCGTACACTGACCTTGAGCGGGAGAAAGCCGAGTTAGCGAGGAAGAATGCTGAATTAGAGAAGAAAAACGCTGACTTGGCTTCTAAGCTGGTGGAGGCGGAGAACAGGGCTGCCCTAGCGGAGGGTAACGTCGAATGTGCTATCAAGTCCGCTGAAGAGGCCCGCAAACAACTATCAGAGGCTGAGGGAGAGGTGCATGGTTTTGGCGAATTAATGATTGAATTCTTTGCGCATATCATTCGCCGCCGGAACATCTCTTGGATTGAAGATTATCCATCTACCTTAGTCCAAGTATGGAGTCAAATCGTTGAATGGGAGAAAGAGGAGCTCAAAGTTGATTCCATTGACGAGGACAAGCTTATGGAGAAATATCTACGAGATGATGAACCAGAACGCATAGCCGAAGGATGCCGCCTTATTGCTGCTGTTATGGACGAAGAGAGGCGGAAGGCTAAGCAAAAGAACATTCCTGAGGCTGGTTCTTCCTCTACTGCCTCTGAAACTTCTGAAGTAGAGGGGTATGATCCTGAAAACCCGGGGATCCCTCGGGCATCTCTTTTGTCCCCCATACCCGAAACGGCGTCGGAGACAGCGGTCACTCCAGCTGAGAAGTCGTCGGAAGGTATCTCTACCTTTTCACCTCAATTCGTCAAAGCTATCTCTACCTTTCATCACGTAATTGAGCAATCGATGAAGAACCCATTATTTTCTCCTGAGTTGATAACTGTTGCTTCTCACTCTGTAGGTATTGAACCGTCCGAAAAGGAAGACATGTCCCAGGGAACCGCCTCTGGAGCAGAACCTACGGAAAAGGCTAGAGGGGAAAAGGACAAGGCTGCTACCATAGATTCAGGAGAAGGAACTGAACCGTCTAAGGCTGATATTCCTCATGATGACGAAATAATAGATGCCTTAAAAGATGATGGCGACAATGGGGGACACGAGGAAGACCCTGAGGTGGCTATAGTTGGGGAGTCGAAGAACGCCGATGATGTTACTTTAGCTGCAATGAAGGCCGAACAAGATAAACGCATGCAGCTTAAAGTTGAAGACTTAGACCCCGAAAGCCTTAAGCCCCTCGCAGTAATGGATGCTGGATCAAGGTTAGTTGTTAAGCTTTCGACTAGATCTATTACAGAAGAACTTGCTAAAAAGTCTTCTCTTGATTCCAGCGTTCCGCCTTCCGGGAAAAAGTCAACTGATTCCAGTGCCTCAGCTTCAGAGAAGAAAAAGTCAAAGTGCATCTTGACGGAGGCTGAAAAAGAGGCGAGGGATGCGGGGAAGGCTGCTAAGAAGTCCAATCCCGCTTCGAAGCCTAAATGATGGAGTGTCTTGCTTTATTTTAGCATTTGATTGGCCCATAATTGTTGATGCAAGTGTGGCCCTCGCACCTTCTTTTTTCCTGTTTTCCTGTACAAATTCGTTCATTTGTAAATAAAAATAATTCGTTGCCTGCAATGTTTGTTAGTTATCAGTTCTGTACTTATGTAAAAATGCATGTCCTACTATAGTTGTGTAATGAAGTCATGGTGGGGGGAAATATGTGTGTACATATATGCCCCCAGTCAATCTTGAAAAACTGTTCAAGATTTAGTCAAATAGCCTGAATGTCCCCGATTCTCCGACGGGGTCACATTTTTTGTGTCGTTGATGCCTGTCCTTTTTCTGGCATTTTTTATACTCTCCTGTCTTATATTCAGGTTAGAGTTATTACTGAGGCGGTCTCTTGTCTGGGTGCACCTTCACGCCTCAGAGGACGTCGTCTTCCCGTCCTTTATACTCTCTCTCAATTCTTGAGAGTTAGTGTAACACCCCACCTCCGCTAGGGTCACTCACAAAGGGAATGCACTAGGTTTGGTGAAGCATTATCGAGGTAAACATGCACAAAAATATTACAAGACAGAACATATATAAAACAGCGGAAGTAAAACAAATTTCATTACCTTATAAAATAAGGTCTAAAGCCTTTTACATCAGAATACATCAAAACCTGTCTTGCAATAGTAAAGAAGCATAAAACCTTTTCATAAATTATTCCCCCAAAATAAAGCGGTGAAGCAGCCATAGCCAAGAGAAGACCAAGCTATACATGATGACCCTCAAGCATACGAGGTCCGAGCTAAACAACATCATTTCCTCCCTGAAAACCTGGGGGGGGGGAACGGAAGACAAAGAGGCGAAACAAAATGGGGTCAGTCATAAAGACTGGTAAGTCCTATCTACTTCCAGTATAAAAACAGGTAAAGGTAACATGACATGCATAAACTGAAAGTAAACATAAGGATGACGACAAGATAGATAAGCTAAACCAAGATAACTGGATGAACTACTGTAGCAAGATAAACTAAGGTATCATGATAAACTACGTGTCAAGATAAATCAAGGTATCACATCGTCAGGTTTCTATCAAGTATACTATCCCAAGGTATCTATCATGTATAACATCCCACAGTATCTATCATGTATAACATCCCAGGGTATTTATCACGTATATTTGCTCTGCACCTCTCGTACTAGTATCCCAACCCGCGTCATGTGTTAACTATGAATGTCCCTTGCCCCATGTCATGTAATGGTCCATGTCAACCTAATATATAGCATATGTAGGTGTTTCCCAACTCGTATGTTTCTTTCCATGTATAAGTTCAGTCCTTTGCCGTAGGCCGTACGGGCTTTCCCATGTAAATCTATACCACCTCAACGTAGTACCATTTTATCCTTGAGGTTGTTTTGGACTGCTTCCCTTGATCTTGTTAGGTTTTCTTACCATGAACTATCGCGTGTTCACTTAGGATTTATGCCACCTAGGACCACTCGGGATTATGCTACCTAATGAACGTTTCCGTGTCTCGGTTTAGGTTCAAGCCACCTAGGGCCACTAGGGATTATGCCACCCGTCAACCGCGCCCTCTATCCCACATAAGTATCGTGAATCGTTTTACATGTCTAGACGCAAATGTTCCACAATGTGCCATCCGAGTTCCGTGCCAGGGCAAATCAAGAAATACGGAACTCGGTTGGGAGCTTTAAGTCGTCTGCTGATGCAGATATCAAGGTCTGTTTTTGTATCCGTGGCTATGGTCCCACGTGACCCCTCCCTCAACTACTGAAAGGCAATCCAAGATAAAATCATGTATGAGAACCACATCCCGGCCCCACTATAGCCCCACTTTCCTATGGGCCAACCTCACCCATGACTCGATAGCAAGAACATGGTCTGTTGGGGGTTCTCTGCCTTTCCGTTCGTACACGATTGACTAAAGATGGTAGGTAGTCGACGTGCTATCCAGGGCAAAAACAAGTATCGTCGACTCCACGCTAATCCATCCCAGCCTTTAGGTCGCCCGCATAGCAACCAAGGCATACTCTTGGATCTTCTACCGCAGACCTTAACCTCTGTGAGGCCAGGTTTCATGGACCATCTGCCACCTCACAGAAGGATACCAAGAGTACCCTCACGTCCCCCGAAGCTACCGCTTCGTCACCCAGTTCGTTGGAGCCTTTATCCAAGTCGGATAATTTGCTCCTCCTCGTGTGTTTAAGCGATGACCTACTGTATCGGGTTACTCATCTATTTGTGAACTGGTCCAAATCTCTTAACTAAGAATTATTACTTAGTTTCCTAAACTAAGGTTTACCACTTAGTCTCCTTTCCCGTTATCCTTGTTAATCCCGGTTTTCCACCTAGTCCCCTGAGCTAGGGTTTTGTCTAATGGGTTAAGTATTGTCATTTAAGTTCATGACTTAACCTGCCTACGAATCATGTCAATATTTGGCTAAGTATTCAATTCCAAGACCTAGCCCTACAAGTTGGTTAAGTATACCAAGAAGCTCATGACTTAACCCTATTCAATCATCAAGTCAAATTAGTTAAGTATTTGTTTATCTTAACCCTATCAGATTATCGTATTAGATTGGTTAAGCATAGGTTAACTTAACCCCCCCCCCCCTCCACTAATCGTATTAGAATGGTTAAGTATATTTAAACGGTCTTGTGACTTAACCCGATCAAGTTCTCATATTAGATTGGTTAAGTATGGTTGCTTAACCTCATCAAATCATCATGTATAATTGATTAAGTATAAGTTACTTAACCCTATTAAATTATCATGTTAAGTTGGTTAAGTATTGGTTACTTAACCACATTGAATTACCAAGTTTAGATTGGTTAAGTGTTTAACTTAACCCCATCGAATTACCGTGTTTAGATTAGTTAAGTGTAGGTTACTTAACCCCATCTAATTACCGTGTTTAGATTAGTTAAGTGTAGGTTACTTAACCCCATCTAATTACCGTGTTTAGATTAGTTAAGTCTGAGTTACTTAACCCCATCTAATTACCAAGTCGGATTAGTTAAGTGTAAATTACCTAACCCCATCCCCTAATTGTCTTGTTTGGTTAAGTGTCATTAAGAAATCAAGTCCGGTTCCACTTAACCTACCCATTCGTGTCATATCGGTTAAGTGTCATTAGTCAAAATTACTTGACCTTTTCATGTGGCATTAATTAAATTAATGCACCCCAACCTCTCACATTAGACTTTGTTGTGGTTACTAGTTAAGCCGGGCGGGTCCGGGTAGATTTACACCACAACCTAGTCTAACCTCGGGTTTTAAGTGCTATATGACCAACTACTCACATTGGGTCCTATTGTTTGTAGCCACTAGTTAAGCCGGGCGGGTCCGGGTAGATTTATGCTACAAACTCAACCCAACCTCGAGTTTGCCACTTTCATGTTTGGTCTAGTGTCATATTACACTTACAACCCACACGTGTCTAGTTTCAAGTCCCATGTTTACCCCACATGTCTTGCCCACATTTAGGTGTATCATAAGTGCCATATTTTCATGAAATCCCATGTCAAATTATCATGTCATAATCACGCACGTCTAACCTACCCCAAATCGTGTTTCCAACCCAAGTAAAAGCGAGTCAACATAGTAAGGGCACTATGCTACATATTGGCCTCAAAACATGCACGATATCAAAAAGGGATTGGCCACGAACATGCATGGTATCATAAGGGGTTTGGCCTCAAAATATGCATAGCATCATAAGAGAATTTGGCCACAAGCATGCATAGTATCATAAGGGAATTTGGCCACAAACATGCATAGTATCATAAGGGAATTTGGCCACAAACATGCATAGTATCATAAGGGAATTTGGTCACAAACATGCATAATATCATAAGAGAATTTGGCCACAAGCATGCATGATAACATAAGGGGTTTGGGTTCATTTACATGCATAAGCCCCAAATCATATTCATGTGCATATTTCACAAGTCAAATTGGTTTCAAGTATTCATGCCAACATTCCGCAAGTAAAGGTTCAATCTTTCATGATGGACTAAGTTAAACCTAACATAAGTGGCATGATTTAGTCACTAAGCATAGCCAAAAGCCATAGGTTCATGCAAAAGAGGCATGACAAGGTTCATATAGGCTAGCATACTTAGTTTAATCTCGTTTTATTCCATGTCATCATTAAAACTACCGTTTAGATCTAGAAGTAGCTAGAGCTTACATAGCGTGGCAAGAGGGCTAGGAGCATGAATCGTCTTGACGAAGAAAGGTGGCTCCTTTGTTGAAGAATCGTCATGAAACTTGCATAGCAACGTTGGTTCACCCCCTTGATTTGATGTAGCAAGCTAGCACCTTTGATTCGGATCCGATTTGAATGCATGAGCTCTTGGAGTTGGAGATGGAGGCCATGATCAAGATAGATTTTGGCGGCACTTCGTGGCATGAGTGATTTGTAAGGGTTTAGGGTAGGCTTAGGGGTCTTTTTATAGAGATTAGGACTAGTTTAGGCCCTTAGATTAACCCTAGGATAGATCTGAACCCTCAAAATCCGTCACAGGCCCATAAAACATGTCTTGAGAAACAAGTCAGGTGCACCCAGGCCCAAGTGGTCGGACCACCCAGGTCGACTGGGCAGTCGACACCACCTAGGGGGTGTCGACTCCCAAGTCGACTCCCCAGTCGACTTGGGGTGGCGGGAATTTTTCCCGCCTCTTCTGCTTGGCTGAATTTGAAATCTGAATTCAAATTTGAACTGTTTTTGAACTTGAAATTTTCTGAAAACTTTGACGGGCCATAACTTGGTCATACGGACTCCGATTTTCGAAAACTCGGGCTCTATTTCATGTATTTTTCCGAGACGAACGCAATGGCACAACCCGTTTCCCTTGATTCACATTTTAAAATTAAATTCTGCCTTGATTCTCGTCTTATCATGTTGTAAAAATCCGGGTTGTTACATTCCCCCCAACTTAAAGGATTTCGTCCCCGAAATCTCCAAGTTAGGAAGAACGTATCCTACCATCCATCATCCATCTACTCAAAACATCATCCACAGGCAACCATTGTCCTTAGATGATTTCTAATGCCATATGAACACATGCAGAACGTGTGTGTATATGCTCCTTAGCTAATGCTAATGATCAGGCCTGAATGATCTTTCTAATGCAAAATATGTTTAGTGCCATGAGTCCAACATGTATGCAAATAGTCCTAGTCATATAAGTACTATATGCGTGCACAAACATTCATCCACATGCAACATCCACATGACAACACATTCGATTTCATCCATAAACAAGTATAAATACTCGTGCATATGCAACAAGAAACGTGACCGCGTCAACCTAGTATCTAATGTGTATTCGCGCATCCACGAGCAACCACTTGCAACCATTTGCAACCATATCAATCATAACATGTTTCAAATACATGTTTACATCCATAGGGTTCTACCTAAGGTTCCCAAGATAAGATCGAGAAAATAAACAAGACAAACTCCTTACGGGGTTTGCAACAGAAACATGACCGAGAGGATATCCACCAAGCGATAGCATGCAAGCAAGCTCTACAGGAGAACCAGGGATCGACGATATACTCTAAAAAGAGATATGATGCGCACGTTTACGCCGCATTTCCTTGAGCTTAATTCCAGTGTGCCTTGACCACCTTTGACTTCATGATTTTCGTAGCTCCTTGATTCCTATTTCCAAGGTATGAGTTGGAACTCATTTCACTGTCGCCTCTCGTTTCACTTCCACTTATTCTTTCCCTAGTATGCTCGGCCCAAACATATCTGCGTACTCATGCAGCTCTCCAAAATTCACTAGTGAATTCTGGATCTCGTTTACCGATGCCAATCCATGTTACCACGTGCACTTACTAGGGTGATTCCTATAACCCATGCTCAAGCGGAATGAACCATCTGTCTCATTAGCGAACATTACTCGATCGGATCAGAGATTTCCGATAAATGCATCAAGAGATTCTGGGTAACTAACCATGACAAAACCCAAAAGGTTATACGAGACTTCGAGGGTATTACCAAGGCAAGTTAAGAGTTTAACTACCCTCCTTTCAAAACCGAGAATGGTATCCCTTACTGGATAACCACTTTACCCCTAGAATCCATCCATAGCCCAACAATAGAAGCATTGCTTCTAATCTCAACACTTGGCATAGACGTTCTCAAATCCAAACAAGTCGTGAATAAATGGACCGACTTTCCAACCAGATTTTCGGGACAAAAATGGGATCCTCTACCATGCTAGTACTAAGGTGAGAGACTTAACTATCGAAGCAGACTTAATTGATGCGATGATCGAAACAAAGTCTGGACGGGATGATAGAAAAGAAAGGCTAAACCTTTACCAGAAACGGTACCATTCCTCTTAGGTACGCTAGAAATGAGAGCATACAATTGCCCTCTCGCTGATCTTGTCCTTATCTTCCTTTGTGGATCCAGCCATACCAACAAGTTGTTCATTCTTAAGCTCGCATCCTTTATCCTTGCTCTTATTATCCTTTCTTATAGCACGGCAACTGGTCTCTCGAGAACTTCCTCCATCGCACGGAAAAACACTTACGTAGCTAGACAAGGATTAGTCGCAGTTAAAACTACTGTGACTACAGATGGAAGAAAGAAAGGAAAAGAGATTCAATCAAGGAAACAAAGGATAGGGCTAATGGCTTTTTGGGGAATAGCCTTTAAAAAAAACTTTTCTTGAAAAATGCTTCTTTGTAAACGGTTTCTCAAATAGTTTTCAGAAGGTTTTAAAAACTTTTGCCAAGTCTGGTAACCTTCTGCTCTGATACCAAATGTAACACCCCACCTCCGCTAGGGTCACTCACAAAGGGAATGCACTAGGTTTGGTGAAGCATTATCGAGGTAAACATGCACAGAAATATTACAAGACAGAACATATATAAAACAGCGGAAGTAAAACAAATTTCATTACCTTATAAAATAAGGTCTAAAGCCTTTTACATCAGAATACATCAAAACCTGTCTTGCAATAGTAAAGAAGCATAAAACCTTTTCATAAATTATTCCCCCAAAATAAAGCGGTGAAGCAGCCATAGCCAAGAGAAGACTAAGCTATACATGATGACCCTCAAGCATACGAGGTCCGAGCTAAACAACATCATTTCCTCCCTGAAAACCTGGGGGGGAACGGAAGACAAAGAGGCGAAACAAAACGGGGTCAGTCATAAAGACTGGTAAGTCCTATCTACTTCCAGTATAAAAACAGGTAAAGGTAACATGACATGCATAAACTGAAAGTAAACATAAGGATGATGACAAGATAGATAAGCTAAACCAAGATAACTGGATGAACTACTGTAGCAAGATAAACTAAGGTATTATGATAAACTACGTGTCAAGATAAATCAAGGTATCACATCGTCAGGTTTCTATCAAGTATACTATCCCAAGGTATCTATCATGTATAACATCCCACGGTATCTATCATGTATAACATCCCAGGGTATTTATCATGTATATTTGCTCTGCACCTCTCGTAATAGTATCCCAACCCGCGTCATGTGTTAACTATGAATGTCCCTTGCCCCATGTCATGTAATGGTCCATGTCAACCTAATATATAGCATATGTAGGTGTTTCCCAACTCGTATGTTTCTTTCCATGTATAAGTTCAGTCCTTTGCCGTAGGCCGTACGGGCTTTCCCATGTAAATCTATACCACCTCAACGTAGTACCATTTTATCCTTGAGGTTGTTTTGGACTGCTTCCCTTGATCTTGTTAGGTTTTCTTACCATGAACTATCGTGTGTTCACTTAGGATTTATGCCACCTAGGACCACTAGGGATTATGCTACCTAATGAACGTTTCCGTGTCTCGGTTTGGGTTCAAGCCACCTAGGGCCACTAGGGATTATGCCACCCGTCAACCGCGCCCTCTATCCCGCGTAAGTATCATGAATCGTTTTACATGTCTAGACGCACATGTTCCTCAATGTGCCATCCGAGTTCCGTGCCAGGGCAAATCAAGAAATACGGAACTCGGTCGGGAGCTTTAAGTTGTCTGTTGATGCAGATATCAAGGTTTGTTTTTGTATCCGTGGCTATGGTCCCACGTGACCCCTCCCTCAACTACTGAAAGGCAATCCAAGAAAAATCATGTATGAGAACCACATCCCGGCCCCACTATAGCCCCACTTTCCTATGGGCCAACCTCACCCATGACTTGATAGCAAGAACATGGTCTGTTGGGGGTTCTCTGCCTTTCCGTTCGTACAAGATTGACTAAAGATGGTAGGTAGTCGACGACGTGCTATCCAAGGCAAAAACAAGTATCGTCGACTCCACGCTAATCCATCCCAGCCTTTAGGTCGCTCGCATAGCAACCAAGGCATACTTTTGGCTCTGCTACCGCAGACCTTAACCTCTGTGAGGCCAGGTTTCATGGACCATCTGCCACCTCACAGAGGGATACCAAGAGTACCCTCACGTCCCCCGAAGCTACCGCTTCGTCACCCAGTTCGTTGGAGCCTTTATCCAAGTCGGATAATTTGCTCCTCCTCGTGTGTTTAAGCGATGACCTACCGTATCGGGTTACTCATCTATCTGTGAACTGGTCCAAAACTCTTGACTAAGAATTATTACTTAGTTTCCTAAACTAAGGTTTACCACTTAGTCTCCTTTCCCGTTATCCTTGTTAATCTCGGTTTTCCACCTAGTCCCCTGAGCTCGGGTTTTGTCTAATGGGTTAAGTATTGTCATTTAAGTTCATGACTTAACCTGCCTACGAATCATGTCAATATTTGGCTAAGTATTCAAGTCCAAGACCTAGCCCTACAAGTTGGTTAAGTATACCAAGAAGCTCATGACTTAACCCTATTCAATCACCAAGTCAAATTGGTTAAGTATTTGTTTATCTTAACCCTATCAGATTATCGTATTAGATTGGTTAAGCATAGGTTAACTTAACCCCCCCCCCCTCCACTAATCGTATTAGAATGGTTAAGTATATTTAAACGGTCTTGTGACTTAACCCGATCAAGTTCTCATATTAGATTGGTTAAGTATGGTTGCTTAACCTCATCAAATCATCATGTATAATTGATTAAGTATAAGTTACTTAACCCTATTAAATTATCATGTTAAGTTGGTTAAGTATTGGTTACTTAACCACATTGAATTACCAAGTTTAGATTGGTTAAGTGTTTAACTTAACCCCATCGAATTACCGTGTTTAGATTAGTTAAGTGTAGGTTACTTAACCCCATCTAATTACCGTGTTTAGATTAGTTAAGTGTAGGTTACTTAACCCCATCTAATTACCGTGTTTAGATTAGTTAAGTCTGAGTTACTTAACCCCATCTAATTACCAAGTCGGATTAGTTAAGTGTAAATTACCTAACCCCGTCCCCTAATTGTCTTGTTTGGTTAAGTGTCATTAAGAAATCAAGTCCGGTTCCACTTAACCTACCCATTCGTGTCATATCGGTTAAGTGTCATTAGTCAAAATTACTTAACCTTTTCATGTGGCATTAATTAAATTAATGCACCCCAACCTCTCACATTAGACTTTGTTGTGGTTACTAGTTAAGCCGGGCGGGTCCGGGTAGATTTACACCACAACCTAGTCTAACCTCGGGTTTTAAGTGCTATATGACCAACTACTCACATTGGGTCCTATTGTTTGTAGCCACTAGTTAAGCCGGGCGGGTCCGGGTAGATTTATGCTACAAACTCAACCCAACCTCGAGTTGGCCACTTTCATGTTTGGTCTAGTGTCATATTACACTTACAACCCACACGTGTCTAGTTTCAAGTCCCATGTTTACCCCACATGTCATGCCCACATTTAGGTGTATCATAAGTGCCATATTTTCATGAAATCCCATGTCAAATTATCATGTCATAATCACGCACGTCTAACCTACCCCAAATCGTGTTTCCAACCCAAGTAAAAGCGAGTCAACATAGTAAGGGCACTATGCTACATATTGGCCTCAAAACATGCATGATGTCAAAAAGGGATTGGCCACGAACATGCATGGTATCATAAGGGGTTTGGCCTCAAAATATGCATAGCATCATAAGAGAATTTGGCCACAAGCATGCATAGTATCATAAGGGAATTTGGCCACAAACATGCATAGTATCATAAGGGAATTTGGCCACAAACATGCATAGTATCATAAGGGAATTTGGCCACAAACATGCATAATATCATAAGAGAATTTGGCCACAAGCATGCATGATAACATAAGGGGTTTGGGTTCATTTACATGCATAAGCCCCAAATCATATTCATGTGCATATTTCACAAGTCAAATTGGTTTCAAGTATTCATGCCAACATTTCGCAAGTAAAGGTTCAATCTTTCATGATGGACTAAGTTAAACATAACATAAGTGGCATGATTTAGTCACTAAGCATAGCCAAAAGCCATAGGTTCAAGCAAAAGAGGCATGACAAGGTTCATATAGGCTAGCATACTTAGTTTAATCTCGTTTTATTCCATGCCATCATTAAAACTACCGTTTAGATCTAGAAGTAGCTAGAACTTACATAGCGTGGCAAGAGGGCTAGGAGCATGAATCGTCTTGACGAAGAAAGGTGGCTCCTTTGTTGAAGAATCGTCATGAAACTTGCATAGCAACGTTGGTTCACCCCCTTGATTTGATGTAGCAAGCTAGCACCTTTGATTCGGATCCGATTTGAATGCATGAGCTCTTGGAGTTGGAGATGGAGGCCATGATCAAGATAGATTTTGGCGGCACTTCGTGGAATGAGTGATTTGTAAGGGTTTAGGGTAGGCTTAGGGGTCTTTTTATAGAGATTAGGACTAGTTTAGGCCCTTAGATTAACCCCAGGATAGATCTGAACCCTCAAAATCCGTCACAGGCCCATAAAACATGTCTTGAGAAACAAGTCAGGTGCACCCAGGCCCAAGTGGTCGGACCACCCAGGTCGACAGGGGTGTCGACTGGGCAGTCGACACCACCTGGGAGGTGTCGACTCCCAAGTCGACTCCCCAGTCGACTTGGGGTGGCGGGAATTTTTCCCGCCTCTTCTGCTTGGCTGAATTTGAAATCTGAATTCAAAATTGAACTGTTTTTGAACTTGAAATTTTCTGAAAACTTTGACGGGCCATAACTTGGTCATACGGACTCCGATTTTCGAAAACTCGGACTCTATTTCGCGTATTTTTCCGAGACGAACGCAATGGCACAGCCCGTTTCCCTTGATTCACATTTTAAAATTAAATTCTGCCTTGATTCTCGTCTTATCATGTTGTAAAAATCCGGGTTGTTACAGTTAGAGTTAAGAATGTCGTCTTCCCATTCTTTCATATCTTATTACACAAACAGTCGTTGTGCTGGTTCCTGCATATAAGTTGTCTTCAACTTTCCAGGTTTTAAATCATCTTATATTTCATAATCATAACGGAATAGTAATTGAAGGTATAAATAATGCAGGAAAGTAAATGACACACGATATTTTTATAGTGGTTCGGCTAAGTCGTAGCCTACATCCACTTTATAGTTCTTTGTTCATATCACCAGACTTTTCTAAGGCAAGTCGTGCCTTTTTACAAAGTTCATAAGGAAAACAGCAAAGAGTACAACATCCCTAATTCAAGTATCGCATCAAATGCTGGGCATTCCAAGCCCTAGGTACCTCTTCGTCATCTACGGTCGTTAACTTGAAGGCTCCTGTTTCAAGTTTCCGTTGGATGACAAAGGGTCCTTCCCACTTTGGACCGAGGTGAGGAAGGGATGGAAAAACTCGCTTTAGCACCAAATCTCCCGGTTCGAAAGTCCTAAAATGAACTTTTTTGTCATAATAGCGTGCCATCTGACGTCGATGTCTTGACGCACGCAAGTCTGCCTTGTCCCTTTTTTCTTCGATTTCATCAAGAGACTCGAGTAGGAGTGCCCGATTCGTCATCGGGTCATAATATGTTACCCTGTGAGAGGGAATTTCAAGCTCTACTAGAATTACCGCTTCTGAACCAAATGATAGAGAGAAAGGAGTATGACCGGTAGCTGTCTTAAACGTTGTCCGATATGCCCACAAAGCTAAGGGCAATTCATCCACCCATTTTGCCTTTGCACGTTCTAATCGCTTCTTGAGGATGGACTTTATGACTTTGTTTATTGCTTCTACTTGCCCGTTTGACTGTGGATGAGCGACTGAAGTGTACCGTTTGTCGATCTTATATTTCTGGCAGAAATTTCTGAATTCGGCACCATCGAACTGGGTTCCGTTATCAGTTATAATGGTCATTGGGATCCCAAATCGGCATATAATATTTCTAACCACGAAACTTATCGCCTTTCTCGCTGTGATTTTGGTTAAGGGCTCAGCTTCCACCCACTTCGTAAAATAGTCTACGGCGACTATTGCATATTTCGCTCCTCCTTTAGCAATTGGTAGAACTCCGATGATGTCAATTCCCCACATGGAAAACGGCCAAGGACTCACCATCGATTTGAGTTGGGTCGGTGGTGCTCTGGGGATTTTGGCGAATCTCTGGCACTTGTCGCAGCGTCGTGAATAATCAGCTGCATCTTTATTAATTGTGGGCCAGAAGTATCCATACCGCAATACCTTCTTTGCTAAGGTCTGACCTCCTGCATGATCTCCACACTCACCTTCGTGTACTTCTCTTAGTACACGCTTGATGTCGTTGTGTGCTATACATCATAACAGGGGGCATAGAAAATCCTTGTCTATAAAGAGTATCATCTTGAAGGATGTATCTGGTGGCTTTGCGAACTATGGCCCGCCTCTCACTCTTCTTTGACGGGAGTATCCCATTTCTGAGGAAATTCTTAATTGGGGTCATCCACGACTCCTTCTCCGGTTCTACTTCGAAAGCAAATTTAATTTCCATCGACTCAAAGCTTGGCGATCCCAACGTTTCAATTGGAATCATCTCAGTTTCCTCCGGATTGTCAGAGCTAGCTAGCTTTGCTAGCTTATCTGCCTTCTGGTTTTCGGCTCTTGGGATATGCGTTATGTTATACCGTTCCAAGTTGCTCAACAGCTCCTCCACTTTCCCGAGATAGGCGATAAGTCGAGGTCCCCGAGCCACAAACTCCTTTCGCACTTGGCAGACAACTATTTTGGAGTCGTAGAATATATCCAATGTCTTTATTTCGAGTTCTTTAGCAAGTTTCAGCCCGGCAATCAGGGCTTCGTATTCAGAGTCGTTATTAGTCGCTGAAAATTCTAATCGTAGAGCATAATATAACGATCGTCCCTCAGGAGTAACTAAGACGACTCCAGCTCCGGACCTTCGGTCGTTCTTGGCTCCGTCTGTGTACAGCTTCCATGGATCTAATTTTAACTCCTCCTCTGACTTGACCACCTGGTCATTGATCATTTCCTCCTCTGGAATTGTGAACTCTGCTATAAAGTCAGCTAGAGCTTGCCCCCTGATCGATCTTCGCGGCTGAAAATTTAAATCAAACTGACTTAATTCAATATTCCATTTGATCAAACGCCCCGATGCTTTGGGTCTCTGCAATACCTGCCTCAGAGGCTGGTCAGTGTATATGGTTATTGGGTGAGCTTGGAAATAGTGGCGAAGTTTTCGGGAGGCGATCAGGAGGCTATAAGCAAGCTTCTCAATCCTTGGGTAGTTGCGTTCTGCAGCTGCCAATTTCTTGCTTACATAATATACCGGCTTTTGCACTTTGTCTTCTTCTCGGACCAAGGCTGTGCTAACAGCGTGAGCCGAAACCGCTAGGTAAACAAATAGCTCTTCATGATCCACTGGCTTTGACAAAATCGGTGGTTTCTCTAGTAATTCCAATAAATTTCGAAAGGCCTCAACACAGTCCGGAGTCCATTCGAAATTCTTCTTTCCCCTTTTTATCAAGTCAAAAAATGGGACGCATTTGTCCGTTGCTTTGGAGATAAATCTACTCAACGCGGCTACTTTCCCTGCAAGACTTTGGACATCTATGATTCTCCTCGGTTCTTCAATGTTTCTTATCGCTGCTATTTGGCTGGGATTGATTTCAATCCCTCGAGAGCTTACGATGAAACCTAGAAATTTTCCCGATGCCACTCCAAATGAGCATTTCAAAGGATTTAACTTCATCCGATACTTTCGCAGGATACCAAACATCTCTGCCAAGTCTTGTGTATGGCTGGAGGACTGTTTTGATTTGACAAGCATATCATCCACATAAACTTCCATAGTCTTCCCTATTTGGTTATAAAACATCCTGTTCACCAAGCGTTGGTAGGTAGCTCCAGCGTTTTTCAATCCGAACGGCATGACCACATAGCAATACAATCCCAAATTTGTAATGAAGCTCGTGTGCTCTTGATCTGGCACATGCATAGGAATCTGGTTGTACCCGGAATATGCGTCCATGAAAGAAAGAAGTTCATGTCCCGCAGTCGAATCTACAAGCTGGTCAATTCTGGGGAGTGGGAAGCTATCTTTCAGGCAAGCTTTGTTCAAGTCTGAAAAATCAATGCATGTCCGCCACTTTCCGTTTGACTTCTTTACTAAAACAGGATTCGATATCCAGTCGGGATATGTCAAATCTCTAATAAATCCATTCTCTTTCAGCTTCTCCACTTTCTCTTTCAGAGTTGCCGACCTCTCTGGACCCAGTACACGCCTCTTTTGCTTTACAGGCAGGTGTTTTGGGTTTATACTCAGTGAATGACTCATGATGGATGGCGATATCCCACACATGTCGGCGTGGGTCCAGGCAAACACATCCAGGTTTGCCTTCAGGAAGTCAGTTAGTTCTTTGGCTCGATGTGGATCCAACTGGGATCCAATCTTCAAAACTCTTGCTGGATCAGCTTTGTCAATGGGTATATCCACGGTCGCTTCATTAGGAGTTGCACTTCTAGCCTCTGGTTCCTCATCTTCTCTGGGATCCAAGTCTTCAGGCGTTCCCATGGGCAACTCCTTCGGGATTGATCCTTCTAATTGCTATGCTGAGCCCTCCTTTGGAGGAGGCGAGGCACCTTTACTCTCGATGTTGAGTCCCTTCATCAACATCTTTAATTCGGCAACATAGCAAGCCTGTCCGGAGACTTGATCTCCTCTCATTACTCCTGTTCCGGCTTCAGTTGGGAACTTAAGCAATAAACACCACGGGGCGATACAAGCCCTGAACTCTGCAAGGGCAGGCCTTCCCAAAAATGCGTTGTAGGGCGAATCTACGTCTAACACTACGAACTGAAGCATTCGTACTCTTCGACGTTCCCCTTGCCCCAATGTTACGGGCAATTTTATATACCCCATTGGAGCGGTCGACGCCCCGTTGAAGCCTCGGATCCAACCTTCACACGGCTTCAAATCTCCAGACTCAAGTTTCATCTGATCAAATGACTTTTTAAACAAAATATTAACAGAGCTTCCATTGTCCACTAGCACCTTATGAACCAATGCCGGTCCAATGGTAGTGGTAATGACCAACGGATCTTCGGTAGGTGACTGGATTCCGGTATCGTCTCTGCTACGGAACACCACGTCATCAAACATTGTCCTCTGCTGTTTCATAGGGGCGATATCTTCCAAATCATCACACTCATCCACATCCACGTGCTTAGCTGCATTAACGTATTGGTCCATTGCTCTAAAACTGTGGATAGCTGGGTGGGGTCCACCTACTATGGTGTTAATAACAATTCCCTTGCCTTTCTGCTGCGCTGTAGGCTTGGGAGCAGATTGATTCTGGTTTGGAGCATGTTCTCCTTGCCCCCTGTCTCTTGGGACAGCCTTATATTCATCCAATTTTCCTTCGCGCAGCAGCTTCTCAATTACATCTCTCAAATGTCGACATTCATTCGTTGAATGCCCATGAGTTCCATGAAATAAACAAAATTTTCCAGTTGCGATTTCTTTCTCTGTTGAGTCTCGAGGCGGCGGTCTTTTGTATTGCAAAACATTGTATGTATCCAAGTAAATGTTCTCCAGAGTGTCGTTCAGCGGTGAATAATTCTCATAGGTCTGGAACCGGGGTCTTTTGTCGGAATTACTTCCTTGGTTCCTATTTCTTCTGTTACCATTCGCATTACGGTTGTTGTTGCCCCTGTTTCCATTATTGCCGTTTCCATTCTTGTTTCCCACATTCACTTCGACCTTCCCAGAACTTTCTCCAGACTGCTTCACGGCGACATTACTCTGAACAGTTTCTTTTGAAGCCGCTCCGGACTTTCTCTTTCTGTTTGCCCTTGCTTCCTCTCGTCTTAAATGAATATTGGCCTTTTCATAAAATAACTCTCTCGTGGGAGGCGGCTTCCCAGAAAGATGGTCTCCAAACTCGGAATCAGGATCAACTCCTTCCATTAAAGCCATCAAAATGGTGGGCTCGTGCGGGTCGCTGACTTCTGTTGCAGCTAAGTTGAAACGGTCAAGATATGACTTCAAAGACTCACCCGGCGCTTGCTTAATCCTTGATAATTCAATAACATTTTTAGACTTTCGGGCGTGAAGTCGGAATTGATTCATAAAACGTTCACTTAATTCCCTAAAATTCGATATCGACCGAGGAGGAAGTCGGGTAAACCATAGTAATGCCACGTCTTCTAAGTGGATCAGTAAAGCTTTACACTTCACTGCGTCAGGGGCAGCGGCAGCATTCATAAGCCATGCGTATCGCATCAAATGTTGTCCCGGGTCGGTTCTCCCGTTGTACCTGTCCATCTGCGGCAGGTTAAAACATCGGGGAAACTGAAAGTTGAGGATGTCATCAGTAAAGGGAGTATGGCTTCGTTCAATGCCATAGTCTTCATTGGTGTAGTTCCGACTCTCAGACATGATCTGGCGTACCATAGTCCATACGTCAGCATTGGTCAAGGGCCGTTCAGGGTCCCTGGCTCTGGTGTTCGGGTTTCCTCTGGGCTCTTGATCAGGGGACGCCCTCCTTCTGATGTTAGGGTTTCCTCTGGGCTCCTGATCAGGGGATGCCCTCCTTCTTCGAGCCGCTTCTGCTCTGCTTTGTTCCCTACGTTCCCGGTCGATCTCGGGAGGAAGGGGTTGGAGCATTTGTCCCTGAGTGGGATTGGTAAGGTTAGGGTCTCTAGGCAATACATGGGATCCCCGCATTGGTAACAGCATAGGCTCTCTCAAGCTCGGATCATTGGGTCCTAGTACCCGTGCGGCGTCCTCGCGGGGCCCCAAAGATCCGAACGTCATTTGCTCCAAATTCTGAGGTCGTTCGAGCGGCCTTCTTTCACGGGGTCATTCTTCCTCAGAAGAAGAAGACTGATCCATCGCAGTGTGATGAACCGGGGATGGAGTTCTCTGTCTGCGGTGTTCGCTAATTTCCCTGCTCATGATTCTCATATTCTCTTGCATCATAAGATTGGTGCGCTCGTGGATTTTCATAGCCTCCCTATTGCTCTCAAGCATGTCAAGAAGGCGCGAAAAATCTCCTTGGGTAATAGGCGTAGATGGATTGATCTGATCGTTGATCCTGGTGGCTGGAGTCGGAGCATTTGGAGGAGCTCGAGTAGAGGTTCCAGCTTCACCTAGTGACGGGTCGGATCGGAGCTGATCAATCTGTTCGGGTCGGAGCTAGGAAACTTGTTCGGATCGGAGCAGAGCAATCTGTTCGGATTGGTTCGGGTTAGGGGAGTGCACTTCTTCAAATTCTCCTACTCGGATCGGATCGGAGCTCTCTCCTTGAGTTCGGTTCGGATTTCCTGAACCTGTCCGATCCGCTCCCGAGCTCTGCCCACGAGACCTTGTCACAACCGGGTTTTGCTGATCTTCACCAACTCCGTTCCCTCGACTGGTTTGAACTTCCTTGCCTTTTCCTTTGGCCATAATTCTTCAACAATCAAACAACAAATATTCAAAAGCGTCGAAACTTGAGGATTAACTTCTTTGAACTCAACGGTCCAAAAAGTAGAACGATAATCCAGAAAAACAGAGAATTCAAGTGTTTCTCAGTGAAAGCACCAAAATGTTAGACCAAAAAGTGGTTCTAACACCCAAATTGACTAAAATCGAAATAAAATAAGATCAAAAATAAAATGGAGACACAAGATTTATAGTGGTTCGGCGTCGAAAAGCCTACGTCCACTTTATAATCACTTTCCTCGATGATATAGATGTAAATACAATGCGAAATTCACTCAATTTCACTCGCTTTTCATATATATTCACTCAATTATCTCAGAATATACTTTGAATGGCGATTTGGATTGTTTGGGAATGCTGGAATTCGGTTCTCAAAGGTGTTTGAACTCTCAAAGTGCCAAAAAGATCCTTTCAAATGCCTCTTGGCGGGGTATTTATAGGTGGAAATTCACTCAGAATCCGGTTCGGGTCGGAGCTACGTGGCTCTCATCCCATTGTTCTCGGGCTCAGATGGATTCCAGTGTTGACAGCGCACCAGATTAGTGGTCATCGTGGGTAGGAAATGGTTGTAACTACCCCGAACATCCAGGAGATCGTGGGGTGAAGCAACATGGTATGCTGGGCTCGGTTCGGAAGAGCGAACAGAAAGGGTTCGGATCGGGGCATCTGATCCGACCCGACCTGAGCTGAACCTGAGTTCTTGTCCATTTTGCTTTGTTCCGTCCCGATCTGGTAGTAGCCCTCCGATCCGATTGTGTAGCAGCCCTCCGATCCGATTGGGTAGTAGTCCTCCGATCCGATCCGATGCTTTTTAAGAAGAAGTATTCTTCAACGCTTGACATCTCGACTTTGTGTTGCCTAGTTCACAAAGTAGGCTAACGTATATATATATATATATATATATATATATATATATATATATATGGTTTGTTTCACTGTTTTAGAAGGTGATAAGAAGTATGAACATCTTAATATATTTGGATATTGATAAATAAATATACATCTATTTTATGTAAGAATTTAATCATAAGGTATATTAAATCAATGATTAGAACTAAAAGCATAACATAATGAGTTTTAATAATCACGTTTGAAAAGTGATAAATTTTAATATGAGAATTCACATTATGTTCAGGAGCAAATATACCATTGAATAGATTAACATATATCATATAAAAACATACCAACATCACCCATTTTTGTCTTGTTATCACTCTTTTATGCCCCTGCTATTTTGCTGTGTGTCTTTTAATGTTTTTTTCTTTTCTTTTTTCTCTTGGCTTGTATTTGTTCAACACTTTGTTTCGTGCTTCTGAAATTTTCAGTTATTATTATTCTTAATGCAAAAGCATAAAACATTCAACTAGGATGCTTAACTTGCCTTTTTATGTCCATGAAGAACTGTAGTAGCGCATAAAGTTATGTTCCTCAATGCTAGCACATAAGTTTTTACTGTTTGTGGCAGCTTAGACTGTTGCTTTAGATTCTTAGAACAATTTGCTTTGGTTTTATTTGCCATCATATATATATTAGCTGTTTCATGTTTTTTTTATATACTGTTCATATGTTGTTATGAAATCATCCCTTTTAATGGATTTTCCTTCCTTTTCTTTTTCGCAGGTCACAACCGATCGAGATGGATTCACTGGTTCGGCAAGAAAAAGCATGAAGAAGTTGATCTACAAAATGTTGATTTCTTTCTTTTTGGTTATATATTAATTTTTTTGAACTTGTATTGTACAAGATAACACTTTTGAACTTGTATTGTGACGATAATGTAATTAAATGCTTTCATAATCAGATTTGATCAAGAAGAGATGTTCGGATAGTTTGGACCGTGTTTTTAAGCCGATCAATGGTGTGTGTAAACAACTCGACAGTTATCGAGTTTTTAAATGATTCAAGTTAAAATGAATTTGATTTATTAATTAAGTCATTACGTGAATCGTAATTATATTTTTGATCGATCTGCTATATACGTCAGCGTATATAATTTGCACAATATTATTTATATAAGACAAAATGTAAACTTTAATTGTTCTTGTTGTTCTCTTGTTTGTTCTGTGCCATGGAAATGGTGTATTACTGGCATGTTGTACATGAATGAATTGTTACATCCGTTTATCTTTGCATTCATACACAGAGCTGTATATATATGGTTTTTTTTTCTAGTTTCTTACCATAGACAATTCTTGTACACGTTCAGGTTTTTCATACCCTATGCGGTTTTATTTATAAATTAAATTAAACAGCTTATTTTAATGATAAAATAATATCATCATATTTATTTAATACAATGGCTTCAATCCCAAACGGTAAAATTCCAAACTCAATATTAGAAATTCTGGTTTTAAATAATATGCTATTTACATAAAAATCCTTTAATATAAATAAATAAATCGTTATAATTTTAAAAACGATTTTACAGCGACTATTTGAAAATTTGAGTTGGACGTAACTTGAAATTTATAAGCGGAAATTTCGATTTTTCTCTTTTATTAGAAAAGTATAATCGAATTGATTCAAACGTGTCTCGTTTCACAGAAATCCGACTTATATTGAATCATGTATATTCAGTTAAAGTTTAAATCGAAAATTACGAACTACCGCATCGTTTTCGAGCTCATTTTAATTAATATATAAATATATATATTTGAACTCTATTTTAATTAAATAAATTTGATTAAAAATCCATTATATTTCAAATATAATATATAAACAAATTTAAATATTCTAATTTAAATAGCCGAAAAATCTGGGACGTTACAACAAAACTCAGATCAGATAAAGTGTACGTTAAGTAGAACTAAATATCTGATCAGCTGCAGCAATCGATCGAGTGCGAATGGTGCAAGGGCACGAGAAGAAGACTTAACGCCCCTACGAGAAGATCGAAGAGAAATTCGGATGATGACTTCAGTAGCGGAAACCGATACTGATGTTAAGG
This sequence comes from Allium sativum, assembly GCA_030737875.1. Classification (NCBI taxonomy): domain Eukaryota; kingdom Viridiplantae; phylum Streptophyta; class Magnoliopsida; order Asparagales; family Amaryllidaceae; genus Allium; species Allium sativum. Next base: position 313,886,085 of record CM060919.1, read on the forward strand.
AAGCCGACATCCTGGCCACATATGGGATTTCAGCTCGTCTTGTAAGGGCTAGGTGATCCAGTCGAGAAGAATAAGAGTTCCTAGCTAAGAATAAGAGATCTGCACTGACTGTCTATGGCGGATCTTTGGCCCATGCCTTTGACAACCTCTCATAGAACCAATCACTGAGCGATTTAAAGCTAGCAAAACTTCCAAAAGAGGGGCATAACAGGAAATACACTTAGGTAGAAACCGAATATGAGGTCCCAGAATATCACCAAAAGCATTCTCAGGAACAGACAAAGAGCAAGGAGACGGATCCCTAATCGGTTTTCCCTCCTCGAACCGATACCATTGCTTAGCAGTGTAATCGCTCTAGCATACAGAGCCGAAGAAAAAAGAAAATCAGACTCATCTCCATGAAAACCTCATCGATCAAGGAAAAACGATGCCTCATAACGTTGGAGTATTCACACAGAGTATTAAAACCGATTTAGGGTTAAACTCGTAAGCCGAAATGAGCATACAAGAATCCAATAATAGAGCATAAACAATCAATCCAATCAAAGGGAAATTCCCCACGAAGGATCTAACTACGAAGAAAACATCGCCTCCAAAAGATGACATTGACCAAGACCTCACCGGACAATATCGAAGAGGAAAAAACAAGTCTCGGAGGATCTAAAGACACAGTTGATGGAATCAAAGACTAGTTAACACAGCAGCAAAAAGTAGTAACAGAAAACAGAGACTGAGGGTAAATCGCTTAGAGTGAAAAAGAGAGAGCGACCATTAAAGGAGATGTTGTAATCATTGTAAAATTTGATAAATAGGTATCAAATGCTTACTTGATTTTAGTGGATAATATGACATTGAAAAGGTCCTCTTTATCCAACTATGGTAAGGCAGCATCTGACTCCTACATAAAAATTGAGATAGAACTGCTTTGCAAATGTAATAAGCAACTCAAACAGCTTTGACCAAACAATTTCTTGATCATATTATTCCTCTCTGCTATAAATAAAAGAAACAATGCATCATTATTATTAGTGAATTTAGATAGAAATAATCACAGTATACGGCTAATAATACCAACTTGTGTTCAAGTCAACTCCTTACACACTTGTGCCTATTTTTAATTTTTAAGATGATAAATTGTGGCTAGAGGAATAGCAAATAGGCATGTTTGTATCACTTTTACACTAAAAAGAATGATTAATGCATATTAAAAGTTGCATAAATATAGTGGAAGAAGGGCTTAATTAATTAGATATGTTTCTGCTTCTACAAGTGTCCTTTTTTTGAAGATACCTTTTAACGAGTTCTCAAAATCTCCACCGCTCTTTCTCTTAGTTACATGCACATTTTTATTATGATTCCACAATTGATATCCCTGTCTAGGGGTGAGCATTATTTGGTTAAACCAGATAAACCAACCAAACCAATTATTTTGGTCGGTTTGGTTTGGTTTTGAAATTAGATCGGTTTGTAATCGGTTCAAAAAAATATTTAGTTCGGTTATCGGTTTAACCAAATTAACAGAACTTTTTTTATATTTTCAAAATTATTGATGTTATAATAAATATTTTAAGTTAGATTAGTTATCCAAGTAAATTTTAATCATAACATATATGTCATTTAAAAAGCATAAGAATCCTAAATAATAATACTCTAATCATATATTTATGATTTATTTCAAATTATAGTTAATATTACAAGCACAAGGTCAAAATACTTTTAGTTTGGTTAAATCGGATAACCAGCCCTTATTTGGTTGGTTTGGTTTGGTTTTCATTTTTTTTAGTTTGGTTTGACAATTTCTTCATCGGATAAACCAAACCAATCAAACGTTCACCCCTAGCCCTACCACATATATTATGTACCACATTCCAGCATTATATTATTTTTTCTTTTTGTCATAAAAATTTCCTAAACTGAAATCTTTAATTGCACAGTCAAAAAAATTGCCATCATTTTGCCAATTGCTTTCAACTACGATTAAATAGTTTATTTAGCAATTATATAGTAGAGGTATACTTTTATCCACGGACACCATACATACATGGGTACATAATGAAAAAAAACTGTACATCTATGCTTGGAATTTTGGTAAACTAACCTTTAACTTTTTTGTTAGTTCATTAATTATTCAAAACAAATTTATTGGTTATTTCTCAAAACCGTGTTTTTGTTGAAGTATGTGCATAGGACAAAAAACCTAGCTATTGTAAACATGCATTAGTGAAGTTTCACATTGTGAAATATTCTCTATAAATTTAAAAAAGCCCAAAATTTTGCCACTTATTGTAACAACTATGACAATAGTAAGTCATGTTAAGATTATTCTCATATGATATCCTTTCTTTGTGTTGTTGACGTATTAGAGAGGTAGAATGGAAGCTTATAGGATAATTATAAATTTTCTTTTGGACTTGATCACCTTTACCTTCAATTTTTGCAATAGAGCCCTTGGCCTATCAAAGAGTAAGTAACAAACAAAACTACTCCAACAATTTAAAGCCTCGATAGCTTATGAAAATTTGCAAGCTAACATAGAAGGATCTAAATGACACCATAACCTATCATGTATGAGTTTAATGATATAAGTTCGATGATTTCAGATGATGCTCTGTTGATATAATGAACAGAGTGAAAGAATTTTGTTTATTGATGAAAGAAGATTGCTTATAGAGTTGGAAGAAAATGAAAATGTAATATGTATTTTCGATAGATGAGTATACAGTGGCTAAGCCTATATATAAGCTACAGAGTAACACTTGGACCAAGCCTATTATTACATAATAAAATAATTGGTAAGAGAAAATATTTGACCCGGACAGTTTGCTTCACATAAAATATGGTTAGGGTATCAGATGTTCATTCTAATACCTCCCTCAAACCGACATTAGGTTAGTGTTTTTCTCTTTGTCTTCTCCAATCTGATTTTGCTCTCAATCGATTGTACTTCGAGATGGAGTTCTCATTACAAGAAAATGGGGTCTTTAACTACCAATTGTAAGAGTAGGTAGAACTAGCATAATGGTAGGTAATATGTTTCAACTACCAATATTGAATTGGTAGACACTAGTAGATAAATGTTAGTAAGAAAGAGTCTTTACCTACACTTATTAATATTGGTAGGAAAAATATTTAGTGGACCCCACTAAGTTGTGAATCAAAAATGAATCATCAGCTGATGTGTTTGACGATGTGTCATCATATGTTGTTGCTGACATGGCTGTCATGATAGCATACATGTGGCATATATCAGTATTGCCACGTGACATCTTGTGGTTGATCTAGATGTTAAACAATAATTTGTATACGTTGTAGAATATAATAATTTATTATTTTTGTTTGATGATAAAAAGCGCGCGCGCGCAGACACACACACAGACACAGACACAGACACACACACACACACATATATATATATATATATATATATATATATATATATATATATATATATGTGTGTGTGTGTGTGTATACACTAAACATGATTATTTAGTATAATTGCAACTACATAGAACAAATGAACCAAATATTCGCTGAATATAATAAACCACCCAAAACCTCAACTGAACAAATATTTTATTCAAATAAATATTATATTCAATATAAATAGTTTACACATACATAGCTACATATATACAACACATTACATAGTTATACATTAATTTACAATCTCCTTTTTATATGTATGTTGAGCTGAAGCCATTAACTTCCCCAATTCCTACTCAAAGCATTGGATTAATTATCTATAAAGCAAAGGTTGAAAATCCCATAATTTCTGAACTCATGGATGAGAGTGAACCGACAAAAGCCTCTATAAAGAGAGCAGAGTATCTCTCCAAGTCTGGACCGAAGTAGGAGCAATACCTTTAGATTTTGGAAATGAATCAGAGAAAATATCTTCAGATTCTGGAAATGAAACAGAAGAAATATGTACTGAGAAAAAAGAGCACATTTCTTCTTACATCGCATATGACGTCCAAGCTGCCTACATCTCCCAGTGCACCATTTGTTAATTATTTAAAAAGTGAAATTGCAAATGTTGGACATCATATCCAGCATTCATTGGTTCCCATTATTTTGCTGATTCAAGCTTGTTTATTCGAGGCTTGTAGTTCGTTGGATCTCTTATGAATGTTATATCCAGGTGCTGCATTCAAAATACAAGAATCACTCGCTCAATATTAAACACAGCTTCAATTAGATGACTTCATTTTGAGCACAAATACAAGTGTAACTGTAAAATTGGTGCCATGTAATAATATATGTAGGCTGCAACTTAATATTAATTTTATGTTGTTTTTACCTCTCGTTATGGTATATTAGGTGCCATATAATATATGTCTATTGCACATGTAATAAACTTTTTGATGTCTCATGAATACTTTGGGTGTAACATCATGTATTATGGATAATGCTTGTACCGTCTGATTTTTAACTGGTTTAATTATGAATATAATTGCATAGTATATACGAATGAATGTAATTGCATTGTTTCTCTGTGTGTAACATTTATACACATATGTACCTAAAAATAGGATGATAGTTTGGATTTGATGCAACGACTTCTATTCAAGTTCAGTTTTTGTACTACAAATCAAATTTGTGAAAATAAAAATCAATTTAAATAAGATGTAAATACAATCAATTTTATTTGCAGTGAGAGCCATCAAACAACAAAACAAAATAATTAAGGCAATGCAGCAGTCAGATTATGAAAGCCATCAAACAGCAAAACTAAATAATTAAAGCAAATAAAGGGATTTGGCGTGCAATAAAGTAGACTTACCGATAAGCAAAGATTCATCCCAGACATCAACGATTGAGAAGCACTTTCTATACAACAAAACAAAATAATTAATAAAAATAAAGGGATTTGGTGTGTAATAAAGTAGACTTACCAATAAGAAAAGATTCATCCTACAAATGATTGCAGAAGCTCTACTTCTTATTATTCAATCCAACAGCACGGGATTGTATACGAATTACAAAATAGATCTACCCATAATTCAGAATATAGAAATCCTAAAAGCAAAGTTCGAACAGTTAATCTCAATCAACAACCAAAAAAAGAAAAATTTAGAACCAGAACGAAATCAAACGCAAGAAGACCAGTTCTGAAATCGAATTGAAGAGGATGATTGTAAAACCGAGGAACCCTAAAAATAGATCTGGAATTATCAAGGAAGGAGAGAAGGGAAGATGGAGAGAAGTTATGTGATGAAATATTTTTTGCCTTAAATTTGTAGAACAATATAAATTTGTGGATAGGTTTTTAGCCTTAAATTGAGACTAATATATTTAGGATACATTCTTGCCTTAATTTGTTCAACTAGAGAAATCGAATTTTGTGGAAAAGAGATTCAGGGCTAAACAATTTTTATGGTTAGATGGTGATTTAATGGTTAAGTTAAGCTTTTGCGTGTTATTTTGGATTGGTGACTAGGTTGTACTATGTTTTGATGACCATTTTCAAAAATGATTTACTTAACTAATATATAGTGGTAAATGACAATGTTCTTATAACTTTTTAAAACCATCACTTATAAATTATAAAATATTATTATTTATATATATTCTTAAATATTAGGTATATGTCCTTTTCTGTATATATTATTTATACATTATTAGTGTTTATTTACTACTTATTGTATGTTAGATGCTAAATAATAAATATTATTTCTTAATTATTAAAGATTACTTATTAATCATTAAACACTAATAACAAAAATTAAATGGTTAATATTAGTCTTAAATTATAATTATTACCTCTTCATTATGTTATAGTAATAATTAATTAATCAATAATGATTATTAAATATTTATTATTAATAACAACTATTTAATTTTTTATTAATAAACTATTATCAATAGTAATTATTACTAATTATAATTGTTTAGTAATAATTTTTTTAGCAATTATGGTTTAATTTTACACGAGGAAGGCGACACATCATCACACAACTCGGCGTTATTTTAATGAAAAGTTAAAATGAAAGGACAAAAACGTAGGAGATAATTACAACAAAAAAAAAAACTTTTCCTCCAGTATATAGGTAGATAACACCTTTTACTTGCTCATATTTATTGGTAAATAATCATCCTTATGAAATGTTATAGTATTGACACTATTTACCTACCAATAAATCTTTCCATTAAATATTGGTAGATAAAAGTTATATTTACCTACCCATATATATTGGTAGGTAAATGTCAAATTTCTTGTAGTGTTTCATATCTTGCTTGTGTGAGAGATCCTTGCTTATAGATGCTTCAATTTATGCTTTAAAATATTCATGTAGTTTTAGGAAACAATCGATCTTTGCTTTTTGATTGAGTAGCAGGCCGATCTGGCTTTCGATAACTTCTACTTGTTCTTGGAGGTCAGATCTATCAGGATTGTCGAGTAACTCCTTTACTTTAAGGTCACTTCTGTATCTGATAAAGTTAGGTGTTGAAAGCGACTTCGTTAGTGTGTCTGCACGTAAATGATATGCTAATATGTGATTTCTCTCGATATTTCCCTTAGCAACTTGTTCTCTTGTGAAGTATAGGTCAATTTCATTATGTTTAGTTCATGCATGTAGAAGTGGATTTGCTGCCTTGTACATAACACTATGGTTGTAACGACCCGGTAGGAATTTGATGCCTGAATTTCGACGTATTACTTGCCAAAACCCAAGTATCGAAAACACCAGATAGTTAAAAGAAAGTAATTAGAGGGTGAGAAAAAACAGAAAGAAATATTAGAATAGAAGAAGAAGAAGAACCAACACAAGATAGAGTCTCACATCACAGCGGAACAAAATATAATATAGAAATAAATCTTTATTGGGAGCTTGAAATAAAACTTACAACCATCAGAGTACACCAACACATCTAGACAGTTATAACAACATGTCCTTATATACAACACACAACGGAATAGTAACTATATAATATCATACGTCTGAACTTTTCCAGTTCGTCTCTTCACAACATCCGATATCCTGAAACTGTAAAACTCGATCTGACCCGAGCACTGCAAACGCTAGGATTAGTCTAGTGAACCAGTGTAAGAAAACTCACTAAATTTAAAGGAATCATCCAACTTGATTTTAAAGTTCAAATCTTCTCGAAAGAAAAGGATAATCGTAAGACCAAATCAACACATAAACACGGACGGTTTTTACCTTACGATAACCCAAAATATTTTGAAATCATATTTTTTTCTGATATTATAATAATGTCTAAATCAAATGAATAGCAATCTAGTAGAACGCTTGCATCTCATGCTCCACATACAAAGTATACAATAATACATGGGTAATGGAAACTCGGGGTAAGCATGTAAGAATTTTCACAAACATAGGTTTGGAAAATTGACATACTTAGATACAAAGCAAGCGCCCTATAGCACCTAAGGACATGGTGTCCCCAAGTTCCTTTGATGAAAAGAAGGTGGATGATAAAAATTTCAAAAGAACTCGAATGAGATAATCACGGAAATCATCATCATAAAGTACAGAGAGAAAGCTACCTTGATAGGCATTAGTTTTCCTTTCTAAAATAAGATATCTCAAACTTCATAGTTAAAAATTCAAACTATGAAAGGTGTAAAGGATATATACGATAGTCGTATATATCCCATTCTCAAATCATTATCTTATTAAAATTCCTAAGGTAGCAAATAACAATCAATACTAATGATTTGCCTTGCCATTTATTTATATCGGATTACTAATACTAAGGTTCAATGGCGATGCACATCATTAATATTTAATAAAAGTATTGTGTTAGAATTGTCTCATCGAAGTGTTCAAAAACTACTATCGATATCGTGGCGTCTCATATATCGATTATAACTCCTTACATACTCAATGGGCAACTCCACACAATAGAACAAATTATGTCCAAGTAGGGGTGCAAATTTGTAAATAAATAATCAGAGGTGCAACCATTTATTCATGAATTTAATTTGTAATCATAAATAAATAAACAATCATTTCATAGTGCTTAGCGAAAACAGTTTATCCGTTTTCGCCTCGCAAAGCTAATCTCAAACGGATTAGTATTTTACTTGGCCAAAATTATTTTATTAAACCATTTTATAAAATAATTTAAGAATATGCAAAACTAAGTCCCAAAAGTTATTTCAACACAAAAATTGGAAATAATTTGAATTCCTACCCAAGAAAAGGGTTCGGACTCTAGGTTTGTCTAGGCCAAGATTCACAAAGATGAACTCAAATAGATTTGATCGGTCAAACAAAGGATCATGATATAAGATAGGATATGACGGGTCATAAGACTCGAACAAAATCCTAATACACGATTCTCTAAGAGAGACTTAGGACAATGATCCTCGCCACAATATCTTATATTGTTCCGAACTAGGCTCTAATACCAAGTGTAACACCCCATTTTTATACTCGCGTTAGCCAAGGTCATTGCAAGCAATGATGTCAACTAACCCAAAGAATAAGGCTATTTAAAGAGCGACCATCTGTATAATAGCCTTAAATAAGTGTCAAACATGTCAGATAATGTGGTCTTACTTTTTAAATCTCATGAGGAAATCCAACATATCTAATTCAAGCTCAAATCCATTACACAGTGGTCGTATATAATTCAGAATCAATATAAAATACATAACAATATAATCAGAGTCAGACACTATTCAGATCACTAAGGCAGAAATAGATATGAATAAAGTACATAAGAGTAAATACAAAGGTAGTGGTCATAGCCGATCCACTATACATTAAAAGAACATGTACATGTTCTAGCCAAAAGAATATGCATACATAGAAGTCTCATATACATATAATCGAGATTACTACAATAGTAATGTAGTTGCAAAGTGCCAAAAGTAGTCCCTGCTAGAAGTCCAATGTAAACACCCGTAATACTCGGTATAGCCCGAGTATTATTTATAAGAATAAACAATAAACAGATCAGTCAAGCTGTACTCATCATAATAATCTGAGACGGAAATAGGGATAGAAACAGAAAACGACATATAAGTAATCATAATAATGTTCACATGTAAAATGTGAAGGCTCAAAATGTCCATTTAACACGTCAAAGAAATCTCAAAGCTATATAAGGATATCTCATCCTAAATCATAAAGCTACTCCTAATATATGATATCGTGTATCTCACTGATACGAAATGATCCGAAGATCATCAATATAATCAAATGAACTGAAGTTCCTTGGGATGATCTGAAGATCATCAATGTAAAGGAATGAACCGTAGTTCCTCAAGATGATATGAAGATCATTGATATGATCAAATGAACCGAAGTTCCTCAAGATAATCCGGAGATCATCAATATTATCAAATGAACCGAAGTTCTTCAAGATAATCCGAAGATCATCGATATAATCAAATGAACCGAAGTTCCTCAAGATGATTTGAATATCATCGATATAATCAAATGAATTGAAGTTTCTCAAGACGATTTGAAGATCATCGATGACCAAAATTGATTAATTATAATGTAAACTATACCAAGCTAGTAAATATAAAAGTCGAGCTTCATGTCCCATAACCACTTGCTCTACTCGAATATTTATGAACAAGTTGTGTATTCCACTAAAAAAATGAAACGGTCATTGCTACGGTTTTCAATCGAACGAGTCCAAGAATTAAATATCGAAGCAAACGCAAAGGTTAATAGTCTTTGTTTTTACTAAGGCATTTAATTGGATTCCTTATACGAACGAGAAAAACGTTTATCAAGTATATACTAGTAGACTTGTAAAGCAATTTATAAAATAACTTCATATAATAAAGTAGGATTAAAAACCATTTTGATAAAAGAATTTAGTATTTACTAATAATTTAAAATCATTTTTATATAGTTTCAAAGTGACAAATCTCGTGGAATAGCGATCGAAAGACGAATTCACGTTTTAAAAACGTAAATTAAATCTCACGACTATCGATTATATATTCGTTCACCAAGAATCAATCAAAAGTCCATCAAAGGTCGAAAATCATGCTGCTGGAATATGTGAATCCAAAAAAATTGAAAAGTCACAGAAAAAGTCAAACGGGCCGAAACTCGTCCAGGAAAGAGCCCGGAACAACCTAAACTGTTAACCGTGGTCTTCGCCGATCAACAACAGAAAACAGATTTAGTCGACTGAATTCATAGGTCATTCGACTGAATCTGTATAACTACATTTTTTTCTGTGCATGTACAGGTCAGTCGACTGACCCCTCAATCCAGTCGACTGATAAATGGTCAGTCGACTGAACTGCAACATGGCTCAATTCTTCCTCCTGGGTCATTCGACTGACTGCCTGATTCATTTAACTGACCTATTGCTAAAAGTAGCATAAGGCTTGGCCTTAAGGCCAAGTCGACTTCCATGGGTTTCGGACGATCGATGGAGGCCGTGGACTTCATCAAAGTAAAAATGAAGCCTATATGGTTTGCCGAAATACTTCATAACACTAAACTCAAACACAGCTAAAGATTTATATTTGAATGCATCAAAATGTAATCAAAACTCATGAGTTGGGAAGTTCACACACAAACAACTCAAAACACACAATAAATGCACAGCACATAAGTATCAAAGGCACACTAGACAAACATATAGCTTGCGACATAGATGTGAGTTCTCCAAGAACTTTCCTTTGGCTCTATAGTGGATAAATGGAGGATCTTTGAGCTTGAAAATGAATGAGATGCTCTTAGACAAGGCAAGAACACTTTCTCTTCAACCAAAACTCAAGAATCATCAACCTATGATCCAACAAGCTTGTTTCCTAGGAATTCAGTCATAGGAATTAAGATGAGTTGAAGTGGAATTGAAATGGAGAAGATGAAGAGGAGACTTACTTTAGCTCCACTTTGATTTCTACTTCAATTTGCAAGTTCCTAGAAGTAAACTAGGTTTAGGAATTTCTATTTCCTATCTTTTCCTTCATTTTTATTCATGTTTTGAATGAAGAGAATGAGGGAGAATGGGTTGATGGATGTAGCTAAGTAGGGCTGAAATGAGGTTAGTTTGGCTAATCCAAACCCCACCTGAAGCCCTAAATTTTCCGAACTCTAAACATGTCGATGTTTGTAGTTTTTGTTGTCGTAAAGGGAGTTTTGAACTCAATGGAAGTGTTCTCGAGCCCAAATTCATCTGTATTCAAAAGATGTTACTTTGGACATACGTACGATTAACAATTAACGATGTTATATTTAAATATATTATCGTAAAATATGCGGATTGTTACAATTTCCATCATTAGACTTTTAATCTGTGAAATTTTTTGTTACACCAATGAGTAGAGTGAGTTATATATAAGTTTATTTTATGATACATTAATTAGATAGCTCGATAGATAGAGACATGAAGACGTTGTCTGTTTACATATTTATTTTTTCTATGTATGTTTATGTGTTTCAAAACCATGTAGTGTACTTGATGTATGTATTCAGTACATTGTACGTATTAATTCTATGTAAACAAATTTATTTGGATTACGACTTTGTTGGTTTAATATGTATACATATAGGGAGCTGGTAAAAGCTGTTATAGGAACGAAAATTAAACACAAAATTCGAGACACGAATTTTGAACCGTTGAATTTGTTAGTCTTTACGTGCAAGGTGAAATTCAAGAGGAAATCTAATGATTGAGATCTGTTGTATTCAATTTTATGTCATCGTTTTATGTTTAAATAGAAACATAAATTTAGGTCATTCACTTGTATTCAATATTCAAGAGGAAATCTAATGATCGAACACCTCAATTGCCTTTTAATTTAGGTCAGTCACTTGTATTTAAATAAGTTAGCGGACGAGAGAGAGAGTTATCGGAAAGAAAGAGAAACATAAATGTATAGTACTTGCTCTTAATTGTTCATTTGTGCATTAATCATGTCTACTTGCACTACTATACTAGTTGCAGCATGTATTGTTTTTTTACATTGTAAGTTTCAGGTGTAGTCTATGCGGAAATTAAGAGCTTGGTTTGTCTAGATTTATCACGTTAAATGCTCATCAGCTTATAATCCTTCTAAAAATGAGTTAATCCTTCTATGATTCATTTGATCAACGTTCATAAATTCATTGATCAAACACGATTGTTAAGCCGGGTAAATGGGTTGTGTAGCGTTATATTTGGATAGGTGTATTCGTTACAAGTCGGTCTGAGAGTGTTATTAAAGTCAGTAACAAAGCAGATTGGTGGTAAAGTCCCAACTAGAAGCGATTGATTAAGATGACATTAGCATATGAACATCTAAAGAGTAAACGCATTCCAGATCCTTACCCCAAGCAAGTACACTTGGGATACTCGCAGATCAGACCAAAGTGGAGAAAAGGTAATATATTGCTAACTTAACATACAGATAACACTTGTCCCTAAATGGCAAATAAACTGGGCAGAAACCTTGCAATACAATCAACATAAATATTGCTAAATTATGAATTAAAAAACAACTGCACTATACAAACTAAATATAAACGATAACCATTACCTAAACAGATATACACAAACTCATTTCATGGTTAAACCATACAAGCAACTGGAGGTAAATGCATTGGGCTAATAAAATAAATGGTTGGTGAAACAAAGAAATTCGCTGGAGGAAATGAATTGAAAAGACGACCAAACAAACTACTATCATTTCATTGATCGAGAGGTTTAGTGTCAGTACGAAATGGTTAAGATAGCGGACATATATAACTTAAGAATGCCATGGTGAATCAGATTCCAACGATGCACATTCTTAGAGTGTCCGATTACTGTAAATGATCTTCGTAGAATAACATATCATTGTATAGACACCAGAAGCTATCCACAAATCTGAAATATGAAAATAGCAAGTATACATTGTATAACATAACTAATGAAATAAGGGTAACTTTGCATGGATGGAGCATGGAAGGCTACCAGGATATTGGTTAAGAACACATTGCTTTTTCTATTGCTTCCTGCAGTTCCCCACTCTGGTATGCTTCTGTTACAAATAAAATTAATCTATGATTAAGCATGTAAAGTAATGGAATATGAATAGGGTTTCAATTAGCACTAGCAATAAAATATGACAAGACACATTCCCTAATGTTTCCGTATATATAGCTTAAGCGTGAACATAAAGCCAGCAACATGGCAAAATACAGTTCTATACATTAAACTGATGTATGCCAACAGTAGTAATGATAAACCAGTACTTTCATGTTACTCTTGATAAGTTATGCATACACCGTGACCCAAGACACAAGCAGAACATAGAAGCACTTGTTTATACAAGGAATATAGGTGCACTCAGACAGCAAACTACCCAATTCAAACATTCAAGATGTTCTGAACTGGGCAATTTGCCAATTTTGCTTAGTTGATGGAACACGAGAAATTGGATAATTTGTTGTCAACGCATTGGACCATCCCATAACAAAACAATCCACTTTTATCCATCGGCAAATGTTTTTACAAATTTCTCTGTCAATTCACAACTACTTGATAACTTCCACATCAATCCCTCTTTCTTCGTAGCTTCGTCTCTTCAAAGATGCCGCAAGAACAATGCAGAAGTCCAATAATATGGTCAATTATTGCTATTTAACATTTTCTATGATGTACTATGGATGCCTATGCTACCACTGGAACCAACAACAAAATGAGCACACAAAAAACTGCGACAGTAGTTAATTTTTGCCCCAGTGTTATAAAAAACTAAAGTTGACCGATGAGCAAGTTAGACTCAAACACGAAGCACTAAAAAATTGGTGAATGGTCTGGAAAAGCTTGTGCAATAAAACTGGATTACGATGAAATTATGTTAAGAAAAACGTATCCAGTGAATGGTGTGATGACCTTATCAAAGAGTTTAGCAATTTTATTTTGATGCATAGAATAAGGCCAACAAAGAAACACCTTAGAGCATTCCCAACCGTAGGTCGGTTGGGAAACAACTGACCCCCAATGGAGGGTTAGTTGTGCTCTTTTCGGTTGCTCAACCTTGAAGGTTGTCAAAACAACCCGTTGAGTTGGATGAGAATTGGATCTTAGCCAGCTTATTTAAAGTCAGCTAAGGGCAACAGTCAATATAAACGTTGCCCCCACAACAGGCTTTAAATAAGTCGGCTGTTCACAACTGCTCTCTTGACCGTTGCTCCTCCTTCCTTCTTCTACATATATGTCAACCAAGGTTATTACGACGCCAAGTCGAGCCACTACCGTCTAGAAGACTAGTCGATAAGTCGTCCGACTAGTCGTGACTAATCGACAAGTCTTTTATATGCATATATTTATTAGACTTAAATATATAATATAATTAGATATAAAGATAACATAATAATAGGTTCAAATTCAACAAAGATAACATAATAATAAGTTCAAATTCAACAAACATTTGAACCGCTGCGATATAATTAAAAGTTAATAACAAATCAGTTAATTAAAAACAGATCAGTAAAAAAAAAAAAAAAACTGCTACTGAAATAATTCAGTAATTAAAAATAATTCAGTCAAAAAAAAAAAAGTACAGTAAATTAAAAACAGTTCATTAAAAACAGTTCAGTAAAAACAAAAGCTGCTGCTGAAATAATTTTCTTCGATGGAAAAAAAAAAACACAAATCGATTAACATACCTGGGCTGGCGGCGGACGAGGGAGGAGCAGCGGTTGAAAATCGAAGTCGAAGTCGACTTCAGCTAATTAGGTTTTTTTTTAATCGATTCTCGTTCAACTGATTAATGCATTATACGAAGAGGAAAATCGAAATCGACTTCAGCTCAACTAGGGTTTTTGAGCTCGAATTAGGTTCTGGGCTCGATTTGGGCCCACCATCATGGAATTGCACAAGTCGAGAGTCGTGGAATCCCTCCAGGCGACTTCTCGACTAGTCGTCGACGTGATAACAATGATGTCAACTATCACAAATCTAAATTACACAATTTTTTCTTTCATTTCTCCACTATATAACTCGGACCCGAGTTTAGATGCCTGATTCAATTCTTGTGGAATTTACCTGAACTCCTTTTTGTCTCTTCTAAGCATGCTTGCCAAGTTTCAAATCATTTCCTCTTCGTGTTAACATTCTAGGTTCAGTTGAAATCTATTTTGACTCAAAAGCGGATCAACATCACTTAATGATTGTGATAGAACGGATGAGACAAAACATTCAGTACCATCCATATTTTTTTTAGTGAATTCCTTTTATGTCTATTGTTTTTTGAATTCCGATGTTCCAACTTTTTTTAATACATATAATTTTTAATTCCATAATTTTTACACATACAATTTAATATCAATTATTAATATTTACTAGAAAATAATTAAAACAATATATACACACATATACAGTTTCATATAAACAATCGTTTCATTTCACTATCTCGTTTGTAGCACAAAAACACATTCTCATTTTGCTAAACTTTCCTCGCTCCATGTTAAGAATGCTCCTCCAGCTGCCCCATATGCTTTGCAAAAAAAGCACCCTACGTTTGTGTAACTCTTCGGCCAGCAATTAATAATTTAGTAGCAGCTTATCAGATTTGCAGTGCAATGAAGATTGAAATTCCTTATTTGCAAGAAGATTACAAATGCAATTGTTAACCATGCACTTTTCACAGTACAAAGTAAATGATATACTTCTGAGAAATTTGATTGCAGAAAACTTGCCAAGGAAAGTATCTATACGGATGTACAACATACAAAATGTGCCTAGACGTATTTTGAGAGAACCATAAAATTAAATTTCAATGTCAAAATAAGCCTGCCCTCAATATACACCTAAGAAATTTTAGTGGGGTGGGGACTAACTCAAAACTCATCATTTACTCAAACTAATGCACAGCACTACCATATGTCCTTTGAGATTCCCTAAAAGCTAACACACTTTTTGGGCATCTAGTAAGATGTTGGAAACAAGGTTAACAAATAATTTGAACAAGTCAGAAAACTATTTTCAGCTGTCGTGAATTTCACTTTAAATAGGAAAACTGACCTTACACGTGCATACAAAGAAGCAGGGTGATTAATATATTATTACAAATGCCAAATTTGCATGCCTAATACATACCAGACATACATAAACATCTTTCACTTGAACTACGTTTTATTCCTACTATAAAGTTGTCTGAATACGGACACGTGTTCTTTTTGCAATGTGCTTACCAGGTTTAAGTATTCATAACATTTCTGTTTCTACAACATACCACATGCCAATATATGTGGTTTGAATCAAGCTACGCAAATTTCAAACTTGTTATCAAAATATGTGGATACGTAGGTGGTAGTACATCGTAACAGTTAGTAATTAGTACGAAAATATGATCCACTATTAGCCCCCATTTGGAAAACAAGATGTTCAAGGTTGAAAGTGTTCATTTGAAGGAATATCATTCTGAGTGAAAGATGTGATTTTATTTGGTAATAAGTTGCATTATTGATAACCAAGAACAAATACTAAAGGAATTTGTTACTTGATTCAATTTTCAAACCCAAGTATATGGTAAACTTGACAAAATCATAACAAGCCATATGACAGTCTCATATACGTATTTTTAATTAAGAAAACAGGAAGTTTTGAGCAAGATATGTAAGTATTAGATGAAAGAAATTGATAATACGGAAAATACAAACAGATATGTGCGAGCACTTATAAAGTTATGGAAGAATGCCGAAGCACGACGACAGAGATACAAGGACTATAACAAATATGTAAACAATTAAATTCAGTAGCTAATGATAGATAATTCGATATTCCATCTTGTTGCAAATGTAATACTATCGTCCGCGATGAAGTTGGCCGACTTGAAGATAGAGTAGGTGTGCCAGTTTTCAGGCACTTGAATGAGTTTTTAACTATTGTGAATAAACCGGTGGTCCTCGCATACACTGTAAATGTTCCGACTTTAACCTTGACGTTAATGAGATTTTTGATTGGACGGCTGAAAAATATGTCATCAAAAAATTCTGGTTCACATAGACTTTTTAATGAACTTGTTCCATAATTTATACAATGGACGAGAACTACTTTCCCAGTTGTTAGATGCTTCGACTTTGATACGAGAGGTCATAGGCTTGAAATTGGCGTAGCGTGATCCGAACATATATTGACATGTAGTATGTTGCATACTACCTAAAACATGTAGTACTAATAAGTACTACCACCTAAGTTTTCAATTTCAAATAAACAAAAATTATATAATGAGAAAATAAAGATGAATGATATGCAAACTAAGCAATGTTTCACTTTCATCACCTAAATGTTGATTATTGATTTTGAAGAATGTAGTCATGTAAACGAAAATCCTTTGTTTAAATTCTGAAAATTTGTGACCACACTAACAGATTAGTACGAGTAATCATATTCGTACACCAAAGAATATTTTACATATACCATTTTGTAAAATAAATTAAAACCAAAATACCCTTATGTACTGATAAACAAAGAATTTAACTTCTCTTGAAAATCTTCTAAATCTTAAAACCTATTTAACATTGTAATATAGAAAAATCTAAAAGCTTATGTTCAGCAACTCCACAGCAACATCCCTAGGTAGCTTTCAAAACCACAAAGAAAGAATGCTAAGACTTACTTATTACCATGCACAGAACACCCTAGGACTCACATGTTATCTCGTATAAACCCAGCTAGGACTTTACTACTATCTCGTATGATTTCCCTTAAGTTTGTCGACATAGTGACGCACCCTAATTAACCTTCTCATTTTCAGAAAGCTATCCAATTAATCACTTGAGTAGATGAACCGACTTTTGATTTCAAAGAATGGGCACAAATCGGTGGTAGTGATTGTCAAATTAGTGCGTTAGTTCAAGAAAACAACTATGGTAAATTTTGATGTGAAATGGTATTTAGCATTGACAAACTTGTAATGTGGAATGTGAATGTTAAATAAAAACTGGTGTATGTTATTTTGCTATAATGTCGAGTGTAGGCAATACATTTTCTGGTGTACAACTAGAGTTACTATGTTTATCATCATCATCATCATTGAATAATGAAAATTCAGCCTTAGTAGTCTGATAATACCCTCCCCTTTCTTCCTGTGATTTCTTTTTCAGCATTCATGTATAATCTTAACTCATATATCATAGTCATCAACCGCTAAAAATTGTAGATAATGATGAATAATCATGAAATTGATGAATGCTAGGCACATTCACGTTCTATGTCATTACTATGACTCAAATTCAGTCTAGGCCTTCGAAAATTGGGCAAAAGAAAAAAAGGGGGGGGGGGGGGGGAGATATTATCGGAGAACGACTGTTATGATACGGTTCTCATAGAAAACTACGATGAAATTTTGTGGTTTCCCAAGGATGGGCAGATTAACAAAAATGACCTACAATATCTCAAGTGTAAGTATGATAGCTGGATAAAGGGGCATATTGCCTTGAATTACCAATGAAAGTCTGTCAATATGTAGTAGTGTTGCCTTGTCTGTCAGTAATATCCCATAACCATATTTGGATTGGGTACGTGTAACATCTTAACAAGTGCATATGCTAAATGAGACACACATGCATGATGAAGCACACCATGCAGAAAGACAGAACCAAAGTCAAACACATGAAATCATGTAAGAAAATGGGATCTTCTCCATAAGCAACGAGATTGCCACAAATTGGGTGTGATGTTTTTTTTTTTTTTTTTTTTTTTTTCAAATGATGGTGTGCTTATGAAAAGAACCATAGAAAGCTTAAGAACACAATAATCTTGAATGTGCTAAGAAAAAAAAAAGGATTTAACTGATAGCATATACAAAGAAGTCGATTTCGATATGAGAATGAAAAATCCTTGACATATTATCTTGGTCAAGGAAAAGAAGCAAAATCTCGATTCAGGTCCTTTTTCCCATTTGACTTAAGTCTGAAAATATCGATATTGTGCAATACAAATATTTTTTTTCAATAGAGACAATTCCTTCTCAATGGTACTCTTGCTAATATAAAAATTACTTTTACCAAGAATTTCAAAAGGAAAATAAATAGTAAAGTTCATACTTTAAAGGGAAACGGGAATTTAAATTATAAATTCGAAAGACAAATATTTCAAGGTTTGTACACAATTCAAATTGATCTTGTTGTTCGAACTTCTGCATCTAAACCTAAAACTTAATTCTCGTTTTTTCCACTTCTGTTTATTCATATACAGTTAAATTATAATTGTGGAACCAAACAAGTACATTGAACATATCAGCATGTCCTAAATGATTTCTTTAAAAGTTATATTCAAGTATAAATTAAATTGTTAGATTTTTTTTATTTTTTTGGTTAGCTACATCTAATCAACTCATCAACGATATATTTCAAGTAACTACACTTAGTCGTATTGTGTTCAAGTGTCTCATGAAAGTGACAATATTTCTTCGATATTCCATCCCCCTCGGTTGTAGATTTTGAAGTTGGCTTCTGATACCTTACGTGCTTTAAATCGCAAGGTATGTATTTTTTATGCAGTTCATTCGTGAAGATCCTCACTCTTTCCTCCAGGTCAATTATTCTTCATTTTGTTGTTATTATTATTGTTGTTGTTACCCCATCATTATTACTTTGTTATTCTTTACCACAAAGCTAAACAGCTCTCTCGATCTTATCGCGATTAATCTATCCTCAGCCTCAACCTCTTCCAAATGCAAAAAAATGATAGTATATCTTATAAAAATCTTTCATTGTAGCTGGCATTTTCATGGTAAACCATATTTCAAATTCCATGTCCTTGTTGATGCCTCCAACGAAGGCCATTAGCACCGTCTTCTGAATTCCTAACTTTCATGATGATAACACTTGAACTTTTTAAGAAAATTATTCAGAGATTACCTTCTTTGTTGTTTAGCATTTGCCAATGAAACTATATTAGATGGCGTAGACAATAAGAACTTTAAACCGGCTTAAAATTTGTCTGCCAACTGATCGTAAGAACTAATAGAACCCAGTTCAAGTCTCCAGAACCACATAATTGTCGATCCATGTAAGAACAAAAGAAAACACATACATTTCACGTGCTCATCCACCCGAGCACGATTCAAGTGTCACTCATATCTTAATAGAAGGGCCCAACAATATATAGTAAAGCGACATTTTGGGCATAGTAAACCTCTGAAGGTACCTGGCTCCTTTAATCCCTGAGGCTGAAGGAATTCTAGCACCATGTAATCTCTTACTCGTCTCCCTGGTTTCGACCTGATAATTTCATTGATCATTTTAGGTTTCCTTCTTTAGTACTTGCGCCATTGACGAGGGGTATCTCTCGCATTATTATGTGTGCCTAGTTCTGTAAAGGACCTTGATGGACATCGCTTAAGCGCTCCAGGCAAGCATTACATTGCTTAGGTCTCATTGCCTATGGCGAGTTCATCCATCTTGGTCTTCCATCTTTTTCCAATCAATCATGACTACAACCTTCAGATTGAGTGTTTCCCTCGCATTGCTTATGGCTTTATTTACTGTAGGGATAGTCCACTGTTGCTGCATCATTCGCGGAACTCTACGATGACCACCGTTGTAGCTTGATTAATCGTTGTTTATCGATGCACCTAGAGCATCAGCTCCAGTTGCATCGTGACCAACTTCAGTCGTTCTCTCCGCTCTGATCTGTCCTTTGCCTTGCAACTGAGCTTCCTTCTCTAGCCCTATTCGACCAATTCCTCTTCAATCACGATCCTTCAGATCAAAGTTGTGAAAGGCATGCCAAGACGCGCGTCATGGCGCATGGCACGACATTTGTGTCATTTTTGCTTGCGGCATGCCGCATATGAAAATGCGCGTCAAATGATGCAAATAGCGCACGACACAAAAATAACGCGCCTTTTCTTTATTTTATTGTTCTTTGTTTGATTTTTTTCGTGCTTCAAACTGCAATAACTAACTACTGCAAATATTGTTATCATCACTACAACCACTATCTCTACCACTATTACTATTATTATCTTGACAGGGCACATTACTATTATTATCGTATGACATGAAATGTGAATAACTTTGTTAGTATCTATTTCTCAGTTATACAAAAACATAAATACATCATTATTATTTTTTCTTCGATTGTCATCAGCAAGTTAATAACCATACAATTATGTAATTAGCTAACCTTAGCATGCCGGCATTTAGAATTGACGTATGCTTTATTATTCAGCATAGTTTAGATTCATTTTATTATTGTCAGAAGTATATAAATTATAATGTAATGTATAAAAAATCATAAAATATTACTAACATAGATGCAAAAGCAAATGAATGAGACTGAGAACCTGTAAATGATAAATCAAGCGAAGCAACTTTGGAGGAAGAGAAAACACTCTTAGAAAATAAACATTTAACCAGAGCTCTAAAACATGTCATTGGATAGAAAAAAATTGTGCTATCGTGAATATGCCCAATATCTTTGTATAATTTGTCTGAAACATAAAAATATTTTATGATTTGGTATTTGTTAAATACAGTCGAGCATAAAAAAGAAGGTATTGCATCTGTAACACCATTGATCCAATATCTTTGAACAATACTGATGATTGTACTGAATGATTAACGAGAAATGTGGATGATGCATCCAATGCTGAAGAAGAGCTTGTATTTGATGATGAGGATGACTTGACTTGGGATGTTACTGTAGCAGGAGTGGAGGAAGGTAGGTATCCATATAGAATAACACCCATATCGAGAGGTTTTTCAACACATGCTTCAACTCCTTTATATACTCATAAAGAAGAAACAAATCTAAACGATACAGATAAGGAAGATGCTAAAGCTTATGAATCTGATGATCCAAACATTGTTTTGAAAAATATAATTGTTGAATCAGATTTAGATTTCTAGTTTATCAGTAATATGTATTATTATTTTGGATTTGAAAACTATTTGAAATTTTATACTTATGATATTATATTTATGTTTTTTTTTTTTGTAAAATGCATAAAAATCTTTGTTGCATATGTTTTACCAAAAAACATTGATTTTTTTTTAAAAAAATTGTTTAATGTTAAATTTATTAAAAAAAAAATAAACATGCACAGTAAACTAAAAAGGCATGCGTCATTTGCCACAACAGCACCAAGGCACCAGAGAGGTTTTGCACATTTTTGTGTTGTGTCCCATTAATAACATTGTTTTGGATTCATCTTCATTAGCATCTATTCCTCGATGGTTTTCCACATCATTTCAAATTGCTGCCTTAACTCCTCTATTAAGCATTGAGTTGCTTCCATTAGTTGGTTAACTCCAACGATAATTATTTCCAACTCTTCATTTGTAACACAATCTGATGGTGGTTATGCATGCAATCCACCATCTGCACTATTGGCCCAACACTTTCTTCTATGTTGGCCTCCCTAATCTGTATTTCAAGATTCTTCATAGGTCTCGATACACCAAATCCTCGAGTAGACATAAATCGAATCCAAGTATCTTCATAGTTGTAGTCTGACATAAACTTTCATGGTGAAAGCACAAAAATGTTATCTTTAAAATTGGTTGTAGCCTGAGATAAATTATCATGGTGGAAGCACAAAAATGTTATCTATAAAATTGGTCTATCATCTCTAAAGGAGAGACTAAGTAAAAAACAATAATTTAAAATGTAATCGTTAATTACAAATAAGCACTGAAATCTCATTTCCACTAGTTTCCAAAAGGGCGACAATCGAAATCTCCAAATCAAGACAAGATCTAAGATGGAAAAAGGGACAAACTCCCTTTAATGAAAACTAGTTCGACCACTTGGTTGGTGTTTCTCTATAATTATAGGTGCAGAGGGATAAACTATTTCTCTAAAATAGCACTTTTTAAATCCATTAGTGTGGGAGAAATATTAAGGATACTTATGACCAAGCCAAGGTTTTAAATCTCCATCTCACTCGATATAGAAAAGAGATCTTACCTAAGAATCAAATTTTGACAGCTTTGTCAATTATCAGAGTTTTAAATCTCCTTCATTTCAATTGAGATATCACCTTCAGATTTAAAACTTTGGACCAAGCTCATCGATCGATGTCAATCGACACCATGGATCGATACCATTTGATGGAATTATCGTTCTTCTTTCTTTGCCTTCTTTAATTTTATATTGCACTTGTCCATCAATCCATTATTGCTTCATGTTATAGCTTTGTTTCATGTTCCAAACCCTAAAACTTACAAAAACTTACTGGGAATTGAAAAATGGCCGGTTCTATTTGAACCCATATTTTTACTGAGTAAACCCAAAAAAACGATGACCAAACTACCCCTGCTTTGCTTTTTTTTTTTTCAATTTTCAGCATACCACGTATGGGCCCTACAATATATTTTTACTGAACCTCGTAGGTGCCCTACGGGATTCTTTACTGAACCTCGTAGGGGAACCCATATTTTTACTAAGTAAACCCAGAAAAAACGATGACCAAACTGCCTCTACTCTGCAATATGTTTTTTTTCCAATTTTCAGCATACCACGTAGGTGCCCTACGAGATTCTTTACTGAACCTTGTAGGGGTCCTACGAGATTCTTCACCGAACCTCGTAGAGGCTCTACGAGGTGCACTAAAGAATCTCATAGAGCCCATACAAGGAAGGGTAAAATTGGCTTTTTTTTAATACTACACGAGTTACTCTCATTTTATCAGTTTTTCTGGGTATACTCCCATGGATTATTACCAACCAATGTACTTAGCTTTTCTCTTAACTTTTTATATCGTTTAGTACTCAATCATGCATGGGATTTGTATCTACTTCTATATATCAACTGATGAATCATTGTATAGCAGATATCATATAATCAGTGAGAAGAGTCTATCTAGTGTATCTTTAACTAGCTCCAAGTAACTTATACGTATAGTATTGTGACACTCGAGTTGCAAATGTGCTCCTATAGCAATGTAATTCTTAGCATATAATAATGAATATAAACCAACTTACCAACAGTAATATCACATCCTCCATAAAACTCCCCATCAATATAAAGTTGAGGAAAAGTGGGCCAACTTGAATACTCCTTCAGCCCCTGCCTCAAATTTTCATTTTCTAGAATATTCATTGTCTCAAATGGAACATTCAAGGACTTCAGTATCATCACAACCGTGTTGGAAAATCCACACTGTGGGAAATCTTTTGTCCCTTTCATGAACAGAAGCACCTTATGGGACCTCACGACAGTGTCCAGCGTTGACTTCATCCCCGGACTCAGCGCTGCTTGAATCAATATAATTACAAAATAATTGTAGATGAGAAGTTAGAAGAAAGAAGAAGGTAGCAATATTATGCACCTGATGAGCATCTAACTGAGAGATTGCGTTTGAGGTGGGAGATGTGAGAGAGGCATGGTTTGGGGGTTTGAGAGAGACGAAGATTTGTGACTGAATTATTAATATAACAATTTGGAAGGGCTGAACTGGAAAACGTGTTGTATTTAGGAGGGAAAATAATCGGCAAAGCTGAAATGGTCATGGCGGCGGAAGAGAATGGGGTGGCTGCAGCCATTTGCAGAGGATTTGATGTACTAAACGGGAATATGACACAGACGAGTCCGAGAGCAGAAGTCCAAACGTAAAAATTAGACAGTAGAACTCGCCAGGTTTGGATTGCCTTTTTTCCTATTGGACAGTGAACATAACCTTGACGACCGTGATGCGGTGGTGATCAACTAGGATTTTGAATAGACTGCAAAGTCGAAATGCCTTGACAATATCGGGGTCGCTCGCAGTTGATTTGAGCCACGCTTCCGTTGGTTTCGCGTTCGACGCTTCCGATCCGTCGAACGCGCTAACATGGTGAAGGCACGCTGAAGCCCAGTTGACGGATGTTAGAATTTGGTCCGTTCAAGTTTTAAACGAGGCAAAAATTGTGGTCAGTTCAGTCGAAGTGTCCATCTTTGACAATTTATTTAGACACAAAGATTTGACACAAATTGAGGAACATAAAATATGAATCATAGGATTATCTCATGATTTGCACCCCTCACATTAAGACAAATTAATCATGTGGCTGAGATTTTGTGTCACTTGATTATGTCAAACTTTTGTGTTCATATAGCCGCACTATATATATATATATATATATATATATATATATGAAAATGAGTTTAGTTCTATTAATGGCTTTTCAGCCCAATAACTCGTGATGCTACAAACACAGCTGCCCAACTATTTACAAATATAACCATTATATACAAAACCCCACTAACACATTCTCCCATGTAATTGGACAATATGGGGAATAATGTCTTCTTCAATGAAGTGTTTATGGCGGCTGCAGGCTTTCATCTCCTCGCCGTGATCCTAGCTAACCCTCTTGATCCCTTCCTGCAGTACGAGACAGTGGTTCTTCCCGTGTTAAGGTAAGTTTCCTTCCTCTTGTTCGCAAAATCAAGTTGATTTCCACTTCAATTAGCTTGCGTAGCTCTCTAATTGATCCCTTCTTGTTGTTAAACGCTCGGCAATTTCTCTCCTTCCAAATCCACCAACATGCAGTAGCTACGCAAATGCTGTGTATTTTAACTTTTACATTTACATTCGACCAGTTCATAGCCAAGTAAGTAATTTCTTCTTGCAATTTGTCATTATGAGTTCTTTGAGTGTCAAGATTGAACCTTGTATAGATGTTAGTTAAGATTTCTTTAGATATGCTGCATTGGAAAAATAAGTGATGATGGTTCTCTTCCTGATTTTCACAAAGTGGGCATTGATTTGAGGGTATTATTCCCCAATTTTGCAATCTGTCCTTTGTTGGAAGTCGATAAAGCATTGCTTTATACACTGTATGGGCTATTTTTGGAGGTATTACCTTAAACCATACTACATGATGCCATGCAATAGTGTCCTTTGAAGTTCGACAAGCATCCCAAGCTTCTTTTAGTTTGAATTCATTACTTGGTGTCCATTTCCATTTGTCATTGTAACACCCCGTATTTTCTATGAATATTAAAGTAACGAATTAAAGAATACTTAATTTTAAAAATGAGAATTAAGGGAAACGGGTTATGCCATTGGGACACTAGTTAGGTGGTGCAGAGATATAAAAATCAAAATAACAGGGTAGTAGCGAAACAGAGAAAGAGTAGAAGCGCATTTAGTTTATCTTGCCTTATCATATCTATGCTAATCGTATGTTATCTTGCTATCCTTGTTATCACGATATTGTCTTATATTCAGTTTATTCATGTCATGATGCTTTTGCCTATTTATATGCTGAAAGTCACTGGACTTACCAGACTTATGTCTGACCTAGTTTGTTTCGCCTCTTTTCTTCCGTCCCCCCCCCCCCCCGGTTCACAGGGAGGAAATGTTACCACTTAGCTCAGTTTTCTTTCCAAGCTCGAAGATAGTCGATGTATTGCTTTGGACTCTCTCTCTTCCACTGCTATGGCTGGTTCATGCTTTATTGGGGAATATCATTGTTATTTTTATACTTCTTTTATACTTGGAAGTTTTTGAATCAAGACAGAAGTTCTATGTATTGTTTTTAAGTATGAATGAGACAATTGTGTAAAAGTTTGACTGAACCACATTGTTTATAAAATGATTTTATTTTCCGCTGCTTTATTTTTCCGTCTTGTAATTTATCTGCATCTTTTACCTAAAACGCTCCACCGAAGTTAAGGAATTCCCTTTGTGAGTGACCTTAACGGAGGTGGGGTGTTACACGTGGTATCAGAGCTGAAGGTTACCGGATCAGATAAAAGATTTGAAAAATTATTTTCAAGACGGTTTTAAAAGGAGCATTTTCAAAAGAAATGTTTTGTTTTAAAGGCATATTCTCCAAAGCCATATGCACTATCTTTTGATCCTCTGTTTAAAACCTTGTTTTCCTTCTTTACTGAGTCTCCGGGGCTCCAGGCTTTCTGGGAGGTAACCTCATCGCGGCATGGTTCCGTAGGCTTGACGAGACTATGACATATGTCAAAGGGCAAAGAAGTGTCCAACTCCCATCTATAGCCGCAATAGTTTCACCTGCGGCTAATTTTCTTTCAAGCTTTGTAGGGATTTCTGTGTGATTGAGGCAGCTTTCAAGAGACTTGTTAACAAGTTACACAAAGATGGCAAAGATGAGAATAAGGGGGTTTGGCTAAGGAACACCACCCAAGGATGAGAAACTCATGGATATGGACTTGGTTCACAAAGGAGGAAAGAATAGGAAAACCTAAGACAAGAGGAAGTGTCTTTATAATGTGTCACATAATTAAGGACAAGGGCAAGAACTAAGGTGTGACGGCCTGCCCCGCACCAACCGACATTTCCTCCATAAGTGCGCTGCACACATGTCCAGTTAGCACGGGACGGTCGTCAGAAAGAAAGGAAGAAGACGAAGAATCAACAAAGAACATGTAGAATGTCTCACAGCGCATGGAACAAAATATAATAACAACATACTTGACATTAAACAGGTGAGACAGTGTATAAGCTAAAACAAACTACCATAGCAGCGGAAAATCCAAAGTACAGCTTATGATCCAAAGCCAACATTATTACAACTTTTAAAAACTGTCTCAAAAAGATAAACAAGAAAGGTACACTACTAATGCCCAAAGTAGTGACCAGCAACGACACAGGGAGAATATCTATATATATCATACGTGGAAGCCTCCTGCTCGCCTCTGAATCCGCTACTCGCACATCACTAGCTAACCTGTCTCTAGTCTGCTCATGAGAGCACCCAGAGTAATAAGAAGAGACATAAAACTCGGGGTCAGACAAAAAGTCTGGTATGAGCGATAAGCAGCTAAACAGAACAATAACAGGTATACTAAACCATACCTGAACCTGGACCTGCAACCAAAGAGTTAGCACTACATACTGTACAATACTCCAAGGTGCCACTACATACGGTGTCAAGAATACGGGGGTGGGGTGTGCATGTCATAATGATGGCAAACAATCAAGCATAGCAACCATCCTCACATCTCTCACTCAGTGCGTAAAGTATACGATATCCATCACTTCGATCACCCAATACTTTGCCATGATCACTTTGCCCCATGAAGTCACAATGACTTCACTGCACTGATCCATAGCCACTAATCCTTCGCTATGTCCACTCTGCCCCATGGAGTCGTACACACCCCACTGCACTGGCTCATAGCCTTACTAATCCTTTACTATGTCCACTCTGCCCCATGGAGTCACAATGGCTCCACTGCACTGGCTCATAGTCTTACTACGATCACTTTGCCCCTCGAATTGTGATGACTCTACTGCACTGATACGTAGTCCTGCTACGATCACGTTGCCCCTCGAGTCGTGATGACTCTACTGCACTAATATGTAGCCCATCATTCCCTTTCAGTGGTGAATCGAAGTTATGAACATCGACAACTCCTTAGCACACGTCCCGCAGCAAAGCCCAACCATGAAGTGAACTCATTGGTTCCCAACTGGATCCTGAGCTCTAACCTCCATTTGGACTACCTTTGCATCTCGGGTTATTGGTCATCACCGGATCGGTTCGGGTTCCTCCTTGCCATCGGTTCGGTTCGGTCATATATATGCATCTCGGTTCGGTTCGGGTCCTTCACGTCGCATTGGTTCGGTTCGGGTTCCTTTTGCTCCATCGGTTCGCTTCATCGGTTCGGTTCGGGTCCCCTGCGTCACACCGGTTCGGCTCGGGTTCCCTGTCACGGTCCGGTCCGTCCCCTCTCTCTTAGCTCCTGGCTTGGCCTCCTGGTCCGATCCGATCCCCTTCCCTATTCCCATCCGTTCTGATCCCCCTTTCTTCCCTACAGTTCGATCTGGTTCCCCCTTCCTTAAGCCGATCTGATCCCAGCTCAACCATTGTGGCCTTCCTTCTTGCCCTTGTGCCAAGTCTCGGTTCGGTTCGGTGATCCCTTGCCCAGTCCTCTATCTGGTCCGAGCCCATTCCTCCGATCCGATCCGAAAACCTGCACTGTTTTTCTGCAACTTTTCCAGCAAGCATTTTACGCCATTCGACGACGTTTTTGACCATTCTAGCTATTCTAATCAATCACAAAGCATACCATACAGTCATAGCAACAAGTAGAAGTGATCTCAAACACCAAAACATAAATATGATAAGTTAAAACGGATCAAACATAGCCAAAACCCCATATTTTCCCTTAAACATGTTCAAGCATAATTAACAATAGGATTAGTAAAACTTAACCAAATTAACCCAAGTTCATATCAGAGGTCTAAAACATCATCTAAGAATTTATAAGAATTTTTCCAGATTTTTATCATGTTTCAATTCGCTAATTAACACTAATTACCCTTAATTAACCATAATTAGTGAGGAACTATGCAAATCACTCACCTTAGCCACAATTAAACCTTAGATCTGAACTAAATCTCTGATATGGCGCGAATACCAGTGCTAAACAGCAGCTCCAATATTGATTTGGTGAAGATCTCCCTTGATTTGATGTTGCTAAGCTTAATCCTTGATAAGAAAGTGATTTGGAGGTGATTTAGAGGTTGGAGGCCATTTTTAGGGTTTCTAAGAGGTAAGTGGAGGCTAGAAAACTGAAATGGAATGAAACCCTAACTCTTTTCAGCCTCCCCATAACCCTAATCCCGAAATGGGTTATGGGCTCATTCACTAATCACCCTATTTGGCCCGGTTAAGCTGTTTTTCACCTTACAAACCTTATTTCAGCCATATCTCCCAAACGGTAAGTCCGTTTAGCTATTATGACCACTCTACGAAAAGGTAAACAATCAAACGAATCTAATGGAAGTAGTTTCAAATCAAAATTCCTTTCCAATCAAAAGTTATGGCCGAAACAAGATCAGCTAGGGGCAAAACGGTCATTTAAAAATCGGCAAAAATCTTGAACATGGGAAATGACCCCAATAGTCGTTTCCCAAAGTTACATGACCATACGACTTCGTATAAGAAAGAAATAAATATTCTACGATCCTCCGATGCGTAGAATGCGGGTTGTTACATTCTCCCCCACTTAAGAAATTTCGCCCCCGAAATTCCCTAACCAAAACACACAAAGGGTCCCGCATGCCTATCAGCCATAAAACAACAATCAAACATGCAAAACAAGTCTACCCTAGCATGCGGAATAACTAAATCGCAAAGTAAATCTTACCAGGCAAAGAGTTCTGGATACGTCTTCCTAATGCTCTCCTCTGTCTCCCAAGTACAGTCATTCTCGTTCTTGCCCCACTGAACCTTGACTAGTTTCACCGCCTTCCTTCGAAGTTGCTTCGTATCGTGCTCGACAATACGAATCGGCTTGCGGTTCCCAACCGCCTCGGATTCCACTTCGAAGTCCTCTAACTGATCAAGTGAAATAGTCATACCTGGGTCGTGCACGAACTTCCTTAGCTGGGAAACATGAAATACGTTGTGAACTCCCGCCATCTTCTCTGGTAAGTCAACTCTATACGGCGAATTTCCAACTTGTTCGAGACTGGGAATGGTCCAACAAATCTTGGTGCCAACTTGCCTCTCCTGCCAAATCGTATCACGCTCTTCAATGGAGAAACCTTGACAAACACCAAGTCACCAACGGAGAATTTACGTCTCTTCTCCTCTTATCAGCATAACTCTTCTGCCTATCCTGGGCAGCCTTCATTCGCTGTTGAATGATCTTAATCTTATCTGAAGTTTCTCTTACTAAATCTGGTCCAAGCACAAACTTTTCATCGGTCTTTATCCAACATGATGGTGAGTTGCACGGTCTTCTGTACAAAGCTTCATATGGAGCCATACCGATACTGGATTGTTAGCTATTATTATATGCAAACTCTACTATATGCAAATGGTCATCCCATGATCCACCGTAATCCAATATACAAGCTCTCAAGAGGTCTTCCAATATACGATTCACCCTCTCTGTCTGACCGTCGGTTTGAGGATGATACGCGGTACTGAGATATACTTCTGACCCTAGAGCCTCTTGTAAGCTCTTCCAAAACCCACTAGTAAACAACTGGTCTCGGTCACTTACAATGCTTTTAGGTACTCCATGAAATCTCACTACCCACTTCATATACAGTTCTGCTAACTTAGATGTCGTTCTGGTCGATTTGACTGGTATAAATCTTGCACTCTTGGTCAATCGATCCACAATACCCAAATGCTATCATGTCCCGATCTAGTTCTTAGTAAACCATCAATGAAATCCATCGAGACTTGCTCCCATTTCCATTCAGGAATTTCTAATGGTTGTAACAAACCACTAGGCTTCTTTTGCTCGGCTTTAACTAGCTGGCAATTCATGCACTTGGATATAAACTTCCCAACGTCTCTTTTCATCCCTTCCCAGTAGTAAGTATGCTTCATGTCTCTATACATCTTATCACCACCGGGGTGTATAGTTAGTTTTGAGTGATGACATTCCCTAAGCACTTCATCTCTCAAGCCATTCACGTTGGGTACAACTAGTCTTCCATTCTTTCGAAGCCATCCTTCTCGATCAAGCCCATACAAATTCATCTCCTCACCGTCGATATTCATCTCTAACTCGGAGATGATTTCTAATAGATTAGGATCGTCCCTCTGACTGGAACCAATCCGCTTAATCAAAGTGGGTCTGATCGTCAAACTAGCTAACATTTCTGGATCCAATTCGCACTTTGGTCTGAAATCATACCCTGCGATATACTCCAGTTGCTTCCATTCAAGAAACATAGCCCCTAAACTAACATGTCTCCTACTCAAGGCATCGGCTACCGCATTGCCTTTCCAAGGTGTATATGCGATATCAAAATCATACGAAGCCAAAAACTCTAACCATCTCTGCTGACGGAGATTCAGATCCTTCTGAGAGAAGAGATACTTTAACGATTTATGATCGGTAAACAACTCGAATCTTTCCCCCAAGAGATAATGTCTCCACATCTTTAGCGCAAACATGATCGCTGCCAATTCCAATTTATGGGTAGGATACCTTTTCTCATGCGGCTTTAGTTGCCGACTAGCATAAGCTACAACCCTACCTCCTTGCGTCAATACAGCACCTAATCCGGTACCACAAGCATCCGTGTATACCGTCATCTCTTCATTCCCTTTAGGAATGACTAACACTGGTGCACGCGTCAACTTTTCTTTTAGACTCTTGAATGCATTCTCACACACTCCGTCCCAGACGAAGGCTTGATTCTTCTTAGTCAACTGAGTCAACGGTGCTGCTATCTTGGAGAAGTCCTGGATAAACTTACCATAATACCCAGCTAACCCCAAGAAGCTTCTTACGTCTGTTGCATTCTTGGGCGTAGACCAATCCTGTACCATAGCCACCTTCGCAGGGTCCACGGCAATACCATTCTCTGAAACAACATGGCCCAAGAATCTCACTTCCCTCCTCCAGAAGTGACACTTAGAAAATTTCGCTTTCAATTGGTGTTTTCTCAACACCTCCAACACTATCCTCAAATGTTCCTTGTGTTCCTCCTCTGTCCTCGAGTAAACAAGGATATCGTCCACGAACACAAGAACAAACTTATTCAATTGATCTCTGAATACCCTATTCATAAGATCCACGAAGTATGCTGGTGCATTGGTCAACCCAAATGGCATGACCAACCACTCATAGAATCCAGACGGCGTCCTAAATGTCGTTTTCGGAACACTCTCAGCCGCTACTCGGAGCTGATGAAATCATATCGCGAGGTCCAACTGGGAGAACACTCTTGCTCCTTCCAGTTGATCAAACAAATCATCTATCCACGGTAGAGGATACTTATTCTTCCTTGTCACCTTATTCAACTCGCGATAGTCCACACACAAACGAAGGGAACCATCTGCCTTAGTGGCAAACACAACTGGTGCTCCCCACTCGGAGACACTTCTTCTAATAAATCCCTTCTTCAAAAGATCGCTGACTTGCACCCTGAGCTCTCGCTGCTCCCTTGGTGCCATACGACGAAGTGGCATCACTATAGGTCTGGCATCTTTCACTAAATCAATACGGAACTCAATCTCTCGGTGTGGTGGAAGTCCGGTCACTTCCTCGAAGACGTCCGGATACTGGCCAACCACGGGCACATCTGACAACTCATCATGCGGGATATTGAGAGAATTTATAAAACTAGCCATTACCCCATCACTAGGTAGACTACCAAACACTACCCTCCGCCCTAACTGTCACCAAAAAGCCCTTACAGTCTACCACCACCCCGTATCTTTGGAGCCAATCGACCCCCAATATAATGCCATACCCAGTAAAGCCCAGAATAAAGCAATCACAAACAAACATACATCCATGACTCGATAAGACCAAATTTTGGCAAATCATACTAAGATTAGTCGATCCACCAATCGGGTTCGTCACAACCAACGGTCTATCGACTATCTCGGGTTCCAGTCCCAACCTATCTACCAGGTCACTAGATATGAAGGAACGGGAAGCCCCAGTATCAAACAATACTCGAACTGGTACATCATAAATAGAAAGCATACCTTGAATGACGACATTATTTCCTTTCTCCGCCGCATTTGGGGCATTCGACGAAGAAGGAACAACATTGATAGCATATGCTTTCACAATCTGCTTCTCCTTAAGAGGTTGTGGACACTTATCCTTATGATGTCCCACTTGGCCACAGTTGTAGCACTTCCTATCCGCTGGCTTGGCCCGACATTCTTTAGCATAATGGCCCTTCTTACCACAGCTGAAGCACTCAACATCTTTCTTACTCTTTTTCTGGCCATCCTTAGCTTGGCTCTGCTTCCTCTTATTCTGAGAGTTGTTCTTGCCTCCACCGCTCACATGCGGTTTTGTCCCTTCTGCAGATGCAACCTCAGTCTTCGACTTAGGATAAAGACTCTCCGATCTCAAAGCTTTCCCCACAATCGATTCAAACGTCTCATCGATGTGGTTAATAAGCCTTTCCACCAAGTATCCATCTAGACCAGTAATGAACTTCTCATTCTTCTTCTCAGGAGTATCGATAAGAGATAGTCCATACTTCAACAAAGTATCGAACTCAGCAATATAGTCCGAGACTGCCCTACCATTCTGCTTAAGCTCCAAGAACTTCCTAAACAATTCTGACTTCTGAGCAGTTGGGATAAACTTGTCGCTAAAGCGAGTCTTAAACTGATCCCAAGTAACCCGATCCTCTGGAGTGGCTGTCTTAATAGCATTCCACCAATTCATCGCTCGCCCTTGCAGCTGACGAGACGCTAACCTTCTCTTCATCGCATCCTCGATACCCAAGTCGCCGAAGATACGATCACAGCTATCCAACCAATCCTGAACATCCGTGGCCGACTCCATTCCGTGGAACGGCTTCCCACCAAGGTTAGTGTAATCCTTGCACAGTTTGGCGGAATCGGCCCTAGGCGCATGCACTACTGGACCACCACCATTACTGGGATTGGGAACTGCCCCGTGAACACCCCGAAGCATCCCTCTCATGAAGTCAATGAACATCGTCCTCATGTCAGGAGCATTCCCATTATTGGTCCCTCTACCAGCACCCCTCGTATCTCGACTCATCGTTCAATCTGTAAAGAGAAAACGATTAACTATCTCCATAGTGGTGCTAGTGCAGTACGACTTCATCCTTATACTACTAATAGTATCTATATATATAGCTTTTGAAAACCAAAGTAATCACAAATACACGCTCTCATATACGTACTATCTCTCCCTAGTGTCTTTCCCTAGGTTAACTACGCAACCTAGAGCTCTGATACCAAATGTGACGGCCCGCCCCGCACCAACCGACATTTCCTCCATAAGTGCGCTGTACACATGTCCATTTAGCACGGGACGGTCGTCAGAAAGAAAGGAAGAAGACGAAGAATCAACAAAGAACCTGTAGAATGTCTCACAGCGCATGGAACAAAATATAATAACAACATACTTGACATAAAACATGTGAGACAGTGTATAAGCTGAAACAAACTACCATAGCAGCGGAAAATCCAAAGTACAGCTTATGATCCAAAGCCAACATTATTACAACTTTTAAAAACTGTCTCAAAAAGCTAAACAAGAAAGGTACACTACTAATGCCCAAAGTAGTGACCAGCAACGACACAGGGAGAATATCTATATATATCATACGTGTAAGCCTCCTGCTCGCCTCCGAATCCGCTACTCGCGCATCACCAGCTAACCTGTCTCTAGTCTGCTCGTGAGAGCACCCAGAGTAATAAGAAGAGACATAAAACTCTGGGTCAGACAAAAAGTCTGGTATGAGCGATAAGCAGCTAAACAGAACAATAACAGGTATACTAAACCATACCTGAACCTGGACCTGCAACCAAAGAGTTAGCACTACATATTGTACAATACTCCAAGGTGCCACTACATACGGTGTCAAGAATACGGGGGTGGGGGTGTGCATGTCATAATGATGGCAAACAATCAAGCATAGCAACCATCCTCACATCTCTCACTCAGTGCGTAAAGTATACGATATCCATCACTTCGATCACCCAATACTTTGCCATGATCACTTTGCCCCCATGAAGTCACAATGGCTTCACTGCACTGATCCATAGCCACTAATCCTTCGCTATGTCCACTCTGCCCCATGGAGTCGTACACACCCCACTGCACTGGCTCATAGCCTTACTAATCCTTTACTATGTCCACTCTGCCCCATGGAGTCACAATGGCTCCACTGCACCGGCTCATAGTCTTACTACGATCACATTGCCCCTCGAGTCGTGATGACTCTACTGCACTGATACGTAGTCCTGCTACGATCATTTTGCCCCTCGAGTCGTGATGACTCTACTGCACTGATACGTAGCCCATCATTCCCTTTCAGTGGTGAATCGAAGTTATGAACGTTGACAACTCCTTAGCACATGTCCCGCAGCAAAGCCCAACCATGAAGTGAACTCATTGGTTCCCAACTGGATCATGAGCTCTAACCTCCATTTGGACTACCTTTGCATCTCGGGTTATTGGTCATCACCGGATCAGTTCGGGTTCCTCCTTGCCATCGGTTCGGTTCGGTCATAGATATGCATCTCGGTTCGGTTCGGGTCCTTCACGTCGCATTGGTTCGGTTCGGGTTCCTTTTGCTCCATCAGTTCGCTTCATCGGTTCGGTTCGGGTCCCCTGCGTCACACCGGTTCGGCTCGGGTTCCCTGTCACGGTCCGGTCCGTCCCCTCTCTCTTAACTCCTGGCTTGGCCTCCTGGTCCGATCCGATCCCCTTCCCTATTCCCATCCGTTCTGATCCCCCTTTCTTCCCTACAGTTCGATCCGGTTCCCCTTCCTTAAGCCGATCCGATCCCAGCTCAACCATTGTGGCCTTCCTTCTTGCCCTTGTGCCAAGTCTCGGTTCGGTTCGGTGATCCCTTGCCCAGTCCTCTATCCGGTCCGAGCCCATTCCTCCAATCCGATCCGAAAACCTGCACTGTTTTTCTGCAACTTTTCCAGCAAGCATTTTACGCCATTCGACGACGTTTTCGACCATTCTAGCTATTCTAATCAATCACAAAGCATACCATACAGTTATAGCAACAAGTAGAAGTGACCTCAAACACCAAAACATAAATATGATAAGTTAAAATGGATCAAACATAGCCAAAACCCCATATTTTCCCTTAAACATGTTCAAGCATAATTAACAATAGGATTAGCAAAACTTAACCAAATTAACCCAAGTTCATATCAGATGTCTAAAACATCATCTAAGAATTTATAAGAATTTTTCCAGATTTTTATCATGTTTAAATTCGCTAATTAACACTAATTACCCTTAATTAACCATAATTAGTGAGGAACTATGCAAATCACTCACCTTAGCCACAATTAAACCTTAGATCTGAAATAAATCTCTGATATGGCACGAATACCAATGCTAAACAGCAGCTCCAATGTTGATTTGGTGAAGATCTCCCTTGATTTGATGTTGCTAAGCTTAATCCTTGATTAGAAAGTGATTTGAAAGTGATTTAGAGGTTGGAGGCCATTTTTAGGGTTTCTAAGAGGTAAGTGGAGGCTAAAAAACTGAAATGCAATGAAACCCTAACTCTTTTCAGCCTCCCCATAACCCTAATCCCGAAATGGGTTATGGGCCCATTCACTAATCACCCTATTTGGCCCGGTTAAGCTGTTTTTCACCTTCCAAACCTTATTTCAGCCATATCTCCCAAATGGTAAGTCCGTTTAGCTATTATGACCACTCTACAGAAAGGTAAACCATCAAATGAATCTAACGGAAGTGGTTTCAGGTCAAAATTTCTTTCCAATCAAAAGTTATGGCCGAAACAAGATCAGCTAGGGGCATTTAAAAATGGGTAAAAGTCATGAACATGGGAAATGACCCCAATAGTCGTTTCCCAAAGTTACATGACCATACGACTTCGTATAAGAAAGAAAGAAATATTCTACGATCCTCCGATGCGTAGAATGCGGGTTGTTACATAAGGACAGGATTTTCAAGAGGGCAAGTGTATGCTCTCACCGCCATCGTACCTGAGAAAGAGGTAGTAAAGTTTCTGTTGAAAAAGTCTAGTTTTTCTTTTTGATCATCCTGTTAGTACTCTTTTGATCTTAGCCCTTCACATTCTTTTATATCTACTTCCATAGTTGAGTCTCTGCACCTTAGTACTTGTATAGTAGAAGATCTCATTATCGTCTCAAATCCAATTGGTGGTTCGGCTCGTTTGTCTTTGGTTTGTAAGGATTTGAGAATAGCAATATTAAGTATTGAGTTTAAGTGTAATGCTTATGTTTTCGGGTTTCATGGGCTATGGGTTGATTCTAGGCATGGATTGGTTAGCTAGTAATTGTGAAAGGAGGGTAGTTAGGCTTTCGACTTGCCTCGGGAATACCCTCGAGATTTCGTGTGATCCTAAGGGACCAGTTTGTCTTCGCTACCTAGAATCACTTGATGCATCTACCGACGATTTGCGATCCGTTAGAGTAGTCCATGAGTACGCAGAAGTTTTTGATCAGGTTAGGGGTTTATCCCCTAAAACGCGAGATAGACTTCCGCATATACCTAGTTGACAATACAAAACCAGTTGCATTACATGCACGACACATGAATCCAAGGGAAAGTAAGGGCTCAGTAAACATGTAAAAGAATTACTTGAAAAAGGATTCATAAGGCGAAGTATTTCTAAATGTGTTGCTCCAGTCGTTTTCATTACAAAGGCGGATGGTTCACTTCGCTTGTGCATAGATGATATTTTGGAATGAGGAAGAACATGTTTTGCATCTATGGGAAGTCTCGGATACCCTCCAAGCGCATTAACTTAAGGCGAAGTTCTCCAAAAATGTCATTTTTGGAGAGAAGTAAAGTTTCTAGGACATGTGGTGCCCAAAGAAGGGATAACACTAGATCCCGCAAAAGTAGTTGTGGTGCAAGACTAGAAGGTCCTAAGGAATGCAACAGAAGTAAGAAGCTTTCTTGGACTAGCGGGCAAATATAGGAAGTTAATTAAGGACTTTATGAAGGTATCGGCCCCGCTTACTAGATTGATGAAGAAGAATCTAATCATCTTAGTATATACACTTGGTAACATGGTTAGCATCTGTTTGTTTTCAAGAGATAGTTCTGGGAATGTTAGCATGACACGGCAGAAGTTGTAGTGCCAAGTATACTATAAGAAGAAAAGGTGGAACGGAAGGCGACAGTGAAATGAGTTCCAACGCATATTCTGGAAATAGAAATTAAGAAGCTACGCAAATCGTGAAGTTAAGATAGTCAGAGCAATATGGAATAAAGCTCAAGAAGATGCGACTTAGAAGACTGAAGACTAGATACGCACATCATACCCTTTTTGAGGGTATATCCTTGATCTCTCTTTTTCTGTAAATTTTATTTGCTAGTCTTTATCTTTGAAGTATATCCTCTCGATCCTATCCTTGATCCTTAGGTAAAAGCCAATGGATGTAAACATGTGTTTGAGACATGTTCTGTTTGGTGGATGCAAGTGGATGCAAGTGTTTTCCAGTGGTTGCTCGTGGATGCATATACACACATTAGGCACTAGATCGGCTCAATCACTTTCAGATTGCATATGCATGAGTGATTTTTTATATATGAATTGAAAACTTGATGTGTTATCATATGGATGTTGCATTTGTATGAATGATTGTGCACTCATGTAGAAGTTATAAAGTACGATTAGGAATAATTACATACATGATGGACTCATGGCACTGACATAATTCGCATTAAGGATGTCAACTGAATCAGTAGACCGCCTGATTTTGCATTAGAAAAGGACATATACACACACTATGCATATGTTCATGAAAAGCATTCGAAATCTTTTTAAGGACAATGGACGCCTGTGATTGAATGGTTGAGTAGATGGATGTTGAATGTTAGGATACATTGTCCTTGACTTGGAGATTTTGGGGACGAAATCCTATAAAAGAGGGGAGAATGTAACACCCCGTATTTGCTATGAATATTAAAGTAACGAATTAAAGAATACTTAATTTTAAATGTGAGAATTAAGGGAAACAGGTTATGCCATTGCGTTCATCTCGGAATTCTGCTTGAGATAGAGTCCGAGTTTGCGTGAATCAGACTCCGTATGAAGAAGTTATGGAGTTCAGAAGATTTCATGTTTAAACAGAAAATATAAATAATAATTAAACATCTCAAACCAAGTTTAAAATTCGAAATTCAAGCATAATAGGATGAGCGGGAAAATTCCCGCTCAGGGTGTCGACCCCCCTATGGGGGAGTCGACCCCTGTTGGCCCAGATCTGGCCGATGACGTGTTTCGCCACGTGTCGCTTTCTAATTCACTGTGTGACGTGGTATTCTGCTCTGGACGATTCTGATGACTTCTAGACTGATCTGAAGGTTCTAAATCTCCCTATACACCTATAAAAAGACCCCTAAACCTATTGTTTTATCCACACGAATTCATAAGCGTTTATACGCTGCTAAAACCTGAAGTGACCTAGCCTCCACCTTAATCAACCAAATTAGAGTTTTCAAGTTAACAATCAAAGTCTACATCAAGGGAATAGCTAATCAAATTCAGAAATTAGATCCCAGAATTCAAGACCGTTCTGTAATTTGTAAGTTCATGTTACTTTCAGAAGTAAAATTTAAATTGTGATTTTGACATTGTAATAAATCTGAATCTGAGATTATGCCTATTTCTATCTGTCTTTCTATATCCATTGGATCTATCTCATTGATATTATTATGTCCATTCTTTGTTTCTTCTTTCCTTCTTCCTTTTTTGTTTTTATAGCTAGGCTACTGCGAGCCTGAGCCAAATCTCATAAGAGATGAACATACGTTGGAAAAAATTGGGCATAATGATTTGGACATGACCAGCGCTAAAATTGGGCATAATATATGATTTGGACATGACCAGTGCTAAAATTGGGCATAATATATGATTTGGACATGACCAGCGCTAAAATTGGGAAAACTATTAAATTATGTATAATTGGACATAACTGATTTGAGGACATAACACATATTGTATTTAAAACATAAAGTGTATCGAACATATGACTTGAGATTTGAGGCATAAAGTATATTGGACATATAACTTGGGATTTGGGGCGTAAATTGAACTGTAAACATGTAAGGCATACTACATGTTGTGGTTTAAGACCTAAATTTGGGGCATATATATATATATATATATATGATAATTTATGACTTGGAAGAAGGAGATTATTGTGTATAGTGATGTATGGCTAAGGCATGAAAACCTATAGTATGATAGGGATAACTGTTAAATGTGAACACGCCTAAATTGAGAATTTTGGGTAATTGGCATGCACTATAATTAAAGGCTATAATTTGGCATAGTTTATACTGTGAATCATGATTGGGAGTTTTTGGAGAATATTTTGTACGGTGCAATATGACTAAACCTTAGGGTATGTGTTATATTGTGATTTTTGGGGCATGACTATTATTGCAAATTTGGGAAAATTGGGTGTAACCTATTTTGAGTAATAACTTGAATTTGTGGGTCATAACTTGTAATTAGCTTTGTTGAGGTATAACTTGAGAATTGGAACATGACTAGTTTTGTGAATTTGGGATAATTAGCATATAAAATCTAGACTTGGACATGTATGGTAAATATGCAAAAAGATAAACATGCCTAACCCGAGGTTAGATTGAGTTGCAGTGTAAAACTGCTCGGAACCGCCCGGCACATCCTGTAACCGCAACAACACCTATCTAATGTGAGAGGTTAGTGCATCATGCCCATGAACAACCCGAGGTTAGATTTAGTTGTGGTGTAAAACTGACCGGAACCGCCCAGCACATCTAGTAACCGCAACAACATAGATCTAATGTGAGAGGTTGGTGCATTAATAAATCAATTAATGCTATTGAACAAGACATGTTAAGAATGGTAGGGTTAAGTTAACTAAGGCAACACTTAACCGTTATAACATGTTAATTAGACAAGAAGATGGGGTTAAGTAAATTTAGAACACTTTACCGTTATAACATGTTAATTAGACAAGAAGGTGAGGTTAAGTAAATTTAGAACACTTAACCGTTATAAACATGTTAATTAGACAAGTGAGCAGGGTTAAGTTAACCAATACAACATGATGAATGAGAAGGGTTAAGTTAATAAGAAACACTTAACCTATATGACAATGGGTAGGGTTAAGTCAAAACAAGAGAGCAACACTTAACCAATATAACATGATGTGTGGAAGGGTTAAGTTAACATAGGAAGGCAACACTTAACCAATATGACAAGTGGGTGGGTTAAGTTAACTTGAATTGATTGATGACACTTAACCAATACAGCATGATGAACGCGTGGGGTTGAGTTAATAAGATACACTTAACCAATGTAACTTGATGAACGAATGGGGTTAAGTTAATGTAAAATACTTAACCAATATAACATGATGAATGAATGGGGTTAAGTTAATAGGAAACACTTAACCAATCCAACTTGACGAGTGAGAAGGGTAAATAAGAAACACTTAACCAACATAACATGATGAGTGAATGGGTTAAGTTAACATGAATGGACAACACTTAACCAATATGACATAAGGTATGGGAGGGTTAAGTACATATCGAGTTGGTGGGTAATATTAGTAAATATAGGCCCACAAACTTAACCATTAAGTAAACATGCTTGAATCAATGGGAGGGTTAAGTACATATCGGGTTGGTGGGTAATATTAGTAAATATAGGCCCACAAACTTAACCAGTAAGAAACCCTAGTAACACGGACCCATTTCAGCAGTAATCCACATCGATGTATCAAGGTACCCTGAAACTAGGCAGGGTGGGGCACAATTACTGGGCTGATTATGAGTGGTCAAAATAGTGGCAGGAGGTACGTCAGTGTAGGTTCCGACGGTTTACGGGTGTGCACGTACTCCAGAGTGGGAAAAAGCAGGCACTGGGTACCAGTAGTTATACACTGTGCATCTTGAATCGTGTTGGGTTGCTATCATAAGGATTGATACACCTTATGGTGGGAACAGCACATGGTATCTACACGCAAGAGAGGGCCGATTGACACAGACACATGGAACATTAATGCGAGTAGGGAGCCGATCGATAGGGTAATAAGGGTACATCTAGCATATTCATGGCAATTAGGCAGATTAAGGTGGAATCCTCACAACAGATGTACACCTGAAGGCTACCACAACTGCGGGGATTAGGATCACATTATCATATGAACATTTTATACATATTAATAGTTGGGACACTAGTTAGGTGGTGCAAAGATATAGAAATCAGAATAACAGGGTAGTAGCGATACAGAGAAAGAGTAGAAGCGCATTCAGTTT
The DNA here is from genome assembly GCA_030737875.1 of Allium sativum. Lineage (NCBI taxonomy): Eukaryota > Viridiplantae > Streptophyta > Magnoliopsida > Asparagales > Amaryllidaceae > Allium > Allium sativum. The sequence goes on from CM060919.1 coordinate 313,928,679, forward strand.
ATCTTGCCTTATCATATCTATGCTAATCGTATGTTATCTTGTTATCCTCGTTATCATGGTATTGTCTTATATTTAGTTTATTCATGTCTTGATGCTTTTTCCTATTTACATGCTGAAAGTCACTGGACTTACCAGACTTATGTCTGACCTAGTTTGTTTCGCCTTTTTTCTTCCGTTCCCCCCTCCAAGTTCACATGGGAGAAAATGTTATCACTTAGCTCAGTTTTCTTTCCAAGATCGAAGATAGTCGATGTATTGCTTTTGACTCTCTCTCTTCCACTACTATGGCTGGTTCATGATTTATTGGGGAATATCATTGTTATTTTTATGATTCTTTTATACTTGGAAGTTTTTGAATCAAGACAGAAGTTCTATTTTTTTTTAAGTATGATTGAGACAATTGTTGTAAAAGCTTGACTGAACCACATTGTTTATAAAATGACTTTATTTTCCGCTGCTTTATTTGTTTGTCTTGTTATTTATCTGCATCTTTTACCTAAAACGCTCCACCGAAGTTAAGGCATTCCCTTTGTGAGTGACCTTAACAGAGGTGGGGTGTTACAGTCATTCTCTTTGTCTATGAATAAAGGTATGTATTGAATGCTTGTCTTCATTTCGTTAGAACATGGCAATGAATCATAGTTCCAGTTGCCATTGTTTATAATATGACTTACTGTTAGATTTGGGCACCCAAATGCAGAAAAGGTGTCCCAGCCCAGAGTGTCTATCAGCGATTTTCTTTTGAGGGTCTTTCCATAAATCCGTTTCTCTTTCACTTGCAAATTCACATTCACAATTTGCTGCTAAAATGCTTCTCATTTTGAGAATAGCTTTCCAGGTAGAAGATGCATTATTGTCAGTGGCCCTCAACCAGAAATTATATATATATATATATACATACATATCAAGCTTTATGTTTATTCAAGTCAATTTGATTTTATTTCAATTGTGTCTATAGTTTGCATACTCATATATATATATATATATATATATATATATATCAAGCTACTTTTAATATTTTGGCAATATGGGACTAATATTACAATGTTGTCATTCACATAAGAAACAAAAATTAAAATCAAACGCATAAATTAATTCAAAACAAATAAATTAACAAATAAATACCCCACTCAAATGTCACGCTCAAATACCCCGCTCAAATACTTCATTACCGTTCGTTGAGAACGCACCATAGTGGCAATGAGCAGGGATAGAAAATGAACACTAGCATTTTGTGGATTACAATAGAAGTTTGTGGTGTTAATTTATAAACAATTGTACCATTATATTGTACTTGGGTGTTGTTACATCTAGTTTTCCAGTAGATAAAGTTATATATATTTCTTTTGATAATGTTATATCATAGTTACATATTACTAGTATTGTCGATGGCAAAATCGATCATTTGATTATATAACTTTTTTCTAATTTTTTTAATTAATCAATAATAACACGGTTGATTTAAAATTTTGTTGCATTTTTAAGTTAATCTATTTATGTTAGACCAGAAAATGGAACTAATACCCAATTGTCTAGGATTTTTATAGAATAATCGAGAAGAATAATATAAAAGCATAGAAAATCAATCAACACACAAGATTTATAGTGGTTCGGCGTTAATGAGCCTACATCCACTTCCTGATTCCACAATTCATTCAGAAATTACAATAACAATGAATATAGACATTCAATCACTCAAATACAATGAATAATTCTCTCTGAATTCATTGATTTTTATTGAAGAGGAAGGTGGTTCTCCACTGTTGGCAGCCATGGCCGAAATACATAGGGTTTCCATAGGGCCAAAGTCCCCTCAATTTGATGTATTATGATGTATTTATAGGCTGGAATTGGTGAGCGGTTAGGAGTACACGTGGCAGCATCTGGAAGGCTTCGGAGTTGGTTATAAGAGAGTGGAGAACGAGGGGAGAAGGGGAGATGGTAGCTTCTCTTTTGCAAGCTAGAAAATAGGCCACGCTATGGAGCAGCAGGTAATGGGCGGATCGGATGGGGGGGCACTCCGATCTGATTCAGATGGGGGATCTGATCCAATCCAAATGGGGGGATCCGATCCGATCCGAAAGGGGGGATCCGATCCGGTCCAAATGAGGGGATCCGATCCGATCCGATAGGGGGGATCCGATCCGGCAACATCTGTATGTATAATTCAAGTTTTCCAACCTTCTATCACTCCATCCAAGTGATCTCCAATCAATGTAAGTTCATACTCAAGTCCTTGGCTTTGGTAGCCTGTTCACAAAGCAGGCTAACATTTTGCCCCCCAAAGTACATCTTATCGCAGATGAGATGCTTTGAATAAGTCGAGCTGAATCTTTTTGGAACGTCATCCACCCTCAAGAAGGCTTTATCAGATTTTTGTGTACTATCGAGTAGTTCCGTCATATGGATTTTTTTCCTGTATAAATGGCTTATCATATATCGCACTACTTCCATTGATGCTTATCAGGCCAAATTCCATGGCTTGACTGGTCAAAATGATTAAGTAATCGTTTAGACCTCGTCGAATCATGAGGTTGAATTCCTTCATCATAAGTCATGTAGGATTGTTTGCTCCTGTGTGAGATTGTACATGCACAAGTTAATGCCAAACGACGCCGTCTTCTTACACACTTCAAGTGCATGGTCAAGTCTAATTTTCTTTTATGGTCGAGTCAATGTATGGAGTACTCATCCAAGTCATAGAGTAGTATCAGAATCTTCGGGCCTTGAGCTAGCATCTGGCTTATTGTGATATAGTGCTTTAGAATTGGCATAATATGTATTTATCATTTGCGCTTGGATTTGGACTATCTCGATATCAGGATATTAATCTAGGGCTCCCCGATTACATCGAATCATAACAATAATGCATCTGAAAGCCACGACACTCCAGTAATTCTGTGATCACATACGAGTCATCACGAGATGTTGAAAATATGTAAGTCAGTAGTTGGTATGATTATCACAATCGTAAGGTAGCAGAGGAGTTTATCACATTCTCCATTTGATGCAGTTGTAGATCAAGTCTTTGGATTCATGCTTGATCCGTTAGTTGGCTCACTTGGATGGTCGAGATGAATCACGTCGTATTCTAAAGATATAATGTATACATTTTGAATCATGCGTTGAGTCAGGATCATGTTCAAAGTCAATCTGTCGGTTGAAGGTAATGCTCCCAGCATCAGTGGAGGACGAGCAAAGTCAGTGCTTATGCCCCCAGCAACGGTGGGGGTTATGCTAGGTTAATCGGACATCAAGTCTTTTAGCCTTTATACTTTTTTCGCTGCATCGGGTTAGAGATGCAGGTTCAGCAATTTTAGTCACCCTGTGTCGTTCTGTGCATTTTCCCAAGTCTTCAAGGGTTGAAGTTATATATGTGAATGGTCGAATTACATTCGCGTAGGGGTTATCCCATTTGTTTAGTTAGAAAGCAGTGATCGCCTTATTGAGTATCAACGAACTTAGATACTCTCCTCACATCAGCCATAGAGTTGAGTAAGCTCGTCAATCTTGCAAGCGAGCAAACGTCGTTAATGAGTTATTCGAGCTCCTTCGTTCATGCTTTGGCATAATCCGAAATAGCCATCATAGTCTTGTTGAGTCTATCTCTCATGCTTGGTTCCATTAAGCCTGACAATCAAGATCGCAAGCCCGATTAATGACATTGGTCTTTTTCGGAATTGTAAATTCTTGTCAGTCTTTCCTGGGCTCTTCTTTTGCCTTTATTATTTCAAGAGTCCGATGGTGCTCCATTTTGTCGTGAAGACATTGAGATCATCCTTTTCAACATTAGCACCCTCTTGTTGCATGAATCTGTCTTTCTCAGGATAGGATTTTCCAACGTTTCTAGGAAAATCTCATGGTAGAGAGATACCGAGGTTTGTTCCAGAGGTGAATTTTCCAAGGCCTTTTGGGGGGTCTTGTTGCAGAGGGACTTTGAAGTTTGAGTTATCCAGAATACCGAATACTGCTGCTATCAACACCATAGATGGTTCAATTGATCTACTGGTGCCATTGCGGCGTTGAATCTTTTGAGGAACAAATGCAGGGTCTCGCCGAACCTTTGTCTTATTGAAGTGAGTGACCAACGCGTTCCAGCGGTTGATCAATTCAGGCGTATGCCACCAAAAATTCTATAACAACAGTGTAAGTCAAGATCCAGAAATGGTAGCTTTAAGCGCAAGGAATTGCTAATATCCCTAATGTCTCGTGTGAAAGAGTTTTGATTGACGTTGTTCACACCGCCTTTGAGGTGTGTAACCTCTGGCGAAGCATTAATTAACGTTGGAATTCTGGCCTTCATTTTTGAGAAGTTGTCGCCAATGTTCCAATTTATGGTTGGCATCCCCAGCATGAAGTCTTGAAGTGGGTGGAAGTTAGTTTCTGGCTTCTTGGTTCCGCATGTTTAATAGCCGTCAATCAGGATTTTGTCCTTTAATTTTGGATAGTGATCCGCTGGTCCGATGTATGCGGGTTAGTTTTGAGAAGTCATTCTTTTATTTACAGTCTGGGATCTTCTATAACTCCAGTGATGGTATATACGCATAAAGTCGGCGGATATTCAAATTACGTTACTCGAAATTTGCATCCCATGCCCTCCATCTACGGGGGGTTTTGCTATTCGGTGAGCATCAAATCCATTTCTTCTCTAAATTCATACTTCCTCATCAAGTCATAATATAGAGTTTGATTCAAAATAATTTGATCGTGTCCAGCTCATGTTAGCCTTTGGTCTCCCATCCAAGCTCTGAGGATTGGAGATGGGCAGCGATAAGGTCAAATTGTTGTCACTTTGTATGCTTCCACTTACCGTCTACACTAAGGAATGGGGAACTTTATGTTGAAGTTGAGTTGGATTTGAAGAATTAATATGAATTGGAGCGCAGGTTGGTCGGACCCCGTTTAAGTTTCCAGTGGCTCTTGCATTGTCGTCGTTTGCGTCTAAAATGTTACGGGCGGAAGTTGCATGCTGCAGATATCTAGGAGACGGTTGATTGCATCTTGTTTGATTCAAAACGACGTTGCCAACTTGTTCTAAGGTCTCATGCGATCTGAACCACGGGACAAGGAGCGTTTGAGCCAAGTTCGTTGTTGCTTGAATTCCTACGGTACTCGCTCCAACAAGAAAGTTCCTGACTTCCCTCATTCCTAGTGCCTTCTGCGCCAACAACTTTAGCATGAAAGAAAGTTCTATCTTCCTTCTTATTAACCATTGAGTCAGAGTATCAAGCAATCTGCTTCCTTGTAAGTTAGAATCAGAGTAATAGCATGCCTCCCTGTCCAGGGCCTTTTAATTGGGAAGTCGGTCAGGATTAGTAAATGGACATTTATTTTACATCCATTCCGTGGTCCTTAAGCAGCCGTAAGTTGTGTGACACGTCATTGAACAGTTCAATCTCAAGGCCTCCTTTCGATCGTCGCCTTGAGTCGCATGAGAAGTTTAGCACTAGGTATCAGCGTCAGCCTTCTGGACGTGGCCCTTTGTTTGTTTTCTACTGGCCTGTTGCAGTTGTCGTGAGTGCGGCCCTCGCATTCTTGTCATGCTATCTTGTACAAGCCTACATTCTGTAAACAAAGCGACTCTCTAAGTAATAGGTAATAAAGCATATCACGATCAAATAAGGGTTTCAATTTAGAATCCCTGCAATCAAATAGTATCTAACAAATCATATAGGATTTATCTAAAGTGGGTGATGTGTGTGTGTGCCCCCAATCAATCATGAATAAAGTGCCTAGTCAGGGCTTGTTCAACATTGTGTTGCCCCCAGTCCTTCCGTGGGGGTAGGAGCATGTTCGTGGCATTTAATCACAATGTCTTTATACTCTCCTGTCGTATGCCTAGGATAGAGTTCGAACTCAGCTTTCAGTTTATTCCCCGATCCTTCAATAGAGTAGGAGTTCTTGTGGCACCGGTCCCTGGCGCCTTTATACTCTCCTATTGAATGCCAAGGGTAGAGTATAATCAAGGCGGTCTTTAATCGTGGTGCACCATCACGCCTTGGGGACATCGTTTTCCCGTCCTTTATACTTTCTCTCGAGTCATGAGAGTTAGAGTTAATCAAGCGAACAGTCATGTCATTCGCCCCGGCTTTCCTTCTGCGCTCTAATCCCAAGAGCGAGATTCTGCCGGCTCGAGTGTCGTTCTCGAACTCGATTTTTAGTCCATACTCCATGCTTCACTCTGGCAGTTGGAGCTTTTCAAGCAAGTGGTCGGGTCACACTCGCTGAGGCGCTACCTCCTAATCTTTGATTCATAGGTAGGGTGGTCATTCGCAATAATCAAGTTTCTCTCGTCCCATCGACTCGTGGGATGGAGTTTGGTCGGACGCTGCAATATCGTCGTTTAAATGCTCTCTCAAATCATGAGAGCTAGAGTCACAGATTGAGTGGTCTTTAATCATGGCGCGGCCATCACACTCGTCCTAAGTTTGTACTTCTATCCAATCTCTGAGGATTAGAGTTAGTCAGGCAAACAATCAGAAAATGTTTGCAGAAGATTTGCGTTCCTTCGATCAATCTATGGGAGGAGTGCTTGGCACCGAACTTCGGGTACCTCCTTTATTCGGATTCGTTCAATCTGGTGGCGTCGAGCGTAGGATCGAGCCATGTAGACGTTTGAACCGTGTCCATCTAGAGTCAGACTTTGACTTTGTAATGCAAATATTAAACTACAATTGTCTTATGGTCTGCCACGTGTGAGCCAAGGAGTGGATGGTCATCTCGGATCCACCTTGATACATAAAACTTTCTTTTAACGAAGGGTGTGGCTTTGTAGACGAGTAATGCAGTCGAGCTCGTTATGGTTTTGTTCCATAATTCTATATGTGGATGTTACAAGTCTGATCGGTAGCAAATCCTGGATACCTACAATCCACATATTAATTCACCTGAGTTAATTACATCAATACTCGTAAAACATGGAAATATAAGAGTCATGGTTAAAGAGTAATCCTATTAAAGGAATGAATATCATTCTGTGCGGAATGGCATAACATGCTCTTTGCAGGCCCATTTTGCCTTGACAAACTCTGTTGGAGATGGCTGCCAAAATCTTTAGCTGGTGATGAACGTCTTTTCAAACCGTCGTGGGATGGCGGTTCCGAGAATGAACAGAATTTGATTGGTGTCTTGGAGCGACAAAGGCAGTTAGGTAAATACTGTAAGCGAATGACGAGGTCGCATCTCCTTTGAATCGCCTTCTTGCCCGATGCCAAGGGCATGGATTGAGTGTCAGGGAGTCATGTCTGCACTGCTAATGGTAGCACATTATCACATTGGTGCTAGGATGGTAATTGGCATGAAAACAACGGATCCATGCTCAACCCTAGCGCTTTCCATGTTAGGAAATAGGATATGGCTGCCAGGGAGACAATCATATCTCATCGATCTGTAGATATGCCTTCGATCCTACATCAGGAATAAGATGAGCTGATGTACAGACAATCAGTTAGCATATAGGCTTAAGTATTCTAAACCTTTAACTCGCCAATCTTTGGGCAAGACTAATGCAGTCGGTCATGCAAGCTGATGATGTGTCAGCTTTGAATCAGATGATGTAATCATGAGCAATCCATGCTCGAATCTCCAGTTGCCCCCAGCACCTGAGGCATGAGTTACTTGACAGATAATCAATGAAGGGAGTAGAACTATGAATCTTCATTTTCTAACTCCAAAACGTTGTTTGTCGAAAAATTCAGGGCGATGAATCAGCAATGAGACTGGTTGATGTCTATCTCGGGACAACCTCCCAAAGGAAATAAGCAATGTCGCCTTGCATTCCATATCTTAAAGCATAGAGAACCATGACACACCTTTCACTTCCCTTCAATAGAAGGATTCTGTGCTGCGGGAAGTTCTTTATGGGGGTTGTCTGTGACTCTCTCCTGGGTTCGGTCTCCAATATTGGATCAACTTCTATCCGGTCAATGCTCAGAGTTTCTAGTGTCTCGGTTGGGATCATTTCACATTAACCCCCTTAACAAGTACAAGTTTCGATATCCATTCGGGATATGTAGCATATCTGATGAATCCATTATCTTTCAGCTTCTCTACTTCTTCTTTCATGACAGTCAACCTCTTCGAGCCTAGCATATGCCTCTTTTGCTTGGCAAGGGAATACTTCAGGTTTATGTTCAGTGCATGACTCATTATCGATGGTGAGATCCTATGCATGTCAGCGTGGGTCCATACAAATGCATCCAGATCAGATCATAGAAGATCTATCAGTTCACTCGTCTGGAGGTGGTCCAAATGAGAGCTGGTTTTCAAGACCTTTGCCAGGTCGTCGTTATCAATCGGAATATCTGCAATCGCTCCATTAGATGTCACCCTTCTGCATCCCATATCTTCATCTTCTGTAGGATCCATTTCTTTGGGAAGACAATCTGATGACTCCTTTTTCGATGCCCCTTTGTTTGCTATGCTGACACCTCCCTTGGAGGAGGGGAAATACTTTTGGGTTCCATGCCATCTCCATTGTGTAGCATTTCCCAATTAGCTAAATAACAGGCTCTTTCAATAACATGGTCGCTATGGATCATTCCCATTCTAGCTTTCATTAGGAACTTTAACAGCAAACGTCAGGGTGCTATGTAAGCTCTAAACATCGCTAGATCTGGTCAGTCTAGACCTTAGTCAGATAAACTTAACTACGATAGCATGGCTTGCAAGGCTTGTAGTAATGTTCGTGTTTTCTGTCACAACTGATGTATGAGGTGGAGGGCTAACGGTCGATTCATATTTGTTTTGATCTCAAACTCACATCTCTTGACCATGGTCATATGGTGACTGGTGAGCAGTCGAGCTGCTATCATCCGGGAAAAGATTCATGTGTCTAATTATGGCCTGCGGTGGTTCAACTGGTACCTATCTCTGGGCACCAAAGTATGTTGATTTAACCCTTATCAGGCGGAAATCAATCGTCATCGATGCAGCCGATAGTAGATGGGTATTGCGAAGGTTTACTAAGTTCTTCAAGGAGTGAACCGCAGGACATTTGTCTTTCATCACATCACACAAGTGCAATGTTGCTTTGTAGTGTTAGGATCCTTAGTAGCTTACTGGTATCCCGTCATTGAAAACCATTGTTGCTGAGATCATTCGAGTCATCTTTGGAATAGTGCCCAGACTGCTCCATATCAATGTCATTTGAGATTCTACTAATTGAACAAGTTTAATTCATGTCAACCAGGTGGTCACTACTCGTTTAAGAACAACATCAGTTGCATTGGTAAAGTTTATACATCATTGAAACCCTGAGATAGGAGGTTAGCAGGAAACAATCTTTCTCCCATACACTACCATAGTTAGCATGCCGAATTTGTACAATAACTCCCACATTGAATAACATTGGTAAATAGAGGTCATGGCTTCTAGAGGAATCCTAGTCGTTGCCCTTTTGCTGTGATATTCTCTAACTACCCATCTTATCTTCATTGACAAGTTTTGATGACTGATGTTGGTCAAAATATATGTCGAGCCGAAGGCGAGGCCGTCAGCAGGTCCGTGCGCAGCGCCGGTGGGGGTCCGGGGCCCTATAGTCCCGGCGCCGATCGACCTAGCCGGTTAGGTCAAAAATGTGGGCACCGCGCGATTTTTTTCGATTTTGGAAGATGGAGCTTTTTCTGAAATGTTCTGAAAAATGTATTTTTTCCCAAAAACAACCGAACCGGGTCGGATCAGAATTTGCCTTCAAGTTGCGGTTCAGAGATGTCTTCAAGTTAGGGTCGGATCGAGTCATGTGTCCGGGTCGGATCGGGTAAGGCCACCATCAGTTGGACCGGTTCGGATCGGGGTTGGATTGAGCAAGTCGCTTTGGGTCGGGTCGGTTCTACTTCATTCGAGCGGACCAATGTTATGCTCGAACCAATGTCCATTCGATCTGAGCTTTTGCTTGATCCGATCCGCGAAGTGAATGCAACTTCTTCAATCCGAAATGACTGCTTCTTCTTCAATCCGATCCGCAAGGTGATCCGATCCCATGGGACAAAGATGTTACTAGTTCAATACGTCCGCAATTTCTTCAATTCTTAAAACTCCGAACTGGATAGAGGCTATGTAGATCTGAGCCGTGAAGGCCTATGCATCTGAATATCAAGCGAATCTTTTAGAATTGAATACGGATCTCCCCTCAACGAACTATGACAACCATTAGTAGAAGAAGAGATTTATGGTTGAGAATCAGTCCATTCTCAGTGAAAGCACCAAAATGTTAGACCAAAAAATGGCACTAACACCCAATTGTCTAGGATTTTTATAGAATAATCGAGAAGAAGAATATAAAAGCATAGAAAATCAATCAACACACAAGATTTATAGTTGTTCGGCGTTAATGAGCCTACATCCACTTCCTGATTCCTCAATTCATTCAGAAATTACAATTACAATGAATATAGACATTCAATCACTCGAATACAATGAATAATTCTCTCTGAATTCATTGATTTTTATTGAAGAGGAAGGTGGTTCTCCACTGTTGGCAGCCATGGCCGAAATACATAGGGTTTCCATAGGGCCAAAGTCCCCTCAATTTGTTGTATTATGATGTATTTATAGGCTGGAATTGGTGAGCGGTTAGGGGTACACGTGGCAGCATCTGGAAGGCTTCGGAGTTGGTTATAAGAGAGTGGAGAACATGGGGAGAAGGGGAGATGGTAGCTCCTCTTTTGCAGGCTAGAAAATAGGCCTCGCTATGGAGCAGCAGGCAATGGGTGGATCGGATAGGGGGCACTCCGATCCGATCCGAATGGGGGATCTGATCCGATCCAAATGGGGGGATCCGATCCGATCTGAAAGGGGGGATCCAATCCGGTCCAAATGGGGGGATCCGATCCGACCCGATCCAATCCGGCAACATCTGCATGTATAATTCAAGTTTTCCAACCTTCTATCACTCCATCCAAGTGATCTCCAATCAATGTAAGTTCATACTCAAGTCCTTGGGTTTGGGTAGCCTGTTCACAAAGCGGGCTAACAATTTAGTTTTATCAAAGCATATTGTAATAAAAATAGGATACTAATGGTAGATCTGAAGTAGATTTGAAATGTAATTTTGGCTTTGGAAAGAAGAAGTATTATTTTGGCTTTAGAAAATTTTATTTTGAATGATGACAATAAGCAAACCTCTCTAATAGTCGGTTTGATTAAGTGTGATAGAAAATTTTGAATTATAATAATATTTTTTTATTGGCATCAAAAATGACATTGACTCCCCAATAACTGTGAAAGAACCAATTTAAAGTTCACAAATCCAAGAAAAATAATCATAGAAATTCAATCAACCGCTGCAGATCACAGATAAGTTAGTACAGAAATGTAAAGAAGACAATAAATTTATAGTGAATCGGCAATCCACCTACGTCCATTATGAGGTAGTCTTTTAATTATACTGGAATATTACAATACAGTCCTTTGATTATGAAAGAGGAGAATGCGTTTGATCCAGGAAAATGGCAGAGTTTTCACTATTTCTTCCTAGAAGTTTGAAAGACCGAGTCGCACATGCTACACAAAAAAAAATCTGTCGGATCGCACGTGATAATTTAGATCAAAATCAACTACAAAGGGCAGTACCAATCTGGTCCTCTAATGTGTCACATGGCGCGATTCAAAAGGTGGGTTAACCATCGCCTCCAGGTCGGTTTGTTATAATCATATATCCAAAAATCCATTTTGTTTGCAAGTTATTGGTCATTCATTGCTTGAAGTTGAAATGTGCACTCTTATGCTTTGGATTTATACTGATCTGATCTGCCTTCGAATCTAAATCCATACTTAGTTGATTACAGAGTGTCATTCGAGTGAATCCACTCATCCACAACACCATATCATTGTCCATGCTCAAGTCTTAAACTTTATGATCATCTCTCCAAGTTATCCCCCGTGATGATTAAGCAGTTCGTGTATCCAAATCCGATGTGTAGCGGCATTGGTAAAAAGGTGAAATAACACTTACCCCCTTAAAACATGAATGCTATGAAAAGTGTGTTTTTTATTGTCATAGATCTGAAGTCCACAATATGTAAGTATCTAGGTCAACCAATCTAAGTTTCAATCCATTGTTAAGCCAAATCCAATCTGAAATCCAATTCAGTCTAGCAACTTGCCTTCTAATGTTAGCCCAGTATTTGGTAGATTCACACTAAATTAATATCCAATATTCAAAGTCAAAGTTGAATGCATAACCAGTACCTGAATCGAAGTCCACAATTCCTTTGGATCGTTTAAGTAGTCCTTGTCATTCTGAATCCAAAACAGATACCCAAATCCAAATTCACATCCTCTACGGATCGCTTTTTAAATCATTTTCGAATTCCAAGTCTGTAGTTGCTCCAAGCTGATATCCAAATTTATGTCAACTTGTGGCGACTGCCCATAACCCCTGCACTATACAAGAGGAATGATGCGCTGAAAAGTGTGTCAGGCAGCTATGGACGATCATCACGGTATGATAACACAAACGGAACCTGTCATAGAACTTACAGCGCAAGATAAAATATAATAGAGCATATACAACAGGTAATAATAGTGAATCATATTTGAGAAGAAACTTAAACCCTCATAACAATCAGAGAAAATACCTATACAATTTGGGAATTACAACATAAGTGTCTTTACAAATTTGCCTCACTACAGCACTCAAAGATAAACACCACACAATAGAAACAAAGATACTATAATATAGTAAAATAATATGTCAACCTCCTGCTCACCATCGAACTGCAACATCATCCTCACCAAGATATCACATGTTACTTAGTCTGCCCATCCAACAATCGGATGAACATCCCAAGGTAATAAGAGGGAAACATAAAACCTTGAGTCAGACAATAGTCTTGGTGAGCGATAAAACAATTATCTAACATCATCAATAAAGTATATGAGAATAGATAGATAAACGAACTAATCCACCATAACACCAGATAAGAACCCATGTCTGCCTTCCCCACATCGGACAGTGATAGCCTTTACCTTTCAACCATTCATCCAGGGCAACCAGATAACTAGTCATACATGGCAATCAGAAACAACCAAACAATTGCACTCATAACATCCTACATGCATAACAGACTCTGGCTATCACCGCCAATCCTGCTTTGAAACCATCGCTAATCGTATGACTGGTCATATCATACTTTCATCCATCAAGGGCTAATGGTAACCCCGGTTCTAGCAAAAAACCCATATGTAATACAATTTGACATATCTAGGCTATACACGATGCCCAGGGTACTCGACCATACAATTGTTCTTTTAGGTATCCCTATTATACCCCTGCTTTGAGTCCGCTAGAACCTACGATAACAATAATTCCTGGGCCTTCGGTATCTCTAGTCGCCATCGACGGCGACCATCCAACTATTATCAACCAACTCAGAACACCTTTGAGTTATCACCACACTCGTTGTATTATGACTAACAACGAATACATCACATCACTTCGACATTCCCTATTGAATTGACTTCGAAGTCATCACATCACTGAATCAACATAAAATCCACTATCCATTCATGACATTCAACAAATCGCTACGGAAACAAGATACAACGTTTCTACCATCAACCATGGCATTTGAAAGCGCACTGCGCTACGACACGGGTTTAGGCACTTTTGCCCGAATTTTTTTTTCAAGCCTTTTTTTTTCAAATCTGGGTTGTACCCGATTTTTTTCTTCCAAAAACGTCCCTATGTCTTCTGGGTGCGACTGACCCCCTGACTGCTGTTTTACCGACCCTATACATGTCCAAACCCATGCACGACCGATCCACTCGTGCACGACCAACCAACTTTGGGTTGCATGACCGACCGGCTTCCTGGAAGTATAATCGACCATGTAACAACCCGTATTTTAATAACATGTTATAACCATAAATTAAGGCAGAATTAAATTTTAAAATAAGAACCAAGGGAAACGGGTTGCGCCATTGCGTTCGTCTCGAAATTCTGCATGAAATCGAGTCCGAGTTTTCGAAAACCGGAGTTCGTATGACCAAGTTATGACCCTCAGAAGTTTCAGGAATTTGAATAAAATAAAACAGCTCGAAAATAAAGCCAGAAATTCGAAATTCAAACCCAGAGAAGGCTCGCGGGAAAATTCCCGCCCATATACCCAGGTCGACTGGGGAGTCGACTGGGGTGTCGACCTCCCCATGACCAGGTCGACCTGGGGGTCGACCTGCCTCCCGAACCTATTTCCTGAACCAGATGCATTCTGATGTATTTAGACTTGTTTCGTGACCAGATTCGTCTGCCTAACCCTATATAAACAGCCCCCTAGCCTCATTCTCTCTACACCATTTCATTCTGTCCTTATGCTACCTCTGTGAAAATCAAAATGATAATATTAAAATTAAAAGAGACTACTTCTTCTTCGTCAAGACAACATCTAGGAATTGCAAATTGGGGGTTTTCAACTAGAACAAGACTAAACAAATAGAGATTCAACAACTGCAATAACCGTTTCCAGAATCAAATCTCTGCACTCTAATTCTCGATCCACGCTCTGTAAGTTCTAGTTATTTTGAGATTGAAATTGGTTAAATTTAATATGGACATGGAATAAAATGAAATTGGACCTAAGCTTGAATTATCTATTTAGATATGTTCTTGTTTCTTCTTGAATCTAGGATTTTGGGTTATTTCTTATCGAATGAATCATGCCCATTCATGTTGTTGGACCTAGTTTATTATTTAAACGCTAGATTGTAATATGAATTCTTGGACCTTGACTTGATGATAAGATTTTTTCACCCTATTCTCTCTTGAATCTTGAATTTGGAATAATGCAAGTCTACCTATGTTCCTAAACCTTGGTTTTCATATTGTTGTCCTAGATCCTATTCACATGCCTATGATGTGTTAAACTATTATACACCAATTCTGTTGAACATATTATTTGGATTATAATCTCATGCCTATTCACATGCCCATCTTTGTCATGATTTCCTTGTTTATCCCTTTTTGAATTAATCTCGATACGCGCACGGTAGGAATACGATTTGGTGATATTGGTCAAAACATGAAGATTCACTTAGACATGAATTGGTAATTGACATGAATTAGCTTGGACATGAATTGGCATAACTTGAACATGAAAGCGATTGTAAACTTGATAATTGACATGAATGTGAATTGTGAACTCGGAACGTAATTAGAGAAAATAGAATCTGGTAGTCAAACCATGTTTTTAGGTAATTGTGGAACGCGACAAATAGCATGAAATTGATACGATGGGAATAACCTGAATACAAAATTGACTATGACTTGGTAGTTGATATTGGACATTTAGAAGGCACGTAAACATGCTTATGAACTTGAAACGTGAATTGGTTATGAATATGAATCATGAACTTGATAATAAGCATAAGTTGAAACTTGAAAACTTGATATGAGAACTTGACATGAAACTCGCTTAGAAACTTGACACGAACTTGACATGAAAATTGAACATGGACATGACACTTAGAATGAACTTGAAAATGGCCAACTCGAGGTTGGGTTGAGTTTGCAGTGTAATTCTGCCCGGAACCGCCCGGCAAATCCAGTTACTGCAAACAATAGGATCCAATGTGGGTAGTGGGTCATATCGCACTTGAAAACCCGAGGTCAGACTGAGTTGTGGTATAATTATGCCCGGAACCGCCCGGCATATCCAGTGACCACAACAACAGGTCTGATGTGAGAGGTTGGGTGCATTAATGAATTAATGCCACATGATAGGATTAAGTCATGAACCGCTTGAATATACTTAACCAATTTGACACGATGATTTGTTAGGGTTAAGTCATGAACCGCTTGAATATACTTAACCAATTTGACACGATGATTTGGTAGGGTTAAGTCATGAACCGCTTGAATATACTTAACCAATTTGACACGATAATTTGGTAGGGTTAAGTCATGAACCGCTTGAATATACTTAACCAATTTAACACGATGATTTGATAGGGTTAAGTCATGAACCGCTTGAATATACTTAACCAATTTAACACAATGATTTAATAGGGTTAAGTCATGAACCACTTGAATATACTTAACAGATTTGACACGATGATTTGGTAGGGTTAAGTCATGAACCGCTTAAATATACTTAACCAATTTAACACGATGATTTGATAGGGTTAAGTCATGAACCGCTTGAATACACTTAACCAACTTGACACATGATTCGTAGGGCTAAGTCATGAACTTGAACGACAACACTTAGCCAATTTGACATGACACGTAGACGGGTTAAGTCACGAACTTGAATGACCACACTTAACCAACTTGACATGCTAGACTGATGGGGTTAAGTCTCGAATTTAAATGACAACACTAAACCTGCTGGACGGAAACCCTAGTTACGCGGTCCTTTTCAGCAGTAACCCACTAGATGTATCATGGTACCCTGGAACTAGGTAGGGTGGGGCACGATTACTGGGTTGATTGTAAGCGACCAAAACGACGGCTGAGTTGGTGCGCCATTGTAGGTTCAGGCGGACCATGGTCGTGCACGTAGTCCGGAGTTGAAAAAGCAGGCATTGGGCACCGGTAGGTTTACACTGTGCGTGCTTGATTCGTGTCGGTGGTTGGCACTCTAGGGCTTGATACACCCTATGGTGGACCTAGCACAGGTGACTACATTTCGTGATTGGGCCGTATGACACAGACACATGAACGAGCTAGGACTTGTAGGGAGCCGATCGATTAATAGATCGTTACATGAAAAAAAAGTGTTGTTCGTTAGGTAGCATAATCCCTAGTGGTTCTAGGTGGCATAAACCCTAATCGAATCTAGAAAATGTTCAATAGGTAGCATAATCCCTAGTGGTCCTAGGTGGCATAAATCCTAGTTGAACACGCGATAGTTCATGATAAGGAAACCTAGCCAGAACAAGGGTGGCAGTCCAAACGATTTCAAGAATGGTGGCACTACGTTGAAGTAGTATAGAAATACGTGATGAAACCCGTACGATATACGGCAAGGGACTGTACATATACATGGAAAGGATGATACGGGTTGGGGTACTAGTACAGTTGGTGCAGAGAATGTTAAACATGCGATGCTATACGTAGTTTATCTGGTTTGCATAGTTTTTCTTGTTACCGTAGTTTATCTGGTTAGTATAGTTTATCTTGTCATCTTAGTTTAACTTGCCTATCTTGTCATCATCCTTATGTTTACTTTCAGTTTATACATGTCATGTTATCTTTACTTATTTCTATGCTGAAAGTCACTAGGACTTACTCAGTCTTTATGACTGACCTGTTTTGTTTCGCCTCTTTTTCTACCGTTCTCCCCCCCCAGGTTCGCAGGGTGGGAATACAGCTTAGTTCAGATCTTAACAAGCTCCAAGGCTCTTTCACGAACGGCTTGGATTTCTCTTGGCTATGGCTTGCTTCACTGTTTTACTTGGGGAACGATTTATGACTATGGTTTTATGCTTCTTTACTATTGCAAGACAGATTTCGATGTAATGGATTTAATGGCATTTTGATGTAAAAGGCTTTAGACCTTTCTAGATTTTAAAGAAATGAAATTTGTTTTTTTTTCTTCCGCTGTTTTATATGTTCTGTCTTGTAATATTTTTGTGTATGTTTACCTAGATAATGCTCCACCAAAGCTAGTGCATTCCCTTTGTGAGTGACCCTAGCGGAGGTGGGGTGTTACATTTGGTATCAGAGCAGAAGGTTACCAGACTGGGCAAAAGTTTTTAAAACCTTTTGAAATCATTTTCAAAACCATTTACAAAGAAGCATTTTTCAAGAAAAGTTTTATTTTTAAAGGCTATTCCCCAAAGGCCATTAGCATTATCCTTTGTTTCCTTTTTTGAATCCCTTTTCCTTTCTTTCCTCCATCTGTAGTCACATTAGTTCCATCTACGACTAACCTTATTTCAAGTTTTGAAGGGTTGTCGTGCGATGGAGGTAGTTCTCGAGAGACCTATTAACACGTTAAATAAGAGGGGATAAGGGTGGTTAAGGCGAATGAGGCTCAGAACAAGAAGGTAGAAATGTTTCTGTAGGAAAGCCTAGTTTATCTTTCTATCCTGTTCGTACCCTTTTTGATTATGGTACATCGCATCCTTTTTATTTCTGCTTCGATAGTTGAGTCTCTACACCTTAGTACTAGCGTAGTAGAGGGTCCCATATTTGTCCTGTTGGGTAATCGACTCATTTATTCATGACTTGTTTGGATTTGAGAATGTCTATGCTAAGTGTTGAGTTTAGAAGTAATGCTTATGTTTTTGGGCTATGGGTTGTTTCTAGGGATGGAGTGGTTATCCAAAAATGATACTATTCTCGAGTATGAAAAGAGGGTAGTTAGACTCTTGACTTGCCTCGGTAATACCCTCGAAGTCTAGTGTAACCCTTAGGGTTCTACCATGCTTAGTTACCTAGAATCTCTTGATACATTTATCAATCCGCTCGAGTAGTGTTCGCCACTAAGGCGGATGGTTCATTTCGCTTATGCAGGAGTCATAGAAAATCACATTAGTAAGTACACTTGGCAACATGGTTGGCATTTGTTTATTTTCAAGAGATAATTCATTTTGGAATACCTTCTAGTAAGTGAATGAGATCCAAGATTCACTAGTGAATTTTGGAAAGCTTGCACGAAACCATGAGTACGCAGTTATGTTTAAGCTGAGTGTACTAGAAAAAGAATAAGTGAAAGTGGAACGAGAGGCGACAGTGAAATGAGTTCCAACTCATATTTTGGAAATAGGAATTAAGAAGCTACGGAATTGTGAATCTAAAGACGGTCAAAGCACAATGGAGTTAAGCTCAAGGAAATGCGACTTAGAAGATTGAAGACTAGACACGCGCATCATATCTCTTTTTAAGAGTATATCCTTGATCCCTCTTTTCCTGTAGAGCTTATTTGCATGCTATCTTTTAAGTATAACCTCGCGGTCCTATTCTCAATCCTATTTCTGTTGCAAAACCCCATAGGGATCATCTATTAGTAATGCATGTTGGGGCTTGAGGGTGTCCGCTAGGTTGAGTAATTCTTTGGGTGTCAGCCTGATGTTGATTTCGGTCTTCGGGCTGGTGCCTAGGGAGTCCTTCTCCTAATCAGTATATATGTGACATAGATTTCCAGTTTTGACATTGCCTAATGGGCACAAAATTTTTACTTGCTTCTATCGTTCGATTATATCTTTTGGTAGGAACAATTGGGTGTAAACATGTGTTTGAGACATGTTATGGTTGATGTTTGCAAATGGCTGCAAGTGGTTGCTCGTGGTTGCATAACACATTAGGCACTAGATCGACTCAATCACATTTTCATATTGCATATGCATGAATGTTTATACTTGTACATGGATGGAAACTTGATATGCTATCATTTGGATGTTGCAAATGAATGAATGTTTGAGCACTCATGTAGAATGATATACACGTAAATGTGTATATTTTATCCGCATATTTATCTTATTTTATCTTTTAAATAATCGATATTGTGCATTTATAGTTGTGTTTACAGATTATTTTTGATGAATGGATTAACGCACTTAATTGTTGAAAAGCTTGAAGAATTTGTGCGAGAAGAGTGTTGAATTTTAGAGCTGGATTAAAGCTTGAAGACCTGAAGAAAAGTTGCTATTCAATCGCCTTCTGCTGCATATTTCAAAGACAAGATTCAATGCTTTTCCATAACTATCACTTGGAGTTGTTATTCATTCTCAAGTCAATTAGAGTTGAAGCCCGCAACCTATTTTCCATGACATCTGCATGCATTCACTTTGGTCTAGTTGCTAATTGGGCTAAGTTATTTGTCCCATATCATGTAATTTGCAAGGCCTCTCACTCTACAGCTGCATTCACACTAGCTTATGTGTTAGTTGGGCTAATTCTTTAGTCCCACATTATGGAATTTGCCTAGTAGCCTTTTTCATATCAGTTATAAATACACTTTATCTCATTCATTGTAAAACACACTTAGTTTTATTCTGTAATCTTTCTCTTGGAATAAAACTCTTCTTCCTTTGTTCTATTTAGTTTTAGTTTTATTTATGTTCATGTTATTTAATTTCTGTTTCTCTTCTTCTTTAGCTATGTCTAGCTAATCCCCTTTGATTAGGGGGTGATGACGCTAACAGATATGATTCAACATGAATCACATAGCCAATAGATGAGGACTGTATACATGTAGATCTGGATCTGAATCAAGGGTTAGATCTGAACCTTCGTATTCTGTGTCGTTTAAGAGCTATGCTCCTTCACATGGTATATTCGTGTTCGATCTAAAAATTATCAGATTTAGATCTAATTTTAGGGTTTTAGAAATTAGTTAGTGAATCTGTCCTGATAGTCTATGGTTGTTTAAGAGCTCAGCTCCTGCATAGGCTATGCTTGTCGTTATTTACTTATTTGTTTCTAAGAATCTATTTATCGTTGATTCGTGCTTGTGACAGAAACATGAATTAGATCTATATTTATTTGTTGGCTATTGATGAGTGTGAATCTAATCTATGTCATTATCCCTTAATTGCTTTCTCTTATTAGATAAATCTCTCTTCTTTATTTAATTGCTGTTATTTCCTGTGTTTTTAATCAATCAAAATCTTGGAATAACTTGATTGGATTTATTAATTAAAAAAATTTTGGTCCCAGAGTTCGACACCCTCTACAACAATCCTTGTTGTTTAGGAAAGCCGAACGGATTTTACAGTTGTTTAATTTGTTCGCAAACAAATTTTGGCGCCGTTGCCGGGGACCAAAATACTTTTTGTTAATAAATCCTTCGGGTTATAGTTTTTTTTTTAATTTAAAAAAAAAGACAAAAATATTTTATTTACCGATTTGTGTTCGTTTTATTTTTATTTTCCTTGTATTTTGTTTCATATATAGAGAAAATTGTTTATTAGTATGATTTGGTATTATTTAGTGATATCGTAATCTTCCAAAATAAGAAGAAAAAATTTACTTGTCGAAATTTTTGATTTCTTTCCAATTATTTTCTTTGGTATCTTTCCTTTGTTTTCAAATTTCCTTCCTATTGCTCATGTTTTTCTTTTTATTTTTATAATAAAAAAAAAACAAAGTTCCATTTCTTTTTCATAGTTTTTCTTCAACGTTCATCTCCTACAACAAATTCTTCTTTGCACCTTTTACAATTTCTTTATATAAAAAAAATAATTCCTTAACAAATCCGACTGAAAATCCATACAACAGTCCCGACCACTTCCATCTTCTATCACTGTGCATCCCACATCTCTGGCCTCTGTCAAAACTGCTTGCAACTTCTCCGACAATCAAATCTCCAGCACCCTTCCATTAAAGTAGCTTTCAGCCTCCTCACCCAAAAATCAAACTGTCCCCTTGTCAGACCATACTACCCAGCATCACCCATTCTTGTCTGCAAGTTTCAGCCTTAACTAAAACTCCTGTACAACCCACGCCCATCCACCAAATATTCCACTCCATCCCACAAACAAATCACGTCCTCAACAAAAACCACCCTCCATCACGCTACTGCTAATCCCCTCCAATCCCCTTCAATCAGCACTCATTCTCCAACCACATATTTTCTGTACTTCGCCACCTACCACCTTTGATCAACCCATCAACAAAACTCAACCGTTCTCACCTGATACCACATCCATACCCGGTAGCCGCTGCGCAGAAACGGGAACTGCGAATCATAATCGCATCCTTCATTCCCAGCTTATTTTCAAACGGCTGCTGTCCCTCCACAGTCAATCAAAACAAATCCCACAAAGCCCTCACCAAATCCACTCACTGCCCCTTTTTCCAACAACGACACAAACAAGTCTGATCATCTACACAGCGCAACTCCCCTGCCTTTCCCATCTTCGAACCGTGCCTTCCCTCCTATACAACCCACTTCGACCAAAATCAAAACTTCAACGCTCTCGAACGTTACCTCAAAGCCACAACCGATATCAAAAAACCCCAGCGCGAGGAATGCCTAAACCCTTTCACCCAATTTCAACCACCACTACCAACCCTCGCAAATACGTGAAAGACCACTTCGAAGATCCCATAACCCGAATCAACACAAAAACCCACATACCCTTCAAAGATCCCGCATAGATCGGATTAGAACAAGTTTCGATTCAGACCCAAATCGAAGTGGATTTTTTTCTTTTCTTTTTCTTTCTTTGATTTGACTTCTGACATAAAAAATAAGGGAATGATTTGTGCGCGATTTGTTTTCCAGAGAGTGCGTGATTTGTTTAACTGGGTAGGGTAGAGATTCATTTTATAGGCTTTTGCAGGTGCGACTTGGTTGAGTCACGCCCTGATTAACTAGTTGGGTGCGGTTCTTTTGTTTTTGAGTGCGTGAGCTCTTGAATTTGTCCTAAACATAGCTTTTTTGTTTTTCTTTTTCTGATTTTAGTGTTTTCTTCTTCTTAATTTAGTTTTTTTTCTGCATCTTTATTCTTCTTCCTATTAAAAAAATAAATTTAAAGCAGGTACGGTGGAAATTAGAAATAGGCCTTAAAAAAAAAATCGACCTCCTAGCCCGAACCCGTGCCGCAGCGCAGTCAAGCAAATAATAGGAGGCGGCAACAATAAAAAGTAGCGGACTATTCAGTGTTCGAGCAGTTGCACACCAAGTGGGGTGTGAACACGCTAGCGCTTCTCAACTGCACTGGATGGATTGCCGATCAAGGTGAGTATTTTCTAACTCTACAGGGACTGCTGCTGCAAATAAACAAAAATATATAGACAGTGCTTGTAAAAATCTTCTGCAGGGGCAGCGGCTTGCTTGTAAAATATTTTAATTCCTGCAATTCTTATTTCTGCATCTGTGTTCATTTTGTTAAGGGCAATACCCCAATTCACATAAGGTGAGGGATTTCATCACCCTTTCCTGAGCCCACAAACTGCATTCATAGTATAATCTGACTAATAATAACGGTTAGACGTTGGACCTAAGGGTGTCGCGGGCTCATCTAGGGCTTAATTGTATTTTGATAGTTGATTCATTTGGAACGAATTATTTCTTGGTGTCTAGACTACGGCAGAGAAATAACTGTTTATAAATATTACGGTGATTCGTAAATATTATATCGGTTGTTAGTCTGAAGGTACTTAAACCTTCGGCTGCATTGCTAGGGTGATTCCTGGTGCACCGATAACTCTTGTCCGTTAACTGGCTGAGAAATCTTTTGGTCTAAGTAATCAAACATGTCACTATATAATTTTGAGTTAGGAGCCATCAAGGACAGAAAATTTCTTTGACGAACTCTTTCTGAACCTTTCTCCTTCTCACCTCTTTCTGAACTTCTCCGTTGTCTAAATTTCTTTGACGAACTCTCTTCTTCTTCTTTCTAGTGCATGCAAACTTGGACCCGTGACCAAGAATCTCGTCGTTTAGTTAGAATCGAACCACCTTCTCTTTCCTCAAAACCCAGTTCACTCGACCAACCCTTAGAAATGGGTAACGAACCTGCACCTCGCACCCTGATGGACAGAATTCTTCCCGATAGAGTTTCTGTCCCTTCTTGCATTCAGTTACCCAATCCTGTGGGTAATCACTTTGAAATCCGATCGAGTTAGATAAACATCCTTCCCAAATTCGGAAATTTTTCTCATGATGAACCATATAGTTTCTTAACGAAATTTGAATATGCTTGTGCAACCTTTAAATTACAACAGTTATGTGAGGATGGTATTAAACTTCGTTTGATTCCGTTCGCACTAACTGACTCCGCAGAAAAATGGTTTCGCAGCTTGCCCCCAAATTCGATTAAAAAATGGGATGAATTTACAGCAGTTTTCCTTAAAAAGTTCTACCTACCAGAAAAAACAGCTAGAGTCAGAAATGAAATCACCAATTTCCACCAAAAAAGGGGTGAATCTTTTTGGCAATACTTTGAAAGATTTAAAGAACTACTGTTGAGTTGTCCCCATCATGGTTATGAAACATGGTCGCTATGTCAAACTGTATATGATGGACTTGATAATAGCACTAGGCAAATGTTAGAGTCCATGTGTCAGGGCAATTTTCTAAAACAGACTGACGTAGAAGCTTGGGAATTTCTGGATGAGTTAGCGGAAAAATCGAAACAATGGGAACGAACCAATGAAAAATCTCTCTATTCGCGATCCAGTAGTAATTCTGTTGAATCCTCTTCTTCTTCTTCTAATACTCTTGTTGATGCTATACTGAACGTTGTTAGAACACACACTCAGTCTAATAACATTTCCCAAGCCATGTGTCATATATGTCTTAACTCTGATCATATGGATGATGACTGTCCCCAGTCCCTTGAGCACGTGAACGCTTTCAACCGACCCAACAACCACCCAAATCTTTCTTATGGTCCGAATAACCCTCTGATGAATAGACCTTTGAATCGAGCATTTCCGAACAATGCCGTGAACCCTCCTCTTAGGCAAAATCAGTACACTTCGAACCAGGCTCCTTTCCACAATCAAACGGTTGCTCCCCAATATGAAAAACATCTTTCTACGATTGAGGGGAATTTATCTGAGGTGAGCAACCTATTAGCGCAAATGACTAAGCAAAGTGTTGAAAATCAAAACAAGTTAGACAACTCCTTGCAATCATATATGCAAAACACGAATCAACAAATGAGTGAACTCCAAAAACAAATGTCTCAGCTTAACGCTAGATTAAGTGAACAGGAAAAGGGTACTTTTCAAAGTCAACCCATTCAAAACCCTAGAGGACAAAATTCAAACCCCAATAAAATTCACATCATTCAGGATTCAAATATTAGTCAATTGAATGATGTCACGACTCTTAGATCCGGCAAAAAGATTGACAACCATGTGGTCAACCCGAATGCTTTACCAGACGATCTTCCAAACCCTATCGAAAATTCGACCAACTCAGATCAAAACATTGAGCCAATTTCTGACAAGGACCATCCTCAAACTCAAGTAGCGCAACCTACTGAGTTGTCTGCTCCATTTCCTCATAGACTCCGACCTATGAAAAAGATGGATCAGCTAGAAAAGACGCTTGAAATATTTAAGCAAGTTAAGGTGAACATTCCTCTTTTAGATATTATACAACAAGTTCCACAGTACGCGAAATTTCTAAAAGATTTGTGCACTCAAAAACGTCATACACATGTACCTAAGAAAGTGTTTCTAGCGGCAACTCTAAGCGAAGTCTTGTCCCAGTCAATGCCAGTGAAATACAAAGATCCTGGCTGCCCCACAATATCATGTACTATTGGGGACAAGAAAATCGATAGATGCCTGCTAGACTTAGGTGCAAGTGTTAACTTGCTTCCATATTCCGTCTATCGCCAACTAGGGCTAGGAGAACTGAAACCCACCAAGGTTACCCTTCAGCTTGCTGACCGTTCAATTAAGAAACCTATGGGCGAAATTGAGGATGTACTGATCAAAATTGGCGAATTCATCTTTCCAGTTGATTTCATTGTCTTAGAAACTCAACAGGTTAGCAATCCTGCAAACCAGATCCCTTTGATTTTAGGACGACCCTTCTTAGCAACCTCTAATGCGCTTATCAACTGTAGAAATGGGTCTATGAAACTTTCTTTCGGTAACATGACTGTCGAGCTAAACATCTTCAGAACTGAAAACTCTCCTAACTCTTATGTGGACTAGTTTTCTGAAATCCATGCTGTCCATGATAATGAATCTGAGCTCGACCATCTGAGCAACGAAATGGAATCAAATTATGAAACATTATTTCAAGATATTCCCGAAAATGTCTCTGATTCAATTTCTGTTGAGCCGCTCACAATTGAGCCTATTCCTCAACCAATTTCTTCGGTTGGGTCGTCCCCAAAATCTGAACTCAAATTGCTGCCCAGTCATCTTAAGTACGCTTACTTAGGAGACAATGAAACTTTTCCTGTCATCATCGCTTCTGACCTTACTTTAGAGCAGGAACAATTGCTCCTTCCCATTCTTAAGAAAAATAAGGAAGCAATTGGTTGGTCCATGGCTGATATTAAGGGGATTAGTCCTTCAATTGTCCAACATCGAATCCACCTTATAGATGATGCCAAACCCACTCGTGATCCCCAGCGTCGACTAAACCCCATCATGAAAGAAGCAGTTCGTGCTGAAATCCTTAAATGCCTTGACAATGGAATCATCTACCCGATTTCCGATAGTCAATGGGTTAGTCCGATTCATGTCGTACCTAAGAAATCAGGGATTACCGTAATCCAAAATGAAGCTAACGAGCTTATTCCAACCCGCACCTAGACCGGTTGGCGTGTTTGCATTGACTATAGGAAACTTAACGCTGCAACACGTAAGGATCATTTCCCTCTGCCATTTATCGATCAAATGTTAGAACGACTAGCTGGTCATGAGTACTATTGTTTCCTTGATGGGTACTCGGGCTGTAATCAAATCCCTATTGCTCTTGAGGACCAAGAGAAAACCACTTTCACTTGTCCATTTGGTACATTTGCGTACCGACGTATGCCTTTTGGTCTCTGTAATGCAACTGCAACCTTTCAGAGGTGCATGATTAGCATTTTTTCTGATATGATCGAGCGATTTTTGGAAGTGTTCATGGATGACTTTTCCATCTTCGGGGATTCCTACACTGAGTGTTTACATCATCTCGATCTTGTTCTTAATCGTTGTAAAGATAAACACTTAACGCTTAATTGGGAAAAGTGTCACTTCATGGTCAAACATGGCATTGTTTTAGGACATGTCATCTCTAATAAAGGAATTGAAGTAGACAAAGCCATGATCGAAGTTATTTCTAAAATTCCCATTCCCAAATCAGTTAAGGACATCCGATCCTATTTAGGTCATGCTGGTTTTTACCGTCGCTTTATAAAAGATTTCAGCAAAATCACTCGACCTTTGACCAATCTTCTTGGTAAGGATGTCCCTTTCGACTTCAATTCTGATTGCATTTCATCTTTTGAGCATCTTAAAAATGAACTTGTCTCGGCTCCGATCATCTGCTCTCCCAACTGGAAGCTGCCTTTTGAAATCATGTGTGATGCTTCGAATTTCGCTGTTGGCGTTGTCCTAGGACAACGTATCGATAAGATTCTTCACGTCATTTACTACGCGAGTAAAACTCTGAACAACGCTCAAATCAATTATACAACTACTGAAAAGGAACTCTTGGCAGTCGTTTTCGCTTTAGAAAAATTCAGACCTTATCTAGTTGGCTCACACATCACTGTTCATACCGATCATTCCGCACTTAGGTACCTTTTCTCTAAAAAGGATGCTAAGGCTCGTCTCATTCGTTGGATCCTTCTACTTCAAGAATTTTACCTTACCATTAAGGATAAAAAAAGATCTGACAACGTTATTGCGGACCACTTGTCTCGTCTTCCAAATGCCCCGTCTTCTTCTCTTCCGATCAACGAGAATTTCCCTGATGAACAGCTATTTTCTTTATCCACTGATCCTTGGTTCGCTGACATTGTCAACTACTTAGTCACCAAGCAGACCCCTTCTTTTTGGTCTAAGCAGGATAAACACAAATTCTTTTCCCAAGTGAAACATTTTTTATTGGGACGACCCCTATCTTTTCAAGTATTGTCCCGACCAAATCATTCGAAGGTGTGTTCCCGACACTGAAACTCACAGTGTCCTCTCTTTTCGTCATGACCAAGCCTGTGGTGGTCACTTCGGTCCCAAAAAGACAGCCGAAAAGGTTCTCCAATCGGGGTTCTACTGGCCCAACCTTTTCAAAGACGCATACAAATTTTGCAAAACTTGTGATCGATGTCAATTTTTAGGGAAAATTTCTAAACGGAATATGATGCCCCTAAACCCCATTCTAGAGGTCGAAATTTTTGATGTTTGGGGTATAGACTTCATGGGACCCTTACCTAATTCTTTTGGGAACCTTTACATCCTCTTAGCGGTCGACTATGTTTCTAAATGGGTCGAAGCTGTTCCATGCAAAACAAACGATAATAAGGTTGTTGTGCGCTTCTTGAAAGAAAATATCTTCTCTAGGTTTGGCACACCTCGCACAATAATCAGTGATAATGGAACACACTTCTGTAATCGTTCTTTTGAAGCTCTCATGAGAAAGTATTCGATAACCCACAAGTTATCCACTCCGTACCATCCTCAAACTTGTGGGCAAGTTGAAGTATCGAATAGGCAGATTAAACAAATCCTTGAGAAAACTGTGAATCGAAATCGTAAAGATTGGTCCCAAAAGTTAACCGACGCTCTTTGGGCTTACCGCACCGCTTTCAAAACAAACTTCGGTATGTCCCCTTATCGGTTGGTTTTTGGTAAGCCATGTCACTTGCCCGTTGAACTAGAACATAAGGCATTATGGGCAATAAAAACTTTGAATCTTGATTTAGAGCAAGCAGGTGAGCATAGGAAGCTTCAACTTAATGAACTTGATGAAATTCGAAACGATGCTTATGAAAATGAATGAATTTACAAGGACAAGACGAAAGTTTTTCATGATAAATCCATTTTACGTAAAACTTTCATGCCCGGTCAAAAAGTTTTGTTATATGACTCAAGATTGCATTTATTTCCGGGTAAGTTAAAATCTAGATGGACAGGACCTTACACTGTGCGGACTGTTTTTCCATATGGTGCGGTAGAAATTGAGAATCCAACTGATGGATCATCCTATAAGGTCAATGGTCAACGCCTTAAACCTTACTTGGAACCAATACCCAACCAAGAGGAAGAGCTCATGGTCCTCCATGAGCCACATTACATTTGGTAAGACGCACTAACCCTCTTTTGTACATATGTAAATATTCTCTTAATTGTTTTTCCCTTTCACTAAGATATGCCTGATTAAAGACTGTAAGGACACAGTCACACTCAAGTGTGGGGGGAGTTTACGTTACATCAGCAATCAAATTTTATGAACTAGGTCATTCAGTGAACAAGGATTAACTTAAATTCATAAATAACACCTTGGTTCTTGTTTGATAAGTTGAATTGTTGGGTGATGGGAATGAACATTATTTATTCATTGAATTGTAATGTGTCTTTTTAAGATGCTAGCTTGAGACTGTGCAGACGTTAGTCGTGTTCTGGAGTAAGCGTGTCAACCCTTGTTATACATGTTAGAATGTGCAAGTAAAAATGATCAAAAAAAAACACAATGAGTTTGCACCTACATATGTTGGATTTTCTGAGTTCGTTTTCATGCATAATATTCTTCTCACTCAAATTTTCACACTTGTAAGTTCTAAATTCCACTTGGCCCAATTAAGGAGAAATGACTCATTGTAGCGTTCTTCTTCGATACCCCACATTATTCAAACCCAAGTTTGTAGTCGATTTACATCCTTGTTTCGACAAGCTTATCTTATATTGGTATGCTCATGAACCTTTGTTTAAAGGTCAAAAAAAAAGGTCACTTTTTATACCAATATTACACCACCCACTCCGTACTTATTTTAAGGTAGGATAACCAGATACCACATCTTATTTTATATGGGTTATCTATCTTACGAAACTTTGCTTATCATTCCTTTCAGCTTTTTGTATAACATCAATCCAGACTTGTGTGTTGAATTAAGGTTATAGAAGTAGAGTAACTAGGACACAAAACTTTCCTTTCATAAAGTGTTGGTTTAGTAGAGAAGGAATCAAATGAAATCATGTACGACATCATTCCATTCCATCTCCATTCATCATTCATCATGCAAAAGAAAGAGAAAAAGAAGAAGAAGAAAAAAAAAATGAAATAAAGAGAGAGTCTCTCTGAATAAAATAGTCATTCATCATTCTTGACTATAAAGCATTCATTTCCATCCACATCCATCATACCGTACTTAGAAGCAAGGATTGTAGTTGAGGAAATGAAAGGAAACAAAACGTCCATATGTGCCTTAGTATTAATTTATCTTTTGTAGCTTGAAATTCAACTAATACACTTGCCCTCTTATCTAGAATATTTTTAGAACTTACAAAATTTTCCTTCATCTATGCATAACTCATATCCAATACATTACAGTTACATTAGTGCAAAATCATTCAAAAAAAAGGGAATAAAGAATAAAGAAATGATTGGGTGCACGTTGTCGATGTGTAGAACTTTGGTTGACACCACGCTCTTAACCTTCAAGACAATTACAGTGTTATCAAGGAATTACGATTCAGCTTGAAAAATTTTGTTCATTTTTGCACTAATTATGGGATGGACAATTTGGGGCTAAACCGTTATTATTGAAGTTAGGTGAAATCCTTGGAATGTGAAAGACCTTAAATATATTGTTTGATTAATCTGCGTACATAAGACGCTTCGGATTTTGTGGGTAGTATCCGCTGAAAACCCTCACGAGACAACACTCGTCCAACTAGGGACACCTAGGGGTTTAACGGCTTGTTGCATACGCTAAATGCAATCGTGTTTCCTACGAAAGTGTGACATATCTTAGTTTAGTTTATTCGAGGACGAATAAAAAGATAAGTGTGGGGGTATTTGATATACACGTAAATGTGTATATTTTATCTGCATATTTATCTTATTTTATCTTTTAAATAATTGATATTGTGCATTTATAGTTGTGTTTACAGATTATTTTTGATGAATGGATTAACGCACTTAATTGTTGAAAAGCTTGAAGAATTTGTGCGAGAAGAGTGTTGAATTTTAGAGCTGGATTAAAGCTTGAAGACCTGAAGAAAAGTTGCTATTCAATCGCCTTCTGCTGCATATTTCAAAGACAAGATTCAATGCTTTTCCATAACGATCACTTGGAGTTGTTATTCATTCTCAAGTCAATTGGAGTTGAAGCCCGCAACCTATTTTCCATGACATCTGCATGCATTCACTTTGGTCTAGTTGCTAATTGGGCTAAGTTATTTGTCCCATATCATGTAATTTGCAAGGCCTCTCACTCTACAGCTGCATTCACACTAGCTTATGTGTTAGTTGGGCTAATTCTTTAGTCCCACATTATGGAATTTGTCTAGTAGCCTTTGTCATATCAGCTATAAATACACTTTATCTCATTCATTGTAAAACACACTTAGTTTTATTCTGTAATCTTTCTCTTGGAATAAAACTCTTCTTCCTCTGTTCTATTTAGTTTTAGTTTTATTTATGTTCATGTTATTTAATTTCTGTTTCTCTTCTTCTTTAGCTATGTCTAGCTAATCCCCTTTGATTAGGGGGTGATGACGCTAACAGATATGATTCAACATGAATCACATAGCCAATAGATGAGGACTGTATACATGTAGATCTGGATCTGAATCAAGGGTTAGATCTAAACCTTCATATTATGTGTCGTTTAAGAGCTATGCTCCTTCACAGAGTATATTCGTGTTCGATCTAAAAATTATCAGATTTAGATCTAATTTTAGGGTTTTAGAAATTAATTAGTGAATCTGTCCTGATAGTCTATGGTTGTTTAAGAGCTCAGCTCCTGCATAGGCTATGCTTGTCGTTATTTACTTATTTGTTTCTAAGAATCTATTTATCGTTGATTCGTGTTTGTGACAGAAACATGAATTAGATCTATATTTATTTGTTGGCTATTGATGAGTGTGAATCTAATCTATGTCATTATCCCCTAATTGCTTTCTCTTATTAGATAAATCTCTCTTCTTTATTTAATTGCTGTTATTTCCTGTGTTTTCAATCAATCAAAATCTTGGAATAACTTGATTGGATTTATTAATTAAAAAAAATTTGGTCCCAGAGTTCGACACCCTCTACAACAATCCTTATTGTTTAGGAAAGCCGAACGGATTTTACAGTTGTTTACAATTGTTTAATTTGTTCGCAAACATAGAAATAGTGAAATGTAATAGGAATTTGCATACATGTTGGACTCATCGCACTAGCATACTTTGCATTAAGGAGGTTTACTGAATCAGTAACCGCCTGATCTTTTGCATTAGATAAGTACATATACACACACTTTCCGCATATATACATACAACATTAGGAATCTTTTAAGGATAATGATTGCTTGTGGATGATGCTTTGAGTAGATGGATGATGGATGGTAGGATACATTCTTCCTAACTTAGAGATTTCGAGGACGAAATCCTTTAAGGAGGGGAGAATGTAACAACCCGTATTTTAATAACATGTTATAACCATAAATCAAGGCAGAATTAAATTATAAACTAAGAACCAAGGGAAACAGGTTGCGCCATTGCGTTCGTCTCGAAATTCTGCATGAAATCGAGTCCGAGTTTTCGAAAATCGGAGTTCGTATGACCAAGTTATGACCCTCAGAAGTTTCAGGAATTTGAATAAAATAAAACAGCCCGAAAATAAAGCCAGAAATTCGAAATTCAAACCCACAGAAGGCTGGCGGGAAAATTCCCGCCCATATACCCAGGTCGACTGGGGAGTCGACTGGGGTGTCGACCTCCCCATGACCAGGTCGACTAGGGAGTCGACCTGGGGGTCGACCTGCCTCCCAAACCTATTTCCTGAACCAGATGCATTCTGATGTATTTAGACTTGTTTCGTGACCAGATTCGTCTGCCTAACCCTATATGAACAGCCCCCTAGCCTCGTTCTCTCTACACCATTTCATTCGGTCCTTATGCTACCTCTGTGAAAATCAAAATGATAATATTAAAATTAAAAGAGACTACTTCTTCTTCGTCAAGACAACATCTAGGAATTGCAAATTGGGGGTTTTCAACTAGAACAAGACTAAACAAATAGAGATTCAACAACTGCAATAACCGTTTCCAGAATCAAATCTCTGCACTCTAATTCTCGATCCACGCTCTGTAAGTTCTAGTTATTTTGAGATTGAAACTGGTTAATTTAATATGGACATGGAATAAAATGAAATTGGACCTAAGCTTGAATTATCTATTTAGATATGTTCTTGTTTCTTCTTGAATCTAGGATTTTGGGTTATTTCTTACCGAATGAATCATGCCCATTCATGTTGTTGGACCTAGTTTATTATTTAAACGCTAGATTGTAATATGAATTCTTGGACCTTGACTTGATGTCACCCTATTCTCTCTTGAATCTTGAATTTGGAATAATGCAAGTCTACCTATGTTCCTAAACCTTGGTTTTCATATTGTTGTTCTAGATCCTATTCACGTGCCTATGATGTGTTAAACTATTATACACCAATTCTGTTGAACATATGATTTGGATTATAATCTCATGCCTATTCACATGCCCATCTTTGTCATGATTTCCTTGTTTATCCCTTTTTGAATTAATCTCGATACGCGCATGGTAGGAATACGATTTGGGGATATTGGTCAAAACATGAAGATTCACTTAGACATGAATTGGTAATTGACATGAATTAGCTTGGACATGAATTGGCATAACTTGAACACGAAAGCGATTGTAAACTTGATAATTGACATGAATGTGAATTGTGAACTCGGAACGTAATTAGAGAAAATAGAATCTGGTAGTCAAACCATGTTTTTAGGTAATTGTGGAACGCGACAAATAACATGAAATTGATACGATGGGAATAACTTGAATACAAAATTGACTATGACTTGGTAGTTGATATTGGACATTTAGAAGGCACGTAAACATGCTTATGAACCCGAAACGTGAATTGGTTATGAATATGAATCATGAACTTGATAATAGGCATAAGTTGAAACTTGAAAACTTGATATGAGAACTTGACATGAAACTCGCTTAGAAACTTGACACGAACTTGATATGAAAATCGAACATGGACATGACACTTAGAATGAACTTGAAAATGGCCAACTCGAGGTTGGGTTGAGTTTGCAGTGTAATTCTCCCCGGAACCGCCCGGAAAATCCAGTTACTGCAAACAATAGGATCCAATGTGGGTAGTTGGTCATATCGCACTTGAAAACCCGAGGTCAGACTGAGTTGTGGTGTAATTCTGCCCGGAACCGCCCGGCATATCCAGTGACCACAACAACAGGTCTGATGTGAGAGGTTGGGTGCATTAATGAATTAATGCCACATGATAGGGTTAAGTCATGAACCGCTTGAATATACTTAACCAATTTGACACGATGATTTGTTAGGGTTAAGTCACGAACTGCTTGAATATACTTAACCAATTTGACACGATGATTTGGTAGGGTTAAGTCATGAACCGCTTGAATATACTTAACCAATTTGACACGATAATTTGGTAGGGTTAAGTCATGAACCGCTTGAATATACTTAACCAATTTAACACGATGATTTGATAGGGTTAAGTCATGAACCGCTTGAATATACTTAACCAATTTAACACGATGATTTGATAGGGTTAAGTCATGAACCACTTGAATATACTTAACCAATTTGACACGATGATTTGGTAGGGTTAAGTCATGAACCGCTTGAATATACTTAACCAATTTAACACGATGATTTGATCGGGTTAAGTCATGAACCGCTTGAATACACTTAACCAACTTGACACATGATTCGTAGGGCTAAGTCATGAACTTGAACGACAACACTTAGCCAATTTGACATGACACGTAGACGGGTTAAGTCACGAACTTGAATGACCACACTTAACCAACTTGACATGCTAGACTGATGGGGTTAAGTCTCGAATTTAAATGACAACACTAAACCTGCTGGACGGAAACCCTAGTTACGCGGTCCTTTTCAGCAGTAACCCACTAGATGTATCATGGTACCCTGGAACTAGGCAGGGTGGGGCACGATTACTGGGCTGATTGTAAGCGACCAGAACGACGGCTGAGTTAGTGCGCCATTGTAGGTTCAGGCGGACTATGGTCGTGCACGTAGTCCGGAGTTGAAAAAGCAGGCAATGGGCACCAGTAGGTTTACACTGTGCGTGCTTGATTCGTGTCGGTGGTTGGCACTCTAGGGCTTGATACACCCTATGGTGGACCTAGCACAGGTGACTACATTTCGTGATTGGGCCGTATGACATAGACACATGAACGAGCTAGGACTTGTAGGGAGTCGATCGATTAATAGATTGTTACGTGAAAAAAAGTGTTGTTCGTTAGGTAGCATAATCCCTAGTGGTCCTAGGTGGCATAAACCCTTTTCGAATCTAGAAAACGTTCAATAGGTAGCATAATCCCTAGTGGTCCTAGGTAGCATAAATCCTAGTTGAACACGCGATAGTTCATGATAAGGAAACCTAGCCAGAACAAGGGTGGCAGTCCAAACGATTTCAAGAATGGTGGCACTACGTTGAAGTAGTATAGAAATACGTGATGAAACCCGTACAATATACGGCAAGGAACTGTACATATACATGGAAAGGATGATACGGGTTGGGGTACTAGTACAGTTGGTGCAGAGAATGTTAAACATGCGATGATATACGTAGTTTATCTGGTTTGCATAGTTTATCTTGTTACCGTAGTTTATCTGGTTAGTATAGTTTATCTTGTCATCTTAGTTTAACTTGCCTATCTTGTCATCATCCTTATGTTTACTTTCAGTTTATACATGTCATGTTATCTTTACTTGTTTCTATGCTGAAAGTCACTAGGACTTACTCAGTCTTTATGACTGACCCATTTTGTTTCGCCTCTTTTTCTTCCTTTCCCCCCCAGGTTTGCAGGGTGGGAATACAGCTTAGTTCGGATCTTACCAAGCTCCAAGGCTCTTTCACGAACGGCTTGGATTTCTCTTGGCTATGGCTTGCTTCACTGTTTTACTTGGGGAATGATTTATGACTATGGTTTTATGCTTCTTTACTATTGCAAGACAGATTTCGATGTAATGGATTTAATAGTATTTTGATGTAAAAGGATTTAAACCTTTCTAGATTTTAAAGAAATGAAATTTGGTTTTTTTCTTCCGCTGTTTTATATGTTCTGTCTTGTAATATTTCTGTGTATGTTTACCTAGATAATGCTCCACCAAAGCTAGTGCATTCCCTTTGTGAGTGACCCTAGCGGAGGTGGGGTGTTACAGACCAGCTCTACTGAACCCAAATGCGGATCGACCGGTCCCGGCTCGACCCTCCTTGCTCGACCAGACCACCATGCACCAAAATCATGACCGATCCGATCCTAGTGCTGGACCCGAACACAAGCTCCTCGACCCCGTGCATGTCCGACCTCCACATGCTCGAGCCAATACTGCTCGACTTGACAACTTTTCTCGACCGACCACTCTTGCTCGACTGACCACTCTTGCTCGACTGACCCCATTATATACTACACTTTACTACATTTGTACTTCACGATTGACCCGTGGCCTGTGCTGGTCCAATTTAGCACCAAATTCCACCAAAACTTCATCAAACGACAAGATTGACGAAATCTACTTATCCAATACAACTTTAAGCATGTTATGAAATCACTAACAACATAAATATGACGATTTTCACCAAAATTATGTAAACTTCAACAAAAATCATGATAAATGAATATATGAACTGAATTGTGGATCTAACTTGCATAAACATATGAAATATATATGAAAATTACTGGTTTAAAGTTGCTAAATTAGATCCTATGGCGATTTATATGAAAATAAACTTAGTATGATGTATATATAAGGAAAACGATTTGAAAATGATGAAATTAAGATCATACAACTCATACACTTGATTGAATCCACGTGAGAGATGCATATCACTCAGCAATTCTCCAAAACAATCTAAAAACACCTAGATCTAGATCCGAACAACGAAGAATTTGATCCAAACTCTTCAATTCGATGAACTCCCTCTTGAAATGGTGTAGATCTAGCTTCAAACGATGTAGATCTTTAATTCTCTAAGCTTTAATGGGTAAATGTGAAGAAGATGGAGGAATGGAGGATCACAAGCTCTCCCAAAATGAGAGAATGACGAAAGTAAACTATTCTCCATGCCTCCTACTCCCTATTTATAGCTTCCACCAGCCCACTAATGAGCCTCTTCAAATTAGTCCATTATGGCTTACTAAACCTGAACAACCAACTGTGAAACCTTAAAACAACGATTCCTCCCAAACCACTGAGCCAAATCTTTAATGTGACCACTCTACGGAAAGGGAACATCATTTCCTTTCCAATGGCACATGTCTCAAAACCTAATTCGATCCCACTCAAAAGTTATGCTCTATACAAGATTGACATGGGAAAAAATTTCACAAACAAAATTGGTAAAAATTATGGGCATGTCTCACATCCCCATAAACAACATATTAAAATATGAGAATGATCCAACCCTTAGGGAATAAAATAAAAATATTTTACGATCTTATGATATGTAATATGCGGGCTGTTACACATCTTATAGTGTGCTTAGGGGCAAATCTTGACCTCGTACATGTGTAGGTGGCTTAGCCGTTTTATTATGAGCTTATTTTACATTGAGAAAATCATGAAAATTTGATGCTCTATCGTCATTTCAAAGCATACGTAGGGACCAAGTTCTGACCCCGTACATGTATAAGTGACTTAGCCACTTTATTATCGGACCTTTAGTTGATGATGATCCCTCGTCGTGAATCGCATCTGGATTGGCCCCTCCACAACTGTAGGGTTCAGTGTCGATCCGAACATCCAAACCAGGATTTTTCCTTTGTCGGTCAAAGCCAATTTCTTTCCTTCATTTCTGTCTGTAAGTACCAAATTCTGAAGTCTATATGTCCTAGCAATAAGACCAAACGATCATGCAGTTGTGCTTCCCATGGGCTCGATACAAACCCGAGAGGCGGGTTCAATACCATTCCAGATTTGCTGACAGGGGTTGCCCCTGTTAATCTGTCATCTTCTACTGTTTGTTATCTCCATCTAATTTATTTCAATTTCTAGCATGTTCTGCGTATCCTATCATTTGGAAGAACGTCGCCATCATTTCTTCTTGGCATTTCAGCATTCATCTATGCATGTTATCAATCATAGCACCTATCTTCACTTGTAATGTTGATGGATGAGTTTCCTCTAAAGGAAGCCTTGTGACTTCCATCCCTCCTATCCAGTTTCTTTTCCTTGAGCAATGGTGCTGTTTGTCTTTAGCATTGCTATTTTTCCAAAATTTCTTTAATACAAAGGAGATATTGTTTCATAGTGAAAGCTCCAAAAAAATTATCGTTAAAAATGGCACCAACACCTAAATAATAATGAACGTACTAATTCCAAGTTTTTACTCATAAATCCAAAAATAATAATCATGGAAATTCAATGAACCACCATATATCACAAAACAGAAATTGTGAAAAAATAAAGAAGACAAGAAATTTATATTGGTTTAGCAATCCATCACATCCACCATGAGGTAATTGTTTTGTTATACTATAAGATTACAAATACAGTTCTTTGATCATGACAGAGAAGAAAAGGAAATGCTGTTGATCCAAAAATTGGGAATATCTCCCCCATGTTTTCCAGAGAGAACATCCCCCTTTCTAGTGAGCCATAATTGAGGTATTTATAGGCGAAAATCAATCCGAATTGGCCTAAAAATTATAATAAAATTTGGAAGAATAAATCACACATGCCACAAAAAATAAGCAAGATTGCTCATGATATTTGGGATCAGTACCAACCCTAACGGGATCAAATTATTACATTTCTTGTCCAATAATGTGCCATATGATGCAGTCTGAATGGATGGTTTCACCGTTATCTTCGGGTCAGATCACCATGTCCAGATATCCAAAAAGCCTTGTTGTTTCCAAGTTATTGATAGTCCATCGCTCGATGTTGAAATGTGCACTCCTATGCTCTATATTTATATCGATCTGACTTGCCTTCGGTTCATATCCATAATTAGTCTATTCCAGAATGTGATTTAAGTGAATCTGTAGTTTTATATCATTGTCTATTCCTGAGTCTTGAGCCATCCAATCATCTTTATGGCCTATCTATCGTAATGATTAAGTTGTCCATGTATCCAAATCCAATATGTAACATCCATGGTAAAAAGATAGGTTAACAATTTTAAATTATAGTAATAGTTTATAAATAATTATAATATCTTTTTAGATGGTAATCACAATTCATCTCACAGCCGTTGCGCTGAAAATGACGCAAGACCAAGTGAATCAAAAACAATAATAATCAAAGTAATATAAAATATAAATAAGTAAAACACAAATTTTTTAAAGTGATTTACATACTTTTCCAAACAAAACAGGGAAGTTAAAATTTGCATTTGCGTCGGACGCGTCTTGCATTAGTCCCACATTTTACCCAGTTCGGTTGAAACGTTTGAAAGGAGCCTTTTGCTTCGGACGTTGTTCGGCTGTTTTCTCCCAAACTCTATATAATCCAACCCCTTCCTCCCCCTTCCAATTTGCCCCTTTCATTAAAAAAATGGCATTTTCCATTCGCGAAAATGTCCCTTTCCCAGCCCTTCCATTTCGTTTGCAAACGCACCCTTAATCTCAACTCACTGCATGCATCCAATTAATTTTACTGATTGTGGTTTTGTAAAAGTATCAGTAAGTTACAATGTTTTAAAACTATAAAACATAGTAAATATGAGTTTAACAGTAGTTTGTGGCATAATAAGGATAGAAATGGAATAATACCGTTTGCAAATGAAACAGGGAAGTTAACATTTGTGTTTGCATCGGATGCGTTGGACGTGTCAGACGCATCATGCATCGGATGCATCTCGCATAGGTCCCACACCTTTACCCAGTTTGGTTGAAACGTTGGAAAGGAGACTTTTGCGTCTGACGTTGTTCACGTTGGATGTTGGTCAGCTGTTTTTTTAAACTCTATATAATCCAACCCCTTTCCCCTTCCACTTTGTCCCTTCCGTTAAAAAAAACGCATTCTCTGTTCGCCAAAGTGCCCATTTCTCAACCCCTTCCAAACGCCCCTTCAATTTCATTTTACGTAAGGATATAGTAATCCCTCTCTATGTTGCTTTAATGTGGAAATATATTGAAAAGTCCATCCATTAAAATCACTAACATGTAGAAAATTGGTTAAGATCTTAGGTTCATGCAATCAAGAAGAAAAAATGGGTAAATATCGTAACATATATATGTACCAACCATATTTGCTTAGGGTGTGTTTGAGGGTAACAGTAGCGTAGTATTTTTGCAGAGAATTTTAGCGAGGTATTTCAGCGGGGTATTTTACTTAGCGGAGAATGCGTTTGCGGATTTTAAGCGGATCATTTTAATTTAATTTTGTTTTTTTAATCTAACTGATTTCTGATTAATTAATTTATTATTTGTTTTTAATAAATAATATGCATC
Organism: Allium sativum; assembly: GCA_030737875.1. Taxonomy (NCBI): domain Eukaryota; kingdom Viridiplantae; phylum Streptophyta; class Magnoliopsida; order Asparagales; family Amaryllidaceae; genus Allium; species Allium sativum. Next base: position 313,968,694 of record CM060919.1, read on the forward strand.
AATAATTGACATGAAAAAAATAAATAAATTGGAAAATTCATATTTGCTCTAATTCAGTTCAAACCAACTCCATTAAGTGGAGCATTTCGATACGATGACAACGCAAAAAACCACGTATCAAACGGATCTCATTTACACAAGTTATTAATTTAAAAAAAAACTAAATTTGTTAATTTAATTAATTGATCTAATTAAATCAAAATAGGGCAATTACGATTCATAACGCACCACATTCCTTGCCTTGGAAAAACAGGGCATTTTGCCCCGTTTAGTTTTTGATACGTCTAACACGTCCGACGCGTCGGATGCGTCAGAAACTATAACGGAGTAGAAACGCCCCATGAACACACCCTTAGTGTTACTCCACTTTTCTTCATACTTGCTCATGTTTTAAAGTTTTCAAGCTTCTGCAAAAAGTTTGTCTCAAAAATAATGTTGATATTGACATGATTTATATTATACTAGACTTCTCTTTTTGCTACAAGTACTAGAGTAATTCATCTACTTACTCAGAAGTGGGTCCTTCAACAAAACCTATCAGTACCAGTTGAATCATGTCGACGCTGACATGATCAATCGTGTGGATAGAGACCATATTTTACTTGCATCGTGTTTGCTTTTGACTTCATGCGATCCATTATTCCATCATTCTAAACTACTTAGAGCATTCCCAATGAGGGTTGGGTCAGTGGTCCCATCCGGGTCGGTTGACCCCCACCCACCCCCAATGGGTGAAAACACAACAACTCCAATATGGGGTTGATGTGTGTCATTAGCTGTCTTTTATAAAGACGACTAAGGGGAAATGGTGTGGATCATGATCCACAGCCGTTGGATCGTAATTCACACCACAGTATGGATTGCGATCCACACTGTAAACCCTTAGCCGGCTTTTATAAAGTTGGATAAGGCAAAGGTTGCCATGCAACTGAATGGTTTCTCTGGCAACCTTGGGGTTGCCAAAGCAACCCCCTGAGCTCCAACCGACCCCCTGTTAGGGGTAAGTTGGTTTCCAACCCAACCTTGGGTTGGGAATGCTCTTACAGTCTTAATCCATTTCTTCACCATCTTGAAGTCTAGATTCATCAGGAAGTCGCTTGGTTCAAATTTTAAATTATCCTTCAAAATATGATTTTGTGAAAATAAAGCATGCCTTTGATCACATCAAATTTCAACTGCATCGGAAGTAACGATGATTAACCATTATCTTGAAAAGTCGTGTCTATTTTAAGAACATATGGCACTTAGAATAGTTGTCGTACCACTGATTTTCTACTACAAAGCTAGAGCCTTTGGTTTTATTGAAGCTACATCATGACCCTTTCACGTAGGCTTCTTTTGTCTATTTTCCATTTTCAGGCATCTTCATTCCTTGACAACTTCGACTTTTTTAGTCCTAGACTGTCGTCTATCATAACGTTGACGTGGATGCCTTAGCACTACCGACATCAACAAGTTGACCACTCTTCACTGACATGACTAAATTGACCTCTTTCAAATTTTAACTTTATAGGTTCTTGGTGCTGCTAACACTGCCACCTTGTTGTGTTGCCACTGGACTGAAAATTCATGATCCTTCTCTGGTTAAGTGAATTAAGATGGATGTTCGGGAGAAATTTAATTCAACTCAAAGTTGACACCAAAATTTCTTAGGTTTGCTCTAAGCTCTTCTTTCTCACTATGGCGTATTCTCCACTCCTTGTCATCATGGTCTCATCCCAGTTTCTCTATAAGTTGGCTTAAGTCCTTTAAATGTGATAATGTTCCAGATATGGAAAAGGACCAATTAGATTTCTTCAAATTTCAGTTTAATTTGAAATGATGAATTGATTTTTATAAGAATGCTTCAAGGCACAATCACATTGAATGCACTCTAGCATCCAACTAAATCATGTGTTAACACCTTTAGTTGAACAGCTCCATTATCAATGATAATTTTCGTCAACAACAGAGATAGGTCTATAGAAGTGGAACTAAAGGGAAAAATAGGTTGTTTGGCCTTTGAGGGTTGGATTGGATCGCCACTCCTAGGTATCAGAGTCTGGAGGAGCATAATCGCTAAAAACTACCAGGATGGGTCTAAACTCGGAGGAAGAGGTATTTCCACCGATCTGCGGAAAGGATTGGATGAGGATCCATGTATTTCTGGAAAAACAAACAATAACTTGTAGCTGTGATAATTAAAAATAACATGATGAACTCACAGAGCAGTATTTTATGCGTCGATTCACTTTTTATTAATCTTTGATTTTGAAATACATGAATTGAGTGGGAGAAACCCTCAAATTTGTCTCAGTGTCAAGCTTTAGGAGAGCAGGTGTACAAGAGAAAAATAAAGAAAGTGAAAAATATTTTTTCTTTAGTGTGACCTCTGGGGTCTTATTTATAGAGGATTTGGAGCCTCTTCTGCTATTGGGTTATTGGGCCTGTACAGGCCTTTGTCGGCCGTTTTTTCCTTGGTCTTGAATGTTTAGCTTCAGGTTGTCCTTGTGGTGTAAATTATAGTCTTCAAAGTTAGAGTCCCGGTCAATCAGGCTCCTTTGAGATAGCTATGGGCTTGTTGATGAGGTGGCTTACGGACGGTCATTTGAACTCCCGGTAGCAGCTCATGGATGAAGGCTTCCGGACGTGAGCTTCCAGATGTAGGCTTCCAGCTTTCTTACGGATACTTAAAGGAGCTTGCCCTCATGATGTATGTGGAGAGCTGCCAGTTTTAAACCATTGTCGATTCCTGCACTAGGTAGATTAGTACGGGTAGCCTATATCTTCGCTTGGGCCTGGTTAGCCTTCCGATGGGGCTTTTGGGTTAGTCTGGTTTTCTGGAAGGTGGCTTCCGGTGATGTCTCTGTTGTCTCTTAACGTAACCTTTCGATACTTGTACGACAGTTGTTTTTCGGAAGCAGGTTCCGGACGATCCTTGCATACTTTTGGTTTGGTGCCTTCGTTGTCTTCTGGCGTATCGGTGTTGAGCAGGTTAACAATGGTAATCCCTTCGGGTTTTGAGGAGTGGAGCTTATGTCTTCTTCTGTCTTAGTTCCCGCCTCAGATAGCCTTTCGCCCTAGAATTTCCTGTCGGAAGGACCCTGTCGGATGCGCTTCGTTGGCATTTTGTAGGCTTTGAGTTTCTTCCCTTCGGAAAGGTGTCGGTTTACGCTGCTTTCCAGCCATTCTCTCCGGCCTTCGGTTCCATTTATTGCCTTGCCTTTTGCTTCCGAGGGACTCTTTTATGCCTGCATTATCCCGACACCCCTTCATCGCCAGCTAGTCTCGGAGTCAATTTTAGTAGTAACATTTGCACCCCTAGTGAAGGGGTGTTTTTGACTTTTCAAGTTAACCTTTTTGTCTTTTCGGAATTGTCACTTCAGGGTCTTTTGATCTCCCTTGATCTGAGGCGTTGATTAATCTCTGCCTGTACATTTCAGATTGATCTTGGAATTTGAACATAAACTCTTCTTCTCCCTCATTTCCGTCTTTCACCCGCAAATAAAATCCTCGAACAAGATTACTGCTCCTCTAAGACACTGCTCAAATTTTCCTTTCCGAAGATTCAAGCCTGATTATATGTGAGTATTTTTACTTCTTATACGAAGTGTAATCTTAATCACGCATCAAAATTGATAGGAAAGTTGGTTAGGATTATGCTGATCATAAAATAGGTTTAGGTATCAGTTTCTCTTTCATCGGGTCTGATGTTCAACATTAGTGGTTACTTGTCTCACAGGTTACCCCGTTTTTAGCAAAATATAAAACACTTCACTGGGTAAGGCAGAAATGATTCCTCACAAATTAAAGTTCTGTGCCATTGCCACGAAATGAGATGGCGCTAGTATCATTAGTGCTAGTTTTCCTTTATCGATTGTATTTGGTTTGTCTAGGTTTTGGGGTGATAATGTTCTTAATTCCCTTGGAAAATAACGGTGTCAGGAAACCTGTTCTCCCTCTGTTAGGAAAATCCTAGTTGTGTGTTAACTAAATAAAGTATTAGCAGTATGCAAACCGATTTTTATGTTGATCAGGACGCAATGGCTCTTGCTTCATGTATAAAATATGTACGTGTATCTGTGTATGGTATGTGTACTAATTGCATTATTATGGAACGATATTACCTAGCAGGATACCATGTCTAACAAAAGCCCTATCAAGGACAAGACCAAAGATTCCAAGGCCTCTCGTCTCAAGAAGCTATTTGTTCCCAAGTCGTCCTTGATCACTTCTCAACATTCTGTGAACGCCATACTGGATAGCTTTGGTATAGTGGATATTGATGCTATGATAGCTGCCTCTCCAAATTTCCTAAAGAATCCTCCAGAAGGGTTTTTCGCATATTCGGCAATTCATATCTAGCATGTGGGCTTTCTTCCTTTTTCCTTTCTTACACAGTCTCTTGGTTGATTTGAAAGTTGCTCCTATTCAGCTTTCACCTAATACGTACACTACTCTCTTGTGCTTGGAGGCCCTAGCGCTTGCTTTAGGTCAGGGTTCTTTAAGCCCTAAACTCATCCGTCACATGATCCAATTTTCCAAAAGCTCCGAGTCACCGATATGGAGGGGTGATCTCGTAAAGAAGCTGGTTAGTGATAATATTAGCAAGACAAGGCCGTGGGAAGATCAATATTTTCTTGTCAGATGCCCTCCCGATATATCGGGAAAATTTATCGATGACGATAAGCTTTTCCTTTTGACAGTAAATATTTGGTACCCAATGCTTTTGTTCACCTGTACCACTTTTTTTTTTAGAACCCCCTTCTAAGGATATGACTCTAACGATGGAGGAAGCCCAAATTGTTGATGCTATCTTCAAAGCTCTGGTAGAGCACATGTGTCGGTCATTCCTCTTGACTACCAGCAGGCTTTGTCAATATGGCTTGATTCCTCCTAGTCAGAAGATTTTGGGACAACCTCCCATCCAATTTGCTAGTCCGAAGGGGCTAGCGCTGAACTCTAACTCATTTAACGCAGTTTCTCCCATCCATCAAGGTGATTTGGATGAAATTATACCTTTTCTTTTATTAGACAAAGTTTATCACTCTTTCTCTGGTTTCCTTGTTATCATTTTACTAACATAATTCCTCTTTGTTTAGGATCCTCAGCTTCTCAAGATGCATATGCCCTCGCAGCCTTTGGCCGTTCTAGCGCCCAAGCCATAAAGAGGCTTGCCCAAACCGACATTGAATCACCGTTACGAAGCCTAGACATGATAAGTCAGTTAGCTTCTCAGAGGGCCTCGTTGTTGCCCCGAGAGCAAGGCAGACCTTCGATCCTTCCTCTATAAATGATGACCAGGTGGTTGATATTGACGCTTCTCCTGAAACTTCTCCGAAAGGTAAATCTGCAAGTAGCCCTGTTCTTTTTGATGCTTCCAGTGAATTAAGCGGGGAAAGCCGTGGTCTTCCGATGTCTTCCTCTTCCCAACCTGCTATTTTTCCTGTGCCTCCTCTACCAGTCTCAGATTTTAATAGGCTTGTGAGCCTGGCTCTTTTATCTCCCGCAGTTACTAATGTTACCCCAACTTCTACATCTTTGGACTCAGAAGACTTCCATAGGCAACAGATCATAGATCAACTCTTGGTATTGATTTACCTTTTCTAATGCTTTTGTTTTTACATGGTTTTTGTATGTAACTCAACCTATTTCTCTTCCTAAGTAATGAAAGCTTGGCATGAATCCAGAGGGAAGGCCTCTTCTTTAGCGGCCGAGGTTGATGCCCTTAAAGAGGAGAACAGGGTATTAATGGACAAGATGAATACTTTGTTGCGGGAGAAGGTGGAGAGTGACAGAGAGCGTAATGATTTGATGAGCTTGCTGGAAGGGGAGAGAAAAACCAAGGTTGAGTTGGAAGGGCAAGTGGAAGATCTTAAGAAAGAAAGGTCATAGATGGAGGTTGAGCATGTCGCTGAGCTGGACAAACTGAACACTCAGCACTCCACCGCAAAACGAATTATCTATGAAGCCAGCGACATAATTGCTAATTTCTTAAATGTTCATTTCATTCACATAGTCATGGAGTACTATGAAGATGCTCTTATCCTTGCTTTTTCTGATTACTATAAGAGGCTTCCGGAGTTTGACTTTTCTTCAATTGAACCCTCCGTCCGAGATAGAGTTTCGAAAAGGATTGAGTAGGTGAGGTGTAACGACCCGCATTCTACATATCGAAGGATCGTAGAATATTTATTTTATTTTCATACGAAGTCATATGGCCGTGTAAAATTGGGAAACGACTATTGGGGTCATTTCCCACATTCACGATTTTTGTCGAATTTTAAATGACCGATTTGCCCTTAGCGAATCTTGTTTCGCCTATAACTTTTGATTAGTAAGGATTTTTGACATAAAACCAGTTCCATTGGATTCGGATGATGGTTTCCCATTTCGTAGAGTGGTCACATTAATTAAACGGATTTACCGTTTGGGAGATATGGCTGAAATAAGATTTGGAGATGGAAAAACAGCCTAATTGGGCTTAATTAAGTGCTTAGAAGGCGAGACCATAACCCAATTCGGGATTAGGGTTATGGGGGGGCTGAAAGGAGTTAGAGAATGATTCCTTTTCATTTTCTTAGCCGTCACAAACCTTGCTCTAACCCAAATAATGGCTTTCATCTCTCAAATCACCTTTTAATCACTTTCTAACCACAAATTAAGCAAATCTACATCAAATCAAGGCGGATTAGCACCAAATTCAAGGTAGAGCAGCTGCACTACATAGGAATCCGAGCCAAACCAGTAAAAGTTTTAGATATATCACTAATTATTGGCTAAGGTGAGTGATTAGCATGTTTATTCACTAATTACGGCTAATTAGGGGTGATTAGTGATAATTAGCGAAATTATGACTCAGAAAAATATGAAAAAATATGCATAAATTCTAAAATCATATTTTATGTCACTGATATAAATTTGGATTAAATTTGCTAATCCCGGAATTTGGGGGATTAAGGGGAAAAGCATGGATTTGGGTATGTTTGACCTAAAATAGCCTATGTAATTGATGTTTTGATCTTTTTGATTGAACCTATATGTTGTTACTGCTGTTTGGTATGTTTTATGATTGCATAGGAAAGTTAGAATGGTTGGAAACGCCGTCGTATGGCGAGAATTGACGATTTAAGCTTGCTGGAAAGTCAGGATTCCAGATCGGATTGAGTTGGAGGGTCTGAACCGAACCGAAACGGTAGAAGGAGGATGCAAGGAAACAAGGAAGGCCTATGTGAGTTGAGTTAGGTCAAATCGAATGGAAATGGAACTGGGGCGAGGGACCGAACTGAGCAAGGCAGGTCGAACCGAACCGAAAAGGCCGAACCAAGCTGGAGATGATGATCTGAACCAGGCTGGCATTCTTGTTCGAACCGAATGGAAATGGACGACCCGAATAGGAGAACCCAAATCGATTCGAGGACTCTGAACCAAACCAAGTGCGGGTCTAATGATGATCCGAGCCGAGCCGAACTGGATGTGTGCTACTACTTCTACGCGATGACTCTTCTGAAGACCAACTCCAATTCGACCAAAACCCGAGATACAAAGGAAGTCCAAATGGTAAGTTATTACTTACGATCCAGATGGGAACCAATGAGTTAACTTCTAGAATTGGGCTTTGCTGCGGGACGTGTGCAAAGGGGTTATCGATATCCATAACTTTGGTTCACCATTAAGAGAGGGGGTATGTAGACGAACTAGGGCCAGGGCTATATGGACTGGTTGACCCGTTAGGGTTATTGACTATGGACCAGTGCAGTAGGGTCAGAGGTTATATGGAGTGGGACTCCGTCAGGGCCCCAAAGGGCAAAGTGGTCGTAGTGATAGTTGTACGGATTTGGACTCCGTCATGGCCCCAATGGATCTGGTGATCAAAGCAGTGGATATCGTATGATTTACGCACTAAGTGAGAGATGTGAGGATGATTGTTATGTTTAATGTCTGCTATCACCATGACACCCACACTTCCATTTTACACCCTATATTAGTGTTACCTTAGAGTCGTACATCTTGTCGTGTTAACTCTTTGGTTGTAGGTCCAGGTCAGGTATGATTATTTATACATGTTATTGTTTATTTTGCTGCTATAGCTCATACCATACTTTTGTCTGATCCAGAGTTTTATGTCTCTTCTTCTTACTCTAGGTGCTCCTAAACGAGTAAACTAGAGATAGGTTAGGTGGTTATGCATGAGTAGCTATCCAGAAACGAGCAGGAGGCTTCCACGTACTATTTACATATTATCCCTGTGTTGTTTCCGGTCACTGCTTTGGGCATTAGTAGTGTACCCCTCTATTTCCTTTTAGAGACAGTATTTTAAAGTGTAATAATTGGATATGAAGCTGTACTTTGGTTTCCGCTACTCCAATGGTATGGTTTAGTTTTCAGGTTATGTACTGTCTCGCCTGTTTTATATCATGTTATGTTATTATTACATCTTATTCAATGCGCTGTGAGATATACTACAGGTTCTTTGGTAATTCATCGTTTCAAACCCTTCTTTTGACGACCGTCCTGTGTCAGTTAGGCATTGGCACAACGCATTTCAGGGGAAATGTCTGATGGTGCAGGGTGGGCCGTCACATTTGGTATTAGAGCCTAGGTTGCATAATTTAACTTGGGGGAAGACACCAGGGAGAGATAGTATACGTATATGAGAGCGCGTATTTGTGATATTTTGGTTTTCAAAAACTATATATATATATACTATTAGTATATCTAAGGATGAAGTCGCACTGCACGGGCACCACTGAGGAGATGGTTAATCGTTTTCTCTTTACAGATTGGATGATGAGCCAAAATACGAGGAGTACGGGTTCAGGGGCCAACAATGGGAATATCCCTGATATGAGGACGATGTTTACTGCCTTCATGCGAGAGAAGCTTATGGATGCTCTGGGAGCAGTTCCTAATGCTGCCAACGGCGGTGGTGCAGTAGTGCAGGCGCCTAGAGCTGATTTTGCCATGCTTAGCAAGGATTATGCTAGTCTTGGTGGGAAGACGTTTCATGGAACGGAATCGGCTACGGAGGTTCAAGATTGGCTTGATAGTTGTGAGCGCATCTTCGAGGATTTGGGGATCGATGATGCAATGAAGAGAAAGTTAGCATCGCGTCAACTTCAAGGACAGACTATGAATTGGTGGAATGCCACTAAAGCGGCTACTCCTGAGGATCAAATTACTTGGAATCAGTTTAAGACTCGATTCAGTGACAAGTTTACTCCAACTGCTCAAAAATCAGAATTATTTAGGAAAATTTTGGAACTTAGGCAGAATGGTAGGGAAGTCTCGGAATATATTGCTGAATTCGATACCTTATTGAAATATGGATTATCTCTTATCGATACTGCCGAGAAGAAGTACGAGAAGTTCATAACTGGCCTAGATGGTTACTTGGGGGAAAGACTTATAAACCATATCGATGAGACATTCAAACCTATTGTGGGAAAGGCATTGAGATTAGAGAACCTTTACCCTAAGTCGAAGACCGAGGTTGCTATTGCATCTACAGAAGAGCCAAAACCGCAGACAAGCGGTGAAGGCAAGAAGAATTCCCAGAATAAGAGGAAATAAAACCAAATCAAGGTTGGTCAGGAAAATAAGAATAAGAAAGATGTCGAGTGCTTTATCCATGGAAAGTAGGGCCACTATGCCATAGATTGTCGAGCAAAGCTAGTGGACAGGAAGTGCTTCAATTGCTGCCAAGTGGGACATCACGAGGATAAATGTCCACAACCCCTAAGGAGAAGCTAAAAGCATATGCTATCAACGCTGTTCCTTCTTCGTCGAATGCCCCAACAGCGATGGAGAAGGGAAAGGGTGTCATTATCCAAGGTATGCTTTTTATTTATGATGTTCCTGTTCGAGTACTGTTTGATACCGGGGCTTCCCATTCCTTCATATATAGTGACCTGGTAGATAGGTGGAATTGGAACCCGAGATTGTCGATAGACCTTTGGATGTAACAAACCCGATCGGTGGTTCGACTAGCCTTTGTATGATTTTTCATAATTTGGTCTTATTGAGTCATGGATGTATGTTTGCTTGTGATTGCTTTATTTTGGGCTTTACTGGGTTTGGCATTATTTTGGGAGTCGACTGGCTCCAAAGGTATGGGGGTGGTGGTAGACTGTGAGGGTCTTCGGTGACCATTAGAACAGATGATGGGCGGAGGGTGGTATTGGGTTGCCTACCTAGTGATGGGGTGATGCCTAGTTTTCTAAATTCCCTCGACATCCTGCATGATGAATTATCAGATGTGCCTATTGCTGGCGAGTATCTGGACATCCTCGGGGAAGTGACCGGACTTCCACCACACCGAGAGATCGAATTTCAGATTTATTTAGTGAAACATGTCAAACCTATAATGATGCCACTTCGTCGTATGGCTCCAAAGGAGTAGCGAGAGCCCGAGGTGCAAGTGGGCGATCTTTTGAAGAAGGTATTTATCCGAAGAAGTATTTCCGAGTGGGGGAGCACCAGTTGTATTTGCTACTAAGGCTGATGGTTCCCTTCTCTTATGTGTGGACTACCACGAGTTGAACAAGGTGACTATGAAGAATAAGTATCCTCTTCCACGGATAGATGATTTGTTTGATCAACTGAATGGAGCAAGAGTGTTCTCTTAGTTGGACCTCGCGACAAGATTTCATCAGCTCCGAGTAGCAGCTGAGAGTATACCTAAAACAACATTTCAGACGCCATATGGATTCTATGAGTGATTGGTCATGCCATTTGGGTTGACCAATGCAACCACATATTTTGTTGATCTTATGAATAGGGTTTTCAGGGATCAATCAAATAAGTTTGTTCTTGTGTTCGTGGGTGATATTCTAGTTTACTCGAGGATAGAGGAAGAACACAAGGAATATTTGAGGACATTGATGGAGTTGTTGAGGAAACACCAATTGAAAGCAAAATTTTCTAAGTGTCACTTATGGAGGGGGGAAGTGAGGTTCTTGGGCCGTGTTGTTTCAGAGAATGGTATTTCCGTGGATCCTACGAAGGTGGCTATGGTGCAAGATTGTCTATGCCCGAGAATGCAATGGACGTGAGAAGTTTCTTGGGGTTAGCTGGATATTATCGTAAGTTTATCCAAGACTTCTCCAAGATAGTGACGTCGTTAACTCAGTTGACCAAAAAGAATCAAGCTTTTGCTTGGGACGAAAGGTATAAGAATGCATTTAAGAACCTAAAGGAGAAGTTAACATGTGCACCAGTATTAGTTATTTCTAAGGGGAACGAAGAGATGACGGTATACACGGATGCTTGTGGTACCGGACTAGGTGTTGTACTAATGCAAGGAGGTAGGGTTGTGGCTTATGCTAGTTGGCAACTGAAACCACATGAGAAAAGATATCCTACCTATGATTTGGAATTGGTAGTGATCGTGTTCGCGTTGAAGATGTGGAGACATTACCTCTTGGGAGAAATATTCGAACTGTTTACCGATCATAAGCCGTTAAAGTATCTTTTCTCTCAAAATGTTTTAAATCTTCGTCAGCAGAGATGGTTAGAGTTCTTGGCTTCATATGATTTCAATATCGCATACACACCCGGGAAGGGCAGTGTGGTAGCTGATGCATTGAGTAGAAGACATGCCAGTCTGGGAGCTATGTTTCTTGAATGAAAGCAACAGGAGTATATCGCGATATATGATTTCAGACCTAAGTGTGAATTAGATCCAGAGATGTTAGCAAGTTTGACGATCACACCGACTTTGACTGAGCGGATCGGTTCCAGTCAGAGGGACGATACTAACCTATTGGAAATCATCTCCAAAGTAGAGATGGGTATCAATGGTGAGGAAATGAACAAGTATGGACTTGATCGAGAAGGATGGCTTCGAAAAAATGGGAGACTGGTTGTACCTAACGTTGATGGATTGAGAGATGAAGTTCTTAGAGAGTGTCATCACTCGAAACTAACTATACATCCCAATGGTAACAAAATGTATCGAGACATGAAGCAAACCTACTACTGGGAAGGGATAAAGAGAGACGTTGGGAAGTTTATATCTAAGTGCATGAACTGCCAGCTAGTTAAAGCCGAGCAAAAGAAGCCTAGTTGTTTGTTACAACCACTGGAAATTCCCGAACGGAAATGGGAACAAGTCACAATGGATTTCATTGATGGTGTACCAAGGACTAGTTCGGGTCATGATGGCATTTGGGTGATCGTGGATCGATTGACCAAAAGTGCAAAGTTTATACGAGTCAAGTCGAATAGAACGTCAGCTAAGTTAGCGGAACTGTATATGAAGTAGATAGTGAGATTTCATGGAGTACCTAAAGGTATTGTGAGTACCGAGATCCATTATTTACTAGTGGGCATTGGAAGAGCTTACAAGAGGCTTTAGGTTCAGAATTACATCTCAGTACCATGTAATATCCTCAAACCGACGGTCAAACAGAGAGGGTGAATCGTGTATTAGAGGATCTCTTGAGAGCTTGTACATTGGATTTTGGGGGTTCATGGGATGACCATTTGCATCTGGTTGAGTTCGCATATAATAATAATTATCAGTCCAATATTGGTATGGCTCCATTTGAAGCTTTGTACGGAAGACCGTGCAACTCACCATCGTGTTGGTTGGAAACTGGTGAGAGGTTTGTGCTTGGGCCAGATGTAATAAGAGAAACTTTAGATAAGATCAAGGTTATTCAATAGCGAATGAAGGCTACCCAAGATAGGCAGAAAAGTTATGCTGATAAAAGGTGAAGAGATTTGAAACTCTCCGTTGGCGACTTGGTGTTCGTCAAGATTTCTCCATTAAAGAGTGTGATTCGATTTGGCAGGAGAGGTAAGTTAGCACCAAGATTCGTTGGTCCGTTTCCAGTTCTCGAATAAGTTGGGAATTTAGCGTATAAAGTTGGATTACCTGACAAGATGGCGGGAGTGCACAACGTATTTCATGGTTCTCAGTTAAGGAAGTTCGTGCACGATTCTGATGTGACTATTTCACCAGATCTGCTGGATGATATCGAGATAGAACCCGAGGCAGTTGGAAACCGCAAACCGGTTCGTATTATCGGACACGATACGAAGCAACTTCGGAGGAAGACGATGAAACTGGTTAAGGTCCAGTGGGGTGATAATAAAAATGACTGTACTTGGGAAATCGAGGAGAGCATAAGGAAGTCGTATCCAGAGCTCTTTACCTAGTAAGATTTTAATCGCGATATAGTTATTCCCTATTTAGTAAACCACATGCTAGGATAGGCTTGTTGTGTTATTATGTATGTTTGATTGTTTCTAAATGGCTGATAGGCATGCGGGACACCGTTGTTTGATTTCTTGGTTAAGGAATTTCGGGGGCGAAATATTTTAAGGGGGGAGAGTGTAACGACTCGCATTCTACGTATCGGAGGATCGTAGAATATTTATTTTATTTTCATACGAAGTCATATGGTCGTGTAACTTTGGGAAACGACTATTGGGGTCATTTCCCACATTCATGATTTTTTCCGAATTTTAAATGACCGTTTTGCCCCTGACGAATCTTGTTTCGCCTATAACTTTTGATTGGTAAGGACTTTTGACCTGAAACCACTTCCATTGGATTCGGATGATGGTTTCCCATTCCGTAGATTGGTCATATTAATCAAACAGACTTACCGTTTGGGAGATATGGCTGAAATAAAATTTGAAGATGAAAAAACAACCTAATTAGGCTTAATTAAGTAATTAGCATGCGAGCCCATAACCCAATTCGGGATTAGGGTTATGGGAGGGCTGAAAGGAGTTAGTGAATGATCTTTTTCATTTTCTCAGCCGCCACAAACCTTGCTCTAACCCAAATAACGGATTTCTTCTCTCAAATCACCCTTTAATCACTTTCTAACCACAAAACAAGCAAATCTACATCAAATCAAGGCGGATTAGCACCAAGTTCGAGGTAGAGCTGCTGCAGTACATAGGAATCCAAGTCAAATCAGTAAAAGTTTCAGATCTATCACTAATTATTGGCTAAGGTGAGTGATTACCATGTTTATTCACTAATTACGGCTAATTAGGGGTGATTAGTGATAATTAGCTAAATTATGACTCAGAAAAATATGAAAAAATATCCATAAATTCTAAAATCATATTTTATGTCACTGATATAAATTTGGGTTAATTTGGACTAAGTTTGCTAATTCCGAAATTTAGGGGATTAAGGGGAAAAGCATGGATTTGGGTATGCTTGACCTAAAATAGCCTATGTAATTGATGTTTTGATCTTTTTGATTGAACCTATATGTTGTTAGTGCTGTTTGGTATGTTTTATGATTGCATAGGAAATTTAGAATGGTTGGAAATGCCGTCGTATGGCGAGGATGGACGATATAAGCTTGTTGAAAAGTACCAGGATTTCCGATCGGATCAAGTTGGAGGGTCCGAAACGAACCAGAACGGTGGAAGGAGGAAGCAAAGCAACAAGGAAGATCTGTGTGAGTTGAGTTGGGGTCGGATCGAATGGAAATGGAACTGGGGCGAGGGACCGAACTGAGCAAGGCAGACCGAACTGAACCAAAAAGGTCGAACCAAGCTGGAGATGGCGATCCGAACCGGGTTGGCATTCTTGTTCGAACCGAATGGAAATGGTCGACCCAAATAGGAAAACCCGAACCGATCTGAGGACTCTGAACCGAACCGAAGTGAGGGTCCAATGATGATCTGAGCTGAACCGAGGTGACGAACTGGACCGAACCGAACCAGATGTATGCTACTACTACACGATGACTCTTCTGAAGACCAACTCTAATTCGACCAAAACCCGAGATGCAAAGAAAGTCCAAATGAGAAGTTATTACTCAGGATCCAGATGGAAACCAATGAGTTAACTTCTAGAATTGGGCTTTGCTGCGGGACGTGTGCAAAGGGGTTATCGATATCCATAACTTTGGTTCACCATTGAGAGAGGGGGTATGTATACGAAACAGGGCCAGGGCTATATGGACTGGTTGACCCGTTAGAGTTATTGACTATGAACCAATGCAATAGGGTCAGAGGTTGTATGGAGTGGGACTCCGTTAGGGCCCCAAAGTGCAAAGTGGTCATTGTGATAGTTGTACGGAGTTGGACTCTGTCATGGCCCCAATGGATCTGGTGATCAAAGCAGTGGATATCGTATGCTTTACGCACTGAGTGAGAGATGTGAGGATGATTGCTATGTTTGATGTCTGTTATCACCATGACACTCACACTTCCATTTTACATCCTATGTTAGTGTTACCCTAGAGTAATATACATCTTGTCGTGCTAACTCTTTGGTTGCAGGTCCAGGTCAGGTATGATTATTTATACCTGTTATTGTTTATTTTGCTATTATTGCTCATACTAGACTTTTGTCTGACCTAGAGTTTTATGTCTCTTCTTATTACTTTAGGTGCTCCTAAACGAGCAGACTAGAGACATTTAGGTGGATATGCAAGAGTAGCTGTCCGAAGATGAGTAGGAGGCTTCCACGTACTATTTACATATTCTCCCTATGTTGTTGCTGGTCACTACGTTGGGCATTATTAGTGTACCACTCTATTTCCTTTTAGAGACAGTATTTTAAAGTGTAATAATTGGATATGAAGCTGTACTTTCGTTTTCGCTACTCTAATGGTTATGTTTTAGTTTTCAGCTTATGTACAGTCTCGCCTGTTTTATACCATGTTATGTTATTATTATATTTTATTCCATGCGTTGAGAGATATACTACAGGTTCTTTGGTAATTCATCGGTACAAACCCTTCTTTTGACGACCGTCCTGTGCCAGTCAGGCATTGGCACAACGCATTTCAAGGGAAATGTTTGATGCTGCAGGGCGGGCCGTCACATGAGGCGAGAGCACAAGGCTCCAGCGATGAACAAGATAGATCCCGCGTTGCTTTTATATATTGACAAGTTTCTGAGGACTTCGAGGAAGAGATGGAGGAAGAGGACACAGTAGAAGGAGAGACAGAAGCAAACACGAATCAACATGGTGGGTCCGGAAGGGGTGACAGAATATCCTCTCCCACAACAAAAGAGTCACTCTCCAAGGAAGGTGATTCTTCAGATTCCCAGAGGAATAGGACTCCTAATCATTCCGATATCAATGTTTCATAGCTATGGATTTCGCTTTCGAAATACTTCCCCTCTTCCTAAATTTCGTCAATAACTAGCCTTCTTATGTTATAGCAGTTCTCTGCTTTCTAGGAATTTGGTTTAGTGAAAACAGTTTAAAAACAAGAAATTTTAAATATTATTGTATGAAGTATACATTCTCTCTTACTCTGTGTGCGATTAATGTTGGTTTCATGGCATTTAGGTAGTTCATGATGTTGTATTTGTAAGTTAGTGCGGACGTTATGTGTTTGTGTATGAATTGATGATCACTTTCTGTGGATGCATGACACTACTAATGCATATTTGATGCTTGTGTTCTACGTATTACGATATTTCATCTTGTCTGTAACTAGGAGGACCAATTTCAGACCCCCTTTGCTCAGTTTAGGGAGGAATTTCGAGCATTGTTAGTCACCAAGATATTTTCGAGAGTGCTCCTCTTTCGGGCTATAAGAAGATGTACTATGTTCTAAAGGTAGTTGCTATGAATCTCCGGGAACAAGTGTACTCCTTGGAAGAACAACTAAAGGAGAAAGACGAGATTATCAATAATTTGCCGCGTAAGCTAGCAACAAAGTTTTCTGGTAATTCTGACGCAAAGGTAGGATAGGCTATACCAACTGATTGACCAGCTGGAGAACGAACTAAGGAAAGTTAGGGAAAATTATGCTTTTCTGGAATTTGCTTTACAACATCCAGATTTAGAATGATAGACTTTTCTTGTGTGTTTGCAATGTGTGTCTTTCTAAAGTAGCGATTGTGTAATTGCTTATGTTGTGACTTTTAATGGTCACGCCTATGTGTTGTGTGGTTTGTGTGATGTATTTCTCTTGTTAGAAACAATGTCGTCATAGCACAGGTGGCCTACCCGTGCTAAGCGTCAGATAGACTCTCTCCATGTAACGGGTACTCTTGGAAAAAGAAAACAAAGGAAATCTTTGCCGCAAGATTTACTAAGGAGAAAGGAGTAGTCCTAGTTGTATGATTTTATTAAAGATGTTTGGGATCTTTTCCCCAGTTCTCCTATGAACTGATGTTTTAATGTGATGTTGTTCCCTGTGTTGTGCAAGCAATTAACATACTGAAAAATAAATTAATGAAAGTATAGGTTAAAGACACTTTCCTGAGAGGATCCTAAGCTCATTCTTAGCAGTGTCAGAAGTATAGTTCTGAGCCACATTTGAATTTCTGTGAGGGACAGACAACTCTTTCCTGTTTAGATTTAAGAATCCGACTCCACCCGAGTTTGGGTATTTGTAACGAAGATGGAACCCAACAACCGCTCATGATTCACTCCAGGATCGTCCAAGACTTGGCAATTGAGATGAGGCCGGGATCCCTTTTCCAGTACTTGTCAAAAATTAATCCAACCTAGATTTGGATGTGGATATGGAAGACTTGAACCCCCCCTTCTATAGGCGGTTAAAGATTGAAGACCAAAACTTCCCTTTTGGTACTAATCGAAGGCCCGTACCACTTTTTATTCGGATAATTGAAGACCGAAGACCAGGAATCCTCTTCCGGTATTAAATAGAAGGAAGACCGAAACCCTCTCCAATATTTTTGGATTGAAGACCGGAAGCCCCCTCCGATATTATGAGGAGTCGGATCGACCCGGATTCGGGTATTAATAAAGGGAAGACTGGAATCCCTTCCGGTATTTGATTCGTGAAGCAGAGGTTGGACATGCTTCCTAAGCCACTCCCTAGGCTCTTGATGTCAAAGCAAAGGATGTACGTGCTTTGTTGGTTACTCTCTGGGCATGTGCGTTCGGTGCGCTTGGCTAGCTTATCCACAGGCAGGGCCCAAGACTCGCCTGTCCTCCCTCCAGGAGGCACCTTATCCTAACCATCGCAGGTAGTGATAAGGTCTTAAAAAATTAGACGGGGCCATTGTAGGCACAAAACTAAGGTTTACTCTTTTGACGCTCTACACTGATCATCGTAGGTACTGATAGAGGTTTACACGCCACCCCCCTCCGAGGGGTGCCCTATCCTGACCATCGTAGTGATAGGGGTTGGCGTTACCTTCCATAGGAATGCGGAACATAAGCAGAGGTAGGACGTGCTCTTCTGCGAGCAGAGGTAGGACGTGCTTAGTTCTAGCAGAGGCAGGGCGTACTCTTCTACGAGCAGAGGCAGGGCGTGCTAACGTTAGATGCACCACCACGAACATTTCTAGTGTGAAACGGAGGCTTACGCTTTTGATGGTTTAACCTAGCCCTCTCTGATTTGGGCATGGAGAAAGACTAACACACCATCCCTCTCCGGGTGATGCCTCGTCTTGATGACGAGGGATTTGATCCTTTTTTTAGCTTGACCCCTATTGAGTTTCTTTAAGCTACAAACGGGAGGGGGGGGGGGTTCCATACCCTCAGCCGTATTTGGTAACCCTTTTTCTAAGGATTTTTATTGAATCTAAACTGATCTTGTTATAAACTCTCGTAATTTGCCTTGGCAAATGAATTCGAGTTTCCTTTCCTTAAGGATTCTGCAGCGATTGGTGTCATGTCCATTCCTTATGTGGTAATGACAATAGGGTCCTCCTACTTTCCTTTCGTATTTGGGCTTTCTCTTTGCGGACGACCAATAGTTGAGTTCATGTCTGGTTAGGAAATAGATATTCTCCATCGAGGTGGTAAAGTAATATTCCTTGAGTAATCTTGTCGTGAACTTCTTTTCTGGTTGCCGGGGATGAACCCTTTTATGGTCTAATCCTGTCGTTTTCACTACATCTCTGCTCCCACTTCCCAAGGCACACCGAGATTGAGACGTTATCCCTTTGGACCATTTGTTGGTGATATGGTCAAAATCATTCATTATTTCTTGTTCAAACATCGTTCCTATGATCTTCTTGTAGAGAGTCTTCTTTAGGTAAGAGAAGACGCCAGTATCCTCTGATGTGGAACACTTGGAGGAGGTGTTAACGTCCGTCCTGTATTATAAAAGTTATTATCCCAAGTGTCATGAGCATGTTGTTCCATTTTTCTTTTCCGCTTTATTATCTGCGAGGATTTTGCTCTCAACTTTTCTCCTCTATCACTCCAGGGTCGGTTGGTTTTTGACTTGTCTATTCGAGATCTTGAAAACTTTTGCCAGGACCTTTACCCATAACATTGCTTCCTCAAAGCCTTAGTCCAATCAGGGATGGAACAACACAGGGAGATATGTGGCTATTAACCATAAGGTCGGAGGTTTAGGCCCTCCTTCTAGCTCCAAAATGTTAACGATAATTTTCGTCAACACTAGAGATAGGTTTATTGAAGTGGACCTAAAGGGGAAAATAGGTTGTTTGGCCTTTGAGGGTTGGATTGGATCGCCACTCCTAGGTATCAGAGCCTGGAGGAGCAGAATCGCTAAAAACTACCAGGATGGGTCTAAACTCGGAGGAAGAGGTATTTTCACCGATCTACGGAAAAGATTGGACGAGGATCCATGTATTTCTGGAAAAAAAAAACAATAATTTGCTGCAATGATACTTAAAAATAACAGAATGAACTCACAGACCAGTATTTTATGCGTCGATTCCTTTTTATTAATCTTTGATTTTGAAATACATGAACAGAGTAGGAGGAACCCTCAATTTTGTCTCAGTATAAAGATTTAGGAGAGCAGGTGTACAAGAGAGAAATAGAGAAAGTGAAAAATCTTTTTTTCTTTGGTGTGACCTCTGGGGTCTTATTTATAGAGAATTTGGAGCCTCTTCTGCTGTTCGGTTATTGTGCCTGTATGGGCCTTTTTCGGCCGCTTTTTTCTTGGTCTCGAATGTTTAGCTTCCGGCTGTCCTTATGGTGTTAATTATAGTCTTCAAAGTTAGAGTCCCGGTCAATCGGGATCTTTTGAGATAACTATGGGCTTGTTGATGAGGTGGCTTTCGGACGGTCATTTGAACTCCGGTAGCAGCTCATGGATGTAGGCTTTCCGGACTTGAGCTTCTGGATGTAGGCTTCCGGCTTTCTCGCGGATACTTAGAGGAGCTTGCCCTCATGATGTATGTGGAGAGCTGCTGGTTTGAAACCGCTGTTGGTTCCTATAGTAGGTAGATTATTATGGGTAGCCTGTATCTCCGCTTAGGTCCTGGTTAGCCTTCCGATAGGGCTTTTGGGTTTGTCTAATTTTTCGAACGGTGGCTTTCGGTGATGTCTCTGTTGTCTCTTAATGCGACCTTTCGATACCTGTACGACATTTGTTTTTCGGAAGCAGGTTCCAGACGATCCTTGCGTACTTCTGGTTTGGTGCCTTCGATGTCTTCTGGCGTATCGATGTTGAGCAGGTTAACACTGATAACCCCTTCAAGTTTTGAGGAGTGGAGCTTATGTCTTCTTCTTTCTTAGTTCCTGCCTCAGATGGCATTTCGCCCTAGAATTTCCTGTCGAATAGGTCCTTTCGAAAGGACCCTGTCAGATGCGCTTCATTGGCAAATTATAGGCTTTGAGTTTCTTCCCTTCAGAAAGGTGCCGGTTTACGTTGCTTTCCAACCATTCTCTCCGGCCTTTGGTTCCATCTATTGCCTGGACTTTTACTTCCGGAGGACTCTTTTGTGCTTGTATTCTCCCGACGCCCCTTCATCACCAGCTATTCTCGGAGTCAATTTTAGTAGCAACATCCATCTTGCATGTCCTCATAAAGAAAGCTACGTGTTTCTGTGCATAGTGGTCATGTTATCGTATATTCTATAATACCAAGTAAAATTCAATATACAACTTCATAGCATGATGGACCTCATTTACCAACACGAGTGAGCTATCTGTGTGGAGTTTCTATATACACCATGCTTTGAACACAAGATATGCACTACACAAAATGACAAACCAAACTACCCTGGTCAATAAGATGAATGTGGTTGGTCAACATATCTTCACATCCATACTACTTTGTACAAAGGCTACATGATTTTTAGTTAAAGTAGAAAGTTAAGCTAAAGCATATACTTGTCCACCTTCATCATCAAGTTTTTCAGTTTAAAATGTCTAATATAAACGATCTCCTCCTTTAAGAATCTTGTAATACCCTGCAATTTTAGGGGTTAGTTATTTTAATTAGTTAGTTAAGTTCCACAATTCGAAATTGTACAAAATGTTAACATTGACATGAAACTTGCACAATTGCATTTATAATGAAATTATGAACAACTTTCATCTTTGGTGATTACGCTCTGAGTTTGTGCGAAAAAATACGAATGAGAAACGAATTCGAAACAAAAATACCTAGTTAAGTAAAATTAACATAAATGTCTTGCTGCAAAATGCACTTCGAATAGCGTCGAGGCTTCGCAACAGCTGGCGATGGCTAAAAAAGGCGGTCGTTGCCAACCATTGCAAGTCGTTGAACAACCTGTTGATACCAACGAGCAATGCAACTTCATCTTCCCCATAACCTAAATCCCTTAAATTATTTCCAAAACACCACCACCTGGTCGCCCCTTCATCTCTACAACACTCCAAGCCTCCAAACACGCCTCCAAACATCAAAATTCGTGCCGGTATGTCTTCTAACCCTAATCTATGCTTAATTAAGGTTAATTATAGGGTTTAGATGCATGTTTATGAGTTTGAAAATTGGTTGTTTATGGTTTGAAATTGATTGTCCTGTGGGATACGTATGATTATGATTGTGTTGTAGATTGATTTGAGAGTAAATGTAGTTTACTATGAGGTTGAAAACGATGATTATTGCATAGTTGTTGTCATGATATTGTGTTAGTTGATGTAGAATTATTGATTGGTTGTGTGACTTCGAAATTAATGTGTATTATTTATTAACATGTCTATTGATAAGTTTGTGCGAATATTTGTTAAACTATAAAACAATGTTTGTTGTCATTTAGGTGGAAATGTGTACTATATTAAAATTGCTAGCATGTGTTAGTTGTTTGTATTAGCATATGTTAAAATAATTATAATTTAATTTATTAAAAGTGCTAGCTTCTGATTTTTTTTATTTGGAAAGATTGGATCCTCAATCGCCTCTATGCCTCAAACCTAAACTTTGTTCTTCATAGCTCACCCGCCTCCAGACCATCCCCTTTTTGGGCGGGGGTTATCTCCACAATTCCTAGGATCAAATCTCCCTTCCATGTCAATCTAGGAAATGGCAATAATTGCCTTTTCTGATTGGATATATGGTGCAGTCATCTTCCCTTCTCTCATTCGTACCCGAATTTGTTCTCTTTATACACTGGATCATATAAGTCTATTTCGAGCATCCTGGGTTCTGGCCCATTGGGCCTTTTCCCTTTAGGCCTTTTTGGCCTAGACACTCTGAAATCTTGCAAATTTATAATGCTTCACCGTTTCTTCATGCTACTGCTTCCTCTCCCAACCTAGCCGATGTTTCTCATTTGCGCGCCTTTGGAAATGTAGTCTTCCACCCCGCTTGATCTTCTTCCAATGGTGCCTCATTCACAATCGCATCAATACTAAGAGAAGACTCAGAAAAATGAACATTAGTGTTGACCCCCTTTGTATCTTTTGCTCCTCGCATGATGAAACCATTAATTGCGACTTCTCTTTCAAAGTATGGACCGCAACTAGCTCCTTCCTGCTTAGCTTCATCCCCACCCTTACCTCCTTCTACGAGTACTGGCAACATAATCCTCCCGACCAGATGCTTGATTCATTTCTGTCGATCTATAGTTGGTGCATTTGGCTGGAGCGTAATGCATACATTTTCAACAAACAAAAAAGAACTTCTATGGTATTTGTGATTATATTGTACATCTATATGAATCCTATACAGGTGCTTCCCACCATGCACGCTTTAGGCACACACTTCAAGCGCCGCCATCGCTTGGCACCTAGGGGAGCAGCTCGGCCTTCCAACGATGAACAACTCTGGTGTTTTGACCGAACATCCTATACTTTGTTGTCTCCTTGGTATGGTTCGGCAAGTCTATGCAGTGGGCTATTTATTCTTATCATATGTATTATGTATTATGGCTCTTTTGTAAACAACGTAATGGACTGACATTGGCCTAAAATATTTGCCACCGATTGGGCCTGTCAACCAGACTATTATATACATATTATGCAAAATTGGCTGTGTAGCCATGCGCTGCACAACTGTCTTCCTCAAAAAAAATAAAAAATTGATGCAGTTAGCTAAATTTTAATTTACTGCTAATATTTCAAATTTATTAAGTAAAATGTATAAATAGTTGAATGAAGTATAAAATTTTGAAATGATCATAACAACAATAAAATATTCTAGAGGAATATATTATAATGAATGAAAGTTACAGTACATTTTTAAATTGAAACTTTGGTTAACAAATATTTATCGAATATATTAAAAAAAATAGATGTTAAAATATAAATTATAAAATATGGTTTACTTACGTGAACCCCTTAGAAATTTTTGGCCCCATTTGACAAGTGTTGTATATGATCTTTATACGGATATTCGTTTTTACACAGAACAAAAAATCTATACTCATTTGATACAATATTTTTTGGATTTTTCTCATTATTAGACAAGTTACAAATACAATAACGTAAGCACATTTTATAAACAGTTCACTAAACTTCGATGGCACTTCCTTTTTGTTCTCTGTATACATGCATTTGTGTACGATACAAGGACTAAAGAAAAGTGCTTCCGAAATTTTGTTGAATCATTTAACCTGAAAAGATTTATAAAATGTGATTACGTTATTATATTTGCAATGGGAAGGAGGATGACCGACCATAAAAGTAAAAAAAAGCATTAAACTAATAAACTGAAAAAAATGAAGTAGTTATTAATGAATTTTTACAAGACTTTAATTAGTATATAGTATTTGATCAAAATTTCTAACATATTTTTTGCAAATCAGGAAAATGTTTGACTATTTTCTCGATCATAATTGGATCTATGAATCCCGAACTGGTATGAAATGATCGATAGAGGAACAATTTGGTAGTGATGTCCAAGAATTTATAATATTTGTTAAATCTAATAATCGAAGTAACGTTGACTCCTTTATTGAGGTGCGGTCGACCAAGCGATTGTGATGACCATGGATTTATACTGACTAATTACACTAATTAAAGAGTTAATTTCTTTGAATATATATAAATAATAATGATACTTTGTGTATGCACGATGTTTGTGTGCATTGTGTATGGTTATCACACAAATTTACTTGGAAAAAAATAAATCTATATGGATGTTGAGTGCAACATGTAAATTAGTTTGAAACATAATAAATAATTATATAAACATGATATTGGCTAAAATAGAAATTATTGAGATAATTTGATACGCATAATATATGACATGTTAGTAATTAGGAAATATTTTGCAACCTTTTTATATTCAAATGTTGACGATACTTAAATAATCGTCATGTGTACACATTTTCTCAGTTGATTAACAAAAGAGGCCATATGTGGTAACCTAGTCAAGCAAATAGAATGATGGGTTTATTAGCAAAAATAGAAAGAAGCTTGCTGGATAAATATAAAGGGGTGTTAGGGAATCAATTAGTTAGTTTGGACCACCAAAACGTTGGATGGAGAAATGATTGATTCACAATTAGTTTAGGGATAAAATAGACATTTCTCAGGCATGATAAAACATTAATAGGCTATTATATGAATGAATATAGTAAAGCCTCAAGGAATTAGGATAATATTCTCGTTTTCACTGGAGTGCAAAATATTAAGGAGGCAGTAGAAATAAACAAGGGAACTAGAAAATATAGGAATTATTGGAACAAGGGAAGAAAGATTTTTGGTGAGTATGCATAATTTTATATATGGCAATAAGACTTATATGAGGCAGCCCTTTTGTATATTTTTATACATTGTTGCATTTTTCTAATATACTGAGTACATAAACTATAAGTGCATGTTAACCCAATTTGATATGCACTTATGATTGTGATAAATGGGTATTGATAATTTTTGTGAATAAAAGTCTATACATATCTAATCAAAACCCGACTAGTAGATTTAAGCAATATAGTTGTGAGGTAAAATGAATGGGGATAAATAGCATATACAAGTAGGTTTATGCTTATGTTTATTTATATATAAAAAGATATAAGTGGTGCAATGAGAGATTTATGTGCTAATCCATTCATTCCTATCTAATTCTCTAAGCTATTTTCTTATATTTATAGGAAGAAATCAAGTAAAGGGAATTAAGGCTTAAGAGGTACCTTAAACACCTCTAGCCATATGCTCATAGTAATATATGAATTTATATATATGAAAGCATTTTGATTAGTAAAGTATTCTCTAAGTAAAAATGAACTTTAGATAAATGAATAAAGACTAAAGATGGTATTGTTATATGCTAGGTTGAAGTATTATATTTAAAGATTTTTTAGATTTAATTGGTAGTGTGAATGTGTCTCTTTTGGGTTAAATGGTTCAAAATTTATTGATTGCCAAATGATTGCTATAACGATCCAGGATTTTTAACCAATTTAAAAGCAGGATCTTAGATATATGATTTGAATTTTTTTCTAGTATAAAATGGATTTAAATGTGAATTTTGGTTAATTATAAATTAAATTGTTAATTTAATTTTAACATAAATATGATTAAATAATAAAATAGATGTTTAATTTTGTCAAAATATAGCGATATAATTTTGATAAGAATTTTTCAGGAATTGTTACAATGAATTTTCCCAATACGTATTTGTAAAACAACTTTTAAATGTAATCTTTTCTAGTTAAATAAATATATTTTAAATATAGATAAATAAAATAAAATAATCATTTTGAAATGTTAAATAAGTTGTTAACATTGTTTGGATTTGAAAACGTAAATCATCGGTTTATAAATTGACAAAACAGATCCTAGAACTTGAATTTTAGCAACATATATAAGCGTAACTAAATTTGAAACACCCTAAAAGTATGATTAATATGCTGCAAATCAAACCATGTAAACCATCCATGATTTTGTATCGTGGTTCCCTAAGATCCATGGTATTGTTTAAGTGGTTTAGGGAGGTGGAGGTATGCATGTTCATGTAGTGTATGAGGGTGACATGTGTCCTCTAGGAAAATGACTAAAATGCCTTTAAGACATGGCTATAAAAGGAGACCAGAACCCCTTAATTTGCATCACTCCTCTCCACTTTCATCTCCGTTTCTCCCTTACTCTCTCCCTCTTCCATTCGGCCATGTGTCACCACCCACCGACCAGCCCCCTTCCCCATCACTAGCCACCACCAGCGCCTTCTCCCTCCACTCAAAAACCCGGCATTCACCCCCCTTTTCCCATCCCCTTCCACGACCTACACCCCCCATACTTGGCCCAGCATCCACCACCCTATGTCGTCGTACACCATCCCGCCACTGGCCACCACCTCGTCCACCCAGCCTCATCCCCTCGGTGCGTGGACCCACCAAGCCTCAGCCTCCTCCTCCTTTTAAAAAAAGAAACCATAATATAAATATTATATATATTTGGGTAGGGAGAAGAAAACACTACGTGACACGGTGACGCTGCCCGACGGTTTAGGAGAAGTCCTACAGTGAAGATATAAAGAGCTACGCGGGTGAGAACTCTAATTTATGGATGTTTGATTTTTATTAAAAATATAAAATTTAGTTAGTTATGCGGGTTAACTATGAATGTTAATTATATGTATATGATGATGGTTGAATGGTTGTGTAGTTAGAAAAACTGATACACCGATAAACATTGATTACCATAACGCTTGTACATAGTTATAACATTGATTGATGATATTGATGATTGGTTGATATGAAGGTTCGTATATTGTGGTTAGTTGATGTTTGAATGTGATCACACACCCATGACACTGAAGTAATGGCATTATAGAAGTGATTAGTTAAGTCTCTATTTCATGTAAACCAGATTTATATTATTTTAATATTAAAACAATGACCAAAAATTAAATTTTGAATTTGGTACTCGAAACAACATAAAAATGAAATTAAAGTACATATGTACAACTTCTGTAAAGGTGTAAACATAATTGAAAACTATTTTGACTATATATGGCATGAACAAGTTTGAAATTGATTTTGAATAGTGGTTTTCAAAATTGAAGTTGGGTTAGGTATATAAACGATGGTTAAATTTCAAACTGATTATTCCATTAGTCTTATATATCATTTTGTTAGGTTTCTGCAAACTTTTTAGTTCATCGGATTAGTTTATGAAAAATAATATTATTTTTTAATATTATAATGTTATTATTATGTGCTCTTGTCTCATGAACTTCTCAATGGATATTCAAGAAGCAATATCTCTTCTCGAGCCATGTTTAAATTGGACATCATGAAAGCTTTTGTTACACTTCAGTGGGATTCCAATGTCAGAGTGATGGGTTGCATGAACTTCCCAGTACACTTTATTAGATGGATTTACTTATGTATATCTAGACCTAAGTACTCAATTATCCTTAGTAGATCTCCGGTGGGGTATTTTGCTAGTAAACAGGGGATAAGACAGGAAGATCCATTATCTGCATATATTTTTATTCTGATTATGGAAATGCTAACTCAGATGCTGAATTATAAAATTAACAATGGGTTATTCAAGCTTCATCCTAACTGTGTTGAGCCGAGGATATCATCATTAATGTTTGTAGACGATCTTGTGATTTTCTGCACTCTTGAAGCAGGTACCATTGACAATATCTTTGAAACTCTCAAGAGTTTCTATAACATGACTGGTTTAAGAGTAAACCTTGAAAAATCAGAAATGAAAACTACGGGTCTAACTAAGTTTCAAGTGAGTGAACTGAGTGCAAAAACTGGTCTGCAGTGTAGTATTGACGCCATCTCTTATCTTGGTTTACCACTGATTACTGCCAAGATTACTACTAGCCAATGCGTGCCTCTCTTCAGTAGAATAATAGCAAGGATGGCTTACTGGACGAGCAGATTACTGAGTTAGGCAGGAAGGCTCACCTTAATTAAATCAGTTGTGTTCTTTATGCAGGTATATTGGGCAAGGACCTTCATTCTACCCACCAAACGTATTAACATGTTAAGATCATCCTTCATGAAGTTCTTTTGGAAAGGCAGAATGGAAGGTAGGTGCCATGCTCCTACATATAAAATCGTTGAAAAACTAATGTGCAAAGGTGGGCTTGGAAAAGTGAACATGGTAAAATGGAATAAATCTGCTTTCATCAAACACATTGACAATTTCCTTAACCTAAATGACAATGTTTGGGTTGAATGGTAGAATAAACATGTCATTAAAAACAAACAATTGTCTATGGAGCAACCCCAAAAACTGATTGGACTTGGAGGAGTATCTTTAAGCTTAGAGAATTGATTTTGCCTTACTTCTAGTACAAAGTGAACAATTATTGTAACACCCCACATCCGTTAATGTCACTCACAAAGGGAATGCATAAAGTTTCGTGGAGCATTATAAGTAAACAGAACGGAATATTACAAGACAGAAAAAGTAGTACTTGAAAATTTTGTAATTTTATTGCAGCGGAGAAAGAAATAAGTTTGATTACATTTCCAAATACCAAAATCAAGTACATAATATCAGTCTTGTACAAAACCTTCAAAGTACACAATTTTAAAGCCATAATCCCCAACAGAAAAATGACATACGCATAATCAAAGCCAAGCAATACACCTTTCAACTTCAAGCTGGAAGAAAGAGATATCTTAATTAAGCTTGAGTATTTTCTCCGTAAGAACCTAGGGGTGGGGGGGGGGGTGGGGAAGAAAAGAGGTGGAACAAACTAGGTCAGACATAAGTCTGGTGAGTCCAGTGACTTTAACAATATAAGCATTAAAGTAACAGGATAAGAATATAAACTGGAAAGCAAGAAATGACTGTAGAATAAACAGGCATGACAAAGCAGACAAGATGAACAAGATATAACGTTGATTGCGCTTCTAATCACTACAGAATAATTACTACACTGCACCAATGCAAGTAACACCGTATCATTACTAGTTACACCGCACCCTTACTAGTCCCATACTAAAAGTTGATCCCTCTTACTAATCATGATAATGGTAGTTTCGTGTACTCCTAGCTGCTATCGTAGGTGCCCCTTTTTGCTCCTACCCCCATGAGTTGTACCCACTACCTTCCTCGTTCGATCGGCTCCCTAACTCGCATGTATTTATTACTTGTGTCATTCGACCTCGCTTGTATGTAATCATTACTTGTGTCATTCGACCCCGCTTGAATGTATATACCTGTGCTGGCCCCATCATGGGGTGTATCAATTCCCATGATGGCAAGCCGACATGATTCAAGATGCACAGTGTATACTACTAATGCCCAGTGTCTGCTTTTTCCACTCCGGAGCACGTGCACGCCCATACTCCGTCGGAACCTACATTGCAGCACCACCCGCCGCTATTTTGACCGCTTATAATCAGCCCAGTAATCGTACCCCACCCTGCCTAGCTCAGGGTACCATGATACGTCTATGTGGGTTACTGCTGAAATGGGTCCCCGTTACTAGGGTTTCCTAATAAACATGTTATAATGGTTAAGTGTTCTCAATTTAACTTAAACCCACCCATTTGCTTAATTATCATGTTGTACCGGTTAAGTGTTGCCTATTCATATGTTACTTAACCTTCTCACTGATTGACGCATGTTTATTTAACGGTTTAGTTTGTGGGCCTATATATACTAATATTACCCACTTACCCAAGATTTACTTAGCCCTTCTCCTTATCATGTCCATATGTATTATTGGTTAAGCTTGCCTTAACCCTATCCACTTTGTTCATGTAATATTGGTTAAGTTGTCTTCTTGTCCATGTTAACTTAACCTACCCACCTAACATGTTGTATTGGTTAAGTGTCGTCTGTTCATATGTTACTTAACCTTTCCATTCTTAGCATGTCTGTTCCTTAGCTTTAATTTATTCATTAAAGCACCAGTCTCTCACATTAGAACTGTTTTTTACGGTTGTTGGATGTGCCGGGCGGTTCCGGGCAGACTTCTACCGCAAACTCGTTCTAACCTCGGGTTTTTGGGCTTAATGCGCTAACCTCTCACATTAGATCTATGTTGTTGCGGTCGCTGGATGTGCCGGCCGGTTCCGGGCAGTCTTACACTGCAACTCAATCTAACCTCGGGTTAGGCACGTTCATCTTTTAGCCAATTTACATATTTACCATTCATGTCCAAGTTTTATGTAAATTATCCATAAGGTGGTCAATTCAAGTTATGCCACATTTTCTAGTTATGCCCAAAATTAATTATATGATTACAACCCCTTTTTATGCCATTTACATAATATTCAACCTTTACCTAAACTTTTCCCCAATGTTCCCACATCGTTCGTGCGTATAGTTCATGTGATACGTTAGGCTCGCAATTAGGCCAACTCATAAAAAAGGAAAAAGGGAAGAAGCACATGACATCATAACTGGCATATACAATATAGATCTAAGACGGCATAAATATAGTAAACATATAAAAATTGATCCAATTCAACATATTGAGTGCGAAATAGCATGGATCTAAACATAAACTTGCACGGATTTAAGCATATGAATATATAATTCTAAACATATGGACTGATATGGATCTAATCATATAAACATGTAGATCTAAACATATGAACATATAGTTCTAAACATATGGACTGATATGGATCTAATCATATAAACATGTAGATCTAAACATATGAACATATAGTTCTAAACATATGGACTGATATGGATTTAATCATATAAACATGTAGATCTAAACATATGAACATATAGTTCTAAACATATGCACTGATATGGATCTAATCATATAAACATATAGATCTAAACATATGAACATATATTTCTAAACATATGGACTGATATGGATCTAATCATATAAACATGTAGATCTAAACATATGAATATATAAAATATGATCTTACATGTATGAACATGACTTGCATATAATCTTTCATAACTTGCATAGATCGAGCAAACTTGCATACATAACTTGCATACGTAATTAGGCATATGAATTAACATAGAACATAACTTGCATATAATGAATCAAATCAAGCATAAATCAAAACATAGTTTGCAAAGACATAAACTTTATATGATTTACAAACATTTTCATACATTCCAGTTCATAACTCATCACAATTGCGTTTAAACAATTATCTTGTGAAAGTAACTGCACTCACAGAAAACAGATCTTGAATTCTGGGATCTGATTTCTGAAGTTGCTAAGCTAATTCGTTGATGTAGGCGTTGATTCGTTTATTGTTGTTCTAGAATTCCTTTTCGCAATTCCTAGGCTTTGAATCTTTATCTCTTATCTTCTTATCTTTATTCTAGAATTTGATTTGTTATGGTGGCGGCTAGGTTAGTTTGTAGATGAACAACATGACGACATCATAGTTTAGGGTTGTGAGGTTAGGGTTTACGTTTAGCTATGTATATATAGATGTCTAGGATCAATATGGGCCTTTAGATCAACCTAGGAGTCATCAAAGCCATTCAAACCCAAGAGAGCCAACCAGAACATGACACATATGCCCTAACACCTCAAAAAGTCGTCACTGTCCAGATCAGCTCACTAGAGTCGACCTCTACAGGCGGGGTCGACACCTATGTCGACACCTCTATAGGGGGTCGACACCTGTGTCGACACCTCTATGCGGGGGTCAACACCCTATGGTGGGACTTTTCCTGCCCAGCTTTCTCTGCAGATTTGAACTTCGAACTCGATTTATTTAATTATTAATTTAATTAATTTATTTATTTCTTAAACTTGAAAACTTGTAACCTCCATAACTTCTTCATACGGAGTCCGATTCACGCAAACTCGGACTCTATCTCAACAAGAATTCCGAGACGAACGCAATGGCGTAACCCATTTCACCCAATTCTTCTTTTAAAGATTAAATATTTTTTATTTATCTCTTATGTCCCGTTTTAAAATTACGGGGTGTTACATTCCCCCCTACTTAAATCATTTCGTCCCCGAAATCTTCAAGTCAAGAAGAATGTGTATCCTACCATCCAACAGCCATCTACTCAACCATTCAATCACAAGCATCCATTGCCCTTAAAGAGGTTTTTAATGCTTTCATGATCATATGCATAGTGTGTGTATATGTCCTTATCTAATGCAAAATCATGCGGTCTACTGATTCAGTTGACCTCCTTAATGTGAATTATGTCAGTGCCATAAGTCCATCATGTATGCAATTATTCCTAATCATACTTTATAACTTCTACATGAGTGCACAATCATTCATACAATTGCAACATCTATATGATAACACATCAAGTTTCAATCCATATACAAATACATATATGTATATGCAATATGAAAGTGACTGAGCCGATCTAGTGTCTAATGTGTGTGTAAATGCATCCACGAGCAACCACTGGAAAACACTTGCATCCACTTGCATCCACCAAACATAACATGTCTCAAACACATGTTTACAACCATAGGATCTTCGTACCTAAAGATCAAGAATGTAATCGAGCGGATACACTAAACGATAGGATAAGTCAAAACAAAGTGATAGAAAAAGGAGAAATTAAGAGTATACCCTTAAAAATGAAAGGGTACAGCGTACGCATCTTGTCTCCCGTCTCCCAAGTCGCGTCTCCTTGATCATCTCCTCATTGGATTTTAACCAACTTGACCTCTCTATTGCGTAACTTCTTGATCTCCGATCCAAGGATGCATGTAGGAGCTCGTCTAATCGTGGCATCTTGCTCCACTTCCACTTCTCTAAGCATGCTCGGCTCCACTATTTTCATGGTATCATGTAAACACTTCCTCACATGCGACACATGAAACATGTCGTGAACACCACTACGCTTTTTCGGCAACTTCACTCTGTGATCTGTCCAATTCTTTCTGTAATTGGGGATTGCCCTACGAACCTTGGTGCTAATTTCCCCACACTCCCCAAAGCGAACTACGTTCCTCCCTGGTGACACTTTAATAAAAACCCTGTCTCCAACATCGAACTCAAGGTCGGTTCATCTCTTGTCAGCGTTTGACTTTTGTCGGCCCTGTGCCATCTTCATTCATCTTCGAATCAAGTCTATCTCCTCAGAAGTTTCCCTAACCATATTTGGCCCAAGTAAAATCTTATCCGTAGATTCCCACCAACAAGTTGGTGATCGGCACGGCCGTCCATAAAAACCCTAGTACTAGCTTAATAACTGTTGTTATAAGCGAACTCCACAAATGGAAAGTGCTCTTCTCATGTCCTCCAAAATCTAGGATGCATAACCTCAAAAGATCTTCAAGGATTCTATTCACCCTTTCTGTCCGTCCATCCTTCTGTAGACGATACGCGATGCTCAAACATAACTGCGTACGTACTGCCTTTTGCATATCACCTTTTCCTCTTGCATCAAAAACTGCTCCAAGCCCTACCTTGCAAGTACCGGTATATACTGTGAACGGTTTGCTCCCATCTAGCAAAGTCAAAACTGGGGCTGATACCTTCGTAAAGCCCTTAACGAACTTCCTATGGTAGCCCGCCAACCCTAGAAAACTTCTTACTTCCGTTGCTTTTCTAGGAACCTTCCAATCCTGGATTGCCACCACCTTTGTAGGATCCACTGCTATCCCTTCCTTAGAGACCACGTGTCCTAAGAACCTCACTTCTTTCCTCCAAAAATGACATTTGGAGAACTTAGCTTTGAGTTGATGTGCCCTAGGGTCTCTAAGACTTCCCTAAGATGTAGGGCGTACTCTCCCTCGCTTCTTGAGAAAATCAAAATACTATCCACCAAGACTACCACAAACGTGTTTAGGAACTCCCTAAACACCATACTCATCAAGTCTACGAAATATGTGGGTGCATTCATCAAACAAAAAAAAAGAGTATAACAAGCCCTTCGAAGAAACCCCTAGGAGTCCTAAAAGCAGTCTTATCTATGCTATCCTCAGCTACCCTCAACTGGTGAAATCTTGTAGCTAAGTCCAACTGCGAGAAAACCGAAGCACCAGCTAACTGATAGAACAAATCATCTATCCTCGGCAATGGGTGTCTATTCTTCTTCGTGAGCTTGTTCAGCTCCCTATAGTCCACGTACAATCTAAGTGAACCATCAGTCTTCGTAGCAAAAACACCTAGAGCACCCCATTCCGAAATGCTTCTTCTTATGAACCCTTTCTCAAGTAGCTCCCCTACTTGTTTACTGAGTTCCCTCCTCTCTCTCGGAGCCATGTGGCGCACTGGCAATGCAACTGGCTTTTCATTATCTACAAAGTATATTCGGAGGTCTATCTCGCTCCTCGGGGGTAGACCCCGAACTAGGGGTGAGCAATATTCGGTTCAAACCGAATTAACCGACCAAACCAGTTCATTTTGGTTTGTTTGGTTCGGTTTTAAAACTAAATCGGTTTGAAAAATAAATTTTTTTGGTTATCGGTTTAACGGAATTAACCGAACTTTTAATTTATTGACGGTATTGTAGCATTTTAAATAATTAGTTTGGTTATATAACATAAAGACATTTGTTGCAAATAGATCAAATCTTATCATAAACATAAATTTTGTTATATAAATTTCTCAAAACATGAATTTATGTTTTACTCTGAGTGAATTTGTCATTTAAATAATAATACATCCTTCAAGTTCGGCTAAATCTTTTACCGACCGAATTAACCGAAATTAATTCGGTTCGGTTCGGTTTGGAAAATTTTCGGTTCTAATTCGGTTTGAATTTTTTTAGCTCCAAACTAACCGAACCGACCGAACGCTCACCCCTACCCGAACCTTATCAAAGATGTCTCCATACTCATGGACTACACGAACAAATTCCAAATCATCGATGAATGCGTCAAGAGATTCTAGGTAGCTAAGCATCACTGAACCCCTAGGGTCACAAGAAATATCAAGGGTCTTTCCACAACGAGTCAATAGTCTAACTACCCTCTTTTCACAGTCTTGGATGGCACCATGCCTGGCTAGCCAATCCATCCCTAGTATCAAGCCATAGCCCGTGAAACCAGGAACAAAGGCGTTGCATTTGAACCTAACGCCCAAGATAGACACTGTCAAAACCCAACAAACCACAGATAAGTGAGCCGAACCACCAATAAGATTTGAGACTACAATGGGATACATAACTAGACTAGTATTTAGGTGCAGTGTTTCAACTAACGAAGCAGATACAAACGATTGCGAAGCGCAAGAGTCAAACAAAGTTCGAACAGGATGACTGAAAAAAGAAAATTCAAACTTTCAACAGAAATGCTTCTATCTCTCTCCTGTCCTGGTGCCATGAGAGCATGAACCTGTCCTCCAGAAATAGGTCCTGTCCTCTGTCCATGCCTTTGTCCTTACCTCCTTGGGTAATCTTAAATCATATGTCCTGCCTTGCCGCAATGGTAACAACCATGCTACTTCTTCTTCCTATAGTCCTTAATTATATGGCCAGTTATACCACAATAAAGACACCTTCTTTTGTTATGGGGGTTAATCATTCTTTCCACTTTCTCCTTTACCTTCTTCGTGGATTAAAGCCATATCAACAAATTCCTCGTCCTTGGGTTGTGTTCCTCAGCCTAAACTTCCTCATCGACCAAGCAGCTAGCTGAACTTTCCTTCCATTGTCTAACTCCAAGATACCAAATGAGTCCTTCACTTCCTTGAGCCAATTTATAGCCTCGACAAACGTCTCAGTCCCATAAAAAGGTTTTCCGCCCATCGCACCGAAGTCCTTCCATATCTTAGGAAAGGCATCTAAATGCGGAGAAAGAGACTTAAGAAGGAAGAGATTCGAAACAAAGAATCGAAAGATAGATATATGGCTTTTGGGGATTATGTTTTTCATAATAAATCGTTCTCTTGAAAACTCCTTCTTTGAAACATGTTTTTTGAAAATAATACTTTTAAAAACGGTTTTCAAAATCTTTTATCTGTTCTGGTAACCTTTAGCTCTGATACCACTTGTAATACCCTACGTCCGTTAATGTCACTCACAAAGGGAATGCATTAAGTTTCGTGGAGCATTACAAGTAAACAGAACAGAATATTACTAGATAGAAAAAGTAGTACTTGAAAATTTTGTAATTTTATTGCAGCAGAAACAGAAATAAGTTTGATTACATTTCCAAATACCAAAATCAAGTACATAATATCAGTCTTGTACAAAACCTTCAGAGTACATAATTTTAAAGCCATAGTCCCCAACAGAAAAATGCCATACGCAGAATCAAAGCCAAGCAATACACCTTTCAACTTCAAGCTGGAAGAAAGAGATATCTGAACTAAGCTTAAGTATTTCCTCCTTAAGAATCCGGGGGCGGGGGAGAAAAGAGGAGAAACAAACTAGGTCAGACAAAAGTCTGTTGAGTCTAATGACTTTAACAATATAATAATTAAAGTAACAGGATAAGAACATAAAGTGGAAAACAAGAAATGACTGTAGAATAAATAGGCATGACAAAGCAGACAAGATGAACAAGATATAACGTTGATTGCGCTTCTAATCACTACAGAATAATTACTACAGTGCACCAATGCTGGTAACACCGTATCATTACTAGTTACACCGCACCCTTACTAGTCCCATACTAAAAGTTGATCCCTCTTACTAATCATGATAATGGTAGTTTCGTGTACTTCTAGCTGCTTTCCCCTTTTTGCTCCTACCCCCACGAGTTGTACCCACTACCTTCCTCGTTCGATCGGCTCCCTAACTCGTATGTATTTATTACTTGTGTCATTCGACCCCGCTTGTATGTATTCATTACTTGTGTCATTTGGCCCCGCTTGTATGTAGATACCTGTGCTGGCTCTATCATGGGGTGTATCAATTTCCATGATGGCAACCCGGCACGATTCAAGATGCACAGTGTATACTACTAATGCCTAGTGCCTGCTTTTTCCACTCCGGAGCACGTGCATGCCCATACTCCGTCGGAACCTACACTGCTGCACCACCCGCCGCTATTTTGACCGCTTATAATCAGCCCAGTAATCGTGCCTCACCCTGCCTAGCTCAGGGTACCATGATACATCTACGTGGGTTACTGCTGAAATGGGTCCCCGTTACTAGGGTTTCCTAATCAACATGTTATAATGGTTAAGTATTCTCAATTTAACTTAACCCCACCCATTTGCTTAATAACTTGTTGTACTGGTTAAGTGTTACCTATTCATATGTTACTTAACCTTCTCACTGATTCACGCATGTTTATTTAACGGTTAAGTTTGTGGGCCTATATATACTAATATTACCCACTTACCCAAGATTTACTTAACCCTTCTCCTTATCAAGTCCATATGTATTATTGGTTAAGCTTGCTTTAACCCTATCCACTTTGTTCATGTAATATTGGTTAAGTTGTCTTCTTGTCCATGTTAACTTAACCCACCCACCTAACATGTTGTATTGGTTAAGTGTCGCCTGTTCATATGTTACTTAACCTTTTCATTCTTAGCATGTCTGTTCCTTAGCTTTAATTTATTCATTAAAGCACCAACCTCTCACATTAGAACTGTTGTTTGCGATTGCTGGAAGTGCCGGGCAGTTCCGGGCAGACTTCTACCGCAAACTCATTCTAACCTTGGGTTTTTGGGCTCAATGTTCTAACCTCTCACATTAGATCTATGTTGTTGCGGTCGCTGGATGTACCAGACGGTTCCGGGCAGCCTTACACCACAACTCAATCCAACCTCGGGTTAGGCACATTCATCTTTTAGCCAATTTACATATTTACCATTCATGTCCAAGTTTATATGTAAATTATCCATAAGTGTGGTCAATTCAAGTTATTCCACATTTTCTAGTTATGCCCAAAATTAATTATATGATTACAACCCCTTTTTATGCCAATTACACAATATTCAACCTTTACCTAAACTTTTCCCCAACGTTCCCACGTCGTTCGTGCGTATAGCTCATGTGATACGTTAGGCTTGCAATTAGCCCAACTCATAAAAAAAGGAAAAAGGGAAGAAACACATGACATCATAACTGGCATATACAGTATAGATCTAAGATGGCATAAATCTAGTAAACATATAAAAATAGATCCAATTCAACATATTGAGTGCGAACTAGCATGGATCTAAACATAAACTTGCACGGATTTAAACATATGAACATATAATTCTAAACATATGGACTGATATGGATTTAATCATATAAACATGTAGATCTAAACATATGAACATATAGTTCTAAACATATGGACTGATATGGATCTAATCATATAAACATGTAGATCTAAACATATGAACATATAATTCTAAACATATGGACTGATATGGATCTAATCATATAAACATTTAGATCTAAACATATGAACATATAGTTCTAAACATATGGACTGATATGGATCTAATCATATAAACATGTAGATCTAAACATATGAACATATAGTTCTAAACATATGGACTGATATGGATCTAATCATATAAACATGTAGATCTAAACATATGAATATATAAAATATGATCTTACATGTATGAACATGACTTGCATATAATCTTTCATAACTTGCATAGATCGAGCAAACTTGCATACATAACTTGCATACATAATTAGGCATATAAATTAACATAGAACATAACTTGCATATAATGAATCAAATCAAGCATAAATCAAAACATAGTTTGCAAAGACATAAAATTTATACGATTTACAAACATTTTCATATAGTCCAATTCATAACTCATCACAATTACGTTTAAACAATTATCTTGTGAAAGTAACCGCACTCACAGAAAACAGATCTTGAATTCTGGGATCTGATTTATGAAGTTGCTAAGCTAATCCGTTGATGTAGGCGTTGATTCGTTTGTTG
Organism: Allium sativum; assembly: GCA_030737875.1. Taxonomy (NCBI): domain Eukaryota; kingdom Viridiplantae; phylum Streptophyta; class Magnoliopsida; order Asparagales; family Amaryllidaceae; genus Allium; species Allium sativum. Next base: position 314,007,456 of record CM060919.1, read on the forward strand.
TTGTTCTAGAATTCCTTTTCGCAATTCCTAGGCTTTGAATCTTTATCTCTTATCTTTAATCTAGAATTTGATTTGTTATGGTGTCGACTAGGTTAGTTTGTAGATGAACAACATGACGGCATCATAGTTTTGGGTTGTGAGGTTAAGGTTTAGGTTTAGCTATGTATATATAGATGTTTAGGATCAATATGGGCCTTTAGATCAACCTAGGAGTCATCCAAGCCATCCAAACCCAATAGAGCCAACCAGAACATGCCACATATGCCCTAACACCTCAGAAAATCGTGACTGTCCAGATTAGCTCGCTGGAGTCGACCCCTATAGGGGGGTCGACACCTATGTCGACACCCCTATAGGGGGTCGACACCTATGTCGACACCCCTATAGGGGGGTCGACACCCTATGGAGGGACTTTTCCCGCCCAACCTTCTGTTCAGATTTGAATTTCGAACTCGATTTATTTAATTATTAATTTAATTTCTGCTTAAACTTGAAAACTTCTAACCTCCATAACTTCTTCATAAGGAGTCTGATTCACGCAAACTCGGACTCTGTCTCAAGCAAAATTCTGAGACAAACGCAATGGCATAACCCTTTTCACCCAATTCTTATTTTAAAGATTAATTATTCTTTAATTATCTCTTATGTTCCGTTTTAAAATTACGGGGTGTTACAATTATGCTAATGTTAATTTGTGGAATGATCTATGGTTAAGAAATGGTTTTATACTGAGTTGAGAACTTTCTGATATTGAAATAGAGGTGACAGGTTTTGAGTAGAAATGCAAAAGTGAGGCAATACCTGCATATTAATGTCATTACTCTACCTGCAACTGTTGTGCCTAGAATCAATCAGTTTTGGAGAGATGCACATAAACTTAAGGTAGGTGATGTTGCTGATAAAATTACACTGTGGGGCATAGAGGAAAAACTAGTTTAAATAAAAAAATGTTTCAAAATATAACAGGTTATGAAGCAATGTTGAGATGCAAGTGGAACAAGAAAATATGGCACAAAGACAATAGTGCTAAAGAGAATTTGCTTCTCTGGAAATTAATACACAAAGCTATTCTAACTATGGATAAGCTTTATAGCCGTAGGATGCAAACTGAATTGACTTGTGTCCTGTGTGGAGATAACGCTGAAAGTCTTGTCCATCTATTCTTTGAATGCAATAACTCCTTCATTATTTGGTTTGACCTGATGCACAAAATTGGGATATGCGGTGCCAGTCAAACAAGTTATATAGAGTGGAGAAATATGGAGAGACATACGAGTAGAAAGAGTAGCAAATGGAGACTTCTATGTTATACTCTTACAAAGTTCTTGAGCACAATTTGGAAGGAATGAAATAGAAGGATTTTCAATCTTATGGAGGCTAGAAGCAGTGAGCAGTTAAAAAAAGTGTTAGAATGGAAGTGAGGAATGGTTTGAAGCAATTGAATTTTACTTTTGATCTTGGAATCATGCAAATGCTCCTTTAATTTTTGGTTTGTATATAGTGGAAATAAGGTTGCGCCCCCTGTTATAGTTTCAAATGTAAGTCACGTCCCTCCCTTGTTTTCATTTCAAACCCGGTCCCTGTTTTCAATCCTTTCGCTTGTTACGTTTTTCTGCCAAAAAAATGTGCTGTTGAGTAATATATATATATATATTCTAAAATCTGGAAATGTTCTTGGAAGTCCACACAAATTTAAAAAAATGCATACATGTATGCAACTATTACCAATAATTGCACATATGTATGCAACTATTGCATATGCTGTTTTTATTGAAAATCTAGACAGAAACTTGCATACATGTGTGTAACTATTTTGAAATACTTGCACAAATGTGTGCAAGTATTGTATCAAGAAAACTTAACTGAAATTTTGCTTGCAAATTGTTGCACACATGTGTGCTACTTTACTGTTTTATTTGCACACCTGAATGCAAATAAATATGAACTGATTTGCACGGCTGTGAATTATTGCACATTTTTATGCAAAAATTCTGCAATACTTGCACAGATGTATGCAAGAAAGTCAACACAGATGCATAACATAAACACTTGCATGGATGCATGCAAGAAAATTCAAATACGTGCATACTGTTATGCATTTAACCGCAGTTTCGTTGTTTTTCTGTTTTTTTCGTTTTTGACGTCCTTTTTGATGGTTTGTTGATTTAATTTTTGTAACTTTTACATTTTTTTATTTAAATATGAATTTACGTGATTTTTAATTTACTGAATTTTCGAAAAATAGGGACTAAATTTACAATAAGTTTTGGATCGGATGTGAGGCTAATTTTGAAACTTTATAGGGACCTGTGCCAAACAGACCCTTGTATATATGTGTTTTGTTGTGTTTTCTGTGTTAATGTACCGTGTTTCTACGTACTCTTGTGTGTGTTGTAATTTTCTTCTTTCCCCGGTGTATTAATAAAAGTGGTAGGGGGTCCACTCAACCCCATCGGCCTTGCCAAAAATAATAATATTATAATATTCAATTTTGAATTTAAATTAAAGTCAAATTTTGAGAATATTGTTTTTAAATAAGTTTACATATATTTATGTAGATTTATAATCATATTTGAAGTAAATCGGACGAATTTTTACTCTAAGGGAAAAAAGTTTGCTTCTTATAACAATAGTTTTCAAAGGGAAAAAGAATTTTCAAATTTTAGTGTATAGTTTCCAAGTTACGCTTAAATCTATTTGAATAAAGGTCGTTGTAAATGTAGTTCGTAGACCATAACAGTTAATAGTTGTTTTAAATTATTAGAAATATGGGAAAAAAATTGTAAAATTGTAATGAATTATCTAAAAGTGATTTGAATTGGAAATCTTTAGTTTTGGATAATATAAAGGTTATTTTGATCAAACTAGCTAATATGAATTGTTTTGTGACGCTTTTGTAATGCTTTTGCAACATTTTTCTGAAAACAATATATTTTGAAGTTTTAAACTTATGAATTATTATCCAAAAATTAAATATTCATTTTTAAATGATTAATGAAATATTTTTAGAAGTTTATAGTACTTAAAAGATATTGGTTTTAAGTAAGATTTAATGTATAATAAGATAAAATGGTTTTCCAATTATTAATGATATTGCAAATGGTTGAAAGTGATGTCGTTATTAATTCCATAAGTAAACTTGTACTGTTCAAAAATTTAAAAGGTAGAGTTTCCGTTATTCCGCTAATAGTATAAGTGGAGTATGGAAATTGATATCGAACATAAGTTGATGTAACTTCTACCCAGTTCCTAAATAATATGATTTCAGCTTAATCTTTTTGAATAAAGGTTTTCCAGAATTAATAAGATGGGTTTGGATAGAAATATTCTTCAGATATTCGATATGTAATTCCATTATTAGATGTATACTACGTGGGAAATTTGGAAGGTATTTGTATCAATATTCCACTTATAGTATTCGCTGATTTTGTGAATTGGTATCGAATATAAGTTGATAATTTTTTTGCTTAAATCTTACATTCAATATCAATTGGGTTTGGTTTATATCTTATTAATGGATTGAAAGATATATTTGAAATTTGTGGAACTTATGAATAAATCTTTGATTAAGATTTAAAAAGGATTTTGAGATTTAAAAGAACTTCATGTCAAATGATTTAAAGCGATAAATCTTTGGTTTTGAATTTAAAAGAAATGGTTTCCTTTAAAGATAAGAAGGTTAAAAGCAGATTTTGAATTAAACAAAAAGAGAAGACTTAACTAGGAGCTGATGTAATCCATAATTGTTTTTAAATTGCGCTAATTATTTGGAAAGATCGAGATCGGAATTTATGACCAAAAACCATTCCAAATAATTATACGACGTTGTGGATCAATTGAAGATGATGGTTGAAGACCGGGAATCTTCACATTGAATGGACTGCTTGTTGATGCCTTGGGTAGCTCCCAATATGAGGTTATGTATAGCAGTGGTCTGGACATATTTGGACTTTTTTTTGGGATTTGCAAGGGTCTCTCTCCTTTATTGGACAAGAAATAAGGTGCATTTGGTTTCGTTCAGATCTAGAACAGACGTGTATGGATGTGTGTCTGATAGTGTATTTTGTAATATATCGATTGGTTATTACTAAACATATTTCTGATTGGTGGCGGAGAATTTATTCTCTTAGCTTAACACTCTTCTTTGAGATGTACGAGCTCAAAGGTTATATGGTCAGTAACTATGAGTTGTATGTTATAAAATGACAGTGTGTCATATTAAGTGATGAGGTATTGATGATCAAAGCATGACTTAATAGAGCCTAGCTTTGTGTAACGAGACTTCAACAAGACTCACATCTCAGTAAATGGCCAAAACAGGAAAAATGCAGTGATAGTTTGGGTTGTCGTCTCCTTATAGATAAAAAGTGTACCATGGTATGGAGCCCAAGTATTACTTATGTGGCAACTTCTACTTATGTGGTTATTGATGACGTGGGATCCTGGATAAAGGTTGGTAACAACCGGAGATGGCATACTCAAGCGCATTCTAATTCATCCAGTTAAGGGATGAACCGACCTCATGTTAACAGAGAGCCCATTTGGTTCTTAGTGCATCCTTATAGAGGTGTACCCATCGGTAAAAAAATTCCTTAGCCTGGTCATTTGTTGGAAATCCATTCTTCACTATGAGCCTTTACGGTTTAGTTGTGTTATATTATGTCAGCATAATGGGATGGGGCATTATGCTGGTTAGTATTGATACATTTACTTACGAAACGATTTTTCCATACTATGCACTAATAATAATATCAGAGGATTTTCTGCATATCAAGCATTTTTGGTTACTATAATGAGAAATATCGCCCATGTCTGCGTTTGTATTGTGTGTGTGCCACGAGACCTTATGGTAGCTTCATTTTCCAAAAAGACACTGTGAATTTTTATGCATCAGTATTCATAAGGTTAAAACTCATTCCATGTTATAAGGCGTGGTCTTATGATTTACCCCATGTTAAAATAAAACTAAATATAACTGTTTTAGTTCTCACACAAGTCCCATGACTGACCTGGAGTTTATTGTTCCTTCACCTTAACTTTGGGTGCCCATAATTTTCCACGGGAAGCCAGTAGTTTGGTTTGCAAATTTAGCCTTGGCATTAGTTAGAGCAGGATTCGGGATTAGAGCTGGAGCTATATCTTGGATCATTATTCTTCCATTGAGAGTTTACATATATTTCTATCCGCTGTGTTTCTGTTGTACTTTGATGATCATTGTAACTTTGATGTAAAATTATTGTTATGATAGTGAACAATTTCTTTTATTTTTGTCCAAATATGTAAGTACCCCTAAAAATTTGCCTTAATGAATAGTTTGAGTCAGTTTAATAACCAGTTAGAACCAAGCAAAAGGGCGGGTCATTACATAATTTGTATCAGAGCTTTGGTTTATACAAAACTGTAGGGTACGACTCATTAGGACATAATGAAAGGACTCATCAGATATAGGATTAGTAATATCCTATAATGAGTAACTCGTTAGAGATAGGGTTAGTAATTTCCTAGAATGAGTTTTTGGAGTATTGTGTATGAGAGAGCGTCGTTTTCACATAAAAAAAATATGGTTTTCAAAAAAATATGGTTTGAATATAAAAGAATTTACGTGAGGATATAAATTAGAACCGAATTCATAAATATATTAGTGAGTTCCCCTCCCCTCCCCCCAATCAAATGAGTTAAGATAGTTAATTTTTTTAGCATGTATACCTAATGATTAGAATTTCACAAAGGTGCTAATGTGAATTGGTATTTTGATAGATAATCCCAGTATGAAAAGCTTTGGAAAATCAAAGAATTTGGATAAAAAGTATGTTTTGAAGAATAATTAAGGTAAATTTAAACATTGGATTTAAGTTTAAATGTTTGAATTGTGTTTACACCAAAAATGGTCTAAACATCCAAGGTACTAAACTGTACTTCACCAATTCGGTAAGAAATAAATGGAGCCGTGTTTAATTAGCAATAAAAATGAAAAATACAAAAAAAGTAAAGTAGAGACGAGATTTAGAGTGGTTCAGCCATTAATGAGGCCTGCGTCCACTATGAAGGTGATTTCCTGTCTTATAATGAGAATTACAGAAGACATCAGCTCTCTCTCTTTTCATACATCTCGATATTCACTCAATATACCTTGTCCATGTATTTCAATCTAAGGAATCAGACAAGAGAATAGCAGAATTTAAGAAGGAGGATGGATTAATGATTGAGAAGAAGGATGTCTTCTTCTTTCCTCATCATCAGATCGTATTTGTCGCCATGGCAGAATTTGTGGTTGAGGATGAAGTTCGGCAGCACTTCGTGGTCTTTTTTCTCCTCCTCCTTCACGTTGGTAGCCATGGTGTATTTATAGGTGAAAAACCCCCTTTGGTAAATGATTTGGAATCCCTTTATCCGGGCCATGATCGTTCATTCTATTAATTACGACCATGCCACTGGCTAGCTGTAGCCAACTGTCCGTGGCTGTATCCAGTTATCATGTGCGGGCGGCTCGTTGGAACGAGTATCTTGAATAGCTGAGCGGATCCATGTAAGCAAGCGTCCTATGAGCGCCTCGAGAGATTCTGTAAGAGTGGGATGCGAGTTTGGAGTTGAGCCTCCTCTGCCCCTTATGCGACCATCCTTCTCAGTCCAGTGGCATTCGTTTTCGTGTTGCCTTTGTATGATGTCGTTTGGCTTCGTATCTATGTTATGAGGTCGCTCTTGCTTATGTTGAATGGGCGACTTGTTTGATGGCGAAATGAGGGAACAAGTCGGCCATGATACCTTAGCGTGGTTATGTTTGATTTGGTGAGCGAGTGATAGTGTTATGACTGACCGGGGTTGCGACTTTAAGATGTACAGGCGCTTCTTCCGAAGACTGGTGTACGGCCGATCAGTAGGCCTTTGGCTTGAGTATCGAGCGACAGGTGTTGTCATCTATGGGCAGTTTGTAACACCCCGTGATTTTAAATATTAAAATTAACAAATTAAAGAATACTTAATTTTAAATGTGAGAATTAAGGGAAACAGGTTACTCCATTGCGTTCGTCTCGGAATTCTGCTTGAGATAGAGTACGAGTTTGCGTGAATTGGACTCCGTATGAAGAAGTTATGGCCCTCAGAACTTTCATAAATTTATATAAAACAATTCAGAAAATTAAATACCAAGGCAGATCGACCTAGGGGTTGACCTACCCCAGGCCAGGTCGACTAGGGGGTCGACCTCCCTATATACAGGTCGACCTACCCTACGGGCAGATCTGAAATGTGACGATGTTTTGACTCACTGCTGAGTCATTAGGGCTGAGGTGATTATTCTATCTTGTCTGGATGGTCTTGATTTCTTCTAGGTTAATCTGACGGCTCTTAATTAATTAAAATTCGATATAAGAAACCTAACCCTCAACCTAAAATCACACTAATTCATACCAAGAGCCATCATGCTGTCAATGGTGAACCTAGAGTAGCCGCCGTTCTCTTTCAACTCAAAAGCAAGATAGAAGCAAGAATCAAAATCTAATCTAATCTAAATTAGAATAACAATTAGTCTACATCAAAGGCAAGCAATTCAGTTTCAGAATATAGATCCCAGAAAAACAAGACTGTTCTTTTGCTAGTGAGTATAATTTCTTTCATAAAATAATTAATGAATTAATTATGATGGGTCATGACTTGGATTACGAGAACATGTCTGTTGAATCATGTAACGTTACTTGATTTTGTTTGTGAATATATGATTGTTTTGTTAACTTATGTTTGTAAATCTAAATCATACATGAATCTTATGCAAGTTTAGGATGTTAAAGCATATGCGAATCTTATGTAAGTTCGGGATGTTAAATTATATACGAATCTTATGTAAGTTTGGGATGTTAAAACATATGTGAACCTTATGCAAGTTTGTTTCTACATATGTTAATTTGTAAGTGAATCCTATGCAAGTTTGGGATGTTAAATCATACGCTAGTTGTATATGAATCTTATGCAAGATTGGGGATGTTAAATCATATGCTAGTTTATGAATCTTATGCAAGTTTGGGATGTTAAAACATATATGAATCTTATGCAAGTTTAGGATGTTAAAGCATATGCGAATCTTATGTAAGTTGGGATGTTAAATTATATATGAATCTTATGCAAGTCTGTAGGTGGATTATACACAAGTTCATATGTGAATCAAGTATATACATATGCTAGTTTATATGCAAAACATGTGACATTAATTTACATGTTTAGATCCATATGCAAGTTCACATTTTTATGTTTAGATCTATATTTAGATCCATGGCAGTACATAGTTATGCAAATTTATGTTCTATATGCCCATTGCCTATGCTAGTTTTGTATGTGAATCATATGCTAGTTTGAATGTAAGTTTGTATGAAATTCATGTGCAAGCTATAGGAAAACCATATCCTTATACGCAAGTTCACGATTACATGTTTAGATCTGTATTTAGATCCATGGTAGTTTATGCAAATTTATGTTATATATATATCCATTGCCTATGCAAGTTCTTGGCTATGCAAACTTATGTTATGATCTATTTTGCAAGTTGTGACATTGCTTTTCTTTTTTATAAGTTAGACTATTTTCGAGTCTAGCATATATCATATTAAAACAAATGAATAACGTGGGGACAATGGGAAAATATTAATTTTGCAAAATTGTGAATTGGCATAAAATGGCTTTAAAGGCATATAGTTAAATTGAGACATTAATTGGTATAATTTATATACCTAAAAAGTATGGACATAATTTAGGTGACAATTATGAACATGGATTAAAAATTGGAAGTTATTGGCACTTTGAAATAGGGATATTAATTCAAATTGGGGTTGAATAATAATAATGCATAATAAATGCCTAAGACATGAGGTTAGACTCGTTTGTGGTGTAAGACTGCCCGGACCCGCCCCGCAAATCCAGCAACCACAGACGATAGTCTAATGTGAGAGGTCAAAGGCATAAATTAAATGAGTAATAAAGGCCTAAGACATGAGGTTAGACTCGTTTGTTGTATAAGACTTCCCGTAACCGCCCGGCAAATCCAACAACCACAAACGGTAGTCTAATGTGAGAGGTCAAAGGCATAAATTAAATGATGCTTAGACACGAGGTTAAGTCTGGCTTGTGGTAGAAGTCTGCCCTGAACCGCCCGGCATATCCAGCGGCCACAAGCAATCGACTTAATGTGAGAGGTATGTGCATTGATAATTAATTAATGTTGATCAAAGACGAATATGAATGACAAACATAAGTTTGGTTGAGTGAATAATTCTCTGAGTACCAATCTGATGTTGATTTCGGTCTTCGGGGTTGATATTTAAGGAGTTATTCTCTTAACCAATGTATCAGTGAACTTAGATGTACTTAATCATAAATTAAGTAAAACATGATAAGTGGATAGGGTTAAGACTAGCTTAACCAATAAGTGGATAGGGTTAAGACAAACTTAACTAATAATATGTATTGATCTGATAAGGTTAAGGCAAACTTAACCAATAATATATATTGATTTGATAAGCGGATAGGGTTAGGACCAACTCAACCAATAATATAAGTTGACAGGGTTAAGACCAACTTAACCAATAATATAAGTGGATAGGGTTAAGACCAGCTTAACCATATATATATATATATATATATATATATATATTGATCTGATAAGCAGATAAGGTTAAGACAAGCTTAACCAATAACACATGTTGATTTGATAAGTGGGTAACATGGGTGACATGTGGGAAATAATTATAAACACTTAACCAAGTTGAAACATGTAAGAAGACATGAAATAAGAGGGGGTTAAGTGGGAAATCCTAGTGGGGACCAAACATATGTGGAAAGCTTGTGTCAAGCGTGGGGACCCTTTTCAACCAGTAACCCATTTAGTATCAAAGTGGGCTCGATCTAGATCGAGGACGGGACACGCTTACTGGGTTTGATTGTAAGAGGTCAAAACGGGTTAGCGGTGGCAACGCAAGTCCAAAGGGGTCATGTGCGTGTGTGGGCCCGGGCTGGTAGGTAAGATGTTGTTGCATCGTGTAGGTATAAGCCGTGCATCTTTAGTGGTATCGGGTTGCCACTTTGGGAAGTGATACACTCCACTGTGGGACCAGCACGGGTATCTACGAGTTAGAGAGTCGATAGAATGGGGAAGGTAGTGGGTACGACTAGCGGAGATAGGGGCAGGCGGCACCTATGACAGCAGCTAGGAGTACAAGAAACTACCATATTATGAATAAATGTTGTAACTAGACCGGGGAGGGTAGTGGGTACAACTAGTAGAGGTAGGAGCAGGCGGCACCTACGATAGCAGCTAGGAGTACACGAAACTACTATTATTATAATTATGATTAGTAAGAGGGATCAACTTCCAGTATGGGACTAGTAATGGTGCGGTGTAATTAGCATTGGTGCAGTATAGTAATTATCCTATAGCGATTAGGAACGAGATTAACGCCAGAATATTCCTCTTGTTTGTTTTGACTTGCCCACTTGTTTCACAGTCATTCCTTGTTTTACCAGTTTATGCCTTATCCTAATTACTTTAATAATTATATTGTTAAAGTTAATGTACTCGCCAGACTTTATGTCTGACCCCCTTGTTTTCGCCTCTTTTCTTCCTTCCCCCCCCCCAGGTTCTCAGGGTGGGACTAGTATTAGTGGCGGTTGATTTGGATCTCTTTCTCTCTCTTTTGGAAGTGCTTGGATTGCTGAAAGTAAAGTTCAGCTCATCTCTTTTATGGTTACTTATGTTGGGGTTGTGCTTTTTACTTTATGTATTCTGAAAACAATTTGTCAAGATGGATATTAAGTGTACTTGGTTTATGAAGTTGTTGTAATCAAACTATTTCTCCGCTGCAATAAAAGTTGTTATATATTTTTCAAGTACCAATATATGTATCTGTATTATTATATTCTGTTCTATACACTAATAATACTCCATGAAAGTTAATGCATTCCCTTTGAGAGTGACATTAATGGACGTGGGGTGTTACACGTGGTATCAGAGCTGAAGGTTGACAGAACAGATAAGGGATTTTGAAAAACTATTTTTCAAAAGCATTTTTATAAAGAAATACTTTCAAAAATATGTTTTAAGGAATGTATTTTCAAGAGAAAAGTTTGTTTTAAAAAACATTACCCCCAAGAGCCATATATCTTTCCTTCGGTTCTCCGTTTTGAATCTCTTCCTCTTTCCTATTTGAATTTCTTCCTCCACGTATAGACGCTTTTTCTAAGATATGTAAGAACTTCCGTACGGTTGGCGGGAACCCGCTTCATGGGACTGGGACATTTGTCAAAGCTAGAAGGAAGCGGAGCACTTGTTGGTACCTTTAAGATAGGCGACGGGAGGAAGGTTCAATTAGCTGCTTGGTTAATGAAGGACGAAACCTCATTTTGGTAGGAGGTCGCGAATGGAGAATGTGCAGGAGAGACATGGATAGTACACACGATAAGAAAGTAGATCCAAAGAAAGGCGGTAAGGATAACAAGGGGCCAAGAGAAAAGGAAGGGCCACACTTGTGAAATTCATGACTACTTAAATAAAGACGTCAGAAAGAAGAAGAAGACTAGTTGTTATCGTTACGGAGAAACATGACATCTTATTAGGATCATCCAAAGAAGCAAAAGGAAAAGGTAAGGGCAAAGTACAAGATCTTCTGGAGGGAAGACGCGTTCCCTCACGACTGGCATACCTGATAGAGGTAGAAATATCTTGGTTGGAAGTTTGGTTTTTTTTATCATCCTGTTCGAAACTTGTTTGAATTCTGGGGTTTCACACTCGTTTGTATCTGCTTTGTCAGTTGAAAACACTGCACCTAAATACTAGTCTAGTTACGGATCCCATAGTAGTCTCAAATCCTATTGATGGTTCGGCTCATCTTTCGATAATTTGTCGGGATTTGAGAGTATCTATCTTGAGCATTGAGTTTGAATGCAACGCCTTCGTTCTTGGCTTCACGGGCTATGGATTGATTCTAGGCGTGGATTGGTTATCCAGTAATGGTGCCATCCTCGATTGTGAAAAGTGGGTGGTTAGACTTATGACTCGTTGTGGAAAGACCCTTGATATTTCTTGTGACCCTAGAGGTTCGGTGATGCTTAGCTACCTAGAATCTCTTGACGCGTCCAACGGTGATTTGGAATTTGTTCGTGTGGTTCATGAATATGGTAACGTCTTCGATGATGTTCGGGGTTTACCCCGAGGCGTGAGATAGACTTTCGTATATACCTTGTAAATAATGCAAAGACAGTTGCATTACCGGTGCGCCACATGGCTCTGAGAAAGAAAAGAGAACTTAGTAAGCAAAGGAGTTGCTTGAGAAGGGGTTCATAAGAGGAAATATTTCGGAATGGGGTGCTCCAGTTGTTTTTACTACGAAGGCTGATGGTTCACTTAGACTGTGCGTGGACTATAGAGAACTAAATAAGCTCACCAAGAAGAATAGACACCCATTGCCGAGGATAGACGATTTATTCGATCAGTTGGTCGGTGCTTCGGTTTTCTCGCAACTGGATTTGGCTACAGGATTTCATCAGCTAAGGGTGGCTGAAGACAGCATAGATAAGACTGCATTTAGAACTCCTGACGGTTTCTTCGAGTGGCTCGTCATGCCTTTTGGTTTGACGAATGCACCCGCATACTTCGTTGACTTAATGAGTAGGGTGTTTAGGGAGTTTCTAAACAAGTTTGTGGTAGTCTTTGTGGACGATATCTTGGTTTTCTCTAGAAGTGAGGAAAAGCATGCCCTACATCTTAGGGAAGTCTTAGAGACCTTATGAGCGCATCAACCCAAAGCTAAGTTCTCCAAGTGCTATTTTTGGAGAAAAGAAGTGAGGTTCTTAGGAAATGTGGTCTCTAAGGAAGGGATAGCTGTGGATCCCACAAAGGTGGTGGCAATCCAAGATTGGAAAACTCCTAAGAATGCAACAGAAGTAAGAAGCTTTTTAAGGCTAGCTGGTTATTATAGGAAGTTCATTAAGGACTTCGCGAAGATATCAGCCCCACTTACTCGATTAACGAAGAAGAACTTGACTTTTGCTTGGGATGTTGACTATGACGATGCTTTCCAGCATTTGAAGGGGTCGTTGACGGCAGCTCCAGTTTTAGTTTTTCCAGATGGAAGTAAGCCATTCACAGTGTATACCGGTGCTTGCGGGACAGGGCTTAGAGCAGTTTTCGATGCAAGAGGAAAAGGTGATATGCAAAAGGCGGCAAGTACGAGCATTGCTTATCATCCACAGACGGATGAATGTACAGAAAGGGGTGAATAGAATCCTTGAAGATCTTTTGAGGTTATGTATCCTAGATTTTGGAGGGACATGAGAAGAGGCAACGAGCTTAGTGGTGTTCACGACGTGTTTCACGTATCGCATTTGCGGAAGTGTTACAAGATACCGCGGAAGTAGTGGAGCCGAACATGCTTAGAGAAGTGGAAGTAGAGTGAGATGCCACAATTAGACGAGCTCCTACATGCATCCTTGGGTCGGAGGTATAAAAGCTACGCAACAAAGAGGTCAAGTTGGTCAAAGTGCAATGGGGAGATGATCAAGGAGACGTGACTTGGGAAACAGAAGACAAGATGCGTACACTGTACCCTTTCCTTTTTGAGGGTAAGATTTTTAACTTTCCCTTTTTTTTACTACTTTGTCGATATTTGTCCTATCTTCACGATTATATCTTCGATCTCTAGTTAGGAAAAACCCTATGGTTGTAAACAAGTGTTTGAGACATGTTATGTTTGGTGGAGGATGCAAGTGGTTGCTAGTGGTTGCTCGTGGATGCATGTACACACACATTAGGCACTAGATCGACTCAGTCATTTTCATATTGCATATAAATATGTGTGCATATTTAATGGATGTATAATGGTTGTGTTATCATATGGATGCTGCATTTTGATGAATGGTTGTGCACACATGTAGAAATAATATGTATCGTTAGGATTCTTTCGCATACATAATGGACGCATGGCACTGTCCTGATTTGCATTAAGGAGGTCAACTGAATCAGTAGACTGGCTGATTTTGCATTAGAAAAGGAACATATACAAACACTTTTTGCATATGTTCATATGGCATTAGAAATCTTGTAAGGACAATGGATGCCTGTGTTTGATGGTTGAATAGATGGATGATTGGATGTTAGGATATACATCCTCCTTAACTTGGAGATTTCGGGGGCGAAATCCCTTTAAGGAGGGGAGAATGAAACACCCCGTGATTTTAAATATTAAAATTAACAAATTAAAGAATACTTAATTTTAAATGTGAGAATTAAGGGAAACGGGTTACGCCATTGCGTTCGTCTCGGAATTCTACTTGAGATAGAGTTCGAGTTTGCGTGAATTGGACTCCGTATGAAGAAGTTATGGCCCTCAGAACTTTCATAAATTTATATAAAATGATTCAGAAAATTAAATACCAAGGCAGGTTGACCTGGGGGTCGACCTACCCTAGGCCAGGTCAACCAGGGGGTCGACCTCCCTATATACAGGTCGACCTTAGGGTCGACCTAACCCCCCACCCTGGGCAGATCTGAAATGTGACGATGTTTTGACTCACTGCTGAGTCATTAGGGCTGAGGTGGTTATTCTATCTTGTCTGGATGGTCTTGATTTCTTCTAGGTTAATCTGACGGCTCTTAATTAATTAAAATTCTATATAAGCAACCTAACCCTTAACCTAAAATCACACTAATTCATACCAAGAGCCATCATGTTATCAATGGTGAACCTAGAGTAGCCGCCGTTCTCTTTCAACTCAAAAGCAAGATAGAAGCAAGAATTAAAATCTAATCTTATCTAAATTAGAATAACAATTAGTCTAAAGCAATTCAGTTTCAGAATACAGATCCCAGAAAAACAAGACTGCTCTTTTGTTTGTGAGTATAATTTCTTTAACAAAATAATTAATAAATTAATTTTGATGGGTCATGACTTGGATTATGAGAACATGTCTGTTGAATCACGTGACGTTACTTGATTTTGTTTGTGAATATATGATTGTTTTATTAACTTATGTTTGTAGATCTAAATCATACATGAATCTTATGCAAGTTTAGGATGTTAAAGCATATGCGAATCTTATGTAAGTTCTTGATGTTAAATTATATATGAATCTTATGTAAGTTTGGGATGTTAAAACATATGTGAATCTTATGCAAGTTTGTTTCTACATCTGCTAATTTGTATATGAATCCTATGCAAGTTTGGGATGTTAAATCATACGCTAGTTGTATACGAACCTTATGCAAGATTGGGGATGTTAAATCATATGCTAGTTTATGAATCTTATGCAGGTTTGGGATGTTCAAACATATGTGAATCTTATGCAAGTTTAGGATGTTAAAGCATACGCGAATCTTATGTAAGTTGGGATGTTAAATTATATATGAATCTTATGCAAGTCTGTAGGTGGATTATACACAAGTTCATATGTGAATCAAGTATATACATATGCTAGTTTATATGCAAAACACGTGACATTAATTTACGTGTTTAGATCCATATGCAAGTTCACATTTTTATGTTTAGATCTATATTTAGATCCATGGCAGTACATAGTTATGCAAATTTATGTTCTATATGCCCATTGCCTATGCTAGTTTTGTATGTGAATCATATGCTAGTTTTGTATGTGAATCATATGCTAGTTTGAATGTAAGTTTGTATGAAATTCATGTGCAAGCTATAGGAAAACCATATCCATATATGCAAGTTCACAATTACATGTTTAGATCTATATTTAGATCCATGATAGTTTATGCAAATTTATGTTATATATATATATCCATTGCCTATGCAAGTTCTTGGCTATGCAAACTTATGTTATGATCTATTTTGCAAGTTGTGATGTTGCTTTTCATTTTTATAAGTTAGACTATTTTCGAGTCTAACATATATCATATTAAAACGAACGAATAGCGTGGGGACAATGGGAAAATATTAATTTTGCAAAATTGTGAATTGGCATAAAATGGCTTTAAAGGCATATAATTAAATTGAGACATTAATTGGTATAATTTATATACCTATAAAGTATGGACATAATTTAGGTGACAATTATGGACATGGATTAAAAATTGGAAGTTATTGGCAATCTGAAATAGGGATATTAATTCAAATTGGGGTTGAATAACAATAATGCATAATAAATGCCTTAGACATGAGGTTAGACTCGTTTGTGGTGTAAGACTGCCCGGACCCGCCCAGCAAATCTAGCAACCACAGATGATAGTCAAATGTGAGAGGTCAAAGACATAAATTAAATGAGTAATAAAGGCCTAAGACACGAGGTTAGATTCGTTTGTGGTATAAGACTGCCCGGACCCGCCCGATAAATCCAGCAACCACAAACGGTAGTCTATTGTGAGAGGTCAAAGGCATAAATTAAATGATGCTTAGACACGAGGTTAAGTCTGGCTTGTGGTAGAAGTCTGTTCGGAACCGCCCGGTATATCCAGCGGCCACAAGCAATCGACTTAATGTGAGAGGTCTGTGCATTAATAATTGATTAATGCTGATCAAAGACGAATATGAATGACAAATAGAAGTTTGATTGAGTGAATAATTCTCTGAGTACCAATCTGATGTTGATTTCGGTCTTCGGGGTTGATACTTAGGGAGTTATTCTCTTAACCAATGTATCAGTGAACTTAGATGTACTTAATCATAAATTAAGTAAAACATGATAAGTGGATAGGGTTAAGACTAGTTTAACCAATAAGTGGATAGGTTTAAGACAAACTTAACCAATAATATGTATTGATCTGATAAGGTTAAGACAAACTTAACCAATAATATATATTGATTTGATAAGCGGATAGGGTTAGGACCAACTTAACCAATAATATAAGTGGACAGGGTTAAGACCAACTTAACCAATAATATAAGTGGATAGGGTTAAGACCAGCTTAACCAAATATATATATATATATATATATATATATATATCTGATAAGCAGATAAGGTTAAGACAAGCTTAGCCAATATTACATGTTGATTTGATAAGTGGGTAACATGGGTGACATGTGGGAAATAATTATAAACACTTAACTAAGTCGAAACATGTAAGAAGACATGAAATAAGAGGGGGTTAAGTGGGAAATCCTAGTGGGGACCAAGCATAGGTGGAAAGCTTGTGTCAAGCGTGGGGACCCTTTTCAACCAGTAACCCATTTAGTATCTAAGTGAGCTCGATCTAGATCGAGGACGGGACATGCTTACTGGGTTTGATTGTACGAGGTCAAAACGAGTTAGCGGTGGCAACGCAAGTCCAACGGGATCATGTGCGTGTGTGGGCCCGGGCTAGTAGGTAAGACGTTGTTGCATCGTGTAGGTATAAGCCGTGCATCTTTAGTGGTATCGGGTTGCCACTTTGGGAAGTGATACACCCCACTGTGGGACCAGCACGGGTATCTACGAGTTAGGGAGCCGATCGAATGGGGAAGGTAGTAGGTACGACTAGCGGAGATAGGGGCAGGCGGCACCTATGACAGCAGCTAAGAGTACAAGAAACTACCATATTATGAATAAATGTTGTAACTAGACTGGGGAGGGTAGTGGGTACAACTAGTGGAGGTAGGAGCAGGCGGCACCTACGATAGTAGCTAGGAGTACACGAAACTACTATTATTATAATTATGATTAGTAAGAGGGATCAACTTCCAGTATGGGACTAGTAATGGTGCGGTGTAATTAGCAATGGTGAAGTATAGTAATTACCCTATAGCGATTAGGAATGAGATTAACGTTAGAATATTCCTCTTGTTTGTTTTGACTTGCCCACTTGTTTCACAGTCATTCCTTGTTTTACTAGTTTATGCCTTATCCTAATTACTTTAATAATTATATTGTTAAAGTTAATGTACTCGCTGGACTTTATGTCAGACCCCTTTGTTTTTGCCTCTTTTCTTCCTTCCCCCATCCCCCCAGGTTCTCAGGGTGGGACTAGTACTAGTGGAGGTTGATTTGGATCTCTTTCTCTCTCTTTTGGAAGTGCTCGGATTGTTGAAAGTAAAGTTCAGCTCATCTCTTTTATGGCTACTTATGTTGGGGTTGTGCTTTTTACTTTATGTACTCTGAAAACAATTTGTCAAGATGGATATTAAGTGTACTTGGTTTATGATGTTGTTTTAATCAAACTATTTCTCCGCTACAATAAAAGTTGTTTTAAAATTTTCAAGTACCAATATATGTATCTGTCTTGTTATATTCTGTTCTATACACTAATAATACTCCATGAAAGTTAATGCATTCCCTTTGAGAGTGACATTAATGGACGTGGGGTGTTACACAATTGTTCAGATATATACATATATGCGACTTGAATTTCTGTCCTGATATGCGTGACCGAGCTTTGATGCTAGATCGAGCATTCCTGCTGGGCGAAGTGACTTCATGGGATATTCGATCCTTCCCTTTGTTAAGTCGTACTTCTTGTAATCATTTCGTGTCACCATCATCGGTTATGATGGCAGAATTTGATTTGTCTTAGGTTTTGTGTATGCATCTTGCTTTGTGCAGTTGCACTCCATCCGTTGTGAGCCATTTAAGCGCTTCGGATAACCCTTCCACGACCGGCCCTGATACTTTCTATTCAATGTGCGTATGGATTTTTTAGGGATTAACACTTGCCCCTCGAAGTCTGTGATTTCTTTTTAGTAAGGAATCACTGGCTTTGATATATTTGATCACACATTGACTGATGGGTTTTGTTCTGACTTGTTGAGGGCTCGGTTGTGCCAAATATTAAGGTTACTTCATCGTTGCTAAGCGGTATTGTCTTTTCTTGTGTGCGAGAGGCCCGATGTATCTTTTTGATTACTGTGTGAATAGCTGAATTTTGAGATGCCAGCTGGGATTTGATGAGACGCTTTCGTGTAGTCAGGCGCTAGGCTGACGTGGCGAGAATTCTCCGGATGAATGCCTTTTAGTCCTCCTTATTCATCTTTAACTTGCTTCACTCGTTTTTACATATTTTCCAAAAAATTCTTTGGTCACAGTGGCGCTTCCTTGAGAGCTTACTCAGGTAACTTATGTCCGAAATTTCTGCCTTGATTTTTTTTTAAAGTTCTGGCTTCCTCATTCCATCACTTTGCCTTTTATTTGTAGTAGCATCTGTCTGTCTTGAGCAATTTTCTTCGAGGTGCCATGATTTTTCTGGGTAAGATTTTTGTACAGCGCGTATTCCGTTTCTGTATTTATCTTTGCTGAACATGAACCATCTGGTGGTTTTCTTTGGAACATCGATGCTTGGTATTTGTTCATAAATTGTTTGGTGAAATTCCCCAGGCTTCTTTAGTTGAAATATTTTTTGTCTATGCTTGAACTCGACTAGGTTGTTCTCCTTTCCATGGTTGTCGTTTGTTCCCTTGCTGGTCCATTTGAAGCAGGTCGCTCAAGGATGGAATTTCTTATATCCAAGAAGCTCAGGAAAAAATCAGTGAGGAGGGCTGGTAGCAAAAAGTCGCCATGGGGTAAGGAGGCCTCGAGTGTGAATGATACTCACAGTCATTGTTCGCTGAATGGACTCTCTGACTCAGATATTCAGACCGCTGTTAGTCGTATGGTCTCTTCATCCATCACGTTAGATCCTGCAGCCGTACCAGAGCCTCTTCCTGTTCCCAACCCTTTCCATCCTGCACTCGCCGAGGACTTTGTGGCTCAGTGTCCAACTAGCTCGTGTTCTGGTGTGTACATAGATCCATTCGATAGATGGATTATCGCAGGGAAGATGGATGCTATGAAGGACAACATATTGGCCGAATTTGATCAGTTGGAACCACGTCTGCATCTGGTTGAAGTCCTTATTACAATAGTCAGAGACTATATTGTGGAGCAAATGGGTGCCTGGATTTCCTTGTTCGAAGATCTTCAGGAGTCGAACAGAGAGAATATTGAACGACTTCATGCTCTGGAGGAAGATAGGAGAAAACTTGTCGAGGCCCTGGAATCTAGGGAGAGAATCATTTCTCACCTCATCTGAGTATTGTGGCCTGCCAATTCTTCGCTTGTTCAGTTATTTTGGTTTTGATTTTGGGTAGTTCTCTTTAGTCTGGCTTGTGTATGCAGGAGCCAGTCTCGCTTATTCTCGTACATCTTAATTTGTGACTTTTAAGGTTTGACTTCAGTTTATTATTATTCTTCATCACGTACTTGGACCGGTTGTTTGCGCGAGTACCGGCCCTCGTTAAATATTCTATATTTGCGGTCTTACGTTTATATCGCTTAGGGACTATCATAATTTTATTACTTTCATTCCTATGAGTTGTCATACTTTTAGTTTGTTGTTCGCGCAAATCTTATCGTTCGAACAGTTCTCGCAACGAAATTATAACTAGGCAATGGTATGTTTTGAGTGGGCATTGGTTGTTGTTTATACAATGGTTCTGTCCCCATACCAAAGCTCTTTTTATTTTCATAAATTTTGTTGATTTCGCATCGTAATTTGGTTAATTTATGATTTCTTAGAAGCAACGTGTGGTTATTATGTGTTTTCTTTTGGGTGCCCCATGCGAGGTCTTGGGTTTCAATTTCGACCTAATTTTAATCCCGTCAGTCCTGATTTTTCTAGGACTAAAAGACCTTGTTGGATGCCCCAAAATGGCTAGGATTTCTGATACCCCCTTTCGGCTAGGATTTCTGGTGTTGTAATCCATCGTTGGCTCTGTTTGACTTGGTTAACAACAAAGAACAAGGATGGCCACTCCTTTTGGTAGGGTTTTTGTTTTGTGCTGGTCCTTCCAACATGTTTAATCCTTCCCCATTTTATGCTTCATCCCGAGGAGCGGACACTAATTCATCTCATCGAGCCTTGACTCAAAAGAGATAGACTTCGTGCCCTTCACCTAACAAGGTACCCCCCGTGATTGGCAATTTTTCCGTTTTGGGACATGTCGGTTTTTCCAACTTTTTGCCTTACCTTAGGACACAGACATTGGTTTTCCTCATTGAGTTTTTTTTTCAAGTTGGAAAACTTGTGTCCAGCACCTAGGAAGGTCACCTAAGAAGGTGCTTCTTCGGCGGGCTTAGCAATTTTAACTGTGGGACTTTTCAATGATATTTCTTTATCTTCAATGAGGTCTGATAGCAGTCCTTTGAATGAGTGTTTGCCAAGCATTCAGCATACTTCATAATGGGAGATGCATTCCTTCGTCGTGCTGTCTTCCTCAGAACAGCTTGTTCCTAGTGAGGTGATGAGTCAGTTGCTCCCATTTGGTCTTGCTTGATGTCTGCGATTCCCAAACTGTTTCATTTGGTGTGTGCTCTAGGATTTCTCGTTACACCCCTTGCTGTGTATGGCCGATTGCATTTGCTATACCTATATTCCAAGAGATTATTTTCCTTTTAGCACGGACCAACAAGTATGTTATTCAAGTAGGCATGTAATTAATTTCTGATGCACACAGTTTTTTTTTGTAGTTAAACCATTACTTAACATGGACACAGCGAATAATAAAGCAAGTTAAAAAAGCTATAACAGCAAGATAAAATCACGGGAACAAGGTAAAGTAATAAGATCTTTAGTTTAATGCTCCATTATTGAAATTTCGGCGGTTGGTCCCTCTGATGAGCGTCCTCCTTGAATTGGTTTGAGCCCCTTCCCTTTTAGGTTGTACTGCCCCTTGTTCGAGAAGAGTCGGGATGATCCTTATGATTTTGTATATACTGTTGTAACCGGTTCTTCCTGATCAACCCTTCGATCACTGACTTCAAGTGCCTGCATTCATCGGTATCATGTCCCGGCTATTTGTGGAATTGGCAAAATTTTCATGACCTCATGGCGGCATTTTTTACGTGCCTTTGTTTCAAAACCGGATATCTCTCAGTGCCTTTAGTTTCCATGAAGATATTTTCCACGGAATCGTTGAGGGGAGTGAATTCGGAGTTCTTGAAAAAAGCGTAGCTTCTTTCTTGCTCGATCGTCCTCCTCTTTGTTGCTCCTTTTTTGATTATCTGAGTTGCTTTGCACCTTTCCATTCTTTTCTGCCCGTGCATTTCTTTCTTCAATATTTGCATATTTTACGGCTTTACTAAGTAACCGTTTGAGTGTACTTGGTTTCTTTTTCCTGATCCATCGCCCTAACTTGGTTTTCTTGCATATGCTCCCTTTAAGAGCCATTAAGATCAAGCTGGGTTCGAGATTCTTGACTTTAGCCAATGCCATATCAAAGCGAGTGAGAAAGACTTTGAGTGGCTCCCCTGATCTTTGTCGTAGTCTGCTTAGCTCCGTAGCATCTCAAGTTTTGAACGCCTGGGATCTGAACTGCTCATTGAATAACTTAGCCAAGGTCACGAAATCATCCACAGACTGTGGTGACAGCTTTATGAACCAAAGATAAGCCACTCCTTTTAGATAAGTTGGGAAATACAATCATTTGATTTCATCAGTAGCGCATGCCCCATTCATGTACTGGTCATATTTACACAGAAATATACTAGGGTCGCTTGCCCCATCATAGGGCTGCAATGATGGAGGCTCGAATCTTTGTTGATGTACAGTTTCCCTAATCCTCTTGGTAAGTGGGGTTTTAGCTGGGAAGGACTCCCATTCTCTCTGATCATCCTTCCTCTTCAGGCTTTTTTCCACAATTGCTTGTGCCATTTCCAAGATGTATTTTCGTTCGTTGGTTGGACCTATGGGCTGATCATTTCTTTTACCATCAACCCTCGATCGAGACGCGTGTTCATGGACCGGGGATAAGGAAGTTGGGCATCTCTTCGGCAGGGTCGTCCTGTTGGTAGTAGGACGGCCGTCCCGTCCCACAATCACATCATCAGAGTAATCGTGCATAGGTGCCTTGGCCCTTTCATGGTTTGGATTGATGCGATGCGCAACTCTCGGGGTGGAACCCTGCTGTCTTGAGTTTGGAGCGGGAAGCTCTGTTTTTGACTCACGATTCGTTCGAGCCAGCGAGGAGCAAGTGGCGCTTAGAGCGGCTTTTGCGGTAGCGGCTTGAATGGCGAGTATCGATTCGAGCTTCTTCATCATTGCGCTGCTTGCAATAGTTATTTGACTCGTTAATCCTATTACTGCTTCCTCTAGTTTTTCCCTGGTTACATTTTCCGTAATTTGTGGCAACTCCCCTTCCTCGGAGTCACTATTTAGTGATGTAACGATGTTGATGCCGTCGTTGGGGTTGTTGGCTTCATCAAGATTCTCCTTAGCGTGCTCATGATCATAAGCATAGTGTCTCCCTGAAAATCTCGTCAGATCTGAAATGGAAAAAGGCAAAACACAGCCCCACGGTGGGCGCCAAAATGTTTACACCAAAAATGGTCTAAACATCCAAGGTACTAAACTGTACTTCGCCAATTCGGTAAGAAATAAATGGAGCCGTGTTTAGTTAGCAATGAAAAATACGAAAAAAGTAAAGTAGAGACGAGATTTAGATTGGTTCAGCCGTTAATGAGGCCTAAGTCCACTATGAAGGTGATTTCCTGTCTTATAATGAGAATTACAGAACACATCAGCTCTCTCTCTTTTCATACATCTCGATATTCACTCAATATACCTTGTCCATGTATTTCAATCTAAGGAATCATACAAGAGAATAGCAGAATTTAAGAAGAAGGAGGATAGATTAATGATTGAGAAGAAGGATGTCTTCGTCTTCCCTCTTCATCAGATCGTATTTGTCGCCATGGCAGAATTTGTGGTTGAGGATGAAGTTCGACGGCACTTCGTGGTCTTTTTTCTCCTCCTCCTTCACGTTGGTAGCCATGGTGTATTTATAGGTGAAAAACCCCTTTGGTAAATGATTTGGAATCCCTTTATCCAGGCCATGTTCGTTCATTCTGTTAATTATGACCATGCCACTGGCTAGCTGTAGCCAGCTGTCTGTGGCTGTATCCAGTTATCATGTGCGGGCGACTCGTTGGAACGAGTATCTTGAATAGCTGAGCGGATCCATGTAAGCAAGCGTCCTATGAGCACCTCGAGAGATTCTGTGAGAGTGGGATGCAGGTTTGGAGTTGAGCCTCCTCTTCCCCTTGTGCGACCGTCCTTCTCAGTCCAGTGGCACTCATTTTCGTGCTGCCTTTGTATGATGTTGTTTGGCTTCGCAGCTATGTTATGAGGTCGCTCTTGCTTATGTTGAACGGGCGACTTGTTTGATGGCGAAACGAGGGAACAAGTCGGCCATGACACCTTAGCGTGGTTGTGTTCGATTTGGAGAGCGAGTGATAGTGTTATGACTGACCGGGGCTGCGACTCTAAGATGTACAGTCGCTTCTTCCAAAGACTGGTGTACAGCCGATCAGTAGGCCTTTGGCTTGAGTATCGAGCGACAGGTGTTGTCATCTATGGGCAGTTGTTCAGATATATACACATATGCGACCTGGATTTCCATCCCGATATGCGTGGCCGAGCTTTGATGCTAGGTCGAGCATTCCTGTTGGGCGAAGCGACTTCATAGGATATTCGATCCTTCCCTTTGTTAAGTTGTACTTCTTGTAATCATTTCGTGTCACCATCATCGGTTATGATGGCGAAATTTGACTTGTCTTAGGTTTGGTGTCTGCATCTTGCTTTGTGCAGTTGCACTCCATCCGTTGTGAGCCATTTAAGCGCTTCGGATAACCTTTCGCACGACCGACCCTGATACTTTCTATTCAATGTGCATATAGATTTTTTAGGGATTAACAAATTGAAATAAGGAATTATCGACGATTTTGGATAGTCAATCAATAAGTTTGAATATAAACTATAAATATTTTACTATGGACTTGTTTTGGAATAATTTTGACTTACGCAAATTTTCATTAGTTTGAAAATCAAGGATAACCTATTTTAGGTTAGTAATAATTATGAATTTGAACGGGGGTTCCTAATAATTTCTAATAGTCGATGAATTTTGGAATACATAAGAAATAAATTTGAATATTTCATGAATTAAGTTTCACTATTTTACTTAAGGGGTATTTGGAAATAAAATGTTATTTAAAGTAAGGTACTTAGATAAGTTAAATTGTAAAGCAGTATGGGATTAAACGATAATTTTTTTGGAAGTTTCAAAATCTATCAGGAAATAGTTTTCATGATTTTGGACTCATTAGTGAATTAAGAATCAAAACCTAGGAAACGATTTTTGACTTTTTCTTTACTAATTCTAGGGCGATAGACCCCTTAGTGTTAGACAGTATTTAGCATAGTTCACTTCCGAGGATGATAATAGCAGTTCCAGATCTAATTCAGTGGGTTGGATGTTCGACCCACCTAGTGATGATAAGATGAGCGACCCATGGTCAGAGGGTTCTCCACATAGATAGCATGAGCCCATTGTGCCTGAGGAGCAAGCACCAGTTGAGGACATTATAGAGAGCGCAACCAACGATGAGAGTTACAACTCTGAGGCTGATGAGAACATAGCCTGGGAGATGGGCACTCCTATTAGTGATGATGAGATGAGGGATTTCAGCGAGGATGCAAAATTACAGTAGGGCGATGATGTGGATATGTTCTAGGGAGAGGATGTTCCCTAGGATGCTACGATAGCTGATTGGTCGGATGGCGTCGAGGTGCATCTAGGAGAGTTTGATGGTATAGCTCATTTTGGTGTACCAATTCTGAATGGTTTAGATATTGGAGTCGCTGACGAGGTTTGGCACGAGGTTCTCTCTGAGTTAGGCAAGCAGGTAGATGATCATATTGAGTCGGTTCCAGATAATCAGGGTCCCAAGTGGGATATAGCGCCAGGGTTTGACGAGGATGATGATGGCGAGGTTATAAATGAGGATGGATACTTAGCCGACAACGAGCAGATGGATGATGAAGATGACAACGATTTTGCGGACAACGAGCCTGAGGAGTTGAGCATGTCTGTGCAATTTGATGACGGGTCAGATAATTAGATAGTGGCGGTTACTATTTTTTAGATAGTGTATATAGTTATCTTTAGTGCTTATTTTGCACTAAGATTTTTTTGGGCTCGGACATCTTTTTCGGGACTAGTATCTTGTACACAAATATACTTTTTGTTGTTGTATGTAGACCTCCTCAAGTACGTAGTACGTGCTCAAGTTGGTAGGATGACCCTATTTTTGTACTCAAACATGGATATTCACTATGATATGACATTCTTTTTGGTTAACTATGGTATGATGTTCTGCGTTGACTCGACATTTTCGCTATGAGTACGAATTTCTTATTTTCCAATGGTAAAAGAATTTTATTCAAATTTTGATATAAAGAATTTCAGATATTGAGTTGAAAAAATTATAACGAGTTTACAATCTTAGTTAACCCTGTTTCATTTTCGTGGACGAAAAAGGGGGTGAATGTAACGATCCATGATTTTTAACAAATTTAAAACCAGGATTTTGGTTATATAATTTGATTTTTTTGAGTATAAAACGGGTTTTTAATTGGATTTAAATATGAATTTAGGTTAATTATAAAATTAAATTTTAATATAAATATGATTAAATAATAAAATAGATGTTTAATTTTGTCAAAACATAATGGTATAATTTTGATTAGAATTTTCAGATTTTGTTACAACGAATTATCCCAATACGTATTTATAAAACTATTTTTAAGTGTATCTTTTCAAGTTAAATAATATATTTTAAATACAGATAAATAAAATAATTATTTTGAAATGTTAAATAAGTTGTTAACATCGTTTTGTTTTGATAACTTAAACCATTGGGTTATAAATTGATAAAACATGGTCTAGAACTTGAATTTTGGCAACATATATAAGCGTAACTAAATTTGAAACACCCTAAAAGTGTGACTAATTCGTTGTAAATCAAACCATGTAAACCATCCATAGTTTTGTCTCATCGTTTCCTAAGCATCCATGGTATTATTTAAGTGGTTTAGTGAGGTGGAGGTATGCATGATCATATAGTAGAGGGTGACATGTGTCCCCTTGGAAAATGACTAAAATGCTCTTAAGACATGGCTATAAAATGGCTATAAAAGGAGTTCATGTAGAAAGAAGTTAGACGGTGAGAAGTAGAATGAAATAAAATTAGAATAGAAGAAAAGAAGATCCCAAAATCAGAGCAAATACAAATCTCACAGCGGAATGAATAAAATATATTATATATCATAACATTTGGAAATACAAAACCGTATCTGTACTTACATACATCGTCAGAGTACATCACATATACAACATAGCAGAATGAACTCTAAATATCTAACATTGAAACCTCCTGCTCCAAGCTCCTCTAGTGTATCTGTAAAATCCTGAACTACTTGACTGTCCATACAAATTTGGGCACCCAAGAGTTTAGGGAAAACATAGAAAAATAAACTCTGGGTCAGTCATAGGACTGGTGTGAGTAAACGTTTTAAAACAACTTGAGAAATAAAGAGTGTCTCATAAGACCATGTCGCACATAAACACGGAACATGTTTTTCTCTTATGAGAACCAAAAAACTTTGTTTATCGAAATAAGATACTATGATAGTGTCTAGGGTTTTCAAAATAAATTAGAATCTAGAGAAATGCTTGCATCTCATATTCCACTACCTAGTTTACAAATAAAACCACATGACTCTTATGGATAATGGATTGCCAACTATGACAAGGTATGGAACCACCTTCGGATAGTGTATCTCTAGAGTGGAATACATTGGGTTCAACAAGAACATCTTACAACCCAACAATACATTACCGGCCACTCATTCCACTTGAGTGTACTGAATGTATTATCACCAACGATTGGGATCAACAACCGTTACCAAACATACAACATTGATAGAATAAAGAAGCAAGTGAATTTTTCTCTAGATTAGATGATAACACATCCTAATGGGAGCGACCCACATAGCCATGCTGCTTGCCCAATTTTTGTCATTTTCCAGTTGTGAAGCTTGAGGCCATACTTACCTTTTTGACATATCACATCTTCATTCACTTTAAATGCCACATCGTCAAACCCATCAAATCACAAATTGATTTCCCCAAATAAAAAGCTAAGGGAAATGAATTTCTCCATCACCAAACGTAAATTCAAAGAGAACAACATACGTGATATGTTAGACATGCTCTATCAGACATTCATCCCTACAAGTTGTCCTGGGACTGGACAAACCGAATGCACTATCCTGAAAATCTAGCTTAGGCAATTTCCACCTAGGAATAACAGGAAAACCCTTGCATAACTTCGTCTTCAATTGTCTTCAATAAAATCTGACCTGCAATGTATAAACAGGTTCGAAGTGGAATGTAGATTATAGAATCTTCAAAATGACAACATTAATATTTTTTAGGGTCAAGTGATACTTAATAGCAATCAAGTCAACATATTTCATATGGATTTCAATATTCCAATTGATTCTCATGACTTATCTACCAGAATTTATTTCTCATATAATATTCACATTCCGGATTTAAACAGCGATCTATACAAGATGATTTGATTGCGTTAATGTTTAATTTAAACTATTCAAGTTTATTAGGTCATATCACAACATTACAGTCAATCCAATCAAATAAATCAATTTTCACAACATATTTTGTTGATTACAACTCGACAATTCAAATTCAACAAATCGTTGCTTATAAATCGGTTGATCTTGGATAATGATTATTTCCATATTTTATCCATTTAAAATTTTCTTACTTTAGATAAGTAAATAATTAATTAATTAAATTTTTATTAAAATGGAAAGTAAATGGTATTCTCCTAAATTCGACTTAGTGAATTTCCAATTTATATTCTCTTTCTGATTCATCTCTATTTGATTTATTTTCCGATCTTCGAAATAATCTTATCATTACTGGTCAACTCGATTTCCCCTTACCAATTTCCTTTAGAACCATTATTATATGCACAATATTTGTTTTTAACGTTATTCACTTTGAAATGTGAATACCATTCCTTGGTAGAGATTTGAACTCATTTTATCAAATCAATATGATTTCATTTGTAGATACTATTACGGGTTCAAGTTCTATTCATTGAGTTATTTTATTTGATTGTTATCAATTCAATTTTGAATTCACTACCTGATAAAAAATTACTATCGACCTAACTCGATAATAACACTTCAACATTTATTTCAAAACATTTGAACCATCAGCGAAAGTCAACCACCTTCCCATAATTACGACATATCATCGACTACAGTTCAACAAACCAAACTTTAACCAATTGTCCAGTCATATGAATAATTGAATAAACCCTATTACAACTTTATTATGTAATTATTCAAAAAGAATAATTTAATTTGTAATTATTTAAAATACAATCTTGATTAATACTATATATATATATATATATTTATATGTGTGTGTGTGTGTCGATGAAGGTTTAAACTTCAAATATTATTTCGACGGCTTCTACTTACTATTTCATTTTGCTATTACAAATCAGTACGATCATACTATTATATATATTGTTATTTTATTTTAAATAAACAAATAATTGAAGTTATAAATTTTTTTAAACGAAAACCATTTGTTCCTTTTCAGTACAAACAATATCGGCTCTTTCCTTTATTTCTACTTTCCTTTCTTTTTTTCTTACTTCTCTTCTCTTTTTTTATTTTTATTCTCTTATGGCCCACAACCCACTTCTCTTCCCTTTCCTTCATTTTCTTTTTCTTCCCAGTCTTTGGTCCAACTGCTAAAGCCCATACTCCTTTGCTTACAATCATCGTTTCTATCTTTTATTAGTTTTCCTTTCCTTCTTCATTTCTTACTTTTCCTTCTTCTCATGTTCCTCCCTTTCTTCTCTTATTTCTTCTTTCTCCTATTTCATTATAGCCCATGGCTCAACCCTGGCGGTACCATGCATGACTAGACCACACTTGTTTTCACCCCCTTTGCAATGTCCCGAATTTCCATACCTTTTGAGTTGACTAATTTCGCCACATGTCCAACCAAAATTGCACAGAAGTACGAAATGCTAATAGAATAAAGTTAGAGGTTCAGAAATCGAAAGAAAGAAAGGTTAGAATAGGAGAAATCGAAGAAGACAAATCTCACAACGAAACGAACACAATATATTATATAACATAACTTTTTGAAATACAAATCTATTTAGTATATATGTACCATCATCAGAGCACAACAGCCATTCCTGGAACAGTTATAAACACCTATTTCAGATACAACATTGTATAGAGGAAAATATGATAGTCTATAACTAACGGATGAAGCCTCCAACTTCAAGCTCCTCCAAGTGTATTTGAAAAAAATCCCAACTACTTGACTGCCCGTACAAATTTGGGCACCTAAGAGTTTAGGGTAAAACAAAACAAAATAAACTTTAGGTCAGTCATGGGACTGGTGTGACTAAACTCCAACCATTTGATTTAACTTTCAAAATCCTTTCGAAAGAAATGATAATCCTAAGACCGATTCACACATAAACACAGATGGTTTTTACCTTACGATAACCAAAAATATTTTTGATATCAAATCCAATGATAATATAATAGTGTCTAAATCAAACAAATAGGAATCTAGCGGAACGCTTGCATCTCACGCTCCATATATAATATAAAATCAGAAACCGTAGGGTGCTTGTTGGAGAATGGATTTCCAACTATGACAAGGGATCACCTTCCGATAGTGTATCTCTAGATAGGAATACACTATGTTCAACAAGAACATCTTGCAACCTGGCCACACATGAATGGTCACTCAATTAACTTGAGTGTACCAAGCATATTATCACCAATGGTTGTAATCAGTAATCGTTACTGAAAGCATACAACAACAAAAAGAATAAGAAGCAAATGAAATTTCTCTAGATCAGGTGATAATACCCTTAATGGGAATGACCCACTTGGCCATGCTGCCTGCCCGATTTTTGTCATTTCCCGATTGATGAGGCTTGAGGTCAGGACTATATTTTTAGAACATCTTGTCACCATTTACTTTGAATGCCACATCGTTAGATCCATCAAATCACTAATTGACGTCCACAAATACACTCTGGGTGTTAAGCCGAGAGAAGTTACCTTCCCCGCCACAAAACTTGGTATATTTGAAGAAATCAATATACGTGACTATCCAAAAATACCCTATCAGACATTCATCCATATACATTGTCCTGGGACTGGACAAACCGAAGGCACCATCCTAGCGATATATCTTGGGCAGTTTCAACCTAGGATTAACAGTACAGCCTTTGCACTTTACTCCGTCTTCAATCATCTTCCACATAATTTGATTCGCAATTCTTATGCCTATATAGAGTGGTTTTCAGATAATAAATCTGATTCCGGTCTCTCTATATTGACAATAGAAGCATAAAATAAATCAACCAACGATCCTATTTTCAAATGGAAATTTCACCGATTAACCATCAAGCGACACTGGGCCCCTTTTAATCAATTTCTTATTAAAT
The DNA here is from genome assembly GCA_030737875.1 of Allium sativum. Classification (NCBI taxonomy): domain Eukaryota; kingdom Viridiplantae; phylum Streptophyta; class Magnoliopsida; order Asparagales; family Amaryllidaceae; genus Allium; species Allium sativum. The sequence continues at coordinate 314,038,763 of CM060919.1, forward strand.
TATTAGTTTCTGAACTTTCCGTATCTTTCCAGATATTCCTCAAAACCCGTTTTAGCCTCTCACGATTCATGGAAAACATTTCAAATATTATGAACTCTTATTTTTCATATTTCAGAAAATATACGTTATAAACTTCGGAAAATATTTTCATCTCTTCACATTTCTTATTTTATATATCTAGAAAATATACGTTATTAATATTGGAAAACATTTCCAACTCTCATTTCTAAACTTCTGATTAATCAAATCATTTCAGTTTTTATACCTAGAAAATATTTTTGATTTTATTTGGAAAAAGTTTCCAAAATCTCTTTTATTGGATTAGACCGATGTTATATAAAACATCTTATTAGAACTCAATCCATTAATCTTTCGTTAACCAATCCTTGCTATCGAACCTTAACCATTCCTCAGTCAATCATGAAGTCAATCAAGTTGGGGGTATAATTACCTTGCGGACCTTAATTGAACAACATTCTTAACTTCGAAATAGTCAAAGCTCACATCTTAAATCTTAATAAACATTTCTTAAGTAATTCTTGGATTCAATTCAAGAATCCACTTCTTTTACGGAAACATTGATTACAACGACAACGTTATAATCTCTATTTCCGGAATATTTTAATTTAAAATATAACTTTAATTCATAAATTTGAATAAATAAATAATAATTAAATCTTGATTTAAACGAAAAGTAAAAAGTACTTTCCTGAATTCGATAGAATCGAATTTCAATAAATAAATCTCCTTTGAATATTCTATATTCAATTAATATTCCAAACTCTGGAATAAATCTTACTATTTTATGTCATCTCAAATTCTACTTTATAATTATTTCCATTCGTGAAACATCTGCTTTCCAATCATTATTCATTTCCAAATATGAATGTCATTCCTTAATAGGAATCTAGGCTCGTTGTCACATCAACTTGATTTTTATTTATAAATATCAATACAGATTCAAATTGAGTCATTTTAAAAATCCATGTCACATTTATAAATTATGTTTATAAATTTGCTACTTACACCGTCCTTTTTATATAAAACAATTCCATTTTTCTTTTGTTTAAAAACATATTTACTGGCATAACTTATGAAATCAATTTATTAGATTTCTACCATTTCCTTCTCGCTTAATAATTCTAGCTTAAAATAATATCAAAAGATTGAGTTGTATTTTCATAGCTATAAATATTGAAATACTAGCTTCTTAACATATTTCACTTAAATTATAGAATTTAAGTATCCTTCCTGAAAATAAACCATTAAAATTTAATATGGTCGAATTCTAATTATAAAACCCTTAGATTTATTTCAATTTATTTTATATTCCGAACTTCAGAATAAAACCTTTTGTTTCTTTCGAAAACAATTTTCCTTTTCTTATTCAAATTCCCATTTGAATTCATATTTTCTTTATAACCGCTACGTTCGAAACCCGATTACAAATATTGGCTTCAAAAACCCATTCCCACTTTTTTATATACGTTCAACCTGAATTTACATTTCAATTATCCCAAGATAGTTATTTACCAAATTTATAAATGTCGTTTATACTTCATGTATTGTCCATTTAAACCAGTTTCTATTTTCAAGTACATTTGAAATTTAATTTATATTTTGGAAATAAATTTCCTTTTTAAATTCCAAATTCCTTTTCTACATTCAAAAATATTTTATGGTACTTAAATACCAAAATTCTAGGGCCAGGATAATTCAAACACAACATAATCAATCACAGATTATATATAACATCATATATCACAATCAATGGAAAACAATAATATAAATATTGATGAATCCAGTTGGATCCCTCCTATCTGTTGCCTTGCACCACAGATGTTATTGAATGTATATAACATCAATTTCACTTCAATATAAGATATCATGATAACAAAATCAATAATTCAACCAATGGTTATATATATATATGATCAATTATTTGAACCAATTATCAACAATTCATCCAAACAACCATCATACAACATCCAATTATCATTTAAAGATTCGATTATAAAGTTGTAACTGAATAAAATTAGTGAGTTTACTCACCTTGATTTAAAGTTGATGGTTCTACTTTTATTTCATTTAAAATCAAACAAACGTTTGATCTTATCACGAAATATTAGTAGCTGTGTTCTCAGCGAAATCCATTCCATAATGTAGCTCGTGTTGCTTCAATTCCAGCGTGACTGATTTATTCGAATTCTGTTCACGAACGAACAAGATATATATATATATTATAAGTTAACGATTTCAAGATAATCTTAATTAATTAATTAACCATTTTGTTAACCCCTTAATTACCGTTTAGTTAAACAATTCAGCATCAACCCTCAACCATCGTTAAATCATATTCAGATACTCCTATTCCAGGTTAAAACTGGATCGATGCTTTTTTGCATCACCACCGTGCCTCAATCATGTTGCCGGACGATGAACCGCCCGACCACCTGAACTTACATCTCGATCCATACCCACTTACAAACCCCACAGACATGGCACAGACCCAAAGATCGAACAATCATCGGAAAATAAAACAACCCAGTAACAAACCCTGTTCACCTCAACATTTTAATCCTGCTTATATTATTTTTTTCTTTCGTTCCAGGTTAAAAGAATAACCCATTTGATTTCTTACATGCAACACACTTTGACTTTACCTTGTTCACCCAACAATGCTGCCTTCATCACCACACAGCTCGCAACATACACCTCTGCCCAAAGCCGTGCCTTCAACCCTCGCAACCAAACCACCTCCTCCTACCACCAGGAACTCCCCACGACGTTGACTCCTACTCCGGCCTTGTCCCTCAATAGCGAAATACAGACTTAGCCATGCTGTGAAAAATATTCAGTGACCCTAAACAAACCCACGGGGTGAAGAGGAAACTTCACGCGAGCTAAATCGATCAGAGTTTATGGGTGCATTCTTAACGAACTGTAATGGGGTATTTGAGTGTGGCATTTGAGCGTGGTACTGTAGCGAGCGTGGAATGTGTTTTTAGCTATGAACGGGGAATTTGAGCATGGTATCTGAGCGGGGTATTTGAGCGTGGTATTTTTTAAATAAGATATAAACAGATATGATTTGGCAAATACGAATACAAATAAAAATACAGTTTCTAATACAAGTACAAGTACAGTTATAGATACAAAGACAAATTAGCGTAGACCAGCAGCAACCAACCCATCTCTAATGTATCTCGAACTAATGGCATTTCTCGGTATCCATCTGGGTGTACACGTTCAGTGCCTCTATTCGTCGTATTTCTCATAGTATAATATTCCACCAAGTAGTGATCAGGGATTAGTTCAGGATCATCATCAAAAGCCATAAAATTTGGGTCACCGCTATTATATTTGCGTATGAAGTTGTGTAAGGCCATTGTAGATATGACAACTTTCACTTGAGTATTGAACCGATATGTAGGTATCTTGGTGAGAATGGTATTTTTTTTCAAATGCCAAATGTTCTTTCTACGGCCATCCGTAAACTCGAATGGTAGAAATTAAACACTTCATTAGCTGACTTTGGTTGATCCATGGTTTCACGGAAATGCGGAATATGGTACCTCATATTTTGATATGGTGGTGAAAATCCAGTCTGAAGTGGATAGCCCGAATCAACCAAATAATACTGTCCAGTTGGAGGGTCAGGAAAGTTAGAGCTTTTATCGTTTGTAACAGCATTAAAAATTCTACTATCATGTGCAGTCCCTTCCCAACCAGCCATAACACAAGTAAACTGTAAATCGAAATCAAAAACCGCTAACATATTTTGAGTTGCAAAACCTTTTCTTCCGATATAAGGGATAATTTTTTCAGCGGGTAAATGTGCAGATACGTATGTACCATCTATAGCGCCAATACAGTTTCTGAAATTCGGATAATACCGGGTTGAAGTTCTGATGTGATGTGGAACAGTATTAAATTGTTGTTCCCCTGGCTTTATTACATCCGCAGCGAGTAATTGAAAAGCATTTAGGACATCATGAAAACAAACGAAAATTGTGCTACCTGATCGTTGAAATCTTTCTTGAAGTTGTCTATTTGAAAGACCAGTAGCCATTGTATAAATGAATATTCCAACCATTTCGACGACACAGATTTCTGGTCTGGAATCGAGACCATGATGTTGTAGTTTTTCACATAATGCGTGGAAACAAAGTCTTTTCATCCAAAAATTATTTTGACAACGGTTTTGATGACCATTCAAAATTTCGTTGATCCAAGATAAGCCAGTGAACTCTGAAGTATTAATCCGCGTCATACGATTTCTCGTTTCATTCCGACATAGATAAACCCCATAGAGATCAATCAAATCGTCGTAATCGGAGGATGAATCGGAGTTAGTCATTAATCGAATAAGAAGAAAGTGTTGAAGAAATTGTTGAAGTAGTAGTTGTGAAAGTTGTTAAGGAAGGAGGGGTGATTTATAGGAAGAAAGGGGAAGTTGGAAATCAAGCCGATGACGTCCGACGCGTCGGACGCATCAGACGCCAACGGCTTGATTTCCAACTTCCAGAAATCGTTCTATCTGGAAGGGGAGAAAGTGCTGGCGTCCGACGCGTCGGATGCCAACAAAAGTTTAAACGTGCCAAATTTTAGCTGCGAACGCATCCTATGTGATTGTTTTTTACATATAACTCACAGTTGGATTCGGGGAAAAGGAAATAAAGTAGCAACACATTTTATTGCTTATCGGAGAAGATGATGATGCCTACTTTCGAATGGACACAAAGGAAAGAAACTGCATTTATATTATATACTCTTCCCCTTCTTTTCTTTATATATATGTATTATATATATATATATTACTTGCAGCCGAAATCTTTGAATTTGGACCAAGTTGACTGCATAACTTGTCCCTTAATCAGAGATTTTAGAAGGCTGGGTAAGATTGGGCACATCGCATCCCAGGTTGGCAAGAATTTTAGATAAGATTATGTTGAGATAGGGTACGGTTTAGATAAAGATTTGATAGTAATTTAGATTCCGATCAGGATTTTTTTAATATATATATGGCCGATGTTTTGACTGTGTTAGTCACAAAGTTCGTAGAATCATGTGCCTTGATGATACAGAAGATTAGGTAAGAGGATTTTTACTAGGATTTTTGAACGATAGGGGCTGGATTTTGCAAGACTACGAAAATTATATGCTGAATTTTTTTAACGTAAATGAAGCATTGTATCTGGATAAAGATTTGGGACATTTGTTTGTTTCTGATCAAGATTTTTATTTTGGGATATGATAAGGATTTGGTATCCATTTTAATCTTTATACCATGACGGTTCTGAAAGCAACGATCGTTTTATAAAATATCTTACAGTTCCAAACTTCAATAAAGACACCATGACTGACGTTTCTAGCCTTAAATCGTTAATTTAAACATGTTGGAAGAGGTTTCGAGATTTAATTCAATGTATGGAAAGGATATAATTTATAGTCAACAATTTAAATTGACTGAAATTAATTTGGTTCTAAGCATTTTTAACTCATGTGCCCAAGCGATAACTCCAAATATTACGATATTTGAAATCCGATAATAGTACAATATTACGGATCCAATGGAAGTGATTTCATCAAAAATTGAAGTTGTTTGCAAAAAAACTATTTTTAAGGCTTAAATAAATATATAAAATATAAATAAATTCAAAAATAATTCAGTTTAATAATAATAAATCCATATTATCATATATATCCAATAGAACATCATATAGCTCCAAAATAAACATATTTGGATTTTAAACTCGATCTTTCAAATTAAAACGATGTTCAGAATATTTAAAATTGATATATATATATATATATAAAAAATAAATCATTAAAATTTATAAACGATTCCATTGCAACTTTCCTGGAATTTTGATTTGGACATAACTCACAACTTATAAGATGATATCTCGATTTTTCACTTCCAATAGAAAAATATAGTCAAATAGATTCGGATGTTTCTTATTTCAAAGAAATTTGACTTATATTGGATACTGTATATTCAATTGAAGTTCAAAACAAAATATTATGAATACCACGACGTTACGAGCTCGTTTTAAATTAAATTATAAATTATACGTTCAAACATCGCTTAATAAATAAATTCATTATAAAAATCCTTTTATATTACCAATACAATATTTAAAATAAATTTAAATGTTCAAAATTAAATGGCTAAAAATCTGGGTCGTTACACCTTTCTTCTTTTATTTCCCTTCTCATGTTCTTCTTCTCTTATAACTTCAGATGCACAACCGTGCATTAGTGCACGTGCACCAATGATGCACCGGCCAACTCCCTCTTCCGACCATCCTCGCAATTGCACCTCCATCGCTTTAGATCGAACCCTAAATTGAAAATACTTGTTCACCTTTGAATCAAAATTCGAAGCTTCCACCAAAACTTTCCCTAAACTCCTTCTAGTAAATCATTTCATGTTGCCACGTCATCATTCCAGATGCCTCCAAACTTTGGTCAGTGCTAGCCGACACTCCCCTCCTCCTTTTTCACCTGGTGTGATCGCCTGAAACCTTCTGACAGTGCGGTTCGCACCTAAACCGAGGCTTCCAAACCGATTCAAAAATTCAAATTCCATCGATTTATCTCAACCCAATCCATGATAAATTCTTCCTGTATTTTTCCTAGATTCCCTGACCTCTTACACTTCTCCAGTTCCAACGCCATGTCCCAACAATCTCCACGTCTCTTGAAATTGACCAAGACCTACTTTCTGATCAATTCGAAATTTCTCTTCACTCACACTACTAAAAATCTTGTTAAGACCATTAAAAATCATGGATTTTCAATATAAACACACCTATATACTTGAACCGTTAAACAGTGATGTTCAATTTTTTTTTAGATAATATACCTCTTTACTATAAACGAATTATTTCTAGAGATATAAGATAAAATTCTTAACCAAACTAATTTTAAAATTAACTTGGGATGTAGATAAACAAATTTCATGTTGATCTCAGATCCTAAAACATGCTAGAATTGAAGTTATTGATTTTCAAAGCTAGGAGAAGTGTATTTTTATCAGGATGTTTATCATCCTAGGCATGTTCAAATAATTCATATATGATCAAACTATTGATTAAATTTTTAAACAACATCAGTATTTGAATCAGATATGTTGGGAAGCATATATATAGTTTGAATCCACTAGAATTGAATATGAACACAGTAGAGAAGGTTTGATGTTTACTCACATTTCTTTTTCACTGTTATTTTTTATTGCTTAGGGTGTTTGGCTTCAAGTTTCTCTCTAGTCCTACTTCAAATACTGGTGGGTTTTGTGAACGAAATGGGTGACCTTGGGTGTATATTTATAGAGGAAAAAAGGCTTAAAATAATGTCTTCATTAATAATTGGTAGGGTAGAAATAAGGGTAGGATGGAATGGTGATAGGCTATTGCAATGTTGATTGAAAAGAATGGTGTTAAGTCCATTCACATTAAGATCTTCCTAAGCCTATTATGTTGATTTATGAGTTTTTGATTCATGACAACGAAAAATTGAAGATCGATTAAAGAGTTAGTTCGTGTATATATATACATATACATATATACATATACATATACATATACATACATATATATATATATATATATATATATATATATAACCGGCTTTTTGGTCCGGTTCCCAAAAGTACATCAGACATGCTCAACTCAACGCATCGCGTGAAGCTAAGGCCGAGAGGGAAGCTTAGGAGGGAAGGGAACATGACCAAGGAGGGACCGTACCACTCAGAACCTCGCAGCGCCCAAAGAACATTCCCGAACTAAGGCCTCGGACCCCGAAGGAGTCGCGAGCCTTAAGCACCCAAACCTAAGGTCCTCCCCCTCCCCCCCCCGCCCAGAGGGACTTCGCACCTGGAAGCGTACGAAATTCGCACCCAACAGGTGCGAAATTTCTCACCTAGGACCGGGTTCGAAATTTGTGTATGTGCAGGTGGCGGGTGCAAATTTCTGCATGTGGTCCCCCATTCCTACCTACTCCTACCTTATCCTATCTAACCCCTCTCCTATAAATAGCCCATAGCCTCACACTTCAAGGGGGTTGGATTTTCATCACTTGGGACCTTCATAGAGCTTCATGAGCCTCATTAATGGCATCTCCCATTTGAGGAAGAAGAAGGACTAAATAGTCTTTTTTCCAAATACCTAGCCTACGATAATTATGAAAGTGAAGGTAATGAGATTTCATGAGCATGCCTTTACTTTATAATTCTTAAGTGATTAATAATATTCCAACACCTTTTTAAAGTGGACGTGGGTCTCTCCCGAGGCCGAACCACTATAAATTCTCCATGTCATTTACCGCTTTCTTTTACTTAGTCTTGCGACCATAATAACAATTCCTAGTAATAGGAATCCTTGGTGTTTTCGACATTTTTTTGTCATCAACATTTGGTGCTTTCACTGTGTAAACTCGGATTCGTGCCTTTGTCGCACATTGTCATCTCGACCATCGATGAGCTTGAGGTTCCTTGCTTAACCTACCACCGAGTCCGCTCATGATGGCAATGCGACCAAAGAACCCGATGGTCGGCTCTTCAGCCGCAACCAAGGCCGGGACATCCCAACAACCTCAACCCACAGACATCCCGACTGCTAATGAAGACATCCCTCCTGTTGTGGACCCCGAAGCGCCCGCAATCCAAGCTCAAATCCGCGCGCTTAATGAAAAATATGAGAACACAGTGGTCAAGCATAATCAAGCATTAAGTAATAACATCGATCTTATGCGACAACTTCAAGAAAGTCAGCGCGTCGTCGCTCGACTTCAATTAGCTCAGAACAACACTCGACCTCGACCAACTGCCTCGGAAACCTCCTCTTCCGAGTCGAGAGGCCCACATCAAAGAAGGAGGTTTAGCCTCATCAACAATGTCGCCGCTCGTACCAATGCCCTCGACAACGGTAATGGCAATGGCTACGCCAACGGCAACGGGAATGGCGACTGAACCACAATCACATATAGCGAGGGGGCACAGTACCAAGTCCACTCTCGCTTGATCATCAATGACGGACCAGGTCCTACAAACCAACCTCTTCCTCGACACAACCCGACAGCGGATAATCAGGATGATGGGCCCTCTATTCCATCGACCCTCTTTCCTCCAGAACAGGAACCACATCACCCTGCCCCACCTCACCGTCCACACCAAGACCCAATCATAGACGTCGAGGACATGGAGGAAGACAATCCGGACGTCCATCATAGAAGGCGCCCTCGCAACAGAACTCCAGAACCTCGCCAAAACCCATGGATCTCGATGGCGGATCCCCATCCAACTTATTTTTCCAACATGGTACGAAGGATCATGAGGGAAATGCAGGGGGGCGCACATGACTCATGGGAGTCTCACATTAGGCGTAACCCCTTCACTAGAAGAGTGAATGAGGCTGAGTGGCCACGGTACTTTAGCATGCCGCAAATGCCACTCTACGATGGCACTACCAATCCTTGTGCCTTCTTAAATTGATATGAATGGAAAGTGGACTCAAGCCGAGGTAATGATCCCGCCAAATGCAAATGCTTCCCGGTCTTTCTATCCGGAACCGCTTTGCTTTGGTTCTCTCGCCTCCCACTTGATTCCATTAACAACTTCGGGTAATTAGCAACAGAATTAGTTAAGCAATTCAGGGTTCATATCACGACTACGAAGATGCCCTCACTCTGTCCAACCTATGCCAAGGGCCCGCCGAGTTACTCAAAAGCTACCTTCCCGATTTAACACAACTCTCGCTGAGGTCGAAGATCCGGATCCTCGCATCGTACTCTTTCAGTTAGAAAAAGGCGTTCTCCCTACTTCAGAGTTCAGGGAATGGATCGATCAGAAGAAGCTGAAAATCCTCGACGCCTTCTTTGAGACGGTGGATCAGTACCTATGCCAAGAGGAGGCAAGATGGAATCGGCTCTCCGCCACAAGTGTCCCAATGACCCCCAAGTGGACATCGCAAATAACAACCTTCGGGGAAGGCAAGTCTAGGAGCCCCTCAATCCAAACAGGGGGTAGGTTCCTACAGGCAAAAACCAAACAATGGTAGGCCAGGTGGCCGGAACAACGGACAAACCCCAGCGGAGACAGAAAGACCCGGCCCTCACCGTGCCTTTGAGACCTACACCCCATTAAACGAAGACCTAGAAACAATTTACTTGGAAACATGCAACACTTTGCCGTACAAAAAGCTACGTGTCAGGGAATCAACTGACCGCGAGAAGAACACCGGAAAGTATCGTCGATACCACGACGTGTACGGGCACGACACCAACAAGTGCTACCAGCTTAGGTACGCATTCGAGAAGCTTATCCGTGAAAAATGACTCGAACAATATGTCCAAGAACCCTTTCCTCCTGAACCAAACCCTCAGCCTTTGGCGCTGGCTCCTCCAACGCCCGCCAAGGTAGCTACGGGTCCATCTAATCTGAAATGAGGGATTGTGATCAACACTATATGTTGCGGACCTTACCCCACACACGAAAGCTTTCGAAAAATGGAGGAGTACATGAATTCCATAAAGTATGCTACTTATGAAGCTTGCTTCGCTCTCAGCGAATCCGCCCCGGCCAAGCTACAAAAGACCATACGGGATGACATCGTTTTCCACGAAAGAGATTCTACTGGGATGGAATCCCGACCACCGATCTGTAAGTTATCACAGCTCAGAACGGTGTCGCTTCTGTCAGAAAGGTATTAATTGACTCAGGGAGCTCGGTCAACATCATCTTCAAGACCGCTTACGACCAGATGAAATTAGAAACGAACGATTTAAAACCATGTCGCGCCGTGATCCACAGCTTCAATGGGGCCTCTAGTTCCCCTGTAGGTATGATCGAGCTACCTGTGGAACTGGGCGAAGGGGTCCGAAGCCGAGTCTGGATTCTCAATTTTGTGGTTATAGACATCGATTCTCCCTAAAATGCTTTTCTAGGGCGCCCTTTTCTCACTGAGTTTCGGGTTTGTATGGCGCCATGGTCTCTCATAATGAAATTCCCAACAGAAAATGGGATTGGAACAGTTAAAGGCGACCAAGTGAGCATCAGAGAATGTTATGCAATAAAATGGAAGAACGCGCAGAACAAGGAAAAGGGCAAAGCCGTGCCTACACCTTCTTGTGCCAAGAACATCTCAGCATAGCAATCAGCGACGTCTGGGCCTTGGCTCAGGCGCCACTGCCGCCTTTCCGATAAACTCGACCCCCGGAAGGAAGAAGAGCCCAGAATATGAGAGGACCACCTCGGTCGAATCCACAGAGGATGTTCCCGTCAACCTCGATGACCCGACAAGGGTGTTGAAGGTAGGATCGCAACTCCACCCCACAATCAAAGAAGATCTTATAGATTTCCTGAAGACCAACTTGGATGTGTTCGTGTGGACTCATGAAAGGCATCGATCCCGCTTTTGCTTGTCACTTTCTAAGCCTAGATCCTACGATGACTCCGGTCAAGCAGAAACGACTCTTATTGGGGCCCGAGAGGTCCAAAGCACTCGAGGAAGAGGTAGACCGCCTACTCAAAAACAATTTCATTCGTGAAGCCGACTACCCTGAGTTGGTCTCCAATCCGGTCCTGGTCAAGAAAGCCAATGGTAAATGGCGAACGTACGTAAACTTCTCCGATTTAAACAAGGCATGTCCCAAGGATAGCTTCTCGCTCCCAAAGATCGACAGACTGGTCCACTAAACTGCCGGGTAACAGTTACTATCTTTCATGGATGCCTATTCAGACTGCAATCAAATCCCAATGAATCTTCGTGATCAGGATCATACCTCCTTTATAACATACCTCGGACTTTACTACTACCGTGTCATTCCTTTTGGCCTCATGAACGCCGACGCCACTTATCAACAAATGGTCAATCGTCTCTTTAAAAATCAAATCGGGAGATCCATGGAGGTGTACGTGGATGTTATGATGGTAAAATCTAAAGTATCGAGTGACCACGTCCATGACCTCTCCGAAATGTTCGATGTCCTAAGCCTGTACGATATGAAACTCATCCCCTTGAAATGCTCCTTTGGGGTCGCCTTAGGAAAATTCTTGGGTTTCACTGTCAATTCTCCAGGCATCGAAGCTGATCTAGAAAAAATCCAAGCTATTTGGGACATCCAAATCCCCAAGGACATGAGGGATGTCCAAAGTTTGAACGGAAAGGTCGCCGCTTTAAGTCGGTTCATCTCTAAGGCCACCGACAAGTGCATTCCTTTCTTCGATTTACTTCGAAAAGGGAAACGTAACTTCGAGTGGACCTCCGAATGCGTATCGGAATTCAAAGAACTTGTGGATCACTTAGAGTGACCACCTATCATGTCTAAGCCCATAGACCATGAGGACTTATACATTTATCTGGCTGTTTCTGCGCAGGCAATTAGCTCGGCACTAATACGCCTCGAAGATCGCATCCAAAGACCTGTTTACTATACCAACAAGCGGCTGACGGGGGCAGAGAAGGATTATCCGAAGCTGGAAAAGCTGGCATTCTACTTATTTATTTCCTCTCGAAAGCTCCGACCATACTTCCAGTCTTATCCCATAAAAGTTTTCACTGACCAACCGCTACGTCCAGTCCTATACCGGCCCGAGGCGTCCGGCCGACTACTGAAATGGAGTATGGAGCTACTCACCCACTTCGACCATTTTGTCATCACCCATGTCCCCCGAGAGAAAAATGAAAAAGAAGATTCCCTCGCCAAGATGGCAAGCTCCAAAGATCTGCAACTTAATGGGTTTGCCCCATTTGAAGTGCTCAACTCTCCGAACATCATGCAAGGACAAACCGAGATGGTCATGAGTACCAAACCCGAGCCCGAGTCATGGATGGCACCGATCAAGAATTACCTATAACATGGGACCATACCAAAGCACTACAAAGAAAGGCGGGCGTTCACTCGTCGATCAGCTCGGTACCTTCTTATGGATGGAGTACTTTACCGCAGCGGTTTTTCTGTTCCCTTGCTCCGATGCGTAGCCCATGGCAACGCCCTGCGAGTGCTGAGCAATGTGCATGAAGGCGAATGCAGCGACCACACTGGAAGGCAAACCCTAGCTAGAAAAATACTCAGACATGGTTATTATTGTCCCACGCTTGATCAAGACGCCGCGGACTACGCTCGCAAGTGCGATAAGTGCCAACGCTTCTCCAAAATCCCAAGAGCCCCGCCTACCAAATTGTCTTAAATGGTCAGCCCATAGTCGTTCGCCAAGTGGGGAATTGACATCATCAGAACTCTTCCAATGGCTAGAGGCGGAGCACGATACGCCATCGTCGGGGTGGACTACTTCACCAAGTGGGCAGAAGCGAAGCCCTCTCCACCATTACCACGAAGAAGATGATCAACTTTGTTATCCGCAACATCATTACCCACTATGGGGTTCCCCAAGCTATCATATCCGATAGCGACACTCATTTTGAGAGCGCCGAGTTCAAAGCCTTCCATCAGTGCCATGATATCGATAAAAGACTTTCAGTTGTGGCTCGTCCTCAAGCCAATTGGCAAGTCGAGGCGGTTAATAAATTCCTCAAATCCATCATCAAGAAACGTCTGGAAAAGGCTAGGGGCATGTGGGCATACGAGCTTCCTATGGCCCTATAGGCCTACCGGACCACCCATAAGACGACGAATGGACACACTCCCTTCGCCCTCGCCTACGGATCCAAAGCCGTCATTCCCATTGAGCTCAAACTTCAATCACATCGAGTCACTAACTATGATCCTAAGACAAACCAAGATCTACTTCTGGAGTCACTCGACCTACTAGAAGAAAAAAGGAACGAAGCCGACCTCCGAGCCGCTACCCAACGGCAGCGAGTAGCCCGATACTTCAATTCCAGGGTCCGCCGTAAGGACCTCAACATTGGCAACCTCGTCCCAAAGCGGGTTTTTCCCCGCCAACAGGCCTCATGCCTCGTTGGGAAGCCCGTACTCCATACAGTGAAAGCTTAACGATGGAACTTTCAAACTCGCCACCGTCGACGGAGCTGAACTCCCAAGGACATGGAACAACGAACTCTGCCGCTACTTTACATAACTCAGTTCACGATTGTTTATGCTTTCCAACAATGTTTTGTTTTCTAGAAATTCAAGGCAATGTAAAGGCTACTACTGCAAAAGTTATTAGTAGAAATGATGTTCAATTTCCTATCTCCTTGTTGTTTACTTCTCACATGATGTATCTTGTTAGTTCTGACAACCAGCGTAAATCAAACATATGACCGCGATATCGCCCCCCCGGCACGGGAGCCGGTGTTGCTGTCCTAACCTCGAGCCAACACCGAGGCTAAAACACTTGGCTACATCTGGCACCCCAAGTACAGGAGCCGGCAACGCTACTCGAGTCGCCGGCCCGCGGCGCGACCGAGTATAAACAACCACTAACTCGAACCTCGGCCCCGTGGCGAGGCCAATAATAAATTGTTCCGCGTCCAAGCCCAGGAGACTTGGCGCCGCCGGCCAGCTGCCGAGTAGGAGTGATGCAAGTCTCTCTTCGCCGATTGCGGGTGCCGGTCGAATCAGGGCGCAACACCAAGACCAACCTTAAATCATTTCTTCCCCTTATTCTCTCAGTGCTTAGGGGTAGCCCATGGCCATGATTGGACCTTACGAGCTGATGATATGGGCTTCCTCGGCCCTTCGGAGGAGTAACCCATTCGTGAGTAACCGAAAGGCGTCGTTCACCGGCACCGTCACTGCTGGAGATCTCAGTGATGTCAGTAATAATGGCAGGCGGTGTAGGCATGGGGGCACTCCCAACAGCAAGGCCTACCACTGCCTCGCTCTTTTTCAGGATCTCCTTCCCTTCCCATTCAGCCTTCTCCTTGGCCTCTCTAGCAGCCCACCGCTCGACAAGCTTCCGGGACCTATGTCATGTAATATCGGCAACCTTGGTTTTCTCGAGGGTCCCGGCGGTCCTCCGCTGGGATTCATCATCCTCCTTTTTCTTTTGGGCTTCGTCAGGAGCCCTCTCCTTCTCCTCCACCTCTTCACGCTTGGCAACCATTTTGGTTGTTTGAGCCGCTACTAGAGCTGCCATCGAAGGCACGTCTGCTTCCACTGGGCCTCTAGTGGGAGCATTCTGCCTGTCTACCACCTCTCCTTCCTCGTTAAGGACTTCACACATGCTAGGAGTTATCTCAATCCACGAGAAAGTGTCAAGCCGATCGCCACCCTCTCCAAACTGGATCTCCGCAGGCCCTGGCCAAGACTCAGCCGTTTGTGGAATCATGGAGGTAGGGTCAGGCATTGACAGTCCAGAAGGAGCTGCATAGCAAAAATGCAACCTTTTTAGTCAACGAATTCGGTAATCACGTCATCCTTAGGGATGCAGGATAAAGGAAATTTACCTACGGTCAGGGACTGTGTAGAGAGGGATGGAAAGGCACTCGTAGCAACAGGTAACGTAAAACCAGTGTCCCCAAGTGTCGGATAATCGGGATTGTAGTCGGCAGAGGCTTGGGCCAAGGCTCGTGGGCCACTCACCATAGCAGACTTGGGGGCCGGGGCCGGTAGGAACTTCCCTCTGCAAATGTAGCCGCCACGGTCGTGCTCTCGGCGTTGATGGACTTCCCCTTCTCGACCCATGTGAGCCCACGAAATTTCAGAATCTTGACGTACATATTCTGGATGCTTTCCTCAAAGGATGATCCTACACGGAATTCCGCATCCTTCAGATGTCCCCTCAACTGCTCTACCTCCCTCCCTCATATATTCGGCCTTCAACCCGTCAGTCGTGCTCAACACGTCCCGGTTACTAGCCTCGGCGTCCTCCTTCGCCTTCCTCATCTCCTCAAGCTGCCTCCTTAGCTCAACCACCTTGGCGTCCTCCTTTGCCTTCCTCATCTCCTCAAGCTGCCTCCTTAGCTCAACCACCTCGGCGTCCTCCTTTGCCTTCCTCATCTCCTCAAGCTGCCTCCTTAGCTCAACCACCTCGGCATTTTCAGCACGCAACCTCTCATTTTCCTCCCTTAAAGCGGCATTGTCATTCTAGAGCTGAGTAACTTTCTCAATCTCCCTTTCCATGTCGGCGCATGTTTCAGACCACTCGTCCTTATCCCTCTTAAGGGATGTATTTTCGATGGTCAAGCGACTTACTGTATCATTAAAAGTCTAGCGGTCATGCGCGACCTTCGTCTTCAGTATCGCATGGGCTTGCTTCAGCTCCGCTACGGTAACGCGATTGAAAGTTAGAATTTGAAAAACGAAGGATAACAGTCAAGTAACTGTGACACAGCAGATAAGCTTACCTATCTCGGTTTCCAGGTGGGAAACGGAGGTCTTCTCACAATCAATGGTCAGCTGCCGGTTAAGAAGCTCCAGGTTCTTCTTCTTGATCAGCTCCAAAAGGTGGAAAGAATACTTGGTGAGCTCGTTGGCCTGATAGTACGCATCCTGTACATGCATCCATACCTCCCCGGATCCCCTATCGAGGGATGAGAAGAGATCAGAGAGAAAGAATAGCTCATCAAAGTAATGCTGAGGGAAATTATGTTTTAGAAATGCCATCTGCTCCTCCATAGAAAGCTCTTGAGCTTGAGGGTCTGTCAAGTCTTGTATCTCCGTTACGATCTCTCTATCCGGTCTTGGCTGGCCAAACGACGACCCTCTCCCCCTAACAGGTTGAATGGGAGACAAAGGGGTAGTATGCGGGGGAGCTATCGCAGGAAGAGGCCGGGAGCCACCTAGGTTAAGTCGAGAATCTCCCACAGACACGCGAATGGAAGGAGGAGGAGGAGGGTTCGAGGATCGCCGAGATCGATCCCTACCCCGGTGTTCACTGCCCTTAATGGTGGGGGTGGGACATCATATAAACTAGTCGATCTCCTGAAGCTTTTGAAGGAAGAGCTCTGGGGGCGTCGGTGCTCCCCACGTCCGTAACCTTATCCACCAAGTCCTCTAGTCATGTCACCTTCCAAGGGAACAAGTCAAAATTAGTCAAATCACACGCGCAGGCAAACATCTACGCTATACAGTGTATATGAGTGTATGCCCTAAGTGTTATCTCAACAGACCAGATTGTGGCTCGCATGAAGAAGTTAACCCCTCCGCAGTAAAGGTTATCTCTTCCATGCTCGTTGTATTCGGCCACGGAGTCAACTCCAAGTCAAGTTTATTTAAGTCATCAAACTGGCCCGCATCCTCGAGCGAGGCGACTGTCCCGGAGTGGGTCGCAGGAGACTATGGCCTATCAAATGCTCCTACCCCCTCTCCCGACGGAGGCCGGAAAGGAGCGCTCGACAACCCCTTGTCTATGGCTACCTCCTCCTGACCGTGGGCCTCGCCTCCGCGCAAATCTTCTCGGAGTTGGGTAGTCTTTTGTAGTTCCCCTCCAACATGGGGCATCTTCCTCTTCCACCCAACGGTGGTTAAACCCGTAGCCACTCCCTCCTTTGGTGCACTGCTTGCAACTGCGGGCCTAATCATAGCCTGATCACTAGGAAGCAAACCGGCACGATGAAGGTGCTCCTGACCTGTCACAGTGTCAGTATTGCGGAGATTCTCTGGTATCGCTTGCAAAGCACTAAGGCGTTGCCGATACTCGTCACCGGTAGGCGCCTCCGGATTCCCTTCCTTGATCCAATCAGAAGAAAAATGAGATAGGAGATCCAGGAATTTACAGCAAGGAACAAAGTTAAAGGAATACTGACTCCCTTCTATCGATATCCTCGTAAACACGAGAGGGCAGCAGATAAAAAACCATTCGTACTTAATCACTGACGGCCTGGGCCACTTCCCGACAAAAAATTTGGTGGCAGGTGTCGCTTCCAGAAACCACTGAGAGGGTGCGACATTGCTCGTTCTCCTTATATGGAAAAATTATTGGTAATCTTCTCTAGTTGGTTCCTGTTGCAAGAACTCGTAGTAGAGAACATAGGTGCCCAGGAGTGCAGTTGCGATGGTGCAAGGCGAAAATAGTATAGCATGTTCTGAATGAAGTCAATGGTCGGGGGCACGCACCTGGCAAAGCAAGCCTGTCTATTCCAGGCAGTGAGACCCTCGGGCGACGCATGAACTCTACCATCCCTTCCTGGGGCGTGGGCTTCATCCACCGGTATGTTGAAGCGTGCCGCCATTTTTCTAACTGTTGTGGCATCCATGCGCGATGGTACCGAATCCACCGGATTCTCCAAGGTAACTGAGTCAGGCAACATATCCGGGGCCACTAGAGGCGCTAGCGCATCCTCACTCATAATGTCCACATTCTCAACCTCCTCAGTTACAACTGGAGAATGCTGCCTCTCAGTTTGTCTCTCATGCTCAAATGCTTCAGGCGAGCTGGCTGTGTGACTATGCAGTTAAAGCCCCTCTAAAGCCCTGCAAAATCCCCACTATAGACCATAGCACCCTTCAACTTATACGCTATTTCTATTTAGCGCTGATGAACAGTAGCTCCGCTTTAAGCCTCGCTATTTTCCGCTGCACCCGCTAAATCAACACTTTGTAGCACCCGCTTTAGCAATATTAGTATACGAATCTTGATTTGACTAGTTCGCTTTTAAAACAAATAAATAAATTTAGTGTAAAAAGATAATTTTAACACATAAGTGTCTAATATATGATAGAAATCTATTATAGTCACTAATTCTAATGTGTGTAACCATGGTAATCTTTAATTTTATTATATAAGATCAATAGATATTAGTTTCTTCTACACAAATGAAGTGAGAATGATAATTAATTAATATAAAATACTTATTTTTACATATAATGTACCTTTTTACACCTCCGTTATTTCCCCGCTTTATCCCCGCTACACCTTTTTAAACCTCCACCGCTACAGAACCGCTAAGCGATTTAATTGCACAGCTGTGTGAAAAGGAGTCAATCCTTTGGTAGTCTCAAGCTCGCTATCAAACGAGCTACCACTAGGGGTAGAGCCAGATGTATTTGGCAAGGGTGGGGAAGCCTCGGCTTCCGCGGTCTTTCCAGTCTTCGATCTTGTTTGCATTGCTAACTATACTTCAACACATCATTGTTGGTACTGGCAATAAAGTGACCTGTACCCCTCGTGTCAGTAATGACTAACCTACATATGTAATGTTGTGCAAAGAAAGATAACATAAGGAAAGGTTCGAAACAGTCCAACAGTTCAAGTCCCAGTCCAAACGTATGTTCTATCCTATATGAAAGGTTCGGAACCCTGCTCGCGCAACCACTAGTGTACACATTAGCACTAAATGCACGGTTATACGATTGACATGTAAATCTGAAGATGGGCAGTCGGGTGGTCAAAGTTGTAACTGGGAGAGAAAGGCGCCAACCCGTTTCAGAATCCAAAGCTCCGAGCCTCTAAGTCCGAAATTTCAAACTCCTCCAGGTTCGAAATTTCGAACCCCTGGGTTCAAAACTTCGAACCCCTCCGGGTTCGAAGTTTCGAGCCCCACCGGGTTCAAAATTTCGAGCCCCATCGGGTTTGAAGACTCGAATCCGAGGGTTCAGGAATCCGAACCACCTGAGGTTCGAAAATCCAAACCTGTCAAGGTTCGAAGTTTCGAACACCGAGAGGTTCGAAAATTTGAACCCAAAGGTTCAAGAATTCGAATCTATGGAGGTTCGAGACTTCGAACTCAACCGGGTTCGAACTTCCATGCCTTCTCCAAAGGCTCGGCAGCTCCGCCTCTCACGTCGACCCCCTTCGGCGACGTTGTAGCCCTTCGACCTCCTTCCTCCTCGTTCCCTCGACCCCAGGCATTACCTAATTCGGGTTCGAAAGTTCACATCCCTAAAGAAAAGATCGCACGTCCGGGTTCGAGACATTGCACCACGCTCACTCTTATACGTACTCCCTGCACATGCATACCAACTCCCATGCACCCACGGAGACGATGCATTGCAGACACTTAGTGACTTGAGCATGGCGCACCCCTTGACAACGGCTCATTCGCAAATCCAGAGCGGATAAGCCCAATAGTTAAACGTGTATTTCCCATTAATTTATAGGATAAGTCAACAGCCCAGCTATCATCTCAACCAATGCAAAGCACATCATGTCAAGACAAGACGTATTCTAGGGGCCAAATGTTAACCGACTTTTTGGTCTGGTTCCGAGAAGTACATCGGACATGCTCAACTCAACGCGCATTGCGTGAAGCTAAGGCTGAGAGGGACGCTTAGGAGGGATGGGAACTAGATCAAGGAGGGACCGTACCACTCAGAACCTCGCAGCGCCCAAAGAACATTCCCGAACTAAGGCCTCAGACCCTGAAGAAGTCGCGAGCCTCAAGCACCCAAACCTAAGGTCCTCGCCCCCTCCCCCCCGACAGATTTACTTCACACCTGGCAGGGTGCGAAATTCTCACCCAGCAAGTGTGAAATTTCGCACCTAAGCCCGGGTTCGAAATTTGTGTATGTGTAGGTGGCAGGTGCGAATTTCTGCATGTGGTCCCCCACTCCTACCTACTCCTACCTAAACCCTCTCCTATAAATAGCCCATAGCCTCACACTTCAAGGGGGTTGGATTTTCATCACTTGGGACCTTCATAGAGCTTCATGAGCCTCATTAATGGCATATCCCATTTGAGGAAGAAGAAGGACTAAATAGTCTTTTTTTGAAATACCTAGCCTACAACAATTATGAAAGTGAATATAATGAGATTTCATAAGCATGCCTCTACTTTGTAATTCTTAAGTGATTAATAATATTCCAACACCTTTCCAAAGTGGACGTAGGTCTCTCCCGAGGCCGAATCACTATAAATTCTCCATGTCATTTACCGCTTTCTTTTACTTAGTCTTGTGACCATAATAACAATTCCTAGTAATAGGAATCCTTGGTGTTTTCGACATTATATATATATATATATATATATATATTTGTGTGTGTGTGTGTGTGTGTTTAGTGTATTAGATTTATGTTAAAATCTATCCTCATTTATCATAACATAATCACACAAAATACAAAGAAATGCATATATATATATGAGTATGACTTAGAACAGCCATTACCGGGCGTTATGCCCTGGACCAGACGATTGGTCCAATTCATACCAGTCAATTGGTAATAGGGAAAAATCCCAGTAACAGTTATTTTTCTACCATTTTCAAATATAAATACGATTCATATTTTCTACCAGTTGACTGGTGATTTTTACACTAGTCGACTGACCGACAATAACAGCCATATTTCCTAAGGGTCACTTTCTTACATGCAAAGTTCTCTTTGGATTTCTAAAAGAAATGGTTGTTTCTCTTTAATAAAACTCTTCGTGAACATTGACTACTTTTCAACTACTGTATAAACATTACAAACCTATTTTACAAAACACTAACTCTTACTGATTTTATTCTATTTCTTGATCTACATTTCTAAGCACTCTTGCATACTAAAAGCTCTCAAATATTCAAATTACTTCTTGAATCTTTGAATTTATTTCAAATTTCTTAATTCAATAAATAATATTCTTCCTTCAATCTTCACATACACGTTATATACTTGAGGATAAGATTATAGGAAGGATGTACTCAACTTTTGTTCATTCAGTGTTGTTCAAGAACACAATTAGAAGTCAAATTCTCATTGTGTGTTGAAGTCCTGTGTCGGTGCTCAGGCGGGAAATCTGTGTCGGTGTTCGGGTGCGTTGTGAACTTGTTCCTCCGGGTGAAGCGAGGGTGTTGATAATAAAATTCCAGAAGGAGTCTGGGACGGGATGTAGGACGGGAACTCCGAACCAGTATAAAATTCCTGGTGTCACTTTTCTTACTGCATTTACTTATCTATGATATCTCATACTACTTAATATTTATTTGCATAACTATTGTATTAGATAAATTATTATATCCGCATATTCCATATAGAAAGATCCTAAGTCATTATACATCTTTTCATTTGATATCAGAGCAGGACATCATTTAACCTTACAATCGTTATTTGATACTTATTTAATATGGAAATTACACTAGTACTAGCACTGGATTCACAGAAGGTCAATCTACTGCACGACCACCCTTTTTCAGTGGCATAAATTATAGTTATTAGGCTACACGTATGAAAATATATATGCAAGCTAATGGTTTTGATTCTTGGAATATCACACAAAAAGAATATACACAACCTACTATACCTTATACTGAATGGTCAAATAATGAAAAAGTAGAGGCTACCGCTAATGCTATGAATATATTGCATTGTGCCTTGGATAGAAATGAGTTTAATCGAATTTTATGTGCAATACTGCATATGAAATTTGGTGAACACTCGAAGTAACTCATGAAGGAACTAGCAAGGTTAAACAAAGCAAGACATCCATGCTTAAAAATCAATTTCAAAATGTTAGAATGAACGAGAATGAGTCTATCAATGATATGTATTAAAGATTTCAAAATATTTATCATTCATTATTGGGATTAGGTGAAAAATGTACTGATTTTGATATAGTATCAAAGATTTTAAACTCTTTGATGGATGAATTGGAAAGAAAGCTTTTAGCAGTCAAAAGAAGCTAATGATCTTTCAACCATGATACCCGAAGAGTTGATAGGTAACCTTATGTGGTATGAAGTAAATTTGCAGGCTAAAAAGATTCATGCTCAAGACAAGAAAAATCTGGCTTACCATGCGGAGAAAGAGGAATCAGATTCAGATGAAGAAAACATAGCCTTTGTTGCCAAAAATTACAGAAAATTTCTGAAATATAAGAAGGTTTAGATGAATAATATAAAGAAAAATTCTACAAAAGAAAATAAGGTTGATCCATCCTTGGTTGAGTGCTTCAATTGCCACAAAACTAGACATTTTCAAAAACAATGTCCAGAGCTAAAGAAAAATCACAATAAAAAGGAAAAATCTAAAAGGCGAGCTTTCTCGGTTACTTGGGATGATTCAGACTCTACATCTTCGGAAAGTGATAGTGATAGCGACAATGAACAAGCTAATGTGTGCTTCATGGCCAAAGAGACCGAGGTTAGTGATTTTACTTACGAAGAAATGGTAGAAATTAAAACGAAAATTCTAGAATCAAGAAATAATTATAAAAGAAAGTTTAAATAAGAAAATGAAGATAAGAAAAAAGCAGAATTTGAGAGAGACATGTTAAAAGATGGAAAAGAAATTTTAGAGGATCAAATTAGAAAACTTCAAAAATCTCTAACCAATGTTATTTCTCAACTTTCCTTATTGAGTCAAGAAACTGAAACTCAAAAAGAAAAGAACAATCTGCTTGTTTCTGAAAATCCTAATTTAAACACTAAGATTAAAATTATCGAACTAGATAATTCTAGTCTTAAGTTAAAATTAGTTGATATTTCTATAAATGTTAATAACTTCAACAAAGGTAGGGAAAATTTGTCTAGAATTTTATAAAATTCTCAACCCACTTCTAGCAAAAAAGGATTAGGATATAGACAGAAAATTAGTGCTAAGAAAAATTCTAAATCTAGCAAACCTGTTATCCCTAATATAAAGAGACAAGATTATGTTTCAAAGAATAGGTTTTCTAGAAATATTAGTATATGGGTTCCAAAAACGAATAACAATTTAATTAGGAATAAGCATATTAAAAATTTCTTAAAAACCGTGCATAATAATATTAATTATATTTTTGTAAGGGACACCGAACCCTCTTGGGTTTGGTTACCTAAGACCTAACTCTTAGGACCTTGATGGAGGAAGTGGGTACCAACGTCTTTTATATATTTTTTGCAGGTCCTACTTAAAAATAGAGGAAAATGGATACTCGATAGTGGTTGCTCGAAACATATGATAGGAGACAAGGAAATGCTGACCAATATTATTTACTCTAAAGGAGGAACTGTCACATTTAGATATTATTCCAAAGGATATATCATCAACAAAGGCGATGTGAGCAATTACGGTATATCTAGTTTACCTCTTATTTCTGATGTCTTATTGGTTAAAAATTTAAAACATAATTTATTAAGTATTAGTCAACTTTGCGATAAAAGTTTTAAAGTATCGTTTTTCAAAAATAAATGTAGCATACTAGATTCTAATCGAAATCTTATTTTCGAGGGAAACATAGATAAAAATATTTATATCTTAAATATGGCAATTAATAATAATCTAAGTATGTGTCTACTAGCCAAAGAAAATGATCCTTGGTTGTTGCATAAAAGGTTTTGTCATATAAATTTTGAAACCATAAACAAAAGTTCTAAAAATGATCTTGTAAGAGGTTTACCCAAAATGAAATTTAAACCAGAAAATTTATGAGATGCATGTCAATTTGGAAAATTAACAAAATCTTCTTTAAAATCTAAAAAGGTTATCTCAACATTACAACCGCTTGAACTACTACATGTGGATTTATTTGGACCAACTCAAATACAATCTATAAATCACAGTAGATATGCGTTTGTAATAGTTGATGATTTTTCAAGATACACTTGGACTATATTTTTGAGAAATAAAAGTGATACTTTTGAGAACTTTAAAATATTTGTAAAAAAAATTCAAAACTTTTCAGGTTGGAAAATTTAAAACATAAGAAGTGATCATGGAGGAGAATTTGAAAACGAAAAGTTCGATTTATATTGTAAAAAAGAAGGAATTTTTCATAATTTCTCATTTTCTTGAACTCCACAACAAAATGGAGTTGTAAAACGGAAAAATCGAATACTACAAGAATGTGTTAGAACGTTGTTAAGTGGAAATTCGTTATCGAAATATATACGGGTAGAAGCAGTTGCAACATCTTGTTATGTTTTGAATCGTCTTTCCATTCGACCACTTATGAAAAAAGTCTCCATATGAACTTTTTACTGGAAGAAAACCAAATATTTCATATTTTAAGTTTTTTGGTTCAAAATGCTTCATTTTAAGTACAAAAGATCAGCTTGGAAAATTTGATTCAAAATCCGATGAAGGGATATTTCTAGGATATTCCGAACGAAGAAAAGCTTATCACATTCACAATAAAAGAACCAACAAAATAGAGGAATTACTTCATGTGTCCTTTGATGAATATTTTATTCAAAATTCTTTTGATTCAGATATTTTGAGAAATAGACCTTGTCAAGATGATGATATTATAACTTATAGAGAAGATGAAAAAGTTATTCATAATAACATAAATGACAATACTATAGAAACCTAAGATAATACTGATAATAAAAATCAAACTGTTCATACTAATGAAGTTAGATCCCCACCAAGAATGTTACGAGATCATCCGACTCAAAATATTATTGGTGAAATAACTCCAAATGGAAAAACAAGAAGCGAGCTAAATTTAGTAAGTAATGTTGCATTTTTACCTAATACTGAACCCAAATTTCCAAAAGAAGCTTCTATAGACGAAAATTGGATAATTGCTATGCAAGAAGAATTAAATCAGTTTAAACGCAATGAAGTTTGGGAATTAGTCCAAGACCAAGTGATTAAACTGTCATTGGTATGAAATGGGTTTACAAAAATAAAGTAGACGAATTAGGTAAAACTACTAGAAACAAAGATAGGCTTGTAGCATAAAGTTATAATCAAGAAAAAGTTATAGACTACGAAGAAACATTTGCACCAGTCGCCAAACTTAAATCAGTTTGAATTCTATTAGCATATGCATGTTATAATAATTTTAAATTATATCAAATGGATGTTAAAAGTGTTTTCTTAAATGGTTATATAAAAGAAAGAGTATACATTGAACAATCTCCACTATTCGCACATGAAAAATATCCTGATCATGTTTTCAAGTTGAAAAAGGAGTTATATGGATTAAAACAAGCACCTCGTGCTTGGTACGAACGTCTTAAAAATTATTTAATTAATTCCGGATTTCAAATTGGAAAGGTTGATCAAACGCTATTTGTAAAAAGAGATAATAAAGATATTTTAATAGGTTTAATCTATGTCAATGACATTATTTTTGGTTCAACTAATGAGAAATTATGTCAGGAATTCTGTAAATAATGACTAGCGAATTTGAAATGTCTCATATGGGAGAACTGTCGTATTTTCTTGATTTACAAATAAAGAAACTTCCAAATAATATTTTTATAAATCAAGAAAAATGTTGCAATAGTTTAATAAAATGTTTTGGCATGGAAAATAGGTGAAGTAAACCGACACCTATGAGTACAACAACTCATCTCGAAAGGATGAAAATGATAAAAGTGTCGATCAAAAACTGTATCGCAGTATGATAGGTTATCCCTTATATTTGACCGCTAATAGACCAGATATTATGATGAGTGTATGTTTATGTGCTTGATTTCAAGCCAATCCAAAAGAATCACATTTAATAGCAGTAAAACGTATATTGCATTATCTTAGCAATACTAAAGATTTTGGACTTTTCTATCCGAAAGATTGCTCATTTGAATTAGTATCATATAGTAACGTTGATTTCGGAGGATCACGGAAGGATCGTAAAAGTACAAGTGGTACCTGTCATTTCATTGGCAAATCACTAATATCTCGGTTTAGCAAGAAACAAAATTGCATTTTGCTATCGAAATGTGAAGCCGAATATATATCTGCAGCATTGGCTTGTGATCAAGTTATGTACATGAAACAAACACTTAAAGGTTTCAATATTAACTTGAGTAATTCAACTATTTATTGCAATAACATGAGTGCAATAAACCTAACCAAAAATCCAGTAAATCATTTTAGAACTAAACATATCAATATTAGACATCATTTCTTACGAGATAATATTGAAAAACAAATTATAAAATTAGAATTTGTAAATTCTGGAAATCAGACTATAGATATCTTTACAAAACCCTTATTGGAAAATACTTTTATTAAACTTTGAAGGGAGTTGGGAATAGTATCATATGTAGACTTATAGAAGTATCTGTTTTCATCTATTACTATGCTCGACTACTAATTTAACATGTTACATATTCTTTTTAATCGATGACAAAAAGGGAGAACAATAATGGAATATATATGCATTATACACTAACATTTTGTTATATGGAAGAAAAAGGTAAGTATTTTACATGTGCACTAATAAAATGTTGCAGAGAAGCTTTTTATTTAGAGGGAGACAAATATATGCAAGCATACATCAGGGGGTGAAAATAAACAACTCTACACAACTACAAGAGGTTTTCATCAATCAAAAAAAGGGGGAGAATGTTGATTTATGAATTTTTGATTCACGACAACGAAGAAATGAAGTTCAGTTGAAGAGCTAGTTCATATATATATATATATATATATATATATATATATGTGTGTGTGTGTGTGTGTGTGTGTGTGTGTTAGATTTATGTTAAAATCAATCCTCATTTATCAGAATACAATCACACAAAACACAAATATACACACATATATATATATATATGTATATACATATATGAGAATGGCATAAAACAACCATTACTGGGTTTCATGCCCTGGACCAGTCGATTGGTCCAATTCATACCAGTTGACTGGTAACAGGGAAAAACCCCAGTAACGGCTATTTTTCTGCCATTTTCAAATATACATACATTTCATATTTTCTACCAATTGACTTGTGATTTTATGCCATTCGACAGACCGAACAATAACAACCATATTCCTAAAGGGTCGCTTCCTTTCATGAAGAGTTCTCTTTTGAATTCAAAAAGAAATGGTTGTTTCCCTTTAATAAAACTCTTTTTAACACCCCGAATTTTGGTTAATGCTAAAATTCACTAATTACAGAATAAATAATCTCAGGTGTGAGAATTAGGGGAAACGGGCTGCGTCATTGCGTTCGTCTCGGAAAAATATGCGAAATAGAGTCCGAGTTTTCGAGAATCGGAGTCCGTATGGCCCGGTTATGGCCCAATGAAGTTTACAGAAAATTCAAAGTTCAAAACAGATTTAAAATTCAGGTTCAAATTTCAAAATTGGGGCCATTAGGCGCAGGCGGGGAAAATTCCCGCCTAGCTACCCAAGTTGACAGCCCTGTCGACTGGGCAGTCGACTTGGCTAGGACCAAGTCGACAGCCCTGTCGACTTGGGTGTCGACAGGGGGTGCTCGGCCAGTATGGCCTGGTGCACCATTTCAGGGTTTGGGTTGTGTTTTGGGGATGGTTTCTGGAAGCTTCCGAGATCTGATGGCCCTAATCTAATTTAGGGTTAATCTAATGGCCTAAAACACTTGCCTAATCCTATAAATAAGACCCTAAGCTAGCCCTAAATGATCATAATCCTATCTCCTAACTAAACTATGCCAAAATTTTCTATGATCATGGCCTCTACTCAAAACCCTAGCCTCCATCCTCATTCTAAACTATTTCTATGAAGGCTTTCATGTTCATACAAGCATTTTTAAGTTGTATGTGTGGTCATTAGCTTGCATTCATCATCAAGTTGCAAGCTTTATTTTCAAGGCTAGAGTTTTTGGGTGATTTTTGGCAAGGGTTTGCTTATTGGAGTTAGTGGTGAGTTTCTATAGCCTTAATAATCAATTGTTAAATTGATTATGATAGGATATGATAAGATATGGCTATGTTTGTGGATAAATGTGCATATGCAAGTTATGATGCAAGTTCATATGCAAGTTATGATGCAAGTTCATATGCAAGTTATGATGCAAGTTCATATGCAAGTTTGCCTCTATGTATGACATAAGTACATGTGCAAGTTCATCCCTTTTAGACCTATGACATGTATGCAAGTTGACACTTTTATGTTAGGTCTATGACATGAACAATTATGCAAGTTACCATCTTTATGACATATGTGATTCATGCAAGTTTGGGTTGGTTATTTATGCAAGTTGGGTTTATGGTCATATATGCAAGTTGACACCTTTTAAACCCATGATAATGCTAATGATATGCTAAGTTGAACCCATGGTGTGTATGATGAATCTTCTCTTTTGAAGTATGTCATGTTAACGTATGTACGTGGGGACGATGGGGTAAAAATTAATGAACACATAAAATTGCGTGAAGTGGGTATGATTAAACATACCATAAAGTGGATAGACATAATTGGGAATTTACCTATTAAGTTAGGTCTACCCATATTATGGAATTGGGAATTTACCTATTGAGTTAGGTCTACCCTTATTCTTAAATATTTGTAATTAATTAGGGATAATTAATACAAATTATGGGGGTGATTAATTAGGTGTAATTAATCTACTAAGACACGAGGTTGGACCCTTTTGTAGCATAAGACTGCCCGGAACCGACCGGCAAATCCAGCGGCTACAAATGATTGGCCCAATGTGAGAGGTCT
Source organism: Allium sativum (assembly GCA_030737875.1). Classification (NCBI taxonomy): domain Eukaryota; kingdom Viridiplantae; phylum Streptophyta; class Magnoliopsida; order Asparagales; family Amaryllidaceae; genus Allium; species Allium sativum. The sequence continues at coordinate 314,067,897 of CM060919.1, forward strand.
TAGTCTTAAACTAAATACGTGACAAGTGTAAAGACACGAGGTTAGACTCTGTTATGGTGTAAGGCTGCCCGGAACCAACCGGCATATCCAGTTGCCATAAAAGACAGTCTAATGTGAGAGGTCTTTACAAAGGTTACGATCTTAATTAATTAAGAAACACTTAACCAAATTAGCATGTAGAGGGGCATGAGGGGTTAAGTGGGTGCCTTGGGTGGCATGTAGTAACTAGTGGGGGTGCCTTGGGTGGCATGAGGAAACTAGTGGGTTGCCTTGGGTGGCAATAGAAAATACGATTAGAATACTTAACCAAAGTGGAACATGTAATTAAAACATGATTAAAGGGTTAAGTAAGTGCCTTGGGTGGCATGTGGGAATCAAGTAAGTGCCTTGGGTGGCATGTGGAAATCTAGTGGGGGCCTTAAGTGGCAATTGAAATATAATTAAATGATAAGCTTAAGTAGTAGCTTGTGGGGGCCTTAAGTGGCAATTGACATATAATTAAATGACAAGCTTAAGCAGTAGCTTGTGGGGGCCTTAAGTGGCAATTGAAATATGATTAGAGGACTTAACCAGATCTTAACATGTAAGTGGGCATGATTATAAAAGGGGTTAAGTGGGATGCACTAGATAAAATGGCAAGCTTAAGTAGTAGCTTGTGGGGGCCCATTTCAACCAATATCCCAAACGTATCTTTGTGGGCTCGACCCAAGTCGAAGACGGGACACGCATATTGGGCTTGACTATAAGAGGCCAAAACGGGGTAGCGGTGGCAACGCGAGTCCAACGGGTTTCATATGCGTGTGTGGACCCGGGCTGGTAGGTAAGACGTTGTTGCATCGTGTAGATATAAGCCGTGCACCATTTGTTGTATCGGGTTGCCACTATGGGGAGTGATACACCCCATTGTGGGGCCAGCACGGGTATCTACGGTAGGGAGCCGATCGCTTGGGAGTAGTGGGTACACCTAGTGGAGATAGGGGCAGGCGGCACCTATGTAGTCAGCTAGGGGTACAAGAAACTACTGGGTAAAATTACTAAGTACACTTAGTGGGATCAACCTTTAAGTAGGAATTACCCTTGGGTGGGTAGAACTGGTGTGGTGCAGTGTAGGAATTACCCTTGGGTAAATCTGGGGTGGTGCAATTTAGTAATTATCCTTGGGTGGATAAATGCGTCTTTTCGGTTATCTTAGTACATCCTGTGTTTAGTTGACTACTTAGTGTAGTCATTATCCCCAGAGGTACCGTACCTTGTTTATATCATACCCTAATTACTTTAATGATTGTATTGTTAGGGTTATAGGACTCACTCAGACTTATGTCTGACCCCGTTGTTTCTTTATCTTTTTTCCCAACCCTCAGGTTTTCAGAGTGGGCCTAGCACTAGTGGGCTTTGATCAGACTGCTTTATCTATCTTTTGGAGCTTGGACCGTGGATGTAAAGCTCAGTTTATCTTTTCTATTATGGCTATTAGGTTATGTAGTGGGATTATGTACTTTTGTTTTTATCAGGATGGATATTATGTACTTGACTCCTATTTATGGTTTTGGTGTAACCAAACATGTTTTACTTTCCGCTGAAATGAAATGATGTTTTAAATTCTCAAGTACTACTTATATCTGTCTTGTTGTAATTTTTCTGTTCTATATTCACTTAAAATACTCCACCGATGTTATGGCATTCCCTTAGTGAGTGACCGTAGCGGGTGTGGGGTGTTACACGTGGTATCAGAGCTTAAGGTTACCAGAACAGATAAAATTTTTAGAAAACCTATTTTCTAAGAATATTTTTGAAAGGAGTATTTTCAAAAACATGTCTTTTAAGAGAAAAGTTGTTGAAAGAAAAGCATAATCCCCAATAGCCATATCTATATCTTTCGAATTCTCCGTTTTGAATCTCTTCCTCTCTCGTTTTGAGTTTCCCCTCCGTGTATAGATGATCTTTCTAAGATAGATAAGAATGGAAAACCACTTCAAGGGACTTAGACGTTAGTCGGATTAGAAGTTGGTTCAAGAAGGAGGAGGACTGGTAGGTACCTATTGGATAGACGATGGGAGGAAGGCTCAAATAGTTGTTTGGTTAATGAAGGATGAAACCTCATTGGTGGGAGGTTACGAGTGGAGAATGGGAAGAAGAGGGCTAGTAGTTATCCTTTTGGGAGGAATAGGACACCTTATTAGGATTGTCCGAAGAGGCAAGGGCAAGGTACGGAATCTCCTGGAGGGTAGTTGTATTCCCTCACGGCTAGTGTACCAGATGGGGATAGGACCGTCTAGGTTGGAATTTGGATTTCTTTATTATCCGGTTCGAACTTTATTTGATTCTGACGCATCGAGTTCGTTTATCTCATCATTGTTAGTTGAGTCACTGCACTTAGACACCAGTTTAGTAGATGATCCCTTAGTTGTTTCAAACCCAATTGGGGCTCCATGATGTGTTTGGGTTTGAAAGTTTCTATACTTAGCGTTGAGTTTAGATGTGATGCTTTTTGGGCTTCACGGGCTATGGGTTAGTTTTGGATATGGACTGGTTATCCAGTAATGGTGCCGTTCTTGATTTTGAAGGGAGAGTTGTTAGGCTTATGGCCCGCTTGGGTAACACTCTCGTGATCTCTTGTAATCCCATGGAATCTGTTATGCTAAGTTATCTAGAATCGCTTGACACGTCGGTCGAGAGTTTGCGATCTGTTAGAGTGGTCCGGGAATACTCGGATGTGTTTGAGGAGGTGAAGGGCTTACCTCCGGAGCGGGAGATTGACTTCCGAATATATCTGGTAGACAATGCCAAACCAGTATCTTGGCCAGTGTGCCACATGGCTCCTCGTGAGAGGAGGGAACTCCATAAGCAAGTAGGCGATTTGCTTGAGAAGGGGTTCATAAGACGAAGTATATCGGAGTGGGGTGCTCCAGTAGTTTTTGCCACGAAGGCGGATGGGTCCCTCAGACTTTGTGTAGGCTAAAGAGAACTAAATAAACTCACAAAGGAGAATAGACACCCATTGCTGAGGATTGATGATCTCTTTGATCAGTTAGTTGGCGCCTCAGTATTTTCGCAGTTGGACTTAGCCACGGGGTTTCGTCAGTTGAGAGTGGCTGAGGATAGTATAGAGAAGACTGCCTTTAGGACTCCGGATGGTTTTTATGAGTGGCTGGTGATGCCATTTGGTTTGACGAACGCCCCCACATACTTTGTTGATTTGATGAGAAGGGTGTTCAGGGAGTACCTAAATAAGTTTGTGATGGTCTTTGTAAATGACATCTTGGTCTCTTCTAGGAGCGAAATAAGTTTTCGTATGTGCTCAATAGGTTGAGCAAAGCCAGTTATGGGATAAACGGTGGTTTTGGAGCGAGACTGGCGAGGACATCCAGAGTTGGACAAGGGCTTAATTATTTAGCCGTTTTTACTAGTATCATCTCACGTAGGTCGTCTGAATTCGAAGGAGGTATCCCTTGGGTGTTTGTCTGATATTGGTTTAGGCCTTTGGGGCTTGCATTTGGGGGATGTCGAGTTCGACTAGGGTGGTCTGCGTGAGAGATGGACAGTTGTGATGATTTTGGATGGGATTCTTGGCATCCTATGAGTTTGAGATAGCGTATACCCATGGCAAGGGTAACGTGGTAACGAATGCCTTAAGTAGAAAAAGGTTGTCCTTGAGTTCATTGTTCGTTGAACGACGGAGCTTAGAGTTTATTTCTATGTTTGACTTTAGACCTTCCGTTGACTTTGTACCCGGTTTGCTAGCCTCCTTGGAGGTTAGGCCTACTCTTTTGGGGCATGTTGGCGGAGCACAGCGGGACGACCCACAGTTGGTTGAGTTAGTAGAGAAGCTCATGAGGAGGGGGAGTCGTCCAGCCATTTGAGTAGGTACACCCTAGATGGTAAGGGGTGGTTGCGTAGAGACGGTAGACTTTGTGTACCGCAAGACAAGGGTTTGAGGAAGGCTATACTTGATGATGCACATCGGTCGAAGATGACCATTCATCCCGATAGGGACAAGATGTACCAAGACATGAAGCGAGTTTTCTTTTGGGCCGGTATGAAGAAAGATGTGGCCGAGTATGTCGCTAGATGCTTGGTGTGCTAGCAAATGAAAGCGGAGCAGAAGAAACTCGGTGGGTTGCTTCACCCATTGGAGGTTCCGCTATGGAAGCGGGATAGTGTCTCGATGGATTACCGAGATCGAGGAAAGGTAATACGGGAATTTGGGTTGTGGTAGACAGACTTACTAAGAGCGCCCATTTTATACCCGTGGAGAGTAAGAGAACTGCTCCATGGCTAGCTTCAGTTTACATTCGAGAGATTATTAGATGGCATGGTGTACCTTCCAGTAAAGTGAGCGATTGAGATCCTATCTTCACTAGAGAGTTTTGGAAGAGTTTGCAAAAGGCGGTAGGGACTCAGTTGTGTTTGAGTACCGCATATCATCCTCAGACGGACGGCCAGACCAAGAGGGTGAATCGTATTTTAGAAGACCCTTTGAGGCTATGTATCTTAGATTTTGGAGGTACATGAGAAGAGCATCTTCCATTGGTGGAGTTGCCTGACAGACTTAGTGGTGTACATGACATATTCCATGTTTCACATTTGAGGAAGTGCCTACATGAGACCGCAGAGGCGGTAGAGCCGAGCTTGCTTAAAGAAGTAAAGGTAGAGCGTGATGTGATTATTCGACGAGCTCCTACCCGCATCCTTGGGTCAGAGATTAGGAAGTTGAGAAACGGAGAGGTTCGACTAGTCAAAGTGAAAAGGGGAGAAGGTGAGAGCAGTGCTACTTGGGAGACAGAAGCGAGGATGCGTTCGTTATACCCATTCCTTTTTGAGGGTATGTCCTTTAAACGTCTCCTTTATCGTTTGTCTAGTGCTTATCTTATCTTTAGTATGTCCTCTCATTAGTACCTTTGACCTTTAGATAGGGTAAACCTATGGTTGAAACATGTGTTTGAGACATGTTATGTTTGATGGATGCATGTGGATGCAAGTGGTTGCTAGTGGTTGCTCGTGGATGCATATATACACACTCTAGGCACTAGATCGGCTCAATCACTTCATATTGCATATTGCATAAAATTGTGTGTAGGTAACTATATTAATGGATGTATAATGGTTGTGTTATCACATGGATGATGCATTTTGGTGATTGATTGTGCACTCATGTAGAAATAGTATGTGTCGATAGGGATCTTTCGCATACATATTGGATGCATGGCACTATCATGGTTTGCATATGTTCATACATTAGATAGGGAACATATACACACACTTTTCGCATATGCTCATACATCATTAGAAATTGTTTTAAGGACAATGGATGCCCGTGTTTGATGGATTGAGTAGATGGTTGTTTGGATGGTAGGATATGCATTCTCCTTAGCTTAGAGATTTCGGGGACGAAATCCTTTAAGGAGGGGAGAATGTAACACCCCGAATTTCGGTTAATGCTAAAATTCACTAATTACAAAATAAATAATCTCAGGTGTGAGAATTGGGGGAAACGGGCTGCGTCATTGCGTTCATCTCGGAAAAATATGCGAAATAGAGTCCGAGTTTTCGAGAATCGGAGTCCGTATGGCCCGGTTATGGCCCAATGAAGTTTACAGAAAAATCAAAGTTCAAAACAGATTTAAAATTCAGGTTCAAATTTCAAAATTGGGGCCATTGGGCGCAGGCGGGGAAAATTCCCGCCTAGCTACCCAAGTCGACAGCCCTGTCGACTGGGCAGTCGACTTGGCTAGGACCAAGTCGACAGCCCTGTCGACTTGGGTGTCGACAGGGGGTGCTCGGCCAGTATGGCCTGGTGCACCATTTCAGGGTTTGGGCTGTGTTTTGGGGATGGTTTCTGGAAGCTTCCGAGATCTGATGGCCCTAATCTAATTTAGGGTTAATCTAATGGCCTAAAACACTTGCCTAATCCTATAAATAAGACCCTACGCTAGCCCTAAATGATCATAATCCTATCTCCTAACTAAACTATGCCAAAATTTTCTATGATCATGGCCTCTACTCAAAACCCTAGCCTCCATCCTCATTCTAAACTATTTCTATGAAGGCTTTCATGTTCATACAAGCATTTTTAAGTTGTATGTGTGGTCATTAGCTTGCATTCATCATCAAGTTGCAAGCTTTATTTTCAAGGCTAGAGTTTTTGGGTGATTTTTGGCAAGGGTTTGCTTATTGGAGTTAGTGGTGAGTTTCTATAGCCTTAATAATCAATTGTTAAATTGATTATGATAGGATATGATAAGATATGGCTATGTTTGTGGATAAATGTGCATATGCAAGTTCATATGCAAGTTATGATGCAAGTTCATATGCAAGTTATGATGCAAGTTCATATGCAAGTTATGATGCAAGTTCATATGCAAGTTTGCCTCTATGTATGACATAAGTACATGTGCAAGTTCATCCCTTTTAGACCTATGACATGTATGCAAGTTGACACTTTTATGTTAGGTCTATGACATGAACAATTATGCAAGTTACCATCTTTATGACATATGTGATTCATGCAAGTTTGGGTTGGTTATTTATGCAAGTTGGGTTTATGGTCATATATGCAAGTTGACACCTTTTAAACCCATGATAATGCTAATGATATGCTAAGTTGAACCCATGGTGTGTATGATGAATCTTCTCTTTTGAAGTATGTCATGTTAACGTATGTACGTGGGGACGATGGGGTAAAAATTAATGAACACATAAAATTGCGTGAAGTGGGTATGATTAAACATACCATAAAGTGGATAGACATAATTGGGAATTTACCTATTAAGTTAGGTCTACCCATATTATGGAATTGGGAATTTACCTATTGAGTTAGGTCTACCCTTATTCTTAAATATTTGTAATTAATTAGGGATAATTAATACAAATTATGGGGGTGATTAATTAGGTGTAATTAATCTACTAAGACACGAGGTTGGACCCTTTTGTAGCATAAGACTGCACGGAACCGACCGGCAAATCCAGCGGCTACAAATGATTGGCCCAATGTGAGAGGTCTTAGTCTTAAACTAAATACGTGACAAGTGTAAAGACACGAGGTTAGACTCTGTTATGGTGTAAGGCTGTCCGGAACCAACCGGCATATCCAGCTGCCATAAAAGACAGTCTAATGTGAGAGGTCTTTACAAAGGTTACGATCTTAATTAATTAAGAAACACTTAACCAAATTAGCATGTAGAGGGGCATGAGGGGTTAAGTGGGTGCCTTGGGTGGCATGTAGTAACTAGTGGGGGTGCCTTGGGTGGCATGAGGAAACTAGTGGGTTGCCTTGGGTGGCAATAGAAAATACGATTAGAATACTTAACCAAAGTGGAACATGTAATTAAAACATGATTAAAGGGTTAAGTAAGTGCCTTGGGTGGCATGTGGGAATCAAGTAAGTGCCTTGGGTGGCATGTGGAAATCTAGTGGGGGCCTTAAGTGGCAATTGAAATATAATTAAATGACAAGCTTAAGTAGTAGCTTGTGGGGGCCTTAAGTGGCAATTGACATATAATTAAATGACAAGCTTAAGTAGTAGCTTGTGGGGGCCTTAAGTGGCAATTGAAATATGATTAGAGGACTTAACCAGATCTTAACATGTAAGTGGGCATGATTATAAAAGGGGTTAAGTGGGATGCACTAGATAAAATGGCAAGCTTAAGTAGTAGCTTGTGGGGGCCCATTTCAACCAATATCCCAAACGTATCTTTGTGGGCTCGACCCAAGTCGAGGACGGGACACGCATATTGGGCTTGACTATAAGAGGCCAAAACGGGGTAGCGGTGGCAACGCGAGTCCAACGGGTTTCATATGCGTGTGTGGACCCGGGCTGGTAGGTAAGACGTTGTTGCATCGTGTAGATATAAGCCGTGCACCATTTGTTGTATCGGGTTGCCACTATGGGGAGTGATACACCCCATTGTGGGGCCAGCACGGGTATCTACGGTAGGGAGCCGATCGCTTGGGAGTAGTGGGTACACCTAGTGGAGATAGGGGCAGGCGGCACCTATGTAGTCAGCTAGGGGTACAAGAAACTACTGGGTAAAATTACTAAGTACACTTAGTGGGATCAACCTTTAAGTAGGAATTACCCTTGGGTGGGTAGAACTGGTGTGGTGCAGTGTAGGAATTACCCTTGGGTAAATCTGGGGTGGTGCAATTTAGTAATTATCCTTGGGTGGATAAATGCGTCTTTTCGGTTATCTTAGTACATCCTGTGTTTAGTTGACTACTTAGTGTAGTCATTATCCCCAGAGGTACCGTACCTTGTTTATATCATACCCTAATTACTTTAATGATTGTATTGTTAGGGTTATAGGACTCACTCAGACTTATGTCTGACCCCGTTGTTTCTTTATCTTTTTTCCCAACCCTCAGGTTTTCAGAGTGGGCCTAGCACTAGTGGGCTTTGATCAGACTGCTTTATCTATCTTTTGGAGTTTGGACCGTGGATGTAAAGCTCAGTTTATCTTTTCTATTATGGCTATTAGGTTATGTAGTTGGATTATGTACTTTTGTTTTTATCAGGATGGATATTATGTACTTGACTCCTATTTATGGTTTTGGTGTAACCAAACATGTTTTACTTTCCGCTGAAATGAAATGATGTTTTAAATTCTCAAGTACTACTTATATCTGTCTTGTTGTAATTTTTCTGTTCTATATTCACTTAAAATACTCCACCGATGTTATGGCATTCCCTTAGTGAGTGACCGTAGCGGGTGTGGGGTGTTACACTCTTCATGAACATTAACTACTTTTCAAGTACTATATAAACATTACAAACCTGTTTTACAAATCACTAATTCTTACTGGTTCTATTCTATTTCTTTATCTACATTTCTAAGCACTCTTGCATACTAAAAGCTCTGAAATATTCAAATTACTTCTAGTATCTTTGAATTTATTTCAGATCTCTTGATTCAATAAGTAATATACATCCTTCAATCTTCACATACACGTTATATACTTGAGGATAAGATTATAGGAAGGGTGTACTCAACTATTGGCAATTCAGTGTTGTTCAAGAACACAATTAGAAGTCATACTCTCATTGTTTGTTGAAGTCCTGTGTCGGTGCTCAGGCGGGAATCCATGGTAGTGCTTGGGTGTGTTGTGAAACTGTTCCTCCGAGTGAAGCGAAGGTGTTGATAGTAGAATTCCAGAAGGAGTCTGGGACTGAACGTAGGACGGGAAGTCCAAACCAGTATAAAATTCTTGGTGTCACTTTTCTTACTACATTTACTTGTCTGTTATATCTCATTCTACTTAATATTTGTTTGCATAACTATTGAATTGGACAAATTATTATATCCGCATATTCCATATAGAAAGACCCTAAGTCATTATACATCTTTTCATGTTATGCACGAGTTAAAGTACATACATGTACTCAGCCCATGTGTTAAATGGTTAGTTGGGGATTATAGCTGCAGATGGGAGGTCTTAGGCTGCTGCACTTTGATTGAAAGGAATGTAGTGTTAAGGCCATTCACACTTAATTCTTTCCAGTTATAATCTACTTTATTCAATTTAATTAATTACAGATATAATCTATAAATTCTTGTTGGTTTAAATACAAATTTGTTTATATTTTCACATTAGCTATGAGTTAAATCTCAAACATGAATATAGTTTAGTACAAGGAAGCTTGATAAAAAAATAAGTTAGAAAAATATTTTCCAAATTTATTTACACATGATAGCTCTGGATTTTAATAAGTTTAACTATCATTTGGATTTTCAAAATATTCATCGTTCTAAAATTTTCTTTTTAACCAATTTAAATAATGTTATTTAGATGAATTTAATCAATGACTATTATAATTAAATAATTATGAAATTAGCTGAAAAATCGGGACATTACAATCTACCTTCCTTAAAAGAATTTCGTCCCCGAAATTAAAGAGTAACGAGGAAATTCCAGTTATATTCAAAGGCATAGACTTATCTCAGGCGCACATATGTAGTTCATACACTAACAATGATAGTAAACAAGGCATCCAAACAGATTATCTACCAAACATTTCACGGCAATCAAAGCATACGATACACACATCAGCAACTAGGTATCTAACAAATCACCGAATAGACTTCTCATACACATCTTTAGTCTTCCATGAACAGTTCTTAAGATTCTCACTCCTTTTCTTTACTTTTTATCGAACCGTATTACCCCATTTTGTATTTAAGAAAAAATCTCTGATTATATTTGGAAACTAATTCTAAAACTCATTACTTCGTTAGTTGAATCAATCATGTTCAAACACTTTCATTTTTTTAAAATTCTCTTTTTAAACCCAAATCCCATTCACTTAACTTGTTAAGTCCTATCACATTCTCCATTAACAAATTATTTATCTTCATTTCGGAACTCAAAAATCTTATTTTATTACAAAAATCAACCCGTTCAATTCTCATAAGTTCATATCCATTTAATTTAAGTCTGGACTTAATTTGGTGGAAATCCAAATCTTAATTCATTCAAAGTTTTCCATTTAATTCGATAAATCGTTATTGTTTACAAATTACCATACTGTGATTTTTTTGGAAATTTTATTTTGACATAACTCAAAATCTACTAAATGAAATCCCCATTTTTCTCTTTCATTAGAAAACTATGATTCAATAGTTCTGGAAGATTCTAGTTTCAAAGAATTCCGACTTATAACAAATTCTATATATTCAATTAAAGTTCAACTCTTCAAATTACAAACTACCGCATTGAGATAAACTCGTTTTTAATTATATTTAGATTTAATAAGTTTAACTTCAACAATTTCATTATCACACTTTAATATAAACCATGTCAGGTTTCAAGTCTAGTTTAAAAATTCCGACTGTCCAAAATCATCGAATATTTCCAACCAAGTTCATTACTAAGTTATAGAATCATTCGTAACTTCATTTCCAATATCAATTCCAGTCGATACAATTCTAATTCAAGTTTATTCAACTTAACCATAGTCAAATTCTAATCCATTCAAAAAAGGCTTTCTTTCAAATCTTACCAAAGTAATGTTATATTACTTTTACCAAATTCCAGAAAATATTCTTTCAATTTTCTTGGATTTCAAATTCAATTTTCCCATTGCAAATTCAAAACCTATGAATTTTCCAAAACATTTTGTTTTCCTCAAACAATTTTCCAATTTGTCTTATTCGTATGTTTCGTTCTTATACAAATTCAATTTGATTATATACATAACCATCCTAGTGTTATAATCTGATTCCAGATTATAGTAACAACCAACACGACCATTTATAATAATAATTTCAGAAAATTATTTTTTTATGTCAAAATATAATTTTGGATAAAATTATTTCATTTACCCAGCTTTTAAAACAATACTATATCGAATAACTCTGTTCAAGTGTTTAGAAACACCTACAGATACATTTGTCCATTCTATATCAATCAGAATTCATAAACTACTGGACAAGCTAATCAACACAATATAAAACAGTTTTTATATCAATTAATGTATAATCACTCATATATATACACTCAAACTCATTCTAGGGTACTACTGGCCCTATCTCTAATGAATAACCCCACCAAAGGCTAGGTATAACGCCAACCTAAGCTATGATGCCACTGTAATGAACCGGGTGATATTCCCACTTTGAAAATCGACATAAATACGTTCTCTGTATAACATGTTGACTTTTCAAGTATCAAAAATAATGAATCATTAATAGAAAGAAGTTGGAGGGTGAGAAGTAGAAAGAAAGAAAGTTAGAATAGAAGTTCACATATCAGAGCAGATACAAATCTCACAGTGGAATAAATAAAATATATTATATAAGAAAACCTTTAGAAATACAAAACTGTATATGTACTTACATACGTCATCAGAGTACATTACATATACAGCACAACAGAATAAACTATAAATATCTAACATTGTAGACTCCTTCTCCAAGCTCCTCCAGTGTATCTGTAAAATCCTGAACTACTTGACTGCCCGCATAAATTTGGGCACCCAACAGTTTAGGGAAAACATAAAAAAATATACTCTTGGTCAGTTGTGGGACTGGTGTGAGTACACGATTTTAAAACAGCTTGAGAAATAAAGAGTATCTCACAAGACCACAACGCACATAAACACGAAACATGTTTTTCCCTTATGAGAACCAAAACACTTGGTATATCGAAATTAGATATTATGATAGTGTCTAGGGTTTTCAAAATAAATTAGAATCTGATGAAATGATTGCTTCTCACATTCCACTACATAGTTTACAAACAAAACTGCATGGCTCTTATGGATAATGGATTGCCAACTATGACAAGGTATGGAAACAACTTCCGATAATGTATCTATAGAGGGGAATACATTGGGTTCAACAAGAACATCTTGCAACCCAGTCACACATTACTGACCACTCCTTCCGCTCGAGTGTACCAAATGCATTATACCAACGGTTGGGATCAGCAACCGTTACCAAAGCATATAATAGTGATAGAATAAAGAAGCAAGTGAATTTTTCTCTAGATTAGGTGATAACATGCCCTAATGGGAGCAACCCACATAGCCATGATGTCTGCCCGATTTTTGGCATTTCTCAGTTGTGAGACATGAGGCCATACTTGCCTTTTTGATATATCTTATTTTTATTAACTTTGAATGCCACATCGTCAAACCCGTCAAATCACAAATTGATTTCTTCAAATATCATGGGTAAAAATCTAAGAGAAGCGAATTTCACCGCCACCAAGCGTAAATTTGAAGAGATCAACGTACATGATCTGTTAGGCATACTCTGTTAGACATTTGTCCATACTAGTTGTCCTAGGACTGGAAAAAACGAAGGCACTATCTTGTAAATCCATCTTAGGCAATTTCTATCTAGGATTAACAGAACGAACCTTGCATAACTCCATCTTCAATAAAATATGACTTGCAACGTATAAATCAGATCTGAGTGGAATATAGATTCCTTATTCTTCGAAATGACAACGTTAATATTTTTTAGGGTCAAGTAATACTTAATGGCAATCCAGTCAACATATTTCATATGGATTTCCATATTCCTATTGATTCTCATGACTTATCTACCAGAAATTATTTCTTATATAATATTCACATTCTGGATTTAAACAGTGATATATACAAGATGATTTAAATGTGTCATCGTTTAATTTAAACTATTCAAGTTTATTGGGTCATGTCAAAACATTACAATGAATCCAAGAAAAAATCAATTATCACAACATATTTTGTTGATTGCAGTTTGACAATTAAATTCAACCAATCGTTGTTTATAAACTGGTTAGTCTTGGATAATGATTGTTTCTATATTTTATCCATCTAAAATTTTCTTTCTTTAGATAAGTAAATAATTAATTCATTGTATTTAATTAAAATTGAAAGTAAATTGTATTCTCTTGAATTCGACATAGTCAATTTCCAATTCAAAATCTCTTTCTGATTCATCTTTATTTGATTTATTTTCTCAACTTCGAAATAATCTCATCATTGCAGGTCAACTGATTTTCCCTTACCAATTTCCTTTACAACCATTCTTATCTGCAAGACATCTGTTTTTAACTTTATTCACTTTGAAATGTGAATACCATCCCTTGGTAGAGATTTGAACTCCTTTTATCAAATCAATTTGATTTCATTTATAAACTACTATTACGGGTTCAAATTATGTTCATCTAGTCATTTTATTTTATTGTTATCAATTCCATTTTGAATTCATTACCTGATAAAACAGTGGCTATCGACATAAGTCGATTAGATTTAAATAACACTTCAACGTTTATTTCAAAATATTTTAACCATTAGTGACAGTCAACCACCTTCCCATAATTATGACATATCATTGACTACAGTTCAACAAATCGTACGTTAACCAACTATCCGGTCTTGAGAATAATTGAATAAACCCAATTCCTTTATTATTCAAATTATTAAAAAAGAATAATATAATTTGTACTTATTTAAAATACAACCTTGATTGACAACTACATATATAAGTATCAATGAAGGCTTCAACTTCAAATTTTATTTCGACGGCTTCTACTTACCATTTCATTTCGCTATTACGAAATCAATATGATATATTATTATTAAATATATGTTGTTATTTTATTTTAAATAAACAAATAATTTAAGTTATAAATAGATAAAAAACATTTGTTTCTTTTCAGTACAAATAATATCTGCTATTTCCTTTCTTCCTTACTTTTCTTTATTTTCTCTCTTATTTCTTACTTTTCATGCTTCCATTCCTGACTTCTCTTCTCTCTTTTTTTCTTTTCTTTTTTTCTTTTTTTCCTTACGGCCCACAACCCACTTCTCTTCCTTTTCCTTTGTTTTTTCTTCCTAGCCTACGACCCAGCTGCTCCAGACCATACTCCTTTTCCCACGATCCTCTTTTCTTTCATTTTCTATTTCATTTTCTGGTTTTACTTTCTTTCTTATTTCCTTACTTTTCCCTCTTCTCCCATTCCTCCCTTTCTTATCTTATTTATTCTTTCTCCTATTTTGTTCCAGTCCATGGCTCAACCCTGGCCGCACCATGCATGACTGGACCACATTTCACCCCTTTCTTCTTTTCTTTCTCTTCTCATATAATTCTAATGCAAAACCGTGCAAATGGTGCATGTGCAGCAGCGACCTACCTGCCAACTCCCCCTTCCAACCATCCTCGCAAATGCGCCTCCATCTGCTAAGACCGAATACTAAATCGAAAATCCTTATTCATCATCTAACCAAAATTCGAAGCTTCCACCAAATTTTTCCCATAACTCCTTCTAGTAAATCATCTCGTGCTGCCATGTCATCATTCCAGATGTCTCCAAACTTTGCTTAGAGCTAGCCGACACTCCCCTCCCCTTTTTCCCTAAGTGCGATCGCCTAACCTCTGACGACAATGTAGTTCGTACTTAAACCAAGGCTTCTAAATTGATTCAAAAACTCAACTTCCATCGATTTCTCTCAACTCGATCAATGATAAATTCTTATAGTATTTTTGCTGGATTCTCGGACCTCTCACGCTTCTCCAGTTCCAAAGCCATGACCCAACAATCTCTATGTAACACCCCACATCCGTTAATGTCACTCACAAAGGGAATGCATTAAGTTTCGTGGAGCATTATAAGTAAACAGACAGAAAAAGTAGTATTTGAAAATTTTGTAATTTTATTACAGCGGAAACAAAAATAAGTTTGATTACATTTCCAAATATCAAAATCAAGTACATAATATCAGTCGTGTACAAAACCTTCAGAGTTCATAATTTTAAAGCCATAATCCCTAACAGAAAAATGTCATACGCAAAATCAAAGCCAAACAATACACTTTTCAACTTCCAGCTGGAAGAAAGAGATATCTGAACTAAGCATGAGTATTTCCTCCCTAAGAACCTTGGGGGGGGAATGGAAGAAAAGAGGTGAAACAAACTAGGTCAGACATAAGTCTGGCGAGTCCAGTGACTTTAACAATATAATCATTAAAGTAACAGGATAAGAACATAAACTGGAAAGCAAAAAATGACTATAGAATAAACAGGCATGACAAAGCAGACAAGATGAACAAGATATAACGTTGAGTGCGCTTCTAATCACTACAGGATAATTACTACACTGCACCAATGATAGTAACACCGTATCATTACTAATTACACCGCACCCTTACTAGTCCCATACTAAAAGTTGATCCCTCTTACTAATCATGATAATGGTAGTTTAGCGTACTCCTAGCTGCTATCGTAGGTGCCACTTTTTGCTCCTACCCCTACGAGTTGTACCCACTACCTTCCTCGTTCGATCGGTTCCCTAACTCGCATGTATTTATTACTTATGTCATTCGACCTCGCTTGTATGTATTCATTACTTGTGTCATTCGGCCTTGCTCGTATGTAGATACCTGTGTTGGCCCTATCATGAGGTGTATTAATTCCCATGATGGCAACCCGACACGATTCAAGATGTACAGTATATACTACTGATGCACAGTGCCTTCTTTTCCACTCCGGAGCACGTGCACACCCATACTCCGTTGGAACCTACACTGCTACACCACTCGCCACTATTTGACCGCTTATAATCAGCCCAGTAATCGTGCCCCACCCTGCCTAGCTCAGGGTACAATGATACGTCTATGTGGGTTACTGCTGAAATGGGTCCCCGTTACTAGGGTTTCCTAATCAACATGTTATAATGGTTAAGTGTTCTCAATTTAACTTAACCCCACCCATTTGCTTAAATAACATGTTGTACTGGTTAAGTGTTGCCTATTCATATGTTACTTAACCTTCTCACTATTCACGCATGTTTATTTAACGGTTAAGTTTGTGGGCCTATATATATACTAATATTACCCACTTACCCAAGATTTACTTAACCCTTCCCCTTATCAAGTCGATATGTATCATTGTTTAAGCTTGCCTTAACCCTATCCACTTTGTTCATGTAATATCGGTTAAGTTGTCTTCTTGTCCATGTTAACTTAACCCACCCACCTAACATGTTGTATTGGTTAAGTGTCGCCTGTTCATATGTTACTTAACATTTCCATTCTTAGCATGTCTGTTCCTTAGCTTTAATTTATTCATTAAAGCACCAACCTCTCACATTAGAACTGTTGTTTGCGGTTGCTGGATGTGCCGGGCGGTTCCGGGCAGACTTCTACCGCAAACTCATTCTAACCTCGGGTTTTTGGGCCTAATGCGCAAACCTCTCACATTAGATCTATGTTGTTGCGGTCCCTGGATGTGCCGCGGTTCCGGGCAGTCCTACACCGCAACTCAATCAAACCTCGGGTTAGGCACGTTCATCTTTTAGCCAATTTACATATTTACCATTCATGTCCAAGTTTATATGTAAATTATCCATAAGTGTGGTCAATTCAAGTTATGCCACATTTTCTAGTTATGCCCAAAATTAATTATATGATTACAACCCCTTTTTATGCCAATTACATAATATTCAACCTTTATCTAAACTTTTCCCCAACATTCCCACGTCGTTCATGCGTATAGTTCATATGATACGTTAGGCTCGCAATTAGCCCAACTCATAAAAAAAAGAAAAAGGTAAGAAACACATGACATCATAACTGGCCTATATAATATAGATCTAAGACGGCATAAATCTAGTAAACATATAAAAATATATCTAATCAACATATTGAGTGCGAACTAGCATGGATCTAAACATAAACTTGCACGAATTTAAACATATGAACATATAATTCTAAACATATGGACTGATATGGATCTAATCATATAAACATGTGGATTTAAACATATGAACATATAGTTCTAAACATATGGACTGATATGGATCTAATCATATAAACTTGTAGATCTAAACATGTGAACATATACTTCTAAACATATGGACAGATATGAATCTAATCATATAAACAAGTAGATCTAAACATACGAACATATAGTTCTAAACATATGGACTGATATGAATCTAATCATATAAACATGTAGATCTAAACATATGAACATATAGTTCTAAACATATAGACTGATATGGATCTAATCATATAAACACGTAAATCTAAACATATGAATATATAAAATATGATCTTACACATATGAACATGACTTGCATATAATCTTTCATAACTTGCATAGATCGAGCAAACTTGCATACATAACTTGCATACGTAATTAGGCATATGAATTAACATAGAACATAACTTGCGTATAATGAATCAAATCAAGCATAAATCAAAATAGTTTTTGCAAAGACATAAACTTTATATGATTTACAAACATTTTCATACAATCCAATTCATAACTCATCACAATTACATTTAAACAATTATCTTGTGAAAATAACTGCACTCACAGAAAACAGATCTTGAATTCTGGGATCTGATTTCTGAAGTTGCTAAGCTAATCCGTTGATGTAGGCGTTGATTCGTTCGTTCTTGTTCTAGAATTCCTTTTCGCAATTCCTAGGCTTTGAATCTTTATCTGTTATCTTCTTATCTTTAATCTAGAATTTGATTTGTTATGGTGGCGGCTAGGTTAGTTTGTAGATGAATAGCATGACGACATCATAGTTTAGGGTTGTGAGGTTAGGGTTTAGGTTTATCTATGTATATATAGATGTTTAGGATTAATATGGGCCTTTAGATCAACATAGGAGTAAACAAAGCCATCCAAACCCAAGAGAGCCAACCAGAACATGACACATATGGCCTAACACCTCAGAAAATCGTCACTGTCTAGATCAGCTCGATGGAGTCGACCCCTACAAGGGGGATCGACACCTATGTCGACACCCCTACAGGGGGTCGACACCTGTGTCGACACCCCGGGGGGGGGGGGGGGGTCGACACCCTATGGCAGGACTTTTCCTGCCCATCCTTCTCTGCAGATTCTAATTTCGAACTCGATTTATTTAATTATTAATTAATTTAATTTAATTTCTTCTTAAACTTGAAAACTTCTAACCTTCATACCTTCTTCATACGGAATCCAATTCATGCAAACTCAGACTCTGTCTAAAGCAGAATTCCGAGAAGAACGCAGTGGCGTAACCTGTTTCACCCAATTCTTCTTTTAAAGATTAATTACTCTTTAATTATCTCTTTTGTCCCATTTTAAAATTACGGGGTGTTACATTTCCCCCTACTTAAAGGATTTCATCCCCGAAATCTTAAATCAAGAAGAATGTGTATCCTACTATCCAACTTCCATCTACTCAACCAATCAATCATAGGCATCCATTGTCCTTAAAGAGGTTTCTAATGCTTTCATGATCATATGCATAGTGTGTGTATATGTCCTTATCTAATGCAAAATTAGGCGGTCTACTGATTCAGTTGACCTCCTTAATGCGAACTATGTCAGTGCCATGAGTCCATCATGTATGCAGTTATTCCTAATCATACTTTATAACTTCTACATGAGTGCACAATCATTCATAAAAATGCAACATCTATATGATAACACATCAAGTTTTAATCCATATACAAATACATATATGCATATGCAATATGAAAGTGACTGAGCCGATCTAGTGTCTAATGTGTGTGTAAATGCATCCACGAGCAACCACTTGCATCCACAAAACATAACATATCTCAAACATATGTTTACAACCATAGGATCTTCCTACCTAGAGATCAAGAATGTAATTGAGAGGATGCACCAAACGATAGGACAAGTCTAAACAAAGTGATAGAAAAAGGAGAAATTAAGAGTATACCCTTAAAAATGAAAGGGTACAGCGTATGCATCTTGTCTCCCGTCTCCCAAGTCGCGTCTCCTTGATCATCTCCTCATTGGATTTTAACCAACTTGACCTCTTTGTTGCGTAACTTCTTGATCTCCGATCCAAGGATGCATGTAGGAGCTGGTCTAATCGTGGCAACTTGCTCCACTTCCACTTCTCTAAGCATGCTCGGCTCCACTATTTCTGCGGTATCATGTAAACACTTCCTCACATGCGACACGTGAAACATGTCATGAACACCACTAAGCTTTTTCGGCAACTTCACTCTGTTGTCTGTCCAATTCTTTCTGTAATGGGGGATTGCCCTACGAACCGTGGTGCTAATTTCCCCACACTCCCCAAAGCGAACTGCGTTCCTCCACGGTGACACTTTAATAAAAACCCTGTCTCCAACATCGAACTCAAGGTCGGTTCGTCTCTTGTCATCGTTTTACTTTTGTCGGCCCTGTGTCGTCTTCATTCATCTTCGAATCATGTCCATATTTTCCGAAGTTTCTCTCTAATCATCTCGGGTCCAAGCAAAATCTTATCTGTAGACTCCCACCAACAAGTTGGTGGTCGACACGGTCATCCATAAAAACCCTAATACTAGCTTAATAACTGTTGTTATAAGCGAACTCCACAAATGGAAGGTGCCCTTCTCATGTCCCTCCAAAACCTAGGATACATAACCTCAAAAAGATCTTCAAGGATTCTATTCACCCTTTCTGTCCATCCATCCGTCTGTGGACGATACGCGATGCTCAAACATAACTACGTACCTACCGCCTTTTGCATGTCGCCTTTTCCTTTTTGCATAGAAAACTGCTCCAAGCCTTGTCCCGCAAGCACCGGTATATACTGTGAATGGTTTAATCCCATCTAGCAAAGTCAAAACTGGGGCTAATATCTTCGCAAAGTCCTTAACGAACTTCCTATAGTAGCCCGCCAACCCTAGAAAACTTCTTACTTCCATTTCTTTTCTAGGAACCTTCCAATCTTGGATTGCCACCACCTTTGCAGGGTCCACTGCTATCCCTTCCTTAGAGAAACATGTCCTAAGAACCTCACTTCTTTCCTCCAAAAATGACATTTGGAGAACTTAGCTTTGAGTTGATGCACTCGTAGGGTCTCTAAGACTTACCTAAATGTAGGGCATGCTCTTCCTCGCTTCTAGAGAAAATCAAAATACCATCTACAAAGACTACCACAAACTTGTTTAGAAACTCCCTAAACACCCTACTTATAAAGTCTACGAAATATGCGGGTGCATTCGTCAAACTAAAAGGCATGACGAGCCACTCAAAGAAACCATCGGGAGTCCTAGTTTTATCTATGCTATTCTCAGCCACCCTTAGCTGATGAAATCCTGTAGCTAAATCCAACTGCGAGAAAACCGAAGCGCCAACTAACTGATCGAACAAGTCATCTATCCTCGGCAATGGGTGTATGTTCTTCTTTGTGAGATTGTTCAGCTCCCTATAGTCCACGCACAACCTTCGTAGCAAAAACAACTGGAGCACTCCATTCCGAAATACTTCTTCTTATGAACCCTTCCTCTCTGAGTTCCCTCCTCTCTCTCTCGGAGCCATGTGGCACACTGGTAATGCAACTGGCTTTGCGTTACCTACTAAGTATATATGGAGGTCTATCTCGCGCCTCGGGATTAAACCCCGAACCTCATCAAAGACGTCACCATACTCACGGACTACTCGAACAGATTCCAAATCATCGATGGATGTGTCAAGTGATTCTAGGTAGCTAAGCATCACCGGATCTCTAGGGTCACAAGAAATATCAAGGGTCTTTCCACAACGAGTCAACAGTCTAACTACCCTCCTTTCGCAGTCTAGGATGGCACCATACCTGGCTAGCCAATCCATCCCTAGAATCAAGCCATAGCCCGTGAAACCCGGAACGAAGGTGTTGCATTAAAACCCAACGCCCAAGATAGACACTCTCAAATCCCGACAAACCATAGATAAGTGAGTCGAACCACCAATAGGATTTGAGACCACAATGGGATCCATAACTAGACTAGTATTTAGGTACAGTGTTTCAACTAATGAAGAAGATACAAACAATTGTGAAGCGCAAGAGTCAAACAAAGTTCAAACAGGATGACCGAAAAAGGAAAATCAAACTTTCAACAGAAATGCTTCTATCTCTCTCCTGTCCTGGTGCCATAAGAGCATGAACCTGTCCTCCAGAAGTAGGTCCTATCCTCTGTCCATGCCCTTGTCCTTGCCTCCTTGGGTAATCTTAAATCAAATGTCCTGCCTCGCCGCAATGGTAACAACCATGCTTCTTCTTCTTCCTACAGTCCTTAATTATATGGCCTGTTATACCACAATAAAGACACCTTCTTTTGTTACGGGGGTTAATTATTCTTTCCACTTTCTCCTTAACCTTCTTCGTGGATTAAAGCCATATCAACAAATTCCTCATCCTTGGGTTGTGTTCCTCAACCTAAACTTCCTCATCGACCAAGCAGCTAGCTGAACTTTCCTTCCACTGTCTATCTCCAATATACCAAACGAGTCCTTCACTTCCTTGAGCCAATTTATAGCCTCGACAAACATCTTAGTCCCATGAAAAGGTTTTCCGCCCATCGCATCGAAGTGCTTCCATATCTTAGGAAAGGCATCTAAACGCGGAGAAAGAGACTCAAGAAGGAAAAAGGAAGAGATTCGAAACAAAGAATCGAAAGATAGATATATGGCTTTTGGGGATTATGTTTTTCATAGTAAATCTTTCTCTTGAAACTCCTTTGAAACATGTTTTTGAAAATAATACATTTGAAAACGGTTTTCAAAATCTTTTATCCGTTCTGGTAACCTTCAACTCTGGTACCACGCGTAACACCCCACATCCGTTAATGTCACTCACAAAGGGAATGCATTATGTTTTGTGGAGCATTATAAGTAAACAGAACGGAATAATACAAGACAGAAAAAGTAGTACTTGAAAATTATGGAATTTTATTGCAGCGGAAACATAAATAAGTTTGATTACATTTCCAAATGCCAAAATCTAGTACATAATATCAGTCTTGTACAAAACCTTCAGAGTACATAATTTTAAAGCCATAATCCCCAACAAAAAATGCCATACGTAGAATCAAACCCAAGCAATACACCTTTCAACTTCCAGCTGGAAGAAAGAGATATCTGAACTAAGCGTGAGTATTTCCTCCCGAAGAACCTGGGGGGAGGAAATGGAAGAAAAGAGGCGAAACAAACAAGGTCAGACATAAGTCTGGTGAGTCCAGTGACTTTAACAATATAATCATTAAAGTAACAGGATAAGAACATAAATTGGAAAGCAAGAAATGACTGTAGACTAAAGAGGCATGACAAAGCAGAAAAGATGAACAAGATATAACGTTGATTGCTCTCCTAATCACTACAGGATAATTACTACATTGCACCAATGCTAGTAACACCGTATCATTACTAGTTACACTGCACCCTTACTAGTCCCATACTAAAAGTTGATCCCTCTTACTAATCATGATAATGGTAATTTCGCGTACTCCTAGCTGCTATCGTAGGTTCCCCTTTTTGCTCCTATCCCCACGAGTTGTACCCACTACCTTCCTCGTTCGATCGGCTCCCTAACTCACATGTATTTATTACTTGTGCCATTCGACCTCACTTGTATGTATTCATTACTTGTGCCATTCAGCCCTGCTTATATGTAGATACCTGTGCTGGCCCCATCATTGGGTGTATCAATACCCATGATGGCAACCCGACATGATTCAAGATGCACAGTGTATACTACTGATGCCCAGTGCCTGCTTTTTCCACTCCAGAGCACGTGCACGCCCATACTCCGTCGGAACCTACACTGCTGCAACACCCGCCGCTATTTTGACCACTTATAATCAGCCCAGTAATCGTGCCCCACCCTACCTAGCTCAGGGTACCATGATACATCTATGTGGGTTACTGCTGAAATGGGTCCCCATTACTAGGGTTTCCTAATCAACATGTTATAATGGTTAAGTGTTCTCAATTTAACTTAACCCCACCCATTTGCTTAATTAGCATGTTGTACTGGTTAAGTGTTGCCTATTCATATGTTACTTAACCTTATCACTGATTCACGCATGTTTATTTAACGGTTAAGTTTGTGGGCCTATATATATACTAATATTACCCACTTACCCAAGATTTACTTAACCCTTCCCCTTATCAAGTCCATATGTATTATTGGTTAAGCTTGCCTTAACCCTATCCACTTTGTTCATGTAATATTGGTTAAGTTGTCTTCTTGTCCATGTTAACTTAACCCACCCACCTAACATGTTGTATTGGTTAAGTGTCGCCTGTTCATATGTTACTTAACCTTTCCATTCTTAGCATGTATGTTCCTTAGCTTTAATTTATTCATTAAAGCACCAACCTCTTACATTAGAACTATTGTTTGCGGTTGCTGGATGTGCCGGGCGGTTCCAGGCAGACTTCTACCGCAAACTCATTCTAACCTCGAGTTTTTGGGCTTAATGCGCTAACCTCTCACATTAGATCTATGTTGTTGCGGTCGCTGGATGTGCCGAGCGGTTCCGGGCGGTTCCGGGCAGTCTTACACCGCAACTGAATCTAACCTCGGGTTAGGCACGTTCATCTTTTAGCCAATTTACATATTTACCATTCATGTCCAAGTTTATATGTAAATTATTCATAAGTGTGGTCAATTCAAGTTATGCCACATTTTCTAGTATGCCCAAAATTAATTATATGATTACAACCCCTTTTTATGCCAATTTCATAATATTCAACCTTTGCCTAACTTTTCCCCAATGTTCCCACGTCGTTCATGCATATAGTTCATGTGACATGTTAGGCTCACAATTAGCCCAACTCATAAAAAAAGAAAAAGGAAAGAAACACATGACATCATAACTGGCCTATACAATATAGATCTAAGATGGCATAAATCTAGTACACATATAAAAATAGATCCAATCAATATATTGAGTGCTAACTAGTACGGATCTAAACATAAACTTGCATGGATTTAAAGATATGGACATATAATTCTAAAAAAATGGACTGATATGGATCTAATCATATAAACATGTAGATCTGAACATATGAATATATAGTTCTAAACATATGAACTGATATGGATCTAATCATATAAACATGTAGATCTTAACATATGAACATATAGTTCTAAACATATGGACTGATATGAATCTAATCATATAAATATGTAGATCTAAACATATGAACATATAGTTCTAAACATATGGACTGATATGAATCTAATCATATAAACATGTAGATCTAAATATATGAACATATATTTCTAAACATATGGACTGATATGGATATAATCATATAAACACGTAGATCTAAACGTATGAATATATAAAATATGATCTTACACGTATGAACATGACTTGCATATAATCTTTCATAACTTGCATAGATCGAGAAAACTTGCGTACGTAATTAGGCATATGAATTAACATAGAACATAACTTGCATATAATGAATCAAATCAAGCACTAATCAAAACATAGTTTGCAAAGACATAAACTTTATATGATTTACAAACATTTTCATACAGTCCAATTCATAATTCATCACAATTACGTTTAAAAAATTATCTTGTGAAAGTAACTGCACTCACAGAAAGCGGATCTTGAATTCTGGGATCTGATTTTTGAAGTTGCTAAGCTAATCCGTTGATGTAGGCGTTGATTCGTTCGTTCTTGTTCTGGAATTCCTTTTCGCAATTCCTAGGCTTTGAATCTTTATCTCCTATCTTCTTATCTTTGATCTAGAATTTGATTTGTTATGGCGGCGGCTAGGTTAGTTTGTAGATTAACAGCATGATGGCATCATAGTTTAGGGTTGTGAGGTTAGGGTTTAGGTTTAGCTATGTATATATATAGATGTTTAGGATTAATATGGGCCTTTAGATCAACCTAAGAGTCATTAAAGCCATCCAAACCCTAGAGAGCCAATCAGAACATGACACATATGCCCTAACACCTCAGAAAATCATCACTGTCCAGATCAGCTCGCTGGAGTCGACCCCTATAGGGGGGTCGACACCTGTGTCAACACCCGGGGGGGAGGGGGTCGACACCCTATGGCGGGACTTCTCCCGCCCAGCCTTCTCTGTAGATTTGAATTTCGAACTCGATTTATTTAATTATTAATTTAATTTAATTTCTGCTTAAACTTGAAAATTTTTAATCTCCATAACTTCTTTATACGGAATCTGATTCACGCAAACTCGGACTCTATCTCAAGCAGAATTCCGAGACGAACGCAATGGCGTAACCCGTTTCATCCAATTCTTCTTTTAAAGATTAATTATTATTTAATTATCTCTTATGTCCCATTTTAAAATTACGGGGTGTTACACTCTACGTCACCGAAAATTGACCAAACCCTATTTTCTAATGAATTCAATTTTTCTCTTCACTCACACCTCTAAAAATCATGTTAAGACCATTAAAATTCATGGTTTTTCAATACAGACACACCCATATACTTTAATTGTTAAACGGTGTTGTTAGAATTTTTTGAGATAATATACCTCTTGATGTAAACCAATTGTTTCTGCAGATGTAAGCTAAAATTCATAACCAAACTAATTTTAAAATTATCTTGAGATGTAGGTAAGCAAATTTCATGTTAATCTGAAATCCTAAAGCATGCTAGAATTGAAGTTATTTATTTTCAAAGCTAGGAGAAGTGTATTTTTATCAGAATGTTTAACATCCCATGCATGTTCAAACAATTCATATATAATCAAACTATTTGCAACGATTAAATCTTTAAACAACATCAATATTTGAATCGGATATGATGGGTACATATAAGCAAATATATAGTTTGAATCCACTAGAACTGAATATGAACACAGTAGAGAAAGTTTGGTTTTTACTCGCATTTTTTCACTGCCATTTGTTCTTGCCTTGGGTTATTGGCTTCAGGTTTATGTTTAGTCCTGATTCGAATACTGATGGGTTTTGTGAATGAAATGGGTGACTTTGGGTGTATATTTATAGAAGGAAAAAGATTTAAAATAATGCGTGCATTAAAAGTTGGTAAGGTAGAAACAGGGGCAGGACGGAATGGTGGTAGGCTGCTGCAATGTTGATTGTAAAGAATTGTGTTAAAGCCATTCACATTAAAATCTTCCCGAGCATGTTATGCGTGACATTGCATATTAAACTACATACATGTACTCAGTCCATGTGCTAAACGTTTGGTAGGAGATTATAGCTGCAGATAGGAGGTCTTAGCGTGCTGCACTTTGATTGAAAGGAATGTAGTGTTAAGGCCATTTACACTTAATTCTTTGCGGTTTTGTGCTGGCCAATCACCATGAAGTTTACATTTTTGTACAAAACACATGTACTGATTTTTTTTAAAACATACTTTGCATCCGAATTATTTTACACATTTAATAACTATGTACTTATGGATTTATAAAAGCATACTTTGTTGACAAGCTACCTTACACATTAATTGGTTATATACTTAATGGATTTAAAATTGACAACTCACCTTCCAAGCAAATGAATTCATTTAATGTATTTGATTGTTAGTACATAAGGGTTAAATCTTTTCATTAATGCATATGCTTGTTTTATTTCTTTTATACGAAGTAATCTAATTTTACTTAAGTTATTTCAATTTTTTTATAAGTTTAACATAATTTAAAATAAAATACAAAATAAAATGTTACTTACTTGTTTTACATACATATATACATATGCTAAAGATCATCACAATTTATATACATATATATAAAATTTTATAAAAATAATTATTTTAATTTCTCAAATATTTAAATCTAATTTATTAGTTTTAGATATAATCTGTAAATTCTTGTTGATTTAAATATAAATTTGTTTATATTTTCACATTAGCTATAAGTTAAATCTCAAACATGAATATAGTTTAGTACAAAGAAGCTTGATAAAGAAATAATATTAGAAAAATATTTTCCAAATTTATTCACCCACACTAGCTTTGGATTTTAATAAGTTTAATTATCATTTGGATTTTCAAAATATTAATCATTCTAAAAAATTCTTTTTAACCAATTTAAATAAATTTTGTTTAGTTCAGTTTAATCAATGACTCTTATAATTAAATAATTATGAATCAACTAAAAACCTGGGTCGTTACATAATTATAATGTTGATTGCTGATATTGATGATTGGTTGATATGAATGTTCATATATCGTTGTTAGTTGATGTTTGAATGTGATCACATACATATAACACTAAAGTTATGGCATTATAGAAGGGATTAGTTAAGTCTCCATTTCATATAAACCAGATTTGTATTATTTTAATATTAAAATAATGACCAAAATTGGAATTTTGAATTTGGTTTCTGAAACATTTTGGAAATGAAATTGAAGTATATACGAACAACTTTTATAAAGGTGGAAATGTAATTGAAAACTATTTTGATTACATATCGCATGAACAAATTTAAAAACGATTTTGAATTGTGATTTTCAAAATTGAAGTTGAGTTGGGTATATAAGCGATGGTTAAATTTCAAATCGACAATTCCATTAGTCTTATATATTATTTAATTTGGTTTGTGCAGATATTGAAGTTCATCGGATTAGTTTTAAAAAACAGTACTATTTTATTAATATAATAATATTCAATTTTGAATTTAAATTGAAGTCAAAATTTGAAAATATTATTTTTACATGAGTTTATACATATTTATAAAGGTTTATAATCATATTCGAAGTCAATCAGACAAATTTTTATTATAAGTTGTAATATGGTCCGAATAGGACGTGTCGCGCAACGATAGTTCGCGAATTTTGACCATAAACTTTAAATGGCTACAACTTGTGAAGTTTTAATCGGATTAACATGAAACAAAAAAACTTTTTCTTTCTTATAACTTTAATTTTAAAAGGAAAAAGAAATTTTGAGTTACAATGTATAGTTTTCATGCTATGCTTAAATCTATTTTGAATAAAAGTCGCTATAAACGCAGTTCGTATACCATAACGGTAAGTAGTTGTTTTAAAATTATTAAAAATATGGAAATTTTTGTAAAATCATAATAAATTATTTAAAAGTGTTTTGAATTGGAAAATTTTAGTTTTGGAAAATATAAAGGTTATTTTGATCAAACTTGCTAATGTGAGCCGTTTCGCGATGCTTTTGCAACGCTTTTGCAACATTTTTCCGAAAACAGTATATTTTGAAGTTTTAAACTTATGAATCATTATCCGAAACTTAAATGGTCATTTTTACTGACTAATGAAATATTTTTAGAAATTTATAGTACTTAAAACATATTGTTTTAAGTAAGATCTAATTTGTCTTAGGATAAAATGGTTTTCAGATTATCAATGAAATTGGAAATGGTTGAAAGTGATCTTCGAATGTCATTATTAATTCAATAAGTAAACTTGTACTATTCGCGAATTTAAAAGGTAGAGTTACCATTATTCCGGTAATAGTATCAGTCGAGTATGGAAATTAATATCGAACATAAGTTGATGTAACTTCTATCTAGTTCCTATATAATATGATTTTAGCTTAATCTTTTTGAATAAAGGTTTTCCAAAGTTAATAAGAAGGTTAGGATATAAATAATCTTTGAATATTCGATATGGAATTCCTTTATTAGACGTATACTATGCGGGGAATTTGGAAGGTATCTGTATCGATATTCCACTTATAGTATTCAACGATTATGTGAATTGGTATCAAATATAAGATGATAAAATTTCTGCTTAAATCTTATATTCAATATCAATTAGGTTTGGTTTAAATCTGATTTATAGATTGAAAGATATATTTGGAATTTGTGGAACTTATGAACAAATCTTTGATTAAGATTTAAAAGAGATTTCAAGATTTAAAAAAACTTCGTGTCAAATGATTTAAAGAGACAAATATTTTGTTTTGAATTTAAAAGAAATGGTTTCCTTTAAAGATAAGAAGGTTAAAAGCAGATATTGAATTAACCAAAAAGAGGAGACTTAATTAGGAGCTGATGTATTCCATAATTGTTTTTAAATTGCGTTAATTATTTGGAAAGACCGAGATCAGAATTTATGACCGAAAACCATTCCAAATAATCATACGACGTTATGCAGCAATTGAAGACGATGGTTGAAGACCGGGAATCTTCACGTCGAATGGACTGCTTGTTGATGCCTTGGGTAGCTCCCAATACAAGGTTATGTGTAGAAGTGGTCTGGGTGTATTTGGAGTTTTTTTTTTTTGAATTTGCAAGGGCCGCTCTCCTTTATTGGACGAGGAATAAGGTGCCTTCTAATTCGTTAAGACCTAGAATAGACTTATATGGATGTGTGTCTGATAGTGTATTTTGTAATATACCGATTGGTTATTACTAAACATATTTCTGATTGGTGGCGGAGAACTTATTCTTTTAGCTTAACACCCTTCTTTGAGACGTACAGGGTTAAAGGTTATATGGTTAGTAACTAGCAATTGTATGTTATAAAATGACGGCATGACGTACTAAGTGATGAGCTATTGATGATCAGAGTATGGTTTAGTGAAGCATAGCTTTGTGTAATGAGACTTCGGCAAGCCTCACACTCTAGTAAATGGCCAGAACGGAAAAAATGCAGTGTGGATATGGGTTGTCGTCTCCTTCTAGATAAAAGATGTACCGTGGTATGTATCCCAGGTATTACTTATATGGCAACTACTACTTATGTGATTACTGATGACGTAGGATCCCAAATAAAGGTTGGTAACGACTGGGAGATAGCATACTAAGGCACGCTCTAATTCATCCAGTTAAGGGATTGACTGACCTCGCATTAGCAGAGAGGCTGTTTGGTTCTTGGTACATCACTCTAGAGGTGTACCCATCGGTAAGGACATTCTTTAGCCTGGTCATTTGTTGGAAATCCATTCTTCACTATGAGCCTTTACGGCTTTAATTGTATACTATTATGTCAACATAATGACATGGTTCATTATGCCAGCTAGGATTGATACGTTTATTTGCAAAATGATTTTTCCATATTATGCACTAATAATAATATCACAGGATTTTCTACGTATCAAAACATTTTTGGTTACTATAAGGAGAAAACTCACCCATATCTGCGTTTGCATTGTGTATATGCCGCGAGACCTTATTGTAGCTTCATTTTCCAAAAAGACATTGTGATGCACTGGTATTCATAAGGGAAAAACATGTTCTATGTTATACGGCGTAGTCTTATGATTTACCTCACTTTAAAATAAACCTAAATACAACTGTTTTAGTTCTCACACTAGTCTCATGACTAACCTGGAGTTTATAGTTCCTTCATCTAAACTCTGGGTGCCCATAATTTTTCACAGGCAACTAGTAGTTTGGTTTGTAGATTTAGCCTTAGTATTAGTTATAGCAGGATTCAGGATTGGAGCGGGAGCTATATCTTGGATTGTTACTCTTCCACTGAGAGTTTACATATATTTCTTTCCGCTATGTTTCGGTTGTACTATGATGATCATTGTAACTCCGATGTAGAATTACTGTTATGATAATGAAAAAGATCTTTTTTTGTCCATATGTGTAAATACCCCTAGCAATCCATCTTTATGAACAGTTTGAGTTGGTTTAATTACCGGTTAGAACTAGGCAAAAAGGCGTGTTGTTACATTTGCATTAATGTACATGTTGAGTTTACTGCATAAAAATATGAGTAGTACATATTGAGATATGTAGAACTTGAAATTATAAAATGGGAAACGACTAGGGAGACAAGAGTTAATGCATATGGTTTGGTGCATAGGGTAAGTGTTTGGAGTATTTTGTCTTAAGATCCTAACATATAAACCAAGATTAAGGGTCACTAGAAGGTGGATATCAGTAGGAAGCATTGATCTACTTGACATCAGGTAGGGAGGACATACATAGCATGTTTATGCCGTATAAGCCTTTGTGAGCTAGGTTAACATGGTTGATGTCCCAGGCAATGTACATAGGTGTTCAATGTGAAGTGATTATGACCCAATATGAAAATGATAATTTAAGTCCTAGGTGTTGATATAGACTTGGAAATGGATTATGTTAGGAAATGAATGGTGAAAGCAATGGACTGGGTTATGAACGACATGATTAAATGCATGTTGTTCTCTATATTTTTTTTGAATGTATGTATGCAGATTTGTTTGGATTAAAGCTGTTGTAGGGGGTGACTTGCTCTAACCAACACTCCACTTTTTGCTCTGTCCATGGAGCGTATAAATTTTTGGGAATGTAGATAGACCAAAAAAGGGAATTTAGGTATAGGAATAGGAATTATAGTACTATTGGAAGAAGGGGCACCAGTGGGAACATCTCTACTGATGAACCATTTCAATAGTACGGGCGCTGCCATGCCACAAGGCACTACCATGGAAGTAATGAGAAAGAAGAAGTTCTGTAGTCGGACCATCTGCTCAATCCATTCGATTTTAGCTTCTCTAGAGAAGATGAGACGCTTAAAAGAAATGAAAGTGTTCGCAACGCATACCGAAAAACACAAACTACCCATACAGCCGACCATTAATGACTAGTTCGAACACCAAGAGCAGGGTTGAAACCATGCTGTGCACCTGATGTTTCTGAATGTCAGTATAAATATTTCGGGTCTCTTCCTTTAGGTTTCTTATGAATATTGCATTCTTCTGGTAGAAAAATAGGCGCTACGCACCTTCTTATCTTTTACTGATTCGCAAGCACCTCTCTCTCTAGCAAGTCGCTAGACTCATGTTCTAGGGCACGTTGAGGTCAACGAGCAGCTACGTGACCTCTATTATGTCCTTTATATTAATTGGATGACACTGAATGGAAGAACCATTAGAAAGGGATAGAGGAACCACTAAGACGAGGTGCGTAGTGAAATTGACTCTATATTCCAGGTAGTGTTATCTTTAGAGGTTGACTGAGAGACGGATCTAGACTGAGATGGGACCAAGCAGAGACAATTCTATTCGAAGAAGTAAGAGAAAAAGTAAGAACAAGAAAATTCTCTTCCACTCCTCTAGAGGTTGAGGAAGTGATCCATCTATCTATTACGTAGTCTGACCGTCAAGAGGGTATTATGTTAAAAAATATATTTGTAGTTTAAGCCTCATTCATTAGAGTTGTTGCCTCTATTGTGACTTCTTTACCCTGTCCTCACCGATTCGAAAATAACTGAGGTTCACTCAACTAGTTAGGAAGATGCTTTCTCCAGACCAGAAGCAAAACTAAGAATTTAGCCAAAAAAGATAGATATCATGCACCATCGAGAAAGAAGAATTTCTCTAATTCAGTTTGCATCTGAAATACGCCGGTGCTCCTGATCTAGACGAATCAAGTTCTTTTTACCAATCATCCACTTTAAAACGAAATATCTATTTGTAGATGAAACTTCTACAAACGCTAGTCTAGAGTGTTACGTTCATGCATTACTTCCAAAGGCCCAAGGCTTAATAAGACGACCTTGCAATTAGAGATTGGTTGCAATTTTCGATTGAAAGCCATAGTAAAAATACAGAAGTGAACCACACTACTACTACATGCCACCAACAATAGAACGAGAATTGTTGAAACTAGCAAGATCAATCGGGCAAAATAACCATGAGCAGCAACGATCAATTAATATACTATGCCCGGAATAATATACTTGGCCTCTTGCCTAGTGAATCAGCTTTGTAACCGGACTCATTTTCAGTGGCTGATGAAACTAGAGACGCTTGAAGGAAGGAACCATGCATAACACTAAATAGGGAGCCGCAGAATACACCAGCTACGCCTAACATGTGAAATGGATGCATAAGGAGGTTGTGCTCTGCCTAGAATACAATCAAAAAATGGAAAGTACCAGAAATTCCGCATACCATCAGAGAGACTTCCTTGACCAATTGGATAGATCAAGAAAACAACAGTAGCAGCCGCAACAGGAGCTGAATATGCAATAGCAATCCAAGGATGCATACCTAGATGGAAACTAAGTTCACATTCATGACCCATGTAACAAGCTACACCAAGTAAGAAGTTTAAGCTACCTTTGGGTAGGCGAGCCAAAAACCATTTCCATGCAGAATCACTTTCATTTTTCATGCCTCCAGTTGCTGCACGTAAAAAAGGCGGTTTAAAGCATTTTTCGTTAACTCTTTAGTGTCGAGGTGCATAGCCGGCTTGTTAAAGCATGGATCGGGTTGATCAAGGTATACACTCTTCTTTCTATTCTCTAAGATCTCTTTTGAGACCGGGAATTCAAACCACTACGCACCTTCCTTTTAGGTAAGATCGACACTCACACCACTACGCACCTTACTTAAGACACCCTATCCACCGGGCTACTTGCTTCGGACCACAACAACTGAGAAAAGCATCGGGAGAGCTCCTGACTAAAGAAACAACTGAGACTGGAAAATATTATTGCAACGCTTACCTTTTTCTTTGTAAGTAAACTGCCATCTTCTAAAGGGAGAGCCTTAGCAGTTTGATTATCCATTTTATTCCCTTAATACTGAAGTTGCTACTGTACCTGTCTTTGAAGAATGCTTCGAACCCGGCCTAAATGCTTGCTGACACTCAACCCTACTTCGTCTTCGCCCTCCTGCATTTCCAATAGCAGATTCATCTCATTGTAGAAATTCTTACTTCACGGGAGAGATACTCATTATTGAAGGGTATACCCACGGGAGAGATACCAAAACTAGAAGCTTTGTTGCACTGCGCTCATTGACTTTCTATCAGAGGGGTTTACGTTCAATGCCGTAGGTCAGAAAAGGAATGAGAGATGATAAGGTGGGTTGCGTATATAATCCCCATTTGATGGTCTTTCTTTGGTCGAGTAGTCAACTACCTCTTTGCCCAAGGATTGCGAATATGCTTGACTGAGATTCCAAGCAAGCTACCTGGGCCTAAAAGACTGCTTCTTGAGTTATCTTCCTTCTTTCCTAAGTCTGATCATAATGCCTTAACTCTCCTTTTAGTTCTTAAGGGAGTTTACATACCCTATATCGGGCGCTTAACTTCCTTCTCAAGGTTATCCTGCTCTTTAAGAGAGTAAGGGCTACCTTCGAATCGAAATTACTAGATTAACTAGAATTAATAGTAGTAGAAACTGGGGGGCACGTAGACTATTTAGAGGAGGTATGCTAATCAATGATCTACTGATGTAGCTAGTGCTATTGAAGCTACTGTTAGATATGCTATTGGTCTAACTGGCTCTAAACCCTCCCACCCTATAAAGGAATGGAATTTCAAGTAGTCGTTTACACTTAAAAGCTTTCTTGTCCTCACTGATAAGCATTTAGTTTGGCCTAAGAATATATCTAAGTCCGACCCATTACTTACTACTCATCATCAGTGGGTCCATAACCATTCTCCTACCAATTTATGTGGTTAATATCTTGGTCACTGGCATAATGCAACTGTAATTATAAGATTCATTTCGGTAAGAAGGGGTCATTGCATTCTTTTTTCATGATGGGGGTTCACCCTTCTTTACCCTTTCCCCCTCGCGTACCTCATAAAAGACTCCTATATGGATAGCGAAGGAAGGTAGGAGGCCTAGAGTAAGCGGAGTACCCTTGTTGATAAGGTGCTTGCATGAAGGTTAGGTTCTGGTCGAAAGACTACACTAAAGGGGTAGCTCGCATCCTAGCGTAATGCCCCACTCCTTGCAGTCCACTCGTTGGACTCGTTTCACCTCTGTGACCGTGCCACCTCTTGCGATCGTGCTCTCATTGACCATGCTCGCCCAGTATAAACATTGGCCTTATATATTATTTAACCAAGGAACAATGCTTGATAAGTTACCTCCTTATAAATATATAACAATAAAAGAAAGGGAAAGTAAGTATGAGTACAAGATAAGTTTGTTATTGTGTCTCTTTTGTTATATTTTTATTGATACATATCACATCAGACATGTAACTATGGCTTTGTCTGATTTCCCTTGGCAATCTTCTGGGTGTCTCATTTAAATGAGGCAGTTCAGGGATTGATTACAAATATGGATGTGTCAATTTAGCTGTTTTTATTGGCTAAACAATTTGCTATATTTAAGTGTTTAAAAATGTTTAAATTGTTTTAGTATTAAATGGTCTTAAGAAGCTTTTATTTGCTAAATTGCAATGAAGCGTGTTGTTCAGTTATCACTAAAAACCTGCTTAAATGCTATGATGTATTTGATGTGCTAAATAAAGGAATATTTTGTGTTTTGTGGAATTGATCTATGTTTATTTACGTTAATACGCCGGAAGAAGAAGACATGCCATATAACTGATATATGACTATGCCTACCTCCCAAAATAGTTAACTTCCAACTTAATATGTGCATTTGTTTTGAAACATACATACTTAGTAAAATGTTTATTTATATATACATATATATTTATGAGTTATGAGAAATGATTTGCTAATATAAAATGTTTATTTATATACCATGTTGTTGAAGAAGGAATAACATATAAGATGACATATAAATATGCCTTCTTACTTATACATTGACTTATATATGAGTTAGCATATAAATACATTGGTAATATGCAACAAATAACTTACCCGTGCTTATACTAATGCACTAAAGCAGAGCATAAATACAATAGGATGGAAAATTAGAATCTGGATTGGTATATTGGCATTTTAAATCCACAAGCTTTATGTAGAAAATAAGAGATAACCCAAGGCTTGTGACTGAAGTGCACAAAAAGTATCACTATGCATGTTTCTTCGGTAAACAAATGGCCAAGTTATCCCTTCTTTATTCCTTTGAATTCATGTGGATTAACATATGATGAAATAATGAAGAAATGCAATTCTAACTACTTTAATACACGTAAACCCTTCAAGACTCAGACGATCACAATTTCGGGAAGAAACCCAGATTTTTACAAGAATTAAACCTACAAGTTTTATACATTATAAATTTGTATAAATCAAGAGCTATGTTTGTACAAGATAATAATGGAAGTCGTAATAACTTGTAAACTTTGTTTTGTTATAATAATTCCGATAGAAAAAAGCATCTATGTATCATCACATAAAAAAGTTATAAAATTTATAAATATACCAATATATTTATATTAGAGGAAAAAGGATCTTGGGAGTTAATTTTGGAAATTCCTATGTTGTAAGTGACTCCAGGATCATTGTTATAAAATAATTATAGATTAATAGGTGAAAAAAATGGGGATCATTTCAGTTGGTATCGGAGCTATGTTTAAATGAAAAGAGGGAAAAATAAATTGGATAATAACCAGCTTTTGTGACCAATGAACTGATTTATCCTTGTATGTATATTTATAGGGTTACAAAGCCCTGATTAATTAGCATAAAAATATTTTAACGTGTGAAATTATGAACTGACAAAACCCAAACCATTGTTAGAGATCCATGGTAGGCAAGGGATCTGACCAAGGGACTGAAGGATCAAATGAGCCTCCAATGATGAACGTGGAAGATTTCATAAGCGCTCTTACAAATGGAGTGGGGACAAGGAAGGAAAACCCCATTAAGAACTAACTTAATTGTTGAAAACTTACTCAAATCTAGGTGGAAAGGATTCTGAGGGAACTAATGGGGTGATGGAATTACAAACTTAGTTGATGAGCTTGGAGAGAATTTTTGCTGATATGCAAGTGGATGATCAAAGGAAAAGGCAGATAGCTTCTGAAAGGCTAAAGGGAGTTGCATTAGAATGGTGGGAGGTTATTGTAGCTGGTGGACCACAGAATGAAATAACATAGAATCGATTAAAAGACATGTTAGAAGCTAGGTTTGTTCCTGCATCAGCAAAAGCTACATTGTTGAAAGAATTTATAAGACTAAGACAAGGATCTATTAATGTGACTAAGTACACTCAAAAAATTGAAAGTTTATCTAATCATGGAACCATCTTGATAGCCTTCAAAGCATCTAAGAATGGTAGATATATATAGGGACCTAATACCAATCTAAGTAGGGATATGCTACCCTATATAGAGATAACTTTTGACCAACTATTGGATTCAACTCGGAAATTTAAGAAGAATGACAATGTTATAAAGAAGTTTAGAAATCCAAGGAACAACAACAAGAAGAAGAAGAAGAAGAAGAAGAAGAAGGGAAAATAGGGCTCATCCCTATGACAAGAAGTAAACTGAATCATGTACTAAGATGATAGAAGTGGCTGCAACATCAGAGGCCAAGAAGAAGATTATATGCTATAATTATGGAAAAGAAAGGCACATAAAATCTAGTGTCAAGCTGGAAAAATGACATCCTAAAAGTGCTATAACTATGGGAAAGAGGGGAATAGTAAAATAAACTTCCCTGAACAAAAAATGCTTGTACAAGTGGGAGCTTTAAAGGGTAAAGGGAAGAGAAATGAGGGGATCAAAGCTAGAGAGCCTGGATGAGTGGAAGGTATACTCTTATTAAGACCCTACCTATTATTGTGGTTTATGACACAATTGCTACACACTCACTTATATCCCGTGATACCTCAAAAATTGGAACTCACTTGTATGTTAATGGATAGGCCTTTGTTTATAAAAATCCCTATTGGAAGTTCATGTGTACTGGGGATGAAATGCTTGTGTGTAGAGTTGAATATAGGTGGCCATATATTTGTATTAAATTTGCATGTATTAAACTACCCTGGCATAGTAGTGATACTGGGAGTAGATTGATTGTAGAGTATAAGGCTATCATAAATTTAGAGAAGTCCACCATTTCTTTAAGGAATATAGATAACAAAAGAATTACAGTGATGTGTGAAATGGTCATAGAAAGTTGTCCTGGAAGTATTTGGGGGCATAAACGAAGAGGAAATGGAACCCAAGTTGGAAAGCATAGATGTAGTAAATCAGTATCAAGACTCGTTTTAAGATGTTAGTGGAGTTCCTCATGACAGGCCAGTTGAATTTCAAATTAGGCTGATACCAAGTACAAGCCCTATAGTCAAGAAACCAACTAGAATGGGGTCAAAGGAACTAGTTGAATTAAAGAAACAACCTGAATAATTGAGCAAAATGGGTTTATAAGGCCAAAAATGTTATATTACAGGGAATTAAGTAAGGTCGCTATCAAAAACAAATACCCACTGCTAAGAATTGATTATCTTTTTTATCAATGGAATGGAGCAAGAATCTTTTTAAATTACAGTTAGCTTCAGGGCTTCATCAAATGAAGGTGGAAGAGAAGAGTATAAAATACACTTTGTTTAACGCAAGATATGGCTTGTGTGAATATCTTGTTATTTCCTTTGGGTTAACAAATGCTCCTTCTTATAGATTAATGAATAGAACATTTAGAGATTATTTGGATAAATTTTTCTTAATTTTCATTGATGATTTACTGGTTTACTCGAAGATAGAAAAGGAGCGTGAAGAACACTTGCATTTAGTATTGACAAGGCTAAGGCAACACAATTTGAAATTCAAGTTTTCTAAGTGTACCTTTTGCAGCATGAAGTAAAGTTTTTGTGTCATATCATTTCTGAGAAAGGGATTTCAATAGACCCTAATAAGGTTGTGGTAGTACAGGCATGGCAAAAACCAAAAACAATGACTGAAGTGAAGTCGTTCTTGGGGATGGTAGGCTACTATATGAGGTTTATAAAAGATTTTGCAAGAATAACTATTCCATTAAAAAATCTAACAAGGAAAGAACAACCAATCATATAGACTGACAAGTGTGAATTAGATTTTGAAAGGTTAAAGAAGGCATTGGTAGAGGAACCTATACTACAAGTACCAGAGGGTAATGAAGGGTTGATGGTCTACACTGATGCCAGTGGGTTCTGTTTGGGGGTTGTTCTCATGCAACATGGACAAATGATAGCATTTGCCTTAAGATAACACAAGCCAAGTGAAACTAGATATGCTACATATGATTTAGAACTTGCTGCAATAGTAAAACTGTGGAGACATTACTTGCTTGGAGCTAAGTTTGAATTACATACTAATCACAAATCCTTGAAATACTTGTTCACACCAAAATATTCGAACATGAGGGAATATAGGTGGGTGAAATTTTTACTGCATATGACTTGGACATATTATATGCTCTAGGAATAACAAAAAAGGTGGAAAATGCATTGAGTAGGCACCATAATAAATTGGCTAAGCTAATGATAAAAGAGTTTATGGATTTAACAATCCTTGGTGAGACGAAAATGGCAAACATTGAAGAAGGGACAATAGAAAAATACAGTGATATGATTGAATATGGGAAATTAAGCCTGGTATCTATTAACACAGTTTGGTAGATAAGGTTTTGTACTTTACACGATCAAGATTCATTTTTGTGGGAAAATAAAGCCTTGTTGCTAGATAATATAAAAGTAGAGATTTTTAAATTAGATGGAAAAGGGTATTTAAGGCATAACGGAAGGCTCTGCATACTAGACATAAAGAACTAAAAAAGGAAGTCATGGATGTGCATCACAAAACCAAGTATACAATCCATCCAAGGGTACAAAAATGCACCATGATTTAAAGAGGATTACAAGTGGAAGGGAATGAAAGGAGCAGTGACTAGAAATGTAGCCCAATGTCCAACCTGCCAACAAGTGAAAGCGGATTATCAAAGGCCATCAAGCATGTTGCAACCATTAAAGGTGCCTATATGGAAATCGGAAATAATTTAAATGAATTTTGTTGAAGGTTTCCCAAGAACCAAGAGGGGTAAGGATAGTATATAGGTTGTGGTTGATAGGATGACTAAAACAACACATTTTATCCCTATAAGGTCAGATAGAAATGCAAGAAAATTAGCTTCATTGTTTGTGAAAGAGATAGTGTGCATGCATGGAATACTAAGGACTATCATTAGTGATAGAGACACTTTGTTTATGTCGAAGTTTAAGAGCATTTATCAAGAAGCAATGGAGATTGAATTATGCCTAAGTGCAGCCTACCATCCACAAACAGATGGTCAAACTGAGGTAGTAAATAAAATTTTGGAGGATTTACTTAAATCCTATGTACTTGACTTTGGCGGGAGTTGGGAAGATCATTTGTATTTTTCTGTATTTTTTTATAATAACAGTTACCAATCAAGCATAGGGATGGCACCATTTGAAACCTTATATGGCAGGCCATGGTTGTCACCAGTATGCTGAATGGAAGTAGGGGAAAGGGTATTTCTTGGACCTAAAAAGTTAAAGAAACTTCAAAAAGAATTGAACTGGTGAGACCAAGGATGAGAGATGCACAAGAATGGCAGAAAGCATATGCTGATTAGGGTAGAAAGCATATGCTGATTAAGGTAGGAAGCCAGTGGAGTATAATGTGGGGATTTTGTGTTTATTAAGATTTCTCCAATGAGAAAGGTGCTGAGGTTTGGTAAAGTGGGAAAGCTTTGTCCTAGATATGTAGGACCCTATGAAACCATTAAGAGGATCAGTGCACTGGCATAAAGATTGAGGTTTCTTGAAGAACTAAGTGGAATACACAGTGTATTCCATGTGTCATAGCTCAGAAGATGGGTACATGATAAGGGGACAATTTTACAATCTCCAATCCAACTGAAAATTGATCCCATTTTGGTTTATGAGAAAGAGCCAGTGGGAATTGTTGCAAAGGAGGAAAAGAAACTTAGAAACAAAACCATGAAATAGGCTAAAGTGTCATGGAGTTTGGATGCAACTGATTGCATATGGGAAGTAGAGGATAAAGTAAAAACTAATTATCCTAAGTTTTTTTAGTTTAAAGCTTTGTTAGCAGGAATCTGAAACGATTCTTGCTAGTGTTTTAATGTTGAATTCACTGTTTTCTTTGAATGAACATGTTTAATCAAAATTGAATATATGCTATGAATTTAAGTTAAAACTATACATATATGCATAAGTCATGTAACTGGCTTGAAAAGTTATGAATCAGCTTTATATCGATAGAACACAGTATACTTGATGCAAGTATGAGAAAATTGTGGGACACAATTTCTAAAGGGGCATTTTACCATAAGGGCCTCCTTTCATCTGCTAATTAGTTTCTAGGACACGCCATTACAATAATTATTTTCCAGGACAAAAATAAATTCAGTTATTTGTTGCTTCTATTCTTCATTTTCGTAAGCATCATTGAAGCTGAAAAAAACCCAAATCGATTTCAAATCCACTTTCTTCTTCATCTTTATACTTTTGAAATCAAATCTGCTGCTAATCTACTTTCAAAACAAAATCGACTCAGCTGCTTGGTTGATTGGCTTAATAAATCAAACCACATCACTTTTCTCAGCTGAACAAGTAAGTAATTGTTTATTTCTGTTGTTTTTATATATCGATTGCTGATGTTAGTCGCCTCACCTTTATTCAGCTGAAGAAACTAAGACGCAATTTCTATTTACTATTTACAAGACGCGATTTCTGTTCAGTAGTTATTGAACAAGTAAGTACTTGTTTATCTTTGTTGTTTGTTGTTCCTCGATTTTTTTTGTTTTCTATATATCAATTGTTTTTGTTAGCTGAAGTAAGTAGTCATTCACCGATTGATTTTATTTGCTATATAAAACTGTTCATACGTATATATTCAGTGGTAGAATTTATTTTGATTGACAACTTAAAAAGGTAAAGGTGTTTATCTTTTGATTTGAATCATTTAATTACATATTGAAATTTAGCAATATTTGAAAATTACTGATACATGTAAAACATAATTGTTGTTTTGTTAATCATATATATATATATATTCAGTGGGTTAATAACACTATATGAATCAATTTATAGTGATGATGAAATTGTTCATACGTATATATTCAGTGGTACATGTTAATTTGTTTGACAACTTAAAAAGATAAAGGTTTTTATCTTTTGATTTAACATATATCTTTTCAAAACTGAATATCAGATTTAACAATTTTTAAATGTTTAATAGAATATCTTATTTTATTTCAAATTTAAAAAAGATAATTTCATTTATCTTTTCAAAAAAAAACATTGTTTTATGTTTGATATATCTATTGAATTTCACAAGTTGAAATTGTTTGTGTTTTATGTTACTATTTGTTAAATTATATGCATAAATTTAGTCTAAACTTGTTTTATTTTATTTTAGATTTAGAAAAGATAGTTGTACCTATCTTTTCAAAACTGAATTTTAGATTTAAAAAAGATAATTGAATATATATGTCATGTGTTAATTGTTAGTTGCAAATATGCAATGTTAATGATAAAAATGAACTTTTAATTATAAATTTTCATTTTTGTAATTAATAATTTTTAAATGTTTACTAGAATTTCTTATTTTATTTCAGATTTAGAAAAGATAGTTGGATCTATCTTTTCAAAACTGAATTTCAGATTAAAAAAAGATAATTGGATATATGTGTCATGTGTTAATTGTTAGTTGCAAATATGCGATGTTAATGATACAAATGAACTTTTAATTACGAAATTTCATTTTTGTAATTAATAATTTTTAAATGTTTAGTAGAATATCTTATTTTATTTCAGATTTAGAAAAGATATTTGCATCTATCTTTTCAAACTGTATTTCAAATTTAAAAAAGATATTTGTTGTTTTGTTAATCATACATATATATTCAGTGTGTTAATCATACGTAATATGAATCAATTTATAGTGATGATATAACATAATATGAAACTGTTTGATTAATCATAAGTATATATTCAGTGGTAGATATTACTTTGTTTGACATCCTAAAAAGATAAAGGTGTTTATCTTTTGATTTGAATGATTTAGTTACGTATTAAACCTTAGAAATATTTAATAATTACTGATACATGTTAAATATATTTGTTGTTTTTCTTATGATTTGGATTTATTATGATAAAAAGATTTAAGTTTTTACATACCTGATTTACTTCTACTTATACGATATTGGTTACAAAATTAATGATAAAACTGAACGTTTGATTACAAAATTTAAAATGAATATATATATATATATATGTCATGTGTTGCATCTATCTTTAAATGAATTTTTGTAATTAACAATTTCTACATGTTTAGTAGAATATCTTATTTTATTTTAGATTTAAAAAAGATAGTTGCATCTATCTTTTCAAAACTGAACTTCAGATTTAAAAAAATAGTTAAATATATATGTCATGTGTTGATTGTTAGTCGCAAATATGCAATATTAATGATAAAACTGAACTGTTGATTACAGGATTGCAGTTTTGTAATTAACAATTTTTAAATGTTTAGTAGAATATCTTAATTTATTTCTTATTTATAAAAGATAGTTGCATCTATCTTTTCAAAACCGAACTTCAGATTTACAAAAGATAATGAATATATATGTCGTGAGTTAATTGTTAGTTGCAAATATGCAATGTTAACGATAAAACTAAACTTTCAATTAAAAAATTGCATTTTTATAATTTATAATTTTTAAATGTTTAGTAGAATATCTTAATTTATTTCTGATTTAAAAAAGATAGTTGCATCTATCTTTTCAAAACTGAACTTCGGATTTAAAAAAGATAAATGAATATATATGTCATGTGTTAATTGTTGTTGAAAATATGCAACATTAATGATAAAACTGAACTTTTGATTACAAAATTGCAATTTTGTAATTAACAATTTTTGAATGTTTAGTAAAATATCTTAATTTATTTCTGATTTAAAAGATAGTTGCATCTATCTTTTCAAAACTGAATTTCAAATTTAAAAAAGATAGTTCAATATGTATGTCATGTGTTAATTATTAGTTGCAAATATGCAATAATAATAATAAAATTGAACTTTTGATTACAAAATTGCAATTTTGTAATTAAATTTTTTAAAATGTTCAATAAAATATCTTAATTTATTTCAGATTTCAAAAATTTAGTTGCATCTATCTTTTCAAAACTGAACTTCATATTTAAAAAAGATATCTGAAACT
Organism: Allium sativum; assembly: GCA_030737875.1. Lineage (NCBI taxonomy): Eukaryota > Viridiplantae > Streptophyta > Magnoliopsida > Asparagales > Amaryllidaceae > Allium > Allium sativum. The sequence continues at coordinate 314,111,893 of CM060919.1, forward strand.
ACTCTGATAAAGATATGATAAATTACTCTGGCTATTTTTCCAGACGAATAGCATCCCTTTGTAGCATGGTCAGCGGTGGTGTAAAATCTATGACAATGCCTTTTACTGCAAACAGATGCGGCTTCTTCAAATCAAACATGAATGAGTTCCACAATGTGTGGAAGATGCTAGTCGAATATCTTGTCTCAGACGCAGCCAAATCAGAAACACTACACTCTATTGTGGTAAGATACGTGTCGTTGATGATATCCTGAGATGAGATGACTGAGATGACTGGATTCTTCTTCGTGTTAGAGGCCCTACTAGCTTATGTATCCCATGTCTTGTTTGTATTTAACAAGTTGTTCTTCTTTGTGTGAAAAAGATAAAAGTATTTATCTTTATCTGAAAAAGATAAAAATATATACATTTTCAGCTGTTATAGAGTCAGTCCCTTGTATTTATATTTGTATTTATACATGTTCAGGAGTTTAAAATGTTTTATTCCTTGTATTTACATTTGTGTTAAAAAAATTATGTACGTCCAGTGAAATATTTCATGTAAATGTAGAGAATTGGAAAGTCATCAGAAAATATTTCGTGTTTATGCTATTATTAGTTCTGAGCTTAGCTGCTACAGCAGTAGGTGACATGGATCATGATATATCGCCTTATTTACGTTCATCTTATTTGTTTCGATGATGAATTTGTAATGTCTAATGTTAACTAGCAAGCTGTAACACAACTGATGTTAATTTGATGATGAAATTCGGATAAATGATCATGAATTTTCAATGGCTAATTGGATTCTAATGCTTAGTTAAGAAAGATAAAAGCATTTATCTTTTATTGAAAATATGTTACTACTGCATTTTTTTTTTGAATATTACTAAATATTATTTATAGTTCTTCATAGAGCATTACAAACAAATAGTAACATGTGATAGTACATGAAATATCCACATGTAGATACAATATAATGTTAATAACAAATTATGTCACGAGCTTAAAAATATTATCAATAAAAGATAAAATGATTTATCTTTCTTCAAAAAGCAGTAGAACCATATTACACATTACAAACTCATGGTCAGTTATCTGAATAACATCATCAGCCATTACAAATTCATTATCAACAAATAATTGCAAATACAGACTACAAAATTGCTAGAATGAAACATTAAAAAAAATGGCAAGTCTAATAAATAAAACAACATTTTTATACATGTAGCATAAGGAAATATATACAGTACAGCAACGTCATCTTGACTATTTTTTTTTGTAGAACAAATCTCTATATACTTCTTGATCCTTATCTTCTTTCAATCCAGCGCCTAAAGTTGGTATGCTGAAATTGATTTAAAAAGATAATTCTATTTATTATGCAACAGTTTCACCATGTATAGTAGCCCTAACTCAGGAACCAGATTCAAATAGGCACTAGGTGTTAACTTCACAATATGCTTGAAAATTCATGCTTCCTTTGAAAGAGCATTACTTCTCCCATGTACGCTTTCTTCAACATATAATTATTTCCCTTTTGCAAAAATGCTAATAATCCAATACTGCAAACGATTGTAAAAATCGGCTCTAAATATGTATATATAATAGAAACACCATACATGAAAGTCATCACTGATCAAGTCAAACACTTCATGGACTCGATATGCAAATAGTGCATCAAAATAAATATTTTCACATAACCATATCATCTAAAACGTTGATTTGTATATAATATCTGTTTAGATCACTGACTATAAATCACCTGTCATATAATACTTACAACACAAAGTAAATTTTTCTTCAAGGACAATTGTTCAAAATAGCATTCCATTAATCCAAAAGCAAAAGACCACGTAACTATTATAGTCTGTCAATACTAATCAACATGTCTCAACATCTTAATTTTACAGAAGAGTAAAACCATTCTATCTAGATAAAACTAACTTGTATATCTTTTTTTATGAAACACTTGAAAAAGATAAAACTATTTATCTTTTATATTTTTTTTATATAAAACTGACTAGCATATCTTTTTCTATGTTTTTACTGTATTTAAAATGATATACAAACTAAAGAAAGTATAATATAATGATAAATGCATAATAATATTATAAACTTAACTAAAACACTAATATGTATATGTTTTTATACGAAACAAAAATTAATTATTTAAAAAGATAACCACGTTTATGTTTTTGTCTATTTATTTCCTAATACAAAAATTAATACTGTTAAAACTTAATTTATTTTATCTTTCCAGTAAAAAAGCTAATTTGTATATCTTTTTGTATGATAAAACATAAGTTATTTAAAAGCTAAAAGTATTTATCTTTTCACACAAGATAATACACATATTATACGTTTTTATCTTATTTTTTAAAGAACAACTTGCAGTAATGATCTAAATCGTACTGGTATACTTGAACTTTCTTTTTGTATACTGTGTACAATCACTATGATATTCAGTGCAGGGAAAGGCCATAAAAAAATAACATAACAAAAGTAGGCAAATACAATCAGTATGATATTCGGTTTAAAAAATGACAAACAAACTACTATATTATTCCAATTTAAGATTAATGTTGAAAAACTTTAACAAAGCCTAATTATGAGAAATAACCACCTGAAATAGCCGATTTTTCTCATATCGAGGAGAAGCCGAGTGGATGCTCCCTGGTCTTCGATTTGGCGTGAGACTTCAGGTTGTTGGAGGACTTGCGGTGGCGACAACGAGAAGGTAGGTGGTCAATTGGTTCTGGATTGAAGTAGAAAACAAATTGAAGAGGAGCGATTTGGAGAGGGATTGAAGTGGAGGCCATTTTTCTCGATTTGGGACGAAGGGTTTTTAGCTGGATAACAATAGAAGGGGAGGAGCGACGTTTTTGTCCTGCAAATTAATTATTTGAAACCTGTGTCCTCCAAAATAATTAAGAGGGGTTAAGGAGCCCTTGTGACAAATTTCCACAATTCTAAAAGGAGGGATATTTGTGTTGACCCTGGATTTATACCGACTAATTACACTAATTAAAGAGTTAATTTCTTTGAATATATATAAATAGTAATAATGATTTATGTGTGCATTGTGTATGGTTAACCCACAAGTTAATCTAGAAATAAATAAAACTATATGGATGTTGAGTGCAACATGTAAATTAGTTTAAGCATAATAAATACTTTTATAAACAAGATATATCGAGCCCTTCAGTGGCCACCAATATCACTTCCTCTTCCTAAAATTATCTTTTCCTTTTGCAGTCAACTCACACCAATCACTTCCTTTGTTGAACCCGTTGCCAGTTCCCAACCCTCCCTCTCTTTAAGCTCCTCCTCCCTCCTCTTCGTCACCTCCCCCTAACTCTGGGTCTTCTTCCCATACCCTTTGATTCGCAGGTAAGCATCTTGTCCTAACTAATGATACAGTGCAAGCCAATGTTGAAGAACGGAACGAGTATTTGGTTTGATTCTTTCTTAACGTGCCTCTCTCGTACACAACAGTTGTCAGTCATCTGAAGAGAGTTTGCAAGCTGTGTGGATCCATCAAAATCAAACCTAACCGTAATTTGATTTATTTTCTTCTTTCCAATAAGGAAGACAGAATCAAAATAGTGGGAGTGCACATTGTAATCATAAGAAATAAGTTATTTATAGTCAAACCATGGGATGCTTCATTAGGAAATGTTGGAAATTGTATTACTAATGTGCCAATTTGGATTAAGTCATTAAATTAATAAGGCAAATTCGATTTCAACCCATGTTTTTAATTAGTAACCCCCCTTAAAAAATTAAAATTTTAATGACTAAAGTACACTTAAGGAGTTATCTTCTCATCTAATCTTAGTACAACGTAATATTCCACTGTTTATTAAAACACCTGAGCTTCGAAACCCTAGATTTCAAATCACTGAAGGAAAATTTTATTTGCAAACAAGAATACAATGGATTTCGAAGGAGAAGATGATCCCTCATCGCAATCACAGCAGGTAATTGAAGAAAAATAAAAAATTTGAGTTTTTTTTTTTACTTTCTAAGTACAACAGGTGCACAACGAAATGCATGATTTTATATAAAATCACGTAGGATTACCACAAGGAAATTCTAAGAACCTAGTAAGAAAAAATGTGGATATATAATTGACCACGTATATGACATACGTGGAAAAGGAATAAACCACGAATGCTCCATGCGTGGTATGCTTCTTTACCTCGCAGTTTGGCAGAAATTGGTCTATTATTACATTTTCTGGTTTGTGCTTAAAGTTTGTTATATTTTTTTTATGTAGATTATAGAATTTTGTACTGATGTAGAAATAAATGATGAGATAGTACTGGATTATTCAAACAAGTTCACAACTTATGATGTAAGTTTTCTTTGATTAACGCTCGAATAAATCATGAGTACTTACATTCTATTTAACATTTTAAATGCAGATATATCCTTCACGGAAAAAATTAGTTGATTGGGTTCGTGATACTAGAAAGCGTCTAGGTTTTGTTATCATAATCTTGAAATCAAATATCAGTGCGTCAGTCAAGAAATCAAGAATCATGTTTGCTTGTGAACAAAATGGTGTTTACAAGAAGCGAAAAGATTTTAAGTCGAAGAATCTCCGACTTACGGGTACCAAAAAATGCAATTGCCTATTTAGACTCAAAGGCGAGAAACTTGGTACTTTAGATGATTGGTGATTGCATGTTGTCAATGGTGTTCACAATCATTCCGAATTGAAAAATATAGAAGGTCATTCGTATATTGGTCGGCTAACCGAACGTGAGATTGGGTTAGTTATAGAGATGCATAAGAACTTGGTAAAGCCGAAAGAAATTTTAGCCACCATTAAACGAAATGATACTTAAAATTCTACCACAATCAAAACAATTTAAAATGTGATAAAAGCAAAGAATGCCATTGAACGAGCAGGGCGATCACAAGTTCAATACTTGCTTAGTAAATTGAAAGAGTTTGGTTACTTTGAATGGCATCGTAAGACATTAGATGGAACAGATATTATTAAAGATATCCTTTGGGCACATCCTATTAGTTTGGATTTTCTACGTACATTTCCCAGGGTTATCACATTTGATTGCACCTATAAATCCGGTAGATACAGAATGCAGTTACTCGAGATTGCTGGAGTTACTTGTACAGATCTTACATTCTATACTGCCATTGCGTATTGAGTTGCCGAAACAGAGGAAAATTATATGTGGGCATTAGAGAGGTCGAAATCAGTGTTGGTTGATTGTGAAGTGGACATGCCATCAGTCTTCATTTCTGATAGAGAAATGTCACTAGTTAATGCAATTGGATTTGTGTTTCCTCAGTCCGCTCATATGTTATGCACGTGGCATATTAAAAATAATGTTTTAACATATATGCAAAAAAAATGAAAGGTATGGAGCTTGAAGAGAAGAATTTTTTCTTATTTGATTGGAATGAATTACTGTGTTCAAAAAATATAGTTGCATATAATGATAATTTACAAGTGTTGCACGAAAAGTATGCAAGCCATACTTCACTTTTGAAGTATATTCACGAGACATGTTTGGATACTTACAAAGACAGATTTGTGCAAGCATGGACAGATGACTACAAGCATTTTGGAAATTACACTTCTAATCGGTAATTATATTTAATAATTGTTGTAATAGTTAGTCAAATAATAATTGTTGTGAGTAGTACTAATTTATATACATGTGTCAATGCAGGGTCGAGTCTGCTCATTCAAAATTGAAGAAACATTTAGCTAGTTTCCAATGCAATTTCGAACAAGCCTAGATGAAGATGCATTGATTATTGAAACTCTCGTTTACCGAACTTAAAGCATCATTTGAGCAAAGTCTAACCAAATTAAAGCATATATTTCATATACGAGAATTCGGAAATTTACAAGGCTTTGTTTCTATAAAGGCACTTGATTTGTTTCATTTCGAACTTCAGAGAATAAAAGATGCTGGTGATGAAGAATTGTTATGTGGATGTGTTCTTCGTAGAACACATGGATTGCCTTCTACGCATGAGTTAGCTCGCCTTGGACCTGGTACGGCAATATCGCTTGATGTGATAGACGTTCATTGGCTGAGACTTCATCTTGTTGAAATAAGAGGAAAGAAAGACGCGGGGATAACAGAGAAAATGAAAAAATTAATAAATGATGTGAAAAAGATGGAAGCTCCATACCAAATGCAAATTTATAAAAAGATGTTGGAAGCTGTAGAACCGCGAACGACGTCTCTCGCATCTCCGAAAAGCAAAATATAGACACGCGAAAGAGAAAGCAAAAAAAGTTCTAATACTTCGACTAAAAGGATGCCTTCGGTATATGAACTTGCCGAAAGTGTTTATTCCCAAATTTCTTATACTTCAAAAAAATATCGTACCGACAAGCTTCCTATTCGTAAACCAAAAAAGGTAATAATCATTTTATTTAAATACACATGAGTTCTATAATAACCTACTTTATTACATTTGCAGTTAGACGAACTAACAGAAGGCATGACAACGTATTTGCACCAAATTCCATTAGAGTTAAGGGCTTTTGTCACAGATATTGTTGACGTTCGATCGAACGTTAATTGTGGATATCGATGTGTGGCTGCTTTGATTGGGTTGGGTTAATCTAGATGGAGTGAAATTAAAAGAGAATTGCACGACGAGCTATATGAACTCCAGAGTTTGTACGATCGAGTTTTTGTAAAGAATGGTAGAAGTTCAGCTATTCTCAAAAGCCTTTTACACGAATCCAAGTGTTTAATTGGTTCTAGAAGGCAGATGTGCACATAAGTCTTGCTTTTATTAACAAGCAACGTGTTGCCGAGCAAAAACAACAAATACGCGCGAGTGGCTCACCTAATAGCTCGATCGGTCCACTCATCACTCACATCTTCAAAAACACCATGTAACGTAGACAAACTTAGCTTATAACCAACCTGATCATTCATTTTCATCCTAGCTACTTCTTTTGAAATTCCAAGATACTTGTGAACAATGGTAACCGCCTGCTCAATGTCATATGACCTGCTCTATATCGGTTTGCCTTCAATTGGAATGTGCAATAGAGACACGACATCATCAAAAGTAATCGCCATCTCACCGAATGGCAAATGGAAAGTGTTGGTCTCTAGATACCATCGTTCTACGAAAGCCGATATCAAATACTTGTTGACGCTCTTGTAGCAAGTGCTAATAATGGGATATAAACCGGACAACTCAACTATGGCTTTAAATCTAGTAGCATTATCCAGTATCTTCCACTCCGATACCTTTTGAGCATGATTTGCACATGTAAGCGGTCCTCGGTCCTACACAAACATATTTGTAAGTTAAAGAATGAAGTAAATATAATTCAATTACATATAATTATTAGCCACGTACCTGGTCAAGCCATATCATGGAAGCAACATGAGTATCAAACTCTCTAATCACATCATTTATTCTTGGTCCTCCTTTCTCATTTAAAGATTCTTCATCACCCTCTTCTTCATCCTATTGTTGTTCATTCTCTTCTTCATCTTGTTGTTCTTCTAATTCTATCTGGTCTTCACTTTCCCTTACTACAATTCTGTAATCATCCTCAGCTTCATCGTGCTTCTCTTCATCCCTATCCACAGTCATGTCTGCACTTGTGCCTTCGGCTGCCTTCTCTGCTTTCCTTTTTCTTTCAGAAGCAGTCATTCGTTTATGTGGAGACATCTATAAATAAAAAAGAAAGCGTTAGTTAACTGTCATCATCACGTAATTTTTTTTCAAAATTACAGGTCCCCACGATGCAAACATACGTGGTTCATAAATAAACCACGTATGGTATATACGGGGTTATTGTACATTCCTCGTAACATGTAAACGTGGTTTGGTGTTTTACCGTAAGGCATATACGTGGTGGACTTCTAAATTTACTTAACCATGTATTTCTTTTACGTGGAAAGTCTGATAATCACGTATTAGTTCATCGAGGAAAAAATTAAATCCTCATGTGTGTTCTATGTGGTTTATCAAATTTCCACGTAGTTCTCATGCATGGTAACCTGGAACAATTAAAAAAAAGCCCCAATTCTATAACAGCTACCAACCCACTGAGAAATCAATTATGGTTCAAAACATTGATGATCTTCGATCAGAAATACCTTAAACATCAACAACAAAGTGTCAATCTTCAATCAAATTACTTACTCCACAAATCAATACTCGAAACCCTAACTTTAGAACCCTAAAAGTATAATGGAGCGTACCTTCTTTATCTTCTTCTCTACTGAATCCAATCGAGTTATTCAGAAATGACATGCGATAGAATGCTTTGCTGAAATGATTTGCGATGGATTTGGGTTAAAATGATTTGCGTGGAAATGTTTTTCATGAGAAATGGAGAGAAACGTGAAAGGAAGGGTAAGTTTGGAAAAGATGGAGGGTTACTTACTAATTCTAGGGGTATACAGTTTTTTTCTTTTTTATGGGAAAGGGGGGAGGCTACTACCTAAAAACATGGGTTGCAATAGAAATTTGCCAACTAATAAATGCACCATTATTCACCTAGTCTAAGTTGGGGATTAACTAGTTAGCAATGTGAGTTGGTGGAATCCTATGTATGGACACATCTATTAAAATAATTTAGAGACTCGAATATGCCAAGTGTATGGTTGAGGTTACACCTTATAATGATTTACCAGATTCGTTCCTTGTCCAGTTAATTGATGGATCAGAGAAATTAGTTAAAGCACTATACCTATGGAAGCCTAATTTGTGTTCGCATTGTAAAGCATTTAGTCATGTTTATGATAAGTGTTACAACAAGATTAGGAATGTGGTTACTGATAAAGTAGAAGTTAGCAGAGATAAAGGGGAAATAAATTTTGAATGTGATACCGATCTTGTCGAACAGGGTAATAAGGTAGTGGATATTCCTACTGTTGTTATGAGTGCTAATAAGGACATGATTAGTGCAAGTAAGAAGCAATTCTAGAAGAAGGTAGTTAAGAAGAATAGGAAAGTCAAACACTTTACGGTTGGTAGTAGGAGTAAAGTTAAAGGAAAGGAGGAGGGTCACTCGAGCACAAATAATGATGGTTTCTTGAATGAGGATGCTGCTTGTTCTGATCGCGATAATAGTTTGCATTCTGCTAGTGAATGAAATGTAGGTGTTAAGATTTCTAACGATGAAAGCTTAGGCACTTCCAATTAGTTTGAAATTATTGAAGAAATGCTTGATGAAAGTAATTTGTTGGATAAGGAAATTGAAGTTGAAGACGGAGAAATACACAATCAAGTTGAATATGTAGGCATTGTGCATGTCAGTAACCCCAATAATGGCAAGTTTACTGATAAAAAGGTATTTGAAAATGAGCTCACCAAACATATTAAAGGCAAAGCAGTTGTTAACTCTTTTCAGATGAATGGTAGTGTTAGTGACATTCCTGATGTTGGTTAAGTTGACACATCAACTACATTAGTTGAAAAGTTTAACCTTATGAAACATATGTTCAATGATGTGATATGTTTCAAAAAATCCATGAACTCAGGATTACATGATATATCTGTTAAAGTTATATTTACTCTGCCTTTTATAGCTGCCAGTCTATCTAATACAAGTTTTAAACCTGGTTTTTTGAACAAACCAAGTCCCCCTCTCAAAACAGCCTCTTCTAGCAAAAGAGAAGTGTGTCCATCCACTGCTATGAAGAAAAAAGGCAAAACTAAGCAGGATAATCCATACACTCACCTCAAACCTCCTATAACATACAAGGCTCCCCCTAACATTGATGATGATAATAAAGCCTCTTCGAACTCTCCGATGTTAGCATCATTTTCCAACAACAAAAAAACAAGTGTACCTATCATAAGAAACAGGAAGAATGAAATGTTGAAGGGTCTTCATTTCACCAATGACTAGCAAATAGGTGATGTTGGATATGTGACATGCTGAGTATCATGTTGGCTCTAGGAAAACACATATGTAATATTTAGATGTGAGTTTGTATAGTTCATTTCTACCAATTGTAGCAGTTGCCTTGTTTTGGGGTAAGTATCTTTCTAATGTAATGCCGATCTGACTATTTTTGGCTAATTCTTCCCTGCGTGGAAGTTTACCTTATGTTGTAGTAGATATACATATTGTATATCTCCTGGACTTCTTATATTTATTATTTTGATATAATAAGAAGTGTTACAGACCACTTTAAAAACCGGTCAGTCTTGCCCAAAAAAAAAGAAATTATTGAGATAATTTGATATGCTTTATATATGACTGTTTGTAACTAGGAAATATTTAGCAACCTTTTTGTATTAAAATGTAGACCATACTTAAATAATGGTCCTATATACATATTTTTAGATTGATAAAAAAAGGCCACTTGCAGTAACCTAGTCATGCAAATAGCATGATAGGTTTATTACCAAGTAGAAAGAAGCATGCTGGATAAATATAGAGGGGATGCTGGGAATCAATCAATTAGGTAGGGACACCAAAATTTTGAAATAATTGATTTGTGGTTCGTTTAGGGATAAAATATATAGTAAAGCCTTGGGGAAAAAGTATAATTTCTGATTTTTCCTTGAGTGCAAGATATTGCGGAGGCTGTGGAAATGAAAAAGGATTAAACTGAAAAATCTAGGAATCGTTGGAATAAGGGGAGAAAGATTATTGGTGAGTATGAATCATTTTATATATGGTAATAATACCTATATAAGGCATCCCTTTTGTATATATTTATACGTTGTTGCATTTTTCTAATAGACCGAGTATATAAACTATACGTGCATGTTAACCCAAGTTGGTATACTCGTATGATTGTGATAAATGTGTATCGATGATTTTTGTGAATAAAGTCTATGCAAATCTGATCAAAACCCAGCTAGTAGATTTAAGCAATATTACTGTGAAGTAGGGTTCTTAAATGAATGGGGATAAGTAGCATAAACACATGGGTTTATGCTTATGTTTATTTCTATATAAAAAGATATAAATGACGCAATGAGAGATTCATGTGCTGATCCACTTATTCCTATCTAATTCTTTGAGCTAAATTTGTATATTTATAAGAAAAATTTAAGTAAGGGGAATTAGGGTTTAGGAGGTACCCTGCGACGGCCTACCCCACACTAGCCGACAGTTCCAATGAAAGTGCGTTGTGCCGATATCCAACCAGCACGGGACGATCGCCAAAGAAAGGAATTTGAACTAACAAGGAACCTGTAGAATGTTTCACAGCGCATGGAATAAAGTATAATAATAACATACTTGACATAAAACAGGCGAGACAGTGCATAAGCTGAAAACTAAATCATAATCACCATAGCAGCGGAAATCCAAAATACAGCTTATGATCCATAACCATTATTACAACTTCAAAATACTGTCCGTAGAGCAAAAGAAAGGGAAGGTACACTACTAATGCCCAAAGCAGTGACCATCAACAACACAGGGAGAGTATATGTAGATAATATGTAGGAGCCTCATGCTCGTCTCCGGATCAGCTACTCATGCATAACTAGCTAACATGTCTCTAGTCTACTCGTTTAGGAGCACCCAGAGTAATAAGAAGAGACATAAAACTTTGGGTCAGACAAAAGTCTGGTATGAGCGATAAGCAACAAAACAGAATAATAACAAGTATACTAAACCATACCTGAACCTGGACCTGCAACCAAAGAGTTAGCACTACATACTATACAATACTCTAAGGTGCCACTAACATATGGTAAAAATAATATGGGGGTGTGTGCGTGCATGTCATAGTGATGTCAAACAATCAAGCATATCAATCATCCTCACATCTCTCACTCAGTGCGTAAAGCATACGATATCCACCACTTTGATCACTAGACCCATCGAGGTAGTGACAGAGTCCGACTTGTATAACTATTGCTACCACCAAGCTTGCCCCATGGAGTCGTGACTCAATCCTTACAAATGACCCCACCTCATTGACCCATAGCCAATAGTCCTACCTAGGCCACTGTGGCCCTGAATCTGTCCACATACCCCATACTCCATAGTGATCCAAAGTTATAGACATCGATAACCCCTTAGCACCCGTTCCGCAGCAAAGCCCAACTCATGAAGTTAACTCATTGGTTCCCATTTGGATCCTGAGTAATAACCTCTCATCTAGACTTCCTTTGCATCTCGGGTTTTGGTCGAATTGGAGTTGGTCTTCAGAAAAGTCGTCGCGTAGTAGTAGTGGAGGTCCAAAGTCGGTTCGGTTCGGCATATGGTGCTCAGCTCCCCATTTGGTTCGGCTAAATTCCCTTCCCTCGGTTCAGTTCGGGTTCCTCTCCTCCATGCGGTTCGGTTCGTATGTCTCGGTTCGTCTCCTGTACTTCACTTCAGTCCAACGCCTCCTGTTCGGTTCGGTGCTCATGGATCCCGATCCGGTTCGGTGCTTCACTCCAACTCCAACTCCAAGCTAGCGGCCTTCCTTTGTTGCCATACTCTTTCTTCTGCCTGGGCTCCGGTTTAGTTCGGATTCCTTGTCTCTGGTGTCGGTTCAGTTCGACCAATCCTATCTGATCCGAACCACTTCCCCCTATCTGATCCGATCCCGATCCCTGCAGTTTTTCCTGCAACTTTTCCAGCGACTGTTTTACGCCATACGACGACGTTTTCGACCATTCTAACTGTTCTAAGCAATCATAAAGCATACCATACAGTCATAGCAACATAGAGAATCAACCATAAACACCAAAACAATGAATTATCATGTCAAAATGGATCAAACATACCCAAGAACCCATATTTCCCTTAATCATGTTTAAGCATAACTAATGATATGATTAGCAAAATTTAACCAAATTAACCAAATTTTCTAATAGAGGCCTAAAACAATATTTCGAAATTTATAAATATTTTTCCAGATTTTAATCATGTTTAAATTCGCTAATTAACACTAATTACCCTTAATTAACTATAATTAGTGAGGAACTATGCAAATCACTCACCTTAGCCACAAACAAAATACCAAATCTGAAACTATTCTCTGTTTGGCGTTTTTCCCAAGGCTATATAGCAGTTCCGACCTTGATTTTGTGCTATTTCTCCTTAATTTGGTGAAGATTAGGCTAATACTTGATTAGAAAATGATTAGAGGTGATTCTAGATGTTGGAGGCCATTACTAGGGTTCCAAGAATGGAAGTGGCGGCTGAAAAATGAGAAAAGGACGTTCTCTAAACCCTAACAGCCCTTAAATACTCCAAATCCCGAAATCCCCCTCTGGGCCTAGCTGTTAATTACCCAATTAAGCCCGATTAAGCAATTTTTCACCTTCTAAACATTGTTTCATCCATATCTCCCAAACGGTGAGTCCATTTGGCTAATTGACCACTCTACGGAATTGTAAACCAACATCTGAATCCAATGAAAGTGGTTTCAGGTCAAAACTCCTTACCAATCAAAAGTTATGGCCGAAACAAGATCATCTAGGGGCAAAATGGTCATTTAAAAATCGGCAAAAATTATGAACATGGGAAATGACCCCAATAGTCGTCTCCCAAAGTTACATGACCATACGACTTCACATGAGAAATAAATAAATATTCTACGATCCTCTGATGCGTAGAATGCGGGTCGTTACATTCTCCCCCCCTTAAAAAATTTCGTCCTCGAAATTCCTTAACCCAAAACATACAAAGGATCCCGCATGCCTACCAATCATTAACAAAACAATAAAGCATACAAAACAACACAACAAGCCTATCCTTGCATGTGATTTACTAACAAGGGAGTACTATACCTATATAAAAAACCTTACCAGGCAAAGAGTTCTGGATACTTCCTCCTTATGTCCTCCTCTGTTTCCCAAGTACAGTCTTCCTCATCATCACCCCACTGAACTTTGACTAGTTTCACTGCCTTCCTTCGAAGCTGCTTCGTATCGTTCCCAACAATACGCATAGGCCTGCGGTTCCCAACCGCCTCGGTTCAACCTCGATATCATCCAAATGATCTGGTGAAATAGCCACACTAGGGTCGTGCACAAACTTCCTTAACTGGGAAACATGACATACATTGTGAACTCCTGTCATCTTCTCTGGTAATTCAACTTTATATGCCAAATTCCCAATTTGCTCAAGAACTGGGAATGGACCAACAAATCTTGGTGTTAATTTGCCTCTCCTGCCAAATCGAATCACGCTCTTTAACGGAGAAATCTTGACAAACACCAAGTCGCCAATAGAGAACTTTAAATCTCTTCTCCTCTTATCAGCATAACTCTTTTGCCTATCTTGGGCAGCCTTCATTTGTTGTCGGATAATTTTGATCTTATATGAGGTTTCTCTTATCACATCTGGCCCAAGCACAAATTTCTCACCGGTTTCTAACCAACATGACGATGAGTTGCACGGTCTTCCGTACAAAGCTTCAAATGGAGCCATACCAATACTGGACTGATAACTATTATTATATGCAAACTCAATCAGATGTAAATGGTCATCCCATGATCCACCAAAATCCAATATGCAAGCTCTCAAGAGATCTTCTAACACTCGATTCACCCTCTCTGTCTGACCGTCGGTTTAAGGATGATACGCGTTACTGAGATGTAATTCTGATCCTAACGCCTCTTGTAAGCTCTTCCAAAACCCACTAGTAAACAATGGGTCTCGGTCACTCACAATGCTTTTAGGTACTCATTGAAATCTCACTACCCATTTCATATATAGCTCAACTAACTTAGCTGTCGTTCACTTGACGGGTATAAATCTTGCACTCTTGGTCAATCGGTCCACAATCACCTAAATGCTATCATGGCCCGATCTAGTCCTTGGTAACCCATCAATGAAATCCATTGAGACTTGTTCTCATTTCCATTCTAGAACTTCTAATGGTTGCAACAAACCACTAGGCTTCTTTTGCTCAGCTTTAACTAGCTGGCAATTCATGCATTTGGATATAAACTTCCCAACGTCTCTTTTCATCCCTTCCCAGTAGTAGGTCTGCTTCATGTCTCGATACATCTTGTTACCACCGGGGTGTATAGTCAGTTTTAAGTGATGACATTCTATAAGCACTTCATCTCTCAATCCATTGACATTGGGTACAACTAGTCTTCCATTCTTTCTAAGCCATCCATCTTGATCAAGCACATACTCGTTCATCTCCTCATCGATGCCCATCTCTAACTTGGAGATGATTTTCAATAAGTTAGGATCATCCCTCTGACTGGAACCAATCCGCTCAGTCAAAGTAGGTCTGATCGTCAAATTTGCTAACATTTCTGGATCCAGTTCGCACTTTGGTCTGAAATCATACCCAGCGATGTACTCCAGTTGCTTCCATTCAAGAAACATAGGCCCTAAACTAGCATGTCTTCTACTCAATGCGTCAGCTACCGCATTGCCCTTGGTGTGTATGCGATATCGAAATCGTAGGAAGCGAAGAATTCTAACCATCTTTGCTGTCGGATAGATCCTTCTGA
Organism: Allium sativum; assembly: GCA_030737875.1. Taxonomy (NCBI): domain Eukaryota; kingdom Viridiplantae; phylum Streptophyta; class Magnoliopsida; order Asparagales; family Amaryllidaceae; genus Allium; species Allium sativum. The sequence continues at coordinate 314,127,280 of CM060919.1, forward strand.
GAGAAAAGATATTTTAACAATTTATGATCGGTAAACAACTCGAATCTTTCTCCCAAGAGATAATGTCTTCACATCTTCAATGCGAACATGATCGCTGCCAATTCCAAATCATGGGTGGGATATCTTTTCTCATGCGGTTTCTGTTGCCAACTAGCATAAGCTACAACCCTACCTCCTTGTATCAATACAGCACCTAGTCCGGTACCATAGGCATCTGTGTATACCGTTATCTCTTCATTCCCCTTAGGAATGACTAATACTGGTGCACATGTCAATTTTTTCTTTAGACTCTTGAATGCATTCTCGCACTTTTCGTCCCAGGCGAAAGCTTGATTCTTCTTGGTCAACTGAGTCAACGGTGCCGCTATCTTGGAGAAGTCTTGGATAAACTTACGGTAATATCCAGCTAATCCCAAGAAACTTCTTACGTCTATTGCATTCTTGGGCGTAGACCAATCTTGTACTGTAGCCACCTTCGCAAGATCCACGACAATACCATTCTCTGAAACAACATGGCCCAAGAATCGCACCTCCCTCCTCCAGAAGTGACACTTAGAAAACTTTGCTTTCAATTGGTGTTTTCTCAACACCTCTATCACTATCCTCAAGTGTTCCATGCGTTCTTCCTTTGTCCTCGAACAAACAAGTATATCGTCCACGAACACAAGAACAAACTTATTCAACTGATCTCTGAATACCCTATTCATAAGATCCACAAAATACGCTGGTGCATTGGTAAACCCGAATGGCATGACCAACCACTCATAAAATCCAGACGGCGTCCGAAATGCCATTTTAGCTATACTTTCAGCTTCCACTCTAAGTTGATGAAAACCTATCGCGAGATCCAACTGGGAGAACACTCTCGCGCCACTCAACTGATCAAACAAATCATCTATCCGCGGTAAAGGATACTTATTCTTCCTCGTCACCTTATTCAGCTTGCGATAGTCCACACACAATCGAAGGGAACCATCTGCCTTGGTAGCAAACACAACTGGTGCTCCCCACTCAGAAACACTTCTTCTGATAAATCCCTTCTTCAAAAGATCGCTTACTTGCACCCCGAGCTCTCGCTGCTCCCTTGGTGCCATACGACGAAGTGGCATCACTATAGGTCTGGCATCTTTCACTAAATCAATACGGAACTCAATCTCTCGGTGTGGTGGAAGTCCGGTCACTTCCTCGAAGACGTCCGGATACTGGCCAGCCACGGGCACATCTGACAACTCATCATGCGGGATGTCGAGGGAATTTAGAAAACTAACCATTACCCCATCACTAGGTAAACCACCAAACACTACCCTTCGCCCATCATCTGCTCTAACTGTCACCAAAAAGCCCTTACAGTCTACCACCACCCCGTATCTTTGGAGCCAATCGACTCCCAAAATAATGCCAAACCCAGTAAAGCCCAAAACAAAGCAATCACAAAAAAAACATGCATCCATGACTCGATAAGACCACATTACGACAAATCATGCTAAGGATAGTCGAACCACCAATCGGGTTCGTCACTGCTAAAGGTCTATCGACTATCTCAGGTTCCAATCCCAACCTATCTACCAGGTCACTAGATATGAAGGAACGGGAAGCTCCGGTATCAAACAATACTCGAACAGGAACATCATAAACAGAAAGCATGCCTTAAATGACGACATTCTTTCCTTTCTCCGCCGCAGTTGGGGCATTCGACGAAGAAGGAACAACATTGATAGCATATGCTTTCACAATCTGCTTTTCTTTAGGGGGCTGCGGACACTTATCCTTGTGATGTCCCACTTGGCCACAATTGAAGCACTTCCTATCCGCTGGCTTGGCCCGACATTCTTTGGCATAATGGCCCTTCTTACCACAGCTGAAGCACTCAACATCTTTCTTACTCTTTTTCTGGCCATCCTTGGTCTGATTCTGCTTTCTCTTATTCTGAGAACCATTCTTGCCTCCACCGCTTGCTTGCGGCTTTGGCTCCTCTGCAAATGCAACCTCAGTCTTCGACTTAGGGTATAGACTCTCTGATCTCAAAGCTTTCCCCACAATCGATTCAAACGTCTCATTGATATGGTTTATAAGCCTTTCCCCTAAGTACTGATCCAAGCCTGTTACGAACTTCTCATTTTTCTTCTCGGGAGTGTCAATGAGGGATAATCCATACTTCGATAAAGTATCGAACTCTATAATATATTCCGAGACTGCTCTACCATTCTGCTTAAGCTCCAGAAATTTCCTAAACAACTCTGACTTCTGGGCAGCTGGGATGAACTTATCACTGAATCGGGCCTTAAACTGATCCCATGTAACTTGATCCTCTAGAGTAGCTGCCTTAATAGCATTCCACCAACTCATTGCTCGTCCGTGCAGCTGACGGGATACTAACTTCCTCTTCATCGCATCCTCGATACCCAAGTCTTCAAAGATACGCTCACAGCTATCCAATCCTGAACTTCTGTAGCCAATTCCGTTCCGTGGAACGGCTTTCCACCAAGACTAGTGTAATCCTTGCAAAGCTTGGCAAAATCGGCTTTAGGCACCTGCTCCGCTGCACCACCACCATTAGCAACATTGGGAACTGCCCTCTGAACGTCCCTAAGCATCTCTCTAATGAAGTCGGTGAACATATTCCTCATGTCAGGAGCATTCCCCTTATTGGCTCCTCTATCAGCACCCCTCGTATATCGGCTCATCGTTCAATCTGTAAAGAGAAATGATTAATCATCCTCTTTGTGGTGTCAGTGCAGTGCGACTTCATCCTTAGCTATACTAATAGTATATATATAGCTTTTGAAAACCAAAATAATCACAAATACGCACTCTCATATACGTATTATCTCTCTTTGGTGTCTTTCCCTAGGTTAACTATGCAACCTATAGCTCTGATACCAAATGTGACGGCCCACCCCGCACCAGCCGACATTTCCAATGAAAGTGCGATGTTCCGATGTCCAACCAGCACGGGACGGTCGCCAAAGAAAGGAATTTGAACTAACAAGGAACCTGTATAATGTCTTACAGCGCATGGAATAAAGTATAATAATAACATACTTGACATAAAACAGACGAGACAGTGCATAAGCTGAAAACTAAATCATAATCACCATAGCAGCGGAAATCCAAAATACAGCTTATGATCCATAACCATTATTACAACTTCAAAATACTGTCTCTAGAGCAAAAGAAAGGGAAGGTACACTACTAATTCCCAAAGCAGTGATCATCAACAACACAGGGAGAATATATGTAGATAATACGTAGGAGCCTCCTGCTCATCTCCGGATCAGCTACTCGTGCATAACTAGCTAACATGTCTCTAGTCTACTCGTTTAGGAGCACCCAGAGTAATAAGAAGGGACATAAAACTCTGGGTCAGACAAAAGTCTGGTATGAGCGATAAGCAGCAAAACAGAATAATAACAGGTATACTAAACCATACCTGAACCTGGATCTGCAACCAAAGAGTTAGCACTACATACTGTACAATACTCTAAGGTACCACCAACATATGGTATAAAGAATACGGGGGTGAGGGTGTGCATGTCATAGTTATGTCAAACAATCACGCATATTAATCATCCTCACATCTCTCACTCAGTGCGTAAAGCATACGATATCCACCACTTTGATCACTAGACCCATCGAGGTAGTGACGGAGTCCGACTTGTATAACTATTGCTCTCCAGGTTCAAATTCAAACTCTAATTTTCAAATTCTGATTTTCAATTCTATCCTCAATCCTCTCTATTTTTGTTTTTCTATCCTCTCTATGTTGTTTTTGTATTTGTTTCTATTTTTATTCTTCTTTGTTTTTCAAACTTAAATTTTCATACTTTATATTTATACTCTATATAGTTTAAAACCTTATAATTTTATAAATATATTTATATAGTTTAAATTTATGTTTTCATATGTTTTTCTACCGTATAATATTAATTTACAACACTAGAATTTTACTCAAAAATTTCCAGAATTGTTTTTATATCAAAACACTTGAAAAATGCTTTGAAAATCAAAAATACACATGAGTATGTCGACATAGCAAAAACTCAATGTCGACATATAACTGTCATTTTTTCCAATTTTGAAAGGAAGCATCTTTTCACTATTCGAAACGCTTCAGAACCGTTGCAGCCTTTCATACTCTATAAAAAGAGGTTTAAACCAAATTTTTTTTATCATCTCTTCTTCTCTAACTTCATCCTCTTTCACTCCACCATTATTCTTAATCATTTTTATGATTCTTACACTTATACTCTGCCGACTTCAATTTTGTTTTGATCAAACTTCTTCTCTCTACTCTCTGAATTAAGTGTTATTGAAGAGTTATAGGGTTGTTTTGTAATTGCTTGGGTTGAATAAACCTTGTTTGTGAGTCAAAGAGGAATCGGTGTATCCTTGTAGCCGTGAAATCAAGGAATAGGAGTCGGTGTGTCCTTGTTGAGCCGTGAAATCAAGGAATAGGAGACGGTGTCTCGTTGTTGAATCATGAAATCAAGGAGGGTGTATTTGACTATTGGAAATAGTAATAAAACTATGCACAATCCAGCGTTATGTGGGACTGGACGTAGGAGTAATCCGAATCAGTATAAAATCCGGTGTGTTCTTTCCTTTTTTTGCTTTTTTATTTCTGTTTATTTTTGCATTTGTGTTTGAATCTGTGTCTGTGATTGTGTTTATGGTGCTTGATTCATTCCCTAATTCTCTTTAGTTTTAAGTTTTGTTTAAATTATTACAAACACTATTCACCCCCCCCCTCTAGTGTTTGCTTTGCCTTAACGATCCATTCCGCAGTCCCTAACAATTGGTATCAGAGCAAGGTCTTTCTAAAAGTTCATAATCTGATTTTTGAAAATAGTGATAATGGCAACCAACACTGGTAGAAATAATAGTTCTTTTATAGAGGGTCAATCCACTGTTAGACCACCATTGTTTAATGGTAGTAATTATTCATATTGGGTATGTAGAATGAAAATTTATTTACAATCTGTAGGATTAGACACATGGAATAGTACACAAAATGAATATGTTGAACCCACAACTTCATTTGCACAATGGACAAATGAACAAAAGGCTGCTGTATAGAGCAATTCTAAATCCATGAATATGTTATTTTGTTCATTAGATAGAAATGAGTTTAATAGAGCATCAGTATGTAAGACTGCTTATGAAATCTAACTTTACAAGTTACTTATGAAAGAACTAGTAAAGTTAAACAGACTAAGATAGGCATGCTAGTTAATCAATTTGAATTATTCAAAATGAACGAAAATGAGTCTATTTTAGATATGTATTGCAGATTTCAAGAGATAGTGCATTCACTAACAACACTTGGAAAAACTTATTCTGAAGCAGATCAAGTCAGAAAAGTATTAAATTCATTAACTCAAGAATGGAATCAGAAGACTTTGGCTATAGAAGAAGCCAATGATGTTAATGAAATGAAGATTGAAGAGCTAATTGGAAATTTGATGTCATATGAAGTTCAATTACAGAAAAGAAAAGACAATAGATCAACTGAAAAGAAATCTATTGCACTGAAAGCAACAACAAAGGATTCTGACTCAAGTAGTGAAGATGATGAAGAAACAACACCACAAAAAATCATTTTAGAAGGTTTCTAAAATATATAAGGAAGGGTTATAATCAAGAAATTTTAAAATTAAATGATGGACGATGTTTTAACTGCAACAAACCAGGTCATGTAAAGAAAATGTGTCCATATCCAGACTAATCTACTCAACAAACTGACAACATCAATTCATCAAGGAAAAGAAAGAAAGCATATGCAGCAATATTAGATGATTCAGATTCGTCATCAAGTAATGAAGAACCAGAAACCGGAAATACAAATATATGCTTTACAGCAATTCAGAGTTTAGAAGATCATGAAGAAAAGGATCTAAAAACCGGGTACGCATTAATTAAATTTTAATTTTATTTGGTTGAATGGTTACTTTGTTTGTTTGCTTTGGTTTGAATTTAAAGCTTTTAAAATTTTAATAAGATTTTTGAAATTTGAATTTTGAAATTCAAAATAATAAATATAATATAAATAACCAATAAATTAATAAAATAAATTGTTTGTATGTTTATTTGGATTAGAAGTATTTCAGGAAATCGTTAAACCTGAAATATAAATCGGTAATTTAATTCAAAACTTGAAAATCCAATTTCCTTTTGAAATAAGTCTTGTTTGTCGACATACAGAAAAATACATGTCGTCATATCCAACAGTTTTGAAATTTAAATTTTGAATTTCAAAAGTTTAAACTTTCAAACTTCCCACTAATCGTTTCACCAACTCCCAAGGTCTGAAAAGGTGTCCCTTCAATCTGAAAAGTTGTGCCTATTCAATTCATGTTCATTCAATTCATATCTATTCATTTTCTATATATATCTATCCTTTCTACCTTTCATTCACAACTCAAAACAATATTCTTCATATCTATCCTCTTCAAAATTATCATTTCAATGGCTTCCTCAAGTTCATCTCATAAATTGAAGACAACCAAAATCATAAAAGGTTATCTTTACAGTGACAAAGAGGCCATCAAAATCTATGGTAACTATTTAGCAAATGCTAAAGTTAACACGGGTGCGTTCGCCGTCTTTAGCAACTTTCCATCTTATGATCTCGCCTCTCTTTTCCAACACAACGATGTCTTGAGTCTAATTGACTCTCGTGATAACGACGAAGTATGTTATCCCAAACTCGTGAAGATGTTCTATGCAAATTTCAATCGCGTATTTTATTAAGGAAATGAAAATCAAATTTGGAGTAGTGTCAAGGGAATTCAAATTGTTCTCGATGTCGACCTTTTAGGCGAAATTCTAAATTGTAGAAGCGTGGGCTTGGATTTCTCAACTTTCGCTATCGATGAAACCGATACGGAAACCTTTCATGATATCTTCGAAGATGGTGCCTCAATGGAACTCAAAAATCATTTCTTTCATCCAAAAACAAGAATTATCAATCTTCTCCTTCAACACACTATAACTCCTCGTTTCGGAAATTTCAACCATCCAACTCTTAAAGTTCAAAAGGCTCTCTTTTCCATAATAGGTGGATTTAACATCAATTGGGCCTAAATGATTCTTAATGAATTTAATCCCATAGATTTATCGACAAGAGAAAACACTCTCTACTATGGTGTTTATCTCACTCGTATTTTCAAATACTTTGAAGTTGATATTCACGGGTAAGAATTTGTAACTAGAAAAGTGTTTGACGCATCAAACATTCATCTCATGCAAATTCCTCTCACTTTCAAACCTTAAGAGACATTTGAGGCCAAACAAGCTCGACTGCAACAAGAACAAGACCCAATGGAAGTCGAAGAAGAAGAGATTTCTATGGAAAGCATTGAGTATCCAACCTCAAAGCGTATCCTCAAAGACTCGATTATTCAAAATCAAGTGAAAATCATTAAAAATCAAAAGAAGCTTAACAAGAGGCTTTCCAAAATATCCAAATTCATGGTCAAGATAGAAAGAAAGCTTGGAATTTCCTCTTCCTCATCATCATCCGAAAACTAGGCCATCCAGTTTAATCTATCTTTATATGTTTCCATGTATTTGCTTTTGAATCTCGTATTTAAAGTGTGTCTTGTTTAGTTGGATATACTTGCTTTCTATTAAGTAATGAATGGAGTTTTATTTTTATTAAATCATCTTTATGTTTCTGGAAAATCAATAAAAACATTACAATTTTACAAGAGTTCAAAAGAATTAAAAAATTCAAAATTATAATAAATTTACTATAGTATGTTAACATGACAAAAAGTGTATGTCGACATATAACAGACATATTTTCAAAAAATTTCAAATTTTAATATTAAAATAACTACTCATGTCCATTCAAAATCCAACGAATTCCAGACCCTATTTAAGTCCATTTCTCCCAGAAAACTTCATTATTCCATTACTCCTTCTTCCTTAATCATTTCTCATCAAATTCTATGGCAAATCCTATTCATAATCTAAGTGAAAATCTAGAATAAACTCTCAATTCGTTCAAAAATATCCTTTCTATCATTCTACGAAATCAGCATCATCTTGAATTAAGTCAAATAAAGATGTTCGAACAACAGGAAAAGCACTTTGATGCAATGCGATGACCAATCTCTTTTCTTTTCAGAGATGAAGAAAATAATCTCGCAAAGGCTCCACCAACCAAAGAAGATGAAGATTGGGAAGTAATTAAAAGGGATCCTATCTTTGGAGAAGATGGTTGGGTTGAAGTTCCAAGAAACGTTTAGTTGTTTGGTACGATTTGATTGATTTGTTTAGTTATTCTAAAAACATATGGTGTGGTTTGATTTAGATTATATTGTTTGAAACTTGTATATATTAAGACATATGGTGTGATTTGGTTTGGTTTGTATATATATATATATTAGACAAACATATGTAATAATGACACTTGGATTGGTTTGTGTTTAATCATATATTAAGTATTATTGTAAGTATGAATAGATTAAGAAATTATTCTACTTAGAAATAGTTAATAAATTAAGGGGGGTATTTTTATTAAGGATAGTTACTTATGTTCTATTCAGAGAATTATACAATTTAGGGGGAGTATTTTTAGGAATATTACTTTGATTCTAGAGTTATATAATTTAGGGGGAGTATCTTTAAAATTTCTTTTTGATAATGCCAAAGGAGGAGAAATTATAAAATATAGGAATAGTTTATAGGAAACTTATAGACAAGGGGAGTATAAGAGGAACATCATCAAACATGTATACAGGTATGATATTTTATAAACTAAGGTTGTCATCATCAAAAAGGGGGAGATTGTTGGAGAATGGAGTTTTGATGACAACAACCTTATTTCAATTATCATTGATTATAAAATATATGCTTACACTTTCTCTCTCTCTCTCTATATATGTGTGTGTGTGTGTGTGCAGGAATTATATACAGGAAATATTACTGAAGACTGTACAGTTATAAAGATAATAAGAGATTCAAAGATCAGAGAAATTTCAAGACTCGTGAGTAATCAAGAGTTCAACAGTTCAGGAGTTCAAGATTAATATAGTTATAGAGTCTAGATTTTGTAAGACTCTAAATAGCACTCCAGGTTCAAATTCTAATTCTAATTTTCAAATTCCGATTTTCAATTCTATCCTCAATCCTCTCTATTTTTGTTTTTCTATCCTCTCTATGTTGTTTTTCTATTTGTTTATATTTTTATTCTTCTCTGTTTTTCAAACTTAAATTTTTATATTTATACTTTATATAGTTTAAAACCTTATAATTTTATAAATATATTTATATAGTTTAAATTTATGTTTTCATATGTTTTTCTATCATATAATATTAAATTACAACACTAGAATTTTACTCAAGAATTTTCAAAATTATTTTTATATCAAAACACTTGAAAAAAGCTTTGAAAATCAAAAATACACATGAGTATGTCGACATAGCAAAAACTCAATGTCGACATATAACTGTCATTTTTTCCAATTTTGAAAGGAAGTGTCTTTTCACTATTTAAAATGCTTCAGAACCATTTCAACCTTTCATACTTTATAAAAAGAGGTTAAAACCAAATTTTTTATCATCTCTTCTTCTTTAACTTCATCCTCTTTCACTCCACCATTATTCATAATCATTTTTATCATTCTTACACTTATACTCTACCGAATTCAATTCTGTTTTGATCAAACTTCTTCTCTCTACACTCTCTACTCTCTAAATCAAGTGCTATTGAAGAGTTATAGGGATGTTTTGTAATTTCTTTGGTTGAATAAGCCTTGTTTGTAAGTCAAAGAGGAATCCGTGTATCCTTGTAGCCGTGAAATCAAGGAATAGGAGTCGGTGTGTCCTTGTTGAGCCGTGAAATCAAGGAATAGGAGTCGGTGTCTCCTTGTTGAGCCGTGAAATCAAGGAGGGTGTATTTGACTATTGTAAATAACTTTGCACTATCCAGCATTGTGCGGGACTGGATGTAGGAGTAATCCGAACCAGTATAAAATCCGGTGTGTTCTTTCCTTTTTTGCTTTTTAATTTCTGTTTATTTTTCATTTGTGTTTGAATCTGTGTCTGTGATTGTGTTCGTGGTGTTTGATTCATTCCCTAATTCTCTTTAGTTTTAAGTTTTGTTTAAATTCTTACAAACACTATTCACCCCCTCTAGTGTTTGCTTTTCCTTAATGATCCATTCCGCAGCCCCTAACAAAGTTGACGTGTGCACTAGTTTTGTTATTCCTAAGGGGAACGAAGAGATGACGGTATACACGGATGCTTGTGGTACCGACTAGGTGTTGTACTGATGCAAGGAGGTAGGATTGTAGCTTATGCTAGTCGGCAACTGAAACCGCTTGAGAAAAGATATCCTACCCATGATTTGGAATTGGCAGCGATCATGTTTGCGTTAAAGATGTGGAGACATTATCTCTTGGGAGAAAGATTTGAGTTGTTTACCGATCATAAATCATTAAAGTATTGTTTCCCTCACAAGGATTTAAATCTTCATCAGCAGAGATGGTTAGAGTTCTTGGCTTCATATGATTTCAATATCGCATACACACCCGGGAAGGGCAATGCGGTAGCAGATGCATTGAGTAGGAGAGATGTCAGTTTGGGGGCTATGTTTCTGGAATGGAAGCAACTGGAGTATATAGCAGGATATGATTTCAGACCTAAGTGCGAATTGGATCCAGAGATGTTAGAAAGTTTGGCGATCAGACCGACTTTGAACGAGCGGATCGGTGCCAGTCAGACGGATGATCCTAACCTATTGGAAATCATCTCCAAGGTAGAGATGGTTATCGACGGTGAGGAAATGAACAAATATGGACTTGATAGAGAAGGATGGCTCCGAAAGAATAGGAGACTAGTTGTACCCAACGTTAATGAATTTTGAGAGATGAAGTGCTTAGGGAGTGTCATCACTCGATACCGACTATACATCCCGGTGGTAACAAAATGTACCGAGACATGAAGCAGACCTGCTACTAGGAAGGGTTGAAGAGAGACGTTGGGAAGTTTATATCCAAGTGCATGAAATGCCAACTAGTTAAAGCCAAGCAAAAGAAGCCTAGTGGTTTGTTACAACCGCTAGAAATTCCTAAATGGAAATGGGAAACAGTCTCAATGGATTTCATAGATGGTTTACCAAGGACTGGATCGGGTCATGATAGCATTTGGGTGATTGTGGATCTATTGACCAAGAGTGCAAGGTTTATACCAGTCAAGTCGAATAGAACGACAACTAAGTTAGCAGAACTGTATATGAAGTGGGTAGTGAGATTTCATAGAGTACCTAAAGGTATTGTGAGTGGCCGAGATCCATTATTTATAGTGGGTTTTGGAAGAGCTTACATGAGGATTTAGGGTCAAAATTACATCTCAGTACCGCGTACCATTCTCAAATCGACAATCAAACAAAGAGGGTGAATCGTGTGTTCGAGGATCTCTTGAGAGCTTGTATATTGGATTTTGGAGGGTCATGTGATGACCATTTGCATTGGTTGAGTTTGCATATAATAAGTTATAAGTCCAGTATTGGTATGGCTCCATTTGAAGCTTTGTACGGAAGACCGTGCAACTCAACATCATGTTGGTTGGAAACCGGTGAGAAATTTGTGCTTGGGCCAGATGTAATAAGAGGAACTTCAGATAAGATCAAGGTTATTCAACAGCGAATGAAGGCTGTCCAAGATAGGCAGAAGAGTTATGTTGATAAAAGGCGAAGAGATTTGAAATTCTCCGTTGGTGACTTGGTATTCATCAAGATTTCTCCGTTGAAGAATGTAATTCGATTTGGTAGGAGAGGTAAATTGGCACCAAGATTTGTTGGTCCATTTCTAGTTCTCGAGCAAGTGGAGAATTTAGCATATAAGGTCGGATTGCCTGATAAGATGGAGGGGGTGCACAACGTATTTCATGTTTCTCAACTAAGGAAATTCGTACACGATTCTGATATGACTATTTCTCTAGACCAGTTAGATGATATCGAGGTAGAACCCGAGGCAGTTAGAAACCGCAGACCATTCGTATTGTCGAACACGATACGAAGCAACTCCGAAGGAAGACGGTGAAACTGGTTAAGGTCCAGTGGGGTGATAATGAGAATGGCTATACTTGGGAAACCAAGGAGAACATAAGAGAGTCATATCCAGAGCTCTTTACTTGGTAAGATTTTAATTGCGATAGTTACTCCCTTGTTATTAAACTTCATGCTATGATAGGCTTATTGTGTTATTATGTATGTTTGATTGTTTGTAAACGGATGATAGGCATGCGGAACACCATTGTATGTTTTCTTGGTTAAGGAATTTCGGGGGCGAAATTTCTTAAGGAGGGAGGGGGAGGAGAGTGTAACGACCCGCATTCTACGTATCGGAGGATCGTAGAATATTTATTTATTTTCATACGAATTCTGGTGTATCTTTGGGAAACGACTGTTGGGGTCATTTCCCACATTCCCGATTTTGGCCGAATTTTAAAATGACCATTTTACCCCTTAGAGAATCTTGTTTCTCCTATAACTTTTGATTAGTAAGGAGTTTTGACCTCAAACCGCTTCCATTGGATTCAGATGATGGTTTTCCATTCCGTAGAGTGGTCACACTAATCAAATGGATTTACCATTTGGGAGATATGACTGAAATAAGGTTTGAAGATGGGAAAAGGCCTAATTGGGCTTAACAGGGTGATTAGCAGCTAGGCCCATAACCCATTTTAGGAATAGGGTTATGGGAGGGCTGAAAGGAGTTGGAGAATCATCTCCTTTCATTTTTCCAGCTGCCACAAACATTTCTTGAACCCTAGTAATGGCCTCCATCTTCTAAATCTACCCCTAATCACCTTTTTATCACTAATTAAGCAAAACTACATCAAATCAAGTCAAATTAGCATCAAATCAGAGATAAAGTTGCTTCTATACATAGGAATCCATGCCAAATTAGTGGAGTTTTCAGATCTATAGTTTATTTGTGGCTAAGATGAGTGATTAACATGTTTATTCACTAATTATGGCTAATTAGGGATAATTAGCGAAATTATACATCAGAAAAATCTGGAAAACTATGGATAAATTCTAAAATAATATTTTATGTCATTGGTAAAAATTTGGGTTAATTTGTATTAAGTTTGCTAATCCTATTATTAGATATGGTTAGACATGGTTAAGGGGAAAATCATGGTTTTTGGGTATGTTTGATCTAAAATAACCTATATGCTTAATGTTTTGATCTTTTTGATTGAACCCATATGTTGTTACTGTTGTTTGGGATGTTTTATGATTGCAACGTGAGTTAGAATGGTTGAAAACGCTGTCGTATGGCGTAAATAGCTTGCTGTAAGAAGTGTAGGAAATTGGACCGGATCGGGCTCGCTACCCCCAAACCGACCCGGTCGTGACCTAGGTGCCACAACCCGACCCGGATAGGGTCTCACGAATCGACCCACTCAGTGTATCACGAACCGACCAGACGCTTGAAGAAGACCACGACCCATGAACCGGGGAGCATCAAGACCAGATGAGTATCCCAACCCGGAGGGGTATGCACCCACGAACCTATCTGAGCTCACGAACCATCAAGGGAAGGAAACCACGAACCGTCCTGGGTGGAGACCCGAACCGAAATCCATCACGAACTAAAGCTCCCACTCGAACTAAAGAAAGGCCGAACTGAACCGTGAGCAGTTTTTTTACCCAAACCGAATGGAGACTGAACCGAACCAGAGATGATAAGAACCCGAGATGCAAAGGAAGTTCAAATGAGAAGTTATTACTTAGGATCCAGCTGGGAACCAACGAGTTAAGAGTTGGACTTTGCTGCGGGACGTGTGCAAAGGGGTTATCGATATCTATAACTTTGGCTCACTATTGAGAGAGGGGGCATTGACTATGGACCAGTGCAGCAGGGTCAGAGGTTATATGGAGTAGGACTCCATCAGGATCTCAAAGGGCAAAGTGGTCGTAGTGATAGTTGTACAGAGTTGGACTCCGTCATTGTCCCAATGGTTCTGGTGATCAAAGCGGTGGATATCGTATGCTTTACGCACTGAGTGAGAGAAGTGAGGATGATTGCTATGTTTGATGTTTGTTGTCACCATGACATGCACACTCCCATTTTTACACCATATGTTAGTGTTACCTTAGAGTATTGTACATCTTGTTGTGCTAACTCTTTGGTTGCAGGTCCAGGTCAGGTATGATTATTTATGCCTGTTATCGTTTTATTTTTCTGCTATCGCTCATACCAGACTTTTGTCTGACCCATAGTTTTATGTCTCTTCTTATTACTCTGGGTGCTCCTAAACGAGCAGACTAGAGACAGGTTAGGTGGTTATGCACGAATAGCAATCTGAAAACGAGCAGTAGGCTTCCATGTATTATTTACATATATTCTCCCTGTGTTGTTGCTGGTCACTGCTTTGGGCATTAGTAATGTACCTCTTTTTTTTCCTTTTAGAGACAGTATTTTGAAGTTGTAACAATGGTTTGGATCATAAGCTGTATTTTGGATTCCGCTACTCTTATGGACATGGTTTAGTTTTCAGCTTATGCACTGTCTCGCCTGTTTTATATCAAGTTATGTTATTATTATATTTTATTCCATGTGCTGTGAGATATACTACAGGTTCTTGATAATTCATAGGTTCAAATCCCTTTCTTTTGATGAGTGCTAGTTGGACTTTGGCACAACGCATTTCGGGGAAATATCTGATGGTACAGGGCGGGCCGTCGTAGAAAAGGCTAAGGAAAATCCTTCATTTGTATTATTAATTGAATGATGACAGAATTATCAAAGCCTTATTTTGATTCAACAATGTACCTATAGTTTCTTGATGCCGAGTTACTACTGAAATCATCACTTTTGAAAAAAAGGTTTGATATTGGTGCAATCTAATCCCTTATCGGGGGTCAATCCCGAACCCGCCGTATCATACCTTTTTTCCACATGGGTATTTGAATTTGAATCGCTTAGTTTATGTTGGCCAGTAAGGGGGAAGTTCATTTTAATTTATATTACGGATTTCTAGCTGAACTATTTTTGGAATTCATTCGTTCGTTGTGGAGTCGTAGCATCGTTGTTGAGACTATAAATCCTTGGAGTTGGTTCTGAGTTTAACTGCAGTCTTTTAATACCGCGATGATAAGGATAATTATTATTTTATTTCGGATCGCGTCAAATCTTAAAAGATAACGCGGCACGATTAATATTTTAAATCTGGCCTAATAGAGCCAAGGTTCAACCTTTGTCCAAAAACCTTTTAATAGTTGACTGTTTAACGTTATGCAAGAATGGTCAACTAGTTGATGAGTTTTGGTACAACTTGGACCGAGGACTCAACCGTAAGAGTTGCGTCCAAGTACCCCATAACCTCCTTCTTTCATCCTTTCTTCCACATTTAGCTGAACCATATCTTTATCCTTCTCCTCTCTTTTTGTCGTCGCCTTCCCAGTGGTATAAGCAATCTCAAAGTCATAGGATGCTAGGAACTCCATCCATCTTTGCTGTCTCAAATTGAGATCCTTTTGTGAGAACAGATACTTGAGAGAATTATGGTCCATGTATAACTCGAACTTCTCTCAAGGTAGATAATGACGCCAAGTCTTAAGCGCAAATACTATGGCAGCCAACTCTAAATCGTGGGTAGGGTAATTTTTCTTATGAAGTCTCAACTATCTACAACCGTAACATACTACCCTTCCCTCTTGCATCAAAAAGGCACCAAGCTCTGTGCCACATGCATCAGTGTATACTGTAAACACCTTGTTCCCGTCAAGCAAAGTCAAGTCTGGGAATGTTGTCAGAGCCCTCTTCAGTCACTGAAAAACATCCACACAGTCTATATCCCATGAAAATGTCAAATTCTTTTTCGTTAGTCTGGTGAGTTGGGCTGATATCTTTGCGAAGTCCTTAATGAACTTCCTATAATAGCCCGCTAAACTGAGAAGACTTATCACCACTCATTGCATTCTTTGGAGCTTTCCAATCTTGAACTGCAACTGCTTTCGCGGGATCCACTGGTATCCCATCTTTAGAGACCACATGCCCTAGAAATCTCACTTCCTTTCTCCAAAAATGAAATTTGGAGAATTTCGCCTTAAGCTGATGTGTTCTGAGAGTCCTTAAGACCTCTCCTAAAAGCAAGGCATGATCTTCTTCATTCTTCAAGAAAATCAAGATGTCATCAACAAAGACCACAACAAACTTATTTAGAAACTCCCGAAACACCCTACTCATCAGATCCACAAAATAGGCGAGTGCATTCATCAACCAAAAAGGCATGACGAGTCACTCGAAGAAACCATATGGAGTTATAAAAGCGGTCTTGTCTATACTGTCCTCAGCCACTCTCAACTGATGTAACCCCGTGACCAAGTCTAACTGGGAGAAAACAGATGAACCAACAAGCTGGTCAAACAGATTATCTATCCTCAGAAGTGGATGCCTATTCTTCTTAGTGAGCTTATTCAGCTCCCTATAATTCACACATAAACGAAGCGAGCCATCCTCCCTAGTTGCAAAGACGACCGGACACCCCATTCAGATATTCTTCGCCTAATAAACCCCTTCTCAAGTAGCTCCCCTATTTGCTTGCTGAGCTCCCTCCTTTCTCTAAGAGCCATGTGGAGCACATGCAATGCAACTGGCTTTGCATTGTCCACCAAGTATATCTGGAAATCGATCTCGCGCCTCGGAGGTAAGCCTTTTACCTCCTCAAAAATATCCGAATACTCACAGACTGTTGGTACATATCGTAAATCATCGATAGAAGCATCAAGCGATTCTAGGAAATTAAGCATGACAGACCCCTTAGAGTCACAAGAAATCTTGAGAGTCCTCCCATGGCAAGTCAATAGCCTAACGACCCTCCGCTCACAATCCAGAATGACACCATACATGGCTAGACAATCCATCCCTAGAATCAAACCATAGCCCATGAAACCAAGCACATATGTGTCACACTCAAACTCGATGCCCAACACATATATCCTCAAACCCCGACAAATCATAGACAAATGAGTCGTGCCCCTAATGGGGTTTGAGGCAACAACGGGATCCAAAACCATACTAGTACTAAGGTGCAGAGACTCAACCACATAATCGGATATAAAAAATTGTGAAGTGCTAGAATCAAAAAAGAGTTCTAATAGGATGATCGGAAAGAGAAATCGACCTTCAACGGAAATTTTCCAACCTCTATCCGGTACACCGGCCACGAGAGCATGCACCTGCCGTCTAGAAGATCCTTCCTTTTGACCCTGTCCTTGCTTCTTCGGGCACTCCTTGGTGTAGTGTCCGACCTCACCACAGTGGAAACAAGCATTCTTCTTTTTTCTGCAATCTTTGCTTAAATGACCCATGCGTCCACAACTATGACATTTCCTCTTGTCTCGAGCTTTGTCGTTCTTTCCACCCATCTTTCACTGTTGTTATTCTTTCTTGGGCCACACTTTCTTATTTTGTGTCTCATCAATCGTAGCCTCTTTCTTTTCGCCTTTATCTTCTTCAAGCATCAATGCCATATCATTTTGAAAGTTTCCCCCATAGAAATTTGAGACATAGCCAATCAATGGAGAGCTTCATTCAATCCTCTTGCGAACCTCAAAATTTTCTTGTGTAGGTTATTCACCAGCTCCAAACCAAACCTCGCCAATTGATTGAACTTATTGACATACTCTTTGACATACATGCCTCCTTGTTTAAGTGCCAAAAACCTTTCTATTTGCATACTCTCTTCGGCTTGAGAAAGAAACTTCATCTTGAATCTCTGTCGTAAATCATCCTAAGTCTCAACTGGACGCCCTGCTTGCGTCACTTCCCACTAGAATGAAGCCTCGTCTTTCAGCTGCCAAACGGCCAACTGAATCTTCCTACGGTCGTCAACCTCAAAAATCCCAAACAAATCCTCCGTCTCTTTAAGTCAATTCCATGCTTCTACAAAGGTCTCAGTTCCTCGGAAAGGCTTTTATCCCATAGCACAGAAATCCTTGGATATCTTGGAGAAATTATCCGCTCGCGAAGGAGGAGGAACAACGGCTGCAGCTGGGGAAGGGGCGTCTGCTTGGCCTCCGTGTAACCTCAAGATACCTACGGAACCAAGTCGGTATCTGAACGCCCTCGGGAATATTCGATTCCCCAGACATGCTGAAAATAATAGGAAAAGGGATTCAAACATAGAATCGAAAGATATTTCATATGGCTTTGGGGAATATGATTTTCAAAAAATGAATTTTCTTTGAAAATACTTTCTTTTTAAAACCTTTTGAAAACAATTTTCAAAACCTTTTATCTGATCTGGTAACCTTCAACTCTGATACCAAATGTGACACCCCACGTCCGTTAATGTCACTCTTTAACAGAATGCATTAAGTTCTGTGAAGCGTTATAGGTAAACAGAAATAGAAACATCACAAGATAGATGTAAAATAACAGTGAAATATTAAACTTTATTTTCCAAACAGAAAACATCGTGGTCCAAAATACAATTACAACGTAAGTCTGAAATACATAAAACCCATTACATCAAAATAAAATATCTCCTTGTACTAAAATCATAAGAGTACAGTAATATAAAATCATAGTCCCGAAAAATAGCCATAGCAAGGTAGAAAGGTAATCAAAGCGGTACATCTAAGCAACTCCAAGCGGAAACAGAAGAGAGAATCCTAATAAGCCTGAGTATTCCCACCCTGAGAACCTAGGGGGAAGGAAGAGAGAGAAAAGGAAACAAAACGGGTCAGACATAAAGTCTAGCGAGTCCAGTTACTTTTAGCATATAAATAAGTAAAAGCATCATGACAGACGTATAAACTGGATGAGAGATAATATTATCATAAGACAGGTATAACAGACTATGCAAGATAAGTTGAGTAAACAGAACATAATAGTTTACGCTTCCCAAATACTTTCCTTTGCACCAATACTAGTATAACAGAAACAGAATGATCCCAACAGAAACAAAATGGTAGACTTAGGGGTACTTCTAGTGACAGGTTTTACCCCCAACGATAATAACAGGCAGCCCAACAGAAATAACGGGTGTTACCCCAAACGATAATAACGGGATTCTAAACAGGCAGGACTAGATGTACCCTAATACAACCCCAATCGATCGGCTCCCTATCCAATAAATACCTTGGGCCGGCCCCACAGTAGGATGTATCACTTCCTAAAGTGGCAACCCCCAGATAGACATAGCCATATCTACTGGTGTTATAACGTCTTATTTTCCCGAGCAAGCGGATCCATGCACGCATATGCCTCCGTGGAACGCGCCATCAGACACCGCCACTTATATGAACCTCTTATAATTAGCTCAGTAAGCGTACCCTGACCCCTACCTAGTTCGGGGTCCCCCTTTGGATACCAATATGGGTTATTGACTGATACGGGTCCCACACAGCAGATGATAGAAGCCACCCCCTATGCTTGCACCCCCACTACTAGGATTTTGACAGGTTATGCTTAACATATTAACAAGCCTGCATAACCCCAACATATAAAATAGGTTGAGTTTGTCGGGTTCGTATAACCCACCATTGATTCAAGCACGTTCACTTAACCCTTTACCTTCAGATTGTAACTAACGAAAGTAATCTACAATCTTTTATCCCCGGATCCTAATTTGCGAAAGTAATCTACAATCTCTCACCCTAATTCACATGTTCATATTTTCCTAACTTACAGTTTAACGGTTTATATAACCCCCATAGATTAAACATGTTAAGTATGACAGGTTAACATGTTATTATCATCCCCTGTTCATGTATGTTAATGCACCAGAACTCTCACATTAAGTTGACCACTTGTGGACGCTGGATATGTCGGGCGGTTCCGGGCAGACTTCTACCACAAGTTGGACTTAACCTCGTGTCTTAGAACCGTTACGTGTACATTTACGCACTAGACCCCTCACATTAAATTAACCACTCGTGGATGCTGGATTTGCCGGGTGGTTCCGGGCAGACTTCTACCATAAGCGTAATCTAACCTCGTGTCTATGTGCGGTTATAATTTCTATTTACTTTAAATTTAGGCATATTCATTCTTAAACAATTATTCATATTCATCAAAGGTTTTTCATGCCCCTACCTCAAGTCATAAATCATCATGTATGATATGCCTTAAATTAAAGTCTTAGATCACGGTATAGGTTATGCCTCCAAATCCCAGTCATGTTTTATAATACAAGTTATGCCCCAATTTATCATTCCCAACCATTCCCAATTGTGTTCATTCACATATTTCAGCGATAGGCCAAGGCTCGAAGGTAGCCTGGCTATAAAAATAAAAAGGGAAGGGGGGAGAGAAGAGAACAGAAATAGTCATAATAACATAATAAGCATATGATAATAGAAATGGGCAAAATAGAGATAGGCATGTAAGGACTGAACAGTAGGTCAGGTGTACAAGTAATGACAAATCTCTTTAGTTGTGATTCAGGTTATTAACAGGCATAGGTTTAGATCCAAACTTATAAACATGTTAGAATTACTTATTAAATGTTTATATCTAAAAGCAACATAAACTCATAGAGGCTGGATCTAAAGAACTGAGAAAAGAGTGTTGATGTTGTAGCATAGATTCTTGAATATGTATATGTCGTTGTTGTAGAAGAATAGGCTAATTCAATCTAAGTTGGGGCAACATCTCATTGTCTTTATTGTTTTGGGTGAATAAAACAATAGAAATAAGGTCCTATTTATAGCCACAAGCCAACGAATCAGGTCAACAAACAAGTTCAGATGCAGGGGAGGAATATGGCCTGGATCTGGGGTGGGTCAACCCCGGGGTCGAACCTAGGGTCGACATCTCCTTGTGTGGGTTGACCCTAACGTCAACACACCCTTGTATGGGTCGACCCCAACTTCTCAATTTCCCACGTGGTTCCCCTCCTTACGATTTTGAATTCTGGACTGGTTTTGTTTATATATTTTTTACTTATATATATACAAATTTCAAACCTTAATATCTTCTTCATACGATGTTCGTTTTACGCAAACTCAGAGTTTATCTTAGGCAGAATTGTGAGACGAATGCAATGGTGCAGTCCGTTTTTACTTAATTCCCAATATTCAATTAAGTATTCTTTAGTTTATCATTATAGTGTTCTTTAAAATTACGGGGTGTTACACTCCTTCTCCAAACCTAATCTCTAAATTAAAAACATATTCATACATACAAATCAAATCAAATCCATATGATATTGAGAGGGCAAGTAGGTGAAAGGAATGAAAAGTGACGCTCCAAATCGTATTCTCCCCTATTTTCCTGTTTTCTTACATTTCTACAGATATGGAATTTTCCCTTTTCCAGATAAATTGTAGATTAGTAAGAATTTGGAGACTGTAGGCCTTAAGGGTTCAAACTTTGAATTTGGAGGCTATGAGGTGAGTGGAAAATTTACGAATACAGTTATAACGACTTATCTATTTTGTTCGGATCAAATCTATGTTTTTATGCCTACCAGATCTGTACATTTAAGGCAACCATCAGATCATCTGATTATAAACATGGTTAGAACTTGGGAATTATATTTGTGATTATGTATAACATAAATTGTAGGATTCTTAAATTTGTTCACATATATTCCAGCAGTTATGTCATGAAAATATGTTATACATATTACATAGCACTGTGAATCTGGAAATCAGTCCCATTAAACACAAATTAGTTGTAGTTGCATTCCAGACCTTTAGTTCAGTGTTGAATAATGAAATATGTGAATTTGGGTAAAAAGATGAAATTGGTGAATTATGTTGTTGTAAGAATAAAAGAAATATTCCTGTTTGTATTAAATATTGTTGGGTTTTGGCTTAAGCATTGTAAAAACATGTCGTTTTCCTCCTTTTGAATAAAGAGACATTATTTTGAAATCACAAGAGGTATGACAAAAAGGATTAAAAAGGGAAAAGTGGTGCAAAGGTACATATAAATATAAACACGTATATTTGTATGTAATTTGCATTGACTATTCCAAAATATATATTTACATATATATCTTGTGATTTGCAAATATTCTAATTCCATAAAATAGGTATTATTTACAATGATTACGACTAACGGTCCTTTATGAGACTTGAAACCTTTTGGCAAGATTGAATATAAAAAGGAAATGTTTGGTTAATTGATTAGAACAAATCATTAATTTAAAAAGAATAATAATAACTACGTTGACCGCATGAAAACATTAAAATAAACATATACATATTATCCATCCAAATCAGCGTGAAATGGTAAAATACACATTGTATGGAATGTTTGAATGTTTAGATAAGATTCATTAATGGAATTATGTGTAAATGTAATCCATTTTGAATTAATATATTTGTGGTGACCATTTGTAGCAATCAATATAATTAATTGCCATAAATGAGACCGCAAATCAATAAATAAACATTGTAACCAATGTTGATTGGGGGGGAAAATAAATGTGATAGGAAGATGATTACAATTTCTAAAATCAATTAGGATAAATGTTGTAAGCCCCATTAGGAAATTTGAATTATAACTGTATTTAGACATGAGGTTAAGCTCAACTTGTGGTGTAAGCCTGCCTGGAACCGACCGACAAATCCAGCAACCAAAGATAGTCAGCTTAATGTGAGGGGTCTAATGCATAAAATAATTGTATTAAGGCACGAGGTTAAGTTTACTTGTGGTAGAAGTCCTCCCGGAACCAACCGGCAAATACAGCATCCATAAGTTGTCAACTTAATGTGAGAGGTCTGGTACGTAAATATACATATATATATATACACACATATATAATAGTTAACCAATTAATAAAGAAATAAGAATAGAAATTACCCGTTGGGGTACAACAAATAGATAACTTGAGACTGATAAATAGTTGCCTTAGGAAAATATGATTGTTAGGGTCATAAAGGGAAATAAAAAAGGAAATAAAAGGAAATGGGTGTCATAAGGAAATTTATGATTGTCGTTTAAACATTAAGTCCAAATTAGGGAAGGTATCAAATAAATATCCTAGGAAAAAGGGAATAAACCTTCCTTATTTATAGTAATGGAAATAGAAAATATAGTTGGACTTAGTAGGTTAATAAAGTAAGATATTAATAACCATGTAAAACCGTGATGAAAATGAATCGTGTAAGTATAGGATTTCCGTGTAGAGGGACTAAACGGGAATGACTTAATAACGTAGCCTACTTTATCCTAATAGGGAAAGGTGCTAAAAGCAAATGAGGTATGAATCCAATAACCTTTGCGTATAGTCCGCTTCCTTGGGTCCTAAGTGGCTTTGGGTTGAGGAGTCCACCAGGGAGTAGGTCTTTCAGTTTAAGGGTATTAAACGGCATATGTGAGTATTGTCTGCCCAAACGGGAAACTTAAAATGTCAGATATGGCTACCTATCCTACGGGAAGTAATAAGCGACTAAGGAGGTTATCCAATAAGATCAGCTAGATGGTATAGCAAACGATATAATACCACCTCTCACCTTACACGGGGCAAGGGGTATATGCGTGAATGACAGAAGCCTTAACAAGTAGGGCCCGTAGCTAGTGCCTTCTAGTTTATGTTAACGTTGAATATATTATCGAGGGTTAATAAGTGACCAATAGGTTCACCTAAGGGGTCTTAAGTGATAAGGGAGAATCCACCCTATCTATCATTGATAGTGAAACATTAAATAATAAAGGATAGTGAATGAGGATACATACATATATAGGAACCCCGCGAGTAGGGGTCCACTCTCGATTAAATAACCAGTCATGTTCTGGTATAAAGGCTTCACAAATACATGAGTAAATGTCCTATCTCGGTATTATAATTTGGAATACTACTTTGGGAAGAGTAGTAGAGTCATGCGTAAACATTAACACGGTTGATTTAGAATCACTAATCTTGTTAGGCATACAACTTGGGTTGAACCAAACGGGAAATGTCTGTGTTATAGTCTGTGTTGTACATTTCTCAGTCACCAGAACTTGTTTGTAACGGCCGGGAATTTCACTCGATCTGAATCAGTCGCTAAACCGATCTAGACCGTTCGAAACCCCTGATCGTTTTGAGAACACGACAAATCAGAACGCAAACGGGAGAACATTTCATTGTATATCACAACAATTCCATCAGATACAAGAATATACAGAGTATAAATCAATATTACACAGAAATATCAAAGATTCAAATTACATTTAAATACATAGCAGCGGAAAATAATACAATACACAACTGAAAAGGATATATGGATACAAAGCTTTCCGGATATCGTTCCAGCTGTAAACCAGGATCCTGTGAATATAAATCTGCAAAACCAAAACTACTAGCTGCCCGTGTCAAAATAAGGGCACCCGGAGTTTAGGTTAAAACAATAAACCCCAGGTCAGTCATGGGACTGGTGTGAGAACTAAAAAAGTTATTAATCTTTATTTTTAAAGTTAGGTAAATCAAGGGACCACGCCGTATAACACGGAACGGGTTTCCTCCCAAGAATACCAGTGCATAAAACAACAGCGCAATGCTAAATAAAGATCAATGAAGCTATTATAAGACCCAGGTCCCATCACACAATGCAACGCAAGCCGGAGGATAGGGTTTTTACCTTATAATAGCCAAAGAATGCTTGATACGTTTAAAACAGATTATTTGATACTATTATAAGTGCATAGTGTATAAAACATCTTCAAATCATAAGTATCAATCATAGGCGACATGAGCGTCCCATGCCACTATGTCGCCATATATAGGTTTACAAATAAAACCGCAAATGTCACGTATTTGGAAATTGGATTTCCATCTATGAACCGAGGCAAAAGATAGTCCTCACCGATTCGAGACTGTCTAGCCCGAGTCTCAGGATCAGAGCTCGAGTGACCCTTGGATCCTCAGGGCCGGTCCACCGATGTGGATTAAAATGCCTGAACATGCGTTTCCCTGCCCTATGGGGCGTAGGTGAGCCAACTAAATGACTCCATCGGACCCGGATCGTCTGATCAAACCGAGGCGCCTCGCAACAACAATAACCACATAAGTCAAACTCGTTAGGGGGTGTAAAACCACTGACGCCACTTCTAGCTAGAAAGAAACGCATGCCCTCCCTGACATCCTCTCCCGTTTTGGTTCACACCGGGGTGTGAGGCTCGCGAATTCACGTTACACAAAGCTATGCCACATAGGTTGTGCTTTGATCATCACCACAAGACTTTGCTTTTCAACAGAAGCCTTGATCATTCGCCACTTAGGCATGCCACACAGGCAATTCACTCTATGCGTTTGATATCCATCAGTATATAACCCCTGAGCTCGTACGTCTCAGAGAAGGGCGTTAAGCAAAAGAATAAATTCTCCGCCGCCAAACAGATATATATTTAACAGAAATCAATCACACAGACTAAAATCCAATGTCAGACACACAGTCCATTTACAAGTCCGTTCTGGGTCTGAACGAAACCGGAGGCACCTAGTACCCCGCATATCCATCGATCTCCAAGTACGTCTGGACGATCACCAACTGTTTCCATCTTCTTGGGTGTACATCCCAATCAAGATCATCAGTAATAACCCAAACGACGTGAAGACCTCCGGTCTTCGACCACCGTCTTCATCTTCGACTTATCGTCGTATCAGTTATTCAGAATGGGATAAACCCGGTCTTCCCGAATAACTCGCGTATATAATAAACATGTGTTACACAAACACAACATACGCCTCATTCCAATTCATCAGTCACTAACCGTAAATTAACAAGAGAATAATTCCCCAAATATTAACCCCGAAGGCCGAAACCAACATCAGATCAATATCCAGAAAACCATTCTGCTTAGCTAACCGACAGTAAGTTTCTAAATTTCACATTCATAGGGAAAGGTTCCCATTAATTTTATCAAAGATAAATTCCTTGAATTTATTCTTTAATCTTCTTTTGAATATCGATTCAACTAGTCGGGATTAACGAACCTTACCAAAGTAATCATTTGTTTTAATTTTCCAACCACAACCTATTCATCCCATGAAGTAAAACTGGTAATACTTCATATCTAACACCACGGTGTTATCGGTAAATTCAATTACCATTTCACGTTCAAATCTAATTAAAGATTTAACTATCGCCTGGAGCAAAACTGGTGATACTCCATTCTCGATCATTTCAATCTAATTAAAGATTCATTAAAACTCCACTTAGTTTTAATCTGTGACTGGGTTAAAGAATCAGTGTCATTTAAAACACGGTTCACGATAAACCCAAAATCACAACACATTTCAATCAGTCCCTAACCGTAAATTAGCAAGTGAGCAATTCCCTAAGTATTAACCCCGAAGGTCGAAACCAACATCAGATCAATACCCCAGAAATCATTCAACTTAACCAATCCCCGGTCAGTTTCTGATTTTCTTAACTCCTTTAGGTCTAAGAACAGTATTATTGAAGATACCGTTCACGACAACCCAAAATCACATTCCATTAATTATCGGGTTAAAGAATAAGTGTTATTTAAAACACTGTTCACGATAAACCCAAAAATCAATACCAATTCAATTCCAATTAAATATTATTTAATTGGTACACTTCATTAAATCTAAATAAAAAGATTTAATCTTTTTCTCAACTGGGCTTAAGAACAGTGTTAATGAAGACACCATTCACGACAAACCCAAATCACATTTGATATTAAATACAAGGCTCTGAATAGAAAATATATCGGCTTATATTCAATATCAAATTCTACGACTAACAAATGTCGTATTGGAAATAACGATATAAATATATATCTTTCAAATTTCCATAACAATATCTGTATAATCACAAAATCTAACATCGAAATATTCCGAAGACAATTTCGATTCAAATCCATTCTAATATAATTATTGGAAATTCTGGTTATTTTCAAAACCATTTCAAATCCAATTTATTTATTTAAAAATAAATAGAATTATAATTCTAGTTCAAAACTAGTTCTTTTCGATAAAAATCTATTTTTATCTTTTCAAATATGGAGTTTTTCATCCCAATTCTTCACAAATCATTTCTTATGATTTTACACAAATTATTACTATTTTTAATAATTTTATCAAGGCCCGTACAGTCGATTTCCATCAACGGCCATCGAACTGCACTTACAGCGACCTTTTCCAAATTTGATTTGGACATAATTCCAAATCCAACCGTTAGATTTCAAATTTCTAATATTCGTTAGAAAGCTCTTTTCGATACGAACCCAACGGTTTCGGTTTTAGGAGAATCCGACGGTCGGATCTCCCGTAATATCCGTTCGAAGTCAATGGTCGAAATTCGCGAACTACCGCGGCGCGGCGCGTTCTATTCAGGCCATTATATTATATATAATATATACTTCGTCGATTTCAATTCAAAACGTGCTTTATAAATCGTTTTAAATTCATTTTCAAAATGGTTTCAACTTCATATTCAATTTCAAATCAAAATCGAATATTCCAATATAAATTCGTTTTAAATTCATTTCAAATCGATTTCAATTCAAATTGATTTCTAATTCAATTTCGGTTCGTTTTCAATTCAATTTCAATTCGAATTCATTTATATTCAATTTCAATTCGAATTCATTTATATTCAATTTAATTCGAATTTCAATTCTTTTCAAAATATCAGATTTTGAAATCACTTTCGATATTCATTATAAAATGAATAAAATCGATATAAATATCGTTCACGTCAAAATGGCGTCAATCTAATCAACACGGCTTTGTATATTTCTATTTTCAAATATTCTATTTCAAATATTTCTATTTCAAATATTTCTATTTCAAAACTGGAATGAGGCCCAATCAATTACCATATAATGTTAATTATATGGATTTTCTACAACACATGTATACAATAACAACGATGAATAATCAACCATCATCCAAAGTGCATTCTACACTGTATAAGCATCAAATATAAATATTCCACGCTTATAACAGTCTGTCAATCAATCGATCGACATACAACTAAACAATCGGGACTAGTGTACGTCAAATATCATCCCAATACCCGTGTGAGGTTTCAAACAATCAAACACGGATTTTATTTGTGCAGTTGGGCGATGTGTAAAATTTATCATCCCAATCAATATCAGTCAAAGGTGTGTATATAAACAAATCATTCGATTTGTTTATATTAATTTATTTCATTTCATATACACGTTAAAAATTCTATTTTTAACTATAAAATATTTTTCACTATAAAATATTTTATTTCGTTTCACATCACATCACACAATCAACTACACATCAAAATCAAACAAACAAGCATACAAGTCGTCCATGGTCTGTGGACGACGGGTGTCGGGTGCTACTAAACACCGTCTGCATCCTAGTATATATATAACTAGAAAAAGGGATTGAAGAGTGAGAAATTCTCACCGATTAGCTTAACCAATTCGCCTCGACACTTCATATGTAGGAAATCTTTATCGTTCTTCCTTTGATCACTTTCGTCGTCCGTATTCACTACATATATAAAATTCACATTTTTATATTTATTCCTATGTATATAAAAATCATATTTTTATAATCACTCCATATGGATAAAAATTCTATTTTTATACCGCTACTATATAGATAAAAATTCTATTTTTACATCGCTACTATATAGATAAAAATTCTATTTTTACATCGTTACTATATAGATAAAAATTCTATTTTTACTTCGCTACTATATAGATAAAAATTCTATTTTTACTTCGATGTTCATATAATAAAGATTATATTTTTATCACGCAATTCTTCATATAAAGATTTCGCCTTTTCCAATATAAAGATTTCACCTTTTCTATTATAAAGATTTCGCCTTTTCTATTATAAAGATTTCGCCTTTTCTAATATAAAGATTTCGCCTTTTCTAATATAAAAATTTAATTTTTATTCCATCACTATAAAAATCACATTTTTATTTCAACATATATATAATAAAAATCCAATTTTTATTTCGCTATTCACATATAGAAAAATTGAATTTTCACTACAACAAAATAAGGTTTTTATAGCACTGTTCCGCACAACTCTTTGAACGCTCTAAAAAATGCAGGGTTTCCAACGCTATTTGGAAATAATCTTGCCCATCTCAATGCTATACAAGGACAGAGGCGGGAAATAAAACTTTTTTGCAGGAACTAAAATTAATACTCTTTCCCTTTCCAAAAAACCTTTCTTTTTCGCTTCGTCGCCCCTTTTTCGCTTCGTCGCCCCTTTTCTCTACAAAACAAACAATCCGCCATTTCGCATCCCTTGAAATCACCCCAATCTTGAGCCATCGGTGGGCAATCAAGCCTCTCTCTAAATCACCCATTCATCCTTCATCAAAATCGTGCATGGAGAGAATTAATCGTCGCCTCCACTTTCTGTAGACTACCGATCCTAAAATCTTTAAATAAAAGCAGTCAATCACAAAATCATGGACGGTCGTGCGAGGTACTACAGACTTAATCGTATATTTCTCACTGCTTCTTATGATTTTTGATATATTTGTTACTATGTCTAACCTCTGTTACTCACATGGAAATCTGTTTATTACTAGTGTTTAACCCACATGGTATACTGCTACGTCATCATTCTAATTTGAAAATTGAAAGTTGGCATTATTATTTCATTATCAGCTACTGAAAAGATAAGAGCTTGGTCTTTCTTGTTCACCGGTGAGCGTAGGAAGGGGTAAATCAGTAAGTGTTAGGATGTCAGGGGTTAAAGATCATGTTTTTCTAAAATCAAAGAGAACTAGTCTGAAAAGCTTTGGGTTTGCTAATTTTTTTATATTGAAGCCTTGAAACTCTGTTCAGCAAGATACAGGCTTCTGATAATAAATTAATAGACTGTGTAATGCTGAGGCATATACTGGATTCTTTTGTATAATAAATTAATGCTACTGACTGCAACATAATACATATATATGATGAACTTCTACCCAAAACATAATACATATGCATGATACATTCACATTCACTCCTTCCCACGATATAGATACATAGTTGTTATTTATGTACATACACTAACTGCAAAAAGAATCTGCACTGGTCATGCATATACGCTACATGAAGTAAGGTGTAGATGACCTTGTGATTTGCATGAGTTGTACATACATGCATATAACAAATAATTTGCACCACTTACGTAGACTCATGTGTGTGTGTGTGTATATATATATGTTGGGTGAGAGATTGGGTAATAATATATATCATACTTGTATAATTTCGCTAATATTGATAACGAATGTGCTGAGAATAAGATTGTCTGGAACCCTTTTGCCATTTCTGAGAACCTATAAACCAGATTGCACACCATCTTGAAGAAGAATAGTAACTGCATCTAGATCTTTATGCACAGGCAATCCATATGTCAATTCAGGCTGAGGGATGGTGGGTAGTAGCTCATTACCATATGCTTGCTTGTTTTCCAAGTGACTTTATTATGCTATCTTTTTCAAGGCCTAGGCTTTCTGATATCGCTTCCATTAACATCAACGCTAGTTCCCTCAATTTCTTTGAATATTCAACTACCACTTCTTTATTGTTAATTGATCATTTCAGAACATATAACTTTTGATATTTGATGAATGGAAGTACTTCGAAATGTGCAAATAATGAACAAAACCTTAATTGAGGAGGATTAGAAGGTCAGTCATGAGCAAAGTTTTTGATATGATAGTAGTCAAGTCTCGGATAATCTCTCAAGTTGCTTACTTTTTCGGTTGATACGTTGAAGCTAGTTGATAGTCTTATCTCCTTTGATGGGTCTTTTGAGAAGTTCTTTAACCTTTCGGACGCAGGCAGACTGAAGAACTCTTTTGCAGTACTTATCATTGAGTTTATCAAATCTTCGGGTATGCCATGATTTTTTATCTTAAAACGACAGTAAATTTAGAGCATGATTTCCAACATATATCCTATATAAGCAAGCATATGCATGTGGAAATGCATGGAAAAGCTTATGCAATGGATAACCTGAAAAAATCCATTTGAGTAACATACCGAACCTAATTTTTTTACCACTTTTGATCGGTCAGAACCTTTGATACCTTGAAAATCAACAAGTGGAATTGGAGAATCAGCAATATCAATGAGATTTTCCCGGTCATAAGCAGGTCTGGTATAATTGAGAGGAACTATTTTAAACAGTGATATAAGTAGCAGGGGCCATTGCCTTACTGATTTCTTGCTTGGTTATAATAAAAGCTGAGTTAATGAGTGTTGTGCAGAATATATGCAAAGTTGAGCCTTAATTTATAACAATAGGACCGCATGTAATTTGTTGAAACAATCAAATAATCGATTTTCTTTGGCAAAAACGGCAAGTAGTTTATCAACCATTTGCAGATGTTTTAATTAATGTAGAATTGTAACCACGTTATATATAGAGAGTTTTAATTAATAGCAAGATATAGACAAATATATTGTTTTTCAATTATGTAATTACTATTTACCGTAATGCTTGGATAGAAGTACCACTCTTGGCATCAAAAAGGTAAATTTACAATGTGTAATGGGCTCTAAATATGGTAGGAGTTAGAATTACAAAATCTAATTTTACATGAAATTAATAATTTTGTAGCAGAAGTTAATATAATAGACGGTTGTCTTGGGCCTCTAACTGTCTAGATGGCTTTCCTAAATATATGCATGTCATAAATGTGCTTAATTGACTGGAAGTGGATAAAAATTATTATTTTCCTATGATTGGTACACACGCTTTATGTCATATAGCTATGAAAATAGAATTTTGGCTTCAATCTGTTGTTACACTAATTTTTTTGTGTAAGTAGATTCATCCTAGATCAGTTATCTTATGCCACATATGTTGGAGGATAGAGAGAATAGTAATCAGACGTATCTCATGAGTAGTAGCCCTTGATGACTGCATCATATGAAGTTCCAAACTTCATATGGATCACAGACACTAAAATATGCATCTTTAAGTAGGTAACTGGCTCATTGTTATTTAAGGAAATTTAGTTTCAGCATTAGTATTGCTCAGGCATAAACTTGTAAACAATGGATCTATAATATAAATGTATAAAGTATGCTCAAATGAGAAAACTACCCAAGTCATATTTCATGACATGTGACATATTTGCGTTGCGTGTATATCCATCTGTCTATGATGATGAGTGATAAACCTGCGTTTCTTATATTATTTTGTTGGGTAGATGATTAAGGAAGAAGAGGAACCAGAAAGTTTTCTTAACCATTTATTTTCATTTCATGGAGAAAATGACGACAGTTACAGGTGAGAGGACTGAAGAGTTAATTAATGAGAGTCTGCCTATGTGTGCATATTTAATCAACTAAAGATTGAGGTAAAACTGTATTTGGGATTCAGTTTTAATGCTACTGACAATTAATCTGTACTTGTGTTTACTATAATAAATTACAGAAAAAGTATTGGTTTTCCACAAAATTTATTAATGTGGTTCCATCTCGGTACATATTTAACTTTAAACGGTATCCTGTTCGATATGATTGGCGGCTTGATGAAGGTTAAATGCACAAGGAAACCTTAGCGAACAATATCAACTTAATAGACTTGAATTATTGGATTGCAACGAGTTTGAAATAGTAGCGAGTTGTATTTTGAGACTAAGAGCTATAAATTCAAACTGATTATGCGTTGCTGGTATATTAGAGAAAAGATTGACTAATAACTGATTTGAAATTATAATTCCTTATGCCTAGCATTTTCATTGGATTGAATAAGTAGGTAGCATCATGGTTTTGGTTTTAAGGTTCAGAAACTTGGGTTCATCATTTTGCTTTCTTTGTGCATGTACACACACATATACAAAATAACAGTACTGTTGCATGCATGACTGAATATAAGATTTTTCTGTTCTTCATCTTTGAATTTTTCCCCATTCCTCTTCTTTGTTTTGCATGGTTTTGTTGATTTGAAACTTATGTTACATCTTACACAGATATTGGAACATCATCTATAGCATCAATTGGTTTCCAGAGTGAATTTGAGCATGCTTTATAAAGGTTTATACATTTCCTAAACTGATAATTTAATTCAATCTTTCTGAGAAGAACTTCATATTAACAGTCAGAAAAAGGGTTTATTTCAGGCTTCTCAGTGATCAAAAGACTATCTTTTTAGTTTCGGTTTTACTAGCCAATATTCCAGTAAAAATGTAGTTATTTACCCAGACTTTGGGCATCTTTCAGGTCTTGGGAGGAGAGTGGAATTTGGAGAAAGAAGAAATAAAGAAAGGAACTCAGTTATAGGAATTTTTTGATCTCCAAAAGCTACACGTAGCTGGAATTCAGGTATACTTATTGTACTATCATGAATTTTTGCATGCTTGTTAAATTCTGAATACACGACGTTAGCTAGTAGGTGATGGGGTCTAAAGAAGTCGGAAGATAAAGCGACTACAATAATATATACATTATGAATATGCATAAGACTAAAAAATAATAAAAACTGCAGGCTAAATGGTGCAATGATTCACCAGGCTATTATGTGGATGGATATGGAAGATACGGCGGATGGTTGCAGTTTGAAATGGGTTGCAAATTGGTGTCGGATATGGTGTCTTGTTCTTAATCACACGCGCTGTAGAAAGCTGACCAAGATGGCACGTGAAAGGGAGGAGCATGGTGTTGTAGCTTCACATGCAGTAGTGGCATTATTGCAAGCTGAAATGAAGTAGATCGTGGTAGGAATAGTTCAAATATTGATCCTGTGGGGACATGGGATGGCAGAAATTGAGAATGCGGGATGCTAAACGTGCAGAGGTAGGAACTATAGTATGATGATGATTAACATTGCTAAAGCTTGTTGCCGTAGGCTGAATGTTCTAAGGTATAAACTGGTATTTTGACTGAAGTGAGTGAACTAAGTTGGCTTTTCCTGACTGAAACTGAGGAGCATGAATGCAACGTTCAAATATTCAATCTAAAACATGCATACAAGATCACGTAGAGGCTAAAGCAAGTGGCTATAGACGTGCAAAGCTGTAAGAATGAAAGAAACTTTACGAAGCACAAGTGCGTATCACTATAGTGTGCAAAATTGGTAACCTCTTTTGTAAAGGTACATTTAATTCATATATTATTAATTTATTTCATGAATAATATTTATTATCGTTGCTGATAGTACCAAATTAATGGTAATTTTACTTAAGAGTTAAGACCAGTAGATACTTGGTAATTTCACCCTGTTTTCTTTTAATTAGTTTTATTGCATAATACATGGGCATTTAACTTTATTGCATGCAGATTGATGCGCATTACTTTATTAACAGATGCAACTGCCCTATGTATGCATATACTTGCTTCTTTTATCATCTCTATTGTTGGGTAATTAAAATATATCTATGTTTTATTTGTACATATATAGTATCATCCATTTTATTTTGTCAAATTTCAAACTTGGCTATTATATATTTTGGGTAACAAACTATTATGATGCATTCATTCACATATTAATTCCTCACTCAGTACTATTCATTCCTTTACTTAATTTGTCGATCCATCTTGCATTTGCATTGTCTATATATCTTCACCCCTTTACTTAATATCAAACTTAATTTGCAGCCATCAACATCCTCCCATATTTGGCTACAGACCTTGAATTACGGCACCTAGCAAAATAGATGGAAACATCAGCATCCTTCCATTGCTCAAAAAGATTCTAGCAATAAAATATCTATTCCGGTATTCAGGTACTTATTCTTTGTCAACGTTTTTTAATCATTTTTGGTACAATGTACATATAATGTGGATAATACTTCACATTAGAAAGTTAGCATATCATTTTATATGTTACCGACTTTGTGGAAGAAAGGTTCATTATATTTGAAAAATGTGCGAAAAGCTAGATTACACAAAATTGTTTTAACTATTAGACAAGCATTATTATTTTGGCTTTTGTATTTCTTACTGTCAGGAGCAGCATAGTGATTTAAGGTGTATGATTTTATTTAGAGTAAACATATATTTGAAGAAGCATTATGAGTTATGGAACCGCAGTTTTTTAACGTTTGTTACGATGAAGAAGAATTGCATTTTTTGGTTTGTTCAAGGATACAAGGCTTTATAGTATCCTGAAATGAACTGCAAAATGTAAAATGCAAGGCTTTATAGTATTCAGTTATATTATGCATTTGTCATAATGGAAATATGCAGTTACCTAAATAGGCAGTTATATTTTGTAAGTATGCTCTAAATATAACTATATAACACATTTAAACATTATATCCTGTATGGATATGCATTTAATTGCTATAAAATTTACCCAGTGTAAGATAATATGTTTGCTCATAGAGTTTATATTTGAGAATTAACTATAATTAGTGAATATTAAAGAGCTTTCATTGGAATTTGAGAATTGAGTTTTCAGTGCATTTAATTTTTTAACATATTCAATGAACATTACTACAAAATACTTTATTACAGTTTCTACTTTTTTGGTTGACAATCTGAGAATAATCTTGTTAAACATGAAAGTTTTAAGTCAAGGCATGTATTCATGTTACATAAGCTTGTGCTAGTTCAACGTTTATAATAATAAGTGCGTACAAACTAGGAAGTCTTAAACTTATACAGTTAGGTTAAGTGGGTTGATATACAAATCTTAATATGCCAAACTTAATTTGCAGAATATTAAGAGAAAATTCAAGGAGAATTTGTTGGAATCCATAAAGGGTCTCCCATGAGAATAATAATCTAAGCATTTTAATGCATTCTAATGGGTTACTTTGACAAATCTTCTGTAAGTGGTTTAATGCATTTTAATGGGTTAGACGTTTAATTTCTCCTTTATATAGCACAATAGTCAACTATATGGTTACAATTTGTAGCCTAGCTTACCAATGTTATTTATTGCTCATGAAGCATTTTGTCTGACTGAATGTGCTACTTATTACTCGGCATAAATGATTTAAATAAATTCTTAAACATGCATATATTTGAAACTGAACCGGGCCTAGCTGAACAATATCTATTGTGTGCATACAAATCTCAACAGAGCATGAGAGAACAAAATTGGAACAGTATCTAGTATTCGGGTCAATTCTTCCTTGTCCCGCTAATGGCTTTTCTGTTTTCACTACAACAAAACAGTCCTTTTACTACGGGAAAAAACCGTTGTAATATGCATTTCACAACGGACATATGCCCGTCTTAATATGACCAGTCGTAATAGCTCCTGACTATTTGACAACGGGCAATGACTATTGTAAAAGACCGTTGTAATAACTTGCTCTCTCACGTGCAATGACTCTATGACAATGGTTATTAACCCGTTGTAATAGCTAATAAATTACAAGCGGCCTTTGCCCGTTGTAATATAGTATATCACAATGGTTTTTGCCCGTTGTAATAGCAAATTTAAATATAGCTGCTACGATATGCATCCATAATAATAATGAATATTTTAACATGCAATAAATATTGTAATGCAACAATCAAAATCACATAATAACACATACTAAAAGACTGAAGAAAGAATCATATAATTCCAACACATTTCAAAAAGTTCGATAAGTTTATACTCCAAAAGACTATATAAGTTTACATTCCAAAAGGTTACATAAGTTACGTCGACATAGTTCTAACATAAATTACATAACTAGTTTCATAAGTACCAAAACTAGACCAAGGAAATGTAATCTTTGTGCCACGTGACGGCAGATCCAACGGCCTGTTGAGTGTGCATGCGTTTGACGACGCCTACAAGTTTCTGGTGATCGTAACTTGAAACAAAAAATGCTGCTTATTTCACTAGAAATAGAGAGCGCACCTGGCTATGTTAAACACAAGTTTTATTCTTTTAGAGTAACTCGCCGATCTCCCCTTCTTTAATATAGAGAAGAAACCTCTACATAGTTAAAAGCTGGATTAACAACGGCTTTGACTTTTTTGTCGATATGGGTAGAATCATTGGCAATTTCAACACTGTAACTTTAGCTAAAATTATAAGGAATATAAGCTAGTATACTAATGTGTGCTTGGAACTTCCAAACATACACTACCGCTATTCAAAATGATAAAATGAATAAAAGCTAGCATGAAATAAGATAAAAACAGAAGATAGATTACATTTTGAAGAACGAAGCCAACTTGCATCGACTGCACCATACATTAAGATGATCTTGTCAGCAAAGCCCGAAGTAGAACCACAGGGAAAACTCCACACAGATGTAGCCCAGTTAATTCCAAAACATCTAGAAGTTTCTGCATGATCAGCGCAAGCATTATTCTTTACAGTGCAATTTCGAATAATATGCATATTGATTTACATTTACCGCTATTTTTTCTCCACTTTGTTTTATCCTGAGCACGGATTAATTTTCATTCAACAAAGTAATATTCAGGTAACACTATTTATTTCCCAAAAAGCGGAAAAATGGGAAACCCACAGCCTGCAATTTAAGATGAAAATCATTCAAGATGAAAAATATTTAAGATGAAAAATGGGTAACCTGCAGCCTACAATACAACAGTGTTCATATTAATGAAACTATTTTTTTGCATGTTCATAAGGATGTTAAATAGCAGATAACAACAACAAGATGCAACTTCAAGATACATATATGTTAAATAGCAGAACTAATATCAATTGTTTATGAACATTTTATAGCCATTTTACTTGCAAAATTACTAATATAATAGTTTCTAATAATAAACCCATCATCATACACTAAAACCAATATTTCTCAATGAAAGACCTCATTAGTCATGTTCCTAATGTGTATATTACAAAATTTTACTCAACTTGTATACGGATATTTATGTAAAATAAAATAAATACAAAACATGGTAACATATGTAGAAACTACTTGAATTAAAATACAACAATTCAAAAAAAAAATCTGCAGCATGAACAAGTTTATTCAAAAAAAAAAATCTGCAGCATGAACAAGTTTATACAAAAAAAAATATGTAACATATGTCATATCAACTTGAAGCCTCACTGTTATGAAAACACGACGAATCCACTTCCTAATTCAATCACCTACCAAAGCTGTGTTCACTGTTCAATACCAGTGACTGTGGTTCCATTTCCCATCATGAATACTTCATCAAAACTTCACCACACTCCCCTAACAATGATTTGCACATACCAGCCTCAATTACACTCTTGAACTCACTAACCAAACCATCACAAAACTCGACAAAAACTGCACCATCATCTCCTACCCCTCACCCGAACAACATTCACCTTACAAGCAGACCCCTGAAACTGTATATATACTATCCCATATATTTTCAAAACTTAATGTATTCAAATCTTTTTTATTACATTCACCTGAAACTATATATATACATTCACCTTACCGGCAGCCTCAATTACCAGCCTCAATTTTCGAAACTGTATATGTTATCCTCAAAAACTGCACCACACTTCACTTACATTGGAAATCTGAATCAATAAGTTTTATAACATTTCAACTAAAAGACAAGTAGTAAAAAGTGTTTTTTATTAATGAACATATACATAAAATAAACTGATTGAAAAATATGGGCTTTCAGTTTAGCTCAATAACATACGTTACATACCTTATTGGTTTAATACTAATAAATGCTTCTATGTTATATTTACTCGTTCTATTTAATTTTGGATCTAGTTTCACCTTTCGTCGTTCCATTTAAAGGGGATTTCTAACCAAGTTACATGACAGCAGAATCAGTTTCAATCAGTACACAATTCAGTTTCTCGGTCCAGGCGCAGCTATGATTCATTTCATTACCCAAATACCACTTGCTACAGTTCATCATATTGGAATTTTAGTTTATGAATTTACCTTTTGATATTCTTATTGACAGCGAGCTTAGTAACTGAATATACTTGGGTATATGTTTGTAATAACATGAAATATATTTGTGCAAACAGAATATACATGAGTGAAAATGGGTAGATATAGTTTTGTAATAAACTTAGGTATATGTTGGATTATAAGAAGTATCAAGGAAAAAACAGAGGAAAAGCATACCGCAAAAGAGTGAATGCAACCAATATATATAGTGTAATGTGATAAACTATAATTAACTTGAGCAGAAGATGAGATTGGCAACAATATTTAGATTGTGTAATATAAGAAAATCAGAAAATCCAGTTGGTTAAAAAGAGAAGATACCTCATTCAAACGTGGAAGTATACGCATGACTTCTAGTCCTCTACTGTCAATTCTTATATTAGATCCATCTCATCAGTAAACGTGGAAGTATACTCCATTTGTCGGTCCTCATGTCGATAAATAGTCTCCATTCTGAAGCATATCTGAACTCTAATGCTAATTTGCTAACTACTGAAGTAAAAATAAACAAATATGCATTAGACTGATAGACTCAGGTGCCATATTCTCAAGTTAAAAATGCATCAGACTCAAAAGTTAGGAAATTGTGATGAACTACACATTGCATTAAAACTGAGATTGTTGGAACTAGAAGTGGCAACAGTCCACAGCCCACACTATTTATACATACAATTTTTGTATGCACCTCTATAATGTCTACATACGATGCAAACAATATACACATACACTTTAAGTAATATTAATTATAATAACATCATATTTGAGACTCCATACATAGGGATACTTAATTATAATAACATCATAACTGGCACTTAATATATATAATGTCAGGAAACTTACACTAAATATATACTTAAAGTCAGGAAACTGACATACTTAATTCGGCAGAGAGCTGAAAAGGGTTGTCTAGGGAATTATCTTGGGTTTGGCAATTGATCGAACACCAGGCATGCAGCTTGGAGGCACACAACACGCAACATTGACTGGCAATTCAGAGTCGCTCAAACCAACCTCCGGAATCACTTCAATGCACTCCGGAATAACATCAACATTTACCTTTTCTATGCTAGTATTTCCAAATTCATTTTCACGATTTCCACTTACTTCACCTAATACTATTTGCTTTAGATTCATACCTGAACTGAGGTGCCATGAAGGATTTGCTGTTGAGATCATCGTTGTTAGCGGTGAAGGGCCAGATGCTACCGGAGCATTAGGAGTCAGCCTTGGATCCATCGGGATGTCACGTATCAATGTAGCCATCGCAACATTATTGGATTGTTCAAACGGAATTTCAGTAGCATGTTTTATCTTAGGGTTCGTCGGAGCAGTCTCGGACTCCTCAGGGTCAGTAGCTTCCATTTCGAAATCAAGTATCGAGGAGGAGATTAGGTTGAAATGGAGGCCAGATCTAGTGGTGGATTTAGGGGAACAAGATCCAGAGGTGTATCTCGGCTTCTGTCCTTTTGCTTTTGACCATCAACAAGGTGGAAGTGGGAGGAGGAGAACGGCAGAGTGGTCAAGATGATTTAGACGGAGAGGGGTGGACGTTGATTAGGATAT
Organism: Allium sativum; assembly: GCA_030737875.1. Classification (NCBI taxonomy): domain Eukaryota; kingdom Viridiplantae; phylum Streptophyta; class Magnoliopsida; order Asparagales; family Amaryllidaceae; genus Allium; species Allium sativum. Next base: position 314,167,553 of record CM060919.1, read on the forward strand.
GTCGCCATTTCTGTGTATTATGTTAAATTTGTACAAGGCCCTGTATCATGCTTTTTTATTATCAGCATGAACTACAGATGTTTATATTTCATATATGATACAACCGCTAATATTCTTTAAAAATAGGATCAAAGAATTAAATTTCATTAACAAATTTAAAACGTCTCTAAATACTAATGACTCAATTTTTTCACTAATACTTATAATATATTTGTTGTCATATTTTTTGGTGTAAACTACCAAAAATGCCTTTGCATACATTATAGATAATAATATCCTTTAAGACAAACACCTTGCCCAAACTGGTTATGGTACTTGAACATGGTGCAAAAAGAACTTGTTCGACCTCCATCTTCTGTGGTCCAACTCATTTTTCATGTAGTATGCTATTTACTACAAAATTGTATATATAGGTATCAATTTCAAAACAAAACAGAAAATATGCTTTAAAAATAGAATTTTCAATTTCATTTTCAAATAAAAAACGTCTCTAAAAATCTTTATTGATAATTTAAATATCTTTAGTGTCACGTATATTTTATGCCAGTGTGAATTACCAAAAAAGGAGTCTCTAAAAATCTTTATTGATAATTTAAATATCTTTAGTGTCACGTATATTTTATGCCAGTGTGAATTACCAAAAAAGGACTATTTATATATTGTTATAGTTATTAATATCCCTAAAATTTATGATAAAAATATTTATTTTTATATATAAATTCAAAACAACTCTAAATAGTAATGATTTAAAAATAGGATGTAATAGTTGAGCTTTCTTTACAACTTTGAAAAGCTTTTCTACCAAACCTTATCACTCAAAAATAGAATCAAACAAATATACATACAAATTAATTTCTACTAACTATCGTAGATATATTTAATAAAAATATATTTTATCAACGAATAGCGTGCCATCGGTAATGTTCGTTCTTAAGTATGTCGTGTGTGTATATATATACATGTATGTGGATGCATGCGCATGCGTGTGAATGTGTGTGTAACAACCCGAAATTTCACAACCAATTTAAAATTTATTTTTAATACAGTTTTATAAGAAAATACTCGTCATATAGGCCATAAAAAGAGAAATTTTGCTAGCAGCATCAGAATTTGATGAGATCAGTTTTGTTGGATTCGAAATAATCAATCATGGCTAAGTTTCAAATTTCGTGCCAGACAGAATTAGTGTGTGGCCATGCTCGATAAAACCGTTTGAGGTAAAACCGACGATCAGTTTACAAAGGAACATTGTTCATATGACCTCAGAATTCAAAGACACTTTTTTTCGGATTCACAGCATAGAATAATGGTCAAGTTCCAAATTTTATGATTTCTGGAATTAGCGTGTGGGCGTACAAGAAGAAAAGGTACGCTAAAATCACATTTCCGAAACTAGTTAAAACTTGATCGAAAAATTAAACGGAAGGTCAAACGAACTTGAAACTCGCCGAAACCTGTTTTGTTGGATTTGTAATTACATTTATTATCATAATCCAAAATTTTGTAGTAAACGGAATAAGTTTGTGATCGAAAGAGAATGAGGCTAACTAGCACAATTTTATAAAGAACAGGTTATAGGATTTAAATTGAAACGAAGGCCATCCAACGGGACAAGGTGGTTTTCTTTGAACGCACAGGATCATGCCATGTCAGTGATCCGCGTGAAAAGGGGAATTTTGCACAGAACCCCTCCCCTTTCTTTATTTTCTCCCTCCACTCTTCTCTTGTCACTCACGTAGTCGAAGCCATTTAATTTCTGCAATCTGCACTGCCCTCGAAATCAAATCGATGCCATGAACAATCGTTCCTTCAAGGGGAGCACCAATGGCAGGAACAACATCGACACTCAACCGATGATTGAGGAGATTTGATTGATGATTGAATAATGAAGATTATACTAGGGTTTTTTATTCGACATCGTCTGGTATTTGGTATTGAAGAGTAAATCCGTCGCTTTTCACTTTTTACTTCTACTATGGCACAGTCGGGTCGGTGGGTCAGATATTGGGTAATTGATTGAGCTTAGTTTTATTCAGTTTTGGGCTAGCTCTAATAAATCATAAACTACATCGGTTAATGGTTAACCGACCGACAAAAATTTGGTTAACCGAACCGAAAATACTCGGTTAAGATGGTCGGTTAACTGATGTTTTAATAACAGAATTCAAAATAAAATTAGGTTTACGGATAACTAAGTTTAATAACTAGACAAAAAACAAAAATTATATTATATTATATCAGTTGAAATTGACTTTAATTTCTGATCATCATTGCTAAATTAATTAAAAAATAAGAAACAACCTTCAAAATTAAAATTAGCATAAATTATTAATGTTTATTGTTAATTAGCATAAATTTATATGATCGTTGTAAAATTAACGTTGGTTAAAATGATTATTTTTCATATAGTGTAGTAATATTATTAATCATAAATTATTAATGTTTATTGTTAATTATAAATTATTGATATTGATTACTAGATATATATTATTTACTAATAACTGGAAAGTAAAATTAAGTTTGTTGGAATATTGATTATATATAATAATTAATAATTAGAGATTATTTACTAATAATCATTAACTATTATAATTTATAAATGATTAATATAATATTATTAATGATTGATTATTAAATATTAATAAATAATATAATATATTAATGATTAGTAATTAGTAATATAATATTATATTTAATAATAAGTAATATAAGATTAATGGTTAATTATTAAATAATCAAAATTAATTTTATGGAAGTATCGTAATTATTAATTGTCAAAAATTAGCGTCTATTACAACGGGCATTTTGTGACCGTTGTAAAATAGACATCTATTACAACGGACATGTTGTGACCGTTGTAAAATAGATAGTTATTACAACGGGCCTAAAAATGACCGTTGTAATAACATTTATTACAACGGGCATTATATGCCCGTTATAGAAAGGGTGTTGTACAGGCATCTATTACAACGGTCCAGAAAATGACCGTTGTCACAGCAGTCTATTACAACGGGCAGCAAATGCCCGTTGTAAAATGGACGTTGTAATAGATCTGTTTTGTTGTAGTGTTTTGAACGTTAGAAGCACGAATTCTCCTACTAGAAAGTATGATATACTTGACCATATTTCTACTTAAATTTTTATTGTTGCTCTGTCAGAGCACAAGCTGTCTAATGATGATATAGGTGCGTTCCTGACTAGTTTTCTTCACAATTGGTCTTACTGTATTCATGATTACTTGAACGGAAAAAGTAGGATCATCATCATGTGGAATTCGTCATACTGGCAATTCAAACGTTATTTTCGAGGATCAGCAAGCCATAACTGGCATATTACAAAATAATGGGGGTCTTCATTTGTTATACATTGTTGTTTATGGACCGCATTTGACAATTAGAAATAGTTTATGGGATCATATTAAACAGGTTGCTACTCATGCTTCTATTCCCTGGTTGGTGGAAGTGGAATAATTGATCGAATTTTAGCTACAAATTTATTATATAAATATTTTTTTATTTTTATTTGCATCTCAACATTGATATGTATTGCAGGCTCTGGAGGTGTGATATGGATGTATGGTTTTTTTTCAGACCATACATAACACGATGAGGTAATATGAAATGATTGTTTATGCATTTTATATAACATATAGCAAATGCTTTTCATATATTGTAATATGGATGCATGTTTTTCATTTTACTTTTTTTTATAAACAAGTACTGAATATAGCGGCTTCAAACCTGAATTGTTGTTCCATTGCTCAAAATGTATTAAACTAAGATTTAAGATGGAAGGTGCTACATTCAATAATAGAGAAGAATAGAGAAGGCAAATTAAAATTTCTTATTAACTTACATTTTATTATCAACTATTTTGAGGTGAACTTGACTGGAATTTGTATATGACACAGATATCTTAACACGTATACAATTTGAATATTATATATTCATGTCTGTATGCATCCATGAAAACAAAACAAAACAAAATACAGTGACTGTTGAAGCAATATCAACTGGCTATAGTGTGTGTGTGTGTGTGTGCGCGCGTTTGTGTGTATATGCATGTATGTATACACACATACACATACACACATATATATATGTATATATTCACAATTAAACATGGCATTGGAAAAATGGCACTACAATGCAATTTTTTTCCTCATCACACCACCACCTTTCTTGTTTATGTTAATATCAAAAGGGATGTAGAGGAACTATTTATAGGTGAAGGAAGGTAGCAATACTAAAATTGGTGTTATCCTTCTGATTATGTGTTTCCATTAGATGATTTAGTCGTACAGATTCGGTGGAATATCAAAGTTGATGATCAATCAACAATAATTTATAATTACATTTATTTCTTTATCTTGCAACAATGATAAATTATTTATGAACTATGCAAGATTTTTGGAGCTTGATTTTGTTTTGTTTTGTTTTGTCTATATATGATATAACAATTACTAACGCTTTGACTGTTTATTTGACATTAACAGGACAACCATTGTCGATGTTAAGGAGAAAATATCAGAAGTGAAAAAAGATTAAATCTATCGTTCTTATATTTTGTAAGTAATTTATTGATGCAAAAATGTATGATGTACTACGTGTGAATATAAAAAAGTTGTATAAAATACTAAGTTTGAATGATATATATGAAATATTATACAGTAATTTATATATTTATAAAATTTTGTTATATTTATATGCGGTTAAGAAATATTTAGATGTGTATATATATATATATGCATAAAAAAGGCTGAAATGAAAACAAATAGTCAAGAAAATAATATTATAAACAATAGCGTTTTATAAACGCTATAGAAACTAATACTAGGAATGCTATAGTATAACTAAATAAACGCTACAGAAACTTACGCACAAACGCTATAAAACATGTATACAAAACGCTATAAAAACATACAAATAAACGCTATTGAAAGTAAGTACCAGATGGTATATTCTATAGCGTTTTTGTTTGATAGCAAATAAAAACGCCATATAAAATTATCTTTTCATAGGGTTTTTCTTTCTGCTATATAAAGTAGAAGGTCTAACATAGCATGTCGTTACATGGCGTTCTCTGAAACGCTATGTTAGGATATAATAGCGTTTTTCAAACGCTATGAAAGCCCTATTTTGTTGTAGTGTTTTCTATAAACTAAAAATCACTCCTTTATGTTCATAAAAATCATAGCTTTATGTTATAAAAATCAAAGCTTTACACGAATAAAAATTAAAATTTATATGAATAAAAAACAAATTTTATATACATTAAAACTGAGAATAAATTGAAAAATTAACAAATAAAAACTTACAGCAGCCCGGGAGGGAAGAAAATCGAATTGGCGAGAGGTTTCGCCGAAGCAGTGGGGTGGCGCGGGGTCGGAGCTGTGGTGGCGGGCTGTGGAGCGACTGGCGGTGGCAGTTTTTGATGGTTCAAGGGTTTAGGGGGGCGGATTTCTCGAACTGGAGGGAGAAGGAGGGTACGGTGGGGCGACTGACGGCTTGGGGGGGAAGAGAAAGAAGAGGCGGCAGGTGGTGCGAGGCGGCGGCGCGTTGATCGGGGGGTGGCGGCTGGGAATCGCGATTCCCCCCTTTCTATTTTTTTTATCTTCTGTGAATCGGGTTTGAAAATCCAAAGGGGGAGGGTGCCGTTGACTAAGGGGGAGGATGGGGGAAATGTTTATATTTAATTTATTTATTTTATTTTATAACCCCCAAAAAGCAACTTTTATTTTCGAACTCGAAATCGAACCCACCGCCTGTCATCCCTGGCTAATTACCCCCATTCCGAACACAATGGGATATGTATCGTAAGCTGATTCGACCGTTTCGAACAATTTCTGTTAAATTTAAAATATAACACTATATATTCTATTTTAAACATACCTTTCAATTTACCGGGGCTACATACGGACTTTAAAAATTCCCGAAAAATTATTTCTAGCCTCGTATTGACGATACGGTCCTAACAAAACTAATTTTGTCAAATTCTGAGACCGTTTGAAAAATGGCCATTTTCCAGTCGATTAAAATCAACTGAAACTGGTCAAACGCGTTTTCCTTTGCCACGCTCACATATTGATTCGAAAAATTATGAAATTTGGAATCTAGCAATAACTTGACATCACGGATCCAACAAAAGTTGTTTCGTCGAAATCCGAGGTCGTTTGCAAAATTTCCATTTTTAAGGGCCTGAATTCCATAGTGACTATTCAGAATTTTCAACTGGAAATATCTTTTGATGTCCGCTATGAAATTTTGATTTTTCGGATTCGTTGGAAAGATATTCACAAATAGATCCTATTATTTTTGGTTTCGCTAAAATCCGGTTTATTTTGCACCCGGTAAGTTCAGTTGAAGCTTGAAATCGAATTATCGAACTACCGCGCCATTTTCAATTCCTTTTATAATTATATATAATTATTTATATTCTAACGACGATCTATATAATATATACGTTCGAATTATATTCAAAATAAATTTCTCGTCGATGTTATTTAAAATAATTCATTTTAAATGTTCAAAATTCATTAAAATTGCCAAAATAAAAAATTTAAATTGGCTCGCATTTCCGGGTTATTACAATCTCCCCCACTTAAAACTTTTCGTCCCCGAAAAGGAACGAAGCCGAAAGTTGTTTAACAATTCAACTCAACTTCCAGTATTTTGATTACGGCTTAAGTTCTTCAACTTTTCAGTTTCTAAGAACTTTTCAAATTTTCAAAAATTTGGCTAACACCCTAAATTTTCGAAAAAATTCGCCATAACCTCCCCTGCACCGGGAGCCACGGGAAAATCCCGAAATTGCCATACAGGCCTTCTGATCTCAAAAAGAAAAAGAAAAAGCCAAGCGGCTAGCCAATCGGCTCATAAAATCATCATCACCCAAACAAAACAGTAAATAATGATAAACATGTACCTATTTGTCGGGCAAACAAATTTTATTCTCTGCTCTAGCCTCCTTGCTATGACCTGTTCAATGTAAGTACATGTATATGCAAGCAAATGCGACCAATTTTTAATACAGTTCAATATTTGGTACAATTAGGCTAAATGGTTAAAAATTATCAAACAACTAAACAAACAACACAAACATCAATCAATTAGTGAATTAGAGTTTCAAATTCATAACTTTGATACATATACAAAAATCATGTTTTTGATGCCAAATCACAACAATAAATCTATCTTTATTTTGGTTCTCACACCAGTCTAATGGAAATATATAGATATCACACCTTCGAAACACGAACATAAATACTGATGATGTCATGACAATTATCAGTACCTTCCCCGGGCGACTAGAATGTGATTCTATATCTATCCAGTATATTAAAACTTCGAATATACGTTCATGATGCGTATATGCAAAATCTTTATATACTCGATTGTCCAAATTCAAAATAAATAAATATTCAAATACGTATAAACTGGTTTAAATTTCAAAACAAATATTGTTTTCATTTGAAAAATATACTCTTTACACTCGTTCTAGGATACTACTGATCCTATCTCTAACGAGTTATTCTAATTGGATATTACTAATCCAATATCTGATGAATTCTTTCGTATGGTTCTAATGTGTCTTGTTCTCGAGCTCTGTAAACCAAAGCTCTGATACCAAATGTAACGGCCGGGAATTTCGCTCGATCCGAATCAGTCGCTAAACCAATCTAGACCGTTCGAAACCCCTGATCGTTTTGAGAACACGACAAATCAGAACGCAAACGGGAGAACACTTCATTGTATATCACAACAATTCCATCAGATACAAGAATATACAGAGTATAAATCAATATTACACAGAAATATCAGAGATTCAAATTACATTTAAATACATAGCAGCGGAAAATAATACAATACACAACTGAAAAGGATATACGGATACAAAGCTTTCCGGATATCGTTCCAGCTGTAAACCAGGATCCTGTGATATAAATCTGCAAAACCAAAACTACTAGCTGCCCATGTCAAAATAAGGGCACCCAGAGTTTAGGTTAAAACAATAAACCCCAGGTCATGGGACTGGTGTGAGAACTAAAACAGTTATTAATCTTTATTTTTAAAGTTAGGTAAATCAAGGGACCACGCCGTATAACACGGAACGGGTTTCCTCCCAAGAATACCAGTGCATAAAACAACAGCGCAATGCTAAATAAAGAACAATGAAGCTATTATAAGACCCAGGTCCCATCACACAATGCAACGCAAGCCGGAGGATAGGGTTTTTACCTTATAATAGCCAAATAATGCTTGATACGTTTAAAACAGATTATTTGATACTATTATAAGTGCATAGTGTATAAAACATCTTCAAATCATAAGTATCAATCATAGGCGACATGAGCGTCCCATGCCACTATGTCGCCATATATAGGTTTACAAATAAAACCGCAAATGTCACGTATTTGGAAATTGGATTTCCATCTATGAACCGAGGCAAAAGATAGTCCTCACCGATTCGAGACTGTCTAGCCCGAGTCTCAGGATCAGAGCTCGAGTGACCCTTGGATCCTCAGGGCCAGTCCACCGATGTGGATTAAAATGCCTGAACATGCGTTTCCCCGCCCTATGGGGCGTAGGTGAGCCAACTAAATGACTCCATCGGACCCGGATCGTCCGATCAAACCGAGGCGCCTCGCAACAGCAATAACCACATAAGTCAATCTCGTCAGGGCGTGTAAAACCACTGACGCCACTTCTAGCTAGAAAGAAACGCATGCCCTCCCTGACGCCCTCTCCCGTTTTGGTTCACACCGGGGTGTGAGGCTCGCGAATTCACGTTACACAAAGTTGTGCCACACAGGCTGTGCTTTGATCATCACCACAAGACTTTGCTTTTCAACAGAAGCCTTAATCATTTGCCACTTAGGCATGCCACACATGCAATTCACTCTATGCGTTTGATATCCATCAGTATATAACCCCTGAGCTCGTACGTCTCAGAGAAGGGCATTAAGCAAAAGAATAAATTCTCCGCCGCCAAAAAGATATATATTTAATAGAAATCAATCACACAGACTAAAATCCAATGTCAGACACACAGTCCATTTACAAGTCCGTTCTGGGTCTGAACGAAACCGGAGGCACCTAGTATCCCGCATATCCATCGATCTCCAAGTACGTCTGGACGATCACCAACTGTTTCCATCTTCTTGGGTGTACATCCCAATCAAGATCATCAGTAATCACCCAAACGACGTGAAGACCTCCGGTCTTCGACCACCGTCTTCATCTTCGACTTATCGTCGTATCAGTTATTCAGAATGGGATAAACCCGGTCTTCCCGAATAACTCGCGTATATAATAAACATGTGTTACACAAACACAACATACGCCTCATTCCAATTCATCAGTCACTAACCGTAAATTAACAAGAGAATAATTCCCCAAATATTAACCCCGAAGGCCGAAACCAACATCTGATCAATATCCAGAAAACCATTCTGCTTAGCTAACCGACAGTTAGTTTCTAAATTTCACATTCATAGGGAAAGGTTCCCATTAATTTTATCAAAGATAAATTCCTTGAATTCATTCTTTAATCTTCTTTTGAATATCGATTCAACTAGTCGGGATTAACGAACCTTACCGAAGTAATCATTTGTTTTAATTTTCCAACCACAACCTATTCATCCCATGAAGTAAAACTGGTAATACTTCATATCTAACACCACGGTGTTATCGGTAAATTCAATTAACATTTCACGTTCAAATCTAATTAAAGATTTAACTATCGCCTGGAGCAAAATTGGTGATACTCCATTCTCGATCATTTCAATCTAATTAAAGATTCATTAAAACTCCACTTAGTTTTAATCTGTGACTGGGTTAAAGAATCAGTGTCATTTAAAACACGGTTCACGATAAACCCAAAATCACAACACATTTCAATCAGTCCCTAACCGTAAATTAGCAAGTGAGCAATTCCCTAAGTATTAACCCCGAAGGCCGAAACCAACATCAGATCAATACCCCAGAAATCATTCAACTTAACCAATCCCCGGTTAGTTTCTGATTTTCTTAACTCCTTTGGGTCTAAGAACAGTATTATTGAAGATACCGTTCACGACAACCCAAAATCACATTCCATTAATTATCGGGTTAAAGAATAAGTGTTATTTAAAACACTGTTCACGATAAACCCAAAAATCAATACCAATTCAATTCCAATTAAATATTATTTAATTGGTACACTTCATTAAATCTAAATAAAAAGATTTAATCTTTTTCTCAACTGGGCTTAAGAACAGTGTTAATGAAGACACCATTCACGACAAACCCAAATCACATTCGATATTAAATACAAGGCTCTGAATAAGAAAATATATCGGCTTATATTCAATATCAAATTCTACGACTAACAAATGTCGTATTTGAAATAACGATATAAATATATATCTTTCAAATTTCCATAACAATATCTGTATAATCACGAAATCCAACATCGAAATATTCCGAAGACAATTTCGATTCAAATCCATTCCAATATAATTATTGGAAATTCTGGTTATTTTCAAAACCATTTCAAATCCAATTTATTTATTTAAAAATAAATAGAATTATAATTCTAGTTCAAAACTAGTTCTTTTCGATAAAAATCTATTTTTATCTTTTCAAATATGGAGTTTTTCATCCCAATTCTTCACAAATCATTTCTTATGATTTTACACAAATTATTACTATTTTTAATAATTTTATCAAGGCCCGTACAGTCGATTTCCATCAACGGCCATCGAACTGCACTTACAACGACCTTTTCCAAATTTCATTTGGACATAATTCCAAATCCAACCGTTAGATTTCAAATTTATAATATTCGTTAGAAAGCTCTTTTCGATACGAACCCAACGGTTCCGGTTTTAGGAGAATCCGACGGTCGGATCTCCCGTAATATTCGTTCGAAGTCAATGGTCGAAATTCGCGAACTGCCGCGGCGCGTTCTATTCAGGCCATTATATTATATATAATATATACTTCGTCGATTTCAATTCAAAACGTGCTTTATAAATCGTTTTAAATTCATTTTCAAAACGGTTTCAACTTCATATTCAAATTCAAATCAAAATCGAATATTCCAATATAAATTCATTTTAAATTCATTTCAAATCGATTTCAATTCAAATTGATTTCTAATACAATTTCAGTTCGTTTTCAATTCAATTTCAATTCGAATTCATTTATATTCAATTTCAATTCGAATTCATTTATATTCAATTTCAATTCGAATTCATTTATATTCAATTTAATTCGAATTTCAATTCTTTTCAAAATATCAGATTTTGAAATCACTTTCGATATTCATTATAAAATGAATAAAATCGATATAAATATCGTTCACGTCAAAATGGCGTCAATCTAATCAACACGGCTTTATATATTTCTATTTTCAAATATTCTATTTCAAATATTTCTATTTCAAAACTGGAATGAGGCTCAATCAATTACCATATAATGTTAATTATATGGATTTTCTACAACACATGTATACAATAACAACGATGAATAATCAACCATCATCCAAAGTGCATTCTACACTGTATAAGCATCAAATATAAATATTCCATGCTTATAACAGTCTGTCAATCAATCGATCGACATACAACTAAACAATCGGGATTAGTGTACGTCAAATATCATCCCAATACCCGTGTGGGGTTTCAGACAATCAAACACAGATTTTATTTGTGCAGTTGGGCGATGTGTAAAATTTATCGTCCCAATCAATATCAGTCAAAGGTGTGTATATAAACAAATCGTTCGATTTGTTTATATTAATTTATTTCCTTTCATATACACGTTAAAAATTCTATTTTTAACTATAAAATAATTTTCACTATAAAATATTTTATTTCGTTTCACATCACACAATCAACTACACATCAAAATCAAACAAACAAGCATACAAGCCGTCCATGGTCTGTGGACGACGGGTGTCGGGTGCTACTAAACACCGTCTGCATCCTAGTATATATATAACTAGAAAAAGGGATTGAAGAGTGAGAAATTCTCACCGATTAGCTTAACCAATTCGCCTCGACACTTCATATTTAGGAAATCTTTATCGTTCTTCCTTTGATCACTTTCGTCGTCCGTATTCACTACATATATAAAATTCACATTTTTATATTTATTCCTATGTATATAAAAATCATATTTTTATAATCACTCCATATGGATAAAAATTCTATTTTTATACCGCTACTATATAGATAAAAATTCTATTTTTACATCGCTACTATATAGATAAAAATTCTATTTTTACATCGTTACTATATAGATAAAAATTCTATTTTTACTTCGCTACTATATAGATAAAAATTCTATTTTTACTTCGATGTTCATATAATAAATATTATATTTTTATCACGCAATTCTTCATATAAAGATTTCGCCTTTTCCAATATAAAGATTTCACCTTTTCTATTATAAAGATTTCGCCTTTTCTATTATAAAGATTTCACCTTTTCTAATATAAAGATTTCGCCTTTTCTAATATAAAGATTTAATTTTAATTCCATCACTATAAAAATCACATTTTTATTTCAACATATATATAATAAAAATCCAATTTTTATTTCGCTATTCACATATAGAAAAATCGAATTTTTCTATAAACTAAAAATCACTCCTTTATGTTCATAAAAATCATAGCTTTATGTTATAAAAATCAAAGCTTTACACGAATAAAAATCAAAATTTATACGAATAAAAAACAAATTTTATATACATTAAAACTGAGAATAAATTGAAAAATTAACAAATAAAAACTTACAGCAACCCGGGAGGGAAGAAAATCGAATTGGCGAGAGGTTTCGCCGAAGCAGTGGGGTGGCGCGGGGTCGGAGCTGTGGTGGCGGGCTGTGGAGCGACTGGCGGTGGCGGTTTTTGGTGGCTCAAGGGTTTAGGGGGGCGGCTTTCTCGAACTGGAGGGAGAAGGAGGGTACGGTGGGGCGACTGACGGCTTGGGGGGGGGAAGAGAAAGAAGAGGCGGCAGGTGGTGCGCCCCTTATCGAGGCGGCGGCGCGTTGATCGGGCGGGAAGGGGGGGTGGCGGCTGGGAATCGCGATTCCCCCCCTTTCTATTTTTTTTATCTTCTGTGAATCGGGTTTGAAAATCCAAAGGGGGAGGGTGCCGTTGACTAAGGGGGAGGATGGGGGAAATGTTTATATTTAATTTATTTATTTTATAACCCCCAAAAAGCAACTTTTATTTTCGAACTCGAAATCGAACCCACCGCCTGTCGTCCCTAGCTAATTACCCCCATTCCGAACACAATGGGATATGTATCGTAAGCTTATTCGACCGTTTCGAACAGTTTCTGTTAAATTTAAAATATAACACTATATATTCTATTTTAAACGTACCTTTCAATTTACCGGGGCCACATACGGACTTTAAAAATTCCCGAAAAATTATTTCTAGCCTCGTATTGACGATATGGTCCTAACAAAACTAATTTCGTCAAATTCTAAGACCGTTTGAAAAATGGTCATTTTCCAGACGATTAAAATCAACTGAAACTGGTCAAACGCGTTTTCCTTTGTCACGCTCACATATTAATTCGAAAAATTATGAAATTTGGAATCTAGCAATAACTTGACATCACGGATCCAACAAAAGTGATTTCGTCGAAATCCGAGGTCGTTTGCAAAATTTCCATTTTTAAGGGCCTGAATTCCATAGCGACTATTCAGAATTTTCAACTGGACATATCTTTTGATTCCCGCTATGAAATTTTGATTTTTCGGATTCGTTGGAAAGATATTCACAAATAGATCCTATTATTTTTGGTTTCGCTAAAATACGGTTTATTTTGCACCCGGTAAGTTCAATTGAAGTTTGAAATCGAATTATCGAACTACCGCGCCATTTTCAATTCCTTTTATAATTATATATAATTATTTATATTCTAACGACGATCTATATAATATATACATTCGAATTATATTCAAAATAAATTTCTCATCGATATTATTTAAAATAGTTCATTTTAATTGTTCAAAATTCATTAAAATTGCCCAAAAAAAAAATTTAATTGGCTCGCATTTCCGGGTTATTACATTGTTCTTCTGACCCCCCCTCCTCCTTCCAACCTCCGAGGTTTCCTAGAGAAGGTCGGGTCCTTACATATGATTATGTTTGGCTTTCGGTTCTCATTCTCTCTCATGCTCGGTATTGGAAAAGTGACTTATTTTGGAAAAGGTAGTTGTTGAAGTTAATACTAGTTTATCCTATTTTATTTCCGCTGTGAGTTATTTTTATCATACTCAGATTATGTTCATGCTCATTTATTGCAGGTACCAGATATACACGCTCCATGCTTAGATGTGTTCAAGTTTTGATTTTTGTCAAAATTTGGGTGTAGAAAAGTGTGGGGTGTTACACCTTTTAAGCCAAGTATGGTCAATACTTGCCGACTTTAGAAAACCGAGTATGGCTTATACTCGTCCTCACAATAAAAGACATGAGCATGGATGATGCTCAAACCCTAAATTTTGCCGAGTATGTCTCATAATCCCTTTGATTATAATCCGAGTATGGTTTATACTCCTAACACACATCCAAGCATGGCTTATGCTTGAACACCTCGAACAATATTGTCATGATTTGGCATGTTAAAACTCTTTTACAGGAACTTTCTTACTTGGCAAGGATCTGGTTTTACTGCACTTCTCTGAAGTCGACTTGGCATGGTCGATCAATTCTCTGGAATTCCAAAAGACTTGGCCTTGATATGTTCGGTGATGATTGTCGGTTTCCCGGCCTTAATACGATCCCCAAAGGTCGTCGGTTTTCTAGCCTTGATACAATCATCAATGATCGTCGGCTTTCTGTCTGTTCTTATAATATGGTTTGGCGTAACTATGGCTTCCCAGATCACAAAACAAAGGCCTTCTACTTGGCATTTTATAGAAGATCCAGAACACATTTTCTTTTACTAAAAAGGATATGTTCTAGGGGAAAATTGTTAACCAGCTTTTTGGCAAAAGTCATCCCAACCCGATGTTGAAGCTTGCTACCAGATATCGACCCAATCCAGACCTTCAGGAGTGATTTTCATCTTAGGTCGACCGATCATAGATCGACCCGAAACAACGTCGCAACGAGTAAAGGCTCTCCCTCCTAAGTCAGCATTCTTCCAAACACAAAAAACGAGTCGACTGATCGGGTCATCAATCGGTCGGGCCGTCCCTCAAGAATCGGGTCAAACCTATAATATCAGATCGATAATTCCAAAACAAACTTATTTGCAAAAAGACGGAGTCCTACTCCTAGGGTTACAGAACTGGTTAGCTTTAATCAAGCATAACTTTTTATACACAAAGTTTCAAGCTCAACATAGACCACGATTTCAGAGAAGAACTATTCACCAGCAGTGAAACCGGGCCCGCCGCCTACAACTACATTTATAGATCGAGTTGCATGTGTCCAGGCCTGAAAAAGAGATATGCCACACCGCATACCACCTTAGTATGGATCTTTGCCTATATATATAGCCCTTCCCCGAAATGGAAAGACAATCTGGAATCCTCTACTCAAAGCCTTCCGTAAGACATCTAAAAATAACATGTCATACATTCTAAGTACAACACAAGGATATTGTGTAAACATCATCTCTCTCCACTTTCTTCCATTGAAAACTACTGTAACCTGTAATCGAGGGTATAAACAAAGATGATAAGTGAGCGTAGGCTTGGATTAAGCCGAACCACTATAAAATATAGTGTCTTCTATGTTTGTTTACATTTTTCTCGCATTTCTGTGAATATTCTCGTGTGTGGTTAACACACGTTGGGGGTTGATCGTCACTAGACCAACTTTTGACGTAAATAAGGAATATATTTGAAAAGGTTAAGTTCAAGCTTTGATGTATTAAGTGGCAGTAGGGTACATTTCCCTATTGAAAGATGTAACTTAAGGCGATTTCTATAATAGAAGTTCTTCCTTCAGGAATTTAGGCATTATATGGTCGTTAGACCTACTTTTTTCTAGATTAATATGTTAAGCAATCATAGAGCCTACCTCTTTCCTGAATTAAGTACTAAATTGTAATGTCCTTAAATTTCCAGACCAATCGAAATTGTCGAAAACTCCGTTCGTCCGAAACAAACAATGACAACTGCCACTTTATTTGATAAATATACAACATCACTAAATGCATTGGAAAACAAGTTTAACAACTAGCACTTATTAGAATATTCATCTAATTCACAAGGTGTGCTTAAATATAAATTAAACACAATTACTATAAATCTACCATTGTGCAACTCTGACGAGATGGACATTGATATTCATTCCCGCACACTCAATAAATACGCCAATATGGCTTAAATGATAAACATGAATGATGCACCAACACTAGATGTAATAACAAATAATAAACAACAATATATTTTGTTATTATAATAGTTGCATCACTACCACTTGTGACTGCCTATGTACCTTTATCCAACTGGGTGAGCAATTAGATACAGGATCAAACTAATGTAGTTCTTCTTTACAAAAAACATTTAAAATCAATATTTACTTCTAAAATACTCTTTATATCAATTAAGCTAAAACACTCTGTAAATTCTCATTTTGAAAGACACACACACACACACATATCTTGTAGAACTTCCTTTCAAAAGATAAACATGTTGGAGAATGGAGTTTTGATGACAACAACCTTATTTCAATTATCATTGATTATAAAATATATACTAACATTTCTGTCTAGAATATATATATATATATATATACATGTATATGCAGGATTTACATACAGGAATTAATACTGAAGATTGTACAGTTTAGAGTTTCAAGAGATTCAAGATTCGGTGAAGATTCAAGACTCATGAGTAATCAAGATACCAAGAATTCAAGAGTTCAAGACAAATATAGTTATAAAGTCTAGTTTATATATAAGACTCCGAATAGCACTTCAGGTTCAAATTCAAATTCAAATTCTGGTTTTCAAATTCTATTTTCAAATTCTGGCTTTCAAAGTTCAAGTTCTAACTTCAAATTGTTTTATATTTTACTTATGATTTCAAATATAAGTTTAAATTTGAATTTATATAGTTTTATATTTATATACTTTTATAATTTAATAGTTTTAACCTTTATAAATTTATAAATATGTTTATATAATAAATATTTATGTTTTCATATGATTTTATACTTTAGAATACTCTTTTATAACACTAAGTTTTAATTCAAGAATTTCCAGAATAGTATATATATTTAAACACTTGAAAATGATCAAATTTCAAATTTTACACTAGGTTATGTCGACATACATAATACTCTATGTCGACATACAACTGTCACTTTTTCAATTTTCAAAGGAAGTGTCTTTTCACTATTTATAACATTCCAGAAGTGTTGCAACCTTTCAAATCTTATAAATAGGGGTTGAATTCGATTTTTTTTAACCATTCTTCTTCTCTGTCTTCACCCCTCTTCATCTCACCATTAATATTTTATTGATTTCTACACTTCTACTTTGCTGATTTCTACCCTAATTATATAAAAATTCTTTTTTTTTCTCACTCTCTACTCATTACTCTCTGAATTGAAGTGATATTGAAGAGTTATAGGGCTGTTGTTATCTTTTGGGAAGTGTTTGCGAAAGGGTGTGTTCCTTATAGCCCTGAAATAAAGGAAACAGAGCGGGGTTAACCTTGTAGCCGCGAAATCAAGGGGATTGTACTTGATCAAGGGTGTTTGGAGCGGTGTTAACCTTTTAGCCGTGAAATCAAGGGTGGTGGACTCGGTATTAACCTTGTAGTCGTAAAATCAAGGGTATTGTACTTGGATTTGATATAGTAATAAAACTCTGCGCAATCTAGCGTTGCGTGGGACTAGACGTAGGAGTAATCCGAACCAGTATAAAATCCGATGTGTTCTTTCCTTTTTCTGCATTTTATTTTTGCTTATTTTTGTGTTTGTGTTTGATTCTGTGTCTGTGATCATCTCTATTGTGTGTGATTCATATATTAGATCATATAAGTTTTAGATTTTCATAAATTCCTTATAAACATTATTCACCCCCCTCTAGTGCTAGTCTTGCATAAGATCTGCATTCCGTGTTCCCTAACAATTGGTACCAGAGCAAGGTTTTTCAAAAAGTTCATAATCTGATTTTTGGAAATATTAATTGGAAATCAACACCGGTAACAATAGTTCATTTGTAGAGGGTCAGTCGACTGTAGACCACTACGGTTTAATGGTAGTAATTATTCATATTGGGCATGTAGAATGAAAATATATTTACAATCAGTAGGACTAGACACTTGGAATAACACACAGACTGAATATGTAGAATCCACAACTAATTTTGCATAATGGACTAATGAACAAAAGTATGCTGCATAAAACAATTCCCAAGCCATGAATATGTTGTTCTGTTCATTAGATAGGAATGAATTTAATAGAGTGTCCGTTTGTAAATTTGCTTGTGAAATTTGGAGTACATTACAAGTTACTCACGAAGGAACCAATAAAGTTAAACAGACAAAGATATCAATGCTAATTAATCAGCTTGAATTATTCAAAATGAACGAGAGTGAGTCGATCTCCGATATGTGCTGTAGATTCCAAGAGATAGTGCATTCATTGATAGCACTGGGAAAAACTTATTCAGAAGAAGACCAAGTTAGAAAAATATTGAGTTCGTTGACTTCTGAATAGGATCAAAAAACATTGGCCATTGAGGAAGCCCATAATGTCAGTGCAACGAGGATTGAGGAGTTAATCGGAAATTTGTTGTCTTTTGAAGTCTAATTGCAGAAAAGAAAGGAAAATAAGCCAACAAAAACAGAAATCCATAGCATTTAAAGCAACAACAAATGATTCTAACTCAAGTAGTGAAGACGATGAAGAAACAGCCTTAATGACAAGGCATTTTAGAAAATTTCTGAGATACAGAAAGAGAAATAACTTTCAAACAAATAACCAAGGCAGTTCAGGAAGAAATGATGATCGATGTTATAACTACAATAAACTAGGCTATATAAAGAGAATGTGTCCATATCCAAATATATCAAATCAACAGACGGACAATACCAATTCATCAAAGAAAAGAAAGAAGGAATACACAACAAATTTAGACGATTCAGATTCATCATCAAGCGATGAAGAGCCAGAAACCGGAAATTCAAATATGTGTTTCACAGCAATTCAGAATTCAGAAAATATCGAAGAAATGGATCTAAAATCCGGGTACGCCTTAATTAATTTTTAATTTTTGGTTGAATGGATTCTTTGATTTCTTGAGACTCTGTGTTGTGTAGGTTCTTCTTCTTCTATTCTAATATTTCTTTCTTTTTTATCTCTACCTCTAATTTCTTTCTATTGGCATCTGGGTTTTCAGTGCATCTTGGGTTGGACTTGTGTTATTTGGTCAGCTCAAAAGGTACCGGAAGTCTGGGTCATCACACTAAAGTACATTGATCGGAAGGTGGTTCCATACCTTGTCATAGTTGGAAATCCATTCTCCAATAAGAGCCTGCAGTTTTGATTTTATACTATGTATGTAGAGCGTGAGATGCAAGCGTTCTCCTAGATTGTTATTTACTTATATTGGACACTATTATAATATCAGAATAATATTGTTTTAAAATAATGTTTTGGGTTATCGTAAGGTAAAAACCATCCGTGTTTATGTGTGGATCGGTCTTACGATTATCTTTTCTTTGGAAAAGGATTTTTAGAAGTTGAACAAATGGTTGGAGTTTACTCACACCAGTCTCATGACTGACCCAGAGTTTATTTTGTTTTGTTTTACACTAAAGTCTTAGGTGCCAAATATGTAGTCTGTATTTTACAGATATACTTGGAAGAACTTAGAGAAGGAGGCTTCAACATTAGATATATATATATATAGATAGAGAGAGAGTTTATTTCCGTTGTGATGTTATGTGTTGCACTCTGAAATGGTATGTATATATAGTTACAAGTTTAGTATTTCAAAGTTATGTTATATTATATATTTTATTCATTCCGTTGTGAGATTCGTGTCTACTCTAATTATGTTATGTGGTGTTCTTCTTCTTCTTCTTCTTCTTCTATTCTAACTTTCTTTCTTTCTATTTCTCACCCTCTAACTTCTTTCTATTAATGGTCTGGTATTTTCGGTATTTGGATAATCAACATGGGTTTTGTGCCGATTTTCAGGATCGAAAACTCTTGGGCTGTTACAATGGTATCAAATCTGAAGGTTAAGTGATTACTTTGGCTCTGTGGCATGACTCAATAGAGATGGGGTTAGTAATACCCTAGATTGATTTTGAGTGTGTATATACGAGTAAACGTATTTATAGATTGTATAAAAATGGTTTTATATTATGTAGATTTATTGATGAGTGGCTTATAAATTCTGGTCGACGGTAGGGTACCACGATGTCGATATGGGGTTTCTAAACACTCAAATATGATGAACCGACACTATATGTTTTTGAAAGAGGGTAAATGAAATAATTTTACCTAAAATATATTTTGATATAAAAGAATTATATATCTTGAGATTGTTATAGTATATTAGATGTGTTGATTGTTATTATAATTGAGTCAGATTATAATTAAAATGGTTATCAATAACCAAACAGAATTTATATAATATATAAAATCCGATGGATTAAATCTGAATTTAAAATAGATCGAAAATTAAAATTTCTAGAAACTTGGGATAGGTTTATAAATGAATTTTGGATTAAATATATGGAAATTTTAAAATCCTGGGAGATGTTGGAAATGTTTTCCAAGCAATGTGAATGATATTTTGAAATAATTTCAAAATGGAAGTGTTTAAGAAATGGTTTGAAAGTGACATAGTATTGAACTCACTTCAGTCGCTGGGAAATAACCCTAACGATGACGACCGCTACATCAGTGTTCATTTTCGAGTTTCTAAGTGACAGATTACTACCCAAGATTTTTTTTAATTGTTTTGAGGAAATGACTTGTTTTGAATCATGAAAAGGAATATTTGGTTTTAGAGAAAGTTAAGCTATTCAAAATTCTCAGGGGGAGATTGATTGAATTATAAACAAGTTATATAAAAACATGCGAAAGCAAATAGGAATAGAATTGAAACCAGTTAAGTGAAAATTGAATTGGAATATAATGATATCAAGTCAGATTGGATTGGATTAGAGATAATCTAGTATGGAATTGGATTGTTGAGTAAGAATCTGGAATTAAAAGTGGAACTGGAATTCAAATGGCATTTGGCTTAGGTATAAGCGAATGATCCGATTTGAGGATAAATTCATTGGAGATCAATTGGGAATGCATGGATATATGTTGTCCTGGTGGAAAATGAAAGAGATAGAGTTGAATGCCCGACAAAAAGGTACAAGTTTATATTATATATGAGCTTGAGATTTATGAGCCTATTTGGCTATTTGATTTTCTTTCGGATTGGAAAAGGCCTAGAGAGGCGAATTGTAGTTGTACCGATTGAGCCGTGTGAAGGAGACGATGGCGAAATTTTTCGAAAATTTAAGGTGTTAGAAAATTTCGAATTTTTGAAAATTTTCATTAACAGAAATGGATTAATATTTTAATTAAAATTCATTGGTTCAATTGAAACTGAAATTAAGAAGTAAAACAAATGATTTTTAACCTAGTTAATAGGGTTCGTAGCATTTTTCCTACCTTAGTAATTTCGAGGACGAAATTCTTTTAAGGGGGAAGGAATGTAATGTCAGAGATCTTTAGCGATTTAATAATTAATTTATTTAATTATTTTAATATAGTAGTTTGATAATTTAAATGGTTTGAATTCAAATATTTTGAATATTTAAATTAATATAAATTGTGGAATAATATAATTTATTTTTGGAATAGTCGAAAATAGTTGAATTGGCAATTTTGTGTAAATTGGATTAATTAAGAAATTTAATTGAGTTTATATTCGAATTCTAATAAAGAATAAATTTATAAACATCGTTTGAACATATTAATTGTAGTATAATTAAAAATGAGCTCGCAGCGGCGCGGTAGTTCGTAATTTGACGATTTGAACTTCGATTAAGTATATAGGATTCGTTATAAGTCGGATTTCTTCAAAACAAGAAACGTTGGAATCTTTGAATTATAATTTTCTAATGAAAGGGAAAATTTGAGTTTTCGTCTTGTAGATTGTGAGTTATGTCCAAATCAAATTTCTAAAAAGTCACTATGGAATCTGTTATAAGCCATAATGATTATTTAATATAATTAAATATTGGTTTCGAATTTAGAAAAGACTTTTAAGATGTATTTTTAATATAATTTATAGAATTTTTCTGTAATTTTTATTTTGGAAAATAAACAACTTTTTGTTTGAAGTATTTTATGTCCTATAGCAGCGCTTTTGAAATTTCACAGAATAAGCTAACTTGTCTATTTTGTTATCATTCTGTGATCGTGGCACATTACTCAACACAATGGGATTTTTACTTCTATCCTTTGTGGCTCGTGCGTGAATGAAATATTGTGCAATGGGATACCATTATACTTCTTCTTTTTAAACATAGGCATGTTCTTCTGATGCCTGTCCGCTGCATTTTCGTTTACTACGTATTGTTTCCCTCATGTCCTCTCACCACCACTGCCAAAGCACATACGTTCATCTTATTTTCTGCAAACTTCACGACTTGGAGTCCAAGTCTTGTACAATTCACATCCCTTCAAAACGCAGAGCTATGCTATATCCTACCCACACTTATTCCTTAACCCTCAAGTTTATGCTTTTATAAATACACACAACTTTACTTCCTCTCTTCTGTTTAAGGAAAACTCTAAATCATGAAAGGAAAATAAAATAAAATAAATGGTGAAGGCATGGTAACATTTTATATACGTATAAACCGATCCCTTCCAGCACGAATAGAGAAAGGCTTTAGCCAGGTTCAAGAGCGAGAGAGTCGAACAATATTTTTTTCCATCGCTGATTTTGGGTGACTGTTGCCAAAGTTTTGGGTGGTCGTTCGATAGTTTTGACTGGGGTGCTCGAGTTCAAAGAAATATGGGAGGAGCTGGCTGGTAGGTGCATGTCGTGTTTGTGATGGAACAAGTGGTGGTGGCTTTGAAGTTCACGACAGTTTGAATGTATTTTTAAGGAGCCTGAAACTTAAATCGAGGCAGAAGCGAAACCAGTGGCGCTAGGGTTGACAATCGTGTCGTACACAAGAATCGGTAGCGGAGATTAACATTGTTGTTGCATTTAGGGGTGAGGGTCGCTTCGTTTCACAAACACTGGTGAGGTTCCGTGCAAATTCTGATCGTGGGTCACTGTAGAGGCTGGCTGAAGTCGCATTTGACAACAGGAGGGTGAACGGTGTGATATGGGGGTGATGTCTGAGAGCTTGGGAAGATGAGCTGAAAGGTGGTGGTTTCACGGGGAATGGTGGATGGTAAGGGAAGAACGAGAGTGATAAACCATGAGCAATGGTGAAATATATAAGCAGTTGGAGCGTGTACTGCAATTTAATTCGAGTTGGAAGAAAGTAGCATGGAGTTGAAGAAATTTAGTTGTGGAGGTTAGTGGTAATTTTTGTGCGATATCTTAATAAGTGTGGAAGCTGCAGTAGGTTGAGGAAGATCTCACGTAAATGGCGAAGAAAAAATTACAAAGAAGAGCAGGACACAGTGTATATTCGAGGAAGAAGAACTACTATGGGGAGCGGGTGGGTTTTTAACGTGTATGGGTATTAGGCTGTCAAAAATAGTGTAATTCCATATATATATATATATATATAAGGATTATTGGCGAGCCCAGTTTTGAATACAAAAAAGGGGATATTTATAATATGCAGCATGAGGTTGAAATTGTGCAGGAGCATATGGTATTAGAACGGATTACATGCCGTTAGCTGGATAGTTGGGGTAAGGTTTACTGAAAATACAATTTAGTTATTTGGTACACGCTATGATTATAATTTAGATTAAAATGGAAATAAGGTGAATTAATTAACTTAGTTGATAACGTTTAACTCATTCAAAGTTATAACATGCGTATATATTTCATACGAAATCAAAATCAGATGAGACGAATTACGATGGATTTGTATCGGCATATGCTACACGTACAAGATGGTCTAGAGAGATTTGAAGGTCGCTGCAAATTATGGCAAAACAAAATGTCTGGTTATATCAGCCGACGTTAACGACCAAGGTGAGTAATCTCACTAACTCTGTCTAGTTCTATAATTTTATAAACGTTATTTAATATTGATAAATGATGATTGAATGTTGTGCGATGGTTGTTTGTATAATTGCAAATAAATGGGTTGAAATAATATATATAGTCATATATATGAAATGTTGGTTAGATACTGATTTTATTTATTTTAGTATCTCGTATTGATATGAAATTAGTGCTGATTAACATCTGTGGATGCAGGGAAATGGTTGGAGGGATCCAACTGGATTCCTCAACAATTATATTGTTGTTTTTCATATATTGCATTATATGATGTGGTAAAGAATCTATGATTGATTATTGCGTGTTTTGGGATGTTTGAATAACATTGACTCTGAAATAATTGGTATCTAAATGCCGTAAAATATATTCGAATATATTGGAAAAGAATTTGGGGTTTTGAAAAACGAAAAATCTATTTCAAAATAGAAATTGAATTTCGATTGGCTAGAATACAATAACTTGTTAATTATGTAAAAATAAGTAGTTTGGTTTATGAACAATATTTTTAAATGTGATGAAATAATTGTTATTAAATAAATTTGAAATACAAATTCAAGAAAAACTAAAGGGAACTGAGAATTGTTTTCAAAAGAAAGCAATGTAAGTATTTCGATGTTCGAAATGAAAATAGGATTGATATAAGTCCATAAGGATTTATAATTAGAATTCGACAATGTCGAACGTTATTAAACTAATTTATTTTTAGAAATTATATATTATATAATTTGGAATTTGACAAGATAATTAAGATTTGGTTTGGAACCAATAAATTATAATAGAATATGAAGTCGAGATTTAATTATAAATTTGATTCATAATTAACGAGAAGTTTACTTGTAAATGGAGTTTATGAAGTGGAATATGAATATGTATTTATAAAATAACTCGATAAAAAGTAGGTGAACCTGTAATGGTATTATAAATAAAAATCAAGATTTGATTGATATAACGAGTCCAGATTTCTTTAAAGGAACAGTATTCATGTTTTAAAGTGAGTAATGATTTAAAAGCAAATGTTTCGCATATTGGAATGGTCATAAAGGGAATTGGTGATGTTTTGGAAGTGATAAATTCAAAAATGAATTTAGAAATTGAGTTGACCTGAAATGGTAAATTGTTCTGAAGTTCGGAACATTAATTGAATAAGAATTATTTGAAGGAGACTTGGACTTTGAATTTAGGAAAGTAATATTTACTTTCAGTTTTTAAATGAAGATTAATTAATTGATTAATTAATTATTATTTATTTATTCAAAGTAGCGAATCAAGGTTATATTTTAAAGTTAAATATTTTGGAAATAGGGATTATAAAGCTATAGTTAAAATCAATATTTTCAGTAAAAGAAGTGGATTCGTAAATTGAATCCGAGAGTTGTGTTAGCAATGATTTGATAATAAATTAAGAAATGGGATTAAGGAAATTAGAAACGGAATGGAGACTAGTTAAGTTGAACAACTTTCTGAGTGTCGATCTGATGTTGGTTTTGACCTTCGGGGTTGATACCTAGGGAATTGTTCTGTTACAAGTTTATAGTTAGGGACTGATGGATGTGGAAGGTTAGTGATGCGTGAATAAGAAATGGAAATGTTTTCCAATGTAAGTAGCATATATTTTCTAAATATAGAAGGAAGAAATTGCGAATATATGGAATTATTTTTCTGCAAACCGTAAGAGTCTAAAACGGGTTTAAGAAATATAGGAAACAAAAGATTGGGAAATGAATAAATTATTAATAAATCTATTTAAAGAACTCAGTGTTGATTGATAGTTAATTGATATAATTTCCATTTGGACATATAATCGTTGTTTCCATGGATGTTTTCCTTTGATAGTTAAATAACCGATTATCAAAGTTTTTGAACATTTCTATTGTCAATACGAAGTGACCGGGATCAGATTTATTATCTGAAAACCACTCTGTATGGGCATTAGCATTGCGAATCAAATATATTGAAGATAATTGAAGACGGAGTTTATGCAAGGACTGTTCTGGCGATCCTAGGTAGAAATTTCCTAAGAGGATTTACATAATAGTGCCTTCGGTTTGCCCAGTCCCAGGACAACTTGTATGGACGAATGTCTGAAAGAGTATACCTATTGGATCGCGCAAGTTGATCTCTTCAAACGTATTTACATTGGTGGTAGAGGAATTCGTTTCTCTTAGCTTTATACCTGTGGTATTCTTAGGGATTTGGCGGGTTTGATGAATGTGGCATTCAAAGTGAATGGTGGCCAGATGTTCCAAAAGATACGTTATGAACTCAAGCCTCATAAACTGGGAAATGACAAAAATCGGGTGAGTAACATGGCTAAGTGGGTCGCTCCCAATTAGGGTATATTGTCACCATCTAGAGAATATATTTTTTTGTTCTTCCTTCGCTTTTGTATCTCCTGGGAACAGTTATGTTGCTATGGCAACCGTAAGGTGACAATATATTCAGAACATTCAAGCGAAATGAATGGTCATTCATGTGTGACCAAGTTGCAAGATGTTCTTGTTGAACTCCAGCGTATCCCCTCTAGATTACACTGATCGGAAGGTGGTTCCATACCTTGTCATAGTTGCAAATCCATTCTCCAATAAGAGCCCGCAGTTTTGATTTTATAATATGTGTGTAGAGCGTGAGATGCAAGCGTTCTGCCATGCTATTTACTTGTATTGGACACTATATAATATCAGAATAATAGTGTTTTAAAAGAATGTTTTGGGTTATCATATGGTAAAAACCATTCGTGTTTATGTGTGGATCGGTCTTACGATTATCTTTTCTTTGGAAAAGGATTTTTAAAAGTTAAACAAATGGTTGGAGTTTACTCACACCAGTCTTATTACTGACCCAATGTTTATTTTGTTTTATTTTATCCTAAACTTTTGGGTGCCCAAATTTGTACGGGCAATCAAGTAGTTGGGATTTTATAGATATACTTAGAAGAACTTGGAGCATGAGGCTTCAACATTAGATATATAAAGAGTTTATTTCCACTGTGATCTTATGCTTTGTACTCTGAAATGGTATGTATATAAAGTTACAAGTTTTGTATTTCAAAGTTATGTTATATAATATATTTTATTCATTCTGATGTGAGATTCAGGTTTACTCTAATTCTGTTCTATGGTGTTCTTCTTCTTTTATTCTAACTTTCTTTCTTTCTATTTCTCACCTTCTAACTTCTTTCTATTAATGGTCTGGTATTTTTGGTACTTGAATAGTCAACATGGGTTTTGTGTTGATTTTCAGGATTGAAAACTCTTGGGTCGTTACAGTCTTTGGCTTCGGTTCCGGTTCTGGTCTTCTGCAACTTGTGTTTCTGGGTATCGGCCCGCTTTAGGGCTTCTTTCTTTTATAATTGTGATACCGCCTTTGGAATTGGTATCGATACCAAGCCTGTTGATATCGATAGCATTTTGTTTGCTCCTATATTGGTCTCACACTTTATCTTTTATGCCTTTGGTTTCAGCATTTGTCTCCAAGCTTGTGTATCTATCCCCGGTGTCGAATTGATAACTTCTTTTTCTTTGTTCTTGGTATCACCTCTAACGATACCAGGTTTTGGTACTTGGTTTCGTCCCTAATGAATTGTCCTTTGGTATCGTTCCCATGTTTTTAGCTCTACTTTCTATGGTACCGGCTCCCGTGCATCTGTCTTCATTGTTCGATATCAAAACCAAGCCAACCGCTCTCTTCGTATTGGTATTGATAACCATCTTTGGTATCAGAACCTAGCGAGTTGCTCCTTGATGTTGGTGCCGATAGCATACAAAGATATTGTTTTGGTGATATCTTCCTTTGGATTCTGGGTATTGATTAACTACATTGGTATCAGTTCTCCTGTTATAGCTCTCCTTTTTCGTACTTGACTCACTTCCATACTTCCTGCTTCGGTGTCGGCTCTATTTCTTTTGGGCA
This sequence comes from Allium sativum, assembly GCA_030737875.1. NCBI lineage: Eukaryota > Viridiplantae > Streptophyta > Magnoliopsida > Asparagales > Amaryllidaceae > Allium > Allium sativum. Next base: position 314,195,645 of record CM060919.1, read on the forward strand.
TTTTGCTTTCGGTGTAAGCTTGGCTTCTTCTTAAATCTCCCACTTTCGGTGTCAACACCATCACGATACCCCTTAACCCTGTTCCGGTGTCGAACTATTATGATAACTACTTTCTTTTGTCTACAAACATGATTTTGATATTTTTCGTGTATGAATACTGAAGGTTGTTCAGCGTAGACGTTTTCTTTTTTATAACCGTTTAAAAAAGCACTTTTTACATCCATTTGTAAAGTTTGAAATTGTGAAAACACGCAAAAGCTAGTAAGATCGGTATTGCTTCTAGTCATGCAACTGGAGCAAATGTTTCTTCATAGTCAATTCCTTCTTTTTGATTATATCCTTCTGCGACTAATCTAGATTTATTTCTAGTCATATTACATTGTTCATCAGCTTTGTTTTTGAAAACTCATTTAGTTCCAATGACTGTTTGGTCATGTGGTCTAGAAATGAGTTCCAAAACTTTGTTTCATTCAAATTGATTTAGTTTTTCTTACATAGTTATAATCCAATAATCATCGGTTGAAGCTTCTTTGCATTTTAAGGTTTAATATTAGATAACAATGCTGCATGCCCCATATGATTAAGTCGATTTCCAGTTCTGACATGTAAATCGATTTCTCCTATTATATTTTATGTTGGATGACTACGTAATATCCTTGAAGGGGAACATACTAGATTTTCATGACGAACAATATTTTCTGTATTATGAATAATGTTTTCATCTTCTTCTTGAATAATGTTTTCAGCTTCTCTATAAATAATGTTTTCATCTTCTCTATTTTAAAGACTGTTTTATTCTTCATTAAAATTGTTTTGAATATATGAATTTTTGTTTTTCTATTTCTATACCATTATCAAAATTGTTATTAATTGTAAAATTATCACCGAATGAAACGTGAAGTGTTTCTTCAATTGTTTTAGTTCTTTTATTGAAAACTTGATAAACTTTGCTTTATTCTGAATATCCTACAAAAATTCCATCGTCAGATTTTGGATCAAATTTTCCAAGCTTATCTCGTATGTTTAAAATAAAACATTTTGAACCAAACGTTTCAAAATTAGAAATATTTGGTTTTCGTTGATTAAAAAGTTTATATGGAGTATATTTTGTTAAAGGTCATATAATAGCTCGATTTAAAATGTAACAGGCAGTTGCAACAGCTTCTGTCCAAAATATTTTGGTAAGTTAAAATCGTTTAATAAAGTTTGTGCATATTCTTATAATGTTTGATTTTTCCTTTCTACAACACCATTTTGTTATGGTATTCTAGGAAAAGAAAAATTATGATAAATTCCATTTTTATTACAAAAATGTTCAAAAACTTTATTTTTAAATTCGCCACCATGATCACTTCTTATATTTATAAGTTTTAAGTTTTTGAGATTTTGAATTATTTTAGCAAAAATCTTAAAATTTTCAAACGTATCACTTTTATTTTTAAAATAGTCTAAGTATATCTTAAAAAATCATCTACTATAACAAATGCATATTTGTTATAATTTATAGATTGTATTTGTGTTGGATTGAAAAGATCTAAATGCAGTAATTCTAGTGGATGTGTAGTAGAAATATTTTTCTTACATTTAAATGATAATTTTCTAAACTGATAATCACCACAAATATTATTTACTTTAAAATTTATTTTTGGTAAAACTTTTACTTATTCATTTTTAGATAGTCTATTTATAGTTTGGAGTTAATATGATAAAATATTTTGTGCCATATCCAAAGATCATTGTCTTTGGCTATTAAGCACATATTTGTACTACTATTTATACTCATATTTAAAATATAAATATATTTCTCTCTAAAAACTTCAAAAATAAGATTTTTTTTTTAAATTTTGATCCAAAATACTACACTTATTTTTGGAAAACGAGATATTGTATCCTTTATCACCCAATTGGCTGATATTAAGTAAATTATATTTTAAATTTTAACTAATAAAACATCAGTAATGAGATGTAAATTAGATGTAACTTTATTGCTCACATTGCCTTAGCCGATGACATATTCTTTGGAGTTATCTCCAAATGTGACAAAGCCTTCATCTGAGTAAATAATGTTTGTTAGCATGTCTTTGCTTCATGTGATATGTTTTTAGCAGCCACTGTCCACAATCCATTTTCCTCTTTTCTTTGGTGGTACCGGCAAAGATATAAATAACACATTGGTACCCACCTTTTTGTTATGATCCTAAGAGTTAGGTCTTAGGAAGCCAAACCCCAAGTGGGTTCAGAATTCCCTTTATAAGTATAATTTTTACTTCTACGAATGTCTTCTATAAATGATTTAATATATTTATTTTGTATCAAAGAGTTATCCTTTTTTGGTACCCAAACCTCAATAAATTTAGTATATTTTGAAATAGATTTTGAACTAATATTAGTATTCTTTTAGAATTACTACTCTTAGAAACAATTTTTGAAAATTTCTTATATCCTAAACCTTATTTGTTCGTAGAGATTTGAGAACTTTTCAAAATGCTAGTCAGATTTTATCTTCCTTACTAAAATTAGAAATACTTCTAGAAACATCGTCTATCTTGGTTTTAAAGCTAGAATTTTCTAATTCTAAAATTTTAAAATTCATTTTAAAATCATGTTTTTCAAATACTAAAGCATCATTCTTTTCTTTTTGAGTTCTTATTTGTTGACTTAGTATAAAAGTTGAGATGTCAAATTCGAACAAGATTCTTGAGTTATTTCAAGTTCTTCTTCTAAGAATTTCTTTTCATCTTCGAGCACTTCAACTTTTAATTCAAGTCTGTTTATTTTTTCTCTTGTTATCTTTTAACTTATTAAGTTATTCAGAATTTATTTTTAAATGATCTTCAAAAGGTAAATTACTTACATCATCTTTAGATGCAATAAAGCAGAGATTGGCTTGTTCTGTATCACTATTACAGTCACTACCAGATGATAAAGAAGGTTTTGAATCATCCCAGGTGACAAATAAAACTTTATTCTTAAATCTATTCTTTTATGCTTAATTTTTTCATTCTTTTGATCAGAACAATCTTTCTTTAAGTGACCTTTCTTATGACATTCATAACATTCTAATTCTGAAGATGCCTTGTTATTATTGCTGGAGCTATTCTTGTTGCTTTTTGATTTGTTGCTCTTTATGAATTTCAAAAACTTTTTGAAATTGTTAGAAATGAATGTGATATCCTCTTAGTCTGAATTTGATTCTTCGTGTTGCTTGGAATGCTATATTCTTCTTATCTTGTGCGTATACTTGTTTTTCCTAGAGATTAACTTCATAAAACATTATATTTGCTATCAATTCTTTTAGTTTTATGGTTGAAATGTCATTAGCTTCTTCAATTGCAAAGACTTTTTGTTCGTTAATGAATTGAGGATTTTGGGAACAATATCGAAGTTCGTGTATGTTTCTCCTAATCCTAATAGTGAGTGATATATATCTAGGAAACTAGATTACATTTCACTAATACTGTCATCTTGCTTCATTTTGAAATTCTTGAAATTGATTTTTAAGCATAGATTTCTTACTTTGTTTCACCTTATTACCACCTTCACGTATAATTTTTAGTGTACGTGCACAATATAACATATTCATTGCTTTAGCATTTACAGCGACATCTGGTTTTTGCGTATTAGAGCATTCTGCATAGTCAGTAATAGGAACTATATATTCTTTTTGCATAACATTCCAAGTATCATAACTATTTGCTTGTATATAAACTCTCATCCTAGTAGTCCAATAATTATAATTCATTCCATTAAATAGTGGTGGTCGCGTAGTCGATTGACCTTCTAGGAAACTAGTATTAGCAACAGTGTTGGTGTTATTTTCCATATTAACAAGATATCAAATAACTATCTTACGACTATAAGGTGTTCTTGCTCTGATATCAATTGAGAGTCGTGAAGGATATAGTAATATGGAAATACGTGTAATAGAATAAACTAAGTGCGGAAACAATGTAAAAGCAGTAAATAAAAATAAATGACCCTGGTTCGGAGCAATGTCCTACGTCAAGTCCCGGACTCCTTTTGGAATTAACGTATCAACAAACCTCTCTTCACCCGGACAAGCAAGTTTACAAACACCACTTGATATCATAAGCCACAAGCTTACTCGCCTGATATAAATGGACTTCAGGCTCACCTAATCTTCTAATACGAAGTAATGGATGATTGACTATTATGTGCTTTTTGAGACAAAACGAATGAGTCACTTGAATTACAAACTCCTTATAATCTTCTCCTTGATGATATATATGTGTAGCTTGTGGTATATGGAGAATATAGAAGTGATATTTTTCAATCATAGAATATTGGAATTTGAATGCAATTGAAAACTTAGAAAATAAAAATATATAATATATTAGAGATTTAGAACATGAAAGATTGGATCGATAAAACATATGACTCTAAAGTAAATTTATATAGAATAAAAGGTTGTTTCTCTTTACAAATGTCTTTGATCAAAAGAAACAGACATAACTCTTTGATTAAGAGTTATGTCTCTTTGTTGAAAAGAAGCATTCTTTCAGAAAATAGTCGTTCAGCCGACTGGAAATTTATTCCAGTTGGCTGGTTCGAATGAATTAAGAAACAATGTGAATATAGTACAAAAATGAATGAATTCAGCCGACTGATTATACTTATTGAACCAGTTGGATATTTATATCAAAAGATATGAGTACCAACATTCTATCGGCTTAATCAGGGTGCTTAGCCAGCTGAATGCATAGTATTTTTGTGCATATCCTTGTGCATATATTTTTTATATATAGATTAAATCATTGTCGAGCTATATATATGTCAGGAGAGATTTTTTTAAAAAAAATCTAACTGACTAGACTCGATAAATAAGTAAATAAATCTTTATGCTCTTAAATCTAATTCTTCTTGGTGTTATTGAAGTTCATACTTCTATGCTCTTGAGTTCTTGTTTGTCAGTATTCCTGCAATAAATGTTAGCGTGCGTTGCTGTATATAGTTGTCACAATCAAAACATCATAAAATAGAGGTTCTAACACATTCTTCCGAAGTAATATTGCAGGAATTAAGCCTCAAGATCTTTTATTCTCTTTTTTACCGATGGTTCTAGAATGACAGACTCTACGATCATGGTAGTTTTGGACTTGTGTTTGCTGGAGACCACTATCGGCTTTACCTTCCCTTTATCCTTGGGCTTCGAATGATTCTTCAGATGAAAATCACTAGAGGGGTCCTTTTTACGGATCTGGGCCTTGATAACTAACGTCTCCCTTTCATGGCTACCTTTGTGGCTCGTAGGTCTGTTAGTGTCTCGATAGACCAGAGAATGAGAACAAGAGTGATATTTGTGGTATTGATGGCACCTTTCTCTCCCTCTTTCCTCTCTATTGCGGTCCTCTCTTTCTTTATGCTTATGATCTGTAGAATATATCAGTGAGATCTGCCTTTTAGATAAATTACGACCAAGTCACTTATGATTATATGACCTCGATATTGTACCAACAAATCAGAATAATCTCATATCAGAACCAAGATATCATACAACCAACAAATGCTATGATGTGTGGTGCTCGTGTTATGTGTGTCCTGGTGACCCCCCGACGGACCCCATACTGGCGTCTTGCTTAACGGAGTAATCTCCCTAACATCGATAGAGATATTTTCCTCTTTGGACATGGAAAAGAAGCTTTGAGGATACAAGTCTTTAAAATAAAACTGCTCAGACGGTAGTGCCAGATCACTTAAACCCTAGAGATGGTCATTGCTGCTGGCAGACCCAGTGTCGTGGGTCGGAGGTATAAGCTGGGGAGTATTCTCTAATGCAGATCTCTCGACCACTTCGTTTTCAACAATTAAAGGCGAGCTCTTCTCGTCCTTTTCTTTCTCGAGTATGGCTGCTTGACTTATGCTAGCACCCGCTTCTTTGATGGAACCCCAACGCGGAATTCGCTTTGGGGTTCATCAGCAATAGGCCCTTCGACTGGGGGCACGACTACTTGGGTCGTTGCGCCTCTACCCCCGACTGGGGGACAACCCATACTTGTACTTCTATCAGCACCCAACAAATTGAATGTGTGTAGAAATTCATATTTAGACACCTTTGCGCTCGCCTCTATGGCTCGGGGACTGCCCGTAGCATGGCCAACCTCGACTCGAATACTTCACCAATAGTTCCATCTAGAGATCCTATCAAGTGGAAACATGAAGTGTTAGAACAGATATAATCCAGGTTGGGAAAAGGCAACCTCTAAAGACACTTACTGCCTTCTAGCCATCGTCTAGAGAAACCTTCCTAATGCGAGACGTAAAACCAATCTGACTTTTTGCTGCTCGTCTTACTCCTTCCCTATGTAGTTAAAGCCCCGCAAAATCCCCGCTATAGCCCGTGGCGCTCTCTAATCGCTACGCTATTTCAATTTAGTGCCGGTGAACAGTAGCTCCGCTTAAAGCCCCGCTATTTTCCGCTTCGTTCGCTAAATCAATGCTATTTAGCACCTGATTTAGCAATATTAATATAGAAAGGATGATTTGACCAATACTCTTTTAAAATAAACTAAAAATGGTTAATGCAAAAAGCTAATTTTAAGTCATAAGTGCCTTGTATAAGATAGAAATGTATAGTAATCCTCGAATCTAATGTGCAATATCATGATATTCTTTGATTTTGTTATATAATATTAATTAATATTCGTTTCTTCTGCACAAATGAAGCAAGAATGATAATTAATTAATTTTAATTATATAGTTTTCATCTAATTAACATTTTTGTTCATCCGCTATATCCTCGCTATTTCCCCGCTTTATCCCTGCTATAGCTTTTTACAGCTCTACCGCTATAGAACCGCTAAGCGCTTTAACTGCATAGCTCCATCCGTCCATTATAACCCTGCTATTTGCAATTGCTTCAAAATAGGTAAATAATGGAGTATCCTTGCGATGTTTGTAGTTGTAAAAATAATAATCAAACATCGTCGATAGTAGGCTCCTGATGAACGAGCTCGAAATAAAGAATGTAAATGGTACGAAGATAGACATATATTGTTGGGTGTAACGAGATCGATGCTAGTTGCATATGGGAAAGAATACTCCTAACAAACATACTGAAAGGAGGGACGTAATCAATAGTGCACATGTGACGAGGGCACGCCATATAACCTTCTAGAGGGTTATGCGGTGTCTATAAAACTACGGGCACTCTAGCCTAGTCGAATGGAATCTTATGCTTGGCGCCTCCCCAATTTGGGCTCATTCATCACCGAAGACCAAGAGTCGACAGGAACTATAAGGAAAATAACCCATGGAATTTTGATTGGAGCAGTAACGACTTCGGCTACATCATCTCCACTGTCACCAGCCTCAGCGACAACTGGCTCTTCAACTGGAGGGACTATTGGAGATTCAGCATAAACATGTATTTGATATCGAGAATCGTCGCTGTTTGACTTGGCGGTAGAGCTAGATCCTGTGTTTGGATCCTTACATACTACATCCTTTTTAGCCCCAGCCTAAGACGATCTAGTGGAGTACCTTCGGCTCATAATTGATGTACTACTCAAGAAACATGACCAATTAGATTGACTAACCTATTCCCTCCGTGCGTGAACTAATGCGGTGTGTGCAGTGAAGTGTGGAAACATGTGCATCAGCAGAAACAGAATATTTGAGACATGTTGAGATAACGACTCGATCGACCATCATTCTCGTCATTCTCGACTGTTTAATCAAGTCTTGATCGCGAGCAGTCGCATAACAGACTTTCAGGGAGACAATATTTTGTTGTTTGGACAGTTCATGTCCATATGCTATAGTTCTAACTGTTCAAATATCCAAATATGCTATAATCCTAGCTATCTTAAGTCAAAGTGTTCAGTTTATGCATGAGTTCGCATCATCATTTCTTTCGTGAATCGTCAAGTCCAAAGATTGCCCATGACTAAGTGAGATAACCTCAGCACTTCAGTTCAGCTCGATTTCGGATCAGCTATATCCGGGTCGGCCTTCCGATATTGCTGATCTGAACAACGCCAAGCTGACTACTTCAGTATTTTCCTTCACTAATTTACCTATTCCGCTCCTTCTTCTTCCCTTTTTGCATTAGTACCCTTTGCCCATATGAAATCTACATTCCTCCCTAATTCCTCTCATTCATTCTTCCTCCTCACTGCTTCCTTTCAGCATCTACGAGAATACCCCATGCTTTCACTTTGCCTTTGCCACTGTGCCTTAACTCCGACACTACCTCTCACTAACTCGACATTTACATCGATACTCGCCTCCGATTCACTTAAAAAATGGTCACGACTCGGCCATATACTACAACGACAAAAAAGTCAAGGCTAGTTTCAGAATTCACCTAGATTGGAGTTGATCGGAAGTGATGATGGAGAATAGTGGTTCAACTAGAGCCGTGGTCAGTGTGGTTGGGTTCGAGGGGGGACGAAGTTTCGAAGAAAATCGTTGGAAAGTGGTTCTGCAGGAAAACAAGGGAGAAAAGGAAGAAGGAAGAAGTGCATGTATCCAATATAGGGGAAAGAAAATACTTTTCGCCTTCCCCTTAAGAAGACAACTGGTCATTCCGGATCGGCAATGTCGATCTAAAACTATTGTAACCCTGTTCGGCCACCGAACCGACATATAAAAAAAGAAGGGGAGAAGTTATAATGCTCCTTCAACATGATAAAGGACTCATCTGCCGATGCATATGTAGAAATCAAGTTGATTCCATGAAGTGTTCGATAGCCGTGAAAAACGATGTTGTACGACAACGACTTGCACGTGTTTGAATGCATGCGGGAGCGACAACCTGACATACATGACTAAATGAAAAACCTACTCGTCCTCTTGGCTCGATGGCTTTGAGTAGTTACCTAAAACCGCCAGTATTCTCAATCAGAAGACTTTGGTCCGACGAATACAACCAGGGACAATCGAAAGTTCGTTTGGCTATTTATGCAGGCAAGAAAGGCTCAAACATCATGATTATTCAAAATGATATGACTGCCCCTCATCATTGATTATGGGGAAATGGCTATTGCTATAGGAGTGACACCGACGAAAGTATACAACTCAACTCATTCAAATCACATCCCATTTATGACACGACGTAATTTGAAAGGCAAAATGTTGACCTGCCTTTTTACAAGGTCGTCACGTTCTTGGTCCTTGATAGAAAGACCTTTCTAGACTTGTGTGTAGACGAATTCAAGTCCTGAGTGGTCCAAGACAAGTCATATTGGTCCATTGTAGCTACGGATTGGCAAGCCCAATTGATCTGGATCGACATTCCCACGATTCGTCTAAGCTAACTACCTTCGACTCGGCATCTCCTTCGATTCGGCATGAGCACTTCAGGTTGGTCCATCGCACTCTCGGATCAGCCACCTTCTGGTTCGGCATCTCTCGATCAGTTATGTAAAGTTGCGTCACTGCGCTTCCCCAACCAATTCGGCACGACCTCGGATTGGCATAACGAATGCTGAACCAGATGGATAACATAGCCCACTTTGCCCACTCACTCTATCATTCCAACTTTCCCGTCCACTCGCCTGGTCGAACCGAAATTGTACTATACTTATATATACATGAGCACATCGGAAGGACTTCTTGAATTTTTGGCACTATTATTTCACCTATATCTCTATACTCGGGATTGTATTATTTCCGCCCTCTGTAAACATAAAAGTTCTAAAAGTCTAGTGACAATCATCAATTGGACTTAGACATATTCGAGCTGAACCATTTTAAAATGTGTATTGTCTCATTTTCATTTATTTTCTTCATTTTTATTCTTTACCTTCAGACTTTGGGGTGTTGAACCATTTTATGATGTCAACAGATACCTCGATTTCTCCTTACTAATACCATTACTAAAAAACAATAAAATATCATGTCACACTCTTACTAATGCCAAATCTTTTAAAGGGCTACCAATATATTATTTCTGATTTTTTTCACATGACAAACAACTACCGATCAACACAGTTTTTCACGGTGATCAATCATCGAACAACAATAGTCCAATTGTTGATGGTCGTATAAAATGGAGTTGGTCGTCGGTTGCTTGTCGTGCAAACCGATTTTTATGCGGTAATTGTTTGCCATGTGAACTGTCTTGATATTACATAGTACATAAAATTTATCCTTTTTATAACGGTATTAGGAAGAGGAAAGCTATGGACTCTTCGCAACACACAAAGAAAAAGAAGATATTGTTTTCTAGACAAATCCCCTGCCTGTTCTTCTAATGCATCATAATCCATCATTAATATATAAAGCACCATTCGCGTGCTTTTTTTTTCATTGCCGTTGCATTCGCGTCGGACATGAAAAACGGTTCTGTTTATTTCACTCATTCAGCCCAGTGCACCAACTCCGACGCGAGCGTAACTAATTATTTTTAGTCCTTAAATGCCCTTTTAAATTTTAATTACTTCTATCAATTAGTTATTATATATTGCTACTCTTTATCCATTATATTTATTTTTATTTACCATTCAATAATCAAACCGACCGTTATGGAGGTTTTCCTATTGTAAGAACCAAAAACAAATTGTCTGGCCCAATTAATTTCGGCTTAATTTTCCCTCACCCAATAAGTTCTCCGTCGTTTCCTTCTTTTTCAAATCTATCCAACTATGATTCTTTCTCCTTACGAAATCCCTTTCTGCATTTTCCTTCTTTTCATTTTATTTCCTATGACTTCTTTCTTCCTTCCTCAGATCTGAATTCTGCGTTTTCTCACCACAACAGCCGATTATAATCACCATCACTCCATGGTCTCCGATTAGCCATTTCCTCCAGCTTTGGTTCTGAGCGATGAATCGGTAGGTGGCTGACGCCATCCTGATGGCGCTTTCGCTCTTCCTCATCCTATTGATGCCAAGCATCAGTCTTTTCGGTGGTTTGTGCATTTTGGCTGTAATGAAGATTTCTGTGTTGCTAGAGTATGGCTTGATTGCAACGAAGATTACTACGTTGATAGATTTGATTCACCACTACAGCCGATTATAATCACCATCACTCCATGGTCTCCGATTTGTTGTTTCCTCCAGCTTTGGTTCTGAGCAAGGAATTGGTAGGTGGCTGACGTCATCCTGATGGCACTTTCGCTCTTCCTCATCATATTGACGCCAAGCATCAGTCTTCTATAAATTCATTTCAGGTGTTTACCAATTTTTTTATTGAGGTAGTTTTGATTACTGCTTTTCTTATTCATCATTTAAACCTTGGCAATGAACTTTGATTTCAGATTAGTATTTACTTGTTCTAGATAAACGAAAATTCAATTACTATCGATTAGTATTTACCTCAAAATTTCCCTTTTGGAATACTTTTTGAAGTTGAATGAACTTTAAAAGTCTGCTTTGTATTAGATGATATAAATGCAGAAAAATATTGTCTCTTTAACCGTGGAGCTTTAGATAAAGCTACAACCTATATTCAACTTTTTTTAATTAATATGACTTTTACAAATACATTTTCAATTATGTTGAGAATTTAAGATATTTGATACCGTCTTAATGAAGTGTTAGCATGGTGAACACTTGATTGTTCACGGTTAAGTTGAATTTCAACATATTTATCTCTAAAAATTAGCATTTTCTCTTCAAATGTAAGGTACAGTACTATACCAATATGTTTGACTTTCAGACTTCCAGTATGGTTAGAGTTGTATGCAGTAGAAGTGTCGTTAATGATATAATGGCATTCAGTACTAACTGTCTGGCAAAATTGTTCTGTACTAAGAGAAATCATATGAATTGAGCGCTGTGAAATAAATATTCAATAATTGATGTGACTTAATTTGTCCTTTTTTCCTACAAATTTACACCATGGTCGCCTTGGCAATGAATTTTGATTTCAGATTAGTATTTACCTGTTTCTACATAAACGAAAATTCAAATACTATCGATTAGTATTTACCTCAAAATTTCCCTTTTGGAATACTTTTTGAAGTTGAATGAACTTTAAAAGTCTACTTTGTATTAGATGATATAAATGCAGAAAAATGTTGTCTCTTTAACCGTGAAGGTTTAGATAAAGCTACAACCTATATTCAACTTTTTTTAATTAATATGAATTTTACAAATATATTTTCAATTATGTTGAGAATTTAAGATATTTGATACCGTCTTAATGAAGTGTTAGCATGGTGGACTCTTTTCTCTCTCTCTTTTTTGTTCAACCTATACATTACTTGGCTGATTTCTTCCTAGGATGGATATTTTGTTGCTTTTTTATTAAATTATTTTTCATATCCATTTTGGTATGTTTTTTTGCTAAATTGATTTCTTAGTTATTGTTTTTTTGACATTCTGGACTTAAATTTGGGACGATAAAATGATGACAAAAAAACTAACAAGGGATGGTCAACACTAACACTTATGGGGTATTGGGTTCAAGTTTGATAATTAGATATACATACATAACTTGAGTTGGTCAATTATTTACCAATGTTACTTTTGATAATCACTACTAGGACTAGCTTATTTATTGTACAACATATAATGTGCTCGGGTTTTAAACAACAAAGTCAACAGTTATTTTCTTTTCCTTCCTTTTACAGTAGAAAATTTCTCCTATATCCATCTGGTAAATTTTACAAATATATAGTACTCAATTCTCAAATCCAAGTAACAAAATATAATATATACTGCCCAAGAAACAAAATATTTTCTTGAACAGAAGTACACATTGTTGCTTGTGACACGATTCATACTTCAATTAAGTGATCTTATATAATGAACCACTTAGTAGAATGGGAGCATGCACAAAAGTATTTGGTTAGCAAAACATCGTGTTAAGAATGTTGTGTTAAAATATTAACACATACACACACGCACATCATGTAGAAATAGGAAAAATGTTACTAAAACTACCACTTTAGCATCCATTTTGGCATCATTCATATAAACCAGTATTAAAATATAGATCACCATAATATGCCGGGTTTATTTTTTCACTCTTTGAATCATAGTTTACCATAGTTTTTATATGTAATTATGGATCACTTTACAAATTTTTTTACGGACGAGGTTTGTATCGCTTATTTATTAATTCCATTACTAAAAAGCCTCTCGATGGTTTGTGAACTTAATTTGATGGATAGTTTATTATCTGAAGTTTTCATTATCCAGTTTTAGAAAGACAATTGGTTACTCTACACATATGGATTTCAATATGAAAATCGTTAACAAATCATTACCAAAATTCTTCATAGTGGGAACTAATAGTTTGCGTTTGGAAAGGTAGGCTTACTAATATAAATGTTTAGCTGACTCAGCATGTTAATGGATTATAGCAACATATTTTTTTCCAACAATGTTGTTCGTAAATTGTTTGATTATAAGAATGATCTCTTCCATGTCAGATTGTATATAAAGATTAAAAACAAGATAAAAGTATCATTCATTGGTTGTTGTCCTTACACACAAGGATGATATTCTTCCAATTCTGTGTTAATTAGGATTAGATTCTTATTCATCGAAGTAAGGGATAAAAATAATATTCTTCTAATGCTATCTTAAATATTCCTTTTCCATATGGTAGGAAATGTGGAATTGATATTTTTCTAAGTAGGAACTGTAAGTGCCAAGGGTAAATATGCGGCATATAAATTGAAGAGAGAACCTATGTACTTCATGTTAACAAATTTAAGTATTACATTCATTTTCAGAATGCAACAAGTGGCTTTACTTATGTAGTCTAGAAGCAGTCATACTTAGTCTGATTACCATATGATAGCCAACACATCAGAAAACCATTAAATAAGTATCGATTTTTTTTCATATTTCCTTTTTACCTTGATCATTTTCTTTTACATATCATTTGTATAATGTCACATTCTTATAGGAACATGCCGATATTAGTGGTGATTGCACTGGGAAATCATTTTTCTATTAGCAATTTTATAATTTTGTAAAAAGTTCAAATGTTTTCAAAGGTACTTAAATATTTTCATATGTATATATGCACACATAGTCAAGTAGTAATGTAAACAAATGAAGTTGGTAAATATGACTTTATTAGTGCTATGCTAATGCTATATATTCACGAATAACCATGTAGTCTTAAGCACCCTTTTAAAGGTATGTTTTTTTATTTTTATTTATACACATGAATCTTGCTTTTCAGTTCGTATTCCATAACACCCAAATATCTTCATGGTTGTAATAATCAAATCTCTTTACTCTGATGTATACCACTTTAAATTTATGAGTCTGAGAAGCGGCGACCAGTCTTTTATGTTGCTATTGAATTAATATCTTTAGGAGATATACTTTTTTTTACTAATTAAGTTTAATGTTTATTCCAAATGTTAAGAATAAAACTAATACCCCTTCCTATAAAGGTTATTCAATGCCTTGCTTTATCTCAAGTTCTTCAATAACCAAAGAAGGAAATTGTTAAATGTTGTACTATAATGATAGTTTAATCTTTTATCTATTGGATCTTCTTATGCATGAATACTACCTTAACAATTAAATTACGTGTATGATTATATCATCTAAAACATTGCCAATAAGTGAATTGGGTTGCTATGGATCAACTAACTTTAGTACCTCCATTATTTATTTATTCATTCTGTTTAGAGGCTAGGTGTGTTTATTTTGAGTTTCATTTTCTATCAATTCAATGTGTTCCAGTTTTGGGGAGGATATCACCATATTGATGTTTTGATAGTTTCGTGTTATATCCTTGGTGCTGTTTCTTTTTTATATAATATAAAATAATTATATATATTTATTTACTTATTTATTGATGAAAGAGTGGTTTTCATAAGATGAGAGCCTCATATTTTGTTACCTAAAAACAAGACAATACAATGGTTTGTTGGCTGCAATCAGTTGCACGCCTCAGAATCTGAAATTAGTGTGCTTTCCTCTTTGTTCCGATTCGTTTTCCTCTTTCTTCGTTTTAGTTTTCCCCCGTGCCAATCTAATGACCCTTGTTTCTCGTTTGCCATTTCTCCTCGGATTCTTCAGATCCAACAAAACTCAAAAGCTTACCAATCATATCTCCTTCATTTGTTAATTCTTCATATAAACCCCTACTCTAAAATTCCTTTAACCTCCATTGCGAATCAGCTAGGGCACAACAACCAATAACCGCGACGACTACTACAACTGACGACAACCCAAAAATAAACCTAAGGGTACTGCTGATTTGAATTTTGAATCTTATTTCTTCGATTTGAATGCTTTTGTTAGAAAAAGATTTTATTTCCTTTCTAGTTGTAATAATTCTGATTTTACCAACTTTCTAACTGGAAACTGTCATTTATTATCTTGCGCTCTTTTTCTCTTGGTTAATTTCATCAATTTCCATTGCTTCGCTAAATTTTGTTACTGTTGGTATGTGGGTTGCACCAATTTTTTTGTTTGAAAATTTGCCACAAAATTAGTGTCATAATTGTTTGTTTTTAATTTAAAAATAAAGCATAGAAATTTGAATTTTTTTCCATTTCCATGGATTTGGCTTAGTTATTTATCTGGAGAAATCATTATGTAATCTTTAGAAGAAGACATGATATATCATGCTTGTGAAGCATAAGCCATGATTGGTTTAGTTGATCATGTTGGTGGCCAATACTAATTGCATTTGAAATACTTGATGATCCTTTTCAGTATTTCATAAATCACTCATAATCTTTGCTGGACAACATTATCAATATATTAAAAAGGGAATTATTTGATAATTTAGTTGGTTATCCATGTAAACTTATTTATAAATTACCTTGTTACGAAAAATGGATTTATTTTATCAAAAGTTTTCCGAATAGTTTGATATCATTTTGCTTTAGGGGGCTCTTTTTGCTATTGTACGAAACCATTTTAGCCAAATTGTATCTTGGGGAACAAAAAATTATGTTACTAAACCAGATGTGAATGCCACTATTAAGTGAGGAAAAGGGCTAAAAGTACCAGATGTGAATGCCACTTTCAAGTGAGGAAAAGGGCTAAAAGTCCGACTTCCAAATAATCTGTTGATTGTTTGAAAATAGTAACCGGTATTAACATATAAGAGTTAACAATTTATAAATATGAAAGACCGTGACGATCTTTGTGTAGAAGAAAAAACAATTATGATTCAAAAAGTAAAAATAAAATTCAAATATCTATTAATAATTTTACACCTCATTACATAGAATGGTTATAGTGCTTTTTAGTCACTTTACATACATCAACCTGTACATATTTCAAACAAATAAACAAATGAATAAATAAAATAATGAACGGAAATATGTACATGTTTATGCCTTATAAAGAGTAAATTATTCTGATCGGATTTATAGGTTGGCTACCCTTTGCTCTTTCTTCGGATAGAATTATTTTCAAAGCGAATGAGTGCGTCTTCATTCATTTCCTTCCCAACAACTGGTTCAACCTGTCCATTCTCTAAGTTCACCTTTGATACTGGTTTTTTGAGCTAATCTTTTCCAATTTGAACTAATTCCAGTAAGTTCTTTTTCGTGGATTGTTGGAAAACAATGGCTGAGTCGCGGACTAGGTTGCTTTCTTGAAGACGATTCGGCAATCTGGTCAGAGGTGCAAACCAGCTCGTTCTTTCGCCATCGCCTCTAGGATAAAACAGCCTCTAAAAACAATAATCGATCTGCTTGCACAACAAATCAGTGCAGATTTGCACTTTAGAAAATAATATTGCACGAAATTTCTGAAAGAAAGTTTTTAATGGCGGAGGCTAGAAGAAAATAGAATTCGGTATATTTTCTTGTCTGCAGATAAAAAGTATATATAGAACGAGAATTAGGGTTTGGGAGAAAAAATCGAATCTGCTAAAATTTTGGGGGACAAAGTTTTTACCATTACAAACTTTTTACCGTTGCAAAAAAAATTATCGGTGCATAAAATAATTTTCCATAAACAAAACGGTTCGAAAACTGCAAAGTTTTATGGTCCAAAAATGTAAGTGTCTACACCACAAAGCCCAAGCCCGAGCCCGAACAGGACCGGGCCGGGTCGGGTCGGGTCGAGTCGGTCGGTCGGTTGCGCGCGTGTGTGGTGTTCATGATGCATGGTCTCCCTCCTCACAACAAAGCAAGTATTGGGAGCCCAAGGCCCTAACATGATTTCTTAGAAATAAGTATAAATCCTTGCCTCTTCCATATAATCCCATGATGTGGGACTATTCACACATAGGAGCCATTCATACACTTATTCAACATTTTTAATAATTCACTTAATGTTTGTAAAACATTTCCAACAATCCCCCACTTGAATTTTTAAAAAATATTTTCGAGCAATTTTTAAACCATAAGATTGTGCATAAACAAAGGTGTCATCCGACTTGAACCTTTGCATAGTGAGTAAGATTTAGTTTTTACTAGAATGACACATAGTCTTGAAATCTATTCCTGACATCAAACCACACACAACCTTTTCTATAGTGCAATCAAATAAGCCCGTGCATTTATGGCCATGCACGTCTATCCTAGTTTAGTGAATGCTCTAGAAGTTTTGCCCAAAACTCCATAGGAAACGGCCACATTTCCACATTCACAAAGGTGAGTCTATCAAGAGCATTCCTGAAGGTAGATACTCCACTCCAAATAGAGTATAGATCTCATTAAGAGTTTCTATTAACTCATCCTCTAATCACTCCAGGAATACATGCTTCTTGGTTTATTAAATAGCATGCTCAACTCCTATCACTACACAACTTGTTTTTACCCATTGAACCTAGTTCTTGGGATCTCCAGTCAATTAGGTCGGGTTACCATTGTGCGTGACTCAACAATCTAAGGGAATAGTCCCATTCTTTTAGAAGAATTGTGGACTTTCTCTCTTGACAGTCCTTTCGTCAAAGGATCTGCCAAATTTTCTTCACTACGTACGTAATCCACTCTAACGATACCTGTGGAAAGCAATTCTCTAACCGTGTTGTGCTTACGACGTATTTGTCGTCTCTTACCGTTATAATAACGGTTCTGAACTTTTGCAATAGTCGCGGTACTATCGCAATGTATCAACACAGCCGGTATCGGTTTTTCCCATAAGGGAATCTCAGCTAGAAGGTTTTTCAAATACTCTGCCTCTTCACTAGCTGTAGCTAGTGCTATCATCTCAGACTCCATAGTAGACTGAGCCAAAATAGTCTATTTCTTGGATTTCCAAGAAACAGCTCCTCCAGCGATGCTAAATATATAGCCACTGGTCGCTTTAGGATCATCAGATAAGGTATTCCAGTCTACATCAGAATATCTTTCAAGTACAGCTGGAAACCTTTCATAATGTAATCCAAGGTTCATGGTTTGTTTAAAGTATCTCATCACCCTTTCAATAGCATGCCAGTGCTCTATACTAGGTCTACTGGTAAACCTGCACAATAATCCCACTACATAGGCAATGTCGGGTCTAGTACAATCAGTGGCATACCGAAGGCTGCCAATGATGCTCGCATAATCAGACTGTCTTACACCTTCACCAGTGTTCTTAAATAACTTTACACTGTGATCATATGGTGTACTTGCAGGTTTACAGTCAAAGTAATTATATTTCTTTAGGTTCTTCTCAATGTAATGAGATTGATCCAAAGAAATTCCCTTTTCTGACCTAGTAATTTTAATACCAAGGATTACACTCGCCTCACCTAGATCTTTCATATCAAAATTGGCACTTAATAAGGATTTGACTGAGTTTATGGCATGAATGTTTGACCCAAAAATGAGTAGGTCATCTACATAAAGGCATATAATAGTGCAAATGTCATTCTCAGATTTGTAATAAATGCATTTGTCACCTTCATTAACTTTAAAACCATGTGAAATGATTAAATTATCAAAATTTTCATACCATTGTTTAGGTGCTTGTTTTAAACCATATAATGATTTATCTAATTTGCATACTTTATGTTCTTGACCATGTACCACAAATCCTTCAGGCTGGTCCATATATATTTCTTCGTCTAATTCACCATTCAAAAATGCGGTTTTCACATCCATTTGGTGTATTAACAAATTATTAATAGAGGCAAGTGAGACTAATACCCGAATGGATGTGATTCTAGTAACAGGTGAAAAAGTGTCGAAGAAATCTATGTTTTCTTTTTGTTTAAAACCTTTTGCTACTAGTCGTGTTTTATAATTATCAATAGTACCATCATGATTTCTTTTTAAGTACCCATTTACAGCCTATAGATTTACGACTAGGTGGTAAATCTACCAAATGCCAAGTCTTATTGGATTCCAAAGAATCCATATCATCATTTATAGCCTCTTGCCAAAAATCGACATCTAAAGAAGATAAGGCCTCTTGGAGGTTCATGGGATCCTCCTCAATAGTAAAAGCACAGAAATCTGAACCAAAATCTTTTATGATTCTTGCTCTTTTACTTCTTCTAGGTTCAGCTTCAGAATTTTCGTTAAGTTCTGTTCTAATAGGTATACTTGAAGTGCCCCCACTATTCCTTAGTTTAAAAGGAAATTTTGTTTCATAAAAGTCGGCATCATTTGATTCAATTATATTATGTGCATTAAGGTCATAAAATTTGTATGCTTTGCTATTAATAGCATAGCCTATAAATACACATTCATATGCTCTACTTGCCAATTTTATTTTCTTAGGGTCTGGAATGGGAACATATGCTAAACAACCCCAAGTTCTAAAGTATGAGACATTGGGTTTATGATTCTTTAAAATTTCATAAGGTGAAATTTTATTCTTAGATTTGGGGATCCTATTCAGAACATAACATACAGTCAATAGAATTTCCCCCCACCAATGTTTTGCTGCACCAGAATTTAGTAATATGGCAACTACAAGTTCGGTAAAGGTCCTATTTTTCCTTTCATCTTTACCGTTCATCTCAAGAGAATAGGGTGCAGTTCTTTCATGTACTATACCATGTTGTTTATAGAATTCCAAAATTGAAGTGGATTCATATTCTGTTCCTCTATCACCACGAAGTCTCTTAATTTTCCTATTTGCTTGATTCTCAATCTCAGTTTTGAATGTTTTAAACATGTCAAAAGCTTCACTTATATTTTTCATAAGGTATACATATGTGAAATCAGAACAGTCATCAATAAAAGTGATAAAATAACGATGTCCTTGTCTAGTCAAAGTACCATCAAGTTCATATATGTCAGAATGAATCAAGTCTAAGGGTTCAGAAATTCTATCAACAGATATATGAGGTTTCTTTGTGATTTTTACTTGTGTATAGAATTCACATTTATCAAGTTCAGATTCTGTCAATTTAGGAATCATATCTAGGGTGCTCATGTTGTGAATTATTCATTTATTAACATGACATAATCTAGAGTGCCAAATATTAAAATCACACAACATATAAGCAGAAATAGTCACTTTATTAGTTTCAACATTTAGTTTAAACATACCCTCACAAGCATAACCCTTTCCCACAAAGGTTCCCTTATAAGTTAGAGTATACAAATCAGCCCCAATAACTTGAGTAAACCCAGCCTTATTAAGGAGAAAGCCAGACATCAGATTCTTCCTAATCTTTGGAGTATGCATAACATCTTTCAGAATTACAGTCTTTCCAGAGGTAAACTTAATCTCCACATTGCCAATCCCTGCAACTTTAGTGGTGTGAGAATCTCCCAACAACACTTTCTGATTTTCAGCAGCCATGTATGTAGAGAACAAGCCACGATCATAGCAGACAAGGCGAGAGGCACCAGTGTCTACCCACCAACTCTCTGATCCACCAACAAGGTGAATCTCAGTAATCATTGCCGTAAGAGGCTCTTCAGTCAGGTTAGCCTGCGGTGCAGAGCTTGGCCTGTTCCGACACTTTCGTGCCATATGACCTGGTTTTCCACAGTTGTAGCAAAGAAACAACTGTCCAGAATCATTCTTTTGGGCTGGTTTTTGCTGTCCTTTTGGGTTTCCTTGCGGATTCCCATTCTGTTTGTTGTGCCTGTTCTGATTCTTAAAAGATTTCTGATTCGGTTTCAGAACAGCAGGTGTGGTCTTTTTAGTGTTGTTGTTATTGACAATCAACACCTCTTCTTTCTGGTCCTGTTTGCGTGCCTCCTCCTCAATACAGAGGCGCATGATCAAGCTTTCTAAGGAAAATTCCTTAGTCTTATGATGTAAAACATCTTTAAAATCTTTCCAACCAGGGGATAATTTGTCAATGATAACAACAATTTGAAATTGCTTGTCCAATGCCATACCTTCGGAGATGATCTCATGAGCTATTTTCTGCAGCTCATGAGACTGCATCTCAAATGATATGTCGTCAGTCATCTAGTACTTTAGGTAGCGGCTTACAGCATATTTCTTTGCCCCTGCCTTCTCTGTATCATACTTCTTTTTCAGTGCTTCCCAGATCTCCTTTGCTGTCTTCTCATCTGAGTTATAGTAATCATACAGATCATCGCTCAGTCCATTCAGAATAAAGTTCTTGCATAGATAATCCTGTTCAGTCCAGGTCTGCAGTTGCTTTGACTGTTCAGTCCATGATGCCATCTTCGCTGCATCAGCCTCGTCAGGTTTATCTGGTAGTTGCGGTCTGTCAGCAGTCAGCGCAGCCACAACCTTTCTGATCGTGAGGAAGAACTCCATCATCTGACGCCATCGCTTAAAATGCAAGCCTTTGAATCTGAATGAATCAGCAGTCACGAGAGGGTTCTGGAAAGCAGAGGGTGGAGCAGCATCGTCTATGGTTGAGTTCGAAGCCATTGTTTCAGTTCGTCTTCAAATTATTGGAAAACAATGGCTGAGTCGCGGACTAGGTCGCTTTCTTGAAGACGATTCGGTGATCTGGTCAGAAGTGCAAACCAGTCCGTTCTTTTGTCGTTGCCTCTAGGATAAAACAACCTCTAAAAATGATAACCGATCTGCTTGCACAACAAATCAGTGCAGTTTGCACTTTCGAAAATAATATTGCTCGAAATTTCTAAAAGAAAGTTTTTAATGGCGGAGGCTAGAAGAAAATATAATTCGGTATATTTTCTTGTCTGCAGATAAAAAGTATATATATAACGAGAATTAGGGTTTGGGAGAAAAAATCGGATCTGCTAAAATTTCGGGGGACAAAGTTTTTACCGTTACAAAATTTTTACCGTTGCAGAAAAAATTATCGGTGCAGAAAATAATTTTCCATAGAAAAAAGGGTTCGAAAACTGCAAAGTTTTATGGTCCAAAAATATAAGTGTCTACACCACAAAGCCCAAGCCCGAGCCCGAACCGGATCGGGTCGGGTCGGATCGAGTCGAGTCGGTCGGTCGGTCGTGTGCGTGTGTGGTGTTCATGATGCATGGTCTCCCTCCTCACAACAAAGCATGTATTGGGAGCCCAAGGCCCCAACATGATTTCTTAGAAACAAGTATAAATCCTTGCCTCTTCCATATAATCCCATGATGTGGGACTACTCACACATAGGAGCCATTCATACACTTATTCAACATTTTTAATAATTCACTTAATGTTTGTAAAACATTTCCAATAATAGGTCGAAAGAAGCCATATTCCTAGTTAGGGTGTCATCCTGGTTGACAAAAGTAAATTAGATTAAGGTATCATCTTAAAACATAAATATGGGTTCGAACAATAAAATTTAATGAACTTCATATTTAATAGAATAAATAGTGAAGAAATCAAGGCCATTTTTCTATGTTTTTTTTGAGCAGACGGATGTGTAGCGTGATGCTACACAGCCGGTTAATATAATATTAATATAGATAATATCCAGTTGACAAGCCCAACTGATGGCCAAAAAACAAGAGATTCAAGCTGCTCAACGACAGCAACCCATATAAATACAATGAGTCAAGCCACTTAACAACTAAAACCATAGCATAATATAATTTACAAATACTGCAGCATAGAAAGCAAGCTACCTAGGAAATCAAACAGCATCAGACGAGCTCGCGACTAGAATTATCAGAGTTGCTACCCACTAATTCAGTTGGAGATGGCTGCGGCAAAGCTAGATTAAGGGGAGCAACCTGCAATCTTGTCCAAAGTCGATAAAAGTATTCAATTTTCCTGCAAACACTCAGATCATTGCCTTTTCTTTTGTTAAAAACAAAATCATTGCGTTGCTTCCAAATACACCAACAATATATCACAATGAAAGTATCCCTCTGTGCGTCAGTTGATGCATATTGCCTGTAATCATAAAGTGATGATATATTTGGCGTAAGACCCAACAGATGAATACTAGCTGCTACTCAGATTGGATAAGAGAAATTACATTCAAAAAACAAGTGTTGAACAGTTTCATCATGTTCATTACAGAAGACACAGCTAGGATTGGGGACAATACTGCAACGAAACAGTTTGCTACGATTATTGATTTTGTTGTGAATCAAGCACCACTGAAGAAACAACATTTTTGCGGAAGTTTTGCATTTCCAAAGTCTAGCAAAAGAAAAACATCTCCCAGTATGACTTAAAAACCGATAGCATGAGGCAACAGAAAAACCTTTAGAAGGAGAGAGTGCCCAAATATAGTGATCTGGTGAATCAACAGCTTGGGTACCAGAAATCACATCATTGATAGAAAACAAGTTCATGAGAACAGAGGCGCCAAATGAACCTTGTGGACAAAGACCAATAATACCAACATCAAGGATACTAGCCACCAAAAGAAGAGAGTGGTTGATATGAGAATAAAGAGATGAGAACACAGATGATAAAGGGAGCTGGCCATACAAGATATCATGCTAAAACAGACAGTTTACACCATCTCCAATAGTTACATGAAAGAGATTACGAGTACGAGGAAGGGATGCAAGTACACCAGACCAAAAGGGGGCACTTTAAAATCAGGCTTGATATGAAGAACAAGGAGTGGATTGGACTTGTAATAACGACTTAAAATCCATTCTTTCCAAATGAAATACCCTGGAGTAATTAATCTCCAAGTCCATTTTGATAGCAATGCAAGGTTGAATAAAGAAAGATTTATAACACCCAAACCCCCTGATTTTGATGAAGGAAAACAGTTTGCCAGTTAACCAATCTCTTGCATTTTCTACCATTCCATAAATAGGAGCTTCTAACTGAATCAATTTTATTAATTACCCAAGCTGGTAATTTATGAAATGACATCCAATAGGTAGGGAGAGCTGAGAGAACCGATTTAACCAGCACCAAATGACCCATAGATGAAAGGGAATTAGCTTTCCATGATGCGAGTTTGGACTCGATTTTGTTAATAAGATGATACCAATCAGCTTTACAAAGCTTTGTGGGCTTGAGAGGAACACCAAGATAAGTTAAAAGGAAACTAGACACTTGACAATTAAGAATGAAGGAGATAAGATTGCTAAGATGATTAGATTTGCCAAGCATTATAATGGAACTCTTGCTAAAATTGATTGAAAAACCAGAAGTAAGTTCAAAAACATATAGGAGCACTTTAAGACCGTGAACATGATTAAGGTCAGTTGATGAAAAAATAACGGTGTCGTCAGCAAACTACAAATTGGAAATGGACATGCTTGTGTTTGGAAGAGAAATACCTGCTAAGAAACCTTCATGCGTAGCTTTCTTGGCCATTTGATTAAACACATCAGCTACAAGCACAAAAATGAGAGGAGAAAGGGGATCACCTTGTCTAAGACCCCGTTTTGATTTGAATAAACTATCAGATTTACCATTAACAGTTACAGATGAAAAACTGGTAGTGAGAACATTTTCAATCCACTTACACCATTTATTAGAGAAACCCCTGTGTTTCATCAAACTGAGAACAAAAGACCAATTAATTGAGTCAAATGCCTTGGAAAAGTCAAGTTTAAGAAGAAAACCAGGTGTGGAAGAACTATGACAAAAAGAAATGACTTCTTGAGTTGCGGCTACACAATCCATAATGTTTCGTCCCAAAATAAAAGCTGGCTGCTCTGGACCGACTAAACATGCTATGACCGATTGAAGGCGATTGGCTAGTACCTTTGTGATAATTTTGAAAGTTGTATTCAGAAGACTGATGGGTCTGAAAGAAGATAAACTATTAGCCCCTGCATGCTTTGGTAAGAGGATGATGTTAGCATAGTTAATTCTAGCAATGGAGGAAGGATCATGCTGAAATTCTTCACACATTTATAAAACATCATTTTTGACTAAAGCCCAAAAATGTTTGAAGAAAATTGGGCCAAATCCATTTGGCCCAGGAGCCTTATCATCAGCCATGTCGTTCAGTGCGGCCCAAATTTCCTGTTCAGTGAATGGTTGATCAATATCAAATGATTGGGGATCAGGATAAAGAGAAGACCAATCAATATCAGAGGATTGGAAAGAAGATTTACCAAGGATAGAACGATAATAATCAGAGAAAAGACGAAGGATATCATCGTGATTAGAATATACCTGATCATTATGAATAATTTCAGATATGTGGGATGATCTACGACGACCATTGGCTAAACGATGAAAATATGAAGTATTTTTGTCCCCCTCTTCAAGCCATTTTGCTTTCGATCTTTGCTTCCAGCCTATCTCTTCTTGTTTGATAAGCTTTTCTAACTCTTTTTCAAGGTCAGACAAATTATTTTTTTCAATTGGAGATAGAGGACGAGATTCTTCAAGAATATTAAGGTCAAGAATATCGTTTTGAATCAATTGGAGATAAAGGACGAGATAGAGGACGAGATTTTTCTATGTTTCTATCTTTTACAAGATATATATGAATAATTTTTATGTGATTACCTAAGGTAACAATTTTTGTTTCTATAAATAAAAATATTTGAACTCAAAGGTAAGTTAAAGGATGCAGTTATAAATAACTTCAGTACTTGTATACAGAGGTGGTTATTTTTAGAATGCATCGCTCGAAACAAAATGGAAGTATGAATATCTACCATATCAATACTTACATTACTGAAAATGTCAAATATTAATTAGCGTAGTTCTTTTGTTGTATAACCATCCTAAAAGTCCTCATTTTTCGCTTCTTTGGCAGTAAACTTATTAATGTCGTTAGCAACAAATAAAGGTCTTTTATGAGGATTAGGACCAGTGAGCATTGCAGTAGCCAGACCATCATTGCTTGTTCCAACTATCACATCAAAATGATCGGCCAGTCTTGCATCTGCTCCATTAAGCTCCTACATTTACAATGTCATTACCATAAACACCAGGATTTGAGGGGAAAAAGAGGGAAAAAATGTTAGCAAATGAAAAAATGTACTTACTTGAAATTTGGATTGGAGGAAAGCAAGAATAGCTCAGCAATAATGCTTCTAACTCCTCCTCCGTCAATGCTTAGAACGGTAACCATTTTTCCAGTTGGAGGAGTAAGGCTTGGGGTTGCATTGCCGTTGTAACTTGCCATTGAATATTGGATTCTGATTATGAAGTTTCTTTTTTAAAGAAAGGAAAGGAAAGATTTTTTGGATGTAAGTGGATGTTTGATACTTGTAGTAAATTTTTAAAAAGCTTCCGTGAACAACTTTTTGATGTTATTCTCTTTAGACATGCATGGTGTATTTATAGGCAATAAATTTAAATGTGTAAAGGAAGACTTGGCTTTAAATTTGCACTAAGTGTGATTCAGATAAATTCAAGCGTTATAAATGATATTCTATATATGGGTCTGGTCTGGGGAAGTTATTTAAATAATAACTTAGAATGAGTTAAAATCAAAGGTTATCCATTTGACAAGTCTGATTGCTTGCACAGGTTGTGTAGTAATTCTGCATGCTTTAGGCTGAATCTTTTAATCTTCACGTGACAAAGTAATGGTTATGATATGCGTTTGTGCTTGCTACAAGGAAAACATGCAATTAGAGCTGTTACGGTAACGGTAAATTTACCATTACCATACCATTACCAGTCAATCGGTAATCATTTTTGATTGAAATTGGTATACCAGTTAAAACGTTATGGTAATGGTAAATTTACCATTTTTGACGGTAAATTATCGGTAAAATTTCTTTAATACCGGCAGTAACGGTAATTTTACCAGTTAATTCAAATCATAAGCATACTCATTTGATATGCTTTATTACATGCATGTAGAACCAAAAAAATGATTATATTTATTTCAATAACCAGGTGAAATAATTTCAGGTACACTTATTTTCTTTCTCATTTACGTTTTTTTTTATAAACTAACACTACTTATAGTACAATAATACTTATAGTACAATAAAGATGCAATGTATACAAAAAATATGTCATGATATAAACTCTGATGGACAAACGGTAATTTACCATTACCGGTGTAACGGTTACCAGATTATCGGTATACCAGTCGATCGGTAACGGTAAGTAATTTTGACTTACTAGTAAAAATGGTACGGTAGCGGTATTTGCTAAACGGTAACGGTAACCATTACCATAACAACCCTACATGCAATACAGTTACTGTTGTAGTTTGTTAATGGACTTTAGTTTACTGTTACTGCTGTAGTCTTAAGTTGCAGTATCAATTATATCTGAATTATTTCCTACATATATTTTTGCATTTTTTTTTCAATTAAATTTTCACAAGTATGATCCATATTTTAAACTATTTTTTTTCTACTGGTTTGGCCTTCAAAATTTCAAATTCAATACTAATTTATAAATGCAAAGAAACTCAAAGTTAAGAATACATTGATCATTGTTGATATAATATATACGTGTTTGTAAATTATACATATAAATACCTTGGAAACAGATTCTCGGGATCAAGTTGGTTTACATGTACAATACTCGATGGAATTGGATTTACATTTTTACAAATATTTTTATTTCTTAAATGACAAGCCGTTTAAGAAAAAGAATTAACAAATATTCCTTTATCTATTATAATATAATTTAACCGTCGGTTTTCACACCATTGTGCGGTAATACTAGTACTCAATTCTTTGTTCAAATACATAAAAATATGTTTTTTGAATTCTGCTTAATTCATTTTGTTCGCTCAATATTCCATTTAAACTAGCCGTTCATCTTACCAGTTTGTTATGGTCGAAAACGGCACACTAACTGAACAAGTCAGCTTGCATGTTTAACAAACGGCTAACAAAATATATTCCCAAAATCTCATCGCCCGAGCACGGTTGATAAATTATTTTCAATCAGTTTGGAATTAGACTTTTAAATCTTTATGACCCTCTGGCATTCATGGACGAGCACGATTCACCTAACGAACAACCACACGCCGCTTCCTCTGGGTGGTAAGTCAAAGGGCAAAACTAGGGTTTCAAGATCATAAAGTCGAGCGAGCAATAATTTCGCATTTTCATTCCTCAAACATCTGTCTCATCTCCTTATCCTGGTTCCTTCTCACTCGCGGCTACTGCTCCGTCTTCTTGTAGGCTTAGCTCAATTACATCTTTCTTCTATTTTCAACTGTATTTATATTTATACAAATAGGGCATTCGTCACAGCTGCACCTTTAATATATTTGACTTCATGCGACCAAGTTCCCTACGTTTTTAACATCGATTCAGTGTAAGAGTTATTGTAAGCTTATCAAATCAGCGTATAGATCTTTTTAATATGTAGCTGTATACATTATTTTTGTTTGACTCATAAGCTTTGTTGCGTAAACAGAGGCGTTTTCCCCTTAAATGAGTTCTTAATTGATCTCAGTTCATATTTGAGTGGCATCATTTAAACAATATTGGATTTGTAACGAGTCAGTGAATTTGACTCAAATAGAAAAATAAAGTGTGTTGGTAAAAGCACCCGAAAAAGTGCTTCATAACACCATTACTAAAAAATACCATAAAATTTTAGGTTACATACTTCCTACTACCAACCATTTTAAAGGCTACCAAATTCATTTTTTCATTTTTTTCACAGGGTGACCCGCCGACCAACACTGTTCTCTGCAGCGATCAACCACTGAATAACAATTGTTCGGTGGTTAATGACCGTGGAAAACGATGTTGGTCAATGGTTGTTCGTCGTGCAAAACAGTTTTGCATGGTGGTTGATTGTCGTATCAAATGGGTTTAGTATTTGGAAGTACATAAAAATTATTAGATTGATTATTCTTATCCGTGGTATTATGAAGCATTTTGTTGGGTGCTTTTAGCAACACACAAAAAGAAAAGAAAAAGAAAATGAAGTTATTGTTTTCTATGACAAAAGCCCTGATATGCCTGCTCTTCTAATAGTAAAATACTGCTATTACAAATAAGTAACAACAGATGTGCATGTCCCTTCGTAACCTCAACTTAATGATTTTTGCTTATTATTTAGAGTGTTGCTAATTACTCCATGCTTTGTATTGTTTTTACCATGTAGATTTTTCCACCTTTTTCCTGTACTTGAATTTTCTGCATCCAACTATTGCTTTGCAATAGTGCAAGATTATTGATTATGTATATTCCGTTGTTCAACAAATATGTTCGGTTTTACACCTCCGTTCAACAAAAAATGCAGTTTTTGATAACCGTCTCATTTCAACTGAGCTCAAGTAAGAGCATTTCAGTTCATACAAGTATGTTCGGAAGCTAACAACCAAGCGAAACAAATTTTATTTGGTTATCTATTCCCGATCATTGCTGACCTTCAGCTTGAACTTGCGTCTTTCGACATTAAATGTAAAATAAAGATGAAAACTGCGGTGTACCTTATGCTATGATTTTGAAATTGTTTGGTAATTGTCAGCCGTGGTTTAAAAAAAACAAGGGAAAACGTGGTATAATCAGCAATATTCATTATTTATTAAAAATTTGTGAACCCATTCTGGTAATCGATTTGTGTCATAGGAGTAATGTGTCTCAGTCTGGTATAAACATAGAGTATTACTAGTATGTACATGCCATCAATCATACATTTCTCCATCAGTTATTGATATACATAGTTTTTTTTTCCTTTATTTATCCAACATTTTTTTTAACAGCGTTCCCATGGATGATGGATTTTTAACCACAAAAGTGCATGCTTAGTAGTGTTATCAAGCAATTATCTTCAAGCAGCAAAAGGCATAACCTTGTTGATTCGTTTATCAGTATTCTTGTGCCTATGAATAATATGTCCACTTTAAAGCCTATAAAGATAAGGGCACAAAATGAAACCGAGAAGCCCAAAACTAGTAATGTTCAAGCAACTCCAGACATAGAAAAAAAATATGTGCATCGTGTATATGATGCAATTGCTCCCCATTTTAGTGCTACACGTGTTGCTAAGTGGCCTAAAGTTGCTGAATTTCTGAACTCCTTGAACCCTAATTCTCTTGTCTTGGATGCTGGATGTGGAAATGGGAAATATTTAGGCTTCAATCCTAATTGCTTTTTTATAGGATGTGACATAAGCCCATCTTTGATTGATATATGTGCAAGCAGGTCACATGAGGTTTTGGTAGCAGATGCAGTTAATCTTTGTTATAGGAGTAATTTTGGTGATGCTGCCATATCTATTGCTGTATTGCATCATTTAAGTACCGAAAGCAGAAGAATAAAGGCTATAGAAGAATTAGTTCGAATAGTCAAAAAGGGAGGTCTGGTTTTGATTACCGTTTGGGCAGTGGAACAAGAAGACGAGTCCTTGCTTACAAAGTGGACCCCTCTTTCTCACAAATATAACGAAGGATGGATAAGTCCAAGTAGTCCTAGAAGTCCTAGAATACGCAATACATCAGCTATATCGTTAGAGAGTATACCAGAGGTAAATTCAAAAGAGGAACCCAGACAAGTAGCATCTTTTGATGATGGATTAGACAATAAGAACCAACAAGAATATTTCATTCCTTGGCATTTGCCTTATCATAGAGCTGAAATTCTTGCTTCTGCTCATGCACTTGCAAATGGTTTAGCAAAGAAAGACGATAAGAAAGGAACTGTTGTTTATAATCGGTACTACCATGTTTTTGCTGAAGGTGAACTGGAAAGGTCAGTGCACTCAATTTTATAATATTTGACTCTCTACATTAATGAATGCCGATGATGGTTAATTTTCCATAGTTGGTCATGTGTCTGCTTTCTTGTATCACTTTTTGTACATGCATATTTGTCTCGGAATAAGCCATTGTATTTTTTTTTTCTTCTGAAAAGTATAGCTTTTGTTTTATTACTGATTCACATGCAAGTTTGTAGTATTAATTTTTGGTAGAAAATTTTAAGAGGAATTCATACAATATTTGAACAACTCTAATAATTCACAATCATAAGCATATGCGGTTGCTTTCAAACTGATAATAGAACACATAATTCACATGATTGCTGACTTTTACACTTTTCATTTACAAATCTTTTAAGCTGGAATTCATATGTATTTCATTTTAATTTCTCATTAATTCAATGTACAATATGTTCTATAGTAGGTAAATTGACCATATTACAGTTCTTGGATGCATAAAAATATATGCATTTTGGTTTTGTGTTTCAGAAATTGTACTGCATTTGCACAAGTGAAACAAAAATATGCCTTCATATTTTTAGTAGATATCTTACCGTGATAGGTAAGAAAGATAATATGTTTTGTACACTCTCAAAATATTAATTACCAATAATTATTTTATTGATTCTATTTATTATTACTTACAGCAAAGAATCTCATGATTTAAAAAACGTTTTCTATCTAATTGCCTAAACCACACTAATTTTCAATCAGCTTGTTTTATGCCAAAATATACATGGGAAAAAAGTAACAATTCTTTTGGAGTAACGTGGGAGAGGGTTTGATATTCGTACATGAAGATTGATGCCATTTTGCTTGGTACATTTCTTGTAATCTAATTTATATGTAGTAATATAAAATATTAATCCCTTACCTCTTTGGAAATATTGCTATATACAATCCATTAAAAATGTACGACAAGAGTACCATGAAGAGAAATAGAAGATGCATGAAGAAAAGAGAAAAATGTACTAAAAAAGATCTCAGGCTTCAAGTGCTCAACATGAGCGGTGGGGATATACCACACATTTTTCACAAAAAGCTAAGAAAAACGTAATGTTGCCAAGCTCAATGAGTCAAATTAAGACAGCAAAAATCAAGCGGTCGATCGATGGTGAATGTTCAGCCCAGGTCTGGTTATTTGGGCAATTTCGATGGGCGTCATTATTAGTTGTTCTATTTTAACAATTCAAATCAAATTCGGTTTACGATTGGTGTTTGATAGATACAATTGTGTTTGTCAAGTCACATCCTTCATAGCTGTAGTCAATTCAATAAATGCATCAAGGTGCATAAGCTACGGTTTGGGTTTTTGTACCTTGCACCTATGTGGGGTTGGGGGTTTGCAAAACTACAAGTGTTATTCTGTGCCTACTTGTTAATTTTATTATGGTAAATCAAAGTTTAATGTTTTTATGCTAATATTGAGTTTTTTTTTTCTTCTAAATAGTTAAAAATTTTCAATCAAATATACCACTATGAATTGAAGACATTCTAAATTAATAATTGATGTCACATTGATTGAATCATTATAAAGTTTATATCAAGATTTGAAGTTCTGCATTCCGGTTCTGTTCCGCTTGTTTAGAATTTTCAAATTTTCAGTTCTGTTTCGGAAATTCTGGAGATTTCGGTTTATTTCCGGTTTCAGGTTTCGCTATTTCATATGTATTTCTATATAAATACATTAGTGAATATTACAATTTTGAATTTTTATTATAAAAAAAGATTGCATTTTAATATAAAAAATAATATGAATTATTGCACTTGTATGGATATTCAAAACCTTTTCCAAAATTAGGCTTAACTTTAAAATAAAGAGTAATCAATGGGCCTAATTTGAGGTCCAGTTTTCAATTCTACTCATTATACCCAAATTTGTTACTTTTCATCTCTCAACTCGTTGGCTGATGCCTTGCAAACCTAGCCATCATTCCATTTCAACTGCTACTTAGAAACAAAAATAAAACATGCCCAAATATGCTCGATTCTTGGTGCATCTTCTTCAAATAGGTTTTTGTTTCTCCTTCGATTCTTCTTTATTTAATTTTCCTTTTCTTCTTGCTAAAAAATCAATCTTATTGCTGTAATTTTCGATTTCACGGTTCTTTTTGCAAAAATCAATCTTTTACGATCCAAAACCGGATTTTTTCATGAATTCCATCCCGGTCAACGTGGGGACCGGAACGAAACGGATGGAATTCCGACGTGCTGGATGAAATCTTGAACCTTGATTTATATATTTATTGTAATAGGTTAGTAACATTCTAAATGGGGAATTAGAATCGGGAATTAGGATCATATAATATAAAAAATAAAATAACCTAGATATAAATGGAACAAATCATTGTTCAATTGATATAACTTCGAAGTACGAGCTTTTGTAAAAAAAGAAGAGTTAAATGAAAAAAGAGTGAATTTGCCCTGATCGTAAATAGGGGATTTAGAACAAAAAAACGTAAAAAGAAAGAGAGAGAGATGGAGAGGTAGAGGTAGGGGGAGGGGGAGGGAGAGGGAGAGGGAGGGAGGGAGAGAGAGAGAGTATTAAAAAAATAAAGAAAAAACTGTTCAAGGTGCAAAAAAGTGCACCCTTGTTAATTGTAATTGTCCAATTGCTATAATAGCAATAGCAACCTCTTCAAAGGTCTAGTATGATAATTTCTCAGTTTCATGTTTTCAAGGTATGAGTAATTTTGCATATAGTGGTTGGAGACAGAAGCAGTTTTAAGTGAATAATTTTCACTTAGTTGCGCTAGAGAAGGCGAAAGGAAGTCGTAAGAACTAGAGCAAAAAAGTTTGTTCATGTCAGCTCATTTACCCCATAAATGAAATTTTTATCGAGAAGAAGTCCAAAAAAACTATTGACTTATGCTTTAGAAGACACACATGGATATGAATAAGTGTGCAATGTATTGCATTATTCTTTAACAGCGGCTCTATAGTTCTAGATAATGTTAAGTGATTCAAATTGTAAAGTTCAAAACTTCAAATCAAACACAGCTGTAAATCATGAATCGTAGATCCAGTGGATTCATAATTTGACGAGTATATGTGCTTGCACATTTGAATCGTGTTATTTATATATTATTAAGCGACATTTATATGAAAGTATTGAATATTTTCAAAGTGATAATTTATATGTTTAAATTTTGGAATTAATTTGTCGGTATAATTTCTTCGTCTTGGCATAAGGCTTAACTTTATCTTTTATCTTGAACGGTGCTTAGATTCAAAGTTCGAGAGTCAAGTTATAATAAAAGGATTCAAATTGTTAAATTCTTAGTTTATATATTATTTAGCGACATTTATATGAAAGTATTGAATATTTTCAAAGTGATAATTTATATGTTTAAATTTTGGAATTAATATGTTGGTATAATTTCTTCGTCTTGGCAAAGGCTTAATTTTATCTTTTATCCGGAATGGTGTTTAAATTCAAAGATCGAGAGTCGACTTATAATAGAAGGATTCAAATTGTAAAATTCTAAGTTCCAAGTTAACAATTATGATGAAACTGGATACGATATTACGTGAGCATGTGGATACACTCAATACACTGATTATGAATCTTAAGGTGGATTTGGCATTAAGGATGAAGCATATATAATCATCATATCGTGCTCTTTGCCGAAAGAGCACAACCTTTGTTAATTTAGTTGTTTATGATCGGACGACAACTATTTTCGAAGCCGTGAATGCGAGTTTGCACAGTGAGATGTTCAGGGGCAAGTATGTAACAGAAATGATAATTGATGTGGAAGTTTTGTTCGTGTTGAAAGAAAGAAACAAAGATGAGCAATAATTAGGTGGAGCGAGATACAAATCGTGGTCCAGATCAGATGATCTGGGGATGGT